>CM077132.1:10000000-20000000 GCA_039645545.1 Dendrolimus houi
TGTGAAATATTCCGGGAACTCAATGTTATGTGCTTGGAGCTACTCAACCATCACTTGTTTTTTTGAGCTCAAGGTGGGAGTTCTTTCTTCCTCTTTACTATGGTAAGAGGCGTTGTCAATTACAACAATACTGTTCGGTGGTATATTGGGTATAAGCTTTTCTTGTAACCATTTCGTGTAATTTTGAGTATTCATCTGGTCATGATAATCGCCTGTTTTTGTATTCGATTCGAATTACATTCCGGAGTAGCAACTTAGTGTCCTCCTTCTCTTTTTCAAAGTAATCATCCACTTTAATAATGATTTCACGAGCTCGACTGTGAATTATTTTTCTATTTATTTTAACAAAACAATAATAACAACAAAAGCAGCAAATACAATAAGATAACAAAACAAAATAACAACAAATTTAACAAAAAAAGCAGCAAACACAACAATATAACAAAAAACAACAATAAAAACGATCGTGGTAGGTACTAAAGTTCACAACTCGATACGCATACGCCTCGGACAACGTTTCTAACGGTACTGACGTCACCAACATGGCCGCCAGGTGCATTACCAATTTGTGTGGCTTATAGACTTATAGTTGATGTTATAAGGAGAAACTTAGGCTACGTTCTTTTATTTTAGGATTTCGCAAAATAGATTTCCACACGGACGAAGTCGCGGGCACAACTAGTTATTAAATAAAAATGAACGTACCTAAACTGAGTAAAAGCACTGGTATTTCACACCTAAGGATTTATTGTCCATTTATTCACATAGCTTTGGTTGAGTCCATTCTATGTTAATTAAAGTTGTATCATGTATAATAAAATAATCGGGAGCCCGGAGGCGCAGGTATGCGCATGATCTTCCTCCCTGAAATACCGTTGCAGGGGCCCTCTAGCATCTAGGGAGCAGAGGAGTCTTCACCCTTGTTGACGAAGTGAGTTTGCCTCTCCCGGGGCATTCTCAAGCACTTGTGCGCTAGGATCGGTGTGGGCGTAACTACGTTCTGTATCTCATGCCTTTCCTACCATAAGCGCGGGGCACATGGGAGGAGGGTGGTTTTAGTGGGGTATTGATTAGTCGAGTCTCCACACAAGCCGGTTGATTATTCTTTGGATTGCCTCAGTGGAAAGCCTCCATGATCAACAACGGTCTAATCCCTAGCAAAGGACCCGGTATGTGCGAAACGCATTTTCCTCGCCTGAAAAAAAAAAAGTATAATAAAATAAATGAATACATCTTTAAATAAAATCATAAAATATTATAACTTAACTCGCTGTACCCGGCAGACGTTGTACTGCCTTTAAAAAATAAAAATCTAAAACCCGATTGCAGCGTCATCTTCCGGGACCAAATGTTAATCTAAACTCGAATTAACTTGAACAAACAGAGTAGAAAATTATTAAATTACTTATATCGCTATTAAAAAATAGGGGTTGGTGATAAAAGGATGAAAATTTAGGGTTGTATGTATTTTTTAATGCAACATTATAAAAAAATAAAAAATAAAATATTTGTCAAAAACATTTAAAAAAATGTTAGGGGTGGACAACCCTTATCACTTAGGGGTATGAAAAATAAATAGTAGCCGATTCTCAGACCTACTGAATATCCATATAAAATTTCATAAAAATCAGTCAAGCCGTTTCGGAGAAGTATGGTAACTAACACTGTGATACGAGAATTTTATATATTAGATAGATTAAATTAAATTAATGAAAAAAAAAACAATGCAACTCTGAAAAGCTCCAAAAATCTTATACCTAACTATAGATAGTGCTACAGATCATTCTACTCTGCCTTTTTAAAGTTATATTATTTGAAACATAATTATATATTAGCCTTTTAAAATATGTATTTTATTTATGACTGTAATTTTGAAAACTTTCAAATTTTTAGTCCGACTTAAGAGTAGGTCAGAAAAGAAGTACAAAGAAGGTGGCTTCTTTTTTTACCAGGGGAAATCTATTTGAGGATCATAAGCCACGCGAGAGGAAAAGTCGCCGGCCTAAGTGTGGGATTCGCCTCGTCGAGGTGGCACTAGAATCCCCGCAGGAATGCTATTTCCACGCCATAGTTTGGGATACCCACTAAAGCGTTTGGTCGATCTTCGAACGTCCCTTGTCTGGGCTGTGGGCTCGCTTGCGCATTCACCTCCAGCCCGTACTGATGATGACCGGCCCCTTAGCGGGATGCGTCCCACGCGTCGGCGCTTCCGAATATGACGTTCGTCACGGCAAATTACAAATTGTCCCTCCCGGCCGACCAGCGATCATCCCAGGCTGAAAACACCTGGAGGGTGTGCAGTGCCGTGTCTTCGTCGCCTCCGATGCCGTGGTGGCATCCTGACGTCTGCTCACGCCCTATTTGCCACAGATACCTCCCAAAGCATCCTTGCGCAGAGAGGATTTGCGCCAGGTGGAACGTCTGGGTGCCATGACACCTCTGCAGCCATTCTGGCATAATCGGCCTCACCGCTTGGATAATGGCAAGGCCGGCGCTGGGGTTGTTCAGGCGGTCCGCCCACCCCGCCATCTGGACCTGGCGCAACTCGTCTCTGCGCCTCTCGACCTCACAAAGGAGGTCGCTTCCCAATACTGATGCTATTGGTTTTTAACCAACCTCCAAAAGGAGGAGGCTCTCAATTCGACTATATGTTACGCGATTTCTCCGTCAATTGTGGACCGATTTTCAATTTTTTTATTCGAAAGAGTATACTCCTAACATGGTCCCATTGTCAGCAAGTCCAGATCTGATGAGTAGATCCTAAAGAAATCGAGAACAACCCTCAAATATGATAGGCATGTACATAGTGTTTCATATATTTTTTTCTAAAGCTATTCAAGTAATTGCGTAACTAAAAAGTAGAAATAAATACAAAAAACAAGACTTCAAAAGTAACTATAAAGCAGAAAAAAATATATTTTCTACAACATCTTGAAGTCGGTACCAAGTAAAACAAAATAACAACAATTTTGCAAAAAAATGTTATTTTTCATGTTTCACTTCGCGACGACTTCAAGATGTTGTAGAAAATATTTATTTTTGCTTTTAAGTTACTTTTGAAGTCGGTACAAATAAGTCATTGCACATACATAAATACAAATTCTAATACACCTTACGACAAGATTGGTGTAACGGTTACACTGGTCATCTTACGTCTTCGTTTAGTTTCAAAATATATTGAGGAAAAAATGATTTTGCTTGTTTGTAACTTCCCCATGATACAAGATTATACTATTGTTTAGGGAAAATTTAGTTTCATTTGTAATATGTATGCATGTTTTGTACCTGTTTTTATTTAACTGGGACTGGTATAATATTGGTTCTAGTCATCAGGGATTTTAGGATTCGAAATTATTTTACTGGGCTTGGAGTATATGATTGTTACAACTGTAACAGCATTATTAGAATAACACATGTACGATACAGTGTTACCTATATTTAAACTTTAAATAATTACTTAATTAATCGACAGAAAAACATACGTATTTTATATGTTCCTTCCCAGGCTAAGCAAGTTACGATTGTCTTATGGCTAATATACAATGGACCACCTTGAGTCCAATCTCAGACATCGAGACCATAATAAAACACAAAGTTTATTTACGAAATTTACCATACCAGGCACCGAACCCGGGATTTCTGCATTGCAGTGAACTAGGTGGGCTAACATTTGACTACACGATAGGGATCCCTACCAGCCAAGTGCAGTTAGCTAAATGACTACAGATAAATATACGAGTCAAAATAAAATAAGGGCCACCTTGTATTTTTGTTATCATTGGCAAATTAAGCGGTTTTGGGGGTTGTCAATGATAGAATTATGATAACGATTTGTTTTCTCATTAAACTCACTGAAATTTATCACATCACACTGAAAAAAATAACAAGTTTACAATGTTGTAAAGAAAAGTGTAGTTTTTAACAAAATTATATTTTAAACTAAAAAAAATCATAAATTTTAAATCAATACCTAGATTTTTTTTTTTTTTAAATCTTGATTAGATTTAAAAAAAAAAATATCTAGTATGTCCTTCTTTTTTCCTTAGACATTCTTAAAGCCAAGAGGGCATACTTTCTACCAGATGCTGAACTGTTTCCTGAGGGATTTGCTCCCTGCCCGATTTTAAAAGCGTTTATGAGCTCTCTCGTTATTCATTGGCATATTGGTCTCTCTCACGCTTCTTTGTAAGAGATCCCACATGTATTCAATACTGCTTAAGTCCGGGTTGGTCGCGGACCACAGCGATAATTCAATACGAGTCTCTTCTAGGGACTGTCTGGTAGCTCTCGCAGTGTGCGCGCGTGCATAGTCGTGTATCAACTTATATCCTGGTCCTACTTGCTGTGCAAATGTCACCACGTGAGGTCTTATGAACTGCTCGACGTGTCGCTGAGCTTTTACTATGTCTTGTTAAGAATTACCAGCTCAGTTAGCCCAGTTAGACTAATGCCTCTCTACACCATAACATCCCCCAAAACAGTCACTTTTGTGAATGCAGGCATCTGAAAAAAGCTCAACTTCTCTTCTTCATACCCTTCCTTATGTGAAGATCAAAACTAAAAAAATATATTTTGCTCTCATCAGTGAAAAGCACTGTGCTCTAGTCAGTCACACCCCAGGACAAATGTTGACTTGCGAAGGTTTTTTTATTACTGGAGTTCAGCAGATAGGCAGACGGCCCACTTGATGGAAAGCGGTTACCATCGCCTATGGACATTTGCAACACCAAAGGTGCTACAAATCCGCTGCTGCTCTCTTGAGGGAGACTGGAACCTGGTCACTAATGCCGGAACACAACTCAAGGTTGTTATGGCGACATACTTTAGACCAGAGGTGATAGCCATCCAGTCGGGCAAATGCCCTACCACCTGGCTGTGGGTTGTTTTGTCACCTCTTACGACAGGCCGCCCGGCCGAAAATTGTTTTGTTTGTCCGTTCCTGCACGGATAGAATAGAATAGAAAATAGAAATAGATAGAATAGAACGGTTAATCGGTTTGCACAAAGAGCGCTTTTTAATGGAATTTGCATCAGTCATCTCGTGGAGAATTGATGATCTTTATGCTGCCGATTCTTAATCGTTTGGTCACTAACAAGCGAGTCTGTGGCCTCGCGTAAGCGGGTTTACAAAGAACGGGAGGTGACCGTGCGCTCTCTGTGTGCAGTTAAACATGTGTAGCGGTCTTCCTGGGCGGTGGTTACTCTAACTCCGCCTGATTTCTGCCTACTGGTTAATTGTCCGCTCTCTTGAAAGCGATTCCAGGCGTTTTGGACCGCTCGTC
Organism: Dendrolimus houi; assembly: GCA_039645545.1. NCBI lineage: Eukaryota > Metazoa > Arthropoda > Insecta > Lepidoptera > Lasiocampidae > Dendrolimus > Dendrolimus houi. The sequence goes on from CM077132.1 coordinate 10,005,283, forward strand.
ACGAAAAACCTAGCTGTAACGCTACAGACCATTGCCAATGACCTTCTTGGATAAGAGTTATGGCCCTCGCTGTAGTAGTCGCGTCCATATGGCGTCGAACTCGCGGCATTGCTTTCTTAAGATGTTGATCTACGCACTATGTCGGAAAAACTAAAGTGTTTCCAGTAGAATAAAATGTTAAATGAGATTCAAGTTCATGTTAAAAATAGGGTAAAATGAAGTGTCGGCAAAAAAATCAAATTGCAAGCGGAATTCCGCAAAAATATTAAAAATATTAAAGATAACACGATGATCTACTCATTTATCTCATGAATATGCCTAGTGATCCATAATTTACGCACAATTCCGAAATTTGTAAATGGCCCTTATTTTGTTCGGACTAGTATACTCATTGATGTAGCAATAATAGAGTATTGTTACATCAATGAGTATACCTATATATTAGGTATCTTATCGCAAAATTGTTATAGGAATAGAGGTATAGTATAATTCAACAACATGATCCGACAGTGTGGAATATATTTTATCATGTGTGCGATGTATTCTTTTTATAATAAGGACGTTTTTGATTGAGATTAAACACTCGTTATAGATCAGCAAGTTGCCATTAAGGTGTTGCGCCAGTCCGAAATGTCGAAAGAAAGTGAACGCAAGAACGCAACCAGTAGCTGCTTAACTTGCCCAAGTGGCCGGTGTTCGTGTTTTGTTCACATTCAGTCGTCAGCCAGATGCGGTCCTACTTACAACGACGCTGGCTTGCGTAGCGAGCTATCGAACACGCGACACGAACCAGTGAAGTCATTAATTAAAAACAAAATGTTGTGAATGAATTATAAACGAACTTGAGCACTCCGTGAAAGGACGTGTGTTCCTATAGAAAGTGTTATTTTATTTCAAAACAATGGATTTGTTGAGTGAAGCGAGCGGTGGCGGAGGGAGAGTTCTTACGCTTCGTCACATAAGCGTTGACAAGGCAATCCCCCACGCAAACAATCATGTAAACACGACGGTATTGTGCCATAGCTATAGCGTGCAACCTGATTTTAATACATATATAACAGGTAATTATTAAATATTAATTAATTAATTTACGCTATTATAAATTAATACATTATAGTAAACTTAACTATAGTCAAATGTATTATAATTGCGACTAAAGGGCTGGCCTAAACTTAGGGCAGTGCATTAGCGTTCCCATTCAACGAGGAAATGCGGCCAGCATTTTGGAAACGTTCCCAACGTTTTATTTCAATTTGTATATATAGTTTGTTTTAGTGCCTAATTGTATTTTAATTCGTTTAATTTTAGTGATATAAAAATTACAAACTACAATATTAAAAGCCATTATGTAAAAAAATATAATAATTAATATTAGTTACAATATCTCATTGATGTAGCAATATTATTGCTACATCAATGCAATATCTAATATGTTCTACCACACCAGTCCACAATACCTAAGTAGAGTACTGAGTTTCATCTAGATCGTAGTCTTCTATGGTTAAGGTGTGAAGAAGGCTGTCTAAGTTGCCCGACTGAATCGCATTGCCTACTTACTCTTTGATTATGTAGGTACCAAGTACATAATCAAAGCGTATTACTGATCCGTTGTCCAAAGTAGGCATCAGTGCTCTGAACATCTGAAGAGTATTAGGCATTATATTATTTATTAAAACAAGATTATATTAAATATTATTAATTAAGCAAAACGTAGGAACTTATTTTAACTAAATAAAATTATTTTGTCATATTTTTTGCCAAATTTCATTAATAGTGACCCACAATTTTTTTTTAAAAAAGGGCCGTCTTGTCTATATTATTATGGTTACAAAATAGTGATTTCTTAGTAGATGTCTCCATTTTGTAACGGTTCTTTTATTCGTAAGTGATAACAATACCCTAAATATTCAATTAAAATTAACACGGCCCATTTGTGTAAGATTACTTCCTTTCCGGAAATATAATATATATTATTTTTAACTCTGATAAGGTCATGGTTTATTGGAAGGCTGATTGGGACACTTTCAATTACTCTAGAACTTATTTTGTATGCACCATGCAATGAACTTATACATTCCTGCTTGTAACACAGCCTTGGAAGTGTTGTAAGAATTTAGAACTTCAATGATATAGATGGTTACAATACTTTGTAGAGGTTTTAAAACAGAAACTTGTGATTGAGATTTAGTTAAAATGATGATAAACATAAATGTAACTAAAGGTAATTCCAGATGAAGGAAAGCAGTAAGCAAAATTAATAAATCTAAACGGAGGAAAGTAAAACCGTCAAAGAAGAAAATTAGGAATGACTCTTACTTTGAAAATTCCAATTCCTAACAAACGGGCGCCGGGCGTCACAAATCATTCTCTAGCTTTTTGATAAAGAAAACATTACAAAACGTTTAAAAGTATCTTTTCATTTCGCAACCTCAGAAATCAAACAATATTTTTATAGACCAGATGTTACATTATTCTTATAAAATTATGATAAGTCTAAATCGTGTGATATCTAGCGAACAAAATGGAATTAAATCGAATCTGAGATTTATGTACTGGAAAAATCATTTATTATAGTAGTCTTTTGCCAGTGAAAAATTTAAAGAAGAGTTCGTCACGCTTAGTCTAATTACGACGACAGACAAATAAAATTAAACTTAGCCAAATCATGGAGTTCCAAATATACTTTAGTTTTTCCTTTTTATACTGAAACGGCAAGATGTTATAAAATACATAAAAATATATGTATTTTTATAACAATAGGCAGACTAACGTTGTATATCTCTAAGTTAAGCAAGTTACGTTTGTGTTATGTATAATATACAACAAACCGCTTTAGGGACGATCTCAGACACCCAGACTTTACTAACGAAGGGCTTAGCCCACTAAACTACAGAGGCCGTCGAATTCTTTATTTCATTGTTTCTTCTTTATTCTTTTCTTAACTCTTTAAATAATTTGTTTACAACTTGATCGTTATTGTACAGATTGTCTAGCTTTTCATCTGCGCTTAGTATAGATTAGCAAAAGTACCGGAACTGTGCCAAAATCCACATATAATATTGTGCAAAGCGTCCTTATTGTTAGTGCGGAAATTAAGTATATAACGAAACACGTAGAACTTTGACAATTATGTGATTTTAATTCAGAAAGAAGAATACCGAGCTAAATTGCAAATAATTATAAATTATGATTCTCGCACATTAATTAGCTACCCTAAACACCACTGTGACATGTCGTCGCTACGCCCGCTGGCTTTTATATTCGATTAGTAATAACAACTACCTGCAATTATTACAATAGTAGGTGGTATTATTATAACAAATGTTATTAACAATCTGAGGTCCAAAGGGGTGCCTGAAACCTATATTGATATTATTCGAGACATGTACCGTGATTCCGATTCCATAGTTCGGACCGCTGTTGGCGACACTACACTATTCCCTATAACTGTCGGAGTGCACCAAGGATCTGTCCTCAGCCCGTTTCTGTTCAGCGTGATATTACATGAAGTGGCAAACAGCATCAGAGACCGACATGAGCAACCATCATGGTTGCTCATGTATGCGGACGACATCGCGCTGGCAGATGCGGACAGAGCGCGCCTGGTGCGACGTGTGAATGCGTGGAAGGAGTCGCTTGAGAACGGCGGTCTAAAACTAAGTGTGGCGAAGACGGAGTACCTGGCTTGCAACATTACAGATCCCACATCCGTGCGTATAGGCGAAGATACGGCCGAGCGCACGGACCAGTTTAAGTACCTGGGATCTGTACTTAGCGCATCCGGGGACATCGACCATGACGTCAAGGCCCGTATATCAGCAGCTTGGGCCAAGTGGCGTGAGGTAATAGGTGTCATTTGCGACCAGAAAATGCCGGTTAAGTTAAAAGGACAGATCTACAAATCCATTATTAGACCTGTTCTTTTATATGGCAGTGAAGCGTGGCCTGTACATAAGCGACACAAGCAGGAGCTGCGTGTCACGGAAATGAATATGCTTCGGTGGATGTGTGGAGTCACACGAAAGGATCGCATCAGGAACTCCCGCATCCGCGGCAGCTTTCACGTCCCTGGCATAGCAGACAAACTGCAGGAGAATCGCTTACGCTGGTACGGCCACGTTTTACGGAAACCGGCTAGTTACGTGGGGAATAAATGTCTAGCCATGCCGCCTCCGCCAGGTCCCGGTCGAAGGGGTAGGCCCAAGAAATGCTGGCTTGACGTTGTGAGGGATGACATGCGTACCAATGGTCTCAATACAAGGGATGCCGAAGATCGCGCGAAGTGGAGAAGGAAAAGTAGAAAAGCGGACCCTGGGCGTCGAAGCGATCGCTCCGAACGCAACCGGGATTTAACGCTCGGATGATGATGATGATGATATATATAAAATATTAGTAAATTTAGTCCATAATTTTGCCACTGCTGGGCAGGGCCTACATATTGCAAGGGAGCCGATGGTATACTATTTTAGTCACACTTATTCAAAGCCATAATAGTATACCAACTAGCGGATTTCATAAATCGACAATCTCGGTATACCGGCTTCATCTTGATGTTTTTTAACCAACATAAGTTTATCATATGCATATTAGAATAGAAAAAAATCTACATAACATCATTTCGTGTGAGCCCCGCCCGTTGCCTTAGTTATTGTCATCACTATTTCTGTAAACAGTTATGTATGAATATAATACTTGTGTTACAATTAACGTATTTTATTTCGATGTTTTAGATAAGGAAGCTATTTAATCTATAATAATAGGATTTATCATAAGCACCTAGATTGTTGATATTAGCAATTATACACTTATAGGCTTGGTGAAAATTAGGTCACTTCATTAGTTACATCATGGAATGTTCTTGGATTTTTTTTTAATAGCAATCTGAGATTTTAATAATTAGTAAGATTGATGTAAAACACAAACTACGTTCACACATGGTTGAGTTCCTTAAACTCTGCCTACCGCTACGAGAAATAAGCATGATATTGTGTGTATATAGACAATTATTATTATTAAGCTCTCTTATTAAAAGTCGCTGCGTCAGGAAACGAAAGGCTAATCAGAATTATCTTATACAAGTTTATTTTATATGGTCATTCATTATACCTAGAGTAGTGTATGCTTAGCCATAAAGGCGTACGTAAGCAGAACTTATAGTTCGGGCGTGTAAGTACCTAAAATCGTAAACAATCGATTGGCGAAATTTAACCAACAAGGAGAAACTATTCAAGGTAAAACTTTAAAGAACTTAGATACATTCCTAGTATTCTTCCGTGCAAATAGTATTCGCTCTGATAGATGTATAGTAAATTAAAAACCCTGTGAATAACATTTTATGTAGGTATAGCAAGGTGATAACCTAGTACATACTTCCACAAACTTAATTCGTGAAATGATTAGTCAACTTAATCTGGTCAAGGCAAACTTAAGTAATAAAGGGTGATTAAAGTGTAATATGTGAAAAAATCGATTAAATAGCGTAGAAACGTAGAAAATAGCGGTCTTATTCACATTGAGTTAGCGTAAGTTTTTAGGTGTTGTAGGCTTTTTTAAAACCTTAAAGAACCTACAAACTTACTCTTACACAATGCGAATAACACCGTAAGTCGATAGGAACAATAATAATTTTAGTCTTTCTTCTTGAAATATTTATCCATAGTAGCTCTTGCTGATTTAGAAAAACATCTTAAAGATAATTTTAATTATGAAAATAAATAGAAACTCGCTGAAACTAAAAGGAGCATACATTTTTTTAATGACAACAAAATTGCAAAGAATATCGACAATCAATCTTCCCATTTTTATTTTGTTTTTTAGAGGTGTATGTCAACCCGAGCATCTCCTAAACTATTTTACTCTTCTTAAATAGTTTTAATTATATTTAAAAATTAAGTTTTTATAATTTATTACATAGAAAGTAGTCACTGACTGGTGCGAAACTTTAATCAAACCGGTTAATCGTCGGAATATCTATAAGTAGTCGGATCTATCGTTCTTTTTAAAATGATTGTGTATACTTTTGAATACATTTTTATTTTTCTAAAATAGCGAGTTGCTACTTAATTGGGATTATAGTAGAGTCCAGAGAAGATATTTAGCACACAAATCGGCTAATATTAATAAATGAAACATCTGCATTCGAGATCTCATTGCGCTTTTAAAATTATCTTACTGAAAATATTATTAATATATACTTAGTTTAGCAATTGATTTTAAGGTAGTGTAGAAAATCTGTGTATACTTAGAATTTTTTATTCAACATAATACACTTATTCCAAAAAAATGATTTAATATTGCTAGAGTAGGTAAAATTACGCAGTGGATGTATTTACATTAAAATAGCACGAGCATTTGTTTCTTATACGGAAGACATTTTCAAGCTCCAGTTATTAAGTGGTGGTAGTGCTAGTAAAAACTTAGTAAAATCTTAACTTGTTACGCATTGCAAACAACGAAATAAACGTGTCATGTATTTTACATGTTGTAATACACGGCCATACTTTAAATTTGTTGATGAAACAAAATTTAATTTACAAATGAGCATTGAACATAAATATTCTAAAACTAATTCGCAGAAATGTAATACAATGAAGAAAACTTAACTTTAATCAAACCAAATTAAGTTGTTATATTGTATTCTACCTATAATACTAATATAATAAGAATACTGACCCGATGTCATCGTATTCTATATATACGTTACCTTACTGAAAATGTGCATAATTTTATTTCTAATCCTAATGTTTTATGTCCATAAGCATATATTTCTATGTGTTCTGTATCCACTGCAGGTGACACAAGTTATTTGCAGTACCGCCTACTACAACCAAGATGTTTTTCTAAGAACTCCTTTAACCGGGACTCTTTGTAATTTAAACCAAACACGCGGAAAGACCTAAATACATGTAGTCACGATGTAGTCTTTCGGAGAAAATAGTAGGAAGTGTGTTTAAATTTATTACTCACTTTAAAACACAGACGGGCGGACGGACAATTCTATACGGGTTTCGTTTTGTCGACAGGGCTTGAGAGTCTAAACATAAATACAATTATCTTTTTATATTTTAAATAATACGTTTTAACTTTTAGTGCTGTTTAAAATTAAATTACTGAGTCTGTGCCAATTAATGTGAGAATCATAATTTTCAATCTAGTCTCCAATTTTTCCTTGACATCCACGTTGTAGGGGTTAAATTATTTAATGAGCAAAGCACCATGTTGATTAGTGATAGATTTAATAATTCAGTGACGTCATAAGAATGAATGCTCTTGAATTTACCGAGATACGTACTCAATTCCCATTTTAGTTACAGGAAAAATGTATTATAGAAACTAGCTTAGTATTGTTATTGGTAAAGTTTACTGACGCACTGTGCTTGACGATATCACTCTGCTGTCCGTTTTTGGTTTATGTAATATAGAATGAATTTCTACTATTTTGAATTCTGATAAATCCACCTGCTTGATTGGATTTATAAATTAATTTACATTGATAGTTACTTACCTATATAAATATGAAAACACTTGTTTTTACAATAACTTCAGCAAATCCCATCAATTGACGCCTATTTATGCTTTTTACGCACGAATTCAATAATATATTGAGCCAGGACAGAATTCTTCTTCTACGATAGAAGGTCCTCGAACCTGCAGCTCACTCTAATCTACTCTTCTCGGTTTTAAAGATCCTACATACGGCCACGCACGTTATACGACGGTTTTTCAATACAGTGAGTGTTTTTTTGGCGATAACTTGAAAGTTGTGCTGTACGTTTTTATTTAAAAATATATATTGTTTCAACTTAAATAACAGTTGTAGAAAATGTTTTAAATATCTATCTATAATTTTCAGATGTAAAAGGATTATTTGTTACTGGAGAGTAATTACAGATCTACCCAAAAAATTACTTCACTTAAATTGACATCATACAAAATGATAATACATTGTGATTGATACCAAACTCTATTTGTTTTAGCGCTCCAAAGTTACGCATGGGTGATATGGTCCAGTGAACTGGCAGTACTTCTGGCAATATGTTTGCTATACGTAATCACAATGAAATCAGCACTCAAACATTGGAGACATAACGTTGATAATGTGGCTGTCGTACTTGCTGTTTACCCTGTAAGTGTATTTATACTTTGTAACTTCTAAATGAAATTTGTACCTGCGTGTTATTTAACTCAAAGGGAAGAAGTTTCTTAGAGGTGTCTTAAAATCATTGCTTGTATCCCCGGCTACGGAAGCTTTATAAGCAACTAGCGGTTTCGGCAGACGTTGCCCTGCCCAGAACAAATAAAAATCTAGAACCAGATTTCAGCGCCACCTACTGGGTCTAATTGTGAATCTGAACCATGTCCGGACCCACTCAAACACTATTTTTTTACACTTTAGGTTACATTATTAAAGTTTTAGTAGGGATCCCTAATTTTTCCTAGTAATAAATATGGCCTATATTAATCTGGGATAATGTAGTATTCTAATGGTGAAGATATTTTTGAAATCGGTCCCGAAGTTTTTGGCTTTATTCATTACAAACATACAACAATACAAATCTCGTCTTTATAATATTAGTATAGATTATAAACCTAAAATAATATTCAAATAATTTTTATGTAAGTTTTTCTTTGCTCCTTAATTTCTTGCAACATCCATATTACTTACAATTTAACAATTCTACTACAGCACGAAAGAACTGTTCGACGAATGTTCGACGAAGACGAATGCACGAAAAAGCATGTTTCAAATAAAAAATTAATTTGTATTTATTGCACCTATATTTGCAGAATGACATATTAAAATCCCTACGTATTTAGTTATTGTCAAATTATTTTACTCGGAAATTGTTAACCCTGCCTTATTTTCTGCACCACTTACATTGGCATATTATCTAAAAATATCATTTTAAGTAACGTTGCCTTGAAGAGATCGCTTTAAGCGATAATGCCACTTACTGTTTTACCAAAAAACGTATTGTAATTATACATTTTTTTAATAGTTTATTTTTCTGATAGTTAAAGTGTTTTAATGGCGTATAAACAAAATAACCTTTCTATAATAGGTTGCGGAAAAAGTCTTTTCGCATATAGTATGTATGAACTTGTAATAAGATCTCTTTGGCTATACCATTTGTATCTGGCTGGTTTTGGTATCATTAAAAGTTTTAATTTTAAAGAAGACAATTCCAAATTCAAATTAGGAAAATGTGTGATTTTCATTTGTTTTTCTTATTGTTAAAATGAGTGAATCTAATGAAGAAATTCGATACATTTAAAAAAAATTATTACAAAAACGGTAAAAATGCAACACAAGCCGCGAAAAAAAATTGTAATGTTTATGGACCTAATGCAGTATCTGTGAGAGTAGCGCAAATTTGGTTTAAGCGTTTTCAATCCGGAAATTTAGATATCAAAGATGCACGTCGCTCTGGTCGCGCTGTTACGGACAAAATTGATGCCATTTTTGAAAAAGTGGAGCAAGAGCGGCATATTAGTAGTAACGATGTAGCTGGAGAACTGGGAATTGACCACAAAACGGTTTTGGCGCATTTGAAAAAAGCTGGGTACACAAAAAAGCTCGATATTTGGGTGCCTCTTGAGCTCACTGAAAGAAACCTAATGAACCGTGTTGAGTACACGGTTTGTGATTCTTTATTACGACGTAATGAAACCGAACCATTTTTGAAGAAGCTGATAACTGGTGATGAAATGTGGATCACGTACGACAAGAACGTGCGAAAAAGATCGTGGTCAAAGGCCGGTCAGGCTTCACAGACTGTGGCGAAACCCGGTTTAACAATGACCGGGTGATGCTATGTGTATGGTGGGATTGGAAGGGCATTATTCATTATGAGCTGTTACCGCCAGGCAGGACCATCGATTCTGAACTGTACTGTGACCAACTGATGAGATTAAAGCAAAAAGTTGAGAGAAAGCGGCCGGAATTAATCAACAGAAGGGGTGTGGTTTTTCATCATGATAACGCTAGACCTCACACATCTTTAGCCACTCAGCAAAAATTACGAGAGTTTGGCTGGGAGGTGTTAATGCATACGCCGTATAGTCCTGACCTTGCACCTTCAGATTTTCCCCTGTTTCGGTCTCTGCAGAATTCCTTAGACAGTGTCAGGTTAACATCACGAGAGGACTGCCAAAACCACTTGTCGCAGTTTTTTGTTTAGAAGCCCCAAAATTTTTATAGCAATGGGATCACGTCCCTACCTAAAAGATGGCAAAAAGTTATCGAACAAAATGGGAACTACATACTTTAGTCAAATGTAAATAAACTTTATAAAAAAACCTTTTGAATTTTTATATAAAATGCAAAGAAACTTTTTCCCCAACCTTATATATGGATTAATTTATGTATGTAATATTTAATTGTACATAGAATATTATGTATTACTGATAGCTCAGTCGCTTCCTCTTCAATAAGGTGGATTCGTATCCTGTTACAAATGTGCATGTAGCTATTATGTCGAAGAAATAACATGAGGACATATTTTGCACATTAAAATACCCATTGTGTGATAGCCGACATTTCTTGGTTTTTGGTGGCCGGTATTGTCCCTGATATAAGTTGACCAAACCCACCAATGGGATGTCTATGAGCTTATAATCTATATATATAAAAATTCCCTGTCACAGTGTTTGACCGCGATGAACTCGAAAACTACTATACGGATTTTGATGATTTTTCCATTTTCTGAATTTATTTCAACTTAGAACAAAGTGTATCCTTTGACCTTCATTTTAATTTATAATCATAACATTTTTATTCCCAATTTTTTAATATCGAGAGGTCGGTCAGTATGAGTTCCGCTGCCAACTAAGTTACATAAGCATCAAATAGATAGCGCCATACTTTAAGTCTCACCCTTTCTTTCACAATTGGAACCGGTAAGTGGCGCTGGGATTGGGTTCTAGAATCCTCCTCCTAGACCGATTTTGATGATTTTATATTCGTGTGTTTGAGTGGATTCCCGGCTAGTTTAGATTCACAATTGGAACCGGTAGGTGGCACTAGAATCGGGTTCTAGATTTTAATTTTTTCAGGGCGAGACGTCTGCCGGGACCGCTAGTATTATATAATAAGTAATCATGTACACATTTCTTGGAGTTTGTTAAAAGTAGAATAAGCAAACCGCTTGTTGCAAGACGACATCCGCGGGTCATTGTTGCGTAGCAGACAAGGTATTTCATAATTTGCAATCGTCGAGTTTGCGGTTCTACACACCGCTTCTTGTAAGCTAAAGCATTACGTTATATATAGTAGAAACATGAAAAACAACTTTCTTAATCGGGATTTACTAAAGTTTATAATTATGTTCTTTGGATAGCATTGAATATATTTGTTTATTTAAGATCACAATTAATATCAACTAAAACAATAACTACATATTATATAGGCTAGGTTACCAATTTTATGTAAGTAACAAAACATTGCTATAACTGGCTATAAGTATTAACTCACTACTAAAGTATTTTTATTTATAGTACTTAAAAGATAAAAGTGATAAAACATAAATCAAATTAAATGTGAATAAATAATAGATAATGACAAGTGGTGCAATTTTTTATACAATCTATACTAATATTATAAAGAGGTAAAGTTTGTGAGTTTGTTTGTTTGCAGGAAGTAATCTCTTGAATCACTGATCCGATTTTAAAAGTTATTTTACCTATAGAAAGGTACATTATTCCTGAATGACATAGGCTATATTTGATTGGTATTAAAAAAAAATTTTAATGACGCCCAGCGCAGTGGATACTGGCGAGCTAGTTGCTAATAAACATGCTGTTATTGAAAATCTTTATTTCACGGTGTATATATATAATTAGTTATGTGTGTACGTAAAAATAACTTAATCAAGGTTTAGTCTTCAGTTTTATTTAAGCTTGTACTTGACCAACTTGCACAATGGTCTGAGACTTTTGATTGCTAATGTAGTAATCACCTCTCGCTATAACAATTAAACAATAGTTTTTATTATTATTATTATTATTTAAAATATGTATAATGAGATAGTTTGCAAGAAAAAATATTTTCCAGGTGGTAGCAGCTGCGGCATTCTTAGCTACAATATTACCTAGAGCAAGAATATTGACGGAAGCGATTGCACAACAAGCCGTTATGGTGGCCATGTACTACCTCTTCTGTACGATTATTGCAGATTTCGGTGGATTCGAACAATTAGAAAGGTACGTAACCTCATATTTAACATCTTAAGTGGCCTCCTATTGGTAATTACACCGGCCCACAAAAAAAAGGGGTATGTACTGTTGATCAGACCCATTTATTATGTATTTTGATGCGTTGAATCCGAATCTGGGCACAGTTTGGTCCGTACGCCCTCAGAATTTTGAGGGCGTATGGACCAAAAGACAGAATCTGTAGTCAATTTTTTTGTGGGCAAGTGTTATTATTTCAAGAGGTATGAACAATATGTTTTTTTAATACCAACAACATTTACATTTCCCGCTAAGTCCTTCATAATTGGAAGGTACCAATATGGGACTTGTGCTTCTTGTACACAGTCACACACTCCAAATATTCAGTGAAGCGTTAGTTTTTAGATAAACTAGACGGCCTCCGTCATTAAAACTAAGCGGGCCCGGATTGATTTCTCGTAGAAAATCCTACGAAACATGTACGAAACATGACCGGAAATACCAAAAATACTTCTTTTCAAGGTTCATCATGGAAATAAATATTTTTGGTATTTGCTGTGGTCTGGGTGTTACCGAAATAGGCGTTAGCCTTGTGTAATTGAGTACAATACAAACGTAATTTGCTTAGCTTGCGAATATAATACACACGCTTAATTTGCAGGTATAATATGGGTTCGTCTGTCAATTATTATATATTATACGGTGTACATAGAATAGGAAGAAAAAATAAATTTTAACCTATATCTATGACTTTCAACAAGTGTTCTCCAGTGGAACTTATTTTGAATAAAAACTTTTGAATTTGAATATTATTCACAACGTTTTTATCAGGTGTATAATTTAGTAATAGTTAATACCTATAGTTTAGTTACTTAACATATATAAAAAAATCACTGAAGGAATTATTATTCAAAATACATTAGTTGAATATCAATTAAGACGTGGTTTCATTACCAGACCATAATTATAGTTTTTGCGTGCAAGGTTTTGATGTGCGGGACCTCTAACAATAGTAAAGTACTTAGAAGGTAACTAGGTATATTTAAAATCATTATTTTGATGTTGTTATCAGACGAGCGGCTGGCGCTCGGTTAGAGACCAGAGTACCGCCATGCTGCTGTTGGCCGTGCTGTTTCATACCACAGCCAAATATTCAAAAGTAAGTTGGCAATTTGATTTTTTTTATTTACATACATTAAATATCAAACGTTTATAACTTCAAAACTTGTAGTTGATAAGATTTCAAAAAGAATATATATATCTTATCTTATACTAATATATAAAGCTGAAGAGTTTGTTTGTTTGTTTGATTGAACGCGCTAATCTCAGGAACTACTGGTCTGATTTGAGAAATTCTTTCAGTGTTAGATAGCCCATTTGATGAGGAAGGCTATACAGTATATATCATCACGCTAAGACCAATAGGAGCGGAGCACCAATAATGTTTCAAAATCGGGGGTTTTGAAAATAAATTCCACGCGGACGACGTCGCGAGCACACACACACACACACACACACACACACACACACACACACACACACACACACACACACACACACACACACACACACACACACACACACACACACACACACACACACACACACACACACACACACACACACACACACACACACACAGAGACACACACACACACACACAGACACACTCAGACACAGACACACACAGACACACACATATATATATATATATATATTGAGTAGTTTTTGAGATGACAATCAAGTAAGTAGTAAAGGGACATGTAGTCAATAATAAATGGAAGATCTGCACACTCTTGGCCGGTATATTTGAGTTGAAATTCTTTTTGTCACACTGTCGCTCGAAGTTTGCAGGTATCCCGATGGCATATTGGCGATGATAGTAGCATAGCCGCAAGGTAGCAAGTCTGTCCGTTTTCTATCGGATACATATTAGAGAGTCTGATATGGAACTTCACGACTTAGTTACACCCCCTATCTATCATCGGACAACCAGACCAGGTTTGACCCATTGTTACATGGTGCACATATCATTGATTAGGACTAAACGCTTTGCCTCTATCTTTCTTCTGCGCACCGCTGTCGAGTGGAATAATTTGTCGGAGTATGTGTTCTGCGATTCATATAAACCAGTGATCTTCAAGTCACGAGTGAATAGGTATCTACTAGGCAAGCGTGCTCCATCCTAGACCGCATCTTCACTTGACATCAGGTGAGATAGCAGTCAAACGCGAACCCATCGTTTTTTATTGTTGGAGTACCGCAAAGACGGCCCAACTGTGATGGAAAGTGGTTACCGTCGCCTATAAACATTTGCAACACTAAAGGTGCTACCATTGTGCTGCCGGATTAGTAGATGGGTCTGGAACCTGGCCACTAATGCCGGAACACAACTCAAGGTTTATACGGCGGCATGCCCTAGACCAGGGGTGGTAGCCATCCAGACGAGCAAATGCCCTGTCACCTGGCTATTGGTTGTTTTGTGGCCTCTTACGACAGGTCACCTGGCCGCAGGAATTTGTATTCTTTCACCGTTCCTGCACGGATAGATCTATAATATTATAAAATTCTAAACATGCCGTGTCTTTTACATTGAAGCTATTAAAAAAAAACAACTGGAATAGACTATATAAACATAAACGATGGAGAACACTATGCAATTTTTTTAGATTTCTTGTCTGTTTGTTCGGGATTCACGTAAAAACTATTGGGCCGATTTCGATACGGTTTTCACTGATCGACAGCAAATTCTTAAGACTTAAGTCTTAAGAATTTGCTTTGCTTGAAAAAGTAGATTTTAACGGTAGCTTATATTCTTTTTTAAACGCTGTGGTATTTTGTGTCTCGGGAATCCCGCGAGAATTTCAAGTAAGCGTGGATGAAGTCGCGGGCATATCCTAGTACCATAATAAAAAAATATTCGGTTTTAGAACATACCAGTTAATATCAACATACACCCCAGAGTAGACAATTCCTTTGTTTTTATAACTTTCACAATATATTCATCCAATAAAATGTGGTTCACGTGCGTCGAAGTTTATTTGAAAACTAACAACTATAGAAACAACTTTGAAGTAGAATCAAGGTGAAAGTACGATCAATGTTATATAGCTTAGGGGAGTGCCTAAGTGATTATGAAATACAAACAAGAGCAGTAAACATTCGAATAAATTAGGTAAATGTTTGGCAGTCCACGCATAAGGGTTCCGTAGTGATAGTTACTGTTGTGATCCTTCATTTTTTTAATTAGCTACTATACCATAAAAAATAATCCAAACCAATCTATATTAAAGAACGGATATTGTCGAAACCAATTTTCATTTGAAGCATTTTTGAACATGTTTAACCTGGATTTTTTCTAGAATATTCCACTACATTGTTTCAAAGTTAGAAAAGGTGGATAATTTTCATGACTTAGCAAAGACTGAAGATGGCTTTAGCACGTTCATCAAGGAACATCGGTATATTTTTTCAAGATTTGACTAATGATACCTCACACGACATGTGTGGCGAGTAGGTACCCCTAATCTTTATTTTTTCCTTATTTCACTACATAACTTTGTAGCGCTACAGACTGCATCTTTCTGTTAAATGTCATCTATATAGACCTGGTAGTTGTTTTTATAAAAATGACATAGACATACTGACTGAACCGACATGCCTACGGAACCTTAATAAAAGAAGGTCATACTAAATTTAAATTATAGCAAGCCGCATACTAAGTAAGAAAACCTTAAGTTTGCGAATAATTAACACTTACCTTCCTTTTTCTGTCGAATTTAAACGTGAAAGTAAATACAATCGATTGTTTTTCAGTAATATTTACATTATACCTTGGATAATATGAAACTGCTTTTAATTATATTAATAGGTTGGGGAAAAAGTCTTTTCGCATATAGTATGTATGAATTTGTAATAAGATATCTTTGGCTATATATACCATTTGTATCTGGCTGGTTTTGGTATCATTAAAAAGTTTTAATTTTAAAGAAGACAATTCCAAAATCAATTTAGGAAAATGTGTGATTTTCATTTGTTATTCTTATTGTCAAAATGAGTGAATCTAATGAAGAAATTCGATACCTTTTAAAATTTTACTACAGAAAAGGTAAAAATGCAACACAAGCCGCGTAAAAAAAATGGCGATGTTTATGGACCTAATGCAATATCTGTGAGAGTAGCGCAAATTTGGTTTAAGCGTTTTCAATCGGGAAATTTTGATATCAAAGATGCACGTCGCTCTGGTCGCCCTGTTACGGACAAAATTGATGCCATTTTTGAAAAAGTGGAGCAAGATCGGCATATTAGTAGTTAGGATGTAGCTGGAGAACTGGGAATTGACCACAAAACGGTTTTGGCGCATTTGAAAAAAGCTGGGTACACAAAAAAGCTCGATATTTGGGTGCCTCTTGAGCTCACTGAAAGAAACCTAATGAACCGTGTTGAGTACACGGTTTGTGATTTTTTATTACGACGTAATGAAACCGAACCATTTTTAAAGATGCTGATAACTGGTGATGAAAAGTGGATCACGTACGACAAGAACGTGCGAAAAAGATCGTGGTCAAAGGTCGGTCAGAATTTTTGTTTTTTTTTTTCAGGCAGTGGAAATGCATTTCGCACCTACTGGGTCCTTTGTTAGGGATTAGACCATTGTTGATCATGGAGGCTTTCCACTGAGGCAATCCAAACAATAATCAACCGGCTAGTGTGGAGACTCGACTGATCAATACTCCACTAAAACCACCCTCCTCCCATGTGCCCCGCGCTTATGAGTAGGAAAGGCATGAGATACAGAACGTAGTTACGCCCACACCGATCCTAGCGCACAAGTGCTTGAGAGTGCCCCGGGAGAGGCAAACTCACTTCGTGAACAGGGGTGAAGACTCCTCTGCTCCCTAGATGCTAGAGGGCCCCTGCAGCGATATTTCAGGGGGGGGAGATCATGCGCATACCTGCGCCTCCGGGCTCCCGACTGACGGCGGCGCCCGCGAAACGCATGCGCACTTCCATCTCTCTCCCTATCTCGTTCTGCGGCCTCCTTTTGAGACATTACAGTCTCGCAGAAATTGGCTGCGCCCACCCATCAATCGTCACTGTGCAGCATGGCTTGCACCAGATCGCTCAGCGAATCGATCGGTCCTACTAGTGTCTTGAGTTCAAACCTCTGAGGTGCCCATGCTGCGCACTCGGCTAGCGTGTGTACCGCCGTGTCTAGCGCGCCACATTGGCGGCATAGGGGTGAAGGCAAGCAGCCCGCAATTTGACACAGATACTTATCGAAGCAACCGTGCCCGGTAAGTATCTGTGTCATTCTGAAGGTCAGGGTCCCGCGTTTCCGCGAGAGCCATCGCAACAGCTGCGGTCGAACCGCTTCCACCGTGTCAATGCCAGCAACAGGGTTTTCCAACTCTACTGACCAAGATTGAATCATGGCCGCGGTTTCCCGCGTCCTGATCACCTGGAGTTCGGCCTGGCCATAGACCATGCGACGGGCGAGGGCATCCTGTCGGGAGCGCCGAACTTTGGCAATCACGTCCGCCTGGAGAGGCCAGGGCGGATCGCCCGCCAAGAGTGTCGACGCCGTCCACGACACTGTACGGTATCCTCGGATGGTCCTCACCGCCAGGACCCGTTGTGCGCGGCACAACAAGGTCCTATTGTGGCGGTGAAGTGCAGTGGACCATACGGGTGCACCGTACAGGGCCATACTCCTAAGGATGCCCATGTAGAGTTTCCTAATCGCCCCCCGGTCCCCCCACGTTGGGAAGAAGCCGAAAGAGGGCGCCTGCGGACCTCACAAGCTTGGGAACTAGCCGCTCAAAGTGCGCTTTAAACAGCCATTTTCCATCGAGAATGAGCCCCAGATATTTCATCTGGGGACCTACGCGAATATCCACCTCTTGGACTGTAACAGACAAGTCCGCAGGGGGATTACGAAACCGCCTATGGAACATGATGGCCTCCGTTTTCGCGGGGGAGACCTTCAAGCCCAGCCTACCTATTCTTCGGACCACGATCGCCAACCCGGCGTTGGCGAGGTCCACGGATTCCGCGAATGACGCAGCGCGTGCCGTGAGTAGGGTGTCATCCGCAAAGCAGATTAGCCCTATTCCGGGGAGGACCGGAACCCGAAGGATCCAGTCATAACCGACGTTCCAAAGAACCGGCCCGAGGACCGATCCCTGTGGGACGCTGCACGCGACGCGTCGCCGACCTATCGCGCGATTATCGGACTCGCCGCCCTCCCAAAGGATGTAACTGTCCTGGAGGTACGCGCCCAACAGCCTCGTGAGGTACGGGGGAACTCCGTGTGCACGGAGCCGCTCCCTGATCGTCTCGTGAGGGAGGCTGTTAAAGGTGTTCGCTATATCTAGCGATACAGCCAGGACAGTATCCTTCGCTTGGACGGCGTCGTCTGTTACAGATCGCAGTGTCTCGAAGGCGTCCAACGTGGAGCGCCTCCGCCGAAACCCGAACTGCGTCTGTGCTAGCCCCGGCTCCACAGTATCGAGATGCTTAACGAGGCGTTCCGCTAAGATCTTCTCGAAGACCTTGGCGACCTCGTTAAGCAACACTATGGGCCTGTAGGCGGACGGATCGTTGGGAGTACGGCCTCCCTTGGGAATCAGGCATAATTGGCCCTCCTTCCATTGCGACGGGAACTGACCTGCGCGAAAACAGGCATCGAACAGTTCCCGCAGCTGGCCGCGTAGATGTTTGGCGGCCAGGAAGAGGAGCCGACCCGGAACCCCGCCGGGTCCCGGAGCCGTCTTCCTGCCCCGGAGCCGGTCCAGGGCGACGTCCTACTCTTCCTCGGTGATGGAGTGAGGCTCCACCTCCGAGATGTCGGGAATGATTGAACCCATATCGGGGGGAGTGAAGATCCCCGGATCCGGGAAGAGCCCATCGATAACCGACCGGAGGACCTCGGGTTCGAGCGTTTCCGTAACCGTGGAGGTGCAAGGCCGCAACGTGTTGCGGGCCGCACGGTACGGACGCCCCCTGTGTCGGAATAAGCTATTTTTTATGCACCCGAACAACTACAAACCACTTCCGGGAAAATTCCCGCGGGATTTCCGGGATAAAAAATATTACACATTTTATTACATAAAATTTGCTATCGATCAGTGAAAAAATCACTTTAGAATTCGATTTTTTCTAATCTGGCCAAATTAAATAATTCCCAGAAAATTTCTCGCGGGATAAAAAGTAGCGCAGATTTTAAGTCTAAGAATTTGATGTTGATCAGCGAAAACCGCATCGAAATCGGCTCAGTAGTTTTTACGTGAATCTCGAACAAACAGACAAGACAAGACTTCTAAAAATTTGCATCCTGTTCTCCATCGTTTATATAGTGTATTTCAGTTGTTTTTTTAAATAGCTTTAATGTACATACGCAACATTTTTAGAAATTGATAATATTATACATTAATTATAATTATAGTTAAGTCGCTTAACGACTTGATAATAAGGCGAAGGGTGGAATCCCGGGTGGTTTTAGTGGGTATCCCAGACTCAGTTGTTCATACTATTCATTCGGAAGTTAGTTTTTGGCGGGAACTGAAAGGAGATGTTGTGTTGTACAGTTTTATTATATAAAAATGTGTAAAATTACTCTAAAAAGAACAGTCGTTGTAGGATATTAATAGTTTTTGAGTAGTAATTATGTGTTTTTGTGAGAAATGTGCACTGTATAGTCAAATGTGGCCTTTCGAGTTGTCACAAGAACTCCGTTGAATGGCGTTAGTTGATAACCTACAGTTCAGCTGAGCTATATACATAGGCTTAAGAAAATGAAGAAACTATATTGTAATCTAAGATCTGCCTTAAAGGCTTAGCTGCCAAGCCATAAACCTAAATAAATAATTCATTCGGAAGTGTTATTGCCACCCGAACGTGGCGAATCCCGCACTCAAACACAATGTGTTATCCCCGCGATAGAAGTTTTCAAGCAAATTTACTGGAAAATGGGTAGAAGCAATATTCCTTCCATATCATACTTACTGCAATTTGGTTTTAATTTGCTAAGTACTAAAATTGAGTAATTATTGTGTCACAATTATTTTCAAATAAATAACAGACTGCGGCAACAATTTCTGTAATTGTAACTTTTAAACCATCAATTAAATTTAGATTAAGCAATTATACTCAAATTACATAATTGTTGTAAAGTTATCATTACTTTATCTACAATCGTATTAGGTAATTTGTTTCTTAGGCTACTGTAGCCATTATAGCAAAAACTGAACTTTTTTTAAGAGCGTCATATTCATCCGTACATCTATTTGTCTTTCTATATACATATTATGTCAGAAATTATTTAAAAAAATAATGATTCGTGGAGTAAAATCGCGAAAGAATCAATAAATAATTAGCTCTTTGTTTGGGCGTACTTAAATTTGATTCATAAGCTAGCCAATGAATTTGATGAACAACGATTATAATTATTAAGCAAATTACTAAATTTCTCACAGAGAATGTCTAATGTAATGAAACTCCAAAAGAAAGGGCTAGTTGATTTATGCCCGGTTCCAATATGTTGGCGACTGTTCATTTGCTTTAGTATCGGTTAAAATTTGACATAAGCTCCATACACGTAATGTCAAAATTCAACTGATGTGATTGAATAGTAAGGTATAGGAACCGTCCGTAATTAATCTTGAGGATACTTTCAATGAAATCCTTTTTAGGGTCGTTTAGCCAAATGACAAAAACTATGGACATCGTTTACTTCTAGAGAAATCTTGATCGTATGTGAAGTTACAGACACTTGGCCGATTTTATTTATTTGAACTAATATTCCTATTATTAATAGCATGGAAGAATAACCAGTAATTTTGAGGGAAGCTAACTTCCTACAAAGTTACTGCTAATTCTAATCATTGAAATTTCTAGCCTTGCAACTATTTCCTTATAACAGAGATTGGAAATTCAGTCTTTTACTAGCGAGAAGCACGAATGTGGAACGGATTTTTGTGTTCTCTACTTGCGTTTTCGCGAGATTTTCACGAGAATGTAGAGCGCCTATAAAGGAATTTAAATATTAAACGAAAATGATTTTTTTTGCTTTTCTTTTCCAGACGAAATCTGAAATGGTTGCGTTATTTGGTTCTGCAGATGCCAGTGATTCAAGGACTTATTTATATTTTAATCCTCATATTATGTGCTGAAAGTATGGTAAGTAAACGTACATATTATATGTGTACATAATCACAAAATACATAGCGTACTGTATACATACATTATGTAGTACACAGCATGTGTACTATAATAAAGGATACAGACTAAATATATTGGTCTATTAAACAGGCTTATGGCCAACTACGCGTCATTGACGGATATTTATAACATTCATTAGTACTCAGATCGATGATTCCCAAAGTAATCGACCCCCAAGTCGACTACTTTGGGTTCATGTAAACGAAAAAGAATAGGAGTTCACAAACGTAGACTGTAATTAAGGGGTTGGTTTCCAAAATTATTTTTTTTCTAGAAAGGTATTGTAATCGTCACCTCTAGTATTTTTTTGCATGGTGAGAAATGTATTTTTGTTTTTATTGTTTATTTTGCCTTCAAAATTAGCAGCCTGAGCTATTTTCATGAAATTCTTCTTTTCATGAAATCTTCTTTAGATAATTTTTATTTTCGAAATTCCCAGTACTACCGAATACTGTGCTGGAATTAAATTAGACTCATTCCCTGAAAATCCGTAATTAATATTTTTTGCTGTTCAGCTATAATAATCTACTGATTAAGTACTTATGTGGACCATTGAACAATATCTGAGTCATTTCTAATTTCAAAGATAGATAGGTCGGGTGTGAAATGTAAATAAATTTTAACATATATGTATAACCTTCAAAAAGTGTTCTCAGTGGAACTTATTTTGGATAAAAACTTGAATTTGAATAGCTATTTATTGGTTTTAAGCGATACTTTGTGCCAGACTTAACATTTTGAATATTATTATTCTAATATCTCAACTTAAGAAATTATAAAGAAATTTCAATTGAAATCTACCTAATTATTCTTTTTGAAATTAGTATATTATTTTATAATTATGCGATTTTTGGATCATTTAAAACTTTAAAAAATATCAAAATTGCGCCTGAAAGAAATATCACCCTTTCGCGCCTCGATATGATTAGTTTTATGTTAAAGCTATGAATTCACCGAGAAATGTTTGTTAGTAAACATTGTTTCAGAAACAAGTACTACGTGTTACTGAAACATTTTAAATTGTTGCTATTTATACAGTAAGTGACCGCAAAATCTCCGAGACAGACTTTTATGAAGTGAAATTTCTGTAGAATTGTTGTGATTTGAAACTCGATGAAACGAGAAAGCGACACTAAAAAGAGATAAACACAAATCATAACTAAGCATGCGAGAGAATTAGATATAATATATTATATTTAATAATTTAAACATTATAGTCATACAGATAGAGTTGGAAATGTTTAGAAGTTTTTCGTTAATACTTCAAATTTCGTGTTTTAAAGCTTGAATATTTTATCTATATATTAGATCTATATAGCTGGGCGGTCTGCCTGTTTGCAAGCTTCGGAATAAAAAAAATGTGTCTGTCTATAAAGTTCACACGCAGTAGAAGTAAAACAAAGTGTGACAAGAAGTGGGAGGGATTTCAAATTTCGTGACGTCACATTTCATATATTATATCGGTACTAGTGGTCACCCGTGGTGGAAATTCGACCATAATAATTTGTTGTCAAAGATTACTTCTATAATCACAGATTTCGCGAAGGCTACAAGGTTAATTTGTCTTGAACAATAAACAAAAGAGTATATATATATGCGTGTGTATGACAAATACATGGTAGTGTGTGTAATGTTTTTTTTATTGATTTAATGTATTTTTATTCATAATTAAAAAAAAATATTATAGCATTCGTCGCTTCTTCTCTATATAAAGTATAAATGTGCGAAATCGCAATTTTTGTAAAAAGGGGTACAAAGTTTTTGCTTCACGTATTAATATATAGATTATATCTCAGCGAATGCATGGCTTTATTAATTTCAATTCCTTTTTAAACTTTTCAGATGTTGTACCATCGCTGTTTCGTGTACATCCAGCCTTTCATAATAGCTTCAATTTTAACTGGTGTATGGGGTATGATAATGACGGTACGGACTGCAGGCTCCTTAGGTTGCAACGCCCGGCCAAGGTTTTTTGCTGTGCAGCTAACACTGCTGATTGTGAAACTACAAAGCGGCTTTGCCAAAATACTTCCGGAGATAGTTCATTTGCCCTGCGTCTTGCCTTTGAATCCTTCTGTTTTTGTTAACAGTAAGTTGAGGATTTAATCATAGTGTTACGAGTTGCAGGACTCGAATTAAAATGGTCTTGGAATTATTATAGAATTTATTAGAACCATACAACCAAGTATAACACAGGTAAAAATATAACCGAACACAACAAATCCAAACGTAATGCAGAAGGTCGTAATTCAATAAAACCGCAAAGTCCGTCACTGTAAGATGCCCGATTGTACACACGTCACGCCTCGATCGTGGTTCTCACTTGACTGAACCCTCTCTCCATCAGGCCGTCGTTTTATACCTCACAAATAAAAATGTGCCCGTATTGTAGTCGACGTAATCCGCAACACCTGGCTAATGATTCGGTCGCAAATGGCCATAAATGAGTACAATAAACAATGGGCTGTTCTCTAGAAACGTATGCCAATAAATAAGTAAACAAAAGACGACGATCATAAAATAATTACAATTAGTTCAAATGCCGACAGATAATAAAATGTGTTTTTACAGATATGCAGATGAAATTTGTTTTTTTTGTCGGAACCTAAGTTGTAACAATATAATAAAAAAAAATATAGCCCCAGTTGGAGTCCACTCGACAACGCACATTTATTTATTTATTATGGACGATGAACAGGAGATACATCATATACATCCATCTTAAATCTAAACAATGCTCATTGTAAATATACTCCCTTTTTGAAGGGTTCCGTAGAGGCGATTCACGTCGACTGTTTCTCATTCAGCTATAAATCCTAAGAAAAGCATTTAATCAAAATTATCTCGGTAACTTGTAAACGGATTCTGTTCAAATAAATTTTCGTTTTTAATTTTTATCTACTTTATTTTTTTATAATTTTCCAGTTTATAGTTCAAAATAGAAATCACAATTTTTATCACCCTGGGAGATAATATCTCGCCATCTATTGATTAAATAACAAAGTCATTAAGAAATACCAAGTATTTTGACTTTTCAAGATCTGATTAACAATACAAAGATAAAAATTGAAAAATATTCACCCCTCACGGCAGCTACCCTGATATTTATTTTTTACGGTTTTACTACTACATTGTGTAGCGCTGTATAAATTAAATATTAATACTAAATTTCGTCGGTGTACAGTATACACCTAATAATTTCTGAGAAAAATTACTATAATGTATTATACAAAGAGATACAGACATGTAGACGGACGACGGAAGGACATTACGAATTCAGTTCTGTTTCTGGCTACGGAATCCTATGGACACAAAGCTGAATAGTGCCCAAATCTCTCATGACTTGATCATAGCCACTCTAGGTTACATTATTCTCTCAGATTTGAAGTTTTATTATTCAAAACATTTTTTAGACCAAATCATACAAATATTGTATAAGAAATTAAGAATTTCAATGAAATAAGAATAAGTACTCAATGCGAATAAGAGTTTTTGATTGCTGCAGCAGTAGAAACTATTGATTGTTGATAAATGATAAATAAATGATTAATATATATACTTTTTTTCAGTGATAAACAACGCAATAATGATGTTGGAGATGTTATTGCTCGCTATATTAGCCTGGAGACTTTACGGTAGACCAGCAAGTAAGAACATAAACAAACTTCCTCAAGTCGTTGTAGCAGTATTAGAAGATAATCCTCGATCATTAGAACTTAAAGTGACCAAAGATGGTATCGACAATAGATCTTATAATACCAATCTAGTAATTGAATGAAAAGTTCTAAGTAAATATGTCCGTGGTGTTCATTTAAAATGTTTGTGTGTGATTTTGCTCGGATCATTCAAAATATGGTGTAGATATCGATTGTATGAGAATGTGTTTAAGTGCACTTAATTGTAGTTTGTATAAGAAATAAAATGTGCTTTAATGTTATTGTATCGATAAATGTGTAATTTGCATTATGTTTTGACGATGTACCTGAATCTCGATTAGTAGGTAACTTGTAGAAGAGTATTTTGAGGCATAATAAAACACAGACGCTAATATTATAATTATCGAGAGTTTTATTGTAACTACATCTATACATATAATAAAATTGTAGAAGTCGAATTTCTGTACAATGAAAAAAAAATGCTAAAAACCGAGTCAGGGGGATGTAAGAAGTGAAATAGATTTTTTTCAATTTTTTTGTTTCTCTGTCTGTCTGTTTGTACCGGCAAATCTCCGAAACGACTGGACCGATTTAAATGAAATTTTGTATGGTGGTAGCTTATATCCCTATCGCAGGCAGAAGCTAGTATTGAATATTTTCGTTATTCTATCAGCTACATACACCAATTATTCTCAAAACCATTATAATATATATATAAGAAAACTATGAAAGAAGACTACTAGGTATAAACAATGGCCCAAGAAATACATAAGTGGTCTAAAAAAGTTTCAAAAAGAAATAAGAAATCCATCGCTATCTAGGCTTTAAAAAATCGTCATTTATTCACTACGTGGTTCGTCATCAGTACTTTTATCGTTATTGTCTTCAGAGGGTGTACTAGCCCTAGAATTTTCAGATCCGTAAATATTGTGAAGTTCTTCCAATTTATAATGAATTTTCACACCTTTTGACGTTGTTTTGTTTACTTTGTTTACTAGAGATTTTGTTTGTTCTTCTAATCTTTTTAGTCTCAGGTCGCGTGCTGCAAACCTTGCTTCGTGATCTAATTCACTGGATGTCGATGGCCCAGCATTTTTATCTATGATTTCTTTAGATTCTTCGTTTGTAAGACAGTCGGAATCAGGTTTTGTGAGTTTTTCGTGAATAGTGTCTAATTTACCAGCTAACTCTTCCCCGGTTTTAAGAGTGTTAGATATATTACTGACTACTTCAGAACAGCTAGTTTCCAAGCTTTCTAACCTTTTCTCCTTTTTAGCCAATCTTTCTTCTTGGCGTTTTACATTTTCTAGTATTAATTTGAACTCTACCGCAGGAGTCAGAATTTCATTTTTAGATGTGTTTGCTTTAGAACTGTTAACAGCTGTATTGCAAATATCATTGTTTAAATTGTCTTCTGTCAGCAAAACAGTACCTTCAGCATTCGAGGTATTGCCAGGTATAGGTAAATGCAAATTATTTTCATCACTTTCATTATTTTGTGTTATGATATTACTTATTTGACTATCATTACTTTGGCCTTGATAGTCATCTATTTCAAGACATGACGGAACAACTGGTACATCTGATGCTACTTTATTAATATTTTCTTGCATACAACTTGACGTTGGCCTGTTTATAAGATGATCTAATGTACTATTAATCTCATCGGTAAACTTAGCCGTTGCTCGAGTTTTGTTCAACAACATTGAGCTATTTTTTTCTAACTTTTCTAACTTTTCATCCTTTTTGGCAAGACGTTCATTTTGTAGTTCAAAATTTTTTAATATTTCAGTTGTATCAATTTTAATGACAGGTTGTTCTTCATCTATTGCAACCAATTTGCTGTTAGATGTATCGTTTCGTGTACTATCATTAGAACCTACTGCAATATGTCCATGAATGACACTATTATGAGTTATTTCCATTATTTCAGTGCTTATATCTTCAGCACACGAGTCATCATGAGCAATGTCACCAATTTCGTCTTCAGTTTCCTCACTTACTTTATCGTGTTTTCGTACATTTTCACTTTTACTGAGATCAGAAGCATCATGATTATCATATACGTCTTGTGTATCTAATGGTAAATCAGCTACATCAAGCATGTCACTGGCAGGATCTTCTCTTTCTGCAACTTGATTATAATCAGTGCTGGAATCTAATATTGTTTCAAAGGATTTCTTTAGCTTTTTCTTACACCTGATAAGAGATTCCGCCACGTATTCACTTTCATCATTGGACTCTGATGATTCGTCGGATGGTCTTTCGTCGCTGTAGCCACTTTCAGCAGAGTTATTGAGCGATGGTGAACCAGTCTTTATTTTTCTACTTGAGAACTCGGCCCTCAATTTCTTCCAATCTTCTTCTGTTTGTGTATGCTTTTCACGGGCTTGTTCCCATTTTTCACGACAGTATTCCAATTCTTCTTTCAATTCATTGAGAAGTTTTCTTTTTTGTTGTAATTCGTATTTCAATATTTTCTCATGCGTATGAAGCTGGTGATGATGTCTGCGTAACCTACCAACTACGTGCCATGTTTTGCTTAGTTCCGAAGTTACAAGACATAGACGCCGTTCTTGCTCTTCTAATCTCGACTCCAAATGTGCGTTAAGTTGTTTCATACGATTAACTTCCTTGACCAAACCCAGCTTTTCAACTATAAGATCCTGAAAATTATTTTAAATTAGAAACTTTGTTACAGACATTGTTTTTATTAATATATTTTAAAACTCACAACATGTGTCTGCAATTGTTTTCATGAAAAAAGAAATTGGCGAAGCACCAATTTTCTCGATGACTATGTATTTTTTGTGCATAACAGAGTACTGTCCATGAGTACTTTTGTTTTCGAGAATGTAATTACTGAACCATGACTCACAAATTGCAAATAATTTTCAAATAGTGATGATGTCTTTCTTACCTTTAATCTAATGTATGTTTGACTCACACTTGGCACCAACACGGGTCCTGATTTTGTTTCTACTGACTTGTAACATGTTGTCACTTTATCCGCAGGATTACTATCAGCCACAGATTGGTGGCTTAAAAGCTCCATAAGTACTCTCCAAACTTTTGGAAGGTTTTCAACTATTTCTTCAGGAGTTGTATTCGACGGCGAAGCAATTTGGGCTTCTGTAATAAAATAAAGTTATAAATTTACATCTTTCTCAAAGAAATAATTAACTACTAAAGTTAAAGATTGTTGTAGTCGATTATTGCTAGGGGGACCCAGTGCCACGCTGTATGCCAATGTTCATTTGGTGGAGGAAATATGAACCACCTTTCGATGACGGGTTAAATAGTTTCTTGCAAATGTCTTTGAAAAAACTCTTTGCCCATAGTTATGAATAATTTTATATCTGTAAAGGTATAAATGCATTAAACAATCAAGTTCATATGTGGATAAAACTATA
The DNA here is from genome assembly GCA_039645545.1 of Dendrolimus houi. Taxonomy (NCBI): domain Eukaryota; kingdom Metazoa; phylum Arthropoda; class Insecta; order Lepidoptera; family Lasiocampidae; genus Dendrolimus; species Dendrolimus houi. Next base: position 10,033,745 of record CM077132.1, read on the forward strand.
CCTATTTCACCAGTAGCTTCTTGTTTTTGAATTGTCTCAGCATTGTTTTCCCTCTTCTGAACTTTCTCTTTACTTTCTTTATTTTCATCAACTTGGCTCACTATTTCCAATAAGAGCTTAGGTAAGGCTGAAGAAGCTTCCGAGTCATTTTCTCTCTCAGCCATATGCGTAAGTATACCGTGATTTTCTTCCAGTCTATGAACAAGCATATCTAAATCCTGCTTTGTTTTATATCCAAGTAAAACTTGAGAAAAAAGCTGAAATAAACATATAATATTAAATTGTTTGTCCCCAAAAGTACTAAGTATATAATAATGTCTAAAGTATAAGGATTATTGGGTACCTTATTTACAACAGACATTTCTGCCTTCAAGCCATTTGTCTCATCTTGGCAAGTAGCTATTTGAATGTTTTTATTATCAACAATTTCATGCAATGCCTCTACTTTTGCCTCGAGTTCTTCAATTTTCTCTGTTAGGGATTTTGACCTGAAAATATTTTTATGTTAAAACGGATACTTTATGTTAGGATTTCAAAGAAAGGTTTTATGAATGTCAGCTAAGTGATAAACCGGTTCTGTCACATCCTATTTGGAAAGTAGGAACAAGAAATATTCTGCTTTGACGCCATAAAGAATAGCGTTGATGGTGGGAACGGCCGAATTTAATATTATTTACAAAAACATACAGGATGAAATGTGTAAAGTTCTTTCTATTTAATATTAAACAGAGTATCAGAACTAAATAACTAAATACTAAATTTCCATAGATATTATACAAGTACCTAAAATTACAAAGGGATATTTACGATCAAAGTAGAACTTAAATTGAAGCAACACAACAAAGTGCTGGGTTTGTCGTTGCTAAAATTTTTCTTCAACTTCACTACTTACTTATTACTTTCAGTTTGATATAATATCTTTTGTTGTTCCAATTCCCGGGCGAGACCTTGTCTGGTAACTTCAGCTAGCCTAGCTCTTTCTTCATAAAGACCTCGTAAAGTACGAATATTTTGAAGCTGTCTCTCATATTCTTGTCTCAGATCCGTTGAAAGCAGACTAGTCTCTCTATCGGCCAAAGTCCTTTCTATGTCATTTAATTTGATTTTCAGCTGCAAAAAATAAGTAGGTAATATAAATTTCACTTAACGACTCATAGCATGTAAGCATTTTAGTATTGTTTCATGTTCTGTTGAAGAATATTTTTTGAAAATGATATAACTTAAGCCTACTTCCTGCTCTATGTCACACCGCTTCGCAACGTGTTATATAGTAGGAAAAGAAGGGACAAGAAAGTCAAGTGCAATTAGTATGAGAAATTCTTTGCACATTAAAATACTTTATTATCAATGTTCTTGGGTAAATTTACAGGTGTAAAAAGCGTTATTCTAATTATTTTATTTATAGGTCTACCTATAAATAAAATAATTAGAATAACGTACCTACCTCCTCTATCAACCTACATCTATCAATGATCTATTAAACTTATATGGAATAGAATGTTCTCTACTATAAAGTTTAGTGTTGGAGATATCCTGGGAGATATCATGAGGTGGAAAGTCAGTGGAAATATAGCTACTTAAATAAAAAAATCCAACACAAGTGTAATTAAGATCTTAATTATTACAGAACATTATAATTACGAATTTGGTAAATAAATGAATAGGCGCCATAGGCACCGGTAGCTGGTTTTCATCAGGTCCTCTGTCTGCCTTCTGTACTCTAGCAATAGAAAATACATAGAAACTATATAGAAAAGTTTGTCCTCGATAAAGCCTCTTCTATTGGTTTTAGTATAAAGGCTGTCACATTAATTACTTCCAAGTTATGCCAAATTAGATAAACCAGCTATTGCACAAGAACCACGCAATCGACCGACAATGTGCGCATCACGTAGTAGTACTACGTTTTACGTCAAGGTGTTTATTAAAAATTTATTCAGAACTAGTCTATTAAATTATTAAATGTAATCCATCTTTGGCATAGTCTCAAAGATATTCACTGCCAGTAACTTGTCCGATATACGTTCCAAACGCCTTCCCAGACACAGCGGTCCCTGACCGCGCTAGGTACGGTCGTTGCCTTCCTCATGACATTGGAAAAATATTGTTTTAGTTTATATAAAAATAAAAAAAAACAAAATATTATTTATAAGCTCACAACGCCCAAGACGATATCTTAAAAAGCTTTTTTGTATACTATACATACATATAGCAAACAATCTAGTTTTGTGTTATGTTTTAGAAAACTACTTTAGATAACCGTTAAAAAAACACTCTTTAAAACTGTGTTCATAACATGAAATAATCTCTTACCTCATTTAATTGGTCTTCACGCAGATTAATCATAGTTTTACTGACGGTTATTACTTCCTTAAGCGCGTGAATCTGTTTCATTGACTCCGTATTCTGAGCGTTTAGGTCCGCGATATCCGAATAAGCGTTTTGCAGAGCACTGTTTGATTCAGTTAAATCTTTTCTTAATTTATTGTTATTTTCCTTGATTTTCTCAAATTCCTCTGTAATATGAACTACAGCATCAGTAAGTTCTGTATTTTCTCTACTAGCCTGAAGATCTTCTGGAATATTGATATTATTTTTTATCAACAAGTTGCGAAGTTGTTTATTACTCTCATATAACTCTAGTTTAGACATTCGTTCACTTTGTAAAGTTTTTTCTAAAGTATCCTTTTCTGCTCTATGTCGCGCTAATATCTCTCTCCTTTGTTCTCTTTTGATCTCGAGTTGTTTTTTAAATTCTTCCATATCTCTTTCCTTGGCTTTCGCTCTCTCCTCTTTGCTATTTCCAGATAATTGATTCTCTTCGTTGGAATCCTCTTCACATGTAAATTCCATACTGTTCGTTGTTTCACTTTCACTTTCTGCGTTATCTGTGTAGCGTCTTCCCGTCGGCACACTACTGAGCATATTTCCCATTTTGGAATACTTTTATAAACAAGTCGTACTTTCATCCGCACGATATCAGAACGAGGATAAGCGATTAAACGCGATTTTAAAATAGGTAATGAGCGATGTTTTTAATAAGACAAAGGATTGTAGACTGTTGGATCATGAGATCGCGACGGGCGTTCGCCGAAGTAGCCACCTCCCGAAATAGCTTCTCCGTCAGCTCCAGACGCGTGCGCATACGCATATATATTACAGTATGCTCGTTATTACCGTCGTAAGTACCGTAAAACTTTTCCGACGAAAGTTTGTCAAATATTATTTTTAAACGCTTCATTTCCAATGATTATTTCTCGTGAAATAATTATGTATCATTGATCATAAGTAGTAACAATATAAACAATCTAACGAAGTTACTATTTTTAGAAATATAAAACAAGTTTGATTAATATTATTATAATCGTATAGCAAGTCATTATGCCATTAACTTGATGTTGAATTTGATTTATACTAAAGGGAATACCTATACACCAGTCCATCAATATCGTCATCAAGAGACCTTTTTTAAGTGGACTTTGAATTTTTATCATAATATTCCACTTCTTAGTTTAAAAGTTAGAGGAGGCCTGGATAGAGGAGAGAGGTGGCTTGTAGACGAAGATTTTGCGGATTTTGCTCCGGCGCCATGAGCAAAAATCGGGCGAAATCTAGGGGAGGATCCGCCCGTATCTAAGGTCGTCGGATGAAGGACCGGAGTTGTTCCGCGCTCCCCATTCTCGGGGTGCTGTGCGCCCTGCGGCGGCATTGGACGGGGTTGTCTCAGCCGGCGCTTGCCAGGGCCAACGCGGAGTAGGCGATTGCCATTTCCTGCGGCCCTGGTTATAGGCGAAAAGAAGGAACACGGGACTTTTAGTTGGTTTTCCGGCGGTAGGCAGGTAACCTACCTCCACCAGGCTAGGACTAAGAAGGCGAATCTCCACAAGGCTCTCACCATAATGCCCCACCCGGTATTAAGTCCGTAAGTGGATTTCTTCTCCTCAAACAAAATGGGGCCTCAATATTTACGAGTTTGGGAGATAACATTTCGTCACCTATTATATTGACATAAATAAAAAACGCATTACGGGATCACTATGATTTATCAAGATCTTATTAAAAATACTCCTTACTATTTTATAAACCCAGAATAAAATTCAGCCCTCATGTCGGCCAACCCTTATATTATTTTCGTGGTTTCATTACAATATATTGTAGCGTCAAATACACTTTACAAATTCCTGCTACATTTACATAGGTATTATATTTAAAAAAAATATATTATTAACGCCATTAAGGATCAGGCACTTTAATTTTAATTTTGTTATTTTTTTGTGTGTCTTAACTCGTAATTATATGTATATAAGCGTGTTGATGTGCATGTTTGGTTGCACGTGCACGTGCGCGTGCATGTGTGTGTGTGTTTGTGGGTGCGCGTCAGTTTTTGAATATGTCCCGTATTCTTTTAAAGTATTGTACACTATCACCTTTTAGTTCGTGGATAATGTAGTTGGATAAGCATTGATTTTATGCTATATACTTTTTTATATCATGTAACTTTAGTGTATATCTGTTTATTATCCTAAATAAATAAAATGAAATAAAATAACAATAGTAGACCTAGTAATTTATGAGAAAAATAACTGTGATATACAATGACATACCTACCTATTTTATTAGGGTTCCGTATAAAATTGCCAAAACGGCTACGGAACTCTTATTTATTTATTAAGTATGAGTATTGTTGTACATCCATCTAGAGGGAAATAAAGGACTTTGCTTGTATCATGGAAAAATATTGTATTCAGAAGTTTGACCTTTGTAGACGTTAACGGTCTTATTCATAGAGAGTTAAAGTAAGTTTGAACGTTTCTTTACGAACCATTATGAAACGTTCAAACTTACTCTAACTCTCTATGAATAAGACCGTAAATATATGATTAATATTATATTACATAAAAGCCGTTTAACTTAATAAACGCTTATTATGAAATAGTATGTATGTCTTTGGAGACCACGGGCCATATAAATGGCCTGGACTTTCGTAGGGCTTGCGTGGGGCCATGGGAAGGCCAACACGTAGAAGCCCCTTGACAAATTTAATGTAAATGTGGCGTGACACTGACCGGCGATTGTCCCTGCTTACACCATATAATAATGCACCCAAGGTCAAGCCGAGGACAGTGTAGGGCTATTGTGGGAAATGAGAACAAAAAGTACCGGGCTATTGGGTGAACTGCTTGTGATACTAAGGGTCTGGGAATATGGGGACTATGGCGTCTGCCCGTCGCAATGTTCGGGGATCATGGAAAAATGGGCAGATGCGTGGCTACTCCCTGCGTGGGCCCCAAAAATTGCCCTAGAAGATAGGGGCAACATGGGTGTGAGTGGCTTTGGGTTGTCGAGAAATGGGCTGCAGGTTCACCGAAACTACTTCCGACGTTATGCCATTTATCACTTCCACCCCTGGAGCTTGAGTCTTAGTTCTAGCGATCTCCACTATGAGCCTGCTGGCTAAGGCAGGCGGGCCTTGCCTTGGCCCCTGCAGTCAGGTCTGAGGTGTCGCTACTCACCTAAGGCTTCGCCACAAAGCCCCCCTGCGGGTATTAATATTATTATTATAATAGCACGGAAGAAGAATACAGTTGCTTGATAAATAGAAACATTCTCTAATTTGTTTAGGATTTCGTCATACTCCCTGGTATAACTAGATGGCGCTGTAATCAGTATTGTAGGTTTCTTTAAGAACCTTAAAGAAGCCTACAAACTTACTCTAACTAAATATGAATAAGACCGAAAGTTTTTGATTATTACAAATAAAAGTACATAGTAGTAGAATTTGCCACAAAGGCAGGCAAGGGAATCTTAGTCCATACAGCCAGTTCTAATGTATAAGTCAGGGTATAGTAGCGCAGTTGAATTGTAGGCTACAATTAACGCCATTCAACGGAGTTCTTGTGAAAACTCAAAAGGCCACATTTGACTATGCAGTTCACATTTCTCACAAAAACACATAATTACTACTCAAAAACTATCAATATTCTACAACTATTTTTAATTTTAGAGTAATTTTATACATTTTTAGAAAATAAAACTGCACAGCCTATTTGTCCCCATTCAGTTACCGCCAAAAACTCAAAAAAATATATATATTGTTTTAAATTATTGGTTTGTACATAAATATAATATTAATTAACTAGTGATGCCTGAATTAAGGTCAATTAATTTTTTTATTTTATTTAGGTTTATGGCTTGGCAGCTAGGTATTTAAGCCAGATTTTAGATTATAATGTAGTTTCTTCATTTTCTTAAGCCTATGTGTAGCACAGCTGAACTGTAGGTTATCAGCTGGTGCCATTCAACGGAGTTCTTGTGACAACTGAAAAGGCCACATTTGACTATACAGTTCACATTTCTCACAAAACACATAATCACTACTCAAAAACTATCAATATACACATTGTTAATTTTAGAGTAATTTTACACATTTTAGAAAATAAAACTGCACAGCACAACATCGCCTTTCAGTTCCCGCCAAAAACTCTCAAATAAGGCAATAAAAAGAAAACAATCTAGTAAAGCACTGGAGAGCCGGTTCACTCTTTTAGTGCTTTCACTCACTTCTCTGTTAACTAAACAAGTTGTCTCCTTTGAAATAGCGTGTCGAAAAATATTGCATACTTTTACTTTGCTGCAATAAGCATTACAATTAGCGATTTACGACGATCTTTTTCCAAAATATGACTGGTAATACAATTATAATATATAATACATGATTACCACAGTACTAACGTGTGTTTATTATTAATGGCCGGTTCCTATCTATACCTTATTATTAATGAATAATAAGGTATAGATAAGATACAAGAACCAACCGGATGGTAGGGCAAGTGAATGCACTTGCTCTACCATCCGGTTGGTTCTTGTATCTTATCGACCGTTCATTTGTCTTATTACTACTGGTTAAAATTTGACGTAAGCTCCATACAAGTTTTGTCAAAATAAGGGCCGGTTCATATACCCTAGCGATTATTCATTTGCATTACTATCTGTTAAAATTTCAGATATATAATAATAATAATAATAATAATAAATCTTTATTGTCAGAAAGGCAAATTTACATTATTTATGTTACCCGCTGGTTCCAAACTAGACGAAGCCTGTATTTTGAAGACCAGAGCCGATGTTAATAGCTACAGCGGGCGGACCTGTGTGTTTGTACATGTGTGAGTGGGAGTGTGCGTGCGTGTGTGTGTGTGTGTGTGTGTTTACGCATTTCCGTAGCACACTATTCAGATGGTGATTTTTAACACATTTTCAGTATCGTCGTAAGTTAGACTGCTTAGCCATGCCTGAATCAGGTTTTTAGCCTCTTTGACAGACTTATTTTTGATGTCACAGAATTTAACCACCACGTTTTAGATGTGTGTGTTAACGAAGAATCCAGTGTGGTGGGCAAATGAGCTTTTCACCAAGATACTCGGCAGTCGGTAAACTATTCGTGTTGTCAACTTGATGTAGTTGTCTGATGTTAGTACCAACTTATGTGTTACCAATGACGTGTTCAAAATGAAAAGCTGCCGCACGCTAAGCACTTTGCTGTCCTTATAAAGCAATGTGGTTGAGTAGCGGTAGGGCTTGTTCATCATAACTTTAATTACTGACCTTTGAGCTCTTTCTACCCGAATCAAACAAATTTTAGCGGCACTACCCCAGCATGTGATACAATATGTGATAAGTGATTGACATAATGCGAAATATAGTGTCTTAAGCGTATCAATACACACTACATCACGGAGGTTTCTCATAATGCCTATTACTTTTCAAATACGGGACGACAAAGCTTCAATATGGTTTCAAAAATTTAGATTTTCGTCTAAAGTGACACCTAGATATTTGATAAATTTTGCTCTGCTTAATGTCTCACAGTTACATAATGTCTTTGGAGCGCAATAAACATTATGAATTTTTAAAACAGTTTGAGATACAGGGGCCGAGGCAGCTGTTTTATGGAAGCACATATACATTGTCTTTTTAGTGTTTAATGTAAGGAGGTCTCTGAAGCCAATTAGTAAAGTGTGCCATCCCAACTTCAGCACTTGCCAGACTTTCTTTCCGTGTTAAACCTTGAAAAAAAATTACTGTATCATCTGTATAACATATCGTTTCAGAGTTTTCCTTAGGAAGGTCATGGATGTCACTGACATAGGCTATAAAAAGCGTAGGGCCCAGTATATTACCTTGAGGCACACCAAAACTAACAGGCAAAGAGCGACTCACTGATTGATCAATTTTTACAAACTGCCTACGATCAGAAAGATATCTTTGGAACCAATCGAGTGCAATGCCCCTTATCCCCATACATTCTAGTTTCTTTAGGAGTATAGGCGTGGAGACAGTGTCGAAAGCTTTCGCCAAATCAAGGAAAACCACAGTACAACAGAGGCTGTTGTACAGTTTCGATGAAATCGTAGAGGTAAGAAGTGCCACTGCACTTTCTGTATTTTTCCCTTTTCGAAAACCGAATTGCCTATCTGATAAAAGATTATGCGTTTCCAAGTATATTTACACATTTTTAGAAAATAAAACTGGACACAACGTCCTCTTTTAGTTCCCGCTAAAAACCCGTAAGGCAAATGAATGAATAGTAATAGTAAGATATAGGAACCGGCCATTAAACTTGTTTGTATGAGCATTGCGTGAGAGAGATATACATTTTCACATTATATTCATGCACATATTTCCTCTCCTCATTAATTCAGCACGTTAAAAGTTCAAGGTCAAATTATAAATCACAAAAAGGTAAGTAAGGCTGACTTAGGTATGAGATGTTACAATGCTGAAAATCGAGTAATGTTTAGTGTTAACTCAGTGAGGTCCTCAAATCAAATGAGAAGTCATATTAGTGAGAGACTCATCGCTAATGTCGTTCGCGAACTGCACAAGACTATTATCGACCAAATGTCAATTGGCCACATAATCATAATTCATAAACGAAGTGTTTCGATCAATTTTTTTGTGGAAAACCCTTTTCCAATATTTTTATGTAGCTCGGTACTTTATTTTCTAAACTTAATCTCTTGTGTGAATCATTTCTCTTTGGCAGTTGGCATATACGTGTGAAAATAAGTAAATATATCATGTGTGTAAAGATTGATTTTTATTTTATTTTGTTATAACAGTGGCTTTTTGGTAATATTCGCTTGTAAATCACTTTGCGTGTGACGTCGTTCAATTTGAACAACAAATTGGATATGCCATAATGTGAAATGTGAAGTAGAATAAAGCTTGTTTTAAGCAATGGATGAGAGTACAAAGAACTCCCCTTGTAAGGTAAAAATTAAGCCATGTTTTGCTGTTTAATTCCAATTGCGTTGTATTTGACCTTTATTGTGAATGAAAACTAAGTAGCTAATCTTTTCTGTATACTTGGTTTTTCTTACTACAGTTGTTTCTTTCTAGTTCCTTCGTATCATTAAGTAGAAAGTTGTGTAGTGTCCCTACATTCAGTTTTCTGTGTTTTATACCAAGGGGAGTTGTCTATAATGATAGTGTTTGCTAATTTGATGTAGAGATAGCTCTGACTCACTTCTTAATATGTAGACAAGCTCCAATTAAATAAAAATGTTAGGTACATATGTGACAAAGTATTGTTTATTGAATACATTTAATTTAAATACTACTTAGTAGGCATTAAGTGCTAATGTTACAATCTATCAATTTTAGATTCAATTAATATCTACATCTAAAATAAAGTAGACTGCACACAGCTTCTCTTAATTAAGTTGCTTTTTATTTATATATTAATTATTGATATAGTTTTATCACAAAATGTTATATTGTTAAGCCTATGTTAGTAATCATATTACTAGATTTGATTCTAGTGGATATTAACATTTCAATTTAAATTAATTTTTCATCTAAGATTTGATCACAGGGTCATCATTAAAAAAGGTTTAAAAATTAAAGTAAAAAGGTTAAATTAAACTAATAACACAGATTAAAGTGGTGTGATTAAGTCTCTCAATTGGTTGCAAAAGGCTTCATAAGACTAGTTTTGTATGAAAAAGTGTCTATTGCATAGCTATCTGTTGCTGATTACAGACCATTCATTTTGATGCTAACTATAATGTTATTAAAAGTTGAATAACAATATCAATAATGGCCCATTCCTAAATCTCACCAACCGTTTATCTGTCTTACTATTGGTTAAAACTAGAAATAAGCTACATACATACAAGTAATGTGAAAATTCAACCGATAGTAAGGCAAGTGCATGAATAGTAAGATATAGGAATTGTCCATAAAAGAAGCTAATAAGTTCTCTTGTATTTGGTTGTAATTTTACAAATAAAATTACTAATATAGGCTGAATAATGTACATTATACTATCACATTCACTTTTTTTGTTTTGATGTTGCACAAATATTATTAGGAGTGCAATGAGGGTGGTGATGGGCGTCAACTGCATGCAGAAGTGGAGCATCTAAGGCAGCACCTTGCTGCAAGAGACTCCCACATTGTAGCTCTAGAAGGAGAGTTTATCAAGTGCACTACTCGAGCTAATGATCTTGAGGAACAACTAGGCACTTGGCAAGAAAAATATGAGAGGTAAGTTTTTAATTATCATTAGAGGGCATTCTGAGAGGAGATTCATAATTTTGAGTTGATAAAATAGTAACAAATAAGCTTACTGCAATGTAAGGCTTATAATTATGTTGTTGTTTGGAGTAATAACAACCCTTATATAATTATTCCAGTATTGGGTTCAGACTTCCCTATTTCAGAGGAATCTATTGCATACCTTTTGCTCTTGTCCAATACATATGTATGATATGATTTGGGGTATTTTCAAATTAATATTTTTTTTTATTCCATAGCCAATTGACAAAAACATGTAAAGTTGTCACCTCTATGGACCCTTTGTTGTATGCAAATTTCCAAGCACTTTTCAAGTTGTTTATCTATTTTTACACTTGCCTTAACCATTGTAGTATATAGAATTACTTTTATGGTATTATAATGCCAGTCATAGAAAGGTAGTAATGCTTAAAATGTATATTTATGGTATGACAATGATTAAATTTCATAATCTTTTTGGTATGATAATAGGTTTCAAAAAATACAATCAGATTCCATTTTATTAATTCCATAAATTTTATTTCCTAACCTGTTGTTGCTAATAATAAATTACTCTTGGCAACTAAAAAGTGAAGTGAAAGTATCTAAAAGTTAAAATTTTAGTTAGTGTTTTATTATGTTTATTTCAGTGCACCTACTTTTGATCTTTTTGTATTAATTTTACAGTGAACTGGATTTTTATTCAGTTACATTAGTGTTAATGGAAATATTTATTTTTCTTAAATATGTCTTTGCACAGTTTGGAGATTTAATCAGTGTGAAGTATTTATGAATTTAAGCTAAACAAAAATCTTATAACTACCTGAAAATGCAAATCATGTTTTATACAGTTGTATACACAAACCATCACTCTTGCTTAGAGACAATCATTCAATCAGTATGCTAAAACAGTAAACTTATAACAAAAATTATATGTATTTTGAAAATAAATCGGTAAAACTAACACCACTATCTTGGTTTCAACTAAGAGTAGCCTATTATTAATTTAATAAAACTTGGATATTTTTTTTGACAGATTGTATGACTCTTACAAGAGAGTGCAAAAATTGAACCAAGGCTTAGAAGAGAAACTGCTGCAGATGGTAGATAAGATGAAAGGGGAAAAAAGTCAGTTGACAAAAGATATTGCTACTTTGTCTGTGAGATTAGCAGAATCTAAACATAACTACAGCATGCTGCAGAAAGAAAATGTAAGTCTTATATAAGAGTATAAGCTGTATAAAATTATTTATAATTTATCTGTATAGTCTGTACTAGGATTTGTCACTGTTCTTGGTTAGCAACTGATGGCCGTGCAATAGACAGGCTCCCATAAAAATTATGCATTTTATAGTGTCAGGAGAATCCATTAAGGCTATATTACTTTTTATGTGTACTTTCGGATAATTGTATTTTGAGAAACTATACTAATATTAATATTGACATATAAATAGAATAAGAATATAAAGATAAACAATTTTTAGCTAGACATGTTGCTGGGGCGTTTCTTGCCACTTCTTTTTCTTAACAGCAATGACACATTGTGAAGTGGTGTACGTAGAATAGGAAAATTAAAATCTAACTTATATGTATGACCTTCAAAATGTGGGCTCCAGTGGAACTTATTTTGAATAAAAACTTTGAATTTGAATTAAAATGTTTATTTATGTACAAAGTACATGTAAAGTACATTTATGTTTTTTTATAAAGTTCTTGAGATCTTTTAAGCAGCTCTTACTATATCAGGATATCCCACTATTCTAATGTAAATGCAAGGTTGGGTTTATTTGAATGATTCTTGCCTCCCCTTTCATGCCTTGGGTATAAATCGATTTTCATTAAATGTGGTATATGTTTTGTACTAGAAATTGGAGCTGCCATAGGAAGTGAATCAAAGAAAGCCTTTGTGATATCAAATAAATTTTATTGTTACAGGAGAGATACAAAAATGATATGAATTTAGCAATTCAGCTATTGCAGTGCAAGCCTGATAATTTTGTGTCTCAGAAACTAGACAATGTAAGTTCATCACAAAATACATTATCTACATTCACATATTTTTTGTTGTTGTTATTATTTTTATAATTTTGTTTTTTTTCTGCAGCTCCCTTCAGACACACAGGCGAGAGTGTCGCAGTATGTGATGTCTAAAACATCAAAACCATCCAGTTCAAATCACTCAAAAAATGGTAATGAAATTGAAACCTTTGATGCTAGTGAGTATGAATTTAATATTTCTGCTTCACTTATGTCTAAAATCCTGGAAGACAGCATACAAGATACTGTAACCAAACACTGTGATACATGTACATGTAATAACGCCCAGAATAAACCATTCTGCTACAATGAAACTTTCTATTCAGTAGCAACACAGACACTTGTTAGTGGAGAAATGAAAAATTCATTGTGTTTAAATTGCAATTCAGAAATTAAATCTTTACACTCTAATCTGAGTATGAGAAGCACCTCACCCCATGCCATAAAATTGATTAATGATAAGTCTACAAACCATAGTGTAACTGGCCCTTTATACATAATACCTCAGCAAATAGTACCTCAGCAAATAGAAACTATTAGAGATACTCAGGATGTGGTAGGTGAAACCATCAAGCCTAACTGTGCGACTATTAAGAGTAAAGGTAATATTGATGAAAAAATAATAATCGATTCAAGTCTTCAAAAGGTTGCTATACCCCAATTACAAGATGTTGCACCATGTCGAAAAAATCACGACATGCATATGGAACCAGCCGTGCATCATAAACTCTGTGATCGAACAAAAACTTCAATTTCTAGTAAGAAAAGTAGTTCTCAAAGTGTAGGTCATGAGGATTTGCTCATTACAAAAGAAATACCAAATATTAAAGATTTAAAGTTGAAAAATGAAAATAAATCATTAGATAATATGAGTATACAACAGAATTCTCACAGTTCCATGGGCGCAATTAGTAGAACGTCGTCAGTAGCGAAATCAACTGTAAGCACTCATAAATCTAACACGCAAGTAGGACCTGGACCGAGATTTTGTCATTTAAGAATGCAAGCAGGCTCTAAAAATATATTGCTTGATAATGCAGAATCCGATGTACCACCGGTTTTGTATAGACGTCAAAGCAAATGCAATGAAAATTCCTTATTCAAAGATCTCAATGATGATTTAGATAATTTTGTTGATTTAGATAAGAATGATGTTGAACTACAAGACGAAATTAAAAATGACAATATAGTTGTGGAAAGCACACTTATTGATGTTCACATTGATAATAACAACAAAGAATCTAGTGATATTCCAAAGAGTTCTTCGATAAATCCTGTTTTATTAAACGTGTCATCATCGCCTTTACAACCCTTGAAAACTCATAATTTTTCAAATAGCTCGGAGCATAATAACAATAATTCTCAAAGTATTAGCAGTCAGCAGAATGTCACTGAGATCGACAATTTGCTCAATGATTTCGACGCCGATATAAACAATACTAAAAATAATAATATTATAACAACAGAGATTAATGATAACATTCAAATCACAAATAATTTCACTTTGAATGATAATCATGTCAAAATATTTAATTTCGATCGTTATGAACAAAATAAGTTGTCTACACAATACAACAAGCCTTTACGAAAGATTGATATGTCGCAGCTTCACTCAATAGAGAACACAAGAATTTCTAAAGACTTGCCTCCTATGGGCGATAATACAAAACTAGAAAAAAAGACGGATGCTATAAAACCAGTTTTGCCACCTATAGTGAATGTTTATCCAAATCTTACTCAAACGCATTTGAAAGTGAATGATAACAAAAAAGTTTTTACCAACGAACAAAGTACCAGCTCTTTATCAAGTGACGATAGTGCGGCTTTATTGCAAAAACAGCAGTTACTAAGAGTAGCTGAGTGGGTTGAAAAGAATTTGGAACAACAAAACAATTTTAATGATCCTTTGGAAGAAGATGTCAATTTCCCTAACAAATCTGCAAGAAGAGATAGCAAACTGTGTAGACTAACAGAGACACTAAATGAATTAGCACTCAATATGCCGCATCCAGTTAGCAAATATTCTAAGTCTTACAACAGGGACGACCATAATGCTTGGGTACACAATAATACTAAGTCAATTCAAAATATCCATGATAAAGTGGTGGAGCACATCACTAGCAATGTTATAGTCACCAGTAATGTGCTTAAGGAGACTATATTTCCTGTTGAATCTGGTGATGCGACTGTGACGGAAATATCCAAAGATCTTACAAAAAGGAGCATTGAAATTTATGAAGACGGTAAAATGCTAGAACAATCATTTAAGCCAAAAAACGAAAAGGAAATTACGCCTGAAGATTTGGCCAGAATGGAATATAATGTAAAAAAGTTTTTGTTGAGTGGGCCTCATTGGGTGAATCCAGGGTCTGTTGGAAGAAGCCGACGCACAAGCAGCAAAACTGAGACTGATGTATAGGTATAAAATTCACAAATTATTTAATAATATAACATTCCGTTTGGATAATAAATAAATAAAATATCTGCAACTTTAATAACTCATTTGGTATTTTCTATTATGGTTTTTCAATTCCATTTATTTATACAACATCACATTCATTAAAATAACTAAGAAACTGAATGTCAAAAGTAATATTTATTTCATATATTGGATCTAACAGTACTAGTCTTTTTTGTATGTGCTTTGTTATTTTTTTTAATATAAAATGTGGATATATGAATTAGGCTTTGTGCTTAATGATATCAAAAAAGTTTTTTTACTGGATACAATATGAATGCTTTATATTAGATAGAACTAGATAATGATTTTCGCACGATCTTGGAAAATTAAGAAATAAAGCACAAAAATGCCAAGAGCTTTGTAAAGGTTTATGTCTAAGATAGATCAGTGTTGCAAATTTGAAATAAAAAATAATATCAAAACAAAGGCTGCAATATGCTAGAGTAATGTAGAGGCAACAATTGTAGTTGATAAAAATAAATTTATTGATGGCCAATAGACATTATTTAACGCTAGTTCGCTTTTAGTTGAAGTGTGAATAATGTAGGTAACTATTCAAGTAATTAAAGAGCATCAGTATTGCTGAGATGAATACGTTAATGCTTTTGAGTAAATGTGATAATGCAAGTATATATTAAGGGGCAATGTTTATTCAAGATACAATTTGCTGTCGTTCGAATTGTTTAATTCTTTAATCTCTATTCCAAACTGCAATAAGCCGTAAAGTATCTGCCACGTTAGCTAATAAATAGTTAATAATATGAAAATCGAACTATTTAATAGGTTTTAACTCTATGGTATTATAATAGATATTGTGTGTTCCATGCTAAATTACAAACAAATGCCGTCGATAGATGTAATTAACAGTAAGATAGTATAATTCCACTTATCATTAATTATCAAATTATGTATTGACATCTGACTTCAAAGATATGAGATCGCGATCGTTGCCGAAAACTTGACATGGGTCATATGAGATAATAGTCCGCGTTTCGTTTGTCGTCAACACTCGTGGTCAGCCCGGCTTATTGTTAGTGTGAATGGTTTTACAGAAAACGTTAGTAATGTCATGGAATGGTGATATTAGTTAATCTCGTCTCGATTTATTGTTATGCGCTGTAATGTAATGAATTGTTTTTGGCCTCTTTCAACTTGTGCAGTGAAGGACAAGAATATATGATCACAAATATGGGATCGTTAAAAAGTTTATTATAATTACACATTGTTATTTGTTATATGCATTCATCACTGCAGCATGTGAAATATAACGTAAATTTTAGAAAACAAAGTAAATAGTCAACAGTTCTATATAGTTTTTATAATAAAATCTAACTTTTTCTAAAAACGTGACAGTTTTTATGAATTTTATATTTTTTTAATTTAGAAATACATTGCAGGTGTATGTAGTATATGCGTCTATAACTTATATATATATATATATATATATATATATATATATATATGTATTTACTTACAATGTATATAATACATATATATGAAAGCATGTAACTTTACGCATCTACTACAACAATATATTTTATGTACATCCCATATTTATTAAAATTGATAAATATTTTTGCCTCTGTATTAAAGCGGATATTTGTTGAAATTATTACTGTATTATCATATCTTTGACATCAGATATCTAAATTACTCTTCTCATTATTATATATAATATATATTATGTAGGTACATAAATCACAATGTATTTTGCCTCCGCTTACACATGTACATCTAATTATACAAAAACAAATCTCTTAAAGAAAATTACAGTCGTTCTGTATGTTTTCCTATATATGTGGAATGGAATATAATATATTTTTGAAATACAAACTACAGTAAAATTATGGTGTACTGTAGTTAGAACGAATGAAATGTTAGTTGTGCTTCACCAGTAAGAAGTTGCATCAAAATTTATAACAGCAACGTTCTCTGACTTTATAATAATAAGGTTTCAACGTTATTCAGCAGACATCTGTTTTAAGTAAACGGCTTTGTGATGAGTAATTCCAATTTTTAACAAACTTACGTAAAAAGGAGCAAGTTCTCAATTCGTCGTGAGGGTGAACTATATAACCTCCGCCAATAAAGAAACGAATCATAAATGGCGCCACTAATCATTCCCTCTCACTCTCGCGGTACTCCTGTCTTTACTCATACACGTCGGTACAGTACGCAAAAATACAGATTTTCGTTGTTTAAAATATTCTTAACTTTTTTAACAATTTGTTTATGCTGGTTAAGAATTCATTACTCGTTTTGTTATGTTACGTCAGGTTTTCAAGAAAATAAATACAGTGGTATTTTTGTGGTATGAAGAAATATTTAAACTATTAAGTTCTGGCAGTCTTTTATCAATTGATGGGACTTCTCCTGAGAAAGTATGTTGGTTAAGACAGCAATATATTTATTTACAAGATATTGTACTAAAATAAGTCATAATACTGACTTCAACCGTATCCGTGCAGGAACGGAGAAAGAATATAATTTCCTGCGGCCCGGCGGCCTGTCGTAAGAGGCAACTAAACAACCCACAGCCAGGTGGTAGGGCATTTGCCCGACTGGATGGCTACCACCCCCTGGTCTAGAGTATGCCGCCATAACAACCTTGAGTTGTGTTCCGGTATTAGTGGCCTGGGTCCAGTCTCCCTTAAGAGAGCAGCAGCGCATTTGTAGCACCTTTGGTGTTGCAAATATCCATTGGCGATGGTAACCGCTTTCCATCAAGTGGGCCATCTGCCTGTCTGCTTAACTCAAGCAATAAAAAAAAGAGAGAAATTGAAGTGTTCATTTTGTAAAAGCATTTGAAAAAAAAGAAGAATTTCAAAATCTCCACATAAAGCAAGGTTTTATGAAGCAATTTACTAAAGCTCTAAATAAAGAAAATTAAAATTAAGTAGTGCAAAAATTTACAAGATTATGTGATGCTGAAATTAAAGAAGCAATTTTTGTTTGCCCCTTAATCAAATACGTGATGAATTATCAGAAATTTGAAGAAATTGTGATTTCCTTTAAAATTAAGACAACATGCAGTCAAAAATATTGTGTACTATGTTAAGAGCAATCACGATCATCCAAATAATAAAATGTGTTATGACAACTTTATTACATAAACATCAAAAATGGGCGTTCAATACAAGTACAAACTTCTTCACATTAAAGATTCAGATTTGAATTTTTTCTCTGAAAGTCTGTGATTTTGGAGAAAAAAAAAGAGATTGACACCATCAAGACATCGAAGCTAGAGGAACATAACAGAACTACAATACCATGGTCGAGGGAGTGTTTAATATGATAGCTGATTACTACAAGTAACTAAAGAAGCGCGATATTTCAAATGAAACCTACACTCAGGCTTAATTTTATTGAAAAACATAAAAATATTACTCAAAATATCTTTTAATGTAGTAATTGTAACTGATATTGTTTTAGTAAGTAAGTAAGTAGTAAGTATTTGAAAAACTACAGTTTTCCAAATATAATTAATTACCTTTAAAAAAAATCACATATCTGGCAACTCTGTATTGCTGACGGTCCAAATGTCTTTCCAAGTATTGTCCGCCATTTTAGATTCGTTTCTTTATTGGCGGAGGTTATACCATTGTTGGAACTCTATTAATTTATACAAATGGTTAAGAAATCTATATTTTTTAATTTTTAACCACACAGTTATAATAATAAAGGTATTATAATGTCTATAAAATAAAATATTAAGATTATTAAGATATCTAAGTATACCTATTTCAAAAGTTAAGTATTGGGTTAGTGACCACAATGCCATCTATTTGATGCAGATGTTAGTAAATGTATTATTTTTTGCTGGATTTCATTTTTTTTGATGCAACTTTATGAGGTTAGAATAATATAAGGTGTATTCGCAACCAAGCCGACGTCTGTCTTAGTACTTACGTAGAGGTGTTTATATTGAGCACAATTTTGCCATATTCTTTTTGAGATTATTTCAAAACGTTTTACATTCCTGGGTCCCAAGTCTGCTATTAAAAAAATCATGTCGGAATTTTCGTCCAATGGCGTAATTATGGCACCATAATGGATCGTTGTATGAAAGTGCAACAATTCTTACAAAAGTAAAAATCATGGTGTCATTATGATGCCTGTGATTGATATTTCCGATACAATTGTAATGGCAGACTTGGGGACTAGGGCACCAATTCTGCTGTTACAACAAAGTCAGAATAGTCGACTACTGGTGTCATAATGGTTACTTTTGTATGAAAAAACAACCATTATGACCTCAGTGGTCGGCCATACTGAGGGTATTGTAAGAGCAGTGTGGCCTTGGTGTAGTGATGCGGCATGAGCCGGGTTTCTATATCTTACTTTCTGTTATTATATCTTACCATCGGTAGAAAATTCACATTACGAGTTTATATCAAACTTTAACCAGTACGGCAATGAATAATTAATATAGCGACGGCCTCTGTAGTTGAGCGGTCTGAGCCCTTGTCGGCGAAGCTTAGTGGGACGCAGAGGCTCGGAGTTCGATTCTTGGCATACTCATAGTTCATGTTTGCTCAATGGTCTTACAATGCCCTCGGTGTACAATATAATAATGCGTTCAGGGCGTTGTTGCGGCTCCCGCGCTTCTGCAGTGCATCCGGGATGTTTGTGGCTGAACGCACGAATGGCTTTGGCGCCATCTGGCGAAAGAAAGCAGTCTCCCAGGTCTTGCAGAGTGCGCAAGAGCAGCAACAGCATCCTGAACGTAATAGCTAATAAACACGATAGTCCTCTGATGTTGGCACTCATGCAAAGGACCAAATCGTTATTCTCTGTAAATTACTAAAACATATGTTTAAACTCTACTAACTATAATATTTGGATCTAGTTGTCTGTATATTTAAATCTATAATATTATAACATTCTAAACATGCTGTGTCTGTATATTGAAGCTATTAAATAAAAAACAACTGCAATACTCTATATAAACGATGGAGAACACGATGCAATCTTTTTTAGATTTCTTGTCTGTTTGTTCGGGATTCACGTAAAATACTACTGGGCCGATTTTGATGCGGTTTTCGCTGATAGACAGCTAATTCTTAGACTTAAAATCTACGCTACTTTTTATTCCGGGAATCTCGTGATAATTTTTCTGGAAATTATATAAAATGGCCAGATTGAAAAAAAAATCGTATTCCAACGCTATTTTTTTTACTGATTGATAGCAAATTTAATGTAATAAAATGTGTGATATTTTTTATCTCGAGAATCCCGCGGGAATAATCCCGGGAGCGGTTTGTAATTTTTTTGGTGGTTAAAAATTAGCTTATTCCGATACAGTTTACCATGAAACGATAGCTTACATTTTTTTCAAATTGTGCGTGCGGTATTTTGTGTCCCGCAACAAACAGATAAACCCACAAACAGACAAAATGCATCGTGTTTTCTATTGTTTATATAGTCTATTCCAGTTCTTTTTTTAAATACCTTCAATGTACAGACACGGCATGTTTAGAATTTTATAGATTAGACATAATTAAAATCTACATAACTATTAACGGTTACCAATTGCAAATGGATAGTAAGATATAGGAACTCGCCATTGATTGCAATATTAACATTCTCTATGTTGATTGTTGTTTGGTATTTTTTAAACTCGAATTGTTACTGAACAACTTTCACAAATTATCAAAATACTTTTTAATAGCACGTTTTTGCTATTTGTCTTTAAATACGTTTTTTTCTGAACACTCCTTGTATTAATTAAGTATCGAATTCTAATATTAAATTTTCTTATTCCATAGATTGTAGAGTTTGAAATTGTGTCATGTAGTTTATTTAAATATACTAAAGAGAACACTTTATAGTCTCAGTCCGCTGTCTCTTTTTATAATATCGGTGTGCGTGTAACTTTGGAGAAACCCCTATTAATGTGTATTAATAATCATATTTTGATATTGTAACAGAGTTTTAGAGTTTACAGTAATTTAATAAAATTAGATAAAATAAACGTTAAATTTCAAAATTGGCCGTAAGTGCGGGCATACCGTGATAGCGGCCGGTAAGATTTTGAACCCGGTAATCATTAATTGAATATAAAAACTGTTCTAAGTTAATTAGAGAAGACTTGGCTATTTGGATTGCATTTATAAAGGGACCGTCCATGCACAATTTGGAATCGCAATCGCCACTTACATTTTTATTGCAGATATAAATTTGACCTTACCATGTTATTTATGTCAAATTTTCATATAAGGGTAAGGTTTAAACTATCATGTTATTAAAACTGATGTTAGACTCCACTTTGTTTCGCTGCAAATATTTGAACATTTAAATATTTAAAAAATACTTATGCTGCAGGTGACTTTTGAAATGCTAACCGGTAAAATAAAATTTCGTGCAGCTCTCTAAAATGTGGATGTTTGAAAGTTATTTTTTAATTGGACGGATTATCATCTTAGTCGTCGGTTGGCACGGGAGTACTTACAGTTTTAGAATACGGAATAAGACCAGTATTCTAATTCCGTCTTGTAATACGTAAAAACAAAATTGTAACATTCCAACTGCATTTTCATTTATATGTATACTTAGTTTTAAATTAAATCCAAGAACCCGTAAACTGATCTTCTTACTAATCTTGCCAGCCATTGAAAGAAAATTATGTATATAAGTACACGTTAATTTGTAAAATTGTGTTAGTATTGTGTAATTTCACTGTATCTGTTTGATGGCTCTTTTGTCAGTTTTGTAGATATATATACTCTTTTGGGTGTTGTACATCTTATATGGAAATTCTTTTATAGTAATAGTGGTAAAGAACTTGTGCAGTGTCAATGTCTCGTCGCGCAGTGACGCCGTGTAGATTCAAAGTACTTTTGAATTGGGAGAGATTAGTTCTAAGAATAGAATGAGGAATGTATACAGGAAACAGGTTTGTACAGGTCTACACAACTAATAATTTCCTCCTGATGTACATGCGCAGTAGACCAATTTTAATAGCCACCACATAGTACGAATTGTGTAAACGGGACAGAGTTGAGAAACAAAGCAAGCAACATTCTTCCGAATATAGTTCACGTATTCATATTTACATATCGAAAACCAATCTGCGCAAACGAAAATTGCCGACCGGAATTATAATTTGTGTACTACTTACTGTATTTGCGTATTCATATATTATTTTTCAGTTTGCGCAAGATTATGTTCTAAAATTCAGACTTTGTCAATCATTGCTAAGTTAATATATCAAAACTTAACAATAGCCGAAAAACATCAACAACAACATCTTTGATATAAGTGCAAATATGGACCATCAAAAACAACATACTTTGACTAAACACTATCTTACCTAATAGAAAACTAAGAGTATAAAGGCCCTGACTACGTTAGGGGTGAAGAGGGGTTTGAAGGGCCCTTATATATATAAAAAAAATAGAAAACTATTGCATAAGATAGTTTTCGGGTGGCGAAGCAATAAAAAAGCACTTAGTATAAAAATGTGAGATTTTGTAGGTTTTGGTAATTAACCTTCTGTTTTTTTTGTAACGTTATTCCTCACCATGTCTATTATTAAATTAAATTATTGTTACTAGTGACGGGACTCGAATTAAAATGCCGTTGTAATTATTATAGAGTTTATAAGAGCTATACAAACACGTATAACACATGTACAAATATAACCGAATACAACAAGTCCAAACGTAATGCAGAAGGTCGTAATTCAATTAAACGCGCAAAGTCTGTCATTATTAGATTCTTGATTTTAGTACACACGTCTCGCTTCGGTCGTGTTTCTCAGTCGTTCTCGCTCGACTGCCCCTTCCTCCATCAGGCCATAGTTTTTACTGCACAAATGCAATGTGCCCGTATCGTAGTCGACATAATTCAAAACACCTGGCTAATGAGTCGGCCGCAAGTGGCCATAAACGGGTACAATAAACAATGGGCTGTTCTCTAGAACGTATGCCAATAAATAAGTAAACAAAAGAAGGCGATCATAAAAGAATTACAATTAGTTCAAATGCCGACAGGTAATAAAATGTGTTTTTATAAATCTGTACGTGGAATTTGTCTTTGTCGGCGCTTAGGTTGTAAAATTATTATTTCATAAAACTTAATTAAAATATTAGTTATTTGAACAATTATTGTTATTATGCCATTGGTATAGACATCCAGACATCCTCCTAAATAGACTTATATATTGACTACTGCGCAGGTTACGCTGTGTCCACGGTCTTCGTCCACTATTATAATCCATTTTACATTTTGTTATTTTTTGGACTACAGAATTTATTTTCATAATTGAAATTAGAACTTAAGACATAGAAATCGGCTTTTGAGAGAATATACACATCAAAGCTAAAGCGGGACGAAATAGCTTCAGCAGCGTATTGTAACAAAATGTTTGTGTTTGTTTATTATATATATTATGTGATGTAAAAATTGTTTTATTTTACCTATTTTCCGTGTACCACTTATGGATAAATCTATACATACATATAAAACTGTAGAGGTCGAATTTCTGTACAATGAAAAATTACTAAAAACCGAGTCAGGGGATGTAAGAAGCGAAATAGAAGTAATTTAGATTTTTTCAAATTTTTTGTTTTTCTGTCTTTGTCTGTCTCTTTGTACCTGCTAATCTCCGAAACTACTGAACCGATTTAAATGAAATTTTGTATGGTGGTAGCTTATATCCCTGGTCAACATATGGGATACTTTTGATCCCGAAAAATTAAAGTTCCCGTGGGATAGTTAAAAAACCGCACCACACGGACAAAGTCGCGGGCATCAGCTAGTCAATAATAAAAATAATGTAAAGTGTATATTTTATTCGGTTAATATTTGAATTTCTAAACTTTATAAAACAATTTTGACCGTTCCTTTCTCCTTTCATTAGCATCAGTTCAGTAGGTTAGACGTGAAAAATAATAAGAAGCAGGTTCGCAGGTAGGTATTGAAAGAAAAAATATTTTCGTTACCCATAACGTGGTTGAAAACATAGCTAAGCGTTCTTTTTTGTCAACATTTTAACGTAACCCTTAAAAACCGTGCAATAATCAAAACAATAATCGAACAATACGCATAATAAATCATTTAATTATAGTGCTCGTAACGCCGTACGTAAATAAACAAGTAGGTAGTAGGTATACATGTAGAATTACTATTTAAAAGAGCACATGCAATGTATATGCGCGTGAAATAACTTGAACAGGATAGCTACCCATCATGATAGCGATTGTACCAGAAGTATGGATAATACTATTTCTCGTAGGTTGGCAGCAGGTATTGGAGCATTAGAGCTTACTGCTTGCTATATAAATATCTATAGGCGTCCAAGTTAAAATGTCTAAATTCGTATATGGCGACAAGTAAATATATATATATATATATCATAATGGCGCTATCGTATACGTAAATTATCGTAATTCATCGAAAATGCAGGCTTTAGTTCGACTCTAATCAGTCTTTTAGTCCGAACTGCAAGTTGTCTTAGGAATAATAATTTAGTTCCACTTTCAACCACCGGGGTTGGTAAAAGTTGTGGTGTTATCTCACGTAATTTTCGTTTCGCACGCCTCGTGCTTTTGTGACCGCAAAAAATAACCAAGGGCTGTGGATGAGTGCTCGCAGCAGCGTGCAATAGTTTATCGTATCTAACGAGAAGAGGCTTAGAGGAAGGGCTTATCATGGATCAAAAGATACATGACTCATGACCTTTGCATTTCCAAAATCGCACCAACACGTCCATTGTATAAATGTCCTTGTAACGCCATGCTATTGTTCACGATACCGTCTTCAGTTTTCGCCCCGTAGCCTGAGACTTCACCTTGGATTAGCAATAAATATTTTTTTGTTTTTATCTGGATTAGATACATACGAAAAGGAATACTATTTATTAAACAGGACAATGCTGCTGGATCGATTAGTGTAACGCCTGAATGACTAGAAACTTTTGAATTGACTGGATGCGTGTTAGTTTATAGTTCATGTACAGTTAAAGGTTTCTTTGAGGTAATTAATTTCTACTGTTTTATTATTTGGCTACTTAACCCTACAAAGAATTTCATGAAAAATAAGTCGTTCTTCAAGAAGTTTTTTCAACGATATTTTTTTTATGATTAAAACAAAACTAACTTCAAACTAAAAAGTAAAAAATAAGTATTTTCTACAACACCTTCAAGTCGGCGCAGTTTGCAATTTTGTTGTTGTTTTTTTTAATTTAACTTGGCTCCGAGTTCAAGATGTGGTAGAAAATATTTTATTTTTGAAATTGGTTGTTTTTGTTAAAAAAAACTACATTTTAGTTGCTTGAATAGCTTTAGAAATAATATTTTAAACGCTTGTAGAAATTGTACTACTGGCACACGTATACAGTTTGCCTTGCGAAAGTGTAGGCGATCCGTACTCTTCAACAAGGGTTGCTCTCGATTCCCAGGGATCCAATCATCAGATCCTGACTTTGTAACAATGGGACTACCTCAGAAGTATACTCTTTCGAATAAAGTAATTTTTTGACAATTTTGAAATTTTTCCACAATTCACGAAGAAATCGCGTAACTTAAAAAACACGGTACAGTCGAATTAAGAACCTTCTGTTAGAAGTAGGTTAAAAATTGGTTTAAATTTTAACTGAATTTGGATTGGTTGAATTGAGTTTTTGAAATATTGAGACAGACAGAGTTACTTTCGCATTTATAATATTAATAGGAATTTTAGAAAAAGGTTTTATTATTCAAAATATAGAAACATTGCACGTTTGTTCTGCCGAACCCTTCATTGTGCGTGGACTGACATGCACCTAACCGATTTTATACAATTTATGGAGCCGTAAAAATTATTATTTTTGTAATTCAAGTCGCCTTTAAAACGTCTAAGACCGTAGACGCTCCAAGTTGCTGAATGCAGCGTGATTGTGAGTGTGAATCATAAGTGATTTAAAGATATTTTACGTCCAATCTGGATATTATCTACAAATATGTTATTGTCGTACTGGAAAGTCTCTCGCACTTTATAATCTGTCATTGGCATCCTACCGCCCGTAGATAGCAACAGAGTACCTAGTGTTGGACTCTCGATGGCCAGCTCGGAGCTATCAAGTAAACTATTCCGATATTCCATCTAGTCGCCGTATTTTAGAGGACTTATTTTCGACCATCTCGTCGATCGTTTTCAGGCGGACTCGACTAAAAGTGTTTGGACCCACAGACAAGCGTGGGTTTGGATCATGGCGCCCCTCCATTATGAGTTATTATTTTAGACGTGCGATGTTTCTTATACCTGAGTCATGTTGTGATAGAAAATTCTAGATTGGTAAAATCGCATTTGATTTTACCAGCATGCGGTGTAAGCATTACCTAGTATTTGTGTAGCGGTGACCTATTTTTCTTCTAATATAACGCTACGTCAATGTCTCGAATGTGTGATGATAATGTAAATAATTATTTTGGGATACGTGGCGTTTTCATGTTATTATTTAGACTCAATGGTGCGGTTCATTTTAATATTTTTTCGAGTTGATGCATTTCTGTACAGTTTTTATGTGAAAAAAAATTCTATAGGTATGTTTACTTAATAGTTGTAAAATATTTATTGTTTTTAAGCAAGAATAATTATATGTTCGTGAACAATAATCTAACAAATTCCAGAAGTACAATTTTGCTGAGGCTTCTTTTACGCTTCTGAGGCTGAGGCATCTGTTGCGCTACGTACGCACTTCTGTTAGTCTGGTTCTTACTTGTTACTGAGTAAATACACAAATCATGCAAAGCTATATTTAACAAAAGTCAAAAGTTTATTTGAATATGTATACGATTTAAATTTGTAAAGTATTTATACTTTTGTGTAGCTATTAAAGTTTGTACATAATTTGAATAGAAATCGAAGAAATGGTACTTTCGAAAATGACCCTAAATCGATGTAAAAAGTAGGTCACATTTTTTCTTTAAATTGAAAACTATTATGTGACGATATTTCAGTGTGTAGGCTTATTACAATACGGATATCAATTACGGCAGAGAATGAGCGTAACATGCATTCGATAAGGTTAAATTATGCTAAGTGCAAATTGTGATGATTAAATTCGCCGTAAAATTAGGTTTACGATCGGAATGCACTTAACATTTTTAACTTAAATTATGATGGAGGAATACGTTTCTATGCTCGAATTATACTTTTTTCATTGCCAAAAGCAGGCAAATAAGCAGACAGTTCACCTGGTGAAAAGTGGTTACCGCATCTTATGGACGGACGTTTTGCAACAGTGGTGTTTGCAATACGTTGCCCGCGTCTAAGAAACTTTATGATCTCATGTTGTATCGCAGAGGGAAAACTTCGACGGGATGTTTGGAGTTCACCCGGAATTCGAAAATGGTGGTGTAGTTAAGGATTGCAGCTAATTTTCTAATTTTTGAGTTAAATCTTATCAGAGAATCAGAAATAGTTTTATTATCTCTTTAAATATCATGTTATTAGCTAACTTTCCATGCGGCTTAGCTCATGTAAATTTCAAATCTGTAACCGGATAAAATTATCTTATTTTCCAGGATATAAAAATACGTTATATTCACCACCAGTTTATGCCAAACATGAGTTAATTTCGAATTCCAGAGAAAATCTGTTACAAATTGAAAAGAAACTTAATAAAACCTATTTTGACTTTTTTGCTATAAAATCGAGAAGAATTTATTGGGGCGCCATCTGTTCACATAAGATTAAAAATTTAAAAGCTTTTTATTGTTACATTTTTTTAGTAAGCTATTGTTATTCCTAGTATTCTTCATCCATTGCATAGTGGCAGGCCACTTTGGTGGCCATGTCCAATTTCTTAGGAACCTAATCGATTTATCTTCTTAGAGATCTTGCTCTTGTTCTCAAGCCTTCAACTTTCCCAGAGACTACGAGTCTTTTTGTACTGATTTATGACGAGCTTCTATACAGATATAGAGAGTCGTCATTAGCCAATCCTTGTCCGGTCTTCCGCTGTTCTCATCCAGATAGATGGATAGTGAAACACAGAAATTTATAATTAATAAACCTTTACGCAACCAAAATTTAATTTCAAGTTTTGGACAGTTTGCAAATTTCATTCAATAATAATTGTGTAGGTTTCAATCGATCATTCATTTGGAAAGTTTCTTTATGGTTGGCAAATCGGTATGCTTAATAGTACAATGTTATAGATCGTTTTAGTTGCGAGTGAATAGGATTGTGCTACTAATATCTTCAATCTCCTTTAAAAGTAACTAAAATTATTTTGAAAATGGTAGTAGATCCAGTGACGTATTTAGGCTGGCTGCTGCCTCTTGCGCCATTTGAAAAGCGGTTCTTTTTAGAGTTCCATTGCATAGTGGAGGGCCACTTTGGTGGCCATGTCCAATTTCTTAGCAACCTAATCGCAAGGATAACCTGTGGTAGCTTAGTGGCTAGCGCACACGTCCGAAATTTAAAGCATGCGGATTGGAATCCTGGCCAGAAAGCATAAACCTCTTAGGCTGTTTTTTGACCTGATGTGCATATTGCTACAATTATTACGTGTTAATGGTGAATGAAAACATCGCGATGAAACCTGCACATCGAGGTGACTGATGTGTGCAACTCGCCAATCCGCCTTGAACAAGCGTGGCGGGTATACTCTCCGTTCCCCCCTATAAATCGGAAGCCAGAGCTCAGCAGGGGGACGTTTATGGGCTGTTATTATAATTTATTATATTAGAGTTCCGTAGACTTTTAGCTGAAACAGAACCCTTCTGTAATTGCCATGTCCAACCGTCCGTGTTTTTTATAACTCTATTCATTATCTAAGTATTACAAATTAATTTTTGAACTGTCCCTATTTTAACCATTAAAATTTTGGTATCTCGAAAATTTTGCCGCTCTTAGCCTCACAAGCTTAATACTTAAAAATCCCGCACTGGGTAGAAGATTCATGACTCATACATATAGGTATACATATATGACATGATTCTTACAAGATTCTATTTTGAAGTAAATGTTTTATTTTGCAACAGAGTAAGCTAGACCATAAACGTTCCACTGCTGGGTACTGGTATTCACATTCCAGGGGAAGGAACGGTATACACGCAACGTTCGTCTAATGTGGATTGGCGAGTTTTTCAAATCGATAATTTCCATGTGCAGCTGTTCTCACGATGTTTCCCTACGGTGTATACAAGTTCGAACCATGGAAGAAGAATTATTTTTCCATGATTCGAACCAACGTTGTTTATGTGACATTTGCGGGCTTTAGCCAAAAACCTACGACTTCTTTGATGAAATTAGAAGGCTTAGCTTAGTATTTACTAAATTCAGAAGGATTCTAAACACCTGTTCGAAAATGTTTTGATGGTAGTTATTCTGAATAGACCTATATATAGTCTTAAAGTTGTGGTGGCTTAATTGCTAACGTACCACCTGGTTTCAATAACATGGGTTCGAGTCTACGCCGAGGCGCATCTACCAGTTAGGCAAATTTTCTGAAGGAAGCCTAACACTGGATATTTGTTTATAAAAAAAAAATGTTGACTTGTGACGACCAAAATAAAACAGAAGGTTTGAATAATATCTATACACATGCAAAGGTGTTTAAGGTATTCAAATAAGAATGATTTAAGTATTTACAGTTTCTTGCTTTAAAATTTCCAATGAATCATTAATATTCCCAAAACGTCGGAATTACGTTTATTTTGAAAATAATGGATATAATTGGACATTATATTTTTAGCTTTTGGAAATTTGCCAATTTCACATTCATCATTCAATTTAACGTCAGTCATTTTTTTGATCAACGAATTTTAATTTAATTGAATGAAATTTGAATTATCTTTATTCATCATCATAATATTTGAGAGTTCACCTCTTGTCGGCGGAGACTCCTTCAATCCTCTCTATTATCGGCCAGCTGTTTCACTTCTTTGTATGACACGACACCATACCATTTCTTTTATTTGGTAAAAATCAAAAATAAACTTAAAAGATTATTGCGGTATTACCTTACTACGATGATAGTGATATGATGATTTTATTGTGTTTACTCTGACAATGGGGAAGCCAGTGAATAACCGTGCGATTCGCGCCACGCGCCAGGTGGTCAGCCCTGCAATGTCATCTTGTGTACTTGTATTACTCGCTATCATTTGTCATTACAATCAACACATCACTAGACGTCATTACTAATTTCTTTTTAGGATTCCGTAACCATTTTAACAAAAAACGGTTTTTTGTAAATTGATTCATTATTATCCCTATTATTTTTTTCCTTATCCTTATTAATATTATATATGCGAAAGTAACTCTGTCTGTCTGTCTGTTCCGTTTTCACGGAAAAACTACTGGACCGATTTGGCTGAAACTCAGTATATATATTTTCGATGTCGAGAATGAAACACGCGAAATATATGTTTAAATTGTTGGTAGCTTTTTAATATTCATTTCAACTAACGCCATTTCTGCTAATGGTAATACCAATTTTTTCTACTATTATTCTGCCGCGACGATATCGAGAAGATATTGTGGATTTAGCAGAATACGAATTTTGTACACTGCCGCCATGGAATCGTACTTTGAATATCTGCAACGCCAAGATATTGAAATAGCAGGATTGGGCCCCTGTAATAAGTTGCTATAATAGCACTGAAAAAGAATAATTAGGAATGAAATGTATTTAACAGATAGAAATGTATCCGTGCAGGAACGGAGAAAGAATATAATTTCCTGCGGCCGGGCGGGCGGTCTGTCGTAAGAGGCAGACAAAAGAACCCACAGACAGGTGGTATGGCATGTGCCCGTCTGGATGGCTACCACCCCTGGTTTACATTATGCCGCTATAACAATCTTGAGTTGTGTTCCAGTATTAGTGGCCAGGTTCCAGTCCCCTTTAGACAGCGGCAGCACATAGGTAGCATCTTTGGTGTTACAAATGTCCATAGACTGCTTTCCATCATGTGGGCCGTCTGCCTGTCTGCTGAACTAAAAAAAATAAAAGAGCATAACATGAGTATTATGTCTATGGGTTAGCCTGTAGGCTCAAGCCGCCAAAATGCTTTTTAAACTTGTCCAAGTTACATTGGCCAGATTCGCATATTGATAATCTGAATACGATGGTTCCTTATATTCGCTTGCAATGATTTTCTTCACCATTAGAACTTCGACATTGTAACAACATGTATTTTCGATAGAAAAAATTAGTTATGCTCTCTGACAGGACTGATACCCTCATTATTGAAATCAAACGTTGGTGTTATAGCTACTTAGCCACGACCAGATAAAAATGGCATACTCTTAGATGAGTGGAGTTAATTTTTAAACCGAACCTAAGTACTAACTAAAGTAATAATAGTCATAAAATATCTTTGAATTATTTTAGTATTATTGAGAGTTTTTGATAACAATGACAGGGCCTCGGTAGCGCAGTAGGCAGCGCGTAAGTCTCATAATCTTAAGGTCGTGAGTTCGATCCTCACCCGGGGCAACTTTTTAAAGAATACAAATTTATAGAATTTTCTTTGTTCAAGGTTAAAGACGTGTAGGTAGGTATAATTTTCATTAACTTAACGACTAGGGTTAACCTCACAAAGTCAAATCGTTAGAAAATATATATTAATCTTTGTTTTATATTTTTTGTATGCAAAAACGCCTATTTAGTCACTAGGTAATCTTTTATTATAAAAAAAAAAAATTCAACCTCACGCTCGAACTGTCGCATGTAGTTATAGCGTGACAATAGGCAAATGTATAGAATATTATTATGCTTTACCGTTGCCTCGTAAGTTACAGTTAACTGTTTTCCATGGAAATACATATTAGTCAAATTCATAACGCCGAAAACGTACGTCGACGCACTTTGCTAATCGCCACCGGATCGTAATAACACTGCGAGCTTACAAGATTATATTGTTACAACTTAGCCAAAATTCCACGAAAGCTCGCCGACAAATGTGAATGTACACCTGCCGGCCATAAAGTCCAAGTTTTATTACCTACCCGCATTTGCACTTCTTTTGTTTTCTTTGTGTTTAATATTTGTAATTAGGAAAGCCCCCTATTGTGTATTGCAATCCTCTCTGGTAGACAGTGGCCAGGCGTGTTTCTAAGAAACCATTGTTTACATAATCGTGGCATATTGTATTTGTATAGAATAAAAGGAATGCCCAAACGGAGGGGTGAGGCAGTCAAGCGACGACTACGATACGAGCAAGACTAGTGTACATTCGAGGAGTTATATAGTGACGGACTTTGCGCGTGTTATTAAATCGTGCAGTTTGTACTGGTTGTATCCAGTTATATTTGTACCTGTTTTATACGTGTATGTACAGTTCTAATAAATTCTATAGTAATTCCAACGGCATTTTAATTCGAGTCCCGCAGTCGTAACAATATTGTCGAATTTAGCAAGAAAGTAAAATAAAACGATTCTTTATTACCAAGTAAATAATGTAAGTACACCAGTACCAAATGTATTGGAAAATTAAGAAAAACAAAGAAACCGTAATAATGTTATAAATGGTAATGTATTCATTGCGGATTTGTCCTACTATTATAATTGGAGGTATTGTGGGCATCAAAGTAAGTGGTCAATTTCAAATTTAAGACGAGCTACAAAAGATTGTGTAGTTAAAAAATTTTGTATAAAAAGTGTTCATCGTAAAAGTTGTGAGGGGGAGAGTCACTGTCGTATTACTTTAGAAACGAATGTCTCCATACCTAATACCTATTGAATGAATACGAAAAGTCGTTAAGAAACATTGTTATAATTATATTTGATTATTTTTAGACAATATAGATAATCGAATACAATAAAAGAAAACTTAACTTATTTGTATTGTATTCTACTCATAGTCCCTCAAGACTATAAGTAGAATACCGAGCCTAGATCGCCGTCTTCTATGGGTAAGGTGCCCAGAAGGCTGGCTACGTTTTCTCGCTGGATCGCCATACTGATCTGTTGCCCGAGGTACTCACCAGCCCTCTGATCATCTGAAGAGTCAATGAGTCGTTTTGATAAATTTTGGTAGAGGCTCATGGCCTCAGGACCCCACGGTTTAAGCGTCTCGACAGCAAACGGCACAAACATATAACTCTCACTGAGGGTTGCATATTTGCGCCTATGCATATTATATTTGATTACCTGTCTAACGGTACCCCACGTGTCTACATAAGGCTAGCTGAATTAATTTTCTTTCGTCAGGTGGTCGTTTTGTTTCGTAATTTTACAATAGCATTCTGTAACCGGATATCGAATAATAACCCTTTCCACTATAGAGAGTTAGAAGTCCAAATTTCATACATATAAACCTAGAAGTTTTTTGAGAAAAGTGACTGTGAGTCACTGGATTGTGACATACGTAGAAGGAAATAACAATTTTATAAAGCTTCGATATTTACCAAAACGACTATGCAATCCTAATAAAAAGTTTTTATTCATTCATATCTTATACTAATATATAAGTATAAAGCTGAAGAGTTTGTTTGTTTGATTGAACGCGCTAATCTCAGGAACTGCTGGTCTGATTTAAAAATTCTTTCAGTGTTAGATAGCCCATTTACCGAGGAAGGCTATAGCCTATAGGCTATATATCATCACGCTTAGACCAATAGGAGCGGAGCACCAATGAAGAATGTTTCAAAATCGGGGTTTTGAAAACAAATCCACGCGGACGACGTCGCGGGCACAGCTAGTTATACATAAAGTGTTTTGAGATAAGTGACTGTGCCTACTGTAACACACATAGAAGGTAGGTAAGACATGACAAGCTTCCGTGTTTGCCAAAATGTTTATGCAACATTAAAAGGCAGTTTTTATTCATTTATATTTTTTATAGCAGAATCTATCAACTTTCATGAGAATTAAGGCATTCAAGCCTAGAACGCATTAAGTAAAAATATCACGCATTTTAACATAGTTAAAATATGGTACATAGTTCAAAGGTATTCGGTCCGTTATTTTCTACTTAAAATGCCATTACCATGATTGTGAATTCAGTCTTAAACGCCTCCATAATGCATAAAATAATTATCTAATGTTAAAGTACTTTGATCTTCACGCACTTTATTAAAAGCTGCGTAGGAACCTTTGTGAGTATGCTCATTGATGTGAAAAAATCAGTGAGTATGTGGCATTCAATGCACAATGGTAGACAGATCGTTTCTGACAAAAAAAATTAAATAAGAGCCTTGTCCATCAAAAGGGTGCTTGGAAGAGATTGCTTTAAGCAGTTTAAGCAATACGACCGCTCATTATAGGTGTAAGACAAGAAAATGTGTGACTATTTTTATGTTGCTGTACAATGTGTAATATATAAAATAGGTATCTGTTTCTCCCAAAACATTATCGAACACTAATAAAGACAAAACTTAGGAACATAAATAGATTTGAGAGTTCTTAGGTGTTTGCATGGGAATTCTGCCATTTCCGAATCAAAAAATCGCTAAATGTGTTTTTAAAATGGAAGAAATCGCTCATGGCGATAAAACCGTAAATTGTACATTTTGTTACATCGTTAATATAGTTTTGTTTCAATAATATTATAACAAATAAATCCTATGTCAGAATTTTATGTAAGAAAGAAGAGAATGATTTATTGACTTAAAAACGACGCACTACATTTGAAATAGAAGAAAGAATACATAATAATAATTGAGAACAATATATAAAAAAAAACTTATTTACAAAACACAAGACATACATAAGTAGGAATTATACGTTGAATTTTCAGTCAGTGAGGTTGGTTACTCAGGATGAAGTATGGTGCATCGGAATTAAAAATAAAAATCCCGACCCAGCGCTGGTTTTCAGTGTAAGACTCTTCACCTGTTACATCATGAAGAGGACAAATATTATATTATATTACTGAGTAATTATGAACATTGATATGTAATTCTAATATTTGAAAACAAATATCTGTGTTGGACGCTCTTAAAAAAATGTTAACATCAGACCTTATTTGGTTTTTGCCATTTGGTTAGAAATGTTATTATTCTATAATAACTTATTTTGTTGTACTGTGTGGCTTGATCTCTTAAGTGCATTTTTTCCATGCGTAATTCATAACATTTTATTAAGCCACTGGTATAGTTTCCATGGAAAAGAATTGTGTCAAGCGATCAAGTGTGAAATGTTCGTAAAAGCACGGTGAGTGAGCCGGTACGTGCTCTGTCACAGTCGGTCACCGGGACGGTTGCGGCGAAACATTGTAATTTACCATTTTAAATTTGGACAAGACAATAGTTATTAAACCTTATAGATTATCCCAGAGAGAATACAAAGAAAAAAAATGCGTTCTGAAACTTCCTATTTCTGCAAAAATAGACTAAACGAAACATAAATTTCATACCGCAATTACATAGTTATATGAAGACCATCCTTGTTTTTTTTTAGTTTTATTTTGTGATTTCCCTCCACCGTTTAACTAGAGAACCAAAATTCCCGACATAGAGCACAAAATTAGTAAGCTGATGTGGCGTGTGGGCCGGTCACGTGTGCTTCGGGACTATTGGTCAACGGAGAAAACGAGATTCAGGACTGGTGACTGCATCTTGGTAGTGCCGTAATGTTAGGACGTCTTCCAGCTTGATAAACTTGCGCGGTGTTACCTATGAGAAATGCGGAGGACATGGATGGTGCAAACTTAGAGAAGCCTACTCTTTCTTAGTATAGGTATACATACTATAATATTTGTAGTAGCTTAAGTTACTGTTCGCCGCCCTACCTGTACCTTTTTTATATCTAAGTTATGATAAAACGAGACGGTTGGTGGGGTAATCGAAATAAAATACCCTATTAATATTATCCAATCCGTAAACCTGGAACTCGTTACAATTATTAAATAATCTAACACTACGTCATTCAAATTCACTTGTATACGGTCTTATTCGTATTGAGTTAGATTAATTTTGAACGCTTTTTTAAGAACCTTAAAGATGCGTTCAAACTTACTCTAACTCAATATGAATAAGACCGTTAGTTACTTTTTAGTGTATAAAAATATTAATAAGTCTCTTGCTTTTTTTAAAGTGGTTATATATAGACTCAAAAAGTTCGTATTAAGTGAACTAAATTGATTGTTATTCCTTTTTTTTGGGGGGGTGAAAGGTATGACCTTGAAAAATGTCATAAATTGACAGAATCTTTAGTTTGAGCGAGTCAATTTGGCTGTATGTGGTGTTTTTGTTATTTTTGTAAACATGAAAATTTCGCTTTAATATTGAATTAAAAAAAAACGGCATTCACAAACGGTCTGATGTATGTACCTCACATTTAAATTATATACTTGTATCCATTTCTCAATCGAATAAAATTTATTTGATAAACACCAAACGCGATTGTATGAAAAGGCTATTCATTACACCTATTTAATCGAAACTGGAGCTATTTTGGGAAGGTAAGTCACTTCGTTAATATGGAGCATTATGTATTTCACTGAGAATCGTTTTATTTTATATTTTATTTTGGGTACACAGTACCTTGAAACACCACGTTGAACATACATGTTTATAGAAGCAATGTTTCATTTTGTTATTTGGATTATATTTCAGAAACAGAAAACAGTGTTTATAAGCAAATGTTCCTCTGTTATTTCTATCAATATATATATATATATATATATATTGATAGAATTAACAGAAATATAATCCATATATATATATATATATATATATATATATATTATTATATATGTTTCGATATTTACATTGATTATATATCTCTCTTAAATTATAAAGTATATTTTTGCTTTGCTTTTCTTCTTCAAAGTAAATATCAAAACAAATAAAAAAGCCTATTATTTCCAGAAATTTCCACACTCCCATGGAAGATGCGAAACTATTCGTTTTTCACACACGCACAGCGAAAGACAAGAGATACGAATCTAGTACCAGTCAAAGCTATATGCGTGAGAATAGTGACAGCGGATGGAGACGACAATGCGGGTGCCTCAGGACGAGCGAGAAGCTGAAAGAGATGTTGCAGAAATTTCCTGCGCCGCCTCCGCCTTCTCCCTCCAATGCTGGGACAGCACACGGGAATCACGTAATAGTTGTAGTATACATAATTATATTAGCGTGTGAGGTGTTTGAACGTTATTCCCAATAGTCATTTCACGTTTTTTTAACCGACTTCAAAACGGAGGAGGAGGTTCTCAATTCGACTGTAATATGTTTTTTTTTATTTTGTTTGTAAGGCGATTTCTCCGTCAATTGTGGTGTGGTCGGTGCCAAGTAAAACATAAAAATTACTATATTTCGGTTTGTAGTTGTTTTTTTATGTTTTACTTGGCACCAACTTCAAGATTTTGTAGAAAATATTTACTTTTTGCTTTTTAGTTTAAAGTCGGTTTTTTTTGTTAAAAAATATTTAGAAGAAAATAATAAAATCAAAAAATGATTTTATTTTTCTTTCTTTTGTTTTAACAATTTGTGAACCCCAGGGTGTGAATTTTTATTGCATTCTAAAATATATGGTTATGATGTTTTTATTTCCTTGACATTAGTACTTTTGCTATCCCCGTTTTCACCCAAATCAAGTTATGCTTTATATCTCGCAGATTTTTATATTTCCTGACAACATAGGAATCTATGAAATATGTAGGTAATAATAAAAATTAATTAGAAGAAAATTATACTCACATATTCGAAAAGATTATACGGCGATTTTCTTTTAGAATATCTTTACGTCCACTCCGTCAATTTAAGCTAAATTTTGATGCAGTAAAGTATATATATTTTTATTATAATAATGTTTCGTTTTTAGTTTGACAATACATGTATATCAGCTTATTGTACGCAAACGCATCATACGCCATTATATTCTACAACTAAAGTTATGGAACATAATAAGCAGAGTAATGCGCTGGTGGAAGCAGAAATAAAGGTAACAACAGACTGCCTTATACTAGTTTGAAGAGAGGACCTAAAACGGCTGTTTTTGCAGATTTGTATGACGAACATGACAAGTATCAAGATAAAGTAGAATTTTGTGTTATGTCTTACACTTACCCATGAACGTCCCACTACTGGGCTCGGACCTCTCCCTATAGGAGGGGACGGACGGAGAGGTATATCTACTTGCCACACTTGTGCAAGGCGGCTTAATCGCTTTACACCAGGTGGGCCGTCTGCCTGTCTGTTGAGCTCATGCAATAAAAATTAAATTAAAAAAACTATTCGCTTAGCGCTAATGAATGAGTGAATGAATGAATGAAAACTCTTTATTGTTGACCATAACTTAAACCTAGACATTTAATATAAAGACATTTCCATTAGAACAATGGGCGGCCTTATCGCTTATAGCGATCTCTTCCAGGCAACCCGGTGTCCAAGGAGACATTACAAGAAAGATTAAATAATATTTGGTGGTTTAACTAAATTAAAACTAATCGTAATTAAAGAAAAAAAAAACAAACAAAATAATAAACTAATATAGATATACATATACATAATTAAATATAGATTATAATAATATAAATTACATATAATAGGTTGGGGAAAAAAGTCTTTTCGCATATAGTATGTATGAATTTGTAATAAGATCTCTTTGGCTATATATACCATTTGTATCTGGCTGGTTTTGGTATCATTAAAAAGTTTTAATTTTAAAGAAGACAATTCCTAATTCAAATTAGGAAAATGTGTGATTTTCATTTGTTTTTCTTTTTGTTAAAATGAGTGAATCTTATGAAGAAATTCGATACATTTTAAAATTTTACTACAAAAAATGTAAAAATGCAACACAAGCCGCGAAAAAAATTCGTGATGTTTATGGACCTAATGCAGTATCTGTGAGAGTAGCGCAAATTTGGTTTAAGCGTTTTCAATCCGGAAATTTTGATATCAAAGATAGACGTCGCTCTGGTCGCCCTGTTACGGACAAAAATGATGCCATTTTTGAAAAAGTGGAGGAAGATCGGCATATTAGTAGTTACGATGGAGGTGGAGAACTGGGAATTGACCACAAAACGGTTTTGGCGCATTTGAAAAAAGCTGGGTACACAAAATAGCTCGATATTTGGGTGCCTCATGAGCTCACTGAAAGAAACCTAATGAACCGTGTACTCATTTGCGATTCTTTATTACGACGTAATGAAACCGAACCATTTTTTAAGAAGCTGATAACTGGATTTTTTTATTTTTTATTGCAGGAGTTCAGCAGGCAGGCAGACGGCCCACTTGATGGAAAGTGGTTACCGTCGCCTATGGACATTTGCAACACCAAAGGCGCTACAAATGCGCTGCTGCTCTCTTAAAGTAGACTGGAACCTGGTCCCTGATGCCGGAACACAACAAAAGTTTGTTATGGCGGCATACTCTAGACCAGGGGTGGTCGCCATCCAGTCGAGCAAATACCCTACCACCTGGCTGTGGGTTGTTTAGTCGCCTCTTACGACAGGCCGCCCGGCCGCAGGAAATTGTATTCTTTCTCCGTTCCTGCACGGATAAAAACTGGTGATGAAAAGTGGATCACGTACGACAAGAACGTGTGAAAAAGATCGTGGTCAAAGGCAGGTCAGGCTTCACAGACTGTGGCGAAACCCGGGTTAATTCGCAACAAGGTGATGCTGTGTGTATGGTGGCATTGGAAGGGCATTATTCATTATGAGCTGTTACCGCCAGGCAGGACCATCGATTCTGAACTGTACTGCGAA
The DNA here is from genome assembly GCA_039645545.1 of Dendrolimus houi. Lineage (NCBI taxonomy): Eukaryota > Metazoa > Arthropoda > Insecta > Lepidoptera > Lasiocampidae > Dendrolimus > Dendrolimus houi. The sequence goes on from CM077132.1 coordinate 10,073,402, forward strand.
CAACTGATGAGATTAAAGCAAAAAGTTGAGAGAAAGCGGCCGGAATTGATCAACAGAAGGGGTGTGGTTTATCACCATGATAACGCTAGACCTCACACATCTTTAGCCACTCAGTAAAAATTGAGTGAGTTTGGCTGGGAGGTGTTAATGCATCCGCCGTATAGTCCTGACCTTGCACCTTCAGATTTTCACCTGTTTCGGTCTCTGCAGATTTCCTTAGGCAGTGTCAGGTTAACATCACGAGAGGACTGCCAAAACCACTTGTCGCAGTTTTTTGATCAGAAGCCCCAAAATTTTTATAGCAATGGGATCACGTCCCTACCTACAAGATGGCAAAAAGTTATCCAACAAAATGGCACCTACATACTTTAGTCAAATGTAAATAAACTTTATAAAAAAACCTTTTGAATTTTTATATAAAATGCGAAGAAACTTTTTCCCCAACCTAATATTTACATGCGAAGAATAATACAATTCTATTTACTGCAACAATTTTATTTAATGGACAAATAATAGTCAGTGATCAAGTGTTTGAATGTAGAAATTGATGTAGCTTGTCTGATTTTCAAGGGGAGGGAGTTCCTCAGGCGAACAGCCTGTACGGCAAAAGAGTTTCCTACAAAGGACGACGTGTGTTTAGGAATCGTTAGCAGAAGATTTTCATTTGGGCGTAAATTACAGGAATGAGATTGAGAGAGGAAACTAAAAAGTTCCTTTAAATATGGGGGAGTACAGGGATTGAAAAGGATATTGTGCAGAAGTGAGAGTAAGTGAACATTCCGGCGAAGGCAAATTGGCAACCATTTAAGCTTATTACGAAAGTCGGAGATATGGTCATATTTACGCAACCCAAATATGAACCGGATACAAACATTTTGAAAGCGTTCAAGCTTATCTAGTTGTTCTTGGGTGATGTCTAGATAGCAAGCATCAGCATAATCAAGTAGGGGGACAAGCAAGCATTGAGCAAGCATAATCTTAGTAGCAGTAGGTAGGAAATTCTTCAGTCTTGTCATCAGGGCCAGTACAGCCAATTGTCTTGCAGTTATTACCCAAGCCTTAGTATAGCATCCTGTCGTGACACGAGGGTTAGTTCAGGTCGTGTCTGGGAGGATCGGCCATCGCAGACACTTCCTTAATATATTAGGATGCAGTATTTCTGAATGCTTTGCAGTTTATTGTAATGACTGGTTACGAAAGGCTGTCTTAGAACCGTAGAATTGAAGTAAACGATGCAAATGGTTGAGTAACTGTACACAGGGATAAAATTATTTTAAAGAAGGAAAGCTTGATAACGAAATTGCGGCGGCGCGATAGTGGTCTCGTGTACACACGTGCTTCTGCTTTGCACATATAAATGTTCGTCCCCTATTTCACTCTTCCAGAATAATTATAGTTGTTGGAGTTTACTCCTTAAGAATCAACTTTAGTATAAGGTCCCCGGTATGCAAATTTTATGAGGAGTGAAATAATATAAGTGTAATTCAAAAGCGTTACGATTTTTTTGTTTTCTTTTACACAACAGTATTAAAACGAATCAAACAAAAAAAAAATCGAACCGCTCAAGACGTTTAAGTTATTTAAAGTAATTTGTTAATCTGTATGTTAATACTAGCTTCTGCCCGCGACTTCGTCCGTGTGGAATAGAGGAAAAAAAGCCCAATTTTGAAACATTCTTCATTGGTGCTCCTATCGGTCTTAGCGTGATGATATATAGCCTATAGCCTTCCTCGATAAATGGGCTATCTAACACTGAAAGAATTTTCAAATCAGACCAGTAGTTCATGAGATTAGCGCGTTCAAGCAAAGAAACAAACTCTTCAGCTTTATATAATAGTATAAGATTGACCTCTCTGCCTGCTTACCAGGATGAGTTTTAGTGAAACTATTATTATATTTCAGTCAGGCGCTCGGATATTACTCATATAAATTTAATCTTTAATTAATGTTTGTGTGTGTGCTTTGCGTTTATGTGTGTATTTTCTACTGGCTAAATAGTTATGTCTGTTTTTCTTGTAACACACATTTTTGGTACAAAATGTCTTCTTCCTTTTCTATCAAACAATCTATTACCTAATTATATAATTTTATTACCATCTTTTAAGCCGTTTAGTCACGAAAAGGTGAACAATAAACAGAGCTGCTTTCTGATTTATATATTAGTAAGCACTTTTTATAACTTGCTTTCGCAATTATGCTACACGAGACATTATGCTAGAATATATTAAAATTTTTAATGCTCTTCCCGGTAATTTTTTATGGGGGTATAAGGAATTTGAGTAAGATTATCAAGCCGCGGCCAGGACGTGTCCACAGATAACAATACATTAAACATGCCGAATTGCTTGTTTGTAGGCAGACGTAGGAGTTAAACGGTCCGGTAATGGATGCTCGTGAATGAGATAGGATCAAGTCTAGGCTCGTGACGGGGAACAGCCCGCGTGACGTGAGATCAATTCCCACTGTTTTCTTAAATCAAAATCTTTTGGTATGCAGTAGGGAATGCAAAGAATCCTTTAAAGATTCCTATTTGTCACATTCGAGTTGAAAATTGTTGTACTGAGACTATTTTTATATGGCTTAGTTATAATAATTAAGCAAGAATTTATGAAAGTTTTACTTTTGGAATCAACATTAAGCGTACAAGCACTAGGCGAAAATCGGACCTGTACGACACTCATTCGAGTCTCTGCTAAATCGTAAATATTTGACTAACGCCAAACAACAGCTGTCTGCTGTGCATCAGCAATAAAAAAAGGACTAGTAACTCGACAAGTCGCATTGCAGTGTAGATTTTCAACTTCTTTTCAGCCAATCAAGGTCCACTGCTGGACGTAGGATTACACATATCTCGGTCTCCCACCTTCCTAATCTAACCCTTACCAAAATTTTAGATAGGAGTTTCTGGCGGGAACTGAAAGGAGATGTTTTGCTGTGCAGTTTTATTTTCTAAAAATGTGTAAAATTACTCTAAAATGAATAATAGTTGTAGGATATTGATAGTTTTTGAGTAGTAATTATGCGTTTTGTGAGAAATGTGAACTGTATAGTCAAATTTGGCCTTTTGAGTTGTCACAAGAACTCCATTGAATGGCACCGGCTGATAACCTACAGTTCAGCTGTGCTACACATGGGCTTAAGAAAATGAAGAAACTACATTAAAATCTAAGATCTGGCTTAAAGGCCTAGCTGCCAAGCCATAAACCTAAATGAATAATAATAAATTTTAGATAGAAGAAAGAATAAAGATTTCTTTAATACTACAATAAAATAGTGTATATGACACGAAAATAAATGGAACATACAATGGGAAATGTACTTAATAATAATTAATAGGTACATAAAAAAACAACCAAAAAAGTTCTAAAACGAAAACTAACAACGGAAGACGTTTGAGAGTAAGCCCTCAGGATTCTAATTAGATGCTCCGTAAACAACCGGGATTTAACGTTACAACATGATGAAGGTTTAGTAGTAATATAGATTAAGATCTTTGCATGAAAAAGTAAAAAAACCTTGTCGGTGAACGTGATCAAGGCTGCCCACACGTGCATTTGTGTCTTTACATAGCAATTAAATTAATTTGATAGAGATCTCTCTAGGTTAATAAACCATGCTCAATGTTTATTTTGCATTAAATTTTATATTTGTTAGACTACAGCTTTTAGCGCGGAATCGCTTGTGCAAACGTGGGATTTGTATCTTGTAAAAATTAATAATTCTTTCGCAATATAATTGTGCTTAATGTTCATTACCGTTTCCATCCGAGATAGCATAATTATATCTACATAAAATTCCATGATAATCAGGTCCATTACTCGCATAGCCGTGAAAAAGAACAAATAAATATTGAAATTAAAAAATATTTACACGACAAAGTGAGAACCGGTTTGATTTTTTTAAGTCGGTTAAAAAAACACTTTCATCGTATTGATTTGTATTAGGCTAGTGGCTAAGGTAGCCGCATCTTATTTCGATGAAAATACGTGAACTATGATCCATATATTACCGATGTATTTAACTCGCCAATCTGCCTTGAACAAGCGTAGCGAATATACCGTTCGTTCCCTGGAAATATATATAGAAAGAGCCTAGCGTTTATTTGCTCTGAAAATATTAAATTTCAATTTATTGATTATGACGCCATCTATATATAAAAACCGCCTGGACTTCTTTAATATAGAGATTCGTAGATTTATATTAATGAACTGGCTATTTTTATTAATGGATCATTATACTTTAAAACCCTAAAAGGATGTATCACGTCTTTCAGGAATCGAGCTCACTGAAAGTTTTGCGAGTCTTACTAAGTTACTGCTTTCACTGAAATAAAATATTAAATAGTCTTTCATAAATGTAGTTGAGTACAGGTGTTATCTATATCTTAATACGTGAAGCAAAAACTTTGTACCCTTTTACGAAAATTGCGCGGACGGAGGAGTATGAATTTTCGCACACTTATAGTTTATATAGAGAAGAAGTGACGAATGCTAATATTTTTTTAACTTATGCATATTATAATACATTACATTAATAAAAAAACATTACACACACTACTATGTATTTGACAGACACGCATATGTACTCTTTTGTTTATTGTGCAAGTCAAATTAACAGTGTAGCGTTGGCGAAATCTGTGATTATAGAAGTATAGTCTGACAACAAATTCTTATGGACGAATTTCGGCCACGGGTGACCACTAGTTGTTAATAATAATTGTTCAGTACTCTCGTTAGAGATTACTAGTGTTCTGTGGTTCAGTATCTACATTTCAACAGTATCTAGATGGTGTGCAAAGTGTCAACTTAACATTTGATTAGATGACATATCTTACTTAAATTCTAAAACAAAATTCATATAAAATATTAAGGTAGAAATAATTATATTTACTGTTTAAACCCTAACCAATATACTATTTGATTAATCGGAGATATGACGCCATAACTTGCTAGTCTTACAGAATCTAGGCGGCTTCGGCGTTTTGTGTTAAAAGGTATCTCATTTGATTTGACAATCAACTGGCCCTATTACCATATCATTATTATAAAATCACAAAAATGGTCTATTAAAATTGTTGAATTTCTGCAGACAGCGACGAGCAGCAGATCGTGGCAGGTGATAGTAGAAGTGGTCCAGCTTGTTCAGCTGTCTGTGACGGCGACAGCATTGGCATTGTACTATCTTATATACTGCTATATGCAGCTCATCTATTACACATTGAGGACCGCATTGTACTTCCACAATGCTGACGGGTTAGTCAATACTCTTATCATAATGATTTTTTTTGTATTCTATACCGAATAAAAATCTATCTTTATTTGTTAGAACCATGGATGTCAAGGCTTATATATAAAGGTGAGAACATATTTTGTCATTTACTGATACACAAAAACTTTCACAAAACCAATATACTTCTATAATATATATGTACTTGCTGTTGCAAACATCCATAGGCGACGGTAATCACTTTCCATGAGGTGGACCGTCTGCCTGTTTGCCTGCTTCAGGCAATAAAAAAAAATACTTTTCCATATATACGGAACACTTCAGAGATTGTTATCGCTTTATCTAAAAGGTTACCAAATAGTTAAATCACATTATTATTAGATTTTCATAATGCGAATACCGTGTAACTTCAGAAGTGTAAATTGGATTTTTATATAAAACCTTTTCCGGAGCACTATTTATGCTTTTGACTTGAGAAAAAGTATTTTAAGGCATTTGGTATCAAAGACACGAACTCCCTTCTAATATAAACTTCTACTTTAAATAACAGCCTATTTTGTTTCACTGCTGCTCTCGGGTCTCCCAGTTTCTTAGGGAGCGGACGTTATACCCGTCACGCTTGTTCAAGGCGGCTTGTGGTGGTCACACGTCGCGGTCGGTTATCTCGTTATGCGGTTTAAACAAAATATTTTTCTTCACCGCCACTACATATGCACATTAGTGCATAAAATTGCCTAAATAGTGCATTCTTTTCCGTCTAGTAATCGAACCCGCATCATTTGAGTTTAGGGCGGGAGTTCGTTTACCACTAAGTTACCAGAGCTTGAAGAGATTATTTATTTTTGGCAAATATGAAGTCTAGTCTTCAGATAGCAGATTAGATAGCAGTTTCTTCAATACTTCTTCAAGAAACTGCTATCTTCAATACTTCTTCAGTGAATCGCTGCCCATCGCTGGAGCCATGCTTCTCCAAGTTTCCGCCACATATTCCGGCCCTCCGCATTTCTCATCCAACCCTTGATATTTTCAGACCTATGAAGATTACAATTGGCGTGGTTACACTAACATCTCTTGTCATTGGCTTCAATTTGATAATAAGAATGGAAAGACTTATCGGTTTATAGTATTAAACTGCACATTGACCGAGCTCAAGAAATTTCCAGTGAACTAGCCGAAAATTTAAATTTTAAGGTGGCGTTGAAATTTCCGATGATGAGAGTTTACGGTGCGGAATAATAGTTCCGTTATATCTAGTATACAATCTAGAAGATCAGCTAAGATACAAAATTAAGGGGACTAAGACCTATATTTTAGAACAGTTATCACTAATCTAAGTTGAATAATATATATAACTACGTCTTAATTGGCACAGGTATTGCTCTGAAACACGGACCTAAGTTTCCTGTAATATTTTTAGTTATAAATTATAACTCGCCGTGTTCGTAAATTGAGAGTAAAAGTTCTTAAATAAAACCGTTGCTTCCATAGAGAACGTGTTTCAGTATTTAGAGTCGCGTGAATTTTTATTGATATTACCACAATATTGCAATCTAATCGCTTTAAAGCTGTCATTAGTTTTCGGAACGGTTTAAGTGGAACGACGTGGTCGGCGCATTACCGGCTTGCACCTGGACATTGTTCCTCCAAATAGTTTCGGAAGTGATTAAGGCCCCGCGCTTTGTGCGGACTCAGTGCTGCGGGAAGTATTTCGCGGATGAAGAGGCACCGTGGAGGCTGAGACGGCCGCTGCCATTTGATAGTCGGACGTTGCAAGACGCGCGCGCAGGCAGCCGGCAGCCAAGAAACGCGAGCTTAAGCACGCGTGTTACAGTTCTTTATCTCTGTGACTTTGGTTCCAACTTATCATATTGTGTTCTTAGTGTTTAAGACACTTGAATGTACTGGTGTGAATCGCATTGTGCGTCGCAAAATGGTGCTAAGTCTAAGGTAAGTGGGGTATGGAGAAATTGTTTTTTGTTACTGAGTTCATAAATGTTTGGATTCAGCTTAAAAAGACTACCTGACTTACTTATAAATATAAGCTTTAAAAGCAAGTCTCATTTAAAAATGAGGCTAACTTTTAAAATACTTCGTTATTGTGATACTTCTACGGTATTACTAATTTGTGGTTAGATTATATAAAATCACTTATAGTGAATTTTCTATCAATTCTATTTTATTACACCCATGTTCAAAATGCACATCATGCTCGTAAATGTTTCGCTACTGGGCTGGAGTCTCTTTATTTTATAATAGCGAAAAAATTACCCGCCATGCTTGCTTAAGGATACGCCGGGTTTCACTCATCAAATATTTCATTGTGCAGGTTTCACCGCGATATTTTCTTTCACCGTCATCAAGTGACAAGTGCAGCAATATACGTACCTGGCTAGGACTCTAACACACGTAATACAAATAAGACGCCAGTTTCTTAGCTACTAAGCTACCATGATTTATTTTATGTCTACATTGACTACAAAATGAATGATTGAATACTGAGAATACAAGATAGAATTCAAATAATACCGTTTCTATCACACTTTTCTTAATATTTAAAGCTCCGTAGAAACTTTTGAGAACGCAATGGAAATAAATAAATTCGTTTTGCAAGTCAAGAGCAAGATTATATTTGTACTAGTTCTGTGACCCCGCTACGCTTGAATGGTATAAAAGGCATAGTTTATTTGCCTCAACACCTCCAAACACAATGATTTGAGCAGCTGCATAGCCGATGTCAATAATTGAACCAATATTCTGAGCGATTCAAATTACTGACTGATATCTATTGTCTAAGGTTGACTTACCTTTTCGCTTCAGGTTCCTTTTAAGCACGATTGGTGTACAATTTATATTTTAACTTTGTTAATGTAGAAGTTAAAGCAAAATTAATATTGCAAATGTTTAAAACTGTATTATTTTTTACCTCTGTTTACGCTACTTTTTATCTTCATAGTAAACGCGAGGATTTCTATAATTAGTTTGAATTATGATAGAATGGGCATGATGTGGTCGGTAGTGGGTCGACCAAATCTATTGCAGGAGTATTGGCTGATGGAACAGACGAGTCTTGGAATGGAGACAGCGTCTTGCTAAACGTAGTGGACGCCTTACCGATGACCAGTGCAAGGTCCTCTTTAAGGGCTGAATAAGGAAAGCGGAACACCGCGATAAGTGACGCAAACTTGAGAAGGCTTAACTCCAGCAGTGGATCACTATTCACTGACGACGATGCTAGAATGATCCACGATAACCACTTACCAACAGGTGGTCCTTTTGCTTGTTAATATACAAGCAAGCGTAAAAAAATCTTACCTAAAACCTTCAATTCTATTACAAAATGAGAAATAAATACATGTAGATATATTCTCAAGATAACTTTAAATTGTATTTGACGAAACAATGTATAAAACTGAGGAGATTCAAGGAAAACCGAGACAATACCTAATAAGGAACAAAAAAAATCAGAAAGGTACTTTACCATAATATTCCTGAACGGAAACTGAACTCTGAAACTTTAGCAGTAAGCCAAGAAACTGAAGTTTAGATCAATGGACCTGAGTATCCGTAAAATATTATAATATGCACAACTTAGGCTAACATACACAAATTTCAAACAATTTGTAGACGAATTTTGAAGCTGTGTTAGTCGAGAGGCTAACGCTCTTATGTTTGAAACTTTTTTATTTTTTTATTGCATGCGTTCAGCAGACAGGCAGGCGACCCACGTGATGGAAAGCGGTTACCATCGCCTATGGACATTTGCAACATTTAATGTGCTACAAACGGTCTGCTGCTGTTCATAGGGAGACTGGAGCGTGGCCACTAATGCCGGAACACAACTCAATGTTGTTATGGCGGCATACTCTAGATCAGGGGTGGTAGCCACCTAGACGGGAAAATACTCTACCACTTGGCTGTGGGTTGTTTGGTCGTCTCCTATGACATGCCACCCGGCTGCAGGAAATGATATTCTTTCTCCGTTCCTGTACGGAACTGCGGACTAGCGTTTCAGATGATATGAATTCGAATCTTGACCAGCTAGTATGCACCATTTAGTCAGTTTTGTGATTTAATACACACATAGTTACAATTATCATGTGCTGACGGTGAAGGAAAACATCGTAAACAATAAATAGGAGGTTGATTGAAAGTTTTGAGATTTTCTATTAATAAGAATGAACTGGTGGTGCCACCTGTGTTGGAATATTGTGTTACAAGTTACGATTTTTACAAGGCGATTATGATTCCTTACTATTCTTCTTTTGTCCCTGCTCCATCTGGGATAATGTTAGCATTAGTGACTATGGACAAATGGGTTTTGTTTATAGTGTTAAAAATAACGCCGTTAACGGATAGTTATCTTATTGTATATACTAACGTTGTCTGTCAATGTTTGACGTTATTAGCAATTAAGAACATTAACACATATTACGCCCATTACCATATCTGCGTGAAACGGCCTATAACTCTAATATTATCCCAGATGAGGCCCCACCCCCACCTTCACATTTACGCACTAAACCCATCGCTACATCTGCGTGAAACTATCACTAACATTATTCCAGATGGAGTAGGGACATGCCATGGTACGACGAAGGTTTACTTTTATCTAATTTTTGTTACTTTATCACGTACGACAATTACGTGGAGGTGTTAGGCCAAGAGCCCGCGATATCACGCGAGGCGTAGCGCTTCATTGTAACGGTGCGTTCCGCACCTGGATTTTAGCACTATGCATCTGCGGCGAAGGCAGTATATTTTAGTATGGGAAATCGGGACAAAAAATTATCTTAACTATGTTTTTTTTAATTGCACCTCCGCATCCTTCAACTACCCCATTTTTAGAAATAAAAGTATCTTTCACCATTGTCAGATTGCATTACGTCCATTTTCCAACATTTAAAGAGGAGTAATACAAATATACGAACAACTTTTTATAATATTAAGAAAAGTATACTATTAACTAAATTTTTTTTTGTTTGTTGAAGAAAGCAGTTATTAACTATAATATAATTAATACTAGCCGAATATTTTTTTAAAAATATTAATATGTATATATATAGTTCATTTTATGGTAATTTTCTTTTTATGCTTATTTGTATTTTTATGTTGTGTAGGGGCCGATTTTTTAATCATCAGTTAAAAGGTAGGTATCAGTCGAGTAAATTATAACCTAACTAAATTCAAAAGTGAAAGAATTCATGAAACTGTCATTTTTAGTTTTCCCATGTTGTGTTATATTCTATAGAATAACTTTTATCTGGTGATTGAAAAATCGGCCCTAAATGTAATTGTAAGTCGAGACTTACATAATCCCCCCCTTTAACAATAACTAAAATTGCTTTGGAAGCGGGGGTACACTCATGATTTTCAATAAATAATCTGTATGATTATTTTGAAATAAATATACTAATGTTCATTCATGTATCTTTTACAAATATATTTTATTAATAGATATTTTAACAGTTTCGAGCGCGATTAATTTCTTACTAGTTGTTTTTCTAACGTTTTTAATTTTATACGTCGTTTCAACCATTTTCTCAGTACCTACCCATGATTACAGAACTATCTGAAGGTCACCAACACAAACAAAAATATTAATATCTTTTCAAATTAGTTTTATATGTAATTGTATGAAGAACTCAAAGGTTCTTTCTACGCTTAATGCTAGATCTATGTAAATCGAAATTTTATCGTTATGATTTCTCATAAAACGTTTGCCAAAGTCAATATATACTAACATTGAACCAATTTTTGAATTTCGGTTAATAGATGTTACTGTTTTGATAATAAAATAGTGTTTTATAGCCTAACAGTTGTTCTATTTTACTATATAAACAATACTTATATTTAATGAAGCACTATAACTAGTAAAAGTGTCGTTGAAAATATTTTTAAGTGAAATTAAAAGTATTGTTACAACCTAAGCGCCGACAAAGACAAATTCCACGTACAGATTTGTAGAAGCACATTTATTACCCGTCGGCATTTGAACTAATAACATTGACATTATTATAATTCTTTTATGATCGTCTTTTTTTGTTTACTTATTTATTGGCATAGCCTATTGTTGTATTGTAATCATTAGCCAGGTGTTACGGATTTTAAAGTACAAGCTGATTCTAGTAAATTCGGTCCACGTGGCCGGGTGGGCACATTGCACTTGTGCAGGATAAAACGATGGCCTGATTGAGGGAGGAGAGCAGTCGAGTGAGAAACACGACCGAAGCGAGACGTGTGTACTACAATCAAGAATCTAATAGTGACGGACTTTGCGCGTTTTATTGAATTACGACCTTCTGCATTACGGTTGAACTTGTTGTGTTCGGTTATATTTGTACCTGTGTTAGACGTGTTTGTATAGTTCTAATAAACTCTATAGTAATTCTAATGACATTTTAATTCGAGTCCTGCAACTCGTAACAGTATTAAAACATTTTTAGAGTTGTGTAGCTTTTTTAATAACTCGTTATGTTCGTCCATCCGTCTTTCTATGTATGTCACATCCTTTTTTTTCGGAAATATCTTATGCTGTTATTCAATTAGGTATGCCTAATGGTATAAAATTATATGAAGAAATTGGGGTGAACATCATAAATGCATGTAACTGAAAGTTAATGCCACTGCCACCACCTGCTGGGGCCTGCGGTGTGGCAACGTCGTATACCTGTGCCCCTGGCATAAAGGCAAAAGATGGAACACCGAGAGATTTTATTGGCTATCCTTGACTCGCGTGGAAATAGCATTTTTTATGACAAATAGGTTCATGTTAGACGATGGTGCGGTGGAAGCTGGAACACGCTTACGTAGAAAATACATATTCACACGAGACTCGAGACTTGAAGATACTTGGATTGTACTTTTCGGGAAACACGGTCTCTGCTAGTGTATTACAGAGCTCCGCCGTATGCAGAAGCAACGTAGAGGCAAGACGTTTCGTTCGGGTAACGGGCGGTAAAATGCTTTTGGGGTTGCTCGTGCCACCCAAACGTGGCGACTCACACGCTCAGTCCTCAAGCGGATATCTCTTCGTTAAAAAAAATTTGGCTGTTCATCTAATATCAGCATACCCGTGCAGGAATGGAGAAATAATACAATTTCCTGTGGCCGGGGGGTCTGTTGTAAGAGGCGATAAAATAACCCACGACCAAGTGGTAGGGTATTTGCCTGCCTGTCTGGATTGCTACTACTTTTGGACTAGTCTCCGTTAAGAGAACGGCAGCACATTGGTAGCACCTTTGGTGTTCAAATGTTCATAGGTAATGGTAGCCGATTTCCATCAGGTGAGTCGTATGTCTGTCTGCTGAACTCAATGCTGTCGTTAAATGTTAGTTAGCACTAATATTTAACTTTCAGTCTTGCAGCGATTTTATTACTCCGTTTGGGGTCATATTAAAATGCAAGAGGATGTTAGTAACAAATGTAAATAAATAATAACATGTAATAAGTGATAAATAGTTATTGAGCATTACTTATGACCCAGTTATTATGTTTTATTAACACGACTATATTTATTTGTGCGAGGATGTGCTAATGAGGTCATTGGATTGGAGGTATAGGAAACAGTCCAAGGTTCAAAGTAATATTTCATTAACCAGAGGGGAAAATCGTTAAAGCCTTGTTATGCAATAAGTAATTATATAATAATAAAATAATTTGAACAATGTAAAATAAGTTACACAATAGTTTATGCAGTACCTAGTAATTAAAGATTTTACTTTTGAAGTCAAGAACAAATATTTTACAAGTTTGTTAGATTAGAAAATCTGAACGTTGTACTTGTTTCTAAGGCACCTTGTATTTATGATTTCAAACTTTATTTACTTATCATGTCGTTTTAACCACGTAGCATGTTAAAAAAAAATTTGATTAATTTTAATATTTTATAATTTAAAAAGTAACTATATATAAATCATGTAATGTAATTTTTTTCTACAAAGAAATTCTGTCTGTCTGTTACGCTTTCATGGAGAACCTATTGGACCGTTTTTGCTGAAATTTGACATTTATGTAGTCTCAATACCGAGAATGTACATACGATAATTTTTATCCAGCAATATGGAATATGTTATTTATTGGGATGGTCGTATTTTTTCGGAGGCGAATAGTGTCTTGATAAAAATTTAATGCAACATATTTGGTGTAATTATTTGCTATTTAAATTGCTATTGCTAAGGTTATCCACTAGGTTTTGACGCGCGGGAATCCCTAGGTTTTAATAAAATAGATAATATAACTTTAATGTTTATTCAAATTCTAACAAATAAAATAACTTCAGCCTATTTAGAACTTTGGTAAAAATCAAAATCAATTCGAGAAAATACTAATTTATTGATGTTTGTTTTAAATCTCTATTAAATAACCTGTCACGGCGTTCTATTAGTCTAAGCATGGACTATGCCTAATTTACGTGAATACGGAGGTTCTAAGTTCAATTCTCGAAAGATTAAATTTCTTAAAAAAAAATTGCGTGATTTATTATCATCACCTGAGTATTCGGGCGCGTCTCCAGACTTCTTCGTTTTATATTACCCATAATAAAAGCGTAACTTGCTTAGCTTGGGAAATTTATATGTAATACAATGTTTTATATAACGATTTTGAAAAATAATAAGGGTGAAATTACTTCAAAGAAATAGCTAAGGTCACACGTAATTTCTATGAAACAAAGGCGCCAAATTAGATTTGAATCAACCTCAACCAAACAGACCGCCGAGAGGGCTTTTTGTTTTATAAAAGCAAATTTGATATTACGGCATGTCCCCGGTCGGATATGCACGGTTAACGGACTTTGTTTCGGAACTCGATCACGGATCGAAATGCGATTATAACTGAGTTAGAACAATCGGAATCGATTGTACGCCGATTAATAAAACCAAATCACGAACTGTTGTCTTGGAAGTCAGAGTTCACTAACTGCAACTACCAGTAGGGAGCAATGCTGTAAGCAAATTGTTTGCTGGATTTGTTGGAATGGCTGGTTTTAGTTCCCATTTTTGTATTCGTATCACGTAGGAGTTCTTGAAGTTTCGTGTTTAAAATGTAAGCTTTCTTTATTTGCAATGAAAAATAACCGAGTTATTTTTTTGCTTCCTTATTGCAAAGCTGGCAAACAGGCCTATAGATATTTGCAACACTAATGGGGAAGCTAAGGCGTTGCAAGCTTTTAGGATGGGACAGGGTGATGAGATAGAGGGATCAGACAGGAGGAATGGCATAGAGAGGATGGGATATGGGATCGCAACAGGGGGATGGGATTGGGACGATGGATAAGGGGACGGGGAGAATGTGGGTTATCGGAACTCTCACTCATCGTACGAAACACGATTAGCATACTGCTAACCGTTTCACGCCGATATTCTGTGAGAGCGTATAACAGAGCCGGCCCTAAGAGCTCAATTCAAGATAATGATTTCAGCGTGGCTCTACAACGTTATAAAGCTTTAAAAAAGCACCAACAAAATGCTACTATCATATCATTTATTAGGGTAGCCACCTTTTTTTAAAGAAAATATAGTACATTTGTTTTTTTAATCGAAAAAATATAGTACTTTTGGAAAAGTTAGCAAAAAAATAATACACATTTATTTTGCATTCATTATTTTATTTATTTCATTATTGAATTTTTCATGTGTATTTATTATTACAACAACAACAACAATATTCTTTATTGTACACCAAGTTAAAACAGTAACACATTTGCATATCTTAAAATTAGAAGTACTACCTTCTAATTGTAGGTACAATGGGCGGCCTTATTGCTTATTAAAGCAATCTCTTTCAGGCAACATTTCGATGGACAAGGATCTTAATCACAATAAATTGTTGGCGTGCAGCTTAAGACTATACTAATGATAATATATATAATATAATGTACAATAATATAAGTATATATATATATTACTTTTTGCTTTAGCCGGCAAAGTTCTATTATTTTTATAATTATTATAAGAATCTAAACAAAAAGTGCGACAGTTGAATTAGCGATGAAAATAAAGTACATTTAATATATAATTCAATTGGCTAAAATATACTACATTTTATTATAGTACGGTTGGAACCCTAACCATAATATACCTATTTTAATAAACATTTGAAATGATTTTATATAACAATAGATGTATGTAAGTGTTGGGGTAATTAAATGCTGTAATCTGTTACGTCATAAATTGAATGGAGCTTGGTCATGACAAAACCATCGGTAATAAAAACAAGTGAGGTTTTTGCGTAAAATTTGGTATTACCACGATATGGTTTAGATGCGATGAATCAGCGTTTCTTGTGATTTTTTATTTAAATTTTATTTTAAGAGTGAGTTACGATATGGTTCATTGATGGCTTTGCAAGGTCCACTGACTTTACCTACGGTACGAAATTAGTCCTAACCTATTGTTACTTATCTAGAGCACTGAGTAGGATATATTTTGTAGGCAGACGGCTCGTCTGATGGAATGCGGTTACCATCGCCTATGGACATTTGTAACACCAAAGGTGCTAATAATGTGCTGCCGCTCCCTTAAGAGAGACTGGAACCTGGCCCCTAATGTAGGAACAAAACTGGAGCTTGTTACGGCGGCATAATTTAGACCAGGAGTGGTAGCCATCCAGACTGGCAAATACACTACCACCTGGCTGTGGATGGCATTGTCGCCTCTTACGACTGACCGTCGGGCCGTAGGAAATTGTATTATTTTTCCGTTCCTGCACGAATAAAAATATTATATTAGACCATGTCTTCTGATGTTAAGTTCGTTAGTCTTTAAGTCTAATCATTGGATTGTCTACGCCAATGTAAGGCACTCGATTCCCGCCAAGGTAAATGAATATCGTGTACGAATAATATATTAATATACCTAAATTATATTTTGCTCAACATTAAAATACGGCAGGCAGTTAGTGGTAGACATATAAATCGACATTTTAATATTTTTTACTTTTACTACTTAAAGATGAACCACCCTCTAATCTAAATTTATAAAAAATGTAAATGATAAATCCTAAAGTGCATTGACTGGAGCTTTAACCTTTGATGTCAATCAATGCTATAGAGAAAAATAAAACACTGACTGAAATGCGGTTGAAATTGTATAATGAACATTAATCCGTACCTGATACTACGTTTCCGGACGGTAATCGATGTCGTTATGGTTCGTGGTTGAACCAATCCCGCGCCCTGTCATTACCCTGCCGTCTTTTGACCCTTTATTACCCACAGAAGCAGTATGGCCGAAACAATATCATGAGCACAACCGACCAACCAATATCGATATATCACGAACGGGTCAGCCTCAGCCACGTTTAGCTGTCATTTGTTTGCTAATATTAGGTACATTCAACAAGCTGAATGTATCACGATTCATATTCAATCTGTTCACAACATGTTATTGAGATTTCTTTTTACTTTTTAAAATTAATAAAAATCAAATTGAGCCCGTTGTCTTATGGGTGTAGTTTAGACATTACATTAGTAATAATGTGTAATGGGATGCAATCCGATGTATCTATTACGTTTTGTTACAGGTTTATCTTCTTAAGCAGTTTTCTACTGACGTCAAGGGTAAGTCTTTAGAATTTTAATTTAATTTTTATTGGTTACATTTTTATTTCCAGAGTACAGCAGGTAGGCCTTATCTGATGGTTAACTTTTCCTATTCTATTTATCAAACCAGGGGCCCCCAATTTTGCTATTAGTGTGTCGACAAAATCGCCGCAATTCATCGTGATCAATCGTAGTTTTGCCTGATTTCGGTATTCTGTTAATTCTAATGACGTACCCGTGGCACGCCACTCCATCTTTAAAAATATTTATAAGCAAATACTAATATTATTAGTTTTCAGTATTTATTTCGGCTAATGCCATTTCTGCTAATGGTAATATCATTTTCATTCATTTTTTTCTACTATTAATCTACTGCGACTATATCGATTATCGATATCGATAAGATATTGTGGATTTAGTAGAATACGAATTTTTGGCACTATCGCAATGAAATCGTACTTTGAATATCTTCGCAACGCAAGGGTATTGAAAAAGCAGAATTGGGCCGCTGATATCTTATCAACGTGTTGCTGATCTATGCACAAAGAATGTTATAAAACCATTTTTTAGAGTCTATATTAAAACGCTATAGAAAATCTCGTTAGCTCATACCCTATACTTACCTAAGGTATGCATGAACTGGTTTCTTTACATGCCTGTTTCATATTGTTAATTTTCTGTACATTTTCAAACATCGTTTCACGGTGGAAACACTATGAGTGCGAATGAAACGTTTCGCCTGCACGTTCCTTCTGCGTATAACAATACTGTGGAATGGATTACCAGAGGCCGCGTTTCTAGAAAAGTACAATTCAAATATTTTCAAGTGTCGTGTTAATAGCTATTTGTTAGGTGAGCGTGCTCTATCTTCGACCGTATCATCATCTGACACTAAGCGTGATTTTAGTCAAACACAAACCTATGATAACCTATGATATAACATCATATCATATAAAAATAACATATTTTTCCATTTGTCCCATAGATATGTATATCAGTGCCACAAGGAGAAGTATTATCTTCAGAAGAAGTTGACACATCTTCAGAGCTTATATCTGCGTCGGCAACTTCTTCGGCTTCCTTTGAAGTGCAAGAAGGGTCAGGCGATGATCCACCTGAACCTATACCTGTTGCTGTCACGAAGGTATGACCTAATTTTTTAACATATTGGTCAATAGTGTTAGGTATGTAACTACTTCATTTTGATGTAAGTTAAGTATTTTTAAAGAAGATTAACTACTTGGCGCTTCCAATTTCTTGAGACTCTTAGAGCAATAATGTAAGGGTCCACTATTTTTATGTATGTATATCTCTATTATATTTGCACACTAATTTCATCCAGTAAAACATATAATTCATAATCGTATTAAAAAAAAATTAACCCTCAGTTACAGGCATGTATCTATATATCTTAGCGACGGCTCATTAGCCTTACTATTGGTTAAAATTTGACATAAGCTACGGAGCTTATGTCAAATTTTACATTTGAGCTACAAGTACGGACTTGTAATGTCAAGTTTCAAGCGGTGGTTAGGCAAGTAAATGAATTGTAAGATACAGGAACTAGCCATCAATCTTTATTTTTTCCTGAATTCATAATGTGTGCACCGTTGTGTAATGGCTTCATCATCATTATTATCATCCGAGCGTTAAATCCCGGTTGCGATCGGAGCGTTCACTCCGACGTCTAGGGTCCGCTTTCCTACTTTTTGTTCTCCACTTTGCGCGGTCTTCAGCGTTTTGAGACCATTAGTACGCATATCATCCTCCACAATCTCAAGCCATCATTTCTTCGACCGGAAACGGGTGGAGGCTGCATGGCTAGACATTTATACTCCACATAATTAGCCGGTCTTCGTAAAACATGGCAGTACATCAATTTATCATCATCAATACATCAATCTTTATTTTTTTTCCCGATTTCATAAGACCATTATAATGGTGTATATATTACACATTTTTACAAAAAATTTCCATAGAGACACATTAGTTTCCGTGAAAAATAATTGTGATATAAACTCAAAGACGGTCGGATAGACAAGATGATTTCATAAGTGTTCTGTTTTTCCAAAATATTTTCGGAACCGTAGTTCTTGTCATTTGTAGATGCATTTTGTAAACAAATATTACAACATAATAGTTTTAACGTTGTAGTTTATTTTTGTCTGGTGGTAAGTAGTTAGTACATTTAACACACAGTACAAGTTCTACATTCCAAGATTTACATGTTCACGATATCCTCAGGGCTTTGCAGCACTCCGTTTTAATAAGCTAAGTAACAGCGTTTATACTATTCACAGTGAACGTAACTTTACATTAAAATATCAATTGTTTTTTATTATTTACTAAAAAAACGATATTATAATATCGAGCCATTACCGCCATTTTATCGTAAGCGACATTTGGACCAAGGTACTTTTTTTTTGCAACGTGTATTTTAAACTATCATTTTTTTGTAAGACTTTCAGTTTTAATTAGATAAGACTACTGAATAAAAAACTGAGTCTTAAAACAAAATAATGGTGTAAAATAACTTTTGCGACCAAAAATTTACTTAAGTCCAAATGTCGCTTACGATAAAATGGCGGTAAAGGCTCGAAATATTCCTTAGAAGTTCATTTTGGTACAACGCGTAAGATTTTTGGAATCAATTAGCCTATTTAATGATGTTTAAATTCTTATGGCCGCTTCCTATATCTTACTATTTATTCACTTGCCCTACCTACCATCGGTTGAATTTTGCCATTACTTGTATGGAGCTGATGTCAAATTTTAACCGATAGTAAGGCAACGATCGGTCGGTAAGATATAGGAACCGGGCGTTTTTTGATAAATCAGGGGAAATATCTTTGGACATATCTTCGGGCCTCGGGGGAAGGCTTTACACCGCGGGATATGTAATCTCCTCCTCCCATAGTTACGTCGCAGGGGCTGCTGCATACGAGGGTAGCAGCGGACTTCCCCCCTGCTTGACTAAGTAAGCCACCCTGCCACCGGGGTGTCCTAGAAAGTCTTAGAGAGCCGAGCGTAGGGCGTCATGGTGCAGTAACACTGTTCTAGATCCCGTGGTGTGCCGTAAAAGCGCGGGAATAGGGCTCAGGTTTAATAGGTAGTTTGGCGCTTAGTCAGCTTAAACAAAATTTAAAGATAGGTACTAAAGCAGAAAATGTTTTAAATTAAACACACAACCTAACTAAAATTTTATTCAAAAATTTATCTACTTGTATTTAAATGGTGGGTTGGCAGCTTAGTGGCTAAATAAAGCACACGAGTTTTATTCGAATGATGTAGGCTCAAATCCTGAATGGGGAGTGTAAAAAAACTGATGTGTATTTAATATCAAATTAAAGTAAAACGAAAATGTTCCGTGTAATACGTTATTATTATATTAGGAATCCATATTGACAATAAGTATAAACAAAAGAAAAAGATGAATTGAAATTAAAGAATGTCTCTAAAAAGAATATGGCCAATAGGTTTTTTAATTTTATTTCTCTTCCGCCGGACGAACAGGGTTCCGGAAGAGAAATAAAATTAAAAAACCCTAAAAAGAATATCCGGCCTTGAATATTTTTTTAGGGTTCTCCATCTTTTTTATTTTTCTTTTATTCTTTTTGTTGTTTTTATCTTTTTTTCTGTATTTATTCTTTTTCAACGTTTTAGGGTCCTTATTCTGTTACAATCTACTTGTATTCTAGATCTACATATATTTATATCTATTGATTATTAGTACTTAAATCTATTACATTTATTTACTGCTGTGTTCTTTAATTACTTTTATACTTAATGCTATTTTGCTTAGTTTTATTACACTGTTTATTGTTACGGCCAATGTGGTTTGGACAGGGAGTATGCAACGCTTACACAGTATTTTTGATCTAATGTGCATATTGTTACAATTGTTACGTATTGATGGTGAAGGAAAACATGGTAATGATATCTGCACATAAATGTTATCAATATGTGCAACCCGCAAATCCGTCTTGACCAAGCGTAGCGGGTATAAGATTCGTTTCCCTAAAATTGGAAGGTTTGAGGCTAGTAGTGGTGGTTAAGGGCTAACATTATTATCAGAAATTCATTTACAAAGTAGTTATCATTAAATTACTACAATACTATTCAATATTTAAACCTACAATGTATTAATATTTCACTAAAATAAAGACACTAGCACAAAAATATAGTTGTGTAATTTCCGATGTTTATGTTAAGTGACCTGTAAATTAAGAACAAAAATAAAACAAAGGCATATAGCCTCGCATAATTCATAAGTGATGAAAATTTAAAAACTATGCATATATTATTACGTGATATTCAAATAACTATTTGTTTATTTGATGTGTAAATGAAAACAGTTTTGTTTTAGTTAATAGCTACATAGTTAATTCACGAAAAAAACTGAGCGGATTTGGTTGCGATTGTTGGTGCTAAATCCCTACTTAGTAGTAATAATAACATAAGGCCAGCGATATCCTGATTTAAGATTTGTGCTCCTTTGTTTCCAGAATAAACCCTGGGAATTTTCCGTGTGCAGTGATAGGGATGAATATATTACTTTTTTCGCAATTTCATTACGACAGTGTATAGTAGCAGTTTATCGATTACATGTTTCTACTACATATCATTCATACGCACCCGTTAGTTTCTCAGGAAAATTACTGCAACTTAATTTGACAGACTTCTTGATTATAGATATTATTAAGTGTTATTTGTCCGCCAAAATTGTTGCGGAACCCTAGAAAACAAGTAAAGTAAGTCCTTAAACGGCCGTAGCGAAGCGGATTATTTCAGTCAAGCAGCGTTGGTTTTTTTGCTATTTAGGGACTTTTTAAGTTATATTTCTATTGGGTTATCGTTCCTAGTATTGTTTTTAGTAGTGAGTAAAACTTAAATTTTGTTTTGTTTTCAGAACGAGACTAGAGAGGCTCTTAACAGCGACGGAACTGAGCAAGATCCAGTAAGTAATATTATTACTATAAGAATGCTGTTTATTCCTAAATGGTGATTGATCGGCTATAGGCTAGTTTTTAGGGTTAGTACGACGTAATATACCTGACCTACTATTATAAATCCAAAAATAACTGCGTTTTTGGTACCCTATCATAGTAAAATTGCTACCCATTTTATTAGCTTTTTTACGGTAAATGGATCCTGGGGTAGGTCATGGCTACTTTTTTATTCCGTCCTTTACGGGATCAAAATCTATTCGCAATTCTTTCATATTTGAAATTGGAATTCTAAAGAGTTAATATAAATTTTGGAAATTTCACTCCAAAAGAAATTTAGTACAGGATGAAACTTAATTAATCTTTTCACGTTTAAATACTGAAGATGTCTTCTTATTAAAAGCGGCACTCGATGCAGATAAAGCGGTAGATTCACACAGTATTTTAATTTTTTTTCTGCAAAAATCTTTAACAAATAGATTACTTTCATTGTTGATCTCAAGTGCTCTAATTCCAGTGACCTTACTCTTACTTTTGAACCATGCAAAAAGTGAGAAACAAGTTAACTCGCCACTTTACAACTATAAATAAATAACTACACGAATTTGGAGTGCTAAAAAAGCTTTCCACATGATTGCCAGTGTTAGGCGTCATGATAAAATTATTCCGTGGAAAAATGTGAAAGGCCAACATAATAGATGTCAATTTACACCCATTTGTTTAGCCATTGATGGAATGATTGAATGAATTCCTCAACAAAACCACGATTAGTCACAATCTGTCTTTTCCTTTCATTTTATTACAGTGGTTACAGCGTGTTGTTGGTTTTACGGTCAATTTAGTTCGACTTCATGTGGGTTTTGCTTACGCGTATTAAGATTCGGATTTAATTATCAATGCAATTTTGATTTGTTGTTTTGAAAACCCTTTAGCGCTATTGTTAGAATACCGTCCCCACATATATGTATAGGGTATCGTTAGACAGCTTTTGAAACGTTATAATGATGTTTTATAGTGACATTTTCGTGTCAAATATAATTATTTTTAACTATATAAATACATAACTCACAATATATTCAAATATCTTTTATTTGGTGATATGATCTGTGGATTGAAATAATTAGAAACTAATAAAAATCTATTTTAACTTTACAACTATTGTTAAAGGTTTATTTAACAATAGTTGTAAAGTTAAAATAGGTATAATTGAAAGTAAATGCTAAAAGTAAAGTGGAGACTAAAAGTAAACTACAGGTACAATAAAAATTAATATAATTAAGCCCCAAACCGCAATGAGAAGGAAATGTTTTCAGACGATTGGTCGCGTTGCGTCGTTGGATGGCAACGCTAATAATAATATTTTTAGATTTTCGAGATATATACCAGTGTTTCGCTAATGTGAGACCTTTACCAGGTACTTGGCTATGGCTCCACACAGCTTGTGCTATGGTTCAAGCTGCTCAACCTCCAAATAGAATACAGTGTAATGTAGGGACGAAGCGCGACGAAGGTCTCAAGACGCGAATGCGTTAATCACTACGTTAACACGTCAGACAACATTACTGGGATATTGTTAGTGGTTATTATACTACGATGAATTTGAGATCCTTTTTCTAAATCAGGAATGTGTAATAAGAAAAACAGAGTCAGAATCTATAGCTAGAACACGCCCACCCTCTATACCGGGTCCCTAAACCAGTAGCGTAAGTTTATTTTAGGCGCATGAACACGTGCCTATTGAAATACAGCGCGTACGCATGATCTTGCACAATCCAAGTGTACGCAGTAGCCGCCTGAATGGAAGAGGCCTCCAACAGAGCTTGTGAAACAGCGTTAACAATATCATCAAAGCATTGCGAAGGGCCTTTCTTATCTGATTAGGTTATCTTTTTGGCTATAATTGTATGCGTAAACTGTTTGCTATTGAACTATGTTACATTACAAGATATTTGTCAAATTAAATTTTTTAACAAATATAAAATGCCTAACAATGTTTAAAATTTAATATATTCCTCCTTTACTGATTACCGAAAGAGATCAAGAGGATAATATAAAAAGATGCGGTATTTTAATGAATGTTTTTTTGTTGTGTTGGATACGACGATCATCACAGGACCAGACAGTAGTTATTTTTAATGCGCTATTTTAATTCATACTACAGCGTGTTAAATTTTGCTCTGTATATTTTCTTGCAACATTTTGATTAAGTTTTTCATTAATGAAACAAACCATGTCAAAACGCAACTTGTGTTAGTGCTTTATGTGGTCTTGAATGTCGACTCTATCCATGTGAACCTCATTGGGTTACAGAACAACTAGAAACAAAACTGGATTATCGTAGTTACAACATATAGTTATAAATATAGTTTACGTAAATCCTGTCATTTCGTTTGTTGTAGGTGTATGTCTTAAGTATATTATAATAAGTGAGCATAACATATGTTAAGAAAACAACGAAGCAGCAGATTAAAAATTCAGGGTTACAATTCTCATAATAATTACTATAACCAAATTAGAGAATGATTCTAGAACTCAATTTCATAATTTCTATAGTTTCAATATTTTTATTACTTTGTACCACCATATAATAATAATACATGCTCCATATAATAATAGTAGCATACCATATAATAAGTTCCCGCGGTTTCACATGGTTAAAGTTATAATTTAACATATCCCTGATCCTGCTCTCTGCCGCGTCGTCTTTACTGCACGTTTCTCTACTATCATTGTTTTTGATTTTAGTAACAGCAAGTTTCCCAGGTCGGTTAATATTTATAATTACTGCCTCTCTACTTTGGGTTATAGCTTGATATTACTCTCTAAACTTTCCTAAAACTGACTATACCTATATCTTTACATAGTATAAAATAATATCGCTTTCCACGTATGTCTATTTTCCGCTTACTCCTCCTAAACCAAGCAATGAATTTTTAAGCGGTTTTCACTATCAGTTATACCCTTTCCAAGTCTTTATTTTAATTTTAAAAGCTCGATGACGGATCAATTAGTAATGTCCTAATGCGTTACCGAATCGATTTGTTATAAAAATCGACTTCATTTATAAATAATAATAATAATAATATAATAAATCGGCAGACAAGCACACACACTGTATATCCCCAAATTAAGCAAGTTACGCTTGTGTTATGGGTAATATACAACGGACCATTCTGGGGCCGTTCCCAGACACCCAGACCATGGTAAATAACGGAGAAAATACGTTTCCGAAATTTACTATAACCAGGAATCGAACCCGGAGCCTCTGCATTGCAGTGAGGTAAGCCGGCAAAAGTGAGGTGAGCGGGCTAAGCGCTCAACCACAAAGGCCGTCCACCAAAATAAATTTTAATCAATTTAACTTATCTATATATTTTTGCTAAAAATACTATATCGTGTAATAAATATACCCAAAATTGAATGAACATATTTTACATATATTAAATAAGCCATTTTGTAAGCACTTATAATAATAGTGGTATTAGTTTTCTTTAAAGTAGAACATTTTTATTTTTAAATCAATTTCTTTCGATTTATTTACGTATAGTGTCGATGGTTTAATAGTCTCTGCGTTATATGACTCGCAGAACATCACTATTACGTCACCCACAACAATAAAGTACAACAATTATGTCATTTGTTTCATGGTGGCTTTACTGTGAAGAAATAAGCAACTTCATAGACGTGCAAACGCCAAAAATTAAATAAACGCTTGGAAAGAGTTAGTTTTTCAAAGAAGGTTTACATAATAGTATATACTAGCTTTTGCCCGCGGCTTCGCTCGCGCTATCCGTGCAGGAACGGAGAAAGAATACAATTTCCTGCGGCCGGGCGGCCTGTCGTAAGAGGCGACTAAACCCCCCACAGCCAGTTGGTAAGGTATTTGCTCGACTGGATGGCGACCACCCCTGGTCTAGAGTATGCCGCCATAACAACCTTGTGTTGTGTTCCGGCATCAGTGACCAGGTTCCAGTCTCCTTTAAGAGAGCAGCAGCGCATTTGTAGCACCTTTGGTGTTGTAAATGTCCATAGGTGACGGTAACCACTTTCCATCAAGTGGGCTGTCTGCCTGTCTGCTGACTTCTGCAATAAAAAAAAATATATATATAAAGGTCTTATTAAGTTTTTATGTATGTAAAACAGAGCTACTTACTACTACTAAAAAGACTCTCAGTTCCTGATATTAGAGCCGTAGTACAAACATATCTACAAGCTTTTCAGCTTCATAAATATACATGGTCTTATAAAGAACATTGCGGTAGTTTTTGTTTTCAAGTTCATTGCCGATGTTTTTGTTTTCATACTGTGTGGTAGCATTTGTTAAAGTGTAGATATTCATCTCTGACCTGCCTCGGCGACCGCGGCGGCATCTGATGAAATAGCTGTTGTTCTACTCACATTGCCCGTAAACCATGAACGACCCAGCAGCGGTCGTGGATTGCACTGTTTGACCCAAATCGCAAGTGAAGTTCCCTTCTCACTTGCAATTAATTGTCTCCCCTAAAATAGTATTGAATATAAATATAAGGATTACCGACGTGAGTCGTTCGAAATACGCCAAGGAAATGTAAGAATTACCACAATTAAATAAAATGTAAAAAAATCTTATTCACCACAGAATTAAAAGCGACACAAAATAAGTAAGATGCAGCTATAGATTAATTTAATTAATTAAACTTACGTATTTTTATTCGCAATAGTTATTAATGTAAAGTACGTAGATTGCTAGCGGTGCTGGTCCAGTTATTTATTTCAAAAGTTATCACACCATACCATACAAAGTCGTAATGGTTTTGTGTCTATTTGTTTTGTTGGAATCAATTTGGTTTTACTCCGACGCTGGCGCCGCATCTAGTTCTCCGTTCCGCGTCGGCCCAATTCTTATAATGCGTAGAGCGCGTCGTTGTGGAAGCTGGCGTGCGAACCGCCCTGACATACTTACTGCCATTTATGACTTTTTTGTGCAAAACTTTGAGGGGGTCGTGACTGTGAAATGGTGAATTACCAGCAATCGTTCGCGATAATTCGATAGTTTGTTTTGAATTTTTTTGTCTCGCAGATAATAGATGCAATCTGTCTGAAAGTTTTGAATGTTCAGTCACAATGAGTAAATTGATTTGAAACTATTCGACTGTCATAACTGTTTTACTTTCGGAGAAGGGGTTTTGGGTCAATGTTTGACTGCTAATTCGCGGTAAGCTGTTGTTTATGTAATTAGCGGAGGTTGTTAAACATTTGAATGTTGGTTGGTAGTCAAAAGTCGCATGTGCCGGATGGTGGTTGTTAGCTGTTCGGCTCCGTAGCTTATCTCAGGGCTATCAGATATTACTCAACTTCCTCAACAGGGTCCTCCTTCCTTTAGGTAGCAAATTAGTAAAGCGATTTTCAGTAGCTATTGTTTCCACATAGGTCTCTATCGGGTACCGTTAAAATGTATTTGTAACGATATTTTTATTGTTACTTATAAGAAAGACAAGGATTTGTATAGACAAGAAGTTACTTTTAATATAACTTTATCATACTAAATTATCCCTAAATATTATATATATTAATTTGCTTTGTTTTGTAGGTGGTGTTTTTAGCAGAGAAGAACAGTTACATACCAGTGAGTATAAAGCCAAGATCTCCCGCCGCTGATAGTGGTTGGCATGAACCACCTGCCTGGGAAAGGGAATATCGGAGATCCAGGACTAATGGTAGTAGAGTCCAATGTAAGTTAACTACTTGATTTCTTTCCTCATTGATTGTTTTATCTACGTAATTTCTTTCTACCTTACCCGCTTTTTATCATTTTAAACTTTCCAATTTTTCTACAATTATCGCCAATGCTTGCTTGCCTACACCCGCATTATTAGGCGTTTCTTCACAAAATCCACATATTTTTTTATCAAATTTCAGCTTAATATATTTCCCGGAAAGGCTATACCCAGACTCGGCGCATAGTGATTTATTTGTGTTTACACTGCAAAGAAAAGCTTTTCACTTGACGACGTTCACAAATTATTTAGATGCATTACCAGCCAACATTGGCATTTAGCTAGCATAAAAGTACCTAATCTATGATCGTCTCGTTATTGAAAGTACATATGTACATACTAAATTTAAAGATTCATTCATTAACTAAATCTCACGGGTTTGAAGAAAAAGCAAGAAACATCATTCAGCGCCTACCCTGGGTGTGTGCCATATACGGTATGTATATGGCACACAACCAGGTTCCTTGTACATTATAGATATTTCTCCAAACGTGAACAATACAGAATAAAACGATCTCAAGTCTGATTCCCAGCAAATTTCTTTAATCAGGTTTCATTATTTACATTGCTTAAGATATCAATGGGATCACCCTCAGCTGAACTTAGTTAAAACTAAATACATAACTCGTAACAGAGGTTCGGGAGGATTAAAAATAATTAAGTCACAGTAAAATTGTTGTTTTCTTGTTTTTGGTTATACATAGGCAATCATCCAATACTTACGTCAGTATAACATCCATTTTTTTACCATATATCTAATTTACTATGGTTAATATGAATAACTATAAAAATGTATGTGTGTACTTCATAGAATATTGCATATTTAGATGGGTACTAACAACTTCGTACAATAACTTTTATATTTCTCGAAGTTTAAGGTCACAACAGAAGCAGCAATAAAATCACATTATATTTTCCATAGTATATTATAATAGTGTTGGGAAATAGCACGAATTGAGATGTTATCGAGAAACGCGCATGGTGCTGCGCTTACACAATCCTTTGTTTGCGTTTTTAATAAGTTCTTTTTGAACCATTCATGTTTCGGAAATAGAATACTACCACTTATGACTAGGTTTTATTGTTCCGTTATTTTATCATCGGATTGTTTCTATTAACAGATATTGAAGCAGAATGCCAAGATGACTTTATGAAAATCAGGGTGGGCTTCAACGGGTCCTTCGCTGGCTTAGTATATTCTGCAGGTAACTTGTTAAATTGAATTAATTGCCATTGAATTTTAAAATTTAAGATACCACGAATGTATGGGAGGTATGGAGGAGGCAGGAATATATGTAGGATAATGAACTAATGTCACACACACCGCCATCATTGAAACACGCAAGTCCAAGGTATCCTCATGATAATTATCTTTTACCGTCAGCACCTAGTAATTCAGAAATGCGCGCATTAGAAAATAGCAACTAACT
The DNA here is from genome assembly GCA_039645545.1 of Dendrolimus houi. Taxonomy (NCBI): domain Eukaryota; kingdom Metazoa; phylum Arthropoda; class Insecta; order Lepidoptera; family Lasiocampidae; genus Dendrolimus; species Dendrolimus houi. The sequence continues at coordinate 10,102,299 of CM077132.1, forward strand.
AGGTTATGCATGCTCTCCAGCAGGATTCATACTCCCGTTAGTCGTGTAATTGAAACGCAGACATCTTAATCATTAATTCATCACGATTTACTGACTAACATATATATAGGTAAGTATATATAGGTTATCACGGGATTTAACCTATTTACAGTATTTAATAAAAAGTTAGCGTTTACGGGGAACTTGCTAAATATAAAACTTGGTAAAACAATTAGGCTTGTTAATAAGACAGGTGTCATTATAGTGTTAATGTTTAGTCTCATTCTCAGGGTATCGCGTACGGCTATGATCTCTGATTGTACACAATGTACAGGAGCCTTAGGTTCCAAGCTTGTCGATCAGATTCCAGATATTATTATGTTGTTTCTCTTAGATTCATGTAAATGATGTGGGTGCGCACAATAGAGCAATTTAAGCATTATTATTTTCATAAAGTAACACCCTTGTATTTTGTTGTATAGTATATAATATAATAAATACATACTAGCTCGTATTATTAGATAAATAACAATTCACTTATAACAATAAGTTAGGTGAAAAGGCAACATGGTTTTTGTCTTTAGATAGATAATTAAGTTTTACTATTGTTTAATATTTATTTCTATCGATACAAAAACAATATACTCGTCATTAGACTTTGAAGTAATCTCGCATCGACTTTATAATATAAGTATTTGTAAAGCAGTGCTAATATATATTGTGTGAGCAACAACCCAAGAACAGATTATGTTTACCTCCTTTATTACGATTAAGTGTGAGATTAAACTGACATTGTTTAGTCAGTCGTGAAACGAGCGTTTAATTCGCTTACCGTTACTACCGCGAGTTGTCTTCATGGGATAAACGCCAGGCGCTACTGGTTCACCAAAAAATTTACTCAAAGGTCGTTTTATTGTAATCTATTTGTTTCTGTTATTCATCATTAGGAACTCAGGTTACACTCATTTCATGCAGTAGATGTTTGTAGACTTATAAAAACATCGCTTAGTTTATGAAAATACTAGCAAATTATAATACTTAGGTCACACTTGTTAAATCAAATTGAATCAATATATGACCAGGTAAAGTTCGTTAAACTGGTTTTGTTTTAATGAATTCTCCACAACATAAAACCTAAGTACTAATTTTGCCCGCCCGCTAATTAATTGATGATGTATTTAGATACTCGATAATTGGGTTTCGATTATAAGTATATGTTAAGAATCACGATAAATAATGAGTTAATTGGTATTCGTGTAAATAAAATTATCGATCACTTAACTGTCTAAACTTAATATTCTATTAGAAAAACTTTTATCTCTTACATGTCTATTGAGAGAGGAGCAAATGAAACGGCGCGTCATAGCTAGTCTAAAACATAGATTAACGTTTATTGATCCTCCTTAAAATAATACATCAATAAAACCCTTCACGTGATCAAAGGGTTAATGGGTTCTATGTGTTTCATTACACATAAAAGGGAGGGTTACTCTTACTTCATGATATACGAAAGCGCTTCAATCTTCAAAGGATCCTGTATGTTAATCTTGATGGAAGAATTAAAGAATTTACTGAAAGTATCACACGGACTTGGTATTTGTTGTATTATTTTATGATTTGACTTTTTTGAAATGTGTTTGAGATAATTTGGTTTTGGCCGCGACATTGGCAAGCTTGTAGGTAGGTAGCTCCAACACTACTAGGATACTAACTTGGATGGGATGATCAGAGAAATCCTGGGATATTTGAGTCTCACACTAACCAACTAAGTGTTTAGTACCCTAAATAGGTCATATAACAACTATAGGAGTCATGAGAGATAATAAGCTTACAATCACCCCGTATTACAATAGTGCTATTGGCGAATAGTTGGCGAACATATTTGTCGAGATAGGAATGCTTTATGCCACTACTATTGTTGCTGCCACTCCCGGCGACAATCGTCAGTGAGTGTGGGATCCGCGGTGACTGCTGGATACCCACTAAAACCAGTCTGGCGATCCTTGTGTTACCACACATCGATTTCATTATATCCCTAATCTGTCTACAGCGCGCAGTGCTTGAAACTAAAGATTGTCATTTCTATTTTTTTACCTAATCAAGAAATCATCAGAAATTTTACCTCTGTGATCAAAATATATATTTTTAAGAACTCATGTTAACAATTTATTGTAGGTTATTCATACGACCCTGATTGCATGTATATCAATGGCACTGGTAGAGACTATTACGAATTTTACATTCAGCTGAATAGATGTGGTACGCTTGGAAGAAACAGTCAACATGACGACACTAGGAAACATCCTACTGTAAGTATCAGATGTTCATTCGACTTTGTAAAAGTTTCACCATTCTATTCTAAAGAGAATGAAGGATGAAAAATCTGGATTAAAAAGTATGAAAGTGCTCGTTAAGCCTTTAATTAAATCCTTATTGTTTTATTCTCTCGTTTCCATAAAATAGCGATTACACGTCGCGGCGTGGTGATGTAGGGTAGGGAGTATGTATATTTAATTTTAGAAATGCTTGGGCCGTGAGGTCCAGAGGCCATGAGCCCTCAACAAAGACCAGAACAAGCAAAGATCTATAAAAACGACTCATTGACTCTTCGGGTGATCAGAGGGCTGGCTTCTACTTCGGACAACGGATCAGTATGGCGATCCAGCGAGGTAACATAGCCAGCCTTCTGAGAACCTTACTCATTGACTTGGATGCCCTAGACTCAGTATTCTACTTACAGTCTTAAGGGATTATAGGTAGAATATAATATAAATCAAGTTTTCTTCATTGTACCATGGAAAAAGAATCCAAGATTGTACTAGTTTATAATTTAATAATACTTATCCTTCGTATAGTTATATTTTAAAACTAAGATATGCCCGCGACTTTATCCACGCTTGTCTTGAAATTCCCGCGGGATTCCCGAGATATAAAGTTAGAAAGCTATCGTTTTAGTGAAAATTGTGTCGGAATAAGCTAATGTTTATTCACCCGGACAACCACAAACCACTCCTGGGAAAATTCCCAGTAGTATCCCGGTATTCTTAGGATAAAAAGTAGCACATATTTTGTCTAAGAATTTGCTGTCGATCAGTGAAAACCGCATCGAAATCTTTAAAAAAAATGCGTCGTGTTCTCCACCGTGTATATAGTCTATTCCCGTTGTTTTTCTTTTAAATAGCTTCAATGTACAGACACGGCGTTTGTAGAATTTTATAATATTATAGATTATAAATATTTAAGTAACAAAATGTTCTTTAGTAGAACTATGTACAACTTAGTTTAGAGTAAAATGTTTGAATTTGAATAATGACTGCCAATACAATTTGTTTGATAGAAAAATCTAATGTGGAATACAATAACGGTGCAGTACAACCCACTTATTGAAGAAGAACTGGATGAACACTTTAAGGTTACCTGCGAGTATGGATATGACTTCTGGAAAACTGTTACCTTTCCTTTTTTAGACGTCGAGTAAGTAGTCTTAGTACTGTTTAACCCATAATGCAAAAAGTGGAGACTCGTTTTGTCTATTTAGTTTTAATTTAAATATTTCAAGGTTAGATTAAAATATGTCACGGGTTAATCTGGAAATCAAACTATCTATTCATATACATTGTCCTGTCCTACCTTCTCCACATTATAATCAACAGAAAAAGACACAAACATAGTATATTCCAAAGCTAAGCAAGTTACGCTTGTGTTATAAGTTATACAACGGACCACTCTGAGTCTGATCCCAAACACCCAGACTATAGTAACGGAAAGTTCATTTCGAAGTTTACCATGCCAGGAATCTAACCCGGACCCTGTGCGTTGCATTGAGATAGGCCGACAAAGGCTTAGCCCACTCAACCACAGAGGCTATCGAATTATGAATAAAGAAAATTCAGGTCGGGTTGTGTTTTACATGATCTTTTTATCTCAAGATCTATGAAATCTTTTTCTATGATAACATCGGTTTTGTCGATCGTACCCACTAAATAAATCTAAAAGACCATGCAATTTTACTAAAATGTTGGATATATATATATATATATTTCTTCTGTACAAATTTTATTTGCCATCCAAAGGTTGCCTGGAAGAAATCTCTCATAGCGATATGACCGCCAATTGTACTATTTTTGTTACAGTGTTTCTAAGTTGTTTGCAATAAAGTGTATAATAAATAAGCAGGACAATTATCGATCTTGACTTGAAACCTGACCATATTATAATTGTTAAAATTGAAACGGCACGCTATTGTGTAGGTACTTTGTGCATTTTAAGACTTTTTATTTCAGCAGAATATAAACTATTTAAAAAATCAGTTGTCGATTCACGATTGAGTGCTATTTTAGAATACAAGCCTCAATCAGAGCCAGAGATGTCTACATGATTATACCTAAAGTTATTATTGGTACCTACAAAGTAAATTTAGCTCGATCGTTTCTAGGTCTTTGCACGTTCTGCACGATTAATGACGGTCGGAGCTTTAATAAAGATGTCATTTGCTACCTATATAAATAATACTGAGCAAAAAAATGCTTCAATACATAGTACTCGTACATAGCAATTATTCGTTTTTTTATATAGATTGCTTACGATAGATTCATGACTGATGATCGATGGCGTTGGATCTCAATAGCAGCAATACCCAACAGACAGATTTATAATATTTTAATAAGAACTTCGTAATGGAATACGTAGATCGTTATAGATTCTTGACGATGACCGAAGTTAATTTAGACATGCAATAGCGATATTCGTATAGCTTTTTTTCTTTTTATTATTATTACTAAGTATAATAAACATGATTTGAATCAATTGCAACTATTATTTTAAGATTAAGTACGAGTAAACAGTACACATCTACTGTGTACTTAGGTAGTTTGTATTATCCTAATCTAATGTTTGAACATCCCATCCCAAAATGGACCATCAGGCTCACATGTGCAGACCTGGGACTAAAACAGAGCCATATACTAGAATAATGATAACAATTACTGGCCTCTGCTCTTATTTTTGATATAACAATATTGTGTACACGACTCTCTGGGGCACTAATAAACCCATGAGGTTTCTGTGCCACAGTCAAATGTGTTTCTAATGTATATGAATGTAAGCCTATTGGACAATAAATAAAAAAAAACATATGTACATACTGATAGAGAAGGAAAAGATAGTGAGGAAATTGCATATTGAGATTGCCAATATGTGTAGAACCCATCGATCCGCCTCAAACAAATGTGGGTAGATATAACAGCAGTAGGAAGTCTATGGGCTGAAATTATATCGTTATTGTCAGCCAATTGTTGTCCATTGCTGGACGAAAGCTTCCTAAGTCTGCGCCTGTGGTTTGTGTCCATATCCCAGTCCTTGTACTTTCTGCATCCAGCTTTACCGGCAACCTTGCGTAGGTTGTCGGGATACCGGGCTGGAGAGCGTTTTATAATACGTTTGCCAAAACACAGTTTTGACTTTGTGTGCTCCACCATAATCGGTCCAGTGCCACTTTAGTTTACTGTTTTCTTATCTTGTAATTAGTTATTAATTACACACACTTCCCCAAATAACATTAAATAAAATCTTAAATATTTCAGAGTGGCGACAGGCAATCCAGTAGTCTTTACTCTACAGCCGCCAGAATGCTATATGGAAATCAGATCAGGTTACGGAGCAACCGGGGCAAGAGTATCCGGTCCAGTCAGGGTAGGGGACCCATTGACGCTGCTGATCTACATGAGGAGCGCTTATGGTGAGAGACATAATTATTAATGGTCGGTACTTAAATCTTACCGGCCGTTAATTTGTCTTACTATCGATTAAAATATGACATGAGCTCCATACGAGTGCCTAACATTGAAATTCAACCGATGGTAAGGGAACTAGTGAATAGATATAGGAACTGGTTACAAGTCAGTGTACATAATATATGCTAGAATCCGATCAAATTATCGATTTTGTCGGACTATTAACGAGTGCTGGCACCAATTTCGTTTTGATCGAAAGTTTTAGAAATATTATCTAGTAATCAAATATATATTACGAAAATGGTGAGATAAAATTTAATTAAACTTGCTATAAGATAAATTTATAAAATGTAATGAACCTTCCGTCTACTGTTAACTTCTCTCGCCACATTACTGCTTGTTGCTGTGCAAAGAGACATAATAAACGATGGATTAAAACTACAAACGATTTAAGTATAAAGAAAAATAAAATACAACGAGAGATGAAAAGCCATATTGCCAAAGCCAACAAGCTACTTTTTGAAAATGTGTCGGTAGAAAGTTTAAAGTTTCAATTATCCCAAAAAAAGAATAATAAAGAAATATTATGCATATTCTAACTTAATTGTTTTTTTTATTATTATTATTAGAATTCAATTGATTCCATTTTTATTTATTCTAAGGTTGGGGAAAAAGTTTCTTCGCATTTTATATAAAAATTCACAAGGTTTTTTTATAAAGTTTATTTACATTTGACGAAAGTATGTAGGTGCCATTTTGTTGAATAACTTTTTACCATCTTGTAGGTAGGGATGTGATCCCATTGCTATAAAAATTTTGGGGCTTCTGATCAAAAAACTGCGACAAGTGGTTTTGGCAGTCCTCTCGTGATGTTAACCTGACACTGCCTAAGGAATTCTGCAGAGACCGAAACAGGTAAAAATCTGAAGGTGCAAGGTCAGGACTATACGGCGGATGCATTAACACCTCCCAGCCAAACTCTCGTAATTTTTGCTGAGTGGCTAAAGATGTGTGAGGTCTAGCGTTATCATGGTGAAAAACCACACCCCTTCTATTGATGAATTCCGGCCGCTTTCTCTCAACTTTTTGCTTTAATCTCATCAGTTGTTTGCAGTACAGTTCAGAATCGATGGTCCTGCCTGGCGGTAACAGCTCATAATGAATAATGCCCTTCCAATCCCACCATACACACAGCATCACCTTGTTGCGAGTTAACCCGGGCTTCGCCACAGTCTGTAAGCCTGACCGGCCTTTGACCACGATCTTTTTCGCACGTTCTTGTCGTACGTGATCCACTTTTCATCACCAGTTATCAGCTTCTTCAAAAATGGTTCGTTTTCATTACGTCGTAATAAAGAATCACAAATGAGTACACGGTTCATTAGGTTTCTTTCAGTGAGCTCATGAAGCACCCAAATATCGAGCTATTTTGTGTACCCAGCTTTTTTCAAATGCGCCAAAACCGTTTTGTGGTCAATTCCCAGTTCTCCAGCTACATCGTAACTACTAATACGTCGATCTTGCTCCACTTTTTCAAAAAAGGCATCAATTTTGTCCGTAACAGGGCGACCAGAGCGACGTGCATCTTTGATATCAAAATTTCCGGATCGAAAACGTTTAAACCGAATTTGCGCCACTCTCACAAATACTGCATTAGGTCCATAAACATGACAATTTTTTTTCGCGGCGTGTGTTGCATTTTTACCTTTTTTGTAGTTAAATTTTAAAATGTATCGAATTTCTTCATTAGATTCACTCATTTTAACAATAAGAAAAACAAATGAAAATCACACATTTTCCTAATTTGAATTTGGAATTGTCTTCTTTAAAATTAAACCTTTTTAATGATACCAAAACCCGCCAGATACAAATGGTATAGCCAAAGAGATCTTATTAAAAGTTCATACATACCATATCCGAAAAGACTTTTTCCCCAACCTATATTAATTGTAATTTTATACGGGTATTTCATTTCCCGATTTCTTTTTTAAATTTTTATTATTGTCATTTGAAAATAAAAGAGTACCTATCTGTCGACCTTAATTAGAAACCAGGTTCTTTATATTTCAATAAATTGAGACATTAGAATGAAAATACCCTATCTATCATGTTTAGTTTCTCACTAAATGTCGCATAAAACAAATTGCTTTTAAGTTTTCACCCCTCGAAAATACAAATAAATTAATCAGAACAAATTAGATAAGTTACTTAAGCTTTTCTGTGTTCTAACAAATTGTAACGGTGAAGTACAACAGATTGAGATAACAGAAAAGTGAATTTCAATCGTCGAAAATTATCGTTCAAAAGCCCGAGTGAACCATATTGTAATAACAATTATGTACCGTATCTTAAGGGCGGCAGGTTTAACGGTGTTTAATCCGATCGCGTGACAAACCGCAATGATAGTCCCGAATATTTCAATTTTATTTCAATGCCTAAGTTCAACGATCTCCTGTCGGCAATCAATCGCTTGGAAGAATTGGCTATGAATTATGTCAGTACAGCTATCTAGAAACTGGTGTTTTCGTATCTAACATAAAATATTTTTAATAAAAAGTTCGTTCGTTGCAACCGGTTAAAAATAAGACAAAATTGTAAACATTATTTTAATTAAATAAATTTCAACATAATTATAATAAAACAAATTTTAAATAAACTGAAGTGCGCTGAAGTCAATAATTTTCATTCTTTATTAGTCAAGCCCCTATTATTCGACCATTGATTTCATAATAGGCGTAGTACCTACTATGGACTCTAACCGACCAAAAATGGCATAATCTACAATTATGAAGTCAGTGTTGATTATTCTGACAAGGTATATAGCAGAGCTTAAAACTCTAGAGTAACTATATTGTGACTATAATGAGACATAACCCTGTGACTATTCCCGAGTAATCTATGAACTCGGAAACTCGAGTGTTTTTTCGAGGTAAGACATATACCACCTTAACCTTCGTACAGTTAAACAAATTTCAGCACAGCAATGCAGAGGTTTAGTTGTGAAATGGTACTTAATAAACAAACTAAGCAAGTTTCCCGTGTATGCTGTTAGTATGACCTTATCAATATTTAACTTTTTGTTGTTGTTGTGTATTGTTAGTTACAATTCCATTAAACTTCCTTAACTCTTCTTTTTGTTAAAACAGCAATAACATGTTATGTAGCGGTATACTTATATACAGGTGACTTTTTCAAGTCTGAAGGCCCTTCAGGGTCAAATCCTATAAATTTTTCGCTATTTCGTATAACTTAATATTTAGCTCCGAAAGCCCACTTGATAAATTCAGTCTGTATAGACATATAATAAGAAATAGACTTAATTTTTATCTTATAAGATTTGACATGACCTTTAAAAATGTTCTCTGGTGCAAGTGGCTTAGTTTGAATAAAACTTGAATTTGAATGTAAAATGTTAACTTATAAATCTCAGAGTGTCAATTAGGAAAATAATGTACACATGAAGCTATACATATTATTCTAATTTACAGATGGCTTCGACATAGTGGTGAATGATTGCTATGCCCACAACGGTGCAACAAAGCGGATACAGCTCATTGACGAGTATGGGTAAGTACTTGCATCTTAACAACCTGTTGTATAACGTGGCTAGGGGCACATTATAATATACTGACAACTGTATTCTAAACAATACTTATATGCAAACGCTTGAGGTGATACAATAATGCCATTAAAATCGATAAATCCTTAACAATAAAATAGATAACCTACCATTGAGGCGACAAACGGACACTGTTCGTGTCATTTGGCTAGGAATCTCTGAAGATTTCATAAAAATACGCCATAACTCAAAATTACTCAACCGGTCTTATCCAAACTCGTTATCATTCAGTCAGGTGTTCAAAATAGGTTTTTTTTAAATAGTCGTCGGACAAACACACAACGTATATCTCCAAATTAGGCTAATTATGCTTGTGTTATGGGTAATAATACAAAGGATTACTCTGGGGCCGATCCCAGACACCCAGACCATTAAATAACGAAGACAAATGGTTTCCGAAATTTACCATACCAGGAATCAAACCCGGAACCTCCGCGTTGCACAGTGAGGTAAGTCATTAAAGGCTTAGCCCGCTTAAGCACAGAGGCCATTATTTATTCAGATTTTCGTTTAAGGCCATTTTCATTTGTTAAGTGACTAATTACATTTGTTTTTGCTTTTGAGTACCTATATAAACTAGTCTTTAGTGACATTTCAAGATATTTAAAAGTTGGCATACCTATTTCGTACATATATAATATGTATGTATGTCTGACAGGGTGTAATTCGTGTTAGCCCAGTGGCTAACATATCTGCGTCTATTTTCAATGACGTCAGTCTAAGCAATTTTTATAACCTAAACAGCATACTGTTTAAATTATCATTTGGGTAATCATGAAATATAAGAAAGCATCGCTCTGTACATCGAGATAACCAATTTTGAAACCTGCCAGTCCGCCTTGGTCAAACATCTCTGTTTTCCTAAAATCAAGTAGGCCCAAGCCCAACAGTGGGATATTCATCAACTTATGAAGATATTGTTACGGGTGAGCGGGGGTACGCACTTAGGATTGGGAGGAAATAACAGTTTTTAACTAAACGCTTTTATTAACTTACGCAGCCGTACGTGATTTCTCTCCGCAGGGTTGCCCCTACACGCACTGTCCCGATGATAAGATCTCTCACTCACAATACCGTCGCCGATATTGCGTAGACCACCTCTTGCTACTGCAGTGCTCCGAATTTACCGCGTGTAGCTCGCTGCTGGATCTTCCCTCTACCTACGCTACACTCCTCCTTCACTGAACTGTCCACTAATCTTTTCACTAAAATCACCACTAAGCTCGTCACTGTCTTCTATTAAACTTCTCTTCCAACTCTTTCGTATCGCACTTGTCGCTTCACTGTCTTGAACTGAACTCAACTACCCGGTAGGCGGGCCTTACGTTGCTTATATACCCGGAAGAATATTCTGGAACCCATAATTTCAATCTTCTTTTCGTTATTTCTTTATTTACTATCTATCCCTTTCTAACATCTATCTATCTCTGTCTTTTCCTTCCCGAACCTTCTATTCTAGAACTTTCGTTCATCATCTATCCTTTTCTAAAATGTATCTGTCCTTGTCTTTTCCTTCCAGAATCTTTTACCTTTTTCTAAAAGTCTTGAGACCGGCTTACGCTGCCAGAAATTTCTACCCTCGGTCGCCACAATATGCAAACAAAACATTATTTTCGTTAATAACTCTTTTCTTACTATTCAAACCCTAAATTGTTTGTATCTATATAAGATGTCTTCTATTTCAGATGTCCTGTGGACGATAAATTAATATCCCGTTTTCGCGGTTCGTGGTCAGAGACAGGCGTATTCGAAACCCAAGTTTACGCGTACATGAAGACATTCCGATTTACTGGTTCACCTGCTTTATACATTGAGTGTGATGTTAGGATGTGCCATGGAAGATGTCCAGTAAGTCATCATGTCATATTATCTATAATATTATAAAATTCTAAACACACCGTTCTTGTATAGCTATAAAAAAACTGGAATAGACTATATAAGTGAATGAGGAGACGATGCAGTTTTTTTTTAAATTTCTTATCTGTTTGTTCGGGATTCATGTAAAAACTACTGGGCCGATTTCGATGCGGTTTCCACTGATCGACAGCTAATATTTAGACTTAAACTCTGCGCTACTTTTTATCGTGGGAATCTCGCCGGTCATTTTCTGCCAATGATTTAAAATGCCCAGATTAAAATAAAATCTAGTTCCAATGTGATTTTTTTATTGATCGATAACAAATTTAATGTAATAAAATATGTGATATTTGTTATTCCGGGAATCCTGCAGGAATTTTCCCGGGATTGGTTTGTAATTGTTCGGTTGCGTAAAATTAACTAATTACGACACAGTTTTCACTAAAAAGCTTACATTACTTCTTAAATGCTGCGGTGCTTTGTATCCCGGGAATGCCGCGGGAATTTTTGTATAATATATTTCAACGGATTAACCGAAAATCCTGTTTAGTTTTACTCTCTTCGAGGATGATTTTATTTCTTACCTTGTATTAGCACAGCTCCCATAACCTTAAGCCTAATTAGGAATTTACATATCCCATCATCATAACTTGATGACTTATGGGTTGCCCATAAAATTTTCATACTCTATTTCATCCTGTCAAGATTGTTTTTAAGACACGAAGTAGCTCATGACCTTCGCCGGGGTATAATTTATAGCTATGCCTTTTATAAATGCCCGTTCAGATTTTTAGTAAGGAAAGGGTAAGAAGCCCGCTTCCCATATTGTTACGCTAGCTGTGCCCGCGATTTCATCCGCGTGGTTTTTTTTTTGGCGTACCCTAATTTTATAAGTAACATAAGTTATTCCATATATTATATATATATCATATCATATTTACTATATATTCTGTCAAAAAAGTATTGGGAATGGATGATTTGCTTATGGTTCCAATTTCAATTTTTTGTTATTTTTGTTGTTGTTACATTGACACAACGGTTTTTCATTTTTGCGCGGAGTTTGAGTTCCATCGGTCAGTTAGATTAAATACAGTGCTGTTTTTAGTTAAATTATATCTAGTGTGTATTGCAAATTTCATAATAAACAAAAACATCGAACAAAGAGTTTGTCTTAAATTTTGCATCCAATGGAATTTCGTGTTCGAAGATACTGAAAATGTTACAGAAGGCTTACGTTGAACCGACTTTATCAAAAACACGTGCTTATGAGGGGTACAAAGCGTTCAAAAGCGGTCGAGATATGCTGGAAGATTTGCCTCGCCCTGGTAGGCTATCAACGTCTTCAACTGAAGTTAACAACGCAAAAGTGGAGGGAATAGTGGCTAAAAATCCTCATTCATGTTTGAGAGAAATAGCCGCTGAACTTTCTGTGTCTCACTAGTCGATCCGTATCATTTTAAATAATCACTTGGGTACGAAGCACGTTGCTGCTTGGCTAGTCCCAAAATACTTGAATTTTCTCCAAAAACTCGATCGCATAATAGTCGCTGAGGAAATGTTAGAACGAGTCAATTCCGACCTAACATTCATGAAACGTATTGTTATTGGTGACGAGACGTGGGTTTACGAGTTTGACATGCAAACTAGTCAACAAGCTTCGGAGTGGCGCCTTCAAACTGAACCGAAACCGAAAAAACCGCGCCAAAGTCGATAAAAAGTCAAAGTCATGGTGACTGTTTTCTTTGACTATTGCGGTCTTGTGCACTCGGAATTCTTACCGGAAGGTCAATCGGTAAATAAAATATATTATTTGAGCGTTATGCGGCGTTTAAGAGAGCAAATTCGAAAAAAAGCCAGATTAGTGGGAAGAAAATTCTTGGATTTTGCACCACTGTACTGCGCCTTCGCACAAGGCCATCATTATTGTGAACTAATTTTTTAGCAAAAACTCAACGAATACCATCGAGCAACCACTTTATTCACCAGGTATGGCTCCAGCCGACTTCTTTCTTTTACCTAAACTCATATTACAGAGTTCGTGGTACCCATTATCATTCGATAGAAGACATAAAGGAGAATTCGCGACGAGAACTACTCTTAATTCTGGAAAAAGCGTTTAAAAAATGTTGTGATGATTGGATTATTCGTTAGCGTAAGTGTAACATTTTTCGAAGGAACATACCTTGAAGTTGATAAAATAAATTTGAATGAAAAACTAACATTTTGTGTATTATTGACCTTTTACCGGTACTTTTTTGACAGAGTAGTATACTGTCAGCACATAAATAAATAAACTAATACTCTATATATTTTTATAGGTAGGTACTTAATATGAAAGTAATAATATTAAACGATATTTAAATAATAGGTTGGGGAAAAAGTCTTTTCGCATATAGTATGTATGAACTTGTAATAAGATCTCTTTGGCTACACCATTTGTATCTGGTTGGTTTTGGTATCATTAAAAAGTTTTAATTTTAGAGAAGACAATTCCAAATTCAAATTAGGAACATGTGTGATTTTCATTTGTTTTTCTTATTGTTAAAATGAGTGAATCCAATGAAGAAATTCGATACATTTTAAAATTTTACTACAAAAAAGGTAAAAATGCAACACAAGCCGCGAAAAAAAATTGTGATGTTTATGGACCTAATGCAGTATCTGTGAGAGTAGCGCAAATTTAGTTTAAGCGTTTTCAATCCGGAAATTTTGATATCAAAGATGCACGTTGCTCTGGTCGCCCTGTTACGGACAAAATTGATGCCATTTTTGAAAAAGTGGACCAAGATCGGCATATTAGTAGTTACGATGTAGCTGGAGAACTGGGAATTGACCACAAAACGGTTTTGGCGCATTTGAAAAAAGCTGGGTACACAAAAAAGCTCGATATTTGGGTGCCTCATGAGCTCACTGAAAGAAATCTAATAAACCGTGTACTCATTTGTGATTCTTTATTACGACGTAATGAAACCGAACAATTTTTCAAGAAGTTGATAACTGGTGATGAAAAGTTGAACACGTACGACAAGAACGTGCGAAAAAGATCGTGGTCAAAGGCCGGTCAGGCTTCACAGATTGTGGCGAAACCCGGGTTAACTCGCAACAAGGTGATGCTGTGTGTATGTGTGGTGGGATTGGAAGGGCATTATTCATTATGAGCTGTTACCGCCAGGCAGAACCATCGATTCTGAACTGTACTGCGAACAACTGATGAGATTACAGCAAAAAGTTGAGAGAAAGTAGCCGGAATTAATCAACAGAAGGGGTGTGGTTTTTTACCATGATAACGCTAGACCTCGCACATCTTTAGCCACTCAGCAAAAATTACGAGATTTTGGCTGGGAGGTGTTAATGCATCCGCCGTATAGTCCTGACCTTGCACCTTCAGATTTTCACTTGTTTCGGTCTCTGCAGAATTCTTTAGGCAGTGTCAGGTTAATATCACGAGAGGACTGCCAAAACCACTTGTCGTAGTTTTTTGATCAGAAGCCCCAATATTTTTATAGCAATGGGATCACGTCCATACCTACAAGATGGCAAAAATTTATGCAACAAAATGGCACCTACATACTTTAGTCAAATGTAAATAAACTTTATAAAAAAACCTTTTGAATTTTTATATAAAATGCGAAGAAACTTTTTCCCCAACCTAATACTAAATATGAATATTAAACATAATTTTTAATACTAAATGTCAAGGAAATTTAAATTTCAAGTTTAGAAGTCCTGTAAATATACAAATACTACTACAAACGCAGAAACGTCTCGAAGCCAATTTATCTGTACATTAGTATAAAGTTTCATCAAACTTCATCCAGTAGTTTTTCAGTAAAAGAGTAACAATCGTTTATCGTCAGAAACTTTCTCATTTATAATATCAATTAATAGGATAAAGTGAATGTAAGTGAAGCCGCAAGCAGAGCGCTATGTATTGATAATTATATATTTCCTCTTTCAGTCCCAACCATGCCATTGGCGTAATATGAAGAGTGTACGTAGAAGATCCATAGATAGTAATGCAGAGCAACCAGCCAGTGTCGCTCCGAGGCTTTCCGAGAACATTTCTCTGTTCCAATCACTAAGGGTCTTGCAGGAAGGAGAGGACGACCCTGAAATGACTACCAAAACCGGTTAGTTCTGCTCTTATAACTGTATGTATAATTTTAATTCATAAACTTGTCGCTGGGGTAACTTCCTTCCTTCAAATTCTTAGTTATTCTTCACCGTTAGCAGGTCTTAAGCTTGGTAATTGTAAACAAATTAAACATTAGACCAGAAAAAATCTTAGCAGCTATAAGTATGTGAGAAATCAAACACACGTCATTATTTAGGGAGTTATCCTATTTATTTTCTAATAATATCATTTAAATAAACTTTTTCATGAAATATTCTTGACAAATCAGTTTAACGGAAATTGTAGTAATTAATTTTTTTTTAATCCATCACTGATCATATAATCATGATCGTAATACAATACATACATATTATTGATGTGTTTGATTGTAAGGATATTTTGTAAAATTGTAATGCCTATATATTCTTACTTATACCTATATACTAATGATCTCGACTGTACTTATGTATTAATTTAATTTATAATATGTATGGAATGAAGAATATTCTATTCTGATATTATGCATAATTAATTTCAGCTGTATTAGATGGCCAGACCTGTATGAAGACCTCAGCGTTGTCAGCCATAATGGTGTCGGGTGGACTTTTAATAGCAGCTTTAGCTGGTGCGGTATTGGTTGCGGCGAGAGGTTGGAGACGGAGCGAATTGAAGACACCCCATCATTCATATATACCACATAAGGGAAGAATAAAATAATATCAACAGATTAAAACTGGTTAAGAATTAAATATCCACATTAATCGAAGATATTTTATCCGCCGAACTCAGAGATCCATTACACTTATATAGTGACAAATGAAATTCATATTTTTTTTATCGTAAATTACATTCGTACTCAAAACAGTGATACAGGTTAGGTTGCAAATGTTACATATTATATATGCAAAAAATTAATTCCCGTTAAGTCACTTTCTGAGTGCGGCGGTAAATGCTGAACTAAGAAAGGTTCAGGGGCATAACGAAGTAGAAGGGCTAAATACTCGAGGAGCAAATTAACTCACAATAATTTAACTTGGCTATGGCTACACCTATGGCTTTTATTAATTAAGCAGTACTATAAATAAGTAGCATTAAAATAAATAGAAACGTAAAGCACTTATCTCAAAAATGTCGCGCATTATTGATTGGAAAGTCAATATTTTCGATAATAGCAAATAAGTAAGTACAAGTATGACAGATGTTTTTCAGGTCTGCCGCTGTAAGACTAACTTTCTTTACTTTCATATATAAATAACTTAAGCCCGCATATTGGCTACTGTCACTTGAGCAACTACCACAGTCGACGCTAAATCACGTCTGCTTTTGAATAAAAAAATGTATGTTGCAAATTATTCAATTCCAATTAGTTTTAGAGACAAAACCATAAATACAATAAGACGCAAACTAAACTTACACTAGTACTATTTTGCATAGCCTTTAGAAAATTAGCAGCTTATCAACTATTTTCGAGAGACACTGCTGCTATAAGCAATAGTTTACGTTACTTCCTCACTCCATTATCACGACAAAACATTTCAGTGATAGAATAGCTGAGTATAGAACTTGTGAAAAAAAATGATAGCTTCAGCAAATGTCACTCATGCGATTGGTGCTAATTCTATATTTTTCTACTTGTTCACCTTTACTATTGTTTAAAACTTAACAGAAAGTCTGTAAAACTAATTTTAATTTTATGGTAAGGTAAAAGTACCTACCAATGGTAGGATAGACACAGACAGGATTCTGGCAATATGCAATATTCTGTCAGCCCAAGGTATTAATTAAATGAAGCACTACAGTAACTAAAAAACATTTTTGTAGACTAGACGAATAGGCATGGTTTAGCCTGGCTTTACACCTGTAAGTTTTGTTCTCGTAAACCTTAAGGCTAAGCGAGCAAAACAATTTATAATGCCGGACTCGGTTGTAAAATTATGAGTCCGATATTGACAGCCGAAGCGTGTGTGCGTTTAGCTTTAGGTTTAGCGACCAAGAAACAAAATTTATAGCTATAATATGACTTAGCTTAACATAAAAGCTTATATACTTTATATGAGCTTTTATTTGTAGGTAAATATCTTTGAGACTTTCAGAATTTTGTAAATAATACTCGCATTAAATTAGTTAGATTTAAGAGTAACATTTGAAATAATTGATAGGCTTATAAATGACCTTAGACAGATAGCGAGGACTTATATTTTTTCTATAGAATAAAATATACCTCCTCCTTTTGTCTAGCATTTTGATGGACAGCGTATGAAAGTTGTGATAAAACAAATAAGTATTATAATAATTTTAAAAGTCTGCTTCCGCTGGTTAGATTTATAATATGAGAAGAATATAAAGTAATTATGTGACGTTGACTAATTTAAATACATTGACATTCCAGTGTTGTACTGTTTATCTTAGTATAATGTTCTTGCTGGATCTGGAATAATGTTAGTGTGAACTAACATACATACAACATCACGCACGCAGATGTAGCGATGGGTTTAACACGTTATTTGCGATGCGATATTGCTATTAATTGTTAATGACGATAAACATTGACAGATAGCGTATGTATATACAATTCATCTCCGTTAGTGTTATAAATTTAGGGCATTTCACGCAGATATGGGGGTGGGTTTAATGTGTTATTTAAGATACGACATAATAATTGAATATTGACAGATAACGTACCTATACATTATTTTTGCTCAGAAGATCATTTACGTTCATAACAAACAAGATTTTTGAAATGAATTACACAATTTAATGATGTTTAAAGGGCAGATTTTTCAATCATTAGATAAAAGTTATTATTAGCACCTTTCGTGTTGCAAATGTCCATAGGCGACGGTAACCACTTTCCATCAAGTGGGCCGTCTGCCTGTCTGCTGAACTCCTGCAATAAAAATAAAAAAAGTCGAATAAATTATAAACTGACTATATTCAAAAGTAAAACAATTCCACTGTTTTGTTCATGCAACTGTCATTTTTAACTTTTCCATGTTGTGTTTTATTATATATATAGAATAACTTTTATCTAATGATTGAACAATCGGCCCTTAGACAACTTAAGCCACATCTAAAGTAAAGATAGTACAGTAGAAAATGTTTTATATTAGTCATCTAATGATACATTTTAACTAAAAATTGATCTAAGAACTTGTAAAAAAAACAATGTATATAGATACATTAATCTGGCTAGGCGTTAACGGCTTTATTTTTAATCCTATAAACAAGACGCATTTGGCCACAATCACTGTAAGTATGATGATCATACAATGTAGACCACTATCCCAGATAGAGCAGGAAAATTAAAATAATGTTTCGAGTAATAATCAAAAATATGCTAAAATAATTATACTCATCATTTTAAATTTATAACACCAGTGAGATGCATGAACTCGATGCTAAAACAGTAAATGGTTCGTTTAATAGTAAGTAATTAATATTGATGTAAGATTAAGGTTTGAATATTGTAAATACTAAATTATTTTTTTACAGTTAGGTAATTGTGCTATTTTCTATGATTTTACATACATGCAAGATTTTCATCATGAAATCGAAAGTGAATAAACAGTTGAAATTTGTGTGCTTTTTATCTTTCTTTGTATATTAAAAGAAAGTTTCCTCTGCATATCGGAACTGACGTAAAGGGTTGAAATATTTCTTTATGATGGTCAACGTATAATTGAACGTTGGTTGACAACTGAAGACGCTTCATTTCTGTCTTTCCGCTTGAATAAATCAATCAAAATGATATAAGGGGCTATCCACAAATAACGTCACACGAATTTAATGATTTTTTGACCACTCACCCGTTCTTGTCACAGCTGGCCACATTCGTGAGACTCCTCTCTCCCTACTGTGGCATCACATATTTTGCAATTTTATATCAAGATTATTAAATGAAAACAGCAGTTCAGTAATTGGTTTTATTTCCATTTAAATTACTTTTAATAATTTAAACACTATGCTCATACAATTTAATTTTTTGAAGAAAGGTCAGATAAAAAGCAGTTTAAATAAGCGTGTATGTATGAAAAGATTAATGAAAGTTGATGAAGCAAAAAGTGTTTGTCACGATCGTAGCAGGTGGAGATCCGTCGTCTCTGCCTTCCCCAATGGGAAACAGGCGTGACAATATGCATGTATGCTCATACAGATAGATAGAGTTGGATATATTTTTATTTTTTTCGTGAATAGTTGAAACTTTGTTTTAAAGCTTAAATGTGACGCCACGAAATTTAGGACCCCTCCCACCCCTTGTTACACTTCGTTGGGTTGCCTGGAAGAGATCGCTATAAGCGATAAGGCCGCCCATTATTTTAATGCAAATGTATCCATATCAATTGTCTAGATTTAAGTTTATGGTGAACAATAGAGCTTTTTTCATTCATTCATTCGTCGAACAAAAAACGGATGACGTAATTTATGGATGGCACCTAATCATTAACATGACATGACATTGAATATAGTTGTCTTTCCGGTTCTGTACCTTTCAACTAAGTTGATCCGTTTAATTGATATTGGAAAGACTTTAAAGCTTCAAACTTCAAAGATTAGCTAATGCTGATGCATTGATAGCTCTAAGTATATTATTCCTGCTTCAAATAAGTGACTTGTTGGTAGTAACATTATATTTTTTACTAGTATATGCCCGCGACTTCGTCTACGCTTGACTTGAAATTTCCAGGGCATAAAGCATCGCAGCATTTAAAAAAGAATGTAGCAATCGTTTTAATGAAAACTGTAACGCTATAAGTTTATTTTTATACACCCGAACAACTTCTAACCACTCCCGGGAAAAATCCCGCAGGATTCCTGGGATAAAAAATATCACACAATTACATAAAATTTACTATCGATCAGTGAAAAAACCGTTTTGGAATTAGTGTTTTTTAATCTGGCCAATTTAAATAATTCACAGATAAGATCCCGCGGGACTCTCAGGATAAAATGTAGCGCAGATTTTAAGTCTAACAATTTGCTGTTGATCAGCGAAAGCCGCATCGAAATCGGCCTAGTAGTTTTTAAGTGAATCCCGAACAAACACAAGAAATCTAAAAATATGCATCGTGTTCTCCATCGTTTATTCCAGTTGTTTTTTTTTTAAATAACTTCAATGTACAAACACGGCATGTTTAGAATTTTGTATTATAGATGAGATCTAGGACTTATTGTCGCTGTTGAAGCTAACTAACGTACCGGAGTATCATTCCAGGTTCAAATCATGGTAGGAAAGCATCTACCGCTTAGACAGATTTCTCACCTCTCTTTGTATACAGTTACTAATTACTTCGAGCTAGAAGAAAACTACGTAAAGAAACCTGTACATCGAGGTTATTGATGTATCTAATCCGTTTTACATAAGCATGGCGGGTATACCCTGTGCTCCATAATCAGACATTAATAGGCTGGGCTGGTCTGGTCTGTTGTAAGTAAAAAATAAAACATGCACAGAACACAAAATATATTTATTGATATAATAAAAAAATTGCACACAAGTATATGCATGGAATACTCGGAATGACAATGCCGATATTTTAATGAGTTGCTTTGATGGATGATATTAGTCCAACATAGATGTCACTGGTGTCGGTTGATCGTTAAATTTACGTACGTAACATTTATGGGGAAAAATGTGTTATAAGTACTAAGCGAACTCGATTTAGACAAAATTTCAAAATACCAACAATGTTACAGTTTACCTTAAATGGAATAAAAAATATTAAGACACAATTATTGAAATTGAATCTTTGAATTCCGTAAAAAACTCAAGTGGTACCCATCAATTTTTGCCGGAATACTCATATTCTCACTCTACTCTACAGTATATTGTTTCTACCCACTAGTCTTCCTTACCTCAAGGAATGCTTCGAATTTCTGTACGTATCTAGCTCCCACAATTTACGCCCCTCAACTAAATACAGAATAAACACACCTGTACATACGTCTTGTTTTTGCAATAACTCTTTTACCGCCCAGGCGGTGCGTCTTTGGAATGAGTTACCTATTGCTATAAGATAAGACAAATCCTTAGTTTTAAAAATCAGGTTCAGAAGCATTACTTCTCAATTGTGTATAATAATTCCTAACACTGTTATATATATGTATGTATGTTTGCATTATCATATGTATATAAACGAGTGTGTATACATTCTTATTGATATTATAAATGCGAAAGTAACTGTCTGAATGAATGAATGAATGAAAACAATTTATTGTTCACCAAAAATTAAAACTACGTTCTTAAAACTAAGTACAGTAAATGTTGAACAAAGAGCGGCCTTATCGCTCAAAGCGATCTCTTCCAGGCAACCCCCTAAACTAAGGGCAATATTAAGACAACAGTGGCGGTGATGACAATAAATAATAAGAAACATTCCAAGAATTAGTAAAAAAATTAATAAAATAAACAATAATATCCTTTATATACTATACAAAAATAAGATATATTATACTATATATAGAATCCGCAGTATGTTTTAGACTTACGAGGACCAAAGATATTTAGTAACCATCAGTTTAAAAGACATTATGGATTTAGCTTGTCTGACGTTGAGTGGCAGTGAGTTACATAAACGGACAGTCTGTACCGTGAAAGAGTTATCAACAAAGGAAGAAGTGTGTACAGGTGACATTAAGGAGAGATTATTACTAGAGCGCAAATAGCGGGAATGAGAAAGATATAGGAAATCAAAACGTTCCTTTAAATACGGAGGGGTACTTCTGGTCCGTTTTCATGGAAAATCTACTGGACCGATTTGGCTGAAACTCAGTGTGTATATATATATGTATGTGTGTGTATATATATATGTATGTGTGTATATATATATATGTATGTATATATATATATATATATATATATATATATATATATATATATATATATATATATATATATATATATATTCGATGCCAAGAATGAACATAGGATCCTTTTTATCCCGAAAAATGGGATAGTTTTTGGGATAAAAATATATCTGTCTCTCTGTTTGTTATCCTTTTATGGAAAGACTATTAGACCGATTTGGCTGAAAGTCGGTACATATATAATTTTAATACCGAGGGTGGCCAAGGGATTTTTTATCCCGGATAATGGGATACATTTTGGGATAGAGTTATGTAAAGGTTATTCCGGAAACTAGAATAGGTTTTGTGATTTTGTCCATTTCGTCCACTTGGTCCATGTTATCTATTTTGTCAGTTTTGGCAAGTTTTGTCATTTATGTAGTTTACAGATAGACGGAGGATGGTATAGTTTGCGATATAAAACGAAGTGAATCTTCCGGGGGCAAATACATAAAAATTTCATACAATGTAACCAGTACCGCCTGCTCTTTAAACAAGAGATCGCATTAGAGGTGGACCCGCGGCGCCGCACAGTAAACTCTAGTATGTATATATATTTATATTCTTTTTGTACTTATATGTATTATGTATACTTATGATTTATCATTATTTATAAACTGCACCACCGTTATTATTACAAATCCATTAATCCCTGCCAAGGGTTGCGTGGAAAAGATCGCTTTTTAGCGACAGGGCCGCCCGTTGTACTATCTCTTGTATTTTTCTATTCCTGTTTGTCTATGTTGTGGTGTACAATAAAGTGTTATCTGTCTATCTATTATTGTGTCTTAATATTTTTTATTATTTAGTCTAAAATATATTTTAATGGAACGTCAAAAATATTATTTATCTGGGAGACATCAAATTAACATATGGTGACAATTTTAGTTTTGTAGCATTTCGATTTATGGTGGGTTCATCTGTGATGATGTTACAGATGTAGGCGGTTTCACGCAGATATGCCGATGGCTTTAATACTTTAATTGAGATGTAAATTACGTTAAATATTGACAGATAACGTATCTGTATACAGTAATGCGAGTAGGTGTTAACGGCGTCATTTTTAACGCTTTAAATAAGACGCATTCGACCTCAGTCTAAATCTTTAACATAATCGCAGATGAAGCCGCACCATTAGAGTTAACGTGATTAACAGTGTCTTTGTCATTCCTAATATTAGTATTACATGGTACCTTAGACCATTAATGTATAGACAGAGGCTACGTTAACAAACAGTCAAATGAAGTGAAGCATTTTTTTAAAACTTATGTGCGCAAATTGTGTAGCGCTTCTGCGTACTCGTGACGCACCTGCAGTGCGATCGGCATCCTTTAACCGGTCTCACTTTTAGAGTCCGAGAGACCGTCTTTCTATTAATGGTCTAAGCATGGTTCATATTAAAAACTAAAAAACAAAGTACACACATGGCAATAAAAAACTAATTCGTTGTATTGTAAATAAAGTAATAAAAAACTTATACATTTCAATATTAATTAATATTCATAAGTTGTTATGCCTTCAATAAATAAATTATATTGAAAAACCAGTTTAATAAAGAATACTGTGAGTTGTTTTCATAAATATTTTAGGGTTCCAAAACAACTTTGACAAAATGAATTATTATAAAAACACTATCAACGTCTGTCCGTCTGTAATAGTTATTTTCCTAAAAAAATTACTTTGTCTACATGCATAAAATATGGCAGGTAAGTATATGCCACTGCACAATATTGAAGTTAAATCGTAACTTTCTTCCTTTACATTATGCCCACTTCTACGGCAGCAAGCAGTAAAGTGGCGAGTGGAGTGGGCAGCGCGACTACAGAAACTCAACTTATTTAAACATTAATACTCGCGCTGCCTAATTTCTTCGACACTTTCCTAAAGCTTAAGTTAGACAAGGTTTTAAAAATTATAGTAATTATTTTTAATAACTCTTTTTAATTGATAGATATTCGTTTCGAAAGTCCCAGTGTCTTCTCCTTTAAACTACGGGGCGGATTTAAAAAAAAAATAGTTAATCCTAAAAATAAGTTTAACGAAAATCGGTTCGATAACAGATAACAAAGTAGTTTTTTTTATATGGGCGTGTGTTTTTGTTCTGAGCACATGTCTAATCTAACGTAAAAGTATTTATAGTTAAATTAACTTCGAGAAGTTTCTGCGTTTGTAGTAATATTTGTATATTTTACAGGAATTCTAATCTTGAAATTTAAATTTCCTTGTACAATCAGCAAAAAGAGGTTCGTTATATTTTGAAGAAGAAGATATATTTAATGGTGAAAGTCAAATAAATAATAATTATTTACATTGCTAACTGTTGTGAGGTCTGACTATTTGGTTTAACTTTGATAATTAAGGAATTAATTGATTTTATTTGTGGATCATTCTTGTTATTTATTGTGCAGTGTTATTATTTGTTGCTAACAGTTGTTATGTGATATTATAGTTAATTAAAAATGGTTCCGATGTTGAATGTAATCGAGGTAAGCTTTTGACTTCCCAGAGTAAAGAAGTTTTGTATAATTTGTACAAATATTTCGAAAACAATTGCAATAGCAATCCAAGCAGTATTATGATTCCCGCTGACTTGGAAGCTAAATCAAGCGGAATGTCATTGACTTCCGTCGGAAAGGTGCTATCAGAAAGCAAATGTCATTCTTCAGAACAGAGATCAACAATTTAGTAACAAGACTTATGTTTAATATTAATATTTAATATCGTTTCATATTATTAGTTTCATATTAAGTAACTGCCTACAAAAATATATAAAAGAATTAGTTTATTTATTTATGTGCTGACCGTACACTACTACAAACGCAAAACCGGCTCAAAGCTAATTTACCTGTACATGGGTAACGGTGTATCATTCGCGAAACCCATATAAAAATAAGTGATGTTTGAATAAAATTATAAAATTTGTACTACAAAACTAGAAACTACTAATTTTAGTATAAATCTGCCATAAATGGTAACATAAAAATAAAAAAACCAAAATACAAAAAAGTATAAAAAAGAAATTCATCATAAATAATCAATACTGTCATGATTTCTTCATAATAATTACAATCGGTGTTAAAAAGGCCATTTGGTTCAAGAGAAAAACACAAATTCTTTAAAAAAATTAACACGATTTTTTTGTTCGAAAATATGAGAAAACTATATGAAATATATAGATAGAAAGTTTTCATATATATTTTTATTGTATTCTATTACAGAAATTTGAAGCTTAACATTCTTTTTAAAATTGCTAGTATTTCGCTTAAGCCAAATAACCTTTTGACCATCGATAAATTCTTCTAAACTTTAACTAAATTTACTTATTTTTGTTCATTTTCTGCGACACTCAGTTTGCTTATGGCTTCCGTAAGATACTTCATGGCACCATCCAATATTTGTACTTCAGATTCTTTAAGTAGTTTTATATTTTTCCTGGAAAAGATTACATTTATTTCATTACTTTGAATAAACGACAATTTACGTTTTTAACGGTTTTTAGCGCCATTTTAATAGGATATCATTTTAGCCTGAAGTGTCCATTAGAGATGTATTTGTCCGGGTATAATAGAGGTGCGGACGCATGTGAAATTAAATGATAATATTTTTACACATAAAAAAATAGGCGTTAAAATAACATCTTATCACACAACTTTTAAAATACAAAAATAATATTAACTACTTTTTAATCAATAAATGAATGAGCTATTTGACTCCTTTTACTTGTACCTACTTGTGTCGTCATAAATAGGTACGCTCGAACAAAATCTATTATTAGGCGTCGTTTGAAGTTTTTGGAAAGTATCTTGATTGATTTGACAGTCCGCTCCCCTATTGGTGTTGTTTGTACATCCTTCTATATTGCGACAGATGCAGGTCCGAGGATTCAAAGCCACCCGGACCTACTCACCTCTAGTGTCGATTATGTGCAGGAAGCATAATAGGGTAGATGACAGTGAAACAGACTGAGACACTGTTTATCATCTTCCAAAAACGTTGCGTCCTCACAGATTTTGTACGAGCGTGCAAAATTATAACGTCATAATTTTGGACAAGCAAATGGAATCAAACAGTAGGTACACTAATATAATGATGTTTAAACAGAAATTAATATTATTTCTATGATAACAGTTTAAAAGTAAGATGATAAGTTGGTAATTTAACGCTTGCTTTTTATTATGGAAAGAATATTATTTATTGTAACATCTATTATCTACCCAATAGGGTAGTTGACAATCAAAGGAGACTGCCCATTTTGTTAGAGGGTTTAGGCTTCATGTCAAATTACGTGCGCGTTAATGATTCTTATCCTATTATGTAGAGAATTTTACTAAGTGTCATATTAAATAATATAAAGTTTATTTATTGATATTTTTATGCTCGGTTGAAAAACAGATTATACTTAAACCGTCAATACACAAAAAATGCATTACGATTTTAGAAAAGTATTTAGTTAAGGCTTGACAAAATTTAGTACGACCCAAAATGGGTATTCTACTTTGTGAGATGCTTTCATCATCTTATAAAACACCGAAGCCACCTAGATTTTATACGAGCGTTGCAAATTATGATGTCATTTATATAATGAGTCAAATAGCGTATTAATTATAGTTTGAACAGTAAGTAATTAAAAGGATTTCTTTCATGACACTTTAAAGTAATGATGGTGTAGTATTTGAACGCCCGCTATTTTATATAAAAATTGAGTGATGTGTCACTGTGACAACTACCCCATTATATGTTTCGTTTGTTTGGAAATCATATTCACATAGCTGAGCATTAACTTGTTAATTCGTTAATCGTTAATTCGACGTTAACATTTCGAGGAACGGATTAACATTTAAGTTAACTTAAAAATATGTTAACGGACTCGTTAACTTACGTTAAACCCAAAGTCCGTTAATCGTTAATCCAGCACAAAGGAAGGCAAGGATATACTACAGCCGAAACGAGCCTCGCTTTCAGACGAGAACTTCAACTTATTAATGTTCATGAAGGGGAATATTCATATTATGCCAAATGACTAAATTGACAGATAAATTGGACGGGTTAGTATCGTTTCGTCTAAGATGTAAGTGGTCTATGTAGCAATTCGTCTAAATAGCAATTGGTCATTATATTATTATCAAATCGTCTTAAAATTAGTTCGTCTTATTAGTGTTTCGTCCAGAACGCAACTGGTCTATCTTAATAAAATAAATTCTAAACCTTAATCCAAATGGATGAAAAAACATTGTTTGTCAACATGCCTATATTAAACACTCTAATAATTATACCCGTCTTTTTTATGTTTCTAACCTGTTAACTTCCAGAACTAACAGTTTTTATAAGAAGATGCAATTTTTATCACGTGTTAACGGATTAACGACTAACGTTAACTTGCGTTAAATTTTCTGAAATGTAACGCTTTAACTTTTAACGAAGTTAACTTTTTCATTAACGGATTAGCGACCAACGAAGTTAACTATTTGATTAACGGTGCCCAACTATGCATATTCAGAAAATGATTATGAATTATACTTATTAAAAAAATAACGACCCCATAAACCTCGTATAAGTATTATAAATAAGAGAGTAAAATCCAAATACCAAATACCTGTGTAAGGATTCCGGTTCATAGTCAGTACTGTCTTTTTTGTACGCCGCGTGCAATAGACGACATCTAGTGAGCAAGTAGGTGTACGCGCGGCGGTCGATGACCGCGCCGACTGCAGCAGCACTTGCCTCGTCAGAGGACACCAAATCGCCCGGAAGACCTTGGCCCGACCATTTTGTTAGTTCTTCTACACAGGATGAAAAAAAAAAACCTATTTAGGATTTTAAATGTTAAGCTTGAGATACTATACAAGATAATAATACAAGATTGAGATTTTAGAGATAATATTAGATTTATATAAATTACACCAGAAAACTTCTAAAGCTAGGTCTCCACCAAAGAAAAAATGCCTTTTGTGTTGTCAACGTGTGTTGGTGACACATGTTTCTGAAATTACCTTGTGTTGTCAACAAAAATTATAAACAAATATCGGGAACCGTGTTACATATTCATCACATTCATTCGCTCTGTGGAGACATTAGTTGGAAACAGAAAACGTTGCCTGTACAATATCATCGTCGTTCGAATACACGTTGCCAACAATACTGGCGGAGACAGCTAGTTGTCAACTGAAATGTTTCTCAAATTGATGCCGACTTTTTTTAATTCGGTGAAGACGCAATGGAAACAAAAGTTGGTGATTTTTTGGAAAGTTGTAAACAGAAACACAGAAGTTGCCAACAATTTTGGTGGAAATGCGCCTTTACACGGTGGACATAAGCGAATTGTCTTGCTTTGACATCATGAACAGTATACAACATTTCACGTTGGCGGAGGTTGCTGCTAAGGCATCAAACCTCCGTGTTTCACATATTATTTTTAACAGCCATTATGTTCCTTAGCTAAGTTGGGTGTTTCTCTTGTGGATCGAAATGAGGATAGCCGTAAGAGAACGTTTTAACAACCATTATGTTCCTTAACTAAGTTGGGTGTTTCTCTTGTGGATCGAAATGAGGATATCCGTAAGAGAACCTTTTAACAGTCATTATGTTCCTTAGCTAAGTTGGGTGTTTCTCTTGTGGATCGAAATGAGGATATCCGTAAGAGAACCTTTTAACAGCCATTATGTTCCTTAGCTAAGTTGGGTGTTTCTCTTGTGGATCGAAGTGAGGATATCCGTAAGAGAAACTTTTAACAGTCATTATGTTCCTTAGCTAAGCTGGGTGTTTCTCTTATGGATCGAAATAAGGATATCCGTAAGAGAACCTTTTAACAGCCATTATGTTCCTTAGCTAAGTTGGATGTTTCTCTTATGGATCGAAATGAGGATAGCCGTAAGAGAACGTTTTAACAACCATTATGTTCCTTAGCTAAGTTGGGTGTTTCTCTTATGGATCGAAATAAGGATGTCCGTAAGAGAACCTTTTAACAGCCATTATGTTCCTTAGCTAAGTTGGGTGTTTCTCTTATGGATCGAAATGAGGATATCCGGAAGAGAACGTTTTAACAGCCATTATGTTCCTTAGCTAAGTTGGGTGTGTCTCTTGTGGATCGAAATGAGGATATCCGTAAGAGAACCTTTTAACAGCCATTATGTTCCTTAGATAAGTTGGATATTTCTCTTGTGGATCGAAATGAGGATAGCCGTAAGAGAACGTTTTAACAACCATTATGTTCTTTAGCTAAGTTGGGTGTTTCTCTTGTGGATCGAAATGAGGATATCCGTAAGAGAACCTTTTAACAGTCATTATGTTCCTTAGCTAAGTTGGGTGTTTCTCTTATGGATCGAAATAAGGATATCCGTAAGAGAACCTTTTAACAGCCATTATGTTCCTTAGCTAAGTTGGGTGTTTCTCTTATGGATCGAAATGAGGATATCCGGAAGAGAACGTTTTAACAACCATTATGTTCCTTAGCTAAGTTGGGTGTTTCTCTTGTGGATCGAAATGAGGATATCCGTAAGACAACCTTTTAACAGCCATTATGTTCCTTAGATAAGTTGGATGTTTCTCTTATGGATCGAAATGAGGATAGCCGTAAGAGACCGTTTTAACAACCATTATGTTCCTTAGCTAAGTTGGGCGTTTCTATTATTGATCGAAATGAGGATATCCGTAAGAGAATCTTTTAACAGCCATTATGTTCCTTAGCTAAGTTGCGTGTTTATCTTATGCATTAAAATGAAGATATCCGTAAGAGAAACAAAGTAACCGACATAGCTTATAAAATGAGTAAAATGAAGTGACAAAGGGCCGGTCATCGCAGGATCGATCGTAGATAGCGTAGACGAGTCCAAGGGCCCAATTCTGCTGTTTCAATTTCTTGGCGTTGCGATGATATTCAAAGTACGATTCCTCGTTTTAACCCATTAACACACTATGTATTTATTAGTTAGTTACTCTGCGTTCGAAATAAATATTTGTTACTTAAGGGCCATTTACACGAAGAGAGTCTCTTGCCTCGAAGATACGATTGTCGCAAGCAAGAAAAAAATATGATCATGTAAACTAAACATACGATATCGTACGTGGAAGTGCCAGAATCGCCTGGTCATTGAAGAATACTGATTGACGTCTCTGTGTAAACAATATTTGAAAGCAAGAATCGTATTTCGAGTTCAGCTAGTCACCAGTCACAAGCATGAGTGTAGTGCGTGAGGGTGTTTTAATTATTTCAGCTCTTCTAAGACAAGAATTAATAAAATGAATTGATGATGGATTGAATGGAGCATTTTTTGCATCACGGTTTTTGCAATGTTTATGCTCACTATTCCACAAACACTCGTAACTTCTATAAAGTTCAATTTAATATTGTCAATAGATCCAAACTTAAATGATTTTTGTATAATTTTGAAGTACGTGTTAATCACCGAGCTCGAATGGCAAGCCTCGCATTCAAATCAGTTCAAACTGATTTGTACGATACTCACAAGAACTTGAAAAAATGTCATACGAGATCTAGATTAGACAAGTCCAAAAATCGTAGGTAAATACTTCAATCCGACTTATTTCTTTGAGTAAACAAAACTCTTGGTGATAATTACCTTACGATTATCGTATGACATACTCGCAGGCGAGTTTTTGTTTATTGGTTAAATGTAAACCTGTCAATGCAATTATTACCTCGAGTATCGCATACGACAATAATATACGACTTCTCGCCCCAAAACGCGCGATAAACTCTCTCGATGTAAATGACCCTTTATACTATTACTATTAAAAAATATAATACCCTGATTCATATTAAATATCCTTATAAACGCCAATAGCTCGGCGCTGATAGGGTTCTCCACTTGGTAAAGGCTAAAATGGGTGACTCCTGCCAGGCCCAGTTTGGTGAGAAGAGACAGCTTAGTCTCTCTAAGTGCATCGCTTGTACTAATACCGAGGGTTAACGAAAGACTGTCGTGTTTATTGTTCGGATACACGAATCTGTAAGAAAATAAATAAAATCTGCAGACAACACACATTGCAATTACCTAGATAAGGAGCCAGCCACAAATTACGTCACACGAATTTCATGATTTTTTGACCCCTCCCCCGTTCTTGTCACTGCCGGTTAAATTCGTGAGACTCCTCCCACCCTCGAGTTGCCATTACAATATTTTTTTAACATTTTAAACACTACGCTTACAGATAGAGTTGGAAATATTTCGAAGTTTTTCGTTAATAGTTCAAATTTCGTATTTTAAAGCTTCAATATATTGTATTTTGAAATGTGACGTCACGAAATTTACGACCCCTCCCACCACTTGTCACACGATGTCACACTTCGTCACTTCCCTTTAACACACGTTATTACGTAATTTATGGATGGCTCCTAAGGTTTAGACACAATGCAGTTAGCCGCAATCTGGTAAGTAGTCTGACTGACCGCAGTATGCGGTTGAGAAACCGGCCGTAAAATGAATCATATGTTGTATAGGTAACCCCGTACGGTTGGTCGGAATGTTCCACAACGCTTGGAGCAACCGGAGCTGTTTGCGGACAGCCTCAGCCTAGTGCATTCAATCAAATCAAAATCTATTTTACGACCAACTAATGAGAGAATGTTTTTATATATCACTTTCGAGGCTCAATATTAATTGTTCCTTGTAACTATAACGTGCTCGATATATTTAAGAGATTTAAGACATTTATTTCTCAAAAGAATTTACAGTCAACTTATAGAGAAATAACTAGTTACATTTAATTCACATTTACCCCTATTAGCGCATCGGGCCATTTATTATTGTAAAATTTAATTAATGTTTTGTTTTCGAATGAATTTAGTTAATTATTTGTAACATGTGAGGGTAGTCTTGAGACAAAAGTCGGAGCAATGCAAGTTGTTTATTAAGGCAACGTGCTTATTAAAACGCATAAAGCGATTTGAAAGTAAAGTTACGTGTTTTTGTCAGTCTGTCTGTTAGTTATATATATATATTAATTTAGTCAAATAAAGAGTAGTCCTTTAGAATATGGTTTTTCAATAGTTTTTTGAACAGTAAGAACGATTTTACTTCTTTAATATTTTTCGGTAGATTATTATATAGTAAAGCGCCCTCATGAGTTATATTCTTTTTTCCGTAGTTTGTTCTGGGTATATTGATTAAAATGTTATTTGCTTGCCTAGTTCGTAGTTTTGCAGTGGAATGATCTTTATTTTTAGTAAATAATATTTGTGTGCGTATGTCTTTGTGTTTCTTATTAAAATACATGTGTTGTATGTGTAAGTTTGCTTTATATTTAATAACTTTGTTTCTTTATAAATTTTAATTGTAGGAGTAAGATAGTTAAATTGGAAAAGTATTTTTATTATTCTATTTTGTGCTATTTGTAGTGTTTTAGGTTTGATTTTGCAGCTGTCCCCCAAAACTTCAATCAGATAGTCTATATGTGACTTCACCAATGAATTATATATAGTATAACGGACGGATATGTGTACTTTACAGTAGAATTAAATATTAGAAAAATGGATTACTAAGTATTCCGGCTGATATTTCCTCGTGCATAATTATAAAAGCAGTTGATATGCAGTATTATTAAGTGGTTCGCTCCGCTTTGTGAAGAGTTTAACAAATATATAAGTATACAAAGTAATATATATGGTGAATAATGGGCCTTATTTGTATTTAGTGTTTGTTATTAAGACATAACTTAAAAATATAATAAGAGAAATTACTATTAATGTTTACCAAATTACCCATTGTGCAGGAAGAGATCTGAATTGGGCCTGGATCCGTAGAATATAAATATTTGTTCGCCCTCTTTAAAGTCACGAAGTGCGTAACATTCACCTCTGTTCTGTTCTTTGTTGAAGTCTGTTGTTACCTGTAAATGTTACACAAGATAATATTTAAATTAACGTAGATGAAGTTTATTAGTAGGATTTGTTACAGGGGTGTTAAAACAGCAATGACACGCTAAGAACGCACCTAATTCATTTTAACCGATATTATGATCTTCAAAAAAAATTCCAGTGGAACTTTCATAGTTTTAATAAAAACTTTTGAATTTAAACCAATGTTTAGTCGATAAACCACATAGTTATAATCGTATAAATTAAAATATATTGTAAATTTGCTGATTTTAATATTTATTTGGGAAAAATGATGAATATGTTAAAAGAACGTCGTCCTCCATTATTCTAACGTCAAATCCCCTTAAAACTGAAAACTTAAGAGGCGGTCTCAGACGCCCATAGCAAAGTAATGGAAAGATCGGTTACAAAAAGTATCCTTTCGGGTATCAACGTCGGGTTTTTTTGCATTCCAGTGAACTAAAAGGGTCAACCCTTAACGTACAGTTCCAAGAAGTCTTATACGATTATAATATTTGTAAAAGATGTATAATTTAGCTATAATTTGTTGTACAATGGAGAGTGGAACCTTTTGATACCGGTGTTTCATAGTTACAAGAAGGTTTCCATTAACTATAATATTCTAGAGGAGACGGGGACTTTTGGGCCAAAGATATAATGAGCTGAGATATATGGCTTAAAAAAGTGATATGTTTTGCTATTACAAAATGGAAAACGGTATCCCATTTTATTTGGAAGATGAGAGATCTTAAAAATAAGGTTATAAATAATTTAATAATTATCATATTCGATTTATGAGAATGAATTTCAACAGTTATTAATAATATAAAAACATTTACACCACACGATTAATTCATTCAAAAATAACTAAACTACAATATAAAAAAAATAACACATTAAAAAAGAAATCTTAAAATTACTCTCACTCATTTTGTTACAATCTGGGCCCAAGAATGTATGAAAGCGTATCCGTCTCCTTTAGTGCAGAAACCATTATAAAAATTTATTATAAACACTATAATAAAGTTACATTGCGCTGTGTACTCACAATTCTATGGCGTAATATTATAAACTTATCCGATTGCGACTGAATAACATAATTCTCATAATTTGCTATTACGTGATTCAATGTAAAGAAACGACACGAAATGAAAACCATAATAAATGTGACGCTGCGCTCCATCATCCATTACAACTTAATTATCATAAGCTCAACGGTAATCTAAAGATATTACTACTATATTGCCATTTTATGAAACAACATAATTACATATTTTTAGAAAGTTAATCGAATCGTACGAAATTATCAACACTATTATTTTTAACAATAATTCACACATTATTTATTACGAAACAAATAACGTAAAGATGAATGTTTTTTTGTCGATAAGATGAAGGAAATACGTATTAGTACAAAATTGCTGTATCGAATTGATAATGTAAGGTACATGAACAAAGGTTCTTCTTACTACCTTACATAACAAACCTTTCAAGTATATATAACTAGAGTTAATCCCGCGGCTCCGCCGCGGGTCAAGCTCTGCCGCGTGCCTCTTGTTTAAAGAGCAGGCGTTAATACATGTTACTTTTATTAAATTTTATGATAGTGTTATTTGCCCCCGGAAGATTCACTTCATTTTATATCGCAAACTATCCCATCTTCCGGGATGAAAAGTATCTATGTCCATTTTCGGTATTAAAACTACATATGTACAAAATTACATCAAAACCGATCCAGTAATCCAATAGTCTCCGTGAAAGCTTTACAGAAGACAGATCGAGTTACTATCGCATTTTTTTTATAGATGATGAATTTTTATATCTATAAACTTGAAAAATTATTGGTCTCCCATACAAACTTGCACCCCCCATTTCAACCCGTACTAGTTTTATTTATCTGTCCTCCGTGTATCTATCTGTAAACAACATAAATGACCAAAATGCCAAAATGGCCAAAATGACAAAAATGACCAAATTACGAAAATGGCAAATCACAAAAAAATAAAACCTATCCTATTTTTGGGATAAAAAGTATCCTATGTTCATCCTCAGCATCGAAAAAAAATATACTGAGTTCCAGCCAAATAGGTCCAGTAGTTTTTCCGTGAAAGCGTAACAGACAGACAGACATACAGAGTTACTTGCGCATTTATAATATTAATAGGGATTTGTTTATGCAATATTCTTAATTAAAAAATTATACATCATTTGAAGTCTTTTTACAATTCTGATTTAAGACTTTTATTTTAATAGCTTTAAATTCAGCTAATTCTACGCTGAATTTTAGATTATAGATAAAACTTGCTTATTTATGAGAAAAATCAGGAGGAGTTTAAATTATTATTGTTTGGAATTAACGGACGATAATTCTTAAGAAATATTTTTTACCTTTCCATGCTCGTGATTGCACATGTCCCATAGAGGTATGAACGCTGTGACGTCATTATTCGCCAACTGGATGTTGTTTTGTCTGGTCATAACCGTTGAAACTGCCCACCTAAAAGGCAAACAAATAGAAATTGTAATCATATACTATAATAATTTAAATAAAAACCATATCAATTTTAAAGAAATTGACCATTATATTCCGTATAATTCTCTTACAAATATAATAATAATAATAATATTTTTAATGACACCATAATTAAATTTACATTTTTTCTTAAAATTAAGACTGGGTACTAACACCTAAACTAAGCCAAGCCTCTCTTAGGTGTTAGTCCCTTCTAGCGACTTAAGAACTATGACGTGAGTATGTAACAATTTAAGTACAAGTATTCGAAAACAAAGAGTTACAAAGAGAAATAAGTTAAAAGGTAGATTGAAATAATTTTAAAGCAAGTAAGAAGTACATACGTATGTCTATAATTGTCAATAGAATGAAAACACTGCATACTTGGAACTTGGAAACATTTAGGATTTTAATGACTTTATTTGTAGCGGAAAGAGTAGTTTTAGGCTATAGGCTTTATATTTATTATAACTTAGTATGCACACGATACGCGCAATTCTCCAAATCTGTCCTTAAGATGGAAATTAAGTTCCAGTGAAAAATGCTTTTGAAGTCATTTCAACTATATAATATTATTTACATATTAATATTCTGAACCGTAATTTTATTTAATTATTGTCAACTTTATTACTGACGTCAGCGAATGTTTTTTTAGTTTACACATGATCTATATAAATAGTGTAGTTTGTTGTGGTTTACTTTCACACTGCGCTTTAAGAGACTGAAAATCCAACATACGTGGATATTAGAAATGATCGCGATCGCAATTGAAGCGCATCATTAAGTTTGTTCGGAAGTTGAAATAAAAAATGGAATATTCAAGAGCTATTTAAAGCAATAAATCTTCAGTCATTATACTTGCTCGCAGAATGAACAGATCACGCAACCATAGACAACATTGTCCGATACGTCGACACTTGCGCATTTCACCTGTTTCGTTTCATCGCTTTCAAAATATAGATCTTTCTAGTACTTATGAGAAAGAAATGCTAACTAGAATCATGTATGATAACGTATTCTACAATCTATACCAATGAATAAAATTTAAGTACAAACGTAACAGTTTTTATAAAACATTTACAGATAAATTAGCTTCAAGAAGTTTTTGCGTTTGTAGTAGTTTACTGTCAGCACATAAATAAATAAACTTATACTTTTTATATAGCCGAGTAGATGGCCTTTGATGAACTTTTACTTTTGCGTAATTATGCTTTTCACTTTAGCTGGTATAAGTCTATTGTTCTGTTAAAGTATCGTGTGGGATAACTAGCTTTCGTCCATTATATCTCTATTTGATAATATTCATAATTATTTTAGTTCATAGGGTATGAATTGTTTCCTGACGAGGAGTATTTTCCCGATGAATTTACTAGACACTTTCAAAACAACATTGTCGCTAGTCCAGTATTTATAAATATGCTTATATTGCAAGTCGTTTGTCCGATAAACTGGAAGTTATATGTAAACAATCGCTAGGAATGTTGTTTTTAATACGTAGTCATTATATTGGTGCAAATGGCCCAATGCGAAGCATTGGTGCAAAAAGGTTTAAATTTGACAATTTAATTCTAACTAAGCCATAAGTACAGTAATGTTCTAAGGCCGTGAATAACAAACAAACAAACTAATAATATTCCAGTGTTAGTTAGTAGTCCATTCGGAGTAAGACAGAATTGAAAGACCTTTCCATTCAATATTGCCTTTACTGCTATAGTTACTACTTTATGAAAAGTAAAAGTGCATAACACCACGAAAGAATTATTCGTCTTCCATAGTAATATAAATTTTACAGATATTGCATAAAACTTTGCGATTAAAATACTTTAAAGAAATTTTATGTCGTAAAACTTTCTTTTCCAAAAGTGACATGCATTATAATAATTATATGAAGTAAACGTATGCATATTCTGAGGCTTATCAAATGCGTTGATCCATATTGATCGTACATCATTATGTACATGTGTTATCCTGTTTTTGCACGCTTTTCTTAAAACTAGTTTGCATTAAAGAATTTCATTACTATGTTTAGAGTTAAAAAAACAATTGCAAAGGTAGTCCATAGCAGAGATGGTTGGATCTGAATAGAGGACTATGGGAAAAAAAACATACGTATAACTAACTATACGTATTTTTTGTGTGTTATTGTGTTAAGACCCCAAGTGTTTGGGAGAAGTCGAGAAGAAAAGAGAGATTAAATATTTATTGCATTATTTTTTAATTAATAAGAATTATGTAAAGTATAAATAGCATAGACGTTTTCGTCATACGTAGTAACGGAATACCTATTAGGAATGATTAATCGCCTTATAAAAAAACGTAACTCAATCACATTCTATATTTCTATTGATAACCAGAGAGCGCAACATGTCATTCCCATCTCGTTTAATAACCCTTATTATTATAATAACCCTATATTAATTTATGTACCTGCTACAAATAGAGGTGGTGGCCTAGCTATAAATTTACGGCCTTATTCATAGAGAGTTAGAGTAAGTTTGAAAGCTTCTTTAGGAACCATAAAGAAGCATTCAAACTTAGTGTAACTCTCTATGAATAAGGCCGTTAGACTTTTTTAAACACCAACCTGATTTCGAGAAAGAGTCCGAAAATCTACATAAAATGTGGTATGATTTTGTTTCTTTTTCTTTCACCTTCTCCCAGTTATTAGAGGTCGGCTCAATATGTCTTTTCCTTTCACACTCCTCTATTCTGAATCAATCTGAAATCATCATATCATCCTTCACACAATCCATCCATCCATCTCTTTTTTGGTCTACCTTTAAATTAAGTAGCATAATAGACTTCATATACCTTATAGGTACCTATAAAAAAGTTAAAGCATTCATCATGTGTGTTAGTCTCCTGAATATACTTGAAGTTAAGACCTAATAAACTAATTTCTCTACTGTCGGTTCCTATATCTAACTATTCATTCACTTGCTTTAACATCGGTTAAATTTTGACATTACTTGTAGGGATAAAAAAAATAACATCCCGTAAACGTCCCACTGCTGAGCTCCGGCCTCCCAATAGGGGAGCGGACAGTAGTATACCCGCCACGCTTGTCCAAGGTGGCTTGGTAGGTTACTTGTGTGTTACAAACACTATAGTAAGTTATAGAAAGTAAAAACTTATGAAAATTTTTCGTAATTCGTTACGAATGAAAAAGCCTATCCTATCTCTCGAATCACATAAACTATGTGTATTGTTACATTGTTAGACTAGACGGAAAAGACGCTCGTTAAGAATGTAATATAGTTACGTGTGCTATTCAAATATTTTTTTAATATTTAGTACGTGACTCATATAGCATAGCATACGTGCTAATTCAATTTAGATTCATTATATAACTTGGGGTAGCTTTTTGCAAGGCTAAATCATGAGTATGAACTGCTGATTATTTTTTTATTAATTTAACTCTTCTGATATCTAAAGGTTTATGGACTCAAAGTGAACTTTTTCTCACAGCTGATCATTGCGATTCTTAAAAGATTATAGAGTAAGAATACTTTCAAATTATTTTTGTTTATTTCAAATTCTCGCCGTAAGTATCTTAGTATAGTACTATCTGGGATATCCGTAGGGTATAATTGATGACACAGAAATAGATATGCTTCTTTAAGATTTAAAAAATGATAAAATTTGTACCATTTAGATTTCTGAAACAGGAAACACACATTTTCATAATTAAAATGAAAAGTTTTACTCAGTTAGAAATTATAAAATTTATGATAATCGTAATTGTCGATTATTGTGACAATACAAGTGGTAATCGTGACATCACTAGTTTATATATATTACTAAAGATATTTAAAACATCTTCCTGAACTCTGAGTAATAACAATATCAAATCAGTATAGTCGATCCAACCCGCATATTTTATGCAATAGCGGAAACGATAAACTATTTCAATCATAAAATAATATTAATTATTTAAAATACTGACAGTTTTGGCATTATCGTAACATCTCATTGTAATGTGAATTATATAAGTGTCATTAGAAAAATTCGGATTCGTTGCATAATTGACTATTGTGCGAAGTAATTCTAGAAAACGTGTTAAAAACGTTTAGATGGTTAAGTGAGCATGACGGTGTGGATTTGTGAAATGTCACGTATATCATGGAAAATTAGGAATATGAATCTCAGTACTTTAATGTGTTACCTTGACGGTGGTATAGGTCGTTTCACGCAGATGTGGCGACGAGTGTAATGCGCAATTTGATATGCGACATTATTAATGACAATAAATTATTATTAATAATAATTTACTTTCCATAAAAAGAAAAAAATGAATAGAGTACAAAAATTTAAAAATGTTTGTGTGCCTATGCGTTAACGACGTTATTTTTGACGCTTTAAATAAGACTTATTCGGCCAGTCCTAAATCTGAAACACTAACGCAGATGAAGCACCAGCATGATGATTATTTCTACTGTGTTCCAAAGATTTCACTAATATCGAATCATTATAATATTAAGTTCGTGACCTCTGAGTAAATTTATTTGCTTCTGCTTGGGAGCTTAATATAAACTTTCGCAAATTCGTGTTACGAATACACCAAATGTCAAAATAACCTTAAGACATATCTAGCACCTACAGTATATCTAGATACGTCCTAATTTCATAATACGATTTTGCGAAAGTGGCCGTTTTACGGTCTTTGATAGGCCGTTAAATGTGGAATTAACTAAAATGACTTTTTCAAGTCGTTGACGGATTAAGTCTAAAATATGTTTTCAAAAATAAAACGTCAAAAAGCGAGACAAAAGCTTTCATCTTTCTTAGTGTTCTTCTTTCATGGTTTATAAATGAACGAAAACGATTAGAAAATTTGGTCAGAAAATAAGCGATAGCTGTATCGCTTATTTTCTGACCAAATTTTCAGCTATCCGACCAAGATTCAAAACCACATCATTAGAATAACACACCTTTGCCACAAAACTGCTACAACATGAATTTAATTATATTCCACATCCGTATTTTACTTGCGGTTAGATAGAAAATTTCATCAGGGGTAGTTACAATAATCAACACATTCCAAGGCTAAAAATAAATTAAAGAATAAACTAACATAAAAGTACATATTACTAACTCAAAGTAAAACTAAATATAAAAAAGAGGAAAATTATAAACAAAATATTGGTCCCGAACCACTCACTCCTCTCACCCATGTGAAATTAAATAAAAGTGATTGAAATATAAATAAATAACTCAATATTGCCATCGTAATTACCTAGAAACAGTAGAGCCTAAAGCTCTTACAGATAGTATACTACTGCATAAAACATTAGAGTATTCAGTGTAACTCAATTATTATTAGACAAATTATGCATTGTGGAATTTATGATCATTATTATTTATTCAATACGTTGTTGTAATTTATTTAATTAACTCACAGTATCTATGTTATATTTTTATGTTTCATGGAAGTAACAGAATATTGCATAATAACTGAATAGAACACCGCTACGTAACTAGTGGGTTAACTCTTAGATCAACATTTTAGACAGCTAACGAAAACATGAAGAATAGGTTTAGCTTTTGAATTTCGACGTCTCATCTTACATAGCGTTATATTTTTTAAAAGGTATTTTAGGCCAAACCAGTGAAATACTGAAAAGAAACCTATTAAAACTTTCAACCCGTTAACTTAAAAAAATTCAAGGTAGCCCTTAATAAATATAACAAAGAAAATAAAAAACAGATCCATGGACTAGTGTTGACATATGTTGAGGTATATTTTTAACAACTGAACGATTATATTTTCTCGAAGTAAGGGATAGTTTATTCGGGGGATTAGAATAGGGATTATAGGCAATTAGAACTGCTTGGAATACTTTTGACTAGGTATATATAGTTGTCATTAAAATAAACAAACCTTAAGTTCTCTAAGTGTGGTAGTAACCACTTCTGTTAAGATTTACTTGAAACGTGCAAACATTAGTCATTATAATTATGTACCGGTTAATAATAATAATAAATTAGTGAATAATGGTAATACTTGCATGTGAGCCCGGCGGCGACATACCGCGTCGGAGGCGGCGCGTGCCCACATTCCATTTCACATATTGCGATCTGCCTTTTATGTACATGGAAATGTGCATAGGGAACATGGTATAAGGTGATCACTTATTTGCATTCGTATAAATAGACATATGGGGTAATAAAGCAACGCTTTGATGATTTGATGTAAATCAAGAAAGTGTATGAAAAACCACGTGATCTTCGTTGACAATTTCATTCTCCTCTATGATAATGTTTTGATATTTTACCTTGCATTGATCAAATCCTTGGAACAATGATATACGTAACTAATCTAAATGTGAATAAGTCCAAAATTTGTGGCTGCTCTTGGTTAACAATACATGGTACTTCGTACAAAATCATTTACTGCGCAACCTGTACCTTAATCTAAAGAGGTCGCTTAACACATTTTCTAACAAACTTCTGAATTCGAAACTTTAGCTAAACCAGGTGTCCATGTCACTATACTAAAATTGTGTTAGAAGTTTGTGCTATGTATGGTAATAATAATTTAAATCATAAAAAGCCTGATTTACATTCGTAGTTAGTTAACTAACTTGGGAAACTAGCGAGTTAAGTCCTCATCGTTGATTGAACAATTTTACAGAAAAATAAGTTATCGACTAAGTAGATATCTGTGTAAATAATGATAACGACTTATTTGCAATTTAACTAAAACTACTTAACTAATGCAACTGACGCTAAGTACTAGGACACTTAACTACTTAATTTCGAAAAGTACACGGAGATTTAAAAACTAATTCACTGTATACTAACTCGCCTTATTCGTGGTTTACAGTCAACCCCACTTGAATGCGCAGAGTTGCCGAGCGCAAACGTGTGCCATTATCACTTTCACGTTCGTAAAAAAACTGAACGCGGGAAAACTCTGTTAATTATAATTTTTAAATCAATTAATTCGCCAGTGATTATTCAACATTTCATATCGGATTTTTAACAGACGACACCATAATGTGATTTGAAAACAAAACAATAATTATTCAACTTTAAGACTGAATAAAACACTAAAAAAAAAACAAAAAATCATAGAGGGTTTAAATATTGTTTCCTTACTAACTTTCTACTCTTCTTTCAACTCTTTCGCGGCTTCTTTAAATTCTGTTCTAAAAGTGTTGCGTCATTTGCAAATATCTCTTTGAATTTTTATAAATAACTAGTGCGGTGCGAATTTTTGTGTGTGGTTTCTCATCGAGCTTCAGAAGGAACTTTGAGGTTGTACTTCTTGGTATAATATGGGTATAATTTGGAGATTCACAATGGTTTTGCTGAGCACGTTGGCTGCATTTGTGATTATTGTTCACACTGCTGAAGAAGATATGGAATTGACTTATCGACGGGATTTGCGATCGAGGGATCTGTATAACGGAACTTCACAATATGAACAGGTAGTTTTCCTTCCATATTCATATCTATATACTTGTGAAAATGACTTTGTTTGTATGTTTGTTTATTACTTTTTAATGGCGAGGGAAAGGATATATTATCATGAAATTTAGTATATGTGTGCTTTCGATGCAATGGCTACTCATAGGATAAATTTAACATGCTTAAAATACGGCTCAGAAGGTTAGTCGAGCGCACCTTTTAAGATATGATGAGTATGAGTATATGACATACATTAAAATTATACATAAAATTGCCGTGTAACAATATCTATAATCTATAATATTATAAAAGTGTAGTCTGTTTTTTAAATTTTTTGTGTTTGTCTATTTGTTCGGGATTCACGTAAAAACTATTGGTCCGATTTGGATACAGTTTCACTGATCGATATCAAATCCCCGGAGTTATAATCTGTGATATTTTATATCCCGAGAATCCCACGGGAATTTTCTTGGGAGCGGTTTAAAGTGGCCCGGCTGAAAAAAAATCTGATTCCCATATAATATTTTTACTGATCAATAACAAATTCTCTGTCATAAAATCTGTGATACTTTATATCCAGGGAATCCAGAGGAATTTTTCCCAATAACGGTTTTAAGTTGTTAGGACACCTAAAAATTAGCTTATTTTGTCCGACGTAGACGAAGTCGCGGACGAGTCCTAGTTATCAATAAAACGATTTCTGAGAATATTTAGAAATAGATGTATCAACGGGATAGCGGATGTAGTAGACCGTCCAATGTTGATTATATTGAATATTGTGTCCACACAAGAGGCCTAAAGCAGGCATTATATAACCCAAACAAATTTGCTACCAGCAAATCATTAAAACAAATTGGTAAGTAATCAATTTGTAGCAGATAATGCTGGAAATATCGATACTTTCACTGCAGAAGTGATGTACATTAAATTCTATAATATTATGCGAAAATGTTTGGTATATGCGGAAAAAAGGAAGTTGCTTATAAAACAATCAAATTTCTTTTTATTGCAGTTAATTTCACAACAATGGAGGTTTTCTTTTAGTTCGTGTTTCTTTTTAAACACATTCTCTCGAATTGTTGCATACGATTTCATTTATTATCAACATTAAAGATAAGAACTTGTTTAACTGAAAATATACCTACCGAAAAATAAAAGGAACAAAAATCGGTTAAACGCATGTCACACCATAAGCAAGGATGGGTTTTATACTTTATAGTGGCGCTGAAAGTGGATTATGTTTTTTGTTTAGCGAACTCTAACAAAAGTTTTTGTGATTACCTATTTACTTTCCAAACACAACCATTTTGATTTTTTTAGAATATATCGTCGTTCAGTTTATAACTTGGTTACCCTAACACTTTAATGATTAGTAAGCGACATGTCATCACTTATTGACTTGAATAAAGTCATAAAAATATCGTTATTATTTTTCGTTCATTCATTCTAATAATTAATGGTACGGTCACAGGATAGCAGTCAAACCCATTTTTTTTTCGTTTTAACTACACCGTTGTACACTTTGTTTTAACAGGGCCTGGAATAGTATTTACAGAAAGGGATATGAAATGTATAACCACACTAGATTAA
Source organism: Dendrolimus houi (assembly GCA_039645545.1). Taxonomy (NCBI): domain Eukaryota; kingdom Metazoa; phylum Arthropoda; class Insecta; order Lepidoptera; family Lasiocampidae; genus Dendrolimus; species Dendrolimus houi. Next base: position 10,146,792 of record CM077132.1, read on the forward strand.
TGGATAACCTAACATTCTAAAGCTATGTTTATTAAATTGTACACAATGTGTGACGGTATTGCTAATAAGCAATTTCTTCTAGACAACAAAATTAAGTAATTTGCATACAGAATCAGGTATTGCGCCGCCTCTCCAGGTAATTGGGATAGGCCATACATTTGATGGAGCTTATGGTGTCCTTTAAGGTCATTGTAGATTTTGATTATTCAGTAAAAGTATTCTTATACTTTGAACGCAGTAAATATTTGCCATCTATGGTACTCACAAATTATTTACTCTTGTTTACTGACAAAAACCCTGTAAGGGATGTGACCGGAACCGGACATCCATAGAGCCAGTATAGAAACTGGTTTATAGACTAGAAATCAACATACATAGAGTACATTACACTTGAATTGCATATTATAAAGACATCATTTAGACCAAGCATGGAACTGTACATATTAAAAACAAATTATACTAGTCTAGAAGTGATAAAAGACCGGAGAACGTAATAATAGTAATCTTCTTTTTCTTCAATCAATCGAGGTCTACTACTGTTGGAGGTGGCCTTTCTAACTTTGCGCCATATATCCTTATCTACCCCTGCCAGCGACGTCGCGCAGATAGCATTTGACTTTTAACATCATCAATTGCACCGTCAACAAGGAAGGAATAGATACCGTATAATTTATGATAAACCTGGCCAGCAGGCAAATTCCAGCGAGCACTAGACCCTATCCCTTGTCACTATACAACACTAAACACGAGTAGGTAGAAGATACATTGAGTATCGATCTTATTATCCTATCCTATACATAAGGCTGAAGAGTTTGTTTGTTTATTTGATTGAACGCGCTAATCTCAGGAACTACTGATCCGATTTGAAAAATTCTTCCAGTGTTAGATAGCCCACTTATCGAGAAAGACTATAGGCTATATATCATCACATTAAGACTAGTGGGAGCTAAGCACCAATGAAGAATGTTTCAAAATCGGGAGGTTTAGAAAACAAATTCCACGCGGACGACGTCGCGGGCACAGCTAGTACTAATATATTGTTACAATTTGGACCACCTGCATATTTGTAAACAAAGCACATTTATTACCCGCCGGCGTTTGAGCTAATAACATTGTAGTGCTTTTATGATTGTCTTCTTTTGTTTACTTATTTATTGGTTATTATGGACAGCAGCCTATTGTACTCATTTATGGTCGTTTGCAGGCATAATTAGGCAGGTGTGCGAATTACGATTTCTGGAAAATTGCATAAACGCTTGGCGGGCAGACATGTTTGCATTTGTGCCATATAAAGAAATGGCCCGTTTGAGGAAGGACAGTCTAGCGATAACCACTAGCGAGACAAGACGTGTGTACATTCGATAATATATATAGTGACGGACTTTGCGTGTGTTACTGAATCGCGCATTACGTTTAGATTGATTGTGTTCAGTTATATTTGTACCTGTGTTATACGTGTTTGTATAGTTCTAATAAATTCTATAGTAATTCCAACGGCATTTTAATTCGAGTCCTGTAACTCGTAACAATATAAAGCTGAAGAGTTTGTTTGTTTGCTTGAACGCGCTAATCTCAGGAGCTACTGGTCTGATTTGAAAAATTCTTTCAGTGTTAGATAGCCCATTTATCGGGGAAGGCTATAGGTTATATATTATCACCCTAAGACCAATAGGAGCGGAGCATCAATAAAGAATGTTTCAAAATCGGGTTTTTTTTATTCCTTTTGAGAGCTTCCGCTGCGTGCGCTGCGTAAACAGTTAAAGTTTCGCAAAAATCATGTGTGACAGAATTGTTCCCCTTTAAAAGTTCTAAAAAAAGTCCGCGACAGCATATGTTGTTGTTTCAAGGTTGGCTCACTATAAGCTTTATGCTAACCAAATTTGTTCTAAAATAATGCATTTTTTGCGAAGGTGTTTTTATAAACATGATATTAATCCTTATCCAAATAAACACATTATTCATCACAGGTATTTAATTTAAAACAAAATTGCCATTTACATCATTCGATTTCAATGAATATCTTAGGAGATATCGCAGTTTTAAAATAACATCGCAGCAAAATAATGATTAAGTACTGCGCGTTCATTTATGATGTGTAAGGAGCCAGTTATTAAGATTTTAAAATATTTTCACCTTCTACGTAAACGAAGTCGCGGGTAGAAACTAGTTTTTACTATAAATTTAGACATAACGTGTATAAATATCATTACAATGAAGTCGTTGAAAACAAAATAATCTGTACTTTTCGCTTCCGCATTTCAACAGCGATGCAAATCGAAACACAAAAATCGGTAATATATCGAAATGAATACACGTTGTAAATAACACACATTGTGTAAAACTTGCAATAAAACGAGAGAAACTGAACGCTTTTTACATAAGAGTTCAACGCATCTTTGATCTTGAAACAGATCCAGTAGTTGGGCACGCGTTGGCTCGTGTTATTCTACTTAAATGTATCATTAAAATTAATTAATACAATTGTTTATGTGAATTATACATGAATCATATACGTCAAGATACTAATAATAAATTTTGATTTTTACGGCTCCATAGGCATAATAGGTATGGCAAAAATTGTGGTGTGATGCATGCCAGAACAGAGGAGTATGGAAGGAAAAGACATATTGTGCCGACCCCAAATAGGTAGTTAGGAGAAAGTGAAAGAAAAGAGAGACAGAGGCACTATGGCAAAAACGGAACCCTTAAAAATATAGCCATGAATGCCAATTTGTCTGTATATGTAAGACACACATAGTAAGTTATTTAGTGTTAGATACAAATAAACATTTAAACAGTCACTTCCACGTTTATATTATAAATTCTATAAAAATGTAATAATAACTACCCATAAACTTTCCGCAATTGGGCTCGTATCTTCCCACTTTTTTGAGGGGCACTATTCCCGCCACCCTTATCTAAAGCGGATTGGCGGATTAAACGCATCGTATCGCATCTTGATATTCAGGTTTCATCATCATATTTTCTTCATTATCAACACGTGGTAATTCTAATATACCCATTAAGCCAGAAAACTGCTAAGTGATGCATGCTTCCGGGCCGGAATGCGAACGGACGTCGCCTGAAACGCGAGAGTAAACCACTATGCTACTACAACGTTCATACATTCATCGCACAACAGACGTTGTCCGGCCCTGAAAAAACAAAAATCTAAAACCTGATTGCAGCGCCACCTACCGGGTCCAATTGTGAACCTAGACCATTCTGGGACACAGTCAAACAGAAAAATCGGTCCAGTGGTTTAGGTGGAGGTCTTTGACATAAGTATAGAAGACTTTATATTTATATAAAGATAGATAAACCCTAATTATCAAAATCGGATATCACACATCGATTACACGATTAAATCATAACAACTTCCATTAGCATAAGTCACGTTACGGATTTGTGGATTCAAGTTCGCTAGTGGCAAACCGGTGCCGGCGTATGACGCTTTCAACTTTCCTCCCAGTATTATGCTGTCAATGTAATAACAGCTTTCTTGGCTAACTATGAGATAACTGTATTTGAACAGATGCGAGTGCTTATGAATGTATTTGCGTTATTCGACAATTGAATCGTCACTGTAGGCGCCCATTTTTTGATAAATGTAAATGATGATTCAATAAAATGTTATTTAAGAGGCTTTTTATGCAACAATTTTTTACCTTGTTATTTGATTGCGAAGCTGTTAAAGAGGTAGATGGCCCATATAATGACAAGTGGTTTTTGTCGCTTATAGACGTTAGGATGGGATAGATAGGGGATGGGTCACGAGTAGGTGTCGAATAGAGGTGTCAGACAGCAGGAATGAATTAGGAGAGGAGGGATCGCGTATAAGGGTTGAGATCAGACACCTCAGAGCTCTCACTTATTAAACACGTAGCTCAAGGCTAACCGTTTCACGCTGATATGCTGTGAGAGTGTGGTATCACACCGTTGCACACTACACTTACACTAGGTATCCACATAACTCTACCACGTTTGAAAGACCCATTCCTTGATTTAATTTTGAGAATTTGAATATTTTGGTCTTTCTAACAATAAGAACAGTTACAATTATTTATGTTTTTTTGATTGAGCAGAGGGTGAATATTTTCAACTAGCGTTACACTCGACTTCATTTCCGTATCATATGAAAACTATCCTACAGTCGATAAATTATATAGACAGTGCTAAGTTTTAGAAATAATAACCTAGTTGCTTTATGAAGGAAGAAGGGTTTGATTAATTTCAAGTTAGGAAACTTTCCGCCAACACATACATGTGATTGACAAACAATTTGCCAAACACAATTATTTTTTGTGGATTCCAAATATTTGAAAAACACGCAATTGATTGATTAATCACACGAGCAACTAAAATCGAATTGCGCTGTATAAAACGCTTTTACAAAATAGAATGAAGTAATTCAACAATATATAGTATTATTTGTATACGAGTATTTTTATACTGTTGACTGCTGCCAGGTTTCTAAGTCTTGAAATCATCTACTGTATTATTGGTAAAAAAATTGAAATTACTTGTCCGAAGTTAATGTCAAATTTTTACTAATAGTTTGGCCATGAATGAATGGTAACGTGTATAGGAAAATAATTTAATATTTACTTCTATAACAAAATTTAAATTAATTAACATTCATGTCTAAAATATAAGGCTCCATTTGTAGATACTAATGTTTAACTTAAACTAATGTTTATATGTTTAAATCTTAAAGTTCTCATTGAAGCTAATGTTGATATTTGATTGACGATAAAGTTAATTTTAAAGCTCACCTTTTTATAATTTGTTTGTAATGTTGTTTTTTGACTTTGTTATATCTAGTTTTGTTAATCAAATCAAAATAAATAGTATTTATTAAAAATAATCACTTAAACCCATGCTGCACTGCATTCACCTATTTCATAATAGACTGAAACTATGGTTGCATAATATTTGTGATACATTTACAACATACACAAGGAAATGAGACATATATAAAGATAAAAAAGTACGCGCATACTTACGGCAACACTCTGAGTGGTTGTATTGTTTTCTCAGCATTAACATGTAATGATGAAAAGATGTTATTTTAATAGAATAATATTACTTTTCAGACATGGAAAGTAAGCGAAGTAGATGCAACAGCACAGAAATCGATACAGCTGCCATCAGACACATGGAATAACAATTCTCCCGAAGAACCGCCAAAACGTCGGAGACCGGGTCGAAAGCGAAAACGTCGACCACAACAGCAAAATCCAAATAAAGATATAATAACACAAGAAAGCTATACGTATCCAGAAGAACCACCGCAGACGTACATAGAAACAAATGTAAGAAATGTAGAAATTGCAGAAATGCCAAAAATAAGACGTAACAAATTAGACCAAATTCCAAACGAATGGCAAGCTGAAACATCAGAAAGACCATTACGAAGGAGGCGTAGGAAAAAAAAGCCTTCAATGAGTAATTGGCCAGAATTAAGCGAATTTACCGTACCACAACCAGAAGAAATACGCTTAGGGTCTATTTTGAATCCGAGTGAAGTAACTGATGAAAGAATTTACACAGACACTGAAGGTATACGACAACTCATTGAACAAAATCAATCTGGAAATGACGATCAGCAAGAAGTAAAAACGGACAGAACTCTTATTGACTTTACACAGCAGAAAATCAAAGACAGACTTGTTGTGCATGAATTAAAAGAACCACTTACAAAATTGACTACAACGAAGGAAGATAAATCTTTGTCCGAATTTTCTTTAGAGTTACCAGACACTTCTAAACATCCGAAGTACGACGGCTCAGTATTCAATGAAACAGACAGTTTTCAAAAGAAAATACAAGACAAAACATTTGGAGTTGTGAGAAATTATAACAAGGTTCAGGTAAGAATACGCATATATGTTTTATACTATAAGATTTGTAAAATAACCGTATTCACTATGTTATAGGGCAAACTATCGTGCAGAGATTTTGGAAGTAAAGATATGAGAACACTGTTGTACTTAATAAAGCCACAATATCTCAAATACAACATAAAACTCAAATTATAAAACATTGTTATATATAATAAAATTCGTGAAAGCGAATGAAAAAGCAGATTTTTTCATAGACGCCCACAAAGGGCCACAGTTACATAAAAATGACAGAGCAATAAATAATAGTAATTTGTACATGTTGAGTGACTTACAGATATTCAAGGAAGACTTTTATCTGGTATCACGACACAAATATCTTTAACCTTTTAACTGAAATGAAATATTTTTTGAAATATGAAATGAATGAAATATTTCTTTATTTTCTCCCTTAAATAAATAACATATATGGATAACTTAGATTTAAAGTTATTATAAAATTATAAAGCTAAGTAACGGGAGACAGGAGCCCAAACTGAGAAAAACCCGTACTATGGAACTCCTGGCCTTCCCCTCTTGTAAAGTGTTAATTAAAATACTTATAATAATTTGAAAATTTGTTTGTTAAGTATATAACTATATATGTGAGTATACGTGTGTGTCAATTAATAGTAACTGTGTGTGTGACTATTTGAGTGTGAATTAAATTATTTTGGTTACAATCTAAAATGGTTTTATAAGGTTTTCAATTTCCATATAATTTAGAGTTAGAAGCCAAGATGTTAACACTTTTTTACATTCCGACCTTTTCATGGAATGAAATTTTAAACTTTTATTAATCTTATTGTAAATACTGCCACTAATAAATTTGAAAAATCTTTGAGCAAAAGATGTTTTAGCTGAGGGCTGCTGACAAACCATGTAGTTTCTTCGTGTGTCTGCTTTGTCACTATCTCTTATTAATGGCATTAGGGAGTGCTTCCTAAGTAATACTTCCAGAAGAAATAGCTTTCGTACACTTAAAACCTCACTTTCTCTATATAAATCTTCAGTAGAAAACATACGAGGTTTATTATGACAAACTTTTAAGATAAGTGTTTGGGCTCTTTCAAGCTGTATTAAGATGGTCTTAGCCATACCTCCCCAAGATGAGATGCAGTACAATAATACTGATTGACATAAAGCAAGATAGATAGTTTTAATTAAGTGTTTATCTACGACGTCGCGAAGTTGCTTAAAGACAAACGACAATTTTCTTACTTTCTGTGTTAAGTTATTTACGTTTTCTTTAAAATTTAAATTTGTATCTATAGTGATACCAAGGTATTTCGTGCTATTTGTCATTGCTAGTGGAATACATTTACAATTAATATAATGACAGGAATGTGCTATAAATTTTTGATCATGTATTTTATCATCTATAGAGTTCCGTATCACAAAAGGAGTATATTTGGTTTTATTAACGTTAAGTGTTAATGAATTAACAGATAACCACTGGCATACTTTATCAATACCGTTTTGAGCGAAATCATATACCTCATCCCAAGTATTACCGAAAAAAGTTAAAGTTGTATCATCCGCATACGTTGAAACTTTACAATTTTAAGCTTAATAGCTTAATATTACATAAATCGTTTATATAACAGAGAAAAAGAGATGGTCCTAACACGCTGCCTTGCGGAACCCCATAGGTAAGCCGACATTCATGACTGAGAGAATCATTTATTTTTACTACTTGAGTACGATTTGAGATATAATATTTGAACAGAGACAGTTGATTTCCTCTAATGCCTATACGCTCTAGTTTACTACATAAAATAGAAAACGAGACCGTATCGAACGCCTTAGCCAAATCAAGGAATATTGTTAAACATTTCTTCTTATTGTCCAGTAAGTTAATGTAGTGATTTACCGCATCATCAGTAGATGTAAATTTCCTAAAGCCAAATTGATTATCTGATAAAATATGTTTTTCTTCTAAGGAGTTTAGTAATCTTTTATTAATTATTTTATCAAGAATTTTTGAAAGAGCAGTGAGAATAGATATTGGCCTGTAGTTGTCGACAGAATCTCTTTTTCCAGCTTTGTGTACAGGTACTACAATGACTTTTTTTAAGGAGTTAGGAAAAACTCCTTCATTTAAACAGCGGTTGACAAGATATGTTAGCATCGGCACAATATGTTTTCTAAGAGATTTTAAAACTCTAGAAGAGATATCATCATATCCTACAGCACAATTTGTTTTCAAATTTAAAATGATAGAATCAATTTCTTCATTATCTGTTTCTAGAATTACAAAAGAGTCTCTTATGGCTTCTCGGTTAGCAATACTCAATAGATTAGAAGAAGTAGTTGGGTGAATTTTATTGGCTAAATTAGGCCCTATGTTGGCAAAGAAATCGTTAACAGTATCAACAGAAGCTTGGATGGAATCAGCCATACTCATAAGCTCTTCAGGACTTTTATTGCTAGTTTTTAAATTAGCTATTTTTCTTTGAGCTATTTATCTCACGAATTTCATAATTTAGTTTAGCCTTTTTAATAATAGATTTCAAAAAATTTCGATATCTTTTGTATGTTATTAGTAATATTTCATTTGTTGCATCTTTTTCAGTTTATAATGCATCCTATCTCTATTCCTCATACATTTCAGTAGGCCGGGCGTAATCCACGGTTTGTATATTGTTTTGTGTTTGGATACTTTATATTTAGTTGAATTTTTGTGCACTAGATCTTGAATGCAGTTTTGAAATGCAAGCATTGCTTCATTTAAATTTTGTATCTTACATATATTACTGAAATCAACCAGCTCTCCAGAATGCTCTATTCAGTCATAGTTAATTTTGATTTTGAGATGATTATTATTATTTTTCAGTAATTTGTTCTCATTTTGAATGCTACACAGCACTGGTTCATGATCAGTGATAGCAGAATTTAGAATAAAGGTTTGAGTGACATATTTTGTTTTAATAATAACGTGATCAAGGCAACTATTACCTCTTGTGGGACAGTAATGTGCTGGGAGTAAACCATGTGAAGATAAAATGTCAAGATAATTGGAAGTAGCTGTATTTGTATCGGCAATGTTGATATTAATATCACCTACTAAAATAATACTTTTAAAAAGAGTAAGTGATGACAGTAGGTTCTGTAATGCAGTTAAAAAGTTGTCAATAATATTAAAAGATAAAGGGCAATAAATTGCGACAATGACAAATTCAAATCCGAGTTTTATAAGTAAACAATTTGAGTCCTCCAGCTTATATTCTTCTACAGAAAAATTAAGACAATTCTTCACCATTACTATGACACCATCATTTTGATTAAAATTGCGAGTAGTGCTTGGAATAAAATATCCATCTAATATTGGTAAATTATTAACACGAGATAGCCAACATTCACTTAACACGATAATATCACAATCAATTTTAATGTTATTCAAAAGTAAACAGAAGGTGTCAAAATTTCTAGGCTGATTTCTTTCTGATTTAGGCTTCTAATATTCTGTTGTAGAATGTTTATACTAGTATTTGGTTTTTGTAGTAAGGACAGACAATCCTTTGGTTCACAGGATATTGGCTGCAATATGTTAATGTTATCAATACTATCGATAGTCACTTATCGCTGCGAATTTTAGTTATGTTAAAAAAGAGAAGCTGATGTAAGGATCTAAATAGTAAAATTATATTAACATTAAGCTTGAAAGCAAAGCAAAAAATTATTATTAAATTATGTTTAAAAAGTTTCAAATTATAGAGTGGACAAATATACAGGTATACTTTTGATAAGATTACATAATTGGAGGTAGATTTGTTTTTAATCTGTTGTGTTATATGTGTTGTTATTTGGTGCTGTAAGTGTCGAAGTTTGATTGGTGTATGTGTATTATATAAATATTGCTTTTTGGGGGGTAGACTTATTAATTTAACAATTTGACACACTATTTTACAAATATATCTAAGTAGGTAGTATATAAAAACTCTAAAGACAAAGTACATATAAAACACAGTCATAAGTACCAATGAAAAGTTGAATATTTTTGAAAACAAACTGTTATTTATGTTTTCATTAAGTTTCTTAAATCTTCTTCGTTTTTTAATAGAATAGGGAAATCGCCTTCGTTTTTTCGTAGGTAGATGCATCCAGATGTAGGCCAACAGGAGCGGTATCCATTTGATATTGCATAATCTCTTGCTAAAAAGTGTAACCTTTTCATTTTAGACGATAAGTATTCTGTTATATAAATCTTAGTAGGAGGTCCTACAAAATTAAGATGTGATATGTTTAGGCTATTGTTTTTATTGAATTTATTAAACTTTTTGTAAGATTGTAGTAACTTCTCTTTTTGTATGACTGAGTTTCGACTCAGTTTTTGAAAAAACCTCGATAAATGTTTCTACAATCAGACGTCTCAATAGTAGTATTTAGAGTCTGCCCTGTTTTCTTTATCATTTCGCATAAATCTTCCTTACTTTCGCTTTTTTTGAAGGGAATGTTTCTCAGTTCAATGGATGAAACACGGGAATTCCTTTCAAGATACTCTACTTTGTGTTACAATTTTTGAATATACAGCTGGTCATCCTTTCTGGATTTTTGTAATTTTTCAATTTCACTATTTAATTGATCATACTTAGCAGAAAGAAACTCAATAGACGAAGAAATCGAGTTGTTTTGATCTTTGATTATATTTACAGATTCCAGTAATTTATCATATTTTGTTTCCAACTGCGCGGTCCACTTTTTAATAATTTCTTCGATCTTATTCATTTTATTATTGAAGCAGCAAAAATAAAAAAATCGGCAAATCAACCGCCTATTTATGTTCACTTCACAAAGGCACAAAACGATTGTTACGTTCCAAACAAAAAACACGACCGAACTGTACGGCGTTCGAGGGGAGAGGAGAAATACTAACACCTTACTTGTAGTAATGTTCATGTGTGTTGTGTCTTTACAATTATTTGTTACTCATTACAGTTACTTGTTTATTTAGCGCCAAATAATATGTACGCCATATTTCCATAGAAGTACAAACCAATTTATTTGTATAAGTTATATAAATTATAACTAGTTATATTAATAAGACTATTTAATGCTGCCTTCATTAACCCGATTTCCAAATAACCTTTCTTCGTCTTACCAACTTCATGCAGATGATTTACAAATCTACACTCAATGAATTTTAACCAACTTTCAGAAGACATTCAAGCTAAAAATAGGGACTACATTTTTTTTACTGGAGCCGAGCCTATGTATGGTCTGAGCGTCAATCCGAAAAAGACTAAGGTTATTATAGTCTGCAATTCTAGGCTTGTCTCCAAAATTAACTGGTTTTCGCTTCCCCATGTTGTGTTTGATGATGTGCGCATTAAATTCTGAAATTGAAACTGTTTAAAATCTACGAATTATTATTGCCACAGAACTCTCTTGGCGGCCTCACCTGACTGAAATCAGTTGGAAACTTTTCGCGTCATCCGCTTCGCTAAGAAGATTAAAGAATTTCCTACCTACTGCTACTAAGATTATGCTTGGTCAATCCTTGCTTCTCCCCCTACTTGATTATGCTGATGCTTGCTATCTAGACAGAACCCAAGAACAACTGGATAAGTTTGAATGCCTTCAAAATGTTTGTATCCGGTTCATATTTGGGTTGGGTAAAATATGACTATATCTGCGAATTTCCTAATAAGCTTAAATGGTTGCCTATTCACCTTTACCGGAATGTTCACTTACTCTTACTTCTGCACAATATCTTCTTCAATCCCTGTACTCCCCCATATTTAAAGGAACATTTTAGTTTCCTTCACCAATCTCATTCCTGTAATTTACGCTCAAATGAAAATCTTCAGCTAACGATACCTAAATACACTTCGCAGGAAATTCTTTTGCCGTACAGGCTGTTCGCCTGTGGAAATCTCTCCCCTTGAAAATCAGATAAGCTACATCTACATTTAAACACTTGATCACTAGCCATTATTTGTCCATTAAATAAAATTTGTTGTAGTAAATACAGTTATATTATTGTTCGCATGTAGGTATATGTAATTTATATTATTATATCTTTAAATTATGTATATCTTTAGTAGTTTTTTTGTTTGTTTCTTCTTTAATTGTATTTAATTACGATTGAATTAGTTTTAATTTAGTTGAACCACCAAACATTATTTAATTTTTCTTTTAATGTCTACTTGGATACTGGGTTGCCTGGAAGAGATCGCTATAAGCAATAAGGCCGCCAATTGTTCTAATGGAAATGCATTCATATTAAATTGCCTAGGTTTAAGTTACAGTGAAAAATAAAGAGTTTTCATTCATTCGTTCATAATAAGTGTACACCTTATAGTATGTTGAACTGTGTAATCTAATTTATACGTTAAGACCCTAAAATGTCATCTATGCAAATAAATTTAATTTCATAAATGTAGCCGGTGTAGTTTTGAAGGTATAAAAACGAATATAGCATTTGCTACTAATGATTTTGTGTTAATGTATTAATAACTTATTTTTTTAATTTGTCAAGACTAATTATGAAAGTTTCTGGTACTAGAACTTACGTAAATCAAAATAAGTTTTATGTTTTCAGGATAAGGGACCAATGGACCCTGTTACTTTAAAGGACGTATTGAAAAGATCAAATGGTACAAGTTTAAGTGAAATATTACAGCAACATAATTTGTCTTTAGCTGATTTGCTGAGCGGACGAGAAAGTGCAATATCAATATTAAATTCAGAAAACTCAGATGAAAATTCAGTTTCAAGAAGTATAGAATCTGAAGACCAGCGTAAAGAATCAGAAAAAGTTGCAAATATCTATAAATCAATAAATAAACCAAAAACAGAAAGCAGCGGAGAGAGTATTTTCTTAAATTTAGAAACAAAGCACGGCGAAACTAGATTAGTTTTTGAAAACAATACTACAACCCAAGCAACTCGAAGTAATTTTCAAGACGAAATAAAAAATGATAAAATTTCACCATTTGACATAACTGCAGACCCTGAAATTACCCCGAAGTTAGTTACACGACGAAGGTTGTCTGGGAGTCGTAGACGCTTAAGAATGCGACCAATGATGAACAGTACTTATAAAAGCCAATTAAGTCGAGATTTAATCTCACTAAATCCGAGGCAACAAACTAAGCACTTGCAAAGAAATTCAAGTAAACCTTTGGAATCGAATGAAGATGACATATTGCTATATGGCAATAATACCCACCAGTCGACATTCAGTGAAAGAAATAATATTTCAAGGAATTTTAATGGAGGCATAAATACGATTTCTATAGTCACCAATAAGCCATTTTCTAATGTCTCTAGTTCCCAAACTTTTCTGAATAAAGAAGCTAGACAAGAAAGTATAAATAAAGAAACACCGACAACAACAACTAGCATTGCCAGGGCTAAAGTAACGGTGCCACCCGTGAAAATTAGAGAAAATCAAGTTGTTACTCCTATAGTCAGACATCCAGTAAATTCATCAATATTAAGGCAACAAGCATTCAATAACAGATTGAAGAGAAAGAGGCTAAAACATAAAAATATTACCACCGAATCTCCTCAAGACAATGTTTTAAAACATTTGTATGGAGTAAGCGATTTAGTTTCATCTACAGAACTTGCAGAGAGAACTAGGTCATCTAAGTTAGATGAAAATAAGCACATTACAACTCCTCTAGAAGATTATATGTCTGCTAACATTTCTAAAGCATTTAACAATGTAACGAAAGCAAGATTTCCAAGTCAAGGTAGAACGTCGTCAACAACAAAAAGTCCTATTACATCCAGTACTACAGAAGAGTCGGCTAGATTTGAGATAGAAGAAATCCTTAATGATATTGGGAGTAAGTATTATAATACAAATCACAAATGATTTTAAATATAGCTTTATGTTTACTTACATATTTATTTATGTTTCAGCAAGTGCAAGATTGTCCAGAATATTAATGGAAAGGAATATGACTTTAAGTGAACTGGTTGAACACCGAGAACGAGGATCAAGCAATATTCACCTAGCTGATATTTTCCACAATACTTCTAAAGAACCAAACCCGCCAGTACCATTCCTGTCAAAATCTCTTATAGAACCAATATCTAAGGAGACTTATCCATTAAGAGCATTGTTAGAAGCAAATCTTCACGAAACCACGGGCAAACTTGCTTCCTTGGATACTGGACGGAGTAACGTTAATATTCCTATTGTAATGGATTTTGGTAATAACGTTAACGAAAATGCAGAAAATATGGGGATAATATCACTTTTCAGTAACTTTACAAAACATGGTGACATAACAAATAAGAATATAAACCAAACCTCTGAAGGAGGTGCTAATCAACCGATTGTTATAGCTACAAATGCTACTACATATGATAAAAATGGCAACAAAACAAGGGATGGTAAAATGATGGATAATATTAATAATCAAGACGACATAGTTAGTTGGAACGAAATATTTACACTAATGAGAAAGACTTACAAAAACGAAACTGGAACCATACCAGAAACTTTAAAAGAAGGTAATAATATAAATATGTAGAATGGAAATAAATATATAAAAGAGAAACTAATCAACTTTGTATATTTTTGTTTTAATTTTGTTTAATTATGTTTTTCAGATTCCAAACCTGGAGGATTATTTCCGAAATTACCACTAGATGAAGACATCAATGGCGATGGGTTAATAATTTTAGAAGACTTGCAACATCTTAAAGATTTTGACAGTAAATTTGCATCTGCAGGGCACGAAAAGGTAGAAGTTAAAACATACGAAAGGATTGAAGCAGCGACGGAAATAACAGGTACTTTAGATAAGATACCCAGTCAAACAAAATCAGTGACTGTTGCAACAGCTTGCATCGCTGGCTTGGCAATAGTTTTGTTCTTATTGACCTATGCTGCGTTTAAGTGGAAGCAAGAGAAAAATTCGCTTCAAAAATGTGATGTTGAGGGTGAAAATATACCTTCACCTATATTCGAAAACAGAAAAAATCATAAGAATAACAATAGTATAAGAAGTATAAGTCCTATGCTCTCAACTTCAAATATATATACACGTAATACTTTAGATTCAAGAAACGGTAAAGAATCACCTGAATACATGTGGGACACATTACGAAAACCTTTTCAGTAGATGCGCATAGTGCTGCTTTCAAGAGAATTAAAGGGTAATTAACTTGAAAAGAAATTAAAATTTATTTTTATATTTATAATAAATAAAGAAATTGTAATTATCAAACTACAAATGAATTTATGCAAGTTAATTTAATACAACGGATTTTTTTACTTTGCTACTTAATCATTGTTAAGTATATATTGAAAGAAAGGAGTGAAACGAAAAACTGAAACATCACTATTTAAGTCTAAGGACAATTATTCAACTTTGAGTGTGGCAGTTAGATACGAACTTTGTTTTCAGGGGTTTTGTTTTTTATAAAAAAAATGTATCAATAATAACTGTTTTCCTTATATTTTATGCTGTATCCACATCTGTATTCATTTTTCTGTGTGTGCTATGTGTTCATTTGTATTCATTGGTTCATACAGCCATAGTAGTGTACGACCAAGGTGTTCCTTTATACCATTTTTCTATTATTATTTTTGTATGGTAGACCAATTTACTGCTTAATCTAATATTTAATTTTAAATTTCTGTATAATTCATTAATATTTCAAAATTTTGAAATTTATTTTGTTTGTTAGAATAATGCTATTCACGTAAGAGATATCTAAATACTAATGTTGATATTTTGTTAGGAGAATGGCAACCATTCTGAAATTCTTTTCCACAATTAGATTAAAAACCTACATAATGAGGTATATTGTTGTGGATTCTCATTCAGATCACATGAAAGGCTCATTATTTTTTGCTGGCATGAACCCGTTAGCCTTAGACGATCCTCCAAGGGTCGATATACATTTTAGGTAAATTTTCTTCAGTCTAAATATTCATATAACCATAAGCAATGATATATTTCTTGTGCAATGATAGTACAACAAATTAATAACAAATTCGACTATATAAAACAGATGTGGAAGTAGCTTGAACCTTGTTTAAATTTAGTCATAGATGGTTTTGGGATGACCTATGAAACTGATATTGTGACCTGATATTTTAGATCTTTTAGAATTAATTTTAGTTTCCATAAGCATTACTAATTTATACAATTTATTCAGAAAGTTATTAATGTATTTTGTTTCTAACATCAGTTATTTATGTATTTTGCCTAACAGTATTATGGCAGTTTTATTGTTTCTGACATACCAGATTATGTATGTTTCTATTTTTTTAAATTCTTAAATACAAATTAAGCTATATTAAAAAGTTTTATTTCGATCTGTATTACCTGTAACTGTCGTATGTGAATATATCTTGAAGTTTCTTAAGTATTGGTATATCCAAACTATGAATTTTGTTGTAAAAGTAAGCATACTGTCTTGCAATGTTCCTGTACAGTTTTAGTGACGACTCAAATACTGGTGATGGCTGAAAATTTAAGAGACACTATTTTGACCATTATGTGAAATGATTTAGTAATATTGCAAAGATTTGTTTTAAATCTTCATGTTGAACGTTTTTTTTAAATAAAATACATTATTGAAATTTTATTTCAACTAGATTTCATACAGAAGGCTCAAGGGCACATTCTTTCATATACTTATCCCCGTTATTGAAAAAAGTACATATAAGACCGCCATAAATACACAGCAACATTAAATACTGACTGATACCCATAGTAACTTAATAAATATAACTTTATTTGGAATATGGTCTGCATAATTTTTATGGCCTTGAGAATGAAGATTGTGATAAAATTTGGTATATTTTATTATTTAATAATGGGGCTGAACTTAGGATATTTTAATCTCAGAAAATGGTATAGTTGACTTGTGTAATGGATTCGAAATTTAGGTGTACTAAGCCACATGACAGACTCTATTATAAAATATCATATAAATATAAATGTATATTATAAAAATGGCAGCAAAATACTTTCTATTTATGCTTATTTTAAACCAGTTATTTTATTTTGTAAAACATATGAATACGGAAGAAGAAATATTTGATCAATACAAATAAAAGATTACACTTACTCTCAGTTCTATGAGCTCTTCTGAAGTGAAGTACAGAATAGTTGAATATTTCTCAGGCAACATGTCAATGTAAGGCTTCCAAAGGGAATCTAAAAGTTTGAAAGGTAACTTTTATTATAATTGAAAACAAATTAATTATACAAAAACCAATATACTGAATAGCATAAGAATAGTAGATAAAATAATTTTTTTATTTAATCTATATCTTACTAGAGTTTAACCCGCGGCCGCGCCGCGGGTCAACCTCTAGTGCGTGCTTCTTGTTTAAAGAGCAGGTGTTAATACAGGTTACATTGTACTAATTTTTTATGTTAGTGCTATTTGCACCCGGAAAATTAATTTCATTTTATATCGCAAACTATCCCATCTCCCGGCATGAAAAGTATCTATGTCCATTTTCAGTATTAAAACTACATTTAAACAAAATTACAGCAAAACCGATCCAGTACTCCTAGTAGTTCTTCCATGAAAGCTTAACAGAAAGTCATATCAAGTTACTATCTCATTTTTTATAGACAATAAATTTTTATATTTATAAACTTGAGAAATTATTGGTCTCATCCAAACTTTCATCCTCTATTTCAAACCGTCCTAGTTTTATTTATCTATCCCCCGTCTATGAAAACTACATAAATAACAAAAGTGACAATAATAACAAAAATGACAAAAGGGACAAAAGGGGACAAAAGGGACCAAAAGTACAAAAAGGACAAAAGGGACAAAAAGAACAAAAAGGGCAAAAAGGACTAAAAGTACAAAAAGGACAAAAAATACAAAAAGGACTAAAGGACAACAGCATAAAAATGACCAAAATAACCAAAATGATGAAAATGGCAAATCACAAAAAACCTATCCTACTTTTTGGAATAAACTTTACATAAATCTATCCCATTATCCGGGATTAAAAGTATCCTTTGTCCACAATGATTATTAAAATTACATATATACCGATTTTTAGCCGAATTGGTCCAGTAGTTTTACCGTAAAAGCATAACAAACAGAGAGACAAATATATTTTTATCCCGGAAGCTATCCCATTTTTCGGGATAAAAAGTATCCTATGTTCATTCTCGGCATCGAAAATATATATATACTGAGTTTCAGCCAAGTCCGTCCAGTAGTTTTTCCGTGAAAACGGACCAGACAGACAGACAGAGTTACTTTCACATTTATAATATTAATAGGGATGAGAGTCAACCGATCAAAATGAAATTCAGTTTACATGTACTTCTGAGAATTGGGATATAAATACTGAGACACTTTATAAACTTACAGGATGTCACAGCCCTGTACATTACTAGCATCTGTTATCACATCATAACTAGCTACAAGTAAAAGGAGTGAAATAGTGCATTAATTACACCAGCCCACAAAAAATAAAAAGTTGTCTGTACTTTTGACCAGACTTATCTATTCTTATGTATTTGGATGCACTGAATCTGAATCTGGGGTCAGTTTGGTCCATACACCCTCAAAATTCATGAGGATGTTTGTGTTTGACTCATACAGTCTAAAAATTTTTACAGACCATTATTTTTACAGGCCAGTGTTATTGTTTCAAAAGTAATTAAAATTATTTATATCATGATATTTTAAAAATAAGATGATTATTTTTACAATTTATTCTAGAATATTACATTTTGTAATTTACATTAACGGAACATCAAATTACCTGAATTATTTTTTTCAAGCAACAGGAAAAGTGCTAATGTAATATTTGGCATATTCTGTAGCAGTGGATCAACAGCAATAAAATCAGCAAGATCTGAATCTTGAGCATCCTTTTCTGTCATCATAACTTTGGCAGGAACTGTGAGTATAAGTGAACCCTCAGTAAAGGTCTTGGTTGCTTTGAGCCCAAGGTCATAGCCCTCAAACTCTGAGATTTGAATGCCTGTAAATTCAAACATGTAATGTGAAAATAAAACTTATACTTTGTAATTTTCTGTTGTCATGTCATAGTTATTTGTGACAAGTAGTCACTACTACTGACACTATGTAGTTGAAATTTCAAAATAAAGTGTATTCTATTAAATACTACACAATTGAGGAATGAGTTATGAAAAAGCTTGTGTGACAAATCAAACATGTAACTACTAAGAAATTAAAAAATAAATTTAGGGCACATAAGTGTATACAGTATCTGTTAAATAATGTTTAAAAAAAAATAATATTCCAAAATAACTTTTTATTACAGTCTAAATACTTAGTGAGATATATCTGAGGTTATCTGGAAGAGGTCACTTATTAGCAATAAGACTCCCTTTGTGCATAATGAGACATAGTTTTAGTCTGCAAGTTCTTTTATGTATTGCTGCACAATAAAGAGTTATTGATTGATTTATTACTAAGAAAAATAGGGCATTCAAATTGATAATAGATTTGTAATTATATGTATCTGTAGTCTGCAATATATATCACACTCATTCCAGCTATGCATACTTCTGGAAAGGTAGAACATATATCATAAATGCTAGGTCGTTGATGTACCTAGAATCAGAAGCCCAACTTTCAACAATACTGGTCAGGAAATTGTATAGTCTGATGCAAATATTTATATCAAGGTAATGGAGAATGGGGCACAATTTATTTTGAAAATCCTTGTTGGAATATTAAATCCAACAGAAGTTGCTCTGGGCTTTTACATACATTTCCAATTTTCTTGCAATTTTCAAGGCCTTTAAGTTACAGAAAAAATGGTGACTTACCGTCAAATTGAACTTCGTGGTCTTGTAGCCATTTAATGTATTTATCAATGTTCGCTTGGCGTGTGCCCTGACTGTTCCTGTATTGGGGTGCCTCTAAATTAATAACCTCTCTAATAATATTGTCGATTTCTAAGTGATGTTCCCAACTTTTACTAACAGTACCACTGGCTTGAAAAATACTTGTTAATCTCAAAACTTTGTCCACTAGTAAAGCCAATTCCCTACGTTTTTGTTGAAGAAACTTGTTGTTTTCTTTGCCACTGTTTTTCTTATAAGTTTGCTTTGACTGTGACTTTCGACCCATTTTTGACTTATAGAAGCAAATATTACTTTTATTATAGAAAACTATACAAATAGAAACGTGGAATTTAAGTTAAGCTAAAAATAGGTCTCCAAAATTATTTCAAAACTGTGTTTTGAAAGTATAGGATGACATAAAGTTATGTTCACATTTACAAGAGAGAATTTCCATGTTTACATTTTCAATTTAAATATTTATTATACCTAAGTGAATAGTGTTTCTATTATTTGTTTCACTCTAATTTAAATCATCGTATAGTAATCAATATAATTCTGGCCGTTAAGTAGTTTATTTTTAATTGTTGAACTCTGTTGAAGTCGAAAATCGATCTTACTATATGTTGGAAATGTATACATATCTTAATATAACGTTCCGGTGTACGTATTCTTCTGATCTCTCTTCCTTTGAGCTGCAGTCTAATTTTAGTGACTTGATGTGTGAAATGAACTGGTGTATATCATAGCGCGAAATTTAAAATTGAATTTTTAGTATAAAACGGGGAAAATGTTAATAATTCATATTATAAACGTATCTAAAACGTGCACTAGTTTGTCTGGATGTCGAATAAATTAGCTTTGACTCGCTGGCCGGTGGGTAGCTTAATTTACCGAAATTTTTGTGAGGGATATTATCACCCTTAGCGCGCTAATTCCTCAAATCTAAAAATTTGGTCGCGTAAGCCTCTAAAGCTAAACATGAATTACGATTTGTCAATACCGAAATCTTCTGTGAAAGGATAAGTTCGGTATTAACAATGGTAGTGCGCGCTTAGCCTTAGAGGTTTACGCGGGCAATATTTACAACAGGTATTGCCGGGCTTGCAGCACAACTCTTAAGCCGAATTTAGACGGTTCATTTATGTCTTTCAATTTGGATGAATCCACAAAAACGATCCATATCCATCCATCCATAAACTTAAATCATTCGATGTTATTGAATACTATCTTGGCCTTTCTTTTTAATCCCTTTCAACCAAATTAATCAATGTGATCGATCCGTCTAATATCAGTATTACATAAGTTCCAAAAATATTGTTTCTCACAGTATTTCATTGAAGCAACATTGCTTGCAGTGTGACATCACACGCACTCCATAGGCATTGACAGATGAACTTTGTTTGGCAATGACAGTGGTACGGAGGGCACTTGGCAACCAAGCGCGTAGTTCCTAGAAATGTTATTTGAAATCGGCCCACTTTACGGACAGAGAAAGAATCGCCCTCTAAACTAATTGCATTGCAGCATAGTGCCACGCAATCGTCTAATAACTAGTATGTATGTATTCTGTATACTAACGGTCTTATTCATAAAGAGTTAGAGTAAGTTAGAAAGCTTCTTTATAGTTCTTAAACGTTCAAACTTACTATAACTCTCTATGAATAAGACCGATACCAGTTAGTAAACTATTGTTTTAAATAACTTGATATGTTAAGGCACACGCTATGAATACTTATATTAATAGATTAACTAGAAATAATCCTTTTCTTTAGTGTGCCCTTCGGCATTCATTCGCAGGAATTGATCCATATAAGCCACTCTATCTAATGGTATAACAATGACACGCGCACAAGTAAAACATTTTACCCCCCCTCTCTCCCCGGTTATCGGTTATTGTTACCTGTTTTGTGTTTTACAAGAAAGCAATAAAATCGAAGTCCGTAAACAAACTGAGAGCAGAATACAAAAGAAAAAGGACGTCGTCAATCGGCAAAGTGCATATTGCATCTAAACACGAGTAATTGTTTCCTTTAGTTTAAACATTTAGGGTCTAATGCCCTAGTATTTGTCTTATTAATTAATTGTTGTGCCGTGAATTAATTTGAACTTTGATAACATGGAAATAGATTTATAATATAAAATTGTATAATATGGAAATACTCAATTTTCTGAAATAAATGAATTATTATTATTATTTCAGAAACGTCCTGATTAGTCTATATGAAATTTGAGAGTGTGTGCGTGGAAATCGAAACTTTATAAGCCGTTCAAAGGAAAATGTTAGAGAACTGATCAAGGAGGAACTTGATCGAAAGTACATAATATACAGCCGTGGTAGCTTAGTAGTTAGCACACTAGTGTTTCATACTCAAAGAGGTTCGAATCCTAACTAGAAACCTTGTAACACTTAGGCAGTTTTCTAATGTGCATATTGTTACAATTAACACGTGTGTTAACGGTAAAGTAAAACATCGTGATGAAAACTGCACATTGAGGTAGCCGATGTGTCAAATTCGCCAATCCGCCTTGGACAGGCGTGGCGAGTATACTGCCTGTTTCACTGTTGTTGTGTTTTCCTTTATAAAATGTCGTGCTAGCTTTGTGTCTCATTCTAATAACATGGGTTTGAATTTTAAGAAGCATGTGCCGCTAAGTTGTTTTTTTGACTGAAGGGCAAATTATTATAACTACCACCTGATGACGATGAAGAAAAAACTTCGGGAGGACCTGCATATCAAGGTTACCGATGTGCGCAACTCGCTAAACCGTTTCGGACAAGCATGGCAGATATACCGCTGGTGGTATTACCTTAGGCTCGGACCTTTACATTTCTGTAGGAACGCCTAACCCTAACAGGGGGACGTTCATGGGCTGCTATTATATGGACTTTCCACATTGCGTCACTGGGTTCTACCACTCAATAACTCTCAAATCTTCCGGGATTAAAATACTCTATGTACATACTTCTTTGATCAATTCTTTTCGGTGGTAAGTCATTAATTTATTTTAACACTCATTGCATCATATTCGCATAAAATTAATAATTATCATGCCTTCCAAAAGCTTGTTTTTACATTTAATGAATGTTTTTAATACAAAATAACACAGAAGAAGCAAAAAGGCAGTGGTCCAGTTGAAAACATAAAAGTAATTTCACTCGTCTATAATACGAGTCTAAATTAAATCGTGCCAACCGACCTCGAAATGTTTTTATTTGTTGTATGATACAGGTAGTGCCTGAACTATTAGTTCATCTGCAATAATTAATCATTCTATGATAATTTGATTCTGACAGAATAAAGTAAGTACTCTGAGAAAAAAATATTTGCTTCGTGCATGTCGCGTTATCTTTTCATGTCTGCATAATATGAATTATGACTCATTATAAAGCTTCCATAATAATCTATGAGAATATCATATGGTACAAAATTAGTGTAGGTATTCATAGATATTTACTTGTTGTAATATTTAAAAACAGAACATATTATTTTCATTTGTTTTGTTGAAGATAGCAACGTACGATACGAAAGTGGAATGTGACGTGATCCCAGTGCTCGCCGTTTAGTAGAATTTCATACAAAAGCTAAATGCAAAGTGTAAATATTTAAATATATTACACAAGAGTTGTAGTTTTCTAAAAATAGCTGGTTTTATAATTATGGTTAACCTATGTTTGCATCTCTGCCAGTGTATGTTTTATTTTGAACAATATCTAATTAAATAATAAAAAAGTCCCGAGATAATAATCTAATCACTGAATTAAAAATGTTGAATACCCGAACGTCTCAAAGCCTTCTAGGTTCTTTAATTCTGCCGGTTGTCATTTCAAACCGCTTCGGTTTATCCATGAGTATGCAGCGAGCAGTGTTGTAGTTATACGTTTCTGGAGCCCAATTCTGCTACTTTAAATTCCTTGGTGTTGCGAAGATATTCAAAGTACGATTCCATTGCGGTAGTTAAAAAAAAAATCGTATTCTACTAAATCCACAATAACTTCTCGACATCGTCGCGGTAGAATAATAGTAGAAAAAAATGGTGTTACCACCAGCAAAAATGGCGTTAGCTGAACTAAATATTGAAAAACTACCAAAAATTTTAAACATTTATTTCGCGAGTTTTCGCTAATAAATATTTATAAAGATAGAGTAGTTGCCACGGGCATGTCATTGGAATTAACAGAATACTGAAATCAGGCAAACCTACGATTAAGACGAGTGTCCGGCGAGTTTGACGTGATAGTAATAGCAGAATTGGCCCCCGGAATCTAGCAATAATATTGCTCTGGGCACTCATGAGCTCCGGGCAATATTTACATTTTGTGTTACTCCAAAAGCATTATATCGTAGAGCATTATGTCGCAAAATAAATAATACCTGGCAAGCAGAAAGGCAAAACTAGTCCCCTCGAGGTTTGCGACTTAGCACTTCTATTGGAATTCTGAAACGTTGACTTTTAATTTCGACAGGATGATCAAACCTAAACTAAATATTCTGTTTTCATTTTACATTTATTACAGTAGTTCGCTGATGAACATCACTTTAACACGTTTTATTGTGTTCTTAACTATGCATCAAGGTAAAAAAATACTGGAAAATATTTAAACGCTACAAAATCCGAATGTTAAGTATTAAAATTACAGAACCATACGTGAGACATAAAAAGATTTCGAGTGCTTTATAATAGGTGTACCTAATTGTGTACGCAGTACATTTACACAAAACGAATTCGAAGGTAAAAAGGAACATTATGCAAATAATATAATATAAGTAGGTATGTATTTACTAACTCAAAGGCTTATGACCTTTTTACTATTATGATTTCAGTGCAAAACCTCTACATTTCGGGTGAGATCGTATAAAAGTGTTTTATAGTAAAAATACTTATGAAAGCTAAACATAACACGAAAATTTTATTAATCTTGTTGAAACGCGTACAATTCTCAATGCGTTTGTAAATGATTACTCATGAAAGCTTGTGATGTGTGAGTTTATTTTGTTTTAAGCCGGCTTTATTACGTCGATAGAATTAGTCACTCTATATCCTTCTTCATGTGAACAAAAAATAGATTAAACATTATGTTTGTTGAATGTAATGATTATGTCATGTTACAGAACTTTGTAACGCAAGCCTTGAGAATCTATCTATCCTTGCCAAAGATATACTCCTCGCGCGATACGTATCTGAAATTTATACGAAAGAAGTTGGGTGGAAGGCTCTAATCTATATCAATAAATAAAAATTTAGGGTCTGTCTGGTGATTAAAAATTGAATGCCAAAATTTAAATGTAAACCACTGTCTGTATATACGGTGCCTAATAAAAGATGACAGAATTTAGAAATTTTGTCTGTTTGTCAGAAAATTTGTTTAGAAGTAACCAAAGGGCTAGACGGGTTCTAATGAAAACTGTATAGATTACTACATAGGAATTTCATCTTAATTCATTTCGATATTCTAGAGGGTCCAAGATACGAATATAAAGTTTCAAAGTCGCAGGAAGCCGAGGCCCTAACTATATTTTGGAAAAACAAGTTACCCGCTTACCTATTATCCAGTTTTAAAAAAATTACGGAAATTTTTCATTACTTACCTCAGAAAAAAGTTTAGCGCGCTTCTACAGGCCTGAAAGGTCATGTTAATTAGTTTACTTTGCTTGTGGTTTACTTTTGATCCTTTTTAAATATAATATAATCTTGATTTGTTGAAACCGACATAATTGCTATAAAAAGAGTCCATCGTAATAAGACCATCTTATAATATTTATAGTTGTACGCTTTAAATTTTGTTTTACCAAATTTATATAGTACACAAATTAGAAAGGCAGAGAAAAGAAATCAAAAAGAAAGTAGTGACTTCGGTCCTGATCCGTGTACGGTTTGAAGGATTTAGTTCTTGCCAAATAAAACTGACAAAATTTTATGTTGTATTTATGCACATTATTATTTATTACATACAGTGAAAGTAGCGGAAGCCTGAATAATCAACAAAATTAAATATTTAATACACCTGAAGGTGTATTAATTTTTGCTTTCGTTATCGACAGCAAGACCGCCGAGACTGGTACACGCAGGTGAACCACACGCACCCGTCTTTTATTGTAATGTATATTGCCGCGGGCTCTGATGTACCAGCAAGTGGAACTAACAAAGGCGGACCAGTCACACCTGCATCGAGTTAGCTACTGTCCAGCGACCCTGACTCGGATGACTACAGGATCATCGAGGTTTAGTATCCGGCATACTGCTATGAGGTTGACACAATCAAACACTTTCCCTACAGGGTTTCATTTCTGCCAATCACCAAAGGAGACTAATTTTCACCATACTTAATACTTTATTAACATGATGTAACATAAATATATTATTCCTAAATATAATAACGTGGTGTATGAGACAAGGCGCGAGGAATATATAAATGACCTCCCAGAGGACCTGCAATCAAAGTACAAAAATAACCACAAACCAATCAAATATATGCTGAAAAGATTTTATATTAATTCCCAAAGCGGACCATCAGGCTCACATGTGCAGACCTGGGACTAAAACAGAACCATATACTAGAATGATGATAACAATTACTCGCCTCTGCTCCTATTTTTGATATAACAATCTTGTGTACACGACTCTCTGCGACACGAAGAAACCCATGAGGTTTCTGTGCCAGAGTCAAATGTGTTTTTAATGTATATGAATGTAAGCATATTGAAAAATAAATTTAAAAAAAATGTTATGAAATTATTTGTGATATATATTCATACTTAAATCCATATTCTCAATAAATACATTACTTTGGTTAGTGGACCGAATGCCATTACTACAGGTTTTTGTCATCATTTTAGGAACCTTTACTGTGCATAAAGATGCATTTGCCCAATTTTATAGTTTTTTTATTATTGCAACTTGGTAAACGCAGATGGTCTATCCAGTGGCAAGTGGTTACCGTCGCCTATAGACGTATGCAACACCAGAGGTGAAGCAAACGCCTTGCCAGTCTTTAGTATCGGATAGCAAGGAAGTAATAAAAGGTATTGAATAGAAGATTCAAACAGGAGGAATGGGAAATGGAAAGTTGAAAAAGAAGTTACGTATATAGTTGTTTTTTGATGATGCGTTTACTTCATTAGATAACCTTTTTGTGAGACTTGAGTCCCACATAGAGTTGCAGTTTATAAAGTGTACTAATTTAGGAGAAAAATAATACATTAGGCTGAGCCAGATGCAATGTATGTATTTGCTAATACGATGACAGAAGGAATAAAAAATAGTTAAAGTCAATGGAATATTTAAATACTTTTTTAAAAGTCGCCAGTGCTTTGATATTAAGTAAACGTAGGTTTTAACAGTTTTAACACCTCCCCGTAATCAAAGCACTCTCTGTATAGTATAGATATATACCCTGTATCAAAGTATTTAAACTATTAACCCTACAGGCCCTACACGCAATACCTATTAACAAATTAATTTGACTATGTGAACACTATGTTAACCCCAAAAAGCTCAAGCATTTGTAGTGTCTCAGCTTAGGCAATGCCTTAGTGAGAATGTCTGCTGTTTGGTGAGTTGATGGTATGAATTTGATAACGACTTGTTTGGTTGAGATGCACTCACGAATAAAATGATGTCGAATATCAATGTGTTTGGTGCGAGAGTGATGTGTATTATTTCTAGTGAGTGAGATGGCACTTTGATTGCCGCACAATATCGTTAAAGGTGGTGATGATTGAAAGATGTCATTAATGAGCGATCGGATATAAATGGCCCCCTTACATGCCTCGCCAAGAGCCATGTACTCCACCTCTATTGTAGACTGAGCCACAGTTCTCTGTTTGCGTGACTTCGTGACACTGATGAACCGCTCATCTGGAACACATACCCTGTATAGGAGCGTCGGTCAATCAGACTACTTGCGTAATCAGCATCAGCGTATCCAATCCCATCACTAGTATTGCTGTATGTAAGCTTTTTATCTGTCGTTGCCTTCAGGTAACGGAGAACACGCTTTGCAGCTTTCCATTGTACCTCCCCGTAATGTGCGTTGAATTGGCTCAGAGCAGATACCGAGTGAGTTATATCAGGTCTGGTACCAATGGCAAGGTACATTAACGATCCAATGAGCTCCTGGAATGGTAAGTCCGGCTTCTCATCGCCAGGGTTTGGCAGAACAAATTGCGTACCCGTCTCCATCGGAGTAGATACAGGAATACAGTCTTTCATCCCAAACTTTTCTATCACCTTCTCAATATATTTTGTTTAGTCAAGTGATAGATGGCCATTCTCTCTTGTCACTCTCATTCCTTGACAGTCTTTTAGGTGGCATAAATCTTTGATTACAAAAGACTTTTTCAATTCAGCTTTGAATTCTTCTTTTATCTTCTTATCATTGCTGAAGATGAAGAAATCGTCGACAAAAACAGCTACGATAAGCAACTTTGTATCTTCGTGCTTGTAATATATGCAGTGTTCTTTTTCGTAACGTTTGAACAAAAGTTTGTCCATAGCCCCACAAAGTTTTTTATTCCACTGCCGTGGAACTTGTTTAAGTCCATAAAGAGATTTTTTGAGAAGGCAAACTTTAGGTTTGTCATTAGAAAAACTTTCGGGCTGCTCCATGAAGATTTCTGCTTCTAGATCGCCATTAACGAATGCTATCTCGACGTCTAGGTGATCAATGTCCAAATTTATTTTCACAGCGAAAGCCAGTAGAAGACGAACGGACGACAGTCTTGCTACCGGTGCAAAAGTTTCACCATAATCAACACCATAGACTTGTGTGAATCCTTTGGCAACAAGTCTTGCTTTATATTTCACAATGTATCCTTCTCGACTTTGTACACCCACTTACTTTTAACGATTGAATCTATCTACAGGTCTATTTACAAGCATCCACGTTCCACGCTTTTGTAATGAATCGTGTTCACACTGCATAGCTTTCAGCCACTCTTGGCTATGACTGTCTTCCAAAGCTTGCTTGTAAGTTTGCGGCTCGTAATCAGTGTTGCTAAGGTTTGCATCGTCTAAGTCAGAATATCTCGCGGGAGCACGGTGGTCTCGAAGAGGATATCTTCGAGCAATGATGTTTTCAGAAATATCAACTACTGGTGACACAGCTACAGGAATATGTTGAAAATCGACAAAGAACTCCGATTCCGACTGAAAAGCAGGTGGTTCTTCAGTAGGGAACTCAGCATGTTCTTCTGTTGGATCTTGAAGCTCGGGATATTCAGCGTGTTTTTCGTCAATAGGCTCATGAATGTTGAAGTTGTCACATGTTGTGATAACTTCCGTCGGCTGTGTGTGGGTTGCAGGCGAGGAATCTTGAGTGATAGGTGTGAAGACCTCCAGATTTTCAGGCTGAGGATCTGACACTTGTGTTATTTCTTCACCAGGTTCTCTAGATGGTGGTAGCTTATTTTCGACGAAGCCGACGTCTCTAGCAATGGTGACATTCCTTGGATTCTGGGGATCAACAAGACGATATTCTTTAGTATTTTTTGAATATCCAACGAAGATACAGGTTTAAGTCTTGGAATCGAGTTTCTTGCGCTTCTCGTTAGGGATTAGAATGTGCGCTTCACAACCGAAAACACGCAAGTGACGTAAATCCACCTTCTTCCCAGTCCACATCTCTTCAAGGATTCGGTTATTTAGTGCGTGGGTCGGCGAGCGGTTTTTGAGATATATTGCTGTGAAGACAGCTTCACCCCAATATGTTCGTGGTAACCCAGAATCTTGGAGCATAGTTCTGGCTTTCTCGACAACGGTTCTGTTAACTTGCTCTGATACTCAGTTTTGCTGGGGGGTATAGGGCACTGTTGTCTGATGAACAATACCATTTTCGATGAGAAAATGAGTGAAGTTATGGTTAACGAACTATCTTCTATTGTCGGAGCGTAAACACTTTATTTTCAGACCTGTTTGATTCTCCACTAGGTTCTTGAATTCAACGAACTTATAGAAAACTTTGCTTTTCGATTTTAGCAGGTAGCCAAAAGTCTTACGCGTAAAATCATCTGTAAAAGTTAGTAGGTAAAGAGCTCCACCCCATGAATGCGTACTCATCGGTCCGCAAAGGTCTATATGTACCAATTCTAGTTTAGAATCGGACCTACTTTGTGAATTCTCGAATGGTTTCTTCACATTTTGCCTTGTAGGCACGGCACGCAGGTTTTATTTAAATCTTAATGATATATTTGTGTAGTCTAAATCTAGTTTATAATCTTTTTTAAATATTTAAGGCTTTAGGATGTAGGTGCCCAAGACGTCTATGCCATAGTAAGGCAGACTCTTTGGGTTGTGTGACATTGGCTTTGTAATCTGCCGTATCCAACTTGTACATACCATTAAAGTTTGACGCTCTTGCAACCACACAGCCTATCACTTTTCAGCCTTTATTCAAAAGGCTTCTGAAAATAAAGTGTTTACGCTCCGACAATAGAAGATAGTTCATTAACCATAACTTCACTCATTTTCTCATCGAAAATGGTATTGTTCATCAGACAACAGTGCCCTATACCCCCAGGAGTATCAGAGCGAGTTAACAGAACCGTTGTCGAGAAAGCCAGAACTATGCTCCAAGATTGTGGGTTACCACGAGCATATTGGGGTGAAGTTCTGGGCCCATAACCTGTGAGACTTGAGTCCCACACAGAGTTGCAGTTTATAAAGCTGTACTAATGCTTTTTAACGTTGCTGCTTAGTTTTCGAGTGACACTGATTATATATGATACAAGTATAACTCTAAACGACCACTTCTAAATTCCATCGCGACACACCTTTCATTATGAAGTCAGCGGTGTTCCTAGGCTATTATACTCGAAAGTTTCTCCTTGTTGTCTAATGTCTATAATAATGTCGGTACATTTGCGTTGATTGAGAATTCTAATAAAGGCTATGAGCTCAGCGAGCGTGGAATACATTAGCGACGCGTGAACTTTGTGCAAAGCTTTACTTAGACCATTTAAGGCGGTAAAGTTACTTGAAGAATTTAATTTATAACGCTATCCTGTTTTCAATTAAGTTTAATACCTTATCGTATAGTTATTATCAACTAAATTGACTTTTAAGATAGCTAACTGTGGCCTGCGGCATTGTTGTGAAATTAATACATCAAACGAAATAGCTTCAGGGTGATTTCTGCAGGTGCGTAGGCGGTGTAAAAATTCAAATCGGGTATTGTTATATAATGTGTAACAAAATTTTAATCTATTGTATATTTATGATAGAGTCGTGTTCTATGATTAGCATCTGTACAAATGTTAACGAGGTTGATAATAGCTGCGATCTAGTAGTAGTCCTTTCAATTTGAATTCGATTCTGGCCAAGGTAGATAAACGTAAACGAATTTTTGTTATTTACTCTGTGGTCTGTATTGTGGCCTTGGAGTTTTCTTTTTTTAATTTTGCCATGGCAGACGAATGACAAATAATCGCCCAGGAAAAAACTTAACTCTGAAAAGCTCCTAAATCCTACAAAACTACATAGTAACTTGTTTTCCTGTTTTGACGTTTTATTATTTATTTCTTTAGAGCAAGACAGTATTTAATTGTTTTAAATTTTTTCCGATTTATTTTATTATAAATACAATTTAATAAAAGCTTATAACATTCTTGAGATCAAGGCCTCTATATTACTCATTGAATTTATGTAAGTATATATAATACAAATCAACAAACCAACTAGTGATATTATAATGTGAATATGTTAATTAGTACGGAAGCAATAACTCATTCTTAAAACGGCAATGACAAAATACATATCATCTATAATTAAAACGTGTGGCTAGCGCATATCAGTTTTATATTGTTGAGGTAATCCTACGTAATTTTGATTTCAATAAGATTTATTTTGCAATCTACTTTTCTCATGTTATTTATGTATATATGCCTAAGCTATTCACATCAAACAATCGGTTAATAATGGTATATATTTATTATGCTTATTTAAACTGATGACTGAGCAATCAATGACATTATGCTATTGTGATAATTATATAATTTTAAACGTGCTGTCCTTTGTTGCAAATACATGTTTAAAAATATAGTAAACTTGCGAAAATTTCAATACCATATAGCATAGGAATAATAAAATTCTCAGAAACAAAAATTATCCCATGTTCACCTCCATTCTCAATTCATACAACAAACTAGATACCTACTGAAGAGTGAATTAACAAACTCATTTCCACATTTAAATATAGTATGGACTATTGGCTACATCTAACTTAGAATAAGGTTTACTTACGGACGAACTCCAATAGGTATAATATTTTCCTAACACATATTAACTTGTGTTGTCGTCATTACGTGACTTGATACATTCTCACAACTTACGCTGTATTATTTTCCTATAGAATCACTTTCGATGTCATCTTCATTCGGTAATAGTTGTGACGTCAAAGATGACGCTAGGTCTTACAGTATGTGACGACGCTAACCGCAAAACGTTATTCAGTGTTGTTCAATTAATTTATTATTTGTCGATACCGATATTTGTTTAGGTGTTCTAGAATTTTCCATAGTTTCTTCTTTTAAATTAGATTTGTTGACCTGGATTGTAATTTTTGGGATACGTGGTCTCTAAGATGTTCTAAAACCTCGCCGTACGTACAAAGAACGTGGAGGTGAAACGTTTCATTCACACTGGAGATGTTCTCACTGTAAAACGATGGCGCAGAGCAAGGCATCATGTCTTTCAAAGATTGAATGGAGAGGAGAAATCAACTCAAAAAGTTCTTCTGCTCACCCTCTCCGAAGTGTATTCGTTGGTGCTCTGTCTAATATTTGAAGCCTTGCAGCGACAAACTGATGTTTTCGATTCTGTTTTAGCTATTCTCTCCACCGATTTCAACGTCTTAATAAGGTAATATATAGATAGAAATACTATAACATTTTTGGAAAACACGCATTTTGTATATTTTTTTATTGTGATATAGGAAGACCATATTGTAACGCAATCTAGCCCGACTTTAAGCGATGATATGGTTTAGGATAATATGCTTACCAATAAGTTGCCTATTTCAAGAACTTCTGATTGGAAATACAGTATCTGACAGTTCTAGTCTTTTGTTATGTACATATACTTAGTCTGGCCATAAATATTGTTACAATTAAAAAGAAACAAAATATTACATTTGAATTTGAAATCTGTCATTTTTTATATGATTGTTCATTGTGTTTTCTCATTTTGGCGCCAATACATTGTACAACATTTTGCGATATTAAAATGGGGTGGGGCGATAAAGAGAACCGAATTGCTGTGATTGCATTACACAAAGTAGGTATGGAGTCAAATGCAATTTTTAAAACTCTCCATACGCTTGGTATTAATCAAATGTTTATGTACCGGGCTATTCATAGGTACAATAAGACCTCTGCTTGTGACAGAAAAAGATCTGGCCATCCACGTAGTGTTCATATGAAAAAGGTGGTTGAAGCAGTAAGGGAAAGAATTCGAAGAAATCCTTTCCGAAAGCAAAAGATTTTATCTCGGGAGATGAAGATATCAACTAGAACCATGTCGCGTATTTTAAAAAATGACTTAGGACTTGCAGCCTATAAGAGACGCACTGGTCATTTCTTAGCTCATAATTTAAAAAAGAATAGGGTGGTAAAATCGAAACAACTACTGAAGCGGTACGCAAAGGGAGGTCACAGAAAAAAATTGTTTACGGATGAGAAAATTTTTACAATTGAGCAACATTTTAACAAACAAAATGACCGCATTTATGCTCAAAGCTCTAAGGAAGCTTCTCAATTAGTCGACAGAGTGCAACGTGGGCATTATCCGTCTTCAGTGATGGTTTGGTGGGGTGATAGCTATGAAGGAGTGACTGAGCCATATTTTTGTGAAAAAGGTATCAAAAATCGGCACAAGTGTATCAAGATACCATTCTCGAGAAGGTAGTTAATCCCCTTAAGAACACCATGTTCAATAACCAAGAATGGTCTTTCCAGCAAGACTCGGCGCCGGGTCATGAAGCTCGGTCCACGCAGTCTTGGTTGGAAACGAACGTTTCGGACTTCATCAGAGCTGAAGACTGGCCGCCGTTTAGAACCGATCTTAATCCGCTGGATTATGATTTATGGTCAGTTTTAGAGAGTACGGTTTGCTCTAAACGCCATGATAATTTGGAGTCCCTAAAACAATCCATACGATTGGCAGTGAAGAATTTTCCCACGGAAAGAGTGCGTGCTTCTATTGATAACTGGCCTCAACGTTTAAAGGACTGTATTGCAGCCAATGGAGACCACTTCGAATAAGCTTCTTATATTTTAAATTGTTTTATATTTATGTATTAAAACTGTAAAACTTATAAATGTTATTTGCAATAGAAAAAAAATCTTTGTTACAATATTTATGGCAAGACTAGATATAATGAAGGTAGTCACGAAACGGTGCTTTCGAATAGGTGGTATATCTAACATATACCGGTATTGCTAGCCAATGGTAACCATATAGGTTAGTTAGTCTTTAAAGCCTCCATGCCTCATTTACCACAATTTCTTTATAGTCGTGTCATTGGTATTGTTAGAATAAAATCAAGTTTCATTTGATTCCTTGACTTACTGATCGGGCACCTGTATCTTAAAGCTTACATATTTTTGTACTCATTTTTGCTATTATCTATCTATCTTTGTGTTGCGGCGGCGCTGGGTTTAGCGATAAGAGAACTGTGTCAAAGTAAGAAAATAGGAGATTTGGACAATTTTAAAAGGTATTGGAAAGAAGGGCACGCACTTACCTGGTTAATGGGCATGAAATATCGCTGCTCTTCTTCTCCACGGTGCACTTCACTGGTCACTATTGTACTTGATATGTTATAAAGTTAGCAGTATTGTTTATTTTATGTATTTATTTATAAGGCGATGCTAGTATGTTATATGTTATTTTTGAGTTGTATTAGTTGTTTAAGTAGTGCGGGCGCGGAACAATATTAATTATTTTTATTTTATAATATATTTTTATTATGCGGGGCGATTTAATTCAATTTATAATATGACAATGACTGATTGACGTGACGTGCGAAAGGGGAACGCGCCGTCAGATTTAAAGGAAGAATTTAGATTAATAAAGGAAAAGTTTGTTAATGCCGAAAGAAGGTTACTTGGCGATACCACTTTGAGTTGATACTTATGTTAAACACACACATATATATATATAAATTATTGTTAAATATAATTTTCGGTAAAACACATTTCAAATATATGATAATTGCTATTAGTAAACTATGCAACGGCAAGTTTTCATTTTTATATCTAATTCGCATGTTTATCGACAAATTTTCCATTTACATTAAATGAAAACACTAATGCATAAGCGAATCATCGAACCAATTACTTGGAATTACATCACCTAAGATTGAGTCACGGTCACGACCTGTTCTTCTAAGCTTAGTCCTTTAGGTTCGTGGGTTGGGCATCTTTTAGTCATCACATGATAGCGCTCCAAGTCACTACTGACCGCAATATTGTAAACACTCATTTAGTTAACGTCTTTTGACATTTACGATGATAAATAATAACCTATTTGTTGTATTGCACTCGTGTTGGGATGAGCTGCTGCAATTTCATCGTCCTCCGCAATTCCGGAGTATTATGTATCATACATGCGACGCCTATGTGGTATTCTAAAATTAGAAAACTCAAGATCTTAACCATTTCTCTAAAAGTAGGTAAATGTGGGACAGGATCTTTAATCATTGAATAAACGTACTGTTTAATCTTATATTCTTCAAAATTGTCTGTGCACTTAAATTTTACTTGCAATGTTCTTTTCGGTACTTGTATACATTCCTTTTAATTCTAAAAAATGCAATCATTTTGTCAGTCGATACGATGCATTACAGTAGGCAAGTAATTATGGATCTAAGAACCCGAGTGATAAAGCCGTGATATTTTGTTAAACTTTATGCTGTTATATTGTTTAGGTACTTCGAAGTAAAGTACATCGATTTGCAAAATGGCCTTTTAAAACATTTTAGCACCATTTTAAGGAAAGATCTGCTAATGAGATATTTATATGCTGCTAAAAGTTGTCGGCTCTTTGTAGTGATCTCTTATTTGCAACCAATGATCATTAGTAAAAATGTTACTTTTAAATGATGTAGTTAATCTTTAAAACCTTTTTAAGTTTCAAATTTTTCGGTAATTTTACAAGAATAACTTCTGTCAATTCGTTTATTTGTTAATATTCGGTTGCGAGGAACATTATTTATCTTATTTATTTTTACATGATAAATATTTGCTAAACTGTACGCATCCGGATTCTATATATATTATATAAGCTTTAAAACGTACCATTTATTTATATTCGAATATGTAAATAGTACTTAATGTTTTTATTGGTGTTTCGTAACTTTTAAACGGCTTATTGGATTATAATCAATGCTCTTAACACACGCTGTAATCCTGTTCACATCATGAACACACTACACAGCCTAATATGTTTGTCTCTTCGTCGTTTATAAATGCCAAGGTCCTTAAAAAATCAACTTTACAAGGTAAATCGGCATCTGAAAGTAAAAGCTTAGTTCGTGGTTCGTGATTACCTGCCGTTTACGCTTCTGCCTTATCTACTACATTTATATTTGATATATCGATTCTAATTATGGGTTGGTCCAAATTTATTGATAGTTTTTCATTGATATTTAATTCTTTAATGTGTACATTAATTATCCCAGCATTATATTGAAGGTTTTTGGAATGTTATATTGAATTATGTAAAATGCTATCCGTAATTTGTCGCTTTGAAGATTATTTGTAATTCGTGATGGTTTTTACTAAAAATTAAAGTTGATATATTGTATGTTTGTAAAATCCCTCTTTATGTTAGCTTCGTCACCAAACATGTTTATTTACCAAATGTGCAGCTACTAAATATGAATCTTAAAACGCATTGAATATTATGGTTACATAGAACCATAGCACAAATATTTTATCTTTAAATTAATTGTCCTTTTGGTAGTTAAAACTCAAATTATGTATCTTAATCTTAATGATATTAAATCGGCTGACGCCTAAACCAATACCTAAAACAGACAAGTATCATAGTTTAAAATCATCTCGCAAGACAGGGGTAAATTAGTTGACATCCACAACATAAAAAAAAACAAATAAAAATCATTAGTGCGTCCTTATAACCCTAAAAAAGAGAAGTGAAAGACAGAAAATTTAAAAAAAACATGCAAGAAATACATTTGCGTTCAAAACTTTTTTATCAGAATAATATCCCAATAGGTTTGAGATTACTTGCCCGTTAAACGAATTATTAGTCGTATACTTATTTACAGATTTTATTAATATCCTAGGAAAAGGGTTAAGTGTGTTTGACCATTAGACGTCAATTTATACTAATAGGTCGTGCGTAAACGCTTTTACTGGTAATAATTGAATCTTGTGAGTCTTATGATTAACGTTTAGTGATATAGTATATAAAATTTGAGATTCGAATACTTAATTGTCGAGTTCGGTAATGTCAGCCTTACCTGTTATAAACATCATACTACAACTAAGAAAACCGTAGAGCTCTTTCTTAGTCTTTTAGAGATAAACACTCAGACGACCAAACATTCTAAAAACAGTAATTTATATTATACTTATATAATAATTAGGCATCGTATAAATAGCAGTTTCCACTGAAATTATGCATTGATTTTGTAGTCACAGACAGATTTTTATATTTTATTTAATGCGTACTATGCAGAGATGTACAAGATACTCTATACAAAGTATTTGAATACAAAATACAAGATACTATTAAAATAAGTATTGGAGATACCAGATATAAGATACTTTTGAAAATTGTATTTGAAATACAAAATACGTATCTTCTAAATAATTTTTAAAGATATAAATACTTTTTGAAAGAAATCCGCATTTTATTGAACTTAAGTTTATTACATGGGTTACATATTATTTATATATAATTATTAAGATTAGTTTGAGACTAGTTCTTCAAACATTTTATCACTCATTTTTCTTCGATGAGGTCTTAATATCATACCCCCAAAAGAGAAATGTCGCTACATGGGTCAGAATTCCGAAAACAGGTATATTTACAGTTCTATTTGAAAAATATTATTTTTATTGTAGGATAAACATTTAATTATAAAACACAAGACAAAATTATAAGAAAGAACAAAGCCGCGACTGAGAAGCAAGCCCAGTCGCAGCCGCACCAAGTAGAGGAGACAGAAATGAGTACCATTTGGTGGACTATTGCGCTGCAGCCCAGGACCTAATGGTCCAAAGCATGGCGCAGTGGGTCATTCAGGTGTCGGTGGTTTCCGAGCCGTATTGCGTGCCGGCCAGTCATGGACGGCTACAATTTGCCCCCCCCCCCCCCCTCATCAACGTACTAAAGGCAAGATGCTTAGTCGTAGCTACCATCGAGGAGACAATAGTGTTGGGTGCCTACTTTTCCCCGACTTGTTGTCGCACCGACTTCAGGGAGTGGTTAAAAGATACGGCATAATGGTCGCTCAGAGCCATCCCCGTCCCGTGCTCCTGCTCGGGGACTACAACGCTGACTTGCGAGTTTGGGGTTGCCCATCCACAGACCGCAGGGGCAGGGTGCTCGCGGAATGGACAATCGAGCTCGGTCTCGTGGTCCTCAACCGGGGTCTGCTTACATGTGTGTACGCCAGCGGGGTGGTTCCATAGTGAACATCACGTTCGCTAGCCCCGCTGTAGCAAGCCGTGTCCAGTA
Organism: Dendrolimus houi; assembly: GCA_039645545.1. NCBI lineage: Eukaryota > Metazoa > Arthropoda > Insecta > Lepidoptera > Lasiocampidae > Dendrolimus > Dendrolimus houi. The sequence continues at coordinate 10,185,148 of CM077132.1, forward strand.
GTGGAAGTGGTGGCACTATTCGATCATTGGTACATACGATTTAGCGTCCTCACCTGGAGCTCGGGCTTTCAGGCCCTAGAACCTCCCCCAACCAAGGAGTATCCACGCTGGGCTTCGAATCGTCTAGATCAGGTGGCGTCACAAGAGGCCCTAATCGTCCAGCAGCAGCAGTTACGGTTGCTGAAGTGGGCAACGTGCGATGCAGCAATGTCGAGGGTGCCCAACCGCCAGGTGTATTGGTGGAATGACTAAATAGCACAATTACGCAGGGAGTGAATCCTAGCGTAACGCCCGTACACCAGATTTAGGAGAAAGCGCCGCCGCGCCATTGACACGGTGATCATGGGACGAGTTTATACGAGGCGTACAGAGGCACCAAGAAGGCGCTTCAAAAAGCCATTAGGACAGCCAAATCGGTGGCATGGGGGAACTGCTAGTCAGCCTAGCCTAAGCCTAAATTCCGCCCATGGACCCCCGGCTGATCCAGCAATTGACTATTGACAACCATATGTTGCAAATGTCTCTATGTCCTTGCAGGCTTTGAATACCTTCTGCTATTGATTTTGAACAGTCCACATATTAACTTAGAAAGTGTATTTAATTTTCCTTCAACGGAGGTATTTTTTTTTCATGGTTTCACTAAGAAGGCCCTGCACTGCTAAAAGATTTCCATCTGGTTCCACGTGGAGATGCCTTTTGATAGATTGATTTAAATTTTAAAGGTGCGTTCAGTGTTATCTACACTATAAGGTGGGGGGTAATAAATGTAAAAAAATGCGTAGGTAATTGTGACTAAAAGTATTTTACCAAATAAAGTATTTACATAATACTTAAGATACTTAGCGAATGGTATTTAAATACAAGATACAAAATACATTTTTAAAAAGTATCTAGATACACGATGAAAATACGTATTTTGTATCTTGTATCTTTATTTCAGATACTTGTATCTTAGAAGTCACATCTGGTACTATGTATATAACCAAACTACACCGTATAATTATTAGGTATTAGCGACACTTTAAGATAGAAATATCAAAATAATCAAATATACACCAATGTAGGTAAATAAAGTCTGTGGTTTATGTAGAAAAAGTAAATAGGCGTAGGTAGTATCGCCAACGAGTAGTTTTCATTTTATATTTCCTGAGAAATATAAGGAATAAAAGATATTCAGAAATACATTGTACGCGTCAATGTCGATAAACTCACAGTAAACTGCGAAATTTATATTAATATTTGCCAGCTAAATGTTGCTTTAATAACTTTCAAGGCCTTAATAGTTTGAGTGTTCCTTGAATAATATTTTTTACAGTGTCTTAAAAGCTTTTGGACGGCTTTCGTGGTCTATTAGTATAAGGGTTTACAACTATGTTTATTGATCCGGACGTTACGGGTTCGATTCCCTAGACAATTTTTTTGAACTTATTTTCTGTTAATAATAATCGTTACTACGGTCTGAGATTAGTTTACTGGAATTAGATACTGATTTGGCCATTGTATGTGGTGTTAATCTTAATTTATTGTATTAAGCATCAGAATATACAATGACAGCATATTTTAATAAGAGAATGAAAGAGAATCGTGGTCTTGAAAGCGGACTTTGAGGTCGTAACCAGGTTTAAAATAACAGGGTATAAAATGAAGATATAGTAAGGTACAAAAAATTTGTGACCATGTGAGCATCGGATTCGTACATGGAAGATTGCGAAACCAAATTCATTCCAGATTTTAAAATGAATAGTAAAGCTTCTTTGCACAACATTTAAACTATCCACTATTACCCGAATGCTAACCTCGTCAGCTGGTGCCATATTCCCCCGTAGGACGTAAACATTACAACCCCTATAACTACAGTTATGTTTAGATTTTGTGGTCTAAATTCCTGTTCTTTCTGTTTCAAAAGTTTGAAAAATAAGTGATGATATTTGGAAAACTAATTACAATTGTAAAGAGAAATGTGGTACATCTGAAATACATTTTATTTATATTTATTTTGTCAAAATAATTTATAAACTAAGTATCTTTCTCTATCTCAAATACAGTAGTGTGCGGAAAATATCTGATTTTGTAAAAAAAAGCATTTTTTTCAACATCACCTGTCGGTATATACCTTGTTTTTCCTTAGATCATTTTCGTACATTACAACCAAAAAGTATTAAATAGTGTACTTTAACAAAAGTATTCATTGCAAAAATCCTTTTTGCAATGAATTACAATATTTAATACTGTTTAAATGTCTAAAGCCAAATCTAAGGTTAGATATTACATTAGAAAATGTATTATCTAAAGACACAATTTTGTCTAAAAAATTATTTTGTAAGAAAACACAAGCAATATAAATATAGCTTGGTGTGAATTATAATCATATTATGAACGAATTGCATTGCTAAATTTTAAAATATTCTTGATCACAACCCATAAATGTATTTTAGATAGGCATAGTCACGTAATGATATTAGTCCAAATCAATACCGCAGTAAATAAATTACTCACATTAATCAAACGCAGAGTGGACCTTGGCTAATGTACATAGAATTAACGCCTTTTAACTGTGAAGGAAAACACCAATTCGTTTTGTTGAAATCCGATTAAATTATTTATCTTTCGTGTGTGAATGTTCGATTACAGCAAAATTACTATTGCGGTAAGAATCCGCGTAATGAGCTATGCCTATTGTTAGTGCAGGATTTATATAACGAAAAACGTAGAACTTTGAGAACTGTCTTATTTGAATTCGGCACGAAGAATACCGAGCTTAATTACAATTCATTATAAATTATGATTCTCGCACAATTATTAGTTACCCTAGGCCCTAGAGCGATACTACGACATGAACATCCGACCGAAATAGTAGTGAGAATGTAATCACAACTACCCGCAATTATTACAATAGTAGGTGTTTTACTTATAACAAATGTTGTTAACACTATCTATAATATTGTTAAGACGTGAATTGATATTAGTTAAGAAGCGAATTAACTTCTGAAACTGGCTAGTTCAGCTCTTATTGTTGTTTAGAACAAAATAATTGTGCTGTCCAAACTATGAGAAGAGCTTACGGCGCCAGTTTTTGAAGTTAACTCACTTCTTAAGTAATATAAATGTAAATCAGGCCTAAAAGCTAAAAATTAAATATTTTTACATTATTTGAAAGTAGCCTAGACCGTCAGACGTATTATATTATAAGTTAATACTTATAATATAATCCGTCTTACGGTATAATTATTAGTCCATAGACTTCCCACTCCCGAGCCCGGATTTCTTTTAGATAAACGGATGGTGCGGATGCGGGTGGTGTGAACACATAACGTTTATCTTGCGTGGATGGACGGATTTTACACATCGGTTACCCAGATGCGGCATAATTTCGGTGTGGTAGTTGTCTTATATGAAAAAAATTAGCTGGCCTATAATGTCGGCCAACATTTCACATTGTCATCTAACGAGGCAATACGGAACTTTCACTCCTGAAACTTGTCTAGAGCTATTTCCTTTACTTTAATCTCAATTTTATTTGGGTTTACAGTTTAGAGGCCTTTACCCGGACGAGGTGTCCAAAAATGGAATAATTTAATTTATGAAATAATAAATCGTCAAATTTAATAAAAAAGTACTGACATTTTAGAATATTATCGTATGACATGTTCGTTATGGATTAAATAAAAAGGCTTTTTATTTTATTCAATATCAAGTTTATTTTAGCCCAAAATATGACAGCAAATTTACACAAAAATTCTCCAATGCGACTCTACTCTGTGTGGAAAATAATCCATAGGTACCACCATCATGTAATATATATTAATACTTTGCAAACCAACCTTAAGTAGGTAAACAATAATTATTATCACATAGCATGTGTAAACGAATAAAGGTTTATCGTGTTGATATCTTCCCGATTTCGATTCCGGTAAATGATAAATTTTATCAAATTATCAAACGGTTATAGTAAATAATTGGTACAGGTGTAATAAAAAAAAATAAAGACAGGTGATGCGTTAGGTAATACATCAAATAAAATTTTAATTATTAAATTTTAATATATATTTATGCCTTTGTATTAAGTCACCATCTGCTGACCTATGACCCTAATACTTTCTATTTGTAATAGCAATTTTATCCAATCTAATATTTATAAGTAGAAAATTAATTCTGTTTATTATCTTTTCATGACTAACTGGCTGAATACTAACGGTCTTATTCATACTGAGTTAGAGCAAGTTTGTAGACTTCTTTAAGGTTCTTAAAGAAGCCTACAAACTTATTCTAACTCAATATGTATAAGGCTGTAACACTTTAGTGTAAAATTGGTAATGATTTTAAATCTTAATTTAAGCGTTCATTAGACTTCTTTCCTTTTTAAGTAGTAATATATTCTAATAGGTAGAAGATAATATAACTAATGTAATTTTCTATAGTGTAGATATATTTATATTGTAGTTTAGTTTATAATTTATTTATTCACTAGTATTTGCCCGCGACTATGTCCACGGTGGACGGGTAGCAAAGATCACAGATTTTATGTTAGAGAATTTACTATTGATCAGTGTAAACGTTGCATCGGCATCAATTTTTTTTTCAACCAACCACTTTAAACCGCTCCCAAGAAAATTCCCACGTTATTCTCAGGATATAAAGTACCGCAGATTCTAAGTCCAAGAATTTGCTATAGATCAGCGAAAGCCGTATCGAAAATAACCCAATTGTTTTTGCGCGAATTCCGAACTAATAGACAAATACAAAAAATCTAAAAATCAAAAGACACACTTTTAGAATTTTATAATATTATAGATTTAGTTTTGTCATCTGTGAAGGCTTATCAATAGCTCAACTTAACCTTAATCTTTGTACTTTAGTTTTTAGGACTACGGCATTTAGGTTAAAGTTTATGACACTTCATTTTATGGAAAAGAACTTGCATTAGATTTTGACTAACACTATAGATCTATAATAATATTTGACAAAGTTGCTGTCTCACAGAAAGTAATTGAAACATTAATATCTACCACACGTCGTTACAGCCATAAGTCAACGACGCCTGTTATTCATTAATATTTTCAAAGCTCGAATAATCTTAATGTCTACCCATTATCGACTAGCACGTGTGTTGTTGTACAAAAGTGAGAGATTCCCCACATTTGGTTAACGATTGATGGTACGTACGACCCCTTCAGATTTACGGCTTGGAAGTTTAGAACAAAGGACATCAATTTTGTGTAGTGACATGTGAACTATGAGAAGTGTTGCGTATGGTTGTATGACATACGGCGGACAATTATATGAACTTTTTGTTCATGATGTTTAATTATAGTAATGGTAGGTATACGTCAAAGCTATAGCACGCTAAATGCAATAAACTTGTTTAAATAAAAAATTATTACACAGCCATTACAACATAACTATGCTACAAGTAAAAGGTACAAAAAGACAAAATTGTACAAAAAAAGAGCAAGATATGTATAGTCAGTGCAAAATTTGAATGAAAGAAAATACGAAAGTAATATTGGTAATGAAATTTTCAACGTGTTGTACTTACTTGGTCTTAATAAATTAATTAGTTTATTTATTAACTTACAAACATCGCACAAACAACAAATTAAACTTTTAGCCATTATTGAGATAGTCAATGAAAATTTTTATTTCAAAATTTTATGTGCCCTAAGCTACATGAATGATTAGATTAAGATTGTTCCAAAATTTATGATATAGAGTGAATAGCATCTGCCCGCGACTTCATCCGCGTGGAACAGTTAAAAAAAGTAAGTTAAAAAATCCCCCCGATTTTGAAATATTCTTCATTGGTGCTCCGCTCTTATTGGTCTTAGCGTGATGATATATAGCCCATAGCCTTCCTCGATAAATGGGCTATCTAACACTGAAAGAATTTTTAATCAGACCATTAGTTCCTGAGATTCGTGCGTTCAAGCAAGCAAACAAACTCTTCAGCTTTATATATTAGTATAAGATAGAAGAAATCGTATTGATTGACAATACGAATATTTAAGCAAATATCAGGAAAATAACAGTGATCAGTAGATCACTGTTATTTTCCTGATATTTGCTTAAATACAATACAATACGAAACAATTTAATTATCACGTGTAATTAAGGATGCACAAAAAGCCTGACAAAAAATACGTAGTCTGAATTTATCTTATGATTTTCTTTGTTACAGGAACATACTGATAGGATAATATGAACATGACCTTTTATATTTAAATATGTTTTTAAACCTTTGTGAGTGACAAGGTTGTGCCTATATACTTAAGCAATATTGTAATTTATTTACAATTTTGAATCCTTCCTATATTGAGTACCTACATTTCGTAATTGACGTTTGATTGTAGTAAGTATGTGAGTATTTTTTTGCATATAGCGACATGTGTAGATACTTATAGCATCATTATCTTAATTTTAAATCCTTATTGCACCTTAACCTTCTGCGACAAAACCTTGAGTTGATAATATGACTGTTCCTACATTTTAAATAGTCTTCGGCATCACTCCAGACTATAACGTACCGTGAAGGAGTTGTCAATACAATTTGATGTTTCAACAAACAGAGTGGTAATTGCCAATAACACAAAGTTCTTTGGACTATCTTTACTTGTTACAATGAAATAAGCTAAAATAACTACAATGTGACTAGGAAGTAAATTGTGTGTGTACTTATGCTACGCCCACATTCATTAAACAATTATTATATACTCGTGAATAATAAGAACATAATAATGTTGTTATGTTCTGTAAAAAACATCAAATTTAAATTAAAAACTTTCCGCTGCTATTGGTATTTCTTTACCCTATTAAAATATAATGATTAAAGTTGATTTCAAAAACAACAAGTTTAATTTGATTTTTATATACTTAGATAATTATGAAATTGTTTTTATAAGCCAGAAGTCGTGGTAGCTTAATAGTAGAGACTGTATTAAAACACAACGCATCTTTAGGTAGTTTTTCTAACTTCTTGTATATTAGCTTCTGCCTGCGACTTCGTCCGCGTGGATAGTTTTTTTAACTACTAACTCTTTAATTTTTCGGGATCAAAAGTACCCCATATTGACCAGGGATATAAGCTACCACCATATAAAATTTCATTTAAATCGGTCCAGTAGTTTCGGAGATTAGCCGGACAAACAGACAAACAGAGAAACAAAAAAATTTGAAAACAATCTAAATTAGTTTTATTTCACTTCTTATATCCCTCTGACTCGGTTTTTAGCATTTTTTAGCATTACAAACAGAGAAACAAAAATTTGAAAAAATTTTAATTAGTTCTATTTCACTTCTTATATCCCCCGACTCGGTTTTTAGCATTTTTTTCATTGTACAGAAAGTCGACCTCTACAGTTTTATTATATGTATATATATATAGATATTATTCACGGATTATCTCCATTATATTATGACAATTCTCAAGTGCTAATGAATGACCAATGATTACATAATTATACTAGGTTATGTCCGCGACTCTGACCATGCTTGTAATTCCGGATAACGGGGACAAAAAGTATCGCAGCATTTAAAACAGTTTTAGTGAAAATTGTGCCAGAATAAGCTAATTTTTATGCACCCGAATAACTACAAACCGCTCCTGGGGAAATTCCCGCGAGATTCCCGGGATAAAAATCACACAATTTTTTACATAAAATTTGCAATCGATCAGTGAAGAAATCTGATTAAATTAAATAATTCCCTTAGTCATTTCCAGGATAAAAAGTAGCGCAGATTTTAAGTCTAAAAATTAGCGTCGATCAGCGAAAACCGCATCGAAATCAGCCCAATAGTTTTTACGTGAATCGCGAACAAACAGACAAGAATTTAAAAAAATGCATCGTATTCTCCTTCGTTTATATAATCTATTCCAGTTGGGTTTTTTAAATAGCTTCAATGTAAGACACGGCATGTTTAGAACTTTATAATATTATACATGAATGAATTTAAAAATAAGAAATAATCAGGGTGGCTAACTCAGGCCAACAGATTCCGAAAATGCAATTTTTATCATTTTCGTTTATCGGTCTGAACCTCGACACAGAGCTAGTTTACATTTCGGGTCAATATGTAGGACCCTTTTTATCCCAATTAATCGTTTTCGTGGGATAGACGAATATAGCCAAAAAGAAAACGCTGCAATCGTGTATTTTTGGTACTGCCGTTGCAATTTACTAACAAACAAGTCAACCATGATAACGCTAACGGAGTTTCTCTAGTACTACTAGTAAATAAAATTATTCTTTCTTTAGGCTGAAGCATTCCCATAGCAGATCCAGGTTAAATGTATGTATAAACGGCCGAAACCGTAGAAACGGCTTATTTATGAAACAAAGTGTCGTAGCAATATTAATCTCACGTCACGCGTTGTAGCAATCTGTAGAATAGCGTCGCGGTAGATAAATAGAATGTGGACGTATGCAGTCTCTTTGTCCCGTCAATATGTCAATGTTTACTCCCACTCTTCTACGCCTGACATAATAACTGGTTTTGTCCCCAAAATTCAACTAATTTGGGCCTGGTGAAATATGTTTTTATTATAATGACTGAATTTATTTAACTGTGATAGTAGGTAGACTAGTACGACACATACTTATGGGCAAATAAATAAAGGGTTTATTATAATAATATCGTTTTATATTATATTCCATGTACCTTCCACGGTTACCTGACATATTAGGATACATCTTGAGTACATCATACGATATGCAATATTTCACCTTTTTTTAAATGTCGGATGAATAAGTGCCCATGTATATTGATTTTTGTATGAGAAACAGATTACCTACGTGACGAATTTAATTTATTAAAACAATAAAACTAGTTACCACACCGAAAATTTCTATATTTGCTATTTTATTACTAACTAGCATTTGCTCGTAACTTTGTCCACGTTGGAAAGGTAACAAAGATTACAGTTATTTTATTAAATATGGAATCATAGGTTATTTTCAGCAGGATACTGAATTTTTAGTATGAAAATACATGAATTCCGAAAATTCCCGTAAAAACTAGGAATAAGTAATTTTACTAATAGCCTTCATAATTACAATTGTTTTACTAAAGATTTTATCGATCAGTAAAAAATTTGCATAGAAATTATTTTTTCGACCTGGCCATTTTAAGCCTCTCCTAAGATAATTCCCGTAGGATTCTCAGGATACAGTATCGCAGATTTTATTTAAGTTTGATCAGCAAAATTTGCATCGAAATCGGCTCAGTAGTTTTACGTTTTTATCCCGAACAAACAGACAAACACAAAAATTGAAGAAACAAGATTACTTTTACAATTTTATAATATTATAGATAATCTGATTAATATTTTCTTATGTCGCGACTAGTACTACTGAAAGTGGTGTAGTACTGACAAGCGGACGAAACGTTGGAATGAAAATAAATTCCGTGCTTAAGAACGTTAAAACGTAATTTTAATAATGAAAATGAATGTATTTATTTCAAAATGGAATCTTACAGATTTCTTATTAAAAATCACGGGCCTACCACCGCTTCCAAAGCAATTTTAGTTACTGTTAAAGAAGAAAAGCGGCCCAACAAACTCCCCAGCATTATATCTTGACTTCAAATTATTATTAATCGCATGGATATTATATCTACGTTAGGTGATTGAAGAATAAACGAGGAATTCAGAGGGAACAGTTAAAAGATGCAAATCATAAAGACGTGTGAATTAGTTTTTTGGTGCCGAATTAATTGAGTACATTTAGTAATTTCTTAGTTTGTGGTTACTAAAAATTGTAAAAGAAGATTACTTATTAGTCATAACAAACGCTAAGTGTAAAAATCCTACATGACTGGATGTCGTTGTCACCACAACTCATTCTTCTCTCGCTTTTGACGTTTATTAATTTAAAAGAACGCCTTTGAACAAAAAAATGCGGTACGTAATCATAAATAAGCGGTAGGTACGTATATTTATATAAAATCGTTTATGTCATCTCATCACACACAATGTGTATTGTTTATATATATATTTAATATGAAACCAAAGCGGTTTAAAAATATATATATTCGTATATAAGCTTACCTATATGAAAAATGAAGTTTACTGTAAATAAATAATCAGCGTAAACTATAATGTCATGGTTACTTTTCATGTATTTATCATGATAAATTGGATAGTATTAGATATTAGTTATAGATAATAACAGATATAAAAATATTAAATTCAACAAACTTATATATATTCAAAGGTAACACTAGAGAGTTTAAGCGATTGATCAGAGCAACAAATTTTTCTACTACGCCAATTTTATTTTTATTTTTTATACATTTAGTATTACCTTAATTACAATAGAATCTAAACTACTATATGTATGTATATTATTTACATAACGCTATATATGTATTTTAAGCTTCCTGTATTCAAATGTTTAGGAGTACCACTTAGATTCTAAAATTATGTTAAAAATATTCAAATGTATTTATGGTTGTATTCTGCTGTGTGAAATAAATAGATAGTAAAATATACATTAAAAGTTCTACAATTAGATGCATTATATGTACATTTTATGAGCATAATGAATCATTGAAAAGAATTCTATTTTATAGGCCTAATAGATCGAGCAAATTCAATATTACGTAAAATATACTTTATTTATGCTAGATGAATTGAAATGAATCAAACAAACAACACGTGGTCAGGCTCACGTGATTACTATTTATTTCTGAGAAATAGTATTAAATATTTTATATGCAAATAATACAAAAACATAGTTCAGTAAATAAATATTTTTCAAACTGACTCTATTGAATGACAATTGTATATTTATGAGTGTTCTGTATACAGGTGAATTTTTCAAGTGTAGTAAGTAACGAAAAATACTCAAAGGAGTCTCGAGGCCGATTTTGAAAAATTAACATATTCTGTATTATTATATCAAATCATAGCGTAGCTTTTACCCTACATTATATTTTTCCATACATTACACACACACACACAAATATATATATATATATATGTATATATATGTATATATATGTATATATATATATGTATATATATATATATATATATGTATATATATAGCCTATGGGCTATTCCAGACATTATCTATCTCTTTGACAAATTTCATCCAGATCCGCTCAGCCGTTCTGGCGTGATTGAGCAATCAACATCCATCCAAATTTATAGAATTGCCATTTTTCTAAAATTAATCATTGAATTGATAAATTCAATTTGAAAGTGAATTTAAAAAAAAGAAAAAGTATTTTACGAACGAGAAACCACTCAACTAGACAGTGAAACCATAATTAAAATAACACTCTGTAATGGTTAATTGCTCATTAAAAGACTTAGGGCCGCTTGCATAACGATCATCTTCAAATAAAAAAATAGTTAATCATATTAAACTGCCTAAATACTTTTTACACAAAACGTATTTAAGATGCCTTGCATAAGGCGGTCTCCCATGTTATTTAGCTAATGTATTTATGCCGTCGGTAAAACAGCCAGATGTATATATGTATGTACAGCCGTTTCACGCTGCGATCCATTTTTTTTAACAAATACATGAAATTTAGCTTTAATGTTAGTTATTTTTGCGTAAAAAGGAATTTTAGTTGGCCAATGTCAACTTGACATTTGAAATTTCGTTCGTTTGGTTAAGTTTGCTTCTGGCCTTACCTGACCTTGAAATAATACTAATCTGGATTCCTGGCCATTCAGGAATCCGGGGTAATGAGATTGCTGATAGCTGCGCCAGGGACGCTCTATACGCAGGAGTTATTAAATATAGTAAGAATTTCCCTGGAGACTTCCGTACACTAACCAGACCTCAAATGCTCCAATCTTGGAATGATATGTGGCAAGTCTCTCGCCAAACTGTGGGAAGATACTATGGCTCCCTACAATCGACAGTCCAACCTAAACCTTGGTTTTTTACCCACCACACATTACCCAAAAAGGTTATCTCATTTTTAATACGTCTGCGTCTTAGCCACTGTTCCTCACCGGTTTTTCTAGCTAAAATAAGAATCCGCGATCATTCCTTGTGCGAATGCGTTTTGGCTGAAGGTACATTGCAACATATTTTTTTAGAATGCTCAAATATTGTTCCTCCTCTGTATGAAATTCTACCCAAAGACTTCCCCAGTCCTGTCAACCTGAACTACAGTCTAACCCTATCTAATAAAGAACATGTATATATATTAAGTAAATTCATATCTATTAATAATATCTATCTATAATATATATTTATGCTCTAACATATATTTGTATTGTCCACAGGTTAACCAAAAACATTATGAATACTGACCAAATTTCTCCTATTTATGCATATTAATGCTTCTTTACTCACATGTCGTTTCTAACCTAACTGTGACGTTGGCGAAATCAATGCCGAATGCGTTGAAGCCACAAAACTTAAAAAAAAATAAGTTTGCTTCGAAATTTTTGGCGGCAACCTAGAGAACGATTTTTTGTTCACTTTCAAATAATAAACACTGGTTAAAAGTGAACAATAGTTGTATAATATTGAATAACGTAGAATTGTACATTTGTGTTGAAAATCTCTACTATTGTGTGAAATCCAAGATTTACGATTTGGTAAAAACTCAACCAAATTCTAACTTGACCCTGGCTAGATACACAAATCATAAAGACCAATAAATATTTTACTAGACAATTAGTTTTCTCCACTATGGGCACCATGTTTGTTATAATATTAATTCTAATTATAATTAATTTATATTAATTCTGTATTCTTTTAATTTGAAAGGTATACCTGGCATATCTACACACATTTCCAATCGTATTGTCACATATTCGACAGAATACAAATCAAACAAGTGTAAATCCATCTTAAGAATTAAAATAATTAAGTATATCAGGAAATGTCGAAAAAAGATATTTGAATTCTATAGTGTCGACGCTGTGCTAAATGAACTAGCTCCAGGTAAAATCCAACACATCTTGCAGTTCTATTGTTCAAAACAGAATGCAGTTCCATTTTTTGTCCTTAAATGCCTTTACGGCAGTTAAATGCCCATTTTTGGGTGATTAACTTTGACAGTTCTTTAAACACATTTAGCGGCAAATTTTGCGTTGCGCGAGACGCTAATTGTATTTAAGGGTGTTAAATACGTTTTGTGTTTTTAAAATAAATTTAAGCAACGTTATGCAAGCGGCCCTTAGAGTGTAATAGTAACGTCGTCGAATTTTAAATGTGCTATTTAAATGGAGTAAAACCCCCACTGTCTAACAGTAAAGCCTTTAACATATTACGCAGATACGATAATATTTTATCTGCATATAAAAACTTGAATAGCTGAAACTTTTTGCTGAAACTTGAATACAATCCCTCGAAATTCTTCAAACTAACTAGACCAGTTTGTGCGTGCGGATTGTTTATACAGGGTATTACAACGAGTTGACGTATATTGCTCCTGGATTTGATGGACAACTCGTCAGGAGAGGATTCTGATTTTTGAATTAGAAGCACGTGTTGCATTAGCATGGACTAAAAGACGACGACTTTGGATAGAGCGACATATAATGCGTAAAAGAACCGAGATGAATTTAATATTTACAAGGATCTGTCAGATAACAAAGTTATAATGTATTTTCAAAACCCAAAGGCAACATTTATGGTGATTCATGATTTGAATCATGATTTCAGGCGCAAACTGGGCCGGCGCGCAATCATCTGTATTCATATGCAGGTAAAATCTTATGCCATATTTATATCTGCGATATTGGTCTATGCCTGCATATACTTTGTACGATGATATAAATTATCTGCGCAATGTGTGCTAGTTCATTGAATTACATAGAGAGTGATATTGAAAGATATGTGCTCAGATACAGAGATCTTACCATATCTGCGTAGTGTGTTACGCGCTTAATTCTTACCTAACCTACTATCACGCTTATTTCTTATAGGGGTAAGCAGAGGTGATGGCTTTTCAGACACCTTCGCCTCATCTACTTTTCTAATCTCTTATCGAGGTGGAGGTGAGATCGTGGATATTTTGAACAAAGATTAAGTAAAAAACTGAATCTTTGTTCAAAATATCCACTATATATGTTCAAAATAGCCCAATAATTATTTGGTCATATTAAGTACTTCGCACTTTCCAGCTTCCGTAAAACGTGACTATAACAAGTATGCTTTACCCGTAGATCTAACTTGCACTAGCTGTTATCTGTTAGAATGATCATTAAAACAAGGATTACCCAAAAGACGTTATCTAGATAAAAAGCTTGATATTTCCGTCGTCCAGCAAATGTTTGGCTTATAGAGCTGAATCGAAGGTTAAGTATATGTAATATAGACCAATAATAATAAAATGTAATAAAACCATTAGTCATTTAATGGAACAAAACGTTTAAACACGTGAATGGCTTTATCTTCGGAATTCATAGAATATGGTTTGAACTGAATCTGTTGTTGTTTTATTCGACTTATATTAATTACTTGTTTTTCCTTTACTACTCACAATGTACGACCTTAGAAGGTTGTTTGTTTGGTTGTACTCTATTTAATTTAGATTAACAATACATAATAATAACACTAGCGGGCTCGGCAGACGTTGTTTTGCTTTAAAAAATAAATATTTAGGTTCCGGTTATAGCGCCACCTACTGGGTCTAATTGTAAATTTAAGCCACCAAGGGAACTTAAAAAAAATAAATACAAAACTTTTTTGTCCAACTCTTGAAACCCGACTCCAGTGCCACCTACCGAATCCAATTGTGAACGTAAACCATTCCTGACCACTTGAAGTGACAAAAAATTTCATCAAAATCGGCCCAAACGTTTAGGAGGAGTTCAGTGGCATACCAACGAACAGAAAAATTATATACATACTAGGACATGCGCGCGATATCGTCCACGCTTGACTTGCAATTTCTGCGGGATTCGGGATGCGGGAAAGCTATCGGAATAGGCTAATTTTTATGCACCCGAACAACTACAAACCGCTCCCGGGAAAATTACCGCGGGATTCCCGAGATTAAAAAACATCACACATTTTATTATATACATTTTCCTATCGAGCAGTGAAAAAATTACACTGTAATTAGATTTTTGTTTAATCTGGCCATTTTAAATCATTTCCAAAAAAAATCCCGCGGGGTTCCCAAAATAAAAAGTAGCGCAGATTTTAAGTCTAACAATTTGTTGTCGATTAGCGAAAATCGCATCCAAATCAGCCCAGTATTTTTTACTTGAATCCTGAACAAACAGATAAACCGACAAACAGACAACAAACCTAAAAAAATATCATCGTTTATGTAGTCTATTCCAGTTGTTTCTTTAAAAAGCTTCAATGTAACAGACACGGCATGTTTAGAGTTTTATAATATTATAGTCAAAGATGAAATACTCATATTCATAGTAACGATAATCATGATGTGCAAGTTTCTTCAATATGTTTTCCTTAACTGTCGCCACGGTGTAATTGTAATAATGTGTTCATTGGTCCAGAAGAAAAACTGTTTTAGTGTTACCTCCTCGAAGCCCAGATCTATCAATGCCGTGCTATCGGAATGAGACTTGGTTCATAAAAGACCAAACTACTTACCGTTTCTGATTATTTAATAAAAGACAGTTATTTGAAAATTAATCAACTTTTAGAAATCCGTAGATATTTTGGCAAAAACTGAACCCATATCTTCGTTTGCGTTTATCTTAGTATATCACAGTAATTTTTCTTCAAGACAACTGGGTGTCTATATGGATCAAATCTAGTAAGGATATATATCATGTACGTTATATGCCGCTAGAAAATGCTTTACAGAAATCGAGAAAAAAATGTGTGTGTGCAGTTCACACGTAGGTAGTATAGAGGTTAAACTTCAGAGAATATACATACAGGCCAACATAATTATATCTTAGTAGACAAGTGTGAACTGCACACACACATTTTTGCATTTGTAATCTATTACTAGCTGTACCCGGCAGATGTCGTGTAATACTTGCAACAACTCAGAAGGGTTTATGGTAGTAAAAGAAAAGCAACTGCTCACATATTTATAATCAGAGTACCTTATGGTTTTAACACATTACATACACTAACTTTTCATACTCTACAAGCATTTTTAGAGCACCTCGCCATCCCTCCAACAATTTTATAGTATATTAATCTTAGCAAATTGGCACAACCGATAGCGGATTGTAGTCACTGATAAACTATTTTAATTAAAGTGTTATGAATGAAAAGAATTTAATACATTACTGTTTAGAAATTCCAGATAATATTTTATACAAGATATCATATAAAATATTATACTTAAAGTTTTACATGTAATAAAATAAGCCGAACACAGTACGAATCTATCGCGTCTGCCAACATGAAAACAAAATGTAGGGAATACCGTCTATATACAATTGAGAGATTTTGAATTATAATCTGTACACAATCACTACATTATAAGTACAAACATTCCTACACAAAATTATGTTAAATTATAGAGAACTACCTACTCTATACAAAACAGGCGCTAATCACACAATAAATAAAAATATTACATTATTATTCAATTAAGGAAATAGCTGATCGTATTGTTTAGAAATAAGAGGGTACATAACAAAATCAATTATTAACTTTAAAAAGAAACACGACAAGAACGAATATGCTACTCAATAACTGTAACAGTCGTCCTGTCCTTAAAAAATAAAGAAATAGAACCCGACTGCAGCGCCATCTACCGGGACCAATTGTTAATCTAAACCATTCTCGAATCCACTTGAACAAATACAAAAAATTTAATCAAAATTGGTCCCACCTTTTTGGAGGAGTTTAGCGGTGCCACCTACCGGATCCAATCGTGAATCTAAACCATCCCGGGATCCACTTGAACACATATAAAAAATATTTTCACCTAAATCCTGGAACCTGATTGCAGCGCCACCTACCTGGTTTTGAATCTAAACCATCCCGGGACCCACTTTAACATACACAAAAATGATTTTACCTAAATCCTGGACTCTGATTGCAGCGCCATCTACCTGGTTCAAATCTTATTTTAAACTATTTTCGTATCCACTTGAATAACATAAAAATTATATATTGTAGTTTAGATTGGCATTGTTTGTTCGGAAGTCAAATAAAATAGTTCTCCAAGATCTACGTTTTTCATTACATGAATTCCACACTAACGATAATGATTGAATTCAACACGAGATTAAACGTGTTGTTAAATGTGGATTAGTTTCAAATTCGTAGTTGATTGAAATTAATCCCTTGGTCTGAAATACTTGTTTATGTGAATATGTTTATTGCTTTATTCATAGCGCGAATAATATAAACTAAGCTTAATGTTTCCAAACCCATAATCTTATATTAGCAAGGCTTGTCAATGTAAATTAGAAGCGGTATTTCGCATGTAAAGTTTTTGAATATTGTTCACAAATACATTCATAACGTAATCCTATCGCGAGGTGGACTAAAAACTGCGCACACACAGATGGTTCTTAATAAAATCTATTAGCGACACGATTACATAAGTCAATTTTTTATAATCTTTGTATTGTAATATAGACTTTAATTCCAGACTTTAAAGTAGAATTTAGAATATTGACCGTAACGCTAACGGACGATCGTGACCCCTGATTTCAATATACAAGCAAAACACCATTCTTACGTGTATTTGGTTGGCTTAAACCTGTTTTTAATTAAGTTATAAATTAAACAGTATTCTACAAAAAGTAACTTTCTTCCAAACTTATTTAGATAACAAAACAACAATATATTTCAAAATACACTAATAAAATGGATTGTATTTGCCGGTAACAATTAATTTTAAAACTAGACTACTTCGATCAAAGTAAGGGATACCAACAGATTAACTAATGTCGAAGGATTAAGAATATTATATAACGTACATTTCTTTTGATTACTATCTAGCTACTTCGCGCCTTTATTGCCTGGATTTTTATGATAGGTACCTACTGTTGGACAGCTCTATCAACCCAAATTCTGTTGTTTTATTATCAATACAACAATTTATGAGATTACATCGAAATTTCCATCTGTTAAGATTCCATATCAGTTATTTTATCAAAAACTTTCAGTAAATCGCGAATTGAAACGCCTTATGGCAGCCAATCTATCAATGGAGTCTCAACCAATCCCAGTTCGTTATGTCGTGATAACACTGCAACGTGATTGGTGGACGATGATGTGTATCTATTTTTAGAGCGAGCCGGAGTGCTCGCACCGAACCAAGTGCGCATGTGTGCGAGCGATACGTGTCTTATCGATGTGTGTGTGTGTTGTTGAGGAGAGCTCACTGTTTACAGCGCGACGGTGTGGCCGGCGAGCGCACGCATTAAACTCTACATCGTGCGATTTGTGCGAAATCGAGTTTTCCGGCTGCTCTCCAGCTGCTAGAGCGTCCATGGTGTTGTTATTCTTAAAGTCAATCAGTGTCAACAGGTGTAGAACGTAGTAAAAATAAAGAAAGTGGGGTTTTCTTTTGCCAAGGGTATATTCGGGACCGGGTCATAAAATTTATGGTTGTTTTCGGCGGATGCGATGAATAAATTTTGCAAATCAAGTCTGTGTGTTGTAAAGGTTCGTGAGAGCTATGTTTTGATCAGCCGGCGTGTAGTGGATGTGCCGGGAAGTGAGGACGCAATACGGCTCACCCTCTTAATTCTGATCGTTGTGAAACTGAGCTTGTGCTGTGATTTGTTTGCTGACCGGCCCGTCGGATCAGTGATAAAAATCGGCAGGAGAACGAACGCGGAGTTGCTGAAAACCGGCTTCGCCGAGCCCGGCACGTGCTAAGGTAGAGCCTGTTCCCGTAACCTTGGCTTTATTTCATTCGCTGTCAATCTAATCAACCATTCCAGGGACCTACGTTTCATGTTTTCCAGTTTAATTCTGTCCTTTTTAGACTTATTGATGATCTTATAGAGCCATCCTTTTCTGATTAGCACATTATTGTCAAATACCACGAATAGTCAAATTATTTGGCTGTGCATTATTCTTTGCGCTTTACTGCTAATTATTATTAATATTTAGCTTGTTTAAGAAATATTACATGCCATATTAGGCAATCGATGTTTTCACTTTGATTCTTTAAGAATAATTTTTATTTAAGCAGTTTTGGATCTACATTTATTTTTTACAATCAAAACACGATATTATCTAAGCTGTGTATGTGTAGCAGTCCCATTTGCCTACATGGCATTGAATGAATTCATTTTCAATTCGTTCTTTAAAGACAACAAGACACATATTATTTAATAAACTACCTATACGAGGAGATATACAGTTTTAATTATAAGATATCTAAATTTAAAAATTTCTAGAGTTGTAGATATTGTTAAATATTGCATTATAATTAAGGACAACCTTTTGAACATAACAATAAAAACTTTGCTTTTATTTCACATTATAATAATTTCGTCTTAATATTATGCTTATAATATGTATAAGTATTATTAGTATCTTTAATAACGTATACTCAATTAGTAAGTGCTAAGTTTGCTCGAGCAAGCTTTACGCTTGCCAAATGCTAAGCCTTTTTAAGAGAGGGAAACGCATAACAAAAATAATGCTAAATTAGAAGATATAAGAGCAAGGGTTCGACCAAATATAGATGGATATATTATGCGAATCATGAAAAAAAAAACATTGTGCCGACCCCAACTGGTTGCAAAAAGGTGAGACTAATGAGAATATAAAGATGTAAGGCTCTAAGTTTTCTTGCATGAAACCAATAAGATTTTTCTAAAATATTTCCCCACTTGGCTTTCTTGAAATTTTTAATTAACTTAGGTTTTTTTTGTCACTTATTTACCCATGGCTCCATGGCCCGCACACATCCAAACAGGTTATATTTTCTAAAAAGTAGTTTTATCGAATTTCAAGCAAAAACTTCTTATGCATAATCATGAAAATCTAAAAAAAATGAATTTAAATAAAGTTAGTCGTATTTTTACAATTATTTACTTGAAGCAATAAAAATATTTTATTTCTTTTAATTATATTGACTCTATCTCTATTTTCCTCTATATTTTTCCAGTAATTTCTGTTCAACAGGGGTTGCTATGCGCGCATCAAGGAATTAATTCCGCACCAGAATTAAATTATTATACCAAACTTTTATGTTCTGACTTTATACATACATATACTCAATATATTATTATAACACTACAAATTAAACATTAAGATTAATATAAATAATAATTGTAGACATGTAAACTATACCTAGTCATGCCATAAATATTGTAACAAAGATTTTTTTTCTATTGCAAATAACATTTATAAGTTTTACAGTTTTAATACATAAATATAAAACAATTTAAAATATAAAAAGCTTATTCGAAGTGGTCTCCATTGGCTGTAATACAGTCCTTTAAACGTTGAGGCCAGTTATCAATAGAAACACGCAGTCTTTCCATGGGAAAATTCTTCACTGCCAATCGTATGGATTGTTTTACGGACTCCAAATTATCATGGCGTTAAGAGCGAGCCATACTCTCTAAAACTGACCATAAATCAAAATCCAGCGGATTAAGATCGGGACTAGACGACGGCCAATCTTCAGCTCTGATGAAGTCCGAAACGTTCGTTTCCAACCAAGATTGCGTGGACCGAGCTTTATGACCCGGTGCCGAGTCTTGCCGGAAGGACCATTCTTGGTTATTGAACATGGTGTTGTTAAGGGCCTTAACTACCTTGTCAAGAATGTTATCTTGATACACTCGTGCCAATGTTTTGATACCTTTTTCACAAAAATATGGCTCAGTCACTCCTAGATAGCTAACACCCCACCAAACCATCACTGAAGACGGATAATGCCCACGTTGCACTCTGTCGACTAATTGAGAAGCTTCCTTAGAGCTTTGAGCATAAATGCGGTCATTTTGTTTGTTAAAATGTTGCTCAGTTGTAAAAAAATTCGCATCCGTAAACAAAATTTTTATGTGACCTCCCTTTGCGTACCGCTTCAGTAGTTGTTTCGATTTTACCACCCTATTCTTTTTTAAATTATGAGTTAAGAAATGATCAGTGCGTCTCTTATAGGCCGCAAGTCCTAAGTCATCATTTAAAATACGCGACATGGTTCTAGGTGATATCTTCATCTCCCAAGATCAAATTTTTGCTTTCATCATTTGACTAATATCAAGCGTATGGAGAGTTTTAAAAATTGCATTTGGCTCCATACCTACTTTGTGTAATGCAATCACAGCGATTCGGTTCCTATTATCGCCCCACTCCATTTTAATATCGCAAAATGTTGTACAATGTATTGGCGCCAAAATGAGAAAACACAATGAACAATCATATAAAAATGACAGATTCCAAATTCAAATGTAATATTTTGTTTCTTTTTAATTGTAACAGTATTTATGGCCAAAGTATAAACAATGTAATATTATACAAATTAAGGCTAAAATTATGGATAAAAACATCTGATCACAATACAAAATCACGTGATGGTAATGACACACGTGTTGCGGATGTCCACTTGTTCAATGTTCATTCAGATTTCAAGTGATTGAATAATAAACCTCTAATTTATTTTTAAAAGGATAATGTATTAGATCGTTAGTGATATTTGTTTTTTGATGACGTTTGATATTTTCAATGATTCAAAACTTACCTTTTTATTGCCTGGAGCCGTCACGCAGTCGGTCAACTTGATGGAAAATGGTTACCGTCGCCTATGGACGAATACAACATCAGGGGTGACGTCAACGCGTTGCCAGCCTCTAGGATGGGATAGGATTGAGAAGATAGGAACGATAGGATACAGGGGTTGGAATAGGAGGGAGTGGAAAGGGTGCCACGGGAATCCTACTTCACCATGCGAAACACAATTAGGTTAAGGGTAACCATTTCATGCTGATATTCTGTGAGAGCAGGGTATCACACTGGTCGAGCCGGCGCCTAGGAGTTGTTATCAAGATAATATACTCCTACCACGTCAGTCTACCACTGCCTTTTCCACAATATATTGCAATATATTGAATACTAAGGGTTTTATAATTTAAATTTAACGCGTGGAGAGAATAAATTGAAAAGAAAAAAAGACCAATGAAGAAGTAGTAAGTGGATATGGTAAAGTGCGCTTCTGCACAAATTTAAAAACTCTGGAAGAAAAAAGGGGAAGATGTTTGGCCATTTCTTACGACACGACACCTTCTTATGCACGATAATCGAAGGTAAAGTGGAGGCAAGGAGATGGAAGGATGGCCAAGGAGAGCATTGATAGATATATATATATATATATATATATATATATATATATATATATATATATATATATATATATATATATATATATATATATAGAAATAAAGGAAAAAATGGGCGTTATGTTGTAGAAAGAAGTAAAAAAATTGGCCCATAATAGAGGGAAGAGTGGAAGAGGCAACAGCACAGCTCTTAAATGATAGATAGATAGAAGACGTTTATATGATCTAAGGATAGAATTTGAATTAGATTTCAACAGTTTTAAGCACATTTAATTTAGACTTTTCCTCTGAATTTTCTGTTGCCGTAATTATGTAATATTGATCTACCAGAAGAATCTGAAGAGTTCGAAATGTCAAACTTAATAAAAATTACAAATTAAAACACTCCTAAAACAACGTCGTTTTAATCATTTGCAGTCACGAAAAGTTGTTATACTGTTTACGTTATATTGGTCGAAACACAATTTAGTAAATGGATGGTTTGTGAGTCCGTATTTAACAAAAATAACCGTCTAAATAGTCCCGATGCCCGAGTTATTTAATAATCTGTCATACGGCAAATGAACAAATTGAAGATCTATTACCTAATAATCAACTGTTATTTTTTAATATTGTTTAATTTATGTTCTTAATTACACCAATATCCTTTATATAACTATAATTTTAATCAAACCAATAAGAGCGGCGGAAAATAATTAAAAAGGTAATAATGTCAAGTTTGTATGAATAATCATTTGTATATAGTTAAAATTTATTGTGAGAACTTACTTATTTTTTATTAATAAGTTTATTAAAGAAATACTAAGATGCGTCAATTTTCACGCTACCTGCAACGGGTAGTTTCGTTTCCGTTGTAAAGTTAAACATTATGTTAAACTCATATTATAAAACGGCATTTAAATTTATAAAAAACCAGCAGTTTTACTGTTTATAATATTTGCATGTTAAGATGTGTTTAAATATAAAATAAAGTAATGAATTAAACTAACTATAAATAAGTAACAAACTAATTAATTAGCTGTTGGTAAGCCAAGGTATAAACATATCATACTATTAAAACATTAACATCAATGGATACAATATAGTAGGTAGGTAGTAATCTGTACAGGCGGATAAAGTTTCCGAAATGATAGCCGCATTTCCATGTTCGATTACTTTAATTAATATTGGTATTAAGTGAAAAAAATAATTATAATCACTTTTCAACGTCTCTTTTATATAAGGGTCCGTATATAATATAATGGTCAAGTTTAAACAATTTTAAACATATGCGCACCAGGCGAAAGCTGGATTGATGTAACAGAACGCTGAACCAATAATTTTTCAAATAAAACTGCAAAATTAGTTAACATTAGCTGACTTAAGAAGTCGTGGTAGCGATATGCCTAGGACACGCGTCCCAAACTCAAAGGGAGCGGGTTTGATCCTGGCCGGAACGCATGCACTACTTAGGCAGTTTGCTGACCTAATGTGCATATTGTTACAATTACCACGTGCTAACAACGGTGAAGGAAAACATCGTGATGCAACCTGCACATCGAGTTAACCGATGTGTCAAACCTGGCAAACCGCCTTGGACAAGCATGGCGGGTATACTGTCTGTTCCACTATAATGGGAGGCCTGAGCCCAGCAGAGAGACATTTATGGGCTGTTATTATTATAAGGTGACTCAAGATTAAAAGCTAACTCTATGTTAGCTCCAGAAGGCTACCTAGTAAGTAATATTTTTCTATGGTACCTAATGTAACATGAAAAATCTTCACGATACCATCTGTTGCGGACTAAGACCGGCCATAAAGTATGGCGGTAACTATATACATATACCCGCCTTAAAACTTATACCTTTTATTTACGCCTTTTATGAATCATAACGACAGATACATAATTATCACTTTTCAAAAATCTTAGCTATTGATGAATTAACCTTAAGTTAGTTTGTACATAATGAGTCATTTCTAATAAGCATATTGTTACAATGTTGCTATCGCGTGCTGATGGTGAAGAAAGACATTATATGATTATGAGAAATCTATAGATGTCCGAAACCGCCTTATAGCTGGTTCCTATATCTTATACTATTCACTCATTTGCTTAACCATCGGTAGAAATTTGACATTACTTGTATGGAGCTTATATTAAATTTTAACTGGTCGCAAGGCAAATGAACGGTTATTAAGATATACGAATCAGCTATTAGATAAATTTGGAGGATACAGTACAATATGTTATCCTGAAATAAAGAAGAATTCATGTGCTGATATTTTAGCTAGTTACTACGAGTGTCATTGCTGCAGCAAATCTTTGAAACTAAAGGATACGAATTACTAAAAAAAAATCAGATGAATTCAAATAACAGACAAGCCTGCGAAGTAATTATATTGCAGATTGCAATCTTCACGCCTGTTGAACTGCGTTTTGTTTTAGTCCATATAACGAATAAACATTGTGAATTTACCCTGCGAATAAATAATACCTCTGTGGAAATATTGTGTTCATATTTAGATTTAAATACGTTCTCTGTAATTTGCCCTCTCATCTAGTAAAACGAGCATTCTTATTTTGGATTTTATTTGCGACTGTTCTTGTATTGTTAGATGCTAATTTATCTTATTTCTCTTTTTGTTTTTACTAAGGTATGATTTTTATATTTTAATACTGCTATCTTAAATATCTGAAGTCGTTCGAAAGATATCAATAGGAATCAAATTATACTTTAAACCAGCGTCTTAGCCGGTGGAAATCAAGGCACAAATTTCAAGAAGTGAATTTTACTGTTTCTAATAATACCAGATCAGAAAAAATATAGTGAATGAAGTGGTTTATTCTAAGACCAAAAATGTTATGGATCTTAAAAAAGTTTATTAAACTAGGTTTGGAGTTGGTTTCTTACAATGTAAAAATCAGCCGCCTTAAACATAGAGCGGATATGCTGCAATATTTCCATATGTGATATATATGGAAATCAATGTATTGTTACATAATAATTTTGATTTAATTGACGTTCACCAAATTCGACTGGTTTTTTTTTCTTTTCATAAGAATACGTACGGATTATTTAACATGAAACGTTTGGGGCGACTTCAAATAATTTTAATATATTTTTTTAAAATACGAAGCTCGAGTCCTCGCTTTTTAACAAATTGTGTAGCTTAAAAATTACAGTATTTTTTTAAATAATCGCATACAGTCGGTAACTCATTGACTCTTCAGGTGATCAGGGGGCTGGTACTTACCTCGGCCAACGGATCAGTATGGCGATCCAGCGAGGAAACGTAGCCAGCCTTCTGGGCACCTACCCATAGAAGACGGTGATCTAGGCTCAGTATTCTACTTATAGTCTATGGACTATGGGTAGAATACAATACAAATAAGTTAAGTTTTCCTGCATTGTATTCGATTGTATATTATATGTAATTTTATAATTGTTAAAAAAACATAATTTTATATCAAATAAGACAAAAGTTGATATAATAAAAAAAAATCGGTAACATGCAAGCCAGATATTTTAAAATCATAACAGACACTTTAATTTTATTAGTACTCATACAAGATTATATCAATTTCATTTTGGAAATGTAGCCTAATTTTTATGTCTTTTGAATGTTCACAATCCTTATCAGGCTTGTAATGTCATAAGGAAAATTACAAAGTGGCTTAAGACCAAAAAAATGTAAATATATAAATTTGCCAAGCGTGTTTCTCTACAGCGATGAGTTCCGTAGAAGTGAACGTCCACCTTTACGAAATAAATAAAAAACAATGAATTGAAAATGCCCCACCGACTAAAAGGTTGGTGTGCATAGATTGCATGCATACATTTAACCTATAGTTAAAATAAAACAACGACTAAAACTATATGGCTAAGCAGCGATTAATTTATTTTTACCGTTGGTTAAATTAATATCTATGCGTATTGATTATTGCGTATTATAGGTTTATTCTAATTTGTAAAAAAAAAAATTAGACTCGTACTAACGGTTGCTAAGTTGCAACGTAATTGTAAGTTGACAACGCGTAAAATAATCTACAGTAAAAACAATTAAAGGTGCATTTCACAATTACCAAAGTTTTCTTTCTAATATTCGTTTATACCTGTAGAATTCCAGTCCGCTGAGCCTTTTTCATATCATCCTAAAACTGCTAAACGGATATTGTTCCAACCAATTTAGCTCGAAAGTATTTTAAGCACGGAATTATTTCAGATGTTTCTACAATGATATAATACTCGTAGTTATACAGTTGTACAAGGGATAACATTATTTACAATTATGGAAGCGAATATATCACCACCTACCTGCCTTAAATAAAGACTGTTATTGAGAAACAGACAAACATAACAGAGGGATTTTTAAATATCCTATCTAATGATATCCTGCACGCTTACGTACCACTGCATTTTTTCCCATCTCAGGTGATACACAATAATAACAGCCTCTAAACGTCGCCTTGCTGGGCTCTCGCAACTTTTGAGGAAAACGGACAGTATACCCGCCACGTTTGGCCAAGGCGGCTTGGCGGGTTTAACACATCGGTTATCTCATTGTGCAGGTTTCATTACAAAGTTTTCCTTCACCACCAGCACGTGGTTATCGTAACAACATGCATATTTGGTTGGAAAAACTGCCTAAGACCCAACTCACCAAAACTTACAAAAATTTATAAGTACAATAGTTAATTGCTATAACAAAAGATCGGCCTTATCACTAAAAGCGATCTGTTTTAAGCATGGCATTCTAAGAGGTGCATGCTTTATACGTTCAGGATTCGAAGCCGCGTAATTTGAGATTAGCATGCGAGTGCGTTAACCATTTAGCTACCATGGCTTGGTATACTTGCTTCCCGGGGCTTAGTACCAAATCGGCGCACTATTATGTCAGTTGAGCTTAACTATGTTAGACATCCCTGACATTCTTATATATGCTCTGGTAGGGACCCAGGTAGGTTTAGTGGGTAGTTTGTTCCGCCTCCTTTAATGGAGGAGATACCGTTTGCCGTTTGGCACAAGAGTCCCACACACACGAAGCACGCAGCATTAGGCGGTGCTTTTGGTCTTCCCCTGTATCCACGACCCGAGTGTGTGTCACGAGAAAAGATATTCCCCCTAAGTTAAAAAAAAATATATGTCCTATACTTAATTGGTAAGTAGTATTTCGCGAGTGTACTACAACACAATTTCTAGTTTTATTCTATACAGGTGAATTTTTCAAGTGGGCCTTCAGGGCCAAATCTTAAACCTTCAAAGGAGTCTCGAGGGCGATTTTGACCAAAACTATAGTGTTAAAATTAGATTTTTTTAAAACCAATTACCGTTGTCAGGAATCGAATAAGCTGATTTTGAAAAATAAACACAACCTTACAAGCAATCAAAGCGATCAATTTCTGTGAAGGAATCTCAAACGGCCAATCAAAGGGTTGTTTTTGAACAAAATATTATATGTTATATACAGGTATATGAAAAAAGATGACGATACTGACGATATAATAAGGATTTCATTTTTGCAAAATCGGGTACGAAATTATAAAAAAGCCAAGACCAAAGTTACACACGTACGTGTTTTTGTCGTATTTATGTACACATATAGATGCATTGAATGTATTCAATATTACAAAACTGGCCACTCATGAATGGGTCCCGCCGCCTACGCCCGCGTATGTATATTTTTTATAGCGGCCGCGCTCGAAAATAATCGTTTTAACAGTGCACCAGTGTCCTCGGTCCGAATAGAGGTCACTTGATGCTACGACACCATCTGGTCTCGTGAATTTGAAAATTGGTGGTTTTATGTAAATCATTTGGAATGTTTATGTGACAATTGCCATATTCTTGGCCGTTTATTAAGACGCGACGTCATCATGCCTCCTCTCTGTTGAGAAAAGAAGAGAAAATGTACTTACACTTAGCAAACAAAGAAAGTTGGTGTTGCTGTTGTTACACAAAAACCCTGCTCTTGCCTTTGTAGCATATTTCTCTCTCTCCATCCAAAGATTGTCTGGAAGAGATCGATATTAGCGATAAGGCCGCCAATCGTACCTATTTCTAACCCGTTTTTGTGTATTAAATTTGATTTTACAATCAAGTATGTTCTATTCTACAAAAAGTTCAAACAAATGCGATATGGAGTATTTACAGAGATGTAAGAATTAGAGAAAGATTCAAAGACAAGAGTGTAAGTTTTCATGAAGAATGAAGTTCGCAATGTGCATTATTAACAAGGAATGTTTTTTAAATACTAAATTATGAAATGGTACTAGTTACTAATACTAGGTACTAGTTCAGATTATCGTAGCATAAAAGTACTCAATTAATGTTCAATCTATCAATGAGAAGTAATAAAACGATTAGAAATAAAAAATCTGCTGTGCTATTTAGTCATGTAGGATTTAGGAGTTTTCCATTTATGATTTTTACTGCACGATTTTCATTCTTAGTCTTCTTTTTTTACGCTATGAATATTAGGAATAATTTTTACAATATAACGATATCAGGCCGCAATATATTTGAGTGTTTCATACACGAAATAAAAAGAAAAATCCAAGAACTAAGATACCCAAAACGACGCAAATAAAACGAAAAACAATTATTTTTAAACAACGTTCCATTGTATATCTTAAATGTTATTTCTAAGTAGCAACAATTCAGTCGCTTGTTGAATACGATATTGTACTTAACGTTGCACACATTCGTGATAAGAAACAACAAGTGGCACACATTAACAACTGGCCTCAACATACATGAATGGACGTTAATTAGAACATTTACACATGTGCGTTTCGTCGCACACAGAAATAAACGCTTACTATTTATACATGCATTTTGTATAATGAACCTTCACACATATGCTGTTGCTGATTGGAAAATACATAAACAAATTGAGCGACTTATTACCAACTAAAATGTAACTACTGATTCAGAGTGACATAGTACAAATTGCTAAAATGTTTCGACGTGAGTAAGCCAACTACGGAAGCTAGCAAAAAAAGGCAAATCACAAAAACTACTTGTAAAGATGGATGTTACTTTAAAAAATGCCGGCGGCATTCAGCAGCGATGTAACTGGTGAAGCGTATTGACAAATTTTATTGTAATTATTAACTGGTTTTAAGTTTAAAGGCCGTATTTTAAAATGGTATTCATTCTTAATACTTAGAGTTGATATAATTAAATTGACATGAAAATGATGCTTTTGATGGTCTTCGTGCATTTGAATGTGTTGGAAAATCTTTTAAGTAAAAAATTGTGTTAACGGCTCGACATTTTTTATTGAAGTAAATTTGAAATGTATTCTATACAATAATCATATTTTGTCCATGCCATTAGCACTCATGAAGGTTATACAACAACCCTTAATGGCAATAGACAAAATAAGAGAAAATATAAAAACAAAGTAATAAATTGAAAATAATACAATATATTACAAACTAATAACCTTAAAAACGAAATACATGTTTACAGATTTAAACTAAACCTAATTCCGAAGTACACCTAAGGTGTGCTATACAATTTAGAGGCTTAGTTAGAATATCTGCCGGCATTTTATTAGTTTGCAAGAATTGTATATTTATTATGCCTTCAGCAATTTTCTCTCTTATAAAGTGATACTTCGTATCAATGTGTTTTGTCCTATTGTGGTGGATTGGATTTAAAGCATTTTTTTGCGCACTTTGACTATCACTAAATAACGTTACCTTATCATTGTTACCAGTAATGTCAAATACTAACCTCCTAAGAAAAATTGCCTCCTTAGCGGCACTAGTTAACGCCATGTACTCGGCCTCCGTTGAAGATAAAGCTACCGTCGGTTGCTTCTTACATTCCCAACTGATAGGGCCATCTGCTAGCTTGAAGCAATAACCGGTGTAGGAGCGTCTGTCAATCTCACAATTTGCCCAATCCGCATCTGAATACCCACATAATACTTTACCCGTCTTCCTGTAAGTAATACAGTAGTCTACAGTTCCTTTTAAAAACTGTAAAACTCGCTTGGCTGCCAGCCAATGACTCTTGTCATAACAGTTATTGAATTGGCTCAAATAACTTACAGCGTAAGCTATATCAGGTCTAGTATTTACAGCTATATACATTAAGCATCCCATTAGGTTTTGGTAAGGATACTCACAGCTCTGTTCACCTTTTTTGAGCTTATTATTTTGTAACGGTGTAGACTTCTCCTTACAATCTTTCATACCAAAACGTTCCAAAACAACTTTTATATATGTTTTTTGGCTGACTGATATGTTCCTATTTTCGTCATTCATAATATTTAAGCCCAAACAATATTTTAATGGACCCAAATCCTTTTACGAAAAATATTTTTCCAAAACACTTTTGACAATGTCCAATGACATTTTTTCTTTGTAAAATAAAATAATATCATCGACATATACGGTAAGTATGACAGTTTCACCATTAAAACTTTTTAAGTATATACACGGTTCAGAAGAGGTTTGCTTAAAACCTATAATTGATAAAGTTTCGTTTAATTTTATATTCCATGCTCGTGCAGCCTGTTTTAGGCCATATAACGATTTTCTTAATAAGCAAACTTTGTTCTCTGCGCCTTGCTTGAAAAAACCTTCCGGTTGTTGCAAATATACTTCTTCTTCTAGATCTCCATTCAAAAATGCAGTATCCACGTCTAAATGGTGCATATTAAGTCCCATCTCTGCAGCCAAGGCAAACAGAGTTCGCAAAGATGAATTTCGCACTACTGGTGAAAAGGTTTCACTGTAATCAACACCACAAACCTGATTAAAACCTTTCGCCACCAGCCTTGCCTTATATTTGACAATTGAACCTTCTGCATCTCTTTTACACTCGAAGACCCACTTACATGGTATCACCTTTTATTTGGTCTATCCACTAGGTCCCAAGTATGTTACTTTATTAGTGAATTATATTCATCTTGCAATGCCAACTTCCACTGATAACAATCGCCTCCTTCCACAGCTTCTTTATAGCTTTGGGGATCATCTGTGTAGTCAGCTTGGCTAATAAGGTTTGCATCAAAACGTTGACGTAGCCTATTCCTGAGTGGATATCGTTCCTCAGATAAAACAACAGTCTGATTCTCTGTATTGTTATCGTCAGTAGGAATTTCATCATTTATTCTAGGAAACTCTGAATTATTTTGTACCTGCTGCACAGGTAGCGGCGCCACTTCAGCCTCCTCCGTCAATTGATGACTGCACCCTCGATTATGATCTGGGTGTAAATGAGTTACGTCAAAAGTATTTGAAGAATTACCATTTTCTTTATCTTGAGCTTTCAAATCGGAGAATACTTCTTCGAAGAAAACTACATCTCTCGCTTTGGTCAATTTTCTTGGACAATTTGGTTCCCGAAAATAGTAACTTCGAGGATCTTTTGAGTTTCCAACGAAAATATACTCTCTAGCTTTGGGATCTAACTTATTTCTTCGAGCATCTGGAATTTTGACCATTGCACGACAACCAAAAACTTTTAAATGAGACAAGTTTGGTTTCTCACCATGCCATTTTTCAAAAGGTGTCTGACCATCGAGGCTCCTGTGAGGACATCTATTTTTTAAATAGACAGCAGTCTCGACTGCATCCTGCTTATATACTTTAGGGAGAGAACTATCGGAAAGCATACAACTTGATTTTTCTACAATCGACCTATTCGTTCTTTCAGATAGGCAGTTTTGTTGAGGACTATATGGAACAGTTGTTTCATGCTTTATGCCTTCTCCTTTTAAGTAGTCCGAAAACTCGTTGTTTACATATTCAGTACCATTATCTGACCGCAGGGTTTTAATTTTTGAACCGGTCTCCCTTTCTACCATGGCTTTAAAATTACTAAACTTACTATTGACTTGATCTTTAGAACTAATAAAGTATATATAAATCATACGAGTATAATCGTCTACGAAAATTAGAAAATATTTATTGCCTTGAAAAGAGCAATCAGACATCGGTCCACGAAGATCGGAATGAATCAGTTCTAATTTAGAAGACGATTTGTGGTAACGAACCTCCTTAAAAGGTTTATTAGCTTGCTTACCTTCTATACATGCTATACAGGGCTCCTTATCTATATCTTTGTACGAAATGTCTGGATTAGCCCTGTTAAGTGCGTCTAAACCTATACGACATAAGTGACCAAGTCGTTTGTGCCATAAGCGATAACTTGAAACGTCACTTTGTACTTCAAACGCTGATAAGGATTTGGAAGAACTTACAGTACAATCTAAAGTGTACAATCCACCACAACAAGACCCGTGCAAAACAGCATCACCTGTATAAGAAAAAGTAGAAGCGTCAAAAAATGTACAACCTTTGGTATCAAAAAGAACAGAAAAACCATTTTGTGCGGCTTTCTTTACAGAAATTAAATTTGTATTTAAACCTGGCACAAACACAACATCTGATATATTCTTTACATTTTTACCACTTATAGTTTCAAAATTATTTACAATAGGCACATTGCCTATTCCAGCACTAAATAAGGTATCACCATTTGCAATTGTCACTTTGGTAACTGGAAAATCTCTAATATTTTCCATCCAATCAGATCTACCAGACATATGTGCACCAGCTCCAGAATCTACGTACCATTTGTCAGATTTTATCTCTCCAGCAGTATTCAAAGCACCGAATAAGTTTGAAATGTTACCTTGCTCACATCTTTCCATGTTCTTTTTATTTAAGGGACAGTCTGGTACTTTGTGACCGGACCTTTTACAGGTGTAGCAAATTATTTTTCGAACCTTTGGTTTTTAATTGGTTTGTGCTTTGCTTTTAACGCTGCATCAGACGTAGATGATTCAGATTCAGCTGACCTCGCAAACTCTGTTAATAGTTTACTCTTTAAGAATTCAGTTGAAATCCCTCCTGTAAAGCTTTCTAATGCCATGATCAACGGATCAATACGGGATGTCAATCATCCTAATAGAATTGCAGCTACTGAACTATCTTCAATAACTTTTCCTATGTCTGCTAGATCCTGCACTGTTGACATTACAGCATCTATATACAGCTCCATGTTTTGAAAGTCACTTAAATGGTATCTATATAGCTTTCTCTCCAAAGCCAATCTACGACCCATGGACTTGTCTTCGTAGGAAGCTGCTAAAGCGTTCCACGCTTCCTTCGTAGTCTTACTGCTTCTGACGTGCGTAATTGCTGGACCATCTAATGTTAAGCAAATTTTCGCTAAGGTAATTTCGTCATTTCTTACCTTGACGTCAATAGAAGTGGCATCAGTATCAGGGTATCCGACTATGCAATTCCACAAATTTTCATGTAGAAGATACATGCGCATTTTAAACTTCCATGAAACATAGTCGTCTCTTCCTTTTAAATATATTCCTGCCAATGAATGCAGGCTTGACCCTGTTTTCTTGTGATCCCCTGACATATTGAAACTTTTGTTTTTTGTCAGACGTATTTTGTGAATTACCACAATTGAAAAAAGTTACTTTACAATAAACACAATGCCACAGCGACTTTAAAATAAAAAATGGAACTATTAGCTCATTTCGTGCTGATAACGAATGTTGGAAAATCTTTTAAGTAAAAGATTGTGTTAACGGTTCGACATTTTTTATTGAAGTAAATTTGTAATGTATTCTATACAATAATCATATTTTGTCTATGCCATTAGCACTCATGAAGGTTATACAACAGAATGGTCTCCTGCATTTGAATACCTCAAACATGGATACACGAATTAGCGCTAATTTAGAAAGTCTAAAATATGATTGTACAAATATATTTTTGTTTATTTTATGGAGCTACCTAGTTCGCTATTTAGCTCACGCATTACCACATTACGTTTATGAAGATTATAAATTGACTGAATTTACTTACGACAAGTCTTGTATTCTATGAATCTCAATGATATTAGCTAAGTTTCGAATTAAAAATATTCTATCAAACGATATAGTCTGCTAATAAATCTAAACTTTTTCTACATTTGCGGATAAACACAAACATTGTATAGTTCCATGCTAAGCGAATTATCTTTCTGTTGTGGATATATAATAGAACGGAAATCTCTGGGGTATCCAGACCTATGTATAAAACGGGAAGTTTATTTACAACTTTACCTCGCCGAGACTCGCTTCAGGGCCTCTAGGTTCTAATGCTTACCCTCGTAGACCTCGGATCCTGAGAAACATATTATTACGAAGTTTTCTGAGCAAATAAATGATTTGATTTAACTTTGTTTATTATACTCCGATTTAACAAGCGTACTCAAAATTATTACAGTCATACAAAAGTTAGTAACATAGTGATGTGTTGAATCGTCTAGTGTCCTTGAATTTAAATCGTTAAAAGTTTAAGAGTATTCTTTATAGATCTAGGTACGTGATCGCCCACACGTTCTCTAGTACTAAGCACTGAAGGCTTATATTAAAAATATAATAGGAAATAGGCGTACTGCAATGTACATTCACCTTCACACATACATTTTCGGTAAGTGTTAGTTGCTCGTGAGAATTATATACACCTATATAAGCTGTTGTTGTTTCATTTTTATCAAAACATTACTTAATCACTTCCTACATTTCAAAAGGGCGGAAGTCATGTGTTAACAGAAATAATAAATTAACGCGTTTTGTTACAATAAGATGTGTATGTGCCCTTGGAAAAGGTTGATTTGGCCGATGCTTTTAGGAGGGCTTCGTTGCGACACATCGAATTTAACGTTTACAAACCGTGGTTTGTTTGTTTTACTTGTTTGTATTCGTTAGTTTTCGAGTGGCTGTCGAGTCAATAATTTTAAGTAGGCACGGGAGGACGACACCGACGCCTACGCACAGAGATTCATTGCGTATTTCAACAAATCAAAGATCTAATTGAAAAAGGTTACGAGGTTACACACAAACCTTTGCTTATTTGTCTAATATTTGTAATAGATCGATGTAAAAAATACAAATACATATATGTACTTTTGGCACGAAAATATGCGGTCTCATCGCTTGAAGCGATCTCTTCCAGGCACCCTAATTTTAAGGAACATTATACATACATATGTTAGCACATACATAAGTATACATACATACATCTATAATTGTATGATATCAGGCACTTATCTAAAGTAAGTTGTGTTTTCAGATACCTGGTGTAATTATTAAATTATACATAACTGGAAAAATGTACGTGTTACATCCAAATAGATTCACTTGCACATATGTA
This sequence comes from Dendrolimus houi, assembly GCA_039645545.1. Classification (NCBI taxonomy): domain Eukaryota; kingdom Metazoa; phylum Arthropoda; class Insecta; order Lepidoptera; family Lasiocampidae; genus Dendrolimus; species Dendrolimus houi. Next base: position 10,220,481 of record CM077132.1, read on the forward strand.
AATGTTTTGAAGTTATCATAAAAGCATAAACTAAGTCGTGATAGTGAGGGAAAAGAACGGTTTAGGCAGTTTTCTGACCTAAAAGGCATATCAAATAACAATTAATACATACGGAGAAGGTATATATCGTGAGGAATCCTGATTATTAAGATCACCGATGTGTTAAACACGACAATCCACCCTTAGAAATCTTGAATATACTGTGCTTTCTTGATTGATGATGATGATTGATTGAAATTACAATAATAATTTCGTAAATAATATAGAATTGCGGAATATAGATGCGCAATCACTGTAAGCAGACATAGAGCCGTAATCTTTGTTCAATCACAAAAATAACATAATTATCATGAATATATTTGAACGCAATGAAAAGAATATTTGTAATAATTAAATCAATCAACAATCAGACGCTTCTAATCTGTTTTGATACCAGAAGCTAAATATTTATTACTCTTTACATAGACTTTAACTTAATAACCTCGTCTTATTCTTTTGTGATGAATAGTTTCATTCATTGAGTTTTTTTTATATTAATGGCATTATTTTATATAAACATTAATATTGATTATATGTATTACTAGCGGTATCGGCAGACGTTGTCCTGCCCTGAAAAAATAAAAATCTAGAACCCGATTCCAGCTTCACCTACCGTATCTAATTGTGAATCTAAAGCACACACTCAAACACACATAAAATTTCATCAACATTGTAGAACCCGATTCCAGCGCCAAGTATTTTGTTTAGATTGATGGGTTACATTGTTGAAGTTTTAGTAGGGATCCCTAATTTTTGTATAGCCTATATTAATCAGGGATAATGTAGCATTCAAATGGTGAATGAATTTTTGAAATCGGTGGAATGGTTTTTGAGTTTATTCGTTACAAATATAAAATAATACAAATCTTTCCTCTTTACAATATTACTAGCGGTTTCGGCAGACGTTGTCCTGCCCTGAAAAAATAAAAATCTAGGACCCGATTCCAGCGCCACCTACCGGGTCTAATTGTTAATCTAAGCCATCCCCGGAGCTACTCAAACTCTATCTTTTTACACCTTTGGTTACATTATTGAAAATTTAGTAGGATTCCTATTTTTTTCTGGCAATAAATATAGCCTATACTAATCTGGGATAATGTAGCATTCTAATGGTGAAAGAATTTTTGAAATCGGTCCAGTAGTTTTTGAGTTTATTCGTTACAAACATACATAAATACAAATCGAACTACTTACTACCTACAAAGTAGATGAATTAACCAAGGACTTCTATTATATACATTTTCTTTTGTTACATTGGAATCTTAATAACGATGTATAATTTTACCATAAATCAATCTAAGATACGATAATATCACTACAAAATAATGGATTAGGTTACGAATCAATATATTGTTAGGTGCGGAATTTATGTAACAAAACATATTGTGCTTAGATTAATCTTTCATTTGAACACCGAACATTGAGTATTAATAATTATCATGTTGGCGTTTTTTTATTTGTTTCGACTTGTTAACAAACACTTTTAAGCCAAGTACTTTTAAGGTTAAACTTTGCGTCAGCCAATTGTAGGTCTTCATTCGACGCTTATCAAAGGATTTCTTGTAGCAAGTTATAGTTATATCGTTGCGTTCTCGTTTATACATTAGTATACATTTAAATAAGACCCTCTTGGATATTTTTTTAGACAAAATTGCATAAATCCAAACGCCAATAACTGCAATCGTGTTCTTAGTAGCAAAAGCAAATTTAATACATTAATAGCATACACATAATGGTCCAAGATCCCAGTCACCCCAGACTTATTTGATTTTAGGAAAGATGAAATTTTTAGGATCGGTAGTTTAACATAAACTTAGAAAAGAATGGATACTCGCTAAGCTGAAAGCGGGGCCGTTTTTCAGGGAGCAGGTATCAAAGGTGGAAAAAACCATGCTAACTTACGTCAAAGTAGCAAGGCTAGTTTTTACATATATCATATATGATATTATTATAAACAAAGATATACAGTTGTCAGATACTTCCTCTGCGCAATAACTTTTGCCAGATACTTTAAAAAAAATGTGGGAATTTACGTCATTTTAGGAAGGCTGAATTTTATATACACATTCAAGTATAACATTTTAAAATATTTTCCAATGAGCCAGACAAATCTGACGGGCCAAATATCCTCTCAGACTCGTTAGAATTCCGCTGTGCGAGGAAGGGCGATAGCATTATTGAAATCAATTCAATATTATTTATATTTAAGTTTTATATATATTATATATATTCACGCGTCAGAGTACATTTCACTTATACTTATACGCTTGAATAATGCTCTAATTCTTTCGCGCTTCCTCACACAGCGGAACTCTTAACGAGTCTGGAAAGATGTTTGGCCCGTCAGATTTGTCTGGCTCATTGGAAAATATTTTAAAATATTATACTTGATAATATATAAAATTCAGCCTTCCTAAAATGACGTAAGTTTCCACATTTTTTTAAAAGTGTCTGGATAAATTTATGGCCCACAGGAAGTGTCTGGCAACTGTATATCTTTGTTTATAACAATATCATATATGACATATGTAAAAACTAGCCTTGCTACTTTGACTTAGAATGGTTTTTTTCCTCCTTTGATACCTGCTACCTGAAAAACGGCCCCGCTTTCAGCTTATGTTAAACTTTATGTTAAACTACCGATCCTAAAAAAATCATCTTTCCTAAAATCACGTAAGTCTGGGGTGACTGGGATCTCACTCTATAATACGATATATAAAAAAGGTGCCATTTTAATAGTTAAATGAAATCAATTCTTATCAATTGAGTTGCAATAAATTTTCAATTTGTCGGCTGTTTCGTTAAAAATAATTTTGCAAAATAAACTTGACATATTCCTTAATTTTCTTGACCTTATTTCTTTTCAATATATCCAATAAGTTTACTCGTATGTCCGTGTATAACGAAGCACGGACTCACGAAAAGATTGTTTGCTGTAACAATATTTGACATCTCAAGCAGGTCAGGCGGAGATGCTTTAGGCCATTTGCAAATGCAAATTTTCCAAGATAAAAATTATCTAGGGGGCTTAATTGAGATTAAGTGATAAAGATATAACCAATAAATTACGTGTTTGTGCTTCGAGTTATTATATTAAAAGAGGTTTTACGTATAAGTACTAAACATTTTCACGTACGTTTTATTATCTTAAAATTGTTCAATGCGTGGGATAATTGTTTAAATAGAGTGATGACCTTTTTTATTCTTTCATTTCATTAAGGCGGTTTCCACAACTCGACTCCTGGCAAACCCATTTTTCTTGCGAGAGAGGAAGAATACCATTTCGAACCAGCCAAGCTCCTACAAGAAGTCCCCAGTTTCTTGAAGTTGCTACCGACCTCCTGAAGGTTACTTGTTGTATCTAAGTATTCCGCCATGTAGATTCTAACCCCGGTGCGTCTCATCAAGTTCCGGGCGATTGTTTCTTCTGATCCACAGCCACCCCCATTCTTATTAATATTATGATTCAAGTCATTTTAAAGCAGTCAATATTGAGGTTTTATTAATGCTAATGAATTTCGTAGAGTATTTATTAAGTTCATAATTAAGCTTCAGAAAGATCAACGCCTTTCTGAAACATAATTAATCTGATGTGACCAAATCGTTCGTTAGAGATTGGAAGTTTACACAAACTTTCTGGTTGCTTAGCATTTGGTAGATGTCTATCAATGTCCACTGCACATAAATTATGCGCCATCTTTCTATACTTTTTTTGGATTTGTTTAAAATATACATCTCTCACAATTTTCTTCTAGTATAAGTTTCCACCGAAAAGGCAATAAAGTGTGTGTTAAGTTTCAATATGTTAAGTGACGGAGCTCCTCTCGAAGGATTGCCTAGAACAATATTTTTGGTCAGACTGATCATAGAGATGAGTCCATCTAGATTTAAAAGTATTTGATGTTACAACTTTGATACAGAAGAAGAAAATAAAAAAAGTTTCTCGAGTCATTTTTGCATGCATTCGAATATTCCGTTACATTTTAATTACACACCAGAAGATTTAAAAAGTAAATAAAGCAGCGACTTACGTGAGTTACAGCGTGTCGGTGGCCGAGTTAAAGAAATGTTTGTTTATGCTGGTCAATCACAACTGGCCGAGTCGATCTTGGGAAATGTAATAGCTGCCTTACGCACGCGCGGTAAACGTCACAACTGGGTTACAAACGTAAATAACGATAATGGACTTCGAAAAAAATAAAAGTCAACGATTGATGTATGTTTAAATGTGAGAAGTGAGAGTATTTCCTTGCTTTATTTTTTAAAAATTTCTAAACAGATTACATCCAGACCATAACTCAATTTATTTTTTAACAATTGTAAGTGCGTGTATGATTAAATTTTTAAATGGGAAACATATTAAAAGGAAAAAAATATAGTCAAATTATTTCTACATTATAAAATTTGATACTATTCGGCTTAATTCCCACTCTAGAAATTACTATCCTACTTCTGTAAATCGTAGCGTATAGGTGTGCTTTGGTTAAAGTCAAGTTTGTAAGATATTCGGTTTAAACTATCGGTCTACGACTCTAGATAGCGTAGGCGGCCCAACTTATATGCGTTACTTTAGTCGCTTCTTGTTATCAAAATATAAACAATAACGGAATAATAATAATAATAAGCAAAATGCATTTTGGAGATATACAGTAAATGGCGAGTAACCGCCTAGCTATTTTATCCGTCTTTTTAAAACATTGCAACGGGCAGGCGCCATAGTCCTATATACCTAGCTTCATTAGCAGTTCATTTAAATAGTCCTATCTAAACTAACCGGGATTATATAGATATGCAACCGAGCAAAATTGGGTGCATTTCTATGTAGTGCATACAGAAATGATTGCTAGTCAGTGTTACACCTCTTTTAGATTAAATGATCAAAAGGACCTCTAGATGTTGGCCGTCCCATGGCCTAAAGAAAGATTTCTAAAAGTCCGCACCATTCTAGTGGCCTGTAGTTTTCAATGACAAACAATATAAAACAGAAGATCAATAAACAAAGATATTGTTAAAATATTAGTACCTACATCCCTGTATTGATGAACTTTACGTGCAATCAAGGAATATGTTCCACAGAACTTTTTTCTAGATATGAAAATAAACATCAAATAAATTGCAGTCTGTGCAGAGTAATCAGGTTACAGGTCGGGCAAAGAATGCGACTCTTGCTGACGCCTCTAATGTGCACCAATCCATTATAGCCTTGCGTGCTGTCGAGGCGTTTTGCCTTAATGGCCTCTGCACTTACAGATTCCGTCTTATTGTTTTAATTCGGTGAAACGAAATCAAGGTTAGGTCTTGTTGTTATATAGCATATCGTCACGCCTGGCACATCTGATTTATGCTCCTAAAATACTCAACAAATTAAACCCCGTGTTCAAGTGTGGGTAATATGCATTTTTAGTTTTCTTGTATTTTTCAAATATGGTTGCGAACGGTTTGCGGATCTAGGTGTGATAAGACTGGTCTAAAACCTGAAGTTAAAGAAAGACCCAGAAAACATATTCAAAATCGCTTAGGTACCAGATTTAGTTTTGTCTTAGACAAGGTTGTAAACAGCTTTGAAATGACACTTCGTTTATAATAGTAATTTGTAATAATGTTGCAAATAAATAAATTACTGTTTAAGTTTTTATTTACATGGAAATGCCTTGCATCTTGAAAGTTATAACAGTTTTCAATAGCTAAGTATTTGATTTATGTGTATACAGGTAGATTCAATTAAAAAGTTCCAATAAAGTGCCTGCCTTGACATGATTTACAAGTCTTTTTTCAGAAATCTGGAATATTTAATTAATCCTTGTCCTATATAACGAGGATTATTTTTATTCAGATATTGATCAGCAGAGGCCAAAAGAGGTAAGTTCTACTTCTCTTGGGACAAACCTAGTTAAAAAAGTTGCTTATTCTTTTTTTTTAAATTTCATTTATTTTGTTTCAACTGAAATTAAAAGTTACATTAAATTTGTTCTTATAATCTAACAGTGCCTAAAAATTGTTCTTTATAAAAATAATTTCTAAAAGTGAGACAGAAAAACAGTGAAAATATACATTACACAACTCTAAATTTCGAAAATTGAGAGGTAAACAACGTTTTGAAGGTTAATTACTGCAATATTTCATTTGGTTTAATTTTAAGTCTATTTAAAGGTATGTTAAATATGTCTTAATAAATATATTGAAAATAAATATATTCTATAGTAAGCGATCAGAACATCATTGCTTTCCAAGTAAGAAAAATAAGCATAAAACATTATGAATACAATATGAACAACCTACAACCATCATATTTAACCAAATTTGGCGTTTTATTTAAACAAAACTACACAGCGATAATTCTCCCCTCAAGTTTTTGACAAAAAATCGCATAAAGTAATATCTGTTTTAAAATTAAACAAACTATATCAAAGGTTGTATTTTGTGATTCTATCAAATAAATGATTTAATCCTAGTATGAAAATTAAATCGAAAAACATAAATGTAAACTTATAAGTGCTTGTATATTTGATCCCACTGAACACATCAAGGCCAAGTCAATTATTCTATTTAGCAGAGTTATAATTTAAATCAGAAGCCATCCGTGTTTTTCTTGCCTCACTTTTCGGGTAAAATACTTCCTGTTGAAGATTAAAAGCCTTTATTGTTCAAAAACTGTTAACAAAAAACAAGGTTAACTCGTGTGTTGCGGAACTGCAGTTTCATGAAACTTTGTAATTTTTGTTTTTAAAAAAGCAAAATTTCAGATTATCACGATTCCAATTTACATGAGATTAATTTGCTTTTTTTAAAATTCTATTCTGATTCAATTATTTAATAAAAGTGATTGCCAGAGAAAAGTTAAAACGTTAAATATAAGATAAAGGCACATATCATATTATAGAAATATAAATAAACATAAGTACTTATTTAATTAATATATATCTGTTTAGATTATAGAAATCTATCATACGACCGGTCATGATAACATGGGTCCGAATGTTGGGCCATTAAAGTGATAGACCAAAAACGGCTCCACTCAGCTGAGATGAGAATGTTGCGATGGATTTGTGGTGTTACAAGAATGGATAAGGTGAGAAATGAGTACATAAGAGGGATCCTTGAAAGCACCCGTAACTGAAAAATTGAGAGGAAGACAACTGAGGTGGTATGGGCATGTAATGAGGATGGATGAAAGTCACGTGACAAAAAGAATATTAAACTGCAAGATTGATGCATATAAATGTAAAGGTAGACCAAAAAAGAGATTGATGGATTGTGTGAAGGATGATATGATGATGATTTGTGGTGTGGCAGAGGACGTTTTTCAGAATAGAGGAGTATGGAAAAAAAGACATATTGTGCCGACCCCAAATAATTGGGAGAAGGTGAAAGAAAAGAGAATCTACACAGATACTTTTTTTAGTTATTCAAAGATATCCATACTAATACAATCCATACAAGAGAAATATTCACACTAGTACATTATTACAGTGTGAGCTTCTACTCGTTCTACTTTGTTCGCTACACGCCACTGGTTTTTTGCACTCTATCTACGTAAGTCCTAGATGAAAACCTATTGGTTTAGTTTTGACATTCGGTTTTATTATAAACTTATTAAGATTTCCATATTTGTCTGATTTGGTGTAAAAATAGTTTATAAATTTTGGTTGAAAGTTTCAGTGATAATAAGTCTTTACCTATGAAATTGCCGTTCTGCAGTACGGCCATTTCAAATTAAAATAATTTTTGTTTGGCAAAGAATTCTTATTTCAAATTACATTTAACTTATTTTGTAAGAAAACGGTAATTTCACAGGTAAAGGTCTAATATTTCCTAAAGCAAATAGTAAGACAAGATTGACTTATGGCACTCACTAGAAATGTAGCTTAAGCGTTAGCGGTAGCGTCTTTCAGAGTTAATTTCTTACTAGACGATTATAATTTCTAATTATTTTCTTTTTCCATAGCACTAATGCTACTGAAGATTTTGCACAGACGAGTTAAGTCAAGAATTTGATCAATTCAACAGAGTGCGAATTACTTAATACGATGCTGACCCCGCCAGTCAATTTGGTTCTCGCTAAAACCAAGCACAAGCAGTTTCGTCGGTTCTCAAGGCCGGGAACTTGTGAATTAGTGCAGCAACGTGCGAGAGCATAACTGGGTCGATCGATAGCACTCTTAATTGCAATAAAAACTTCTCTGTATCAGACCATTAATTCCATAATTATCGCTGCCGCCTCACATCAAACGCGCCGCGAGAGGAGACGACAAATTTACTTAGACTGCACAAGAATGTTGCTTGCTTTATAATGTGAAGAAACTTTCCTGTGAGGTGCCATATAGTTTACTTTTACTATAAACCAAATAAAACGTAGTGTTGCAGTTGCCACACTATCAATGCTAATAAATAAAATTAAAAGGTTTGTCAGTGATTTCAAAATAAAATTCAAAATTTATAAAGAGTCTTCAGAATTTTTGTCAGTTTATCTGAAAATTTTACTCGAATAGGTTTCCAAATGGCTTAACGAATTAGAATGAAACATTAAAGCTTTAGAAGGAACTTTATATGAAATTTTCGTGTATTTCGACATCTTTAGGGCTTAGAAGAAGAATATAGAGCACTACTCTAGTACTCTAGTAGGTACAAATCGCGCGCGAACAAATTGACGGGCAGAACTCGTAATAAATAAATTTGTCAATATATTACGTAAGTCGTGGTAGCGTAATGGCTAGCGCACGCGTCCCAAACTCAAAGGGCGCGGGATCAATCCTGGCCGGAACGCATGCACGACTTAGTCTTCTGATCTAATGTGCATATTGTTACAATTACCACGTGCTAACAATGGTGAAGGAAAACATCGTGATGCAACCTGCACATCGAGATAACAGATGTGTCAAACCTGCCAAGTCGCCTTGGACAAGCGTGGTGGGTGGGTGAGCCCAGCAGTGGGACAAATATGTTATCATATTATATATTATGTAATATATTTCATTTATGTAAAATTTACTTTTATATAAGGATATATTTGGAATCTGTAGATAGTCCACACTGCTCTCAAACTGGATCTCAAATACCTAAAATACTATACTTCCATTTATAAGTTTAATTTTGTAAGTGATATATAATCCAACGTTAAGAATAAACGCTTATATTTTAAGCCCTACTTATTAGAAACAAAAGCCTGTAATTTATTTTAATTGATAAGAAAGCTCTCACTGCTCATAATGATAGCATATCATTACAGCTTGTAGGGACTAACCTCAATAACAAACAATTTGTCGGTGCCGGCATCACACGACCACCGGCGAGCAACGCTGATAACGTCTTTTCGAAGGAAATCGTTTGAACCAGCTAACCTTGCCCGCGATAAATGTTCTTAGTATTCTTCGGATCTTCCCAGAATTCTGTTTAAGGCTCAAAATAAGTTAGTCATGATGTTAGATTGTCTTTGTTAATTTTTGTCAATGTCACGCAAACTGCTAAGGGTTAGTAAATAAATGTTTTGCCGAATTTCTCTTCGGAAATAACTTCTATTTTACCATCTGCCTCTTCTAATGCAAGTAGTAGCATCTGGGGTAATGTTATAGTTATTGACTGTTTCACGCAGATGTATCGATGGGTTTAATGCGTTATTTGTGATGCGATATTGCTATTAATTTTTAATTATGTTAAATATTGACAGATAACGTACGTATATATATTCTTATGTAGCTATTCGTTAACGGCGTTATTTTTAACGCTTATAGCTTTAAGATGCATTTGGCTACAGTTAATAAATATAACACTGTATCAGGAGAAGCCCGAGTATAAGCCATAGACAAACGATAGTAATTCTGATATAATACCATTCAGGCGACCTATAGAGAACAGGATCCTATCTTTGAAATATGCTTTCCCATAAAATATTTAATGTTTAGAATAGATTCGAGACAATTAGGCTCTACACTCTGATTTTATGACACTCTTTTTAAAAAACTCCATATCGTAGCGCTGTGGAAAAACTCAGCTGGGAGCTCAATCCAAATCCCCACGGTACGTAAGAGAAACGTTGCGTTGCTTTTATTGCATAAACAACGTGTAGGTGTAATCAGACTTATTCTCAAACATTAAAACCTAAATATAATAAAAATATTGTTACATTGATAGATAATTAGATAGATAACACTTTATTGTACACCGTTACAGAAAACCTTATAGCCTAAAAATGTTCTAAATGTGCACAATGGGCGGTCTTATCGCTAAGAAGCGATCTCTTCCAGACAACCCGTATTGAGTAACTAATAGTACCAGTTTTCTCTCCTTTTTATTTTAACGTGGATATGAAGGTGACCGCAAAAAATGATTGCAATAAACGTCAAGATCTCGTCAAGTTCACACTTCGAATGTCATAACAACTCGTACAGGCAAAGGCCAAACGTCTTCATCGAGTACGCGTATACTAAATTTCAAATTAATATTAAGTTTTTAAATTCGGAATTAAAAAAAACTTGATTGGCCTCAACCTGAGTTGTTCAGGTGTGGCCAATCGCACACCTCACTTCCACGTTCGAAATTTAAGAAATATCATGTCATCCGCCTGTTAACTTTTGACATGCGTTTAATTTCAGTCACAGGTAATTTATATGAAGGTTCTTGTAATCACGCACTAGTCGTTTGAAAGTCTAGATAAAGTGACGAAGGTTGTGTGTGGGTTGGCTACGTTTCCTTTATCTGTTTGCATCTTCCCATTATGATATTGCTCGAGAGATTGAAATCTAATGATTTCCATAGAAGGTTGATCGTGTAGGAAGTGTAGGTACATAAATTGTATAACAAAATTGTTATAAATAATGATGATGTTTTTATGTAAAAGCTTATTATTAAGTTTTTATGTAAAAAATATTGCTTATTAATATAAAAAAAATATCCGTGCAGGAACCACAAAAGAATACAATTTCCTGCCGCCGGGTGGCCTGTCGTAGGAGGTGACAAAACACCCCATAGCCAGGTGGTAGGGCATTTGCCTTGCAAGTCTGGATGGCTACCACACCTGGTCTGGTCTGACTTTGTTCCGTCATTAGTTGCCAGGTTCCTAGCTCCTTTAAGGGAGCAGCAGCGTATTTGTAGCATCTTTAGTGTTGCAAATGTCCATAGGCGACGGTAACCGCTTTCCATCAGGTGAGCCGTCTCTCTCTGCTGAACTCATGCAGTAAAAAAAAGAAAATCTTTATTCAAATTACAATAATTAAAACTTATTAGATAGATTACAAGGTAATAAATATCAATATTAATGACTAGGGTTTATGGTGTCTTCATATATATATTTTTTTATATTTCGGATGGTGTTCTCTAATTTATACAATTGTAGAATCTGGCATAAATGTCTTGATATGGAAACTTTTTTTTCTAATCTACTAGCAACATTTCTAACTAGTCTGTGATTCTGCTTTGAAATATGATGTAAAGGAGTTTTTGGCGGGAACTGAAAGGAGATGTTGTGCTGTGCAATCTTATTTTCTAAAAATCTGTAATATGACTCTACAATGAACAATAGTTGTAGGATATTGATAGTTTTTGAGTAGTAATTATGTGTTTTGTGAGAAATGTGAACTATATAATCAAATGTGGCCTTTTGACACAAGAACTCCGTTGAATGGAACCAGCTGATAACTTACAGTTCAGCTGTGCTACACATAGGATTAAGAAAATGAAGAAACTACATTATAATCTAAGATCTGACTTAAAGGCCTAGGTGCCAAGCTATTAAGCTAAATAAATAAATATAATGTAAACAAAAGGTAAGCAAAGGTACAGATGCCCCTAATATTTCTTTTGTTACATATTAACAGTGATTGTAATACGTGAAAAGTGTAATAATGAATAAAACTGTTCTAAGTTCGGGAAGAAAAATAATTTATAAAGTTTGCAGACGATATCTTGCGGAATATGAAGCAAGAAGTATTCTTTTGAACCTCGACGAGGTTTGCCAAAGAACCACTGATACGACAGATATATTTAAGTTTATATTGTTGTTTTTAGTTCAATCGTATATCACTTGATAAAGAAATTTGGGGTCTCTCGTATAAGATATATGTGAAAATTTTGTACAATTATCATTAACCAGATAGATTATGTTTATGTTTGGTTTTTTAGTATTTGTTTGTACCGGGGCCGCATCTGCGAGTATGTTATCACAATGTGGGGTAAATTGACATAATGTACGATATGGTTTGAATAAATTTACGTAATAATTTCTTTTACTTTGAATTTTGGTCGAACTACATTCTATGAAGATTCAAATCAATTATGATTTTTTGTCATTATAGGAAGTAGCTGAGCATGCATTTCGAGATATAACTAAAAATGATTGGAAAAATTCGTGACAATTTACTCTGTGTGAGTGATTAGTTGTAAATTTTAAGGATGACAATAGCAGTGCTTCAATCCGAGTCCGACAAAGATATTGTTGCGGCCAGCTCTAATCAAGACATGGGTGAAGAAGCAGTTAGCGAGATAGAATATTTAGATGAAGGTTTATTGAAATAAATTATAATTAAATAATACCTATCATTATTTATTTCCGTGAATTTTGAATGAATAATAAAATAAACACACGCTTTAACGTCAAGTAACATTAAAATAAAGGTCTTTGGATAGTATTTTTGTAAACTTTATGTATAACCTTACTATAACGTCGACAACATGAACAATTTTTTTGGCTTCTAGCAATATTCTGTCCTATCTGTAGTCAAGGTCAGTGAATTATAACAAAGCGAATTTATCCATGTTATTTTAATTTCAACGCTGATCCAAGTCTAAACTCCATTAAAAGTAATACGAATATAACAATGCTACGTTTCACATAAGAAGTCATTTTTATAGTTTACCAAGGGTATCTATCAAGCGGGATTTAAAGCAAAAATCTTTTTGTTATATTTTGACGATATTTACCAAAGAACAGTCGAAATGGCGGGCTTGTAAGGAAGGGTTCGTTTAGCTTTTTTTAATAAAATAATTATTCTCTTAATTATCGCTCTTGCTTACAAAATTATAGTCTTTATTATTAAAATAAATATTATAGATTATGTTGAAAAAATACACGCATGTCGTAAATGAAGCAACCCGATCCTTGCACGATGTTTGACATAGTACCTCCTCTGCGATAACACAATCAATATCTTTGACTTTATTGCAGTTGTGGCCACCAGCATAAAAATTGGAGTGATTTTTTAAAATTATTTGCCACAGTATATAATCACAATCAAAAAGTGAGAGAAAAACATTAAGAGCAAGTTACTCTTCGGTCCTCTGTCGTATTTCATTATCAGTCTGCGATTGATAACAATGGCATAAGGCCATTAGTTTCTTCAAGGATACCTTTTATTTTATATACTTACCTATTTTTAGCGTTATTATGACATTTTAACTCCAATGAATGTAATTTATGGTTGCTTAACTGTCCAGACGTGATGCATTTCCCCTTTTGCATACCTGTTATGTGAACACTTGTGTTTAAGAAAGAAATCATTTTGACTGGATAGGACTATGCAGTTAGAGTCCGCGCCACAAAAAAAGTCCCATAGACGCGGCGCTGCGATCGCCGTACTTAATCCTGCCAGAGTAATTATTCGCTAATCCAGTCTCTTTTTAGACAGCGGCAGCACATTGGTAGCACTTTTGGTGTTGCAGATGCTCATAGGCGATGGTAACTGCCTTCCATCAGGCGGGCCGTCTGCTTGCCCGCTGAACTCATGCAATTAAAAAAAATATGGCTCTTTATATGAGGCTATGAAAATAATATATGGGTCATTCCACCTTAATTTTATAGGGACAAAAAATTGCTGGCTGTCAAGTGGCTTGCCTGCGAGTATTAAATTACATACAGCCCAACCCTATTATGTAAATTCAAAGCTCATTTATATCATAGGTCTAGGACAAGTGGAAACGCAATAAATTTAACAATTTTACATTATCAAAGTCGTTGACCTAAAAATTAAAACATAACCATTTAGATTGCCATTAAAAATATAATAAATGTAATTACGGAAATCTTAATTATTTGTCGCTAAAATTATCTAAATTATATTCAATTTTTTAGATCAAGAAATCTAATAATAGTTTTTGCTTAATGCCCCTGCTACACCTGGGATAATGTTAGTGTTAGTGAATGTGTCAAGCAAATGTGAACGAGGTCATAAGTGCGGTATTTAAGATGCGGCATTGCTAATGATGTTAATAATTGATATATAACTCATGTATCTAATCGTTAACGTGTTACTTTTTAACGCTATAAGTTTGTCTCGTTTAACCACAGTTACTAACACCAATGCAGGTGGAGCAGGGGCCTAATACAAATTATAATATTGAAAGCAAGAGTGACGGATTTACCTTTTATTAGGTTTGGCTAAACTGACACTTAGTAACTTGTTTATATCATTTTCATTGTGATTAAAGTAATATTTTTATAATCATAATAAATCAGCAGACAAACACACACACTTTATATCCCCAAATTAAGCAAGTTACGCTTGTGTTATGGGTAATATACAACGGACCACTCTGGGGCCGACCCCAGACACCCAGACCATAGTAAATAACGGAGAAAATACGTTTCCGAAATTTACTATACCAGGAATCGAACCCCGAGCCTCTGCGTTGCAGTGAGGTAAGCCGGCAAAGGCTTAGCCCGCTCAACCACAGAGGCCGTCGATAATTGAATGTGTCATTAGCTTATCAACTAAGGTCGTTTATAGATATTTGTTATTTTATTTTAGAAGTATAATTAAATTATATTTTGACGGTTTAAACATTTGGATAAATATATACATAGATCACGATATAATGCTAACAACAATTAGAATTATAATAATAAAAAATGACAATAATGTACCTACATAAACTTCTGGATGAATCTCTTGTATATAATTCCTCCTTTAACTTTCAATCATTTGATATTTGCTTGTTCAAGTTTAATTAACTATACATATAGTTTATTATCCCTTTATTATACATATAGTTATTTATCCCGAAAATTTTTATAATTTTCTAGGGATTTGATATTTAAAGTTAGTACTAATTTAAAGCAGTAGTTTATAATATGGAATACACTGAAGTTATCACAAATATTCTGTTTAAATTAATAAACGATATATATGGATATTATTAGTAGAATTATAAATATGTCATTTATTGAGCCACTCCCGCAGACGACATCATTATACTTTTATTGACAGCGAATGTGCCGTTATGTTGAAATCAATGATCATCATGGGCCATCAAAGATAACGTATTGTTATGTTGATCATAAATAAGATTATGGAGATTTTTGTATTAAACAGAATATAATTAAGGTAACGACCGTTTTAGAAGATTTTACAAAAATAATGTTTTTTTTTGTTGCATGAGTTCAGCAGACAGGCAAACGGCCCACTTGATGGAAAGTGGTTACCATCGCCAATGGACATTTGCAGCACCAAAGGTGGTACAAATGCGCTGCTACTCTCTTAAGGGAGACTGGAACCTGGCCACTAACACTGAACACAACTCAAGGATGTTATGGCGGCATACTCTAGACCAGGGGTGCCTTGTCACTTGGCTGTGAGTTGTTTTGTCACCTCTTACGACAAACCGCCCGGCCGCAGGAAATTTTATTCTTTCTCCGTTCCTGCACAGATATAATAGCAAGATTGATGTATCAGATTAACACGGAGCTTTTAGGCTTCAGTAGCAACCTCCACCAAAGTGAAATGATGTACTGTTCACGATGTCAAAGACTTTTCTGTGATCTGAATTAAAATCTATTACAACCCAAAACATCTTAATATCTTGTAGTACTTTAGCATTATATAAATTACAAAACTGGCTTTCTACTACGATATAAAAAAAATACTTAAAAGAAAATAAAGAATATCAGCTCAAATTTGTACCATTGCTAGGTTTACCATTTTAGTGGAACAAGTGGTATGTCAGCTATATTAGTTCAAGATGGATGTCAGGACATGTGACATCCGGAGCCCTGATGTACCTACTGGATTTCCTCACAATGTTTTCTTCTCTGTCAATCGATCAACTTTTCTCATAGTATGTACATTAGGCTAGAAAAACTACCGGTGCATATTCCCTGCTACGCTTTCAACACATCGTTATGTCATTCATTAGTTTCTTAAGCGATTTAACCATTGAATTATCACGAATTTATTTGTAATTTTTGAAATTTTACCTATTTCTATATACTATTTTGATGTATTCTTCACATTAAATACCAATATTAGTAACTACTTTCTATAAGAAATAGTTATTATGTATATTAAATTTCACAGCATTGAGTTTCGTTGTACTAATTTTTAATTGTATTATAACAAATAACGGGCCTAATCTAATTAAAATTGACCGTCTCTGGGGAGAGCCTCGCTAGTTAGTGCAAAATAACACGCTAACAAACATTTAATTTTGCGAAAAAATATATATACTTACATTAAAATTTACTTAAATTAGAAATTACTTCAGACTAATTTAGAGACTGGATACTTCAACATCGGGCTTTATACGCACCAAGCCGGTGAGATAGAAAGCACAAGATGCTCTCTGGGGAAAATGATTTTCTGTGAGGAACGGTGATATGAAAGAGTCCTTGAGCATATGAAAGAGGCTTACTGTAGTAAGACGCGGCTAAGTCAACTCGCAATCCTGGTTTAGGGTAACAGGAAAAAAATAGTTTTAACGGGGACCGGAAGCCACCGAGACTTCCAGCTCTACCTCATTTATGACCTTAGCGTGTGGCATTCAAAAATCATTTACTTACAAAAAGAGGCACTTGACATTTAACATCTATAATATTATAAAATTCTAAACATGCCGTGTCTGTTGTACATTGAAGCTATTTAAAAAAATAACTGGAATAGACTATATAAACGATGGAGAACACCAATTTCGATCCGGTTTTCAATGATCGACAGCAAATTTTTAGACTTAAAATCTGGGCTACTTTTTATCCTGGGAATACCCGCGGGATTTTTTCTGGTAATTATTTAAATTGGCCAGATTGAAAAAAAAAACGAATTTCAATGTAATTTTTAACTGATCAATAGCAAATTTAATGTAATAAAATGTGACATATTTTTTATCCCGAGAATCCCGCGGGAATTTTCATTATAGTGGTTTAAAGTTGTCCGGGTGCAAAAAAATTGACTTAGTCCGAAACAGTTTTCACTAAAACGATAGCTGCGGTACTTTGTATTCCGGGGAATTCCGCGGGAATTTCAAGTCAAGCGTGGATGATATCGCGGGCATATCATAGCTCTTAAATAAAATGTCACGTGACAACTTTTCTTTTTCATAATACCTTAGATATATATTATTGTATTAGGTTGGGGAAAAAGTTTCTTCGCATTTTATATAAAAATTCAAAAGGTTTTTTTATAAAGTTTATTTACATTTGACTAAAGTATGTAGGTGACATTTTGTTGGATAACTTTTTGCCATCTTGTACGTAGGGACGTGATCCCATTGGTATAAAAATTTTGGGGCTTCTGATCAAAAAACTGCGACAAGTGGTTTTGGCAGTCCTCTCGTGATGTTAACTTGACACTGCCTAAGGAATTCTGCAGATACCGAAACAGGTGAAAATCTGAAGGTGCAAGGTCAGGACTATACGGCGGATGCATTAACACCTCCCAGCCAAACTCTCGTAATTTTTGCTGAGTGGCTAAAGATGTGTGGGATCGATGGTTCTGCCTGGCGGTAACAGCTCATAATGAATAATGCCCTTCCAATCCCACCATACACACAGCATCACCTTGTTGCGAGTTAACCCGGGTTTCGCCACAGTCTGTGAAGCCTGACCGGCCTTTGACCACGATCTTTTTCGCACGTTCTTGTCGTACGTGATCCACTTTTCATCACCAGTTATCAGCTTCTTCAAAAATGGTTCGGTTTCATTACGTCGTAATAAAGAATCACAAATGAGTACACGGTTCATTAGGTTTTTTCAGTGAGCTCATGAGACACCCAAATATCGAGCTTTTTTGTGTAACCAGCTTTTTTCTAATGCGCCAAAACCGTTTTGTGGTCAATTCCCAGTTCTCCAGCTACATCGTAACTACTAATATGCCGATCTTGCTCCACTTTCTCAAAAATGGCATCAATTTTGTCCGTAATAGAGCGGCTAGAGCGACGTGCATTTTTGATATCAAAATTTCCGGATTGAAACGCTTAAACCAAATTTGCGCTACTATCACAGATACTGCATTAGGTCCATAAACATCACAATTTTTTTTCGCGGCTTGTGTTGCATTTTTACCTTTTGTGTAGTAAAATTTTAAAATGTATCGAATTTCTTCATTAGATTCACTCATTTTAACAATAAGAAAAACAAATGATAATCATACATTTTCCTAATTTGAATTTGGAATTGTTTTCTTTAAAATTAAAACTTTTTAATGATGCCAAAACTAGCCAGATACAAATGGTATATATAGCCAAAGAGATCTTATTAAAAGGTCATACATACTATATGCGAAAAGACTTTTTCCCCAACCTATTATATACACTGTAACATATTTCAGACAACATTCTTAAGTACAATGCCAGACGAACATGTTTGTATATTGCATATTTGTGGTTTTACACTAAAGTTTCACATATGAAATATGTAATTCAGAGCAATAAAATTTATAACGTATTTGGACCGCTTGTTTTATGTTCCATTTAGTTTTCTTGGAAATGCATAATGGCACAGTGGCATTGGAAACTATATTAATATTCTAAAATTATTTCTAAAGACTTTACATACATAACCTATAGCTCATCGCATGTTATAGAAGTCGCTTCCCCGTTTTAGATGAATGAAAGGTATACCCGCTACAATTCGCCAAGGCGGCGGGTACCATACATCGATAATCTCGAAGCGCAAGTTTTCTCAATATGATTACTATGTTATATTCTCCTACGTTATCACGTATGTTCTATTATCCTATTAATTTGCACAATATGTCAGTACGTTACTTGGATCCTTGGTGTATTAAAATATTGCAATAACTTGATTCCTAATGAAGTTAACACGGTATTTCCTAGACCTAATGTAGTTAGTAAAAGATTGTTTGAAAATTTAAATTATGTTTTCTTCTGTCAAGTCAACCCACTATCATATAAACTTTTGCATTTTGTTGAACATAAGTACTTGACTAAAGTAAATGCAAAAATTATTCTACTTCAACATACAACTATAGACCGTTATGTAGTTCATAATATGCATAAGAATTGTATAATTATGCACTCTTGCACATTAAAACATTCCACACATAACACCTTGGTGCATGTTTGCATATTTTTAATTCGTATAAATTTGCAACTAAACACATTCTTGGTCTATGACCCGGAGATATGACTGTGTTGACAAGACCATTTCTATTTTGTTGTGACCGAAAGTTATATAAATATTTTCGGAGAGATTTTGATTTAGTGATATATTATAATAGTTTCCAAAAGGCTTTGCTCGCATAAGCATCAGTCCTGTATTCATTCATACGTTTTTTTCTACTAACCATATTACCTGATATAATAGATATTTAAGACACCAGGGACGTCGTCCACGCCTTGGCGGACTTGAAGAAATTTTATAAAGTCCATAAATGACCTTAATATGTCAAAACTCTGGTATGAAATTCTCTTCAGATTAGTATCATCGGTGAAATAAATGTTTTAGAGAACCTATTAGTATGTATTCGCGGGATATGAAAATAACACGGACTTTTAGAAGGCTCGTGAGAGGCAAATTGAAAGTTTAATGCACATATGTTAATTTTTCTCACAGGTCATAAAAATGACCCATACTTTTGGAAGGCTTGCGTAGAGCCACAGAAACGCTAACGCGTAAATATCCCTTTGACAATGTCATTACTCGTTACCTTTTGCGTCGTCAATTATTTTGAAGTGGACAGTGTTTGCTGCAACGAATCTCACGTTAGGGAGCTATGGAATCAGTCATACCGCAAATAAAAACGAGCGTTTTGTTCCTGTTAGTTTTTCATCAAGTTTTCTGTACAACACATGCCAGACAACGGAAACACGTTAATACCGAGCATTCTGTATCAATGGCATTTAATGTGAAAATTGCAACAGATATGACGGGGCGGAAAGTAAGCGTTGTATTAGAACAAAAATAACGCGGGCCTTGAGCTATTATTTCATTTTAATGTATTATAGATTCTGAACGTTTTGCGTGACACGCACATGTGGCCGCTTTATGTTGTGGTTAGACATGCTGGAAAATATTGATGTATAAGAACACTGGACAAGGCTATACGGTATTAAATTTTTCTTATTTTTACCCAGTGGTTACCAAAAATAAAAGAACAAATTGGGCTATATTATCCTATCTTAAAATATTTAGGTTTATTAATTGTGAACTTCTCTTCGAGCTCATTTTGTATAGGTAAAATATTTTCAACGTAAAATTTGCATATATAGGTATAATGAATATTATCCTATTTCATGGGATAAAGACTGTCTTAGGTTTATCTTCTTTATCAAAAATACATATACATGTATAGATCTAATTTTATAACGATTCTATAGACAATTTTAAAGAAGGAACTAACAAACATGTACTAGTATGAATTCAATTTATGTGAATCTAAATGTACTGCTTGCTATACGTAAGTGGTTGACTCTGTTAAACTTATCTCCGAATTGGTATTTGTATGAATTTAAATTGATAGATCAATATTTTAGTTTAGACTAATCTTTAAGTAAATGGTACCAGATACAAAGCCAGACCTTTAACACCCTCCATTCCAGCCTAAGCTAAATTATTAGTCCTTGCTGATACCAATCCGTGGAGTTCCTGTAATGGCTCGAACAGTCAAATGTCACTAAAAAATGAAAATATTCCACATAAACAATTCTTGTTTAAAAAAAACAACAATATTACAACTATTCGTAATTTTTAATTAGATTAACATGATTTCTGAAATAAATAAAAACACCACAAAAAGAAAAACATTATCATCATCATCCAAAAATTCCTCGGTAAAGTTATTGTTTATTTAATAATTTGTTGGTTGTATGACCTAAATCTCGTTAATCTACAAAGTCCTTGTACGACAATGCAGTGACATGACTATTTTTATCCCACCGCAGTCGATAATTCAAGTTTTCAGTTTCCAAAACTCACTCAAGCGCCAGTTGGCGGAGTGCCCAAAATTATCCCACGTAGCCTTAAAAAAATAATACTCTTATCATAACACTACACAAATGTATATGTAATTGACTTTTTAATGGCTTGATTTATTCTGTTTTTAATGCATCTTTTTTAATTAACCAAGAATATATATATTTTTTGTCATCAACTATTTTTACTTCGTACGTATCAATTTTAGGTGTGTGACATTTTTGGTAACTGTTTAAAAAAATATATATGTAAGTCCAAATTTTTAAATAGTCTTTCATTCATATACTTTTGGAAAAACATAAGTTGAGTCATATTAGCTATATGTACCTATAGAGGACACTACAACCGAGATTGATGTACAGGCCAGAATTTTTTTATTAAGCATAGAAAATTTACTTTACCTTCATTAAGTATTATTATATATCGATAAATGTTACAGCTGTTTACTGTATTAAAATATTTCTTATAATAAATTATTATATTGTATTATATTGTACCTCGAATATTTGATGCAATTTTTGCCGCAAAACTTGTAGGTAGCCTGTGGAATTCCACGAAGCGAGCGTACCACGGAATTAAGGTATCGGATTTAAATTCTATACATTGCTACAAATTTAATGCGATTAGGCCTTATATGGTACACCGGCAACATTTAAATAGGTTGTTATGACAGATTAAACTAATTTGGACGTTTAAAAATTATATTATTAATTCAACTGCAATTGGCACACTACATTTGACAGCACCGACCTTGTCTGGACGTTTCATTTCCAAAAATTGATATAATAAAAATGAATATCTGAATAATAAAAGGTCAAAAGAATAATGCCTTACATAAAACCGATGAAATGACATATTAACAGTTCAATAATCGTAAATAGTAAGGTAGTTTGGGTGGTCTACTTTTTGGCGTGCAGCCAATTAGTTAAGGTGCGAATGAACTGCGTTTGAAGAATTGTTCCATCTCGGAGCGGACATTGCAAGATCTTGTAATCTTATTTTGTAATGCGAAACAACAAACAAATGAGAAATGGGCCGCGTCGGTTGTTTTAATGAAAACAAATGAAAATTATTACTAAAGTCATTCCAAATGATGGTAATTTAGATTGTTGGATATCAACATCGATGGCATTCAGAAGATACGCTATATACGTAATATAGCGTCATTAATAATTGACTTGCTATTTTAACAAATAAGACAATAATATTTTTAAAATTAAACTAATTAAATTTGAATATTAATTATTAAAACTTAAAGGTTGTTTTAAGCCAAGTCAAGCACTAGTAGTAGGTATCCTCAAGCTTGTGCAATATATTCCGGTCCTCTGCTCTCCTTATCCAGCCCCTACTGACGACCTTGTACAATTTATCAGTCCATCGGGCTGGAGCGTTCCCATACTATGCTTGCTGATAGCATAAGTCTAGGTCGGTCTATGTCTGTCTATGGTCATTAGCCTTGCGGCAGACTACAAGTAAGCGACCCTCAGATAGTAATTTTGCGAATTATATTGCTTATCTTTGTTATTTCATAGAAAAATCTTATTATTAATTAGTACGATATTGACAAGACCTACAAAACTCATTTATAATATACTGCAAAGGTCGTAACATCAATAAAAGTTTTTGTACTGGTCATTCACAAATCTCACAAGGGCATTTGGTTGAGTTAGACCGTAAAATCAACCAGAGCAGAAGTTTTAAATTATTTTTATATTAGTCATTAAAATATTTGTCATACATATTTTTCAAACATGAAGACGTTAATGGGACACATTTTGTATGAAAGAAGAAAATACGATATAGGTCATGAATAGCGGAGTGGTGATTAACGAAAAACAAAAATGTAAGGTTACATAATTGAGCATTGATAAATTATTTTGTCCCTTATTTCTTTAACACAGGATGAAGTAATAGGCATAGTGCCAAATAAAGTAGGTCAAAATATGGATTATAATCAGTGATTGGAATAGTTGGGGCTAATTTGCCTAAAGCTGTTAATCAACATAGAGTGGTTAGAACCAATCACAATCTTATTAGATAGTTAACAATCTTTCAGAGTCTAATAATTAAAGATCTTTCAGAATCTACAGTTAAAAATCTTTCAGAAATTAGTTTACTAATATACATACAGTCTCATATTGCTAGATTTTATAGTTTTTAGGAAGATAAATTGCAAAATTTAAAAGACTGCAATGGCGGTTAATTATGTAAATGAGAGTCAGCAGCTTTTATTTAAAAATGTACCTATTGAAATATATTTTAGGGGGATTTATGTTGATACGTTTATTCGATTTACAATAGATTCCGAGGCAATCGCAACACAGGGTCTAACATTTTCGTTCAAAAGTAATCTTTTGTGAATTAAGTATTAAAAATGAATCAATTTTTGGGCGGTTTTAACAATTTGTCATATCCTTTCACAAACTTTAGAGCCTTACTTTTCCGGTCACTGATTTTATTTACTACAATATTGATTTTTATTACGCTCAATACTTTAATTATCTCCGATCGTTCAATTTAAGTAGACAGCATAAATTAAAATAATTTACGATTTTCTTTAATAGTATCGCTTCAAAGTTCATATAACTAGCCAGATGGTTAATGTGACGTTTGAGTTCTTCCTATTCCGCTTTCTGTTTTGTTTAATGGATTTCTGACATCAATGCTTGAAGTGATCTATAAAAATGTATTCATTAGAAGTGGAAAAAGCTTGTGTAAATAGTATTTGCCGGTATGTATTAAAGAAATTATTATTTATGGGCCTACATGTTGAAAAAGCAAGTTCTACACTTATTACATTGCATACATAGAGAACAATAATCACACATATATTCATAAAACATCTAATTTAAATAGAAACTAAAAATAAAATGTAGAAAACAGATAGATAACATTCTGCTTTCACAAAAATGAACAAGCACAAGAATATAATATACAATTCCAACAGTTTTAGACAAAAGATTGGGCAGTCCTATCACTGTAACTCAAATGATATTTTTAAGTAATACCGCGATACATATACATAATGAAATTAAACAGATAAATTACATATTTTTATTCGGACTCAAAGGTATATACTCTTAATTGCATGCAGAGTTGGAACTAGGTATGTATGTATGTTAATTTTGTATAAAATATTAAAATAAAGGATGTTACAGAAAAATGAATCAAGGTACTATTACTAATTGGTAATAAATAAATGTAAAAATAAATTCAATTCAATTTTTTTAACAATCCATTAAAACAGGAACGTTAACGAATTTACTCATAAAACATTTGTTAACTGGCTTATTGCCAAATAAGAAAACCGCAAATAAATTGTAAAATATTACCAGCAACACTGTGACTTATTTTTATTTATTTTTGTATCGATTTTACAACTGCTAATCGTTTTTGTGTATCGAAAAAAATAAAGCAAAATTGTTTTTTTGATTCTATTTTTGAAGCAGATACTTAATTATTCTTTTGGAAGTGAAACTTCCTTAGAATCGTTGTTATTTGAAACTCGATGAAACGAAAAAGCGACACTAAATAGATAAACACAAAAATCTATAGGACTAAACCTGCGAGAGAATGAGTTACGAGTTTTACATTGTGCAGCACAGATTAGAGAGTCAATAAGACCGATAATTAAACATAAGTCCAATTTGGACCGAAATAAAACTGATAATAATATTTTTTTAACACTAAAACAGTGAAAAATTGAAAGCGATACTTTTATAATATGTTGACCGATGTACGCTAAAGGAATTATATTTATATTGATAAAAGCTAGAGAAGAATTAATTATCTGTGAGTGTATTTTCTGAAGTTTTACTTCTACTGTATGTGAACTGTACACACACGCACAATATTTTTTTATTAATCACTACTAAATTATAGCTCTATAGCAAAATATGAAAATTCCTACTTCGGACTAAGTATTAAATAGAACTTTTAAAAGGAAACGGATGTTTTTCGGGAACTTTAAACATGCTATGCAGTTTTGCTATCAAAAGTTTAGGTTAACAGTGAACAATACTTATAGGATATTAAATTGTTTTTAACGAAGAATTTTGTATTTATGTACAAAAAACTCAAGTGTTTTAGGAAATGTGCCTTTTTGAGCTACCACAAGAGCTCTCTTATTTGACGCCAATTAGAGAGCTAAAATTTGGCTATTGCTTAAAGATTATTAAAATAAAATTTAAGAGCAAATCCATAGAGACTTAACACTGGTTAGAATTAAATATCGTGCACAGAATTCTTTGCAATATTTTTTATTTTTATTTTTAACCACACGTGAGAAAAGGGGAACGCCCTTCAAGTCATAATATCATAAAATGTATTGTCATCAAGAAGCCATTTGTGGTTAAGAATGGAGTTGTGAGCAGTTTGTTTAGATTCCTATGAACGTTCTCAAATTACTTTATTCGTACGCGACTAGTCTAAACTCGTGTCTTGGTTTTTAATTTCTATGTACTGTTATATGATTCAATGTTGAGAGTGAATTAAAGTCACAGTTCATAATATAAATTATGAGGTATCAACAATTTGTAGAAGCCGTGGTAGCTTAGTGGTTCAATTTTCAAAATTCAAAGGGCGTGGGGTCGATTCCTGACGGGAAAGCATGCACCATTTAGGTTTTCGGACCTAATGTGGATATTGTTATAATTACCACATGCTAACGATGAAGGAACACACCGTGATGCAACCTGTACATTGAGATATCTGATGTGACAAACCTGCCAAGACGCCTTTGACAAGCATGGCGGGTATATCGTCCGTTCCCCTATAATGGGAGGCCGGAGCCCAGCAGTGGGACGTTTATGGGCTGTTATTATTATTATTATAACAATTTATAAGAATATAATCTAGAGTAAAAGTTTATTTTACAAAGAAGAAATTGAAACAATGTTGTAGAATTATTAATTTTAGTGACAAATTATATTCTTATTTTATATTTTTATTTATTTATGGTTGTATTTTATCTAATCTTATTTACACATCGTCGTCGTATACGATTCTCTACAATTAATCTCTAACTTGGCTTGGTTATAAAAATCAATAAACAATAAAGTATTCTCTATTTATAATAACTTGATGATGCTTGTACTTTATTCATAATAAACAGTTTGTGCCGACCAAACAATTTTCTTTATTTGCATATATAAAATAAAGATATTTCTTAGTAATATTCTCTAAAAACTAATAGTAAAAAATCGCCTTTGAAGCCTCGTAAAATGTCGCTTTCACTTACTACATATAAAGAGTCCAAAAGATGACAGGTTAGGTTAGGATTGTCCTGTCTTGTTAGACCCCCGCCTGCTAGGGCTCGCGGAGTGGGACCGTTTGCCGCTTTTCCGTAGCCCTGGCATAAAATGCAGGACGAAACACCCAGGGGTTTTAGTGGGTATCCCTAACCGGCGAGTGGCAATAGCATGGCACCAGTTCTGACTGGGCATGCTAGTGCCACCCCGACCTTGCGAATCCCACACACGGGCGTCGAACTATCCCCCCCCCCCCCAAGCTTCTGTGTTTGCCACGGCTTATGGTCCTCAATCGGATTTACCCTGGCTAAAAAAAAGGATTGTCCCGTCTGCATCTGACCATTGTCCGACTGGTTGTTTAGTCTATGATAGCATATTGAATTTATAAGGATCCAGCTTATTGTATGTAATGCAGAAAAATATTGTTATTAAAGCGTAGAATTATGTCAGTTACTAGACTAGCCTTTGAAATAAGAGATATAACATACTGACACTGATAGCTTACGACTTGTGCTTTATTGCCATAACACAATTAAATAGTAATTTGAAACATGACGCTTTAAGAACGCACCTGTACCAGAGCAATGCATATTCAAGCAATTTTGTTAAGGAATGTGCCACGCTAATATATCTACGATTTGTCTATGTACAACTAATGACTGTGCATATTTGAAAGCGTTGTTTTTTACTGCAGGACGCACAACCGAAATAATTTTTAAAATGATACCTTTTCGTATGCATATATTGATAGTATGTAATTCTACTAATAAGGTTTTCTACTCGTATTTGCTAATGAAAAACTTGAAACCGTATTCCGCGAGTATTTTTCTATTTTCCAAAATAAGCAGCGTCCGTGTTATCCAGTCTCGAAACAAAATATTTGTTCCAGTTCCGAATTACATAAAAATTCACCTGTACTTAAAGTCAATCAGAACGGAATACAAATTAACTTTACACTAATATATTAAAATTATTGTCTCAATTGGATATTTTGCATATTGTAGGAATTTTTTGATTTCCCAAGATATAGATATATAGATATTGCTGTATATAACTATCACTGTAAAATTGATCCAATTTGTGCATTTATTAAATGATGAAAAATAAAGAATAAGTTTTAAGAACTCCGATCCAGCTCGCACAGTATCTCGAACTACTAGTGGTTTTAAAGCTTATGGTATACTAATGTTATTATACTACTAATTTCTGAAATATCAGTCCTTATATGTGCCGTTTCTAGGCTTTTTTATTGCCACCTCCTCTTTCCACGTTCAAGGCATAATTTGTTCTTGCGTTTTTAATTTATACATACTATCTAACTAACACCTTATTCTTATACAACACTAACTGCATTCTATGACGATTATTAAGCTTAAAAAATAACCTATGAGTACAGTTTACTAACCGATGTGTCAAACCTGATAAGCCGCCTTGGACAAGCGTGGCGGTTATACTGTCCGTTCCCTTATAATGGGAGGCCCGAGCCCAGCAGTGGGACATTTCTGGGCTGTTATTATATTTATACAGTTTTTTATCCAAGAAACTAATGCTAACAGTAGTATATACAATTTAATACTTGCAGAATTTTTATTTAGCCTTATTGCGTTTGTTAACCTCTTGGACTATTGAAAAAAATCCTCGGCTAGTCTATTGCCCATTAATTCTTCGATGTTTTCTTTCGTAATCTCCGTATATAGTCACTCCTAGGCTCGTGCGTCACAATCAAATATATGAAAACAACGACATACTTACCACACTGGACAATGTTTGATCGGCAGGTTTAAACATGGCTAATCTCGACTTAAGTTTCCTCATGACATTTTCCTTTACTGTCAGTATGTGGTATTTATAACAGAATAGTATGCAAATGTCAGCATAGTCTAGAAAAAACTATCATTACCTACACATTAATGGTAACTATTTTAACCAAAGCCATTTGAAAGGAGACTGGTGCCTAGGCACCGAGTGACCACCGCTTAAGCCGTATTATCTTGTTACAAGACATGGGCTCGAATCCTGGCCGAGGAGATTGTAATGCTTTGTCAGTTTTTTTGACCTGATGTACATATTGTTACAATTACCACATGCTGCAGAAATTACCATCAACACATCATCGCTACTTTCTATCAGGTGGGACGTCAACCTGTCTACTGTACTCCAGCTTTAAAAAAACTTCGCCTGGAACGTCGAGATTACATGTGCAGGGAACCCGCCAATTTATTATGGACAAACGTGGTGGGAATACTGTCAGTCCTCTAAAATTAGGAGAACTGACCCATGGGATGCTTATATGCTCATATTATAATCACGACTGGTGTATCTATGTTGAATATAGTTTACCTACTTATTATCTACAAATATGCTTTTGATCAATGTCAAATTTTAAAATTCTGTTTTTATTTGTTTTCAGATTAATATGGAATTTTAAACCAATCACCGCTTGCAGACTGAAGTTTTTTAAAGGTACGCCTATAAACCTTCAAAGTTAAAAATTTAATTTAAAATACAAATTTAACGATTACAAAACAGTTTTTATTTAAATTAAATGGCTTACAACGATTGTTGTGATACATATAAAAACCATTTAATTTGCATTTTTATACATATTTTCGATAGTCATTCGTAGATTGGACTATTATTAAGATGATTAAATTTTAATTTAATATTGTTGATGAAAAGGACGTAGGTTTTTCTAGCAACAAGGAGAAGTTCTAGAATTAATTAAATCATCACAATTACTCCAAACCACTAACGTAGAGTAATGCTGTATTAAACGGACTAACCAAATTGAATCAATTTAGTTGAAATGCACAGAACTGCATAAAGGTATTCAATGACATTAAATGATGCAGGTTTATGTTTATATGGATCACTTTACTTGATTCAACTCAGTCGTTTCAACAGTCTAATATGGGCTTAAGACGCTCTCCAGCCTGTTGGAGTGGCAACCTGAGGGGAAAAGATTTTTAAAATCGAATCATAGTTTGAATTCAGAATTTTTATTATATGTACTATTATAACCGTCTGTTGAAGAAGAATAAAGAAACATGATCCAGAATCATGTTTCTCATGCTGTTTGTATCAGAGCCCAACTCCTCAAGCCGGGCAGCCCAACGGCCAGTGGATATCAGTCTTTCAACCGGTACAGAGCTCTGTCTATTCATTAATACCAATTCTCTGTTCGTTTAAGTCCTATCTTTAATTCTACTTCTCACTTTTGTCCACAAATGTAAATTCTAAAATTATTGAAATAAATAGTGTCTTATTGGATAAGTTTATTTATAAGCTTTTATTTAACTTGCAATGGATGTACCTATGTATGTAAGTTCGGGTGGAATCTTGCAAGTTAAATTTGACCAAGTTCCCGGTTTCCGATTGAGCTGAAATTTTGCACACATGTATATCGCGTGACAATGCAATAATATGGTACCATGGAGCTGATCTGATAATGGAGTCGGAAGGTGGCCATAGGAACTCCTGTACTAAATAAGATAGACCCGTCGTGTTTGGGCTCGTTTTACTTGTCTTGGCTAGTACTCTGCTGCTATATGATATCCAAGATCTCAAAAGCTTAAATTTAAAAACTTAAAAAAAAGCTTATATAAAACGCCCTTTGGAGAATCCAGTATAACAGTTCGTAGCTATATATTATATCAATAATGTGACATACATTTTTATTATTTTTTGTGTAATATTTATATATCCTATTTTCATGTATTTAAGCACACCACCGTCATACACTTTCGATTCGTTTCACAAAATCCACAGCCCGGGTTGTTTAGAAGAGATGGCTTTAAACTGTAAAGCGATAAGGCAGCCCTTTATTCTTGCTTTGAAATGAAGTGACTGTAAATAATTTACTTAGTATGTGTGGTGAACATTAAGAATTTTCTATCTATCTACTTTTTAATATATTATTATGGAAAACATTCCACAATAATATACATCAAAACAACTCTTCTCAAACAGATTCGTGTATGTAGTAGCAGTAGGTAGTTAATGCGCCTGAGCACGTTGTTTAGAAACTGCTGAAATATTCATAGCGAATGTTTGTTTTGAATTTATTCTATTCTCTATTGAAACCTTTTGTTCTATTCGTTGGTCTATGATTTGTCTCATTGTCAACTAAAAACATTAGTCTCGTATTTTAGCCGTTCATAGTACATATGAATATATTTTCTGTATTTATTTATTATTCGAAGGCTATTTATATAAAAACTACGAATAATTATTATGTTATAAAAGTCAAAATTAATATTATTAATTTGTAATTTTAGGGGGGAACTTGAAAGATGATGTTTTGCTGTATGGTTTTATTTTCAAAAACGTATATATACCTAGTCTTGCCATAAATATTGTAACAAAGATTTTTTTTCTATTGCAAATAACATTTATAAGTTTTACAGTGTGTTAGTTTAATACATAAATATAAAACAATTAAAAATATAAGAAGCTTATTCGAAGTGGTCTCCATTGGCTGCAATACAGTCCTTTAAACTTTGAGGCCAGTTATCAATAGAAGCACGCAATCTTTCCGTGGGAAAATTCTTCACTGCCAATCGTATGGATTGTTTTAGGGACTCCAAATTATCATGGCGTTTAGAGCAAACCGTACTCTCTAAAACTGACCATAAATCATAATCCAGCGGATTAAGATCGGTTCTAAACGGCAGCCAGTCTTCAGCTCTGATGAAGTCCGAGACGTTCGTTTCCAACCAAGACTGTGTGGACCGATCTTCATGACCCGGCGCCGAGTCTTGCTGGAAGGACCATTCTTGGTTATTGAACATGGTGTTCTTAAGGGGCTTAACTACCTTCTCGAGAATGGTATCTTGATACACTTGTGCCGATGTTTTCATACCTTTTTCACAAAAATATGGCTCAGTCACTCCATCATAGCTATCACCCCACCAAACCATCACTGAAGACGGATAATGCCCACATTGCACTCTGTCGACTAATTGAGAAGCTTCCTTAGAGCTTTGAGCATAAATATAGTAATTTTGTTTGTTAAAATGTTGCTCAATTGTAAAAAAATTCTCATCCGTAAACAAATTTTTTCTGTGACCTCCCTTTGCGTACCGCTTCAGTAGTTGTTTCGATTTTACCACCCTATTCTTTTTTAAATTATGAGCTAAGAAATGATCAGTGCGTCTCTTAGAGGCTGCAAGTCCTAAGTCATCTTTTAAAATACGCGACATGGTTCTAGATGATATCTTCATCTCCCGAGATAAAATCTTTTGCTTTCGGACAGGATTTCTTCGAATTCTTTCCCTTAGTGCTTCAACCACCTTTTTCATACGAACACTACGTGACGGCCAGATCTTTTTCTATCACAAGCAGAGGTCTTATTGTACCTATTAATAGCCCGGTACACAAACATTTGACTAATACCAAGCGTATGGAGAGTTTTAAAAATTGCATTTGGCTCCATACCTACTTTGTGTAATGCAATCACAGCGATTCGGTTTTCTTTATCGCCCCACTCCATTTTAATATCGCAAAATGTTGTACAATGTATTGGCGCCAAAAAGAGAAAACATAATGAACAATCATATAAAAATGAGAGATTCCAAATTCAAATGTAATATTTTGTTTCTTTTTAATTGTAACAGTATTTATGGCTAGACTAAGTATATATATTGTTGTACCACGTCAAAGTCATGTCATATTCGTATAGAACGTTATAGTTTATTGTTCTTTGGTAAAACATGTTTATCGTGTAATATCACTAATCTTGAAAATATACGTTCTTATCAGCAAAAATATTATGCTTATATATTTCACAGGATGATATAAAATCAATCTGTTAAACAAATCTAGCCACGACGGAAGGTTGTGATCGTAAAACTTTGGTATCGTAAAGATAATAATGTCAAAGAAAATATTAAACGTAAGTTCTAAAGAAATTAGCGATAGAATTTCATGATTCTTTTTAATGTTTTTATGCCTTGAAAGGTCAAATTAAACATATATGATTCAACTAATTTAGACAGTTATTATTTGTAAGTTCGTGAAGTTATTAACAACCTGAATAAAATGTTCTTAAAATGTAATATAGAATATATACTTTTTCCGCTTTGAATTGGACGTAGACTCTTATCAGAGTTCGCACAGAAATGGTCGTTGAATGAATGAATGAAAACTCTTTATTGTTCACCATAAACTTAATTCTAGACAATTGATAGGGATAGGTACATTTGCATTAGAACAATGGGCGGCCTTATCGCTTATAGCGATCTCTTCCAGGCAACCCGGTGTCTAAGGAGATTTTAAACGAAATTTCAAAACATTTTTGGTGGTGTACTAAACTAAAATAAAAGTAATAAAATCACAATTAAATATTATTAAAAATAAAATACAATATAAATATACTACTATATATACACATATAATTAGATAACGATCATATTATAAATTAGATATATATACATTCGAACAATAGATACATTCATGTAATGCAACAATTTTATTTAATAGACCAATAATGGTCAGTGACTATACGTTTAAATGTAGTCATTGATTTAGCTTGTCTGATTGGTAAGGGGAGGGAGTTCCACAGTCAGACAGCCTGTATGGCAAAAGAATTTCCTACGAAGGAAGAAGTGTGTGCAGGTATTGTTAACAAAAGATTTTCATTTGAACGCAAATTACAGGAATGGGATTGATAGAGAAAACTAAAAAGTTCTTTTAAATATGGGGGCGTACAGGGATTGTAAAGGATATTCTCCAAAAGTGAGAGTAAGTGAACATTCCGGCGAAAGCGAATAGGTAGCCATTTAAGCTTATCACGAAATTCGGAGACGTGGTCATATTTACGCAAACCAAATATGAACCGGATACAAACATTTTGAAGGCGTTCTAGCTTATCTAGATCTATGTTCCTGGGTTCTTTTTAGATAGCAGGCATCTGCATAATCAAGTAGGGGGAGAAACAAGGATTGTGCAAGCATAACTTTAGTAGCAGTAGGTAGGAAATTCTTCAACCTCCTGAGCGAAGCGGATGACGCGAAAAGGTTCCGGTCGTTCCCGAAATTTGCCCGCCGGAAATCGACTTCGGGACTTTTACATTCAAGCGAACCAAGCGTATCAACGGTCATACAACAGACGATATATAAACAGAAAGAGTGTATTAAAATAATAAAACTACGTTTACACAGTTTTAAGCTCGGTAATTGATTTGATTTTTATATTCCGACGTTTCGGCGACTTTTCAGTAGCTGTGATCACAGAAGACAAAGATGTTAAGTGTCCACGTGTACTAGTCGCGAAAACTTACAAGTGTATTAAAAATTAAATATTTCGAACAATTCAGAACACACTTTAAAACAACCTTGATGGCATTTAAAATTGTCTGTGTAGTCTAGACTCTAGACGTTATCAAAGTCGCAAAACCTTAACCAAACGTGTTTGGAAACGCGAAAATTAGCTTTATAATTAACATTCGTATCAAGTACGAGGTGAAATGCAACTGCCTCCTATATTCCGCCAATCGCGTCGACTGATTGCGGCATTAGGCCCCGCCTACACCCATCCGATGCCTGACCACGGTCACAGAATCGCGTTAGACGCTGAAGCTACTACAGATAACTTACTAGTTGTTATGTCAACCGGGTCGCAAGCGCACCTGTCACTTGTTTATTTAATAAATGGATACGAAAATAAAATTTAAACTGTAACATTTTATGGGCTTAAAGCCCATAAAGGTCCCACTGATAGTCAGACCTCTCCATTTTTTTTAAGGGACTGTCAGTATTTACCGACGTGTGTGTTTCATCACTTTCCTTCATCATCAGCACGTAGTATTTGTTATAATATGCACATTAGGTCAGAAAACTGCCTATGAAAGCTTTACAGAGACAGTGTATTTAACAGCCTGTGGAAGTTGACATAAAGATTTCTACTATAAGAAATAAAAAATCACTTCTCATCATGTTTATTCAATTGTAAATAATCTGCCGTTTAAGCACCATGGCAAAATTATGGAATTACATATAAATATAAACCCAACGAAGTATAAAAACTTGTAAAGAACTCTGTATAAACTTTATTTTAAACCGCATCGGCAATGGCCACTTAACACCATGTGAGATAATAAGATAGCAGGCAAAAGAAAAAGGCGTTATTATACTTTTTTGTAGATTTTACGAGGTGGAAAGGATTTATGCACACCACACCACCGAAAATAGTAGTGTAATAGTGTGGTACTCGCGGTGATTGTTTTTCAGTAAAACATATCGGTCTGCCTTTAGTTCAATCTGAATCCTGAACTTCTAGGCTTCTATGCTACTTTTTTTTATTGCTGAAGCACAGCAGATAGGCTGATGGTCCAACCGTGATAGAAAGTGGTTACCGTCGCCTATGGACATAAGCAATACCAGAGGTGCTGCTAATATGCTGCCGATCTTGCAGGAGAAACTGGAACCTGGCCACTAAGAGCGGAACACAACTCAGTTATCATGGCGGCATACTCTAGACCAGGGGTGCCCTACCACCTGGCTGTGGGTTGTTTTGTCGCCCCTTCGATAGGCCGCCCGGCCGCAGGAATTAATATTCTTTTTCAGTTCCTGCACGGAGAGCATTCACATGAAATCTAAATTTTTAGCATCCAATCCAGTCGTGCCTATCCACAGCGTATTACGAAGAGCTTAAATTGACGTAGAACATTGTCCTTCAAACATGTTTACAAATTATGACCGTTCGGTCCAAAATAAATAATCTTTTAAATACAGGCAAAATTCTGTGACACTGTAAATATTGGAGTATATATTTCTGAATAGTTGATTTATTAGCTTAGTGAATACTAAACAGTAATTATGTCATTAAGTCATAACGTTTTTATATAATATTCCTCTAAATTATAGGTGCATGCGTTCAAAATTATACAGTGCATTCAACAGCCATTAAATCTCATCAAATAAATATCTACTGTATGTTATTATTACTCAACATAATTATCTCACACGTTCCAATACTAAAGTATTAATCAAAATTACTTCATAGCTATACTTATCAAAAAAAATATTTATTTTAAATATTTCTTTCAACATAAGAGGTCGTAGGTTTCACTATCGTCAAAGCAATTAATTCGCGTCAAATTAACTTGTTAGTTTGGAAAGAATTCGTGGGATAAATATTAAGATTATCATCAATCAATATTTTAGAAGGTGACTATGATGGCCTCGACTGTTTATAGCATATGTTTATTATATGTGACCGAGCTTGATGAGAACAGAAATCGAATTTGATAATGAATTTCGTATTGTTTAGAGCCGTGTTGCGTTTCTATGGCCAAGTCACGATTGAGTCATTAGAATCATTGGATATTCTTTCTGCAGCTGTGTATACAGAAAACGGAACAATGTTGAGAACTATTGATTAATAACTGCCCTTTGTATTAGACACGTTTGTTGATTAAGGAGTTTTATGTTTTTTGTTTTTGTTTTTACAACATATTAGCATATATTTAGGGTTATATAGCCAATAGAATAAACGAAATATATATGTCGTTAATGCGGAATATCTTCACAACTTTTATAAATGTAATTACTAGGGGGCCCGACAGACGTTCTACTGCCCTGAAAAAAATAAAAATCTATAACCCGATTTCAGCGTCACCTACCAGATCCAATTGTGATTCAAAACCATTCTCGAATCCACTTGAACATACATAATTTTTTTTAACAAAATCGGTTCAATCGTTGAAGAGTTCTATCACATACACACGTACAGAAGAATTATATATATAAAGATGTCTCCAGTAAGGGTTAAAATAAAAAATCTCTTATGTATAGAATCAGAAGTGAGGGTACATAACCAGGGATAGGTAGAGATAGAGGATAAAATCACCAAGTCAGTAGTCGGCCGGCGGTATATCGCAGGACCGATGGCCGATGGAACGTGACTAGTTGTAGAGTGGACAATGCGTCTTGGCGAATATAGTGTAGAACGTCTTCCAAACCAGTGGACTGACGACTTGTGCAAGGTTGCCAATAGGAACTGTATGAGGAAAGGCAAGACCGTGATGTGTGGTGTAAATTCGAGGAAGCTTGCATGCATTAGTGGATATCGAATGGCTGATGACAACTAAAAAAATAGTGATAAGATGCTGTTGATAGGGAATAAGATGTTAATCGTTGTGCCTTTTAATCCAGGTAATAGGGTGATTATCCGGCGTCCAACAGCGCGCGCCATTGGCGGCAACCAGGTTTTCTTTAAAAAAACTATAGCTTTTTAAGAATCTCTCCATTTCAACTGCTTTTTTGATAACAATAATGAGCGCTAATCAGTTAATCGTTGTCAAACTTGAATGAATATGCAATAGTTTTAAAAAACCTGGTTGCGGCCAATGATTCGTGTCGGACAATCAACTAATAAGGAGAATTGCCCAAAAATGACTTGCCTAAGAAATGCTGGTTTAATTTCTTAAAAGATAACCAAGAAATATTATTATCTTCTTTCGATAAATATCTCAATATTATAATAAAAAACCTAAAATAATAAGGTCTTGAAAATCCATCTACACACGCCTAAAAGGTTGTTTGTTTCGTTGTAATGGAAATCTATTAACTATACGCCCACCAGCTTGACGTCTAGCTGTTCTATATGGGTCATGATGTGTACGGATGTGGGTCACACACACTATTTCATTACGCAACAAAGAGCAGGGTTCTGTACTATTAGTATGTTAAAGGTCAGAGTCTTTCTGATAATGCGGAGGACTCTTTAGTCGGAGATAGTGTAAAATATAACTTTATCCTTACAATACCAATAATTGTAAAAGTGAGTTTGTATAATATATTTAGATGCATTAACTTTATTGTCACAAGAAGATCTTATATAGGTTTTGCTTTCATCTGATTTTTACTTAATTACCAAGATTGAACAACCAGTTCATAAATAAACTTTACAGGTAATAGAGTCAAAAATATCCCTTATCCTAAAAACTACTCCTTATATATTTTTTTTCATTTTCCAAGTCATACAAGGCGATGACGTTTTTGCAACTTTGTAGGCGAATACTCGTCAAACTGAAAATTTAATTAAGTTAAAAATAAAAAGATCGTTATGAATTTTGAAACTAAAACCTGTCAAACTAAATCCAACACGCGTAACTACTGTTTAGTGAGATATTGAATATTTTTGGCCAAATATCAACCATGTAGGCAAAGTAGTTTTTCTGTGGTCGCAGAGACATAAAAAAATTTAGCATTTCGTTTTTGCAAAAATGCCTGCGGGTCCCTAAAAAAAGAGTTCATAAACGCACAGAAAAAATCTGTTAATGATCTATTACGTATACATACGTAGCGTGTTTAATATTAATAAAGTTATGTTACAGGCATTCTATGATCAAAATTCTTTTCGTAATTAAACTATTATTGAAAGGTTATCTTTCATCAGTTTTAATTGAGAAATAACTGCTTTAATGCTCTTTTAATAGTTGCTTAAATTATCATTTGTCATTTTGACCCCTGTACTTTAAGTAACCTTATATGACGACATTATATTGGGAAATACATATAAGATATTTAATAGGAAAATACATAATAAGACACTTATTTAATATAGACTTATGTTAATAATATAAAATTAGATGATAATAATATAATAAATGATGATATCCATGTTCCCCGAACATTTCGACGGGCAGACGCCAGTCTTCATACTCCCAGATTCCTAGTTCCACTAGCAGTTCATCCCAATAGCCCGGTACTTTTGTTCTCATTTCCTACAATAGTCCTTTCTACACTGGCCGGGTATTGTCGAAGGGGTCTCTACGCGTTGGCCTTCTCATGGCACGCAAGGCCGTTTTGGTCATTTTGGCCATTTTGGCCATTTTGGTAATTTTGGCCATTTCAGTCAATTTGGCTATTTTGGTAATTTTGGACATTTTTGCCATTTTGGTAATCTTTGTCGTTTGTGTAGTTTACAGATGGATAAACGAGAAATAGATAAATACAACTAGAACGGGTCGAAATAGAGGATGAAAGTTTGTATGGGAGACCAATCATATCTCAAGTTTATAGATATAAAAACCGACTTCAAAAACTAAAAAGTATAAAATAACTTAATAAAGATTTTTGACTAAGAATTTATTTAGTTTATTAAGAGACAAAATAATATAACATTTTCTACATCTCGAAGTCGGTGCGAAGAAAACAATAAAGTTATTTTATACTTTTTAGTTTTTAGAAATCGGTTTTTTTAAATGATTTTTTTTTATTTGTTACTTTTTAGTGTCTAGCTACGGGTAGGCCTACGAAAGGTGCCATGCGCCTTAAAAAATATAGGTCCCAAGAAACGGGAACTGAATATTTTTTCATAAAAAATGATCATAAAATGAAAACTACTGGGCCAAACTATGTTAAATTTATAGGGGACCAAATGGCAAGTATTCCGTATCAAACTTAAAAAGAATTTCGTAAATCGGATCAGAAATCTCAGCGTAATCGGTGTACATACGGAACGGAATGGAAAAAAATCATGAAAAATGTTCATAAAATGAACATTACTGGGCCAAACAATGTTAAATTTTTAGCGGACCAAATCGCAACTATTTCGCATCAAACTACAGAAGAATCACGTAAATCGTATCATAAATCTCAGAGTAATAGATGTGTACATACATAAAAAAATACCAATCAAGTTGAGAACCTCCTTCTTTTGGAAGTCGGTTCAAAATATATCATCTAAAAACAAAATGCGATAGTAACTCGATCTGTCTGTCTGTTAAGTTTTCACGGAAAAACTACTAGCAGTACTGGACCGGTTTTGCTGAAATTTTGTTTAAATGTAGTTTTAATACCGAAGATGGACATAAATACTTTTTAATGCCGGGAGATGGGATAGTTTGCGATATAAAATGAAGTGAATCTTCTTGGGGCAAATAGCACTAATATAAAAATATAATACAATGTAATCTGTATTAACGCCTGCTCTTTAAACAAGAGGTACGCATTAGAGTTTGACCCGCGGCGCAGCCGGGGTAAGAGACGACAAAACAACCCACAGACAGGATGTAGAGTATTTGCCCGTCTGGATGGCCACCATCCCTGGTCTAAAGTATGCCACCATAACAATCTTGAGTTGTGTTCCAGCCAGTGGCCAGGTTCCAGCCTTCTTTTAGAGAGCGGCGGCACATTGGTAGAGCACCCTTGGTGTTAAAAATCTCCATAGACGATGGTAACCGCTTTCTATCAAGTGGGCCGTCGACCTGTGTGCTGAACTCATGCAATAAAAAAAAGTCATGATGATGAACAATATAGGTACTCTCCTGTGTGCAGGGCCACGCCGTGTAATAATTTAGATATGCTTGTTTCTTCACGATGTTCGTCTGTATAGTCAGTACGTGCAATATGGTATCTTATTAAATATAAGCAAATGTAAATAGAACAGGTATTAATAGTAATAAAAACGTATATGGAGCCGGCTCCTCATAAAACGGTAATAATATGTAAGCACCTATGTACTTTTGGCCGGAAAGACTGCGTAAGCGTTGCATGCTCTCTGCCAGGTTTCAAACTCACGTCATTGTATTGTGACGCAGGTTTCTTAGTCACTGAGTTACCAAAACCCATGAGCTATACAATATCGTAAGAAGTATAATCATTAGGGAAGGTATGCCGTACCGTAATGAACCATATAAAAAAATAATTCAGGCACATAAGCGCGTAGGTTTTAAAAAGTGGCGTTTTGTAATTACTTTTCTTTTTTAATAAAGTTTGAGTTGTGCTTTTATTTAAAAAAAATGCTCCGATTCTAACATTTGGAGTACAGTAAGAAAAATTCTGAAGAAAGCTAAGGTGGAACTTTAAAAGTAAACATAAAAAAAGATTTTGATACATATTTGGGGGCTAGTTTCTGTTGCAGAACTTAAGACACCGTAGCTAAATGGTAAAATCGTCTACGGTCGTCACCAATACGGAATCCTTGATTGGTATTATAAATTGAAATATGTGTATAACCTATAAGGTCAACCTTCGTGAGACGTTTTACAAATTGCCTTACCTTATTTATTTTATCAGTAACATAACAAACTAATGCCACTGAAACTAAAAGGTCAAATATATAAATCTGTCATACAACCAGTCATGCTATACGGGTCCGAATGTTGGGCCACTAAAGTAATAAATCACAAACGTCTCCACTCAGCTGAGATGAGAATGTTGAGATGGATGTGTGGTGTTACAAGAATGGATAAGGTGAGAAATGAGTACATAGGGGTACATCTTTGAAAGTTGCACCCATGACTGAAAAATTGAGCGGAAGTAGATTAACTTGGTATGGGCATATAATGAAGAGGGATGAAAGTCACGTGACAAAAAGAATGTTAAACTACAAGATGGATGGGTACAAATGTAAAGGTAGACCAAAAAAAAGATGGATGATTTGTGTGAAGGATGACATGTGATTTGTGGTGTGACAGAAGACGTATGTCAGTATAGAGGAGTGTGGAAGGAAAAGACATATTGTGCCGACCCCAATTCATTGGGATATGGTTAAAGAAAATAGACAGATTTATTTTATCAGTAACTTGTATTTGTTATGAACTTAAGTAAACGCATTTATAAAGCGATGGTAAGTAAAAAAATGATGATATTAATAATATTACGAGTCTTTTTATAACATTTTTTCAGCCAATCTAATTAATATTAATTTGAGTTTCATTCGCTTAAACAACATATAGCTCTTTGACTGCCGCCAAAGAACGGGAGTTCTTGTGGTATCATGAATACACGTTTCACTGAACAGTTGACATTTTCCACGCATTTATTGCTTAACAACAATCAATGTTCCTCAACTTTCGCACAATTTCAAGCAATGTTGTACATTTTTTGAAAATTAAACTGCACAGCATAATATAATTTCTTAAATTTCTGCTAAAACCCACAAGCAAACAATACGTGTTAGTAATAATACTAGTAAATTAAAATAAACAGTATTGCTTACATTCTAAGAGTTGGGCTTTATTGCAGCAATAAATTACACCTTGTATCGATTGAACCGGTCTGAATATTATTTTCTGCATCTCTATGAAATACGTTAGTAGATTTACTAAGAAAATAATATCAAAGATTTGAGAGCATAAGAAAAATTAATTTATAAATCATCGGTCGAGGCTTTTACAATTATGGACCACAGTCTTAAGAGTATATATTTTATTTTTGTACTTCTGTTGGTACATACAATTATACGTACATATACATGTAATGTGTACTTTGGTTTGAGACTTTGTTTGTCTTTGTGCTCGCTTATAAAGAACTATTTCTAATTTAGAGGAGCCTACATATGTAGTAAGTCTCCCTATTGTGCACGGTCTTCCTCATTTCTCTATATTTTCATGTCTTCACCTTATACTTCAGGTACTAAATATTTTTTCAAAGTGAAGAGATAACCATTACAGACCAGCGCACACTTCTTTTTCTTGTGATGTGACCGCTTTATGCAGATATTATACTAATCGAAGACATGCTGTGAATTAGTGTGGATTTGCGGCGATTGATATAGATTACCTGCTTAAAACTTCATCGATGTTCCTCCATTGTCCGTGAGGGCTTCGAGAAGCCATGGTTTAGTCATAGCCTTGATTAACAGTAGATTCGTAATTCTGTAGTTAGATTTACGTCCTATTGCCATCCCTGTACGTCAGGAGTTCGGGAACCAGAGATTCCCGGGAACGCATACGACGGCCCCAATGGCACTGGCTCAGTGTTCCTCCTCTCATGAAGGGTGCACATACTAGCTAATAATCCCTAGTGTAACCATCGTGCTTTACAAATCGCTCTCTTATTATTTCTAACCACAAAAATTACTAACCCTCGGCTCTCTGTGGATAATGTATTGGTTTTTTAATCTTTTTACTGAAATTTATTAAGTATGAATAACATCGCAAAAGCAATTGGTTGCTCGTTATCGTACTTATCTCGAGCCAATCACGTGTGCTTTATAACTAGACATCGTGGCAATCGGATACGTTATTTGTAAGTTAGCACATGTGCACGCGCATGTAGTTAAAAGAGACGGTTTCAAAGTTTATTGTACTTATATAGAACACTACTGTCTGTTGCCTGGGAAGAAATCATTCTTATTTTGCTACAATATCGAGTTGTGATATTGACAGTGGCTTGGTTTTAGCAATCTATACATAAGGTAAAATCGTAATTAGATATTTGGTCTGTTTGTCTGTGCTTTTGTAAAGCAAGTTTATTGACTAATGTTATATTGTAAACTATGCTAAAAAAATTACTAGCTAACAAAAAAGAAATATCAAACGAAAATTGACGTTCTGAGATTATAATCTACAAATGCAAATATATCAAACTTGATTATCACTACACAAGAGGGGCACTATTCTAATGAGCGTAAAAAGCATTTTCAAACTATGTAACGTAATGTAGCAAGCAATTTAACACTAAAATATTATACCAACACAGAGTCTGTTTAATAAATAAATATCTGCAGCCTATATTATTATATCATAATTTATTAAAAAGGTGTTTGATAATATCATTATTATGTATCATCGTCACCAACAACATTTATCTACCAAAAACATTTGTTTGTGAACGATGGGTACACAATACATATAAATCAACTTCCGTATTGATTCCGCACATTAACTGAGTAAATAGATTAAGTTGCTTTCAAATCACTTTATGTATGGAACATATACCGAAGTCGTAAAGCTTCATGGACCCCTTTGCATACTCAAATTGCTAAGTATGACCGTAAAGGCTTCGATTGGAAAGCCTGCCATTAAAGAGCTCTGCAATACGTACTCTTTTGTAACTGTTCTCTCTTCGTATATCTTACTAGCAAAAAGTGGTGCTGAGGAGGGCTCGTGAAGTATTCTACCTAGTAATAATTAATTAATTACTGATTATTTATTTATGCTTAACCAAAAAAGTCCCATGTATTTTTAACTAAACGACATTCTGTTTGCATGTTTACATCGATATTAGTTCTTTAGTTTTCGAACGGATGGCGTTAGTAGTAACAGTTCAGTTGATATTACACATGTCTTATTGGTTTTATAATTTTCGACAGATGGTGTTAGGAATACAATAAAATTCTAATTAATAAAAAAAAATGTATCTTCTATTTTTTTAATGTGTATAAAATAATATTTTTTTATGATAGATAAACACATCTAGAAACAAATTGAAATTAATATGTTAAAGCCGAATTGTTAAAGTGTGATAGGTAGTTTCTCAGTAAAGTGTACCACAAAAATGCATACATTGTGGGATAGTGTAGGGCTCGCTTCTCTCGCCCTGATAAGATACGTA
Organism: Dendrolimus houi; assembly: GCA_039645545.1. Taxonomy (NCBI): domain Eukaryota; kingdom Metazoa; phylum Arthropoda; class Insecta; order Lepidoptera; family Lasiocampidae; genus Dendrolimus; species Dendrolimus houi. The sequence continues at coordinate 10,264,187 of CM077132.1, forward strand.
GTGCCCCAAATTTCTGTTTAATGGCCTAATAGCTTTAACTATGTGCCACAATTTAGTGATATATTTATTTTAAAAAAACGTCTGCGTTTCGGGACGCCCGACAGAAGTTATAACTTGAACTAATCTAAGTTGAATTATTTATAATTCAACTTATATACTTCTGTCGGGCGTCCCGAGACGCACACGTTTTTTTGAGTTAAACAATTTCAATATTAAAGTATTGAAATGGTTTAACTTGAGAAAAGCTTAGGTTATTACTTAAATTTTATGTATGTAGCGCGTGGGTTAGAGTGAGAGAGGAGGAGCCTGCCTACCGCTGCCGTATGCGTGAGAGAAAGGGAAACCAGACAGACTGGTGCCGCAACGCGTTACGTAACGAAGCGGTTTACCCTCCCATAAGAAGTTATTACTTCAAAATCTATAAATAAACAGGAGTCTAATTTCAAATGTTTTTTTTTGTTTTTTATGATTGAGAGCTTTATTAACTTTACAGTCAAGATCGCTGCTATAGATACAGTTGTTTTTTCTAATGTTCGAGTATATTCATTTTTGGAAGGTGCCTTTCTTTTTAGGAGAGTAGTAACAAAATTATAACAGCTAAGAGCTTTATAATGTATGAATATAAAAATGTATAAACAACGAACACAATATGCTAATATATTTAAAAAATATTTAAATCACTGTCTACGTAGGTAAATTAAGAAATATTTGTCTTTTTGAATTTAATATAAGTATAAAAATTAATTGGAAACAGTAGACTGTTAATTTTTCACACAGTTCTAATGTCTAAGCAATTTTCTTCCTGTATGCAGTATGCGATTCTTCTTTATGCTGTTTTTATTCGTTTTATTAAACACTATAAAATAATGTATTACTATTCAATATGAAGTTACACGTTTTATTGTAATCAGATAGAGATAGACGCATACAGTACATACCAGTATTTTTATGATTCAATAAAGCAATGGAAAACGTTAGAATTCTTGATAAAAGCGGGGTTGCTCTGTATTTGTGGCATCTAGAAATGATAGGTATTCACGTACGAGCACTAAACTTGTGACCTATATTGTGGTTGGAGTCCTAATCTCAGCGCCCACGTCGTACGTGCTTGACACAGTCTAATGTCTCACAGCTTGATAATAATAATATGTATATTTATTGTTTAAAACCAATAAAATATAAAAATGCCTCTATTACATGCACTTGTGGTATTATGTTGGCATTGGCATACTTAGGAAAATGATACATGTCAAAATATATTCTAAAAGAGTGGGCATTAAAATACCTTATAATAACATTAAAGTAGGTGATAAAAATAGTATCATCTATTTTAATTATTATTTAAACAATAGTAACAATTGGCATGCTCTTGGCAGTCAATGCACATTGAAGGGTTAACAAACGTTTCCTGCTTTCGGTATTTCACTACGGAAGTATAAAAAAGAAATTTAAATAAAGATCCACTCCATATCTTAAAAATTATTTAACGGATAAAAGTCATCATTGTTATGTTTTTCAAAAACTGGTTAACCATACCATACATGACTATGTAAAATTAAATCATTTTTCAACTTTTAGTTACTACATGTATAGCGCCTACTCTTAATCTTTACTCTTTTCTGATTATAAGTACCCTTTACAGCTTCTTGGCAAATTTCATCTCTGTAGACCCAGTAGTTTCTGAGAATAATGACTGTGATATACAAAGTCAGACGGTAAGACGGACGGGAGGATATGACCATTTCGTATGTGTCGATGAAACCCTAAAAAGTGTTTCTTAGTTTGTAATTCATGTTCCAAAACAACTAAATAAATGCATCATCAGCTCACATCAAACGGCTTGGGTATTAACAGCGTTGAATGTTTTGTTTGTATTATAGAAGTAGCAATACATATCAACTTTTATGCTTTGTTGAGTTTTCGACCTACATAAATCCTTTGGATTATTATACAAGATAGAGTTTAGCGTGAGCAAGCAATAAAGAGGATGCAACAAGATTTTATCGGGCGTTGTTAGCAAAGGGTTTAAGTTAATCTGCAAAGCTTTTACATTTCAGGTCAGTTTTACAATTATTATCGAATACACCATATTTGCCAGTTACAACACAGTAGGTGTTGTAACTGGCAAAAAGATAAACATTGGAAGTTAAATAATCCATAAATCTTATGCTTGAAGCAATATTTACATTAAACGCATACTAAAATATCTCACGACATGATCTAGAAATGGTTTTGATGACTACTGTGTTTTTAAATTTTTGGATTTCATAGCCACATAACCATAGAACCTTTATAATTTGGGCACATGTGATCGTCCATGTACCTATGCGTATCATAGACGTATGGTAAGAAAGTGTCTTCTTAGTCGTCTGTATACCGATGTACAATGTACGTGAAGAATAATACGTAGAGGAACTGAGAGATGAAAAAACATCATTGTTCGTAGGTATGTAAAGTATCGTTATATAAGTCTTTAAATATCTTGACGATGTTTTTTAATGATTTATTATTTGACGTGGTGAGATATGGACTTCGAAATACCTATAACGTCATTCTTCCCTACTTTTGAATTATGGGATGGAAAATTTTGAATACATTTAATAATAATAATAAATAAATCTTTATTACAGAAAATATGATATAGTAACTTATTGAAGTCTCTAAGTCCCTCCGCCCATCGGCGTCCATCAATCCATCTCACACTAGTTTGTAGTTTTAAACACTAATAAATATATGTTTATAAATAAATATGTATTTATACACACATATTGAGGGCTTCATAACAAATGGGCGTACAGACAAAAGTGCAGTTTTACACAAGGGACAAAATTGTGAATAAAACAAAACTAGTTGATTGTATAAGGCTGAAATTTGGATTACCCTTCTATTTAGGTACACTTGCATACTGGTAAGACTTTCTAAATTGTAACATGCATAGATTTTTAGTAAACAACAAAAAAAATTATGGTATTTTTGCGTATACGCCTATTTGTTATGAAGCCCTTGATATATATATATATATATTTAATTATAACATACGTCGTCGCAACGAAAATCTTCAGTGTGTAGATTGACACATACTTACCATGTTTTATTTTGTGAACGTTAGTGGGTAAGGGTCGTCAGAACCGGTTCCACACCCACGAACTTCTCGTAGGATGGTAAAATTTTGCGAAAGTAAGGCTTCTTTATGCTGCGGCAATATGATATCTTTTAGAATTTAAGCAGTTAGAGCTTTATTTATGTACGTAAGTACCTACATTTTTAATGAGTCGTTGGTTTTTGCATCCCATACTAATGTGATCAGGAATACATTCCTAATCAAACAAATAACAAAATTCACTTTTCACCTTTTACATGAAACCTTTTGAATTTTGCTTCTTCTATGATTTAATATCACCAACACCGCACTCAGAGTGAGGAATAGCTCAAATCAATTCATTTATTTGCTCAGAAACATGGTAAATAAAAAGCTCGTTAAGTTTAAGCGTTAAATTTAAATTCTCCGGTTGACATCGTTTCTTGATTCCTACATTTTGTAGCAATCTTTTAAAAGTGAAAAACGAAATGTGTGAATTTCTTTAAAACATTACAAAAAATAAAAGATACTTAGTTATAACTCACAATTCTTGGTATGTAACTTGAATATGATATATATGAACATGCATAGAACACCCGGATTGGTAGATGGAGGTATGGTAAATATAACACGATATAACGGCGTTTCTAAGCAACATCGGTTACCTAAGCTTATATTCGTTCAATGCAAAATTATATTTTGCGCCCCATTTCTTCCGAAGTAAGATCCTATTCATGGAATGTCCACCACGAAGGGACCACGGTGGGTGAGTGCGACACTCGCCGGTCTACTGGACCGGATTACCCGTCCTAGAACTAATTTTCACCGATTATGTCATCCTTACGAATTTCGCTAGTATGACGATCCTCGTCAAGGACGACACACCATTTATTTTTTTAAAGATGGAATATATTACTTTTAGAATAAGAACTGAAACAGATGGAGCTAAATTAAATCATAATTAAAACTGAAGAGCTGTAAAAGGTAGCTTTGACATTAAACATTCTGTGTAGGTAGAGAAACGATTAGTTGACATATATTAAGTATAAGAAGTGACATTTGAAAGCACATGAGAAACTAACACAATCACGTTTTACACACTACTAATACAATTACGGCGTTATTCACTTCACATATATGTAAATTAGACCACAAAAATGGTAGTTACAAACATGAAAAATATCCTGAAAAACATATGTTGAATTCACTACCCATTATTCCAGTTCTGGGGCTACCGTTCAATTTCTGCCATCATAAATAAGCATGAATTGTTGTATTATACCTAACAATGACCTCAGATTTGTCCGTTCAGATGGGTGTTAGTCGTAAGAAACCAGTTTTGTGGTTTGGGCTTATCTCGAACTGTTGTCTGCGGTATAGTATAAGAATTAATGTTATAATAAGAACTTGTAGTTTTCTTTACTGTGCTATAAATAAAAATCATTGTTTTGGGTTGTGTAAATATTGTTTTAAATATAAAACTTTAAGGAAAAGTCTGTTAGACGAATTGTTTTAGAATTGAACACTTTTCCTTCGACGCATCTATCCCTAGAGATCGCAATATGTAAAGATATACCTGAAGTTGAACAGAATATGACAGAGTAGTTATAATGAATAAAATAAAATAAAATAATTTTGTGATTCCTAGAATAGATTAGTTTGTTTAAGGAAAAGAAATCACATTAGAATTTTATAAGCAATATCAGCGTCTTCTATACTAATATTACAAAGAAAAGAGATTTTCATTTTTGTATGTTTGTAACAAATAAATTCAAAAACGACTGGACCGATTTCAAAAATTCCGCTAGTAAAGCAATAAAAATAAAATGGAAGTCAGATGCCATAGAATTTGGTTGCAGATGGATATTGTAGTTAGTGGCTATAGTTTAAAATTGGTACTACCTGTTAAAAATTGTGACGTTGACACATAAATGTCAGGAGAATCAGCTGCCAAGGTAGACTAGATGCGCCTTTAGAAACAAAAGATCCAGGGCTTTAACAACAAGCGAGTGTTTGATGCCAGACTTGATGAAAAACAGCCGACTCCTATTGCCATAACTTATGTAGAGGTATAATTATGGTTGTGGTGATCGGTCCGAAATATTATCGCACATTTCAGGACAAAATAGATTATACATATAAGTCACATACAATCACACGGCCGTCACGGAATGCAAAACTAATGTTATCAATAATAACAGTGGCTGTAAGCGAATTCGGTTAAGACGGTGTTATTGTTTATGAATTTTTTATCTTGTAACTATATTACTGTCAACTGTGTATTACCTATATTAACAATATCTAAATACAAGGAACTAATAATAACGATACACAAGTTAGGAAAATTTCGTCTTGTCCAATCCAAATTCGTCTTACATTAAAAAGCCTTAAAAGACCGTCCCGTTAGGTTCAGGACATTTATACGTTACAATCTTGGTATTGCCCCTAATTTTGCGACTTGTTTTTGACATATCCGAATTTATGAAGAAAATACTCAACAAAATAATTTCTGTGCAATTCATATATATGGAAAAAGAAAATGCAAAAAAAAATAGTTTGGAAGGGAATTTATATTCTGGACACATGTTGGACTGTAGAAATACTGAAACTTTGTGTTTACAAAAATTAACAATTCTACTTATTCATTTCGGCTTATCGATTACAAAAAAAAACTTCGTTTAAAAAAACCGACTTCAAAAACTTGAAAGTATAAAACAACTTATTTCTAAAGCTATTATTAATTATAATATCTTATTTTTATTATATATTACCTAAAACATCTTGAAGTCGGTGCGTAGAAAAATATAACAATTACGATATTTTGAAAATTATTTGAAGTGGGTTTTTTTAAACGAAGTGTTTTTTATTTGTTACTTTTTAGTGTCTAGCTATGGGTAGGCCTACGAAAGGTGCCGCGCGCCAAGAAACAGAACCGGAAAATTTTCAGAAAAAAAAGTTCATAAAATGTAAACTACTGGGCCAAACTATGTTAAATTTTTAGGAGGCCAAATGGCAACTATTCCGCTTCAAACTAAAGAAGAATCACGTAAATCGGATCATAAATCTCAGCGTAATCGGTGTACATACATAAAAAAAATACCATTCAAATTGAGAACCTCCTCCTTTTTGAAGTCGGTTAAAAATCTTATTTGAATTTGTTTCTGTTAATATCCAAGATTTATTTAACGTTAAATATACCCAAAGATAGGTAACATATTTAGTTATGTGAAAATGCAATAAAGTTCATTTTGCCAAAAGTGTTATTTAATTTTTCCATGGTTATTTCGGCCTCCAAACTGTAGGATAATAAATTATTTATAACCATAAACCAAAAAGGTCGATGTTAAACTGACTATGTTATGCAACATTATAGAATTGTTCTTACAGATTTCCGTGGCGATTATATTCATTCACTTAGCATTTGATAATATGATACTAACTATAAACAATAACGATTAATACGGTATACAGTACAATACACGTGTATATGTTAAAATAATAATTTTTCCTATTCAGAATTAGAAAAATCCGTATACGAATATTCAACCAAACAATGTGCTTACTGGAGACAATGGTTACACCGATAAATAGAGGTAAATTGGAGTTATTTGTTATCATACAGGAAAAAGACATTAATCGGCTGTTATGCTTGAGTGCCTATGAGATTAATGTATTTTGTTAAAATTGATTTTATTAAACTTACACTAATAAATTGCAATAGGTATAAAAAGCAAAATTAATTGAAACATATTGAATTCCTTATAAACAGTTTCAATAATCGTTTTGTTCTTGATTACAATTTTTAAATAAACTTATAATTAATTGTAAAGGCATTTTATTTCATTCTAGGGAGTCATTGATGTCGTATATAATTTGCTGGAGCTTAACACGCGGTCATCTTGGATAAGGATAATCTAATAAGGATCTTGGATAATCCAAAAACTGATAAAATATGTTTTTTTAAACACTCACTTGTAGATACCCAAGCTAAGTAAGATACGCTTGTGTTATGGGTAATATACTATGGACAACTCTCGGTTCGATGTCAGACTCCCAGACCTTTGTAAATAACGGAAGATCATCTTTTTTAAATGAAATTTACCATGCCAGGAATCAAACCCGGAGACTCTGTGTCCCAGTGAGCGCGGCCGACTAAATGCTTAGCCCGCTCAATAACAGGACTATCGAATGAATTATGAATAGAATTTGATCCACAGATCACGGAGATTATTTATTTAATTTTTAGAGGTAAATAGTATTGTATATTAATAGTCCCCGTTACCGTATATGTACATATCCAATTCATACCAATACATAAAAGGGGAAAATTACTAAATTATCTTTCACGAATAATTATAATATTATAATAATAATTGTTTTTCTAAATTTATTTATTCAAACAAAAACATGCATAATTTTTATATATATACATCTTAAAACCCAAAAGGGTTTGACGAAGATGCTAAGTCTGCGCTTTATGTACTATCAATAAATATGAGGTAGTTTGTATTATTACATCTACCCTTTCTCCATTTCTAGTACCAGATGAGAGGGGGACAGCAAACATTAACGTGACCTTGTTGACGTACTCTATTTTTGCCATGTATATACAGGATGAGTATGTATTGTGTTATTTTTTTAGTGAATAAATTAATTTAGAATAAATAATAGAGATATACCTATACACGTCCAGACACACACATATATATAGACATATATATATATATATATATATATATATATATATATATATATATATATATATATACATATATATATATATATATATATATATATATATATATATACATATATATATAAATATATCTATGTATATACTTAAATGTGTATTAAATTTGGCAATGACATAGATTGCATAATATGACAAACTCATTTTGTGTGAAAAACAATGTTAAAAGCGATGAAATAGAGCATGATTTTTTAAATCTCTAAATGGCCTTTTGATATATTAGATTGGGGAAAAAGTTTCTTCGCATTTTATATAAAAATTCAAGTTTTTTTATAAAGTTTATTTACATTTGACTAAAGTATGTAGGTGACATTTTGTTGGATAACTTTTTGCCATCTTGTAGATAAAGGACGTGATCCCATTGCTATAAAAATTTTGGGGCTTCTGATCAAAAAACTGCGACAAGTGGTTTTGGCAGTCCTCTCGTGATGTTAACCTGACACTGCCTAAGGAATTCTGCAGAGACCGAAACAGGTGAAAATCTGAAGGTGCAAGGTCAGGACTATACGGCGGATGCATTAACACCTCCCAGCCAAACTCTCGTAATTTTTGCTGAGTGGCTAAAGATGTGTGAGGTCTAGCGTTATCATGGTGAAAAACCACACCCCTTCTGTTGATTAATTCCGGCGGCTTTCTCTCAACTTTTTGCTTTAATCTCATGAGTTGTTCGCAGTACAGTTCAGAATCGATGGTCCTGCCTGGCGGTAACAGCTCATAATGAATAATGCCCTTCCAATCCCACCATACACACAGCATCACCTTGTTGCGAGTTAACCCGGGTTTCGTCACAGTCTGTGAAGCCTGACCGGCCTTTGATCACGATCTTTTTCGCACGTTCTTGTCGTACGTGATCCACTTTTCATCACCAGTTGTCAGCTTCTTCAAAAATGGTTCGGTTTAATTACGTCGTAATAAAGAATCACAAATGAGTACACGGTTCATTAGGTTTCTTTCAGTGAGCTCATGAGGCACCCAAATATCGAGCTTTTTTGTGTACCCAGCTTTTTTCAAATGCGCCAAAACCGTTTTGTGGTCAATTCCCAGTACTCCATCTACGTCGTAACTACTAATATGCCGACCTTGTTCCACTTTTTCAAAAATGGCATTAATTTTGTCCGTAACAGGGCGACCAGAGCGACGTGCATTTTTGATATCAAAATTTCCGGATTGAAAACGCTTAAACCAAATTTGCGCTACTCTCACAGATACTACATTAGGTCCATAAACATCACAATTTTTTTCGCGGCTTGTGTTGCATTTTTACCTTTTACAAGTTCATACATACTGTATGCGAAAAGACTTTTTCCCCAACCTATTAAAAACACTTTGTATATAATACTAAGGGCCGCTTGCACAAGGTTGCTTAAATTTATTTAAGAAACACAAAACGCATTTAACACCCTTAAATACGATTAGCGTCTTGCACAACGTTAAATTTGCCGCTAAATATGTTTAAAGAACTGTCAATACGTTTTGTGTAAAACGTATTTAAGCAGTTTATTATGATTAACTAATTTTTATTTAAAGGCGATCGTTATGCAAGCGGCCCCAAGAACTGAAGAAGATAGATATGACAAACCAAACGAAGCAAGTTAACAAAGTTACCGCGGGCGAAACTACGTTTAAGCCGTAGTATAGTTACATTTAAATTACGAACAAAACAGCCTTTTAGAATATAGATAGATATAAATCGTTCAGTTCATTTGCCTGACCTTGGCGACTATACTGATGAGCAGAATTAACTTTTGTTGCAAATACAGTAATTCAAGCAACAATGTATAAAGCGATCGCTACGCAAACCATTATAATTAATTTTACCGTTTGTTCCCCTTCCTAGTATCCAATATACATATAATTTTATCTATCGTTAAATGCTGAAGGTCAGTTGACAAATGCACATTGTGATTAATAGTTTCAGATTTTCCGTTCATACAACGTAAGGAGACGAAGCTAAACGAGTATTTAGGTATGTTTATTTTACTGCAAAATACAAATTATTTATTTTTATTTATTACTAGGATATGCCCGCGACTTGTTCCATGCTTGACTTGAAATTCCCGCGGGATTCCTGAGGCACAAACAGTAGCATTAAAAAAAAATGTAAGCTCTTGGTTTAGTATAAACTATGTTGGAAAAGCTAATTTTTATGCACCCGAATAACTTCGAACCGCTCCTGGGAAAATTCCCGCGGGATACCCGGGATAAAAAGTACCACACATTTTATTATATAAGATTTGCTATCGATCAATGAAAAAAATCCCATTAAAATTCGATTTTTTTCAATCTGACAATTTGAATCATTCCACAAAAATTCCCACGGGAATCCTGGGATAAAAAGTAGCGCAGATTTAAGTCTCCTTCTAATTTAATGTAATTCGAATTTGCTGTCGATTATGGAAAACCGCATCGAAATCGGCTCATTAGTTTTTACGTAAGTCCCGAACAAATAGACAAGAAATCTAAAAAAAATCCATCGTGTTCTCTATCATTCATATAGTCTATTCCGGTTGTTTTTTTTAAATAGGTTCAATGTACAGACACGGCATGTTTAGATTTTTATAATATTATAGATTTAATTTGTGTATAATATTACTTTATTTAAAAATAATGTTAAAATTATAAAGTTTAGATAACTTATGTATATCTCGTATTTTCCTCCAAGATAATTTTTGTATAAAATTTTAGTTAAATTGTGTCTTTAGATGAATAATATAAAACATTTTATACTGTAATATCTAACTTTCGATGTGGCTCAAGTTGTCTAAGACATTTAAACATCATTAAATAGTGTAATTCATTGCAAACATCTTGTTTGTAATGTACGAAAATGATCTTCTAAGGAAAAACAACGTATCTTTCATTATCATATCCGCATTAAAATCAAATATTAACAAAATTGTCAAAAAATATTGATTTTTGTTTTCAATAATATCATCTAAACTATTTTTGGTTTATTAAATTTATTAAATTGGTGCCATTCAACGGAGTTCTTGTGATTACTCAAAAGGCCACATTTGACTATACAGTTCACATTTCTCACAAAACACATAATTGCTACCCAAAAACTATCAATATCCTACAACTATTGTTCATATTAGAGCAATTTTACACATTTTTAGAAAATAAAACTGCAAAGCACATCTCCTTTCAGTTCCCGCCAAAAATTCCTGTTGTTCTAGGTGTATCGGTATTTGATAGATTATTATAATAAACTCAATGAAGGCCACACAAGGTTATTAATAGAGCTAGATAAATGTATCTGTGCATGCATACGTTTTGCATACCAGAGGATTATTATTATAGGGTCTATTATTTAATTTTATAGCCATGTTAATTGCAGATAACCAACCATATTAAATGCAGAGTTAATTAATTTGAAATAAACATAAAACTATAGCATAGTTGTGTGTTGTACTTATATACATACCACAAATAAACTCACATACGCATTTATAATATTTGTTAGTATGTGGAGCATAGATTAATCTCGTATCAGACGTGTAATACTGTACAAATAGAGACTAAATGAAACAATTAAAATATATGAGAGTACAATGAAATGTTAATCATTCATGAATAATGCAGCGTGATCTATGTTGTGGAAAAACCGATCTTCATTTAGATTAATTCTTTATAACGCTTCCTAAGTGTAATATTTTAGTCACGTAGATGTATTAATAGATATCGACTCCAAGGTGCTCACATAAAAAGGGCATACACACAGTTAACTTGTGAATCAAAGCTCGAGTATTAAGGCTAAAAAAATAGAATATAATTTATTTCGTAACATTAAGATACAGTACAAGAAGCGTACAGAATACACAATTACAGATGTTCAAATCGACACTTAAGATAGAAAAGATCGATGATTGGAAATCTAGGCACTAATTGGTTTTTATATTGGGTACCTATAATCTACAAGTTGGTTAATTTTGGTTACTCTAATATGATTGAAGGATGCATAATTTTGTTTAGTCTATCAAATTAATATAGATGTAGAAATATGAAAATCGCCTTGTTTGCATGTTTGATTTTTCTTCAAGATCTTGAGTAGGTATAACTGGATTATCATTAAAGCTACGTATGTGTTTTAGATCATCGGAATTTATACTTTTATCCTAATAAACAAAACATTCGCGTCTTACATTATTTTTAGTGTATTCAGTATGTAATTATGTACACCACACAATACTTCTATACAATGTGTGCAAAATTTAATATATTTAGCCTTAGTACTACCTACAATAAATCACCTGTAACAGACCAACAAAAGCCTATAACAGTTTATTTTTATCTTTAAGTATCTCAGAATCCTAAAAGGTTCGTACCCAAGATCGTATAGAAGTACATCCTAACAAATTCACTTTTGTATTAACATTGAGTTCTGTCAATTGAAATGGAATGAAAAAAACTTTGAACTTATACATTAATCTGTAATCTTATAGGATTATCGATTTGTTATAGAAATGATAAAGCAACATATAATAATTATGTATTACAATTACCAATATTTATAAAACCAGAAATCGTATTCGAATACAAAAAATATATTTTACCTAGAACACAATTCAAAAATTTCTTAAATTTTATAGTTAAAATATAATAAACTAGAGATTCAAACTCTAGTGCGTACCTCTTGTTTAAAGAGTAGGCGTTAATACAGGTTACATTGTATTAAATTTTTATGTTAGTGCTATATGCACTCGGAAGATTCACTTCATTTTATATCGCAAACTATCCCATCTCCCGACATGAAAAGTTTTTGTCCATTTTCGGTATAAAAACTACATAAACAAAATTATAGCAGAACAGATCCAGTATTCCTAGTAGTTTTTCCGTGCAAGCTTAACTGATAGACAGGTCGTACTAACTTTCATTCTCTATTTTAACCTGTTCTAGTTTTATTTATCTATCCGCCATCTATATATCTGTAAACTACATAAATGACCAAAATGACCACAAAGACGGAAAATAAAAAAGTAACACAACCTGTCCTACTTTCTGGGATAACCTTTATATAAATCTATCCCAAAATTTATACCAGTATCCGGGATGAAAAGAATTCCTTTTCCACCCTTGATATTAAAATTAGAAAAATACCGAATTTCAGCCAAATCGATCCAGTAGTTTTCCGTGAAAACGTAACAGATAGACACACAGTCAGAGTTACTTTCGCATTTATAATATTAATAGGGATTTATCAGAAAATTGTCAACAATATAAACATTCGGAATTCAGAAATTTAATACAAGAAAATATACATAATTTCTAGTGAATGAACATCTTAAAACAATTTTCGTGGCATGTGGGCGTCGCAATCGTATATTTATTGTTAGAATTGCAAATTGACTGTCTAGAGTTCGGCAGAGTCGAAAATCGAGTGAACGAACCATACGACACGTTGCCAAACTTCCTTTGTTCCTTATACGTGTGCACATTATAAGTAAATACAATGTGGCGCCGAGCTATATACTAAACGACTGCAATTACAGAGGGGACTTCAGTTATTTTCATTTCTTTAACAATATGCCTATCTTTGTGATATAGATATCGCCTCTTTGCTTCAATAACGTGATAAGTCCGACAACTCTTATTTTATAACTTGCATTTGTTCACGTTGGACAGGTAACAAAGATTTCAGGTTTTTTTTCAGCAGTGTTGTAGATATTTTTTTTGTATAAACACGTGAATCCTGGAAATTCCCGTAAAACTTGGGATAAGTTATGTTACTAAAGGCATACACAACTATAATTGTTTTACTAAACATTTTATCGTTCAGTGAAAATTTCGTAACGAAATCATTTTTCTTCGACCTGGCCACCTTAAACCGCTCCCAAGAAAATGTCTGTAGGATACTCGGTATATAAAGTATCGCAGATTTTAAGACCGGGAATTTATTATCGATCAGCGAAAACCGCATTGAAATCGACCCAATATTTTAAGTGAATCTCGAACAAACAGACAACACACCAAAAATGAAAGAAACAAAAACACTACCTACACTTTTACAAGTTTATAATATTATAGATTAAAACGTTTCGTATATTATTTTTCAAAAAAGAAAAATTTGTATTATTTTATAATAAACTATAGATTTACTTACGATTTAATAATTAATGATCAGGATGTTCCAAGGGCAAAAGCAATGAGAAGTACCTTATTCTTAAGTTTTTTTAAAGTTCTTTTCCTCGTTATTAGTTAACTTTATAAAAAAATATGTTATATTTTAACAAAGAGCCTATTAAAGAACTCACGTTTCTGTTAATCGCATATGTAGATATAAAGCCTTGCAACACGTGGGTGACAATATAAAATGTTTACTGCAAAACATAAATGTACCCTTCTCCTACCTGGCAAATGTATTAAAAACTGCACAATTAAGTAATAATGGAAGGGCTATTGATTTATTTATCCTTTACAGTGATTAAAAACCTAATTTATATGCAATTAAAGCTTAGCATCTTTATCATTGCATTTAAAACACGCAATCGTGCAATCATTGAGTTCTAAGCGTGTTCGGTCTAATGCCTGTGATTCAATTCGTTTGATCATCGCCCATTCATAATCAGTCTACTTTATGTTTGTCAGATACATAAATTTATTTATTAAAAGCTCCAGTAATAGGTAGTGATAATTTTATTCAAGGTTCTCGTTTGTGTAAAATGTTTATAACATACACAATTTGCCTTTATCACGTTTTTATGGTTTATTGTTGTGATAATATGTCTCTAATAGACAAAATCAGTATAATAAACTGTTGTCACTAACGTACTACTTTGAGAAACACAATTTTGTTCATCCTTACCTACGTTTTGTAAACTAATCATAAATATTGGAGTCAACTAAGGCATTTACTTGATTACAGTATTTATTATATACTAGCATGTGCTAGCGAAAATTTGTTTGCTTTGTTGCCATGACGACGACGTATCTGTTAGTGAATTGCAACGACGGCACTAAAATAACGACACTGGAACGCGCACTATTTTGACTATATTTGTCTATCCCATGGGAATGACGTCCTTTATTGGGATGAAAGTATCCTAAATGTTGGGGTATAAGCTAGCTCTGTGTTAAGTTTCATTTAAATTCGTTCAGTAGTTTTCATGTGATTCTCGAACAGGAAGAGAGAAGAAAATTCTAAAAGTTACTTTATGGGAATCTGCCGTCCGAATTAGCACTCTCTATTCTTTTTCACTTTTTTAAACTCACTGTACAAATTCGACCCGTCTACAGTTTTATTATAACACTATCTTTTACCCGCGGCTTCGTTCGCGTTAATGTTGCGCTTTAATCCCACGGGAACTGTACGTTGCGTGCTATTTCAGACTATAATATAATATCTCTGTCCCAAATTTCATCCAGATCCGTACAGCCGTTCTGGCGTGTCTGAGCAACAAACTTCCATCTAAACTTTTTCATCTATAATATTATAAGTAGTTATATAGAAGATAGATGAAGATTTGCTTACAATAATAAAACATTTAAGTATCTTTTTATATTACAAATATGTGAGATGTACAATGTAAATAAGAGTAATTACATAACCGCTTATAGTGTTAAAAATATTGAGCTCTTTGTCTCTGTGAGGGATTGTAGTGTGAGTTCGTGTCTGTGCATTCGTTTAATACATAATCTATGGTATGGGATTACGTTTTGGTGTGTGAGTTTGGACGGAACACACCCACCGTCGTCCGACGCGCCGAAATTACTATACTTTTTGCCCGCTGTCGAGTGTCAAGGACGCACGAGTCTGTTGTTAAGCTTGCAGGGTGTTTTATACACTAGTCGTATATAAGGATATAGGTATTTACTTAAGGTTCATCTTGCTAAAATTACGTACGTAGTGAAGGTTGACGTTGAACTATTATAGGCATATACATAAATATACAGAGACTATAAATTAAATAGTCCAAGATACATTAATTAAACTACTGAAGAAATCCGTGCACGAACGGAGAAAGAATACAATTTCCTCGTCTGGATGGCTACCCCCCTTGGTCTAGAGTCTAGAGTATGCTACAGTAACAACTTTGAGATGTGTTCCGATATTAGTAGACAGGTTCCAGTCTCCCTTAAGAGAGCAGCAACGCCATTTGTAACACCTTTGATGTTACAAATGTCCATAAGCGGTGGTAACCGCTTTCCATCAGGTGGGACATCTGCCTGTCTACTGAATTCATGCAATAAAATAAATTAAAAATTATTGCGTCTAATCGCATATAACACGAATATTTTGTTTTGTGTCTGTTTGTTATTTTCACGACTAAGGGCCAATTTTTCAATCATCAGATAAAAGTTATGCATCGAATAAGTGTTTTATTCAAGCGAGTGTAGTTTTTAATTTATACTTATTGTATTTTATTCGGTGAATAACTTTTATCTGATTATTGAAAAATCGGACCTAAACCTTTGTATTAATTGAATTGTATAGATCATCATTTCTCAATCTGGGACTTTTGTGGGGGTCACGTTTGTTATTAAAGGGCCTGTTAAAAATAAGACTATTTACAAATCCAACGTATACATAAACTATGAATTAATATGTATGTAGTAATATAAATATAGTGAAAGGGTGACAAGACTTTTCTACTTTAACTTTTTGGTATTTTCGTGGGTCACAACATGGAAATCTATGAGAAACAATGATATATTAGGTGTTATAGATGAATTTTTAATATTATTTATTTTGAAAAGTACAGCCTTTTTCCTCGCGATACAGTCAAAACCTTAGCTATGACGATGCTACGACGAATTGCCCATTCTGAATAATTTCACTTCTTAGCTAATGCCGCCATAACAACCTTGAGTTGTGTTCCGGCATTAGTGGCGAGGTTCCATCCAGTCTTCCTCCCTTAAGAGGGCAGCAGCGCATTTGTAGCACCTTTGGTGTTGCAAATTACCATAGGCGATGGTAACCGCTTTCCATCAAGTGGGCCGTCTGCCTGTCTGCTGAACTCATGCAATAAAAAAATGCCACTTAGCAAAATATTATTGACAAAAGATTTTAACTAACAGATATTTTTGTTTTAATTATAGAATCAAATATGGTATAATAACGTGAAATGACTTTATCATTCTCCTTGTAGTTAATTAATGAAGAAAATTCGCTTAGCTAAAAAATAAATTAATTAACAGGGAATGTACTAAAATTAGTCTTGATTATACAATTATGTCAAGTAAGTAAAGTCGAAGGTTTTTTGTCACTTTTCACATCAAGGCGGTAATACAAAGCTTATATTAATATATAGTTAGTAGTTACTACTCAGTTGAGTTGTTTAGTACATGATAGTGATGATTTAGTAACTACAAGTAAAATTAAATAAATCAATGTAATCACTTAAGTTAACGACCTTAGAATGTACTAATTTGTATTCTTGTAAAATTAGGCATATCAAATTTATAAATGATGCCACGCTTTTATACGTTCCGCTTGATAGCATTCATTTTAAATTAGAGCCGGCTAATTAATGAAGGTTATTTAATTTTACTTTATTTGTATGAGTATAAACTAGTAGAACATTCCCGCGGTATCGCTTACATAAGCGATGCCTTAAATATTGAATAATATTTCTCCATGCTTTAAACGGGAAACACCAATTTCGCTACTAGCATTTATTTATTTATGTAAATTTTTGTACAATAACTCTTTGTCTGCGAGCTATATTGTTTTAAGCGATAAGACTGCCCAATGTTGATGTTACTGTTAAATACAAATTAGTCTATGTTCTCCTACACAGTAAAGACTACACTAATCTATCAAATTAATTTTAAAAAAAAATTTAACAAGAATGAAATACAGATAGGGGCACATCGTCAAATTAGCTAAGAATCTCATTTAGTTTAGGTTGTCCGGAAGAAATCGCTTTAAGCGATAATACCACATATTACATTGCTTAAATTCTACTGTAAATATGAATTCGTTTTTGTATTGTATGTATTTTGGTGTGGAATAAGGTGTTATCTATTCACCTAAGAGTTTTTTTGAATAAGGTAAGTTTAAAATAATGAGTAACTATTACAAATTATTCATTATATATATATATAAATTATATAATTAATAATTTACGAGCCACATTGAAAATTATTTATTCCGATTTGGATTAAAATAAACAAGTAGGTAAGGTATCATTTTAGCTGCATTATTTATAAGGTACATGTTATAACGTATAATAAATGGCAGGAGTGTTGCGTTGAAAGCTGAATTGAACACTTGACACATGTGACCTGGATGTCCTTAAAAACCTTAACAGGTACCAAGAAATAAGCTAACTGTTGTTAAAAAATACGCAGTTGAATTTTAAATAAGTACAAATTAGTTATTCAATAAATATTCGGCTAGAATTCGTTATTCGATCGAACTCCAAATCATAAAAATAACATAAATTAAAAACTAACAGTAGTAAGTTGTACCTACGAATGTTTTTTTTATCATTAGTTAGTAACGAACGACTGCGCTTTTCTTATGGTCGGTTCCTATATCTTACCGACCGTTCATTTACCTTACTATCGATTAAAATTTGACATAAGCTCCATACAAGTAATGTTAAAATTCAACCGATGGTAAGGCAAGTAAATGAATAGTTAGATATATAGGCCATTAGTAAACAATAATTACAGATTTTGAAAATAGCCTTTAATAAATAAGCAGTAGGTATTACTGCCTGGAGACCAGAAAAATGTTTAAGCTTGAAACTGCTTCGCCGTAACCTGTTACACGAAAATTAACACACCTTATGCTCAACATTCGGCAGCCATTTCTGTCCGTGCAGGACCGGAGAAAGAATACAATTTCTAATTGATCAAAGATGCAATTTTTTTAGATTTCTTGTCTGTTTGTTCGGGATTCAAGTAAAACTACTGGGTCGATTTCGATGCGGTTTTCGCTGATCGACAGCTAATTCTTAAAACCTGCGTTAAAAGTAACGAAATGATAAATTAAATTAGATTTGTTTTTAATCTGGTCATTTTAGAAAGAAAGAAAGAAAGAAGAAAGAAAGCAGGTTTATTTTTAGGACATACGCATATCAGTGAAACAAACACATTAAAAGTTATAAAAAAAGCACAATAAAAAAAGAGAGAAACCCTAAAAATTTAGAAAGTCCTAAAAATTGGATCAAGCTCAGCAAAAATGTCGATCTGTTAGACCAACGCTGATCTTCCGCTTGACCCTAGAGCGACGTCACGGCAAACTGCACGTTATATTGTTAGTAAATAAATATATTATTGTTGTAATAAAGATAAATATTAATACTGAGTTATAATTGTGTGTGTGAACTCAGTATAATAATTATACTGAGTTCAATAAATTTACAAATATTTATAATATAAAATTCATATACAACACACATACATATAATAAATTTGACGATATTATACACAACATATGTGTTATACAGGGTAAATAAATAACAAAAAACAGCCTTAAAACAATATCAGAATTATATAACGCTGGTGTCGTGTCTTTGACCCGCCTGTGATTTTTGGCGGTCAACAAGAAACTTCTTGAGTTTGACCCTAAACCCTTGAACTGACTGCAGGTTCCTTATTGGTGGGGGAATGTTGTTCCAACATTTTGAAGCAGCATATTTAAAGCTGCCTTTGAAAGAGGCTGAGGAGTGCCGCTGCATCAAGAGCTGTACTGCACACTTCCTTGTCCCGATCGACCTGCGACTTGACATCCAAGTTAATTTGTCGTACAGGTACGAAGGCAATCTGTGCTTGATTACTCCAAAAAGGAGACAAGCTAGATGTAACTTGCGGCGATGCGTCATCTTTAATATTGAATGTTTATTAAGATATGGTGTTACATGACCTCTCAATGGAATATCGAAGCAGAATCTGGCACAAGCATTTTGAACACGCTGAATTAGTCTCTTGGTACTAGAAAGAAGACGAGGGCCAAAAACAATGTCGGAATAATTTAAACACGATAGTACTAAGGATTCTACTAACTGAATACGTAGAGCCTCGTTTAGGTATGGGCGCATTTTATATAGAACTTTGAGTTTATAAAAACAATTTTGAACAGAACTGGTCACATGTGTTTGAAATCTTAAGTCACAATCAACGTGTAAACCCAAGTTTCGAGCCTCGTACACTCGTTGAATTGGTTTGTCAATGAGCGAAACTGTCACTGAGGGATTTAGTTTTAAAAGTTGAGATTTACTGCCGAATATCATAAATTTCGTTTTTGTAGGGTTTAATAATAATGAATTATTTTTGGACCAATTAGATATGTTAGCCAGATCATCATTAAGCTTAACTATAGCTGAATCGATATCGGACGGTTTACATGAAATATAAATCTGCGTATCATCGGCGTAGATATGAAACTTGCAGTGTTTAATTTGTGCTACTATATCGGCACAATATAAAATAAATAAGATGGGTCCCAAAATCGAACCTCGCGGAACTCCCCTGGTAACAGGCATTTCCATGCATGATAGAGATGTGCCATCGTTTCGATTTAACTTGACACATTGGTAGCGACTACTTAAATAACTGTAAAACCATCGAATAGCCTCTTTGTCAAAACCATAATAACTTAATTTACTTATTAATAAATCTATGTTTATGGAGTCAAAAGCTCTTGAAAATCAAGCAGGACAAGTATTGTGCATAATCCATCATCTTGAGCGCAAAGAATGTTGTCGGTGACATCTAGTAAGGCTGTGGTAGTGCTACGTTTTTTCCTAAAACCCAACTGAAACTTTGGTAGAATATAATGGTTTTCTAAAAATTCGGTTAACTGTGTACAGACTACTTTTTCCAGAACTTTTGAGAGGCAAGGTAAAATACTGATAGGTCTTAGATCTTTTAAATCAGAGGGATTTAAGTTTTTAGGTAAAGGACGAATAACTGCACGTTTCCAAGCATCAGGGAATATCGAAGTCTGAATAGATAAATTTACAATGGAGAGTATAACATTCAGGCTGACAGGTAGAGTCATCAAGAGCATGTGTAAATTTACTTCATCGCAGCCTTCCGCATTTCACCTAAGACTACGAATTATTTTTTTGTAATGCGTCTATTTTTATTGGGTGTATATGAAAAATAGCATCACTGAACTTGTTATACTCATAGTAAATCAACGTTGGCAAATTAACGACACAGGTGCCAGGCACATTTAAAAAGTGTTTATTTATGGCATCAGCATCATTTAAAGTCGTTGGCAAGTCTGTGCCATTTTTTGGTAAGAGGGTGTTTTTGAGACATTTCCATAGACTTTTTGGATCATTCATTTTCTTTGTAATATTATGTTTAAAAAACGCTGATTTTTCGAAGAAAAGAGCTTTATTAACTAATAATTTTAAAGATTTATAGTAGTCTTTTTTTACTTTGTACTCTGTATTTCTGATAATCTGTTGCAGCTTTATCACGTAATCTCATCATTAATTTAATTGTATCTGTAAACCAGGGAGAAAATTCCCGTGGGACTCCCGCAGGAATTTTTCTGGGAATGATTTAAACTGGTCAGATTGGAAAAAAGAAACGAATTCCAATGGGAATTTTCACTGATCTATAGAAATTGTATGTAATAAAATGTGTGATATTTTTTATCCCGGGCATCCCACGAGTATTTTCCCGTGAGCGGTTTGAAGTTGTACGGATACATAAAAATTAGCTTATTCCGACAGTTTTCACTAAAACGATAGCTTACAATTTTTTAAAATGCTGCGATACTTTGTGTCACGGGAATCCCGCGGGAATTTCAAGTCAAGCGTGGACGAAGTCGCGGCCATATCCTAGTCACTAAATATAAACGTAACTTAAATAAATTAAGTCTAAACGTATAAATTATGTACCAGATCACTGCCAGCGGGAAGCGTGCCCAGAAGGCTGGCTGCATTGGCACACTGCATAGCAATGCTAATTCTCTGGGAAAAATATGAGCCAGTCTTCTGATCCATGGGTAGTGTCAAAGAGTTTCATACAAATGTCTTTAAAGAAAGTGTTTGCCGATGGACCCCACGTGCCTAATGTTTCAACCCCAAACGACACAAATGTGTGACCTTTTCCTAAGGCTCCATATTTGCGCCGTTTGACGTCTTCAGCTAAAGTGTCGGCGTTGCCAGCCCCTGACTCGGTCGTTGGAATATATGACGGTGCGTCAACACTGGCCCCGTCTCATCAAATGGCCAACACTTTCCTACAAACGGTCAGATAATACAAGTATACATAGTAGAATATAGAAATCGGTATTAATCCACGTCCGTGCCAACTCCAGTAAAATAGATAACACTTAATTGCTTAGCAAAATAAACAATCACAAGAACATACTCGTATCATTTACATTTATTTTTTAACAAAACAATAGGCAGTCTTATCGCAAAAAATCAGTTCTTTATCGATTGTTTACACGGGTTTTTTCATTAATATTACCTATATATCTTCAATATTTTATAATCTATTTAGTATAATCTCATGTTTTTTGCGACTGTTACACAAAATATAAACGTGTTTGTCTTTCATTTCTCTATTGCGTTTCAACCACTTTCTTGTAGTCGTGTTTACAGAATAACTCAAATAAAAGGCGTCAATGAGAATATAAAAACGGATTTTACATCTCATTTGCAAGAAATTATTTGATGCTACCCATCCGCGACCAGAAGGCTGGCTCATACTTAGCACACTGAATTAGCATTGTCAACGTGTATGGTTAAGCCGCGTACTCATTTGTCAGTATCTGTAACCGAGCAGATATCTACGTTTTCTAATACGTACCGGACATCGATCTTCGCGAACGCGCCGCGTGCCCCCAGCCTCGAGCTCGCGAACCACGTACACACTATGATTTTTGGTTACAATAACTGCAAAGGTTATGGTTCGCGGTGAGTACGCGGCTTAACACAACCAGTGTTCTAGGCACCGTTCCAAAAGGAAGTAATCTGGCATGTCAGGACCGGTTTTAACGGGGGGCGCGGGTGTAATTCAGAGGGCCGCACATTCAAACTTTGCAGACAAATACACAACTCATAATTAACGTAACTTTGACCATTGAGACATCCAGTACTTTAAGCATATAAATTACTTTTCGCGGGGCGCGTAGGCATAGTTTAAAAACCACAGACACACGCGTGTCCATCAGCGGGCGTTTGATGGCTGAAAGGATGATGAAGATTAACGTAAAAATATGCGTGAGCGGGGGTGTCATTTTTTAACATTAAAGTCTAAAATTAAGAGCTATAATCAAAGATTAGTTATAGTAAATGAAACGTCGAGCGATTATAAGCATTTTTAAAATGTGTAAAGTGGTTCACAAACGATTTTTGAATATGGTGTATTAAAATAGGTCACCTTTGTGATGTTGAAAAAACATCACAATATTCAATGAATGAATTATATACACGTATATAGTGTATGACCAGTTTTTTTAGTAATAACATTAGCATTTCTAAGGATATAATTATAGAATGTGTTTGAAAACGATATTTCGCTACCGAAACAAACTGATATTTAAGAACATAGCTATACAAACAAATATGAGAGGCAGTGTTGAGAATTCTATTACTGTACCACGATCAATGTAATTTAATATTTTCTTAGCATAACTCAGTGACATTCTATCTTGATACCGTGCGCGCTTTGACAGCTTAATTGATGGTTAGGCTTCAGTCGCCTTCGACTTTGGTTTTGCAGACACGACAAATGGTTCTATTCTATTGTTAGACCACAATAGCTCCTCTTGTTTCAATTACTCGTTTTTGTTCAGTCTCATATTCAGGGTTCCACAGCTGAATGGCAGCAGACGAAGCCTTAATTATATTCAATGCTTCGTTCTTCCATTTGTCTGTGTAGTTTCACTCGAGAAACTCGTGGCAATGTGTAGATGAAATTTAGAAAGATAGTGTTTTGTATGAAGAACGATCCAGTGACATAGTGAACTAATTACATTGTATTGGAATTGCGGAAAAAAGTAGGTAGATGTGGTACATCATTCAAGTAAATTTAGTGCACACCCCTATGTGTGCACTAGATTTTATTTAATTAGAATTAAATACAATTTAGTGTACATAGGGGTAAGAAGTATCGTTAGTTATGGCTACAAATATCACGACGATGTTTTAAAGTAACTTATTAATTTATATGATACTAGCTTCTGCCCGCGACTTTTTCCGCGTGGAATAGTTTAAAAAACCCTCCGATTTTGAAACATTTTTCATTGGTACTCCGCTCCCATTGGTTTTAGCGTGATGATATATAGCCTCGATAAATGGGTTATGTATTACTGAAAGAATTTTTCAAATCAGACCAGTATTTCCTGAGATTAGCGCGTTCAAGCAAACAAACAAACTCTTCAGCTTTATATATTAGTATAAGATACGCTTCTATAATCCTAAAAAAGTCTTCCAACATCAACTTTAAATTTACATTATGGAAAATTCAAGAATTAAAAGTATTCGAACTTAAAAACCAGTTTTAACAAAGATTAGTTTTAATATAATTTAATATTATTTTTAAGATACCGTTTTTTTAATTATGTTTTTTTAGCATTCCATAGTCAAATGGCGCAAACAGTGGATATTCTACGCGATTACGGAATCCTTCACTATGGGTAATCCAACACGCACTTGACCGGTTTTTTGTTTAACATCTAATTTTTTGATTCGTTAAAATTTGTTGTTTCCGTTCTGAAACAAATGGGTTCTGCATTGTTTTGTTGCTACTAATGCCGAACACGGCTATGTTAAAAAATATATCCTCCTCATCACGTGAATAACAATGAGGCACAAACATTAATGCATTCAGTATTTTATTACCTTGTTGTGTGCGGCATCGTCACCGCTTATCGGTAAACTTTTGTTCAGTTTATTCATGTTATCGTTTCTGGACAGGTGTTAGTTTTAGAAGCGTTTTATATCACCAATTTTCTGAGTGAAAAGTGATACGACACTTGTAAACAAAGCCACATAGACAATAAAACTGCGTTTTAACAGTGGAGTGTAAAATATAGCTGGTTATAACTCCGTGTCCCCAATAAAAACACGTTTTTAAAAACATAATTATTCTAATGAAGGATCTACTTAGTAAAATGCAATTAAGTCGACACATAAAACCATATTACGCAGCGGGTGTGGCCAAATGTAGGTTACCCATTTTCTCGCCCAGTTGACGGGTTTACGCGACGACAAAGAGACGTAACAACCCGTTTGTTGCTGCATTTTTATATCCTTCTCTATATGCAAAACTCGACCCCTTTGCTAAGAAACTTAATCTTAATAGTGATTCAAATAATACTAAGTATCTCTTTTACTCAGGCGTTATATTTTGTCGATGAATGAAGTTGTTTTGGTAAAGTTAGACTTTGATCGAATTTGAATTTAATAAAATTTTGTTTTGTAACATCAACCTATACCGAATGTCCCAATGCTATATGCCACATGTAAGAGAAGTACTTTAAATATTGTAGATAGGATATTTTACTTAATGCAAATATTCTTTCATTTTTAAAAGTAAAAGTGCATTAGTAGATTTTTTAAAGATTCTTTCTTTATCTGGGCAGAAACAAACGTATAGAACAAATGTAATCAGTTCGTAAGGATCAGTAAAGTACAAAGTAGGTAGATATGTGCTTTCGGAAATAGTCATCTTCACATCACAATATACATATATAGAAATTTATGTATTTGCGTATATATTAATACACACTTTTCGTTCTGGAGAATGGAATACTTTCCTTAGGGTAATAAATTAAAGTTTAAGTAAGGCTGTAAAATAAATTAATTAGTATAACTACATTTATGTACACCCTGGGATTCCGGGCTAAAAGTAACCTTTATTTATAGGGATAAATAAAGGATACATTTATCCCGGAAAATAATAGTTATACACGTGACCGAGGCCGCGTGGATAGATGAAATTATATTTCTTTAAACGAAACAATAACGTAGTATTATTTAAAACAAACAAATATTGTCTAAAGAACGGAGATACTTTAGCAATACAAAGATAAGATCCGAGTATAGCTAACACCCTAATTGTATTGTATTGACTTTGAGAGACGTATCGCATACTTACATCTTGTCTGAAAAGACAATGCTTATTTAAAAGTTCAAACACCTTGTAGCCAGGCAATAAAAATCTACACAAGCTAATCGCGCATCGATCTATAAGGAGTAATCCAAACCCACGCAACCCAGAGCGGATACATTAGTATATGTTTCTTTTCCCTTTTTCGGGTGCGGATGTCCTACTACCTACCCAATATAATTTGCACATGCGTTATATGGCACTTGCCAGTTACTGGCACCTACGCCAGCAGCCCCAGTTATTAACGCTATACTTACATGCCCTTCATGTTCCTTGATAGCGTTTTGCTTGTTATTTGTAGCACTTAATTTATAAACTTCAACTGTCGAATGAAGTGGTCAGCCAATTTTCTCAACTATCTGTGTTAGATTCGTTTAATTGTTTAGTAAAATATGACTTTCAAGCTGCCACAAGAATTCCATTTGGCGTTAGTTGAAAATTTACAATTTGGCTAGTTTTTAGCAGGTGAAATGAATAAGAGTTTGTTTAAGGTTCTTTGCTACCAAGCCATAAAATGTTTAAAAAAGTTAAATTATCTTGTGTCATTATGTATGGCGTCGTTGTAAAAGATCGCGTTAACTTTTCGTCTAATGTCAAAAGACAGATCAACAAAATTGAATAAAGGCTGAAAGGCACTAACCTGAAAGGAAACGTCCATATTCAACGACATTGATTGATTCAATTATGTTTATACGAATTACTTTGATTAATTAATCCAAATTGAAAGACAGAAATGAACCGTCTGTGCGTTCGTGCATCGCATTGACGATCGAATCAACTAAAATAATAAAGATGTAAAAGAAGCCTTGATGAAATTATGTATTCCAAGATTCTCGCGATCGCAGTACAGACAGCGGCCATATTGTTTCTAAATATTTGTGCGTATTGTAAGTGGATTTCCCTGAAGTTTTCCGCGTTGTCGCTTTCTCCATTACAATCTAATGTTTATTGCGGGGGCGTTGAATCTTTGGCAACTCATACGCCGGTTGTTTGTACAGATGTGTTTCGTTTGTTCATCAAATACAAGTACAACTAGTCGCAGACTACCGACGAATCAACCTTTAAACATTGCACATGATGTTAACGGGTGACCTTCGATTTTTTACGCATTAAATATAATGAATAAATATTTTTGTACAAATAACGATTCGAAATAGGCGGTATTCTTTTAATTAATAATTAATTTATGTGCAGTATATTATGTATTTTACGTTGTTTTCCTCGCGTAAAGTTCAGATCGATAGATGTTATGCAGATAAAAATTATTTATTCTTTTCTCGCCTTAATACTGAATGTACTTAAATATTTTCTCATATTACTTACATCAAAGCCAAAAAAAATATCAACCAAGCAATTTCTCGTACAGTAAATGCTTCCGTAGAGATGTTTAGCACCAGAACTTAAACATATAAACGAATATAGCTCACATCGCATAAACTATTTAACGAAATTAGTCAACAATTAAAAATCCTTGGATTGCTACAAAGAAGTTTCTTTTAAAAGATAAATGCAATCAACTCCCTTATAAGTCCGAGCCCAGCAGTGAGACATTTATGGGCTATTATTATAATAATGCAACCAAAGTCGTGAAAAATGTGCCTCTCTCTAACTTTTGAAGTATGAAATGAATTTTCTGAAAAGTTACAATGGTAGAGCTTGAAAAATACTTTGAACGAATACTAGTTTCAACAAGATACGTTCAGTAATTTTTGAGATGTAAGACATTTTCATTTAATGTTGTTTTAGAGTTATGCAAATAAATGACGAATACAGTGGATGTTGGGAACCACTGCGAAACCCATCTTTGTGAGTGGTACGACACGCACTTTTATATAATATGAATATTTCATTAATTAACTTAATGAACATGACTTTGTTTCGATTGATACAAATTCAATTTAAAACAATTTACCTATAGGATAATAATTAATCGGCTAAAATTCCAGACTGTGGTTAACTTCCATCGGTATACAAATAATAATACATTATTTTGTCAATTGTTTTCCTAAAATAACATACGATTTATGGACGTATCTAGGCACCGCCATATTTAAGACGCATTTTCCTTCCACCGTGAGTGGAATATGCTAAAGCTTACAAGTAGGTTACTCCGGCTTCGTGCTTTATTGTGTTTACGTGCGACAGATATGAGATACACAGATATACAGGCCAGGTCAAGGCGCCAGACAGCTTTCCACTCTACGTAAATGGAACTAGCGGCTTAATCTCCCGCTCTAAACGAATCCTATTGTCACGAGGCATGTTCTAATTATACGGTTTCAATAAAATTTTACACATAACGTTGTCTGTATACAGCATCGAAATCGTGACATTCGTTAAGAGCTCCTAATGTCCAATTATGTTGATGTTTGACAATCTAGATCTAGAAATGTATAAAAACCATAATTATATTTAAATAGAAGAAACTTTAACTAATAATGATAACGATAAATCGGTCGAACGTAAATATTTATTATGTACATGATTTTTGAAAATTTTCACGATAGTTTTTCACTTCTTAATAAAAAATATTGATATACCACATAAATTTCATTAGTTCATCCAATAGCTATAGTTTTTCCACGACATTTTTAGAATGCAAGATAGACAATGATAACTTACAATTATCTTAATACAGAATAGTTTAGTTATCAATAACAAATTGATTGACGGCGTACAAATTCTGAAAATATGATATATTTTTTAATAAATCTTAATCACATGTAAGCAATGTACATAAGTACGGCGCTATTTCTTCAAAAAACTATATATTTCATATTATTATAAAAAACTTTAAATTAAAATATACAATTAGTATATCCTACAGCTTAAAATATATACAAATAATAAATAGGTCCCAAATCACCGTCAGTTGGGAACATTCCCAAACGCTGGCCACGTTACCACGTTGGATGTGCGTTGCCCAAAATACAGGCAAAATAAATAATCTATTTCTTTTTTTTCTTGATTCTATCAGTTTTAATGTAGAGACGTACACGTCTTTGCAATTGGTGTCATCAAAGATATAAATGAACAGTGCGTATGGTGGTAGGGCTCTTAATAGCTTAATCTACGCGTCTTTAGATTAACCAGCTGCTAATCCCTAGACACAATGGGCTGGGCGACACGCGGAAGAGCGTTTAAAAAATACATGGTAAAAAGCGCGCGCTGTTTAAATTTTATGGCTCTCATTCAATTGGGGCCTGTAAAAATGCTTTTTATTGAAGTCGCATCCTGGCCACGAGGCCATGATGCTCGGATAGGGCTAATTAAAAACCCGCCACGTGCACTCTTGCGAAAGCGGACCTCAAATTGAATTGGTCACTTGCGAAACTTTGCATGCCCTTCAGTTATCCACTTACATAACTTTTCTGAGCAGGATTTACAAGTTCTAGAAATCAACTAGCCTACTCACTTTAAATGCCAACAATTTTATTAATTATGCCTAATTTACGTAGGCATAATAAAAACCTTTTATATATATATATTACTATCCTTATGTTGCAGTTTCGGATCCGGATTCCATTCATTCTATTAATTATCTATACTATAATTGAAGTATCTGTCTGTGATTTCAGATACCAAAATTTAAATAAAAACTGTTATTTTTACGACACCTATTTATAAAATGTTATTATTATTATACCTATTTTATAATTTTTTTCGGTATGTTTGAAAGTTTGTCTCGAATAACCAGTGACCAGGTTCCAGTCTCCCTTAAGAGAGCAGCAGCGCATTTGTAGCACCTTTGGTGTTGCAAATGTCCATAGGCGATGGTAAACTCTTTCTATGACATGGACCGTCTGCTTGTCTGCTGAACTCCTGCAATAAAAAAAAAGAAAAAAAAGTATAGGCTCTGAAATAGCTGAATGAAAATTTTAAGAATCGAAACAGTAATTTTATCATAAATTTGTGTGTATCTATATATCATTAATTTCTAAATCATGCAGGCTTTCGAAGATATGAATATAAAGACACTCCCGCAGGGACAATGTAATTATACTAGAAATATTCCAGTTATGATGCAAAGCTCTGGTTTATACTATTTATTAAAGTAGATATGTGTATTAATGATAGCTTTATTTTCTTTTCAGATTTAACACTGAAACGAACGTTACCCGTAAAGACTTCTAAGTGAGAAGACTTAAGTGCCATTAACAACCAGTTTACCACACGCAGTGATATTTAGTGTTATCTAGTGATAGTGCATAACCGTGATATAGACTTAGGTTTAGGTGCTAATACCGATAGATTTTAGTGTTATATACGTTACCAAAAAGAAGCGAAACTGGCTCCTTACAAGGATATAATGAACTCGACGAGCATGAGCTCTGCTGTGCCGACGATCAAGTGCGAGGACACCTCGCCGTCACCGGCGGCTGCTGTCGGCACTGACGGCGAGCCGGGCGGCGGCACTTACAACCTAAGCGTGAATGTCAACTTGAGTGCGGCCATGATCAACATGCTGACCGCGGAGACTGCCGCGCCGACCACGCTGCGGACGCCGGAGATCGTCAATGACGTCATCACTATGACCAACCCCCTCGACCAGTACAACTACGACAAGAGCTCCAATTTTAAGGTAAGTTATGTCACCGAAATATTGTACGAATCGTCGGTTTATAAACTACCTGAACACATTATAAACTTTTGATAAATTACGAAACAATTATAAAGTTCACAGCATAATCTAAATATAGGTATATATAATTTAAATCCACGTATATCTAGTCTTGCCATAAATGCTGTAACAAAGAATTTTATTTTTCTATTGCAAATAACATTCGTAAGTTTTACAGTGTGTTAGTTTAATACATAAATATAAAACAATTTAAAATGTAAAAAGCTTATTCGAAATGGTCTCCATTGGCTGCAATACAGTCCTTTAAACGTTGAGGCCAGTTATCAATAGAAGCACGCACTCTTTCCATGGGAAAATTCTTCACTGCCAATCGTATGGATTGTTTTAGGAACTTCAAATTATCATGGCGTTTAGAGCAAGCCGTACTCTCTAAAACTGACCATAAATCATAATCTAGCAGATTAAGATCGGGACTAGACGACGGCCAGTCTTCAGCTTTGATGAAGTCCGAAACGTTCGTTTCCAACCAAGACTGCGTGGACCGAGGTTTATGACCCGGCGCTGAGTCTTGCTGGAAGGACCATTCTTGGTTATTGAACATGGTGTTGTTAAGGGGCTTAACTACCTTCTCAAGAATGGTATCTTGATTCACTACTTGTGCCGATGTTATGATACTTTTTTCACAAAAATATGGCTCAGTCACTCCTTCATAGCTAACACCCCACCAAACCATCACTGAAGACGGATAGTGCCCATGTTGCACTCTGTCGACTAATTGAGAAGCTTCCTTAGAGCTTTGAACATAAATATGGTCATTTTGTTTGTTAAAATGTTGCTCATCCGTAAACAAAATTTTTATGTGACCTCCCTTTGCTTACCGCTTCAGTAGTTGTTTCGATTTTACCACCCTATTATTTTTTAAATTACGAGTTAAGAAATGATCAGCGCGTCTCGTATAGGCTGCAAGTCCTAAGTCATCTTTTAAAATACGCGACATGGTTCTAGGTGATATCTTCATCTCCCGAGATAAAATCTTTTGTTTTCGGACAGGATTTCTTTGAATTCTTTCATTTACTGCTTTGACCACCTTTTTCGTACGAACACTACGTGGATGACCCGATCTTTTTCTGTCACAAACAGAGGAGGTCTCATTGTACCTATTAATAGCCCGGTACACAAACATTTGACGGCCTCTGTGGTTTAGCGGGCTAAGCCTTTGCCGGCTTACCTCACTGCAATGCAGAGGCTCCGGTTTCGATTCCTGGTGTAGTAAACTTCGGAAACGTATTTGCTCCGTTATTTACTATGGTCTGGGTGTCTGGGATCGGCCCCAGAGTGGTCCGTTGTATATTACCCATAACACAAGCGTCACTTGCTTAATTTGGGGATATACAGTGTGTGTGTTTGTCTGCCGATTTATTATTATTATTTGACTAATACCAAGCGTATGGAGAATTTTAAATATTGCATTTGGCTCAAATACAATTAGACCCCTTGAATTTTTTATCGTCTTTCGTATAACTATACTATTACCTGTATTCAGTGCCGTAAATAGCTTTTTATGTGCCTTATGCGAGCTTCTATAACTGCGCCCTTTGTTTTATTAGATATTATAGGTACCCTAGCTAGAGCGATGCTATGTATAGGCCTACTTTATTTCATTCAGGGCGATAAAATAACGCACAAGGACCTTGGTGTTGGTGGACCAATTATCTAATATTTTGGAAGAAAAGTCTATTTTTTTTAAAGAACTAGAACACAAATACGTTCGTGCGCTGCAAAAAAATGAGCGCGAAGTTTTGTCTAATTTAACAGACGTTTTTGATGATACTGGCATGTAGGTACGTACCTACATGCCAGTATCATCAATGTCAATGCGCCCCTATTGCTCGATTTCAACACATACGTATGTGTTGGAATCGAGCATTAGGGGCGCAGCGGGAACTTATCAGGAGCAAACCGAAAAATAATAGTCCTGCCTGGTCTGGCCATTCTTGCGCCCCCCAGAGTCTACGCCCTGTGCCTGGGCAAAAGTTACCGCCCTATTTACGGCACGGCCTGTATTTCTAGAAATAAAGATTCATTCATTCATTGTATCACATGTCAATGTCGTAGGTTCGAATCCTAGCCTAATGTGCATATCATTATGATTACTGACAGCCAAGTCAGTCTTTGATAAGAATTACCAATAACACCGTCCGTTCTCTTAAATTGGGGTAGTAAACAACCGTTTTAAAACCAGTACAGGTTTGCTTTTGAAATTAAGCTTCTGACAACCTTTTAATCCATCTCTCAAGTTGCACAGAACTACACTAGTTGCATGTCAATTATAAAATTATCCTAAAATTGTTTGTAGTCCAAAGAGATTTTTTATAGAGACAAAAGAAACATTAGGAATTAACAGTTTTGTTGAAATGTTTAATTTCGATCAAGAGAAACACTGTCAATGTCCGAAAAATTGGCAAGACAACATGCGTGGGTGAAATTATTGAGCCGATATACCTACACGATGCCAGTTCTTGGAACTTTGTATCGTAGTTGTGCTTTCACAATGGTACGCACCTAATGAATTATCGTGATGCATGCAGGATCTACAGGTACTTAGGTCATATGCACTGGCTAGAATGTAAATAAGTGTTACAAGTATTTTGAACAGTTGCCAAGCGTCGATACTACGTAACGGTATCACGTGATCATCATTCCCTCTATAAACATTGGATAATACCAACATGCAGTGAGGTCATGCACCTTATTGCAGACTCCTTATTTACGGTGGAGCAGACTTCACGGCGCCGTTGTTAAAGATATCTGGGTTATCTATATTCATTGTTACATAATGATTTGTATTAGATTTCATCTACGTTGAGTTTCATGAATGGATCAAATAGGTCTAATAGTGTGAACAACAGGGAAATTAGAGCGTGAAGAAACAATGGCATAATATACGTGTAATTACAAAAATAATGTAATCAAAATTTATAGTCTGTTTAGTGACTGTACTTAAATTGATAATACGGCCGGAAGTTATTATACATACTATGGAAACAGTATGGATTTATCAGATATAATGAGTTATTTTATAAAATTAGATTAATCTATTGTAACATTATGTTAAAAAGTAGAGTTAGATATTGTTTTACCTACAGTGATTCTTAATGTTGGTTAAGGTTCAGGTATTTTGATAGCTGTTTTTTTATTTAGCTTTTTTTTACTACAACGCGACTTTGAGAATGTGTAAATTAGATATTTTTTACCATTTTATGTCATGAGTGTTTCAAAACATTTGGAAAGAAACTAAAGTTCAAACTTATTATATTAATTATCTGCATAAAAAAACAAATTATCGAGTTTTATACATCAATTATCCTAGATTTCATTATGATTTTTCCTTCACGTACTCCTACGCCGAATCCGTGGTAGCAGTAGTTAGCGCACTCGTGTCCCAAACTCAAAGGGCGCAGATTGAAATCCGCCGGAATGTATGCACAACTTAGATTCTATCTTAATGTGCTTATTGTTACGTGGCGGGGTATACTGTTCGATCTTGTTAAAAATAGGAGACCCGAGCCCAGCAGTGGGACGTTTATGGGCTGTTATTATATATTTTTTATACTGATACGTGGTAATTCTAACAATATGCAAATGCATATTTACCGTAGTAAAATTTGTTCTATTCTAATACTATTTATTTAAGATTCTACTTTCATGCTTTGCCATGATGTAATGTCAGCCGTGACAGTACCTTAAGGGCTCAGCGGAAGTTCAGCGCTGGTTTTAAAAGATCAGCATTATGCTCAGATTGATGTCCCTTTCAGGACAAGATTATGTTATTTTAGTTTTAAATTTGTTACCAATTAATACACTATCCAATATAATTTGTCCTAAATAAAATGATTTTCTTTCTTTCTTTCTGTTCAGAAAACTACCACGGCTTGGTTTGATGTGTAGCATATAGGAGATAGGTATTACATAAAATAAAGCGAGGTTAAAAACACATTAAAGCTACGTCCGGTTACCGGCGTGTGAACGCAAACTCATTTTCCGGTGTCGTTTCAGAACGGAAGCGGAAATGACTCCAACTCCTCAATGTCCAATGGATCGTCGGCCACATCGCCAGCTTCTAGTACTACACCAAGTATACAAAAGGTGAGAATGAACCTAAACACTTTTGCTAGAACAACGTGCTTTAAAACAGTGAGGTCAAGTCGTTATTGATGGCAAATGTACATATTTTATTTATATGTTGCAAGAAAGTTTTATCAGTTTATTAATATGTAATCAATATCAAGATTCTGTACATAAAAAGTCGGAATGTGATTGGGAAGCGATGTCATAACCCATACATTCTTGACTTTGCATGATGGGATTACACTATATATTTCGAAACTTCTAACCAAATAATTTGTAAAAAATCATTAAGAACGATGACTAAATAGGAGTTGTTCGGGTTTCTTGTTGAGTAGGATCAGCAGATTTTTATGAATGAGAACAGGAAATGACTACATAAATAGGAAAAGTTCATCGAATCAATATTGATGGTTGTCGAGATCGATTTTATTTCCCATTAAAAACCGAACGAACTGTTATGTTAATCTAAGCCCGGCCTTACACATGTAAGTTTTGCTCGCGTAAGCCTTTAAGGCTAAGCGCGCGCTACGATTGTTAATAACGAACTCATCCTTTACACTCGAATCCACTATTGATATAACGTAGCGCGCGCTTAGCCTTAGAGGCTTACCCGAGCATAACTTATATTTAGCTGTAGTACCGAGCTTATATTCAATTGTATAAAATAATGACAAATATTATCCCAATGATGACATTGATTGCTTGGTTGACAATGATTTTTAGTTTAGTAGAATATATTATGGAGAAAACTTTCACGGATCTTTACTTTCTATAAAATGTAAGAGTCGCTCACGCTGATTGGCCACATTTTGCGGAAACCGCGGGTAATAGGAGTAGACCCACGAAATGATGACGTCGTGACAGTATGGTCTTCAGATTCAGAACACTGTTAACTTGTAAGTAAACAGTTCGCAACAATCGAATGATAGACTGCCTAATATTAGTTGATCATACTGGCTATAGAAAATTTTGACAATAAATATTGGAAACCTAACCCAAACATTATAAACGGCTGGTAATATAACGCATCCGCAAATTTCATGAGAAACTTTAATATATTGCCAGCTTCAATTTTTGTCTGAAATAATAAATTTATGATGACATTTACGACCGGACCCGCTAATGTATGAAACATGTATGGAATACGTACGCCTCATGTTTTTATAATACATAATGTTATTTTCTAAAAAAATATACTACTTTGCCGGCTTTGGCGGCTTTGTACGTAACAAAAAATGTTCACGGTCGTTTTAACTAAAGCTCTGTGGTGAACAGCAGTAGTTGAGAGTTAATTAAGCTAGTTCTTGACCGTGACGAGGATGGTTTTAGTAGTAAAATCGTTAAAATACTTTGTTGGTCTACTTAATAGATCTTACTTGCTAGTAGATGAAGTTTAGTTCGGGCTACACGTATATTTTAATAATAACATCTAAGATATAACAAGACTGTTTATACATCTTCTTTTCCAACTTATTTGGGTCAGCAGAATATTGTTGTCTTTCATCGTCATTATTTACTTTGAAATGTCTCAACTGTTTTATGAAAAATCCTCAATATGTATACTTTACGCAATAACCTTCATTGAGACACAAGAAGTCATAACTCCTGTAATAACAACTTATTGATACAAAACTTGTCTGGAAGAGATTAGATTTGGTGTTGGAATCTCCAACAAATAGTTTTTATTCATTTGGTGCGGCATAATACTGGCCAGCAAATATACTAAATTTATGAATTTAGAACATAATGTTCTTTTGTTTTTTACCTGTATATTTTCCCCCTATTAAAATTGTCTTACATTACGCACGTGCTGTTTTCTTTTATATTTAAAATAATTACTCTCCACAGCAAATTAATATTCAAAGAAGTGTTTATAACATTTGGTAAATTTTAGTTCTTATAAATTCCAAAAACTAAAATAAGTACCGGTCCCGGCAGACGTTGTTCTGCCATGAAAAAATAGACATCTGGACCAGATTCCAGCGCCACCTACCAGGTCTAGTTTTGAATCTAAAACATCTCGGGACCCACTCAAACACTATTTTTTTTACACCTTAGGGAGTTTTAATTTTTTCTGTTAATAAATATAGTAATCAGGGATAATGTAGCATTCGAATGGTAAAAGAATTTTTTGAAATCGGTCCAGTAGTTTTTGAGTTTATTCGTTGCAAACATACAAAAATATAAATCTTTTTGCTTTATAATATTAGTATAGATATACAAAATACCTTTAAGTTCCAGAATTTACTTACTAGTGCCAAAAATATTTTACTTATTCTTAGATACTCACACTGTAAATACTACATATTAGCACAACTCCTTGTCTGAAGCGATCTTTATTCTTGGTATGACATGCAAATTATTTTGTAAAAAAATAATTTTCACCCAAATTTAAATTTATGAGGAATTGAATATTTATTTTAAATTCA
Source organism: Dendrolimus houi (assembly GCA_039645545.1). NCBI lineage: Eukaryota > Metazoa > Arthropoda > Insecta > Lepidoptera > Lasiocampidae > Dendrolimus > Dendrolimus houi. Next base: position 10,301,188 of record CM077132.1, read on the forward strand.
ATATATTAGCGAGAGCAAGCGTTTTACCGCAAGTTCATTTTTTAAGATACTCATCTATAGGTATGTTTACACACAAATAAATAAGATTGAAGTGTCTGTTTGTAATATCAAAATAACAGCGTTTTACTAAATTCATTTGAAAGTATATACGGTACTGACATAAAAAAAATTCCTTCTTTCTGTTTGTTCAGGCTAATCTATTAAACGGCTGGACTGATTTTGACAGGACTTTCACTGGTAGATAGCTGATATTATAAAGAGTAACTTAGACTACTTTTAAAATTAGGGTACCGCGAAATAAAATTCCACACGGATGAAGTCGCGAGTAATAGCTAGTGCATAAAAATAAATTCACATAAACTTTCAATAACTTTATAGTTAGCCAAACAGGAAATCTATTAGTTTTTTCTTGTATGTATTCTTCAGGATTCTAAGCGCAAACTTGCAATAGCTTAGTGCCATAAAAGTGCTGCTTTTAATTTATCGCACGCGCGGGTTGACTATACTAGTTCCAATGCCAACAATTCGCAAGTTGCACACAATCAAACCGCAAACTGCGTGAAGATGCATTTTAAACGAATAGGTTAACTTTGACCTCGTATTCAAATTATCGTTACAAAGCGACCTATTCATCAATGTAACATTTTTTTCTACCTTTTTATAAACAAATCATAGATACAAAGGCTAGTGGGAACTTTATACAATGAACGGATACTAAAAAGCGTGTGAATTTATCTCCTTTGATTTTAATATTATATTTCCTTTTTGTTCCGCTTAGATGAAATAGACCAAATGTAAAATTCTGTAACTATTAAAAAGTGTTTGATGTTGTTTTAAAAGCTGTATTCTAATTTGATCCCGTTAACGGGGTAAGTTTTAAGAATTCTTGGCTTGTAGTTACCAAAGGTGCTATGCTTCCCAATGGTCTCACAAAAAACGGTGAGCAGACTTAAAGTAGGTATGCAAATCCCGGGATTTGAATGATCGTGATGTTGTCCCTCTTCCTTCTTCTCAGCCGTTCTTTCACTACCGAGGATCCTGGTCTTGATGACAGTGAGTAATTATCCTTCTCCAACGAGATTCGTTTTAAGTATCATGGAGGCTCGTATGTATTTACAGACAAGTCCAAATAATCAGTAGCCTGGTCGGTCCCACATTTTGAAGATTTACTTCTAGGGATCTTGATAGAAAATTGCCAATGACCACAAGTGTCTATATTTTTTTCGTTCTTGTGAACTATATAACTAAAGTACTACAATGCTCGCTGTCAGCGTAGTGCTAAAATCCTCTGTGGTAATAATAAGGTTACCTTTTTAACTTTAGGTATGGGAACCTTAAATATAATTGGGCATCAAAATTTTGAAAGCTATTGATATATGCTATCTGAATCTGCAATTAAAATCATTTAAAAATTGCAATCGCTTTCGTAAAACGGACCTAACGAAGCGATTGCCTTTATTGTTCTAAAATGTAAATTATGTTTTTCTCACATAACAATCGGGATTGCGCAATATAGGTAATAAAATTGCAATTATATTCCACATTCTCGCGATGCATGCGTTACATCTTCAATACGACCTTGATGAAACCACACCATCAAGGTGATGACCGTGAATCATCGCTGTGTGAAAAAATAAACGCACGACGTATTACGTACTTAATTAATCACTAGGATCTTAAAGTGCATCTATTAAAGATATAAATAAACTAATAAATAATGGGCGGTAATCATATGCTGTCCATGTAGGCTTCGATTGTGTTTTCTTGGTCTTCGATGGCACTAGCATGTTTCAAGTTATACGGATACTTTGAGACTTTAAACTCTTTAACCAAGCAATGATTATAACATTATAATAACTAGGTTTCAGTATTCCTGCTGGACATGAATTTAATATCTTTAAAATATCGGAAAGAAACATTAACGAAAATTTAGAGACAAACTTTCAAACGGACACAGCCAAAAGTTCTAAATAGGATCATGTATGATTAGACGCTTTTTTAATAATTTTCTTTTATTCCGCGATCACGTCACGTCGAAATAAAATAAAATGTCGCCGTTAAAACGTAGTTTTTATGTGTACTAGTCGCAAAAACTTAAGAAAGTACCAGAACCAAGAAATACCAGACGTCCTTAGATAGAATTTTGAATTTTATTTTGAAATCGCAAAATAACACTTCAATTCTATTCCTCGGTTTAGATTTCCTCATAATACATATCCATAGATTTTATTATGTGATTGAATTTTTTATTCTTGCTAATTGGGTTTCGAGTGCAGGATGTGTCGAGAAATATACTGTTCTTATTTTTCAGACGTGTTCGGAACTCATCAAAGCTGGCTTAAAATTATCAATAGAATCGAAACGGAAGATGTCTGGAAGTGATACAGACGTGGGTGTGAAGCGGCTCAAGAAGGAGGAAAGCGATGAGGACTACGATAGCAGTCATACTCAGCAGCCTAAAACTGAAGGGGTATGTTTAATATATACATTTTTGAATTTATACAACGAACATTACGTCACTAGAGTACATAGACACAAAAGTAAATACAGATGGTGTAATCAAGGATGTCGCCCACAACTATAACAAAATAGGTCTTTTTCTGTCTGACTGTGTATCTAATTGATGAATTTTTTATAATGAAATTCAATTAAACGGAATTTGGTCCTTTCGGTCAACGGTGAAGTCGCGTATTTGAGTACCGTAGCGTCTCCTGACTGTATACGACATTACGTGCAGGGCGATGCTGTTCAGTTTCCACCCCGCCCACTGCTGTGATTTTAAACGCAGCTCTACATCCATTTTCACCGTTACTTATTATGCTCACAATCTGCGGCAAATATTATGACCGCTCTTACAGTAGATGGCAACGGAATTGGTACAGTAAACAAAAGCCGTAGTAAAAGTGATACTCCTAATTAGATTTCTCAAGCAAAAGGCTTTAATTTTTTAACAGCAGCTCTACAAGTTTAAACATTAAATAGTTGCTTAAACTGGGATTTCCCGCTGTGGCTAGGTAAAATAACTTTTTATATAATAATATAATCTATTACTTGTTTACCTACTACCACAATACCTACTAATAACCCTTCTAACATCTTATTTGCTTTTAACTTCGCTGACGAATGAGTTGTTAACCACAAAGTTCATGTTAATAGGCTATGCAAAGTCACGTCCCAGTTTCAGTCATGCGGAAAAAAAATTAAAATGAATAAATGTGTGCTCATTTGGCATTTCGTAAATTTTTAGATTATTTTAAAGTTAAAATTGAAATTGGTTGTATTTATTTTAATATAAAATATTAAAATAAATAGGTACTACTACTATACTGCTAAGTATAGTAAATATTTTATCAGTAATAGGTACTTACGATTAGATGAATAATAAAACACTTTTTTTTGAGAAACATTTATTAGCTTTGATATTAATATTAAAGCCATTTAGTCTTCAACGGCTTCATTCTATCGGCTGTTATTTAAAAAAAAAAAACTTAGGAATTTACTTGGTATTTTCCGCTTATGGGATTATCCTGGCGTTTATATCAAATAAACAATTCTAATGGTCTGAATGAATAATATTATTTCAAACTTAGTTGTAGAACGAAAAGGATCACCATTAGATACTGAAAACAATGTTACACAAAAATTTATAAATCATGCGTCTAAATGCTATAAAACGCATTTCTAATTGAGACTAGAATAATAGAAAATATTTTGTTTTTTAATTTGACCCCCATAAGTATAAGATGTCAGTTCTCTTTACGTTAGCCCTCCATACACGAGATGCCAGGCACAGGGCAGTACATTTAAATCTCAAACCACGATTGGCGCTAAGGCATTGAGCTAGGATACAAGCCTTGTGTTTGAACTAGCTTTTATGACTACTGTGGCTGCATTGTAATTCAACGGTTCCATTGAAGTTTTACGAGCTTACGAAGAAGGCATTGCAAATTGTGCCAGCGGCCGTGAATACACTTCCTGATATTGAAAGGCATGGCAATGAGAAAAATATGATTGGTGTACAGAATAGCAGTACGTAACGTGGGTGGACTAATAATACTGACTATATGCAACTAAATCTTTTGCTACGGTACATAAAGAATTAAAGGAGACCTTCAATCCAAAAGTCAGAGATTTCACAAAGATTTAATCGAGAGGACCATCCCAAATACTACTACTTAACGGATTCTATAAAGACCAATTGTCGTTAAAAGCGCGGTCAATCTCATTGGTTTTTTATTTCAGCGATTTCCATCTCATACTTCCAGAGTTAGAGTGGGACACAATTTATGCTTTGGACGCGACTATCTCATTGACTTAAATATAAGAATCATTTTCGAAATCCAACTAACGATATGATTCCTGTATAGTGAAAAAAATATTCAATCTTCAGTTACATGATGGCCTCCCTTAAACTTCATTTTTCGCGGTTTTACTACACCACTGTTTAGAGGAGTATATATAAATACATATACAACTGCTAATTTTCATGAATATAGATTATAGATACAGACCCGGTAGATTCTGAGAAAAATGTCTATATAAAGATAGACCAAACAATTTTACATGAGTTCCGTTTTAGTCATAATAACCACGGAACCCTAAAAAACTACTTGATATCTTGAATACTTTTTTATAATTCAAGAGGAAGTGAGTGTTGAATATAAAATTTGTAAATTTGCGCCTCGTGATAAAGCAAAAACTTCATTAATATTCCATTGTATCTGCATTTGTGTGAAACGTACGATTTGAAACGACTTTCAGTCACGACTCACGCTACCTCCTCTGGTTAACTTAACGTGTTGTATTTAGTACCTAGAGAATTTGATAAATAATTCTCGTAAGTTAAAACTTGCAATTAATTTTTAAGATTTAAAAGCAATTAATTGAGGTAGCTTGGTGGCTAAGGCGTTTTTGAATAAGATTAATTGGAATCCTAGCCGGGGAACAAGCACATGATGTTACGTCCTATCCCGATGTGTATATTGTAACTTACCATTGGCTGACTGTAAAAAAAGAGACTACCGAGATGAAAAAACCTACTCCTTTCACCAGAAATGGAAAGGAATGTTTTTGGTCTGACATTTGAAAATAATTCTTGCAAAAACGTTCATAAGAGCAAATTTCAAAAAGTTGAGCAGTTTACGGACCTTTATACTATTTATGGTGTGGCTGTTACTCGATTCCATTAGTATCTACAGGCAGAAGTTATTACATGTGACAATGGACACACCCTGAAGATAAAATATTTCAGTTTTCACTTCGTCATTATTTATACAAGTTCGAATTCGAATTATATTTTAACTTTTTTTGTTTATTTGCAGCTGACACCAGAAGACGAGGAACGTAGGCGGCGTAGAAGAGAAAGGAATAAAATCGCAGCAACAAAATGCAGAATGAAGAAACGTGAGCGCACTGTTAACTTGGTCACGGAAAGTGAGGTTCTAGAGAACCAAAACATTGACCTCAAGACACAGTTGAAGGTAATTATCATGGAATTAATTGCTGTCATTAATTTAAATTATTTTAAGAACATACAATTCTGTACAGTTTAATCTTAGTTTATTACTATACTCTGATTTTTAACCTGGACCAAAATGACAGCTTTTTTATGTTGCAAGCTTGGAGCAACTCGCTACTGTGAGTTGAAATTATAAAGCAGGATCTCCTGCGGGTGTTTCCCCAACACACTACATATACATAGTATTTTAGTCCAGGTAACTAAAAATCAGACGATAGTGACATAGTTAATGATACTAACACCCATGGTATTAAACTCGTGCACGGTGAAAAAATTAATTAACTAGCAAGCAATTTGTATTAATTATTATATAATTTAATTATTTGATTACATTTACAATATTTCTATCTTTACCCCTACTAATTTATATTCATTCCGTCGTCATGTATAGAATTTTTAAACATTTCATACTTCTTAAAAGAGACGTAAAAATAAGATTTTTAAGTCAGCAATGCGAAGAGAAAAGCTTTATTTCTGACTATAGTTTGCATATGAGTAATAAACTTTATAGGAATGTTAAACCCAATCACCTATGACGTTTTTGTAGATAAAGATAACGGGCAAAGTCAACTCACCAATCATTAGTGTTAATTGTAACAACAACATTACCGATAAGGTGGTCGTTTGACACCTTTATAAATATAAAACATGTTTTCTTTTAGAAACATTTTATTTTATTTATATGTTGTTTCATTGCAGGAGTTGGAGGTACAGAAGCGTCAATTAGTCGACATGCTATCTCTGCACGCAGCGTCATGTGTCAAGAACATCACAGCAGCGAGATCGTCTCCTACTACGTCGTACAACATGATTCGATCTTTCGAATCGCCGACAACATTCCCCACATTCGAGGCGCATTCGCCATACATCAGGCCTGAATCTGCGAACATCCTCGCCTCCAGTTACACCTGTGTTACTCCTCTCAATGGAGATTCCTCTATCGATACTATTTCGTCCTTGGACACAATTTACGTGGCGGGACCACAACTCATAGACCAAGAGTATAACCGACCAGACTCGGTACTCAGTCTTCCAGCTAATTCTGAAGCGAATTACGTCACAACTGACGGCTACCTCCCGAAAGCCACGAACCTTCTCGTGCCGATCGACTCCGAACAGGAGTACTACGACCCAGACGCGACCTACAGCCTAACAAACACGCAGCAATGTCATAATTACCCGTCGATGCAAGAAATGCCATCGAAGATAAACAATGGCCTTAACGACGGATGTCTTGTGTAGGGATAGATCCATCCAATAATTGTTTTATAATCATTTTTGTCGGGTCCAAATTTTTTTTCGACATGTATACGTATAATTTAAGCTTTGGGGTTAAAATTCGAAATAGAGGTCACCGTTACAATTTTATATATTACACAGTTCTATAAATTCACTTCACTAGGAGACCATTGAAGCTAAATTTCATTGTGATTTAACATATTACAAAAATGTATTTAGCTAAGTTGGAAAGGAAAACATAAATTATCTAATTCTCTACAGTAACCTTAAAAGTGATATAAATTGCATTAAGATTAAAATAACTGTTAGAAATGGACATGAATTAAAAACACTATTTAATTTTTCATCTCATTGAATGTATATTTGTCAGGAAGCCAACAAATGGCGGGGATTTATTTCGAAACGAAGTCGTATGTCTACTGTGTAGAACAACAACCTTAGTTTGGTGCATATTTGAAAAACGTTAATAATGAAAATACACAATAAATAAGGGCACCGCATATGAATAATATAGCAAGCAAAGTCCACAGTAGCTTGCTCGTCAAATATTTTTATTTTGTAAGTGTCGCGGAGGTTCAATCACCATTCTTTTATAATCTTATAAAGTAACATTCAACTGAACTGTGAAACAGTTCGCTAGGTAGGTATTTCACACAATATTTTATTTAGATGTTAATTGCTAACAAATTACCATTCGTTTTATTTTATTTTAAGTCCCATGATTTTGCTTTGATCTGTTTTAAATGTTTAATTCGAGTTTCGTTATTATGATCTGATTTATTTTCCGACGGTGCAATGTTTAAATTAAAAAACAATGATTTATAATCTTTATCTAGTCTAGATTTCAAAATTAAAAAATAACAAAACTCCAAACATCACATAGTCGTTAATTTACTTCCACAGTACAATAATAATTATAAATAATAAATACCTCTTTTTTAAATTCCAAAATCTATATATGGTTTGTTAGAGATAATACTTAAATATTCACAGATTATATTCCATAAATATTATACCTGTGTTATATTATTGATATAATTTAGTTATAAGGTGCTTTAACTCAAAATAAGTCGTGATATAATATTATTATAAGACGCAAAAACACGTTTTCATGTTTGTTATTTGAGTATAAATTCGTTGTATCTAATAATATATTTTGTATAAATGTGTATGAGAAAGAATAAAGTATAGATGGCAACAAAAATACTAGCTATCAGTAAGCATATTAATAGAAAGTATAATTAGATATGGTTGCCGTCTCTACGTGTGTCGCTTTGAAAGCGGTAAATTATTAAAATCATATGACACCATTACGAAGTGCCTCTGTATTCTCAAAGTAATGATGTACTTTTGTTATTCTTTTAATAATTTTATGGTAGCTTAGGAATGTTAATAGTTTGTAAGAATAAAACTATATTTGGGCTTCAGCAATCTACTTTTAAAAAACATTTACTGCCGCACTAAAGAGCGTCAATGACAAAGGTTGATAAGCCTCCCGTTTTCGCTAACTGGCTACGCATCTCCAAATATTTTATACTTTTGTTACTTAAAATCATTGTAAGCTATATTCACAGATTAATATTTACCACTCCTAATTATTTAGAAGTGCTCGTAGATCGATATTTTAATCTAACAATAATTATACATTATCCAACTTTGGTGCGGTAGTTAGTTTCAATTTTTACGCGAGTAATAACCGCGGTTGTAATTTTGCATAGTTGCACTGTGAACTACCGAACCTCTTGAAAATAGATGCCTACATGTAATATTTCACCTAAAAATAGTTATAATAAAAGTTTTAAAAAAATCTATGAGGAAGCAACAGCTACGTAACAACTAAAGTTGTAATATAACTCGATGCGTCAAACGCGTCATGTATGTTTGTGTCCACACCTGTAACACTATGACAATCCCATCTCCATTGCGTTGCATGCCCGTATATTAAATAGGAACGACACAAGCCGTGAATTATCGGTGTTGAAATTAATTCAAAATTTGCGTTTAAACAGCCTTATTAATATTTACAGTACGTATTTATTTGTACATATTATGCATATTTCATTTTATAAACTTCTTCACTTAACCCACGCCTATGATTAGTGGACAGAGCATATGATTAGTGATTACCCAGCAATAGGGTCGCCTGTTGCGGGATCTATGGTTATTTATGCTTTGACATACAATTATAGTTATCTATCTTTTTATGCCCCTAAATATACACAAATGACCAGGCTGTTCGGTCTATGATCTTTGCCTGTTCTTCAAATAATGAAAAACAAAAATACTACTACTACTACTTTTTATGCCCCTGCTCGACCTTACGTTAGTGTTAATGACTGTGATCAAATGGGATTTACTTATAGCTTTAAAAAATAACACCGTTAATGATTAGCTACATTAGTGTAATATATATATATATATATATATATATATATATTGAGATGCGACACTGTTAATGACTAAACATTGACAGATAACTCATATATATATATATATATATATATATATATATATATGAGTTATCTGTCAATGTTTAAAGTCATTAACAGTGTCGCATCTCAAATAACACCTTCAACACTTAGCTACATCTACGTGATACAGGCACTAACACAATTGCAACAATGTTAGGTGTAACAGGGGCATTACCCAATGGTACGTAAAGGAATCTGATTGTCACGTCAAAGGTGTAAATGCAGGCTTACTTTTCATGCCCAAATAAATATACAGATACAAAGACAGTGCCTTCTGCATACCAGTGAACCTAGTCTATGTGACACCTGTGAGATGCTACGGGTTGTCAGTCGCGCAAGCATTTATTTTTATATCGTTGGTCATAAATTGTGATAGCCAAAAATCTATTTATTAATGCAGAGCACATTTTATCGATCTTAATTGTTATTATATATTCTTGTTCAACAAGAGTTTGGAGTCTCTGAATGTGGAAGGAAATATTGATAAGTATAACTAATTTATTGGAAATTATTAGCTTTTAAAGACTTTTTCAGATAGCTTTTTAGTCTCATGAATTACGCTTTTGAAAAAAGCTAATACTACATTTCATAATTACAAGCATCTTGTTTGTATTGTAATATAAGATTTATTCAGTTTGTTAAATATTTTACTTTTGATATAACAAAGATTCTCTTATCGTTATTATTACTGAATATAAAACATTTTCAAGTCTGGCTTATCCGGGAAATTAAATAAGTATTTATTGTATCATTTCGCAGTAACTTCCAGAGAAAAAACGTAACTATATTGCATGATTTTATTTGTTAGTATTCATGTCAAAGAAATAAACGTTTTTGACGTATTTTGTATAAAAAGCATCTATTACACAGCCGTCTGCTGGTAAGAACGTACATATTGTTGAGGACACGCTTTTTTCAAGATCTAATAAAAAGCACATCTGAAAAGGTCTGCTTTGTAAATTTTGGTTTTAAACTTTAAATTTGGTTGTAAGCGCTTATGTGTGTGAAGGTACCATCGTAGTAATCTTATATACGAGATTATCTTAAGAAGGTATAGTTTAGTTATCTGTTGGGTATTATTATTTTATATCTTTCGTCACAATTTGATCGAAATTAATATTTTATATATTATTATTATTACTTATTATTTGAAAAACTGTTTTTATTACATTTCATAATAGCGTAGATGACATTCAAATCAACTGCAACTCTTTTTATCATGTTGCAAAGTAGTGCAACCCTCTTACAAAATAGTGCAGTTTTAGTACGAGCACAGTTAGTTGTGACGTCATAACTATAAAAGCTAAATAACATATTAATTATTGTTTGAAGAGTAAAATTATTTTATCGTGATATTTTAACAGTAAGACGAAAGTATATTTTAGAGCTTACTCTTTTATATGTAAATGATTTTAAAATGTATTGTAACATGTCATCTACCTATTTAAATATTTATAACAAAGTGACCGTATATTGTGCTGACTGATGGTGCTATAATTAATACAGTTAATAAATCGGTCAAACTGTGACATGCAATCTTTGTGCATGAATTACGCCATTTCGGCAGTTTTGTGATAGTACACCACTATTGCATAACATTTTTGGTTGTAAGTTTAGTATTTCTTTTTATTTAACAATATCTTTATTGTTGTAATTATATTTTAGGAATTAACTTTTTACTTTGTTATATCTATGCGTTACTATGGAAAAAGAGTACTACTGACCATCGTCCAGTAGAAATCGTAACTATGATAAGGGGCCATCCACAAATGATGTCACACGAATTTCATGATTTTTGACCCCTCGCCGTCCTTGTCACAGCTGGTCACATTCGTGAGACTCCTCCCTCCCTAGTGTGATATCACATATTATGCAATTTTACATCAAGAAATTATTAAATGAAAACAGGTGTTGTTTTTAATAATTTAAACATTGCTCATACAGATAGAGTTGGAAATATTTAGAAGTTTTTCGTTAATAGTTCAAATTTCGTGTTTTTAAGTTTAAATATATTAGATTTTAAAAAATGTGACGTTAAGAAATTTAGGACCCCTCCCACTCCTTGTCACACTAGTTTCGTTTGCACTCCATTTTCAACAACACGGGCCGTAAAAATGTCTATAAAAACAAGCAACGGACTGATGGCGCCAATTTTGATTGCAATGTGTGTTACGCATTTTACTAGGCGATTGTCATACGTTAGTATTTTTCCATGGTAGCACTATATTTTTGCTAACAGACAAACTGGTCCAGAGTGGCATATATTATATCAATGGGATGACATCTGAATGAAATCCACTTCGAATTGTTGATGAGTACCTATATTGATTACTAAAACAATATCATAGACCAGTTTTGGCTTGATTCTTCGTATTTAGTTACCAATACACACACCGGCAAAATTAGCGGAACGCTGGTAAAAACCTCAAAAATTCAAAAATCATGCAATCTATTTTCGATATGGGTACTGGCTAGTTATATATTTTTTATTTAGCTCTTTTGAAAAAGGGAAAAATAAAAAGCTGACAGGCATTTATTTCATTGATTTGTTCTTGTTTCCATAAAAAATAAGTTTTATACTGTTCCGCTAATTATGCCGGTGTGTGTATTATTTATCTACATTTTTTTGTTGGTCAGAGATTCAAACTAGTGATGTGTTACTACTTATGTAGTTCTTACAACACTATTTTATAAAAGTTTTGTAGGTACCACAATATTAGTAAAAAAAACCTGTTTCAAATGGTACATTGACATGTAAGACGAAATCTCTCTGTAATTACATAATTTGACACTTAATATAATATAAGCCAATTAATGGCCCGTTACTACATCTTACCAGTCGTTCATTTGCCTTACTATAGGTAAAATTTGAAATAATCTCCATATAAGTAATGTCAAAATCCAACCGATGGTAAGGCAAGTGAATGAATAGTAAAATATAGGAGCCGGCCATAAAAAGTATTTTTAAAGGCACTAAGGGTCATCGAAACGCGTGATAGTTCAATCTAATCGATTTATCATAATATGAAGAGTTGATGTGCGTGAATCTTTTACTAAAATACGGATCTAAGACCTCAAGTATGACTACGACATCTTTTAAGATACTAAAGCATATTTTGTCTGTTAGCGAATACTTAAACGATTTTATACAAACATTTATAATCTATTTTTACGTCTTAAAATGTTAAGTGACTAATATTTTGATCTTTTTAGGTTTGTCCTAACATGATTTACTTATTGCCAGCAAGAAAACAATCAGACGCATGCGCTATACAATTTTTGTCTTTAAAAATATGTATTATGTATTATGATTTCTAGGCATTATATTACCTTACCTTTGGTAGAAAATTCTCAGTACTTGTACAGTAGCTTATAAATGTAGTAACCGGTAGTATTAGCTTAAAATTCATGTTGGAACAAACCTAGTTGTCAGATCGATCTGACTAATACATTCGATACGTTCAAGAACTTTCCTAATGGTAGAAAATCTACCTAAATTCTATAACATTTCAGTTAAATTTCTACTCGTAGAAGAGCAAAAGTAGCGATGCGCGATGTTGAAATTGATAGTTGTTTGTTAAACCTGTCGATAATTGTTTCGCCGGCCGGTTGTTGAATCGAATAAGTCGATTCTAAACAATCGGAAAACATCACTATTGTTCAGTAAAGGAGTGAATCGATGGTTGGCTTCGATTGCAACATTTATATATCTTGGAATCGCCTATCGCTAAATTTGAGATCTTAGACAAGCTGTTAGACGAATGTTGTGAGTAATTTTCGAATCTGTTTTATATTACTTTTATTCTTTCCTCGATTTGTTTATTTCATTTTCTATTATTATTATGTAATTACGCACAAGAAATGAAATTATGAAATGAAAATGTAATATTTTGAATGGTCTAATATTGTTGGGAAATATGAAATTTGATAAATTTAAAAACTGTATAATTTAGATTTTGTAAGTGTTGTAAACATTACTTGTACCTGCTTCTTGAATATAAATATTTTAACAGTCAAAGCAAAGTTATTGCGCTTATATATCGAAGAATAAAATCATTATATTGCTAAAATTTGTTTGAAATTATGTATTCCTTTCCTTTTTTACTATCATTTATTTATTTCATTCAATTAAAATGTTTTAAGTCTTAAACTAAAGTGACAATGTAAGCACCTTATCCTTACCCTATTGATAAATACACTTCAATGCACTTTCTCTGAATTTCCCTAAAGACACGTGAGAATATCTAAATCTGTGTTCACTTCACAAATCTGGTTCAATATCCGAAGAGCCCTGGTAAGAGGTGCTTGTAGAAAAGAACACATAATACTTTTTGGTCTCTTAAATGGTTTTAAAATGTAACTTAAAATAATGAATTTCAAAAATAATATGAGAGTTTTATACATTTTACCAGCTTACTCCGCGGCTGGGTCAACCTCTTGTTTAAAGAGGTTACATTGTATAAAATTTTTATGTTTTCGGCATTTGCCCCGTAAGATTAACTTTATTTTATATAGCAAACTATCCCATCTCCCGGATAAAAAGTATCTATGCCCATTTTCTATATATTAAAACTATATATATGTACCCCAAAATGACGAAAATGGTAAATCACAAAAAACCTATTTTAATTTCTGGGATAAGGTTTACATAAATTTATCCCAAAACATATCCCATTAACCGGGATGAAAAGTATGTCTTGTCTACCCTCGGTATTAAAATTACATATAATATACCGAATTTCAGCCAAATCAATCCAGTAGTTTTTCCGTAAAAGCATAACAAACAGAGAGACAAATATATTTTTGTCCCGGAAACTATTCCATTTTTCGGGATAAAAAGTATCCTATGTTCATCCTCGGCATCAAATATATATATATATATATATATATATATATATATATATAAGTACTGAATTTCAGTCAAATCGGTCCAGTAGTTTTTCCGTGAAAGCATAACAAACAGAGAGACAAATATATTTTTGTCCCGGAAACTATTCCATTTTTCGGGATAAAAAGTATCCTATGTTCATCCTCGGCATCAAAAATATATATATATATATATAAGTACTGAATTTCAGTCAAATCGGTCCAGTAGTTTTTCCGTGAAAGCATAACAAACAGAGAGACAGACTAGAGTTACTTTCGCATTTATAATATCAATAGGGATATTTACTGCTTAAGATTTGAAATGTTCTCATATAATTACTCAGTCGATAATTGCACCACTGCACTATTGGTCTCTACTTTTTTCAAGATACTTTCTATTGTTGAGAACCGCACTCTTATTAATGATCGCATTATATTATGAATAAAAGATAAATAAAAAACAGGTATAACAATGATATTATTTAATATCACAAAAACATTTACAGAATGTACCTATTTATAATCTAATTAACCTAATTTAATTCACCAAGCGAGCGTTAATTTGAACCCTGACATGCAAATGCCATGGGCAAACAAACATTTTCATACTTAATAAATAAAGGTGACAGCCAGTTTGTTGGTTCCCTTTTCATGTCCATTGAATTATTTCATGCATTTAGATGTATACTTTAATAAGTCGTAGAGTGGAAATCAATTACACGAAGCTAGCTATACCACTGTTGACACCCTTTTAATTTATTCAAAACATGAAGAAATCGTAACATTTTTTATTTTGTAACCATACAATAATATTATTATTATGACAATAAAATAAAAAAATATTAAGATTTCTTAACAGAGACGCAACTACCGCTGTATCAATGATACGGGGCCCTCAGGCTACAGGGGCTCTGTAAGTGTGTAAGCAAAAACTCGTAAAATGTTATCCACAATCTTTTATAGATTACTAACAAATATATGACCTTCAAAGTGTTCACTAGTGGAACTTATTTTGAATAAAAAACTTTGAATTTGAATTTGAATACTTTTGAGAATAACTGCTGGGCTATCATATCTAGGAACGGCTATCAGACTTCTCATTATTGTCTATAGAGGCAATAAATCTAGAAGAGTTGCAATCGTCTTCAGCTGTGGATGATTTATAAATAAGCTTGCCGAAAAAAAGGCGAGAAATGTGTATCTTTGATTTGAATTGTTTGTCTAACTTAGCTCCTAGGAGCATAAGTATAAGTAATAACTTATAATCAATATGTAATTATTTTAATTCAATTCGAGCATTTTTTATTTCTTTATTAAGCAACTTTACCCTTCCTTTGGACACTAAACACATTTTGATACAGGGCCGGTCTAAGGCAAGCTACGCCACTGTTTCTTAATATCTTGAATAAATTGACTGGGTGCCAATCTGTCGACCATTGAATGGGGTGCCAGCAATGGTATAGTTAGTATAGTACTTTATGTCGCCAACAGCCTAAGAGACGCTTTATTAAGCAGGAAAATCATAGCTTCAATGACAAGGTAGATGTGCTTGCCACGAGCTTGGCAGCTAGTGTTATAGAATAGTTCTTGTCGGCTAGACCTCGAACCCACGTCATTTGAATGAGAGCGGGACTGATTAAAGAACAGAAATTAATTTTGGCTAGTATGTAATCCAAATAATGAAAAAATAAAATGCAAAATAAAAAGCCGCAATTAAAGTTTATGTAGGCGAAGCTGTGGGACAAGTCCTAGTCATTGACACAATAAATATTAAATTCATTAACTGCAATTGCTTTGAATACAAATCATTATTACATAATTTGAGTGCTGTACGTATATGTTTGTAATTGCTGTAATTTGGAGTTTATAATCAAATTTAAAAAGATTTTTATTTCTTCTACTTGATATTTCTGTTTAATAACATGGTTAACTAAAAATAAGATAAGCCGTGTCTTTAAAAGGGCGATATGATAAAGTAAATTATTACTGTCGATCGATGTATTAACATCGAAACATAAAATATTGCTAAATTTTGATGCAGACTGTGATGTCTTCATTGATGAGGATCCATGTTTCAATTCGCTACCTAAAATATATATAAAAATATATTACATTTTGCTAGAATCAGCTTATCTATTTAAATTTTACAATTGTTTTTATTGTTGATATAGAAATATGAAACTGGAGCAGGAAATTACAGGCAGGTATTTACAGCTCATTTAAGAACCGCTCTCGGTCATGATTAATGTAATAAATAATTCTAAATCACTATATTCTGTATTAATAGAAAGCTTAAAGTAAAATTAACTCTTATAATGTACCTAGTTAAACATCGTTTACGTTACTACTGACTATTGCGGATTAAACTAAATTGAAGTGTATTTACGTTATTTAATAATAAATAGTTTGTAATAAAACTACGTTTTAACGGATTTAGGCGCGGTAATTTATTTCATTTTTATTATGCCGACGTTTCGGCCGGCTTTTCGGCATTTGGACTTCTTTTGTTTACTTTGTGTTTAAAACTTGTGATTAGAAAAACCAGCCCATTGTGTATTGTAATATTTTATGGTAGTCACTAACCAGGTGTGATTCTACGAAATTCGGTCCGCGCGGCCACGTAGACATATTGCATTTGTGCAGAATAAAGCAATGCCCCAATGGAGAGATAGTCAGTCGAGGGATAACCAGCCGCGAGGCAAGATTTGTGACATTCGATAATCTATTTAGTGACGGACTTTGCGCGTGTTATTAAATCGTGCATGACGTTTGAACTGATTGTGTTCAGTTATATTTGTACCTCTGTTATACGTGATTGTATAGTTATAATAAATTCTATAATAATTCTAACGGCATTTTAATTCAAGTCCTGCAACTCGTAACAATATGGTGCGGCACCGTCGTCGAGTAGTTGTCGCATTGTCTTTATCGGTTGACTGGTTTGTGTTATATAGCCGGTTCCAACATCTTACAAACTGTTCATTTGCCCAACGGTTACAATTTGACATAAGCTCCACACAAGTAAGATGGTAAGGCAAGTAAATGAATAGTAAGATATAAGAACCAGCCAATATTATGGTTCGATTTCACAACAAACGTCTTTGACATTTAATACTCCCAGATTGTTTTGATGGTCTGCATCGCATCAGAAATATCAAAGACCTTTATGAACTGAATGTTGTGCATAATATAATTCGCGGTCAAAGGGTTTATCATGTGTATTATGTGTGTCATGAATCATAAAGTGTTACAGCTAAATATAATGTGAATATTTATTTACATGTCATGCTGTGGAGATTCTGACTCACTGTGTTTATAAAACGCATGTGGTATGCACATTTCAATGATTACATTTTTACAACAATGATTGTCTCTGGCTTCAATTTATATTTGAATAAATTATGAGCAACTTAGAACCATATTTTAGAACAATGTGCAAGCGACGCTTAATATTATAATCCTCTTTAATTGAATAGCATTTCGGCCCTAAAACGCCTTGTGTATATGAAATAATTTTAAATGTATACTGATTATCACCTCAAGATTCTATTTATTTTACGCACGCGCAGAAGGTTTGCCGATGACTACTTACTATTATTGTATATACTTATGTAAAGTATATACAATAATTAATTTATTGGAACAATTATTCATGTAACCTTTTTTGTCAACCTTACTGACCATCGATACGTGACATCATGAGGCTATCAGCAAACCTTCTGCGCATGGATAGTAAGTTGTCAAGTTTAGGATAATTTTGGCAGCTCACGTCTTATTTTGCATTTCTTTAGGTATCGAAACCATTTAAATGTTAACATCCAATTGTTATAACAAGCCATCTAAAGCGTTAATGAGCGTGTTATATGCGGTGCCAAAGCGTTGCATTATTAGTAAATTAGTAATATATCTATATTAGTTATATGAGGTTTATTATAGGCTCGTTAAAAGTAATCAAAAACTGTTATTCATAATAGTATTATTAATGCGATTAATGTCATTGTAACAATCACGCCAACCATTGAATGTCAGCATATTATACCAGGCCATAAAAGTCAGTGATAGGCATGAGTTAGGCTTATCCAAGCCGGCTTAACGAATTTCAAAGATCAAAAAACTTGATTAGTTCCTCCTCTTTCTTTTTCACAGTCAAAACATCGTGTTGTATTAATCCTTATTAATATTATAAATGCGAAAGTAATTATGTCGGTCTGTCTGTTACGCTTTCACGGAAAAACTACTGGACTAATTTGGCTGAAACTCAGCATAAATATGTTTTCCATGCCGAGGATGAACATAGGATACATTTTATCTCGAAAAATGTAACAGTTTCCGAGATAAAAATATATTTGTCTCTCTGTTTGTTATGCCTTTACAAAAAAAATATTGGACCTATTTGGCTAAATTGGTATATATGTAATTTTAATACCGAGGGTGGACAAGGGATACTTTCCATCTCGAATAGTGGGATAGATTTATGTAAAGGTTATCCAAGAATGAAGGATAGGTTTTTTTGTGACTTTCGTTTCGTTTCGTTTTTCGTCATTTTGGTAGATCTGGTAATTTTGGTAATTTCGGTCATTTATGTAGTTTACAGATAAGACAGATAAATAAAATAGAACGGGTTGAAATAGAGGACGAAAGTTCGTATGGGAGACCAATCATTTCTCAAGTTTATAGATATAAACATATATCATCTATAAAAAAATGCGATAGTAACTCAATATGTCTGTTCAGCTTTCACGGAAACACTACTAGGAGTACTAGCCCGTTTTTGCTGTAGTTTTGTTTAAATGTAGTTTTAATACCGAAAATGGACAAATATTTTTTAATGTCAGGATAGTTTGCGATATAAAATTAAGTGAATCTTCCGGAGGCAAATAGCACTAATATTAAAAATGTAATACAATGTACTCTGTATTAATGTCTGCTCTTTAAACAAGAGGCAAGCACTAGTGTTTGATGTAAACTCTAGCATATTTTTTTTACTGAAAATCCAAGGTTTGGAATATAACCAAAATTTACACATATGAAATTGAATTGAATACGATCTTAAATTTAATAAATATTACACATGCAATATGTTATTCTAAGTCAAAAGCGGTTATGTGTAAATAATAAGTAATATTTTTTTTCAAATAGCATGAAGCCTCCCAAAGCCCCTTTAGCGATGATCATGATAAATGATTGGATATGAGTAAAATAAAATGTTAAATACAAAATGAACAAACTGCATACGTTCCGGAAGCCACAGTTAGATAACTCGCGTCTCCTTTACGCAATCGCTTCAAATGCTGGCGACAAAAGAAAAAACTTTGTAGGTAATGAAGAAATCAATGTTTTATGAACTTTTAAAATTATTATATAAAAGTTCACTTTGTTATCAGAAGTGTTAAAAAATACTTCTGTCCGAATAATTATCGAGCTGTATCTGTGGTTTTGCTATTAATTACGATTTTAACTTTTTTTTAATATGATTGCGTTTTTCTTTTTAATGTGGTTTGTGGAATTAGTCAAGTAAAAAAAATGAGAATTATTTTCTAGTCATTAGGAATCTGCGAAAACTCAAACCCATATGTCACCCCCCCCTTCACAGGATTAATTCAGTTAAATCAATTACTATAAATATTCAAATCCCACGTATAAATAAAACCCTAAATATCCTAAAACTCAATAATGTAAAAAATGATAGTAAACTTTTGTTAATAAACAAAACCGCAAATACAAATTAATTTTGTGAAAATAAACGTTTGAGCAATATTGTATAAAAGGAAAAGATGACAACATAAATAAGAAAATGATAAGTAACCTATAGGAATGAGATAAGTATACCATTTCGCTCGCTTCGACCAGTCCTTCGGCGTCCAGTGTAAACATTTCGGATCGATTCGTAAATTTCGCTTTTCCATAGCTTTTTCGTGTTGCTGCATTAATTCCTGTTTTCAATAAAGGAATATCAAATCATTGGGATAGAGATAAGTTTCTATGTCACACATTGATAAGAAGACTATGATCAATAATTGTAAAATCTATAAGGGACCGTTTAAACATTACGTTACGCTATTTTTTGCCTTTATAGACCCCCTCTTGTCGTCGACTTTTTGCCTTTTTAGACCCCCTCTTGTCGTCGACTTTTTGCCTTTTTAGACCCCCTCTCGTCGTCGACTTTTTGCCTTTTTAGACCCCCTCTCGTAGTCGACTTTTTGCCTTTTTGGACCCCCTTTCATCGTGGACATGCTTCTGGGACCCCTTTGTAAATGTGATGTCACAGAAACTAGAACTCCCTCTCCCCTTTTGGACTTTACTCTATAAGAATCTATTTTCATACAAAGCATCGGTATGGAAATTTTATGATTAGTGACATACGTAATAAACGTAATACAAAATCGTTGCTCGTTTTGCTTTTATATATTTTTTTTTAATTTATAATTTTCTTGCTTCCTGCGATCAGTGGCAACGCTATAAGCAGAAACGATGTGAGAAGATTTGACGATAGAGATTAGTCCTGTCCTGTGTTTTCCTTTTAAAGCAACATTTTATTAGAGCAAACAAAACAAAAAAAAATTGAAATCTGTCAGGCCGTTTTTGTTAATTAAAGTAATGGTTAATAAAATGTTAATCTCCATGTCGTGTTAATGTTTACCTCTCCTTTATTAGCCGGCTTAGCAAAATTAGTTTTAGTAAAAAGGTGACAATATTGAATATTAATTAACGAATAAAAAGACACAATAATGTTTTACTTTTCAGAACAAACTATGTGAAACTTGTACACAGTTATAGTCTTCTTATCAATGTGTGAAATATATAAAATGAATAAAACGCAATATATCACCTGATTAACCGATATGATGTACTGGCCCTTATAATAGTTGATTAAGTTCAGATTTTGCAATGTGCTTATAACATCTTCCTTCTTTATACTTGTCATTTCGCAGATTTCACTAGAAAAATGATGGGAGAACAGATTATATATTACTCAATGAACATTCACTAGATGACATGCGAATGACATATTTTGGCCCCTTACAAACATAATTTAAACTAGCGGTCTCGGCAGACATTGTCCTGCCCTGAAAAAATAAAAATCTAGAACCCGATTCCAGCGCCAAGTATTTAGTTTAGATTGCTGGGTTATATTATTGAAGTTTTAGTAGGGATTTTATATAGCCTATATTAATCAGGGATAGTGTAGCATTCGAAGGGTGAAATAATTTTTAAAATTGGTCCAGTCTTAGACCATTCATGGTCTAAGGGTCTGGTCTAAGGGTCCAGTAGTTTTTGAGTTTATTTGTTACAAACATACAAAAATACAAATCTTTCCTCTTTATAATCTTAGTATAGAGTAATAATACTTCAATAAATAATTAAAACTAAGAAAGAAATGTTTAGTTTTGAATGAAACCGTCATGAACAATGGTGCCAGGAGTCGGTGTCTTCGGTTATCTTTATAAGTGTCTTTTTAATACTTACTTGATTGTTATTATTGGTTTTTCGTTATCGCCAACAGGTTTGATGTGCATTAAAATGTCCAAAATGGTTTGCGCCCAATAACTTCTGTAGGATAGCAGTCCAAGGTCGGATAAGGGTTTCTCTGGTGAACCAGTTTTACCCTCAAACTTTGACAACTCGTAACCTGGTGAAATTTTAAGGTAATTAATTAAATTTATCATAAATAAATTTTAGAAAATAAAACAAACAACCTTATCCGCATAAACATATGTGGTTGTTTAATTTTAGTCAGGTTTTAATTAAAGTTGATTAACTTATTCTATTGCGAATAAAGTCTCATATGAAAAATTATTTCAATTAAGTTAAGAATTGTACATGTTAAGAAGACAAGAGAATAATAGTGAAAAACACCTGTTCTTTCTGTAAGACGTAAAAATATGGAATATTTACTAAAAAGACAACTTACTAAATTCTATAAGTAACTTTCCATAGCCTTTCCTTTGGTATGGAGGCAGCGTTAATATACATGCTACATTGTAGTCTTCCGTGCTTTCTTTTTCCTTTGAAAAATAACCAACTATGTGAAATCCTGAAAATATCAAAAATATTACTTTGCAATTTAGTCTTACACAAAAACAAAAAGTTATGACGATTAAAATAATCTCATTTCGACGCTTGTTAAGAAATAGTTACTTAATTAAAAATATATTGTGAACTATAAGAAACTTAATTCGGAACCAGAAGTTTTGGCAGATGTCACTAGTGTCGGTCCACCGTAATTTCACGTATGTAACATAATAACATAGGATAATTATGTTTTAATTATGTTAGTTTACACTACGGGATAACTGAATTAACACAATGTATGCTTTTTTAATACATAAATTATAACACAGTTAATTCTAAAAATATTATTGCTTTACAACCGATTCTTAACATTATATTCTTCTAAAGAAATAAACAAAAATTAAATTTTCTAAAAATTACAAAAAACAACTCAAAAACTAAAAAAAATGGTAAAACAAATGTGGGGATAATTCGGGTACGTCTTAATGTAAACTAAATTTTTCTTTTGGATGTCACTGTTCTGGCAACCCTAAGAAAATGAACTCAATGCGATAGTGTAATGACAATAAAAATTACCTCTTGAATCGAATTCAGTCATAACGTAAAATAAAAATGGATCCGTATCGTAATATAATGTCTTGTGGTCCAAAAACAATTTTGCCAAAAGGCAGAGGTTTTGTGCGTAACATTTGTTCTTGCGGCCGTCAATTTCGAAGAAGGATATACTACCTTTTCTATATATTTCATTGCCTGGGGGATGCTTTAGTTTGCATTTTATCTGAAAATTATGAAAATAATTGCTTCCTAAAGATTATAACTGCCTATGCATTAATTAGATACTTTACATATCTAATGCACATGCAAACTAATATTATAAAATAGGAAATAATTTTCACAGAAAAGCCATGGTATCAAATTTCACTTTTTGGTGTAGATATGCCGAAATAATACCGAGAATGTACATAGGATCTTTTTATCCTGGAAATTGGGTTCGTATTTTTCTCGGAACGGATTGAAACTTCGGAGGTGAATAAAAATTTCAATGTAATCTATCTGAATGAAGATAAGATTTTAAAAAACTAGGGTTATATGTTATAACTAGTATATGCCCGCGACTTCGTCGACGCTTATCTTGAACTTCTCGGGATACAAAGTAACGCAGCATTTAAATAAAGAATGTAAGCTATCGTTTTAGTGAAAACTGTTTTGGAGTAAACTAATTTTTATACACCCGAACAATTACAAACCGCTCCCGGGAAAATTCCCGCAGGATTCTCGGGATAAAAAACATCACGCATTTTATTACATAAAATTTGTTATCGATCAGTGAAAATATCAAATTGCAATTCGATTTTTTTTAATCTGGCCATTTAAATAATTCCCAGAAAAACACCCGCAGGAGTCCAAGAATAAAAAGTAGCGCAGATTTTAAGTCTACAAATTTGCTATGGATTAGCGAAAACCGCATCGAAATCGGTCCAGTAGTTTTTACGTGAATCCTGAACAAACGGTCAAGAAATAAAAAAGTTGCATCGTGTTCTCCATCGTTTATATAGTCTATTCCAGTTGTTTTTTTAAATAGCTATAATGTACAGACACGGCATGTTTAGAATTTTATAATATTATAGACAATTTGTTGATGGGGCAAAAAAATACCGTGACCGACAACTGATAAGCGTGAGAATTAGGCCGTTAGATCTGCTGAATCTGCTGTTAGGATCTGCTGAGCCTAACAGTGGGATGTGGATGGGCACTCGATCAATGTCTAGTGCTAGACCTAAGATACAAGCCTGGTCTAATTCAGGTGTTAGTATCCTAACAGTCTTAATTCTAAGGCCAAATTTGTACGTAATTTTTGGTGACAATACATCTTTTTATTTATTATTTATATTTTATCTTATATTTTTAAAACCAGAATGTTAATTAAAAATTGCACGTGATTCTTTATGTTTGCGATAAATAATTGAGTGACACGGGAAATATTCCTCATACATCTCCTTGTTTGCGAGTGATTGTCCAACGTGTATCATTGGCGGCAACCACATTTCTTTAAAACTAGTACCATTCCATTCATGTTTGACCACAATTAACTCATTAGCGCTCTTTATTATTATCCATAAAACACTTGAAACGGAAAAATTCTTTAAAAGCTATTATAAAAAAATATTAGTATTAAATATTACAATATAAATATAGTATATTAGTATTTAAAAAAAACCTGATTGCGGCCAATGAGACGCATGGGAGGATCACTCTGATAAAATTATCTCTATAATTAGGTATACTCTACTCACCAAGTGTCTTTCTAAGCATTTTTTACTCTTTCTGTACTTCAAACAGAATTCACAGATATAGATGCAAGGTAGATTAACTATTTCCTGAAAACATATAAGACCGAATAAGTTCATAGATAATTGCAAGTTGAAAGAATGAATGAAAACACTTTATTGTTCACCAAAATTAAAACTACGTTCTTAAAAACTAGACGCAATAAATGTTGAACAAAGGGCGGCCTTATCGCTTAAAGCGATCTCTTCCAGGCAACCCCCTACACTAAGGAAAATATTAAAACATGAGAGTAGCAATGTAGACAATAAATAATATAAAACATTCAAAATATATGAAATAAGTAAGTAAAAATCTTTATTATATATTATATAACATAGCATACTAGATCAAGATCAAGTTGATGTTGTAGCAACTGATAACAAATACTAGACGGCACTAAATACAAACATACATAAAAGGTCGGGGAGAAAGTCTTTTCGCATATAGTATGTATGAACTTGTAATAAGATCTCTAGGGCTATACTATTTGTATCTGGCTGGTTTTGGTATAATTCAAAAGTTTTAATTTTAAAGAAGACAATTTCAAATTCAATTTAGGAAAATGTATGATTTTCATTTGTTTTTCTTATTGTTAAAATGAGTGAATCTAATGAAGAAATTCGATACATTTTAAAATTTTACTACAAAAAAGGTAAAAATGCAACACAAGCCGCGAAAAAAATTTGTAATGTTTATGGACCTAATGCAGTATCTGTGAGAGTAGCGCAAATTTGGTTTAAGCGTTTTAATCCGGAAATTTTCATATCAAAGATGCACGTCGCTCTGGTCGCCCTGTTACGGACAAAATTGATGCCATTTTTGAAAAAGTGGAGCAAGATCGGCATATTAGTAGTTACGATGTAGATGGAGTACTGGGAATCGACCACAAAACGGTTTTGGCGCATTTGAAAAAAGCTGGGTACCCAAAAAGCTCGATATTTGGGTGCCTCATGAGCTCACTGAAAGAAACCTAATGAACTGTGTACTCATTTGTGATTCTTTATTACGACATAATAAAACCGAACCATTTTTGAAGAAGCTGATAGCTGGTGATGAAAAGTGGATCACGTACGACAAGAACGTGTGAAAAACATCGTGTTCAAAGGTGGTCAAGCTTCACAGACTGTGGCGAAACCCAGGTTAACTCGCAACAAGGTGATGCTGTGTGTATGGTGGGATTGGAAGGGCATTATTGTTGTATAGTTGTTACCGCCAGGCAGGACCATCGATTCTGAACTGTACTGCGAACAACTGATGAGATTAAGGCAAAAAGTTGAGAGAAAGCGGCCGGAATTCATCAACAGAAGGGGTGTGGTTTTTCACCATGATAATGCTAGACCTCACACCACTTTAGCCACTCAGCAAAAATTACGAGAGTTTGGCTGGGAGGTGTTAATGCACCCGCCGTATAGTCCTGACCTTGCACCTTCAGATTTTCACCTGTTTCGGTCTCTGCAGAATTCCTTAGGCAGTGTCAGGTTAACATCACGAGAGGACTGCCAAAACCACTTGTCGCAGTTTTTTTGATCAGAAGCCCCACAATTTTTATAGCAATGGGATCACGTCCCTACCTACAAGATGGCAAAAAGTTATCCAACAAAATGGCACCTACATACTTTAGTCAAATGTAAATAAGCTTTATAAAAATAAACCTTTTGAATTTTTATATAAAATGCGAAGAAACTTTTTCCCCAACCTTATATATGTGGCTGATTTAAAATTATCAACTAAAGTCTATTTCAAATAATATGGTATAGCTGACATCTATAAAATGTAATTTATAGCATTATCCTAAACTTTCCTATGATATAAATATTAATTTTAATTTTATAAAAATATATATGGTTGACTCAACCAGCAATTTGATCAGCTAGGACCAATATAGAACTGTATTTTTTTATTATATCTAAGTGCATTTTACATGGCACGTTTTATGCAGGAAATAAAATATTTTAATAATACTTTTCTTTCCTTTTATTGTGTCTTTGTCTTACTGAGTACGCACTGTTTGCTACAACTCCATTAATTCTCCGAAAAGTAATTATGTAACATATTTATGTATAAAATTTAGTTTAAAAAAGTTTGAGCTAGATAAATAAGAAAAACAATTTTTAGATAGGTGTGTTGCTGAGGAGTTTCTTGCTGCTTCTTCTTCTTAACAGTAATAACACGTTGCGAAGCGGTGTACATAGACTAGAAAGTAAAATTAAATTTTGACTTATATGTATGACCTTCAAAAAATTTACTCCACCGGAACTTATTTCGAATAAAAACTTTTGAATTTGAATTATGTATTATTTTACAGGCATTTTATTGGTTTAATTAGAAATAAATAATTATCTTTCCATCTTCTTTCTTTTGTTTTCATGCAGTACAAAAATAAATAGTCATCAGTAATTCTTTATTTTACACAAGATTTACATATTGAATGTAGTGGAGATAATTAATCTTCAGGTGTCAGATGTTTGAGATTAAAGAACAGAGTAAAGCTAATTATACTCTTTAATTGCTTTCACTAAAATGACAGCTGCATTCGACCTTTTTTATGTTGCAAGCATGAACCAGTATGGCTGATTCATAAGAAATTCTATAGGAATTAACTCAGTGGTGAGTTGAATCAACAATTCACTTATAAATGAGCCATACTACAATACTATGCTCCATGCTTGCAATATACAAAAAGGTCAACCGCAGCTGTCAGTTTAGTCCAGGTAATTATCTGGAATAAACTGACAGCTTTTTAATTAAAAATCAAAGTGCAAGTATTGCTATTGACACTGGCATTTTGTGAAGAACTCCCGGTAATAAAGGTTGAAGCTCTTAATATTTAAACCGTGCGTTCAGTTTCTTGCAGTATATTTTTTGTGTTATAATCGTTGCGAAAACTTATAAAACTAAAAATAGTGGTGTCTGGTGATGCAGAAAGGTGAGTTTAACCTGAAAAAAAATTTAAGCTTACAGGCCGCCTTTCATTGTACTAGAGTTTACCACGCGGCTGCGCCGCGGATCAGCCCCTAGTGCGTATTTCTTGTTTCAAGAGCAGGCAGTATAGTTTACATTGTTTTAAATAATATATGTATTTGCCTTTGGAAGATTCACTTCATTTTATATCGCAAACTATATCATCCACCGTCTATCTGTAAACTACATAAATGACAAAACTTGACAAAATATATATAACATGGATCAAGTGGACGAAATGGACAATATCACAAAACCTATCCTAGTTTCCGGGATAACCTTTACATAAATCTATCCCAAAATGCATTCCATTATCCAGGATAAAAAGTATGGATTGGCCGCCCTCTGTATTAAAATAATATATGTACCGAGTTTCAGCCAAATCGGTACAATAGTCTTTCCATAAAAAGATAACAAACAGAGTGACAAATAAATTTTATCCCGGAAACTATCCCATTTTTCGGGATAAAAAGTATCCTATGTTCATTCTCGGCATCGAAAATATATATATATATACTGAGTTTCAGCCAAATCGGTCGAGTAGTTTTTCCGTAAACACGGAACAGACAGTCCAACAGATAGACGGACGGACAGACAGACGGACAGACAGACAGAAGACAGGCCGACAGAGTTACTTTCGCATTTATAATATTAATAAGGATAAGGATTTACCTGTGGATATGGCGCGAAATACCAGGGCTTTATCCGGTGCCTGCCCAGCTCGATCATCTCGATGTTCTTCATTCTGGTGACGAGGTCGTCGTGGCCGTGCGCCACCATGCTGCCCGACTGCCGCGGCCTGGCGGTGGGCGTCGCGGTTCCACTAGCGACCGTCTCTGTACTCTCCATCGCCTCAAGAGACGGAACCGGCTCCTGTGACGTACAGACATAACTCTTAATCAAATCTGTAATAACACAAATACAAGCACGCACACGGTATATTTATTTACTCAGTCACTAACACGTACACATTCAATAAAACACGCGTGGGCGTGTAAACAGATACCCACTAACTCACTTCCGTATGCACATTCACTCACTTCCATATATACATTCACTAACTTCCATACACACTCATTCACTTCTATGTCCACAAAAATAACAAATGTTTGTTATTTTTGTGGACATTTTTCATTTTTAGATATTTTTCATGGAGTGTTATTAATATACCAATTATTGACAATTTTATTTACTTCACTCACACTCTATATATATTAGGTTTCTGACAAGTTGTTGGAATACGCCCTGGTTGATTGAGCTATTAGTGACTATTAAACAATCAAAACTACCTTTTTGTTGTATTCAGTAAACAATGACTTTTACATATTTAGCATCAGTAAATGTAAGAAATACATAAAGAAAGAATCCAGTTGATTACTTGCACAGATACATTACATTTGCAGTTTTTTGTGTCATCTATGGCTGCTTACCTTTAGCTAATAAGAATATAGCTGCTGTTAGATTCAAATTAATTTCATAGTATTAATCACACATTTTTAGCTTTTACCAATGTGAATGTTTTCACGTACTGACCAATTTAATCATAGAACTTCTATGCAACAAAACTAGGACGAAATGTTACACACACACACACTCAGATAGACAGACACACTCTAAAAAAAACACTGAAAATCATTAAAATATTGTTTTAATTATATTTTATGTTATTTCCGATGACCATTATAGGATCTTTTTCTTAAACTTTTTTTTAGCTGAAGCAGAGCAGACAGGCAGACAGCCTAACTGTGATGGGAAGTGGTTACTGTCGCCTATGGACATTAGCAACACTAGAATACTCCAACTTACATCATTATCCAAGGAGGTAGCTTTACGTTTCCTGTTCATTTTCTTCTGTAGTGCTGCAGCGAGGACAGCGCCGCCATTGACCAGCGATGACGAATCATTACCCAGAGTTGGACTAGCTGGTCTGGACACCAGCTGACGAGGCTCGTTCGCCATAGCTTTAAATGAAATATAACCTAATACTAAGTTCCATTACTTGATGGATTATAATTATATTTAAGGAAGAATTGTGTGTTTGTGTCAATAATTACAAACAGTTCAGTCAAATGTGTATTTTCAAGTTGCCATAAGAATTTCTGCATCTATTTCATTTAACCCCTGACTTCTTTATAGTACAAAATAGTTACAAATAAAACTACAAAATAGTGGTGATATACAAAGACCAGCTTAACCCTAAAAACAGTTTTCTTCCAGCAAACCTATGGGTCTAGCGAGAATGGGAAGATAAAAGGCAGGGTTGTGTACATTAAGGTAATTACATAAAAGTACTTATTGAAAATAAATATTACGTTATAAACTACATACAGATATACATACATAAATTTACATACACATATATCTATACATACCTAGTATATAGATATATAAAATACATATACATATATATCAGTTAATTAGGAGAGATAATGTTCTTTAACTCTTCTTTTAAAAATATTTTCCGACGGAGGACTATCTCGGATCACATGAGGGAGAGGGCATTCCATAGTTTGACTGCATGAACATAAAACGAACCATTATAACATGCCAATGAATGGACTTCTGTATGTAAGGCATTTTAATGTCTGTAGCATAATATTAAAGATCTATAAATTATATGATGTTTTTCTTTAAAATTATTCTAAAATGTTATGTACTAGCAGGCCTGGCTGACATTGTCCTGCATGGAAAAAAGGCCTGGAATCAATTTGCATCATCACCTATCATGTCCAATTATAAATTCAAACCATCCAGGAACCCACTCAAACACAGATAAACATCAATCTTTATGGTGCATTATAAATATTTTTAAATGAACAAACTTCATGGTTTGCTAATGCGAGGACACATGAAATATAATTGAAAACATGCGACATATAATCAAGAACAATAAATATTGAAGGGATTCCCGCCCCGTAATATTTGAACCAAAATGAATGTAGGTAATATGAGCAATTGCCGGGTGTAACAGTGACTCTAAACGTAAGTAATGTGTTCATACAAAAATTCCATAGAAAAAGCACTTTCAGTTTTTTTGAATCTTTCAACTTTTACAGTAACTTTCTAATATTTCTTTGTACTCTAAAACCTATTTGGAACTACTATAAACAGATTAGAAAAAAATAGATAAATCTGCCCAGCTGTTTTTATATGTTCTGTTAACCAATAACTAATTTAATTGTTTATAAATAAATATTCATGGGTGCGCAACATTGACTAGACTCACAAATCATGTAACTGCATGATTTGTGAGTCTATTAAAAAGAAGGACATACCAAGTGTGTTCTTAGGTGTAGATCCATTAACCACCACATTACTATTATGTGTTTTCTCATACAGCTTCGGTTGAGGCGTAGTAGTCACATTAGTCTGTCTACTGCTGTTGATATTAAACTTCTGATTTTCATTAAGCACTGTATCATCTGTTAACAAACACATATACTGAAAGAAATCTTTTGTTCCTACACCACACTGTTGGGCTCTGGCTTATCTATTTTAGAGTTACAGTAACATGCAACAGTTACACAAATGAGTATGTGGTTATTGCTAGTTTGTAGCGAGCACAATGCATGCCATGCGCCTTGAGCCATGGACATACTATGATTTTTTGTTACTTTAAAGTGCAAGGGTTACAGTTACAAGTATGAGCAGTAGGTTGCCCTCGGCTCTCTGCAAGCACAGTGCATTCTGCTCGCAGCAGGCTTTTGAGCTACATACACATTATGGATTTTGGTTACAGTGATGTGCAATGGTTATGGCTCGCAGAAGAGTACCCCGGCTTTAATCGTAAAACCAATACACAAAAAAGAAATCTCCCTGGAGCTTATGCTTATGTATGAAATGTGTATAGACATCACAAGTCAGTTTTTATTAACATAATAATAATTTGCCAGGTGGTAGGGCATTTGCCGGACTGGATGGCTATCACCCCTGGTCTAAAGTATGTTGCCATAACAACCTTGAGTTGTGTTCCAGCATTAGTGACCAGGTTCCAGTCTCCCTTAAGAGAGCAGCTGCGTATTTGTAGCGCCTTTGGTGTTGCAAATATCCATAGGCGACGGTAACCACTTTCGATCAAATGGGCCGTCTGCCTGTCTGCTGAAATCCTGCAATAAAAAAAATAAAAAACAATGTGCATATTGTTACAAGAAAGCCAATACAAAAACAATCATGCCTATAATTGCCTAAAAAAAGCTTACGATAAGTATGTTAATTGTGATTCTTTAACATACATAACCTACACATGAGTTCATCACAAAAAAATATTTAAATTGAAAAGAACTTTAATTAAAAGAACAGAAAGGAACAAAATTTGAATGTATGCCAAACTAAATAAGTAAACTTGATTTTTTCTTAGACTGATCATCACATTAAACAAATTTTGGGCATATACCAAAAATATACAGTTTTTTTCACTTCTAAGAGTAAGGAACTTTTGAATTGTAATACAATAATATTAGAAAACTAAGCAAGTTATAAAAATAATAACAATAGTTCAAAATGTCCCACTGCTGAGCTCAGGCCTCTACTATTGGGGCATGGACAGTATACCCGCTACTCTTGTCCAAGGCGGCTAGGCAGGTTTAACACATCGGTTATATCAATGTGTAGGTTTCAATACAATATTTTTCTTCACTGTTGTTAGCACGTGGTAATTGTAACAATATGCACACTAGGTCAGAAAATGGACTAAGTGGAGCATGCATTCCAGCCAGAATTTGTACCTGCACCCTTTGAGTTTGGGACGTGTGCGCTAGCCATTATGCCACCATGAGTATGCTACTTTGCTACTAAGCAAGTTACATTTGTATTATGGATAAGATACTAGGGGACAGCTCTAAAACCAATACTAGTGACACCCAGGCCAGAAAATATATAAAAAAATCTCAACACAAACATTTAGTCTATTATTTTACAGTGTTAATTCAAATATATTTTCATAACCTCCTGATGCCCAGGTTTTTCAACGCTTTCAAGAACTAAACACCCTAAGTACTTATAGAAAAATTTATTTTATTATTATTTATTTAAAACATTCGAAACAATCATGATAGTCCTTATTAACCCAAAGGTCTTAAATTTACAATTAAGATAATTTTCACTATATCTAAGATGCATATAAAGTTTTGATGTAAACAGCAAATATAGTATATAAACTCCTATTTTTGATAAGCATATCAACAGAAATCATAAAGATGTCATTAATAAATTAAGATTATTTTCACACTCAACGATCTTGTTCGATGTTAAGTCAAGAAAGACAAATTTCTTTTGTCTTTGTTGGCAGTTTTGCTTGGTTGTAGACAAATAAAAACCTCAAACATACTTTCGGAGACATCACTTTATAAAAAGGTGGTAAATTGGAATTAGTAGCAATGGTTAAAGTTGGGGTACTTAGAATAGAGTACCCTAGGCATTCATTTGACGAAATTGGATTTGGTGTTGGGCTTTATTCACAATTTCATTGAAGTACTTTTTTTAAGTACCATAGGCACTAGGAGGTTAATTTTTATGACTAAAAATTGGTTTAGCTATGTTATTTAGAAGGTCAAAGTGTGTGTTGGAAATAGTCTGTGATAATGTGTATGTTTCAGAGACTTTTGTGAAGTGATACACATTTACATACATTTATTAGACTTTTTAAAAAGAGGATTTTATTGTTTTTTCAACTTTAATCTCATAATAGGTGTTAAAACATTGGGGAAAGGCTGTATTACCAAACAGCACAGCTTACCAGGTTAAAAATAAAAATAAAAGCACATACTAATAAAATTAGGCATCACGCCACCTCCTGATCCAATGTGCATTTTCTTTGGAGTAGTTGTTCCACCTGTTGCAGTACCATCCCGTCTTGGAAACTGAACCTTCCTTGTATCCAGCCATGATTCTCCAACCCATTCATCAAGCCGTTTGTTGACTGAAAGTGTAAGGCGAGATTGTAATGCAAGTATACATATATTGAATGAACTATCTATTAGTATTTAGGACACCATAGATACAAAATAAACCAATATTAGAATCAACCAAAGTGAGCCATATAAATATAAACTTAAATCATTCAATATCATTAAATACTTCAAGTCCTTTCAGTTATATGCCTGGTTGAGCCTGTCAACCAAATTGATTCAATTTGGTTCAAGTGTCTAATATCAGCATTAGATAATATATACCTACAAATAAAAAAAAATTAATTTGCTACTTTAAAAGGGAAGCTATTAGGTATCAAGTTGTATGGAGACTGCTATAACTATTTATACAAAACCAAGAGTTGTATTTTTCATCATGGATTTTTTTATAGAGACTTCACTTGCTGGAAATACACAAACACCTTAGGTAAAACTATTCAACATGTATAGGCTTGCGTCCATCTCTTACAAGACAGTAATAAGCATTTAGTATTTTTAGGTAAATTTTTAACAACAAAAAAGTCTTTGTTTCTTGATATATACTTAAAACAAGCTTACTTGTGGTATTGTAAATAAATCACTTTCATTAAAGGGCCCAAACAAGGAAATATACTCACAATCAACATAATGAACATAATATACCCTCTGGCCTCGTATCTCTTTAATGCTGATGATCTCAGCGAGTGGCCAATCGTCACCTCCTTGCATGCGAACTGGTAAACGGCATCCTTCAACCAACGCCGCCTATGACCCAAAACAGGTATATTATTAATCAGATATCATATAATTATTATTAATTATAAAAAAAACTAAGTATTAATTACCGCTGAATCGCAAAACGTTGACAATTCATCTTCATTTTCGTTCATTATCTAGAAAAACACACAAAACTCTACAATATTTCTAATGCCAATTATTAATTATTTGTTATTTGTCATTTTTGTCAAACAGCGTCAGGGCGTCCCGATCGTATTTACGACATCCCCATATCCCTCAAAAAAACCTCCCCACATCCGTCAAAGAGCTTCCCCATATCCGTTAAAAAAACTCCAAAACGACACTATTTCAGAAATCTTGTGCCCATACATATTTTGGATGAAAAAATTGGACAACTGCCTGTCAGTTTCATGCACAGTGAAGGATTTCATATTTTCGATATTTTTTAACCAGCTTCAGTAAAACGAAAAGGTTCTCAATACGTAATATATTTTTTTTTAAATAATTTGAATACAAAACCAAAAACTACTACAATTATCGCATAGAGACCTGTTTAGATTTAACTTTAATTAGTAATTTTATGCTATCTCTAATTTTATTAATACCCATTTAATATTTTATGGCATTTTTAGTAGGGTGAGGGAATAAAATACGTCCCTAATTTTTCCAGGATGAAATTTTCGCTGAAACCCCAAAAATGGATAAATTTCCAATCTGGAGACCCTGTTATGTCAAATGGATAGTAAATGTTAGTGTCACACTGTCACTAGCGTTTTATTTTATTTTGTTGGTTCTGGCTCCAATGTCTTTGAGACCAGTTTTGCTAAAAGTGACATATATATTTTATAGAATAGGTAAAAGTGCTATTACATCAAAGACATTCACTAATCTATGTCTTATATGGTCCAAACTGATTCCATTTGAGAAATATTAGAATTGATAGAAAATGATGATTACACCATTGTTAGAAATTAAATTCTTCAAGGCGAAAAATTTAGCCAAGCGGGAGGATCGCGCTCGGGCATTTGAGAGCTCTTTGTAAAGGCTCATGGGCTCATAACCCAATGGTCCAATCATCTCAACAACAAACGGTAAAAAAATTACCCTTATTAGACGGTCGAGAATTTCAACACAGACACAATTCTAACTAAAAACAAAGGATATATGTATACTACTTACAACCATTGTCAATTTAAAGCGATATCACAGACTAGGTTTCAGCCATTTTTGCAAAAATGGATCACTCATATCCGTCTGTTGGAAGGTACACTTTACGTAAAAATTATAAGAACTCTGGATTTGGAATTTCACATACCTTAATTTTAATTCATGTCTAAGCGTGTTTATCATTAAAATATCAACCGATTTTCAATTTTTTTCTTTTAACTTAAAGGTTATGCTCCTGAATTAAGTCCCATTGTCACCATATCTAATGAGTGGATTCTAAGGAATTAGAGAAACTCACGAAAATTTTAACCAATTTCTTCGTAACACGATATCTCCGTCAAGTGTGTATGCTCCCGCGGCGGTTCCATAGTCCCCAAGTCAGGATCTGATGAGTGTATCCCAGAGAAATCGAGAGTAACCCTTATTAAAAAACACCGAGAGCCTACATTTTTCCAAAAAAGCTTGTATACGCGTGCTAGTGTTACACTTTCTACAGGCCTGTAAGCGCCTGTATGCTTATTTTTTTGTAGGCATGTTACGCGATTTCAAATTGTTTTTTTTAACTAGCGAGAAATCACCAAGTCAGGATTTGGATCAGTCTAATTTGTAGATCGCAAGGAAATCGAGAGCAACCCTTGTTAAAGAGCATATACACCGAAGAGTGAGATGGCAATTTTATATACGCGTGTACAGTTTTTACAGGTGCTTAATATTTTTTCTCTAAAGCTATTGAAGTATTTGCCCAACTAAAAAGTAAAAAATATATGTATTTTTAATAAAAACAAAACCGACTTCAAAGTAAAAACAAAAAGAATAAAAAATTAACCGACTTCTTTATACAATATCTCGAAGTCGGTGTCAAGTAAAACATTAAAATTACTGTATTTTCTAAATTTGTTGTTCTTTTATGTTTCACTTGGCACTGACTTTGAGATGTTGTAGAAAGAAGTCGGTTAAATATTATTTTTTTGGTTTCTAGTGTGAAGTCGGTTCTAAAAAAAATATATTGAGGTATAGAATATTGTTGATTAAATGTTTTTTGTGTGTCCGTAGTTAAGTAAATTGTTATCTTGGTAGTAGCTTTCATTCTGTCGGAAAAGTATCGGGAACGGATGATTTGTTTATGATTCCAAATTCAAGTGTTTTTGTTGTTAGTTTGGCAAAACTGTTTTTCATTTTGGCGCGGAGTTTGAGTTGCATCGGTCATTTAGATTAAATACAGTGCTGTTTTTAATTAGATCATATTTAGTATGTATTGCGAATTTCACAATGGACAAAAACATCGAATAAAGAGTTTGTCTTAAATTTTACATTGCCAATGAAATTTTGTCTTCGGAGACACTGAAAATGTTACAGTAGGCTTACAGTGTATCGACTTTATCAAAAACACGTACTTATGAGTGGCACAAAGCGCTCAAATGCGGTCGAGATAAGCTGGAAGATTAGCCTCGCCCTGGTAGGCTATCAACGTCTTCAACTGAAGTTAACATCGCAAACGTGAAGGAAATAGTGACTGAAAATCTTGATTCAAGTTTGAGAGAAATAGCCGCTGAACTTTCTATGTCTCACGAATTGATGCGTATCATTTTAAATAATCACTTGAGTATGAAACATGTTGCCGCTCGGCTAGTCCCAAAAGACCTGAATTTTCTCCAAAAACTCAATCCCATAAGAGTCGCTGAGGACATTCTAGAACTAATTCCGACCCATCAACATTAATGAAACGCATTGTTACTGGTGACGAGACGTGGGTTTACGAGTTCGACATGCATACTAGTTAACAAGCTTTGGATTGGCGCCTTCCAATTAGGGATTACAATCCGGCCTCATTTTCAATTAGGCCGGATCTAACTGGATTTCCGTTAATCCGGCCGGATGCGGCCGGATCCGGCCGGATTGATCTGACCTGGTTAACTTAACTTTCCTTTTTCGTTCCAACATGGATCATTAATAAAGTGTAAAAATAAAAAGATACATATACCAAATCAACTTCATTATGATTAATTTTAAAAAGCGAAAACAATTAAATTCTCAGTGTCAAAACAAATAAAATTACAAAATATTAAAAAAGACATTTTAAAAAATTCTCAAAAAACAGTGTCTTTATCTAACGTAATGTTAACTTGTGGTTCAGTCTTTTTAGATTTTAAAGACAAAGTAGAGATCAATATTATTCATCAAAATTAAACATAACATAATAATAGACTACCGAATCTATCTATTTAATGAATAGCACAACAATTACAATAATTATTCTTTATAATATTTTTACTCTTTAGTTTTTAAACAAACAATCAATTTTTGGTTTGAAAAACGATCTTAGGAAACAAATTGTATTGAATGTGTCATCTGCCAATCGACACGTTGCGGCGCGAGCACGCGGTAGTTCAGCTTCAAACGACTCGCATTATACTATGTGATCTATAGACTCACACGCACAAGCACCACGCGTTTAAAGTACCTACTTATTCATGCAATGCGCGATTATTTTGCCAAAATATGTAATCCTCGGATCCGTCATGTCTGTACCGGATTCGGTAAGTGCATATTGATGCCGGATCCGCCGGATTGCAATCCCTACTTCCAACTGAACCGAAATCGAAAAAACCACGCCAAAGTCGATCAAAAGTCAATCACGTTGACTGTTTTCTTTGACTATCGCGGTGTTGTACACTCAGAATTCTTACCGGAAGGTCAAACGGTAAATAAAGTATATTATTTGAGCGTTATGCGGCGTTTAAGAGAGCAAATTTGAAGAAAAAAGCCAGATATGTGGAAAAAATCTTCGATTTTGCACTACTATAATGCGCCTTCATACAAGGCCATCATTGTGAACAAATTTTTGACCAAAGTCTCAACAAATACCATCGAGCAACCACCTTATTTATCAGATATGGCTCCAGCCGACTTCTTTCTTTTTCTTAAACTAATTACCACTTCGTGGTACCCGTTTTAATTCGGCAGAAGACATAAAGGAGAGAATTCGCGACGAGAACTGAACTCAATTCCGGAAAAAGCGTTTAAAAAATGTTTTGATGATTGGATTATTCGTTGACGTAAGTGTATCGTTTCTGAAGAAGCTTACTTAGAAGGTGATATTATAAATTTG
Organism: Dendrolimus houi; assembly: GCA_039645545.1. Taxonomy (NCBI): domain Eukaryota; kingdom Metazoa; phylum Arthropoda; class Insecta; order Lepidoptera; family Lasiocampidae; genus Dendrolimus; species Dendrolimus houi. The sequence goes on from CM077132.1 coordinate 10,339,483, forward strand.
AATGAATAACTAACATTTTGTGTATTATTGACCTTTTCCCGGTACTTTTTTGACAGAGTAGTATACCTCATGGGTACTCCAAAGAATTTAGAATATACTTATAATAAACTTCTTACATTGTATATCAAAGTATAAGAAATTTGATAACTGCTTAGATACATTATTAAATATTGTTCATGAGGGTCTGAAATATGCCTGTCTCAATAACGCCTATCAAGTTTCCAAATATTTTTGTTTCAGTTTTTGTTCCTCGGGAGTGGAGACCGCGTGTTGCTGACGTTTAATAAAGTTGCATGGCACTTTATACAGTTAAATTACAAACTAGCGTTTTTCTCGCGGCTTCTCGGGATAGAAAATATCACACTTTTTATTGCATAAAATTTGCTATCGATCAGTAAAAAATCACTTTGGAATTCGTTCTTTTTTAAATTTGCCATTTTAAATAATTCCCGCGGGATTCCCGGGTAAAAGTAGTCAAGACTTTAAGTCAAAGAATTTCCTGTCGATCAGCGAAAACCGCATCGAAATCGGCCCAGTAGCTTTTATATGAATCCCGAACAAACAGACAAACGGACAAGAAATCTAAAAATATTTACATCGTGTTCTCTATCGTTTATGAAGTCAATTCCAGTTGTTGTTTTTTTTAATATCTTCAATGTACAGACACGGCATGTCTATTGATGTAAAAGTATTATACCAACTTATATGCGTTTTGGAAGATGTACCAATTGAATATTTTAGAGGAACCCTTTAGAGAGAATTCTTCGCCATTTATTTATTTTGGGTCAACTTGTTATCAGATAAATTTCAAAAAGAAATTAATTGATATAAACATTGAATAAATGAATTTTTTGTACAATAATAAAACTAAAAGTTAATTTTAAAAATAAATAAACTAAACTATACTATAAATAAAGCTATATTTACAAAATAACATAGATTTATAAATATATAAAAAATTAACTCCAAATTGCTGTCGGCGGGTGCAAAAATGCTGGCCGCATTTCCGCGTTGGATGGCAACGCTAATTCGTTGCCCTAGGTGCAAGCCAGCCTTTTGGTCACGCGAGACCTCAATTAGACGCGTTGAGAGTTCTCGATAGAGGTGATGAGCTCCAGGCCTCCACGGTCCCAGGGTTTCGACCTCGAAAGCCACAAATATGTACCGACTACCAATGAACACATATTTACGACATTTCAGGGCAAGGGAAGTCTGGAAGATGGGACGTCGCCAAAGTATCGACACAAGTCGACGCCCCCATACTAGGGGGCGTCCCATCTTCCATGGCACCAACGGCATCCCGTCTCTTACCATCGTCGCGGCACAGCCCATTTGGTTCAAGAACAGCTGGTACCCCGGCGGTGACAGGAGACCGACGGATAATGTCATTAAGTGTAGCATGCCGTGACATTCTGCCAGCGCTCCTTGCGCATGACAAGCCATGGTGACCTAACTTATCAACTCTATCTCCGCACCTACAGCGATGTGGCACCACAACACCTGCCCCCAGACGAATGCAAGCAGCAATCCTGGATGCAGTGTCATCCAAGAGAGTGCCTAGCTTCGCTGAGGGCAGAGCTTGGAGCCACAAACCTGACTCCCATTTAGAGACAGCTAAAAGACGGACTCGGTCAGTTTCGCCAATACAGGAAGACAAAAGGTTCTCATGTATTAACTTGCTGAGCGGCCCGTCCCATAGCTTTTGCGATTTCGGATCCGCGGGTAAATTTTGCGTTGGGTAAGCCAAGGACCAACCATTTCTGGCCTTAGTCAAGTATGGAACTTCAAAGCCACTAAGTGACGGATTTAATATTTGTCCTATGAGGTCCACAGTACTGTTGCAACTTAGGCTCCGACAAAGACAAATTCCACAATAAGATCTGTAAAAGAATATTTTATTATCTGTCGGCATTTGAACTAATTGTAATCCTTTCATGATTGTCTTCTTTTGTTCACTCATTTTTATTGGCATACGTTTCTTTTTATTGTGGAGAACAGCCTATTGTTCTATTGTACTCGTTTAAGGCCACTTGCAGGCTGCATCATTAGCCAGGTGTTGCGGATTATAAGTACAAACTAATTCTAGGAAATTATGTCGACGTTGCCGGGCGGGCACATTTGCATTTGTGAAGTATAAAACGATGGCCTGATAGAGAGGGGGTCAGTTGAGCGACAACTACGATCTAGGAGTGACGTGTGGACATTCGAGAATCTAATAGTGACGGACTTTGCGCGTTTTATTGAATTACGACCTCCTTATTTTTGTACCTGTGTTATACATGTTTGTATAGTTCTAATAAACTCTATACTATAAGCTGAGGACAGGTTTTTGGGAGAAAAAGTAATACAAGAACGGCAAATGAAACCAAATCTATTTATTTTCTATTTCACAAATAAATTTATATTGGTATTTACAATATCCGTCATTGAGTCCACCCTCTTTCGCCATATTTCAACACTTTTAATTTCCGCCGAGATTGTTAGGTTCATTCTTTGCCCATACACCGGGAAGATTATCTATATTCTTTCCTATAAAAAGTAAATAAAAATAATAGCACTGGAAAAAAATCACGTAAAATATTTGTTTACGATAAGAATGACATGAGCGCGGTGCGGACAAACACTGATGAGGAATAAAAATCATGTGCCAAATGAATGTTAGATAAACTGGAAAAATGACGCATAGGAATGTATATATATTCATCTACACATGGAGCATTCTTCTATAAAATACTATCCGGACATATAAATCATTCACAATCAGTACTTTAGCTTACTATCTATTTATTTGCCATACTACTGGTTAAAATTTTACATAAACTCGTATGGGTAATGTTCATTTTCTAACAATGGCAGAGTAGGTAAATAAATGGATAGTAAGACCTAGAAACTCTGCTTAGTTAATAAAAGTTAATCAGATTAATTAAAACTCGTGGCCCTGTAGAAGTCCGGTTTACTTGTAATAGATATAGAGTTACTATCACTCTTTCTCAGTTTAACTCCATAGCATAGTACCTAAATAAAAAATTCTAACAAAAAAGAAACCGACTTCAAGAGTAGGTAACTGAAAAGCAAAAAATAAAATTTTCTACAATGTCTTGAAGTCAGTGCCAAGTAAAACATAAAAATTACTACATTTTGCAAGATTTTGTTGTTGTAACAATGTATGTATATGGTAATTTAATGTTTTGCTTGCTTTTTAGTTACGCTTGAGGTCGTTCGTTTCTTTTTTGTTAGAAATTTTTTATTTTACACTTTTAAGTTACATATATGGTATCCCCAATAAGGTAGCTTCTCGAATGCGGAAACGATAGCCGATGAAACGGAAGCGTATTCACAAAATGTTGCTGAACGCAGCTCGAAAGTAAATTATGTATATGCACTTAAGAACCTCTAATAAGTGCCTTCAAATTTAAATTAATTAAGCATCGCTAGGACAAGCTGGTCAGTTAATAAATGTATATCAGTTGATTCTGGCACTAGCCGGCCGCTGCCGTGGCGCAGCTTGTGCGCTTCGGTTTGTAGAAAACCAACTCGTGCTCTTGCACTTGGCACCGACTTCAAGATGTTGTAGAAAATTTTCTTGCTTTTTAGTTACTCTTAAATTCGGTTTCTTATTTGTTAGATTTTTTTATCATATATGTGATAGCCCGTAGTGACCTTGGGAATAGCCATATTTTAGTGCTCTTACGGGCAGTGCCAGTTCCACTTATGCTATTCATATAATTTGGAAAACATCGCAGGTAGATATTGCAGTTACAACATTACCAGTAATAGTCATCCACAGCTTGTGATTTTTCCAATCTCGGAAACCCAAATGTACATATCCCGGGTCGGATTTTATACGTTTTTTAACAAATAAATCTCGCAGGTCTTGTTCTCCTGGACTGTCAATTACTGCTAAGTAAGCACCCTCCGCAGCACAAATCATGAATGCGGTGCTCCAAATCTGAGGAGTACTATGAAACTTGTAACAACTTTTTGTGCGATGATCCATTTCGTAGCCTGAAAGAACATGAGCATTTGTATACAACAGGCATAAATATAAAAGCTCGCTAGTGCAGGGCAGGTGGTCCACGAACTATAAAGGATTACATAGAGTTGACAAAATTCCTTGCAAAAAATCAACGCCGGTTGCAAAACCAGCATTATGATGAGCATGGGCCTTTTTAGGACACAATTATAAATGTTTATGTCTATTATTTTGTATCTCTCTCTGTATCTTATTCTGAATAAATATTTTTGTTTCTCTTTTTTGCTTTTATTTGGAGTTACTACTAAATTTCATCCATATGAACCCAGTAGTTTTCGAGATTAACGACATACAAAGATAGGACAGGCGATTTGAGCACGAAAAGCAATACAAACGTTTATTCGAAAATACCCCAACTACCTTCTAAATTATTCTATTTTTTATTAGTAAAGGAGACGTTGAATTTTGACCTTCACTCATCTGATAACTTGTAAACAAGCCTATAATAGCTAGCCACTCGAAAAGTGTTCATGGCTAATTTTTATTAAATTATTCAGCTTTTTTTCATAACCTTCACTCTTTTGATAACTGAAGAAATTTAGTTTCAACTGATAATTTTTAACATGGAAAATATGCCTTGATAGGCTTACCTACTGATTTCTGTTCATGGCTACCTGGCAAGCTAAGTAAAGGTATGAACAGGTAAGTCAATATAGGTTACTATAGACTTATCTTTAGCGTCTCTTCTATATGTATCTTGTTCATACTAATTTTCATTGAAAGAATTGTTTTAAGTTTTTTTTCATTCATTTTTATTTGGAGTCTTTCAAAGAGTTTCACAGTAAAGTTAGAAAGAGAGCGGCACAATTTTTACGACTTTAGAAGCGAATATATTTATGAGAGTCATTAATAAACATTATATGATTTCTGAAGTCTTATTTAACGATACCTCACACACCTAGCTATGTACCTTGTACACTGAAATTTTCTCAATCGCCGGATAAAAGTTACCATCTACTATACTCTGATTTTTAATTACTTGGACTAAAATGACAGCTGCCATTGACCTTTTTTTTTTAGTTGTTAGTTTGAAGCCATATAAATGGGTACTCATACTACAACACTATGATCCAAGCTTGTAAAATAAGAAAAGGTCAAACGCATCTGTCTTTGTAGTCCAGGTAATTAAAAATTAGAGTATAAATTATAACCTGACATTACATTTTATCAAGTGTTAAGTAAAACAATTGAACTAATTTATTTACAGGATACTGACATACATACTACTGTGTAATGGCTTATAGAATATACCTTCCTGCCACATTTTATCCCTACTGGTTTTAGCGGGAGCTGAAAGGGGGAGGATATACTGTGCAGTTTTATTTTCTAAAAATGTGTAATTTAAGTAAAATTAACAATAGTTGTAGGATATTGATAGTTTTTGAGTAGTAATTATGTGTTTTTGTTAGAAATGTGAACTGTGCAGTCAAATGTTGCCTTTCAAGAACTTCGTTGATTGGCGTCTACTTTTACTTACTATTTGGCTGAGCTATACGAAGACTTAATACATCGGAAGAGACTATGTTTTTCTGCTTGCCTTTGTGGCGAATAGTAGATACTAATATACTACTTTCCTCACTACATACCGAATGGTTTTGAGAAAAATGGGTCTAAGGCACATAAATGCCGGAAATAGAGCGCCCTTTTTACCATTTGGCTACAGACTCCTAAAACCATTTTTATAACGTAATGTAGGAAATATAAAAAGCATATACCTACCTGGAATTGAATCACATGGGGGTGTTTAAAAGTTGTTTGGTTTATAACAAGAGAGCGCATAGGTGTCCTTACGGGAAGAATCTGCCATATTGCCACCAGGCAGTATGTCCAAGCAATTCTCGTTATTATTACGATTGTCAGGCTCATACTTCGCCCAATTTAGTGCCATTTCAGATAACGGTAAACCTGAACACGTAAAGTACACATATTATTATTTTAATTAAAAATAAATCCGGCAAATGCTTGGCCAAGTTCCACACGACTATGTGCATTGAAAAAAATAAATCAATCCCTAGTTTCATGTACGGCGGCCACCTAAAGAAAGAAGAAAGAAAGAAAGAAATTTTTTATTTCAAATTGCGACGTACACAATACAAATTGATAAGAAAACAACAATAAAAGAAAGCCGCAATATATAAAATGAGGTTGGCACTCAGTCTTTCGCTGTGCCGAAACATGTTCCGACACAGCACTGGTTTTCAGGGTCCACCTCCATAACCTCATATGTCCTAAGACCCCAAGTATGTAGGTAACTTAGGTAACACCTCAAATTTTTTGTTGTTTCGTAGTTTTAGTCTGTTTTACTACATCATTTTGTAGCGCTCTGTAAACTATATATGAGGAGATCGTCGAAACCCGCTCACGATAATTAGACATGCAGGGTTACCAAATCTAAAAATTAACATCACTTAGTATCATGTTATAAAATAGGTTATAAATAGAGATTGTTACAAAACGTAAGTTATTCTTAATTTTTGTTGGAATTTTCTACTATTTATAGTAGGGGAGGCCAAGCGGGGATTTTAGGATTTACTCTAGCGTGGCAGAATAACATAAGGGGCGAACAGAATAACATATCCTTGCAGCCTATTATGTACCCCCACCATGCATTAACCTGTCATATAGGATGGGGGTATTTTTTATTCTTCAATTCTTTTTTAAACCGTCAGAAATGAAATTACTCCACATAATTGTCAGATTATGGGTCAGCACGACAAGAATATCAAGCTGAACCATCTGTATATTAATCTGACGCGTTCGAGTATTTCAATGTTACGTATTTTTTTGTATTTTCAAAAATCAGCCATGACTTTTGGTCGCGTCCAAATCGTCAGTCTTTTGAATAAGAGTTCCTTTAGGGTTTAATTAACATCTCTTTTGAATATCTGACGCGCTTGAGTATTTCTCTGCGACTCTTTTTTTTTAAACCTGTACAAGCTTTTGTACCCCCCCAGTGAAAAGGCGGACATAGATCATATAACCTTTTTTCTTTTTAGCATCTATTCTTCACAATCCAAAAGGTCCCCGTGACGCTCGAGTAACTCCACATTTAGCACCTTGGGCTCCCCTACTATTATCGTGATTTTAAGTGTTTTTCACTGTAGCTGTAGGTGTTAATATGTTTGATTGTTGGTAACCCTGCACTTCAAATTATTGTGAACGGGGGACACTTGCATTCTTGAACACATTTTTAAAACGGGAGGGCATTTTTCTTTGAGGGTTGCAGTTTGCAGCACGTTATACATTTCCATATCACGTCGTTCATCGAGCCCTGAATAAGATGATTATTACAAATATTACCAGCAATCGTGAAGAAATCTCCTTTGCAATGGGTAGCGCTGTCTCCTGTCCAAATAGGAGCAGTTCCTCCAATTTTGGACATCATTTTTAACATTTCTTTGTTTTCTGGAGACATCAGTTCCGCATCTGAAAATGTTATGTTGTTTTATTTTATATTATTATGTATTTTGCATATTAATAAAAATAAGACAGAATAGAAAACAAAAATAAAACAAACTGTAAACAAAGTATACTCTACTTCGGTTTAACAGACTATATTACGGGCTGGAAACCTAAAGTAAATACCCGCATTCAATTTAGTAGCAGGCGGAACCCGATAGCAAATTATAAACCGAAAGAAAATTAATGGATTCCGCTTGCTACTAAACTTAACGCTTCAGCTCATAATATAGTCTGTGAAACCGAAGTAGTACAGTTTACTATGTTTATAGTTTATTTTAATTTTGTTTTCTGTTCTCATTTTTTCCGGTCTTTTTGGTGCATTATTTTTAAATGGTTTTTCTTGCAGACGGATTGATGACTTTTTAAATTATTTATTTTATTTTACATTTTCTAGTGTCCCGGCACACTCTTAGGAACAAAAACACAATATCTATACACCTGAAGTAAACGACCTATCAATCACACTTATATCAAATATATACAGCTTTATATACAGGTAAAACAGGAGAATTTAACTAACCACTAAAAAACCACAAAAATACAAAACCGAAAGACTAATCACACTTATACGACCAAAAGAGCATACAACGAAGACAAACGCAGAACAGATACTTTGCTATGCAAATTTTGATACCCCTTTTGACCTCTCGATTTGGTTTCAATGAAAAATAAACAAAACAGTTTATTTGTTTCGTTTCAAACATGATTAGGCTACGAATATTTATAGCTATTCTAAATTTCATTTATGATAGCACGAGATCCGACACATCATGGCTCATTATTTACGCTATCAACGAATATAACGCTTATTAAATGGTCTAAGATATAACGATACAAAATAATCAAGCCGTTTAGAAGATACGAGGTTATAAAGAAATTTACAAACATACAAGATACGTGCGAAAAACATAACCCTTTCTTGGCAGTCGGGTAAAAAGAAAAGAAAAATATGAACTATAATCGGTCCAGCCCGACCAGACCACTGTCGCTGGGCAGTGTCCCTAGAAAGTTGGCAGCATTACCTCGCTGAATATACACACTTTGAGCGGGTAAGCTCCAGCCTTCCGGTTATCCGTGGCCTCGGCCGGCCGGTTTTCAATATTTTTAAAATGTGTGTGGGAACTTGGGCCTCTGGACCCAACGTTGGAGACGGCCAAACGGCTCAAATATGTACCCTGTTCCAAGGTCCACATATTTCCGCCGTTTGAGGTGTTCGGCAGAAGTGGCAGCGCGACCGGCCCCAACTTCGGACTCCTGGAATGGGAAGGCGCTAGTATATCAACACAGCTAACATCCCACACCAGCGCCTTTTCGAGAAAGAAGCGCTTTTCTCTCTTCAGGGAATCAAAGTCATGCCGTTGGGTTTCTTGTCATCGTCGTGAATCAGACCGTTTGGTTTCAAGACTGCGGGAACGCAAGCACTGACAAGAGCCCGACATATGATATTAATGCCCTGAAATTCTGCCAACGCTTCTGTTACACGATGGGCCATGGTGGTTAAGCCGGACGACAGCCCGGCTGCAGCGACAGTTGTGTGATTAGAAGCAATTTGCCCCAAGACGAAGGCAAATTCCTGGCCTTAATTTCATATTACTTTATTCAGAACAAACGCGACAACTTCTGCGTTTGTTCTAAAAAATCACAATATAGGCACAGCAGTCAATGACTTCGGCTCTCATGCGTCTGCCCGCCTTCGAGTTGCATAAATGGCAAAGATACGTGTCATTCGCCTCGCCTCACGCTCCGCCAGCACTGTTCGCTGTCGGACACCATGACATGACTAGCGTCGGCGTTTCTACTTGATACTTATATTTTGGCCAATTACACAATTTCTTTAAAATTATGATGGTGGTACGTGAAAAATTTAGCAGTGGCTTTAGAGTATATTTTAAAAATGTTAAGTATCTCGGAAATGTATCTCGGATTTTCCAAGACTAGTACAGTACATTGTAAAAATACTAGGAACAAAAATAAACTAGAAATATTCTTGTGTAGGCTAGATAAAGTTTACAATAAATACGCGGGGAAAAGTGTAATGCTTTTCAATAAAATCCCGAATATTGTTCAGTAAACAAATTAAAAAAATGTTAAAGCAACTTTTGTGCGAGGAGGCTTATTTTATGACGAAGGATTTTCTAGATGACTGCAACGAATGGGAATAATGCGATCGCTAAAAAGCTCTTTCATTAATTATTCATACAAATTACTATATTGAACCTAGTATTATTTCAAAATATATTTAAAAAAAGGCACCACGAATGTATACATAATAATAATGTAGGTAGTAGTAAAGGTATGTTGCTGGGAAGCGGTGTTGGATTCATCACTTTCAAAAAGATTCTATTTTGAAATAAATACAATCGTTTCCACTTATAATAATAATAATAATATCAGCTCATAAATGTCCCACTGCGGGGCTCGGGCATCCCATTATAGGGGGAACGGATGGTATACCCCCACCACGTTGGTCCAAGGCGGCTTGGCGGGTTTGACACATCGGTTATCTCGATGTGTAGGTTAAATCACGATGTTTTCCTTCGCCGTTGTTAGCACGTGGTAATTGTAACAATATGCACATTAGATCAGAAAACTGACTAAGTGGTGCATGCGTTCCGGCCAGCACCGAACCCACGCCCTTTGAGTTTGGGCGCGTGCGCTAGCCATTACGCTACCACGACATTTATATATATATATATATATATATATATATAAGCTATATTACCTTAAAGTTTTTTTAAATTTTTAAGTAAGTTTTATGTTTATAGAGTTTAAGGATTCTTTTAGCGTAGTTGGTATGGCATCGCAGATATCACTTTTGAGACTGAACTTGAAGTTGGTGTTTAAAAAATACATCGACTGGTGAAAGGGTAATTGTACCAGTAACGCAGGTCAGACATTTCAGAGATTGCAAGAATATGGCATGGTCATTAACACTAGCAAATGCGTTTTTGGAGCCTCAGAAGTCACTTTTCTTGGCTGTAATGTTTCAGTAGCTGGCATCAAACCCACTGGCGAAAGCATCGAAGCCATTAAGAATTTTCCTCCTCCAAAGACTGTTAAGGAGTTGAGATGTTTCTTAGGAATGCTCAACTTTTATCGTCGGTTTCTCAAAGATGCCGCTAAATTACAAGCTCCACTTCACGATCTGCTTACCGGCTCTGTGAAAGGCTCACATCCCGTGACTTTGTCCGGAGAGACACTAGAGGCATTTGAAGCGTGCAAACAAAGCCTATGCAACGCAACACTTTTAGCACACCCGGATATCGACGCAAAACTAGCCTTAGTGACAGATGCATCGGACGTTGCCATCGGTGGCGTATTAGAGCAGCATCGTAATGGCGAAACGCAGCCATTAGCTTTCTTCAGTCGTAAGCTCAGCTTGACGCAGAAGAATTACTCACCTTACGATCGAGAACTGCTAGCCATTTATGAAGCCATTCGTCACTTTCGACATTTCGTCGAAGCTCGTCATTTCACTGTGTTTACTGATCATAAACCTCTCTGCTTTGCATTTCAACAACGCAAAGACAAATGCTCTCCACGCCAATTCCGACATCTGGATTTTATTTCGCAATTCACGACGGATATCCAGCATATATCGGGAAAAAACAATATCGTCGCTGATCTTCTCTCCAGGATTGAGGAGATAGCTCAGCCTGTCGATCTTAACATCTTGGCGGAATCTCAGCAAACCGACACTGAGCTTCAGACAATTTTACAAGGCAATACAGCCCTAGATCTCGTCAAGGTTAATATACCAGGCACACGGACGGAGTTATACTGCGATCAGAAGATGCAGTCACCTCGCCCGTATGTTTCAGCTGATTTAAGGAGACAAGTTTTTAACAGCTTACATTCCCTCAGCCATCCAGGCGCTAACACCACCTTGAAATTAGTGGCACAGCGGTTATGTTTGGCCAGGAATGAACAAAGACTGTCGTGAGTGGGCCAGAGCCTGTCAGTCGTGTCAACGGACCAAAGTCTCAAGACACGTTTCACCACCGCTGGGCAATTTTAAACTACCTCGCGGAAGATTTCAGGTCGTTCATATTGACTTAATCGGGCCTTTGCCTATATCAGACGGTTTCCGCTACTGCCTCACCGCCGTCGATAGATTCACGCGCTGGCCTGAGGCGATAGCCTTACAAGATATTGGCGCCGAAACTGTAGCAAAGCGTTCGTCACTCACTGGATCGCTCGTTATGGATGCCCACAGCAGATTGTGACGGATCGTGGTAAACAGTTCGAGTCTGCGCTTATGAAGCGGTTGTCAGAACTTGCAGGCTTTCAACGTTGCAGGACTACGGCATATCATCCAGCCAGTAATGGTTTAGTTGAAAGAATGCACCGCCAGTTAAAAACGGCAATTGTATGTCATGATAACCAAAGATGGACTGAGAGCTTACCACTCGTCTTATTGGGCCTAGTGACGTCTTAAATGTTTCGTGTGAAAAGTAGACTTCTATTTCCATATACTGAGGACATTAAGTTAAGTTAAGTTAAACAATAAACCCATTATTCTAAGTTTCACACAAAATGTCGCTTGAATCAAACAGTTTTTCACCGCTCGATAAGCATAAATAAATATAAATTAACACTTACCAGACTTCATGACGAGCATAAGGAGATAAAATTAAATAAATTTTTGCATTGTATTTAAAAAAAATAGCAGTAGTAGTAGCAAAATGAAGTTTTATAAATAAAGTTCATTTATTTATAGAAAAATGCTTGTTTGTAACATTAGAAATCTTATCTACTCAAAGCGATAACCTTTTGGTAAGAACACAGGAATTTCCTAAAAGGCTATAATCTTAGATAATTTACACTCAAATTATCTAAGGGTATAATAATATTTAGCTAATATCAAATAGGTGCTTATTTAAATATCTTTAACGAGCTTCTGCTAGTGACTTCGATCGCGTTAATGTAGATTTTGTAAATAATTTTCGATCTCTCGGAAGCAACACGTTTTCTGATGACAGATATGCCACCTTGAACTAACACGTTGTCATCGCAACTCTTTGATCTCAATCAATGTAATGACAGGTTGCCATGACGACGTGTTTCTCAGTGAATTGCAACAGTGGCGTCAAAAAATGCGATTGTAACGCCATCTATTTAGTTTTATTTTTCTACCAGTTCAGAAAAGTACTTGTTTTCTGAATGAAAAGTAGTAACCTATGTCCTTTTCTGTACCTCTGACATGTATGTGTTCATGACGATCAGTTGTGTAATAAACGTGTGGAAGCATAAGAAACAAACGTTCGCGTTTATAATATTAGTTAGGACTATTCAAATATCATTGGCCCAATCTGTAAACAAGTGGTCGTGTCCGAACAGTCCGATTCGCAATCGAGCACAGGTTTTTCCCTAAAATATCATATTAAGTCACAAAAGTAGTAGTATGTTATTTAGGAACTCTGAACAAGATTCATACCTCGTCATTGGAAAAACACTCGTTTGTCTTGGCCAGTAAAGCCGTTTATTCACATAGAAAGAATATTTCAAATAACTATTCAGTTGCAGCAGTCTGGAACACCACGTAAACGTTTACAGAAATAATGATTCGCAGTTTTGGTTTACCCACTTAAATATTTATTTGCAACTAGTTATTGGCTCGCATATTCATCTACGTTAGATAGGTAACAAAGATAGTTGTTTTGACAATATATTTAAAATAAAAGGGATCTTCAAATAGGGCAATGGGTTTTTTTAGTATGAAAATACATGAATATGGGAAATTCCCGTAAAAATCTGGGATAAATAATGTCACTAAAGGTATACATATCTACAGCTGTTCTACTAAAGATGCCTAATGATTATAGTAACTGTTGCAACAAGTAGGTCTCAAAAAGTCGTGGTTTTGTAGTTAGGAAATCCCGTAAAAAGTTCGGCATTAGTCAGGTATATTTTTTTATGTAGTGCCAATACTACGCTGTTATAAGAGTAACACTACCAATTTTTATTTTATTTTTGACCTACTTTAAATAAGCAGGAGATTCTCGACAGACCATGTATGTTTTTTTTTTGTATGTTCGTTACTCGATTTGTCCGTCAATTGTGGGCAGATATCCAAATTTTTTTAATCGAAAGATTATACTCCCGAATAGGTACCATCGTCACCATGTCAGGATCTGATAAGTAGATTACAATCAATTGAGAAACGAACGAAAATTGTTAGCCAACTTCTTCGTAAAATGATATCTCCGTTAATTGTAAACCAATTGCCAAATTGTTTCCTTTACTCGTAAGTGCATACTCCCAAGGTAGTCCCATGGTCACCAAGTCAGGATCTGATGCGTGGATCGGATCCCAGTGCTATCGAGCATAACCTTTATTAAAGAACGCCGTGTGCCTAAATTCTTGGAAAAAATCTTGTATACGCGTGTATCTAATACATTTTCTACAGGCGCTTAATTTTTTATATGCATATTACGCGATTTTTTCGTTAGTTGTGGATCTATTTAGATTTTTTCTTTATTTGTATGTATGTATACTCCCGAGTCCGTTCCATGGTCACCAAGTCAGCATCTTATGAGTGGTTTCCCAGAGAAATCGATAGTTACCCTTAAGGATCTGATTTGTGGATCGCAAGGAAATCGAAAGCAACCCTTGTTGAAGAGCATATATACCGAAGAATGAGACTGAAAATTTGTATACGCATGCCAGTTGTATAATTTCTACAGGTGCTTAATATATTATTTCTATAGCTATTGAAGTATTAAACTAAAAAGTAATAAATATTTTTTTGACAAAAACAAAACCGACTTCACACTAGAAACCAAAAAATAAATATTTAACCGACTTCTTTCTACAATATCTTGAAGTCAGTGGCAAAAAAAAACAAAAATTAACAGCTGGCAACTGCTATTTGCGGCCACTTTTACACAGGCGACCTAACAAAAACATATTCTCCCACATATAATTATATTTAAAAATTAGGTATTAATTAAATATCACATGAACGTAATAATTTTGCAGCTGGATCTCGGGCTACAATTGCTAGCAAGATAGTAAGATATACAAACCGAGTATAACATAAGCATTTGACTTACAACAACACCATGAACCTTTAGACGGAAAAGTATGTGTGAGAAGTGTTTATTACTGAATATAAGTTTACCTTTACGAAAGCTCGTTGCGGCAATTTTCACGTTAATTAAATTTACGCTATTTTATGACTAATTTCTCCCACAACAACAGCACTTGACTCAACGACTGCTTGAAGTACTAAAATGATGCTAATACTTTAGCTTAATTTTATTTTATTTTAATGTTGAAAATCGACAGCATAAATTTATTGTAAACATAAGTAGTCATTATGTTAATTAGGCTAGCGTTAGCTTCCGTATTGTTATGATTATGCTGCCAATCGTCAAAGAACGTTGCGAAGCACACGTGTTTTGTTGGGGATAAAAACTTTGTAACATTTAGCCTTGAGCTAGTCGTGTTTATTGCGATAAGTTCCAGTGGCCCGCTTCCACCTCCTCCTATCCCATATTCCTATCCCTATTCTATCCCACTATTCCAATCCTAACCCTTCTATCCCATTCTTCTTGTCTGATCCCTCTGTATCATCTCCCTATCCTCTTCTCTTTATCCCATTCCAAAGGTTGGCAACCATGAGCTTGAGGTTCCATGAGCTGGGCCATCTGCCTGGTTCGCAATAAAAAAAATGTTTAAATGAATTTCCTTTTAATAACCCCTATAATAACTGAGAGCACTATCATACTATGTAAATGTACGTGAACTACGCACTTACTTGTTTAACAATAAGTATTTATTGTCATCATCATCATTGTTACAGGTCACAACATAAAACAAAACTAAAACATTTAAATTAAAAATAAATACGAAATTAGTAATTATAATAATTACTAACGAGGTCAGTGGTTTGAGATGATTTTTATAATGTATACTTTAATTGTATTATTTATTTTTAAGACAGTAATACATTCGGATTATTGTATTTATTTATATTACCTCTAGTTGAATCAAATAAAGATTATAATAAAACTACGTTTTAACGGTTTTAAGCGCGGTAATTTATTTAGTTTTTGTTATCCTGACGTTTCGGCCACAAAAACAAATACAAAAACACAAAATTAAATAAATTATTGCGCTTAAAACCGTTAAAACGTAGTTTTATTATGTATACAAGTCGCGAAAACTTAAGCAAATAAAGATTTATAAAAATAAAAACAAAGTTAGAATCCCCAAAGACTATATAAGAGAGTAAAAGAGAGTGTAAGAGTACACAACAATATTATCGAACAGTACATTTTAGCGGTCATCGGACTCGCTGCAATGATGGGGAGCGTCATTGCCTGATCCTAATTGGTGGCTGTGTTCGGCCGCGTCAGGCCATACGTCTCCTGCACCAGCCTCCGAACGAATGAATAAATGAGTGTTCTGTTTATCGTTACCTCTCTCGAGCTAAATCCATAATAAAATAAAGTTGTAGAAGTAGCGTTGTTTATTTTTAGGGTATCTAAAAGTAAGGCCCAAGTCCGTCCCCATGTGGAGTACTACTCCCATCTCTGGGTTGGGGCACCTCAGTACCAGCTGCTCCCACTTGACTCCTTGCAGCGCCGAGTGGTCCGGATTGTCGACGATCCCGAACTTACAGACTGCTTAGAACCTTTAAGTCTCAGAAGGGACGTCAGCGCTCTAAGCGCGGTTTACCGTCTGTACAATAGGGAGTGTTCTGAAGAGCTGTTTGGGTTGGCACCTACATCGCTATTTTACCACCGCACTGCTCGCCGGCTACTGGGAGTTCATCCACACTTCCTTGACACCTGGAAATTATCCACTGTACGTGGCGCTCGCTCTTTTATGCCATACGTGAGCAAGTTGTGGAATGAGCTCCCTTCCGTGGTTTTCCCAGAGCGCTACAATATGGGGCTCTTCAAAAAGGGTGTAAACAGTTATTTAAAGTCTCACCGAGGTAGGCAACGCATCGGCTCACTTAGTGTTGCAGATGTCCATGGGCGACGGTAGCCACTTGCCATCAAGTGGACCCGTCTGCCAGTTTGACTATAACCAAACATAAAAAAAGGAACTGGGAATTGCGTAGTTGGTACTTCACGCACTATAAAGGATTCCGTTTAGGCAAGCAAGAAGAACTTTCCATGGCATAGGTGATAAACGTGTATTGTTTTTGTCATTTGGCTACAGAACCATTAAAGATATTTAATTAATTAAAAATATTCCAAATTTCAAAAACTACTCAACGGACATTGTTTAACTTTATTTTCGTTAAAACATTTTTCAATTCAATTAATTTATTCAATGCCTATAAACATTTAATCGTATTTGAAGAATCATTATTTATTACAAATAGTAATAGTTTTAACGAATCTAATCTATATTAATTATTACTATAACAAATCTGTAAATGGTTCGAGTTTTTACATTGCGTTTAAAAATGTGAAAAAAAATCGGGGGGCATAATTTGGACCAGGGGATTACGAAAATGCGAATATTTTTGTCTGTCTGTCTGTGTCACGTATAAACTACTGAATGGGTTTAAATGAAATTCGAAACGAAGCTATCTAAAATCACGGGTCGTAACTTAGGATACTTTTTATCCCGATAAATGACGTCATTTCCGTGGGATAGACGAAAATAGCGAAAACGATGGCGCTGCGATCGCGTCTTTTTTTATATTGTAGTATAGGTTCGCGTTTGACTACGATCTCGCCCTATGTAGAGCGACGATATGGTTTAGGATGGAGCACGCTTACCTAGAAGGTACCTATTCGCACGAGACTTGAAGAAACCCAGGTTATAAGCAACGGGAAAGACAGAGCAACGGGAAAGACAGACTCCAACAATGAGTTCCACTCCTTTGCGGTGCGTATGATGAAGCTAGATGCAAAGCGCTTCGTTCTTATAGGTGGAATATCCACCATATATCGCTGCCGAAAGAAGGTGCGTCTGGTTGTCCGATGATGGAAGGGAGGGAGATGGCGGGACTAGATCGTTTTTGTAAATCAATAAACGCATATGAATGTAACTCGATATTAGGCTGGCTTATAACCCGAAACAACACGTAGGATACGTTTTATCCCGATATAAGACGTCGTTTATTTGGAATAGACGGATTAGCAAAATTGCGATGTAGATAACCATCGCTGTAATTCAATAATAAATACGTTGTCAGGTTGCCCACATGTCATTCATTATATATTAGGTACTTCAAATCAGGTTGGCTGCGACTTTTCTTTGCGTTTCGCTGTGCAGTTAAGTAAATATAGTTGTCTATACTATATTTAGTTTCTCTGTAATTGCAGTGAATTCAACAAGAAAGTTAAATATTGAAGGTTTATATATATATAAAACACCAAATTAAATTTTTATGTACGTAACATAGAGCTACGCAGGTCTTGTCGTCATCAAAGTATTCATTTCCTTTATTTTAAACGATTTTATTTTTAATCTAGTTCCAGAAGGAAGAGATTCTCAATGCGGCTGTATGTTTTTTTTTGTATGTATGATACTTACGCGATTACTCCGTCAATTGTGTACCTACCGATTTTCATTGTTTTTCTTTATTCGTAACTGTATATATACTCTCTAGGTGGTCCTATGGTCACCTAGTCAGGATCTGTTGAGTGATTCCCTGAGAATTCTAGAGAAACCCTGGAAAATTGTTTGTTACGCAATTTCTCCGTCAATTGTGGACCGATTTTTTTTTATTTTCAGGAGTATACTCCCGAGGTTTTTTTTTATTGCCTGAAGCAGGCAAACAGGTGGACGGCCCACTTGATGGAAGCTAGTTACCG
Organism: Dendrolimus houi; assembly: GCA_039645545.1. Lineage (NCBI taxonomy): Eukaryota > Metazoa > Arthropoda > Insecta > Lepidoptera > Lasiocampidae > Dendrolimus > Dendrolimus houi. The sequence goes on from CM077132.1 coordinate 10,357,765, forward strand.
TCGCCTATGGACATTTGCAACACTAGGGGCGTTGCCATCGCGTTGCCGGCCTCTAAGAAATTTTATATAAATAGGTTGTCCTATTGTTACCAAGTCAGGATCTGATGAGTGGAGCGCATGGAAATCGAGAGCAACCCTTTTTAAAGAACGTCTACACCGAAGAATGAGATCGCAAACTTGTACTATACGCGTAAAAGTTGTACCATTTCTACAGGCGCTTAGTATATTATTTCTGAAGCTATTCAAGTATTTGCGCAACTAAAAAGCAAAAAATAAATATTTAACTGACTTTTTTCTACAACATCTTGAAATTGTTGCGAAGTAATACATAAAATTACTACTATATTTTGCAAATTAGTCGTTGTTTATTATGCTTTACTTGGCACCGACTTCAAGATATTGTAGAAAGAAGTCGGTTAAATATGTTTTTTGCTTTTTATATTAAAATGGTTTTTGTTTTAATAAAAAAAAAATCCTGCACAAATTATTGTCGTCTAAAGGCGTATAAGCAAAGCGTACGCCATATAATTGTAGCCGTAAACGGCTAAATCCGTTCTGCTAAATAACATGATTTTATTAGTAAGCGTTATACCTATAGGCAATGCCTGTCACAGCAGGCACTGCCACCAAGGTTATAATGTCCGTTAACGTGTTAATAACGACGAGTGCAGGTCTGAATGCGTACTACATGATGATTGATCAAAGAAATTGAATATAGCATAGATGTAACATTAAAATTCGTATACAAAGCCATATTCTTTTCACTTACATACAAAGATAACATGCGATAGAAAAATAATAGGTTAAACTCCTTAACATGGCCATTATCTACACATTATCACAGTTGAGCAACCTACGTGGGAAACTCAGAAAATTTTGCGAAAAAAAAATGTTCTATATGTAAATATTTTTTTATTAAATCTTTTCAAAGTACTCTCCACCAGCCTGTATACAAAGTTTAATGCGTCTGAACCAGTTTTCGAAACACTTTTTCCAGTCCGCCGCAGATAACTCGTTTACAGCTTGTTCAAATGCTGACAGCGCATCTTCCGGCGACGAAAATTGTATCCCTTGGAGCTGATTTTTATTTTCGGGAATAAAAAGAAGTCACATGGTGCTAGGTCAGGGCAGTAAGGAGGGTGACCTAGGAGTTTGACTGGCGTGCTGTCCAGGACGTCCTTCGTTTTGAGCGCGGTATGGGCGGTCACGTTGTCGTGGTGGAGCAGCAGCCCGCGGAGTCCTGTGTTTGGTCGCTTGTTGTTCACAACAGAGAAAACTTCTGCCAAGCATTTGGTAGTATACCATTCGGCGTTGATGCTTCTTTGGTTCCGTAAAGGAATTGACACCAAGTAGCCGGTCAAATTGAGGAAACTCGCGATCAAAATCTTCCCCCCGCTTCTAGATCGCTTCACTTTGGTAGGCGTTGATTCGGCTGAACTTTTGCAGAGAGTGGCATGCGATTTAAGGGAAATTAAGTTTAGGGGTATACATACATACGCCTTATATATAGACACGAGACCTGTTATTTTGGCTAGGAAACACGTTTTTAGGGTCCACTAACAAGTTTTAAATGAATAACGGGAAAAACAAAAATACGTTTGATGAACAAGGTTATGTGATTTTTATTGATAAAAAAGTTTGATTTGTGTTTAGGAATAGACTTACACCTAATATATAAACACTAAAACTGTTTTTTAGTTTAGTAAACGAGTTTTGAATTAGTTATTATAATTTTAAAGTTCATAATAATAATTCACAGTACTGTCACCTTTTTTACTTTACGAAGATAAATGTTAACAATTCGATATGTCAATAATATCGATTTTTAATTACGAAAATTGTTTTTTTTTTGCTTAAATATTGAGAGTTTGAATTCGTATTACGCTGTTTTGGTTATATTGATTATTTTTATATTGACTGGCTTTCTCACTGGACTTCGATTGCATTGCTTGACTTTGGATTTTGGCGAAAATCTCTATCTGAATTTTTGGGTGTGATGTAGATAAAAGAGAGGTAAATTAATGGTGATTTGACTTAGGGACATCCTTACGGTTTATTCATAGCTACTAAGGTTGTGAGGGGTGATCAAAAGTCGCGACCAGTGACTAGAACGATGTGTTGGTGAGGTTAGGTTAGTCTTTAGACCAAAGCGCACGAGCCGAGCGACCGTAGAGAGCGTGCCGCGGCATTGGCCGGCGAATGCCAGGATCGATTGGTCACCATCAGTGAAGGTATGACTATCTTTCTGACAGCCTTCTGGGCACGCTTCCCTCTGGCAGCGATTTGATGCATAATTTAAATTAATTAATTTATAACTTAGTTCACAACAGTGGCTACATATTTGCCCTTTTGGGGACCCTGGAACCATGGAGTCTGAGGAGAACAAGCTTTATCGAGACATAGGCAAACGTTTGGTGAATGTCTCACGTGCCCAAAAGACTGGTCTATATATATCTCGGGCAACGCATTAGCGTTGCCATTCAGCGAGGCAATGTGGCCAGTCTTTTGGGCACGTTTCCAACTGACATCGGTCGGGTAGTAGATTTTATAGTTCAATTTTAGTTCGTATATTATATAGTTAATTTTAGTTTATTTTTAATATTTAATTGTATTTTTTTAAAGTTAGTTTAGTACGTATTACCTATTTATTCATGTAAAAGTATTATACCAACTTATATTCGTTTTGGAATATTGAATATTTATAGAGGAAACCCTTAGAGACAATTCGATTCGTTATTTATTTATTTTGGGTTAAAAAGTAATGAAAATCAAAACCAAATATTTTAAAACGGCAAATGAAACCAAATCTATTATTTATTTTCAATTTCACAAATAAACGGCAATGGGTAGTTACAAGATCCGTCATTAAGTCCGCCACCTTTCGCCAGATTTCCACAGTATTCATTCCCGCCGAGATTGTTAGGTTCATTATTTGCCCATACACCGGGAAGATTATTTAAATTCTTTCCTGTAAAAAGTAAATAATAATAATAGCACTGGAAAATTAGCAAAAAACAGTACTGGAAAAAAATCACGTATATTATTTGTTTGCGATAAGAATAATATGAGAACGGTGTGGACAAACTGATGAAGAATAAAAATCATGTGCCAAACGAGTGCTAGACAAACTAGAAGAATGGAGAAGATTGTTGTGTATATATTCGTCTACACATGGATCATTCCTCTATAAAATTCAATCAGTACATATAAATAATTCACAGTCGGTTCTTATATCTTACTATCTATTCATTTGCCTTACTACTACTTAACATAAACTCGTAATTCTGCCGATGGCACAGTAGGTAAAGAAATGGATAGTAAGACATAGAAACCCTGCTTAGTTAATAAAATTTAATCAGATTAATTAATAACTCGTGGCCCTGAAGAAGTCCAGGTTACTTGTAACAGATATATAGAGTTACTATCGCTCTTCCTCAGTTTAACTCCGTAACATAGTCTATGTACAATATTATAAAATTCTAAACATGCCATGTCTGTACATTGAAGCTATTTAAAAAAGAAACAACTGGAATACAAACATAAACGATGGAGAACACGATGCAAGTTCTTTTAGATTTCTTCTGTTTGTTGAGGATTCACGTAAATACTACTTGACTGATTTCGATGCGGTTTTCGGTGATCGACAGCAAATTCATAGACTTAAAATCTGCGCTACCTTTATCCTGAGAATCCCTTGGGAATTATTTAAAATGGCCAGATTAAAAAAAAACTAATTCCAATGATTGTTTCACTCATCCATAGCAAATTTTATGTAATAAAATGTGTTGTGTTTTTATCCTGGGAATCCCGCGGGAATTTTCTCGGGAGTGATTTGTAGTTGTTCGGGTGCATAGAAATGTAGTTATTCCGACGTAGTTTTCACTAAAACGATGGCTTAAATTATTTTTTAAACGGTGCGGTATTTGTTGTCCCGGGAATTCCGCAGGAATTTCAAGTGTTTAAGTGTCTAGTATCTAAATAAAAAGCAAGAGTCGATTACACTTCTAGAGTCAAATGTTACAGGAGCAGACAAGTTACGTAAGGGAGAGGTAAGCCAAAGAAATGGTTTGAAGTCATGGGTGACATTAGGTAATAATGGGTATCATCATCATCATCATCATCATAATAGGTATCACCATTAGCAATTTCGAATACTGTGCAAACTGAAGAACAAAAATTAGTTAAGCGGACCCCAGGGTTTGAGCGGACGCTCATTATTTAACGCTATGATCACGAGAGGTGGGTAAAAACGCTTCTTCATTAGTATAAGAGAGTGCTTCACTCAAGTATAGTACTGTAACGACTAACCTCCTTAGTCGTTATAATATAAGAAACGCCTCCCAAAACAACAAAATACATTATTGTATCGACCCGCGAGTAGAATACATCTCCTCTATAAGTGTCTTGATAGAGAATATAAAGTTATATCCTAAATCAGTCTCTCATTTGAAGATTCTGATCAGCTCTAAAACCGCTGGCCGTCACAATACTATATATTGTAATTACATACTGTTGCTCTTGCAGGTGTTGTATTGAATGAAACACACCTTAGCAGTGGACTGTATTTATTTATAGGTGCTACAACAGCAACAAGTATGATCAGCACTACTGTACTAAACAGCACGTTCAAGGTCAATCAACACAAGTTAGCACTAGAACCCGGATGTTCCACTACACACACCGATAACTACTAATTGTATCGATTACACCCATCAATACGAGTGGCACTAATCACATACACTTGTATCCACAAGATTCACGAAAGTCACGCTGTGAGTCCAAATGGCTGTAGAGTCCTTCGAATGCTTCCTGTTATTCCTATTCTTTCTAGAATTCCTTGTGTGTTCGGAAATTGTTTTATTCCTTGACTGACTAGGAACAACTGAATATTGAACATTTGATTATATACCAGAGGTTTTTTTTTTTTTTTTTTGGAGCTGGATCCAGCTGAATAGCCGCAGATGGCTGTTTCAGCGATACCGGACTTTGGGGGCTTCCCGACTCCGTGGGAGCGGAGGCGTTCAGCCCGGAGGCAGCACGCTCAAGGAGGCACCTCCTGTGAGGTTCGACCTCGGCTCGACCGCTGCGGGGGATTGACTCTACATAGGAGTTAGCCGTGAGAGGCTGAATGAGCTAAACCAATAGGCTGAAATGATTATTATTGGGGACTCGTTATCGACTCCGCCGGCGGAGCCGATCCTAGTCTATCGTTACTACCGCTTCGCAACGTGTTATGGCTGGAGGAGAAGAAGCGGCGGAAGAAACTCTCCAGCAACACGCCTAAGCTAATCTTGTATGGCTCCATGTGTCTGTAATGAGTGAGGAGCGATTGGTGGGTCTTAACCCTCAGAGAGACGATTCGAGCCGGGGGCTCTCCGGCGTCTGTTCTGTCTGCGTCTGTTATGCCAGGCTGATGTTCTGAGCCTCGGGGGGTTCATTATGGCGAGAATTCGGGTGATTTCATCCGGCTCGTCAATGAGTACATTGCGAGGGCGTCGTTTACTCGTGGGAGCGTTCGGAGTGGGTTTGTAATTGACCGTCTCCGTCACCAGAGGGTTTGGGTGATGGGGGGCAAGGTCAAAGAATCTGCGCGAAAGGGAGATTATGTAGTCTTTGATGGAGGGAAGCTCCAGGTCGCGATGTAGGTCGACGAGCCGCATGTATGGCGGTGCGTCGGCTGCAGCGGGTAAAAAGTGGTTCTGGATCTTTTGCAATTTCCAGATGTTGTAATTGCTGGCGTGGCCGAAGACCACACTCGCATAGGTCATGATGGGGCGGATGCAAATTTTGTATAGAGTCACCTTATTTCTAAGGCTCATCTTACTTTTCTTGCCTAACAACGGATTGAGTCGGCTTAGGGTCCAGTATGCTCTGTTCCTGGCCGCTTTGGTGTGCTTGTGGAAGTACAAGCCTTTATCGAGGGTTACGCCAAGATATTTGACTTCGTTAACCCATGGGATAACTCGGTCGAATAGCATGATGGGCGTTAATTGGTTGGCGGGACGGGTATTGAGTCGAGGAGGAGGGCTACGTGAGAACATGACGGCTGCACTCTTCTCGGGATTCATCTCAATCCGCCATCTACGGAACCAGTCGCCTAGTTCTTTGATGGCGGTGTTGAGCTGACTGCAGATTCTGTATCTGCTGGGGTCGCTGGAGTATATGGCGGTGTCATCCGCATGTAGGGCTAGCTGGACGTGGGGGTGCCGTGGTATGTCACTGGTGTACAGCGAGAAGAGTAGGGGGGAGAGCGCGGAGCCCTGAGGGACTCCCGCTTAGATGGTGTGAGAGGAGGAGCGAGTGCCCTCCACTCGGTATCTGAATTTACGGTCTTTGAGGAAGTCCCGTAGAATGAGTACGAGTCGGTCTGGCACTCCGAGCTGATATAGCTTGTATATCAGTCCGTTGTGCCAGACCTTATCGAAGGCTTTGGCGACGTTGAAGAATACTGCACCTGTTGGCAAGAATTTTCGTCCGCCACGTTGGAAGGTGGAGAGGACGTGCTCCGTGATGCGGAGCACTTGTTGGGGGCAGGAGTGTCTAGCTCTAAAGCCAAACTGCTCTTGGGGGATGAGATTATTGCTGAAGGCAAAATCTCTTAGTCTAGTGAGTAGGACTCGCTCATACAGTTTACCCAGTGAGCTGAGTAGACTGATATGGCGGTAACTGGAAGATTTGGAGGCCGATTTGCCTGGTTTGCGGATACCGATGACCTCCGCTTCTTTCCAGGCCTTGGGAAATTGACAGTTATTTATAGCAGCATTGAAAATGCTTACCATAATTAAGATAAGTTGGGCGGGGAGGATTTTTAGTAGTTTATGGCTGATTCCATCGTTGCCTGGGGCCTTGCGGGGCTTTAGGGCTTTGATGAAATCCTGTACTTCCTCAACCATGACCGGTTCGAGTGTGGTTTCCGCCGGGAGGGAGGACCGATATTCGACCTCGGCGTCTACCTCCGATAGGTGAGACGGGTCGACATTGGCAGTATTGGGGGAGCATTGGAGCTCTAGACTTTCGGCGAGGCATTTCGCCTTTTCGTCGTCATCAAACGCTTTGGTGTTATCGGGCCTCTCGAGGGGTGGCATGTTCGAGAGGGTTTCTGCTTTCAGAGATCTTGCCAGCTGCCAGTAAGCCTGGTGTGTTGGGGAGATGTCCTCCAGCAGTCGGTCCCAACGTTGGTTCCTGATCTCCTGCACACGGTATCTGACCTGTCTCTGTAGTGCTCTATAGTGAGCCCTATTTTCGAGAGAGGGGAAACTGCCGCAAGCTCTGAATGCTGCCCTCTTTTCCCTCATCAGCTCTCTGACATCATCCGGGAGTGGTAGTCGGCGGTCCTCGAGGGGTACCTGCCGAGTGGACTCCCGTACCACGCTCTGGAGGTGGCTGGTGAGGGCTTCAATGGCAACATCGTTGTCCTGGGCTGAGACAATCGGGTCTGGGATTTGGTCAAGTCCGGGGAGCTTGTCGTTGCGAGCAAGTTCCGGACTTTGGCCCAGTCTATGACGGGTTTCGTCGGTGGCGTCGAGTCAGTCGGGGGGCCTAACCGGAGTACGACCGGCAAGTGGTCGGAATCGATGTCGTCCCGTGTTTCGATTGAGCGAAACTGAAGGGAGACTCCTTTCAGTAGCGCTATATCGAGAACGCTCGGTCTTTGTATGTCCGGTCTGTCGGGGTATCTAGTAGGGGTCAAGGGGGCTAGAATGCCAAAGAGGAGCTTGTCCGAGAGGCGGAGAAGCTCCCTTCCTTTGCCGGTTTCAGTTGCCCAATTCCAACTGGGATGTTTGCAGTTTAGGTACCCGGCTATTATAACCGCGGAACCCAGACTGAGGTCGTCTTCTAGTATGGGCTTTTGACAACCTAGGTACGCTGAAACTATGACGATGGGCTGATGGCCCGTCATCGATAGTTTGCAGGCGGAGACTTCTAGTTCCTCTAGAGGGGGGATATCAATGGGGAGGCAGTGCAAGGACCGCTTGTAGTAGATAAGTGTCCCTCCGCCGCGGGAGGTTAACCTATCATGCCTGATCAGGTTGTAATTAGCGATTCGGGGATCTCTAATACTCGGCTTTAAGAAGGTCTCTTGCACTAAGAGAATGTCTATATTATCGGTGACCAGGAAATCGTGAACCAAGTCGCGTTGATCATTAAGTCCGTGGGCGTTATAAGTAGCCAAAGTCAATGAGCGGGGTTTTTCCCTACTTGTGGTAGCCATTGAGACGGTTAAGTTAGGGCAATTCGTACAGGATCTTCATCAGCGGGCCGTGTTCAATCACGAGCCGCAGACGAGCCTGAAGGGTAGTGGTGGTTTCTAGCTTTCTGGGAAAGATGGCTACCTCCTTCAGGTCGAAGGGTAGCGTCTTGGCGAATTGTGTTACCATCGCGAGGTCCTCCGAGATGGAAGGGGTAGCACTTGAGGGGGGTGGCGCAGCGACAGGTTGGGGCTGGAGCCTGAGAAGGGGCATCGGGGCTCTAGCCTGGGTGGGTAGAGCGGGGAAACCTGTCCAGGGGTTGAACGCCAGGAGAGGAGCGGGCACGAATGCCGGACGTATGGGGGCGGCCTTGGAGGCAGGGGGAGAACGCTTAGCGTTCTTTTTGAACTTGGGAGCGGCCGGGCACCCGCGGTAGTTAGCGGGGTGTCCGGTTTGTCTGCAGAGTATGCAGGCCGGAGGGTCGGGGGAGTCCCGAGTCCGTGAGCAATCACTGGTCCCGTGGTCCCCGAGACACTTGACGCATCGCGGGCGAGAGTGGTAGTGATTTGCCGAGTGCCCATATAGTTGGCAACGGTGGCATTGCCGGGGCCTTGGTTTTGGCCTGTTTAGCCTCTTTATCAAGGTGGCCTTGGGGAGAGCTGTTGAGCTGTCTCTTCTTGGCTTTGCGGTTGGTGACGACTTGAAAGCCGTCATCATCACCGTTTTGGGTGGAGGGGTCGATCTCCATGTCGCTTTCAGACGCGGCTGAAGCGACAGCGGGAGACTCGGTCGTGACGGGGGCGGGGGCGGATGCGGGCGGGGCCGCGGTGGGGGTGGCCGAAGTGGCCGATGGGCTTGCATCCTGAGGGGCTGGGGTCGCGGGGGCCTTGGGGCCGGGGCGGCGGCTTTGGTAGCCTTCGGCGGTGCGGCCTTAGAGGCCTTGGGGGGCAGCGCGGAAGACGCAGCTTTCGCGGAGATCGCGGTGGTGGCTGCCGGAGGTGCTGGGATAATCTCCATCAAGGGGAGGTATCTCTTCATCTGCTGGCAGTACCATGATTTGAGAGCCGGGTCGCGGCTCTCAAGTAAATGGAGGGTTTGAACCCACCAATTCTGTGGGGTGGCTATCCCTCGGGCGGGAGCAGCCCGAGGGATTTGTGTAAGTGTGTTTGCCTAGTCCCCCTGCCGGGTGTAGGCAGGGGGGTGCGCCCTATTGTGAGCCCTAAGCTTGTAGCCCCTTTGCCGATCTTATTGTGCAAAGGGGTCCCTAACTGCTTTGTGGGTAGACAGAACCACAAAGGATGGGAAAAAAGGAGGAGGTCATCTAGCACGGAATTGGAGATGCCTGAGGTCGGCAAGGGTACTCCCCCTATGCCGGTGGTTTCACGCCCGTCCGGGTTTACCGTTTCCCTGAAGGAGAACCGCCGGGCGCCCGGGTCACGCCCCAACTAGGTTCGTTAGCACCGCCAGGTGTCCCCTAGCTGACCTAGTGGTAATTAAAATTGGGTAAACAATTAAAATTACCACGAGGGTTCGCGCAAACGAACTACGCGGGTGTGGGGTGGAAACAACATATCCCAGAGGCTCGCACCGTGCTTACTAAGTTACCACTTAAAAGCAGACGCGTAGCAGCTAACCGAACGAGCTATATATTAGCGGTAGGCGGGGCGTTGGGTACGGGATTTTTAAAATCAAAATATATAATCTGACATGTTTCAAATCAAAATATAGCAAGTTGTTTTATTTAGAAAGCTTTGATGGTGAAAATAATAAATTATGTTCCTTTTCACATATGTGATAGCCCGTAGTCACCATGGGAATAGCCACATTTCAATGCCCTTATTGGCATCACCAGTTCCACTTAAAGTATATATTAAAACGTGAAGCAAAAACAACAAAAACTTAGTACCTTTTTTTTACGAAAATTGCGCGGACGGAGGAGTATGAAATTTTGCACACTTATAGTTTATTTAGAGAAGAAGTGCAGAATGCTATTTGTTTTAATTATGCTTAAAAATACATTAAATCAATAAAAAAACATTACACATACTATCATGTATTTGACACACACACGCACTTTTGTTTATTGTTAAAGTCAAATTAACAGTGTAGCTTTGGCGAAATCTGTGATTATAAGTATAGTATTTGCAACAAAACCTTAATAATATTCAAACTTATAATTTAAATTAATTATTATGGTCGAATTTCGACCACGGGCGACCACTAGTTCATATAATTGGAACAATATCACCGGTAAATATAACATTACCTGTAACAGTCATCCATAGTTTGTGATTTTTCCAATCTCGGAAACCTAAATTTACAAATCCTGGATCGGAATTTGTACGTTTTTTAACATATAAATCCCGCAGGAGGTCTTGTTCTCCTGGATTGTCAATTACTGCTAAGTGAGCACCCTCTGCAGCACAAATCATGAATGCTATGCTCCAAATCTCAGAAGTACTATGAAACTTGTAACAACTTTTTGTGCGATGATCCATTTCGTAGCCTAAAAGAACATGAGCATTTGTTTACAACAAGCATAAATATAAAAGCTAGCTAGTGCATAGCAGATAGTCCATGAACTGTGAAGGATTACATAGAGCTGGCAAAATTCCTTGCAGAAAATCCACACTAGTTGCAAAACCAAATCCAAAAAAGTTATGTTGAGCATGGGCCCTTTTTGGACACAATAATTGATATTTATATCTATTTTTTGTATCTCTCCCTGTATCTTGTCTTGAGTAAATATTTTTCTTTCTCTTTCTTGTTTGAAACATCCACTGTTTTCATTATTTGGTATTCCTATTAAATTTGATTCATATGAACCTACTGGGTTCATATGAATTTTCGAGAATAATGACCTACAAAGATAGATGGACAGGCGATAAAAATAAACAGTTATACGAAAATATTCCAAGTATCTCCTACACTACTCTTTATTTATATGAAGACTATTAAGTCTTCATATAGCTCAGCCAAATAGTAAGGCTTCGACTGACGCCAATAAACGCAGTTTTTGAAAGGTAACATTTCACTACACGGTTTACACTTCTGACAAAATTACTACTCAAAACCTATCAATATCCTACAACTATTGTTAATTTTAGTTATATTACACATTTTTATAAAATAAAACTGCACAATACAACGTCCCCTTTCAATTCCCGCAGAAACATGGTCTCTTTAAGAGACTAAATTTCTCTGCCTGCCTTTGTGGCAAATTATAGGTACTAATATACTACTTTCATTACTACAAACCGAATGGTTTTTGCGAAAAATGCACACACAAATGCCGGAAATAGAGCTCCCTTTTTGCCATTTGGCTACGAAATTCAAAAAACATGTTTATAACGTTTTGTAGAATACTTGAAAAGAATATATCTACCTGGAACTGAACCACATGTGGGTGTTTTGAAGTTGTTTGGTTTATAACAAGAGAACGCATAGGTCTCATTACAGAAACAATCTGCCATATTACCACCAGGCAGCATGACCAAGCAAGCCTCGTTGTTATTATGATTGTCAGGCTCATCCTTTGCCCAATTTATTGGCATTTCAGATAATGGAACACCTGAGCATGTAAAGTACACATATTATTAGATTAATTTTAAAATAAATTTGGCGAATACGTAACCAAGTCCACATTTAATAGAGGATTCCGTAGAGTTTTACGGTTACGAAACCATAAAAAGCACGATATGGTTCAAACCAATATTCGTTGAAAATATTTTTGAAGTGGTACCATCTTGAGTTTGTTATACTGCGGCCGCACCTAAGATAGTGTTAAATATGTTGTCTGTGGCCGAATGCGTTTTATTTAAAGAGTTAAAAATAATCCCGTTATCGAATAGCCACATTAGTGTATATACGAGTACATACGTTATCTGTCAATATTTAACGTCATTAACAATATCGCATTTCAAAAAACGCATTAAACCCATCGCACTATTTGCACGAAGCGGCCTATGTCTATAACATTATCGCAGATGAAACTCCACCGTGAGGATTTTCTACGTCATAGATTAAACGGTATGGGGGGTATAGGGGTGTGGGTAATAATTTTTATGACTTTAGAATCTGACAACTTCGCACCTGCTTACTTAAATAAATCATTAAAACATTGTTATGACTTTTTAAGGTCTGTCTGAACACGTCCCACGCGACTAGTGGATTGAAAAAATAAATCAACTTCCAGTTTCATCGACGGCCACCTCTAATTTTTTGTTGTTTTGCGGTTTTAGTCGGTTTAATTACATTATTGTGTAACGCTATGTAAACTATACATGGGGAGATCACCTATACGTTCAGGATACGACCCGTTTACGATAACTAGACGTGTATGGTTACCAAATTATAAAAATTAACTTCACTTAATACCGTGTTATAAAATAGGTTATAAATAGAGATTGTTACAAAATGTTCTTAATTTTTGTTGGAATTTTCTAGTAATTATCACGATTTTAGGTGTTTTGACTGTTGCTTAATATTTCTGATTGTTGGTAATCAACCCTAACTAATGACACCTACATTCTTGAACACATTTTAAAAAAGGGAGCGTATGTTTCTTTGAGGGTTCCAGCACGTTGTACATTTCCGTGTCACAGCGTTCATCGAGTCCTAAATTAGATGATGATTACAAACATTACCAGTAATCGTGAAGAAATCTCCTTTGGAATAGGTAGCGCTGACTCCTGTCCAAATAGGAGCAGCTTTTCCAATTTTGGACATCACTTTTAACATTTCTTCGTTCTCTGGAGACATCAGTTCCGCATCTGAAAATGTCCTGTTGTTTTATTTCATATTGTTATCTATCCTACTAATATTATAAACGCAAAAGTTTGTAAGTATGTATGGATGTATGTTTGTTACTCTTTTACGCAAAAACTACCGAATAGATTTTGATAAAACTGTACAATAATATAGCTTACACATGAGAATTATACATAGACTATAATTTATAAAGATATAGTGTGAATTATCCAAAATATAACGATTTTCCATCACCACGCGTGTGAAACCGCGGGGCGCATCTAGTTCTTCATATTAATAAAAATAATCTTATTTTAATAAGTTAAATACCCGCTACTGAACTTAATAGTATTAATTTTCTTTCGGTTTATAATTTGCAATTGGGTTCCGCCTACTACTAAACTTAATACAGGTAGTCAGGATCTGATGAGTGGATCGAATCCCAGGGATATCGACCATAACCCTTATTAAAGAACGCCGTGCGACTAAATTCTTGAAAAAAGCTTGTATACGCGTGTATAGCATTTTCTGCAGGCGCCTAATTTTTTTATATGCATGTTAAGCGATTTCTTTGTGGATCAATTTGAATTTTTTTATCTTTATTCCTAAGTATGTATATTTCCGTGGCGGTTCCCTGGTCAACAAGTCAGGATCTGATTAGTGGATGTCAGAGAAATCGAGAGTAACCCTTATTCAAAAACACCAAGAGCCTATATTTTTCCAAAAAAAGTACGTATACGCATGCTAATATTATACATTCTACTGGTGCTTAATTTTTTTTGTAGGTAAGTTACACAATTTCTCCGTCAGTTGTGGACCCATTTTCAAATTGTTTTTTAACTCGCGAGATAGTCCCATAGTCACCAAGTCAGGTTCTGATTTGTGGATCGCAGGAAAATCGAGAGTAACCCCTGTTGAAAAATATATGCACTGAAGAGTGAGATGGTAAAGTTGTATACGCGTGCGCGTACAATTTTTACAGGTACTTAATATATTATTTATAAAGCTATTGAAGTATTTGCGCAACTAAAAAGTAAAAAATATTTTTTTTCACAGAAGCAAAACCGACTTCACACTAAAAACCAGAGAATAAATATTTAACCGACTTCTTTCTACAACATCTCGAGTCGGTGTCAAGTTAAACACAAAAATTATAATTTTTTGTTTTGTTCTTATATGTTTTATTGGTACCAACTTCACGATGTTGTAGAAAGAAGTCGGTTAATTTTTTTTCTTTTTATTGTGAAGTAGATTATGTTTTTGTTAAAAAAAATGTAAACAATTCTAAATTTCATATATGATAGCACAAGGTCCGACACATCGTGGCCCATTTTTACGCTTTCACAAAATTTTTAAATCAATTTATCATTCGTAATTAAATTTAAACATATGACTTATACTAGAGTTTATCCCGCGGCTGTGCTGCGGATCATACTCTAGTGCGTACCTCTTGTTTAAAGAGCAGGCTTTAATACAGGTTACAATGTATATATTTTTTATGTTAGTGCTATTTTCCCCGGAAGATTTACTTCATTTTATACCGCAAACTATCCCATTTCCCAGGATGAAAAGTATCTATGTCCATTTTCGGTATTAAAATTACATTAAATCGATCAAAATGACCAAATCTACCAAAATGACCAAATCGACCAATATGACCAAATCGACTAAATAAGCAAATCGACCAACATGACCAAATAGATCAAAACGACCAAATCGGCCAAAATGACCAAATCGAACAAAATTACCAAAATAACCAAATCGACCAAAGCGATCGTTCGATTGTCTGTCAGTGAGTCACTGTGGAGGTAGTGAAGTCGGTCGATGGCCCGGCCACAGCGACAGTTGTGTGGTTAGCAGCAATTTGCCACAAGACCAAGGCAAATTGCTGACCCTATTTTCATATTTATATAGGCACAGCAGTCAACGAATTCGGCTCTCGCGTGTCTGCTCGCCTTCGAGTCTTATACACGGCAATGATGCGTGTTATTTCGCCTCCGTCAGCACTGTTCGCCATCGGACACCATGTATGTCATTAGCATTCGGAGTTTCTACTTGATACTAATATTTTGGCCAAATAAACATTTATTTAAAATTATGGTGGTGTACGTGATAAATTTAACAGTGGCTTCACAGTATATTTTTAAAAATGTTAAGAAAAAGTATCTTGGATTTTCCAAGATTAGGTGATGAACATTGTTAAAATACTAGGAACAAAAATAAATTCGAAACACCCACATGTCGGCTTCATGAAGTTTACAATAGTTTTGTGGGGTGAAGTGTAATAATGCTCTTCAACAAATTCCCAAATATTGTTCAGTAAACAAGTAAAAAAAAAAAATAGTAGCGCAACTTTTGTGCGAGAAGGCTTATTAAACGACGAAAGATTTTTAGACGACCGCACCGAATAGGAACAAAAGGCCATGGAGAAATTTTTTCGCACGTTTTGGAGCAAGAAGTCGTATACTATTTTCGTGGGCGACACTTTTTAGGTAATAATCGCATTGTATGTTTACATTAGACCAAAAAACAAAAGATCGCCTTACTACGAGTGTATCATACGAAGATCGTAAGGTAATTATTACTAGAGTTTTATTTACACTACGACACAAATCGCATTGAAATATTTACCTACGATTTCTCGACTTGTCTAAACTAGCAAAAAGCGGTGCTTCAGGAGGGATTGCGAAGTTTTCTACCTAGTACCTAATAATTTTTAATATAGTTTAAAAAAATAATGTATGGGATATTAATATGGGCTTATAAACAATTCATACGACAAAGTATTATCATTCATTTTTTATTTTGCCCAAACAATATACTTCATACAATAAAATTCTAATAAATAAAAATTATTAAATCTTTTATTTTGTTTAAAATGTATAAAATAATATTTTTATGATTGATCTAGTAAGCTACATACATATATACATCTAGTAATACATATATCACATCTAGTAATAAAATGAAATTATTATGACAAAGCCCAAATGTGAAAGTGTGAAAGTTTCTTATAAAGTGTTCTACACAATAATGCATAGATTATGGGATAGTGTTAGGGCTCGCTTTGCTCTCCCTGACTAGAACTCGTATGACATTTTTTTCAAGTTCATGAGAGTATAGTCCGAATCAGTTTGAACCGATTTGCCATTCGAGCTCGGTGATTAGCACGGTTTCTTAATTCAAAGTGACACAAAAATCATATAAATTTGAATCTGCTAACAATATTAAATTCATTGAACTTTTATAAATAAAAGTTACGAATGTTTGTGGAATAGTTTTTTTATTTATTTAATAGGTTGGCGTTTGACCACGATCATGTCCAATGCCGGACAATGATGCGGTCGAAGATGGAGCACTCTTACCTAGATAGTATCTATTCACACAAGACTTGAAGATACCCGAATTGTACTTTTCGGGAAATAAGGACTCAGGTAGTGCATTCCACAACTCTGCCGTATGTAGAAAGACCGTGGAGGTGAAACGTTTAGTTTGCACTGGTAGCGTTTCCACTGTGAAACGATGGCGTAGACCAGAGCGCCTTGTGGTCTGAAGATGGAATGGTGTAGGGAGGATCAGGTCGAACAGTTCAACCGCACAGTCTCCGATATGAATCCAATAAAAAACCGATAGATTAGCAACCCGACGTCGATGCTCTAGGTCTTGAAGCCTTGTATTGACAAGCTGGTCACTATCAATCAACCTTTTGGTTCTTCTCTCAATTGACTCTAGCGCTTCAGTACTCCATGCAAGATCTTACTTGAGAACAGTAAAAATTAAGCAGTCGCTCTGCAGTGAAGTGCCGTCTCACCTTTGAAAGTATACTCAGCCTTTTAGCGGCCAGCTGAACTACACTTTCAATGTAGGAGCCGAAATTGATAGTGGATGTTAAGGAAATGTCAAGAAGTTGAAGTTGGTCGGTTATCGGAATGGGTACTTGAAAAAATGGGACTCAATTCAAACTGACTTTTTTTCGCCGTAAAGAGATAAGCCTGGGTTTTAGCTGTATTGAATTTGACAAGATTAGCATCGCCCCAATCGGATACTGCTTTTAGGGTCAAATTAATAAAAAAAATAAAACTTATTTATAACGTATTTATTTGGATAAGGATTAATATCATGTTTATAAAAACACCTTTGCAAAGAATGCATTATTTTGGAACAAATTTGGTTAGCATAAAAAAGGTTATAGTGAGACACATGCTCTCGCTGACTTTTTTTTATAACTTTTAAAGGGGAACAATTCTGTCACACATGATTTTTGCGAAACTTTAACTATTTACACAGCGCATGCAGCAGAAGCTCTCAAAAGGAAAAAAATCCTCGCTTTTGAAACATTCTTCATTGATGCTCCACTCCTATTGGTCTTAGCGTGATAATATACTTATATAGCCTTCCTCGATAAATGGGCTATCTAACACTGAAAGAATTTTTCAAATCAGACCAGTAGTTCCTGAGATTAGCGCATTCAAGCAAACAAACAAACAAACTCTTCGGCTTCATATTGTTACGAGTTGCGAGACTCGAATTAAAAATGCCGTTGGAATTATTATAGAGTTTAATAGAACTATAGAAACACGTATAACACAGGTACAAATATAACCGAACACAATTAATCCAAACGTAATGCAGAAGGTCGTAATTCAATAAAACGCGCAAAGTCCGTCACTATTAGATCCCCAATAGTACACACGTCACGCCTTGATCGTAGTTGTCGCTCAACTGCCTCCTCCTTCAAACAGGCCATCGTTTTATACTGCACAAATGCAAATATGCCCATCGACATAATTTCCTACAGTTAGCTTGTATTTATAATCCGTAACACCTGGCTAATTGTGCAGCCTGCAAGCGGCCGTAGACGAGTACAATATAACAATAGGCTGTTCTTCAAAATAACCAGAAACGTATGCCAATAAATAAGTAAACAAAAGAAGACGATTATAAAAGGATTACAATTAGTTCACATGCCGACAGGTAATAAAATGTGTTTTTTTACAGATTAGGAATGGAATTTGTTTTTTTGTCGGAACCTAAGTTGTAACAATATATTAGTATAGATAAAAATAATGTAGCAAAGGTAAGTTCCTGGGAAACGGTGGTAGACTTATGACGTTCAAAAACGTAATCTGTAAGATTCCATTTCGAAATAAAACATTCATTTTCATTTATATATACGATTTAATACCGTAAAGTTACATCGAAATCCGTTCAGTAGTTTTTTCGTAAAAAAGTAACAAACATCTATCTATCTTTACAAATGTTCTCCTTCATAATTTGAATAGGATTTGAAATAATTAATTAAAATAACGATTAAACTCACCCTCGTAATAGCAACGTAGACGAGCCTCCTCCCAATCTAAGGGCATCGGATGATGATGAACCCACCCTATTTCAGGGTAGTACTTAAACCCTAATCTATCCATTTCGTCAGACATTTCCGTTATAGCTTTGGCATCTGTAAAACAAGAAAACATAGTATACAAATACAAGAGTACCTGTCGAGAATTGTTTCAGTTAGATATACAAAAGCACTCGGTAGAAGGACTGATTTTGTATGGAATGATAAGCCTTTGCTATGGGGTGAAAATAGGTGAACGTATTATCTGTATGTATGTCTGTCCTATTATAGTCTACACTCGGATGAAGAATATCTACCTACCATCGACCATTGTTACCTGCATAGTAATGTTTCTTTTTAAGGTTAATAATTAATTTTGTTATGTACCCTCTTATTTCTGAACGATATAAGTTATTTATAAACATTCAATTCTAATCGATACAGTCGGCCATTTCCTTAATTGAATATTAAATTTGTTATATAAGCGCCTGTTTTGTGTAGAGTAGTTTTTTTATAATTGACCATAATTATTTTTAATACAAATTTATCTCTAATATGTTGTCATAATTGTGATAATAATAGGTTGGGGAAAAAGTCTTTTCGCATATAGTATGTATGAACTTATAATAAGATCTCTTTGGCTATACCATTTGTATCTGGCTGGTTTTGGTATCATTAAAAAGTTTGAATTTTAAAGAAGACAATTCCAAATTCATATTAGGAAAATGTGTGATTTTCATTCGTTTTTCTTATTGTTAAAATGAGTGAATCTAATGAAGAAGTTCGATACATTTTAAAATTTTACTACAAAAAGGGTAAAAATGCAACACAAGCTGCGAAAAAAATTTGTAATGTTTATGGACCTAATGAAGTACCTGTGAGAGTATCGCAAATTTGGTTTAAGCGTTTTCAATCCGGAAATTTTGATATCAAAGATACACATCGCTCTGGTCGCCCTGTTACGGACAAAATTGATGCCATTTTTGAAAAAGTGGAGCAAGATCGGCATATTAGTAGTTACAATGTAGCTGGAGAACTGGGAATTGAACACAAAACGGTTTTGGCGCATTTGAAAACAGCTGGGTATACAAAAAAGCTCGATATTTGGGTGCCTCATGAGCTCACTGAAAGAAACATAATGAACCGTGTACTCATTTGTGATTCTTTATTACGACGTAATGAAACCGAACCATTTTTGAAGAAGCTGATAACTGGTGATGAAAAGTGGATCACGTACGAC
The DNA here is from genome assembly GCA_039645545.1 of Dendrolimus houi. Classification (NCBI taxonomy): domain Eukaryota; kingdom Metazoa; phylum Arthropoda; class Insecta; order Lepidoptera; family Lasiocampidae; genus Dendrolimus; species Dendrolimus houi. Next base: position 10,377,281 of record CM077132.1, read on the forward strand.
AAGAACGTGCGAAAAAGATCGTGGTCAAAGGCCGGTCAGGCTTCACAGACTGTGGCGAAACCCGGGTTAACTCGCAACAATGTGATGCTGTGTGTATGGTGGCATTGGAAGGGCATTATTCATTATAAGCTGTTACCGCCAGGAAGGACTATCGATTCTGAACTGTACTGCGAATAACTGATGAGATTAAAGCAAAAAGTTGAGAGAAAGCGGCCGGAATTAATCAACAGAAGGGGTGTGGTTTTTCACCATGATAACGCTAGACCTCACACATCTTTAGCCACTCAGCAAAAATTACGAGAGTTTGGCTCGAAGGTGTTAATGTATCCGCCGTATAGTCCTGATCTTGCACCTTCAGATTTTCACCTGTTTCGGTCTCTGCAGAATTCCTTAGGCAGTGTCAGGTTAACATCACGAGAGGAGTGCCAAAACCACTTGTCGCAGTTTTTTGGTCAGAAGCCCCAAAATTTTTATAGCAATGGGATCACGTCCCTACCTACAAGATGGCAAAAAGTTATCCAACAAAATGGCACCTACATACTTTAGTCAAATGTAAATAAACTTTATAAAAAAACCTTTTGAACTTTTATATAAAATACGAAGAAACTTATTCCCCAACCGAATAGATTATAATTTAAAATCTCTCTGTTGTATATAGACGGTATTCACTACATTTTATTTTCATGTTGGCAGAAATGATATATTTTCACTGCGTTCGATTTATTTCATTACATGTAAAACTTTAAATAATAATATTTTATATAATATCTTATATAAAATATTATCTAAAATTTCCAAACAATTATTTAACAAGTTTTTTTAATTCATGACCTTTGTAATTAAGATACTTTATCAATGACCTTCAATCTCTATTGGTCGTGCCAGTTTGCTAAGTTTCATATATTGTAAAATTGTTGGAGGGATAGCGAGGTGTTCTAAAAATGTCTGTCCACTGTGTCAGTTCACTGTTCAGTGTATGAATTGTATTTGAGACATAAGGTTCTCTGATTATAAATATAGTGATCAGTTGCTGTTCTTTTATTACCATAAACCCTGCAACCCTTCTAAGTTGTTACAAGTTTTTATCCGTGCAGGAACGGAAAAAGAATACATTTTCCTGCGGCCGGGCGGCCAGTCGTAAGAGGCGACTAAACAACCCACAGCCAGGTGGTAGGGCATTTGCCCGACTGGATGGCTACCGCCCCTGGTCTAGAGTATGCCGCCATAACAATCTTGAGTTGTGTTCCGGCATTAGTAACCAGGTTCCAGTCTCTCTTAAGAGAGCAGCAACGCATGTGTAGCCCCTTTGGTGTTGCAAATGTCCATAGGCGATGGTAACGACTTTCCATCAAGTCGGCCGTCTGCCTGTCTGCTGAACTCATTCAATAATAATAAAAAGTATTACACATACGAGTACTATATATATTTTTAACAGAGATGGGCCGAAATTCGTTTTACTTTCGGTTTGATCGAATTTCGGCAGCTTGAGCCGAACTTCGGGATTCGGCCGAAAATCGGTTTAAATGCCGAAGATTGGTTGCAAGAAAAAGTAAAATACCTAATTGCACTATTTTGACAGAAATCAATAGGAATCATACCTTTCATAAACGTAAAATAAAATTAGGACATTATATATTCATTGTCATTTATTTTAGTTGGGAATATGTAAAACCTTAACTTGCAATGTGATAAAAATTAAATTAGTTCTTCTTAATGGAAGAGCCTTATAAATCTTTGCCTAATTAAATATACATCAAATTCTAACAAAAATGAAATATATATAGTATTCTTCTAATTCTTTTGAAAATCTCATCAGTAACTAGTGTAACTGCTGAATTATAATGCATAGTATGAATTAAAAAAAAAAAACCTTTCTAACTGATATCAGCAATTACAACTTTATTTTGATTGAAATCACTTTTTTACAAACTAAACAATAACGGTCTTATTAATAGAGATCTTAGAAAAACGCCAAAGATTCGGCATTATCAAGTCACGACGTGTTGCTTTCAAGAAAGCGCGGCGAAATTAAACCGAATTTCGGCGGAATTTTTTATTTTAACCGAATGTTCGGCTGAAGTTCGTATTCGGTTCAAACCACATTCGGCCCATCCCTAATTTTTAACCGAAAAAGGAGGAAGTTCTCAATTCGTCTGTATGTTTTTTCTATATGTTCGTTACTCGATTTATCCGTCGATTGTGAACCGATTTTAATGTTTTTTCTTTTGATCGAACGGCTGTACTCTCGAATTAGTACCATTGTTACCATGTCAGGATCTGATGAGTGGGTTCTAAGGACTTAAAGAAACTCACAAAAATTGTTAACCAACTTCTACGTAACACGATATTGTAATCCGATTATCAAATTGCTTTCTTTACTCTAAAGATCTTTCTTTACTCTATTTCTTGATTTAGCTAAAGCTTTTGATACTATACCTGTCTTTACTCTTCTACTCAAACTTGAAAAAGTTGGTATCAGAGGTGATCTACTGAATCTTTTCCGAAGCTATCTTACAAACCGCACCCAAATTGTTAAGATTGACGAATTCACTAGCCATGAGCTCCCTGTAGAATATGGCGTCCCACAAGGTAGTATTTTAGGTCCTACCCTGTTTCTTGTCTTTATCAATGAATTATGTGACCATTCCATCCCCAACGCTACTATAGTATCATACGCTGACGATACTGCGTTAACATTTATTGCTGATTCATGGAACGATCTTGAAAATGTTGCACAATATGGTTTTAATATAACACAGAATTGGTTAACTTCAAATTTTTTGACCCTTAATACGTCTAAAACAAAATTTATTACTTTTGCAATAAGCTCTGTTTCACAACCATTAATACCAATTATCTTGAAAGCTCACAACTGTTCCTCTTCCTTATCTTCTGCCTGTAAATGCCCTAATTTAACCTCTGTAGACCACATTAAGTACTTAGGCATTCTTTTGGATAAAAATTTAAATTTTAAACTTCATATTGAGTCCCTTACTAGTAGAGTTCGCAAACTTATATATATTTTTAAAACTCTTTGACATGTTGCTAATCCTCATATAATTCGCAATGTTTATTGTGCTTTATGTCAATCGATCATAATTTACTGTATATCCTGTTAGGGTGGAGCTTCCAAAACGTATATGAAACCCCTGGAAATAGCTCACAGAGCTATTCTAAAAGTGGCTACTTTTCGTCCAATTTTGTTTCCAACTACCGAACTATATGAAGTTTGTAATGTTTTGAACGTACGCCAGTTATTTATTCTTCATACGGTCCTATTGCAATATCAACAAACACCTTTTAAAATTATTTACAAGCGTCGCAAAGACATAATTTGTGTATTACCCAATATAAACTTCTCATTCCTTAAAAAGTTCTATTTTTATCTTGGTCCTGCACTTTATAATCGAATTAATGCTAAATGTCCAATCTATCACCTAATTTATGCAAAATGCAAAAAATCACTACGAACATTTCTCCAAAACAGTAGTTATGACGACACAGAAAAATTATTAGAATAATACTAGCAAAAATAATATAAAATAATGTATCACACACACAAAATACCACAGAATATACTCAAACCAGCATACTATAGAATATACACAAACCAATACATGCATATAATAAACACATAACCTACTACCACATCACTTACATATATAACATAAAACATGGACTTTAACATTTTGACTAGCCGTCCCCCCATATAGTTTCATCCTATCGGAGCCTAGTATGCTGTTTCTCCTTAACACAGGTTATTTTATAACCTAGCTAGGAAGACAGCGCCACTTTCAACAACTCGGGCAATACAAAGAACAGATTCAAAATTGTTAATGTCGATTTAAATAGGTATTTATAATTATGATATAGTCATTATAATGTAGTTATTTATGTTCATAACGTTTAGTTTAAATTAAGTATCATTGTAACTACAAGTATCTGTAACATTTTTCAGTTCAATTAAAAAAAAATATTTATTTAAAAAAAAAAGATCATCCTGCCGAGGCATTCTCATGGTCACCAAGTCGGGATCTAATGAGTGGATCGGATCTCACGGATATTGAGCATAGCCCTTATTAAAGAACGCCGTGAGCCTAAATTCTTGAAAAAAAGCTCGTATACGCGTGTAGCTATTACATTTTCTACAGGCGCTTAATTTTTTATATGCATGCGATTTCTTTGACAATTGTGGATAAATTTGGATTTTTTTCGTTATTCGTAAGTATGTATACTCCTGAGGCGGTTTCGTGGTCACCAAATCAGCACCTGATGAGTGAATCCCAGAGAAGTAGAGAGTTACCCTTATTAAAAAACGCTGAGAGCCTACATTTTTCCAAAAAAAGCTTGTATACGTGTGCTAATATCACACATTCTACAGGTACTTTAATTTTTTGTAGGCATGTTACGTGATTTCTCTGTCAATTGTGAATGGATTTTCAAATTGATTTTTTCAACTCCCGAGATGGTCCCAAAGTCACCAAATAAGGATCTGATTTGTGGATCGCAAGGAAAACGAGAGCAACCCTTGTTGAAGACTATGTACACCGAAGAGTGAGATGGCAAATTTGTATATGCATATCAGTTGTACAATTTCTATAGGTTATTTAAAGTTATTGAAGTATTTGCTCAACTAAATTTTTTTTAACAAAAATAAAACCGATTTCACTCTAAAAACCAAAAAAATAAATATTTAACCGACTTCTTCCTACAACATCTTGAAGTCGATGTAAAACGTAAAAAAATAACAACAAATTTACAAAATATTGTCATTTTAATGTTAGGTTGAAGTCGGTTTTGTTTTTGTTAAAGAAACAAAGTATGTTTTTATGTTCATAGATTTATTTAAAGATTCTTTTAGCGTGGTGGTTATGACATCGCAGATATGTGTTCAGTAAACAAATCTAACTCTGAAAATCTCCCAAGCTATAAACACATGACGAGATGGCGCCACAATTATCGCTTTTCTTGTTTTATCATATTTTAAGAATTTTTAGGTGAAACCCCTTCAAAATTAAAATGCTTATTGATGAGAAAGGTGAGATGTTCTTTAATTTTTTTTTGGTCAAAAAATAATCTGCTGTGTTTTTTTTATTGCTGAAAGCAGCAGATGGGCTGACGACCCAAATGTGATGGAAAGTGGTTACCATCGCCTATGCACGTTTGCAACATTAAAGGCGCTACTAATGTGCTGCCAGACTCGTAGATGGGAGTGGAACCTATCCATTGATGCCGGAACACAACTCAAAGTTGTTATGGCGGCATGCTCTAGACCAGAGGTGGTAGTCATCCAAACGGGCAAATGCCCTTCCACCTGGCGAAATGTGTGCAGATGAATGGTTTGCATTCGCAGAGAAAGTGGGAGGTTTTTTATAAGATAACCTGAGAACTAATTGGTTTATATATTTCGTGAAATATCTAATTTTGAAGAAGAACAATATAAATAATAAAAAAACAACTATATGAACCAAAACTTACCTGAGTTTTTTGTAAAACAATAAATAATTAAAAATAAAGTTCTTTGATTCATTTTAATTTTAAATTAGATTGCAACTCGTATTGCTACTTTAGCGATTCGATGTAAACTACAACTTATTTATATACTATGAGATTGTGACAAACCTTTGCTCTTAAAGCGATAACCTAAACATTCATGTAGGTACTTCCCCGAAGTGTAAAATGTTATCAGACATTATGAATAATAAATACTCAATGCATCTTTCATGCTTCTGTTTGATGTAATAGCGGCACTACTTTTTTGTGTCACTACACTTAGAGTAGTTGTATGTATATGGATCATCACATCTGTAGGCGAGGTACATAATTATTTTTTATTAAATTATTTTAATAATATTAACAGCCCATGAAAGTCCCACTGCTGGGCTCGGGCCTCCTACTGTAGGGAAACGGACAGTACACCCGCCACGCTTGTCCAAGGCGGCTTGGCAGTTTGATACATCGGTTATCTCGATGTGCAGGTTGCATCACGATGTTTTCCTTCATCGTTATTAGCACATAGTAATTGCGGTCCGGCCAGGATTGAACCCGCGCACTTTGTGTTTGGGACGCGTGCTCTAGGCATTACGCTACCACTCGTTTAAAATATTTTATATATACATATTTCATTACCTATAACAATTTTAACCAGCTTCCAAAAGGAGATGGTTCTCAAATCAACTTTAGCTATTCGGTTTATATGCTAGAAGAGCATATACACCGAAGAGTGAGATGGCAAAATTGTATATTTTCTCTAAAGCTATTGAAGTATTTGCTCAACATTTTTTTTTAACAAAAACAAAACTGACTTGACACAAAAAATCAAAAAATAAACATTTAAACGTCTTCTTTTTACAACATCTTGAAGTCGGTGTCAGGTAAAATATAAAAGAACAACAACAAATTTACAAAATATTGTAATTTTTATGTTTTACTTGACACCACTTCGAGATGTTGTAGAAAGAAGACGGTTAAATATTTATTTTTTGGTTTTTTGTGTGAAATCGGTTTTGTTTTCTTTTAATTTGTTACACAAATAAAAACATATTATGTTGTTACACGAGTTTTTTTGTTTGCTAATAGACATTCGCTTCAAATGTCATGAGGCATGATAGAGCCATACTGAAATCATTATCTTGATTAAAACTCGTCGACCTCACTCGGCCGGTATGATACTACGCTTTCATATAATACCGGCGTGAAATGGTTGTCTTTTTAGGTAATCGTTGTTTCGTGCGTGTTAAGAGTAGAGCATTTTGCCCATTCTCCCTATATCATCCCGCCCTATACCATCTCCCTCTATGCTATTTCCTCTATCCCATACTAGTGATGACATAATACTGATAGAGCTTACAGTTGTCTATTTATTTTTTATATTAATTAAAATGATACTATTACCATTAACTGTCTTTGAGTCGCTTAACGGGCATGGAGCCAGCTATGTTGGGTATTTCTCTTATGGATAGAATTAGAAATGAGGATATCCAGAATAGAACCAAGGTAACCGACATAGCTTGCAAAATTATCAAGTTGAAGTGGCAGTAGTAGTGACATCTGTCGCAGAACCAATGACCGATGGAGCAGACGAGTCCTAGAGTGGAGACCGCGTCTCGGTAAACGTAGTGTCGGACGCCCTCCAGCCCGATGGACTGACAACCTACGTAAGGTCGCCGGTAGGCGCCGGATGAGGAGGGCGGAGGACTGTGATGAGTGACGTTGACTTGGAGAGGCCTACGTCAAGCAGTGGTCTATGATTGTCTGACGACGATGATTTGGTTAAAGAAGAGATTACACGGTGGACGGGCAGCCATCCTACGGGTTGCGCCAGTTAAGTTTCGAGCGAAGGGGACTTATACTATTAAAGAAATGACAAGAGGTGCCCGAGTTATACGACGTTTAATACAGAACTTAAGTTACATTTGGACTTAAAGATATTCAATAAAATATCAAAGTATAATAAAAATTATCTTAAAATAACAACTCCTACGCTATCCGCTAACCAGGCGATCCCGGGCCAGATCGCCCTTATCAACTAAGAGATATGCCTCAGTATTCCGGCGTTGTGGCTCAGCCTAGCGAAGCATAACTATATTGTCTTGTTAAAAACAATAGGCGGGCCTTATCACTCGCTCTTCCAGGCAACCTAACATAAAGAATAATTTATTTAAACTAATATGGCGACGTATGTAGTATGGCAAAGTATCAGATATAACATAACTTAAGTACATATACTTAAACTACTTTATAAATTAAATACACAAAACATGTTTATAGGGTAGGTATATACTTTTAATAATAATATAATATAATGCTGATATTAGAGGGATCAACCATATTGAATCAATTTGTCTGAAAGGTACAGAACTGAATTGAAAGAATGCGAGATTATTCAAATTAACGATTCAAGTTTGTTTATATGGATCACTTTGGTTGATTCATCCAAATTGAAACACCGAATGAACATATGAATCGTCAAATATTGGCTAAACTTACACCAGCGTTCTTATGCGCCACCAATTAGTGCTTATTCTCAAATTCACAAATGAAAGCTAATTTAAGGTCATTTGGAGAGTCGTGAAGCGTGCCTTCTCGTGACATACTCCCGAAGCCTTCTTTTATGTTGTCTGGCTGGTCTCTTGCCCACGCAGTAATATTGTTTGACGAGATCATTTATATTCTTTCCTGTAAAAAAATACAAATCAAGTATTATTTGGATCTAAGACGTCTATAATAAAATAATAAAAAAATACTGCTAAATCTATACTAATATTAGCTGACCCGGCGAACTTCGTACCGCCATAGTTTCTGAATTCCTAAGACTTTGTTTCATGACATAAAAACAAAATCACCAAAATCGGTCTAGGTGATTAGGAGAATTCTAGAACCCGATCTCAGCGCCACCTACCGGTTCGAATTGTGAATCTAAATCATCCGGGAACGCACTCAAACACACAAAAACAAAATCGCTCCAGGTGATTAGGAGGATTCTAGAACCCGATCTCAGCGCCACCTACCGGTTTCAATTATGAATCTAAACCATCCGGGGACCCAATCAAACACACAAAACAAATATCATCAAAATCGGTCCAGCCGTTTAGGAGGAGTTCACTGTCAACACACCTACAGAAGAATTATATATATATATATATATATATATATATATATATATATATATATATATATATATATATATATATATATATAAATAAAGAGGTAAAGTTTGTAAATTTGTTTGTAGGAAGTAATTCTTGAACTACTGAAACTATTTTGAACATGCTTTCATCAGTAGAAATCACATTATCACATTATTCCTGAGTGACATAGGCCATATCTGGTTGTGATTAATAATATTTTTTTGACACCCAACAAAGTGGGCACGGGTCAGCGAGTTAATTATAAAAAAGGGACTTTTTATTATTAAGCTACATTTTCTAGGAAGCCAAAATTCGAATTTGCCAAATGACAATCGACCCTTCATCTCCTTTCTACCATCGGGCTACCAGATGCACTGTCATACAGCACTCATGTATGGTGGTCATACCACCTATACGAACGAACCCCTTGGCATCAACTTTGTTCGTGCGCATTGTAAAAGAGTAGAAATCATTGCCGGAGTTTGTTTCTTCCAATACTTATGACCTAGATATTTTCAAGTCCCATGTGGATAGGTACGATTTATGTAAGCGTGTTCCATCCTAAACCATATACCTATCTGCATACATCATGCGAGATTAAGGTTAAACGCGAACCTTAAAGCACAATGAAATATTTAAGACTTGAACATTTTTAAATATCATTTTCCTTATAAGGATCAGAACAAGCATAATATTCAAAAGTAACCAGTTCAAGTGAAAATACATATTTTTTATTACCATTAATAGTCATCCAAAGGATGTCCATTTGCCAGGCACTAAAGCCCAAGTGGGCGAGCTGTGTGTATTTCGCCCCGTGTATGGCATTTTTGGGGTATCTATTGAAAATATCCCGCAAGACCTGTTGTTTTCCAGGAGAGTCCATTACGGCTAGGTGACCACCTTCTTCGGCACAGATCATGAATGCCATATCCCAGTTCTGAGCACGTGTGTGAAACTTGTAACAGTTGTTTGTGCGTTGATCTAATTCGTAGCCTGAAAAGAATATGAGCTATACTCGTAGGAAATTAATATAAAACAAAGTCGTTTTCCGCGTCTGTCTGTCTGTTAGGTAATTTTTAACTGAACGTTTATATAAATAAAAGACCTAATTAAGTTTTTGTGTAGGTAAAATGCAACCATCTCTTAGGACTCTGGGTAAAACTTTAGTAAGGTGTATAATAATACTCATAGGTAATATATTTTTTTTAGATTTGGGTAGGTATATTACCTAAAAAAAAAAATTACGACATACCTTATAAATCGAAATTTCTGAGCCGAATAGAAAAAATTATAAAAATATATTGATAACGCGCTACTTTAAAAAAAAATTCTCTTTACCTAACTTATTTAGATAAAGTTTTTGTTTTTAGAATTCTATAACAATGTTAACTAATGGAGCCCTTATAAAACCATTATGCTCCTATATCCGTTTCTTCGTTTGTATAATATCAGTATTTTTTTTGAGGCTTGAAGCGGGCAAACAGACGACCTGATGGATAGTGGCTATCGTTGCCTATGGACGTTTGCCACACCAGAAGCGATGCTACGGAGGCGGTGGTGCCAAAACACGGTCGATTCTCTCGTGTTTTGATGACAGATAGGGTCTATCGATTTCAAGCCGCGCCGTAAACGCATGCATGGGTGAGCATGACCGACGAAAGTGTTCGGCACTCCCTTTTTTTCACTTAGGCGCTAGCAAATCACACCGGAGTTTGTAAATTGATATCAATAGTCATATACCTGTCAGGTTCATAATCGGCTTACCTAATGTCTTGCAACTCTGATTGGGGTGATTGGAAGAATACCTGGGGAGTTTGGAGTAGATATTCAGCAGTAGCTGCGAGACTCATACTGTTTGTGTTTGGGCCATTGGCGTATAAAGGGTAATTTGAAGTTACAAGGGGTGGGTGTAAGCCCACTCTCGGCCGTGGTTCGGGTCATGATCGGGAGCAACCCCGGACGGGACGCCGTCGTCTCTTTTAGCGAGCGCGCAATTCTCGCTGAGAAGGAGGCGGAATGGGAGCGTGAGTGCACGACCTTGCTCCGCTCCCACTAATGGAGGACGCGCCGGTGCTGGAGGGCGGATTTTGACCATTTTGCCACCGTGACCGTGAGCCTTCCCTGAAGAAGGGTTCCCACCCACCAATAATGCCGTCTAGAGAAGAGCGCGTTTTATTCCAAGCGCGCTCATCTCTCATCTTGTGGGCGAGACATTTTGCCGTCTCACGTTTGACCTAAGAGGGTCCACGCCGGAAGTCACTTTTCCTCCCGGCATTGGCTGTGTGTGTGGCCAGGACAAGCGGTGTTAATAAAGCTTCTGTTTTCTCACAGCTCTGGCATAAGTCAAAAGAAGGATCACCGCGGGGTTTTAGTGAGTACCCCTAACTCCGGTGGCAATAATACTTCTTCGGGGATACTAGTGCTACCCCAACATGGCGAATCCCACACGCCCCCGTCACGTTACCCCCAGGTGGTTAGTCTTCAATCGGATTTGCCTTCGTTAAAAAAAAAGAGTGACTGTAGGGCCACAGATGCATCGTCTCGAGTCATATATGTTGCCAGTAAAATACCAGATGGTGGTAATCTATCACCCGGTATTTCGTTACACATGCATAATTAATTTACGTGTATACACTTACATACATACTTACTGTATATTGTTACGAGTTGCAGAACTCGAATTAAAATGCCGTTGGAATTATTATAGAGTTTATTAGAACTATACAAACTATATAACACAGGTACAAATATAACTGAACACAACCAGTCCAAACGTAATGCAGAGAATCGTAATACAAATACACGCGCAAAGTCCGTCACTAAATAGATTACCGAATGTACACAAGTCTTGCTTCCCTTGTGGTTATCGCTCGACTGCCTCATCTCTCAATTATACCCCAATTGCTTTATACTATGGGTGTATTACATAACACACACACACATATATACACTTTCAAGCACAAACTCACCCATATATCACATATATATATATATATAGTATTATATTTATTATACATTATTTACATAGACACAATTATTTAATATTTATGGACTTACATATATTATATAATTGTGTGTATGTGAATAATGTATAATAAATATAATACTATATATATGTGATATATGGGTGAGTTTGTGCTTGAAAGTGTATGTATGTGTGTGTGTGTGTGTTATGTAATACACCCATAATACTGTACAAATACAATATGTCTGCTCCGCCGCGTCGACTGAATTTCCTAGAATCACACCTGGCTAATGACTACTATAAAATATTACAATACACAATGGGCTGTTTTTCTAATAACAAATTTTAAACACAAAGTAAACAAAAGAAGTCCAAATGCCGAAAAGGTAATAAAATGTCTACAGGTATGCAGGTATGACTTTGTCTTTTGTCGGCGTTCAGGTTGTAACAATATTATATACTTGTCGAAAAATTAAAAACACTCCTCTCCCTTTTGCTTCAAGGTTTAAAATTGTGGCAGTACAGATTATATCTTGTTATGTCGTTATGTAGTAAATAATAATGTATCTTACCTGAAGTTGTACCACACTGAGATGTATTAAAGTGAGTTGCTTTGTAACAAGCGAAATTATATGTGTAATTACAAGAGCAATCTGCCACATTACCACCTGGTAACATGACCATGCAATCCTCGTTCTTGTTTTCATTGTTAGGCTCGTCTTGTGCCCACGTGATAGGCATTGCAGACAAAGGGACGCCTGAAAATAGTATAAATTGCACTATGGATTACTAAATCGATATCTATAATTATATATTTATTTTTAACTTTTGATTAGTTGATTTTATATACATACTAGGATATCCCCGCGACTTCGTCCACGCTTGACTTGAAATTCGATTCCCGGGACATAAAGTGTCGCAACATTTAAAAAAGAATGAAGAAGAAGAAGAATAGCTATCGTTTTAGTGGAAACTGTGTTGGATTAAGCTAATTTTTATGCGTCCTAAAAACTTCAAACCGCTTTCGGGAAAATTGCCGCGGGATTCCGGGGATAACAGATAGCACACATTTTATTATGTAAAGTTTGCTATCGTTCAGTGAAAAAATTCACATTGGAATTCGATTTTTTTATTCTGGCCGTTTTAAATCAACCCCAGAAAAATTCCCGCGCGATTCCTACGATAAAAAGTAGCGCATATTTTAAGTCTATAAATTTACTGTCGATCAGCGAAAACCGCATCGAAATCTGCCCAGTAGTTTTTACGTGAAGGAACCTACAAACAGATAAACAGACAAACAGACAATAATCTTTAAAAAAATTGCATTGTGTTCTACATCGTTTATATAGTCTATTCCAGTTGTTTTTTAATAGCTACAATGTACAGAAACGGCATGATTAGAATTTTATAATATATACATACACTAGAGTTTACCCCGCGGCCGCGCCGCGGGTCAACCTGTAGTGGCTTTTTGTTTAAAGAGCAGGCGTTAATACAGGTTAGTTACATTATACTACTTTTTTTGTTAGTGCCTATTTTCACCTGTAACATTAATTTCATTTTATATCGCAAACTATCCCATCTACTGGCATGAAAAGTATTTATGGCCATTTTCGGTATTAAAACTACATTTAAACAAAATTGCAGCAAAACCGGTCCAGTATTCCTAGTAGTATTCCGTGAAAGCTTAAGAGAAAGACGTATCGAGGTACTATCGCATTTTTTTGCTCCGATAATTTGTTATATCTATCCGTCTATCTATCCGTGCAGGAACGGAGAAATAATACAATTTCCTGCGGCCGGGCGGCCTGTCGTAAGAGGCGAAAAACAACCCACAGCCAAGTGGTAGGGCATTTGCCCGACCGGACGGCTACCACCCCTAGTCTAAAGTATGCCGCCATAACAACCTTGAGTTGTGTTCCGGGCATTAGTGACCAGGTTCCAGTCTCCCTTAAGAGAGCAGCAGCGCATTTGTAGCACCTTTGGTGTTGCAAATGTCCATAGGCGATGGTAACCGCTTTCCATCAAGTGGGCCGTCTGCCTGTCTGCTGAATTCCTGCAATAAATAAAATATCTTTTATAGATATAAAAATTTATGAAATGAGAAATGGTTGGTCTGTTTCAAACTTACATTCTCTATTTAAAACCATCCTAGTTTTATTTATCTATCGGGGGATATCTATAAAAGATATAAAAAAATATCGGAGAAAAAAATAGTATCTCGATATATCTTTCTCTTAAGCTTTCACGGAATACTATACTATTGTTATTTTTGGTATTACTTAGACTCCCGTCTATGAAAACTACATAAATATCAAAAAGGACAAAAAGGACAAAAAGTACAAAAAGGACAATAATGACATAAAGGACAAAAGGGGCAAAAAGGACAAAAGGGACAAAAAGGACGAAAGGGACACAAAGGACAAAATGGACGAAAGAGACAAAAGGGACAAAAGGGACGAAACGGATAAAAAGGACAAAAAAGACGAAACGACAAAAAGGGTGAAAGTGACGAAGGGACAAAAGGGACAAAAAGAACAAAAAAGACAAAAGGACAAAAAGGGCGAAAGGGAAGAAGGGACGAAAGGACAAAAGGGACGAAAGAGACAAAAGGACGAAAGGGATAAAAGGGCCAAAAAGGACCAAAGGGACAAAGATGACCAAAATGACAGAAATTACAGAAATTACCAAAAAGACAAAAATTGAGAAGTGCCATAAAATCCAAGTGCCAAAAATTATCAAAATGCCAAAAATGACCGAAATGCCAAAAATGAGGTAAATGCCAAAAATGCCAAAAATGTCCGCAATGCCAAAAATGCCAAAATGATCAAAATCTCAAAAATGAACAAAATGGCCAAAATTGCCAAAATGACCAGAATGGCCAAAATCACTAAAATCACCAAAATCACCAAAATGGCCAATATGATCGAAATGAACAAAATGGCCAAATTAACCAAAATGGCAAATCACAAAAAAACCATTCCTACTTTCTGGGATAACCTATCCCATTATCTGGGATAAAAAGTATCCCTTGTCCACCCTCGATATTAAAATGACATATATACCAAATTTCAGCCAAATCGATCCAGTAGTTTCTTCGTAAAAGCATAACAAACAAACAGACAAATATACTTTTATCCCGAAAACTACCTCATTTTTCAGGATAAAAGTATCCTATGTTCATCCTCGGCATCGAAAATATATATATACTGAGTTTCAGCCAAATCAGTCCAGTAGTTTTTCCGTGAAAACGGAACAGACAGACAGACAGAGTTACTTTCGCATTTATAATATTAATAGGGATATATTAAACAATGCTGCTTTGCAATATTAAGCAATGCTTTTATCCATGCAGGAACGGAGAAAGAATACAATTTCCTGCGGCTAGGTGGTCTGTCGTAAGAGGCGACTAAACAACTCACAGCCAGGTAGTAGGGTATTTGCTCGACTGGATGGCGACCACCCCTGGTCTAGAGTATGCCGCCATAACAACCTTGTGTTGTGTTTCGGCATCAGTGACCAGGTTCCAGTCCCCTTTAAGAGAGCAGCAGCGCATTTGAGCACCTTCGGTGTTGCAAATGTCCATAGGCGACGGTAACCACTTTCCATCAAGTGGGCCGTCTGCCTGTCTGCTGAACTCCTGCAATAAAAATAAAAAAATGCTGGCTTCACGCTGTGAAGGTTGACATGTGTACCAATGGTCTCAAAACAGGGGATGCTGAAGATCACGCGAAGTGGAGAAGAAAAAGTAGGATAGTGTAGATACCTAAGGATTATAATTAACGCTTCGAACCCAACTGATATTTAATGCCCGGATGATGGTTATGTGGAAGAGCATTTCACATGCCTAATAAATTTTAGTGTAAAATGATCAAGATTATATCGCAATCGCATGCTTAATCCAATACTAATACTATAAAAAATTTGGCCAAATCTACTTTTTAATGCCATCTATCTTAAAACATGGAAGTATTTGTAATAGCGCTAATCCTGATTTAAAAGTAACAGAAATATCCACTAGCAAAGCATTGTAATAATAATTATATTCATGCTTAAAAAACGATTTTGGGCTCTCTTGTAAAGTTCACTTTTTAGGATAGTGTCAGTATTGGATTAAGTGTGCGGTGTGTAATGTTCATAACAATAAGTACCGTTAATTGACAAGTAATTGCCCTTGGAATATGTAGCATGAACCCCTGTCCAAAGTTCAGCATTTTCCCCAATTTCGGACATAAGGTTTTGCATCTGTTGGTTGACAGGAGACATCAATTCAGCACCTGAAAGTATTCAATTTGTTTTACACTAAATAACACATATATTTTTAAACATTTTTGAACGAAAAGCTCATAATATATGGTTCACTTCTTTCTTTCAACTTGCATAAAATAAGCAAAGTGATTTAATCCTAATCGAATAATCAAAATCATTGAATATCGTCGTTTCCTTTTATTTCTTTCTGTGACGGCCTACCTTACTGCAACGCAAAGGCTCCGGGTTTGATTACTGGTGTAGTAAATTTCGGAAACATATTTTCTCCGTTATATACTATGGTCTGGGTGCCTGGGATCGGCCCCAGAGTAGTCCGTTGTATATTACCCATAACATAAGCGTAACTTGCTTAATTTGGAGATAAACAATATGTGTGTTTGTCTGCCGATTATTATTATATACTATTGTATGTTTTTAAAGACCATAAAAATGCCCCGGACTTTTGGAGGGCTTGCGTGGGGCCATGAGGAGGCCAACACGTAAGGCCCCTTGACAAATTTAATCTAAATGTGGCGTAACACTGACCGGCGATTATCCCTGTCTACACCATATAATAATGCACCCAAGAACAAGCCCCGGTCAGTGTAGGACTATTGTGGGAAATGAGAACAGAAAGTACCGGCTATTGGGGTGAACTGCTAGTGGTACTAGGGATCTGGGAATATGGGGATTATAGCGTCTGTCCGTCGCAATGTTCGGGGAACATGGAAAAATGGGCAGACGGTGACTCGCCACTCACTGCATGGGCCCCAAAAAATAGAAGACCGGGGCAACATGGGTGTGAGTGGCTAAGGGGTGTAGAGAGGTGGGCTGCAAGTTCACTGAAGCTACTTCTGACGTGATGCCATTTATCACTTCCATCCCTGGAGCTTGAGTCTTAGTTCTAGCGATCTCCACTTCGTGCTGGCTGGCTAAGCCAAGCATGGAGGTGGGGGCCTTGCCTTGGCCCCCGATGTCGGGTCCGAGGTGTAGCTACTCACCTAAGGCTCCGCCACAAAGCCCCCTGCCCTATTATTATTATTATATTATTTCTGCGCCTTTTAACTTATTTGATTTAATTTTATTGGTCCTTTTAATTTAATTCAGCTTTAAGCAATAATTTTAAGGAATGGAAAGAGTACTTTGATCTTGCATCAAGGGAAAAGGGCATATGGTATAGAACATTGCAAAGCGAGCCTCCTCGTATTCCTTGGTTTGCTAATACTAGCTATGAAAGACGGCTTTGTGTTCTAGCTCATAGATTGCGCTCCGGTCACATTCCACTAAATAAATTCTATCATCTTGTGGAGAGGAGCAATACTCCAAATTGTCTGCAATGCAATATAGTGGAAGACGTACAGCATTTGTTAGTGGAATATGTTCGGACCCGAGACGGCAGAAAGGGGCTGGTGGATGCTCTGCGAATTAATTTGATGGACGTGGGTGTTTTCCAGAGCATTTTGTCGCAGCCACAGTCTGCTGCGGCTCTTTTTATTTATAAAATAGTGAAACCATTTACATAATTTTGTGTAATTGTATGATTAGGGTAAGATGGGGCTGACATGGTGACATCATCACTAAAAGCCGCTAAATAAATTAGATAATAAATAAATAAAAAAAAAACAATAATTTAATACTAAACTAAAATTGGATACTAAACTTTCATAGGTCAAATTGTATTATGGAATTGTAGCCATGGACTATAAAGGTGTAAAACGGCAACTATCTTCAGTTACGTGTTTTACTCTCTTGTTTTATTTTTCTCATTTATCTAGAAGAATCAAAAAAGTATATAATAGAAAATAGCCTACGTCTCAGGAAACGTGACATATCCCTCTTATAGCCTAATACGCAGAATATTCGCGTGAAAGATAAGACATGGGTGGGTACAAATGTAAAAGACACAAAGAGATGGATGGATTGTGTGAAGGATGATTTGTGGTGCTACAGAAGATGTACGTCAGAATAGAGGAGTTTGGAAGGAAAAGACATATCGTGCCGACCCCAAATAGTTGGGAGAAGGTAAAAGAAAAGAGAGAGATTGGCGTGAAAGTTAAGCTCAAGGCTAGCCGTGTTTCGTACGATGTGAGAATTCCGATGGCCCACTTCCCCTCGCCTTATCCCATTCCATCTGTTTGACACCTTTATCCCATCCCTCCTTTTTTTATGAGGGAAAGTTCCTTAGAAGACTATCCACGTATGGGGAGACGCTGTGAGGAGTGTGGGAATCGCCATGTTGGAGTGGCACTAGTACTGCAGGCAAGAAGTGCTTGCCACGTCGTGGTCAGGGACATCCACTAAAACTCCTCGGTGTTCCATCTTTCGCCTTTATGCCAGGGCCACAGGCTTATGGCCGTGTCGCTCCGCAAGCCCTGGCAGGCGCCGGCCCTATGGCCTCTTCTCTACCGGGAGAGGTAAGCCCTCGGTGAAGTCATACTCTCTGCTCATAGACAGTATGTAACGCGCCCCACGGGAGGAGAGGTGAGCACGCACGGAACAGCGGTGCGCCCCATCATGGCGGCAGTAACGGTGGGTGAGAATCCTTCCCAATCTCATCTCTCCTATCTCGTCCCCGTATTCCACTCCCCTATCCCATTCACCCTGTCTAGCATCTCTATTCCATCCTACAGGCTAGCCAATCGTTTATATATTAAAGCCTCTTTACCAGCTTCGTAATAAAAGAGAAGCTTTACAGCGGCCAAAAGTCCAAGATATCGCGTAGCGGCTATCTCTGACAACCACGTCTGATACTGAAATCAGACGTGTTTATATAGTGATGTATCATGTATTATCCAATCATGAGATAGTGTTGCAAAACATTACAGAATAATCTTAGCATAAAAAATTTCTAACAAAAAAGAAACTAACTTGAAGAGTAACTTAAAAGTAAAAAATCAAATGTCTACATCTTGAAGTCGGTGCCAAGTAAAACATAAAAATTACGATTTTTGCAATATTTTTTTCTTGTAACAATGTATAAAATATGGTAATTTTTATGTTTTGTTTGGCACCAACTTCAAGATGTAGAAAATGTTATTTTCTACTTTTTAGTTACTCTTGAAGTCGGTTTCTTTTTAACCGACCCAGGGTCTAATAGCAATGAAATTTATACAAAACTATTATGAAACTATACTGAATACAACACATAAAAAATGATCAAAATCGGTTCAGCAACAAATAAAGTTATGAATTATATACCTAAAAAAAATATATTTTTTTAAGTGATTTTAACGAATTTTCTGCTATATCTTCACAATCCAAGATTGGACAGCAATGAAATCTATATCAGATTACTATGCAGATACACTGAATTATATCCAAAAAGAATCATCAAAATTGGTTCAGAAACAAAAAAGTTGCAGACGTCAATCACTACAATGTCTTCTACTTGATTTTAAGGAATTTGCTATATCTTCGGAATTAAAAGTTCAATACACAAGAGTTTTTCTATAAAACCATTCTGATTTTTTGCTGAATCGAACGAAAAAGAATGACCAAAATCGGTTTAAAATCAACAAAGTCATGGCTGAACACACATAAAAAATATTTACACGACGAATTCTCCTCTCTCCTCCACCTATTCTGATTAAAAATTAATAACTTCCTGACAACCGTTTGAAGTATTTTAGTGCATTGGTAAAATTAAACTCACCCTCGTAATAGCAGCGTAGACGAGCCTCGGCCCATCGCAAAGGAATTGGGTGATAATGGACCCATCCAACTCCACTATAATAGTTATAATCATTTGTCTTCAACATATCTGTTAAATTACAATAAAAATTATATTAACGTTCGCACAGACTTTGTTTTTATTTTTATTTTATTAATCCTTTCGGTTTGGAACAATTAAGTATTTATCTATACTCACCAGCACCTTTAAATTTATATACAATAATAATAACTGGGGTTGTCTAAAAGAGATCGCTTTTTAGCGACAAGACAGCCCTTTGTGCATAATGAAACACAGTATTAGTCTGTAAATTCTTTTTTTCTATTGGTGTACAATAAAGAGTTATTGATTGATTGATTGATTAACATAATCAATAAATAAGCAATAATAACTTCATCGTTACATCAAATGGAATAACACGTGTATAATTGTATTGTATTAAACTATATAAAAATCTTTTATTTCTTGTTATCTACTTATGGCCGGTTCCTATATCTTACCGACCGTTCATTTGCCTTACTATCGGTTACAATTTCACAAAAGCTCCATACAAGTAATATCAAAATTCAACAGATAGTAAGGCAAGTGAATGTGTAGTAAGATATAGGAACCGGCCATAAGTATTTTTTAGAAACTTGTGGTTGTAAAATTATGTACAGATGGCTTGCATCTTTGTGGCAAATAAAAATGTTGCCACTTAAAACTATAATAATATAGTAATAACAGCCTATGAATGTCCCACTGCTGGGCTCGGGTTTCCTACTATAAGGGGAACGGATAGTATACTCGCCACGCTTGTCCAAGGCGGCTTGGCAAGTTTGACATATCGGTTATCTCGATATGCAGGTTTCATCACGAAAAAAACTGCCTAAGTGTTGCATGCGTTCTGGCTAAGATTTCAACCCGCGCCCTTTGAATTTGGAACACGTTACTGTGCCATTATGCCACTTGGAACTGTTTCGCTTTTATTGTATGCATAACATTTTAATATATATAATATTTTAGGGACTAAGAAATATTTAAAAAATTCTTTTATTTATTTTGTTAAGACACATAATAATTTTAAAGTCAATTCTCTGGACATTTGTCGTTTAGTAACGTTAGGATGTAGAATCTAGATTTGTTACATGGTCAAATCGTATACGCAGATAATTTGCTGTAAGTAATTTAATATAAAATCTAACAAGTATTTAAATGGTGATACATCGCTGAATATATAAATACAA
Organism: Dendrolimus houi; assembly: GCA_039645545.1. NCBI lineage: Eukaryota > Metazoa > Arthropoda > Insecta > Lepidoptera > Lasiocampidae > Dendrolimus > Dendrolimus houi. The sequence continues at coordinate 10,398,020 of CM077132.1, forward strand.
ATAATTAACTTTCATATAGGTACACTACAATGAAAACAACTTTTACAAAATAGGTTAAGCCTGTGTTTAATTTTCTTTATTATTTTACTCATATTTTAAATATTGTGTAATTTAAAAAAAAATAGTTTTATAGCCTAAAAAACCTCAGAATCGAATATAATATAAAAAAACAAAATTCAGAGCTAAAAATCATTAGCATATTTACTTTTTGTCTAATTAAGAAAAACTTCACGAGAAATATGAACTCCCAAATAGGGAATCTTAATGCTGTTATGGTGGTAACACTTAGTACGGCTTTCTATTCCAAATTTCGCTTCCTTGAGCCGGCTTCACTATGAGAGTTTGAGACTCCGTTTTTTTAATTTTGGTGATAGGCCTAATAAGTGTTTAGACGCTTTTGACTTCCGATTTGAAGTTGTTTTTTTTTTATAAAAACATACACATAATATCTGTGTTTTTATAAAAAAAAATGTGGTCTTTTAAATTAATACCACAGAGTACATTAATATAATGATTAATACTTACCAGACTTTACGAAGGACGCAAGCAAACAAAATAAAATAAATTTATACATTGTATTTCAAATTGTTTTCTTTAGGGATGCCACTTAAAATTAAGTTTTATAGAGGCTGTACACTTATTTATAGGATGCTTGGTTACTTATAATATAATGAATGTTATTTCTAAAAGCGATAACCTTTTGGGAAATACACAGGCACAACCTGATACAGCTGATAATAATATGTAGCTACTGTCAAATACGAATTTAAATATTTTTAACTAGCTTTTGTCAGCCGCTTCATTCGCGTTAATGTATATTTTGTCAATTAAGTGAAATTTGCTTCAATCCCTCAGAAACAGTAAATTTTTTCAGACCAAAAATACCCTAAGCCACCTTTATATTAACACGTCGTCATTGCAACCTGTCATTTTGTACTACGCAAAGTTGGTACTGCCATGTAACCGTCTTTCGGCCTATACGATCTTTTCTTCACAATATTTAAATTATTCCTTCAAATCTGACGGTGCGTTTCTCTTTCCCACGCACATCACTCATTCATTGTCATATTATTCTAATAAAATAAATTAAAATCGCTCCGCTTTGTAAATAAAATAACATAATATACATCGAGCCTACAACATACCATAAAAGCATATAATTTATAATTAACTCCCTCCGCATCGCAAGTATAAAATATAATAAAAATATAAAATACAATAAATACATACACATCAAATTAAATACTATAAACATAAAACTACAAGTGAACTGAAGTGAAGAGGAAGGCCTTTAATCATATTATAACTTCCCTTTATGATATTCACGCACGTCTAAAACTTGTTAAGGTCAAACATGCTCTGCGCCTTAGCTTATACAGCCTTTAAAGAAGGCTATGTTGAAGCGTGATAAGGCTAAGCGTTTATACAAGCGATTCCCCACAGATAAAAAAATAATCGACCATAAAAAACTCCATAATCGTTGCACTAAGCTCTGCAGAGATGATAAGAGATCTCACATACATGGAAGAGATTGCTTTAGGCGATAAGGTCGCCTATTGTTTCTGCCATGACAATATTGTAAATGTGTATTTTTGAAATTGTATATTTGGTGAGCAATAAAGTGTTATCTATCTATCTATACATCCAAGTTTATACAACTCCAAATCTTCTCCTATGTGGACATTTCTAAATACTCTTGAATTAAATGCTCTCAATGCGCACTTTTCTAAATCGCTGATTTATCTAAACGATCAATTTAAGCATTCCACTATAGAAAGACTGTGTAATTTTGCCATAATTTCTTGTCCATCTTTTGTATTTAAAGAAGTTACTGAGAAATAAGTCATTCTTATTCTAAAATCCATTTCCTTCTTCCTCCTCTCCCTCATCCTGGAAAAAAGCTTATATGCTGCCTCTTCCTAAAATCAATAATCCTACAAATCCTTCACATTTTCGTCCAATTTTCATTTTACCAGTTTTACCTAAAATTTTAGAAAATATTGTTCATAAATAACTTTCTCAATCAATACGAATACGAATAATCCGAATAAACTTCGTGATTTAATAGATTTCTTTATTTATAAACATGTATCACCTGAACTTCTTCACATTGAAGAAGGCTACGATATGAATTCTGATCATTCTCCTATACTTTTAAGTCTAAATGAGCACATCATGTGTCGAGAAAAAAACTCTTGTTTGACTAATAAGAATACAGACTGGGAAAGCTTTAGATATGACTTAGACAGTGTTATAGATTTGAAAGTGCCATTAAAAAAACCAGAGGAACTTGATGTAGATGTAAAAACATTTGTTACAAATATTCAACAATGTGCTTGGAAAATACACCTGATTTGAAAATAAAACCCAGACGTATCTACTATCCAAACGAAGTTATTAACTTAATTAAACAATAAAGGAAACAGAGACAAAAATGGCAGAGATCACGATATCCGCCGGATAAAAGTCTTTTAAACAATCTCACAAAAAGCCTAAATAGAGAAATACAAAAATTTAATGATGAAACTATGCAGTCTCACCTCAGTAAACTCTCGAGTGATCGTAATACAGATTACTCGTTATGGAAAGTAACAAAATCTCTGAAAAAACCAATAAATCATATTCCTCCCATTCGAGAAGAGAACGGAACTTGGGCCATCAACAACAAACAGAAAGCCAACAGATTTGCTCAACATTTAGAGAACATTTTCCAACCAAACGAAGGTAATGATAATGAAGATATGTTTGAGTATCTATCACCTGATGAATTGGAAATTACACTTGTAACTCCTAAAGAAGTCCATAAAGAAATTCAACTACTAGGTCAAAAGAAAGCTCCAGGTTATGATATCATTACCGGGGAAGTGCTACGCAACCTACCAAGAAAGGGTATAGTTAAACTAACTACACTTATAAATGCTAGTTTTAGATTAAAACATGTTCCAAGTCTGTGGAAAGTTGCAGAAGTAATCATGATACAAAAACCTGATAAATCTCCTCATGACATGACATCTTACCGTCCAATTTCTCTCTTACCAATAATGTCTAAACTGTTTGAAAAACTATTATTGCGCCGTCTGAAACCAATAATTCAAGATAAAAAATTGATTCCCGATTATCAATTTGGATTTAGAGAAAAACATTCAACTATAGACCAAGTGCACAGAATCACAAACACCTTTGAGAGAACATTAGAAGAGAAGAAAGTTTGTTCTACGGTATTTCTAGACGTGGCGCAAGCATTCGATAAGGTCTGGCATGAAGGACTTAATTTTAAGTTAAGGAAAATGCTACCCAAACTGTATTCAGATTTGTTAGTATCATATATCTCAAATAGAATGTTCAGGGTCCGACAAGAAGATTGCTTTTCAGACCTTAAGGAAATTAAAGCTGGAGTAACACAGGGTAGTGTATTAGGACCGGTCCTGTACCTAATATGCACGAGTGACATTCCAGAACTAGATAATAACACCATAGCTACTTTTGCGGATGACACAGCCATCATGGCTACAGGAGTTACTCACGAAGAAGCCGTGGAAAAAGTTCAAAAAGCAGTTAATACCATCCATAACTGGACAAAAAATGGCGTATTAAGCTAAATGAAGCCAAGTCGATTCACATTGACTTCACTAACAAAATGCCTAATTATCATCCGGTATACATAAACAACACTGTAATACCGTATGAAAATACCGCAAAGTACCTAGGTATGACACTAGACGCTAAACTACGTTGGAAGGCTCACGTTAACAAGAAACGCGATGAACTGGAAGCGCGTTACAGAAATATGTACTGGCTACTTGGGAAATATTCCAAGTTGTCAGTACCTAACAAACTGCTCCTCTATAAACAAGTCCTGATGCCGGTATGGACCTATGGGGTACAGTTGTGGGGCTGTACAAAACCAAGCAACATGGAAATAATACAACGATTCCAAAACAAAGTGTTGAAAGGCATTGTAAACGCGCCATGGTACATTAGATCGAGCGACCTCCATCGGGACCTGCAAATGGTGTTTGTTACTAGCATCATCAGAAAGTACGCGGAAGCTCACGAGCAACTGCTTCACCATCATGTGAATGTCGAGGCGATCCAGCTCCTCGACAACACGGATATAATGAGAAGGCTCAAAAAGGACAAAACCGTTTGAATTAGTACTATAAACAAAACTAAAGTGTAGTGTACTGTGCTAACTTATTAAAGAACACATGAACAAAATGTTCTTCCTTCCCTTAATAAAGTCAATAAGAAAAGTGCTAATGGACACTTCCTTAGTATTAAACTTTTAGTTAATTTAGGTTATATTTAAATTACTTATTAGTCTTTTTAGATTAGATTGTAATATTAATGTGGTATTTTTCAATACAACATTTATGAAAAAAAAAATCAATACGAACTGCTGAGCCCTCATCAATCAGGGTTTCGTTCTGGACACAATGCAGTTAGTGCACTAATAAAAGTACCCGATGACATTCGTTTTGCCTTGGATGATAAGTGCCTTACTATATTAATGCTTTTAGATTTCAGCAGTGCGTTCAATTCTGTCAATTTCGATATACTTCTTTCTATTCTATCTTCTCTCAACATTTCCTCTCCTGTAATTTCTTGATTTAATTCGTATTTTTCTGGTCGCTTGCAGTGTGTCCGGTCGGATGAGACTTTCTTTGACTCGTGCGACATTACTGCAGGCGTACCGCAAGGTGCCGTTCTTTCTGCACTTCAATTCTCTGTTTTTATTGACTCTATTACTCAGTTAATATCTTCTAAGTTAATTCTTCTATAAGTTAGATCATCTCAATTCCATCAACAGTAATATTAATTTTACTATGGAACTAAAGGCAAACCATAAATTAGCTTTTCTGGATGTACTCATCCTAAGGAACCCTGACAATACTCTTGACCATATGGTGTATAGGAAACCCACCCATAAAGATAAATACCTCAATGGTTCGTCTCACCACCATCCTAGTCAGTTAGCTACCGTGGGCAAATCTTTGTTTCAGAGAGCACATAAAATCTGTGACGAGAACCACGTGGCTGGAGAGCTTCAGCATGTCAAGCGAGTTCTACATCGCAATCAGCTGAAGACTCCACACCAACGTTACAAAGGCCCTAAATCACCTTCAGTTGAGCGGTGCCCTGCTAGCCTACCTTACATCAAGGGGGTCACAGACAGAATTGGTCACATCCTCAGGCGAGCTTCAATCAAAATGAATTTCAAGCTGCATAAAATATTACCCAATTTTTGAGACCTGTAAAATGCAATATATCACTCCAGGATGCAAGTATCTACAAGCTCGATCGTGAGTGAAGATTATTATACATTGGGCAAACAAAGAAGAGCATAAAAACACGGGTAAAAGAACACATTGCTGACATGAAACACACAAGGTCTACGAAGTCTGCGATCAGTGAACACACACTGGATAAACCCAACCACTACATCAGATTCGGTAACCCACAAATCCTCGCGAAAGAGAATCGTTTCATACCTAGAATGATGCGTGAGGCTATTGAAATCGAAAAACACCCAAATTTCAATAGAGAAGATAGTTGGCAAGTCCCACCTGTTTGGGATCCGATCATCAAAACTATCAAGACCCAAACCCAGCAAAAAGCAACTGCCAGACCTCGGACACTGTGAGCTCTTTCTGCGTGCACCGGAACACAAACCAACTTGACTGATAATTTCTTTTATTTTCCTTCCACCCATTTTAATATTATATAAAATTATTAGAGCTAGGCATGTTTGCTGAAGAGTTTCTTGCGCCGCTTCTTCTTTTCAAGCCATAACATGTTGCGAAGCGGTGGTAAATTAGATTAGGCTCCAATAGAGTAAATAATAAGTATAAAAAAAATTAAAACTAAATAATTAAAATGAACAAGTTCGCGGTAGGCTTATCGGTGTTCTTCTAATTCTATGTGTCTTGGGACCAGGCCTCTTCAATTAAGCACAGGAATTCTTAAATTTCATTTATTATATTATTACAATACTTAAGATTAAGTATACGAGGTGACAAAGCGGGTGTGAGTAAGCGAGTGGCTCGTGTCGACTAAACCCCGTATAGATTTCTACTTATTCCTGAATCAGCAATTCCAGTCGCTACAGGCTAAATAAAACTTTAACAATACTCGTTGACACTTGACATCTTTGTCTTCCGTGATCACGGCAACTGAAACATGGCCGAAACATCGGAATATCAAAAATCAAATAAATTACCGCACTTAAAACCGTTAAAACGTAGTTTTATTATGTATACAAGTCACGAAAACTTAAGAAAATATTATAATATCTTCTCACTGTCATCTATACGCTGATGATTTGCAACTTTATCCCCATTTCAAAGCAGATGACGTACACAATGCTATAATTAAAATTAATAAAGATTTGGACAATATCAATACATGGGCGAACAATTTTGGTATCCTAGTAAATCCATCTAAATCTCTGTCTTTGATTATTGGTAGTCACTACACTACATGTTAAATATTGTACATCAGTCGGTAATACCCTCAGTTATCTTAAATGGCGAGTTGATAACTTATTCTAGAATTGCGAAAAACCTAGGCGTTATTTTTGGTTGTAAGTTGTCGTGGGCCATTCATGTAAATGAAATTAGCAAAATAATTAAGTTTTCTTTCCAATCTTTAGAACGCTTGCAAAAGTTTCTTCCCTTTGTCACCAAAATTATTCTTGCTCAGTCCTTAATGCTACCTCTTTTAGATTACGCCAGTGTATGTTTTCTGGACGCTTCTGAAGAACTTCTAAATAAACTCGAACATCTTCAAAATTTGTGTATTCGCTTTATTTTTGGTCTGCGAAAATTCGATTATGTTTATGCATTTAGATCGCAACTTAAGTGGCTACCAATTCGTCGTCAACGGGACCTTCACGTAGTTATATTTTTGTATAAAATCTTACATAACCCTCTTTCTCCTTCCTATCTTCGTCAAGTTTTGAATGTCTTGTTACTTCGGACAAACATTGTAAAACTTCTAAATCCCCTCTTCTCAAAGCTCCCACACACTCATCGGCATGTTATAGTGGTTCTTTCTCCGTCCACGCAGTTAGATTATAGAACGCCCTGCCACGTACGATTCGAGATAGTTCATCGGAGAGCAGTTTCAAAAAAACAGTCAAAGAACACTATCTATCTTAAATTATCCTTTTATGTCTCTATTTTACATTACATATGTATGTTGGATCCTCACAATTTATGCTGATATGGGCAGTTTTATAAATGCCGCTGGCTTTCGGTTTCGCCGCCATTGCGTGATGGCGAAGCAGTCTCCAACGCATGCAAGGTCAGTTTGGACGTTCCGTTTTCTCCGTGCAAGTGAATGTTTCACATCCCATTCTTCGATACCTTATTGAACTTTATACACAAGCCGTGATTGCTCTTTGGTATGAGTGTGCCATAATTTAAGAACCTAAGTGCCAGCCGAGGACTTGTTAGTACCGTGCACTCTCAGAAGCTGTCTAGCTGCCCCATTGGAGGTGGATTCCGAGGTCAGTGGTGCTTTTTACCCCATTGGTTTTTGTGCAGGATTTGGCATACCTCTCATTCCCTTAAAACATAACCTACAGTCCACAAAATTAAATACTAGAACCAGCGAAGCTGTCTGATAAGGATCCGTGATCCAGCACTGCACAATGTATGTATGTATCTTAAGTGTATTTTGTACATAATTTATTTTTATTAATGTGTTTATATTATATGTTACTTAGTTAAATCTTGAAATATCTTAGTGTACACAATCCTGCCTTTTGCTTCTCCCCTTCTCGATAGACTTATAGGTTTGCTGGAAGAAAACTCTTTTAAGTAAAAGGTTTTTCCAGCTCGTCTTTGAACATCACCTATTCTATAATTGTGTATGTAACTTTTTGTGTACAATAAAGAAGAGGAAGTGAAAGTGAAGAGTAGCTGCATTTAATGCCCATTAATCAGGTACGTGCGTGCTCAATCTCACATTCCCATCTAAATTGCCCAACTTACTTCTTTTCCTACAAAATTGACACAGTCCATTGTTATCCTAAATCCAGCACCACCGCAACACAAAGAATATATTGTATATTTTATTGGTACTACTTCCAATTCTGAAGTAACGTAATGACAGGTTATCATGACAACGTGTTTGTCAGTGAATTGTAACAGTGGCGTCAAAAAATGCGATTGTAACGCCATATATTTAGTTTTATTTTTCTACCAGTTCAGAAATGTACTTGTTTTCTGAATGAAAAGTGGTATCCTATATCCTTTTCTGTACCTCTGCGATGTATGTGTTCATGACGATCTGTTGTATAATAAACGTGTGGAAGCGTAAGAAACAAACTCACATTCGCGTTTATAATATTAATTATGACTATTCGAACATCATTGGCTTAATCGGTAAACAAGTGGTCGTGTCGGAACAGTCCGATTGGTAATCAAGCACCGAAGGTTTTTCCCTAGAATATCATATTAAGTCATAAAAGTATGTTATTTTTGAACTCTGAACAAGATTCATACCTCGTCATTGGAAAAACACTCGTTTGTCTTGGTTAGTAAAGCCAAACTATAATTATATTTAATAATAATTACATAATGTAATTTACTACGAAACCATATTTCGCATAGCTATTCAGTTGCAGTAGTCTGGAACACCATGTAACCGTTTGCAGAAGTAATGATTCGCAGGTTGCTGTCTACTTAAGTACCTATTTATTTGCAACTACTATTCGCTCGCAACTTCGCTTCGTCCACGTTAGACAGGTAAAAAAGATTACAACTGTTTTAGGAATATTTAAAATTAAAACGATTTTCAAATAGGGCAATGGGTATTTTAGTATGAAAACACATGATTCCAGGAAATCCCGATAAAAACCCGGGACAAGTAATATTATAAAATACATACACATCTACAGCTAATCTACTAAAGATTTCTAGAGAATTTGTTGCAGCAAGTAAGCCCTAAAAGACGTGGTTTCGAAGTTAGGAAATCCCGGGAACTATAAAAATAATATAATATATCTAGTGCCAAACTATACCGTAATAAGTGTAGCATGAGCAATTTGTTCTATTTTTAACTTTGTTATTGATTCTCGGAAAAAGTCCGGGATTTAGAATCCAGGACACAATTTACCGCAGCATTTAAAAAGAACGTAAGCTTTCGTATAAATAGAAATGGTATCCGAATGAGCTAATTTTTATGTATCGGAACTATTTAAAATCACTCCCGGTAAAAATATCCCACGGGATTATTGGGATATAGACTGTCACATATTTTATGACAAAAATTTGCTATCGATCAGTGAAAATATCTTAATATCAGAATATTTTTTTCACTCTGAAACTCCATTAAACCATTCCCAGGAAAATTCCTGCAGAGTTTCCAGGACATAAAATACTGCAGATTTTAAGTCCGCAAATTTACTATCGATCGGTCAATATCGCATCAAACGAGCAAGATATCGAAAAAAATGAATCGTGATCTCTGTCGTTCATATAGTCTATTCCAGTTGTTTTTTTTTAAATAGCTTAAATGTACACGGCATTTTTTCAATGTTATAATATTATAGATATGTTGTCTGATATGTTTACTTATAATATAAGTGTAAGGTTGTCAATTTAGCAGCTATGTAGGTAATGTTATAAATATGTACAACACTCGTAGAATAAGTATTAAAATGTTTAGCAACATAAGAAGGTAGAAAAATAAGAAAAAAAACACAAATACCTGACACTGTTGTACAGTCAAAAGAATTTAATAAAAAAAAGTTGTCTGAGTTTGTAATGTTGTATATGTAGTGTACTGTATACTTTCTTTTTACTACAGGTGTAGTATGAGGCTAAATCTTAGATCATATAAATGTCTAGATAACGCAGGAACTGCACAAAAACGGTCACAAAAAAGTGCACTAAAATTAGAGCACTTGCTCTCCACGCATGTTACTGTCGTTTCGACTATTTTACTGGTTAGAATTCTCGCAAAAAAATCGTTATGCCGTCCTGCGCTATTAAAATGTATCGGAACTATTGTAAAAGAGGAATGGATATTGATAAGATCTCATTTCATCGGTAAGTTTAAAAAGTGTAATGTCGATAAATCGAAGTTTAGGTTAGGTAAGGGGGGAGGGGGTGTTATTTTCCAAAATTTGGGATTTTTAAGTTTTTTTTATTTGGATTAGACATAAAGCCCATTAAGCAGTATGATAACCCATCTAATCGTTATAAATCCATTATCACAATGATTTCACTGACTTTTAACTCGGAATAATCTTAGGGGCATAACTAGTCGTTTTTTTTTTTTTTCAGACGGGGTAAATACATTTCGCACATACCGGGTCCTTTGCTAGGGATTAGACCGTTGTTGATCATGGAGGCTTTCCACTGAGGGAATCCAAACAATAATCAACCGGCTTGTGTGGAGATTCGACTAATCAATACTCCACTAAAACCACCCTCCTCCCATGTGCCTCGCGCTTATGAGTAGGAAAGGCATGAGATACAGAACGTAGTTACGCCCACACCGATCCTAGCGCACAAGTGCTTGAGAGTGCCCCGGGAGAGGCAAACTCACTTCGTCAACAGGGGTGAAGACTCCTCTGCTCCCTAGATGTTAGAGGGCCCCTGCAGTGCTATTTCAGGGGGGGAAATCGTGCGCATACCTGTACCTCCGGGCTCCCAACTGACGTTGGCGTCCGCGAGACGCATGCGCACTTCCATTTCTCTCCCTATCTCGTTCCGCGGCCTCCTTTTGAGACATTACAGTCTCGCAGAAATTGGCCGCGCCCACCCACCAATCGTCGCTGTGCAGCATGGCTTGCACCAGATCGCTCAGCGAATCGATCGGTCCTACTAGTGTATCGAGTTCAAACCTCTGGGGTGCCCATGCTGCGCACTCGACTAGCGTATGAAACGCCGTGTCTTGTGTGCCACACTGACGGCATTGGGGTGAAGGCAAGCAGCCCGCAATCTGACACAGATACTTATCGAAGCAACTGTGCCTGGTAAGTATCTGTGTCATTCTGAAGGTCAGGGTCCCGCGTTTCCGCGAGAGCCATCGCAACAGCTGCGGTCGAACCGCTTCCACCGTGTCAATGCCAGCAACAGGGTTTTCCAACTCTACTGACCAAGATTGGGTCATGGCCGCGGTTTCCCGCGTCCTGATCACCTGAAGTTCGACCTGGCCATAGACCAGGCCACGGGCGGCATAACTAGTCGTCTAATAACCTTTGTCAACATGCTGTGTAATACAAACGTTCTTTGGGGAGCTAGCAGATATGTAGATAGAGTTTACAGGGTTCAAAAGAAATGTCTACGTGCTGTATATAGTTTACATTTTCTAGACTGATTTTATTACTCATTTTTTTTCATTTAATTTAATTTTCTGTGATAATGCCAATAAAATTTAAATTATATAACTTGTTTAAGGTAATGTAATATTTGCACAACCTATGGGTAATCGCACATGCACTTATATATGTGTAATTTAAGACCTACATAAATTTTATGTACCATGTCATATGCAAATAAATGTTCATTTCAGTTCATTTCAATAATAATTTTCCATTACGAATAGTATTTTTAGAATTATTACATTAGTATTGGTAATTAACAGACTTATAAATACAGACATTTTATTGTGAATGAAAAGGACTAGTACATAGATATACTAAAATGTCTTATTAACTCATTTGTGCATGTACTTTGTTTCCTATGGTTTGTTCCAAGACACACAACTTTTGTTGGTATTACCAACAAAAGTTGTGTGTCTTTAAATTATTAAAAAAATACTTTAAAACCTTTGAGTAATAATAAAGTTATATTAAAATTATAACACATAAAGGGATTAAATCATAATAATAATTTAAGTTACATAAAAAAATATTTGTTAAAAATATAGGTGATATTTTTAGCTGATATTCCCAAAGCACGCACACGTAAATACGTTTTTGGAGAGTAAATATAGCAACACTTCGCGTTTTCGATGCCGTTTTTCGCGGTGCTGTTTGTTAGTAATGGTAGTATAAAAAGGGAGTTTTTTTTATTATTCTTTATTTATTTAAGAGGGTTTGTTAAGGCGTGTAAATAGCTCTAACACGTAGTATACGGGCTATGATGAACCAGCGTTCGAGCCCTAAATTTAATTATGTGATATAAACCTAAAGTATGCGATGCTAGGCAATCAAGATAAACTCATACAACAACCACTGGAGCGGCTAATAAAATATGCCCACTCACCTTATCACAGTACGTTGTCAGATCAGTGATCACCAGAAGTTCACCACACCTTCTTCACCGCCTTCTTCGCCACAACACCAGACACAAGGGGAAGCCGGCCGGCATATATCTATTCCCAGTCCTTCCACTTGATGCAACACTTATTAGTCTTTGCGTATTTGATTAAAGACCGATTTCTTAATCACCAGATAGAATTTATTCGATCAGTTTTTAAAATATTATTATTCATTGACGTGCGCCTGCTCAACGAATACAGCAGCGACCAACGACGACGCGTATAGGCAAGTAAACGTATAAAAATTCAAAAGTCCAGGAACCATCTACTGGCGAGTGGGCAGCCGCAGTGACGTATGAAGTGAAGTTATCTGTAAACTACCGAACATCGCTAGATGGCGTAACCAGAGTTTATCAAACAGAAAATGTCGCCCCCGTTATTGCTTACAAAAATAGATAAAATAATTTACCCAAATTTTCAGCTTTTTATCTCAAGTATTTTTCGAGCTTTTTTGAAAAACCTATTTTTCCGTTTTTTTTTCAATAGTAAAATTACAAATTAACTCATAGCGAATTTTTTACCAATACTTGGGAGCACAAGGCATTAAACAATATTTTTGTTGTAATTCTCGTAATTCCCGACCACTCTGAGGTTCGACGCGCCCACATTCAACCAAAATGTGATGGACATCTGTCACTCCGCATGCAGTGCAATATCACACTCATATCCATATAAATTTAGAAATCGACGACCGAGCATGGTCGCAGTGTTCTTTCCCGGTGACACTGGGTGGCCTCGGCGTCCGCAAAATCGATATACAGTACAGTATTTAATATTCAAAATTTTACAAAAGACCAATTTGAAGTTCAAAATTCCCTATTTAACCGATACCAGAAGAGTTTGGTCAATGCCTTGCCCTAACGTTAACGTACCCACTGTCCTTACTTAACATGCAGCATGCTTGGGATGGGCCGCTCTGCAAACTTAAACGAGATAATCTTCTACAAACGTGCATCAGTTCAGCAAAGTGCGCCCGCCTCTTAGCCGTCGCTAATTGGGAGTTTGGACAGTGGTTACAAGCACACCCATCATTTTATAAGAACACACTTCTGGACATTCATTTTATCCGTGCAGGAACGGAGAAAGCATACAATTTCCTGCGGCCGGGCGGCCTGTCGTAAGAGGCGACAAAACAACCCACAGCCAGGTGGTAGGGCATTTGCCCGACTGGATCACATAGACCCCTGGTCTAAAGTATGTCGCGATAACAACCGTGAGTTGTGTTTCGGCATTAGTGACCAGGGTCCAGTCTCCCTTAAGAGAGCAGTAGCGCATTTGTACCACCTTTGCTGTTGCAAATGTCCATAGGCGATGTTCTAACATGGGTAGAGCCACACGTGTAAAATTGTGTCTGTTGCAGTCCATAAGTCTATGAATTATGTGCACAAGAATGTCACGGTGCATCGGTGATCCCGTGGCGTCCAGCGGCAACACGGAAAATGGGGCGCAAATTTAGGTTTAGTGGGTAGTTCGGAAATCGTGCCCCGGCCCACATGATGGAAAGCGGTTCTCTTAAGGGAGCAGGGAGTCCGGTTACCGGACGAATATTATTCGTCCGATTACCGGACGACTAACAAGATCCATTCATTACATTTCCGCGACACGCTCTTGCTTGTGTCGCTAAGTACAGGTCATGCTTCCCTGTAATATAAAAGGACAGGTCTCATGATGGATTTATAGATCTGTCCTTTTACCTTAACCAGCATTTTGAGGTCACAAATGACAGCGGTCACCTCACATCACTTGATCTAAGCTGCTTAGATTCCTAAGATAGACTTCATGATAGAGCTTTTGCTCCTCCGGAGATTCTTCCTATTCCCGATACCCCGGAGATGGAGCCTCACTCCGCCTTCGAGAAAGAACTTGACATGGTCTTTGAGTGTCTCCAGGACCGGAAGACTGCACTGGACCCTGACGTATAAGATGACGTAGATACTTGCCGGGCATGGGTGGTTTGGTAAGTATCTGCATGAGATTGTTGGGTGATACTCTATCCCCTATGTCATGAGTGCGGTGATAAAAAAACATTCATAGGTGTCAAAGATTTATCGTCGTTTTAGGACGTATCACGTTTTTTCGACATAGTTATAGGTAAATTAAATTTGGGTTCTCTTCTGCAGTTTAGACGTGTTTCCCAGCCGAGAATTATATAAATATCTCCATGATAAAAACCACGCGGATTTTTTATTCTCAGTGCATGTTATATATAAAGTATCGTAAATGCAATATAAATCAATGAAAATTCGAATTTTGGCCTAGCCCTAAAGCGCAGGCTGATAACCATAACGGAAAGAAAAAGGAAGGAAGGAAAAATAATACTTCTGTAATGCCATAACATATTTTTTTTATAAAAATATTTTTTTTAATAACAACGTATAATTTTGTATTTTTAAAAAAAATATGTTTATTTTGTATGTCTATTGTAAAAAAATGTAAAATGTTGAGAAAAATACGTGTAAAGAAATACAACCACAACTTACAAAGTAGCGGGCCTGAAGCTTTTAATCTGGATATTATTATTTATAAATAAATTATTTTTGTTCATTCTCAAATTCACAAATAAATGGTGCTTTCTCATTTTCGCAAGACATGTCATTCAGGCTGCCGTCTTTTGTCATACTGCCGCAGTACTCGTTTTGATCTTTATTATTAGGCTCATTATTTGCCCAAGTAGTAATCCTGTTATTCACGAGATCGTCTATGTTTTTCCCTGTAGAAAAGAATGAATCATATTTTAGTGAAATTCTATTTATATTCTAGAAGGATAATTATGTATGGCGTATGGCATATTAGTTTTTGCATAGTACCTTTTGCCACTAATTGATATGTACATGTTACGAGCAATTTGATTAATCTTGCAATATTTATATGGACCGGTCATTATGAATAATGACTAAAAGTGTCGGTCAATTTGATAAAATAATTACTTTGGCCGGCCCATATTGATAAAGCCCGACGGCCGTGGTCCATTTAAAAAATCATAGTTTGAGATAATTTAAATTTATCACTTGGACCTGGCAGTACAATACTTTCCGACTTCTAGCTATAAAAATGTGATAAATTCGGTCGAGCTGTGCGCCGTGTGTGGACGAGTTGGGGGCTCGGTGGCCGGTATCCGGCGAAGATTTGCACCTCCCTTCCGACCGCCTTCGCTAGCATCCCAATTGTGCAGAGCTCTTGAAAGTCTATAAGTGGGACCTCGTCCTACACGATGTTCCTCCACACCAGGATGGCCATGCCCTATTCAGCGGACCCTGGGAGAGATTTCGTCACGCTTGTACACGACGAAGTTTAGAATCCGGAATGTGACCTTTGGCCGAAATTTCGTCTCGCCGAAGAGGATGTTGTGTACAAATGTACATTTATGTACATCCTGCGACTGGTGGAGAAGGCACAGAGGCAGCGCCTTGTCGGCCGTTTCTCCCTGAATTCCAATATAATAATCTAAGCTGGTCCACTGGTGTTCTATCCATGACGAATAACATTAATGCAGACCAGATGATGTATTGCAAATACCTTGCCCCAGCTGCGATAGTGGAGATCAGGTCAGTCAGGGTCAACAAAATACCTCCATACGAAGCACTCGCTGGAGAATTATCTGAAGTAGGTCCCTGGCGTTAGTCTCCTCTACGTTGGATGATTAAGATTTCGGTGCAGGGAAGGCCGGTGCGCGCCTGATCTTGCTCCTCTACTTACTAGCTGAGTAGCCCCGCCGGTGGGGCCTGGTCTCTTCTTCAGCAGCTTCTGTTGGCTGTGGCCTGGAGACATCTTTCTGTTGTAGTGCTTATTTGTACTGGTTTAGCGGCTGCGGGTGGTGGAGCACCCGTTGCACTCTTCCATAGGCAGTTGCCGTAGTTGTGCAACTTGTTCCACCTCTTGGACAGCAAGTGCGGCTCTTTTATGGCACTTCTCTCTGTAGTGTCATTTACAGGAGGCATAAATATAGTTCCTGGCACCCTTTGTGGCCTCTGGGCCGTTTACCATACCATGGCCCTCAGTTGCTCTGGTTGCCCAGTTTCGGGAAGTCTTCAGGAGGTAGAGGGGCTTGTGCCCACTTCTTTCTGATCCTAGTCGATCTTTGCAGGCGGTTGGCCGCTGGTTGCCGGGGTCTTATTGGTCCCCACCAAGCAAGTTCCCCTTTTCTTTTTGTCTCTTTAACAAACACAGGGCAACGTCTAAAACATGCTCCGTCGGCCTCTCACGCGACTCGCCGTATGCACTTGATTGGGCAATAACAATTTCTGGATGAGTGCTCAAATTTTTGGCACCTATGGCATTGTTCTCTGCTCTCGCCAGGCCTCTAAGACCACGCCCGGTATATAGAGCAACTGGTTTGCTGCATACAGCCAGGCGAGGTTCTCTTGGTTAAGATGACTAAGTGTGACGTAGAGGAGGCAGCCAGGTCTGCCCCCACGCCAGAAATGTGGTACACTGCTTCCACTTGGAAGTTTTTTTCTTACAGCGTCCTCCTGATTTCCTTTGGATAGTCAAATCTAACCCAAACTAATTCACTGTTCTGGTCACTGGTCGCGACCTTCGACCACCCCTCACGACTTTCTTATTTTAAAATCTATATAATTGACATATACATAGATTCGTTGACATTTATCGTAATGACATACTCTAAACTTTGTTTGCTAAGCCATAAAGTCAAGAAAGGGAGAGAAAAATATATTTTTTACCTTTCAATAAGAATTACGTAAGTTTAATAAGCCTTTATAGACACAAAAAACTGAAGTTTATCTGTTTTATCATATTGCCCAAGCTCGTGTAGACATTATTTATACTGACCGGGAAAAGTGATTAATCATGCAGTTTTATTTATATTGCCCAGTTGATACGGGCATTATGTATACAGACCGGTTATTATTCATAGTGACCGGATTTATCAAATTGCCTGTAACATATACACATACTTAGTACTAGCATGTACTAGCGAAACTGTCGTTTCCATGAGGATGACGTAATTGTATTTGATAGTGAAATTCAACGGCAACGTCAAAAAAATACGACAGCAACGCCATCTTTTTCGCTATTTTCGTCTACCCCCACAGAAACGACGTCGTATAACGGGATAAAAGCGGTCTTATTCATAGTGCGTTAAAGTGTTTGTAGGGTTTATCTCTTCAGCAAACATGCTTAGCTCCAATAATTTTATATAATATTAAAATGGGTGGTAGGTCAAAATTTTATTTTATTTTTATCTTCCACCCTTTTTAATATTATATAAAATCACTAGAGTTTATCCTGCGGCCACGCCGCGGATCAAACTCTAGTGCGTACCTCTTGTATAAAGAGCAGGCTTTAATACCTACAGGTTACATTGTGTTAAATTTTTATGTCAGTACCTACTGTTGGAGCACGCACGGGTGGAGACGCGCGGAGGAGAATTTTGGGGCTTCTGATCAAAAAACTGCGACAAGTGGTTTTGGCAGTCCTCTCGTGATGTTAACCTGACACTGCCTAAGGAATTCTGCAGAGATCGAAACAGGTGAAAATCTGAAGGTGCAAGGTCAGGACTATATGGCGGATGCATTAACACCTCCCAGCCAAACTCTCGTAATTTTTGCTGAGTGGCTAAAGATGTGTGAGGTCTAGCGTTATCTTGGTGAAAAACCACACCCCTTCTGTTGATTAATTCCGGCCGCTTTCTTTCAACTTTTTGTTTTAATCTCATCAGTTTTTCGCAGTAAAGTTCAGAATCGATGGTCCTGCCTGGCGGTAACAGATCATAATGAATAATGACCTTCCAATCCCACCATATACACAGCATCACCTTGTTGCGAGTTAACCCGGGTTTCGCCACAGTCTGTGAAGCCTGACCGGCCTTTGACCACGATCTTCTTCACACGTTCTTGTCGTACGTGATCCACTTTTCATCACCAGCTATCAGCTTCTTCAAAAATGGTTCGGTTTTATTACATCGTAATAAAGAATCACAAATGAGTACACGGTTCATTAGGTTTCTTTCAGTGAGCTCATGAGGCACCCAAATATCAAGCTATTTTGTGTACCCAGCTTTTTTCAAATGCGCCAAAACCGTTTTGTGGTCAATTCCCAGTTACATCCACTCAGCTACATCGTAACTACTAATATGCCGATCTTGCTCCACTTTTTCAAAAATGGCATCAATTTTGTCCGTAACAGGGCGACCAGAGCGACGTGCATCTTTGATATCAAAATTTCCGGATTGAAAACGCTTAAATCAAATTTGCGCTACTCTCACAGATACTGCATTAGGTCCATAAACATCAGAATTTTTTTTCGCGGCTTGTGTTGCATTTTACCTTTTTTGTAGTAAAATTTTTAAAAGTATCAAATTTCTTCATTAGATTCACTCATTTTAACAATAAGAAAAACAAATGAAAATCACACATTTTCCTAATTTGAATTTGGAATTGTCTTCTTTAAAATTAAAACTTTTTAATGATACCAAAACCAGCCAGATACAAATGGTATAGCCAAAGAGATCTTATTACAAGTTTATACATACTATATGCGAAAAGACTTTCCCCAAACCTATTATATAAATATAATAATAATAATAATCATTTTATTTCGAATCAATTTAATTCATATGTTGGTTAGTAAAATCATATAAAACAGAAATACTTAAAATTAGTGTTAGTAGAACTTATAGCCTAAAGTTTTGTTACAATCATAGTACTAGCTTTACATTTGCTAGCACAACAATTGAGAACGGATATATATATATACACACACTGAGTTTCAGCCAAATCGGTCCAGTAGTTTTTTCCGTGAAAACGGAATAGACAAACAGAATTACTTTCACATATATATAATATTAATAGGGATTGGAATTAGAGCTAGGCATGTTTGCTGAAGAGTTTCTTGCGCTGCTTCTTCTCTTCAAGCCACAACAAACCGTTAAAACGTAGTTTTATTATATGTATGTGCACTCAAGAACCTCTAATAAGTACCGTCAAATTTAAATTAATGAAGTATGGCTGGGACATGCTGGTTAGTTAATAAATGTATATCAATTGGTCCTCGCTGGCCGCTGCCGCGGCGCGGCTCGTGTATTTTAGTTTGCAGAAAACCAACTGGTCGACGCGAACATATGTTGCGTCTCGCAATCCATTTCTTTGCGTTATTTTATAAGTACAATTGGTGTAAGTGCTTGAGGAAAATTGTTTAATTAAACGATTAAGCGCATAGAAAGAAAGAAAGAAAAGAAAGAAAAACTTTAGCATCGTCTGCTGTCACCAGGCAGTATTTTCGTTTGAATCCCAACTCCATTCGTCGACGTTTTCTAAATACGTATACGGATCGCAAACTCAATTTACGCGGTCGTGCTGTTTATCGTTATCGATTTCCATTGTACACCTTTCTAGTCCTAGTCGAGTTTAAAAAATTTCTGCTATGTCTTCGGAACCCAGGGTTTAAAGCAATGAAATGTATGCGGTACTATTCTGAAGCTATACTAAATTCAATGAAAAAGAATGTCCTAAATCGGTTCAGAAAAAAGTTATTAATGACATACCTTAAAAACTACACACTATTACTCGATTTTAACGAATTTTTTGCTATATCTTCGAAACCTAAAGTCGGATAAGAATGAAATGTATACCAGACTACCATGAAAATACTTTGCATCGAACGCAAAAGAAATGATCAAAATTGGTTCAGAAAAAAAGTTACAGACGTTAATAACTACGTTTTCTACTAGAGTTTATGGATTTATTCCTATATCTTCGAAACTTAAGATCTAATGCCAATGAAATTTATACGGGATCATTCTGAAATTATAGTGAATCGAACACAAAAAGGGTCATCAAAATCAGTTCTCAAACAGCAAAGTTATGGCTGAATAAACATGAAAAAATATATATTTACACAACGAATCGAGAACCTCCTCCTTTTTTAACGTCGGTTAAAAAACTAGTGAAATATACCGATTGAAGTACGCAATGGGGTCATTTGGAGGACGAACAGGATCTCATGAGATTTGTTTAAGGTTGACAGGAATTTTTTGTCATTTTAAATAATTGAATTACCATGCAGGAACGGAGAAAGAATACAATTTCCTGCGGCCGGGTGGCCTGTCGTAAGAGGCGACAAAACAACCCACAGCCAGAGGGCAATTGCCTGTCTGGATGGCTACCACCCCTGGTTTCGAGCATGCCACCATAACAACCTTGTATTCCGGCATTAGTGGCCAGGTTCCAGTCTCCCTTAGAGAGCAGCAGCGCATTTTTAGAACGTTTGGTGTCCATAGGCAATGGTACCGCTTTCCACCAGTGGGCCGTTTGCCTGTGTGCTGAACTCATGCAATAAAAAAAATGAATGAAATGTCTGAGTATGAACGACAACATTATCGCTGTAATTATTTGAGTTTCATGAAGTTGAGGCAGATTTATCAGGTTTAAATTTAGTTTGTAATATATCTTGCTGTTCAAAGCTGTCGTTATTTCCAAAGTCATACACACACAGGGTAACATAAGATATAAGTGAGCTTATTTACGATTTCAAGTGAAAGCTGTTCCATTCTGTGTATAACATTTAGAATCTTATATACCTACTTATAGCTATGTTGTCAGTGTGTACTAGACAAGAGGGAAAGGGCCGTGTGTTATTACCAAAGCATATATAGTTATACTTATTAATCAAATTACCATTTACTGTTATCCATAGCCTGTGATCATGCCAATCTCTAAAGCCCAAGTGGATGTAGCCGTAGGAACTAGGGTATTTACTGCTTAGATCTTGCAGGACTTTTTGTTCTCCGGGACTATCAATTACGGCAAGGTGGGCACCTTCTGCTGCACAGATCATGAATGCTGTAATCCAGATCTGAGTATTTGTATGAAACTTGTAGCATTTTTTTGTACGATTGTCCAATTCATAACCTGAAAAGAATATTTGTATTTCAAACTATGAGATAATCAGAAAATATGCCGTAGTTTCAAGTAGTAAATCATTCTGTATCTCACCTGGAACTGCGCCACATTCAGGTTTTTTAAAGTTATTTGGTTTATAACAAGAGAACGCAAAGGTTTCATTACAGGAGCAATCTGCCATATTGCCACCTGGTAGCATGATCATGCAATCCTCGTTGTTATTTTCATTGTTAGGTTCGCCCTTTGCCCATGTAATAGGCATTGCAGACAGAGGAATGCCTGTGAAAGAGATATTGAAACTGATAGCTCTACGTTAAAAAAATCTAATGTCACATGTTTTCGCACGTGTAACCGTATTTATATAAGATTCCGATACAGTTTAACTTCTATATAGTATAACATTACCATCAATTGAAAAGTAATTTCCTTTGGAATAGGTAGCGTGAACTCCTGTCCACATTACAGAAGTTTCTCCAATATCAGACATAACTTTTTGCATCTTGTCATTGACCGGAGACATCAGCTGGGCTCCTGAAAATATTTACTTTATTATATACGCTAAACTTAAAGACACCAAAGTTCACATGAGCCAAGTTGCCTGTAAAGCTGTCATTACAAAATTTCGTTTCTTTTCTTATTGCTGGAGACAGGCTGACGGTTCAATTGATGGAAAGTGGTTATCGTCCCCTACGGACATTTGCAACCTCACAGGTGCTGCCAGTCTTGAAATGGGGACTGGAACCTGACCTCTAATATTGGAACATAACTCAAGGTTCTTGTGGAAGCATATTGTAGACTAGGGGTGGTAACCACCCAGATGGGCTGTAAGTTATTTTGTCGCCTCTTACGACAGACCAGCCGTAAGAATTAGTATTTTTCTCCATTCTGACGTCAAAAAACACAGAAGTAAAGTAAAATTCAATTCAAGGCATTCTAGGCAAGCTATGTTAAAATCCGAGTCATGTTATGCATCCATGATCTATAAAGACATACATTATTACCTTAAAATCGTTTCAAATAATTTAGCAACGACTTATAACTCACCCTCGTAAAAGCATCGTAATCGAGCATCGGCCCACTGCATAGGAATTGGATTGTAGTGGACCCATCCAACTCCGGGATAAGACTTATACCCAATTTTATCTGTTTCCTTAGAAATTTCTGTAAAGTACTTGGCTTCTGTAAAAAAAGACATTTTATAAAATACGACAGTTCGTTTGATTCGATGATATGTTTGAATTTCTTTTTCTCATGGAGGAATCTTCGACCAAAGATATGTTGACAGTTAGATCTGTGAGCTTGTAGTCTTTAGCAAGGCGACAGAGATCAGCAGTATTCGTCATTCTCATTCCTTGGATGATATTTAAAGGAAAAAGAAAAAGATTTATATTTATTGTCGCAAGAAATGCACACACATAAAATACAAGGATTTTGAATTATAAACAGATACAGTTTAAGAAATATGTACGATAAAATTCGTGGCAATGAGAGGGGCTGAAAAGTCGACATTATGCTGTGTCAGGAGCTAACACAGCGCTGATTTTTAGTTCCAGCCTCCATCAAATCCGAATCGAACCAAACAAGTTATTATTTACCTTAATATTTATTTAATTAAAAAAAAAGTGTTGAAATGTGATAACAATAACATTATATCACAAATATGAGTTTGTTAAAAATATATCCTTCTATATATTGTAACGCCTGTTTCCTATTGGGGTAGGCAGAGACGACGGATCTCCATTCAATGTCTGCAATGGTGTGTTAGGAGACAATAAAGGCTGATTTACACTGATGCAGCTACTGTTTGCGAGTGGACTGAGTTCAAAATATTCAATTGGGAATATTAAAGTCAATCAGGAACGGTAGCGCTATCAATTTACAGGATTCCGGTATTTCGATATCAGTATTGTCTTCTTTATAATTTGAAGTCAGTTGCTGTAGCTCACCTCTCCACACCCTTTAGCCAGTCACACTCATATTGCCCCTCGCCAATCTTGTACTAGCAGTTCATCCCAATAGCCCGGTACCTTTTGTTCTCATTCCCTACAATAGTCCTACACTAACCGGGGCTTGTCTTTGGGTGCATTTTATATGATGTAGACAGGGATAATCGCCGGTGAGTGTCACGCCACATTTAGATTAAATTTGTCAAAAGGCCTCTACGTGTTGGCCTTCTAATGGCCCCACGCAAGCCCTCCAAAAGTCCAGGCCATTTTTATGGCCCGTGGTCTGCAAAGACATACATGTAATAATAATGAAAGTTTATCGTGACGGGTTGCCTGCTTTTTTACGCATAAATTAAAATGTTGCAGTAGGTACCTAATTCAAATTAACAATATTTATTTTGGACTTTATAACAGTATTAAACCGTCTACATAATTAATCATTAAAGTTACCTCCATAACTATTTCGAAAATATTGAATACAACAAACGTTTTAAAACATCAATAATGACAAGATATATATAAAAAAACGTCGAAGAAAATACAGATTGTCTTGTCAGAGGTTTCGTTTTATAAAAGCCCGAACCAGTTCTTGACAATGGTCAATATCTGCTCTACCGGGACCGATCAATTATTACAGACAGGACTATTGTCGCCAATAAGCCCGATATTGTGATAGTTGATCGGTCTGCGAGTCGTGCCATAATTATTATAGATGTCGCGATTCCCCATGGTGGTACCCTCGTGAATGCCGAGAAACAAAAACAAATAAAGTATATTGATCTTGCTCACGAGGTTACCGCTGTGTGGAACCTGGACTCTGAAATCATAGTACCGATAGTGATGTCAGTGAATGGACTAATAGCGAAGAGCCTTGACCGTTATTTCGAAGGGCTCTCGCTTAGTATCTGGGTGAAGGGTGGGATGCAGAAGGCAACTCTGTTGGACACGGCCCGTATTGTGAGGAGATTCATATGTCTGGAGTTTTATGCACGGTAGCCTGGACCCTAGGCCACCCTACCGGCGGAGACAAGATTTTTTAATAATTAGATAATTAATTAATAATAATATGCCATCACTCAGGTGAATTCCCCAGGCATAATGTTTCCGGCTGTTCACATTTTTCTGATGGCGAATACTTGTACAGACATAACCTCGTAGCTAGGATTATCTACCAGCAACTGGCTCTTCAATACGGTTTTACGGAAACGGTGTTTATCACGGACAGGACTATTGTAGCCAATAAGCCTGATATCGTGATAGTAGATCGATCTACGCGCCGAGCAATGCTCGTAGCATAGACAGCAGTATCCCGCTTGATGATAACCTCGTGAAGAAAGAAAAAGAGAAACTAAGTAGGTAAATACTTAGATCTTGTTCACAAGGTTGCCGCTATGTGGCGTCTGGAGTCAACGATCGTTGTGCCGATAATTGTTACCGTCAACGGTCTTATAGTGGAGAGCCTCGACCGTCATCTAGAGAGGCGCTAAGAAGCTGATACTGAAAGCCGCACTCTTGGACACGACACGAGTTGTGAGGAGGTTCCTGTCTCTGGAGCCCTAACCACAGCTAGTATGAAACCCAGGCCCCGCTGCCGGCGTGCTCCGGTGTTTAATATTTTTTTAATAAGTTTTTATTTTGTAAGTTATATGTAAATATTTGTCAAAAAAATGGAAAATATTGCGCAAATTAATGAAACATATAATAATAGTATTTTTTTTATAAAATCATATTGTTAACATGTATTTTTTTATAAAAAATGTTTTTAAACCGATTAAAAAAATTGTTAAATGAATAAATACTCATTATAATATTAATAATCGTTAGTCATCAAAAGAAACACAATATGTTTACTTAATAACAAACAGTTCGTTGCACTGCAAAGGTATAAAACTGTGCTGTAGTGACAACTCCCCTTTTTTTACGAGGGGAAACCCGATTGAGGGCTATCAACCGTGCAGTGAACTGGGGAAAATTGCGGCCGGTGTGTGGAATTCACCAGGTCGCGGTGGTACTAGCATCTCTAGATAAAGCTAAAGATGCTATTGCCACGCCACGGTTAGGGATACCCACTAAGCCCCTCGGTATTCCGGCCTTCGCCCTTAATGTCTTAACAGACTGACAGATCGGGTTACTAGATGATACATTTTTATATCTATAAACTTGAGAAATGATTGGTCTCCTATGAAACTTTAATGCTCTATTTCTGCCCGTTCTACTTTTATTTATCTATTCCCCGTCTATCTATTTGTAAACTACCTATACATAAATGACATAAATGATTAAAGGACAAAAATGTCAAACCACAAAAAACAAAACCTATCCTACCTACTTTCTGGGATACCCATTACATAAATCTATCGCATTATCCGGGATGAAAGTATCCCTTGTCCACCGTAGGTATTAATATTATTAAAAAAATAGACAAACATAGTTACTTTCGCATTTATAATATTAACAGGGATTTACTGACATTTTTACTCTTTAATTCAATATTCAATAACTCCAAATATTGTTGCCTGTTGAACTCACCTAGGTATGTACTTCCACAAATAAAACATAGACTATTGATGTACTGACACCTATAACGCCGTCATCGTGGCCACAAAAAGCAAACTTTTATACATAAAATATATTAAAACTACGAAAGTGGGCTCAGCAAACCATAAATCCCAACTATCCTAACAAAATGAGCAATGTCTTTGATGAAAATCGCTTCTTATTGTATTAAAATGTATTATATGTTAAGTTAGAACTTTGTTATTGTACTGGGAGACAAAACGAAAAATCTTCATCTATAGGTGATATTATAAAAATGTAAAGGTACCGTGTTGAATGATTGAAGCTGTTAAAAGGAACAACTGGAATAAACTACAAATATGAACGATAAACTCGAACCATTTTTTTTTTAGATTTCTTGTCTGTTTGTTCGGGATTCACGTAAATCACAGGCCGATTTCGATGAGATATTCACTGATGATTACCGAAGTCCCACGGGATTTTTTTCTGGGAGCGGTGCGGTTTGAAGTGTAGCAAGGTTGTAAGTTCATAGGAAACAACATATAACGTAAAACGTTGTATAAATGTTTTATTTCAAATAGTCGCTTTTGAGTTTTGACTTGAAATAAGTCTTTAAAAACACATCGAGTGGTGAAAGGGTAACTGTTGCTAGTGTCATTTTAAATGTTTCGGGAGAAAATTAGATTTCAATTGGAAACTGGTTCTTGATATTTCCATATACTGAGGACATTAAATTAAAAAAATAAACCAATTATTCTAAGTTTCTCACAAAACGTCGCCTAAAACAAACAGTTTTTCACCTTATAAAACTACGTTTTAACGGTTTTAAGCTCAGTAATTTATTTGATTTTTATTATTCCAATGTTTCAGCCACTTTTCAGTAGAGCTTGTCACCTCTCGATACACATATATAAAAACTAGGATATGCCCGCGACTTCGTACACACTTGACTTAAAATTCCCGCGCGATTCCCTGAATACAAAGTACCGCAGAATTTAAAAAAGAATGTAAGCTATCGTTTTAGCGAAAACTGTGTTGGAATAAGCAAATTTTTATGCACCCGAACAACTACATACCAGTTCCGGGAAAATTCCCGCGGGATTCTTAGGATAAAAGGTAGCGCAGATTTTAAGTCTAAGAATTTACTGTCGATTAACGGAAACCGAATCGAAATCGGTCCCGTAGTTTTTACGTGAATCCCGAACAAATAGGCAAACCGACAAACGGACGAACAGACAAGAAATCTAAAAAAATTGCATCGTGTTCTCCATCGTTTATATAGTCTATTCCAGTTGTTTTTATTAATAGCTCCAATGTACAGACACGGCATGTTTAGAATGTTATAATATCTTCTTATATATAAAAATCAATTGCTGTTTGTTAGTGTCGCTCAAACTCGAGAAAGGCTGGACCAATTTGGCTGATTTTGGTTTTGAAATATTTGTGGAAGTCCAGGGAAGGTTTAAAAGGTGAGTAAATATGAAAAAAATGCTTTAAACATAGTAAAAAAACAATTTCGCTTTTCCTTAGAAACTATTCCTACCTGTCAAACATTTGATGTTCGTCCCGTCGTTTAGAAATCTATTAAATTTAAAAGTCGTTCATAAATCAAATTAAATTTAAAAGTGAAGTTTAGTTGAAACATTCTGCAATTATCATTCAGCTTTTTTATTTATTGATTCTGAGGCGGTATGAATTTTGCCGGGTCAGCTAGTTGTAGATAAATTAACACTTACCAGACTTTATGATGGACATCAAGAGAGAAAATAAAATTAATTTATACATTGTATTGTAAAATATTAGCAGTAACTGTATTTTGTGTGTCAACGCAAAATGAAGTTTTATAGATAAAATTTCTTTATTTATAGGAACGTGCTTGTTTGTAATAATATAAGTAATCTTTGTATTGAAAGCGATAACCTTTTGGAATATACACAGATATTTCTTAAAAGCTGACATAATAATATCAAATACTTATTTAAATATTTTTTACCAGCTTTTGCCAGCGACTTCGTCCGCGTTAATGTAGAGTTTGTGAATAAAAACGAATTTTCTTCGATCTCTCGGGAACAGTAACGTAGACCGGGGACAAAAGTAACAGTTTGTACTTTTGGCTAGATTTCTGAACCACCATAGCGTTTTTAATAAAATAAATATAACTCTATGACATTCTCTCTCTCTCTCTCTCTCTCTCTATTATATTCCTCCTTATTATGAAAATTTAAATTATTACTCTATTTGATATATCTCGTGTCTCTGAAAATTTCACATTGCAAAAAGAAATAGCGAATGTTACTTTCGTCCTGACCGTAAGTAAGGACAAAAGTAATACAGTGCAAGTCGAAAGTAACGCTGTTAAGATTCTACGTAATATTCTATGTAAGTATAGTGAAAAATAAAATTAAGATTAAATTAAGAATAAGATTACACAATAATAATAATAAAAAAATTATAATTAGTTTTATTTAGGTCCAAATTGGATCTATGTAATATTCAATCGAGAATATTATAGTCGGTCAGAGACGGTAGCGCTATCAATTTACACGATTTCAGTAGGTCGATGTCAGTATTGGCTTCCTTTGAATTTGAAGTGAGTTGCTGTATCAATGTAAGTCAGTTTTGAAATTGTAACAATGAGCGCTAAATATTATAGTTCATAGTGTCAATAAAGCAATTTGGTAGGGTATATTTCTCTCTTTAAAATAATATGTTTGCTTCACTGGTCACAGGAGCTAGTAGAAAAAAGAGGAACAATGCTTTATTTCATCAACCAACGGTCGAATTGGGCGGCAGTTGGGGCAGTTGAATTTGACCGTTGGTTGGTGCTTACGTTTTATAATGTAATCTTCAAACTTTTGAGTTATTTCTTTGTTTTACTAAGCGTGCAATATGACAAATATCTGCCGTAAAAGCGATAACCTACACCGGGTTGAATTGCCGGAAATGTATAATAACATTAATAATAAAAAAAACCCGCAGGTGGGCTTTGTGGCGAAGCCTTGGGTTAGCCTTAGAACGACACCTCGGACCCAACTTCGGGGAGCCAAGGCAAGGCTCCCGTCTTCGTGCTTGCTTTAGCCATCCGGCACGGAGTGGAGATCGCTTGAGCTAAGATTCAAGCTCCAAGAGTGGAAGTGATAAATGGCATAACGTCGGAAGTAGTTGCGGTTAACCTGCACTTGACCTCTCCACACCCCTTAGCCACTCACACTCATGTTGCCTCTCGCCAATCTTGTACGGCATTTTTAGGGGCCTATGGGTATATTACATAACACACACACATACATACACTTTCAAGCACAAACTCACCCATATATCACATATATATAGTATTATATTTATTATACATTATTCACATACACACAATTATATAATATATTATATGTAAGTCCATAAATATTAAATATAAGTACATATCGACACGACCCAACCTTACGATCAAACATCGTTGGTCGTAAGGCATCATCGGTCGTGTCGTATAAAGGGGGCAACAACCTCTACTCGTGCATGCGCAGATCCAATGCGCAGGCGCACCAGCGCCGCGAGTGGCTCAACCGAAAAACATAATAAATACAACAGCGAAGTTAGCAGTTTTTTACGAGTTGACAAAGAGAGAAAACGAAAACCACCGACCATATATACCAAAAAAACTTTACTCGTTTTCATCTATATTATAAATATTATACTTCTATCAATTATTTAATATTGTATTTAAGTGTAATAATACAAGAGTGGTTCGAACTGTTGTTTCCTTTTGTTGTGCATCCGACAAGACGGTGAACAAATATATGTGAGGTGGGTACTTAATACGTCTATATACCACAGGCCCATGCAGTGAGTGGCGAGTCACAATCTGCCCATTTTTCTATGTTCCTTGAACATTGCGACGGGCAGACGCCGTAGTCCCCATAGTTCCCGATCCGTAGTTCCACTAGCAGTTCATCCCAATAGTCCGGTACCTTTTGTTCTCATTCCCTACAATAGTCCTACACTAACCGGGGCTTGTCCTTGGGTGCATTTAACATGATGTAGACAGGGATAATCGCCGGTGAGTATCACACCACATTTAGATTAAATTTGTCAAAGGGCCTCTAGGTGTTGACCTTCTAATAGCCTCATGCATGCCCTCCAAAAGTCCGGGCCATTTCTATGACCCGTGGTCTGCAGAGACATACATGTAATAATAATAAAAGTTTATCGCGACGGGTTGTCTGCTTTTTTACGCAAAAATTAAAATTTCGGAGGTCCAGAGGCGAGCTACGCGCGGTAAATTCTGTGGTGAACACTGCAGCAGCAGAAGGTGTGTCTAGGCAATATCGGCGACGGTATTGTGACTGAGATAACTTATCGTCGGGACAGTGCGTCGTTAGTTGTGCGTGTAGGGGCGACCCTGTGGAGAGGTACGTACGGCTGTGTAAGTTAATAAAATAATAAAGTGTCGTCAATTTGGGAATAATGTAAGACATTGTTTCTCAACCATTTTTATGTCGCGACTCACGAAAAAGCCAAAAAGATAAGTAAAGTCTTGCCACGCCTAGACTACAAAATTATAATAATATTTTAATTTTAATTAATAGTTTATATATACGATTTGTAACATAGGTCTTATTTAACAGATTGCGACCCCCAGATTGATAAACGATGACGTAAGGTAACAATGTAAATAAGTATAATAGAATATAATCTTTGTATGTTTATATGTAACATTATATGTGTGTGTATTT
Source organism: Dendrolimus houi (assembly GCA_039645545.1). Taxonomy (NCBI): domain Eukaryota; kingdom Metazoa; phylum Arthropoda; class Insecta; order Lepidoptera; family Lasiocampidae; genus Dendrolimus; species Dendrolimus houi. The sequence goes on from CM077132.1 coordinate 10,428,347, forward strand.
TCTATAGTATATATTCTAATTCTATAGTTAGATGTTGTAAACATTTTTATATTATATATTATATACTTAAATCGTAAAAGTATTTTCATATAGGACACAACCCTGCCTTTTGTTTTTCCCCCTTTTACTTTTAGACTAGGTTTGTTGGAAGAAAACTCTTTTAGGGTTAAGCTCGTCTTTGTATATGACCACTATTTTATAATTTTATATGTAACTTTTTGTGTACAATAAAGAATAAGTATTAAACTGTTTAGTAACTTAAGAAGAAATAAACGACAAAAGCATAAATACTCTGACACTATTACCTAATCAGGAGGACAAATTATTAAAAAAGGGTAGGTTTAATGATAAATACAAATAAATAGTAAATCTGAAACCTGCAATCGGAATATTTTTTTTTGTAATTATATCTGATTATTCTCAAATTCACAAATAAAAGCCATTTTAGGATAGATTGGTGAGTCGTTCAGCGTGCCCTCTCGTGTCATACTGCCGAAGTGATCATGTACGTAGTTAGGCTCTTGAGCTGCCCAAGCTGTAATCTTATCTTTAATGAGATCATCTATATTCTTTCCTGTAAAACGAAATAGGTGTCATTGATTTTAATTAAAATCTTTACTTTTATCTTTTTTATACATCTTTCAATCTGCACTATGTGCTGAAATTCACGATTGGCCTTGATGTGCCAAGGTAGCTGATTGCTACGGACTCTTCTCACTCTATCTCAAAAGCAGTGAAAAGTATAGAATTATTACAAAAATTACAACCAAACTTGTAGTAAATTTTACGCATTACAACTTCTACCATATAATACATGACAATATCCATTGACGCGTTTTTCAAGACCTTTGACCTTTAATATTTTAAGACGTGGACATGTGATCTGATGACACCTTTGGGATAACTTTTAGAATGTCAAAATAAAGATTTTTACTAGTTAATAGTAGTTAATTTATTGGCTTTCATTCCGAGACTTGCCGCTTAACACCTTATTTGACTGGACTGTAACTAACATTAAGGCTAGAGACACAGCTACGGAAAGTACCGCGCGGAAAGTTTGGCTAATACGCTCGCAGTGTTATTTTAGTTAACTCTGACACGTCAACGAAAATTCCGCCGAGTTTGGATTAGCGTCGACCCTTCAGTCGCCGAACTTTCAGCGCGATACGTTCCGTGAGTGTGTCGTTACACTAATATTTATAAGCAACCAAGTGAAAGTGAAATAAAACAGTGTTATTAAAATACCAAATAGACAGAAAATTACCATTAATTGTCATCCACACTTTGTGGTTTAACCAGTCACTGAAGCCCAAGTGGATGTGGGTTGTGTGGTCTGCCTCGCGTATGGCACTCGGAGGGTATCTATCGAAAAGATCTCGCAAGACTTGTTGTTCTCCAGGACTATCAATTACGGCAAGGTGGGCACCTTCTGCGGCACAGATCATGAATGCTGTATCCCAGGTCTGAGCATTTACATGGAATTTGTAACAATTCTGTGTGCGTTGATCCAATTCGTAACCTGAAATGAACATAGGCTATATATTCGTCTTAATAACTTATGTATGATTATAATCATACGTCAGTTATTGAGACGTATATAATGTATAGAAATTTATAGATGGACAACTACGCAGTTAATGTAGTATTACCGTGAGTTTGTATTGCAATAGTAGGTGTTAAATATAATAAAACAAAACCCCGCTACAATAGAAACATCTTTGAAAAGTACAAAATAATAAGTGATTGTATATTTACTATTAAAAGTGTCCTCACGAATTCGAGGCATAGAGTTCTCAGGTCTACGGATATCTCCTGATAAAGTGGGACAAGGGACTTGCTCACCCCAGTGTAACCAGACCACTATCGACGCGTTAAGGCTCCTTCCGTCAGAATTATATAATTTTGAGCAATTTTTCGGAATCGTTCCCGGCTGTGGGTGACGGCTGTCACCAAAAATTCAGCCGTTACCTGCATAAAGCCAGTTGTAACTTGTCCTACCTAAACCGTTGTATTATTCTATAATCTTAATAATACATTAAATCGTAATGTGTGTATCTCACCTGAAGCTGAAGCACCACAATGAGGTGTTTTAAAGTTGTTTGGTCTATAACAAGAGAAAGCATATGTTTCATTGCAGGAGCAATCTGCCATATTGCCACCTGGTAGCATGATCATGCAATCCTCGTTGTTATTCTCATTGTCGGGCTCACCCTGTGCCCATGTGATGGGCATAGCAGACAGAGGTACACCTAAAAATAATACATTTAAAAATCGGCGTGTGTGTTGGTTTGTCGAGTGTAGAGTTCCGCAAAATATATCATATATTTTATTACATAAAATTGCTGTGGACCAGTGAAAAAATCACATTGGAAATCAATTCTTTTTTTCAATCTGATAATTTTAAATAATTCCCAAAAATTTCAATAAATACCAATGCCGATAAGATTCTCAAGATAAAGAGTATGTCTAATAATTTTTAGTGCAGAATTGTATCAAATCCTGACATAGTTTAACTTTGATACTACAAATTATCAGTTTTATATGTAACTAGCTGACCCGTGCTTACTTCGCTGGGCGTTATTAAAAATACACATGCACCCATGCACGCACACATGCCCGCACGCACGCCCGCACGCATCACGCACGCATATCAAGGTTTAATTAAGCTTTGTAACCGTTCATTAATTCGTAAACGCAGAAATCACTCACAGTGCCTCATATGAGGATGTGCGCAATTCTTGCGTGGAACGTTATTGCTATAACATATTTAACAGGCGTTCCCGTGCCCACTTCGCTGTACGTATAACAATCGGATCAGTAGTATCTCTTTGTAATATTAGTATAGATTTTCCTAACATTACCGTTAATTGAAAAGTAATTGCCCTTGGAATATGTAGCGTGAACCCCAGCCCAAATCGCAGCGTTTACTCCAATTTCGGACATAACTTTTTTCATCTGTGCGTTGACTGGAGACATTAACTCACCACCTGAAAATATAATTTTTATTCCAGATTGGACTATCTTTTAAGGTTTTATAACTATAATAATAAACTGTAGTTTATAAGATTTCATAAAAATTACGAAATTGGAAAAAAACTAATTAGGAATTTTATTTCATAACTGATTTAAGCTTAAAGTTTTGTTTTTAAGAGGATCGTTGAGTTTTAATTGAGGTTTTTTAATTTTTTTTAAAAGTGCCCGAAATTGGAGGAGCCGCTTTGTGGAGTGAAGTCCAAATCAAAGCAGTTCCTCCAATTTCAGACAGTTTTTTTGCATATATTTCTTGACTAGAGAGACTTGATTAATTTGCCTCCTGAAAGTATCCATCCTATTTCATATTGGACAATCATTTAAGGATAATTAATGTTTCTTCATTTTCTAAGTTTCTTCCACCGGACGGACAGCCTGCTATCCGGCCTCATTGTACTTTTTTAGATTTTTATATTTCTTTTTTGTATATTTTATCCTTATATTTATCTCTTTCTTTTTATTTTTTCTATTATTTATTACAAAAACTGCTTATTACCATTACATTGAGTCCTTATTTTCTATTACATCTTTCTTTCTTATTTCTTTAACTTTGTTTTACAATTTCGCTTGTTATGTCTATTGCCACATATTTTTCCTATTTCTATTTCTATTATGCTTTATTTAACTAATGCCATATTTATATCTGTTTTACATTTCTAATTTATTTACTTAAATATATATTTAAATGTAACTTATATAAGTAACTTGTTTTGTTACGAGCTATTGTTACTTTTCTAACAATATTTAGACAAAAGCTTATGAAATCTTCTACTTTCTTTTTAGACATTAACTCTTCTATATTACTACATTTTATTTCGAGCCTCAATTTTGTTTCCAGGTTTGACCTTTCCCGGGAATGAACAGGACATCGGAACATGATGTGTGGAACATCCTCCTGCTCATCGGTGTCGCATATGCACGCATAATTAATGTTAGAGAGATTGATAGATAGAAAATACTTTATTGTTCACCACATACACATAAAGTAAACAATTTACAATCAATTAGTGTCGAGGCAGGAACAAAGGGCGGCCTTATCGCTTTAGAGCGATCGCTTCTCTTCGTCTTCGTCTACTTCAAGTCACGGCCGATTTGTGTTCACACCGCTATCCTTACAAACACGTGAAGTTAATAAATTTCTTACAATTGAGTTAGTGTATAAAAAAATCAAATTAGTTTAAGGAAATTTAGAACTTATCTCAAAGTAATAAAGTTCTTTGCAAATATAAGAATAATACGAGAGAGCAACATGCGGGCGCGATACGATGGCCGGGAGAAGGCAAAGGGACGTGGAAGAAGAAGCAAGGAAGCACTTACCTCGCCACCAGTCCGCCGCCACACTGCGCTCGTCTCCCGGAGGTTCACACACTCACTAGGATTATGGTGATTTAATGTGCATTAAATTCAGTTTCAACAGCTTATTTTATTTATTGTGCTCCAACCATTTATTGATACGTATTTTATATATATATCGCGGCGACAGCAGTGACACTAGCTGAAACGTCTTGTATTGCGCATTCTTCATTTAAAAGTTTATTATTTTCTTGATGGCGAGTATGGGGAGGAACAATTTATAAGGAGGTGTTCCTCGGCGCAACCATCCTCCCCAGCTTGAAGGATTCCCTTCAAAACCGAATATGTATGCGGCCATGCAAGAAAGTGATGTAAAAGCGATGCGAATATGCGATGCGAGTATGCGGTTCGAGAATGCGCTACAAGAATGCGAAACGAGAATACGATAAGAGTATACGAAGCGAAAATGCAATACGAAAACGAATGTGGAAGCGGGTTTAACAAGTTAAATACAGTAGATATAATACAGATGAAAATGATAAAACAAAACAAAAGTTAATTCTAATTAAAACAAAAGACAAATCCTAAAGTGGTGATCAAGATGATTTAGGCAATGGACAGAGTCGCACAACCGGGCGTCAATATGATCCGCTAGCAGTGCGAACTTAAGCTGTTCCTAAACACAGCATCTTTCCACGAGAAAATTTCACCTACAATGCCGAATGGTCATTGTAGAAGCGGGATGTTATTTACGTTTAAAATTACAACGTAACCGATGCATATTGCATTTTACGTGGTAAACCATTTAAAATCATCGGCAATGTGTGCAGATCTCGCTCTTCCAATGTAGACAAAGAAAAGCATGTTGAGATTTAAATATGACGCGGAAAACAAGCAGCTGTTACATTTAGAAAATACGCGAGTGTCAGAACTTAAGGTTTCAAAAGATTATAAGAGAGAGTTAGTTCTCCACTAAAAAGCGCGTATGTTTTACTATCTCCTTGATCCTGTTTAATCGACAACAAGTATTGCGATAGTAATTCGATAAATACGATTGGCGGTTAAAATTAAGTAAAACTATGCGATAGAAGAAATTTGTACGAAACTTAATTCGTTTAGCTCCAATAAAATATATCCGACTATTAAAGTGAACTTGAGCTACTGAGCTTCTGCGAGATAAATATAATGCGGATAAGAAGCCATCAGTAGTAAATTGACCTATAAGTTCGATAAGAACCGGGCATGATAAAACCAAAACGAGCAAAATAATCTTATGACGCAGATACTTAGAAAGAATTAGAAAATTTGAGATCAATATATAGATTTCAAAGCTTCGTTAACTTTGCATTCGCGAAAGTTTGATCTTTCAAGAAAATAGTAACGCGGACGCAGACGAATGCATTATAAAATATATAAATAAAATGCGCACGACATTATGCGTTAAATTATCATAACCCATGGATGGTTTGATGCGTTGCAATGCGAGGCTGTAAGAGTTATCAGCCTGTAGTTAATATATTTTATTAACAAAGTGCGCGTGATGACAATATTTCATTATCAGCAAAATTAAATCCGGAAACAGAGCATTATTGAGATGAGGTAAGATTTTAAAATCAATTAGTAATCTTGCGATGCGGCGATAACTACTTCTACTATAAGCGGACATAAACAATATTAATAATAAAAGGTTACAAATATTTAACAAGTTGTTTAAAATTCAACAAATAGATGCAGCGCGAAAATTAAGCAAATAAATAGTAAATTAATATTTACAATTTCAATAAGATGACTGAGCTAAGATAAGAATCTCTATACTTCCGGTTATAAGTCCCGAAAGCACGTGGCGCGGTAGCCCTTTTGAGCGGACCAAAACGATTAAAGTTATATTTATATCTAGAATGCGATGCGAAATAACAACCTGAAGTTGCCGATGACCTATTATTTACAAATGCGGGTGCTTTGCCTACAATTACGTACCCTAAAGTAGTCTCCATGGCACATGGGAAACCTAAAGAGCGCGAATAAACTCTATCAGAAAGTAATAAATGCGGGAAAAGCAAAGAACCTATGAGCATATCGATCTCACCAGGCTTACCGAAATTAATATCGGCGAGCGGCAAATTACTGAATTCCGAAATCAAAGAATTATTTACGAAATGCGTCGGCAAATGTTCAGTAATCTTGTCTACAACTAAAGCATTCATGTTATATAAAACATTATTATTGAACCGAGAATAAAACTTAATATGTCCGGAACCATTAATTATTTTCGACGAGCCCCCAATTCCGTTGACGGAAGTTCGAAATTTGTTTGAGTTTAAACCTAGCCGTTCTAAACATGACTTCGTAATGAAGTTGCTCTGCGCTGCACTGTCAAGAAGACATCGAACATGTTGCGCATGTCCGTTGTTGTCATAGACGACAACCTGCCCAGTTGGTAAAAGAACTGACGTTGGTTACGCGATTGATGACTGATCGTAGGGTTGTCGCAAATAATCATTACTGGAAAATGCGCACAACCTAACATTAGGCGCAGTGGTTGTTGAGGCGGTTATTGATAGATTTACGGGTTCAATCAGCGGCGCGGTGCGTACACTGCAGTTGCACTCTGAAATACGCGGTAGAGGGCGGGGCGAAGGTAGAATTGTCGAAGTGTAATAAAGTGTGGTGTTTCTTCCGACACTTTTTACAAACCGAATTTGAGCGACAATTATGCAATTTATGTTTATAACTTAAACAGTTTATGCATGCGTTAATATTTTTAATATAATCAAAGCGATCGCGGGGAGAAAGCATTAAAAACTTTGAACAATTATACAAGTGATTGTTACACCTAGATGAATTACAAAGGTCACAAGACTGAGATGGATGCGTTGTATTATTCGTAGTGACATAAGCGAATGTAAGCCTTGGCTTAGAGGGTTCATTAGCTCTATGTTCGATCACTTTCTTCGCGGATTTAACGACAACAGTAGAACGTTGAATTATCTTTATACGATCGCGGATAAAATCAACGAGGTCAGAGAAGGACGGAATATCATTCCCTCTCTGGTCCATTTCGAAGGAACGGACTGTCGCCGGGTCTAACTTCCGGAGCGCGGTATGCAAGAAAATAAAATCTGCAAGTTTATTAAAATTAAGTGTTTGTATTGTTTGTATGGCGTGTACCGACGAAACAAAGCTATCTAGAAAGTGTTCCATATTCTTGACTGAGCATGAGCTCGATGGCTTAACGTCAAAGATCTGGTCCAAATATGAAGAGGCTAACGTACGTTTATCCTCATATTTGGATATAAGCGAATGAAAAATTATATCGTAATCTTCACCCGTAGGTGACAACCCTGCGAAAACAGATTTGGCTTTATTTGTCAATCTGCCTATCAAATAATATAATTTTTCCGAATTGGTTAAATTATTGTTATTGTGGACTGTATTTGAGAACGCGGTGTAAAATAGAGGCCAATTTTTAATATCCCCATCAAACTCAGGGAGAGGCATAGGCGGCAAACTTGCTAAATGCCTCTTAGGGCGGTCTGACTCTAATATAGTAACGTGCGGTGAATCGGACTGCTCGCGGGATAAATGTAGGACTTTACGTTTCACAAGGCTATAAGTGTTCTCGAAAGCTGTCCAAGACTGAAGGTCTGGTGTATAATCAGGGTCTAATTGCATGCGGAGCATATTTATTTGTTGTAATGTGTCTTGAAAGCTGACACGTAAGTCATCTATAGTGTGAGCTTGACTTAAGAAGCTTTCTATATATGAAGGATCCATAGTTGTTCTCAGACCCTCATTGTAGACCCCATCTAAGCGCTCTACGTGTGCTGTATGAAGCGCTTCGAGGAACTTTAACTTATTTGAGAGTTCCGGTGTTGCCGGGGCTGCGTGACGCGGCATTATAGACTACGAAATTAAGCGAATTTATGAAAAATATACAAAATGCGATGAAAATACGCGACTTGGTCGAGGAACCAGTAAAACAGTGAGAAAGTAAGAAAATACGTGTGAGATGCGGCTTGTTGGAGCAACGAATAAAGCACACGTATGCGATGCGAGGAAAACGAGAAAATCTATGAAATACGTGTGATGCGGTGCGAAACTGTCCAAATCCTAGGATGATGTGACGACAAAGTTAATGCGGTATAGCGTGAAATGGATACGATATCCGGCTCGAAGGTAACCAACAAATGCAGGCGCGATGCGATGGCCGGGAGAAGGCAAAGGGACGTGGAAGAAGAAGCAAGGAAGCACTTACCTCGCCACCAGTCCGCCGTCACACTGCGCTCGTCTCCCAGAGGTTCATACACTCACTAGGATTATGGTGATTTAATGTGCATTAAATTCAGTTCGTATACGATACGTATTTTATATATATATCGCGGTGACAGCAGTGACACTAGCTGAAACGTCTTGTATTGTGCATTCTTCATTTAAAAGTTTATTCTTTTCTTGATGGCGAGTGTGGGGAGGAAGAATTTATAAGGAGGTGTTCCTCGGCGCAACCACAACTTGTAAAGTGGCTTCCACACGATACAATTTTACGACCAATTTCACTAGATTGACAATCGGATTGTGTTAAACCCTTTCCACACGATGCGATTTAATTGCTAATCAGATTTGCCAATTGAATTGGGTACAATCTGATTGACCGTCCACGCATACAAAAAAAGATCGCCAATTTTCATTTTAATCTGTTGCCTTTGCTGAACGCACTTGTATCAAGCACGATGCCTCTTAAAAAGAAGCGAAAATTTGGGTTGATTTTGTTTCTAACTACAAATATAGACGAGGAAAAAAAATTGACGACTATGGGCAAAACAATGGTAATTCAAGATTTAAAATCTCCATTTTTTGCCTTTCGCTACCAATGGATACATCATTGTTGCCGTTGTCCTCATCGTCCATCTTGAAACCACAATATAATAATATTATAATAAAAAATAATAACACTACAACGCATTGCATACACCTGCTTGCACGTCGCTGTGCTAATGATTACGTTAAAAAACTGACGTCCACACCACCCGATAATTGGACAGAATCGAATCAAGCGATCCCGGCCAACCAACGACCTTGGATTTCATATTTCTATCCACTACCCTAAACTACACAATTCGATTGTCATTGTAGTCAATTTGATCGTAAAATTGTGTCGTGTGAAAGTCACTTTAAGTGTGAATAGAAATCTGAAATCCATGGTCATTCGTTGGTCGCTCGATCCGATTATGTCCAATCAAATCAGGTGGTTTAACATATAAGGTAAATTAAACTTTCCCCAGCGATCTCGAATATGAAATGTGCCAGGTGCTCACTTTGCTTTGCGTCGCGTACTTGATACATTGTAGATAGTGCAGAATCGTTTTCTTTAAAAATACGTACACTCGCTAAGCCTAATGTCGTGGATTTTCTAATGTAAATTACTTTATACGATCAAAAATTTAAGAAAGTCATTCAAAACCTCATAGCCACAGCCAGTGAATATCATAATAATTGTGTACACTATGTACACTAAGGTGCCTAACCAGTAGACTCGCGCACGAGCGCCCGCCCCATGCCGCACCGCGTCGCGCTCCGCGTTTAGCTGGGTTTGTGCGCGTGAGTGTGTACCTATGTAAAGATTTTGTAGAAAGCTCAAACTTTTTACTTTGAGTTTAAACACCTATTCTTTAAAGAATGACTAGGTTTGGTTTCAATAAATTAAATTATATGTGTTAATTAAGCCTAATTATTTGCGCTTATTCTGTTACGCCTAATATATACAATATTAATAATTAAAAAGCAATAACACAACATCTTTGTATTATATATATTAATACATATATCAATAATTAATGTACATATAATTTGATATTATATACTTATCAAAGTGAGAGATTATGATTCTCTTATCAGTTTTTTGAAAATGGGGAGTTTCTCTTTAAAAACAAGAACAAACTGTTAATGCCACCTGTGTCGCAACTCGCAAGAGTGCACTATAGGCTACCTTTTTTACTGGACGTTTGTCATTCCTTAGGATTTTTCTTCAATATTATTCATAAATAATATACAAATGCTTAAAAATTTCCTTCTTCTTCAGCCAATCGAAGTCCACTGCTGGATGTAGGCCTCCTGAAGTCTACGCCGCATATTCCGGTCTCCCGCCTTCCTCATCCAGCCCCTGCCCCTCGATCCGAGCTGAGGGCATCATGCGCTTCGTTTACCGAAACACGGTCTCCACTCCAAGACACTTTTGCTTCAACGGTCGTCGGTCCTGCAACGGACGTGACGGCTCAGTGCCACTTCAACTTTATAATTTTGCGGACCATGTCTATTATCTTGATTATCTTAGCGATATCTTCATTTCTAGTTCTATTCATAAGAGAAACACCCAATATAGCTTGCCCCATAGCCCGTTGAACGACTTGTTGATTTGTGGACTAGTCCAACCGTCAGTGTCAACGTCTTAGCACCGTATGTCATGACAGGTAAGACGCACTGCTCGAAGAATTTCGTCTTCAGGCATTGCGTGAAGACTTGAAGAAGCTGTCCAGCCCCACTGGGTCCTCGTATTAGCTTCCTGGTCGAAATTGTGCATGCCTACCTGGATTTTTTTAATCTTTATCTTTCCGATAATCGTAGTATAATTAATAATTTTTCTTTCAATACTGTGGAGTTATTTAAGAATTATATCATTTAACGTACCTTCGTAAAAGCATCGCAGACGAGCCTCAGCCCATTGCAAAGGAATTATGTAATGGTGAACCCATCCAACTCCGCTGTAATATTTATAACCAGTTTCATCATTTTTCCTAGAAATATCTGTCACGGCAGATTTCGCGTCTGTAAAACACAGATTTCATATAAAAAAATAAATGCATAATGTTTGAGTTTTTTCCAGTTAACTGACAAACGAGGTTTTTACGGTGTAAGGTTTTTTTTTTAATAACAAAACTTAAATTTGTTAAAAAATCAAATATTTAATTTTCGTCGTCGTTTTGTCAAATAATTTAATAAACAATACAATTTTTTTTATGATTTCTAAGACTCGGAAAGTACGCTTGAAGTTAACAGAACTTTTCGTCTGTTCCGGTACGTTTCATCCATCAATTTATTGATCTATAATTTAGCATAGTTAAAGTCTATGGTCAGCGCAAGACCGTATTAAACGATGAATGATAACGCTGTTAAAGCTGCCGATAAGATTGGACATACGTGTAATAAATAATAATATTTAATAATGATTACAATATCGGTGTGCACATCACGTAGACGATAAGAGTTTTAACTTGTATATATAAATAAAATAAGCCTTCATTCTGCCGTAAGTGGTTAGTGTACATATATTTTTTTAATGTTTAAAACTATATCGGTAGCCTATTTGACAGCTTGTCCTCGACATAGGCTTCCTCAAAAGACGCCAATCTTCTTCTATCTTGGGATGGAAAGAGAGGCAGGGTTCGTCAAGCCCAAAAATGAGAAGATGACACAAAAAGGATTATATGACCCCTATGGATTTTGTATATATAGTCTAAGTTAAATTAGGAACAATTAAGAAAGCAATATACTACAATAGTACAACTACTTGTCGTCTTATTTTGTTCTCACTTCTCGGCTCTCGGGCGATTGAGCTATGGGCCCTCGCCAGTGGTGCGTCGCCCTATCCAATGGGGTAACCATCATCAACGCACCACACAACTCAAATCTACCCCCATATCGACCTTGCTAAACGATTTTCTCTGCTATCAAAATTTTTAAAAACTGCGAGTCATGTCTGTTTATGGGTGTCGTGTACCAACACTACAAGTAGTGTATGTGCACATCACTAGCGCGTCCTCATTCACATCTCGGCCAGTAAATATTGTAACATCAAGATATAAGGTTAAGAATAATTAAAACAAAAGTTAAATACAAACATGTATATTTATTAAATTAAAATACGATGAATCCACAAAATAACATGGTGTCAGGTGTGTGCAGTTACCTTCCACCGCTACCGGCAATGGAGTTCACAGGTAACCTTTCTGATAATTTCAAATTGTGGCTACAAAAATTCAAGATATACCTTATGGCAAATGGCCTTGATGATGCCTCAGACAAAAGAAAAATCAATATATTGCTAAACTTCATTGGTGATAAAGGATTAGAAACGTTTAATTCATTTAACGTGTCAGAATCTGAGAGTTTAAACGTAATAAAAAGTTTGAAGGTTAATTTTCATCCAAGAAGAATTTAACTATAATAAGGAACGAATTTTTTAGTGTCACTCAAAATGGCTTGTTACTGGAAGAATATTTTCAAAAAGTAATTAATCTGGGACTCTCCTGTAAATTAGGGGACCTTAGAGAAAGCCTTACCGTATCAAAGATAATTGCGGGATTAGATGGCAGATTCTCAAACTACAAAACCAAGTTAATTACTGAAGAAGACTCTAAACTTACATTGGATTTTGTTATGAAATACTTACTGAGTGCAGAAGCGTCACGTGTATTTGTAGAAAAGGAACGGCAAACTGAGGTACGTTACAATAATCAGGTGAAGTCTGATAAAAATATGAACAAAAAGACTATAAAAATTGCTGGAATTGTGGGCTTACACATGATCTGAATAAATGCCCAGCATATGGAAAAACGTGTTTTAATTGCAAGAAAGAAAATCATTTTGCAAAAATGTGTCGTAGTATGAAAACTGCATCAAAGCAAAAATCAATCAAAATGATTACTGAAGAAACTCAATATGAAAATTTAGATTATTTTATTGGCTATGTAGGCAATGAAATTATTCAAGACTTTGTCATTGATGAGAAGAAAATTCCAATCAAAATTGATACCGGAGCGGCATGTAATGTAATAGGAACAGAGATATGTAAACAATTAAAGATAGGTGAATCTCAAATACTACCATATAATAAAAATATCATACAACTCGATGGCAAAAGGGTACCCGTTAAAGGAATGTGTAATTTAGAGATAACTCATCCAAATAATAATAAATATAAGGTTATGTTTGTTATAATTGAAGGACATGTACCAACTTTACTAGGTTGTAAAACATGTTTAAAACATAATTTTATTTCAGCAAATAAAAAATTAGTAAATGTATACAATATATCATATAATAGCTCTAATGTAGATAAACTAATTCATAAATTAAAAAATGATTTCAGTAAACTTTTTGATGGAGGTCTTGGTTGCATACCTGGGTTCGTGGACATACAGTTAAAAGAAGATGCCGTGCCTGTAGTACAAGCTACGAGACGTGTTCCCTTTTCCTTATTGCCTAAACTTCGCGAGGAACTACATAAAATGGAGTGTTTAGGTGTTATAGAAAAAGTGGAAAAACCTACAAGATGGGTAAATAATTTAGTACTTGTTAGAAAACCAAATGGAGGGTTCAGAATTTGCATAGATCCTCGTGCATTAAATAAATTCATAATTCAGCCTAAATATCAGTTGCCAACTATTGATGAAATTAAAAGTAAAATGCGAAATGCAAAGGTGTTTGCATTACTAGATGCCTCTAATGGCTTCTGAATGTTGAATTTAAATGAAAGAAGTTCAGATCTGTGCACTTTCATAACTCCTTTTGGAAGATATAGATTACGTAGATTGCCATTTGGTGTGAGTTCAGCTCCAGAAGAATTTAGTCGAATAATTAGTCAGAAGTTTGAAAATATAGAAGGAGTAATACCTTACATGGATGATTTGTGCATCAATGCAAATTCAGTAGAGGAATTATACTCAAGAATACAACAGTGTTTACAAATTGCCTTGAATAATGGTATAAAATTTATTGAATCAAAATGTAAATATTTGGAATAGAGTTAAATTTTGTGGGCCACAAATTTACAGCAAATGGTGTGTCTCCGGATCCGAGCAAGGTTCAAGCAATCATGGATATGGAACATCCAAAAAACAGAAAAGATCTGGAAAGATTTTTAGTCATGTTATTCCAAATTATTCTAAGCTAATAGAACCCCTTCGTATATTGTTAAAGAAGGATACAGTGTTTATTTGGGACAGCAACCAAGATCATGCGGCAAATATGTTAAAGAAAGCGTTGTGTAGTAGTCCATGTCTAGCATACTTTAATAATAATCAAAATATTGTATTATCTGTTGATAGCTCATCAACAGCTATGGGAGCGGTAATATTACAAAATGATCAATCTGTTGCTTTTGCTTCTCGAGCTATGACTACTACAGAACAGAATTACTGTCAATTAGAGAAGGAAATGCTTGCGATTGTTTTTGGTTGTACTAAATTACATCAATATACTTATGGTCGTAGAGTTGTGGTTGAAACTGACCATAAACCTCTAGAGGCATTATTTAAAAAACCTTTATACAAGGTCCCAGCTCGATTGCAACGCTTGATGTTATCAGTTCAAGGTTATAATTTAGAAGTAAAATATGTACCAGGTCGAATGTTATTTATTGATGATAAACTGTCACGAAGCTGTGTACAAAAAGTACAATCTAATACAAATTGCTTAACAGAAAACCTAATTTGTCATGTTAGATTACTTAGAGATAGTTTGCCAATATCCAATGTTCAATTATTAAAAATACAAAATGCAACCAAATTGGATCCTATACTTCAGAAGGTTATTACTTATATAAAAAGTGGTTGGCCAAAATCTGTGAATGGCATTGACCAAGATACAAAATTATTTTGGACATTTAGAGATGAATTAGGACTTTTAGATGGGATAGTGTTTAAAAGTAATTTGATTGTAATACCAAATTCATTAAAATCTGAAATTATGCACACAATTCATAATGGTCATGTTGGAATAAGCACATGTAAAATCAGAGCTCGCTCATGTGTATTTTGCCCCAGTTTAAATAAGGATATAGAAAGCTATGTTCAAAATTGTCAACCGTGTTCCAAGTACAATCCGAATTTACAGAAAGAACCTTTAATTAATCATTGTATAGAAATGATACCATGGTATAAAGTAGGAATAGATATATGTACATTAGATAATAAGGATTATCTGATATTTATGGATTATTACTCAAAATTTATAGAAGTGTGCAACCTGGACAATTTAACTTCAGACTCTATAATATTGCATTGTAAGTCTATATTTGCAAGGCATGGGATACCAGCATATGTAGTAACTGATTCTGGAACACAATTTACTTCTGATAATTTCAAGTTATTTTCTAGTTTATATAAATTCACTCATATTAAAACAAGTCCAAAGCATTCACAATCTAATGGACAAGCTGAAAGTGGTGTGAAAATATTTAAAAATATAATGAAGAAATGTAAAGAAGATTAACAGTGTCCTTACTTTTTATACAGCCACTGTTAAATCGCAGCATAAAATTGTAAACAAAAATTTCAACATTTTTGTAACACGATTTGATATTGTAATTTGATTTTCACTAAATTATTATTTAATTTACATAAAGGACCCAATATTTACTATCATCAATGATAAAAAAATACTGAGTGGTAGAATGCCACAGAAAAAGACAGGTCACTGGACGAATCTGACCCGGTTTGTGAAAAATTGCGTACAAAAACCAAACTAGATTTAAATTGTTAAGTTAAACTCGACTTTTAATGTCGTGTTTTTTTTTTAAACTAAGAGCAAAAAGTTACAGGTCAATAAAAAATGGATGTTTATGCGAGATAACCTTACATGACACGACACCCTCAATTATGAATTGAATCACTAATTATTATAACGGCTACCTACTACGCGGTCTGCGGTATTTAGATTTAGTACATGCGAATACACGTTCTGTATAATGTGGAACTGCATCGACACCAAGAATTGATTAGCAACATGTCAATCAAAAGAAGAATGCAATCACGACACGTGACGAGTAAACAGTACTATACATATATATTGGTGTACCCAACAGAATATGGCAGACAGAGTATCGAAGGTTACTACTGCTCTTGCATTCAAGGCCGCCGC
This sequence comes from Dendrolimus houi, assembly GCA_039645545.1. Lineage (NCBI taxonomy): Eukaryota > Metazoa > Arthropoda > Insecta > Lepidoptera > Lasiocampidae > Dendrolimus > Dendrolimus houi. The sequence goes on from CM077132.1 coordinate 10,444,583, forward strand.
ACCGTTGGAAGCTGCCAGCGTGTTTTTTTTTATCTTGGGACAGACATCAAGAATAAATAGATGCACCGGCGGTCTTTTTTGGTGATATAATTATACCTGTAGACATTGACTATGTTAAATAAAACTGAATTAAATGAAAGTTTATTTAATTTTTTTCCAATACACTTTCACTTTTTCTATTATGTCTATTCCACCCTATTTTATTTAAGTACAGCGTGAGTAAAATTCCCATACTATGGTGCCCAGTATCCTTTACTTGACGAATATTTGTATAAAATGAGTTCAACAGATTTAGATATGGAATTAATGCTTTATTTAATTAAAGAAGTAGTTGCTCGTTTAGCTAGTCAGGTTTTTATTTACTTTCTTCATATTAATGAAATGAGTCAGAGTGTTAACCTCGAGTGAAAGATTTATTTAGGCACTCGAAATATTAGCAACCTCGCTACACTCGTGCGCCAAACCATCTCATATACCTAAATAGGTCACTTCATCCCTTGTTTAACAATCTATTACTATTAAACTTCTTTTAAAATGTTTAGATAAACTCAGTCGTGTAAATTAACACTCACCCGATTTTATGATGCACATAAGGAATGAAAATAATATATATTTATACATTGTAATTTAATATATTCTAGCACTGTTTCTTTAGCGATGTAACGTAGAATATTATGTAGTTTTATAGCTGAAGTACATTTATTTATAGTAAAATTCTTCCTGTATGACAAATCTTTGCTCTGAAACGATAACTTAATCGGATTCATTTTCCTGAAGCTATTTTGTTTATTCAACCAATGACACGTATGAGTTAAGTGTAAACAAATAGCCGTGTGCGAGTCGGACACGCGCGTCGAGGGTTTTTTTTCTAAATTTATTCATAACAGGTCCCAAAAACTGCCTAAGAGTTGCATGTTCCATGTCAATCCACAGCAATTGCTATTAAATATAATAAATAATAATAATAAACATTTGAAATGTCATGCACACGATTAATAAAGCAGAAAAGAAGTCTATCCGCCATCGGCAGTAGGTTCAGTAGTCTCATTAGTTTCCATATCTCATACCACACACACATAACCAACACATCATACTATAATCCGTTGACAAGAATGTGTCGTGTCTACAACGAACTCTCTTTAAAAAACAAAAAATTAGATATATTTAATGCAAAACCTTTAGCTTTTAAACAATTTATAATTTCTATGCTGAAAGATCACACCTCTTCACCTGTTTAGTAATTTGTTTAATGCTTTCTTTTTCTTAATATATTACCTTCTAATGTATCACTAAAACGAATGTCCTAGCTTTAAGTATTTATTGAATCATCATTACTGACATTATTCACATAATTTTGATTTCGAAAATATAATTTTAACACGGATGTGTCAGGACGATTGCATTTCAATCTAGATGTAATAATAGATAGATAGATAGATAGATAACACTTTATTATACATCAATACAAAAATGAACTTAAAGACTAAAATTATATCTAGTTGTGTACAAAGGGCGGTCTTATCGCTAAAAAGCGATCTCTTCCAGACAACCCCAGGAATGAATTGAGTTGATAATGGCGATGGTGATATACGTAAAATATAGTACGAACTACTTACATTTTAATAATAAATACATAAATGATATATATATATATATATATCTACATATATATATATATATATATATATATATATATATATATATATGTAGATATTTTATATATTACATAGATATATACTTAATATACATACCATACATATAAATGTCTACAGAATATGTAAATATTTATAAATGAATTTAAGTATCATTCCAACGACAGGTAGTATTTTTTGATCATGGTTTTTAATATCGCTAGCGATTTTGCTTGTCTGATAGTAACAGGAAGCTTATTCCAAAGCTGTATAGCCTTAACAGTAAAAGAATTGTTGTAAAAAGTTGAGTTATGCGCAGGAGTGTTCAATGTAAGTTTAGTAGAAGAACGTAAATTATGAGAGCACGAAAGAAATTCAAAACGTTGTTTAAGGTAATTAGGAGTACTTGGGACATTTAAAATACTATAGAGAAAAGAAAGGATGTGAGTATCCGGCGAAATCGAATTGCAACCACTTGAGTTTTTTTCGGAATTCAGAGACATGGTCATACTTGCGTAGGCCAAATATGAACCTTATGCAAAAATTTTGGAGGCGCTCAAGTTTATTAAGTTGTTCTTGGGTTAAATTTAGATAGCTGGCGTCAGCATAATCAAGGATAGGAAGTAATAAGGACTCTGCTAGCTTAATTTTGGTGGTAGTGGGCAAGAAGTTCCTCAACCTTCTAAGGGATCTGGATGAGAGATATAGTCGCCGGCTTAATTTGGTGGTATGAGGTCGCCAACACAGCTCACTGTCAAACTGTCAAAATAATTTACAAACTATATTATATAAATGAATTAATGATTGTTATCTGTTGTGTTGTCCAAATAAATAAATATCATTTTCTACATAACCTTTATATTCAAGTACCTAATCTATCTATAATACTATAAAATTCTAAACATGCGAAGTCTGTATATTGAAGCTATTAAAAAAAACAACTGGAAGAGACTATATAAACGACGGAGAACACATTGCAATTTTTTTTAGATTTCTTGTCTGTATGTCTGTTTATTCGGGATTCACGTAAAAACTACTGGGCCGATTTCAATGCGATTTTCGCTGATCGACAGCTAATTGGTAGAATTAAAATCTGCGTTCCTTTTTATCCTAGGAATTATTTTGGAAACGGTTTAAAATGGCCAGATAAAAAAAAACGAATTCTAATGTGATTTTTTCACTGATCGATAGCAAATTTTATGTACATAATAAAATTTATGTTATTTTTCTCCCGAGAATCCTGTGGGAATTTTCCCGAGAGCGGATTTGAAGTTGTTCGGGTGCATAAAAATTTGCTTATTCCGGCACAGTTTTCACTAAAACGATAGCTTACAGTCTTTTTTAAATGCTGTAGTACTCTGTGTCCCGGGAATCATGCGGGAATTTCGAGTCAAGCGTAGCCAAAGTCGCGGGCATATCCTAATATTATTTAATGTGACAAGAAATAAATCAATCGAGTTGAAACGTAGTTCATATACCTAATTACTTAAATTTGATAATTATAATTACTCAGTGATACGAAATGCTGATTAAAAGTATTAAATATTTACATATCTGGCGATTATCCGATTCGCAACAGTATAAATAACGCGCTATGTCCTCTGTTTCGCCATCTTTGATATTATTCAAGATGAAGCTTCTGGTTGTGCTTGTTCTGGTGTCTGTCGCGTCCGCGAGAGTTTTGGACTGGGAGGAAATCCTCGAGGATTACACCGCGTATGGATATCTGAGCAAGATCGGTGCACCCTTGGCTGAAAAAATCCGCAAAGCGGAAGAGGATTATGCCATGGGCCGTATCGTCGGCGGTTCAGCTTCTAGGCTTGGAGAGCATCCTCACCAGGTAAAAGATGATCGAAAGAAAAAAGTTTATTTGTCAAAGGCGACACACACAAAATATATATTAATTTAATGAAGCAAACCAATTCTGTAGTTGCATGCCGCAATTGGACAAATGAGGTTGGCACTCAGTATATTGCTGTGCCCCAAATCGTGTTCATGAGTGAGAGAAGTCTTCCAATAAGTATATAATATTTTCCCCTTTCATTTAAATGTAGATTATACGTACCTAATAAAGTAATTACTAGCAAACTAGACATCTTGCATAAATACCATTATTATACAGTACTAGTTGCTACCCGCGATTTTCTCCGCGTGGAATTTAATTTAATTTGCCTTCCGGTGCGGCGATGGCGGCAACGTGCGCGTGGGCTTATGACATGAGCTATCTGTCAGTGTAAGTCCGGTAAAAATCGGTTCAGACGTTTCCTAAGTTAGCCGGAACAAACAGACAGACAGACGAGAATTTTAATAATTGATTTTTTATACAAATACCACACATACTTTCACATATGCATTTGATGAAAAACTATTATTTTGACATTACAACCAGTCACTTCAATTTTATTTATTTGTACAAATGTATAGATAAAACAAAGTCGCTTTCCGCGTCTGTCTGTTTGTATATATATATTTGTATACACCTCCTAAACTACGCACCGGTTTTTATGCGGTTTTCACCATCACGTTTACACGTTTTTTTTGCTGAACGTTTGTATACCTATATAAAAAAAAATAGAGCTATTGTCCAGGGCTCGTTCCGCGGCATAATGGCAGGAAAAACTGCATTTTTATATAAAGTTATGTCAATAACACCGGCCCACAAAAAAGTGCTCTTTACCTTTGGTCATACACCGTCAAATTTTTGAGTGTATGGACCAAATTGACCCCAGATGGAATCAGCTCAACGAAATACATAAGAATAGATGGCTCTGGTGAAAAGTACAGACCACTTTTTTTGTGGGCCAGTGTAATGATTCAAATGATGCATTACGATTTTTTATTAAGGCTAAGGAAAATAGTATTTTAGGTTCGTTTTTGGGTATCGTAGCTATTTTAGCAAAAACGACACCTTTATAAAATTGTCATGTTCGTCCGTCCGTCTATCCACATGTTTTTGTGAATGCATAATTATTTTATTGATCAAACTTAAATCTGGATAAACTATAATACATAACTATTCAAATACTATTGACCAATAGTCTTATCATTTATAACGATCCCCAGGCAGACTGATATCCAACGAAAATTTTGGGAAAAATGAAAAATATGCAATGGTGGTTACAAAAAACTTACGTAATAATTACTAATTACACAGAAAAGTAAGTAACATAGATTAAGTACAAATAGGGCTATAATCGAACTCAACATGATAATTACTTACCTACATACATATTGTTACGAGTGCGGGACTCGAATAAAAATGGCGTTAGAATTACTATAGAGTTTATTTAGAACTATACAAACACGTATAACACAGGTAAAAATATAACTGATTACAACCAGTACAAACGTAATGCACGATTCAATAACACGCGCAAAGTCCGTCACTATATAGATTATCGAATGTGCACATGTCTTGCCACGCTTGTGGTTATCGCTTGACTGTCGATCTCTCCATCGGGGCATTGCTTTATAATGCACGATGCAATATGTCTACCTGGCAAGCGTCGACACAATTTCCCAGAAATTTTAATCCGCACACCTGCCTAATTATGCCTACGAATGGCTATAAACGAGTACAATAGGCTGCTATCCACAACAACCAATAAATAAGTAAACAAAAGAAAACGGTCATAAAAGCGCTTCAATGTAATTAGCTCAAACACCGACGGCGGGTAATAAATGTGCTTTGTTTACAAATATGCAGGTGGCCCAATTGTAACAATATAACACGCCGAAAGCGGTAAATAATCGTGTGATCTGTTTAAATATAGTAATTGATTTTATTTGGCTAATATTCAAGGATAAGCAGTTCCATATTCAAACGACCTGTATATCAAAGATATTTCCCACCGTGGAAAAACTGTGTACGAGTACCGTTAGCAAGATTAATAAAATGGAAAAAAAATGTAAAAATTTATTTGCAAAGATTTTTCTTTAAGCACATATTACGTGAATGACATAAACGGAGTAAACCAAAACGTACTTTCAAATATAGAGGAAAGGGGAAGCGCTGAGTATATTGTGTAGGAGTGAGAGGTCAGTCTCAGTAGTCTTGCTGATGTCTTATGTTGTTTTCGAGGCCCGTCTACCTCAACGATTTAGATATCAGAGTTTATTCAACTATTTTCATGTTCAGGTAAATATGTAAGTATTTAAATTTGTTTCAGGCTGGTCTTCTAGCTCAATTTTCGGGCGGTCAAGGTGTCTGTGGCGGTTCTCTACTCAATAACAGGAGAGTAATCACTGCAGCTCACTGCTGGTTCGACGGTCGCAATCAGGCTACTAGCTTCACTGTTGTGCTAGGATCCATCTTACTCTTCAGTGGTGGCACCAGACTGACCACTTCCAGTGTTGTTATGCACGGTAGCTGGAACCCAAGTCTAATTCGTAATGATATAGCCATGATCAACTTGCCCAGCGCCGTTTCTACCAGCTGTGAGTAATAACACATTGTTTGAATACTATTTGCAAAATAATGTTGTCATTGCTAATGTAGTTTCTTACCAAATTAAGGTAAGCTGACTCGTTTATAACCCCAAAAAAATCTGAACTCTAAGTTAAGTTGGGAACTTAAAAGAATAAATCAAACGTTTTTAGTTTTTATTAAAATGAAATTTGGAAGGAGGGTATATACATCATTATGTAGCTCGCTGTATAATGGTTTTTTTTTAAATTCAGATGATAGCGTTCGTCGGAGTGAGTTTGCGAACCGAATTACAATGTATTAAATGAGTAATAATAAAATAATAGTGCCGGCAAGCGGGATTTATGCGCTTATAAACCGAACACTGCGTTTTCTAAAAGCGTAATTATTGCGCCTTTCCACTAAATTATAAAATATGTGGTTTCAAGTTATCAAAAATTAATACGGCTAACTTAAAAAAGGCTCAATAGAAATTGATTTGTCTAAGATACGTTATGTAATGTAATAAGCTATTTTGCCTCATTAATTTCTGATTAGTTGGATTCCGTAAGCAAATGGAAAAAGTAGAAAATATGAATTGCCACCACGGAACCTTTCAGTGCCTATCACTGTACCTCCGTCGCTCACACGCACTTGTTAAGTGTACATAATTATTTAACTACAAAGTACTGATTACAAAAAAGACGTTATCATAAATATTGCATATCTGTAACTCACAATAGATAAAAGTGATATATTTTAAAAAACAGAAAATTGTCCATCTTGAAATGGATTATTAATTAATTATTTTCATAAATATTATTCTTTAATTCATTTTTAATTCTTATATTTATAGCTAACATTGCTCCCATCGCCCTTCCGTCTGGTTCTCAGTTGAATGAAAACTTTGCTGGCAATGCCGCTGTTGCTTCTGGATTTGGACTCACTAGTGACGGTAATTTAATTTAGACAATTTTTAATATTAAATACACTAAAGATACATATATATTTTTCCGAAGAGTAGATGTTAATTGATTTAATAAATTCCAAATAAAAGTTTTTTTATTGCGACTTATCTTTTAGTAGGTAAGTAGTTACTTCATCATGGGTTAAAACCATAGAGCAGAGAAAATCATCACCTCGTTATCGCCGCAGAGACGAATCTCCGTGCTCTGTGGTGAAAGCTTAAACGAATTAATTAACATGACATTTGATAATGATCCATCTTGATGTCATCATTGATTGTTTTTTGTATAGTTCAATTTTAAGATTTACATAGTAAAGAAAAGAAAGAGTTTCCAATAATTTTCATATCCAGAACAATATAAAGTTGGGCATTGACTAACAAATCATTAATTTCACAGGTGGCGGCATCACCACGAGTCAATTTTTGAGCCATGTCAACGTTGACATTATCAGCAATGCTGTTTGCGCACTTTCCTTCCCTCTGATAATTCAGAGCTCCAATATCTGCATCAGTGGTGCCAACGGCAGAAGTACATGTAACGGTGATTCTGGTGGTCCTCTCGTTGTTACTAGAAACAATAATCGGATATTGGTAAGTTCTTTCAAACTCGTTTTAAGCATACGTGTGATGTTAAGTGACAAAGTAAGTATTAGGACAATAACTTGAATGTATTTGTTAAACGAAAATAATTTTATTATTATAAGATTTGTAAAAATGCAATGTTAGTTGGGGCATACAGAAAGAAGAAATGACAAGATGACAGAAAGGTATAGGTATATGTGAAAGTCATTTTTTTGTTTATTAACGACATTTTTTTTAAGCTCAGTCGAGTGTAGTTGGTTTTCATGGAAAAGTTGTGATATGTGTTGACCGTAATAGTTACGGACGTAATTCGGCTTCGACTATTTTTCCTTTACTTGTCTTACCACCAGTTGAACTTTAACAATACTAGTTGTTGTTTATGTTTTAGGCAAATGAACGGTTGGTAAGATATAGGATCCAGCCATAAGGCATCGTGTACTGTGGAGTCGTTATGAATGTAAAAGAAGGAGAGAATGTATTTAAAAATAATTAAATAAACATGTTTCATCTGAACATAATTTTGCAGGTCGGTATTACTTCCTTCGGATCTGCCCGTGGTTGCCAAGTTGGTTCTCCCGCTGCTTTCGCCAGAGTGACCTCCTTCATAGCTTGGATCAATAACAATCTGTAAACTTGACCTCTTTATCTGACGGTTTAATTTTATAAAATAAATAGAATGATTTATTTAAAGTGTGCATTTATTTATTATTTTATCTCGACCTTATCATAATTTTGAAAGTTTGGCTAATTATATAAAACTAGCCAACTACTATACTATGACGTAGCTAAGATATTTATTTTTAGTCGGATACCAGGCCAATGTCCAAAATTATGAAAATTGTGTCCCTGTTATAAAGAATCCCCCCGAGGATTCTGAACCTCTAGCGTAGATCATTTTCATACGATAATCGACAAACGAAAAATCATTTACATGATCATCATATATGAACATGAGAAGGGAAGTCCCAATGAAAGAGTGAGAGGATTACTCTACTTTTAGCACTTTTCACCGCTTCACAAGTATTACACACGTATTTTAATAAGTTAATTTGGCCATGTCGTTATTTGTCTAGTGTTAAGGATCCTAGGTTGTGTGATTATTAACTCATCATCTTTGAATGGAGAACAATGAAATTATCAATTGAAGATATTTTGTTTATCACTAAAGTAATAGGGCCTTATCCAAGGTTTATTCTAAGTGCTCCCAAGAGACTTGACTGGTTCTCTAATAAAAATGTTCCTGTATACATATTAGGATTATATTTTACCAATGATAAAAATCTAAATATGAATTTGAACATGAGACCCTCTTAAAGTTAGCAATCGTAGAGTCCAGAAGAGTGATATAATCACTACAATCATTCCAATGGGTACCCACCCTGTCGTATACCATCCAAGAATATACCAATTAACTGGGTATACTACAGGGACAATCTATCCCTAAACTAAAGGAGGAAGGAGCAAGGGAGTAAAGGATTATACATTACTTTAGCTGAATCAGCTAATATTTGCCAACTTGTAATCCATACACATAAACAATTTACCAGCTAGTAGCGATGTTTTATAGTAGATAAATTATTTATGTGAAAATGAGCAGCATAGTTATTGTGTTCATATGATAATGAATAATTTATATAATATACATACTATACCATATATCTTGTTTGAATATATAAATACAATACATAAATTTAATAAAAAATTCAACAGTTTCAATTAATGCAATCTTTGCAATTGCATTTTTTTTATATGGTCAGGTTAGCCCTGCTATTTCTCTTGATTTAGTCAAGGACTATATGACCAGTTATTTATATAGTAGTATAACTTTATATTATTTATTTATTTTATGTATATAATATTATATGTATAAATCAACTTCCTTAAGACTACTTGTAAATATAGTATATCTAGTATAGTCATGTTTATACAGTTGTTTCATCCACTATATATAATCTTGTTATGTCACCTTGCAATATATTGGGTTTGGAAAATTGAATGGAGCCTAGACCCCAACCAAACCATTTAATCACACTTCCTGTAATATGTTATAATTCTGTACTTAACATTTAACTAAATTAAATATCCTATAAAGGTCAGATAGTTTCAACCTTTCACATCACAACTTATAAAGAGTTTACCTAAAGAAACCAGTTATCTAGTGCCGTTATCCTTCTATGAAGAATACCTAAAATCTATAGTAAACTGTACTATCATGTAGAGTAATTATAACTCATTAATTCCTAGAATATAATACATTCCTAGAATAGAATAGAATGTATACCATCTCACCTCTCATTCTCTTTTCAGTCTATCACCTTTGATTGCCATGTAAATAAAAATATTTAATGTCTAAAAATCATGCAAATGCAATAAATTAATAAATTGTTTAAATATATATTTATAAATTGAATTTTACTTAATAAAACTCCAAACAGATCTCCAAATTCAATGTTTACACATTCAACCTGATAAAATTTGAATCTCAAATAATAAATACAGTGACAAATTTCTTTCCGTAAATCCATTTGTCAATCCAGAGTATCACCCAACTCTACAATCAATATTCAATCATAGTAATAACAACATTACGACAAAACACCCGTCCTATTTAATAATCAAACCCATCCAAATTTTCTGATGACAATGCTTTTTCATATATACATCCTTTCATACTTATTCCAGATAACCGTTCTGCCATATTTCATTCAAAACCTTCAATCCTGAATATATCATAAAGTTCCAATAAATTGTTACTTTTATGTAAAATTCATGTAGATGGTATCACCAAACTTTGTGATACCATCACCTGGGTGATTTATAGGAACTGCAGTTTTTTCTACGTTCTTCGCCTTATAAGGTCAGGTTGCCTCTTGTATTTTCGACAATTAAATATGCATCTTAAAAACTTACGACACTTATTTCAAATTTTGAACTTGCTCTTACGACTTTTCATTACGGAATGATGATTAATGATACGTACCATTGTAATTTGAACTTTAAATCTTCGCACTTTTTCTTGTTATTTCTTAAATTATAGTGACTTCAGAAATGTGAATGTATTGCGGTTTTTCGGACATAACTTTTTTATTTGTGAATCGATTTTAGTCATTATTTTTGCTTTAGATTCAATATAGTGTCAGTACAATCCCAAATAAATTCCATTGGTATAGATCTTGAGTTACGAAAATCCCTATTAATATTATAAATGCGAAAGTAACTCCGTTTGTCTGTCTATTCCGTTTTCACGGAAAAACTACTAGACCGATTATTCGATGCCGAGGTGAACATGGAATACTTTATATCCCGAAAAATGGGATAGTTTTCGGGATAAAAATATATTTGTCTTTCTGTTTGTTATGCTTTTACGGAAAAGGTGATAGACCGATTTCGCTGAAATTCAGTATAGATGTAAATTTTATACCGAAGGTGAACAAGGGATACTTTTTACCCCGGATTATAGGATAGATTTATGTAAAGGTTATTCCAGAAGATATGATAGGTTTTTTTATTTGGCTTGCCATTTTCGTCGTTTGGTTTATTTTGGTTAATTTGGTCAATTTAGTCGTTTAGATAGTTTTGGTAATTTCGGTAGTTTCAGTATTTTCGGTAGTTGTGGTAGTTTTGGTAGTTGTGGTAATTTTGGTTGGTAGTTTTGGTAATAACATAAAGAGCGCAAAGTTTGTTGAAGACAGATTTCCGTTCCATCTGTACTGTAATAATGTCTCGATTATAAATATATATATCTCAGAATACGCTAGTTGTAATAATATTTTACGTTAATTTAATAATGCTGAGCTCAGAAAATCCGACATACGTTCTTCTAGCAACGCTGACCACCCCACACTGATTTTTCGGGCGATAGCAGGGATTAAATAGACGCAATCTTATTTCAGATGCATTATTATTTTATTGTGAATAAAATAAAGTAGTAGATATTTAAAAAAACAATAAAACCATGTTATTTCAGGAAAGACCAATTTGTTTTTTATTATATGAAATCATACAACTATTATTTACAACCATTACGTAAAAAAATTAAAACTATAATATATATACTAATAATGTTTATATATAATACAACTTAATTTACAAAAGATAAAAATTACAAATAGTAAATGGGTGCCATATCACCGTTAGTTGGGAACGTCCCCAAAACTCTGACCGCGTTACCACGTTGTATGGCAACGCTTTAGCGTTGCCCAAAATACAGGCCAGCGTTTTAGTCGCGTGAGACATCTATCAACCGTTTTGATTTTGATTGAGCCTCAAACAACCCGTTGTCATGTGCAGTTTGCCATTTGCCAATCAATTATATGCTATGCCCTCGACTTCGTCCGCGTTTGACCTGGAATTCCCGCGGGATTCTCGAGACATAAAATACCACAACATTTAAAAAGAATGTAAGCTAGTGAAAACTAGTTTTAGTGAAAACTGTGCCGGAAAAAACAATTTTTATGCACCCGAACAACTACAAGTCGCTCCCGGCAAAATTGCCGCGGAATTCTCGGGATAAAAAATATCACACTTCGTATTACATAAAATTTGTTACCGATCAGTGAAAAAATCTCATTGGAATTCGAATTTTTTTAATGGCCTAATGGCCATTAAAAAATTATAATTAATGCATATCCAAAATAAAAATTCCGAGGGATAAAAAGTAACGCAGATTTTAAGTTAAGAATTAGCTGTCGATCAGCGAAAACGAGATCGAAATAGGCCCAGTTTTACGTGAATCTCGAACAAACAGACAAAATATCTAAAAATAATTGCAATGTGTTCTCCATCGTTTATATAGTCTATTCCAGTTGTATACCGCATGTCAATCCATAGATATAATAAATAATAATAATAAAAATTTGAAATGTCATGCACACGATTAATCAAGTAGAAAAGAAGTCTATCCACCATCGGCAGTAGGCTCTGTAGCCCAATTTGCTTCCATATCTCATTCTATTTAACAAGAAATAAATTAATCGAGATGAAACATAATTCATGTAATTACTTAATTTTGATAATTATAATTACCCAGTGGTACAAAATGCTGATTAAAAGTATTAAGTATTACATATCTAGAGATTATCCGATTCGCAATAGTATTTATATAACGTGCTATATGTATTGTTTCGCCATCTTTGATATTATTCAAGATGAAGCTTCTGGTTGTGCTTGCTCTGGTGTCTGTCGCGTCCGCGAGAGTTTTGGACTGGGAGGAAATCCTCGAGGATTACACCGCGTATGGATATCTGAGCAAGATCGGTGCACCCTTGGCTGAGAAAATCCGCAAAGCGGAAGAGGATTATGCCATGGGCCGTATCGTCGGCGGTTCAGCTTCTAGGCTTGGAGAGCATCCTCACCAGGTAAAGATTATCATGTCCATGAGTGAGAGAAATCTTCTAATAGGTATATAATATTTTCCCCTTTTCATGTAAATATAGATTATACATAATATAGTAACTAATCGCAAACCAAACATTTTGTATAAAGACCATCTTTATATAATACTAGCTGTTACCCACGACTTCTTCCGCGTGTAATTTAATTTATTTGCCTTCCGGTGCGGCGACGGCGGCGACGTGCGCGTGGGCCTATAACATCAGCTATCTGTCAGTGTAAGTCCCGTAAAAATCGGTTCAGCCGTTTCCTAAATTAGCCGGAACAAACAGACAGACAGACGAGAAATTTAATAATTGATTTTTATACAAGTACCATATATACTTTCACATATGCATTTGGTGGAAAGCTGTTATTTTGACATTACAACCAGTCACTTCAATTTTATTTATTTGTATAAATGTATAGATAAAACAAAGTCGCTTTCCGCGTCTGTCTGTTTGTATATCCGCTAACACCTCCTAAATTTAACCGGTTTTTTAAGCGGTTTTCACCGTCAATTAGGCGTGTTTTTTACTGAAGGTTTGTATACCTATATAAAAAAAACCTGATTATGTTTTTATGTAAGTCAAATAGAGCTAATGTCCAGGGCTTGTCCTGCGGCATAGTGGCGGGGAAAACTGTAGTTTTATATAAAAGTTTGTCAATAACACCGGTCCACGAAAAATGAGTGGTCAGTACTTTTGACCAGACCCACCTATTATTATCATGAATCATCGAAATAGATACACTGAATCCGAAACTGGGGTCAGTTTGGTCCATACACTTATAAATTTGACGGTGTATGAACCAAACTAACCCCAAATTTGCATTCATAGACAGATTCACAGATATCAGAGTTTATTCAACTATTTTCATGTTCAGGTAAATATGTAAATGTTTTAAATTTATTTTAGGCTGGTCTTCTGGCTCAGTTCTCAGGCGGTCAAGGTGTCTGTGGTGGTTCTCTACTCAATAACATGAGAGTAATCACTGCGGCTCACTGCTGGTTCGACGGTCGCAATCAGGCTACTAGCTTCACTGTTGTGCTAGGATCCATCTTACTCTTCAGTGGTGGCACCAGACTGACCACTTCCAGTGTTGTTATGCACGGTAGCTGGAACCCAAATCTAATTCGTAATGATTTAGCCATGATCAACTTGCCTAGTACCGTTTCCTTCACCAGTAAGTTAATAATACATTGTTTGAACACTCTTTGGCCAATGTTGTTTTTATTGCTACTATAATTTTTCTTTCCAAATTAAGGCATGGTTAAGGTTGCTGTCTCGTTTATAACCTAAAAGAATGTGAATTTTAATAGAAACTAAAAAGAATAAACGAAACGTTTTTAATTTTTATTAAAATGAAATTTGGAAGGAAGGAACCTAAAATTAAATAAAAAAGAGGGCATAATTATAGATAAAATATTGATTCCAAACTACTGTCACTTACCGGGAACGTTCTCAAAAGGCTGGCGGCGCTGCCACGTTGATTAGCAATTACCCTTTGAGCAAAATAGACGCCAGTCTTTTGGTTGAGTGAGAGTTTTGGTGAGAGAGAGAGCTACACCAGAGAGAAGGAAGGTATGTAATTAGTAGTAATTAAACTAAAAGTAAACAATGGTTTTTTTAAATAACAATGCTGGCACACAGGCAGTCGACCCAGCTCGTGGAACGTGGTTACCGTCGCCTGTAGAAGTTTGCAACTCCAATGGCGAAGCTAACGACGATACGAGGACGCTAAGGAGGATGGGATAAGGGGATGAGATAGAAGGGATGGGATATAGAATTGGAATAGGTAGACGAGATAAAGCAGGTTGGATAAGAGAGGAGGACGAAGTGGGCCGTTGGAACGGTTTATCGAAATTAGAAAAAACCTCACCATGTGTCTAACTGAGTACTGAAAAATAGAGCAATTGAGTATACTTGTTACTGAGGTGTGTAAAAATCATAGCTATGATTCTTAATTATATTCGAGAACTAGTTTTAACGTGTTTGTATAGGTCCTGTTCGGCTGTTGTAGTTTGGTTGTAAAAAGGTAAACATGCACCCTGGTGAATGTAGTTTTCGGAGATGTTAGCGTTCGTCGAAGTGAGTTTGCGAACTGAATTACAATGTATTAAATGAGTAATAATAAAAGTGCCGGCAAGCGGGATTTATGCGCTTATAAACCGAACACTGCGTTTTCTAAAAGCGTAATTATTGCGCCTTTCCACTAAATTATAAAATCTGTGGTTTCAAGTTATCAAAAATTAATACGGTTAACTTAAAAAAGGCTCAATAGAAATTGATTTGATTAAGATACGTTATTTAATTAATAAGCTATTTTGCCTCATTAATTTCTGAACCTTTCCGTGCCTATCACTATACCTCCGTCGCTGACACGCACTTGTTAAGTGTACATAATTATTTAACTACAAAGTACTGATTACAAAAAAGACGTTATCATAAATACTGCATATCTGTAACTCACAATAGATAAAAGTGATATATTTTAAAAAACAGAAAATTGTGCATCTTGAAATGGATTATTAATTAATTATTGTCATAAATATTATTCTTTAATTTATTTTTAATTCTTATATTTATAGCTAACATTGCTCCCATTGCCCTTCCGTCTGGTTCTCAGTTGAATGAAAACTTTGCTGGCAATGCCGCTGTTGCGTCTGGATTTGGACTCACTAGAGACGGTAATTCAATTTAGACCATTTTCTAATATTAAATACACTAAAGATACATAAATGTATTTTTCTGAAGAGTAGATGTTAATTCTATAATTACAAAAAATACAAGAAAAAAATGTTTGTATACAATAATTTTTATTTATTTTTTTATTATATTGACAATACAATGCAAGAAAACTTAATTTATTCGTATTATATTCTACTCATAGTCCCTCAATACTATAAGTAGAATACTGAGCCCAGATCACCGTCTTCTATGGGTAAGGTGCCCAGAAGGCTGGCTACGTTTCCTCGCTAGATCGCCATACTGATCCGTTGGCCGAGGTAAGCACCAGCCCTCTGATCATCCGAAGAGTCAATGAGTCGTTTCGATAAATTTTGGTAGAGGCTTATGGCCTCAGGACCCCACGGTCCAAGCGTCTCAACAGCAAACGGTACAAATATATAACTCTCATTGAGGGTTGCATACTTGCGCCGCTTGAGTGATTCGGCTGTTTCCGCCGCTGTACCGGCTGATCTAGACGTGTTTGGTAAATGGGATGCGGCCAACGTGTCTACGCAAATAGCATCCCACACCAAAGGCTTGCCACGTTGCCAGGGAATTAGAGTCATTCCGTCGGGACGCCTACCATCGTCACGTGCATAACCGTTCGGCTCTAATAAAGCCAGCACGTTAGCGGTGGTAAGCGCCCTCCCTAAGACATCATTCAAGGCAGCGTGGCGTGACCATCTGCCGGCACTGCGGCGGCAAGAAAGATGTTAATTGATTTAATAAATTCCATTTTTTTTTTTTTATTGCGACTTATCTTTTAATAGGTAAGTAGTTACTTCATCATGGGTTAAAACCACAGAGCAGAGCAAATCATCACCTCGTTATCGCCGCAAAGACGAATCTCCGTGCTCTGTGGTGAAAGCTTAAACGAATTAATTAACATGACATTTGATAATGATCCATCTTGATGTCATCATTGATTGTTTTTTGTATTCAATTTTAATGTTTATATAATAAAGAAAAGAAAGATTTTAAAATAATTTTTATGTCCAGAACAATATAAAGTTGGGCATTGACTAACAAATAATTAATTTCACAGGTGGCGGCATCACCACGAGTCAATTTTTGAGCCATGTCAACGTTGACATTATCAGCAATGCTGTTTGCGTACTTTCCTTTCCTCTGATACTTCAGAACTCCAATATATGCATTAGTGGTGCCAACGGCAGAAGTACATGTAACGGTGATTCTGGTGGTCCTCTCGTTGTGACTAGAAACAATAATCGGATATTGGTAAGTTCTTTCAAACTCGTTTTAAGCATAAGTGTGATGTTAAATTACAAAGTAAGTATTATGAAAATAAGTTGAATGTTGTTCGTTAAAAGGAAATAATTTTATTATTATAAGATTTGTAAAAATGCGAAGTTAGTTGGGGCGTACAGAAAGAATGAATGACAAGATGGCAGGAAAGGTATAGCTATATGTGAAAGTCACTTCTTTGTTTATTAACCAACATGTTTTTAAGCTCGGTGCAGTGTAATTGGTTTTCATGGAAAAGTTGTGATATTTATTGACCGTAATAGTTACGGACGTAACTCGACTTCGACTATTTTTCCTTTACTTGTCTTACCACCGGTTGAATTTTAATAATACTAGTTGTTGTTTATGTTTTAGGCAAATGAACACTTGGTAAGATATAGGATCCAGCCATAAGGCATGGGGTACTGTGGAGTTGTCATGAATGTAAAAGAAGGAGAGAATTTATTTAAAAATAATTAAATAAACTTGTTTCATCTGAACATAATTTTACAGGTCGGTGTTACTTCCTTCGGATCTGCCCGTGGTTGCGAAGTTGGTTCTCCCGCTGCTTTCGTCAGAGTGACCTTCTTCACGTCTTGGATCAGTAGCAATCTGTAAACTTGACAGCTCTGTATCTAGCGGTTAAATTTAATAAAATAAATAGAATGATTTATTACTAGTGTGCATTTATTTATTATGTTACCTTGACCTCATCATCATTTTGAAAGTTTGGTTAATTATATAAAACCAGCCAACTACTATGGTATGTCATAACTAAGATATTTATTTATAGTCGGATATTAAAAACGATGAAGTTGTTCCTTAATGAGTACCAGGCCAATGTCCAAAATCATGAAAATTGTGTCCCTCTATGTCTCCACTTAAACTATGAGGGCAAAACTTCTTAAGTCAATATTGTTACAACTTTGGCTCCAACAAAGATATTCTGCATACAGATCTGTAAAAGCACATTTTATTACCTGTCGGCATTTGAACTAATTGTAATCCTTTTATGATCGTCTTCTTTTGTTCACTCATTTATTGGCATACGTTTCTAGTTATTGTGAAGAACAGCTTATTGTACTATTGTACCAGTTTACGACCGCTCAGCAGCATCATTAGCCACGTGTTGCGGATTATAAGTACAAGCTAATTCTAGGAAATTATGTCGACATTGCCGGGCGGGACATATGCATTGGTGAAGTATAAAACGATGGCCTGATTAAGAGAGGGGGCCAGTGGAGCTACAACTACGATCTAGGCGTGACGTGTGTACATTCAGGAATCTAGTATTGACTGTCTTTGCGCGTTTTATTGAATTACGATCTTCTGCATTACGTTTGGATTTGTTGCGTTCGGTTATATTTGTACCTGTGGTATACGTGTTTATATAGTTCTAATAAACTCTATAATAATTTTAACGGCATTTTAATTCGAGTCCCGCAAACTCATAACAATATGATAGAACTTAAAAAATACTTTGCACAAAAATTAGTTTGAACGATATCAGTTAAGTAGACTGTCAGTGTGGTGTTTTCAATTAAATGATTTTTATGGTTCTGTATGGTCTGCCAAATAACGAAAAAACGCTTGTTACCTTTAAGGAACTCCTTGTCATTTGCTAGTCAATTATATGATATATTAGGATATACCTGTGATTTCTCCACGCTTGACTTGAAATTCCCCCGGGATTCCCGAGACACAAAGTACTGCAGAAATTAAAAAGAACATAAGCCATCATTTTATTGAAAACTAAGACGGAATAACCTATTTTTTGTGCACCCGAACATCTACTAACCGCTCCCGGGAAAATTCCCGCGGGATTCCCGAGATAAAAAATAACATATTTTATTATATAAAATTTTCTATCGATAAGTGAAAAAATCACATTGGAATTATTGTTTTTACCTGATTATTTTAAATCATCCCCAGAAAAATTCCCGTCGGATTCCCAAGATAAAAAAGTGGCGCAGATTTGAATTCTATAAATTTACTTTCGATCCGCGACAGCCGCATCAAAATTGGCCCAGTAGGTTCTACGTGAATTCCGAACAAATAGACAAACCGAAAAACAGACAAAAAGTCTAAAAAAAATGCATTGTGTCCTACATCGTTAAATAGTCTATTCTAGTTATTTTTTAAAATAGCTTCAATGTACAGACACGGAATGTTTAGAATTTTATAATATTATAGATAAATTTAAAACGTCCAAAGCCATCGGTCCTTTCTCAACCCTAAACCCTAATTAATAGCCAACAAATGAACCAAGTTTTCCTCTACCTTGTTTGCTTGTAAAGGATTTTACACATTTATTATCTTCATATCTCAAGACGTCTTCCTTATCATTAATATAACAGTATGCATCCTAAATAGTAACCTTAGGGGAATAGTGTATTTTTCTATGTAAACAGTCAAGAATAATTTGTCAGACAAAGGTCATATTTAAATTTATATATACATATAAAAACTGTGATAAATAAATTTATTACACCAGTATAAATATTATCATTAATCATAATTAATTAACAGTAGATGATTAAATTTGAATCGATCGCAATTGATAGCTATATCAGATAATGTTATAATCCTTAAGTTATTTTGTACATTATTATTGTTAATTATGATTGTATTTTTTATAAACTCTACCTGTTATAGTGTAATAAAATGTCATGCAATGCCTGAAAATAAGCTGCTGATGGCCACTGAAAATTACAATCCTAAACTACACGAAATAGCGAAAAACATTCAAACGTGTCTTTCCTCTAGTTTGCCCTTTGACATGCCTTCATATAAATTAATCATTGCAAGCTACATTATGATTTAGTATAATAATACAGGCTGCGTTTATTTTTCATAATTAGCCGATTTGATTCCTGACATTCCTGTATATAATTGTTTTTTCTTAAATCTAATCATACCACTGTAGTTTTCGTTACAGTCGGATGTCGTTAAACTTTAAATAACGGCAATGAACATAGTACCTATATTTTTTGTCTCTATCTTCAATAATTGTTCTTTCTAAGACTAAGCAACTGTGAGACAGACAGGCAGATATTAGAGTGAAATTATAAGGATTCATTGTTACCTATACGCTTCGGAACCCTAAAATAATGACCTCTCAAAGTAAGCTTAATAATAATTTATCAGTTTCTACCACAAATATACATAATAAATGTATTAATAAAAAATAAAATAGGGTAAACCCATCGGGTTTATTTCTAGATAAATGAACATTGTTTCAATAGATATGGAGGCAAATATGTTATTGTCGGGAAAACCCTATTACATTACGAAGCAAATAACTTAAATCTTATCTTACCAACATATTTTGATAGTATTAAACGTTTTAGCTGTATTTAAAAATATTACATTAAAATTGCTGTTATATAAGATCTGTTTTCATATTTGTTGATTAAACTTTAACAAGTTTAACTTCAAAACTATCTTTCAGGGATGACTTTTAAAGATACAAAAATTATTGTATTAATCATTTTTGTAGAAACACGAGACTTTTAACACGTGTACTAGTGTCTAGATTTAATAGCTACAGGTAACCTATGTAGTTCAGATTATATTACAAGAGTGTAGCAAAACCGCGCAAAAATATAGGGGTGGCAATAGACACACACAAAACTGAAGGTTATTTTTTTAACGCACATAGTCGTATGTGATGTCGTTGAATTTGAAAAGACATGACGATGTTGCTTAATATCTTTTTTTATTTAAATCGATATGTAGGCAGACATCAGTCAAAGTTGTAAACATTATATCTCAAACTCTCTCTAACTTTTGAAGTAAAAAGTGAGAAATTTTGAAAAGTAAAATTAAAATTACCTACTTAGTAAAATGTAAAAAGTAGTAAAGCTGGTGGATGAGCCCAATATGATAGGCGAGAGCAAAGCACATCGCTTGCGCTGGCTTGGCCACCTACAGAGAATGGGGGAAGATCGCGCAGTGAAAAGAGCTTATCTGGGCAGACCGACGGGACGACGACCAGTTGGTCGGCCCAGATATCGCTGGAGTGACGTAGTGGAGGCTGATCTGCGCGAGCTTCATGCCTATGACTGGCAGGAGACAGCGCTGAACAGGAAGGAGTGGAGTATTCTCATTTCGAAGGCCAAGACTCATTTTGGGTCGTTGAGCCGCGGCAGTTAGTTAGTTACTTAGTAAAATAAATAGAAATTAATGTAGAGTTTAAAAAACACTTACAACGATAATTGATTTGAACAGTATCAATTTTTTTGAGATAAGTACATATATGATATATTCATATAAATCAAATTGGCACTATACATTGCGCACTATAAGAAAATTTACTGTGGCATACAAAATACAGATGAACAACTGATAAAAATAGATTTTAAATTCTTTTAAAAGTAAGAATTCGAAGGCCATAAGAAATAATTGTGATAATTTTGTTTACCACCGTCCGGTGGGATTCACGAATGTAATAATGAGACAAATAAAGATAGAATTCCCTTGAGAAGCCACCTTCGTTTCTATTGCTTTCAGAAGATCCGTGGTACTGCTAAAACACTGGCCGTTACGTTCTTCTACCCTTCGTTGTCTTTGGGTAATTCCTCTGTGCTTTAATTTTGCCTTAACAAATCAATCCAACTTCTACAAGACTCTTAAGTGTTTTTTCTTCGATTATCGAGCTGCACCTGATGTATAGAATGTACTTAACAGTTCCGAGTACTGTATTAAATACACAAATTGGCACAATTAGAGGAACAGAAAAAAATGTGTGTATGCAGTTCACACGCAGTAGAAGTGGAACTTCACAAAACATACAGGCGGACATAATTATATCTATAACGCTTAGTAGACAAGTATAAACTGGACACGAATTTTCGCATTTCTATTCTATTATAGACGTATTTATTCTTAGGTATTTTGACCTTTATTCGTAATAATTCAATCTAAATCACACTTTGAATCACAATCATAACGTTCAAAATTAAATGCACTGTTACACACAATTGCCTTTGATCTACGTATAAAAGAATATCTGCGTTAAGTATATAAATAGAGCTAAAATTCATTTGAAATCTTTTAAGTATTATTTAAAGTGAAAAAGAATACTAACGGATAAAGAGAAATGTGTTTTATTTCGAATAAAATAAGGTTGAATTTTATGTGTTTATCTCTTTTTAGTGTTCCTTTTTTCGTTTCATCGAGTGTCAAATTACAACGATTATAAAGTACTTTCACTTCAAAACTTCGATTTACTCGATAAAGTAGGCGGATAGGCTTTCATTGATTCTTGGGCCTGTATTGTAAAAGATGAGAGTGATTTTACGATTTCTTTTTATTATGTTAATATATTTTATAAATTTAGGGCTGATGGAAGGATGTTTTCCATTTTGTAATAGAAAACTACTTATAATATATTATATATAACGCTTTTTAAGCCATATTTCAACTCATTACATTTTTTTGGCCCAAAATCCCTGTCTTCTTTGTTTTAACGGAAAACAAGAAAACAAATCAACGAAAAATGCCTCTCAGTATTTTTTTTTTTAAATGAGAGTTAAATAAGAAAAAATACATAACCACTCAGCATTTTTTTTTAAAAGATAAAAGTAACGCATACTTTTGAATTTTTGTTATGTGTACTAGCGTTCCGCTAATTTTGCCGGTGTGTGTATTTACCAAAATGCCATATACGTGATTATTTACAAATCATAATCTCTGAAACAGAAGTAACATGTAAAGACACAATGTACATGTAAAGATTCTTGAGATAATCAGCTGCGACACATAGGTACTAAAGCGGAACCTTAAAGTTTTCTGTTTACATTAATGTATCGTAAACCTATATGCGCATAATAAACTGTTTTATTCAATCGAATTAAAGCAAGTGTGTAGGCTTCTTTAGGGTTCTTAAAGAAGCCTACAAACTTACTCAACTCAATATGAATAAGACCCTAAAACACTTACGAATATTTTTAACTAATACTACTCTAATATAGCCTATAGATATTGATAATGCAACATCTTGTATATCTTTCAACTGAATGCCATGAGAATTGATATAAGTACATAGATATTAAAACATGATTATTTTTCATCTTTTCACGAATAATCGACTGAATTAATCTTAATTAAATTCGGCAAGGAGATATATTGTGTACCCTGGGAAATGATTGTTTATTCTCTTAAAAAAACCTTGAAATAATGAAATAGGGTATAAAAGTTTACATGAATAACCCAAAATGCCTCGAGTATGCGTTATGAAATATATTTAGCCTTTTGGTAACAAATAGAGAAATACATGTTAAAATCGAACGAAGTAGCAGATAACAGTTTCACATAAAATTTTAAGCATACTAACTGATATAATTATGTATATTTGTTATGAATCAAAAACCTGTTTTGAGTGTACATTGAATTTTTGTTATTTTATGAAAAATTCTGAAAGAACCTTCATTCGTAATCTCCTGAAGGCCATTACCATTATGAACTACGGCTGATAGTTTTTTTTAAAATAATCTTTATTAACAGTATTATCTTGCATAAATTTAATTTATATTGTGTTGTTTTAAAAAAATTGTACAAGGTGTGACACGGGTGTAAACCGACGGCTTCCATTCGGTGCAGTTAGCGGTTTACGTAATATTATTCCAATTTGTAACAAAGCTTGTATTGACTCTAAAGAAGAGTTGACTGAAGCAAAGATTAATTTATGTAATTTGTAATATTTTGTACAATTTTGGCGTTAAAGATTCGTATTTGTTATGTATGCTACTTTATTATAATCTTTTTTCAAAATTTATTGATTTTTCTTTTTATATAAAACATGTTTTATCATAATATGAATTAAGAACTTAAAAATAAAGTTGTCAATTAGTTAGTACTGACGGCTCTGTGGTTGAGCGGGCTAAGCCTTTGCCGGCCTACCTCACTGCAACGCAGAGGCTCCGGGTTTGATTCCTGGTATAGTAAATTTCGGAAAAGTATTTTCTCCGTTATTTACTATGGTCTAGGTGTCTGGGATCGGCCCCAGAGTAGTCCGTTGTATATTACTCATAACACAAGCGTAACTTGCTTAATTTGGGGATATACAATACCCATGTGTTTGTCTGCCGGTTATTATTATTAGTTTATAAACATTTTTTATGAAAACAATATGGGCTACGTTATACGAACGTAACCTAGATTTGTAAACATTCGCAAGAGGGAGCTTAAATTCGTATAGTTCTCGGCACGGATCCTGAGCGTTCGGCGGAATAGTAGAAATCGCTTTAAGCATTTAAGGTGGCCGGCCAATTTGATGCTGTTTATCGGCATATAGTATAGTATATATAGTAGTATAGTATGTTTTTGTCCCTTTACTTGAAAGGGACAATACCTTCGAAAAAGAACCGCAAAATTATTGTCCGTAGGACAAGAGGACCGCTCAAGAATCGTGCCGCAAATTATAAAATCTTGCTCAATAATAGGTAAATGGTCACCGAAACCAATATTATTTATTAATTTATTTCAATATTCATTTTGATTGCTAATTTTGTCTTAATCTTCACAATATCAAACACCAGCTGTTGATTACAATAACATTTTTGCCCACTGTTTTGTTAATTAAGATATTAAACAGTGGTATGAGGTTGTTTAATCTGGCAGCTACTAAGTAACTGTTTAAACAGGTTATTAAGTGTAAATAGAGTTTATGAATACAATACTCTTTAAATAATTCTTTAGAGTATTACTTAAAAACCAATCAACGCTTATGAATACCGCTGTAAGTCTTTCAAAGTTATTTTAATGCTTACCAAAATAGGTCTATAATTTCTGATTACGACTAGAGGACCACCAGAATTACCATCGCAGATATTGGCACCAGCAATTCCACTGACACAGATGTTAGGCTTCGAGGTCTCGTACTCTGCCATACAACCAGGCCATGCTAATATTTCAAGATAAACAAAGCGCAAACGCCGCCATATTATCCTGTCATCTAAAATAAAAAATATTGAATAGAATACACACGTATTTTTAATCTTCTACAATATTCTTATGGAATCAGATATCTGGTATAGTTTGAGTGAAAACTACATATTGTTTTATTTTTTCTTCGATTTTCTTCATTATTTTTGCGTTCACGTATATTTCATAATACACAACATAACAATATAACTGTATTGTTACGTGCGAGCAGGGGTACGCACTTAGGATTGGAAGGAAACACCAGTTTTTAACTAAACATTTTTACTAACTTATACAGCCGTACGTGATTCCTCTTAGCAGGGTCCTCTTGCCCCTATACGCATAACTAACGACGCACTGTCCCGACGATAAGGTGTCTCACTCACAATACCGTCGCCGATATTGCGTAGACCAACTCCTGCTACTGCAGTGATCACTTCCGAATTTACCGCGTGTAACTTCTGGATCTTCTCTCAAACTACGCTACACTCCTCCTTCATTGAACTGTCCACTAAACTTTTCAATAAATTTACCACTAAACTCGTCACTATCTTCTATTAACCTCTTCTTCCAACTCTTTCGTATCGCACTTGTCGCTTCACTGTCTTGAACTGAACTTAACTCTAAGCTGCCACGTAGGCCACGCCTTTCGCTGCTTATATACCCGGAAGAATCTTCTGAAACCAATAATTTCGATCTTCTTTTCACTATTCTTTTATTTACTACTTATGCCTTTCTAAACATCTATTTATCTCTGTCTTTTCCTTCCGGACATTCTATTCTAGAACTTTCGCTCATCATCTATCTCTTTCTAAAATATATCTGTCCTTGTCTTTTCCTTCCAGAATCCTCTATCTTTTTCTAAGACTTCTTAAATCAACTAGATTGTTCCACCATCACTCGCCACAGTATTAATAATGTAACGATAAGAGTACAAGTGACGGTTTTATTGCTACTTTGGCACCAGCTTTGTAGTGTTCGGGGATGTTGTAGGCATATATGAAATTATGTGTATGTGTGTGTGTGCAGTTCACACGCATTAGAAGTGAAACAAAGGGCATGTTCTTCTAGTAGCTCACAACGGCCAAAATGATCCGTCAGCCGTTCTATAGGGCGACCACGGTCGTTATGGTCGTAGCGAAAACGTCACTAATGACGTCATTACTTTCAATTACACAGCCCTTACAACGGCCTATGTCAAGAGGTGGGTCGAAATGGGCGTTGACCACAGAGCATTAATTCTCTCTATCGACAGACATTGAAAAAGGCGCGATTTTTAAATGAACATTTGTGTATTTCGTCGTTAATGATATCAACGCTCTATAATTCTTTCCACTAGAGTATATGATTGTAAAGCCCGCTTTTTCGTTTCATCGAGTTTCAAATCACAACGATTCTAAAACAGTTTCACTTCAATAAACATCAAAAAGTGGGTGAAAAGTAAAATGTAACTAGGAGCTAGCCATGTAATATTTAAAAGCCTAGGTATTTTGTTTGACGATAGTCATTTCTATGGTTCGCACGAAATCAAATGACAATTCTTCTTAACACAACCTAGGGCCTCTTGCATAACGATCGCCTTTAAATAAAAATTAGTTAATTTTATTAAGCTGCCTAAATACGTATTACACAAAACGTATTGACAGTTCTTTAAACATATTTAGCGGCAAATTTTGCGTTATGCAAGACGCTAATTGTATTTAAGGGTGTTAAATGCGTTTTATGTTTCTTAAATAGATGTAAGCAACCTTATGCAAGCGGTAATTTAATTTAATTTTAATTCTTTATTTTAAATTGACTTTTCTATTGTTAGAGTGTTATTAAAGTTGTAGTTTAATAAGGATTTTTTTATTGGCCTTAAACGTAAACGATTTTGTTTTTAATTTGTGTATTCTCTGTTGGTTTTCTCAATAAATAAAAAAGACTTGACTTTTGTACCAAGTCGATTGGCATGCCCGTAGTACATATTATTGAAATAATGACAGTTAGAGAATTTATGTTTAAAGAACAATATTATTTCGTTAAATAAAATTCATTTTTTAAACAATTATTTATTTTTCATGATTGCACTTGAGAATTCAAAAAGAAATAAGTCTTTATCCATTTATACGTGTTGTTGAAGGAAGTTCATGAAGGACGTAACACGAGCAAACGCAGCAGGTATATTGGACTGGCATCCAAGAGCTGATCCGAAAGATGTCACACCAATCTATAAAATAGACATAGCAAAAAAATAATAATTAAATACAATAAGTAAAAGAAGAACGACGATGTGCGTGTCGTACCATACACGTTGAAAGGTTCCATGAAAAGGGACCTCCACTATTTTTGTAATTTGGTTACATACTCCAAAAAAAACAAAAATACTTTATAGTCTATATATATATATATATATATATATATATATATATATATATATATATATAGACTATAAAGTATATATATATATATATTTTGTATATCTGAAATGCAATCAACGGGTCTTTTTGAAATTAATCTTGAAAAAGATAAGAGCCTATAAGTACTTTAAAAGTGGCATTTACGAATTTAGAATGAAATATATTGCCCTCACATATTAATTTAAATAAAAAATATTATAAACAGAAAGATTTGTATGTTTCCAACGAATAAACTCAAAAACTATTGGACCGATTTAAAAAAATTATTTTACCAGTCGAATGCTACATTATCCCTGATTAATATAGGCTATACAAAAATTACGGATCTCTACTAAAACTTCAATAATTCAAAATACTTGGCGCTGGAATCCGGTTCTAGGGTATTTTGATGAAATTTTATGTGTGTTTAAGTGCGTCCCGGGGTGGTTTAGATTCACAATTAGACCCGGTAGTAGGTAGGTGGCGATGGAATTGGGTTCTAGATTTTTATTTTTTTAAGGCAGGGCAACGTCTGTCGAGACCGTTAGTTTTTATAAAAATTTGACTACCGATTCCCTAAAACTTACATTCAATGAAAAATGTTTTGAATCATCAGAGTTACATGTGTATTGATTAGCTTTTTACTTTACTACGCCATTATTTAGCACACCTTTCTTACAAGTTTTATTTAAATGGATTCAGTAGTTTCTAACAAAAATGGCCAGACAGACAGATAGACACGGCGATTTTATAAGGATTCCATTTTTGCGACCATGCAATATTTCTATTATCACGAGTTGGTATGGTTTTTGGTATAATATAGAGAAATACTCTAAACTAGTCTAAAGTCTAAACCTTTCAACTATGTAACGTCTAATTCGAAACAGTTTTGAATAAAGAAGTAGTCACAGATGTCAGCACTATGATGATGATCGCAAATTTCGTTCAAAGAGATGCCCGTAGATGGCGTCATTTCAGATTACTGTTATAATATCTAATAATTAATGTTGAAAATTAAATATCAAGCGAAAGAGAATTAAAGTAATTAAAGTACCATAGAGTTATTATTTCAACGTAAAATTGTAGTATTAAAGAGTTTCTTATTATGTTACTTAGTGTTAAAGATGTATTTTTTTTATTATTTTTAAATAAAAATGTAAAAAAATCGTTTAAATGGTATTATTAATTTCTATTAAAAAAACTCAACAAGTTTTATATCAACTAACTAGCTGATGCCCGCGACTTCGTCCGCGTCAAGATCGCGATGTAGAATACTATCAGCGCCATCTAGTTTATTTAATAATATATAAATATGATGATGAAATACGCTATGTATATGTTTTATTGTATGATGATACAATAATATATTGATATTGATATATTTTATATTGATTATAATAAGTTGTTTAAGTAATTAAAGTTTTTTCACTATCCCACGGGAACTCTTTAATTTTTCGGGATCAAAAGTATCCTATATATTGACTAGGGATATAAGCTACCACCACAAAATTTCATTTAAATCGGTCCAGTAGTTTGGAGATAGCCCGTACAAACAGACAGAGAAACAAAAAAATTGAAAAAATATCTAAATTAGTTCTATTTCACTTCTTACATCTCCCTGACTCGGTTTTTAGCATTTTTTCATTGTACAGAAATACGACCCCTACAGTTTTATTGTATGTATATAATAGATAATAGAAATCAGTTAAAAATTACGCCATCTATCGATATTTTCCAGTATCACATAATTGCAGTTATGAGCTTTCAGTCTGTTTGTCGAAATTCAAATATTTCAACCTAAAATTACGCTAAATCAACATGCACAATGATCTCTGGGTTAAAATTAATCATCAATGCTCTAATTAAACATCAAGGATTATCATTCAATAACTGTTCTTATAGGTCCGACCAAATAATAACATATAACAAACTACTAGAAAATGTCAAACGCTCTGGTAGTTTAAATATATTTATTTACTGGCGTAAGAAGTGGCTAATCGAACATACCTTCTACAGTTTGACGGAGATCATGGAATATGACATTTATGACACTTTATTAATTGTAAAATTTTGATATAATCCTGACGTGTAAAATTTATTATGAATAAATGAGTTTAAGAGTTTAAAGCACAAGTGCAAGCGATGACAAAACTATCAAATATGCGTAATACAATCCTGTCACTGTTTTGGTCTCTCTCATCACATGTCCTTACTTATAATTAATAAAACGGACCTACAGTGTTCTTTTTTGATATTGTAATAAGAATTACTAACCAAGATACGCCTGTTGTTCCTTGTTGTAATAAGAGGGCCGCCTGAGTCACCGCTGCATGGGCCTATTCCACCAATACCACTTGTGCAGATGTTGGATGACTGTATGATAAGCGGGAAGGCATAGCTGCAGACGCTGTTTGTGATAACGTTCAAGTTCACGTGACTAAGAATCTGAGTGGTGCTGATACTGCCACCTGAAAATCAAGTTAAACAAAAGTATATTAAAATATCTTATAGGACCGGGTTTCTATTTGTCACTATCCAGTAATTTGCCATACTACTTAGTTAAAATTTGACTTATACTACATAAAAGGTAATGATAATTTTTTACCAACGGCAAGTCTGTTTAACGAGATTAGTCTATTATATATCTTAGCCATTCAACGAGATAATATGCGACCAGTTTTTTAGGACGGTCCAACCTGACAGCGGTCTGGAGAATTTCTAGTTTCATTTTATTTGTATACATAATGTAGTTTATTTTTAATGATAATGGATGGATGGAGCTACCAATAGAAAATGAATATATTTTTTCAAATAGGATCTTCCAGAATACTTATTGAATGTCCCAAGTTTATCACAGTTTCCAATAAAGCAGGGTAGTGGAAAGTCAAATCAACTGAGATATTTTTTATAAACTTGCAGAACGTCAAAGCCTTCATATATTTTGTACGAGCGTATACTTATGATGTCATAAGTAGGTACGTACAAGTAAAAGAAGTGAAATAACTTATTAATTTTACTGTTTTAAAAGTAATTAATTATTTATGTCGTGATATTTTAAAAGTTAGATGATAAGATGTTGTTTTGTCGCCTATTCTTTTAAATGTAAAAATATTAGAATTTTTTGAAATATTTGTCATTTAGGTACCCAATTTATACACAATTATATCATAATTGTGACTTAATATTTATTTTTTTGCATTTAGTTTAAAGCTAAGCTTATTTTTTTTCAAAAATGATATGATTAAATAATATTTAATTTTAGAATAATTAATAATAAAACATACCATCACTAGTTAATCCGAATCCTGAAGCGATGGCATTGGATCCAGCAAAGTCTTCGGTGAGTTCAGAGCCTTCGGGTAAGGCGACAGGGCTAATAGTGTCTGGAAATATAATCAAATACCTATATGATAAACATTAGTGTTATTAAAGATAAACATTGAATTTAGCAGTTGAATATATTTGATCCAACCTAATTTAAAACTTTCTAAGCCAGTTTTGTTATATTAGTGGCCGTGGTTAATTACTTGATATGTCTGGGTATGCATAATTAAAACTATTTTTTATTTATTTATTGCGAAACTGGCAAACAAGCTGACGGCCCACCTAATGGAAAATGATTAACATCGCCTAGAGACGTTTGAACACCAAGGGCGAAGCCAACGCATTGCAAATCTTTATTAAGGATGCGGTAAGAGGTGTAGGATAAAGGGGATGCGATAGGAGAGGTGGAATATGAGTATAGAAAAGAGGGATCAGACAGTTTGCTTGGGATGGAGGGGAAGGAGGAGGAGATAGTAGGCTATTGAAACCCTCAATCATCATATAAAACGTGATTAGCTCAAGGTTAACCCGTTTCACCTGGCCCGAAAAGTTAGAATTAAGATGATGGATTTCAGCATGGCTCTACCACGTACGAATATAAAGCCCGTTGTAGAGGGCAGGCGCGACCTATGTATAGATTTCTGCTCTTTTTTTAATTTTTTGATTATTTCGCGTTTTCTGGTGAGCAATACATAAGCGATGCCATCTATCGCGGAAATAGGGCAGCATTTTAGAAAACGTTTCCAATGGACAACGATTTGGTAACCTAGTTTTAGATTGTGTTTAATATTACTAAATAATCTTAATAAAACGTTTGAACACGACATTTATTTAACAGCTCTTGAGCTTACCAGACAAGGTACTGGATTAGGTAGATAGATAACTCCAACATCATTCCTGACTAGAAGAGGAGTCCAGTTAGGGTGCAAGGCAATAACACTTGTGTCAATCCTGGTACCACCGGAAAACAGGGTGACTGAACCAAGGACGACAGTCACACGCCATGCTTGATTTACACCATCAAACCAACAGTGAGCAGCTGTCACGAGTCTGTTAGGGGTTATGAGTGAAGCTCCGCAAATTCCAGTACCAGTCAAACCGATGATAGAAATCAGGAGACCAGCCTGAAAGAGAGAAAGTTAATCTAAAATCTTACGGAGAATTACAGTAATTTTTTATTAATACTTATTAATGTAAAACAATTAAAACCTTATGTTTACGATGAAAGAAAGAAATCACCGTAAATACATAAATGAAGATTTCAAATTCAAATTTTGTTAATTACAAATGTTCACTTTTGTAAAAAACTGACGGACTGATAATATTAATATTGTTTAATTATTTAGCAATAATTAAAAGAGAACTATAATTTTCAATAAAATATATTAGGTAAATCTTGATGTTTGTTTCGTGCTCGTGAATAATTCGAAGGTACTTAAAATTTCACAGATTCTCTTGTGATTATGATGCTGTCAACTAACAACCGCAAACCAGAATAACTACGTTCGGGATGAATGGTTATAAATATGTGCTTAAACGTCACATGATTAAATGTGATATCGAACCCTTGCTCTGGGAAGAGCTGTCAGGCAATAATAGTATGCACTAGTCAACCAGCGTGACAATAACATCCAAAATAAAGGACTTTAAATTTCAGTGTTGCATTCGGCTCGACGAGAAATGTAACGACTTGAAAGTTCGAACATCAATGATAATCAATCACAATTATTTTAATGGTGTTGTGACCTACCTAACCTACCCAAGATGCAAGCGCATTTTTGTAAATAATAAGGTTGGTTACGATAGGCACAAGATACATGTACGCCACAAATCCGAAAAACGAAGCTGCTTGCCGAACTGAGTCGTCTGAAGGATTATCTTAAGAAGAATAATTAAAATACCGAAAACAATTATTATTGCTTTACAATAATTAGAGATGTCACGAGTTTACATTTTGAGGTCTCCTAAAAAATAATGTACCTGATACGGATATTGTCCTAGAGCGGCAGGAACTCCCCCTACGATTCTCAAATTGCTCAAGTATTGCTCCTCAGCTTTACGAATCCTTTCACCCTCAGGGATACCATAGTTCTTCAGGTATCCAAAAGCCGTGTTGTCATTCAAGGGTCTTAAAACATCAGCACAGGCAAAGCTTGCCAAAAGGAGCACGGCAACAAACGACTTCATGGTGACTGCAGGACTAGCAGATGCGTTTCGTAATTCTATTAATATATATACCTATCATATTCGATAATTTAGTAATTTGAATTGATTTTGTATTTGATTATGCGGATTATTGATAATTTTAATGGTTATAGACGTCATCTTTAGTGTGTGTTTGTAATCACGTAATTCAATTTCTTATAATGTTTCTAAGATAACCTATCTGTACTTTACGGTCATACATTTATGTTGTCAAGAGAATTCTATTTTTTTTTATTGCTGGAGTTCAGCAGACAGACAGACGGCCCACTTGAAGGAAAGCAGTTACCATCGCCTATGGACATTTGCAACACCAAAGGTGCTACAAATGGGCTGCTGCTCTCTTAGCTGAACCTGGTCACTAATGCCGGAACACAACTCAAGGTTGTTATGGCGACATACTTTAGGCCACGGGTGGTAACTATACAGTCGGGCAAAGCCCACCTGGCAAAATTCTAACTGCAAGGTTTTACATACACTGTCACTCTGAGAAGGATGGCGATGTAAGTATAATAGAATAGAGGAAGACGAGATATAAATGAGACATGATGTAAAAATATTGAATGTCAAACTCAATTGGGTAGATGACTGGTGATAGATATTTGTCATAAGTTGTCAAATATCCATCATATCACTGATAGATATTTCACAAAAAATCTAGAACAATGGTCAAATAAAATAGGGGATGTAAAATACCTTGTTATCTCATACTTTTAATTAAAATGTCATGATAAAAACATTTAATTCATGTTTAAATCTCGGCGGTTTTGGCGTTTTGTAAGGTGATAAAATGTTTTTCAATTTATTGTGAACTACTCTATTGTGTATATAAATAGAAATCTTGTGAATATTTTACGCTTGAATTTAATTTGAATCCTGTGCATGCCGCCATTAGCAAATATATTTTGTATTTTTTCTTTTTCTAATACAGGCGATTCTATAATATATTATAATTAATATATTAGACATCAGACAAAGTAGGCAATAGAAAACAGATATATTTATTTATATAGATATATATGTAAATAAATATATCTGTTTTCTATTACCTACTTTATCTGATGGCTATTATAGCGATGAGCGACGTGTCTATTTGCGTCATCATTAAAATAACATGAAATGAAATGAAAATTGTTTCGATTCTTTAGTATAAATTGTTCATAGATATTACTAAGGTAACAAAACAGCGATTCCTGTTTTTTTACATTCCTGGGTAATAAAATGAATTCTTCATAAGTGCAGGTGGTGGTGCAGAATCGTTTCTGAATAATGTCGGTCTGAGATTTTTTCAGAAAATATTGCTTGCCATATCAATTTGACCCTGAAGGCAGGCTTGGAATATTCTCTACTAGGATATGTCCGCGACTTCATCCACGCTTAAATTGAAACTCCCGCGGGATTCCCGGCATAAAAAATATCACACCTTTTATTACATAAAATTTGCTATCGCAGAGTGAAAAAATTCACATTGGAATTGGATTTTTCTTAATCTGGCCATTTTAAATAATTTCCAGAAAAATTCCCGCGGGATTCTCAGGATAAACAGGCACAGACTTTAAGACTAAGATTTTGCAGTCGATGAGCGAAAACCACATC
Source organism: Dendrolimus houi (assembly GCA_039645545.1). NCBI lineage: Eukaryota > Metazoa > Arthropoda > Insecta > Lepidoptera > Lasiocampidae > Dendrolimus > Dendrolimus houi. Next base: position 10,478,938 of record CM077132.1, read on the forward strand.
GAAATCGGCCCAGTAGTTTTTACGTGAATTCCGAACAAACAGACAAACCGTCAAATAAACAAACAGACAAGAAATCTAAAAAAAAATGCACGTGTCATCGTTTATATAGTGTATACCAGTTGTTTTTTTTAATAACTTCGATGTACAGACACGGATATTTTAGAATTTTATAATAAGTATTATAGATTTGAAATGAAAGACCTTTTTGAATATTTTAGATATGTTATTTAATATGGATTTACATCATTGACTTTTCTTTATACTTTTATGTCACACTGTGTTGATCGATATAAACTAGATGGGTATTTCTGATAGCCATATTCACATTGTATCGTGTAATGACGTAGGTAGTTGATTAATTATTACAGACAGCTGACCTACTGTAAATATTAACTAAAATATTGCAGCTTTTGACCGCATTATCTTCAGTTTGTCTCTTTGGCGATCTAAAAAGCTAAAGTTATATAAAACTCTTATATTTTTTTGGTCCAAAACAGTCGTCTATCTAAGCACATGCGTGTATGTTACAGCCGTATAAAACTACGGATCTGTATGGATAAAAATTTGGAGTATTTATAATAATGACTCTATAAAAATTAAATATTGTAACTATATCGTGAAAAGTCTGTGGTTAGTCGCTATTGATGAAAATTACTATAATATTAAGTACACTGGGGCCCAATTCTGCTATTACAATTTCGTCAAAATCGTGGGACACTGTCATCGTGGCGCGCTATTCTACCTTTATAAATGTTTAATAGCTAAAACTCGCGAAATAAATGTTTAAAATTTTGGTAGCTATTCGATATCCATTTCGGCTAACGCCATTTCTGCTAGTGGTAATACTAATTATTTTCCACTAGCTGCGCCCCGCGGTTTCACCTGCGTAGTGATGGAAAATCGTTATATTATGGATAATTCACACTATATCTTTATAAATTATAGCCTATGCGTTATTCTGATGTGTAAGCTATATTATTGTAAAGTTTCATCAAAATCCATTCAGTAGTTTTTGCGTGAAAGAGTAACAAACATACATCCATACATTCTTACAAACCTTCGCGTTTATAATATTTATAGGATATAGGATTATTATTCCGCCGCGGTGATACCGAAAAGATATTGTGAATTTAGTAGAATATGAATTTTTGACTCTATCGCAATGTCATCGTATTTTGAAAATCTGTGCAACGCCAAGATATTGAAATAGCAGAATTGAGACCCTGTTTTTTGGGTCATGAAACTCATCATGATACACGAAAATGGTTTTTCTATTAATGGTTATAGTAATGGAGATAATATTTTTAAGTTTGGCCTTTTCAACTTCTTGAGGCCAAATTCAAAACGGTAGAACTTAAAAATAAATTAAACGAAAAAGGTTTGTACAAGATCTATTAAATAGATTTTTTTGGAATTTGTGATATTTTCGAAAAAAATTCATTCAAAATTCGAAAACAAAAATAATATACTTCAATTTACGTGCACCAACACACATTAGATATAATTAGAATTTACTTGAAGAAAGAAAGAAATGAAATTGCATTTTTTAATTGTAAAAATAAATCTGCAATGTTAACGGAATATAGCTGTTATACAGCAGTTATAGCTGTTATTCAGAAGAACTTTTTGACAGCAATTTGGAGAATATTTTATTATACAGTTTTAATACTTATATCATGGAAAGAGACAGTATTTTTCTTCAATGGTTATATAAACAAGAGTTAGTTGTATTTTTTATGTAAAAAATCTCAATTGTTTAATTTAATATGAATTTTAAAGTCACAAGAATTTCGTTATTTCGCGTCAGTCAAACATATATATGAAATAAAACTTGGCTTAAAGGTCTTTGATACTGGGCCAAAGAGACAAAGTTGTTTATGCATAGGCCACTATATAAAACATAGGTTTAATTTTAAATTTATAGATCTTTGAGTGCGGCAGTTAAGCATGTTTTAATAACTTTCTATAGCACACTCTTATATGCAACCACTCTTCACCCTGCTTTAATTTTCTTTCGTCTCTGAGTAGGTACAAAACATACATTTAGTAAGTTTGATGTCAAATGGTAATCTATTAAAGGCAACATTATACACAATTTTAAGAACTTATGATAAATTTTTTGTAGCTAATTTTCGAGCTTTAAATTACAAATGACTGTTGAAGAAGTCCATGTAGGAAGTTACGCGAGCAAAGACCGATGGTAGACCAGCTTGACAGCCTATGTCAGCTATGAATGACGATACTCCAATCTACAGAAAAAAGAATAACAATTAAATGCTTAAAATTATATATTTGTGTTCTACTAAAGAGATCGTGGTAGTAGGTAATACCACTATAGGTAAGTACACACACACATATATATATATATATATATATATATATATATATATATATATATATATATATATATATATATATATATATATAATAAATATATATATATAGATTATATATATAATATATTAATAAAAATACAGTATTCGACAGTAAGACATTAATGGTTTGATTTTATAATATTGTTACAACTTAGGCTCCGACAAAGACAAATTCCACATACAGTCTGTAAAAGCACATTTTATTATCTGTCGGCATTTGAAAGAATTGTGATCCTTTTATGATCGTCTTCTTTTGTTTACTCGTTTTTGTTGGCATACGTTTCTTTTTATTGTGGAGAACAGCCTATTGTTCTATTGTACTCGTTTAAGGCCGCTTGCAGGCTGCATCATTAACCAGGTTTTGCGGATTATAAGTTCAAAGTAATTCTAGGAAATTATGTCGACGTTGCCGGGCGGGCACATTTGCATTTGTGCAGTATAAAACGATGGCCTGATTGAGAGAGGGGGTCAGTTGAGCGATAACTACGATCTAGGAGTGACGTGTGGGACATTCGAAAATCTGATAGTGACGGACTTTGTGCGTTTTATTGAATTACGACCTTCTGCATTACGTTTGGATTTGTTGTGTTCGGTTATTTTTGTACCTGTGTTATACGTGTTTGTATAGTTCTAACAAACTCTATAATAATTCTAACGGCGTTTTAATTCGAGTCCCGCAAACTCGTAACAATATACTAGCGTTTCACCCGCGGCTGCGTCGCGTCAAAAACCCTAGGTAGTAAACTCTATGTTACTTACATAAAAGCTTAATATATAACATTTGTGGATTACAATGAAGAAATATATAAATAATGTAATAGCATAAAACAAAACTTATTTGTATTGTATTCTACCCATAGTCCCTCAACATAATACATAGAATACTGCTGCTAAAACTGAATTAGGTTTTTCATATATACAAACCTTCAAAGTGAAAATCGCTTAAAAATCATAGCTACGTTATTGTATATACATATGTAATTTTAACATCATCGCCAATTAATAACAATATCAGATCACAAATAACGCATTAAACTCATCGCTACATCTGCGTGTAACAGTTAATAACTATATAACATTATTTCAGAAGAAAAAGTGGTTTAAGCTAAAAGCTTGCGAACTAAACTGTCATTTTTATGTTTTAAAGAATGTGTAATAACAGGTAAAGGAACTAAATAATATACTATGGACGTTAAACTAACAGATAAACTTATAAAATATGAATAATGAATGAATGAATGAATGAAAACTCTTTATTGTTCACCATAAACTTAATTCTAGACAATTGATATGGATCCATTTACATTAGAACAATGGGCGGCCTTATCGCTTATAGCGATCTCTTCCAGGCAACCCGGTGTCTAAGGAGATTTTAAACGAAATTTCAAAACTATTTCAATTTTGGTGGTGTACTAAACTAAAATAAAAGTAATAAAATCACAATTAAATATTATTAAAAATAAAAATACAATATATATACATATATAATTAGATAAAGATGATATTATAAATTAGATATACATACATTTGAACAATAGATACATCCATGTAATGCAACAATTTTATTTAATAGACCAATAATGGTCAGTGACTATACGTTTAAATGTAATGATTGATTTAGCTTGTCTGATTGGTAAGGGGAGGGAATTCCACAGTCGAACAGCCTGTACGGAAAAAAAAATTCCTACGTAGGAAGAAGTGTGTGCAGGTATTGTTAACAAAAGATTTTCATTTGAGCGCAAATTACAGGAATAAGATTTGATTTCTTATTACTCTAAATAATATATTTGGTTAAAGGAGGATACAATCTGTAATTTTTAGACCTAAAACTTTATTGTTTCTTGTTAAATTCACTCAATAACAAGGAAACTAAATCCATATAGTCTACACAACTGCCCAGAACAAAACATACAGAAGAGTTGTTTTACCCTTATTTGAAGTAATATAATGAATGACGTGTTATTTATGACTACGTAGGTATTTATTAGTGAATTGAAAAAACGCGATTGTAGCGCCATCTATTTTGATAATTCGTTCATTCCAGTTAAACGACGTCTTTTTGGGGGGAAAACGTAGTATCCTAAGTGTTTATTCCGGTCATAAGCCAGCATTATGTCGAGTTTCATTCATATACGTTCAGTAATTTCCTAAAAAGATGCGATCGCAGCGCCATCTTTTTGGCTATTTTCGTCTATCCCACGGCAACGACGACATTTATCGGGTTAAAAAGTATCCCAAGTTACGCCTCGTGATTATAAGTTGGCACTGTTTCGAATTTAATTTAAATCCGTTCATTAGTTTTTACGTGATGCTCTAACAGACAGACACAACAATTCTTAAAATTGCATTTTCGGAATTTGCTGGTCCGAATTAGGCCCCCTGATTTGTTTCACGTTTTTAAACGCATTGTACAAACTCTAACCATTTACAGATTTATTGTAGTATAGATAACGGACTAATACAATATTAATTTGGATTTGGAATACATAAATATTGTATTATCCACATATGTCTACAGGGCTGTTCGTTTGTTGTTGTTTATATTTTACTTGGCAATGGACTACTATATAAAATTTTGTAAAATGTACTTTCGATAAGGGGATGAATATAGAATACTTTATAGTTTCTGCAGAATATGGACTCGGAAGTTTAAACGAACTGAACCAAGTATATTTTTTTATCACTACTTATAATTACTTAGGTTGTCTTACCAAAATCTGTCTACCGTCCTTGTTAATGAAAAGTGGACCGCCAGAATCGCCTCTGCACATGCCCACGCCTCCTAGACCACTGGTGCAGATATTTGATGCTTGGACGTAAATCGGGAACGCTAACATGCACACACTGTTTGTAATCACATTAAGACTGAGGTGCTGTAGACTTTGGTTGATGTCGAGATTCACACCTGTGGAGTAGATTTATTATTAGAACTGCACAACAGGACTTAATTAAGCATTGTGTTAAAGAGGATGCAAAGATTATTATTAAAATGATTTTCTAAGTAACTTTACCTGGGGTAAATTTGAACAATAGCATATTTTCTGTAGAAACTTTCTACCACAAATGGTTATCAAATGCTACTATCCTCTAAAGAATTTTTTGATACCAAAAAGCTCATATTGTAATGCTGTAAAAAATCTTTCGCAAAAGAAAATAATTCCTGACATTTCTCCATTCACTGTATGGAACCATTATAATTTTACCAGTAAACTGAATTGTTGATATAATACTTACCATCTCTGGTAGTTCCATAACCAAGTGCAACAGCTGACTGGCCTGCGAAATTTTCGAAAAGTTCCGCTCCAGAGGGCAGAGATATCGGAGCAATGTTAGCTGAAAACATTATTTATTTAAAAAAATTGTGTGTCTGTAATTCACATGTAGTAGAAGTGAAACTTCAGAGAATATACCCACAAGTAATTATATTAATAAAGAAATAAATTTTAATTTAGCCTACATACGTCAACATATTATTCAAAAATTCAATCAAAATTACACTTTAAATTACTAGCATAAAGTTCAAAATTCAATGCACTGTTACGCATAATTTACTTTGTCCTACGTTAAAAAAATGTCTACCGTAAGTATATACAGATATATCTAAAATTCATTTGAAACGTTTTAAGTTTTATTTAAATTGAAAATTATTACTAACGGGTAAAGAGAAATGTGTTTTATTTTGAATTGAATAAGGTTGAATTTTATATGTTTATCTCTTTTTAGTGTCACTTTTTCGTTGCATCGATTTTCAAATCACAACGATTCTAAAGAAGTTTCACTTAAAAAAAATAGTAAAGTATTTTTTTAAGAAAAATGATTTTTACTCGATGATGCTACTTATGGAAGTAAAACCCTTGGAATAACAAAAGCTTTGTAAAATACAGATTACACATACAAACAGATACAAAATACAACCCTACGTGACGATATTGCGCTACAGGTTGATAATTATATTGTAATCAGTTCAAATTCAAATTGTAACCAGGATCGACACTCAATGCGTTCTTTTTATGTTACGTTGTTTGTTATGATCATAAAACAGACATTAATTATTACATACATTTGTATACAGGAAAACTAAAAGTTAACATAAGTACCACTGACTGTAACGGCACTCGCCAAATATAAAACTGCTACATCATTCCGAATAAATATAGGACTCCAATTGGGGTGCACAGCAGCCGCACTGGTCGTAATTCTTGTACCACCACTGAACAATAATTCAGATCCTAGCACAACAGTGAACCTCCAGATTTGGTGGACTCCATCGTTCCAACAGTGAGCTGCAGTCGCAACTCTGCTTGTACTGATCAGGGCACCACCACATACGCTTAATGCGTTCAAACCAGTTACATCACCAATAAGACCAGCCTGAAAACCGAAATAATATTACATCTAATAATAAAAAATATATAATTTATCAATATTCTTCTAAAGTCCTTGTAACCCTGCACCTTTATTACTTTTGTAATAAGAGCATTAGATTTTCTTAATTGTATTAGATGCGTAAAATAAAAATCACTCAAAATCACTCGATTGATGGTAACAAATATTGACTGACCTTAAAAGGATACTGCCCCACTGTAGCAGGAACGCCTCCCACAATTCTTGAGTTGTTCTGTAACTCTTCTTCTTTTCGTTTGATCCTTTCAGCTTCGGGTATACCAAACTTTGAATGATACCCATATGTTGATATCTTTGTATTCGAACTATCTGCGTTATCAGCAAAAACTAAATTTGCTAAAATGAGTACAGAAATTAAAAATTTCATCATAACAAGTGTATATTTCAAGTCCTCTATTAAAAATGTAATGTTACATAAAACCCATTATGGAGATTAATAATGTATCTTTGATCTAAATGAATTTGATAATCAGTATCGATAACTTTGTTTTTTAAAGTTTGTCAATTATTCGTAACTGACGATATTGAACATTATTGAATCTATCGACACTAATTCAACAAAATTAAAAAGTATTTTGGTTTTGTCAAAACAAATACAAAAAAATTGAAATTGCTTTTTGTAAAAACACAATCCTAAATGACTGTTTTTAAAAGTTAGTGCCTCAGTCTGTATGAAAGTTTGTTTAGAATAAGACTGTGCACGAAATACAGAGGCAGTTTCGGTAAAGCACGTGCCTTTAGTGGAAAATGTATGTATCAATCAGTAAAAAAAGTAATAATAGCAGATGCAAAATATTTAAAAAAATGGCTTCAACAAATAATAAAAACTGAAATTCATGGTCGAAATTACTTAAAAGTTGAAAAAATATATCTATCAACACATATTTTAAATGTTCTGGTGGAAACAGAGAACATTTTGAGGGTAGTTGTAGTTTATTCGAAAATTTTGTACAATTTCTTCCAATCTTCAAATTTCACTACTTATATTAATTGAATGATTAAACTTAATAATAGTAGCCTCTTATGGTGTATGGTTTCGTTGTGCCTGATCAAAATATTTAAAAGACAAATTTATAAAACATACACAGAATCGGGATTCCTTTACTTGTTCTTCTTTTTTGGGGTCTGTAGTCATTTTGGTAAACACGAGAACTGTTTAGTTATGGCTATGTCCGGCTGTAAGTATGTATGTCACAGTCATTTTTCAAGAAAACTGTAGGGTCTACGTGGATGTTTGACAATAATAAGTAAAGGGGGCTTTAGGGCGAAGCCTTAGGTGAGTAGCGACACCTCGGACCTGACTCCGGGTGCTAAGGTAAAACCCCCGCCTCCGTGCTTGCCTTAGCCAGCCGGCACGGAGTGAAGATCGCTAGAGCCGAACTCAAGTTCCAGGGGTGGAAGTGATAAATGGCCTAACGTCGGAAGTAGCTTCGGTGAAACTGCAGCCCACCTCTCGACACTCCTTAGCCACTCACACCCATGTTGTCCCTTGTCAATCGTGTACGGCATTTTTAGGGGCCCATGCAGCGAGGTACCGTCTGCCCATTTTTCCATGTTTCCCGGACATTGCGACGGGCAGACGCCATAGTCCCAGATCCCTAGTTCCATTAGCAGTTCATACCAATAGCCCAGTATCTCTTCTCTTCTCATTCCCTACAATAGTCCTACGCTGACCGGGGCTTGTCCTTGGATGCATTTTTATATGGTGTAGACAGAGATAAACGCCGGTCAGTGTCACGCCACATTAGATTAAATTTGTTTAAGGGGTCTCTATGTGTTGGCCTTCCCATGGCCCCACGCAAGCCCTCCAAAAGTCCGGGCCATTTTTATGGCCCGTGGTCTCTAGAGAGTAATATATTTGGCCATTATACCTACAAGTAATTAGCGGTTGAAATTTTCATCAGTGTATAACGTATATAGTTATGTAGAGTATCGTTATTCAGAGTTGAAAAAACATAATAATGTTACTTATTACCTTTTAAAAAAAATCAATAAGTGGTTAAATAATAGTCGTGAAAATGTTGGTGTTAAAGCTTAAAATTCTTTCAACGAAAAAAAATGATTTAAGTAGTTTTTGAAATATGGGCTATTTTCACCTAAATAATTTCTTATGGTTCCGTGGTCAAATAACGAAGATAGGAAATGTTTTTACTACTACGAAACCTTTCATGGTGCGCAGATTGCGTAGCACTTATCCAATGTATTTTACATTGAATATGCTCAACTTTGATAGGATTAAAAACTGAACCAAGGCGAAAATAATAGTATCTATTTAAAACAATGGGTCCTTCAAACAGGACGTAAGCAGATATTTAGAATCTCAACGAGGTATGCAAGGCATCGAATCCCTTAGAGCTGCAGATGTCCATGAATGAAGGCACAACTTACCATCAAGAAGACCTTTGGCTAGTTTGCCTACAAAAAGAGTTGAGAAGTCATTAACCATATCCAACCATATACAATATCAAAAAGTAAATAATGTGTTCATTGGAGAGGTCTTCTTTTGAATCCTCATTTTGATAGAGGTATTAAAAGCTTCTTTTCTTACGAAGGAAAATCAATAAACACTCACTGGAAGTTTTCAAAGAATATACACAAAACTCCATTGTAGACACTTGATATGTTTTGGAGTTGTTAGGCTCGCTCCGCAATGCGCTTCTACAAACAATTTCAGTTTCTGCCTCGCACAGGGGACTGTCACTCAAGCGCTGGCGCGGAACAACCCAATGCTATTAGCTGTCCAGATATTCCAGACCCCTGCTATCCTTAACAACTTCCCCTATAGTAACCATCTGACTAAACTATGCGAGAATCGGTGAAGATCAAAATAAATTGGTGCGTCTGATAAGTCTAAAGTCAAACTCTTTAGTTATGCTGACGTTGTGTTCAGATTCAATTCGCTTACGCCCATGTCAGTTTGGTTATCTTTTATTTTCGGTACAAAGTTAAAGATACATTTGTATGACTATAAAAACAAAGGGTTTTGTCCGCTTGCCATGCAAAATTTAATATAATATGTTCGTATAAATCCATATTTCGTTACTAATTCCATAATCATACATAAATATAAATACTAGGTATACATGCTTATGTTTAAAAGGCAGATGTAAATGTTTGTCTCTTCTTTCTACATGGCTTAAGTAATGAACTGATTAAGAAACAAATTAAATAGGTATACCTTGAGGGTTAAACATAAGATACCTTCTATTCCGGATACTGGAATAGTTTCTGCGGAATAGTTATAGATCAAAAATAGAAATATTATTGGTAAAATACTTGTAAAAAGAATGTTAGTATAAATTGTTGAATAATATGGATAATGCCTAAAATCTTAATCTTGTTTCAGACCATGGTCAGAATGGTTAGGACTTGTAGAGTGTAGGCTTTGGAAACGTCTATACGTAGAAGTCCTTTTAACAATTTAATCTAAATGTGGTGTGAAGCTGATTGGCGATTATACTTGTATATACTATTTAAAAATATACTCTAAGACAAGACCTGGTCAGTGTTGGACTGTTGTGGGAAATGCGATTAATAACAACTGAACTATTGAGGTGAAGTTGCAATGAATGGAATTATGGATGGAAGGGATTTGGAACTATGACGCCTACCTTTTGCGTGCTCAAAGAATATAGATGAAATGGGCAGACGATAAATCACCATTCATACTCTATGGGTCCCTAAAAGGTCGTAAAAGAATAGCGAAGGACAACACGGTGTTGGCTTCAAGCCTTTGAAACGAAACCTGGACCTTAAGTTATAGCTCTTATGACTTTTACACCGTGCTGGCTGGCTAAGACAAGTACTAGATAAAGGATCTTCCTCGGAGGCTCTATGGAAACGGATACTGCGATATTACCACTCAGCTTGGGGTTCGCCACAAAAACCCGTTCCGGTATGCATTGTAGCCTTCACTGGACGAAGCCGTGCGGAGCAGGCGTTTGCCATTTTCCGCGGCCATGATTATAAGCGAAACCTACCTTCACCAGGGTAGATCCCCACATGGTGATAAGTATGTAAGATTTCTCCTACTTAAAAAAAAGCATTGTGGTATTATTTATTTTCTATGTATGGTTAAAATTAACTTTTTTGTTATTTCGTATTAAAATTTAGTTGCTAAGTAACAGATTCCCGAAATATTAAATTGAAAATTTAGCGCAGCCAGGTAGCCTTAGTTAAATGTTGATAGAATCATTGAATTGCATATGCACATTTCATAGAGTGGTCCTGCAATACGTACCGTAGCGAGTGCCGAATTGAGATTCGATTAGTCGTAGCGAACTAGAAACGGAGTGAGTAGTGCGGGCACAAACATTAATCGAATTTCGGTCTTCGGCAGGCGGACGATCAAGTATGCGTTAGTTCACATTACGAGACCTCTCGAGTCTCTCTCGATACTGCTCTCTAGTGTTCGATATACGATATCGATTTGAGACGTCTATTACGAGTGACTGAATATTGTCAAGGACTCATAGTAGGGGACATGATGCAATGCGATCTACCACTGATGTCAGTTCGATGAGCATTCACTTCATTTACGAAACATACGGTCGGCTTTTCAATGGGACCATCCAGGCCCGTCTTGAACCAGGGGTGCGAGGTATGTGTGGCACCTGGGCGCAAGGAACGAGGGGGCGCAAGTCAGTTTACTTCAATAAATAAGTCATAAATGAACATAGACATAGTTTATCAAGGTTTATCACACGACTATGTAAATATTTATTTTAATCAGCACTCAGTTAAATGCGTAGCGCCATATAGACTACATCATTATGTCAATTTTCATCTATATCCACCCACTCAGTTTCCGGGGAAAATGAATGTGACATACAAGAACAGATAGACGGGCACACATGACTAATGCATAAGGTTTCTGTTTTGCTAAAATGACTAGGACATACTTTAAAAATTAAATGTTATATTTTATTGTTGTTAAGGGGGGCGCGCAAACTGGTTTTCGCACACCGGCGCCCAAAATACTTTAGACGGCCCTGGGACCGTCCTATCCACTGACGCTTGTATGTTGTCATGTGGTTTTAACAATATCTGATTTTTCCAACAATTGGTATGATGGATATTCCATAACATAATATGCAATAAAATTATTTTATTATATCCTCATCATAAAGTATACGCGATAAAGAATTATTATAAGTTATCGATCACAAAAGCACAGACTTAATTATCGGATTAAAATTGTAATACAATAATTATGAAGGAATACGTCACATAATTCAAGGTAAAGTACCTAAATAAAAAATACAAGTGCGTTTAGGAAAGTTGTTTATCATATAATAGAATCTTAATTATATTCGTTGTATTAAAGCCGTCTGTCAAATATAAGTATATATTAGGTTGGGGAAAAAGTTTCTTCGCATTTTATATAAAAATTCAAAAGGTTTTTTTTATAAAGTTTATTTACATTTGACTAAACTATGTAGGTGCCATTTTGTTGGATAACTTTTTGCCATCTTGTAGGTAGGGACATGATCCCATTGCTATAAAAATTTTGGGGCTTCTGATCAAAAAAATTGCGACAAGTGGTTTTGGCAGTCCTCTCGTGATGTTAACCTGGCACTGCCTAAGGAATTCTGCAGAGACCGAAACAGGTGAAAATCTGAAGGTGCAAGGTCAGGACTATACGGCGGATGCATTAACACCTCCCAGCCAAACTCTCGTAATTTTTGCTGAGTGGATAAAAATGTGTGAGGTCTAGCGTTATCATGGTGAAAAACCACACCCCTTCTGTTGATTAATTCCGGCCGCTTTCTCTCAACTTTTTGCTTTAATCTCATCATTTGTTCACAGTACAGTTCAGAATCGATGGTCCTGCCTGGCGGTAACAGCTCATAATGAATAATGCCCTTCCAATCCCACCATACACACAGCATCACCTTGTTGCGAGTTAACCCGGGTTTCGCCACAGTCTGTGAAGCCTGACCGGCCTTTGACCACGATCTTTTTCGCACGTTCTTGTCGTACGTGATCCACTTTTCATCACCAGTTATCAGCTTCTTCAAAAATGGTTCGGTTTCATTACGTCGTAATAAAGGATCACAAATGAGTGCATGGTTCATTAGGTTTCTTTCAGTGAGCTCACGAGGCACCCAAATATCGAGCATTTTGTGTACCCAGCTTTTTTCAAATGCGCCAAAACCGTTTTGTGGTCAATTCCCAGTTCTCCAGCTACATCGTAACTACTAATATGTCAATCTTGCTCCACTTTTTCAAAAATGGCATCAATTTTGTCCGTAATAGGGCGACCAGAGCGACGTGCATCTTTGATGTCAAAATTTCCGGATTGAAAACGCTTAAACCAAATTTGCGCTACTCTCACAGATACTGCATTAGGTCCATAAACATTACAATTTTTTTTCGCGGCTTGTGTTGCATTTTTACCTTTTTTGTAGAAATTTTTTAAAATGTATCGAAGTTCTTCATTAGATTCACTCATTTTAACAATAAGAAAAACAAATGAAAATCACACATTTTCCTAATTTGAATTTGGCATTGTCTTCTTTAAAATTAAAACTTTTTAATTATACCAAAACCAGCCAGATACAAATGGTATAGCCAAAGAGATCTTATTACAAGTTCATACATACTATATGCGAAAAGACTTTTTCCCCAACCTATTATGTTGTTTTTCCTTAAGATATCATTTTTGTACATTGCAAATAGAATTTTTGCAATGATTACACTATTCATTGATGTTTAAATGTCTTAAACAACCTAAGCCTCATCTAAAGTTAGATATTACAGTAGAAAACGTTTTATATTAATCATGTAAAGACACAATTTTACTAAAAAATATCTTCTAAGAAAAAACAAGGTATACATACTACGTGATACGTGGGGCAATGAAATAATTATCGTATTTATGTTAAACCCTTGATCGAGTTAAACGTCGAGTGAAATTAGCAAATTTATTTGTATTTTGATGAAAGTTAGAGGATTTAATTTTATGCCACATGTTTATAGAGTTCGGCTAACTAACTATTAGAAATAATGAAAAATACTAAAGGAGAAAACTGAAGTATATAAAAAATTGTATTGAAGAAAACAATGTCTGTGTGTGCAGTTCTCACGCAGAAGTGAAACAAAGAGTGACAAGGGGTGGGAGGGATTCTAAGTTTCGTGACGTCATATTTCATCTATTATATCGTTATAATATATTTAAGCTTTAAAACATTAAATTTGAAGTATTAATGAAAAACTTCAAAACATTTCCAATACTATCTGAATGAGCAACGAGGAAAAATTTTTAAATTATTAAATATAATGTAGTCTATCTCATTCTCTCGCAGGCTTAGTTCTATAGATTATGTATTTATCTCTTTTTAGTGTCGCTTTTTCGTTTCATCGAGTTTCAAACCACAACGATTCTAAAGAAGTTTCACTTCAAAATCAATTATCTTAACCAAGAATCGAATCTATTGTTTTTGCAAAGAAAACACAATCTGTATTATAATATCAGCCCTAGTTTATAAAGACCAGTTTCCATGAAGGAATGATAAACGGAAAACTATTAAAGTGATACAAGGTATAATTAACTAATATTGTAAATGCGAATGTGAGTTTCTTTGTGACGTTTTCACGCCTAAACTACGCAATAGATATAAAGACATACTAGGATATGCTCGCGACTTCGTCCACGCTTGCCTTGAAATTCCCGCTGGCATCCCGATATACAAAGTTTCATAGCTATCGTTTTAGTGAAAACTGTGTTGAAATAAGCTAATTTTTATGCACCTACAAACTACAACTACAAACCGCTCCTGGGAATATTACCGCGGAATTCCCAGGATAAAAATGAGAACATATTTTATTACACAAAATTTGATATCCACCATTAAAAAATATCACATTGGGATTAGCATTTTTTTTAATTTGGCCATTTTTAATCATTCCCGGAAAAATTCCAGCAGGATTCCTAGGATTAAACGTAGCGCAGATTTTAAGTCTAGAAATTTTTTGTCAACTAGCGAAAAGCGCATTAAAATCGGCTCAGTTGTTTTTACGTGAATCTCAAACAACAGACAAGAAATCTAAAAATAATTGCATCGTTCTCCATCGTTTACATAGTCTATTCCAATTGTTTTTTACATACTCGTATATAATAGCTTTAATGTTGAAACACGGCATGCTTAGAATTTTATGATATTGTTACGAGTTACGTGACTTGAATTAAAATACCGTTGGAATTATTATAGTTTATTAGAACTATACAAACACATATAACACAGGTACAAATATAACCGAACACAACAAGTCCAAATGTAATGCAGAAAGTCGTAGTTCAATAAAACGCGCAAAGTCCGTCACTATTAGATTCCCGATTGTAGTACACACGTCTCGCTTTGATCATGGTTCTCGCTCGACTGCCTTCCTCCCTCCATCAGGCCATCGTTTTATCCTGCACAAATGCAATGCCCGGCCACGTGGACTGAATTTCCTACAATCAGCTTGTACTTTAAAATCCGTAACACCTGGCTAATGATTACAATACAACAACAGGCTCTAGAAACGAATGCCAATGAATAAGTAAACAAAAGAAGACGACCATAAAAGAATTAAAGAAAGAAAGAAAACCTTTATTCGAAGAAATAGCGACGTAATTACATTCGATTATGCATTATTATACACAGAGCATATTTTGAAAATTGGACGCCACATTTTCAGCAAACTAGGTTTGCACTCAGCATATTGCTGTGCCGGAATTATATCCGACACAACCCTGAATTACAACAGTTTCAATGTTATTAGTTATTAGTTCAAATGCCGTCGGGTAATAAATGTGCTTCTACAAATCTGTACGTGGAATTTGTCTTTGTCGGCGACGCTTAGTTTGTAACAATATTATAGACAGAGTATAGAATAGGATATAGGGTAACTTTCGTCAAGAACAAAGTACTGTTTCCCGAGGTTTTGATGAATACAGCTGAAAAGACGGCGCTTCAACAGCGTTTTCTTGGTGCCACCTTTCCTATAAACTAACAAATATGTCGCTATGGCAACGGCAATGATATGACAGCTACAATTTAAACGTGTTGCTCTCATGGTTAGTTAGACTTCCTCTTCGCTAGATGGCGTTACGGGTATTTACCATTAGATACACTTTGATAAAGTTCGAGATTACATAATATCCTTTTTCAACGCGTGCGAAGATGCGGGCAAATATTAATATGTAATAAACAATGGAAATCAATCATGTCGTAGGAGTGAACATAATATATAAAATTTCTGCATATGTATATATATATTATATTATCTATGTATTTATTATTAAAATGTAAGTAGTTCGTACTATATGTTACGTATACCACCATCGTCATTATCATCTCAATTAATTGCTGGGGTTGTCTCGAAGAGACCGCTTTTAGCGATAAGACCGCCCTTTGTACATTACTAGTTATAATTTTAGTCTTTAAGTTCACGTTTGTATTGGTGTATAATAAAATGTTATCTATCCATCTATCTATAATGTAAAATTAAAAATGTGATGATATGGGTGATAGGTTTAAAGGTGAGGTAGTATAGAACGATTATAACGCATATTATAACACTATGAGTATAGGATATGTCTGAGTGAGCGTGCTCGCTATGTCGTTGGGAAGATTACCCGGCGCCGTAATACCCGGCTTAACAGCAGTTTACACATAACTCGCCATCGATCTCCGCTTGATTGACAGCAAGGGGTAGCAAGCGTGTGGGGCGTGTATAGTCCAACTACACTGCTGTCTCTATTGCTAATAACTGCATCTAAAATTGGCATCTGTTCGATTAATCGCTAACTTCAAGAGATGGCTCTTCGGTTAAGGATATTTTTTATTTGGTCGCATAGTTTCATATGTATAGAATCATGGGCGCCGGCAGCAGGGTGCAAGTGAACCTCGGAATCCCTTTGTAAAGAAAAAAATATATCGCAAAACATTAGATATTTTTATTAAATTCCTGTTTGAATAACAACTGAAGGCGTTTAGGTTGCTGTCCAAAGTGTTCTTCACTTTGGCAATAAATTCAGTATCCTCCTCTACTCTTTTCCTATGAACACTGAGCATGCACAGGCCGCTTAGCCTCGCTTCTCCCCTCCCATTTGAATTTGACAACACATTTATCTACATAATATATGTACATGTATAATTCTACATTTAATATTAGGTAATAATATAATGTTAAATGCTGATGCACCTCCTTGAAAGTAATTCTTACGGCACCCAAATATAGAACCCTTACTAAACCATTCTTAATGTCTATAATATTATAAAATTCTAAACATGCCGTGTATAAATATACATTGAAGTATTAAAAAAAACTCGAATACACTACATAAATGATGGAGAACACGACGCAATTCTTTTTAGATTTCTTGGTTGTCTGTCTGTTTGTCGGTGTGTTCGGAATTCACGTTAAACTACTGGGATGTTGATGCGGTTTTCGCTGATCGACATCAAATTCTTATATTTAAAATCTGCGCTACTTTTTATCCTGGGAATCCCGCGGGAATTTTTCTGGGAATGTTTTAAAATAACCAGCTAAAAAAAAAAGAAATTTCAATGCGAATTTTTCACCAATCGATAGAAAATTTTATGTAATAAAATTTATGATAGTTTTTATCCCGGGAATTCCCCGGAAATTTTCCCGAGAGTGGTTTGTAGTTGTTCGGATGCATAAAAATTAGCTTATTCCGAAACAGTTTCCACTAAAACGATATCTTACATTATTTTTTTAAATGCTGCGATACTTTGTATCCCGGCAATCCCGCGGAAATTGCAAGTCAAGCATGGACGAAGTCGCGGGCATAGCCTAATACTTTATATGAATATATACAAAATTTGTCCTTTAATTTGTGTCCAGGAATAGAGAAAAGATACAATTTTCTGCTGCTCAGCGGCTTGTCGTAAGAGGCGACTAAACAACCCACAGCTAGGTGGTATTTGCATTTGCCCATCTGGATGGCTACCACCCTGGTCTAGAGTATGTCTTAGCATCCTTGAATTGTGTTCCGGCATTAGTGGCTAGGCTCCAGTCTTTGTTTAGAGAGTGGCTGCACATTGGTAGCACCTTTGGTGTTATTTGTGATTTTGTTTTTTAAGCTCGAAAACTGAGTAACATATAACTTTAGAGCTTGACTTCTTGACTTGACATTTGACTTCGCTCGCATTAATCTCGAATGTAAATCCCGTGAAAAATGCCAAAACTGCTTGTTATTACCTAACCTATCGATGGCTCCTACAAACAGTGAGTCAAGTGCAAAATTTAAATTTTACAGGAGAGCGTGTCAAAGATAAATAGTTTAAATTTTTTTTTAGCTTTATTAGTAGAACTAAGAGTTTTCCAGTTTGTGCTTTTATAACTATCTGTGTATGCGATTTGAATTTGATTCATTGGGTATTAGAATAGTAAACTTATTTTTTTTTAAGTTTCTGATATCTTGTAGTTGATTCAATATACGCCATTGGAATCATACATAGTCTTACTGAACTAACTGTTTTACACTAGTATGCAAGGTATGTGGCTAAGGTTCTGTTTCAAAGTTAACATGAAAAGCGTCATTTTTTATTATGGTTCTAAATTCGGTAAATTATATTAAAAGTATGAAGACGTTTAAAATAATAAGTGCTTACATGCGGTTTTGGAAATTTTCGTGCGCTATGCTCTCGTGTATTTTGTGCTTGCTTACTACCTCACCATAATCCTCTAACGTATACGGGAATATTGCAGTTACCTACTGAGGTATACGTATATACTAATACGTCGTGTGGAAAACGTAAAGTCTCAACTTGTACAAGTATATGCCAAATTATTTTCGTAACTATTTGTGATTTTCAAATTTTGTGATCTAGGCTGATAAATAAGATGACCAAAATCATAAAAAGTTAAAATACGTAAAATTGTTAGTTGACTCACTATACGTAGGAGCCATCGATCGCTATGTTATCTTTTATAGAAATTTGCGAAACGTTTTAATAATCGTTTTATGTCGTACAAATTAAAGCAAGAATATACAAACACATACAAACATCCAAAAGAAGCTATTTTCACATTAAACACACAACACAGTATTGTTAGTATAGTATAGTTTAAAATCTGATATCAGTTCATATGGATAAAGGATAAGTATGACATAGAACGCAATTAGTAACTGATAGGTAATGCAGTAATTTATTATTACGATATAAGGAAGATTAAAAATTAATTAGGCAAAGGCAAATTAAAATTATTATTTCGTATAAATTTAGAACGTTTATCCAATTTTGTACATAATACTAAAGTGACAAAAGCGTTGGTTGTTAAATATGTATAATTAAATTGGGAAGAGTGTTCGGTCCGTGACAGCGGCGGGACGTTAATGCCACTGGACTAAATAATGTTAGAGCACTCTTGTTACTGCAATTACGCTTCGGTGGGCCGGATAAAATATCGCAATATAAAGGTCATAACTCATTACGATCGCACTGTTACGATGCAGCGCGTACGAGCTAAGGTTGGCCGTACAATGGCGACTATCAGCACAGGTAATGATATCACATATAAATATTAAAAAAACATTACTAACGGAGAAATAATATAATCATCTGCGGCCGGACGACCTATTGTAAGAGGCGACAAAACAATTCACAGCCAGGGGGTAAAGTATTTGCCCGGCTGGATGGCTTCCACCCATGTTGAGGGCCAAACTTTAGCGTACAAATACGTTCGCGGGCCGCGTTTAAAAGTATTTAGTGCATTTTAAAGTAGTGATAATATTTTTTGCGATAGATTTTAGACATGAAATAATACGACAATGTTATTATAGTACAATTTATTAAAATAAAAAATGAAATTAAAAAAAAATTGTACATTATAATTAAATCGTTAAATTTGCAATTATTACAAAAAACGAAAGTTAAATACACCGAAATCAATGAGATACTTGAGCTTGAATTTGGGAAACTAATCCATTGATATTTGGATTAATTCCACTGACACAAAAACGTAAAGAATTTTCTAAATTATCGTCAGTCAGTCTTGTACGATGCGTTGATTTATTAACTTTCATTAATGAAAAGAACTGTTCGCATTTATAAGTACTGCCAAACGCACACATCAGTCTTCTTGCGAATTTTCTAAGCTGCGGAAAATTGTCTTCTTCTAGATATTTTTTGTAGAAATCGCACAACTCTACGTCTTCAAATTTGGATTTTAGGAGTGAGTTTTCTTGAATCTTGATCAACTCCATCTGTAAGAATATTGGAACATTTTGTACATGGATTTTGTCTGTTCTTAATTGTCCTGTCAGTGACTGCAGCGTAGCATGCTTAGTTGAGTAATGCCTCTTTATATTGAATTCTTTCATTACTGAAATGGATTCATTACACAGCAAACAAATAGGCTTACCATTGTGCAAGATAAAAAAGAATTCTTCAGTCTATTTTTCTTGAAACTGGCGACCCTCTGTATCTACTTTTCGTTTCTTTCGACCAGACATCATTTTTGTTTACTTTTCGTTCAGTTCGCTGGGATATCGCTTGTCCAAGTTATCACCTCGGTAGCTCAAATAGAACTGAACTAACGTTCGGGCCATCCACCCGCTTATATAGGAAAAATGCAGGAATAATCTAAACTAGTTTAGAATAATTGAGAAGCAATAAATCTTTTGATGTGTCACCCCTGAGGTGGCAAACCTCAAAGAATTTGATCGAGCAAGCCGAGTGGCGGCGATTATCAAAGAGTGAGGCGACAAACATCAAATGATTTGATGTTTGCCGCCTCACTGTCACTCCCGTGAGTATAAGTACCTAATGTAATATTTTTTTAATTGGGTTTTTTTAAAATGTCTTGCGGGCCAGTTGTTGCCCATATATGATACTGTGTAAATCAATTTCGCTAAACGTGTGGAGTTACGCAGAAAGACCGCGTCGGGGATTCCCGCATCCGCGGCAGTTTACATGTGTGTGACAGCAAACTGCAAGGGAACCGCTTATGTTAGTACGGCCGCGTTATACGAAAACGGTAGTTACTTAGAGAACAAATGTCCAGCAATGCGGACTGCGCCAGGTCCCGGTTGAAGGGTGGTCCCAAAAATGCTAGCTTGATGTTGTTAAGTAAGACCCGTATACCAATGATCTCCATACATATAGTGTTAGGTAGGACATGATTATGAAATAAGTTTATAAGAGTAACATGACATTTCGTACTGAACGAGTTACAATGTACCACTTCAAATGAGGCGAGGAGATTTGTAGGGTATGAACCGTTTTTTGAGGAAATTTTGAAGTCTTACATTTTCAACTTTTGAGCGGTATCAGTACAAGTGTATTTTGTATGGGACAAATGTATTGGCTCACATATGGACTACTCATCACTACGATGAATGCTGAAGACCTCGTGAAATAAAGAAAAAGTAAGAAAGTTCAAACAACTATCGAGTTGTTCTATATATTAATACGTGAAGCAAAAATGAAGCAAAAACTTTGTACCCTCTTTTTAAGAAAATTGCGCGGACGGAGGAGTATGAAATTTCGTACACTTATAGTTTATATAGAGCACTCACACACACAGAATGCTATTTTTTTTTTAAATTAAGCATGAAAATGCATTAAATCAATAAAAAAAACATTACACACACTACCATGTATTTGACACACACTCGCATATATACTCTTTTGTTTATTGTTAAAGTCAAATCAACAGCGTAGCCTTGGCGAAATCTGTAATTATAGAAGTATAGTTTTTGACAACAAAACCTTAATAATGTTCAAACTTATAATTTAAATTAATTATGGTCGAATTTTGACCACTAGTTATTTCTAAAAATGCGATCATCTACGAGTTGAAAGTTGATACTTACCTGTCATCAGCTAAGAGAGAACTCGAAGAATACATCTTATTACGGAAAAGTCTATATTTGTCTCGTACATGGGTTTAAATTTCTTATTCTAAAACACTACTATTAATTCACTAATCGACTATAGTGCTGGTCGGTTTGGTTAAATAACCAATTTAATTGTGCGACAAAGGAGACGGATATGTACATACATTCTTGGACCCAAATTGTAAAAAGATGTGAGTGATTTTAAAATTTATTTTTATTAAGTAGATATTTTTTATAATCGCGGTGGATTGTGTATCATATTATTAATTGCTGAAGTTCATTCACATAACCGATTACTAATCGATTACTTATTTTATTTGTGATCTTATTTTTCAGATTTTCGCGAGCCAGACAGTATTTAGGGCTGGTGTTATCCATTTTGTAATAGAAAAATATAACGCTTTTTTTAAGCCAAATTTATCTCAACTGTTTACATTTTTTGGCCCAAAAATCTCCGTCTTCTTTAGTTTTAGTTTGATCAAACTTAGTCAGTTGAATACGGACCTCAATTTAAACGAAAAGTTATTTGCTGTTTAATTATATAAATGTAAAATTTTGAAACTGATCGATTTCAGTGAGTAGTGACCCCAAGCGCAACGTTTTTAAATCGTCAATCAGGCTCAGCGTGAAGTGTATAACAGTTTATAACAGTGATTTTGTCTGTTTGTCAGTTAATATTTTCATAATCTACACAAATTTTGACAGATGTTGAGTTAAATTTTAATATTATTAGGGTTCCTAGATTATGGCACATGAAAAACTCTTATGAAATATTCGTCCATCCGTTTGTCTCTATCACTAATTACATATAAAATTCTACTGTTTGTGTGTATATCACTGACCTCCTCCTAAATGGTTGGACCGATTTTGATGAAATTTTTTGTGTGTTCAAGTGGGCCCCGAGATGGTTTAAATTTACAAATAGACCCGGCAGGTGGGGCTGCAATCGGGCTGTAAATTTTAGGGCAGGGTCTTTATATATATATGTATTACAGTTATTTTTCTTTAAAATATTCAATGGGTTTATAGAGATGAAATTTGTCAAGAAGGTATGTTATTATTATATCTCTTGAATGTCGATGGATCAACAGATAAGACGTCCACATTCAAGAGGTTATGATGATACACAGCTCTCACACAATTTCGTTCAAACATAAATCATGTTTCACTAATATAAAAGAAAACCTAGAACAATAAGACATTTCAGAAGGGACACTGCACTAAAAGAAATATAATTAAAATCTATTCTTTATATTAAGAAATTTGAAATGTCTCTTTGTTATTTTTAAAATAACTACTACTATTTAAGTACAATGTTACGTAAAACAAGTGGCGGGTAATAGTCAATCATTTATTGCATATTATATACTATGAAAGTGTTATAAGTTCACAATAATCCAAGTATAGCAATAGCTATTGTGAATTGTGAAAAATGAACCGGTCTTTTCCGTGTACTATTTGCAATCATATATAAAAAAATAATTGAAGTCGTGGTAGCGTAATGGCTAGTGCACACGTCCAAAATCCAAAGGGTTCGAATCCTGGTCATAACGCATGCACCACTTAGGCAGTATTCTGGACTAATGTGCATATTGTTATTATTACCACATGCTAACAACGGTGGACGGAAGCATCGTGATGCAACCTGCACATCGAGATAACCAATGTGTCAAATCTGCCATGCCGCCTCGGACAAGCATGGCGGCTGTACTGTCCATTCTCCAATAGTGGGAGGCCCGAGCCCAGCAGTGGGACGTTTAGGGATTGTTATTTATTTTATTTAAATAAAAAATTCGTCGTAAAAATAAATAATAGTATATTACCTTGCCTTATGAGATAAAAACTATACAATAAATAAACCAATCCTATCAAATCTTTATTAATGTTGAGTGAATAACGATCTGACTATAAAATACAAATTGATTTGCAGTTTTACTTTTATGAAGCAGTCAATACCTATCAGTCCATCATCATAAATGAAGCATTTTAAAATTTATTCCCCGTATCGGAACATATTTCAGTGCCATTATTTTGGTCACGACACTATAATGCCAAATTGACGCCGCGCCACGGTATAAATACTTTAAATTGGCACTGGATAAATGAGTCAATCAATTTGTACGTTAAAAGTTTCATTTAGACACTACGATTAATTACGTAAGTGGAAGAGATAAACGAAATGCAGTTTCAAGGAGTATAATATGCAAAAATTTCTGAGAATTAAAGAAAGTAGGATGATCCTTGAATGATGTCTTACGGAGCGCGCTTGCCACCGCTAACGTGCCGGCTTTATTGGAGCAGAACGGTATTGCACGTGACGATGGTAGGCGTCCTGACGGAATGACTCTAATTCTCTGGCAGCGTGGCAAGCCTTTGGTATGGGATGCGACTTGCGTAGATACGTTGGCAGCATCCCATTTACCAAACACGTCTAGATCAGCCGATTCGGCGGCAGAAACAGCTGAATCACTGAAGCGGCGCAAATATGCAACCCTCAGTGAGAGTTATATGTTTGTGCCGTTTGCTGCCGAGACGCTTGGACCGTGGGGTCCTAAGGCCATGAGCCTTTATCAAAATTGATCAAAACGACTCATTGACTCTTCAGGTGATCAGAGGGCTGGTGCTTACCTCGGGCAACGGATCAGTATCGCGATCCAGCGAGGGACTATGGGTAGAATACAATACAAATAAGTTTTATTTTGTTGTATTCGATTATATGTAATTAGATATATTTTTTAAAAAACAAAAATGGTAATTGCTGCGTTAGTGGTCATTGCCCATGAATTTCTTAGAAGCTTTATTTACACAATACATATCATAGTATAAAATGAAGTCGCTTTTCGCGTTTGTCTGTGTGTCTGTATGTATATCCGCTAACTACTCCTAAGCAACGCAACGGATTTTGAAGTAGTTTTCACCACCAATTAGATAATTTTTCAAGGAAGACTTATGTATATCTCTTGCTCGTGGCTTCGCTAGCGATATATATTGTATTGTAAAAACCTAATTCGGTTTTTATGTAAGTAAAATATAGTTACTTATTAGGGTTACTAATACTTACTAAAACTCTAGTCTTATCATAAAAATAAGAATCTTTGTTATCATAAATACAATGTGCCCGATAGCTCTTGCTTTTTATTTATAACAATAAAGTAGCTGTTACTTGTACTTGTAGTACTTGTAAGTACTTGTTACTTCATTTGCATTTATTTTTGTACTTTTTGAATGAAGTAAAAACGAAACTAATATTATGTAAAATCGCTACTGACGCCAGGCAAAAACGTAACGCTTGAATACGCAATCATTTCCTATTAAAAACTTAAATGTGAATTTTGAACTTGAGAAATTCTGGGCGTCCTCTCCTTCACTCCTTTCAATATAATTTTTGGACACAAAAAGCCTTGTGCTTCTCAAGGGTCCAATCTCTAAAAGTCCAGGCGCCTTTAGTTTTGCAACTATAAAACTTATAAGTCTTATTATGGATTTCGTGAATACAAGGTTTCTCTTTTTATCATACTTCTACAGAATCTTAGTAAGGAATATTATTATATTTGAAAAATCCTTGCAACTGTGTCTATTATTTTGAAATACGCTTGACACACGACATATACGTAAAAGCGTAGCTTAGGTAAAATTAGATGTCGGCTTATAACTTCGACACATTCATTTCCCTCCCGTACGTCTCGCTTGCTCTTTTATTTTTGGATGCATCTTTTGGAAGGCAAACTTTAATTTTAGCTTATTTAAGTTGTAAGGTTATAAATATTCAATATAAGAGTATTATGTCACTATATCCATACTACTTACTACTAAAATAAATAAATGCCAAAGTAACTCTACTTCTTTGTTAATTTTTTACGATTAAACTTTTGAAGCGATTTTCATGAAATTTGATAAGGAGATTGATTGTATCCTGGGAAAAGGGGAAAATAAACTATATTTTGTCACAAAAACCATCTTTGAAATGGTAGAGAATGACATTTTTTTGGATAACCAATTTAATTGAGTAATCACGCATTCCTCAAAAAATATTGCATGAGTTCAGCAGACAGGTAGACGGCCCACCTAATAGAATGCAGCTACCATTGCCTATATGCGTTTGTTACACCAAAGGTGCTACAAATGCGCTGTTGCTCTCTAAAGGTAAACTGAAGCCTGTCCACTAATGCTGGAATACAACTCAAAGTTGTTATTGTGGAATACTCTAGACCAGGATGATAGCCATCCAGACAAGCAAATGCCCTACCACCTGGTCTTTAAAGATATGAAAATTTATATTTAGGCATTGGGTAAGAAAAAAGAAATACGTGTTGCACGATTTCAGTTGCAGTTGTAGATACTTCATTCACCCCTGTTTCCTCTGTCATACTATGCGTTAATTTGCCTTACTACTGATTTTAATTTTAGTTAAGCTTCATACAAGTAATGTCAAATACCTGCCAAATGGGAAGGAAAGTGAAGCTTACTGAAAATTTGATATAATAAAACACTGGCCCACAAAAAAAAAAAGTGGTCTGTACTTTTGACCAGACTCGTTTATTCTTATGTACTCCGATGCGCTGAATCCGAATCTCGTGTCCGTTTGGTCCATAAAGTCTCAAAATTTTGAGGTTGCATGGGCCATATCGATAACAAGCATAATATATAGGATACATGTTATCCCCGAAAATCGAATAGTTTCCGTGGGATATGTATGTAAAATTTACTCGGGCAAAGCCGTAGATAATATTTATTTTAATAATAAACAAGATTTTTATTTTTATGTTAATAGATGAAAGAATTTTATATACTGATCCTTATTGAAACTAATACTAATTGTAGGTATTTACGTGCTAAAGTGAGTATGTTTGTGTGTTTATGAGTTCTCTGTCACAATTGATGGCAGGTTCTTCTATTCATTCACTTGCCATACCATCGCCTGAATTTTGATATTATTTGCATGGAACTTATGTCAAATTTTAACCGATCGAAAGGCAAATGAATGTTTGGTAAGATATAGGAACGACTCATGAAACATATTTCAAGAAATTTGAACATAATAAAGGAGATCAAATAAACTACATGAAAGTTCAGTAGTGAAATTTAATTCCTATACAATAACACTAACTTAAAATATTTTGCAATTATGTAGAAATAGATTTAAAGAATTCCTTTCCTATTCCGGTGTTCAAACGAGTTGGACAGTGGCGAGTGCCTTCATCTCGGCCTCCTGAAACTTTCCAACGACTCCTCGGAATTGCACGGCAACTGAATTAAATAGTTTCCCCTTAAAACTGGGTTACCGTAAACAATTTGCACTACTTAGACGGACGGCGGTCGGTCTGCGGTTACCACGAATATTACATCAGTTTGGAAATGTTAGTTCCCTTCACCAAAGACTTCCCAACTTGACACCCAATTAGTAAAGTACTTAAGCATATATTAAAGATTCAGTTTAAACGGTGTAAAAGCATTATTTCTTACAAAGATTACTTGTGCACTGTATCCTCATTATCGTCTTGGAGTTAAATCCCAGTTGCATTGGGAACGTCTTCTTGGAAACATAGGGCTCGCTTTCCTACTTTATCTTCTCTACGTCACAGCTTCGCACGATCTTTAGTATTTTGAATGTGAGCCTATTGGCACGCATATCATCTTTCACAACTTCACGCCAACATTTCTTGGGCCTACCGCTTCTACCGGAACTAGGCGGAGGTGGAATGGTTGGATATTTTTCGCCCACGTAAACTATACGGTTTTCGTAAAACGTGCTCGTAACAGTAAAGCCTAAGGTTTCTCCCCACATCCACGTAGACGTGTTCCCATTGTTTATGAAGTAAAGATATGTTACTGGGGAGTTTTTCAGGCGCCGCTTCATCTCCTTTAATAGTAACTAAAATTGCTATGGAAGCGGTCGTAGACTCGTAATTTTCAATAGCTAATCTGCAAGATTTCATTTGGAAATAAATACATTCATTTCCATTTTCATTGCTTGTGCCGTTGTGTTAGTTATCCCGTTCTTTCGTAGAGCTGTTTGACCTCATTATTTATATTTCAAAGCCTAGACACAATTAGAATTTGGATGTTATCCCTACAAGTTCTGAACCCCTATATTTCTTTGTTAAAACATTGAAGGTTAGAAAGCTTATAAATTGCAGGCATTGAAACATTTGAACATACCTATTCTAAATTATTTAATTTATAATCATTTTAAAGACCAATATTAACTATTGAATACAAGTAAGGAATGAGGCACCACAATCCCCCCGCTATTCTTACCGCCAGATCAAAAATCTCAAGGGGCCGACCGTTTAGGGCTCGTCTATAATAGTGAAGCCCGATGTCCGAGCCATTAGCGAAGTTAAGGCAGGTTTATCCCCTTTAATGTATAAGTTATACTGACGTAAATATCATTGTATTGATATTTAATCTTCTTCTTATATTAACTTTAAAAACATTTGTTGCTAGGTACTTTCTAGCGCTACTTCTTCTCTTTGAAGAAATAAATAACCAGTAGTGAGTAGTAGTTAGCGGGCCGACCTTACTGCAGCGCAGAAGGCTCCTGGTTCGATTCCTGGAATGGTAAATTTCGTAAACGAATTTTCCGATATTTACTATGGTCTGGGTGTCTGGGATCGGCTCCCAAGTGTTTCGTTGTATATTGCCCACAACACAAGCATATAACTTGCTTAGCTTAAGGATTTACAATGCGTGTTGTCTGCCGATAAAAACTGTATTAATTAATTAATGTTAACTTTGAATATATAAAACTACATTCTAATATTCTTTAAAATGCAGCCTTTCATAGCGCTATCAGATTCTGCAAAATTTATTTCTTATTCATACGACTTTGAAAGCTTTTGTTGAGATAATGAGGTAAGGAAAAATATTATTTATCAATACAAAGTTATCACATTACATTGTGGGTTAAATATGACAAGAAATGTTTTAATATTTCATACTAAAAGTACCTAGTCTAGAATATCAATATCACAACACTGAACATCTATCTAAATTAGAATTTTTCTATTTTAGAATAACAACTTTTTTGGGACTTCTAAAAATAAATTAAATTGGTAGAAAGTTAATACATTTAAATGGTTGCTTTCTATCTAGTTCGCTGACATATAAACACACAAGATCGAATATTAAATGGGCATACAGAACTTGGTCTATCAGGATTTGTATATGTAAAAGGAACAACGATAATCTGAAATAAAAAACTAATCAACATATTGGATGGTTACCTATTCTTAAAACGTATTTCTGTCGAAAATTATATTTTTTATTTAATTTTCCACCTTTCTAGTCCAAAAGTTAGAGGGGTGCAGGGAGAGATACACATAATGATAATGGTTTTTTTTTAACCTGATACATGTATAACAGGGGTTTTAGAGAAACATATTTCAAATTTCAATATAAAGACAGACAAACAGCCGGGCATAGAGTAATTATAAACATACTTTTCTTTCCTTTTAGCTAGGGAACGGAACGGTAAAATATTTATTTTTGAATGTAAACACATGACGAACTCCAGCCAACTCCCTTAACCACTCGTTTATCTATTCAGCAAACTTGGATTAATCAAGACATTATTGCCATAACTTTTACAACTTAGTTACGGCACCCATAAAAGTTCTTAGTTTAACCCTTGAGTTGTACCCTTTTGCTAATCCGGCCGCAAGAGAGTCCATGCTCCTTCATCCATCTTCAGAGTTAATGAATGATGATAAATTGTTTTGGCAGACAATATTTATGAAGGAGGATCCGAAGCATCAAAGACTATTTTTCTTACTTTGGTTTTTATATGTATTTACAACTTAGATGGGTAGTCTGGTGAATCTTTCGGTTTTTTTGAACCCTATATCTTCTTAAGAATTTTTCCATTTCAAGTGCCTTCTTGGTAACAATTATGATCAGTGATATTGTAGCCTAAAATGATAGTACTAGCCAAAAATCTAAAACAAGTTTTAGAAAAACGTGGTTGCAGGCAATTATGCACTCGGGAAAATTGCCCAGTCAATGATTTTAGGAACAATGAAAACATGCTACTATTTTTATCATGAATTAAACTTAGACACAATATGCCTATATTGTGTTCATCTGAACAGAGGACAGACTTTTCACTTGAAACGGGCTCTTCCTGGCAGCCTCCTAGGCTTAAGAAAGATATTTTTTTTTTCAAGAAAAACAAAAGTTCTGATCTAAAAAAAATGTTTTCCAGGACAGTATTACTTAATTGTTGTTTTATATACATTTAAAGTCTGTGTCAAATAAAATTAAAATTTACAATATTTAGCGGCTTTTCGCAATTTACTCGAAGTTTGAAGGTGTACGAGCCAAACGGATTCAGCGCGTCATAATACATGTAGGTCTGGTCAAATGTACTGAACACTTTTTCTTTTTGCGTGCCGGTGTAATTAACAAATAAAATAAATGATGTAAAATCTGAAATAGTATTTATATTTTCTATGAATTCTTAAAAGAATATTTCCGAGTCGAATATTTAATCTTATGAAATATACATGAAAACATCAAGAGGCCTCGTTAGGGTTTCCCAGAGAACTAAACAGCAAACATAACAAATGAAACCTTAGACATACTCATTTAATAACAATGGAGTGTATAATTTCCCTTCTTGATGTTGTACGGCTCCCATTTCAATCTACACAGCAAATGACCGGAGCAATCATCCCCTACTAAAATCCCTCGGCATCTTGTCACCAATCTTGACGCGTCATCGCCGACCATGTTTACAGTGCTAGATAAGCGTGACCGATCTCTGCCCACCCTTACAGGATGTACCAGAGAACAGAAAGACATAGAGCTGTGAAAAATTAATGATTTTATAGAAATTGTTTTATTAAACGTACACCAAAGTAAAGACAAACAAAAATATACAGTTTGAATTTTTCAAATGGGCCTCCATAGCCAAATGATATCTAACAAAATATGTATAAGATGTATTGAAAAATACTCAAAGGAGTCTCGGACGATTTTGATGAAATCTAAAACGGCGTCGTTGTCGTATTAGCTTTCATCAAAATCAAATCTAAAAATAGAGTTTTGAATAATCAATTACCCTAATCAGAAATCGAATCAGCGGATTTAAAAAAGGAACATATACTTTATTATACCAAATCATAGTGTATCCCGAAAGGCTCAATTTCTGTTATCGAATATCAAACGCCATTATGTGTGTATTATTATGTATAAATTATTTATGATATTATTTACCTAGGTTTGAAGATGTAGTAACACTGCAAGTATCTGACTCATATCGGAATTTATGTCCAAATAACGAAAACAGTAGATATTGGTCACCTTCAGAGAACCTTATATTGTACAAGATTGTATGTGACATGTCACATATAGGTATGTGAATTTATTTTATGAAAATGATCTCTTTATTGTACACAGAGTCATAATAGAACTCTAAACCCTACATAGAAATCAAAATTGTTTATATTGTGTATACAACGCCAACTTGTTTGACACAATGACATAAGGAGTAGGAGGTTTATCGAACCGCTATAAAAACAAAGTTGCTTACCGTAAGTAAAACTCGACAAGCTAACCTGTAGTTGTACCGTTGACAAAATTCCTGTTACTTTGTCGAACTTACTTCCAAATGACACAGTTCATAGGACACCTAAAATTTTACGGTCGACTTCCAAAACTCGTATACCATCACACATTGCTTGACTTTATCGTGTCCGGAGTTATGACACTGTATAGTCAACTCTATAGCTTCGTTGTCCGGAAGCGCCTCCTCCGGCCAGTAATGCGTTGACCTAGGTCGGCCTCTAGCCACTGCAGTCATTACTCATTGAAAATTATACCATACTAAGTGGTGTTTCGGGTATATGCAGTCATGCGAACAGAAAGCAATGCTTGTAACGTATCGCAGTTCGCCTTAAAGTTTCCCTATCAATTTTTTCCCTTATTTATTTCCATTATTTACTATTTTTTAGTATAGGAGATAAGTTTTTTTTAAATTAATAAAATGATCATGCATTATCGTGGATACCAAATTGTAATAAAATATGTAAGTATTAAATGTAACAAATATGCAGCCTTGATTGAAATTTAGCGTTTCGTTTCATATATTCTTATCCGATTTTTAAAATCCTAATACTAAATATGTTACTTTACATGCAATGTTCACCTTCAATCGGTTTTTACATTGCAATGTCAATTGAACTTTTTTAGTCTACTGTACAAGATTTGTTATAAAAACAAATTTGTTTCAATATATCTATAAATAAACACCTGTACCATCAAATAAATTATATTGTAAATTAGATATTTTTCTGGACTAATATACAATATGACATAAGTCTCTATGTTGGCTTCACATTTAAAAAAATATTGAAGCACAAAACGGAATCAAAATAAAGATACTTATCAAACTTTTGCTACTGAAATAGTTGGTGACTTATTTATAACATTTAATAATTATTAACTAAATAACATACAAACGCAACTACTATTTGCATTTCTACTAAATTTATGACACCTTATTATAAAAGCTTTGCAAAGTGAAAATAAGACATGCAACGGGAAACAAAGAGTTTCTTCCGCAACACGTATTCTAGATATACGTTTCACTAGGAAATAAAACAATCCGTTGTCTTTAAATGTAGGTGTATAAAGGAAGTTAATGTACAAAGCTGTAGTAGAAAGCCTGGCTCATGTTGGTACTGTATTATTCTATCCTACCTAATCTCCACTGTTTCAATGACGTACGGTACAAGTTAAGAGAACGGGAGTTTTAGAATACATTTTATCGTAAAATGGGAATATTTCTTGTTATTTTTAATGACTTTGAGAGGTTTTTGTACATAGTCGATGTCCAGCATTCATGAATGTTCAAGCTTTAAAATCTTCAATCAAATAAACGCGAGGCGAAACCTCGAACTATATAACTTCCCACCCCAGTATCATCCAAATTACAGCTCTCTTCTTTTTTTTATAAACAACTAGGATATGCCCGTGACTTTGTCCCCGCTTGATTTGAAATTCTCGGAACACAAAGTACCGCAGCATTTAAAAAATAATGTATGTTATTGTTTTAGTGAAAGACGTGTCGAAATAATAACATTTTTATGTACCCGAACAACTAAAAACCGCTTCCGGGAAAATTGCCGCGGAATTTCCGGGATAAAAAATATCACACATTTTATTACATAAAATTTGCTATCGATCAGTGAAAAAATCACATTGGAATTCGATTTTTTTTCAATCTGACCATTTCAAATCATTTCCAGAAAAATTCCCGCGGGCGTCCTAGGATAAAAAAATAGAACTGATTTTAAGTCTAAAAATTTTCTGTTCATCAACGAAATTGTATCAAAATCGGCTCACTAGTTTTTCGTGAATCCCGAACAAACAGACAAGAAATCTAAAAAAATTTGGATATTTTGTCTCCGTCTCCGTTTGTTTGTTTGTTTTAATATAGTAATTAATATTTTATAATGTACAGGCACGGCATTTTTAAAATGTTATAATATTATAGATTACATTTTTACTTAGTAATATTATGATATTTACCAGATGTCCCAATGTACTTAAAGATAGAAAGAGGTTACTGTCGTCTATGGGTTCTAAGGAACTTTATGAGGTATTTTTTGAAAAACCTCATAGCGTAGCGCTTCGAAAAGAATTAGCTGGGAGCTTATTGCAAATTCCCTCAGTGCGCAAGAGAAACGTGCTTAAGAACCTTTGCGTACATGAGCGAAGCGGCTCAAGGAAAAGAGAATGAACGCCCTATCAGTAGTAAGCGGTGCGGTGGTAGAAACAAAACGTAGGCAATATTCTGAACAGAACCTCGGGACATTCGCCATTGTATAGACTGCAAAATACGCAGACAGATGCAGTCTCTTGGAAGGCCAAGCATATCAAGGCCGTCTTCAACAAAAAACAACAATAACGCGAACACTTCGACGTTGAATATAGGGGATTAAGATGGTAGGTGGATGCCCTAGTCCACAGGTGTGAGCAGTACTCCACACACGTCACTATATATCTTAAACGTGTGCATTCTAAATATTTGAGACGATATATTGGATATCCAATATTCAATAAAACGCTAGCTTTCTTATTTTACCACCAAAACTTTAGGGTAATGCACAACATAGCACTCACGCGCTGCGATTGTTCTTTTCTACCGTGGAATTAGCAAACATTGCGAAATGCTTTTTAATACCGCACTCAACATTCTACCAGATTATGTATGGGGCTTTTAGCCTCTCTATGATTTGTGTATAATAAGAGCGACGGTTTCCTGTAAAGAAATGTGTTAAAATAATTTTGTAGTAGCTGTACTGGTAGATTAGCCTTTGACTTTACTCAAGAACGTGAAAATTCTATATTCGACTTCATTTAAAACTTCGAAAACTACCTAATGTTGTTTTTGGTACTAAAATTATTTTTGTCTTTAGCGAGTAGTTTGATATTGATCTCGTAATCTCTCGAAATTAGCGGTTATATTAGCTTTGAAAACCGTAAAAGTAAATGCTACTCAAACAATTTAATAAACTCTAACTTGTAAGAAATCTTTATATCTATACATATAATAAAACTGTAGAGGTCGAATTTATGTACAATGAAAAAAAATGCTAAAAACCGAGTCAAGGGGATGTAAAAAGTGAAATAGAACTAATTTAGATTTTTTAAATATTTTGTTTCTCTGTTTGTACCGGCTAATCTCCCCAACGACTGGACCGATTTAAATGCAATTTTGTGTGGCGGTAGCTTATATCCCTGGTCAACATATAGGATACTTTTGATACCAAAAAATTAAAGAGTTCCCGTGGGATATTTAAAAAACAACACCACGCGTACGAAGTCGCGGGCATCAGCTAGTTTCTTAATAATTTAAATAACTTAATGTTTTTATTGTTAGGGCACAAGTGCGTTTGCCGGTTAGCCCGTTGGAAGATTTTAAATGCTTCATAGAAAAATAAACCATAAACATTCTGGCTTACTACTGATCGTTCGACTGCGCATGGTAATATAACATGCAAATAACATAACGAATGTTTTGTGTATTAATGTATTTAATAATAATATAATAATACCAGCTTACAAACGTCCCATTGCTAGGCTCGGGCCTCCCATTATGAAGAAACGACCAGTACACCCACCACGCTTGTCCAAGGCGGTTTGGCAGGTTATCACATGCACTTATATAGTTTTTATTTGATATTAGGTATTTCCTGAGTAGTGTTTCCCTACAAATATCCTTGAAATTTGTTGGTCAACTACATACATTTCACACCAACCATATTATAAACGTTAGTCGTATTTTCTGGTTGCCTCAGATGGGACAATAGAATGGATCTGGCATATACCTATATCTGACCAAACTGCGGTCGAACGTTACGGGATTTGGACGCATTGTTAAGCATCACTCAACGACCGCAATCTTGCCACAACATGCATTACACAAAGACAGCAAAATTATTGTAAGCACGGAACGGGCATTGTACAATTTACTGTATAATAAAAGATATTGTTACGAGTTAGCGGGACTCGAATTAAAATGCCGTTAGAATTATTATAGAGTTTAGTAGAACTATACAAACACGTATAACACAGGTACAAATACAACCGAACACAACAAATTCAAACATAATGCAGAAGGTCGTAATTAAATAAAATGCACAAAGTCCGTCACTATTAGATTCCCGGATGTACACACGTCACGCCCGTATCGTAGTTGTAGCTAAACTGCCTCCTCTCTCAATCAGGCCATCGTTTTATACTTCACACATGCAAATCTGTCCGCCCAGCAACGTCGACACAGTTTCCTAGAATTAGCTAGTAATCGTAATCCGCAACACCTGGCTAATGTTGCAGCCTGCAAGCGGCCGTAAACGAGTACAATAGAGCAATAGGCTGTTCTCCACAATAACTAGAAACGTATGCCAATAATTAAGTAAACAAAAGAAGACGATCATAAAAGGATTACAATTAGTTCAAATGCCGACAGGTAATAAAATGTGCTTTTACAGATTAGGAGTAACATTTGTCTTTGTCAGGGCTAAGTTATTACAATATTATACATGACCGCCAAGGAAAAACGTGCATGTGAAATAATTTCACAGCTTAGACAAGCTGTGAAATAATTTCACACCCATTTTTCCATACTTAGGTAGACACGTATGGAAAAAAGAAGCACGCGCCAAGTGTGATGGACATGCGTTACCACCGACACGTGCACCCAGACGACGTAGACGAAATTTTAATAGCTGGCGAGTGATATGGTGATAAAATGATTACGGTGACATTAACTCAAATAGTTCGTCAGAGCATTACTAGTTGTTTAGATGATAGAACAAGCTTAAAGGCAAAATCTTTCTAAGCCTAAGAGATCCTAGACCAGCTGCTAGTACGGCAGCATTAACAACTAGAGCTCGGCGCTATAAGTACCGGTATCATTATAAAACGATAATATATGTATTATAATTGTGAGTTATATTAGTTAAACATTTATCATATTTAATTGCATATTGTCGAAGCATATTTAGTTTTTCGACAGGAAGTATCTAGAGAAACTACACCAAAATGTACTTTGTATCAACCAACACGAGATTGGATGTATCTTTTATTTATAAATTTACATACTCCCCGTAGTCCGTTTTCGTAACTTTTGCTAAACAAGAATTTGCAGTCAAAACACCTTCTTTCAAATAATTAATTTTCGGATGTTGGGTAACGGCTGTTAAACGCTTTGCTGCATTTAGATACTAAATTCCAATTAGCACTTAGTACATAACATCTTAAGCTTCCAATCTCCAGCTGAAATCAAAGCAATAATTCCAATCCCCGACAAATGTAGTGTGAATCGCCTAATAGCATTGGAACAGTACTGTTGTGTGACCATCGGAACGCAGATGCTCGACGTTGGACGACCAAATGCATGCGTTGGTCGCAAGCGGTTCTGGTCGCAGTGCCAACATCGTTCAACGACCACAAAATGTAACCGGGACCTGGTCGGAATGCGTTGTGTGTATGCATCACGTAACCGCAAATGTAGACATATCCTTATGTGTCTGGAGCAGACTTGTATACGGTCTATTTGTTTTTCGTGAAGTTATTAAATAGTAGATTGTTAAACAAGAGGTAAAATTGACCTACTTATAAGATGATTTGGCGCACAAGCGTAGCGAGGGCGCCAATAGTTCGAGTGCCTAAATAGGCCTTTCATCCGAGGTTAACACTCTGCTTTACATTTCGAATATAGGAAAGTAAATATAAAGTAATTAGTTAAACAAGTAACTACTTCTCTATGAAATCAGGCGGTTCATCCATATTTACTCAACTTAATTCCACATAAGAAACGTCAAGTATTTTGGCATTCTACCAGCCCGTATTTTGTTGTCCTTGATCATAGTAAATATTTAGCACAAACTTATGTAAATTAAATAATATTTTTGTGAATAGTAATTTGTAAGTATACAATGATGTTATAAAATTGTTGATATTTCTATTACAATTTATGTCGCAATTTAACAGTGGCTGTAAAAGTTGGGATATGAGTTGCATGTATTATCTATGGTTCGCATAGATTAAAAATTTTTGTCAGCAGGAAAAATCGTTTCCCAGGGATGAAAAGTTTTCATGCCTGTGATCAGGCAACTCTAAGTGTAGTTTCAGAATATGAGATATGAAAAAAAGATTAAAATATCATTATTTTAATACTCACCAATTTTATATTGAAAGAGTGCGCTTTTAGTAATAAGGCTACCTTTTGTTTTACCAACAAATTATTTTAGATAGATAGATAACACTTTATTGCTCACCAAAAAAGACAAATACAAAAACAAAATGCATCATTAAAATAGTTCTTGGCAAAACAACAGGCGGCCTTATCGCTAAAAGCGATCTCTTCCGGGCAACCTAGCTTATAATAAACTGTTAAAGAATCTGGCGATGTAGGTGGAGCATAAAAAAGATAGGACTGTACAATTTAAATATTACTTACACTAATTTATAAATTTAATACATACATAGATCCAGACACATTTATAGAATACCAATATATACGTATATACAAAAACATCTAAATAGATATATTTATTAACATTATATATAACAAGGATTTTACATTAACAATAGATAAATAAGTAAATGTTTAATATATTAGACATATTTATTTAAAGACAGATAGTACTTTCTAAGTGAGTTCTGAAATGTAGGTAATGTTTTGGCCTCTCTGACAGTAAGAGGCAACGCATTCCAGAGTTTGACAGCCTGCACTGTAAAAGAGTTATCATAAAAGGATGAAGAGTGTGCAGGTGTCTACGGTATGTATCAGAGCGCAAATTGTGAGAAGTGGAGAGGCGAAGGAATTCAAAACGTTCCTTAAGGTAAGGAGGACTATTAGGATTAAATAGTATATTATAAAGGAGCATTGGAATGTGAGTATTCCGGCAAAACCGAATAGGAAGCCTTCATATTGAGCTTCATATGAAATTCAGAAACATGGTCATATTTTCACAAAACCAATATGAACCTGATACAGAAATTCTGAAGTCGCTCAAGTTTATTTAGCTGTTCTGAGGTTCTGTCTAGATAACAGGCGTCAGCATAATCAAATATGGAAAGTAAGAGGGACTCTGCAAGCATAATTTTAGTGGCAGTAGGCAAAAAGTTTCTCAGCCTTCTAAGAGACGTAGACGATAGAAAAACTCTACGACTCAATTCGGATATGTGAGGTCTCCAAGACAGTTCACTATCAATGACTATTCCCAAGTTTTTAACTGATTGTCTCAAAGGGATAGAAGTGCCGTCAAAAACAACCTTCGGTAAAGCGGGCCAGTTTACTTCAGCTCTCATTCTTGGGCTACCGATGACTATTTTGTCTGCATTTTTGTAATTGTTTCTTTTTAAGCAATAATGTGCAATGCAAAGCAATATGTATCTGTCTGTTTACATGTTATGAGAGTTCATGAAGCCGAGATAAGTCAGTGGGTTAGTCACCTATGACTTCACAATAAAATAATAATGCATCTGAGTAACGACTGCATCTATGGAATCCCTCTTATATTAGTGACACAGTTTCAAATCCTAGCTAGGGATCCTGCACCATTTAAGCAGTTCTTCTGAACTATTAGTGTGCATATTGTTACAATTACCAATGAGTGGTAGTGAAGGAAAACATCCTGTGGAAACTTGAATATCGTGATAATCGATATGTGAAACCCGCCAATCCACATTGGAAAGCAAGGGGGGGTATATCGTTTGTTCTACTGAACAGGGAGGCCCTAGCATTAGATCTTTTAAGACATATTTGTAAAGTGTTATTAATTTCACGTAATGACCTTTGATTGCAGTACTATGTACGTATATTATGTAGATATAAACTAATCTGTTTTTCAGGTATACGAGTACTTCTTCTAATATTGTAAGTCTTACCCACTTCAAAACGAAAAGAAAATTGCTTGATACATAACTATGTAGGTATGTGTAAGTAACATAGATAGATAACTCTTTATTGCACACCAAAATATACAATTACAAAAACAGACCATATTTACAATATTTTAATCTACAATAAAACAGGCGGCCTTATCGCTCAAAGCGATCTCTTCCAGGCAACCTAAATGAAAGAAATTTGAATCAGGCGATATAGGTGGTCCAGGAAAAAGGAAATAGATACATAAATACTCAAACTAGTTTAAGAAATGAATATGCAAATATATACATATATGCATAGTCATACATATACAATAATACATAAGTTATTATAATAAATGTATTTGCATGATTATATTCTGTTAATCAGACATAGCTATTTGTGAACAAATAGTGTTTTCTGAGCAAATTTCTAAATGTTGGTAAGGATTTGGCTTCTCTGACAGTAAGAGGAAGCATATTCCAAAGTTTGACAGCCTGCACCGTAAAAGAATTATCATAACAGAATGAAGTGTGTGCAGGCGTCATAAGTTTTCGGTACGTATCATGGCGCAAATTATGGACAGTGGATAGGCGGAGGAATTTAAAACGTTCCTTAAGGTACTGGGGACTATTAGAAGTAAATAATATGTTATAAAGGAGAGTGAGAATGTGAGTGAACATATTTTTACTTTTATTAAAAATCTTAATCATTTACGTCTTAATTACATTTTATTATTGTTTTTAGTCTTAATTCATTAGCAGTTTAATTATTAAGTTCGGTGTTTGAAGGAATGAAATACTAATATTAAAAGCATTATTCCGAGTAACGCAATGGAAGTAGTTACTGACATAGTAAATATCGTACCCAGTGGGGTAAAAATATGTTATACGGACGCTTTATCTTTAACTTATTGTTTCATTTAGCCTCTCTGGTTGAGCAGGCTAAGCTTTTGCCAGCCTACCTCACTGCAACGCAGAGGCTCCGGGTTCTATTCTTGGTATGGTAAATTTCGGAAACGGTTTTCTTCGTTATTTATTATGTTCTGGGTATCTGGTATAGGGCCCAGAGTAGTCTGTTGTATATTATTCATAACACAAGCGTAACTTGCTTATTTTGAGTATATACAACATTTGTGTCTGTCTGCCGATTATTATTATTTAACTTTGTTTATACGTAACAAGTTTATTTCTATAATTATTTCTGTGATTGGAGGTGGTTATTTTATTCCGTGACATTTAATAGAGACGCATGGTTAATGAATTTTAAAAATTCTTATCGTTACTTTATTTTGTGTACACATACATTCCTATTGTATTATTAACCGACTTCCAAGAGGAGAAGATTCTCAATGTGCCTGTGAGTTTTTTGTATGTGTGTTACGCAATTACCCCGTCATTTGTCAACCGATTTTCAATTTTTTTCTTTATTCGTAAGTGTATATTCCCAGGAAAATCGAGAATAACACTTATTAATGAACGCCGAGCTCTTACATACGCATGCCAGTATTACATTTACTATAGATACTTATATTTTTGTATGCACGTGACGCGGTTTTTCCGTCATTTGTGGACCCGATTTTCGCAGAAAAATCGAGAGCAACCCTTGTTGACGAGCGTCTACACCGAAGAGTGAGATAGCAACCTAGTGTATGCGTTCCAGTAGTAAAATTTCTACAGGCGCTTAATATATTATTTCTAAAGCTATTCAAGTATTTGTGCAACTAAAAAGTACAAAATATATTTTTTT
This sequence comes from Dendrolimus houi, assembly GCA_039645545.1. Taxonomy (NCBI): domain Eukaryota; kingdom Metazoa; phylum Arthropoda; class Insecta; order Lepidoptera; family Lasiocampidae; genus Dendrolimus; species Dendrolimus houi. The sequence continues at coordinate 10,519,706 of CM077132.1, forward strand.
AATAAAAACAAAACCGACGGCATGATGGTAGACTGCGAAAAAGTTAAGATGTATTTGAAATAAACTCTCTGCATTTTATATAAATAACCATAGTTAATGTTATGATTAAGTGCTAAAACCTAACCCTCACCTGCCAGTGTTCTCCTTTCTTCAACACATTTCACGTAAATTAACCGATAAACTAATTATAACGAGTTCACAATGGATACACTACAACAGCTAAAGACTACGTTTGTCCAGAGAATGGAAGCCTGCGAAAGCGAACTAAAGAAAGGTAACCCTTCATCTCCTAATATTACTACTCTGGCAGCCGATTTTGAATCCTTTCGTTATGGATGCATTACGGACTTTTCAAGAACAAACTGCACTTTTGACTCTCACTGTAGACCAACTCGAGATGCGAAGCAGAAGAAAAATTCTTCTTTTTCATGGTGTTCCTGAGGGAAAGCAGGAAGACACCTGCTCCCTTGTAGTGAAAACCATTGTCAAACAGTTAAAGCAGGATAATTTTCAATCCTCTAATATACACCACTGTCATAGAATGGGGAAACCTCCATCTTCTGGTGGTAAGCCCAGGACCATACTTGTAAAACTGCGTGACATGGACATGCGAAACAACATATGGTTTGCTAAGACACATCTCAAAGCTACTGGAATCACACTATCAGAGTTCCTGACTAAAACTAGGCATGAGCTTTTCATCCAAGCCAGGAAAAAGCTAGGAGTGTCAAAATGCTGGACGCGTGATGGTACTATTTACGCGATATCTTATAATGGCTCCAGGCATCGTATCGACAGTCAAGAGGATCTAGCCCGTATTACTATACAAGCTTCTGTAGATCATCACGCAAGTGTGTTAACTGCTGAAAAAGAACAAGCGACCGCAATGACAAAAACACGTCGTATGGCACCGAAAAAATAATAAGCGCTATAGACTCATCTAATAATGAAAACACATTGCAATGTGACGTGATAATCGGTCAATAACCTTATTCTTATTTCAATCCACCTTCTTTTTTTCATTGATTTCTTTTTTTAAAGGCGTAATTGTTGCCTTTTAATAATGTTAGCTAATGCTTATTATATATATATATATATATATATATATATATATTTAGAACATAATTTTATATATTATTTTATTATTATGAAAAACTACTCTTTTAAATCAATCACATACTTTTCTATGCTTTACGTGTATGTATAAAGAGTACTTGTGAAAACAATACTTTGTTTTGTATAACTGTTATTTTTAAAAACTATTTTATCACTTTCATCTTCTCTGTTTAATTGCAATAACTTTCGTAGTTAGCTGAATATTTTAGATTTAAATTTAGTTTGTTTTGAAATGTGATTTATCTTCGTAATTATTTTTAGTACTGTAACTTTGTCACGTAGTGGCAGGTGACTGTAAACGTATTTTTTTTGGTAAATTAATTATAAAGATATATTTATTTTGTATTTTTAGGCTATATATATTTAATTTTTTCTATTTTTTTTTATATGGCATATGATGTAAACAGTGATAGTGATGTGGAGTATTTTTCATGCTCTTCTGATAGTCACGATTCTAAAGATAGCAGTTATAATCTTACTGATTTTATTTATTCTGAGTTTCCCAATCTTTATTCAAACTTCAATCGTTTTATCTCCTCTTTTATTTTTTATTTTTATAAATACCATCTCCAAAAATCTATCTTCTTCCTATCATCTCTATGCAGACGATTTGCAGATTTATATCCAGGCTCCGAAGGAAACCTTACATGATGCTATTAAGATTATTAATGATGACTTGAGTCGTATACATAAATGGAATACTTCTCACGGACTTTGCGTTAATCCTGGTAAGACTCAGGCTATCATTATCGGTAGCTCTCGAACAATGTCCCAAATAGATTTAGAATTACTGCAATGTTTGATAATTACCTTAGTTTATAAATTTAATTATATATTTTTTTCTATTCTTCTTAACTTAGCTGTTTACTGTCCACATTGTGCTGTTCTTCCTTTTTTTTATTTTTACTTCTTTTTAATTTAATTATATCTAGACATAAGTTGTTAAAAGTATCCTCTCAGTCAGGTTGCCTGGAAGAGATCGCTTTAAGCGATAAGGCCGCCTTTTGTTTTGCCATTAAAGTATTGTAATTATTTATTCTGTACTTGTTTATTTGGTAAACAATAAAGTGTTTTCTATTCTATTCTATTCTAAAACCGATTTAATGTTAAAAAACAAAAAATAAATATTTAACCTACTTCTTTCTACAACATAATTGCATAATTAAATTAAATTAAATTAATTAATTGCATTAACCTTAACGAATCTTATCTACCGCATTTGTATCGCATATAGGTACAAACGTAAAGATAGACTAAAAAAAGAGATGGATAGATTGTGTGAATGATGGCCTGATAATTTGTAGTATGACAGAGGACGTATGCTAGAATAGAGGAATACGGAAGCAAAAGATATATTGTGCTGACCCAAATAATTGGGAGAAAGTAAAAGACAAATCTTGAGTAACATTCAAATTTATTGTTTCTCTACTGTATGCAGTTACACTGTGCCTAGTGATCTTTGCTATGTTCCCCACCGGATTCGCTCGTTGAGCAGCGCTCCTCACTAAATCTGGGCATACGTCGAAATAAACAAAATTGGACCCCTTTCCGGCGTGGTTCGGATTAATCAGTTGTTCTGAGCTCTCCGTACAAAGTGCCTATCTGTCTAAATAAGCCAAGCTTTTCCTTGAAAGAAGTTTTATTACAATTATTTTTCTTAGGCGATAAAAATACAGACAGCATTATGCTCACTTTTCTCGTTTATTATTACAGTATTTCAAGTTAGGCACAGCGTAGGTGAATTTTTAGTTTATTCGTTTATGTTTGTAATGACAATGGAGGTAACCTTAAACTTTTAACTACTAAAAGTAATTAGCCCATGACTTTGATACCATGAGTTCCTTTTATGGAATAAAAAAGTTAAAAAGTAGTACTTAATTGTATCTACTTGTTACCTAATTTCATTCAAATTTATTTGTAGAAAAGTAATAAATATACAAATATTTGAGGTATGTGATGTTTTCCATTAATATTTTTTAGAGTTCATTAGTCGAATGACCAAAATAGCAGAATTTCCACACCTGCGGGACCCTCGACTACCGTGGACTTACTTATACGTTTTGGGACAATTGTAATTCAAATTATTTCAATATTCTTAAAAATAATTATATGGAACTAATTTTTTTAATTTAGGTTTCTCTCTTTTCATACGATTTTAAAATAAAAAGACTAACTTATAAGAAATAGTTAAAAATTAAACGCAGCATCTAAGCTCCTAATAATATATTGTACAGATGTTTAGGCGCAAGTCTTATGAATATAGGTATTATTTAAAATAATTATACCATATTTTTACATATAAGCATCTATATAATTTATTTAAAAATATCTCAAAATGTTCGTTATATGGTCGCCATAACACAAGTGTGATTAAATAGGAATATATATTTAACTTGTTTGTCAACTGAATGAAAAATGGAAGCTGAACAAAAATACAGTGCGATTACTATTTCCATCAATCAAACACCTAATTAGAACATTTCACGTGATCAAAATCCATTTAATGAAACGAGCAGGTGCAACAACTCCTTTGGCGTAAAACTAATCATTGAGTGGGGTGTAAAAACAAGGAATCATTGAGGTAATGACCCAGGAACTTTTGTGGCAGGACGTCCCGTCTCCATGCTGTAGCCAATTTCGTATCTTATTAAAGTTAGTATACAATTCTGTGTAAAAAATGAAAGAAACTCATGTTGTGAACTTACTTTCTGAGCGATACTATCTGCTAAAAAATGACATCCAAATTGTTGATTATCGGTAAGCATTAATTTAAAGAAAAATAATAAATCAATTAGCAAACACTGTGTATTCTCAAACTAAGTTACGCTTGTGTTGTGCGTAATACACAACTTATTTGCCAGAATGTAGTTTCTTACAAGATGTTATTCGATTTGAAAGCACAGTACATTCTACTAGCACAGCACAGTAAGTACACACAGTACAAAAATACAATCATGATCTATTAAATAGAATAGAATATAATATTATACTTTATTGTACAATAATGCTACATAAAGTCAAGAACATTAATATACAAAAACAACCGGCGGCCTTATCGGCCATGGCAATTTCTCTTTATATATATATATATATATATATATATATATATATATATATATATATATATATATATATATATATATATATATAATATGTATATATATATATATATATATAATAGGTTGGGGAAAAAGTCTTTTCGCATATAGTATGTATGAACTTGTAATAAGATCTCTTTGGCTATACCATTTGTATCTGGCTGGTTTTGGTATCATTAAAAAGTTTTAATTTTAAAGAAGACAATTCCAAATTCAAATTAGGAAAATGTGTGATTTTCATTTTCATGGACCTAATGCAGTATCTGTAAGAGTAGCGCAAATTTGGTTTAAGCGTTTTCAATCCGGAAATTTTGATATCAAAGATGCACGTCGCTCTGGTCGCCCTGTTAAGGACAAAATGGATGCCATTATTGAAAAAGTGGAGCAAGATCGGCATATTAGTAGTTACGATGTAGCTGGAGAACTGGGAATTGACCACAAAACGGTTTTGGCGCATTTGAAAAAAGCTGGGTACACAAAAAAGCTCGATATTTGGGTGCCTCATAGCTCACTGAAAGAGACCTAATGAACCGTGTACTCATTTGTGATTCTTAATTACGACGTAATAAAACCGAACCATTTTTGAAGAAGCTTATAACTGGTGATGAAAAGTGGATCACGTACGACAAGAACGTGCGAAAAAGATCGTGGTCAAAGGCCGGTCAGGCTTCACAGACTGTGGCGAAGCTCGGGTTAACTCGCAACAAGGCGATGCTGTGTGTGTGGTGGGATTGGAAGGGCATTATTCATTATGAGCTATTACCGCCAGGCAGGACCGTCGATTCTGAACTGTACTGTGAACAACTGATGAGATTAAAACAAAAAGTTGAGAGAAAGCGGCCGGAATTAATCAACAGAAGGGGTGTGGTTTTTCACCATGATAACGCTAGACCTCACACATCTTTAACCACTCAGCAAAAATTACGAGAGTTTGGCTGGGAGGTGTTAATGTATCCGCCGTATAGTCCTGATCTTGCACCTTCAGATTTTCACCTGTTTCGGTCTCTGGAGACTTCCTTAGGCAGTGTCAGGTTAACATCACGAGAGGACTGCCAAAACCACTTGTCGCAGTTTTATGATCAGAAGCCCCAAAATTTTTATAGCAATGGGATCACGTCCCTACCTACAAGATGGCAAAAAGTTATCGAACAAAATGGCACCTACGTAGTTTAGTCAAATGTAAATAAACTTTATAAAAAAACCTTTTGAATTTTTATATAAAATGCGAAGAAACTTTTTCCCCAACCTAATATATATATTATATACATACAAAAGTAAACAATAACACCGTACTTTAAGATAGTAATCTATTAAAAGAAGGTAATGATCGTGTCTGCTTGATGTTTAGTAGTAGTGCATTCCAGAGTTGAATGGCCCGGACTATAAAAGACTTCTTGTAAAAACTTTTTATGTTGACAAGCGTTTTTCAAATTGTCTGACGATCTAATGAATTTCGAATCACTTTAGTGAAGGAACTGAAAGCGTTTCTTGAAATAGTCATGGGACTTGGGATCAAACGAAATGTTGTGAAGAAGAGACAGGATATGCGCATTCCGGTGAAGGAGAATGGGAAGCCACTTGAGTTTAATGCAAAATTCTGATATATGATCATATTGGCGTAGCCCAAATATGAAACGAATGCAAAGTTTTGAAGCCGCTCAAGTTTATCAAGTTGATATTCTGGGAGGTCAAGATACCTGACATCAGTGTAGTCGGGGATGGGAAGGAGAAGGGACTGAGCAAGTGAGATCTTGGTGGTACACGGTAAAAAGTTTCGTAAGCGCCTTAAACTAGCAGCTGACGCAAACACTTTCCGACTGACTTCTTGCACCTGTGATCCCCACGATAAGAATTCATCTAAATAAATGCCCAAGTTATTTACTGTGTCGCTGAAAGGAATTGAGGCCCCATCAAACACAACAGAGGGTAAAGTAGATCATTGGATTTTCGACGTCATTCGGGAGTTCCCCACAATAATGGCTTGTGTCTTCTTTGGGTTGAAAACAACATATCACGTTACGAAGCGGTGTACATAGACTAGGAAGTAAAATTAAATTTTAGCTTATATGTATTGAACCTTAAAAAAGTGTTCTCCAGTGGAACTTATTTTGAATAAAAACTTTTGAATTTGAATTTGACGGTTAATCCATATGATCTAACTCTAATCAGCTATAGATGACAAATCTGTATTTGTTGTGTCTATGGAACCATCAAGTCCCTCGATAGAGGTATAAGTGTAAATTTGTACATCATCAGCATAAAGGTGGTAGGAGCTTTGAAGTTGTTTGGAAATAGTATAAATAAAAATAGCGAAAAATAAAGGAGAAAGAATGCCACCCTGCAGTACACCAGCTGATATATACGACCAGGACGAAAACAAGTCGTCAATGTGGATTTTTTGCCGGCGACCATACAGTTAACTACGAAACCACTCAATTATCGTTGGAAGTATGTTGAGAGAGCAAAGCACATCAAGCAGAATGTCATAATTGATAGTGTTACATGCTATCAAAGATAAACCGCACAGCCCATTGTAAGCGCAGCTTATTGTCCTTCAGCCGGATTGAGGAGTCCTTTGTGTTTTAAATTTGTAACATGCTATTGTTTTTCTACCCGTTTTATAACCATCATTAGCGTCGAACTAATCCCTATTGTTATTGTTCTCGACCTTGTGGATGTTCGCAGGTGTGCAAATTAATATTTCTTAGAAACTCAGTGTGCGCCTCCAATTTCTTTGTACTGTGTAGTTAGTATAAGACGATGCCCGAATGGAGGGAAGTGGCAGTAAAGCGACGACTACGAAACGAATAAGACGTTCTCTAGTACTCTCGATTAGCGATATAGACGGACTTTGCGCGTTCGAATTGTATTGAATCGTGCAGTGTGAACTGGTTGCATCCAGTTTTATTTGTATTTGTTTTATACGTGTTTGTACAGTTCTAATAAATTCTATAGTAGTTCCAACGGCATTTTTAATTCGAGTCCTGTAGCTGGTAGCAATAGTATTGGAAGCATTGCTGAAATCCAGCAAGGTGAGTATAGTTACTTCTCCATCGTCCATTGCTAGTCTTCTATGATTTTGACCAGTGCAGTGACAGTGCTATGGCCAGGGCGAAAATCGGGCTGATAAAGATTAAGGATACAATTTTTTTTAAGAAATATACTTAGTTGTTTATAGACAAGACACTCTAGGACTTTGGATAAAAAAGGAAGTATGAAAATGGAACGATGTTCAGATAAGGAAGAGAGGTTTGCATTCTTTGGTATGGGAGTGATTAGAGCTTCTTTCCAGGCACTCGGGAACTGCTAGAGATGGAAAAATTTAGGATATGAGATATGATAGGAACTATTATGTCCAGGATTGGAATGAACATGTTTCAGTTAACACTGTCACCGCATATAGCTTTAGATGTAATTATACAATACTCTTTTCAACATCACAATCGGAGAACAGAGTAAAGACAAATGGTGTGTAGTCAGGTGTTGGTAATGAAGAAAGAAAGTAAATGTATTGTCTTTTGATGTCTTATGATATATGAGACGAGGTTACAAAATGATTATTAAGTAAGTTGACATTCAAGTTTGAGGAATATGAGTTGTTTTGAGATTTACCAACATCCGGTGATATTAGAAATTTCCAGAATTTAGCAGGTTCCTTCACCATTTCCTACAGAATAATGTCTGTGGCGACGTTGAACAACTCTAACCACCTTGTTGCAGTGATTACGAATCGACACATATTTTTCCCAGTTGTGGTCACTAGGGCGACATTTACATCTAAATTTAACACTGACCTTTTTAGTTAATAAGATCTTAATCTCATTTGTCAATCAGGTAAATACTAACTTTTGTTTGAATTGAACAATTTTACAATAATAATTTAATGGCAATGTCAACTAAGATCAATGAATTAAAATATCTGAGGTTTATGTCAAAAAAGATTAAAATATTTTTTTAGGGTTCCGTGTCCAATTTAGATAAAGTATAAAATGGTATATCCGTTATTTGCCTTTTATTTTTATCACCTATTTTTAGACTGATCTTGATGGAAATTCAAATTACACTATTTTTAATAAATTAATTTTCTTAGTTGAGGATCGAACTTAATGAATATAGGAAAAAATGTGTTTATGATGTGTTACTAAGCAGGATCACCTTCTGAGAAGTAATGAAGGACGGACATAAACAAACAAGCGTGGTCTTGCATTCTTATTTCCATAAAACGGTAATTGTTTAACCAAATTAATAACTTATAATTGGAATAATAAACCTGATTTACTTAAAGGTAAAGAAATCAGAAAACATTTGTTCATAACAAAGTTACAAGTGAATACTTATGATATGAACTCTGGATGGCTATGATTGCTGGACCAACTACATGAGCTGTAGTGTTATACTTTTAGTTAGTCTGTTAAATATTGCTTGTCCCATAGTTTATACATTTTTGAATCCGGGAAATAATAAGTCAAATAATTTTTGGCGCTTTTATGTCCTTTATGTCATAGTCTCCCTCCCTTCAACTTTAGGAAAATAGCCCTTCAATTCCGATCGCTACCAATAATTTGAATGTAAGTAACTTCGTTGGTTGATTTGTTTGTTTACTTTTTATAGTAGTTGTTTAGATTTGAACCGTTTTTTAATGAATTTGTTATATAATTAATGACTGGCAGTTAACATTTTTTCTATTGCTAGAGTAGAGCAGTCAGGCTGACGGCTCATGTGACGAAAAGTTGATATCATCGCCTATGAGCATTTGCAACACCATACGTGCTACCAATGTGCTACCGGTCTCGAATGGGGGACTAGAACCTGGTCACTGATGGAACATCATAACTCAAAGTTGTTATGGCGGCATAGGTACTCTAGATTAGGGGAGGTAGCCATCAGGGCGGGTAAATGCCCTAGTACCGGGCAATAATAACATACTATAGGTACATATTTATTCTGAACTAGTTGATGAACGGGACTTCGTCCGCGTGGTGCGGTTTTTTAACTATCCCATGGGAACTCTTTAATTTTTCGGGATCAAAAGTATCCTATATGTTGACCAGGGATATAAGCTACCACCATACAAAATTCCATTTAAATCGGTCTAGTCGTTTTGGAGATTAGCCGGTACAAACAGACAGACAAACAGAGAAACAAAAAATTTGAAAAACATGTAAATAAGTTCTATTTCACTTCGTACATCCCCCTGACTCGGTTTTTAGCAATTTTTTTTTCATTGTACAGAAATTTGACTTCTACAATTTAATTATATGTATATAGATAATGGAAACGCTTCAAGTTTTCGCGGGAAAAGGTCCAAAAAGTAACTCTCTCTTTTCTCTCACCTTCTCTCAATATTTTGGGGTCGGCACAATATATAATTTTCTTCTATATTTCTCTATTCTGACATACGTCCTCTTTCACACCACAAAGCATCATGTCATCCTTCACACGATCTATTCATCCCTCCTTTGGGCTACCTTTACATTTGTACCTGTCAATCTTTCAACTTAACACCATGAGAAAGGATGGAATTACGTGACAAAAATAATTTTGTCACGTGACTTTCATCCCTTCTGATTACATGCCTATACCACCTTAATCTTCTTCCGATCAGTTTTTCGTTAAAGGCGGCAACTTCCAAAGATTCTCTGATGTACTAATTTCTCACTTTATCCATTCTGTAACATCCATATTCTTATCCCAGCTGAGTGGACACGTTTGTGATCGGTCAGTCAAAAATAACTCGTAATTCAAAAACTCTAGTTGTTAAATCTATAGATTATTCTATAGACAAAGGTCTGCAATTGCTACCGTTGCCTAATCTATGTCGTCATTAGCGGGTGTCCATGACCCGTGACTCTTTAAGGGATATGGTCCGTGACTCCTGCACAGTGTTGCCAAGTATTAAACTTTCAACTGCGTTTATGATTTAATTTATCTCCTCATACAACTCATTTACAAAAGTTTCTTTCCGTTCCGTTATGGTGGTCAGCTATATATGTATATCAAATCATTTATTGTGTTACTAGCTGTGCCCGCGACGTCGTCCGCGTGGAATTTGTTTTCAAAACCCCCCTGATTTGGAAACATTCTTCATTGATGCTCCGCTCCTATTGATCTTGGCATGGTGATATATAGCCTATAGCCTTCCTCGACAAATGGGCTATCTAATACTGAAAGAATTTTTCAAATCAGACCAGTAGTTCCTGAGATTAGCGCGTTCAATCAAACAAACAAACAAACTTCAGCTTTATATATTAGTATAAGATTGTGATTGATTAAAAATCAATTTAAATATAATTTAAAATATACGTATAATCGAAAATGGGGATAATTGAACATGTGAAGAAAAGCAATGTTTATATATTATTATTACCTCTATAATGATAATTTACCTCGTCCGCGTACGCGTGTTTATGTGTTATGTGTGTTTAACAAAATCTGAGATAAGATATTTTCGTGCGTATGAATGTAAACATATTTTCTTAAATGACTAAAATATTGCAATATTAACCAAAAGGTAGCTATCAATTCTATCCGAATTGAATCCGATCGTGAATCCGCATAACTGAGGTCCGGACAATCGAGTTTCCACTGTATTGTGATACTGATTGTGGATAAGAATACAAAAAATGCATAAGGCAATAACATGGCAACACTTCATCACCCCTTCAGCCTCTAAATGCAGACACGTGTGCGAATTAATCGCGATTTTTGGCCGATAAATCCACGCTGAACTCCGTACGTACCAAGGAGGTCCGATTGTTATACAATTCAATTTTGTTTAAATCAAACCTTTAAATTCAATTGTTATTTTGGATTTCAATTTGTTTTGCGGTTGTTTTTCGATGTGGGTTTGAACAGAGAGATTGATTGTCGGCTTCCTATTTACTGTCATGATATTGATTTATTAAGCTTTAAAATGTTTGATGAACATTTTAAAATAGTGCCCATAAATCCACAGTTAAATATATGTCTTCTTACTATTTATTACTAGGAATCATTCCGTGGCTTCGCTTGCTTACAACATAGTCTGTCAATTGAGAATACGGTTATGTTTTCCGAAGTAATGAGTAAGTATATTATATTTAGCTTTCTAATGATTTGTAAAATTTATTGTATAGAGGTACCATGAACTATTAACCCAACACAGTCGCATTTCAACATATAATAATTTACCAAAGGGTTTATAAATAGACATTTGCTTCCGCACAGTCATTAAGCTCTTATAAAAATTTCGTTGTATTCCCGAATGCATACATATACTAACAACTTATAGTTATACTAACTAATGCATGATTTTAATGAATCGCCTCACAACTACGAGACTAGTTGCCTTGGCATGTTTCTCACTAACTAACCGTATAAATTTTAGTATTTATAATTTATTATATGTATTAAATTAATTGATAGATAGATAACACTTTATTGCTCACATAAATAAACAAAAACAAAATGCATAATTACAATACTTCTTGGCAAAACAACAGACGGTCTTATCGCTAAAAGCGATCTCTTTCCGGCAAGCTAGCTTAAAAGGAATTCTTAACTAATCTGGCGATGTAGGTGGAGCATAAAAAAGATAGGACTGTACAATTTAAATATACATAATAACACTAATTTATAAATTTAATACATACATAGATAGGTTCATAGAATACCAATATATAAGTATATACAAAATTATCTAAATAAATATATTTACTATCATTATATATGACAGGCATTTTATATTAACAATAGATCAATACGTGAATGTTTAATATATTAGACATATTCATTTAAAAACAGATAGTATTTTCTAAATGAGTTCCGAAATGTATGTTAATTAATGTCCCATAAAAATCGTTAAGAACAATAAAATGTAGCTAAGGATGATTATAAAATACTATCACTATTTTTAATTATACTTCAAAATAAGAACTAGATGACTGTCGGCTTGCATTGAGTATCTTGTCATTATACAAATGTTAATATTTTCTCCATTTCCAAATAGTATTCAATTATATTGAATAAAATAAAAGATTTTTGATATCTATACAGCTATAGAATTTCTTAGTAAGATAATATAGAGATGATGAATGTAAATTTTAATAAAAATGATAGGTACAACCAAATCCACTCACGCCAGCAGCGATAAAGCCATTTTGACAATGTGACAATACTCACGGGCCACGAATTCTTCATTAAGGTTATTTAAGCTGGCTGGAGGTAACACATTTCATGGCCAACAATACGTGCTTATAAAATTTGCATACCTTCATTCGCACTCTTCCTAAACCATTACCTTTCCATTTGGTAAATAATTTAGGAGCCCTCTAGGACTCCGGCCAAATATTAAAAGTGATGGGTCCCCGAGGTTTAATATTAGACACCCCTCGTATTAAATTTTCTGTCACGCGAAATTCCCAAATGCATACGCCAGATATTTTTTGCACATGTTCATATTATTCCTTTTGTGAACATATTCGACACAGAATGCTATAGTTATTCGACGGGATCATTGCAATTCGAAATATAAATTGAGTCGATAGATTTGTTAATTTATATTGTTACATGCCGTCAAAGATAAGCGCACAGCTGCCTGTTGTAAGCGCAGTTCATTGTCTTCCCGGATTAGGAACTCTTTTGTCTTTTGAATTTGTAATTAAGAAAAACATGCTATTGTCTTTTTTACTTGTTTTATAACCATCATTAGCGTCGAACTAATCCTTATTGTTATTGTTTTCGACTTTATGGCCGTTCGCAGGTGTGCAAATGATTATTTCTTAGATACTCAGTGTGCGCGGCCAATTTATTTGTACTGTGTAGTTAGTATAAGACGATGCCCGAATGGAGGGGCGGGCAGTCAAGCGACGGCTACGAAACGAGTAAGACGTTTTCTGGTACTCTCGATTAGCCATATAGACGACGGACTTTGCGCGTATCGAATTGTATTGAATCGTGCAGTGTGAACTGGTTGCATCCGGTTTTATTTGTATTTGTTTTATACGTGTTTGTACAGTTCTAATAAATTCTATAGTAGTTCCAACGGCATTTTTTTAATTCGAGTCCTGTAGCTCGTAACAATATATAACACGGGACTATTATAAAACGGCATGTTGCAAAATTTATAAGGTAGGGGGCATATATCAGATATTCTGTTAAAATATTTTAGGCAAAAATTTCAAACTTCTGATAAAGCAAAATAATATAGCCTACTAAAATGTACCGATATAAAAACTAGAAGCTGTTTCAAATAGATTTCTGCAAATGATTCTGATTATATATATATATATATATATATATATATATATATATATATATATATATATATATATCTAATCATAAAATATATCTGCTAACTCCTCCTATCACGCAACGGATTTTTAATTGGTTTTTTACCATCAGTTATATAATTTTCAAAGAAGGTTTATATATATATATATATATATATATATATATACTAGGATTTATCTTCCGCAGCTTCGCTCGCGATATATGAAAACCTAATTAAGTTTTTATGTAAGTAAAACAGAAGTAGGTAGCGGGGTTTGTGATGTCATGTAAATGTCTAGTTATTATATAAAATAAAAAAATATGGTCCTATTTATTAAAGCAATTTCATCCTGGAAATCTTTATTAAAGAATTTCTCAGTATTTTATAATTTGGTGCATAAATAAAGTTTTACTCCCTACAATATCATTTGCAACAATATAACTATCGAACATATACACAATATAGAACTCATTTTAGATAATTTATTGCCCTTCGTAAAATTATTAGAAAAAGTTGTATGATATGATTTCAAATTCATATTAAGTAGATACAATACTGTTTGCGTACGGGGCGTTGAATAATCGAGCTCATTGTATATGCATCAAATTCAGAGAACAAAACTAATCTAGCGCTCAGGGGCAATAAAAATGTCCCACTTGCCGACATCGTTTTAAAAATAGATGAGGACAAGGTGTATAAGGTCTCAGCGATGCTTATTATAAAATTTTGCATCTTAAATATTTCACATTTTTCAACACACCCACTCCACAGCGACGCCCTGAAAGAGGGTAATGCTGCTATTACCTCAGACAAAGTAGAACCGAGAATAGCACAGCTCGCTAACCCATATAAAAAAGCTAATTGGACGGCTCAAGCTATAGTCGTATAATAGCGCACAACATTTTTAACAACCCTGAATGCATTATTTAGTAATAAGTCCTTTCGGAAGGACCTAATAGCAGTCGTCGTTTTATACCATACTGTGTAGTTCGCCGCCTTTAACTCTATTGATAATGTTGACATCGCAGAAGCAAATATAATAAATCTGTACAACAATAAGCGTTGATTTATCAAAATTAAATCTCTTTGTAGAGAGGAGTAATCAAATTTATCGCTCATTTGAATCTTCAATTCATTTTAAAGGGTCTGTTCGAAGACTTTAAAATTGTCATTGTTTACATTCTCTACAAAGCAATTATGGTAATAAACTTTGCAATATATCTTTGTTCAAACTTTGATGTTATGTCAAGGAATGAGAATGGACAATATCTAATATTTAAATATTTTACTTTCGTATTCCTACTACTTAGAGACTTGTTGGGAGCATCCCCTCTTAAAGGACAAATATGTCTCGACATATTTGTCCCCTCACCTTGGGATAACAGGCACGTTGTTTGTTCTTCGTATATTTTTATAAAGCCTCGCAATAAAACGTTTGCATTTTACATTTTTGGGGGCCATAAATAAAAAGTACTCGAGTAAAATTGCATTTTAAGCATTTCTAAACGCGACCGTCACCTTTGGCCGGGCAGCCGGGTCCCGTTTTTGTAGAGGGACATTAAACTTCAAGAGTAACGATGGGACTCTACGTATTTCGATATTGTAAATACGAAAATTTATGGCATATTGCAAAATAGCCGCCGCCTTCAGGCGCAGAGGTACTTGAAAACGGCGCTGACAGTTTAAGGGGAAGCGTTATAATAATTATGTTTTGTTGGCTATTGCTTTTAATATCTGTATATAAATGGACAATAAATTAACTAAATAGATTACTGGAGCGATGTTCAAAGCTGCCTCCAGCAGAGGCGCGGTCGTGGAGTCGTCGGGGTTCAAGTGGAATTAAATTACGAGTTGACAAAATGAGTTACGCCCTTTTCTGTAGATTAACAAACAAAAACTGATTGTATGAGGGTCAGACTGGCATTAATGTTGTTAGAAGCAAATGACTCTATTCTTCGCGGACGTGTCGCCGGTCCGTTGTTCGTCCACAATGGTACAATTTAAGCTTGCTATTGTTCTTGCTTATTCCGGTCTCGATTTAGTTTCGCGCTTTTATCGTTGCCCATTTGAATCGTGCGGAAGCGTTATCTGTGGACGCTTCGCTACCCATTTACCGAGTCATCACCACATCGCGGCATACATATTATACCAAAAATATAAAGGGTAATAAATAAATATAAAGGTTTTCATGCGTCTGATTGGCTTCTTAGGTGGTCAAAGACTTAAATGTCTCTATCGGACTATAGATTAGTAATGCAGTCCAATAAGTTAATGATACCAGTCTTTTGGGCTCTCTAGCCATGGAAAGAGATGATCTCAGTATTCTGCTTATAGCTTCAAGAGGCATGGATAAAATACAGGACTAGTATTAAATAGGTTTAGTTAGGTTGAAGTTCTATTATTGCATTAGAATATATAACCACAAAAATTATTAATGCCAGATTATAATAATTATTATTATTTAACACAAAAATAATAATTTTATGGAAGTGTCAACATAATATAGTGAAAATAAATGAAGATACTCTAATTAGGATATATCAAACAAAAACTTACAGTAGTTGTAACTTTTGGGAATTATAGTTACCTCTTTTTTCATCTACACTTTAATATGACAAATTTTCTATTATTCGTTCTTCTTCTTCAACTAATCGATATCCACTACTGGACAAATTGTATTATATATACGTTTCCATTAAATTTAATTTAATGAAAATGTATAATTTAAATTTTTAATTTAATTTTTCTTATAAAATAATGTTATACTATCTACTGACCACAAAATAAAAGCCACTGTTAAGCTCTCACAAATTTTCCACGCTTCCCGATCCAATTAATTTTAAAAATCGCCATGACCAACCTGGGTTGCATGGGAGGGGTTTATTGTTATGTAAATTTGTGCAAACTTCGCGGACAGACGTAGGCATGACTAATTGTTAATTCGGCTAATGCGCTTACGAGAGTGGCTCACCACGCGTTAGGCCTGTAAAGGATTACGCACTTGCCCTGGCCGCAATGCCAGTCTTTAAATTGCTTTCGACCAAATGTTCTTTCTTATTATTTAATTTATTAGGAAAAAACAGCCGTGTAACATATCTCTGTAAAGAATATACACAGGATAAAATTGGTGTTAATGTACAAACAATATTTTCCACAGCTTACACTTACGTAGTACAAACTTAGTGAACTATGTAGATGATTATTATATTTTATTCGTTAGTGATAATAGAAAAGAATGTAGTTGTTGGTATTGCTTGAAATAGAGTCCAATATATGAAAAGCCTATATAAGCAGTTTTAAACGCAAATAGTTTGATAGACTTTAGTAGTAAAATGTTGTCATTGCCATTTATTTATCTTGCAATTAGTCATTGCATTGTCTTTTAACTTGATCAATGGTCACAGATTGAAGTAGGGAAACCTTTTCAAGATGCTATTATTTGTTTACTATTAACGGATCAAATATTTCGAGGGTCCAATTATACTACCAATTAGGTATACCTACTAAAAATTAACAGAAGAATACAGTACATATATTTATAATGATAGCACCCCGCAGCTCGAAAATCACCAGCCGATTACTATTTTATTCCCTTATTAATTTTAAAAGGTATCTAAAGATCTAAGCTTATATATTAGGTTGGGGAAAAAGTTTCTTCGCATTTTATATAAAAATTCAAAAGGTTTCTTTATAAAGTTTATGTACATTTGACTAAAGTATGTAGGTGCCATTTTGTTGGATAACTTTTTGCCATCTTGTAGGTAGGGACGTGATCCCATTGCTATAAACATTTTAGGGCTTCTGATCAAAAAACTGCGACAAGTGGTTTTGGCAGTCCTCTCGTTATGTTAACCTGACACTGCCTAAGGAATTCTACAGAGACCGAAATATGTGAAAATCTGAAGGTGCAAGGTCAGGACTATACGGCGGATGCATTAACACCTCCCAGCCAAACTCTCGTCATTTTTGCTGAGTGGCTAAAGATGTGTGAGGTCTAGCGTTATCATGGTGAAAAACCTCACCCCTTCTGTTGATTAATTCCGGCCGCTTTCTCTCAACTTTTTGCTTTAATCTCATCAGTTGTTCGCAGTACAGTTCAGAATCGATGGTCCTGCCTGGCGGTAACAGCTCATAATAAATAATGCCCTTCCAATTCCACCATACACACAGCATCGCCGTGTTGCGAGTTAACCCAGGTTTCGCCACAGTCTGTGAAGCCTGACCGGCCTTTGACCACGATCTTTTTCACACGTTCTTGTCGTACGTGATCCACTTTTCATCACCAGTTATCAGCTTCTTCAAAAATGGTTCGGTTTCATTACGTCGTAATAAAGAATCACAAATAATAATAATAATAATAATAATAAATCGGCAGACAAACACACACACTGTATATCCCCAAATTAAGCAACTTACGCTTGTGTTATGGGTAATATACAACGAACCACTCTGGGGCCGAACCCAGACACCCAGACCATAGTAAATAACGGAGAAAATACGTTTCCGAAATTTACTATACCAGGAATCGAACCCGGAGCCTCTGCGTTGCAGTGAGGTAAGCCGGCAAAGGCTTAGCCCGCTCAACCACAGAGGCCGTCATGAGTACACAGTTCCTTAGGTTTCTTTCAGTGAGCTCGTGAGGCACCCAAATATCGAGCTTTTTGTGTACCCAGCTATTTTCAAATGCGCCAAAACCGTTTTGTGGTCAATTCCCAGTTCTCCAGCTACATCGTAACTACTAATATGCCGATCTTGCTCCACTTTTTCAAAAATGGCATCAATTTTGTCCGTAATAGGGCGACTAGAACGACGTGCATCTTTGATATCAAAATTTCCGGATTGAAAACGCTTAAACTAAATTTGCGCTACTCTCACAGATATTGCATTAGGTCCATAAACATCACAATTTTTTTTCGCGGCTTGTGTTGCATTTTTACCTTTTTTGTAGTAAAATTTTAAAATATAGCGAATTTCTTCATTAGATTCACTCATTTTAACAATAAGAAAAACAAATGAAAGTCACATTTTTTCCTAATTCGAATTTGGAATTGTCTTCTCTAAAATTAAAACTTTTTAATGATACCAAAACCAGCCAGATACAAATGGTATAGCCAAAGAGATCTTATTACAAGTTCATACATACTATATGCGAAAAAACTTTTTCCCCGACCTATTATATACCAGGCTACTGAATCCAGAGGCTTGAATTTGATACTTAGTATAAAATATTTCTGAATCTACTCTTATAAATTCATTAGCGGATTAAAACAGCGTTGTTTGACGATATCTATCAAAGCAATTATGAGTTCGAAGAATAAGAATATAGTTCTTGGAATTGTTAATTGATTTCATATAAACAAGATTTATTTATTTAATACGAGTAGGTGTATAATAGTAATTGATCCAAAAATATATATCTTGCAATTAGTACGAGAACGATCATTACAGATTCAAGTACGGAAATCCTTTCTAGTAGCTTTTATTTGTTTGCTATAAACAAATCAAATTTTCAGAGGTTCAATTATACTACCGATTGATATACCAATACAAAGTTTTTTGTGATTTTATTACAATAACTTAATACAAAATGTTACTACTAAAGTTTATCGAACAACTTGCATTGAAAATTGTGCAGGCTGTCAAACTTCGGAATATGCTGCCTCTTACTGTCAGAGAGGCCAAATCCTTAACAACATTTAGAAATTTATTCAGAAAACACTATTTGTCTATAAATAGCTATGTCTGATTAAAACAATATAGTCATGCTAATTTACATTTATTATAATAACTCCGTGCAATGTATTTTGAAATATATTATTGTATATTTATGACTATGTATATATGTGTGTATTTCTATATTTATTTGTTAAATTAGTTTGAGTATTTATGTATCTATTGCCTTTTTCCTGTACCATCTACATCACCTGATTCAAATTTGTTTTTGATTTAGGTTGCCTGGAAGATATTATAAATATGGTCTATTTTTGTAATAGTATATTTTGGTGTGCAATAAAGTGTTATCTCTCTCTCTCAAAACTATTTATATAGACTATTAATATTTTGTACTCTTTTTAAAGCAATGCTAACAACTACGTCTATAGAAATTCACGCCATAAAACACTTAATTGTACATAAATATATTTTATACCGCCTGTTTTGTACGTAAGTTATAATATATTAGTTTCTAGACTGGTAGCTAAATGTTAAACAATGATTTGATAATAAGGTCTGCATTGTATTTCGTTTCTTAATGCTGAAACGAATTATTATGTGAAATACTAAAATTCATCGTATTACAAAACAGATACATAAACGTTTGTAATGATTTCTTATTTAAGAGGGTGGTCTGTAAAAGCTGTCTTACTACGAAACTTTGAACACAGTATACAAAAGTATTCAATATATCACTCATTATTCATTTTTTCCTTCTTTACTTTGTCGCAGATAAAATTGTTTTTCATTAGAATGTGACTGATTCTGAAAACAATATGCTCGGCGTGGTATAAATACGAGATTGACTTTGGCAAAGCAGCTGGATCGCCTGGTACCCGTATAAATTTAATTTACCACCAAACAATATTTGTTTTTATTTTCGGGGGTTTTCTCGTTGAGTAAGTAATTATTTAATGTAGATGAAGTCCGCACCAACACGCGTCGTTCTCTCCGTGAAACAGGGAATTATATGCTTCGGTGGGGAATTTGAACGGCTGCATTCTTTGGTACACCAACCCTCCCCCTTAAATCGTTGATCTATTGAAAATTCGGATTTATTTATACGAAGCCGAATTTGTGGCATACTAAATTATTATTATTTAACGTAGGTGTATATGTGCATTAATAACAATGGCCCATAAACGTCCCAATGCTGGACTCGTTTGAACGAGTTTCCCCATTTCAGTGGAACTGGTGGTACAGGATGGTAGCAGCCACGTATGTCCAAAGCAGATTGATAGGGTTCACGCATCCGTATGAGTCTCTTTATGAGTAAGTTTCATCACGATATATTCTTTCTCAGTCAACGTGTCTTGTGGTGATTGTAACTTAAAACATTTTAGGCCAAAAAAATAAATAAACGGTCCATGCCTTCTGTCTAAGATTGCGAACCGCATGAATTGGATAAGGCGCTTATCAAAAATTGCAAATTTAACAGGTTTTTTTTATCCATTTTTGTCTGATATAGTTTAAAAACAGCTTTAAATCTTATATAATCTTTTAATAAAGTGCCAAAAACATAAAAATAGAGTAGGATAGAAGTTTCTTTGTTAGATTTCTTGACTTGTCTAAACTAGAACTCGTATGATATTTTGTCAAGTTCATGCGAGTGTCGTATAAATCAGTTTGAACCGATTTGCATGCGAGACTTGCCTTTCAAGCTTGGTAATCAGCACGGAATTTTGTATCTTTTTTACGACGATATTCAATGACCAGGCGACTAATCGCCCTTCTACGTACGATATCGTATGTTTAGTTTACATGATCATATTTTTTTCTTGCTTTCGACAATCGTATCTTTGAGGCAATAAACTCTCTACATATAAACGGCCCTTAATCCATATGAAGATAGTAATAATACTCTCGCAATGTCGCATTCTCTAGAATAGAACTGTGTTTATTTTTTACCGTTTCACGACTGAACGGAACTCAGTGAAATTCGGTATATAGATAATTTGTGTCTTGGAGAAGGCTACATTTTTTCTCAACAATATGAAAGAGGTTGAAATTGGGAATGGAAATTTGTGTATGTAATTTATAATACCTCAAGTTAAAGGTATGATAATTCATATTTAGGTGCTTGGTAAGAAGTACAATAATTGGTAAATTGAACTCAAGGTCTCTTAAAAGCTCGTAAAGATCGTCATCAAATTTATTAAGTATTATGTTAATACATTTTATATTACACAGTTGTTTGAAGTAGTTATACTTAAATATATCACATACATCGTACTACACCATGCTCAGTGTATAATGCAATCTGTAATCTAATCTTTGGACAGTTTCCTTAGACAAATTGCTTTAAACTTGACAACTGTTCTCGTTTACAATGTACATTAACAAACAGTTTGTTTCGGTTATCTAGAAATACTTTTAGTACAGTGGATGGTAAATAAAGCTGGTTTAACGTGCACTACTCTTAATAATCACCGCTACCTAAAGTCATTTGTTCACTTGTATTAAGTAAGGGAAATTTTAATTATAAAACAAAATCCAGCGTACTTCCTATTTAGCTTATTTTTGACGCGATGAAATATAGATTATACGCACTCATGGACCTATAGCAGTGTCGAGTGGGGTTTAAGCTTAGCCGGTATATTCCTTAAAACACCCTGAGGTACGCGTCCTTCCGCCATAGACTAGGGTCGTGGGTTTGAAAGCCTGGCGATACCACCAAGCGGCGCCACGCGAGTCGTCTCCGTGTTATGCTGCGGCATCGTATCATGGAAATTAGCCATATGATTACTACAGTATCCTAAATATTACGGAAATTAGCCATTTGGTTACTACAGTATCCTAAATATTACGGAAATCAGCCATTTGGTTACTACAGTATCCTAAATATCACGGAAATTAGCCATTTGGTTACTACAGTATCCTAAATATCACGGAAATTAGCCATTTGGTTACTACAGTATACTAAATATCATGGAAATTAGCCATTTGGTTACTACAGTATCCTAAATATCACGGAAATTAGCCATTTGGTTACTACAGTATCCTAAATATCATTGAAATTAGCCATTTGTTTACTACAGTATCCTAAATATCATGGAAATTAGCCATTTGGTTACTACAGTATCCTAAATATCATGGAAATTAGCCATTTGGTTACTACAGTATCCTAAATATCACGGAAATTAGCCATTTGGTTACTAGAGTATCCTAAAAAATAGTGCAATATAAAACAGCTGCCATTTCAGAAACTATTAAACGAATGTCAATCTTAAATTATCTGCATGGTTTAAATAATTTTTAATCTTATTTTTTCATAATTTTGCCAGAACATTGTATTGCAGGATACAGAAGATACAGACGGAGCGACATAACTAAACTTTAAGGTTTTGTCTAAGTACTACTTTGCTTTTGCACTTTTAATTTAAGATACTTTTTATTGTATTTGTAAGTTATTATTGTCGCTGTAGACGGACCATGAAAATGGCCCGGACTTTTGGAAGGCTTATGTGGGGCCATGGGAAGGCCAACACGTAGAGTATTGTTGTTTTTATTATGTAATGCATAAACTTATATTATGTCATTTCAGTTCCATTGCATGCATATGTTTTACTTAGACATCAGATTGCAAAAAAAAGAATTTAGTAGCGTAATTTAAAAACATAATGTAAGGGTCTCTTGATAACTTGTAGTCTATTTATGTATAATCATTATTAAGCGCTCATGTGTCTAATGTGTTTTTAATTATGATATCAGTTGTCTTGTTGCCATCACAACTGTCATTATAGCATCAATAACTATCATTATTAAAACTTTCTCAATAGAAGCACGAAATCCTTGAAATATAGAAGGCCATAACAATTTCGCTCCCTTCATCAGCTATTCATTAGCATCGGGAGTGCGTTGTAAACAAGTAGGTTGTGCGACATTAGTAATTCATACGAAATAACACATAACAATAGTAATCAGCCGTTCTGTTATAAAAGAAAAATCACATTTCGAATGTGGGCAGGCAGTGCCAAGCACAGATTTCGTCGGCAATGTATCGTGAAATTAGTTTAGTGGCACTATATAATTAGGCGGCCCCACTTTTTCTAGCCCTACGGTCGACGGTCGACGGCCGTACGAGGGTGCTACCCCGCGTGTTATGACGAAAATGTCAACCCAGTATGCGACTTGATGAATCGACATTATTTTATATATCATGCCTTGTGCTTACAACTCTATAATACCGGCAAACAGTTGATGCTTAAGACTATACATCAGTCGGTATTAAATGGCTTTCATTTAGACGTCAAAACTAGGAATCATTTTAATACAAAAAGCCTTTTTGACCTAATATATATAATGTATATGAAAATAAATACAATACATTTATAGATTTTCACTTTTAAAATAGTTCAATAATAATCTATAAGATCATTTTTAGTGTACAATTAAATATACTTTGCATTTACAAGTCTATATGAGCATAAAAAATTATATTCAAAAATGTATGAAAACTTGGATATAGGAAATATAATATTTTCTTAAGTTTAATTAATATTTTCTTCATTTATTTCATTTTTGTTATTCCGACGTTTCGTTTTGCGCTTAAAACCGTTAAAACGTAGTTTTATTATAGGAAATATATTGTATTTTTTTAAACCCTGGTTATTTAGGTTGGGGAAAAAGTTTCTTCGCATTTTATATAAAAATTCAAAAGGTTTTTTTATAAATTTTATTTACATTTGACTAAAGTATGTAGGAGCCATTTTGTTGGATAACTTAATGCCATCTTGTAGGTAGGGACGTGATCCCATTGCTATAAAAATTTTGGGGCTTCTGATCAAAAAAACTGCGACAAGTGGTTTTAGCAGTCCTCTCCTGATGTTAACCTGACACTGCCTAAGGAATTCTGCAGATACCGAAACAGGTGAAAATCTGAAGGTGCAAGGTCAAGACTATACGGCGGATGCATTAACATCTCCCTGCCAAACTCTCGTAATTTTAGCTGAGTGGCTAAAGATGTGTGAGGTCTAGCGTTACATAATGAAAAACCACACCTCTTCTGATGATTAATTCTGGCCGCTTTCTCTCAACTTTTTGCTTTAATCTCATCAGTTGTTCGTAGTACAGTTCAGTGTCTATGGTCCTGCCTGGCGGTAGCAGCTCGTAATGAATAATGCCCTTCCAATCCCACCATACACACAGCATCACCTTGTTGCGAGTTAACCCGGATTTCGCCGGCCTTTGACCACGATCTTTTTCGCACGTTCTTGTCGTACGTGATCCACTTTTCAGCACTTATCAGCTTCTTCAAAAATGGTTCGGTTTCATTACGTCGTAATAAAGAATCACAAATGAGTACTTGGTTCATTAGATTTCTTTCGTGAGCTCATGAGGCACCCAAATATCGAGCTTTTTTGTGTACCCAGCTTTTTTCAAATGCGCCAAAACCATTTTGTGGTCAATTACCAGTTCTCCAGCTACATCGTAACTACTAATATGCCGATCTTGCTCCACGTTTTCAAAAATGACATCAATTTTGTCCGTAACAGGGCGACCAGAGCGACGTGCATCTTTGATATCAAAATTTCCGGATTGAAAGCGCTTAAACCAAATTTGCGCTACTCTCACAGATACTGCATTAGGTCCATAAACATCACAAATAATTTTCGCGGCTTGTGTTGCATTTTTACCTTTTTCGAATCGTAATCGAAATAGTATCGAATTTCTTCATTAGGTTCACTCATTTTAACAATAAGAAAAACAAATGTAAATCACACATTTTCCTAATTTGAATTTAGGATTGTCTTCTTTAAAATTAAAACTTTTTAATGATACTAAAACCAGCCAGATGCAAATGGTATAGCCAAAGAGATCTTATTATAAGTTCATACATACTATATGCGAAAAGACTTTTTCCCCAACCTATTATAAAAGTCGAAAAGATTTTGTATTAGGATTTTTTTAAGTTTCGTATTTAAATGAAAGTTTTGCAAAAATCGACTGTGATGTGATAAACATGGATTGATCGGAGTTAAAATAAAACACCAAGAAACTGAAAGGTACATTTCATAGATTTATTATATAAAATCTTAACGCTACATTTGAATTTAACTTAATATAATATAATAACATGTGAAATTTACAGAGCTATGACATTAGTACAGATAATAGTAATTAGTATATAATTATTGCGCAAGGTTCTCCCAGGAGGTGGGATATCCTTATAAATTATTAAAATACTTAAGTACCGACTCTTAACTAATACAATAAACGACAAAGCTCAGATATTTCTTACGAATTTTTATAGCTAATCTTGTATTTACATTATGATATGAGAGAGAAGTTTGAAAATATTTATATGCATTTGCGAAAGGAAAGGATTTCAAGCGCCTATAACACTATCATATACTATAAGCGACTTTCAGCAACCTTATTTTAAGTTTGAAAATAAATTTTATGACGTCGATGTTGAGAATTTCATTACAATGAAATGAGACCGATATCTCATAGATTATTCTAAGAGCTACAACGAGTAGGTAAATTTTTAATGAGCAATTTTATTTGGCTTCTGTATCTACAGTTAGACATGTGGTAAACAATAATTTAGATACTTAAATTTTTTTACGTATGTTCATTCATAAAAAGTTCAGCTAATTAAAATTACAGGTCTTTCTCGTTCTATCACCTTCTCCCAATTATTTGAAGTCGGCACAATATGTTTTTTCCTTCTATACTCCTATACCGACATACCTCCTATGTCACATCCTTAATCATCAGGGTATAAAATATTAATTAAATCATTAGACGTTTCTTTTAAAACTATCAGGAACCGTGAGTAATGGAGACTCAAATTGCCATTTAAATTTTGAAAAATATAATTACAATTAGAAAATTTAAAATTAAATACGCTTACATTTCTGGTTAAACATTTCTTTAACAAAAATGAAAACCACACATTATTTTGTGCAACATGTTAGAAAAATATCAAATAACGTTTAAGACAATACTATAGGCATATATACAATATTATAGTTTTGAATATATACTTGAAATATTATCACTGTCAGCGTGGAGTTATGGTAGACCGATTTGGACTTTACGGGCTGTCATGTGGGGAAAACGCAGTCTCAACGACATCATTTGTCGAGCTCTTGTCAGCGCCAGCGTGTCAGCCATTTTAGAACCGAATGGCTTGGTGCGCGACTATGGCAAGAGACCGGGCGGAATGTCACTCGTCCCTTGGAAGATGGGGCGGCCGCTAGTGTGGGATGCGACTTGTGTTAACAGACTGGTCCCGTCACATCTTCCAATGACTGAGTCAGGAGCTGGCAACGCCGCCACTTTAGCCGAAGACGTCAAACAGCGCAAATATGGAGCCTTAGGAAAAGGTTACATATTTGTGCCGTTTGGGGTTGAAACATTGGGCTCGTGGGATTCATCAGCAAAGAGCTTTTTTAAAGACATTTGTAAAAAACTCTGACACTACCCGTGAGCAGAAGGCTGGCTCATATTTTGCCCAGAGAATTAGCATTTCCATATAGCGTGGCAATTCAGCCAGCTCTGCTACATAATTTATAAGTTTAGATTTAATTTATTTAAGTTATGTATATATTTAGGTATTCTGAATTTGATGTTATATAATATTTAGAAAAATAAAATTTTAAAGTTTGAACACAAAAATTTTAATTTTAAACAGACCCAGTATGTTTTCATCCCTCAATTCGTTTATACATCAATCAAGGTATACGTCTTTGGTTCTAAATATCCAACCTTGACATATTAAACAAAATTTATATCATAAACATTATAGTATATTTTATAATTCATGTTTAAACTGTATACTTTTATTATAGAAAACCGAGGAAATAATATGTATTCCTCCAGAAGAATTTATATACATATATATATACATACATATATATATATATATATATATATATATATATATATATTTTTTTTTTTCATGTTACCACACAAAATAACAATACCTGCGCAAGAAATTGAATGTTTTTTTACATTTATATTACGTAACTGCAGATACAGTGGTCAAGTTGATAAATTTATGTACTTTCACAATATAGTCCTAGAAAAATAAATAGGTATGATTAAAATACATTTGCAAATGCTTTTTTAAAATCATGTAAATATAAGAATGTTAGAACTACGTATGATTTTCATATGTACAAGCTCAAATTTATGATATGAGATTTGAAATACATCAAAATATGCATTAAGTAAGATGTGTTTTACTAAACCGAACATTATAAAACTGAGGATTTTTGTATAAAAATATTATGCACTGATAGAGGAGTTTTGGTACTTTTTGTAAACGAACTATTTTCTAATCAAGTTATAAAATGTTTAGAACTCTCACATATTACTATAACCTATAACATATATTTAAAACAAATTCGAAATAAATATTACTAATGAACCATATTTTACTGTAATATTTCTCGAATAATTTTACAAACTTGTTAGCTTGAAGCCTACAATTTGGCTGTTAATTACTTACTTGTATTATAATTAAGAGTTTATTTTTAGTGTTATGGTAGGAAATCTTACTAATTACGGACCAGGCGTTCGCCAGAATTATGTTAGCCGTTAAATGAAATAAGGGCTAGCCACGATTTACGTCGGTTTTGTGAGAGCTCTACACAGCTTTATGTTGCTATAAATTACACCACTAACTAACCATTGTTGACCCTTTACTTATTACAGCAATAATAGATTGTGCACTAAAATATTTTACTTTTCCATTCAACCTAGAGAAAAATACAGCTAATAAATGCATCAATGAGTGCTTATTTAACCTTAAAAATCGACGATTGAAAAGCAATTCAAACTGAGAAATAGAGTAAACTGTTGAGAAGAAAGATATAAGTTCGAGTTTTGAGAAAGAAATCATCAAACTTTACTGAACTCATCAAACTTTTCGGTGAAGTTTGAACTTATAGGTCATGTGATTCGTACCAATTTACATACTAAATTACGTTGACTCCATTTTAAAATGAATACACGTTTATACTTTGCTATAATATAAAGATTTCTAGTTAGGCGAAGTTTGTATGCTTATTTAAAATAAATCGTTAAAAATTGTTATTCATAAATAGATATTAGCGTTAAAATGCTGTAGAACTTTACGATAAGTTTGTTTGACGTTCGAGCCGACAAATTTTACAAAGACTATAGTCTTTGTAAAATTTGTCGGCTCGATGGTAAAAAAATGTTATGCATAATCGCATATTGGCACTTAAAACGCTTCAAAACTCTGCCAATTTAAAACAGTTTGGACATTGTTAATATTATCGTGAATGAACCTGGATATTATGAGTAGTGATGTGTGACACTAGGCATTAGATAAGCGTGACAAATGTACCGTCTATTTTTCTCAATGAAAAGGTGGGAGCCCAACAGTAAGTACGTATTTATAGGCTACTATGATTATTTACTAAATATAATATGTATGTATATGCTCTTTTATGTTTCCATTTATCATTTTAAATAATAAATCAAAGTAAACTTATTATATTAGTTTTAAACGATAGTATTATCTACAGCTACTCTGATAATTAAAAAAACTAAAGAAATGATTTTTAGGTACTTTAATCAACGCTATTTATTTCGAAAACTCTGGCGATATTAGTGTGGTAATACTTAAACATAAATCGCTCTTCTATACAGTTTACTCAATTTCAATTAGGATGGCCTTTTAGCGCCTGTATCTCCATAATCAATACTTAAAATACACTTTTCCTAAACGCATTTCTTATATATCACAGGCTTAAATTATACTCTTTACGATTAGGGACGTGCATACTATACGTACACTTATAATAGTATAGTAGAACGAAATTAGGTAACTATTTACACAAATAGGGGAAAAATAATGAGGCAAACCCTCCCACAACCCTCGGAGATTTCAAATTACGCGATGTAGCAATACACGGCAGTGTATATCTTTATATTTAAATCGTTGTTGTACTACAAATAACAAGTTTTGATTTTATATCATTATTTAAATATTTTTATTTTTAAGTTGTTGTTAACATGTTCACTGCCATACTTAAAATGTAAGTTACCTCGAGATTAGTAAATATCATAATTAATCTTTTAAAAATATATTTCGTATAAAATGTTAAGAGTTCATCATGCAACATCACGTAGTGGAACAAACGAAAAATCAATGTAGGTTACCGATGAACGTGTTAAGGGATTTGCTTCAATTTTCGTGACTAATGTAGAAACATTTAAAATATTCAAGCGTGTTTTGTATTTCTCCATAATAGTTTCAGACGTTTGGCTTACACCACTTACCAGAGATTATTTGTGAGACCCAAGAAAATAGTTAATAATCATTTTATATTGTTTTTTTCAATCTATCTGTATGCTATACTTGTCTGATTTATTATTATTTCACCATGTATTATTACTATTATTCTTATTTGATCTTGTGGTTAAAATGTTAACATTGAAACGTGCGCTTAAATCCGCCAAATTAGTTTTAATAATATTTTTTTCTGATGGTCTGACGTCACAGTGCTAACGGCACTTGCATTATTATAGCGATCGATGTTCATTGGTTTGAGATGTTTGACCAAGCACACAGAAAAAAGAACGAGAAACCCGATTTGACAATGAACAAGGACATAATAAATTATAATGATATCTAGGCCAACGTAAAATGTAATCAATTTATCAACCACATTATACTTTCAAAATAGCCGTTACAAATTAATAATTTCAAATGAAAACGTTCTACAATTAATCTTACGGCGATATCAAAATTAATTCCATTCCATAAATCTAACAATTTCTCTATTCGCTTACCCAACGAACAAAGCAGCGTACTTACAATTAAAAAATGTATATTTCTAAATCTTTATTCCTTTTTACAATCCATTTACCAACAAAGCAACTCACAACGCTAGTTATTTTATCGTTCCATTTTAAAATTTCAGTAATAAAAAGTTCGTATAAATTTTTGAGTGTCCAATCACCTTCTCATGTTCTAGCCGAGTTTACGTGGAACGATTCACTGATGACTACTTAGTTTTATTACACTTCACTATGTTTTACAAAAGCTATATAAATTACGTTTGTCAGGCAGGCGGAAAAATGGACAATGATTGTGTAGTACTGTACTACTGTGTAAAAGTATCAGGGTATTTTTATCCAAAGCCAAATATCTAATCTATTATGTCGTCACGAATTCATTGCAGAATTTTTTAAATAGATATAATTCCACTCTCTTCAAGACACAGCAAAAGAGATAAATTAGTGAATACGTGAAGTTTGCTGCCAAACATCACTCTTCGCTTTTCCGCCTACTTAAGAAACAGACTATAGAGGGAGTCATGTTTGTTTGATTACACTAATAGTTTTGCTTCAAACACACTATGGAGTCACTATGAGATTTGGAGCGGATATTTTACGGTGGAGTTCCTCACGAGAATATGTTGAAATATTTCAGGCTGGCCGAAATATATGGTATTGGGATAGCTCCTGCGTAATAATTAACTGACTGAAACATGAGATAGGCGACGTTCAGAAGCTATCACACTATTTCATTAGGATGTGTGTTCTGATTTGAGTCGTTCTGCCTTGCGCATTGCTGAAACGTAAACAAACACTGTGTTAGCTAATACATAACAAAGTTTTTGTTTTACAAATTTCTATGATTTTTATGTGGTTTCATTCACTTAAACTTTCGATCCAAATCCCGTGGAAATTATATGGTATACCTACTATAGACGAGTAAATTGTCCCACATTGGTCCTTTTTTTTTGGAAAATACACATATGCCAAATTTTACGAAAATCTCTAATTTCTTTGATCATGAAAATCAAACATACAATGTACAAAGAAACTCACTTTCACATTAGTAAATTAGTATGGAATGCACTGATGAATGTTTATTTAAGAAGTTATTAAAAAAAACCTACAAGAAGTAATAATAATAAAAATGATGTACGGTATATTTAGGAACACACCTCTTGCTTTCGTTCCCATGTTTTCATAGCAGTTTTGTATTTCTCAAATTCATGGCACCAATTGGAATAAATCTTCTGATATTCATTACTTTTCTCAGGTGGTGAGCATCTGCAAAATAAGTTAATATAAAGTGGAACCGCTAAAATATATGTATTTTCATCATCCACCTGTATGCTTATTTTACCTGTGTGTGTCGACAGTTATATTGTATGAGCAAAGCAAAGATCCTCCTAACCAGCAGTCATATCTACCAGCGTCTCCTTCGTTTACTGATAGTATCAACAATCCGTGTTCAGAAGTTTCTATATACTTTTCTGGTTTACTGCAAAAAAGACAGTTTACAATTAATAGGGTACTTGAGTCTTATTTTAATGACGTGGCTTCGAATTGTAACAGAAATCGGGGACATGCATGGCTTATAATGTAATAATCATTTGTTCTACGGCCCAAATTTGTTAGTGACTACATTTGAAACTATGTAAATGTAGACCATATGACATTTTTTTTAGGTTTTATTCAATTATTTATTATATTATTGTAAAAAGAAATAAAGCGGCAATTTTCTCAGATTCGTATAACGAACATGAAAGTAAATATTATGCTGTCTTCTAACGACTAGACCATCAAGACAATTTCACTAACCGACTGTCCAAAGTGGACACTTAGGCCTGGGGTTTAATATGTATGTAATTAAAATTTGAAAGGTGTAAAAAAACATGAAAAGACCTACGCACCGAGTAATCACTGTGTATAACTGTGCATTGTAACTCGCCATGGACATAGATGACGGATAATTGATCCATTTATACAGGAGGTCTGAACCCAGTAGTAGGGACAGTATATGTTAATATTAATATAAAACAAAGCCAGAAGAAAATTCCCAGATGACAATATTGTAAATTATAAAAGTTAAAGTTTAAAAATAAAAATTAATGTTTGAGATGGAACACAACGATCAGAACGAATATGTCACGCTGTAAAGTATTTTTTATATCAATGTGCAAGGATTTGATGCTTTTGCATTATATTTAAAAAAATAATGAGATTCACAAACAGGGTGATTATTTTTTATTATTAATGGATGGAAATCTGTGAGTCAGTACACGCGTTCAAAGCAAAAGTATTATTTATAGTATGTATACGTATCAATAACATTGGTAGATTTAATTACGTACATGGTGATTCTTCAAAGTTTTGGTAGTTCTGTCATAAATTAATTCAGGTACGGGACGTAACCTAGCACATACTTTAAAATTGAAAATATGCATTTATTGGCAATGGATACATATTTGTGACGTTCGGTGTCAAAACTCAAGGGCCATGGGGTCCTGAAGCCTATCGGTTCCAAAAGGCTGGTCCTCTACTTGAGGCCACGCATTCGCGTTGTCATCCAGCGCGGAAATGCGGCCAGCGTTTTGCGCACGTTCCCAAGCGACAGCGATGACCAAGTTCGAGTATACAGCCTTTAAATAAGACGCGATTGCCTTAATACAGAGCCATCACAAAATGCAAAAAAGGGAAAAAATCGCGTTCTTAAGATTTCTTTTAACTGTTATTCTAAAATGCCTTAAGACATTCATAATACTATGTCTTTCCTCTTGTATTTTATTCGTGCAGGCGGAAGTGAGATAGTGTAACATTTGGAAGTATTTTAATTAAAGTAGCTGCATGCGTGTTCACTGCGAATGTTTTCTAAATAACTTTAAAGTCATTTAATTCGTATTTATCTTCGCCTTTGAACAACTGAAATTACCGCGCAGGTGCTTTAGTGGTAATTAAATTGTGGGTATTCGCAGCCTGCTTGAACATTAAAACACTTTTTTTGCATTTTGTACGTTTGTCTGGGGGATTATGGGGATATACGGTGATATGCGAACTTTTTGCGGTTCACGTGTAAACTGCTGGGTATATTTTACGACACACACTATTTTACTTATATGGATCTTGTACTGTCTGTTTATGAAAGTTTAGTGTTTAAGTTTTGAATATAAATTTAGTTTTATATTCCCTAACTTCTCTTACAAAAATGTAGTACGTAACGCAAATTTACGTGTTACATTGTATACAACTTTTGCTAGAGCCATAAATACGTTTTTGTTACTCATAGAAAAGGTATATAGGTATAGTGTTGAATCCATACATTTTATGTCGATAGTTTTATAAGAGCCGCTAGATTTTATTTTCGTCGTCATTGCGTGGAGGCGAAAGTAGTCTCCAACGCACGTGAAGTCAGTCAGGACATTCCGTGCCTAAGACCGCAGTGAACGCTTCACATCCCATTCCTAAATTCCATTAAACTCTAATAACAAGACATGATTGCTTTTGGTGTGCGTGCCATAAATCGAAGACCTAAAGTGCCACCCGACGAATTGTTAGTGCCGTGCACACTGAGAGCTGACCTTGGTGCCCCATTGAAGGTGGATTTGATGGTTAGTGGTGCTAATTACACCATTGGTTTTTGAGCAGGATTTGGCATATCTCTCACTTCCATAAATTCCCCTAAATAAAATCACAGTCGACTTAACCAAAATTTCTAGAACCTGCTCCAGTTGTGCGGATCCGTGATACAGCTTTGCACATATAGGCAATTAGTAATATTTTCAATATGTGTTGTCTATGTATTATTCTCAATTTGATACCTAAAGCGTTGTCACCTAATTTTTTCTAATAAGTAAATAAAAACTCAAGGACCACGTGTAAAAACAATTTTGCACAATCAACATTACTGTTTTTAAATATAGGACAATTTTAATATGTTATATCTCCTGCTACAGAAGTTCTTGAAGTTATCAGCTGTAAAATACAAACAGATAGACAAATACCAAAGATAATATATAGGCAAATTCATAGTCGGTGTAATTTATAGCAAAATTCGATACAATAAATTGGGATGTGCGAGGTCAGAACTTTGGCTTAGAACTTCGGTATAACTTTTATTGAAGCCTACAAACTAATTACTTTGCAACTGATTTATTGGTGACCAAGAGTTACTTTACTTGTAAAAGTTTGTGGTTATAGGACTGCTATTCTTAATTGTACCTACTGTTAGGATTATAACATTTAAAACATGTTTAAGAAATAAAAATGATTTATGATGTTGTCTCAAACTTTCAAGATTCGAACCTAATCCATTGGAATTTAGATTTGGACGAGGCAATAAGCTACTACAACTTTTTCGTTCAATGTCATTCATATTATTATTAGTTAGTAGCGATAGGAATAATATTTTCATATTTCAATAGGTACTTACTTAAATGTTATAGGATGACGTCCCTTTTCTCTAGAATAATGGAACCATGTAACAGCCCGCGGTTGGAGGACTTCAGGCATTTTTACAAAACTGCCCAAATGCAGACTTTGGCCCCATGTGGCCGACACGCTTTTGCGAGATATCGACGAATCGCATATGTCCGCTGTCTCATTAGCGACGTCTTGAATAAGGCTGTAAATATATATTTCATTCAAATATCATAAAGTATAAATAGTTAACAAGCGCTGCTGAATATAAAATATGGCTACCGAGATAGATTTAAAAATTGGACTACTATACCGCGACAATATTTGAGGTTTATATGTTCTTTTCCGTTGTTAGAAGAACATATTATTATGACCTTGGATTCGATCGCACAAAACAGATAGTCCTTTTAGTATTTCTTACAATGTTTAGTCTAGGGACAAAATAATAAAAATTGTTATAATAGTGTTACAATACACAAGCTCAATTTTATTAGACAATACTAGAGTATACGTTTTCTATATAGTTTAATAGAGTAGTGAGTCTAGAACAGAGCTCATCTAATCCACTTACTTATCGTGATTGAGCGACGCAACGATTAGGAATTAAATAATTATAAGTAGTTCATTAAACTCATTCACCTTGTAAAAATTCTATTATTTTCTATAAAATATTAAATTTAGTTTTCAGCAAATCGTGCTTTCCACGATGACTATTTTTTTATTTTTTTTTATTGCAGGAGTTCAGCAGACAGGCAGATGGCCCACTTGATGGAAAGCGGTTACCATCGTCTATGGACATTTGCAATATCAATGGTACTACAAATGCGCTGCTACTCTTTTAAGGGAGACTGAAAGCTGGTCACTAATGCCAGAACACAACTCAAGGTTGTTATGGCGACATACTTTAGACCAGGAGAGGTAGCCATTCAGTCGGGCAAATGCCCTACCACCTGGATGTGGGCCGTTTTGTCGCCTCTTGCGACAGGCCGCCCGGCCGCAGGAAATTGTATTCTTTCTCCGTTCCTGCACGGATAAAACTGAGGACTGAGGTAGTGATCGCTCATTTCCTCTCATTCCAATCACTTTCTTACTCAGTTTTCTGTAGCTAATTTCGATAGGCCAAAAAGATTGATGTGAGCTATTACGTAAATAATTTATTCGTTTTATATTAAGAAAATGGCAACATTAGCTCCCGCATCCGCAGCAGTCTTCATGTCCGTGACAGCCAAAAATTGCAAGAAAGTCGCCTACACTGGAACGGCCACGTTCTACGGAGATCGGCTAGTTATGAGGGCAATACAATAGATGTCTTGCCATGTCACCTACCCCAGGTCCCGGTAGAAGGGGTATGACTAAAAAGGGCTGGTTTGATGTCGTGAAGGACGACATAAGTACCAATGGTCTCAAAACAAGCGATCTACAGCATCGCGAGAAGTGAAGAAAAAAAAAGTAGAAAAGTGGACCCCGTGCGTCGAAGCGAAGGCTCTAAATGCAATTGAAATTAAGCGCTCGGATGATGATGATGGTAAGCTTACTCACCCAGGCATATACTCCCTACAAACGCTGGCGTCTCGATCCCAGCCGCAATAGGGGTCGCGTGCGCATCTAACGCATGCGTCGTATCGTCTCGCACACAAAGCTAGACGCAGTTGCAGCACTCGACGGTCGGAGGCCGCGTAGAGCGAACCGTGGACTCGGGATATAGCCATTGCCTAACAACATAATTTATTAGGATAAACGTTTAATCCAAAGTGAATAAATTGTGAGTTTTTTTTAAATATTGAAGTAAGAATAATAATTCATATATTGGACAGGAAAACAATTTCTAAACGGATTATTCGCTATATTTTTGGGTTAAAAACTTTTGTCTAGTTTAAGACAAAAAATGTGCAGTTATGTTACATATTATATTGGTTTATTTCCTCTGCATGGTCTTAGATATATGCTAATATTATAATCTGTTAAGATTGTCATGTAATTTAGTTAAGAAGTACATTTTTTAAATTTTTATTAAATGAGTTCATACTTCATGCTTCTCAACTCTCACACTAATTCGTATTTAAGGCCCGAGATGGAAATTAGGTTTTCTATCTCGGAAAATACAAAAAAGTTCGCGACATACGTCACCAAAGTGTTAACAGGAAAATTAAGTCCCAGTAGAATAATCAAATACCTAATGAGAAAAACTCTTTCATAAATACTTCATTGTTCTATTATGTCATCATCAATCTCTGAACTACTTTATAAAATAAAGAAAGTTAGATATTTTATGAAATTTTATTTATACATATCAATCACTTGATTTGGTTCGTTGTCATCTTCAAAAAAAATTCATTAAAGATACGCATTAAATCAAGCAATATACATAATTGCAAAGTAAATAGTTCAAAATAATCTTAAAATGTTGCCAATTTACCTGAATAGGTTCCCCAGGGGTAACATCAAATATATCAAGTAAAGCTGACTGGCTGTCTCCGTTACGTGTCCATTGAACTATCTTGTGTATTTTGCCTTCATCTGAAACAAACAAAAGAATAAATAAAACCTGTGTAACATAGCTTAGGCTTGATGTTAAAATTATTTTGAGATTGGAAAGTTTTTTTATTTATATTAAGTAGCAATTTAAAAACACTTTTTTCCAATTAACTTTAGCTGTCAATTTTGGGTTCCTATTTAAAAATCGTAATTATTATGAGAACACGTAAAAACTATACCGCCGGCGCTCCGCCAGATCGTGTAGACTAAGCGCGACAGCGCCGCTGCCACACTTAACGCTCGTGTAGACGACACGGGGGACGCGCCGCACGTACACAACGGATTCACCGCGGACGCTTACTTAGGACGTGGTGAATGCTAAAAGCGGCGTCTAGACTCATTCGACGTTGGATGCCACTTATAGCATCTGATTGACTTTATGCCGATGATCACTCTGGAAATGTCTAAACACGCCTCAGTAGTCTGTATGAAAGAGCCTGAGAGAGACCACTATATAGAGCATTTCCATAATAAGTGCAAAGTTGTTTCTTTCCTTCTCAATAACCCGTCATAAGCATTCGTCTGTCGCGTACAGTGTCACGCCGTACGCAGCCTAAAGTATTTGTAGCGGGCCAGCGCCTTATGCCGTGAAGTAAGCGTCAGCTGTGAGGCTGCAGTATGGGGGAGATGACGTTTGCATATATACCTACAGCAATTCACAGAGAGAAAAGCAGTGTGGCAGCGGAGTATCGGCATTGCCGTTTACACGAACGCTGATGGTATGGCCATAGCATTGCGAAGAAGCGAAGTTTCGGATTTCTACCGTGTGAAAATGTACTCATGGTGTAGAGAAAATTTTGACACCGATCCAATTTGATTTTCATCGCCTTGAACTTCGTCGAGATTAGTTGTATAAAAGAGATATAGATTAGATCACTGGATTTACACCTTAATGTTTTTTTAATTATAAAATACGAGTTTTACTTTTGTATTCAGAAAAATTCAGAGTGCTTAAGAAACCAACAATCAATCAATAACTCTTTATTGTACACCAATATAAAAACGAACTTACAGACTTAAACTATGTCTAATTATGCACAAAGGGTGATCTTATCGTTAAAAAGTGATCTGTTCTAGACAACCCCAGGAATGAATTGAGATTATAATGACGACGGTGGTATACATAATACATAGTACAATTACTTACAGTTTAGTAATAAATATATAAATGCAGTATATACAGATGTTTTATATATCAAATAAATATATACTTAATATACATAACATACAAATACATATCTACAAAAATATATAAATGTTTACAGATACATATATATGTACATACATTTAAATATCATTATATTGCAAGGACAGGTCATACTTTTTGATCATTTTTTTAAGTATCGGTAGCGATTTTGCTTGTCTGATAGCAACTGGCAGCGTGTTCCAAAGCTGTATAGACTTGACGGTAAAAGAATTGTTGCAGAAAGTTGAACTATGCGCAGAGGTGTTTAGTTTCAGTTTAGTGGAAAGGTAAACTATAGGAGTACGAAATAAAGTCAAAGCATTCTTTAAGATAATGACGACCATGAACGTAAAGTAAAATTAAAATTTCTCATTAGCTGCATAACAATAATATTTACATTATTTTCTACTAACTCAGACATACTCCTATTATAGAACTAAGTAAGGAAGACAAAAAATAATATTTTCCTATTTATAGTTGTAAATTTCACACACAAAGTTTATGTTAATTGCACTGGATTGCACACACACACACACAGATGTGTTATAAGATCAGCTCCAGAGCTAATACGTAGTGGGTATCGTATTCACATCACATGTTGTTCGTTTAATTTAGAAATATACTATTAGAAATAAAAAGAGAAAAATATTTACTGTCACAAATGTTTAAATAACAATACATTGTACATGTAAAGCATGTAATATTAAATTATAAAAAAGACACGAAACATACATCACATTCACGGCAATGAGGCTAGAACTCGGCATTATGCCGCGACAAGATAATGTTACGTAATATTTGAATTTATGTTTAAATTCATCATTTAGTCATACATAATCAAGAAGACATTTCTTAAAATGCTCTTTTACAACCATTACGACTCAATAGTAAAGGAACTAAAAAAATATAATAGGTTGGGGAAAAAGTCTTTTCGCATATAGTATGTATGAACTTGTAATAAGATCTCTTTGGCTATACCATTTGTATCTGGCTGGTTTTGGTATCATTAAAAAGTTTTAATTTTAAAGAAGACAATTCCAAATTCAAATTAGGAAAATGTGTGATTTTCATTTGTTTTTCTTATTGTTAAAATGAGTGAATTCAATGAAGAAATTCGATACATTTTAAAATTTTACTACAAAAAAGGTAAAAATGCAACACAAGCCGCGAAAAAATTCGTGATGCTTATGGACCTAATGCAGTATATGTGAGAGTAGCGCAAATTTGGTTTAAGCGTTTTCAATCCGGAAATTTTGATATCAAAGATGCACGTCGCTCTGGTCGCTCTGTTACGCACAAAATTGATGCCATTTTTGAAAAAGTGGAGCAAGATCGGCATATTAGTAGTTACGATGTAGCTGGAGAACTGGCAATTGGCCACAAAATGGTTTTGACGCATTTGAAAAAGCTGAGTACACAAAAAAGCTCGATATTTGGGTGCCTCACGAGCTCACTAAAAGAAACCTAATGAACCGTGTACTCATTTGTGATTCTTTATTATGACGGAATGAAACCGAACCATTTTTGAAGAAGCTGATAACTGGTGATGAAAAGTGGATCACTTACGACAAGAACGTGTGAAAAAGGTTGTGGTCAAAGGCCGATCAGGCTTCACAGACTGTGGCGAAACCCGGGTTAACTCGCAACAAGGTGATGCTGTGTGTATGGTGGGATTGGAAGGGCATTATTCATTATGAGCTGCTACCGCCAGGCAGGACCATAGACACTGAACTGTACTACGAACAACTGATGAGATTAAAGTAAAAAGTTGAGAGAAAGCGGCCGGAATTAATCAACAGAAGGGGTGTGGTTTTTCACCATGATAACTCTAGACCTCACACATCTTTAGCCACTCAGCAAAAATTACGAGAGTATGGCTGGCAGGTGTTAATGCATCTGTCGTATAGTCTTGACCTTGCACCTTCAGATTTTCACCTGTTTCGGTCTCTGCAGAATTCCTTAGGCAGTGTCAGGTTAACATCACGAGAGGTCTGCCAAAACCACTTGTCGCAGTTTTTTGATCAGAAGCCCCAAAATTTTTATAGCAACGGGATCACGTCCCTACCTACAAGATGGCAAAAAGTTTTAGTCAAATATAAATAAACTTTATAAAAAAAATCTTTTGAATTTTTATATAAAATGCGAAGAAACTTTTTCCCCAACCTAATATAATATAATATTTCTTTAATTCATATCAACAAAAACTAGAGCATAATATTAAGTATTTGAGAATAGATTAAATAATTGCTCAATTATTTAATTCATTCTCAAAATTGGATCGAATGAGCGACATGACGTCATAAATTACTATCATAAATCATAAGCTACTTATGTACCTCGCAAATTAGTTAATCGTGTATCATTCAAATATCTACATACATACATAATGCTATTATGGAAATTCCAGGGGTTCATAGCGTTCCAAGACCAATTAGTTCCGACTTGAAGGGGTTAGATGTTTACTCAACGATCTGTATCGCTGTATTAGGATTATAATTAAGCGCTTATTATGTCTTAATGTACATGATTAAGATAAGATTCAGTTAATTAGATTTATTATCATTAGTGTATTTGTTAACTTGTTATTGAGTATGTATATTAAACCACCAAATTCTTAGTTCAACTAAATCAAAAACAAGTGCTTTGTGTACTACTAGATACAATTTTTAAGTCTATTTTTGTATTGGTGTGCAATAAATACTGTGTTTGTGAGTGTGAATCTATCTATGTATAAATTTATTCTAAGTACTATCATAAATGCGTATGTGAGATTGTTTGTGACATTTTCACGCGTTAACTACGCAAGAGATCGTCACGAAATTGTGCATACACGTTGTCAAGGGTATAGAACAGAACGTAGGGTACCTTTCATTTAGAAAAAAGTATTATTCTTGAGGGATAGACGAATACAGATGAAAAGATGGCGCTCTGAATGCATTTATAAGCGCCACCGTTGAAATTCACTACCATTTTTGCCGCGCAATGCCAAAGCCAGCAGTCATATGGTACAACAAATTTTCAGTCGCATACAAATACATTTTGAGAGAAATAGAATGATACATCCTCTTCTTGCAGAATGAACCGGTTATTTCAAGTTTATATAACACTCTCTTTAAGGTTTACACTCCGAACGAAGTAGTCGATTAAAACCAGTCAAAAATACGGCTTGGAACCGGTTTAAAATAGAGCGACTTCAAAATTTCTATCTCTTTCATATCTGAATTTCACACAAACCTCAAATGGTTGCAATTCGACTTCGCCGTTATGCTCATGTTCTGTCTCTTCTTTATAATGTAATGTTTGATCCTAGAACCCCGTCTTATTTTAAAGAACCTGTTCAGTTCTTTCACAGTAACAGTCTTTGATAAAGTCAGAGAGGTTGCGCCTCAGGACACTGTTACGTACTACGAAGATTTACACAAGATCGTTCTCTGTTCAGGCTGTGCAGCTCTGGAATGCTCTGCCGGCAGATGTCCGATCTGCTAAATCTATCCATTCCTTTAACAGACTTGTGAAGGACCACTATCTAACTGTATAACGTGTTTATTGTTTGTTTTGTATGTCTATGTACGTATATATTGTTATATATAATATATGTATAATAATTATTTTATCATTATATGAATATCTATTTCAGCTGCACGCCAACGCTATACTTATATATGCAATTAGATCTTGTCCATCCAAAGGTTGTGCATGGCAGAGATTGCTTTTAGCAATAAGGCCGCCCATTGTATATTACCTTTTAGTATGTAAGTTTATTTTGTATTTTTTCTCTGTAATGTTGGTGTACAATAAAGAGTATTGTATTGTAAAATAACCGGTTTTAGTCAACTACTTCGTTGGGAGTGTAAACTTTGTGAAAAGAGCGTCATATAAACCTGAATTAACCGGTTATTTCCGCGATAACACCTTTCTCATTCTATCTCACTCAACAGTGTTTCGTGTGCTTTGAAGGTGTGCGGCAAAAACCGTTCGGATACGTTCGAAACCGGCTTATTCAATAAAACCTATTTAACGAACTTTTGTTATCTAAAACAGTTTGATTGAGGTTAAAGTTAGAACAAATCGAAAAGAAAAGTTCCTGTGTACTTAGGTTGTACTGATTCGATTTTCATACCGATTTCTAGCCTTGATCAAAACGTCAGACGATAAATGAAAAAATACGTTTAAAATCGTTAAAGAGGAAGTTATGATATAACAGACTGCCAGAAGTGTAACAATATGAAACAAATCGATTTTTAAAGGATAGTTACATGTACGTTTATAACAGGTTGTTAGAATCTGACAAATTACGGGTATACAGAAAAACGACCGCGTCAATTAATTCGCCTCATTCCGTAAAAAACTCACGAAAGCCTAAATGATTGTTTGTTTATCAGTTGGCTTCAGTCGGCCTTTTAAAGTAATAAAAACCCTTGAAAACAAACTTTCTCCACGCTTTCCCGGGACGCTTCTAAAAATTGTTTTTCTCTGTAATTCTGAGAGCGTACACGTTGAAAATACAGTTTGGATTTAGTTTTAAGGCCAGAGTACCGGATTTGAGACAGTTTGTGTTTTGTTTCTTTAAGCTTTGCGCAAATTACTGGCGGGGTGTATTACAAACATCCGCTTAATGAAATTTTAATCGATTTCTCAAATAAACAGTCTGTGGTGTTTTTTAACATGTTGTATGCAGACTTTTGTTTTGATATGTTTTATATGAAAGGTGACAAGTTTGTGTAGGTCCGCACACAATTAAGGCTTAATTAGAGTTATCCAATTTCCATTGTTTGTATCATGACTAGACTATAGAACCTTGAAAAAGCATTTTATCAAAAAACATACTGATATTATAAATACGAAAGTAACTCTGCCTGTTACGCTTTTACGGAATAACTACATAATTGTTTTCGTTGAAACTTGGTGGTGGTGAAATGTAGAATTTGAACTTTACATTTGAGACGATGCCGAGAATAGACATAAGACACTTTTTATCCATGAAAATGGTATAGTTTATTTACTGGAATAGTGAAAACTTTCCGGGGACGAATGCAATATAATCTGTGTTATCTAATGGGGTTTGACTCGCGGAAATCCTAATAACCTGTATTTTAAAAACCACCCAAGGAAACTATATAGGTTAAACAAATAATTGGTAAAAAGATTGATAAAATATATTACAGAATTTTTCACCTTTATGTATTGCGCATTTTTTCCTTCCCTCAGTTACGTGTATAAAGTGCCATGTCTTCTAATGTTATTCTTTTCTTTAATGTGAAAGTTTCCTATTTGTGTACAAAAAATTGTTCTTACCTAACATATACTTCCATTTCAAATCCTACGTTACGTGTCGTACATGGAAAAGGTTAAAAATAAAAATACCCTACTTCTCCGAAGACTTCAGAAATAAACCCTTACTTGAAAGCAATCTTTGTAAACACATACGAATGGTACGCAATACAATCGGTAATAAGCACGTGACCACGCAGTTGCTTTAGTATTTACCTCTGTTTACGTGTGGAGCGTGTTAGGTTACCTTTCTATTTGAAAGAAGAAGACTAAAGCCAATATTAGATGGTTTAATTCTGTCTTTCAATGTGCATTAATCAAATAAAGTGATTCATATAAATATAAATTATATCCGTGCAGGAACGGAGAAAGAATACAATTTCCTGCGTCTGCCTGGTGGCATGCCGGCCTGTCGTAAGAGGCGACAAAACAACCCACAGCCAGGTAGGGTACTTGCCCGTCTGGGTGGCTACCACCCCTGGTCTAAAGTATGCCGCCATAACAACCATAAGTTGTGTTTCGGCATTGATAGTCAGGTTCCAATTTCCCTTTAGAGAGCGACAGCACATTGTTAGCACCTTTCGTGTTACAAATGTCCATAGGCGATAGTAAACGCTTTCCATCAGGTGGGCCGACTGCCTGTCTGCTGAACTCATGCAACAAAAAAAAATTGTATGTGCAGTTCACATGTAGTAGAAATGAAACTTCAAGGAATATACTTACAGATAATTTTTCTCGAACTTTTATTAATATAAATATTATTCCTTTTGACTACATCCGTCAACATATTCTAAATCAAAAAAATTAATCTAAATTACACTTTAAGTCACCAGCTTAAAGTTCAAAACTCAATGCACTGTTACGAACAATTTCCTTTGATTTACGTATAAAAGAATATCTGCCTTAAGTATATACAGATAGAGCTAAAATTCATTTGAAATCTTCAGTTTTATTAAATTAAAAATTAATACTAACGGGTAAAGATTTTGTTTTAAGCGTGGTAATTTATTTGATTTTTATTATTCCGACGTTTCGGCCACTTTTTAGTGGCCGTGGTCACGGAAGACAAATATGTCAAGTGTCAACGAGTATTGTTAAAGTTTTATTTAGCCTACCGCCAACTTATTCATTTTAATTATTTATTATGTATACAAGTCGCGAAAACTTAAGAAAATATTAAAAATGTTTTATTTAGAATTTTATAACGTTGAATTTTATGTGTTTATGTTTTTTTGTGTCACTTTTTCGTTTCATCGATTTTCAAAACATTCTAAACAAGTTTTACTTTAAAAATAATAATTTTTAATAATTCGATGTCATTGATTACCGTCGTGTCGTTTCAGTTTTGAACGTTTCAACTAAATTGATTCAAATTTACTGATCC
The DNA here is from genome assembly GCA_039645545.1 of Dendrolimus houi. Taxonomy (NCBI): domain Eukaryota; kingdom Metazoa; phylum Arthropoda; class Insecta; order Lepidoptera; family Lasiocampidae; genus Dendrolimus; species Dendrolimus houi. The sequence continues at coordinate 10,564,435 of CM077132.1, forward strand.
GTTTAATATTAGAATTACTGTCACACACTTATAAATAAAGCTTAAAATGCGATTAAATTAAAGACACATTAAAATTTTAATGTAAAAGAGTAATTGAAATGTTCATAACTCATTTGTACTTATTACCTTTTTTCAAAGAAAATATCTCACTACCAATTGATTTTATAAAAACATGTCCCAATCAAACATACATATTATATGTATGTGTAGTATAGATTCACTACTATTACTACTATTGGCTATGGCATACATAGACAATCTGGTAAACGAAGAGAAGAACAAACTAACATAAAGGATAGGAGGACAGACAGACCGATGTACCAATGGACGGACGGACGACTAGATGGACAGCTACGTAGAGATGGATTGGCGTGCAGAAGGCCAGACACGGGCATGAAATTATAACTCTCTCTCTGAGACTCTAAAAGTCTATCTAAATAAATTCTCGTTCAAAAGAAAATGAAACTAGTAGACGTTGCATAAATACCAGCAAAGTTAAAGTGGAAGTGGGCACGTCATAAAGTGAGGACCAGCGTGCCAAATTTTCTTCTGGTACCCCAGAGATCACAAAAGAAGTCGTGGAAGGCCCATTATAAAATGGAGCGATGATATTGCCTCGGTGGCGGGGAAATTTGGACAAGAATCGCGCAAAATAAAGTTAAATGTCAGAAGATGGAAGATGCCTACATCCAGAAATGGAGAAATTTGCAAAAATAAATATGTAATAACTAATAAGTCATTACGTGTAATCAAGGAATAAAGGCTGTTTTTATTTATTTTATTTTTGTTAAATAAATTCTGACTACAATCTGAACATGAACTCCGATATCTAAGCATCTGTTCTTCTAGCTTAACAACACTTTGGGCCCAAGCTTAGGGTCAAATCGTTCCGCTACTCCTCACAAAGAGGCCGAATCACGAACGGATTAATATTCGGCCCACGAATCTTAATAGCTAATTGGATTAGAGGCATGTACTGAAATTACCTAAGCCGGTTACGTACAATAGTAAAGGGTACGTGTCACAGTATGTTTGCTACCCAAAGGTCCATTTAGACTTGGTTGAATATTGCGGAGTACACTCGCCTAAGTACTGTTACTTACCAAAGTGATGTTTCAATAGTAGCTAGTATATTATGTCAAAAGGAAAAACAGATTATATAATAATTTTTTAGTACGTATAACTGAAATAAACATTATAAAAAGGAAAAAAAGTTATTCAGGACTAACTTTCATAATCAGAGTCAGGAGATTATTCATTAACCTAAACACTAAAATCAGATTCTTTATTTGTCTTATTGTGATAAGAAGAATTGAAACTGTCGATTTAGCCTAATTTAATGTTTACATTCAGTCAGTTAGTAAGAAGTATAGTAAATCTATGTGCTGATTGTTGTTTATAATCAATCATACTTAGAGAACAAATAAATGCCTGAACTACTTAAGAGCCAGAACGAATTCCCAAAGTATTGCACATTTTCCATCTAGATTCAAATATACGTCATTGGAATAAAACGGGAGTGAATTAACTACAGAATTCAATTCCAAAAATTCACATAATTTTTCTAAGTCAGTACTAAATACAGTGTAAACCCACCTCATAAGCGGGGTTAGCACGCATTCGTATTATTGTGTTCGTTAAGTTATAGCTGTCAAACTATAAATCAGTAATTATATTACTTCCCTTGTTAGTAATCAATGGGGATACATTACTGTGTGAATAGGCATGTGCGGTGTTTGATCGTATCGTTCGATTATTGAAGTTGAATTGGTGCACTTCTAAGGTTCATAGTTGATATCTATATTATACGGGGGTATCTATTGTTGATATCTATATTATACGGGGGTATCTATTGTTGATATCTATATTATAAGGTTCATAGTTGATGTCATATTTATATGACATAATATTCGATTAATAAAAATGTGACTGAAATCACATTTTTATTAATCGAATATATAATTTTTAATTTAATTTGGTATTCTAATATCATGTATGAAAACTTTTATTATGTATACAAACGGGGCGTTTATACTTATTTTCTTTTTATTTTATTAGAAAAACAGTTTACAACAAAATTAATTTTATTGTTTATAAACTAAAATCATTTAAATATTTTCACATATTATTAGCTAGCTTATCTATGTTAATAACCAATAATTAAGTTTTTTTTTGTTCAATATTGACCTCATTTAAATTAAGTAGACATTTTATGTAATTTTCGTATTATTGTAATATATTTTCTTTTGTATTTAACTGTTTGAGCCAATTTTTATTTTTATTATATAAATTGTTTTTTAGTGGAAACTTGATTAATATATGTAATAATTTTGTTTTATATTCAAGAATATTAATTATTGTATGTTTACCAAACAAGTTAAATAAATAAATAATAAAAGAAATAATTGAAAAAAGAAAACACATCAAAATATTTCAAAAAAGTGCCCCTATTATTAACTCGTTAATATTTGAAACTGTGCCTGATCAAAAGATTTTATACTGCTTGACGATTAATTTCTTTATCCTCTGCAACAGCTAAATAATTACAGTTCATTGACAAGAATAAAAAAAAGTTAGCCCTATAATTCTAAATGTCCGAGCAACGGCCAATTGTATCGGATTGCGAAATAATATTGTTGGCACTTTTAAACATATTTTTAACTAGAAATAAATGAGTGATGAGTCTACACGCTGCCTCTAAAGGAAACATCTTTGACTTATATCTCTCTCCAGGGTCTTCTTCCTCTTTATCATAATGAGGAGGTTGGGGCCACGAGGTTTTACCTCTTTACCCCGGCTGCAACTCAGTGGGCAACTACCCACCAGTAACTGGGTTCAGAGTTGCTGGAGTCTAAGAATTAGTCTAGTTAGGGTTCGTTAGCTATCTTGGCCGCAATAAAACCTTTATAGAATATGCCATAGCAATAAAATTATTGCTATGACATACTCTAAAAAGCTATAGCTATGAAACTACTGATTTATTAAGATATTTGAAGGAAAGTGGAGTGAAATTGCGAAAAAAATAAAATGAATGGTGGCTGCCATACATATGGCCATCTATTTGGGTTACATTATAGGTAACTATATTTTATTTTTATAACTAATTAGCTATCCCGGTAGACGTCGTCCTGCCCGGAAAAGCTTCAATCGATATGGCGACAACAGCGCCGACTACCGGGTCCAATTGTGAACCATCTCAGAAACCTTCTTTGGCTCATGCACAACAACTTTGCTAAAGATCATCACATGATCAAATGTATAGTTTACGATTCTATAAAGGACATACAGACAAACATTCATTTTTATATATAAAGAAGATAATTAGAAAGATGGTTTAGTAAAAATGTTATATGGAACTTATTCATCAACTAAAACTATGTTATATGTAGTGGTATAATATAATAAATGAATTGTCATGTTAACCAATAAAATACGATATTTGGGAAAACAGAAGTACATCTATACAGATGGAATTCTTGAGTGCATATTTAATTTAAACTGTTTGTTTATAATGTAGTATAATTAATATTTAAATGCCCTGTCCCTACATTCAATAGAAGAAAGGTCTTTTTCATTATGAAAATACTACTACTATAAATTTACGATATAAGATCCCATGAAATAATACGATATGTATGAAATAAGGTCTTATCAGTTCGTCTTAATAAAAAAATTAAGACCTTATTGTAATATTTAGATAAAAATCATCATTATTGTTTACTAAGCTTTAGATTAGATTTTAATTTTCAAAATTCAAAGAAGTTTACTTAATGTTTTATGATATAATAGTTTGAGTACATGTACGTACGTAATACATGAATATAAAGTAACCCTATTAGCAAGTATAAACTCTTAAAACCCATACATAGGTGAGCTTATTTTCCATCTGAATATTATACATCCAAATTTTAGTATTTTGGGAATGCAAAATGTTTATGAATTTGCATACGATCCGTGTTTTAATCAAACTATAATAATGTTTGGTATATGCCAAATAAAATTTACTAGCAACATTATGACCGACGACATCATCCTAGAGTTAAATCCCGGTTGAATTCAGAGCGTGCTCTTCGGAGCACGGTGTCCGTTATCCTAATTTTTCTTCTTTAACATTCCTTATTAACATTCATTATATCTTTAGCACGTATTTCGTTCTTCACGACGACAAAGCAGAATTTCTTTGCCTTCAGTGCGGTTAGACATTTGTGCCCCTAATAGCCAGCCGGGTCCCGCAAAATGAAGCCGTACTAATGTAAACTTCCAGTTCTTCCAGTCTTCCAGTTATGAGCTATGTAACAGACATGAAGGGCGCCGCAGATGTGGGAATTTCTAGTGCGGTCCTTCTGTGTGCGACCACATAAAATATTCACTGCTATAGATACATTATACGTGTCTGTGTAGTACACGTAACTCTTGTCATAACATTATAACTGCTGGCTATAAAAATTGTACGGGCTGTGTTCCACACATGAGCTAGTGATGCGCACAGTCGAGTTAAAATAAATATAATAGTTTTTCAAGATAGTTTAACTTATGTTTACAAATTATGCAAGTGAGAGGTGAGAGGACCAGTGCAACTGGCTCAATAAAATAAAATATTATAATTATACTGACAAGAGGCATCCGGGAATAATATGTACCTGACGCGTAACCAATCAACGATTGAGATATAACAAGCAAGAGCAGAATAGAAACAAAGGATCAGATCTGGCACGGTACGTACAGTGGAATAATCGAGAGCCGAGCAATAAGCATCAACGAGGCGACATCAGTTTGACATCACAACCCATTAGTTCCCTGTGAACGGCGCAAGGCTGTGATTGACGCGAACAAGTGCCTGTAATTATATACCCTGAATATGCTATGACGGAATTCTCACATGTCTAACTCGATAATTGGAGTGTATGTTATAGATTTGCCGGTTGCTGGGCTAAGAAATGGGGAGTATTAAGGAACGTAGATCAAAAATATTTGCCTAAACCGATTTCAGTTACAGCGACTGTTTGTATTTTAAGAATAGCTCTAATTACGGATGGGTCGGTATAAAATCGTTATGCCCATCTGTTTGTCTGTCTGTCTGTGTATGTCACAGTATTTTTTCAGAAACGATTAGGTATAATACATGGGTGAAATCTGACAAGCAGATTTCAGTCTGTAAACTGTTTAAGATATGAAGTGAAACCGCAAAAAAAAAATCCAAAATTACTGGCTGCTATATGCAATTAAGAGATGATAACATTTATTCAGTTTACATAGTCACTTCGGATATCGTCAGTCAGATGTCGAAAACACATAAGTTTCTTTAAAAAGTTTTTAATGAACTATTGAATATATAAATAATTATTATAGATAGCAAGATATTACATTTTAAATCGAGAAAATTATGTCTCCCCTATATGTTTGAAACTATGAAGGAGATAGAAAATTCCGAAAAAAATTAAGGTTGTGAATCTACAAAAATATTTTAATCAAAATTGGTTTGACAATATTCATTGAGATTTAGGGATATGAGGTATTTTCTATTATGTGCATTTCATATTTCAAATATATATTTAAATATTTATCTATACAGTATTGGAGTTACTTATTATCAAGGTAGTAAAAATTGTGTCTGCCTTCTAAGTTTTAAACTATGGAGCAGAAAGTTAAAAAAATTAGATGGTCTTGCTTAAAACGTAATTTCATTGAAAATATGTTTAAATGTCCACGGAGTAAATTTTGAGACATGAAGTATTTTTTGATTAAATACTATTTTTACGGTTCCGTAGTCAAGGTATAAAATAATGGAATTCGTGCCCTAGAAAACGCGACAATGTCAGATTTTCGTCACATTTTTAGACAACCTAAATTTCACTTGCGTTGAGAGTTATCAACAAAATATATGCGTTATATGTTTAGTAGACACATTTGCACACCCTTGCTTTCACTTATATATATTTCTTGATGCGATAATAGATGGTACACGGGAAAGCATTCAACAAACTTGTCTCCAAATGCGGGAGGTTCAAGGGGCCAAACACAAATCTGTTTACTGGAGCACTGCTACATGTTTTAAGCTTTAAGACGTGACATGACGGTAATTTAAGGACTAATATTTGGACGAGAAAGGGGTATATTCACTCATATTACAGCCCAGATTACACTTATAACTATTAATACTACTAGATTTCTAAGTGTAAATATGTATATCCCGCAGCAATAGTGCCTTGAATCTGTAGCTCAAATTGACAATCAAATCGAATTGGAATTGATACTCTTGACGGTTTTGGTAGTCGGTAAACCATCTCGGTTCTATATTAAATCAATCTTGATTTGACCAAGACTGCTTTAATATGAATTTTACGGTTAATTAACCACCGTCAGTCGAATGGATCTTGACTTGCACTGACATGTATTTTTTCGCGAAAGTTAGACTTGGGGCCCAATTGTCGTGTTAAGAAGGGGCATCTGTTCAACCACGGTCTGTGCAATGTTTATGTATGAAATTACATAACAACCATTTTATATTCAAAGCTGGGAAGGAACAAACAAACTCACTTTTTTATTGCAGGAGTTCAGCAGACAGGCAGACGGCCCCCTTGATGGAAAGCGGTTACCATCGCCTATGGAAATTTTCAACACCAAAAGTGCTACAAATGCGCTGCTACTCTCTTAAGAGAGACTAGAACCTGGTCACTAATACCGGAACACAACTCAACGTTGTTATGGCGGCATACTCTAGACCAGGGGTGGTATCCATCCGGTCGGACAAATACTCTATCACCTGGCTGTGGGTTGTTTTGTCGCCTCTTACGACATGGCGCCCGGCCGCAGGAAATTGTATTCTTTCTCATTGCTAAAACGTATTAGGTAATAACTATTAATATTGTTTATTGTGTAATAGCATAACAAGATGAAATGATACTTGAATTAATCTCAGCCCATAAGAATACCACTGGACGGGCTTTAGCCTTCTCTATTAAAACGGTTTTCTCGTGACGTCTTCCTTTATTGCCACCACTAATTGTGAGACTTTATTATCGTGGTACAGGTTCGCGTTTGACATGTAATTACGTCTGAATAAATGCCTAAATAATGCAAGCTCTTTGTGTCAGGATTCGGGTCCCAGTCAAAGTAATTTATTTTATCACACACGCAGTCACTAAGCCTATTACAATTTCTTCAACTTATGATGAAATGAAACCATAAAAATAACACCACAGTTGCAACAATTTAAAATTTGAGTAAAACGTATATCTGACCAAGTAAATAATGGCAATAAAATGGACCAATGAAAACATATTGAAAGTCCCATTTATCCAAATTAACATTAATTTGAATTAGTTAAAGTTAAGGTTAAAGTTTATTGACGCATCCACGATTTGGAATTTGGAATGGTATATAAATAAACTTAGTTTAATGATTAATTCTGATCACGGTCGGGCCGAGCAAAATAATTAAACAATCCCACATTGGACGTAAACGGACGGCCGGCCTCCCGGACCACCCCGAGACCAAACATAACGAATTTCATAAGGAAATACCCTCTCTAGGGGTGCTGTTAGATCCACAAACTAGATGATGCTAATACAGAGACAGAGAGATTTTGTAACTTGGTAGATGGGAGAAACTATCATGATAAAACTGCGTTTTGACGGTATTAAGCGCGGTATGTTTTTTTTTTATTTCGGCCACATTTCAGTAGCCGTGATCACGGAAGACAAAGATGTAAAGTGTCAATTTAAATTATTTGATTTAAATTGTACTTTATGGTTATTATTTACTGTATGGTATAATATATTATATTTACCGCCGCTTTGCTAGAAACTATCGTGTGATGATTTACTAGTTTTTTCCCGCGGCTTCGTTCACTTTAATGTTATCCCACGGAACAATACATTTTTTCGGGACAAAAAGTAACAATCTATCTCTGTGCCAACTTTCATCCAGATCTGTTGAACTATTCGGGCGTGATTAAGTAACAAACATCCGTCGAAACTTTCACATTTATAATTTAACTAGGGCTTTCCCCACGGCTACACCGCGTGATAAACCCCAGATAGTAGCTCTATGTTAGGTAAATAAAATTTAATTAGGTGTTTTATATAACCTAAACCTTCAATACTTTAGATTCTTGTTCAATATATTACAATTAGAAAGAAACTATGTCAATATAGTGTAGACAACTGCACAGCAAAACATAAAGTAAAGTCGCAGCCAACCTGATTTGAAGTACCTAATACGTAATGAATGACATGTGGGCAACATGACAACGTATTTGTCATTGAATTACAGCGATGGTTGTCTACATCGCAACTGCAGCGACATCTTTTTCACTAATCCGTCTATCCACGGCTATGACGTGATTTATCGGGATAAAATGTATCCGAAGTGTTGACTCATGTTATAAGTCAGCTCTGTGTCGAGTTTCATTCATATGTGTTCAGTAGTTTCTAAAAAAGATGGGACATGTGCGCATTCTCTTTCGATATTTACGTCTATTCCGTAGAAATGGCGTCATTTATCGGGATAACAAGTATCCTAAGTTACGCCTCGGGATATAAGCTAACTCTATATCGAGATTCATTTAAATTCGTTCAGTAGTTTTCACGTGATACTCTAACAGATAGACATACAGACAGACAGACAAAAAGACGTGAAGACAGACAGACAAAAATTTTAAAAATTATATTTTTGGTATCTCTTGGTCTGAATTATCCCCCCTGATTTTTTCACATTTTTAAACGCGTTGTACAAATTCGAACCTTTTACAGATCTATTATAGTAGAGGAGTGCGACCACAAAGACCGTGACACAAGATATTTATATATCAATAAGTATAGATGTATATGGTCGCACTCCTCCGAAACGGCTTAACCGATTTTAATTATATTTATTTTTGTATATTTGGTAGGAATGAGAATAATAGGTCGTAAAGTATTTTTTACCTTCCTATGGTGTTTTTTTATTTTTATAGCAGAACAAAGTTTGCCGGATCAGCTAGTATAGGTTTAGATAAACATTAAATATTAATTGAACATTAAGAGGATGTAAAGTTTAGGTTTACTCTTTTAACGATCTTATTTATTGAGTAAGACGAAGTTTGTAGACTGTCGGCATTTAAAATAAATCGTCCAAAAACATTATTCAGAATCATATATTACTATCAAAACGCTCTAAAAATACGTACGATATGTAAGTGTGATTAATTTAAGCACAATAAAGTGTTAAAGCTAAATTGATATTCATAATCGCATATTAGCACTAAAACCCTCTAGAACTCCTCACTAATAGCTAAGTAGCTAGAGGACCTTTGTTTAACGCCTTAAGTATTTATCGTTGGGCTGCTTCATAGACATAGAGGGGGCCTTTGACAAAACCAATTTCACCAGCATCGATATAGCACTCCGAAGACACGCAGTGGAAACCCTGCTTATCGACTGGATAATCAACATGTTAAGCAACAGATTTATAAAGGTAGGGGAAGACACGAAAGGCGCCCATGTGGTTCGAGGCTGTCCTCAAGGAGGAATACTTTCCCCACTTCTGTGGAACTTGGTTGTGAACGATCTCATTTCCAAACTAAATAGTCAACACTTTTACACAGTTGGCTACGCTGATGACATCACTATACTGAATGTAGGTAATAATGCCAGCATGGTGTGTGATAGGCTACAGGCATCCTTGCGTGTAGTGGAGAAGTGGTGTAAGGAGCATGAACTCTCTCCCAACTCACAGAAAACGCAGGTTGTTCTCTTTACAAACAAGAGAGTATTGGGTAATTACAGACTACAGACCCTCTTTGGAACTACACTTCAACTATCAAATGAGGTTAAATATCTTGGGATAACCCTAGACAACAAGTTAAACTGGAGCAGTCATGTTGACAACAAAGTCAACACATCTAGTGTAACCTTATGACAATGCCGTAGGATGGTCGGTAAGCGTTGGGGACTTCATCCCAAACTCTTTCTATGGCTTTATACAGCTGTGGTTAGACCCATGCTAACATATGGCTCTGTGGTTTGGTGGACAAGGACTAAGCTTAGGACCTGCACGGTCAAACTTCAGAGACTACAAAGACAAGCCTGCTGTGCTGTGACGGGATGCATGAAGACAACGCCCACCGCGGCCTTAGAAATAGCTTTTAACATCCCTCCACTGCACCTGTTCGTACAACAAGAGGCAGCAATGGCAGCCCTAAGATTAAAACACCTAAAAACTCTTAAGTTTGACAAGGTACTTAAGAGCATAAGACATTTCAGCATTCTCTCAGAAGCATGGTCCAACTCACCTTTGGTGGAAGCGGTCAGTGACAGAATAGAAAAAGCTTTCATTTTCGATAAAAAATACAAGGTTGAACTCATGGAAGGTAACGACAGTTTTCTTTCCCATCATGAGCTTAGCTTTTATACTGATGGGTCAAAGACTAGCTCGGGCTCAGGCACGGGAGTCTTCTCGGAAGACCTAAATATTAGCATATCGGAGCCCCTGGGTAAGTTTAATACAGTAAATCAAGCAGAATGCATAGGAATCCTGCTTGCAGCTAAAGCACTCGTAGCTAGAGATGTCTATGATCACAGTATCAGGATACTCTCTGATAGCAGATCGGTACTACAGGCCCTTAGTAGCAGGGTTATTTATTCAAATTTGATATACGAATGCCACTCGGCTCTAAATGAGGTGGCAGGTAAGAACAATAGCTTGACCCTTCAATGGATCAAGGGACACAGTGGTGCTCGAGGAAATGATGCGGCAGATCAATTGGCAAGGAGAGGTTCCGAAACCCAACCAGTTGGACCGGAACCTTTCCTGCCTTTTCCGCACAGCTGGTTTAGAAATTACATAAATCTAAGGACAAGGGCATTACATCAACAACTTTGGGACAACCTGAAGGATTGCAGGCAAGCCAAGCTGGCAATGCCTCGAGTGAGCCTGCGTTTTCCCAGGAATATTCTAAAGCTCAGTCGGTCCCGGCTGAGACAAGTTATTAGTGCAGCCACTGGACATGGCAATTTTAACAGACATCTTTCCAATATAGGTGTCACCGACAGCCCCCTGTGCAGAGCATGCCTGGACGCAGAAGAAACAGCCGCCCACGTCCTGCTTGAATGCAGAGAGGTGGCCCAATACAGGGCGAAGTATCTGGACGCCCCAGGTAGCCTCCGAGACGTCTTCAGTAACGTCAAGAAGCTGGTGGACTTCCTGGAGGAGCTGGGCTGGATGGAGTAAACCATTATCCACCCTCGCACGCAAAATAAGCGCTTTGTCGTCAAGTTGCGGAAACCGCCCGCTCGCAGAAGAAGAAGAAAGTGTTTGTCGTGTCAGTTGAAGCAACGTAAATAATACGTTTTATTAGTAAATATTCTTTAGCCTGGTAGATCTTTGATAGTATGGTAAGTAATGTTAAATCAACCTTAGTAATTCATACCACTCTTATCTTCTCAACAATAAAACAATCGTCTTGTTAAATAAAAAATATTAGAAACCAATAGGATATTGAGTATCGAAAATGTTTAATTATTTTTATTCACATTATTTTCCTTGCGAGTGTGATCACTCGCAAGGAAAATAATGTGAAGTCCCCGTAGCGTTTTCAAAAGAAATAATCCCGCAATCCAATAAAGATTCCGCTTAGACAGGCCTAAGTGAAAACTTTTTGCGATCCCGGAACAATATAAGTTTTATTCCTCCAAGTGGTATAAATTTCCAAACACAAAGTAGCTCTAACATCTTTATTGCTTTTCATAAAAAAAGTCCTCGTTTAACGTATAGATTCCGCCAGTCGCAGATTGGGATCGTTCTTTTCATTTTCGAAGATCGAACTGATACGTTTTTCAATTTATATTAACAAAGTGCCAAAAATAGTATTAGGCAGGTCCTCGCGCTAGTAATATAAAGCTAAACTAACCATTTTGACGATATGTTATATTTATGTTTACCTGAAAATCAGGGATACTATATAATATAGATATGTTTATTTAATATAGAGATTGGACAGAAATAGAAAAAGGTAGACCAAAAAGAAATTAATGGATTGTGTGAAGGATGACATGATTTGTGGTGTGACAGAGGACGTATGCCAGAATAAAGAAGCATGAAAGGAAGAGACTTATTATGCCGATCCCAAATAATTGGGAGAAGGTGAAAGAAAAGAGAGAGAGAGAGATTAGGCAAAACAGGCTATTACTATACAAAAACATAGTGTTTTTGCAGTAACTATCTATCATAGATTTAACTGCAAAATTAGGTAATACTAAGGTGGTGCACTCACAACCGAAAATAGATCAATGTCAACCAAAAGTAATAAAGTTAATTAATAAACAACTATCAGAAAAGGAGTTGAGTGTAGTTGTTATACGGAGTCATATAACATGATACACATTTCTATATTAATATACTTATAGAGGAGATTACAAAAAAATCTTATTTTTAAACGCTTGAAATGATTTCACTCGCCTAATTATATAGGCTACATTTAATCTTAATTTTATATTGTGGTATACCGAAACAGGGGCCTAAATGTCCTTCTTTGACATCCCAATTCCTCATTGCAAGTCTTAAAATCTTAAAAATAAAACATCTACCTATTATTTAATGAAATTCCTCAAACAATTTATTGCAGTATTGGGGCATTGGACTGTGTAAAACCAATGTATTTCCAGAATGTAAATCGTAAATGAAGTCCAGAATGTTGTTGAAGTTCTTGTTTCTAAACTACCTTTCTGAAGCGATTACTCGAGTTGATATGGTTAGTCATGGTATTTAGAATACTTCGATATATTCTTTGAATAATGATAATGATATTTAAGAAGTCTCTGACTAACTATTGAAGTAATCTTGCTGACGAGAGTACTCTGCGAATTAGGTCAGGCAAGCTAGTCTCACAGCTGGGAAATCTATAACATTGCCTTCAGCGATGAAGATTTGTATTAAATTCGAGTCACGAAAAACAATAAAGTGACGTATCATAAAACATGTCCAAACATGTATCCATGCGGTGAACATCAACAGGGAATCTCTATACGGGCCATGTTAGTAAAATTCTGCGATTGTTGGTATGAGCGAATTTCGGAAGGACTTTTATCACGAATCGCAATATGTATTTTATAGGCGTCGTAAATCGAAGAACGTGGGTTTTTAACGTTTGCCTACAACCGCTCGGCTGCCTTTTACGAGATTTGTCGCTCCAAGATTTATATGCGACCATCAAAAATTGGACCCCGTGACCTGTTTCTTTCGTGCAGGCCTAATTTTAATTGATTTTAATAATTAATTTTTATTCGAATAAAATTCAATTCAGTTTTAGTTCTATAAAGGAATAAAAAAAGAAAGCCTGGCGATCGATCAAATAGGTTATTAACGTAACACAGACACCAAGCTTTTTCTAAATCAATTTAATATGTACGTATGACAACTATGTAAAATGTTTGATTTATTGAGAGCAAATAAATAAATAATATTAATTACTATATGGCCAAAAAAGTGCTTTAACAGCAGTTTTGACAACAATTCTTAGTTAACGACATTTTCACTAAGGCCAAGCTACGATTTGGAATATAAAATATTTGAATCTTTTGTTACCAAGCAAGGTGCATCCAATATTTAACTTTGTTATCAAGCCTTTAAGTATATTTTCCACAAAGCATAACAACGATGTATATATACATTGGTGTTAGGTATAATTTTCAAATTCGTATCTCACTGAAACTAAAGTTATTTATTAAACCTTAAAGAAAGCATCATATGTTAATTCATATTACCAAAAATACATACATATATACTAAATTTCGTAGTAATTGGTTCATTCCCTAGAACGTATTGAAGAAACAAACAAATATTTAAAGTCTTATTCAACTATGCACGTCGGTATGTTTGAAGGCTAAGTGATAAGTATTCCGTTCAATATAACTTTCTCTACTTTTATTTATTGAATATTTTTTACACAAAATTTGTATTACAAAAAAATGTAAGTTGAGCGCAACCGAAAGGTTATTCGAAACACGTAGCAAAAGTGTATTTTTAAAGGAGGCTTTCACGGTGGCCGGTATTGGGGAAGCCGCGACCGCTTCAACCCCAAAAACTTTCTCGTTCGTACACCTTTTGATATTCAATATACTACGGGACCTAAGCAATCCTTTGATGAGATGTTTTATGCAAAAAACGTTGGCAACCGTTAGCGGGGCGCGAATAAGCGTTCAAAAGTGAACACATTAGTATTCCCAATCTCGCTCGGCCCGCGGCCTCCCTCTCTAGTTTTCGAGGGAATAAAAAAATCAATGTTTATTCCAAGGGACGACGTTAGAATACTAATTAAAAAGGTATAACTAATTGCTTTGTGTTTGTATGAAGGTGTGGTTATATAAATAGCCCTCTAATATTGTGTTACTTACTTGGACGGCACATTGAATTGCCTTGGCTACTTTTATTGTGGAATAATTAATGATTTTTTAATATAGGTATTTTTATTTACTTACTGGTACTTCCTAACACTTATGTAAATGATAAAATGTTATTAAATGTGGAAAGTACAATAAACGAGTGATAAAACACAATGGCGAGTTGTAATTTCGATAAGAGTCATTTCAAAACTTGAAATTTTTAGTCGGAAAAGTATATATATATGAAAGTAGGTTTGTTTTTATGCTTGTATGTGAGTATGTCTTTTTGATCTTTTTTTAGCACCTTGGGTGTGAATCGATTACCGATTATTATCAAATTTGGTACATATTTTTTATATCAAGGATGAACCTGGGCCATTTTTATGGGTAAAAAGAAAAGTTTCGGCCGGATACAGATCTTAAAATTACGCGAGCATACCGAAGCGGATCGCTCTAGTAGTACAAGATATATATCCTAGGCTACTAAGTGAACCGATTTTAGTGAAATTTGCTACATTGATAATGTAACTATTGGAGACAAATAATTGGATACCTTATATCTCGAAAACTGTTATAGTTTCAATCGTGTATTTAAAACAAGTTCAATGCTATTTATTCATTGTGCTTAGGTCAAGCATAAAGCCATATACATTCTAACAATTTAAAACTAGTGGTTTAAAACAACTACCTAAAAGTATTCGAGTCACATAGTACATAGCTAAGTTATACTGGTTATTATAGTACTGGCATGAGCGTAGATCAAGCTTGTGGCAGGTAAGGTGTTTCGAACTATAAATTACTTTGAAAATTCCGTTCCGGTATAACGGATCGCAGCTCGGCAATAAATATCGTTCATTTTCGTCCTGTGGGCAATGCACGGGAAGTGCTCGGCTGTGCTTCGGCTCTGATAACTGCACTCATGCCAATACCGTTCACCAGTATACCTTTACTGGGGTATAATGTATGTATGCCTTTAACTTTATAGAGCATCCTAAGATATAAGGATGTGTTAAATAAAAGATTGGCCACTGATGTGTCAGTCTACGCACAGTAAGTATAGGGTCCTAATAAGGTAACGAATGTCTTCTGGTTCATTAATTTGGCTGTGGAATTCTAAAAAAGCATTCAATCAAGCCACATCGCAATCTTAAGAATAACCAAATTTATTACATTTATTTACGAGTTCTACCAATTCGAATTCTTTTAGAACATTATAGAACATATTGCTATAGTTCAAAAATGGGGGCGGCATTACGTTTTTAGAAGGTAATATCTCACTAAGGCTGGTGTTCATAGACATTTAAGCGACGATTAAAATTAAATAATCGCTGTTTAGTCATATAATTTTCTTTTAAACATCGATTAAATATCTATACACACCGGCCTAAGTATTGACATTAAATAATTATTAAACGTTAGTTAAGATCTTTGAAAGCTCTCTAACTATATCACCTCACGCTAGTGATTTTCATCGCTCTCTTGTAATTTTTACTTCTTTCTCAATATCCGGATGAATATAATATATTGTTTTTTTTATTAATATTTAATAATATTTTCATCCGTGCAGGAACGGAGAAAGAATACAATTTCCTGCGGCCAGGCGGCCTGTCGTAAGAGGTGACAAAACAACCCACAGCCAGGTGGTAGGGTATTTGTCCGACTGGATGGATACCACCCCTGGTCTAGAGTATGCCGTCATAACAACCTTGAGTTGTGTTCCGGCATTAGTGACCAGGTTCCAGTCTGCGTTAAGAGAGCAGCAGCGCATTTGTAGCACTTTTGGTGTTGCAAATGTCCATAGGCGATGGTAACCGCTTTCCATCAAGTGGGCCGTCTGCCTGTCTGCTGAACTCATGCAATAAAAAAAATAATATATAAAATACAACTTCTTAAAAAGTTTTATCCGTGTATACTATAATTATTGAGAAAAATGGTCAGATATATGTATGTATGTGTATATATATATATATATATATATAGAAAGAAAGACAAAAATGATGATTTAACAAGCCTTAAAACGTATTAGTTTATTATTCTAAACGTATACTTAGAGGCTTACACATATTTAATATACGGTAAATTACCTTACGGTTCGATATTTCAGCAATACACCTCAACATATCATTTTGCATGGACCGCATTTCATGTTTATGGGAAAACTTGGCCTTCATGCACTTAGGCAAATGGGTTTTCGATACTTATAACAGCTATATTCACCGCATATCGTAACAATTTATGCAAGATAAAATATTTCATAAATTATTTCCGTATATTATGACTTGTTTGTGGAGTTAATAAACTCTTGTTGGACGCAGTAACATACATTTCAACGCTAATGTATAAGAGTCGATCTAAATATGTGCCTACCCATAATAGTATTATTTTTAGAATTTATTGCTATATTTATGTACTAGCGACGTGGTAGCTTAGTGGCATCGGGATCGGAATAAGATTGCACGAGTTCAAATTTTGGGCAGGAAGCACGAACCGCTTAAGTGCATAAAGAAAACATCGTGAGGAAATGTTGGCATCTTGATTACTAATGTGTGCACCCCGCCAATCCAGCTTGGATAAGCATGGCTGATAGACTATAGTTCACAGTTTAATGTTAAATAGTATTAAAAATATATATTGCACTGTGAATCACAAAGTAGATACTATAATGGTTACTAGGTTTTGCAACATCAAAAGACAAAGTATTTTGCGACGTTGAATCTACATAATTACGCCATCAAATTGCTGTAATATTTCCGGCGACGATTCACCAGTTAAGCCTTCTGTGAATTTTAAATCGTTTTTAATACAAGCGCACCGCCCACTGCCATATGCCGCCAAAGCTGACCCTAAGTCTACAATTTGATTTCCTATATTCCCCCCATAGCTTTCAATTCGTATTGCACAAAACTTTTTCTGTAATCGTTAGCGTCAAAAACACAAACACGTTACGTTTCCTTTATACTGTCGAACAAAACGTCTCATAATTACGTTTTGAGTTTCTTGTTAACACAACCTGTATTCGCTTGATACGTCAACATTAATATGTTCGTTTGTTTACAAAGGCGGCCCTTCATACTAAACATTCATCGCTCCTTCACATCTAACTCGGTGAATTTAATTAACTTTGTTAATTTCTAAATACTCCTAACGTCTTTGATACCTCCTTTCCCTCTCATTGACAAACACGACTGGGCGTGCGCTCGACAGTGGCTGTCAAACTTTTATCAACCTCGGCGAGCGCTTAAAAGTTGTTTGGCAACAGCGATTTAGGTGTGATAAAACAAATGGAACGGGTTGAGACGAGGGCCCGCAATGCGGGAGCATCATACGCTCATTTCTCATTGTCTACCAACACCTCTCTGCCACAACTTTCTGCTAGTGCATTTTAATGCATATTATAACGCGGTAAGCGCTCTAGTGCAATAAGTGTTGGGGTAATGTTACGACAGCAGACACTCGTGCTTATTCCGGTCTGTATTGAAAGTGTAAACTGTCCTTTTTCAAGGCACGCCTCAGGCTCGTTATGACAGAGTTTTGTACAACTTATTTCGGTTCCGAGTTTGAGTAGTAGTGAGCTAAGCGTACTATGGATTTTCATATATTATTCTTGGGATGTTGATAAATTACTACCATTAACATATCTGTTGGTATCGTACTAGTACTAGGTGCAGGTTATTATAATCTGACAACTTTATTGAGTTTAGCCTTAAGTTATCCAAATATAATTCCCGTGCGAGTGCCGGTATTGAGTGAAAAGCTGTTTTGTAGTCTAAGAAAGTTAAAACGAAGTTATACTGTTTGGCTTAAAATTGAAGTAATTATTATGGTACGTGGCGTCGGTAGAGGGGTCTGTCAAAGGTAACGTTTAAACAATTTAATATTCTACACACAAGCATTTGAAACGCTAACTCAAACGTTGCTTCTCCTTTCGTAAAAGTTGTTCCGTAAACGAATCCCCCTTCATTAGATATCTACGTGAGTTTAATCCAGTAAACAGGGCGGTGCGGACAACATTTTAAAGGAAAATTGGTGAAAATTGCAACAACCAAGCCAAAATTACCAGTTGGAGGTGTTGTATCGGTGGGAGCAGTAGGGGGGTGCGCTCGAATTTATGCGTCAGCCGAAATGTGACGCGAAGTCTCTGTGGTGCACATGAATCGGTGGAGCGTCTCCGTATACTCCGTTCGCCGTTGGATACGAAAGTGCGGACATAAAAGTCGAAATAAATTCTCATATATACGCCATATTACGTTCTATTCTTATGGAGAGTGGTAAAGCAGGCGACTAGACTTAAAGTATAATACCTCACTTGCAATTTTTACTCAATAACCAAGATATATCAACGAATTAAAAAGGAATTTGATGTTTGCCAAAACATTAAATATTTGTCGTTCCAATCAATGATGTTCGTAAAATAATTCATTTTACTATTAAGATATTACGTTTATTTGACTGAATATACATACAACTGTTTCTAAACCCGGTTTTGGCCACTTTATAGTAGAAAAATGTCTCAGACGTCATGTTAGCTTAAATGTTTAATTTTGTTTATAGTTCCTATTAACTCTATGGGAGCCTTCTATCCAGGGTTTTTCAGGCGGCGTAGCCGCGGGGAAAATGCTGGTTTAATATAAGGATAAAAGTAAACCAAACAAGCGACGGATGTATTTTGTGAATGATGATATGAAGGTTTATGGTAAGACATAGGATATATTACGCATGAATAGAGTATGGAATGAAAAGCCATGGTAACCCCAATTTATTGCAAAAAGATAGAACAGTCGTAATAACCTAAGTCAAATCGACTTATAACATAGTTTAATTTATCGTAGAAGCAAATTTACATATTTTCATTGTTCTATCAATTTGTTTGTACATAAAACTGCAGTTAAATGCGACAATAAATATTTTAATTGCCCCACTGGCTTAGCGCGTGCATTTTAAAAGTCAATAAAAACGAGCGTGAAACCGGCTACACTACGTTTTTTCACAGCATTTTACTAGTAACAATGAAAGTATAATCGGTTTTTCATGTTTTGAACGAAATCTTGTTTTATAGGTGCGGAGGGGTATAAGCCGACATGCGTGTATGCCACACAGTAGCATCCAAACGTGTCCAAACGTTCACTGCTGGTCGAGACGAATTATGGGCGCTGTGGCACTTTCACCCTCCACTTTTTAATTTCCCAATGGGAAGGGAATTTTTTAATTTGAAATTCATTTTATGGAATATTATGTCGTGGCGTGTCCAAGTTCTGATTGTTTCGAGTACCGCACTTGCACTTGCATTGTTTCAAGTGTTCCGGCGAAAAGTGCTGCTATTGTTTTTACTGCATTAAGTATGATTTCATGCTCAAGTTTAAACATATTTTTTTTAGTATGACAGTTTTAAAGATTTCAAAATAGATTGTAGATAAACTTTTATTTATTTTTAATTAATTAAAATTTTGTAAGTTAAATCTTAATTAAAAGAAATAAATAAAATTTCAAAGACAAGGCCGCGCGTTATACTATATTTTTGTCTTTTTCAATTTTTGTTTATCTATGTTTTGTTTCACAACAAAGTTATCTATTAATAACTATTATTTCTATCTATCTATGCAAGTATGTATTGGAGTATCTTTAAAATAATAATTTCTAAATCGTTCTCGTTACAAGTATAAAAGATATGTGTTGTTTTATAAGCGACCTTTCTGGCCTTACTTTGAAACTAAAACAGAGGAAGCTAAGAGAGAGCAGGGCATATTTTGATGAAAACTAAAACTCTCATTACATTTTAAAGTGTTAATCACGACTCTTGCACGCATTGTTTTGATGCACTGAAGTATAGATATTATATAGTTTTAAATGAATTCAAATATGAAGCTATTAGCACCGCAAATTAAATCAAATTTGTACTAAATTATAATGGATCCTACCGCTCGTTTAATTTAATTAAAAATTGATATTAAACATAGGTTTGAAAATATAAAAAGTAATATTTTTTAAACATGAATTTTTACTAATAAGATTTTCTATTATTCCTGTCTCTTAGAAAATGTTCTCTAAACAACTTTTATATTAGGAAAAAAGGTTATCTGTCTGTATATTTAAACTAGCTGTTAATGAGCCTACTGATTTTGAAAAACAACATATGTACACATTACAGTAGTACAGTAAGTTACAGTACCTAACTTATTAGTATAGTATTTTAATCTCATCATAATTTCTGTTCTGTGTACACATATACCTATATGCCTAAAATTATTATTAAAATGCTTTAAATTAACTACTTTTACAAACAATTTAACTAAAAAAATAATAACTAGTAAAAACAGGTTAGACATACAAGATGGTAACAAAGAGAATAAAAATACTTACTGGTACCAGCATAATACACCGTGTAGTCAAGTTGATGTCCAAGCATATCAACCTTCACCTTGTCAACGACCAGTCTTGTGAAGAATAGGTCTCTTTTGTAGTAAATAGGCTTCTCATTTTCGTGTGACACAGCGCTGTCCATTAATGGATGAGACCTGTGGGCGAAATAGGATGTTAAGTAAATTGTTTATACAAAACATATTTTATGTACAAAAACAATTATATGTATACTAGGATGAACCACGCGAAATATAGCTTTTAAAATGTTTTTATTTGTGTTATTTTTTGACCTTGTCCTGTCCTGAAAACTGAAAAATTAAAACTCTAGAACCCAATTGTAGCGCAACCTACCATGTCTAATTGTGAATCTAAACCATCCCGAGACCCACTCAAGCTTATATTTTTTTTAACACATTGGAACCAGATTAATTTTGGTTGATTCATCCAATTTAAAAGACAGAAATTAATCGTATAATATCGCCTTCAGTTAAACTTGTTAAAGAAAGCACCGCCCGTGCTGTCTTGAGGAACAATTTGCCGGAGGAGCAGTAGACTTCAAATCACGTATGTACTATGTGAGAGTGCTTCATCCTAGATCACATCATTACTCAACATCAGGTGAGATAGATATCAAACGCGAACCTATACTACGGTAAAAAAAGAAATATATATCTAAAATTAATTTAAAAAATTTACTTGTATATTTCTAAATATATTTATATTATTTTGTAAATTTAATTTATTATGTATGTATTTAGTTTATAAAAACTCCAGCCTAATTCTAATTGTATTTATAGATCCATATGTTAATCAATTATATATTTTTTTTATATTTGCAGGTATCAAACTGGCAGACGACCTCTCTATCACCGTCCACAGATATCTGCAAAACCAAGGCTACTTAAACTTTGTCTGCCTCTTTGGGGCTTAAAAGATTAAAAGAGCGTAATCTTTAAACTTGTTATAAAATATGAAATTGATATAAAACTATAATCTTATACTTATAACCATATTTGTTTTTTAATTTAATTAAAATATACGTATTTGAACTTCAAACTTATGACCATTATAAAAAACCGACCATCCAATCTATTTGAGATTAAATATTGTAAGGTTTACAGCTAGTATTAAATTCAAGTATAAAGTAGTAATTTTATTACTTTTGTCATATAGAATGACCTTTAGACGACTCGTACAGTAATAAAGTTTATCCCCTTTTAACCTAAAATTCAAATAGGTATTCCACTCACTTTAATTGGATGTCCAGAACAATAAAGGTTAATTCTTTGAAGTGACATGTTGAAACTATGATTAATTTTACCTTTGTGTATTGTGATCAGCGGACACGCCCTTTTTAATTCTTGAATGATAGTAAAACACTAGTCATGTTTTATATGTTAATTTGCGACAGTTCAGTTTATAATTTGTTTCATATTAGGCCTAAACACGGTAACGTTTTTTAAACTAAAGGGCTTTAGTATTTAAAGGCTAGGTAACAGGGAGATAAAACAAAGTTTAGTTACTGGCCGCAGACAGCCAAAATAGGTAGACTCAGTGCCGAGCTCTAAGAGTGAAGCCGGCTAAGGAAGCCGATCGCGCTGCAGTGCGTTATGAGAACTTAGTATTGTCACAATTTGGGCCACCTGCATATTTGTAAACAAAGCACATTTATTAACCGCCGGCATTTGAGTTATTTAAGCAATAACATTGAAACTATTTATGACTGTCTTCTTTTGTTTACCTTGTGTTTAAAATTTGTGATTAAAAAACAGCCCATTGTGTATTGTAATCTTTAATGGCAGTCATTAGACAGGTGTGTTGAACTGATTCTAATAAATTCGATCTACGCAGGCGGGCAGCCATATTGTATCGGTGCAGTATAAAGCAATGGCCCAACGGAGGATCGGTAGTCAAGCGATAACCATTAGCGAGACAAGACGTGTGTATATTCGATAATCTATATAGTGACGGACTTTGCGCGTGTTATTCAATCGCGCATTACGTTTAGACTGATTGTGTCCAGTTATATTTGTACCTGTGTTATACGTGTTTGTATAGTTCTAATAAATTCTATAGTAATTCCAACGGCATTATAATTCGAGTCCTCTAACTGAAAACAGTATTAAATATCGAATTAGACCGGAAATGTGGAATAGTTTCTATTGAACACATTACTATTAATCACGCAGACGCAAACGACGTGTATACTACAGAAGTTTGCGTAGACGAATTTTTAAATGTTTTTCTTCATTTCTTGCTTTTGTTCACGTATACTCCGTCTATACTTTTATTCGTCTGAGTAACTGGCTTTCATTTAAAAATCAAAACTAAAAACCATTACTCCAAAAAAAAGTTAAAGAATATAAAAAGTATTATACTTTAATAGTTAGTCCGATCGAAATTAATGGCGTACATATAAGGTTTTCGAGAGTACTCGAAACTGAATACCCATGACCTGGTCTGGCAGAAAGTCCGGATTATGCAGGAGAAATAAGAAACTAAGTTTTTTGTCTGTAGCCATTTCAATAAAGTCTGTGACGTGAAGCTTAAAATTGATATTTTATTTACTCCAAATGGATGTTCTGATAAATACAAAGCCAACCAAGTGTAGCACGGCGGAAGTGTAAAACATGTAGAATACAATGTCGCATACGGTCAGTGTTAGAAGCGCGACGTGTCTGCGACGATAACGTAGCCTGTTGCTAACGTCTCTCACAATAGCGTCCTTTGTCGCCCCAGCAACAACAAAATACCTCATTCATTTAATTAAAATCTCTACTTTCGTTGTGAATAAAAATATTGTACAATTTCCAGCAGACTGGCGCAGGTGAAGTGTTAAAATCTCAACGTTTCCACATGAGGATCATGGAAAGCGGGGGAAAAAAAATAATTGAACGCTCCCGGTGTGAGAGCGTCGGATAATTAACAGGACGTGTCTCCAGATAAAAGTGTCTGTGGATTTCAATGAGCGTGGAATTTCGAAATCGCTGGAGACCTCGTCACTGATCGTGTTTTACAAATTAAAGTAACGATTTTACTACTTTTTTGCCTCCAGTACATCTACTAAAATAGCAACAGTGTCAGGACTTTATGCGTATCCGAGAGAGAGCTCAGTAATTTTTAATTAATTCAGTAATATATTGTTTTTATGTTTGCTAATTGATTGCAAGTGGCTACCGTCGCTCATGGACATTTGCAACACTAAGGGAACCGATGCGTTGCCTACCTCGTTGAGACTTTAAATATCTGTTTACACCCTTTTTGAAGAGCCCCATATTGTAACGTTCGGGGAAAACCGCGGGAGGGAGCTCATTCCACAGCTTGCTCACGTATGGCATAAAGGAGCTAGCGCCACGTACAGTGGATAACTTCCAGGTGTCAAGGAAGTGTGGATGAACTCTCAGTCGCCGGCGGGCAGTGCGGTGGTAAAATGGCGACGTAGGTACCAAACCAAACAGCTCCTCAGAACACTCCCCATTGTACAGACAGTACAACGCGCTTAGAGTGCCAACGTCTCTTCTGAGACTTAAAGGACTAGTTCTCTTTTCACTAACAAACGGAGACAAGTTTGATAAAGAATTATCTATCTATCTAATACAGGGGGTTACGCACTTAGGATTGGAAAGAAACATTTGTTTTTTGAACTAAACGCTACAATATTATAGTTTGTTTGATCCCGTATTCGTCGTCTTCTGAATGAACTGATTACCTTAAAGTTTGCTATATTTATTTTTTCAATAAGGTGACGAAAATAGGATTGTTTTATTCCTGAATGTAATGTGTGTGTGTAATGTTATGTGTGACATGAATTAAAATTTTACGCGAACAGATCAGCGTTGAAGACCCTAGTACTTCTTTATTACTTTATAAATGAATCCGCAATGTCTGTTTACGATTGAAAAAAAGATTTTAGTGGACACTGCTATTTATAGGGTTCCTAATCATAAATAATTATGATTTAAGAATATTAAGACCAAATTCGCGAGCGAAGTGGCGGGCACAACTAATAATGTCAAAAGGCGATACGCTATATATTTAAAGTAATATTGTAATAGGATTTCTCATCCTAATATCTCAACTTAAGGAAACATATAAAATCTAGTTTGCAATTGAAATCTAAAGACATTCTTCTTTTTCGATACATAGTTTATTAATTTTGCGTTTTTGTGGGTTATTTGAAATTTTAAATTCTTCTCCAAAAAATACATTTTAAAAATATCGCTTAAAACAAATATTAATATTAATAAAACTTACCTTATAAAATTAAGGACGGTGTCGGGTAATGAAGCAGTATCGTTGACACATGTTCCAGGTCTGGGTTCAGGAACCTTGCTACTGATGACCGGTAACCAAGCGGAGCTGGAAGACGCCTGCTCCTTAAATTTGCCCTCAAAAGCCTTTTGTATATCGCCTATGGTGAAGGTACATATCGCCGAACCCATTAGACCAGTAGATGCTGTTGTGAACACTCCGTAGAAGCGGCTATCGTCTCCTGGTACTTTGTAGATGCTCTCTGTCGACAAAATAATAGTGGGTATAATGTTGTGTCAGTAGCGTAGCAATCCTAACATCATTAACAAAGAGTTCAACATCCAAAGTGTTCGGTTAAGAGATTTCTGAAATCAATTTTTTCTAAATGTAATAATGTTTGGGTATTCAGATTTTTAATATCTATTAAGTTTAATTTAGTATGTTTCATTGTGAGCCCCAAATATTTGAAATTTTTTTGGATACAGAAAGCACAGTTCCAGATTTTTTAAGTAAATCGACAGACTATCCGTGCAGGAATGGAGAAAGAATACAATTTCCTGCGTCTGCCTGGTAGCCTGCCGGCCTGTCGTAAGAGGCGACAAAACAACCCACAGCCAGGTGGTAGGGTATTTGCTCGACTGGATGGCTACCACCCCTGGTCTAGAGTATGCCGCCGTAACAACCTTGAGTTGTGTTCCGGCATTAGTGACCAGGTTCCAGTCTCCCTTAAGAGAGTAGCAGCGCATTTGTAGCTGTACCTTTGGTGTTACAAATGTCCATAGGCGATGGTAACCGCTTTCCATCAAGTGGGCCGTCTGCCTGTCTGCTGAACTCTTTCAATAAAAAATAAAAAAAAACAAACACAGACATTGTATATTCCCAAACTCAGCAATTCTTGTGTTATGGGTAACATACCACGGACTACTATGGGGCCGATCCCAGACACTTAGACGAAAATAAATAACGATAGTTCGTTTACGAAATTTACCATGCCAGGAATCGAATCCGGGATTTCCGTTCCGAGATCTAGGCCGGCAGAAGCTATTTACATATTCTTTACAATTGACAAATTAATATGATTTATTAGTTTTGCCAGTCATGTTCTTAAAAAAATCAAATATACATATACATGTAAGTCTAAACACGAATACTACCAGTTCAGCTACAAGTTATCGCTATCTACAATAATCAAAGAAAACACAACTCTAGCAGCCCTTGGATAAATCCTAAGATTAATCAATGAAACCTACGGTTTATTTGTTTCGAAGAATTTTCAGGAACATTAAATGAATGAATATGCTTTATTGTGTTAAAAGAAAAGAACAGGAATTATAATTTACAAGGCGGTATTATCTGTATTAGCGATTTCTTCCAGACAACTATTGATGGACAAGAAGTTTGGTAAGAACAATGGTATGTTTCATTATTCTCACTTTAACTAATATTTTGTATCACCTTAATATGTAACAGGAAAAAACGTTGGTAGCCATTCACTCTCTTTGTTTTAAGGTGATTATCACAGATAATTAAATACTGGATAAATCAGGGAGAGAAATATTTTCTAGAAATCAGAAAATCTTTTCAACAAAGTATTCCTTGAAATAAAACTTTTAACGTAACCTTCATCACAATTTATATTTCAGACGACTCTAATTAATTTTAAGTTATTCAATAAGTCTTTCAAATTGTAAAAGCCAATCCATATTGTACGGCGAGTAGTCACGAAATGATTTCAGCCAAAAAGTAAAATGCTATCAAAAAACCAGCTAGCTTATTTACTTAATACAAATTAATTTTAAATAGCCTCTCAGACCACTCAGTATAATTATTCGATTATTTTCATAATTACAACGTGCAGGGTATTTTCAATACTTTCATATGAAAAAAGCTCTAGATTGTAAGAAATAATAATTACAAGGTGAATACTGAATATTATAGATGAATATTTATAGAATGTTGAGTATAACAAATGTGGACACTAAAGGCAGGATTAGTCCACTAATTCAAAGTCACACAGCGAAATATGCTCGGAGTGTCTCTATGGATAAATTACAAAATGAGGACATTCGTCAGAGAAACAAGGTATCCGATGTACCAATGAAGAGGATGAGTCTGGGAGTAGATAGCACGTTTAGGTAAACATAGTGTAGTACCTCCGCCTCGCTGGACCGACGACCTGCGTTATAGGTCGCCGGTAGGCACTGGATGAGAAAAGCTGAGGAACAGGTTATGTAGTGCAAACTTGAAGAGGCTTACATCCAGCAGTGGACTGCGAATGGACAATGATGTCACAAAAATAGATTAGTAATGGTAGTATCGCTGGTACGGCACCTGGTTCTCTTTGTTAACAGATTTACTTATTTAAATAATATTGTTACAACTTAAGTTCCGACAAAAACAAAATCCACCTGTATATCTATAAAAACAAGTTTTATTACCTGTCGGCATTTAAACTTATTGTAATTCTTTTATGATTGTCTTCTTTTGTTTACTTATTTATTGTTTATTGTGGAGAACAGCCTATTGTACTCTTTTATGGCCGTTTGCAGGCATAATTAGCCAGGTGTGCGGATTACGATTTCTAGGAAATTACGTCGACGCTTGCCGGGCAGACATATTTGCATTTGTGCAGTATAAAACGATGGCTTGATGAAGAGAGGAGTCAGTCGATCGATAACCACGAGCGAAGTAAGACGTGTGTAATACCATCGGGAATCTTTTAGTGACGGACTTTGCGCGTTTTATGGAATTACGACCTTCTGCATTGCGTTTGGACTGGTTGTGTTCGGTTATATTTGTACCTGTGTTATACGTGTTTGTATAGTTCTAATAAAGTCTATAGTAATTCTAACGGCATTTTAATTCGAGTCTCGAGACTCGTAGAAATATGGATGTATAAATGTGAGTGATCTGAATTAATGTATGTATTCATTCAGTAATTAACGATGTGATAAAACGAGAACTTATCAGGCAGTGTACCCGTTGTCTAATCTACACAGAGTTTCCCAAACTTATAGGAGTTTACTATCAAATAGCTGTAATTGTGGGCGACTAACTTTATATCTCATAGCCACCGAAAGTTACTGCAACAATTAAACTGCTCCCCTCATTGTAAATGTCATTTGGGTTCAAATTAAAGGACTTTATGTTTACTTTTAATTAATATTCGAGGTTCAGGGTTTAGGCGTTTGCTAGGGAATAACCTTATCAATTTATTCTGAACAGCGGTGATGAAACTAATAATAGGAATGGATTTTCAAAAACGTTATTTTAGAAATCTGTCAAAAATGTTTACGGCGGCTATATCTCTCATCCAGATCCCTTAGAAGGTTGAGGAACTTCTTGCCCACTACCACCAAAATTAAGCTAGCAGAGTCCTTATTACTTCCTATCCTTGATTATGCTGACGCCAGCTATCTAAATTTAACCCAAGAACAACTTAATAAACTTGAGCGCCTCCAAAATTTTTGCATAAGGTTCATATTTGGCCTACGCAAGTATGACCATGTCTCTGAATTCCGAAAAAAACTCAAGTGGTTGCCAATTCGATTTCGCCGGAATACTCACATCCTTTCTTTTCTCTATAGTATTTTATTTGTCCCAAGTACTCCTAATTACCTTAAACAACGTTTTGAATTTCTTTCGTGCTCTCATAATTTACGCCCTTCTACTAAACTTAAATTGAACACTCCTGTGCATAACTCAACTTTTTACAACAATTCTTTTACTGTTAAGGCTATACAGCTTTGGAATATGCTTCCTGTTACTATCAGACAAGCAAAATCGCTAGCGATATTTAAAACCATGATCAAAAAATACTACCTGTCGTTGGAATATGATACTTAAATTCATTTATAAATATTTATATATTCTGTAGATATGTATATTGAGTATATATCTATGTAATATATAAATTATCTACACATACACACACACACACACACACACACATATATATATATATATATATATATATATATATATATATATATATATATATATCGTTTATGTATTTATTATTAAAATGTAAGTAGTTCGTAATATATGTTACGTATACCACCATCGCCATTATCATCTCAATTCATTCCTGGGGTTTATTGGAAGAGATCGCTTTTTAGCGATAAGACCGCCCTTTGTACACAACTAGATATAATTTTAGTCTTTAAGTTGATTTTAGTATTGGTGTATAATAAAGTGTTATCTATCTATCTATCTATAATATTTATATAATATTTCAGGGTGGGCCCATAATGAGCATTGTACTTTATGATATTTATTTATTTACTATGAAAGATATACAGTTTTAAGTGTGATTATGTTATAAAGGTTTATTTTTCTTAAGCCTTATAAAACCGACGCTTTCGTAGTTATAAATCACTACATAAAATTTTAGTACATATCTGACAAAGGTTGAAAAAGGCGAAAATGTACTAGGCTAATCTTTTTATAGACTTTAGGAAGTAAATCGACGGTATAATATTACGATGTATGAATAGATTTACGGAGTAGAAAATTCTATATTAACGTATAAATAGAAAGGGCCTGTGTCAAAGCAGCCGTACGTTAGTATATATATATATAGTTGTATTACAAAAAGTTGAAAAAAATCAATTTTGGTGTTGACAATAAGATTTATTCTGCTGATTTCGACTGTAGCCAACACTACTTGTTATGGGCATGGTATGGCCAGATTCGTACTGTTCGTATCTTAAGCAGTCTAATAGGGGAGCGGACAGTCAAATCAACTGAGATACTTTTTTATAAAGTAACAGAACGTCGCAGCCTCATCAATTTTGTACGGGCATAACTGCTTATGAGGTCATAAGTAGGTATAAATAAAATTATTTCTGTTATGACATTTTAAAAATGTTTTTTAATATTAATATTTTTTATTTTGTAGCCATACAATTATATTCTTAAAATTTAAAAAAATACAATCAAATATCTATAATATTATAAAATTCTAAGCATGTCGTGTCTGTACATTAAAGCTATTTTAAAAAAACGACTGGAACAGACTATATAAACTTTATAAACGACAGAGAACACGATGCACTTTTTTAAATTTCTTGTCCGTTTGTCATTATGTCTGTACTTTTTATCTTTTATATATAAAATATATTTGGTTATAAAATGACCAAATTGAAAAAAAAATCGAATACCTATGTGATTTTTTTACTGATTGATAAGTAAATTTAATGTAATAAAATATGTGATATGTTTTATCCCGGGAATCCCGCGGGAATTTTCCCGGGAGCGATTTAAAGTTGTTCAGATGCAAAAAATTCGCTTACTCCGACACAGTTTCCACTAAAATGATAGCTTACAGTCTTTTTAAAATGCGGCGATACTTTGTGTTCCGGGAATCCCGAGAAAATTTCAAGTCAAGCGTGGACAAGTCGCGGGCATATCCTAGTTAAATAAATATAAAGTAACTTGTAATAAATTAATATATATTATGTAACAAATCGTTGCCAGAGGGAAGCGTACTCAGAAGGCTGGCTGCATTACCGCGCTAATGACAATGCTGATTCGTTGCGCGGAGCACTAACCAACCTTCTAATCACGGATGGCATCAAAGAGTTTCTTACAAATTTAGTTGGAGAAACCCTTTGCCGATATATCCCATGGACCTAAAAAGTCAGGTTTCTATATATAACGCCATTTTAAATATGTATATAGTCCCCAGTTTACACTGAACAAATGCGCGCTAAAGTTAGTGATCAAAGTAGAAAATCGGTCCTGGCAAAACCGTTCCAAGCTGTATATCCTCTAACGTAATAGTGCTTCAACGGACATGTAAATAACACACCTACTGCAAATAGCACTTGAGTACCTATTACAAGCTCATGAGTAATGCAGTATAGGTAGTGGGGAAGCGTGAAAAAGCGTGAAACTCCAACGAGCGCTTTAATATTATATGTGCGCAGACTGGTAAGTCCGAGGCGAGAGCCAGTCGCGAATCTCACTGCACTTTTGAATTTTTGGAATGTTTGACTTTCGACTCAACTGAATGTCTATTTGCGATAGACATTACGGTACTTCTTGAAATCGTAAAGGATGATTTTAAAGTATTCAATTAAATTAATCTATAGACTCCGTCTCATGAAATAAACTTTGCAAAAGCTGCGCTACGGTCACGCAACGGAATGTTACCAAGATAAAATAATTTTAGAAAGAATCCGATTTAATAGTTTTAGTAAATAGAATAATAATACAATATAACATTTACATTAAAACACTTGATAAAAACAACATAACAATGATTTTTTTTTAATGATTTGTTTGATTTCAAAATAAATGTAAAAAAAATTGAGCCAAATCAAAATTAACAGTTTTTAGAATTTGTGTCTGTCTGTTTCTCTTATTTTGCTATTTGTCTAGTCACTTATTACCTGGACCTAAAATACTCTTTACATAAAGTATTCACGTATAGATTGGATTCCAATTGGACTAATTTAATGATGTTTTAATAAGAATATATAATATAATAAGAAAGTTAGAAACTTCATTTAAAACTTACGTATTTCGTTGAAGTAGAAAGGAAACTCTCCGGGTATACTGCAGTTCAATCTCGCTTTTAAATACGTGGCCCAATTCTGGCTGAGGATATTCTTCCCGCCGGTATCTCTTTTACAAACTCTTGCAACCCTGGAGTAGACTGCTTTGCCACAGTTGATGTACTCCACAGCGGTCTCACGGAAGAAGAATAACACGTATTCTCCAACATCAAAGGAGCCAACGAAATTTGGTTCTGAAAAGTACATAAAATAGTTAACCTCATACAGTACACCATTACTTTCTTATTCATAATAGTTATACGAGGCTTGATAGCCCGTTAATAAAGAATTATCCATATAAGCAATCTGAATAAGAATTAGAGTATTGTTTTTTTTCTCAAGGTTTAGGATTGGAAGTAAGTAAAATTAAATTGCAATTTTTCTAACCTTTGAAGTATTATTACAATAATTTTAAATTTTACAAGTAACACTGAGATATCGTCGATAAAACAATGACATTCTGTCTTGTTTATTTATATATTTTTAAAGGCCTACAATTTGGACCCATTTTTGTGTAATTAGACAAATAGCCATTAAGAAAATTAGTGAATTGAAATGGCCAAGTCTCATCTATCGCAGGATCGTAGGACTATCTATAAACTAACTCTTCAAACCGAGGACTTAAAGCGGAACAAGTGGGATATGTGTGTAAAATTGGAGAGACCTACGTCCATCACAAGAAATCCATCCTACAAGAATACCAGAAACGTTTTAAAAGTTTCTGCGTTCACACAACACTGAAATTAGTTTCAATTGTTGATAATCCCTAGGTTCATATAAGATTTATTAAATACTAGGATATGCCCGCGACTTTGTCCACGCTTGACTTTAAATTATTTCCGGGTACACCAACTATTGCAGCATTTAAAAAAAGAATGTACGCTATCGTCTTATGCCCGGTTTCAATATTGCAAAAACGATTCGTTTTTGATACCGACGGTTAGAGTATTAACGCCTGGTAACTCTACTGATGTTTCTATAATGAACTGTCCGTAGCTAGTTACTCATGAAAGTACCAACTACCGATGGGAGGGAGGGATTTTCTAACCGATCGGTAGACTTTTTGTATGGAAACGACAGATGAAGTGTTTCTATATTATTTATAACCGCTGGTTGTCAACACTACTATTCGTAGGAATTTTATTATCACCCGATTTCGGTCGGTTGCCGGTTTTTTTGGGTTGCCAGTTTTTTGTCGTTATTAATACGTGATTTTAAATTAAGTTAAACTCAATTTTTTTACTTCTTTTGACTTGGTATTAATTCTTATTTATATCTTTCAAATTTAATATTTCTATCTTTAACAGTTCTAATTCCGATTCAAGTATTGCTATTTACTATTCATCTCTATTAGTATTATAAATGCGAAAGTAACTTTGTCTGTCTGTCTGTTACCCTTTGGCGGAAAAACTAGACCGATTTGGTTGAAACTCAGTATACCTGTATATACTTTTTTTGATGCCGAGGATGAACATAGCATACTTTTATCCAGAAAAATGGGATAGTTTCCGGGATAAAAGTATATTTTTCTGTTTGCCTGTAATGCTTTCACGGAAAACTATTGGACCGATTTGGCTGTAACTTGGTATATATGTAAGTTCAATATGTAGGACGGATATAGGATACTTTTAATTCGGGAAAAGAGAGTTTGGGATAGATTTATGTAAAGGTTATCCCAGAAAGTAGGATAGTTTTTGTTTTTTTGCGATGTCATTTTGGTTATTTTTGTCATTTTCGTCACTTTCGTCATTTTTGTCAGTTTGGTCTTTTTCGTCAGTTTGGTTATTTTCATCATTTTCGTAATGTTCGTCATTTTCATCGACAAATATTTAACATATATTTAATATTTAACAATAACAAAGTTCTCAGTTCTCAGTTGTTGCCAGCACAGATAAAACTTATATGGTTAATGCCGCCTTTCTAATAATAAGGTCAAAGTTTCCAAAGTCATTAATTAGACTACAGTTTTTTGTTACTCTTGAGCTTCATCTGCGATAACGATATAGTTATCGATTGTGACCTAACATGTCTTCAATATAGCGTTAAAAATAACACTGTGAATGAATATAACATTATTAATAGATAACGTATTAGTAAGTACTAACTGTCAATATTTAACGTCATTAACAATAAATTACAACATCCCTTCAAATAACACATTAAATTCATCGCTACATCTTTGTGAAACGGTCGCGTTACAAAAAGTTCCCTAAAACAATTGAATGAAAACAAAAAATCGGACAAGGTTCCCACAAAATTTCCATTATTTGACTCTGGTAACATGAAAATCGTTGTTTTTAGCCTTAATTTATTTTAAAAAATTGCGATCGAAAACCACAAATCCCTATAACTAGCGAAAAATTTCTGAAGTGACAACACTGTTTCTTGTGACAACACTCTTTTTTTTACAACAAATCCAATGACATTGGAACAATCATTATTTAAAAAGTTTATATGTTGTTTAGACGACTGCGTATTGTTCATGCAACATTCATATAAAATGGCTCTGTAATTGTGAGTATTTTTAAAGGAGATTGATTGAAAGCTTGATTTTTAATGAGAATCGTATACACAGAAGGTCTCTTCTTTTGAAAATGTATTTATTTTGTAGTTATACCTCAACTCATTGAATTACGTTGCGTGTACTACTACTACTAAAACTATGTTGCGTTAGTAAAACGCTTGGGAGGGAATTACTTACTGATAACCGACAGTATTTCTAACCGTCAATGAGCTTGTGAAACGCTCGTATATCGCTCTTAACCATTGGTTATTGGTAGCTTCAAAATCAATCAGTTACTATTACAGACAACCGTCGGTAAAATATAGAAACCGGGGTTAGTGAAAACTGTGTCGGAATAAGTTAATTTTTATGCATCCGAACAAATTCAAACCGCTCCCGAGAAAATTCCCGCGGGATTTCCAGGATAAAAAGTAGCGCAGAATTTAAGTATAAGAATTATCTGTCGATTAGCGTAAACCGCGTAGAAATCAGCCCCGTAATTTTTGCATGAATCCCGAACAAACAGACAGGAAATCTAAAAAAATGCATCGTGTTATCTAGCGTTTATATGGTCTATTGTAGTTGTTTCTTTTAGATTTAATGTACAGACATGACATGTTTAGAATTTTATAATATTACAGATTTAAATTTGACTTAAAGGTCAGCCCATTTTTTAGTCATAAAGGGGTTGTGTATTAAGGAACATTTAAAAAATACTGCAGTAGAATTTTTTTATTACGAAGCTAAGAAACTGTCAGATGGCCAACGTAAAGGAAATTGGTTATCGTCACCTATAAACGTTCGCAACACCAGTGGCGAAGCCAACGCGCTGCAAACCTTTAGGATAGGATAAAGGGGGTGGGACAGGGAGATGGGGGTGTAATTGTTTGTTTTTCGCTGGAAGGCGGGGCTCTATAGAAGCTACCGCCGTCAAGGCCATTGGATGTGTCTTTGGTTCCCGAGGTCCTGACACACGGCGTCAAGTGGAACAAAGATGTGGTTTAGTTGGTAGGTCTGAGCATGCCATCGGGAGTCCAACACTATCCTACCGTAGTCCCCGAAGAGTAGGGTGTCTAGGACGGATTACACCTCGTAATAAAAAAAATGATAGATGGGATAGAAGAAGAGGGAAGTGTGCCATCGGAACTCTAGCTCAATGTATGTAACACGATTCAGTCAAGGTTAATCGTTTCACTGCCGAGATTCTGCAAATACGTGATATCGATCGAGCCAGCCTAAAAAAAGAAAACAAAAAGAAGAAAGAAAAAAAGGTAAAGAGCGGCCTTAAGAGCTTTAATCAAGATAGTAAATGTTTTCAGCATGGCTCTAGTACGTTTAAATAGATAGTAGACATATAAGAAACTATACATAATAAAGTGATATTCAGAAATTTATAGAGATCTCATTAATGAATGATTAATCCTAGATTTATACAGGTAACAAAGCTGAATATTACAGACTTAATTATACATACAGATAATTATCATAAAAATGAATGTTAAGTAGCCATCACACGTATCCATTAATAACCATATTGTTAATGTAAATTATAACATTAAAGTGTCACAGCTATAATTCTGAAAATAACGTACATACATTTTGTGAATTCACAGGCTTACGATCGTCGGTTCCCACAGTCATAGTTAATTCCAAAGTATAAAATTGCTGTTATTCGACATGATGTGCAGTAAATATTAGATGAAACTGGTGTCGATTATGTCATGTGCCATATTCATGAGTCGTATTAATAAGTAGTTATTTGGCCGGTGTCGTAATGAAATGGCCACGTGTCGTGGATTACAGAATATGGCCGTCGGATTAATTTTGATTTGGGTTCTGTTTAATTTTGTTCATGGAATATAGGCCTTATAGTCATTGATAGGTACAGTCATACATATAGGTATAGTAATTGTACTACCTTTTAGTATTTAAGCTTATTGTGTATTTTTTCTATGTAATGTTGGTTTACAATAAAGATTATTGTATTCTATTGTATTGTATTATATAGGTACAGAAGGTGTGATTCAGATAACATAAACGTTATATATTGAATTATCTACGTAATTGTCTGCAAAATTTGAAATTTTTATTGAAACTAGTTGATAAATTATAGTGGAGTAATTCCTTAATTAATCACAAGTAACTAAGTCAAAATAACACAGAACGATGTTTATGAAATTTCATTTTATTAATGACATTTCTAAGAAGCTGTCTGAATTTATAAAGGTCAACTATCTGTCGGTGTCATTTTATTAATTATTTTGAGTACATTCAATCACCAGATAACATGTATTCTATAGAATGAAACACAACATGCAGAAATAAAAAATACAGTTGCATGAATAAAACAGTTAATTTGTTTCAGTTTTGAATTGAGTTAGGTTGAAATTGAAAAATCGGCCCTAAGTAGATTACGTCAGAAGATAAACACTTCTAAAAAATTGCGTGAATCATGGAAGAAAAATATAAGGAATAACATTCGTCGAACAAAAAACGTTTCTTTTACTTACTAGAATACGCCCAGAAGTCATTTTCCTGACGCTTTTTGATAATGCTGATATTAGAGGGATTAACGAAATTGAATAAATTTGAGTGAAAAGTACTGAACTCAAAGGATACCGTGGCATTCAATGTTGTTGAATGATTCAAGTTTGTGTTTATGGATCACTTTGGTTGATTTATCCAGATTGAAAGAAAGCAATGAACCGTCTAATATTAATAAGGGCTTAACAGAGAAAAATCAATAAAACTTCCAATCAACGTTTTATTGTTTGAAACCTTTTTTGTACCGAATTAGTTTAAAATTAAGTCTAAATTTAATATATTTCTCTTCATGTTTTAAGCATTATATCAGAAAAAACCCAATTAGTGTCCCCAGATGTTCCGTACATAATGTTGATATATCAATACTAGCTACATTTCGGGAACAACATTTTATTCCTACTATTCTTCCATAGTAATGTGTACTTATTATACTGCGTATGTAATTATAGGTATGTAGGGTAGTACAAGGGCTACTATAGATACAAATCTTTTTTTTTTCAAAGACCTAAATGGAGCACATAGTCGGTTTCACAATTATAGTTAACATTGGGCTAAAGGAGTATTAAACCTTAACAAGGTTTCGGGCTCTTTCGAAATTATTTTACGCTCGTGTGGCTTTTATTAACAGTATATCGACTATGATTAATCAGATCGTTTTTGACTGACATGCTTTTATTAAATAATTCATAGTTGTAATAGGGAGTATAGTAAATATTTATTTGGTGCTAACTTTACTGGCGGTTTTGGTCGCGTAAGAATCTATACGTAGTGGAAATTATGTATTGATTCCACAAAAAATGTGTTTTGATTATCTATTTAACCGGAAGGGAATTAACCAAATTTTGACGACAATCGGTTCATTCTCAACTCCTTGACAAAGGAATATGCATTCAACCAAACAAAGCCATTTCACATTCATGTATTATATATAATATAGATTTATAATAATAAAATGAAAGTTATAAATATAATTACATCTTCTGAAAAATACCCGGAAAATAAAGAAATAATATTACAATAATAGAACTTAAAAGAGTGGTGTAGTTTGCTGACGATGGCTGTTTGTTATTTTTCTATTTTGTTTTAAATATAATTTTAGTTCTGT
Organism: Dendrolimus houi; assembly: GCA_039645545.1. NCBI lineage: Eukaryota > Metazoa > Arthropoda > Insecta > Lepidoptera > Lasiocampidae > Dendrolimus > Dendrolimus houi. The sequence continues at coordinate 10,602,115 of CM077132.1, forward strand.
ATAAGTATTTAGAATGATTTAATATTTTATAGATATTATTATTATTTTTATATTTCTATAGAATACATGAACATGTGACAAAGATTAGGAAGTTGGAACTGAAAATCCGTGGTAATAGAAATTCTTCCAAATGATTATTTGCAAGCTAATTCATAAAAATGTTACATACAACCATATACAACTTTTACTATTATTATCATCATTTAAAGAAGTTACATTTAGAACAATTTTATTAATTCTAATGTGTCGCTATTATGCACAATTATACATATATTTTCCTTTCATACTGTAAGCAAAGGTCTGTCCGGATTTTTTGTGCACGATCCAGCTGATCCTACGTCTGGTATAGTGTGAATCGAAACGTTAAAGTCAGCACGAGCAAATACGCTAGTGTAACTAGATAAAATATTTGTTAACATAACTTGTTGTACGGTTTAATTTAGTCAAATAACTGAAAAGGGTCAGCTTAATGAAAATTAAATGAAAATAATTAACTATTAGTGGCATTTCAAACGTTGGCAATAAAGGGCAGGGTGTAATGAACAAAGCGATATAACGGATATTAGGAAAATTTCTATTAACATAATTTCTATTTGTCTGTAATTGTACAACACTCGGCAATTAACGTCCTAAAGGGGTTATAGCACCAGTTTGCTGGCAATCTAATTTCCTTCGGAAAATCAAATCAATTTAGGTATTTATGACGCGAATTTACAAAGGAAGTTTGCAAATAATACGTAAATTAGGTGTTTTCTTTTGTTTTTGATATTCATTGCAAAAAAGCCGTGGAATTATTTCATTTTTAGGAGTTTTAAAACAAAACTATCAAAGATATTGGACATCAATATAAATCAATAACTAAAATGATCATTGTTACTGTACCTTATGTATTTTGGAAAAAACTCCTATACGTAGTCATAGGCGTCATATTCGACGGTCTTTTTTGTCTATGCGAGAATTATTTTTCTTATAAATAATGGGAAATTAGTCAAATATAATGACAATATAAAATAAATACGAAGACTGTATATAAAATATACGTGTCTGACCGACTAAGTCAGGGGAGGACGCCGGGAGCTACTAGACCTCCACATTCTTACATAAGACTTACAAGATTTTTTACTACGTTTAATAGGCTACTATGATTCGTAGCATACTTTTTCTACGATATTAGTACCTTTCTGTCAGTATGTTAACCATCGGTATATTATTTAATTTAACAATCGTTTATGTAACCGGCCTACGTAATCAACGAAAATTCTGATAGTAAAATCCAGCCAATCGACACGTGAATCGCGTAAACATCGATAATTGTAACATTTGTCCTAATGATTACCGGCGCGCATAAAGATTATTGGATGCACGTTGATTGTCGGGCAGCAATGATCGTGGTGCATTTCGATATTGATTTAATCATTACAACGCTGTTTACGCGAATGAATGGTTCAGATTGCATGACCAATCAGCTTCGATTTGCTGATTAGTGGCCGATTAAAATGTTGTTTTTACTACAAATTGATAGAGAATATTTTAATTAGTGTAATTAATTAACTGGAACGTGCACGTCAGTAAAATTTCAGATTAAAAGAAATAAATATGTAATTGGTGTGTAAAATTGCTGTGGTACGTATTTCTATTCGAGGCGATTAACATTTTTGGGCAAAGAATCAAATGTCTTTCTTGGCATATACTTATATAATATACCTTTTTACCTAATTCCATCCATATAGACATATGAGAAAAATGGCTAGGAATTAGACACAAAGACAAATGCAGAGTTGTGATTTTAAAAGGACTGAGTTTTTTTGCAAATTGCCTGCTACGCATACCCTACAAATAAATGGTTCGTAATTGTTAGTTAAAATTATCACATGCGTAGATGAAGGGGAAATGTTATAATTGGTAAATAATGAAAAAGTTTTATTACAAGTTACAGGTTGTGGTAGCATAATGGCTAGCGCACGCGTCTCAAACTCAAAGGGGCGCGGGTTCGATCCTGGCCGCAACGCATGAACCACTTAGTCAGTTTTCTGATCTAATGTGCATATTGTTATAATTACCACGTGCTAAAAACGGTGAAGGAAAACATCGTGATGCAACCTGCACATCGATATAACCGATGTGTCAAACCTGCCAAGCCGCCTTGGATGAGCGTGGCGTTTCACCTTGTGTTAATACTCGTCATGTTCATCATATGTATCTGCGATAACGACCTCTTTAGCCGCTCCGTACTTTCATTTGTTTAACCAGTTTGCCTTCGCGCATAATGTTTTCATCACTTCAGATTTTTAAAACCAAAGCCAAATGGTGTTCCTTTATAAATATAGTTAAAACTTTATTCGATGTGAAAATTTTAAAGGTATGACACAATGCCTTCATCCACTCATATTTTCAAATATAAAACTCAAAACTTACTGTCAAGCCACTTCGAGTCGTATTTCAGAGTCCGCTTGAAGGAGAACTCCCGTCTTCCCGTAGTTAAGTTATGCAAATCTGTTCTAAAGATGACTGTATCGGCTTTGGTGAATTCGGCGTTTGTCCCAGAGTACAGTGCTGGGAGCGATCCTGGGTTTCCTCTTTCGACCCAGAGCGCCGTTGAATTGTCCGCGGGATCGTATGGGCATTTCGCGACGCCCATGCCGATTCCCGGCACGTATTCGTGACGAGGCAGGTGCGTCAGGTTGGACTGTAACAAAAATAATACAATTTTGAATTTTTGTTGTCTGTTTCCGGTAATGCGTTTGTTTTTCTTGCTTAAGGCGCCTTGTTTATTTTTTAAAACATCAATTCTATCTTTTTTATGAGTTTAACCTAAAACTGAAGAATTTCTACAACCTTACTGAGCTCCTTTCCCTCTTGCTGCGATTTGTTACATACTTTATATTAACTTATTTATAACTTAGTTTATTTTTATTATTTAAAAAGATATTTTTATTTTAGTTTACTTTCGCTTAATAGATAATACTTTACTGTTCACAAGTGATTTTATAGAGTTTATCAGTAATTTAATTTTTTTTTACAAAAAGTATGTTGTGTTCTTCTCTGTTATGAAAAATGCATTTATTCCAATTTTCCTAATATTTACGGATTATTATTGAGGCTCTAAAAAAATCCAAACAAAAATACTTTTATATTTTTGATATGTATATGAAAATGGGCAACGAAATACAATAGAAAGTTTTTCATGACATTATTTATTCAATTACATTGAACACAATACATACAGTAAACAGTATGAATGAATCTAGTATTAATTAACTCTATAAACTTCATGTTATAGACGAATTTATAATCAACTTTAGAACTATAATTGTAGATAGGTAAATAACCTAAATTAGTAAGGAAATACACGTAACATGCTATTGTTTAAGGCAATTAAACAAGGCTGCAATCTAAATTAATACAGATAAACTTCCCTTGTTCTTTAAGAACCGCTATTAAAGTTAATTTGTTAAATAACGCGTTCAAAGTTTCTCTAATAACGTAACTTCGTTTCGAAATCACCCCAATTTCCTAAACAACGTCAAAACAATAGAGGGTGCATAAAAACTTTCCCAAGTATTAAAATTTTTGTACGTAGTTACGCATACACACTTTGGGTTTTATGCCCCATTAATCAAAAATATTTTCAAAAAACAAAAAGTAACGAGTGAATTTATTCGTTTCAAAGTCAGCTCCAGGCTGGCTGCCCTCGACCCCTTGCAACTTCAACAACACATCTGCTATTAATTTTTCCCAAAAAAATGCATGTCCGTTTCACGTAAACCGCGATTTATTAACCGAAACTTATTTTCAAGGCGTTCGAATTTTTCCCGACATCGCCACGGCGTCCTCGGAGAATTCCTCTATTAGTATAATGCGATGGGTGGTGGTACGGTTTTCGAAATTATCATAAAATTACTAAATGTAGCATAAACGTGGGGTGGCCAGCGCCGCCCGTGGATTGAGACTTTATGTAAATTTTAACGACGCTGCGACCATCGGGGCCACCTGTGTCTCACCTCCCCAGCGCGTCGCAGCCCGCGGCACCTGTCGAAAACCTATGTCGTTTTTATTTCAATAAGCCGAGGATCAAATTAGGCATACAGAGGCGTGCCTGCACCCCACGCACTTTCCGGGAACTTTTCCATTTTTTCCTGTATTTATAAATCAACTTAATATTGAAGCGACAGGAGTTACTTAAGTATGACGGGATGAAACAACTTTTCTCAAACAATGTAAGTGTTGAAATAATCGAATTGCTTTTGGTTATTTTATTTCAAGTACATAACATGTTTGTAGAGATTTGTCACTTGTGGTCCCAAATGGAATCAAATTAGGACGCATGTGTGGGCGGGAGAGAGTACTGTTTTACTAGCACGAAAAACGCTTTATTTGAAATCGGTAATATTTATAACATCAAAGTTATCCGCGCCACAGTACACGCAAGAATCATTTCAAAATACATTCATATTCTTACGAGTTTATATATATATATATGTATGTATGTATATATATATATGTATGTATATATATATATATATATATATATATATATATATATAAACATGTAAAGCACAGGTACAAATATAACCGAACGCACAAATTCAAATGTAATGCAGAAGGTCGTAATTCAATAAAACGCGCAAAGTTCGTCAATATTAGATTCCCGAATGTACACACGTCACGCCTAGATCGTAGTTGTAGCTCAACTGACCCCCTCTCTCAATCAGGCAATCGTTTTATATTTCACAAATGCAAATGTGCCTGCCCGGCAACGTCGACATAATGTCCTAGAATTAGTTTGTACTTATAATCCGCAACACGTGGCTAATTTTGCTCCTGAGCGGCCGTAAACGAGTACAATAGGACAATAGGCTATTCTCCACAATAACTCGAAACGTATGCCAATAAATGAGTAAACAAAAGAAGACGATCATAAAGGGATTACAATTAGTTCAAATGCCGACAGGTAATAAAATGTGCTTTTACAGATCTGCAGGTGAAATTTGTCTTTGTCGGAACCTAAGTTGTAACACAATATTTTTGAAGTGAAACTTCTTTAGAATCGTTGTGATTTGAAACTCGATGAAACGAAAAAGCAACACTAAAAATAGATAAACATATAAATCTATAGGACTAAGTATGCGAGAGAATGTAATACGAGTTTTACATTGTACAGCACAGATTAGAGAGTCAATAAGACCGGTTGTTAAACATAGGTCCAATTTGGACCGAAATAAAACTGATAATAATATTTTTTAGACTAAAACAGTGAAAAATTGAAAGTGATACTTAAGAAGTTTATTTTGAATTATAATATGTTGACGGATGTAGGTAGGCAAAAGGAATTAATTATATTTATATTAATAAAAGTTAGAGAAGAATTATTTGAGACTATATGTGAACTACACACACAAACAATATCTTTTATCTAATAACTGATTTATTTGAAACAAACATTAAAATTTAATCCACAATTATTACTAAATGACTGAATGTCACTCCATAATTGGTTTGGCTATTGGAGAAGATTGCCGTTCACAAAGGCACTGAGAAAACTTCAAGTATCAGTCACCCACAATTAAAGTGTTTTGAAGTGATATTTGGATATCCATATTTCGCTACTTGCCCGTTGAACCCTGAAACCATTTGCAATTTTAATTAAAAGTATTCCAAATCTCTAATAACTAGTCAAGAGATCTTATTTAAAGTAATTTTCAATTAAAGTAATTTTTAAACTTTTAAGTTTCGAGGCTTCTGCACACCATTACGTAGCGCCCTATAAGAATTTCTTTCCTGGCTTTTAAGTATAGTTCCAAATTTTGGAAATGTAACATACACAGACAGATAGACGGCCATAATAATTTTTCAAGAGTTCCGTTTTTGCCAAAACGGCTAAAGAAACCGAAAAATTCTGTTTGTTTACTGCAGTGTTCCCTTAGGTTACAGCGTGAAATTTCATATATAATATTTTGCTGCAATACTAGGACTATGTAAACTTTTTTATTTAAAACATAACGTAAACAAAGAGTTTAGAAATATTTATAGGTAAGTCTTCAATATGCTTTCGGGTGTCGGTTGTAACGTGGACATTAGCCAGAAAGAGTAAACAGTCGAGAAGAGGCTCCGAAAGAGTCTCTTGTTAAACATATTATTTGAACTTTACACCCGACTGAGAACCGTTTTCTTTGTTGGCCAATACATTATTTTGTACGTTGTCAGACTGTGATCCTTTCTAAGTCCCGGAATAAACGACCAAATGGACCGGGCGGAAGAGCTCCGGGGCTTCGCGCCCTTGTTGCCGCTGAATAAGAAAGTTTGTCTTCGGACCCACAAGCCCTCATTAGGCCTTCGCTTTTGTTTGTTTACAGCATTAGCATCTAGAAAGCTCTTCCATTGGCGGAATGAAAAGACTTGGACGATAAAATGATGTGATTTGAACTTTTATTGCTGCGGTTTTGCTCATTGTTTCTAAATATTTATTTTTCCGATTTATTTTTACTAACCTCTATTCAGAAATAAGGCGGTCAAACGCCACGTGCAGGATGGACGTTCAGACAAAAATTCTGAAACAGTCTTTAATGATAATCATCGTATAAAATTGCATGCCAATCTAGACCTAACCATTTACGAACTTATTATACATTATGTCAATGAATTATTGATTGTTTTATGATATGTAGTATGAACTAGCAGTACAAAATAGCAGTTTTCACCTAAATTTTAGCCTTTATTTTAAAATCCCTTTATTTTTCTACGGCCGGGCCTGTCGTAAGAGGCGAAAAAGCCAGGTGGTAGGGTATTTGCCCGTCTGGATTGCTACCACCCCTGATCTAAAGTATGTCGCCATAATAACCTTGAGTTGTATTCCGGCATTAGTGGCCAGGTTCCAGTCTCCCTTTAGGTAACACCTTTGATATTACAAATGTCCATAGGCGATGGTAACCGCTTTCCATCAGGTGGGCCGTCTGCCTGTCTGCTGAATTAAGGCAATAAAAAGAAAACACAAATGTGTATGCAGTTCACACGCAGTAGAAGTGAAACTTCAGAGAACATACTCACAGATAATTTTTCTCTAACTTTTGTTAATATAAATATAATTCGTTTAGCCTACATCCGTCAATATATTATAATTCAAAATAAACTTCTTAAGTATCACTTTCAATTTTTCACTGTTTTAGTCTAAAAAATTATTATTATCAGTTTTATTTCGGTCCAAATTGGACCTATGTTTATTCATCGGTCTTATTGATTCTCTAATCTGTGCTGCACAATGTAAAACTCGTGACTATCCAATTCTCTCGCAGGCTTAAGCCTATAGATTTGTGTGTTTATCTCTTTTTAGTGTCACTTTTTCTTTTGATCGAGTTTCAAACCACGATTCTAACGAAGTTTCATTTCAAAATCACAGACACACACTTTAATCTATAATATTAGAAAAATGTAGTCTTTTGATTTTTTGTGTTTGTCTGTTTCTTCGGGATTCACGTAAAAATTACGGAGCCAATTTCAACGTGGTTTTCGCTGATCGATAAAAATTTCCGGACTTAAAATCTGCGGTACTTTATATCCCTGAAATCCCACGGGAATATTCTTCTGGGAGGTATAAAGCGGCCCGGTTGAAAAAAAAATCGGATTCCAATGTAACATTTTCACTGATCGATAGCAAATTCTCTGTCATAAAATCTATGATACTTTTATCTCGGGAATCCCGCTAGAATTTCGCGGAAGTGGTTGCAAGTTCTTAGGACGCGTATAAATTAGCTTATTCCGTCCAACGTGGACGAAGTCGCAGGCAAATCCTAGTTAATAATATAACAAAAGAAGATAGTAAGTATATTAATTGTAGGTTACGTGTCAGATAGATAAATAATAGAGGAAATGTTAAAATTTCTATGCGACATGTACAATGTCAAACACGCGATATATCGCAACAAGAGAATAGGCATCTCGTAGATACCGATTGTCGTATGAAATACTGGAATGGCTTGCCAATACATAGTGAATACGTATATTACGAATGTTATATCTGACTAAGAGAAACTTTCAAGACGTTATTGGTCTTTTGAGAACTTATATGCACTATATACATTATCTATAATATTATAAAATTCTAAACACGCCGTGTCTGTACATTAATGCTATTTAAAAAAAAACAACTGCAATAGACTATATAAGCTATGGAGAAACGATTAATTTTTTTTTAGATTTCTTGTCAGTTTGTTCGGTATTCACGTAAAAACTGCTGGGCCCATTTTGATGCAGTTTTCGGTGATCGACAGCAAATTCTTAGACTTAAAATCTCCGCTACTTCTTATTCTGAGAATCATGCGGGAATTTTTCTGGGAATTATTTAAAATGGCCGGATTAAAAAGTAAAAATTCCAATGTGATTTTTTCACTGATCCATATCAAATTTTATGTAATAAATGTGTGATATTCTTTATCCCGGGAATCCTGCGGGAATTTTCCAGGAAGCAGTTTGTAGTAGTTCAGGTGCATAAAAATTAGCTCATTCCTACACAATTTTCACTAAAACGATTGCTTATATTCTTTTTTAAATACTGATGTACTTTGTGTCCCAGGAATTCTGCGAGAATTTCAAGTCAAGCGTGGACGAAGTCGCGGGCATATCCTAGTTATATATAATAATATAAAATCCATTCATAGCTATAAAATAATAAATTAGTGTGTAAATAAGTTTGTTTATTATAAAGAGAGACAAAATTAAAAGTTTCCAGCGATGTTACATAAATAAAATCACGGTAAACGATACATAGTGTTGCGAATTTATATTGAAAAAAAACCCATATCACGTTATTGAAATGGGAGAAAATAAAATATTTGGAAGAAAGCAAAGTGTTTTTTAAATTTATGTTTTTATTCCCTGAAAAACCATTTTTGAGTGCTCTTGGAACATATCAATAATTTATTATTTATTTTTGAACTGAATTTGAACAAAAATCTAAACGCTTAACTCTTCATCTTATATATAAACATAAATCGTAGAAATGTTTGTACGCGCATAACTTGAGAACGAGTTTACCGATTTTGATGATATTTGTTTTGTGTGTTTTAATGGGTCCCCGAATGGTTTAGATTCACAATTGGAACCGGTAGGTGGCGCTGAGATCGGGTTCTAGAATCCTCCTAATCACCTGGGCCGATTTTGGTGATTTTGTTTTTGTGTCATGAAACAAAGTCTTTTAGGAATTCAGAAAATATGGCGGTACGAAGTTCGCCAGGTCAGCTAGTTTAAATTAAAACCACATGCATGCCGGCCGGCAAGCAGGAAAGTGGTGAGGGAAGAAAAGACGGCGCGGCGCAATCATACTAAGTTCGCATATGTTGTGTTTACACACGCTGCCCATATTCTTCGCCACTTTCCTGCTTGCTGTCGTCAAGTAGACAGAATGTAAACGAGACTTGAAACTTATACACAAATGGTAACCTTAGATAGACACAAAAGCTGATTTACATTGATCCAGTTGCTGACTTCAAACTCAGCCAGTGTAGACGCCGAGAACTGATTTCTGCCGTTTACATGAAACCAGTAGCCATTTACAGGTTTCCAGTATGAAGCCAGATTTCTTGTACATCATCACAGAAATGTTTTATGTATAATATACTAGAAAGCCCATTGTGCAGTAAAACAGTTATCTCTCGTGTGCAAATGCACACTTTCCACCCAGCTACCGCCGTCTATTAATATACTATTATAGTACAACATATAGATTAATATACTTACATACACTAAAAAGTCATAAATCAAAATACATTATTTCTCTTTGGACCCCGTAATTTACTAGACAATTAATCAGACACATATACACTTATACTTTGTTCAAGGTCTTTCGACTAAGAGGCAGTACAAACATGACACATAATTTTTAGTTAATAATTCATACTGTAATTAAACTAAGTTTCGACGTAGTATGAAACTTGACATTGTTAATGTGTATCGCAGCAGGAATAACTTTGAGAGGCACAAGGGATCCTCAAATTGTACAAGATTGTAGGGGGGTGGTAAAGTTTTGACAATCATGTCACTATCAGTTAATAAGCTTCTGGATATGATCTGAATTTGTAACGACGTTGCCATTGCTACGTAGTTTCATCGTAAACTGTTGTTATGTATATCTAAATTTTGTGTACATACATTCATACAAAATTTAAGAAGTTACATCATATATACTGGTTAGGAGATAGATTTACATAGTCATAATGTATATGAAAGTAACTTAGTTGAGATGTGTGTTTCATTTTCACAGCGTTGGGAATGAATCAAATATTATGAAACTTAGCATTAAATATAATTTCGAAGACGGGTGTTGAATATAAGAATACTATATTTAGTTCAGTTTATTACACGTATCTGAAAATTATAGCTATTTTATCAATGATGACATAGAATATCATTAGTAAATAACCATGTCCCAGGAAAAAACCTAACTTTGAATAGCCCCCATATATGCTAAAATACTAGATGGGGTCACAAGAGAAAATGAAAAAGAATGTATGAAACAAATTTAGTTCAAAGTGGAATCTTACAGATTACTTGATTGAAAGTCAAGATTTGAAAGACATTACTTTTACCACCGCTTCCAAAGCAATTTTTGTAACTGTTATAAGAGAAAAAGCGGTGCAACAATCTTGTAAGCAAAATAATTATCATTGTTTTATGTTTGTATAAAAAAATACTTAAAGAGCTTGGCAGCGATGGCAGCGAGTAAAGCCATTTTTCATTCGCTTTTTAACGACTAATTATTTAAAACATATTTTTAGTCCATTTTACATAATACGATCTATATTTCTAGAATACGTTTGCCAGGTGTCTAAATGGCTACAACCCCTGGTATATCGCCATATGTCGCAGTATGTCGCCATATGTCGCAGTATTTCGCCATAACAACCTTGAGTTACGTTCCAGCATTGATGGCAAGATTTTAGTTCCCCCTTCGAGGTCGGCAGCATATTGGCAGCACCTCCGGTGTTGCAAAAGTCTATAGGCATCAATAACCACTTAATATCTGGAAGGCCATCAGCCTGTTTGCTGTGCTCCAGCAATAAGAAAATAAGTTACGCCGGAAAGTTGGATAGTGTTCGCGGGATACGATACCGAAGCTTACGTGAGAAAAGCCACGTGGAAAGCTTTAGTTTATAATATTAATTAGTAAATATATGTATAATAGTTTTATCCTATACTAGCTTCTGCCCGCGACTTCGCCCGCGTGGAATATTTAAAAAAGTAATTTAAAAGACCCCCGATTTTGAAATATTCTTCATTGGTGCTCCGCTCCTACTGGTCTTAGCATGATAATATGTAGCTTATAGCCTTCCTCGATGAATAGGCTATCTAACATAGAAAGAATATTTGAAATCAGACCAGTAGTTCCCGAGATTAGCGCGTTCAAGCAAACAAACAAACAAACTCTTCAGCTTTATACATTAGTAAGTATAAGATTACTTTTACGTCATATACAAATATGTGGTATAAGAATGAGGATAAAACTATAACTATTTAATACTATTTCCATACCAAATATGTATATATATTTGGTATAGAAACGTGGTGCACCACAGCTAACGTGTTTCACCGGTATCATAACTTCTACGACTGTTTTGTAATTACAGTTTTGAACTTTACTGCACGTAGAATAATTAATCAGAAACTTTCCTACAAACAAACCCGACATCAACATCGGTTAGAATGCCTACAAGTCAGAAGTGCAGTGCAACCAGTGTAGTGTAGTAGCTTACAATATTCAACATTTCCAAAGTTGCAGAGGCAACTTTTGGATGCTTCGTATCACATATATCAACTATATTCCTTCTGTTTGTTTTAAATAGAAATAAGCTGAGATTACATTCGGAACAGTGACTGAATTCATGTCACTGCTCCATGAATCTTATCTCTTAACGTGGTAGAGCCATGCAGAAATCATGGTCATCATCAGAGTCCGCGCGAGCACTTCCCCCTCCCCCTGTCTGAATCTCCTAATCCAATACCATATTCCATTCTCCCCGTTTGATCACTCTATCTCATCACCCTATCCCATCCTAACGGCTGGCAACGCGTTGGCTTGGCCCCTGGTGTTGCAAACGTCTATAAGCGATGGTAATCACTTTCCATCAGGTGGGCCGTCAGCCTGTTTGCCAACTTCGCAATAAAAAATGTTTTACCTGTTATGTATTATTAGATTTATAGCAGACTAGTATATACCAGCAAAACTTCGTTCGCGTTGCCATGATGGTGACGTGTTTGTTGCACCAAAAAAATACGCTTGCAGCGCCTCCTCTTTCGCTATATTCGTCTATCACACGGAAACGACGTCATTTATCGGGACAAAAAGTTCCTAAGTGTTGAACCCAGATATAAGCTAGCTCTTTGTAGAGCTTCATTTAAATCTGTTGAGTTGTTTTCACGTGATACTCTAACAGAGAAACAGATGAAAAATCTAAACTTTGCATTTTCGGAATCTGCTTATCCGAATTAGGTCCCTCATTTTTTCTCTATATTAAATTCAGTCTACTAAGGCGATTCCTCTACAACTTTTTTACATTAGAGATTAGAATTATTAGAGACTAATTACACAAGTTCTTAAAATTTACTTAATAACGTATATTATGATTTAAACCAAGTACCTATATGAGTTTTCTCTACGAGGCCTATAATATAAGTAAAATGGCCACGGAATCCTAAAAAATAACGAAAATGCTCCACATATTGTATACGTCATCAATATTGAATGTTTTTATTGTTATTCGTAAATGTTCACCGTACCTCACGATTGAAGTGTAACTGGCGCACAGGTGCATAGACTATACCATTCAGAATTAGGAGCCAATGTTGCAAACGGTTTACGACTGCTACCCCGTGTTGTTATGTTAGCAACAGCTCTTTGCTTTTAAATTACACTCGGAAAGGGGTTGGGACGTTGCCAAGTTAATTTCTTTGCAATTCAGTTTTAGAAAACATTGTAATTGCGGATGTTTTGGACTTTTTCATTTGTTTCTCTATTGTCTAACGTAAACCAATGACGATCTATATTTGCCAAAGATCAATGTTAAACTATGGTTTCAGTCGGTGTTTTAAGCAAATTAAATGTTTAATTATTTTTTATATATCGCCTAAATTGGAAGAAAAAATTTATTCGTTTCAATATAATTAATTTACTGAAAATTAAAAATACGCTTTTATAAAAATCCAATTTTCAGGATAAGACATTATTGAAGCAAAGGAACGATCCGATTTTTATCCGTGCGAGAACGGAGAAAGAATACAATTTCCTTCAGTCGGACGGCCTGTCGTAAGAGGCGACAAAACAACTCAGTCAGGTGGTAGGATATTTGTCCGACTATAATCCGTACGATTACGATCCGATAACGGATGGCTACCACCGTTGGTCTAGAGTATGCCGCCATAACAACCTTGAGTTGTGTTCCGGCATTAGTGGTCAGGTCCCAGTTGCTGCAAGCGAGCAGCAGCGCATTTGGAACACCTTTGGTGTTGCAAATATCCAAAGACGATGGTAACCGCTTTCCATCAGGTGGGCCATCGGGTTGTCTGCTGAACTGAACTGATGCCATAAAAAAATACAATTTAGACTCAAAAATATACTAGTTGTAATTTAGTTGTAAATTAATAAAAACATACGAACATGCACAATTGTAGACATAATAAGTACTTCAAGATCGCAATTAACTATTGACAAATCTAATAAATATCTCAGCCCGAGCTCGAATAGAATTCAAACAATATCATCGCAAGATTACTAATGGCCCGTTCCTATATCTTACAAATCGTTCATTTGCCTTACTATCGGTCAAAATTTAACATAAGCTTCATACAAGCAATGTCAAAATTGAACCGATTACCATCGGTTGAATTTTGACATTGCTTCTATGGACAAGCGAATGAGTAGTAAAATATAGGAACTGGCCACATAACCAACATAATTATAAAGCGTGCAAATATAATTTTCCCTGAGAGGATAAATATGAATTAAAAACTATTATTAGATTCAGTAACTCAAAGATATGGGGAATGTAGGGAACCCTGCCACGTGTCATTATGACAGTGACATTTGAAACGACATACACGGTAAAACGTCGACTAATTAAACCGTCAAACGTCAAAGAGAAGACAGATAAATTACATTCAAGGCATAATTTTGCCAACGTTTGAGAATTGCAAAAGGGTCTATTATTAACATAAAGTACTTATTTAGTCTGTGGATTGATGAATACTCAATAAGACATAGGTTATAATATTAAATAACTTTGAAATTATCATATATATAATCGTGTTAGTGTAATGGCTAACGCACGCGTCCCAAACTCAAAGGACGCGGGTACGAATCCTGGCCGGAACGCATGCACCACTTAGGCAGTTTTCTGACCTAATGTGCATTAAACCTGCCAAGCCGTCATGGACAAGCGTGGCGGGTATACCGTCCGTTCCCCTTTAATTGGAGGCCTGAGCCCAGCAGTTGGGGGGTATGGGCTGTTATTATAATTATCATATTCTGCAACACCTTTGTAGGGTTACTTAGCTATTTTAGAAAAACAAAAGATTCGTTGTCAATTCGTCATGTATGTCCGTTGCTCTGTTTTTGTATGTTAAAGTCATTTTTCTGGGCAACTACTAAGTCTATTTGAATAAAGATTATTTGAAATATTTAACTCATACTGCTACACAATGCCGTAATGGAATAGCGTAATAAAAAATACAGATGGCTACCTAAGTATATAACTACCGTCCGTTCACATTTATCGGTTGTCGGGCCCGACAAAGATATGGGTTGCTCTAATGGCAGAACATTTTATATGAAGCTGTTCACACTTACCCGACGCCGTTTTTTTGTCGACACTGAGAAGAAATGTTCGGTGGTTTAACCAGCCCTCTACGTCCGTAAAAAAATCGTGTCGCGTTTCGCACTCGCCTATGAGTAAGTATGACGCTGTTTACACTTGTCGGATGTCGGGTCCGGCAAAACTCTCTCCGCTCCGCTTTCTTCCGTCCGTCGCTAACTGCTCTTGCCGCAGATCGCGCACACACATATCGCGGCTCCAGCTTCGCTTGGTTCCGACAACTGACAAGTGGGAACAAGCCGTAAAGGTTGAAAAAAACGTTTGTGAGTGTAGCGTAAGTAAGAGCTTGAAAAAATCATAAGAGTTCCCTTATACTTAAGTAAATAGGTGGGTAGACATTATTTTCCAAAATCATGACTATTGAGTCCATTCTGCGTTAAAATTTGCTTTAAAAAGTGGAATAATAATAAAAAGATTGTTCTTGTTGTCAATATATTGTACGTAACCTAACGAAAATTGGTTTGAAGAATATCGGTTAAGTAATTCTAGAGATATGGGGTATTTTTAATTAAGTGCTTTTTTATGGTTACTCAGTTAAGTGAAGGAAATGGTAAACGTCTGTCCTCTCTATGGAAACCTTCACAGTACGTGGACTGTCACTAACTAGCCCGATTTATATCATTCTACGGTAATAATAGCATTGGATATACAGCCGTGCCCAAAAATTGTTAGACCACTGTGGAGTTACCAACACTATACACGGCAATGCATAGATTATAAAGTGATTTTCCGAAGTGCAGTGCAGCATAGGAGGCGCGATTGCGCTATTATTGCCGCATAAACATAGCTCTGTGACGCTGAAAGTGGCGAGCATATCCATTGTTATGAATAAATAATAATCCACTTAGCGAAAAATGAAAATGGCCCTATATTTTCGGAATACAACAGTCGAATGTATCGCTTAAAAGTGAACTATTATTTTATATTTTGCTTAAATAAGCCATAAGAGAGCAAAATAGAATAAGGTAGTATGGGCATGTAATGAGGAGGGATGAAAGTAACGTGACTAAAAGAATGTTAAAATGGAAGATTGATGGGTACAAGTGTAAAGGTAGACCAAAAAAGAGATGAATTGTGTGAAGGATGACATGGTGATTCGTGGTGTGACTTATGCCAAAATAGAGGACATTTTGTCATACGTTGTCTGTCACACTATGGAAGTAAAGACATATTGTTTTAAATCCATATAATTGTGGGGATATGAAAGAAAAGAGATAGAGAAAGTAAAATAGAACTATTTCACTAGCTTTATAGGCTCAGCCAATTACAATTCTACAATTGGCTGGTTCGGCTTGGGTGCTTGCATAACGATCGCCTTTAAATAAAAAATATTTAGTTGTATTAAACTGCTTTAATACGTTTTACACATAACATAGTTAAGATGCCTTGCATAAGGCGGTCTCCCATGTTATTTAGCTAAATGTATTTATGCCGTCGGTAAAACAGCCAGATGTGTTCCGTATCACGTTGCGATCCATTTTTTCAAACAATCACACGAAATTTAGCTTTAATGTTAGTTATTTCTTGCGTAAAAGGGAATTTTACTTGGCCAATGTCAACTTGACAGTTGAAATTTCGTTCGTTTGGTTAAGTTTGCTTCGGAATTTTTGGCGGCAACCTGAAGAATGATTTTTGCTGTGCTGTTTTATTTTCAATTAATAAATACTGCTTAAAAATGAAGATAACATAACAGAACAAACAACAATAGTTGTATAATATTGAATAACGTAGAATTGTGCATTTGCGTTGAAAATCTCAACTATTTAGTGAAACCCAAGACCATATCGTAATATGGTAAAACCTCAACCATATTCTAACTTGGCCCTAGCTAGATACACAAATCCTAAAGACTAATAAATATTTTACTAGAAAATTAGTTTTCTCCACTATGGACATCAGGTTTATGATTATACTTTGAAATTTATTACAATTTACATCAATTCTGTATTCTTTTTACTTGAAATAAGGTATACCTGGCATATCTACAAACATTCCCAATCGTATTATCACATATTTGACGGAATACAAATCAAAGTGCAAATTCATCTTAAGAATTAAAATAATTATATCAGAAAATGTCGACCAAAGATATCTGAATTCTATAGTGTCGACGCTATACTAAATGAACTAGCTTCAGATAAAATCCGAATACATCTGGCATTTCTATTATTGTTCAAAACAGAATGCGGACCTACGTTTTTGTCCTTAAATGCATTTAGGGCAGTTAAATGCCCATTTTTGGGTGATTAACTTTGACAGTTCTCTAAACATATTTAACGACACATTTTGCGTTGTGCAAGATGTTAATTGTATTTAAGGGTACTAAATGCGTTTAGTGTTTCTTAAATAAATTTAAGCAACGTTATACAAGTGGCCCTAAATCTTAATTATTCATAAATATTTGACGCCTTATTTAAAAAAATAAATATGCAACAATATGTACGCAAGCAATATTTGGTTTGGTATGCAAACTTGTTGAAGTTTGCACGCGCACCTAACTTTCCTGTAAACAGCACTAGAAAGTTGTGAGACTTATTTTAGGGCGCAAGTTCCCGAAGCAGTTTAGCCAGACCGTATGTTTGCTTTAGAATTACTTCTTTGTCCATTGTAGTTTCTTTCTGGACACTTTTGTTTGTGTTTGTTCTATTCCATGGTTTAGTGTCTTAATCCACACTACGTAAAAACTGCGTGAGAATCTATGCGTAATGAAGGGTTCCAACGTCCATAGTTATCTAAATTTAGCTATAAACCTCTAGAAATCTTAATATAAACCAATATATCTCGAGAAACTATACAACATATCTCGTTAAAATCAATTCATGGTGCATTTGAAGTGAAGCTTCTTTAGAATCGTTGTGATTTGAAACTTAATGAAACGAAAAAGCGAAACTTAAAAGAGATAAACATATAAATCTATTGGACTAGGCCTGCGAAAGAATGAGATACGAGTTTTACATTATGCAGCACAGATTAAAGAGTCAGTAAGACCGATGATTAAACATAGGTCCGATTTGTACCGAAATAAAACTGATAATAATATTTATAGACTAAAACAGTGAAAAATTTAAAGTGATGAACTAGAGTTTACTCCTGGGCTGCGCCGCGTGTCAACCCCGAGGCAGTAGCTTTATTTTACTTACACATAAACTTAATTCGGTTTTTTACATATAATAATAACAAAGAAACTAAGTCCGTATAGCCTAGACAACTGCCCAGCAAAACATACAGATGAGTCGAAGCCAACCTGATTTGAAGTAATACAATGAATGATTTCTTATTTATGACAAAGTAGGTATTTGTTTGTGAATCGAAAAAACGCGATTGCAGCGCTATCTATTTTGCTAATCCGTTAATTCTATGAAAACGACGTTATTTACCGGGATAAAAGAAGTCCTAAGTGTTAACTCGGGATATAAGCCGCCTCTTTACCCAGTTTCATTCGTATACGTTCAGTAGTTTCCAAAAAAAAGCTATCGCAGTCGAGTTTCATTTAAATCCCTTCAGTGGTTTTCACGTGATGCTCTAACAGACAGACAGACAAACAAAAGTATAAAAAATTGCATTTTTGGAATCTCCTGGTCCAAATTATCCCTACTGATTTTTATTACAACTTTTAACGCAATGTACAAACTTGAACAATTTACAGATTTATTATATAATATTTTCTAAGTTTTCGCGACTTGTGTACATAATAAAACTACGTTTTAACGGTTTTAAGCGCGGTAATTTATTTGATTTGGTTGGTTTCGGCCACTTTTCAGTGGCCAGGATCACGGAAGACCAACACTTGACATCTTTGTCTTCCGTGATCACGGCCACTGAAAAGTGGCCGAAACGTCGGAATAATAAAAGTCAAATAAATTACCGCGCTTAAAATCGTTGAAACGTTGTTTTATTATGGATTTATTATAGTATACAAAGATTATAATATGTTGATGGATGTAGGCTAAAGGAATTATATTTATACAAGAGTCGAGTCAGTCAACCTCTAGTGTGTGCCTCTTGTTTAAAAAGAAGGCGTTAATACAGACTACATTGTTCTAAATTTTTATGTTAGTGCCATTTGCTCCCGGAAGATTCACTTTATTTTATATCGCAAACTATCCCATCTCCCGGCATGTTAAGTATTTATGACCAATTTCGGTATTAATTTATTACATTTAAACAAAATTACAGCAAAACCGATGCAGTATTCCTAGTAGTTTTTCCGTGGAAGCTTAAGAGATAGACACATCGAGTTACTATCGTATTTTTTTATAGATTAATGAATTTTATATCTATAAACTTGAGAAATTATTCTCAGTCTTATACAAAATTTCATCCCATATTATTATAGTTTTATTTATCGTTCCCCCGTCTATCTATCTGTCAACTACATAAATGACCAATATAACCAAAATGACAAAAACGACCAAAACGTCCAAGATGACCAAAATGACCAATATGACCAAGACGACCAAAATACCCAAAATGAACAAGATGACCGAGATAAGCTAGATGATCAAGATGACCAAGATGACTAAAATGAACAAAATGACCACAATGACCACAATGACCAAAATGAGGAAAATGGCAAATCACAAAAAAAACCTGGATAGGTTTCTTTTGTAATTTGCCATTTTCGTCAAAGATTATTCCATGTCCACCCTCGGTATTAAAATTACATATATACCGAATTTCAGCCAAATCGGTTCAATAGTTTTTCCGTAAAAGTATAACAAAAATAGAGACAAATATATTTTTATCCCGGAAACTGTCCCATTTTTCGGGATAAAAAGTACCCTGTGTTCATCTTAAGATCGAAAAAAAATATATATATACTAAGTTTCGTCTAAATCGGTCCCATAGTTTTTCCGTGAAACCGTAATAGGCAGACAGACAGACAGACATAGTTACTTTCGGATTTATGATATTAATAGGGATTAATAAAAGTTAGAGAAGCATTATCTGTGAGTATATACGCTAAAGTTTCACTTCTATTGCGTCTAAACTGCACACACACATTTTTTTTTATTGTATACTACTGATTTTTTTCAGAGTTTTCCACCTTATAGTTACCACGGCGGATAGGTAGCAAGTGTGTTCCCCTCAGGTATGTAGTCCAAAATTAGCAGTGAGACGTTTAACTTTGTGAGCTGATATTAGTTATATGAAAACAACAATTAATTAATAAATCCATTTAATTAATAAGTAGAATTCATATTTTCTATTCCGATGTCGACAAACAGGCAGATAGCCCAGCTAATAGGTAGTGGCTTTGACAGTGACAGTGACAGTTGACAGTGGCGTGATTCGAATACGGGGAAGGGGTTAAGTACTCACTCATCGTACATAGCACGATTAGCTCAAGGCTAACTGTTTGACGCCGATATGCTGTGAGAGCGTGGCATCAGATCAATCGAGCCGGCCCTAACAGCTGTTATCAAATTAATGATATCAACATAGCTCTTTTCAGATAATATATAGATACAATAATTTGCGTCAAAACAAATTAAATTCCAATTATCCTGTTATCGAAAACTGGTTGTTTCTATTTAAATAAACGTAAATAAAACGCTGAATCTGTTCTCGTAGCAGACATCAAATGAACTGAAAAAATAAATCGGAAACGACTTCCCGCCTCTTGTTAGTACTTAGCGGTAATGGATAAAGATAAACCGTTTTAAAGTTATTTGGCGAAATGTAACGCTTTTTTCTTGAGTAAGACGTTTTATTGGAGTTTGTAAATGATTCATCTTACTTTTTTTCAGAGGTGATAAATAAAATTGATTTGGTAACGAAAAAGCGTCGTACCATCATTTCAAGCATGCAACTTCAGCTATGACTTCCATTCCAATAACGTGGATTTGTATCCCAAACCGCGCAGGTAATTTTCTGGCCTAATGTAAATATTGTGACAATTACTGTGCGCTGAAGATGAAGGAAAAATCATGAAAAATCATCGATATGCCATTCCCAAAAATTCGCCTTCAACAAGCGTGACTGATATATTAGGTTGGGGAAAAAGTTTCTTCGCATTTTATATAAAAATTCAAAAGATTTTTTTATAAAGTTTATTTACATTTGACTAAAGTATGTAGGTGCCATTTTGTTGGATAACTTTTTGCCATCTTGTAGATAGGGACGTGATCCCATTGCTGTAAAAATTTTGGGGCTTCTGATCAAAAAACTGCGACAAGTGGTTTTGGCAGTCCTCTCGTGATGTTAACCTGAAACTGCCTAAGGAATTCTGCAGAGACCGAAACAGGTGAAAATCTGAAGGCCAGGACTATAGGGAGGATACATTAACACCTCCTAGCCAAACTCTCGTAATTTTCTGAGTGGCTAAAGATGTGCGAGGTCTAGCGTTATCATGATGAAAAACCACACCCCTTCTGTTGATTAATTCCGGCCGCTTTCTCTCAACTTTTTCTTTAATCTCATCAGTTATTCGCAGTACAGTTCAGAATCGATGGTCCTGCCTGGCGGTAATAGCTCATAATGAATAATGCCCTTCCAATCCCACCATACATACAGCATCACCTTGTTGCGAGTTAAGTTAAATACCCGGGTTTCGCCACAGTCTGTGAAACCTGACCGGCCTTTGACCACGATCTTTTTGCACGTTCTTGTCGTACGTGATCTACTTTTCATCACCAGTTATCAGCTTCTTCAAAAATGGTTCGGTTTTATTACGTCGTAATAAAGAATCACAAATGAGTACACGGTTCGTTAGGTTTCTTTCAGTGAGCTCACGAGGCACCCAAATATCGAGCTTTTTTGTGTACCCAGCTTTTTTCAAATGCGCCAAAACCGTTTTGTGGTCAATTCCCAGTTCTCCAGCTATATCATAACTACTAATATGCCGATTTTGCTCCACTTTTTCAAAAATGGCATCAATTTTGTCCGTAACAGGGCGACCAGAACGACGTGCATCTTTGATATCAAAATTTCCGGATTGAAAACGCTTAAACCAAATTTGCGCTACTCTCACAGATGCTGCATTAAGTCCATAAACATCACAAATATTTTTCGCGGCTTGTGTTGCATTTTTGCCTTTTTTGTAGTAAAATTTTAAAATGTATCGAATTTCTTCATTAGATTCACTCATTTTAACAATAAGAAAAACAAATGAAAATCACACATTTTCCTAATTTGAATTTGGAATTGTCTTCTTAAAAATTAAAACTTTTTAATGATACCAAAACCCGCCAGATGCAAATAGTATAGCCAAAGAGATCTTGTTACAAGTTCATTCATACTATATGCGAAAAGACTTTTTCCCCAACCTATTATTAAACTCCTGCAATTCAAAAACCTGCAATCGAACGTAAAACTTCCGAAACAGAAACCAAATTGTACAATAATGCATTAATACAAACAGCAGACAAACGTGAAATAAAAGGAACAAAACCCACGCTAGCGTCAACGTTGCATTCGAAACACAAAGTGCGCGCGTCATTTATTTCCAATACCCGTCCAATCGAAAAAAGTCATTTGTTACAGAATAGATATAAATTGGCGGTTGGAGCAAATATGAGTCGTTCCGTTAGTTTCGTCTCCCACCGCAAGTGCTTTAGCCCTATCAATTGCGTATATGTGATTTCACTCAATTTTTGAAACTAACGCGCCCCAACCGATCGTTTACTAGGGGGATGAACACATTACTCAGTACACGAGCACACCGACAATGTTACTGAATGTACAAATTTGATATTTTAAATTTATTCAACGCACAACATCACGCTCTAATTCCCTTTGCTCCCTTTACGATCAAACAAGGTCTAATTTCACGCAATATAGCTTCAGAATATCGAGGTATTTATTGTAAATGTTCAAAGTTTTGTATCAAATTGTTTTTCGCTTTGACGCTATCATTATGCCTTTATTACAGTACAAATTATAAGTCCATTACACTTTAAGCAAAATTTGTTTGAAATGTAAAAATGATAATGTATTCAAAGCTAAAATTTTACTTAATGTCGAATTATAGTAAACTAGCTGACCCGTGCCCACTTCGTTGGACGCTACTCGAGATAAGCCAACATATAACGGCCCATGGGAAAAACACTCCTTTCTCAAGTCAATGCCCACCAGAAAAAATGTTTGACCCTGGGACTTATTTATTGTTTAGTCAGCGCAAGCCGATAAATCATACGCATCAACCCGTTTTTCTCGGAATTGATATATCAAATTAAAAAACTAAAAAATATTATTAATCACAATCAAATATAGATTATGTTACTCAGGAATAATGTAGCTTTCTACTGGTGAAGGAATTTTCAAAATCAAATCAGTACTTCAATAGATTACTTCATACAAACAACCGTGCCCACTTCGCTGAGCATCATTAAAAAATAAAAAAACAATCAAAATCAAATATAGCCCATGTCACTCAGAAATAATGTAGTTTCCTACTGGTGAAAGAATTTTCAAAATCGGTTCAGTATTTCAAGAGATTACTCCTTACAAACAAACTCAGAAACTTTACCTCTTTATAATATCAGTATAGATTACACCCTTCCTCTAGCATCACTAGTCAATAGCATAATCCATACAAAGTACCTTTTTCTCATATCAATTACGGAGAGTGATGAAAGAACAAACAAATAATGAAATCATAATCACAAAAATACCAAAATATCTTTATTAATCTTAAATAGTCTTTATAAAGAAAAACATAGTATATTATCATGTATTAATTTATTAATGAAATTCTTTAGGTTAGAAGACTATATGAAATATTGACATGAACTAAGCACTCAAGTTAAGGTATTAATATCTGTAATATGAGCCAATCGCAACTTCCTCACACCAATTGTCATATTCAAGACATAATATTTTTTTTTTAATAAATTCGTTTGCATTTTAGGGTATAGGTTTTAATGTATGTCCAGATTCACATTTATTTATATCTATGCATTAGTAAGGTGCTGTTATCAATTGAGATGTAATTAAAATTCATGCCATAATATTTAAATTTCAACAGTATTATTATTCAAATACGCAGTACTCATTTAAATTAGATCGCCATTGTCATTTAAATCAGGTACGGAGTATCAATTATCCCACCAGACAATCCTAGATATAAAAGTTAATTGAATGAATTTTCAGTCCAGTTTGAATCCTGAACTATCTCTATATTTACAGGGTGCTCTGCACAAAGAGTACCCGACAAGTATCAACACTCCCCATACGATCGTCCCCTTCCCTACATGAGAATTATGAGTGATATATTTTCAATTTTTGGCTTTCTGTTAGAATGGATTTTGGAATTACAAGAATTTATATCCAGTGGAATGTTTCGGTGCTTTTTTGGGGGTTCCGCATCAATTTTGACAAATAATAATGTAATGTACAAAGAGTGATGTCATCACGATTTCAAAGGGCCCTGTTTTAGCTAAATTTGCTACAGAACAATTCATAACATAAGATAGCTGAACTAAATTTTGTGTCTTGAATTCGTACTAAAATACAGGTAAATCTGAAACTGACTTTGTTTCTATGTTTGCTTCTTCTTTACGTTCATGGGAATAACCCAATTATCATAAAATTTGTAAATATGTATAACATTTGTAATTTCAGGTCTCAGGAGTACCGAACATAATTAAGATAATTCTATCCTATGACGGGATATTTTCCAAAGGATAAAAATTCGAAATTTACTATAGTGAATTCGTGTGGAAAACTTAGTCGTCGTTTTATTTTAATCTATAATATCCTAAAATTCTAAACATGCCGTATCTGTACATTGAAGCTATTTAAAAAAAACAACTGGAATAGATTATATAAACGACGGAAAACACAGTGGTTTTTTTATTTATTTCTTGTCTGTTTGTTCGGGATTCACGCAAAAACAACTAAGCCGATGTCGATGCGGTATATCTCTATATATAGATAGCTTACATTCTTTTTTTAAATGCTGCGGTACTTTGGGTCCCGGGAATCCCGCGGGAATTTCAAGCCAAGTGTGGATGAAGTCGCAGGCGTATCTTAGTTTTAATTTTAATCTATAATAATTATTTCTGTGACTAATATACCTAATTAAAAAAGTATACTATTCACACTTTCAAAAACTTCCAACAAATGGTAGCAGAATGCGGTTTTCGTAACGTTTTGTCAGCTATGTTTTATAATTTTAGGTGTAAAGGCTATAGTGCGATTCAGTATGTTTGTGCTGCCATCTATATATGCTGTCATAAAACAAACTTGAAAACAATCTTGTGTAAAATGGAATTGATAATACACAAAGACACGTTTTAAGAACAGCTTCTGATAGAAACTATAAAACTGTGTCCTTAAGCATAATCTTCCAAACAATTTACAAACATTGTCGTGTATAGAGATGACCCCATGAAATCTTATAGGCCATCAAACCGGCGGTTGTAAGGAACCAAACTAAACAAGATGCACTAACCCTGTTCCTAATAAACTTTATTCTCAATAAAGTTGTCCTATGCATACTTTAAACAGGAAATTTGCAGAAGGAACGTGATAAAAAACCGCCACGCCGTGTCTGAGTCGCGATAAAACGTATGAAGGGTCAAAACGGCCGCTAATACATCATAAAATTATATGAAAGTCAAGAGCAGGGAAAGTGGAGGTGAACGGGCCACGGCGAAATTTATTGCGGTCTGCTTTCGATACCTATTGTTGGTCGTTTTATGAGTTTTAAAATTATTTCATGAAAATAATGCCACTTATCGTCGCATCGCGGACTGGTCACGCGCGGCCAAACAGCCAACGATAAATCTTGAATTGTCGTAAAAAGATGCATAATGGCAGAGAAATTATTTACATATTTTATTTTTTCACCCATAAGTTATAAACTTATTTACTTTATCCACTACGATTAAGAGCAAATAGGTCGACCGATAAATAGTTTATACAGCTGGCTAATGAAAAACGAAAATATAGATTTATATTGAAAGCTTTTTTGAAAGCATCTAATAAAAGTCGTATGGATTTGGAAAAAGGTAACCCTGAATACGTATGTCTCGGAGTTTGGTAGCCGGTCAGGTTTAGTATAAGTATATCATTGAGTTTTGATTGCAACAAATATGACATATACAACAGGAATTGTATTTAAACATTAAAATTATCGTCTACTTTTTTTCATTGTAACTACATAGTTATATCATTACTCAGAATATAAACAATCATAATAAATTTTGTAATGATTTTTTAAAGTCAATAGTTAGTAAGATAATCCCTTCCAAAGTCGTAAAAATTGTTCTCTCTTCTAACTTTTGAACTATGAAGCGAAAACTCAGAAAAAATCAAAATGATAAAGCTTAAAAATACTCTCAACTAAAATTGTTTTGATACCATCGACTACTTTATGAGATAAGGGGCATTTTAGGATAAATACTTTTTAGCTCTTCATAGCCAAATGAGAAAAATAGTGGACATTTAAAACATTTACGGAACCTTTCATAGTCCGTGGACCGTCGCACACTTATCCAAAATAGTGAATACTAGGAATTTAAAAAAAATATAAATAATAATGAAGGAATAAATTTAAAAATATGTACCATATAAAAGAAAAATATTCATAAAGACGCAAACAATTCATTTCACATTATTTCATTAATTGTAATTAATCAAAAACATTTTTGTCATGACATAATTAATTAAATGCTGACTTAAATAACAAAAACTTATATTTACAATACTTTCTTGGCTAAAATAAACTAAAATAAGCGATCATAGCGCTTAATGCAACCAGGCAACATAACCTAAAATTAATCGAAACCGACACGTCACTATAAGCTGAAAACCGAAATATTTTAAAGTTTCGAGTTTTATTCAAAATATAAAGTATTCTGAGGAACCACCATCGGAAACGTTGCTTCGCCGTAGTTATTCGTTTAGAAATTCCTTTTCACGCGCCGAGGAAAATCTTATGAGATCATTTGGAATCAGCATCCGTGAAATTTGTCACGGTAGCTGTTGGTAAGCTTGTACGTATTCCTAGGTGCATTCAACTGCATGTATTATAGCCGCTTAGAAGCGCCTTGGCAACCATATTCCGATGTTATGGTCCATTTAGGATATGTTCAGATGTTCCTGGCTTTTGTTGCTACTGATGTAGTAGGTGAAAAGGGTAGCTACATTTCACTATCTATTACGTGTAAAATAAGTTGGAATAGAACTTGAATGAAACCTGTTGGTGAACTGTTGCTGCGCTGGCAGACATCCAAGATTTACGTAGGAATCAATTCTAGTGGAGTTTTTAGGTAATAGTATATTTCCGATACCGAAATCTGGTGTGTTAAGATTTATAAGACTTACACTGACAATATGTATAAACCAAATAAAAATACTTACATATAAGACCCAGTCTTTGGGGCTATGCGCATTAGTGCCACAGACATAGAGACGGGATCCGTCTCCCATCGGCTGGATAACTCGGATATGATTGCGGCAGTCGAAATGCTGAAAATAATTTATAAATTAGTAAATTAAATAATCAAGTCTAAAAATCAAGAATGTATAATCGATATTGCCATATTAAAAGCGCTATTTCGGACTGAAAGTCTCATTTGTCATCACCCAACTCACAGTTTAAAAGTTTTTGCAGGTTAGGGGTTTACTAATGATTAAATACTAACATCTCTACACCTATTGATTTAAATAAAAAAAACCATTATGGAAAATCGTTATGATTTTTGAAGATCTGACTAACACACGAACATCAACCCTGTAAAAATTCTAGCATTATAGTTACATACATATATGTACCACCCGTAATTTTTAGTATATTCACCATTTTACTACACCTCGATATATGTGGCGGCATATAATTTCTTTAATTTTTTTATCGCTGAAGTTCAGCAGACAGGCAGACGGCCCACTCGATGGAAAGCGGTTACAATCGCCTATGGACATTTGCAACACCAAAGGTGCTACAAATGCGCTGCTGCTCTCTGAAGGGAGACTGGAACCTGGTCACTAATGCCGGAACACAACTCAAGGCTGTTATGGCGACATACTTTAGACCAGGGGTGGTAGTCATCCAGTTGGGCAAACGCCCTAACTGGCTGTGGTTTGTTTAGTCCCCTCTTACGACAGGCCGCCCGGCCGCAGGATATTGTATTCTTTCTGCGTTCCTGCATGGATAGATGCACCGTATTAAATTTTATCCATACATATCCGGTGCTCTCTAAGAACATCTGAGATCTGTATAGTAAGAAAAATGACTGTATACTTACTATACCACACCTATGTATAATTATATAAATACAAGCATTGAGTACCTCAGCACTATTTCCATCCGGGTTAACTTTATCAATAACTAACTTTTTGAACAAGTTTTGTTTGTTATTTCCTAAAGCTGGCAAACAGGCAGACAGGCATCTGACCTGATGGAAAGTGATCACCGTCGCCTATGAACGTTTGCAACACCAGGGACGTTGTTAACACGTTGCCAGCGTCGAAGAAATTTGATAACGGTATTCTTAAATGTCCCCTGAAGGAAAAATCACGATTGGATGTTCCCTCCAAGTCGCGGAATAAACGTTCTAGAGAACCGTTGCGTAGATAAGCGTGGTAGCTCAAGGAAATGAGTGATTATCCCGCCGATGGCGAGCAGTGCGGTGGTGAAAATGTGGCGTTGACACCAGATCAAACAATTTCTCGCAATGCTCCCCATCATACATACTAGTTAGGTTGTGTTTAAGCAAAATATTAACTAACAAAAATATTTAGTTTTAAAAAGAAGTTCACGTTTCTCTCACCGTATACACAGTCAATAATGTCGAATTTAAACTGACTCCAACGCGAAATACTAACTCCCAAAAATGTATGTGACTACCCTCTTATATTATAAAAAAAATACCGCGTGAACCGTACGCAGTTGATTATAGACGGTACATAAATAAAATACAGGCGGCATACGTCAGTGAATGATTATTGGGCTGTATGAGCATTTATTGGAAGTAGGGTTACCATCTTGATATTTTTCTACCTGAATACCAATCCAGGCTATTACTGATCTATCTTCTCTCTTATGGTCAGTTCCTATATGTTACTATTCATTCAAGTGCCTTACCATTTGTAGAAATTTGGCAATACTTGTCCTGTAATATAAATATTACCAAATTCCTACCGATGCTCTATAGTTTATGTCAAATTTTAACTAGTAGTTAGTCAAATAAACGGTCAGTAAGATATGCGAACTGACCATTAATCAAGTCCACTTATAATGAACTCGAAGACAGAGATAAAACATATTATTTAGGACATTTAAACTAATATAAAACAAAGAGTTAACAAAAATAGACTTAAAAACAAAACTTGTTCTAAAAGGGGCGTCAGTCTGAGAATAATGCTAGTCTGTTGACCAGCGCTGACCTTCCGCTGACCCCATAAAGGTAAAATTCAATGTTATTTATCCAGTCTTTTGGCTGACATGCCCTGGGTCACGAAGTCATTATGCTTTTTAGACGTACATGAGGAATTGTTCCTCAGACACTTATATCGAGACATGTTTTTTGTAATCAGCAGTCAAACACTATTTGATTACCTATTTGCTTGTCATCTAGCTTTTGCCAGTAGAAAAAAAAACACCACTATACATATTCTCAAAATAAACAAGTAACACTAGTGTTATGGGTATATAGTAATACAACGAACATTTCTGAGACCGATCCCAGAAATCCAAACTAAAGTTAATGAAGCAAACGTTTATAAAATGTTCCCGCCAGTGATTGATGAATTTGGCAGACCAAGTCTCAGATTTCCCAAGTGTTTTATTCATATTAAAAAAATTATTTAAAAAAATTTGGTCTTTTGGTATAGGGAACTTAAAATGATTACCCTATCCCGTACTTACTACCTCAAGCAAAATCCATCGAAATAATAGTAATTGGCGAAAGTACACGTAGATGTGTACGAATCGCACGCTGTGATTATGCAAATTTGCGTTCGACATAAATATTAAACGGGACATTAATATTCCGAGCGACAGAAATATGCATTGCTCGTTTTACCTTGTAAAATAGAGCTACTCGCATAATGCACGAATATTGGTTTGCGATTCATTTAGATCGCATTCAATTTAACACTGTTACAATTTAGATGTTTTAATGTTAAATTTTTGTCCAATTCATAACAAACTTTATAATATATTAGAAATTACTTATTGTTCTTACATTACTGAGACACACCGTGCCCAAATAAAATTTCATAATTAGTAATTTACAATTTTTATATATTGTTACAAGTTGGGCCACCTGCATACCTATTGTCATATACCGACAAAAAAAATGCTGCGCATCTTGTTTATTGCCCCTCCCGCATTCGGAGTTCTTTTTTATTACTTCGTATTTAAAATTTGCAATTAGACAATAGCCTATTGTTATTTTTTTCGACTTTGTTGGCCCTTCGCAGGTATAGATAACCAGGTGTGCAAATTACTATTTCTCGGAAACTCAGCGCGCGGGGCCGATTTTTTTTGTACTGTATAGTTAGTATAAAACAATGCCCGAAGGGAGGGGTGGGCCAATCAAGCGACGACTACGATACGAGTAAGACGTTTGTAGAACTCTCGATTAGCGATATAGACGACGGACTTTGCGCGTGTCGAATTGCATTGAATCGTGCAGTGTGAACTGGTTGCATCCAGTGTTATTTGTATTTGTTTTATACGTGTTTGTACAGTTCTAATAAATTCTATAGTAGTTCCAACGGCATTTTTACTTCGAGTCCTGTAGCTCGTAACAATATATTATATTTTTATTATTATTTACAATTATAACCGAAAACATCCAGTTTAATATTCATTCTCAGAGCAAGTTATTATAGAGAATTTTTTAACTTCCATGTAAAAATGTCCCCCTTGACAGGACAATATTTTAATATACATTTTTAAGAAATTTGATATTTACATAAAATAATAAAATAAAACAATTTTCTAAATATTATAAAGACGATTAAAATATCATTATATTTTTATTACATAATATGTGCAAAATCCAATTTCCAGCCAAAGGTTGTCGAGAATAATCGATCACAGTGAAAAGATGGCCATTTTTTTTGTTACACTGTAATTACACTTTTAATTTTAAGTATTTATATAATATAAAAATAATCAAATAAATAATAAACTAATTGCAATTTAAAATGATATATTTGAAATTTTATTACCTTTCATGCACATGTCCAAGTAAAATAAAATTCAAAGTTTCATTTAAATTTAATCGATTCTATAGTTGACGTTATAAAACAATTAGTGTGCAAGATTTGCTAATTGCCTTCTTTGCTCTGAAATGCGGAAGTCCATGCCTACTAGTGGGACTCCAGTTTATGGGCTGATATTATTTCAGGGAATCATCAAATAATAGAACGAAAACACCTTTTTCTTAACATTATTATCTTATTTCTAGATTGATACACGCACGCAATTCTGGCGAAGGCCTAGTATATTTCAACTGAGAGATTGGTAATCACACGTGAATACTTTATTACAATTTTGGTAAAATTACGACGTGTATGTATGGAAGACGCGTATAGCCGAAATGTAATGATCTTTTTCTGTTTATATTTAAACCTTTTCTGGCAAACTTGTTCAACTTAATGGAAAATATTGAGCTGCGAATCTCTCATAGGATCCTCCATAAATACTTTCATAAGTGGAACGAAGTTAGATGATATTTGGGTACTCGCTTCCATAAATAGGGGGAGGTTTAAATCTTATCCAATTCCGCGTCGGAACTTGGACTGGTAAATAATTTTACCTAAAGTAAGTAAGTACATATGTATATAATACGTTTAGGTACGTAAATCAATCTAAGTTTGAATGTTAACTTGTATATGTACTTATATATTTATAACCTATCTAACTTGTTTAGCTTATATTATATTATAGAAAATATTTGAAATGGTCTGCTTCATGTGGGACAAAGTTAAAGATATAGACCGTTTCACGCAGATATGATGATGGGTGTAATGCGCAATTTGAGATTCGGCTTTGTTAATGACGTTAAATAGTGACAGATAACGTTTGTATATAGACTAATGTGGCTATGCATTAATGACGTTATTTTTTGACGCTTTAATTAAGACAAATTCGGCCACAGCCTAATTTTTTAACAATAATGCCGATGAAGCCCCAGAATTAGAGCAATAATAAAAAGACTCGTGGTCAGCTAATTGCAGTCCACTGCTGGACTTGGGCCTCCCCAAGTCGACCCACTCATCCTTGTCCTCCGACTTCTTCATCCAGCGCTTACCGGCGACCTTGCGCAGGTCGTCAGTCCATCGGGCTGGAGAGCGTCCGACACTACGTTTACCGAGACGCGATCTCCATTCCAGGACTCGTCTGCTCCATCGGCCATGCCGCAGACGTGACCGGCCCAGTGCCACTTCAACTTACTAATTCAGCGAGCTATGTCGGTTAACTTGTAGCCTGTTGAGCGACTTGGAACTTGTTGTCAGTGTCCACGTCTCGGCCCCGTAGGTCAGGACGGGAAGGACACAGTGATCAAACTCTTTAGTCTTCAAGCATTGTGGGATGGTCGACGAGAAGAATTGACGAAGCTTACCGAATGCTGCCCAGCCCAACTGAATCCTCCTATTGGCTTCCCTCTCAAAGTTGTGCTTGCCTACCTGTATTTTCTGTCCAAGGTACTTCTGCACTTAAAGAATAAAATACTGTTTCCACTTAATACTTATTTGTTGTTGTATAAAATCACCTGACTTTTGGATATGATTACTCATTGTGAAATTTGGTATAATTACTTCTAAGGGTTCCGATGCTTAAGGTATGATAAAAAGAATCCTTCTCACTCTGAAGTCTGTGTATATATCGCAGCACCATGTTGTGACATACTACCATCGCGTGAGATAATCAACTGATTATCTCAGGGACTATCGGGCTTAAGCATAAAATTTAGCACATATGTAGGTAGGAGTCTCTTATGTCTATATATAGTGTCTTTGAGAAAATATTTTAATGAGTTATAGAATTTAGACAAAATATTGTAACCTTGAAAATATAGGGGTAAGCGCTTGGTCTCTAGTGTCGTACCTAAGTACCGACACGCACCTATACCGTGACAGCGATCGATGACTAAAAAGCCAACTAGTAATCGTTGAGTTTTATTGAACAAGACTTTAATATTCGTGTTATATTTTATAGGGGAACTCTCTAAAGTGAATCCAACTCGCATACGGCCACTGGTTTTTAATATACACACACAAATATATATCAAATATCGAAGTATTAGGTATATATATGTATTCATTTTCCACACTTTTATACATAAAAATGAGTGGCAGTATAAAAACGTTTATTTAGAAATAGATTGGTTCATGGTGTTTGCGGTCGTATGTGAGGTTGGAACTAATTTTCTCAATGTTCGCCGTGACAGGCAAACTGCAATTGCTCTGATATTTCTATCGGAATGTACCTACAAGAAAGTGAAGGAAATTATTTCTTTATTGTTGAGTTGGGATTTGTGCGTTACTCTACATGCTATATTCTCAAATCTGTAACTCATGTGATCATAGTATAAGTTGAATTGAAAATAATATTCGTTCTTTGTTGTACACAAAATATGGTGATGTACAAAGGCAAGCTTAACCAAGAGGTTTCTTCCAGCAAACCTCTGCGTCGAAAGAGATGGGAAAAACAAGAGGCTCATATTCTCAAATTTATTTTTGCGTAATTAATCAGAAGTAAACAGTCAATAATTAAAGTAGAAAACATATTAAATTGATACATCTTAACGGTTATTTAAAAAAATTGATAGTAGTTGTCCAATAAACCAGTTTCGGTTACAACGACTAATATATATTGTAAGCATTGAAACACTAATTTCGGAGCTTCTTTTGTCACAGAGGTTATAAAGTCAATTTTGGCCAGGAATGTGTGGTCGCACTTTGGACATGTTAAATTACCACCACAATAATTATAGAATAGAATATACTTTATTGTAGAAATCTTAAAGTTATGGATGTATAACTTTATTAGTTTTTTTGTAATTTTGCTACACCTCTTTGTCAAATTTCGCCCATATAGATTCAATAGTTTCTTTATCAGTAATATATTGTAATATCACTGATGTAGGTTGTCTTATCACTAAGAGCAATTTCTTCTAAACAATCTTATTTGTTGTATCAACAGAGGTTCAGGTTTTATTTTGTCAAGTGTAATATAAAGATCCTTTTTTAACTTGTATTGAAAGAATAATTATATTTAGCTGCTTTTGTACAACACCAACACAAAACAATCAAACTAAGCGTAATAAAAGTAAGACCGTAAATAGTTACGTGTAAGTAAACAATTAACGAAGTGCTTTGTTTCTTAATAAAAAGTACAGCTTGGCGTTTCTTTGGTACGACCCAACAGAGGCAACTTGCCGAGAGATTGTTCTAAAGTAATTATCGGATTAATATACTGTGAATGTTGAGAGTTCGCTCTGACGTGAGCAGAACTGCTTCGCACTGAGAAACAATCAGAATTAAGCAGGAGAACAATCACGAGCCACGTCTAAGTTTCTTTTAACGGCACTTAGCCGGGAACGCTCGCATAACTTCATTCGGAACTAATGCTTTCGATTCGACCATTTCGTTAATTATTCGCCACTTTGTACGTAAGTAGATTTATGGCCGGCTTTCCTCGCGTTTTTCTACTGAAAGCTTCGTTTTCTTGTTTTTCTATAATGGTTTTTATTAGGAATTTAAGAGCGTCGATTTGCATTTCCAATGCGGAACACTTTATAGCTTTCGCCACGATACTGCTCGTACAATGGATGTTGAATAGAAATAATGAATGGTCTGCAGCTGGCGCTGCCTTTAATCAATTCTAATACTAATTGCACTAATAGTCGGCTGTATGGCCGTATGTTGCGTAAATTGTAAGTGTTTGTTTACGTAATTCTACAGGACATTTAACAGGCTTCGTCGCTTTATGAAATATATGCTACTTTATTAGTTATATAATTACTAAGGCGTTTATACTTCTACTACTACTTATAATACGTCTCCACTTGCGTAAGCTTTGGATCTATATCTCATAGGAATAAAAATTTACCCTATAGTCGATAATAAAGGTCTGTTAAGTTGATGGCCGTTATCAATAGTAGTATTATGAAGGGTAGAGGTAAGGAGACTCATCTCTGTATATGAAGAAGTATCCATCGAAATGCATTAAATTAGGGTGGCGCCACTTTGGCATCAGGGTGAAATTTTTAACTCGGCATACTTCGATACGTCTACAACAGCTACATTCATACCATACCCTTTGTCTACATCAGCGCCATTGTGGACGGTTTTTGAACTGTTATTTATAGCATACAGCTGGACACTTTTTCAACTTTTCTTCCATATGAGATGATTCTCCTTACCTCTACCCTCCATAAGTAGTATTATAAACCAAATTCCGATTTATTTCTTGAATTTTGATATTGATTCTACAGTACTTACATAATTAATTATTTATTATTTATTTATTCTAGGTGTGCGTGCTCTATCCTAGACTGCGTCATCACTCGACATCAGGTGAGACAGTAGTCAAACGCAAACCTATACTTCCTTAAATAAAAATAAAAAATTATATCAAATAATAAAATTAGTTTCATACTAATCTGAAACAGATGAGTTTAATAGTAATCTGGATCAGACAAATATACAAAACATCCACAAACCACAACATAAAAACCAGACTAAACCATATCTATAACCTTAGTCGATAAAGTAAATTATACTCGATATTTACAGATAGACTAGCTTCTGCCCGCGACTTCGTCCGCGTGGTGCGGTTTTTTAACTATCCCACGGGAACTCTTTAATTTTTCGGGTACAAAAGTATCCTATATGTTGACCAGTGATATAAGCTACCACCATATAAAATTTCATTTAAATCGGTCCAGTCGTTTCGGAGATTAGCCGATGCAAACAGACAGTCAAACAGATAAACAGAGAAACAAAAATTTGAAAAAAATCTAAATTAGTTCTATTTCACTTCTTACATCCCCCTGACTCGGTTTTTAGCATTATATTTCATTATACAGAAATTTGACTTCTACAATTTTATTATATGTATAGATATAGATAGATAGATAACACTTTATCGCTCAACAAATATACAAATTCAAAAATACACAATTACAATATTGTCATTGTGTATTTTGTTGTTTATAAAGCTTTACTTATCTGTTATAAAAAGCAGTCAGCTAACATTAAAGTCATCCAATGATCTTATATGTTTTACTAGCGTTCTCCCCGCGGCTACGTCGCGTGAAAAACCTAGTAGTAGCTGTATGTTACTTACATAAAAACTTAATTAGGCTTTTTAATTATATGTGTAAACCTTACATAAAAATTTATCTCACTGTTGGTGAAAATTTCTTAAAACTCATAGCTATATTATTGTATGCACATACGTTATCTGTCAATATTTACCGTTTTTAACAATTAATAACAATATTACATCACAATTAACGCATTAAACTTGTCGCTACATCTGTATGAAACGGTCAATAACTATAACATCCCATATGAAAAAGTGGCATTAGCTGATAACCCATGAACTAAACTGAAATTTCACATTATGTTTTGAATGTAGAATAACAGGCAAAGGAACTATTAATACCTAAACTAAAACAAAATTACGAAATATGAATGATGATTTCTGATGAGATTTTATTACTATAAATAACATATTTGGTTAAAGGAGATTATATTCTGTAATGTTTTATACTTAAAAATTTATTGTTTCTTGTTAAATAAATTCACTACAATAACAAAACAACTAAGTCCATATATTCTACACAACTGCTCAGTAAAACATAGAGGCGAGTCGAAGCCAACCTGATTTAAAGTAATACAATGCATGACATGCTGTTTGTGACAACGTAAATATTTTGTTAAGGAATTAAAAAAACGCGATTGGAACTCCATCTATTTTTCCAATCCATATATTCTAAGGAAACGGCGTCATTTATCGGGATAGATGTATCCTAAGTATTAACTCGGGTTATAAGCCAGCACTATGTCAACTT
The DNA here is from genome assembly GCA_039645545.1 of Dendrolimus houi. Lineage (NCBI taxonomy): Eukaryota > Metazoa > Arthropoda > Insecta > Lepidoptera > Lasiocampidae > Dendrolimus > Dendrolimus houi. The sequence continues at coordinate 10,638,956 of CM077132.1, forward strand.
TCATTTCAATACGTTCAGTAGTTTTCACGGGATGTTGTAGCAGATGGACAGAAAAAAAATCTAAAAATTGTATTTTCGGAATCTGCTGGTCCGTATTAGCCCCTCTGACTATTTTTTACATTTTTAAACGCATTGTACAAACTTGAACAATTTACAGATTTATTATAGTAGATAAGATAGATAGATTTATTATAGTAATAATCATTATATTAATATATGAAGGAAAAGCTTTGTACCCCTTTTTACGAAATTTGCGCGGACGGAGAGAGTATGAAATTTCGCGCACTTATAGTTTATATAGAGAAGGAGTGCAGAATGCTAATATTTTTATAAAATTATGCATAACAATATATTAAATCAATAAAAAACATTACACACGCTACCATGTATTTGACACACACACGCATATATACTCTTTTGTATATTGTTAAAGTCAAATTAACAGTGAAGCCTTGGCAAAATCTGTGGTTATAGAAGTATAGTCTTTGACAACAGAACCTCAATAATGTTCAGACTTATAATTTAAATTCATTATGGTCGAATTTCGACTACTGGCCAAAGACTAGTAGATTTTAAATCTCGAATCTTATCATTTACTTCAGCGAGTAAATTTTCCTTAACAGCGCGTCACAAAGAGAAGTTAAAACAACGAGTGTCCCGGACATGACGGGTCGAAGCCGGTAGACACCGCACGGAATACGCCAACGGCATTATTCCAGCCTTTTTCATGTTACGACATCGTGTTTAGAGGAAAGAAAACTCGTCGACGCCGAGAAACTTTGATTATAGCCTTCACGAGTGGCCGTTCCATCCGCGATCGAGGTGATAGACTCTCGGATATTTCTTTTTTATAGCTCTCTTTGATACTAATAAAACAAATTCACTTTTTTCTATATAGGTACAGTTGGGCGGGTAGCATGTGGACTATTGCTTTTCTTTACGTTCTATTGCCGAAGTTTGACCTTTATTTGCGCGGTTTTATATGAGCACGTTATCGCGATGTGCTGTTCTAGTAAACCTGTGAATTTGCTTGTGGCGGTTTTTGCCTTTTTAACCGACTTCCAAAAGGAGGTTCTTAATTAAATTGTATGTTTTTTTTGTATGTTTCTTTCGTGATTTATCCGTTAATTGTGGTCCGACATTCAGATTTTTTTATTCGTAAGTGCATACTCCTGACGTGCCTTTGTCAACAAGTCAGAATCTGAAGAATATATCCTAGGGAAATCGAGAGCAATTCTCGTTGAAGAGCGCCGAGTGCCTACACTCTTCGAAAGGCATACTTGTATACACGTGACAGTAGTACAATTTCTACAGGCGCTTAATAAATTATTTTTTAAAGCTATTCAAGTATTTCTGCAAATAAAAATAAGAAAATGATATTTTTAACAAAAATGAAACTGACTTCAAACTAAAAAGTAATAAATTAATATATTCTACAACATCTTGAAGCTGGTGCTAGGTAAAACATTAAAAACAACAACGAAATTTCAAAATGCACCAAGTTTAAGATGCAGAAAATATTTATTTCTGCTCATTAGTTTGAGGTCGGTTTAAAAAAAAATCTAAGTACTAGTATATATATATATATGTATATATATATATATATATATAGGAAGAGTTGGGCGGTAGTATGTGAACTATTATTTTTCTTTATTCTCTATTGCGGAAGTTAGACATTTATTTGTGCGGTTTGTACGAGCACGTTACGGCGATGTCCTGTTGTAGTAAACCTGTGAATTTGCTTGTGGCAGTTTTTGCCTTGTGGTATACCATTTACAGTCACTGAGCGTTTTTACTGCCTACCTCAAGACTTTATATATTTTGCTAGAGACATTCTATTTCTGGTTGCGACGTTTATGACTTTATTATTAGATATATATATATATATATATATATATATATATATATATATATATATATATATATATATATATATATTTCTTGTGAGCTTGTGTGGTGCTACTACTATTTAAAAGACGTACTTGTGACTTACATTGACCAGAAATTATATAGGACAAGTGCTGCCTCAATTGCATACCGAATGGAATGACATAGTCTGTGCTTATTGGATTTTAGAATAAAGTATGTAAGTAATGATAAGACGAATCAACTAAATTGAATCAATTAGGTTGAAAGACACAAAACTGAAAAGACACGACGGTATTCGATTTGAATGATTCAAGTCTATGTTTATATATATGTGGATTCATTTGCTTGATTCATTTAAATTCAAAAAATGATCAGTCTAATATCAGGTTAATAGTGATACTACATATTCAAGACGATTTGATATTGAGCTTATTATAAGGAAGTAGTGAATTTTTAAGTTCTTTTCCAAATTATACCTACACACGGTATACTTTATAGTTAAACCTGTGTACATAAAGGTTGTATAAATATAATGAGTTTACAACAATTGGCCCGATGAGAGTACATATACGTACATACGTATACGTATACGATGATGTACATAAACGTACACGTATGTTTAATCATATTTTTTAATTTCCTTATGTCACACTAAGCACTTCAAAATATTGTAATTTGTTCGGGATGTGAGCAATCCGCGCTTCAGCAGATCGTCGTGAGAATAAACCTCGTGAAGCGTAAAACTAAGTGTTAAGTGGGTGTTATCGATACAGCCAATAAAGTGGGATTCACGTGTAATCGCCGTTTTCCCGATCTTCCAGACAGCTTCCAGTAGTCGAGGAATAAAACAAATATTGCTTTTACGCTGCGATTGTAAATCAAAATTAACGGCTTTAATATAGCGGGCAGAGCGTGGCTGTAAGCCCCCCGCTATGAAATATGCTCGCCGCCCGCCGCTCACAGTTAAAAATGAGATTAATCCTTGATGGAAATAGTGCTAGTTGTAAGTAATTTACAGTGAAATAGGGAAGATTTAATTAAAATATTCTAGACTATAGTACTTAAATAGTTGAGACATAATGCAGCGTGTTTACCTCAGATTTTCCTTTAGATACACATTGCGCTACGTTGCTTGGCTCAAGATTTATGGAGTCCCTCTGAAAGTAGAAATGGAAACATTAAAATTGTTTACATTTTAGTATAACTTCTAGTACAAGTTATAGACAAGAATATGTTTATAGATATTCTCATATCAATATTGAACTCAGAATCCGATATGTAAAACAACGTAAGTAATAATCCGTATACCTACAACAAAGGTGAATAATGTAAAACGGAACTCTGTTAAGTACAAATATAAAACAGCATAGAAAACAATAATATATATCACGTTTTTTGTGATTATTAGGCCTTATGCATATAAAAAGTTTTAATTATTTCCATAATTATATTAAATGGAAGCTCTTTAGAATCAAGTTACCTCTAATTAAGTTAAAGTTGATTGTGTCAAATGTTTATGTTTTTGCGTTTGAATTTTTAACTGTTTTCACATTTAGGTATGATTAAGTTTATTTAATGATACTAAAAGAATCAAATATGATGATTATATTTAATGATAAGTACTTTTAGTATCATTAAATGAACTTAGTGTTGCTATATACTTAGTTTTTAAGTCACTGGATGGGACTAATACCCAAGAGGCAGACTTGGTGCAGTTTAGGTGTTAGTAGCCAAACAGTCTCAATACTTAATATTAAGACGATACGACGATACTCAATACGAAATATGTCCATAATTTTGGTGTCAATAAAAATCTTTATTATTGTATTTTCTTAATTTTTCGCGATATATACACATACACATAACATTAGTACAGTAACATAAAACTACTTGAAAGATGTCAAGTATCAATGAGTAATGTTAAAGTTATCGTTTAGCCCACTTCCAACTTGCTCATTTTAATTGTTGTTTACGGTTCTTATTCACTCCATGAGAGCCTAATCTAATTTACCACCGCTTCGCAGCATCTTGTGGCTTGAAGAGAAGCCGAGCAAGAAACTCTTCAGCAACATGCCTAGCTCTGATAATTTTATATATAAAACGTTAAAACTTAGTGTTAATTATCTTCATTACTATTATAATGTACTTCATACATTAGGGTGGCGCAAAAAACAGACTACTTTTTTTTTGAGTCTCGAGTGATATTTTATTTAGTTTTTGATGTTTTAAGAACTTTCCCTCCAAAGGACAGATCAAAAAAAGAATTTAAGCAGTCGCTCCAAATTTTTTAAGTTTTCAAATGTCGTCAAAAAACGTTTTTTTTTAATAATTTTTTTTCTCGTTACGGTATAATTTTATAGACCAAAAAATAATAAGTTTTTTTTTTTATATTTACTAGTGCATTACACGCTCGAAAAAATCTAAAGTAATGCACTAGTACATTAAAAAAATTATGAGCGACCTTTTAAATTTCAAATTTTGAACTGAAACTTTCAAAAACTTATTATTTTTTGGTCTATTTAATTGTACCGTAACGAGAAAAAAACATTTAATTAAAAAAAATCAGCTTATGGCGATTTTTGAAACCTTAAAAAATTCGGAGCGACCTCTTAAATTTTTTTTGAGCTGTCCTTTGGTGGGGAGTTCTTAAAACATCAAAAACAAACATTTTTTCATTCGAGACTCAAAAAAAAATAGTCTGTTTTTTTGCGCCACCCTAACATAAATAAATAATATAACAAGTAAAAATCAACTTACTTCACAGTGCGACGCGCTGATATTGTTCATATTCAGCCGATACAAGCGATCCCTGTAAAAGTTTTATAGGTAAAATAAAATGGTATAGAAACTCTTTCAACTTGAAGTATTTGAATGTAAAAGTTGAGTCGACCTATTGCGGGCAATAGGAGCGTTACAAAGTTGCGTTAAAGCCACCATAACGTTTATAGAAGAATTGTTTTATTGCTGAAAATGCGGTAGTTATATTATTCCCTGTACGGAATTAGCCGCCTTCGTGACACACACGATTGACCTATATTACCTCTTTTTATTGAATCACTATTATATTTTGGCCTCGAGGTGTCCCTTTTAGCTTTGTATTTGGTACGGATAGAAAGTTGGGAGTTTTATTACGACGGATCTATCCTAACTGGTTAATCTAGAGCTATAGTCTATCGAAGGTATAACCTGATACAGTTGTGGCGCTCTCGTAAAAATAGCTATTCGATTTGTATTGAACAGGAAAGTTTTATTGTCAGAAATATGAATTTCAAATATATAATTTCAAAATAATCAGTTCTCGTTAAACCCTATGGTTATACGGTTTTAACAGTTAATCTATTTTTTAAATTCATTATTATCGACATTTCGAAAAGTATCGTGTATGACACTTTTTATAATAATGGTGTATGTAAAGTAGAAAGCAATAAGATTTTTAATAAGAAAATTATAGAAAGCGTAAATAGAATATGTACCGTAAACTTGAGGAGATCTACGTGCTGCATTGGACCGCGATAGCTGCGTGCTATGGAGCGAACTAAGTTAAGTGTTTTTGTTATGGATACAATTTGAAGTGAGGATAAAAATTAGAGTACCAAATTAACTGCAAATAGTTTGCAAATTTAACTAGCTTATCTGGTACGTCAGATTATTACGTCTATCGTAGAACTACTGTTCGAAGCAGTAGACGAGTTTTAGAATGGACACTCCATCCCAACGAACCTAAGGGATTCGATGCCTTCTATCCCAGCAGACAGATAATTTGTGTAATCGTGGTCTGGATAAGTACAGCGAAGGACCGAGAACAGCTAAAACGACGATAAAGTTTCGGGACAATATTTATATTCAACATAAATATAAATAACCTTCAAAAAGTATACTTAATCAAAGCTTACTTTAATTAAACGAAGTTCTAACTTCATCACCAATAAATTATCAAGTTATCCAATGTCCATCGCTTTGTAAAGTTACAAGAACAAAATTTATGTTAAACGTAATATAACTTTCTTTGAAGAACTATATCAGTCTACAATTTGTTAATATTTTAAGAGTTTAATTACAAACAATGTTATCAAAGGCGAGTTACTCAAGTTTAAGCCATCAAATTTATTATATAACTTTGGTAGCTTGATTTAAAATTATAAAAGCTGCGGTAATAATATATAACTCTTGTATAATTTAAATATTTTAAAGTGCGTAATTCTTAATTATAGGCCTTTTAAATTAACTTCTAGCATTCTAGCCCCTTATTTTATTCGGAGGATAAGCGAACTAAATAAGCAATACGCACGACTAATGTTCCCATCGAAATTAATTGTTTCTGCACTATAAACGTATATATTTTCGTCAATTAGTAAATGTATGTAACTAGTTCTTGGTTTTTTAGTAAGTTCTTAGGTAGTAGAATAATGGAGCTGTTATAGATAAACCGTTATTCTTATCTCTACATACTCTAAATATTGAATTGCATTGGTTGTTGAAGGCTTATGAATGTAACGACATGAATTATGGGGTGTAAGCTTAATTAATTCTAAGTCAATCAGTTGAAATCTCCAATAGAAACATTTTATGACGATTCTTCCATGATAAAAGTGACTATGAGAAGTCTTTAAATGTAACAAACGATTGTCTGATACATGAGATCAGCTAATAGACCTAGTAGCCGATCTAAATATATGCTAGCGTAATTGCCTGTTTTAGGACAATAATTCTCTTTTTATATACCTCTCAGATATATATATATAAATAAAAACATTGTGTTACATTATTTGAAATGAGTATTTAGCAAAATCATTCCGTTTTCATCGATATTCTTTCAACATCCAATATTACTCATATTCTATTACGAATAATATTTTGACTACCTCCAAACTGAACAAGGTATAATTTCTATTGAAATAATATTTTATAACTTAGCTTTTTCATATTCAGATAACAGTTCTACGTAAAAAGGTTTTTTGTTCAATAAAATTAACTTACATGGCTCCCACGTATAGAGCGTCCCTCTTGGAATCAACAAAGAAAGTCCTGTAGTACAGCGAGCCACAAGAGAATTCCCGAACATGATCTGTAAAGATGAAAATTGAAATTAGTTTTGTGTATTTGTGATAATCTAACCCAGGCGTACGCCTGTATACAGTACGAATTTTAAATCCGTTTCAATGAGAACTAAAGAAATTTTTCATTTCTCATATTCTGAAAGTACGCTTGGAATTGCCTAATCACATGCATGAAAACAGCACTTTTCGTCCCTGTGAAGCGATTCGCCCTATTATCAAAAAATTTAGAAAACTATGCTAACCATATATATATAATACATGCGACTCATGTCCCAACTTTTTTACAGCTACTGTTAAATCGCGGCATAAATTGTAATAAAAAAATATCAACAATTTTGTAATATCATTTTATACTTATAAGTTACTTTTCACTAAATTATTATTTAATTTATATAAATTTGAGCTAAATATTTACTATCATCAGTGATAAAAAAAATTACTTGATATGTGATGCACGTGATGACGTTTCATCAGATTTAGATATGGATTTAAAGCGTGATTTTCTTAAATAAGTAGTTGTTTGTTTAACTAATCAGTTTTCATTTACATTCCTCGTATTCGGAATTAAAAGCAGAGTGTTAACCTCGGGTGAAAGGCCTATTTCGGCACTCGAATTATTAGCGCCCTCGATACGCTCGTACGCAAAACCATCTCGTGCCTAAATATGTCACTTTCACTCTCGTGTAACAATCTGTTATTCATTTTTAAAATTATAGTGATTTTTTAAATAAAAATATCACTCTATAGAAAGATAGTGGGTCCAAGGTTCGATTTACGTTCAAATTCAAAAGTTTTTAATTAAAACTAAGTCTACTGGAGAACATTTTTAAAGGTCATATATTAAAAATTAAATCTACCTTCTTCTATGTACAGTCGCGGTATGAAAAGTTTCGTTACCTTAAAGTTGAATTTTGCTTACACGAGTACAAGAAACAGTGGCGCCAACATTTAAATAAATGTTACGTTTATAAAATATAGAAATGCGAAAAAATAAAACTGTAATGTTGACAATGACAATATGGGATGTTTTCTATCAAATTATTTTTTATGATTCCGTAGAATTTATTGTAAAATAAAAAATATATTTTATAAGGTTTGCAGGACAACCTTTACTGTCGAATACCTATATATACCGAAAAAACCAAAGCAAGTTTACTTCATTACGACCAGCCAGCGGCGGTTTCTTCAATACTGATCATTATATATGTTTATTAATATTTCTTTATTCTTTATTGTTGTGTTCATTATAACTCGTGGTAACGTAATAACTAGCGCACGCCAGATTGGCCAGAACGCATACACCACTTAGTCAGTTTTCTGATCTAATGTGCATATTGTTACAATTACCACGTGCTAACAACGATGAAGGAAAACATCGGGATGCAACCTGCACATCGAGATAACAGATATGTCAAACCTGCCAAGCCGCCTTGGGCAACCGTGTCAGTTCCCCCTATAATGGGAGGCCCGAGCCCAGTAGTGGGACATTTATGGGCTAATATTATATTATATTTATATATTCTTTATTGTACACAAAATATTTACAGAACAACAACAACCCACAGCCAGGTGGTAGGGTATTTGCCCAACTGGATGGCTACCACCCCTGGTCTAGAGTATGCCGCTATAACAACCCTGAGTTGTGTTCCGGCATTAGTGACTAGGTTCCAGTCTCCTTTAAGAGAGTAGCAGCGCATTTGTAGCACCTTTGATGTTGCAAATGTCCATAGGCGACGGTTACCGCTTTCCATCAAGTGGGCCGTCTACATGTCTGCAGAACTCATGCAATAAAAAAAAAATACATATAAAACTACAAAACAGAGGTGTACAATTGTTTCATTACCAGCATATTTAAAATAAACATAAAGCAATAAGCAAGGCATAAGCCATGTCTAGAAATCGCGTGTATCATATGCTCAAAAAACAAAGTCAGGTTTGAGTCACGCACGGAACAACCAATCAAATTTGCTTTATTATAAGGTTTGTCAATAAAAGTTCTAGTGGTCGTTAATAATTTGTAACAACCTCAAATAGGCAGTTAATTGGTGAAAGAGAGGAATTGATTGGTATTGTTTTTTAATTGTTATAATTTAAAAGTAAATTAAATTTATACTGTTAATAACGTTTGTTCCTATTAGTATCACCTATTATAGCACTATTCTAATATTTGCAGGTAATTGTAATTACTACTCTGCTCGTTATAAAAGCAGGCGGTCGTAGCAACGAACAGTCATTCATTTATATTTCATTCACATTTTGACTTTAGTCGGGTGCACATGTCATAATAGCGCTCTCGAAAATCATTATACTTTAGATCAACATTCTTTGTTTAGAAGTTGAATAAAACAAGTCTCCAAATTGTACGTGTTTGTATTATAATGATAAAAAATATGTGTTAATTTAATTTAAGAAATACTCCTTTCTGTTGGATAGGTTTACATATTCCTTTAAATTTGGAGTCAAAACTAATTTACGTTGTAGGATGTAAAATATTCTATTTTTGTATGCTTTTAAAATTCAATCATGGACCTAAAAATAAATTTACATACGCCAGTGACTTCTTTTTGGTAATTTTAGCTCTAATGCGTTCTGCTTCGATATCCAGTAACGCGACATATACCACTTCGTAGAATACATTTTTCAGTAAGCCAGACGTCACTGTCTGCTTCCGAACGACTGCTTTGGCAAGTCTGATCCTCAACAGGCGAAAATAGAAAGCTTTGTTTTGTTTATATCACAATTTATCTATTCAAGTGTATTTTGGATTCTCATAGCATATTCACATAGAACGAAGTTGCTGTCTGAGGTAAATCCCCGTTCAATTTATTTTTTACCTATGAAATGAATTCAACGACAAACGTGCGTTTTAATATTATATATTTAGGTGTCTATTGTGATATTTCTATAGTTATACCTGATTTTATTGTTTTCAGAAAATTTTCGGTATAAAAGCTTTAAAAATTCAAAAACGCGGAGGACACAGTTTGTAATCAATTTTATGGAATTCCATACATAAATTTTCATAATTATTACATACAAAGTTTAACTTATGTGTATTTGTGTCCCTAAAACTTCGCCAATACTACAAGCCTCAGCTACAGCGAAGCGTGACCGGATTTAGCTAGTGTCTAATACTATTTTTATAATTATAATACTATTATTTTACTATTAATTGAAATTAGTAAAATAGATTGTTTAAGAATTTAAGGCGATGCTGGTACAGTTTGTATTGGATGCAGGCACGACACATCTGGGACACCGGTTGCAACGTTGTTGCAAGAGCAATTTGCATGCTCGGGTTGTAAGTTGCTTGTTTGACAGTTAGGACTGTAACAACTGTATTGGTCCTAACTTCAACGTGACAAATTATCGATACAATTGTGTTACTTCGTTTGTATTTAACTTGTACGTAACTTTGGATAGACGAATACAATGTTTTAGCTAGGTAAAATGAAAATAGCGTTTGATACTACATTTATGATTACACAGTAAAAGCTAACAAAATACAATCAAGTACAATTTCAGATTCGGATAATCCGGAACAAAACGAATTTTTATCCGTGCAGGAACGGAGAAAAAATACGATTTCCTGCGGCCCGGCAGCCTGTCGTAAGAGGCGACTAAACAACCCACAGCCAGGTGATAGGGTATTTGCTCGACTGAATGGCGACCACCCCTGGTCTAGAGTATGCCGCCATAACAACCTTGTGTTGTGTTCCGGCATCAGTGACCAGGGTCCAGTCTCCTTTAAGAGAGCAGCAGCGCTTTTGTAGGATCTTTGGTGTTGCAAATGTCCATACACGACGGTAACCACTTTCCATCAAGTTGGCCGTCCTGCCTGTCTGCTGAACTACTGCAATAAAAAAAATAATCTCGGAAACGGCTGGACCTATTTTGACGAGACTTTTACTGGCAGATTAGCTGATATTATAAGGATTAACTTAGGCTACTTTTATTTTAGAAAATAAATTGAGGGTCCACGCCCACGCCGCCAGCGTCGCTGTGCCCTGAAGGCGAATTAATTTTAATTAAATTCCACGCGGACGAAGTCGCGGGTAACAGCTGGTATTGAATATGAATTAACAATGTATATATGCGTAGTTTTTACACAACATCAAATATTATTGTAAAACTAGGTAAGTTACACACGTCAATTTACACACCACAATTGTAAGTTACAATCTATCCGTTGAGTTAGGATGCTTGAAAAAGATCGCTTTGAGCGACAAGGACGTCTTATTTTGACACAAACACGTATTATTTTTGTGATTATTATTTTGATGAGCTTTAGTGAGAAAATAAGTAATGAACTATCTGATAAGAAGTTCTTTACAATAAAACTAAGAATATAACTAATAGTTAAAATTTAAATACAAGAGATTACATACAGTAATCATTAAATAAACAAACACGTATGAACACAACGTAAGTGGCGGCCAAAAGCAGAGGGAGCTTGGAGTTTAAATATGAGATAACTAGCAACAAGTATAACAGTAAAGACGACATTATGTGACAATGAAGTCTGAATACACACGATGGAATTATTATTATGAGAGCAGACTCTCAAAGTCATGCTTTCATATTATTATAATATGACTCCATATAATAGTTTTAGTCTATGCATCTTCTATTAGAATAAGTTCACAATAAACGTTTAATTGATGGATTGAAAGCAATATCTCATTTTTAATGTATACTAACTATAGATCCTAAAATATTACATTTTTAAACACAACAAATTGTAGCATCATGTGTTCTGTAGTTCTTGAGACTTGACACAATCACATATTCAGCGGCTGTGCATATTTCACCATTCAATCTGCTACGTGGATCACAATAAACATTTAATAAACGTTTGGAAGCGGGCGTACTTCAGGGTGACATTTTTGGCCGACAGTTTTAAATATTGCATACTCTCATAACGTACTTTTAGTTTCGTTTTTCATAACAGTTTGTACGAAAATGGCTATAAGCAAAAGTCAAAAGCTGTTCCTGCTCACACTGTTCCGTTTTTGATAGAGGTCGCTATTAAAGATGGATGTGATAAATAAATAATTGTAACTAAAACTAATTGTACACAAACGGATGTCTTATAACGCACGATTTCTCTAGACAACCTTAATAAGAAATATGTAATAGATGGAGTTTTTGCAATATCATTTAATTTCTATCTACTTTTACGTTTTGTTTCTACTAAATGCTTTGGTGATTAATGATAGATAGATAGATAACACTTTATTGTACACCATTACAGAAAACCTTATAGTCTAAAAATATTCTAAATGTGCACAATGGGCGGTCTTATCGCTAAGAAGCGATCTCTTCCAGACAACCCGTAATGAATAATAATATTAATGGTATAAATTTGAATAATGGCAATTTAAGCGTAAGACCATGCTTTGTCATAGTATTTTACTCTTTACTAGAGATTTGTCCGCGGTTTTAACTCACGTTTGACGTGTGATTTCGTTAGCATATACTTTGATCAGCATTCCATGAAAATTATCACATATAAGTATCCTATTTACATTCCTGTTATTAAATGTATGCATGTACCAAATTTCATGATAATAGTTTCAGTTCCTTCATTTCATGTAGTGAATATAACTATGTATACATTATTAATACTTTGTTATTTTATTAATTACTAATCGTTTCAGTATTTAAATAATAGTAGATTGTTATACGAGAGGTGAAAGTGACCTATTTAGGCACGAGATAGTTCGGCGCACGAGTGTAGCGAGATCGCTAATAATTCGAGTGCCTAAATAGGCCTTTCACCCGAGTTTAACATTCTGCTTTTCATTTCGAATATGAGTATTGTAAATAAAAACTGATTAGTTAAGCAAACAACTACTTCTCTAAGAAAATAACGCGTTACATCCATATCTAAATCTAATGAAACGTCATCACGTGCATCACATATCACACATCAAGTAATTTTTTTTTTGCTTTTCTACTGGCCAGTATTTTTTTTTATCACTGATGATAGTAAATGTTTAGCTGTTTATATAAATTAAATAATAATTTAGTGAAATGTAACTTATAAGTATAAAATGATGTTACAAAATTGTTGATATTTTTTTATTACAATTTAGGCCGCGATTTAACAGTAGCTGTAAAAACAGTAGGGACATGAGTCGCATGCATTATCTATGGTTCGTATAGTTTTCAAAATGATTTGACAGCAGGGAAAATCGTTTCCTAGGGACGAAAAGTGCTGTTTTCATCCCTGTGATTAGGCAACTCCAAGCATACTTTCGGAATATGCGTTTTATTTTTTAATCTCAAGTTAAATAAAATATTCACATGACACATAATTTCAGAGACAAGATCTCAACATTTCGTAATTCTCTCTTAATATTCATTTGGCGCGAGTACTTTAAGGATTAAATCTGGTTTTATCATAAAAGCCACTACAACGGGATCGTAACGTAACAATGGAAGAAATTAATGCTATTTTCGTGATCTATACACTAAAAAAGGCTTTCATAAATTTAATCGTTCTGACATTTATTTGACTTTGTTATCTTTACAACTTGTCGATTGTTCTATATAAAAGTTCCAAGTATAATTGCTAGAATTGTTACCTGCTTGAGGCAGCTGGCAATAAGCAAAACTATAATTAGTGAGGGCTACACCATATCAAGATCCTAGTGGTTAGCATGCGATGAATTTAAAGGCAGTACGACAACGTAACTAAATCTGATAATACTACATGGTTATTGTTAATATTCGATTACTTGGTTATTTAAGAAGAAGACAGTCAATGAACGAATAATAGTCTCTATTTATTATATTTTTATCGCCAGACAAACATTCATTTGCACATATAAGATATGCTTCTCTCTGTTTTCGAGAAATAATTCTTTTCAACCGTTTAGGATCCGCTAAAAATGACTTGCGTTTTCTTACTCTTCTGACATACATACTTGTCATCAAAAATCTTCAATCAACTTTTACTCAAGTCAATCATGTTTTTTAGAGGGTTTTTCTTATCTTTTAGTTTAATTTTTTTTTTCACTCTCCATTACATATTTATACCAAGTAATACGTCCATTATAGTCTAATCTATCTGAACTAGAGGGTACAGTAACAATCAGATTAGAAAACTCAGTTTTTAGAAGATTCTTTATGCACGTTCTTAGAGTTGTAGATCATCTGAAATAGGTACCTTTAAACACGAACCTCATAAATCATTACATAATTATATATATTCTTCTGGTCCTGTATATGTCACTAAACTTCTGCTTAGCGGCTAAACCGATTTTGATGAAATTTTTTGTATGTTCAAGTAGGTCCCGGGATGGTTTAGATTCCCAATTGGACTCGGTAAGTGGAGCTGTAATTGGATTCTAAATTTAATTTGTTAACTATTTATAGGGTACTAGACCCTATAAATAGTTTACAGAAATGTAAAAATTTGAAATATCAGTGTAAGTTATTAATATGTAAATGTTGTTATTTGCGAATTTGTTTGAATATTCCTTCTTCTCGACATATACATACATAGAAAAATACGTATGTACTTTCATAAAACAAATTAATATGATATTGTCTTAAGTTTTCGCGACTATTATACATAATAAAAGTACGTATTAACGGTTTGACATCTTTGTCTTCCGTGATCACGGCTACTGAAAAGTGGCTGAAACGTCGGAATAATAAAAATCAAATAAATTACCGCGCTTAAAACCGTCAAAAAGTAGTTTAATTATGTATACTAGGCGCGAAAACTTAAGAAAATATTAGAGGAACTTATAGTTCATAGGCCGTACCCCGCTGTCTGTGTCTCGACATTACAATAATACAATTGCCATATGAGAAAATACGCAAGAAATGTGAGCGTCGTTTGTAATCGCATTGTAATCCATCAAATGAAACGATGCCGAACACTTTGCTCACTCGTTCCACTGCCCTATTACGTATTGTCACGATTTAACTCTACTGATGTATGAGGATGTATGACTTATTTATCGAAAAACCTCTTTCAATCTGATGGATTGCATACGCGAGATTATACTGTCTAAATAATTATATACACATCGTTTTTGATTACGTCGAAACGATAATTTTATTACAACCGTTGTGAAATTGGTGGTTTATTTATTTCGTTTATATTATTGACATATTGATTTCAAGGTTGAGTTTAGTACTAGTATATTATAGTGTCTATTTAACTGTAAGTTTGCTCTTGCTTATCAAAGGTTGCATATAATAATCTATGTTTAAAAAAACGTGTGCGTCTCGAGACGCCCGACAGAAGTGATAACTTAAACTAATCTAAGTTGAACTATTTAATATTGAAATTGTTTAACTTGAGAAAAGCTTAGGTTATTACTTAAATATATAGCGCGTGGGTTAGAGTGAGAGAGGAGGAGCCTGCCTACCGCTGCCGTATACGTGAGAGAAATGGAAGCCAGACAGACTGGCGCCGTAACGGTTACGTAACGAAGCGGTTTACCCTCCCATAAAAAGGGTATTATCACTTCAAAATCTAGGAATTCAAAATAAATAGCAATATTTAGGTGAAAACTGGTATTTATGCTTATTTATAAATATTCACACGAGAACTACAGCCGGCAAATACCTCCGTATAGAAACCATCTATCTATCTATGCAGGAACGGAGAAAGAATATAAATTCAAGAGGCCGGGCGGCCTGTCGTAAGAGGCGACCAAATAAACTACAGCCAGGTGGTAGGGCATTTGTCCGTATAGATGACCACTAACCCGAGTCTAGAGTATACCGCCATAACGATCTTGACTTGTGTTCTGACATTAGTGGTCAGGTTCCAGTCTCTGGCAGAGGCTGGCAGCATATAGGCAGCACCTCTGATGTTGCAAATGTCCATAATGTCCATAAGGCGACCGTAACCACTTTCCATAGTATGGGCCATCATCCTGTCTGCTGATTCCCAACAATTAATAAACAAGACGAGACACAAACCCACGTCATAATAATGAGACGTAGGTGGTTCTATACCCTATATTTACCAAAATTAATAACAAAATATTGTGTGTGTGCAGTTAACACGCAGTAGAGGTGAAATAAAGTGTGACTATGGGTGGGAGGGATTCTAAAATTCGTGACGTCAAATTTCACATAATATATCGTTAAAATATATTTAAGCTTTAAAACACGAAATTTGAAGTATTAATTAAAAACCTCATAATTATTCCGACTCTATCTACATAAGCATAGTGTTTAAATTTTAAATATAATATATTCTATCTTATTCTCTCACAGGCTTAGTCCTATAGATTTATGTGTTTATCTCTTTTTGGTATCGCATTTCCGTTTCATCAAGTTTGAAATCAAAACGATCCTATAGAATTTTCACTTCAAAAATAACTTAACAATTTCAGGATGGTCTCACATAGGTAACAGTTACGTAGAGATAAGCTACCTCATAATATTCGTATTTCGACTTTCAATAAAGTTAGGGTGTTTTTCCCCACAAATTATGGTATCCATAAAATGTAGGGTGGCTTGTTTGCCCAAACTATCCTTGACCAAAATAATTTCTTGTGATATGATCTTTGAAACGTGCGCTGGTTTGTTATAACTTTCTTCCTGAGGACTCCTGCTGTGAGGCCGCCCCCTCCCGGCACTCCCCGCCCCTAAACAACTGACCGGGGCTCATGCGATAAAACAATTACGTTAAACAAAGTCGTGTTCAGTGTTCAGTACACGTAACCCCAAAAACCCAAAAATCGTAAGTACCGTGTTATTACCTTAAATGAGCATTTGAATTTGTTTGCATAGTAATTAAAACCAAGCCATGAAGCTAAATACTATATGATACTACATACATACATATCACGCCTGCTTCCCATGGGGGGGTAGGCAGAGATGATAGATCTCCACTTGCGACGATCCTAACAAACAACTTTCGCTTTATCTACTTTCATTAATCTATTCATACATGCACGTTTATTTGAGCTGCTTTTTACCTAACCTTTCTTTAACATTTCTGCTATTTTGAACATGGTGTGTAAGTCGCGGTCTACCGGCACCAACTCTACAAGTCAGAACGCTGTAATACACTTGTTTTGTTGCTAATACTAAATTTAAAAAATCGCTAAGTGCGTCGCAGTCCGCCAAAAGTAAAGGGGTCTTTGGAAGCGATAATTATCCACAGATTTCGTTATTTCGCTACGGAACCTTAAAAAGACCCTTAATAGTAATTAGTGGCCAAGTCATCAGCATCCCTTTTCAATGATGTGGGCCGAATCTAAATCAATCATCACGCATAGTTTAAACCGTTTTATGGACCCTTGTATTACTATGCAATTCATTAATAATGTCTGCATTGATGTCGGTGAAGAAAAACATGATGAGGAAACTTGACACTAAGACAATTAATGTATAAAATATTTCTGTTTTTTTTATAAACTGATAAAAATATTAAGTAAAACAATTTTCAGCTAGACGTATTGCTGGGTAGATTTTTGCTGCTTAAAGCGATAGCACTTTACGAATCGGTGTGTATAGAATAGAAAGTAGATTTTAATTTTCACCTTCAAAAAATTTGATGTGTAAAACCCCGCTGTACCAGCTTGAACATACGTGGCTTGTCAACCATTCCTTAATATAATTTTGGGGTCGTGCCCTAAAGTGGGACGTTATAAAGCTAACATTCTCATCACATTTTGTTACGTAGGCACATATTACTTTGTTCACAGGTGATAAATTGGTTTTACGAAATAATTCTCCTCTCAACACTATCCAATCTCATGATTTATTATCCTTATTAAGCAATATTAACATCCGACATAGTGGTTTCTTTGTGACGTGACTAGAAATATACGGAATACGACGGCACAATCCACAAATAGCGCGTAGACAAGCGCACTACTGCGGGGAACTAAATTAACACATTTATGATATGATATTTCAGTCACGAACGTTGTGAATACTCCGTTACTTGGCATTGGTAACTCGAACTGAGTTAAGGGAGTTAATCGCGACACGTGTAAGGATAATGTACCGACTCATCTGATTTAGCTAGACGCGGAGCATTCGATTTTGAAATTCACAACTCCAACGTCTTAAGTTGTTCTTAGTGAACTTTGAGTGAATTATATTAACGAGCTTGTAGGTATTCTACTCGTAGACTTAATCCACACTATTATAGGTATATATATATATATAGACAGTTTATATTTATATTTTTTTTTCTGTTTGTGTGTATCTCACTGAACTTCTCCTAAACGGTTGAAATAATTGTGATGAATTTTTTGTGTGTGTTTAAGTGCACTCAAGAATAATAATAATAATCGGCAGACAATCACACACAATGTATATCCTCAAATTAAGTTACGCTTGTGTTATGGGTAATATACAACGGACCACTCTGGGGCCGATCCCAGACACCCATACCATACCATGATAAATAACGAAGAAAATTAGTTTCCGAAATTTACCATACCAGGGATTGAACCCGGAGTATCTACGTTGCAGTGAGATAAGCCGGCAAAGGCTTAGCTCGCTCAACCCCAGAGGCCGAATAGATTAGATTCACAATTAGATCCGGTATGTAGCACTGGAACAGAGTTTTTATATAGTTTTTTCAAGGCAGGACAACGTCTGCTGTGCCCGCTAGTATATTATATTTTTTCAAAGCTTATTGTTAAGTGTCACTGTGTAAATTGAAGCACGTCTCAGGCCAGCATATAGTATTTATATAAACAAATTAAAGTATTAAAATTACATAAACAAGCATGTCATCAACTGTCAAAATTCCATTCCAAAAAGAATACAAACGTGAGAAACTTGCTTATCCGAATTTGACTTATACATATTTTTTCGCATACCTTAGATGACGTTCATTTCGACTCCATGGCCGGTCTCATTTTTTAACGCGATGCTCGTCCATTCAATTCAAAATACAAATGTACCAAATTTTGCGATCATACGAACATACAAATAAATACCCAGAAAGTCACTTTTACATTTATATATTTTCCTGGTAATAACGGCATGAAGAATTGTTGTTCAACTATTAGCGGGATCTTTTATCGATTAGAATATTATAGCGAAGGTAGAAGCGAAAGTATAATTCTACATAAATTACATCTATTATATAAAATTAAATTCTTTATAATAAATGTAAAAGCACTCGTAAAATTAGTCTACATGCAAACAACTAAAAGCTTTTTAATTCTAAATACTGCTGTTAAAGTTAAAATGCAGTTAAAATATTAATAACAGTTATAAAGTCGGGGTAGAACGAACAGGTCGGAAGGTCGATGGAACTTAGCTGTGATTAAAAGAATGCCGTAAAAGCCAAAGGAGTTATCTCATACGAACCGTAATAACTTATTAAATGGTTGACTTCATTTAGTCATTTCTTAAAACATCGTCCAGTTTATGAAAGAGTAATTAAAAAGAACATAATCCAACTTTTATTAAAGGACTTAAAAAATGCAGGCGGTTGTCAATTCGTAGTATAAATATTTTCTAATAACCCTGGCTGTGCCTGCGGCAGCGTTCGTGCCGGACTTTGAATTTATACTCATATCTTCGAAACCACCAATATATTGAAATGAAACACACAAAAAGTTGAGATATGAATTTTTGCTTTATCACTAAAGTTTTCATTGAAATCTGATGACCCGTTACGGAATCTATTCGAGACAAATTTTCAGACCGATATTTACATAGACAAATCTTTAAAAAAATATTTAGGCAGCGTATATAAATAATGTACTGTAATAATTAATTTTAGGCATTTATTTTGAAATTACAAACGGAAACTTTAATTTAATTTATTAGTATAGAAAAGTCAGTAATTGAAATATGAGCAAAATGGAAAGCCATTTTCATTTAAATTCATGGTATGATGAATATATTTCTTAATCATTTTAGTACAGTTTTCTATTTTAATGTTCACGAGTTTCAAGACTTGTAAATATTTTTACAGGTTATTTCTTTAACGATAGAAAAAAAGAATACAATCTGTAAATTACCTAAACTTTACTTAATGACTTGTAGTCAATTAACCGGCTAATACTAGGTTGTCAGTCGTAACAAAGCCGGTTGTTTCAATTTACCTAATTACTCTAAAAAGGGTATTAGTCTGGTCTAGCTTAGGTATATCAGATAAAAACATTTGAACCGTAATCTAGACATTCATTAGATTGTCTAATCATACGTAAGTAATTTTATGTACATAATATTATTAATCTCAGATATCTGAACTAGAATTTCGGAATTAACTAATAATCTATGCGTGCAGGAATGGAGAAAGAATACAATTTACTACGGTTAGGCGGCCTGTCGTAGGAGGCGACAAAACAACCCACAGTGAGGTGGTAGGATATTTGCGCGTCTGGATGGCTACCACCCCTGGTCAAAAGAGTATGCCGCGATAACAATCTTAAGTTGTGTTTCGTCATTAGTGGCCAGGTTCCATTCTCATTTATTTATTTATAACACCTTTGGTGTTGCAAGTGTCCATAGGCGATGGTAACCGCTTTCCATCAGGTGGGCCGTATGCCTGTCTGCTGAAGTCATGCAATAAAAAATAAATATCAGCAACTGTACATTTGTTGACTATAAAATTGTGAATAGTAGAAATGTTTAAGCCATTCTTGTCACTAGTAACAACATTTCCTAAAAATGAGACGGGCATATTTCAGCCCAAGAAATGTAATGAGTTGAAATATGGATTAAAGAAAGCGTTATATTTTTTCTATTACAAAATGGACAACATCAGCCCTAAATTCTACCTGGAAGACGAGAAATCTTTAAAAGAAGGTCATAAATAAAAAAGTTATCGGCTGCCACAATCGATTTCTGTGAATGAATTTCAACAATTAATAACATGAAAACACACTACAAGATTAATTCATTTAAAATAACTAAACCTGTAAAATTATAAAAAATATCAATATAATATAAAGAAAACTTAAAATCACTCTTATATTTTTACAATCTGAGATCAAGAATGTATGAAAGCGTATCCATCTCCTTTGTTTTATTAATGGACCATCTGAAGAAAGAGAAGCCGTTTACCAACAAAGCACCCGTCGATAGAGGACGAGATATGAAATAAATTTTTAAGTGTTTTACGTTCCATATTAAAAGCATAAATCAGTCTGTCATTGTAATCCTTTTACCATTCGTCTTGGTAGACACGAAAAGGCTCTCCCGTTGGCGCGGACTAATTCCGAATGCACCTCCAATCGTAAAAGAAGTCGTAAAGAAGCGAATCTCCCCTAGAACCGATGCACGGGAATCAGGGGGAAAATAGTTGATTTCTTATTGGCTTCCGCCCAGACTCAGATTGAAAATTCGCCATAAAGACATTGGGACACGCCTGGCCGGATTAAAGGGGGAAACTAATAAAGAAAACTTTTGCGACACCGTATTTTTACAAACGCTCACCTAAAACTTCTTAGCCTTTATTAGTTTGGGTGACGGTAATTTTGAAAATACTCTGCGGTGTTAGAAGCGTTTTTCCTAAAACACCAATAAAAGGAATCTCTAGTTCGTGTTATAGCTTTGTGGAGTTGATTAACTTTTTCAATTTCGGTTAAGTATTATACTGAAAACAGAAAATCCGTTTTATCCCTTTTCACATTTAGAAATTATATTTAATAAGTAGGACCCGCCCGCCACTTCGTCCACGTTGGACGGCATATGCTAATTAATTTATACGTGTCCTAACGACTTGAAACCACTTCCGAGAAAAGTCCCGCGAAATTCCCGGGATATAAAGTATCACAGATGTTATGACAGAGACTTTGCTATCTACCAGTGATAATAAATGTTGCATCGGCATCGGAATTATTTCAACCGGGCCACTTTAAAAATTTGACCAAGAAATTTCCGTGAACTTCCGGGGATATAAAGTACCGCAGATTTTAAGTCCGGGAGTTTGCTATCGATCAGCGAAACCGGCATCAAAATCGGCGCAGTAGTGGTTACGTGAATCCTGAACAGACAGACAAACACAAAAATCTAAAAAACAAAATACTACGCTTTTACGATATTATATAGATGTAACTTGTGATTGATTTAGAATATAATTTTTACACAATTATAATAGTAGGTATCATCCCACCGGTGCGCTCGGATCTATTAATTTAAAAATACGGCCGAGTATCCACCATGCTTGTTTAATGTGAATTGGCGCCGTTATATCTATAATTGTGACGTGCAGGTTTTCCGTTATCCGTTTCTTTACTGTGATGTGGTAAATATAGTAATAATAATGTGCCCTTCAGGCCAGAAAAGCAGCATAAGCGGAGCATGCTCTTAGTCAAAATTTGAACACACGTCATTTGAAAACACCTACGTGCCTTATTTTTTTTTCTTTCGAAGTAACATCCTATTTGGGGTCTGTCCACCTCTTGGAGATTACAACAAGGTAGCGTGGAGCTTGCTCAATTGGGGTAGTAATGGCGTTTCCACCATGCTTATACCACCAACCAAGAATACTCGCTAAAAACCGCGACATTCTTTCGGCATAGCCGTTATCGCAATCGTGGCGAAGAGAGATACGTATCAACCATCATAAAGTCACTAAGCTACCATAGCTTATTATAATAATACTCTTTTAGTAACAAGGCGTATCCCGCAAAGAAAATAAACAACATAATGACTCTCCTCATACTACGAGGCGTGGAAATAATGACGGAAGACAACAATACCTAAAGACAAAACAACAATAAACATATTCTGAGAAAATGTCAAGACGTGTTTATGGTTCCTTATACAGGAGACGCGAAAATGTGTTTCTCATTATCATAAATTATTTCATACCGTAATGGCTCCTATCTGAACTGACGCAGTGATCACACTCGCTGCTTGTTTACTCAGTTTAGAAAACACGAGGTGATAGCCCGTTGGGATTAATTTACTACAGTAATTGATTATTAGGCTAGAGATGACTCTCATATTATACAAGAGAGGTCCTATATACCTTAAATCGGTGTACTAATAAATATTGTGTAAAAAACATACGACTTGGCAGTCGTAAAACATTTTGTTTGCGTAAAAACACCGGCATTCGGCTCTGTTGTGAAGGCAGTAAATTATGCCACCACGCATATAATTTCACACAAGCCTCGACTCATCGTTCGTCGAAATATTAAGGTGAATAAAATTTTATTACTAGCATTACCCCCTCACCAGTACCCTCTACAAACATTTTCCATGCCGCGCGTTTTCCCCGAGCACAGGTCGTGCGACCGCAGTGCCACGACGCAACTTTCGCTTCACCTTATTTCCCTCTAATGCCACATTTGTGCCTTAATAACGAATGGTATTATGTTACCGTCGTTCCCATTGTTTGATTTTCAATCTCCCGAGATTGCAGATTTTCCTTGCTCTGCTAATGGCCCATGTCGGGAAATGGAATATTTGAAACACTATATCAGCTGCTTGAGTTTCATTGCGTATTATTTAAACTGTTTATCCATTATTCGAACTCGTTAAGAGTGGAATTGATTCGATTATATATTGGCCGTATATTGAAGTGGCAAACTGGAAAATTTATATTGCGTTATGGAGTTAAATGAGTTGTTTATTTTTGTTGCACTCGAAGTGTGAGTGGCGATAATGTATAAAGCGCAAATGAGTACGTAATAGTATTCGTTAGGGATTGTTTTGCTGAATATTGAATATTCTCAATGTAATATTTTTGCTTCTGTAAAAAACGATAAAAAGGAAACATCTTGCTTTCATCATATCCACTTGTACTTTTGTTTATATATGTATGTCAAAGCTATGTTAGTCGTACTTATTTCAAACTCTTTGGAGTGTATAGATGAAATTGCGATAAAACAAAAACGTAGGTGTAGTAACTATATACATAATTATGTATATATGAGTACTACTAAGGGATGAAAATAATGTTCAGTGTTCTTAGGTGGGTATACACCCACCTAAGAACACTGAATATTATTTTCATCATAACATGCATAACGATACCGTTATATAGGTTTAAAAAAATATTTTACCCATGTTTTAAATTAATTTATTATTTAACTTTTATTATTTTTTATTGCTGAAGCACAGGAGACAGGCTGACGGCTCAACTGTGATGGAAAGTGGTTACCGTTACCTATGAACAATAAGTGGTGCTGCCAATGTGCTGCCTTCCTCAAAAGCAAACTGGGACCTGGTTACTGATTCCGGAATACAACTCAATGTTGTTACGGCAGCATACTCTAGAGGTAGCCATTCAGTCGGGCAAATGCCCTACCACCTGGTAAACTTAACTCAATAATTGAAAAATTACCTTCAACCAACTTATGAATTAAATGGTGGAAATTCTGTAAAAATTCAAGATTATGGAACTCAAACAATATTTGAGATAATGAGATAATTTCGGGTTTTTTAGGATTCCGTAGCCAAATAACAAAGTTAAATCGTGAACGTTCAACGCCACTAAGGAACCCTCCTCTATGATTAGTTACGTACTTGGAAGATTTTTTTCTAATTCACATGTATTTTGTTGATAGATTGAAATATGAACAAAACTAAATATGAAACTGGAATCTTGATCAGTAATGCCAATCTCCCCAGAGCACGTGTACCGCTCCCTTTACCTCGGCAGTTCGTCGCAAAATCACGACGCTTATTGATATCACCAGGTAGGCTATAGATGATATTCCCGATATTGCCCGCTGTTTATCTTGCACCTGTTATATTGACTAGTTTCGCCGCAGTTTCGGTTGTAACACTTTTTCCTATTACTTCTCTCCGTAAGAATTCATTGGAACGGAAAGCGCCCGGTTACCACTATTGGTTTCATATTGATGTTCAAACGGGGGCTTCTCCAATATGTCGGCTTGAATTGGTTTGTTTTCATACGCCCTGATTTGTGGTGTATGTTACCAGATCAAATAATAAAACACCGTAGGAACTTCCAGAGCATTTCAATTTTTTTTTTGCAAAACGTGTGGGTTGTGGCTTACTATAACGAGTTTTCCATAAATACATAAGTGAGCGGAATTTAATTAATGTAAGTGTATTTAAATTAAAAAGCGCTCACTCATATGCATAATACATGTAAGCAGCACGTAGATATTTTACGGTACAAAAATATTTAATACTAGGATAGGACCGCGACTTCGTCTACGCTTGAATTGAAATTCCGACGGGATTCCCAGGATACAAAACACCGCAGTATTTTAAAAAAATGTAAGCTATCGTTTTAGTGAAAACTGTCTCGGAATAAGCTAACTTTTACGCACCCGAACAACTACAAACTACTCCCGGGATAAAAAAAATATCGAACATTTTATAACATAAAATTTGCTATCGATGAGTAAAAAAATCACATTAGAATAGGTTTTTTTAAATGTGGTCATTTTAAATAATTCCCAGTAAAATTCTGGCGGGATTCCCAGGAGAAAAAGTAGCGCAAAGCTTCAGTCTAAGAATTAGTTGTCAATCAACGAAAACCGAATCGAAATCGGCCCAGTAGTTTTAATGTGAATCCCGAACAAACAGAGAAGAAATCTAAAAAAATTGAACCGTGTTCTCCATGACTTTATTAAGTCTATTCCAGTTGTTTTTTTTTTAAATAGCTTCAATGTACAGACACGGCTTGTTTAGAATTTTATAATATTATTATAAATTATCATGGAAAAATAATATCTACTACATTACGCATAACATTTAAGCGTGAAGACTGTTAGGTTTATTTCAGGAAACATATTAAAACTAAGTTGTTAAACATTCCAAAGAAATACCTATATTACAGAAAATATTCGATAAGTTCCCCATGTATGGAGACCTTCTATATGTAAATATCTTTGTGGATACTACATTTGATTAAGCGCTACTTGGATTTTTTTTTAAAGCGAGGACCTCTTGCGGCCGCTCTCGCAGATTTGTATGACGAACATAACAAGTATCAAAATAGAGTGGAACTTTATACAATGTCTTACAATTTCACTAAAACTTTCTCCAAAAACAGCCGCTTTAGGCCCTCTAATCTATAAATCTATCATTAAGTCTGGTCCTTTGTAAGGCAGTAAAGCGTGGCCTATGCTTCAGCGATACAAACAGTTGCGTATCTCGGAGATGAATATACTGCGATAGATGTGTGGAGTAGAAATATTCATGTCAGTTTCATAAAAGATAAATTGCAAAAAAGACATTTACGCTGGTATGGCGTGGTTTTACAAAAACGAGCTTGTTATGTTGTGGACATTATGTTTAATAATATTACATCTGCGAAGTCCTCGTAATAAAGAACCAAGAAACATTAGCGTGACATCGTATCTAATGATAGACGTGATATTAGACTCACATTAGAATTTTTAAAAAGAGTAAAAAGAAGGACCGTGCTCTTGGCAGCAGCCACACCGAACGTAACCAGGATTGATAACGAGATTGATGACGATATAATAATATCCAATATACCTGAAAAAATTAAATTTATTAGGAAAAATGGTAATTTAAAGTCGTTGGAGACATTTAATTCAGGCTGAAGTTGTTTACATGTGTGTCATTTATTGGGTGCTCGGTATACTTATAGAGGAAGCGTTTTCTCAGAATTTCAGTCTTCAAAAGTAATTTATATAAAATCTCAATTAAATTTAGTGTAAGGTGCAAATTTTAATTTTCACCGATCACCACAAGCTAAGACCTTTACATCTTATCAAATAGTAATAATCGTTACTTGTGAACTTTTCCCACGATTGAAACTTTGCCCAAAATATACCGCCAACTTTTGCAGAGATTTTGATCTTACAAAGGAAAACGATCCTTTTGTTAGAGTGAATAAAATCGAGTTTACTTTTTGGCGACAATTGACAACCTTAAGCTTTATTGAAAAATAAATATTTTAATGTCAACCGATAGCCCTTATAAGGGTTTCAGGTAAATCTTTGCACCTTTTCCACGCGCTAGACACGGGTTGTACGTTGAAAATATTTGGGGCCATCCACCAAGTGGAATCCTATTGCAATTTATGCTCATTGAACTGGAAAAAGTATATGGGGAGGCTAAGGTCGGCGTCGATTCTTTTATTGCCACACGAAATCAATAAGAAGCGTGACGCGGCAACTGTATCCGAAGACTGGGGTGTAATAAAAATCATGAAAACATAATCACGTTTACTCGTGTGATCAGTTTGCAATCGAGCTTCCAATAAATCAACACTTACAAGTTTTGTCTCTCAAGAGGATCGATTCAATCAAATCTACCTGCTTACGTCATCCTGTGAACGATAATAATTATTCTGAATACATTACAGAGGTATCAACTTGGGCTGATATCGTGCAATAAGTCACTAGAACCTCATGGGAGCTGAAGAGCAATTGACTGCCACTCCTGCACAGGCGTAATTGAAATTTGAAATTTGTTTAGGACTGCGTCGAACGCCTAATTTGATTTGGAGACAACGCTCCGTGCGCAATCGGAAAGCAATAACAATATTGCAAAATTACGAGAACTCAGGATAGTGATAGTTGATTTCGAAATCTTTAAAGGTCCCATAATAAATATATTGGGGTGTCGAGTTTAGTACACAATAAATTTAAAAATGAGAAAAATATTAGAGAGGCTAATTCGGACCAGCACAATCGGAAAAAACAATTTTTAGAATATTTGTCCCTCTGTTAGAGCCCCATGTGACAAGTACTGAATGAATTTAAATGAAACTCGACATTGAGATAGCTTATATCCCGGGTCAATACTTACAATACTTCTTGTTCCGTTAAATAGCGTATTTTGCGTGGATTACACGAGTACCTATACCAAAAAAATTGCGATGCGATCGCATTTTTATTGTTTTAGGTGCCGCCGTTACATTCCACTAACAATTATGTCGTCGTCATGGCAACGTGAAAGAAGTTTCACTGGCATTACTAGCTACTAATAAGTTTGTACTTATTATTAGTGCTTATCATACGGTCACACGATTACGACGTTTTGAACCAGTAAGGGATAAAGTGTAAAATAAATGTGGTTGCCTACCGGTGCCTTGAGACACTCGCAATACTAAGGACGCCGCCAATGCGTTACTAGTCCCGAAGAAACATTATAATACCCTTCTCAAATCCGTTGCCATAGCGCGTATGGAAGTTACCTTCACATTGATGCTGTACCCGATATAAACGTTCTAGAGAACTTTGGTGTATTCGAGCATGGCAACTTTCTGCTTACGTTATTTTTGAAGTGTTTCATAGTGCTATTAGAAAATCTCAATGAGGAGTTAATAAGACGACGGCCTCTGCGGTTGAGTAGGTTAAGCCTTTGATCGTCTACTTCACTGGAACTTGCAGGCTCCGAGTTCAATTACTGGCTTGGTGAAAAGACAAATAAGGCCGAACGTCCTGTTGTTGGCGAACGGTGCGACTATGGAAATAATAATTTGGCATCAGTTAAAACAAATCTTCGAAACACTTTGCGTTCTACAGACGATTGAATACATAAAGAGATAGAATCTCTTCGAAGGCTCTCTCTTTTCTTTCACCATATCGCAATTATTTGGGGTCGGCACAATATGTCTTTTCCTTTCACACTCCTGTATTCTGACATACATCTTCTATCAAACCACAAATCATCATACCATCGTTCACACGATACATCCATCTCTTTTTTGGTCTACCTTTACATTTGTACCTATCCATCTTGTAGTTTAACATTATTTTTGTCACGTGGCTTTTATCCCTCATCATTATATGACCATACCTCTTTAATTTTCTTCCTCTCAATTTTTCAGTCACGGATGGAACTTTCAAAGATCCCCTTATATACTCATTTCTCATCTTATTAATTCTTGTATTACTACACATCCATCCCAACATTCTCATCTCAGCTGAGTGGAGACGTTTGTGGTTTATCACTTTAGTGGCCCAACAATCGGACCCAATAGCATGACTGGTCGTGTGATAGATTTATATATTTGTTCTTTTAGATTCAGTGGCATTAGTTTGTCTCACGTCACACCGGTTACCTGTCTCCACTTTAAATTTATTTCTTTTTATTTATTTATTTGTTATTAACATTTATTCTTCTCCTTACATCCTTCTTTATATCACAATTACTCTGCAGTAGTGAAACCAGGTATCTGAATTCGGGGATACATGGTAGTGTGGCTGATTGTAGTTTAAGAGGCATAGCAGTAGAGGTCTCGCCGAAATCGCGAAACAGGTATTCATTTTGGTTCTGCTGATTTTTAATTCAACGCCCTCTAGCGCTTGCCGCCACCTGTCTAGTTTGTTTTGAAGTGCCACCCTGTCTTCATCCACCAGGACAATATCATCATCTGCATAAAGCAATCTCTCCGAAGGCTAATTGTAATGATATATGACTGATTTTATGTGCGTATGCAAAACGGTGCACGCTTTCTACCAAGATTCTAAACCACGTCTCTTGAATCAGATTCAGATGCCTTAATTACTACTACTACTGCTACGATTTATTATATAGTTAGAAAGTACTTGCTAAGGTAAATTAATTGGTGAAATGTATACGTGTTTATATACTTCGGATTGATAGTAGTAAAGTATACGTATCATTCGACTCACGATATTTTTTTTATTGAGTCCAAACGTTTTAGCGTACGCGCGTTGTTAGAAACAAACGCGCGCACACGTGAGCACGGTATATTGGCAATATCGAAGACATTTCGACGATACAACTGAGATAGTACCATTATTAGCTTGGGGGTTCCTTAGTTGCCTGGCCCCCTCGCTATCACTCACCTATCCGTATCAACGGAAGGGGGTTCGAGGGGTGGTGTCTTGGAGCCCCCACGCGACTAATCACAGAGGATGTGGCATAGACGCGCTATGCATATTTATCGCACACGAATTCTCACTGTTCAGAACGAAACGAACGTGGATGTTTTTCATTTGTACGAATTATTTATTTAGCGAGGGGTCCAGGTACAAGTACGTATGGCTAAATGTTTGATGAGATCAGATTCGGCCTCCTTAATTTCTGCAAGCATTCGTCTAAGTTAGATCACGTACCGCAGTCGTTTGTTTTCTGTCCGCTAATTGAATAAAATCTACGAGTATATCTACAAATGCACACGCATATTAGACCATTCTCGATGGTTCGCCATCAGAATAATTTTTATGTATTTCCAAATGCAAACCAAACAAAACAGTTATATATATATATATATATATATATATATATATATATATATATATATATATATATATATATAAGCTTTAATTACCGTATCGGTATGTTTTTAACTCCTTTGGTAATTTTGAAGGACGTCATATGACAATTTTTATGAGACAGGAATATGTCACATAACAAATTAAATCAAATCAACAAACAAACAAATTTACAACGCAAATATGAGCAATAATCAGTATTACGACCACAAGAAAAAATTTCGCATCCAAGTCGTAGCTTATGCCGGCTAAACTACGGCACGCACCCCCTAGCTGTAGTAATTAAAACTTCTCTGACGAAAAGAAATTCCAATAAAACTAATTACTGGCCCTATTGCTAACAAAGTCATGTGTTGCAAAATACAGTTATAGTTCGCGGGTGTAAATAAATATTTTCAGTCTGCAGCGAATTAAATTCCTGACGAATGCTAATGTTTAACCGGGGAATTCTTGTACGGTTTAATAGGGGGAGGTTGGGTTAATTAAATGGGCCCCGAGTTCATTTTCATAAAATTATTTGATCTTAGCCCAACGCGAGGCCAATTCGGCGCAATTCATTCGCCAAAATCGTGTACTTAAAATCTTATTTTTGCATAGAAGATTTTGATTTCGAGCCACTGAAATAACATAATCTCGATTTTACAGCCGTTTGTATTCACTTTTAAAATTGTGACATTGGTTTCACAGATTTAAAATATTGAAGGACCTACATTTCATTATTTCTGGTGAATTAAAATAATTCGATTACATTATAAGTATAAATACTGTTTAATTTATGTACAAATGTGCATACTACCTAGGTATATTACCTTTTGTTTTAGCAAGTAACTATTGTCTTGTTGCGCATTTTTGTAATTTTTGTTTTGGTGAACAATAAATTGTTTTCTATGTCTATGTCTAATATAGTCGATATACGAGAACTTTACCCTTGTAATTTTTTTTTTGTATATTTATGTCATTTTATACTTTTAATGGTCTCACTCATAATTATTGAGTTAGAGTAAGTTTGTAGGCATTTTAACGTTCTTAAAGAAGACTGCTCTAACTCTCTAGCCTCTTACTCTAACTCAATATAAATAAGAGCGTAAGTGTTTAGGAGGAGGAGCCATCATCTTTTTTTACATTTGAAGGAACAATTTTACACATTATCGAAATAGCGTAAAAAAGGGACAAACTTATTTTGGTTTTTACTAACGCCCAGTAAAAGACTCCATTCTGAAAAACTTTCAAATCCTTTATGACATCCTAGATATAGCGCCATAGTTAATTCTTATCTCGATTTCCGATGTCCCATTATTTAAAACATATTTAGACCAAATCAGTGAACTGAAAAGAAACTTGTCAAGACTTTCTTATTGTTTTTGTGTATATATTTAATTACTTAAGTCCAAGTAATATCTAACTGAAATATAAGTACAATATTTATTAAAAACTAAATTACACTTGGAAGTAAATTTAATAAAGAAATTAAATATTTAGTGTTAATTTTTACTTTTAATTTTAATTACTTCACTGTTGAATAAAGTTGAAAATTTAAGTTAGCATAACCAAATTTTTTTTTGAAGAAATTATTATTTCTTTTAATTATCAATATGGTTACTAACACGGTATCTTATAAATTCATTACTACAATTTACAATCCAATAACCATCTGACACGGTCTTAACTAACAAATACAACCAATAATTTATTTCTCTAATAACAACACCTAATATCTTACCGAATAACTAAGACTCAATCCTAAACAAACGTATGTAATTTATATCCTAGGAGTGCACGCGACAGGCTGCATAATTTAATAATACCCTCACACCCTTAATTAAAATTTTGCAATAACGCATTAACTTAAAGACGAAGGGTGTAAGGCCAGAAATTAAACGGTCCATAATAATTTCGTTACCATGATTAAAATCTAACAATTACTAAGGAAAACATCGAACGTAGTTTGCGATGCTTTGAAGTGTATTAGTCGTGTGTTTAAATTTCCATGATCCATCCCTAGTGAGCATCTGAATATAAAAATGACTTTGTTTCCTTTTTGTGGCATGAGTTCAGCAGACAGGCAGACGGCCCACCTGGTGGAAAGCGGTTACCATGGCCTATGGACATTTGTCACACCAAAGGTGCTACCAATGTGCATGTATAATAATACCAATGTATTTATTTTTCTTTGCTGCACAGATAAATGTTTGATGTAAACTTTTTAGTTTATTCCTTATTTTTTATGGTAACTGATTATGATAAGATTAGATTGAGTACTCAATAACGAGGATAAACGTAGAATCTTTGTCGTAGAAAAATGACACAGTTTCTGCAGTACAAAAAATAGAAGTTTATGCCAGGAAAATAGAAAAAATTGATTATGATACAATTAGAAGAATGAAATGAATAGCTCAGTTATCAAACATTGATCTTTATTGATCGAGGAGTTCATACTCTAGATTTCCAACAAATAATCTGGAAACTCGTTCGTAAGCTTTGTGTCTTTGTCTAGTTGAAATCGTCATATATATGCAAAATATATAATAAAAAGCCAGCACATTCCAAAGGGTATGAAAACAAAACACAAAATACAATTATAAATTACCTTAAGAAATTAAACAGTTATTTAATCCGTTGTAAAACTAGCTATTAATAAATAATTAGAAATTTAGCTACATGTTTTAATAGTTAATTATATGACAAAAAGTTTTTAATATTTTTAATCAAAACTAGAACTAACTTAAAAAATATAATTAAAAACTAAAAATAAACCAAGTTATAAATAGTACAAATAATATAATTAAAGACTAACAAATCGCTGCCAGATGGAAGCGTGCCCAGAAGGCTGACTGCATTGCCGCGCTGTATGGCGATGCTTATTTGTTG
The DNA here is from genome assembly GCA_039645545.1 of Dendrolimus houi. Taxonomy (NCBI): domain Eukaryota; kingdom Metazoa; phylum Arthropoda; class Insecta; order Lepidoptera; family Lasiocampidae; genus Dendrolimus; species Dendrolimus houi. The sequence continues at coordinate 10,671,858 of CM077132.1, forward strand.
GGCGAAATATGAGCACTTTGATCACGGGTGGCATCGAGAAGTCTCTTGCAAATTTCTTTAAAGAAACTATTGTTGTATAATATATATAATTTGTTATATATAGTTAAATCAAAAATATTTTAGTGTACAACTACCCTACCCTTTGTTTTCGTCCTTTTCGCTAGACCCATAGTTTTGCTGGAAGAAAACACTTTTACGGTCAAATTCGCCTTTGTACATTTCCATGCGGCATCGCTACCTTGTACTTCAGCTAAGCATCTTGCGAAAGCTTATTATCCAGATAAAAAGTTTATTCACATCACATAAAATCATTCCAGCATAGTAAGAAATATTGAATTAAAATCACAGTACGAACTTAAATAAATCATTGACCAGTAAAGGACCAAAATAAGAGGTGAACACATTAGAAAAAAAGTTAAATAGGAAGTCAAAATCAATAAAACAGCTTGTAATCCTATTCAAATCCTAATTTTAAAGACATGTTAGTCTCTAAGTATACTTTTGACACTGTGTAAACTTGCTAACTCGACGTGCTACGCTTACGATCTAAAACATGTACGAGAATATACTCATATTATATTCATTACAGACGTACATATCTTTGATTAACAAATGTCGGAGTTCTTATAAATTATTTTCTACCAATGGCCAAATTTCACTTATTTCTATTCTACCTACTCACATCAATCCAAACGATAAGGCTTCTTCTAAGTCAGAGACCGCTACCTACAGTAAAACAATAACTTATAACTCTTTTATAATAATTAAACAAACTGAATGCTGGATTTTATAACCTATAATTTATAAATTTATAACACTTTTAATTTTGTAGATTTTAGTTTCAACAGTCAATCAGTGACTATGATAGTGATAGGGAATATTATCTAAATTTAGTCTAGTATCAGTTAATAATATAAGTTTATATTCTTGTGTTAAGGGAAATATTCTGTCTTTGCAATAACTGATAAGTATATATATAATAGCCAGGAACTCATGAATAAATGTAGTTTAACAAAATGAGACTCGCACGTAAAATTGCAACAATACAACGTTTAGTTGGAAGGAAATGAAAGGTAGGTACGATTGTTGTCCCCGGAGAATGGGGTGTACCTGCTCCCTGTTACTCTAAGGCACGTTTATGGCCAATTCTAATTCCGTAGAGCAACTGTTAAACTGGAAGGTATTTTAGTACTAGCTCTAAAAGTTAGAATGAGCATCGCACTTTCCTTTCTATTCACCGTACCATGGCGGTAATGGTTGGAACCTACATTCAGTGCTGGAAAACTTCGCCGCCGATAATTACTGAAGTGTGAACTTGGTGCCAATTTCGTGATCTACCGCGACCTGTGTGTGCGGGAGTTCAATTTAACAATTAACAGTCTGCCCGCGTTCTGCCTCCAAATCCGCCCGCCGTCAATCTATTCTTGGATGTAATTGCGGGAATTACACTGTGTCAGGCCTAATACCAATTACAGTGCAAGACAATCGTCACTGACATAAATGTTGCTATTTCTATACACTGATGGGTCTTGGTGTACACTAACTGTTTAGTTACTAGTAGAAAACACTAATAACTAATGTATTATTATTATCCGTACTGTTATTATTGTAATTTTTCTTTTACAAATTAAATCAATAGTAATATTTTAAAAATCATTGTAACTGAAATATTATTTTTTTAATAATGTTTACAAAAATCTTGCTTAGCGTAACCGTTGTTGATATATTTTAGGACGGCTCTAATAAAATCAATTGTAACAACAAACATTTTGTATATGATATAAAAATTGAAAGCGGTTTTTAAAATAACATTGCAAGACCCTTTTTAATATAAATTAGTTTCTTTTGTTGTACAACACAGGTTATAGTGTATCTTAAGTTTAATTTCGTACTAATATCGATATTATTAAAGTTACAAGTACATTATAATCATTCAACCTAACCTAAACATATTGTAAATTAAATTGTTAATCTATCAAAGCGATACTCGACATACGTAGTAAACCTACACTAGCTTTAAATATGATTAACCTATTTGTAGTCAAGAATTCTAAATAATATTTGAACCATCCTAGTAGGTAAAAATAACCAGAAGCAAAGGATGTAACACTTTTATGAAAATCTTACATTTTTATCCGGAACCCTTTGTTTTTTTTTACCTCAGGTGTTTTACCTCCACTCCGCGGTTTTCCCTTCGCGCTATGACATAGGGTTTTTGTAAGAAGGGTGTTATAAAATTTCTTTGAGGTCGGCAGCACGTCAGAGACATCCCTGAAGTTGCTAACGTCGCTACGGAACGGTAACCACTTTCCATCAGGTGGGCCGCCGTCTGCCTGTTTGCCTGCTTCAGGCAATAAAAAAATATATTGATAGAGCTAGAGTCGTACACACTTGAATCATTTGTTCTATGCAATATATCCACGTGTATATGATACACATGTAAAAGGAAGCTAAGAATACCACGTGAAAATAGATGATTTCTGGGTAACAGTTAAAATATTACAATTGCAACTACATTCTTCCCTAAGCTGAGCTCCCGCGGCCAACAGCCCACTGTCTCAGTAGCAGGTTGAATTATAGATGCGCAGCCCCACAGCGTAACACCGTCACTCGTGTGATTTTGAGACAATCTGATTTTGCGTTTTCCCCGTTTTGGCCTCTGAATGTTTTATTAGATCACTCCTGTGGATTTGAGGTACATCTAATGGCTGTGTGGTCGACGTATTATCTCGGCTTTGTTTACACTGCACGTCAACTTGGTTCAAGCACATTAGTGACTGATTAATGAATGAGTACGACGAAACTGTTTCGATGTTTCGGACAAATTGGCTGTGATTAAGGTTGTTTTGGAAACTAGTCTGACAATTGATGATATAAATAGGAAACTCAGTATTCACATAATGTCCTTAAAATTCGCCTTCATCAATCACGGCAAACTACTCTCCTCGATACTACAAAACTAATGCGAGACTCAACGATTGAAAATCACTCTTTGAGCTGTGTGGATTCTATGTGGTGTTAAATAAAAAGTTATGTAATATTTTATATTAAGGGCTTAAGGCCAACGAGAATACAATCTAACTGACAGTTATTAAGTGCCAATAAATACATCTATAATATTGTAAAATTCTAAACATGCCGTGTACTGTTGTACATTGAAGTTACTAAAAAAACAATTGAAATAGACTATATAAACGATGGAGAAAACGATACAATTTTTTTTAGAATCCTTGTCGGTTTGTCTGTTTGTTCGGGATACACGTAAACACTACTAGGCCGATTTCGATGCGATTTCGCTGATCGACAGAAAATATTTAGACTTCAAATCTTCGCTACTTTTTAGCTTGGGAATCCTGCGGGAATTTTTCTGAGAACGATTTAAAATGGCCTGATTTAAAAAAAAATTCAAAGCGATTTTTTCAGTGATCGATAATAAATTTTATGTAATAAAATGTGTGATATTTTATCTAGGGAATCCCGTGGGAATTTTCCCAGTAGCGGTTTGTAGTTGTTCGAGCGCATAAAAATAAGCTTATTCCGACACAATTATCACTAAAACAATAGCGGTACTGTGGTACTTTGTGTCCCGGGAATTTCGCGGGAATTTAAGTCAAGCGTGGACGAAGTCGCGGGCATATCGTAGTTCTGATATATAATTTATTTTAGAATATTAGGATAAAATCAAATTGTAATGTATCAGAGACATAATCATTTAATTTCTTCAATAAGAGTTAATTATAAAAAAAATTGTAATCATTGGTGTATTTCTAAAACTTAGACTATAGCTTTTAAACCTTTTATACGAGAAGGAATTTAAAATTAAATCATGCACAATCAAAAATAATCGAGTAGTAAGTAGATCTTCCGTTTCTAGTCTTTCGAATTAATATTAGATTAATCGAATTTTGAGTGCCTAAGCTTTTTACTGGTATCAAAGGTCGAGTCTGCAATCTGTGAGACAGACTAGAAGTTCTCAATCTCTCTGTCTTCTCAAGTATGACTGTCATATCCTAATCGTATACTCTCCACAATAGTGGTAACAAATTCTATTTTTTATATCAATTATGTTATATTGTAGATTTTTTGCATAAGATATAAACTAAGTTTATTTCGTACTCCATAGACACCTCTTCACATTTTAATTTATGTTGAGGCATTTGTTCCAATTTTCCCTCCTGGTATGGAATGAACACGAAATTCTCAGAAAGGCAGTAACAGGATCCTATATCGCACGAAACCGATTCATTTTTGTTGAAATATATTACCGACCGCTATAGATTAAAGATTCTGCAATTAGAACGGTTTCACGAGCGTATTAAGTATTTAAGTGCAGCAAATTTTATGTTATAAAGGGGTCCAGTTTAATTACGACCCCCGAATCGAGATCGCATGCTACAGAATCGAAGTCTATAACATTTCCCATGAGTCGCGGACATTTATTGCCGAGGACCCAGCTCGGATAAAACAATAAAGAATGGTTAAATGCGTTTTAATGTGAACAAGAACACGGCGCGACAATAGCCGCCCGATTGGGGTCCGTCCAGTGGTCAGTGGTTAGCTCGCCAGTCGCCACTCTCCAATCTGTAGTTTTGTGCTTGAACCTGTTATTGATAATAGCTATCGATATCGACATTCCACATTTCATCGTATCTATATTTATTTGAAATAGCGAAATATAACCTTATCCATTGAAGTCGGTGACCTAGGCTTAGTATTCTACTTATTGTCTTAAGGGATTCTAGGTAGAATACAATATAAGTTATCTTTATTCTACTAGTTTATAATTTAATATATAGCATTTTATGTGTAGTATAATTTAATACAAGTTATTTTCAGATAGTTAAAGTAAAGTTTAAAAAAAGAAGCAAGTGCGTACTTACTTACTATATGTACTAAATTGATTACAGTGGGTGGGGTCTGAAGGGTGTAAAAAATATAAAACAACAAACGAGCACCAATTCAAAATCCCTTTGAAATTTATATTATTATTAATTATTATATATGTATTCGTATGGAAACTAAATCATCTTCTGTATACATGGAAAACCTTTTATTGATCACCACAAACGTAAATAAACTGATTAGATCTAAATTTTAGATAAATCGTCATAATCAATTGATAGTATGTAATAATCAAAATAATCGAAATAGTCCAATTGGACTATTTTTAAATACTATCGATAAAATTCAATTGACCACGACCAACACTACGATGTAAAGGTAAGTAATAAACGTGCCCGCATAAACCTTTGAATCGCTGACCACGGTATCGAACCTATGCGCCCTTTGTCTGTGTCCAGCCACAAATTGTTTAAGAAATAAAATAAAATCTAATTTACCGTCGTGCTACGTTTATAGGAACACTTTTACGAGTGCCGCTGACTCGAGTGTATTGTTTACTTTCAATACTTTGCGTTTTACTCGTATCCCCCTAATACGATTAAGGATATAAAAACGTTTGGAATAAAATTTATCCCGCTGTTACAGTCTTAAGTTACTGATCCAGCTGTTACTTGAATTCTATTGCTTACATCCGAAGCTATTATAGGTAAAACTAGATATAGTAAAAACAGATATGTATTTCTTATTTTTGATTTCCGAGTTCATCCACACTAATCAAATATGAACACGATTCTCGTCAGATTAAATCTCGTAAAAACTTTCTGTTATGGACTATGATTTGGCTGTTACCTGGTGGACCCAGAGTCATCCGTCACAAGTTACTCATAATCCAAGCGGTTACCCACTTAAGTTGAAAATATAGATCTATAATGTGTTTTTGTCTGCAGCCATCGATTAATAAATCTTTATTTTTTACCTTTTCACGGGCTTAGTTTTGTATAAGTATTAGGAACTTTGGTACATAGAATACAGTGAATGCCAGAGATAAATATGTAATAATTATTACCTATGATAATGCGAAAGCTCTTTAGAGAAATTAAGTCGAAGTTTACGGTGGTGAAGTCGCCGGAAAAGCATTTGTGTTAGTACAAAACAATACAAATTTAAAATATATAATGTGAAGGACGACAACGCCTCAAACTAGTGTCTGACTATACATCTAAATTTATCCATTACCACGTGGGCTTTTATATCTCTTATTTATGTTCATTGGGTTTGCGTCACGCTGCACCACTCCAATGGACAATAGAAATTGGGAACATATTTGCAGATAATGCATTTACCGTGACTGCAGACCTAGGGGGACATTACACTCATACAAACAGAAAAATGGCCCTGAGCAAGCTGCAAAATGTCCCGAAAATACATTAGTCGCATTAGAAACACCATTAAGGGTCGGGCAGGCCGATAACAATTAGGGTGGATCTGAGATCTTAAGGGGAATTAACAGGGCATAGCGCGTTTGCACTGCTTTAAACAATACCTGCTGCCGTGCACAGAATAATTTTAAGGTAAAAATAAATTTAAAGCTTAATAAGGCCTACCAGCTTTAACCGTCGCAATATCGTAATTAACCTTGAGTTCTTAATTAATTCTCCGACAAAGTTTTACACCCTTATAAATATAAGAAAAGAATTTGTTCACCTTTATTTATGCAGTACAAGAAAAGCAGACAGCAGATATATATCTTAATCATCATAAAACAGAATTCATTCATAGCGAAGCGCCTGACGTAAAAAGTATGAAAAATGAGACATCAACGCCGAAACGACATAAAGGAGTCGGCGAAAATTCTTGTAACCGCGACGCCGCCAAATACTCTTACAATATGCATAACTTGTTGAGAGAGTAATCAAAAGACGATATAAAGTGAAGAGGAAGACACGGCGAAAGGCTAAAAATGTAAACCCTCTCTTAGATTTCCTTAAGGCGCGACCCCTCCAGCGAAACTTGCCGTAAGATGGGAAAAATTACCCGACCCCGGCAAACTTTTTTCCATTTGAATTATGATTCCTTATTTCATGCTTCGCCCTTAAAAAAGTTTGTTTTACATTGGCTCAGGCTCATTCCGCGACGATGCGCGAATATTAATAATGTGTTTTGAATATACCGTGTAACTGGGGCAAACTTGGTGTATTTTATATAAATTGAAAGATTCACGAGATTCTTTTGGAATACAGTTTTACTTTTTTAAATTTGTTCAAAAAATTTGTATGTGTTTTTATACTTTTGTTCGGAATCCTTATTTTCTTATAATAATTGTACGGTCGTAGAAGCTAAGAATTTAAATGTTTATATCCCAAATTTAAAGTCTTGTAATGATAAATTATATCCAGTAGTAGTTAGTAAAACTCCTTACGTTCCAAAACTGGATATAGGGTAAGATGTATAAGAAAATCAAAATTTGCACAAATAACATAAAAAATTTTAGAGGACAAACTAACGAGAATAAAGACAGTTTTCAGATTTAAAATAATAGAATTAAAATTGTGAATACATTTTCACAATTTTGTTACAATGAAACACAAAGCAGGGAGGCGGCAAAGGATTTTGATTTTGCTAGGCACTTTGACTTCCAACTTACCAAACAGTTTATTTGAATCACTTTAGAATTTTCTATAAAATGTAAGGCAATATAATAAGTATATCACTCGTTATAGTCTGTGCCCTTTTTAATGGTAATGAAGTTGTATTAATAAAAATGATTTTTAGGAAAACTAAACAACTTACAATTAGAGTTTTTCACGGGGCTTCACTAGTAAATATTACATGTGTCTCATTTTCCGAAACAAAAGTAATCCGTATTATTTAAGCCTTATTATACCTATATCAATTTTTTTATTCATAAATAACGGTTATACATACATACATAATATCACGACTGTTTCCCATGGGGGTAGGCAGAGACTATGGATCTCCACTTGCGACGATCCTGACAAACAACTTTCGCTTCACCTACTGTCATTAACCTCTTCATACATGCACGTTTATTTGAAATACTTTTTACCTGACCTCTCTTTAACACTTCTGATATTTGGTCATGGTGTGTTCGTCTCGGTCTACCGGCAACAACCCTACATCCATTCACAATACTGTCATACACCTGTTTTGCGATTCTACTTTTATCCATTCTCTCTACATGTCCAAACCACCTTAAAATTCCTTTTTCAACTCTTGTTATTACATCTTCTTTCAATCCACAACGTTCTCTGATCACACTGTTCCTTATCATATAATTCAAGCTACCCGCACATATACTTCTCTAAGCTCTCATTTCAACTGCGTTTATCCTACTTTCATGCTTATTCTCCCATACCCAACTTTCACTGCCATACATTAGGGTTGGCAATAACACCTCTTTGTAGACAGCCAAGCGTGCCTTTACAGACACTTTATGGCTGTTCATAAAAGAGTTTAGCGCTCCATTCACCTTATTACCTGCCATAGCTCTCCTTTCAATATCCCTTTCATGCTTTCCGTCTCTGGTAAACATGCAGCCTAAGTAAACAAATTCTCTGACTTGCTCTAACTTTTGATTTCCTATCTGTATATTACAACTTGTCATTCTTTCATCTCTTTCAAACACCATAACTTTCGTCTTATTCACATTAATTTTCATACCCTTTCTCTCAAAAGACTCGTTCATAATTGTTACCATCTCCTGTAACTCCGTTTCCGATGACGCAAGTATAACCTGATCATCGGCGTAGAGTAGACATTTGATAAGTAACCCATTCATTCTTAAACCACTTTCGCTTTCTTTCAAATTGTCCAAGAATAGATTGAACAACCATGAATTTATGTTGCATTGAATTTGTATTAGTTTAGTCCTCTTTTGCATACCGCTATTAGCTTTTTTAATATGTGTATATCCTTGAACACAGGGTTGCCTGGAAAAGGTCGCCATGAACAATAAGGCTAACAATTGTTTACTAGTAATTATATATTATCAAGTGTCTAGGTTTTAGTTTAAGATGAATAATTAAGTGTTTTCATAGAGTAATTATGATATAAATATATGAAAATAATCTTATAATAATATATAAAGCTGAAGAGTGTGTTTGTTTGATTGAATGCGCTAATCTCAGGAGCTACAGGTCTGATTTGAAAAACTCTTTCAGTGTTAGATAGCCCATTTATCGTGGAAGGCTATAGGCTATATATCACGCTAAGACTAATAGGAGCGGAGCACCAATGAAGAATTTTTCAAAATCTGGGGGTTTTGAAAACAAATCCACGCGGACGACGTCGCGGGCATATGTACTAGCTACATATTAGTCTTTTAAGATTTGTTGAATAGTGCACAAAGTGCACCGCCCCCGTAGGCGCAGTCTGTCCCACTGAGAAAATATGTAAACTTTAAATTGTATTTGCATTTCATACAAGCCGGGAAATATTGGCTTCGTGCTTGTAAACCGCCACAAAGACTCATGCTGGATCGGCAAGGGGTGCTGCGAGATAGGGTTGATTCGATCAAACCTTATCTAACTATTGAACAATATAGAGAAATCTATGGTTTACAAAACAAAGGTTTGGTGTATGTAGTGGTTTATATTTACTTCAACATAGTCTTTTATTTTTATAACAATATACAACCTTTCATATTTCATTGAAAGTGTACGATTTCAAGATAATATTAATTTACTCACTTGTGTTTATATTTATATACATTTTTATTACTTAGGACGTTTGTTGCATTAGACTGGCTTAAAATTAAATAGTACAGCATTAAATATTATTAGAATTGTGATTTATCTTATTATACATACCGAACAAAGTCACGTGTTTTAAGGTGATATTATAGTTGAACTTTATCAGATTGTACGATTTATTATTTATTAAATTGGTCTTAAAACAGTCTATACTAAATTCCTTGTGTACTTGAAGTAATAGATAGATAGAAGTAAAATTATTATCAATTTATAATATTCAAAATTTTCTTAAATACATTAATTGTCATGAAAATACAAATAGTAATAATAATAACAGCCCATAAACGTCCCACTGCTGAGCTCGGGCTTCCCGCTTATAGGGGAACGGACAATATACCCGCCACGCTGGTTCAAGGTGGCTTGGCAGGTTTGACACACATTCGTTATCTCGATGTGCATGTTTCATCACGATGTTTTCCTTCACCATTAGCACGTGGTTATCGTAACAATATGCACGTTAGGTCAGAAAACTGCCTAAGTGGTGCATTGCTTTCCGGCCAGGATTCAAACCAGCTTCCTTTGAGTTTGGGACACGTGCGCTTGCCACTAAGCTACCACGGCTTATTAATTTTATTACACATTAATACATGTATATCTACTATTTATTCTTAAAATTGAATATTTATATATCGTACTTCCTCAAAAGAGTCAGCCCTAACTAACACACATTCGGTTTTAACTTTGCACACATTTGGGGATATTTTACATTATATTCATGATGCCCTCTACCTGAGCTTTAAAATTGAATTTGCACATAAAATGAGCGAATATTCTTTGGTTTCAATTCACCCCCAAGTGTGCTTTAATAAGTCTTTCTACGACATTATAGCCACGTTAAACATATGTGCAAAACAATGAACCTTCCTTGAAGGATGAATTGAATTGCATAAATTATAAGAGAACGCGGTAAAACTTCAAAATGAACCTATAAATAAAAGGTGACTTATATTATAAAAGATCTCGTACAAGCTGTCCATTGGATATTAATTGTTTTAAAATTACCCGAGGTCCCGAATTTTGACCTTTCGAAGCGCCCTTTCGGTGACCATAAACGTCAAGGAACAATAAAAGGCCAAGGAGTGACCCTAGCGGTACCCTTGCTAAGTTCTTAGCCCCGGTCACCCCCGCTGTCCACCACCCCTGTCAAAGGCCAGCCTGGGCCCCGAGGGAAATTATTGTCGGGATTTAAAGGGCATTGCTTACGTGGAGATACAAAAAACCCGTGTACTTATAATAGAAGTTTGTACTTGAAATAAGTTTTATCTGGTATTGGTCACGTGACCAGCGTTTGCATCGATGCTTTATTGACAACTTTATTGTTGGAATCTACTATCGAATTGATGAAACAAAATTGACGCCTTATTTGAGGCATACATTAATATTATGTCTCTTTCCTACAAAACACCCGTTTATAACAGTTGCATTCTGTGATAGTAAAATAAGCCACGTTTAAAAGTAAAACATTTAATCTGTATAGGTATATATAAAACAAAGTCGTGTTAGTTATATCATTTATAACTCGAGAACGGCTGGACCAATTTTTATGATTTTTGTGTTTTTGGAATTGTCTTTGTCCGGAATAGCATAATAAGTATTAAAATATGATATTCATAAATAAATAAAAATATTATTAAAAAAACATCAGTATAGCCATTCATTTGTTATGATCTTTCCTGGCCTATTTCGGCAATGGTTGACTGCATTTAAACTCATTTGTCAGATTTAGGTGAATTATTTTTGTTTGTGTTCAAGTGGGTCCGGGATGGTTTAGATTCCAAATTTGAACCAGGTAGATAGCGCTGCAAACAGGTTCCAGGATTTAGGTGAAATTAATTTTGTGTGTGTTCGAGTGGATCCCGGGATGGTTTAGACTCACGATTGGACCTGGTAGGCGGCGCCGCTGTACACCTCTTTAACGGTGGGACCGATTTTTGTGATTTTTTTTGTGTTATTTTCCAGTACATTCGAGAATGGCTTAGATGCTGCAATCGGTTTCTAGATTTTTATTTTTTAAGGGCAAGACAACGTCTTCCGGGTACAGCTAGTATTATATAAAATATTGAAACATATTGTTACAACAACTTAGCCAAAATTCCACGAAGCACGCCGACAAATGTGAATGCAAACCTGCCTACCACAAAGCGCAGTTTATTACCTGCCCGCATTTAGACTTCTTTTGTTTACTTTGTGTTATAATTTGTAATTAGAAATACTGCTATTGTGTATTGTAATCCTTTATGGCAGTGACCAGGTGTGATTCTTGGAAATCATTGTTTACACGTTCATGACATATTGTAAGCTGAGTATAAAGGAATGCCCGAACGGAGAGATCGGCAGTCAAGCGACGATTACGATACGAGCAAGACGTGAACATTCGATAAGCTATATAGTGACGGACTTTGCGCGTATTATTGAATCGTGCAGTTTGTACTGGTTGCGTCCAGTTATATTTGTACCTGTGTTATACGTGTTTGTATAGTTCTAATATATTCTATAGTAATACCAACGGCATTTTAATTCGAATCCCGTAACTCGTAACAATATTAACAAATACTATATTTTATAATTATATAAAATATACAATAAATTAAAATACTTTTTCTGTTCAGCGAATTTGAGCCTATGAATAAATAAATTCGCACCCCACATTCCGCGCACTTCAATTCAATCTTTAATTTGATCCTTCTGCTACAAACATTTTTTGAGATAGTTTGGAAAAGCTTTCCTTAAATATTATATACTTGAATGAGATAAAATTGTCAATCAGGATCAAACGAATATCTCCCAACGCTTGCAGAGTGCAAACTTCAAAAAACAAATCCGCCTCGACTCAGGAAAAAACCTTTCCCAAATCAATGTCAATTTCAATAAAATAAGCAAAATTAAATAAACATCCCCTTGCGAGATAAAAGGTCTAGCCGTCAACTAAGACCACACTTTTGATGGTGTCGTATTTTAAAAAGTTGGGGGAAAAGTTGACACTTAGACGAATTTAACCTAGCATTGTATTAATTATTCAGAGCGGCGCTTTAAGGTGCGCTTGCAGGAGGGTAAGGTAATTTGTTTTACTAAAAAAAAGTGTACAGAGAAGAATTTGAGGGAAGTTGCAACGATTCTCGCCCCGACAATAGCTCGGGCGAGAGAAAAGTTTAATAAAATTGTTTTGGAATGCAGCGTGGAACGAGATAAGTTCCGCCTAGTGGAGAACGTACTATCGATTGTAGAGTATTTTTATTAACTCAGTTTAATAAGGAAAATAGGGTAAACGAAATCTTAAGCAACATTGTCTTTACAAAGAATTGTAATTTAAATAACTTTATATTGAGTTTGTTGTTTATTCTATTATAAAGGTGGAACTCATCTGGTATAATGTCAGAGTTATAATTTGACGCAAATTAGAGATGGGTGATTACACTACCATTACGCATTAGCGTTATTTGAGATGCGATATGGTTTTTAATTGTGAATGACGTCAAATATTGACAAATAACCTACGTATATACACTAATGTAACTATTGGTTAATAGCGTTATTTTTAACGCTATAAATAAAGCTCATATAGCCACAGACAAAAACTTTAACACTGTCACAGGTGCGGCCCGGGCATAACAAATAAAGGTGAAAGAAATTTTGTTTGAATATTTTTATGGTGTTCATGCTTGAATGCCTTGAAAATCAACTATTTGCCATTAAATTTGGTAGATATGTGGTTTTTTATTGCTGGAGTATAATAATCAGGGTGATGGCTCACCTGATAGAAAGCGGTTACCGTCGTCTAGAGACATTTGCAAGAACAGAGGTGCTGCTAATGTACTGCCGGCCTCCATGGAGCCACTGGAATCTGGTCACTAATGCCGGAACATAATTTAAGGTTGCTATGCCAACATACTCAAAACCAGGTATGATAGATACCATCCCTGGTTTTGCCTGTCTAGATAGATATCTAGACAGGCAAATGCTCTACCACCTGCTTGTGAGTTGGTTTTGTCTTATGTTATAATAAGCTGTCCGGCCGGTAAAATTAGTATTATTTCTCCGTTACTGCATGGATATACCGTACTTTCAATAAAAGCCATATACATGGAATACTTTTGCTTCTTTCTCTACCTCTGGACTTTAGATTCAAATCTCTATTACTAAAATATCGATGGTGAAGTAACTTTTGAAGTGAAACTTCTATATAGACGGGGGGATCTTAGGATTTTTCTGTCACGAAAAAGCGTTACGGCCGCGTGGAGGAATGGCAATAATTTAGAGACGTGGTGAGAGGCGGCATAATTTTAGAGTAGACTATGGATGCGTTTTTTTGGTTCCGAATTGAATTCAGTTTTTTTGTTTGATAAAATAAAATATGTTTAAATAAAAAATGCATTCATTAAAATATACCTAACTTAACCAAATCATAATTTGCAGTAAACCTGTGAAAAATCGAAATGTGTGTTGGGACACATAGTAGAAGTGAAACTTCAAAGGACAAGTACCAAAATGAATCGCAAAAAAAAATGCTTGAAGTTTTACGGGCAGGTTTTCAAATTGGACAAGTACATAAACAATCTGCCCGTATTAGAATAGAATAGAATAGAATATACTTTATTGCATAACATTAAGATACAATTCAAGAAGTTTAAGTACAGAAGACAATAGGCGGTCTTATCACTAAAAGCAATTTCTTCCAGACAACCTTAGGATGGATTAGAGAAAAATTGTGTAACATGTGGGTTTTGCAATATAACTAGAATAAAAAAGTATATATATAAAATTTTTAAATGGCAAATGTTAAGACAAAGATATACATATATTGATATGTATAAATAAATAAATAATCATAGTAATAATGTATAGAATTAGGTACGCAAATATGGGAGAGAAGAAGATGTTATGATTGACTTTAGAGCCCGAGGTAATAATCCTTCACGAGTCCGTTGAACGCCTGAAGAGACTGGGCACGCCTGATTCTCACAGGTAGCGCATTCCACAGACACACTGCATGAACGGTGAAAGATTTGTTGTAAAATCGCGAGTGTTTTACAGGTGTTTTCAGACGTATGTTTTCCGATGATCTGAGGTGACGAGTGTGGCCAAGGTGTAGATATTTAAAACGCTCCTTGAGATAAGGAGGAGCTTTTGGAATAAATAGTACATTATATAGAAGGGACAGAATATGAGCAATCCGACGAAGACGGACAGGAAGCCACTTGAGTTTAACACGAAATTCTTAGACATGATCATATTTGTTAATATTACTTACTACTTATTACTCTACTATTATTCATATTACTTCAAGTTAAAAAAAATTGCGATTCATTTTGCCACTTATCCGTTTTCCGTATTATTTTTGTTTACAAATAAATCAATATAATGAAACCATATATAACCCATTTATGTACATGTTAACCGAGATGATCATAGACTAATTTCATTCTGGGATAGTTTTAATGGATCATATTTATGAGAGCTAAGCCGCGCAGAGAGCTCTGAAATACGATAAGACCTTAGGAATTTTAAATAGAATCTTCGAACTTATTCCGTTGCCTAATTTCGCCCATCCTAGCTTATAAAGACTGAAATTGGATTTCTCATTCGTAGAGCATTCTGCTTAAAAAGTCTCCAAAATAATTAAGTCTCCGCGTCTCGACAGCACGGCATTCGCGTGTACACAAAAGAATATTCCTACGCCAAATTCATTTGTAGATAGATGGGGGATGCTTACGGTCCTCTCTGGAATACTTTAACTTTTCAATTGTAACTTTTGATGGGTTTTCGAACGTAATAATAATCGCTGTATTGCGCTTATGGGGTGCGCGGATCAACGAATGATTGTTACAAAAGAATACCAATTTTTATATGGAAAATTTAGTTACGACTGTACTGTATTATTCACCTCCGTCCCTAAAATGCATTTAGTCGTTCAATTTTTTTTCTAATATATTTTTTCTTCAGATAAACATAGGGCGTCGCAACACTGTTGAAATGAAAATCTCACTTCCATTAGTAAACTTGTTAACATTACTAAGTCAAAAGTTTCCGTTTACTGCAGTATTTACGAATAAGAGAATTCTAGTGTACCTAATACAGTTTACAACATCGTAAATTCTATCAAAGAAAAGTAATTTAGTTTAAACTTTCTAAAAGAGACTTTAATGATAGTGCTTACAAAAGGTTTTAAGTACTTACGAAGAAAAGTGAGAACATTGTAAAGATAGTAGTAAATGTATACCTACATTCAAAACTAAAAGTTTACTTTTTATTTTCAATAATAGTTCTGTAAAAATTAAATACTGTTACAATTTGGGCCACCTGCATATTTGTAAACAACGCACATTTTTACCCGCCGGCGTTTGAGCTAATAACATTGAAACTCTTTTATGACTGTCTTCTTGTGTTTACAATTTGTGATTGGAAAAACAGCCCATTGTGTATTGTAATCTTTATGGTAGTGATTAGGCAGGTGTGATTCTTGGAAAATTCAGTCCACGCGGTCGAGCTGACATATTGTATTTGTACTAGATAAAGTAATGCCCCAACGGAGGGGTGAGGCAGTTAAGCGATAACCACAAGCGAGGCTAGACGTGTGTACATTCGGTAATCTATATGGTGACGGACTTTGCGCGTGTTATTGAATCCTTTATTACGTTTGGACTTTTGGTGTTCAGTTATATTTGGACCTGTGTTATACGTGTTTGTATGGTTCTAATAAATTCTGTAGTAATTCTAATGGCATTTTAATTCGAGTCCTGCAACTCGTAACAATATAGTATGTAAAATATAATTAAATGAAAGATCGCCTGGCTTCACCCATGTAACGTGAGATTCGTACCTGACGGATACATTTTCAGAGATTTTAAGTAACTATACTATGTTCATACCCATTATCGAAAATACGTATATACCAAGCTTCGTAATTTTATGACAAAAGGTTCATTTTAAATCCGTCGTCTTTAAGTAATAAGACCGTCCATTGCCATTTAAGTAGATTCAAAAACGCAACCCTTATAAAATCGTTATGACCTGCTGTTCGTTTGTCTACACGTATGACACAATTATTTTTGAAAAAAAATTACTGTTTTCTGGATAAAATTTGATAGAAAATTATCATTGTCAGCCTCTATTTGCAATTTTAAATCTTGTTGGAGTAGATATCTATCTATAATAATAGATAATTGACTATTGCGGTAGATGTACATAAGTATATGTACTATACGTAAGTATGTAACTGCACTAACTGGAAATTGAAACTTTTCTTCAACTTTTTTTAAAATTAATAAATTCCCCTCTGAGGATACTAGCTATAATCATTGAAATGTTACTAAAAAGCCAAAAAATATTTATACCCAAATAAAATCAGTCAAAAAGGAAACGGTACATTTTCGATTGCCATTTCATTCATGACAGCGTAGACAAGTCAGTAATATTCAATTCTTAGACTCACATTTCATGGTAGATAAAAGTCATGAATCAGTTCTCCGTATGTAAAAGTGTACGGAGTTTGTATCAAAAAATTTACTCAGAGGAGGTGAAACGCGACTCGAATTTCCTGTAAGATATGAATCTTCCCTACTCGCTTTAAGGTGACGTATTTTCCTATTTCTACCCTCTCGAGAGGGTTCTGCTCTATATAGCAAGCTGCAACTTCGCGACCATAAACAGTATTACTCTAAGTCAAGTAATTTCACGAGTATTGATTTTGTCGAGGCTAAATAATTTTATTCAACAATGTTTTATTTTTCTTATAACAATAGGTTAATATTTTATAGGGTTCCAGTTAAAAAAAAAACTAAATCACAATAAGTTGTGTAGAAATATATTGTTGTAATAAAATTTCAAAACAGAATATTTCGGACGTTTAATGGCATGAATGCATTGTGCTGTTATATCCTGTATTTAAATTTCTAATTTACTACGAAAATAAACTCATATTCTACGGCGATAAAGAAACAAATAATCGAACTTACATTCACATTAAAATGTATATATATTATTATATTAATATGGGTTTAAAGACACTTAATTAAATATATTATTGTAACGCTAAGTGTTAAGTGTTGTTAAGTTTTTCATTTATATGCAAGACTTAGTTCACAGTAATCTTTATGCCAACTGATTATATAATCTATTAAAATGATAAGGCAATACCATAGATTTAATATTTTGTCTGATGATTTGTACTTAAACTATAGCTTTAAATACTAGCATTCTTTTAGTCACCATTTTACTACCACCACAATTGATTGATTCATTTCATTTCAGTAAGTCAATAAATTGTTGTAATATAATAAGTAATTATCAAAAATCATCAAAGTAGGTATCGATTCAGGAATATTGAAGGATTTATTACAGGCCACAAACGTCCACTGTTCTTGTCATTTGTCTAGCCTAAAAAGCGTTTAATCGAAAATCCTACTTATTCCATTACTCAGAAACTTAACTGTTATTGATGAAACAAATGTTCGTTGAAAGGATTTATTTAACTCTACCACCTTGTTTTTTTTACAATTTTTGTAACCTTAGGAGTAAGTACTGAAAGTAGGGCCGGGCCGTCTTGACCCGGGAGTGCAAGGGATGCGTGGCACTGGCACGCAAGAACCTAAGGAGCGCAAGTCAATCATCTAGCGTATCTACACACATATGGATATTCACGAGGTTTCATGAGGACTCTGTTCTCATTAAAGAGGCTAGGAAATCATAAAAAATTTGACTAAAGTCAAATTATATGTTACTAGCTTCTGCCCGCGACTTCGTCCGCGTAAAATAGTTTAAAAAAAAAGTAAGTTAAAAAACCCCCCGATTTTGAAACATTCTTCACTGATGCTCCGCTCCTATTGGTCTTAGCGTGATGATATATAACCTATAGCCTTCCTCGAGAAATTGGCTATCTAACACTGAAAGAATTTTCAAATCAGACCAGTTGTTCCTGAGATTAGCGAGTTCAACCAAACAAACAAACTGCAAACGATTCAGCTTTATATATTAGTATAAGATACTAGAATTTGCCTCGAGACTACGCTGCGTGTCAAGACATTAGGCAGTAGCTTTATTTTATACTTACATAAAAGCTTAACTCGGTTTTTTAAATATAATATAAAACATATAATAATAACAAAGAAACTAAGTCCATATAATCTAGACAACTATCCAGCAAAACATAGACGTTAGTCGAAGCCAACCTGATTTGAAGTAATGTAATGAATAACAATCCCGGGAAAATTACCGCGAGATTCCCGAAATATAAAGCATAGCATCGTTTAACAAAGGACTTACGCTATCGTTTTAGTGAAATCGAATATTTATCAGCTAATCAGCTAATATTTATGCAATCTAGAACTAATTTGTACCATAGCGGAAAAATTCCCGCAGGATTTCCCGCAGGATTTCCGGGCCACAAAGTAGCGTAGCATTTAAAAAAGAATGTAAGCTATCGTTTTAGTGAAAACTGTGTCGGAATAAGGTAATTTTTATGCAAACGAACAACCTCAAACCGCTCCCGGGAAAATTCCCGCGAGATTCCTGGGTTAAAATATATCACATCAAATATGCTGTCGATTAGTGAAAAAATGGCATTGGAGTTCGATTTTTTTTTGTCTGGCCATTTTATATCATTCCCAGAAAAATTTTCGCGGGAGCCCCAGGATAAAAAGCAGCGCAGATTTTAAGTCTAAGAATTTGCTGTCGATCAGCGAAAACCACATCGAAATCGCTCAGTAGTTTTTACGTAAATCCCAAACAAACCGACAAACAAACAAAAAATATAAAAAAATGCATCGTGTTTTCCATTGTTTATATAGTCGATTCCAGTTGTTTTTTTATAGCTCTAATGTACAGACACGGCATGCTTAGAATGTTATAATATAGATTATTGGTAACAGGGGCCGCAGAATGTTTTTCATTCATTTTTAATATGAAAAAAATTTCACATCTAAGCTGTCCTGCTTTGGCCTTTGGTATGAATCAATCAAAAATATGTTTATAAACGATCGCTTGCCTCGCATCGCTCAGTCACGTAGAACAAACCAGTTAACGGATCTGTTCCTCAGACATCACCCGCCCGAAGACCCTTCTACAAATTGATTTTCAATTTGTTTGAAATGTGGTCGATGCAACTGGCAATAAGGAGGCGGAATAGCGGAAAATTATTTGACTGAACTTGCCCTTGATGAGATTTCAAACTGAATTAGACGGACGGAACAAATTGAGGGTTATATCTCATTGACTAAATCCTGTGAAAGGCAAATATCTCCTTCTCAAGAATTGAAACTTTTGTCTATATAATAGAGTTTTGTGTGTACATCAGAATGAGTTAATTAATTGTAAAGTTAATTTTTTTATTGCTGAAGCACAGCAGACAGGCTGACGGCCCAACTTTGATGGAAAGTTGTTACCGTCGCCTATGGATATTAGCAATACCAGAGGTCCTGCCAATGTGCTGCCGGCCTTGAAGGAGAAACTGGAGCCTGGCCACTGATGCCGGAATACAACTCAAAGATTATTTTCTATATAAAACAAGTTTAAATATAAAAATGAAATTAATATTTAAAAAAATGATTTGTATTAGTAATACATAAAAAATGTCTAGCTAAAAAGCCAAAAATAAATATGTTCTACATCTCGAACTCGGTGCGAAGTAAAACATAAAAAATAACTATAGTTATCAAAATTTGTTATTGTTTTTTCTATTTTACTTGGCACCGACTTCAAGATGTCGTAGAAAAAAAAAATATGCTTTGTAGTTACTCGTGAAGTCGGTTTCTTTTTTTGGTAGGTATTTTTTATTTCTCAGTTTTAAATTACATATATGTTATCCAATAACATGGAAAATTAAAATATTTGTATTCTGAAACTGTACTGAATCCAACGCAAAAAGATTCATCATAATTGGTTCATAAACAAAAAAGTTATGGCTGAACATACATAAAAAAAATTGTACTACCAATTGAGACTCTCATTCTTTTTTTGAAATCGTTTAAAAAACTACCTACGATAAATACAATCCATTTACAAAAGGTTATGAATTACAAGCGTTCAACGTAAGCACTGAAACTCGTACAATATTTACGCGTAAACGTCGCAAAAATAGAAAAGGTGGATAAGTGAAGTAAAGACTGTTTTTGTAAATAATAGTTATTCCCACTGTTTCACGTTCAGTTTTACCCTCAGTAATCGTTATTTATGGAACAGTGAATTATTAAAGCCATAACTATCTTGAAGGGTCACAGTGTATTTTATGATAGACTACAGGTGTCCTTGCTATCTTTGTGTGCGTTTTAGGCAGATAACACATCAATGCCTCATCATCATGCGGTGGTAATGAAGCAGTCTGGCCAGTAATGATTACTGTAAGCAGATAATGGCTCTGTAGCCAAATGACAAATCAAGTCAATTTATTTAATGCGAAAATGGATATATCTATTATCTATATACAAAGGAGTTACATTTATTATCGTACAGTTCTCCAAATTCCGCCTTTCGGCGTGCATATATTATATACAAGTAATTTATATAATATATTGATTTAATTATTTAATGAAATATTACCTGACAAGAACTAAACAGTTGATGTTTATCATCTCTACGGACTTCTTTATGCGTACACTGATGGCTATAGCCCCTTGTTACAGTATGTTGCCATAAGTACCTTGATTTGTGTTCCGGCATTAGTGGCCAGGTTCCAGTGCCTCATTAGAGAGCGGCAGTACATTGGTAGCACAACTTTGGTGTTACAAATGTCCATAGGCAGTGGTAACCGCTTGCCATCAGGTGGGCGTTCTGTCTGTCTGCTGAACTCATGCAATAAAACCTATGAAGGACTTGGCGATTGTTGTACCTAACAAGGTTCTTACATAAATTAGAATCTCATTTGTGAGTTTAAAATACATACAAATTTATGTTTCTAAGACAATCGACCACAGTATTATTTACCTCACATTTCAGTTGACTGCCTAGAAAGTGCCACCTAGCAATTATTTTAAATAGAAAATCATACAATTGATATTGTGAACTATATTAGCGTTTTGCCAGTGTAAATAAAAAGCAAACGAAAAATTCTTGTTAAACTGAAATTAATGACTTACCGGAATGCTTTTGTAAACAAAATTAGTCGGAGATAGTAAAAAACATGAGCTATTAAGATTAATGTTAATACCTAAAGAGAGTGAATAAAAATTCATGTTTCCCCTAGAACAATTAATAAGCTATCTGCTGTTCTAAAAAGCCTTTAATATTAAACACAAGTCATCTCCCCTGAGACAATAATAAATTTCTATTAACTTCTTGAGATGTTACTTTCATTTTATTGTCAAGTGATAGGGATTAATTCGGCTGACTTATAACTGCCATACATCTGGCTGCCCTGGGGGGGTGGTGTATAAAATAAAGCTTCCCGCGATTATATTAATACTTGGATGGGGCTAGATACGGGGTTGCTACACTGCGGATCATTTATTCCAAACATTTCTCTAAAACTATATTTTTAGAGTGCATTAATAAAAGTGACAATGTTCATTTCATCCTAATTCTAATTTGATTTAATTATAAAACGCCAAACTCCCACATTATGAAATATACTATGTATGTGTAAAAGAACAATTAATAATAGCGGACAAACATTTTTGTAAATTAAAATATTTCTTTATGTATATTCCTAATATTATACTATTTAGTTTTGTTTCAACCACAGTGGAATATATATTTATATATACGAATATAAGCATCGGAAAATAAACTAAAAACAACTGACACATGTTATAGACGTAAATAAATGAGTTACTCGTGGAGCTAAAAGTACCATTATATTGAAGGGAATAAAATAATATTTAATTTTTATCAAAAGTAGGTACTCTTATTTTCGTTGCAATTAAAATAACCGTAAACAACGCTTGTTCTTTATTTCACTAGTGACTTGAAATACAAACGTATAAAAGAGTTAAACAAGAATAAAATTGGCATTATTTATGGTTAACAGACGTATCTGACTTTGAGTGTCGCACTTATTATATTAGTCAAATATGATCCTTCAAGATACCATAATTTCTGATATGTAAAATATAGATATATAAGTACATACATATCGACGCCCCCGTACAATAATCCTGTATTCGAAAAAATATTTTGTGTTTTTGGACAGTTCCTAAAGTTCCCTGCAATAAAAATTTCAAGAGAATATTTTTCATAAGTAACAGTAGAAAAAAATCTGAAAAAAATTGCATACATGGATCCCAAGTCAGAGATGCTAAATTTGTTATAATATTTTTTTCACTAATAGTAGATTACTGAATTATTGCGTGGGGCGTCGATAATTATATATTTATTATATACTTACGAAGTTATAATTAATCGACTTCAAAAAGGAGGAGGTTCTCAATTCGTGTGTATGTTTTCTTATGGGTGTGTTACTCGATTTCTCTATCAATTGTGGACCGATTTTCAATTTTTGAATTGAAAGTTTATACTCCCGGATTGGTCCCATTGTCACCGAAAATTACGGTATTTTGTAAATTTGTTTGTATTTTAGTTTTTAGTCTGACGTCTTCTTTGTTTATGTTAAAAAAATATTTTCATATCCAAGTGCATATATGTTATTTCTAATTTTAAGTATAACATGGTAACTTGCTATATAACATGATCCGGCTGCAGCGGTAAGCGGTTTAGATGATTCTCCAAGAAGCTGGTGTCTACCTATAATTTTAACTTCACCTTTAAATACATAGCGACTAAAATACAGCTCCTTAATCTAGGTATTACTTAACTCTACTTAGTATATGGCTTCTCTGTACGGAGATAGATGCTTTTAAGTAGCACGGATTTAGTGAGTATAGTTTAATGAATTTCTTATATTTTATGCTTTTAACTTTTTGATATTAATATAATTATTTTATGATACAATTCTAGTATGTTTGTATCTGTATTTACTGTGTATAGAGTTATAATTATATATAAACTGCTTAAACAACATTATTTGAATTTTATTAATTTTGGCATAAGGTTGTCTGGAAGAGATCCATGAAAGAGTTTTGATAAAATGAAAAAATAGCAACCCACTACTGAGATTGGTCCATCCAATTCCAGAAGTACATATAATATTACCATCATGCTTGTTCAAGATTGACAAGTTTAACATCAGTATTGTAGGCGTCAGTGCAGGACATTGTAATTACATTTTTCGTGATTATTTTTTTCGTCGCAATTGTTACATTTTACATATAAGTTTTGATGAAAAATATATTGTCACCAAAAACTGTACTTTCAAGGTCCTGCACAGGCGTCGATGATATGAATTATCTTTATGGTCAGGTTTTCGCACGATGTTTTTCTTTATTGTTAGGTTAACGGGGACTTTGAAGAGAATCGCTTAGTGAAATTGACTTGTGTCTAGATATACTGGTACGTGTAAGATATGGTATAAAGTTCTACGTTATTTTGACACTTGTCATATTTCTAAGCCTGCGAAAGCGTTGCATATTTTCCAATAAAAATTGAAATTGAAATTGAACGCTAGTACCTTAATACGCCTATGCAGAAATAGCATTTTAAAAGCAAATATAATATCAAAATAATCAATCGTTCTTGTTTGTCTATTCATATAAATACAACTATTTATAGACGACGTACGCTAGCGACGAAGGCTGGCTCCCCGCGTCGCAGCCTCAAATGCTCTGATTAATTTCCAAATGATATTTGATATGTACTGGAGGGCACCAGTTGGCTGAACCTGACAAATGGTCAGATTTTCATTGCTAAAGGTTGGCGAGAGGGGTCAAGATTAAACGTCTACGGTATAAATTGCTTCATATTAATTATATATCAAGAAGTCTTCCTAATTTTTATACCAATTTTAGTTGTAATAAGATAGTATTGGATAGAGCGAGTGTCTGTGAAATGTGCAACAGAAAAATACGCTAGCAAATGTTATTCATTATTATCATTGTTACAACTTAGGCTCCGACAAAAACAAATTCCACGTACAGATCTGTAAAAGCACATTTCATTACCTGTCGGCTTTGAACTAATTGTAATCCTTTAGTAACCGTCTTCTTTTGTTCACTCATTTATTGGCATACGTTTCTAGGTATTGCCTGTTGTCCTATTGTACTCATTTACGGCCGCTCAGGAGCATCATTAGCCACGTGTTGCGGATTATAAGTACAAGCTAATTCTAGGAAATTATGTCGACGTTGCCGGGCCGGCACATTTGCATTTGTGAAGTATAAAACGATGGCCTGATTGAGAGAGGGGGTCAGTTAAGCTACAACTACGATCAAGGCGTGACGTGTGTACATTCGGGTATCTAATATTGACAGCCTTTGCGCGTTTTATTCAATTACGACCTTCTGCATTACGTTTGGATTTGCTGTGTTGGGTTATATTTGTACCTGTGCTATACGTATTTGTATAGTTCTAATAAACTCTATAATAATTCTAACAGCATTTTAATTCGAGTCCCGCAAACTCGTAACATTATTATTTAATTATTAACTTACAAACATCGCTATCATTACAGTTGTCACCAATACGATAGTGTGGTACACATAATACATTATATATACATATTTCATCGTCGTAAGATGTAATATAGTATACAGTTCTTGTGAATTCAGTCCCAGTATAGATAAAAATGTCAATTTGTTGATATATCTTGTTCAATGTTTGCAAGGCCTGTGTCTATGTGTGGAAAGCCTAACTAGAGGAATCGGTTTTGTTTCTCAGTTGAAATAAAATATAATTTGAAAACAGCAACGGACAGTAAAATCTCTTGAGCGGGTAAATGTCTCATATATTTTCTTAAACAAGGATCACAAAAGATCAGGACAATGCAAACCTCCGACAAAATCCCTACACCACGTTTCGCAACTCAGATAAAATTATTTTATAAATGTATGAAATTTTAGGAACAGTTCGTAATAAACACAAAGGACAATAAAATGAAACAAACAGTAACACAAAGGTGTCGTTGAATAAAAAAGAATTTATAACATAAACGCCCGAAGTTAAAGGCCCATCAAAATTTATTGTAAGGTATTGTTTTTAACAACCGACGTTATGTTTTGCCATGAAGTAAATAAAATATTCTGCGTGTGTTTTTTATTTTCACTTAACAGTACGAATACGTTTTTGTAGCAATAACTACATTTTTCAATAAATGCGTAAATATTTCAGGCCAAATATGCGTGCCTACACAACTTCGTTGATATTGCGACTTTTTCTTCGCGGTAAGTACTACATGATTTGGAAGCAGTAGAGTTTGGCTGATACTCATTAGACTACATTAATATTTTACTATCCACAGATTTTTGAAACGTAATGTCGTTACTCATGGACTGCAGTGGGGTTAATATAAAATTCTTGGGTAGTCGGTATAGACACTTGAGAATCTTGGTTTTCCTACTCTCATCTTTCGGACGCAAACCTAGCCACAGCTCCTGAGATGCCAGGCACTCCTGAATTCTGCCCTGGTAGTGACTACTTTTTTAAATTCAACGATATGAGGCAGGAATTACACCTACGTGAACTTTATATACCTCTCTCTTTTGTTTCACCTTATCCCAATTATTTTGGGTCGGCACAATGTCTTTTCGTTCTACATTCCTCTATTCTGACATACATTTGTCATACGACAAATCATGATATCAACTTTCACACAATCTATCCGTCTCTTTTTTGGTCTACCTTTACATTTGTACCCATCCATCTTGTACTGTAACTTTCTATGTGAACATTATATATAGGAAAAGAGATTCATAAACGATGGTAAGTAATTTCCACCTGTAGAGTCATCTGCCTGTTTGCCTGCTTTTAGCAATAAAAATGTAGGAATTGTCTATTGTATGTAATAACAAGAAAAATACTAATAACAGCCCATAAACGTCCCACTCCTGGGTTCGGGCCTCCCACTATAGGGTACCGGACAGCATACCCACCCGCCACGCTTGTCCAAGGTGGCTTGGTAGGTTTCACAAAAGGGTTATCTCGATATGCAGGTTTCATCACGATGTTTTCCTTCGCCATTCTTAGCACGTGGTAATTGTAAAAATATGCATATTAGGTCAGAAAACTGCCTAAGTGGTGCATGCGTTCCGGATCGAAAACGCGCTCTCTGAGTTTGGGACGCGTGTCCTAGCCATTACATTACCACGATTAATACAAATAAATAAAATTAATGATGATAAAACTAAGATCGAATATTGAAAATTTGTCTTCAAACAATTTATATAGTTCCAGCTTTATTGTTATCTAAATAACAGTGTTAAGAGTTCCTATTCGTTATTTACAGAGCCGAAAATATTTCCCGAGTTCAATCAGCCATTAGCAAACAATTTTAATTGGGTTTTTGTACCTATACAAATTTGTTGTTTACGTAATATTAAATATTTTACAAAATATTTAACCAATTCCCCCATTCAATCAACTGTAAATGTATCGTCGTGAATCAAAGATCACTTTGACACCATTATTTAGAGCGTTGCTTAAACGTATCATCATTATATCATATTTTATGAAAAAATAAATGTTGCCGGTATCTTATTACACGAGTGTCATGTCTTGTAGTCATGGTGACTTTGGAGCAGCCATCAAAAGACGTCATTACACCGTCTTGCGTATATTACGTCATTATTCCAGCAACACGCGCTCTCGCTTACAACTCTGACAATCTGAGATGTTGCTAATGGAAAGAACACGGGGTTTTTGATAAATTCGTGCTCATTTTCCCCCCTCCTGGTGTAGGTTTAAAAAGCACAAAATCCTGCGTATCGCATATGATGGCACGTGGAACTGGATTGAGTGGAAATGAGCTGTTCTGATAAGAACGCTTTGTGGACCGTATCGCTGAAATGTTGTGATTTTCGCCTATATTTATTTAAGCCCAGTACCAGTACGTCTCGCCGAAAATGAGATCTCCCGAGATGAGATAAAGTGCTCATTTTCCTTTCTGTTGATGAAATTAATTTTCATAATAGGATTACTTAGCAAGATTCTTGCCTAAACTTTATTTTCGATTTAAAATACGATTTTGTTGTTAAACAATAAACTTGTCAGGAGACTTAACAAAGCATTTAATTCCGATAAGTAATTCAAATACAAACTAATTTAAATATACACTAACCTAGTTTTAAAAAGTTTTAATGGATTTAAACGCGTAGTTAAATTATTTTTTCTTTGGCATTTCAAACATTTTTAATGGTGATTTCATACAATAAATTAGCTGTTACTATATCACCTACGATATTTTGTAAATAGATTGCTTAGGACGCGTACTTACATGCGAGCCTTAACTGTAACCTTTGCAGTTACTATAACAAAAATCATACTGTGTATGTACGTAGCTCGAGAAGTCGAAGCGAGCAGAAGCGACGCGCTCGCGAGCCACGATTATTACACACTATAATTTTTGACTACAGTAACTGCAACGGTTACGGTTACGGCTCGCAGGTAAGTACGTGATTTTACTATATCCGCTCGGTTACAATTACGACACCCAGATGAATACGCGGCTTTACTGTATCCGCTCGGTTACAGTTACGACTCGCAGATGAGTACTCTATATCTATTTTGTTACACTAAAAATCAGCAAATTTAAACAATACTCAGATAAAGTATTATTTCTTTGTATATAATTGGCATTTTGAAACTGACTAAGCTCTCTTTTAAATAAAGATTTAAAAAAAGCACTTGCAACTGAGACGCAAGGTGGTGCATGAATAGCGAAATCTGGGCAATTGCGCTACTTCAATGTTAGCAAAATAGTCCGCATTAAAACGAATTTCGTCAAACTTAACTTGTTTTGTATTAATTAAGTCATATTTGAAACCTGGAATGTCAGCGACACAGCCGTTTGTGTCATGAACTATTTAGCTACCCTCATTTTGCGTGCCCACTGTTGAGCAATGGTAAAATCCCGAATTTTGCCACTGGTTACATTTCCTCTAAATATGATGAAGAATTCAACTGAAAACAAAAACACTTTGTATTTAAATTAAATTTAAATATAAAGTGTAAAATATTTTTGTTTACCTAATTTTACGAAAAACACTAGGCATTCCATGCCATAATTTAAAACCAGCAGTAAATATGGGAGATGACAGTAAAATCAATTATGATACTTTTTACTTTTGCACAAAATGTCACACCTTTATAAATTTTATACGAGCGTAGAAAACTATCACGTTATAATTTTGTACAAATAAAAGCGTATTAATTTAGTTATTGTTTAAACAGTAATTAAAATTATTTTCATCATGATATTTTAACAGCATTATGATAAATAATGGATCAAATAAAAGAAAAAGTGGGTGTCGTGTCTTACATAAAAGTAAAACAACTGGCCCATAACAGAGAAGATTGGAGGAGGCTCCACCGGCAAGAGCATAGCTCTTAAATGATTAGATAGATGATAAAATGGTACTTTAAAGTCTTTTTTTATGTAAGTAATGTTAGAAATTGTTGTAACATATATATCTAGGTACCCAATTTTCACATACCCTGCGTTCAATTTTTTAGTCTATGTGAAAAATTGGTTGCAAAAACATCATCGCCTCGAATTTTGTATAGATTTAAAATGAAAAAAAAACTGTAGGCAATGGTTTGTTTACCTTGCGGCCGTTTGGTGCAACATTTGGTACAGAGCCGCCCCATGTATTCCTCAGGGCATTTCCGCCCCACTCATTATCCCCTATAGTTATTACTGTCATTTTTCAACTCGTTATTTACTCTGAGGAGAGCTGATAGCGCGACATTTGCTCTCAAACACCGATTTGAGATTAGGGTGAAGGATTTTCTTGGATTTGCGCAGGCTTACCAAGGAAATTGAAAGTAGCCCTATAAAAAATGTGAGTACTTAGGGTGTGTGTCGGGCTAAGTTTTATAGCCTCAAATGAGGGTGTTATTATCTAAAATTCATGTTTGTTTTAATGGATTAAATATATTCCATCTAGCTCGAACAATGAACCGCTATAGGGTCCCAACGAGGTAAGGTAAATGTTTTTATGTTTGATTTTAAAATAGTATAATGAAGGAAACTTATGTTGTATTCTATCTATAAACCTTTAAGACTATAAGTAGAATACTGATATTAGGTCATCGAAGTCAATAGGTAAGGATCCCAGAAGGCTGGCTGACTTCTTGTTGGCTTACTTCGCTAGATCGCTATATTGATATGTTGTCCGAA
Organism: Dendrolimus houi; assembly: GCA_039645545.1. Taxonomy (NCBI): domain Eukaryota; kingdom Metazoa; phylum Arthropoda; class Insecta; order Lepidoptera; family Lasiocampidae; genus Dendrolimus; species Dendrolimus houi. Next base: position 10,701,624 of record CM077132.1, read on the forward strand.
GTAGGAACCAGCCTTTTGATCACCCGAAGAGTCAGTAAGTCGTATTGATACATATATAAAAGAATTGACCTAAGCTGAAAGTAGGTATTATGGTAGTGATTTCAATTTATGAAATCTGTACGATCTGAATTTCAAAGGTTTTAAATAACATCAATTTTAATTTAGTTTCATTTTGCGAACTGTCTAAAATTATTAAAACGGTTTTAATTGTTATCGATGACAAATTAAAATTTTCTCCAAGTTCAAAAGTCAGTGCACATTAATTATCCCTAAAAGCTTTTCAACTTAAATTCAGCTCTGACGTCACTTTGTCAAACATCAATTTACTTTTTGACAATGATCAACGATGAAATGGATGAGCGCCCAAATCGAATCTCATCACTTAATATTTCCTTGCCATCATTTTTAGACAAAGGACCGAGTTGTCGTGACAACTCGACTTCAAGGCCTTGATGCAAACACGTGCAAGGCTATTTGTCTTCTATCGGATACATTTCGGGGAGTGTTCCTTAGAACTACACGAGCTGGTTCCTATATCCCTAATTTAGCGGACAATGACCATGTAGCGGTGGAAACACCACCAGTCAGGAAGAAGCGTTTCGCTTCATCTTTTCGGGTGTACACTGCCGAAGAGTGAAATAATTTGCTGAAGTCTGTTTTTCCTAACAAATACAATATTGAAGTCTTCAAGTCATGAGTGAATAGGTATTTTCTAGGTAAGTGTGCTCTACCCTAGACCACGTCATCACTCAACATCAGGTGAGACAGTGGTCAAACGCAAACCTATAAATTCATAAAAAAACTCGATTGCTATTATTCAAATAATTCAAAGTTTAACATAGGAATCGAATGTACTAACACTAATCACTATGATTATACCTAACTTCACAACATGAAACCGCTCTAGCCAGTAATAAATTCATAGGTTCGTGACAGCAAATACTGGAAAACTAGAAGGAAAACCACACGTGTCTAGACATCGACCTATAAATAAGTAACCAATACTAGGTAAAAGTGCCTTATTATCCCACCCCAGGGCAATATGATAGGCCGTACATTTATAAAGACCATCTATAATGGAGCCGCGGCCACATCGGATAAGGCTTGTAAATATTTTATTCGATCTATTGTGGAGTGGTGGGCGAGTGATTGACAGCCGAGCGCTCCCTAAAGACCAGGCGTAGTGCACCAGAAATATAACTATATATTTTATTATAGAGGCAAATAGCAAATTGTTACTACTCGTAAATAAGGGTGAAGTATCTGTGCCGATTTTGACACAAATGATAATTTTAATCTACCTATTACTATTAATATTTATTTTTTGATATAAAATTAGTTTCGTTTAAAGTTAGGCGGGGTTAAAAAAGATCTAATAAATGTAAAAGAAAATATTTATACATCACAAGAATATTGTTACGAGCTACAAAACTCGAATTCAAAATGCCGTTGGAACTACTATAGAATTTATTAGAACTGTACAAACACGTATAAAACAAATACAAATAAAACTGGATGCAACCAGTTCACACTGCACGATTCAGTGCAATTCGACACGCGCAAAGTCCGTCGTCTGTATCGCTAATCGAGAGTACTACAAACGTCTTACTCGTCTCGTAGTCGTCGCTTGACTGCCCCACCCCTCCATTCGGGCATTGTCTTATACTAACTATACAGTACAAAAAAATCGGCCGCGCGCCCTGAGTTTCCGAGAAATAGTAATTTGCACACCTGGTTATCTATTCCTGCGAACGGCCAATAAAGTCGAAAACAATAACAATAGGCTATTGTCTAATTGCGAATACGAAGTAATAAAAATAACTCCGAATGCGGGAGGGGCAATAAACAATATGCGCAGCATTTCTTTGTCGGTATGTGACAATAGGAATGCAGGTAGCCCAACTTGTAACAATATAATGACAAAACATTTTTAGACAAAACAATAGGCAGCCTTATCGCCTAAAGCGATCTCGTCCAAGTGACCTAACTTTTCTAATATTACATTCATGATTTATTGTATTTACATACATCATTTAACATTATTATTTTTCAAAGCATATAATTTTTGCATTAATTTTAAACTTGGTTTTTCAGAAAGATTTCACTCGTATAACTTCCTGATGCATGTTCCTAGAAAACTGTGCAAATTTTCCGGAATAAAGGAATCTATTAGTCATTCCCATTATCGAAATTAGATGAACATTTTCTTTTGCTGACAGTCGGTCTATCTCCAAGCTTATGAAGAAAAAACAAACAAACATAAAAATACTAAAAATTAAAATATCAGTTATTTAACAAATAAGCTACTTTACTCATTTTGATAAGATAATAACAAACAACGAAAACAAATAACTAACAAAAAAAAACAAGTACAACTGAACAAAACCACTATGAATTAATTCGAAGCGAAAGCAAAACAATACACATGCGTATCGGCTGCGTTGCTAGCGGTACTTAGCAGACGAGCGGAGGACGCGGTCCGTGGAAGTGGGCGGGGTAGTCATCGGCAAACCTTCTGCGTGCGGTTTATATATGTCGTTTTATATTTAAAGATTTAATAGTCATTTACTTTAATTAATTCAATTTAGTAAAAAGTTATTGCCGTTTAACCCACAAGTGAATCTTATAAGCATACTCGAATTTATGCATGGGAAAGTGAAGCAATTAATTACCAAAAATCCTTACACAGCGGGCTTTATTTAGGATAAGGAACACACGGCCCAGCTGCGAGTCATGAGACGGCTAATTGTTAACTAACTAGTTTGTAGTTGCAAAGTGCCTCTAAATTGAACACCTGAATGGGCTTGCCTGAAGTACCCGGCCGCAGAGCCAAGCGCAGTCCTAAAACGTGCGATATTAATCAACATTTAATTCCATATCGCAGGAGAGTGGGTAAAGGTGGTGCATATACGAGTACGTTCGTCTTGGGACTCCTAGGAAACGAAGCGCTGGCGCGACGTTAGTGGTTCCCAAACCGACGGACGCTTCAAAATATGCAAATGAAGAGGCGACTCATTTGACGTACTTTAATGGACATTTAACTGTGTTAATTACAAAGTTTCAACTTGACTTATTTTGACAGAAACTCTCCGAGTCCCATTTCTGAGCAGATGTGTTCAAAGAGTTTTCGGTGTGCGGTCACGTGGTAAATGTTAAAATTATTGAGATTTTTGGTGCGATATTTCAAGTTGCATAGTAATATAATGTCTGTATAAATAATATTATACGATCATATTGATCATATTTCTTTTAATTTACCTGTAGGAGTAAGACAATATACGTGGTCTCTATTCTTACCTGAAACAAGTTAGAAAATGTTATAGTACAATATATATAAATTCTTTACTATAATGTACAATTACGTTGATTTTTTCGACTATTATTTTTGTCGGTTCCCCCACCCGAAATTATGTTTTATATATCGGGAAGAAAAATCCGTGAAAGGTACAGCTCTTTATGTTAATTTTAAGTACTTTCCCTGAGCGTGAAAAGATTTTCCATATAAAATACACGTAAATCACGGTTATTTCTTTTTTAAATTTTATTTCGATGAACCACATAATTTTACACCACTAATGAGTTAAAGTTCAATATCTCAGAAAATATTGATCTAAGCAATTAGGTTTATGAGAATTTTTAGGAAATTAAATTTCCAGCAAATTTGCATTTTTTTTGTAAAGTCCATTACTTCGAAGATAACAGCAAAAATACTAGAATTTTAGCTGAAAATCAACTTCAATGACGGGTATCATCTCACCAGTATAAGTTACACTTTCGCCGCAGTGGATGTGATAGCATAAAATGCGGCTGACGTATAGAAATTTTTAAAAAAACTTGATTTATGTGTATTTTATATGGAAAATCTTTTCACGCTCAGGGAAATTACTTAAAATTTATATTAAGGGCTGTAACTTTCAGGGCTTTTTTCCCGACATATACAACAAAATTTCAGGTGGGGATCGAGAAAAATGTATTAAAAAAATCACCCTAATATAGCTTTATTCGCGTATAGTTCTTATTTCTTTTTCACATTTGTACAGGGTAAAATATATGCTATCTCTCTTTCCATACACATAACTTCTTCCTATATGTAGGTGAACATAATACATCACATTCAAGGAAATCCATTAAATTAACGGTGTAAAGTGGGAGAAATATACGCACTTATTTAATAAAAAATATAGATTATGATTTTGAAAAAAAAAATTCTCTTGGTAGTAAAGCTCTTAAAATTGAATTATTTAAATCATAATTAAAAAAATACCAATAAAAAGCTACTACAGTGTACCGGAGTTCCTTAATGATAAGTTTTAAATATAGATGATAAGATAGAATTAAAGTGTTTAATTATTTATCACTTAGTTATATTGTATTTTATCCATATAAAAAAAGTGTTTAAATACATACATTTATAATATTTGTACCATATTACCATCATTAGAAACATATGTAAATTTAAATTGTGTATTGTTTAGTGTTTTATTAAATTTAAGGTTATACATAATTATAAAATTGAAACATTAGTAATATAAATAAATATTGAAGTAAGAATAATATGTACCCATATAACATAACTTTCAAAAAATTGTACGCCGAACCTGCAATAAGATGTGATCATTATTAAAATTACAACAGCATTTGTATAGCTACCATGTTTTTACACAATAAACTATTTGATTTGTTTTAGTAAACTTTGAACTTCGAAAAATATAGCAAGTCGAGTTAATTTTTCTTTGTTTAAATATTTAAGCTAATTTTCTTTAATATACCTGCTAATAACACACATATATGTAGATATATAGATATACTAAAAGCTTTCGACAAGTTTTTACGAGATGTGTATATGGGAGACTGCGTTGAAAAATCGCTATAACACAATTTGGGTTAATTGAATTTTTGTTCGTTAAACTCGATGTGAAGCACACCTCCCGCTTAATTACTGGCGAGGGTTTGTTAATTTATAATGTCCGCCGGACTTGGCGCACTCCAAGTCCGCGGAGCAGGATAACATCGAAACTCCCTTAAGATTAATTTGGCGTGTACCTACTCGTGAACTTTAACTCGTTTGCCTCTGACCGAATTCCCAGTCGACCGCCCTTGAGAGTTTAGAATTAAATTTAATGAAATAAATTTTGGGAATCAGCAGCTGAAAGTTGTCTTGTGTTTGGGTGAGATGGACAGTCGGTTGCGGAATAGTTTGGAAGTCTGGTCTCCTCGTCGATGCCTCTGGCGCTTGACCAACACCGCCTCGTCTAACACTATGTTCTTGATTTCGATATTTTAGACAGAATGTGAACTTTGTGTACCCATTTTGACCCTTACTAAAATCACATAAAATATTTTTTTTAAAACGGATTTGCAACATGCTGTATCCATAATTCTATATCATACAGTTCGAATACACATCAGTAAGATTACCTAACATTGGACTTCCAACAACTTTTTCGAATCTATAAATTAAAACACCCATTCTACCTCGTCCACTGCTGGACGTATGTAATTATTATATGCATTCCCAAGTTTTAGTTGTATGTAATTATTATTCCTGATTTATCATTAAATGTAATCAATATTCCCACCAACACTGGGCGAAAGATAATTGCACATTCAATTATCGATAAATATTGGATATCACTTGAACTTATCCTAAGTTCTCACATTTCTCCGAAATTGTTTAGTACCTATTGTTTCGTAAAGGCTAAACTAAAACGAAAAAGGGACGCCATTTTGATACAGGTTTAGAAGCCTTATAAATAACTTTTGGGTGTGTATTTAGTTCGTAGACGGAATGAAGCCCCTTATATGCGTTCGACAAATACCTATTATTAAATACATGACCAACTATTTGAATTAACACATGTCAAAGTTATTGTGATGGGATTAATCAATTTTCTGGAAGTTTCAGGCCTGGCTCCGTCTCAAGAGAATATCTTAAGATTTTCGCTGTCTAGATGATTCCTGTAATTTGACATAAACGAGACAGTTAGTAATTTGTTATGTTGTTATATGAAGATTAGTTTCTTATTAACCATTTAATAGCCGTAGTAGCTTAGTGGATAGTGCCCCACGTTACGTAAAGTGGTATGGAAATAGTTTTTTATACCAAATACCACGTAGGCGGTTTTCTGGCCTAAGTGCATATTGTTACAATTACCATGTGCTAACGGTGAAGGAAAATATCGTGATTAAACCTACATATCGAGATAACCAAAATGTCAAACCCACCAATATACTTGGACAAGCGTGGTGGGTATACTGTGTGTTCTCCAACAAATGGTAGGAGGTCCTGGTGCCAGCAGTGGGACATTTTAGGGCTGTTATTATTACTATTTCAAGAAAGCTACATCTTGAAATATCAAAATATTTAACTGTTTTGTTGCAATGCTTTCAAACATTTTTCAATTAAAAGAAATTTAAGAAAAATACTCTCCAGTTGATTTATGAATAGCGAGTGATTAAAGTAGGCATGGGGTGACTTCAGTGCAATGGTTGCGACAAGATGAGTTAGAAACTTAAGTGTCAATCCGGGGAGCGTTTGTGGAGTGTCACCGCCACCGTAAGAGGGAAATTAAAAATTGAAAAACTCGCCGCCATGATGGCAGTGGCGTTAATGGCTGTACATAATAAATAAAGCGGACCGCTCGTAGGCTTATGTGCGAGACGAGTGGAGGGTGTGGCCGGGAGTCGCGAATGGGCTCTCCGGGCGACATCTGAGACGACCGGGCCCTTTGGAGTGCCTGCGCTCGGCTCGACCTGTTTCATATTGCCCTGCCCGTTGCCTGAGAGCTGCTTCACTTTGATTTAAGAGAAAAAGCCGTTTTAACGCCACACTCGTAGAAACTCATGATAAAAGGGTTCTACAATGTCAAACGGCAATGGGCTGAAATGAAAAATATGAAAAACGTGCTGTTGAGATAAAAACGTTTGCAATATAAAAACGAGGTCAGGTCAAGGTCGATGCAGTAAACACTGTTTGCAATTTCTACGTTGCAGTTATTTGCATGCGTATCACTTTTATAGAACTATTTAATTATTATTCGTGTTTATCCCGATTCCTTATATTAAAAGTTCCTTAATAACCAATATACATAATATAATTACCGCATCTTCCAATTTATTTCACTAAATTCAGTAAAAAAAACATCTGTCACAATCGCCTTATTTAGAAATAAGGCTAGAACAAACAAATTTATCAAACTTATAAGTGTTCTGATTATACGTTTCAACTACTAATTTAGTAACAAAATATGTAATAATAAACATCATATTTCTGACAAATATTTACTTTAAATCTAAATTGTTACAATCATGGATGAAATTGCATAAAATTGTTAAATTGGTTGTTAATAATTATAAGTTTCAAGATTGGTCTCCGAAGGGCGAATGATTAATTGAAATTTGTAAAAGTAAATAAGTTATTCGAATAGCTTTCGATAACAAACGTTAGCCAAATCACTCTGCAAACCCTTTTATAGGCGGCCATCTTATTTTCTCTTGTTTTGCACGTCAGAATGACGTCTGACAGGGCGCCATTTTGAAAAAAACTCGAGTACGGCTTCCTTCCGCATCGGTGGGCCGTCATGAGAACTATCGTGGTGGCAACTGGCGACACCCCCTTCACTTTACATACATCGGATTCATTGTTTTAGCAGCGTCGTGTACATATGATAAACTTTTGTTGTTCGGCGTGCCGCCATTCTGGATTCAACTGGGGAATGTATTTAGAGTTTAGACGATAGACCGCAGGAAAAACATCTGAACGCACCCCTGTACTGGTGTAGCCGATTCTTATTAAGAAGATATGTTTAGAAAATTAAATAATTTAATTTTATATTGATGATAATAACCACTTGTAGAGATAATATTCAATCAGAATTATGTCAATTATTTTTAAATTCTTAATTGCCAAAATATATGATTAGATTGATAATAACAACAAAGTCTCATTTTTACATTTCAGATATATAGATAACACTTTATTGCTCACAATACTTACAATATTTTTAGGTAAAAGAACAGGCGGTCTTGTCGCTTAGAGCTTGTTCCAGATTCTTTAATTACTTTAGTTATGACTACACATAAAGAATGTATAAGAAGTTTACAATACAATCATGCAAATATGACATAGTATTAATTTCTAAGTTTATCTTCAGTTGAAAAATTACGATAACAATTTTAAAAATAAAAATATTATGGTTAACCATTATGTGCCGGTACGACAGATAAATTATGAAAATCAATGTTACAAGCAGACTAGGTTTCCATTCCGCTAAATTAGACTCGCTGCAAACACAAAGAGTTGAAATGTACGGCTAAAAAAGCGAGGGAGCAAATTTAAAAAAATATTAACTGCAAGCGCTTGCAATTGAAACTCGGTACGAACGTGACGAGACATAATTTACCCAAGTATGGACTTTTTCTGTTGTATAACAAGGCGTCGGAAGTATTGCGAGCGGTGCCGTCATCGTTTCCACTCAGTAGTCACTCCCTAACTCCCGTAACCCTTATGTTTTAATTGTTCCTATAGAGGTGGGAGGATCTAAGCCCTCAACTCTTTCATATCTCAAGCGTAAATAGGTTCTTTAGATGTATATGTGCGATACATAGTGCCATTATGTGTGATATAGCGGCCATTGTGAATCATGTTCTATTTATGTGCCAGTAAATTGTCAAAGGTTATCCTTCTAATGCTGGGGCCGCAACCGCGATAATGTTAATGTTATTGAATGCAGCTAATTGTGTCTTATTTATAGAGTTAAAAATAATGCCATTAACGAACAGTCACATTAGTATACATACGTAACCAGTCAATATAACATATTATACCTATCGCCACATCTGCGTGAAATGGCCTATAACTTTAATATTATCCCAGAGGAGGACGCACCGTAAAGGGAAGTAATTTTATTATTGACTAGCTGATGCCCGCGACATCGTCCGCGTGGTGCGGTTTTTTAACTATCCCACGGGAACTCTTTAATTTTTCGGGATCAAAAGTATACTATATGTTGATCAGGGATATAAGCTACCACCATATAAAATTTCATTTAAATCGGTCGAGTCGTTTCGGAGATAAGCCGGTACAAACAGACAGACAAAGTGAGAAACAAAAAAAATGTAAAAAATCTAAATTACTTCTATTTCCCTTCTTACATCCCCCTGACTCAGCTTTTAGCATTTTTTTTAATTGTACAGAAATTCGACCTCTACAGTTTTATTATATGTATATATTGATGACATTATTTTCAATATTAGTGTTATCTTTGCGGCCGTCTCAGAAAGCATTAAACAATTAAATCAATGGATTGTCATTAAAGGAAATCGCGTAATTGAAAATGATAAGTAAAAAGGTAAAACGGTCAGATTAAAATCGATTTGTAGATTTTAAGAGCTTATAATTAATTCTATGAATGAATTAATAAATAAAATAGCTCGAATGTTTCTCACAATTTTCTTAATGTTACTTGGATTATAATCATCACATTTAAGAGCCAAGTTTACATACATAGGTTAAGGCAATTAATTTTCTTGGGTGAACTATGGACTCGCTATTTTCTCTGTGCCCAATACTCTTTATGAGATATGACCCGCTCAGAAGATGAATATGTTTTCAATACATGGCTTCTAAAATATTATACCAAATTTTCAGAAGCCTTAAAAAGAGTTAATTGATCAGGAGAAAACGAAATTTTAATTTATACAGTTAAAATTTACAAAAAATAGAACTAATAACAATGGATTCTGGGCGACTTATATATGGTCCTAATAACAAATACTTAATAGCAGTTTAAAGTCTTGAATAAAATACCAAATGCTGTTTGTTAGTTTGGCTAAAACTCAAAAACAGTTTGACCGATTTGGACCCGGTAGATGGCGTTGCAATCGCATTCTAGATTTTTATATTTGTTCATGACAACGTTTACCGGGCCCACAAGTTTTGAATACTGAAAAAATCTAAATTCCATTGAATTGAATAAAACCGTATCTAAGAAAGTATCATACAAAATTTATTTTACAATAAAACAAGAGACTTCAGTGCTCATAAACAATATAAAATGTAACAAGGGCCACAAACTCCAATAAAATGTAACTAACAAATAAAATTACCACACGAAAATATATCCAGAGAAATGTAATTGGCATTTCTTGTTGTTACAACAAACAAGCTTTTGTAAATCTATAGTAATTACGAATCCTGCATACAGATTGCGTGTAACAAAATAATGGCAGCCGATATAAAAACATGGGGTTGGCTGTTGTGAAAACAAAACAGAATTCGGGAAAAGATTCAGTAACTATACCGGTAGTATTAAAAGGGTCTTGTTGGCCAATTTTATTTGTCCAATAGTCTGGCAACTTTTATACGTTATTGACACGTTTAGGATATGGCTGTTCTCGTAATAATATCTGACTCGCTTTCTGTGTCACGTCCCATTGTATTTTTTTTTATTTTGTGAAACAACATAACTTGTTCTATGTAAATATATATTTACTTTGCTTTTGATTTGTAAGTGATGTTCTGATGACAGTTCTTTAGTCTAGTTTAAATAGATTTTTTGTCTTTTATATGTATAGGTAAATCCGTAATTACAAATGTCGGAGCTTAAATGTGACCGTCTGGATTCCCCATTAAAGACACAGAAAGTGCCAAATAAAAACGCCCCGTTTTTTGTATTATTCCATCTAGAATTAGTTAAAAATAAGAAAAAAAGTAGTCATAATCTAAGTAACTTAAAACTATTACAATGCATTATTCTCTCTCCTCTTTCTCCTTTTCTCAATTATTTTGGGTCGGCTTGAAAGGAAGGTACATATTGATCTTCCTTTCAACTCCTTCATTCTGACAGACATCCTCTGTCACATCACAAATAGTGCGTAGTATATTATTAAAAATAAGTTCTATAACTTTCCATAATTTTACGACATTATTGAGGACAATTTAATTTTTCTTTTTGATCTCGCACCAAGAATTTAGTGAAGGGCAAATCCTAAACAAACAACAGCTTAACAAGTTCCGCTTATTTTATTTTCGCTAAAATCTGAAGCAGCTAATCAAAGACTTTGGGCGATACAAACATATATATCAGAACTTGGCGCAATCACGACAAGCGCCCTGCCATGTTTGCTTGGCCCTCTTTACAGAGAAAACATCGCCTGTCAATACAAAAAGCAAACAGTTGCACAAAACAAGGGACACTGGAGCAAGGAAGTTAGCTGTTTATTTGTCGCACCCACTTTCGTTACCTTTTTTGCACCTTGCTCTGCCGCCTTATATTCTTTTTGTAGTTCTTTACAACATGCGGCTATCCGCATATATACCTCTGTATACACTAAATTGTTAATTTTTTACTTTTCCCATATATGCAAGTTGCATTGCAAGTTATATTACCACTTTTAAGGTCCCGTTGGTACTCGGGTAAAAACGCAATTCTTATAAAATAATCAGGTCCGTCCGTATATCTATGTACGTTTGACAGTTAAAAAAATACTTTTAACGAAAACTGGTTTCGATAATACTTTTCGAATAGAGGGTATTTTTTAGGGTTCAGTAGTCAAGTGACAAAGTCATTGGACATTCGTCACTTGTAAGGAACCATGTATTATGCGCGGACCGACTTGCACAGGTGGTAAACCCATTTTAAAGTAAAGACACAAAGCAGATTTTGAGAAATAAGACTGTATCGCACGATAATACTGACATACAAATCACGGATATAAAGTATTTCCATATAGCGAAATGAACTGTATAAATATATACCATACAAAAACATTTGCTCTAAATGTATTTCGAGCCTACAGATACATCACTACAGAATAGTTACTATAGTGACTACGCTACTGTCTTATCAATATACCTATTTTATTTTTGGTAAATATACTTTTGCATAAAAATAAAGTATGTGAAAATACTCTATTTACAATCTTTACTGTGATGCGTAAAACGAAACACTTATATGAATAATTACTAAACCATTATGGATAGAGCTTTAACTGAAAGAGTTTTTCACTAATTAATCTAAAATGGCGAGAAGAAAGGAACAGGACATCTATACGCTTAATATAAAAAATGAGTTACTTGTTTAATTTAATTTAAATTAAGAATATAAAGATAGGACAGTGAAAAATTGTTAGTGTGAGCTAGAAGCACACAAAAATATGTGTATTCAAGAGGAGAAATAAATAAATAAATAAATAAATAAAATTTAGAGAAATATATTTTTTCCTTCCAAATACTCAATTCTTTCCCTACTTAAAAAATTAAATACGTCATCTTTCTCAAAAACAGTTGGCAATCCTAGTTTGGTCACATGTATCATGTTACATTACGCTATGAGCTAAATAAACATATACATACGGACCAATTTGGCAGATTATAGATAAGTATGCGAAGTGAAAAGAAAAACCAACACAGATGCAGCGACAACAGCGCTTTTTGTTTGGTATAATCCCAATTTAAAGAGTAGGAAACTGGATACAAACAGTATATTTCGAAAACCACAGCAATTGTATGTCGGACTTTGTAACAATTGTCAACAAAAAAGGTGCTAAACCACTGCACCCGCAGAACTTTCAGTTCAAAAGTTAGCTCTCTACCCCATATATAAACATTCGGTTTTGCCGGGATCTCCGCCACCGATTGCAAATTTCGAAGCGCCACTGAAACTGCAAAGTCGCATAAATTACTGTTACCGACGGTCGCCAAAGAGAAAAACAATTCGAAAGTAGCACTTAGGTGGCTGACTAATCGCCGGTTTGCAATGACAGCTTCGGCATGGTGGGAATTTGGAGGCTCCTTAGCCGCAAGCCAAGTCGACGGCCGCAACCGCACGACCGTATTTAACTAGTTCCTATCAGAAAGTTAAAATCATTTTAATAAGAGAAGAACTCTTGCAATATTATCACATCTATTTTTCTTAAAAATTGTGTGTGTGTGTATGTGTGCTGTTAAAACTTCAGAGAATATACTAACAGAGATAATTCTTCTCAACTTTTATTAATATAAATATAATTCCTTTAGCCTACATCCATGAACATTTTATAATTAAAAGAAATAATCTAAATTACACTTTAAATCACTAAATCAAAGTTAAAAATTCAATGCACGGTTACCAACGATTTCCTTTGATCTAAAAGAATATCTGCCTTGAGTATATACAGATAGATCAAATCACAACGATTCTAAAGAAGTTTGATTTCAAAAAAGTTTTTACGGTTGTAATTTAACATAAATATATTTTCATCCGCTACTTAATATTGTAAAGAAAATAAAAATGGCAAAATTTAAGATATAAATAGCAGCGCGTATCGTTTGTACCCTAAAAATGGGGAGGTCCAAACCAGTCTTAACTTAACGACTGTTAGTGCGGAATTTATACAACGAAACACTTAGAACTTGGGAACTGTTTTATTTGACTTCAAAAAAATCTTCTGATCTAAAGTATAATTAATTCATTATAAGTTATGATTCTCGCACAGTAGTCAGCTACCCTAGAGCGCTACTAAGACATTTGCATCGAACAACGTCTAAGTCAGAATGATCGTTCGTCGCTACGCCCGCTTGCTTTTTTATCCGAACGATGACGAAACGCGCTTAGTAATAATCACAACTACCCACAAATGTTAGAACAGTACAATAATAATGGGCGGCACTACTTGGAAAATATGTTATTAACACTACTTAAACAAACAATAAAACGTATTGTAAAGAATTCTAAACATCTGTTATTTTGGTGCCTTCGATCTAGTTGACCCATTAGCTTGTTTCAAGTTGGTGTTTACTGTAACTCTGTATGATACAAGGCTGTACATAGACTGATAGTTACAGCGCGGTCGTGTCGTATATCTCGTAACGGAGGCAGTTCATTTGCTTCACGCCTCATACCCGCAAATAAATCAGCTACCCTAAATGCGTATTGCGAGTATGTACTGTTGTGGGGATAAATCCAGTTTGAAAATTGGATATCTAAAACGATTAATTGTAATTTTAATACTAACATATTTTTTTAAATTTGGGAGCTGTATACTATTTGTATTTTTTTAGGGAAACGTATATAATTTATTTTATATTTAAAAGAATAAAATAAATAATTTTATTTAAAAACTTTAAGGGTCGATTTTTTAATCATCAAATAAAAGTTATCAGCCGAATAAATTATAATCCGAGTGAATTAAATTGTTTTATTCCTGCAACTGGCATCTTTATTTATTTTCTTTCTATGTTCATTGACAGAATAAAGTATTTTTATGAATAACTTTTTCGGTCCTAAATAAGTCACTTTGCTCGCGTAAAATAATTAGGCATACAAATAATTTTTCTGAGATATATAGGTATATGTGAGGTATATCAATAAAATAAAATTGATTGATATTTATACACATATTTTGTCGATAGAATATATAATAGATTTTTTAAGTACAGAAGACATCAATGATTCAACGAAATAGAATATTATATACTAATGGATTCCATATAAGTAAACTGTAATGTTCTTTTGAGGATAAGTTTATTTAAATACCAAATATTCATCAATTTTTCTTCTTCGACTTTGATAGAATGAAGGTGTTAAATAAGGTATTTATGCAGCTAGGTTATGCTAGTGTTCTATTCTCGTAACTCGAAAATGATTTCAAAAATATTGTTACGAGTTATGGGACTCGAATTAAAATGCCGTTGGAATTATTATAGATTAGAACTATACAAACACCTATAACACAGGTACAAATATAACCGAACACAACAAGTCCAAACGTAATGCAGAAGGTCGTAACTCAATAAAACGTGCAAAGTCCGTCACTTATTAGATTCCCGATTGTAGTACACACGTCTTGCTTCGCTCGTGGTTCTCGCTCAACTGCCTCCCCCTCCATCAGGTCATCGCTTAATACTGCACAAATGCAATGCCTCCGTATCTAAGTCGGCTTAATCCGCCACACCTGGCTAATGACTCGGCCGCAAATTGCCATAAAAGAGTACAATAACAATGGGCTGTTTTCTAATCACAAATTTTAAACACAAAGTAAACAAAAGAAGATGTTCGTAAAAAAGTTACAATTAGTTTAAATGGCGGCAGGTAATAAATGTGCTTTGTTTCAGATCTGCATGTGGATTTTGTTTTTGTCGGGATCTGAGTTGTAACAATATTTAGGTAGGAACGTATTCCCGTTTTCTTGATAAATCTCCAGTAATTATCAAAATAATCTAAACAATTTCAGGACCTACATTCAAAGCTCTTCTAGTAGTTATATTTGCTTAGTATTTTGCTAAACTAACAGTTTTATAAACCTTCAGGGTCAACATGTATAACATGGCACACAGTGTGATCAAGGTTTAAGTACACAGGCTTGTTTGCAGTGATTACGTTCCAAAGTGTGAAGTAAAGGACGGTAAGTCGCTTTACACACATGGGATCTAACACTGGTGCCAGAATTTCTTTGTTTAAAAAGTTACACAAAGATGAGGCTTCATCTACGTTAATGTTAAAGATTTAGGCCGTTTCAGGCAAATACGGTGATAAGTTTATGCGTTATTTAATATACAACATTGTTAATGAAGTTAAATATTAACGAATAACGTATTGGTACGAGTTTGCGGGACTCGAATTAAAATGCCGTTAGAGTTATTATAGAGTTTATTAGAACTATACAAACACGTATAACACAGGTACAAATATAACCGAATACAACAAATCCAAACGTAATGCAGAAGGTCGTAATTGAATAAAACGCGGAAAGTCCGTCAATATTAGATTCCCAAATGTACACACGTCACGCCTTGATCGTAGTTGTAGCTCAACTGACCCCCTCTCTCAACCAGGCCATCGTTTTATACTTCACAAATGCAAATGTGCCCGCCCGGCAACGTCGACATAATTTCCTAGAATTAGCTTGTATTTATAATTCGTAACACGTGACTAATGATGCTCTTAAGCGGCGGTAAATGAGTACAATAGGACAATAGGCTGTTCTCCACAATAACTAGAAACGTATACCAATAAATAAAGTGAACCAAGGAAGACGATCATAAAAGGATTACAATTAGTTCAAATGCCGACAGGTAATAAAATGTGCTTTTACAGATCTGTACGTGGAATTTATGTTTATTGGAGCCTAAGTTGTAACAGTATTACATACTGTTACAACTTAGGCTCCGATAAATAATGTGGCTATGCGTTAACGACGTTATTTTATAACGCTTTAAATAAGACGCATTCAGCCACAGCCTAAATCTTTAACACTAAGACAGATGAAGCCCCAGCCTAATGTCGAGGTGCTAGGCTCTAATAGGTTGAGATTTTATAAGCGAGAGTCAATATGATTGGTACTATGTCATTTTACTCAATCATGACAAAGCTAGGAAAAAGTAGTCTTAAAAATAAATTTATTGTATAAACCAGCTTAAGATATTATATTTTCTGAAATTTATTAACTATATCTTCAGTGGATCCTGCAGCGACAAAGAAACTATGTTGTTATATTAACTTCGACGGGCTTAAAGTATTATTCAAAGCACGAGGTATTACAGGTCTGGTGCATATACATTTTTTTTATTTTTTTTATTGCATGAGTTCAGCAGACAGACAGATGGCCCATTTGATGAAAAGCGGTTACCATTGCCTATGGACATTTGCAACACCAAAGGTGCTACAAATGCGCTGCTGCTCTCTTAAGGGAGACGGGAACCTAGTCACTAATGCCGCCGGAACACAACTCAAGGTTGTTATGGCGGCATACTTTAGATCAGGGGTGGTAGCCATCCAGTCGGGCAAATGCCCTACCACCTGGCTGTGGGTTATTTTGTCGCCTCTTACGACAGGCCGCCCGGCCGCAGGGAATTGTATTCTTTCTCCGTTCCTGCATGGATAGAATAAAATATAGTAATATCAGCTCATAAATGTTCCTCTGCTGGGCTCGGGCCTCCCATTATAGGGGGAACGGACAGTATACCCGCCACGCTTGTCCAAGGCGGCTTGGCAGATTTGACACATCGGTTATCTCGATGTGCAGGTTGCATCACGAAGTTTTCCTTCACCGTTGTTAGCACGTGGTAATTGTAACAATTAATTAAAATTAGATCAGAAAATTGACTAAGTGGTGCATGTGTTCCGGCCAGGATCGAACCCGCGCCGTTTTCGTTTGGGACGCGTGCGCTTGCCATTACGCTACCACGACTTGTTACGATAAGATATGCCTTGCGTAATTTTGATCCCAAAAAAATAAAGATCTTCCTAATCTTTTTAATTATTAGAATATACCAAGGCGGTTTTGCGCGATTCACACAATGGTTGTGTTATTATGTCTTCTCCCACCACCAGGCTCTAATTAAGTAACTAATTATAAGATCAAATATTAGTAATCTTTTATAATTATCCGAAAAGTGAATGCCGAAATCGACCCCGCAGATAAACAATAAGGAAGGGGTTATACATATTTTTAATTGTTGTAGTCTAATACTGTTGACTATATATTATATCCCATCTGTTGTTTAATAAGATAACTTTACTAAAATCTCAGTTTTGATTTCAAAACCTTAATAATTTCATATATGAATGGAGTTGCATTTCTTTGCAAAAAATATTTTTTTCTCTTTACAATCATTGTTCTTTGTTCATGACAATTGTTCACTTTGCCTCATCATCTTATATTTTCGTTAATATGATTTTAATTGTCTTCAAGTTTCGTTGTTTGCATGACAATGGTTTCTACACAATTGTGGAGGTAATCAGCATCTCCTTAATTGCCATTACTCTTTTAGAATAAGAAATTAGCTCGTTAGCAATTTGTGCCTAGAAAGAATCTGTTTAGTATTCGATGTGGTTCGTCACGTGTTTAACTTGTATGTACTTTAAAATCGCTTGAAATATATATCTAAAAGTTATGTATGATTATTATTCTTGAATTTAGTTAAATTTCGATTCTTCCATATTTTTCACGTACATGAGCATTAAGGTGTGCATGGACATTTAACCGATGATTAAAATAAAATGATTGCTAAAAAAAGTATGTGACTAAACAAAGATTATTTTATTTTAACCGTCGGTTAAATATCTATGTACATCAATTAGCCTTAGCGGGAAGCGTTCAATTGAGTGCCTATCTCTGCATGATGATATAGTAATTTTAATACTAAATAACAAAATTGTTAATGGCCGGTTCCCATATCTTACTATTCGTTCACTTGTCTTACCCTTGGTAGAAATTTGACATTAATTCAATGGAGCATTATTTCAAATTTTTATAGTAATGCGATCAACGGTTGGTAAAATTATAGGAGCCGGCGATAAGTGACGGTCTAAGTGGTGTAGTGTTATAAAGGTTGGGTTACTTAGTTCACTACAAGTGAGAGGTCCGAGGTTCGATTACTGACATGGTAAACATAAACGAACTTCTTGCTTATTTTGTACGTTGTCCCAAACTTGCTCTATGTATATTAAACATAACACAAATGTGTAGTGTTATTTATTTATTGTGCATTAAATATATATGTGAGTAGACAATAAAAATCAATTGCAATCTGGCAAACCATGGTTTCATTTTATGGTAACAGCGGTGGAATCCGAACCCACGCTCTGGTGTGTGTAGCTTGGGAATATACAGTATGTGTGTTCATATGGCGATTTATAATTGTGTTAATATGAATTTATTAAAAATCATTAATATATTTATTTATTTATTACATATCCAACAGCTTACAATATTTATAACTTAGACAATAAACTCTGTGTAATATGATTTTTGCCAATTACTGGATACTTTACACTTTACAATGTTTTTGTACAAAAGTAAGACCGCTATAAAGAGTTTATGACAAGCTCTGATATAAATGTAAATGTATTTAATAAAATAACGAAATAATGCCTGCTGAAGTGTCCCCTATATAGTATATATTATATATAATATATTATATATAATATATAAGTAACTAAAAAATAATAATATACAGATATTCATAATATATGTATTTATAATATTCATATATATTGTGCACAAATACATATTAAACATATATAAAAAAAATATATAAAAAAACCATAGAGGCGTTTCAAAGGCGTGATATTTATGATGCCTGATAAACAGTTAAAATATCATCCTACTTTTTCTTATATCTTTGATTTGTAAAATACTTTTGAGTGATAGAAAATATCTACTTCATTAAATGTGTTGTTATAAGTTGCAGTAAGACGAGCAAACACTTCATTTAAGCCATAATTAGTTCTGCTACAGGGCACGTGAAACAATTTGTTATGGCTAGGGCGTGTTTTGAGATTTGGCACTGCCAGGGATACAGACGAGGTGAGAGTATATAAACACTCAACATTTTATTTTCATGTTGTTACATGAAATTACATGAAATGTTAATATAATTTCCAACAGTGAGACATTTAGGGACTGACATTTGTTTATTGACTCAAATATAAAATAATACAGCAAATGTCCAAACGTCTTTGAAATTATTACACCCACAAAACTAATCTCGTATGATTTTTTCAAAGTACGTATAGATTTACAAGTTATAATTTAATAAGAGGTTTAGAAAGTTGTTTTGAGATATGTTCAAAACAACATTATAATTGATATGTAATTTATTTTCAGACTGCGCTACGGCTTAAGTTGCGAGAACAAAATTTACAGTACAACACCGGGATTACGGGCAATTAAAAGTTTGTTCAGCAAATAAGGTCCATACATTACAACAAAAGCCGAAGCACATCTGCGGCCCTGCGGGAAACTCTAAGCAAATAGATTTAAATATATTCCTAAGGCTACATTTTGTATTTGTGTGGTTATATTGAAAACATATAAATAATGTGAAGAATTTTCAGTGTATATTAAATAGTATTCTTAGTTTGTAAACATAAACACAAACACTTAGTCTCCTGCATCTACATATACACGCACATACACACATTCATACACACAAATATAGGTACACAACACATAAAAAATATTTGTTTAAGGATTATTTTAATAAAAGTTATCTTTTAATGTTTAAGTTAATTGAGAGCGGGTGGGTCCTTCTGACACAAGTATATATTAATACTTAATAGAAGGTTCCAACCCCAATAAATTCTTGTAAGTACTTTTTAACAAATAAACAATTATTATTATTATTTCACATATATATTTATTTCTTCCTTTTTATGTTTTTAATATATATATATATATATATATATATATATATATATATATATATATATATATATATATATATAGATACATATTAAAAAAATATAATTTAATTAATGACTTAATAAAATTAGCAGGCTTATGTTGTCGCTGCCATGGTTATTAAGTACTAGAATTTCCTTCATTAAACATCAAGTCCTTACGCCGTGGAAACTATACCATATTTGGGGAGAAAGTTATCCCATTTTCCAGTTATATAATCTGTTCCTTCGCACAAATGTTAAGCTCTAAATTCTGCGACAAATATTTAGAGTGCGTCGAACGAAGAAAGACCCGCGACAAAAAATGGAATAATTAGTTCCATTTTTTGCCGCAGATCAGCCTAGCCACGTTGTTATGTTGTTTTTATCAAGTGTTTTAATGTAAATGTTACATTATACGATTATTGTTATTCTATTTACTAATACTATTAAAACGGAATCTTTCTAAAATTATTTTATCCTTCTAACATTCCGTTGGACGGTCGTAGCGCCTCGTCTGCGGAACTTCTTTCATGAGACAGAGTCTAGTTTGATTTGCTCTTGTCTAACTTTGTGATCACTTTTTAGTTGTCATTTTATTACAACATCTGTATTGACAAGTAATTGTTCGAAACATCCGACCAAGAATAAGTAAAACATATGTATTTTCTTTCACTTTTTCCAACGAATTCGATGTATACAAAGAAAACTCTATATTTAATATCAGAGCTAGTGACTTTTTTTTGTTAATATAGGTATGTATGTATGTATGTAGGTAGGTATGTAACCTATATGCATATTATTATTACGCTTATGTCCCATGACAGACGCGATGGATCTCTACTTGTCCTGACAAACAACTTTCGCTCATCTAATGCCATTAATTCTTCATATATGCACATTTATTTGATTTATTAACAGATAAAGAAATAAAAACATTTGCAGCAGTCAAAAATAAATTGCCAAACATTTACACTTATAGTGTTGTAATTACACCCGTAAGTAATAAATAAGTAATGCTATTGTTACCAGTAATCAGGCAATAACAAAATACGACTCCATCCGCCAGAATGCCGCCGGGCGCGTTTGTGAAAGTCACGAATTCTCCTCGGGGCTTGTACCCGAAAATATTCCTATTACGGGTTGAGCACGTCGAAAACAATGACTAGCCAGAAAGACGCGCTAAGCAGCCACTTTAAGCAATTAGGAGAAACAAAGCATTTTTATGCCGAAAACTGACATTTAACTTTGATCGTTTCTTCGGTTGAAAAATTGAGGATGGCCGGAGCCAAGTGTTGCACAAGTTTCAATTTTGCTTATGTTCTTTATTAGTTCTTAACTGTATAAAAAGATGAAATGAGAAGGATATGCTTTCATACATTCTTGGACTCTGATATACATTTATTAACTGACCAGCATGTGCTATCGATACTTCATTAATTTAAATTTGACGGCACTTATTAGAGGTCCTTAAGTGCGTATACATAATTTACCTTCTTTCGAGCTGCGTTCAACAACGTTTTCTAAATACGCTTCCGTTTCATCAGCTATCGTTTCCGCGTTTGAAGAGCCACCTTATTAGGGATACCATATAAGTAACTTAAAAGTGTAAAATAAAAAAATTCTAACAAAAAAGAAACCGACTTCAATAGTAACCAAAAAATAAAATTTTCTACATCTTGAAGTCTATGGCAAGCAAAACAAAAATTACCATATACATTGTTACAACAAGATATAGCAAAATGTAGTCATTTTTATGTTTTACTTGGCACAGACTTCAAGATGTTGTAGAAAATTTTATTTTATGCTTTTTATTTACTCTTAAAGTCGGTTTCTTTTTGTTAGATTTTTTTAAGCTTTCTCATCTCATGACATTTCTTTCGCCCAAAAGTCCCCGTCTGTTACGCATTTTTAAAAAATAGGGTTATATTTGCAAACACTAGATTCCATCTCGTAAATAAAGAAAGAACTATGCCCACGTCTATACGCCCTGTGGATACGCCCAGATCCCAGGATAAAAACCTATTCTACTCATCCCAGTTATCGGAAATATACGTATACATATATAAGTGCCATACTTTATGAAAATTGACTTATTTAGATTTATTCGCGTAAGATAACCGTACCTCGTGAAAAGTATACCTGTGTCATGGTTAGAAAATTGAGGGCCGTACCAGTTACCGAAACTAGATATATCACATTCGAATGATAATCAATTACTTCGCATGGTCGTCAAAAAGATAGACCTACAAAAATGCTAACAAAGTTACATTCACATTAAAATATATAATGACAGTACAGATTAAATCGTATTTTAGTATTACACAATAAATAACTGATTAGTTCGCAATCAAATCAAATTCAATCAACTCAGAATACATAGGTTCTGAAGTCAAACAGTTCCTAATATTTATATTTCACAAAGTATAAAACAATTATTTTAAATCACAAGCAATTTCATCTAATTAATAATATTTCATTCATTGCTCAAACTTCAAAGTAGAAATCAACTTGCGTAGCGGGTTTAGAAACAATCACTCAAATAAGCTGATCATATTGAATATTAATCGACGTTTTCACTAAGAAATGAAAATAATCTGAAATGCGAACCGACTGGAGGAAATAAATTTGTAATGCAAAGTTCGAAATTTCATTCCTGTGTTACCGATAAGTAAACGCTCTTAGGCCGAACGCGGCTCAAAGGTAGGCGAAGAATACGTTTATCATTTTCACTTTCCAATTGTGACACAAAGAACCGGCGCGCGGGAACTTGGCGAAAAATAATCCAGTTCCAACCGAACGATTAAATGTTGAGCCAATAAGGCCTAGGTATTCCGCAATTTATTAGCCTTGCAAATTCGAAGCCACGATGCTCCCCTTATGAAATATAGCCGTGGCCACAGCATTACACCCCTGTTTTAGCTCTAATTAAAAAGCCATCAAAGAGTTTTCAGTCATTAATCATGAAACTGTTAACGGTGAATGGCGACTTACCAGCGACTCCAAGCCGAGTAAAAAGCAGGATTAGGATATTAACAAAATACTTTAAATATTCAGTTACTAGAGTGGTAAGCGGCTTGAAAAAATATCCGCTCCGGGACAGCTATCACTGATTTAAGTTCGTCTGGCTTGGAGCGGCTTAAAGGATTGAGAATCTTACTTTTTTGGCCTTACATCGAAAAATATCAAGTATTTTATGCGTCACGATTGACTGCAGCAGTTTGAATATGACCTCGTTTTAAAAACTGTAAACAGAAGGCTCATTGAGATATTTTTATCTTTTCTATCGCCGTCCGGTTTGAACAGTAATAATAAATTATATTACGTGTAAATATTTCTGCTCGGAGAAAAAGGAAATTTTTTAATAAAAGTGGATTAAAAGTATCAGTTGGTCGAGAAATACTTTTTAATGTGTCTCGATAAGAACCGTACAAAAAATCCAGACATAGATGCTGAGATATTGAATTTTATATTTACCTGGAAGCAACTGTTTTGTGTTTTCTAAGCAACTAAATTTTCAGTATAACATTTCTCATGACGCTCGACTTCAATGAATAAAAAAAATAAGAAGCCCGTATCTGTAGAGATTTCTTAACGACTCTCCATTGCTAATTTGAAAAAGTATTTACTGTATAGAAGCAATCAAAGATTATTACCGATTAATGACTAGTCGATTAGGAATACTTCATAATTCTACTACCGCCAAAATAAGTAATAAGACCAACTCTACATGGCTGGTGGAAAATATTTTTTAATAGTAGGTACTAAAGAATCGATTAACTAAATTGGATAAACAAACAAGTATATCCATCATTAATTTACCTTTGTACAGAGAAAAGCAAAACTACAAAATATAGAGTTAAAACGAAGAAGATATTATGAAATCTTGATTGATTTTTCGAGAAGGTTACTAATAGCTACATTGATATTTGTTATGTAGATACTAGGATTACTTCCAAATTCAAAATTGTTAATCTCAATATTGAAAATTTGGCCTAACAAGATACAAATTAATAAACACTTCACATAGATAAGTGAAGGCTGTATAAGTTTCAACGTCGGGTTGCGGGCTGTCAACGGCAATCGGGTTAATTCAACGTCGGGGCTAACTCGATGTCGCACGATTATCTAAACAATCAGCCGTCCGAAGCGCGTTGATTCCGACCGCCGTTGATGAACTACTCTGTTTGGATACAAACACGAATATTTAGAGGTTTAGGCACTTCATGATAGATAGAGCACGCCTGCCAAACACAAGGACCGACACTAACGCATAGATACAATATATTTGTTCATGCCGAAATTTGAATCTTTTGGCATTTTCACGAGAGAGCTAAATCTATTTTGGTACTAGCTATGCCGACAATTTAAAACGCGTGGGACTGGCATTTATCTTCTGAACATATAAAATATCGAAATAGAACAATATAATTCCTGTATTTAAATTCTAATGTGTTTAGTCCTATTTCTAAGTCTGTTGAGTCGTTTTGGAATACATTGCAGACAAATTTTCTGGCGGACAAATAAAAATTCAAAAACACTTGTTATAATTGAGAATTTTACTAATAGCAGGTTTTGTTAATTTGTCACGTCTGTTTTAAATTCAGAAACAAATATTTCTAGTCAATTTGCTGCTGTAGTTTATATTCACTAATTAACAAGTCCTACCTCATTCAAAACAAAATCTATTCCGTATTGGGAAAGAAGTTTTAGAAAGTTCGTCATTTTTGCCATTTTCCATTTAGATTACTACACAAACAGTATCCAGAGTGGCAGATTTATCAGTAGACTAAGTAGGCTGGAACCTGGGACGTCAGATTTTAGGGACAGCAAATTGGGGGGCATTTTTTTGTCTTACAGAAATTTAAAGATTCATATATACCTAAACGTTATTAGGTCCACACAAATTATCCAACATGAATGTTTCACTTCACCACTGAGATATTTTTTTTATAATTTAAGTACTCGCAATAATTATACTAATTACGGGAAATAAAATTGGTGTAATAACGACGATAGTGCACAAATCACAAAGTTATAATTTAATTCACAAAAAAATGTAATTAATGATGATTGTGAACTAGGGTCTCGAATTGTAGCGGCCCGTAGAGACTTCAAAATTTGAATAGCCTACAAGGCTGTCGATGTGTAAATCCGCCTCAGAGCACCCAATAAAACATCTTTAACAATTTACATTCAATTCTTTGGTGACAGTCACTTCGTAAACAAAGGAAGATTCTTTGTACTTTGAAACGTATCACAAAGCGACCGCAGAAAGACTACACGCCGATCAAACCTAACAAAAAGAGCGGCGATTGAAAATTTTGAAATAGAAACGATCGAATCGAATAGTTTTCAATTAACCGATCCTATGAAACTAAAGTCGGTACAGACGCCTGTTTCGGACGGTCTAACATGACAAGTAGGCACTAGACTATCGTGCGAACACGAGAGTGTGGATCGTCCAAAGATCACTCTCATCCACTTGATAACTGATTCCCAGTCACGATTGATATCGATTATTTCCGACAGGTCGCGAAACAATGACCCTTTGGAGTTTATGTCACTGAAATCTGTCATGAGTACCGGAAGCTAAGTGGACAGAGTGGACTCCAGGTGAGTATTTACCTAATCATACATGAAATTCGATTAAATCCACAAATGAATCTCCTTTACATCTATACATTAAATATTGTACCTATAAATCATTGTCAATGTATTTAATTTAATCATGTATATACGTACCTCATACATTTTGAGACTGTATGTTAGTTATTTGAGATTATTTCAGTCAAATTTTATATATTCCTTCCATTCATTCATGAAATTATTTTCCATATATTCATTATCCATTAATTATAATATTCAATAACTGAATTAGTCCTTCGGACATAAGGAGAGTCAATGCAGAGAGCGTTGGAAGCCAGCTACGAACAAGAGTAGAATATTAAAATTATGGGAAATGTTATTCAAAACCTGAGAAAACATTATGCCAATCATCTTCCGTGCAGAAACGGAGAAAGAATATAATTTTCTACGGCCAGGCGGCCTGTCGTCAGAGGTAACAAAACAACCCACAGGCCGGTGGTAGGGTATTGCCCGTCTGGATAGCTACCATTTCTGGTCTAGAGTATACCACCGTAACTTCCTTGTGTTGTGTTCAGGTATTAGTAAGCAAGTTCCAGTCTCCCTTTAGAGAGCGGCAACGAATTGGTAGCACCTGTAGTTGTTAGAAATGTCCATAGACGATGGTAACTGCTTTCCATCAAGTGGGCCGTCTGCGTATCTGCTGAAGACACGCAGACGGCCCTCATGCAATAAAAAAAAATTAAGTTCATATGAACTTTTTGATAGATGACTCTGAAAATAAAATTACTTTTGTGTTTACGAACACAATCAAAATACAATATATGATTACTGATTGTAGAATGCTTATCAATACATCTAAAAGTTCATTCGAAATAAAAATCACTATAAAAGCTAACAAAACCAATTGAATCGCGCGGTTGAACATGATCTCAGTCCAATTTGAGTAGTAAACACAAAATACACACAGAAGTTTAGGTTGGAACACAAAGTGAACATTCATACCACGAAGAGTTTGAAAGTAACAGAACCTGCCTTTGGTTTATATTTTAAAAAATCGTTTTTGTTTCATGTTTAATATTTATTAAATTACAATATGTGATACGCCGTATCGTATACGTTATCGTGTAATAAAAGAATATTAAATCGACGTGTATTCGGGTGTTTGTATACTGTCTAAAATACAATAATAATAATAATTAGGTTATTTTTTTAATGTTTTTGTTTTAATTCAAATTCAATAGTTTATATTCAAAATAAGTTCCACTGGAGAACACTTTTTGAAGGTCATACATATAAGTTAAAATTTAAATTTAATTCCCATTCTCAGTATACCGCTTCGTACAGTAGTAATGAAAGAAGAACTAAAACTGAATATTTCTTATCTCTTAAAAATCCTTATTTTTTTTCTTGATTGTTTATAAATATATTTTTTTGTATAATTATTTATTACGAAAACGTAAAAAAATAGAAATAAAGTACATATGAATAAAAATTACATTGATTCAAATATTTATCGCAATTTATTCATACAGAAATTGAAATCTATAGAATTGATACAAACACTTTTTTGATTATATTTTATTTAGCATAATTAACATTTTGTAATTGTACATTTAATTGTATTCATCTGCATGTTACGATAATGTAATATGAGTCATAATATTATATGAAATGTTTTAATGAAAATTCTTAAGTAAACGTTTTTAAAAATATTTTACTAGTCAACCTCGCATTGTAGCCTCGAGTAGAATGAGACAGCAAACTATTATATTTTCACAGTAAGAGCCGACCTTCTCGTAATGTTCTATGGTTTAGGGGACAAAGTAAAAAGAATAACAATACAGTAATATAATTTAGGAACGGGCGATGTCATTACCCATTTGTATCGAGGGGGACATTAATTTAATGAACGTATAGGATTGAGACCATTATTTGATACAGACATGACTAAAGCAATAATGCTAATCGAAACACCTTAAAATCTTTAAAATACTTTCCAATTTTACTACACCTTCATAGTAACATATATAATCAAGGTGGCGAAGTCCGTCAGTGGGGGAACTCCACACACCTCTGATTATTTCCGTGTTTGAATAGTTACGAGGACAACAAATCAGTCAGTGAAGCTAAAACACTATTGAATTCTGTCTTCGAATGATAGTTGGTGTTAAATTCCGTTTAAAAAGTTAAAAAAACTTGCAGTATATAAACTTACCCCATTGACGGACTTCGCCACCTTGACTATACAGTTTTACATTACTTACTTTTTTACAAAGAGATCCTATTTTGCAAAAATCGGTACGTAACCCTAATAAGGTCATGTAAGGAAGGGCATTCGCGTAGAAAAATTCGAACCCACGTTATTGGGATGAGGCGAGAGTACTTTTATGATCGAGCTACCGTGACTTCCTACTCCCACAATTAAATATAAGTATGATAGAAACTTACATGGTACGTTTTTGTACTTGTGTTCTCCGGGTTGAATATAAACTAATTTTCTTACTGTGGTATGGAATATTTAGAGACAAAAAACGATTAGGATGTCTGGAATAGGCCCCATAGTTGTCCGTTGTATACCTATTACCCATTAGTCCCATAACACAAACGTAAATTGCTACACTGAGGAATTTATAGGTAATATGCATATTTTTTGTGCCGATATTTTAGTATATAGTTTTAATTTCAACTAGACGAAGCAATGTGAAAATTTCAAATATAATAAGAAGTTATATCTTATTAATTTTGTACTATAAAAACAAGTCTTAACGTACAATACAGATTTACTTGTATAATTAGTCGTATCGTGTCTGATTTTCGTAGGAAATCCAATTATGATCCGGCACAAGATTAAGACATTTGTTGTTGATCGCAAGAATCAAATTCAAGTTCACGATAAGGCACCCGATTCAAAACACGCCCTAAGGCTACCTGTTAAAGGCACTTTATAATTAATTTTCTAACAAACCCCCAAGTATCGTTACATAATTTAACAAGATGACGAGGGTAAATCTGTACTTGATGAATAAAAAAACTGATTGGTTTAAGTTAGGTTTCAATTAAATTTGCCCCCAAGCGAAGTAGTATTGAATCTTGGTAATATTATATATTAACCCGAATAAAGGTGTACTATTTATTACCACACAATATACCTATAATTATAACTGCTAGCAGATTGATTATTTTGTATGGCAGTGAAGCGTAGCTTGTAGTTGAATGATACAAATATAAGCCTTAGTTGATGTATGGAAGGAATCACGCGGAGGAAACGCCTCAGAAAGTCCAGCATCTGTGATAGCCTTCTTGTCACGTTTTACGAAGACCGTCTAGTTGTGTGGGGCCTAAATGTATAGTCACGCTGCATCCGCTAGTTTCAGTTAGAAAAAGTAAACCAAAGAAATACTGGGTTGACGTCGTGACGTCGGAACCACATAACATTCCATGTAAAGAAATACTGGGTTGACGTCGATGAGTGCCAATCTCTCAGAACAAGGGATGCTGGAGACCACATAACATTCCATATATAAGGATTCCATGCACGTACAAGGTATCGTTAAATATGTATATCAAAAAAATCATAACAATGTTCCTTAATGACTGTTTATTTATATGAACACGTAGGAAGATATTCGCTACCAAATATCATAAAAAATGTGTCAACCTATATCTAGCTTAAGAACTGTGAGGTAGTAAGTAGTAAATATCTAAAAAAATCCACTTATTAGAACTTATATGATATTTTCAACAAAAGTTGTTTTAACAAATTAGTAGTTTTGGAAACGTTTGTGCTTTTAAGCTTCTTTCCACGCAAAATGCCATAAATAGTGAAGTTTAGTTACTACTAAGGAATTCTTCACTATACGTGGTATGGCACATAATTAGCCAATTTTTGATTAAACCCTAGCCATACCATAAATATTGCCATAGAAGATTGTTGTCAGGAGAAAGCAAAATTTTATTACGATTCTGTAATGAAAGCAAAAGCTTTATGTTTAGTATTATTTTGCAGCGAGTATAGCCTTCGACGATAATAAGACTCATAATCCTTAAGAAATGCACATCAATAGTACAACATCGTAAACCCAGCCAGAGTTACGATACAATCCCAAATACTAAAATCGTTAATCGTAAACTTTCCTTTTACAATGTCATTAGGGAAATTGGCGTCGTTAATTTATAAAGGCCCCCTTTAACTGCTTTGATATCGACGAATTTAAATCGGTAATCCTGTGGTTTGTTTTATAGGTACGGTATCAGGCTGTTTATCGATTCATTGATAGTCGTAAATGCACATTAATCTGTACAAAACCATATTGTATGGTTAATGTAACGTGCGTCTCACGAAATAAGTCTCACGGTAAAAATGGAACTAATTATAACAGATCAGCCCGGTAACGTTGTTACGTTGTTTTTGTCAAGTGTTTCAATGTAAATGTAACATTACATTACATTATTATTCACAATTTTTTTTTATAGGGCTTAGTTAGCCCTGCTATTTCCCTTGACTTAGTCAAGGACTATATGAACGATTATCTATTTAGTATGACTTTATATTATTTATTTATTATATATATGTATCAACTTCCTTAAGACTGCTTGTAAATAGTATAGTTATGTTTATACATTTCTATTTTATCCACTATATATAAGAAATGTTGTTGTGTCAGCTTGAACTTATCTTCTTTTATTCCTCTTAATTATATTTATAATCTGCTCCGATATTTCCGATTTAGTGGCTGTTTTCAGATCACTCCTGGAGCTCCTCAATACTTCGGACATTCTAGGAGGAGGTGCTGTATGGTCTCATCCGCACCCGTGTTGAACAGATAGGCAAAAACCCGCCGTGTCCTGTCAACACTTGCACCATCGTTGGGATTAGTTTGATCTTCTTGAGTATTACGTATGTCGCATTTACTAATACTTTAATAAAATAGAAATCATATTAAATCATTCCATCACACGACTGCAGATCCCCGTCTGCGACTTCTGAGACCTTTTTTCTGAAACACAGTGTACTTCTTTGAGCAGTCTTTTAGCTTTATTAAAGGACGAAAGAACAGCTGTAATATGCTAATGAATATCTAGGTACATCCAGAAGAGATCTAGTTGTCTGAAAGAACAAGGAACTCGCATCTCCAATAGTTCAACTGTCTATAAATATGTTTCACTACAAAACCTAATCATTTTTTCCAAGGCGTACAAAAAATTTCTTCTAATTCATCAATAAATTTGATGATTAGCAGAAACAATCTCTTTTAAAATAAGAGCAGCATGACTGAACTGAGATATTACTTTTGGTAATATACACAGCTTTTATGTAATTGATATCTATTAAAAACTCTTTATCATTTATTATTACGATCATTGGACCCGTAAACGTGATACAGTGGTGTTAAATCTGGAATGGACGAAAATTATTCGCTTAATTAATTTCCTGCGGTATTGAATTTTTGTGACAACCAAAATGCATGTTATGTTTTATTGTCATTTTAAAACAATCATTTTATGGAGTTATGTTGCTTAAAACAATTTAACATATAATAGCTACAACAACTATATTTTTTTACCATTTTTGCGAAATATAAACATTAGAACTAAATATATTAAATCATTATAAAAATAGACCAGCTTTAGTACTATCTTGTTGTATAAACTAAACAGAAATATGTGTATCCATATTTATAAATAATGTGAATGTGAAAGTAGATTAATTTGGATGTTTTTCTTCACATTGAGAATCAAAGGATTGTCATAAAAATTGGTGTA
This sequence comes from Dendrolimus houi, assembly GCA_039645545.1. Lineage (NCBI taxonomy): Eukaryota > Metazoa > Arthropoda > Insecta > Lepidoptera > Lasiocampidae > Dendrolimus > Dendrolimus houi. The sequence continues at coordinate 10,733,120 of CM077132.1, forward strand.
TATGCAGTTTTGGTAACGACATTGAGCATATGATACTTGTCACTAAGGAAAATATACAGGATAGTCCAAAATTGATGTGTGCAAAATTAAGCGGAAAACTGTAATATATATTTTGTTCAGGACATTATTTGCATTTTAAATTCTCGCTAATATATATTTTTAGGTTTTCTCTAGTGTTACTATCGAAGCGACGTTTTAATGCTTTAGCTCAGTTACTCGAGATTAATTTGGGATTTAACCAAACTCTACAAAATTCGACTTACAATTTGCATTTAAAACCATTAAACATAGTCTTAATTCATTTGGCTTCCTAAAGATATAAAATAATTACACCAACATTTTAGAATAGTGAAAGATGGGAACTATTAAGTTTATTTAGACTATTTTACTAAACTTTTCCTTTATTTAACTTAATCCTGTATTTCTTACAACTCATTGGAAAGAGGAACTATAGATTTTAGTAATCAATAGATCAATACCATACAATCGCTTACATGTTTTGATTGAAAGTGTCAATAGGGGCGCGAACCTCGCGTACAACACCAGTGTTAAGTTACCGGATAAAACAAACTAAAGGCGCAATGGTTGAGTGCGAAAACAAAACGAACAAGACTAACAGATCGAATTACCTTTGACGAAAAGCGGGTTGCATTCGTATAAAGGGTCGCCTGAACTCAATGACAAAGGAGACGTGTGCTAAGTTTTGTATTTTGGATGATCTTACACGACTGTATAGACAGCAGCAAATCTTTCGCTAAATAACAGTCATATTTGGCATAAACAATATATATATATACGTTTATTATAATTATTATTTCTTGTTTCTTACCGAGGGTCGCATGACTCGTGTGACTTAGAGGTGGGCACTGAGAATCAGTGTCGTGTCGTCAGTCGTAATATGTTTCGGCACACCAAAATACTGAGTGCCATCTTATTACGAAATTGCGGCAACTTATTTTTTAAATTTGTTTTGTTATATTTATGTGTTCTGTTGTTTTGGGTGTGTCGCAGATTAGAATTATTGTTTTTTTAAACATATATCTATACAAATAAATAAAATTGAAGTGTCTGTTTGTAATGTCAAAATAACAGCTTTTTACTAAATGCATATTAAAGTATAGTAGTTGTATATACGGTCTTATATCAAAAATTAATTTTAAATTTTTTTGTCTGTCTGTTTGTTCCGGCTAACCTCTGAAAAGTCTAGACCGATTTTGGCGGGACTTCACTGGGACATAGTTGATGTTATAAGAAATAACTCATATTACTTCTATTTTAGAAAAAAAAACATTGAAAGGGTCACGCGCATGCCGCCGGCCGGTACGTCGCCGCACCGGAAGGCAAATGAATTTAAATTCCACGCGGATGAAGTCGCGGTTAACAGCTAGTTTTAAATATTTTTAGCTGAATATGACTAAGGTCCGTATTATTTCTCTGCTACATCTGGGATAATGTAAGTGTTAGTGACTGTGACCAAATGGGACTTATTTATAGCGTTAAAAAATAACGCGCTAAAGATTAACCTGTATACAGATTTTATCTGACAATGTTTAACGTCATTAACATATCGTATCTCATTACGCAATAAAACCATCGCTACATCTGTGTGGCACAGTCACTAGCACTAACATTATCCCAAATGTAGCAGTGGCATTATAAGAACAATACTCTTAAAGTGATAATCTCTATAAATTACTATTTTATAATATATTAATACCCAAATATCTAAGTGGTTTACCGTAAATAACTTATTACTCAATCTGAATAAAACTAAATGTGTTAAGTTTGTTATGCCCAATGTAAAAGAATACGATGTTAATATCTCTCTTAACTACACTAGACTTAACCTAGTAGTTTCAACTGTATTCTTAGGCATTAACCTCCAGAAGCTCCAGTGGGGCGCTCTCATATATCTAGTCTCTCAGGAAAGCTTAGTTCTGCTGCATATGCGGTCAGAAGAGTTAGGCAGTTGACTGACGAAGAGACTGCTAGACTAGTTTATTTTAGTTATTTTCATAGTGTTATGTCCTATGGTATCTTACTTGGGGCAACGCTGTTGATTTAGAGACTATATTTGTTTTACAAAAAAACCGTAAGGTCAATTTACAACCTCAGCCATCGGGAGTCTCTTAGGGAACGCTTTAAGGAAATCGGTATTCTGACGGTCGCCTGCCATTATATTTTTAATAATATAATTTATATTCGTAATAATTTGAGTGCCTACAAGCAGTATAAAGATGTTCACAATTTCAACACCAGGGATTGTAATAGACTGATATTGCCATCTTTTAGATTACAAAAAGTATTGTCCTCTTTCTTGGGGGTTGGTATACGCTTCTTCAATAAAATTCCGAGTGAAATGTTGATCTGCCTTTCACTAAATTAAATACCAAAGTAAAAAGTATTTTGCTAAAAAAGGGATACTACATTATTGAAGAATACTTATATGACAAAACTTCATTTACATAGCAGCTCGCTCCAACCTCTTATACTGTATTTTGTACGAGTATAACGTTTTTATCTTGCCATACTTGTAAGGAATATATGGAGATATATTGCAGCAAAAAAAAAATAGTACGTCATGTCTTTATATTTATAACTATAATAATATTTTTCTATCCTTTAATTGTGTCTCTGTCTTATTAAATATGCACTGTTTGCGACAACTCCATTAATTCTTCAAAAGTCATTCTGTAACACACTTCTGTCTAAAATTTATAAAAAAAAAGAACTTGAGATACAAATAGAATAAGAAATATAAAGAAAAACAATTTTTAGCTGGACGTATTGCTGGGGAGTTTCTTGCCGCTTCTTCTCCTTAACAACAATAACACGTTGCGAAGCGGTATACATAGACTAGGAAGTAAAATTAAATTTTAACCTATATGTATGAGCTTCAAAAAGTCTTCTCCAGTGGAACTTATTTTGAATTTGAATTTGAATTATTAAATATTTTCAAATGCATCAAATATCATACAGGTGCGCAACAATTCAAATTTCCCGATTATACATATATATTATATATCAAACGTAGGTACATAGTTCAAATTCAAAATCAATGAATAGTGGTAGATCCAGAGATTAGCGCATTGAAGATACAATTAATATCTCGCGAAAGTTCAATAAAACAGATTTAAAGTTGTAAAATATTACACAGACGTTAAATTTGTGACAGGATTTTGCTAGCTTAGTTCTGTTAACGTAAATAATTTTAAATGCAAATTCAAATTTGCAATTCGAAATAAATGTTTATATGTAGTTGTTTACTAAAATAACTTGGAACAATCACATCAGTTAAGAAAATAGTTTAATTTGAATCTATTCGAGTAGACTTCCACTAAAAGCTGGTGAAATAAATAATTCTAAACACCAAAATTAAAATAGTACCTACGTAAAATGTATACAAATAAACATATTAATATGCAAAAGATAATTCATCTTACGACTTTTTTTAACCACTATCAAGTGTTCAGGAATATATAAGTTTTAGAATAACCTTCAAGCAAATGGAAAAGCCGGACCCATGTAGTCTTTCACCCTAGTCACCGCCAAATTAAAGATCTTTTACCGTCGTTAAACAACGGAAGTTTTGTAATTCGAAAAGTTACACGTCACTGAACAGCTGACATTTTCCATAAAAACACAGAATTGTTCTTGCATAACAATCTATGTATATCTCATATTTTATAACAACTGTTAAAGTTTAAATAAATACAAGTTTTTTGAAAATAGCACTACACAGAAAACATTAAGTTCCTGTCAAAAAGTGGTTTCTTATTTATATTATAATGGATTCAACCGATAATGAAAAAACAGACATACATTACAAATATATCTGAATTTATTTGGAGTTTTAATATAGTTATATTTGTAAACATTTTTCAAAATATGTGTATGAGAATATAAGGCGTCGACTAGTCTTTAAGACAACACAGAAAAACTACTTATAGTAAATAAGAATGTGTGAAATCGGCAATGAGAACTTCCCTAGATGCGTCAGACAAACAGCACTCTCTAACATTATTCCTGAAACCAAAGCTTAATTAAGACTAGGCACCTCTGCAGGAGAAACTAATTAAACTTATTCTATTATTCGTGCAAACAAAACTTAAAGAGACTGTCCTGGGACAAGATGCTCCAAGAAAAGATTTATTAATATTACACAAAAACAGATTGTAGGGATATTTAAATTTGTTATAATCACAATTTATGGCAGTCATTATTAGCCAGGTGTGCGGATTACGATTTCTAGGAAAGTGCGTGGAAGTTTGCCGAGCAGACATATTACATCTGTGCAGTATAAAGCAAGGCCCTAATGGAGAGATGAGGCAGTCGAGCGATAACCACAAGCGAAGCAAGATTTGTGTACATTCGGTAATCTATTTAGTAACGGACTTTGCGCGTGTACTTGAATTACGATCTCCTGCATTACGTTTGGTCTTATTGCGTTCGGTTATATTTGTACCTGTGTTATACGTGTTTGTATGGTTCGATTAAACTCTATAATAATTCCAACGGCATTTTAATTCGAGTCCTGCAACTCGTAACATTATTAATAGGTCTTACTTTAGTAACTAATTTATTACAAGTTTCCGAAAATGTTATGAGGCAACCTGTCAGATTGGTACCTATCAATAATCAGTACTTAGATTAAAAAATATAAAATATTGCTCCATTATCATCATCATTATATACTGCGTCACAGGATATGCCTTTAGCCTAGAATTCAGTTGCCCATATTTCGTTTTGCAGTAAGCATGGTATGCGGCATACCATGCTGGAATCATTGCCACCTTTAACAAATTGAATCTGTTTTATTCCTGCCACGTGTTGTATCGAAGAATTTGCTTGTTAGCGATAAGCTATAAGTTTTTCTGTGTTTTCTCTAATGGTGTACAATAAAGTAATCTCTTTCTCTCTCTCTCTCTCTCTCTCTCTCTCTCTCTCTCATTATCTTAATTACAGGTCTTAAGGCCGGTTCGATCGGTTTGATCGGTACCGTGCTCTCAAAGAACTTCGCCATGAAACGGTTAGCATTGAGCTAATTATGTTTCGCGCAATCAGTGAAAGTTCTGATGGCGCCTTCCTCTTCTCTATTCTATCCCCTTACTCCAATTCCATACCGGACTCCTTAATCCTATTCATCCTGTCTGATCACTCTATCTCACACCTCCTATCCCTTCATTTTATTCCATCCTAAAGGCTGGCAATGCGCTGGCTTCGGCCCTGATGTTACAAACGTCTACAGGCGACGGTAACCACTTTCCAGTAGCTAGGCCGTCTGCATGTTTACCAGCTTCGCAATAGAATAGGTAAAGCTCAGTAATAATAGAAAGAACAATGGTCATCACGATGCAATTTTTTGTATTAGATTTCTTGTCTGTTTGTTCGGGATTCACGTACAAAGTACTAGGCTGATTATGATGCGGTTTTCGCTGATCGACAGCAAATTCTGAGACTTAAAATCTGCGCTACTTTTTATCCCGCGAGAATTTTTCTGGGAAAGATTTAAAATAACCAGATTTAAAAAATCGAATACCAATGCGATTTTTTTACTGCATAAAATTTGCTGATAGCAAATTTTATGTAGTAAAATGTGTGATATTTTTATCCCGGGAATTCCGCGGGATATTTCCCGGGAACGGTTTAAAGTTGTTCGGGTGCATAAAAATTAGCTTATTCCGAGACAGTTTTCACTTAAACGAAGCTTACATTCTTTTTTGAATGCCAAGGTATTTTGTGTCCCTGGAATCCCGCGGGGATTTCAAGTCAAGCGTGGATGAAATCGCAGGCGTATCCTAGTATATAATAAAAACTGAAAAATTGATATGTGCTAATCGATGATACCTCAGAGATTCGAAAATTTTTAGCAGAATTAAGTCTCAACCCACGACTACAGTATTTTTAAAAACACAAAGTTTAAAGCAAGTCTAAAGCTTAGAGCATTAACAAACAACAAACAAACAAAAAAAAACTGTATGAAGTTTACACTAAATAAAACACTTTTATAGATGTAAGATTTTCTAGCCAGTCGAAGAAAACAATAGAGGTCGCCGTTTTTTCATGGATTAAATAAAAAGAACTCTTTAGAAACAACATAAAATTAATATTTTGTTTCCCAAGTTTAAAACAGCACGAGTATGTAATAAATAATTATTTTTACTGCCTTTAATTTAGTACATTCGTATTACATTCTTTAAATTCTAGTATTGCTTTAATCAAGATAAAATAAACAAGAAAGGTTTCAAATAACTCATTTTTTAGCATTATTCATAGAAATTTTTAGGCAATAGTAATAATAGTTAACGTAATAAACGTTACTTTTAACGTTTTTTTTTGGATTTCTTAACAGAGACTGATATCTTAATTTCGTTCAAATTATTAAGAACGAGCGGAGGTTGACTAGTGCGAGCTTCAAGCCCAATTGACTTATAACAATGATAAAATAAATTTTAATATTTATTCAATACAAAGAACAGACATTAAAATAACATCTTATCCCATAACTTTTAAAATACACTAATAAAAATAATATTAATTACTTTTCAAACAATAATTAATGCGCTATTTGATACCTTTTACTAGTACCTACTTATGACGTCATAAGTAGGTTCGCTCGTACACAATATATGAGGCTGCGACGTTCTATATATAAAAAGTATCTCAGTTGATTTGGTTGTCCGCTCCCCTATTGAAAACAAACTGTACAAAAGACAGTACAAAATAGCGAAATCAATATATTATAACAAAACAGTAAGCTAACAGAAGAATAAGACTAATTCAAAAACACCAGAGTTATTTAATTTTATGTATTTTTTATAGTAATTCATTAATAAAATATTTTGTGTTTGAATGTAACTCATGTACACATACGTAGTACGAATGTAAATACGTACATAAAAGTCAAAATAAGTATTTTAAAATGTCCATAATTGACATTATAAAGATTTCTAATTTACAATAAACATTATTAATTTTAGAAAAATATTAGCTCAATATTTTTTTTTATATAATTATATCTTTAGGAAGAAAAATAATCATCAGCGGAATAATATGCTTGTTTGAGAAGGAATGATTTAACGTTACATTTAAAAGAATAAAACACATTTGGTCTCTTTTCAAATTAAGCCCTATGCACTATATTCATCATTTCCATTTTATTTTAAACAAAATTTTTGTGATAATAGACAGTGTGTAGCGAACAGATATGTCTTTATCCATAAAATCGCAAATCCTACGAAGTGCAATCTTGAAAAGAATTGACGAGTGGAACAAAGGGGGCGGAGCAGAGATTAAGTAACTCGTGAGGCTTCGGCGTTCGGGCGTTCGCCCCACAAAGCCGAATTTCCAGACAAGAAAGTTGCTCTAGTCGTAAAATCTTGAACGACGCTATGTTGGTGGATTTTCTGCTAAAGGATAAAATTAAGATCATGGACACATTGTATATCGCGCATTTTAAAGTAGTGTTCAGTCATTTATCTGGATTCGAAATTATATTACTACCTAGCTTTAGCAGATTCGATTGTTAATTACGGTTTAAGTAGTTATGGTCGAACATACTAAACATATTTTAATGGATATATACAAACTTCAGTTACGTTTATTAAAAATTACAGTACCCAAGAATATTAAATTTAATATAATATAATAACAACAGCCCATAAATGTCCCACTGCTGGGCTCGGGCCTCCCACTATAGGGGAATGGACAGTATACCCGCCACGCTTGTCCAAGGCGGCTTGGCAGGTTTGACACATCGGGTATCTCGATGTGCAAGGTTGCATCACGATGTTTTCCTTCACCGTTATTAGCACATGGTAATTGTAACAATATGCACATTAGGTCAGAAAAATGCCTAAGTGGCGCATTCGTTCTGATCAGGATCAACCCACGTCCTTTGAGCGTGGGACGCGTGCGCTAGCCATTACGCTACCACGACTTTTATTAATTTATTAAATCTAAACATAAGCATAATTGTAAAAAATTATTCAAATTTTGTAATATTATGAGTATATTTGACAATGTTAAATTTTTAATAGTAACTGAATGTAACAAACCAGATCTATTAGTTAAAAATACTATATATACCTAACAATATGCGCACAAAACGTATCTATAGCCTTTGTGCAAGTACTGTGTGTTTATATAGAAAATCTCAACTGTTAGTTGAATTACGATATTCGAGTTATTACAAGAACTCCGTTGATTGATACTCGTAGCATTCTAAAATCTTTAGTTTGGTTGGTATTGCGGTGGTCCAGATTTTACCTGATGCTTAAATAAGACATGAATAGTCATGAATATCTAATAAATGAACCAACTGTGCAAATTTTTACATAAAAAGAAGAAAAACAAATAAGCAGATACAGCAATTTCTATATTTTATTTTTTATTCAGTTTAGCAGATAGGCAGACGGCCCACCAGCTGGTGGGAAGCGGTTACCATCGCCTATGAACATTGGTAATACCAAAGAAGCTGCCAGTGCGCTGCCGCTCTCTAAAGACTGGAACCTGGCCATTAATGCCGAAACACAAGATAAGGTTGTTATGTCGGTATACTCTAGACCAGGGGTAATAGCCAGTAGACGGTTAAATACCGTACTACCTGTGCTATGGGTTGTTTTGTCGCCTCTTACGACAGGCCGCCCGCCCGGCCGCCGGTAATTGTATTCTTTTTCCGTCCGTACCTGGACAGAAAATACTGTAGTGTTTTAAAACTAAAATTATGTCTCGGTAACCATATTTTTTGTCGGTAACCTTCTTTATTAAAAAAGCCGTGGTAGCTTAGTGGCTAGAGTACACGTCCGAAATTCTAAGGACGCGGCTTCGAATCCTAGCCGGAACGTATGCACCACTTAGGCAGTTTTCTGAGCTAATGTGCATATTGTTACTTATGATTACTACGCGCTAATGGTGAAATCAGCACATCGAGATAACCGATGTGTAAAACCCGCCAATCCGCCTTAGGCAAGCGTGGTGGGCTTACGGTCCGTTCCCCTATAAATAGGAGGTCCGAGCCCAGCAGTGCGACCTTTATGGGCTGTTATTATTTATTTATATTAACCACGAAACATACTCGTAAAGAAAATTTATGTTAACTTTAAAATTCAAAATAATAATGGCATTAATTAATTACCAATAACATTTCATGTAAATTAAACTTATCGATGAAAATTACGCCCCAAGTGTAGTGTAATTATTACTGTTGTTCGAATGATATAATCATTTACTGACTGATTGGTTTTATATATGCATGTACGTTGAAAATAAGCGCAGGTCTTGACTTAAAATAATTTACCCAATTTGTTTGAAGGTAAAGATTGCAGAAGACTACTTGTAGAAACAGTGGAAGCGGCGCGAAGGCCGACAGCGAGGGTGGGACTAGCGGAAAACACATTTTCTCAGTTGTGAACACAGTGCTAACGGGGCGGAATAGCAGCATAGGACATCAGTTAGATAGACTACTCTTTATTGTTCACCACGATAAATTAAAAATAAATTAACAAGTAATATGAGGAATGGGCGGTGTTAACGCCGACTTATTAGGTCGTCGCCTCTTTTGTTTCTTTTTCTTTCGCCGTATCTATCAGTAAGTTAATGTCATATCACAGAAGTGACGTAGTGTACGTTCGACCGCTGTTCGAGCTACGTAAGGTAAGGTAGGATAAGTAAGGTGAGGTAAGGTACTGTGCCGTACCCAGCTGTTCCACTCGTCGAAGAAACCGCTACGTGAAGAAAGGACCACGAGGAAGACGTGCCTGCCACTGCAAAGCCAGCATCGGTCGTAGCGTGTCTGGTGCAACGATCTATCCCTGCAAGTCCTATCTTTCCTTTTCTCCCACATTCCCGCCCGCGCTCACAGGTGATCTTAGGTATTGCTTAGATCAATCTCTTCCAGACAATCCTATATTCCAGAAAAAAATACATAAATTAAGAATTTATGTAATCTTAATTAAATCCTTGTTGAAAAATCATGTTTTTACAAGACGAATAAAAAAAGTCAACAAGTTCCTTTCGTTCCTTCTGCTACACCAGTATCGCTCCCTTTTCCCGTTTGGTAAATAAGTTATAATAGGATGGGTAGTTGACAGTCAAATCAACTGAGACCTTCTGTATCATCTTAAGTCGATATTACAAGTTTATTTCTGTTTTTCACTTCAGATGTTTCAACTAAAGTCATCCATGCAAATATGAATCCTTTCAATTCTCTGCCTTTCAACCCAATTGCTTCAATTTGGTTTATCTGTTTAACACCAACATTACAAAAGGACGAAGCCGCCTAGAGTTTATACAAGCATAACAAGCTATGACGTCATATCTTTAATGAGTTGCCATAATCTAACCGTAAACAAATTTTCCGTTATTTACCTACTCTGGTCTAGGTATATGGGATTGGCTACAATGATGTCCGTTGTATATTTTGCATAACACACGCTTAACTTTCTTAGCTTGGGAAAAACCAATGTGTGCTTGTTTGTCTGTCAATTTATATCTGGTTCCTATACTTACTAAACGTTAATATGTCTTATCACTGGTTAAAATTAAACATTAACTCCATACAAGAAATGGTAAATTTCTACCAATGGTAGGGCACAGAATGAATAGTAAGATATAGAACTGGCTATTAATGAAGTTTAGGACAAGATAGTATTCTAAGGAAGGACATAAACCAAAAAGGATTTGGACGAAGGAAATTAAACACGAATAGAGATAGTTTCAAATATATTTCTGAAAACTTCTTATAAAAATTCAAGATGGAGAACTCAGAAAACAAGTTTCTAACGCACTTAATAAAGTCTCCTTATGTACTCGTAAACCGAAAATTACTCACAATATTAAACTTAATTTTAAGCGCTCATGATATACTGGTTTTAATATCAGGTAGTGTAAGATACTAACAGTCACTTTCATGCTTCATTTTATATTCTGTATGTTATTAAACAAGTCACCCGCCGGCCGCAACAAATTACTGAAAAATAATTTTATGAAAAATGTTTAGGTTATATATAATTTTCGTAATAATGGAGGAAACTAAGCTTATATTCTATTCTATTGACTATAATTCTTTTAGACTATAAGTAGAATACTGATCCTAGGTTATTGATGTCAATAGGTAGGGTTCCTAGAAGGATGGCTACGTTACCTCGCTGGATCGCGATCCGTTTTCCAAGCATTGACATTTTCCGAGGTAAGGACCAGCCGAAAAAATGACCTGAAGAGTCAATGATCGTTTTGACAAATCTTTTTAGAGGCTCATGGCATCAGGACCTAATGACCCAACCGTTTCAACAGCAAACGGCAGAAACATATAACTCTCACCGAGGATTGCATATTTGTGCCGCTTGAGTAACTTTGTTTTTTAATAAAAAAAGATTTATGTTACTTAATATAGATGTAACTTAATGAGACAAGATAATGAAATCATTTTGGGGTTCAGTAGTCAATTCGGCAAAAACAGAACCCTTGTGATATCTTCATGTCCATCCAATCCGTCTGTTTCTGTACGTGAAGGTGGGGGTTTATCTGGTATAATAATGTTACGAGTTGCAAGACTCGAATTAAAATACCGTTGGAATTATTATAGAGTTTATTAGAACTACACGTAAAACACAGGTACAAATATAACTGAACACAACAAATCCAAACATAATGCAGAGGGCCGTAGTTCAATAAAACGCGCAAAGTCCGTCAATATTAGATTTCCGAGTGTACACACGTCACGTTTAGATCGATGTTATCTCTTGACTGCCCCCTCTCCCCACCATCAGGCCGTCGTTTTATACCTCACGAACACAAATGTGCCCGTATCGTAGTCGACGTAATCCGAAACACCTGGCTAATGACTCGGCCGCAAGCGGCCATAAACGAGTACAATAAACAAGTAGCTGTTCTCTAGAAACGGATGTCAATAAATAAGTAAACAAAATAAGACGATCATAAAAGAATTACAATTAGTTCAAATGCCGACAGGTAATAAAATATGTTTTTACAGATACGCAGATGGATTTTATTTTTGTCGGGACTTAAGTTGTTGTAATAATATTAAAAACTAGCTGATGCCTGCGACATCATCCGCGTGGTGCGGTTTTTTAACTGTCCCACAGAAACTCTTTAATTTTTCGGGATCAAAAGTATCCTATATGTTGACCAGGGATATAAGCTACCACCATGCAGAATTTCATTTAAATCGGTCCAGTCGTTTCGGAGATTAGCCGGTACAAACAGACAGACAAACAGATAAACAAAAAAATTGAAAAAACTTAATGAAAAAAAATGCTAAAAACCGAGTCAGGGGATGTAAGAAGTCAAATAGAACTATATTTGACTTCTTACATCCCCCTGACTCGGTTTTTAGCATTTTTTTCATTGTACAGAAATTCTATCTCTACAGTTTTATTATATGTATATGTATAGATTTAGGCCGTTTCACGCAGATATGGCGATGGATTTAATGCATTATGTGAGATGCGACATTATTAATCATGGCAAATATTGACAAATAGATAGATAGAACGTATTGTTATGAATATAGACTAATATGGCTATGCGTTACCGGCTTTATTTTTTAACACTTTAAATAAGATGGATTCGACCACAAACTAAAAATTTAACACTAACGCAAGTGAAGTCTCGGTATATGGTATCACATATATTTTTTTTATTGCTGGAGTACAGCAGACAAACTGACGGCCCAACTGTGATGGAAAGTGGTTACCGTCGCCTATAAACATTTGCAACGCTAAAGGTGCGGCCAATGTGCTGCCGGACTCGTAGACGGGGTTGGAACGTGGCCACTAATGCCGGAACACAACTCAAGGTTGTTATGGCGGCATGCTCTAGACCAGGGGTTGCATCCATCCAGACGGGCAAATACCCTACCACCTGGCTGTGGGTTGTTTTGTCGCCTCTTATAACAGGCCGCTTACATTTTACTCGAAGAAAAAGACAAAAATTATTTATTTCTTGAACATGACGGTTCACGTATGCATGATGGTATAAATACCTTATACCATTATAAATATTAATTAACGATATCAGTGGACATCTTTCACCTCTACAGAACCCTTCATGGTACGCGTGGTACCTACCACGCATTTACCAGATATATTATACTAGAGTTTATCCCGCGGCTGCGCCGTGGGTCAACCTCTGGTGCGTGCCTCTTGTTTAAAGAGATTACAACACCGGTTACATTGATTAAACTTTTATGTTAGTGCTATTTTTTGCCCCGGAAGATTCACTTTACTTTATATCGCAAACTATCCCATCTCCCGGATGGAAAGTATCTATACCTATTTTTGGTATTAAAACTACATATGTACACCAAAATGACCAAAATGCCCAAATCGACCAAATTGACGAAAATGGCAAATCACAAAAAAACCTATCATATTTTCTGGGATAACGTTTACATAAATCTATCCCAAAACTTATCCCATTATTCGGGAGGAACAGAATCTCTTGTCCACCCTCGGTATTAAAATGACATATAATATATACCGAATTTCAGCCAAATCGGTATAGTAGTTTTTCCGTAAAAGCATAACAAACAGACAGACAAATATATTTTTATCCCGGAAACTATCCCATTTTTGGGTTAAAAAGTATCTTATGTTCATCCTCGGCATCGAAAATATATATACATAAATTATAGGCGTGCGAGTTCATGTCCATCGGGGCAGAGGCGACGCGCGGGGGGCAGCTCGCCCCGCCTTCTCCCACCTCGCCGCATTTGTCTGACGTCGAGTGTTGTTCTTGAGGGTTGTGACGCGCGCTTATCGATACCGAAAATTTAAGCTAACGCTTATTAAACGTGCTATTTCATTGTGAATAAACCATGACTACTCCGCTTGAAGTCAGCGACGGCGAAGATACTGATTCCGACTCTGATCTGTCGGTTGTCTTTTCATTAATTAGAAATAAATAAGTAATTACTTATCACATTTATTTTATTTCATAATTTGCAAAATTACCTTAAGTTACAATAAACCAAATTGACAGCTGTTGACTAAATCGGTAGTAATTATCGACATTACCATAATTAATTAGGTCACAGCATTCCTCAGGATGGATATAAACTCGCGCGCCTACTGTACCGAGTTTCTGACAAATCGGTCCAGCAGTTTTTCCGTAAAAACGGAACAGACAGACAGACAGAGTTAATTTCTCATTTATAATAATATTAATAGGGATGTGATAGCGTAAACTATGTTCTAAATTCAATAAGAGTATTAATTACATGATTGCATGTCATATATTTTAAAGTAGTCAATTAAGCTTTATATTAAAATAATGCTTTGTGAAAAGCCATTAATTATATACATATTTTCGCACAGATTATAAAATATAATATTTACATATTTTACATACTTAATTTTGGGTGTAGTTTCATTATCAGTGCAATTTCATCAACATTTATTTCCCAGAACGCTCCATTACTGCATAAACCCAAGCGTGATATTGTGACCAAAATAAATATGGTTTGAACGGGAACATGGATATACATTAATTAACATCGAAAGTAAAGCTAAAGTTCCGAATAGAGAATACTGTCTACCCTCAGTACAGTCTGCGCTAAAACTAATGACGAGATTAGCTGCATTAAGCTTGCAATACTTGATTTAAGATGACAAAGCGTTTTTTGCGCATCAATGTGCGCGTAACTATGAATGGCTATAAGTTTAGCACTGACTAAAATTGAAAGATTTTTACGGATACAAATTCAAAGGTCGTGTGACTAATGTATTGGGAAGCTTGTGTATTTAGGTCTGTACTGTTAATGCGGGATTTATATAACAAAACAAGAAAAACTTTGCGAACTATTTTATTTCACTTCCAAACAAAGAGTACCCGATTCACAGCGGGTTTGCAGTATTTATACATTGTTGACAGACTAGTAAATATGGTAACACCTTTAATTCTTACAGTGTAGGACTTAAATTATATCAAAACATCAGTAATAACTGTATACTAAATCTAATACTTAATTTCTAATCACTTAGATAAGAATTCCACAAAATAGAACATGACAATAGTTGAAACATTTCTTGTTATACGGCGTCAGCAGGCAGACAAAAGGTACAAAAAGTACCTTCATTATTTCAAAATATAAATAACACCTCTACAATTGACTATAGATGGAGCCACTAATAAACAAACCGTGTACGTGGCGCTACTAGTAACATATGTTATTAACATTGTTTTCAGCCAATCGCAGCCCACTGCTGGACGTAGGCCTCCCCAAGTCGACACAACTCATCCCCGTCCTCCGCCTTCTTAATCTAGCGCCTACCGACGACCTTACGTAGGTCATCAGTCGGGCTGAAAGGCGCCCGACACTATATTTTTTCTGACTCTTCAGGTCAGGCGTCACCCCTAATATATGGTCATTGGTGAGCACTCTTTTAGAACTACATATATTTAACAGTTTTAATCCAAGTATGAGATCTGAACACAATAATGAGGTGTTTATTAATGGATATTATTTGTTTTACAAGTTCAACTAGATTGATATTATTATTACGTCTTCTACAAAGTTCAAAAAATCATTATTAGGCAAGCTAAGGACATCACAAGTAAACTTGTCTAACTTTATTTTAATGCTGCATCAATACGATAAAACTTTTTAAATTCCTAGTGTTCCTAACGAATACGTTATTTAATATGTTTAAATATATAGGTGCCTGCACGTTCTGTGAATGAAAACGTTGCCTGTATGAAAAGGTCACGATACGTTCCGCTCAGAATGACTAATGTTTTATGTTATTCTTTATGTTTTGAGTCATTCATACACATTTCCCTAATGAATAGGAAGACAGTTATTTTTATTGAAACATGAGGACTACAAAGCGGTTTATTAATTTTTATTGTATTGCTATTCTATACAATAAAGATATATAAATCAATACAATAAAAAACGATGAAAAGCAATAAATTGATATTTTTGGCCACGGTGGTCTGAACAACAAGCCTTTGGACTTTCTAGAACACAAATATCCAGGACTTGATTTCTGAGAGGGTAAATCTTTATAACGACCATTTCGATACTTTCGCTTGAGTGTATATTATTTTGACAAGTTCTAGTAGTATCCGTTATCCGTATGTCTACTACAACAAAAGCTGTAGTACGTAGTTTGAAAATATGCAATATATGTGTTCCTATATGAATAAGAAAAAATACAATGAGACATTTAAACGAAATATACAATTAAAATATAGGAATATATCGCCCTAAACATAGCTTAACTCCACCCAAATGACCGATACATTTCAAATACCGAAAGCTTCGAATCCAAACGGGGTTGACGAAGGTAGGGTTGGTGTCCACAGTCCTTTGTCTCCTGAGAATAAAACGGACAATCGCAACATTTCTAAGATGCGACATGGGACAACCCTTACGTGATACGTGACTGAATTTCAAAGAAAACGTTTTGTGTATTGCGAAAATAAGTGATGTCATGTTTGTAGGGAAGCATATCTTTTGCATTGTAATGGAAAGGTATGAGTTTCCTGTTTTCACGTTTATGGAGTCAACCATTTTAATCAAGAATATCAGATGATAAAAGGCGCTTTAGATTCGTTACAAATGTAATATAGATTATGTTTAGCTTGTTTCTGACAAGCTTTAGGGTACTATGTTAAATACCGTAATTAATATCCGTGCAGGAACGGAAAAAGAATACAATTTCCTGCGGCCAGGCGGCCTATCCTAAAAGGCGACAAAACAACCCACAGCCAGGTGGTAGGGTATTTGCCTGACTGGATGGCAGCCACCCCTGGTCTAGAGTATGCCACCACAACAACCTTGATTTGTGCTCCGGTATTAGTGACCAGGTTCCAGTCTCCCTTAAGAGAGCAGCAGCGCATTTGTAGCATCTTTGGTGTTGCAAATGTCCATAGGCGATGGTAACCACTTTCCATCGAGTGGGCCGTCTGCCTGTGTGCTGAACTCGTGCAATAACAAAAAAAAACATTTAGATGAAAATTTAAATTTAATTAAAGGTATGTTCAATGGATTTAAGGGCAAATTAATTTTTCATTTTGAATGTAACGTTTGAGCTACTTTTTAATAACCAAAGTAAAGTTATCTTTAATATAAGCTCAATTTGAGTTTTCGAGTGCGTCATCATCGTCTCTACTTGATGGTGGCAGAGCCGGTAAGGAGCCTCGAGCTACTGCTCTTTGTCCCGGAACAAGTTTCACGGGGGGCAACTACCCCCCGGTGACGGGGTATGGGAGCCACCAGACACATAAGGAGTATGTCGGTGGCACGCGTCGGCCAATCAGCGGCTTTCGATGGCCATCGCGGGCTTTAGGTGGCCATCTGCGGCGTCTGGTGGCCTTTCTGCGGCATAGTGGAGATTTTTGCGACCTCTCAAACAACGCCCTGATCCCGGCGGATGAGGTGACGGGGGGTCGGTAGCCATCTTGGTGCCTCGTGATCTGGTGGTCGCGCGTATAGGGGAGCAATCCCGTGGAGGTGTGTGTGGCGACCGTTGTCGGCGTGGTCTAACATCCGAAGCGCCGACATCAACACAAATTCCTCAACACTAGGAATGCTCAAATCGCGGGCGATCACGTCTTTTCTTACGAACCGACCCGCGCCCATGCATACCCGCAAGGCGATGTTTTGCTGGCTCTGCAGCATTTTTTCCTGGTAGTCAATTTGAGTATATATTTTTATGTAGATAGGTATCTATGGGCACCGCATCTAATTTGTTGCCGTTTTACAACATGTTATAGCATGAAGAAACATAAAACCTCAATCGATTCAGGTGTTCTCATATAAATGGAACAGACCATATTCCCGCTACGGATATGCAAGACGATTTGATGAGTTTCACACATCTCTAATATAGTATACATTTCGTCACGATGTTTCTCACTTCGCATTCATTACGTGAAGAGTGTAACATAACGTAAGTACCATTGTTCAGAAAATACATACACTGTCTTAGCACTGCGTGCTCCCAACCAAGACTTAAACCATTGGAATGAGACGCGTGTGTCTAAGCCATTTTATACGACTCGTAATTCTTTGAAGGTTATTTAATTACGTTCAACAATAATAAAAAAAGGTTATTTGAATAACACAGACTTTAGAAGTCACTCATTACATATCGATATACCTATTCTAAATTACATATAAATATTAAAAAAAGAGACGAAATGTACGTAAGCTTTGAAACCATCTCTAATTTGTGACTGATTTAAAATTTAAATATTTAAACAGGCCACGGTCCAAACGACTTGTGGTCAATGAGTCAGCGGTCAAAGCTATACAAGCCTCAAGTTTTGTCTACTCCGGACGCGGTCTTGCTTATTGTGTTTTTTTTTCATACCCGGCCGAGTGCGCTCAGTCTTTCAAATCCTTTTTTGTTTGTTAAACATGGGCATTTGCCTCTGAGTCTCATTCAGCTCTCTTGAATTGCTTTGAGTTTCATTTCATGGTCACTTAGAGGTTCTTTGTAAAAAATTTGCATTATATATAGGTCGCTACAATGATGAATAAAAAATACTAAGAACAAAAATCGTCCATTAAAAAATGTAACGAAGCTAAATAATAAAGAAATTTATAAAGAATTATTATTAATGAAAAGATTAATGAAAGTAGATGAAGCAAAAATTGTTTATCAAGATAGTAGGAAGTGGTAATCCATCGTCTCTGGCTACCCTCCCTCATCCCTTTCTACATTTTTAGATGATGCTACAAATCTTTCTTACAAGGCATACATATATTGTACACTTTAGGCGCTATTATTAGCAAAGCAATATATAATTCATTTTTTAAATTTTATAAATATTAAGAACCGTTTCCCTCCTCATCAGTAATGGAAAACGACTGGGACCGAGCTCGGGGCGCTCGACGCTCAGACGACATCAAAAGTGTCAATCACGGATGTTTTCGAATAGCAAAACCGATTATCGGGCGTATTAAGTCGGTTATTGTTATCGACAGCGGCCTCCCGTCCAACCGACCGTGAAGTAGATTAGGGACATCATAATATGCCCATATTTTTGGCGTCAGCTGCACGCATGGCATGCGCGTCTTGTAATATGCTCTTGGTAGTACGAAATGTGAATATGTTTAAGCTGTGCATGTATGTTTAAATTGCTTTCAATTTAGGTAAGCTTGCGTTAAATTTCAGTTCAAGCACGAATCTTGAAAATATACTTATTTACAATCATATCTTTATAATATATTTTTCGACAACATGGACATAATGAGAACGCTCAAAAGGACAAAAACAATTAAAAGAAATGTTTTACATTTTACTCCAGATTCTGTCTATTTATCTGGTTGTCCTATAATATATATATATATGTATATATACATTATACTAGTGGTCGCCCCTGGTCGACATTCGACCATAATAATTTGTTGTTAAAGACTATATACTTCTATAATCACAGATTTCGCCAAGGCTATACTGTTAATTTGACTTGAACAATATAATGTAAGAATATACTTTATATCCGTTATATAATAGTATATATGCGTGTGTGTGTCAAATACATGGTAGTGCGCTGTAATGTTTTTTTTATTGACTCAGGTTTTTTATGCAAATAAAAAAATATAGCATTCATCGCTTCTTCTCTATATAAACTATAAGTGTGCGAATTTCATACTCCGTCCGCGTAATTTTCGTAAAAAGGGGTTTAAAGTTTTTGATTCACGTATTAATATATATATATATATATATATACGTATATTATATTAGCCTTGCCCTGTAAATGTTTCTACCCAAAATATATTATCAGAACTGCTAATTAAGAGTGTTTTTTTTCCTCTCTGCGGTCGAACTTGATTGTTAGGGCTTGTTGCTTTTGCTTTTTTATATTTTCATTTTATTTATCTCTTTTTATATTTTCTTTACTTTTCTTTTTTGTTTCTTTCTTTATTGTTTAAAAAATATACAAGATCCTTAACTAGGTACAATTTTCTTATATACTTGTTATACAAGTATCTTAATACTAATTGACAGTGTTAAGCCTTTAACGTTGGGTTCGGTCCAGTCAAAAGGGATGAATAAGTTTGGGATTATTCTTTAACATAGTAAACGGGTTCGTCTAATGTTGCAAGGCTGGCCTGTCATTAGCTAAGCAAATGTTTCAGTAAAGTTGTCCGTGTGTAAACCCGCTTAGCATACGGTGTTGAATAGCTGTTTGATGAAAAGGGTTTGGTAAATAATGTTTTACAGTATGTACTCAATTTTATGTATTTTTAGCTGGATTTAAAATGTATTAGAATATTAAATTTCTTTTACATGTAGGTGTTTAGCATATCTAGGTGTATAGTATTTATGCCATAAAAGTATGACTGAAAGGCGATATTACACATAGATTGTACTTGTACCTGTATCCTGTGAAACATAAGTTTTCTTGTGATAAATAAATAATAGGTCTCAACACTCAATCAAGCAAACACTAAAAAATAAAATAAAATCACATGGAGACCCAAGAAATAAGTTACAAATAGGTATAAACAAAGATAACCATATATTAAATGATAAAATACCAAACAGTTATATATAATAACTAGCTGACCCGGCGAACTTCGTACCGCCAAATTTTCTGAATTCCTAAAAGACTTTAATTCATGACACAAAAACAAAATCACCAAAATCGGTCCAAGTGATTAGGAAGATTCCAGAACCCGATCACAGCGCCACCTACCGGTTCTAATTGTGAATCTAAACCATCCGGGAACCCACTCAAACACACAAAAACAAAATCACCAAAATCGGTCCAGGTGATTAGGAGGATTCTACAACCCGATCTCAGCGCCACCTACCAGTTCTAATTGCGAGTCTAAGCCATCCGGGAACCCACTCAAACACACTAAAACAAAATCACCAAAATTGGTCCCGGTGATTAGGAGGATTCTAGAACCCGATCTCAGGGCGACCTACCGGTTCCAATTGTGAATCTAAACCATCCGGGTAACCCATTCAAACACACAAAACAAATTTCATAGAAATCGGTTAAGTCGTTCTCAAGTTATGCGCGTACATACATATCTACGATTCATTTTTATATACAAGATATGCTTACTTTGCAGTGAATCAATAAATATGTAAGGAATTACAATGAATCTTCCTTTCTTACTCAAATTCAAAAGTTTTTATTCAAAGTAAGTGCCAGTAGAGAACATTTTTTGAAGGTCATACATATAAGTTTAAATTTAAATCTCCTTTCTATTCTATGTACATCACTTCGCAATGTGTTATCGCTGTTTAAGGCGTCGACGTTGCAAGAAATTCTCTAGCAACACGTCTAGCTAAAAACTATTTTCTTCATATTTATCTATGACATGCTCACTTTGTTTCCTTTTTTTTCAATAAATACAGAAATATGTTATACAACAACTTTCCGAAGTATGAATAGAGTGGTAACAAACAGTACTCAATAGGAGAAAGACATAATAAGAGGAAAGAAAATTGTTATTATTATTACCATCGTAATAATTACAAGACATACTGCAATATATCTACATAAATTCTCTATCATATCCGTCTTTTTACAGCCCGTTTACTATCATATGAGATTTTTCTTATTGATAAGATTTCAATGATTTAAAAGGATGAAGCAAACGTGTCGAATCAATCAAAGAATGACGACGATTATAAAAACCACTATTTATTCGATATCGGTCCTTATTTTATTGCTTTTTTCTTCTATTTATTAAATATTATACATTTTCACAAAATGGGATATAAAAAAACATCATCAAACTTACTGCGGAAATTAGTTTTTATACTTCTTATCAAGCAACTAACCGAAAGTGACGCGAACTAATCTTAATAACCGATAAAACATTAAAATTAAAACCAATTACCTACTGACAATCCCAAATCCAATTGGCAAGCGATTTAATTATACAGTTTGCACGTTGCCTTAATTTTCTAATTTGATCGGCAACTTGCAGGTGACAATCCAGAATTCACATTAATTTTACCATAACGTCCCTACTCCATCTGGGATAATGTTAGTATTAGTGAGAAGTAGTTAATAACATTAAACATTGATAGATAACATATGTATTTACACACTAATGTAGCTGATCATGAACAACCTAGAGGAATGCAGGCACGCCAAGTTGGCAATGCCCCGAGCTAACTTGCGTTTCTCCAGGACGGTTTTAAAGCTCAGTCAATCCCGACTAAGACTAGTTATTGGTGCAGCCACTGGACATGCCAATTTTAACAAGCATCTTTTCTACATAGGTGTCATTAACAGCCCCTGTGCAGAGTTTTCCTGGAGGCAGAAGAAACAGCCGCTCATGTCCTTCTTGAATGCAGAGAGGTAGCCCAATACAGGGCGAAGTATTTGATCGCCCTGGAAAACCTCCGAGAAATCTTCGGCAACGTAAAGAAGCTCGTGAACACTCTGGAGTAACTAGGCAGGATGGAGTAACCCTCATCCATCCGCAAGCAAAATAGGCGCTTCGTCGTCGAGTTGCGGTAACCGCCCGCTTGCAGATGTAGCGGTGTAATTTTTAACGATATAAACAAGACGCATTTGGCCACAATCACCAACACTAACATTATCCCAGATGGAGCAGAGACATAAGTTATTTAGCAATGAAAACCACATCGCGCATATTCTCTATGGTGATAAATTCAATCGCATAGATGTGGTCATCAAAACATTTATATTAATGTTAAATTTAACAGTGTCCATTAAACACTGCCAGCTTAAACAGGATTGGGGCTTAATGAATTTTCAAACTGTATCGTTAACCGACGCGTATAATGAAATCCATTTTATATTTCTCACGTTACGTACGTATGAATGAATTACTTGGGCACTAGCCTGATAAGTTTGGACCTTTAAAACGAATGTTTTTATTACTTAACTAGGATATGACCGTGACTTCAGCCACGCTTCACTTAAAATTCCCGGGACACAAACTACCACAGCATTTAAAAAATAATGTAAGCTATCGTTTAAGTGAAAACTGTGATGAAATAAGCTAATTTTTATGCACCCGAACAACTACAAACCGCTCCCGGTAAAATTTCCGCAAGATTCCTGGGATAAAAAATATCAGACATTTCATTACATAAAATTTTTTATCGATCCGTGAAAAATCACATTATAATACGACTTTTTTTAATTTGCTCATTTTAAATAATTCCCAGGAAAAAATAGCAAAAGCGCAGATTTTAAGTCTGAGAATTAGCTGTTGATCAGCGAAAATCGCATCGAAATCGGCCCAGTGGTTTTTACGTGAATCCCGAACAAACAGACAAGAAATCTAAAAAAATTGTTTCGTGTTTTCCATCGTTTATATAGTGTATTCCAGTTGGTTTTTTTTAATAGCTTCAATATACAGACACGGAATTTTTAGAATTTTATCATATTATAGATTATAGACAAGCTATGCGCTTTACTAAGTATACACATATTCATATCATCTGAACCGTCATATCAAATTGAAACTTACGAAAATTTAATATACTCTTTTTTTTCCAAAAGAATTTGTGAGCGAAGGCAGGAGTGGTGGTTACAGGATAGGTCGCCGCACCAGACACATTACGAACGATGCGGGCTTCGCAGCGGCAGGCACTTCTTCCTCTTGATCCTTTCTTCTCGTCTTGCGTCTCCTTTGACTAGTGGATCAGCCTGAACGGTGCAGCGTGCACCTTTCCAGCGTGCGGGTTGATATAAGCGGGTGTGAATAGCGGCACAACACACAAAACGCGGCGAGGTATGGGCGCAAGCAGCGATGCGTTCAGCGGTCGGATGTAGACTAAGAGTTAGTTGAAATCTGCTGTTGAGCTTTTTTGAACCTATTGAGGATGCTTAGACAGGCTGTCAAAGTTCTAAAAAAGTTCACTCATGATTAAACATCAATTAAATAAAAGTTTTTACTTAAATTAGTGTTTATTCTGAAAACACAGACAGTACTTCGCTTTTATTTATTGGTGTAATTTGTAGCAGACATAAGATGTAGACTAATGACCGGTTCCAACATCTTACTATTCATTCACTTGCTCTACCATCGGTTGAAGTTGGACATTACTTGTATGGAGCTTATATAAAATTTTCACCAATAGTAATGAACGTTTGGTAATATATAGGAACCGACCATAACTGAATGTGTAACTAATTTTCTTTAACTATTGTATAATAATAATCTATAATCGGCAGACAAACACACATATTGTATATCCCCAAATTAAGTAAGTTACGCTTGTGTTGTGGGTAATATACAACGGACTACTCTGGGGTCGATCCCAGACACCCAGACCATAGTAAATAACGGAGAAAATACGTTTCCGAAATTTACTATACCAGGAATCGAACCCGGAGCCTCTGCGTTGCAGTGAAGTAGGCCAGCAAAGGCTTAGCACGCTCAACCACAGAGGCCGCCATTGTAAGAGTATGTTACATATACAAATATTGATATAATAGATATTATTATATCACGCGTTTCAATTAACGATTTATCTCCATAATAAACTGGATGTATAGGTTTGAATGTTTACTCGAAACTGTATTTATTATTAACCGAGTTTTATGACATTTAGTATGTACGAGTATATAATATAATTAAAAAATTAAAACGCTTATGCGGTATATTACGCCAATGTTGTTAACACAAGTTGCAATTGCAAAAGACGTATTTATACAAAATGTGTAAAACTTTCTAGATTTATCTATTTTAAAATAAAAAATATTTACTTAAATTTCACTCGTATATATACATTTCATTTATACGTTTCAACTAGCTGTTACTCTCGACTTCATCCGCGTAGAATTTATTATAATTTATTTTGCCTTCGGGTGCGGTGACGACGCAGGCGTGCGCGTGGGCCTTTAAATTTTGTTTTCTAAAATAAAAGTAGCCTAAGTACTGCTTATAAATAACATCAGCTATCTGCCAGTGAAAGTCCCGTCATAATCGGGTCAGCCGTTTCAGAGCTTAGCCGGAACACCCAGACAGAGAACAATTTTAAAAATTGATTTTTTGATATATGTGCCGTATATACTTACATATGCATTTAGTAAATTAATAAAAAGCTGTTATTTTGACATTATATTTCTGTTATTTAACAGACATTTCAATTTTATTTAGGTATATGTATAGATGTCTAGATTAAATAAAAATATTGTTTACATATTCAGTTTATTCGTCTGAGTGGTACGTAAAGTCGATGGAAATGAATTGTATATTTGGTATATAACTTAGCGCCCTTTATACCAATACCAATGAATACTGAAGAAAATATAACTGTATAATAATCTTCACTCGACATCATTGCATGGAGGGCAATGAAACAAAGGTGCGTCATCTCACTTACTCTCTACGAAATTAATATATCCCTCTCACGTGACGTCATGTACCCTTGAAACCGTCTCGACTTCGATACGTTTGTGTGTGTGCACAACAAAGCACGTTTCTTGTGTGAGAGCAAAGTGACATGTCAAGATTTGACAAGCTGTCAAACATAAGACAATGTTGAAGAAAAGTATCGGAAAGGAAATAATTTGAAATAATACTTGTACCTCTAATATTTTGGATATTTTGGCTTCAAAAATCTTGATTACAGTTCGCTGGGTCGGCTCGATCCGTGTGATACCACGCTGTCACAGAATATCGGCGTGAAAGGGTTAGCTTTGAGCTGATGGTGTTTCGTACGATGATTGAGACTTCCGAACGATAGCCCACTTCCCCCTATCCAATTCTTCCTGTCTGATTCTTCTATTCTGTCCCCTGTACCCTGTCCCTCCTATCTCATCCTTCCTATCCCCTGTTTCGCCTCTGGCGTTGTAAACATCTATAGCCGACGGTAACCGCTTTCTTTTAGATAGGCCGTCCGCCGTTCCCAATAAAATACATCATTATGTTACCTAATAAGAATTTTTTTCAATTAGAGACACTTTCTCAAACATATAATCAACAAAAAAAAAGTTGAAAACACTTACCTCTTCTATGCCGCATGTGATATTTCGTTTTGACAACGGTCCCTGAACAACATGGTTGTTCATAGTAGAAATTATAAGAACTATCCACTTCAGAAGTCTGTTGTACAGTCTGAGAATGAACCTGCCATCCGATCGATACGAGCAGGAGTGTGACCCACCGTACCACCACAGCAAGGGCACCAATAGTCCGAATGTTTAATTGAAACATTGTTTTTTTTTTCACTTACACCAAACACCAAAAGAGTTAGTAAATAATGTTCGGGAACATTTTACAGGTCATTCTGAAATACAGAGACTTCGTTTAATATATATTTGTAACATTTTATGTGCATTTCATCCATAAACTCCGGTTTGATTTTGTCGTCAAAAAGTGTAAAGTAAAGTTACACAGTAGGTAATTCTTTTAAACAATTACCTAAACAACAACATGTCTGTATGTTGTTTAGGTAATAACAACAACATACAGACGAATTGAGAATCTCCTCCTTTTTGAAGTTGGTTAAAAGTAAAGTAAAGCAGTAGGTAATGGCATTATAACATTTCTTTAATAATAACATTTTTTTATAAATTTTCATTTTAACTAACTTTTAAAACTTTTTAAACATTGTATTGAAAGGTAGAAGACGTGAGGGAAGACTTAGGAGCGCATTTGTCGACATCTTAAATATTATGACGATGATGACTGTAATACCTAAATCTATTAGTTTTACGTATAGCGTGTAAGCAATATCAGCTCCTAAACATCCATATGCTGGTCTTGGACATACATGTTTTGGGAGAGTGAACAGTATACCCCCGTCATGGTTTTCTAACAGGGATTAACGAGTTTTATACAAAACTATTTTGATGTGCCGATTCCCGCGCTATGCTTCCCTTCATCATCAGCATAATTATGGTAATTCAATGTGTATATGAAAAAAATGCGTACTTATCGCACAGGATATGAACCTGAATCATAGAAATAAGACGCGTCAGCAATAGCCGCTAAGCCATCACGACGATAACAGGTTTAACAGTCTCGGAAACTACAAAAAACATAAATGAATTGTTTATTTATAAAAAACTGTTTTATTTTAACAAGTTAATAAGTGCATGACGCTTTGTCAAAAGTTTTAGATAATTTAATTCAGGCTTGCTCTATTACTTAAAAAGACATATTTTTTGCGATTTAAAAACAGAACACTTAAAAATATTTCACCTAACTTGTCGAGTTAAGTAGACAACCGTTGTTATTTTAAATTAAGCTTTAAGCTCCGTGACAGAATTAGTCAAACATTTAGGCCTAAATTCAGACTGAAGTGGCGACAGGCGGCGTCGGCCGTGAGCAGACAAACGCTGGAATCATAGAGCATCAACCTTCAAACAAGTTTGTCTCGTTAAACCTAAACAATTATCGCACAAATTTTGTTAATCTCAACCTTAGTTGTTTACGAGTCAAATAATTAACTTAGATTAGGCACACGTTATTGTTTGATTGTTAATATTAATTACAACCCGATAAAGCTAACAAGGCAAATATTTTAATATACATATATTTATTACATTAACTATTTGTATAGAAAATTATTAGGAATTTTAAAGAAATCCAAGAAAATCTGTTTTAGGTATATACCGATTTCATTTCTTATAATATCATAAGAGATGACATTTGTTCTAATGACCACAAGAAAGATAGCGGCCATGGCTTTGGGAAGTTTAGGAAATTAGCGGAACCTAGGCCCTGATGTTGAAATTAGTATTTGTATCTAGAAAAGTCTTAAAATGAGATGATTTGATACCTAACTGTTTGCTACCATCCATAATAAATCCATTTATTGATTTTTTGCGACTAAACCACCGAATGGATTTTAATGAAATTTAGCAAAGACATAGAAGAACATTTTGTTACAAAAATCAGTCTTCAAAGATTTTTTTTATTGCAGAGTTCAGTGGACAGGCAGAGGGCCCACAGGGAAAGCGGTTTCCATCGCTATAGACATTTGTAACACCAAAGGTGCTACAAATACGCTGCTGCTCTCTTAAGGGAGACTGGAACCTGGCCACTGATGCCGGAACACAACTCAAGGTTGTTATGACGACATACTCTAGACTAGGGGTGGTAGCCATCTAATCGGGCAAATACCCTCCCACCTGGCTGTGGGTTCTTTAGCCGCCTCTTACGACAGGCCGCCTAGCCGCAGGAAATTGTATTCCTTCTCCGTTACTGCACGGATAAAATAGAAGATGAAAATTAGTATGGATATCTCGTATATCCTTGAAAATTCCTAAAATACTGATATAAATCAATAAATACATGTTTCAGGGTTACTACAATTGAGTTATTAAATCATTCAGCGAGTAAAAAATTAAATGCTTCCGAAGTCGTAGGTCAAAGTCTGTCGCTGATACATAGGTAAATACCTGACAAGTCATTCGATGAAAGTATTTATTTAATGGTTCTGTCCAAGCAGTACAAAAGCAAGACTTCAAGCAGACAAGAAGCAATCATTGCTACATTTGAATTTTATGGATGTCTTCAGGAATAGTTTATTAAGGCTTTGAAAAATTTCGTTCTCTTTGGTACTTTGCGAGAGCGTGAGAGGGACCATACTCAGGCGAACAGAGAAAAATAGGAATAGCAAATAAGCTTAACAAACAATTTAACATCAAATACTCTACCATCTGTATTCGAAATAGAAATATAATGAATCTAATAAAACTAAATTATAGGGATGTGTAAAAAGCATAATATACGCCTATATGCAATAAAAACGACAATATTCCTTGTTGAGTTTACATTAAAAAAGTACAGTGTTGTGGGGTAGCTTAATGGCTGCAAAGACCATTACGGCACCCGATGGCATTAAACACACCTCATGTAATGGAAACCGCATGGCGATATGCAACAGGGGCACCAACATTGTCTACCCTTTATACTGACCGATATACGCATATTTACGGCTTTAATTACTCATAGATTGCTTTTAATTAGAATATATTACACATATACTATAGGCAAAGGAATTTGATCGGTACAAACGAGTAAGTAGACCAAAAAGAGATGGAAGCATTGTGTGAAGGACGACATGATGAATTGTGATGTGACAGAGGATATATGCTAGAATAGAGGAATATGAAAGGAAAAGATATATTGTGCCGATACCAAATGATTAGGAGAAGGTAAAATAAAAGAGCAAGACTATAGGCGGAGAAAAATCCATACCACCTATAGTTTGGCACTGCAAATAAGTACTGTGTCGGCTTAACTTTCAGCACAGTAAAATTCTGAGGGCAAGAATCTTTTGTCAAACTAATGCAAGTAGTATTTAAAGAACGTTTTACACTTGAAATGAATTTTATTCTTTATTGTCGCTTCTCTCAAACAAATATCTTTTTTTCTCGTACTTAAACCAATATTTTAATTAGTAGCATAGTTATTATTTCAACTTATCAAGAAAAAAATTCACAGTGAGTTTGTGATTGAACTGATGAGTTAGCTCAGAATGGCAAAGATAATAGGAAGTTAAATTACAACAGAAATAAATTATTAATGATTTCTGACACAATATAACAATGATCCTTATTTTATGGCACAAATTTTTATTTTTAGATTTATAATATCATTTTCCAGTGCCTTTGAAATAAATAATATTATATATAATGTTCTAAATGACAAACATGTTAGTACACGAGAAGCAGTTTTTGGAACACTGTATGTAACATTGACCATATATAACTTGAGGTAAACTGCTTGAATGTTTGAAACCAAAACATAGAACTCATAACCGTAATATCTTTTGAAAATGTTAATAAAATCTCCACATGCGGCATTATCATTATATGAACAGATTAACATCGTCATAAACGGTTCAACATAAACTGATATCTATTATAAACCTGTCATGAATATAAATGTCAAAATTATAATAGCCAAAGCGTCATACAAGGATTTACGATCACTTTTTAAAGCTAATCCATTACATCGTTATCAGAACCATGATCCGATATCGTTATTCAGTCTCCCCAAAGAGATGATTACCCTTGGATATCAGTGAATAAGTAAATAAATGTCTTCTACTAAATTTAACTCCGGATCTTTAGATCGGTGCCGTCATGTGACCGATATCGTTCCTTGAATGCGGTCAGGGATCGCCCCTCGAAAGAGTCCACTGATGAATTAAATAGATAGGTCTGTCAAAAAAGGGACATGAGAGAGGGTTGCAGGCGTGTTTAGGTCCCTAATGTGCTAATTTGAGAATTTAAACTAAGCTAAAGAAAAAATATTCTGATTATTTAATACTGTATAGTTATTACACACAGTTCAATAATAACATTTTTTTATTCGTTTTAAAGGCTGGTAGATCAAAACCTATCATAATAATACACACGAATGCAGACTGCAGAAATCCACGACAGCTTTTACTGATATTAATGTTACTTATTAATAAATAATATAATAATAACAGCTCATAAATGTCCCATTGCTGGGCTCGGGCCTCCCGTTATAGGGGAACGGATGGTATACCCGCCACGCTTGTCCAAGGCGGCTTGGCAGGTTTGACACATCGGTTATATCGATGTGCAGGTTGCATCACGATGTATTGCTACACCGTTTTTAGCACGTGGTAATTGTAACAATATGCACATTAGGTCAAAAAAATGCCTAAGTGGTGCATGCGTTCCGGCTAGGATCGAACCACACCCTTTGAGTTTGGGACGCGTACGCTAGCCATTACTCTGCCACGATTTATAAAGAATTGTTAATTATCCGAAAATTATCAGTTAGTATTACTCTATTGTACAACATAAAACGCGAAAGTTAGTTGCACCACATCAGCGATATTTTTTCGAAAATTGAACAGGTAGATATATTGTAAATAGAATGTACAATGTGAGATTACCTGTTCAATGTTCGTTTGAGTTTTGCTGTTGCAATTACCGATGACCATCCGTGAAAATTAGTTGGAATAACGGAACAAATCAACCTAGGCTTTCGTTCTTCTATATTTTAAGATTCAACAGGCAAATGAAACTGCTGACGATCCCGGCAGTATTCCTATAAGCCTTTAGTCCTTATTTTCCAACTAAAAGGCACATTCAGTATATTTATTTTCTTATACATACCTCTGTAACACATTTCAATTTATATTGCCCATGACACAAAATCAAGGGCTTAGTAGGTTGTCACATGTAGGGCGAGGATTCAAAATTTTATTTCAAATGATTAATGATATCCATAAAACGCTCGAACGCATTTTGTTCAATTGAAAGTAGATCCTATGGAGTAAATAAAAATAGTCCCCCATTTTCAAGTAACACTTAACGAGTATCAGAATTTAAAATTCGCTTCTTATCTTGTTTATATCCTGTGGGATCAGAAAGTGGTGTTAGAATCATTTAGCAAATGAAAAATGGATTCAGAATTGTTCATAATTTTTCATTTGAAATACCCTTTTTAATAACCCTCTCTAAAGCATCTTTTCATTTGATATCGTTGAACACATAGGTATTATAGTTGCTAGAAAACGTATTCTCACAAGTAAAATATTTCCTTTCTAAAATAATAATGGTCAAAACCAATACAAAGGTATGGACGTTGGAACCGGTTTAAAATGATGTCTTCATTTTACCTCCTCGGGCATACGATTTTATCTCATAAATTATTATAACTAATTCTTTATCATTCAAAAAGTATATTGGTAAAATTTAAAGCATATTCTTTTCTCTAATTCAGTATTCAAATTTAAATCCGAAAAATTCCAACGATATTGAAATATGTCATTTTATTACTGGAGCTTCATTAAGCGGATTTTAATCTTCCTTAATACCTATTGATCTTTTCCGCAATACAATTACACCGTTACTGCTGCCCATTGCACGACAGGCTCGACTCATTATGAAAGGAAGAATGTTAAGAAATTTCATCCGACAACCCATTGAGGCAACCCTCCCAATTGTGAGAAGGTGTTCCAATTGAATGGTGGGTACGTGGAATGGGGGTACGATTATAATGAAATTTCGCCTCGATAAAGACCAGCGAGCCTCGTAATACAATACTTGATGTTTCCTCCTCGACCCGTATCCATGTCACGTCATTAAACTGAGTAAAAATATCTGCCGACACATCTTAGTTAAGTAAATTATTATTCGGTGTTATTTTAATTAAATGTTCGCTACGGTTGTAATTATTTTTAAGGGTCTGATATTAGTTTTCGTTGACAGCAACTTTGGCAGTTATATTTGGGTTTGTGTTCATTGTTTTGTGTTCGTAGTAAGCGTTTTAATAGAAAAAGTTTCAAGCTATTACTTTAACATTATTACGGTATCCCGCGCATTAACATGGTTTTTGCGTGACACGCAATCATAATGACCATTTTGTTTACTTAAAGTCTAACCTTTAAGCTCATTAGCAATAAATAACTTTTTAAATATCTAAGTAGGTACGTGCTGCATTAGCGATTTTATCAAAAACAGAAAAGTAATAAAGCTGAAAATGATTAAAAGCATTTATAAAACGAATTCGTTTAAATCGAGTAGCTTTTAAAATCTTTAAATTTAGAGCAACTATTGACAGTAATTCACGTGATGCTAGAAGGATAAATGAAATTTATATTGGCAAAAGATGATGTAGTCTTTGGGTAAATTAAAGGTAAGCAATGCGTGGTAACGAATATACTGACCAAAAGAGATAAGGGAAGGGTCCCAGGAAATTTGGTTTTGAATTATTAATACAATACTGTAGCAGCGAATTTTAAGCTCCTTAGTGAGGTATCTGAATAAATGTTCTGAAACTGATAGTGCGAATAATCTATGAATATATCTATACATGCAATATTTATTATAAAAATAGAAAGTAGAGATTACATCTGTAATCAATAATAATGAATGTGTCACTCACTACTTCTCACTGACTACATTACGTTAGCATCCATAACCAAGAAAATCCCTTAGATTCGTTGGTTTTGGCAGACATTAAATGATTCTTGCCTTGTTAAAAATTGGATAACGTCCCATTAATATTATTTTATATTTAAATGGCTGTAATTAAAAATCTATTTTTACTCTTTCGTTCCAGTCCATATTTCACATAAGCGATTGACCGCGCAAAAATGGGTTCTTAATATTATCCCAATCACATTAAACTATGAAAGTATCAATTTATCGATTAAGTTCATAAAATAATTTAATGTCTTATAATCTGAGTGCAATAAATAGCATCCGTGTATGTAAGAATTTTAAAATAGTTACGTCACCTCTGCAATAGCAATATAGCTCTAAAAAGATAAACATGTTTCTTTATAACTTGTTTAATTAAGTGGGGAGATATTTGCTTCCAAATTCATAATAAATTTTTAACTAAGTGTAAAATTAAAACAAAAATATGGTGATCGAGATTATGAAATACTTTTAACAAAAATGGTCTTGAACAATATCCGTTGAATAGTTTTTGAAAATTGGGTTATTATCAATTCAATGTTTTTTTCTTGCGATACCCAAACAACGAAAACAGTTGACGTTTGTTACCTTTACAGAACTGGCACGCACTTACCCGATGTATTTAGATAGAACTGCACAGATAATTATGATTGTTCACGCTCCTGCTAAGAACTTTCTCAATAAAATGAGTTACGGCGGTTTTAATTAGCGATCGAAAAATATGTAACGTTTTCGAGCTGTTCTTTGGGTGAAAAGTCGATATAGCCTCAGCCTGATGAGTTTCTGATAAATGAATATGTACAAAATATGAAATAATATATTCCTAAATCGTAACCTATCAAAATAGGATTAATGTGAATAAATAAAACAAACGCATACATGTCGGAATATTAATTTATTCAATTAACTAAGACGGATTACTGAGACGAGCTTATGCGAGGACCAACACGATAAGTTATTAATACTGTTTGGTTACATAAACCTCAAGTCTAATTAGTTTCTGTAACACAAAATCAATTAAATGGTACTAACGCGCTATTGGATCCCCCAACCGCAACCTCAAGAAATGTTCGTGGAGTATTCAAAGCGATGCACAAATATCTTAACAGATAAATAACTAGTAATTGTTATTAAATTCCACTACATAAAGGAACAGTTTTAGAACAAAAATATTTTCTGAAAATATTGTCCGTGGTAGATTTATGCAGATTTGGATCACCAGTACCTTACTTAATGGCCTTATAAGAATTAATTAAATACAATAGATCACAACCATAATCTCGTATATATCTAACTAGCTTCTGCCCGCGACTTCGTCCGCGTGGAATAGTTACTTTGGGCTAACGCTAACTTTAATCCGCGACTTTGTTTACGTAGAAGGTGCTCCACCACCCTTCCCCCTCATAACTGCCCGCTGGCCTTGCACATCATAAATGCGCGCGCCATACTTAATCATTATTGTGCTGCGATGTTATTTTAAAACTGCGATATCTCCTAAGATATTCATTGAAATCGAATGATGTAAATGTCAATGTTGTTTTAAATTAAATACTTGTGATGAATGACGTATTTATTTAGATAAGGATTAATATCATGTTTATAAAAACACCTTCGCAAATAATGCATTATTTTAGAAAAAAATTGGTTAGGATAAAAAAGGTTATAGTGAGCCAACCTTAAAAGGTAGACATATGCTGTCACGGACTTTTTTTTAGAACTTTTAAAGGGGAACAATTCTGTCATACATGATTTTTGCGAAACTTTAACCGTTTACGCAGCGCACGCAGCGGAAGCTCTCTAAAGGAAAAAAAACCCGATTTTGAAACATTCTTCATTGGTGCTCCGCTGCTATTGGTCTTAGCGTGATGATATATAGCCTATTATAGCCTTCCTCGATAAATGGGCTATCTAACACTGAAAGAATTTTTCAAATCAGACCAGTAGTTCCTGAGATTAGCGCGTTCAAGCAAACAAACAAACAAACTCTTCAGCTTTATATATTAGTACTAGCTGACCCGACAAACGTTGTTTTGCCATTTAAATTATTTCTAGTAATTTTAAGTAAGTTAAATGATTAAAGTACTAATATTGCTATTAAAAAATAGGGGTTGATCGTAGAAAGGTGAAAATTTGAAGTTCTATTTATTTCTCAGTGCTAAATCATAATAAAATATAAATAAGAAATTTTGACAAAAAACAAAAATCAATATTTACCCTTATCATATAGGTATATGAAAAATAGATGTTGGCCGATTCTCAGACTTACCCGATATGCACACAAAATTTCATACAAATCGGTTCAGCCGTTTCGGAGGAGTTTGGTAACAAACACCGCGACACGAGAATTTTATATATTAAGATAGATAAAGCCATGGTAGCTCAATAATACATCTGTATCTCATTTTAATAACGTGGTTAAAACTTTTGTAAAAGCAGAAGAAGCCCCGAACATAAAATAAACTACCAAAATTATAATGGTAGTTCTGTGCATTACTAATCCCCGTATTGTTCTTACCTTTTTCCTTGTTCGGTATGTTTCCCAAATTAATCTGGTGGTCTTAATAAAATTTAAGCAAGTAACATTTATCTCTAGGTAAAATTATATCTTGGGGCTTGGTTTAATTCAGGTAAGTTTCTTTTTAAATTAATGAGCATATCTATGGATAATTCTAAGTCGATATAATATTACAAAAGGTGTTTCGGTATCTTTGTCGCGTATATCTTTTACGAAATATAATGTATGGTAGACATGTTGGTAGCATAAATGTCAATAGTTTCAATAAATGCGACGTTGACCTGCCCACGGCCGCCACTTGGGGGAGTCCACGCCACTGGATTCTAACCACGTACAAGATGCACGTAACCGTCTGCCTCTCGCATTATTGATACAAATAGAGATATCAATTGTTTAGGACAAGCAGAAACAACAACGTGGCAATGATAGTAATTCTTCGAACGGGATGTGAGGGGCCTTTATGGCCGTATTGATATCTGTGGGGTAACTTGGTGTATTATAGAATGAGATTTTTACGAACTATGGGACGCTCGTAATGCTGTTGACCTCTCTGATGGCTCAAGTCACATTTCTGTCGTTTATGAGCTATCAAATTGGCTCTGGTTTAGATAATCATAATTAAATATCAGTGTAACGTCAAGACGATTAATTTTAAACTACAAAAATTGACATTTAGCCTACTGTAATAAGGCTATCCAGGCTTATGTGGTTATTTTACTTGTATATAAAATTAACTTGAATAAAAGGAATAAAATATTATCTGAAAAGGGTTAACACACACAACAGCGATGTTAATATGCACCGCTGTTTTGTGTGTTACCTTTTTATAGATATTAAATAAGTTCGCAGGGACAAAGCTTGCCTCGTCTAAAGAATTAGCCACTGTGTTGAGAGTAGTAATGCTATCAGCTTTCTAGATACGCTGCCTAGTGGCGAAGATCTGTCTGGTTTATATTACTTTGTATATATTTGTAAGTTATTATAAGTTCTATAAATCAAGTGCAATATTTATTTAAATCATCAAGTAACTATTACGTTCATGAGATTAAGTGATCTAGAACAGGGCATTTATAAGATTATCCAGATTTTTTGTTGCCGATGTGCATCTGACAGGTTAACGACGCTTCTGATGAAAAGTCATCACCATTGTTTGTGGACTTTTGCACCACCAGAGGTGTTACTAACGTGTCAAAGAAATTTAATGACCACTTTTTAAAAACTCCGTATTGAAAATTATATCCGAATAGAACTCTCTAAATTAGCTGAAGAAGACCACACAATATCTGATTTAGTAGACGGCATAGTAACTCAAAAGTTCTTGAAAAGACGTGCTCTGTGGGAATTGGCGCCACCGTTATCATTCAACGCACCACTCGTAGGTGACTCTGGATTTCTTGAATGTTTAAGGCACGTCCACTGTACGTAGTGCTGTAACTACTACTGAAATACTTTCCGTAGTTTTCCCAGTGCATTATGAGAGTTCTCAAAAAAGTCTTAACCAGATAATTAATTAAATTAAACTAGATAGTTAAAAATAATCTCTTAGCGTTGCTGATAGGAGAGCTTAAAATGAACGATGCTAACCATTTGCCATCAGACGGTCCGTCTGCGCGTTTGTCTACAAGCAAACTTAAAAAAGGAAAAGCTCTTTTTGCACGGCCATGTTTTTAAATTTTTTGATTGTATGAGTTCAGCAGACAGGCAGACAGCCCACTTGATGGAAAGCGGTTACCATCGCCTATGGACATTTGCAACACTAAATGTGCTACAAATGCGCTGCTGCTCTCTTAAGGGAGACTGGAACCTGGTCACTAATACCGGAACGCAATTCAAGGTTGTTATGGTGGCATACTCTAGACCAGGGGTAAACGACGGGCAAATACCCTACCACTTTGGGCTTTGGGTTATTTTGTCGCCTTCTACGACAGACCGCCCGGCCGCAGGAAATTGTATTCTTTCTCTGTTTTTGCACGGATGAAAACTAACTTACTAGATGAATGGTTTATAATATTTGACAAAGACTGTACAAGAACAGAATAATAACTTTAATATCTACCTAATTCTCACATAGACTCATAAAATAACAATATAGGTAATACTTTTGGTGAAGCAATATTACAACCGAAACTTTCAATGTGTCTAAGTAAAAAAAAAAAATACAATATAATTTTACATATTTAATTTATTTCATCTCTATACAGTTATAGAGATTAAATAAATTAAATTTTGTTTGGCCACAGCCCGAATATAATTGTTTTCATTTTAATACGAATATCAAAATGTTTCTTGTTACTTTGGACTGTATATTTACTAATTATTTCTTTGACATTCTGCCTTCGATATGTAAGATATTTTATGTATCAAAAAGTTTTATTACAACTAACTTATAGAGAAATTGTTTTCTGTTTTATCTAGATCCTAATATAATATATAATTTACGAGAATGTTGTTGGTATATAATAGTATTTAAATTTCAGGTATGTAGCTATCCTGTTCTAATGTGTATTTTATTTATATACGAATAAAGCTGGTTGGAAAGTTACACAACATGAATTAATTTTTTAGGATATATTAAAGTGTTCTCATCCCTTTAAAGGGATCTTTTTCAGGTAACATGACTTATGGCTGGTTCCTATATTTGACATTACTTGTATGGAACTTATGTCAAATTTTAACCGATAGTAAGATATGGAAACCGTCCATAAAGGATATCGTTGGCTATTCTGATATGGTATCTACAAAAAATAATAAGGCTGGATGAGTAAGACGGGAGACCGAGATATGAGGCGCCTAGAAACTAGAAGAGGCCTACGTCCTGCAGTGGACAGGAACTGGCTGAAAAAGAAGTACGTTATTTTGTATATTATAGATGATAACATTTAATTTTAAAGTCGACTCGAGTCGATTAATAATCCTTATATATTGATTAAAAAAAATACTTGGTGTATCATTTGAAAAGCTTCATTAGCATTCTCATATAATAAGCCTCGACAAAGCAAGACCTACTAATGACTTGTGTAGGGGAGCCGTATTTACCGGCGTTTTGTGTTTGTGTACCGTCTGTTTCCAGTGTCTATTTTTATTCTAAGGTTATTCAACTTTATAGACATGGAATTCAAAGTAATATTGTAAAAGTATGAAACCATAGTTTAATTATTTTCTTTGCTAATGTATTGTACATTTTACACAAGAAATAATGTTGTTTTTACAAGAACTTTGATTATATACAATATTCTCGTCTTTGAATTTGATTGAAAATGTAGAGTAACAATTTCTTTAATAGTTCAGCCGACAGATAGGACAAGCAAAAAACAATAATGCTAGATATAGTACTTTCTTAAGGCTCCTATTAACACAAAAGTTTGAAGAAGGGTATAAAGGGAACAACTTTTCGTTGGTAATTACTGATCAAAATTATTTACAAAATTATCATAAATCTTCACGATAAGAGATAACGTGGTTTTTTCGTAACTTTTCTATAGTTATTTAAAGTTAAGACCTCCAAATTTGAAACCATTTTATCATATGAAACCATTTTACTCCTTCAATTTTTATCAAAACGATGAAAAGTATCCTAAAAAAAGAGAAATAAATAATTTGTTTTTTTTTTAATGCTACTTTATTATATTCACAAGGAAATAATAATGTATCTGAAAAACGACCGCGTCTATGAAATCCTCGCTATCGCCCGTAAAATTAGTACCGAAAAATTCTCAAGTACGTTGGCATTGCTACAAGCCTTAAGTTTTCGCGACTAGTACACATAATTTTTATATATTCCGACGGTTCGGCCACTTTTCGATAGCCGTGATCAAGGAAAAAAATAAAAACCAAATAAATGCCGCGCTCACAACCGTTAAAATGTAGTTTTAATTAAATGCTAGAAATGACAATCGCAATCGTTAGTAGACCACAGAACAACATTCTTCTTACTTTTTAGTTCTATTATTTAGAACACTCGTTTTAGACCAAATCAGTCAAAAAAACTTAATCAGTTTTTTTTTATTCAATATGTTTAATATTTTCAAAAGCTTTCAGATTTACGTTTTTTCTTCTTTGATCTCAGTGCTGAGGATCCTGACTTTGACGGCAGCTAATAATTGCTCTCTTCTACTGAGATCGGTTTTGAGCAAGGTATAGGTAGGGCCCAATTTGTGGACATGTTCAGTTGATCAGCAATCAGGTCAATCCACCTATTTTATATTCTTTATCCCATTTTACTCTTAATATTATATAAATGAATAGGTCTATTGTATTTATTTTTGATTAAATTTGATATTTTTTATTGTTACTGTGCCTAGGTATATGAAAATTTTACATTTTACTACGTTTTTTTCACTTTTGTTATGAGTAATAGATATACATCTGGTAATATCACTCTGGGGTCGAACCCGGATGGCCAGACCACAGTAAATAACAATAATAAGGTTCATTTACAAAATTTACCATGCCAGATATTGAGCTCGGAATCGGAGATGTTGGTTTGTTTTTCTTTAAAAACTTGAGAAAAATATCTATTAATATGAAATTTGAGACCAGAGATAAAGGAGATGAACATTAAACATAATTTTTATTTTTGATCATGGAATAGGTTTTATGATGTATAAAGCAGACATGTCAAAATCAAATTCGTATTTGCATAAATTTTAAAAGCATTAGTTTTTAATTTGACTAAAGACGATGCTGATTTTTTCTTTTTTGTTATCTTGACTAGAAAAATTATTGAACTTTAATTGTTCTGGCTATTACATAAACTGCAACACATAGGGTTTAAAATCGTTTAACATAAACTAGGCAGTTTTAATTGAAATAAATTGAAAATCTATATAGTAAACGGAAATAAGACTTGTATGGGAACCAGATCTAATGAAATAGGTATTAGGTATGCCATAGAGGTTTTTGTTTTATACATCAGAAATGAATAAAGAAGACTTTTAACCACGAATGTTAAAGAGTTTCTGCGGGATACAGGTTTCAAACTAAGTTACGAATGTGAAGCTGCAGGGTAATTAGTCTAAGTAGTTAAAAATCTTTAAAAAATGTAATAAGTAGTATTTAAAATACAACAATAAACCTTGGTCTTGCAAACGTCAAACGTGGAAACGAATGTTTTTATTAGTAGTCCTCTGCCAGCTTACCTATTTAATGTTTTGACAATAAAAATACTCATTCCCTTAAACATTTTTACTTAGACGTAACTATTGTGAGACTTGTCCCTACATTTTTGACGACAAAATTAAACTGGCGTTTAGTACTTTGGATGATGCACAATGGCCTATACACGAGGAAACGACGACCAACCTCCTCGGTCCGTTGAACCAAACACGTTGCAGTTTCACAAAAAATAAACAACACACAAAATTGATTAGTTGATAAATCACTATAACAGCAATATATTGTTGTCACACTAACATTTATTTACGAGTAATTTAAGGACAGTTTATTTAATAAAATAAGTTTGAATAATCGTAGATTTACGAAGAAGTTAAACGAGGGCTCAACACACATGCATCTGTCGTGCCGGCCGGCGCGCAACTAGCTCGCTTTTCTCATTCCATACAAAAC
This sequence comes from Dendrolimus houi, assembly GCA_039645545.1. NCBI lineage: Eukaryota > Metazoa > Arthropoda > Insecta > Lepidoptera > Lasiocampidae > Dendrolimus > Dendrolimus houi. Next base: position 10,774,050 of record CM077132.1, read on the forward strand.
TTTTAAGTCATGGAGACGGCAAAGCTATGTCGCGCCTCTACAACTCACGCACACAAAGATGACCGACACCCTATGCACAAATACAACAGCAAGCTTCCAAGTTCACTAAATAAACGAACACCAACACAAGCGCACATCAACACCGTCTACCCCCTGTCCGTGAGACGTCTGAGCGAGAGACGAATATCAACAATGCGTTTAAAAGCACGCGAGTAAATGAGAGGCCAATACCGCAACAGATGTATATCATTTTAACGCAGGTAAGTATCGAAAATGTTGGTGTGTAGAAATGAGAAGGAACGTTAAATTTGCTTAAGCGATGCCGGTTGAGCAAGAAAAGGACAGGAACTATTGAAGTCACCCACTGTATTGAGGTACATTCCTTCCTGATACCGGTGTGCCGTCGTACCTTTCGATCGTTCAAGTGGCAGATGAAGCTTTTAGGGTTGTCAAGTGATCTTTGATCAGTGTCAATTAAATCACTAGAATTGATATTGAAGATTGAATTTTACGAAGTTGCTAAAATTGTTTTAAAAATCAGATTATTTTTTTACAAAAAAAGTATATATTTGACTGTACCTACTTTATTTCCTAGTTTATTTTTATTATATTAGTATATAGCAAAATTTAAGTATTTTATTGTGTATGTCGTGGTGGCCTAATGAGTAACTCTTTTGTGTTACAAGTTTGCGTATCAAAACAGACGTAAGCTTGAACCTTGGCCAGGAAACATACACCACTTAAGCAGTTATCGGGCTTAATGACCATCCTAAAAACAAAACTAATGTGGTTTCTTTGAGACCCCTGGTTGTAACGAAGTTTCGAAAACCATCAATGACCATGGAAGACCATGAATATTATTTTATTTTAAATCTTATTTAATGAAATGCAATGCAATAGCATTAAAGTTCGAAATTATATACAGCGGTCAGCATTTTTCCTTTCGGTTACACTTTTTTTCGTCTACCTCTCATTTGCATACTAACGCGCGATAAGGAAATTCGTTCCAAAAAGAACTAATCTATTTTCTATAAGATTAGTCATTCTGTTATCATAAGTACGTTTACATAATATATGTAAATCAAATTTCATTACAATCGATAGTTTAACTTGACTCACAGAAGCGTTTGCTAGTTTAATTATATGGACTACCCCAGTTTTGGCATAAAAAGCATCATATTATTTATATCAGTTGTTGACTGTGTACCTATATCTGTAATATATTTTTTTAAATAATAAAGTATCAACTCATGACAAGTAATAACACACAATGCAATCTTGAAACTATATACGTATAAATGAAACCAATTTAGTGATCCTTAGACTTACAGATTTGCAATACTTCATTTAAAATACCACATTCAGTAGAATAAAACGTGGTAGAGCCATAATTATTTTACAGCTCGCTGAGCTGGTTTAATCGGTGTGATACCACGCTCTCACAGAATATTGGCGTGAAACGGTTAGCTTTGAGCTAATCATGATTTATACGATGAGTGAGGGTTTCAATAGCCCACTTCCCCGCATCCCATTCAATCCTCTTATTCCATTCCACTCTATCCCTTCCTCCTGTCTGATCATTCTACCCCATCCCCTTTATCCCGTTTTTCCTACCTAATCTTTAACTAAAATTTATTTTATAATTATTTAATCTTAGACTAACAGCTATATAAAATATGACAAGACGTATATGATAATTATAATACTGTAAATAAATTAAATATCTTAGGAAAATTTTGAACAGGAACTTTAGGTGTAAGGTTTAAAAGATATTAAAAGATCGATATATAATTTATCTTCAAAATGAACAATATTGAATAAAGACCAGCCTAGTGAGTAAAATATATGAGTCTCTGTCACGTAATAATTAATAATTATTTGATTTTGATTGTATATGTAAATAGATTACAGATTGACATTTAATTGAAGTACCGATTAATAGAGTAAATATATTTACTGAGCGTAATTATAAGAAAGAAGAAACAGTGTGTGCAGTTCACATGCAGTAGAAGTGAAACTTCAGAGAATATACTCACAGATAATTCTTCTCTAACTTTTATTAATATAATTCTTTTAGCCTACATTCGTCAACATATTGTAATTGAAAATAAACTTCTTAAGTATCACTTTCAATTTTAGTCTAAAAAATATTATTACCAGTTTGATTTCGGTCCAAATTTGACCTATGTTTAATCATCGATCTTATTGACTCTCTAATCTGTGCTGCAGATCGCAGTCTCTAATCGCTCGCGGGCTTAGTCCTATAGATTTATGTGTTTATCTGTTTTTCGTTTCATCCAGTTTCAAATCACAACGATTCTAAAGAAGTTAACTTCAATAACTATAGTTAATTTTTTATAGTACTTTTATTCATAATTAATGTATAATACTTAAATGTCACTTTGTGTTCACAAACAGGCGGTAGATTCCGCGCCACAAAAGAAGTCCCACGGAAAGTAAAGGTAGTAAAAGTGGCAGCTCCGCTATTTGATACAATTTTGTTGGTAAATTAGTCCGGAACAAAATGTACAGCTTTAATTATGGAATATTTTGTATTTATTATTTAGTAATTACCTACATCGATTTGCCACGTCTGTGGGATTTCTTTCGTGGCGCGAACTCTATATAACAAATTTGCTAGTAATCGCATCACATGCAATGTAGTGAAGAAAAACAAAACAAATATGCAACCGAAGTCAGTACCATACATTATATGGATGACATTCATATTATTTACATATAGTTCAATGCCACAAAATAGACGATAATATGAAAGATGAACATTGCCAGATAATAAATTATTGAAATACTACAAATAGCAACCCTACATCAAGATGTCACAAAGTAGCAGGTAGAGTGTGCTGCTAAATTTTGGATGTTTTTGCATGCTTCGCCTACACTATTCCTTTTCTGCAGGTTTACAATGAAGACATCTGTTTTATCAGAAACACGTTCGTTTCTTTATAAAAGAATATTTTAAATGCATTTAAATAAGGCCATTGTGAATCATGATATCAACAGTTAATGATCCAAATTAACATCTATTGTCGCCTATTATGTCATATTAATATATTGTATCAAAGGAATCCTGCAAATCGAGATTGCCGACATGTGCAACTAGCCAATCCGCCTTGGACAAGCGTGATGAGTAGGTATATCGTCCGTTCTCCTAAAAAGGGCAGGTTCGGGCCCAGCACTAGGGTGATTATTGGCTCGTGTTAGAGGTTTTTACCATAATAATAATAACAGTGGCACTATGGTTAAGCCATTGGAAACTTATTCAAATGATGAGGGTTCGGACCTTGGGTACAGTATGCACTTAAAAGTTGAGGTCTTTATATCCTGGAAATCACGCGAGAATTTTTATTTCGGAAGCGGTTACCATGGTTTTATTGCATAAACACTACAAGAATACTATAATAGCCGGTAGATCGGTATCAACATTATCAGAGAGATAAAAGTACTCGCCAGTCCACCTATAATTTTCACGGCGGTCGCAGCTAAACTGCCGACCTAAATAATTAAGTTCGATTAATTGATTAAAGGTTACGATTCTCGTACAAGAATTCGTCACCGTAGAGCATTACTACAGCATGTGCATCGGACCAGAGCTGGAGTGAAGGTGACCGTTCGTCGCTACATCCGCTCGTTTCTATATCCGAAACGACGACGTAACGAACTAAATAGTAATGACAACTACCCGCAAATATTATCGGATTGTAATACTACCGTATCGTACAATAAATATGTATACCAACATCGCCACTCCTAATCAGCAATATTCTTGCCACGGGTTGTCTGGAAGAGATCGCTTTTTAGCGATAAGACCGCCCTTTGTACACAATTAGAATAATACTAGTTCGTAAGTTTTCTGTAATGGTGTACATTAAAGTGTTATCTATCTATCTATACAACTCATGACAATACGGTAGTAAAGCATGTAAAAAATAAAAAAATTAGAAAAGAATAGTTGAGATTCAGATAAAAATCTAACAGTATACTAGTCTCACTAGAATGGTAGCTTAAGTTCTTTTTTTAATCTACCGTTACTTTTGTCTCGGGAAAACACGGGATTTTTCGGGAGACTCGATCATACTAGTAAAATAGCATGAAAATTGGTCACGATACTCTTATTGCCGCATGGTTGGGTACTGCTATATGACATTTTTATACCTATATATCCTGGAAAACATTTTAGATTTATTTAAAATGTTGACTTTTTTAGTTGTTTTATTGAATCAAATAACTTAAATAACATAACAAATAGAACATAATATCATAATATTTTTTACAAACATGCAGCAACTGGATACTTTGGAAAAAAGCCAGCGGGGTCTCAACGGGTATCGGAGAGCGTCAAGTGAAACACTTCTGCGAAACCGGAGCTTGGGCGGCAGCGAGGCAGACCTGACGATAATGCGCCCCGACACCTATCACAATATACAATTCCTCGCCATGTAAGTATTACACAAATTAGTGTAGTATTATGTTTACATCCTTTATTTTTTTACACCTTTGTCAAGCTTCATTCGAAATGACATGAGAGCGGACGCGTGTTGTGTCGAAACACCATAAACTCAGGGATTTATTAAATTTCTTATATTGTTTCATTGTACTGATTGAAGTCGACGAAGCGATATACTGGATAACAGCTAAATGTGATGTGTTTTTGACAGGGGTTCTGTGGGTTCTGGTCACGATTTCACGAACACTTCATTGATTGATTCACTTCACTGCATTTTTGGGTCTACAATTCTGAATACAAAACTTTGAGTTAAGAGAAATATATTAAACCCTAAAGTAAGCTACACAACTTAAATTAAATTTCAATTTCAAAATCTAGTGCCAAACCGCAATCAATAAGGTTCCCAAAAGACAGGCCACGTTTCCTCGTTGGATGGCTACGCTATTGCGTTTTTCGAGACCAGTCATTTGGTCACGCGAGACTTGAATCAAACGTTTAAATGGTAGATGTCTATGTCTAATAAATATCTATTCATTATTACAATAGTTATCTATATATAATATAAAAAAATCCCTGTTACATTGTTTGACCGCTATGAACTCCGAAACTACTCAACCGATTTTGATTATTGTTTTTTCATTTTGCTGGATTTGTTCTAACTTAGGACATAGTATAAGGTTTCATTTTAATTTATAATAAAAAAAATATTTTGTTGTATTTTTTTTTAAACCGAGAGGTCGGTGAGTATGAGTTCTGCTGCCAACTAAGTTACTTAAGGATCAAATAGATGGTGACATACTTTAAGTAGCGCCCTTTTTTTTCACAATTGGAACCGGTAGGTGGCACTAGAATCGTGTTGCAGATTTTTATTTTTCAGGGCAGGACAACGTCTGCCGGGACCGGGATAATGTTTATATTTATTTATCGTGAATAGCAGATTAAGCGTTATGGCTCTTCAAAAAATAGACTAAGCAAATGTACATACATAATCCAAACTCGTGTTAGACAATGTACATGACAATTTAACGTACAATTGTTAAGCGTTGGAAAGACTGTAAATCGAGTAAAAAGAGGGCCCGAGGCTCCATAAGCGCGAAATAATGACGACGCATTGTAGCCTCACAGTATCAAGTAAGTCGCTGTTATTTATTTCTTCGAAGGAGCTCGACAATAGAGTCCTTCGGCTTTGCTGTCGACGATACAATAAGCAGCTGGTCTCAGTTTATTATATGAAAGCTGAAGAGTGAGATGAACAGTAGCTGACGTTTTGTTACCTGTCCTCAAGACCCGATAAAAGTAATATGACAGCAACGACGTTCTTTAACTTATCATCCTTGCTTATTATCTATTGTGCCAGTCGATATTGTCAACTTGTCTACACTTCTCAATAGAACCATTTATATCTAACTTAATGCAGACTGATAATTTAATTAATTCAAATTTCTTTAAATTTTACGAAATTTATGTATCCTTGTAATGAAATTTATTATAATTTATCCTCGAAACTTAGAATTATATAAAGTATTCGACACGTTGGTGATGACACAATACATAGCTTGCGTGTTCGTATGAATTTTTACGTGGAAACCACGACAGGCGATTAGTGAGCCGTTAGGTTACCGAGTGGCTAAAAATCCAGGAATAAAGAGTAAAACGTTGGACGTTCCGAATATAATAGCTGCAATAACAAAAGTGAGTCGAGCTAACCATTGATTTGGATTTCACGTTAGGCGGGCAAAAAAATAAGTGCCTTTGTGTTGTATCCGAAAACGTCTGGCCACTGGACGCAACTCGAAATGCACGTCCAGTACTGTGGAAAGCCCGATGGCGGTATTCCAGGTGAATATTAAGTGTCTTCATCACTAAATTTTGCAGTCAAAGCTTTACGCACATATACATGCTTTGAAAATATATTATATTGAACATTTACATTTTAATCGACATAATATTGACTTGTTGACGTAAACGATGTTTACAGTCTGGGTCAGTAACATCTAGGCTTAACATGTAAAACGTCTGGGACATTTTAATGTTATGACTTTTGCTAAGAATGTAGTGTTTTCTTAAAGGATTATCGTTCAATTTACGGTGGCGGGGATCATAAAACGCTCCTTAACGTTTGTTGAACAACTTGAGCTTAACATTGTGGCCGGTTTGGTTCATTCTTATTTCTTACTTAATAAATGTCTAAACGCGGGAACGTTTCGTTGTACAGACGTTAACTTGACGGCAGTTAGACGTGCTGCCGTGTACGAGCTAAAAATGATGTTCTGCCGTTCAGTTGATGTTTCACCGAGTAAATGAAAATGAGGATATTACTTCAATATTTTGCTTTATGATGAAACTACCTCTTGTGCTGATTTGTTTTTAAAGTCCTTCAGTTAATTTAAGTTGAAACGTCAGTATTGATTTTCATAGCAAATGGGGTTGACTTCAGTGTCGAAAATACTTAATCGGTCTTCGAAACTTTTTAAATCTAGTTTTTAATATTACTTATGTTCCTATATTTTATTATTGCTTGCTTACACTTGCCTTAATAGCGGTTGAATTTTGACAATACTTTTATGTGGCTTATGTCAAATTTTAAAGGTTGGTAAGTTAAAGGAATGGCCCAATAGCGGATATATCAAAATAAAAGTAACTTGCAAATACATACCCTTCTTTCATGCGTACGTATTACATTCAAAATAATTATAAAATGTAATAGTTAGAAAAGACAAATTATCATAGATAAATGCGTAACGATCATAATACACATTTCATATGTATTAGAAATTGTAACACATTTATTTTGAACTTAGGTGTTAATTTTTGTTTTAAATCACCAAGAAATGACAATTTTGTTTTATAACTTAAGGTGATTATGAATCGTATGGCATATCACCTTACGATATCTTTGCGATACCACCATAGGCTTTAGCACCGTTCTGAACATGTAGACAACTTAATGTCAGTTGTCTACATATCGTTACGCTAAGTATTATGTCATTCCCATACATTTTCTATTCTATTCGTTTAAAGCTAATGTCACATGTTTACAGGGTTAGTTCACTTCAAATTATAGAAAGCTATTAGACGCTCACCTTGAGTAATACAAAACCCTGTTAATGAAGAAGCAATCAGGTGATGCAAGAGTGGAATTGAGTCCGTTGGCAACAGTAATCAATCAGGCATCGATGTTATTGTTGTGATTTGTTGCCGCATCGAACTGGGCCCAATCGGCCGGCCCTCCGGTGCGCATTAGTTTGATTAGCTCGTCTGAACCACGCACGCCGATTCTGCGAACGTTTGGCTTTGATTGATTTCTTAAACGGCACCGATTCCCAACGTAACTTCATTTTCATCTAAGGTTTATACAAAATACATGTAACCTGTATAATCTATTTTAGTGGCAGACACGTAGTATCCATTATTATTTATGTCATTTTTATCTCATGGAACTTCCCTAAGATTATCAGTTACAGGATTATTCATCTAAGAAAGTGGTTCTAAAATCGGAAACCAGTTTTTCTTTTATACTATACTGTATACTGTATTAGAAGCATTTATATTATAAAACTTTAGTTAATAATATGTATTGGCTATTGCTACCATTACATTAATATTTCCAATTGTATTATTATAAACCAGAGCTTTCGACATGCTTCGGTAAAGAAAACTTGAAATCATTATCCAATGGGAACTACCAATTTTTTGTTTTTTAGGAAAGTCTAAAATGTAAATTAAATAGTCCTAATGTTTTCGTATTTTTTGTCGTTATTATTACAACTGAACAGAAACATATTATACAACTCAAAATGCATATAAGTATGAAGAATTATAGCAATAAAACAAAATAAAATACTTGCATAAAATCGTAACCTTGAGAACCTCCCAATTAAATTGTTTTCAAATTAAATAACCAGTAATCCTGTAATTTATTTTTAATACCATCTAATTGTGTGATGTGATGTTAATCCTAGAAAAATAATTACATTACATAGAATACAGACCATTTGGCATTTGATATAACATACATACTTAAATAGTTTATCATGACAAAGCTAGAATACGTTTCAATATTAATCTAAGGCTGAAACTACATTCTTGACAGAAGTTGTGTAATAGTGTTGTCAGGAATAATGTGACAAATACTTAGGGAATTGAAATCAGGGACCTTCTTCTCTTTTCGCGGTTTCTGATATGAACGGATTTTCATAAAATTTAGCACAGGTATTTTAGGGATCGAATATGCTTACAGATTATTCTTCATACGAAATATACTAAAGTTGCTATGACATATGGAACTAAAGTTACGAAAGCGGCATTACGGGGTTTTCTTTGGTTATTATCACATTTTGAAAACCAAATATTTTAATCTAAAAGTCTGAAAGACTCTTATAAACAAATATAACACATTCAATTCAATTCAATTATTTATATATTACATTATATAAATAATCGACTTATAAATAGAATAAAGAACATTAAATAAAAATCTGCTCTTTAGGCATAGAGTGGTATAATACATACATATGTATTGTAATTATGACATCATAATTACTATACTTTAGAAGCAAAAGCAAGGTCTATATTATAAAATATGTGAATTCGAATCCAAACAGAAAAGCAAGCTCAGCTTAGACAGATTTTCGGACGTAAGTACATATTTTTAAATATATATATATATATATATATATATATATATATATATTATATAATTATAGTTACTATGTTCTGACGGTTAACAAAAACACATGAGAAAACTTGTACTTCACAGTAAGCGCTGTGTGAAACCTATCATGTAGCCTTAGAAAATCGTGTCGGGCATACCATCTATTCTCCTAAAATGGATTCCAGTCCAACGATGACACGTTTAAGGGCTGATATTAACAACATATAGGTATTATTCTTTATTATGGTAATACTAAAAAGTCCTTAAAATTTGGAAAATCATGGCTTTTTGGTTCACATAGCAACACTATTTGCAAGGGTAAACATGGGAAGAATTGACAACAACTTACAGGAAAAAAGCGAGGTTGGACGACGGTTAGAGGTTTTTACACACGATCCCCGGCTGAATGACGATGTCATGTTTATTTGCCTTAAAAAGGAGTGCGTACTTTCTTAGCTAGATATACAAGACCCGCCCTGAAATCATGTGATGTTGAGTAGGAGCGACTGGAATCTTTAAGATAGAAAATTGCAAGTAAACAACTTGCCCCGACGCTTAAACTATTTACTCATGTTCAGAAAAACTTTTATAACGGGTTGAAGAATTAAATTATCATGATTATTTATTTAAATTTGTGCTGTAAAATATTGTTCGTGATAACGTTAGTATAAAATTTGAAGGAAAATCATAAATGCCACTTTGACTTTGATTTAGATTAGTCGTAAAATTCTACTCACAAATATTTTCTTTTAAATGTAATACCTACATTTTCTATAACAGAATGAACTTTTAAAGACTTATGTATGTCAAAATATGACTATATAAGAATAACATTTTAAAATAATTGAATATACAAATAAAAGAACAAGATTAATTTTAATGAATAGACATGTACATATAAATTATATGCTTATATTATTATTAACGTATGATTACATTTTATGTAAATGTACATTAAGCATTGAGTAAATGAATTTGAATAATTATGTAAGTGTTAAGTGATTTATTTGTTTGAAATATTTTCGGGAATTCAATAATAGTTATATTCAATCAATTAAGATAGCAACTTAATGACTTACATGATGATCATCTCTAAACTGCTACCGAGAATAGAGAAAATTATTCAATTTATATCTATATACGAAAAGACATACTTTGAAAAAGTTGAGATAATAGTTATTTAATACTATTTACTATTAGGACTATGTTTAAACGAGTTTAGACGATTTACAGATGTAATCATCAGAGAAGAGTTCATTAGGAATGACAATCCCAGTGTTTTGATATCTTCCCTTGATGATTAGTTCCTGTATTCGCTACATGTTTACATGTTACTGTTTTCGATTCATATTACGTACGTGACATGTGTAGAAACATTGATTTAGTTCTGATATGTTAATTAATTATTTTGTCTATAAATATGTTTTAAATATTAATAATCGAACAAGCAAAAGTAGACTGCACTCTAGCACCATGTAGTAATATGATTAGAAAAGGTGGATATATCCGGGTTGCCTGGACGAGATCGCTATAAGCGATAAGGCCGCCCATTGTTCTAATGCAAATGTATCCATATCAATTGTCTAGAATTAAGTTTATGGTGAACAATAAAGAGTTTTCATTCATTCATTCATATAGTACTAATATTTCGGAGTAGTTTTTAGAGTTGAGATTTTTACTGGACGGTTGTCATTTGTAGTTTACTTCTGACATCATATAAACTAACTACTTTTTAGTAGCCGCAGTACCTCTTAACATTTTTATTAAAACCAATTAAATATTTTTTTCATTATATTCAATAAGAATTCTGCAAACCTCATAAAATACCATATTAATTATGCATTAAACCCAATTCCATATCCAAAAATTTAGGAGAAACTTCCAACATACAATTTTTACAGAAACCAGATAATAGTTCTGTAAGAATGGAAAACTCTCTTTTATCTACAGAAAGTTTTAATTTAATTCAGTATTCTAATGTCAGTGATATTTTATGCCCGTCATTATCTGATGTGATACGTGACACTTAAAATAGCACTTCAAGTTGTATGATGAAAACGATAATGAATGATTTCGTGCAGTCGTAAAACAGACCTCAAAGTCTATTTTATCTTAACTAAAATATAATAAAATTCTAATTTAGTAAGATAAATTATTTCAAAGACACAACGCACGAACTACTCTTCAGAGTAATAACTGTAGTTTAACCTATAAAAGCAAATGAGATTTTTAAAAATTCGATGTCTAAATTAGTTTCAATCCGATAGTGTATACGTGCCCGGATTATATAATTATCTTTTCCTTTACATTCTGAGGTCACGGACTTGCGCCAGAGATGCGTATCGTATCGATTGAGCTAACGCCGCACCGAACTACAATTCACCAAGTGGACCATCAAACTGCAGGAAAAGGACAAAACAAAATGTATAAAGGAAATTGCTTCCACAAATCCACTCGTATCTTGGACAATAAACGTGGGACGGCACCGCCGCCCTAATAGCAATGAAATCACGAAACCAAAACTGTCCAATTTCGGATACAGTTCGATGTGCCCGCGGCTTAAGAATTTTAAGATCGATCTGTCTTCATATTATTGGCCCATTTGCTACTGATTTTTCAACGTAATACTATTACTTTTCTACTTATTGACTAGATATCGATGCTTAATTGAATGTCCCGTAAATTATTGTAATTGGATCATAATGTTGAAATACTGTTAGATGTTATTCTTTATTTAATTTTGATTTTGCCAAACACCGCGTACTTCTTAAAAAAAATATCTATAAAAATTTTGACATATGTACCTATTTACAAATAAGCAAGTCTTCCGTTTTTTTGACCATGCTTTAGATACTATAGAAGTATGCGTAACATTTCTCAATACTTTTAATTAATTTATCCTTAAATGTATAATGTAAATATGCTTCCTAGGTAAATGTGCTTCGTGTTGGAACTCATACTTGCTAATCATCAAGCAATAAAGCCAATTTGTTTCTAAATTAAATAATAAAATTGTATTTCTGAATGTTCTTAAGCCTTTACAAAGCTCTTCTAGCATTTGAGTGAAGGCAGGTACTATCCCGGAAAATATATAGACACAGGGCCAATACTTGACCAGATTTTGGTCCGCAAGTCACTTAACGCCCTCAGATAATACTCCCCAGTTAGATTTGAGATGTACCCTTTCAGTGTACTTTAACTCTATAAGTTAATAAGGATTTATCTTCTTTTGATTGGATTAAATATTTTATTATAAGAAGAATTGATAACAGGGTTATAGGTGATTTAATTAGTGTAAGTTTACATAGAAAAGACAATACATGCATTTATATTTATCTAAAGGGGCTGCTAAACGAAAGGAAATCACGAGTTAAAAATCTTAACCAGAAATTACATTTTAAGCAATCTAATAGATTGGGGAAAAGTCTTTGCGCATATAGTATGTATGAACTTGTAATAAGATCTCTTGGGCTATACCATTTGTATCTGGCTGGTTTTGGTATCATTAAAAAGTTTTAATTTTAAAGAAGACAATTCCAAATTCAAATTAGGAAAATGAGTGATTTTCATTTGATTTTCTTATTGTTAAAATGAGTGAATCTAATGAAGAAATTCGATACATTTTAAAATTTTACTACAAAAAAGGTAAAAATGCAACACAAGCCGCGAAAAAAATTATGATGTTTATGGACCTAATGCAGTATCTGTGAGAGTAGCGCAAATTTGGATTAAGCGTTTTCAATCCGGAAATTTTGATATCAAGATGCACGTCGCTCTGGTCGTCCTGTTACGGACAAAATTGATGTCATTTTTGAAAAAGTGGAGCAAGATCGGTGGTGGTGCGGGTGACAAAGGTAAAAAAATGTTGGTGGTAGAAGGAGGGCAAAATCCACAGCCGGGTAGAATGAACCGGCACTCACCTGCGGATCTCCAGTCCTCGTTCCTTAGACTCCTCAGCACGTCTTCAAATTTGGCGTTTGTTCACCAACAACAGGAGCGGGTTTATAAGTAAAAAGCGTTCTATATTTTCACTCAATGCGCGTGCGATGCTCGCGTGACCGATGACGTACTGGGCCGCCCGCCGGCACGAATCGTGGTTAGCCGACAGGTGGCACCGCCTGTCTCTATCCAGCGTGCGGGCTTGCGGGAAGGGGAGGATAGGTAGGTAATATAAGGCGCCTAACCAATCGGCATATTAGTAGTCCGCGTCCGATTATAAGCCTCGACGAAAGGCTCTCGTGCGACGACCGCGTAACATCCTCACGGACAAGGTCGACGATATCACAAAACGGCTGGCTCGGATCAGCCCGCCCACGGTTAGGACGGCAGGCTGGCAGGCACCGACAGACAGACACAGACGGCGGCGTCGACGCCGCCAATCACGATCTCTCCACGTCCCCGTGAGGGACGCCAGGAGACACAGCCCCCCCATAGGATAGACTAGGCGTGTTGCTGGGAAGTTTCTTTCGCTGTTTCTTCTCTCCTAACCATAACACGTTGCGAAACGGCAGTAAGATAGTATAGGCCACCGCGAACCGCCGATCCTGGTCCGCCGGGATCCTTCCTCTCGGGCTTTATATTACCCGTCGCCCGCTCTCAATTAGTGCATTGTGTCGCCCTATGGTGGGCATCATTAGATTCATCCCCCTCTCATGGCAACAGTCCAGCCGAGGTGAAACTCCCTAGGGAGCCCCCTCGAGCAAGTTGCCCCCCGGGCTCGAGCGCCTTCGCTTCGCAAAGGCACTCGCCCCGAAAACCCCGGTAAAGTTGTGAGGTCTTCAGACCAACAACATAAAGTCAAGTCCAATAAAAAAAAAAACATATTAGTAGTTACGATGTAGCTGGAGAACTGGGAATTGACCACAAAACGGTTTTGGCGCGTTTGAAAAAAGCTGGGTACACAAAAAAGCTCGATATTTAGGTGCCTCATGAGCTCACTGAAAGAAACCTAATGAACCGTGTACTCATTTGTGATTCTGAATTACGACGTAATGAAACCGAACCATTTTTGAAGAAGCTAATAACTGGTGATGAAAAGTGGATCACGTATGACAAGAACGTGCGAAACAGATCGTGGTGAAAGGCCGGTCAGGCTTCACAGATTGTGGCGAAACCCGGGTTAACTCGCAACAAGGTGATGCTGTGTGTATGGTGGGTTTGGAAGGGCATTATTCATTATGAGCTGTTACTGCCAGGCAGGACCGTCGATTCTGAACTTTGCGAACAACTGATGAGATTAAAGCAAAAAGTTGAGAGAAAGCGGCCGGAATTAATCAACAGAAGTGGTGTGGTTTTTCATCATGATAACGCTAGATCTCACACATCTTTAGCCACTCAGCAAAAATTACGAGAGTTCGGCTGGGAGGTGTTAATGCATCCGCCGTATAGTCCTGACCTTGCACCTTCAGATTTTCACCTGTTTCGGTCTCTGCAGAATTCTTTAAGCGGTGTCAGGTTAACATCGCGAGAGCCCCAAAATTTTTATAGCAATGTGATCACGTGCCTGCCTACCAGATGGCAAAAAGTTATCCAACAAAATAGCACCTGCATACTTTAGTCAAATGTAAATAAACTTTATAAAAAAACCTTTTGAATTTTTATATAAAATGCGAAGAAACTTTTTCCCCAACCTAATATTAACAACATTTGCGTAATTTGGGTATAATATTGGCTAAAATTAACGATAGTTATAGGATATTGATTATTCTTAACCAAGAATTATGCCTTTGTGTTAAAAATATCTACTGTTTAGTAGAATTAGCCTTTTTAAGATGCCGACAAATAATTCTTTCGAAACTGGACGAGATAGTTTTCGTCCAGTGTTCATTGGAAAGCGATAAAATTTAGCTAAGACTCTTGTTATATGAGTTCAGCTTTCATCTATTGCCTATTTCTTTAAGATATTTTAAATTTTGAAAATTCATAATATTTGTCACTGGCTTTGTATAGTTATATACAAATCATGCAGTCATATAAAAATAAAAAAGAAATTAAGTTCTGTCAGATATTTCTGTAGTCAGTTAAAGAAATATCTAACAGATGATATATCTGTCTAGCAAAAAAATGTCTATGTTCATAGTTTAAATAATAATGATAACAAACTTATCAGTAACTTGTAGATTATATGACAAAGCTGATAAGCTAACTTCTATTTGTGAAATATCCGTCCATAAAACATGATTAAGGCGTCTACTTACTAAAAGTTAATAACATTATAAAGTGGGTAATTACTGACACCGAATAAACAATGAAGACAAACTGATCATTGCCTCGATAAATATTTTATGGAAATTGATTTTTTAATTATGTCCTCAAAAATCGAGGCCATCTAATGGTTATATACCAATATGATTTTATTCGTTATTTTAGAGTTCAATATTATAATAGAAACATTAAAATATAAATTTGGAATGAGCTCTCAGCTGAGATTTTCCTGAAACACTACGATATGAGGTTGTTAAAAGAAGATATCATTAAATTAGAAATAGCTCTAAAAGCGATAAGGCCTAATGATATGATATGATTAGGCCGATAGGCAATAAGGCCTAATGATATGATATATAATAAGGATAATAAAGTATTGTAAACCTGCATTTTGGTAATTGTTTCAGATCCAATGGTCTGATTATGTCCGCAATACCAAAGTTTTACGAAGACCGGATGTACATGGTATTAATGCATATCTTATGCGGCGGCAACTTTGGGGGTGGTGGTGTAGTCTTGTTTTGGGAATGACGGAAGAACGAGTGCATAAGCGTATCATTTAGAATGGTGGCAATTGATCTAGTATTAGAGTGTGCTTAAGCGACACATGATTAAATGTGACATCGAGCCCTTGCACTGGGTAGAGACTATGCGAAACCACGGGAATTAGCAAACTTTGGAGAAAACTGAAGTGAAAAACTTGGAGTCTCAACATTGCGTTCAGTTCGATGTTCTCATCTTTCATCATTATGTCACCTTTCAGCTCGTTGCGCTTCTGCGCAACATTTTTTTGTGCTGAGGTCTAAAATACTTGCTAGATTGTGAAATTGCACAGCTGAGTTCCTCTAACAGTTCATCATAATAGCCTGGTTCTTTTTTATTCCGTTTCTTACAACAATCCCACACTGACCGGGGCTTGTCCTTGATATATTTCTATCACGCTACATTTAGATAAAATTTTTGGAAAGGCCTCTACATGTATGTATACCGTAGAATCCAAAATCCGTTGTCTAAAGCGACCTACAATACTATGGATCAAACAAAGCCTTACTTTTCTAAATAATATGACTAGCTTATTATTATGAAAATCGTTATTCTTTTTCCAAGAGCCATTGAAAATTGCTTTTGATATCCCAAGTGATGGATTGAACATAAGTTTATTTAATAATAAAAGATTTGCACGAACACATTAAAATGTTGCAGAAAATTGCCTGTCAGCTACACTACGCACTGGTTACACTATAATGAAACTTCATAAGCTTTTTTCTTATAAAATATGTTAGGTGCTATCTAAAAATTAGGTCACATGAATTTCATTATTTTTTGACCCCTCCCCGTCCTTGTTACAGCTGGTCACATTCGTGAGACTCCTCCCTCCCTAGTGTGACATCACATATTTTGCAATTTTACATCAAGAACTTAAGAAATTAAAACAGCAATTCCGTAATTAGTTTTATTTCCATCTAAATTATTTTTTAATAATTTAATCACTATTCTCATACAGTTAGAGTTGTAAATTTTTGAAGTTTTTTCGTAATAGTTAAAATTTCGTGTTTTAAATTTAAATATATTATAGAAATAAATTTAGTGGTAATGCTCATTTCTCTGTTGTCATTCATATGTCGACAAATCGTATCACATTGGCTACGTTCAATGTGCAAAGCGATTCTTACTATTCCACTGACTGCTAAGATCCGTGCCGGGAACTATAGAAGCAAAGTCACTTTATTTACGATGACTCATAACATCGTTGAAAAACTAAATACCCTTGCATGTTCTCAATGTGCTGTCTTCAACACTTAGTCTACCTTATATATACATGAAAATTGGTACATACAAATGTATAGGTAATATATTGCAACGATCGTTAATGAATATAAGATAGTTTTACCCAGCTCGCGTGAGAAATCTTTTGAGACATGAGTCAGAGGATTAGCTTTGGGGAAAAGGTAGTATCCTAAATTTGTTGTTTAAGTAACTTAGGCATAACTAAGAAATATGAATATTCCTTTTTGCAAAATTTCATCTACATAAAACGAATAGTTGTCAGAAAAAATAATATAAATAAATACTGTTATGAGTTGCAGGACTCGAATAAAAATGCCGTTAGAATTATTATAGAGTTTATTAGAACTATACAAACACGTATAACACAGGTACAAATATAACCAGACGTAATAAGTCCAAACGTAATGCAGAAGATCGAAATTCAAATACACGCGCAAAGTCTGTCACTAAATAGGTTACCGAATGTACACAAGTCTTGCTTCGCTCGTGGTTATCGCTTGACTGCCTCATCTCTCCATTGGGGCCTTGTTTTTTACTGCACAGATGCAATATGTCTGCCCGGCCGCGTGGACCGAATTTCTGAGAATCAGTTTGTACTTCTAAAGCGGAGACACCTGATAGTGATCACAATACAACAATAGGCCGTAAAAGATTACAATGCACAATGGGCTGTTTTTTTTATTACAAATTTTAAACACAAAGTATACAAAAGAAGTCCAAATGCCAAAAAGGTAATAAAATGTGTTTCTACAGATAGGCAGGTGTGAATTTGTCTTTGTCGGCACCTAGGTCGTAACAATACATAGGTGGACAAACAGATGGACGTACATGGCAAATATATAAGAATTATCTTTTTTCTTATTTGGCTACAGAATGCCAAAAATTTTAAATTCATTGAGGGTTCAAATACTTGACCAAGCAGAGTAATCTATTGAAATAGAAAAGCCATTAATCTACTTTTTCAATTAAAGTGCACACCAATTGTTTCATATCACATAATTACTAAGTTAATCCTACTCACTCGGTAATCTATTACAACTTGCCTCTATTCAAAGGGAACATAAACTTAGTGAAACAAGGAAATTGTTTCCTAACTTACGACAAGACTTGATATAAGTTTATGATTACTGTTTGAACATTATAATTAGGTACCATTGATTCCGTTGAGAAGATGCGACATTAGAGGAACTTTTTCATCGTTTAGATATTTTTTTAACGTTTATTAAATTTTGTGAACTATCTTCGATTATTGGAATTAATAACTATACAATCATCTATACAAGTAATGTCAAAATTCAACCTACGGTAAGGCAGGGAAGTGAATAGTAAGATACCGGAACCGGCCATAAATCGACAATCCAAAGATGACTCAGGCCAAACCTTTGTATAAGCAACCTTTGATATTAGGGTTATCGTTATATGTTAGGTAGCAGAAATACACAACAAAATAAAACATTAACAACATTAATGTGGAAGAATTTAAAAATAATAACTTTTATTGTTATAAGTCGTGGTAGCGTAATGGCTAGCGCATGCGTCCTAGACTCAAAGGGCGCGCGGGTTCGATCCTGGCCGGAAGCATGCATCACTTAGGCAGTTTTCTGACCTAATGTGCATATTGTTACAATTACCACGTGCTAATAACGGTGAAGGAAAATATCGTGATGCAACCTGCACATCGAGATAACCGATGTGTCAAACCTGCCAAGCCGCCTTGGACAAGGGTGGCGGGTATACTGTCCGTTCCTCTATAGTGGGACGCCTGAGCCCAGCAGTGGGACATATATGGGCTGCTATTATTATATTTACATTATAACTTTTATTGTTAATTTTATTAATTGGTTTTATTTCAAAGTTAGAAATGGCACCCACTTTATCCTACTTAAACCTAAAACCGGGTATGAGCATCATTGTTTTCAATTACGCCACAAAGTTAAGCGACCATGTTGAGAAGATTTAAATGATTTTTCATCTGAAAGTATGGTATTAGACCAGTCAAAGTCTAAATAATTACGTGCAAAATTTAATCTTGCAGTTTTGTGTGCATACGTTAAGTGTACATTCTTAGCATAATGTCGGTAATGCAGTCCAAATACGGTGTAAATGATTTCTTATGGTTTGTAAACAAACGTCGTAACGTGCCGCGAAATATTGGATACGAGAAAAAGGATGTTCTTCATAATGGTGTTGCATATCTGTGCTTTGTTGGTTTGTTATTCGACGAACGCCATGATTATGTTTTTGTCTATCTTCAAGAATGTCCACCCTCTTCAGCGTGCCGTCTGATCCATGTTCTCACTGTGTTCCGACTTATATTTGACACTCGTGATATTTCTCGAATGCCATAGCCTTCCTCAGTGAGCACTACAATCCGAGCTTTTTGTTCTGCGAGACTAGCCATTATACAATTTAAATAAGTATTTAATTCTTAGATATTGAGTTCTAATTTTTTCTCATTGACTTTACTTGACTTCTGATATACTTTCAGAATGACATTTTATTTTTAAAATTAAAGAAAAAGTTAAAGTATTAACTTTTTCTATAATGAAAAGAGTTAGAATTATAAGATAGATTTCAGTTCGAGATTCATATTATTTCAAATCATTACTGTTTTATTTAAAACATATCTAGTACAATGATAACAAAGTTTAAAATTGCGTAGTTCTCCGAGCCTAGTGACGCATTTTTATTAATGTTTAAAACGTCCTAAATGCAACACACACAATAAACCTTACTATTTTGACGGTTTTAAAGGAATTATTAGCAAAGTGGGTCATAAATCAAATTCAGTTGATTCGATTGTACATGTATGTTTAAAGTATTTTTTTGCTTTTATCATCTTGAAATATTTCAGAATTGTCTACAAAAGTTACAAGTGGAAAGGGGAGCATAAATTGAAAAAAAAAAGATTTTATTAACATGAAAAACGACACAAACATAAAAAAGTTAATAATAAAGATTCACATAAGAACAAATTGAACGTTGACTTCTCAGTTAACGAGTTTGACAGCTCAGCAATATGCTGTTGCGGAATAAAAAATCCCAACAACGCGCTGTTTTTTATTGTCAACCTCCAAACACTTAAACTGATCCATACAGTTGTATATATATATATATAGTATACCTATCTACATATACGTGATATTGATAGACATTGATAAGAGGATGCATAAATAATTATGTGTACAAGAACATTTTTGACCACTGGTTTATTTGTACAATCTAAATCTGATGGCCGTCTATATAAAGCTAAAGGGACGCTTAAATTTAAAGCAATTAAAGTGTTTTATAATATTTATTATATAGAAAAACTTATTTTTGTAACGTTAAATGTTAATTGAATGCCTGTAACTGCAGTGTTTGTTTATGATGACTAAAGCAATGAACCTCAGTCTAAGAGAAACTCAGTTTTGTTATTTCTTTACAAGTTGTCTTATAGTTATTACAAGAATGTTGCTTTTAAGTCCTAAAGTAATTCTGACAGTAAATTTAACTAAATGATCAGGCTGAATGTAATTTGATGAAGAACTTTTTGAACCAAGTTTAAGTTATAATATATTTCTTCTTTAAAATTAATAATGTTATATTCCAAATTATTTCCATGTAACAAAGTTGTTACATGTCAGTAATTTTTCTATATTATGATTTTATCACACATGTGAAATTTTCTACTTTGACGACCAAGCGAATTAATAAATGTATATAAAACGCATAAAACATTGGACATCAGAGATGAATTTAGAATATGGTCATGGTTCACGAAACTTTTAGTGTTTTTAGATAAGGAACCGAAGTTTGAGCGGATAACGCCACGGTTAAAGCCCTTATACAAAAAGTTTATAGTCGAAATCTGACCACAAAAAAGAAAAACATTGTACGATAAAACTTGTCCCACGGGAGAGAATTAGTGAATGAGTTTAACAATCAAATTGGCTTAAAACATGGTACATATAACGTTACGACGGTTATAAATATTTTTCACTTATATCTTGCACTTGTTCAAACTTATCAATAGATGTTTAGGCCTATTATTTCGATTGGTTCATTCGTTTGATTATATGATCGGAATGAAATCAGTCACGCCGACATCTTCCGATCTGTGCCCTTCTAAAGAGGCCCATTGGCCAACTTATGTCATCACGCGACGACACTGGAGGGACAAAGTCGCACCACCGCCCCAACACTTAGTAAGTCAAATATCGCCTACCCGATTGTGCGCACACAGCCGACCCGCTCCGCAGCCATTTGTGATAATTTGTAATAATTTTTAACCGCTATATTGTGTGTGACAAAAAGACTCTCTAATACCGCTGTGTGCAACCAATTGATCATCGAAGACCGCTGCCAGACGTCTCTAGGCTTGCCGAATTGGGAGAAGTGCAGTTTCGGGAGGTTAAAGTTAGTGGCTTGATTTTCCTTCCCATATGATCTATCGAATGCAACGATTGATCTGAATGTCTTGCCGACCACTGTTCTTGAGTTATATTATCGAAGGCCGCACCAGACCAGGAGGTAGGGCAATTATTATACAACCACCGCTGCGTGGTTTGCATTAAGGGAGGTAGAGAAGGACCTCAAAATTTACCCTTGGCACCACTAATAAACGTCATATTCTAAAATTGTCTGGAAACAAATAATTATGATTAGATCATTAAAATGTAGGATAAATTATATAATACCATTCATTACGTAATTCCATTTACTTTAACCTACGTAATCCAAACTCTGCCAAAGTTTTTGACGTCAAATCCTTCAACTTGCGAGACATTGAAACAAGTTTCTAAGACTTTGTAAGTGAAAATTATTCTGTCTCAAATATTACAATAAATTTGGGAACAGATGAATGATATTGTAAAGCCACGTATTCATTACAGAATGGACGTGCAACTGTCGCTGAAAATAGAAAGTGCTAGCTAGTATTGATTTAAGACGGGATTTTTAGTTATCTAGTAATAAAAAGAAAATTATGATGGGTTGGAAATTATAAAGAAAACAATTTGTTAGATACACATTCTTCAGGCCACATATTCCCGCAGGCGTCTACAATCTACATATGCGCAAGTTTAATGCGCATCTACATGTCGAATAAAAAAAAATAAAGACACGAGTCTTGGTGTGCCTTATCTTGAAGCAGGCGCGTTTTACTCAAACAAATTGCTCATCACTTTTGACGTAATTTATCCACATCCTGTTCTGTCTTTTTCTCAACTCTTCCATATCTTTTTTCTTATCGTTTCTCATTTTACTCTTCTATTTGACAGTTTATTATTAGTGGTGGGCCCCAAATTTTGATTTAGATTTGACAACTGCTGTTCAAATCCATTTTGATTCTTAAATCCTTGACGATTTTAGACGTGCAGGTCAGTATAATCATTTAAAATTCCGAAAACTCTATAATTTTGGTTGGATTTTAAACAAAAAGCTGACAGTGGTTTTGTTGGACGGGCGAAGTGTCAAAGTTAAATTGAATATTAGAGAGAATGATCTCGGCGTCAGACGGGAAGTTTCGCCTGCTCGTACTCTGAGTAGATAATCCAATGCCACAATTCGCTTTCAAGTTATTCTAGAACAATCGCCTGTTGTTCGTACTGCTTATTAATCGTTAAGAATAGTCTGGATTACACTTTCAATTTATTTTTTGTAATAGTGATACTGAATCTTTTACATAACTCTTATGTATAATTAAGTAGAGTTGGATGGATTAGTGATCATTAAGCCCACATTTAATTTCTTTTATAGTATTTAAGTGAGATAACAAAACTTGGTGCATATTTCATGATAATTACAATACATTCCTAAGACATTATAAACATAATTTTAAAAATACGTCCATTAAATAAGTTGGGTATTTTTATTTAGATTTAGGTCTTTAGTAACTAAAATAGTTTTTATCATTTTAAGTCCTAACATCCCCCTATTATGAGACCACTGGCATGCATGCCTACGTCTACGATGTCTGGTTTAACACCAGAAATTTTTAGGTCTACCCTTTCTACCTGAACCTGGTGGATGTGAAAGGGCTAGGTATTTGTTCACCGCATAACTAGTAGTAAAACATGGTCGATAAATACAAATTACTAAATATTATTATTAAATGAACTTTCACCCAGTCTCGGTACGATAGATTAAATAATCGTCGAATGATTTGGGAGGCTGTCCACGTCCAATTAGGGTAGAAATCTCCCGGGACGTATGGGATCATATCGGGCCGACGATACGTCGCTTGGCCGGTGTTTAGATGTCCCCTATATGTAATATCTGCTCACTTACAGCTCTTTTATCTTTTTAGTTCACTGTCTAAAACAGATTAATCTTTTTTCTAAGTAATAGATGTATAGGTATAATTTTCTGTATTCTTTCTTATATTTGAAAAAGATCTTTAAAAGGGGATTGATACAAACAATGAAAGTATTAGGTAGCATATAAAAATGTATATCGTCGGCGCCAGTGCAGGTCCTTGTAGGACCAGGGTCCTATACTGACGCCCACGATATTGATTTAATGTAAATAAGTCCAAGAGATTAATATTGTGTTATGTATAATTGGATGTGTCTTGTAGTTTTTCACACATTTAATAACTGACCTATTTTTTGCGATCGCAGAATAATGAATGATAATATATACTTATCAACCCATAAACGTCTTCAATAAGCGGACTACCTAATCCAAATTAATTAAATTGGATTGACCACTTCACTTATGTGCGTCTTTTGGTCACGTTGTGGTTAGTCAGTGAATAAGATACATTCCAATAACCTAAACTCAAATACTGGCAGAGGACACCGCTTTGACAATTCTTATTAGAAGGCTACAATCTATGTACCTGTAAGTTTTTGCTTGTTTATTATATCGCTGTTTGCATGCAGAGACAACTGTGCAGGGTTCCTTTTTAATAGATTATCATATTGTCTCATGTCTTAAGGCGCACAACTACCTAAAGCGGGGGTATGTTACGAAATATTTGTGATCGTCAGTATAGTATATTTTACTTCATTTTTATTTATAGATTTTACTTCATATCACCAAGCCCAACGTTGAGGTATTAAAAATCTGATATTACTGATATATATGCACTATTTTATCTGAATATTGTATAGTCAGTTATAAAAGGGCTTTCTTTGAATGAATGAATAAATACCTTTATTGAACATACTTTACAGTACAATGGATGGGCGGTCTTCTCGCCATAGACGATCTCCTCCAGACTATGATATAATAGGTTGGGGAAAAAGTCTTTTCGCATATAGTATGTATGAACTTGTAATAAGATCTCTTTGGCTATACCATTTGTATCTGGCTGGTTTTGGTATCATTAAAAAGTTTTAATTTTAAAGAAGACAATTCCAAATTCAAATTAGGAAAATGTGTGATTTTCATTTGTTTTTGTTATTGTTAAAATGAGTAAATCTAATGAAGAATATCGATACATTTTAAAATTTCACTACAAAAAAATTAAAAATCCAACACAAGCCGCGAAAAAAATTTGTGATCTTTATGGACCTAATGCAGTATCTGTAAGAGTAGCGCAAATTTGATTTAAGCGTTTTCAATCCGGAAATTTTGATATCAAAGATGCACGTCGCTCTGGTCGCCCTGTTACGGACAAAATTGATGCCAGTTTTGAAAAAGTGGAGCAAGATCGGTATATTAGTAGTTACGGTGTAGCTGGAGAACTGGGAATTGACCACAAAACGCTTTTGGCGCATCTGAAAAAAGCTGGGTACACAAAAAAGCTCGATATTTGGGTGCCTCATGAGCTCACTGAAAGAAACCTAATGAACCGTGTACTCATTTGTGATTCTTAATTACGACGTAATGAAACCGAACCATTTTTGAAGAAGCTGATAACTGGTGATGAAAAGTGGATTACGTATGACAAGAACGTGCGAAAAAGATCGTGGTCAAAGGCCGGTCAGGCTTCACAGACTGTGGCGAAACCCGGGTTAACTCGCAACAAGGTGACGCTGTGTGTATGGTGGGATTGGAAGGGCATTATTCATTATTAGCTGTTACCGCCAGGCAGGACCATCGATTCTGAACTGTACTGCGAACAACTGATGAGATTAAAGTAAAAAGTTGAAGAAAGCGGCCGGAATTAATCAACAGAAGGGGTGTGGTTTTTCACCTTGATAACGCTAGACCTCACACATCTTTAGCCACTCAGCAAAAATTACGAGAGTTTGGCAGGGAGGTGTTAATGCATCCGCCGTATAGTCCTGACCTTGCACCTTCAGATTTTCACCTGTTTCGGTCTCTGCAGAATTCCTTAGGCAGTGTCAGGTTAACATCACAACAGGACTGCCAAAACCACTTGTCGCAGTTTTTTGATCAGAATCCCCAAAATTTTTATAGCAATGGGATCACGTCCCTACCTACAAGATGGCAAAAAGTTATCCAACAAACTGGCACCTACATACTTTGGTCAAATGTAAATAAACTTTATAAAAAACCTTTTGAATTTTTATATAAAATGCGAAGAAACTTTTTTCCCAACCTAATACAACTATTATCGACACCGACTTTATTTACTGACTTCATAATTATTAAATGGAAGATTAAAATATTCATTTATTTGCATTCGTCATAATTATATTATTAAAGTTATCATTAGTACAATAGTCATTTATTTATCATTGTTACAACAGTAATTTCTTTATATTTTATTTATGTCACACATTCTACATTACTACATTTCATTTACATTATCCTAATTGTTATTGTAAAAAAAATATTGAATGGAATAGAATGTCTTGTTTGCCAAATAGTCGAATAACTTAGTCCTATAAATTTTAAATATATTACATTTCCTAATGTCAAGGGGTAACTTATTATAATATTTTTTATTGACATTGCAAATATGCCCCGTGAAAATAATGTCGAATTAAAGTTTTTATTAAATTTTAATGTGACGCATCGGCGTGTGCTTCGCATGTTTTCTGCTCGGGGCGTCTCTTTACATAGATTTTGACTTTACACAAATCCTTTGGTATTCACCTCATCCTTATAAATATTTATAATAAGTACCTAATACATATTTTTGTTTTCGAGTACAAAAATAAATAAGCGGACAACACTTAAAGCAAGAAATAAGCACTTAAATTATAAAGAAATGTATTTATGTACAGTAAAGTATTAACAAACTCTACAAATTTTCATAATATATAGGTACTGTCTATAAGAGTAGAACGTTATTTTTTCCGTCAACTCGAAATTTCACAAAGTTTATTAAGTCTATATAAGGCATTTCCACTTAATTCAACGTTATTAAAATTTCAGCAAGCAATAAACTCTACATTTTATTAAGGCGCGGAAATAATTTGGAAAAATAATGAATACATGAATATCTCAGAATAAGAAAACAGCCTTTATTTTTGGAGTTCGTCGTAAACCTTGCAAAGTATTGCCAACGTAAAGGCAGGTAACAAGGATTCTCGGATGAGACCAAACTCAAAGTGACAGGATTACCCGAACATTTGGAACGAACCTGTCGAATAAACTTTTGTATTTCTGTCTTGCCTAGAATTGCAGATATTTTAAACCAAACAAACGTCTTGGTAGCATTTTATTCCAGTGACGTGGGTCAGAATTCAGGCCGGGAAGCATAATTAAGATAGTTCTTATCGCCTAATGTGCATTTTGTTAGAATTTTATATGTATATCAGTAAACATCGTGATAAGAGCCACTTCGACATACCCTTCGAACGGTGAATTCGAACGCCACCTTTGCGTTCGAATCATCAGATTTGGACTCCGGGGTTTTCTTTCCTACTTTTATTCTCTATATCGCGTGATCTTCAGCACCCTTAATTGTATTACTGGCACGTATTACATAACTTTTTTTTTATTCACGTTTGACGACCATGTCGACCTATGTGGAGTGAAGATATGGTCTAGGATGGTGCACGCTTACGTAGAAGGTACCGTAAGGTAAGGTAAGGTACTATTCACACCGTCACACGAGACTTAAAGACACCCAGGTAATATAAGTATCGGAAAAGACAGACTCCAGCAGTGAGTTCTACTCCTTTGCGGTGCGTATGATGAAGCTTCGCGCTTATAGGAGTATCCACCATATAACGGTGCCGCATGCCGGTACGTCTGGTTGTCCGATGAGGAAAGGGAGATGGCGGGATCAGATCGAAGAGCTCAGCTGCATACTCTCCAAAGTGAATACGATAGAAAACCGATAAGCTGGCAACCCTGCGCCGATGTTCGAGACTTTGAGTTCTATCGTCGAAAAGCTGGTCTTTGCCAACCAGCCTCCTGGCTCTCCGCTCAATCGACTCTAGTGCTTCGAGTTGATATTTGGCTGACCCATCCCTAAGGTGAGAGCAGTACTCCATACGTGCTCATACTTGTGCTTTTTACAACATTAGCAGCCGTTCCGATGTGAAGTCCCTCACAACTTCAAGCTCGCATTGCTCGTCATATTTAAACATTTTGTCCCCACATAACTAGTTTTGCAATATGGATATTCTATAAAAAAAAATTATGTGTGTGTGTGCAGTTCACACGCAGTAGAAGTAAAACTTCAGTGAATATACTCATAGATACTTATTCTCTAACTTTTAATAATATAATATAAAATAATTCCGTTAGCCTACATTCGTCAACATAATATAATTCAAAATGAACTTCAGAAGTATCACTTTAAATTTTTCACTGTTTTAGTCGAAAAAAATATTATTATCGGTTTTATTGCGGTCCAAATTGGTTCTGTGTTTAATCATCGGTCTTATTGACTCTCTAAACTGTGCTGCACAATGTAAAACCCATATCTCATTCTCTCGCAGGCTTTATCTCTCCTATAGATTTATGTGTTTATCTCTTTTAGTATCACTTTTTCATTTCATCGAGTTTCAAATTACAACGATTCTAAAGAAGTTTCACTTCAAAGAATACCTAATATTTAATTTTAAAAATAGCTTCCACCCGAAACTCAAGGACTAGAAATTGGATTAATTAAATTATTAAATGGCGACTTTAAATATCATTACTAATAATATATATAGAAGAATATTTGAAAGAAGTAATACCAGTGAATATTAATAAACCTAGTTATGAAAAATGTGGGCTACATTTGGAAATCTTTTAGGTGGTTAATGTAAATACATGTAAAATACTTGCCATTAATACTGTCGTCGTATATTCGAAATCGTGTTAACATCAAAGCGGCAAAGTCTTCAACAGCCCCTCTCGTTACAAAACTCATTACAAAACGCCAAATAAGAAGTCGTAAAGTAACCTTTCTTCAGAGCCCATTAAGCTATGCCAAATGATATTTTGTCTTCTTACCTAGGGTCGTTTACATGGGGCGAGCGGGGTTCACTGTAAACAAGACCCGAATTTAATCTCTGCTCTGCTTTATCTCTAAGCCAATGAGAAGAAAACTTTATTTTGTGCGTAAACAAGGGTAATCGGTTCCTTTTTCCACACAGACGAATTCGTTTCGAATGATATTGAAAGGTCAGTTGGCGGTGTCCAGAATACGTTAAGAGCGCGGGAGAAAGTCCCTGCGGGAGCACGGCCAAGGGATGCTAACAAATCGAATAAATCGTCTAATGTGGACACAGACCACTATTGATTTACGTGATCGTAAATATTAACACGATAAACCACTCCTTATTATGTATATAAATATCTGACGCTGTTATTCAACTAAAATTTTGTTTGAATTATCCGTATGTCAGTTGTAACTGATTTTTGAGAAAAAGAAACTAATTTTTCTGATATAAAATCTTCCTGTATAATTGAATTATAGTTGCTTCACAAATAATAGCATTTGATCATGACTCGGGCTTCAAACTATTATATGAATAACGCGCTAATTAGTATACAATGGTTTTCCCTAGAAGATCTTTTTGTATATAACGAACCGAATTTTTACAATAAATTACACTATATAATGACGTTTAAATATCTTAGACAACTTAAGCCACATCCAAAATTAGATATTATAGTAGATAATGTTTTATATTAATCCTTTAAAGACATAATTTAACTAAAATACTATCCAAATATATATTTTGTAAGAGAAAACAAGGTATAGTTTCGTTCACATTAGTACCGCTACTACTAGCAAATACGGTTTCCAAAATCTGCTGAGAGCACTCATTTGGACTAGGTGTCAATAAATAAATAAATAATCGGCAGACAAACACAAAAATTTTATATCCCAAAATTGAACGAGTTACGCTTGGGTTATGATGACCATAGTAAATAACGGAGAAAATTCGTTTCCGAAATTTACACTACCAGGAATCGAACCCGGAGCCTCTGCGTTGCAGTGAGGTATGCCGTCAAAGGCTTAGCCCGCTCAACCACAGAGGCCGTCGTAATACACAAATATTACCTCATATCTATGACCAGTATGTTTATATATACTTTTGCTCTGACAACGGCCTTGAGCGGTGAGATTGGGAATCCCTACGTTTGAAAGGCTCTGAGACTGCACTGTGATGTATTCCCCTACAGAAAATGACGCAATGTTTCAGGGAAGTGGCTCAAGGAGCCGACGTCGTCAGGGTTCACGGATATTTCTTCGGTTCCCAAAACCCCAGCATTAAGGCGATGTAAAGGAAGACTGGGACGGTTTAGATGGTAGGTCCTAGCATCACATCGAGAGTCCAATACTACATTACTGCTATTCCCAAATTGTAGGGTGTACATGAAGGATTACAATTTGGTTTTTCTTTTAACAAACCCGACTACTCATTAAAAATCAAAAAAATGTATAAAATAAAAAATAAAAATTACTATATTTTGTAAGCTTGTTGCTGTTCTTTTATGTTTTACTTGACAACGAATTCAAGATATTATAGACAAAAGTCGGTTAAATTTTTATTTTTTATTTTTAGTGTGAAGTCGGATTTGTTTTTGTAAAAAAAATTGCGTAAATATTTCAATAGCTTTAGAAATAATATACTAAATTACTTTATTTTTATTTATTTTTTCTAATTTTTACAAAAACTCAAACACTATTTTACATGTTTCTTATACTCTATTTTAATAATTTTATAGCCAAAACTTCTGTATACATTTTTTTAAATTTCAATAAATTCTACATATTAGTTTTATTATTTTATACAATTTTGATCCTAGTCATTTTGCCTCTATGTTATTGTTTTGATTCTTTATTTTATAAGTAGCCATTAACCTATTTTCTAATATGACATTTTCTTCATATTAAGCACTTGTGGAAATTTTATAACTGGCACGCGTATACAAATTTGCCATCTCTATTCGGTGTATATGCTCTTCAACAAGAGTTGCTCTCGGTTTCGGTTATGATGGGACTAAATCGGGAGTACAGTAATACAATACACTTACGAGTAAAGCAAAAAAAATAAATTTACAATTATTGACGAAGATATTGTGTTACGAAGAAGTTAATCTTTCGATTTGAAGAAAATTGAAAATCGGTCCACAATTGACGGACAAATCGAGTAACCTATATACAAAAAAACATACAAACGTGTAGAACCTCCTCCTTTTGGAAGCGGTTAAAAAAGGGTGAATTTAAGCTTGGACAGCACATTTACATCTACTAAGTTGACTTATTATCAATAGTCAGAGGGCTGGTGCTTACCTCGGCCAACTGATCAATATAGGCTATGGCGATCCAGCGAGGAAACGCAGCCAGCCTTCTGGCCACCTTACCCATAGAAGACGGCGATCTAGGGTCAGTATTCTACTTATAGTCTTGAGCGACTATGGGTAGAATACAATATAAATAAGTTAAGTTTTCTTGCATTGTATTCGATTGTATATGTAAGTAAGTATTGTCTTTAATTTTATTTATATTTTACTTTAAAAACATAGAATTCGTTTATCAATAGTGTTTTACGAATATTCTAAAATATACATACATTTATTGTAACAGCAACATCATTAAAGTAAACACCTTAAAAGTTATCTGAAAAATATCCTACTTAAGCAAAAATATATAATACCCTAGAACCTTCGCCATAATACTATTATATCTTGTTTCACGAATACGAGAGCATAAAATAAATTTATCCCAAGTACAATTCATAGGTCTTCACTAACAACGTGATAATATTTCAAGAAACATAAGGAAAATATCTAATATCCGAAATCTTATATTATTATGTTTAGTTTTAGTATTATTATACATATCTTGTTTAATCATCAGTTTATTTATCCCTAAACCCAAATGTTTATGACGAATTATTTATTGAACGTTTTATAAAGGCGATGAAAAAAGTCCGCTTACCTGTTGTTAAAACCTATAATTTTTGTGACTGTGTTTTGATATTTCCAAAATTTGATTGCATATTTACGGGTAAAACAGGTTATATAAGCCACACGCGATCGCACAACCGGCTTAGAAATGAGAGATCTAATATTCACAATACATAACGGTTGAAACAATGTAAACTGGTTTAGAGTTATTATTATCACGCCATAGCAGCCAATTCTCCGGAGTCATCATTTAATCCTTACTGGCTACCATCTTCAGGTTATAATTCTTGTAAACTAGCGAGCATCTACAGTAAGTTGGTCGAAAGGAGTCAGTCTTCGCTTCAATCTTCGTTTCCCCTTTAGTCGACGGTCTTCAAACACAGATGACTAGGCGATTACTATTATACTTCAACGACCTTATTTCGAGAGCGATGTTGGATACTTTGAGTCTCTTTTACATTTCCTATCTGCACATAACCCAAAAGGCATCAACAATCTTGTACTGTCACTGATGCTGAAATCTTATAATTAATATTGTACACCGGAGATTGATGTAGAATATACTTCATGTGTTAATAAATTCACAATTACTACGGGACCCGAAAACAACACAGATTATGATGTGCAAAATAAAAAAAAACAAAATGAAGTGAGAATGATTAAAAATTAATAGTGTCAACGAACTGCATTGAACAAGTCCGTCGAGTAGTTTTCGGATTATGGAGTATTTTCTATTAAATGTATTCTAGAGTTCCATATCCAAAAGGCTTAATTATTGAACTTTCGCCATCTCTACGGAACCCTCCCTGGGTGTAGACTGACGTACACTTGGCCTATCTGTTTTCTGAAATAAAAACTTCTTTAGGCACGTTGAGCACTGTTGGGATTCGGAAAAAGCACTGAACTCGTATGACCGTGACGCTCAGA
Organism: Dendrolimus houi; assembly: GCA_039645545.1. NCBI lineage: Eukaryota > Metazoa > Arthropoda > Insecta > Lepidoptera > Lasiocampidae > Dendrolimus > Dendrolimus houi. Next base: position 10,806,293 of record CM077132.1, read on the forward strand.
TATAAAGTTTTCCTCTCCCACGACTGACAGTTTTTTGTTTACCAACCCTGTTTACTTTTGGCTACTTAAGCAAAAGAATATTTATCATTGTCCACCTAAACTTTTTAGCATCAAAACCGAGCCGGCACTCGTTAAAATTTAGTTGCCTCAATAACCAAGATTACCCTCGAGACTAAAACAAACAAAAAAATAATAAAACATTTTTTGTACCATTTCAGGCGAACCATCACCGTCAGATAAACATTCCCTTTTACCCCGGATACGGAAACAGAGAATGCTCCCGAGGAAATGAAGGGCAAAATGTTGCTAAGAGAAAACTCCCTGCGGATGGCAGTAGGCGTCATGATTAACGTCCTTTACACGAGTCAACGTTATTGTCTGACACACAATAACATACGTATGTTGGTTTATTTGTACCTTATTGTATGTTTGTACATCTTAATTAGTAGGTGTGATGAGAAAAATTATGTTGGCTTTATACAGACACAAATAAATAAGAGTAACTCTAATTACGAAAAACTATAGGTATCTTTATAGAATAAATACAACCAGCTTATTAACCGACTTCAAAAAATGAATACGCTACTAATGTTAGTGATTTAACCTATCATTTCTAGGGTCGGAATAGAAGGCATGCCCACCACGTTAGTCCAAGGTAGATTAATAGGTTTTATACACCGGTTATCTTGAGGTGTATTTATCTGCATGACCTTTTCCTTTACTTTTTCGTGGCAAATAAAACAAAATTCATATAGGATACTAGCTGTGCCCGCGTAATCGTCCACGTGGAATTTGTTTTCAAAACCCCCTATTTTGAAACATTCTTCATTGGTGCTCCGCTTCTATTGGCCTTAGCGTGATGATATATATCCTATAGCCTTCCTTGATAAATGAGCTATCTAAAACTGAAAGAATTTTTCAAATCAGACCAGTAGTTCCTGAGATTAGCGCGTTCAATCAAGCAAACAAACTCTTCAGCTTTATAATTATTAGTATAAGATTTGCTTAAGAAGAATACGAACCAGTAGGTACTATTGAATACTAGTATCTTAGATACTGGCTTCTGACCTAATAAATATTTTAGGAGAAATAGTTACAATGATAATGACATCATCAAACTCCGAGTAGTTTATTGTTAAGAAGTTTGGTGAAACAATACCGACCAGAGACGCATCTACTACTACGTGTGTACATGTAGTCAACATAATATATTGCCAAAACCGGCTAACTGACTTTGCCGAACACAACAATAGTTTGTTTGGAAACTCGAAAAAGGTACCATTAACGGGCACTAGTCGGGTGTGTAACTGCAGTTCTGGCCGTATAACTGTCGTCAATCGGGCGTGCGGCGCGCGTCATTTGTTTCAGTGTCACAAATCGCCCCCGCCCGCGGTACCGGACCCTTGCCAAACAAAAACAGAGTGTTTCCAAACAAATGCAGTGTTTTTAAACCACGAAACTCCCCTGTATCTGGTTGTCTTTGTATAACAACATATCTATCGTGCAGTTTGTTGAACAAAATTTTCTCTCATGACGATGACAATTATTATTCTTATGTTCGAACTCCATCCGGGATGATGTTAAAGTTATTAACTGTTGCCAAATGAGTCAGGAACAATTCGTCCAGGAACGGAGAAGGAAAATGATTTCCTGCGGTCAGGCGGTCTGTCGTAAGAGGCGACAAAAACAACCCACAGCGAGGTAGTAAGGTAATTGCCCGCCTGATGACTACCAACTTGGTCTAGATTAGAGTATGCCGCCATAACAACCTTGAGTTGTGTTCCGGTATTAGTGGCCAGTTTCCAGTCTGCCTTTAGAGAGACGCAGTACATTGGTAGCACCTTCGGTGTTAGAAATGTCCAGAGGCGACAATAACCACTTTCCATCAGGTGGGTCATCTGCTTGTCTGCTTAACTTATAAAAACATTAGTCTTATTTATAGCGCTAAAATAGCACCGTTAATGAATAATTACGTTAGTGGATATACGTAACTTCTCTGTCAATAATTAACGTCATTAGCAAATTAATAACAATATCGCATAACAAATAACTTAATTAATCCGTCGCTATATTTGCGTGAAACCGTCAATAATTATAAGCATTATCCCATATGAAGCAGTAGCATTAGTATATTTTTTCTATGGTGTAACTCATGTATTCTTAATATTTAAGCATCTTATATGTTAGAATCAAACATCGAAGCTCTGGCGCTCCTAGGTTTGACTAGTTAAACCTCAAGCCTGACATAAAGTCTTTGTCTAAGTCCAACTAAATGACGTTTTTCTGCCTTTGTCTAACGATTTTTTCCCTAACCTAGGAGAGACTAGTATATACAGTCATTAAACATGTAACAAGTGCAGTACGAATCGACGTTTGACCGAGTCTGCCTTAGTCGCTTCTAGGATCGACTACGCAAAACCCGAAACAGATTATTTTACGTTCGACGTTTGACTAAAAAGTTAGGTACTTTTAGTAATAGTTTCTTAAGTTTTCGCGACTACTATACATAATAAAACTACGTTTTAACGGTTTTAAGCGCAATAATTTATTTGATTTTTATTATTCCGACGTTTCGGCCACTTTTCAGTAGCCGGGATTACGGAAGACAAAGATGTCGAGTGTCAATGAGTATTGTTAAAGTTTTATTTCGCCTACCACCAACTTGTTCATTTTATAACAACAACAAAATTAAAACGAAATAATTAAAATGAAATAAATTACCGCGCTTAAAACCGTTAAAACGTAGTTTTGTTATAGGTACTTTTAGATTTGACTAAAAATACTTTAGTATAGAAATTGGAATTTATTTTGGGTTTGTCGAACGGCCTTGGTCAAACCTAGGATAAACCAGTCGGGAAGAGACTTCATATCGACCTTTGACTACTATACATTTATTATATACAATTTACCTATATATTGAGATTCTACAGATTTTTCGTAAGTATTTCTTTTTTCAAAAATATAGTAAAGCACAAACAAGATAGTGAATTCCATTGTTTAGCTCCTTAATGCAATTAAACTATTTGCTAGTCTTCAGGCTTTGGTACAAAAGGCAAAACAAAACGAGATAATACAAGTTTGTCGTGTGTTGCAAGAGTGGAGACCGTATATTCTGACTTTGTAATTTTCATGTCTGGTGCCCAAATTAGTTTCGGGGCGAGCAGAGCAAGTGGCCATATCTTTTGCGCGAATACTCAATATCAACTTAAAACAATGTAACCAAAACGTGAAAGCGAAGCATGAAATTACCAAGAACAGTACAAATGTAATTAAATCTAACCGTTAAACTCAGGCATTGTCGTAAAAGTTAAGTAAAAGCTCCGCAGAATCTTTGTTAGATTTACGTTTTATGTTTCGCGAAAGAACGAAAGGAGAATAATTTAATAACATTAAGTAATGATAAACGTAACATTTCAAAGATTACTTTGTTACAAAATGTTAACAATGAAAATAATGCCAATAGACATTTAAAGATGAAAGGGGTCTCCATAGACTATATACTTGTCTAGACGGAGTAGAGAAACTACAAATACGGGGAAGAAGTTGCCGTCTGCAATTCGGATCCTATATGGAGTTTCTCTAAAATTTTATTTTTATTTCTCGATATGTTTTAGTTTATATTCTAGACGCGCGTGGTAGAGCTCTGCTGGAAGCATATCTTGATTACAACTCTTAGGGCCGGCTTATGCGACGTCACACCACGCTCTCATAGCATATTAGCGTGAAACGGTTATCTTTGAGCTAATCATATTTCGTACGATGAGTGCGGGTTTCGATAACCCATCTCGCTTTCCCTCTATCCCATCTTATATATCCCATACCCTATTCCATTCCGTTATCTCATCCCGTTCCTCCGGTAAGACTTCTATATTCGATCCCCTTTATACCACCCACCTATCCCATTCCTTCGATCCTATCCCCTCTATATCACCCTAAAGACTGGCAACGCGTTGGCCTTACCCCCCTTTTATATAGAAGTGAAATCCGTTTCTGGACGCCCCACTTTTGGGGCAGTAAAGTAGTGTGGGGGTCAGCGTCTAGTTGTCAAAATACCCTCTAAAACACCTTTGTGTTCTCCGTTTCACTAGAAGTCAGGGCCACGGGACCGAGGCAGTACGGATCAATCAAATGCGCGATTTTAAAAGCCTGATTCGGTTTGTAGCCATTAAACGTATTGTTACGAGTTACGGGACTCGAATTAAAATGCCGTTGGAATTATTATAGAGTTTATTAGAACTATACAAACACGTATAACACAGGTACAAATATAACCGAACACAACAAGTCCAAACGTAATGCAGAAGGTTGTAATTCAATAAAACGCGCACTATTAGATTCCGCCGTTGACCTGATGGTCGAACATTAAGAAAGACAAGAATGCCTAATTTGCCCGATCCGACTACCCAAGACTGCTTATCGTGGCGAAGGAAAGTAAGGAGACCCAAACCCAAATCTATACTCTATACTATAATATTATGAAGAGGTAAAGTTTGTGAGTTTGTGACGTTGTAGGGGGTAATCTCTGGATCTACTAAACCGATTTTGAAAACTCTTTCACCAGTGAAAAGCTACATTATTCCTGAGTGACATAGGGTATATTTGATTGTGATTAATAATAAGTATTTTTTTATTTTTTTCTGACGCCCAGCGAAGTTGGCACCGTTCAGCTAGTAATGTAATAAAGAGCGGACGAAGAAAAAGTAACAAATAACAAAAAGAGGTAACAAATGCTGAATAATTTCTCATATATAATATGTAAATAGAAGACTTTTCATGCTTTTGAAAGCCTCCGAGTAACATCGACGTGTGAGTTACCAATTTTACTCGAATTTTTTGGCCGTTTCCTTGCGCTTAATGGGTAATCTAGTCAATTATGTTATCTAAGTGTTTATTTAGATAAACGTCTCTTGATAAATTAAAGTGCTTATGACTGCATTATAATAAATGACAATAATGTGTATCATCACGGTGATAATGCTTAATAAGATTTTTAACGTGCCTACATTCTACAATGTTGCTAATATCGTAGGAAATAAAAAATGTAATAAGACACACCTTGCAAGCAGTAGTTGATATTATATTATATATATATGGAGCAACGATTAAAATGAAATGGTTGTTATATCCAAAATAAAAATTTGAGATTAAATATCACAAATATGCTATATTATTTGTTCCACCAAAATATAAAAAAACGTTTGGTCAATGCAACAGGAGACCGGAAGGCTGGCTTTGACCTTACCTCGCTCAAAGAATTAGCTTTCGTATCCAGCGTGGTAATGTTGCCAGCCTTCTAGGTACACTGCCCAATGACAGTGGTCTGGTGGGCCTGGACGTATGTATATACTATCTATACGTCAGCTACTTTGACATACAAAAAGAGATTTATAAACGGGCAGAAGAATGAATGGACATGACGATGATACGTTGTTGCAAAAAGGCTACGAAACTCTAAAAATAAATAGAAATACAATTTTGGACTTCCTATGTGTATTTCGAATGCAAAGCACATAAACCGACCGATGTCTGATGTATGAGACGAAACCATTCGTCGCTAGCATGTTACAATCTATACTTTTAATTGGCATCCCTGTAGATCCAGTGCCCTGCAGGCGCCAGTCATGTTGATGTGTGGAACAAGCCGATACCGGACATTGATGCATCTCCCTGATATTTTTAGAGGTATCTACTCGACAGATTTAGGCCATTATGTTTGTTGTCTACATGCAGTTGCTGCAATTTTTAGATACGTGTGTTCTAAAAATAAGTACTATTTATTACATGTAATTTGTGTGCCTTGTTACTTTCTTCCAAAGTTTTGATTGGATCATTGATATTTCAAGATTTTTACGAAGCAGTTTTCGCAAACTGAAATTCGTTTTTTAATTTAAAATACGAAATTCAGATTACGGAGCAAGAGATAAATCGAATTGAGTCGTAAGATATTTTCTTTATTATATTAATTTACAATTTATGTATTGATTTTGATGTAAATAAATGAATCATCAGTCTTAAAGGGGAAAGTTGTAAATTGACTATTTCATTACATAAGTATGATTTATGTCTTAAATTTTCCAAATAAAACGTATTTCTAGATTTTAAAGAAATTAAAAATTTAAATAAATTGAATTTCGTATTTCCCATATATGTATAAAAAACATTATTTTAAAGTAGTTTTCTTTTACATACTAATAATTAACGTAATAATATTATCCTAAATATAAAGAAGACAACAATAATATACACATCAGGAATTGAAAGGTTCCTGTTTCTGAATGTCTCTGCTGTTATCACGTAGTTGTTGAATTTCCTTGATACTACGCTGTTATAAAAGTACCGGGAAAAGGTCAATAATACACAAAATGTTAGTTATTCATTTAAATTTATTTTATCACCTTCAAAGTATACTCCTTCAGAAACGATATACTTACGCCAACGAATAATCCAATCATCAAAATATTTTTTAAACGCTTTTTTCGGAATTAAGTTAAGTTCTCGTCGCAAATTCTCCTTTATGTCTTTCTTCTACCGAATGAAAACGGGTGCCACGAAGTGGTAATTTGAGTTTAAGAAAAAGAAAGAAGTCGGCTGGAGCCATATCCGGTGAATAAGGTGGTTGGTTGATGGTATTTATTGTGTTTTGGTCAAAAATTCGTTCACAGTGATGGCCTTGTGCGAAAGAGCATTATCGTGGTCCAAAATCCAAGAATTTTCTTTCCACAAATCTGGCCTTCTTCGTCGAATTTGCTCTCTTAAACACCGCGTAACGCTCAAATAATATACTTTATTTACCGTTTGACCTTCCGGTAAGAATTCCGAGTGCACAACACCGCGATATTCAAAGAAAACAGTCAAAATGACTTTGACTTTTGATCGACTTTGGCGTCGTTTTTCGGTTTCGGTTCCTGTTAACTAGTTTATAATGTCAAACTCGTAAACCCACGTCTGGTCACCAGTAACAATGCGTGTCATGAATGTTGGGTCGGAATTGAATCGTTCTAGCATAGTCTCAGCGACTCTTATACAATTGAGTTTTTGGAGAAAATTCAGGTCTTTTGGGACTAGCTGAGCGGCAAAATGTTTCATCCCCATGTAATTATTGAAAATGATAAGGATCGACTCGTGAGACACAGGATTTTCTGTCACTTTTGCAATGTTAACTTAAGTTGAAGACGTTGATGGCCTACCAGGGCGAGACAATTCTTCCAGCATATCTCGATCGCTTTTGAACGCTTTATACCACTCATAAGCACGTGTTTTTGATAAAGTCGATTCACCGTAAGCCGTCTGTAACATTTTCAGTGTCTTCGAACACGAAATTCCATTAGTGATGCAAAATTTAAGACAAACTTTGTTTGATGTTTTTGTCTAGATATGATCTAAATAAAAACAGCACTGTATTTAATCTAAATGACCGATGCAACTCAAATTCCGCGCCAAAATGAAAAACAGTTGTGCCAATGTAACAAAAATAATAGTAATTTGGAACCATAAACAAATATACAATCCTCCATTCCCGATACTTTTTTGACAGAATGTATATCTAATAATAATAGGCAGTCACATAACTCACAGTCTAATTAAACTTGGCTTGGCAAGGTTAATTACGCAACTTCCTTCATAGATTTTAAAGTAAGTCAGCAACTTGTATTGCCTTACTAAAGTCTAACGCAAGGAGAAATAATGACAATATAATTAGTAAAAGAGAGTCTTTTACTTAATACATTATCAAACTTTTGTACCTAATTCTTAAATTAGTGTAGAGTAAAATTGCTAAGTCTATGAGCCAACGACCTACACAAGGTCGTCGGTAGGCGCTGTATGAGGAAGTCTAAGGACAGGGACAAGTGGCGCCGACTTGGGGAATCCTACGTCCAGCAGTGGCATGCGATTGGCTGACGACGACGACCATGGGCTGTATCTTGGAATATCCTCCAGGTCAGAATAATCCTCCTATGCGCTCTTCCCTATCATTACATCTTATTCCATTCCTCCTGTTTGACCTTTTTGTCCCATTCCTTATATTCCATCTTCTATCCTATCTCTTTTTTCCCCATCCCCTGTATCCTATTATAAAAGCTAGCAATGCGTTGGCTTCGCTGCTGGCACTGCATTTTATTTTACAATTTTTGGATGAATATCAGCTATTCACATAATAATAATAACACATTAGTGATAGTGTGCTATTAACAATTCACCACAGATAGGACTGAATTAAGATATCTAACCAGCGATCAGAGAACTAAAAACAGAGAAAAAACATAGTAACTTAAACAAGTAAAATTAACCTAACATACTAAGATAGCCTGCTCATTATACACTAAAATTCCAAATATAGATAATTGAGTTTATTTCTAAAATTAGACCCCAGGGTACCTATTATATCGAAATCATAGCTGCGAATTAATTTGTTATACATAGTACACGATACAGAAAACTATGACAGTACTTTTTCTCTATCCACAAAATTAGTACACTCAGTCGCCCATTAAGTTCAAAAGTCAAAACCGTAATTTCCAGGTAAATCAATAAAGTGTTTTATGTGCAACTAGTTGTTTTTCTGTCAGCAATTACCTTAAACATTGCAGAAGGAATGGGTTGACTTGTTTTATATACCGACTGCGAACTCATAATTGTGGCCTAACTTCGTGACTTGCATTGCTCATTGTAGGTCTGTTTAATTTATTTACTTGATTGTTTTGCGCAATTATGAAGTTTTATCAAGTGAAGTTGTTTTAACCTTTAACGCTTTAAGCACGCATGGCGGGTAAATAAGCTGTACTTCAGAAATAGAGAATCCGTTTTTATTATTTTATGTTGGGCTTATGTATCAACACATATAAAACACACAACTTATTCGTTGTTCGTAGTCGGTACATTTTTAAGATAGTAAGTACATTAAGCCGATGTTAAATTTTATGTTATACTAGCATTTGCCCGCGACTTTGCCCACGTTGAACAGGTAATAAAGATTACAATTATTTTGCTTAATACAATCAAATGTTATCTTCAGCTGTGTAATGGATATTTTAATATAAAAATACACGAATCCCGAAAAATTCCCGTCAAAACTCTGTATAAGTAATGTTACTAAAGGAATACACAACTACAATAGATTTATTTACTAAAGATTTTATCGATCAGTGAAAATGTCGCATCGGAACAAAAAATTTACGATCTAGCCACTTTAAACCTCTCCCAAGAAAATTGCCGTACGATTCTCGGGATATAAAGTACGGCAGCTTTTAAGTCCGGGAATTAACTATCGAATTAGCACCGAAATCGACCTAGTAGTTTTTGCGTGAATCTCGAACAAACAGACAAATACAAAAAACGTAAGGTGCAAAAGTCTACACTTTTAAAATGTTATAATATTATACAAATCCGTAGATTAAGGACTAGAAGACAGTTTTTGAAATATGGAGTATTTTCAATTAAGGTGTACAAATTAAAAGTAGACCAAAAAAGGGATGGATGGATTGTTTGAGGAAAACCTTAAGGACTTAACCGATTTATTTGCCTGTTATAGTGAGCACACAATGTTAGTTATTACATAGTAAACGAATATATTTTAGGCGCTATGATTGTGTAATTTTATGCAAATATCTGCCGTTTCCAACATTCAAACAATGTTCTCCCAAGTTTTAATTATCGCCTTGATTCTGTGCCGGTGAAAGCCAACAACGAAGAACAATTCCAAATCTATTCAATTATTCAAACTTTTAATTAATATTAATAGACGCTCTCACTTTCAAAAGAAAGAATACCGAATACACAGGATAAAAACTCCTTAGAAATCTGCATTACCCGCAGCTGCGGACTGTAAATTAATGCGAATACAATAAAGCGTCGGCGCGATGGTCGAAAATAGACAGTCGAGAGGTGTGAATAAAAATTAATCTCGAACGGTAATAGTGGTGTATATTTTTAGAATTTCGTAGCCATTTTGACAATAACGGAACAATAGGGTAGTTGACAGTGAAATCGACTGAGACATTTTTATCATAAAACGCCAAAACCTCCTAGATTTTATAAGAACATAACAAGTTATACTATCATATGTTTGTACTAATATTATAAAGAGGAAAGATTTGATTGATTGTTTGCATTGAATAGGCTCCGAAACTACAGCACCGATTTGAAAAATTCTTTTGCTGTTGGCAAGCTGCTTATACTATATTTAAAAAAATCATTTTAGATACCCGTGCGAAGCCGGAGCGGGCCGCTAGTTTATCATAAAACGCCAAAACCTCCTAGATTTTGTAAGAACATAACAAGTTATACTATCATATTGTTACGAGTTAGGGGACTCGAATTAAAATGCCGTTTGGAATTACTATAGAATTTATTAGAACTATACAAACACGTATAACACAGGTACAAATATAACGGGACACAACCAGTACAAACGTAATACACGTTGCGTAATGACGCGCAAAGTCCGTCACTATATAGCTTATCGAATGTACACACGTCTTGTCTCGCTTGTGACCATCGCTAGACTGCCGATCTCTCCATTGGGACATTGCTTTATAATGCGCCGATGCAATATGTCTTCCTACCAAGCGCGTCGACGCAATTTTCCAGAAAATGTAATCCGCACACCTGCGTAATTATGCCTGCGAACGGCCATAAATCAGTATAATACACAATAGGCCACAATATTCTAATTACAAATTTTAAACATAAGGTAAACAAAAGAAGTCCAAATGCCGAAAAGGTAATAAGCTGCAGGTGTGTATTGGTCTTTGTCGGTCGTAACAATATGTTTTACGAGTAATTCTTTTGTTAACTTACATTGAAACAACATTAATATTTAGTAACATTGATTAGAATATCACCGCTATAATGTGAATGTATTATCTTTATAGCCTCATATTATGAACATTGTTTTGAGAATATCAGTTGTATATTTCTAGAACGTCACAGCAAAGATGATTGAATCTGTCAAGTAAGCAATTATGTCATATATGTAATATTACAAGTGGAATAATACATGTGTTTTTCTCGTAAAAGTATTAAAACAGTTTGCTTAGAAACAGTGTTTCAATACTTTATCTATACACATAATAAAACTGTAGAGGTCGAATTTCTGTACAATGAAAAAAAATGCTAAAAACCAAGTCACGGGGATGTAAGAAGTGAAATAGAAGTAATTTAGATTTTTTCAAATTTTTGTTTGTTTGTTTGTTTATCTGTTTGTCTGTTTGTTTGTACCGGCTAATCTCCAAAACGACTGGACCGATTTAAATGAAATTTTGTTTGATGGAAGCTTATATCCCTGGTCAACATATAGGGTAGTTTTAATCCCGATAAATTAAAGAGTTCCCGTGGGATAGTTAAAAAAACTTTCCACGCGGACGAAGTTGCGGGCAGAAGCTACATAAAGTTGTTACTACTACTAACTATTTTATAGAAATATAAAATAGTGGTATAGTCAAATGTTAAGATTTGGTTTACAAAAAAATAATAGATGGATTGTGTGAAGAATGACATGATGATTTGTTGTGTCACAAAGTACGTATGGCAGAATAGAAGAGTATGGAAGGAAAAGACATATTGTGCCTACCCCAAATAAATGAGAGAAGGTGAAAGAACAGAGGGAACTATAAAATAGTGGGGATGTACACAGATGAGCTTAACCCTGAAAAGAGTTTTCTTCCAACCAACCTATGCAGCTAGCGAGAGGAGGAAAACAAGAGGCAGGGTTGTGTACGTCAGAGTTTATTTGTATAAATATATAGGTCCTTATTGATACTTAAATGTACATTTATATATTTGAAAATACATTCTTATAATACTGTTACAACTTAAGTTCCTACAAAAACAAAATCCACCTGCATATCTGAAACAAAGCACATTTATTACCTGCTGGCATTTAAACTAATTGTAACTCTTTTATGATCGCCTTCTTTTGTTTAATTTGTTTTTAAAATTTGTGATTAGCAAACAGCCCGTTATTATTATACTCTTTTATAGCAGTTTGCGGCCGAGTCATTAGCCAGGTGTGGCGGATTAAGCCGACTTAGATACGGGGGTATTGCATTTGTGCAGTATAAAACGATGACCTGGTGAAGGGGGAGACAGTCGAGCGATAACTACGAGCGAAGCAAGACGTGTGTACTACAATCGGGAATCTAATAAGTGACGGACTTTGCGCGTTTTATTGAATTACGAGCTTCTGCATTACGTTTGTCCTTGTTGTGTTCGGTTATATTTGTACCCGTGTTATACGTGTTTGTATAGTTCTAATAAACTCTATAGTAATTCTAACGGCATTTTAATTCGAGTCCGTAACTTCTAACAATACATTAGTATTTTTAAAATAACGTCATAGCAAGTTATTTTAAATCCTGCTCTTTTATTCAAATATTGTTCTACACTTTATTATAAAATGTATCACTTATGCAATTGTAAAATAGTGGATGATGGTCGTCTCTCATATAGGTTTTGATTGGACAAGCATACAATTGCCCAATTGTTTTTCACTGTATGCGCTTTATTATCCTAAATGGTTATTTTACTAAAAAGAAAGCAAAGTGCGTTTCTGATAGTGTTTCCGTTTGAATCCCGATAAATTGAAGAAATCTAAGATTAATAAAGACCTCTCAAATGGGCAAAAAATAATCTCTGGTTTCCCAGAATAGATACTTACAACTTTACACCTCAATAGCAATAGAATAAATGTTGGACTATTTGTGAAAATCTGTGTTAAGAAATTAACTGATTCTCACTTTAAAGTATTGTTACGAGTGTGGGACTCGAATTAAAATACCGTTGGAATTACTATAGAATTTATTAGAACTGTACAAACACGTATAAAACAGGTGCAAATATAACTGGATACAACCAGTACAAACTGCACGATTTAATAACACGTGCAAAGTCTGTGACTATATAACTCCTCGAATGTACACACGTCTTCCTCGTGTCGTAGTCGTCGCTTGACTGCTTCACCCCTCCCTTCGGGCATCCCTTTTATTTCGTACAAATACAATATGCCTCGACGCAAAACAATAACAACAAGGATTAGATCGACACACCTGCCTAATGACGGACATAAAATAAGTACAATAACAATAGAATTTTTTTCTTAATTACTAATTCTAAATACAAAGTAAACAAAAGAAGTGCAAATGCGGGCAGGTGATAAACCGGTTTTATGGCAGGCAGGTGTGCATTTACTTTTTGTCGGCATGTAACAGTATTAATATTTTTTTAGTGCTGAATCTTAAAGTTTTAATTTATATTGAATTCTATAACAGTCACTTACCTTTGGGTAATGGTTCTATCACGACCTTGACAGCAACCACTGTGGCTAATCCAACTAATATCCATAGCATTACCATAACGCCCTTAGCAGAGCGCGTCTGTTCGTCCATTCTTATGCAGTCACCTCAAGTATTCCACATTGCATTACTGTAACAAGAAATAATATATAGTTATTTTTTTTTAAATATACTTCTATTAAAATATTACAGTGCTTTCAAGATTAATTTTATTCTGGTCCCAGACATATATGTTGAGTCTGGGTCGAATTTTATCATTTTATGTTTTTTTTTCGTTACATGCGAAATGATTGTATCACCTAGATATACGTACTCAAAGCAATGTTAAGCTTATACTCATAAGGATTTGAAGTAAGGGCAAAAAAATGTCATGTTCATTAAAGTAATAAAACTGTCAAACTGAACACCTTGTTGATCTCGTTGTAGTATTATATTACGGTTATATAAAAAATTAACAGATCAGAATCCGAACTACGCTTTTTTGTATTTTCTCCCCCGTTTTAGCAGACCTCTCGAAGCTCGCTTGGAGCAGGTTTCCTCCAGTAATATGGAAGAGGCCTGCCTGTTATAGTAAGACCTGCCAGGGTAACGACATTGGATAAGCTATTGAATCCTCTATTATAGCTTGTGACCGCCGCTAGTTCCACACTACCTCACTCTTTATACCTGAGCAATGGGCGTGCTTTTTCACTTCGCAAAATCGTCAGTTCCATTTTACTTAATTGAAAGTAATAAAACAGAACTGATTCGGATAAGGGAATAACGTAACACTAGTAACAGCCAGTATCCTATCCCATGCAAGCACTAAGCACGCTTTGCTAATGACGTACGTCGTAATTACCACAGCTCACTACTGCGAATAATTACAAATACATAAATTATTACTACCTTACGTAAACTCCAGAGTTAGCTGAATATGCACCTGATATTATATTTGTTTTAGCTGTTTAGTAACGGTTAAGTGTTTTAAGTTTAATTAAGGTACTGAAACTTTACAGGGATATTTTTAAGGATTTGTACAAGAAAGAGAGTAAATGCTGTACGATCTTAGTCGTAGGTTTGAATCCTGGCAGGTAGTAATCCAGCTTAGGCAGTATGAACTTAATGTGTATATTGTAATTTAATACGTTCAATTTTTAAATTAAGCCAGCCTACCTCACTGCATCGCACAGGCTTTGGGTTTCATTCCTGCCATTGTAAATTCCTAAAGAAACTTTCCTCAAAGTGGTTTGTTGTCTATTACGCATAACAGAAGCGTACCTTGCTTATCTTGGGGATATACAACGTGTGTGTGTTTGCCGATTATTTATTTATTTACAGCAAGGTATCGCCTTTTATTTCTGTATATATTTATTAGAATTATGTTTTAAAACTAGTTTTGCCTGCTACTTACTTCGTTCGACTTATCTATCTTATGGACCGTGCAAGATATTGAAATTAATGTACCCGACTATTTAAAATATAATTTTAGTTCTCGTCTAAAAAAGTTTTAACGAATACCTTTAAAAACCGGTAAATTCACGATTCAAACAGTGTAAACCTCGCTCATACAGCGCGAGCCCTACCTAGGCATTATGTTTCTTTCGATAGAATAGCGCCATTTAAAAAGTGTGACAAAATGTTATCATACGACCACAAAACCTACAAACAAGTATTATAAACAAACACGGACGGCAAGATAGTCGAGAAAAATTATCAAATCGACAAAATTTCCAAAAAAACCGTCATACATGATTAGGGATTGTATACGTAGTAGCTTTCACTTAAGTAAAGGTATCTATTCATTTTGAAATCACAGACAGATACTTTACTTTTATTACTAAGATTAATATAATAGAAAAAATCCTAGTACACTTATACATACTAAATTTATTTGTAAAACTTTTAGGGTCACGGTGCTGACTTAATAATGTAATATTGGAAGAAGAAATTCAATATTCAGAGACAGCAGGTACGATTTTAGAAAAGTTTCATGTCGCCTACTTATTAGATTTCAAAGTTTACGAACGGCTTACTTAGAGTCTTAAGTCTCTTTACATCTCAAATATCAAGAAAGTTCAGAAAGGACAATGCCCATTTTGGGTCCACCCTAAAATTGGTTGCACCTTAACCAAATATCTTTCTGAAATATTTTCTTTCTTATGTTATTTTTTAATGTTATTATAATAAAATTATAGATTTTTTGTAACCCAGCATAGAAATTATTATTACATAACATATTTTTTTAACCGAGTTCAAAAAGGAGGAGGTTCTCAACTTGATTGGTTTTCTTATGTATGTACACCGATTACTCTGATATTTATGATCCGATTTACACGATTCTTCTTTAGTTTGATGCAGAATAGTTGCCATTTGGTCCCCTAAAATTTTAACATAGTTTGGTCCCGTAGTTTTCATTTTATGATTTTTTTTTAAAGAAAATTGTCCGTTCCCGTTTCTTAAGACCTATATTTTTTTAAGGCGCGCGGCACCTTTCGTAGCCTTGCCCACCTATAGCTAGACACTAAAAAGTAACAAAAACTTATTTTTAAAAACCGACTTCAAAAACTAAAATGTATAAAATAACTTAATAAAGATTTTTGACTAAGAATTTATTTAGTTTAATATGCACTATCAACATCAATGGTTCGTATCTTGACATTTATGTATTTATTTACTTATGTCTTTACTCTTTAGTTTGATACTCAATAACTTTAAATATTGTTGAATGTTGAACTCACTTATGTACCTCCACAAATAAAACTTTTACGATTGATGTATTGACACCTATAACGCCGCCACCTTGATCACAAAAAACAAACCTTTTACGAGCATAATAGCTTTAAATGAATAAAACGGAATCAGCAAATTATAGTATGAGTTAATAACGAACGTAACTTTAAATATATATTTTCTAAGAAATGTTGCTCTAGAAAAATTAAGATTTCTCTTTAACCTGGTTTGAAGCTTTAAACATTTGCAATGTATATGAAAGTTATTTAACTTTTCTACAAAATAGTGACAACATCATAAAGGCTCGTGAATTTTATATAAAGCCCAACTCTCCCAACAAACCGAACAATATACTTTCATCCGTTTTTGTATGAGTATGAAAGAAGAAAGAAACGAAAATCGGCTAGTAAAAAATTAATTTATATTAGAAATGCGAAAGTTTGGGTGGATGTTTGTTATTCAATCACGCCAGAACGGCTAAACTGATCTGGATGAAATAATGGATAGATTAGTACAGTCTAAAATAGCACATAGGCTACTTTTTATCACGGAAAAATGTTATCGTTTCAGTTCTCGTGGGATAACATTAACGTGGGTGAAACTGCGGGCAAAAGCTAGTAACAAATAAGTATGCCAGAAGAACACATCGTCCATATACAGGCAAGACGTTGAAAGAGTTGTAAACAGTCAATCCTGTTTTATTGATGACTTCTAGCACAGAGTAAGTATCATTTTTACAGACCCGTAAACCTTGTTACTCCGTCCTTTTCTCTTTTTATTGTTCGCTGCCTATACATACATTGCGACTTCAGTTGTTCAGTACAAATTGTAAATATTGTTTAAGTAAAATCAACTAATATGTAAACAATATCTGAGTATAAGATTCCTATTCTTAATAACGCTTGGCACTTGTCCAAGACAGATTGCCTGGTTTCACCTATTATCTCGATATGCAAGTTTCATCACGACATTATCCTTCGAAATCAGTACATAGTAACTATAATAATATACAAATTAGGCCAGAATTACTTTTTATGTAAGGCGTGCTTCCCAGATAGGATTCAGGACTTATTCAGAGTAAGTTTTTTTAAATGAATTTTATTTTACCGAAACAATACGAGAAGTCTTGATTTTCAGAGTATACAAAAAAGAAAAAGCATTTTCCTTTAGCCGCGTTATCCTTCGAATTCTACAATATTCATACGAAGCGGGATTTGAGAGTTTAACTTTTTCCAGTTATTATTCATAAATGCAAAGGCGTTAGATATTAGCCGAACTCACTTTCAAAGTTGAAGGATTTGATTTAAGGAGTTGGATTGGATCTTGTCGATATAATATTGAACTGCGGTTCAATATTTCCTTTGATGCGATAATGCTTTTCTCCAGCGCCTATCCTTGTTCATTTTCCATTCAATTCGATTTTCTTCCTTTACATCATACGAAATGATCTTTTTTATTCGAAAATAAGGCAATTTTTAGAACTGTATCGATATCCTGTTTGTGTTGTTGATCTGTATTGAGATATAAATCTCGTCTTTGTTTGAACATAAATTGGATTGTACTTCTAGATTGATCTTTCGTATGGAAATCTCTAATTTTTTGGGTATTATTAGCCATGTTGGCTAAAGCGAATAATTGTATTTATATAATATGAAATTCCCGCGGGATTCTCGGGACACAAAGTACCACAGCATTTGAAAAAGAATATAAGCTATCGTTTTAGTTAAAACTGTGTCGGAATAAGCAACTTTTTTGTGCACCTGAACAACTACGAACCGCTCCCGGAATAAATTCCCGCAGGATTCGTGGAGTAAAAAATATCGTACATTTTATTACATAAAATTTGCTATCGATCAGTGAAAAAATCACACTGGAATTACATTTTTTTTTAAATCTGGCCATTTTAAGTAATTCCCAGAAAAATTCCCGCGGGATTCCCTGGATAAAAAGTAGCGCAAATTTTAAATTTAAGATTTGCTGTCGATTAGCGAAAATCGCATCGAAATCGGCCCATAACGTGTATCCCGGACAAACCGAAAAAAAGATAACAGACAAGAAATATACAAAAAATGCATCGTGTTCTCCATCGCTTATATAGTGTATTCCAGTTGTTTTTTTAAATAGCTTTAATGTACAGACACGGCATGTTTAGAATTTTGTAAAAGAATCTTCAATCAATTCATTCTATGACTAAGAGTTCTAATGGCGCTTCCTTCTCTCCTTATTCCATTCTCCTATCTCATCGCCTTTACCTCGTTCCTACTATCCCATCCACTTAATATCTTCGTAAAGATTGGCAACGCGTAGGCTTCACCCCTGGTGCTGCAAACCTCTGTAGGCGACGGAACCACTTTACATAAGCTGGGTCGTCTGTCTGTTTGCCAAGTTCGCAATATGAAAACAAAAGATTTAGGTATTTTTACCCGTGCAACACCGGAAACAGAATACTATTTCATGTGGCCAGGCGGCCTGTCGTAAGAGGCGACAAAAAACCCCACAGTCAGGTGGTAGGGTGGTAGTCCGCCTGGATGGCTCCAGCCCTGCTCTAGAGTATGCCGCCATAACAACCTTGAGTTGTTTTCCGGTATTAGTGGCCAGGTTCCAGTCTTCCTTTAGAGAGCGGCAGCAAATTAGCAGCACCTTTGGTGTTACAAATGTATACAGGCGATGGTAACCGCATTCCAACAAGTGGGCCGTCTGACTGCCAGCTGAACTCATGCAATAAAAAAATATAGCAATAAGTACTTAGTAGCTATACTAAACCTATCTAAAACAAATTGAAATTATTGTCGATTAAAAAATACGATTTGAAATTGAATCAGAAAAATCACTCCAAAAACCATTTTAAAAGTTTCATCTCGATACCTGGCAGGCACCCTCAGGAAATTAAGTTCGGTGATGCCTTATTCATTTCGCATGTTAAAGGTGCGAGGCAGGGCTGTACAAGGAGACATTCTAATTACGGCTGTGGGCGTGTCCAGCGACTCGTCACCTGATTAAAGCATCAAAGATCTCAGCAGCCGGCTCGTAATTATTTGGCCTCAGTCTGTGCAATATAAGGGTTATTGGCATATTTAGTCATTCACACATCGGCTTAAATTACAATCGACTGTGATTGAGAGAATCCGATTTATTTAATGTTTAATAATGTAAATAGAATGTAAAATTATTGAGATCATATGTTTTTAGAGTTATATAACCTTGCCATAGGATTTAGAACACGAACTATTTTTTTTGCTTTCTGGTAACACCTTTATCTTTTATCTGTCGTCAACGTCATTGAATTCTAAACAAAGTGAATTTATCCGTTTTTTTTTTAATTTTAACGCCGACCCAACTCTATAATCCACTAAAAATAACTAAATACGCATATAACAACACTAAGCTTCACATGAGCAGTGATTTTTAAAGTTTGCCAAGGATGTCTAGAGGAATTTTAAGCAAATTTCTTTTCGTCATAATTTGACGATATTTACCAAAGAAGCGAAAAGAACCTTTACAAACCTGTCATTTCGGCGGGACATGACAGGTTTGTGATGGTTCGGTTTGCTTCTTTTAATCGAATAATTGCTCTATTAATTATCACAAGGTTCTAACACCTTAGCACAAAAGCTCTAACGCTACAATAGGACTTTGTGGAGACGAGCTCAACGGGTCCCGGTGGTGAGGTGACATACGTGGAAACCATTCAGTGTCAGGGACTGCGGCGACACTCTTGGGAGGCGATCCGCCTTGGCCTCTCCTGGTGCACATACTTGCCCAAGTTCGTCGATCCCGACAGGATGTCCTTGCAAGGGGCCTGGTTTATTGCCGAGCAGAGTTAGAGGCGGTCAGGACGTGAGAAACCGCGACCATGATCGAAACCTAGTCAAGAGATTTAGAGTCTCCTGAGGCTGGCACTGATACAGTGGAAGTCGGGCGCCCACATCTGCTGCGATGGTCACGTAGAAACGCGGGACATTGAACTTCAGGATAACGCAGATACTTACCGGGCACGGGTGCTTAGATAAGTATCTGCATCAGATTGTGGGATATCCGCGTTTCCCTCAGTGCTGCAAGTGCGGCGCATTAGACACTGCGTTCCATACGCTCGTTAAATGCGCTGCATGGGCACTTCGGAGGTTCAAGCTCGAGGCCGTAATAGGGCCGATCGACTCGCTGAATAGCTTGGTCGAGGCTATGCTGCACAACGAAGATCACTGGGAGAGCGGCATCGGCTTTCTGCGAGGCAGTAATGACTCGCAAGGAGGCTGTCGAACGATTGGGGGCGAGAGGTGCACACGACGACAGTCCGGCCGGCATCCGGAAGCGCAGATATGCGCAAGATCTCCTCCCGTGATTCCGTCACTGGGTTTCATCAACATTTGGGGATGTGGTGGATCTAAACCTCTGTTGGTGAAGTGGGTCACTCTGCTTCCCGAGGTGATCTAAGCCTTGTTGCGCGGATGAACATAGGTGTAATTATTGAACTATTGAAAACCTCATTTTCTTCCATCTCAATCGCGGGCACATGGGATGCAAGTTCAGGTTTAGTGGAGTAGTTAAGAACGTCTGTATCAGAGTCTCACACAAGCCGTGCGGCACTTAATCTCGCCGCGTAAGGTCTAACCACCACAAAGGGTCCGGTATTGTACGAAATGTATTCGCCTTGTTTCAACAAAAAAAGAGCTCTAACGCTCTTGCTTACAAAATTATTATAGTAATTACTAGAGTTTACCCTGCGGCTACGCCGCGTGGAAAAACCTAGATAGTAGCTTTATGTTATGTACACAAAAAATAATTAGGTGTTTTACTTTAGTTTCTCGTTCAATTCACTACAATTACAAAGAAACAACGTCAATATAGTGTAGAAAACTGCACAGAAAAACATAAAGAATAGTCGTAGTCAACCTGATTTGAAGTACGTAATACGTAATGAATAACATACGAGCAACAGGACAAGTATTTGTTATTGAATTACAGCGATGGTTGTTTACATCGCAAGTGCAGCGCCATCTATTTTGCTAATCCGTTTAGTCCATAGAAACGACGTTATTTATCGGGATAAAGTGTTAACTCAGGTTTTATAACCTGTATATGAATGTATACCTGTATATGAATGAAACTCGACATAGTGCTGGCTTAAGCCAGCACTATGTCGAGTTTCATTCATATACATTAAGTAGTTTCCAAAAAAGATGCGATCGCAGCGCCTTATTTTTCGCTATTTTCGTCTATCCCACCAAAACCACGCCATTTATCGGGATGTAAAGTATCCTAAGGTATAACCTGGGATATAAGCTAGCTCCGTTTCGAGTTTCATAAAATCCGTTCAGTAGTTTTCACGTGATGCTCTAACAGACAAACAGACAACAATTCTAAAATTTTAAAAATTGTATTTTCCGAAACTTTTGGTTCGAATTTCATTTTATCACGCATTGTACAAATTTTAACTATTTACAGATATATTATACAGATATATATACTATAAGTTTATCTATACTATATATATATATATATATATATAGTATAGATAAACTTATAGTATAGAATAGATAGATTATTAAAATAAACGTCATAGGTTATGTTGACAAAACGCGTATGTCGTGAACGCAACTTGATACTTGCACAATGTTTGATGTAGTATCAAAAATTATTAATAAGTATTAAAATTAGTCTTGACATAATATTGGAGTTTTTAGCATTTAGACTTTGCGAAAGTGTCGCCCCTATTATTTTGCTTAATTGCTAACCAAAATAAACGATTACAAAAAGTTACAATACTACTTAGTTTTTAGCATAATAATACGAGCGGCCTTTTCGCTCACCTGGACCTCTTCCAGGCACCGATGTTTACAATTGATCCTTTAATTAATCTACAAAATTTTATTATTCAACAATCTCAAAACAATATTTATTTCCATCCAAATATAAATCTTAAGCTTAAAAAGTAAACAAAACTCACTTTAACTTATCTTTTAGGGTAGAAATGATACTGAATATTAAGCAAGTAAGTAGTCTTAACTAGAGATATCGTCTTCGTTGTTCTGTACTCTTCAAATCCTATATAATAATGAAACGAGTTCCTTTGAAAGAAAATTTTAATGAAACACCCTAGAAAAATTACAAGAGCTTCGTCTATCTTTTAAATGTAATTGTATGTAATGTAATTGAGCTTCGCAAAGCGGCGCTGTCTAACTGATCTGCGGGTTTTGTTTCATAATCATTATAAAAGAAAGTGCTTATTAATGAACAAAAAATATTTCTCGCTTTTGAATCTTTCAAATATACTTGATTGTATTTTAAAAACGTTTAATTGTACAAAGAGTGGAAACTCTTTTTCTTATCATCTTATATTCTTTTAATGATAGAAAACAGCTTTCTTTATTATTTTACTGCACTATTGTATAGCGTTTCATTAAAAGATATTCGGTCTAAAATTTAACAGTGCAGTACATATAATTATAAGAACTTTGCTAATTATTCAATTAACTACTTAATCCTAAAAACAATATGATTAAAAATAAGTGTAGTATATATAATAATGCGGTATTATATGAAATGTCATTTTATGTAGAGATTAATGTTATAAATTATTATTTTCTTCCAAGTCTCTTTTTCCCTATACATGTATGTATTACGGGCAATTTGATTAATCGGGCATTAAGAATATGGGCCGATCATTATGAATAATGACCAAGAGCGTCGGTCATTTTGATAAATTAATTACTTAGGCCGGCCCATATTAATAATTCACGACTGCCCGTGGTCCATGAAAAAAATCAAGGTTTGAGATAACTTGAATTTATCACTTAGACGGGCGGGCAGTATGAATACTTCCCTACCTCTAGCCGAACAATGTGCTAAATTCGGTTACCTTTCCATAAGAATTATGTAAGTATAATTGATTGAATGGTGGGGTATATAGTATATGGCACTTTTATTTATTACGAACAGATCCATTTTTTTTTAATATAGGCCAGAAGGCTAGTGCTCCGCTTCGCTGCGCTCCCCGCCTTAGCCTTCGTGATAATTTATTTTTAAGTCACTCAACTTTCACTTCATATCTGAAATAATAAATAAAATGCTATATAACAATAATTATATAACACTTTTATTATATACCTATATATAGCATATTTTATTATTTAAGGTTAGGGTATGCCCAAATCTCATTTAATAAACAATAAAATACTGTTCATCTGTGTTTTATTATATTGCCCACTTGATAAAGTTCATTAGATGGAATTATGTAAGAGTCAAATTCTACATTAAAAAATCTGAGTATTCAAATTATGTATACAAACCGGTCATTATTCATAGTGACCGGATTTATCAAATTGCCCGTAACATATACATGACGTCGGCGCGAGCTTATTAATTAGCTATTAGACGACGTAGGACAAATTATAATTAACAATTATACAAAAAAGTGTTTTATAGAACTAATGTACATTTGTTTGTTGTTGTGTTCATCTTTGCAACTTGCAATATCGCTAATTAGTTACCAGATAAAATATAAAAATAGTAATCTAATAGTTCTTCAATTTTATGTGTTTGGTTAACTTGTAATTAACTATCATATTTGTAATAACATTTCTGCTTAAAGCGGTGTGGGTTATGTGCGGTGGCTATTGTTCTCAACGGCAAAACACCATCTGTTATGCAGAGCTGCTTTAGACTAATTATTTATAAGCGAATGAAATTATAACCAATTATTATAAGCTTATTACTATTATAAATCACTTATTAAATGGCGTAGGTGTATTAGGTACTATATCTTAATAATACAAACATTTACTAGATTCTAGAAATCCAAAACTGACCAACAGTTACTTTTTCAGAGAGTGAAATTATCTTCTCTAAAATATAACTGAGAATTAAAATATGTCTTAAGAAAACTTGAAATTGTAATGGCGTCACATTAAAACCGAAACGCAGAAAGTTTCAGCCATTACAAAGTTTTAGTTTCACAGCGTGTCTACGCCAACGAAATAAGTGAAATTGCTATTAGTGGGGCGTGAAAAAAATGTAATTATGCTCTCGTCGAGTCATTAACAATAGTTAGAGAGCTCTCCTCACCTGCTTTTGCAACGCGATGTAATTTAGACTACTACTCGGTTAATATAATCATAAAAATTGTTTTGTTAAAATATTGCTTTCTAATAACATTTCTGTAACAACAAGCTCGATTTCATGCGTTCAAAACATAAGTAAATATATTCGTAATGATGTATAGTTAAATATTAATTATATAGTTTAAAAACAAATCAGTAAACAGTATGTTTATGTTCTTTTTTGCCCTATGGAAGACCAATTGATGAAGAAGCAAATATTTATTGTTTAAATGTGTGTATCGAATGTTGTTTTAAACCTTACGAACAAAATTCAACTACTGTAGGCTAAAATATTTCTTCAATATTACATAATAATGACAGTAAAATTTTCATTAATTCTATTCAAATATAAACTTTGCCCAACAGTTTTACTTCATTAGAGTACTTTCCCGCACTTTTGTATTGTAGCCTGACGTTGTTTTAATTTAATCAATGATATTAAACTCTAGGGAAAGTAATCCGTCTATCTTATTAGACAGATTAAATAAATAAATAAATCGGTAGACAAATCGGTATATCCCCAAATTAAGCAAGTTACGCTTGTGTTATAGGTAATATACAACGGACCATTCTGGGGCCGATCCCAGACACTCAGACCATAGTAAACAACGGACAAAATACCTTTCCGAAATTTACTATACCAGGAATTGAAGCCGGAGCCTCTGCGTTGCAGTGAGGTAAGCCGGCAAAGGCTTAGCCCGCTCAAACACAGAGGCCAACAATGTATGATTATGTATTATGTTTAATTTTTTTTTATTCTAGTTTTAGTACTTGAAATATACTGAAATCAAAAGCTAATAAGTTATTCCATATGCGTTATGTCGCAATCGTAGTAATCAATAATAAGCTTTTTTAAAAAGGTTTTTAAATACAAGCTTTTGAGATCCTGGATATCATGTAGCAGCAGAGTGCTAGCCAAGACAAGAAAAACGAGCCCAAACATAATGGGTCAATCTCGTTTAGTACAGGAGTTCCTATGGCCACGTTCCGACTCCATCATCAGATCAGCTCCGTGGTACCATATTATTGTATTGTCACGCGATATACATATGCGTGCAAAATTTCAGCTTAATCGGAAACCGGGAAGTTGGTCAAATTTAACTTGCAAGAATCCACCCGAACTTACTTACGTAACATACATAGGTACATCCATTGCAAGTTAAATAAAAGCTTGTAAAATACCTACATGTTAGATTATTCCCTGCAAATAATCGAACTAGATATTCTACTCCAGAATGGTTCGACACAAAAGAATTTTCTAGCCTATTATCAAAATTATAGACGCCTGAGACCAAGGCGGAAGACAATGGCCTCTTCTCGGTTATGCCTTATTTTAATTGTGTCCTTCGGAGCCAAGTCGCGATTCCAGAATTACTTTAGGCGTTCTCTTGTCATTGTTACTGCGAGCTAGTATTACAAAAGGGAACTTTGTTCCTCCAATATTAATATTCTTCGATGACGCTACTTCATCTTGGTGTAAATCAAAAGGCTTTTAACATTGGTTACGAACAAAAAACATTTTCTTCAAGAAATAGTCTTGACTCCACGGAGACTTTATAGCAAATGTTGGGTACATTGATTATAATTTCCTTTGCTTACTGGCACCCACAAAAGATGTTTGTTTATTTTTATTAGTGGTCGCCCGTGCTCGAAATTCGACCATAATAATTAATGTCAAAGACTATAACTTCTATAATCACAGATTTCGCCAAGGCTACTACATACACTGTTAATTTGACTTGAACAATAAACAAAAGAGTATATATGCGTGTGTGTATCAAATACACGGTAGTGTGTGTAATGTGTTTTTTATTGATTATAAGCATAATTTTAAAAAATATTAGCATTCGTCGCTGTTCTCTATATAAACTATAGGTATGCAAAATTTCATACTCCTCAGTCCGCGCAATTTTCGTAAAAAGGGGTACAACGTTTTTGCTTCACGTAATTTTACTGATATAAATATATCATTAATCTTTATGCTTACTCTCTCTATCTTGTACGCGGAAGAGACATGCTGGAATCATTACCATTACAGGTCTTAAGGCCGGCTTGATCGGTGTGATAGCATGCTCTCACAGAATATCGGCATGGATCGGTTAGCCTTGTGCTAATCGTGCTTCGTGTGATGAGTGAGAGTTTTAGTGGCCCGCTTCTCCCTCCTCCTATCTCTTTTCACTATCCCATCCCTTATTCCTAGTTCAAAATTGTAATAAAAATATGTATATTGATAAATAAAATAGAGTGGGCAATAAAATAGAAAAAAGAAAATCACAATAAAAAGAAAAAATATAAAACATGCTACAAATACCCTGACAAGCGTGTGCGTCAGGAAAAGAGAATTTATAAAAAAAACCCTTATACCTATCTCATTCATCCTGTCTGATCCCTTTATCTTATCCCTCTATCTCATCTTGTTTATCCTACCTATCCTGAGGGCTGGCAAAGCGTTGACTTCGCCCCTGGTTTTACAGATTTCTATAGGCGGCGGTAACCACTTTCCCATGAACTGGGCCGTCTGCCTGATTGCCAACTTCGGAATAAAAAAAAAGTCAGAGAAAAACAACTTTACATATACTACATACATATGTATCATGATACTAAGAGGCGACAAAAAACTCCACAGACAGGTGGTATTAGGGCATTTGCCCGTTTGGATGGCTATCACCCCTGCTCTAGAGTATGTCGCAATAACAAACAACCTTGAGTTGTGTTCTATTGACATTAATGGTCAGGTTCCAGTCGAGAGTGGCAGCACAAGCAGCACCTTTGGTGTTGCACATGTCCATAGACGATGGTAACCGCTTTCCAACATATGGGCTGTCTACCTGTCTGCTGAACTCGTCCAATAAAATAAAAAATCTAAAAACATAAAAAATAATATTTTTTAAGTCATCTTACTATATGTAGTTGAGACGGATCTGGTCGACAGTTAATGGTTCAGAATGACTATCATTTATATTGAGTCTCTTTTAGTTTGGTGCGGAATAGTTGCCATGTGGTCCCCTAAAAATTTTACATAGGTTGGCCAAGTAGTTTTCATTTTATGGACATTTTTATGAAATTAAAATCCGTACCTTTCCGTATGTGCACCGATTACGCTGAGATTTATGATCCGATTTACGTGATTCTTCTTTAGTTTGATGCGGAATAGTTGCCATTTAATCCCCTAAAAATTTAACATAGTTTGGTCCAGTAGTTTTTACTTTATGAAAAAAAACCGTCCTGTTCCGTATATACACCGATTACGCTGAGATTTATGATCCCATTTACGTGATTCTTCTTTCGTTTGATGCGGAATAGTTGCCATTTGGTCCTCCGAAAATTTAACATAGTTTTTATAAACACTGTTATGTAAAATTAAGCAATTTTTTCCAACTGCAGAACGGTTGGATGAAATTCGCTTCCGTCTAAATTGTAACAAATAGTAAGAGAATATTTGGAAACGAATATTTAACACTTGGCCCTTAAATATTTAGTAAACCATTAAGCTCGGCTAGACTTTTGTTAATTAGGTGGTTGTATGCTCAAAGGCGAGAGCTTTAGTGCACGTGGTACGGACGTGAGCCTTTGTACAAAGAAATGTAGTCGGCTCGATGCCGATAAAAAAGTGGTTTCATATGCTCAGTGAAAGGAAAAACAATGGAAATGGTACGAATACTAAAATTATTTCATCTCCTTGTAAAATAGAAAATACACAGGAAAACTATGGTAGCCGATTTAGTTTATAAAAATTACAAGCTGAAGTTGGAGGAGGTTGGCCGATTCGACGAGGATACGGTGCTGCACACGCTCCAGGAGTGTCCTGCCTGGACAGAGCAGCGCTGAGACCTCGTCGCCATTACCGGATACGACCTCTCACTTCCCGGCCGTGGTACGCACCATGGTCGGGAGCCCAAAAGGATGGGTCGCCGTCTCCTCCTTCTGCGAGCGCGTTATGCTTGCGCAAGGGAGGAGGCGGCGGGGCCTCTTGGGGTATAGAGGTTCTCACTCACCTGCACATGCCGTCGAGATGGGGCGCGGCGTGTTCTGCGTGCGCTCACCTCGTGAGCATACATCCCTGCTCCGCTCTCGCCAAAGGATGACGCGTCAGCGCCGGAGGGCCAGCCAGGACCTACAGCTACCGTAAACGGGCGACGCGGGTGGGGCCTCTTAGGGTATAGAGGTTCTCACTCACCTGCACGTGCCGTCGAGATGGGGATGTGAGTGTTTGGCGCGCTCACCTCTCCTCCCGTGGGGCGAGTTACAGACCGCCCCACACCTAGAGAGATTAAAGATGCCGGGGGATAAAAGTAGTCCCCTGGCAGTGGAAGAGGCCTCGCGAGGCCCACGCCTGCCAGGGCTGCGGAGAGGCTAGGTCATATACCCGTAGCCCTGGCACAAGGCGAAGGACGGAACACCCAGAGGTTTTAGTGGGTATCCCTAACCGGGGAGTGGCAATAGCATGGCACCAGTTCTGATAGGGCATGCCAGTGCCGCCCCCGATCTTGCGAATCCCACACTAGGTCGCGAATTATCCACCCCAAAGTTCTGCCCTTGTCGCGGCTTAGTCCTCAATCGGATTTCCCCTGGCTAAAAAAAAAGAAAGGTTGGCCGGTTACATCTGTCGCAGGACCGATGGCCGATGGAGAAGATGAGTCTTGGAGTGGAGACCACATCTTGGTAATCATAGTGTAGAGCTCCCTCCAGATTCCTTAATAATTGTGTCGTTTTTATAATTTTGTGTTTATGTTTTACAGGTCTTGTTAATTAAGTTTATTTTTATTTTTTGTGTCTACATACATTTGCGACAGTAAATATTATTTTTAATAATACAAGTAGTTAGAGTTATCTGACTTATACGCGTTAAATATGTTAACAACAACTTCATATTATTTTCTTTAATTATGATTTTGCATGGTTTGTTGTACTAAACGGTAAAGTTTCAAGTATTCATGAACATTAAATTTTTAGAATTAAAGAGCCATTATACGGAAAGAGTTTCTTGTCTCAAAGATACGATTGTGGAAAGCAAGAAAAAAAGCTCGCTAGAAGTTTTTGTGACAACACGAAAAGTCTCATTTCACCAAACAGTTTAGACTTTTCCTCTCTTAGCTCTTGTCCATTTAAAGCAAAATTTCAGACTTGGTTGCTGCCAAACAGTTTAAACAATCTTAATTTAATACCTAGTTTAAATAAAATCAAAAATGGCAAAAAAAAATTATCAAGAAATCCTCATAATGTTATAAGGTCAGGACAGCAGAATAAAAAAAACATTATAATATATGAATATGACCTAAGACTCCAATTCTTGAAAAATAGTTAGCACCGAAGTTTTAGATGTTAATTACTAAAATTGTAATGTATTGCCTAAAATATACACTTTTAACTATGAACGGATTATAATTTCAAATCTTTACCACCTCCACCTCCCAGACGTAGGGGAAGGCCCAAGAAATTCTTGCTTGGCCTTGTGAAGGATAACATGCGTACCAATGGTCTCAAAACCAGGTATGCTGAAGACCGTTTGAAGTGAGGAAAAAAAAGTAGGAAAATGGACGCTGGGCGTCAGAGCGAACGCTCCAAACTCAACCGAGATTTAACGCTCGGACGACGATGATAATCATTCCAAATCATAATTTGAGTATGTTTATTGTTTTAGAATTCGGAAGTAAGATTCATTTGATTTATTGCCTAGAAACAAGTTGTTTCTTTTAAACTTCATACAAAATCTTATTTAATTAGGTTTTAATTCTGTATTCATTATAAATTCTTTACACCAACGCGATCAAAGATAATATTTCAGATAAACGTTTCATACAATATCATTTATTAACATTTCAAAGAAAACTTAATTAAAACGAAGCATAATCCAAACCAGTGTTTGCTTTTATCTTATCAAATAATGTGACTAAGTTAAAAGCCAAAGGATTTTGCTAAGTAAATTTTAATCAATGCAAAAAGCGTCGGAGTTGTAATCATTGAATAAAATATGTAGACGTATATTTTAATTCAAATAGTTTTAACCCTTTTTTTATCTTCGAGATATGATTTTACCACCACTTTACAAATAATTTACGTTATAATTATTGTATTCATAATTAGTTTGCTTAATATTTTACTGATTATTTCATTGTTAATATTACGTTCTCAAGATCATCTGTTTTTTTATTGTCTGAAGTAGGCAAACAGACATACGGTCCACCTGATGGAATGTTGTTACCGTCGCCTATGGACGTTTGCAACACCAGGGGTGTCACCAACGCGTTGCCGACCCCTAAGAAATATTATAACGCCCGTCTTAAATAAAATATTACATGTAAATTGTACATACACGTTTATATATCTATACATATAATAAAACTGTAGAGATCAAATTTCTGTACAATGAAAAATAATGCTAATAACCGAGTCAGGGGATGTAAGAAGTGAAATAGAACTAATTTAGATTTTTTACAAATTTTTTGTTTCTCTGTTTGTACCGGCTAATATCCGAAACGACTGGACCGATTTAAATGAAATTTTGTATGGTGGTAGCTTATATCCCTGGTCAACATATAGGATACTTTTGATCCCGAAAAATTAAAGAGTTTCCGTAGTAGTGATAGTTAAAAAACCGCACCACGCGGACGAAGTCGCGGGCATCAGCTAGTAATTAATATTTCTTCTTTTTACCAAGGGTCGCATTACATCTCGTTGGCGTCAGTACATTTTTTGATGAAATTTTTTTTCGTCATAATTTAGACAATAAAATAATTTCACCAAAACTTGTAGTTACAAGGTCCTGCACTGATGCCGACGATCTTAATATGATTTAGAAAGTGGGCACGGATAATACTGAGTGTAAACCACATTTCTGAAATTGCGGCATACAATTTTTATATAAATGTTTTCTACTATTTTTGTTTCTATCAAATTCTTTCTTTCAAGTAAGTAATAAAATTCAAATGTATCGTTTATGAATATTTAAAACATGCTTTTTATAAGAAGCCTTATTACTTTGGGTCTTTGGCACGAACTGGGTATTCTGATACTGTCGAGTTGCCAACAAACTAACTGGCAGATAACAGCATGCCAGACATAAAACGGCAGATAGAACTAGCGTAAAAAGTTTAAAACAATTTTATCACAGTGTTGCTTCATGAATTTATAGGCAAATCTATGTCATTAGCACTTATATTATATACATTTCCTTTGAGAAGAAAACTAACCATGTTGCTTTAAATATTGAATGGTGAGTATTTTAATTTTATGGTCAAGTAAGTCTATATTTTTGCATTTCGTCTAAATTTAAAATCCTTAACAATTAAAAGATCTTGGATTCGTTTGGTAAAATGAAACGTATGTTACATGAACTTATATCCTAAGATACAAAAATGTTAAAGACAACGAGAACCTTTTTGTATCTCGTGATAAAAATATATCCCATAATACCCGATCCGAGACAGGTGAGCAAGTTTCGCTAATATCCCCAAAATACTTATCACGTACCTAAGATATGTATTTATGAATTCTCGATTACATAACTTTAATAAGGCAAATAGCGTAGTTTTCATTTTTAAACAGTAATTATAGTAAGCATTATTGAATCACAATAATTTAAAAGTAAACTGACAGACAGTATTTGAGCGCTCTTCTTTTGTATGTTTTATAATTTATTGGAACATGTATCATCTACCTAATTCTTCTATTTATATATATTCATCTGCATTGTCGTATATATTTTTTACTCATTTATTAGTACACACAACAAATTACAATTTTGTCAATACAGAGCTTAACTTAACATTGTTTTTCCTTAAAAGATCATTTTCGTACATTACAAACAGAATTTTTTCAAAGAATTACACTGTTTAATGATGTTTAAATGTCTTAGATAACTTAAACACAGTCTAAAGTTGTATACTACGTAGAAAATGTTTTATTAAAAACTAGGATATGCGCTACTTCGTCCACGATTGACTTGTTTCCCCAGTATTCCCGAGACACTAAGTACCGCAACTATTGTTTTAATGAAAACTGTGTCAGAATAAACTAATTTTTATGCACCCGGACAACTACAATCGCTCCTGGGAAAATTTCCGAAGTATTCCCGGAATAAAAAAATCACACATTTTATTACATAAAATTTGCTACCGATCAATAAAAAAATCACATTGGAATTCGATTTTTTCAATCTGGTCATTTTAAATCATTCCCAGAAAAATCCCGTGGGAGTCCCAAGATAAAAAATAACGTAGATGTTAAGGTTAAGAATTTGCTGTCGATTAGCGAAAGCCGCATCAAAATCAGCCCAGTATTTTTACATGAATCCTGAGTTTGTCTGTTTGTCGGTTTATTTGTTTATAAACCGACAAACAGACAAGAAATCTATAAAAAATGACATCGTGTTCTCCGTCGATTATATAGTATATTCCAGATTTTTTTAATACCTTCAATGTACAGACAAGGCATGTTTAGGATGTTATAATAATATAAATTTAACTTGTAAGAAAATACTTTACTTTATTTGTTATATTAAATTTGATAAAAATCGAATTATATTCGAGGCATTTGATTTCACGTGTTGTATTATTTATTGGTTTTTCAGAACGAATTTGAAAAACCTTTATTTTAAACAACATTTTTATTATTAGAACAAAATTGGATTATATCAGTAAGCACATTTCTTAACAGAAAATTGTGTATGGGTCAGACGAAATAAAAACTGTTAAAGTTCAGTGTGACTGCGTCTGGCAACTGAACACTGTGCTCCTAATATTTCTGCCTTTAATTCGCTCTTGTCGCCTATCGCCTCCCTCAAAGCTTTTATGTTTCGCATTTTCAATTAAAAGGACTACGCCGAAACGCTAGAATTCCCGTCGAGACTCCAAAATGTCCGATAAGCGATTTAATGAACTCTATTTTTTGTTCACTTTAGTCTGAAATACGTTTTGTATAGGAATTTGGAATCCTGGAATTTTGTTGAAATTAAATAAACGTAACGAGGACTTTCAAACTTACTTTTATAAATCGAGAAAACCAAACTGAATTCACCAAAATGCAAAAGTGTACCAGTTAAATACTATGTATAGTATGTATCAGTAACGTGGACTTCATACAACACGATTCCTAAAAATCTAGTGACTAGTAACCTAGTAACTGTTCTAACAACTAATGTCTGTAACTGTTCAAACATTACTAGTTTAGCGCATGTCTAAAAAGGCTTTTTCAAAGCTACTTTTATCATACACAAAAGTTACTGTCATCAAATCCGGTGCTTTTTTGTATGCTGCTAGTGGAGCCTTAATTTCTACAATAACGGTCTAGTCGACGCTTGCATCGTACGATATGTTTTTTCAACAAGCTTACTCTATCCGAATTTCCACCCCGCGCCACTGGTATGTGTGTATATACTATGTATATTAGTAGAGGCTACTCATTGATTTCTTCTATTACAACTGGCTGCTGCATACAAATTGTCTGGTGTTAGGGCAGTTGCCCGTCTGGGTGGTCACCACCCTTGATCTAGATTCTCTTTTCTTTCACTTCTCCCAATTTTTAAGTTGGGCACAATATGTCTTTTCCCTCCATGTAACTCTATTCTGATATACATCTACTACCACACCACAAATCATCATGTTATTCTTCATACAATCCATCCATCTCTTTTTTGGCCTAACTTTACATTTGTACCCGTCAATCATTCATTCTTTTTATCCCCCTTTGGAGACTGGCAGTATATTGGCAGCACTTCTGGTGTTGCAAATGTCCATAGGCGACTGTAACTACTTTCCATCAGGTAGGTCAGCCTGTCTGCTGTTCTCCAGGAATAAAAAACAAGTGATAATCGTCATTTTTGTCTCAGTTTGAAACGTCGGTCGCGTCCGTTTCTGGAATTAATATCACGGAATAATTAATATTAATATTGACATAAGTAACTTTTTAGTTTATTGGGACCGTTACACTTAGCGCCTGGACTATTAACGCCCACCAAACAGACAGAAAAATAAAATGATACAAATAACAGTAGCCTGTCCAGTTCTAATGAAAGAGGTTAGTGAAACTACTAGTTGCCCAGGAATCCATAATATTGAAAAATTGTAAAAGTGTAGTCTTTTATTTCTTAAATTTTTTGTTTTTGTCTGTTTGGGATTCACGTAAAAACTACTGGGCTGATTTCGTTGCGGTTATCGCTGATCGATAGTAAGTTCCTGGACTTAAAATTTACGATACTTTATATCCCGAGAATTCTACGTCAATATTCTTGGGGAGATTTAAAGTGGCCAGGTCGAAAAAAAATGATTCCGTTGCGCAACTTTCACTGATGGATAAAATCTTTAGTAAAACAATTGTTGTTGTGTATGCCTTTAGTACCATTACTTATCCCGAGTTTTTACGAGAACTTCTGGGATTCATGTATTTTTATACTAAAAATACATTACAATGTTGAAAATAACTTTTGATTTTATATTTAGCAAAATAACTGTAATTTTTATTAACTGCCCAACGTAGACAAAGTTGCGAGAAAATGCTAGTATGATTATTATGATAATTGTGTTAAATATAAGAACACCTATAAAGTAATTTAAATACAAATGTGTTTGTGACGTTTTCACGCCGTAAATACGCAACAGATCGTCACGATCTTTTATAGAATTGGATATAGGGTGGATAACTTTTTTCCGAGGGATAGACGAATATAGCAGAGAAGATGGGCTCCAACTGCGTTTTATAGGCATCACCATTGTAATTCATTTAGACATACATCGCCATAGCAATGACAATGACATAACAGCGACAATTTCAACGTGTTGTTCTCGTGGTTATTTCCATTTTCGATTTGCTAGATATCGTTACGAGTATTTATGTCATTAGGTACTTTAAAATAAAAATCAAATCAGAGATTTCTAAGAATTATAACATGTCCTCTTCATGACATATATCATAGATAAAGGCTACGTGAGCAAAGCCGCGGGCAAAAGCTTGTTTTATATTATAAAAAAATTAAAATAAATAACTCAACCATCTTCATTGTATTTCTGTGGAATATTAAATCTATCTAAAAAGTTGCTACAACGTCTTTAATCTAAAATTCCAAACAATAGCTGTGAATACGTTATATCTCACCATATGTATGGATTTTTAGTTGTCTGTGTACTGTGAAAATAAGCAGCGAATTTTCACACCCCCGCTTTTAATGGTCTGGTTAGCAAACACCGTGCGCAAAAAAATCGCCTACTCTCTATTAGGACTATGAGTAATATTTAAAAAACATTTGACACTTCGAATGACACTCATTTTAATAATAACATAAAAACTAAAATTTCGCGATTGTTTTTCATATTAAATGGATTTAGGTTTATATCAAAAAAATATTTAAAAAATAACTATCACGTTTTTTGAAAATTCTAATATTTTATTTTAAATTTAATCCCTTATTCTTAAAATCTGTCAATGTGCACCGATATAGATAAAATTTGGCAAATTGGTAGTTAAGACACCGATACTGAACATAGGATATATTATTTTCCTAAAAGAAAAATACCAGAATGACTTTAGGATACCAAACCGTAATTAAGACGTATAACCATTATCTGAAAAAAACTACATTTTCTTTGATCTATTATTCATGACAGTCATATTACCTTGATTACAGCTCCATGGGGATACTCTATGGTGAGGCTCCATGGGGAAGCTCCATGGGGAGGCTCGATGGATGTGGTAATTCGCTCTCACAGAATATCGGCGTGAAATAGTCAGTCACCCTTGAGCTAATCGCGTTTCGTACGATGAGTGAGAGTTCCGATGTCCCGTTTCCTCCTTTCCCACCGTTCCTATCTTAGATCCCTGTCTTAACCCCCAACCCATTCCCCTATTCCATACTCTCTATCTTATTCCTCCTGTATAATTACTCTATTCCATCACCCTGTCTTATCCCATCCCCTCTATTCCTTTTTAAAGACTAGTAATGCGTTGGCTTTGCCCCTGGTGTTCCAAACGTCTATAGGCGACGGTAACCACTCTCCATTAGATGGACCATCGGCCATGTCTTGCCCTGAATTGTTTTTTATTATTTAGGGATCTAGGACCCGATCCCACCTCTAGATACCGGTTCCAATTGTGAATCTAAACCATCCGGGGACCCACTCAAACACACAAAAAACATCAAAATCTCGGTTCTGGAGATTAGGAGGATCTTAGAACCTGATCCTAGCGCCACCTGCAAGTTCCAATTGTGAATCGAAATAATTCGGGGACCCACTCAAACACACACATTATTTTTTATCAAAACCGGTAATGTCGTTCTCAAGTTATGCGCGTACATACATTTCTAAGATTCATTTTTGTTTATAAAAATTATTGATAATTTATACGATTATATAGCCTATGTAGTCTATTTTGGATACAGCTAATATTACTGTAAAGTTAAAGTTTCATCGAAGTCCGTTTGGCAGTTTCTGCTTGAAAGAGTAACCAGCATCGATACCTACAAACTTTCTCGTTTATAATATTAATAGGTAGAGTTAAAATAGTAATATTTCTATCAATAGCTTTATTTTCAGACCATACGATCTAATTTCGCGAGGCGACTCCTCCGGGCTCGGTGAGGCGCCTCTCCACAATCCACAAAGTAGCGAAAGTGGCGCAAAGTGCTCACCGCAGCGCGCTTACATCCGCGCCATCCATTGTTTTCTTTGATTTAGCCACCGCACTGCGAGAGATACACGTCACTAGTTCACTGCGTTACACAGATATTAACGACAACGAAACCATAGTTATATTACTAGTGAAGTATCTTAACTATGTCTTAACTTAATCACTTGATTTATAATAAGTATATGACGCTCGTATTGGTTTTGAGCATGTGGCAATGGAAACAATATACATGTTAAGCCAGAAAATTGCCTAAGCGATGCTTGCTTCCCATCCAGGATGCGAATCAACGTCATTTCTACACGCGCGTTTGAGACTCTAGAGCGCTATCAGCTAAACTACCACGACTTATTTACATGTATGATGCATGTTAATATTTTGCAGGTTTCAGAAGATATGACTTACAATTTAAAGTGTAAGTCCCGTATAAATAAAGCGGCGTGTAAAAAGTCTTTGGATCTAATAATATAGTCGTTTGGCGTAATATATATAAAATTATTGTATTGTAATATCAATTGTGTAATAAATTGCATTGGATTGTTTTAATTTTATTTGGATTTTCATCTTTATGATACCATTTACAGTGTCTCCTCCGTCCCATATCCAAGGAGGGCACAGTTACTTAGTAATATTAGTGTAGATTCTAAGTTTTTGTCAAATACCGTGGAGATTGTTTTAAAGTTATGACATTAAGGAGAGTATTGTGTTCTCATTATACTTATTCTTATTTCCAAACCTTTTTGTGAAACTGAATGAATTCTTAATGTAAAACATAATAATCTTTACAAACCAATTGTCAAATGACCTGTAAATTATTACAATACAAAAATGGAGCTTCTATTACCGCTATTGGAACACGAATACTCGTCCATAATGACGTAATCCATTTGGATAAGATAGACATTCAATGCTCAAATTTCTCAAACATTTAATAAAATCATTTAAACCATTATGCAGGATATTTAAGAAAAAAAATTCTGAACATTTTCATTTCGTCACGTCGTTCATATTGACTGATAGAGCTACGTAAATATTCACGCAATTTTCAACCATTCCATTCCTAATGACTCACTGACACGACGCAAAACCCCTCATTTTACACTTTGACGCGTTCACTTACGGCTAGTCCTGACGCGATGACATTTTCCAATGAAAATGAAAATGAATCATCAGTCAAACCAGTTCTTATTACAAGGTCAATACGGTCTAAAATTGAATACATTCAGCTGAGGAACAAGGTAACTTTTGTCTATTCTGGGTCCTCAAGGATAAAGCATAATTTGCGCCACAAAGCAAACAGCCTAAGTTTAGGTTGGTGTTGTTTAAATGAAGCCTTGTGTTCTTGTAATAACAAAGAGAATTGACTGACATCTTTAGAAGCTTATTGTAAACAATATTAGGACGTCTCTGCCGCGGGATCATTTTGTCTATCGGTAATATGAGACTTGGTTCGCACCTCTGAACAACAGAGCCTTGACGTTCTACACACTATGAAAATACTCAATTCTAAAGGCATGCCTACTTGTAGTGTCATGTTACACTTTATATTTGTAACCATTTCAGTCAAGTATATTTGAATTATAGAGGTTTCTACCACGATTCTTAATATTTGTGAGATGTGAAAGCTGCTGTTTGAATGTTTGTATGGTCCTTCTTTATCGCGGTAATGATGATATTAGACGGATCAACAAAATTGAATAAATTTGATTGAAAAGCATAGGAAACGAAAGTATTAAATCTATATATTAATACGTGAAGCAAAAATGAAGCAAAAACTTTGTACCCCTTTTTACGAAAATTGCGCGGACGGAGGAGTATGAAATTTCGCACATTTTTAGTTTATATAGAGGAGGAGTGCAAAATGATAATATATTTTTAAAATTATGCACAAAAATTACATTAAATAAATAAAAAAAACATTACACACACTACTATGTATTTGACACACACACGCATATATACTCTTTTGTTTATTGTTAAAGTCAAATTAACAGTGTAGCCTTGGCGAAATCTGTGATTATAGAAGTATAGTCTTTGACAACAGAACCTTAATAATGTTCAAACTTATATTTTAAATTAAATATGGTCGAAATTCGACCACTAGGCGACCACTAGTGACATTAAATAATTCGAGTATACGTATTAGTTGATTCATCGAACGTGAGAAATAAACCCTACTATATCGGCTTAATATTCAATTATTTATATTAACATTAAATTATTCGTCCCCTCAAATACTTTTAGGAAATAATTAAGTAAAGAGGAGTCGTGTACTATCTAACGTGGAGCACGGCGTGTTTAAAATTCCTTGATCACCTATGAAATATTGAAGTTTGGTATCGTGTCTGTCTAACAATGTAAAATTTAAGAGTAATGAACATTTTTGTTCAAGAATGTCTAGATTGTTAAGGATTTAATTACAGCAAGATTTAAATAATCTATAATATTATCAAATACTAAACATGCTATGTCTGTACATTGAAGCTATTTAAAAAAACAATTGAAATAGACTATATAAACGATGGAGAACACGATGCATTTTTTTTAGATTTCTTGTCTGTTTGTCGTTTAGTCTGTTTGTTCGGGATTCACGTAAAAACCACTGGGCCGATTTCAATGCAGTTTTCGCTGATCGACAGCAAATTCTTAGACATAAAATCGCGGCTACTTTTTATCCTGAGAATCCCGCGGAAATTTTTCGAATGATATAAAATGGCCCGATTGAAAATAAATGTTGAATTCTAATGCAATTTGTTCACTACTTGGTAGCAAATTTTATTTAATAAAATGTGTGATATTTTTTAACCTGGGAATCCCGCGGGAATTTTCGCGGGAGCGGTTTGCAGTTGTTCCGGTGCATAAAAATTAACTTCCGACTCAGTTTTCTCTAAACTGATAGCTTACATTCTTTTTTAAATGCTATGATACTTTGTATCCCGGGAATCCCGCGGGATTTTTTCCGGGAGTGTTATTCATTATATTACTTCAAATCAGGTTGGCTTCGACTCACCTCTGTTTTGATGGGCAGTTGTTTAGATTATATGGACTTAGTTTCTTTGTTATTATATGTAAAAAACCGAATTCAGTTTTTATGTAAGTAACATATGGCCTAAGGTTTGACACTCGGCGTAGCCGCAGGCCGGGGCAAACTCTAGTATCTAATATAGAAGGATTTTTTGTAGTTATATTCTTGTATGAGGTCTCTGAATTTATTTTTTCTGAGTTCCAATATTCATAAATTGTAAATACGGGAGCAAAATACTAGGAATAGTAATCGCATGAAAAATTGTATCCTTTGAAAGGTCCAATATCATATGTCAACTAGATGGCGCTACCAGTCATATTTTGTCGATTTTCAACGTTTTATTAATTAGTACATATTTTAAGACTATATCAGTAAAGTATAGTAAGTATAGTTATATTTATATTATAGATTATATCAATTTAGTAAAAATTAAAAATAAATTTATTAGATATGATTTAACTTTTGATTGATACAAACATATATTATTATCACACTTATTTCCCAGACGGGTAGGCAGCGATGATGGATCTCCACTTGACATACATATATTTTGCTTCATCTAGTTCCATTAACCTTTTCATATACACACGTTTATTATAGTGCTTTTTACCTGACCATTATTCAAAACATAAGTAGTAAGCACGCCATGGTCTACGGCCACCAACTCCACATCCACACTGGGTTGATATATTTGTCTTATCAGTATCCTTTCATCCATTCTCACTACATGTCCATACCATCTTAATATTCCTTTCTCAACTCTTGTTACTTACAACACTGTTCCTTATCATGTCATTTAAAGTTAAATTATATGATAAGAAATAGCAGTGATTTGAAGTTGGACTATAGAAAATAATCTCTGGTGCCATCTAGGTAAGTAGGATTCAGGAGTTATTCTATATTACACTTTTTCTGGACGATTGTTATTTTAGTATAGTTTTCAAAGGTTTTAATGAATGTTAGGTATCAATACATCATCTTAAACGAAGGGAGTCTTATTTCTTGTCAAAATGTAAAGTCAAACATAAATTCTATTATACTTTAGACGTTTATAAACTCGTTGAACTTAGTAATTGGCTTGAACTCGCATCAAAGATACCGTAAGGTATTTTCACGTTTGCTCCTAATTCAGAATTGTAATGGAAAATGATGGGCCAATTGCGTACCCCATTTAACGAAAGGGATGCAGTAAAAAGCAGTATAGCCCGCGGTGATGCCTGTCATGTGAGAGACATTCCCCCTTTCACGGGTTCTCTTACTTGTTGTACATGCTTTCACACTTTTGGGCATCCACAATAATAGGGGCAACCTCGAGCGATGTGAAAAGTTTACAAATACACATGCAATACACCATAATTCTTATAGTATTTTAAACCGACTTCCGAAAGGAGGAGGTTCTCAATTATCGTCTCGTTTTTTTTGTATGATTGTGCCGATCGATTTTCATTTTTTTTCTTTATTCGAAAGAGTATATATACTCATGAGGTGGTCCCATTGTCACCAAGTCAGGATCTGATCAGGGATCATAGGGAAATCGAGAGCAACCCTGGTTCAAGAGTAAAACTTGTATACACGTGCCAGTAGTAGGTACAATTTCTACAAACACTTAAAATATTATTTCTAAAACTATTAAGCAACTAAAACGTACAAAATATTTTTTTATCAAACTAAACTTGTTATTAAACAATAATCAAACAAAATAGTCTCGCGATTCAGTGTTTCGAATTTAAAAAGACCAAAAAACAAATTCAACGTGAAATTATAAAAACATTTTACGAACTTGAAACAATAATATTACTTTACGTTGAGGCTTTATACTGGACGTTTAATACGAACATAATATTTTTGCTACGCTCTTGAGAAATCAGACAAGATATACCGCCATGTGCACACAGTGTGAAATAAGATTTTTCTGTTGAAAAAATGTTATGACATAAGTCATTGTAAAAATATCATTATTCATCATAAAGTCTCTTGTACAGGGAAATACTCCTAAATAGATAATAATATAACTTAAATATAAAATTGAATTTGTTTCTTAATTTATGTTATATATCTTTCTTATTTATTATTTCTTTCTTTATTTATATATCTTTCTGCGCGAACTAAACGTATATATTATTTAATTCTCGTAATCTCTAACTTTTTGGCTTTTGGGTTGAGGCCCTGGAGCCATGGCGGTTATCGCCTATATTGAGACCTCTCAGTGCGTCGGGCTGAGGCCTCGCGTGACGAATAAGGCTGGTCTGTATTTAGGGCAATGTTCAGCGATGCCATCCAATGTAGTAAATGCCGCCTAACGTTTGGGGAAAGCTCCCCACCGACAGAATTTGGAACCAATTTTTTACTTAAAATTTTGTGAATGGATTTTTATTATTGTATAAACTTATTATGTAGATAATTCAAGTAGACATTGGTTTATAATTCATTATCAAACTATATTATATAATTTTAAATGCTAGTAAGACGTTAGACGCCCCCCTATCGCTTACAGCAATCTCTTCCAGACTACATTTAAAAAATTTTAACAAAATAGTACAAACATTATAACACGTGTATACCTATATATTTTGTGTTTATGTTTTAGATGAGAAGCTCTTTGAAAATGTCTAGTAATAAGCAAGTTTAAAACAAATGCATTTTTATTACGAAAAGTAAACGAATTCCCGATTTAGCTGCCTATTATTTCCTAAGCGATTATTTATTAACAAACGATGCGACTTTAGTAGTTTGGTGTAAATAATTTATGGGTAAGGTATGCGATTCAGACAACGATTCATTTATTTTACCTTGAATAGGTGTTTAGTTTCCGAACGCGTACTTCAAAAACAACACGGCGAATGGAATAATAGGATTCGGTCCGAGAATTCAAGTAATCCCATTAATCATCTTTGAAATTCAATACATTGACACGTTGGCTCGCGTATCGAGAGTGGGGCCGGCCATTATCAGCATTCCGTGGATTTTATGATGTTTCAGTTTCTATAGACTGGTATGGGCGGGCTCGAGGGAGGCAGGCGTTCAACCTCCGAGATACTTCGAATATCACCACTTAGGTATTCGAATATGCAGATCGGCAATCGGTATGCATTCTCTGAGCCTCTATTGACAGTTGTGTACACCTTCGTTTGTTAGTGTTCCAAGATCGTATGTTGTTTGTGTAGCTTGATTGATGAATAATTCATAAAGTGCATGGCTGTCTTTTCACTTTAACGTTATTAATTTAGCGAAGAGTAATTCTATTGACTTTGAACTGTTCTTATAAAGCTTGGGTTATTTTAAAGCCACACCTACGTCTTTGATAGGTTTACTTTAGTGTAAAAATATGTATTGTTTATACGCCTTTTTTAAATAAACGAAAATTTCCAGAATCATTTAATATTAGGTTGGGGAAAAAGTTTCTTCGCATTTTATATAAAATTCAAAAGGTTTTTTTATAAAGTTTATTTACATTTGACTAAAGTATGTAGGTGCCATTTTGTTGGATAACTTTTTGCCATCTTGGAGGTAGGGACGTGAGCCCATTGCTATAAAAATTTTGGGGCTTCTGATCAAAAAACTGTGACAAGTGGTTTTGGCAGTCCTCTCGTGATGTTAACCTGACACTGCCTAAGGAATTCTGCAGAGACCGAAACAGGTGAAAATCTGAAGGTGCAAGGTCACGACTATATCGCCGATGCATTAACACCTCCCAGCCAAACTCTCGTAATTTTTGCTGAGTGGCTAAACACGTGTGAGGTCTAGCGTTATGATGGTGAAAAACCACACCCCTTCTGTTGATTAATTCCGGCCGCTTTCTCTGAACTTTTTGCTTTAATCTCATCAGTTGTTCGCAGTACAGTTCAGAATCGATGGTCTTGCCTGGCGGTAACAGCTAATAATTAGTAATGCTCTTCCAATCCCACCATACACACAGCATCACCTTGTTGCGAGTTAACCCGGGTTTCGCCACAGTCTGTGAAAACTGACCGGCCTTTGACCACGATCTTTTTCACACGTTCTTGTCGTACGTGATCCACTTTTCATCATCAGCTATCAGCTTCTTCAAAAATGGTTCGGTTTCATTACGTTGTAACAAAGAATCAAAAATGAGTACACGGTTCATTAGGTTTCTTTCAGTGAGCTCATGAGGCACCCAAATATCGAGCTTTTTTGTGTACCCAGCTTTTTTCAAATGCACCAAAACCGTTTTGTGGTCAATTCCCAGTTCTCCAGCTATATCGTAACTACTAATATGCCGTTCTTGCTCCACTTTTTCAAAAATGGCATCAATTTTGTCCGCAACAGTTCGACCAGACCGACGTGCATCTTTGATATCAAAATTTACGGATTGAAAACGCTTATACCAAATTTGCGTTACTCTCACAGATACTGCATTAGGTCCATAAACATCACAATTTTTTTTCGCGGCTTATGTTGCATTTTTACCTTTTTTGTAGTAAAATTTTAAAATGTATCGAATTTCTTCATTAGATTCACTCATTTTAACAATAAGAAAAACAAATGAAAATCACACATTTTCCTAATTTGAATTTGGAATTATCTTCTTTAAAATTAAAACTTTTTAATGATACCAAAACCAGCCAGATACAAATGGTATAGCCAAAGAGATCTAATTACAAGTTCATACATACTATATGCGAAAAGACTTTTTCCCCAACCTATTATATTTAGCGAAATAGTAATGTAATTGCTTCAGAGAATTAGTATTATCAATTTTGTCAAATCATAAATCTTAAGAAATATATTGATAAATATCATATATTAAAATTTTAAATATATTGATGACTAGAGGTAATGTAAAGACGGGTTAATTAGCTTTAAATTAATTTTGAAA
Source organism: Dendrolimus houi (assembly GCA_039645545.1). Classification (NCBI taxonomy): domain Eukaryota; kingdom Metazoa; phylum Arthropoda; class Insecta; order Lepidoptera; family Lasiocampidae; genus Dendrolimus; species Dendrolimus houi. The sequence goes on from CM077132.1 coordinate 10,850,867, forward strand.
TCTTATAATTCCAAGAAATTTAAAGATTAACATAATGAATACTATAATATATTATTTAACACTTTCTTAGACATTACTTAGACAGTATTAAACAACGATGCAACGTGCGATTCTTAGACATAATTATAACTACTTATATTATAAGTAGTTATAATTGTGTCTACTTATATAATAAACCAAATTTATTTATTTCCATAATTACAATAATATAAACAATTTCGATACTAACTTAACATTTCGTAATGACATAATAGAAAAAGTTGACGAATTTAAATTTTTAGGTATATTACTTGACAAACATTGTAACTGGAAAGCTCATGTGGATTTAATATGTAAAAAATTAAACAAATTTTTTATTTGCCCTAAATAGACTAAGACGCACAGCCAATCAAAAGACGGCTCTACTGCATATTATGGGTATGTTGAATTAGTGTTACGTTATGGATTAATTATTTAGGGTAATTCCAGAGACATTAAAAGAGCTTTTATTTTACAGAAAAAATGCATAAAGGCAGTCTGCAGAGTTGGACCCTTGTTATCTTGCAGACCACTTTTTATAAAATTAAAGGTACTCATGTTGACTAGTTTATATAAGTATATATTTCAAATAGGAAGTTTAGTGAAAGACGATCCATTAATGTTTGATAAATATTCTGATAGCGTTAGTTCTAGAGTAAAATTTAGAGATCCCACTAGACTAGTAACACCTAACTGCAACACTAAGTTAAGACAAAAAAATTGCCAAGTGATGATCATAAAAGTCTTTAATTCTACACCCATATCAATAAGAGAATTGCCAAAAAGAAAATTTATATTAAAATTACATTCATGGCTGATGAAAAAGTGTTTTTATGACATTAGGGATTTTATTAGATAAATGATTTTATGGTTAGGGAAAAAGTTTCTTCGCATTTTATATAAAAGTTCAAAAGGTTTTTTTATAAAGTTTATTTAGATTTGACTAAATTATGTAGGTGCCATTTTGTTGGATAACTTTTTGCCATCTTGTATGTAGGGACGTGATCCCATTGCTGTAAAAATTTTGGGGCTTCTGATCAAAAAACTGCGACAAGTGGTTTTGACAGTCCTCTCGTGACACTGCCTAAGGAATTCTGCAGAGACCGAAACAGGTGAAAATCTGAAGGTGCAAGGTCAGGACTATATGGCGGATGCATTAACACCTCCTAGCCAAACTCTCGTAATTTTCTGAGTGGCTAAAGATGTGCGAGGTCTAGCGTTATCATGATGAAAAACCACACCCCTTCTGTTGGTTAATTCCGGCCGCTTTCTCTCAACTTTTTGCTTTAATCTCATCAGTTGTTCGCAGTACAGTTCAGAATCGATGGTCTTGCCTGGTGGTAACAGCTCATAATGAATAATGCTCTTCCAATCCCACCATACACACAGCATCAACTTGTTGCGAGCTAACCCGGGTTTCGCCACAGTCTGTGAAGCCTGACCGGCTTTTGACCACGATCTTTTTCACACGTTCTTGTCGTACGTGATCCACTTTTCATCACCAGTTATCAGCTTCTTAAAAAATGGTTCGGTTTCATTACGTCGTAATAAAGAATCACAAATGAGTACACGGTTCATTAGGTTTCTTTCAGTGAGCTCATGAGGCACCTAAATATCGAGCTTCGTTTTGTGGTCAATTCCCAGTTCTTCAACTACATCGTAACTACTAATATGCCGATCTTGCTCCACTTTTTCAAAAATGGCATCAATTTTGTCCGTAACAGGGCGACCAGAGTGACGTGCATCTTTGAATCAAAATTTCCGGATTGAAAACGCTTAAACCAAATTTGCGCTACTCTCACAGATACTGCATTAGGTCCATAAACATCCCAAATATTTTTCGCGGCTTGTGTTGGATTTTTACCTTTTTTGTAGTAAAATTTTAAAAGGTATCGAATTTCTTCATTAGATTCACTCATTTTAACAATAAGAAAAACAAATGAAAATCACACATTTTCCTAATATGAATTTGGAATTGTCTTTTTTAAAATTAAAACATTTTAATGATACCAAAACCAGCCAGATACAAATGGTATAGCTAAAGAGATCTTATTACAAGTTCATACATACTATATGCGAAAAGACTTTCCCCAACCTATTATTTTTAGCTCTGACATCTGATTTATTCTATATTTTTGACATTCTTTTAACTCTGTATTTAATATATATTTAATCAAACTATGTTTATTAATTTAGAAATGTTATAATTTTTTTTAATTGACATGTACCCAAATATTTGTATGACCATGTTTAGGTCAAATACAGTGAGACCAATTGACTTTGTTTACCATCTTTTGTAGGGCTATTATCTGTATTTCTACAAATAAAGATTCATTCATTCATTCATTAAGCTAATAATTACATTTAACACCAATGTAAAACTAGGATTCACCTGGCTTTATTTGAAACTATATTCAATAGTGAAACAATATCTATCTTTCACTGCCAGAGACTAAAGGGCATAAATATTTTTGTAACATGATTGTAGTGCCGTAGTAGTAATAATTCAGTACCGCATCACCAATTGCGATATTAGCGAACACATAAATAGCATTAATATCAGTAATATTGCAAATTATATTTTATAGGAGAGAATGAAAGCAAATTCAAATATTACAATATACAAACTTCAAAGGAAGTACCGTGAAGGAATAGTAATACTTTCAAGTACTCTATGGATTTAAGCGTCACATTTTTAAGGCGACGAAACGTGCCTAGCATCCGAGATGATCCATTGTTCAGTCTCAACCAGTAGTCCAGAGTTTCACAAGTTTTTTCCTTATATAAAAGCGAATTCACTTATCCAAGTTACCAATAAATTCAGGGGTGAATCAACAAAAGACGCAAAAGAAATTACTTAAAACCTTTCATTAGTTGATTGATTGTAATCATAAACGAATAAACGTTTTGTTAGCGACAAGGCATTTGCACTACTTTATAAATTTCTCAGACTTTAAATTTCTAAATACAATAAACGTTTTTATTATTTATTAGTTATTTGTTTTATTTTGTAATTTTGTAATTTTGATTTTATCTTTTCACATATTGTAAATCACTATGGGTCTGTTACCTGAAATAAAAACTATTATTAGTATTATTAGTATGTTATCTGAAACTATATCTAACATACAGATCGTAACGAAATTATCGATATATTTTTTTCTAATTTGTTACATCAAATATAATATCTAAACATGACTCTAAGAAATTGTACTAAAAAGTATGATGAATATTTGGGAATACTTATTCATGGCGCCACCTAGCACATAAACTATCTGTATTAAGACAAAGCTTCTTGGGCCAATAAAGCCTCCAGCATATTGTTGCGGCCGAAGGCATGACGAAAATGCTCACACGTACAATGGTCAACGCTAAACATCACATGGATTGCTGACTGTCATACTCCAATAAATATAAAACAAGTAAACCGAGTACGACTTGCATACATGGAGGATCCGTATCTCTATTAATATTATAAATGCGAAAGTAACTCTGTCTGTCTGTCTGTTCCGTTTTCACGAAAAAACTACTAGACCAAGTTAGCTGAAACTCAGTATATAATAAGGTTGGGGAAAAAGTCTTTTCGCATATAGTATGTATGAACTTGTAATAAGATCTCTTTGGCTATACCATTTGTATCTGGCTGGTTTTGGTATCATTAAAAAGTTTTAATTTTAAAGAAGACAATCCCAAATTCAAATTAGGAAAATGGGTGACTTTCATTTGTTTTTCTTATTGTTAAAATTAGTGAATCTAATGAAGAAATTCGATACATTTTAAAATTTTACTACAAAAAAGGTAAAAATGCAACACAAGCTGCGAAAAATTTGTGATGTTTATGGACCTAATGCAGTATCTGTGACAGTAGCGCAAATTTGGTTTAAGCGTTTTCAATCCGGAAATTTTGATATCAAAGATGCACGTCGGTCTGGTCGAACTGTTGTGGACAAAATTGATGCCATTTTTGAAAAAGTGGAGCAAGAACGGCATATTAGTAGTTACGATGTAGCTGGAGACCTGGTAATTGACCACAAAATGGTTTTGGCGCATTTGAAAAAAGCTGGGTACACAAAAAAGCTCGATATTTGGGTGCCTCATGAGCTCACTGAAAGAAATCTAATGAACCGTGTACTCATTTGTGATTCTATATTACGACGTAATCAAACCGAACCATTTTTGAAGAAGCTGATAACTGGTGATGAAAAGTGGATCACGTACGACTAGAACGTGCGAAAAAGATCGTGGTCAAAAGCCGGTCAGGCTTCACAGACTGTGGCGAAACCCGGGTTAGCTCGCAACAAGGTGATGCTGTGTGTATGGTGGGATTGGAAGAGCATTATTCATTATGAACTGTTACCGCCAGGCAGGACCATCGATTCTGAACTGCACTGTGAACAACTGATGAGATCAAAGCAAAAAGTTGAGAGAAAGCGGCCGGAATTAATCAACAGAAGGGGTGTGGTTTTTCACCATGATAACGCTAGACACACATCTTTAGCCACTCAGAAAAAATTAAGAGAGTTTGGCTGGGAGGTGTTAATGCATCCGCCGTATAGTCCTGGCCTTGCACCTTCAGATTTTCACCTGTTTCGGTCTCTGCAGAATTCCTTAGGCAGTGTCAGGTTAACATCACGAGAGGACTGCCAAAACCACTTGTCACAGTTTTTTGATCAGAAGCCCCAAAATTTTTATAGCAATGGGCTCACGTCCCTACCTCCAAGATGGCAAAAAGTTATCCAACAAAATGGCACCTACATACTTTAGTCAAATGTAAATAAACTTTATAAAAAAACCTTTTGAATTTTTATATAAAATGCGAAGAAACTTTTTCCCCAACATATATATATATGTTCAATTCCAAGGATGAACATAAGATACTTTTTATCCCGAAAAAGGGGATAGTTTCCGGGATAATAATATATTTGTCTCTCTGTTTGTTATTTGATTTGGCTAAAATTCGGTATGTATGTAATTTTAATAACGAGGGTGGACAAGGAATACTCTTCATCCCGGATAATGGTATAAGTTTGGGGATAGATTTATGTCTTTACATAAATCTATCCCCGAGCTTACCCCATTATCCCAGAAATTAGGATAGGTTTTTATTTTGTGTTTTGGCATTTTCGTCATTTTGGTTAATTTGGTGATTTTGGTCGATTTGATCGATGTGGTCGATGTGGTTGATTTGATAGATTTGGTTGATGTGGTCGATGTAGTCGATTTGGTTGAATTGGTCGATTTAGTCATTTTGGTGTACAAATGTAATTTTAATATCGAATATTGGCATAGATACTTTTCATCCGGGAGATGGTATAGTTTGCGATATTAAATGAAGTGAATATTCCGAAGCAAATAGTAGTAATATAAAAATTTACTACAATGTCACCTGTGTTGTAACCTCTTAAAACAAGAGGCATGCACTAGATGTTGACCCGCAGCGCAGCCGCGGAGTAAACTCTAGTACAAAATAAATATTAAACTCTTACCCCCTTATTCATATTAGTTATATGCGGTTTATATGTTCATAAAAAAGTGTTATTTATAATAATTCACCATGCATTCATAATGCGAAAAATTATTCTCAAAAAATTACTCCCCACCCAAAATTGCACTCTTGACGATCTTAAGTATTCCAGAGGATTTAGCGCTGATTTATAAAAATGTTAACCCAATACATGCGATAGCAAAAAAATACCAAGAACATTTCCTCAATGGTATGTTGAGGCACTTTTGCACAATGACTATATGGCCCTATGAATACTATGAAAGTAATTTTTAAACGAGATAGGGTTCTTGCAGTGATACACTTTCAATCGCCGACTAATCTTTGTTTGAATTCAATTAACGCTTCCAACGCTTCCCTGGGAACTAGACCGTACTCCAAGCTTTATTATTTCTACTCTTTCATATGCTCACATAAAGCGGAGAGATTTTTATCCATTTTTGTCTGCTCTGTTAATAAAATTAAATTTTGTGTTTATCTTTATGACGCGAGCTCGGTCATAACCCAGAGTCTCCCAATGCTGCAATTTCCTGCATTACTTACTCTCCTGTGCATACAAAGTTGTTTTGTAGAAACGGATTCAAGCAATTGGACTGTTCATAGTTATTTTTTATAATAATCATATCACTACAATTATGTAACGCATATTCAATAGAGTGTATTCTCTTGCTTCTAAAAATGGATATTAAATAGATCGTCTGCTCTATTACATATTTTGCTTTATTATTTAACTATATTTTACGTTAACATTTAAACAATTGGTTCATTTATCATAACTTCACGTCATTCCACTAACATTTTTGAAGTGATCAATACATTTAATTAAAATATGTCAAATCAGTATATTTAGTAAGGTTAGAATGCTACATTTTTAAGAAATCATTTCATTAATTAATCATCAATTACAATTATTAGTCTAATTATTATTTAACTTTGAAAAATCCACATCTATCTATACAATTAAATCATGTTAGCATAGTGGGTAAAGTGCCCACGTCTTAAGATTCTGGATCCTGGAAGCATACACCATATAGACAGTTTTACTGTACTATATATATGTCCATGTTACTTTAAATATTATAATACATGTTGAAAGAAACCTGTATATCGAAATTATCTAAGTTTGATATTCGCCAATCCATCTTACACAACCAAGGAAAGTGTACCGTCCCTTCCACTAAAATGGGGAAGCCACAACTCAACAACAAGTCATTTATGGGCGGTTCATATTAAACGCGAATTTATTTGGTGATTTTTCATGGAAATATGTATTTTAGTTATGAAAATTGTAACATATGTTTTAAAATATTATCTTCGTTTTATAAGTTTTATGTGATATAGATGACAGTAATTGAAATCAAAGAAAGATTTCCTCATAAAGCTAGAGATCTACTGTTCATAGAATCCTATCTTATTTTAAATTCAATTCCGGGGGATATATCTTTTAATCGATGGTACCATCTAGTTATTACTTTTATAAAAATTCTATATTTTTTAAATTTCTTTTTAGCCTGTAGGCAATGTTTTATTTTTATTCTGTACTATACATTTTATGCAACTTCTCATCAAACCATGCGTTCCAAGACAAATATTACTTTTATAATGAAAGTTATCCTATATTCTTCTTCTGTTTTGGAAGCATATACTATACTATATGCTATTTTTTGTAATAATTAGTTCAGTTGTAAAGCCATAAAATGTAGTAAACATGGAAGCCAAATAAAAACTCATTTATCCTTATAATAATAAAAATAAGTAAATTTTGCAATTTGTTGGCATTTTAGGGTTTCTTAGACAAAAAAGAACTCGTCCCATGGAAGATCAATATAATAAATATCCTCGATGTCCTTCTATTCGTAGGTCTATGTGTACAATTGTACACAATATCTTTAAAAAAATTAAACTATTAAGTTTATATGAATTAAATTTAGAAGAAAAATATATTCTACATGCCGCTATATTTTTATTAAAAAAACCTAAATAGAGTATCGATCATAACAGCCTAACACATGGAGTATTTACAAATAAATGCTTTATTTATTGTGTAAGTAAATGCCAAAAATACTAAACAATCCATGAAAGTTCATGATCTGGCAAGAATTTAGGTAACTTTTTTTCTATACTTTAAAGTTATACATTATATACATCAATATAAAACGTATTAAATCATCAATCAAAATAAAAAATAATAACATAACTCATAATTATTGAAATAATTTAAATGTGGATTATTGCGATACGCGAACGTCGAACGCAAACATTATTTCGACAGTGCTGCTTTGTACAGAACAGGGAAAGCAAACAAAACGTAGACTTAATTGAGATAATGTAAACAAAGAATCTCCATCGGCGGGTGGAACAGATAGATATCTGTGCATTGCATTGCGCCCGTTTGTTTGTTTGTTACAATATACCTATTTAAAACGAAAGTATTTTAAACATGTGATTTTTAATTAAAATTATACATCATAGAATAGAATATACTTTATTGCACACAATTTAATTTAATTAAAAACGTATATAGTTAATAAATAAAGGTAATAAATATTATCCAGGTTACATAAAAGGTACTTAATAAAATATATAAGAACTAACTATTTAAATACTGACTATTAAGATCCTGCTTACTTGCAGACCAGTGAAACTGGTAAAATGTGCTGAACCATGTATTTCTAGGAATAACGCCTTTATACAACTACATTTATGCAAGAATAAATATTTCATTTCATTTCACAATGTTACAGAATAAATTCATACATACAATCGTAATGATGAGTACAATGGGCGGTCTTATCGTTGGGAGCGATTTCTTACAGACAACCTTTGGATGGACAGACAAACTCGTTATGGATGGGGGTAGGTATGCATTAGATATAATATATTATTATATACGTAAATTAAATATAAAGGAAAATAATAACTTTAATAGAAATTTATACATAAATTACAATACAAATATACATTATATTTATCTAAATGTAACATGTTGTGTGTCGTCCAACAACACCATCTCAAGCATATTATAACAAAATTACATTATTATTCACAAATGATATTTAATACTACGCACCATGTTTTTCATTCGCCGCCCATTCGACGGCCTCTGTTGGAACGCAGAGGCTCCGAATTCAATTCCTGGCATAGTAAATTGCGGAAACAAACTTTATGTTATTTACTATGGCCTGGGTGTCTGGGATCGTCCCCAGAGTGGTCCGTTGTATATCACTCATAACACAAGCGTAAATTGCTTAGCTTGGATATATACAATGTTTGTCTGCTGATTTTTTTTTATTTTATATTCTTACATTAATGCATATGACATCTAATCCGACATTTGCAATGAGGACCACGCGGTTTAAAATAACTTGCATCTTCAGATTTATGCATTAAGAGAGTATTAGAAGGAAAGTTCATCTCTAAACAAGAGTTTCACAATTAGGAACCAAGAGATTTAATATCAGGTATATTGATTGTCAGATTTCTACACCAAGAAAGTTTCAGGATAAAAATTAGATTCTAAACAACAGTAAATATTTATTGAAGTTAAAAATTTAGGTTTTGCCTGGGAGAGTTAGCTTTAAGCTATTCTATTTATCGGCTAAATTGAATTCAAAGGCTTTTATTTAAATTAAATACTACAGGAGAAGATTTTTTGAAAATCATACGTTTAAATTAAATTTTTTGTCTAACTTCCTTCCACACAATAAAACATTGTACAATACAGGATGACAATGAATGAATGAATGAATGAATATGCTTTATTGTACTTTAAAAGATACAGTTAACAGAAATAGAAGTTTACAATACAATAGGTGGTCTTATCGCTATCAGCGATTTCTTCCAGACAACCTTTGGATGGAGAAAAAATTTGATAAGAACAGAGGTATGTTGCAATATTCTCACCATCGAATCAGTATCTTATAAATATATACATAATGATATAATACACACACATTAATAAAAATTATACTAATACGATATATGTAAATAAAATATTATAAAATACACTTACATAAATAAATATAAAAGTAGAAAAGATGACAATAACTGCTGCTGCATCCTTAAATAGAGCTGTAATAATCCTTCACAAGTCTATTGAAAACAGGCAGTGATTTGGCTAGCTTGATATTAACAGGCAGCGCGTTCCAAAGACGAACAGCTTGGACTGTGAAGGATTTGCCATAAAAGCTAGTTGTATGCAGAGGAGTTTTAAGTAACAAATTTTCCGAGGATCTGAGAGACTTTAAGTTACCGGAATAAAGGTAATGAAATTGTTCCTTGAGGTATGCAAGGGTTTGAGGGTTAAATAATGTATTATACAGAAGAGACAGTATATAGGCATTCCAGCGAAGACGTATTGGAAGCCACTTGAGTTTAGCGCGGAATTCTGAAACGTGATCATATTTACGCAAACCAAATATGAATCGTATGCAAAAGTTTTGAAGTCGCTCAAGCTTACATAGTTGGCTTTTTTGGTATGGGAATAATTTGGGCTTCTTTCCAACTATTTGGAAAGATACTGCTGGAAATGAAATAGTTAAAAATATGAGTGATGATAGGAAGTATAATGTTAAGGATGGGCAGGATCATATTACGACTCAAAGTATCACTACTCATTGCCTTAGATGTAATAGATAATATGCTCTTCTTAACATCACATTCTGTAAACTGAGTAAAGAAGAATGGAAAATAATCCGGGTCTGGCAAAGGTGAAAGATGTTTTAAAATATTCATTTTAGTAGCCAGATTAATACTTGCTGATGAAGAGAAATGGTGATTTAAAGAATCAATATTTATATTGTAAGTATCTAAGGAATTATTTTGCAACTTACCGATCCCCAGGGATTTTAAAAACTTCCAAACTTTGGATGAGTCATTATTATTAATGGATTCATGAATGTGGCGACGTTGTGCATCTCTACACACCTTATTGCAGTGATTCCGTAGCAAAATATACCTATCTCGATTATGAGAGTCTGGGCGTCGTGCGTATTTTGATTTGGATGCCGCTTTCTTTGCCAACAAGACTTTGATCTCTTTAGTTAACCAAGGAGCAGGTAAGTGTTTTAATTTGACAGGTCGAATAGGTGCATGTAAATCGTAAAGTGCGATCAGTTTAGTAGAAAAGATATAGACTTTTCATCAATCGAATTACTTTGTAACAATGGAACCCAATCAATGTCCAGCGCATCTCTTTCAAGATTATTAACATCCATACCACTAAAATTGCGTTGTGGAAGAACCTTAAGTTTGAGTTTAGGTGTGCGTATTTTGTAGGAGAGGAATAGAAGGTAGGAATATAGGAAAATGCATCAGCAGGGCATTGCCCATGCTTAGCTACTAGGTTAGGAGAATAAATAAGGATTAGGTCAAGGAGTGTGGGAATACAGTTGGGAAAATGATGTGTGGCGCTAGAGGGTAGAATCGAAATATTACAAGATTCAACGACAGATTTAAAGGAGGAAGAGTGGGAATCTTGCTCTAACAGACATGTATTAAAATCACCCATAATGAGAGAGTGAGTATAAGAAGGTACAAGATTTTCAAGGATTGTTTCAAATGAAGAGAAGAAATCAATGTGTAAAGAGGGACCATAATACACTCCAAGTAGTAACTTGCTACTTTTGACTAGTATCTCCAAGAAAAGATGTTCGCCAGCATTGGGTGGGGGTGGTTGTACTGACATGTTGACTATTTTAAAAGGAATCGTATCACGAAGATAAATAGCAACTCCACCACCAGCCCCTGCTGTTCTATCGTTACGGATGAGTCTAAAATGGGGAAGTTTATAAGTTATTGAGGGGAATCAGGGTTTTAACCACGACTCGGAGATTAAAATAGCGTGGAGGTTCTTACAATCAAACGTAGCCAGCATATCTGAGAAATGAGCCGGAATACTTTGAGCATTGATATGGATGGCGTTAAAGTTCCTCAGTCACGTCGGAAAACTGTGCGTCAAGTGTCTCAGCATTTGAGGGAATGCTACGGAAACTGTTATCAGAATCATTTGCAGAGTAGAAACTGTCAGAATCGTAATTGCTGATATCGCTTACTGACATATTGGGCGTATATTATAAATTTGATGTAAATAAAAGACTAAACGAAAAGAATATATATATATATATATATATATAATTAAATATATAAATGTATATATATAAATAAAACAATTTAACTAAATATTATAGTGTACTTATTAAGTTACTAATAAAATCCATCTGCCACTTGGTGTAATTTAAACGAATTAATGAATCACAACTTAGTATACAATATTAAACATGTACAAGTTACGACTCAGAAGAAATAATAAGGATAACATTAATGATTTAAAAGAACGCTTTGGTAGTCCGGGCATGAAACAAACGCTATAAAAAAAAAACAATATTATGTTTATAAGGGAACGAATAAAATTAACAGTTCACTAGAAATTTTGTTATTTTTAAAATACTTATTTTATTTTGTCATAATGGAGACAACAATTTAAATATAAGAAAATAGTTTAAATCATAAACTTAAAATATAAATATAAAAAAAGCAAATTATAAATTCAACTACAACAATTGTAACAGAAATTAAAAATAAGATCTACTTATTTGCTGTTGGCGGAAAATAGTATCCGACGTTTACAATTTTTGCGAGTACCTATATACTTGCAATCTGAGGAAATAATGGACTGCCCGAACAATAAATAACACAAGCAATAAAAGTAAAACTTATACATATTATTTTTTCGAGGTTGCGGCCCGTTTGATTTTTGGTGAAATTGTTGTACCTTTGGGAGCAACATCTGACTTTGCGTCTGTCACATTTTTAGAATTTTGAGACAATTTATTAAGGTCATTAAGTGAAGAAATCCTGTGACGCTGCTGGTCCAGCCCGAGAGTAAAAATCTGTCCTTCCCTTGTCCAACATTTAGAAACACCGAACTTAAGACGTGCAGCCATGAAAATATTATGTCGCGATTTAGTTAAAAATTCTGACATAGTTATCTCTGAACCTTTGAGGTTAGTTTTGAGAAACCATAATTCATCACGAACTTTTACTCCATTGAGTTTAACTAAAATAGGTCTATTTCTTTTGGTATCAGAACTTCGTCCAAGCCGGTGGCATCGTTGAATACTGCCAACAGTAAAGCTTTCAAGTTTTAAGTACTCCTGCAGTATGTTAAAACCAATTTTAAGGAATCTTCATTTTTGGACTCTGGGATACCATGTAACAATAGCATCTTTCTTCGACTACGCATATCAAACTGATCATGATTATGCGCGATGATTTCAATTTGTTTTTGAAGAGCATTTAGTGCTTACATCGTAAATGCTTTGAAAGCTGCATAATCAGAAGCCAAATTATCCGTGGAGGACAATGAATTAGAACTCTTTTGTAACTCTTCTTCAAAAGTGGACATTTTCTTGTGGAACGTTTCCATCATTTCACTCATTGTGTTTTTAATTGAATCCATGACGATGTTAAATGAGTTTTAAAATTGCCACAACGAGTATCACAAGAAATAAACTGACAGATAGCACAACTATTTACAAAAGTTGAACATTCATCTTAGTTTAAAACTATACTTTTAGTAATTATAATAATTAAATAAATCGGGAGCTCACAAATTTTAGTATTCACTTAGCAACTACCCGCTTTTTTTTTGACAATATATAAAGTAGTATATTTGAACAATAGCTGCACTTTGGTTTTTGATACCAGGCCACAAATTCCTGATTTTTTATACCTAATCACTGCCAGTGGCATGCATAGACATGAAGCGTGTTCAGAAGGATGATTGCATTGAAGATAAACGGAAGAAAATGAATATTCATTGTCACTCTTATCTTGTACATCATATATACAATCGGGGGCTCAAGTCAACCATGGTTCGATAAGCTGTGTGCTGAGGCTGTTAGCCAAAAGCAGGCAACTTATCGGACGTGGAAGACAGCTGAACAATGTCAGGATCCGAAGACTTCCGATCTGAAAAAGAAATACAATGCCGCCACCTGGTCCCTTAAAAAGCGGCTGCCGAGAGCAAAGTTTCAGCATATCGGCAGAATAGGTGAACAGCTTGCTCGCTATCCTTCTGGAACGCGAGCATTTTGGTCGCTCGCCAAAGCTGTCGAGGGCAATTACTGTCGGCTGTCCCTTCCATCATTGCGCACAGCGGACGACCAACAGGCTCATACCGCAACAGATAAAGCCGAACTTCTGGGCAACATCTTTACAGTCAATTCGACACTTGACGACGGGCGAGTAACGGGGAGCAACCCCGCCTACTGTACCGCGGTGTGAGAGCTCTATGAAAGAAATTCGTTTTACCCAAAAAGCGGTTCGTAGAGCTCTTAGCTCCCTCGACGTCAAGAAGTCGTCCGGGCCTGACGGTATACCTGCTGTTGTGCTTAGGACATGTGCTCCAGAGCTTTCTCCAGCCCTGGCCCGTCTTTTTACACTTTCTTACACTACTAGTTGTGTCCCGTCTTCGTGAAAGGTTGCTCTTGTGCATCCTATCCCAAAAAAAGGTGATAGAACTGACCCGTCCAACTACCGGCCTATAGCGATTACTTCATTGCTCTCAAAAGTGATGGAGCGGATTATCAACGGACAACTTCTGGGTTACCTCGAAGATTCCCAGCTACTCAACGACCGGCAATATGACTTCCGCCATGGTCGTTCCGCTGGGGATCTTTTGCTATATTTAACCCACCGTTGGGCAGAAGCCGTTGAGAGCAAGGGAGAAGCCTCGGCAGTCAGCCTTGACATCGCTAAGGCCTTTGATCGGGTCTGGCATAGGGCACTTCTTACGAAGCTGCCATCATACGGGATACCTGAGGGGCTTTGCAAGTGGCTATCCAGCTTTCTTGGTGGGCGCAGTATCAAGGTCGCCGTCGACGGTTTCTGCTCTACCACCAAACCTATCAATGCTGGTGTGCCTCAAGGCTGTGTGCTGTCACCTACACTGTTCATCCTGCATATCAATGATCTGCTGTCTATAGAGAACATCCATTGCTATGCAGATGACAGTACAGGTGACGCCAGATATACTAGCTGAGCTAATCTCCCTCGGTCGCTAGTGGAAGAAAGTCCGGTCAGACTTGTGTCTGAAGTGGAGAACTCCTTGAAGCGAGTCTCTGAATGGGGACGACAAAATATTGTCCAATTTAACCCCACGAAGACCCAGGTCTGCGCATTCTCTGCAAAAAAGACCCCATTTGTCCCTGCGCCACAGTTCCAAGGAACACCCCTTACCATCTCCAACAGTATCGGTATTCTAGACGTTGATATAACGAACGACGTGCAGTTTCGGGGTCATCTGGAAGGCAAGGCTAAACTTGCCTCAAAGAAGCTTGGTGTGCTAAACCGGTATAAGCAGTATTTCACCCCGCGGCAAAGACTTGTGCTTTACAAAGCACAAGTTAGGCCGCATATGGAATACTGCTCACACTTATAGGCTGGAGCACCCGCTTACCAGACTGACCCTCTGGACTCCATCCAGCGTCGCGCCGTTCGTATTGTCGACGATCCCATACTAACAGGCGGTTTAGAATCGCTTAGTCTTCAGAGAGACTTTGCGTCCCTCTGCGTATTCTACCGCCTGTACAACGGAGAGTGTTCCGAGGAACTATTTGATCTGGTGCCAACACCTCATTTTTATAACCACACCGCTCGCCATCGACGGGATGTTCACCCCCATTTCCTGCAGCTCCCACGCTCCACTACGCAACGGTACTCTAGAACGTTTATTCCGCATATAACAACGATCTGGAGAGAACTTCCCGCCGAGGTTTTCCCTCTGCGCTACGACATGGGGTCGTTTAAGAAGGGCGTTATAAAATTTCTTAGAGGCCGGCAACGCGTTGGCAACGCCCCTGGTGTTGCAAACGTCCATAGGCGACGGTAACCACCTTCCATCAAGTGGGCCATCCGCCGGTTTGTCTGCTTCAGGCAATAAAAAAAAATATAGATTCTGAACGTGCGCGTGGTTTCAATTATTTAAATACATAAATAAATAAAGAAGTCTTCCATAATTTTACTTTTACTTTTAACAGGTGGTAGGGTATTTGCCCGTCTGGATGGCTTCCAGCCCTGGTCTGGATTATGCCGCCATAACATCCTTGAGTTGTTTTCCGGCATTAGATTCTAGTCTCCCTTTAAGGAGCAGCAGCACATCGGTAGTACCTTTGGTGTTACAAATGTCCATAGGCGATGGAAACCACTTTCCATCAAGTGGGTCATCGGCCTGTCTGCTGGACTCATACAATAAAAAGATTAAAAAAAGTATTTTACGGTTTTTTCTTTATTCATTCAAAAGAAAATTAATTTTAAATCTAAAACGTCGGTCGGCGCATGAGCATCATTCTAGAATCAACAGGCCAGTCGCTAAGAACTCAAACGCTACACTAGTACATTTTAACTCATTAACTATATATCGCGCCGAAGATAAGACTTTCAAACTCTCTATTAGAACTTTTCTTATTACAAGTTCCCCTATTACATGTCTAGGTGAAGAAAATATTGAGCGATAAAATCACACTTTCAGTTTTGGGTAATGATACACTTTAGTAAGCCGAATAAAAGTTTATATGTGCAGCACGAAATATTTTAGGTGTTGCACAAATAATTTCATGGCGTTAATAATGAAGGCCTATCTTTATTTAACTTTCATAACTGGTCTTTATATGTCAATCCGAAATTAGACGGGTCATTTGTGTCTTTGTATTTAAATAGAAATAACGCATAAAAGAATGATCTTAGTCGGTAAAAAAAGTTTTATATATATAAACTGGGTTTTTTTGTGTTAGTCACCAACAGGATGATCATAGGACGATATTATATTATGAAAGTTACAAGAAGAAATTCGCACGAATTTCTTTGGCCTTTGTCTCTTACTCTGTTTGTCACCTCGTTGGCTTTTATATATATAAACAATGGCTATTTAATAATATATATAGCTCCGCAGCAACGCCTTGTGCTTTACAAAGCCCAGATGAGGTCGCATATGGAGTACTGCTCACACTTGTGGGCCGGGGCACCCGCCTACCAGCTAAATCCCCTGGATAGTATTCAACGTCAAGCCGTTCGCATTGTCGATGATCCCATACTCACAGACGGTTTAGATACGCTTGGCCTTCCAAGAGACTTCGCGTTTCTCTACGTATTCTACCGACTATACAACGAACAGTGTTCTGAGGAACTGTTCAGAATGGTGCCTTCGTCTTCTTTTTACCACCGCACTGCACGCCACCAGCTTGGCGTTTATCTCCACTTCCTTGAGCCACTTCGCTTTTGTACGCAACGGTTCTCTAGAATGTTTCTCTTGCGTACCGTGGGGATTTGGAATGAGCTCCCAGCCGAGGTTTTCCCACAGCGCTACAATATGGGGTTTTTAAAAAGGGTTTCATAAAATTTCTTCGAGGCCGGCAGGGCCTTTGTGACACCTCTGGTGTTCCAACGTCCATAGGCGACGGTAACCGCTTTCCATCAGGTGGACCGTCAGTCTGTCTGCTGTACTCCAGCGATAAAAAAATGTAATATTTTACTGATTCTGTCAAAATATATGTTCAATGGCTCATTTTAAACCAAAATCAGACGATTAATTTCTTTTAGTTTGGATAAATCAACCAGAATTATCCATGAGAACATAAAATTGGGTGATTCATTATCATTGAATATTATAGTGTCCTTTCAGTTCTGTCGTTGCTAATATTACGATCAACCAAATTGAATCGATATTTCTAAATTCAGCATTATAATAAAAGGTAACTGAAATGTTTTACGTAACAGGTATATGTAATACGAAAATGCTGATTTCATATTTAGAGCAAATAAAGGTCAAAGGTTAAATTCAAAACTGATCAGTTTCAAATTATACTTTAAAAAAGTATAATTTTGTATAAATTTCATGCTTAATAGACAACATTTAATGCATTCTCTTTTAACGATCACTAAAAGTTTGTGAACCGTGAAATAGAACAGAGGCGCCAAAATGTACGGTCATTAACGAAAAAATTGTCTGCGCCTAATATTTTACAAATCGATTTAAAATTTTATTCATCTGCAAACTTTGAAAATAACCAAGTCTAGACAGTTAATTAAAATCAAACACTTCTCGGCAGTTTCCATTGTTTGAGTGCATTTAGAATGCTGTCCCATTTCCTATTTTTAAAAACACGAATTCTGAAGATATTTGTTTCATTAGTTTGGTCATGGTTATGATAAAATATTACGTTGTATTCTTATGTCCATATGATATTTTAAAACAATAAAGCTTAAGGTTGGCTGAAAGTGGATAAACGGACGAACGAATATACATGACGTTATCCGTTTTTTCTTTCCTAAAAACAGTCTTGGTCTAATAAGTTCTTGGTCAACACAAGGTACCTATAACACAAAGTAATTTAGTTTGAAACCTATTTCGATTTATTTTAGGTAAGAATTATTTGTTTGATGTTTGAAAAGATAAAAGTCGATCCGTAAGTAGTTCATAGAATTTAGTAAACTGGTTGAATCACGAACTAACATTTAGAATTTATTGCATTAGCGTAATAAATTCTAAATCTCAGTCTTTGAATTTGTTAATAAAATCTAGATAACAATCATAATCTACGTGGGCTTTAGCACATGTATCGTTAATATACATGCAGAGGGCGAGTTGAGTGAACATATTAAATCGTTAAGTGTTTTGATAAACAGACGCGGGAGGGTTTAGCGATGATGCGATTCGCTGTTGGGAATTTGATAAATCATCGACGACGGGGAAATGGGGAAGCACGTTCTGTGATTTGGATTGCAAGCATCGCTTATCTAGCACCCATAAAACGGTAATGTTGTTTCAACAGGAATCCTAATCGCATTTGAATAAATGCAGGTATTTTTATTAATTGCCTAGTTTTTATTAAATTGCCGTAGATATTTTGTCAAAAACAGAACTCTTATAAAGTCACAAACATTTTTCGCGAGTCTATATATAGACGTGACTTAAGAAAAATATGTTATAATCTATTTATAAGCTTGTACACTGTGTAGCACAATTTTACTGTACCATTATGTAGTGTACCACGATGAATATCAAATTTCGACACCTTCAGGTAAAATTTCACACATATAAATCTAGCATATCTCTTTCTTGCTGAGAAAAATGACTTTAATATATGGATAGACGTACAGATAGACATATCGATTATATAAGAGCTTCGTTGTTTCTTAAATTATTACCGATCGTCGAACCTTAAAGACTCTCCAATGCTCAATGTTCGTCTCTTGTAATTGTTATCTTTATCAGAAATCTAGGCCATAAGGGATTGTGTTAGTTTGGATGATTTTATGTTTACTTATCCACATAAGTAAATGTAAAATGATCCAAACTAACTCTCATGTTATATATGATTACTCGTATATACTTTAAGATTGAAAAAGAAATTGGCGTTAGAGGTAGAAATAAAATATAAAAAGCGACAAGGTATTTATTTGTACGTAAAAGATATCAGATAAACAGACAAAAAGAAATTCAATCGTAATATTCATGACTTCGATTGTATCCGTGATTTGAATGCAAATTACAGGAATCTCATTTGAACTGAAAATTATTAAAGTTGTTTCGCAAACAAGCATCGGTTTTTCACTACTTAATTAAGTATGTGAAGCTCGATAACTTTAACAGGGTAGATCGATTCTATCAAAATAAATTCGATATTCTAATGACAAATTAATGTCGTTTGTTTAATAGAAAGAGACTCCGGAATGTATAGATTGAGCTCCCAAATTAGCTATCAAGAGTGGCGACGACAAAGAGCACGGGGCTTATCGGGCGGATTTAGATGAACTGAACCCTTGGCGACTATACAAAATAATAGCCGGCTCGATAGCGTCATTGTTTGAGCATGAAATTAAAATTGAACGGGGTTCACACGTGCGCACCGCCGAGATAAGGGGTTGTCCCGTCCGTGCAATCGATTCGCAACTCGCGATGTTTACTCGTGTTGATTTACTTAGGGGGTTTGCTCTTTTCTTTATTTGATCGCCAACAAGCACTACTTGTACACTTTTGTAATATTAGCTTATTAAAGTAGTACATTTACTTTTGATTTATAAAGAAGTTGTGGTAAGTATATACATATTGTCACGACTGTTTCCCGTTGAGGTAGGCAGAGACAATGGATCTCCACCGGCTACGATCCTGACAAACACTTTTCGCTTCATCTATTTTCATCTATCTCTTCATATATGCATGTTTATTTTAGATGTTTTTTACCTTACTTTTGTTTAAGATAAGTACATATCTCTGTCAACAATTGTCATATTTTTAAATTACTACCAAAACCATTATGAAGTCATTTAAGTTGTATTTTTTTAACAATTTGTATATCACAGAACTTTAGCAAAAATTTATAAGATAAACATGGTGTCATCTTAATTACTAAATTAATAGTTAAGTTTTATTATTTTGTAAATTATAATTATAAAAACGATTAGTTTTTATAAATATTTACCAAGATAGTCAAAACTGAGACAGACGTTACGTAAAAAAATGATAATATTGTCATGAGGCTCACAATGGTTATGGTTATTTATCAAATTTGGATCAGCTTTCCGATTGCGGGTAGAACCGATAGTTTATACAGATATGTTAATACCACCTTATATTGTTAGATTATTTTTGAAACTATTATGTACTAATTAGAATGATGATCCACGCAATTTTGAAATAAGAGGATGGTCTTATAAACTTGTTTTGATTTCCTTTCAATTACTTAACTCTTTTGTGATGTAGACAACCTTCAAATTAAATGATTGAATGTTAACTGTAAACAAAAAAAAAAAAAAAAAAATAACCACACTACGCTAACCCTAATGTGTCTCCCCAAAATTAGATCTATTAGTGGATTTGAGGTCTAGGCGCGAGGCTAGGTTCATATTCAATTATTTACCTATTAAACAATGTGGGTTGTACTGCGGTCGGTCCAATTTAATTTATCGATATCATGGTGGTATTGTGTACTCAGCAGGCCAGAGTGCTTGCTAACCGCCTGATATTGCTGCTTTCTGTTGCTTATATTTGTTTGGAAACCAGTTAGGTATCGTCGGTTAAATTAATTAGAATGAACACAACTAAATCCCATTATTGAGTCTGGGCGATGCTCCCTGTTACTGTAGATCTGAACAGTTGCTATACTATTAATTATCACTTGTAAAAACACCTTTTTCAGAACATTTTCGTTTATAAATGATACCAACAAACTCAACCTTGAGTTTAATGGTATCATTTTTATATTTATTTGACATTGATTTTGATTTATTTGATATTGATTGATTTAGTTGATATCATGATCATTGAACGAACATATTCTGAGTCGGATTCTTTAAATTAAATTTCTTACTCTACTTCATTAGTTAATATATAGATATAGATAGATATAACGGCAACTAGGGCCAGCACTTATAAACAAATCATCCTTGAATGTTTGAAAACACAAGTAAATCATTATATCAAGTATTGGCTCCGATTCTGCATTTTGTTCAGGACCCCTTTCTTCTTCTTTTCTTTTCAGTTATTGTATACCAACTTTTTCTTTTCTCTCTCTTTTGTTTTTACTTACGGTAGCTAGTATATTTTCAATTATTCAATTTGTGGCAAGTGATGTTGGTGTTGTATTAATTAAAACTACTTGTATAAGACTCATAATACTAAATTCTGTATAATACTGTTTTTTGTACAAATAAATTAAAAAAAATAGTAAAGAGTCAAGTTGTGAACTATTCTGGCCAGTCCCTATATCTTATTATTCCTTCTCTTGTCATATCACCATCGGCTGAATTTTGACATTATTGCTATGAAGCTTATGTCAAATTTTAACCGATAGTAAGGCAAATGAACGGTTGGTACGATATAGGAACGATCCATAAAATTGTAATTATACAGGTTTGACACATTCTTTATTTCGATGTGCAGGTTGCATCACGATGGTTTCCTTCACTTTTGTTAGTACGTGGTAATTGTAATAATATGCACATTAGGTCAGAAAGTGCATGCCTAAGTGGTGCATGCATTCCGGCCAGGATTGAACCCGCGCCCTTTGAGATTGGGACGCGTGCGCTAGCCATTATGCTACCACGACTTTCAATATATTAAGGTTTAATACATTCTGATTATAGAGTTTTATTTTATTCTGACACATGTCTTATTCGTCATACGAATCTGTTAGACTGGTCATTTTAAACGCGCTGTTTCCTCTACCACCACGCCGTTTTCTTAGAGGATATTGCTGTCTCTGCAGCAGGAGGCGATAGCGTCCACTTCAGGTAGACTTCCGAACATGACTTGGACCACAACCGGAAGCGAATACCAGGTATCTAAATGTACGTACTACTTAGCGTCGTTAATCTCATTAGGGTCCGTAGAAACAGATGCTCCCCGTAATCCTGTTGCTCTGAGCTCGGATTTGCATAAAGAGTTCATGATTTGTGTTCGGTTTCACCCTTTATACTTTTATCTCTGGGACTGGGTTAATTTTTGCCTTCCAAATTTTTATGTCTTACGAAAATGGAAATGAAGTTTCCGTGAAATTTTATTTTTAACTTTCCAATTTGAATCCAATTTGCATTTCTACTTTAAAGGTATTATTTGAAATGAAAGAATAATTACACTGAACCACAAAAATAAAAAGTGGTCTGTACTTAAAATAAATATATATATATATATATATATATATATATATATATATATATATATATATATATATATATATATATATATATATATTTATATATAAATGACTATATATCCGCTATACTTTTGAAGACGTGTTGTTGGGTCTCACGTACCATTAATAATATACTGGTTCCTTCACGATATTTTTTGAAGTGAAATTTATTTAGAGTCATTGTGCTTTGAAACTCGATGAAAGGAAAAAGCGACACTAAAAGAGATAAACACATAAATGTATAGGATTAAACCTGCGAGAGAATGAGATAGAATACATTATATTTAATAATTTAAACACTATACTCGTACAGATAGAGTTGGAAATAATTTAAAGTTTTTCGTTCATACTTCGAATTTCGTGTTTTAAATCTTAAATATATTATAACGATACTAGGATATGCCTGCGATTTCGTCTATTCTTGACTTGCGATTCCCGCGAGATTCTCGCGGAATTTGAATTTTTTTAAATCTGGCCAAAGTTAATCCTTCCCAGAAAAATTCCCGCGAGATTCTCATGATAAAAAGTGGAGAGATTAAGTCAATTATTAATTATTAGCTATTATTAGAATAAGCTGTCGATCTGCGAAAACCGCATCGAAATCGTCCCAGTAGCTTTTACGTGAATCCCGAACAAACAGACAAAATGACAAAGAAATAAGAAATCAAATTGCATTCACCATCGTTTATATTGTTACAAGATGTCCACCACAGTAGTCATGAGAACCATAGTGTATATTAATATGACATAGACAATCGTCATAGATAATACTTTTAGTCGATTTATCAGATGATTCGATTTATAATTAAATTACCATTTTCTACCGGTTAGTTAATTTTATAAGCCCACTAAATTATCGTCTAGATAATTTAGTGCATCAGTAACTAATTATTATAATTATTTTTATGATCCTGGCAACACTATGATGTAATTGCTATTTTTAGCAATGATGCAATGTTATTGTTTTGTAGGGTAGCATTTTCGTATAAAAGGCGTAGTGGCGTGTAGACGGTGTTCATTGCTTACTGTGCTGTGTGAATATTCACATCAAAGGCTGAACAATAAAGGGGAAACCCTATCCAAATAGTTAATATTTGGTACTTTCTTACCCAAATCTCTCCTTGCATTTCACAATATAGTCTATTCCAGTTGTTTTTTTTTAACAGCTTCAATGTACAGACACAGCATATCTAGATTTTTATAATATTATAGATAGATAATATATTAAATGTGACGTCACGAAATTTAGAATCCCTCCTACCCCTTGTCACACTTTATTTCACTTCTACAGTGTGTGAACTGCACACACACAATTTTCTTCCTATCAGCATGTGGTAACTACTATATTTCAGCAAATCAATTTAAAGCCACGTCGTTCGAATGAAATGTATTTATTTTAGGCACGAAGATGTCAAAACTTATTTCAATGATATAACTAAATTATATTTATTATAATAGTATCTGTATATTGAAATACATGTATGACTACGTAGTACGTATGCATGTGTGTATTTCATTTTTAAATTAGCTTAAGTATTTGTAACTAATGCTAATGTATGTAATTTAGGTTGCCTGGAAGAGATCGCTTTGGACGATAAACACATTTTTTTTGTAATTGTTTATTTAGATTCAAGCCGTATGTATTCTGAGTGCTGTAAGCATTTTAGGGGCACACACTAATATTGTATTATGAGTTCAATAAACCTTTTCCAATTTCCCTTTAAACAGCAATTTTAGTATACTCATAGAGCGGGAAATGTATTGGAAATGCATCAATGTAATGAAAGTGATCGGTTTTATGCAGTAATAGTAACGCGGCACGGAAGCATGGGTTTACCCCATAGTAACCGTCTATTATATGTACGAATCATGATAACTACAAAAAAGTTCTGCTTACAATAGGGGAGCAGAAAGTCAAATCAACTGAGATACTCTTTATCCTCCTAAAAAAAGTTTCAGCCTCATAGAATTTACACATGCATACTGACTTATGACGTCATAAATTTGTACAAGTAAAATTAGTCAAATAGCGCAATGATTATGATATAAATAATAACTAAATAACGATCCGTGCAGGAACGGAGAAAGAATACAATTTCCTGCGGCCGGGCGGCTTGTAAGAGACTACAATATAACCTACTGCCAGGTGGTAGGGTATTTGCCCGTCTGCATGAATACCACCCCAGATCTAGTGCATGCCACCTTAACAACGTTAAGTTGTGTTCCGGCATTAGTGGCTAGGTTCCAGCCTCCCCTTAGAGAGCGGCAGCACATTGATAGCTTTGGTGTTATAAATGTCCATAGGCAACGGTAACTGCCTACGATAAGGTGGGTCGTCTGCCTGTCTGCTGAACTCGTGCAAAAACAAATTTATTTTATAATATTATTGAATTTTATGATAATATAGATAGATGAATAAACGAATGAATAAAAACTCTTTATGGTTCACCATAACTTAAACTTAGACAATTTAATATGATAGATAAGTAATAAAAAAAATTTAGTACACACATAAATAGATAAGAACAAGTTACTCAGAAAATTAATAACAAAAATAAATAATTTCAACTAACAACAATAGGCCTCATTGCTTAACACGGCAAACTTAATGTATAACTTGTAACAATCTGGCAATGATATTGGAATACATAATAACATATACTTATCCCTTAAACAAAAAAATTGATAAGTCCTACACCATACGGCGAGCACCAAAAACAAAGTTTGCCCCGGCAGACGTGGTTGCATGTAAACAGCCCATAAGCCCAGACACTGCAGTTACGCCACCAAAACTACCCATTTCGGGGATTTTATTAAAACAAAAACAAATAAATAACGTAGAGGAAGCTGAAGATGATAATGTACGATATGTAAATTGGATGGACGGAATATAATCCAACTTCCTTCTTGCTAACCGTCTAAAGAAAATTAAATCCTTGTTTTAACTTACTACTTAACTTATTACTTAACTTTTTATTGACTTACTTTGCCTTTTTTAATTGACGTGGTAGATCCATGCTGGAATTATTGTCTTCATTACAGCTCAATCTATGTGATACCAGGCTCTCACAGAATATAGGCGTAAAACTGTTAGTCTTGAGCTAATCGTATTTATTACGATGGGTGAAAGTTCCGATGGCGCATTTCTTCCTATCCTATTCCATCCCGTCCATCTCATTCTCTCTACCGTATTCTAAAGGCTAGTGTTGGCTCGCCTCCTGGTGTTGCAGACGTCTATGAGGTCCACTTATTACGTGGACTGTCTGTATCTTTGCCAGCTTCGCAATAACTAAAAAATAAGTAGATAAACTTATTGTTTTATTTTACTTCACTGTTCAATTTTTTTAAGTGAAACTTCTTTAGAATCGTTGATTTGAAACTCGATGAAACGAAAAAGCGACACTAAAAAGAGATAAACACATAAATCTATAGGACTAAGCCTGCGCGAGAGTGAGATAAGAGTTTTACTTTGTGCAGTACAGATTAGAGAGTCAATGAGGCCGATGATTAAACACAGGTCCAATTTGAACCGAAATAAAATTGATAATTGTAAAAATTTTAAGTGATACTTAGAAGTTTATTTTGAATTATAATATGTGACAGATGTAGCCTAAAGGAACTATATTTATATTAGTAATAATTAGAGAAGAATTATCTGTGAGTATAATCTCTGAAATTTCACTTCTACTGTGTGTGAACTGCACACATACACATTTTTTTTAGATAATTAATAAATTGAGAAGAAGGTTTCAGTGAAAGTAAAAACCTAATCGTAGTCATATAATTTTTTTTACATATTTAAAATAGACCGCTAAAAGCTATTCTAGACAGGACTTAACCGGTCTATGATCTATAAAATCCTTCGCCTATTTTTCATATAATATTATTAACGAATATCCTTACTGCTACACAGAGACTTATTGGTGGGTATTAAAAAGGAAATAAGCAGTTATTGTGTCAAATTAATTACTTTACAACAAGAATTGTGTCTTTGAGAAAAGAATAAATGTTTACTGAAATGTGACTTTGTTCACTTTTCATACTTTTAGAGGTAGCCACAGAACTAGTAGATAGATTAGCTTTTATCTTACCCAGACTTAAGGTTAATCTAGAAAGGAATAGAAATATCTGCGGCCGCCGGTATGTCATAAAATATGGCGACAAAATAACTCACAGCCAGGTGGTAGGGCATCTGCCCGTTTGAATGGCTACCAGCCTTGGTCAAGAGTATGCCGTTTGACAACCTTGCATTGTGTTCCGACATCAGTGGCCAGGTTCTAGCCCCCCTTCGCGAAAGGCAGCAAATTGGTGTTGTAAATGTTCATAGGCGATGATAACCGCTTTCCATCAAGTGAGCCTTTAGCTTCTTTACTGTATTCCAGAAATAAAAATAAAACTTAGCTAAAAGAACTAAGGTACATACAAAAAATATCTCTGAAATAGTTCCCACGCCGCTTCTCCATAAGTCAGTTACGAAGGTAGGATAAGCCGTGGAGTAAATCATCGGGCGATGAATACGAGGTCTGCGCGTTGGCATGATAACGATTAAATATGGCTCGCCCGCTCATATTGTGTGTACTTAACGCGCCGGCCAGAGAGCGGGTGAAAACCTATGGATTTATGTATGGTACCATCCTTAACATAAAAACGGTCAAAATATTTGCATTCGATATTCAAAATTTTAAAGACTCAGATTTTAGTGCCTCGTTTATATTACACCTCTTTCCATGGCAGCCAAATAGGAAAGTGATAGAAATTAGCGGACGAGTATGTAAACACAACATTTACGTCATACATGGTATACTCGTGCCACCCACTTCCCTCGCCACTTTCCTGCTTGCTGTCGTGGAAATGGGGATAATGTAAACCCCTCGTTAAGTATTTAGCTTGTAAGAGTTTTTGGCGCATACCTAAAAGTGATATTTTGCTTTACAGTGAAATGAAGAATAGTTGCAGAGGAGTGTTCTTAACAAAGAATTATGCATTTGTTTTAAAATTTCAAATGCTTAGGGAAATGTGTGTTTTGGAGCTGCCATAAAAAGTTTCTCATTTTCTGATTGCCGTCAAATACGCAGGTATTTGAAAATTTGGTTGATGTATTTGCTTGTAGATTATTCTGAAACTTGAATATACATGGATACTTGATATTGACTAGATACACAAATCGTGCATAGATATGATATATAAAAAGAAAATGAAGTCCGCTTCAAAGTTTACAGATATGTATAATCTGTAAACGAGGGATGAATATTTGAAACATTGAATTCTTATCAAAGTACTTGTCTAAAATACCAAGTGGCTAAAACACGGTTAAAGGTTTTGATGGAGACCAACCTTAATTACAATTTATTCATAAGAAAAGAAGTTTTATTAAAACAAAATTACATTTCAATAAAAAACCCTAGTAGGTGGATAGATATAAGACAGATAACTCTTTACAGTCTTATTCATATTGAGTTAGAGTAAGTTTGGAGGCTTTTTTAAGAGCCATAAAAAAGCCTTACTCTAACTCAATATGAATAAAACCTTTATTGTACATCAAAAGCATAAAAAAACAAGTTTAAAAATATAAAAGAGTACAACTAGTGGCCTTATCGCTAAAAAGCGATATATTCCAGTTAGCCCTTGGCAGAGATTTTGATACTGACAGTGGTACAGTTTATAAATAATTATGAATGATAAATATCAGTATATACATGTACAAAAACAATAGTTCTTCTTCAGCCAATCAATGCTGGAAGTAGACCTCCCCAAATTTGCACCCATGCCCAGTCTCCCGCCTTGCTCATCCAGCACCTGCCGGCGACCTTACGCAGGTTGTCAGTCCACCGAGAGGGCGTCCTACGCTACATTTACCGAGACGTGGTCTCCACTGACGTGACTGGCACACTGCTACTTTATTAATTTTACGAACGATATCGACTACCTTGGTTCCCTTACGGAAATTCTCATTTCTAAAACAATAGTTGTAAATATTAAAAGAAATACTAGGATACAATTTTATTTCTTCAGGTTTTGATAGTCAATTGTAGATCAGTAAAACGTGGTGTTTCTTGACGGAGTTGTGTTCAACTTACACCCCTATCGCATCGGTCCAATATCCAAACACGATTAACAGAATATAAATGTCGCATTGATAAATCGGCAATGCGTCTGCGTTAACTGCTAAATAGCGTGTGACTAATGACCCGACTATTCGCCCGCCGTACAATAAAACCTGTATCAGCCGACAACGTTTTATTGCACGTATTACCCCCCTGTATTTTGATAAAACTTCGTTGCCTTCGACCTTGCAATTTACTGCTGTTATGGCATTTTGGGTTTGACGTATTAAAACAGAAAAACACAAATGAAACCTAACAATTTTATCAGAATAACTCTAGCTGTCCCGGCAGGCGTTGCCCTGCCCTGAAAAAATTAAACTCAAATAAACACTAAAATTTCGACAAAATCCCGGGACCCGATTCCAACGCCACGTATCGGATCCAATTGTGAATCTAAACCATTTTCCACCTTAACACACACAAAAATTTCATCTTAATCGGTCCAGCCGTTTAGGAGTTCAGTCATACACACGCACAAAAGAATTATATAAATAAAGATATCTAAAAATAAAAATAGGTCTATCGTCTAATTACCGACCACTGGCCGGTTCCTATACCTTACCGAGCGTTCATGTGCCTTAAAATGTGACATAAATTCCATACAAGTAATATCAAAATTTAACCGATGCATGTGCACGGGCACGTGAATGAATAGTAAGATACATAGATCAGCGTTAGAGATAATCGTGCTGAAATAAGTATAATTACGTTTTAACGGTTTTAAGCGTGGCATTATATTTGATTTTTATTTCGACGCTTCGGCCACTTTTCAGTAGTCATTATTTAGCCCACCCCCAACTTGTGCATTTTAATTATTTAATTTTAATATTTTCTTTGTTTTTTATTTACTCTATGGAAGCCCAATCTAATGTACCTGCGCTTCGCAACATGTTCGCGAAGATAAAAATAAATAAATTGTCGCGCTTAAAACCGTTAAAACATAGTATTAATTATCAAGAGTTTATGTCAACGTGAGTTTCGTGAGGTTAGAAAACATCAACTGTTGGTTTTCTGTCATTTGGCATCCGAGTGTGTAAACGAATCCCATATCTCAAAAACTACTTAACAGGTCCTGTATGTTTTCTTCCATACTTCAAAATGTAGAAGTGTTCCCACAAAAAATTTGACTTACAAAAGATAGCAATTTATTTATAGGAAATATGTTTCGTTAACTAAATATGTTTAATTTCATCAGATGCTACAACCTTGTCATACATACCTAATAGCCAAAATCTGCGCTACTTAGTTCGCACCGTTTGCCAAGATACACTTCAATGCAACATTATCTTTGATAAGTCGACTGTCAAAATTTAATCTACATAGAACGCGAAGCCATGAGTGTGCGCCGAACCATACGAATACGGAATGATTTTGTGCATAGGATTTGTTTTATTTTCAACGACAGGGACGCACTCAACCGCACTGGCGATAATGGAACTAGCGTAGATACGTATCAAAATATCTGAGTGAATACATATAGAGAACCGGGTTATTACAAACGAATAAGCTCAGATCAAAAATGAATCGAGGGGCCCTAAATCAATAGATGCGGTACGTTCCTTTGCCAACTATGCAAAAACTAAGTAAGCGGTTGCATTCAGCACTGATTACAATGATGTGATGCTCGCAGGCCGGATCATTATCATTACCGTGCCGCATGGAATCTATTAATCACGTTGGTATTCCTGAACCGTGTGGAGGCTTCATCACCCCCACTTACACCCCTCACAACCCCAAGTACCTGGACGCACTCGTGCATTCACCCTTCCCTTATCAGTCTTGATGTAGCGAGTTGCGAATGCAGGGTAGGATTTTGTTTCATTTTTATTTTATCGTTTTGACAATGTTTCGGTAGCCGTGATCAAAAAAAGTAACTGAAACCTCAAAATAAAAATCAAATTAAATGCCAGGCTAAAAAAGTTAAAACTTAATTTTAATTATATCTACCTACTAGTCGCGAAAACGTAAGAAAATGCTAAATGACCGAAAATTATTTAAAATTTCATAATCGAAAGATATACATGAAATGATTAGACTAAGATATGTATGTTTGTTGCCTATTTATCTCCTTGGATACCTACTGATTAACTTGAAGTTAGTACTTCAAGTTTAGAGACGATTGTGAAATACTTTTAATTCCAAAAAATAGTAAACTTTTCACCATATCAATCAGTTAGGTAGTTCTCGTTGTACAGTTTTTCTCACGATATTTCTCTTCATCCCTAACACGTAGTAATTCTAACAATATGCGTATTAGGTCACAAAACTACCTTAGTGGTGCTTGTTTCCCGGTCAAGATTCAAATCCCCGTCTTTGGTGGGAAACACAGTTACATTACCCATTAAACTACTACGCTACTCTATGTCACTATACTTATATATTGCTAACATTCACACGAGTGAATAAATATTTCACAATTAAAGAATCGCGTAAATTGAAATAGCCTATGTAAGTACGTATAGATAAAAGCAACTACAAAGAATGACAACTGCCAGGTAAAAAAGTATGAGCTTTCACGAGCACTGTCGACACCTAATACAATTCAAAGTCCACTTCTGTGGGCGTAGGTTCGAATCCCACCTGTGACAACTATTTTGACGTGGTAAAGCCATGCTGAAATCATTAGAATAGAATAGAAAACACTTTATTGTTCACCACATACACATAAAATAAACAATTTACAGTAGTCACATTAAACAGTAAAAGTAGGAGCAATGGGCGGCCTTATCGCTTTAGTGTGATCTCTTCCAGACAATCTGGGCTACGGATTTTATGAATAGGAGATTAGCAAGTGTATCATTATTTAATTACAGTGGCGACGGCTTCTGTGGTTGAGCGTACAAAGTCTTAACCGACCGAATTCGTTCGAACGCAGACGCTCCGGGTTTGATTCTTGGCATGGTAAATTTCGGAAACGAACTTTCTGTTATTTAGTATGGTCTGACTGTCTGAGATCGGCCCGAGATTGGTCCGTTATATGTCACCCATAGCAAAAGCTTAACTTGCTTAGCTTGGGGATATAGAATGTGTGTGTTTGTCTGCCGATTATTATTATTATTCACATATTTATTTTATATTAAATTAATTACATTTTTCTTTAAAGGCTTAATAAAAAACACATATTAAAAGAAATGAAAAAAAAAAACCGATGTCTGCCGGCAGCGGGACCTGGGGTCCAAACTACCGGTGGTTAGGGCACCTACAGGAACCTCCTCACAATTCGTGCCGTGTCTAAGAGCGTTGCCTTCTTCTTATTATTATTACAGCCTTTAGGGCCGGTTCAATCGGTGTGATACCGCGCTCTTAGAGAATATCAGCGTGAAACAGCATTGAGTTAATTGCGTTTCGTGCGACGAGTAAGAGTTCCAATGGCCCAATTCCCCCTATTCTATTCCGACATCCTATCCTCTCTATCCGATTCCTCCTGTCTTGATCCGTCTATCGCATTCCACCTGTCTGATTCCTCTATCTGATTCTCATCTCAAATATTTCACCCTCTCATCCCATATTCTTATTAAATCTCCCTTATCCCATCCTAAAGATTGGTAACGCGTTGCCTTCGCTCCTGGTGTTGCAAACTTCTACAGGCGACTGAACACTTTCTATTAGATGGGCGTCTTCCTGTTTGTCAGCTTCGCAATAAAAAATATACTTCCAAATACGTCTCTGGACGATTTGCTATTCGTCTATACCACTAATGCGTCATAACAGAGCATTGATATTCCGCACACAATCCCGTTCATTCGATTCGCGATGAGCCCAGTTATTAAATCAGATGGATAAACAAACACCTGCGCTCCGAGATGGATTTGCATATGCGACCGGGGACACTATGCTGTCATTTGCATAATTATAATGGAAACGTGAAAATGTACTCATCAGTTCAAAAATGTATCAACATTAAGGCAGTGTTGCGCTTTCATATAGTACAATGTAGTTTTAACTAACCTTCCCTCTTTTCTCATGGGGTTAAAGTTTTATTTCCAAAGTTCTAATGGGCCGGATAGGTATTTTTATTTATGGCCCTATCTCTGTCTTCAATATGAATTTGTTTTTTAGAAATTTAGTCAATAAATACATAACAAATTGGAGGAGAAGGTTACGCAAACTAAAACTCAGAGAAAACCGTAATAATTAACATCAATATTACTACTTACCTGCATTAAGAATAAGCAGAAGCTAGTTTAAGCCTTAACCTTTCTCTGATTCTAATAATAATATCTTAAAATGCGCAGGGGGCTTTGTGGCGAAGCCTTAGGTGAGTAGCGACACCTCGGACTTGACTCCGAGGGCTAAGGATAGCCCCCCCCCGCCTCCGTGCTTGCCTTAGCCAGCCTGCACAGGGTGGAGATCGCTAGAGCAAAGACTCAAGCCAGGGGTGGAAGTGATAAATGGCATAACGTTGAAAGTAACTTCGGTGAACCTGCAGCCCGCCTCTCGACACCCCTTAGTCACTCACACCCATGTTGCCCCTCGCCAATCTTGGCTTTTTTAGGGGCCCCTGCAGGGAGTGGCGAGTCACCGTCTGGCCATTTTTTCCATATTCCTTGAACATTGCGACGGGCAGACGCCCTAGTCCCCATAATCCCCAATCTGTATCTCCACTAGCAGTTCGTCCCAATGGCCCGGTACCTTTTGTTCCCATTCCCTACAAAAGTCCTACACTTACCGGGACTTACCCTTGGGTGCATTTTTAGACAGCGACAATCGCCGGTCAGTATCACGCCACATTTAGATTAAATTATTTTATTCTTGCTTACCTTAATAAACTGGTTGAAAGTAATACCATAACGATTCTCCGTTAAAATAAGTCTGTATACACAAAAAGGTTACCTCAAAGATGTTTCTTTGAGGTAACCTTTTATGATATACTGTTGTATATCATTGTTAAACTTTAGCCTAAAAGCATTACCTGTGTATTCATAATCACTTCAACATCAAAACATATTCAGGTCAATGATGTATTTCAGTTGCGATAAGGAGAAGCAATCAACGTACGTCCACAATAGTATTATAAATGCGTAAATCACTATAATGTTACGTCGATATCAGATTGGTCCGACTCAATTACGCAGTGCCAAGCTATTACCGGCTGATATACGGGTAGATTATGCACTGGTCTCTTGTGGCTATTACTCAGATGTCTTTGAGTATAACCATATACAACAAAGCATTAACCTACTGTAATTATGTATAATCCAATGAACCTGAACGAAATACGCAATTCTCAGTTAATCAGGTTTAAATTATATAATTACTAGCTCAACCGTGCCGTCTTTGCTGGACGTCATTAATTTGAATAATTAAATTAATTAATTTTCTTAAATATTACTAATTATATTTAAATATAGCCTATGTCACTACATCAGTAATAATGTAGCTTTTTACTGGTGACAGATCAGGTCAAAATCGGTTCAGTAGTTGAAGAGATTACTTCGTACAAACAAACTCACAAAATTTCCCTTTTTATAACATAGAAGAAGATAGATAGATTAATTTAACGAAATAGACTAAAAACATTCAGAGAAGTACACTGACAAATAACATAAGTTATCGGTTATATTTGAACGAATATGTAATCCACTTTTGAAAAAACTACAGGAAAACAAACAATAAAATCAGCCCATAAAAATCTCACTGGTGGGCTCGGCACTATCTATTTTTAGAGGAATGGAGTGTATATCTGCCACGCTTGTCCAAGAGGGATTGGAGAAACACAAATTTAACACAACATTAAAATAAAATCTGAGTTAATAATATAATAAGAAGTGATATGCAGTGTGCCTGTAGACGGTTTATTTAAGACCTGTAAAAGAAGCCGAAAATTGCATTAGGTGGCAGGAATAGACACCGGGGCCGGAGTGTATTGGAACTT
Source organism: Dendrolimus houi (assembly GCA_039645545.1). Taxonomy (NCBI): domain Eukaryota; kingdom Metazoa; phylum Arthropoda; class Insecta; order Lepidoptera; family Lasiocampidae; genus Dendrolimus; species Dendrolimus houi. Next base: position 10,885,058 of record CM077132.1, read on the forward strand.
TTTAAAATTTTATTTTTTTCATATTTTAAATGTGTTATATCTTGACATATATTGTGACAATTGTATTGTCATTTGTATATATGTCTTGTTTTGAATGATACTTGTGAAAATTTGCTGTGAGATCAAGTCAAAATACAGGATGGAGAAGCAAGTAATTATTTTGCTTATATTCACTATGTATCTATTCAAAATCGTAACATCTGGCGACTGTGAGACTCTTTATGTCAGTCAAATCAACTGTACTTAATACTCAAAAAAATACCAGTTAATGATTATAAGTTTGCTACACTCTGTTCATTTGGTAGTATAGAACGGACTACTCTGGGGCCGATCCCAGACATCTAGACTATTGTTAATAACGTAGAAAATTCGTTTCCGAAATTTACCATACCAGGAATAGGACCCGGAGCCTCTGCGTTGCAGTGAGATCGGCCGGCAAAGGCTTAGTCCACTCAACCATTGAGGCCGTCAAAACCATTATAAATTTATCAAATTTTATTTTACCTTAAAATTGACGCAGCTACGATCACATATACAGGTTAAGAAGATCCATCAACAACATATTTTACTAGTGTAATACAATTTAACTCTTAAGTGGTTTTATATAATAAGGTACAAAAATTCTATGAATTTATAACAAATGTAATGAAATTAAATATACAATTAGGAATTGTTACCAAAGGTACGCATATATAAACGTTCAATAAAACAGTATATCACAATTTAAGTGGAACGCGACCTAAGTTACACAGTTAAATCTGCGAATGAGGGTGTGGATACAAAAATAGTTTTTTGATAAGTGTTTAGCATTAAATAACAGTTTTTAATAGTATTTAGATTGGAATTTAAGTGAATGAACTTTGAATGTCGTTTCTTTGTCTTTCAGGTAAGCTTTGTGCATATTATGTTAGATATTTAGCGTATATTTAATTACTTAATTGCATGTAAGTACTTACATAAATAAAATTTTGTTTTTCAGAGAAACACATCGTTTTGTTCCTTGAATTCTTAAATAATAAAGTGTTGTCTTATACAAATATTAAATCAGTTCAAATAAATAAAACAGCTACTGGTTTACAGCGCATCCAATGATTCGTGTTTATGAACTGCTAATGTGTTAGTTTTGAGTTTTGCAGTCGTAAAGAGTACACACCCCAGTTGGTCTCTAAGCCCAGACCAAAGTTACACTAGGCTTTATTATGTGCTGTGTTTTATACTAAAATCGTAAACATACGTGTGTATAAAAGTGACACACCTATGGGACTCACTTCTGGGACGTGAACCTAAAACATCTTCCGGCGTACCCTTCATGCTTTTAGCAAGTATTCTCATATGAGATATAATCTACATAAATTTTTAAACAAAACGTTATTTTTCTTAATAGTTATGTTTATATGTCCATCCGATCTTTGCAATTCATGTAGCATGTTCGCTTCTTTGAATGTAGATTTTACTTATTGATTTTGCGTTCGTTTTGGCTTGTTTATGGCTGACTTATACTACTCGGGGCTGACACAATGCTAAATACACCTTCCTGCCTAATTTTATTCATTACCACGTTCACTACGGGATCTATTTTAATGATAAATATCTAATCTTCAGCTCACCAGCTGAGTTTGAGGTTGAATAGAGGCCCAACCTGAACTCTTTTGCTGTGCGGTAGAGGCCTTATCGGTCCTATATATACTGCTTTAATTAAATAATGAAACGTTAAGCAAAATATTTGCTTGGCGTTTCATTATTTAATTAAAGCCGTATGATATAAAATAGTTTACCACTGAAAATGTTTATGGCTTATTTGGACGTCAAAGTGTTTTTTATACTAACTTGTAGAGATTTTCAAAATATAAGAGAAGTATATATTTATCTGTATCATATATGTTAAGAGTGGATGCAGAGAACCTCCACACCAGAGCATATGCACCACGAAACATCAGGATGTGAAGTCTATGTTAATAAGAGAAGATATAAAGTAGTATATAACAAAATAGTTTTTTTTATAGCTGGAGTACAGCAAACAGGCTGACGGCCCACCTGGTGGAAAGCGGTTACCGTTGCCTATGGACGTTTGCAACATCAAAGATGTCACCAACGCGCTGCCGGCCTCGAAGAAATTTTATGACACCCTTTTTGAAAAACTCCATATCGTAGCGCTGTGGGAAAACCTCGGCTGGGAGCTCATTCCAAACCCCACGGTACGCAAGAAAAACGTTCTACAGAACCGTTGCGTACATGAGCGAAGTCGCTCAAGGAGTGGGGGTAAACTCCCAATCGATGGAGAGCGGTGCGATGGTAGAAAGAGGACAAAGCTACCATTCTAAACAGTTCTTCGGAACACTCCCCATTATACAGTTGGTAGAATACGCAGAGAGAAGTAAAGTCTCTCCTAAGGCCAAGCGTATCTAGGCCGTCTGTGAGTATGGGACGATCAACAACGCGAACGGCTCGACGTTGAATACTGTCCAGGGCACTAAGTTGGTAGGCAGGTGCTCCAGCCCAAGGGTGTGAGCAGTACTCCATATGCGGCCTCACCTGGGCTTTATAAAGCACAAGGCGTTGCCGCGGTGTGAAGTACTGCTTGGACCGGTTTAGCACTCTCAGCTTCTTGGAGGCAAGTTTTGCCTTGCCTTCAAGATGGCCCCTGAACTGTACATCGTTCACGATGTCAACACCGAGGATCCCAATACTTTTGGAGGTGGTAAGGGGAGTTCTTTGGAACTGAGGAGCTTGCTCGAATGGAGTTTTTTTTGGCGGAGAATACGCAGACCTGTGTCTTCTTGGGGTTGAAATGGACAAGGTTTTGTCTCCCCCATTCAGAGACTCTCTCTAAAGAAAGTTCTACTTCAGACACAAGTCTAACCCGACTTTCCTCCACAAATGATCGAGGGACGTTTGCACGACCAGAGTACTGCGCATCGCCAGTGCTGTCATCCGTATAGCAATGAATATTGCGAATAGACAACATATCATTTATATGCAAGATAAACAACGTTGGCGATGGCACGCAACCCTGGGGAACACCAGCGTTGATGGGCTTGAGCAGCAACCATCGACAACGACTTGAATGCTGCGCCCATCAAGAAAGCTGGATCGCCAGGTGCAAAGTCCCTCAGATATCGCATACGATGGCAGCTTCGATAGAAGAACGCTGTGCCAGACCCGGTTGAAGGTCTTAGCAACATCTAGGCTAACTGTCAGTGCTTCCCCTTTGCTCTCAATGGCTTCAGTCCAACGATGGGTTAGGTAAACCAAGAGATCCCCAGGTGAGCGACCGTGGTGGAAGCCCTATTGCCGATCATTTAGCAGCTGGGTATCTTCGAGGTAACCCAGAAACTGCGCGTTGATAATACACTCCATGACCTTTGAGAGCAAAGAGGTTATTGCTATAGGCCTATAATTCGTCGGGTCTATACGGTCCCCGTTTTTGGGGACAGGGTGCATATGGGCAATCTTCCACGAAGCGGGGACACAACCCTTGTGGTAAGAGAAAGTGAAAAGTCGGGCAAGGACTGGGGACAGCTCAGCTGAACACGCCTGCAGCACAATGGCAGGAATGCCATCAGGGCCAGAAGACTTCTTGACATCGAGGAAGCGGAGAGCACATCGGACTGCTTTTTGAGTAAAGCGCACCTCCGGCATTTAGACTCACACTCTGGGATTGTAGGTGGAGTTTCTCCCCCGTCGTCAAGAGTCGAATTGGCCGCAAAGATTTCACCCAGAAGATCGGCTTTATCTTTGGCGGTGTGTGCCAGACAGTCGTCCACTGTTCGCAGAGCTGGAAGAGACGCCCGACAGAAGTTTCTTTCGACAGCTTTGACTATAGACCGTAGTAAGTAAAACAGTATAATATAAAAATCCCTTTGAAAATCCAAAAAGATTAGAATATAACAAAAAATCAAATTCCGGTACTATAACAGTCGGAGGAAGTATTTGATGAAAATAAACGTGTATTGTATGAGAATAATGCCTGTAACATACAGGCTATTTTATAAGGGTTTTGTTTTTGCTAAAACGGCTACGAAACCCAAAGGAATATTGAATCTCAAAAATCTTAAGAAACCACATGAAGGGGTTTTATAAAACTTTATTCATATGTGCAAGATTTCAAGAGAATACTGCTTGTTAGACAAGATGTATTGCCTAGGGTATCGTAAGCACTCTAAAATTTGTCTTAAAATAATACTTAAAATATACGGTTCCCTTGTGATTTTAATTAGCCTGTCTTTGTAGAAATTTCGTACAGGCACTTAATAAAGTGGATTAATTAAAGACGATTTTCAAAAGTTCATTTATTATATAGTGCTCAAAGATCTAGACTACTCAGAAAATTAAACATACTTTCTGGTTTTATTGCTCAAGAAATACGTTACAAGTGGAAATAAGAATTCCTAATATGTACATTACAGTTCTAATTAAGTTTATCGTAAGTTTTTATACCCATATTTTTTTGTTGTTTTATCGCGGTTTCCCTGTACACTGAATATATGGCGACATTTATACATATATTGATATACTATATACATCTTTAAATATATATAGTAATCTAGATCTAGACAGACCCTCTGTACTTTCTGAAAACCATGGCTGTAGTAGTGGTAGATAGACGAACAACCGAACGGACCGACGGGCGGATGGGCAGACGAGTGGACGGGCGGACGGGCAGACGGGCGGACGGGCGGACGGGCGGACGGACGGACGGGCGGACGGGCGGACGGGCGGACGGGCGGAGGGGCGGACGGGCGGACGGGCGGACGGGCGGACGGGCGGACGGGCGGACGGGCGGACGGGCGGACGAGCGAAGGGGCGGACGGGCGGACGGGCGGACGGGCGGACGGGCGGACGGGCGGACGGGCGGACGGGCGGACGGGCGGACGGGCGAACGAGCGGACGGGCGGACGTTGAGTGGAGGGGCGTACGGGCAGGCGACTTGAGCATGTTTGTATAAGTATACCACCATTTTTGCTAAAATGACTACAGAAACCTAAACATAGAACTTAGATTGAATATAATTTATGTTATTGTTTCAATTTCAAATTTTAAGTATCGTTTTCGGACGCCTCTTTGAAAGTTAAATAAATTATTAATTAATTGTCCATCAGTTAATAGAGCTTCAAAGTATGATTAATTAATTGTAATTACAACATTCATAACAAACTTAAATAACCTTAAACAGTATCAAAAACAAGTTATTTTTTATCAAATTGTATAAAATTGGACTCGCATTACTATAATGACACCAAATTAACTTTGATTCAGATAAGAACTGAAACGGACAAACAATAAAAACACAGAGGGGTTTATTTTAACTAACTATGATATAATTGAAAATTTATCTTTCGTCTCAAATACAGAAAGTTTTCTTCTAACAAAATTTATTTGAAAGTTACAAGTACAGGCTGCAGGATATTAAATATTTCTCTACTTTTAGGTAATTATATTAAGAATCTTCGCTAGTTCCAAAGTTTTTAAGTTTGTGTTTGGAATTTCATATTGGTTTAATAATTTATGTGGTTTTTTGCAGAGTTCGAATTCGGTGCTTAAAACTCATCTTCCTTATTAGTACTCGTAATGTCAACTGAAATCATTTGTATTATTAAATGGGCTGGTGAGGGTTGGACAGGTTTTATTTTAGATTATGTGCCTTATATAATATAAGCTAAATGAATTATAAATATACAACAATATAATATTTGTTTGTCAGGTCTTATGTGTTTAAGGTATATAAGGTTTCCTACATTTTTTTAAGTCTTATTTTGATAAATAAATATTTTTTGATGAAGATATTCTTACATCTAAAGGCAAATCATTATACGGCTGTGCACCTTGAAATATTATACTTCTTGTACCGTATTTAGTTCTTGGCGCTGGTAAAATCTGCTTTTGTTTATTTATATTTATGTGAAAATTGTATCAAAATATTATATTGTTTCCCAGTAAGCTTAATAAATAACAATAACTTGTAAGTTATATATTTAAAAAAACAGTTGTTTTATAACTTGCTAGGTTTTGGAATTGTACATCTGAAGAAATTCTATATGCCACTGTACAGTGGTGTAGCGAAAACTAAGTTTTAGACGGAGCTGAATTACATGTAACTGAACATTTTTTTTTATTGTAGATATTCCTGTGAGTTATCGCAAATAAATGAAATGATTTGTTCACTCTATCTTGAAATTGATAGTTTGCTCTAAGGTCAGATACGCGTTCATATTTTCATCATGGCTCACAATAATACGGGTGTGGTATACGATACGATACGATCTTTCTGTGGGGTGTATTTATGACGTACCTTCCCAGCACAGGGTACGGGGAATCGATACAGTGGCCTATGAATATTTGAACGCTTTTTGTGCTGTCCGCACTTTTGTCGCGCCGGACCAACGGCCTAATTGAAATAGTTCTATTTATCAACCGCAACTTTAACGACTATGTTTTGATACGTGTACAGTTTGTTATTATTTTCATTATTTTGACATCAATAGCCTTCTTTCCTATCCTGTTATTTTTTTATTGCAAAGTTGGGAAACAGGCAGATGTCCCCTGTACTGGAAAGTAATTACCGTTGCCTATAGACATTTACTACAGCAGGTGTTGGCAGTCTTTAAGAAGAAATAGACGGTATGGGGTTCGGGGATGGAAAAGGAGGGATGGGACTATCAGACAGGAAGAAAGGGACATGGAATAGGTTGGAATAGATAGATAGGAATGAAATAAGGGGAAATGGAAGTAGCGGACCATTGGAACTCTCATTCATTGCATGAAACATGAATATTTCAAGGCTAACCGTTTCACGGCGGTTATCTGTGAGAGCGTGATATCACACCCTAAGAGATGAAATTACGATAATGATTCCAGTTCGGCTCTACTATGTCAAATGCTTTGAATTTGAAGATAATAATGAGCTTTCTACATTAAGTTTAACATAACAGGCTGACAAACAGTATATTGCGATATAAAAACTAACTACAGTTGAACACTACATGCCAAAAAAACATTAGTAGTGTTCAATAAATTCATCTATAATATTATAAAATTCTAAACATGCCGTGTCTGAACATTAAAGCTATATATAAAACCAACTGGAATAGACTATATAAACGACGGAGAACACGATGCAACTGCACGATAAGATTTTTTTTTAGATTTTTTATCTGTTTGTTCGGGATTCACGTAAAAACTACTGTGCCGACTTCGATGCCGTTTTCGCTGATCGATAAACCTAAGCTGTGCGCTACTTTTTGTCCTGGGAATCCTGCGGGAATTTTCCCGGGAGTGGTTTGAAGTTGTTCGGATGCATAAAAATTTGCTTCTTCCGACACAGTTTCCACTAAAACGATATCGTACATTGTTTTTTAAATGCTGCGATACTCTTTGTCCCGGTAATCCCACAGTAATTTTAAGTCAATCGTGGAAGAAGTCGCGGTCATATCCTAGTATTTCAATATTTCTTTATGAATTAAGCGTAATCGATTGAAAATAAAAAAAATCATTTAAACACCCGTAGATTTGCGGGCTTTTTTTTATTTAAAATAAAAGGGACAACCTCACGTCGTTTACGCACACAGTTGTAAATTACGCAACAATTGGAATGGAAAATGAAATGCCTGCTTCCGAACCATTAAGCAATTTGAATTTAACATTCGTCCCTTCATTTTCCTATTACCGCAGAAATTGCTCGTTTTAGCCACCCTTGCCTGTTACTAGAGGAGGTAACGTATAAAAACTAAGTGTGCAATTCTGCAAACATTTTATTGCTTGTGGTAAGGGCTTTTGTGATTTGTTTAGAAAAAAAAAACGTATTTCTTACATAAAGGCCGGTCCATATCTGATTGACTGGTGTTGCTTGCGTTATATAAATGCATTGCATGATTGATTTGCTTCCATAGTAGCTAAGGAGTTATATATATAGGTTGGGGAAAAAGTTTCTTCGCATTTTATATAAAAATTCAAAAGGTTTTTATATAAAGTTTATTTATATTTGACTAAAGTATGTAGGTGCCATTTTGTTGGATAACGTTTTGCCATCTTGTAAGTAGGGACGTGATCCCATTGCTATAAAAATTTTGGGGCTTCTGATCAAAAAACTGCGACAAGTGGTTTTGGCAGTCCTCTCGTGATATTAACCTGACACTGCCTAAGGAATTCTGCAGAGACCGAAACGGCGGATGCATTAACACCTCCTAGCCAAACTCTCGTAATTTTTGCTGAGTGGCTAAAGATGTGTGAGGTCTAGCGTTATCATGGTGAAAAACCACACCCCTTCTGTTGATTAATTCCGGCCGCTTTCTCTCAACTTTTTGCTTTAATCTCATCAGTTGTTCGCAGTACAGTTCAGAATCGATAGTCCTGCCTGGCGGTAACAGCTCATAATGAATAATGCCCTTCCAATCCCACCATACACACAGCATCACCTTGTTGCGAGTTAACCCGGGTTTCGCCACAGTTTGTGAAGCCTGACCGGCCTTTGACCACGATCTTTTTCGCACGTTCTTGTCGTACGTGATCCACTTTTCATTACCAGTTATCAGCTTCTTCAATAATGGTTCGGTTTCATTACGTCGTAATAAAGAATCACAAATGAGTACACGGTTCATTAGGTTTCTTTCAGTGAGCTCATGAGGCACCCAAATATCGAGCTTTTTTCAAATGCGCCAAAACCGTTTTGTATTCAATTCCCAGTTCTCCAGCTACATCGTAACTACTAATATGCCGATCTTGCTCCACTTTTTCAAAAATGGCATCAATTTTGTCCATAACCAGAGGCGACCAGAGCGACATGCATCAAATATCAAAATTTCCGGATTGAAAACGCTTAAACCGAATTTGCGCTACTCTCACAGATACTGCATTAGGTCCATAAACATCACAAATTTTTTTCGCGGCTTGTGTTGCATTTTTACTTTTTTGTAGTAAAATTTTAAAAGGTATCGAATTTCTTCATTAGATTCACTCATTTTAACAATAAGAAAAACAAATGAATATCACACATTTTTCTAATTTGAATTTGGAATTGACTTCTTTAAAATTAAAACTTTTGAGTGATACCAAAACCAGCCAGATACAAATGGTATAGCCAAAGAGATCTTATTACAAGTTCATACATACTATATGCGAAAAGACTTTTTCCCCAACCTATTACGTCGGTAATCTGGTTATCATGATGGTACAGGTACAAATTAAGACGTAATTGAACAAAACTCATTTTCCTGATTTAAATGAGTATCTTTTGTTGCTTTGCTGTTGATAATAAGTTTTTTTTTAATAATCTGCAGACAAACACACATATTATTCTATACCATAAACTAGTTACGCTTGTATTATGGGTAATATAGAAAGGACCACTCTGGGGCAGATTCCAGACACTCAGAACATAGTAAATAAAATAAATTACATTTACGAAACTCACCATGCCAGGAATCGAACCCGGAGTCTCTGCGTTTCAGTGGGTTGGGCCAGCAAAGGCTTAGTCCATTCAACCACAGAGGCAGTCAGAAAAGACATTATACTATATACCTACTTTCCTATTTACATCAAGATTTCTAAAGATAACTCATCTCTAATAGCAGAGTTGGGTAATTTCTTTATGTTAAAAACACGTATGGGATACTAGACAAACCGCATACTAACTTACCTTTTCATAAGATAAAAAAGATTTTTAAAAAATGTGTGTGCAGTTCACACGCAGTAGAAGTGAAACTTCAGAGAATATACTCACAGATAATTCTTCTTTAACTATTATTAATATATTTTGTTTGAGCCTACATCCGTCAACGTATTATAATTCAAAACAAACTTCTTAAATATCACTTTCAAATTTTCACTATTTTGGTCTAAAAAATATTACTATTACTTTTATTTCGGTCCAAATTGGACCTAGGTTTAATCATTGTATTTATTTACTGTCTAATTGTGCTGCACAATGTAAAATTTCATCAATCAATCTCATTCTCTCGCAGGCTTAGTCCTATAGATTTATATGTTTATCACTTTTTAGTATCGCTTTTTCGTTTTATCGAGTTTCAAATCACAACTATTCTAAAGAAGTTTCACTTTTAAAAAATCATCATAAAGGTTGGCAAGGCGTTGGCTTCACCCGATATATTGCAAACGTCTATAGGCTGTGGTAACCACTTCCCATGAGCTGGGCCATCAACCTGTTTGCCAGCTTTGCAATACAAAAAAATTGGCACTTCTATAAAAAATAACAGCGACCTGAATGTAGGTACTACTACAATATTAGTCCTATTTGATACCTCCTCTATGTACAGAAGCTCTTGCAATTTCCTAGCTTCTTACCACCGAAAAGCTAAGTTGAGAATTCGAGAAAGATATTAGAAGTAAAAGTTTTTCAAAGAAAATTTTCAGGCACGTTTAATACGAGTCCGCAGTTGGAATTTCGAAATGGATAAAAAGGCGAAAATCGTTTACGGAACGTCTGCATCAAAGAGAAATGGAGTAATCGAACTGGAATAAATCAACACAGGACGAATTAAATACGCGTGTCGGCCAATTGAGCTGTACGGTGTGTGCCAATCTAATACTTTTTAACGGAACTTCTTGGAGAAAATTGAGAAATATCGACTCGAAATTAATCTTACTTGGAAAAACTTGTTAAGTTTGGATTAAAACAGAGATGTGGGTGGTATGATGAAAGCGTTTTATAACCTGGTTATAATATTAAAGTCATTTATTATAAAAATGGACAGCCAAGTTAGTAAAAACTCAAGCATAAAAGTAAGTAACACTTAAATTAATTAAAATTGTCTAGATTAACCCCATGAAGACATAGGTCTGCGCATTTTTTGCCAAAACGAACCTATTTTTCCCTGCGCCACAGTTCCAAGGAACATCTCTTAATATCTCCAACAGTATCGGGATCCTTCGCGTCAACATAACGAACGACGTGAAGTTTCAGGGTCATCTGGAACGTGTCGCGCCATTTGTATCGCCGACGATCCCATACTAACAGGTGGTCTAGATTTGCTTAGCCTTCGGAGAGATTTTGCGTCCCTCTGCGTGTTTTATGATGATTGATGAACAATAGGAGTGTTCTGAGAAATAGTTTAATCTGGTGCCAACGCTTTACTTATACAACCGCACTGTTCGCCAGCGACGGGATGTTCTCCTCCATTTCCTTAAGCTCCCACGCTCAATTACGCAACGGTTTTCTAGAACATTTATTCCGCCTACAACAATGATCTAGAGGGAACTTCCCGCCCTGATTTTCCCTTTGCGCTATGATATGGGATTTTTTAAGAAGGGCGTCATAAGATTACTTAGAGGTCGGCAACGCGTTAGCGACACCCCTGGTGTTGCAAACGCCCATAGGTGACGGTAACCGCTTCCCATCGGGTGGGCCATCGGCCTATTTGCCTGCTTCAGGCAATAAAAAAATCCAGGCGGTAGTTTAACACTCCTTTGGTTTCTTTATGTTATGTGATGCGTCGTTGTTGGTTGGTTGGATGGAGTGGTGCATCACTAGGTGACACAGATTCATTTTTATCTGCATGTCTAATAATGTAAGCTAAATCTAGGTTTAAAAAATGTGTTATAAATAATAAGAATTTGATTGAATGTTTTAATTGAGACTTTTATAAAAACAAACACGGACTGGTGGTGCCACCTATGATTAAAGCGCGTGTTACGAGTTACGTTTTTTACTAGATTGTAATTCCTTAGCATTCTTCTTCCATTCTCTAAAATGTCTATATCTATTTTGACTATATTGCAGAAACCATGGTCTTAACTGTGCCAAATTATGCAGCAATAAATTAATCAACATAACGTGACATAACATATTTTTATATGGTTTTTCTATAGTAATAATCTCATACTTTAAAGATTTGCACAATAGAGTAGCGGGCTGTCAAATTAAATAAGATTTTTTTATGTTAAAGCACGTCGCAACCTCGTAAACTTTGAGCGTAATAGCGCATTTTTTTATTGTTTGTAAAGTAGTTAAAATTATTTTTATCACAATACTTTAAAAGTTAGATGATAATTTATTGTAACACTAGAGTTTTCCCCGCGGCTGCGCCGCGTAAAAAGCCCTGGGTAACGTATATAAAAATTTAATTAGGTGTTTTATATATTTACTATTTAGTTGAGCAAATACTTCAATAGCTTTAGAAATAATATATTAAGTATCTGTAGAAATTGTACAACTGGCACGCGTATACAAATTTGCCATCTCACTCTTGTATATGTGGTGTATATGTTTTTCAACAATCGTTGCTCTCGATTTCCTTGCGACCTACGAACCAGATCCTGACTTGGTGAATATGGGACCATCTGGGGAGTTAAAAAAACAATTTGAAAATCGGTTTTCAATTGACGGCGAAATCCCATAACATGTATATAAAAAATTAAGCGACTGTAGAAAATGTAATACCTACACGCGTATACCAGCTTTTTTCCAAGAATTTAGGTGCACGGCGTTCTTTATTAAGGGTTGCTCTCAATTTTCCTGGGATCCGATCCAATCATCAGATCGTAACTTGGTGACCATTGGTAGTCCTAACTTGGTGGTCAGGAGTGTACAGTTCTGACTAAAGAAAAAAAAATGAAAATTGGTTTACATTTGACGGAGATTTCGTGTTACGAAGAAGTTGGTTAACAATTTTCGTGAGATTCTCTAATTCCTTAGAATCCACTCATCAAATCCTGACATAGTGACAGTGGGACCAATTTGAAAGTATAATTTTTTGATTAAAAGAAAATTTTGAAAATCGATTCACAATTGACGTAGTAATCGAGTAACGAACAAACAAAAAATAATAATACAGATGAATCGAGAACCTCCTCCTTTTTAAAGTGGGTTAAAAACCAACCCAATAGACTACGATCTCCACGTCCTTTATAGTCTATAATTGGAACATAAGTAAAATAATACAGTGCTAGACATTTCAAGAGAGCATTTGGACTGACTCAAACGGCACTCTGTGAAGCCAGATTAGTATTCCTCGTTCAAACCAGAAGAGGTGGCAAAGATCAAGTTGCGTTTTTAATCAAACACATCGCAATCCGTCAATGGGACGCGCCACTGACTAAAACAAAGCGATAAATTAAAGCAGGAAACGGGAGAACGCTCGCCGCTCGTATTGAAAGATTTACTTCCTCTGTTTAATTGCAATAACGGCTAGGCACGTTGGTATCGTATTTTTCTTTTTACACTCCGCCTCTTATTGCCTTCGGGCCGTTAAATAAATTTATGACGCCCGACAAAGTTCAACCCACCTCGCAGCCTCACGGGCTGAAATTAGGTGGAAATGTGAAACAGAAATAAAAATGCTTAGTCTCAGGTGCGTTGTTGAGAGGCGCGCGACGGCCGCCGGACCCACGACCCACGGCCCACAGCCGACTCTCCGCTACTGGGATTAGCTCTTGACTCGCGGTTAAATGGCTCGGCCGCTCATAAAAGTTTCTTAACGCTCATAGTTTTGGGCTACCTTGCCGTTGACTAAAATTTCCCTCTCAGAAAAGTTCTGCAGGTCGCTAGTTTCATTTGGCATTACGTGAGCCTATCTGCTCGGGAATTTTATTACTGCGTCAGAGTAAGGTGCGCTGGACACCAAACTTTGTTATTTATCTTATAGGCATGTTTTCTTTACCCGTCTTTCGGCAAGAGGAGGCGTTCAATTACATTTTCGTATAATAAACAAAAGTAAATTCGGAAACTCACATTAGCGCCCGGCTCCTTTAAAACCTCCGATGTAATCTGAAACAAGGAACAAACATGCCTAAATAACAATAAAATTGTAATAAAAACTTTGGGCACGCAACCGAAATTGTGGAAAATTGACCAAATTATTATTTACGGTTGGAAATTAAAATGGAGCATTATAGAAGATTACTTTCCCCTCTTTCGAATAACTCGAATGGAAACGGCTTAACTAAACGTGTTGTCTTCTATAGAAACCTGCAATTATACACTTTACGATTCTTACAAATAGTCTACTAACTCGTTAGCTTGTTAGTAAAATACTTGACAAATAATAAACAATTACTTGACAAACAAGTATTGGTAATTATAGTCTATTCAAACAAGGCCGCCCATAATAAATCCCTTTTCAAAACTGTTCTACCTAACAATAGTAAAAATAGAGAAGTTTGGCCCATTTAAAATCTATACGCGTAATGTGGTATATTCAGACGTAATCTCTTTGCAGTACCACATCAAAAGATTTCAAATATTCATTTTCAAACCGCTATCAGTACGCGTGTTTGTTTTGTTGTCGTTGTGTATTCTATATTACACACATTTTAAACTCTGTGATATAATAGCATTGGACCCTTCCCTAAGCAAAGAGAAAGTCGTCGGTTTTCCAAAACTAGTTATATAACAAAACTCTTACTCTTACTATGTCTCATAAATAGCATTTACGTTATCTTAAGTTTACCAAATATATAATATATAATTGTTAAATGTTCTCTATTGAAACTTAGTTTTAATAAAAACCTTTGAATTTTAATTTGCATAAGGCCTAATGTGAATATTGTTACAATTACCACATGAATTAATGAATGAATGAAAACTGTTTATTGTTCATCATACACTTAATATTAGACAATTAGTGAATAACTGGTATTGAATAATGGGCGGCCTTAGCGCTCATGGCAGTCTCTTACAGGCAACCCCGTGACCAAGGAGAACATCATCATAAGGATGTATAAGTTGTATAAAGATTACCAACGTAATTTACTAGGTACTTAGACAACAAGGCGGGTATAGTGTCCGTATCCCTGAAATGAGGAAGCCCATCCCCAGCAAAGGGACGTTTATAGGCTGCTATTGTTATGCATGTGTGTCTATTTAGTATCAAAATTACCTCATTCGTCGTTAGGACAGGGTTAAAATTAGCATTTTGCAAATTTTGTTGCGACATTTATTCAGGCGGGCCCTCGTGTAGTAAAGTTGGGGTGGACGGATGTCCACAACTTCGCTAATGTTGAAATAATGTACACCACCAGGTCCCTTGCTTGTATCGTACCCGCTGATGGAATGGAAAAGTTTTCATTTGTGTTTTACTCTTTACTACTACAGTTTCATTAATTAAGTAGCTCTGTTAGTTGGACTTGTTTAATCAATTGTTGGACTTAATTTTTTACGTTAAAGCTTACTTTAGCTGGTTTGAAAAACACATGAATGTAAATCGTGTTTTATTTTCTGTACTGTATTAAATTTTACCTCTGAAAAGCAAAATTAATTTGAAAGTGAAATATGACGCTGATCATGATAGATAAATTAATTTTATAGTGATATTTCATTTTTAATACCGTTTTGGCGACTTTTCCGTTGTAGTTATCTCAGAAAACAGGACTGATCAATATAGAATATTTTGTTTTATCTCGGAATATGGCAATTAGTTATATATTTAGTAGATTTAATTAATTATATTTTGACAATTAACCTAAACTTCTATGTATAAATATGATAATACTTTCTTATGTTTTCGCTACTAGTATACATAATAAAACTACGTTTTAATGGTTTTAGACGCGGTAATTTATTTGATATTAATTATTATTCCGACGTTACGGCCACTTCTCAGTAGCCGTGATTACGGAAGAGAAAGATGTCAAGTGTCAATGAGTACTGTTAAAGTTTTATTTAGCCTACCGCCAACTTGTTCTCTGTTCGTTCCAACGTCGGAATAATAAAAATCAAATAAATTACCGCGCTTAAAACGTAGTTTTATTATATAAATATGATGTTATTTAACAAGTAAATTTATTTTACTATTCGAAGTTATATGCATGAGGCTATAAATGAAGCCCAGATATGAGGGTTGGTGTCTAACAGCATAATATGTATATTATGCCAGTATGCACCTTACAATGCCTATGCTGTGGTCTTTTAAGACACGATTCTAAAGTCGCGTATCGCGAAGTAATTTCATTTAAAAATGAACTTAGAAAATGCAATGACTTTCTAATATAATATTCAAATCATTTTAAGTTATTAATGACTCATGTGACTAGTTACAGTCGATCAAGAGAACATATCCTTGCTACATGTTATAAAGAAATCAAAAGTTTCATTTTGTTTTTCGCCCTCTCGCCAGACCCATAGGTTTGCCGGAAGAGAACACCTTTAGGGTTAAGCTCGCCTATACATCATCACTATTTTATAGTTTTATATGTAACATTTTGGGTAAAGTAAAGAATAAAGTAAACTCATTATTAAAAATTAAAAAATAATCGGCAGACAAACACACATATTGTATATGCCCAAATTAAGCAAGTTACGCTTGTATTATGGGTAATATATAACGAATTATTCTGGGGCCGATCCCAGACATCCAGACCATAGTAAATCATGGACAAAATTCGTTATCAAAATTTACCATACCAGGAATCGAACCCGGAGCCTCTGCATTACGGTGAGGTAAGCCGGCAAAAGCTCAGCTTGCTCAACCACAGAGTGCCCGCCATATTGCTCACCCGGCATTTTATATTCATATCTTCTGAAAGTGATATCAAAAATAAACACGAAATTTTAAGATTAAATTCTTGTTTCTGTTTCTACAATTTTCTGTGAATTAATTCAGCCGTTTGGGAGCCTATTGAGACAGCCTTTCACACCGACACACCGTCAACAATTTTAAAAACAGTAACTTATTATTACTTAGATATCAAATAAATAGCAGTTTTCACTTAAATTTTGGTATTTATGTTGAATTTACAAGCAAACAATTCAAGTTTATTCATTGGTATAGATGTACATATAAGGCAAGATTGCAAAACCCGCGCTTATCCCCCGTAACCCCGTAAAGAGATCGTAGATATGAAAGAATACCAAGAATCCTGAACACTCGTTAACCGAGTTGTCCCATGTCGCCTCCTGTGGACGTGGCCAAACAAAATGTAATTTTCCCCCCGGAGCGACCTCTTACGTGACCCGACAAAGATATAACGCTTTTATTAAATTATTTCAGCTTTTATAAGTAACTGCTCGAGATATATAACGACCATGGCTAAAGGCTATTGGTGTAAACGGAATAAAATTATTATATTCAATAAATAATATATCTTCCATTTATTCCTTACATAAATGTGTTAAAAGTATAGTTGTAGTAATTACTAGTATAATAATGTAATATATATAATAATCTCGTATAATAATTTCGTAGATTATATGAAAGTGTGTAAGTAAAATTGTATATCTACTTATACTAATATTATAAAGAGGTAAAGTTTGTGAGTTTGTGACGTTGTAGGGGGTAATCTCCGAAACTACTGAACCGATTTAAAAAATTGTTTCACTGTTCGCAAGCTACATTATCTCCGGTTGATATAAGCTATATTATATATTTGCATATAATGACCTCGCTTATAGTGACAATGACAAGAATTTTGAAAAGAATCTTGGGCTTAAAATGATCAATGATCAATTATTCGCTTTCGCCGGAATGTTCACTTACTCTCACTTTTGTACAGTATTCTTTGCAATCCCTGTACTCCCCCATATTTAAAGGAACTTTTTAGTTTTTTCTATCAATCTCATTCCTGTAATTTGCGCTCAAATGAAAATCTTCTGTTATCAATACCTGCACACACTTCTTCCTTCGTAGGAAATTCTTTTGCCGTACAGGCTGTCTGACTGTGGAACTCCCTCCCCTTACCAATCAGACAAGCTAAATCAATCATTACATTTAAACGTATAGTCACTGACCATTATTGGTCTATTAAATAAAATTGTTGCATTACATGAATGTATCTATTGTTCGAATGTATATATATCTAATTTATAATAGCATCGTATGTCTAATTATATATGTATATATGTATATATATGTATATAGTAGTTATTTTATATTTATTTTTAATAGTATTTGATTGTGATTTTATTACTTTTATTTTAGTTTAGTGCACCACTAAAAATCATATATAGAAATCTCCTTAGACACTGGCTGCCTGGAAGAGATCGCTATAAGCGATAAGGCCGCCCATTGTTCTAATGCAAATGTATCCATATCAATTGTCTAGATTTAAGTTTATGGTGAATAATAAAGAGTTTTCATTCATTCATTCAATTGCCTTGATTTTAATCAAAACAACACTTCTACAAAATTCTAAAAATAGCAGTGTTAGATGCAATTCTTATGGTTAATGATGCCTTCGAACAAAATTTATTAATTATATAATATACAATTTTCTAATTATGTATTGTATTTGCTTTGTGCTTTGTATGACGTCCGCTTATTGTGACGTGATTGTCACGTCCTTTCGATGTTGTTTTAAACGGATTCTACTGTAATTGTACCGTAATTAATTAGGTTTAATCTTAGGTTTAAATTATGGAAGAAGAATCTTTTTTTTAACTTTTAATAAAGAATATATGTATATAAGATTTTGTTACGTTGATTGTCTTTGACACTCATGGTGATATTTTAAGGCAAAAATACTGCTCGTAAAAGCCAGAGATTACATGTATGCGAAACCCAACAATTAAGTTAATGTATATTCCACACCTACCTCGTGTGGCCGACGCCCGAGATTTTAAAAGCTCTCTCACCTTGATACTGGAGTGTCCATTAATTTGTTTAAGGGTAAAACGCTTAGAATTTAATTAAGCTTTCATATGAAAACCCTTCACAGTACTTCATTTTTTTATGATACGGAAGAAGGCTAAAGTGCGGACGATTCACATAATAGTAAGAGTTTAGCTCGTAGCTCATGGACAATACAAAATCAGGGGACTAATGACTAGATTGATATCAATGTCAATATTTGAGAGGTTTGTACTGCCATTTGTCATATTAGTAGATATATATTTATAGATACTATGTATGTATGATTGCCTAATGACACACCTGCGGATCATTCAGCGGCGGACAGTTCCGCTAAATAATACGCTAGCAATGTTTTTTAAATAACCTATGACACATTAGCGGAATTTCCGTCGCGCTACGCCGCGTAGTTTTAACGCCGATCCTTCAGTCTTTGAACTTTCCATGCTGTACGTTCCGCACGCAATAAAATTGTAATAAAAACTTTGGGCACGCAACCGAAATTGTGGAAAATTGACCAAATTATTATTTACGGTTGGAAATTAAAATGGAGCATTATAGAAGATTACTTTCCCCTCTTTCGAATAACTCGAATGGAAACGGCTTAACTAAACGTGTTGTCTTCTATAGAAACCTGCAATTATACACTTTACGATTCTTACAAATAGTCTACTAACTCGTTAGCTTGTTAGTAAAATACTTGACAAATAATAAACAATTACTTGACAAACAAGTATTGGTAATTATAGTCTATTCAAACAAGGCCGCCCATAATAAATCCCTTTTCAAAACTGTTCTACCTAACAATAGTAAAAATAGAGAAGTTTGGCCCATTTAAAATCTATACGCGTAATGTGGTATATTCAGACGTAATCTCTTTGCAGTACCACATCAAAAGATTTCAAATATTCATTTTCAAACCGCTATCAGTACGCGTGTTTGTTTTGTTGTCGTTGTGTATTCTATATTACACACATTTTAAACTCTGTGATATAATAGCATTGGACCCTTCCCTAAGCAAAGAGAAAGTCGTCGGTTTTCCAAAAACTAGTTATATAACAAAACTCTTACTCTTACTATGTCTCATAAATAGCATTTACGTTATCTTAAGTTTACCAAATATATAATATATAATTGTTAAATGTTCTCTATTGAAACTTAGTTTTAATAAAAACCTTTGAATTTTAATTTGCATAAGGCCTAATGTGAATATTGTTACAATTACCACATGAATTAATGAATGAATGAAAACTGTTTATTGTTCATCATACACTTAATATTAGACAATTAGTGAATAACTGGTATTGAATAATGGGCGGCCTTAGCGCTCATGGCAGTCTCTTACAGGCAACCCCGTGACCAAGGAGAACATCATCATAAGGATGTATAAGTTGTATAAAGATTACCAACGTAATTTACTAGGTACTTAGACAACAAGGCGGGTATAGTGTCCGTATCCCTGAAATGAGGAAGCCCATCCCCAGCAAAGGGACGTTTATAGGCTGCTATTGTTATGCATGTGTGTCTATTTAGTATCAAAATTACCTCATTCGTCGTTAGGACAGGGTTAAAATTAGCATTTTGCAAATTTTGTTGCGACATTTATTCAGGCGGGCCCTCGTGTAGTAAAGTTGGGGTGGACGGATGTCCACAACTTCGCTAATGTTGAAATAATGTACACCACCAGGTCCCTTGCTTGTATCGTACCCGCTGATGGAATGGAAAAGTTTTCATTTGTGTTTTACTCTTTACTACTACAGTTTCATTAATTAAGTAGCTCTGTTAGTTGGACTTGTTTAATCAATTGTTGGACTTAATTTTTTTACGTTAAAGCTTACTTTAGCTGGTTTGAAAAACACATGAATGTAAATCGTGTTTTATTTTCTGTACTGTATTAAATTTTACCTCTGAAAAGCAAAATTAATTTGAAAGTGAAATATGACGCTGATCATGATAGATAAATTAATTTTATAGTGATATTTCATTTTTAATACCGTTTTGGCGACTTTTCCGTTGTAGTTATCTCAGAAAACAGGACTGATCAATATAGAATATTTTGTTTTATCTCGGAATATGGCAATTAGTTATATATTTAGTAGATTTAATTAATTATATTTTGACAATTAACCTAAACTTCTATGTATAAATATGATAATACTTTCTTATGTTTTCGCTACTAGTATACATAATAAAACTACGTTTTAATGGTTTTAGACGCGGTAATTTATTTGATATTAATTATTATTCCGACGTTACGGCCACTTCTCAGTAGCCGTGATTACGGAAGAGAAAGATGTCAAGTGTCAATGAGTACTGTTAAAGTTTTATTTAGCCTACCGCCAACTTGTTCTCTGTTCGTTCCAACGTCGGAATAATAAAAATCAAATAAATTACCGCGCTTAAAACGTAGTTTTATTATATAAATATGATGTTATTTAACAAGTAAATTTATTTTACTATTCGAAGTTATATGCATGAGGCTATAAATGAAGCCCAGATATGAGGGTTGGTGTCTAACAGCATAATATGTATATTATGCCAGTATGCACCTTACAATGCCTATGCTGTGGTCTTTTAAGACACGATTCTAAAGTCGCGTATCGCGAAGTAATTTCATTTAAAAATGAACTTAGAAAATGCAATGACTTTCTAATATAATATTCAAATCATTTTAAGTTATTAATGACTCATGTGACTAGTTACAGTCGATCAAGAGAACATATCCTTGCTACATGTTATAAAGAAATCAAAAGTTTCATTTTGTTTTTCGCCCTCTCGCCAGACCCATAGGTTTGCCGGAAGAGAACACCTTTAGGGTTAAGCTCGCCTATACATCATCACTATTTTATAGTTTTATATGTAACATTTTGGGTAAAGTAAAGAATAAAGTAAACTCATTATTAAAAATTAAAAAATAATCGGCAGACAAACACACATATTGTATATGCCCAAATTAAGCAAGTTACGCTTGTATTATGGGTAATATATAACGAATTATTCTGGGGCCGATCCCAGACATCCAGACCATAGTAAATCATGGACAAAATTCGTTATCAAAATTTACCATACCAGGAATCGAACCCGGAGCCTCTGCATTACGGTGAGGTAAGCCGGCAAAAGCTCAGCTTGCTCAACCACAGAGTGCCCGCCATATTGCTCACCCGGCATTTTATATTCATATCTTCTGAAAGTGATATCAAAAATAAACACGAAATTTTAAGATTAAATTCTTGTTTCTGTTTCTACAATTTTCTGTGAATTAATTCAGCCGTTTGGGAGCCTATTGAGACAGCCTTTCACACCGACACACCGTCAACAATTTTAAAAACAGTAACTTATTATTACTTAGATATCAAATAAATAGCAGTTTTCACTTAAATTTTGGTATTTATGTTGAATTTACAAGCAAACAATTCAAGTTTATTCATTGGTATAGATGTACATATAAGGCAAGATTGCAAAACCCGCGCTTATCCCCCGTAACCCCGTAAAGAGATCGTAGATATGAAAGAATACCAAGAATCCTGAACACTCGTTAACCGAGTTGTCCCATGTCGCCTCCTGTGGACGTGGCCAAACAAAATGTAATTTTCCCCCCGGAGCGACCTCTTACGTGACCCGACAAAGATATAACGCTTTTATTAAATTATTTCAGCTTTTATAAGTAACTGCTCGAGATATATAACGACCATGGCTAAAGGCTATTGGTGTAAACGGAATAAAATTATTATATTCAATAAATAATATATCTTCCATTTATTCCTTACATAAATGTGTTAAAAGTATAGTTGTAGTAATTACTAGTATAATAATGTAATATATATAATAATCTCGTATAATAATTTCGTAGATTATATGAAAGTGTGTAAGTAAAATTGTATATCTACTTATACTAATATTATAAAGAGGTAAAGTTTGTGAGTTTGTGACGTTGTAGGGGGTAATCTCCGAAACTACTGAACCGATTTAAAAAATTGTTTCACTGTTCGCAAGCTACATTATCTCCGGTTGATATAAGCTATATTATATATTTGCATATAATGACCTCGCTTATAGTGACAATGACAAGAATTTTGAAAAGAATCTTGGGCTTAAAATGATCAATGATCAATTATTCGCTTTCGCCGGAATGTTCACTTACTCTCACTTTTGTACAGTATTCTTTGCAATCCCTGTACTCCCCCATATTTAAAGGAACTTTTTAGTTTTTTCTATCAATCTCATTCCTGTAATTTGCGCTCAAATGAAAATCTTCTGTTATCAATACCTGCACACACTTCTTCCTTCGTAGGAAATTCTTTTTGCCGTACAGGCTGTCTGACTGTGGAACTCCTCCCTTACCAATCAGACAAGCTAAATCAATCATTACATTTAAACGTATAGTCACTGACCATTATTGGTCTATTAAATAAAATTGTTGCATTACATGAATGTATCTATTGTTCGAATGTATATATATCTAATTTATAATAGCATCGTATGTCTAATTATATATGTATATATGTATATATATGTATATAGTAGTTATTTTATATTTATTTTTAATAGTATTTGATTGTGATTTTATTACTTTTATTTTAGTTTAGTGCACCACTAAAAATCATATATAGAAATCTCCTTAGACACTGGCTGCCTGGAAGAGATCGCTATAAGCGATAAGGCCGCCCATTGTTCTAATGCAAATGTATCCATATCAATTGTCTAGATTTAAGTTTATGGTGAATAATAAAGAGTTTTCATTCATTCATTCAATTGCCTTGATTTTAATCAAAACAACACTTCTACAAAATTCTAAAAATAGCAGTGTTAGATGCAATTCTTATGGTTAATGATGCCTTCGAACAAAATTTATTAATTATATAATATACAATTTTCTAATTATGTATTGTATTTGCTTTGTGCTTTGTATGACGTCCGCTTATTGTGACGTGATTGTCACGTCCTTTCGATGTTGTTTTAAACGGATTCTACTGTAATTGTACCGTAATTAATTAGGTTTAATCTTAGGTTTAAATTATGGAAGAAGAATCTTTTTTTTAACTTTTAATAAAGAATATATGTATATAAGATTTTGTTACGTTGATTGTCTTTGACACTCATGGTGATATTTTAAGGCAAAAATACTGCTCGTAAAAGCCAGAGATTACATGTATGCGAAACCCAACAATTAAGTTAATGTATATTCCACACCTACCTCGTGTGGCCGACGCCCGAGATTTTAAAAGCTCTCTCACCTTGATACTGGAGTGTCCATTAATTTGTTTAAGGGTAAAACGCTTAGAATTTAATTAAGCTTTCATATGAAAACCCTTCACAGTACTTCATTTTTTTATGATACGGAAGAAGGCTAAAGTGCGGACGATTCACATAATAGTAAGAGTTTAGCTCGTAGCTCATGGACAATACAAAATCAGGGGACTAATGACTAGATTGATATCAATGTCAATATTTGAGAGGTTTGTACTGCCATTTGTCATATTAGTAGATATATATTTATAGATACTATGTATGTATGATTGCCTAATGACACACCTGCGGATCATTCAGCGGCGGACAGTTCCGCTAAATAATACGCTAGCAATGTTTTTTAAATAACCTATGACACATTAGCGGAATTTCCGTCGCGCTACGCCGCGTAGTTTTAACGCCGATCCTTCAGTCTTTGAACTTTCCATATAAAGTTATTATAAAGTATTTACTATACTTACGTATGGGTAAGGCAGGTTACGTACTAGGTAACCTAGCTGCGGAAGCGAGGCTTCAGTCGACAGACTTTGGCATTCATTAGATCAGTAGACGATGTTAAATCACTGGCTGCTGCAGCAGCCTATAGACGTTATAATAGCTTGACTGCAAAGATTGGTTAATCAAAATTTCGACTGCAGTAACCTGGATTTCGATTCCGCAGCCTAGTTCGCGGCCTGTATTAATTTCATGATAATCAGTTCGGGGCCAAGCTCGTAAAGAATAAACATAATCTGAAGCATTCAAACAAATTCACACTGTCATTTACTTATTGTATGAATTGGTGTAGCATTAGAAACTTAAATTGACATCTTATTTAATAATTATCTTCCATAATAAGCCATCTGAGCGAGTGGATACAAAAGCAAATCTTATTTGGTAGATAAATGTTGCATCGCGGAAACATACAGAGTCCCGCCTTATCAAACTTCCGTCGTTACGAAATAAACGTCCTATGATTTTATTTATGTCCGGAAGAGGGCGCAATGGGAGATTGCGCATCCGATTGTGACGCCCCAATGAAACAGATATTTTGCACAAACTCTGCTAAAATTATCATTTGGCAACGATTTGTTTCACTCGCGCCCCATTGGTTGCACCTCGTGCCGCACTCTCATTCAATTAAAGGTCCACGCCACAATGCCTTGTTAAAATTTCAAATAGATTTTACACTTTGTATCGAGTGTTCAGTATTTAAATTCAACCCCTGTCTGAATTTTATTTTCAAAATGAATTTATATAATGTAATAATAATATAATAATATAAACACATCTCGCACGGTTGCATTTAATTATATTAGTATTGCCGTTAGAAAATATATTTCAAAATAAAGCTTTTACGTGATTTGACTTTCTTTATCACTTGGTAGGTAATTGGACTAGTTTTAATTTCGAATACATTGGATGAAATGAGGTAAAATACAATTACTGTTAGCTTTATTTTTACAGATACGGCTAGCAGAACTATTACTAACCTTAACTAATAGGGGTGCGGACACATATTACAATAAATTTTAACACTGTTTACACAAAAAGTAAATTAAAATAAAATTTATTTATTTATTACATAGTTTATTACACACAGCTTAGAAATAAAACAACAAAAGTACAGCAATATAACAAAAAGAGTACAATCGGCGGTCTTATCGCTAGCAAGCGATTTCTTCCAAACAACCTTTGGATGAAAAAACACATTTGCACGGAACAAATACACACATATCATGTGTGTATATACATAGAACATCTTATTATATTACTAGCGGACCCGCGGAAAAAGTAAAAATTTAGAACCCAATAGCAGTGCCATCTACTGGGTCCAATTGTGAATCTAAACCATACACGAACCCCACTCCAACACACATAAAAAAATTAATCAAAATCAATCGAGTGGCTTAGGAGAAGTTCAGTGACGTACACGCGTGCAGAAAAATTATACAGATATTTTTTTAAGTGGGCCTCTTTAGTTAAGTCTGAAACTATAAGAAATAGTGAAGAATACTTGAAGGAGTCTTGGAATTGGTTTTGATGACAACGAAGGTGGACTTCCAAACCTAATTTATTAAAAAAAACTGCGATTTTTTCTGTTTATTCCTAGTTATTCTACTAGTTTTTTTTACTATCCCACGGGAATTCATTAATTTTTCGGGATCAAAAGTATCCTAGATGTTGAACAGGGATATAAGCTTCCATCATACAAAATTTCATTCAAATCAGCACCGTCGTTTCGGAGATTAGCCGGTACAAACAGACAGACAAACAGAGAAACAAAAATTTGAATAAAATCTAAATTAGTTCTATTTCACTTCTTACATCCCCCTGACTCGGTTTTTAGCATTTTTTTCATTGTACAGAAATCCGACCTCTACAGTTTTATTATATATATAGATAGATGGTATAATTCTTAAATTATTATGACTGAAATAATTTATATATTATCTACTATTTAACAAATAACGAATGCGCTATTTGTTTTCTCCATGTTATTTATGCCCTCTATGGAGGCCTTTGCTGTGCGCGGCCTGCCAGGAACTGAACCAATTTTTTAAATTTAATATTAGCGCAATTTCAATTTACACACTAACACTACTATCTCAACTTTAGAACGTATATTTAGCCGTGATTCATATTTTTAACGAAGAATATGAATCACTAAATGGATTATTCGATAAAAACATTTAAAGCAAAATGCTGCATTTAAAGGTTTAAAGTATAAAAGGCTATCTCACTACATCTTCAAAACTTTTTAATAAAAACAACGAAGTATCCAAGAGTTTTCAATAGTTATACAAGATAAATAAGTTAAGCACTTAAAAGAACTACAAAGTTTACTTTAAAACTTTCAAGTTTAAATTAGGAGTTAATAACTTAATCGATTGTGTACTTTTCGACAGTAATTATTTGCTGTCTAAATGAGTATAAAACGTTTTGGAATCTATAATTATTATGGAACTTAGGGCCGTACCTCATATATACATGTATTTTGTCTTTTTCCTGTCAAGATTAATACGTATCGACCTATCTAAGAAAAGGGGCTGTAACATATAAACGTATATATATACGGACAAACGAAATGGAGAATTAATAGGTTAAAGTTTTAAGTGGGCCTCTTTTTTCAAAATTCTAATGATACCGCTTTAGTTTTTTGGCCCCGAGATTACTTTGAGTATTTTTTTCTATATATTTTAGTTTTGGATTTAGTCACAGAGGCCAGCTTGAAAATTTCATATAAATATAAAATAATACTAGGAATGGCAATCGCCGATTAAAAAGTGTATTTTTTTAAATATACTAAGTCGTTCATGACTAGATTGGCTTTGGGCCCATTCATTATTCAGTAGCCTTTTAACGTTTTATTATTTAAAACACTTTTTAGACTAAATCAGTCCGAAAACTAAAAAAAAACTTATAATAATATGAAGGTTTGACTGGATTGGTCAAAAAAAAATAAGCGAGGGAAGATTAATCTGTGGGGCCATCTGGGCATTTTTTGTATTGCTTGGAGCAGGTAAACTGTCAAACGACTCACCTAATGGAAGGTAACTACTGTCACCGACGGTCTCTAAGAAATCTACAATATTATAAAATTCTAAACATGCCGTGACGGTACATTGTAGCTCTTAAAAAAAAACAACTGGAATACCTATAGACTATATAAACGACGGAGAACACGATGCATTTCTTTTAGATTTCTTGTCTGTTTGTCTGTTTATCATTTTGCTTGTTTGTTCGGGATTCACGTAAAACTACTGTGCCGATTTCTATGCGGTTTTCGCTGGCCGACAGCAAATTTTTAGACTTAAAATCTGCGCTACTTTTTATCCCGGGATTCCATGGGAATTTTTCTGGAAATGATTTGACATGGCCAAATTGAAAATTAAAAAAGAATCGAATTCCAATGTGATTTTTTTATAGCAAATTTAATGTAATAAAATGTGTGATATTTTTTATCTCGGGAATTCCGCGGGAACTTTCCCGGGAGCGATTTGAAGTTGTTCGAGTGCATAAAAATTAGCTTATTCCGACATAGTTTTCATTATAACGATAGCTTACATTCTTTTCTAATGCTGCGGTGTCTCGGGAATCCCGCGGGCATTACAATCCAAGCGTGGATGAAACCGCGAGCATATCCTAATTTTTAAAAAAGCCTATGGAAGACCTCGGCGAGTAGTTTCCTCTATACCTTTGTTGTGCGCTTAAGGAATTTAAATGCTTTTAGGGGTTAAATCGTTTGCTGGACGATTGTAATATCTAGTATTTTTCTTTTAAGATATAGGGAAATGCTACTTTATTGGTTCTGTTATAAATAAACTATTAGACGATAGAAGAGATTTTTTTTAATTCTCCTCCATCCTGACAAACATGATCTGTCGGAGATTTTCTTTGTTTTTTTTGTTGCTTTCTTTATTTAAATCTCTTAAATCTATTACATTTTTATCCTTAATATCTATTACAAAGTTATTATTGCACACCCCTACATTTTAGTTACGTTTTATCTTATTATCTAATACAATGTTTCTATTATTATCTTTCTACTAAAGATTATCGTTTCTCCTTCGAGTCACTCAGCTTCCTGTTTACATATTGCTTATTCTAGAACTTGTTTTATTTATTACAAAAAAGAGATAATTAATATGTGGTGGCCTTCTTTCTTTTGTACCATTAAAGGCAGCGAGGAGGTTGGAGCCTCGAGGAAAACCTCTTTGCCACGGCTTCTACTCGGTGGCGGGATTTGGAGCCGTTGGACCCCTCCCGCATAATGGTAGTTTCTCAACAGCTCTCACTGGCTATTTTGCGGTATCCGATGGCCTTCGCAGGCTTTGCATTGACTTCGTCTGCGGCTTAGTTTGTCATTCATCGGAGCTCGAAAGCCATCCCGGGCTTTGGATGATCATCTGTGGCGTAGATAATAATTAATAAGATTATACGAAAGACACCAACTTGAATATAAATATTAATTATGTCATTACAAAAGACAGCCAAGTCGAAAAATTCTGTTCTACTCGAACGATAAGTGTAATAGCAGTCGCCTCGTATTTGATGTTTATGCAATGAGAATACACCTTTTTCATTGTCAAGGATTAACTAGGAATTAATTAAACTCGTTCCTTTTAATCTGTAACGTAATTTTCATCAACGCAATTTGCCAACAATCCCGTCCGGAAAATCTCTAAAAGGCTTGGAATCTCTTTAAACGGTCGCTTCGTGGGCCTCGCTCTTCCATCGCGTCTACAATCAGAGCTTATGCATAAATTTGAATTTTCAATTAAGGATACTTTGAAGAAAATTTTATTAGACATAAAGTGAAACCTTTGGTCTCTTAAGACAAAATGCGTATTAACGAACAAAACTCTCATGGAGTTGTCACTTTTATAAATTTATTTGACACACTAATATTTGAAATTCTATTAGAAACAGGGTTTGATATTATGTATGATAATATTGATTTTAATTAAATGAAGTAATAAATTTTAGCTACAACTAATACTTTCAACGATTATTGTAAATTCATGTAATAATTTATGATGAAAACATTTTCTAATATATATATATATATATATATATATTGTTTGTGACACCAATGACGTTACACTTGGAAATATATCTTGTAGCAACGAAAACCTCTCGTATTTATTAATCCCGTCTTCTTAGCCCCCAATGATTAATAAATACGAGAGGTTTTCGTTGCTACAAGATACATTTCCAAGTGTAACGTCATTGGTGGCACAAACAACTCAAAAAACAGCCACGCATTCCAAAATATTAAATTCAAATTTAACACATATAAAAAGTTTGCATGTCCATCATATATATATATATATATATATATATATATATATATATATATATATATATATATATATATATATATATATATATGGTTGCTTTGTTTGGTTCTCTGTGGTGACAATGTTAATTATGAGCATATAAAATTGTCTTGTGACAACAACTACTTGTGTTTATTAAAATATTGTTACATGCCGACAAAAAGTACATGCACACCTACCTGCCATAAACCCGGTTTATTACCTGCCCGCATTTGCACTCCTTTTGTTTACTTTTTGTTTAGAATTAGTAATTAAGAAAAACATTCTATTGTTATTGTACTTGTTTTATGGCCATCATTAGGTAAGTGTGTCGAGCTAATTCTTATTGTTATTGTTTTGCGTCGAGGCATATTGTATTTGTACAAAATAAAAGGGGTGAGGCAGTCAAGCGATGATTACGATACGAGCAAGAGGTGTGTACATTCGATGAGCTATGTAGTGACGGACTTTGCGCCCATTATTAAATCGTGCATTACATTTGGACTTATTGCGTTCGGTTATATTTGTACCTGTGTTATATGTGTTTGTATAGTTCTAATAAATTCTATAGTACTTCCAACGGCATTTTAAATCGAGTCCTGTAACTCGTAACAATATTAAATACATAATTATCGGTTAAAACACAATATAATGCTATCGACATATTAATTCATAGTTCTAAGCAATTACATTTTATGTTTATTATTCTATGCTTATTATTATTGGAATTATCTAATTGAATATAGAAAATCTATTTACTATATGATATTGCATTGTATTGTAATTTATAATTTTAGTATCAACTTTCAATTAAATCTACAATATGCATTTAGAATGTTAATGGCAGAAACGCTATATAGTTTCAAAGTCATTGATTAAAAAAGACTAATCTTAAATAAAGCCTGCTTTTGTTTGTGTAAAAAACTAGGTACAATAAAGGTTCCCTGAATAATTATTTCCTTTTTTTAAAATAAATATTCATTATAAACGAAATTTTATTAATTAATATTTTTATTTATTTATGTAGCATAAGAAAGTTTGCGTGATAATTTCAACTCTACAACATTTGTTTTTCGGTCGAGCAACTGCACCCCAAAAGGTCTGAAAGGCGTTTGTGAGATATCTTAAATGAGTTTCGTTATCTTTTGCGAAGGAAAATGGGATTAATAGTTAACAGAAATGCCTGCAAACGTTAAATATCTAACTAATAAACATTTAATCTATTTTATTTTATTCAAAAATTAGTATTTTTAAACATTTACTATTTGATAGGCATATTAAAAATAGTATATTTCAAATGGATTTTGAAAAAAATACATTAATGATTTTAATTTAAACAAAAAATTACACAACCCTGGAATAATGTCAGTACCTATGCCGTTCTTGAATGAAGCATTGAACACCTGGAAAATGGCTTACCCTGGTGAAGACATTCCCGCAGCCCTAAATTCGTAATGACGCTGGGACCATTGGCAAAGGACTAAATACAGAACTTTTAAGTTCAACTAACTGTGCAGGGTGTGCCCGCACCGTTGCTTTCTCTCGTAAGGAGTCTGGGTTTTAGCTCCCAACTAACTCATCCACAAATATTGGCACACTAATGGATAATAAATCCTTTTTTTAGCCGTAAACCTATGCCCGGGATCTCGCATATGTGAACCACACAGATGCGTCTGTGGGACGGAGGTTATTGATGCAGGATACCACGGTCTTTCTTGCTGCCGTAGTACCCGCAGGTGGTCACGCCACGCCGACTTGAATGACGTCTTACGGAGGGCGCTTGCCACCGCTAACGTGCCGACTCTTTTAGAGCCGAACAGTATTGCACGTGACGATGGTAGACGTCCTGACGTAATTACTCTAATAACCATGGCGACGTGGCAAGCCTTTGGTATAGGATATGACCTGGGTGGACATGTTGGCCGCATCCCATTTACCAAACACGTCTAGATCGGCCAGTTTGGCGGCGGAAACAGCTGAATCACTTAAGCGGCACAAATATGCAACTTTGAGTGAGAGTTATATGTTTGTGCCGATTGTTGTTGAACCCCAGATCTTGGAGTTCTGAGGCTATGAGCCTCTACAAAGATATTTGAAAACGACTTATTAACTCTTCGGAAGATCAGAGGGATGGTTTCTACCTCGCACAACGGATCAGTATGGCAATCCAGCGAGGTAACGTAGCCAGCCTTCTAGGAACCTTACCCATTGAATTCGATGACGTAGGCTCAGTATTCTACTTATTGTCTTAAGGGATTATAGGTAGAATATAATATAAACTAAGTTTCCTTCATTGTACTAGTATATAGTTATATATGTAACTTTAGAATTATTCTATGAACTATCATAGAAAAAATTGCTAGTAAGTAACCTTTCAATTATCAATTCACTTCGAGTAAAGTCTAGTACTAATTAATGGTTTGTCTTTTTTGCGTCTCATAATTTATACCCTTGAATATTTAAAGGCACTTAACATGGCGGTTGTTTCTCTACGACAGATAAACATAGGTGGTAACTTAAGGAAATGTGCGGCCTGTGCGATTTCGTGTTATAGAAACCGCAATGGTCATGCAAAATTCAGACGACGCGGGACATTCAGACAGCGTTGTAAGAGCCGCGTCTCTTTCAGCCAGACCACACGTGGCGTTGCTCACGCGAGCACTGCGGCGACTCAAGATTACATAGCCACGGGCAAATGCAATCAAGTTCAAAATGTTTTTTTCATTCCAACATTGTATACCAATAATTATTTGACTACAACTATCCCGATGAAGAAAGGTTTTGCAAAATATAAACACAATTTAATATAACATAGACACAATCTAGTATAAAACAACAATCAAATAGTATATGGATTTTTGGAAATCATCCGTTGGAAACTTACCCAAATATAATTTTAATTTATATATTACAATATTTATTAAATAATTTCTCAAAAGGTTTCATGCAAATATTGCGATGGACTTAATTTGGGATGTGGCATTGTGAATAACGTTAAATATTGAGAGACAACGTATGTATATATACTAATGTAGCTATGCGCTAACGACGTTATTTTTTAACGCTTCAAATAAGAAGTATTTGGCCACAGCCTAAATCTTGAAGCTCCAGCAATATTATAATAATTATTAAATAATATTTAAAACATATTCAATAATTAAATTCGGTATAAACAAAAACATATTACAATATTTTTCCTTAGAATGCAAAGCGTCTTGTGTCATTCCGTGAACTGTTGTGCGGTTTGATGCAGCGTTAATTTGGCGGCGTCACAACGCGTCGTGTAGCATCACCGTTTGGAGGTTTTATGCTAAGGAACGTAAGTCTATAAAGCGGCCATAAAGGGCCCGCGGACAAAGAATGCAAAGTGAGCTCCGACGTAAACTCAACTAACCTCTCGGTGGTGTCCTTTACGATAGATTTATATTCATGACACTATCTGCAGCGCGTAAAATTTCGGGCAATGGCGATCCAGAAGCGGGCATATGTAATTTTGTTTGAATAAGTAAAGAAGGGTAAGGACAAAAGGCTATTTGATCTTTTCTGTCTCCGCTCCACTAAGAATAAATAAAATAGACTGCGGACTGGTTTATGTGATATTTCATAAATGGATTTCGAAGGATAGTGTGTTATGGGATTATTGATTCCCCTAGGCCCTAGACAAAGTCAGAAGTATGTAGGTACAGTCGCAGTATGAAAAGGTTTGTCACCTTAAAGTCGACTTATGCTTGCACAAATACAAGAAACAGTACTGCCAAGACTTCATAAATGCTACGTTTATAAAATATAGAAACATGAAAAAACTAAATTACAATGTTGACAATGACAGACACTGAGATTAACAATAACAAAAAAAAACAAACGAAGAAACAAACATGATGTAATCACTACGCATATCATTAATATTAAAATTACATCTCTAAACAATCTTTTTAGACAACATAGAAAATCAAACAGCTTGATCTTAGTAATTTTAAACTTTATTGTCAAACAGTTCAACATAATTTTCTGTGGGACAGTTTGTTCTGTGACTTAGACTTTATGAAAAGGTAACATGTGCTCGTGGAACGTTAAATAAAACAATTAGAAAACTGGCGAACCTTTCCATACCATGACTGTACATTATCTTAAACTCGAGAGATAACTCATATATCATATAACCGAGTTAGATTTTGCAGTGACATTTAAAGACAGACAGCCGAACAAGGACATACTCTGTGGTTGAGTGGGTTAAGCCTTTGCCGGCCTTTCTCACTGCAATCTAGAGTCTCTGGGTTTGATTCCTGGCATGGTAAATGTCGTAAACGAATGGGTTCTAGGTGTTTGGGATTGATCCTAGAGTGGTCCCTTGTATTACCCATAACACTAGCTAGCGTTACTTGCTTAGTTTGGGGATGTACAATGTGTCTTCGTCTGCCGAGTATAATTATTATTCACATATGTATCAAATATTTTACATTTTTGTAAAATATATAAACAATACGTTACTTTATAAAAAGACGCACTAACTACTTACTACATATTTATTTTATAAAATAACATGTAAATATTTTAAAAAATGGTTATTATTAATACAAGGATTTCGTATTTGCCAAAATATCAATGTAATCCTAAAAAAATGGCTGCATAAGCGAATCATTATTTAGTAAATCCATATAATAAGTTTTCATATAGGCGCTCAAATTAAAATTAAAAAGCACTCGACTAAATACATAATTTTTTGCATACGAGTACAATGTGCTCATAAGCAATGGAACATTTTTCGCAGAACTCTGAAATGAGCACTTTGAATACGCAGTTTAATATAAGAATAAATATTTGCCAGCTGCATGGCCTAGCAAAGGCTACAGTTTGGATAGATGGGACTTCATAGCGACGTTATTAATCTTTATATTTTGTTTACTTAGGTAGTCGACTTTAGAACAAACAACAATTCACATTTTATATAAAACTGGCTATAGCTCGCGGCTTCGCTCACGTTAATGTCAATTATGTATACACAGCGGAGGAGCAGCCGTTAGGAGTCCTACACGCTCTCCGGTAACCTCCTCCCGTCAAGTATATTTGTATTGTATACTTGAATGTAAGCATTAAAGAATAGTTATTAATTGTAGCCTTAGGGTAGTTTTGAGCACCAGTAGATATTTAATTGTAAATTAATATATGTAGCCGTTTTTAAACATATTGTAAAATAATAATTTTTCATATATAACATAAAGATAAATGAGTTGTAATAGACAGTGAAATAGAGTAAGAATGTATTTAATAGTAAGGAGTGTCTTTGGAAAAAAGAACGAAAAAATCTGTCTGTTTATTTGTTTATATATATCCGAGTAAATAATATTGTTGCGAGCTACAAGACTCGAATTAAAATAAATGCCGTTGGAATTACTATAGAGTTTATTAGAACTGTAGAAACACGTATAAAACAAATACAAATAAAACTGGATGCAACCAGTTCACAATTGACGATTCAATACAATCTGACACGCGCAAAGTCCGTCGTCTATATCGCTAATGGAGAGTACTACAAACGTCTTACTCGTATTGTGGTCGTCGCTTGACTGCCGCTCTCTGCATTGGGCCAGTGCTTTATAACGCACCGATGGCATATGTCTACCTGGCGACCGTCGGCGCAGTTCCCCGAAAACATAATCTGCACACTTGCATAATTATGCCTGCGAACGGCCATAAACAAGTACAATAACAATAGGCTATTGTCTAATTGCAAATTTTAAACACAAAGAAAACAAAAAGAAGATAGTCATAAAACAGTTTCAACGTTATTAACTCAAAAGCCGCGGCAGGTAATAAATATAGGTATTGTATTTGGCCGAACTTGTAACACTATAGATGAAAGGTGGAGAGATATCCATACTGATATTGTAAAGAGGAACGATTTGTATTTTTGTAAAGAAGAAACTCAAAAACTGCTGCACTGATTTCAAAAATTCTTTCACCATTAGAATGCTATATTATTCCAGATTAATATAGGTTATATTTATTACTAGAAAATATTAGAAATTCCTACTAAAACTTCAATTATGTAATCCAAGGTGTAAAAAAAATTGTGTTTGAGTGGGTCCGGCGATGGTTTAGATTCAAATTAGACCCGGTAGGTGGCGCTGGAATCGGGTTCTAGTTTTTTATTTTTTTAGGGCAGAAAAACGTCTGCCGGAACTGCTAGTGTTCTATATGCCACAACACTATACTAAAAGATGTTGCGCAAAAATTATAAGAGTCGCCATACATGTCACTTAGAAAAGTTTTATTTAAGTTAATAGGTGAGATTTTTTTTTATTGAGCAGGATCCAGCTGAATAGCCTCAGATGGCTGTTTCAGCGATACCGGACTTTGGGGGCTTTCCGACTCCGTGGGAGCGGAGGCGTTCAGCCCGGAGGCACCTCTTGTGAGGGTAGACCTTGGCTCGAACGCTGCGGGGGGATTGACTCTACAGGACTCCGCCGGCGGAGCCGATCCTAGTCTATCTTTACTACCGCTTCGCAACGTGTTATAGCTGGAGGAGAAGAAGTGGCGGAAGAAACTCTCCAGCAACACGTCTAAGCTAATCTCGTATGGCTAATTGTGTCTGTAATGAGTGGGTGTGATTGGTGGGTCCTAACTTTGTGTGAGAGGAAGCGAGCCGGGTTAGGTGAGAAGATATTTCTTACAAACATTTAAAAGCCCCTCCCAATATTATTTTTAATACAATAAATATTTATGTCATATCCTTAAAAATACTTTCAAAGAAATTTGGCGTGAACAATAACAGCTTTGAGTAGTTTTTTGGCGTATACGATATTTTCAATTAAATGCTTTTTTGTTGTTCTGTAGTCACATTATGAAAATAGAAAGAAAGAAAATATTTATTTCTAAAAATGCGACACATTAGCAATAATTTATAATAATAATAATAACATTGAAAATGTGAGCCGCAATTCGGGAAATGAGGTTATCACTCAGTTTTTGCTGTGCCGAAACATAGTCCGACACAGCACTGATTTTCAGTGCCCACTTCCTTAATTACAAAATAGTGGACTTTTGTCACCTGTACTGAATGAGTCATAATTCGTGGACTGCCACACATATTGCCTGCTATTTAATTGACAGTCTGATATTTATTTATACTAGTGGGCGCCCGTGGTCGAAATTCGACCATAATAATTAATGTCAAAGACTATATACTTTTATAATTACAGATTTGGCCAAGGCTACACTGTTAATTTAACTTGAACAATAAGCAAAAGAGTATACAATGGTAGTGTGTGTAATGTTTTTCTTTATTGATTTAATGTATTTTTTGTGCATAATTTAAGAAAAATTTAGGATTCGTTGCTTCTTCTCTATATAAACTATAAGTGTGCGACATTTCATACTCTTCCGTCCGCGCAATTTTCGGTAAAAATGGGTTCAAAGTTTTTGCTTAGCGTATTAATATATAGATATAAGGGCTGATGTTTCAATTATAAGATAAAAGTTATCAGAGAAATAAAGTATAACCTGTCTAAATTCAAAAGTGTAACAGTTCAACTGTTTTATTCGCGCAACAGTAATTTTTAATTTTTCCCTGTTGTACTCTATTCCACGAATAAGTTTTATCTGATGCATGAAAAAATGGCCCCTAAATGTTAATAAACTTTTAGATTTTTCTGTTAACAGATACTTTTCCGGAATTATAATACTAAACAGACCATAAACAAAACTGAATTATTTCAAAAAGCAATTTCCTTTAGTTTTACGAGTAGTTACTGGTGGTATGCGAGTATGTTTTATTGCGGCAAGCACATTCGATCCTTAACTCAACGGACAAACAGTTAATCATTCAACGTCAGACTACATAATGTTTTATTGCTCAGACGTTTGTGAAAAAATAACAATACGACGTCGTAAACGTTCTGGCGTTGGGTTTAATTCGGCTGAAGTTTCATAAATATATATAGAAGTTTTGTAAGCTAGAACTTTCAAAATACTAAGAGTACACACAGGTCCGGCTAGGCATGAAAACAGTAGGCTCACGCCGCAGTGTACGCTAAAGGTTATTTTATTATAAGCATCACTCGTAGTTAACAGCCAACAGTCCAAAGGAGTCTGGCGGTTTTCGGCCTGAATATTTTAAGAACCTCGCTAATCAGAGAAAAATAATGTTTAATGTTTTAGGAATCAATAGTCGCGTACATATATAAAACAATACTAACTAAAAATAAATAAAATAATAACAAATGCATATAATAAAGTTCAATAGCATTGTTGTCTGGTTCTTTAAATTATTATATTAATAAGAATTTAGATATATTACGCGTCAAAATATCGATATACTTGCGTAATATGCTGTTTCTTAACCCTTTTTTGTTCTATTAGTTGGTTAATCGATAATTTATTCGTTACCGATATCTGTTGTTTTTATAAATATTTTAAAATGGCAATACATAACATCTAAGCTTCTATTATGTAACTGTCAAGTGTCATACGTCAGATAAAGCTGTATGGACTCAATTCCTTGGCCTGATATTTTAGCGAATAAAACACAAATGCATAAATATTCGTTAAAAACTATAATTATCGTACAAATATTGTTCACACTGATCACTTTTAGGTAGAATTAAACATTTTTTAAAAGAAATTCCTGTTTTTAGCATATATATCATCCTGCACACAATTCATCCATCTCTTTTTAGTCTATCTTTACATTTGTACCCGCCAATCTTCCAGTTTAACTTTTTGCCACATGATATTCGTCCCTCCCAAATTTAAGTTAATATTCCCTCAATAATAGGGTAGTTGACAGTCAAATTAACTAAGATACTTTTTACGTTCTTGCAAAACGTAGCCTTGTAGATTTTTTACGAGTATAATTACAAGAAGTATAATTGTGACGTCATACTTTCAGGTATTAAATTATTTTTATCGGGATGTTTTGAATACAATAAAATGGTAATTTAGCGCCAACTTTTTTATATTTTTTTATTGTCAAAATCTGACAAACGTAGACGGCCCACCTGATGGAAAGTGGTTACCGCCGCCTATAGACGTCTCATACATCACTTACGTATGTGAATAAATTTAGAATTTCTTGTAACATGTAGATATCGTCTACCGATTTCTGGAGCATGGGCAGTAAAGTTGCTTAATAGCTACAAAAAAACAAAAAGGACTTTCAAAATTTAATTTAAACTCAACATAAAAATTGAAATATTATTGGGAAAGGAAGAGTTAATAAAACAAATTTAGTTGTAGGCGTAGTATAAAATTTATAAAGTATATTAGCAGCCCGTTTCAAATTTGACGAGAAAACTGTAAAAAACTCGTAAAAACAACTATATAACGAGAGACTTTAGACTTTTTTGTTTATTACGTAAGAACCTTCAAAACTTATATCTTTTTTCTTATAAAGTTTATATACTGGTGTTCAAAAGTAAAATAATAAAACTTGCTTTAAGTATTTCTAAGACCATTTTTTAAATAACTAGGATACAATGAAATGGTAGTCTTCTAACAAGTCACGTTTTAATTGATATTGAAAACACTCTTACAAAGTTCAGGGCAACATATTGGCTCGCTGGTTCGCGCGAAGCACAGTTGAAGTAAAAGGTACTCTTTTCATGGTATATTGTTAGTAATTTTACTAAAGCGGTCTGTGGGTGGATTATACACAACAAGCCATCAACACCGTACAGGTACAATAAAATATTGCTTTTAGAATGCTGTTGCAGTTGCCGCGACACTGAAGTGCGTCTGGGATGTTTGCTGAGGCTCGCACAGACGGCTTTAAGGCAATTGTGCGCTAGAAATCCACCTCCCTGAAGCAGGGCCTGTGCGGCAGCACCAGCGCCTTTCTGAAGGCTATTGCGGTTTATATTTGACTGCCCCTTCCAAGAACATTGGATAGGGGTAGTCATCGGTTTAAAATAAGGTGTTATAGGTTCAATAATATGTGTTAAATATAATACTTATCACTAATAGGTCTAACATTAATTTGTAAGAAATGTGTAACTAACACACTAAGTAAATATGGACCGCGGTCCGAAATAAAGTTTATATTATTATTAAAGTTGTTATGTCCATCAGTCTGTCTGTTCGTTCGTTGGCCGCCGAAATTTAGTGTTTATTTAATGTAAGGAATAAGAAAATCTTTGTTAATAGGTTTTGATCTTAGTCTTAGTTTTACATTCCTTCACAGAGATTGATTCTTACAAGCTACACTATGGATTGGTGTAATAATGCATTATGCTATTTTATTCTAAAATCAGCGAATTCGATTCCTGACTAAAGTAATTGATTTTCAAAAATCTAATAGTACCACTTTAGTTTTCATTACAATTCTCCTTTCAGTTTTTTTGTAGGCCTGAAGGCACACATGAAAAAATCACCCTGTCTGTGTATCAAACTTGATAGGAGAATTTATTCTAAATGTCCGCAAGAGAGTCGCTTACGCTGGTACAGCCACATATTACGAAGATTTATTAAATTTAAATTAGGTTTGCATTTAATCAGGTAAGTAGGTACTACAAAATTAATACTTAACCAATTTGGTAAAACATTTCATCCACACGCGCAAATTGTGGTCATTTTCATTTGTGTTTGGAATAACGAATTTATAAAGTAATCCATAGGATAAGCATCTAATCTAAATTTCGATACCACAACAAAACTGCACCTAAATTCCCAACTAATATTGTGTGATAGCCGTCATAACAAGTAGTACATAAAATAACGTACCGTATTATGCCGTATTACGAAATCTTACTAATCAGTCATTTGTCTTACTATGGATTAAAATTATGCATTAAGTCTATACAAATTTTCTAACAATAGTAAATAAAGTAAAAGAATGAATAATAAGGTTTGAAAGACACCTGGAATTAGTCGTAAATATTATGTGTAGTCATCTCACGTAGCATAGCGTAGTAGTCGTCTACGTGTCGATGTGGAATATGACAGTGGGATTGGTCCACTTTAAACTAGTTCAACGGTCTATAGAGCAAGGTATTTGGGGTGTTTCTTGTGTTGATAAATACACACTGGTTCTTGAAATTCTTAACTTGTCGGCTTCTAAGACTTCGAATAAAATACCAACAACGGAATGAAGGTTTTATGATGTCTTATGGCGGCGTGAACAAAGAGATTAGCGTGAACAATAGATCACTCAAATTCAAAGGGGTAATAAGAAACCTGCAAAGAATTAGTATTAGCTCGCAAATCTTACCTGTCCCATCCTCCTGTTCCAATCCAATATCTAAAGAGGGAATGCCCTCTATCCCATTCATCCTGTCTGATTCCTCTATTTTATCCCCATATCCCATCCTTTTTATCCTAACGCGTTCGTATCGCCCCTGCTATTGCAAACGTATTTACGCGACAGTGGTTACTATGTGCTATGCCGTCTGCTTGTTTGCCAGCTTCGCAATAAGAAACTAACATTCATACGCTCACTTACACTCACACAAACTCACGTGTCGCGCTCGTAGCCGCCAATGTCACTTGAGTTTGTTATTTTTTATGTTTATTTTTTAGGTTCATTATAATTACAACGCATTCTATGCTCTGCTACTATAATTTATATCATTGTCTTGCGGTGGGAGTTGTCACTGCAGCACAGTTTTACTTTTGAAGTGCAACGAACTGTTTGATATTATATAAACATTTGTTTCTTTAGATGAATAAAAGGTTATTACTGTTACGAGCTACAAGACTCGAATTAAAAATGCCGTTGTAACTACTATAGAATTTATTAGCACTGTACAAACACGTATAAAACAAATACAAATAAGACTGGATGCAACCAGTTCACACTGCACGATTCAATGCAATTCGACACGCGTAAAGTCCGTCGTCTATATCGCTAATCGAGAGTACTACAAACGTCTTACTCGACTCGTAGTCGTCGCTTGACTCCCCACCCCTCCATTCGGGCATCGTCTTATACTAACTACACAATACAGAAGAAAACAAAAGAGCCGCGCGCACTAAGTTTCCGAGAAATAGTAATAAATTCCTTAATCCGGGAAGATAATAAACTGCGCTTACAACAGGCAGCTATGCGCTTACCTTTGACGGCATGTAACATTACTATTATTTTTCTATAAATTAACGTTTAAATAATTAAAAAATGTATTCAAAACCATTAATATAAATGTACAGCAATATGGTGTTGCAAACAACTGCTGTAGTATTATAATACTGTGTTGCAGTTGTTAGCGCTCAATTTCAGACAACTCGATTGTTATACATTACAAAATGAAAATTATCTTAAAGTTTATACATTTAAAAATTACTTCGTGTTAGCATTTGTAATGTATAGGTGTGTGAATGTATGTATATGTGTATGTTTGTGTATATGTATGTGGTGTGTGTACATGTAAACGCGTGAATGTGTGGTTATAGACGTATTATTATTTATTTTTAATGTACAGACAACTAGATCCAAATATTATAGTTGGTATACTTTAAACATATGT
Organism: Dendrolimus houi; assembly: GCA_039645545.1. NCBI lineage: Eukaryota > Metazoa > Arthropoda > Insecta > Lepidoptera > Lasiocampidae > Dendrolimus > Dendrolimus houi. The sequence continues at coordinate 10,927,073 of CM077132.1, forward strand.
ATTAGTAATTTACAGAGAATAACGATTTGGTCGTCTGCATGAGTACCAACATCAGAGAACTATCGAGTTTATTGGCTATCACGTTCAGGATGCGGTTGCTGCTCCCGCGCACTCTGCTAAGTATGGGAGGCTGCTTTCTTTCGCCAGATGGCGTCAAAGCGATCCGTGAATGCAGCCACAAATATCCTGGAGGCACTGCAGAAGTGCGGGAGCAGCAACAACGCCCTGAACACCTTGTTATTTATTATACTAGTGTTTCTATCAATCTTGTCTTCGTAGCATTGAAGTTTCTAATCATCATCCCTCGTTGCAGTGATATTTACTTGATAGATTAGATCGATACTTGATAGACAGATTCAATTTCATAATGAAGTAGAACTCGTTATCACATACGTAGTTTTATGTTGGCTATTAAGATTAATAGGTATATTATAAAGGAAGAAATAGCTAACATCGCTCCGTCCTTTCTTAAGATAAAATTAATTACAAAGTTTTATTGCCTCTGCTAACAATGGATGCCATTCCTTATATATTCACTGGTGTAGAAAACATTCCTTTTTAATTAAATGATGCTAATTTATATTTGCACTCATTGATTGTTATATTTTTAGGTATTGTTGTTTTAATTAGTCAACATTGAAAAACGTTCTGGTTATGTAAGAAGATCATCATGAAATTTGCATGATTGTTGATATTGGAAATGTACATAGAAGACTGTTACCACTTTCTATCTGATAGAGTGTAATCTGTTTGCCTTCTTTAAGCAACAAAAATTAAGTAAATCATACAAGTTTGGTAATTTTTTAAATAGGAAGTTATAGGAACTTTATCATGACTTTAGCACTAGTCAGATATAGATTTAGTGCGCACCCCTGAAGTGTATAACACTACTTATTCCACTCTTATATACCAGATTATAATACACATATTTATATATTAGAAGGTATATTTTAGTTTTAATTTTGTTTAGTATGTACATTTATGTTCATTATCACCAAGTAGTGATGATGAACATATTAGGTTGGGGAAAAAGTTTCTTCGCATTTTATATAAAAATTCAAAAGGTTTTTTTTGACTTGAATAAAGTATGTAAGCGCCATTTTGTTGGATAACTTTTTGCCATCTTGTAGGTAGGGACGTGATCCCATTGCTATAAAAAATTTGGGGCTTCTGATCAAAAAACTGCGACAAGTGGTTTTGGCAATCCTCTCGTGATGTTAACCTGACACTGCCTAAGGAATTCTGCAGAGACCGAAACAGGTGAAAATCTAAAGGTGCAAGGTCAGGACTATACGGCGGATGCATTAACACCTCCCAGCCAAACTTTCGAAATATTTGCTGAGTGGCTAAAGATGTGTGAGGTCTAGCGTTATCATGTTGAAAAACCACACCCCTTCTGTTGATTAATTCCGGCCGCTTTCTCTCAATTTTTTGCTTTAATCTCATCAGTTGTTCGCAGTACAGTTCAGAATCGATGGTTCTGCCTGGCGGTAACAGCTCATAATGAATAATGCCCTTCCAACCCCACCAGACATACAGCATCACCTTGTTGCGAGTTAACCCGGGTTTCGCCACAGTCTGTGAAGCCTGACCGGCCTTGGACCACGATCTTTTTCGCACGTTCTTGTCGTACGTGATCCAGTTTTAATCACCAGTTATCAGCTTCTTCAAAAATGGTTCGGTTTCATTACGTCGTAATAAAGAATCACAAATGAGTACACGGTTCATTAGGTTTCTTTCAGTGAGCTCATGAGGCACCCAAATATCGAGCTTTATTTTGTACCCAGCTTTTTTCAAATGCACCAAAACCGTTTTGTGTTCAGTTCCCAGTTCTCCATCTACATCGTAACTACTAATATGCCGATCTTGTTCCACTTTTTCAAAAATGGCATCAATTTTGTCCGTAACAGGGCGACCAGAGCGACGTGCATCTTTGATATCAAAATTTCCGGATTGAAAACGCTTAAACCAAATTTGTACTAATTTCACAGATACTGCATTAGGTCCATAATCATCACAATTTTTTATCGCGGCTTGTGTTGCATTTTACCTTTTTTGTAGTATAATTTTAAAATTAAAACTTTTTAATGATACCAAAACCAGACAGATACAAATGGTATAGCCAAAGAGATCTTATTACAAGTTCATACATACTATATACGAAAACACTTTTCCCCCAACCTATTATGTAGTAATGATGTGTACTTGAAGTCAACTACACATAATTACAGACTTTGTATATAATTTTTAGGTGTTATTAACTTAATGAAAAACTCGTTAAGGTAAACTCATAAGTAATTGTCTTAATAATTATCCTTGTTTATTATTTTAATACATCACAAATTTACATAATCTTTTCTTATAAAAAACGACGTTATTCTGTAAAGCGCGTGAAGTAATATCAGTCATATATAAAGCCAATCCACGTCGAAGAAAACAAAAGCCTCTCCCTCACGCACAAAAACCCTTCAAAGGCGTAGATAACGAGATACTTTAATTGGCGTAAATTATATAACACGATTATTACGTCACGTTCTTCCTTTTGTACTTAAATTTCGATGCATACACCTTTATCCGCATGTTCCTTAGTTAAAGGTTGTACACCCGCACACAAGTGTGGCTCATAATTAGAGTAAAAGCGTCTCACGGTTCCACGACGGTGTGTAGGCACCTCAAAGTACTCTTACAATAGGTAATGTACTTAACGCGCGGTAGTGCCTAGTATCGTCATTACTTTGAGGCGTTAGAAAGAACATAATGGCTGTGGAGTCGACGTCAGGTCTCTCAAAATCTAGCATCTGAATTTGTTTTTAATGAATAGTTGTGAAATTTATTGTCTTACTAGGGATTTGCTAATGCATTGTGCTGGCCAATACATGTAAAGACTGGAGTAAAATATGACATTGCTCCCAATAAGCTTAATACATAATTTTGGAATGGTATATCGTTGAAGTTCATCATATTTTGTGTACTAAGATGTAGAATTTTACATTGCACAGTTAAGGCGTTCGTAAAAATGTTAGTCAACTTTAAAGTTCAATTACGGCCTTAAAAATTAACTGCACAGATTGCATAATTTTAATGACTCTCATCGTAACTAAACATTAAATTAGATGTGATTGTAGTGAGGAAACGAGATATAAATGTAACTAGCCACTATTTTGCTTCAAATTGTAGGTACTTAGATTACCATTTTAGTGTTTGATTTTTTTTTTTAATTATTATCCAATATGCTTACATTCATATACATTGGAAACATATTTGAACTGTGGCACAGAAACCTCGTGGGTTTATTCGTGCCGCAGGGAGTCGTGTACACAATATTGTTATATTAAAAATAGGAGCAGAGGCGAGTAATTGTTATCATCATTCTAGTGTTTAGTTCAGATTTGATAAAAGGGGGTTATCATCATTCTAGTATATGGTTCTCATTTTAGTCCCAGGTCTGCACATGTGAGCATGATGACGATTTGAACAAAGTTTGCCCTGCTAGACGTTAGACTAATTATTTTACTTTATAATTTGAAAGAGCGGTATTTAATTTAATTATTTCATTTCGTCAGCGTCAGTGCAAAACATTGTAACTACATTTTTTGGTGAAATTATTTTTTTCGCCATTTTTAAGAAAAAATAATGTCACCACTAAATGTACAATCATTGCAAGGTCCTTTATTGACACGATGATTTCATAATTATTAACATTACTCGATTTTCTTTCATTATATATACTGGTTATAATGCGTAAAATAGTAAACATATTTTTATTTACCGTGGATATATAATTTACAGAGTAATAGTCATCACCCGTACCATATTGTTTTTGGATTCGTAAATTTGTGTATGTATTTGTGTGTATGTTGTGTGCCATCGTGTGTTTTTTATACATTAAAGTTTAAAGACTCAAGTTTAATTTAAAAATTATGCTAGTGTAATAAAAAATGCATACTCTCCTAAACAAAATAAATACGAGGTTGAGCTCGTATTATTTTATGTTTTTTTACTTTACAACTTTACAGTACCAACGTTCACAGAAACATATCAATCGTTAAGCAACATTATTACTAAAATAAAACAAATATATTTCATTTCTATCTATTTTATTTGTATTATTTCTGGTTACTAACTAGTTACTCCAAACGATTCTGATCTAATTAACTTATTATATTATTCAATTTGAGTTACATTTATTTGTACCCCATAAATTCTTCTATATATAACACCGTCTCCACAATCGGTATTCTTTCGCTCCCCTAGCAAGATAAAGTACATTTAGATAAATGGCAGAGAGTAGCAACCTTCAGCCGGTTGGGCACTCCGGGCTAAACGACAGTCTTAATTTTCCCAAAGTAATAATTAAGAGTGAAGCCTTGTGAGGGCCGACAAACTCTGCACCGAGAAAACTGGCGCTAAATTTTTAACAACCCTTAAGTACGAAGTCCGATACGTTTAAAGTTAATTATATTAATAAATAAAGAGTCGCTTCTGCCATCTTGTTTCAGTAACTGCGACCATTCATTATATAGTCACTTTAACCCTTTACCTTTGAAAGGTTTTAAAATACTTGGTAATTTCATTTGGAACTTTTCAGTCCTTATATTAACAGAGCTTGTATACAGCTTTTTACTTGTGTTTATTGCGTTTATTAATGAAAATAATTTAATTCGTTACATAGGAATGAAGAATTTTCTACACGGTATTTCATACTTCAATTTTTAACAACTTAACCATTCAAAGTTGTTAAATTGAAAGATTACTTTTCTCTTCCATTAGCTTAATTCGTAATAGTTTATCTAAAATAATGATTTTGAAACATTTATATTTAGTTTTCGAGACGCATAATCTATATCTGTCACAAACATACACAGAACAGAATTATTACCAACAAAGTCTGTTTATGGTATCTATCTAGAACTCGATGAGCCAACGCTTTAGACCACAGAGATCTAGAGAGGTCATCTCTCGTCGCCTTTTTTTCATAATATTTTAATAGTCAATGTTTTCAAAGATTTTATTGAAACACGTTTAAACATATCCTTGATCGGATCCTAAAGAAAGCATTAAAAGTCACATATATTATTATAAACAAATTGATTTTCTAATAATATAAATATAGTCAAGGTGGCGAAGTCCATCAATGGGGTAGTTCATACACCGCTCGGTTTTTAACTTTTTTAAACGGAATTTAACGCCAACTACAATTCGAAGACCGAATTCAATGGTGTGTTAGCTTCACTGACTGATTTGTTGTCGTCGTAACTATGCAAACATGGAAATAATGAAAGGTGTATGTAATGCCCCCACAGACGGACTTCGCCATCTTGACTATATACAAATTAATTTTGTTACAAAACATAAGACCAAAATAAATTATCATTTTCAGCTTCACATGTAACAAGTTTAAGATATGAAACACGTTTTTTTATCTATAATATTATAAAATTCTAAACAATCCGTGTCTGTACATTGAAGGTATTTAAAAAAACAACTGGAAAACTATGGAGATCACGACGCAATTTTGTTTAGATTTCTTGTCTGTTTGTCCGGGATTCACGTAAAAACTACTGGGCCGATTTCAATGATCGACAGCAAATTCTTATAGTTAAACTAGCGCTACTTTTTATACTGGGAATCCCGCGGGGATTTTTTTTGGGTATTATTTAAAATGGCCAGATTAAAAAAAATAGAATTCTAATGTGATTTTTTACCGATTAATAGCAAATGTTATGTAATAAAATGTGTGATATTTTTTATCCCTGGAATCCCGCGGGAATATTCCTGAGAGTGGTTTGTAGTTGTTCGGGTGCATAAAAACTATCTTATCCGACACAGTTTTCACTAAAACGATAGCTTATTCATATAGATAGTTTGTTTTAAGTCAGTAAGAAAACCCGATTATTATTATAAAGAAATAAATGAAATGATAAATAATGACCAAATGAAAAAGCTACACAGACTATCTAAAAGCTCAGTTGCTAACATACAAATAAATTCGTTCTTATACATATTATGTTGTATGGCTGTATGTACTGCGTTTGTGAAAAGCCTAGTGACTCAATGATCAAGTAAACTTGGAGTAATCTTCTGTGTTTTTTTCATATGCTTTTAATCTGTTACTGTTTCGTAAGATTTACCTACAATTACTTATAGACAAATAGCGGCCATTAATAGAAACCAAGTGATAAGTTAAATAAATGTCTCGGGGAGCTAACAACACGTATTACAACTGGGTAATTTACTGCCGACCTTTGTACATCCACCTCGCCAATCTACAAATTGCTTCTTACGTAGTCCCGTTTGATGTGCTTTAAGCTGAAATTAAGCGATTAATAAAACGATTTTAATTGTTAAAATAGCTTTCATAAGTGCTTTTTAACTGCTTTTTTTATTATACAAAGTTCGAAATTTTATTATTTGTATTTCTGTTACTTATTTATGCACAACCATATTTTATACTTTAAGCACAAAGTACTCTATAATCTAAGAAACACCATTAAATTAAATAACAAAAAAAACCGATTATGTTTTTTTTACAATTAAGTTCGCTTATTTCTTAAAGTTGATAATGCCTCATTTCTTCAAAATTGAAAGATAAAAATTAACCCTCTATTTTCGGCATAATAAGAGGTAGTAGGTACATTTATTTTATTCATTCGAATCTGACATTGACATTTAGTTACTTTCCCGTATACGTTTAATAATACAAAATAACCAAATCACTCAAACATTAAAATGATACTAAGATTTAAACATTTTGAACGATTTGGCATTACTATAAATGTATGGCTCTGTAGACCACGGGCCATAAAAATGGCCCGGACTTTTGAGGGGCTTGCATGGGCCATGGGAAGGCCAACACGTAAAGGCCCCTTGAATTTAATGTAACTGTGGCGGGACACTGACCGGCGATTGTCCCTGTATACACCATATAAAAATGCAATCAAGAACAAGCCCCGGTAAATGTAGAATTATTGTAGGGAATGAGAACAAAAGGTACCGGGCTATTGAGATGAACTGCTAGTGGGGTTACAGATCGGGGACTAAGAGGACTATGGGGTCTATTCGTCGCAATGTTCAAGGAACATGGAAAAACTGGGCAGACGGTGACTTGCCACACACAGCATGGGACCCTAAAAATGCCAAGATTGAAGAGGAGCAACATGGGTTTGAACGGGTAAGGGGTGACGGCTGCAGGTTCACCGAAGCTACTTCCAACGTTAGGCCATTTATCACTTACACCCCTGGAGCTTGAGTCTTAGCTCTAGCGATCTCCACTCCGTGCCGGCTGGCTAAGGCAAGCACGGAGGAGGGGGCCTTGCCTTAGCCTCCGGAGTCAGGTCCCAGGTGTCGCTACTCACCTAAGGCTTCGCCACAAAGCCCCCCTGCAGATACTCACCTAAGGCTTCGCCACAAAGCCCTCCTGCGGATTATTACTATTATTATCAATCATTACTACTATTATTATCAGGCTTGGGGCTTTCCTTTTGTAAGAGAACGGACTGACACTCAGTGACTCGCTACGCTGGTTTAACAGGATTATTCGGTTTCACATATCAGTTATGCCGGTGTGTAAATTTCATTACGTTCTTTCACCCCCAGCACACGTAATTCATTATTAAGTCCAGATGGTTTATGTCTAGGATTCGAATCAACGTCATTGGGAGGGAAACGCGGGTAAACTGGCCACTATGCTATCACGGCTATAAACATGTTCTGATGTATTTAAATTATTATAGGTATTAGCTGAATAAATTTTTATTACTTACCATAAAAGAACAAACAAAAATATAGGTAGGTAATAGTTATAATATTGGAAATTATTTTTAATTCTTTAAACATTTAACGAATTAGTAGGTATACGATTTACAACAAGGTATTTTAAATAGTCAATATAAATGATGGAATATAATCTAAAGGAAATAATAAAGCCTTTTGGGCACCGAAATTAAATTGAACACGATTCAAACTCTAATTTACCTAGATTACATTAATAATGATTTGAACACAATTGAAATATTCAAATTATATAAGTTTAATCAGGCGTTGTATGTAACTTAATGAACCGTATCGGGTGCGTGTATTGATTTAAAGTCTGCATTTGATACCATTTAATATCTGGCTAAAATTCCACAGTTAGCCTTAGGCTTTTTTATATTTTTTTGAAGAACAAACCGTATAATATTTATGTTTGTTCATAGTATGGGCGGGTTTTTATGACGCCGATCGATAGGTATTCGCGCCTTTTCTTTCATCATCATCATTTCATCAATTTTTATTTACCTCGCACCCATTTAAATTTGTACAAAATTATGAAAAGTTTCTTGCGTCATTTCTTCTCCTCAAGCTAAAACAATCAATCAATGTTTTTATAATCATTCATCATCATCTGAACTTTAAATCCCGGTTGCGTGCAAAGAAGAACATGTAAGGATATGTGTAGAAATACTTTTTGAATCAATATATTATTTTCATGAAAATTACCTATTGATTGTCCGTGATAACGGCTACTGAAAAGTAGCCAAAACGTTGGAATAAAAATCAAAATAGTGTAATTCGTTGTATTCAAGCATCTAAAATTACATATTACAGTAGAGAAAATGTTTTATATCAATCATCTAAAGACAATTTAACTAAAATTGTATCCAAAAATTTATCTTGTAGGAAAAAACAAGGTATAGGTAGGTGTATACATACAACGAAGCGACTCTAGTAAAATATGTACAGCGAGTGCAAAAGAGTCAATAATTGAGGAACGGCACAATAAGAGTGTATTAATCTACCACTAATGTGGTGTTCCCTGCCCTCTGGCAGCATTAGGTCTAAACTAAACTCTGTTATATTGATGAGAGCGCTTTGTCTACGTCGAATGGCCGTTTCGTCTGTGTAACTTTAACGTGTTGTTGCGAATTGATGCGACCTTTCCAAATGACCGTCGAAGGGTTCTTGGTCATTTCAATCGGCGTAGATTTAGGTTTAATTCGTTAGTCGGGTTTAATTCTCGTCTATGTTTATTACAGTTACATATATATTTCTACGGACGGCTTCTGTGGTTAGTGGACTAAGCCTTTGCTGGCCGACCTCAATACAACGCAGAGGCTCCGGATTCGATTCCAGGCATGGTGAATTTCGTAAATGACATTTCCGTTGTTTTTTTCTATTGTCTAGGTGTTTGGGATCGGCCCCAGAGTGGATCCATGTATATTACCCATATCACAAGCATAACTTCCTTAGATTGATTGAGGGGATTCAATGTTGTGTTTGTCGGCGGATTATAATATTATAAATTCTAAACATGCCGTTTTAAACCTATAAAAAAATAACTGGACAGACTATATAAACGATGGAAAACACGATGCATTCATTTTAGATTTCTTGTCTGTTTCTTCGTGTTTCACGTAAAAACTACTGATCCTGGGAATTTTTCCGGAAATGATTTAAAATGGCCAGATCAAAAAATAATACCAATTCAAGTGTGATTTTTGTACTGGTCGATAGTAAATGTTATAAAATGTGATATTTAATATCCCGAGAATCCCGCCTGCATTTTCCCAGGAGCGGATTATAGTTGTTCGGGTAAGTAACAATTAGCTTATTCCGATGCAGTTTTTACTAAAAGGATAGCTTATATTATCTTTCAAATGCTGCGGGTTTGAGTCCCGGGAATTTCAAGTGAAGCGTGAATGAAGTCGCGGACATGTCCTAGTATAGGTATATTATACTAAACTATTTAAAATAGTGTGTTTCTCAGCAATCGAGGAATACCGATTCATGTTACAATAAATTTTAACACATATAAGTACACTAATATCACAAACGTTTGCAACGTTTTGATGGATTTTTGTTGCTCAAGCACGCCAGAACGGCTGCACGAATCTAGATGAAATTCGGGACAGAGGTAGATCATCTCTGGAATAGCACATATGTTTATTTTTATCGCGGAAGATATACGGTTCCCATGGGGTAATATTAACGCGAGGAATACCGCCGGCAAAAACAAGTCTATTCATATAAAAGAATAACGGTTATAATATCTTATCATATTAGGTACTATTAAAAAAATCGTGATAAAAATCATTTTAATTACTGTTCAAACAAAAACCTATGAGGTAAGGTAAACATGTACATACTTACGGTCTTATTCATAGATAGTTAGAGTAAGTTTAAACACTTCTTTAAGAACCATAAAGAAGCGTTGAAACTTACTTCAACTCTGTATTAATAAGACCGTTAGACGTCATAAATTTATACGCTCGTACAAAACCTATAAGGCTGGAACGTTTTGTAAGATGATAAAGATATCTCACTTGAATTGACTGTCCCTCCCCTACTTCAGTTTCTGACTGCTGTGTTCTTTACTTCTTAAAATGAAAATTTGCCTCCTCACTAATTTTATGTTATTAACCCTACTCATTAATCATGTTTAGACGGTGTTAGCATACATTATTTTTAAAACAAAAACTATCCTCGTTTCAAAAGACAATTTAGATTGATATTTCTTTGATCATTATGTATTTTTATTTTACTACCTACTTAAAATTGGCAAAATCGCCCTCGACGGAGTAGGCAAAATATAGTTTTAACAGATACGCTTGCTATTCGATTTTGCTTGAACATATTTATGCAAAAATAGTGCGGTAGCTTCCTTCGTTTTGTTAGAAAATGAATTAGATAGATAGATAGGCCATAATTTAAAATCGGTTAACCAAGAGACAGATTCGATATTCAAATTAATACATCCACCAGTTACTATACCAACCCCCCATTAAAGAGGTGCATGTGTGCATAACTAATTGTGTATTCCAGTGGACCCTATTTGGAAACCTGCGTCTTCTACCAGCCGTATGCCACGTGCAACACGGTATACTGACATTGTATATTAGTGTTAGCAAATGTCTAAGAATATTTTTAGTTTTGGATTTTATTTACTTTTTAGTGTTAGAGTTTAGAGTTAGAGAGTGTTAGAGCATAAAAATTTTTTTTTTTTATACCTTATACCACTATTCTTTATAGGCTCCGCAGCTTTAAAAAATGACTGACAGACTAAGTAGATTAGAATAGAATAGAATATACTTTATTGTACAAAAATGCTACATAAAATCAAGAACATTAATATACAAGTACAATCGGCGGTCTTCTCGCCCATGGCGATTTCATCCAGATAACCTTTGGATGGAGTATAAGAAGAACAACAAAAGTCGGTAGTTGCTAAACCAGCATTCGTACAATAATTTAGTTTATTACTAAATAAATAGTAATACATATGATAATATATATACAATAATATACACAAATAAATACACATATTATATTATATACATACAAAAGTAAACAATAACACTATAGCTTGAGGTAGTAATCTTTAACTAATCTCTTAAAAGAAGGTAATGATCGTGTCTGCTTGATAGTTAGTGGTAGTGCATTCCAGAGTTGAATAGCCTGGACGATAAAAGACTTGTTGTAAAAACTTGTTCTGTTGACAGGCGTTTTCAGTTTCAAATTCTCTGACAATTTAAAGAATATTGAATCACTGTAATTAAGGAACTGAAAGCGTTCCTTAAGATAATCAGAGGACTTGGGATTGAAGAAAATGTTGTGAAGAAGAGACAGAATATGCGCAGTCCTGCGAAGGCGGATGGGAAGCCACTTGAGTTTAATGCGAAATTCAGATATATGATCATATTTGCGTAGGCCAAATATGAAACGAATGCAAAAGTTTTGAAGCCGCTCAAGTTTATCAAGTTGATATTCTGTGAGGATAGCTGACATCAGCGTAGTCGAGGATGGGAAGGAGAAGAGACTAAGCAAGTGAGATCTTGGTGGTACACGGTAAAAAGTTCCGTAAGCGCCTCAAACTAGCAGCCGACGCAAACACTTTCCGACTGACCTCTTGCACCTGTGGTCCCCACGATAAGAATTTATCTAAATAAATGCCCAAGTTTTTTATAGTGTCCCTGAAAGGAATTGAGACCCCATCAAATACAACAGAGGGTAAAGTAGACCATTGGATTTTCGACATAATTCGGGAGCTCCTTACAATAATAGCTTGTGTCTTCTTTGGATTGACGGTTAATCCATAAGATCTACTCCAATCAGCTATAGATGAAAAATTTGTATTTGTTGTGTCTATGGCACTAACAAGTCCCTCGATGTAACTAACTAAGTATCCGTTCATTTGCCATACTACTCTTTCATTTGCTTTGCTTTACTTTTACATTTGCCTTGACAGACTAAATTGCATTAACTACTTGTTAAAATTTAACATAAGTTCCATAAAAGTATTTTCAAATTTCTATCCATTGTAAGGCAAAAGAATGAAAAGTAAGATATAGGAACCGGCCGTAACAGACATGCCGGACAAGCGAACACGACTATATTTTTTACACCAATGTAACGGCATAGTTTAGCACACCTAAATCTTTCGGAGAATTTTATTTATATAAAACTTTTCTTGGTTTATCGAATAAATGCCATCGAATAAAATTTACTGAAACAGACAGAAAGACCGATAGATAAATGGAAATATTAACGATTTTATATGAAAATAGTCACATAATGATAGCAAACGAAATTAATTAACCATGAAAAATAAACAGTAATCTAAGTTAAAACGTGAGATTAAAATAAAACCAAATACGTGTCGTGGGTAGATCACATCGTTCCACGTCGCTTATTTTAAGCCCAAAACGGCATACGTTCTCATAATGCTCGCAAAAGCTTTTTATCTGGGAGTAAAGCCGTCGATAATGATGTACAGTACTATTGACGGCACACTTTCATTAAGTTTACTAGTCCACAAACGTCGTATTAAACTTTGAAACCTTTGGAACAAGTGTGACAAAGAGAGAACAACTCTTTCTAGGCTTCGGAGCGAGATAAAAAACTACCATCCCCGCACTTGATCCTATTTATCATACGGTGGACTTATTAAAACAACCAACACGCATGCTGTTACTTTAGTAAAACTTTAAAGTAGTACGGAAAACTTGGAGTAGACGACTTTCTTGGTGTTTATTACTTAAATAATATAACATCTGACAATCAATAATGTTGAATCTTGCAACGAAATTCTTTTACGCGGCTTACAGTAGAGTGAACTGGCAGAAATCGACGCGTGAGGAAAAAGCGTTATGCCCCTTCAAAGTAAGGAAATTTGGTCATGACGGAGGTCTCCCGACCGCACGATTTTAGTTTTTTTATTATATTATCGTAAATTTTGGTTACGTATTGTAAATTTTAAAGTTATAATGGTTATATACTCCTTAATATCGAGTTGTAAATATTTTTGTATGTAGACCGCATTTCATAGTACCTTTCATGTTCGCTGTATTGCAAAACGACTAGCCATTTTCGGTAAAAGTGTTTCCTGTAAATACACTTAATATATGAGGAATAAATGTTTAAACAAATAACCGTCACATTACTGGGCTCAGACTTTTCTAGTTTTAAGAAAGAACTTAATACACGGCACGCTTTTATAAGGCGGATTTTCGAAATTCACGCACCTGTAATGTCCGTGCCCAAGCAATCACTGTGTTTTCCTTCACATCCCATCTGATATTGTTCCATATTGCACATCAAATTAAAACAAAGTTATATGATTCATTTGGTCTAAAAACATGTATTAAATCGTAACACATTAGTAAACGAGACAAGAATTATTGTGGCATCATCTCGTTAACATAACATTTAGGACATTATCATTTGTACTATTTTAATGGGCAATATTTTAGAACGATAATTATCATTCCTCAGTTCTTCCTCTATGATAGCATTTCGGTATGTCACTATTAAAATATAGATTTTTTTTTAATTACCATTATGTGCATGTATTTTAAAATATGATTAGCATTGTAATATTTATACAGATGTTATTTTTAATATAGTTACATATGATATACAAATATTAGGTATACGAAATACAATGCAGATTTATAGCAACAAAGCTGGCGCGACTCAATACCCTCCAACGTCCGACAGATTGCTGTTTCTATTCATATGTAGATTGCAACAAAAAATCCAATAAACAAGACATAGGGCTCTCACATCTCCCCCATCATTATTGAAAAGAATGTTAACAGTGCACCCGGCTTATCCTGGGGTCGTTTTACCAAAAGAGTTAGACTAACGAATGGCCACCCCATAGCTAGCGACTGACTCTCTAGTTACGCTTGACACTTCAATTCGGATTAAATTTAGTTGCGAATTTAAACTTTCCAATGTCCAATAGCAATCATACGGATTTGTGTTCAAATTTTGCGGTTGAACATTATTTCCTGGGAATAATACGAATGGCGTATCAAATGAATGCTCTGTTCCTGTTAAACGGCACTTTCCGTGTATACTCGGCAATTTGAATTTGAATTAAAAGTAAGAAAATATTAAAACGGTTGCTTAAAAAATCATGGAACAGTAAGTAGTCAGACGAAAAATTAAACTTATCTTAGCTATGTCCTCTCTAATGCTCTGTACCACCTACATCACCAGATTAGTTTAAAATATTCTTTATGTATGTTAGGTTGCCTGGAAGAGATTGCTTTGAGCGATAAGGCCGCTTATTGTTTTTACCATGACAGTATTGTAATCGTACATTTTTTGCAATCGTTTATGTGGTGAGTAATAAAGTGTTATCTATCTATCTTAAGTAAAAAATATCAGTTCATAAATGTTCAATTCAGCTCAGGCTTCCCAATTTTTTTATTTTATATCACACTAGTCACACATTTGTTCACACATTCTTCTTTACCTACATGGTACCGGTAACAATATGCACATTGAATGTAAAAAATCTGCTAAAACGGTGCATGTTCCTCGACCATGATTGTAAAATATGCAACACAGCAGACTACAACTTAACTTTAAATAGATTTGAATTCTATGATTGAATTTTTGTTTTACTAAGGTTTGAATTGATGTAACTTGAAATAAAATAAGTTAATTGTTTCTTGTCGTATTTAGCAAATATATAGTCTAGGATAAAGCACGCTTACCTAGAAGGTATCTACTCCTCCAAGGAATTCTATTTAAACAACAAAGTATTTACGTGTGTATTTGTAACATTTCCAAGACAAACATGGTATCTTGTGAATTTTTAATAACATATTTTTAATAACACATACATTACACGGGGGGTAAGCGATATACGAAAAACAACCAACCCAAACGTCAACCTCACCTGCCCGCGGTACTCCCTGCCACCAACTAACGAGGCTCTGACGACCGATCGATGGCGGTATAACCATCAACAAAAATCCGGTTTACATAAATCCCTTGATCGGAGTTGGGCAGCAGCGTCTCCGATGCGAGTAAGCCGGTACTGCAGTCACCAACCCGCATGCCAAGCGTGGTGACTATGGCATTTCCCCCAAATATGAAATGCAAACATAGACCATGGCCCTCAGTTCTCGGTGGCCCCGCTAGTGCCGGCTACGGCAGTGGTCACGGTAACTGCGGGGTGCTAGAAATCTCCGGGTTACGGGAGGCTGCCAACGTAACCAACTGACACTGGCAACGTACAATGGACGCACGATCAGGCTGGATAATCACCTCGCGGAATTAGATGTAGAGTTAATCATGTCGAATGACACATTCTAGGGTTATCTGAAGTCCGAAGAGAGGGAGAGGATACGATAACCCTGGAGTCTGGGCGCTTGCTCTACTTCCAAGAAGGTGATAAGGCCTCCCAGGGTGATGTCGGTCTTCTTGTCAACAAGTCCTTCGCTAACAACGTTGTAGAAGTCAGCAGTGTGTCAAACTGGGTAGCGTACCTAGTACCAAAACTCACCAATAGGTATTCCCTGAAGGTGATACAGGTATATGCGCCGACCTCGGCACACCCTGACGAGGAAGTTGAGGCCATGTATGAGGATATCATTAAAGCCATACATAGCACGACCTCCGAACACTACAACGTTGTTATGGGGGACTTCAACGCCAAAGTGGGAGTACAAGTATGCGACTAACCGAGAATCGGACCTTATTGCTTGGGGCGCCGAAATCACACGAAGCAAATGCTGGTCAACTGCCTCGAAATGCGGGGGCTCTTCCTGATGAATTCGTTCTACAAGAAGAAGCTCCAAAGGAGGTGGAGCTGGCAGAGCCCTGATACAGGGACATAGAACGAGACAGACTTTATCGTGGCGGACAAGAAGCACATATTTAGAGATGTCTCAGTGGTCAACAGGTTTAATACCGGCAGTGACAACGGACTTGTACGAGGCACTCTAAATATCGACTTCAAAGCTATAAGACTCCGCCTGATAAAGTCTAATCTCCAACCTACGCCGCCCCAGATTATCTTAGGGTCCGAAAAGTCCGAAAAGTTCCAGTTGGAACTGCAAAATCGGTTCGAATCGCTGGAAACCACTATCGATGTTAACGAGATAACCGACAACGTGGTGAAAACAATGCGAGAGCCGGGTCAAAGGCACTTTCCACCTTTGCGAAGAAACAAACGCTCTGAACTTTCCACCGAAACCTTGGGTCTCATGAGGATGAGACGTGAGATGCCACCTACTCTTTTTGCCTCACCGGAGCATAGGGCCCTCTCCAAACGGATAAGAAAACTTGTGAGATGGGACCTCCACTGCTCAACACGCGAGCCATCCAGGCTGCTATAGAGCAGAATAGGGGGTCCAAAGTATTCTTAAAACTATTGGGGAGAAGCCAACTTGCAAAAGTGAGGACGGCAGATGGCAGAGAGCTTACGTTTCACTCTGAGATCCTGGCGGAGGTGGAACCGTTTTACGGGCAATTGTATACTTCGCAGGCGGAAAGACCTTCGGTTCAAGGCACTAATGATCCAAGTACATCACTCACGCACCACTATATGGAAGATATCCCGGAGGTCGACATTGGCGCGAATGGACGGCACCCAGCCGACTTAAAAATGGCAGGACTCTGGGGGACGACGGTATTACAACTAAGCTCCTCAAAGCGGAAGGGATCTCAATCCTGAAGGCTTTAGCGAAGCTCTTTAATTCCGTTATCGTCCGGGGCACTGTGTCACGGGCGTGGACCAAGAGTGTGGTGGTCTTGTTCTTCAACAAGGGTGATGAGACCCTCTTGAAGAACTATAGGCCCATCTCACTCTTGAGCCACGTATACAAGTTGTTTTCGAGGGTCGTCACGAATCGTCTCGCCAGGAGACTTGATGAGTTCCAACCACCGGAACAGGCTGGGTTTCGAAGAGGCTACAGTACCGTAGACCACATCCATACTGTTCGGCAGATTATACAGAAGACCGAAGAGTATAATCAGCCGCTGTTTATGGCATTTGTAGACTACGAGAAAGCTTTCGACTCTATCAAAACTTGGGCTGTTCTAGAGTCGCTGCAGAGATGTCGTATCGATTGGATTTGATTGGTATCGAGGTGTTGAGATGTCTGTATGACGCCGCAACGATGACCGTTCAGATCCAGGACCGGAGGGCGAAGCCTATACCTCTACGTCACGGGGTGAGACAGGGGGATTTCATATCCCCGAAACTGTTCACCAACGCGATGGAGGATGTCTCCAAAACTCTGGAATGGAATGAACGGGGCATCAACATCAACGTCGAGTGCATCTCTCACCTACGTTTCGCTGACGATATTGTCGTCTTTGCAGAGACGTTGGAGGAATTTGCCGACATGCTGAACAGCCTGAATGAATGCTCCCGACGGGTCGGTCTCGGTATGAATTTGGACAGGACGAAAGTCATGTTCAACGAACATGTCATGCCGAGACCGGTAAACCTCGATGGTTCCCCTCTTGAGGTTGTGCAGGAATATACCTTGGACAAAAGATCCAGATATGCAAACACGGCTTCGAGGGGGAAGCCAATAGGAAAATCCAGTTAGGCTGGGCAGCATTCAGTAAGCTTCAGCAGGTCTTCTCGTCGACCATTCCGCAATGCTTGAGGACGAAAGTCTTCGAGCAGTACGTCCTACTCATCATGACATACGGTACCGAGACATGGACACTGACAGCGGGACTGGTACAGGACATCCATAAGAGAACGAAGGTACCCAACATAGTTCGCAAAATTAGCAAGTTGAAGTGGCAGTGGGCCGGTCACGTCTGTCGCAGGACCGACGGCTGATGGAACAAACGAGTCCTGGAGTGGAAACCACGTTTCGGCAAACGTAGCATAAGACGCCCGCCAGCCCAGTGGACTGACGACCTGCGCAAGATCGCCGGCAGAGGTTGGATGAAGAAGATGGGAGACCCTGATATGTGGTGCGTATTTCGGGAGGCCTACGTCGAGCAGTGGACTGAGATTGGCTGAAGAAGAAGAAGAAGACGACACATTATCCTATATCCCCAAGCATAGCAAGTTAAGCTTGTATTACGAGTAATTTACAAAGGACAATTATAAGGCCGATTACAAACAGACTAAGCAACACAAACTTCGTTTACGAAAATCGTCTCAGAAATCGTACCTGAGAGTTTTGCGTTTTCAGTAAACTAGGCGGATAAACGCTTAGACCACTCAACCACAGAGGCCGTTGAAATCCATAAGTATTTGGAATAAATCGTCATCTGTTGGTATGCGGAGTATTCGCATATTAGCCTGCGCCCGGCTTCCATTTTTCCGCTTCCATGCCGCTTAACACAACTTCAGAGAGGTGGATTCATATTGCCACAACCGATGCGTTTGTTTTGTTCAAATTTATTTTATCAAGTAAACGCTAGTCTTCCGCCCAGTGGTTCGGAACCTAATATGCAGTAATGCGGGCTTAGGATAACCGCACATTAACAACAATCGTAAGCGTTAGTTGCTTAAGCTACTGTTTGTCGCTTAAGGGGTTAGAGAGACGTTTCTACTATTAAATACCACTTGATCATAGTGCTCAATCTACATTTATTTTCAATAGGATTTGGAATGAAACGTTTAGCATATAATAAATGTTTTCTGTCTATGCTTTCAATACATAACACATATCCTTGAAAGGCTTCGTTATATTGCATGTATGTATATACGAAAAAGTATCACGTGGTGAAATAAGGACAAGTTCTGAGCACAAACATAAATTATATCAATTCTTAAAATTATATATAAGTATAGATAATTTTTAGTTATTAACCAGGAAATCTTATTTTAACTTTTAAATAAAAAAGTAATGATATTATTACAACTTAAGTTCCGACAAAAACAAAATCCATCTGCATATCTATATAAACATATTTTAATACCTGTCGGCATTTGAACTACTTGTAATTCTTTTGTGATCGTCTTATTTTGTTCACTTATTTATTGGTTATTGTGAAGAACAGCCTATTGTACTCGTTTATGGCAGTTTGTAGGCATAATTAGCCAGGTGTGCGGATTACGATTTCTAGGAAATTACGTTGACACTTGCCGGTCAGACATATTGGCATTTATGCAGTATGAAAAGATGGCTTGATGAAGAGAGGGGTGAGTCAATCGAGAACTACGACCGAAGCGAGACGTGTGTACTACAATCGGGAATACAATAGTGACGGACTTCGCGCGTTTTATTGAATTACGACCTTCTGCATTACGTTTGGACTCGTTATGTAATAAAAATTTCGTAAAGGAACTTTCCGTTATTTGCTGTGGTTTGGGTGTCTGGGATCAGCCCCAGAATAGTCCGTTGTATATTGGATATACAATATACGTGTCTGTCTGTCGATTAATATGTGATTATTGATTCTATGCAAATGATCTATGATTTGATTGGTATCATTGAGCACAAACAATTCTGAAAGGTACATGCCCGATTTCTGAAGTACTTTTAACTGTAGTTTATCTGTTTGTTAGCGCTATCGGTTCAATAACTTATAAAATTGTGTTTCTGAACACACCATCGTACGATAGTTAAACTAGGTTCAATGTAACTGACCAATATTAGGCGTTTATCTATTCCATATCTTTTGTTTGAAGTTTTGTTGTTGACGATTTTGTTTGATGTAAATAAATATTAGATATTCCTTCTTAAATAGATCCATCTAGTAGGATTTTTGGTACTAGTTGTAGGTTATCAGTTAACCTAAGTTTATCTATTACATAACTTTATGGAATCAATTGTTATTGAACTCATAACTGGTAACCTCAGAAACCGGGCAACAGTCGTCTTTAGAGATGAATATATTCCTATGTACCAACGCCAGTGTTTACCACCACATAATCAAGCATGGTATCGTTATTCAAACCATAGTAGCTAATATGCGGTGAGCCTTAGTAGCTCAGTACGCCCTCTGTGCATTCGGTACCTAGCTAGAGGTACCTTTCCACTATTTGAAGCCGACTAATGACTGAAGTAATGCGCTTAATTATTTTTGTACCGAATCAGTATAACGAAAGTTTAATTAAGTGCATTCGTCTGTGCAATGTCTTAATTTATTTGTGAGTAAGCGGAGATAGTAAAATTTGAGTGGTAAAATAATTGTACGTCAGAATAAAATGCAATTTTGCATCTGGTTAATTTCTTGTCACTGTTTTTGTTTATTGTGAATATCATTAAAAAACAGGTTTATGGATATATGGACAGGGTTTGTTTATAGATAAAAAATAAAATCAATCTAGTGCGTGTCAGATCATGCACGGTGAAGGATTTGATTAAAGTGACGAACGACTACTGATTTTGTTATTTGGATACCTACTTGGGACCTTAACAAGAGTATTTCATCAAAACACTCAATATCTCAAAACCAATCAAACCTTGTTAAACAATTTTTTATTGGAACTATACTATACTTATACTAGAATTTGCTCACGGCTTCGTCCAAATCTTGGGTTGGTAACAAAGTTTATAATTATTTTGTCAATATTTAAAACCAAAGTGTATTTCGAGCAGGGCAATATGGTTTTGTTAATATGAAAATACTCGAAGCCCGGAAAATCCTGTAAGAACCCGGGATAAGTAATGTTACCAAAAACATACAGAATTACAACAGTTCGACTAAAGATGTCTAATAAATATAGTAACTGTCACATCAAGCAAGTCCTAAAATCACGTGGTTTCGAAGTTAGAAAATCCCGGGAAATATGAAAAGTCTTGAATAAGGTAGATTCGCAAATAGTTATGTTGTACCACGCCAAGCCGTATTAAGAGTAACACGGCTCATTTTCATCTTACTTTCAGCCATGTGATCACTTCTCAGAAAAAAATGGAATTTTCAGGATATAATCACAGCGTTTAAGAAAGAACTTAGGCTATCGTTTTAGTGCAATGGTATCGACATCAGAGAATTTTATGCACCGTACAAACTTCAAAACGCTCCCGGTAAAACTCCCTTGGGATTCCCGGGATAGAAAGAAATTATTACAAATTTAATTTTAGAAAATTCGATGTCGATTAGTGAAAAAACTTTATCGGAATTTGACATTTATTTTTCAATATAGCCACTTTAAGCCATTACCGGAAAAATTACCGCGGGATTCCCGGGATAGAAAATACCGCAGATTTTATTACATTAAATTTGCTATCGACCACTGAAAATATCACATTGGAATTCGTTTTTTTTTCAGTCTAGCTACTTTAAATCATTCCATGAAAAATTCCTACAGGATTCCCGGGTTTAAATATATCAGAAAAAGTCTAAGTATTTGCTATCGACCAGCGAAAACAGCATTGAAATTAGCGCAGCAGTTTTTACGTAGAATAGACAAGAAATCTAAAAAATAATTGCATCGTGTTCTCCGTTATTCATATAGTCTATTCCATTATTTTTTAATAGCTTCAATGAACAGACATGTCATTTTTAGAATTTTATAATATTGCAGATTCTTATACTCAAACCCAAAATTAATAACAATTCACAATTAAAAATTAGAATTAGAAGACCAGCTTGACAATAATATCTATTTAATACTGAAAAATAAAATGTCATCAGTCAGTTGCATGTACATGTACAGTCGTGGTACGAAAATGTTCGTCAGTTTTGAAGTTGATGCATTTAATATACCGCGAGCACATGTTACCTGTTCCAACTAAGTCACAGAACAGTCTGTTCTACAGAAAATTATGTTTAACTACTTTACAATTAAATTTCAAATTATTTACATCAAAGTTGTTTAATTTTCTGTCTTGTCTAAGAAGATTGTTTAGACATGTAAAACCTTTTTATTTGTTTTAATATTTATTGTAAATCTCAGCGTCTGTCGTTGTCAATATTTCAATTTTCTTTTTTCACGTTCCTACATTTTATAAACGTAACAGTTATTAAAATGTTGGCAGTATTGTTTCTTGTACTCGTGCAAGTAAAAGTAGACTTTAAGGTATTACGAACATTTTCATTACTTATTATGTACGAACATTTTCATTACGCGCCTGTACTTACAATTGTCATTGCTAACTGTATATTATAAATTCATCAGAAACTTTATGCAGAATAGTGCCCGAGGCGATACAAATTGCAGAATCACGCATCAATTCGTCCAATGTACCATTCGCTGAAAGCATTCGGTCGTCCATACCCAAAGTGCATGCAGTGATTAATTGTGTTTTCATTAACGTAGCATCCAAAATGACACAGTTATGAATTGCCAGCTCAATCAACTCTGTTTCAATAACAATTTTTCATTCTCGACACACTAATTAAGTGCTTTTCATAAATATTTTCCTCTAATCTCCTGCGATTCTCAACCCTAAATCGAAGGTCTTAGAAATTAAAATGACTTGAATTTAAAGTGTTGGGTGACTTGAAAGCGACATCCTTAGTAACAAGTGTAAAATATTTTCCCCAATCGTTGTACCTGGCGCCCCCCAGGGATATTTCAAGGGTGAATAAGCTCGCATAATGGCAAAGGGTACAATATTTTAAATTTCAATCGCTGCAAGCGGTCCGGCCGCTCTCCGGGTGGTGAAGAACAAAGATTTCACTCGGTGACTTTTAGTAAGTGCGATAATAACTTATTACATTGGAAAATTATTTCAAACTTCAAAGACTTTTTAGTGCTCAATTTTCAATTTTATAATATTGTAATCACATTTTCACTTGTTTCTTTAAATCAAATTAATTGATATTATGAATAATAATAAACTGAAATCTCAAAACAAGACCTTTTTACCAAGAACATTTTTCAATTAAAAATTAAATTGCATTTAACATACATTTGTTCAGTAACTTTTATATAACACTAGCTGTACCCGGCAGACGTTGTCCTGCTTTAAAAAATAAAAATCTAGAAACCGATTGCAGAGCCATCTAACGGGACCAAATGTTAATTTAAACTTTTCTCGAATCCATTTGAACAAAAATAAAATTTCATTAAAATCGGTCCCACCGTATAGGAGGAGTTTAGCGGCGCCACCTACCGGGTCCAATCTTGAATCTAAACCATCCCCGGACCCACTTGTACACTCACAAAAATAATTGACCTAAATCTTGGAACCCGCTTGCAGCGCCATCTACCCGGTTCAAATTTGAATCCAAACCATCCCGGGAGCCACTTGAACACACACAGAAATAATTCACCTAAATCCTGTAACCCGATTGCAACGCCATCTACCTGATTCAAATTTGAATCCAAATAATAAATTAATTATTTTACATGTATTTTATCAATAAAATAACTCCGACCGAAAAATCTGTTTTAAACGATATTCAGTTTTTTTTACATCCTCTTTGACGATATTTGCAGCACGTATTCTGTCAATTCTATTTCAAACGTCATAAGGTTACATTATAAAAGTTTATATTGTCCAAAGCGCTAGGTTAGATTAGACATAATTTTATATGGTGGTTAAGTATTATTAAATTTTCTAATTTTCCGTGCAATCTTCTTGCTTTTTTCTTTCTTAAGAACCTTCTCCTGATTATATATATATATATATATATATATATATATATATATATATATATATATATATATATATATATATATATATATATATATATATATATATATATATATATATATATATATATATATATATATATATATATATATATATATATATATATATATATATATATATATATATATATATATAGATAAATGTAACAACAAATTTCTTTCACAGTTTGTCAGTAGAAATCAACATGAATATATTTTTATTTCATAATGATTCTTATAGATTACTTGTTGAAAACCATGATTCTACCACCCCGCTTCCAAAGCCATTTTAATTGTGGAAAGCTGCGAAACAAGCTTCCCAGCACGTGTTTAGTAAACGATAAACTTTGTCACTTCCCGTGGACTTCAAGGCGACTTCATATAACGGCGAAGCCTTATCTTATTCATTTACGCAAGCATTTACAACGACTGTCCAAATTATTAACACCTATTTAAAAACTGCTTGTACTTGTTTGGAAGACAATTTGGTATGAATTAATTAACTTACAATCTATAGACGGTGTCACTACATTTATTATTTATTTAACAGGTCTTATAACTGGGGGACCAGAATGTCAAATCAACTGAAACTTGTAAACTTACCGAACGTCACAGTCTCATAAATTTTGTACGACCGTGCCAATTAATAACCTCGAAAATAGATACTCGTAAAAGAAGACAAATAATGCATGAATTGTTGTTTGAAAAGTAATTAACATCATTTTTTAAAAGTTAGACGATAAAATGTTATTTTAATGCCTGTTCTATTATATGTAATTTTTTTACAAGTTATTGTAACATGTGTCTGTATCCTTACTACATAGTGATATAATTATTTATACATATATAAAGAAATAAAAATGTTGTCTGTCTGTCTCTTTGTTCCGGCTAATCTCTAAAACGACTGGACCGATTTTGACGGGACTTTCACTCGCAGATAGCTGGTGTTATAAGGAGTATCGTAGGCTACATTTATTTTAGAAAAAGAGGCCCACGCGCACCCCGCCGCCGTCGTCGTACCGGAAGGCAAATTAAATCAAATTAAATTATAAGTCGAACATAAAGTAATATATTATTCGCCTCACCATAGCGTACTATCTAATCGACAATAACATGTAGCCATTCCGATAAAATAAATTTATTTTATGAACGATTTACGAATTGAGAAGACGATGCTATAATTTTATTTTCATAAAGACGAACTGTCAGTTAATCATTTTCCTATCTCAATTGTCTCCCGAAAGGCAACTAATAAAATATGAACATTGACAAACGCACAGCAATCCATTGATGCTTCGTTTTCACCGAGACTCCCCCACCCAGAGCATTTTTACCGCGCCCAAGATTAATTCACCGAATGGTTATCACAGCCTTACGATTGCCGATTTGTTACACTAGAGTTCACCTTTTCAGTTAAATTGCGAAATTTTATGCGCAGCGCTGATAAAGCACCTATAATCATTATTATAACTCATAAATTTGATTGAAATTCGGTCACATTACGAACGGCGCTTATCTCGTGGCTGCAGTCGGTTCGAAAAATATTTCTCTTTAGGATTCGTGATTTGAGAGACGGCGACTCGACGCTTCCGATCGATTTGCGTTTAGTACTACAATAAAGGTATTTAATGTCGGCATTTGCATACCAAATTTGAGAAAGTTGATCGTGACGTTAATTCATCGGAGGGTAAACGTAAACGTTTAAGCATAAATTGTGGCGTATTTATTGAAGACGTTCTATTGTGTTATTATGTTTAAAACATGCATGCAAAAATATTTTAAAGAAACATTGTTTTTATAATCATTCATCATCATCTGAACTTTAAATCCCGGTTATGTGCGACGAAGAACATGTCACTATATGGGTAAGAATATTTTGTAAATCCATAACATTTTCATGCAAATTACCTATTGATTGTAAAAATATCTATTTTATAATATTGAATTTTATTTAAAATACGATTTTTAATTTTTATTGTCAATAAAATTTTTGACATATTATCAAAAACTGTATAAATAAGTCGGTTAGGTATATTTTTATTTTTAAAAGCGTTCCGTATGCCTATCTTAAGGATACTGAAGGTATAATCCCCATGCTTGACTAAGACCGTTTAGCATGTTTAACACATGGTCAGTCTCGATGTGTAATTCCATATTCCATTCCTGAATTATTAAGATTAATTTACAACAGGTATATAGTTACGTAAACAGTATAGAATTAGATTAATAAAACACAACAAACCTAGCTGTAATAGTGCTAATCCAGAAATTACATCCGCAAATAAATACCAAACTAAATAAATCGTATTTAAGGAAACAAAGCAGTCGTGATACTCCCGGGAAGATCTCGTTAGAGTCTTAATGAATCTATTGAAGATCCGTGGAGCGAAGCCGGACGCGAAAGAAAGGTGCTGGCTGCCTGCGAGGGGTTAAAGTTGCGCTAATAATTTGCCTTAAATCCGGGCTCAGATAGCACGACCTGAATGGATGGAACTAAATTTTCATAGTGAAATGTAAGACGAGGAGAAACTTTATCATAATTTAATTAAAGAATAAACAGGGGTCATTTTATTTTTTTTAATTGTCAAATCTGACGACTGAAACTAATAATAGAAGTAATTTCCTTTGTATTAGCTCTATGTACAGATTCTAGTTTCGTACATTTATGGCCAAAAATATATGTTTATAAGTTTGTTAAAAACTTATAAGTTGTGTTATTTATTTATGTTGAGGTATTAGTTACAGTTACACTTAATTTACGTTAATAAGGGCTTACAAATTATTTATTTTTTATTATTATACATAACTTTTAACATACAAGTTATTAGAGAATAACTTAACCTACATATGTTGTGGGTGAACAGAAGGTGTTGTGTGGAACACCTATGGGTGTCATGTGCATGTACATTGAGTACTTAGATTATATAAACGTCATGTAATAATAGGGTAGCTGACATTTAATGAACTGATAATCTTTTTAGGGTACTTTAGTCATTTTGGCATTAGTGGAACCGTTATAAAATCATCATGTTCGTTCACCTGTTAGTCTGTGTTCTGGCGTAGTAAATGCAACAAAATATTAAGCTTTCCGATTTTTGAGACACAAATCTGTATTAGATCTTTTTTATGCGCTTACCATATTTTAATCTATTATAAAACATAAAAATAGCTCAAAACAATTTTTTGTTACTTAGATGGCCGGCTTCTATATCTTACCACCCGTTCATTTGCCTTAATATTAATTAAAATTTGACATAAGTTCCATACACGTTCTGTCAAATTTCTGCCGATAGTAACGCAAGTAAATGAACAGTAAGATATAGGAACCAGCCATAAGTGGAACTGTGTAATGCTGCAACAAGTTGGTATATTCAATTTGAAGTATTGCACATGAAAGTTGCCAAGTTGCTAGAGCTAATAGTATTATATTGCTCATCGGCGCAAAGGCTCGCGACAAACGGCACTCATATCGAAGCAGTTCAAGATCAACATCGTTGCTCTTTTCCAAAAGCGTCGCTTCAGAGACCTTCGCTCATGTAAGCAGTTCGTTTAAAATTTGTAATTTCTATCTTCTTTATCTCTGTTCGACGGCTTCTGTGGTTGAACGAGCTAAGCCTTTGCCGGCCTACCTCACTGCAACGCAGAGGCTCCGGGTTCGATTCCTGGTGTAGTAAATTTCGGAAACGTATTTCCTCCGTTATTTATTATGGTCTTGGTGTCTGGGATCGGCCCCAGAGTAGTCCGTTGTATATTACCCATAACACAAGCGTTAGTTGCTTAATTTGGAAATATACAATATGTGTCTTTTCCTGACGATTATTATTATTATTATCTTAGATTTGAATTAAAACTAGTGTTTAACGTTACATTCTTCACCTAATTATCATTATTATATGAATTTTTAAAAAGTGCTTCCTATGAGTACTTATTTGTTTTTTCTTCACGGTTTTGAACACAATCTAAGTACATTATTATAATTTTTTGTATATACCTTATTTTATAATATATATATACATCACACAATATAAATAAGTAGATTTTATGGAACATGATTTCGAAAGATGCTAAAAAGGAAAATAATTATATAAATATAGAGACGAAGTTATTTGACTAAAAAGATAAGTAAAAATTTTAAATATTTTTAGACGAAATCAACAATTATTATGTCAATAACAGATCAATCTGACATAACTGCAGATTCTAACCTGGACTCCAACCCAGGACATCGCACTTTATCCCAGTGATAATCTTAATTATAACCTAGCAACAAAACCTTTATCATGATCAAAAGAAATGTTAATCTAAATAAAGAACAACATTTAATTTTCAACATATTTGCTCAAAAAATGCTTTTGCGAAACCTGATACATTGTTCGAAAGTTAAAAATTACACACTATATAATGGAACGTGCGGTAAAATAGGAACTTAGGTGAAAAAAGAATTCTACCAAAGAGTTTCACATTACGAGAATAAATAAGTTGAATAATAGAACCTCCTTGGATGAGCTTTTTTGATCTGTCTCACTTTAATACTATATATAAAATGAGACGAAAGATATCGTTCTAATTTTCACCACGCACACGTGGCGCCATTTTCATATTAGAAACGTCAAAGATTGTTGCGACTTTCCGACTAATATTTACGTTTGTGTGTTGAATAAGTTGTATGACACACGTGCGGAAATTGGTTTTTACAAACTCGTGACTATGGTAAGCCCTGTACTTCGTCTCGGGCTTACATTCGTCTACACGTTTGTAAAAACTAACTAGACGCAATAGTATAATAAATAACTATTATTTAATGTTGCTTGTGTGTAAACATGAAACTTTAACAATTTGAAAAGCCGATTTGCACAAAATGATTAAATGCCTAATAAATTTTCATTAGAATATTTGTGGTAATATAAACACGAAGTACTTGGAGCTTAGTGCTAGCTTAGTGAGCGCATGAGAATAATATAGCTTTGCTAATAATACTCCATATAAATAATACCCTGAAGCTAATGTAATAATACGTGTTAGATGTGCTTTATCTCAGAAAGCTAAGTTCATAGTGTATTTCATTAAGAACTACAATATTTTCTTATGAACACTCCAAAGCATAATGTTATTAGAGCGCGAATTATATTTAAGCAGAGTGCGGGCGGTGTCGCGCGGTGTCGGCGCCTCGGCGTAAACTAATTGCATTTAGAGCGATAGAGCTCTCTCAGAGACGGAGCAAGCGATGCTAATGGACGGTATTAATTAATACGGGCGTCGTCAAATTTCAACTTGGCTAAAATATCTATTCCGCTACATTGAGGTTGAAAATCTCCATAAATTTTGATATTTTCTACATTAAGAATCTTTTATAGTTAAAATTGTAGTGACGATCCGTGCAGGAACGAAAAAAGTATTCAATTTCCTGCGGCCGAGCGGCCAGTCGTAGGAGGCGACAAAATAACCCACAGCCAGGTCGGGTATTTGCCCGTCTGGATGGCTACCACTCGTGGTCTGGAGTAGTGTTCCGCAAACTTTTTGTGTTCAAGGTACATCTAGGAAAACGAAATTTTTTGGAGGTACACCACAAATAAAAATATTTTTTTAAGTAAACCAAAGGAAACAAAACGCCTCGCTCGCATGATTTACTTACATATTTCATTTGTAACTAAGTATTTTTCTTACCTTTACATTATTTACTAAAAATAAGTTTATAACATAACCTTATTTTTTCGAGGCACATCAATTAATGACCACGGTACACCAATGTGCCGCGGTACATACTTTGCGGAACACTGGTCTAGACTCTAGATTATACCGCCATAACAACTGGCTGTTCGTGGCTAGGTTCCAGTCTGGATTTTAGAGAGCGGCAACACGTTGGTACCACCTTTGGTGTTACAAATGCCCGTAGGCGATGGTAACCGTTTTACATCACGTGGGCCGTCTGCCTGTCTGCTGAACTTGTGCAATAAAAAAAGAACAAAATTGTAATGTAGAACATTAGGTCCATGTATTTATTTCCACTTAAGCCGTCATATATCAACGACGTCAGTGCAGGACCTTGTGACTACATATCATGATGTTATTTTTTTCCTCTAAATTGTCACATATTACATGCATATATCACAATTTTAATGAAAAAAATAATGCGTAATTAATTTAGCTACAAGGCTTTTTTTTATTGCACGAGTTCAGCAAACAGGCAGACAGCCGACCTGACCTGATGGAGAGCGATTATCATCGCCTATAGATATTAGTAACACCAATGGTGCTACCAATGTGCGGCTTCTCTCTAAAGGGATACTGGAATCTGGCCACTAATGCCGGAACACAACTCAAGGTTGTTATGGCAGCATACTCTGGGGTGGTAGCCATCCAGATGGGCAAATATCCTATAACTTGGCTATGGGTTGTTTTGTCGCCTCTTACGGCAGACCGCCCGGCCGCGGGAATTGTATTATTTATCCTTTCCTGCACGGAACAAAGGTCCTACATTGACGCCAACGATATGTCATTGTTGTCCAAAGTGTATTGGTAGGTTTCACACTTTTTTTGGTTAAGTTTCCTCACGATATTTTCCTTCGTCACCCACCCGCACATGTTAAGTGGAACACCATGCACATTAGTTCAGAAAAACTGTCAAAGAGGTGTATATTTATTGGCCAGGATTTTCACTCATGTCTTTGGAGTGAAACGTAGATGCATCAGCCAATATGACGGCCTCTGTGGTTGACCGGGCTAAGCCTTTGCCGGCTTACCTCACTGTAACGCAGAGGCTCCGGGTTCGATTCCTGGTATGGTAAATTTCGGAAACGAATTTTCTCCGTTATTTGCTATGGTCTGGGTGTCTGGGATCGGCCCCAGAGTGGTTCGTTGTATATTAACCATAACACAAGCGTAACTTGCTTAATTTGGGGATATGCAGTGTGTGTTTTGTCTGCCGATTTATTATTATTATACTATATGTCTCTGAAGAACACAGGCCTTAAACGGACTTTTAGAGGGCTTTCGTGGGGCCGCTTCCCATGACCCCACGTAGAGGCCCTTTGACAAAAATGTAAATGTCTATATCATATAATAATGCACCCAAGGACAAGCCCCGGCCAGTGTAGGAATATTGTGGGAAATGAGCTCCGAAAGTACCGGGCTATTGGGGTGAACTGCTAGTGGTATTAGGGGTCTGGGAATATGGGGACTATGGCGTCTGCCCGTCGCAATGCTCGGGGAACATGGAAAAATGGGCAGACGGTGACTCACCACTCTCTGCATGGGCCCCAAAAATGCCATAGAAGACAGGGACATCATGGGTGTGAGTGGCTAAGGCTAAAAAAATATTATTATTCAATATGCTTCTCATATTATTTGAATACAACTAAATATTTATTTTTCTTCCTTCTCTGACTTTATGCGAACAGAGAACTTTTTTATACTTTCTTCGTTATCTTTCATTTTACTAATCAATCTGTACAATATGGTGGAATAAACATGAGATTTCTTTATTTTATCGTAATCTTGGTTTACTGTATCCTTACTGTCTAATTTAAGTTATATTTTCCTACTTATTATAAAGTCAAACATTTAAATAGTCCATTATAATCTAAAAAGAATTGAAGGGATTTCAACTCAATTGAAGTGTGCTTAAAACTGTGATAAACTTTTCAAATGTCATATAATTTGTATACTAACTAAATACCGAGAATAAAGAAATAAAATTATAACTTGAATCAGCTTAAAGTGTGGTATAAATAAAAGTTTATTCTGAACGAAATTTGTATAAAAACTTTTTGGCTTAAAATCTAGATTTAAAATTAAAAACAAACTTTGGTTACTCCAAATACTTCTAACAGATTGAGTGTTGATTGATTTTTTTTTCTTTAATTAAAATTGAAATACCGAAGACTAAATAAATGATTTATAATGCACAAATCGATAGTACGTAGATTTTAAACTAATTAAAAATGTTGCCTTATTGATCGCCATCGACTTTTAAGATTTGAATATTTTAAATTTGATTTCATTTCATTTTTCTTTCAGCCTCGTTAGACTATTATACCAAATCATTAAGGAATTCGTAGTAGTTTTCGCAAAATCGGAGCTCATATAAAATAGTCACGCCCTTCTACAGCTAATATTCTTAGAAATTACTTACACTTCATACATTTAAAATCTAAATAAAACTATATATACAAATTAAACTATAAAATCTAATGCCAGACCGCTGCCAGTTGGAAGCGTGCCCAAAAGACAGGCCATTACTTCGCTGAAAGGCAACGTTAATACGTTGTCCGAGGTATAGGCCAGTCTTTTGGTCACGTGAGACATCTACCAGGCGTTTCACTATGTCTCGTGTATGTATATATAAACTTTGTGCGCCTCAAGCCCCCATGGTCCCAGGGCCTCGACCTCAAAAGCTGCAAATATGTAGCCATTTTCGATGGCGGAATAATTGCGACAGTTTAGGGCCTCCTGTTGTGCAGCACCTGTGCCCAGAAGGCTGGCTACATTTCCTTGCTGGATCGCCGTACTGATCCGTTGTCCGAGGTAAGCTCCAGCCCTCTGATCACCTGAAGAATCAATGAGTCGTTTTGATAAATTTTGGTAGAGGCTCATGACCTCAGGACCCCACGGTCCAAGCGTCTCGACAGCAACACAAACATAAACTCTCACTAAGGGTTGCATATTTGCGCCGCTTGAGTGATTCTTCACCTGTTTCCGCCGCCGAACCGGTTGATCTAGACGTGTTTGGTAAATGGGATGCGGCCAACGTGTCTACGCAAGTCGCATCCCACACCAAAGGCTTGCCGCGCCGCCAGGGAATTAGAGTCATTCCGTCAGGACACCTACCATCGTCACGTGCAATACCGTTCGGCTCCAATAAAGCCGGCACGTTAGCAGTGGCAAGCGCCCTCCGTAAGACATCACTCAAGGCGGCGTGGCGTGACCATCTGCCGGCACTGCGGCGGCAAGAAAGACCGTGGTATCCCGGGCTGATTACCTCTGTTCTACAGACGCAAGTGTGTGGTGCACATATGCGAGAACCCAAGCGCAGATTTATAGCCAAATAAAAGGAAGTATTATCCATCAATGTACCTATATTTGGATATCTTGAAGCCAGAAACCAGACTCTTTACGGTAAACGGCAAGGATGCGGGCACGTCCTGTAGAGTTAGTTGAATTTAAAAGTTCTGTATTTAATCCTCTACAAATAGGTTCATCCCAGCATCGTTGCGAATTCAGGATTGTAGGAATGTCTTCACCAGGGCAGACCATTTTCGAGGCATATGTATATATATATATATAAACTTTATATATGGAATGTATCTGGGTTCCAATTCGCCGTTGGTTCGGAACGTGCCCAAAACGCTTGCCGTATTCCCGCGCTGGATGGCAACGCCGATTCGTTGCGCCAAGTACAGGACAACCTTTTGGTCACGTGAGGCTTCTATCGAACGAGATGATAGATCTCGAGGAAACCGATAGGCTTCGGGACCCATGGCCCTAGGGTTTCGACACTGAACGCCACCAATATATCCATTGCCAAGAGATGCACATTTGCGGTGTTTTAAGTCCTCCAGCAGAGCGGCAGCTGCGCCAGCTAACATGGCCGTGTCTGGAAGATGGGACGCAGCCAAAGTTTCAACGCACGTGGCATCATTAAGAAGCTATAATTATTCTATCTGAAACTACATATGTATTCGTGTAATGAAATCACAAAAACTAAAAATTAGAGCCGGACATATGTGTAACTATAGAGCAGTAGTTTTGATACATAAACACGCGGAGTTTACAAACTTTTTTAAACATTTTAGGACTGTTTTTCCTAATTTGAACCTAGGTACTTTCCTACCAATACTTAAGTTTTTTCTTTACTCTTATTTTTGTTGTCTTTCGTTACACACATCTTTAAAAATTATAATAATGCGAATTAATTCATAATACCGTTCCTCGTTGAACCGAATTGTAACCTACTTTTAATTTATTGTGAGAAATAAAGTGTTTTCATACATTAATTTATATTAATCATTTATTCTCTTCAACTTTTGCATTTAAGCGAATAGAAATCTTTATCTTTACGTAGTATAAAACATAGTCGCTTTCCGCGTCTGCCTGTTTGTATATCCGTTACTCCTCCTAAACTACGCAACCATATTTTAGGCGGTTTTCGCCATTAGTTAGATTTGCCCGCAGCTTCACTCGCGATATAATTAATTAAAAATCTAATTAAGTTTTTGCGTAAATAAAATAGCGGCGTAGCCGCATAGCAAACTCCTGTTGCATATAATATATAACTCAGATACTATACTTTATACAAACCATAAAATTTACATCTGTCTGGAAACAAGTACGAATTTCTAGCTCAACAGACCAAGTTCAACTTGTGTATCATTTAAAAAGCTGCATATTACTTGACAAAGTCAACAGTTGTCGTCGCGTCGTAGCAACTTTAGTAGCATTTTCATATAATTGTTCCCTATAATTATTTCAAACACTTAACTGCGTGTTCAGGACCGCGTTTCCACAAATCACAGCTGTTTTACGTTTAATAAGTACGATTAATTTGAACTTCCCCTGCTTATATACTGTTTTTTTTTTAGTTTTATAAAAATTATATATTTACTAGGATATGCCCGCGACTTCTTCCATGCTTGACTTGAAATTCCTGCCGGATTCCCGAGACACAAAATATGCAAGTCGTTTTAGTAGAAACTTTCGGAATAAGCTAATTTTTATGCACCCAAATAACTTCAAACCACTCCCGGGTAATTCCCGCGGGATTCTCGGATAAAAGTATCACACATTTTATTACATAAAATTTGCTATCGATTAGTGAAAAAACCGTATTGGAATTCAATTTTTCAATGTGGCCATTTCATATCATTCCCACAGGATTGCCGAGATAAAAAGTAACGCATATTTCAAGTCTAAATATTTGCTGTCGATCTAAATCGGCCCAGTAGTTTTTACATGAAACCCGAACAAACAGACAAGAAATATAAAAAAAATGCACTATGCTCTCCGTCTTTTATATAGTCTATGCCAGTTGTTTTTTTTTAAATAGCTTCAATGTACAGACACGGCATTTTAAAATTTTATAATACTATAGATTTTGATAAAGGTGTCAATTATTTATTTTTATTGACGAATACTTCAATGAAATCATTATGATATTATAGATATTTTTACCCAAAAAAACTACAAAAAATGTTATGATAAATTTCTTCATAATTTTTGACTTATATATACATGTTGAATAAAGTAAATTGTCAAAAGCGAGACAACAACGTAGCGCAATCTAGCCATATAGGATTTAGGAGCTTCTCAGAGTTCGATTTTTATGGGATAATTCTATTTGTAGTACCTACTAGTAGTTTTTGGGTTAAAAAAGGTATGATATATGCTGGGGTCGGGCCTCCCATTTTTTCAGGGAAACTGCCACGCTTGGTCAAGATGGATTAGCAGGTTTGACACATTGGTTATTTCGATGAGGTTTTATCACTATGCTTCCGTTCACCGTTAGCACGTGATAATTATAACAATATGCACATTGAGTCAGAAATCTGCCTAAGTGGTCAGTGCTTTCCGGCTAGAATTCGAACCCGCTCCCTTTAAGTTAAGGACGCAAATGTGCTAACTAATAAACTATCACGCCTTCACTACAAGCTGACTATAATTTTAATAAAAGATCCAAACTAAGTAATAGAAAGAAAGAAGAAAGAAAGAGAGAGAGACATGACTGATAATTTCTTTTATTTTTCCTTCCACCCATTTTAATATTATATAAAATTATTAGAGCTAGGCATGTTTGCTGAAGAGTTTCTTGCGCCGCTTCTTCTCTTCAAGCCATAACATGTTGTGAAGTAGTGGTAAATTAGATTAGGCTCCCATAGAGTAAATAATAACCATAAACAAAATTAAAACTAAATAATTAAAATGAACAAGTTGGAGGTAGGATCAATAAAACTTTAACAATACTCGTTGACACTTGACATCTTTGTCTTCCATAATCACGGCCACTGAAAAGTGGCCGAAACGTCGGAATAACAAAAATCAAATAAATTACCGCGCTTAAAACCGTTAAAACGTAGTTTTATTAAGAAAGAAAGAATTTATTTGTTAGGAAAGCGACAATACTTGAATGCAGAAATATTTATCCATACATTTTTTTTATTGATAAAATTTGATATGTTATACACCGCATTTCCTACAAATGAGGTCGGCAACTCAGCTTTATCCTGTGTTGGAGTTTCCTCCAGCACGGCGCTGATTTTCAGTGCCGACCCCGCCTCACTGATTTATATTAGACCCATCACCACAGTAAGTGTAACAAGTAACGGGAAATGTAATAAGACAGTAACATAGTATATGAAACATGAAACACATATGACAACCACGAGCACAGAAAATATAAATAATAATTATCCTATATAGTAACAAAAAAAAATAGAAAACATATACATAAATAGAACTATAATAACTAAATATCAACCAGTTCGGTAATCAATAATCTTATTACTATTAATTGAAACAAATAAATACATAATGTGTAAAAAGAAAAAAATCATGCTTAATTTAATATGTGCCTAAAATGTACATTAAGGAAAAAGATTTGACTTAACGACGGATCATACGACTATTTGCCCAAAATTTCTACAAGGGCCCATTCAAAGAAGGCTTTGCTTCAAACGAGCGCACGAAAAGATCTGCACTTAGTGAAAATTTCTGAATCCAGTCATCGGGAAATTTCTTTAGAGAGGGACGGTGCTTCGGAGCTCTATCAATGCACCTGAGTTCTCCAAGCAAGAGAGTAAGTACTTCAACATTTCTTCATAATTTTCCCGTAGACTGTGACTTTTATGACTACAATATACCATTATTGGTAATTATTATACAGCATTTGATTTACTATGAAGTTTATTAAGTTAATTTTGTAACTATTTTTTCAAAAAGAGAAAGAAGCCTTTATGAACTCGTAGTCAGATATTTTGACTACTATAATGATGCAGATAACTGTGGAAGCGGGAACCAATTGCCATCAGATGAATCATATGCTGGTCTGTCTGTGTATGTTACAGTTGTTTTGTGATAAACTACTGGGTCTAAATTTGACAGAAACCTGTAGTTTTATATTGCGTTACACGATAATGAGGTAAAACCACAAAACATCTTAAAATTAGGCGTGACCAATGTACCATTAACTGAGGAATAAAAAAATATTTCCCTGTGTTCATAAGTTATGTAATGATTTTTCATTTTAATCTAATATAATTCATAAATATATTAATGCACGGGAATTTTCGCTGCCATAGTTGCATATAGTTCCTTCTCTAATGTTTGAACTATGGCGCTGTCCTGATAAAAATAATGAACGCTGAGCACCGCTACGTTATACTTCATTATATTAATATGGACTGACACGCTCTCAGCCGATTTTTACTGTTGCTTATAGGCAAACTGCCTGACAGTCCACGGAAATAATTAAACCTATGCGTTACCTATTCTGTTGAGACTTTGTCTATTTACGCCTTTCTTGAAGAACCCATCTTTCTTTTACTTTCAACTTCTCCCAATTATTTGGGGTCGGCACGATATGTCTTTTCCTTCCATACAGGAATATAGAAGGAAAAGACGTATCGTGCCGATATTCCAACATACGTCCTCTGTCACACCACAAATTATCATATCATCCTTCACATAATCCATCCATCTCGTTTTTGGTTTACCTTTACATCTGTACCCATCAATCTTGCAATTTAACATTCTTTTTATCACGTGCCTTTCATCTTTCCTCATTACATGCCCATACTATCTTAGTCTTTTTCCTGTCAATTTTCAGACACGGGTGCAACTTTCAAAGTTCCGGCCGGCTATGTACTGATTTTTCACTTTATCCATTCTTGTAACACCAACCATCCATCTCAACATACTTATCTCAGCACGTTAGTGGCCCAACATTCGGACCCGTATAAAATGATCGGTCCTATGACAGACTTTATATATCTGACCTTTTACTTTCAATGTCATTAGTTTGTCGCATGTCACACCGGTTACCAGTCTCCACTTTAGCCATGCTACATTTATTCTTATCCTTACACCCTTCTCTACATCACCCGGTTGTAGAACCTCATATTACGTGTAGTAATTTTATAGAACTTATAAAGGAGTTACTTAAACTTAATGTGACTGAATAAAACCACAATAAATATGTTAAATAGCAATCAATTTCTTATTCCACGACTTTAGATTTAATAAGTTCAACAAACTTTGACGTACATAAAAGTCACAACTTCACCTGTTATCGAAGCTACGACTGCGTAGGTTAAGCGCACTGAAAACTTTAATAACTCGCAGATAACTCGTACGTGCTTCGAATAGCTTTATCAAATACGCCAGTCGCTTAAAAATACAAATATGTGAGAGAGTTCAAAGAAGCTTTTGAATCTGTGCAGTTAAACATCTCTGTGAAGTTTAGTTTGAACTAATATAGTGAGATTATAGTAATGCGTTTCTCTGATTTACCTTATTAAAAGTCTAGCATTATTTGAATACATATAATCAGCACAGACTATATTATCATCAGCGTTGTTCTAACCTTAATACCTGAATATTATAGAGATAATTTTCCGATTAATATTGAATGAAAAAAATTTGACTAAGCGAAATTTTTGTCAAGAAGGGGAAGTCAAGTAACGGCTAAAACTGTCATAAATTTAAACCGCACGTTCCATTTGATCCAGTCATTTGCTGGTTTTCTAAGAGTCCCTAACTATACCTTGCATCTACATTAACACTTGTATCTACATTAACAATTAACACACGCTTGCAGTAATCTGCGTAACAATAGTCTCACAATGAGGGATGCAGAAGATCATGCAAAATGCAGAACAAAACGAAGAAACATGAACCCCAGACTCTAAAAAGAATATTCGAACGCAACAGAGGTTTAATGTTAGGATAATAATTATGATTTCGAACGTTTCTAACGTCATCAATTAGTTTTCATAAGAAACAAGAAGTATATTTTGGTACCTTCACACAACAATATAATGTGTAGCATATACGAAGTGTTGATAAATCTCCATTCGAACGGGCCACGCCCCAGTTCCACCTCCAAGAATTTAATATAGTTTCAAATTGGCAAAATAATAAACTGGGACGTCAGTTGCAGGAAATGCAATCACGTCAGTTATGAGGCAGTAATTAAATGCTAAGCCCCTTGTTGATGGTATCGTGAGACTGTTTTAAGTTTCACATGCGTGTTTATTTGCATTCGTTTCTTTGATATTAATATTTTTTATTTACAACTATAATGGTTTCATTTCACGTGAAATTCGTTTCTTCCTTTATAAATATAAGCTTTGCAGAGTTGTTATTTGATTTAACAAATATGAGATATTAGTAAACGGCTCGCCGCCTATCACCTTTCTATTTTTTTATAGCTGGAGTACAGGTTGAGAGATCACCTGATGGAAAGCGGTTACCGTCGCCTATGGAAGTTTGCGACACCAGAGATGTCACCAACGCGCTGCTATCCTCGAAGAAGAAGAAATATTCTGACTTAAAATAAAAATCCGTAAAAATCTATTCCTACAGAAACAGAGAAAGAATACAATTTCCTGCGGCCGAGCGGCCTGTCGTAAGAGGCGACAAAACAACCTATAGCCATGTGGTAAGGTATTTGTCGGTCTGGATAACTGCTACCCCTGGTCTAGACTATGCCGCCATAACAACCTTCAGTTGTGTTCCGGTATTAGTGGCCAGGTTCCAGCCCCGCTTAAAACAGCAGCAGCGCATTTGTAGCACCTTTTATGTTGTAAATGTCCATAGGCGATGGTAACCACTTTTCATCAGGTGGCCTGTTTGCCTGTCTGCTGAACTCGTGCAATAAAAAAAATCGTGGTTAACGAAAGCCTTTATAATTTATCAATATCAGTCCAATACAACCTCAAATGACTATGTCAAATTTTATTCCTCAGTTATATCAATGGTCAACATACTTAATCTCTATTTTGTCGCGATTTCACTACAGACTTGTGTAGAGGAATATAAAATACATATTTTTATTGAATAAATCCATATATACCCAGTAGTTTCCGAGTAAATACGGCTGTAATATACAAAGACAGACGGACATATGGATATAACGAATTCATAAGGGTTCCGTTTGTGCCAAAGGGCCTAATTTTTAAATAAAATATGAAATTGTGTAAAATAGGAATCCTTAAAAAATTAATTCAAAGAAAATTGGAAAAACATACCATCAAATTCTTCTAGGTCATAAATAGAAATCGAAATAAACTACAACTTACCGACAAAACTCACTCAATACAATACGAAAACCTAAGTGAAAAAGTTGTAAATAAACAGAAAAAGTAACAAGTGTTTTAAAAGTAGTACAAATTCATCGTGGAAAATAATTACTCCAATCTTTCAAAAACAGTCCTTTGGGGTTATTTCACTCTTGAAAAAGTTAAAGCCCTCAATGCCTCTCAGTGAGTTTTTAATGGCCTTTTTTACTTACAAAAACTACGAAAATTGCTCAAAAAAAATTAAGCCAATTCCGACTACAACGGCAAACTGGAACCTTTTTTTACTGATGGTTCTCAACGTTTTAATTTTAGGCTCCTTTTTACGGTTTTTAATTTGTGTCCTAGATTTATAGTAAACTCTAACGGTCGTATTCATACTGAGTTAGAGTAAGTTTGTAGACTTCTCTAAGGTTCTTAAAAAGGCCTAACGCGACTTCGCTTATGTTAATGTTATCCCACGTGAAACATGCATTTTTCTAGGATAAAAACTAGCTAGTAATGTGTTATTACAAATTGTAATCTATCTCTGTGCCAAATTTCAATCAGCTCCGTTGAGCCGTTCTGGCGTGATTGAGCAAGAAACATCCATTCAAACTTACGTATTTATAATATTACATATAGGTATCAATCACAAACACGTCATTGCTGCGCTCTCGTCTTCCCATTTGAGGAGAAATGACAGATATCCACCAGGGTTTGTTGTAGGTTTCACATATCTATAATTTTGACCTGCCGTTTGTTCTCACGATGCTTTCCTATTCCAACAGTATTTGGTAATTGAAACAATATGCACATTGGGGCCGAAACACGTCATTCACGATGCGGCTTTCTTACCCAAAGCGAGTGGTAACAATAGTAATGATAACTTATAATATTCGGTAGATAAACACAAATATTGTATATACCAAAAGTAAGTAAGTTACTCTGACGTAATGGGTAATAAATAACGGACCACTCTGGCTCCGATCCCAAACACCCAGACCATAGTAAATAACGGAAAGTTCGTTTATGAAATTTATCATGCTAGTTATCGGTCCCGGAGCCTCTGTGTTCCAGTGATCTAGACCGGTAACCGGTAACGGCTTAATCCACTCAGCCACAACAGCCGTCAACGTCATCGTGCTTATTAAAAACATTTTTCAAATTCAAAAGGTGATTATTAATTTGGTTATAAATGATAGACAAAATGGTTCATTTAATTCAGAGTCCCGTTCAGGTTATAAACTGCACTAATGAAAATCGCCGAGTAAGTTATGATGCCCCGGCCAGACTCCCCTTGCTAATTTGCACGATTGGTTACTTCAGGTTCTGCTCCAAGAATTCCCTTAAGGAAGGAGGGTACTGAATGAACAGACAACGGATTTGTCTATATTAACAATATACTGAATATGTATGATGGAAATAATATATTTC
Source organism: Dendrolimus houi (assembly GCA_039645545.1). NCBI lineage: Eukaryota > Metazoa > Arthropoda > Insecta > Lepidoptera > Lasiocampidae > Dendrolimus > Dendrolimus houi. The sequence goes on from CM077132.1 coordinate 10,968,554, forward strand.
GTATTTTATATTATTGTCTGTAGTTTTGTATTATTGTAGTATTATGATCTGGAGGGAACTTCCCGCCGCAGTTTTCCCTTTGTGCTATGACATGGGGTTTTTTAAGAAGGGCGTTATAAAATTTCTTAGAGGTCGGCAACACGTTGGCGATAGCCCTAGTGTTGCAAATGTCCATAAGCGACGGTAACCACTTTCCATCAGGTGGACCGTCTGCCTGTTTGCCTGCTTCAGTCATTAAAAAAGTTCTTGAATAGTTAATTAAATATTTACGGTCTTATTCATAGATAGTTAGAGTAAGTTTGGACGTTTCTTTATAGTTCTTAAAGAAGCGATCAAACTTACTCTAACTTTCTATGAATAAGACCGTTAGTTATTAAAGTATCGATCCATGATTGTCCACTCAATAGTGCAAATTTGCAATATATCGAGCCTGTAATGGAAAATTTTTGTAAGACACACAATTTAGGTATTTCGCTTTTTTATTGTAACGTACAGATAATAAATTTTATATCTATCTATCTATACATATAATAAAACTGTAGAGGTCGAATTTATGTCCAATGAAAAAAGTGCTAAAAACCGAGTCATGGGGATGTAAGAAGTGAAATAGAACTAATTTAGATTTTTTCAAATTTTTTGTTTGTCTGTCTGTTTGTACCGGCTAATCTCCGAAACGACTGGACCGATTTAAATGAAATTTTGTATAGTGGTAGCTTATGTCCCTGGTCAACATATAGGATACTTTTGATCCCGAAAAATTAAAGAGTTCCCGTGGGATAGTTAAAAATACTTTAATTACTTAAACAGCTTATTATACAACTTATCCACCTAATTAAGTATTGATATTGCCGGTATCATCATCATACAATAAAACAATTTATACATTAAAAAGCAATTAGGCTATATATCATCACGCTAAGACCAATAGGAGCGAAGCATCAATGAAGAATGTTTTAAAATCGTGAGGGTTTTTTTAACTTATTTTTTTTTAACTATTCCACGCGGACGAAGTCGCGGGCAGAAGCTAGTCCTAATATAAAGACCTATATCTACAATAAGCCATAAGCCGCCTTAGACAAGTGTAGCGGGTATACTATCCATTTACGGCCCCTGCCCAGCGGTGGGACATGTATGGTCTGTTATTGTAAGCCGAGTTATTGTTCTGAGGAGTAATAATCCAATAAATGCTAATGACATTTTGACTTTAGCACGAAAAAGGTATTCGAACTTAATTAAAATAAAAGGCAAGTCAATTGAACTAAAATTAAAAAAATATGAAAACAACTTTACAAACCTTTCCAGTGTTTCACATTGATAAAACTTCAGCACAAAGAGTATTTGAACAGAGCACTCTTTTTAAAAAGCCAATAACAATATAAGTTTAACAAACTGCAACATAAGGGTAGTTTAAAATCGATAAAGCCTTTTCCACGCCATTGATTCGGACGTAGGAGTATGAGCAGTGCCCCGTGCGAAGCTGAGCGGTTTCTTTGACTCATAATAACTCGAGCGGTTACAAAGGCTTTTCTAAAACAACTGACGGCATATAAGGCTGATTTTATATTTTAAAATGTAAATGTTGAATATATTTTTTTTTTAAATTTATATGTCAAAAAACAAAGAAATAATTTACAAATGACGGATTTGTATATACTTAACATTGAAAACCACTGGAGTTTATATTAATTCTGTGATTGTCCAAGTCTGAAGTCTATACAATCTGACTTACTCATGATATAATTATGTAGAAAGAACATTCAATCTATAAACATTTTTAGTTTGATATTCCTTACACTCGTATTTTAATACTATTTATATAATCTATAATTATTACTACTACACTATATAATTAGTAAAATTTTCTTAAAATGGTTTAGTACTAATATATAATCACTTTTACTGAGACATATTTTGCCATCTCGTTCGCTCGATTCTCTTTAGCAATCACAAGACCGAAGTATTTATGTTAACAAGAAAGTCTTCTATTAACAGTAAAGTTCAATGAAATAAAAGATACACTTACTGTCCCTATCCAAGTTCATAACGGCGGTTTTCACCCATTAGTAGAATAGAATAGAATAGAAAACACTTTATTGTTCACCACATACACATAAAATAAACAATTTACAGTAGTCACATTAAACAGTAAGAGTAGGAGCAATGGGCGGCCTTATCGCTTTAGAGCGATCTCTTCCAGACAACCCGGGCTATGGATTTTATGAATAGGAGATTCGCAAGTGTATGACGGTGGTGTGCAAATTAAATTCATATATAATATATAAATAGGATATATAAATATCACACAATACATATACCTAAAATGAATAAAAATAAAATATAGAATAAACAATAACACATATTAATATTACATATATACTAATATATACATCATTAATATGTATATAGCAACAACAATAGCTATACAATATTAATAATAGTATTAATACATAATATTAATATATAAATACACTAATAAATAAACGTACATGTAATTAGGTATTAAATATTTATTATAAAGTGAGATAATATTCTCGCACCAGTTTAAAAAAAAATGGGGAGTGATATTACATTAGTAATTATTATGTAAAGAATCAAATTTTCTCATCATTCATTCTCTCAACTCATTATACAAAAAAAACTGCCTCTATTAACTACTTAAAGAAGGATATGGAGGATGTTAAAATAATGTTAAGAAATCTTCCAGAGAAACAAAATAGAGACGAGAAATTTCGCTCTCCCATTTTTAGAATAAAAATAAGAATATGGGAAGATGTTTAGGTGCGCAGATAAATAAAATCCGGATTGCTAGTTATAGGATTAACAGCCCTAGGTGGCCATGCAGGTTCCGACTTTACGGAACGAGAGTTGTGTGCACAGAAGCACGACTTAGCTAATGACAGTGAAAATAAAATTAGACACATAGATTGTAATATAGATGTGGCAATGGATAATACTCCAGATAATAACAAACAAAGCTATGCTGAACTAGTAAAAAAACAAAATCAAGAAGACTGGACAACAGTACAGAGGAATAATAAAAATAGAAATAGAATTATAAACAGACGTGTGAAAGGCTTCACCAAACACGCAATATAATTTTAAAGCGGTTGAAAGAATGGCCTCGTTATACATATCTCGAGTCCAAAAACACTACACCTGATGACGTTATTGGTCTGATAAAATATAAACATAGTACAAATATATCTGGTTTACATTTGCATTAGTTAGAAAGCAGTTAATTCGCGAAACTGGCGAGTTAGACAACACAACTTAATATTTAGCTGGCGATTTTTTTGTCCAAACGATGATAAGAGCTGTTGATTATTTTTATATGCCTTTTAGTTTCAAGATACTTTTTAATTAAAATAAGCTCGTAATAAAGTAAAATCAACTTACTAATTTACAACAGCATTAAACCCTTTGAAAAGTTAATGCTTAAAAACGAGGGAAACCACCGCATCCTCTTAAAAAGTTTTCAATGTATTCTTCAAAAAGCTGAAAATTATCTTCAGCAAGACCCCGCCGCTTTCATCAACGTTACTTTTTAGCACTAAAATGGCTTAAACAAGGTTTTTTACTTGTTGTTCCCTGTTATTACTCTTTGATATTCTTCTCGGAACACAAGAATATCATTTTCGGAGTAAAGTTTTGAAAGGAAATAAATAGCTCTTTCTTGTTTATTTTGATCCGAGATACTACTTAGCTAGCGAGCTAGATTTTTAAGTACTTTCCCTATATAAAAGTTAGACGAAGTATATAGGCTCGTTAAAAAGTGTTATTTATAATCACATTGTTAAGGCTATTTAAACACAACACTTTCATCTATGTATAAACCATAACTGATATGAATAAGGGGGTTACCCTACGAAATGGGGTCTCGTAAAAAACATTTATTAGGTTGGGGAAAAAGTTTCTTCGCATTTTATATAAAAATTCAAAAGGTTTTTTTATAAAGTTTATTTACATTTGACTAAACTATGTAAGTGCCATTTTTTTGGATAACTTTTTGCCATCTTGTAGGTAGGTAGGGACGCGATCCCATTGTTATAAAAATTTTGGGGCTTCTGATCAAAAAACTGCGACAAGTGGTTTTGGCAGTCCTCTCGTGATGTTAACCTGACACTGCCTAAGGAATTCTGCAGAGACCGAAACAGGTGAAAATCTGAAGGTGCAAGGTCAGGACTATACGGCGGATGCGTTAACAACTCCCAGCCAAACTTTCGTAATTTTTGCTGAGTGGCTAAAAATGTGCGAGGTCTAGCGTTATCATGGTGAAAAACCACACCCCTTCTGTTGATTAATTCCGGCCGCTTTCTCTCAACTTTTTGCTTTAATCTCATCAGTTGTTCACAGTACAGTTCAGAATCGATGGTCCTGCCTGGCGGTAACAGCTCATAATGAATAATGCCCTTCCAATCCCACCATACACACAGCACCACCTTGTTGCGAGTTAACCCGGGTTTCGCCACAGTCTGTGAAGCCTGACCAGCCTTTGACTACGATCTTTTTCGCACTTTCTTGTCGTACGTGATCCGCTTTTCATCACCAGTTATCAGCTTCTTCAAAAATGGTTCGGTTTCATTACATCGTAATAAAGAATCACAAATGAGTACACGGTTCATTAGGTTTCTTTCAGTGAGCTCATGAGGCACCCAAATATCGAGCTTTTTGTGTACCCAGCTTTTGTCAAATGCGCCAAAACCGTTTTGAGGTCAATTCCCAGTTCTCCAGCTACATCGTAACTACTAATATGCCGAGCTTGCTCTACTTTTTCAAAAATGGCATCAATTTTGTCCGTAACAGGGCGACCAGAGCGACGTGCATCTTTGATATCAAAATTTCCGGATTGAAAACGCTTAAACCAAATTTGCACTACTCTCACAGATACTGCATTAGGTCCATAAATATCACAAATATTTTTCGCGGCTTGTGTTGCATTTTAACCTTTTTTGTAGTAAAATTTTAAAATGTATCGATTTTCTTCATTAGATTCACTCATTTTAACAATAAGAAAAACAAATGAATATCACACATTTTTCTATTTTGAATTTGAAATTGTCTTCTTTAAAATTAAAACTTTTTAATGATACCAAAACCAGCCAGATACAAATGGTATAGCCAAAGAGATCTTATTACAAGTTCATACATACTATATGCGAATAGACTTTTTCCCCAACCTATTATAAAAACGTTAAATTTTTCATTAATTTGGATAAAAAAAAACTTGATTTCAAATGAGAAAACGTCAATAAACGAAGAAAAAAAAAAAGAATTATCTGTTGTGTCATAATCTTATAGGATTTAGAAGCTTCTCAGAGTAACGTCTTGTACCTCTATAAACCAAAATGGAAATGTATACATTTTTTTATTGCTGGAATACAGCAGGCAGGCTGACGGCTAACCTTGAAAGCGGTGTTGTTTGTGTATATGTTAGCATATTTTATATTTGTATATACTATCGTTTTATACTGAAATCGCTGCGCAAAATTGACATTAAAACGGATTATCATACTATACTTAAGAATTTGCAAACGTAAGTTTACATATACTATATGATGCTTTATTCATTGTAAAAACAGGAAAGAATAAAGATATCTCACGTCAATACAACACAATGTAGTTTTGTTTCTCATGCCATAACAGTTACCATCGCTTATGGACGTTAACAACACCAGAGATCTCGATGGAATTTAATGATACCTTTTCTGAAAAACCCCTGATCGGAGCGCTGGGGAAAGACCTCAGCTTCCAAATCCCAGCGCAGTAAAAACATTTGTGAGTACTGTTGCGTACATGAGCGAAGTAGCTCAAGGAAATTTCGATGAACGCTCAACCGATGGCAAACGGGGCGGTAGTAGAAAAAAGACGAAAGCACCATTCTCAACAGTTGCTCGGAACGCTCCCCGTTACACAGTCGGTAGAATACGAAACGTGAAGTTTCTCCGAAGGTCAAGTGTATCTACTGAATACACAATTCAAGTTCTTAAGTATAATATTGTTACGAGTGCGGGACTCGAATTAAAATGCCGTTGGAATTACTATAGAATTTATTAGAACTATACAAACACGTATAACACAGGTAGAAATATAACTGGACGCAACCAGTACAAACGTGATGCACGATTTAATAACACGCGCAAAGTCCGTCACTATATAGCTCATCGAACACACACACACACGTCTTGCTTGTATCGTAATCGTCGCTTGACTGCCGATCTCTTCGTTCAGGCATTACTTTATACTCAGCTTACAATATGTCTCGAGCGTGTAAACATTGATTTCCAAGAATCACACCTGGCCACTGCCTACCATAAAGGAATACAATACACAATAGGCTGTTTTTCTAATTACAAATTTTAAACATAAAGTAAACAAAAGAAGTCCAAATGCGGGCAGGTAATAAGCTGTGCTTTATGGAAGGCAGGTGTACATTTACATTTGTCGGCGTGCTTCGTGGAATTTTGGCTAAGTTGTAACAATATTAAAACTTAATATAATTTACTGGACGATAAACATAGTATTCTTATTTTAAGATGACATACAAAATTCAATAAACATTTAGATATTTTCTTAAACATTTTTAACATAAAATCATTTGTTAACTACTTAAGATGAACAAAATAAATTAAACAAGAAATTCTAGACTAAGCTTGATGATTTTTTACACATACCTTCTCCAATGATCCTTTCTTCATTAGTCATCTGAAACAATAGATTTTTTATACAATACAATGTCTATCTAAACCAATAAAATCAGGGTATGAATGAACTGAAACAAATAAATAATTGTCAAAATCCAAACAAAGGCTCCTTTCAGACAAACTGAACATAAACTTTTTTAGATTTTCTATGTTTCTTTTAATGTTTTATTTGGAGCCATACTATAATATTATTATTATGCTTTTTGGCCACAAAATAACAACTGTTAAGATTTCTTAACATTACTTGAATAAATTAATAGGGTGCCAATAATTGGGGGCGGGGCGGCTTCTGGGGTTGCCAATAATGATATAGTTTACTCTGTTTAATTTCGATATTTTGAGTTCAGTAGATATGAATAATCAAGTCCAAGTGCTAGATAAACGAAGTGGCACCCACAGCTAGTCTTCAGCAAGATATATATATATATATATATATTATTATCAAGCTTTAGTATCTTTATTAGAATGAATGCATTCAAAACTGTTTTGGGTTCGTAAATGCATTTCATGTCAGGCAACTATAAAAGTGACTGAAAGGGAAAAATAAGAATTCTGCGAATTAAATAATGACGATATAATTTTTTTTGCTAATACCACTACTATATATAGGCTAATATCAGTACTAGTATATAGATTTGTCATAAAAAAAAAATAGGTTTATACAAGGGCTGGCATCTTTATAATTATTATGTGTATAATTTTTTTCTTTTCGTCTTTATTATGTCTCTGAACTCCGTCTATACGGTTGGACCTATTTTGATGAAATTTTTTGGGTGTGTTTAAGTGGGTCCCGGAATATTTTAGATTTAAATTGGATCCAGTAAGTGGCGCTGCAATTAGGTTCTGATATTTTTATGGCAGAACAACGTCTGCCGAACCCGCTAGTTGTCTATGTATCTTTGGGTTTATACATATTTTGTAAAATAAACACTACTATAAAAAAATCAGCTAATTGTTCATCTTACTTTCAGAATATCGCTATAGAGTAATTTTAATTTATGTATAATATAATAATAAATTCGCTATTTGGCCCATTAAAGTTTGGACGTCATAACTTTCTATGATCGTTCGTACAAAATCTAGGATGCTGCGGCGTTTTGTAAGATGATAAAGTCTCTTTTGATTTGGCTATTAACTATCCTATTGTATCTCCCTTCTAACTTTTTATTTAAAAATGAAAAAATCGGAACCAACCGATAAAGTTTCAAAATAAATACTTTCAACGAAAACTAGTTACAATAAGATCCGATGAGTAGTGTTTAAAATCTTACATAATATTTTCTTTTAAGAGGTAAGTGCACCGTCGCAACATTGCGTCCGGCAACCGCACCGTGCGTACTATGACAAATGGAAATATAAATGGTATGTCAAAACGTAACCACTTTCGTGTCAGATGACTATCAGAAAATTGCTCAGTTTTTGTGGTGGCGACGAGTGAGTGGATGCGCCCTCTGTCGTGACTGTAATGAAACCAATATAGCGCACGATATAAAGGCGCCATTCCACCGAAACGAGGTTCAGCACATTTGTTGTCAAACATATTTTTAGAACTTTCCCCAAAGACGTGATGGAAAGATGAACCGATTTTTAGAAGAATATAAAATTTAATTAAAACGATCCCTTGAGTGGATTTAAAAATTTCACAACGACTATCATGCGAAGATTTTCAAGTGCTGACCAACGCCATTGGATCTGTGATCGATAAACAAATACAAACATGTATTTAACATTTGTCCACTCTGTAATGTAAAAGGCAAACAAAATGCACATGGAACCGTCAGACGCCACTGAATGTACGCGAATCTATAATATTATAAAATTCTAAAGATGCTGTGTCTGAATATTAAAGCTATTAAAAAATAAACCAACTGGAATAGATTATATAAACGACGGAGACCACGATTTCTTATCTTTTGTACAGGATTCATTTCTTTTGATCTGTTTCCGCTGATCGAGGATTTTAAGACTTGAACTAAAATCTACCGATTTTGATGCAGTTTCCAATGATCGATTAATAGCAAATTTAATGTAATAAAATTTTTTATTTTTTATCCATTTTCTCACAATTTTTTTTTATTCTCACACAGTTTTCACTCAAACGATAGCTTACATTCTTTTTCAAATTGTGCGGTTTCTTTATGTGTTGGAAATCGCGTGGGAATTTCAAGTCAAGCGTAGACGAAGTCGCGGGCAAATCCTAGTAAATAAATATTTTCGCTCCGGCGGCGGAAACAAAACTGGATAAACGAGTCTTTAACTCAAATTGGTAATCGAATCGAAATGGAATCATAACTTTTGACGATTTTGATAGTGTGTAAACCATATCGGCTCAATATTTAATCAATCTTCACTAAGCTAATTTTTAATATTAATTTTAGACACATATTTGACCATCTGTCAGTCGAATGGATCTTGACTCACGCTGGCATGGTTTTTTTTGTGAAATTTACAGACTTGGGGATCCGAGTGCGTGAACACGTGTTCATGCATGCTTGCGCGAGTTCACCACTTGAACGAGTGTATAAAGGAATATTCTCGGTTGTTCGCGGACTTTCCAACAGCGTATGCGCACATTTTGCGCATGAGTCCACTCTGAACAGTGTACAGCACAGTGCGGCACTCTGATGGAGTCATCCCTTAAGTGTGGCCAACGAGCACAATAATCAATATGGAAAGTAATCCGGTTACCTGACATTCAATTTGTGAAGTGATAAAACCATAGTGTGCACAATATGCAGCCATTGCAGCCATTTGCATCGTCTGTCTCTGGCAATATTGATAAACGATTAAACGTGTTCACTCAATTATGTTTTTAATAAAACTCAAATAAATATTGTCGCGGACACGTGTTACAATAAAGCCCAACATTATTTACAAACACACATTATATTGTAAAAAAACAGGCGTTAAAATAAAATCTTACCGTGTTACTTTTAGAATTTTTATATACTGATACTACTATATACTGAATCAAGTATAGTGAGAATATTATATAAATAACTAAGATATTACCGCGACTTTGTCCAGGTTTGACTTGAAATGCCCGCGGGATTACCGGGACACAAAGTACCACAGCGCTTAATAAAAAATGTAAGCTGTTTTAGTGAAGACTATGTCGGAATAAGTAAATTTATATGCACCCGAATGACTACAAACTAATCCCGACAAAATTTTCGCGAGATTTCCGTGATAAAAAATATTACATAAAATTTGCTATCGATCAGTGAAAAAATGACATTGGAATTCGAATATATTGTTACGAGCTACAGGACTCGAATTAAAAATGCCGTTGGAACTACTATAGAATTTAATAGAACTGTACAAACACGTATAAAACAAATACAAATAAAACTGGATGCAACCAGTTCACACTGCACGATTCAATACAATTGGAACGCGCTAAGTCCGTCGTCTATATCGCTAATCGAGAGTACGAGAGAACGTCTTACTTGTTTCGTAGTCGTCGCTTGACTGCCCGCCCTTCCATTCGGGCATCGTCTTATACTAACTACACAGGTACAAAGAAATTGGCCGCGCACACTGAGTTTCTAAGAAATACTAATTTGCACACCTGCGAACGGCTAACAAAGTCGAAAACAATAACAATAAGGATTAGTTCAACGCTAATGATGGTTATAAAACAAGTAGAAAAACAATAGCATGTTTTTCTTAATTGCAAATTCAAACACAAAGAATTCCCTAATCCGGGAGGACAATAAGCTGCGCTTACAATAGGGAGCTGTGCGGCTTATCTTTGACGGCATGTAACAATATTTTTCGCTGGCCCTTTAAAATCATTCCCAGAAATATTCCTGCGGCATTTCGAGGATAAAAAGTAACGTAGATTTTAAGTCTAAGAATTTTCTGTCGATCAATGAAAACCATATTGATATCGGCCCAGTAGTTTTGACGTGACTCCCGAACAAACACATAAACAGACAAGAAATCTAAAAGAATTCCAACGTGTTGTCCATCGTTTATATAGTCTATTCCAGTTGGGTTTTTTTATAGCTTCAATGTACAAACACGGCTTATTTAGAATTTCTTGATATTATAGATGAAACATATAAGTCTACATACAGTAAAATCGTGAAAAAATATAGTTTAGGAGTGGCCGGCTATGATAAATTTTTCACTGTATATTTTATTGCGAAGACAAACCTGATGGAAAGTGGTTACCGTCGCCTATAGACGTTTGCAACACCAGGGACGAAGCTAAAGCGTTGAGAGCTTTTATAGATTTAAATAGATTGACCAGACAAGAGAAATGGGAAGAGCGAATGCGATAGGAGAATGAAATAGAGGGTGAGATAGGGAAGATGAGATAGGGGGGGAATTAGGCCACAATACAGATGAGTTAACAATCATTTAACTAGTATAATCGGCGGTCTTATCGCTAACAGCGATTTCTTCCAGACAACGTTCTGGAAATAATTTCATATTTCTAATAGTGGGTCGGTATTCAGTGCACATTGTTTAAAATATATACTATCATATATACATGTGTATTTTTAAATTGTTATAACTTAGGCTTCGACGAAGACAAATTCCACGTAAGTCTGTAAAAGCACATTTTATTACCTATTGGCATTTAAACTAATTGTAATCCTTTTATGAGCGTCTTCTTTTATTTACTTATTTATTGGCATACGTTTCTGGTATTGTGAAGAACAGCCTATTATTCTATTTTACTCGTTTACGGCCACTTGCAGGCTGCATCATTAGCCAGGTGTCAGGGATTATAAATACAAGCTGATTCTAGGAAACTATGTCGACGTTGCCGGGCGGGCATATTTGCATTTGTGCAGTATAAAACGATAGCCTGATCGAGAGAGGAGTCAGTTGAGCTACAACTACGATACGGGCGTGACGTGTGTACATTCGTGAATCTAATAGTGACGGACTTTGCGCGTTTTATTGAATTACGGCCTTCTGCATTACGATTTATTTTTACCTGTGTTATACGTATTTGTATAGTTCTAATAAACTCTATAATAATTCTAACGATATTTTAATTCGAGTCCCGCTAACTCATAGAAATATTAATAGTAAATAAAAAAACCACATACGTATTTATGTACAAATATATGTACGTAGAGTTACATACACGTACATAAATTACTGTTTATTAAAAGATATAAGTGACAATACTTGTATGAACGGTCGGTAAAATATAGGAAACGGCCAGTAGTCATGTGGGGTATCGTTAGATAATTTTTGAAATAGTAGTTAAGTAAACATAGTCATGAAAATGCATAAAAAAGTAGTACATTTCATTTTTGGTTAGCATGTGAAATAAAATACTACTACTGTATCCATAAATGTAATGATGATGTAAGCCAAATCTTTGTAATCAATGCACCGATGTTCAACAAAAACCATTGGCGAAATTGGCAACGTACCGCAAAGCGATTAGTTTTGAAAGCATATACCTCGGCTTATCACAGTTAACATTGAATTAACACAAAATAACCGTTAACAAAAACAATGCCGCCGAATATAAATTTGTCATTAAATCATATGGCAGTGAGTGCTCCTGCAATTAATAGCGTAAAATAACGTTATCAGCGGCCTGCCATATAATACCGTGAAACGTTTGTAAGCATGTAGCACATAAATTACAGACACTAAGCTGATTAGCATAAAACCGAGTCGACATTCACCGAATTACCCTAAAATCTGTTAACAAATGGTAGCTTTGCATAATTGAATGACTCGAACGCAAACTCGGGCATATGGACTTGGGTCCCTCAAATATTCCCGATTTTTATCATAATATGTACGTACACTTTTGTATATATCGCAGGGAAATAACGAAAACCGTGATTTTATTAAATCCCTAAGAGAGGTGATCAATTCACGCGAGATTTCAGAATCAAAACTCTGTGGATCACACACACATAGCACAGCTATATTTCGCCCTATTTCGTTTCCACTTCCCTTTACTTCATTGCCCCGCTTCGGCGATCGTGTAGGCAAGCGTCGCGTTTCTGACATGACAACATAGTAGAGCAAAAGTCGTGAGGGGAGGTTGAAGGTCGCGACCAAGGACCAGAACAATGAGGGCGACGGCGGGAATATCGGATTCCCCGAACATAAAGGCCGGAGAGAAGGGACGTGCACCGATCCGCGCGCAATCTCTTACCTCGAGGTCTAAACCCGAGGAAGCCGAAGAGACCCAGCTCTTCGGCTTACAAACGGAGAAGCCAGCCCATAGAGGGCCCGATCAACATCTGCATGGGCTGGACGTGAATGCGCAAGCGAACCCACAACCCGGACAAGGCACGTTCGAGGATCGGGCAGGGTTTTAGTAGGTATCCCAAACCACGGCGTGGCAATAGCATTCCTGCGGGGATGCTAGTGCCAACAAGGCGAGTCCCATACACCGGCTGCGATTTTCCTTGCGCAGCTGATGGTCCTCAATCGGATTTCCCCTGATAAAAATTCATTCAGACCAAATCCCGAAAAAATTGGTCACCATTTATTAATTAATAACTGTTTAAATGATGGTTACAAGTCCATTGTGACACTGGCCGGTCAGTGCAGTTCTGCAGTATCACTGCAGACTAACACGTCGCTGCGTTACTTACTCTACATTTGATAATGCATGGTTTACTAAATAAAGGGATTTGATCAAATCACTTACTTACCTACTTTCTTTAGTGAAATCGCACCACAAAGTTGTGATAGAATATTATTTCATCATTTCACTAAAACAGTTCAGGAATTTGATCAAATCACAGTTTTCGTTATTTGCCTGCGACATATGTACAATTTTAAATATGTAGGTATAGTTATATACTAATATCTACGTTCAGTAGTCATCACCTACATAATAGATTAGCTCAGAATATTCTTAAAGTTAGGTTGCTTAGATGAGATCACGTTAATCAGTAAGATTGTATTTATTTTCATGAGCAATAAAACGGTATTAAATTTTTTAAATTAACATCCAAAAAAGACTTAATACAAACTCCAAATAAGCTTCAGAAGATTCCAGAATAAGTCCACGTTGAAGTGGAAAGTCATGTTGAAATCATTATCTTCATTACAGCTCTTAGGGCCGGCTCGATCATTTTACACAACTTATAATTCTGATCGGCAGTTTGCATAGACAAGTGCAGACCGGAGTGTTGCTTGCTATGCATTCTTAGCTCTCTTCCATTTACAAGAATCGTATACTGTCTGTTGTGGACAGAATCACCCCCCTGACCTCTCCCCCGGAACTCTCATAGCCCCACGCCCCGCTTACCGCGAATATGTAGCTCCTCCGGTTAGCAGCTAAGCGTCTGCTTAAAAGTAGTACCTTAGCGTGTGCGGTGCGAGCCATCGGCATGGTCAATTGTCAATGTCAGTTTCCGAATCAAGTTATACACACAAGAGAAGAAAAGGTAGACCAGGAAGCATTCGGAAGACTCTACAGCTATTTGGACTCTTAGCGTGACTTTAGTGGATTTTGTCAATACCAATGTGTTTGATTAGTGCGACTAGTAGTATTGATCGCTGAAATCGATACAATTAGTGCTATCAGTGTTCAGTGGAACATCCGGGTTCTAGGGTTAACTTGTGTTGATTGACATGAACGTGCCGTTTAGTACAGTAGTGCTAATCATGCCTATTGCTGTTGTAAGATGTTTCATTGAGTACACCACCTGCACCGTATACTGTCGGACGTTTTACGCGCTACTAAAATTACATTTGGAGGAATTATTAGTTGTGTAAAACTATACCACGCTAAAATACGTATTCTTCAGCGATCTGTTGCTAAACTAAAAGTGGCCATAGATTGACGTAGACTACATAAACTCTAATATTACGTGCAGAATGTCTTTGGTTACGTACTAAAAATATATTGTATTAATTTAACGTATACAATGTATCAACAATAAACTTATGAACTTTGGGTTTAGTACTTATAACTCACTCTAAAACTTTGTTTGCTTTGTTGAATGTAGGTACATTCTGCAGCAAATTATCGCAGCGCACGAGTTAAACGCATTGATGTAATAATATTAGATGCTACATCAATGGTTAAACGTAATGAATATTGGCTTCTTCGCATCGCAAGAGTAAGCAAACGATTGCATTCTGCACATTTCGGTATTTGGCTTTAGAAGCGATGTGGATTGTGGTGCGTTCGGATCCGTTTGCTTTCCCGCCTGGGACTCCGCAATTAGACCCCGGCCATTGTTTCTCCAAGCACTTTCAGTTGTTAGCAATTCCAGTTTCAATTCAATGGCTACCGCATTCCCTTTGGTGTTTCTGCGGCACCATGACTTGGCTTTACGTCGGGGTCGAATTGCTGAGGAGTTTCAAATGTCTCAGTTAAATGTCTCTTATCTTAATGAAAAATCTGTTACTAAACAACATTTACCCTTTAATTTTTTATTATCTTCCTGAATGTTTTCTCATTTAGTCCTTTTGTAAACATTACCATAGTCAAGTTTTTCGACAGCGATACCATTTTTTTTAATGAAATAAATTCAAGATCTGCAGCACTCGATAATTCATGTGATAATTAAAATGAAGGGAGAGGACCAACAAACTACTCAATAAACCTACCTGCGTCCCGAAGAGTGAAAACACTTCAGAACGACACAGGATCTAGAAAACGTTGCTGCACTGTGTCGTTCTAGTGTGCCAGATTGCTAAAAAACCAGGGAAGCAGGGCTGTACCGCTAAGTCTTCCCACCTTCTTCATCCAGCCCGCGCCGGCGACCATACGCAGCTCATCGGTCGACCGGCCTACAGAGCGTCCTACGCTATGTTTACTGAGACGCAGTTTCCACTCCAGAACACGTTTGTTTTAATAGCCGTCGATAGTACAACAGACGTAACCGACCCACTGCCACTCAACTGGCTAATTTTGCAAACTATATCGGTTATCTTGATTCTCTTACGGGTAACCTCATTTCTGATTCTATCAATAACAGAAACACCTAACATAGCTTGCTCCAAAGTCCGCTAAGCGAGTTTAAATCTTAACTCGACTAACTACCTCTCAATAGGTTAATCTGTCTATCTGTAATGGCTTTTATGAAAAATCGTTTCAATGTTTAAACTAGCCAATAATCAATATTCTTTAATAAAAACACCACCAGTAAACTCTTAAATAATACACACAGATGACAAAAAAGAATGTAGTTTCCTGCGGTTGGTACAGATTTCGACTTCTTTAGGAAAACAGATAGCATACCCATTAGGGCTTTACAACATCAGTACGGGGCATTGCAGTGTCGTATAAATGAGCGGTGTAGCGCCATCGCTGCGATCATTACCTTTTTATTTGACGACTGTTTTACCTAGTAATATTCTTCCATGATTCCTAACCTTTATTATACACAACGAAATTATTACCTCAAAATTATATGGTACAAATCCTTCGTGTTGAACACGAACGTCTAACTAATTTTGCAAGGAATATCATTATTTTCATTGTATTCCGCATGCGAATGCCGTGCACCGCACATCGTGTCCACATTCGTTACAAACTCATTTCGGGAAAGTTTCAACTATGTCACGAAATGGTATTTGCTTTACTTATTACTATCATTTCAAAATATTCACTAACATAGAGAATACTATTAATAAAAACCGAGGATATACATATCATAAAGTTTATAAGAGCTAGCTATGTTGAAGTTTCTTTTATGGACAAAACGCGAAACTTACTCTCAACTATATATATTTGTATTTACTAAAACATAACAGCGTCTTATTATTATTATGATATTAAAGAAATATTTAAAAAATCCGTTATTGTAAGGATACCTTTTTAACACAGAATTGCTATCTACTTAATTTCTTTGCAGAACATTAACAAAGTTTTACTTTGTTAATTTAGGCCGATTTTTAAATTATCAGATAAAATTTATCACACGAATAAATAAATTACCTGACTAAATTAAAATATGAAATGTATTTTATTTTATGAATAACTCCTATCTAGTGGCCCTTAATGTAAAAGTGAAACAACTCAAATATTTTTATTAACGCAACTGTTATTTTGAATTTATTCATTTTGTATTTTATTGGATGCAAAGCTTTTATTTGACGATTGAAAAATCGATCCTTAGTTACATTATATTAGTTATACTGGATAGTATCTACATATTTACGTACCAACTGTTAGGTCTAAATTACTTATGAACTTTTCAGTAACTTCATACCTATTTATGATCATATTTATTAATATTAAATAACATTCTGAAATATAAAATAACACGAAATAACATTTTAATGCTGGCGCTGGAATTTTCTCAGATCATAAAACAATGAAAAATGACTATTAGCAAAACGCGCATAATGCGGAACGTGGCACTCATATTGTTTTGATTTAATGGCCAACCGTGACAAAAACTGTGGACGGAAAACCGAAATGAAATGTTGCGGTACAAATGTTTGACGTTAAGGGTAAAAAATTCATGCATTTCCTACGTTACTGCCGTTCCTAATAGGAAACTTTTCGGTATTTTAACTGTTTATTATTTCGTGATATTGTTTCTTTTCCTCTTTCTTAAATCTATTTTATGTTTAACGGGGAAACCGTTATCGAAGATATATATTTACCTATTATGCAAATTCATATTAAACATTTGATTTGTATTTGTTTAAAACAAATAAATACAAATTCACTTTCATATTTATACAAAAATGTCGATTACATGATATTATTGTTTATATTGTTACGAGTTACGGGACTCGGATTAAAATGCCGTTGAAATTACTGTAGAATTTATTAGAACTATACAAACACATATAACACAGGTACAAATATAACTGGACACAACCAGTACCAACGTAATACACGATTCAATAACACACGCAAAGTCCGTCACTATATAGCTTATCGAATGTACACACGTCTTGTCTGGTATGTACACACTGTCGTGTCTTGTCACGTCTCGCTGGTGACCATCGCTAGACTGCCACACCCCTCCGTTGCGGCATTGCTTTATACTGTCAAATATAATATGTCTCGACACAATACTCGACCGTTTGAACTGAATTTCCAAGAATCACACCTGGCAATGATCACAATACAACAATAGGCCCTAAACGATTACAATACACAATGGGCTACTTTTCCAATCACTAATTTTAAATATAAGGTAAACAAAAGAAGTCCAAATGCCGAACAGGTAATAAACTGCAGGTGTGCATTGATCTTTTGTTGGTCGTAACAATATTATAGTGTAGATTTTTTTAGATGAACAGAAACACACAACATCATATCATACCATTCTAAATGAATTTAGACAATATTTTGATTTATAATAGCTAATTAAAATTTTAAAGTAGTTTTAAAACGATCTGATTCTGTGTTCATCCAAAAAAGTCTGAATTTACTTGCAAAAAAAAACGGTCACCTTACTACGGTAACGGACACCGGTCATTGGCTTTTCTATGGATAATATAAATAATTTTAGTATGTCATTAGCTTAGATGACTAGAAATTTCTTATTATCAATGAGAATATAGTTTTTAACACTTAAATCTTGGAATCGATGTTTTAGTCAATGTAAACAGAGAGCCGTGTTAAAATAGACATTTTTATGGGTATAATAAGGGACACCTCGTGCCCGACTCTGGGGGGCCAAGGTAAGGCTACCGCCTCCGTACTTGCCTTAGCTAGCCGGCACGGATTGGAGGTCGCTAGAGCTAAGACTCAAGCTCTAGGGGTGGAAGTGATAAATGGCCTAACGTCGGAAGTAGCTTCAGTGAAGCTGCAGCCCATATCTCGATACCTCTTAGCCACTCATATCCATGTTGCCCCTCGCCAATCTCGTACGGCATTTTTAGGGGCCCATGCAGGGAGTGGCGAATCACCGTCTGCCCATTTTATCCTTGTTCCCCGAACATTGTGACCGACAGACACCATGGTCCCCATAGTCCTAGATCCCTAGTTTCATTAGCAGTTCATACCAATAGCGCGGTACCTTTTGTTCTCGTTTCCAATAATAATAGTCCTACACTAGCCAGGGCTTGTACTTAGGTGCATTTTTATATGGTGCAGACAGAAATAATCGCCGATCCGTGTCACGTCACATTTAGATTAAATTTGTCACGGGGCCTCTACGTGTCGGCCTTCCCATGGCCCCACGTAAGCCCTTCAAAACTTTGGGCCATTTTTATGCCCCGTGGCCTTAGAGACATACGCTAAACTAAAACTAACTAAGTAAACTAAAACTAATTACTCCATTTATAAATCGAATTATATTATAGACCTAATAAAATAAGCTAACAATTGTAATAAGCGGCATTAACGTTATTGCGGCACAATTCTGACGTTCCAAAGTCATTTCTGAACCATTGAATTGCAAATGTAAAGAAATAAAACGATGTTTGGCGTTTTCTGTTTTCCTCATTTTCCAACGAAGTTTCAGTGCTTGCATGTAATTGCTTAATTCCAATGCGGCTACGATAAAGTTCTACGGTATTCTAACAATATCCCTGAACAATATTTATGGACCAGAGCTGTGGAAAATTTTCCATAGTCTACAAAGTAAATTGATCCCGCTACACGTAACATCGTAAAATTTTGACTTTATCATCTAAGGTCTAAAGCTACCTTTATCAAGTAATATTTTTAAAATAATTATGAAGCTTACAATTTCAACGAGTAAATGCACTGCTCCGTATTAAAAATCTATCAATTCCTGCCAAGGGTTGCCTAGAAAAATTCCTTTTTAGCGATAAAGTCGCCCGTTGTACTTACTATCTTTTGTATTATTCTACGTCTGTTTGTCTATGCTTTGGTGTACATTGAGTTATAATATCTATCTATTTATATTGTTTTATATAAAAAAACAGTCAATTACATGGTGTAAATCCAAGCACAGAGAAGGGTTTTTTATTGTTAAAGAAAATAGAGAGTCCATAGAGCTGATAAATATGTTAATGAGTCTATTCGTTTGACCTTGGAACTCTAAAAGAAAATACAGACCTCATATCTCAAAAATTGCATAATCCCTGATGCAAATCGGTGTATTGCTATATTAGCGCGTGACCAACGTTTACTTCGATAGGAGAGCGCCACTTTTAATCAAATTTTATTTGAAGGTATTTTTAAGCTTAGCCACCTTGAATTTTGTTTTTGAACAGTCACACTTCATAATTCAAAAGATAGGGGTAGAACACCCAATTTTCACGAGTCTGATAACGAATGTTTCGCCGGTATTTGACTTAAATATAAAAGTTAGATACTATGAAACATCGTTGTGACTTGAGTACCTGACCAATACTAAATACTGAAAAAAAAAGCATCTCTCAATTACATACACTACATAAGGAGCACGCCACATTATTACTTTTTTAGCTGTTTCACTACAACGATTTATAATTGAGTATAGGGAACGTGCACGACGATGGCACAGGGAACTGGTGGCGTAAATCTGAATCTTTTTTCGCAAACAATACTAGTACATTGACACTTCACGTAATAAAATAATCCCTATAATGAAGTGAAAAATAACACTTAACTAAGTAAAAATGTATTGTTGCATTTCTAGATGCTCTTAAACACTTCAAAGAAAAAGAAATATAAATCAAATGGTGTACAATTCTATAACTTTCCCACGAATAGTACTCATTTTCCATGGTTATGGCAACGTGTGATAAACGACAAAAGTGGATAAATGCAGTAAAAAACATAATGCGCACGCTCAATAATAGACTGACCGATTAGGGTTTCGGTCCAAAATGAGTTAAGCGTAGAAAGGAGTTCATTTTAACGCCTTCTATCTGCCAATGTCAGGTTTTCTTCGATATCTTGTTTTTAAGTGAAGTTATAGATATATCGGTCTCTTTCATTCGCATGTGTTACGGCAACAAATATTACAAGATAGTGACATAAATTATTATACGTCCAGGACTGTTACAGTGAACTTATTGAGTTTTTGTTTTATATTGACCGATTAATATATTAGTTTGTTTAGTATGAAAATCTCTGGAAAGTTTTATTTACAATATTCATAAAACTGTGACCGATTGATAATTAAAGCTATTTAGTAAAGCAAAATATTTTATTATTTTATGCTTTATAACCTTAAACCTTAGAAATGTGAAGTATTCAGTTATGAATTAAATAAAACATGGACATACTTTAAAATGTGTCACCAGGTTTTACTCAATGTAACATTTCTTTTTATATTAAATAGACCTATCTCAAGAACATAATTTATTAAGCAAAAAATATAATACAAAAAATCTCTAAAATAGGTAACATTTGTATATTTATATTCATTTTATAAACTTCATACTATACATTCATTTTCTTATTAATATGCTATTTTCATTGAATAGTAAGACGTTTTGTAAGAAAGTCCGGATTGTCATAACGTTTCTTACGATTTCCCAAAAATCAACTTTTTTGAGTTAAGTCTGTCTATTATTGAGCGTGCGATATGTAATTAGGAGTGTCAATAACATTTAGAAAGAACTAATAATAATTATTTGTAAAAATAGCTCAGTTTTGTATACCTACTATTCAATAGAAACAAATCTGAAAGTAAACATGATTTTGTTTGAGTAATATAGACTATTAAATATAAAATATTTACGCTAAAAACGAGTTCAGAAAATACTTTATAGTTATTTTGACATCATAAACCTTAGAAGTCTTTATTTAAGCTACAATTTTAACAGATATTATTTCAATTTCAGGATTCCTAATTGTTTCTTCTACTTCTAAAAATGCCCAGCCTCGAAGAGTTTTTGGCCTTTTTACATATTCTGGCCACGCTGACCATCACTATTAATCGGCCAAAACCCGTCATTATGTCATTTTAATCATAATAAAAATGATTTAAATATAATGTAACATTAAGGGTATAAAATCGTAATGACAGATCGAAAGTTTCTTTTTTAAACCGCACTGCGTCGATTTGTGCTGCCACCTATATATATATATATATAGGAAACGTGCACGAACTATCCATAGGTAGTTCGTGTACGTCCCCTATACGTTTTTCATTTTAATAAAAATTCCTCTGACATGGCTATAATACACTCACGGTTAAACATTATATTCAAATCCTTCATTATCAGATAACGGTCTCTGTAAATTAGAGTGGACTAAACCTTTACCGGTTTCGTTTACCGGAGCGCAGAGGTCCCAAGGTCGATTCCTGATATAGTAACTTTCGTAAGTGAACTTTTCATAATATACCACGGTCTAGGTATCTAGGCTTGGCTCCAGAGCTATCCGTTGTGTATTATTTATTCTCTGTTACACAAGTGTGACTTGATTTGCTTGGGTATGTACAGTGTGTGTGTGTGTTATCGGCTAATTTTGTATTATTCACTAGCTTTTCCGCGCGGTTTTGCTCGCGTTAATATTATCCCAAAGGAACCGTAAATCTTTCCGGAATAAAAGTACCTATGTGCTATTCTAGATTATAATCTATTTCTGTGCCAAATTTCATCCCGACCCGTTCACCCGTTCTGGCATGATTGAGCAACAAACATCTATCTAAACTTTCGAATTTATATTAGTACCTATAAATGAAAATGAGCACAATAGAACAGTAGTTACCTACTTCTTGGAATTGACTAACGACAAGTCCATTGCCCGAGCTTATCGCTGTAATTAGACTTTTTTGCAAACAACTCACAGCCTTGTTATGTATTTAATTCTAGTTGCTGCTTTTATATTGAGGCTAATAGCTAACGCGGTAGTTATCTGATTCTTATCACATAACCTTAACTGAACTACGAGAATGGATAATAATGAAATGATTTTATAATAACTATATACCTCGTATAAAATATGTACTCGAATTATAAGAAAATTCGTGTCGTGAGAGTCACGTAGTAACAAACAAAATTAAATGTTGAATCTAATGGTTTAGTGACACATTCACAGTTTATTTATTTAATATAATTAACAAAAATACTACTACTACTAATACTCGGCATAGATTTAAACAATCTACCAAAGGTGATGAAAATAATTCGTATTTCAAATAGGTACTGAGTATTTTTCTTATTATTTCAAGTATAAGTAACTTAGTTATCTATAGATATATACTATAACTAGCTTCTGCCCGGGACTATGTCCGCGTGGAAAGGTTTTTTAACTATCCCACGGGAACTCTTTAATTTTTCGGGATCAAAAGTATCCTATATGTTGACCAGGATATAAGCTTCCACCATACACAATTTCATTTAAATCGGTCCAGTCGTTTCGGAGATTAGCCGGTACAAAGAGACAGACAAACAGATAAACAGAGAAACAAAAAATTAAAAAGAAATCTAAATTAGTTCAATTTCACTTCTTACATCCCCTTGACTCGGTTTTTTAGCATTTTTTTCATTGTACAGAAATTCGACCTCTACAGTTTTATTATATATATTATAGATAAATCTGTAAATGGTTCGAGTTTGTACATTACGTTTAAAAATGTGAAAAAAATCAGGGGGTTCATTCGGACCAGGAGATTCCAAAAATGCAATTTTTAGAATTTTTATCTGTCTTTCTGTCTGTCTGTTCGAGCATCACGTGAAAAATACTGAGCGGATTTAAATGGAACTCGACAAAAAGCTAGCTTAAATCCCGGGTGTAACTTAGGATACTTTTTATCCCGATAAATGACGTCGTTTCCACGGGATAGACGAATAGCATAAAAGATGGCGTTCCGGTCGTATGTTTTTTGGAAACTACTTACCATATATGAATAAAACTGGTCACAGAGCTGATTTATAACCAGAGTCAACATCCAAGATACTTTTTATCCCGAAATCACGTCGTTTCCGTGGAATAGACGGATCAGTAAAAAAGATGTCACTACAATTGCGATGTAGACAACCATCGCTGTAATTCAATAACAAATAGGTTATCAGGTTGCCCACATGTCATTAATTACGTATTAGGTAGTTCAATTCAGGTTGGCTGCGTCTTTTCTTTATGTTTTGCTGTGCAGTTGTCTACACTATATTGACTTAGTATTTTTTGTAATTTGTTGAAAAGCAATGAAATAGTCAAGGCCTATTTTTTATTAATAATTTTAAGAATATTCGCTAAGTGGTCAGCGCCACCTATGGTTTTTCACGCGGCAGAGCCGTGGGGCAAACTTTAGTAGTGTATATAATTGTTAGGTTTTTTTTAAATTTATATGTATTAGTTTTATTTTAGATAGGTTCTATATAAACAATTATAATATATATTAAACAGCTTAATTAGGTTATATTTAAGTAAGAGTAAGAAGTACTGAGAAATAATTCAATTCAACTTTCATATTTTTCAAATAAGTAGAGTTTATATTTTCTTAAAATTATGCAACTTTAAGTGAGAAAGAACCAAAAAAAATATCCGCTGGGAAAGCGACAAAACAAGGATGTAGAAATAATTTAAACATACATTTCTAAGGTTAAATTGTTGTTGTGTTGTAAATGTTGTACGTCGCATTTCCTACAAATGAGGTCGGCAACTCAGCATAAAGCTGTGTTGGAGTTGCCTCCAGCACAGCGCTGATTTCCAGTGCCAACACACCCTCATTGATAAATATTTATAACGTTAAATATTTAACCCATCACCCATAGAAAGTAACACAGTATGTGAAATATAAAACAGATATGACAAACAGTTACAAGATAAAATAGAAAAGGTTTGAAGACACACTTCGAGCACACATAAAATAAAACGAAATTACATAATAAAAGTAGAGAAAATATATAAAAAAATATAGATGAATTGAGAACATCCTCCTTTTTAAAGTTGGTTAAAAAGTAAACAACTATAATAACTACAATTCCAGTACAGTAACAATAGAAGCAAGTAAGCAACTTTACAATTTTTGTTTGCTTAAAATACTAAGCAATGTATGTAAATGTTTACTCGGAGGCTTGTTTGATAAAGCACCATCTGTGAATAGTAGGCACAACCACCTGGGAAACGTTCTATACGACTTTGCTCCTGTTAAAACTTGCACAGCAGCGCCGCGTAGAGAAAATATCTTGAACTACAGTCGCAACGTGTATAGAGAAAAAATATAGATGGCGCTGTGCAAAAAATACGTAGGTAACCATTTCTACAATGTTATTGATTGTCTCATCTCTGTTTGTTTGTATTACTTATTATGTATTAACTAATGAAACGAACTTAGAAACCCATTTGTCCATTATCTAATTTCAATTTAAGCTAAAAACTAAATAACCGTCATCTATAAACTCGGTTACAAATCATATTTTTAATTATTGACTACCATGATAATGGTTCAAGATCCCAGTCACCCCAGACTTACGTGATTTTAGGAAAGATGAAATTTTTGGGATAAATTCAGAATTCCGCTGTGCGAGGAAGCGCGATAGCATTTCTCAAGTCAATTCAATATTATTTATATTAAATTTTATATATATTATATATATTCACGCGTCAGAGTGCATCTCACTTGTACTTATACGCTTGAATAATGCTCTAATACTCTCGCGCTTCCTCATACAACGGAACTCTTAACGAGCCTGGGAAGATATTCGGCCCGCCAGATTAGTCTGGCTCATTGGAAAATATTTCAAGATATTATAATTGGTAATATATATAAAATTCAGCCTCCATAAAATGACGCAAGTTCCCACATTTTTTTAAAAAGTGTCTGTCAAAACTTGTGCCCCACAGGGAGTGTCTGGCAACTGTATATCTTTGTTTATAACAATATCATATATAATATATGCAAAAACTAGCCTTGCTACTTTGACGTAAGTTAACATGCTTTTTTCCACCTTTGATACCTGCTACCTGAAAAACCATCCCCTATGGACATTTGCAACACCAAAGGTGCTATGCACAAATGCGCTGCTGCTCTCTTAAGGAAGACTGGAACCTGGTCCCTATTGCCGGAACACAACTCAAGGTTGTTATAGCGACATACTTTAGACCAGGGTTGGTAGCCATCCAGTCGGGCAAATACCCTACCACATGGCTGTCGGTAGTTTAGTCGCCTCTTACGACAGACCGCCCGGCCGCAGGAAATTGTATTCTCTCTCCGTTCCTGCACGGATAAGTTAATAATAACTAGTCATAATATTCGCATAAACATATTGGTGAATCAAATCTTTCTATTGTTTTCACAAAATAAACAGTCTTTGTAAAAGGAAGTAATAAAAACGCTCTTATAAATATGTGACGTAATTAAAACACCTATCTTTCCATTTACGAAAGCAAAAACAGTAATAAAACGAAACGCGAAAAAATTTTCAATTATCGTTAGAATTTCATGATTTTTTCTCGGTAACAGATAGATGCCTGTTGTATATTTATGTTTGAGGCGGAAATTAATAATATATTTAATTCGAAACGGAAAAGGGAAGTAAGATGACCTACTTTTCGACGAAAATTGGATAGTATAAAACATTCGCACTTTTTGTCGCGTAACTTACATCATTGGAGTATGTCAACGCTAACATTTTCCTGTTACTTTTCAAACTTATGAGATTTATATTAGAGGTTTTGTTGTAATAAATAAATATCAATATTTATAAAGGGCTATAGAAAATAAATATTGAATTTCAATATGATTGTAACGAATGACTTAACTGCTTTTGGAGCGAGTTGGAAACTTTGTTCTGAATTTGTATTTTTAAAAAAGTATACCTACTTTTTTATTACTGGAGTACAGCATGCAGGCTGACACCCCATCTGATGGAAGGTAGTTCCGTCAACTATGGACATTTGTAATACGAGATGTGCTACCAATGTGCTGCCGGCCTCGAGGGAGAACTTGATTCAAGCAACTCATGTTGCATAACCACTCAAGATTGTTATGTTATTACATGTACAATAGACTAGGGGTGGCAACCATCTTTTTTTTTATTACGCAGGGGAAATGTCTTTGGACACCATCCTCGGGCCCTTCGGGGGAAGGGCCAGAAAGTAGGCATAAGGCCTGCATCGAGGGCGTGTGGGACTCTCAGCGGCCAGTTGTCCACACTTGCTTCTAAAGCGAAGCTGTCGCGAGAGTCGGCTGCGGAACTACCCACTAAACCTAAACCTGCGCCCCATTTATAGCGCTTTTACGAGGCGTCACGGGATCTCGTACAGAGTAACTACACCGTGATACCCCTACGCTCTGTAACTGGGCCACCCCGGGGAGCAGAGTGACCCACTTCGTACAGCAGGGGGGGGGAATCCACTGTCACCCCCGTGACAGCGGCCCCCTGTGACGGTAACTAAGGGAGAAGAAGATGCGCGTAGCGGTGCCGACGACCTCCGGTCCGTCTCCTGCGGACGGGGTCCGCGTACGTGTTCTCCGCCCTCGCTCTTTCAGCGGCCTCCTGCGACTTGACGGATTCGCAGAAGGAGGAAACCGTAAGCCAGGAATGTTGACCCTGGAGCATCGCTTCGACCATGCTACGAAGCGAGTCCACAGGGCCAACGACGTTCTCTAGGAGGGCCCTCTGGAGCCCCCAGAGTGCGCCGCACTCGTGGCAATGCGGGGAAGGTTCCCGCCCCACGATTTAATGCAGATACTTACCAAAGCAACCGTGCCCGGTAACCATCTAGGCCAAGGATGGCGAACCAATGGCATGCGTGCCACTGAGGACATGCGACATAAAATTTTGGGCACGCCACTGATCGCAAAGTTCACTATGAAATATTATATTACGAACGAACGCCGAAGAAACCGTTTGACAAATGACTTCAGTGTAGTATGCATTTTGCTAAAAGTAACGTCTTACAATCCTAACATAAGTTATTTGTCATCTAATCTGCAACAAACAGAAGTCAAACTCTCCTTTCTTTCACGTTCTCCGAATTATTTGGGGTCTTAATCTTGTTCCTCTCAATTTTTAGTCACGGATGCAACTTTTAAGGATCCCCTTTTGTATTTATTTCTCACCTTATCCATTCTTGTAACACCACACATACATCTCAATATTCTCATCTCAGCTAAGTGGACACGTTTGTGGTCTATCACTTTAGTGGTCCAACAGTCCGACCCGTACAACATGACCTAATGTTACTTTAACTTGTATTACGCGATAATTGAAACATATATCATTGTACATTGCGAAATTGTTTTTTTATTACTTTCCCAATAATCACGCAGTTAAAATTAACGCACGTCTATGAACCCATGAAACATTTCTATAGAAAAATTTACACGTTGATACATAAAGGTTCGCCACCCCTGATCTGGGCGGAATATTCTACAAGTGTAGAATAATGATTTACTATGTGAGAATTGTGTTAATAAAGAAAATAGAGAAATAATACTTCGAGTTGCCCTAACAATTCTGCTGTTTAGACATACGACTGTATAAGTGTATCCACTACACGACCGACTCGAACCCTAGTCTTAATGTCCACAGAACCTAGCGGTCGTTGTAACCAAAATCGGTTCAGGCAGTATAATTTACCTACTAGATGGCATAATTACAACTACATTCATGTCTTCTAATCTTTATAAGATTTCAAATGGGACATCGGCGAAAACTTAAGATATAAAGTTTTTATTATTGTAAACCCTATAGTTTTTATAGATATCCCTCAGTAATTCTTTAGCCTATTTAAAAGCAATTTGCAGACACAGAATTTAATTCTAAAAACAGTTAATGGTCAAGGATAGCCCAAATAGTGGTTTTCAGATGGTACACACTTCAATTTTATTTACTGGTATAGTGGTGCCTATGAGATTGACATGACATGTCCATGTGGAGAACAATCCCAAAAAAAATAAAGAAGAAAAAAAAATGGTATATCTAAATCAAGTTTCACCCAGGTTCATTTCCCTTTTTATTTTGCCTACAAGGAATATACTTGGGTGTACACTACATATAAGACGGGTCTTAGCGTAAATGTATTTTAGTCCCTCCATTCGTGTACAATATGAATAACCTCCCGCATCTCACCAGTCTATAATCCTGGGCCACTCCAAGGGACAGGTGCGTTTAATTTATCTTCGTTATCCGTTTCTAGGGCAACATCTTCGCTACTTACGTATTGTCGGGTTCATAGAGGCCGGTTGAGGGAACTACTTAGGGTTATATTGACTATGTTAATATTTGTGTTGATACCAAATTTGTAATATAAAACCTGTCTTAAGCCTTTCTATAACTATCTATACAAATATTATAAAGAGGAAAGATTTGTATTTTTGTATGTTTGTAACAAATAAACTCAAAATTACTGGACGGATTTCAAAAATTATTTCACAATTATAATGCTACATTTTCCCTGAGTAATATGAGGCTGAGGCTATATTTAATTTAAATAATCGAGTTCGAAATTTTTTTCAAGGCAGGACAACATCTGTCGAGTGTTAAATAATTCATCCAATTCAATTAGTGTATTGAAGGATTCCGTAGAGATGACAAAGTCCACTATTTTTGTAATCTACTTAGGAAACGCTAAACGCATTTATAGGCGGTTACTATACCTTACTATTGATTCACTCTCCTGACCATCGGTTGAATTTTAAGATTACAAGTATGGAGCTTATGTCAAATTTTAACAGATGGTAAGGCAAATGAACGGTCGGTAAGATATAGGAATCAGCCGTTAATCAAATTTCCCAATGCGTTTACAAATGACTGACAGTTCTGTATCTGGTTCAAATGAATTTTCATTAAAGGTATATTTTAAGTCCCGCCACCATTACATATTCAGAATGTTCACAGCAGGAAAGTGGCAAGGAATATGGGCAACGCGTATACGTCCTGTTGGGCATATCATTATATTGGGTTTACATATTCACGCTGCTCACCTCGTTTCTTTCTCGCATGCTGCCATTGAAGTGGGTATAATGTAAATGGGACATTAGAGTGGAGACTCACTTTTTAAAACTTTTGGAGAAACATCGTTAGCAATCTTTACATACCGACATATCTATACAGATAAATAAAATAGAAGTGTCTGTTTGTAATGTCAAGATAACAGCTTTTTACTAAATGTATATGAAAGTATATACGGAACTTATATCAAACAATCAATTTTTACAATTTTGTCTGTCTGTCTAGATGTTTCGACTAAACTCTGAAGCGGTTCTACCAATTTTGACGGGACTGTCACTGGCAGATAGCTAATATTATAAGGAGTAATATAGGCTACTTTTTTAGGGTTCCGCGAAAAAAGTTCACGCAGCTGAAGTCTCGGGCACAGCTAGTCTGTATGTATAATAAATCTGCAGGGATGTCGAGTTTGTCCAATGAGCTTAAAAATAAAAAATATATATAAGAAGGGCTAATTCGGACCAGCAGAAAACGAAACTGAATTTTTGTCTATCTGTTAAGAGCATTTCGGTAAAACTACTGAACGGATTTTAATGAACTCATATTATTATAATATGTATTCTGATAAACAACGTCGTTTCGGTAGGATAGACTAACATAGCCAGAGAGGTAGCGCTGCGATATTATTTTTGCAGTGCCGCCGCGTCCGTGCAATTCACTTCCAAATACGCTGTCACGGCAAAGCAAATGAGTGTGTGTGTACTGTGTTATTTGTAAAATATATCTATACAAAATGTTCGACATAAATAGCTGTAATTATACAGAGGTAGAGATACAGATAGATGGATAGAAAGACAGACAGGCGGAGGAACGTACATGACGATTGTATAAAGGTTTCGTTGAAAAGCAAAATAGTTACGTAACCCAAAATACGAAATAAGCATGTTCAAATATTTTATATGTTTATAAATATGTGTATTGAGTTTTATCCTATGTTAATTATTAGGTTAGGCATTGTTCCTACGACCTATTATATACTACGTATGACCGCAGTGTGTAGCATAATTATTCACAAACGAAACTTTAACCTCGTTTAGAATATTCTGTTATTTGCGGTTTTTACCGGTTTAAAGTTAATTCAGTATGAGTTACTGTCGGTGTCACACTTGAGATGGGTTGCGTCCCACGAAAGAGCGGATACTTAACACTCGACAAAACTGGTATAATGTAATGTACTTATATGCGTAATACCTGTTGTAAAGTTACAAGATTAATATTATGTTGCAAATGGCTCATTTAACGCTTTATAGTTAAAGCACTTGTTTGTGCGTATGTTTTATACATTGTATTTTTTTATTGTCGAATACTTTCTTTATTTTATTTTTACTGCGAAGCTCGCAAAAAGCCAGGCGGCTCCTGCTCCTGGAAGGTGGTTACCGTCACCTATAGGCGTTTGCAACACCAGTGGCAAAGTCAACTCGTTTCCAGCCTTTAGGGGATAAAAAGAATGGAATAGGGCGATGAGATAGAGGGATGAGACAGAAGGAACGGGATAGAAGGGATGGGATATGGTATTGGAATAAGGGGGGTGGGATAGGGATTGTTGGATGGGGGAGAGAAAAGTGGGCAATCGGAATTCTCAATCATCGCACGAAACACAATTAACTCAAGACTAACCATTTCACGCCGCTGTGTGAGGGTGCTACTGATCAAGCCGGCCCTAAGGGTGCTTTTCCACCAGAGATGTGATATGCTGCAAAATGTAAAAGCTATTTTTTGGCTTTTAGTGTGAAGTCGGTTTTGTTTTAAAAAATAT
This sequence comes from Dendrolimus houi, assembly GCA_039645545.1. Taxonomy (NCBI): domain Eukaryota; kingdom Metazoa; phylum Arthropoda; class Insecta; order Lepidoptera; family Lasiocampidae; genus Dendrolimus; species Dendrolimus houi. The sequence goes on from CM077132.1 coordinate 10,999,736, forward strand.
GTTTGGCTAATTAGTTGCGCAAATACTTCAATAGCTTTAGACATAATATATTAAGCACCTGTAGAGATTATACAACTGGCACGCGTATACAAAACCATCTCACTCTTCGGTGTTTATGCTCCTCAACAAGGGTTGCTCTCAATTTCATTGCGACCCACTAATAAGATCCTGACTCAGTGACTATGGGACCACTTCAGGAGTATATACTTACTAATAAAGGAAACAAATTGAAAATCGGCCCAGAATTGATGGCGATATCATGTTTTGAAAAAGTCGTTTCAAATTTTCGTAGGTTTCTCTAATTCCTTGGAATTCACTCATGAGATCCTGATATTGTGACATGGGACTAATTCGGAAGTATTACCTTTCGATTTAAAAAAAAAACGAATTGAAACGGACAAGTGGCAAAACGAAATGCAACAAAATTTTAACTTTAAGTTTTACAGGCAGATTGTTAATGTACTTGTCCAATTTGAAAACCTGCCCATAAAACAGATTCGCAGGATTACTGCAAATTATGATTTGGTTAGGTCAGTTACATTTTAATGAATGCATTTTTTATTTAAACATTTTTTATCAAACCAAAAAACTGAATTCGATCCGGAACCAAAAAAATATCCATAGTCTAATCTAAAATTATGCCGCCTCTCCACGCGGCCGTAACGCTTTTTCGTAACAGAAAAAATCCTAATACCCCCCGTCTATATAGCAGTTTCACTTCAAAATATTGAAAATCAGTCCACAATTGACAGTGAAATCCAGTAACACACACACAAAAAAAAACATACAGATTCCACCAGTGCTATGCTATACAAACCAATGAATATGATTGGTGGATATCAAACAAATCCATAGCCTTGTTGCATAGCACATCTCTGGGGTAAAGATACCCTAAGAACTGTAATCAACCCATATCGGTAGCGCAGAGAATAATCCTAGGCAGGATTTTTGTTCCAAATGGTTATTGTAGTAACGCGGAATACAGGTTCTAGAGAAGTGCTGCGTTGTAAGCGTAGTAGCTCAAGGAAATAAAGATGAACATTCTGCCGATGACGATTACACCTAATGCTTCATCCACACGCGCTACGACATTGGATTATTAATAAAGGACGAATTTCTCAGAAACGCTCTGGTGTTATAAACGTCCATAGGCACCAATGGCCATATTCCATCGGATAAACCTGACTGCCTGCTTGTGACAAAAAAAATGGCGAAGTGCGTCCACGTACAAAAAAATGTTCATAAGCACTTTCAACAGATTCTGCAAGGATCTGTTGAAGTGATTATGAACATTTTTTTTCATTTTACTTAATATATACCCTAAAGTCATTAAAAGTAAGTATTCCATGACTCAACAAATCTATTTCAAACTAATTAGAGCTATAAGTTCTTTCGTTTAATTTATAATCTTTATTTTGCTATTAGTTTAAAGGGAATATTGTAATCCGGCAGGATCTAAGCAAAAATGTCATAATTTAAACTTAGCGGGCAATTATCTGAATCTGTATGTGTATATATATATATATATATATATATATATATATATATATATACATACATATGTATACATAAATATAGTGTTCTAGATATTTTATATTATCCGTGCAGAAACGGAGAAAGAAAAAATACCTTTTTTGCGGCCGGGCGGCCTATCCTAAGGGGCAACAAAACAACCCACAGCCAGGTGGTAGGGTATTTGTATGCCTGGATGGCTACTACCCCTGGTCTAGAGGTTGCCGCCATAACAACCTTGAGTTGTATTCCGTCATTGGTGGCCAGGTTCCAGTATCCCTTAAGAGAGCAGCAGCGCATTTGTAGTACCTTTGCTGTTGCAAATGTCCATAGGCGATGGTAACCATTTTCAATCAAGAGAGCAGTCTGCCTGTCTACTGCACTCATGCAATAAAAAATAATTGTACAAGTTGCAACAGACATGAGTTACGAGTTCACGATGTCGAGCAACGAATGTAACTTCAATGCCCGAGGCATCCTGTTTCTGTCGACCTTTAGGTACAAAGCATGCGTTCTGTTATTTGATACCCAGTTTTAGAGCGAACTTCCACAATCAATAATTTTATAGGCCTTTAAAAACAAGGTTGGTAAGTTCATTATCAGTAATTGGCATTAGGCACAGCATATTGTTCAAGAACGCTTATTACATTTTTTGACTAATGTTCTACTACATTTTTTTTATTAATTTAGACTCTACTTTTTTGACTAACATATAAATACACTGGGTGGGCAAATCAGGTTATTATCCGCGAAACTTTTACCTCATAGTTAAATGCATTGAGGAGATTCGAACTTTCCAGTTTTTTCTTTGATATGGAGTAAACTTAGCGAGGTAAGTAGGTAGGTGACGTTTAGACCATTACACCGCAACGACTTCTATTGCAATTTCATACATTTGTAATACTTGCAACAACTCAGAAGTGTTTATGGTAGTAAAAGAAGAACAACTGGTCACAAAACTTTATATTCCCAGTACCTTACGGATTTAAAATATTTCAATACGTAGTATCCATAGCAGTTTGTGATATTTCATACACTGACTATTCAAATACGACAAGCATTTTAGAACACCTCGACATCCCTGCAATTTTACAGTATATCAAACTTGTCATATTGGCACAACCGATAAGGGATTTAAGTCATTCATAAACTATTTTAATTAAAGGATTATGCATGACAAGAATTTAATATATTATTGTTGTTTGGATATTTCAGATAATATTTTATATAAGATGTTGTATAAAATATTATACTTAAAGTTTTATATGCAATAAAATAAGTCGAACACAGTATAAATCTATAACGTCTGCCAACATGAAAATAAAATGTAGTGAATACCGCCTATATACAATTAAGAGGTTTGAATTATAATCTGTACACAATTATCACATTATATAAAGGATAAATATTGTAACAAAATTATTGTAAATTATAGACAACTACTCTATACAAAACAGGCGCTAATTACCTAATTAATAAAAATATAACATTATGATTCAATTAAGGAAATGGCCGATTGTATCGTTCAGAAATAAGAGGGATCGTTCAGAAATCAGAGGGTACATAACAAAATCAATTATTAACTTTAAAAAGAAACACGACAAGAACAATTATACTAGTTATGCTACTCAATAAATGTAACACATTACTGTTTTGTAATTTTTAATTATATTGTATTAGTATAGTTCATGCATGTAATAAATTAGAAAGTCGCGAGGTATCAACTTAAGAAAGAATCGAAGAAAGCACTCTTTCAAGAAAATTATAGCAAAACAAGATGTTTGCAAACAGCAGAATATACGCAACACATTCATTAAACAAACAATAGGCTTTCCTTATCGAATTCGTCACTCGACTGGATAAACATCGCGTTTATATTCCCGACATTCAAGTCTTCAAATATCAGCTCGCGAAATCAAATGTCATTACAAAACGGATTAATCCATTTAAAGCGTTGGCAGAAACAAAATGAAATAATAATTTACCGTTGGATTTTACATGCTCAACTCTAGGATACATAAGAAACTAAGTCACAGTCATAATACCTATGTAAAATGTACAGAACATCCAATAGTCGAACAGAAGAATATTTTATTATAAAGGAAATCAAACCAAATTGTACTATTAAAAATGTAATATACTATTAAATTCATAATTTATTTTCGATGGGGTTTGAATTAAATAAACATTTAGAACAAATGTAGTGACAACTATTACACAAATATTTAAAGTATTTGACTGCTAAACTTTTTCAAAACAAAGTAAGTCTACCGTGCACGGCGGTATCGGTAACTCGACAGCACAAACCCACAAGGTAACTTTTGGTACTCACCTGGTGGTACTCCAACCGGTGGTGGGAAAGGGAACAAAGGGGAACACTAATCCGTCAGTATTTTAAGGGAGGGACGCCCTTGAGAGGAAATATATAAAATATCCTACTAAACTACTACTACAAGAGAAACACTACGGGGGATGGAAAAAATGTCTGTCCAAATACACCCCCGCGCCTCGTCCTTTTCCGACACAACCACTTGCTCCCTGAGTATATTAAGTTATCGTCACTAATAATAATGTTCCACTCACTGGCTAATATGTAAAATTCTCAATAAATAGTTAAATATGAAATTGTATCACGCGAGAGCAATCAATCTGTGTGTTTTCAAGGCGTTTCTGCGGCATACCGTATTTTCGACGGGATAAAAAAACGTGCCTGGCATGAATCGCGTAACAATCGAAAACTGGCGTATGTTCTAATCCGAGGTGATTATTTTGTATTTCGAACACCAAGGTATTTTTATTATGTGACCGTAACAAATTATCTATCAATAACCGAAATTAATGATTTTAGGCCATTTTAAAGAGACGCAAGTCTTCAAGTGTGTTATGTAGGTATTAGCGTTTATGAGGCGAGCGTAACACCAAAGAGTTACACTTGACATGCTACATATTACGTCGCATTTTCCAAAACACTTATTAAAATATCCCCTGAAAATGCAATGATATATATGAAAATCCTCATAGACCCTCGGATACGCTGACTTATACTTAGCCATCCTAACGAAGCTCCATTTCAAAATTCAAATAAATACTGACGAACCAACTTTGTACCAGACAATCAACATAATTTATATCAAATTAAAAGACCATAAATAGCTTATTTCTTTAGAAACGTAACATGTGTTTTATAACACTTTTTTTAAATATTAGTTACGTGACCTAGAGATTAATGAATAATTGAAAATTTTAAACATAAATCGTAATTAAGTTATACATATTTTCTACATTTTGAAGATAAATAAGGCAATGAAACGTAATATATACGGTAATGTGTGACTTTTACATCAATTCCAATTTTTAATAGTATTATAATCGACTCTAAAATCAGTTTGATAGGTGTCAAATGTGACCTTATAGAACGGCTGAACTATAATATCCAGGAGTACTGTGTTAAAACCCGCTGGCTTTCAAAACATTGTCTTATAAATCCTTCATAGTATACCAAATTTTTCCACTGTTTTCTATAAGACTATGCCAGATCACGTTGGTAACAGGGGTACATGTGTACACACATCATCAATCACAACCTTCGGTCTGCCGGTATTCGTGGTGGCAGTACATTAGCTCCTTAATTAAAGCCCTGTACAGATGGCGCCACGCCTGCCAGCTATGTCATATATTTCAATTAATTCTTGTCACCAAATCACTTCGGATGTTTAATTTATTTACAAAGTAATTTTGACAAATTGTTTCGATAAGTATACCTCGTAGATATACATAGAAATTATTGAAGTAATATTAATTATACATAGAAACAACATTATACGTAGAAATCATTGAAGTAATATTAAACATAATTAAATCAATGAAGAACTTATATCAAAATTTAATAACAAAGTTTCTGTATGAATCTTAAAAACCATATGCCAAAAAAATTAAGTATAAAAACAAAATGGAATATTAATAATAATAATAATCAAGCAGACAAACACACATATTGTATATCCCCAAATTAAGCAAGTTACGCTTGTGTTATGGGTAATATACAACGTACCACTCTGGGGCCGATCCCAGACACCCAGACCATAGTAAATAACGGAGAAAATACGTTTGCGAAATTTACAATACCAGGAATCGAACCCGGAGCCTCTGCGTTGCAGTCAGGTAGGCCGGCAACGGCTTAGCCCGCTCAACCACAGAGGCCATCGATATTTGATTGCCTCTGTGTACTTGTGGTCTATAAATTGAGATTTTAAGGCCTTTTGGAGCTACGTCTTTTACTAGGCAATTATTTTCTCTTCTTATTCTGTGAATGGAGCTCTAAAATTTCGGTTCGATACCCATCAGGGTAAATTTCGTAAAAAGAGTATATTGTTTACTATGTATCTTTATGATAATTATTTTGAAAATTCAACTAAGGCCCTAAAATACGAATATATAAACATGAATATCGAATATAAAGTCACTAACAGATGTTTTGAATGGCTTAAGTATTAAGAACACTTTCTTTATGTGTACATTTATCCTCTAGATAAAACTTTCTTGTGGTTGTAAATCCCGCATAATAACCTTTACAAAAATCTGTAAGTGTTAAGTAACAAGCCTTACTGAGCTCAAACTAACACTTTTATCTGAGCTTTATTTTAATATCAAAAGAAAATATTTTGAAAAATTCTAACGTAGGGGTACTGAAGAGTACCAGCCTCGCAGTCGCCATAAGCCGCTAATCGGCTTGTCAGCCGCAGGTTGCGGGCATTGACTTTCAGATCACGTCTTTGCAATCTACATACCAGGACATTGTTAGGGGGACCTAAAAAAACACTTTTTATATGAAAGTCCCTGCACTTGTTTTAAATTATGCGATGGTTCCGCGCGAGCCGTGAATTTCGTTGACTTTCAGGAAGGCCGCTTTGAATTTTAACTACATGAATATAATAATAATCGACGAACAAACACACATATTGTACTTTAGCGACTTAGCTATTAATTCCTAAAAAATATTACTCCCAAAGAAATAAACTATATGTCATAAACTGCTCAAAATTATTTTGTTTAATTCAATATATGTTGAGATAATTATTAAGTGCTATCTATCACTATCGCAACGGACATAATGAAATTACAAAATTTCCGGTTCTGTCATTTTCATACTGTTATGAAAATAAATAAAGTAAACTGATACCATTGTAAACACTTCACCCAAAAATTGTCACTTATTCAATTTATTCAAGATACTAAAAAATCTTAACATATTTTTATTTTGTACCCATACTACTACCATATTATTATTTGTATGGCTACAAAATAATAAAAAAAACTAATTGATTTGTATAAAATAATAGGGTGCATGACGCACCTAAACTTTTATATCATCAAGCATACTGTGGTATGTGAACACATGTTTAAGAAATAAGTTACCTTTGTCTTTGCCAAAAACAGTATAGTTTCCCCTATATTCTACACTAGAGTTTACCCCGCGGCGCGCCGCGGGTCTACCTCTAGTGCGCATCTCGTGCTTAAAGAGCAGGACAGGTTACATTAGTATTAAATTTTTATATATTTGTCCCCGGAAGATTCACTTCATTTTATATCGCAAACTATATCATCCCCCGTGTATCTGTAAACTATATAAATGGCGAAACTTGACAAAATACGCAACATGGACAACATGGACTAAGTGGACCAAGTGGACTCCGAGTGGACCCCGAGTGGACCCCGAGTAGACCCTGAGTGGACCCCGAGTGGACCCCGAGTGGACCCCGAGTGGACCCCGAGCAAACCCCTAGTGGACCCCGAGTGGACCCGGAGTAGACCCCGAGTGGACACCGAGTGAACCGAGTGGGCGAAATGGACAAATTCACAAAACTTATCCTAGTTTCCGGTATAACCTTTACATAAATCTATCACAAAATATATCCCATTATCCGGGATAAAAAGTATCCCTTGGCCACCCTCGGTATTAAAATTACATATGTACCGAGTTTCAGCTAAATCGGTCCAATAGTCTTTCCATAAAAGGATAACAAACAGAGAGACAAATATATTTTTATCCCGAAAACTATCCCATTTTTCGGGATAAAAAGTATCCTATGTTCATCCTCGGCATCAAATATATATGTATATATATATATATATATATATATATATATACATACTGAGTTTCAGCCAAATCGGTCCAGTAGTTTTTCCGTGAAAACGGAACAGACAGACGGACAGACGGACAGACGGACAGACAGACAGACAGAGTTACTTTCGCATTTATAATATTAATAGGGATTGTATGTTCATTGTTCAATATTTTTACTTTATATAAAACTAATTGTAATTCGATTATCCGGGAGACTCGACTTGCCTGCAGGCAAATAATTCGATTATCCTCCTGATAATCGAATTATCCTTGGCTGTAGCCAGGGCAACAAGTATGTCCGATGATAACCCTTTAGCCAGGGAAAAGTGCATTTCTCTTTAAAAGGACCCCACGAAGCCAGCATCGTAACAAAACGGAGAACTATAAAAAAAGCAAGGGTGACGTCGTTGGTATCAATCAAAATATATTAAAGACGAAAGATCTGTCGTCATGCGACACTAATAAATACAAGGTGGTAATTACAGTGAAATATTTTATATTTAACCCCGCAATATTAAAGACTTCATAAATTTGACATGACTTAAAATTAATCTCGAGACGGGTAGGCTTCACCCAGAATATACGTCGCGCCATCGCTTTTCGTTTTGGTGAATTTAATAAAGAGCACTGTGGCCTGGCCGCGTCAAGATTGATGTACCAAAAATGGCTTCAGTGTAAAGGAAATTAAAATAAAAAAGATGTCAACTCTTTTCAAAAAAATATGAATATAGACTTCCGAATAACGTCTTCAAAAAAGATCTTCCATATTCGATTACTTTACTTTTTAAAATAAATAATAAACATTTAAATTACTTTTTAAAATAAATAGAAAATGTTCCATTAGTATATCGTGATAGCTTAGTAAATAACATACTCAGATGTTATTCCTGACCCCCCCACGATACGCTCGCCTGATCAGGGTGATGTTACGAGGTTGAAAAGACTACAAAGCCGCTGACAGGCTACCAGAAGCCACAGATGGCCACCCAAAGCCCGAGATTGCAACCAAACGCCAACGAATGGCCAACTAAGCCACATACGAAGCCAACGCGAGTTCGCGAAGGTCATCAAGCCAAGTAGAAGCCAGGACAAAGAGTCTCTCGTCGCCTCTAATAGCCAAGAGGAAGAAGACCACCGAGAGAGGAAGTTATTCAAATAACCTATTCGAATAACCTAAATATTTATTATTAAACGTTTAATTAATTTGACATTATTTTGATTATCATTTTTAAAAATAACATGCTAACAATGTGTTTTAACTGTTGCATATATAATTTGTTTTAGAATTAATTCCCAAAGTGTCTAATATTGGTTTATATAACCCACACATGTGGGTTGTGAGAGATATTCCTAGATAGTATTTAGGGCTTTTAAATAAACAACAACTGTTCGTAATACTTTCTATTCCGAGAATGAATGTACATGATTTTTGTATCTACCTACTTGTTACAATATATTACATACATAACACCTCACCACTTAATTTTGACTTTACAACTACTACTTACAACTAATCTTAAATTATAAATATCTTAATTAATTAATTTGAAACCGTACTACAGGTTTTCGATTGCGGTTGGCATGACTCACTGGCTGGGGTGAAGGCTCTTGCATTACGGCATCTAGTTCCGTGGGTTCAATTTCTCCCTTATTGTTACTCTCCCCTTGACTCATATCTGTCTCTATTATATCCGCTGGCCCCCGCTCTTGCGGGGCTTCATTCTCACCCCCAACCACTTCCGCTTGTATTATATCATCCTCTGAAATGGTACTCCCCGAACCGACCGCTCCCGATAGTCTAGATCTACGCCTTAAGTGATCTATATGTTTTCTTATAGGTCGACCGTTACTGTGCTCTACGAGATACTCCCGTGCACCTACTTTTGTTTAAATTACCCCCTTTGACCATTTATCACTGCTAGCATAATTTCTCATCCAAACTGTATCCCCTTCGTTTAATTCACGCAATACTCCGCCGGAATACTCAATCTGCTTTTGCTGTGACGCACGCACCCTATCCTCAAGTGACCGTTCACTACGTAACAGATCTAAACGAGACCGAAGCGTACGTCTCTGCAAAAGCATTGCCGGGGTTTCTCCAGTTGTACTCTGCGGGGTGTTTCTATATGCCAGCAGAAAAGTTTGCAAGGCTGTATCTAAATCTTTGTTTTCCCTATAGGCTTTTTTTATAGCTGATTTACACAATTTTACCGCATTTTCTGCAGCACCGTTTGATGCTGGATGGTAAGTTGGTGAAAAATATTGAGAAATGCCATTCTGTTTTAAAAAATCCCTAAACTCTGAACTAGTAAATGGGGGACCTTGGTCAGACACTATCTCAATGGGCAAGCCAAATCTAGCAAAACAACTTCTTAAAACTTTTATAACCTGAGATGCTGTTGTTCGTAACATTTCATAAACTTCTAACCATTTCGAAGACGTGTCAATTATTACCATAAAGGTCTTACCCCGTATAGGTCCTAGAAAGTCGATATGCAGCCTGCTCCACGGCTGTGTGTGAAACGGCCAGGGTTGCGGTGGTGCGCATGAGGGCGCGCTTTTCAAAAAATATTCACACGAATATTAGGTATACTTAAATAATGAAAGTCACTGTCTGCTTTTACTATATGTATAAATTTAACGTTTATTTCTTTTCTGTGAAATCTAGCATTTCTTGAAATTTGCTTTATACGAGTGATAGCAGAAATGGTACCTACATAGAATACTTCTATCCGAAAAATAAGTTAGTTTAAAATTGTACACGAGCAAACCAACATATAAAACCCTAGTAGTACGTATAGAAATATTAACATATTTCATATAGTTTCTTACAACAATTAACTGTTAAAAGTGAAACATAATCATTCTATAAAACACCAACAAAACTAAAATGTGACAACAAAAGTCAATTATAAATTTAAAACAATAAGCAAACAAAGACTGAAAAGTTTTGATGGAAGTTACAAACTCGATCAGGATTTTATCGACATAACGCGCTGTTACTGTGCCAAAATGGATTTTGAATAGTCATAAAAATAGTTACAACCTAGAATGTCTTTTTATAATAAAATTTGATTTTTATTAAGGTACCTATTTATGTATTTTATATCTACATGTACATAATTATATTATTTTTGTCTAAAGTAAAGGAACGGAGAAAGAATACAATTTCCTGCGGCCGGGCTGCCTGTCATAAGAGGCGACAAAACAACCCACAACCAGGTGATGATGCCGCCTTAACAACGTTGAGTTATGTTCTGGCATTAGTGGTGGTAGTCGGGTTCCAGTCTCCAAATAGTGTCACAAATGCAATTACAAAATTAATCAGACATCTAAAAATAGTGGCAAATGATGACCTTGAAAGTTTTCGTTATATAGATACAGGCGAATTTAATAAAAGCGTGTTAAAAATCTACTTCATAACAGAAGCTAGTATCAATAGGTTATTACTTTATTTCAAGTATGCACTGATTTAAATTTTTGTCAACACACCTACTGGTTTATACGCCACGTTATGTCAGAATGACGTTGACAAATGACGTCACTGCGCGGTCACAGCCCCGTATGTTTTACGTCACTTGGCTGCATGCAAAGCCTGTACTTTTTATATTACTCTGTAACGTACAATGCCAACTTTAAAATACATGCACCCGGTGTTTAACGACACTATTTGTTTAATGTAAATAATTGCCGCAATGCTTTGAGTAACTATCATTAATTTAGACTGTGTGTACTGTTTGGTGTTTTTATTAATCACTCTTTTAATTGAACATCAAAGTTATAGGAGCGAATTTGTGAAAGGGATAGTGCCTTCGAGCATTGTTAAAGGCGCTGAACTAAACTCCCATTCGATCTGATATTCTCCAAATAATACAAACCGATTTGGAACAAGCAAAGAACATGGAAGAAACCACGTTTACCAGATAACATAGACAAGTATATTACAGTGATGTGACTGGTAGAGTCGGTGCCGGCAAACCACGACGTACTCACCATGATCAAATTGAAGATATTCTGAAGAAAATAGTTTGGTAAAAAGAACTTTAAATAAACGTGTATGTATGAAGAGATTAATGAAACTTGATGAAGCGAAAATTATTTTTCAGGATCATAGCTGCTGGAGATCCATCATCTCTGCCTACCCCGATGGGAAACAGGCGTGACAATATGTATAGACAATATATTATGTAACTCTGAAGAATAACAATACAAGAAATACCAGGGAATTAACAATGGGTATTAAAGAAAGTCACAAATATCTCATTACTGCTATATAAATTTTCCGTATAATTTGTTACTGTTGCTTGTTAACAGCAGTGTATGAAGTACATCTCTAATTTTTTTTAGCGAGTTTTTAATAACGAAACAAGGACTTGTAGGAATATATTGCTCTTTTGAGTTATGGCAAGACTGTCTCACACGTGCAGTCAGCAAGATGAATTTATGTTACCCACTGTAGAACGTGAATTGGAGAATATTTCATTCAGTTGAGTGGCGGCAGTTCTGCGATAAGAATATGCGCTTAGATTTTTATTTAGATATTTTTCCAACAAATCTGGTTGGTTAGTAACGTGTCAAGGTTAACGTATGAATGTTTTATACGGCTCGTTTTACAAAGAGTTTTTCATAGTCCCCCGGACTGTTTTTTATTGGTGCCAAAGAACTTTCGTGTTTGGACTGACTTACTATGTTAAATACCTACTAGGTGTGCCCGTCACTAATTTTACGCGGGACTTAGACATTACATGCATATATTCATATCTTCTAGACCTCCAAATATATCGAAATGAAACATGTTAATAAACTTATGTTAAAATTCTTGTTTAATTCCTAAAATTTTCCTTGAAATCTGGTGAGGCGGTTTGAAGCCAGACTAAGAACCAACAATTTTATAAATGGTTACTTATGATGAGGCATAGTGTAAAAAGCAGTTTACACTTTTTGTATATCTCCACAAGCACTTATATAGTCATGAAATTAATATTATTTAGGTGTTGCAAACGCACCCAAATTCATGTAAAATGATAAATTAATAACTCCATAAATTAGAAAGAAGAAAGAAAGAAAAGAAAGAAAATAATTTTATTCAGGACAAATTATAAATACAGTATGATATACACACACACATACATACATAGTACATTAAATTCAATCATCATCATTATAAGCTCTTGTCGGTGGAACTTTCTCCAATCCTCTCTATTCTCGGCCAGTATTTTCACTTCTTTGTACGTCACGGCATGACGACACTTATCTTTTGCTATATTTGGTCGACAAATGCCCTCCAGGTCTCCCTTTCCCTCTTCTACCTTCTACTTTGCTTTCGATTATCTTACAGAGAAAGATGTCGTGTCGTAGTAAATGTCCCAAACATTCTTTCTCGCCTTTCCTATATTGTTTTTATAATTGTTCTCTTTTCTTTTACTATGGTCAACATCTCTTCGTTGGGTCTTCTTTTCTTTCCAACTTAGTCTTTTTATCTGACTCCAACACATTTCAAATACCACCACAACACAGCCTTTCTCGATACCTTTTTATCAAGTAAATAATCAAGTAACATAATGATAAATCGCACCATTCATCGATTGATTTGAATTATCCAAAAAAATAGATTAACTAGTGACAAAGCACTGAGGTATTTACTGAGGTATGAGCCCCGCAAGGTTCTGATTACTCGTCAAGTTTCATTTTAACGATGATAAATAATGGTTAAACACGTAAGTACTTAGTTTCCTATTCCTTCTCCACTCGTATATAAAACTTCTGTGATATTTAATTGAAAGTGTCCTTGGCAACACTTTCAGTCCCATATTTTTTCTATTATACAGATATTAGACGGATATTCAACAAAATTAAATCAATTTGTTTGAAAGACACGTGACTAAAAGGACACGACGGTAGTCAATGACACTGAATGATACAATTTTATGTTTACATAAATTACTTTAGTTAATTCAACCGACAGATTACCTCCAATGAATATGATTATGAATAGTCAGACGTTAAACAAATTCTATTTTAATGGATGGCATAATCTCTATATATAAAATTTAATACTGTCGATATTGTATGAATATCGATACGTTAATCGATAACTACTGCATCACTTAAGATGTCTCCGCAACCCGCAACTTCCTCACTGGTCGGTTTGTTTTGGTTTCAAACAAATTGTCTTTCCGCGGTATCTAGTGGTAAGTGATTTGTGATTCAACTAAATTACAAAACAGAAATGTACCTTGTAATATCGGCTTTAACATAAAACAAAAAACAATGGTATGGAATCGAAGAAGTATGTTAAGGTATTACGATTACCCAGTTGAAAACGTAACTCATAACATGCACTCCAATCACAGGTGACGCTGCTATTTATTCCCTTATTGTTTTCATGGATAATCTGAATTAAATTTTTCACTCAGCGTTTTACTATTTAAAAAATATTATTTAAATTCAAATCAGTCATAAATTTAAATAAAATAAATTTCATAACAAAAGTGTACCTAGCTAGTCAAGAATATCTGTATAATGCACACATTATAGTTTGTTTGTTTACACTTTATAAGATTATCATGTATATAAGTAATATCTATACATATAATAAAACTGTAGAGGTGAAATTTCTGTACAATGAAAATAAATGCTAAAAACCGAGTCAGGGGGATGTCAGAAGTGAAATAGAACTAATATTGATTTTTTTAAATTTTATGTTTGTCTGTTTGTACCGGCTAATCTCCAAAACGACTGGACCGATTTAAATGAAATTTTATATGGTGGTAGCTTATATCTCTGGTCAACATATAGGATACTTTTGATCCCGAAAAATTAAAGAGTTCCCATGGGATAGTTAAAAAACCGCACCACGTGGACGAAGTCGCGGGCATCAGCTAGTATATATATATATATATATATATATATGATAAATCTTTTGGCGGTGTCGAATTTGTACAAAAAATATTCAAAATTAGGTAAAAATCGGAGGGTTTCTGCGGACCAGTTGATTTCGGCTTATATGCCAGGTCAACATTTAAAATGATTTTTATTCTGATAAATGACATGTTTACATGGGATAGACAAATAAAGGTAAAACAGTGGTGAGGCGATTACTTTTTTTTGATTTTCATTATGGCATCACAAGGTTCGATGGAACATGCTAGTGTATAATATTATAAAATTCTAAACATGCCGTGTGTAAACATTGAAGCTATTAAAAAAAAACAACTGGACTACACTATATAAACAATGGGAACACGATGTAATTTTTTTTAGATTTCTTGTCTGTTTGCCTATTTATCTGTTTGTCTCTTTGTTCGGGATTCACGTAAAACTACTGGGCAGATTTTCGATGCGGCTTAAAATCTGCGCTACTTATCTTTATCCTGGAAATCCTGCGGGAATTTTTCTGGGAACGATCTAAAATGACCAAATTGAAGAAAAAATTTAAATTCCAATGCAATTTTTTCACCGGTCGATAGCAAATTTTATGTAATAAAATGAGTGATACATTATGTCCCGGAAATTTTCTCGAGAGCGATTGGAAGTGGTTCGGGTGCATAAAATTAGCTTCTGATACAGTTTTCAGTAAAACGATAGCTTTTATTCTTTTTTAAATGTTGTGATACTTTGTTTCCCGGGAATCCCGCGAGAAATTCGAGTCAAGCGTGGATGAAGTCGCGGACATATCTTAGTTATTATATATTTTTACAGATAAAAAATACACCACATAACTATGCCTTACAAATATGGAGCTCCTAATGAGAAGAGTTGCTGTCTGCTCGTATTCTCGTCATAATTACTGTGATCATTAATAACTTGGCGTCAACGGTTCCCATCTATGGTATTTATGATATCCTTCGTGACAATAATATTATAACTCGTTTAATTAGAGGCTAATTACTTTAGAGAAGAATTAATGGTGAAGTTTATTACAGTGAACAAAGCGATATTCTGTGTGATCGTACTCGCGGGCACAGCTTGTTTAATTGATTCAAATTGATCTTTATTTAATCCTTCTATGAGCTATTTGCATGAAGCAGCCCATAGCACTATATGAAAATGAATGTATTTAATTCAAAATGGAATCTTA
Source organism: Dendrolimus houi (assembly GCA_039645545.1). NCBI lineage: Eukaryota > Metazoa > Arthropoda > Insecta > Lepidoptera > Lasiocampidae > Dendrolimus > Dendrolimus houi. The sequence goes on from CM077132.1 coordinate 11,015,452, forward strand.
CTGATTACTTATTGAAAGTTATGAGTCTACCACCGCGTCCAAAGCAATTTTAGTTTCTCTTACAGGAGAAGAAGAGGCGCAACAAACTCCCCAGTAACACATCTGTACTTCATAATAATTATTATTATTATTCGTCTTTTTTAATGTAGTTTAAACTAATACTAATCAAGAAAATAGCGAATGACGCAATTGACAGTAATAAAACATAATAATTCAAGTCTGACAAAATAACATTAATTAATATATTAAATAAAGTAGACAAGACACAAAAATGCATAAAATATATACGACATAGCTTAGCTCCTAAGAAAGTAAATAAATATTAATATGCACAAATACTAATGTAGACTTAGAATATATATTATAAATAAGACAAGAGACGAAACCATATATTGTAGTAATTTAAAGCTCCTAATTATAGTAATTGACAAAGTCATGGGCGCAGAGGTTATTAGGCCTTTTTGAAAAAATGTGATGATGATTGTTCCGACCGTTTTCGGCCATGGCGACCACTTTGACCCCTAGTCGGGTAATTGGAGCTGGTGCGCGCGAAGATGGCTTGTGTAGCCTATCTTGGCAGCGAAACTCCGTGCACATTGAGGGCACCTGAGTACGCCGTTGTCATAATTGTATATAATGGCAGCAGGTGAGAGAGTCTTTAACTGGTCGCGTTTATTATCAAGGTCAGCTTTACGCTGAACCTCGAACTCGCGTACTTGGCTGTTCACCATGCTGCGCCATTCTGGCCGCTGTGCTGCCAAACTTTCCTATCGAGAGGGCTCTATATTGCATCTTTTCATGTGTCGTTTTTGTACATCCTTGTACCGGAGGAGGGGACCGCCATGATTCCGCTTTCCTTCCTCCAGTTCAGAAAAGAAGATGCGCTTGACCACTCTTTCCTCCGCTATACGAGATACGTGACCGCACCACCAAAGCTGTCGACGAATTAAGTAAGCTTCAATGTACCAACATTGGCTCGCCGAAGAACTTCGGTATTTCGGACCATCTGATCTTCATGATGGTACGAAGGCATTTAAGGTGGAAGCGGTCCAGAGTGCGGATGTGGCGGCGGTATGCACACCATGTCTCAGAGGAGTATCAGAGGTTTAGCAGCACGACTGTCATATACACTGATATCTTAGTGGCCAACTTAAAGTCATGCGAGCAGAAGACCTTGGAAGATAACTTGCCGAATGCCGCAGCTGCGGCACCTATCCTGCTATTGATCTCAGCATCAAGGTCACACTTGGGTGTTACAGTGTTCCCCACATAGCGAAATTTATCCACCTGCTTCAGTACATCCTCACCAACTTTTATGGTCAGTGTCTCGTGGCCGTTTATGTCCCGGGACATCACCTCCGTCTTTTTGGCACTGATCTTCGGGCCGAACTTACGGCAGGCTTGGTGGAATGCGGACATCAGCTGTTGCAGGCCGTCTAGGGATTCTGCCAGGAAGCATAAGTCATCAGCGTACATGATCTCAGTGATCGGTGCGTATGAGACTTTAGTACGAGCCTTAAGTCTGGCCAAGTTGAAAAGGCTGCCATCTGTGCGGAAGCGGATGCGGACTCCGTGAGAAACAGTTTGTAAGACCTCTCTGACTACCACCGCAAAGTATAATGCGAACAGAGTAGGCGCGCTAAGACGCATCCTTGCTTCACCCCCTCAGGTAACAGGGAAGAAGTGTGTCTGTTCACCGTCTACGGCAACGCAGCATTGCATGTCGTCATCCAGGAGTCTAAGAAGTCTCACAAACCTTTCCGTGCACCCGAGCTTACCTAGCACCAACCATAGGGCTTCCCGAGGCACGCTGTTGAAAGCCTTCTCTAGGTCAACAAAACAAAGGTATAGCTGACAACCCTAAGTTGTAATGCTTAAATATTTTAATCAAAAATGTGATCAACGCGAACCTGTACCACAATAAAGACAGACACATGTGTAAAATACAAATGTCAAAAATGAACTTCAAAGATTAGGAAGATGTTTTAGGACAAAAATTAAGTTCATATTTATTCTGTTAAAAATTAACCATAAAAAATGAATAGAATAATCGGTGATTATATAATTAAACACGCTCGTTGATCTGACTGGTCATTAAAGTAATCGAGTCCCTGTCAAATTGAGGGAATAGCGGAAAATTGACATTTGAAGGCTCACTAGCCTTAATTACCTCTGAGAGCTCCTTCAGATCATTTCGCTTGAAATTCCTCTGATATCTAAAATATGTGTGTTACTTTTATAAAGAATACTTTCTTTTATAACAGGTTTTTATAACGTAATATCAGTCGAAATAATAAAAACACTAAGAAATTTGAGCGTGTTTAAGATATTATATATAAAATTGATACATTATATTATCCAGTATATAATTGTAATTAAATAATCATATTTCAATATTATGTACATACTATATGTGTATGCGTAAGTGTATACTATAAAACATTCCCATCTAAAATTGCGTTAACTTGAAAGTGATCGAGTAGTAAAATAAACTCGCACTAACCAGATTGTTCTTTAAAAATCATAATGGTATTAAATGTACGTTTTAACGGTATAAGCGCGGTGATTTATTTGATTTTTATTATTCCGACGTTTCGGCCACTTTGAATCATGTATGAGGCTATTAAAATAAAAAACAACACCCAAATTTCAATAAAAAAGATCGTTGGCAAGTGGGTACCACCTGTTTGGGATCCGATCATCAAAACTGTTACGACTCAAACCCAGCATAAACCAACTGCCAGACCTCAAGACACTGTGAGCTCTTTCTGCGTGCACTGGAACACAAACCAACTTGATTGACAAATCCTTTCTATTTTACCTCCCACCCAATTTAATATTATATAAAATTATTAGAGCTAGGCATGTTTGCTGAAGAGTTTTTTGCGCCGCTTCTTCTCTTCAAGCCACAACATGTTGTGAAGCGGTGGTAAATTAGATTAGGCTCCCATAGAGTAAGTAATATCCATAAACAAAATTAAAACTAAATAATTAAAATCAAAAAGTTTAGCGGTAGGCTAAATAAGACTTTAACAATACTTATTGACACTTGACATCTTTGTCTTCCGTGATCACGGCTACTGAAAAGTGGCGAAACGTCGAAATTATTAAAAAATAAATAAACCACCGCGCTTAAAACCTTTAAAACGTAGTTTTATTATGTATACTAGTGTCGAAAAGTTAAGAAATAATAATCATAACGATATTTGTCTTTAGTCGCTTCCAAAGTTGTAATATTCAGAATTTCAAAAAATAAGGTGATTGAACTCAAAAATAATTACAATGCAAATTGGTTTAAATAAGATGCGTCGTATATCTTAAATGCTTTTTTTAACGGATTTCATAGCCAAACAACCAATCGTTCATTGCCTTTATGGAACCCTTCAATTTCCGTGTCCTACACGCTTTAAGCCGATTACGTAGTAAACTTGGAAACATAAGAGATATTGCAAAAGTACTCCTCGCTTATTAGATACTTTTCTTTTAATGTTAAGAGACGTTATGACCAATTGAATTCAAAACTTCCGTAACTTAATACGTGTCCGTTCGAAGTTACATAACTTCTGGATATAATGGATGGATATAAAACTTGAAAGAAAACGAAAGTGGTAGTTCGCGAAGAATCTCTCCTGGGTATAGTAAGTTTAAATATGACAGTTTACCCATTTCGGAAATAAGCATCTAAAAATTAAGTTTCTTCTAAGTAGGCTCGGAATGATGCCTTTAGAATTTTTAACAAACATATTAATTAAGTAGTTAAGCCGCTTTCAGCATTTATATTTCTGTTTCCAGTAAAAAAAATATAATTAGTAAGATATCCTAGAGGTATAATTTATGCGGCAATATAATAATTACATTATACTCTCCATATAGATATTAGTTTTTATATTAGTACATTCAGTAGCTAAACCCAGCTTCATTGTGGCTCATTCCTATATGATTTTTTTTATAAGGGAACTCAATCTTTTGATTACTTTCAAGTTTTGCGGACACAAACATAAATTATGAAAGCTAAATTTTTTATATATAGAATTAAAAGTATTGTTACAAGCTAAGCGCAGACAAAGACAAATTGCACGTACAGATTTGTAGAAGCACATTTATTACACGTCGGCATTTGAACTAATAACTAATAACATTGAAACTATTGTAATTCTTTTATGATCGTCTTCTTTTGTTTACTTATTTATTGGCATACGTTCTAGAGAACGGCCCATTGTTTATTGTACCCGTTTATGGCCACTTGCGGCCGACTCATTAGCCAGGTGTTTTGAATAATGTCGACTACGAAACGGGCACATTGCATTTGTGCAGTATAAAACTATGGTCTGATCGAGGGAGGGGCAGTCGAGCGAGAACCACGATCAAAGCGAGACGTGTGTACTACAATCGGAAATCTATTAGTGACGGACTTTGCGCGTTTTATTGAATTACGACCTTCTGCATTACGTTTGGACTTGTTGTGTTCAGTTATATTTGTACCTGTGTTATACGTGTTTGTATAGTTCTAATAAACTCTATAATAATTCCAACGGCATTTTAATTCGAGTCCCGCTAAACTCGTAACAGTATATAAAAACACTTTTCTATTCAAATGCACCGTTATATAAAAAATTAAGTTAATTTATGAACTCCTTTTCGAGTTATGGTACATAAACATGCGGATATATTAACACACATTTTATATGCATAAAGACTGTTTCTATTGCGGTATTGGGTAGGAACCTTTATACTTATATATACATTTAAATTTATTTAATATATTGTACTTATATATTTTCTAATTGACCATTTTGGTGATCAATAAAGTGTTATCTATGTATAACAACAACAACTACAATATCCTTCATTATACATATCTTATACTAATATATAAAGCTGAAGAGTTTGTTTGTTTGTTTGCTTGAACGCGCTAATCTCAGGAACTACTAGTCTGATTCTGAAAATTCTTTCAGTGTTAGATAGCCCATTTATCGAGGAAGGCTATAGGCTATACATCGTCACGCTAAGACCCATAGGAGCGGAGCACCAATGAAGAATGTTTCAAAATGGGGGGTTTTTTTAGCTTACTTTTTTTAGACTATTCCACGCGGACGAAGTCGCGGCCAGAAGCTAGTAATATAATAAAAGTGACACACTTCATTGAAATGGGCGGTCTTGTTGCTTAAAGCAATCTATTCCATGCAAACCTTTGGATGGACACGTACCTACAGTATACGTAGGTTTTGCTACCTATTTATCACTATAAGGTAGCATTTCACGCGCTTCAATCCAGGAAACTTCTAACAACAAAGGTATTAAAACACGTCATAATCGCAACACAGTCCTCAGTGGGCGTTCATAAGCCGCACTTGTCGCCGGAGTCGGCACCTCGGGTATAAACCAGCTCCTTTCAGGCTTCACCCACTCACGGCTCACTAGCGTCGGGCGACGTTTGTTTATACGTTTCACACGTTGCGAACGTTGCCGCATTCAAGGGTTGAGGCGTCGCTTTTTAGGTTTCGTGTTTGAGCGTGAGTAGCTATTACGACTTAGGCATCTTTTATCTTTCTGTTTAACTACGTGTCCAATATATGAAAAAAATAGCCATCAAAATTATTGTATAATAGCTACATGTAAAAGATAACAGTATAACAATGGCTTAATAAAAAAAATGTTTTCTGATAAAGTTCTAAAACTATAGGTTATAATTTATTAGGTCTCGGTTATAATTTATTATTTTATGAAATAAAACATATTTTTAGGACTAACAGTCTGAAATTGAGAATTTTAAATTTTTGGCTGATAGCTATAATTTATAATAAAACTACGTTTTAACGGTTTTAAGCGCGGTAATTTAATTTGGAAATCGCAAAAAATTACCGCGCTTAAAACCGTCAAAACGTAGTTTTATTATGTATAAAAGTCGCGAAAACTTAAGAAAATATTATAATATAATTTATTTTTAATAATAACAAAATCATTCTTCAACCAAAAAAGGAGATAAGCTTACGTGTATTACCATGTAGTCACATGGGACTTAAGAATTTTCCAGTTACCTTTCTAATCTACCACTGTCATTTTTATTCATTCAACAGTTTTGATTTATTTTTAAATCAATAATTTCTACCTCTAGTGTAATAAAATAGGTCCTTAAATTCTCTGTTTCCGCAATTTGTAAAGAACATTAACAACAGGCCCTAAGAAGTACATCCAAACCGGAAACAAACTACTTGCATCGAGACGAATCACACATATTGATGTAAGGTGACTATAATAACCAAATAACCACTACACCAACCATGCAACGATGTTGTACAAAACTTACTTTTAATAAAATATCAAAAATAAATCGCACCTCTGTGTAATAGAAAGGAAACGAGTTGTTTTATGAATACTGCAAAGTGAATATCGGGCGGAGTGACCGTTAAATTCGATAGCATTGAAGTATTGTAGACTTGTGCAGTTCATGAGCGATGAGATGTTAGGAACCGGTTCCCTACACTGAACTAAAAGAAACACTTTACGTTTCCAAACGTTCATTGGTTTATTAGTTCACTCATTCAGCGCTCAGCGTACCAGTCAGTAATCCAACAGTCTTGTGTAGTTCATGAACAATGGATCTATTAGGCACTGTGATTCAATTGCTAACAAATCGAGATGAGTTTTTAAATTATTGTATAAGAAAAGGGACTGAAAGTATTAGAAAGAAATAAACTAAATAAAGATATATACCTAAACGTAAAAATAAATACATAACACAAAAAGTAAAACTAAGTAACAAAATGATGAGAAAAAATTGTAGCGATGTATATTATAAAAAATATACAGTAGTCAATTAATTATAATGTTGTATTTAAAATTATTTTATAATATATATATATAATAGAACTATACATTTTTCTATAGGTTAGAACTCCTGCCCGATAGAAGATCTAAAAGTTTCCATGACCTAATAGAAATATTAGTTCTATTAAGGTGAACTAGTTCAATGACTAAATTGAACTAGAAAAAAGAGCTCACACGGATGAACAAGCGAGCACTAAACTAAAGTATTGGACGAGCCGCACTTGCTGCAGGCGGATCTCGCACTTGCAAGTGTTTCCATGAGATGATTGCAATGCGAACCGACGTCCACTCGTGCCGAACACTCGATAGAACTCTACAGAACGAAAATTTCACAGAGTTTCATTTTAATTGAAAACCTCTTGGGCTTAGCTCGAGTTCTTTAATCGTGAAGTATTCAACGAAATCGCTTTATTTCGTATTCTGTTACAGGTATATTCAATCAAATCGGTTGATGTTTATTTAAGAAGCGATGTTTATTCCCTAGTATTTGATTTCGTTTCGAATCTAATGCATGGAAGTGTTTTTATATTTTTTTATTTGAATAACTGATTCGTTAACAGTATCTATTTGGGATTTAAATCTAATATTTTAACTATATCAATCAATTTATGTATTATTAGAGTTTTCCAAGTCGCTTTACTACGAATCCCGCGGGAACTGTTACATTTTCAGGAATAATATAATATAGCGGGTACAATATCTATTCGAATTTATCCTTCGCACTTTTCAGTAGTCAGCGTCACGAAGACAAAGATGTCAAGTGTCAATTAGTAATGTTAAAGTTATTGTTTAGCCCACTCCCAATTTACTCATTTTTATTATTTATTGAATATTTTGAATTTATACTTTATGCAATAAAATTATGTTTTAAAGATTTTAAGCGCGATAATTTATTTGATCTTTATCATACTGACGTTTCGGCCACTTTCAGTAACCGTGATTGTTGTTTATGGTTATTATTTACTCTATGAGAGCCTAATCTAATTTATTTGATGGTCGGTTTGATGGTTTTGATTTTGATGGTTTGATATTAGTCTATTCCCTACTCAAAATCACAAATGCAAACTGATTTTTATTAAATTTAGTGAACGGAAACGTAAAGTAGTAGAGGATGGTCATATAATAATACTAAACACGGAAACAATTTACTATCATAAAGAATTGATCTAAATGAAGGGTTAGTAAATAATAACATAACTAACATCCGTTAGTAACAACTTTACTCTCCAACCTTGTGGTGGGTAGCAATTTTCTTTCATTAAACATTATTGCTACACTTTCCGGCATAAAGGAGCCTACATACATACAGTCATCGCCGCCCTTGCACGTCCAAGCGTCGGCGGATCACTAATTACTGCGTACCACTGTTCATTCCGCATTTTTCATACAGAACACGGAACCCTCGTCTCGGCCGGTATCGATTGCAAACTTGAGGAGAATTACTTGAGGCCGCGCTCGGGAATCATCGGAATGCAGTTACGAGAATGCTGCTTCGTCCATCACAATAAAGGTTTAGAAATTACGTAACTAAACAATATCCCAAGTTAACCCGTGAAACCACTATTGCATGTGTATATATACAGCAGTCTCTGTGATAGGGTGGCAAAATAAAAGTTGAGCCTGCCAACCTGGATTTTTTGTCCAAGGCAGACATATTCCTGCAGGGCCTCAAGAGAGGAGCCATCCACATTTACCAGCCTCGGCACACTTTTCTTGAACAAGACTTTCGTCATATTCAAATTCATGGCGAAAACCACTCTTCGGGAGGATTCACTCACATTATATGAGGATTATAAAATATTGGAATTTAAAATAACAAGAACAAAAAATTCTTGATTATTGGATTCAGAACACGGATAATTTATTGTTGGGTATAATATTACGGACGGATATCGAATTACTTGCGAAATTTCAGACGAATTAATTCTTTTATACAACTTATCTCGAAACTTCGATTATGTTAGTTTGATAGGTAAACCCAACCACGCTTCGTGTGACTCAGTCTGATATTAATTATTACACCATTTTCAAGCGTTTATTTTGACGTTTGCACGTCTATCGAATTGTATATTTCTTGACAGTAAAGCCCAGAGGAAACAAATTACATAATTGTCGTACTTTATTGTTGTGGGTGACGTAATAGTGATGTTCTGTGAAGCATGTAGCGCACAGGCTATTAAACCATCGACACTATACGTAAATAAATCGAAAGTAATCAATTTGAAAATAAAATATATTCTACTTTAAAGAAAAACAATACCGCAATTATTATAAGTCCTGTTTTATTTTGCTTATTTAATATATGTAAAATATGTTCAATGAAATGTGGGTATATTTATTACACGATATAGTATTTTTAGCAGAAATATATATAAAGTTAAATTGATTAAATCTTATTTACAAACGACGTCTATTTTTAGAACAAATCGAGTTGGCAATGCAATAGGGCATTGCTAATTGATCCATCATCGGGCTGTCAAAAGTAAAATAACTGCTTGGAAAGGGTGTAGGAAAGTCACTCTATAGTCACTCTATTACTGTTAAGAAGTATCTTAACAGTAATTTTTATCAAAACCCTCATATATATATGTGTGTGTGAATACGTATATGTATAAATATGTGTATATACTGTGTGTTTTGTACTTATCATTTATGTATTGTGTATACTTATCATTTATCAATTTCTATACAAATAAACAAAATGGAAGTGTCTGTTTGTAATGTTAAAATAACAGCTTTTTACTAAATGTATATGAAAGCATATACGTTATTTATATCAAAATACAATTTTAAATTTTTTTGTATGTCTGTATGTCTCTCTTGAAGTTCCGGCTAATTTCTGAAAAGGCTGGATTGATTTTGACGTGACTTTCACTGGCAGATAGCTGATGTTGTAAGGAGTGAGTTAGGCTGCTTTTTTCAAGATACCGCGAAAAAAATACCACGCGGACGAAGTCGCGAGCACAGCAAGTTATTTATAAACTGCACCACCGTCAGTATTAAAAATCTATCAATATCTTCCAAGAGTTGTCTGGAAGATATCGCTTTTTAGCAATAAGGCCGCCCGTTGTACTATCTCTTGTATTTTTCTATTTCTGTTTATCTATGCTTTGGTGTATAATAAAGTTAGTTATCAATCTATCTATAAAGGAGTAACGTTATCAAAGGCGTCAAATGAAGTTTAGTATTTTTTACGAACTTGTATGCATAAACTTATGTCTGCCGTGGTAGCTTAGTGCGGTAAGCATGCATTGCTGCGGCATTTTTCTGACCTGATGTGCGTATTATGTACCAAACAGCAGGACGAACTTGGTTAATAAGGCGCCAATGATACAGGCCTTACATACATTGAACAAGATATGTCAACAAATTGACATTCTTATCTGTACTGGAACTAAATTCAAGAGAACTGCATACCGCATTATATTTTATGATTATTATTAAATATGTATGTATATATAATGTATTACGTATACCACGCTTGTATTGGTGGCTTTATTTATTTACTTACAAACATCGCTATCATTACAGAATGATAGCGATGTTTGTAAGTGAATAAATAAACAAATAATAAATTATCACAATTACCACGTGCTAACGGTAAAGGAAAACATCGTGATGCAGTACATCGATATAACCGATGTGACAAACCTACAATCCGCCTTGGGCCAGCGTGGCGGGAATATTTTCCGTTCCCCTATAAATGGGAGACCCGAGCCCAGCACTGGGACGTAAATGAGCTGTTGTTATATATGCGTAAACTTGTGTAGTAACTTAAACGTGGTTTGCCTTTATATCGGTTAATGTATCCACTAAAAACAATTCCACTTTTATTCGTGTTAATTAGATTTTTTAATACTAACTTATCGTAACGCACTACAGTGTGATCGGCATCTTATTCCAAATCAGCTTCCTTTAGGCTTCACTCTAAGAGCTCAGGGCTCGGTATAGGTATATCGTTCATCTGATGTCTAATGTCTACTTAAATGAAATTGTGGCAGGAAGATTAATGTATATCAAATGTCGCTACAAAATGCTGTAAGAAAATGGCAAAAAAAAATCAGTGTACATATAGACTATGTACAATGTTTTTTTTTTATAAAGTTAAATTGGGAAAATTATTTTCTTCCTAAATTAAAGTTCTGAAACTTTTAAGTAATGAAAACCATTTTTAATTTTTATTTTGAACAAGGTCCGTTCTTATGCAGAATCTTTTGGATTAAATGGATATTCTTCACCTCTATGGAATCTTTAGAATAGAATAGAAAATATTTTATTGTTCACCAAAATAAACAATTACAAAATGCATAATTACAATAATTTTATGGCAAAAAAGGCGGCCTTATCGCTTAAAGCGATCTCTTCCAGGCAACCTGAATCCATTATGGTATTATCCACATTATTAGCCATTCATTATGTATGGACTAAGACGAGCTGGCAATTTATTTTGTTTTTAATGTTAATTAAATAACTTGAATAATGTTATCTTTTGACCTTAACAAATAACATTTTGAGACCCGTCTCACGCATTTGCTTCTCCTTCATAAATTTGAGTTAACCAAAAGAATTTCCAACGTTGTCCCGACATAACTCTGTCCATTGTTTCGGCAAAATTTAGTTAGACCCAGCATAACTTTTGTCACACACGCTATTGTATGTATTGTGAGAATATATACCTATAGGTATGCTGTCACGTGCCACTTTCTATCTCTTTTACTTCGCATCGACTTCAAGATGTTGTAGAAGGAAGTTGGTTAAATATTTATTTTTTGCTTTGTAATTTGATAGTTTTGTTTTTGTTAAAAAATCTATTTTACTATTTACTTGGGGACCATTTCGGGAGCATTATACTCTTTCGAATAAATAAAACAATTTTAAAATCGGCCCAAATTGGCGGAGAAGTCGCGTAACATGTTTGCATACAAAAGAATTAAGTGCCTGTAGAAAATGTTTTTTTTTTTTTAAATTTATTATCCAATATGCTTACATTCATATACATTAGGAACTGATTTGAACTGTGGCACAGAAACCTCATGGGCTTATTCGTGCCGCAGGGAGTCGTGTACACAATATTGTTATATCAAAAATAGGAGCAGAGGCGAGTAATTGTTATCATCATTCTAGTGTTTAGCTCTGATTTGATAATAAAAGCGGGGTTATCATCATTCTAGTAGATGGTTCTCATTTTAGTCCGAGGTCTGCACATGTGAGCATGATGGTCCGCTTTGGGAATCAATATAGAATCTTTTTAGATTATATTTGATTGATTTGTGGTTATTTTTGTACTTGGATTACAGGTCCTTTAGGAGATCATTTATAATGATAGGTATCATATATACCTCACGCCTTGTCCCATACACATTATTATATTTAGGAATAAAATATTTACATGAGTAAGATCTCGGTCGCATGTAGTTAGGTGTAGTTTTCTTAACTCATAATTTTGGTTTATTACATTCAGTTAGTGCTGAAAATTTAACCTTGTTAAATATACTCATAACTTTACAATATTTGAATAATTCTTTATAATTATCTTTATGTTTAAATTTAATGTTCTTGGGTACTATTGTTTTTAATAAACGTAACTGAAGTTTGTATGTATGTAATACTGAAACGCGTATAGAACAAGCTTTTTTACGAAGAATGTTGGCGTTAGGCGTTCTGTAATAAGGGTTGCTCTAGATTTCCCTGGAATCTACTCACCAGATCCTGACATGGTGACAATGGGACAATTTCAGGAGTATATCCTTTCTATTAAAAGAAAAAAATTGAAAATGAGTTCATAATTGACAGAGAAATCGAGTAACGAATTACTCGTTAACGTACGAAAATAACAGATGAAATTGGTTAAAAATATACTATTTTTTATAGTAAGACAGAAACAGTCTAATAAAGTTAAACCACTTTTAACTTTATTAGACTGTTTCTGTCTAAAATATACGAGCAAACGAAGCCTGAAAAAAAGCATAGTTCACACAGCTTCCGCGTGCCACTCGCTACACGTTGTTTTCTTTTTCGCACTTCAACTACTTGGGTGCGTATCAACGACGTGGAGTGTCGGCGGGTGTAAATTGAAACACTTGCAAATTTACCCCATACATTATTCATGTGCCAAACACCCTCGGAGCTAGCGAGACTGACAGTTACAGTTCATAAACTTCACAAAACTAAAGGCAAAACGAACTCAAATTGTGTAACGATACGCTATCAACTTTTATTTCGGAACCTTTAAGCAGGGAATGAATATGTTGTTACTCAAAGGCTCATATGCGTCATTCCTATGACCAAATTTAAATCTAGGAAATGCACATGCACTTCTTACGAGCTTTTTTGGATGTGCATAATATTAGATACACCACGGACCAACAACTACTCAATAGCAAAGAATCGGTGAAACACGCTATCTGCTTTGGTTAAATGTGTTAGTTGTATTGTTCGTTTGCCAGAAATCAGGAGGCTTGACAACATGAAACAGGACGGTTCTTCTTTACACAATTATTTTAAGTCCACCCAATATGCTATTTTCTTCCCATTGGCATACAAGTCTAGACTAAAAGTAACAGTCGATTACGTGTCAATACTAGTTTTATTTTCATATAAAAAATCTAAATACGATTATACCTACACATATAGCAAAAATTTAATAACATTTGTGAAATTTGTGATTTTAAAATAAACTCAAAATTAATAGTTCCAAAAAATATGAGTTTTTAATCGTTTTTGAAAATAAAATAAGCCCGCGTTTTAATATTTAAATCGACACGCTTTTATGAAAATATCAAGTGTTCAGTTCTGACAGGCTGACATTTAGACATGAGAGAACTGGATGGTTATATTGTTGGTAATGTGAGTAATTGTCTTGGTAAATAAGCGCAAAACACCTTGTTCCAACTTCAAGACGTACAAGTAAAGTGGGTCAACCATTATACGCCTGACAAATGGGCACCCGTCTTAAGTCACGCTGTGCAATAAGGAGTCTGTTTAGAAGCCCGCAACCTGCATTATTTTGACCCTAATAAATTTACCAGTCAAACGCGCAATCATTGTCAGATAAATGAGTTTGAAGACAGTACCGAGTGTTTCTTAAATAATTTACTGGCAGTAATATTTAAAACTTAATTGAAATTATAGTCTAAGAGACGCTGAAGATCGACCTTCACCTATGTGATAACCAGATATGACATATTTTTTTATCGAATTATATTTATTTGTAAACACGCCTACGATAGCTTGCCAATCAAAAACGTGTTCATGGCTATTTTTGAAGTCTTCAAAGCATGGCAATAATATTCTATGAACGGTTTTTTGGAGGCAAGCCTATATGGTTATATTTGTAATTAAATTATCTTTCTTATGGTACCAATTTTTATTGGTTACCAGAACGGTGTAGTTACCTACATTGACTTACCTGCTTGCCAGGTAGCCATGAATAGAAATAAGTAGGCAAGCCTATCACGGCATATTCTCCATGTTAAAAACTATCAGTTGAAACTAAATTTTTTCAGTTATCAAAAGAGTTGAAGGTTATGAAAAAAACGATTAAAATTAATTACATTTAAAATAGCCATGAATACTTCGATTGGCAAGCTATCATAGGCGTGTTTATAAATCAATACAGTTTGATAAAAAATACGTCTCGTCTGGTTATCAGATGGGTGAAGGTCGATTTTCAACGTCTCCTCTATACTTCTGCATAACTTGTAAAATATAAAGGGGTTGAGAATTACATCAAATATATAGAAAATATTCGTGAGGTTTTTTTCGTGTATTTAGTTCAGTATTCCATAGAAACTTGTGAATTTTCTGGGGTAAAAAAGTGTCCCATGTCCATCTAGAATTTACCTAGATCGAGATATATTCTAGATTCTCGATGAACAATTTTTACCATCTAGAAAATGGCAAAAGAAGAGAAAGTGAAATTTACAGACAAACCTCTGTGGATTTCACTTACTGTCTGTTTTCCTAAATGTCATGAAAATTAGTAAATATCCACGAGAAAAATTAAAACTAGAGTATTCAAAAGTCTTAAATATCTGAGAAAACACTGTATTATTAATAATAGTTAATTTTACTTTATTGTTGATATTTAATTATGTAATCTACTTACAAGGTTGGAATATAAAATTCATTTGCTGTTGCATAAAAAGTAAAATAGGAAAACACGTAACATTATATCAGACTGACAAAAATAAATATGCCCAACCTGAAAATCTATACAAGGGAAATGTTAATTTAGAAAACACATTTTCCTTGGAGAGTTTAACGTAATTTCTTTCTCACCAAGGCGTTTCCTGAAATAAATTACAAGTGTAAAATTCACACAACAAAAGCGAAACAACAAAAGGCTCGCGGCTCGTAACATCCGGACGACCCTTCCAAACTTAGCAGCCTGATTACGGATTTCCGAGCAAGAAAAATAAAGGGAGAAATAATACGAGACCATGTAAAAACTCCAAGTGTTAAAAAAACCCACTCTTGGTTTGTTATCGTTAAAAAGGTTCATCATTCTTCAGAACGCTTCCGGCGAGCCTAACTGCAATTATGACAAAGTTTAATTAATTTATTAACATGTACATATAGGCTTGATATTTATTAGTCTAAAAATAAACATGCTTTCTTAATTAGTATTTATATACTAGAAGAAGAATATTCTTCTTCAGTTATTGTAGTACTGGAATATCTTTTTTATTTTTTTTATTTAAGAAGATAACAAAATGATTACAGCTTGTTGAATTATAAATAGCATAGAAAACCTCTGGGGCTTATATTAGTGCTATGGATATCTACGTCCGTACCATTTAACAATTTTAACATTACAATTGATTTAAAAAGTGCATTTTAAGTTTATTTTTAATATTTATTGATGTAATGCTTTCCCTAAACTCAACAGGTAAGTCATTTAACAAACACGGAACTAAATTTGTAGTTGTGCGCTTGACGTACATGTTGTTTGCCCGACTCGTGACGTACCGGTTTTGGGCGATAGCTCGCGTATATACAGCGTGTTTTACTAGTGTTTGTAGGTCTTTGTTAAAAAGTTGTTCTTTAAGCATCATTTTCTTAAACTGGTTTTCTACGTGTAGAATTTTACAGTATTTAAAGAGACCTTTTTCATCGTTACAATACTATTTTTTCATTGTTGGTGAAACTAATTGTATAAGTATTTTTAATTGAAGTTTATAAATTTGTTTAATGTAAGTGCTATATGTACGACCATAGCTGGTTAGGCCATGCTGTATAAATGATTCGCCTAAGGCATTATAGAGCATTAATTTGGGTTTGTGAGGTAAACGTTTTTTTTTAATAATTATATTAGCCAAAAATTGCCTTAATTTATTGTAGATGTGTTCAATATGCTTGGCCCAGTTTAGGTTATTATTAATAATAAGACCAAGATAGGTATGGGTATCTACAACATCTATTTCTGGGCAAGCACATGTCGTGATCGTTTTATGCAAGCAGTGATGGTCATGCGCAATTAGGTTTTTTGAAGATGGACATACTTTGTAGGGCGATTTTATAAAAATAAATTTAGTTTTATTAGAATTAAATACTAAACCGCGGCATCCTGACACCATCTGGTTGAGGTATCTATATCTATATATCTATGTATATATCTATAGGTATACTCCATAGTTTAATCAATTGAACATCTTTGTTTGCAAACTGTGTCAACCAGTTCGTTCGCGCAGGACTGTACCTTTATATTCATATATACTGAAAAATATTAAAATAAATGAAATTGGAGGGTGTATCTGTCATTTTCAAATTGGTGGAGCCTAACCGGTTCTGCTCTACTAGGAGGGGAAGCCGCTGATGCTGCAATCATGCACTAGTCCGCCTTATACCGGCCGGCGATGCTTACGCATACAATAAACCATACATCGCTGCCTTTGTCGCGTGTAATACCTGTAGTGTGATGTGAACAGTCCACTAATCACTTCAAGAACCAATCAAGGGGAGCTTATACAAAATAAATGCCAAAATTTAAGTGGCAAGCTCTATTTACAGAACACCTAATCATAATTGACAGCTTTTAGAATTTTTGCCTGTTAATTTGTCCAAAATCTTATCTTATCGTAATTTGTCTCGAATAAGTTTCGAAATGACTCAACGGATTTCAATAAAAAAATTAGAAATTGAAACATTTTAACTTTATGTATGATTAATATCTTGCAAACTTTAGAAGATAATGAACATAAATATTTGTAACTAGAGTTTGCCCCGCGGCTACGCCGCGCGCAGAACCCTGGGCAGAAGCTTTATTTTACTTATATAAAAACGTAATCCATTTTTTACACATAATATTTAAACATGTAATAATAACAAAAAAACTAAGTCCATATAATGTAGACAACTGTCCAACAAAACAGAGGTGAGACGAAGCCAACCGGATTTGAAATAATATAATGAATAACACTCCCGGGAAAAAAACCACGGGATTCCCAAAATATAAAGTATCTCATCACTTAAAAAAGGACTAAACTATCGTTTAGTGACATAGTGTCGAAATCAGGTAATATTTAGGTAATCTAACTAATTTGTACCATACCCGGGAAAATTTCCGCGGGATTCCCGAAATGCAAAGTATCCTAGCATTTAAAACAGAATGTAAGCTATCGTTGTAATGAAAACTATGTCGGAATAAGCCAATTTTCATGCACCCGAACAACTTCAGACCACTCCCGGGAAAATTCTCGAGATAAAAAATATCACACATTTTATTACAAAACAATTTTATAAAATTACTAGCGGTCCCGGCAGACGTTGTCCGGCCCTGAAAAAATAAAAATGTAAAACTCAATTCTAGTGCCACCTATCGGTTCCAATTGTGAATCTAATCCATCCGGGAACCCACTCAAACACACAAAACAAAATCATCAGAATCGGTCCAGGAGATTAGGAGGGTTCTAGAACCCGATCACAGCGCCACCTACCGGCTCCAATTGTGAAAGAAAGTGTGGGACTTAAAGTATAGCGCCATGAATTTATGTTTATGTGACGCAGTTAACAGCAGAACTCATACACACCGACATCTCCGTTTAAAAAAATATAAAACGTGTGCGTCTTGGGACGCCCGACAGAAGTGATAACTTAAACTAATCTAAGTTGAACTACTATAATATTGAAATTAAATTGAGAAAAGCGTAGATTATTACTTAAATTTTATGTATATAGCGCATGGGTTAGGGTGAGAGAGGAGGAGCCTGCCTACCGCTGCCGCATTCGTGAGAGAAAGGGAAGCCAGACAGACTGGCACCGTAACGCGTTACGTAACGAAGCGCTTTACCCTCTCATAAGAAGTTATCACTTCAAAAATTGACTATAAATTAAAATTAAACCTATCCTATGTCCTAAGTTGGAACAAATCCAGCAAAATAAAACAAAAATATTAAAATCAGTTGAGTGGTTTCGGAGTTCATCACGGTCAAACATTGTGACAGGATTGTTTTATATATATGAATAGATGAATATACAGGATGCGGGACCAATATTTACTTCAGCAACGTGACATGAAAAATATGTATAAGTCAATCACGATATGTAATGTAATAAAACAATAAACCAGGTATAGAAAAACATAACCACATAGTTAACTAACCTTTTATTGTTTATCAATGTTTTCAACTGAACACTTCCTAGTGAGAAGAACATTGATGTGAAAGTCTACATAATTGAACAGAGCTGGCTGTGGAGTATAGTGTTTGACATATAAATGAAACCTAGGATCCTTTGGAGGTATAGAATCACCTCCAGGTATTGGAGTGGGCGCTGGAGGCGGAGGTGTTCTTGAAATAGGTAACTTTGGAGGTGTGAAGGGACCTCTGCCCTCATCGGGTAATGGCGCTCTTACCCTCTTCCAAAGGAATGGCTCCTTATGTATTTTTCCATGATGCTTTGCTAAATGCCTCGTATCTTCTTTTTTCGGCATTGGAGCCGTCAACTCGTACATTTCAGCTAACGATAAGTACCAGTAGTCCGCTCCGTCCCCTATTACGGGGAATAGCCTCTTATTGGAAAACCTCGGCCGATGTTTTCTCACGAACTCATCATATTTGCGTTTCAATCTTTTCATGTATTCGGTGTAATGAATAGACTTAAGAAGGTTCTCGAATTCGGATAATTCCGTCGTTGCTGGTTCGGAATAAACTCCAGCACATACATGTGTTCTTAATAGATGATGTAATTTGAAAACTATGAATGCTAGCCACTGTCGTGCTTCTTCTTCCAGGATCCTTAAATCATCAGCCCTGCTCCTTATGCCGAACTCGGCTGCTTCGGCCGCTCTTCGCTCTCCTCGTTCGCGGACTGTCGCCAGCCAACGGCGATATGTCCGGTAACAAAACTTTGTTCTTCTCGAATAATGGCCACGCCACAAAGCCTGCGGCAATTCATACAGAATTGTAAATTGCAATATCAACCTAAACTGTGCCACATTTAGAAAACGGTTATAAAGCGGTCTTTATATAAGATAAAAATATTTTTTTAGCGCACAAGTATGAAATATTTTGTTTTGGAGTAATGTTCTATGTAAACATACTTTTCTCTTACAATAATTTGTTTAATATAAAAGTATTTTTTTTTTTCAATATATAATGTATATTTATTTGTTCTTTCTTCACTTTTATATATACGAAAAGTAGATACAAATTATACTATATGGAAGAATATATAACAGAATGCTTTTAGTTCCAGAAAAAAGGTTCTTTTCTATGGGAACGAAGGCGCTAGAAATTTGTAAAATACAAATAAAAAAGAGACAAAGTTATTAAATAAGGTGGAATATTAGATTCTTACACGAGAGATGAAAATGACCTATTTAGGCATGAGAAGGTTTGGCACACGAGCATAGGGAGGGCGCTAATAGTTCGAGTGCCAAAACAGGCCTTTCACCTGAGGTTCAGGTGCATGATCATCCGTGCAGGAACGGAGAAAGAATACAATTTCCTGCGGCCGGGCGGCCTGTCGTAAGAGGCGACAAAACAACCCACAGCCAGTTGGTTGGCTATTTGCCTGACTGGATGGCTACCACTCCTGGTCTAGAATATACCGCCATAACAACCTTGAGTTGTTTTCCGGCATTAGTGACCAGGTTCCAGTCTCCCTTAAGAGAGCAGCAGCGCATTTGGTGTTGCAAATGTCCATAGGCGATGGTAACCGCTTTTCATCAAGTGGACCGTCTGCCTGTCTGCTGAACTCGTGCAATAAAAGGAAAATAAGGTTAATTTCATTTTGGATATGATGAAAGTAAATAAAAACCGATTAGTTAAACAAATAACTACTTCTTTAACGAAATCACGCGTTAAATTCATATCTAAATCTGATGAACTCATTTAATGCGTCACATATGAAACGTCAAGTATTTTTTTTTGTCTGTGGCATTCTACTAGCCAATATTTTTTTTTTCGTTGATGATAGTAAATTTTCAGCTCAAATGTATGTAAATTGAATAATAATTTAGTGAAAAGCAATTTATAATTATAAAATTATGTTACAAAATCGTTGATATTTTTAATTAGAATTTAAGCCGCGATTTAACAGTGGCTGTAAAATAAGTAGGGACATGAGTCGCATACATTGTCTATGGTCCGCATAGTTTTTAAAAAAAATTGACAGCCGGAAAAAGCGTTTCCCTGGGATGAAAAGTACTGTTTTCATCCCAGTGATCAGGCAACTCCAAGTGTACTTTCAGAATGAGAGAAATGAAAATATAGTTTACATTTTTCGTTAGAGGTGTGGTTAGATTGTTTAAAAATAAACTATTACTTATGTTTAAAGTATCTATGATTCTTTTTACATTAAATTAGTTCATATTGAACAATAAACTCAATGTTAAACTTCTTTAAGATGGAATATATACTGTTTTTATTGATTTTACTTTATATTGCACACCATCTTAAGAGTACAACTGTATAATTATTAACAGTTGCATGGGAAGAATACAATTGGCGGTGTAATCAATAATCATGATAAGATATGATATGTATTATTAAAGACAACTGAATTGTAACTTGTTTCACCTACCTGTATTTTTCTGGCAGCTCTCGCATAATGCTTAGCGTGTTTATTCCTCACAGCCCTTCTAAGAGCATTTCTATAAGCTTTACGGGCTCTGTGTACTCTGAAAGCACACTGTATAATTACCGCATTCTTAGACAGCCACCCAACATGTTTTCTTATTAGGTAACCTCTAGTCATACGTTGTAGGAGTAATACAGCGTGAAACCTTTTATGTCGATGTGCTTCAGCAAGATCTGTACGCTCTTGTAACTCAGCGTAGAATTCATGATGTGTAAGCAAATATCCGTATACAGTTGCCATCTACATTATAATATTGAAGATACACGAATAATGTGGTAATTATAGTTTAAATATATTATATATTGTTGCAAGGCTACATTTAACTTAAACTGACAGTTGCTATGACGTATGTGTAAATATTGTATTAATTTAAAAAAAGGTTTAAGTTCATTAAATTTATAAAGAAGTTAAAACATCTTTTTTTATAATTTAATGCGCTGCTGCTCTCTTAAGGGAGACTGGACCCTGGCCACTAATTCTGGAACAAACTCAAAGCTGTTATGGCGGCATGCGATAGACCAGGGATGGTAGCCATCCAGTCGGTCAAATACCCTACCACCTGGCTGTGGGTTATCTTGTCGCCTCTTACGATAAGCCGCCCGGCCGCAGGAAGTTGTATTCTTTCCCCGTTCCTGCACCGATAAACGCATCTACTGTTACTCGTCCATCTGAAATAATGTTCAGTGACTGTGACCATATTCGTCTTGTTTATAGCGTATATGGATACACACACACACACACACATATATATACATCGTTCGTTAGTACAAGTCTAGTGTTACAGTTATTTACTAGCATAGTTGTTCTTGTCATGTTTCTTTTTAAAGTTAATAATTAATTTTGTTATGTCTTATTTCTAAACGATACAATCTGCCATTTCCTTAATTGAATATTAATATTAAATTTTTATTTATTCTTTGATTATCGCCTATTTTGTATAAAGTAGTTCTCCATAATTTACCATAATTTGATATAATAATATATCTCTAATATGATGTGGTAATTTGTAGATTATAATTCAAAATCTCTCAATTGTATATAGACGGTATTCACTACATTTTATTTTCATGTTGGCAGACGCGATAGATTTTTACTGTATTCGAATTATTTTATTACATGTAAAACTTTAAATATAATATTTTCTACAATATATTATATAAAATATTATCTAAAATTTCCAAACAATAATGTATTAAATTCTTGTCTTTCATAAATAACCCTTTTATGCCCGGTTTCAATATTGCAAAAACGATTCGTTTTTGATACCGACGATTAGATTATTAATGCCTGGTAACTCTACTGATGTTTCTATAATGAACTGTCCGTAGCTAGTTACTCTTGAAAGTACCAACTACCGATGGAAGGGATTTTCTAACCGATCGGTAGACTTTTTGTATGGAAACGCCAGATGAAGTGTTTCTATAGTATAACCGCTGGTTGTCAAGAGTACTATTCGTAGGAATTTTATTACCACCCGATTTCGGCCGGTTGCTGGTTTTTTTTTGGGTTGCCAGTTTTTTTGTCGTTATTAATACGTGATTTTAAATTAAATTAAACTCAATTTTTTTACTTCTTCTTTTGACTTGGATTTAATTCTTATTTATTTATATCTTTCAAATTTACTATTTATATCTTTAACAGTTCTAATTCCAATTCAAGTATTGCTTTACTATTCATCTCTATTAATATTATAAACGCGAAAGTAACTTTGTCTGTCTGTTACCCTCTCACGGAAAAACTACTAGACCGATTTGGTTGAAACTCAGTATATATACTTTTTTTATCGAGCTCCGAGGATGAACATAGCATACTTTTATCTCGAAAAATAGGATAGTTTCCGGGATAAAAGTATATTGTTCGGTTTGCCTGTAATGCTTTCAAGGAAAACTATTGGACCGATTTGGCTGTAATTTGGTATATATAAAAGTAAAAATAAATAAATAAAATATAATAAAGTAAGTGGTAAGTTTAATATGTAGGACGGATATAAGATACTTTTCATTCGGGAAAAGAGAGTTTGGGATAGATTTATGTAAAAGTTATCCCAGAAAGTAGGATAGGTTTTGTTTTTGTAATGTCATTTTTGGCAAATTGGTCGTTTTGGTCATTTTGGTTATTTTGGTCATTTTCGTCATTTTCATAATTTTTGTCAGTTTGGTCATTTCCGTCGGTTTGGTCATTTTTGTCAGTTTGGTCATTTTCGTTTGTTTGGTTATTTTCATCATTTTCGTTATTCTAATCACTTAGGTTATCTTCATCATTTTCGTAGTGTTCGTAATTTTCGTCGACAAATATTTAAAACAATAACAAAGTTCGCAGTTCTCAGTTGTTGTTCTCAGTCTCCGGAGATAGTAATAGCAGAATTAGACTCCTGATATGTTTTTTTATTATTTTGTTCCTCAAATGAGGCGGTGCGTCTCGGTTGCCCATTTCGTTTTGCCTCCCCCCAGCGACGCTGCTTCGTATTTCGAGAGCACTCCGCCCCGCGTCCCTCAGTCAGGTGGGCTCGTGTGAGACATCATAAATAATTCAACAATCAAATTGGCAAGGTGTGTACGCCTGTACATCTATTTTCCACGCAAAATTTAGTGGTAATTTTCATACACACGCTCACCTATGAAAATAAATTGAATTTTAAACAAAAATAATCACATCTTTCGTCGTCCATATAAAAATAAAAAAATAAATATCTCAAAATTTAAAAATTATAAAAGTAACTCGGTGAGTTTTCTTGCCTTTTCATGCATTACAATTATGTATCTATATATCCAATATATTAATTTTAATTAAAATTAGTTTAGCTATTCTTTAGCAACGAAAAATACAGATATACAATTATAGATAGAATATTTGTTATTCCATAAACAGCGAGTTCTTGCCCGATATAAGCACTCAGTATACACTGGAGAAGGGAGATATCAGAATAAGAATACGAGTGCATAAACGGTCCTTTGCTAAGCAATGCATAAACGTTCCTCTACTAAGCTCATTTCAGGGGATTGGGCAGAATACCTACCACGCTTATCCAGAGTGGATTGGCGAACATAAATAATATCGATGTGTAGGTGTATTATTCAGTGAGACCATTTAACTTTTTTACAATTTTACCTGTACTTCTACAAATGAAGATTCATTAATTCTACACAATCTATGCTCTCCACCAAGGTCCAAACTGTTATTGGAATGAGAGAGTCACTGAACCGGTACGATAAAATCCAGTAATATCAAGATAAATTTATTCGGATTTTTGCTTTAAGAATAAACCAAGCCGAGCTTTTGTTTTGAAGTCGTTAAGTGTTCCGTTAAAATCAAGGTTCCAAGGGAGATGGGTCCGTTTAGTAATAAATAATACAGTAGCGGTGAGGTTCCTCTACAGCGGAAATAATGATGCCAGTGAATTTTTAAACAATTTAACCTAACCCTTGAGATCGCTATCGGGAAAAGGGAATTCATAGGTCAGAGAGGGCGTAATTATTAGCTTCTTACTTTGCGTTTTTATTTCTTCAAACTAGTTGTAAAAACTATTGTATGTATTATTGATGCTTAATCTCAAATACATTTCATTATAATATTGCATTCATCGGGTTAATAAAAAAATGTCCTTTGATTCAATTTAAACAGTGTTGCATGAAAATGCATGTTCTAAAACTTGTAACACACGTCTGCATAGACACGTTACGATCAGGTTGTGGGCCTTGGGATAGCGATGATACAATGCTAAGCTATGAACAAAGCCACGAGCAACGCGATCTTATTAATCTTGTTTTTGTATTGTGTTTTATTTTGACGTATCAGAAGTATGCCAAATTATAATTATATTTTTATAGTATTGTGCGTCGAAAACGTGTGAAAGCAATATACTTCTCATACATTATAACCAAATAATTTAATTCCAACTTCAATCCGAACTGAATAGGCGGGCCCTGTTTAGCCGCGATAATATAAAATCCTCTAACGGATTATAACGATAATACAGGTATGAACGCACGCTAACATTATCAGCTTATAATTGAATATTCAAAGTGGTCACTGAGTAGTTCCGTCTATATTTCACCTTTTTACGGCACCGGGCATGCGTTCATTAAGGCAACTAGGTCATCCGAGCATCTTACGTACCTACCTACCTACGGTCTGCGAAGCCACGACACGACAGGCTTTTAAGACAGTATAAATTACAAACACGACACGACAGGAATTCTAGTAACAGCTAAGTATCATTTTACTTATTAGAAATTCTAAATTCTTATAAATATGTTTGTGTGTATTTAATTTATAAAGTAGTTTAAGTACATATGTTTAATTTATAAAATAGTTTATATATGTGTATTTAAGTTATGTCCTAATACGACCCACGACCTACATCGCCAGATTAGTTTAAAATATTATTTAAGTTAAGATGCCTGGAAGAGATTGCGTTAAGCGATAAGGCCGCCTATTGTTTTTTTATTTTTTACTATGGCAATGCTGTAATCGTGCATTTTTGTAATTGTTTATTTGGTGACCAATAAATAAATAATAAATCTATTCCTAGATTTAATTTAGATCGAATCTTAAAAACTCCTCTAACCGTTTAATGCTAAAAACAACTCTGAAATAAATTGGAACGAATTATAATTTTTTATCAAGAATAACGAACTATGCCTACACTTGTAAAAATATAAATAATTTTTCTTTGATTTAGTTTTTATCTAGGGGTAAATATGAGATAATTCAATCTTATAATGTAGCAAGACCGTGATGGCGTACATTTGTGACTATGAAAATTTGTGTCCCTAGAATTTATTAATACGAAATCGATGGATATTATAAAGAAATAGGAACTTAGTATAACGAACTTTATAATAGAACCCAAATTACGAATTAATCGTCTACAGTGTTCTAATATTACTAATAATGTAACGAATAGCCAATTTAATACACATCAAAATCAAATTGTTGTTTACGGGGATTGTATATTGATTTAATATCATAAACAAACATTACAGTAGAAGAAGATACCTAGAAAAAATTTTACCTTATTTTCTTGAGCCGTTCCGTTGATATCTCAATAAAGATGACGGTCAAGGGTGATATATGCTATACCATATGATCGCGCACTGTACAAGTACGTACGAGGCATGGTTTTAAAACTTCTTGACAAAAAAATACATATATGCTACACCGTGCCGTGTCAGGCCTCGGCTGTACTCGAACCTTTAAAAAAATCCTTGTAAAGCTATAATTTCTAGAACTATTTTTATCCTTCTGTCAATATTCTATCTTATCTGTAGTCAATAACAGTGAATTGTAAACAAAGTGAATTTAAGCATGTTATTTTAATTTTAACATTGATCCAAGTCTAAAACCCACTAAAAATAACTAAATATAGATACAATAATAAAAGTCTCACACAAGCAGTAATTTTTAAAAGTTTACCGAGGATGTCTAAATATATATTTAGAAATTAGAAATAAATAAAACTATACTTACAAAATAGCATAAATCTATAAGTAAAAAATTGACTCCAAGTCGCCATTGGCGGGGAGCGTATCCAAAATGCTGGCCTCGTTTTCACGTTAGGTGGCAATGCTGATGTGTTGCCCTGGGTGCAAGCCAGCCTTTTGGTCAAGTGAGACCTCAATTAGACACATTTACAAGTCTCGATAGAGGTGATGAGCTGCAGGCTATCAATAATCAGAAATAAATATTGTTTTCTATTTATATGTTCTAGCGGAATTCAAAGCAAAAATCCTTTTGGTCATAATTTGACGATATTTCCCACCAAAGAACCGCTGACAAGACTGGTTTGTAATAGTTCGTCTCGCTTATTTAAATGGTATAATTGCAATATTCATTATCACGAGGTGTTGCTTACAAAATTATAGTAAATATTATTATTAAAGTAAACTTCATAGGTTAAGTTGACATACTACGTATGTCGTAAATAAAGCAACTTGGTACATACCAGATGTTTAACGTAATACTAAATATTACTAGTAAGTATCAAAATTACTCTTGACATAATATTGGTGTTGTTAAAATTTAGACAAATTGAAACACCCCTATACAACTCTATTTAGCCAGCCTGCACATGATCGCACGGCTTGCGACCGGGACGGCCCATCCAAGAAATAAAAGGAAGCTGATAAAAAAACCTAGTAGTTGTAACTTACTTAGAATATGGGATTATCACACTCAGAGTTTAAGATAAAAATAGCTGCAGTGCCTGTACTTAGGATAAAATCACTTAGTATTTTTACATCGTATAACAATCGTTTACTGAATATTCCTTTGTAGACACCACTATGTAAATTACGTTTAAACTCGTATCAGGATATCACTAAATCAGCATAGGTAAGTAAATCGTCTTAACACAATTACGTACATACGACATCTCAACCAGAATATACATCCAGTTCGCCTATGTAGGCAGTCACAGGCAATTGGACCGAGCAATCATTGATTCCCTTTGATTAAATTCCTGATTCGAGCGCTGATTACAACAAATTAGAGTCGCTTTGTAATTTGTTATCTCCACGTGTCTATAGAACCGCCTGCAAATCTATATAATACTAGTCTACACAGGTTGAATTTTTAAATGGCCCTTCAGGCCAAATGCTAAACTATACAAAATAGCGAAAAATATTCAAAGCAGTGTCGAGGCCGATTTTGACGAAAACTAAAGTGATATCATTAGATTTTGGAAAAATCAATTACCCTTGTCAGGAATCGAATCAGCTGATTTTGAAAAAATAAACACAGCCTGTATTATTATATTAAATCATAGTGTAAGTTGTAAGAATCAATTTCTATGGAAGAATGACAAAAGGCAAACGAACGGAAAGGATTGTTTTTTTAACAGAATTTTCTATTTTCCATTTTATAGACTTTTTATCGATGAAGCACAGCACACAGGCTGACGGCCCAAATGTGATGAAAAGTAGTGGTTGGTGGAAAGTGGCCTTGGAGGATAAACTGGAACCTGGCCTCTGATGCCGGAACACAACTCAAAGTTGTTATGGCGGCATACTCTAGTCCAGGGATGGTAGCCATCCAGCCGGACAAATGCCCTAAAACCTGGTTGTGGGTTGTTTTGTCGCCTCTTACGACAGGCCGCCCAGTCGCAAGAATTAGTATTATTTTTCCGTACCTGCACTTTTGCATTTTATTGCGTATTGGGGTATTAGTAACGATTTTCACTTATTCCATGTTAGTATATGTGTGCGTGTGTGCGCGCGTGTATATATGTGTGTGTGTGCAGATGTTTTTTTTAAATAGCTCCAATGTACAGACATGGCCTGTTTAGAATTTTATAATATTATTGATAGGTAGATGTGATATACCCAATTGTGAATCGAAGCCATCCCGGGTACCAGAAGAAATATATATATATATATATATATATATATATATATATATATATATATATATATATATATATATGTATATATATATATACATATATATGTGTATATATATATATATATATATATATTTATATACATATATATATATATGTATATATATATACATATATATTTCTTCTGGTACCCCGGGATTTCACAATTCGGTATATCACATCTACCTATCAATAATATTATAAAATTCTGAACATGCCACGTCTGTACATTGGATCTATTAAAAAAAAACAACTGGAATAGACTACATAAACGACAGAGAACACGATGTAATTTTTTTTTGATTTCTTGTCTGATTGCTCGGGATTCACATAAAAAATACTGGGCCTATTTCTAAGCCGATTTCACTGATCAACAGCAAATTCTTGACTTGAAATATGCGCTACTTTTTATCCTGGGAATCCCGCGGGAATTTTTCTGGGTGCAGTTCGTAGTTGTTCAGGTTATGAATATAATAAAAATTAGCTGATACCAACACAGTTTTCACTAAAACGATAGATTACATTATTTTTTAAATGTTACGGTACCTTGTGTCCCGGGAATCCCGCGGAAATGCAAGTCAAGCGTGGACGAAGTCACGGGCATATCCTAGTTAGATTTTTTTTTAAACCTGTACCGAAAACACGCCGACAGTTCCCTAACAAATCCGAGAGCGCATGTGACGTCATTAAGATAATTTCTCGTAATAACTCATCGTAGCTTCGTAGCACATCAACTGTATGCTACGAAGCTACAATGAGCAGAAATTAACTCTATAATGAACGCCCTACGTAATGCTACTTGTGCAGTATGTAAACGTAAGCATATTTTGTATTTGTAAAGAATATTCTTTTACATTGAAATCAATTTACTAAAGTTTCAGTCATTGTCATTAAACTTTACGTAGGTTTAAGTATAATATATAATTTGTGTATATATGTATTCGTCTGTTCTAAATCTAAACTGTTCCTAAACCCCTGGCCCGATTTTGATGAAATTTGTGTGGGTCCCCGGGTGGTTTAAATGTACAATTGTAACTAGTAGATGGCGCTGGAGTTGGGTTCTAGAATCCATTTAAACGGTTGAACTGATTTTAATGAAATTTTTTGTGTGTATTTGTATGGGTCCCGGGATGTTTTAGATTCACAGTTGGATCCGATAGGTGGCGCTGGAATCGGGTTTCAGGATTTTGATGAAATGTTTTGTGTGTATTTGAGTGGGTCCCGGGATGGGATTTCCATTTTTTTAGAGCAAGACAACGTTCGCCGGCAAACTCGCTCGCTAGTTCAATATCTATACTAATATTATAAAAAGCAAAGATTTGATTGTTTGTTTGCATTGAATAGGCTCAGAAACTACTGAAGCGCTTTGAAAAATTCTTTCACTGTTGGCAAGCTACACTATCCCCAGTTGATATAGGCTATATTATATTTTCAAAAAATTAGGGATCCTTACTAAAACTCCAATAATGTAACCTAATGCGTAAAAATTACCTAAAATCGCGTGCGCTGCGAAAACTATTGATGCTAAAATAAAATAATGTACTACGACTTTGCAGAACACATCATTATTTACAAAAAGTGTCGCAACAGCGTATGTCTGACTATTATAGTTCTGCCACAATAAGTGTGCTTTTCTTTTAATTTTTTTATTGAAATGGCGCCGCTATAAAAGGCTCTTTATTTGTATCTTGGTATTCATCCTTATCACGATAGATTACTTCATATTCAAGACTGCTTCAATACCTTTATATAACTTTTTGAACTATTCAATTCGGACATTCTATTCGAAAGATATCACGAGTTTAAAAATGTAAGTATTAGAAAAAAGTTGCGTGGTTGCCGCTCACCCAGCTAGCTTGGCTAGCTAGGCAGCACCTTATGCGATGTAGACATCACTGAGGTACGGGCCGTACAGTAGGGGGAGTCAATGTCAAGAAATGAAGTGCCGCCGCGCAGCTCACTCGCGCGTTGGCTCCCTACGTAGCGGTCGTGTGCGGTATCAAATAATTTAGCTTGAAAATATTTTGAATTCGCTTAGTAGGTAATTAAACTCAACAAAAAAGCCGCTAGTATAAAAATAAAAGAGAATAAAGATATCACTGGTCGATACATCACAATGTAGTTTCACCACGAAACTTATGCAATACTACAGTAGAACATAAAATAAAACTCTTCGTTATTCAACTCACAGCCTGCAAGTATCACAACAGAAGTTTATGCATAGTTTAGTAAGTGCAAGTATAATGCGGTAAAACGTTTTGTTAATTGCAGTTACATTGCTCAAGAGCGCTGCATTGCAGTCTTTGAAGTAATTTCCAGTAATATCCTTAAGACAACGGGAGCCGGTGCAACTATCTTGTGCCAGTGCGCTAGATATTAGTGCTAATACACGATCGTGCTCTATTCCAGAATATTAAGTGTACGTGACTTCATATTCATATTCATTACTAGCATATGCCCGCGACTTCGGTCACGCTTGACTTGAAATTCCCGCGGGATTTCCGGGACACAAATTATCGCAGCATTTAAAAAAGAATGTAAGTTTTAGGGATAACTGTGTTACGGAGTAAGTTAATTATTATGCACCCGAATAACTACAAACCGCTCCCGAGAAAATACTCGCGAGATTCCCGGAATAAAAAAAATATCACATATTTTATTACATAAAATTTGCTATCGATCAGTGAAAAAATCGCATTGTAATACGATTTTTTTTAATCTTGCCATTTTAAATAATTCCCAGTTTTTTTAATTCCCACGATAAAAAGTAGCGTAGATTTTAAGTCTAACAATTTGAAATATCGAAATCGGCCCAGTAGTTTTTACGTGAATCCCAAACAAACAGACAAGAAATCTATAAAAAATTGCATTATGTCCTCCTAATTTATATAGTCTATTCCAGTTGTTTTGTTTTTTATTGCTTCAATGTACAGACACGGTATGATTAGAATTTTATAATATTTTAAATGTTGAGAGCGCGTGTTCTATTTTTATATGTTATTATAATTTTGCATTATAGCATAAATAGTTTGGTACGTGGTAACTTTGTAGCGCTAAATACATACTGCATCTTCGGAATGTTGTCTCTGTCAAATTTTATCTATCTAAAGCTTTCATAGTATCGCTTAGTGAAAATAACACGTGTCTAGATATTCTGATACGTATAAATATGGCATAAAGTTCGACGTTATTTTGATACTTGTCATATTCGTAATAGGAATCTGTGAAAGCGTTCGCTTTACGTACCCCTTGGATCCCGAGTTTTTTGAAAAAAAGATCTCTAACATACACAGCCAAACCGACTGCTGAACGTGACGTTTACATAACGGGTGGTTTTTCGGCAAGAATAGAATATGTCCGTGTTTCAAAAATAGTAAAAGTACCAAGAAACCGAAGCAATATAGGTTGAATGGCAAAGTTCCACATTCTTTGAGCTCCTTTGACCGGGTCACCCCAGAACTTTGCGAACGTCTCGCATATTGTAGGACGTGTCCATAAAAAAGCTAAAAACTTTCTCTGCTTCAACAACTCAATATACATGCTGTACTTTTTATCTTATGCCATTTTGAATCATGTAAAAAACTCTTACGTTTTCATAATTTTAACGCTTTTTACTGCAATTGAAAATTCAAAGAGACAGTTTAAACTTTTCCTGTACAGTGTTTGTGATGGAATTTTGCCTGTTTTAGAGTTTCCTTTCTATAGTTATACAAACACATAGTCGAATTGAGGACCTCCTCCTTTTGGAAGTCGGTTAATAAAAGAACTATAACAAAATCCTCATGACTGGCCGTCCGTCTCTTCGTTGTCTATCTCAAAAGCTACTGCGTCTGTATGGATCAAATTAGCCATGAATGTTTATTCTATACACGGCTAAATAATGTGCTTTCTGCTATTTAATTTATTTCAGGTGTCTAGGATTGGTCTCAGAGTTGTGCGGCTACCAACAATACAATCGTAATTTGCTTACTTTCGAAATACAATCTGTCTATTTATATATAAACATATATATTCAACATTTTTTACACTTAACATACTCAATTAATAGAACCCAAAATTATTAAAAATGTACATTAAACTCTTTAAGATAAATTAACGATATATACAAATAAATTTATTATGTGGTTTATCAAGTAATGAAATCAGAATTTAGTGGCATTATTTATAAGCCATAATAATAGTGTCGCATAAGGTTATAAAGAGCGCAATGTAAGCCATTGTGTTTCTACGTTTGACAACGGTATGCTATCTACTAGATTCAGAGCCGTAAATAGGTAAAACTGAGCCCGCCACTTTATATATATATACGGAACATGGACTATTAAATCTTCTGAATCCTATTAGATATCGAAATCCTAAAGACACTAGAGTATTCCTTTTGTAATTCCCAAAATTCGATCTATTTAAGACATACTGATCCAGTCTCAAAAACAACTTTTTAAAATACTAGTTAATGTTTCGTCGTCGTCAGCCATTTGCAGTCCACTTCTGGACGTAGGCCTCCCCAAGACGGCGCCACGTTAATGTTTAAGCGTCACTTAAATGTTGGAATCTATTTTGAAAAACAAACAGATCTATTTTACAAAGTCCAATTCTCATACAAACATAGTGGCGGACACAGCTATTATATGTACTTATGTATTATTTTGAACTTTTAGCAAAAGTACTTGAAAACTCTTAAAAATGTATATTAGAGCCAGTAAAATAACTATTACCGATACATAAAAGAAAATTCTTCCTAACTATACTAACAGTCGGTTCTTATATCTTACTATCCATTTACTTGTCTTACTATCAATATAAAAACTTTAACCGATAGCATGCCGATAGTAATGTAAATGACTAGTAAGATGTAGGAACGAGCCATTAGTGAAGAAAAAGGTATTTGTAATATAAGTTATGTGCTTATAATAATAATAGGATATGCCAGCGATTTCGTCCACACTTGACTTGAAATTCCCGCGAGATTCCCATGACACAAAGTACTGCAGCATTTAAAAAAGAATGTAAGTAAGAATGTAATGTAATGTTTTTAGTGAAAACTGTGTCGGAATAAGCTAATTTTATGCACCCGAACAACTGCAAACTGCTCCCGGGAAAGTTCCCGCGGGATTCCTGAGATAATTTTTTTTACGCATTTTGTTATATAAATTTTATATCGATCAGTGAAAAAATCACAGTGAAATTAGATTTTTTTAAATCTGGTTATTTTAAATCATTCCAAGAAAAATTTCCGCAGAATCCCCAGGATAAAGAGTAGCGCAGATTTTAAGTCTAAAAATTTGCTGTCGATCAGCGAAAACTGCATCGAAATCGACCCACTAGTTTTACATGAATCCCGAACAGACAAGAAATCTTAAAAAATTGCATCATGTCCTCCATCGTTTATATAGTGTATCCCAATTGATTTTTTTAAATAACTTCAATGTACAGACACAGCATTTTTAGAATTTTATAATATTAAGAGATATATAAGAGATAGTTATTGAGAACGCCTTGCAAACCATTATGTTCCTATATATGACTGCAGTATAATATCGACATATTCACTGAAATAAATGGGCAAGATAGGAATAAAGGTGCATTACACACCTCGTAACTTAGTCATTTTATGCAGATGTAATAAACCGCATCTCAGAACATTCAATTGAATATGCTGCTGGTTTTACGATCTCTCCACATCTGGGAGGGTGCTGGGCCATAAAAATGCTATAATTTTGTATGCAACAGATATGAGAAGGACTTTATGACTCGGCCACAGTTCTGATGATGTACTCAACACATAAAACTCGATGCAGATGTGTAATGTACATTAGCAACAACACGTCGTAAAAAGCATTCTGTGAATATATTTAAGTGTCGACTTACCTTCATATAAATAGTAATTTAATCTGAACTTGTAGATAAGAAAAGAAATAGGTAAATTCTTAGTTTTCAATGAGAGTTTAAAGAGTGATATTTCACTAGAAATGCTATTTTTTTAAATAAAAAAATTGAGTAAGTTTCTTTCGGGTAACTCAGTTGATTTCTATTTTTAATTCATTGCTTTTTTGTTTCGTTAGTCAAATAAAGAAAATTGTGGACAGTTTTCTCCTCCAATTATTATCGATTTACTTAAAAAAAGTTCTTAAATAAGTAGTAAGTTCTAATTTATCAATATGTGACAAGTACCTTATTAACGATATCTCATAGCACATATTGATATGTACCTACTTGTCGAATAAATTTTATCTATGTAATTAAATTGCTTTAGTCGTCTCTGAGGAAACTGAATGTAAAATACAAAAACAGGTAGATAAATAAATGGACTGAAGTACGAATTTTTTTCAAATAGCCTTTCTTTCTATGACGATTTTATAATCTATCCGTAATAATATAATATATACGCTTTTTCACAAAATGTCTACGGAATCCTACAATTATATTAGAATCGAAATTAAACTTATCAAATCAAATTATAACTGCTAATTAAAGAATGATACTTCTAAGAAATATGTAACATAATTTGTTCACACTTCCACCGTGTGAACAAATTATGTTACATGTTAGCTTTATTTTAAACGTATTTCTATCCGTGCAGGAACGGAGAAAGAATACAATTTAATGCGGCCAGGTGGCCTGTCGCAAGGAGTGACAAACAACCCACAGCCAGATGGTAGGATATTTGTCCGACTGGTTGGCTACCATCCCTGGTCTAGAGTATGCCGCCATAACAACCATAAGTTGTGTTTTGGCATTAGTGACCAGGTTCCAGTCTCCCTTAAGAGATCAGCAGCGCTTGTGTAGCACCTTTGGTGTTGCAAATGTCCATAGGCGATGGTAACCGCTTTCCAACAAGTGGGTCGTCTGCCTGTCTGCTGAACTCATGCAATAAATAAATAAATTTACACTCTAAATACAATTTGCAATACACGCTTTTTCACACAAAATTAGGTTTAGCTCAAAATTCTACAACTAATATTAAAAAAACCATAAGTGTGACACGGAATACAACAACAAACAAACTGATTAAAAACCCTTTTTACTAGAATACTATATGAAAGGTAAAAACATATTTCTTAAAGTTCATAAAAATAAAATTTCATAAAAGCGTATCGTAATTTTCTGGAGGTGAATAAAGTATAAACGTAATTTTGGAGTTTGCTCACTTTTTTCGTCGTAAAATAAATCCAAATTCCGCAAGTTTAAAAGGTGATAATAAAATTCCATCTCGTTGAGAAGTTGACACCGGGCCCACCCCCAAACTCCTGACGTCATAACTGGGTTAGAGAAAAACGAAAACTTTAGTAATATGGACCTGGACGAACTTCGCCATGCAAGAGAGTCGAGTAATAACACTTCCCTGATAATATATTTGCAAATTTGCAAAACTCCTCTACTTGTGCACGCTTTCAGACAATTTTAAACCTTAAAGTTAGATTAGAAAATTATACTCAACATAATGTAAGGATCATTCTATTTTATGGACTTCATTACGAATTTTGACCCTCGGTGGTTATTCCATTTGATGTACTAAACACAGCATTAATAAGCACGAATAGTAAAGCGGAAACAGGGCTGCCGGTTGACTTTCGAAATATGTCAGTAATAGTATTTAAATGTACAAAACGTACAATGTTTCGGTACAAAATAGGACATGTCAATTTAAGTGAATATGAATAAACTGCGTGTTTTACTTTTGACGCTTACACATCTACAAGTTACATATTTCTTGACAATTAAGCCCACATGAAAAAAATTACATAATCGTCGTACTTCATTGTTGTAGGTGACATAATAGTGATGTTCAGTAAGTCATGTAACGCACAGACTATCAAAACATCGACACTATACGTAATTTAAAAAACATTGTGTGTGTGCAGTTCACACGCAGTAGAAGTGAAACTTCAGAGAATATATTCACAGATAATTCTTCTCTAATTTTTATTAATATAAATATTATTCCTTTAGCCTTCGTCCGTCAACATATTATAATTCAAAATAAACTTCTTAAGTACCATTTTAAATTTTTACTGTTTTAGTCTAAAAAATATAATTATCAGTTTTATTTCGGTCCATATTGGACCTATGTTTAAACATCGGTCTTATTGACTCTCTAATATGTGCTGTACAATGTAAAAATCGTATTTCCTTCTCTCACAGACTTAGTCCTATAGATTTATGTGTTATCTCTTTTTAGTAGGGCTTTTTCGTTTCATCGAGTTTCAAATCATAACGATTCTAAAGAAGTTTCACTTCAATAAAAAATGTTCTACTTTAAAGAAAAATAATACCGCAATTATTATAAGTGCCATTTTATTGGCTTATTTAATATATGTAAAATATATTCATTGAAATGTGATATATTTATTACACGATATAGTATTTTTAACAAAAATATATGGTTGAGTTAAATTGATTAAAACTGATTTATAAATGAAGTGGATTTTTAGAACAAATCAGTCGGTAACGCATTCGGACATTACTAATTAATCTGTCATAGAGCTGTCAAAATTGAATGCTTAAAACGCTAAAGGTGACAGCGCGCTAATCACAATAGACTTATGCTTATCAACTGTCAGTAATGAAGTTTATTAATATTGTTTTTGATATATGTAAAGGGTTTCCGGTTCTCTATTGAAAGGGTTTCACAGTGATGTTGATTAACTTGTTATATATTGGAGGTGCTTATTTAGAGTATATGTTAATGCTAATGATGGAATGATTGTGATTATGTTTATTTTACTTCGGTGGCTATTGGAAGTCCAAACGTGAACTAAACGCGCAATCGATTCTTTAGCCTTGCTTGCCTTATTGTAGTGATTTCACAGGGTTTTGCTTTATTATATGATTTTAGTAAGATATATTGGATATTTATTAACCATTGTGAACGGTTGGCATAACATCTTTTCCTTCCATAGTCCTCTATTCTGGCATACGGCCTCTATCACACCACAAATCATCATGTCATCCTTCATACAATCTATCCATCACTTTATCTCTTTTTCTTTTAGCAAATAGATACTGCGATGTCAAAATTATATTCACATGTATAGATATATCATTATAACTATACTCAAAAAATATAAACTTTTTACTTGAAATTATCAATCATTTTTACCTTCATTAGCTTTTAATAATAACACAATCCAATGTTTCAGTCCCACTAAAAATATTCGTGTTACATTCTAAATTATTACGACACGTGCTTTTAATGCTAATTAATTTCGTTTTCAATCAAAAGTATTAATTATTACCAGGCAGCGTATAATCGCCACTAATGATTGTGTTACAGCTGTAGTACTAATTATATCAACGTTGTAGGAATTCTAGTTTAATTATTTTTTCAGATGAATTACTAGACGAATATAAATAAAAATGGATATAATGATAATACCAACTCTCAAGCGTCCCACTACAGGGTTTGCGCTCACAGCGTGCTGACGGTGAAGTAAAACATTATGAAAAACAGTGCACATCGAGATATCTAACGTTTGAAACATATAAATCCATCTTCGATACGCTTACTAAGTATTTGAATATTGAATACCAACGAATATAAAGTAGTTTCATTCTTCAGTTACCACGCTCAACTACGCAGCGATTCTCTAGAATGTTTGTTCTGCGAACTACAATGATCTAGAGGGAACTTCCCGCCGTGGTTTTTCCTCTGCACTATGACATAGGGTCGTTTAAGAAGGGCGTTATAAAATTCCTTAGAGGCCGGCAACGTGTTGTCAATGCCCCTGGTGTTGAAAACGTCCATAGGCGACAGTAACCACCTTCCATAAAGTGGCCCGTCTGCTTGTTTGACTGCCGAAAGCAATAAAAAAAAACATTTATTGTTAAAAATACACATTTACAGAAATGATAATATCACTTCAGGTAAGATCAAACTATACCCTAGTTGGTAATCGGTTACTTTTCCCGTCATTAAATAAGTACTAATTTAAAGACAGCTTGACAAAGGTTATCTCAGTGTATCAGATTTTCAAAAGCAGCGTTAGGCACTCTTATCTAAAATATTATCATAACATGAATTCCGATTGTGTCCAGAGTCTAAGCAAGTACGATTTTTACCATACTTCCTCCAGTTTGCGTGGTTTTGGGAATCCCTCATTTTGAGAACTGTCACACATATCATACGTAGATTACCCACATAATTTATACATATATAATTAATTACCTGACCTGATATATCAACACACAGCGCAAACTACTGGGAGCTAGTAATAATATAAATAATTATGAATGTATCTGTATTGTGAACTCACGGATCCGGCAGGAGTATATTGTATTGGAATTTCAATATGGATTTCGCCCTAGGCATGTATCTATAGACCCCGTTTTAGCCCTAATGATCACCATGGAGTACAGAATGAAAAATAGCCTTTGTATTTTCTTTCTTGGAGCTGGAGAAGGCCTTCGACTGTGTTTCTCACGTGATGATCTGGTAGGTCCAAATGGTGCTATAAATCTATAGATATTGATATTATTCGAGACTTGTAACAAGATTCCGATTCCTTAATTCGAACCGCTGTTGTTGACACTACACCTTTTCCGCTGTATTCGAAGCTTTTGATGTTCTGTTGTATTAGGTGTCTCACTTCAACCTGCTGGTAACGTATCAAATACAAATATACTAAGGTATAGGTTGTAGAATAGCGACTTAAGTCACGCACGTTCGCAAGCTGATACAATTTAACTTGGGAAAATGAAAACCACCACCCACACCGTTGTCATATAACTCGACTAACTCTTGCACTAACGTTGGATTTACTACAAAAGTTTCGCTATGAACTAATTTTACATGGAGAACAACTGTTAGTAAAATCTGGATTTCTAAGAATTTAAACTCCATTTTTGGAAAGTATTCAAGGAATTTACATCTTTACTATCTAGTTCATGTTTTGTAAAGTGTGGATCGACATTACAAGATCGAACTTACGTAAATTGTAAATTAATATAATAAAGAAAGTTCAGTAACAACCCCATTCATGATTTTTAATTATGTGTTACCTTATAGTCTCTATGATCATAAATACTAAACTTAGGTTACCACCTTTAATGGGTAAGATGCCCTGAAGGTTGGCTCCGGTCGTTAGGATACCATGCTTATTAAGTGTCCGGGATAAGCATCAGCCCTCTGATCATACGAAGAGTCGATTATACCTGATGGCTTTATAAACGATCATGGCCAAAGAACACCAATGTCTGAACGTCTCAACAGCAAATAGCAACAAACAACTGTTGTTGATATCAATACCGCTTAAAGGTTTCTGTTGTTTCCGCATTCGACCCGGCTAATCTTTACTATTTAGAATAAGCTGAAGGGTAATTAAAACATAATAACTAGCTTGTTGATACGTCATATTCTATACTGGACGAATTATGCGTTGCCCATACAAATTTTCTTTCCTTAATTCATCCTCTTCATGCTTTGCTTTAAGACAATAGGTAGTCTATACAGGTAAATATAATCTTTCAAACAAACTGAGTCATTTTCGTATTTGTATATAGGTCTTAAATATAGGTCGAAGTCTGGATAAGAAAAAGTTGCAATCGGTGAGTTAAAATTTTTGTATTCACATATTTTAAGTTAAAATTAGGGTATTTTAATTGTAATTATTGTACATATATAGATTATTTATAATTATAAACTATTTTGGACTTTATTGATAAAGGAAAGAATACTTTATAACATAATAAGGGACTCTACATGACGATATTTTGTTACAGAAACACATTGAGTGTATAAAAAAAGTTCAGAACGCAAGAAAATTGCCTATAAAACTCTTGTTCAACATCGAAAAGATGGAAACATCGCCGCTTAAAATATTATCCACTCAACAATATCTTCTGACTGAATAAATTTAATTTTACATAGGCGCAACGTAGCTTGGGGAGTATTAAACATAGATAAGTGATGATCCAGCCTTTTTGATCTTTTCCATATTTCGGCAAGTTAACTTCGTCGAGTATTTTACCAAGACAAATAAGCGAAATCAAAGGAATTAGAATTTCTCATTTAATTGGCAGTATCGTTGTGAGGTCTTTTGTGGTTTTTTTGATGTACGAGTATATTTCAGTTCTATCATTGTGATATTTCATTTTACCCATTTAATTATAATAGGTTTAAAAAAAATGTGTAACAGCAATATTTGTTATTTGGGCGTGGAACAAGAGATCGGTACAGTTTATAGAAAGGTACTCGTATACACGCTTCACTTGAAAACCCCGAGACACACAGCATTTAAAAAAGACTATTGTTTTAGTGAAAACTGTATCGTAATAAGCAAATTTTTATACACCCGAAACGACTCAAAACCGCTGCCGGTAAATTGCCGCGGGATTTCCGAGATAAAAAATATCACACAGTTTATTACATAAACTTTGCTATCGATCAGTGAAAAATTCATATTGGAATTGGTTGTTTTAATCTGGCCATTTTAAATAATTCTTAAAAAAAATCCCACGGGATTCCCGTGAAAAAAGTAGCGCAGATTTAAAGTCTAAAAATTAACTACGTATGTTAGTAGTTTTTACGTGAATCCGGAACAAACAGACAAGAAATCTAAAAAAAATTGCATCATGTTCTCCATCGTTTATATAGAACACAAAACCCATTTGGAATACACCAATTGGGTTTTTTTTTTATTCAATGTACAGATACGGCATTTTTAGAATTTTATCACATTATAGATATTTCATTTATGTGGTCAACCTGAGAGAGATAAGGTAGATTAAATCAACCTAGGTGACAGGGCCAGAATTGAAGTGATACGACGACGTTCAATGATATTGAATGAGTAAATTTTATGTTTACATAAATTATATTGGTAGCTCCATCAAAATTTGTTGAAATGAACAGTCTAATACTGATACTACACGGATCTACCAAATTATATCAATTTCCTTAAAAGGCACAGAATTAAAAAGGACACGAGGGTATTCCAGATTATATTTAAATTAATTACTTTGGTTGCTTCATCCAAAACGAAATACAGAAATAACCTATCTAATATCGGCTTTAGGACACTATATGGCTTTTCTTAAAATGTGGCGTGTTGCATTTAGTCATAGAAAACTTTTAGTGAGCTCATAACTAACATCCAGTCAGAAATTTAAATCAAAAACAATCGGTCGCGATGACGTGTTTCTATTTTCCTAACAAGTTAAAACTCCATTTTTAATTTATTTCACACAGTACAACAAGCACAACGACTCGTACGTTTCCCAATAAACGAAAAGCTTATTTCACTCACGCCTGACTTTGAAGCATCCTTCGATTGGAAACTGAAAAATATTTCCAATATTTTCCTCGTGAAGAATTTTCGTTTCTATTCAAAAGTATGTGCGAACCGTACGACGGTACAAACGAGAGGAAATGAATTTTACTTAGCTGAAGTACCTACATACCTCAGCGCTCCATTTTGATCATATTTAAGTGACATGACATGTGCTTAGAAAGGTCGAGAGTGAATTTTCCAAAGGTATGGACATTTGACAGAATTCTTATATGTAATACATAATTATATAGAACATGTTGTTGAATTCCTATTATAAATATGGTAAAGTTACAGAATATTAACTTTTTTAAGGAGGCGTCGCTCACTAAATAAGTACTTGACTCTTTCAAGTTCGTGAAATTAAGTCAGTCAGTATCTTTCTCTTCCATATTCACACTCGATTTACTTACCTCTTTTGTGGTCTACTTGTACTCGTATATCGGTCAATCTTGTAATTTAACTCTCTTTCTTTAACACTTTTTGTTACATGATTTAAATTCCCTCCCATTACATGCTCATATCAGCTATAGCCGTTATTAGTTACCGGGCTAGAATTGAAGAATTGCGTCAAAGCGTCCCGGCGAATTTGCCTAGGATCAGATCCCGTGGTGACTCACAAAGACGCGGATAGACGCTGATAGATTTTAGTGGTTTGTCTGGTTCATCCCTACGAGACTGGGTTTGCCTAGTACAGGATTCTTAAGGAGCCATATCTCGCTCAGAATGTGTGTATCCTGTTTGATAACTTACCTCAGCAAAATCTTTTGATACAGCTTTGTAATATAATGAAAAGTTTGTTTAAATGATACGTTATAAATAAAAAATAGTTACTCGTAGGCTTATAGCAACGCCAACGGCCTCGAGGATTTTACGGACGATAGTCCATTATTTTTTATTGTGAATAAAATAAAGTAAAAATTTTAAAAAATTATATACCAAATCTATCTCTCTTTTATATTTCTCTTTATCCTGTTTGATATAAATTAAAGGAGTAAAATTGTTTCAAGTCAATAATTTGGACGTGATTTTTTTATTTAGCTTAAAATAACTATAGAATAATTTCGTAAAAAAAAAACACGTTATGTCTCATATCGTGGAGGTTTATGATATTTTTTTGGTAAATTATTGATCAATAAATATCAACGAAAAGTTGTTTCCTTGGCATCTCATTTTCGGCCTTTTTCAACAACACGAGCCTTAACACTCTCACGACATTGTAACGCAAAAATGAACAAATATTCTTTCAACATAGACAGAACGATACTAATCGGATTTAATTGGAATCGTGATGGACAATATCTTATTTATAAACTTGATAGTATAGTGATGTTTACGCGGCCAAGATCCGTATGAACAGCTCGCCTTTTTGATGCAAATTTAATGAGGCAACCTAGGGAGGGCTTTTTAAAGCGACTGACCATTACGCGAGACAAGGGCCTGCCTGAATGCACTGTCCACAACGGTGGAATGCTTTTATCGCGGTGATTTCAAAACGATAACATTCGCAATTTGCGAAAATAAAAGAGGTAAAGATTACACGCACTATGGAATGTGTTGATTTAAGATGCGGGAGTAAATATGTACCTACTGGATACAATTCTTTGTGACCGTATATCTCTAGTTTACGTCACCTTAAACGTAAATCTGATTTCTTCACTAAGAATTATAGGTAATATCAAAGTGATGTAAAGCGGCTGTACTATAACAATAAAATCAATTAGTTTACACAAAATAGAATATGTTAAGAAAACGGTGTGTATTAGAAGAAGATGTAATAACAAGGGTTGAAAAATCAATGTTTAAGATTGTTTGGAACGCAAGTAAAAAAAATAATGGAAGAAG
Source organism: Dendrolimus houi (assembly GCA_039645545.1). Classification (NCBI taxonomy): domain Eukaryota; kingdom Metazoa; phylum Arthropoda; class Insecta; order Lepidoptera; family Lasiocampidae; genus Dendrolimus; species Dendrolimus houi. The sequence goes on from CM077132.1 coordinate 11,058,850, forward strand.
ACTGACACACTGTGTATGGTAACAGTTTTGGACACTATATTAAGTGACCTTATTACTTAGACAAATAGCCCTTCAATCACACGTGCATTTATGAAAACAGTTTATGAAACGAAAACTATGTATTAAGATCGTTGCAAACGGAGATTCATTGTCTGTGTATAGACAAAGAGCAAAAAGCATAGGCTTATTGGACACAGGCAAGACAATATTTTATCTCTTTGTCATTCTAGTGGCATTAAAGTCTTATCCCAGGCAATCAAGTGCTATGGTAATCATCCAACAACAACTTAAATGGCATACAATGTATATAAATAAACATAACAGCGAGCGTCCAGGTTCGTTTTCCATCTCTATAAATCAACTGTTTATACTTCGCACACTCTATTAACCTTACAGATCTCTTCTAATTATATAAAAGTTATTTCTAATAAATCCAAAATATAAAAGGTACTTATTTCCTTCTCGTCTTCAGATGATAGCGTCCCCTCTTTTTTTCTTTCATCCTTCAAAATCCACTGACATTTCTTAAGTCAAGTTAAAGTCAAAATCAAGTGACATTTTATATGTCAAGTGAAATGATATTCTAGGCGCGATAATTAACAGGTTAGATAAACCCATATCTGATATTACTTTAGGGAATTTTTACAATTATATCTTCAATATTTAACATATGCAGCAAACTGCGACAAATATATTTTAAAAGTAAAAGGATAAAACAATGTAACAGTATTATCATATTGTTACAAGTTACAGGACTTGAATTAAAATGCCGTTGGAATTACTATAGAATTTATTAGAACTATACAAACACGTATAACACAGGTACAAATATAACCGAACGCAATAAGTCCAAATGTAGTGCACGATTTAATAATTGTTTTATACTAAACTGTACAATACAACAATCGACCGCGTGGACTGAAGTTTTCCAAGAACCACGCCTGGGTAACGACCATCATAAAGGATTACAATACACAATAGGCAGCTTTTCTAATTACAAATATTAAACACAAAGTAAACAAAAGAACTCCAAATGCGGGCAATAAACTGTGCTTTACGGCCGGCAGGTGTGCATTCACATTTATCGGCGTGCTTCGTGGAATTTTGGCTAAGTTGTAACAATATATATATAGTAACACACTGGTGCATTTTTCAAGTGGGATTTCAGGGCGAATTCCTAAACTAAGCTAAATAGCGAAAAACACGTCAAGGAGTGTCGAGGCCAATTTAGACGCAAACTTAATGGGTATCACTACATTTTTGAAAAATCAATTGCTGTTTCCAGACACCGAATTGTCTGATTTTGAAAAAAATAAACACATTTGTATTATTATACCAAATAATAGACTAGCTTGTAAGGATCGATTTCTGTGAAGAAATGTGCAACGGCAAACCAAGGGTTGTTTTTTAACAAAATGTTATATTTTACTTACATTAATTAAACCTCACCGCATTTTACTCAATATGGAAATTATAACAAATATTCTATTTTTAATAAGCATCTAATTTATGCATAACACCATTTTTAACCACCTTATAAGTAAGCGAGTTTCCACTGGGTGTTAATTACATACGTACGTTTAAAATTGAAACACAAATGGTATAAGTCACTGTGTCAAGCGTGAAATTAATTAAATATAAAATAAATGAGTAAATCAAACGAGTTCGCTATTTCATTTATAAAAGAGAATTTAAGACATCTGGAGCGATTCTAACAAGGTGCTTAACTATTCACAGATGAATGTTAAAGCCTTTTCAGACTTTAACTTGTTCGTTAAAACCACGCAAACGTTCTCTTAATGGTAGGGAGAAAATGAGAGCTATTTTATACGATCAAAAGCGACGACTCAGTAATAAGGTTGTTACTAAATACTATTAGTAAGATGATTTATAAAAGGCAACGGTTAATTGGTAAGGAAAAAGCAAGCGAATTGGTGGCCAGTAGGAAACGCAAGGCAGCTTCGTTAACTAAATGAGGCTTTCAGTTGCGCATATAATGTTGCTTCATTAATAAAGCAAAGTTTAATACATGAATAAAGTTAAGTCGTTTATTAAATATATATAATATTTTATTTTTCAACATAATCTCCCTCCAATGCAATGCATTTAGATTAACGCGTTTCTAACTTCCTTATTCCTTGCGCAAAAGAATTGTTTTTCTTGAGTCTCGAAAAACTCGTTCACGGCAGCCATAACCGCGTCATTATCGTGAAATTTAGTTCCATAAATTTCCTCTTTTAATTTTGGAAATAGGTGAAAATCACTTGGGCTAAGTCCAGAGAATATGGTGGTTGATCAAGAATATTGAAGCCAGCACAGCGGATTGCGTTGAGCGTAACTTCCGATCGATGAGCGTTATCGTGAAGAAACAACATGCCCAAAGATAGTTTTAAAATTAAATTTGCGTAAGAGGGTCCAGTAAGCGTCTGGCCTTTTGGCATGTAATCAATAAAAAGAATTCCTTCACCATCCCAAAGCACTGAGGCCATAACTTTGTAACGGTGGGAGCAACTCGAAATTTCATAATGAATGGAGAGGATGGTCGTAGCACTCATCCTGCCGACACTTTTAGGAACCCCAGTAAATTAATTCAAATGGATTGAACGCTACCAAAAGATATTTTTAGGATCTCAGCTATATATTTTATAGTTATTCTTCTTCTCTTCTTCCAAAACCAAATTTTCAACCTTTTTGACATTTTCGTCCGTAACGGAGGTTGAAGACCGACCAGAACGCGGATTATCTTTACAGCTTGATCTACCTCTTTTAAATTCAACCACCCAGTACGCAACCCTAGAATAGGGTACAGCATGATCTCCTAATGTCTGCTGAATGTCCGAAAAAATTTCTTTCGTAGACTGTTTTTTCAAGCTGAGATATTTTATCACCGCGCGTAACTCACTTTTATCTTTTTCAAATTTACTTTTTTGGCAACTCGTTGCACAAAACAATTTATTACATGCGAACGAACTGACAAAAACAAGTAACAGTTGGCATAAGTATTGCGGGATTAAAACTCTTTAATTTGAATATCGAACTTCTCTAAAAAGGTTTTATATATATGCACTTCTAAGAACTTTTTGATTCATCACCCTGGTAGAATATTTTTTTTCATTTTTTCTATACTATATATAATATTTATTTTCCAGCTAAAGAAGTGGTTAATCGGGCACTCTTTCTATAGCTTGAAGGAATTCATGTACTATAAAGATCGATGACAAATTATGTAAATGTGAATAATTGAAAATTTATTAATTATGAGTTTATGAGCTTCTATGTATGATCTTTACAAATACTTCTCCAGTGCAACTTAGTTGAAAGAAAAAAACTTTTGAATTTGAAATATACCTATATGTATTCAAACTGTACATATGACAACACTCCGAGATTTTTAAACATCAGCCTGATCACACTACTGATATTTTAAAACACTTATAAAACTAAAGTGCACACCATAATAATAATTACTGGAAGCTTATTAAGTCTTGTCATTTATATTTCTCTGTACGATAAACAGGAAAAAATGTATTCGTAATACAATTTTCTTTTATAGCTCTTCACTAAGGCGTCACAAAAACACCTTGAATGACTATTATGTGAACCCAGTGCTGTTTTTTCCCATGTCTCGACGCATTCATACGCCAAGTGCGTTGCAGGATGTTTTGCAGGGTTTACGTTGCGTGAAGAGTGTAGAGGCTCCGAAGACGTCTACGGGCGTCGTGACGTGTATCGAAGCGTATGAAACCACAGTAGGGGTACAAAGACGTGTTCAAAAAATCTCATTTGCAAAATATGTATAAATGATTTCTTGGTTTTTTTTATTTTATTATACAGCTAACAGCTGTAATCTTAAAAGCTAAGTTCCATATATCTATCTATCTGTCTATGTATATATTCTATCTTTTTCGATATATTCGCCTATCCTGCGGAAACACAGTCGTTTATGGGGATAAAAAGTAACGCCCTAGGATAAGCTTGCTGTGTCGATTTTCATTTAAATTCGTTCAGTAGTTTTCAAGTGATGCTCTAACAGACAGACAGGCATAAATCTTAAAAATTGCGTTATTGTAATTTCCTAGTACAAATTATCCCCCTTGATTTTCATTTTTAAACGTATTCTACAAACTCGAACTATTTACAGATTTACTATAGTATAAACAGAAGACAGATAGATAAGCAAGGAAGAGTCATTGATAAGCCTCCACAGATGGCAGAAAAAAATTAAAAGGAATGTTTAAATTAAGGTTAAAAGGAGAATTAACTAAAAATACACATAATTATTGATCAGTAAGCTAATTATTAACAGTATAGATCAACAAATAAGCCAATATACACATGATCCAACTTACTTAATCTATTGAATTCGTTGACTGTTCTAACAAAGAATGTATGACGAAGTGAAACTGTGCGTGTCAAAGGTGAATGCAGTAATTTTCTAGATCGTACAGGTCTGGGAGGAACATACAAATATAGTTTGTTGATGAGACTCGGACTGTCAATTTTGGACTGAGCAATTTTTTATATTAATTATTATTTACATTATCCATGTTGTCACCTCTGTTTAGTGATTTAAAGCCTAATTTACATCATATTTATTATATAGGCTGTCATTATGCCGTTTCTTAATAACTTTTTTTATTTAAGTCAATAAACATTGGGAGGTATTCGGTTTCAAAGTCGTAATAACTGCGTACCCTCCTTTTAATTTTTAACTTAAGTTTTATTTAAAAAAAAAAGAAAGATAACAGAACTTTAAACATATTTACAATGAAAATTAGTTTCTATAACATCGATTCCTTTTGATAATCCACTTTCTAATTTATTCAATTATTAAACAGGTATATTCAAAGTTATTAGTATATTAAAACTTTATTTGTTGTAACTTCGAGCTTAAAATTAGTTTTATCTATCCACGATGTTTTTGTTCTCAATTTACACACTTTTATTAAAATAATTTAAAGTGTAAATTGTCAATTAAATAAATTGTTAAAATATTTTTTCTATTAATGCAATATTTATGATATAATATGTCTGTGTAATCACCGGCATTCAATAACGATAACCTCTCAAAACTAAAATAAAGTTGTATATTTTGTTGGTTTTATTAGTCCTTTTGTTGATCGAAGCTCTAATCATAAAAGAAATGTGGCCAATTGTCCAAAACATAATAGCTAGATGCTGTAAAAACGGGACTAAAAAGGGCAGACAGCCCGTCCTTCGCGTTTTCCTCTCGGTGGTATACATATTCATTGTGTTCATACAGTACACGCCTCCAGACGATGGGTCGCTGTAAAACAACGGAAGAGGAATTCTCTTTTAATTACGAACCCGCCTCGGACGCTGCATGCTACGATGCTTAGAATCTTTTGATAACCATTGCCCTCAATCTGAGCATTCAATTATGGTTTCTATTTAAAACTGGGATAAGGTTTATTATATTTATAATACCGCATGACGAGCAGTACAAATGTTTTTTACCTTTCTTTATAAAGTTGATTTTTTGAGCTGAAGTGGATATTTTCGAATGAGCTTCAATACGTAGTAGATGGCTTGGTACCTGAAACAAAGGAATAAGAATAGTGAAAATTGCAATCTATTATTTACTTTCTTCATGGCAATTTTCGCATATACTTTTATTTATTATGTGTGGAAGTATTAGTACTAGGTTTGATATAGTAATTATACTATATTTGATAGATGAAATAAATCATGAGCTAAAGTTAAATTTAAATCACTATGGTACTAGGATACAATGTAGTCGCTAAGGCAACTGACTACTGATCCGGGTTTGAATCTTGGCAGAGAAAATAGAACAAGGCGGTTTTTTGCTATTATGCATAGTGTTACAAGTTGGGCCACCTGCATACCTATTGTCACATACCGACAAAAAAATGCTGCGCATATTGTTTATTGGCCTTCCATTCGGAGTTCTTTTTATTACTTCGTATTTGCAATTAGACAGTAACTTATTGTTATTGTTTTCAACTTTATTGGCCGTTCCCAGGAATAGATAACCAGGTGTGCAAATTACTATTTCTCGGAAACTTAGTGCGCGCGGCTCTTTTTTTTCTTCTGTATTGTGTAGTTAGTACAAGACGATGCCCGAATGGAGGGGTGGGGCAGTCAAGCTACGACTACCAGACGAGTAAGACGTTTGTAGTACTCTCGATAAGCGATATAGACGATGGACTTTGCGCGTGTCGAATTGATTGAATCGTGCAGTGTGAACTGGTTGCATCTAGTTTTATTTGTATTTGTTTTATACGTGTTTGTACAGTTCTAATAAATTCTATAGTATTTCCAACGGCATTTTTAATTCGAGTCCTGTAGCTCGTAGCAATATTATAACAATGACCTGGTCAAGAGAAGGATCAGGATAAGGAAACTTACACATCACTATTTACCATAAGAGAAACGCGCTAGTCTGAATTGAATAAGCACAGTGAGTATATCATCCGGTCCTGTATATTGGAAATCGATGCTAGAAGTGAAACTTTTATGTCAAATTTTGGTTTTGTTATCTTTGCCTTTTATAAACAAAATGTAAATGTTGAAATTATCCTCAGTATGGGTTTTTTCCAAACATGTATTCAATAACATTGTAGCATAATTTAACAAGTAAAACGATTTGAACAATAGCTTAGAAGCTTGACGCAAGTTAAACCAATGTAAAATGTGTTGATGCAGTAGATCGGAATTCTGTTAAGCTACAAGACAGGCCCGGAGTTTGTAGCTAGCACAAATTTAATTACGGGATAAACGGGCATGTTGTAGGTAGTTCAGTCGACAGCCGGGACCCGTATTTCATTAGATATTTTAACCTTTATAAGCGGGTGGTTTTTAAATTAAACGCTTTAGTAGATACACTCTTATTATTACTTTTCTAGTTAATATTATAAAATAAAATTGTGGGTTCATAATTTCTTATTTGATTTAGTCTTTAGGACCGTGACATCGACCTAAGAAATAATTTATTTGCGAACTCTCTGGCGTAGCTATCTTTGGTGCAACACTGTCCACGAACTTAAGCAAGTGATGTCTGATCGTCATGAACCACATACTCGCCTAGAAAGCCACAGCTATACCCATAACGATAAATAAATATTCGTTCATAATTTTTGCAGTCTTAATATCTACCTACAACTTTTTACTTTTTAATTTTTTTATAGCTGGAGTACAGCAGACAGGCTGACGGCCCATCTGATAGAATGCGGTTACCGTCGCCTATAGACATTTGCAACATCAGTGATGTCACCAACGCGCTACTGACCTCGAAGAAATTATATGACACCCTTTTTGAAAACCTCGATATCGTAGCGCTGTGGGAAAACCTCGGCTGGGAGCTCATTCCAAATCCCCACGGTATGCAAGAGAAATGTTCTACAGAACCGTAGCGTACATGAGCGAAGCGGCTCAAGGAAGTGGGGGTGAACTCCTAATCGATGGCAAGCGGTGCGGTAGTAGAAAGAGGACGAAGGCAGCATTCTAAATAGTTCTTCGAAACACTCCCCGTTATACAGTCTGTAGAATATGCAGAGAGAAGCAAAGTATCTCCTAAGGCCAAGCGTATCTAGACCGTCTGTAATTATTTCAGGTATTTCCTAACATCAATATATAATAATAAAAGTACGTTTTAACGGTTTTAAGCGCGGTAATTTTTTGATTTTTGTTATTCCGACGTTTAACAATACTTGTTGACACTTGACATCTTTGTCTTCCGTGATCACGGCAACTGGAAAGTGGCCGAAACGTCGGAATAACAAAAATCAAATAAATTACCAAGCTTAAAACCGTTAAAACGTAGTTTTATTATGTATACAAGTTGTGAAAACTGAATAAAATATTATCAATATTAAAATAAATTTCTATTCAAGAAATTTATAGATCTATGAACGGTATTATCATCACGTCTTATGTTTGATTTTAAGGGACTATAAATAAGTATTATAGGAATAATCCATGTGGTTAATTAAAGTAATTTATCCAATAAAACGATTAGATACAGTCGTAAAAGATGAACATCTATTAATACAATAGAAACAACAGCCAAGTACGTATAAGGAAAATCTATTATTACACAAAATCAAATAAGATCTATTTATTACCAAATTTACTCGCTTAGATTTTTCCGGGAAAATAGATTGCTTGTACACAGTATGTACACCAAATCATTAATTGTTGCGTAAGGCATTTATCCTGGAATACTTTAATTTATTTAAAAAAAACTATAACATTGTTTTATAAACGCGAAAGGTGTTATCAGTTATCAGTGCATTTTTTTTAAGTTAAATAATACCAAACATGACCGACCGTTCATCTTCTTTATTTCCAAAGTACATCGGACGGTTGAAAAAAAAATAGAAGTATCCTACTTCATTAATGAAAATTTGTATTGTAATATGAATAACGTTCACCTATACCACTATAAGTACGGGCATTTCAAGTACATTTTTATCTAGTAATATTCACATAAGTATACATTTTTAAATATGTAAGGATAAGCGGTTTCAGCGACTAAGGTCGTCCAGTTATACCGTAATAGCGACCGATGATTATTGTAATAGGCCATCTTTTACTAAAATATTATAAAAATAAAAGTAATGACTGTTAAAAACACTTTATACCCGATTGTATTCAATAGAGGAACACGTCATGCGCGAATCCGACTCACATATGATCAGTTATTATATACTTGAATACGATCCAGTTTTTATAAAAGTTATATATCCTTATTTTATACACAAGTTATTGAGTAATGATTGATCTGTACTTTGTAACCCGGTTTATTAAAAATATCCACGAGAAACATGTTGAGTAATCAGGCGGGCCAACCTACAGTTATTCTGCAGCTGTATTTACAGAACATAATGGTTAATTTACCACACTCACGGATTAATGGAGCCTTGTAATCTTTTCCCCATTTAATGTTTAACATTTTGCTGACATAAAGATCTCGAATGCCAAGTCAGCTTGAAGCGTGAAGACCCGCTTTTCTAATTAAAACGTAAAACGACTTCTCAGCGGAAACATTTCAAACACACACATATTCGTTTGTGTTTTTCAGAAAACGCCTAATATATCTCACTCTTGTGATGTAGCTTACTGTGTGAATTAAGAACTTAATTAATACTTTAATGAGGAATTGATAACCATTTTGTTTTCGTACTTGTTCCTCTACATATTTCACGTCGAACCGTTGAAAACAATTTAAGTAAAATCCTTACCTGTATGTACTGTACTGTACATAATATTAAAGTAAAATTGACGCTTTATTTCATTGTTATTTGCGTCTTCAGTGAACTAAATATGAACCTGTTTTCATAAAATGTCACTCTGTGTACCTAATAGAAAAAACATAGACAACACTTTATTATTCACCAAAACAGTAATTACAAAAATGCACAACATGGCAATAGTTACTGGGTAAAATAAAAGGCGGCCTTATCGCTAAAATCGATCTCTTCCAGGAAACCTGACTCAAAGGAAATTATTAAATTATCTGTAATTATTGTTACGACCGATAAAGACAAATTCACACCTGTATACCTGTTTTACACATTGTATTTGTTTTCGGCATTTGGACTTCTTTTGTTAACTTTGTGTTTAAAATTTGTGATTAGAACAACAGCCCATTGTGTATTATAATCTTTTATGGTTTCAGCCAAATCGGTCCAGTAGTTTTTCCGTGAAAACGGAACAGACAGACGGACAGATGGGCAGATAGAGTTACTTTCGCATTTGTAATATTAATAGGGATATATCTATATATACAATAACAGCCCATAAACGTCCCACTGCTGAGCCTTCTGATATAAAGGGGGGAACGAACAGTATACCCGCTACGCTTGTCCAAAGTGGCTTGACAGGTTTAACACATGGATTATCTCGATGTGCAGGTTTCATCACAATGTTTTTCCATACCGTTATTAGCATGTGGTAATTGTAACTATATGCACATTACAGCGTTGCGTCCAAATTCGAAACCGCGCCCTTTGAGATTGGGACGCGTGCGCTAACCATTACACTACCACGATTACCCATTACGCTACACGACTACTATTTTCTAATTAAGTGTTTGTTAATATGACGAAATGTACATAAAATTACCAATTAATGTTTTTTTAAAACTTTATATAGCAAAAGTTCAGCAGACAGGCAGCCGGCACCTGATGGAAAGCGGTTACCATCGCCTATGGATATTTATATCAACAAAGGCGCTACCAACGTGCTGCCACTCTATAAAAGGAGACTATAACCTGGCCACTAATGCTTAAACACAACTCAAGGTTGTTATGGCGGTATACTCTAGACCAGTAGTGGTAGCCATCTAGACGGGCAAATAAGGTACCACCTGGCTGTGGTTTGTTTTGTCGCTTAGTGCAACAGGCCGCCCGACCCTAGGAAATTGTATTCTTTCCCCGTTCCTGCACGGATAAAATGTGATAGAATTTTAAATTAAAGAGCACAAAATTATACTTGGCATATTTTGTGAGAATAATCCAGTATTACCAGAATGGGTGCCAAACTAACCTGTTGAGTCGTGTAACATGTTATTCTTATTTCTCATACCGTCAGACGCGTTGAGCTGTACTATATTACATTAAACATAAGCCAAGTACTAACGACTTTATTTATTTTCTGACGATTTTGAACGCCTGGTACAACATTTCAATGGTACATATTATGTATGTATCGTTATGTATTATTCACTTACTATATGTATATAAGCTACACGTGTATGATGCAGGGTTTTTAGCAATACTTCAACAGCGATGGAGCTTTCCTTTTTTATTAAAAATGTGTATTATTAAGAGTGAACAATAGTTGCAGAATATTGATTGCTTTTAACAGAAAATTGTGTTTGTGTTGGTAATCTCAATTGTTTACTAAAAAGTTCGATTGGAGTTAGATAAAGACACAAAATTTGGTTAAGGTTACTTTAATATTATTTAAATTTAAATATTTAGGGATACTTTACACTACCTAGACACCTATATAAATCGTACTGATTGTGAGTTATATCTCAAAGAAAAAACAATAAGCTATGACATATTTTTTCAAATAATAAGTAACTTACATTATTTCATTTACGAACTTACTTTAGAATTTATAAAACGAAAATAGTAATGACTATACGACAACACTTTTGGACCTCCTGGACTCGTACATACAGTCATGAATCATTGAATAACAAATTAAGATTTAAAAAACTATATTCCTAAAGTTTCAGACAATAGCATTATAACAGCCCTTTACCATCAAGTGGAACGGCCGATACTAGCTGATGCTAGTTGTCTATAACCTCTGATAACGCGCATTATGACCGGTGTCCGGTTTCGTTTGTCAAGCGAATGATCCGCTTGGAGACACTTGACAAATGGAACCAGCGTTACAGGGACGAGCCAAAAGCGTCCGTAACTAAGTTTTTCTTCCCAGACGCGGTATGTGCCTTCGAAACAGTTAGAAGCATTGCCACAACTAACCTGACGACCCAGATTTTCACAGGCAACGGAGGGTTCTCTTAATACTTGAACCTGTTCAAGTTAAAGGGGGACCCATCGTGTGTCTGTGAACTTGGAGTACCGGAGACCCCCTTGCATCCAATATTCGACTGCCCCCTCTTTGCTGTGGACCGGTACAACGCGTCGTGCACCTTCGGAACGAACATCACACAAGGCAATGTTCATGAGTTGATGGGTAAGAAGTTGCACGAGGATTCGCAGTAAAAATTGTAAAAACGCTAAACAATAAAAACGGGTCAACAAGAAACGTTAGTAACATACGATGATTATATGTAAATATAGCGTTTAAAATAGTAAATAAAATATAGGTATCCTTAGACTAGTAACAAAAAGAAAATGTGTAAATAAATAGTAATAAGAGGAAATGTATTGTTACGAGTTACAGGACTCGAATTAAAATGCCGTTGTAATTAATATAGAATTTATTAGAACTATACAAACACTTATAACACAGGTACAAATATAACTGAACACAATAAGTCCAAACGTAATGCGTGATTCAATAACACGCACAAAGTCCGTCACAATATAGATTATCGAATGTATACACGTCTTGTCTCGCTAGTGGTTATCGCTTGACTGCCGATCTCTCCATTGGGCCATTGCTGCGCCGACACAATATGGCTGCCCGCCCGCGTAGATCAAATTTCTTAGAATCAGTTCGACACACCTGTCTAATGACTGCCATAAAAGATTACAATACACAATGGGCTGTTTTTTCAATCACAAATTTTAAACACAAGATAAACAAAAGAAGACAGTCATAAATAGTTTCATAGTTATTAGCTCAAACCCCGGCGGGTAATAAATGTGCTTTGTTTACAAATATGCAGGTGGCCCAAATTGTAACAGTATGTAGTTCGATTAGGTAAAATAGATTAAAAGTAATAGAAATAAGAAACAAAAAAGAAGTAAGAAAAAGAGAAGAAAAAACAATAATCTCCATTTTAACATATCATGTATAATATAACGGAGAAGACGAAATAAAAAAAACCTCTGGTAACGAAAAAATCTAAAAGTAACAGTGATAGCATTGAAACACACGTAACATTATTTGATTTTAAATAGAATCTGTGTCGGGTTGATGCAACATTGCGTTGGATTCGTCCGACGTTAGGTACAGTATAGTCCCAGATCTCGTTTCAGATAGCTCCATCAATCTTCAACAACAACGTATGGACTTGCTATTTTAATGAAACTTGATTGAGATTTATTTAATCATTCTCAGAAAACGCAACTTTCGCACTAAAATGCTATCTATAATCGAAAACTTATCATAGAAAATAACAATGCTTAGGCCGACACCAGATAGTTCATTTCTATCTTTCAATTACGATGAGTCAACCAAAATGATCAATATAAACATAAACTTTAATCGTTCAATGTCAATGAATGCCCTCGTGTCCTTTCAGTTCAATGCCTTTCAGCCAAATTGATTCAATTTGGTTGATCCTTTTAATGTTAGCATTCATGAAATTATAATTAAAACAATCTGATAATATGTACATATTTAAATGTATAATACTTTATTACTCACAAAATACCTAAACAATTACAAAACTCCATAATTACACTACTAGCAGTGTTGGAATCTCCAACAAAATGTTTTTAACCATTTGGTGTGGCATTGTACTGGCCACCAAACATACAAAATGTTTAAATTTAGAACATAGATATTCTTTTGTTTTATATGTTTTTTTCCCTCCATTATTATTAAATCGCCATTATATTACGCACGTGCAGTTTCCTTATATAATTAAAACAATTACAGTCCACAAAAAATTATAATTTAAAGAAGTGTTTAACATATTCTTTTTGGTCCTTCGAGCCGGATCTGAACCAGCGACCTATGGATTAAAGCGATCTCTTCCAGGCAACTTAACTTGAAGGTAATTTTTAACTATTCTGGCGATCTAGGTGGAGCGGTGAATGACATAGGGGTGATCAATTGAAATAGTCATATATACTAAAACTAATTTATTTATACATTTAATATATACTTAATACATGTGTATTGCCTGTTATACATATATTTATGTGGAATATAAACAACGTCTTAGAAAACGTAGCGTAGGAAGTCAGGTGGCCTGTTAATAATTACCAGTATTGTATATTAATTAAAAAAATAATTAATTAATATCTTCTTTCATTTAATCCTTTTTTAGCACACCTATTACAAGTTCCGGCAGAGAGAAGAGAGAGTATAGATAACCTTCCATTGTCTTTGGTAGAAAGCAAATTAAACGTTTGGATACATTGACATTCAATTCAGCGTTCGGATATGACAACCAGAATATGTGGCTCAAACTTAGGGACGCATACGTCCAACAGTGGACATCGATTGACAGAGTCGATCGCCTGTTGTATTTATAATTATCTAAAGTTGTAAACATTTCATTGGGACCTTAAGCTTCTAGAACGACCAATCTAGTCTACAAAATTCTTGTGAAGAAGAAGTTCCATGGTTTGTTTTTAAAGCTTAAAGTTTGCCTACACGTGTACCTACTAACAGATTTCATCAGAATACAACAGGCAACGAGGAACTGAGAGTATTCTCGTTATGAGCTACATTTTTCTTTGTTCGAAAAACAAAAGTTTTTTATTCGAATCTCAACCAATTCCATTAGCAGTTGTGGTTGGTAAGTTTATCAAGCTTTACGTTTATTTCGAAATGCTTCGTTGTTAAGCTTTAAAAACGCTCATCTCACTAATAATATTATAAACTAGGATATGATCGTGACTTCATCTACGCTTGACTTCAAATTCCCGCGGGATTCCCGGGACACAATGTATTTAAGCTATCGTTTTGGTGGAAACTGTATCGGAATAAGCCAATTTTTATACATCCGAACAACTTCAAACCGGCTCCGGGAAAATCCCTGCGTGATTCCCGGGATAAAAAAAATCACATATTTATTTATATTAAATTTGTTATCGATCAGTATAAAAATCACATTGAAAGGAATTCAATTTTTTTAATCTGGCCATTTTAAATTATTTCCAGAAAAATGCCCGAGAGATTCTCAGGATAAAGAGTAGTGCAGATTTTAATTCTAAGAATTTGCTGTCGATCAGAGAAAACTATATCGAAATCGGCCCAGTAGTTTTTACGTGAAACCCAAACTCCATAGTTTACCTATATATAGTCTATTACAATTGTTTTTTTTGATAACTTCAATATACATACACGGCATTTTTAGAATTTTATAATATTATAAATGTTAAAGTTTGTGACTTTTTCTCGAAAACTATAAAATTGTGCAAACATTTTAATATTTTTTGCATTTTTGACTTGTCACTTATAAGTATCTACTCTGCTATCTGGTGTCAATCAAAGAAAGACAATTTGGTTAAGATTATAATGTTAACTAACACATTTGAATAGTCTGAATGAGCTAACATTCTTTACCTGTCATTGTTTCGGTCTGAACAACAAATTAACTTAAAGTAGCTAGAGCCATTTGACATTGTTATTTATAGGACGAAGTCAGGTTTCATAATTATGACGAGCAAATATTTGGCTTTTTGAGCCAAATTTATGAAGAGAAACCAGATTTAGATGTTTCACGTATCCAGATTATATTAACAGGTTAGTTGACAACCGATTCTGGTAACACTGGATTATTATCACAAAATATGCCAAGTATCATTTTGTACTCTTTAATTTAAAGTTCTAACACATTTTATCCGTGCAGGAACAGAGAAAGAATACAATTACCTGCAGCCAGACGGCCTGTCGTAAGAAGTGACAAAACAACCCACAGCCAGGTGATAGGATATTCGCCTGTCTGAGTGGCTACAACCCCTGGTCTAGAGTATGTCGCCATAACAACCTTGAGTTCTGTTCTGGCATTAGTGGCCAGATTCCAGTCTCCCCCTTTATAGAGCGGCAGCACATTTGTAGCACCTTTGGAGATACAAATGTCCATAGGTGATGGTAGCCGCTTTCCAACAGGTGGGTGGGTTGGTGGGTCATCTGCCTGTCTGCTGAACTTGTGCAACAAAAATAATCCTCTACGAATATTCGGAGGAAATATATATAAGTTGACGTTTTAGCTGTAAGATTCTTATGACATTATAATTGAAGTAAATACATAAAAACTTCGTATACGAAGTAAATTAGATACTTAAAGTTTATAGTATTTATTAGTAAATACAAAGGAACTGTTTGCAGTTACTTCATTTTTCTAATAAAGAATAAGTCAATCTGGGGCGTGGGCCCGTTGTATTAAGCAACTCAATCAAGCGAATTGAATCGTGAATCGCTTGAGGGAATACGTTCGGCTTGTAACGAATGTATTGTACTGTTAGCGCAAAAATAAAATGGAACATTCGGAATAGCTCCTCCAGTGAACCGCAGGAATTGCTCTGATGAACGAGCAATGCGGCTCTAATGGTAATTCTTTTTTGCTCGTGTCAGTACCTCACTTGCCGAAGCGAACGTTTTCATAAAAGAACCGACAGAATTAAAAAGATCGAATTATAAGCCATCCATCTTTCTATTCAATTTTATTTCGTGACTATGGGGAGTAATTAGCAATAGTTGCGCGGGTTTGACTTTATGAATTTAGTATCCATTAGAATTTTATCAGAACAAAAAGTAACAATATAATCATTGTTATTATAGCGTCAAATCACTATTACGTTCGTAATGCTTCGTTACGAACGACTATGGCTACGTTCCACATGAGACTCACAACTTCCGCGATTTTTCCCGTTCCACTTGCTTGCGGGCGTTACAATCATAAACTCTAGTGGAACGAATTATGGAGCATTGATGTCATTTACGACGAAATACACAAATATCATTGATTGATTTGAAAATCGCGAATTGCGAGTTTGAAAATTTTTTCAATGTCAATCTATACAGATAATTAATGCTCTATGGTCAACGCCCAGTTCGACCCACCTCTTGACATGGATCGTTGTGAGCGCTGTGTGATCCAAAATAATTACCTTATTAGCGACGTTTTCGCCACGGTCATAATGACCGTGGTCGCTAGTGGAACGGCTGACGTAGCATTTTGGGCGTTGTGAGCTACTAGAGGAACGCGCCCTATGTATTATAAAAAATCATCCCTCAATTACTTGAGGGATGATTTTGTATAGATGATGATGATGAAGATGATTATTATAGACATAGATGTAAATCTATGTCGGTTATCCTATGTGTAGAAAATTTTGAGAATAATGGCTGTGATTATATGTAAATGAAAAATTTTAAGGGTTTCGTTTTAGCCAATTTAACTCTAAAAATATTAACAGATCCTAACCATTTGTTACAGAAATTTTACTAGACAATGTTGGTATACGACACTAACACGTGACGTTATGGAAGGGCAGGCAAAGTTCGCATATACACTGAAATTCACAGATTAGCAGCGTGATGGTGTCGTGGCATTTACACGAACGCTAATTCTAATATTTTTTCTAAATAAAATGTTTAGACGATTCAAAAAGGCTAACCCGTTTATTGAAAAACAAAAGTATTTTATTTATCCCACGTTACGTACTAGAGTAATTGAATTTCGCTAAAGCTCGCGTACTAAATTTCGACAAAATAAAGTTACGTATTAAACTCGAATTCTGTTTTATATACGACGCATATGAATGTCCGTTTTGTTTACGGGTTTTAATCCGATTGTCGAGTGCAAAACGGTGTACCAATCAAGGTTTTTATTATCCCATCATTATTATTGATTGGAACAAAATTGAATCTAGCACCCAATAATATTAATAGGCTTTATCCTGATATAAACATTTTAATACAAAATTATTGTTTACTGCTTTTGTTTACCCTTGTAACGATACAGTTAGAGTGAGATTCCAGTCACCCCAGACTTACGTGATTTTAGGAAAGATGAAATTTTTAGGATCGGTACTATAACATAAATTTAGAAAGGAATGGATACTCGCTAAGCTAAAAGCAAGTCCGTTTTACAGGTAACAGGTATCAAAGGTGGAAAAAACCATGCTAACTCACGTCAAAGTAGTAAGGCTTGTTTTTATATCTGTCATTATATGATATTGTTATAAACAAAGATTTACAGTTGCCAGACACTTCCTGTGGGCCATAACTTTGGACAGACACTTTAAAAGTCGTAAAAAAATGTGGGAACTTACGTCATTTTAGGAAGGATGAATTTTATATATATTATCAAGTAAAATATTTTAAAATATTTTCCATTGAGCCAGACAAACCTATCGGGCGACGTGTATTGCGACGGATAGACCCCATAGTCCCCTTAGTCTCTGATCTGTAACTCCACTAGCAGTTCAAATTCAAATTCAAAAGTTTTTATTCAAAATATGATCCAATGGAGAACACTTTTTGAAGGTCATACATATAGGTTAAAATTAAACTTTTCTTCCTATTCTATGTACACCGCTTCGCATCGTGTTATTGCTGTTAAGGAGAAGAAGCGGCAAGAAACTCCCCAGCAACACGTCTAACTAAATATTGTTTTTCTTTATATTTCTTATTCTATTTATATCTCAAGTTCTCTTATTTTAATAAGTTTTATACAGAAGTATGTTACAAAATTACTCGTTGAAGAATTAATGGAGTTGTAGCAAACAGTGCATACACATAAAACCAAGACACAATAAAAGGAAAGAAAAATATTATTATAGTTATAATAATGACATGACGTACTAAAATGTTAGGCTGCAATATATCTTTGTAAATTCCTTACAAGCTTGGCCAATCCCAATTTTGTTCATTCCAATAGCCTGATACCTTTAGTTCTCATTCCCTACAATAGTTCTACACTTAAGCACAAAAATTTTTAGGTGATGTAGACAGGGACAATCGCCGGTCAGTGTCACGCCACATTTACATTAAAGTCAAGCGGCCTCTACGTATTGGCCGTCCCATGGCCTCACGCTAGCCCTTCAAAAGTCCGGGCCATTTTTATGGCCTGTGGTCTTGAGAGACATAAATGTATAATAATGAAATAATAAATAAGCAGGCTTTTGAATCTCAAGCAGTAACATGTATATATATATATAATTCTTTTGTACGTGTGTTGACAGTGAACTCAAGTGATTTTGGTGATATTTGTTTTGTGTGTTTGAATGGGTCCCCGGGTGGTTTATATTCACAATTGGAACCGATAGGTGGCGCTGAGATCGGGTTCTAGAATCCTCCTAATCATCTGGACCGATTTTGATGATTTTGTTTTTGTGTCATGAAACAAAGTATTTTAGGAATTCAGAAAATATGGCAGTACGATGTTCGCCGGGTCAGCTAGTGTATATATAAAATATAATACATTATAGTACAAAATACACTCACTAACTAAAACTATAACAGTGATAACTATATAATATATTATTGTGCAGAATCTGTATGAGTGTGGGACGCTACGCGCGTCGACACTGTCTGTTTCCCATTTGCCAGACATGTCCATGGCAGTTGGCTCGGCAGCCGAACGTCAGGAAGGCCTGAAACGCCACAAATATGCATTCATTAGCAATGGATACATATTGTGGCTTTCAGTGTCGAAACTCTAGGGCCATGGGGTCACGAAGCTTATCGACTCCATCGAGACCTAGTAACTCCTTTAATAGAAGTCTCACGTGACCATAGGGCTGGTAGGTATTTAGGGCAGCGAATTAGCGTTGCCATACAATGAGGAAATGCGCCAGCGTTTTCGGAACTATCTCAACTGACTGCAATTTGGGACTTAATTTTCATTATTTTAAATAATTGTAAAGTTAGTTTGTTTTTAATATTTAAGTGTACCTTCAAATATTATCATAAAAAAATTTGATCCCCAAAAATAACAATTCGAATTAACGATATCGAAATGTAACTAAACTGGTACATTCGTATTATCACACGAAACAGTAAACGAACCTTATCTGTGAAACAGTTCGGTTATCCCATTTCAAAAACCTGATATCTGACTATGCTAATTTGTTTTTTGCCCTATAGAAAAAACACAGCAAATCAAGTTCACAAAAAAATCCATTTGTATTTCAATGGAAAATATTTCGATAGAATAATTTTAAAAAACAAACATTATATTAAGTGAAAGTATATCGAAAATAATTGTATCAGCAAATTTCACAGTTATCCAAGGTTTTGAAATTGGGTAGCCAAGTTGTCATATCGATCACCGCATCCATATGCACTAACAATCTACTTGCATTGAAATCAGATAACCGCATTAGCGAATGCGCCGTGTCACAAACAGATTGCCCGCACAATACCTATGTTCACATGTGCACACGTGCACGTACGACAATCTTGTTACTAACCAGTGTGCTTGAATTATTTATTTACGACTTTGAGATTCTAAGGTCCGTTTCAAGAACAGCACTTTGGCCAATGAGACATTTGAGATGATAATTCATCTGACTTGTAATAAAGTACTAGAGCTTCATTTAGCATGCAAGCTGTCACACACGTTACATTGCATTACAGTTTGATCCAGGCGCACTACGGTGAGCCGGTTGCTAAATATTGTTTCATTCTAGTTACATAAAAATTACCGAACCGATGGTGAAAACCACCATCACGGTCTAAGATAGTTTGGCAAGTTTCACATATAAGTAATCTTTATGTGCAGGTACCTTCGCGATTGTAGTAACAATATGAATAGGGTAACATACTAGATCAATGGCATAAATCAGTAAAACTCCTTATGTGATGAATGCTTTCCGGTCAGGATTCGAACCTACGTCGTTAAAAAGAAACGTGAAAACTCAGTCATTAAGCTGCCGTGACTTAATAATAATAATAATTTATTTATTTTCAGACACATAGATACATAAAAACAATTTGAACAACTAAATTAAATATTAATATTAAAATAAATGTCAATTAGTTTTTAATTTAAAATAAAAACATTTACATATATATTTCATGTACATGTATATTTTACATTAATTAATTGTTCTATCCATCAATCTTCAGCCAGTCTCAATACATATTGGTTTGATGTAACTGGCCAGGAATGGCCGCAATTATACTGTATCTATTACATACTGTTTCTTTTATAGGCTGATATAATTTTATATAAAAGGCAGTCCTAATTCCATCCGATATCGTGTTAAAGAAGAGATATTTATACGTGAGGGGGATTAAACGTCCATCATTTATCATTAAAGTTAATTACCTTGAACGCATCAGTCCATTCAACTAATTAGTCTCTTCCAAAAAAAATCGAGGATAATTGCGAAGAGTGATTGCCCAGATTTCCTTTCTCGAGAGGACACTCCTGATAAATTACAAACCTTAACCATTCCGCTCAATTTTCTAAATACTTTGTTGTTCGGGAAAGAAATGGACCATCAATTCACATGAAGTAAACACTTTTGACCCTTACCAAAAACCAAATATATGTACCTTAAAATATGTTAGCGAAATATTGTTATAGCCGAAATTAGACCGAAATGGGGCAAAAAAATACTAAATCGTTGTCAACTTTGTTATAAGTGACTATCATAACTACTTATTTATAACATACTTGGATATGCCCGCGACTTCGTCCACGCTAGATTTGAAATTGCGGGATTGGGATTTCCGGGGCATAAAGTACAGCAGCATATAATAAATAATGTAAGCCATCGTTTTAATGTAATAATAACTGTGTCGGAATAAGATAATTTTTATGCACCCGAACAAATACAAACCGCTCCTGGAGAAATTCCCGAAAGTTTCCGGGCTAAAAATATCACACATTTTATTGCATATAATTTACTATCGATCAGTGTAAAAATCACACTAGAATTCCTTTTTTTAATCTGGCCGTTTTAAATAATTCCCAGAAAAAAATTGTCGAGGGATTCCAAGGATAAAAAGTAGGACACAGATTTTAAGTCTAAGTATTTGCTGTCGGTCAGCGTAAACCGCATCGAAATCGGCGCAGTAGTTTTTATATGAATCCCGAACAAACATATAAGAAATCTAAAAAAAAATGCATCGTGTTCTCCGTCGCTTATATACTGTACTCCAGTAGTTTTTTTTATAGCTGCAATGTACAGACACAGCATTTTTAAAATTTTATAATATTATAGATGTATAAAGCCCATAAACGTCCCAGTGCTTGGCTCGGGCCTCCCATTATACGGGAACGGACAGTATACCCGCCAAGCTTGTCCAAGGCTTGGCATGTTTGACATATCGGTTCACCGTAAGCACGTGGTAATATTAACAATATACACATCAGGTCAAAAACTGCCTAAGTAGTGTATACTTTCCAGCCAGGATTCAAAACCCGCGCCCTTTGGGTTTGGGACGAGTGCGCTAACCATTAAGCTACTACGACTCATAACTAATTAAAGAAAAAAATATTGACTGAAATTAGAGATTGCTTTAAGCGATAAGGCCGCCTATTGTTTTAAACAAGACAATATTGTAATAGTTTATTTGGTAAGCCATAAAGTGTTATCTATCTATCTATTGACGTTTTTAATTGCTTTAATATGCGGTTAGAAATGTTATATAAAAATTTTGTCATGGTTAACTTTGTCTATTTTTTGAGCCATTTCTATCGAAATTAAAAGACAGAAGTTGTCGGCAGCCATTCGCAGTCCACTGCTGAACGTAGACCTCCCCAAGTCGGCGCCACTAACACCAAAAGTCAGAAGTGAACTGGTTTAATTTTGTCGTTACACAGTACTCAAACGGCCATGCGGCTTCGAAATCTTTTCCTACTATTTTGCCAGTGACTATCATTAGTTTTTATACAGATACAGGATATTTCCGATTAAATGCCTTGTTAAGGTTTCGTAGCAAAAGGAACTCTTTTTTGTGCGCGGGCAGCCAAATACTTAATCAATTATTACTTCATTCAAAAACTTGAATGAAGTAATACTTAATACGCAGTAGAAGTATCAGATGATACCCTGTGGAAGGTAATACACAAAAATACATCCATCTTCAACTGGGTTTAGGTCTCCCAATTTTAGGGGAACGGGCTGTATTGTAATACTTATCCTGATTGACTGGTCTGATTTTATTTACTTGTATGTGTTAGAAAAATTTCAGAGTACTACTTTCAGTTCTTTGCTTTTAAGCCTTGTTCGCGGTGAATATAATGCTAAAATATACAGCATACGGCTCGAAACTGAACGCACAATTTAAATTTTGACAGCTTTGACCGTTGCCGAGGCTTCCCTGTCATCTTCACAAAATACAGTATTCAACGTAATACATGAAATTAGCTTTATCAGTTTTTTCATAAATATATTACCTACACGAGTGTCTCCGTCACATTCGAGTCTAGATCACCTTCATTTATTGATAAGATGCATAGAAGGCTGGAAATATGATCTATATCTATAAATTAATATTATATTAACGGTAGGTGATTATCCTCCTCCGGGACACATATGTAAATACAATTCCGGTTTGCATTCCAAACGCCACCTAATTATTCAATTGTACAGGTCACGGTTGGATATTCTATTCATATTATAACGTCTCCACAGGCTATGCAAATATGGCCATTACCTTTGATACAGGTAAATGTTGTCCATTATCTTGTGTCAGCTGTGAAGATATTGTGTTGACGTGATTTGTATATCTATTCCTCTGTCAAATACTTGACAACTTTGTCCATATAGAAAATAGGTAGCAGACAGAAATTTTTGCTCTGGCGAAGCAAAGGCGGCTATCTTTTGTTAAAATTCGTTACAGAATTTGGAATTCACGTGATATTCGGTTACTTACCAAGATCTCTGTCTATAAAATAATCACATTACCAATTCTGTTTTACAGTATCGGGAACTAATATATTTGTAAGTTCTGTATAAAATTAATATTGTGAAGTGGCAGGATAGCTAAAGATACCCACGCGACTTCGGTCGCATAATTTTGGTATCAGGTATTTCAAAATCAATACTAATATGTCGGCAGACACATATATTTATAATATATAGTGTTTACTCCGAAACTAAGCAAATTATTTTTGGTGTTTAGGTTACATACAGCGAACACCTCTGGTGACGATTACAGATACGCAGACAAGAGAAATTACGGAATGTTCACATACTAATTAAGTAATCCTGCTGGTAATCAAACTCGAAATCTCTACATTTCAATAATTTGTCTGCTGTATAACATAAAATAGTGTCAGGTGAATTATTTAACTATAAATGATATTTGAAATTAAACAGGCGCTCCTGTCTATTTATACACATGTTTAATTCTTTAGAAATTCCATCGGTACCTTCGGGAAATTTCAATGGGTATTTAAAATAAAGTTAACCCCTGTGTTAACGCAACCAATGACGGGACACGGCGGTTTTTCAGCGTACCTTTACAGATTTAAATGTAAGGAACATCCAGCATGTGTATGTACCCGAATGTATCGAAGACAATCCAGCATTTACTGCTGGACTGTCCAAAGTACGGTGTTGCCAGACACGATCTGGAATCGGCAACAAAAATAAAGTTGACGGATTCATCATTGTATGAGGTGCTGGCTGGAAGAGAAACCAGGTCGTGTCTGGAAACATACTGCACAAAAGTGGTAGAGGACGTCAGGAAAAGGAATAAGTCGGAGCAATGATGACCATTGTCTCGACTTATTCCTGAACTGCCACGTGGAGTCTTTATACTACAACAAACGCATGTACTAGATTATATCTGCAATTATTATTATTAGCCATATATAAATATACATAAATGTTTATTTACCCTTATTAGAATTTATTATTTACAATATATTTATTTACAATAGTATTACAATAAAGTAATAGATAATACTAAGAGCTTTGCCAAACAGCAAGGGTGTCCTATCTTTTAAAAAAAAAAAGGTTATTTATGCAGAGAGAAACATTTCATAAGCGAAATGAAGTGACTTCAGACATAACTCGCATTTCGCAGTCACTTTCCTTAAGACACCAATCCACGTTCATATAACGAAATGAAAATTAATGGTGGTCGTGAGTATTTTTTCGTGTCGGTTTGAGTACACACCATTACTTCCTATCTAGCGTGGAACCCTCATTTATTATGTAAGTTGGTTGGCAAACCGTTATACACAAAAATGCAGATGGCATCGTGGAACAAGCAGCTTTACCCAGTAAATTACAACTTGCATAGATTTTGTTCACAATATTTGATCTCACAAGGCGCGGTATAATAGTGGCTAATGCACTCGCGTTTCAAACTCGACGGTGAAAGAAACGCACCAAGCTGCCCGAGGCCTTAAAAATGGGGAGCTCCAAGCCCAGCATGGGACATTTAAGTATTGATATTATATTTGATCTTATACCTAAGACATTTTACCGGATAATTCTTTCGAACAGAAATAAAATCACGCTTCACCTGCTTTGTCTATAAAAACTTGAAAAAACATATTTCTTTAAAAAAATGTGTTATTTTAAGTTGTCTCGCAAATTGCCGTCGCTAATGAAACTAATTTGAATAATACACTTCGCTTGCTAAGATTATTTTAGGCTCCTCGCCTCAAAGAATTTTCGGCTCTTCGTGATTTTCTTGATTCTAACTAATTGGATTGATGGAGCATGGCTCGCAAATCTGTCAGAAGATAATGAACGCACTTCCTAAATGAACCTTTTCTTGCAAGCGAACTATTTACCGTAAAAGAGCATGGACTGACATTTTCGTTACACAAAAATACTTTTAGAATGTATATTCATTTATACCTACAGATACTGTTATGTTGCATAATAATGTTTGATTTATGAAACATATATATTGTTCAACAATAATATATTTTACTAGCTGTGCCCACGACATCGTCCGCGTGGATTTGTTTTTCGCGGAAAATATATAAAGCAGCTTAAGTTACTCCTTATAACATTAGGTATACGCTAGTGAAAGTCTCGTCCAAATCGGTCCAGCCGTTTCAGAGATTAACTGGAACATCCCAGATAGACAAAAATCCTGAAAATTGCATTTTCGGAATCTTCTGGTCCGAATTGTCCTCCCTGTATTTCACATGAAAATGAAGGCATAAATTTTATTGTTTTATAACGTAGTAAATGAAGATAGTGCAATGCGAATTTATTGTTATAGTATATTCTAAAGATTAATATTTGCATGGAAGTACAAAAAGATAAAATAGGTGCACATAATGTATAAATTATATAAATATAATTTATTTTAATCAAAGAACATGATAACTTTTAATAACGATAACCTTGGCTTACAATTTTGCGATAATATTCCCTCTTAATTAACGTAATATGAATATTTTGTAAATATATAATAATTATAATTTAAAAATATCTCAACAATTATGCTCAACGTAATGCGGAGCAAAATACATATGTATAATAATTTCATTTATTTTTATTACCTCGGCTAGCTTGTAAACATCATCGTTTATAGGTAAATATTTGATTTTCCTGTACTCGTAATATTAACGTTTGTAAAAATATAATTAAAAATATGAAACATGAAACTTTAACATGCTTAATATTTTCGGAAGATTATATAAATATAATCTTCCGAAAATATTATATAATGAAATGTTACGTATGTTTACAAAATAATGAAGTTCCCTGTAATGTATAACAACTTTTTTTAAGGTCCTTCCAACAGGATATTATGAAAACATGTTTGCTAATTTAATAATAAATGTCGTTTACAATTTTCTTCCTGAATAGGCTTAATTTATTTACCCTCATCTCTGACTTTCATATTTACAGGTAAATATACCCGCATTTAATTGCTGTAGTGTCGGAAATTTCGCAAACGCCGGCAATTGGATGAAATTAGAGGATCGTAAACATACATGATCTGAGGCGTTGTTTGCTCATCCTCTCCCTTGAATAGGTCGTATGTGGAACCCTTTCAGGGCTTGATGAAACACAAACTGTGTCAGTGGTGCTGCCGAAATTTCGTATGGTGTTTGTAGTCCCAAAATACGCTGTGCCGGAGTTTACGCTATTTTCAAGTAGGTTTACTTCTGACTTTGCTAAACATGAATTAAGCAGTTATGTAACATAAAAAGAAGCGATATTTAGATTTTTACAATACTTGTGTTATTTTATTGTAAAAAGTCAAGTGCCTAATTTTGTGTCAGCCATAAAAATTCAAGTTGAATATTTAAATATCAAAATGTTCCCATAATAAAACACCTAAGGACACAATACCACTATTTAAAAACAATGGGAATGTCTAATTGTGTCAAATAAAACTCCACAACGAAAAATAGAAGTCAAAAATAACTTACAAACCTGCTAATCTTATATATAAAATTCTTCTGCCCGTGTATATGACTGAACTCTTCCTAAACGGTTGTACCGATTTGGATGGCTTTTTTTGTATGTTCAGGTGGATTCGAGAATGGTTTAAATTCACAATTGGACCCGGTAGTTGGCGCTGCAATAGGGTTTTAAATTTTATTTAATCAGGGCAGAACAACGTCTGCTACGCCCGCTAATATTTATGTAAAAAATATAAATAAATCATTTAATAAAAAGCATACAATATTTATCTGCATATCCACTTAATATAAAGATACCCACTCCTATAGATAGTGTTTATGCGCTGAAACTGTTTGAATATTGTGGAATTTAATTTATCATAATTTGCCTCTCAAGTAGAGGGAACTATGTAACGTTGCGGCACTTCCGTAGGACATGATTTGCATAATAACCGAACTAAGTGTTCTACAATTTGGCGACCTTCAATCTGAACCGTATTGTATGGAACATTAGAGCTATTTTCAATGAGTGAAATAGAAGAAATCCTCTATGTCCGATCAATTTTCACATGCAGGTTCAAACACATTTAAATGTATTAGAGGAAATGTTTATCGTGAATAGACACATTAGGATTACGGTACACTATAAATGTAATACTAAGCTTGACATGAAATGCTTACATCTGGAATTGACTTTTATACAATGATTTAATAAGACCTTAATATATAATCATTTCATGTTTATTTAATTTACAATAAATTCTCTAAATGGTAAGTTATATCTACCAAAAACATTAATTCTTCCCACCCGTTACTCCCGTTAATTTTGTATTTTTCCCTATTTGACATTACAAACTATAGTACAATATTAGAAAAGATAGCTTGGAATGGGAAACGAGACTTATCTGCTTACCTGCTTTTTTAGATCTTGGAAAGTTTTTCTCTAATCATGAACCGCTTTTATTTCATATAACCAAAATTTAACGTATCCAAAAACTTTTTGTTAAAACATTTGAACTTCAAGTTTTAAAACCATTTCAATGATTATACTGTAGCTCTTCTACATCTCCGCAGATCTGGCAGGATTATCGATTGTCCTGCTCTAAACTTAGTCTTTGAATATCCATGTACCACAGCGTTACCCTCGTAATTCTTTCTCACACAGACTGTTTGTTACCCCTGTCTCCAAAACTAACTAGGGACAAAATGAATATCTGCGTCGTTATACAAATACCTAGAACAAATATTTTAGCGACATATACATTTTTAATTCTTCTAAACCAATATTTAAGTAATCAGTTGTTAGAAAATTATTAATAAGCTTCAAAAGGAAGGTGATGTTTATATTTAAATCTAATCATTTATTTTTGTTTAGTTTTCCCCTCAGAAGTGTGGCAGTATTATGATAGATTGGATAATTAATTTTGGTGTATTTAACTTTGGTACTATTTATATTTCTGTTCTTTTCTAGATCATACGTATTTTTGGTTTAGATGTATTATTTAGTATTGTTTGGTCTCTTATGGAAATACTGTACTGTTGTTAATCTTGATATATAAAAATGAATGTTTGTCTGTATGTCCTTTATAGAATCGTAAACTATATATTTGATCATGTGATGATCTTTAGTAAAGTTGTTGTGCATGAGCCAAAGAAGGTTTCTGAGTTGGTACACGATTGGACCCGGTAGGTGGCGCTGCTGTCGGCATATCGATTGAATCTTTTCCAGGCAGGACGACGTCTACCGGGACAGCTAGTAATAAATAAATAAATGTAATAAATTTCCGGCTTCTGTCAGTAGATGTTACAATAACTATAAGATCCGGAGTATTCGTCAAACAGCCCAATTGGTATTCACTTTAGATGTTTGGGGCAACCCATCAGACAAAAAATGCAAGGCCGATCGTGAAGCCGATAGGCAAATACTCACCCTAAATCATGACCTAATATTGGGCAATTTATCACCGACAAACCTTTGTGCCCGTGCCATCAATCTTGAGCTTCCTCCGCACTCAACACTCCAACTAATTATTGTCGATCGTGCCTTGACAGTTTGCTTGTGGATGTAGACAGTTTTTTTCCAGGGGAAGGCATATTTACCAATGTCCTGTTCAATGTGACGGATAAATGCTGATTGGTTAAAAAAAAATATTGTCTCTAATAATATTTTTTGCATTAATGTAGCCACAAAATCTATATTATATATATAATTCGGGTTAGTTACACCATTTATAACTCAAGAATGGCTGGACCGATTTTCATAATCTTTGATTTGCTGGATTTGTCTCCACCCGGAATAGCAGAAAACTAGGAATATATCGAAAAATATTTTATTTATAATGTTTTTCTTTTAAATAGACTTTTATAGGTTTAGAGAACTCTGCCTTCTTCCGCAATGGACAGTTCATGTCATGCACGCTTATAGCTTATTTGTTATAATTAACGTCCACTGCAAATCAGTGACTTACTAGAATGGTTTAGATTCACAATTAGACCTGGTAGGTGGCGCTTGAATCGGGTACCAGGATTTGAATGAAATTTTTATATGTGTTTGAATCGATCCCGGGATGGTTTAATTCACAATTAGATTTTTATTTTTTCAGGGCAGAACAACGTCTGCCGGGACCGCTAGTATTATTATAAACTAGCTGTGCCCGCGACGTCGTCCGCGTGGAATTTGTTTTCAAAACTCCCCGATTTTCAAACATTCTTCATTGGTGCTCCGCTCCTATTGGTCTTAGCG
Organism: Dendrolimus houi; assembly: GCA_039645545.1. Taxonomy (NCBI): domain Eukaryota; kingdom Metazoa; phylum Arthropoda; class Insecta; order Lepidoptera; family Lasiocampidae; genus Dendrolimus; species Dendrolimus houi. The sequence goes on from CM077132.1 coordinate 11,088,249, forward strand.
TGATAATATATAGCCTATAGCCTTCTTCGATAAATGGGCTATCTAACACTGAGATAATTTTTCAAATCAGATGAGTAGTTCCTGAGATTAGCGCGTTCAATCAAACAAATAATCTCTTCAGCTTTCTATATTAATCTAAGTTAAACAATTTTATCAAACCATACACATAGGTTATTTTAGTTTATATAAAATATGAATCCAAGTTATATAAGCATTTCGCCGTTATCAATTACTCTTATCGATCCAGTAATACTCCTCGCACGATCACTTGACAAATATAGAATATAATCTGCTATTTCTTCAGGTTCCACCACTTTACGCAAAGGATTATTTTTGCATAAGTTCTCAAATACTTTGGTTGCATTTTCTTCACTGAATCCTGCGGCTTCTAGGAAAGGAGTTTTAGTGCATCCAGGATTTACAGAATTCACACGAACACCGTACGATGCAAGCTCCAATGCAACACATCTTGTAAATTGATCCATTCCTGCCTTAGTGACACTATATGGTAGAAGTTTCAATTGTGGGATGGGTTTGATACCAGCTACACTAGAGACATTCACAACATTGCCTTTACTTTGGATGAGATAGGGCGTAGCGAGACTGGTAAGCAAGTATACGGACCGCAAATTACTGGCGAAAGCACGATCGAGTAATTCTATACCATCACGAATACTTCCGTGGTAACCCACACCAGCACTATTTACTAGCACATCTATACCTCCGAATGCTTCAATCGTTCTTTTTACAATGTTTTGTACATCTTCGTCTACGGTGAGGTCAGCTTTCACAACTAATGGTTTGATGCCTTTAGCTTCCTCGCACTGTTTGGCGACATCTTTCAAGGCCTCTTCGTTTCTTCTAACTAGCACTAATTTAGCAGAATGTTTTGCGTACAATATAGCTGCGGAAGCTCCAATCCCGGAACTAGCACCAGTTATTACGACAACTTTATTAATGAAGTCCATCTCTTCCGGTTCGTTAAATAACACTGAATTATATCACATAAATTTTACGCATAAACATAACAATATTTATCTTATCTTGAATTCTATCTGCATATTATAAGCAACTACGATTGTTTTATAAAAATAACTTCAAGTGGTCTGTTTTGGTCGTCAAGCAACATTTTAAAACTCTACTTCAGCTGCCCCCATGGATTGTAAGCTTACATACCTACTGTTGTCGATAAAAATTATGATAATCACGTTACGACTTAGTAGACTTTACAATAAGTATTATGCGTTAATATTTTCTTAAGTTTTCGCAACTTGTATACATAATAAAACTACGTTCTAACGGTTTTAAGCGCGGTAATTTATTTGATTTTTGTTATTCCGACGTTAAGTTAAGTACCACCTGTTTGGGATCCGATCATCAAAACTATCAAGACCCAAACCCAGCAAAAACCAACTACCAGACCTCACGACACTGTAAGCTCTTTCTGCGTGCACCGGAACACAAACTAACTAGACTGATAATTTCTTTTATTTTTCTTTTCAACCCATTTTTATATTATATAAAATTGTTAGAATTAGGCATATTTGCTGAAGAGTTTCTTGCGCCGCTTCTTCTTTTCAAGCCATAACATGTTGCGAAGCTGTGGTAAATTAGATTAGGCTCCTATAGAGTAAATAATAACTATACCACAAAATTAAAACTAAATAATTAAAATGAATGTTTGCGGTAGGCTACATAAAACTTTAACAATACTCGTTGACACTTGACATCTTTGTCTTCCGTGATCACGGCCACTGAAAAGTGACCGCAACGTCGGAATAACAAAAATCAAATAAATTACCGCGCTTAAAACCATTAAAACGTAGTTTTATTATTATACGTTAACTTTAAAATAAAACGCGCTGCGCGCCCACTCTAGTTGCATGAAATAAATGCATATTTTTTTTTGTTTATTTATTTGACTACCAATAAAGCAGGATCTCCTACGGGTGTTTCTCCTGCATACTACATATATTTAATGTTTCATGTAGGTGTTACGTGTTCAGAAGACCGAGGCCGTGATTTTTCATAGCCCTTGTAATCGACCGCCTCCAGACACCAATATCGTCGTAGGTGTCGCATCAGCGTCGGGAAGAACATGAAGTACCTAGGAATTGGTCCTTGACAGCCGCTGGGTCTTTTCGCCAATTATGCTAATTAGGCAAGGACCCTCCTTGCCTAATTAGCATAAGGTGAGAGCGTTGTCGCGCCTGCTGCCCAATATTTGGAGTGGCCGAAGCCATGTGCTGGAGACTCTTCGAAGGTATCGTGCAATCGATGGCTCTATAAGGGGCCCTCGTTTGGGCAGACCGTCTGACCAGAAATGTAGCCTTGCTTGGTTGTTTGGATCCCCACTATGGAATCTAGAAGTCAGGGTCCTCGCCTCACTCTATCAGTGGCACAAGGAGGCCCTGGCGAGGGGCACGGGATCGGCGTCTCAGGAAACCGAGACTTGCCGGTCGGAGCTCCGCGACATCACCATGGCGGTCTGGAAGGAGCGGCTCAGATACCCCAGCACGGGTCTCACCAACATTAGGGCGGTGTGGCCCATCCTGCCAACAGAGCTAAAAAAAGGCACAGCACGTTGACGTTCCAGCTGACACAGGTCCTCTTGGCGCATGGTTGCTTCTGGAGGTACTTGTGTCGATTAGGCCGTGAGCTTACATCAGGGTGTCATCGTTGTGATACAGGCGACGAGAATACGGCGCTACACACCCTCCAGGTGCACCCCGTTTGGACAGAGCAGCGCCGAGACCTCGTCGACTATACCGAAAGTCGGTTTTGTATGAATAGGTACTTCGGTATTGTTAAAAAAATTAACATTTTAGTTGAGGAACATCTCGGAAGTATATTCTTTCGAATATAAAAAACAATGTGAAAATCAGCCCACAATTGACGGAGAAATCGTAAAAACTTAAAAAGTATTAAAAATATTAAGTGCCTGTAGAAAATGTAATACGGGCACGCGTATACAAGCTTTTTTTCGAAGAATGTAGATGCTCGGGGTTCTTTAATAAGGGTTACTCTTGATTTTCCTGGTATCCACTCACCGGATCCTGCAGTCATCAAATCCTGACATAATGACAATGGGACTAATTCGGGAGTATACCCTTTCAATTAAAATTAAAATCAATCCACAATTGACGGAGAAATCGAGTAACGAAAATACAAAGAAAACAGACGAATTGAGAACCTCCTCCTTTTTTAAGTCGGTTAAAAAAAGTGTTTCGTATTGTGTATAGGGCAAAACAAGGGCAGGGGGGGGACACGGCTTAAGAAATTTCTCAATTGCTCAGAAAAAATATCACCGCCAGGTTGTAGAGGTGTCTTCACAGTTACATTGGTAGACATTAATGTAATAAAGCATAAAAATATTTTACACCGCGACGTGGAGTGCCATCCATACACCCGAGTGGCAAAGAAGGGCCATTTGGCTTATTACGTTTACATCAGGATCCGTTAAAGCCACCGACGGAACAAAATGTTGCATGAAATTCGTTTTCTTGTTGCGATTGATCTCTTTATAATAATACTTGCTCTTTACGCGGCTTCTCTCACTTAAATATCCTAAGTCCGAAAGAATGCCCTAGGGTAGTAAATTATAATTTTCGGCGTGAAAAATAACTAAGGTAATGTACTATTTCGAAGAAAGAATACCTAAAATGACATCATTGTTTTCCAAGCGTTACATTCCTCGCGTCTACCTCGAAGCTCGGGGTCCACTTTTCTACTTTTGCTTCTCCACTTCGCGGTCGTACATTCCTGATTATGAGACCATTGATAAAGGAAATCGACAATTATTTAGTAATAATGTAACTCTGAAAACTATTCATCTACTATGACATCCATGCTAATATTATAAATGCGAAAGTAACTCTGTCTGTTTATTACGCTTTCAAGGAGAAACTACGGTACCGATTTTGCTGAAATTTGGTATAACCAGGAATAGTCATAGGATACATTATACCAATATAAAATAAAAATAAACTAACCGGAAAATAAACTAACTAACTATATAGCCTACTCATAAAGGTGGCATTGCATTTGTTATTTTGAGAGCAAACATTTACTCGTATTGTGTGTGTTTGGGTTGCTCTTAAGATAACTTAAGTACTAGTGTTTGATACCTAGTATTCATAAAATGTTTCAATAGGTACAACTTTAAGTTGTATGCAATCAAGTATATACTATTCTACAGTGGCAGCTATGAGAATTTTAGGGTGTACTCAGAGACGTAGCCTGCAAGTTATTTTTTCACCTACCAAAAAATAAGCTTTCAAAGAGGCAAATTAATTGTAGAACAACTACTTATTTCACCAGTGTAATGGTATATTCGTGATAACATATTAGGTTGGGGAAAAAGTTTCTTCGCATTTTATATAAAAACTCAAAAGGTTTTTTATAAAGTTTATTTTTGCCATCTTGTAGGTAGGGACGTGATCCTATTGCTTTAAAAATGTTGGGGCTTCTGATCAAAAAACTGCGACAAGTGGTTTTGGAAGTCCTCTCGTGATGTTAACCTGACACTGCCTAAGAAACTCTGCAGAGACCGAAACAGGTGAAAATCTGAAGGTGCAAGGTCAGGACTATACAGCGGATGCATTAACACCTCCCAGCCAAACTCTCGTAATTTTTGATGAGTGGCTAAAGATGTTTGAGGTCTAGCGTTATCATGGTGAGAAACCACACCCCTTCTGTTGATTAATTCCAGCCGCTTTCTCTCAACTTTTTGCTTTAATCTCATCATTTGTTCGCAGTACAGTTCAGAATCGATGGTCCTGCCTGGCGGTAACAGCTCATAATGAATAATGCCCTTCCAATCCCACCATACACACAGCATCACCTTGTTGCGAGTTAACCCGGGCTTCGCCACAGTCTGTGAAGCCTGACCGGCCTTTGACCACGATCTTTTTCGCACGTTCTTGTCGTACGTGATCCACATTTCATCACCAGTTATCAGCTTCTTCAAAAATGGGTCGGTTTCATTACTTCGTAATAAAGAATCACAAATGAGTACACGGTTCATTAGGTTTCTTTCAGTGAGCTCATGAGGCACCCAAATGTCGAGCTTTTTTGTGTACCCGGCTTTTTTCAAATGTGCCAAAACCGTTTTGTGGTCAATTCCTAGTTCTCCAGCTGCATCGTAACTACTAAAATGTCGATCTTGCTCCACTTTTTCAAAAATGGCATCAATTTTGTCTGTAACAGGGCGACCAGAGCGACGTGCATCTTTGATATCAAAATTTCCGGATTGAAAACGCTCAAACCAAATTTGCGCTACTCTCACAGATAGTGCATTAGGTCCATAAACATCACAAATTAATTCGCGGCTTGTGTTGCATTTTTACCTTTTTTGTAGTAATATTTTTAAATGTATCGAATTTCTTCATTAGATTCACTCATTTTAACAATAAGAAAAACAAACGAAAATCACAAATTTTCCTAATTTAAATTTGGAATCGTCTTCTTTAAAAGTAAAACTTTTTAATGATACCAAAACCACCCAGATACAAATGGTATAGCGAAAGAGATCTTATTACAAGTTCATACATACTATATGCGAAGACTTTTTCCCCAACCTATTATAAGACTGTACGCTTTTCCACAGGTGGTGAGTAACATGGCATTAGATTATACAAGATAGCGTTTATAGAACAGTGGAATAGTATATATATAATCGTTGCATGTCTTAAACATTTTGGTTAATCTTCTTTTTCAATATGGCTCTGCACAATTTGTGTACCTAGCCGATGTCTAATATGCAAACATATTCAAGTTTTAAAATAATATTCAATCAAACAAGCACAGTAATCCCAGCCAAATAGTAGTAGTCTTTAACTGACGCCAAACGAGAAGAATTGCACTAAACAACAGAAACACAATAATAATTCTAGCTTAAGAACAATCAATTTCTTAAACGATAGGTAATTCTTAACCAATATTACACATTTTTAAACAAAATTGCACAACATCACATCGTCCGCCAAGTTCCCCTCAAAAACTGTAATCGGCCTTCATAGGTTTATATTATAACATAATCATAGTTTTCTCAAAGAGAGGGAACTAACACTATTTTTCTTTGCAATAATAGCCCGTCGTCAGCACTTACAAGTGCAAATAAACATTGAAAAATCCGGACCCACAAATCCCCTGAGGGAGTCCACTCTCACGTTTCACACGCACTGCACTGTCTCCCCACATAAAGGAGCTTTGGCATGGTACATTATTTATTTATTTAATAATAATATTAAACAACTCGTATAACTAATACTTACATTGTAAGAATAAATTTTCCTTTTGCTAGCATTTTTTATACATGAGTTGAGCAGACAATCAGAAAGCCCATCTCATGGATAGCGGTTACCATCGCCTATGGACATGGACATTAGTAACACGAAAGGTGCTACCAGTATTTTGCTAGTCCCTAAAAGGCCACTAATGCCGGAACACAGCTAAAGGTTATTGGGCCGGTATTCTAGACCAGAAATGGTGGCCATCCAGATGGACAAATACCCTACCACCTACCTGTGGGTTATTTTGTCGCTTCTTACGATAAACCGTCCGGCCGCAGGAAATTGTATTCTTTCTCCATTCCTGCACGGAGAAGCATGTACCAGTCAAAATTCGTTCGAGTTGCAACGACGCCGACGTGTTTGTTAGAGAATTTCAGGCGCGGCACACAAAAGTTCTATAAATTATATTTACGGAATTTGCTGGTCCGAATTAAATTCATTAATCTTTTTCTTTTTTAATTCATTATACAAATGCAGCCCCTCTACCAATTTATTATGTTACACATATTTACATCTACAATAAATAAAATTAAAGAGTGTCTGTGATTTCAATATAGATACCAAAATTTAAATAAAAACAGCTATACTTACATGTATATTATATAAAAGGCCTAATCAGAAATAAATCCTTTTTGTCTGTCTCTCTAAAAGTTCGCCGAAATCTCTCAAGGGATTACGTCTATATAGTACACAAGATTTAGAAGATTTGAATCCAAATATTAGTTTCACGTAAATAGATGTAATATTGAGTTTCATTATGTGATTTTAATAAAAACTACTGTTACTTAATAAATAAACTTAATATGTACTATTACAATAACCCATCATGATAACAATTTCTACAATAAAAATTATTAAAATTTTCAATTAATTGTATCTTTTTTTTATTGAATTGTCTAGTCCCTTTACCAGTACCAAGGTCTCCTCTTGTGTTTCTATTGGCTAAAGATATTTTTTTCTCATGCTTTCTCAGGAATCCCTTATATTCTAGACGTTATCGTGCGATAATATTTGACCCACTTCCGAAATCGGCTCCTCATTTTAGGGATGTACATCACAGGATAGGACATCTCATACACGCCACGCTTGTCCAGGGCTAGTTGGTGGATCTCAAATATCAATAAAATCAATATGCAGTTTCCTCACGACGCTTTTCTCCACCGTCAACACGTCAGACTTTCGTAAAATATTTTTTGGCAAGATTCGAACTCACATAATTAAAATAAAACAATGATATCTCAACCACTGAGTTAAATAAAAATATATACCTATAGTCGGTTACGAATCAGGTATTAGATTTAAAAAAAAAATATAACAATAAAAAAAGCAAGATACGTTAATTAAATTCATTAAAGCAAACACCTGTTTTATTTGATGACGTCCAAGTTTATTACTAACGTCAAACAGCCACAATTATTCAAGGTTGCTCTAAAAATAAGATAATAACAAATAATATATTAACTTCCACATTCAGAAGAATCAATTAAAGAACAATTAATACAAATCAGAAAATAACAATTATCCTGACTCAAAATTAATATACCTGGGGAATAAATTAAATACTTAAATAAAAGACTTAAATGAAAGAGGAAAACTACAAATACGAGTATAATTGTGGATATGTAAGATTAACGGACCGTAATCCGTAATTTTCATTCATAATTTCTTATATAGAATCAACGTATGAAGTCATTATTTCTCATTTACGTCTGCCGTAAGTTTCACTCCACGTCCAGCCGGCTGCATGCAAAATGAAGACTAATGGGTGGACATTCACGACCTATATTAACCCACTAGTTTACTTTCTGACCTATTTATGTTGTATACTAAATTCCCATACAATACATTCTTATCCCTGTCTTCTCATATATACGAGTATGTACGCAATTTCCCGGCATACATGTTTATGTGACAGAGGAAAAATTCAATAAGGCTACATACATAGGTCTATTAAATTTATTTTTATATGCTTCACAGCTCTGTAATGTATAAATATCTATAAGTACTACATGTATAACATTTTATACATAATGTAAAATACATAGATTATATGTAATTTATTTTTGTCATAAACATAAAATGTAGTCTTCATAGCAAAAGTAAGTTCAAATACATGAAAATGTGTCTAAATTTCAAATGTAATATCAAGCATCTAATATTGAGAGAATGTCAATTTACTAAATAGGCGACCATTACCGTGCAATCGATGACCTCGTAAAAACCCATCACACCAACATTTCGCCATTATCGATAACAAAAATACTACCAGTAATGCTGCGGGCGCGATCACTTGATAGATAAAGAATTAGGTCGGCAACCTCTTCACTTTCCGCCATTTTGCGAAGTGGATAAAATTCATTGCGATGGTCAACGAGTTTGTCGGCGTCTTCTTTACTAAATCCAGCGGCCTCAATAAACGGGGTCTTCGTTCCTCCAGGGTTAACAGAATTAACACGTACACCGTCGCGACCAAGTTCCAATGCAAGACACTTAGTAAACATATCCATACCAGCTTTCGATATACAATACGGTAAAAAAGGGATATCCTTAATTGGTCTCATAGCTGCAACACTTGACACATTAACCACATTTCCTTTGTTTTTGACTAAATACGGCGTCGCGAGGCTCGTCAGTAAATATGCTGATCGTAGGTTGCATGAAATCGCACGATCGAACAGCTCTACACCATCTCGAATACTTCCGTTGAATCCCACACCAGCGTTGTTTACGAGAACATCGATGTCTCCAAAAGTTTCGATAGTTTGTGTAATAATATTTTCCAAATCATGATCATTCGTGACGTCAGCTATGACGATTAAAGGTTTGATGCCCTTCGCTGACTCACACTGTTCTGCGATTTGATTTAGAGCTTGTTCATTTCTACCCACAAGAACGACTTTGGCCGATTGCTTCGCATACATGATAGCTGCATCAGCGCCAATACCTGAGCTGGCACCGGTTACTACGACTACTTTGTTTATGAAGTCCATTGCCGGCGGCGTTTCGATCGACACTAAACCCGTTTTCGATTAAACGTAGTAGACAACTCGTTTAGTTTAACCTTGATTACTACTAGTTACTATCGACCGTGTCGTGTTGCAGTTTTAATTAAAGACAATTTTCTTTTACTCCGTTATGGTCTATTATGAGAATATATCTATAAAATTAGCACAGAAAATATTACACTGGAAATCGAACTTAGATAGGTAAAAAATATTTTAGCCGCTGCTATACATAATTAAATCCTAAACAAGGATTTGTCCGCGATTTTGTCCACGTTGGATGGGTAGCAAAGATCACAGTTGTTACACAAAGAATTTGAATTAGTGAAAATCTTGCATCGGAATAAGAATTTTTTTCGCCTTGGCCACTTTCAAGAAAATTCCCGCGGGATTCTCCGGATCAAAAGTACAGCAAATTTTAAGTTCGGGAAATTGCTGTCGGTCAACTAAAACAGCCTAGTAGTTTTTGCAGGAATTCCGAACATACAGACATACACCAAAAGACTACACTTTTACAATTTTATGTTTACCTCGTTGATAGCCAATCGCAGTTCACTGCTAAACATAGGCCTCCCCAAGTCGGCGCCACTCATCCCTGTCCTTAAAGTTTCTCATCCAGCGCCTACCAGCGACCTTACACAGCTCGTCAGTCCATCGGGCAGGAGAGCATCCGACACTACGTTTACCGAGACGCAGTCTCAACTCCAGGACTCGTCTGTTCGGCCCACTGCTACTTCAACTTGCTAATGTTGCGAGCTATGTCGGACACGTTGGTTCTCTTACATCTTCATTTTTAATTCTATACATAAGAGAAATACTCAACATAACTCGCTCCATAGCTCGTTGAGCGATTTAGAACTTGTGGACCAATCCTGCGGTCAGTGTCCACGTCTCGGATCATCGGAATCAACCAAAGTGATCCATATAAACATACATTTGAACCATTTAATTGACGGCCTCTGTGGTTGAGCGGGCTAAGCCGTTGCCGGCCTACCTCACTGTAACGCAGAGGTTCCGGGTTCGATTCCTGGTATAGTAAATTTCGGAAACGTATTTTCTTCGTTATTTACTATGGTCTGGGTGTCTGGGATCGACCCCAGAGTAGTACGTTGTATATTACCCATAACACAAGCGTATCTTGCTTAATTTGGGGATATACAATATGTGTGTTTGTCTGCCGATTATTATTATTATTATTATTATTTAATGTAATTGAATACCATTGTGTATTTTCAGTTCTGTGTCCTTCAATCACATTGATTCAATTCTGTGGATCCATCTATAATATCAGGATAACGTCAGTAAAGTGATAATTTGCAATCATGTTGACATAAAATACAAAATGGAAACGTTTTTTTTATAACTCAAACCTTAATAGATACTTATAACCCATAAATCCTTTAAAGTTACAAATGCGAGGAAATATTTATTTTGATCATAAAAATTCGAGTAATGATAGAAATACTCGCGGAAGTCCCTCCCGTGATATGTGCAACACGGCCCATCACGCGTGCCTGGAATCCTTCCGTACGTTATAGCCTGTCATTTCATTATTGTTAGCTACCCGAGGGGATACATGTCAGTAGGAAATATGCTTTATTACAATATTTTCACGTAAAAAAATCCGCATCTACCTCTATAATTAAGAACCTACACCAGCGAACATGATGTTATAATTTTGTGAATTTTAATACGATTAATAATTATTAATCGTAAAAGAATTTGGTGTTACCCAAACTCACCAAGTTAAACACCAAATTCTTTAATCTATATGTATCTAAGCCAAGAAAATATTCAAGTTTGGTCTAATGTTAGTCTTTGTAAGTAGGTTGATTTTATTGGTTTTAATTTTTTATTGTCACTAGTAAGTAAATGGGTAAACAAAGTTTATGTCGCAATAAAAAGGGATTACGATTATTTATTTATTTATTATACACTTTATAGTACAGAACTGAAAAATAAAACTATATTAAGAATGTAACAAAAAGAGTACAATTGGCGGTCTTATCGCTATGAGCGATTTCTTCCAGGCAACCTAGATGAAAAAACAAATTTGCACGGAACAAATATATATACTGTGTATATATGTATACATTGTATATATATGGGTTGTCTGGAAGAGATCGCTTTTTAGCGATAAGACCGCCCTTTGTACACAACTAGATATAATTTTAGTCTTTAAGTTCATTTTTGTATTGGTGTATAATAAAGTGTTATCCATCTATCTATCTATCTATGTTTTTACTTTTCAGCGTTGGAAGTTGAGTTTTCCCAATTCCCTCACTTTACCCATATATAACAGTCATATAGGTACATTTCGCGGCAAGTATGCTTCAAATATATTGACTATTTTTTGTCAAAATGAAATCCATCATGGAAATCACTCGCCCTGTGAGATGCGCATCGATTGAGTACGGTATGGGACTTCCATGAATTGCATGTGATCTATGTTACTTGAGCGGACAAAGAATTCGGTGCCCTGCGTTACCAGAAAATTCAATTCCCAATGTACTTATCAACTGTTCATGTACTCCTAGTCATCTATTCTATCTCATCCTCCAATCCCTTCCAAAAGGCTGGCAGCACGTTGGCTTCGCCCCTAAAGTTGCAAATGTCTATAGGAGACGGTAACAACTTTCTATGAGCTGGGCCATCTGCCTTTTTGCCAGCTTCGAATAAAAAATAAAAACTAAGTGCCGCATTTCAGTATATGGGAATGTCTCGTCTGTCTGAAGTGATTTTGAAATCAACTGTTAACTGTAATGCAATTGTAGAACGCATTAACAATGCAAGACTAAGTTGATCCATTCATTCCGACTTGCTTCTGGTATCGAGGGCAAACTACGTAATGTACATACCGCGTCATGCCATTTATATGAATGATGTTTTGGGTATAGATGTTGTCGTATGCGATATTCTGATTTAATACGGGAGTGGGTAAGGTGACAACATCTGTTTGTACATTTAGCTGTGACTATTCAAAGTTTATCTGTGCAGCCCGCATAGAAGGCATTGTCCCGACTCGTTAGCCTGTGTTTAACATGCCTCCACCCCAACCGAGAGACCGACGGACGCACAGTAAACATAAATCGAATTCCTCCAAATACTGTTTTTATAGAGACGCCTTCACTTGCCATTATTCTTTGCGATATGATAAAAAAAACAAATTAAATTCCGTAAACATTCTAGGCGACAACGTCAAATGGAGGTAGTGAATAGCTCATCTGCTTGATTTCCCCTCCTTTTTACATTAAAAAGCACGAACTATAAAGGGTTACGTAAAGCTGACAAGAGTCACCTGTTCTTATCGTTTGGCCACGAAACTAGATTTTTTTTTAAATCATATGCTGTTTAAAGTATTTTTAAATCACCACAATATCAAAAAATTCAGAATTTTCCACTTCATAGTTAGAAAGACACACACACATTTTACGATTTTGTAAGATAATTTAAGTAAGTGTAAATAAGGTGCAGATAGATTATCTCCTTATCTAATAACTTAATAAAAAAAGATATTAAAGAACATATATAGTTTTTTTCAAGATCTGACTAACGATGCCCTATATTCGTTTCTCATTACAGCTATTCAATACATCATTATCTACTTAATTTCATTCACATACAAAGAGAAACATTCAGAGGGCCTAAAGTCCGTTTTCGCAGACTTAATAATTATGACAAATATCAAAATGAAGTGAAATTTCATGCTATATCTTACCAATATACATAAACACTCAATTATTATAAAATGTCATCAACATTATAAAACCAAATATCACTAAGCGAGTCTCCAACAACGGCCACTTTAGGCCACCTGATGGACGGATATGGACATAACGATTATAATATAAGATAGTAATTACTTTTAGCAAAATTACTAGGGAACCCATACCAGATTTATTGTACCAACAATGAGTATAATAACTCTTTTTTTCTTTCACCTTCTTATTTGGGGCCAGTACATATGTTTTTTCCTTCCATACTCGTCTATTCTGACATTCCACACCCTTAGAATTATAGACCTATTTAAAAATTTCAATTTTGTACCTTATTTCTTATGTATAGATATTTAAATCCAATGACTCAAAATTTTGATTTAGGTCTCTATAATTTTAAGGGTGTGATACATCCTCTGTCATAGCACAAATCATGCTTTTTTAATTCTTTTATTTTTAAAGAGGCTTTGAACCTGTTACCATAAATTATCATATCATCATCCTTCGCACAATCCATCCACCCACAATGAATAATAACATTATCAGTAAAATATAGACAGTGACGTACTTATCACAATCAAATCGCAGATGTCTTAAAGAATGGCCAGGTAAAGAACACCTATAATAAACGTGTATGTCTGAATAGGTTAAAGTAGATGAAGCTAAAGATGTGTGTCATGTAGCAAACGGAAATCCATCGTCTCTGCCTACCCCTATGGGAAAGAAGCGTAATAATATGTATGTATCAGTAAAACATTATTTAACCACAAACAAACTGAAACAGACAGAACCACGAAAGCAAAGTTCGCCCCTTCTCAAAGTCAAACATCAAACAATTTTTCAGTTGGAATATAGCGTTGTTTAGACATAATACGGACGCGACGGGTATCGTCGACAGAGTCCGTGGGTGGCGACATCCGTAAGTTGGGGTGTTATCATAAATCTTTGGCGCCCGCAATAGATCAGCGGACGCTGTGCCTATTCTTGTCTCTCATAACTTTTACTTCATTATTGGCAGCTTATGAAGGTTATGTACATTGTACACCCATACAATTAGAAAGAAAGAAATATTTGTTGCTAAAATGCGACACACATAATACATCTGTTATATTTGTAAGCATACTTTTCATTGGGTAGGTCGTCTACCGATTTGCCTGATCCAGTCAATAAAAAGTATTTGTAATAGATGTAATAATTTAAATAGATTAAATGAATATTTACACATATTGACAAAGACATATTTAAAAAAGAAGATTGTTTGCCGCAATTGAGAATTAGAAATGAGTATGTTATGTTACTATTATGAAGGTTACATCAAATATATGAAGATGATATTCTCGTAGACTTATCGAATAAATAACAGTATGAATATGTTCTCTTTTGTTTGTCTGTCTATGGTTCCGATGTCCATTTTTACTTCGAATAAAGTGTCTAATGGCTAAGAATCATATTCCACTGCATTTTATTTATAATGATAGTTATAGTCTAAAACCATTTACATATAAAAGAACGGGAGTTAAAATACCATCATATTGTCATGGTATAAAAAAATTTAATTACTGTTTTAGTAGTAATAACAAAGTCATTTAACGAGTTAAAAATAAAGTTAAAAACTCACTTTAGTTAAAAACTAATACAAAACAAAGGAGGTGGTGAAGTTTTGTTACATATTTGTGTTGTAGGTGGAAGAGCCATGGAATCCTCTATCATGATAACAACTCTTAGATCCGGATCGATTGGTGTGATACCATCCTCTCACAGAATACTGGCGTGGAACGGTTATTGAGCTAACCGTGTTTCGTGCGATGATTAAGAGTTCTGAAGGCTCACTCCCCCCTATCATATCGTCCTAACCCCATCTTCCCCTTTTTTTGATAATGCAGGGGGTATCCGTTTCATACTTAGCGGGACCCTCTAGGGGGGATGGGCCGATTACGGAGTGAACTTAAAACTCCGCACAGACATGAACGAGGACTCTAGTACAGGCGTACCCAACTACTTCACTAAACCTAAACCTGCGCCTCTTTAACACGCTTGAATTGGGAACGACATGGGATCTAGTATGCGAAATAACTGCACTATGTCACTCCATGCGCCAGATTGGACCACCCCGCATTGGCTAAGGTGGACCACTTTACCAACAGAGGTTTAGCCCAACTGCACTATTTCATTCCCATCCTCTGTATCCTATTTCTCCTCTCTGATCCCGATATTTCATCTCACTACCCCATTCTTATTATCACATCCCAAAGCTAACGCGCTCCATTCCTGAGGTTGCAAATATCTATATAACTATAATAATATTTTTCTTTCCTTTTATTGTGTCTTTGTCTTGCTGATTATGCACTGTTTGCTACAACTCCATTAATTCTTTGAGAAGTAATTGTGTAACATATTCCTGTATAAAATCTTTTTTTATAAAGTTTGAGTTATCAATTTTTAGCTAGACGTGTTGCTGGGGAGTTTCTTGCCGCTTCTTCCCCTTAACAGCAATAACACGTTTTAAAGCAGTGTACATAGACTAGGAAGTAAAATTAAATTTTAACTTACATGTATAACCTTCAGAAAGCGTTCTCCAGTGGAACTTATTTTGAATAAAAACTTTTGAATTTGAATTATAGGCGACAGCAACCACATTTCATTAGCTAGACCGTCGCCCTATTTGTCAACTACGCAATAAATGCATCTTCATAAATGACCTATATTCGCAATAACTAAATTTAAATTTAAAAAAAAAGATGTAATTATATGACGTGGAGATCCATAACCTCTGACTATCCCTTTGGGAAATAGGCGTGATAATATGTATAGATGTAATATATTTTTGGACTGACATTGTAATATTTTTCCGTACCGTTCTTACAAATGAAATAAAAACTGACTTTTTTAATAGGAAGTAATCAAGTTCGAACTGCGGAAACCAGTCGCTGATGTTCCAGTGTGCGATTCAGTTTATTGTAATAAATAAAATTGAATCTACCATCTGTCCGTATATCAAAAAATAAATGCCAAAATGTAAGTGACAACTACTACTCACGTGGTGCCATTAAATAACAATTTTTTGACTTTTTATCTGCTTGTCTGTCTCAAAGTTGGTCTACAAAATAGCTCGGTTAAGCTATTTCAATGTTTTTCATTCAAAAATTATATATTTTTATAAATATGTAAGATAGACAACTCTTTTTTGGACACCATTACATAGCACTTAGAGATTTGTAATACATTGTGTACTAAGGGTGGTCTTATCGCTAAATGATAGTCTCTTCCATTTCCAAACAACTCGTGGCATAAATAAATTAGACTGGAAGCGGCGAAAAATGTATATGTATTCGTCTTCCGTGATCACGGCTACTGAAAAGTGGTTGAAACGTCGAAATAAAAATAAAATGCCACACTTAAAGCCGTTACAAACTAGTTTTAATTATTCCTAATAATCGCGAAAACTTAAGAGAATGATTTGTGTCTATCTCATTTCAGTATCAGGGCTCTAAGGTATATTTATGGGTATTATAAAGGGTATTATAAAAATGCTATTTATCTAAGTTCCACGTAAACGAAATTGCAGGCACAGCTAGTCTTAAACAAACGACTCAGTTGATTTTAACCATTTAACGCGTATTATTCAGTTGCAGAGGGAAAATAGGGGAAATAAATGTGCCGAAAATACCAAAAATAACCCCAACCTGCTTGGCGTTGCGACGGCAGTATTTCCCCTGGGAGAAATTCCTAGATATAAGATATAGGTGTTTCCGCTGTACACTGGAATGCGGGAAATCTTCAAGGAAATCTCTTTACATTCGGATAACATTCACACTTCACAGACATCTTTTTAAAAATGTTGCGAATGGTTGAAAAGCACTTGATATAAAAATATTTTGACAATCAACGTTTTTTTTTTAGATGTTAATATGTTTTAAACACGCTGGCCTTTGAAAATCACGCGAGATTTGAAAGGGGCAGAAGAAAAGTACAGAAAATCAAATTATAAATGTTCAAGTTAAGTGTATTTATATGTTAGCTCTCTCTTCAAGTGATTTTAATGATATTTGTTATACAAAATATAGATATACGTAGGTATCTCTTAATTGTTTACAAGGAAAATTATATTCAAATTATAAATAGAATAAACGTAGTATTTAACAACGACCTTGTAGCCTAAAGCAGTTCGACAACACTTTATAATAGTTTTATAAACAGAGATTAGTGAATTATATTATTGTTATAGAATAGATTAGATAACACTTTATTGCTTACCAAATATACAATTAGAAATATACACAATTACAATATAATCATGGCAAAAACAATAGTAATCTATTCCAGGCAACCTAACGAGGAATAATTTAATCTAATCTGGCGAGATGGGTGGTGTGGATTATTAGATAGAACTTAAGCAGACATATTTAAACTACATATTTTAAAAATTAAATTATTTTGGTATCATTCAGTTAAATTACTTTATAAATTAAATACTTTACGATTGATTTTTATATATATCATTTTCTTGATAAAACACAAAAACGGCTCAACCGATATTGATGAAATTTTATGAGTATATTTAATTGGGTCCCGGGTTGATATAGTTTCACAATTGGAACCGGTAGGTGGCATTGCAATCGGGTTTTAGAATTTTATTTTTTTCAGGGCAGGACAACGACTGCCAGGCCCACAGTGAGAAAACAATATTAAGTTGACATTAGGAGAAAAATATTCCTTATATTATAATTACACAGTGAAACAGTTATATAATCGTAAGCATGGTTATGAAGTTCCGTAATGTAAAAACAAAGCAGAACAGCAAAGCACGACGCGCCATCCATCAGGCTCTCAAGATCTATGACAAGAAGGCTTACTTTCTTCATGAATATTTATAGCCCTGTTTATTCCCAAAACGAGTTACTTGAGAGAGAAAAAAAATAACATTATGCTTTTACTCGATTCGTTTCGGAATCTAACGTATGAGGAACACGCGGAATTGCTTTGATGATGTACAAAATTGCGTCCACAATATGTAAAAGGGAACGATCAAAGGGAATTAAGTATATCGGGAAGAAATTTTATTTTCAGTTAGCTATGAAACGAATGAATGAATTAAAAATCTTTATTGTTGACCAAAATAAAACTACGTTCTTAAAAACTACATACAATAAATATTGAACAAAGGGCGGCCCCTTATAGTGATCGCTTATAGCGATCTCTTCCAGGGAACCTCCTAAACTAAGGAAAATATTAAACGTGACAGTGGCGGTGTAGACAATAAATAATATTGTTACAAGTTGCAGGACTCGAATTAAAATGCGGTTGGAATGATTATAGCATTTATTAGAACTATACAAACACGTATAACATAGGTACAAATATAACTGAATACAACCGGTCCGAACGTAATGCACGATTCAATAACACGCGCAAAGTCTGTCACTAAATAGATTATCGAATGTACACAAGTTTTGCTTCGCTTGTGGTTATCGCTCCACTGCCTCATCTCTCAATTGGGGCATTGCTTTATACTGTACATACAAATACAATATGTCTGCTCGGCCGCGTGGACTGAATTTCCTAGAATCACACGTGGCTAATGACTACCATAAAATATTACAATACACAATGGGCTGTTTTTCTAGTCACAAATTTTAAACACAAAGTAAACAAAAGAAGTCCAAATGACGAAAATGTAATAAAATATCTACAGGTATGCAGTTGTGAATTTGTCCTTTGTCGGCGTACAGGTTGTAACAATATAAAACATTCAAAACATATTAAATAAATAAAGAAAAGTCTTTATTATATACTGTATAAACACAGTACATTTCATAATACATACAGAATAGCTAGCTATAATTGATTCATATTTTTGTTGAGCTTTTAATGTTGTTTCAGCAGCAAATAGCACGCTACAACATCCGAAATACCACTAACGAATAATGCAAAATGATGAGTTCTATAATCACGACAAATAAGACATCTATAGGTATATAGGGGAAACTGTACCATTGTTGGCACCCTATAATTTATCCAAGATACATAAGTAATCTTAATTTTTTTATCTATATAATAATATTATTAGTGAATGACTACAGATAAAAAAATATTAAAGTTTTCATAATATTTTAAATAATTTAATAGAGTGGCCATCATTGAAGGGGTGACAACAACGGTATAATTTATCCAATATCTAAAATTGCAAACTATATCTATAGTTAATATTATAAAGAGGAGATTTGTGTTTTTGTATGTTTGTAACGAATAAATTTAAAAACTTCTGGACTGATTTCAAAAATTCTTTCACCATTCGAATGCTACATTATCCCTGATTAATATAAAGTACCTATAAAATATTATAAAAATTAGGGACCCTACTAAAACTTCAATACCGTAACCCATCAATCTAAACAAAATACTTGTGGCACTGGAATCGAGTTCTACGATTTTGATGAAATTTTATGTGTGTGTTTCAGTGGGTCCCGGGTTGGTTTAGATTCACAATTAGACCCGATAGGAGGTGCTGGATTCGGATTTTAGATTTTTGTTTTTCAGAGCGGATGTTGGTATATATATTTATTACGATATCCCACGGGACCACTTGCATTAATGTTATCCCACGGAAACCGTACATTTTTCCGGGATAAGAAGTAGCATATGTGCTATTCTAGACTATAATAATGTGTATCTATATATCAAATTTCATCCAGATTTGTTCAGCCGTTCTGGCATGATTGAGTAACAAATCTCCATCCAAACTGGATTTATTATTATTATTATTAGTATGAAAGTATCTATATATTAATACGTGAAGCAAAAACTTTGTACCCCTTTTTACGAAAATTGCGCGGACGGAGGAGTATATAATTTCGTACACTTATAGTTTATATAGAGAAGAAGCGACGAATGCTAATATTTTTTTTAATTACATATAAAAAATACATTAAATCAATAAAAAAAACATTACACACACTACCATGTATTTGACACACACACGTATATATACTCTTTTGTTTATCGTTCAAGTCAAATTAACAGTGTAGCCTTGGCGAAATTTGTGATTATAGAAGTATAGTCTTTGACTTTAATTATAATGGTCGAATTTCGACCACGGGCGACCACTAGTAGATGTTAAATGTACATATTATACCTGAGATTTATAAATTTGGATAATTTCAGTCGTTATGAAAATATCGATGGTTGAACATGTTCGACAGACTTTTCACTTTTTAACCGATTTCTAAAAGGAGGAGGTTCTCAATTCGACTATTTTTTTTTGTATGTATGTTACGCGATTTATGTTCAGTCAATTGTGGACAGATTTTAATTATTTTTTTTTAATTATACTCCTGAGATGGTCCTATTGTCAGCAAGTCGGAATCTGATGAGTGGATCCCAGGGAAACCGAGAAAGCCCCTTTTCGTAGAGCGCCGAGAGCCTCCACTTCTTCAAAACTTGTATACGCGTGCCAGTAGTACAATTTCTACAGGCCCTTAAAATATTATTTCCTATTTTTATTGGTGCTTAAAATATAACTTTATAGTTGCTATTCAAGCAACTTTTTACTTGCTTGAATATGAACTAAAAAGTTATATTTTATCTATCTATAGATAGAAGATATATCTTATCTAGTTATATTAGCTATATCGATTTCAAGGTGTTTAGAAAGAAGTCCGTTTTGTTTTTGTTAAAAAAATATATATTACAAAATGAAATATTAGCACCAAATCTATCTGGACCACGAAAACTCTTAAAAATAAGGTTACAAATAAAATCAGTGCTCGATTACCATAATCGATATATGTAAATGAATTTGATAGATTAATAACATGAAAACACTTAAATCACACAGTCAATTCAAAATAACTAAACCTACTACAATTATAAAAAAAAATATCGGCATAATAAAAAGAAACCTTAAAATCACTCTCATCTTTTAACTATCTGGGCCCAAGTATGTATGAAAGTATATCCGTTTCCTTTATAAACATAAATTCTAAACTTGTATTAAACAAATAATAGTCTACTAGACAACGTTAAAAAGTGTCTGACTCCTTGGGAGAAGTCAATTCTCGCCCAAAAAATTGTTTGACAAAAGGCGGGCCTTTGTTACCAGCCCTGTCTTTGTTTTGGCCAACTTCTTTGATCAATCATGACAAATTGTATTTTGTTATAAGAGCACCCTGTGAAGAAGTTTGACAGTTCGCGAGGAAAAGTTTTCTTTTGTAGAAAGAAACAAACGAGCAAGTTTGAATTAGTTCATGATGTTGAATCCATCATTTGTCAGGAAAAATTAAAAGATTTAATTCTGTCGATCTGCCCGCCAGGTATTCTTTTAATATCGATCAAATGACGAGTCTTTGCAAGATATTGGGTCTATTCAAAATAATGTTTTTTTAGTTTTTCTTAAAGCCTTCAGAATATAGTGTCTTCTTAAGATTTCGCGACTAGTGTGCGTAATAAAACTACGTTTCAGCGGTTTAAGCATGGTATTTGATTTGTTTTTTTTTTTTATTAATATTTAATAATATTTTTATCCGTACAGGAACGGAGAAAGAATACAATTTCATGCGGCCGGGCGGCCTGTCGTAAGAGGCGACAAATCAACCCACAGCCAGGTGGTACGGTATTTTCTCTACTGGATGGCGACCACCCCTGGTCTAGAATATGCCGCCATAACAACCTTGAGTTGTGTTCCGGCATCAGTGACCAGGTTCCAGTCTCCCTTAAGAGAGCAGCAGCGCATTTGTAGCAGCTTTGGTGTTGCAAATGTCCATAGACGATGGTAACCGCTTTCCATCTAGTGGGCCTTCTGCCTGTCTGCTGAACTCCTGCAATACAAACAATATTTTGCGTGATCATGGCTATTGAAAGAAACTGAAACGTCGGGATAAAAATCAAATAAAATACCACACTTAAAACCATTAAAATGTAGTTTTATTGTATCCTCAATATAAATAAACACAACCTTATACCATAGTAACTTAGTGGCTTAGGAACCTACGAGAACACCTGCCTGAAAGCTGTATGCTTTCAGCCAGGATTCAAACCAGTCTGATTGGATTAAACGCATATAAACGCAGATACAACGATTTTTAGACAAAGTTTACCTATGTGTGAAACCTATTGATTCGCCCTTGACAATCACGAGAGAAACGATGGTCGTTTCCTTAAAATAGCCCACGCCTAACAGTGCGACCGTTATGGGCTAATATTACTGTTGTTATATCAATATTATCAATGCGAATTATTATTATGCGTAATATGGTTAGTTATTCACGGCACAAAACACAGCTTGTAATTTGTGTCGTAACTTTATTCGAGCCGACGCGATAAAAGATAAAAGAAGAGCGATAAAAAAGCCAAGCCAAAAGAGCAGAGCACCACGAGTATCCCATTGACGTCAAAAGTTCTTCAATATATCGTGTCAGTAATATCATAATATCTGTCCTGTCCTTCTTGAAGTTTCACAATATTTTACGCGTGCTTCCATAAACGACGAATACCACCGGGGGCGCGTAGAAAAATATTGTGAGCAATAAAAATGTCAAGTCAGGTCATCAGAATGGAAAGCCCGGGGCGTTTCGTCGCCAGATGTGGAACTGAATCAATGAAAAACTGTTTTCTTTCGTGCGCTCACATCGTAGATATATCAAGATGCGTTCACGTTGCCTCTGTTCCTCTCGGCTCGGAAGGTGAGAGAAACTTCGCAACTGTAATAATGGGTGCTGTTATGTTTGCTGACGGGACGAATTCTGATCCCCGCACCTGCTTGCGTTGACACGACAAATATATTTCTCATCATATCTCACGCGTGCTGTGTTTCAAATACTGGTATATAATGTACGCTATTTGTACAACAAATAATAAATAGACTCACATTCTTCGTTTTTATAGTTCAAACTCCTAATGATAGGAACCTTTATTCTGTCTTAATGTACAGACGATTATTTCAGAATCTGATTAATACGTATGTAGGTATATAATTAGGAAAATTTGTTATATGTTATATTATATCGTGTGTGAAAGTAGCTATAGTGTTAAAATAACAAAAATATTATTATTTTGTCTACTCTAATAGTGATTCTTAATTACCATTTTATTTAAGTCAATAAATTATTAAATATATATATACGCCGCCAAAAACTTCATAAGCGACTCCTCTGCCTCTACTTTTAAATTCAGCATATATTCACAGTGAAATTCGGACAATATAATAAGTAGTTTTCAACATATGGGTTCCTGTGATATTTTAGATTAAACACTTTTTCGGATTATGTAGGCAAATGTCAAAAACAGTAGTCACATAAATCACTACGGAACCGTAATGACTGCGTCCGCTTTATATTATTTTAGTTATAATCTAAAATGTGCAAAAATTCTACATCCACTCCATGTAATAAAATTGAAAGTATATTGAGACTACGTTTAACTTCGCTACCCTTACAAGACTCGATATCGGAAACAATGCAACAACGAGCCAACAACAATACAGAGCAATAAAATACCAATCCGAAACTACGGAAACGAGTTACTTCCCACCGGTCACCATGTTTATCCTCACGTATTTTAAAGAGGCATATAACACAGTGGGAGAACAATGAGTTGGGAACTGTTTTCATGTCGGAAGTGGCATTACACTGAACATTAGCCGTAGCGATAAGGCGCCGACACAAATTGGTTGAGGCACGCGAGCATAACTATCGCATTATCACAACAATTTGGATCTAGGAATCGGGAAATATGTGCCCCGACTAACCTTAATGAAGTTAACTGGTGTAGATATTTAGGTGCAACTCCTATTACATTAATGCAAAATAATAGATAAAACATTTTATTTATTTATCTAGAAACAAGAATTAGTTATTAAAAGTTAACAGTAAGATATGCCAGCTTGTAATGTCGTCTTCTTTTGTGACACTATAATATCAGTTAAGGAGGTGCCGGACCAGTTGCGAATATAGGGAGCAAATTTCCTGACTCCCGCATGAACAGAACTAGATGGGGTTGGAGCGCGTCTAACAAACTAGACGTCATGGATGGCCGCGGTCACCGCTGCGTATGATGGCTCTGGAGCCATCATCCACACCAAAGTCGCTTAGACAGAACCACGCAGATGATTCACACGCACTTCTTTAGACTTAGTAAGACCTGAAACGCCGGAGGGCTCTATCTCCTTGCGACCCCAGTAAAACCCTGTTATGTATAGGATCTGAGATCACAGTGTTGGTAAAGGACGAACACCAAGGTATTGTCGTGGGTACACCTGTCTTAGCTGAGAAGCGCAATACTATTTTATTTTATTGGGAAAACTTACAGTTTACAACTAATACATACTATACATGGACATAACTCAGGAACAACTAAATAAACTTGAGCGCCTTCAAAACTTCTGTATAAGGTTCATATTTGAACTACGTAACTATGACCACGTCTCTGAATTCCGTAAAAAACATAAGTGGTTACCCATCAATTTTCGCCGGAATACTCATATTCTCAATCTACTCTACAATATATTGTCCCTACCCACTAGTCCTCCTTACCTCAAGGAACGCTTCGAATTTCTGTACGTATCTAGCTCCCACAATTTACGCCCCTCAACTAAATACAGATTCAACACCTGTCTGTACATACGTCTGGTTTTTACAATAACTCTTTTACCGTCCGGGCTGTGCGTCTTTGGAATGAGCTACCTATTGCTATAAGACAAGCCAAATCCTTACAGTGTTTTAAAAATCAGGTTCAGAAGCATTACTTCTCTATTGTGCATAATAATTCCTAACACTGTTATATATATGTATGTACGTCTGTATTATCATATGTATATATACGTGTGAATATACGTATGTGTATGTACATATGTATATTTATTTATATTCTTTTTGTACTGTATACGTATCATTTATCATTATTTATAAACCACACCACCGTCAGTAAATCCATTAATCCCTGCCAAGGGTTGCCTGGAAGAGACCACTTTTTAGCGATAAGGCCGCCTGTTGTACTATCTCTTGCATTTTTCTATTTCTGTTTATGTATGTTTTGGTGTACAATAAAGTGTTGTCTATCTGTCTATACTAACTTTATAAAAAACTACAACCAATTCACAGTTTTCACTTATAGTTATCTCTATGGCTTGCATATACAACAATAACAATGTACAAGAATATAATTATTATAAAAGAAAGTATGAAAGAAATAAGGACAAAGAAACCAATTTAAGATATATCAGATATGCGAAAGATTAAATCGTTTATTTTGTAAACAGTGTCTTACTAAAAAGTCCTTGACAGTTAGTGGTTTATCATGACATAAATCTAAATCATGTGAAGCACCTAAGACATTGTAATTTGTTGCCACACGATTAAAGTAAGAAGTCGCCCTGTAATTGCTAAATATCCGAGGGATAACCAGCTGCAGGGTTTCGAAATAATCTATTTATGCCACTATTGGTCTCCGAGCAGCGGGGTAGTGCGGGATATAAGCATTTTGATCCACTTCCTGACGATAAAAAAAACTTCCTGATATAGTCTACAGATAGAGAAAATTTATGTGGAGGCATTTTATTTTCTATAATAAAAAATATATTTTTAATGTGTGAGTGCACCCGGGTGAAATTCGTGTATGTCGACAATCAAACTTGTGTCACCAGGTGTACTCGACGCATTCATATTAAATGTTTGTAAAGGAGGCTGGGCAATTTTGGATAGTGTGTGAAGTGATTTCTTACTATATCCGCTCGCCATTACGTATTACGGAATGCTCGTCTGGTCAAATCAAATCAAATAATTTATTGCATAAAAACATGGTTATACAATAGGTCTTGTTATTTTATACAGAGCACATGGCTTTTTGCCGGTTGGGCGTACAATTTTGTTTAAATTTATATCGTAAAGGTACATACTTATTTGGTTTTTATTATTATCATCACTAATATTTTAATCTTATAATTATGTATATGCTTAAATTTAACAAATACTAAATGACACACATTGATTGTAAAATTGTTATTGATATAAATTTGTGTTGTGTTTGTATAAATTGTATGCCAAAATAAACCTACGGTAAACCATAAATGCCTTTCAATCTTATACTAATATATAAAGCTGAAGAGTTTGTTTGTTTGATTGAACGCGCTAATCTCAGGAACTACTGTTCTGATTTAAAAAATTCTTTCAGTGTTAGATAGCCCAATTAGCGAGGAAGGCTATAGGCTATATATCATCACGCTAAAACTAATAGGAGCGGAGCACCAATGAAGAATGTTTCAGAATCGGAGGGTTTTGAAAACAAATTCCACGCGAACGACGTCGCGGGCACAGCTAGTTTCCTTATATGTATAAAATCCTTGAATCCATTTTGATAGTGTTACGGGATACCTTATGCTGTAAATGCACTAGAACAAGGCTGGAATATCTAATATTACCCACCAATAAAGTGTACAGAAATAATCCCACTAATATTATAAACGCGAAAGTTTGTAAGAATGTACTCGTATGTATGTTTGTTACTCTTTCACGCAAAAACTACTGAATGGATTTTGATGAAACTTTACAACAATATAGCTTACACATGAGAATAGCAGATAGGTTAATTTATAAAGATACAGTGTGAATTATCCATAATAAAACGATTTTTCCATCCATTCAATGTCCACATTAGCAGGCGTTGTCTCAAGAGCAATCACAGTTACATAAATAAAACTGACGTTTTAATCTATCGAACATCCTAAAACATTCAATGTTCAGAAAGTACTTATTCCACGCCCTCTTGTAACAATCGGCAATAAATTTACAACGGGGAGGATAAATCCATTGACTTGGATCTGCGATCTCGAGTGCACTGGAGACTGCATTTGAATAATGTTGAAAAGAGTGTATTATCTGGACTCCTATAAATTACTGTCGCATATTGAGAGTTAACGGTGAATTTGGTAATCAGATTAGGCTTCAAATTCCGGTGAAAATGTGCCTTTCGAGATAAGTTCAAAATCCGATGAAAAAGCTGTTTATATTTTTACTCCATTCCCAAGGCAGCGAAGAAGGAACAAAGAAACGTACTTTGATATGTATAATATTAGTATGGATTCTAATAAGAGACAAAATAAGACACGCACTCGTCTATATTAGACGTTTTATTATATGCAGATAACAAACAGAAACATTATAATTATAGCTATATATATATATGGGTAATATATAACGGACCACTATGCGGATTCCAGACACTCAACGGAAAGTTCATTTCCGGAATTTAACATGCCAGGAATGAAACTCAGTGCACCAGCGTTCACAATTTTAACACTCGTATAAGATAAAATAAATATGCATATACGTACCATAATAATTTGTCATGAGATATATTTATATATATATATATATATATATATATATATATATATATATATAAATATATATATATACATATATATATATATATATATATATATATATATATATATATATATATATATATATATATATATATATATAAAATTCATATAACTTGTTTTTTCTTGCAAGATAAATTTGTGTATAAAGTTTCAATTAAATTGTGGAGTTAAATGATTAATTTTATATAATTTTTACTTTAATATCTAAAATTAATTGTTCTTTAACTTGACTAAGACATTTGAACATCATTAAATAGTAATATTTTCTTAAGTTTTCACGACTTGTATACGTAATAAAACTACGTTTTAACGGTTTTAAGCGCGGTAATTTATTTGACATTTATTATGTCCACGTTTCGGCCACTTTTCAGTGGCCGTGCCAACTGCCAGACCTCAAGACATCGTGAGCTCTTTCTGCGTGCACCGGAATACAAACCAACTTGATTGATATTTCCTTTTAGTTTTCCTTCCACGCATTTTAATATTATATAAAATTATTAGAGCTAGGCATGTTTGGTGAAGAGTTTCTTGCGCCGCTTCTTCTCTTCGCCATAACATTTGCGAAGCGGTGGTAAATTAGATTAGGCTCCCATAGTGTAAATAATAACCATTAACAAAATTAAAACTAAATAATTAAAATGAACAAGTTGGCGGTAGGTTAAATAAAAGTTTAACAATACTCGTTGACACTTAACATCTTTGTCTTCCGTGATCACGGCAACTGAAAAGTGGCCGAAACGTCGGAATAAAAAAATGAAATAAATTACCGTGCTTAAAACCGTTAAAACGTGGTTTTATTATTAAAAAAAAGGTATAAAATGATCTTCTAAGGAAAAACAATGTATAGGTAAATGTAACAGTGAGCTTGTTTTGGAAGTTTATTTGATTCTTCTACGTGGCTTTCAGTCTCCAAGTATCCGCGGGATAAGGAATCCAAAATGCTACAGACAAATCCTAATTATATTATTAAAATAACGACGTGTTAAAAAAAAAATTTCAGATGAATAAGGTTTTATTACATTTTTATCACACAAAAGAATAATCCCTAATCAAAATATAATAAGACCGGTATTAGCGTTTGACTGAAATCAGGCCGATCGTCATTTCCCGATGACAAAGCCGTTAACATTTATGTTAGTTCCCTGGAGAAATACGTTGCCATAGCGCTCGAGGCTCATCCTATTCCGTTATCTGCAAGCAATCAAACAAACGCTACGATAATGACGTTAGGAATTACGCCGAAAGCTCCCTTACATCTGCTGACATCAATATTACGTCACCGTGTACGAGAAACGGATAAGGTTTTGGCTGTAAATAATCACGGTAAAATGTGTATCTCTGATTTTTACTATTCCTATCACGTGTTGATTCCGATGTAATATTTTCACTGATCGATAGCAAGTTGTCTGTAAGAAAATCTGTGATACTTTATATCCCGGAAATCTCGCGGGTTTTTTCCCGGGAGTGATTTCAAATTATTAGGACACATATAAATAAGCTAATACCGTCCAACGTGGTAGAAGGCCCTGGCGAATCTTAATATTCTATAAAATTCGTATTTTCCCATAATTTCATATATTAAAGAAAACTATAACATTGAAGATGAACAGAAGATTTTATTATTGCGGTAAATAATATAATTATAGCAAATTACGAAACTATAGCTCTGTGAAAACCATTAGTCACTTTTAATAACTATAAGCCATGCATCAAAGTATTTTCTTTATCTAAAATTACGGATGAAGTCAACGTAACATAAAATTATCCCTAACACTGGAGTTAGAAAGCCTAAAATACCATAGATTACGTAGTGAACAGAGCAATACGTGCCGAAATGTGCGCGGGACAATCAAACGTCATTAGGGCAATAGGTCGATGTATTATCGCGCTTGGAATGGCGATCGATCAACAAATATTTTCGTTATTGGACTTCCCAGTGTGTATGTACGTGTGATGTGCGCCGCAATATAGCGCGGGTATTAACTTCGCAGTTCAGGCATTCTTTTCACTTACCTGATGACATTTTACGGTACAAACGACTAGTGCACGTAGGTATATTACTGATCAATAAACGATGTTCTGTGATAAATATTCTAAAATTAATGCCCGTCCATATACTCTATAATAACCCGTTTAAAATAAAAATGTATTTTCGCTCATTAAGGCTTATTGGAATATACTTTTTGATAGAACTAATTTTAAAAAAACTCAAAATAATATTTAAAAAAAGGTTAAACGTTAAATAGTTTTTTCGATATTAGGTATTATCAAAGTTCTTTACTTAAATGACAGAAACAGTACAAATTTGCCACTTCTGTGAAACTTTGTACTATCTATGAACTGACTCATATTTTTTGTTTATATTTAGACATCCAT
Source organism: Dendrolimus houi (assembly GCA_039645545.1). NCBI lineage: Eukaryota > Metazoa > Arthropoda > Insecta > Lepidoptera > Lasiocampidae > Dendrolimus > Dendrolimus houi. Next base: position 11,118,010 of record CM077132.1, read on the forward strand.
TTTCCAGCACCACCTGCGTTGCCGGATTAAGAATTTCCTTCAATATAGATTGCTTGGAAGAAATCGCTTTTAGCGATAAGACCGTCTATTGTACTGCCTAGAATAGAAGTAATTATGGATTATTTTGTAATTGTATATTTTGGTGTGCTATAAAAACACTAGTTCCCGTTGGACAAGAATCGAAACTTTCAGAATCCAAAACCTGAATTAACAGAATAAGTTATTTGTAAGGTACACCACAACACACATATGATTGAATAAATATCACACACAAAATAAAAATTACCAAGAAGCGTGTTTATATACTTTCTTGAAAATTAAGTTTAAAAAAGGGCACGGAACTCGAGTCCGTAGAATTGCTAAAACCCTGACTTTTTAACATTTACATATTAACGCGCCTGTTGCCCTTAGGGACAATCAGAGCTAATGGATCTACATTTTTCATGATCTTAGTCTGATCTTTTGCTTGAAATACTTTCCTTAATCTCTGCATACATGCACGTTTATTAGAGGTCCTTTTTACGCGACCTTTCTTCAAGACATCTGCGATTTAATGGACCTAATTATGTCGCTGTCTACCGGTACGAACTCTATCATCAACACTACGGTCATAAACTTGTTTTGTCAGTCTTCTTTTATTCATTACCTCTGCGTGAAGTTTTTCCATTGCAGTAAAAAATATCCGATAATAATTATTACCTAATAGAGATGCGGGCACATGTTGCAATAAATTCTAAAATAATTCACATAAAAGAACAAGCGTTAAAAGATCACCTAATCATCTCACTTTTAAAATATCATGATATAATTTTTTTTATTGCAGGAGTTCAGCAGACAGGCAGACGGCGCACTTGGTGGAAAGCGGTTATCATCGCCTATGGACATTTGCAACACCAACACAAATGCGCTGCTGCTCTCTTGAGGGAGACTGGAACCTGGTGACTAATTACTAATTAATTTCCAAACAATAATAATTAAGGTGCTATTTGACTCCTATTACTTATACCTTAAGCTAGTACAAAATTTGAGGCTACGACGTGCTGTAAGTTTATAACACGTATCTCAGTTAATTTGACTGTCCGCCTCCATATTGTGAAACTGTTGATACTAATTTAAAAATGTAATCATATTTTACCTAGCTACCCTTTTTAGAACATTCATAAAGCGTTTTCAGAAGGTAAACATAAATATAAATAGCGCGATGAAAGGTCCATTTTTAAGCGGCTAGTAAATGTAGCCAGCGGACCGCTGTCCGTCCATCTATATTTTATCTTTTCAACGTTTTATCGCACTCCATGGACGAGTACCCGCAAACAATTGACTAAACTCTTGTAAATATACGAATAAAAAATGTTCAAAAGGGTATTTTGGGTGAATTTATTAGGCATATAATGTAAAAAGGTTTTTTCTTAAAAAAACTAAATACGAATGCAAGCGAGTTTCTTTCTTTGTGTTTGTTTTGTGTCTATTACCTCTTTAAGGTAAGTAATACTCATTTTTTAAATTAGGTTACATATAGTTCCGAGGTGTAAATAAGAGACTTTTTGTGCGGTATATGAAATTTAAGAATATTTACTAAGAAGTAAGAAGTAAAAAAAAATATTTATTTACCAAATAAAACACACACGACGTAAATGAAATTAACTTCAAACATAAAGTATTTTAAGAGCTATACGCCATGACTGTATAAAACACGGAACTGATTTTCACTGCCGCCTCCTAACCCACATGTATTATATTCCCATGTAACTCGTGAAAATATTAGAAAATTAATTAAAATGTAAAAACGTCTCATATACCTATGTATGTTTATAATAATACAGAACTAAGTCTGTTTAAAAAATTAATCACATAACAAAACCACTAAAGTTTTCCAGAAGGCTTCTCTTGTGTAAATTTAGGAACCGCGTATCGTAGTTATTATCCAAATTTCTGGGTCAGAATATATTTACCTACTCTATCATCTCCGGCTTCGAAATCATATTTTATCTACATAATAGCTGACCCGGCAAACGTTCTGCCATAAAATTTTTAAAAAAAACCATAGGATGGTGAAAAATACTTTTCGACCTATTTATTATCATACTTACCAAATATTAAAAAAAATCGGTTAAGCCGTTTCGAAGGGGTTGGATCACAAATACGTGGCACGAGATTTTTATATACTAATTAGATTAGATATATCAAATATAATGAAAAAATCAATTCATCCCAAAGCAGTGAAAAAGGAACATACAAAGACACTTAAATTAATCCATTAATGAAATTAAATACAACCTATCTATTAATTTGTAAAGTTCTGAATTAGCTCGATGTCTATAGCTAAATACGAGTATATCACGAAAGTAAAGTACAGAACGTGTGGCCTATTCCCACTCTGTACATGAAAATAATAAGCGGAAAAGATGAGAATATTTTCGCTGACATTCGTTATTGTTTATCCTAAACGGAAAATACATTATTCGTATCATTTATTCGATGCTGACAAAACCGAAATGAAATCTTCGTTTGCTTTTCCCACAGATCTTCTTATCTCAAAATAACATCTACATGACTAAGGTGTAGGCTTTTTATATCTCAGTCAGTCAGTTTAGTAGTTCTAGAAATCATCATTCATGGCATAATGGTTTTTTCCATGAATGTATATAATAGAATAATATTTATTGTATATACTGTCACAAACAAAAACTTACAGAGAAGGTGTTGTGTTCTTTGTTGGAACGACTGTTTGTCCCTTTGGACGTACAATACAGGCAATTTGTAATGGTGCCTGGCCATTATAGCATTAATTAATCAATAATTTACCCAATTGAATTAAAATAAAACAATGTCATTACAGAAGCACAATACAATGTCAGATTTTTTATTTTTTATTGCACGAGTTCAGCAGACAGGCAGAAGGCCCACTTGATGGAAAGTGGTTACCGTCGCCTATGGACACCAAAGGTGCTACAAATGCGCTGCTGCTCTCTTAAAGGAGACTGGAACCTGGTCACTGATGCCGGAACACAACACAAGGTTGTTATGGCGGCATACTCTAGACCAGGGGTGGTCGCCATCCAGTCGAGCAAATACTCTACCACCTGGCTATGGGTTGTTTAGTCGCCTCTTACGACAGGCCGCCCGGCCGCAGGAAATTACATTCTTTCTCCGTTCCTGCACGGATAAAATTATTAAAAATAATTATAAATTATTTTTGAACGTCAGTCAATCAATTTCTAAATAATGCTGTTATACATTATGTAAGTCGTCATTTATTAATATAATTATTACTGTGCAAGATATTCATTTACTGTATAATATGCTTTTTGTATTAAAATTGTCTTAACCTTACATTTAAATATATTAATAGCTTTGCGTTTGACCACTGTCTCACCTGATGTTGCATGGTGACACGGTCTTGGATGGAGCACACTTACCTAGAAGATACCTATGCACTCGTGACTTGAAGACATCAAGGTTAACACATCGATAATAGTTCGCCATTCCTGCCTTTGCATTTGCATTGACGGCCTCTGTGGTTGAGTGGGTTAAGCTTTTAACAGCCGAGCTCCTTACAGGGTCCGGGTTCGATTTCTGGCATGTTAAATTTCGTAAACGAACTTTCCGTTATTTATAGTCTGGGTGTCGACCCCAGAGCGGTCCGTTGTATATTACTAATACAAGGGTAACTTGCTTAGCTTGGGGATGTACAATGTGTGTTTATTTATTTGTCTGCCGATTATAGTGCTATGGGAAAATCTTGGCTGGCAGCCAAGTCCAAATCCATAATGTGCGTAAGGAAAACGATTTCGGGAACCTACATGGACGTAACGGCTCAAGAAAGTGAAGATGAACACCTAGCTGATGGCGAGTGATGAAAGGAAGAGGACGTAGGCATTATTTTGGACCAAGGGCCTAAAGCGGCCGATATTGGGGAGTCGCTAAGTGACATTGATACGTGTATAGGATATACGGGTAGCTGTAAGACAAAATATAAAATTACTTTATTTTAATACTTGTTATGTTCATCATATAAATCTGCTAAAGAGGCTGCTTTGAGCGCTCAATTTCACGGAACATCTCTAATTAAATAGACCGTACAAAATAGGGGTACAGAAATAAATTGGACTAAGTGCCATTTACACTCAGCGCCAGCCTTGCGCATATTTAAGGCACAGACCTAGTTACCAATCTATGTTCTTCAAACAACATAAAAATATTTTATATTAAGAACTTTTAATCTCTCAATCAATAAACCGATGGCTTAGTTGAAAGATTTTTGTTTTAAAAATCACAATGTACAGGTTAACAGGTGAACAAATCTGAACAACATGAAGTATAAACTTATACACCAGCACTCAATGATATACATGAATGGAGTGTCCGGCGCTGGATCTTTTCAACGTTTATCGTGTAGCACAGTTGAGGGAGCGGGCACAATCGCCTCGCCTGAATACGTCGCCAGGTAAATGTTCAGCCTTTGTAAATACGTGCCTCGGTGTTGCCAGCTCAGTTTTTTATCTTAAAAACTATCTATCTCGGTTTTCATCCCTATTAATATTATAAATATACTTTTTATCCTGAAATATGGGAAAAATAGGAACAAAAGTTTCCGGGATAAAAATATATTTGTCTCTCTATTTGTTATTCTTTTACGAAAAAACTAGTGGACAGATTTGGCTGAAATTCGGTATTTATGTAAATTTATTACTGAGGGTGGACAAGGGATACTTTTCATCCCGGATTATGGGATACATTTATATAAAGGTTATCCCAGAAAATAGGGTAGGCTTTTTATTTGTGGTTTGCCATTTTCGTTATTTTGGTCGTTTTTGTCATTTTGATAGTTTTGGTAGTCTTGATTATGGTAATTTTGATAGTTTTGGTAGTTTTGATAGTTTTAGTAGTTGTGATAGTTTTTGCACTTTTGGCCGTTTATGTAGTTTACAGTTTCTAGTTTTAACAAAACTAGAACGAGTAGAAATAGGGGATGAAAGTTTGTATGGGAGACCAATCATTTCTCAAATTTATAGTCATAAAAATTCATAATCTAAAACAAAATATGCGATATGCGATAGTAACTCGGTGGGGTAAACTCTAATATGTTATAAGGGATACGTAAACAGATACAAAAGATATACCACCCTAATTAAATGATTTACTTTTAAAATCTCATTTTTGGTATGCTTTATCATGTTAGATATATGTAGTCTATGCGATATTATCGCTCTTAGTAACAAATGGCTGTGCAGTAGACGATTTATCCTATTACTTAATGCAAATTTTTTGCTACTGATCTAATTTGACGTAGTACAAAAATACGTAGAATAGATAGTAACGCCTAGTATTACCATCTCAATTTCAGCAAATAGTTGATACAGACCAGATAGTTGCTTCGGAAGATGTTATTTTTTAAAACTACCCGGCTAGGACGCCTTTTACTTTCTTGTTAAATAAGTAATTCTGAAGTTTGGCAAATATTTTAATAGCTTAACACTCATTTAACAGTGATTATGTGTTATTCATCCATTATCCAATTAACGAACACTTTCTTAAAATGCAATGAGTTTACGATCTGAATATGTAATTTTATGTACCTGTATTAATGTATGCGTGCTATATTTATATCTATGTATTATTTATATTATCTACATCTATTTGTTGTAATCTATACTTATAGTCCATGTAATATAGTAATATATCTTATGTATATATGCTATAAACTCTTATCTATACATACTACATATAACAAAACTGTAGAGGTCAAATTTCTGTACAATGAAAAAAAATAATTAAAAACCGAGTCAGAGGGATGTAAGAAGTGAAATATAACTAATTTAGTTTTTATTCAATTTTTTTCTCTGTTTGTCTGTTTGTCCGTCTGTTTGTACCGGATAATCTCCAAAACGACGGGACCGATTTAAATGAAATTTTATATAGTGGAAGCTTATATCCCTGGTCAACATATAGGATAATTTTGATCCCGAAAAATTAAAGAGTTCCCGTGGGATAGTTAAAAAACTTTCCAAGCGGACGAAGTCGCGGGCAGAAGCTATTATTGATATAATAATTTGTGTTACCCCCACAATGTATATATATATATGTTCCGTGCAAATGTGTTTTTCTATCCAATTGTTCTCTGGAAGAAAAGGCTCAGAGCGATAATACTACCTATTGTAGTTTTTTTTTGTTATATTGTTAATATAGTTTTACTTATAAGTTGTGTGCAGTAAAGTGTATAATAAATAAACAAATAACTGAGTATGTCTTTGTCTACCCTAGTTAAATTTTTTCCAAATGGACAACACTATGTATAGTTGTATATTCTACGATAAAAAAATATTATAGGTACAAAGATGATAAGAATGTCAGTGACACAAAATAATTAACACCAATTACACACGATATGTTTTTGCCAAGACTGTCATGCTCATTACGACATGCGAACAGATAATCCCTGTGCTAAAGTGAGATTTCAGTCGTCTTTAAATCAGTAATAATAAGTGTTTTTCTTATTGTTTATAAAGAATGTCTTTATATATTAAAAGAAAATGTAACATTTTTGAAAATAAATAGATACTAGTGTAATACAAATATTATACTTTAATATATAAAGCTGAAGAGTTTGTTTGTTTGCTTGCTTGAACGCGCTAATCTCAGGAACTACTGGTCTGATTTGAAAAATTCTTTCATTGTTAGATAGCCCATTTATCGAGGAAGGCTATAGACTATATATCATCACGCTAAGACCAATAGGAGCGGAGCACCAATGAAGAATGTTTCAAAATCGGGGGGTTTTTTAACTTACCTTTTTTTAACTATACCACGCGGACGAAGTAGCGGACAGAAGCTACTTTTACATAAAATATTTAGTATTTGAAAAAAAACTGTTTAAAATACCAAATCGCATGTTAAAAAAAATATTCGTTATACAGTACAACATAATATATAATGATATATTAATAAAACTAAGTTCTTGTATAAAACTACATACTAATATTAAAAACAAGTTTATAATAAGTACACAAAATAACGAAACGCTAACCATTGCTAAGAAAGAAACATCTCGAAATAACTAATTTGCTTTTCCTCGTTGGATGACATTACTACACAATATATGTCCTAAAACTATTTGAATCAGAAAATAATGAATCTCATGCCAAAAGTAGTTTAAAAATGTAATATCAGATGCGAATGACTGTTTTGACTGGTCCCAAATCATATTAGCACAGGCTTATTATATAGCCTGAGATATAGATCATAATTTGGGAAACCCAACGACGATATCTAGATATAGTTGTTAAAATTTAAAATCTTCCAGCAAACCTCAAGACCATAGAGTCTTTACTTTTATGAAAATTGCATGTTGTAATAAAACAGGTAATCATGCCGTGACTTACCTGATAGAACGAACGTGGTACAAAACATTGTCAATAAAGTGACAGACTTAAAATATATATTATATCCACCTTTACCAGCTTAACTTATAATAGAAACTAAAAACTCCATCCCAGCGACATAAGAAATAATTTCGGATCATTTTAGAAAAGCAGTGTTTAACGTCACTGGATTACCGTAGGAAAGTCGTAGTACTTTTATCAGGTGCTGGAGATCCGATATGGCCCATCGATATGCTAATGGACTGGTACGGCGTCGTGACGTAACGCCATATTCCTACCAGCGCCCGAAGTGTAATTTGCAAGCAAAATAGCATACTATACCACAACGAAGCATATTTGATCATATTTCTTCACTTTTATTTATATTTATTTCTGCATGTTGTTGGTATTGTCTGTTGTATACGTAATAAAATCAGCCAACGAGCTGATTGATTAATTTGGTGCCAGCGTCATATTTGTACCACCGCACTTCTCGCCATCGGCAGGATGATCACCCTCGTGTCCTTGAGCTACCATGCTTAACATCCCTGGTGTTGCAAACGTCTATAGGCGGCGGTGATCACTTTCCATCAGATAGGCTATCTACCGGTTTGCCAGCTTTTGGCAATTAAAAAAATCAGCCTAGTGCGTGTCAGTTCACACACATTAAAGGGTTATGATTTTTAAAGATCTGACTAACGATAGTCTAGACAACTGTATACACTGAAAAAAGTTTTCAACCCTCAACTGTATTGCAACCACCTCTAATCTTTACTAATTTTACGCTTTTACTACAGAACTGTATAGATTGAACATATTCTTACTAAATTTCATAGATATAGATCCAGTAGTTCCGAAGAAAATGACTACGACATAAAAAGACAAATAGATGGATGAATGGACACGACGATTTGGTCTAAAATGGCTAACGGGTACCTTAATAACCTGAATTTCAATTTGATGTCTAATTTTAAGATAGGGATATGGAATTTAAAACAAGTAGGATATATCTTTAACTCTCAAATTAGGAACAGGCCTGTGTTTTGAGTCAATCAAAGGCACCACGCACCAATGTCTTATTGTTATGAAAATTCTACTATATAAAATACAAAAGGTAGTCCAAACGCGACGTAGAATAAATCAGACTTGAAAGTACGAGCCCAAGAAGGTTCTTATAATAACATCGCGTCTTGAATTTTAATTATTAAGTTCCTTAAAAAATGGGTAGGAAAATCTCACGTTTCCCTTATAGAGCGGGCAAAAACCTGAGCATACATTGACCGGGTACGTTTATTCAGCGTGCCCGGGAGTAGTAAATCATTTTAATAATTGATCCGGGTTGAAATATTCATGAAGTTCCAGCTAAAGGTATACCCGGAGAAAAAAGGATGAAAAATGTTTCGGGCCACGATAATATTTCACTACATTTGAACGTTTTTGGCGATGGGATCTTTAAGTTTGCCTAATATTGTTTGTTGTTCCTGAAGTATTTAGCGCGTAACGTTTTATTAAGTTCACACGTACGTACTACGGTGGAAATTTATGACAATAATTAAGTATTGGCTAAAATATGAGACTAGATAAAAAAAAATAGTAAAAGGTAAATAACTGTTTCGATATTTGTACATTACTTTGCTCCATCTTCACGATTTTTGGGACAGCCCAATTATCATGAAATTTGTTATATATTATTCGTGCAGGAATGGAGAAAGAATACTTAGTAATTCTTCCAGCCGGGCCGCCTGTCGAAAGAAGCGACAAAACCAGCCACAGCCAGGTGATTTACCCATTGGAATGACTACCAATCCTGGTATAGACTATGCCACCATAACAACCTTGAGTTGTGTTCCTACATCAGTGGCCAGATCCCAGTCCTTTCATCAAGGCAGGCAGAACGTTGGTAGACAAAATGTTCATAAGCAACGGTAATCAGGGCATCACCCTATTTGCTGTAGCTACTCCAACAATGAAAAAAAACTTCGATATCGGGATTAACTTAGGAACTTTTTATCTTAGATTCCGAAGAGTCAGAATGGTAAATATTCGTAGGGTACGTATTCAAAGAAATCGCGTTTCCTTAGTAATTAAAGATGCCACGAATAGTGGTTTGGCCGAATGCCGAATACGATATATTGGGCCACGCTCTCGGCCGAAGCGCCGAATATTCGACTACTGAATATTCGGCATAAGATACGTGCAACTGGCGCGTAGCAGGTTAGCATTGAAGCAATAATTTGTGAAATATTTCTTACGTTCTCGTAATATTTTAATAAAAAAATATTAAAAAAACATTTAACACTGATAAAACGTAGCTTACTATAAATCCATTTTGATGGAAATATATAGAATTTTAAACAATATATGCGTTTTTTTCACGATTTGGTATTCGGTATTCGGCCAAATAGTACACAGTATTCGGCCGAATAGCGAATAGATAAAAAATTACTGAATAGGCCTAATATCGCATAGAAACCGAATATTTGTGGCATCTTTAGTAGTAATCCTAATGATATGCACCTTAGGTAAAAAGAACTCCCTAAGCGGTGCATCTTCCTCGGCTAGAATTGGAAGCTACATACATAATTTTTTAGATAGAGACGCGGATGCATTAGCCACAAAATCACCTCAACTTGGCGTTATTTTTAGCACCAAATATTATTTATGACAACCCTGCTCCATCAGGGATAAAGTTAGCATTAGTGACTGTGGTCGAATGCTCGTTGTTCATAGCGTTAAACTCGACGCGCTTAATGATTAGTGTTTATACATACGTTATTTACCAATGCTTAACGTCATTAACAATTAACAACAATGTCCCATCACAAATAACGCAGAAACTGTCACTAACACTAATATTATCCCAGATGGAGCATAAAAACAGGTATAAGAAAAACAAAATGTATAAATACTTATCTAAGCTTGCATCTAACCATCCATTATAGTCGTACATTTTGAAAGAAGCACTCGAAGGATGTAGCTTCAAAAATAACGTCTAAATTTACGGTCTCCGAGGAAATTTGGTATGGAAATGGTGATAGCTGTTAGGGTCGACGTACGTGCCTCTGAATAAAGTACTCTAACATTAAGTCACGTTACTAGGCCAAATACCTTTAGCAACTCCAGGTAGTTCGCAATTATACAAGGTAAAATATCCAAAATTACAACACACTTAGATTCCTATATTTCTGCAATTTTGTTGTTTCTAATTAATTACTATGGTCAAAACTATTATTACTATAAATTTTATTTTACCGGATACGTACGTACTAGAGATGGGTAGCTATTTTAAGAACCAGCTAAACAAAAACGAGTATTCACAAAATATCCATGGCTAAGTTGTCCATCAAATTGCCGGCTGGCTAATAGTTGTCGAATAAAACCGATCGACAAGTTACATCTTAGCAATCAGCCCTTGGTTGTCAACTATTAGCTGAATTTGCCTCATTTCTTTAGCCGCTAGCCGGATAACTAAGTTTTTGAAATTTCGATAAGTTACCCATCGCTATTGACTCAGTAGCATATAGTTTCTCAAATTATAGGAATACCAAGACTATATAATAGGCTAAAAATATTATTATAACATAATTAGAGGCCCATGATATGAGGTAAGGAACGGTATAAAATAATATCGCTATAATGACGTTTATGCAGTTCAATTTCGTATTATATTTTTAGGATGTCGTAGTCATTTTCGCAAAAACAAAAGCCATATGTTTTTGAGAATGCGATCGCCATGTTCATCCGCTCGTCAGTGCTTCTGTGTTTGTATGTCAGTGTCATTATTCTCGGGTTGATTAAGATGAAATTTAGTAGGAATATCTAATCCGTTATGTAATATCTTACTTAACGGCTTACATATTCCTACTAAATTTTCGTTCGTTTCGAAGATTTGCAAGATTCGTTGAAAAGTTACCTGTAGAATATTTTCGTGGAAATACTTTTTTAGGTTTTCATAGCCAAATAAAAAAAGTAAAAACTGTGGACAACATTTTTTATTGACCTCTACGAAAGTCCCTTGTATGTGCGTGATTCTACACACACTTAGCCGAGTTTTGTAATTGTTTATTTTGGTGAACAAAAAAAGGTTCTTTATCTATTCTGTTTCTTTTGATAAGTTATATCAAAAGAATATATAATAATATATATAATAATAATATAATAGTATATTATAATGATTTTTGTTACGTGTTTTTTGTTATAAAAAATATTTTTATTGTTTAATACATTAAATTAGAAGCTAGTACAATGAAGGAAACAACTTATATTGTATTCTACCTATAATACGATAATAATACTGTTACGACCTGAACGACGACAAAAGACAAATTCACACCTGCATACCTGTAGACATTTTATTACCTTTTCGGCATCTGGACTTCTTTTGTTTACTTTGTGTTTAAAATTTGTGATTAGAAAAACAGCCCATTGTGTATTGTAGTCATTAGCCAGATGTGATTCTAAGAAATTCGGTACACGCAATCAGATAGACATATTGTATCGTGCAGTATAAAGCAATGCTCCAATGGAGAGATTACATTCGATAATCTATTTAGTGACGGACTTTGCGCGTGTTATTGAATCGTGCATTACGTTTGGACTGGTTGTATTCAGTTATATTTGTACCTGTGTTATACGTGTCTGTATAGTTCTAATAAATTCTATAATAAGTCCAACGGCATTTTAATTCGAGTCCTGCAACTCGTAACAATACCTTAAGACTATAAGTAGAAATTTGAGACTTTATTTTCTAATATGCTAAATTCATATACATAAAAATATATTGCTCGACTATGAGACAGAAACCTCCGGGGTTTATTCGTGCTGCAGAGTCGTGTAAAAATACATAAAACTTGTGATACATAGTAACTCTTTAAAAATGAATATCCTCAATATTATTGTTGTATCAAAAACAAAGAATTGTTATCAAAAGTGAAGTGTAATAAAACTACGTTTTAACGGTTTTAAGCGTGGTAATTTATTTGATTCATATTATTCCGACGTTTCGGCCACTTTTCAGTAGACGTGATCAAGGAAGAAAATGATGTCAAGTGTCAATGAGTATTTAAACAATGGTCTGTTTTAGGAATTAAGAATATTTTCAGATTATATTTTAACTCAATTTGTGTGTTTATGTTCATAAGACGATCCCGAATGTCGAAGCTACATCACCAACAACAACCCCGCAGGGCCTAATCCGAGCAAACATAATCACGACATAACAGAGAAGCTTTGCATTAATGATTTGATCAATAAAATATTACCTGTCAAGTGTCTCATTAAATCTTCAATACACAGAATTATGTTTAATTTCCTCTGCATCATGAGGAGGATATAATTCAACTCTGAAAATGACGTGAATGAATAATTAATTTACTATTTGAATAACAATGCTGGGCAAATTGCTTGCTTGCCTAAGTCTGAGATAGGGAGACGGTTCAATGGAGATGGGCGGGACCACTTCTGAGATAGGTATCGGAATCAATTGGCCTGTTCTAGTCTCTAAATATTTGGATTCGAACAGATTTTCTTCATTTGGACTATGCTCTATTCCAGCAATGCGTAAGTGTAGTGTAGAACTTTAAAATAATTTTATTTACAGTTATTTATTAGGTTAGTAACTAAGATCTTGGCATTTTTATGTAAACTAAAGTTCCCCCGCGATAGATCAAAGATTAGAAGTAGCTCAATTTTACTTTCATAAAAACTTACTTAGGTTTTTCATATATAATAAACTTTCAAAGAAAAATTAGCTAAGTGATGGTGAGAACCACTTAAAAATCCTTGGCGTGGTTTAAGAGGAGTTAGCGCCTAATGAATATACAGACAGACAGACGCAGAAAGCAACTTTGTTTTATACTACGTAAAAATAAAGATATTTAAATTTTTGTGGCGTCATGTTTCAAATAATTTGAGAGGTTTTGTTCCACCGAAATATATTTTGTTGTCTGTTCGAATTAATTCATATTAATTTTCAGATTATTAAAACGCAATGTTAAGCTAAAATGAGTATTTTGACACTTCTTTTTTTACTTCTATCACAAAATTGTTCGCGACATTTACATTGACGAATGGGTACAAGAGGTGAAAGAACCGTTATGATGATTGATGACATGATTCTTAGACATTCAAATATAGAAACTTTTACCTCTTAAATTTATTTTAAGAAAGTGATTTAAAAAAGACAAGGACTTAGTTGCCAAAGTGCTATATAAAGAATATAAAGCTACATATAAAGCTATAGATGTCGTTAAGTCTTTCAGTTTTTTTAAATATTTATTCCTCTCATTATAACATGTTTTTCGCTTTTAAGACGTTGGAATATTAGTTCAACAAATAATTAGTTCAGTTATCATTTGCTTGACTTATAGACGAACGGCCGTAAAAGGTATTTTATTTCGTATTTATTAGTATATTTAAAGGTTTTTTTCAACAGAAGAAAGAAAGAAAAAGAACTTTATTTGAAAAGATAGCGACACAAATTTATATTACTTACACGTGTAATGATGAATATAGTAGTAAAACAAAATCAAAGTTGTAAACTTGTACGCCATATTCAGCAAACCAGGTTTGCTTGTGGTAACGGCTATATCCAACACATCACGAATCCAAAACAGTCAAATTCACGTGCAATATTACTTGCCGGAATAGTATACAGCGCTTTCTAATAGCAGGCTGTTAGTTTGAAATCGTGTTAGAACAAACATTTTAGCATAATTAATGTCAAACGAAAATTGCCAAGGCTTAGCAAGGCCGCCAAATTGATAAAGCGCAAGCGGCTTAAATACGGCTTATCTGCCTCCTAATTATGAAAGGTCATTCATTGACTTTTCAGACAATAGATTATAATAAGGATTAGGCGTAAGCTCTATTGGATTGATTGTTCTGGTAAATAAATGGGTATTTGATATATTTTGTAATAAATATTAAAACTGTGTTCGTATAAAAGAGCAGACGCTAAAAGGAATTGCTATTATCACAATTTTAAAACATAACGATAAAAATAATCTTCTAAAAATTGTTAAAACATAATTTTTTGAAATGAAACTTCTTTAGAATAGTGATTTGAAACACGATGAAACGAAAAAGCGACACTAAAAATAGATAAACACATAAATCTATAGGACTAAGCCTACGAGAGATTGAGATACGAGTTTTACATTGTGCAGCATAGATTAGAGAGTCAATAAGACCGATGATTAAACATAGATCCAATTTGGACATAAATAAATCTGATAATAATATTTTTTAGACTAAAACAGTGAAAGATGGAAAGTGATACTTAAGAAGTTTATTTTGAATTATAATATGTTGACGGATGTAGGTAATTAATATTTATATTAATAAAAGTTAAGGAAGAATTATCTGTGTGAACTGCATACACACAATTTTTTTTTGTATTGCGAGCCTCGCAAACTAGCAGACGGCCCACCTAATGATGACATGGTAATGGACGTTTGCAACACCCCAGGTGAAGACAACGCGTTGCCATCCTGGTTGGAATACAGAAAAGGGGCTAGAGGGATGACAAATAGGGATCAGAGTGTCGGGAGCATGCTACGTAATCATTTCAAAGGAGTGTTGGGACATATTTCAAAATGAAGAACGAGAAGTTTTACGTACTAATCACATGGTAATAAAATATAGTGAAATTAGAAATTTTGTAAAATTAGTGTTTCTAATAATTCTATAGGGTAGTCTGGAGGAGATTGCCTGTCGGGAGAAGATCGCCCATTGTATCTTTATGTATGTATAATAAAAATTCACTTAGATTAAGATTTGGAGATAGATAACTTATATGTACTTAAACCCTCTGCCTATATATTTCGGAAAACGTAAGTGATTCCATCTTTAAGTAGGTACATGTGCCATTGAATCCGGAAAGGGGTATGTGATACGTTAAGGCACAGGTGTCACCGAAATTCATGTCCTGTTTGTATTGCTAATGGCAGGCCCGCACTTGGTAGAAAATGAGCGGCCTTTCCGAATATAAAGTGCTGCTCAAACTGTTATTATACGAACAAAGATATTTAGCATCAAATAAGTTTAAAGTAAATATAATAGAATATGTTTAGCCAAAAATTAGTTCAATAAATGCAAAAATTATGAACTCTTTCATTTTAAGCACTTTTTTGAAATAACATTTGCATATTTTTATCCATTGTGTTCCGCAGTCCGAATAAGTCACACCACTGTTTGCTAAGGTTTTCTTTAACATTTTATTTTAATATTTAAAAAGAGTTTATAATATTTCATTAATTATATATTTTTAATAATAGTAATAATCGGCAGACAAACACACACATTGTATATCCCCAAGCTAAGCAAGTAACGCTTGTGTTATGGGTAATATACAACGGACCACTCTGGGGCCGATCCCAGACACCCAGACCATAGTAAATAACAGAATCGAGCCCGGAGCGTCTGCGTTCCAGGCGAGTTCGGCCGGCTAAGACTTATCCCGCTCAATCACTGAGGCCGTTTTCCTAATCCTACTACTAGATCTAGGATAATATTATAAAAATATGATAATAATGTTATAAAATTCTAAGAATACCGTGTTTGTACATTGAAGCTATAAAAAACAACGGGAATACAGTATATAAACGATGGAGAACACGATGCATTTTTTTTAGATTTGTTGTCTGTTTGTTTGGGATTCACGTAAAAACTACTGGGCCGATTTCGATGCGGTTTTCGCTGATCGACAGAAAATGTTTAGATTTAAAATCTGCGCTACATTTTATCCTGGGAATTTTTCTGACAATGATTTAAAATGGCCAGTTTAAAATAAATGGAAATCCAGTATGTTTTTTTCACCGATTGATAGTAAACTTTATGTAATAAACCGTGTAATATTTTTTATCCCAGGAGTCTTGCGAGAATTTTCCCGGGAGTGATTTGTAGTTGTTCGGGTAGATAAAAATTAGCTAATTCCGACACAGTTTTCACTAAAACGACAGCTTAAATTCTTTTTTAAATGCAGCGTTACTTTGCGTTCCGGGATCTCGTGGGAATTTTAAATCAATCGTGGTCGAAGTCGCAGACACATCCTAGTCAATAATATAAATTTAAAAAGCTTAATGTGAACTATGCTTTCGTAGGACAAAAACATCGGCGGTTTCATTGACAAAGTTTACAAAGGTTTGCTTTTCACCCACCTATTATAGTAAAGCTGTATTTGACATGTCAACGCTAATGGAAGAAAGTGTAGGCTTAACTTGACACCATGACCCAAATCACAATAATGACAAACATTATTGTAATAGCTGGCTAACGTGGTTGAGTAGGCAAAGATTGACGCCCAATTACCAACCCTTCATATTGTTTTTATATTTGCTTGCAGGCATAATACCTAGTAGACAGTTTACCTCATAACAAGTGGTTACCGTCTCCCATGGATATAAGTATACAACACTAAGGTAGCCGATGCAACGAGACTTTTTGTTTTATTATGTTTTCTAAGGCTCTCATGGGGGCCATCGTTAGAGTCATGGTCGGGAGGAGTTTGTGGTGTCGTCTGGACTACATTGGTCATCCCTATTAATATTATATATGCGAAATTAACTCTGTCTGTCTCTCTGTTCCGTTTTCACGGAAAATCTACTGGACTGATTTGGCTGAGATTCAGTATATATATATTTTTTCGATGCCGAGTGTGGACATGGGATACATTTTATCCCGGATAGTGGGATAGAGTTATTTAAAGATTATCCCAGAAAGTAGGATAGGTTTTTATTTTGTGATTTTCCATTTGTCATTTTGGTTAATTTGGTCATTTTGGTCGATGTGGTCGATGTGGTCGGTTTGATCGGTGTGGTCGATGTGGTCGATTTGGTCGATTTGGTCGATGTGGTCGATTTGGTCGATTTGGTCGATTTGGTCGATGTGGTCGATGTGGTTGGTCGATGTGGTCGATGTCGTCGATGTGGTCGGTGTGGTCGATGTGTTCGATGTGGTATACATATGTAGTTTTAATACCGAAAATTGATATAGATACTTTTCATCCGGGAGATGGGATAGTTTGCGATATAAAATGAAGTGAATCTTCCGGGCCAAATAGCAGTAACATAAAAATTTAATACAATGTAACCTGTGTTGTAACCTATTTAAACAAGAGGTACCCACCAGAGGCCGACCCGCGGCGCAGCCGCGGGGTAAACTCTAGTAATACACTAATAACGAAAAATTTACGGCACGATAAGGGCTTATTATTATATACTCCAATACCCATCCTACCTATCCCATCCCCTCTATTCCATTCCTCCTGTCAATGTCACCTCCCTGTTCTATCCTCCTTATCTCATCCTAAAGGCTGGCAATGCGTTGATTTCGCCATTAGTGTTGCAGACGTCTATAGGCAACGATAACCACTTTCTATGAGCTGGACCGTCTGCCTGTTTAGCAATAAAGAAATACATAGTTATGTAATTTGAATAGGATTATAATGATATACACATATAATATTTTCATAGAGGTTGCAATGCAAATAAATACAAGATGACGATCTAGGCCTCGCTGAACATGGGTGAACAGAGTGCTTAGTGCGAGTTTTTTTTACTACTTGACCGCGTTCAAGTTATTTATGTTTCCCTTCACGCTCACGAGATGCCGCTAAGTGATTTCCATACAAAATTACGTTAATTTGAACGTAATCGAGTAGTAAAAAAATCGCACTAAGCACACAGGTGACAAAAAAAATTGCTTACGCTTTTTATGAAGTACATTATCTTGTAGCAAGATATAAGCTAGATTATTAAACATTATACTGACATGTCCTTCAGTTTTCTAAACTTTCTCCCATATGTTTCTCGAATTTAAGACATAAATTTTATGATACACTTTCAAGATTAAGGCGAAATGAACTAACCTAGTTCTCAACTGAGATCCATAAAGCGCAGAAGCAATCTATTCGACCATTTTATCCGAAACTCATTCTATCAAACTTAAACACTCTGTAAAATTCTATCTTGGAAAAAGTCCCGAAACTCTATAAACTTGAGTTATGACTGTACCAAGAATTTACTTTGAGGAGATTGACTTTATTATTTAGCCCATTTGCAGTAAGGGCCGCTATTATAGGGAGGTTATTCCTCACAAATGGTGTTATCGGTGAAGACGAGGTAAACTGAACGGAGTGGGATAGTCCACTTATCGCCACAGTCCGGTCTCAAATTCACCCCCATAATAGCAAGAGAGTAATAGCCCCAATAGAGTAACAATCGAAAATGTTCACAAATTAAATGGGAAGAATATATTTGCGACTAGCAGTAGTCGACACTTCGTTTGCGAGGGTTTTTGAATTTTTATATTAATATTATGTGAGTCCTGTAAGATATCAAAATAAAACTAAATACACATATAAATTCATGGAAAAAATGCTCTTTTAATTCCTAAAATTTCATTCAAAGTTGTTTAAACGCTTCTGTTTGAGTCAAGTCTATTTGAAACAAGCTTTCAGACAGACTAACGGGCATACATTCTTAAAACGATCGCCACTTATTAGACATAATATAAATAACAATTTGCACTTAAATACATTTTGGTACTTATTTAAGACTAGCTAGGTACACAAGGCATTCAAAGCCATATTAAAAAACGAAATATATACTACGCCAAAATAAAAAAAATCTTTCGGTATACAAATTATAAAAAAATATATATATTCTGGAGAAACTGTGCGGGAACGTTAACCGTCGGAGGCTCTCGAGCGCAATCATAGGCCCTCGCGCACTAAATCATGCAATAAATTATCGAACATGAAATATTCAAAACGCCTCAACATAAGCCGGGGCGTGAAGAACAGTGGAAAGCGCCTTAATCTCCCGCAGGGTTATTACGAAACAACATATAACTATGCCATCTATAATGCTACAAACACGCATAAAGCTTTATTTATTACTTTATTTCTTTTTTCTAATAAATATTCCCTTTAAAACACAGTATATTATCAAGACAAAGACACTTCTTATAATACATATGTAGTTACTATTACAAAGAAGTCTTGGACAAATCTCAGACAACGGTCTTGGTGTTGTAAACGTAGGCATTCATAGGCAACGCTAACCATTTTTCATCAAGCGGGCCGTCTGCATGTTTGTCTGCTTCAGGTAATAAAAATACCACTATCCTTATAATTATCCTAATACTCCTGGTATTAGGATAATTATAAGGTTTATTGTTTTTATAATAGTTTTACCAAGCTCAATAATTATTTTATCTTTTAATGCAAAATATTACGTTTCACATTACATGTTTAAGATATTATAACATATTATATATTATTCAAATTCCATGTTTTCATTTTGAACAAATGACATGAGAGGCTTATGATAACTAAAATAGGAAACAAATGCTCTAATTTCAATTTGATTCATGAACTTCAAAACCTCAAAATATTTCCAACTCTATCTTTATGAGCATAGTGTTTAAATAATTAAATAACGAAGAAACTTCAAAATATTTCCAACTAGCTATATGAGTACAGTGTTTAAATTATTAAATATCTCTTTTTAGTGTCGCTTTATTTTCTTTTCATCGAATTTCAAATCATAGCGATTCAAAAAAAGCGGCAAGTCACCTGCAGGTCTACAATCATAGAATCTTTGGGCATGGATTGTTGTAGCAGTCATACAGTTCGAATATTACCTCGCACAACAGAAATACTATAATTATGTGGCTTCCCAAGGTGATCAAGTTATACAGTTTATCGATATAAGACCTAATTGACCTGATTAGCGTACCTCATACAGTACTCGCTGACCCGGCGAACTTCGTACCGCCATATATTGTGAATTCCTAAAAGACTTTGTTTCATAACACAAAAACAAAATCACCAAAATCGATCCAGGTGATTAAAAGGAGTCTAGAACCCGGTCTCAGCGCCACCTACCGGTTCTAATTGTGAATCTAAACCATCCGGGAACCCACTCAAACACATAAACAAAATCACCAAAATCGCTCCAGCTGATTAGGAGGATTCTATAACCCGATCTCAGCGCCGCCTACCGGTTCCAATTGCGAGTCTAAACCATCCGAGAACCCACTCAAACACACACAAACAAAATCACCAAAATCGCTCCAGGTGATTAGGAGGATTCTACAACCCAATCTCAGCGCCACCTACTGGTTCCAATTGTGAATCTAAACCATTCAGGGACCCATTCAAACACACAAAACAAATATCATCAAAATCGGTAAAGTCGTTCTCATGTTATGCTCGTACATACATTTCTACGATTCATTTTTATGTATAAGATAATAGTGTGCATGTCCTGAGTGGCGGCTTGAATAGTGTGGTCCTCTGTAAAAATTACTGCGTGTCTGACAGGTGACCCCGCCAGTATTCAAATTGTACGGGAATCAGGAAATAGTACAATCAATCTTCTACAAGAATAAATAAAATTCATAGATTCCTTCAAGTAAGAGCCGCCAGGTAGCATATATATTATTTCTGGACAAAAAAAAAGTCGATAAAACATATTGTTACGAGCTACAAGACTCGAATTATAAATGCCGTTGGAACTACTATAGAATTTATTACAATAGAATTTATTTTGTACAAACACGTATAAAACAAATACAAATAAAACCGGATGCAACCAGTTCACACTGCACGATTCAATGCAATTCGACACGCGCAAAGTCCGCCGTCTATATCGCTAATCGAGAGTACTAGAAACGTCTTACTCGTCTCGTAGTCGTCGCTTGACTGCCCGCCCCTCCATTCGGGCATAGTCTTATACTCACTACACAGTACAAAGAAATTGGCCGCGCGCACTGAGTTTCCGAGAAATAGTAATTTGCACACCTGTGAACGGCCACAAAGTCGACAACAATAACAATAAGAATTAGTTCGACGCTAATGATGGTTATAAAACAAGTAGAAAAACAATAGCATGTTTTTATTAATTACAAATTCAAAACACAAAAGAATTCCTAATCCGGGAAGACAATAAACTGCGCTTACAACAGGCGGCTGTGCACTTATCTTTGACGGCATGTAACACTATTTAATAACCTTTGTAGAAATTCATTTGCATAAAGGGCATCCATCAAGGCTACAAAAAAGCTTTCATATTTCTTAAAAAACAGTACATAATTTACATTTTCATTTCTCTGAAATTTACGAGTAAGTAAGTCTAATTTGTCGTAAACAAGATTTTCTATGAAGCTAGTTTTGTAACATTTTTTTATAAGCCTTGACGAAATTACGTCAGATACCCAAACCATAATATAAAATATTTAAATAAAAAATCATCTTAGTAACAAATACGCCTACACAATTATTGTAACGAAAATTAAAGATCTACTTAATACTACTACTACTACTTAGATCTACTTAATATTTACTAGCTACTTAAATCAATTTTAAGTTTGGGAGATTTTTTAGGCATAAATATAAAGAAAGATGCCTTTAAAGAAAGACGAAGAATAAAAGAATAATGAAAGCAGAACGAATTTACGCGTTTTTTTCTCGGGATTAAAGCAGCATAGATGGCTCAGGACGCCAGAGCAGAGATCAATGTCAACCAAGGATAAGGAAGCAAAGAAAAATAGAAGAGAAAGACACTGAAACGAGTATTGGTGAATGCGCTCAATTTAGGAATGACTCATCAAAAGCAGCATTGTGCGCCGGTAAAACGTAGCATCGTGGGTGAACGTGGTG
The DNA here is from genome assembly GCA_039645545.1 of Dendrolimus houi. Taxonomy (NCBI): domain Eukaryota; kingdom Metazoa; phylum Arthropoda; class Insecta; order Lepidoptera; family Lasiocampidae; genus Dendrolimus; species Dendrolimus houi. Next base: position 11,140,036 of record CM077132.1, read on the forward strand.
AGGATCACAAGTAAGCATATTCATGGGAATGCTGAGACAGTCGTGTTATTTATTTATTTAGGTTTATGGCTTGGCAGCTAGGCCTTTAAGCCAGATCTTAGATTACAATGTAGTTTCTTCATTTTCTTAAGCCTATGTGTAGCACAGCTGAACTGTAGGTTATCAGCTGGTGCCATTCAACGGAGTTCTTGTGACAACTCAGAAGGCCAGATTCGACTATACAGTTCACATTTCTCACAAAACACATAATTACTACTCAAAAACTATCAATACCCTACAACTATTGTTCATTTTAAGTAATTTTACACATTTTTAGAAAATAAAACTGCACAGCACAACCTCTCCTTTCAACTCCCGACAAAAAAACCGAGACCGTCGTGTGTGGAAGAGGAGCCATAGAGGTCATGACAGAAAGAAACGCATACGTCGGGTCTATGGCAAGCATAAAAATTTACATTATTTGCGTGTAATTTATGCCAAATATCAACTAGTAGTGAGCCAAATACATAGACAGTAAAATATGCCTATAAACCTGGCAGGAAACATAGTATTAGGTAGTATTTACTATGCTAGGGTTTAGAGTTTTGACCCTCCGAAGTCGGGTCCGAGGTATCGTTACGTACCTAAGGCTTCCCCACAAAGCCCCCCTGCGGGTTACTTTTATTGTTATCATTATTCCACCTTCCCGTGCCATCCTCGTATCCCATCTCCCCTATTCCATTCCCTCTACGCCTTTGTACAGGCTGGCAACACATTGGCTTGTTACCTGATGTTGCAAATGCTTATAAGCGACGGTAACCACTTTCCAGTAGGTGGGCCGCCTGCCGATTTGCCAGCTTCGCAATAAAAAAATGCTAATATATGAAACTAAAAGAATTAAAAATTAATGAAGTAAAATCAATCATCCATCACACGTTACACTTTTAAAGCCACTTCAGACTCGATGCGGTGCTCGAAGCGCGTTAACTCATAGTTATTCGATCACCGCTCCGTCGAGCTCAGTGATCGTTAATTAACTATTTCTCGCTGCGAATATCACAGCATATTCGGAATGCCCAATTGAACGATGAACCGTTTAAAATTCATTTCCCAAATTAAAAATTGCCCGACATTTCTACATTAATAGAATTTGAATTTTGACGTTTAAATTCAATAAAACTAATCAGTATTAAACTATTATACATTAGTTCGGGCCGCCTGGACATGTACGTTGCAGGGCCTCGAGTCTTTAACTCAAATAGGCAACCGAATCGAATTGGAGACGTAACTTTCGCCGGTTTTGGTAGTTTATGAACCATCTCGGCTTAATATCGAATTAATCTTAATTTGACCGAGACTGATTTAATATTATTATTCAAATTTAGATCTGCCTTTCACTAAATTCAAAACCAAATTAAAAAGTATCTTGCTAAAAAAGGGATACTACACTATTGAAGAATACTTAAATGACAAAAATTCATTTACATAGCAGCTCGCTCTAACATCTTATACTATATTTTGTATAATGTTATCTTGCCAAGCTTGTAAGGGATTTATGGAGATATATTGCAGCATAACATTTTAGTACGTCATATCATTATTATAACTTTCATAATATTTTTCTTTCCTCTTATTGTGTCTTGGTCTTATTGAGTATGAACTGTTTGCTACAACTCCATTAATTCTTCAAAAAGTAATTCTGTAACATACTTCTGTATAAAACTTATTAAAAAAAAACAACTTGAGATATAAATAGAATAAGAAACTTAAAGAAAAACATTAATTAGCTAGACGTGTTGCTGGGGAGTTTCTTGCCGCTTCTTCTCCTTAACAGCAATAACACGTTGTGAAGCGGTATACATAGAATAGGAAGAAAAATTAAATTGTAACTTATATATTTATATGACCTTCAAAAAGTGTTCTCCAGTGGAACTTATTTTGAATAAAAAACTTTGAATTTGAATTTGAATTTGAATATGAATTTTTGAGACTACTGATGACAATCGTCAGACGAATAGATCTTGACTCGCACCGACACGATCTACGTAAGTTCGTAGGTGAGCGCTGTATGAAGAAAGCCGTGGACCGGGATGTGTGGTGCCGACATAGGAGAGCATACATGCATGCTTATCCAAAGAGGCTTGAGGGATATGAAACATATATTATCCTGACGCCCAGGTTTCATGAAGCTGTTTTCCTTCACCGTCAGCGGATGTTAATTGTAACAATATGCACATTAGGTCAGAACCTACCTAACAAATGCATACTTTTTCGGCCAGAATTCGAACCAGTGTCATTTCAGTCTAAGACGCGAGTGCGTTAGCCACTAACCTACTAGATATATTATTACAGAGCATATAAATATAAAATATTTTTTAAGCACAAAGGCTAAAGATATTCCAATAATCAAACACCTAAGCAACTTAGCTTCTTATAGGCTACTATAATGGGATACACTTACTTCAAATAAACTGAAATCTAATTTCAATAACATTGGACTTCAAAGTGTTAAAAAGGTAAGGCTTTGTAATAAAATTCGCTAAAATTGTTCTGATAAGCATCATAGAAATGTATTTTTATATCATATTTTAGGTAGATTTTCTTAGAATTACTGGAATTTTCGGTAAACACAAATTTTATTTACACGAAATGAAAATTGTTAATGTCTATGACTACGTTTTCAGGATTCCATAATAATAATAAGAAGCAGGCACTTGTACGCATTTTAGACAATTATGTTCTATTTCAAATTATGAGAGCATTGTTTAAGCATTATCAAAGTTATTGAGTCAATTGTACCATCAAGTGCCTATAATTCTTTACCAGTATATAAACACCCCATTGCTAAGACCACGCGTGCCTATTGGCCAGTGGCAGAGAGAGACATTTTTATGTGGGTAACATACATTTTACGAGGCCCTCTAGTAACGCAAAAAGATGCATTTGAAAAGCAATTGAAACTGACTGGTAGCAATGGTCACCGCCGCGGCGGTGGTTCCCACGTAATAGTAACCGCGAATGTCGCTAGCCTAAATAAAAAAAATTGAGTGTGTGTGCAGTTCACATGCAGTGTAAATGATACCTCAGACAAAATACTCACAGATAATTTTTCTCTAACTTTTATTAATTTCTTTTAGCCTACATCCGTCAATATATTATAATTCAAAAAATTCAATCTAAGTTACATTTTAAAACACCATCAAGTTCAAAATTCAATGCACTATTACGCACAATTTCTTTTGATCTACGTATAAAAGAGTATCTGCCTTAAGTATTTACAGATACAGCTAGAATTCATTTGAAATCTTTTAAGTTTTGTTTAAATTGGTATTGATACTAACAGGTAAAGAGAAATGTGTTTTATTTTGAATTACATAAGGTTGAATTTTATGTGTTAATCTCTTTTTTTCTAAAGAAGGTTCACTTCGAAAAAGATTTTGGTATAAGTAAGGAGTATTATTTTACGACGAATAACTTTTTCGACATTTTAAACGTGACAAAAAATTTACTCGTCCTTTCTTCGAGGTGCGAGGCCCCTAGGAGTGTGAGGCCGTAAGCGCTGGATGGCCCACGTCGCCCACACTTTACGCCTCCTCTACTATTACCGTTATTATTAATTTATTTATCACATTATTTTCTTGTACCTTTTTGATGATTGGAAGTGAAACTGCAAGCTTGCGGCTTCACTTCCAATCATATAGTAACAAATAAAGTAATTAAGAGATAAAATAGAAACAAAACCAAGTAAACGTATTTTTTCTAAAGAAAGCCTTCATTCACATCAACAATTTGTTAATGTCGGGACAGAAAGGAATTAAAGGCCTTTCAGCTGTTAATTCCTTAATAATACATTTTCTCTCGAGGCTTTTCAAAGAAAGATATTCTTGTAGTCTTTTGTTTTTACAAAGCTCCTGAATTTTTATTCCGATCCTTATAAGTAGGTCCTATTTGATCATAGTTCTGAGAAAATGTAATCACTTACTCGAACAAAACATATTTCAAGTAAATTGTATTGAATAGGGAAGTTTTCCTGCCTAACTAAACATCGAAAAGGGTTACGATAATACTAAAAACATATTTTTAGTGTTCACTGACTGTTTTGGTTCAAATAGAAAACATGTTTTCGTCCTGTCCGTCCGTCTTTGTATGTTACAGTAATGTTTCTCAGAAATTACTGGTTCTATATATATGAAGTTTGACAGGAAAATATATGTATCATACATAGATTTGCCCGAGGCTTCGCTCGTGTTATGTAAATTTAGTAGACAAAATGGTGGACCGGCCGTCGGGAATCCCACACACGCTCTCTCGTAACACTATCTAATGAAGGTGGAACTAATCATGTGACAAAGCACTAAGCAACACATTAAAATGGTTTTTTTTTATATATTGCCTGAAGCACGCAAACAGGCGGATGGCCCACTTGATGGAAGGTGGTTACCGTCGCCTATGGACGTTTGCAACACCAGGGGCGTTGCCGGCCTCTAAGAAATTTTATAACGCCCTTCTTAAACGACCCCATTTCGTAGCGCAGAGGGAAAACCTCGGCGGGAAGTTCTCTCCAGATCGTTGTTGTACGCGGAATAAACGTTCTAGAGAACCGTTGCGTAGTGGAGCGTGGGAGCTCCAGGAAATGGGGGTGAACATACCGTCGATGGCGAGCGGTACGGTTATAAAAATGAGGTGTTGGCACCAGATCAAATAGTTCCTCGGAACACTCTCCGTTGTACAGGCGGTAGAATACGCAGATTGACGCAAAGTCTCTCCGAAGGCTAAGCGATTCTAAACCGCCCGTTAGTATGGGATCGTCGACTATACGAACGGCGCGACGCTGGATGGAGTCCACAGGGTTCAGTCTGGTAAGCGGGTGCTCCAGTCCATAAGTGTGAGCAGTATTCCATATGTGGCCTAACTTGAGCTTTGTAAAGCAAAGCACAAGTCTTTGCCGCGGGGTGAAATACTGCTTAGACCGGTTTAGCACTCCGAGCTTCTTTGAGGCAAGTTTAGCCTTGCCTTCCAGATGACCCCGAAACTGCACGTCGTTCGTTATATAAACGCCTAGAATCCCGATACTATTGGAGAAAGTAAGGGGAGTTCCTTGAAACTGTGGCGCAGGGACAAATGGGGTCTTTTTTGCAGAGAATGCGCACACCTATGTCTTCGTGGGGTTAAATTGGACAAGATTTTGTCGTCCCCATTCAGAGACCCGCTCCAGGGAGTTCTCCACTTCAGACATATGTCTGACCCGACTTTCTTCCACTAGCGACCGAGGGACATTAGCTCGGCTAGTATATCAGGCGTCACCTGTACTGTCATCTGCATAGCAATAAATGTTCTCTATAGATAGCAGATCATTGATATGCAGATTAATATGGTATTCTCACAGTCATTGCCATGAAGATTCGTTTGTTGGTTAGCTCAAGGCTTACCCTGTCACGCCGATATTATGTGAGAGCGTGGTATCACACCGATCGAGCTGGTAATAAGAGCTTTAATCAAGTGAACGATTCTAGCATAGCTGTATCACTTATAAAATTAAAATAACAAGAGCTATATGTTTTATTATAACACTAAACTCTTTATATTACTCTACATACTAACTAACAATTTTGTGTCCAATATGCCCGCCCCAAAAAGGTTCAACAGATGTAAATTTTAAAGATAAAAAATATTATCTAAAACTTTTATACATATTGCATTTCGACTTGCAAGGCTCATAAGTTATGAATTTAATTATTTGTAATCCGGCAGGAACAAAGGATAGTATCTCTCTGAGGGATAAAATGAGAAATGAGGTTATTCGTAAGAGGTCCAGAATAACCGACATAGCTAATAAAATTAGCAAGCTGAAATGGCAGTGGGCTGGCCACGTCTGTCGCAGAACCGATAGCCGATAAAGCAGACGTATCCTGGAGTGGAGACCACGACTCAGCAAACATAACGATGGACGCCCTCCAGCCCGGTGGATGAGGAAGGCGGAGGACCGTGATAAGTGGCGCAAACTAAGAGAGGCCTGTGTTCAGCACTAGACGACGATAGGGTGACGACGACGAATAAAGGAGTGGCAACAGTTATGCTGTAATAAAAAAAATGTGTGTGCAGATCACACGCAGTAGAAGTGAAACTTCAGAGAATATACTCACTGATACTTCTCTAAGTTTTATTAATATAAATATAACTCCTTTAGCTTACATCCGTCAACATACATACTATAATTCAAAATAAACTTCTTAAGTGTCACTTTAAATTTTTCACTGTTTTAGTCTAAAAAGTATTATTATCAGTTTTATTTCGTTCCAAATTGGACCAATATTTTATCATCGGCCTTATTGATTCTCTAATCTATGCTGCACAATGTAAAACTCGTATCTCATTCTCTCACAGGCTTAGTCCTATAGATTTGTGTGTTTATTTCTTTTTGGGGTCGCTTTTTCGTTTCATCGAGTTTCAAATCACAACGATTCTAAAAAAGTTTCGCTTCAACAATAATAAATTGCTCCTATACATTTAATTAGTAAAACATTGTAGATATAACAGATAAAACATTGTATATATTTAAAAGATCTGAAAAAGTCGTTTCTACTTACTAACTTACTACTTACTTACTAACAAAGTTAGGTTAAGCTCCTTTGATTGTCTCCTGATGATTGTAAACTTTAACTTAATTGAGAACTGATAAGTAAACTATGTCAGACTTTGCCGTTGTTTTTATTTTTCCTTTCGCTAATTAAAGTCTTTAATTCCTTCTAAACTTAAAGGAACTTCGTCGGTTGGTAGTAAAAAAGCAATTTAAGTTGTTTTACAACTGATAATCAACACTTCGAGTCTGTTCGCGATAATTCAACAGTCTGTTCGTGACTGTTTGAAAAGGATTTCACCGTTTGTTTCTTATTTATTGTTTTGTAGCATTTTTGAAGCAAAACTTCTTTAGGATCGTTGTGATTTGAAACTCGATGAAATGAAAAAGCGGCATTAAAAAGAGATAAACACAAATCTATAGGACTAAGCCTGCGAGAGACTGAGACGTGAGTTTTACGTTGTGCAGCACAGATTAGAGAGTCAATAAGACTGATGATTAAACGGAGGTCCACTTTGGTCCGAAATAAAACTGATAATAATATTTTTTAGACTAAAACAGTGAAAAATTTAAAGTGACACTTAAGAAGTTTATTTTGAATTATAGTATGTATGTTGACGGATGTAAGCTAAAGGAGTTATATTTATATTAATAAAACTTAGAGAAGTATCTGTGAGTATATTCTCTGAAGTTTCACTTCTACTGCGTGTGATCTGCACACACATTTTTTTTATTACAGCATAACTGTTTTCGCTCTTTTATTCGTCGTCGTCACCCTAGCGTGACCCAATGCTGAACATAGGCCTCTCTTAGTTTGCGCCACTTATCACGGTCCTCCGCCTTCCTCATCCACCGGGCTGGAGGGCGTCCAGCGTCATGTTTGCTGATTCGAGGTCTCCACTCCATGATACGTCTGCTTTATCGGCTATCCGTTCTGCGACAGACGTGGCCAGCCCACTGCCATTTCAGCTTGCTAATTTTATTAGCTATGTCGGTTATTCTGGAGCTCTTACGAATATTCTCATTTCTGATTTTATCCCTCAGAGAGACACTATCCTTGGTCCTGCCGGATTACAAATAATTAAATTCATAACTTATGAGCCTTGCAAGTCGAAATGCAATATGTATAAAAGATTTAGATAATATTTTTTATCTTTAAAATTTACATCTGTTGAACCTTTTTGGGGCGGGCATATTGGACACAAAATTATTAGTTAGTATGTAGAGTAATAAAAAGAGTTTAGTGTTATAATAAAACATATGGCTCTCGTTATCTTAATTTTGTAAGTGGTAGAGCTATGCTGGAATCATTATCTTGTTTACAGCTCTTAGGGCCGTCTCGATAGGTGTGATATCATACTCTCACAGAATACCAGCATCACAGAATACGATGACTGAGAGTTCCAATGGCCCACTTCCTCCCCCCTATTTTCCCTATCCCTTCAGCCTATTCCATCCCTCCTATACCATGTCGTCTATTCCATTACCTCTACCTTATCCTAAAAGCTGGCAACGCGTTGACTTGACCCGACGGCAACCACTTTCCGTTGTGTGTGCCGTGTGCCTGTTTGCCAGCTTCGTAATAAAAAAATCCTCGTTTTGTGTATCTTAAGTCCGATCTTAAGAAAAATTATAACGATGTTTTTAATGTCTCAATGATGTTAAATTTTAATTTTAATTAAAATAATTTATCCGTGCAAAAACGGAGAAAGAATACAATTTCCTGCGGCCGCGCTGCCTGTCGTAACAGGCGACAAAACAACCCATAGCCAGGTGGTAGGGTATTTGTCCGTCTGGATGGCTACCACCCCAAGATCTAGAGTATGCCAGCGCAACAAACCTTGAGTTGTGTTCCGGCATTAGTGGCCAGGTGCTAGTCTCCCTTAAGAGAACAGCAGCACCTTTGTAATATTTTTGATATTACAAATGTCCATAGGCGATGATAACCACTTGACATCGGGTAGGCCGGCTGCCTGTTTTCTGAACTCATGCAATAAAATACTTTTTATTTAAGCCAATAAATAGGTGGTGCGATATTCGCTTCCAAAATTATAAAAAATATTTCCCCTGAACTTTAAACTTTTGAATTGTTTGAGTGTAAAATTATAAAAACATTTTAATTTTATACATACATATTATCACGCCTGTTTCCCATAGGGGTAGGCAGAGACGGTGGATTTCCTTGCTACCGGTCTTGACATACATCTTTTGCTTCATCTACATCCATTCATCTGAGTTAGTGTTAAAGATTTTGGTTATGGCCGAATACTTCTTCGGTCTTATTTAAAGCGTTAAAAAATAACACTATTATCGCAACACATTAGTGTATATATATATATATATATATATATATATACGTTATCTGTCAATATTTAACGTCATTAACAATGTTGTATCTTAAATAACGTTTAAATCCTTCGCCATATCTGCGTGAAATGGCCTATACTTAACACTAACCCATATGAAGCCCCATCTTTTCATACATACCCGTTTATTGTAGGTGCTTTTTACCTGGGCATTCTTTAAATCATCTACGATTTGATTGTGGTAAGTACTTATAATTGTTTATGGTAATTTTATTCACCTATACTAATATTATAAAGAGGTAAAGTTTGTGACGTTGTAGGGGGTAATCTCCAAAACTACTGAACCGATTTAAAAAATTGTTTCACTGTTCGCAAGCTACACTATCCCCGGTTGATATAAGCTATATTATATATTTGCCAAAAAAATAATTAGGGCTCCTTACTAAAACTCCAATAGTGTAATCCAAGGTGTAAAAAAATACCTAAAATCGTGTGCGCTGCGAAAACTATTGATGATAGAATAAAATAATGTTCAACGACTTTGCAGAACACATCATTATTTACAAAAAGTGTTGCGCCAGCATATGTCTAACTATTATGGTTATGCCACTATAAGTGTTCTTTTATTTAAAAAAAATAATTAAAACGCCGCCGCTAGAAAGGGCTCTTTATTTGTATCTTGGTATTCATCCTTATCCAAATAAATTACTTCATATTCAAGACTGCTTCAATACCTTTATACAACTTTTTGAATGATTTAATTCGGACATTCCATTCGAAAGATATCACGAGTTTAAAAATGTAAGTATTAGAAAAAAGTTGCGTGGTCGCCGCGCAACCTATCGGCTAGATAGGCTTATGCGATGTAGGCGTCACTGGGGTACGGGCAGTACGGGAGAGGAAATATTTTTAATTTATTAAAAATTCGCTTAGTAGGTAAATAAACTCAACAAAAAATAAAGAGATAAAGTTTGTGACGTTGTAGGGGGTAATCTCTGGATCTACTAAACTGATTTTGAAAATTCTTTCACCAGTGGAAAGCTACATTATTCCTGAGTGACATAGGGTATATTTGGTTGTAATTAATAATAAGTATTTTTTTTTTTCTGATTCTCAGCGAAGTGGACACCCGTCAGCTAGTTTTTTTTAATAATTTTGTTATATGACGAGAAATTATTCAATTTAACACCCCTTTAAAAACCTTATTTACGTAACAATCGAGATAACATAAAAAAATTACCGATACCATTTAGTAAAACTGGTAAATTCATTTGAGCTTTTAGAAATACAATTCATTCACATACAAGAATGTTGAATTATAACCCTCCTTTTTTAGGTAATCGTTTACAAAAAGTTAATACAAATCTTCATTTTAAATCTTTCTAAATAATAACATTTTTATTTTTCAACCAAACATTTAATTAAATTACAAAACAATCTGTCCGCGGTATTAGTAAACCAATTTTGACCCCTTCTTTATTTGGAACTCCTTAAGTATATTACTGGGTCTGGTTTTTGGACGTCGCTCAGGCGTTGTGAGTCGTGTCATCCGCCCAGCGGCATTGCAGATGGAGACATAGGGGTCACCGAGGGCAGAGGGTGAGGCACGGGTAGGAAGATTTAGGCTGATGTTTCTTACCAAGCGGTTTGAACAAAACTTCAAAAAAGAATGAATAGTTGCTATTCATTCTTTTTGGTATCTTTCGGTATACATTCTGGGTCTGAAGTACAAATAAGACAAAATCCGTTTTACAGTTTTACTAGGCCATTCGGTAGTTCCATACAGCGCTTACTTCTTCCTATTTTTTATCCATATAGTCCTATAGTTTCTGGGGAAAGTGACTGTAACATAAGAAAAAGACAGACGGACAGGAACAATACAATTTTTATTTTAGTTTTTGTCAAAGTGGCTACAACTTTTTTTTATAAATTGTTAAGTTTCGATCATTACCTGATATCAACACTAGCCGGCAACTCTTGTGGTATAGTCGCACACTTAGTCCGTACAGTGCTTGCCATCCTACATATATGTTTAACTTTATATTTTTTTTGTTTTATTTCCATAAATGATTAAGTTCTGTCATAAGAAATATTTTTTTATCGTTTAATTTTTTAAATCAAGAATGTGAATGTACGTCGATCAAATGAAAAGAAATAATATTGATGACAGCTCAAAGCTAATCGCTCGATGCTTCCCTTCTGCAACTTATTATTACCTGAAACCCCTTTTTCATAAGAGAGATACAACATGTCCCGCGACTTTGTCGCTCGACATCACAGGCGACAAATTATAGATACATAAGTATTACAGAACATATCGCACTTTGACGCATGCAAAGCACTGACTTGCACGATTTTTATCCCTCGACGACAGTCGTAAGTCGTCACACAGACATTACTTAGTGAGAACGTGTGTCGCTGTCTTTCAGAGTCACTACAACACTACCTCCTCAAGTAATATCTCATTCAAAACTGGTCAGTGTAAACAAGGCAAATGTCGAGTATTGCCCCACTAAGTCTTAAAGTCATATCACGCGAATGTCCTTTCGATATATCGCCTAGTGAATACGTGGCTTTATTATACAGATCCACAACCGCTCCAATCGTTGTTCACCGCTAACATTGTAACCTCAGCCTGAGCGAGGCAATAAGTGCCCCCTTCTATTTCACCGACACTTTAACACGGGTGCACTGATTTGATAACGCCGTTTGTTTCAAGAGCCATTCGCGACGGCCATCATTTCGAAACCGTTTTTATATTGAAAATTCTTCCTGCAATCTGTTTAGATATAGAACCTTTCCATTAATAGAGCGATTACTAAGCGGGGTTTTTTATACGATATCTGACAAGTATGGCATCGTAGCCTTTAAAAAATTAAACGTTAGATTAGAAAGAAAAGTGAATATTTACCTTTAATCTCAAGTATCACAAGTAACAAACCATCGTTTGCTAAAAGAGCAAAAAATATTATTTAATTGTTCTAAAATCTAATTCTAAAAGTCACAAAGATTAGAAAAGAGAAGAATTGTTTTTCTCATATTATAACAATAGATATTACAAGTGTCGATTTGTTTATATTAATTTATCTGTGAACATCGTATGTCCACGGAACAATTGTCTTACCAATTACTAATTTTCATAGCACTTTTTTCAGTATGATTGATATATAAACTGTTTCCAGTAGAACAAGATCTATTCGTTGGAACATCCAGAGAAAAGTAATACAGTTATTGCTCCTTTTTTGTACAGACACTTATGAAACTTAATGATAAGAGCCCTGGAATGCACTTTGATTCTAATTATTATGTAAATTGTCTTTAACAATTATAGCTATGTACATAGAATAAGAAGTAAAATTAAATTTTAACTTATATATAAGACCTTCAAAAAGTGTTCTCCAGTGGAACTTATTCTAAATAAAAACTTTAGAATTTTGAATTATATCTTTTTCAAGTGAAACTTCTTTAGAATCGTTGTGATTTGAAACTCAATGAAACGAAAAAGCGACACTAAAAACAGGTAAATACACAAACCTAAAAGACTAATCCTGCGAGAGAATGAGATAAATATTTTACATTGAGCAGCACATATTGGAGGGTCAATAAGATCTCTATGTTTAAACTTAGGTCCAAGTTGGGCCGAAATAAAACTGATAATATTTTTAGACTAAAACAGTGAAAAATTTAAAATGATACTTAAGAAGTTTATTTTAAATTATAATATGTTGACGGACGAAGGCTAAAGGAATAATATTTATATTAATAAAAGTAAGAGAAGAATTATCTGTGAGTATATTATCTGAAGTTTCACTTCTACGGTGTGTGAACTGCACTGTACACATACACATTTTGTTATTAATTTCTAACTCAGTTTAAATAGTGACTGTAGTATTCTTAAATAAATACATATCCAGAATTAAGCTGACTAATTTCAAATACATATTATATTAAGTTGAATGTATTAACATGGAAATAATGATGAAACTTTTCACTACAGCGGAACTACGTTTCAACATAAATTCCATTTGCAAAAGTTTCTTTGATAGCCATAAATAGAAACGTAATAATGGAAGCGGAGAAATTATAAAAGTCACATCAAAGCGAATCGGAAAGTTCAAATTAGTTCATAATTTTGTTCATAAAACTTTACCAGAGCCTGCTTTCTCAAATAAATAAGATAAAAGAGAGAAATAAGATAACGAAATAGTAATTCACAATTTACTATAGTATAAGGAGTGATAGCTAAGTGATTAAGGCATTTTTATAATAAATATTTGGCAGACAAACACACATTGTATATCCCCAAGCTGAGGAAGATAAGCTTGTGTAATGAGTAATTTGCAACGGACCACTCTGGAGCCGAACCCAAACATTTACCATAGTAAATAATGGAAAATTTGTTTACGAAATTTACCTTTTTTTATTGCTGAAGCAGCAGACAGGCTGACAGCCCGACTGTGATGGAAAGTGGTTACCGTCGCCTATGGACATTAGCAATACCAGAGGTCCTGCTAATGTGCTTCCGGCCTTGAAGGAGAAACTGCAATCTAGCCACTGATGCCGGAACAGAACTCAAAGTTGTTATGGTGGCATACTCTAGACCAGGGGTGGTAGCCACCCAGACGAGCAAATTCCCTACCACTTGACTGTGGGTTATTTTGTCGTCTCTTACAACAAGGCACCCACCGGCCGCAGGAATTAGTATTCTTTGTCCGTTTGTGTACAGAGAGTGCCGTACCATATCAGGAACCGAACTTGGAACCTCTGCGTTCCAGTGAGGTCGGCCGACAAAGACTTAGCTCACTCAACCCCGGAACGTCATTTGTTTCCAATAAAGTATGTTCCTAGCTTGATCCGAAATATGCACTGCCAGATCAGGTTTTCTGACCTAAAGTGTTGTTACAATTACCACGTGCTGACGGTGTAGCAAAACATCGTAAGATTTGCGTATTGAGATTAACGACGTGTAAAAACTGAAAATCTCCCTTGGACAAGCTTGGATGCGTTCACGGAAAAATGGAAAGGCGCGAGGCCAGCAATGGATTTATCGACTGTTGTTATACATACATATAATAATAGGTTGGGGAAAAAGTCTTTTCGCATATAGTATGTATGAACTTGTAATAAGATCTCTTTGGCTATACCATTTGTATCTGGCTGTGTTTGGTATCATTAAAAAGTTTTAATTTTAAAGAAGACAATCCCAAATTCAAATTAGGAAAATGTGTGATTTTCATTTGTTTTTCTTATTGTTAAAATGAGTGAATCTAATGAAGAAATTCGACACATTTTAAAATTTTACTACAAAAAAGGTAAAAATGCAACACAAGCCGCGAAAAAAAATTTGTGATGTTTATGGACCTAATGCAGTATCTGTGAGAGTAGCGCAAATTTGGTTTAATCGTTTTCAATCCGGAAATTTTGATATCAAAGATGTACGTCGCTCTGGTCGCCCTGTTACGGACAAAATTGATGCCATTTTTTAAAAAGTGGAGCAAAATCGGCTTATTAGTAGTTACGATGTAGCTGGAGAACTGGGAATTGACCACAAAACGGTTTTGGCGCATTTGAAAAAAGCTGGGTACACAAAAAAGCTCGATATTTGGGTGCCTCATGAGCTCACTGAAAGAAACCTAATGAACCGTGTACTCATTTGTGATTCTTTATTACGACGTAATGAAACCGAACCATTTTTGAAGAAGCTGATAACTGGTGATGAAAAGTGGATCACGTACGACAAGAACATGCGAAAAAGATCGTGGTCAAAGGCCGGTCAGGCTTCACAGACTGTGGCGAAACCCGGGTTAACTCGCAACAAGGTGATTCTGTGTGTATGTTGGAATTGGAAGGGCCATTATTCATTATGAGCTGTTACCGCCAGGCAGGACCATCGATTCTGAACTGTACTGCAAACAACTGATGAGATTAAAGCAAAAAGTTGAGAGAAAGCGGCCGGAATTAATCAACAGAAGGGGTGTGGTTTTTCACCATGATAACGCTAGACCTCACACAACTAGCGACTCAGCAAAAAATACGAGAGTTTGGCTATGAGGTGTTAATGCATCCGCCGTATAGTCCTGACCGCAAGGTCAGATTTTCACTTGTTTCGGTCTCTGCAGAATTCGTTAGGCAGTGTCAGGTTAACATTACGAGAGGACTGCCAAAACCACTTGTCGCAGTTTTTTGATCAGAAACCTCAAAATTTTTATAGCAATGGGATCACGTCCCTACCTACAAGATGGCAAAAAGTTATCCAACAAAATGGCACCTACATATTTTAGTCAAATGTGAATAAACTTTATATAAAAACCTTTTGAATTTTTATATAAAATGCGAAGAAACTTTTTCCCCAACCTAATATAAGGACATGATTTGTATTTGGGTTTCTCAGATTTAAGGAAGTACCTAATATTTTAACAATGGCCTTTCCAGATGTTTTCGCTTAAGAAAATAACCAAAAATATTAAAGTTCTGAGGTATTTAAACATCAGTTTCTATAATAGTAAACGTTCATAATAAGTTATGTTGCAATTTTCTCGATAAACCTTAAATGGTTGATTTAATAACCGTGTAACAGTTATTTACAGGACAAAATTATTTTAAAATTCGATATATTTAAATAAGATCGTATTGTAAATTAATATTAATGAACCATTCTAATAATAACTATTTATGAATTAATGTTATTTATAATTATGAATACGCCTCTTACAGATCGTAGTTATAAATATAAACCGAAACACATACATCAGGTACATTAGAAGCTAATTTAATACTATGAAAACATAAATAACGTCACCACTACACACCCGTATTGAACAAAAAAGCACTGACAACACGACAACATTTATGAATAATTCACGATTGTCCATAAAATAATAATTTAAAATTAAATTAAACTCCTGTAAGTATTATTTCAGGCCATGAAGCTTAATTACATTGTAGGCGTTAACTTGGACATGGGCACAATTAAATATGTATGTATGATCCCTTAATACATTTTCTAATTTAAACAGTTTTGAAATACGAGCTAGCGTCGAGACGAATTTTACAAACAGTATGACCAAAATCCTCTGTGACATGCGCACAGAAATATTCTTTGTTGTGAAAATTGTTTATAGAATAAATTACTATAAAACATTATTCAGATTCCGACTACTACGATATTCTTTATGTTCTGTATATACCTTAAAACTACAAAAAATAACATGTAATGATGGTAAGTTAGATAGGTAGATTCTAAGTTATATGTATATTTAAGTAAGCGTGAATCTCACTCACACACGGCGTCTTGTTAAGTCCGACAAGCCTACTACACTGTTTGGCCCTACAAGTACATGACCGATTTTTTAAATATTTTTAAAATTCGTTGAGTTTTGTTATGTTGGTTATTCAGCATATCTTCTTATATATAAAAATCAATTGCTGTTTGTTAGTCTAGCTAAAACTCGAAAACAGCTGGACTGATTTGGCTAATTTTGGTTTTGAATTATTTGTAGAAGTCCAGGGAAGGTTTAAAAGGTAAGTAAATATGAAAAAAAATTGATTCTGAGGCGGTACGAAGTTTGCCGGGTCAGCTAGTCTATTATATTTAAAGACAATCTATAGTTGTCAAAAAATGAATTAAGCTATAAAAAATAATGTCTTATTATTTCACTTTTAAAATATTATCAAATAATTAATTTTAATTACTTTTCAAACAATAATTCATGAGCTATTTGTTTCCTTTTAATTATAGCTTCTTATGACATCACATTATGTAAGTACGCTCGCAAAATCTATGAGGCTGCGACATTTTTGGAAATTTATAAAAAGTATCTCACAATCAGTTGATTTGACTGTCCGCTTCCCTATAATAGTTGTTCATTATTAATCAACACCTTCCATATAAGTAAATTATATGATTCTCCTCTTTTGCAAACCATGCCCTGAAAATTACACTTTCCCCAAATAGAAAACAAGGTGAAAGTGATTTTGAGTGTCTATTGTAAAATAAACAATATCCTTTATGTAGCTAGTATGGATGTCAGAGTGTTTGGTTGCGTGTCGCTAATTGCTGACCAGCTGAGCCTCCGCCCGCCCTCGGCTACATACAAAATTTATTGGTTCTTTTCCTATTTATTCGACTGTAAAAGACACAGAAACATTTTTTTAGTAGTACAGTAAGTCCAGGTGATTGAAGCATATTATATCTATTTATACAAAATACATATGTTTTTCACTATCAGTCTGATTAAAAAAAATATTATTTTTACGGTAAATAGCATTTGTATCACGAAAATATATAATATACACTACATGTTATTACAATACGATGCAAAAGATAATAAGATAATTAGAAAAAAAATACTGAATAATTATTAACAAAATTGGTCAAAACGAACTTGATATACTGTATGTAGATAAAAATTAAATAATGACTATCTGAATTTTAGTGTTTATGTCTTGTATCTCTTACTTATACTCACTTCTCAATGTCCCCGTAGTTTAGGTGACATATACAAGTTCTTTTATGAGAAGTTAAGTTCTTTAATCCGATAAATTTCGTACGAATCAAGTCAAATAATCATGAAAATGAACTTTTTTCGTTTTGAGAGAACAAGCGAAATAAACAACGGGCATTCTATTTTTCTTTTATATTGAATAGGTTCGCGTCTGACTGACATTGTGCCTGACGTCAGGTGGAAATGTAGTCTAAGGTAGAGCACGCTTGCCAAGAAGATATCTGTTCACGCGAGACTTAAAGACACCTCGATTGTATTTTTCAGGAAAAACAGACAACGGTAAAGAGTTCCACTCTTCAGCGATACGTATGATATACGTTGAAATATAGCGTTTCGTTCGCTTTGTTGGTATTTCCACCACATATCGGTGGCGTGAGCTCGTCTGCTAGTCCGATGGTAAAATGGTGAGGGAGGAATTAATTCATGCAATTCCGTGGCACACTCGCCGAAGTGTATCCTATAGAATACCGACAAACTAGCAACTTTACGTCAATGATTTAAACTCTGAAGCCTCTCGTCGAATAGTCGTTTATTGCCTAACAACTTCCTAGCTCTTTTGTCCATTGACTTGAGTGTCTTGAGCTGGTATTTGGGTGAACCATCCCAAAGATGAGAGCAGTATTCCATGCAAGACCGTACTTGTGCTTGGTAAAGACTCAGCAACTGAAGTGGTGTCAAGTACTGCCTCACCTTTGATAGAACCCCAAGCTTTTTGCCATCCAGCTGAGCTGGAGCTGAGCCAATATTCTATAAACATAGCTGAACGCCAGTTTTTTTACTTCAATCAAACATCGTTTATTAACTATTTTCAAGCATCGTCATAAGCAGTTGTACAACCTTTACATATATCCTCTTTAGGCGGCATTTAAACTTATGGGACGATTATCTACACTTATTTACACCTTAATCATCAATAGTCATTTGTTTGGGATGGTAATACGTACATAAACACCTTAAAACTAGAGCGGTAATCACACATTGACGCTCGTCTGCTACATCACACCTTCGCGCGCCGCCACACCAGCATCCCCTTGACAATGCGATACTCACAGGATGCTTGCACACGCCCATGAGTTCGTCATCACGCCACATCGCCTTCAACGTTGCTATCTCCAATGACCCACCATGGTCGTCCTCTTCTTCCGCCTTTATCGCTCGGAGTTCATCTTTTAGTCTTCCTCAGTGCTTCCTCGCTTCTGAACTCGTCTCGTTATTATCGCTGTCCTGTCTCCCAATGAACTATCCGAGAGGTGTTCCTCACGCTGCTTATACACCCGGTGGAATCTTCTGGAACCCATAGTTTCGATCTTTATTTCGTTATTCTTTTCTAAACATTCTATCATTCTATCCATTTCTAAACACCTATCTATCTCTGTCTATTCCTTCCTTAACCTTCTATGCCAGAATCTCAGTCTTCATTTTATTATTCTTTTGTTCATGGTCTATCCCATTCTAAAATATATCTGTCATTGTCTTTTTCTTCTAGAATCTTCTACATTTTTCTGGAAGGCTTAAAACCAATTCACGTTGCTAGAATATTGTACACCCGGTCGCCACAGTATGTACATCCCATATCTATTAAGAGACCGTCTATGTCATTGCAAGTTTTAACAGTTACAAAGGCATTAAAGGATAACATAATAATACAACTGCATAGAATATATTTTCAAACGTTTTATTCTTCCGGTAACTTACTAACCGTGCAGCGAGCTTAAGTGGGTCGAGTCCGACGAGGTTTACACGGAAATATTTATAACACTTGAACGCATACGTAATCTTAAAAATATCCATTTCTCAGTTAGCTTTCCATCCCTCTTTTTGAGATCAAATAAGACAGGGAGGGCAACACCTTTATCATGTAAATATCCGTAATTAAAAGGGATAAACCTCGTTTACCAGGAAGTTTTAAAGCTTTCGCCTCCATACAAAGTTTTAATCCTTATTGAGTTGGTAATGTGTGTGTGGAGAATCCTTTTTGAATTTATCTCGCGGCGAAGACACGATGGCCTACATTGGAATAGGGCGGCACACGGCGTGTTTTCATTTCGGATTTACCTAAAGTTGGCACCAAATCCGGCCAGCTGCGCTATTCCAACAGGATATTTTCTTTTCCTCCTTCGACATGCGATCTTGACGACTGGCTTTTGTGATTTAAAAAGATTTGCACTGCCAAAACCGCTTACCGTTCCGTCGCAGTACGCCGGCTTAGCAATAAACGATTGCTTTACTTCTTTATTTGAAAGAATTTTCATTTATCATTCGAATGTAATAATTTTTTTGTCTTTGTGTGAATGAAATATAAATGTATATGTTTAAATATGTATGTACTCTCAATATACGCAAATGCATAATACACATGTGAATTGACATGAATATTATTTTAATTCAATAGTTTTTAGTTTATTTATTTTTATTCTAATTGTAATTTTATTGTCTGAAATAAATGTCTCTCAAGACCACGGGCCATAAAAATGGCCCGGACATTAAGAGGGCTTGCATGGGGCCATGGGAAGACCAACACGTCGAGGCCCCTTGACTAAACTCAATCTAAATGTGGCGTGACACTGACCGGCGATTATCTCAGTCTACACCATATAAAAATGCAGCCAAGTATAAGCCCCGGTCAATGTAAGACTATCATAGGAAATGAGAATAAAAGGTACCGGGCGCTTAGGATGAACTGCTAGTGGAACTAGGGATCTAGGCTATGGGAACTATGTTGTCTGCCCGTCGCAATGTTCGGGAAACATGCATAAAATGGGCAGACGGTGACTTGCCACTCCCTCTATAGGCCCCAAAAAATTTCATACAAATTGGCGAGGGGCAACAAGGCGTATGAGTGACTATGGGGTGTCGAGGGAGGAAACTGCAGGTTCATCGAAGCTACTTCCGAGGTTATGCCATTAAATAATAAAGACTTATTATTATTATTATACCGACTAGAAACATTGAGCGTCTTTTAAAGAACATTACATAATCTACTAAACTATACTAGCTACTTTATATGTATCATCAAATTAGATTTTAATCCTAATTATGACTATTTGTAAGCGAATTTTAGATAAATAAAGATTATTTATAAATTAGTAATATATCTAAAGTTGAAAAAAATTGCTATTTCGGCATCCCTGATTTCCATTCTTTAGGACCAAATCCAATCGAATATCAAAGCGAAGTTTATTGGGATGACTGTATTTGTATACTTTATTGATTGTTTTCGGATATTGTGTTATGTTTTTGCCCTTCATAATCTTGAATTATAATAGACTTTTATATTTAGATTGACTGACGATTGGGTGTAGAAATAGATTAATCCCGAAAAACATAAAAATATTCATAATATTTTCTTAAGTTTTCGTGACTAGTATACATAATAAAATTATGTTTTAACGGTTTTGAGCGGTAATTTATTTGATTTTTTAATATTCCAACGATTTAACCACTTCAGTAGCCGTGATCACGGATGACAAAGATGTCAAGTGTCAATGAGTATTGTTCAAGTCTTATTTCACCACCGTCAACTCGTTCATTTTAATTATTTAATTTTAATTTTGTTATGGTTATTATTTACTCTATGGGAGCCTAATCTAATTTACTACCGCTTCCCAACATGTTGTGGCTTGAAGAGAAGAAGCGGCGCAAGGAACTCTTCAACAAACATGCCTAGCGAAAATATTCATATACTTGAGTATGTTACTAAAATTTGTAAACCCGCGTTCCAAGCTCTAATATGAGATTATAATTATAATTCGCATCTTTCGATATTATGTAACATGGTTACAATTTTTTACAGAGGAATTAAAGTATCAGGATCGTCGCAAGTGCAGATCTATCATCTCTGCCTACCCCCATGGAACAGGACTTGATGTCTATGTATGTATAAAGTATTATCAACGAATATTAAACAATGACGTAGAGATAAGAAACTGCTCTAGTTGTTATAACCAACCACAGACAAAAACAATCAAGCAAATAAATAATACTTATGTATATTGTTACCAATTACAGGACTCGAATTAAAATGCCGTCAGAATTATTATAGAATTTATTAGAACTACACAAACACGTATAACATAGGTACAAATATAACTGAACACAACCAGTGCAAACGTAATGAACGATTCAATAACACGCGCAAAGTCCGTCACTAACGTCTTGCTTTGCTTGTGGCTATCGCTAGACTGACTATCTCTTCATTGGGGCATTGCGTTATACGGCATAGATGCAATATGTCTGCCTGGCAAACTTCGACGCAATTTCTTAGAAATCGTAACCTGGCTAATGACTGCCATAAAGATTACAATACACAATGGGCTGTTTTTCTAATCACAAATTTTAAACACAAAGTAAACAAAAAAGTCCAAATGCGGAAAGGTAATAAAGTGTGCTTTTATGGTATGCAGGTGTGACTCTACTTTTGTCGGCGTGTAGGTCGTAACACTATTATAAAATTTACACATCGCAGTCAGAACGTGACATAGTAAAATTATTAGAATATTTTCACTGTGATCACTTGAGGTGGGCTATTTCGTATTAATACTATGCTTTTACTGAAGATCTACATATTGTTTTCAACCTTCACCTATACAGGGTAAATTATTAAGTGGGGCCTTCGGGGCCAAATCCTAAACTGTGTTAAATAGTTAAAAACGCAAAGAACACACACTCACGAAAACTAACGTTTTTAAACAAAATATTCTATTTTCCATACATTAATTAAACATAAAATTGCGCCGGTCATTTGACTGTACCTCATTCGAACGCAATCAATGTTTACCAATTGACTAATTTGACTGATTGGGGTAAAATAGCCTATGTTTTGAATATTATTTTAAAGACACCTATTAAAAATAGAATAATTTTCATCATTTTCAGATTGCATAAAATAAGGTGAGCTTTAATTAATATATGGAAAATATAACATTTTGTTAAAAAACAACCTTCTTTCCCTTGGCTTGCCGTTTCACATTCCTTCACAGAAATTGATCGTTATAAGCTACACTATGATTTAGTGTAATGAATAATACAGCATATGTTAATTTTCCAAAATCAGCCGATTCAAGTCCTGAGTAAGTGTAATTGATTTTTCAAAAATCTAATAATACCCCTTTAGTTTTCGTCAAAATAGGCCTCGAGGCTTCTTTAAGTGTGTTTTCCTATTTCCTCTAGTTAAGGATTTTTAAAATGGAGAGAGAGAGAGGAAAGAGGAGAATTTTTAAAGTGCCTTCAAGGCTTTGGTCCTGAAGGCCCACTTTAAAAATTCTGTCAAATCTGTTTGTATATAATCTGCCCATAAACATTGCACAACACAAATTTCTCAATTTTTAGAGAAATATGCTATCTTGATGTGTAGGTTTCCTTACAATGTTTTCTTTTATTGTGATCACGTAGTAAGTGTAACAGTTTATATATTACTAACTTCATCCGCGTGGCGCGGTTTTTTCACTATCCCACGGGAACTCTTTAATTTTTCGGGATCAAAAGTATCCTATATGTTGACCAGGGATATAAGCTACCACCATACAAAATTTCATTTAAATCGGTCCAGTCGTTTCGGAGATACATTAGCTGGTACAAACAGACAGACAAACTGACAAACATACAGAGAAACACAAAATTTGAAAAAATCTAAATTAGTTCTATTTCACTTCTTACATCCCCTGACTCGGTTTTTAGCATTTTTTTCATTGTACAGAAATTCGACCTATACAGTTTTTTTATATGTATGTATATAGATATAGATATCACAAAATTTTCCTAAGCGGTGCACCTAACCTAGCTAGTATTTGAACACACTTGACTGATACGCGGCTACTTTATCCCACTAAACTCTTTCATAATTAAGTCTATTCTAACTAGACGTAATTAAACAAGTACCTAATTTCATGATGATTGGTATAAACCATTACATATTCATTATTATAACTTTAATAATATATTTTTTTCCTTTTATTGTGTCTGGGTCATATAGAGTATGCACTGTTTGCTACAACTCCATTAATTCTTCAAAAAGTAATTCTGTAACATACTTCTGTATAAAACTTATTAAAAAAAAGAGAACTTGAGATATAAATTGAATAAGAAACTTAAAGAAAAACAATATTTAGCTAGACGTGTTGCTGGGGAGTTTCTTGCCGCTTCTTCTCCTTAACAGCAATAACACGTTGCGAAGCGGTGTACATAGAGTAGGAAGAAAAATTAAATTTTGACTTATATATGTGACTTTCAATAAGTGTTTTCCAGTGGAACTTATTTTGAATAAAAACTTTGAATTTGAATTTGAAAAATTTGTACCTATGATATAATACCATAGCCGGCCGTAATGAAGGGACAAACAAATATACAGCCATCGAAATAAAGCTACATTCACGTTTATAAACATTTTTAATTATCTTGCTCAGAAATTAATTAAAATGAACGCACAGTTAGAATTAAATTTACAAGAAAAATATCAGAGAGAAAAATATATAATATAATTTGAACAAAGTACCATCGTTTTAAATACTTACGATCTTATTCTTACCATCTATGAATAAGAGCGAAAGAATGTAATACATAAGATAAAACGCAAATATTTTTACAATGTAACCGTTATGATGTAATTGAAAAACATTCCGGGTATTCGTACAACGAGCGTAAGCAACATCCGATTCGCTCAGATATCAAGTAAGAAGTCAAAGTAGAGCAACTTTAGTCCCACTTTATAGCCGAGCGCACTGTAGACGGTAGACTACCCTCTCTCTATTTAATCGAAAATATTCTACAACTCAAAATCTATTCGATGGATTTTTGTTTAATTTTTTTATAATTTATTTTTTATATTATTAGTTCATGTTTGATCATGATCTCGCCCGACATAGAGCGGAGATATGGTCTAAGATGGAGCACAAGTAAGCGCGCTCAATCTTAGACCATATCTCCGCCATATTCACACGGAACTTGAAGACACTCAGGTTATAAGTATCGGGAAAAACAGACTCCGCCAATGAATTCCACTATTTTGCGGTGCGTATGATGAAGGTCCAGGTAAGGCATATCCATCATATATCGGTGCCCCATGTCACCATATGAAATAGGTGATATAAGTTTGTATGGGAGACCAATCGTTTCTCAAGTTTATAGATATAAAAATTAATAATCTATAAAAAAAATGCCATAATAACTCGATCTGTCTGTCTGAATACCGAAAATGGATAGACATAGATAGATTTCATCCGGGGAGATGGGATAGTTTGCGATATAAAATGAAGTAAATCTTCCGAGAGCAAATAGCACCAACATAAAAATATAATAATACAATGTAACCTGTATTAACGCCTGCTCTTTTAACAAGAGGTATGCACCAGAGTTTAACCCGCGGTGCAGTCGCGAGGTAAACTCTAGTCAGTAATAAAACTCATATTTTGTTTAGGTATTTCATATTCATCCAAATTTAATTCGCAAAGGAAATGAACTGGCACCTAACATGTTTTGATCCATATTGTATGAACGTTTGCTGTCAGATTATTCTACCGTATTTTTATTTCAATTTCTTATATATGTATTATGCACGTTCCGTAAAACCAGCAATATGCCTGTCATGTGTCACGCATGTGAACATGATGGAATGTACGTTAACCAAAACCCTTAGCACCTGGAAGCCTTGAAAATACCTATAAGATTATATAGAAATTAAAATAAAGTAATAAGTGTATGTAATAATAGCACCGCATAAACTTCCCATTGTTGGCCTCAGATCTCCCATTTCAGGGAACAATCGGTATACCCGATGCATATACATAAAGCGGGTTTCACACATCAGTAATCTTGATGTACTGATCTGTCCACAATGTGTACCTTAATTTTTATCACATGTTAACTATAAGCATAATTATGTGCTATACGCATTAATGCTACATATAATGCATATTATGTCACAAAATTGCCTATTTGGTATATGCACCCTGGCCTGGATTTAAAGCAACATCATTATAATAATACGTGGCAACGATAGCCACTAAGCCACCACGATTTTGAGAGAAACAGGTATACATGAATAATTTTAGTATATTAAATATTTTTTCAGATAGTAGTACCAACCCTATAAACGTCCAGTGCTTGGATCACTACCACGTATTAATTATAATAATATGTATAAGTGCATTAGGTCAGAAAAATAACCGGTAGGTATATGCTACCAGTATTTGGATTTGGAACACGTCAGCTAAATCAGAAGCGGGTATCTTAGGCACTAAGCTACCACTACTTTATTCATAGGTACTAGTAATTAACAAACATCTAAACAATGTATGCATTCCTTAATTTTTATAATAACTGACACGTGGAGGATTAGCGGAAATATCTCTGTGTAGTATACATACCTATATGTAACAGTTTTTGAAATGTTTATTTTTTTCTGAGACGCTAAACATATAAATAAAATAATAAATTTTGGTTTATGTCATGCAGGTAAATAAATAGACTTCTTACCTTTGTAATTAACAGCTCTCATAACATTTATGATACATACGGCTTCTGAGTATATCCACGTAACTACAATCCACTTACATTCAAATATCGAATATACACTAACATTTCACATTGTGTTCAAAATTTCACCGTTAATGTTTACGATTCAATTTATTTACATTCTTTAGTAAACGTCTTTTATACGTAAATATTGTTGGCGGTCACTCGACGCGTAAGGGCGAGACACCGCGTGACTTTACGCCCTGTATGAAGGCGATGATGCGTGGAATTGAGGTTATCGAGATTGTAATGTAGCGCGGTTTTAAATGAAGGTGTTATGTGGTGCGTGACGCGGAGGTGACGTGACGCGGCTAGGGCGGCGCGGCTGCGACTGGCTGGGGCGGGGGTGGCCCGTAGCGAACTCGAGGCTCGAGCTCGGCGGCCTGCGTTTGCCGGCAGACTGCGCGCCGCCCGCCCAGCAGTGATGTGCTACTACCGTCCGATACAAAATTAATACTTGTTTTGCTAAAAGCGATTTCGATTTCTCGACCCCTAAATTGGTAAAGTTAGACGGATCTTGTTAACGATAAAGGGTTCGCTAATCAACACCGCATTTTCGCATCGACATTCGTTAAAGCAGCACTTGGAACAAGTTCCTTTTGTTTATTGTTGCTCATATTAAGTAACTAGCGTTTGCCCGCGACTTTGTTCACGTTAGACAGATAACAAAGATCACAGTTATTTTGCTAAATATAAAATCAGAGCTTAATTTCAGAAGAGTAATTATGTATGTAAAATAATAGTTTATTTACTATGCAAATACATGAATCCCGGGAATTCCCGTAAAAACTCGGGATATAAATACTTATATATAAATATTTATTACAATTACCATGTGCTAACAGCGATGAAGGAAAACACCGTGATGCAACCTGCACATCGAGATAACCGATATGTCAAATCTGGCAAACCGCCTTGGACAAGCGTGGCGGGTATACTGTCCGTTCCCCTATAATAGGGAGGCCTGAGCCCAGCAATGGGACATTTATGGGCTGTTATTATATTATATATGGAATTTTAGAAATAGAAGCAATTGAAAAATAGTTCTGAAAGAAGTGAGTGCACGATTGATCTATTTCTTAACGTAAAATCTGGGTCAAGTACGTTTAGGTCAAATATTGTGACAAAAGCCTTGACGCGAAGAAGTTTTGACGGCGAACAAGACACCGCAAACAACGGAAAAGGTAGTCTCTTCTACTTCGGCTGCCAACTTCGTATATTTTAACAACACCTGACTTATCACACCACATTTTCTATCTAACTTTGTTCTATGTTCAGGTTCGTTATTCGGTTGGCTTATTCTAGTTATTTTGTTGTTACTATTCTAACTACTGCCTTGTTGCTTAAATCCATATTGAATTGTATAACACCTCTTTGACCTCAAAAGGCGAAATAGAGACTGTACAATGCTGACTCGCTCAGTGGAATCGTTGGTTCTAATTTGTAATATGGAACTAGACTACCACAATTACCATATTAAAAATTAAAACCAACGACTCCATGAAAATTCTTGCCAAAACCACCCAACGAAAAAATGTAACCCAACCATTCGACGAAAAAGGACAGTTACTTTTTGGGTTGAACTTTTTTTGTTGGGTGGTTTTGGATGGATTTTTTATGGAGTCGTTGGTTCTAATTTGTAATATGGAAGTAGATCAACCCAACCATTCCACAAAAAAGTACAATTACTTTTTTGTGGAATATGATCTGTGGATATGTGGAATAGGATATATCCTGGTGGTGGTGGTGGTGGTGGTGGAATATATATGGATATATATATTCCACCTTCAATGGTGCAGCTACGTTATCTTAGGAATTAACGTAGCTAATGGACGGCATTAACAGGTTTTAGAGCGGGTCTTGGGTTAAAAGATAATGTGATATGAAAATATGATGTGAAACGTTCACAAAAGATCTTGGCACGGTGCACAAGCAATGTCCGGACTAACCACGATTCCACTATTCATTGGCAGCGAATAGAAAATCAGCGCACTTACAAAATTACCCACACTAAAAATATATTATGTGAGAAATCGATTGATTGGTTTGTTTAAAATTATAATGCAAAAAAAAACTAAAAGTCTAAGCCGGTATCCACAGCGCACTGCCCTTTAATATCGATTAGCTTACATAGTTTATAAGACAAATTTGATTCAAAATTTATGATCTATTACTTTAGCGGTCCAATTTACGGACGCGTATTATATAACCAGCATGATTGCAGACTAGCATCTGCCAGCAAAACTACGTTCGCATTGCCATGACGATTACATATTTGTTAGTGAATTACAACGGCAGGCTAAGAAACGCGACCACAGCGCCATCTTTTTCGCTATATTCGTCTAACCTACGGAAACGACGTCATTTAACAGGATTTAAAATATGTAAAATATTACATAAAATTTAATTAAAACAAATTCTAACAAACAAAGAAGTTGTAACAAAAAATAAATCGACTTCAATAGTAACTAAAAAGCATAAAATAAATATTTTCTACCACATCTTGAAGTCGGGTTAGTTTGCCAATCTGTTGTTGTTTTTTTATGTTTTACTTGGCAGCGACTTCACGGTGTTGTAGAAAATAATAATTTTATGCTTTTTCGTTCCTATCGAAGTCAGTTTCTTTATTGTTATTTTTTAATTTTTCACTTCTTACGTATATGGTATCCAATAAAAATGAAATTTATATGAAACCACCTGTATCTGTAGTGAATACAACGCAAAAAACGATCAAAATCGGTTCAGAAACAAAAAAATTATCGCAGAACATAAATAAAAAATATAATTTACAGGGCGAATTGAGAAACTTCTCCTTTTTTTGAAGCCGATTATAAAATGAAGTCGGCATTATATTAGAATAGACAACAATGCGACGTAAATAAGCAAACTCACGTAAAGAGGTTTTGGTGGGTGATAAATCTATTTTGTATTACTAGAGCGGTACTCGAGTAGCTGCATTGAAAATGAGCTGAGCGTCGGTCGGGGCATTTCATCAAACCGACGCGCCGAGTGACCCGTTTCGTCCGTCCGTCCGCCGACCAATATGACCACGCCGTTATAATGCGGTCACAGCTGCTACCCGATCTCGCTACCCGCATACAATTGGATTTTTAACCATCCATCTCGGCCGATGCTGATATTGTTTTTAACGTTCTAAGAATAATTTTATTTAATCATTTCAAAAAGTAATATAAAATAAGTTACATAGATCTATAATAGTGTAATAATGTTATTGTATGTACGTATAAGTTTTGATCATAAATCAATATTTTTCTTCAAGTCTTCTACCTCCTTCTTACCTATTTTGTCCATACAAAGGCTGTCGGATAAAAAATCTTTCCTAGCAATAACGTTGTATATATTACAATAATGTATTACCAGTTATATTTAGATAACAATTATTATTATATTTATCAATTTATTTTTTATGCTGTTTGCAATAAAGAATCTATTCCATACTATTATTCCAAAACAACTTATTATTCTGTTTTTGGCTTTTTGTATAGTCGAAAAAGCGAGAATTAAATTACTTGTCACGTCATCTCGTTATATATTAGAATTTAGGAGCTTATGAGATTTACGTTTCTATTGAGAGATTATCTGTTGTAGTAATCTTCTCACATGCATAAACTTAAAAATACAAGATCGTGGTTGGTCTTAGAAATTTTACTAGACTAGCTTCTAAATCACACGAGTTCGATCAAAGCAATGTCAGTCGTGATTGAAGAGTTTCGAAAAGCGCTACGGGTGTTTGCGTGTCCGTAGACGCGTAAAGTTGACCCAATCGGTTTCTGTCGGCTCAATATGACGCCGGCAATAATGCGGCCGTCTTCCTACACGATTAAATTTTCAACATTTTCTCACGCAACTCTATAGAGAATGTACAAGCTTCGGTGCTCATAGGAACACGGCGAATTTTTTCGAAAATTCCAGTCGTTTGACCTATTTTTATTCGACCCATATCACACAGCTTCGTAGCGTTTACACAGAGGCGAAGCTTTTGTTGTCGGAGCTGATACAATTGAAACAAATGCACGATTCAACGGACCAATTCTACAATTTGTACCTATAAATCCAACCCGAGTGGTGATTGGAGTAGAATCTATTCTTTACAAGTTAGTTACCATAGATAAATGAAGTGGGCCACATTTCCCTCTGGGTGTATTGTTCGACGTCCCAAACCATATCTGTGAATTAGAACGGATCCCGAATTCACAGTTGAACAATTTTCT
The DNA here is from genome assembly GCA_039645545.1 of Dendrolimus houi. NCBI lineage: Eukaryota > Metazoa > Arthropoda > Insecta > Lepidoptera > Lasiocampidae > Dendrolimus > Dendrolimus houi. The sequence goes on from CM077132.1 coordinate 11,170,142, forward strand.
TGGTAATGACATTCTACAACGTTTGTAAAGTCATGTAATCAAGTATTTACTTATAATTAGTTAAATAAACAGTATAAGAGATCAAACAGAAGATAGAAAAATTGGCCGAATTTGTATTACTTCCTACTCTTGGATTTTTTGTGATCCCATAGATATAATATAATATACTGCAAATTTCAATTCATATCTGGTTATTGCAGCGAAAAAGTAATGCAGCTTAGTTTTACGTAAATCCGGAAAAAGACAAACACACAAACAGACAAATATAATAAAAAATGTAGTACTCTACGTCGACCATATAGTTCCAATATTCACACCTATAGATAAACACGAATAGTCTAATCAAGTACAAGTTAAAAGTCAGACCAAAACAATCATTAAACACATTAAATATGTACTGCCAGTCGTTTGCATAAATGTACAGCATAGTACCTAGATCGCGACCGAATATTTTTTAGCCTACTGGAAACTGCACTTTTGTGTACCAAACAAGTACTGAGTACCTGATGAAACAGAGCTAGTACAATTGGCACAGTATTAGCATAACGAGCGTCGTCCCGGGCCCGTCCTAATGAATGGCCCTGCAATTGAAACAATAGTGGATTAGCGCCAACTCCCTTATCGCCTTATGTAAATCAGAACGCCGCAGGCACGCAGATTTGGTTTCCGATATCTAGTCCAAGATGCTTGGGCCCAGGACATGAGACGATTAATGAATTAGACCAATAACTCTTTATTATACACCAATACAAAAATGAATTTACAGATCGAATTATATATAATGTATGGGTCGTTGAGCTAATGGAGCAAGCGCATCGTCTACCCACTGTCTGCCTTTACTATTTCAAAATAGTTGCCACACATAAGAAAGACATTATGGATGGCCTTTATTATGAAAAAATCAAAACAGTATGGACGGACACACGTGTGTATAATTATGTATTTTCTATAACGTAAACAAACAATAATTTTATTACGGTATATGGATATACTTTATGGGTTACCGATTATTAGACAACCTATATACAATTGACAACCGGAATATCAAAAATAATTATTTCATATTGTATTACTGAAATGCACCAGATCGAAAAGCGGTCCAAATGGCGGAAACTGGTTCCCGTTCCCTATGGATAATTGTAACACTAGAAATATTACCAACGTGCTGCTGATCTCAAAGGAGTTTATTAAGCCTTCTATTTTATTATATACTAGAATTTGCCCCGCGACTGCGCCGTGTGTCAAACCCTAGGCAATAGCTTTATTTTACTTACACAATAACTTAATTCGGTTTTTTATTTATAATAATAACAAAGAAACTAAGTCTAGTCTACATAACTACCCAGCAAAACATAGAGGCGAGTCGAAACCAACCTGATTTGAAGTAATACAATGAATGACATGTTGTTTATGGCAATATAGGTAATAATTAATTAATTGAAAAAACGCGATTTTACTAATCCGTCTATTCCAAGTAAACAATGTCTTTTATCGGGATAAAACGTATCCTAAGTGTTAACTCGGGTTATAATCCAGTTTTATGTGGAGTTTCATTCATATACGCTTAGTAGTTTTCAAAAAGTATGAGATCGCCGCGCCATCTTCTTCGTTATTTTTGTCTATCCCACGGAAACTACGTCATTTATCTTTATTTATATTTATTTATATATTTATATATATAAAAAGTATCCTAAGTTACGCCCCGTGATATAAGTTAGCTCCGTTTCAAATTCATTTAAATCCGTTCAGTAGTTTTTACGTTATGCTCTAAGAGACAGACAGACAAAAATTCCAAAATTGCATTTTTGAAATTTCCTGTTCCGAATTATCCCCCGTGATTTTTTTTCACATTTTTAAGCGCAATGTATAAGGTCTAACCATTTACAGATTTATTATAGTATAGATAGAAGATAGATTCCTAACATTTAAAGTTTTCAATTGAAATGGTTCTCTCTTTTGAATGCACTAACCGTTCGTTTAGCATGCTCTTAATTTCCTGCCTCCCTTATACTGCAAAGCTAGTATCCGTAAGCTTCAAAATGGTGTCATTAAAACACGTGAACGTCTTTCTTGTTTGTTTATGGTAATCGAGTGGGCCAAGTTGCGAAGCTTTGATTTCACCGGCGCTGACCCATGCTCGCCACGCCCCGGTTTACTTTAGGACATTTACGATGCGACCTTTCACAAAATTCGACGGTTCCTTGGTTTTAACAAACTTCAATTTTGCCTTTGAAAGAGAGTTTAGTATGCACTACGGTCCAATTTACAAGCTCGAGAAAAGTTACCGGCACTACCCGTCAAAGCTGCATATGCTCTTACTCGATTTGGTAGTTATACGAGTATGTTCAAAAGAGGTGTATTTGTGAAAAGCACATAAACTGTATATAGTTGTGGACATGAAGTAACACGAACTTTCTTATAGTATTAATATTTATTTCACAACGATACGATACAATGCAAGGTCAAATACAGAGTAATAAAAAAAACAAAAGAATGTTGACACTGTCAAATTATAAATAAAAGGCAAACTACTAAAAAGGTTTGCTTCCAACAGTATTAGGTATTGCACTCAAAAAAAATCTTAATGTCACTGTTAGTAAGACATATATATGCAAACGACATCTAAAATATAATATCATAAGCAACATAGTTGAGTAATGGAATTTAATTAATTTCTTCTTTCATCTTTCTATCTTCTACCAATAATCTACGTTAACAAAGTCAACAGTAAGTAGTTAAGGCGTGAAGAGTGACAAACAAATGCACATTCGTATTTATAACATTAGTATAATATTGTGATGGCCGGGTGCTCTCGTCCCTCCCTTTCATAGGCCCAGATACCAATTTCCAGCAATAGTTCTTCACTAACAGAGTCTTATAATTGAATGGATTTCTATAGTGCATATGTTAGCGTCGGTTAAGGCCTTCGCCTCCGTGCTTGCTTATTTATTTAGGTTTATGGCTTGGCAGCTAGGCCTTTAAGCCAGATCTTAGATTATAATGTAGTTTCTTCATTTTTTTAAGCCTATGTGTAGCACAGCTGAGCTGTAGGTTATCAGCTGGTGCGATTCAATGGAGTTCTTGTGACAACTCAAAAGGCCACATTTGACTATACAGTTCACATTTCTCACAAAACACATAATTACTATTCAAAAACTATCAATATCCTACAACTATTGTTCATTTTAGAGTAATTTTACACATTTTTAGAAAATAAAACTGCACAGCACAACATCTCCTTTCAGTTCCCGCCAAAAACTCCTCCGTGCTTGCCTTAGCCAGCCGGCACAGAATGGAGATCGCTAGAACTAAGACTCAAGCTCCAGGCGTGGAAGTGATAAATAGCATAACGTCGAAAGTAGCTTCGTGAACCTGCAGCCCAACTCTCCCCAACCCTTAGCCACTCACACCTATGTTGCCCCTCGCCAATCTTGTACTGCATTTTTGGGGCCCATGCAGGGAGTGGCGTGTCACCGTCTGTTCATTTTTTCGTCTTCCCCGAACATTGCGACGGACAAACGCCATAGTCTCCATAATCCCAGATCCACAGATCCACTAGCAGTTCGCCCCAATAGCCCCCTACCTTTTGCTCTCCTTTCTAATAATAATAGTCCTACACTGGCCAGGGCTTGTCCTTGGGTACATTTTTATATGATACAAACAGGGATAATCGCCGACCAGCATCACGCCACATTTAGATTAAATTTGTCACGGAGTCTCTACGTGTTGGCCTTCCCATGGCCCCACGCAAGTCCCCCAAAAGTCTGGGCCATTTTTATGGCCCATGGTCTACAAAGATATACATGTATAGTAAATAATAAAATATTACATACAGTAAATACTATAACTCAATGATATTTAATTTGAATAACTACATACATTTGCTAGACGCATAGTTAAGACTCTCAAACTGTACTTTGAAATAACAACAAGTATGCAAGTAAACAATTGTTTTAAATGCGGAAGTGCCAACAATGATTAAGACAGCGTTGGCACCTCTGCAGCTGAACGGCTTGAAACTTCTCCAAGTTTAAACGAATTTTATTGCACAATATTAAACAGCACATGGTCGTCATTGCAAATATGCAATATTTCTGACTGTACAACAATGACTAATCCTTTGTATAAAACACAAAGTTTAATTTTTTTATGGTCCCACAGTTAAATAGCAAATTAGAACTAATAAAGTTTCGCTTGATTGTCCTTTTTAACCGACTTCAAAAAGGAGGAGGTTCTCAATTCTTCCTTATGTTTTTTTTTGTACGTTCGTCACTCGATTTCTACGTCAATTGTACACTGATTTTCAAAAATTTTCTTTATATAAAAAGGTTATACTCCCGAGTTGGTCCCATTGTCACTATGTCAGGACCTGATGAGTGAATTCCAAGGAATTAGAGAAACTCACGAAAATTTTAACCAATTTCTTCGTAACACGATACCTCCGTTAATTGTGAACCGACTTTCAAATTATTTTCTTTACTCGTAAGTGTATACTCTTGAGGTAGCCTCATGGTCACCAAGTCAGGATGTGATGAGTGGATCGGATCCCAGGGATATCGAGCATAACCCTTAATAAAGAACGCCGTGCGCCTAAATTCTTGGGGAAAAGATGGTATACACGTGCTAGTATTACACTTTCTACAGGCGCTTTATTTTTTTGTAGGCATGTTACGCCATTTCTCCGTCAATTGTGGGCCGATTTTTAAATTGGTTTTTTAATCCGCAAGATGGTCCAATAGTCACTCAGTGAGGATCTGATTTGTGGATCGCAAGGAAATTGAGAGCAACCCTTGTTGAAAAGCGTATAAATCGAAGAGTGAGGTGGCAAATTTGTATACGCGTGCCAGTTGTACAATTTCTACAGGTGCTTAATTAATTATTTTTAAAGCCATTGAAGTATTTGCGCAACTAAAAACCAAAAAATTAATATTTAACCGACTTCTTTCTACAACATCTAGGAGTTGGTGTTAAATAAAACATAAAAATTACTTGTTTGTAAATTTCTTGTGGTTCTTTTATGTTTCACTTTGCTCCGACTTCGAGATATTGAAGAAGTCGGTTAAATATTAATTTTTTGGTTTTTAGTGTAAAATCGGTTTTTTTTGTTAAAAAAACCTATGTCTGTCAATATGAGTCGTTTTATGTTGGTACTATAATAGACCAAAAGTGCCCGTTTTTGAAAAATCGCTTAATGAAATTGACACGTTTCTAAATACAATGGTAAATATAATATACACATACATAGAATAAATATTCACTTTATTTTTAACACTTGTCATGTTCTTATGAATATGCGAAAACAGCCGCTTTAGATTCTCTGGTATCAGATACTACTAGGTATATACACCGTTTTTCCTCAGAAGATTATTTTGGCACAACACACGACTTCTTCAATCAATCTTAGTCAACCTAAGTAATATCTAAATTTACATATTAACGTAGAAAACATTTTAAATAATTAATTAAACAAACACAATTTAATAAAAAAATATCTCGAAAAGAGAAATGATTATATTTAAAATTCTTGAATATATTTTTTAAACTACTTTACGCTATATAGTAGTGAAATTGTAAAATATACACATTAGGGGTATTATCTATGTAACTAAGGCGTCAAAAATAAATTACAGTGTACATAGACGTATGGAGTGTCATTAAACGAGTCTGTGAAGTGATAACGTAGCTTTAATGTGACTTTTTTATGTCAATGTTTGTTGAGATATATCATTCTTCCTTCCTTTAAACTTTGAACTAAAGTCGAAAATTTTGAAAGAAATTCATGTCTAAAGTTTCTGATATAAGGAATATTCTCAGCTTAACAGATTTTATGGTTTTTTTTATTGCATGAGTTCAGCAGACATTACCTATGGACATTTATAACGCCAAAAGTGGTACCATTGTGCTGCCGCTCTCTAAAGGGAGACTGGATCTTGGCCAATAATGCCGGAACAAAACTCAAGGTTGTTATGGAGGTATACTCTAGATCCGTGGTGGTAGCCACCCAGACGGGGAAATACCCTACCACCTGACTGTGAGATGTTTTGTCACCTCTTTCGACAGGAAATTGTATTCTTTCTCAGGTCCTACACGGATGGGTTCTATAGAGAATAGCAAAAACAATGTACTTTAAATGGCACTACGGAACGTTTTATTAAAGTAGACTATGCGCACTTGGCTGGTTATTCGGATTGGAATGTCGAGTCTCCAAAAGTAATCCGACAATAAAATGGCGCGGCTTATGAAGTACAATATGTTTACAATTTCATATATCGACATCAGTAAAAGATTAACTTTGAAGTTTTCCAATTTATTACCGTCGAGAGCTTTCAACTGGCAGGTCAATTCCTGCCAGATACTTATAGCAAATGTTATTCACTATGCAATATACTAACATCTTATCAAAGGGAGGGTTCACCCAATGTGCCCGTGGGCGTAAATCTTGCCTTTACGGCCTCACCTGTCCATGGAATAATTTACTGCCGGCTTAAAACTTCCTCCCAAAAGGAAATCCCAAACACTTCTTAAGAAAAACTGAATAAGAAATTCTCGATTGTACGTACAACGCGACGCCTAGCGCTCTCGCATTTGACAGAAAGGAAATTCGAAGTTAAATCTCTAATAGAATAAATAAAACCCCGAATACCTATAGGCGATAGAAAGTGAAAGTGGAGATTTATGTCAAAGCTGGCTGCTAAGTTTATCTCGGAAATGACGAACGCTGTACGCAAATTCTTTAAGTTTGGAGACAGAGATACATAATATTGCTTTGTCAATATTATGTATCTCTGCCTCCAAAACTTAATGAGTTATTTCAAAAAATCAAGTTGAGAATATAAAGTTATATGTCAGTTTGTTTGTTATATAGTCAGAGAAGAATAGGTATTAGGAATAAGGATCACCTAGCAAAAACGTAAGTCTAGAAAACTCTTAAGGGTGAGGCCTAATTAGCGCGTTGCGTTACGTTGCGTCATCGCAGCGTCAACTCTGCGTCGTTTTAAATCTTTCTAAGTGGCAGCACAGATATTTATTTCTGATTTTAGTTATTTAAAACAATTTTTATTACGAATCAGTTAAAAATAGTTAAGAAACTTACTAAGAAGCTTTACAATTACTTTTCAATAGTTTATAGTAATTCCTAATATTGTTATATAATTATATTTATGTGTATATGCATATGTAAATATGCATATACACATAAATATAATTATATATTGTTTTTTTACTTATAAGCACTGTGTATACTATACTTATCATTATTTATAGACTGCAACACCGTCATTTAAAAAAAAATTAATGCCTGCCAAGAGTTGCCTGGAAGATTCGAACAGGGGACGCCTGGTGCGACGTGTGAATGCCTGGAAGGGGTCACTGGAGAATGACGGTCTGAAACTAAATGTGGCAAAGACTAAGAACTTGGCCTGTAACACTACAGATCCCACACCCGTGCGCATAGCCGAAGATACGGTCGAGCGCACGGATCAGTTTAAGTGCTTGCGTCCGGGGATATCAAACATGACGTCAATTTCCGTATCTTAGCAGTTTGGGCCAAGTAACTACATGAGAGTCGCTTACGCTGGTACTGCCACGTTTTACGGAGAACGGCTAAATATGTGGGGAATAAATGTCTAGCCATGCCGCCTCCGCCAGGTACTTGTCAAAGGGGAAGGCCCAAAAAATGCTGGCTTTACGTTGTCAAGGATGACATGTGTACCAACGGTCTCAAAACGGAGGATGCTTAAAACCGCGCGCAGTGGAGTAGAAAAAGTAGAAAGCGGACCATGGGCGTCGGAGTGTACGCCCCGATCGCAACCGGGAGTTAACGCTCGGATGATGATGATGAAGGGCTGCCTAGAAGAGATTGCTTTTTACCGATAAAGCCGCCCGTTGTACTATTTTTTGTATTCTTCTACTTCTGTTTGTCTATGCTTTGGTGTACAATACAGAGTTACCGACTACAATTTTTAACAAATTGTTCTAAAAATATGTTTAATAAATACCTTGTCAAAAAGCGTGAAAAACAGCCCGGGGCAATCTAGTCATGTATGTATGATTTAAGAGATTTTCAGAATTACTTCCATTTTTACTACACGATTCATCTTCTTTGGTATATAGTGTTATCTTATTGTATTTATTATTTGACGTGAGCCGTTGGCATCCCGATATCGATGGATATAAGCAATTTGCAAGTAAAATGCGAATGTCGGATGCACGAACGTCAACGCAGCATGTCTATTTTTTATTATTTTCATAGAATTTCATACATGAATATCGCACGGCAATGCTTTTCAGCTACACCCATTGTGTCAACCAAACGAGAATTGACAAAATTTGTTATAGATAACTAAATTGTTAAATAGGATTTTTTCTGAATATCAATTTAGGAAAGTATTTTGATGTTTTAAAATAGTTACAATAGTCCGATAGTGCGAGAATCCCGTAGCTTGATAAAAAAGTGGTAGTTTATGACTTTAACGAATACTCGAAGTGTCTAAACTGACATGAGCCGATTTAGTTTGTTTCATATTTTGATTATTATAAAAAAAATACTAAATATAGTTGGCGTGACACGATTAGGAAATCGTCTTCGAAATTCACGCTGCGCAAACAGCACCGACCGATTATTGGTCAAAAAAATCGACACAATTAATCCACGCTCTTGCTGAGTATAGCGCTCCGTTTCTTGTCTGTTTGTATACTGCAGCTGTCTAGTTCACTTCAGTTTTAAATTTTTTTTATATTGCTTACTTTACACTTATTACAAACAGAGAAGTTTTTATTACGCACTAACCACAAGCTTTGCTAAACTATACGAGCTAAAAATATCTCCTTTATCAACATAAAATCGATAGTAACATTGTTGGTAAATCGCGTAGAAGAAAATGTTGGCCGCTACGCCACATAGATAATTCAATAGGAGGCCCGTTAGTTACGGTCAGCTCTAAGAATGGGTGCGGGTGTTCGACTAGATTATCTTGGCTGGCCGTATACAGGCACAAGTCCAACTGGCACACGCCACACTCCACGAACAATCCATTAGTATGTTGGATTTGGTAAACAGAGATTTATTTACTCTGCTACGAAACTTTTCTTAATCCTTTTAGCAGGAAACAAAGTTTGTTTCCAGTATTGTTTTTATGAATAGAATTATATTTTTATTAATAAAAAATATATTAATATATTAAAAAATTTTAAAGTACAATATAAACTTAAAAATAAAATACTTACTAAGCTATATTAAAGACTGTAACTAAATAAAATGGAAATAAGTATACAAACATATTGGTCCTAAACGACACTTACCGGCAACGTTCCCAAAAAGCTGGTGGCATTGTCATACTACGTGACAATGCCATTTAATCTTTAAGCAAAATTGACGCCAGCCTTTTAGTCGCATGAGATGACCATGACAGAATTTCCATGCGTCTACAAAAATGTTTAATGAGATATTATTTATTTATTCTTATATTTTGAATAAGTTGAAAGAACAACAAAGATAATTCCTAAAAGATAAGTATAGCTTTTCACGTAATTTCTCTGATGCTTTGAATCCATATTCCGAGGAAACTGTCTTATTTTCTGAGGTAAAAAATATTCTATGTTTATCCTCCATATTGAAAGCATATTATAAATAACAACTGCATTTAAATATCAATAACTAACACCAATATAAATATAAATCATAAAGGGTCTTCAAAATCAGTTGACTAGGAAGTAGAACTACAACGATCTGCTCTTCCTTATACATCACTCGGAATTTCCCAGCTCGAACCTTGGTATGACACTGGTTTATTTCGAAAGCAAGTCAACATTTAAAATTTTCTGGGGTGAAAAGACCCCAGAAAATTTTCAACTATCCCAGTAAATAAACTATCGTATTTTCCGGGATAATAAGTATTCTACGTCCACACTCGATATTGACATATATACTAAAGTTCAGCAAAAACGGTCCTGTAGTTTGTCTGTGAAAGCGTAATGGACAGAGTTACTTTCATATTTATAAAATTACGAGCGGTCCCGCAGACGTCCTCCTGCCCTGAAAAATTTAAAATCTAGGACCCGATTGTAGTGCCTCCTATAGGTTCCAATTGTAAATTTAAACCATCCGGGGACCCACTCAAACACACAGAAAAATCATTAAAATCAGTCCAAGAGATTAGAAAGGTCCTAGAACCCGATTCCAACGCCACCTACCGGTTCCAATTGTGAATTTAACTTTTGGGGACGCACTCAAACACACAAAAACAATATCATCAAATCCAGGAGATTAGGCGTATCCTAGAACCGATCCCAGCGTCACCTACCGGTTCCAATTATAAATCTAAACCATCCGGGAACCCACTCAACACAATAATTTCATCAAAATCGTTCTTAAGTTATGCGCGAACATAAATATTGTTACGAGCTACAGGACTCGAATTAAAAATGCCGTTGGAAATACTATAGAATTTATTAGAACTGTACAAACACGTATAAAACAAATACAAATAAAACTGGATGCAACCAGTTCACACTGCACGATTCAATGCAATTCGACACGCGCAAAATCCGTCGTCTATATCGCTAATCGAGAGTACTACAAACGTCTTACTCCTCTCGTAGTCATCGCTTGACTGCCCACCCCTCCATTCGGGCATTGTCTTATACTAACTACACAGTACAAAAAATTGGCCGCACGCACTGGGTTTCCGAGAAATAGTAATTTGCACACCTGCGAACGGCTAACAAAGTCGAAAACAATAACAATAAGGATTAGTTCGACGCTAATGATGGTCATAAAACAAGTAGAAAAACAATAGCATGTTTTTCTTAATTACAATTCAAAACACAAAAGAATTCCTAAATCCGGGAAGACAATAAACTGCGCTTACGACAGGCAGCTGTGCGTTTATCTTTGACCGTATGTAACAATATCTACGATTCATTTTTATTTACATAGATAGCATGGATTTCCATGAAAACAAAACACAGTGTACTACATAATAATATTAAATAACATAGCGATAAAAATGTAAAATTGGACAACCGACACATAGTTAAGGGAAGGTACAAGAAATTCATAGCAATATCGTATGGTATGCGAGGTCGGGAAGCTTTGTTCGACACGCGAGGCTCGCATGTGCAAACACATTTAAACTTATAACACGTCCACTATGAGATAATAATATAATTATTACTCGGACGGCCCAACTTTTATTACTTTTTTTGTCCGACTAATTATCATTCACTGTTTCGTTTACAGTAGCTTATCGCTGAAACTCCGCTCCACACACTCGTAAGCTTTGATGCCGAATTAATTTGGTCAAACAGATTTAGATTACATTTCATGTTTAACGTGCGATTTGAAAGGATTCATTACCGAAGCGGAGGTTTATGGGTAATATTAAAGTCATGGTTATATGTACACATAATATACAATTGATGTCAGTGTTGTGTTATAATAGGTTGGGGAAAAAGTCTTTTCGTATATAAGTACGTATGAAATTGTAATAAGATCTCTTTGGCTATACCATTTGTATCTGGCTGGTTTTGATATCATTAAAAAGTTTTAATTTTAAAGAAGACAATTCCAAATTCAAATTAAGAAAATGTGTGATTTTCATTTGTTTTTCTTATTGTTAAAATGAGTGAATCTAATGAAGAAATTCGATACATTTTAAAATTTTACTACAAAAAAGGTAAAAATGAAACACAAGCCGCGAAAAAAATTTGTGATGTTTATGGACCTAATTCAGTATCTGTGAGAGTAGTGCAAATTTGATTTAAGCGTTTTCAATCCGGAAATTTTGATATCAAAGATGCACGTCGCTCTGGTCGCCCTGTTACGGACAAAATTGATGCCATTTTTGAAAAAGTGGAGCAAGATCGGCATATTTGTAGTTACGATGTAGCTGGAGAACTGGGAATTGACCACAAAACGGTTTTGGTGCATTTGAAAAAAGCTGGGTACTCAAAAAAGCTCGATATTTGGGTGCCTCATGAGCTCACTGAAAGAAACCTAATGAACCGTGTACTCATTTGTGATTCTTTATTACGACGTAATGAAATCGAACCATTTTTGAAGAAGCTGATAACTGGTGATGAAAAGTGGATCACGTACGACAAGAACGTGCGAAAAAGATCGTGGTCAAAGGCCGGTCAGGCTTCACAGACTGTGGCGAAACCCGGGCTAACTCGCAACAAGATGATGCTGTGTGTGTGGTGGGATTGGAAGGGCATTATTCATTATAAGCTGTTACCGCCAGGCAGGAACATTGATTTTGAACTGTACTGCGAACAATTGATGAGATTAAGGCAAAAAGTTGAGAGAAAGCGGCCGGAATTAATCAACAGAAGGGGTGTGGTTCTTCACCATGATAACGCTAGACCTCACACATCTTTAGCCACTCAGCAAAAATTACGAGAGTTTGGCTGGGAGGTGTTAATGCATCCGCCGTTTAGTCCTGACCTTCCACCTTCAGATTTTCACCTGTTTCGGTCTCTGCAGATTTCCTTAGGCAGTGTTAGGTTAACATCACGAGAGGACTGCCAAAACCACTTGTCGCAGTTTTTTGATCAGAAGCCCCAAAATTTTTATAGCAATGGAATCACGTCCCTACCTATAAGATGGCAAAAAGTTATCCAACAAAATGGCACCTACATACTTTAGTCAAATGTAAATAAACTTTATAAAAAAACCTTTTGAATTTTTATATAAAATGCGAAGAAACTTTTTCCCCAACCTAATATTATAATAAAATTTTATTATCATGCCTGTTAGAGTTTCGTAACCGTTTTGATAAAATAAAGGAATCCTTATGAAATCGTCATGTCCGTTCGTCCTCCTACTATGTATGTCACAGCAATTTTTTTAAATGACTTGATGTATTTGTACGAAATTTGGCTATAAGATAATATTCTAAACGCGACTACACAATACTGTAAAGAAATCGTAAAAAATTAACTTAGCGCAGTTTTTTAGCATTTCTTTAATTACAAACTCAGAGGAATAAATGTGGAAGCATGTTTTTTTTACTTTTGTGTATAAGTTTCTGTTGTATACCTACACGCAGTTTGCGTATGTGTGATTATCAGTATTGTATCTTTATCCATACTAATTCGATTATTTAACACTATTCCAAAATCAGCTTCCTTTTGCTAGCTTCACTCTGAGAGCTCGGGGTTGGCTCGGTCTACCTATTTTATTCGTCTTAGGTAACCATGTATTTGAGATATTCGCTTTCAAATTCATAAATATGCGCCCTCCACACTTCACTTCACTTTTATATTATGACTAGCTTTTCCCCGCTACTTCTTCCGCGTGGAATAGTTATAAAAAAAGTAAGTTAAAAAATCCCCTGATTATGAAACATTCTTCATTGGTGCTCCGCTCCTGTTGGTCTTAGCGTGATTATATATAGCCTACAGCCTTTTCGATAAATGGGCCACCTAACACTGAAAGAATTTTTCAAATCAGACCAGCAGTTCCTGAGATTAGCGCGTTCAAGCAAACAAACAAACAAACTCTTCAGCTTTAGATATTAGTAAGTTTACGATGTGAAATTTTTTAATAAACTTAAGGTAGGTAGAAGTCAAAAAATACTTTTGACGACAATTAATTAAAACAGGATTCTTTAAGTAATTTTTGGGAGGTAGTTTATTTTAAATTAAACGTATTTTTGCCAAATTACAAAAACAATGGACGGAAAGTCCAACTCTACTCACGGAGAGAAACTCAATCTGGAAGTTTGAGTTTCGGAAATAGCCCCAATTGGATAAATCTATTAAGACAGAAGAACATGTCACCAATTCCATCGTCTTTATTAGATACATCTTAGTGTTTTACTTGAATTTTTACACCCCACAGACAAAATTTTTATACCTATCCCAAATTTTTTTCTTCTAACAAAAAAATTCGAGAATATTTTTCAAATCTGGAGTCCCTAATTCGAAACCCGAATTCGCTGCGCGTGGACGGGCATGCACTTAGCAGATTTTTATTATTGGCGCGCAGGTCGCTTTTTGACATTTGGCCCGTGACTTTAATCTTTATGTATTTTTCTCATCCAAAATTAACAAAGTCTCTGACGAAAGGTCGTAAGCCATATAATTTACTATAGATATAGCTTGCGTTTGAAAATTGCGATCGACTATTCTCTTAAAGCTAATTAATTTGTGCGAATAAATCTTGACTTAATTTATTTAATTAGATGTGCGCAATATTCCAATTATCTGAGGAGACAGGCGTCTGGCAGGCGGTGCTTAAGACGCCGCGCCCAGAAAGAGATGCCACCAAATATTGATCTACGGCCCTCGATACAGAAATGGAATAAATTGGAATATTAATTTCGCATAACAATGGCACCAAACAAATTAAAGTACACCAGATGTCTTTTACAGATTCCCCTTATTTCTATTTATTTATAATATAGTTGGTTTATTTTAATTGATGTCATTTCCTGTTCTATTGTTAATTTGATTTTCATGAGAAACGAGTACCTCTTTAGGGAGTACTATTTTTGAATGATAGTCATTTATTTTCGAGAAAATACTTTCTAAGATTGTAAGTAGATATTATTCACGAATATATTGATATTGTTGTTTATGTATTGTTTTTAGAGGGTTAATAGCTAAGAATAAAACGAACCTGTAGTCTCATTCTGTTATCTGTATGTTACCGCTAATTATTATCTTAGGAACTAAGTAATAGATAGTGATGGATGAATTAAGGTTCACTATCATTTCGACTGTGTAACAGGATTGACAATAAAATACGTGTTTGCTTATAAAGGTGTATTTTGCGACTGACTACAAATAGAAATATAAGATTAAATATAAACTCAACAGCTAGAAATATGAAATTACATCATAGATACCTCAGTATCAAATAAAAGAGCTTATTTTGCACATTTGAAAAAGTATAATACTTTTTCCAATTTTTATATTTCGAGTTATGACAAAAATTAAAAATATTGTTCTACCTGATTGGTTAAATTAAAAAATATGTGTATACTGTATATATAACAAATGAAAAGAACCTTGACACAACGTATGCTTCAAAAAGCTAAGCTTTAACATGTTACTCGTAAACTAAAGCTCATTGCCCTTATCTAATGGAACACGTAGTAGCACTGAATGTTTATTTACACCTAACTTATGATAAGAAACGTTGGTACTTTTGTAATGTCGAATGCTCGTATAATTTAGGTAAGCACGTGCTATGTGTTCTAGCAGTAACACGAACGTTCTAACATGAACACAGCTGGTAACAATGTTTAAATAAATATTATATTAGGTTTCACTTTTATTTTCTAGCATTTTTATCCAAGCCTTATCCAGATTTAAAGTCTATTAAACAACAGGAGGTTAGTTTGAAGTCAATATAAAAATTCTACCCAAATATAGAAACAAAAAGGAAGTTAATAAAATCATTATAGAGATAAATTGAAAACCTCCTACACTTTTTAATGTTGGCTGACGTGGAAAAAAAAGTTGAAAATATCAAGAGTAAAAAAAATTGACAGACGTAGGACTGCACAGTAGAAGTGATGGCCACGCAATTTCAGTTTTCTTCTCCATCCCAAAAGTGCCCAACGCACCAAAAGAAGTTTTCACTTCAATAGTGTTAAACCTAGAGAACCCTAAAAAATAACAATAGCCATAGGTTTAACTTTAAAACGCTGTCGTGCACATCAAATGATTATAATTTAAAATGTATTTATATGCACAACCACTTATATCAAGTGACAGAACTTTTTAAATAGAACAAATTGTTAGTTCACGTAAGGGCTGGATTGCGTGATATCCACGTTTTACAAGCGCCTTCTCGAAAACATCATTTGAATATTTCATGAAATTTAAAATAATAGCTTATTGAGTTTTTATTTTTTTAACGAGCTTAATATAATTGGTATAACTACAATTTTACTTTGTCCTATCCGTAAATTAAAAATAAATTTTGGACAAAATATATATATAAAGTTTAACAAACTATATTATTGTTACGAGTTGCAGGACTCGAATTAAAATGCCGTTGGAATTATTTATAGAATTTATTAGAACTATACAAACACGTATAACACAGGTACAAATATAACTGTACACAACCAGTCCAAACGTAATGCACGATTCAATAACACGCGCAAAATCCGTCACTAACGTCTTGCTTCGCTTGTGGCTATCGCTAGACTGCCGATCTCTCCATTGGGCCATTGCTTTATACTGCACCAATGCAATATGGCTGCCCGACCGCGTAGACCGAACTTCTTAGAATCAGTTCGACACACCTGGCTAATGACTGCCATAAAAGATTACAATACACAATGGGCTGTTTTCTAATTACAAATTTTAAACACAAAGTAAAGAAAAGAAGTCCAAATGCGGAAAGTGTGCTTTTATGGTATGCAGGTGTGAATTTACTTTTGTCGGCGTGTAGATCGTAATATTATTATCTAATCTATAATATTATGAAATTCTAGATATGTCGTGTACATTAAAACAATTTTAAAAAAATAACTGGTATAGACTATATAAACGATGGAGAACACTATGCATTTTTTTTAGATTTTTGGCCTGTTTGTCGGTGTGTCTATTTGTGCGAGATTCACGTAAATACTACTGGGCCGTTTTGATACGGTTTTTGCTGATCGACAGCAAATTCTAACAATTAAAATCTGCGCTACTTTTTATCCCAGTAATCCCGGGGGAGTTTTTCTAGTAATGATTTAAATAGCCAGAGTGAAAAACAAAAATGGAGTCCTATGCGATTTTCTCACTGATTGACAGCACATTTTACGTAATAAAATGTGTTATACTCTTCATTCCTGGACTCCTGCGGATTTTTTTCCAGGAACGGTTTGTAGTTGTTCGGATGTATAAAAATAACCTTATTCCGAGACAGTTTTCACTAAAAGGATGGCTTACATTCTTTTTTAAATGCTGCGGTACTTTGTATCCCGAGAATCCCGCAGGAATTTTAAGTCAAGTGTGGACGAAGACGCGGGCATATCTATCCTAGTAATAGATATAATGAAAAAAGGTTAAATATAGCCCAATGCATTCAGTTCGTAGTCCTTCAAAGAAGACGTAGAATACTGAACCTAGATCACCTATTTAACAGGTAAAGTGTCTAGAAGGGTAACAATCTTAACTGCTGATTATATTTAATAATATAAATAATAACAGTCCACAAACGTCCCACTGCTGGGCTCGTGTCTCCCACTACCGGGGAACAGGCTGTATACCCGCCACGCTTGTCCAAGGCGGCTTGGCAGGTTTGACACATCGATTATCTCGATGTGCAGGTTTCATTTCGATGTTTTCCTTCACCGTTGTCAGCACGAGGTAATTATAACAATATGCACATATATGTCGAAAAATTGCCTAAGAGGGGCATGCATTCCAACTAGGTCTCGATTCCGCGCCCTTTGAGTTTGGGACGCGTGGCGGCAAGCTCTCAAGCGGCACAAATATGGAACCTTAGGAAGGGCTTACATATTTGTGCTATTTGGACTTGAGACATTAGGTCCATGGGGTCCATCGGTAAAGAGTTTCTTCAAAGAAGTTTGCAAAAAACTCTTTGATGCCACCCGTGATCAAAAGGCTGGCGCGTATTTCGCCCAACGAATAAACATCGCCATACAGCGGTGCAATGCAGCCAACCTTCTGGGCACGCTCCCATCTGGCAGCGTTTTGTTACATAGTCTTTAATTTATATTGTAAGCCAGTTTCTTTTTAATATTTAATTATATTTTTTAAGTTAGTTTTAGTTTGATATTGTAACTAGCTGTATAATTGTAATCTATTTGTATGAATAAAGAGAACTAAAGAGAATAAATAAAGACTTTTGTACTATGAGGTGATTAATAAAAATAACATAATTTTTACGACTTAACAATCTTAAATCTCTCCACTTATTGAATTAATTAAAAAAGTCATCAAACAATAACGCTATAGTCATTTTAATCTTTCCAATGATACATCACAACTACATTTATGTATGTACAGAAAAAGAAATATTGCGAATTGATTTTTTCAAAATTCACTACAACATTTTGTAACGGCATACATTTTATAGCCTTTCATTGGTATAGGCGCTATTAAGTATATCGGAAACTGAGTACCTAGTCTCCGTAGAAAAATTACTAACGTAAAAGAGACGAACATATCAAATTCCCAAGGATTCCATTTTTACCAAAATAACTACGGATCCCCAAAAACCAAAAACAGTTACTGTTTTATGTACATAAATAAGTTACGCTTCATGTCTTCTTTAAGTATGTCGGTAACGATCAAGTCATGTTACTTAATATTTTAAAAGAACATTTATCATATTCAAATTAATGGCAATAAGTGCACTAATAAACCTTACTAAAGGTCATACGTATTCATAATTCAAATTAACCATTTTACTGTGCCTGATATATAATGTTCAATGAAATCGATTAAAACATGCATTAAAACAACGCGCGTCGAATATTTCACCAAATATTTCATTAAAGGCCACAATAGAGTAAGGGGGTCACACAGAAGAATCAAGTACTTCTGCACTTCGATTAATCAACATCTGTTATCGGATATTTATATACACCAATAAAATAAAAACATTGCATAATTTTAAACAATATACAAAGGCAGCCCTATTGCTTAAAACAATATTTTCTAAGCAGTCTTTGGATGGACAAAATCTTATGTAAGAAATTATATTGACGTTAACTGTAATCAAATGATTAATAATGTAGGGGCCAAAGGCTGGTATGCACCAACTTTGAACCGATGGTTAAAATAAAATAATCGCTAAAAATGCATGAATAAACAGTGAGTTAAATGTCAGTGCACACCAGCATAAGTAAGTTGAGTGGTGGGTCGATGATGGTTACCGCGTTGAATAAGATGACCCACCACTAGCGTGAGCCCATGGCTCAATCGCCGCGAGAGCTAAGCTCGATCGCTGGAGGCGAGTACAAAATAAGACGACGAGTTGTTCTACTCTTGTAGTATATTACTTTCTTAATTGTTCTGAATTTAACTTAAACTATATATACAAAATCCTTATCGTTTACATGATGTGCACATTTATATTCTAATCATTACTAAATATTATATTCACACGTTTATGAGACTGGATATTTTGATGATATAGACAAATGACCAATCTCATCGACCGCTATAACACTGATATCTATTATCTGTATTTACATAGCATCTCGTTCATGTATTGACCACGGTCCTTAACTGAGCTAAATTATACATCAATAAGCTGGTGAATGAAACGTGACGCAACAAATAATATTGCAATAAGCATATAGCTATGCAGGCCTTTTTTTGGCACTTCTTTTTTGGGGGCACGCTAATTCTCGAAAGTTGTAAGTCTATAATCTTTTGTACCCCTCCCCACCCGTTGCCACTGTGTTTTGAGGAAAAATCGAAGTAATTTTTTTTTTTATTGTTTAAAAACATTACAGTATCGAGGAGCGGGTTTAAATTTTTTGGCACCTTATTGTCTACTAAATAATCGCGAAATGCCCGGATAATATTTTGTTCATTCAAATGGAACTTGTTTGTTAACGTACGAATCCCTTTTTCTCCAAACGTAATGTTTTTTTTTCAACTTCATTAGGCCATTTTTCGGATATGAGAACACCGCAAGCTTGAACGATATCTTTATCACTCGATTCTGGTAAACGATCTTTCATAGACGCTGCCAATTGAAAATAAAACATCTCTGGATCTATGGGTTGCTGTATATCTTCAGCTTTCGTTGTGTAGCTCCACTCCAAAAATGACAGTTTATTCACCGCTTCCAAAACCTTTTCATAGTACGTACCAGGTTCAGTTATTCTTCGTCCAAATATTTGAACCACATTTTCAATTTTCTGATTAGCACTCACTAGGCTTATCACTATTTTACAAGTCTAAACTCAGCAACTCACTTAGCTCTTCAAAAGCATCGCACATTTCGTATTAGGCGACGAGGTAACTGTTCAGGAAAGATAGATTAGATTTTGTATTTGGATAACTTGGACCTATTAAAAATAAAATCCAAAATTTTTGTAAAGGTTACCGAAACTGTTTTTTCAAATACTTCATTGTTTTAGTTTTTTATGGCAATTTTTCGATATTTTCAAAATTTCCGTAAGGGTACTGGGTGCCCCCCACAAAGAGATTTATATATAATAGAGTATATATATATATATACTATATTCTATATAAATACACTAAAGTATCTATGCACTGATAGCGGCCGACTATCGTAAGCCGATTCGCAATTGCAGTAATAATTATTACATAAATAATATTTTTTTTAAACTCCTAATTCATATTGAGTGTTGTACTACTGAATTAGACTTTAATATTTGTATTTTATTCAGGAACCCACTAAGTGCTAATCCGACTCGGCATATGGCCACTTGTTTGTTTCTTAAACAATACAGTCTAACAAACAAAGAACATATTTTCCTTAAAGCCATCATTATGATGACAAAGCTTCTATATCACAGTCTATAAGAAGGAAATCTCTACATTTAAATAAAGTGAAATGAAACAAAAGAAACCTTTAATAGATATTAATTGAGCTCTTAAAGGACCTACTATACTGAATAGATAGGAAATTATGCGGCATTAATCATGAGGGCTTTACGGTAAGGAAAAGTAATTATAAGAAATGACGATGACGTCTCTCGGACAACTCTGGAAATAAAGGTTTCAATTATGTCTGACGAATGACATTGCTTGGCCATAAATAGCAATTGAACTCAAAACCTGTAAAACAATATAATAAAGTTCAGTACATAAATTTATCGTGTTTCATTAATCCAATTTCTTTAAAACTAACTTCAAAAATGCGTTTTGTGTATAATTAATATTCTATACCATGGTCTGACCCCACCTATATTATATCGCCAAATTAGCTAAGAATATCCTTTAAGTTGCTGGGAAGAGACTGCTTTTAGCGACAAGACTTTACTGCTTTACAAAGAAAGTGTTATTATACATTTTTTGTACTTGTTTATTTGGAACAATAAAGAAATATCTACAGATATCTGTAGATAACATTTGCTCATACCTGTTTCTTAGACAAATATATATTTGTCTTTATATTCTAAGTCTCCTGACAATTAGTTCATTCTCAAGAACATATGACTATAAACTATAAACATGAAAATAAAATGACTTGCACGTTTGTAAATTAGTCTCTCTCTTTCACTTTTTTCTTTCACCATATCCTGATTATTTGGGGTCGGCACAATATGTTTTTTCCTTCCATACTCCTCTACTCTGTCATACATCTTCTGTCACACCACATATCATTATAACATCCTTCACACAATCCATCCATCTTTTTTTGGTCTACCTTTACATTTGTACCCATTTATCTTGAAGTTTAACATTCTTTTTGTCACGTGACATGTTTGTAAATTAGTATGGACAGATAAATATAAAAAATAAATAAGAGTTATACAAAGACAATACATAATATATATTTAGAAAATAATAATACACTACACTTGTAAGACAAGCCAAAGATATTGGAATTAAGTTATCTCTGCCCCAGGGGATATTGGGGGGATATAGGCAATTAAAATTAAATAAAAATTAATAACATTTAGTCCTTTACAAATAATGCTATTTGCTATAAGCACATGTATTTGACACCGGATCGAAAGACGTCCAGCAACGTCCGCCGGCGTTAAAAGAAATCATAATTAATCGCCCCATTCCCGCCTGCTCGTCTTAATAGAGAGCTTTCACCGCTTTCCATGTTTTCTCAGCGACGTAATAAATTAATCTCCATTTCGCAGTTTTCCTCTGCCAAGAGAAAGAAGGCAACAAACTAAACAATACAGCAGTAACTTTACCGCCAGTCCCCTCGGACCGCGTTTCCTGTGCGTGCTCACATTCAACAATTCCCTCTCTTTTATTTATTTCTCTTATAGTTCACCTGTAATATAATTATTTGTTCAGGTGTTTCTTTCATAATTTTGTTATGTATTGCTCAAATTATTTTTCTTCATTGGAGAGTTTCCTAACTTCCGTAGCCATTTTGGACCCCTTCTAAAATCCAAATAGGTATGTTCCACCTATTTGTTTCAAAACCTACAAGGTCTATGGACCCCAAAATATAGACAATTATAACAATTATTAATAAACATGAACTTTCAACTTTCGAATTATTTATTGTAAAAAATATGTTTTAAATAATAAAACGCTAAAAACCGAAATAAAATTGACCTCTGGCGTCATCTATGTACAGTCAACGTCTTATAGAAAGGAGCGGCCACGATGGTCAAATAGATAAAAACATCGAAAGCGATCAGTAATATCGATACAACCAAGGTCGTCTAATAGTACGAAGCAGCCATCTTGTCCAAATATATCGGTACAGGAACAACGTCAAATACATGAGTTCATTGAAGTCATCATTATTATAGTAACAACCACCTCGGCAAAGGTAACTAAGCTGGCCTACCGCACGGTCTCCCTAAACTCGTCAATGGTGCTCGCAGGAATACTCCGTCTTGTCCTCCGAGTTCAGGAGGTCGCTGCCCTTTACGAGGCAAAGACAGGAATAGTCCTGTCAGCGCTTGGGGATAGGGAAGTCGAGTGGAGAGTTGCCTACTCACTTACGCCCCATCCGGTGGAGCATATAGAGCTGCAATTCAAGTGTCTGGTAGACCAAACAGAGGTTGATAGCCACCGTCACCAAGCAGTAAGAATTTTCACGGACGGTAGTAAAATTAAAGAGCAGGTGCGAGCATCGTTGTCCATTTGGGACAGTGATGCCGAAACTGTCAACCGGAAATTGAAACTATCGTCTTACTACACGGTCTACCAGGCCGAACTGTTGGCGATATGTAAAACCACGGAGGTGATGCTAGCGAGCCCAGAGAAAAGTTTGCGGTGTATATATAGATTCGAGATCAGCGCTGCAGGTGTTAACCAACTGGAGCACCACACACCAGCTTGCAGTCACGGCAAGGTATAACAGCCTAGCTGCAGTCGCAAAAGGTAGGAGGTTGGATCTGTATTGGGTTGAGGCACACGCGGAGGTTAAAGAAAACGAACGTGCGGACACTCTGGCGAAAGCCGCTGCTCTCTCCCTGAAGACAAAGCCTAATTATGACAGGTGCTCGGTCTCATATGTCAAACAGACACTCTGCATGGAAACGCTTGACAAATGGAACCGGAGACACAGGGAGGAGCCAACAGCGTCCGTCACCGTAACCGTTTCACGCCGCTATTCTATGATTTAGACAGACGAGGGCAGGACTGATTGAGCGACGGACGGACAGACGGGTGGACGGAACGCTTTCCGTTTTTACTAGAATGGTTACAAAACCCAAAGAAAAGTAAGACCAGCGTTATAACATTTCATCGAGGCCGGCAACGCGTTGGTAGTGCCTCTGATATTGTAAACGTTCATAGGCGGCAGAACCACTTCCGATCAGGAGGGTTTCTTGGCTGTTTGCCAATTTAAAAAAAAGAAATCTTTAACAGTATAACATAAAATATAAATGTTAATTATTATATGCCCGCGACTTCGTCGACGCTTGACTTACCATTCCCGCGGGATTCCCGGGACACAAAGTACCACAGCATTTAAAAAATAATGCAAACTATAATTTTAGTAAAAACTGTGTCGAAATAAGCTATTTTTTTGCACCCGAACATTTTCTCATCATCACACATTTTATTACATAAAATTTGCTATCGATCAGTATAAAAATTCCCGCGGGGTCCTAGGATAAAAAGTAGCGCATATTTTAAATCTAAAAATCAGTTGTCGATCAGCGAAAATCGCATCGAATTTGGCCAAGTAGTTTTTACGTAAATACCGAATAAACAAATAAACCGACAAACATAAACAGACAAAAAATCTAAAAAAAATGCATCGTGTTCTTCGTCGTTTATATATAGTTTCAGTTGTTTTCGTTAAATAGCATTAGTGTACAGTCACGGCATGTTTAGAATTGTATAATATTTTATAGATATATTTTTGTATCAAACATGAGGAAATGATCTTTTTCACAAAAAGTATACTGACCCTAAGAATAATTAATCAACGAAACCGCTATAGTGAAGTTGCCTTGCAAAAAGTTATTTTGCGGGAAGGGGAACTAGTATTAAAGTAAACACTAGTATTTCCGGATTCTTTTTTCTTTCGAAAATTAACCTCCACTACTCAATCAGTAAAGAACAAGTAATTGTTACAATTTAAGCCATTTACAACTGGTTTCTAGTGGAAAATTTAAAGCTGGTATTGATGCCTATCTAATGTATATCTTAACAAAACAAAGTAGTGACTTTGACAACAGTCAACAGTGTTTTGTTTGAAAACAGACAGACAAACGCAGAAAGTGTTCTGCGTTGGCTGTCTGTTTATCTGTATATCAAATAACTCATTCTAAACCATGCAACGGATTTTAAGCGATTTTCACCATCACTTGGATATTTTTTCACTGAAGGTTTATGTAAATAACAAATCAAGTAATTTTTTATATAAGTAAAATAGAGAGTCAAGGCTCGAGGTTTAATGGGGTTAAATGCATAATTAATACTAATATAATAATAATAAAAGCCCATAAACGTCCCACTGCTGAGCTTGGACTACCCATTCATCCGCCCCGCATGACTTAAGACGGAATCGTGGATTTGACACATCGGTTATCTCGATGTGTATGTATGTTTGTTTCATAATGATGTTTTCCTGCACCGTTATTGCCTTCAACAAGTAAGTCCTGAATATAAAAATTCATAGGTATATCATAGTGAGAAATATAGGGGAGAAAAGTATGTGAAAAGAATTTAAATTATTAGGTTGTTTTTCAATGCACTCTTTATGAACAATCTAAACAAGTAAAATGCGCGAGAGCTTACAAGTAACATCTAGTTTACTATCAATCAAATAAAATTCTCATCATGTACTCGTACCGATTAGTTCGTCTAGACTTCTAAGAAGCAATACTAAGACTGAAATTACGCTGCCAAGGTAAAATTACCTTCATATGAATCTAGGTCGCTCCGAAAAATACACTAATTAAGTATATTTTTATAATTGATGTGTTAATTTTATCTATCTTAATAAATACATTTTTTCACTATGTATAAACCGACTAAAAAGCAGTTTTAAACAAAGTAAATACAAAAGAATCTTTTATATAGACGATTACGTAAGTATGTGTGTGTTATAACTGGTCTGGGTCGAACTACGTATGCACGTACATGTGTATGTAGGCGTGCGTCTGCTTCAGTAATGAATTTTCTGTTTCTTAATAGGTACTTATGTATAAATACTAAAACCCCGCAAATATTCAGCTATGAGGAATAACTGCATATTTGCGGCTTTTGAGGTTAAACCCCTTGAACTAGGAGCTTGAAGCGTCTGAGGAGATCTCAGAGTCTCATCCGGGGGTACAGTGTCGTGGCGGTGACTCTTCTAGAGGGTGATCCCGTGGTCTCTCCCCCCCCCCCCCTTGAGAAAGACCCATGTTGGTGAAAAGGGCACCCTTCCCCGGGGGTGCCCTAAGTGAGAGCCAAGCGTAGGGGTGCCACAGATGTAATGGAATCGATGGTTCAATTCCTATGACATCATATAAAAGCGCATAGGAGAGAGGCGCAGGTTAGATTTAGTGGGTATTCTCACGGCCGACCATCCCCCGGCCCTCCGATTGAAGGCCACCGTGGGCATCCGGCCGATCAGGAGCCCCACACATCCCTCGCTGTAAAGTCTTCTCACCAGGCCCGAGGATGGTGTCCCAAAAAAATAAATTCCCCCTGCATCATAAAAAAAGGAGCTTGAGGCGCCCGCTTAAGTATAGTAGCGTTGTGAACTCATCGCCATCACCGAACGTGATATCTCGTTCTAGGCCATGGTTCGGTCCACGTAAATATAGATGGAAAACACTGGGAGCTCGGTAGGCGAGTGGGCCACCGCCTACCAGGGCCCCGTAGATTGACATAAAGGTGAAGGAAACACAGGGGTTTTAGAAGGTACCCCGACGCGGGTAGTAATAGTACATATACTTCTTTGGGGAATGCTAGTGTCACCCCAACGGCGAATCCCACACGTCCCCACCGCGCTTCCTCCGCAGATTTTTCAGGATCCTGAGGTATATAGTTGTATTAGGACATTAGCAAGCAATTGGTTTTATATTTTTTGTCAATGTGTCGAACTGAAACACTGTCTGAAACGAACAATGGGAAACAATTACGAATCATTGTCTATAAATAATTTTAAATACATCCATTTTAGACATTTCTGTCGATTATTAAAGGTATTTATATGTATATGATGTCATCAATTATGTCATCAGTTATGATTGATAGTAACATGAAAATGATTCAGGCATAATAACATTCCGGTGTAACACGCTCGGTTAAGTTAAACATGCTCGTATCATGCCTAAACTAACTCTGGAAAATATTGACTGCTTCCACAAAATGCAATTACAAACTATTCTTGGTTCATGTGCATATTCCACAGAGAATTTAAGCATATGGCACATTTACCATTACAGTTGAAAATTTCAATATCATACAATGGTATGATATTGAAATTTTCAACTGTAAATAATCACATTGTATTTGTACATAAATACATTAGTATACTCATCATCATAAGATGTAATTATAACGTCATTTTTAGTATACACACAATTTACGAAATGCCTATAAAAATGTTTATCTTTATAAAACCAACACTTATTTACACTGAGTTAGAGTAAGTTTGAAGACTTCTATATCTATAAAGAAGCCTTACTTTAACTCAATATGAATAAGACCGTAAAAGTTTTCCTCACTTAATGTACGGTATCTAAGATCACAAGACTCTTAGTAATCCTATTTTATTACTGATTGTACTGCTGATTACGTACATTAAAATTTCTAAATTACGTATACAAAAGCCGTGTACATTATACAATTTAGATTACGAAATCCCTATCGGCGGCTCAGAAGGCTCTCTGCATTACTATATCGAAGGCACTGCTTAATGCATTAACACTTTGTTGATAAACTTCATGTGCCCAAATGGTTTACACTCAACTATAAAATATACAACCTATTCCTATGTTTCATAGTTATTAATATTGAGATATTACATTTTTGCGAGAATGGCCATTAGAACTTGAATCCGTCACTGAAAGACCAGACTTAAAATTTTCGACACAAAATTGAAATTACAGTCTGTTGATTATTTAATATCAAGTCATGGTATCACCATCTCTTGTTCGAACTTCAATACACACATTTTGTCGTCGGATTCGGTTGCGGTGTTAAATAGACAGACATGTAAGAAATTATAAAAATTAAAGGAGTTTTAATTTCTGTGTATCTGTGATGGCTGCGTCTGAGAAGCCAAGCTCGACATTTTTAGTCAACGGGGTTTCGATGAGTCTATATAATAGTCTATTGTATTTATTTATTATTATTCGACAAACACTTACACGACAACTGAAGGCAACAAAATTATACTTTTAGCTTCAGCGGCTATGTGTATATGGAATATCCGGGGTTTTTTTTAATTTCGGATCCGCGCGTATATTATGCCTCCGTGATCTGAAGGCTCGTTCGTATTTCGCCCAGAGAATTAGCATTGGCATACAGCTTGGCTATACAGCTAGTCTTCTGGGCACTTCTTTGTTACAGCCCATAATAACTTAGTTTATTATTAATATTTAAATATATTTTTAGGTCAAAAGTTCAAAATTCAAAACATACATAAATAATATTTACGCTCTTGAACAACGAATAAAAAAAAAAAACATTGTGCAACATAACATCAAAGTTCGATACCGGAACCAAGGGAATTTACTATTCCGACACTGTGACCTACCAACACAAACGAAAACGGAATATACTTATATGTTACTTAAAGAAAATTACTTAATTAACCAAAAATTACAAATAAATAAATAATATAAAATACATACAAGATCAATTTCAATACAGACATCACCATCCCACCTCAAAGAAGCACTACGGCAAATATAGTACTAAAAACATAATACCATAAGTAATTAATCAACTGCCCATTACACTAAGGGAATTTTTAAATTCTAAAAATTATAAAACAGAAACTAAAACACTGTTATCTTGTTTTCAAATCTTCTATTTATGTAGAATAAGTTTTACTGTAAATGTGAGGGTGTCTTACATCACTTGCCAACCTCATAGGTTAAAGTGGTCTCCTACTACTATTTTATGATATAAAATTATTATTATAGATTATATTATATACTAGCTTCTCCCCACGACTTCGACCGCGTGGTAAAAAAAGTAAGTTAAAAACCCCCCCGATTTTGAAACATTCTTCATTGGTGCTCCGCTCTTATTGGTCTTAGCGTAATGATATATAGCCTATAGCCTTCCTCGATAAATGGGCTATCTAACACTGAAAGAATTTTTCTAATCAGACAAGTAGTTCCTGAGATTAGCGCGTTCAAGCAAACAAATCGTGGGATAGACGAAAATAGCGAAAGAGATGGCGCTGCGATCTCATATTTTTTGAAAAGTAGTGAACGCATACGAATGAAACTCAATACAGAGCTGACTTATAGCCCGAGTCAATTCTTAGGATACTTTTTATCCCAATAAATCATGTCGTTTCCGTGAAATAGATGAATTAGTAAAATATATGACGCTACAATCGCGATGTAGACAACCATCACTGTAATTTTGTAACAAATACGTTGTCAGTGTATCAAGTACTTCAAATCAGGTTGGCTACCAGTCTTCTTTATGTTTTGCTGTGTAGTTGTCTACACTATATTGATTTAGGTTTTTTTGTAATTGTAGTGAATTGAACAAGAAACTATAAACTTTTAGGTCTAAACAATTATAGAATATAACCTGTTTTAGGAAAATAAGTTACTTATCGTTATTGGCGCATGATTGAGCAACGGAAGTACACACACTGGTCCAGCCGGGCATGACAACAGTACACTGGCATCGGTGTGTACGCGCAATATCAAAAATTTAAAATATAAAGCTACTGCCTAGGGTATAACCCACGGTGCAGCCCTGGGGTAAACGCTAGTTCTCTCTTTTCTTTCACCATATCCCAATTATTTGGAGTGGGCATAGTATGTCTTTTCCTTCCACACTCCTCTATTCTGACATACATCTTCTGTCACACCACAAATCATATTATCCTTCACAGAATCCATCCATCTGTCTTTTGGTCTACCTTTACATTTGTACCCATCCATCTTGTAGTTTAACATTCTTTTTATCATCTGACTTTCGTCCCTCCTCATTATATGTCCATACCACCATAGGGTAAACACTAGTTATAGATAAATAAATAAATAAAGTAAAAGAAGGGTAATTGGGACATTATGTATATATACGCGACATGATTTCAAAATAATTATACTAAAGATTATAAATTATAAGACTTCATGGAAGTAGTGGATTTTTTTAAAATAAATGTTCGTCACGTAATTAAAAATCTATCTATAATAATATCGAATAAAGACTTATGATTTAGTAGCCCTTCCATAATTCATACTTGAGCTAGATAAAAGTAAAAGTATAAACAGACAAATGGACATCCGCTTCTGTTATAATTATTACGAATTCTTTTTAATATCTAAATCCGTCTCGAAGTAAATGTTTTTATGACTCAGCAATAAGAGATAGAATTTTAGTCGCATTGGGTTGCTACTTTATTTTTATTCGCAATTAAATCTATAATAAAAAATAATGTATTATATCATCAATGCCGTAAGAGAACCAAGTTAACTGACATAGTTCACAAAATTAGCAAGTTGAAGTAGCAGTAGGTCGGGCACGCCTGTCAGAGGACCGACGGCCGATAGAGCAAACGTGTTCAGGGGCTCAATTCTCCTATTCCAATATATTTGCGTTGCGAAGATGTTCAAAGCGCGATTCTATTGCAATAGTGTCAAAAATTCATATTCTACTAAATTCACAATATCATCGCGACGGAATAATAGTAGCAAAAAATAGATAATACCATCAGCAGAAATGGCGTTAGCCGAAATCCATATTGAAATTTTTTCATTACAAAGATTTAAACATCGATTTCACGAGTTTTTGCTTATAAATATTTATAAACATAGAGTGGCATGCCACGGACACGCCATTGGAATCAACAGAATACTGAAAACAGGCAAACGTACGATTGAGACGACAGTGACCGACAATGTCAACGGGATAGTAATAGCAGAATTGGACGACGCTAAGACTGGAGACCGCGCCTCGGTAAACATAGCGTAGGACGCCCTCCAGCCTGGTGGACCGACGACCTGCGTTAGAACAGGGGCTGGATGAAGAAGGTAGGCGACCGGAATATGTAGCGCAGACTTCGAGAGAAGTACGTTCAGCAGTGGACCTTGAGTGACTGAAGAAGTAGAAAAATTAAATTCCTCTCCTTTATGACCAAGATATATTTCAATAGGGTACTTGACAGTCAAAGCAATTGATACTTTTTAACATTATACGCAACATCACAGCCTCCTTAACTTTGTTCAGGGATTCTGTTATGATGTCATAATGTAACGAGTCAAATAAGTTACTGTTACGGTACTGTTTAAACGGGAAATAAAAATATTTTTAACCGACAAAAATAAGGAGGTTCTCAATTTTTTTGGCAATTGTGAACCGATATTAAAATATTTTTTATTCTCCTGATGTGGTCCCATTGTCACCTAGTCAGGATCTGATGACTAGATCCCAGGGACATCGAAAGCAATCCTTATTGAAGATCGCCTACATTCAACGAAAGGCAAACTTGTATGCTATACTCGTGCCAGCAGTACAATTTCTACACGCGCTTATAATATTATTTCTAAAGCTATGCAAGTATACGGGCAACCAAAAAGTAAATACTTTAAAAAAAAATCAAAACCGATTTTTATCCAAAAGCAAAAAATAAATATTCTCTACAACATCTTGAAGTCAGTGCGAAGTAAAATATAAAATTACTATATATATATATATATATATATATATATATATATATATATATATATATATATTGCAACTTATTTTGTTTTTTTATGTTTTACTTGGCATCTTAAAACTTGCAAACACACTTCAAGGTGTTGTAGAAATTGATTTATTTTTTGCTTTGTAGTTAAAAAAATCTGATGAAATTTTTATTAGTTTTTTTATTAATCCATGTTGTAAAATAATTATTTATTATTCTATAAATAAACCTAACTTAAAAATATATATACAATAGTAACAAAACTAAAATTAAAATAAAAACCTAAGTTAAAACTCGTCCAAATGTTGTAAAATGTGTACAATATCCAATTTCAACTAAAAAAGTAGTATTACTAAGGCATCCGTGTTTTATTCAAGTGGCGTGGGTTCAACTAATGGTTGGAGAGGTACATGCACTATTTGGGCAGTTTTTCTGGCGTTATTATGTGCATCTTGTTACATTTACCATGCTCTAACGGTAATCATAATATTGTAAGGCACTTCGCGGCTACTGACATCTGAAACCGCTTCAGAGAAACATGTCAAGTACACCATCTCCACACACGGAGAATACATCCCAACAATATGACGTTTATGGATTGCTATTATTATTTGTAACTAAAACTAGTAAATACTAAAACGCTGATTAAAAATTAGACACAAAACATAACTATAGTATAGTTAATATAATTATAGTATAGTTTGTCTAATCTTCAAAATAATTGTTGGAACAGATACCACCACATCATATGAAAAATAACAATATATCTTAGTAATATGTTTTTATTATATTTAAATGTTATTGTATATTATATATAATTTTACATGTATTTTATTTAGATTTATTTTAATGATTTATTATATATGTATGTATGTATGAGTGTAAGACTATACTTATTTAATTTATGTATATATTTATAGTATTTTTAAACCTTAGTTCGCTCGTTTGCTCACAATTAAATCCAGAAAAACCTGTTATTAGCCCTACATTATAAGTAATTTTTTGTTATTTGTATTATTGATATGCGCTGTTGGTTTTTTTTCAATAAATAAATAAAAAATAAAATAAATAAATGTAAACTCAATACAAAAATGCAATATAAAAAGTTTTTTTAGTAACTTATGTATTTTATATCATAAATGGAATTGCGATTGAATCCATCTGCAAATAGCCAGTTATATCCAAGTATTTACAAATGGTTTCAATCGCTATTTCATCTATATAACAGAAAATACTGACGTTACAGAAAAATATTTTTATTATATTTAGTTTATATAATAATTTATTACTTGGATTTCCAGATGCAATTATATTGCAAATACCTGGGATCGTCTATTCCAAATTTTTGATGAAATGACAATGGAAAGGAAGTGGAAGGAAAAGCTGATACACCTAAGAATCTTGCATTAATAGTAAATTTAACGACTAGTTTTTAGTATTTTAGTGATATTCCATGGTTATATTCTCAGTCACAGGCAACAACATTTCATTACAATAGACAGTTTGACAACATTAAAGGTTTCTTCCTGCAAAATTTTATCACAAACAAAATCACAACATTAAAAATTCTGTGGGAATTTTATCATATAATAATACAATTAGCTAATTTAACGGCAATGGGCGCGAATCCTTACGGCAAGAATATGTGGCACCCATAAAATAAGCAGTTTGTTATTAAATTTTTATTGTTCAAAAAAAATATTGTTACCTTCAATTTAATTATTTTTATAGCAATTCAAAACATGGCAACCCCGGTCTTGTACAATATCGCAGGCTGACGACGGTGTCTGTGCGTTTACCGAATCGGTACCAAGGCCTTGGCAGCGGGCGACCAGTGACCTTTGCGGAATACCTACGAGACCAACAGTAATTCATTTGTCGCTCACTTAGATTTATATTAATTACAAAACATTAGTTCCAGCACTGTTTATGGAAATTCGAGGTTCCCAACGTTGCTGTAAACTCATATATATATTAGGATACTTACCTTTCTCTATTTCATTTGTTCATACAAATGTGTATGGAATACTGTAAATTTGTAAATTGTTGTGCGCTTTTAATCGCATTTTTTTTAAATTTGTACTTTGACGAGAATATAAGATATACACACATCAAAAAGTTTAAGCAACATGTAAACTTCCTTTACTTCGTACTAAAAATGCCCTTGCCCAATGTCTTCTCCTCCCTGTCCTTGACTATGGCAACATCAGCTACTTAGATATCACCGAATGCCAATTAGATAAACTAGAGCGATTCTACAACTTCCGCATTCGTTTCATATTTGGTTTGCACAAATATGATCACATTTCTGAATTTCGTAGTAAGCTCGAATGGCTTCCTATGCGTCTTCGCCGGTATTCTCATATATTATCCCTTTTGTATAATGTACTCTTAAGGCCAAAAGCGCCCTCCTATCTGACGCTTTGAGTTCTTTCAAAAAAGTAGTACGAGGCTCTTAAGATCATTAGCAAATCTGCAACTACTGACACCAATACATTCTACCGAATTTTATCAGAAGTCTTTTACTGTGCAGGCTGTAAGGTTGTGGAATGCATTACCAATTAGCATCAGAAGTGCAGTCACTTACCTCTTTTAATAAACTCCTCAAAGATCGCTATCTAAATTTGTAAACAGTAATTCATGTATGTGTATGTAACTTTATGTACATATATTTGTATATAATTTTTTGAGTATATGTTTTATTTGCTATTAAGATTTGTATATGTAGGACACTAAATAAATGATTTATAAATCTTCGAACTCGTATATTAATAAAAATGCAATAAAGTAAAGAAATATTACAATGCTCGTCTGACAATCCATCTATCGACAACTAGTTGCTACTCAACCACCATCCTACATATATATGATTATATATATTTTAATGTATGAGCACTGAATACCGACCTACTATTAGAAATGTGAAATAATCTCCAAAAGGTTGTTTGGAAGAAAGCGCTGTTAACTAGTTAAATGATTGTTAACACATGTGTATTGTTTTCTTGTATGTAATAAAGAATATTCTATTCTATTCTGTTTTTGAACTTTGGAACGGTTTTAATATTCATTATTTATTCTTATTATATATTTATATTTTAAGACAATTAAAATCTTCGAATCTAGGCCAAATTTTAAACTTCCTTTGGTTTTTTAAAACATTTAAGTGCATTATAATTGTTTTGTATACTTTTGCGCTATATACTGCGTCGCCATTATAGTTTAAAATAAATCTTTCTTTCTTAATTATCAAGGGGAAAAAACATATTAGAAAGAGAAGGTTTAGAGAATTTTTGAAACTACTAAAATGCATAATACATAATTGTATCCATATTATAATCAAACCTGTTCCATTTAAGGTTAACCAGAGACTACAATGTCTATTTATTACAATCGTGATAAATACATTTTGGTTTCATCTACATTAATAACTAATCTCTTCATACATGGTGTAATCAATAAATACCTTTAAACCGATTTTATGATACTTGTTTTACTATGCTTTCTTCAGTTTCCTACCTCATCAACCATAATGAATATTTTATAATATAATTAAGCAAATTACTAAATTGTATTAAATTAATGCATTAGGCAAGTAATTTTATTCGAACATTACACCAGTTACATAAGTAAGCAGTACGTACAAGCAAGGAGAACAAGGTCGCATCATGTAGCCACCACGTGCTAGAAACATAATAGGCTTTATTCTAAGGTATATTCTGAGATATTAATCAGGGCATAGTAAAATAATAAGATACAGAACAGGTATACGTATCAACAGTACCAACACCTAAATCATTAAAACTTAGTTACTGTACTTAGAAATCTATCATTCATGGTACGTTATAATTTAATGTTAAGATAAGTATCGTACGACATTAGTTTTTTCTTACAGGGGTACCCTGGAAGATAAGGTTTTAAGCAATAAAGCCTTACTTCGTGAGGTTATATAAACGGCGGTTTCATTGCTTAAAACCACTACTTATAAACTAGATACATTATCTAGTTTTTAAATCAATAAGATGAGAATAGATTAGATATCAATTCTTCATTAGCTTATTTTTTTTATATTAAATAGGTTTGCGTTTGACCATGATCGCGCCCAATGCCGCCGGACAATGATGCGGTCGAAGATGGAGCACGCTTACCTAGATAGTCCCTATTCACACAAGACTTGAAGATACCCCGGATTGTACTTTTCGGGAAACACGGACTCCGGTAGTGGATTCCACAATTCTGCCGTACGTAGATGGAACGTGGAGGCGAAACTTTTAGTTCGCACTGGTAGCGCTTCCACTGTGAAACGATAGCGTAGACCAGAACGCCTTGTGGTTTGAAGATGGAATAGTGTAGGGGGGATCAGGTCGAACAGTTCAACCGCACACTCTCCGAAATTAATCCTATAAAACCCGTCGTCGATGCTCTAGGCTTTGAAAAGCTTCAAAGCCTAGAGCATCGACGACAGGTTGCTAGTCTATTGTTGTATTGACAAGCTGGTTACTACCAACCAACCTCTTGGCTCTTCTCTCAATCGACTCTAGCGCTTCAAGCTGGTATTTAGGTGAGCCGTCCTAAAGGTGAGAACAGTACTCCATGCAAGATCTTACTTGAGCATAGTAAAGATTGCAGTTGCTCTGCAGTGAAGTACCGTCTCACCTTTGATAATATACTCAGCTTTTTAGCATCCAGCTGAGCTACACTTTCAATTTTACCTTATATACGCTATTACAGTCGAATGATAAATAATATACTTAAGCCTGGAAAAAAAAGTGTTTTCCCTAGATCTAGGGTACTACCTGGACGGGTGCTTTTAGCTGTTATGGCATATTTAATTGAATCTATATATGTATACAAAAGTTTATAGTATATTCTTCATTACAACTGGAAGAGAGTTACATTAAAATTATGAGAACTATTAGTGATAACTTATGTTATTATTTTATGAAAATATCTCATGTATGTACATTTTTTGCTAAAAAGAATAGGTATCTTAATATGTGCTAGGTGGAGAAAAAATTTGTTACATACCTCCAGCTGCTCTACGACATACCATTAGTATCACTGTTATTTTAAAAAATCTTAAGTTTAAAATAATAAACTAATCAATAGTACAGTATTCTAGTAATTAAGAGCCGTGCCCGCGGCTTTTCTCGTGTAAAATACAATTATGTATCTATCCCATTTTACAGGGAAATTTTTTTCTATGTTCATCTTTCTTTTAGACAGTCGTGGTGGTCTTCTTCCTCTTGGCCGTTTGAGGCGGCGAGGGGGTTGGGGCCTCGAGGAAAAACTCTTTGCCCCGGCTTCTACTCGACGTACAACTATCCGTCGGTGGTGGAGTTTGGAGCCATTGGAGCCTTCCTAGCGGTGGTCTCTCAACGGCTCTCGTTGGCCAGTCTGCGGCATCCGATGGCCTTCGCGGGCTTTGCGTTGGCTTCGTCTGCAGCTTAGTTGGCCATTCGATGACGTACGGTGGCCATCTGTGGCTTCTGGTGGCCTTTCAGCGGCTTTGTAATCTTCGCGACCTCGTAACATCACCCTGATCAAGCAAGCGTATGAGATTTCGGGGGGTCGGCAGCCACGTGCGTTGATGGTCCGGTTTTAGACAGTACATACATATAGTATATGCGAAATATAGTAATAATCGATTCAGGCTGAAAACCATAAGTTCCTAATAGACAATATTCAAAATACGTAGTTTAACATTTTTAAATCGTTTTGGAATTAGTTTTAACACAGACTCTAGAAAAACTTTATCAAATTTGTGATTTCCGTGAAAAATGTAAAACTGCGCACTTTAATGACGTTGTAATGAGATATGTATGTAAGAACCACTTTTCTTTTCATATTGTTAAACTTTTAACCTTGACTTGTTGAACTATAATTATTCTTTTTTTAACATACAGCCAAGTGAGTGTTACACCACACACAATAGCGAGTGACGTAGAGGCATGGAACAAGAAGGCTGAGAAATGGTAATCGCCATATAGTCTTCTATGATAGAGCTGAAGAATATATTCTATTTTGACATTAGGCTACAGAATCCTAAAAATATATCCTATATTTTGAAAAATATTTAATGGATATTCTTCAAAATAAATTTCACTAATAGTATTCCTTAAACACAACCACTTAAATTTTTTACCAGTTTTCACTTCGTAGCTCAAGTATTAGATGAGCGGGGGGACACTGTTTACGAACATGTCTAATTATTGTAATTTTTTCGCAACCACACGTAATATATTTTATCCGTGCAGGATCGTAGAAAAAATATAATTTCCTTCGGCTGGGTGGCCTGAGGCGACGAAACAACCTACAGCTAGGTGGTAGGGTATTTACCCGTCTGGATGGCTACCACCCCTAGTCTAGAGTATGCTGCCATAACAACCTTGAGTTGCGTTCCGGCATTAGTGGGCACGTTCTAGTCTCCCTTTAGAGAGCGGCAGGACATTGGTAACATCTTTGGTGTTACAAATGTCTATAGGCAATGGTAACCGCTTCCCATTAGGTCTGCCTGTCTGTTGAACTCATGCAATAAAATAAAAAAATATAACCGCTGCCAAAATTTATCCATATAGATCTAATAATTTTTGAGAACTGTATGTGGCATATATAAACAAACAGAGGGTAAAGACAGTAATTATTGCTGAAATGCCTCCGGACCCTAAAATCGGATTATGATAAAGCAATATAGTATTTAATTCTAGTCACCAAGTTGTAACGTCATTCCCGACCGGTCTACCTTCACAGAACATAGGGTGAATCCGAACTAATTAAATTCATGCGCATTTAATTTTTTAAATTCTAATCACACGATCTTCTTTATGTCTTGGATAATACTTACCTAAATTTGTTATGCAAATAGTGTGGTATTCAGGTCAGTCACATAGGCTTTCAATAAAGGGAAAGTATTCACTGACTTAAAATAACCCTCGTCTAGACATTTTGTTTGACTACAGATAGCCTCTTTGTAAACACAGGGTCAACTTAGGCAATTCGTTAAAGATATCCAATCAGCTTAATGAAAATTAGATAGTTAAAAGTCTTAATGTAAAGTAGG
Source organism: Dendrolimus houi (assembly GCA_039645545.1). Lineage (NCBI taxonomy): Eukaryota > Metazoa > Arthropoda > Insecta > Lepidoptera > Lasiocampidae > Dendrolimus > Dendrolimus houi. The sequence continues at coordinate 11,208,127 of CM077132.1, forward strand.
CTACTTTCTACTTAGAAATATCTTTTTGTGAGATTTCCCTTTCTCTTATTGTAGCTCTGGAATCGTGACTGGTCAGTGGATAAAACTCCAGCCTCTCATTCAAGGTAACGTATGTTTGCATCCTGAGTCCTGATAGAGAGTAGGCGTCGATTAAGCAGGTTTTTTTTGCCTAATGTTGTGTGTGGAATCTGAAAGTAAAAAAAAACTCGGATATTCCGTACACACGAAGCCGTGTTTAAGGTAATAGTATAATTGTGTTGCCTTCAGTTGTTGTGTAAGTGTTTGTCGAATAATAATAAATAAATACAATAAATTATATAGACTCACCGAAACCCCCGTTGACTTAGAATGTCCACCCTGGGTTCTCAGTCGCAGACATCACATATGCACGGAAATTGAAACCCCTTAATCTATCATTCAAACAATAAAAACCACTTTATAGGGCGACAGCAATTTAGTTTGTTTCAACAATTCAATGTACACGTATTTGCCAAAAAACTTGTTATTTCTTACATGTTTATCTATTTAACACCGCAAACGAATCCGACGACAAAATGGCAACGTCTTCCATGTACCAGGGCAAAATTAGGGGCATGGAGTTATATATACGTATGTATGTATATCTATCTCTGTCCCCCCAATTTTACCTTATTATGAAAAAAGAGAAGGAATATGCATGTATCAAGAATGTGTATTGTGGTTTGAACAAGAGATACCGGTACCGTGACTTGAAAACCATAGTTCAACATTAAATAATAAACAAAGGTTGATAGTATTATTTGTGATGGAAAATATCATGCTTATGGTACAATATGAAATCGGCCAATCCTTCTTGAATAAGCGTGTATGTATTACAAGCATACATAGGGTCAGAGGGCAGGACAGTTCCTATTCCCTGACATAAGGAGGCCTTTATCCAAAAGTAAAATGTATATGACCTGATATTATTATTAATTAAAATTAGAAGTCTTAAGTGTAGCAAATAATCAGTTTTCTATATATTTAAATATTATTTAACCTCATTTTTTTGTCTATTATCAAATTATTAACAAGTAAATTTTTAAAATATAAACTTCAAGAACAAGCTGAAACCAAAAAAACTGGTAAGCCAAACAAACGAAATTGTCAAATGAATACAACAATAATTCTACTTCGTCTATTTATTGTTTCTCGTACGGTTGCGTATGATAACTATATTATCATTATGCTCAAATTCATATATAAATAATAGTTCAAACCATATTGTAACCACTGCGCTCTACTTACTAACCAGCAAATTAACGGCCAAACAACAAACAAAGCATTATGAAAAATTCTGACAAAATTGATGCCAAATATATTTTGTTACGTAAACATTAATGCATTGTAAGAATGAAACATAACGCCTAGATGCTTATACGTATTGTTATAATATTTTATCACAACAACATGCTTGACTTAGTAAAATTACATAAGACTAAAAATCGCGAATAAAATCTAATGAAAATTTCACGCTTAAGGCTTCATTGCAACCAAAGCTCTGTCAGTATTCTTTTCATTTTATTAATTATAAATAATTGTATGCTACTATCAATATGAGTTAATTGTTCTTACCGTTTGCAGTTCAGACATTTTGGCCGTTGGGCTCTGAAGCCTCGAGCGATAAATAAAGAGTTTTTAATCCATCTGTAAATATCCTAATTGAGGCTCAATATACTATTTGTTAATAAAAAATACAATTCAGAATATAAAGCGCAGTAAATTTCCGCGAAAGAAAGATTAGATAAAAATTTATTCGAAGAAAAACATCGTATACTGTAGCAAAAGTATAAAAGAATATTAATTATATTAGTTCTGCTGTCTATATTTTACTTAATTTATTTTCGGTTCGATATTCTAATTTTTGATTATAGAACTCTTTATATTTTCTAACACAGCTTACAACAAATTACAAGACAAGTATTTGTAGTTATTAGTAAGAATTTAAATTACAATTGTTGTATAACATACTTGCCGTAATATTTTCCACTGGTTGGCATTTAAACTAGACCGTCATACTGGTTCAACCGACGACACCTGCAATCTTCCTTGCTTCCTTGAAGTGTGGTATGCATCCGAAGCCGCCTGTAGCTTGTGCGTGTGAGATTTTCGCGGTCGCACCCGCGAGCCCTTCCAATATACCTCAAGGCCTTTACTAGCCATATATAATAAGTTCACCCGCCCGAAACGACACACTACGTTACTTTCACGCGAGCAGTGCACATTTTGAACGACAGAATGTACAGGCTCATAATAGCCTTTGTGATCGCGACCGCGACTTGCCAGCAACATGAAGGTGCCCGCCGCGTCCCAAAGTACGCAGGTGATCCGAAAACAGCAGCAATCCTTCAGGAAGCCCGTTATCTGAGCGGAAGTGGAGCTTTTGGCGCCGCCTACCAACAGGAGGATGGCATTAACTTCAAAGAAGAGACCGACGCCGATGGAAACAGAAGAGGAAGCTACTCATATCTCGATCCTAGTGGTCAAAGGAAAACAGTGAGCTACATCGCTGGAAAGAACGGATTCCAAGCAATTGGTGACCACATCCCTACGGCGCCCCAAGCAGCTGCTCCTACCCCTGGTTACACACCAGATCCAAGATACAATTCACCTGACTATAAGTCGACACAATATACAGCTCCCCAGCAGTACACAGCGCCCTCTGCACCCAGGAACTACGCAGGAAAACCTAATGTAGACGACGGTCAATATTATCCTGAGTTGTACGAACAGCAGACATACGATGCTCCGCAGCAACAGTACCAGCCTCAACCACAATATCAAGCACCTCAGCCTCAGTATCAGCCACAGCCTCAGCCCCAGGCTCAATACCAGACAAACAACATTTACCCTGGTACTACCCGGGCCCAGTACAGTGGATTGAACACCCAGCAATACACGGCACCACAGCAATATTCCGCACCTGAACCCCGCCAACAGTATTACGACGAACCGACGACGCCGCCCCCGTCGCGCTTCTTCCCTCCAGGCAAATTCAGCCTGAACAGAGCGCCCGACGGCTATACTTATTCGTTCCACAAAGTGTAAATCTGTTTAATTCAACGCGGCTTCGGCGATTAGTAAGCCCTAAGCATGTAAAAAGCACGCATCAATAAGCAACTCGCCGAGTCATCTAGGGGCGGTCGCGGTGAGCGTACTTGCTCGCGTCTAAAGCATTTCTAATTGTTTGCTGTGATATTGTGAGTTAATGGACAGGTATAGATTGTTCGTTTTGTTACATGTATAGTATGATTAGTGGACTGAAAGACTTAGTTGAATAAACTGAACTTGTAAATAAATTTAGAAATACACATAATTAAGTCATAGTATTATTTTTATTCATGCCTAAAGAAAGCCATAATTATAGTCCTTTCATGACAATTATTTATGAAGCTACAACAGAGTGTAGAAGACTTATTTAAGTTGAAATTTTAATATGAAAGTTTATTTCGTTTATTTCCTTGTTACTGGGTATAAATATAAAGTGTGGGCTACGTCCGCATTCTACTTGTGCTATACTCATAAAGTACTTCAGGCCCCAAGCAACTAGATCACCTCACCGCTAATACAAGGATATTTTGCCACGAAACCGGTCCGGCGAAGCCGCCACGCCTTACCTTCCATTTACCCGCACTACTATTAGGTCAGATACCAACGGTGCAATAAAACGTACAATATACAATTATCAGTGCATGTAATATGAACTTTATTCTCGCTGCTCCGACTGGGCCGAAGCACGTTGCTCATAAATATACAATTCTGCTTAAAAAGAGTATGGTTCACAGGAACGTAAAACCACACAATAAACGTATTAATTGAATCTGATCAAATTAAACACCTTAAGTCTAACAGAGCTTTGATGAGAAATTGTCAAATGAATACCAATTAAAATATTTTCCAAAATAACTTCGGAAACATTTTAGAAACTAATTAAGAATATCCTGTTACAAATTTGTAATACTATCAAATTTTAATTAAGATACTTGTTACCTCTGTTGGGGAAATAGAAACCTGACAATCAAGTATTGATTACTATAAACTGATAAAGACAAAGTGCTTTGGATTTTCGTAATGTTGTATCAATAATTGCATTGTTCAACGACTAGGTATACTATCTATAAAATCAATGTTGCAAGCTATGTGTTATTCGAAACAATCACAATGGCATGTTATTGGAGGGGAAATAGTGAATTCGATCAATTTTTCAAATTGACCGAGGCGAATCCACCGTCATTGTCTTTAATCACGAAATTGTTAAAACTAAATTCGTAGCTCACAAACACTAATTTAAACTCGAGTATATTACGTATTAAAGTGCGCTTGCATAAACTGTGTTGGATTAATTTAAGCAATTTCCTATTTCGCTAATGTATGCAATTGTTTTAATAGAATTTAACTCTTACGCTTTAATTATGCAAGATAAACATAACGTTGGCTTCTTGTTGTCGTGATGTGGCTTAGTAGTTTAGGTATCCACGAGTAATTCCAGTGATGCAGGTTAAAATCCTGATAAGAATATGGACCTCTTAGTTTTTTTAGTCTAATATGAATATCACCTCTTTGTAGATAAACGAGTTATCCTTAAAAATGAAATAACATTTTACAAGTACAAGAAGATCTGCACTTTAATACATTTAAAAATAATGTTAGCGTGTTCCTTTCGCACATGGATTTGGTGTACTAGCTTTAAAAATACCACATGCTTGTAAAAAAACAATTTGATCGAGGCGGTTTACATTATGAGTTAAAAAAAGAAGATTGCATTGTTCTCGCTAAAAAGCGACATCATTCCAATTTTCTCACGATAACTGAAGGAAAGCATCATTAGGAAATCTGTATATATCGACCCCTTTATAGAGGGGTAATCCAATTAAGAACCATAAGCCAAGCTAGGGGGAAAGGTAGCGGCTCATGTGTGAGATTCGCCAGATCGGGTGGCACTAATACCTAACGCGAAGTCACTACAATTCGTGTGCTATTGCCACGCCGCAGCTAGGGATACCCACTACAATCCCTGACCGATTCTCGAGCGTCCCTTGTCCGGGTTGTGGGCTCACTTGCACATTCACCTCCAGCCCGGACGGACGACGGCCGGCCCTTTACGAGCTGGCCCCACCATTTGTTAGCCAGAGAGCTGGGTCTCTCCGGCTACCTCGGGTCTCACCACGAGCTGAGAGGGGGCGCGCAGATTGGCTCGCATCCCTCCTCTCCGGCCTTTATGTGCAGGTGAATTCGGTTTCACCGCCGGTCGCGGTGGAGGTCGTCTTGGACTACCCTCCGTCGCCGCCGCCAACTCTGGCCGGAGGAATATATCGACCTCTGTGATACCCGCCAATCCACCCTGGACAATTGTGGCAAGTAACCCGTCTATACTCCTAAATATGATTTATTTTTCCATTCAGTATAAAAATATGTAGTACATAATAAAAGCCTATTATTACATTTCTTATGTGTAGATTTTTTAAAGTTTTCATTAAACAACTTTTCGAAACCAAATTGTAACAAGTGGAGATACAAATTAGTTTGCACCTTTCAGCACTTGCACCCCAAAAGGGAGTGAATATGAGAACAATGTATATAAATATGTATGTATGTAGTACAGATCCTTAAGTTTCGTTTTGAAATAATAAATAATTTCCCAAAATGATTGAATAAGCAATGCTTACGCATTTTCTATGCTGATTTTTTATACACTCAATTAATCATTAACATTAAATTGTTGCTAACATACTTCTTTAGACAAATTAAACGTCAATAGATTCCCATGACTAACTATTGTTAAAAATTACAATAATAAACCTTGTAATTTGTACACAATTAATTTTGACAATGCTTTTTAGTAGACAGCGAGGGAAAATTGCAATATTTTAGTTTTATAAGCTGTGTATAACTAAACAGCGTTTGTTAAAACATAATGTGGTTCTTGAGTAACTCTTGAAATAGAAACAATCATAATTTGATGTAATACACATAGTGTAATAAAGAATTTTCGTAATTATAAATTATATGAAATTTATGTTTCTAAAAAAATAAGAAATCTGTGCATTTATATACTGTTATAATTTCAATTGGTTTGAAATTTGTGTGTTCTTAAGTGCATAATTTAAAATGTAATATAATATAAAATGTTATTTAACGCAGATAGGTACATGAAATTATTACTCTTTCTATGTTTTCTACCGTCTGTACAGACGTGCTCCAAAGAGCTGTTCGGGATGGTGCCATCGTCCTTATACCACCATCACTCGAGATTATCTATGCAGGCGTTCATGCTCACTTCCTTGCGCAGATAGATTTTTAAGCTCATACACGTAAAGGTTCTCAAATAAGTATTTCTTGCACACTTCAGATATTAGTAACACCTCTGGTGTAACAAAATTTCGAGGATAACTACCTCACACCAAGTGATTTCTTATCCTGTTAGCTAACTTTCACCAATAAAAAATTATTTACCTATATTTGTTGAAGGATGTTAATAGATAATAACAGTTTGAATTCTGGAAATGGGCCTCTATGCCCAAATCCGAAGCAATAAGATATAGCGAAAAACACGCAAAGGAATCTCGCGGCCCATTTTGATGAAAACTTAGCGTTACATTTTCGTTACATCAGTTACCCTAGTCAGAAACGTAAACTGAAGGACAGATTCTACCCAGAAGTAACTGCAAGTTACGAGCTTAGAAAAAGGAATATCGAAAATTAGAAGCAGTAAGAACTGGGCTATTGGCTGGTAATGCTAATCTTGTCACTACTACCATGAAAAAAAATATCCATGCTACTACTATGGAACTGATGGCTATGGATATTATTAAAGAGACTACGTTAATACTTATTAGTAGACGCCAACAAATTGAGAAGGCGGAAGTCAACTTTCTTTCCCATCAAATCTCTTTACGGTTAAAAGCAAAACCACTTATATCACAACAATCATAAAATATAACTATTAACTGCACTTATATAAGCAATTACAAAGGTTTTATAAGACGGCATGTTAAAGCAATTCGTTACAAATAATCTATTATTTTTCTAGCCGTTATACCATGAGGCATGTCTAAGAGTTGTCCCTGTTTTTATACACGACATAATATCTCAATTTGTGTCTTATTGAGACTCTAATCATTTATAGCTTTTGTATTTAATTTAAATTTATTCCCCCTCAGTCGAGAAGTAGCTTGATAAAGACTTCATAACATTTACTGCTAATTTTATTTGCACATTTTATAAGTTTAAAGGGGCTTTTGTTTTGTGCATTTAATTGTGTCAATAAAATTTTACAAGACTCATTATATTAAAGATAGATATCATTCACATCAAATTTGTTATATCCATACAAGTGAAACTAGACTTCTCTTGCTTTTTAACGTTAAATTAATTAATTGTAATATGTTTTTAAAGCTAAAGGATACTAATTGTATATATTAATTTATGTCAATTTTATAATGCTTTATTAGTCATAAGCGTGTTTGTACTATAATAACATTAAAGCCGTCAATAGTATTCTTCCATTTAATAAAAAATATATTTTGAGACAAATGAAGTTAAATTTATCTTCTTGTTCGCCTTCGTCTAATAAAATTTCCAATACGTATCCAGAAAATGTCCCATTTTCCAGCATAAAAGTACTCGTTAATGAAAGATCCATACAGATATTTAAATACAACCGTGGGAAAAACATTAAAATTTTATAAACTATCTTTTATATTCTGGTATACTTACCCCCTTATTATTTTAAAATCTAGAAAAACAAAACTAAAGAAAACTGAACAAGTAGACGTTAAAGAAAATTGTTTTTACTTGGGAAAGAACAACAAAAGTAGATAATTAAGCCACTCTCAAGATTAAAACTGCTGGATAACATAATCTTATTTAATCCTGATTTAATTTGCGCAGAGGGAAAAAGTTGTTAAGGAACTCTGAAGGTTTTGCATCGCAGCTTAGTGCTCTCGGCTACTTCTAACTGCCTCTATTTAATTACAATAAAAAATGGGAATTTTAAAGCAGCACTGGCAAGAAATAAAATGCAATATCAATCTTGGCTTGCTACGACCCGACGTTGAAAGTGGAAAGTGGGGCAATCTGTAAACTAATTTACTTCTTCGATAACTGGTATTAGCTTTAAATCAAATGCAGCCACTCTTAGGGAACGAAGTTTATTCTTTATAAACATTGATTCACATTTTAATTTTCAGTGTGTTAAATAAAAGCTAGCCAGGTCCCAAGGCGTGCTGCGGGATAGAAGATAGGCGAAATGAAGACGCGTCTTGGCTAAAAAAAAATGCAATATATTTAAACATTATCTAAGCATTACTTTGAAACTTATTAATCATAATTCAAAGCCACCAAGTTACAAGCTAGCTTTATTAAGCTAGTATTTGAAATATATAATACACATGTGAATTTAAAAAAAACTTGAATGATAAATTGGTAAGGCCGTGCTTGGCCATTCATTACTTCCGCATACACATTCCTTTTATTAATTAATATTCACTTTAAAATACTTGTTACGTTTATTTGATTGTATCAATTTATACATTACATTACTCGGAGTATTCAACAAAACATTTTATTCATTTCATTCTTTGAAAACATAATGAAAACTCAAAGTACTTACGAAAGAAACGTTGTGATGAAAACCCTGACGGAAAGCACATCTTATACGTAAGAAATCATTATTGTTACCAAATGTAAACAGACTTCTTTCAGATTATTTTAACATACTTCCTTGTGTGTTACCAGCATTAGTCTGTTATTTCGAATATGCTTAAGATTTCAAGACATTTCGAGTGTATTGCGTAAGTCTTCGTAAATAATATGACATTTTCATAAATGAACATTTTTATTATTTGTATACAGAGGCAGCCATGTGTCCTGTAAATTATATCCTATTTTCTGGTATAGAAAGTATTCATTGCTCTTCCCTGTTATCGAGATATGTATATGGGTATACCAAATTTAAAGACAATCAATTCACTCAAAAAGTCACAAGGCCAAATAAAAGAATCAAATTCATTTATACAATTATATTATATTATCCATTATAAAATACTATATACTTTTGTTGACACCCCACACAATAATTGGCACCATATTAACATATTCCAAACATTAAGAAATTTACTTATTTTAGCCGTACTATGATAATAATAATTATATTATTCTTTGGCTACAAAATAAAAAGATTAATGCTCTTTTAATATGTCGAATAGAGTGCCAATCATTGGAGAGGGGGGTGCTGACAATGCTATTGTTTCTCTATATATATAATATATGTAAGTTTATATATATGTATATACTTATGTACATTGATCATTATAAACTGCACATTTTTATTCAGCACTGCGCAAGAATTTTAACGGAAACAAGTTTATTCGTGCTAAGTGAACCATCGAAGCAAAGTTTAATTTTAAAGAACTGCAGTTATTCAAGGCAAGTTTATACTTCGTTTAACTAAAGCGATCTTTTTCTTTTACTTGGCTGAATAGTTACTTATCTTGTTTATAAGATTATTTGCAAAAGAGGAAAAATAGTATTTCCGTTTAACGTAACATAGCTTAATATAACAAAATATTGTTTATTGTATAATGATATGATATAATATACGAAGTTTTAGTACATTAAACAAACAATTTTAAATTAAAATCACAATCATGATTGTTAATCTAAGATGACTAATTTCTTTTCGTCCGCCACAGTGAAAACCAGCGTCAAACACTTGTATTTGGCATTCGCTGAACTACACCCATTTTATACCATTTCGACACATATTGTTTATTAGTGTATTACATTTCTTTTCTAATGTGTAACATCTAATGTGTCAGTGTTCAGTGCTAGGTAAATGAAGTACACCATACAAATTTTCAGATAATCACGGAACCTATGAGATAGTTTTTTGTGTCATCTACATGTTCAAAACTACTGCAAACGGATTCGCACAGAAAGTTCTAGTAAGTTTATTTTCAATGTAAATTGTACGTAAAATCAAAATGGAATCACGTTTTAACCTTATTCAAATGTTGGAATGAATCAGTCTTTGTCACATTCGTACAGTTGGCCTAACAATCTGGAGGCAGGATATACCGGAGGAAGGAAAAATCACGGGCGACTGGATCTACAGTTCACTTTGTATGCATTGTGCATCTCTTTCTGCACATTCGAGTGCAGATCACGGCGACCAAGCGCATACATCCCGCACCAATACTGCAAACACTCGCCAATTGCCAACTCTCAGCTCCTGAATTTGTTTTACCTTTCCTATTGAGTTTATTAGCGAGAAACACAAAAAATGGCGCAATTCCGTTTGCAAATATTCCACTTTAATTAATAGTCTTGTTAGAAGATCGATATAGCACTGTGTTTATATGATATTATACAAAAAAATAGTTAAACTAAGGTGACAAATTTTTCGTGGCATAACTTTTAAATGTCTTTTTTTTACTTTTGAGGCCCATATTACAATACGCAATCACATACAATTAAGATTTTACCTAAACTATATGAATCTACGTAATGTAAAGATTTTGACGACATTTGCAAATCGGTAGAATCTATGGTGAAAGAAAATGTATTAAACATATACAAACAAACATTGACCCTGGCATTAACCATTTTAGGATATCTATAACCTCTAGCAAAAATAAAGGAAGTAGATACTTATTCAAAATTATATAGTTCCCGAAATTACTAACACCGCTTCCGTTTTCCGGTAAAACCAATTACCTAACTAAAAGGTAATTTTATAAAAGACAGTATAGCGTGGATAAACACATCGCATGCTATCCTATATGCCGACACCAAATCTCCTGGGATCTTTCCACTGACCGCCTTTCCACAAGAAGGTTCTTTTTACTAGGGGAAATTCGCTTGAGAGCAAACCACCGCGGGGGAATAGCGGTGGAGCGTGTGGGATTCGCCTCGTCGGAGTGGAACTAACGTCCCCACAGGAATTCTATTGCCGCGACACAGTTGGGGATACTCGCTAAAACCCCTGGCCGATCCTCGTGCGTTCCTTGTCCGGGCTGTGGGCTCGCTCGCGCATTCACCTCTAGCCCGAGCGGATTCCACGAGAAGATAAATTTACGCGTACCAACTACTTATAACTAACAATACGTAGATGTATATTTAAAAGTTTATTTATAAGCTACTAGAGTTTTCCCCGCGGCTCAACCCTAGGAAGTAGCTCTATTTTACTTAAATAAAAAAATCATTAAGCTTTTTATATATATAAACCTTTAGTGAAACATTACCTAATTGATGGCATGGAAAAAGAATTTCTTCCATGCTGATGTAGAAACCGCTTCAAAATCCGTTGCGTGGTTTAAAAGGTGTTAGCGGATATACAGATAGACAGACACGGAAAACCAATTTGTTTTATACTATGTAAAGATAAAGAATAGTTACAAAAACACGCAATAGATATATTATATCATAATACAGAATAAAAGTAAATAATGATACTTTCAAGAGTGAAATGAACTGAGAGAAAAAAAATCAAAGAGAATTCCTGTAACCTGTATCGCGAGAGAGAGAGAGGCTAATAAAAAACTACTTTTTACTTTCCTTAAAGCTTTGCTAATCTGTATCCTTAAAGACAAGTTTTGATAAATAGTTTTATAGCAACTAACGTAGCTTTCCCATGAAAATATAAGTTGCTACTATCAAAGCTCGAACAATATAAGTTATGTGATCATAAGTCCTCAGTTTAATGCTTGGGAAATGAATTATTACTGATAAAGGGCGGTTACCACACCCCTATCACGTATTTTGACCCAACATTTTTATTTGCTGTCTGTAGAAAATGAAGTTTTGAATTCTTTTTGCACGTCCGAAGTAGTCTCGAAATACAAAACTAGTATGCCCATGGCAGTAACTCAATGAGTCATGAGCAAAAACAAACAGAGGGAAAACTAGTAGACTTTTCAAGATTATATTACAAATCTATCTGGCCTTGTTATTTCGTATTTTCAATATAAAACCAAATGTATTTTTTTTTTGTTGCTGAAGCACAGCAGACAGGTTGATGACTGAGATGAAAAGTGGTTACCATCGCCTATGGACATTAGCAATACCAGAGGTGCTGCTAATGTGCTGCCGGCCTTGATGAAGAAACTGGAACCTGGTGATGCCGGAACACAACTCAATTGTTATGGCGGCATACTCTAGACCAGAGGTGGTAGCCATCAAGTCGGGCAAATTTGCTACCACCTGGCTATGGGTTGTTTTGTCGCCTCCTACAACAGGCCGCCCGGCTGCAGGAATTAGTATTGTTTTTACGTTCCTGCACGAAATGAACTAACGGAACACGGAATGAAGTGAATTTCACTTACATGCATATAATTAGGAGTTTTAACACGAAGTATGAAGATTTGCTAATACAGTTTTATATAAAAAAATTAAGTATTAAGATTGGTTAAAAAAAACCAAGAATTGTGTATATGTGTGCAATATCTAATCAAGTAAGTAAAATGTGACGTTTCGAACTGCCACAAGATCTTCATAGTTTGCTATCTACTATTTGGACAAAACTGGGTTTTATAATTAAAATTCAAATTAATGATAATAATTTATTTACTAAAAGACAACACAGTCCAATACGTACTCACAAACACACAATAATGTTAGGAGTGGTTTTTCCTTATAATTATCTATGTTAGTAATTAACGACTAACACTATTTTGACCCTCTCAAAAGAACAATACACGAAACTAGTTTAAAAAGCCTTATAGTCTGAATGGTAGAACATTTTCAAAATCAGAAAATTTAATGTATCGTAGACCGACAGTGGGTCGGTGACGTCTGTCGCAAGACCGAGACCGATGGAGTAGACGTGACCTGGAGTGAAAACCGAGTCTCGGTAAACATAGTGTTGGACGCCCTCCAGCCCGATGGACTGATGACCTGCGGAAAGTCGCCGGCAGGCGCTGTATGAGGAAGTCAGAGGACAGGGATGATTGGGCCGACTTGGGCAGGCCTATGTCTAGCAATGGACAACTATTGGCTGACGACAGAATGTAGCGTGATTTATATTAAGATATATATAATATTATTGAAGCTATTAAAAAAACAACTGGAATAGAATATATAAACGATGGAGAAAACGATGCATTTTTTTAGATTTCTTGTCTGTTTGTTCAGGATTCACGTAAAAACTACTGGACCGATTTCGAAGCGGTTTTCACTGATAGATAATAAATTCTTAGACTTAAAATCTGCACTACCTTTTATCCTGGGAATCCCACAGGACTTTTTCTGGAAGTTATTTAAAAAGGCCAGATTAAAAAAATTCGAATACCAATGTGATTTTTTTCCTGATCGCTAGCAATCTTTATGTAATAAGATTTGTGACTTTTTTATCCCGGCAATCCTGCGGGAATTTTCCCAGGAGCGGTTTGTGGTTGTTCGGGTGTATAAAAATTAGCTTATTCCGACACATTTTTCACTAAAAGGAAACCTTCCATTATTTTTTAAAAGCTACAGTACTTTATGTCCCGGGAATCCCGCGAGAATTTCAAGTCAAGCGTGGACAAAGTCGTGGAAATATCCTAGTAGTATATAGAAATAAATAAATTACATTTATTAAATTCTTAACAGGATACTGAGAATGCCATTTAAACCACAGCTATAATCGAATTGTATAAGACCTTAAAAACTTAAAAATTAAATTGGGAAGCAAAAAATATAAATTCCACAGAATTCTATGACAACGTCTTTCTCTCAGTGAGTAAAAGTGTAGCGAAACGTTTATTATTATTGTAGGTAGCATTCGTGCGTATGAAGTACTGCAGGGTGCACATTATTGAAGTGAATACAGTTGGGAATCGTTTAGCAACAGTTAAGTGGAACCAGTGGAAGTCAAGTTTAGTGGCCGTAAACGCGTAGGCCGTAAAAGGGGCGCTCCTTGAGGACAACTGTCTAACTTCATTACAGACACACTACTCCACTATAGTGTTAGATATATTTTAAAGGAGGGATTTAAATTGTTTGGAGGTTTTCACAGGTATACACAGATATTACAATTTGAATAGTATTTCTGAGGGGTGCGATTGTATTGTACAAAGTAATCTTTAGGGGTACGTTTTGAAAATTGCATTTTACTCCTGAAAAGAACACTCTCTAGTAATATATATGAACCGCGTAACAAATAGGAAATATTATAAATTTTTCATATATCTGTTATTAGTTATACAAAACTTAGTGCAATCATATAATAAATAGTTCAGTCATTATAAAAATCAGCCTAAAATCTTTTTTTATGTAATTGGTGTTTAAATATCTGGTGATTACTAGTTACTACTCCATAATAGAAATATGCCGTACGAAGCGATTATTATGGTGACCACAAATTACCTATCGAGAAAAGACCAAGGAAAATATGACTAAACCCTTTGTGGAATAAAACTGTTTAATAGAATGGCATGACCATTCCTATACGAGCGAAAATGCATTAGATCAAGTCCATAGTCCATACAGATCAATGGGGTAAATCGCTACCACTTAAAAGTTAGTATGTAACGACGGTCAGTGAGACGTTTTTATTGTAGGTAGCCGAGCGGTGAACGGCACGGACCGGGAATAAATCCGGACGCACGTGCTTCGCCACACGAAAAATTAACTCTGGGCAATGTCGTGTTTTTATTACGGTTCCGACACAATAATGAACTTTATACAATATTCACTTCTTATGGAATGTGAGTTGTAAGAATACTTTTTACTGGTGCAAAGTTAAAGTGATTAAACTATTTTATTACATTCCTGAACGATGGTCTACTCTGACTATATTACAACTAAAGGATGACTCATATTGCACCAGGCCGATAATGAACCGATTCATTGATCAACTAATTATAACGTACAAAAATATACGTATCTATGAAACTATTTACACATCACCGACCGTGGCTTCGGTATGGATGGGGGAGCTAACAACGTTCGCATATACACAGAAATTCATAGAATATCTGTGTATATGCAAATATATAGACGGCGGTACGGTGGCAGCGTGGTAGCGGTATGTCGACAGTGCCTTATACACGAGCGCTACAGGATTTCTTTCATACACATGACATTATGTGTATGAAAGAAATTCTGTTACAACTACTTCATGAAGCAAAGACTATCATAAGGAAACCCTTCATATCAAGATTTCAACAACTAATCTTACACAAGCGTAAAAGGTATACAGTTTTTTGTCCAAAAATAAGGAGGCCCGAGCCCAGCAGTGATAGTTTGTAAGCAATACTATACTGCATTACTTAAACAGTTCTATACAGAACTCTTCATCAATCAGTTAGAAGCAATTTCATTTTCCGTCATAAAGAATAAGTAACCTATATTCATATATATATGTATGTATATATATATATATATATATATATATATATATATATATATATACATACAGATTCAAGTAGAGTTCGTTATTTCATATATTGTAAAGACAAAACACACAAACTTTATTTCCCATTTATATATTTGTATGGAGGTATGGATATCCAGCAGGTAGGGTTGCGGTCACGATCCCCGCCATATATCCGGGAACCGGGCATATTTACAGGGTAAAGGAAAATTAACGTGCTTACCCTACTCGTAAATAGTACACAGAACTTAATTTATAAATGTTACTATATAAGCCGCCTAGAATGAAATGATGTCTTTTCTTAAGTTTAAAACTCAAATAAATAGATATTTATATGTAATGAATTTATAAAATTATATTAAATCAAATCCATTGTATTATAAACAAGTTTGTGAGTATGGATATTTGTTATTCTATCAAGCAAAAACTATTGAGAGGATTTTGATAAAATTTAAAAGCAATATAGCTCATTCATCACAACAACATGTAAAGTATAATTTATAAAGATATTGTTTAAATTAGCCGGTGTATCAGTCTCGCGCGAGCACTGCTAGTATAAAATAATACAGCGAAAAAATAAATTAATTCAATAATATTAATTACCTAATTTACCTACACTCTCTTATGACTATAAGTAGAATATTAAGCCTAGATTACCGCCTTCGATAGTTCAGGTGCCCTGTAGAACTGGATGCGTAACTTCATTGGATTGCCATACTGGTCTACTGTCCGATCATCTGAAAAATCCACTGTTACTTAAGTAAAAGAGTAATAAGATATTTTTTTAAGGATCCGCAACAATTTAGCACGACTTATAGATTATAGATGGAGAGATACCTATTAGCTCCTAAATTCGTGAAAGTTGTGCCACCTTCTAACTTTTAAAGTAAGAAGTGGAAAACTCAAAAAAAATACCATAGCAAAGCATAAAAAATAGAATAGAATATACTTTATTGTTCAAAAACGCAATTAAAAATCAAGAACTTTAATATATTAGTACAATCGGCGGTCTTATCACACATGGCGATTTCTTCCAGACAACCTTTGGATGGAGTATAAGAAGGATAACAAAAGACAAAAAAATACTTCCGACTAAAATTATTCTGTACAATATTTGTAGAGTAGTTTTCCTTGATGTATTTTAGAATTACTTTTTGTATGGATCTGTAGTCAAATAAGAAAAACATTTTACACTACTTCTTATAAAAGAATTTTTACAGTTCACTTAAAATATGAGATCATTGATAATTAAATCAGAGTATCTAAAATATGAATAGCAGTTATTTATATCCATTCACTTATGCTAATATTAAAATTTGAAGGTGAGTTTTTTAGATCAACTTCACAGCCTTGGATATTAGCAGATTTCAGAAGATATGAATACAAAATCCAAGCCCCGCCCGAAGAAGTGACGTTATAGCTGTTATGTTTTTTTTTAATAGACTGACAAACAAGCCTTGTATATTCTCCAGCTAAGTTTTAATTACGCTTGTGTTATGGATAATATACAACGGACCACTCCGGGGCCAATCCCAGACACCCAGACCGTAGTAAACAATATGGAATTCAGTTGTTTTAGGTGAAGAAAAAAATCACCAATGCACCTCCAAATTATTGACATGAAACCATTTTACTACTCTGTCAAAAAAGTAGTGGGAAAAGATAAATAATACACAAAAAGTTTGTTATTTATTCTAATTTATTTTATCACCTTCAAAGTATGCTCCTTCAGAAATGATACATTTACGCCAACGTATAATCCAATCATGAAAACATTGTTTAATCGCTTTTCCGGAATTGAGTTTAGTTCTCGTCGCGAATTCTCCTTTATGTCTTCTGAAAACGGATGCCATGAAGTGGTAATTTGAGTTTAGGAAAAAAGAAAAAAGTCGGCTGGAGCCATATCTGGTAAATAAGGTGGTTGCTCGATGGTATTTTTGTTTTTGGTCAAAAATTCGTTCACAATGATAGCCTTGTGCGAAGGCGCATTATCGTGGTGCAAATTCCAAGAATTTTCTTTCCACAAATTTGGCCTTTTTCGTCGAATTTGTTCTCTTAAACGCCGCATAACGCTTAACTAATATACTTTACTTATCGTTTGACCTTCCAGTAAGAATTCCGAGTGCACAACAACGAGATAGTCAAAGAAAACAGTTAACATGATTTTTAACCGACTTTTTTCGGTTTCGGCTCCTTCCAACTGAAGAAGGAGCCACTCCGAAACTTGTTGACTAGTTTGCATGTCAAACTCGTAAACCCACGTCTCGTCACCAGTAACAATGCGTTTCATGAGTGTTAGGTGGAATTGACTCGTTCTAGCATGTCCTCAGCGACTCTTAGCGTTAGAGTTTTGGAAAAAATCAGGTATTTTGGGACTAGTCGACCGGCAACATGTTTCATACCCAAGTGATTATTTAAAATGATACGGATTGACTAGTGAGACACAGAAAGTCCAGCGACTATTTCTCTCATACTTAAATGAGGATTTTCAGTTACTATTTCCTTCACTTTTGCGATGTTAACTTCAGTTGAAGACGTTGATGGCCTACCAGGGGGAGACAAATCTTCCAGCATATCTCGACCGCTTTTGAACGCTTTGTACAACTCACAAGCACGTGTATTTGATAAAGTCAATTCACCGTACGCCTTCTGCAACATTTTCATTGTCTTCCAACACGAAAATCTATTGGCGATGCAAAATTTAAGACAAACTCTTTGTTCGATGTTTTTGTCCATTATGAAATTCGCAATACATATTAGATATGATCTAACTAAAAACAGCACTGTATTTAATCTAAATGACTGATGTAACCCAAACTCCGCGCCAAAATGAAAAACACTTGCCAATCTAATAACAAAAAAAAACATAAAATTGAATTTGGAATCATAAACAAATCATCCATTCCCGATACTTTTTTAACAGAATTTATTCCTTCAATTTTTATCAAAACAGGATAGAAGAATATCTACATCTTTACAAATGAGATAAAAAATTGTTTTTTTTTTAAAATACTACTTTATTTTATTGTCAATAAAATAATAATGCATCTGAAAAATGACCGCGTCTATGGAACCTATGGAAAAATCAGTATCGAAAAATCCTCAAAGACATTGACGTTGCTACAAACCAAACAACGTCCACATTACGTACGAAAAACTTCTTAAGCGGTATTCCCCGGTAAGATCTAAACTCACGACATTGAATGAGATGCACCTTATTCACTAAGCTACCACAACTTCCTACACGTTTTGGTATTTTATTCAACAATAATATTTTCCTACTAAGATATGCCCGTGACTTTGTGCACGCTTTACATGAAATTCCCACGGGATTCCCGGAACACAAAGTATCGAGAATTTAAAAAAAGAATGTTGTTTATCGTTTTATCGTTTTAGTGGAAACTGTGTCTTATTAAGCCAATTTTTATGCATCCGAAAAACTTCAAACCACTCCCGGAAAAAAATATGACATGAAATTTGCTATCGATAAGTGAAAAAAAATGGAGTTTGAGTTTTTTTTTGTCATTTTAAATCATTCCCAGAAAATTCGCGTCGGATTCCCAGGATAAAAAGTAGCGCAGATTTTAAGTCTAGAAATTTGCTGTTGATCAGCGAAAACCGCATCGAAATCGGACCAACAGTTTTTACGTGAATCCCGAACAAACAGACAAACCAACAAAGAGACAAGAAATCTAAAAAATGCATCGTGTTCTCCATCCATATAGTGTATTACATTTGTTGTTTTTTTATAATAGCATCAATATACAGACACATGTTTAAAATTTTATAATGTTATACATTTCCTTAAAGCAAACAAGCAAATAATGTAGAAAGCACATTAACCTACTTCTTAAACAGGAATCTAGCCAAGATAGAGTTAGTTGTGCAGTCTTATTCCGCAATTGCAGTCAGTGCAAGTAAACATGAGTTCAAATAAACTGCAATGCTTGTTTACTCTAAGAGATTATTTCCTTGCTCAAACAGTATCGCGTTACGGCCCACTCACACATAGTTCGAAGCCAGTCTAAGTTTTCGTTTACATTTGCTTTCTTATTGCTGTGACTTACTGTCCTTAAGATTGGACAACTATGATTTTTGACTTTAGACCCAAAAAGAGGTATTTGTTATATATATCATACATATGTGTGTGTCTCATACAAAGTCAGGGTTAAGGACGTTACCGTTTTGAAAATTACATGAAGTTCAAATATTATTATTGTAAATATATATTAATTAATAAATAATCAGGGAGTTTTTGACAGCTTTAAGCGTTTATACTTCGTAGACGTATCCAGTGAAACCAAAAACAAAAACAAAAACAACAAAAAAATTAACAAACAACAAAAACCTTTAATGTAATCTAATATTTTTTTGTTTTACAATGAATAATCTAATACAATAAAAGATAATTTAATTATGTTTTAGAAGTATATACACCATCTAAAACATTATATAAATTGCAGTCATTTAATTACTTACTTTACAAAATATTTTCTTTGTACATAATTATAGTGATTGTTAATAAATTTACTTTCAAAATGTTTTAGGAAGCATTGTAACCTACAAAATTTATTTTGCTAATGAGAACATTTTTTTATGTACATAGTATAAGCGGACGAAGCAGACGTTGTCGTGCCCAAGAAAATTTAGAACCCGATGGCAGCATGACCTACCGGTGCCGATTGTGACTCTAAACCATCCGGGGATCCACTTGAACACACACAAAAAATGACATCAAAATCGGTCCAATCGTTTAGGACATAGGTTCCCAAGAGCGGTACCGCCCCCTAGTGGGCGCTGAAGCTTTTCGTGCGTGCGGTAGAGGGTCCAAAGGCAAATGGGGGGCGTTATGACAGTCAAGGGGCAGTCGCGGCGTATCTACCTAATTAGAAATTTAATATAATTTAATATCTCTATTGATTATCTATTGACCCTCAGCCAGGACCACGAGGGGAACGATTAGAAAAAGAGAGGGAGAATTAATTTTTAATTATTAATAGGTAATAGAGAGACATATAAAATTGGTATAATTGACTATTATCTATTAAAAGGGTGCGTTGGATTTTTTTTTTTGTAAATGGGACGATATTCCTTAAAAGGTTGGGAACCTCTGGTTTAGGAGGTGCTCAGTGACAGTGCTCAGCTCAGAGGTGCAGAAGGAAGCCGTGGAAATAGTTAGGGAGGAGGATGCGTACACAGACTCCATCCGCAGGAGGCGGACTGGCGATCGAAATTACCATCATAAGGGGTCGTTGCTACGGAGGTAGCAGCAGACTTCCTCCCCTGATTGATGAAGTGAGTCACTCTGCCACCGGGGTGGCCCAGTATTGCCGAGCGTAGGGGCGTTACGGTGCAGTAACTCTGTTATAGATCCCGTGACGCCTCGATAAAGCGCGGATACAGGGGCGCAGGCTTAGGTTTAGTGGGTAATTCGGCTATCGGATTCTCGCGACTGCTTCTATTTGAAGCTAGCGTGGAGAACCGGTCGCTGAGAGTCCCAGACAATCTCTATGCATGCTTCTGCGCTCCTTTTGGCTCTTCCCCCGAAGAGCCCGTGGATAGTGTCTAAAAACATTCTCCCCGGGGTTATAAAAAAAGGAGGTGCTCAGTGACATACAAACGAACAAAATTTTTTTTATTTAAAGATAGGTTCGCGATTGACCAACATTGCACCTGATGGAGTGTCATTGTTAAGCATTTTTTTCAACGCTAACTTCATTCATTCGAATTTTCTTAGCGGGGTCATTCGGATATAACATTATATCACCGCCTTACCCATGTGTGACGTCATTTAATTTGTGAGCAAACGCGGCTATTTTCCCACACTATTCTGTTTGCTCCGGAGGGTAAAAACAGGGGACCGCGAGCTCGGCAATGCACCTGCTGTTTACGACTTTAATTGCTTTAGCCATTAATCCCTGTCAACTGGGGCCATACTTACGCATTTGTTATTGCTAATTCGACATATTATACAGAATCAATAAAAACAATAGAAATTTCTAAGAAAACTTACATGCACAAATACAACTCTTCTTTTTGGTTTTCCATAGTCGGATAAAAATACATATTGGATTAGCTGTGTTCATGTTTTGCGTGAAACTCCACACGTGTATCTTTTGAACTCTGTAAACCAACGAAATATACACGAAAAATTATCAATATTTTAATTCAAATAAAAGCAATAAAAAAATATCAGATTTTGATTAAATTTTGACATTTATTTTGAAACCATATATAGAAATTTCAATTTAATTAGTATAGAAAACGAATAATTCGTAATTGCCCTGATTAAAGACAACATAATTGACAATCAAATCAATTGATACACTTTCATCTTAGAAAATGTCACAACCTCCTTGATATTGTTAAAGTGTCACGAAGTATGTGCTTATTAATTGTTGTTCAAACAAGGAATATTGAGAATCGACAGTGATCTGGTTTTTGTAGGTAAAAGAAAAAGAGATAGAAAGATAAATAAAGATAAAATAAAAGAAACCTACAAAAAAGGAGGATAAGGATAAAAAACATTTAATAAACACAAATACAAAATAGACATGAGAGGACAAAAGAATATAAATAAAAGTGGTATCAAAAAACTTAAAAACAACTTGACATCTGAGGTGTCAGTGTCAAATGAAGTATAGAAAACATATCTGTATTAGTAGTTAACCAAAACACTTTCAAACCCTATTCAAATTTTCATTTAATATATTTATCACTAACCAAAAACAGGTACACTACCATGAGGTAATTTTTAACACCCTAAATCCGACCCTGGGGATGCATGGTCAGCTGTCGTATTCGCAGAATGTTTTTGCACCTTTAGACATACCCTCGTGAGGAAAACACCCTCTTCACTTCGCACACACATGGCAACAGCAAATTGTTTTCTTATACTGTTGCCGTACGTATACTAATGAGCAAAATTAGACCTGACAGATCTTTTTCTATATAAGGACAAATTCCGAAACTAGAAATTAGAACGATATTTGAAAATTATACAAATAGTCTTTATCATCACCTGAATAAACTCTGGATGCATTCTAAATTTCTGCACAGTAACCCGAGGTCCATTTTCTTATTTTTCTGTTCCAATTCCCGTGGTCTACGATATTGCTCACGGTACATCTATGTGCAAGCTTATATCTATATATATATATATATATATATATATATATATATATATATATATATATATATATATATATATATATATATATATATATATATATATATATATATATATATATATATATATATATAATATTATAAAATTCTAAACATGCTGTATCTGTACATTGCAGCTATTAAAAAATATAACTGAATTAGACTATATAAACGCTGGAGAACACGATGCATTTTTTTAGATTTCTTGTCTGTTTGTTCGGGGTTCACGTAAAAACTACTGGGCCGATTTCGATGCGGTTTTTGCTGATCTGATCTGAGCAAATTCTTAGACTTAAAAACTTCGATACTTTTTATTTCGGAAATCCCGCGAGAAGGTTTCCGGGAATGATTTAAAAAGGCCAGATTAAAAAAAATCGGATTCCACTGTGATATTTTTACTGATCCATAGCAAATTTTATGTGATAAAATGTGTCATATTTTTTATCCTAGGAATCCCGCGGGAATTTTCCTGGGAGCGGTTTATAGTTGTTAGAGTGCATAAAAATTAACTTATTCCGGCACAGTTTTCACTAAAACAATATTTTATATTCTTTTATAAATTCCGCGGGAATTTCAAGTCAAACGTGGACGAAGTCGCGGGCATATCGTAGTATCATATAAATATGCTATTCCATATTCATTTTGATTAACTTATACATCACCTACATACACGATACGAAGCTTAAAAAGTGTTAAAGAACTAATTAATTTGCATCATTTGCCAGGGAAGCAAACGCTGGAAGTAGGGTTGACAAAATTAAAGTTTTTGTACCGCTGTGTACCGATGCAGCCTGGGCACGTTTTGAAGTTATGAGACGTTCGTGACTACGACTGTACACCACAAACACCAGTACTCAACCACTTTACTGTTTATTGCCGAATTCATCTTAGAATTATGACTTACCTTTAGTTACGATTCTGAAATAAACAGTTAAAATTAATTCCTTAAAATATTAATATTTTTAAACTCATATTCATTGGATACTTATTCCAGTTTGTAAAATTGTTTTAATGCTTTTTGGGTTCCAATTGCAATTAGCCACCATGTAACCTTGATGAAGTACTTTAAAAAATCCAAAGAAAATTGATTTCCCCAAGATACGGTACGTTGAGATATTTTTGAAATATAATTAAGTTTCCTGCAGTTAGACGGTTTTTTGGGATTCCGGTGCCATACAGCATGCAGAATTCAAATTGGCCACCACTACGAAACCTTTTACTGTGCGTGAAACAATGAATGGATTTTTGAGATTACCCATACTTAAACTTTAAAATAAGCGCCTAGAGGCATACACGCTGCACTACACCTAAAGCAAACATATCGCTAATGTTGTTTTTATATAGGCACAAAATGTACCTCAGTATAAAAATCATAAACAAATAACTTTTTCATTTTAAATCTTACTACCTATTACATAAGTGAAATACAATTTACAGTAAACATATATTATTTATTTAAAATCTTGAAATTATGCATAACGTACATATCTATGTATTTATTAAAAATGTATAGCAATCGTTTTGTAACGGTTACTTAACAATTCAGTTTAAATATAAAAAAATGTATGTGTTTGCAGTTCAGACGCAGTACAAGTGAAACTTCAGAGAATATATTCACAGATAATTCTTCTCTAACTTTTATTAATATAATATGATTCCTTTAGTTTACATCCGTCGACATATTATAATTCAAAATAAACTTCTTAAGTATCACTTTCAATTTTTCACTGTTTTAGTCTAAAAAATATTATTATCAGTTTTATTTCGGTCCAAATTGGACCTATGTTTAATCATCGGTCTTATTGACTCCCTAATCTATGTTGCATAATATACAACTCGTATCCCATTCTCTCGCAGGCTTAGTCCTATGGATTTATGTGTTTATCTCTTTTTAGTGGCACTTTTTTGTTTCATCGAGTTTCAAATCACAACGATTCTAAAGAAGTTTCATTTGACATAATTTAATTATCATTAAATACACCAGTGTCTATTTATTTTATTAATATATGTTTCCATTAGTTTGTATAAACACTTGTAAAAACTTTTATAATTAGCCCTAAGAGTGTTTTGCCTTAAGCACTTAGTATACAAGTACATTCTAATTGGCCAAACTTTAAGGACTACTTCGAATGGTACCATCGATATCGTCTTTGTAGTGAGTACTTAAAAGGTAAGCCTTTAAAAAATGCACAAATGTCTAGGTAATTAGTGTTGGCACAAATCTTCAAAACTCGAAACTTTTAATGACGACGAATGGAAGTTTACACGCCTCTTAAGTCCTACTACTCGGCGCACGAATTTTCTTGGCCTCATTAGGAAGTTGATGTTCAATTTTCAGAGACTGTTGTCATTATTGATAACGATAATATGACATTGTTCGTTAAAAATATACAAGATTATGGCAACATTTTTGGTCATTAGGAGCGGCTTGGAACAACGTTTTCTTTATATGAATAATCACAAAAAAAACAATTCTTCCTCCTTCCGAATTTATACTTTGTATATACAAATACAAGAAGTTTTCAAGAGGATTCATGTATTTATATTACCATTTTCATTTATGTATTACCATTTTCTGTATGTCACGAAAATTTTTCGTCAAAAACTTACCTATACAAAATATGTCTATCTCCCTTTTCAACGTTGTTAACAGGACTACCCACAAAACCGCTTTCACATTTTTATATTAGTACTACGGATAGCCAATAAAATTATGATATATTTGTTATTCACAGGTCCAAGTTTGATGGGTTCGCAATAGAAAAACAACTATATAATATTTACGAACATAATTATCTATTTCCTTTACTTATAACACGTAACAAAACATTTAGCATGGCTTTTACTTACATTTTAATAAGCGGTTCACAGTACAATTCTCACAACTTAATCATGGACTCTTTATCTGCTTTCTATTTTGATTCCTTCTTATCCAACTTTTCTACTTTACTAATGTTAGGACAGTTATGTGTACTGCAGCGTTCCGAACAGGATAAAGGCTTATTTTTGATCCCCGAACCAATGAAAAACATGTATCTGACGGTATATGTTGAATTGTATATTTTGGTACCCTCTATTAAAAATAAAAACAGGGTTACCAGCCTTCAAACACAGACTATTATTTACCGATAAGAGAAAATTTAGATTGTTGTTGGATGCAAGCTAACATATTTTATAATAATTGTGTTTAAACTACTTTCGTGTATAAGAACTCTCTATGAATATATTTGATTTTCATATTTTGTCACTTCGTTTTTTCATATATTCTTCTGTCTTAATTTCAATCGTGTATTGTTACTCATAATAAATATAAAAATAATTTTACTGTCACTAAAAAATACGTACAAATTTTGCCTTAAAATTAAGACATGTTTGGATACTAACACCTAAAGTAGGCCAAGCCTGTATCTTAGGTGCTAGTTTCTTCCAGTGATTTAATGACTAAATTTATGTAACAAATTAAATATTGAACAACACAAATAAAAATTACATACAAAAATTTAGAGGTAGTTCTAAATTGTCAGTGAGCGACTTGTTAAATATCCATATAACTTATAATTGTCTACAGAACGTGAACTCTATAGGCTAGGGACTTGAGAACATTTATTCGTCTAGTAAGTTTATTTTTAACAAAGCGAGTACAAAGTCAATGTTTTTTAGTTTACATATTTTTTATGTCGTTTTTATAAAGATATGAAATTGAACATAAATTTATAGTTAGTTTTATATTAATAACCAATTTAGACATTTATACTTATAAACAATATGTATATGTTTACTTTACATATTTTATAGTATCTATAATATTATAAAATTCTAAACACGCATTCTAATATTAACATGCTTGATTATGCTTATTTCAGTATTGAAAACAGACCACTGCCCATCCTAATTTTCTACAATAATATATTAGTACTAGGATATGCCCGCGACTTCGTCCACGCTTGACTTGAAATTTCCACGGGATTCCCGGGGCACCAAGTATCGCAGAATTTAAAAAATAATGTAAGTATCGTTTTAGTGGAAACTGTGTCGGAATAAGCAAACTTTTATGCATCCGAAAAACTCCAAACCGCTTGCGGGAAAATTCCCGCGGGATTTCCGGGAAAAAATCACACATGTTATTACATGTTATTACATGAAATTTGCTATGTATCAGTGAAAAAACCACATCGAAATTCGTTTTTTTAATCTGGTAATTTTATGATTTATATAAAAACCATAAAATATCTGGATATTTTATGATCATTCCCATCATCATCATTCCCAGACAAATTCCCAGGATAAAATGTAGCGCAGATTTAATTCTAAGAATTTGCTGTCGACCCGCAAAAACCGCATTGAAATCGGCCCAGTATTTTTTATGTGAATCCCGAACTAAGACAAACCGACAAACAGATAAACAAACAAACAGATAAGAAATCTAAAAAAATTGCATCGTTTCTCCATCGTTTGTATAGTCCATTCCAGTTGGTTTTTTTTTTAATAGTTTGAATGTACAGACACGGCATGTTTAGAATTTAATAATATTATAGATATAGCATACCGTAGGTAAAATTAAAACAAAATGCCATTTGATATTTTATTTACTGGCTCAGGCTGACAAACAGGCAAATAGTCCATTTAAAAGCAAGTATTTATCATCGTCTAAAGACGTTTACAAGACCGGAAGCGATGCAAACGCGTTGCCATCTTTAGGACAGGATAAAGAAGGGAAAAGAGTTAGTTGGGTAGGATTGAGATGCCGGAGGATAGAAGTAGTCCCCCGGCAGTGGACGTGGCCTGAGAGGTCCCCGCCTGTCAGGGCACATGGAGGTGGAACAGTTTCCGCTTTTCTATAACCCTGGCATAAGGCGCAGGACGAAACACCCAGGGGTTTTAGTGGGTATCCCTAACTAGGAGTGGCAATGCCATCTCTAGTTCTGCCTCTTATACAATCGTCTGTATAACGTCTTAATTTTTCCAAACATGTAAGAAATTTATGGAGATATGTTGCAGTACAAACTTTTAGTACGTGTCGTCGTTATTATAACAATAATAATATTCTTCTTTCCCCTTACTGTGTCCTTGTCTTAATGAGCATGCACTGTTTGCTACAACTTCGTGAATTCGTCGAAAAGTAATTCTGCAACATACTTCTGTAAAAAACTTATAAAAAAAGGACTTGAGATATAAATAGAATAAGAAATATAAAGAAAAACAATTTTTAGCTAGACGTGTTGTTGGGGCGTTTCTTGCCGCTTCTTGTCATGGTGTACATAGAATAGGAAGAAAAATTAAATTTTAACTTACATATATGACCTTCACAAAGTGTTCTCCAGTGAAACTTATTTTGAATTTGAATTTGCACAAGGGTGCTAGTGACACCCTGGATCTGGCGAATCCCAAAAACTGGCCACGAAATGTCCCACCAAGTTTCTGCCCTTTGCGCGGCCTATGATCCCCAGTCGGATTTCCCCTGGCTAAAAAAAGGATTGAGATTGAGATGGGACAGTAAAGGAAATGGGATAGGATCGATAGGTGGAAATGAGATGAAAGATGAAATAGGAAAGAAGGGAAAAGGGGCCACCGGAAATCTCACTCACCATACGAATCGTGATTGGTTCAAGGCTATTTCACGCCGGTATTCTGTGAGCTATGTAGTTGTAGCTGTATTCGTCCAATGTAAATCCAAAATTACAAACAAGATACGATCTATTATTATTCAATATTGTTAATTAAAGGCTTGCAAATATAATTGAAGGAGGTACCAAAGCAAAATGCGGACAATATTTTAAAGCTAAATAAAATAGATTCTGATGGAATGTAAAGGCGGGGCTTTGAGATTGCGCCAGTTTGAAATGGGCCCGCAATCTCGGCACAGTACTCATCTTGCAATTGCTGTTGCATTTTATTACTTTTCCATTTCCACTGGGGTTTCAATTTCCTTTCTCATAATTAATAGCCTTTCTGCGGGTTGTCTGACGTTTTCTATTCCCGCACCGCACAAAGTTTAACGTTCAATTTGCGTGCCATCTACGGCCTTATTACGTCACCGTTCCGCCAACTTTCAATGTATCTTACGTCACTCCACGCTTCTTTTAATGTTTTGCCGTCACTTACTTTTTATAATATTTTTATATTAAAATATCGTAAACAGATCGCTTGCTTATTTTGTGAGGTTCGTTTGTTTTTTCTTTCTTTAACCATATATTGATAAATAATACGAGCGGAATAGCATCACGCTACTATCCAAGGAAGCGGCGCAGTTATTTAACACGAGTAAAGCTTAAGGACGTGGCTGGTATGAACATACTGATGCAGATAGCTGCGTACATTATTATTAATACATTTAATTCAGTTTAAAAAAGAATACTAACAAACATTTCTAATTTATATTTAAACGGTCAAATAATTATATTCAATGGTAATTTCATTCAAGTCCAAATAAAGGCAAAACTTTTCGAGTTTATCCTTCACACTATGCTTGTAAACATAAATTATGGTGGGAAAAACAATAAAACAAAATTTACGAAATATTGCCGAGTTTATGAGCCATAAACATATTGTCGTCACTTTATGAGTTGTGACGTGAAGACATAAAAAAATCACACATTTTATGTAGAATAAAAAGATGACAACAAACGCTTTATATTAAAATGGTTTTTATTACAAAAAGTTTATTGTCCTACTGTAACAATGAAATTAAATATATTTTTTCTTATTATATGTCTACGAAATCACTTTATTGTATAATTTATTTAATTCATCAGCAGTATGGATATATAGGTGTCCACTGTTAATAAGGGCCTCCCAAGATGCCATGTATCTGAGTTATGTCGACTTCTGTAAATCATTATCCGAGCGTTAAATCCCGTTTGCATTCGGAGCGTTTTCTCCGACGCCCAGGATGCGCTTTCCTACTTTTTCTATTCAACTTTGCGCGGTCTTCAGTATTCCCCGTTTTGAGACCATTGGTACGCATCTCATCCTTCACAATGTCAAGCCAGCATTTCTTGTGCCTTCCTCTTCGACCGGGAGCTTGTTTTGTTCCCAACAAAATTAACCGATCCCCGTAAAACGACCCGTTCCTGACACGGTCTTTACGCGTGACTCCACACATCTATCGCAACATATTCATCTCCGTGATACGCAGCTCTTGCTTGTGTCGCTGAACTATTGGCCACGCTTCACTCCCATATAAAAGGACAGGCCTATTGATGGATTTATAGACCTGTCCTTTTAATTTAACCGGTATTTTGGGATCACAAATAACACCTGTCACCATCACCATGTCAACATAATGTCAACTTCTGTAAACAACACATGTATTAAATGAAATTCTATTACTATTTACATACTAATAGGGCGTTAAAAGTGGCACTTGCTAGCATCTTACTTTAAATTTTTCGCTAGAAAAATATTATTATTACTCTTTAAGCAATCAATATATACATATATAATTAATAAATTAGTTGACTTTTTTTTAAATTGTGACTTTGTAAATAAAGTCTACGTTCAAATGGCACGATATGACTGATACATTCATAAAACGTAATTTGTAACGTTACCATAAACTTTCCTACGAAATAAATATGAATTTTAATTATATAAAATATATTTAATCTTGATATTATAATGGTTCTGTAACAATAATAACCCTGTTATAATAATAATCTTATACTTAAAATCACGAAGTTTATTTCTCTATTTACGTAATTTCTCCTATATCGTCTTATTTGAAGTAGACTGTAGTTTTTACCACAATCGTACAAAATCAAGGAGGTTGGAACATTTTGTAAATTATAAAATGTCTCTCAGAATTTTTGAAGAGTAATAATACTTTACTTTTCACTTTTGTTTTCAATCAATTCTTATTTTTGGAATAAATGAAATTTCTAAATTAAATAGATTTCATTCATTTAATAGTCGTAGGATATATTCTATCGTCTAGTATGCTACAACCGTATTGTAGATGTATCTTAATGAAGATTTTCTACACAAACAGTCAATTCTTCGGTGAACTCAAATGTTCAGTGAAATATGACATTTCAAATTGTCATAACAGGGTATTTGGCATCCATCAAATACCTACAATTAACAATAAATAAAATATTAGGTCGCTACTTCATCTGAGATGGAGACTATTTATGGATTCGGTTTTCATGTGGTGCTCGCTAGTATAAAGATTATTCTAATAAATTTATAAGTGATTAACACTACCTAGGTGCACCGTGCAAAACCATACATAGATATAATAAGAAGTGTCTGAATTAATTTGCTTATGGACTAACCAATTCTGTGATTTTAGTACTCCATACCTATTATAAGGGTAAGTATAAATCCCAATAAAGTGCTTGTTGATCAAAAGAAATAGGGGGGCCATTCCGTTGACTTTTATAGAGTCCTCGAGCAAAGCTCACATGTGCCTTAATGGAATCTGATCGCTTTGATATCCACACGCGGCGGCGAGATGTTTTCACACGTTATTGGCTCCTTCACACGTACAAGAACCGATTATTACGGTAGTTATCTGGGCATTCGGAAGGATTTCTAAATCAGTGTTTATGTTTAAAATCAAATTGAAGTATATCGATTACAGATATATTTAAACTGAAAATATCACAGTATTGTATATGTACCTGTTTACAATAATTAGCCTAACAACACACCTACGGAACGCTCCGCGTAGAAAGTTGGGTTAAATACGCTCACAATGTTTCTTATCTTACCCATTGATAAAATCTGCTGAGTTCAGATTAACGCCGATCTTTCTGTCCCCGGACTTTGCACGTGGAACATTCCGCAGGTGTATCGCTAAAGGTTTTATTTGCTTTTACTATTAATTTAATTTTCTAAATATTGTTACAACTTAGCCAAAATTCCACGAAGCACGCCGACAAATATGAATGCACACCTGCCGGCCATAAAGCACGGTTTATTATCTGCCCGCATTTGAACTTCTTTTGTTTACTTTGTGTTTAATATTTGTAATTAGAAAAGCCGCCTATTGCGTATTGTAATCGTTTATGGTAGGCAGTGGCCAGGTGTGATTCTTGGAAACCATTGTTTACCCGTTCGTGACATATCGTAAGCTGAGTATAAAGGAATGCCCGAACGGAGAGACCGGCAATCAAGCGACGATTAGGATACGAGCAAGATGTGTGTACATTCGATGAGCTATATAGTGAAGGACTTAGCGTGTGTTATTGAATCGTGCAGTTTGTACTGGTTGCGTCCAGTTATATTTGTACCTGTGTTTACGTGTTTTTACTGTTCTAATGAATTCTATAGTAATTCCAACGGCATTATTAATTCGAGTCCTGTAAGTCGTAACAATATAATATAGATATCTTTTACTAATATATAAAGCTGAAGAGTTTGTTTGTTTGTTTGATTGAACGCCCTAATCTCAGGAGCTAATAGTCTGATTTGAAAAATTCTTTCAGTGTTAGATAGCCCATCTATCGAGGAAGGCTATGGTTTTAATATCATCATGAAGAATGTTTCAAAATCGGGGGGTCTCAAAACAAATTCCCCGCGGACGATGTCGTGGGTACAGCTAGTATATATTTTTATAAATTTACTCAGAAATTATACACTAACACAGAATGCTTTATTTTACAACAAATTACCAAATGGAGTGAAGGAGTGTAAAAATATAAATATTTTATAAACTTAATATTTAAAAATTTATATGTACCAAAAACCTTTCTGAAATGTTATCTTATTGTTGTGTTTCTTTTTTTCCTCTTTGTTCACGTAGTTTGCTTATGCATGTCTGTCTGCTCACTCTTTGATTATAGGACTTATGTTAGACTATAAACTTTTGTATCTCATATGAGTGAACTGTAATGTTCTTTTGAGAATAAAGTTCTTTAAACCCAATTTAATACTTTATTCCCTCTCCAAAAATGCCGTTTAAATAAAGTTATAAGGAATAAACTTAAAATATATTAATTAAATACCACCTAGATTATTATACACGGCCTAATGATAGATAACGCTTAAGCGTTTCGAAGATTCATAAATTAGGTTGGAGTAAAGAAACGCACGTATACACATAATATTAAAATAATAATTAATATACAAAAAGTCAACCTTCAAATACTTAATTATCAACTTACTCCTAAAATAGGTATGGCGATAAAAATAATTTCAGAGAGCTATCACTTTGTTGCTCACCAAAATAATCGATTACAAATGTGCATACGTTATAATATGCTTACAGAGCTCTCTACCTGACAACCTAGAGAACTTAATATCTAGGTCATTATAAACTAATAAGGCCATGTGGGTGATACAGAAAATTAGACTGGATTAAATTTCTTTAAATAAGTTGAAATGTTATACACTTAATTTTAATTTCAGTTTAATCGGTAATGAATAAGTTGGTTGACTCTTTACAATTATGATGTTACAGCTCGATACATCCAACAAAATTTAAGGAAACTGTGATGTGCATCAGTAGATTTGAATGTTAATTATTGTATAGAAATTTATAATAGTTAATTTACATAATTGAAAGCAATAATAACTAGAAAGAAAGAAGAAAAAAAAAATATTAAACTAAGTGCTTAAAAATAAACTAATTTATAAAATAAATTTAACAGCAATCGTTTTAAAAGTATTATCAATCGAACGCAAATCTAATAGATTCTTCATAAACATTCTTTCAATTCATAAAAGATTAAAAAAGTAGGTCAAACAAAACTCACGAGTAAAACAAACTTGGTACTTAATGAAATTACATGGAAAATGCTTAGAAAGAAACTCGACTTTCATATTAAGAGAATGGAAACGTGTAACAAAGCGACAAGAGTCCGCTCCCGAAGGATCAGCGAGGATTTCTGGGTCAACATTGCATTTTATTATTTGCTTATTTCCTAAATAAATCTAGCCCTTGTCAACTTAGCAATAATTTCGATATTAACGGAAAAGCCATTTTTTGCTGTATTGTACATACAAAGGGAAATTACGTATTTCTATAATATTATAAAATTTTAAATATGCCGTGTCTGTACATTGAAGCTATTAAAAAACAACTGGAATAGACTATATAAATGATGGAGAACATGGTGCAAATTTTTTTTTAATTTCTTGTCTGTTTGTTCGGGATTCACGTAAACTACTGGGCCAATTTCGATGCACTTTTCGCTGATCTACAGCAAATTTTTAGACTTAAAAACTTCCGTACCATTTATCTTTGACTATTGACATTTCACCGATAAGTTTGCCGTATTCTCGATAAAACATCTTCTTTAAATTAAATTTTATCCATTTTAACTCGTATCGACGCGTCGTTGCTGCGGCCATGTTCAGAACTAAAACCTATACTCTCTAGGCAATCTAGTGCTGCATGTTTTAATAGTTTGGTTAGATAGCATTTAGCGCTGCAGCAAATACCTGAGTCAATCCATGGCACACTCGCCTCGCGCAAGCCCCCACTTTCATCAAGTTCGAACTTTTTTTGTTTTGAATAGCTTCTCTAGTACGTAGTACACATAGCTCAATAGTAAAAATATTCATAAGTTGAGCCGGAATATAACTTAGCTCTGTGTCGAGTTTAATTTCAATTCGTTCAGTAGTCTCACGTGATACTCAAAATGAGCGACGGACAGGAGACAAATATGAAAGTCGTATTTTCCGAGTCTTATGATTCGACTTAGCCTCCTGATTTTTGTTTATTCATCGTACATACTCAAACTCTCTATATAAACTTATTATACTATATTATATAGATAGATTATTATAAAAGAAGTGCTTTGAAAATAAAATTATCTACAAAATTAATTGATAACATTCAGTCCGTTCGGTTTTTAAAGAAATGATAAGCAATATAACATACGTTTGAACGATGTTTTTCAAATTTGCTTGAACACTCTACGTGAAGGCTCAATTAGAGCAGAGAAGCGTTTAATCCGGATTTGTATACCAACCAAAGGGACATGGCCAACATTTTTTGCACATTTTCAATTTATGTGTTATTTTTTACGTATTTTGTGCTTTTATGAAAGGAATGGAGAGAAATTTACTTTGAATTGGCTATAAACAGTCTTAATGATGACTGAAAGGCATCATTTTTATTTTATGGAATGGTGAGCTTATCATATTATTATTTTATGTAAATTTTAATAAAAATGAAGCATTATGTTTTGACATCAAAAAAATCTAGCAAAAAAGAAACCGATTACAAGGGTAACTATCTCTATTCTTTCACCTTCTCCCATTTATTTGGGATCGGCACAATATGTCTTTTCTTTCTACACTCCTTTTTTCTCACATACATCTGCTAGCACACCACAAGTCATCATATCATCCTTCACATAATCCATCCATCTCTTTTTTGGTCTACCTTTATACATTTGTACCCAAAGGGTAACTTATAAGCCTTAAATAAATATATTTTACTACTTCTTAAAATCGGTGCTAAGTAAAACATAACAATTATTATATTTTGCAAAGTTGCTGTTTTTATATTTTAATTGGCACCGACTTTAGTAAATATTCATTTTTTGGGTTTTAGTTACTCTTGAAGTCGTGTCTTCTTTGTTAGAATTTTTTTATTTTTTCTTTTAAGTCACGTACATATAATTATGTTGTACAATAAGAATGAAATTGAAATAAAACTATCCTAAAGCTTTACTGAATCCAACGCTAAAAGAATGATTAAAATCAGCCCAGTAACAAAAAGTTATGCCTGAACATAGTTAAAGTAAATATTTACGCAACAAATTGAGAACCTCATTACAAAGAACTGTAGTGGGTCTCCGTCAGGGCTCTCGGTAGAAGCCTATAGGGGGCGCTGGCGGGATATGCCGGTGGAAATAATACACCAGTCGCACTTACGGTTCACGTCGTTTACTGGAACACTACTTAATTATAATTACAATTGAAATACCATTAGCTGTATTATGGCCGTAATCGGTATCTAATCGAACGCAGCTCTAACACGTGACTTATCACACACTGATTATATCCATACACTTTAAGCCACTGATACTATCCATACACTAATTGAGTAAAAGATACACACACTGACTCAATTTTTTTGTGTAGGATCCAGCTGAATAGCCGTAGATGGCTGTTTCAGTGATACCGGGCTTCCCGACTCCGTGGGAGTGGAGGCATTCAGCTCGGGGGCAGCGCGGAGGTAGGAGAAGGAGGAGGAGGCACCTCCTGTGCGGTTCGATCTCGGCTCGACCACTGCATTTGGATGACTATCGGATTAAGCCGTAAAAGGCTGAATGAGCTAAGCCAACAGGCTGAATTGATGCAAATGGGGACGAGTTAGCAACTGCGCCTGCGGAGCCGATCCTAGTTTATTTTTACTACCGCTAGTTTACTACCGCTTCGCAAGGTGTTGTAGGGAGAGCTTGTAAAGAAGAAACGACAGCAGAAACTCTCCTGCAACACGCCTAAGCTAGTCTTGTGTGGCTTCTTATGTCTGTAATGAGTGGGTGTGGTTGGTGGGTTTAACGTTGTGTGAGTGGGCCGGGGCTGGAGGCTCTCCGGCGTCTATTCAGTCTGCGTCTGTTAAGCCAGGGAGATGTTCTGAGCGTCGGTGGATTCGTTATCGCGAGGAGTTCAGTGACTACGTCTGGCTCGTCAATGAGGACATTGCAAGGACGACGTTTGCTCGTGGAAGCGTTCGATGTAGGTCTATAACTGACCGTTTCCGTCACCAGAGGGTTCGGGTGTGGGGGGCTCGGTCAAAGAAATTGCTCGAGAAGGAGATGAGATAATCTTTGATGGAGGCAAGCTCTAGGTTGCGATGCAGGTGGACGTTCCGTATATAGAGCCGAGTGTCGACTGCAGTGCGCAAAAATCTATTTTGAACTTTTAAAATCGTTTTGTAGGTTCTATATCTGCTGACGTCGCATGTGAATAGAGCACTCTCATCCGCATAAAGGGCTAGCTGAACATTGGGGCACTATGGCATATCGTTGGTGTACAGCGAGAAAAGTAGTGGAGAGAGCGCAGAGCCCTGGGGGACTCCCACTGAAATAGTGTGAGTGGAGGACCGAGTGCCCTCCACTCGGAATTAACTCGGAACTAACATTTTGAGGAAGCTTCCCATGATTTCTCTGGCCTGGACCCAACCTTTTTGAGAAGATGCGACCCCTGTCTACAAACTAATAAATTGTTTCCTCACTAAATTAGAAGAAAGCACGCAGATAAATTAACTATTAATATTATTATGTACAATGGCAATGGCAGATGTGAGGATCATCTTTGTTTTCTCAAATGGTCAACAATGGGCGTCATTTTAAACTAATATTGAAATTCTTACAAATATAAAACAATGAAGGACATTCCGAGGGACGTCATAAATTGTTCCATATCCCAGCATCTGCGTTGCCTTACTGGGAAGTAATTTTCTAAAAACTACCTATAAACTATTTTGGCAACTTTGACACTCATCCTTTTGTAAAATTGGTTAAAAACCTTATCCCATTAGAGATATGAAATTTGGCGTATAAGTAATAATTATTATTATGTCTATTGATGTAAATTACTTATATATGCAAACAATATAAGTACGTCACTAGTTCTTCAAATCAAATATTTTTATTTTCTTTCTATCTTAGTTTACCTATATATTAATAAGTGAAGCAAAAACTTTATAACCTTTTTTACGAAAATTGCGCGGACGGAGGAGTATGAAATTTCAGACACTTATAGTTTATATTATAGAGAAGAAGCGACGAATGCTAATTTTTTTTTTTAATTATGCATAAAAAATACATTACACACACTACCATTCATTTGAGACACACACGCATATATACTCTTTTGTTTATTATTCAAGTCAAATTAACAGTGTAAACTCGGCGATATCTGTAATTATAAAAGTATAGTCTTTGACATTAATTATTATGGTCGAATCTCGAGCACGGGCGACCACTAGTTGTCTAAAATAACCGTAATTTTTTATAGGTTTACTCTCCTTAATAGAAAACAAAAAATTTAAAGTTGAGCAATATGATCAAGCTATGTATCCTTTGAGATTTGACTGTAACTCTGCCGGAGTGTGTATATCCCGATGACTGCAATCTCGGCGTCTTCCAGTCTCATGTGAATAAGTCCATTGTAAGTAAGCGTGCTCCATCCTAATCCATATATTCGCTTTTTTATTGGTGGAGTACAGCAGACATGCTGACAGTCCAACTGTGATGGAAAGTGGTTACCGTCGCCTATGAATATTTGCAACACTAAAGGCGCTACCACGTGCTGCCGGACTTGTACATGGAACTAGAACCCGGCTACTAATGTCTTAACACGACTCAAGATAGTTATAATCGCATGCTCTAGACCAGGGGTGGTAGCCATCCAAACGGGTAAACCACCCCCTACCACCTGCCAACTTAACATCAAACCAGACAGTAGTCAAACGCAAGTTTATACCATAATTTTTAGAAATTCACTTTATAGAATGCTGTAAATACAGAGCATTTTCATTTATATTAACATAGATCGTTCTACTGAATTCACCTCCAGTTTCCAAACCAGAAAAGATCAGAACCGACAAATACACTTTGAAAGGTTGTAGAAGCAAAATTGTGAACCATAAATTGTTGAAATACGCAATTTATCTAAAATACGCTGGGTTAATTGACTAGCAACGTATTACTTTGATTTAGAGCCCTTTAAAATAAGTTTTCAACCCAAGAGGGGACTCGCCGCAGCCCAATTTAAATCTTAACTTTTAGTTGAACTTCGCCATATCTTTCGAGGCAGGAGATTAAGATATAGTATATTTGAAGTAGCTTACGCAGACAAATTTTAACCGAAGCTAAATTTAACAATGTTACGCCTGATAATTAAGTAAGTTCAGTAAGATTGTTTGGCAATATAAATAGAATATGTTCTCATTAATCCAATGTTTATTCATCATCTTTGTCTACTTAATTAGCGTAATATTCTCCACAACGGAAATTATTTACTTTCATATGAATTGTAGTAATTAGTATAAAACGTACTGTACTGACTTCACCAAAATGTGTTACTTAATTTTTATTCATTCACTAGCTTCTGCCCGCGACTTCGTCCGCGTGGAATAGTTAAAAAAGTAAGTTAATAAAACCCCCCGATTTTGAAACATTCTTCGTTGGTGCTCCGTTCCTATTGGTTTAGCGTTATGATATAGCCTATGGCCTATAGGAAGGCTATATGAAGCCTATAGCCTTCCTAGATAAATGGGCTATCTAACACTGAAATAATTTTTCAAATCAGACCAAGTAGTTCCTGAGATTAGCGTGTTCAAGCAAACAAACAAACTCTTCAGCTTGATATTAGTGTAGATACGTAATTATCATTATTTTTATTACGATTATCTTTTAAGTTAGGTTGCCTGGAGGAAATCCTCCTAACTAGCTATTTAGCTTTGAACGATAAGCTTGCCTACTGTTATGACTCTTAGCTTGGTAATAATAAAGTATAATCGATCTATCTACGTAATCAGTAAAATAGTTTATCCGTTTTGGCAGAATCTTAGAGTAATTAATTAATTAAATAACATATAATTTATCATCGAAAACGATAATTAAATATTAAATGCAAACTCCCAGGGGCTATATTCGAATCCAATAGGTATTAAGTACTAATAACGCAGTGTTGTTATAAGTACCAACGTCTATGTGGATTTGATTCATTGTCCAGACAGTATATACCTACCTACTGTATACTATTTAGGCAGTCTAGTGTTATGACTTGAATTGTGAATTTTACAATAAATTCTTATACAATTAACATAGAGAAAGCGGGTGTTAAAATACCTAGCTATGTTCTTATACTACTTATTTACACTTGTTATATAGTAATACAGCAGGCTGAGAATAGAGAAGAAACAAAGGAAGCCCTACCGACGAGAGATAAGTTCTTAAATACTATGATGATGATAACCTTATACCTGTAAAATATCATCACAAAATAATTTTATTTGCTGTTTAAACAATAATAAGCTATTTAATTAATTAATTAAATCATTCATATATGAAGCCGGGATTGTTTTGAAGTAATAAAAATTGTACCAGTAGAGTTACCTATGACCCTGCCCTTTTTTAACGTGCTATCGGTGAAAGAAAATATAGTGAGGAATCCTTCTCGTTTATATAACATACTGGGATATACCTGCGACTTCATGCACGCTTGATTTGAAGTTCCCACGGGATTCCCGGAGCACAAAGTATACTAGCATTTAAAAAAAAACTGGAAGCCATCGTTTTAGTGGAAACTGTGTCGGAATAAGCTCATTTTTATGCATCCGAACAACTTCTAACTTCCGCTCCCGGGAAAATTTCCGCGGGATTCCCAAGATAAAAAGTAGCGCAGATTTTAATTCTAAGAATTTGGTGCCGATCAGCGAAAACTGCATCGAAATCGACCCAATAGTTTATATGTGAATCCCGAACAAACAGACAAACCGACAAACGGATAAGAGACAAGAAATCTAAAAAAAAATGCATCGTGTTCTCCATCGTTTATATAGTCCAT
Organism: Dendrolimus houi; assembly: GCA_039645545.1. Lineage (NCBI taxonomy): Eukaryota > Metazoa > Arthropoda > Insecta > Lepidoptera > Lasiocampidae > Dendrolimus > Dendrolimus houi. Next base: position 11,248,139 of record CM077132.1, read on the forward strand.
TAGGGTTTTTTTTAATAGCTTTAATGTACAGACACGGGATGCTTAGAAGTTTATAATTCTTAAAACTCTCCAGTTCACCATGAACAAATATATAACGCCGGAAATACCGTATATACCTTCAAATAAAAGAAACCTGAGGCCACACAGGGTAGTTTATGGGTTGACTCTTTTTTACTCAATAATAAAATAAAACAAAGTGGAGGAGAAAATGTAGGAAAACTGATCCCGGGCTTCGAAGCAGACGCTTCGGACGCAACTGGAATCTAAAGCTGGGATGTTGTTGATTATGAATAAGATAAAACAAAATATTTAAATAAAATCGACTCCGTGCCATTTATATTCTCCCCAACCAAGCTGACTACACTGCCGAAGTATAAAGAAACATAAATCAAAATTAAATGTTCCTATAACATTCCCTTTACGAGATATAAGAGAAACATTTAATAGTAACTTTAAACACGGAGCCACGTTAACAATACTTCATTATTATTTATGAAGACTTGAGCATAAATATTTATTTAATAATAAATATTAACAGACTATTAATGTCTCACTGCTGGGAATGGACAGTATACCCGCCTCGCTTGTCCAAGGCGGTTTGGCGGGTGTGGCACATCGGTTATCTCGATGTGCAGGTTCCATCATGATGTTCTCCTTCACCGTTGTTAACACGTGAAAATTGTAATTCACATTAGTTTAGAGAACCAATTTCATGTATGCGTTACAGCCAAGATTCGAACCTGCGTCCTTTGAATTTCCTGACGCGTGCGCTAGTCATTACGCTACCATGACTTAATATTTACTTGATCACAGGGAAGTAAATCGAAACTTAGATACTGATATTTAGAATAAACATAGGTTCCTATATGGTTTATTAAAAATATAATAAAATGTTGAGGAATATGTGGATGGCCGAAGCACATCATTGTCCGCAACAGCGTTTTTTTTATATTCGTGCTAGATCATTCATCTTTGGCCAGAATACCACTGATTAATACTCATCATCGGTATCAACTAGTCACTTGAAATTAAAAAAATCTGAAGAAGATAAAAACCTGATTGCTGCAAATGATGCGTGCGGGTGATTCACCCGGGTACTTTGTGACCAAATTATCAATAGCTAAGTTAGGTCACTTTCGAAATCAAAGTAGCGTCATATAATTTCTAAAGTCAAATGGGTATGATAATAAAAGAGATGCTTTTATTGAAAACATAGTACTAATCAGGATCATAGCACTTTTTAATAAATATTTATATCGCATAAAAAAAGTATTGTCAAACAACAATTGAATGACTTGTGGTGCCATCTGATATTGCAGGATTTTGGTGAATTTGTATTAGATTGAGGTTTTCAGATTTAGATTTTTAACGACCTATAGTCATTCCTAAGTATTATAGTAGGTACTGCTATATTAATTATAATCAAACATATTAAAACCTAACATCAAATATGTCTACAAATTAAAACTATTTAAGGGAGTACACTAATGTAATAGAACTGGCAACATATGGGAGTGGTACCTATACTATAAGAGCACACTTGGTGTTCCGAACCCTGACCCAAATAAAACATCCAGCTATCTGCCGTCACCGGCGTGGATTTGTTGGCCGAGTAAAGAATTTAGTGCTCACCCCTGTCCACCTCAACCTTTCTACGTGCGCCGAGGGTTACTTGAACTAAACTAGATGAAAGTATTTTCTTAGAATAAAAGTAAATCGAATGTTAACATTATTTTTATAAGTTATATCCAAAACGGTTTAGTTGATTTATATTGACTAGCTATGATTTTCAGATATCGTCACTATTTTTATAAAATTAATATTCAATTATTCTTATTTTGGACAAAACAACCCACAGCCAGGTGCTAGGGCATTTGCCCGACTGGATGGCTACCACCCCTGGTCTAGAGTATGCCGCCATAACAACCTTGAGTTGTGTTCCGGCATTAGTGACCAGGTTCCAGTACCCTTAAGAAAGCAGCAGCGCATTTGTAGCACCTTTGGTGTTCCAAATGTCCATAGGCGATAGTAACCGCTTTCCATCAAGTGGGCCGTCTGCCTGTCTGCTGAACTCATGTAATAAAAAAAATACACAATCAACACGAACAAGGAGGAACTAGAATTATTACCTAATTATTGTGTTAAATATGCTAACCACCACTTATCTATTTTCTTCTTGTGGTTTGAATGTTAATGGTTATCACAGAATACTCAACACATACAATATTATCTTTATTCGTCAATGTTAATTATATAATTGTTTAATTAAGATGGATATCGCCATCTTCAGTGTAAAAAACTAGTAAAAGTTCCCATGCTAAGCCATAATAGACCAAGTCTTGTTTGTGGTTACGATTCATTCTATACATATATTGTTTGGCCTCACTAACTGACTGACATTTCAACGTATAGCTGAAACTACGGGAATAAGACCGTGAAAATTTGCATGCGGGTTACTTCTATACTATAGATGCGCAATAAGAAAGGATTTTTGAATATTCAACCCCTAAAGGTGTGAGAAGAGTGATGAAAGCTTGTATGAAATTCCGTAATTTTATAAAGTAAGAAGCTCTAAATCTCATATACCTGTTTTTGGTTAGAAAAAAATGTATACGTGTATTGGCGTTTTTAGAAATTCAACCCCTTAGGAGGTGAAAAAGAGGCTACCTTTTAAATTTTTTTGACTACTCAAACTATGACTATTTCTAATCTCAGCGAATGAAGCCGCTGGTAACAGCTAGTTCTTTATACAAACTAACTATACGCATGAAATTAGGTAACATTTCCCATATATTGATAACTCCGCTTTTATTATCAAATCAGAAATAAACACTTGAATGATGATAACGATTCTTCGCCTCTGCTCCTACATTAATATTGGGTAAATTCATTTTATTAAATGTAACTATGTGTCTTAAGTCATCACCTAATTCTACACGACTCTCTGCGGCACGAATAAACCGGTGAGGTTTCTCTGCCACAGTTGAATATATTTTAATGTATATGTATGTACGCATATTGGAATTTATTTATTTTAAATATCCAATTTGACTTGAAAACGCATGATATCAGCTGTCGCCATGGATATAGAGAATGGATTCAGATCCTCACTTATCTGAAATACATATAGACAATAAGTAGTTTTTTTTTAATTTTAAAACATGCTGTTACGAGCTGCAGGACTCGAATTAAAATGCCGTTGGAATTATTATAGAGTTTATTAGAACTATACAAACACGTATAACATAGGTACAAATATAACTGAACACAACCAGTCCAACCGTAATGCACGATTCAATAATCCGCGCAAAGTCCGTCACTAAATAGATTACCGACTGTACACAAGTCTTGCTCCGCTTGTGGTTATCGCTCGACTGCCTCATCTCTCAATTGGGGCATTGCTTTATACTATACAAATACAATATGTCTGCTCGGCCGCATGGACTGAATTTCCTAGAATCACACCTGGCTAATGACTACCATAAAAGATTACAATACACAATGGGCTGTTATTCTAATCACAAATTTTAAACACAAAGTAAACAAAAGAAGTCCAAATGCCGAAAAGGAAAGAAACTGCAGGTGTGAATTTGTCTTTTGTTTGCGTTCAGGTTGTAACAATACGAAAAGGCAAAGGCGAAGTATCATAGTATTTTACAAAAAGCAGACTTTTATACTTTTGAGTTACCTTTGGTTTCGACCTCTGTGGTTGAGTGTGCTAAGCTCGTACTGGTTGGGCTTACTGAACCACAGAAAATACGAGTTCGATTCCCATGGTAAATTTCGTAAACGAACTTTCTATTTTTTACTATGATCTGGGTGTCTGGGATCGGTTCTGGTGTGGGCCGTTGTATAACAGAGTAGAATATACTTTGATGTACAATAAAAATATATACAAGTATAATATCCATTATACAAATGTAACTTCTTTAGCCTGGGGATATACAATGTGTTAGTCTACCGAATTTTATTGCAGAAGATCTATTTACTCTATAGTTAATCTCAAATATAGCATTCATAAAATTCCTATAGCACTCTACAGTATGTTGTTACACATTCGAAAACGCTTATTTTTAAACCAGTTAACTCAAGGTTGTTATGGCGGCATACTTTAGATCAGGGGTGTGGACGTCTGTGGGTTGTTTTGTCGCCACTTACGACAGGCTACCCGGCCGCAGGAAATTGTATTCTTTCTCCGTTCCTGCACGAATGAAAGTATAAAAAATAAAGTATTATCCATCTACCTCTAAAGCTTATTCTTGTCCTAACAAGCCTAACATGTGTGCAACATATTTACAGCATGGAAACGTTTGCAGTTGCACAGTCTGGCAGAGTGAGCACAGAACCTTTTATTCCGTTTTGTACAACGTATCTGAAAATGTGCAAAAACCCCAAACAGTGTCGGAGTGTAGTAATTCACTGCGTCATGACATGCAAGCCGAGTAATCAAATTTCGTGTTATCCTTTTATGTTAGGCTGTGCACAAAAACAATGATTTAGGGATTCGCACTGTCGGAATTTAAATTAAAGTTTGTAGGCGTCTGAATAAAACAATGCACACGCTTAAAATAGAATCTGCAATATGAGTTCTCTAGCATTAAGTAGGTACATTGCCCTCCAGTCATTATTAGTAATCTTTTTCCACAACTTAAATAAACTGTCGTGAATAAGCGCCAGTACTGTGCAGATATTTCATGGTTTCCTTTCTCGCACGTCACTCGAACCGTCTCCAGCCACGTGCCACCGCCTCATCATCTAAAACCCTACGAACTCAATACGTTAGCGGCTGTAAGCGCTTTCTGCAAATCTTCAGGAAAGACCACTACATTATTAATGACCAGTTTCTATACCTTATTATTCATTTCTCTGCCTTACCATCGGTTGAATTTTGACATTACTTGTATGGAGCTTATGTCAAATTTTAACCGATAGTAAGACAAATGAACGGTCGGTAAGATATTGGAACCGGCCATAAAACTATCCTCCAATCTATAGATTCTGTTTTGTACTTATGTAACACACACCAAGCATATTTATCCTTAACTATTTGTTCGTTTATTTTTGCGGAACGGATATAATCATGAAACACTTTTGTATAATTAAAAATTAAATCTCAACCAACCTCAAAGATACTTTTTCGCTCCAAGTGAAAGTAAAAGAACGTAATTTGTGTTGTAAAAGGAGTAAAAGACTTTATAATACATGGAAGGGTCATTACACGGCTGTTGAATTCACAGCACACGTGCAAAACCAACCTCTAAATGCTAGTACAACACTCCTACTCAGCTTAGACATGTATGGATATGAGCAACACTGCTCTATAGGGTTGCCAGTGAAAATTGTATTTTAATAATTTTTATCGGTTTAGTTTAGTATTATTCTAATAATAATTGTATGTCCATGTAATATATCCCATAAAGACTGGTTGATAAACCTTATTATTTAAATATTTTAAAAGAGATAATTTTAAAAATGTAACTACGATTTAATTAAATCATTTATAACTTTTTTTAAATTTTCATATTAAAATAATAGCAAATTTCAAAATATTTTTCATTTTGTCGTCCTTGCGAATATTTAAGAAGGTAAATAAAGTCCGTATTTGAAAGAGATTAAAATTTGAATCCTGATTGAGCTAAATTCTAAACCAAACCCATGCATAAGCCGACAAAGATAATAAGTAGTCTGAAGTCGTGGTAGCGTAATGGGTAGCGCACGCGTCCGGAACTGAAAGGGCGTGGATTCGATCCTGGCCAGAACGCATGCATCGCTTAGGCAGTTTTCTGACCTAATGTGCATATTGTCACAATTACCACGTGCTAACAACTGTGAAGGAAAACATCATGATGCAACCTGCACATCGAGATAACCGATGTGTCAAACCTGCCAAGCCGCCTTAGACAATCGTGGCGGGTATACTGTCCATATTCCCCTATAATAGGAGGCCCTAGCCCAGCAGTGGGACATTTATGGGCTCTTATTATTATTTATTATTAGTCTGAATTAAAACGTATTTTTAAATACACAACACGTCACATAACCCCGTGGCATTTCAATTTTACAAATTATAATAATTATGAAGCGTCGGCTAAAAACCGAACTAATCCGGTGAAGAGACGTTCATACTTCTCGAGATAACAAATTGTATAAGTTCCGCATTATGACGTATGTAGATTATTACAACCCTACAAAACCCTAATAACAAAATGTCCTCTTACCACACTCATTTGTGCAAACAACCAAATGAAAAAGTTGAAACATTAAAGCATTTACCTTGAGCACATTCCCTGGTGACACTGCTTTTAGAACGAGATTTGAAACAGTTTAAACTCAACTTTTGTACTAATTGCCTCTACAAATAACATTATAAATGAACACCATTCTGCGAGGGGAAGTAAAACAAGCTGAATACGTATTCAGGAGTATAAAGAAACAGAGTCATTTAGGACAACTTGTGTACCCTGCTTAATTTCCACGGTTGAAATTAATATTTTATTTTACTTTTTCCTTTTGATACCCACAAATTCAAAGCATTCGCTATGAATACTAATCTATCTGTACTTTTTTTGGCACCTGTTCATCTCCGATGTTCTTTGAGACCTGAATAGTCATCTTGTATTTGTTCACATTGCTATGGTAGATCTTAACCCGTAACAATTTATTTTAATATAATATTACTAGGAGATGCCCGCAACTTCGTCCAAGCTTAACTTGAAATTTCCGCGGGATTCCCGAGACACAAAGTACAGCATTAAAAAAATAATGTAAGCTATCGTTTTAGTGAAATTGTGTCGGAATAAGCTAATTTTTATGCATCCGAACAACTACAAACCGCTCCTGGGAAACTTCTCGCGGGATTCCGGGGATAAAAGTATTACACATTTTATTACTTAAAATTTGCTATCGAACAGTGAAAAAATCGCATTGGAATTCGATCTTTTTTTTTCAAGCTGGCCGTTATAAAGCATTCCCAGAAAAATTCCCGAGGGTTTCCGAGAATTAAAAGTAGAGCAGATTTTAGATTTTCTAATCTAATATTGTTAATTAGGATTCGCCCGCGACTTCGTCCACGTTGGATAGAATAAGATAATTTATACGTGTCCTAAGAACTTGAAACCACTCCCGGGAAAATCCCGCGGGATTCTCGGGATATAAGGTATCACAGATTTTATGATAGAGAATTTGACATCGATCAGTGACAATATCAATCGGAATCCGACTTTTTTTTCAACTGGGCCACTTTAAACCGCTTCCAAGAAAATTCCCGTGGGATTCCCGAGATACAAAATATTTTAAGTCCGAAAATTTGTTATCGATCAGTGAAAACCGCATCGAAATCGGCACAGTAGCTTTTACGCCAATCCCGACCAAACAGAAAAACAAAAGAAAAATTCTAAAAAACAAAAGCCCACAACTTTTACAATTTTATAATATTATAGATTACCACGTGCTGATAGTAGTAGCAAAACTTCGTACACCACCTGCACATGGATGTTGCCGATGTGCGAAACCCGTCAATCCAACTCAGATAATAAATACCTATTAACTATATCGAGGATCTGTTTATCACGTCCAAATATTCAGTATTAATCTCCTGTAATATATTATAAACCTAGCCACATTGAAATTTAGGTAGTAAGTTATTTAATAAAGGCGCCTAACTACATACAGAACAGGAGTAGGGTGTGAGAGGGATTTCTCCGAGATTCATTTTGATTACGGCCAGGATTAGGTGTCCTAAGGATCGTGGGACCGACGCACGATGACACGCGACCTTCACTAATCCACGATTACTCGACCCGTGGAAATGGTCTCTAAACGATTAATTTAATTAAATTTGTTGATTACTGGACTTTAAAATTTTCTGGCATTATACTGTGATGTTAACAAAGCATGCCGCGAACGCGACCTAATATTAACGTCTAAGGCTCGATATACACTATGACGCTGTTCACGGTTCAATCCCGTTCCGGTCTCGGTGCAATCAAATCTCGCTATGTGTACATTAGATACAAACACTGCTATTAATTTGCTGTTAATTTGTGTTGCATCACTCAAATGTTATTTTCGACGAACCGGTACCGACTTGCCATGGGATCGGAACTAGAACGATACGATATCGAGAATGCTCTGATTCTTTCTTGTTTAAAAATATTTGACCAGACCAGAAACGGACCGAGACCGGAGCGAGTTTCAACCGTGAACAGCATTATAGTACGCATTGAGCCTAAAATGTCAATATCAATTATAACGTTATATTGACATCGATTTTGAATACGACTTCAACCAGTTGATTGATAAATTACAAGTAGTTACTTGTATTCTAACAATAAATTATAGAATTCTCAAGTAATTAGCGCCTATAATATCTACTGTGAACCCTGGAAGCTCAAACAAGGCATTACTATTACTTACTACTACGAGTACATATAACTACTTTTAAATGTGCAAAAAGGTAGATATAAATTAGATTTATATAGACGGACACAGGGGGGACTTCATGAATTTAATAACGATTCCATATTTATATATATATTTATATTTACAATTTAGCTACGAGAGCCCAACAAAAGACAAAGTTGCTTTCGCATTTACGAGTTTAGTATGGATTCTTAGTTTCTTTGTATAATATATATACTCTTATGTACAATGTATTATTATCTATGGTATATACTGTCACTATTAATTGTAATTACATGATATTATTAGATTTTGGCTACAGATATCGTTTGTATAATCTGACAGTTCAAAGTGATCCGTCTTGGTTGTTATCATATTAATTTACGTAATTGCGCGATTTATATTTTGTTTCCTTATACAATCAAATAAAGAATACGTGATTTTGCCAATTTTCCTTAAAGATTTAATTATCAAAAATATTATATTTAGAATATTAACATTATGTTCCGTAATTTATTAATTACGAATTGATTTAAGTTTGAGTTCTCGCTCAAATCAGTTCAATTATACTTAACGTACACTTACACAAAAGATCTTATACATTAACATTTTGAAACATGAATTAATTAATCTTTATTTGTAGTAACAAATATAGCTAATAGTTGTAAACATGTTGCAATCAAAATGAAAAGATCTACAAAAAATGTCAACAAATTTGGATAGGACACGTCAATCTAAAAAATAATATAATTCTAATTATTAAACACAAATCAATTAAATAATTCACATGAATACAATTTTAATAATTTTAATTTTGCACTATATACCTCACAATAGGGATGTCCCTTATAACTTCACTAATGTTCAATGTATATGGCAAAAGGCGTGGGGCGCTTTGATTAAATTAATTAAAATACTATTAGGGGACATCCCTAGTGTGGAGCATATCCATAATATGAGGTACAGCCCTAACATGTAGGACACCCTAGTGTGAAGGATATTTCTAGTAGAAAGTCTCCAGTATGGAACCAGTTTGGCCGCCGGAGTCGAGCACTCGTCCTCTGAACGCGAGTCCTGCGACCTCGGTCCTGCGACCATCCCTACGTTCGCGTCCATTCCCATTTCCATACAAACAAAGAAATTTGATCACTTTATAAGTGTACATGATCTTTCCATTTCTTTTTTTTTTATTGGAGGAGTTCTGCAGACAGGCAGATGGCCCAGTTGATGGAAAGCGGTTACCATCGCCTATGGACATTTGCAATATAAAAGCTGCTACAAATGCGCTACGGCTCTCTTAAGGGAGACTGGAACCTAGTTACTAATGCCGGAACTCAACTCAAGGTTGTTATGGCGACATACTTTAGACCAGGGGTGGTAGCCATCCAGTCGGGCCAATTTCCTACTACCTGGCTGTGGGTTGTTTTGTCGCTTCTTACGACAGGCCGCCCAGCCGCAGGAAATTGTATTATTTCTCCGTTCCTGCACGGATAATGTAGTATATATGACAAAATTTGTTTTCTTTATAACCCAATTCGTGTCCACCCCAGATATACTAATTCGGCGCTCACTTAGAGAATTTTTCTTTTGTAAAACCGACAACACCGACAAAAAGGTCAAGTACGGGTCGTACTGATTTTACCTAATAAATAAATTGATTTTTAGGAAATACTGAGTTCTGAATAATTACTACCGATCGTAGGTGACTTCGTTCGTCGTTTTTGTTCGTCTTTTGTAATTTCTGCAGACTTTTATCACGCAAAACGACATCTTAGATCAGTCACTAAAAGTTGACACGTAACGTGGCAACAAAAGACACTGTGGGACCGCGAGCCGCTTATGAGGTAACAGTTACCTGATATTTTATCTACGTCTTTGCTCCATCGTGCCAAATCTAGAGATTATATAATCAAAAAAGGTCATGTAATCAATGTATGAATATGTATAGTTTGCGAACTGTGTTTATATTACACATAGTTAAATAAAAACAAATGTTTAATAATGTTCATATGCATTCTTTTTCCAAAGATAATTTTGACATTACATAAACAAAACAAAAAAGAAAAATATTGTTTTGGAATACAAAAAAGTGTTGGACATACACTGTTTTGGGTTTGGACAAAGTGTATATTTTACTTTTTTTCTTTAAAACTACATATTAATGTATTTTGTTTCTTGTTTAGTTGTATTTTCTTTAAAATATATTATAGTTCTACTAAAAATTCATAGTTCTTATACATTATATATTTATAATATTTTGGTCGCCAATCTTTGAAAATGAATGTGTATATAACATTTTAATGTATTACTTGAAAAATCAAAATATTATTAGTTGTTACTACGAAAGCCTTTAATTTGTTATCTCAGTCGGTTGTTCCTGCCTTATAAACATGGTCCTTTCAAAGCAAAAATCTAGTTTCCTAACTGAGCATTATATTATACTGTACAAAAAACATACTCACAAAACATCTGTTATGCCTCTACTACACCCAAAATAATGTTAGTATAAGTGACTGAGTGACGCCGTGGCAGCTGAAAGTTTGTTGCATTATCTCAGATGCAACATCGTTAAGGACGTTAAACATTACTTACATGATACCTCATGTATACACATTATACACTAATGTACCTAATCGTTAACGCGTTATTTATATTCTGGGGCTTCATTTGCGTTAGTGTTAAAGATTTAGGATGTAACCGAATGCGTCTTATTTGAAGCGTAAAAAAATAACTACATTAACGCATAATCCTATTAATGTGTAGGTACACATACGTAACGTATATGAAGCCCCCCCCTTAAAGCTGTAAGACGTATTTGGTCATACTAACTAACACTAACGCAGATGGAGCAAGAACATGCCGGTTACTTTCCTACCTTAAGCTACAATAATTGTCTGGAAGAGATTGCTTTTTAGCGAGAAGACCGCCCTTTGTACACAACTAGATATAATTTTAGTTTTTAAGTTCATTTTTGTATTGGTGTATAATAAAGGGTTATCTATCTATCTATCTAATTTCACAAAGTATTTAATTGTAACGCAGGCAAGCACTGGAAGATTGGAGACTACGGGTTCGATATTTAGGATCGGAACCCTAAACATCGACCGTGGACTACACCGGTTTCCGAGTTGGATGATATTACTATTCTATTACAATAAAATTCTTCCAATGACTTGAACACCTCTCGATCACAGCTGGAAATTCCATGAAATAGCCACAACACCAAAAAGGCGGGACCAGAATAATGGTTGTTCATTTTATGGGGATCTTTCGTAAGCGAAATAAGACGTTTCGCAAACATAAAAAGTAATGTAACTTCCATAATATTATTCCCTCTCTGACATTTCAATAAAACAGTGTCATTCACGACATAAATATATGAATGGAAATGTTAAGATGTGAAGAGTAAGTGCGAACTTGGAAGTAGGTCACGAAGGCATCTAGGCACCCTTTCTGAAGGGTGCGAAGAGCGAATGACTCGTGTGCCCGTGAAGGCATGTGGTATATGAACGCTTATACGTTTAGACGACAACTAGAACAGTTCACACTTTGTATTCAAATCGCAGCCATATGACAAACAAAATAATGGGTCGTGAACTGTCAGCAAAACAAACGTGGAAACTTTGCCAAAAACATATCATGAAATATTTTGATGTTAAACATTAAATCACATCGGAAGCAGCTTACGAGTCATGAATCTCAACGATATCTTATTTTTTTTATTGGTCTAGTTCTTGTGAGGCTGTGCACAACGTAGAGTTCCGTAAAGGTAGCGAACCTCCACGGGTATTGACGTTTCGCTATGAATAGGATTCCTTATTAATTGGCTAATACCAGATGAATAAAACTGTGGAACCATTTACATGTGTGTTAACACAACTTAGATATATTACTAAGATGTTGTCCCAATTATAAATTAAATAAACGAAAATACCTGACAGCTCCTAAATTAAACCTAGCTTAAAATAAATTCTTAACTAATCTGGCGATGTAGGTGGAGCAGAAAATAAGTTAGGATTGTACAAATGAAATGTACATACTTACACTAATTTATAAAATCAATAAATAAATAAATCGAAACACATTTATTTTGTTAGTATAGTTTAAATTTATAGTATAATTTGTAATTAAGAAAATAATTATATAAACCTTTGTAGCATACCTAGATATAAAATTATCTAAATAAATATATTCTAAACGCTTGCTTCTTTGAAACGTTTGTACTGGTTGTGTCCAGTTATATTTGTACCTGTGTTATATGTGTTTGTATAGTTCTAATAAATTCTATAGTAATTCCAAACGGCATTTTAATTCGAGTCCCATAACTCGTAACAATATATTAATCTTTCCAGATTATATTTCATCGATTTATGGTTGTTTTCATACTTTGATTGCAGGTCTTCTGGGAGATAATTTACAACGATTGGTGTCATATATTCCTCGCGCCTTGTCCCATACACTTTATTATATTAAGGAATAATATGTTTACATGCGTCAGATCTCGGTCTCATGTTGTTAGGTCTAGTCTTTTTAACTAATAGTTCTGGTTTGTTACATTCAGTTAATATTAAGAATTTAAACTTGTCAAATATACTCATAACATAACAATATTTGAATAAATCTTTATAATTGTTTTTATGTTTATGGAGGAACAGGAATATTAATATGATTTAATATTCCTGGGTACTATAGTTTTTAATAATCGTAACTGAAGTTTGTATATATACAATAAAAATTTGTTTTGTATGTTCAACCATAACTACTTAGACCGTAATTAACAACCACATCTGCTAGAGCTAGGTAAAGTAAGCGTAATGTTTTATACGGCAATTTGTATTTTAATATGGTCATCCTACTCATGCACGCCCCAGCAAAATCGGCTGTCAATTACGAGACCTATATATGGATGCTCAGGTACAACATCTAAAGTAAGACAATTGTAGTTAATTTTCTTCTGAAAACAAGCATGGTGATGAGCCATTATACAAGGCTTAGACAAAATTGTGTTGTGATTGGAGTGAAATTAAACAATTTTCTATTTTTGGTGTTTATGGCCAAGCCTACGTCGTGTGCCCATTTACGTAGTTGGTCAAAGTTGTGTTGCAGTAACTTTGGGCGCTTAGAATTTTTTTATTAGCTACAACTAAACGTGATTCGTCGGCAAATTGGTATACGGAACCCTCCGTTATTAGTGTACACATGTCATTGACATAATTCAAGTATTCTAATGGGCCAATTATTGACCCCTGGGTCGTGCCTTTTATAGTCATTTTTGTGCTCTGAATTGATTTTGGACTTTTACTGTTGTGAATCTATTTGTGTGATAATTTTGAAGAAGTTCCAGGATCGGACCTTGTATGCCATTACGAGATAATTTGTAATATAGTATATCATATTGTAGCATATCAAAGGCTTTGCTAAAATCAATGAAAAGAGCCATAACGTGCATTTTATTATCTAAGTAACCATTAACTTCACTAGTGAATTTACGTAAAAGTTTATTTTTATGCATAGGTACAGGAGACTTCTACCGTCTTTGTAAATATGTATATCTTAGCATATATCATAGTTTTAGTGATTCATAAAATAATCAGGTGTGACACACAGACAGACAGACATCGGAGTGGATTATAGTCCACTGTGGGTTTTTGATTACCTTCAGCAATGGGCAGCTGCGTGTCATTCTACATATAGTAAAGGGTTTTGTAATGGTTACAAACATTACCTGTAATTTTGTTTATGCTACTGTACCCATAAAACGTTAAATACCCATAAAATTTATTCACGTACACCAAATAATAATTTTTATTATGTATGTCTCTGCAGACCACGGGCCATAAAAATGGCCCGGACTTTTGGGGAGCTTGCGTGGGGCCATGGGAAGGCTAAGACGTAGAGGCCCTTTGACAAATTTAATCTAAATGTGGCGTGACACTGACCGACAATTATTCCTTTCTACACCATATAAAATCCACCCAATTACAAGCCCCGGTTAGTGTAGGACTAATGTCGGGTATGAGAACAAAAGGTACCGGGCTATTGATATGAACTACTGGTGTAACTACGGATCTGAGTCTATGGGGACTATGGCGTCTGCCCATCGCAATGTTCGGGGAACATGGAAAAATGAGCAGTTGGTGACTCGCCACTCCCTGCATGAGCCCATAAAAATGCCAGCCACCATATAATAATAATTATTTTTATATGGTGGGCGTGGTCTTGAGAGACATACACGATAATAATAATAATCGGGAAACAAACACATATTTTATATCCCCAAATTAAGCAAGTTTCGCCTGTGTTTGGGTAATATACAGCGGACTTCTCTAGGGTCGATCCCAAATACATATCACACTAGGTTCTGCCCGCGACTTCGTCCGCGTGAAATAGTTAAAAAAAATGAAGTTATTAAAACCCCCGATTTTGAAACATTCTTCATTGGTGCTCCGCTCCTATTGGTCTTAGCGTGATGATATATAGCCTATAGCCTTCCTCGATAAATGGGCTATCTAAAACTAAAATAATTTTTCAAATCAGACCAGTAGTTCCTGAGATTAGCGCGTTCAAGCAAACAAACAAACTCTACAGCTTTATATATTAATATAAGATATACATATCTTAAAAACTTCTCAATGTATCTTGTTAAAACCAGTTTCCGTTAGAAGTATTTTAAGTAATAAAAACTAACTAAGTGGAATATCTCCCTGAATTTTTTCATATTTGCCACCCCATACTTCAACTTTAGCATGGAGGTACTTTTTGTTAATATCTTACCTATTTAGACTTCAAAAAGTTAAAAAGGTACATTATCTTCATGTTGTAAAGACCCCACATGTTTATCTACATTACACCGCTAATTGTTATTTTTATAGCAAATTCACAACATCATTGCATTACAGACTTATAAAAATACACCTTTCTGCCAAATTACACCCATGTAAATAATACACCAGTGTCTAAGGAACATGGCTGTGTCATACGTAGATAGTCAGAGAAACGGAAAGACGGACAAACGGACGTGACTATTGTAAAAGGGTTCTGTTATTGCCAAAATGGCCACGGAACCATGAAAACAGCTGACGTTTATCACACATTTCAGGAACCCTTCACCTATATATGTGGATTAAAACACACTCAGCCAATTTTTCTTACTTTGTATACTTTATCCTTTATTACTTTACGAAAGTCTTCGAGCAATGCCTATCCATCATGACATACGGTGCCAAGACATGGACACTGACAGTAGGACTGGTTCCCAAATTCAAAGTCGCTCAACGGGTTATGGACCGAGCTTTGTTAGGTGTTTCTCTTATGGATAAAATCAGACATGAGGACATCTATAAGAGAACAAAGGTAACCGACATAGCTCGCAAAATTAGCAAGTTGAAGTGGCAGCGGGCCGGTCACGTCTGTCGCAGGACCGACGGCCGATGGAGAAAACGAGTCCTGGACCACGTCTCGGCAAACGTAGCGTAAAACGCCCGCCAGCTCGGTGGACTGATGACCTGCGCAATGTCGCCGGCAGGGGCTGGATGAGGAACACGGGAGACCCGGATATGTGGCACGTACTTGGGGAGGCCTACGTGCAGCAGTGGACAGAGATTGGCTGAAGAAATACTTTATTCAATCAAAAAATTAAGTGAAGAAAGTATCAATTATTCCAATATAATTTATATAATAAACCAAAAACGCTCTTTAAGTTACTATATAAGTAAATAAGTATAATGTTTCCGTTCATCCTCATCCGGTTGAATTGAGGGGCCGGTTCCCATAAAAGGCCGAAAATGGAGTGCAAACGAAACTACTTCTCGATGGTAATTACTGATCAATAATTTACAAAAAATATTTAAATAAATTTTAAGGATATTGTTACAACTTAGCTAAAATTCCACAAAGCACGCCGACAAATATGAATGCACACCTGCCGGCCATAAAGCACGGTTTATTACCTACCCGCATTTGGACTTCTTTTGTTTACTTTGTTTTTAATATTTGTAATTAGAAAAGCCGTCTATTGTGTATTGTAATCCATTATGGTAGGCAGTGGCCAGGTGTGATTCTTGGAAACCATTGTTTACACGGTCGTGACATATTGTAAGCGGAGTACAAAGGAATGCCCCAACGGAGAGAAAGGCAGTCAAGTGACGATCACGATACGAGCAAGACGTGTACATTCGATAAACTATATAGTGACGGACTTTGCGCGTGTTATGGAATCGTGCAGTTTGTACTGGTTGTGTCCAGTTATATTTGTACCTGTGTTATATGTGTTTGTATAGTTCTAATAAATTCTATAGTTATTCCAAACGGCATTTTAATTCGAGTCCCATAACTCGTAACAATATATTAATCTTTTCAGATTATATTTCATCGATTTATGGTTGTTTTTATACTTTGATTGCAGGTCTTCTGGGAGATAATTTACAACGATTGGTGTCATATATTCCTCGCGCCTTGTCCCATACACTTTATTATATTTAGGAATAATATGTTTACATGCGTCAGATCTCGGTCTCATGTTGTTAGGTCTAGTCTTTTTAACTAATAGTTCTGATTTGTTACATTCAGTTAATATTAAGAATTTAAACTTGTCAAATATACTCCTAACATAACAATATTTGAATACATCTTTATAATTGTTTTTATGTTTATGGAGGAACAGGAATATTAATATGATTTAATATTCCTGGGTACTATAGTTTTTAATAATCGTAACTGAAGTTTGTATATATCCAATAAAAATTTGTTTTGTATGTTCAACCATAACTACTTAGACCGTAATTAACAACCAAATCTGCTAGAGCTAGTTAAAGTAAGCGTAATGTTTTATAGGGCAATTTGTATTTTAATATGGTCATCCTACTCATGCACGCCCCAGCAGAATCGGCTGTCAATTACGAGACCTATATATGGATGCTCAGGTACAACATCTAAAGTAAGACAATTGTAGTTAATTTTCTTCTGAAAACAAGCATGGTGATGAGCTATACAAGGCTTAGACAAATTTGTGTTGTGATTGGAGTGAAATTAAACAATTTTCTATTTTTGGCGTTTATGGCCAAGCCTACGTCGTGTGCCCATTTACGTAGTTGGTCAAAGTTGTGTTGCAGTAATTTTGGGCGCTTAGAATTTTTTTATTAGCTACAACTAAACGTGATTCGTCGGCAAATTGGTATACGGAACCCTCCGTTATTAGTTTACACATGTCATTGACATAATTCAAGTATTCTAATGGGCCAATTATTGACCCCTGGGTCGTGCCTTTTATAGTCCTTTTTGTGCTCTGAATTGATTTTGGACTTTTGCTGTTGTGAATCTATTTGTATGATAATTTTGAAGAAGTTCCAGGATCGGACCTTGTATGCCATTACGAGATATAGTATATCATATTGTAGCATATGAAAGGATAGCTAAAATCAATGAAAAGAGCCATAACGTGCATTTTATTATCTAACTAACTATTAACTTCATTAGTGAATTTACGTAAAAGTTGTGTTGTGCCTTTAATTATTTTGAAATAAAATGATGTCAGATGTCAAAGTACACAAAATGCCAATGTTGTTATAGAGTCCCCGTTATGAAAGAAATCCCACAGACGCCGTACTTAATACTATCAGAGTAATTATTGCTAATCCGTAAATTGATGTAGGTAATTACTAAGTATATCAGAGCACTTTTTTGAAATGAAGATAAGATTAAATTTAATATATAAAGACAATATTAGTGAATTATTGTAGTTTTTGAAACTCTAACAAAAAATGAAAGTTACTTTTGGAGTGATTCTAGCTTTGGCTGTTGCCGCCACGGCCCAGTTAACCTCTGTAGAGGATTTATCAATTTATAACTATCACGCGAGAATCGGTATCCCTGAAGCGCGTAGAATTAAGAGGTTAGAAGAAGAAGCAGCCAAATTTGGTGACGCTAGTAGAATCGTTGGTGGCTCAATCACTGACATCTCTCAAACTCCATACCAGGTATTCATTAGAAAATATATGTATACATTTTTAGTGACTAAAAATTTAAACTTAGACTTAATATTACGTAATGAATTGGGTATTTGACACTTAAGTAAATCAAAAATCAGGCATCAAATATCTTGTTACCATCCTAAATTCAACATTTCATTGCTATTGATTGCTATAAAGCAATCATTTTAATTATAGTTTAAACAATAATTAATTAGCTATTTGATTCGTTAAAATTGTGACGTCACAAGCCAATATTCTCATACAAATATAGGAGGCTATGAGGTTTTGTGCAATGATAAACAGTATCTCAGTTGCTTTGACTGTCAACCCAATTATGTAGTTAAATAAAACTATTACACTGAGCAGCTTTAAGTAGTGAATTTTTTCTGCCATTTATAGGCTGGACTCGTTATCCAAATCCTGTGGATCTTCACTTCAGTTTGCGGTGGCTCTTTAATTTCGAACACTCGAGTAGTAACCGCCGCTCACTGCAACAACGATGGTAGCGGCGTTAGCGCTCAAGCCTTCACCGTCGTTCTTGGTTCCAACACTATCTTCAGCGGCGGCACCCGTATCGCTACAACCAATGTTGTTATGCACCCACAGTGGAACCCTAGGACCGCTGCGAACGATATTGCCATCCTCCGCATCAATTCTGTCGCGTACACCAGTAAGTTATATTTGTGTTATAAAATTTTGAAAATATATAGAAAAGTTGGTTGTAAAATATACACACGTTAATTTGTATTCCTAGTGCTACTGTTTTATCTGAGATAACGTTATAGTCATTGATCGTTTCACGCAGATGTAACGATGGATTTAATGCATAATTTGAGATGCGGTATTGATATTACTTGTGAATGACGTTAAATATTGACAGATAACTTATGTATATGTCGGGTTCACGGCGTCCGAACGACACGATACCGAGTATAACACAATAATAATCTGAAATATTATAATCAAAGTTTATTACACTAGAATTATTACAATTACAATATTAAATACAGCACAATAATACACAGAAATATTAGGATAACTCCAAGAGTTGCATCCACGCTTGTCAGGCGTCGAGCAGCAATTTGCCCTCCAAGAATACTGTGATTATCAAGCAGTAATTATCGACCACAAGACGACTTGGTTGTAGACTGGTCGGTTGAAGACTGTTTCAAGACTGTCCCCTCTCTGCCCAACACAGCGTATTTAAGGTCCTCGTAGCGCGCCGTAATGACAATATCCGGTAATGCTTTCGCGCCACTTCAGTTCCGCTTTCTTCATAAAACCAACTTCTGCCATCCATATTAACTTTCAACTTCCGGTTACTCCATTTCCGATGTTCGTCGCTTGATAACAAATGCCTCTAGGTTGACATCCGGTTATATGACTACTTGCGCCATATGGTTACTTTATAATAACAAATACAATTCCTATATATATACAACAATATAGCTACTATATAACAATGTTATTTTTAGGACATATTTGGTCATCAATCAACTAATATTTTCTTAAGTTTTCGAGTATACATAATAAAACTACGTTTTAACGGTTTATTACATAGGCAACTATCTAACTATAACATTATCCCAGATGAAGTCCGAACACAAGCCAGATTTTAGACTTCGCTCCATATCATTTAATTCAATTTACGCTCAATCAATATACTTAAAACGCGCGGTAAATATCTCGATTTAAGAATAGTAAATTGTTACACAAAAGATAAAAATGATATATGTAGGCACGAGATGGTTTCGCGCACGAGTGTAACGAGGGCGCTAATAGTTCGAGTGCCTAAATAGATCTTTCATCCGAGGTTAACACTCTGCTTTTCATATGAGGAAAGTAAATAGAAACTGATTAATTAAATAAACAACTACTTCTCTAATAAAATCATGCTTTAAATCCATATCTAAATCTGATGAACTCATTTAATACGTCACATTTTGTAAGATACGTCAAGTAAATTTCTTTTTCTGTGGCATACTACAAGCCAGTTTTTTTGTCATTAATGATAGATAAATACTTAAACTACAAATTTATGTAAAATAAATAATAAATTTGTGAAAAATAAACTATGACTATAAATCATATTACAAAAATTTTGATATTTTTTAATTATAATTTTATGTCGCGATTTAGTTCAGAGATGACTTGCATATTTTGCAATTTTTTTTGACAGCACGGAAATTCGTTTCCCAGGTACGAAAAAGTACAGTTTTCATACCTATTGTTAACGATAGAATTCGATAGATGAACGTCCCGCTCGGTGTTGCCTGTAAAATAAATAAATTAGATAATTAAATAGAAATAATCAATATTATAACTTAAATATACATGTATAAAATATTTCTGTTTTTACCTGGTTGTTTTCGTTAATAAATAAAAGCATATATTGAATGCATAGAGAGTAATAGAATGCATGAATTTCACTCGGGATTGATCCGGAGACAGTTGCCCGCGACCTCCGACCGAGCTACACGTGCCCTGCATTCAATTCTCTCAAAGCACCAACGGCTAAAGTTAAAACCCTAAAAAAACCTTGTTTAATTTCTCCTTTGCACCATTGAACGTTATATCCGTTACACCTGTGATCAGGTAAATTCAAGCGTTCTTGCCGAGTATGAGAAATAAAAGATAATAAAACCATATCTTTCAGATGTTATCCAGGCCATCGCTCTGCCCAGTGGAAGTGAAATCAATCAGAACTTTGTTGGTTGGACCGCTTTAGCTTCCGGTTACGGCCTTACTGTGGATGGTTCGTATGTTTATATTTCTTATAGGTTTCGATGGTCAATAGAAAAGTTACTTCCATGAACCACGAGGTTCGTGCTTCAAAGTGAAAACTTACGGCCCAAAAATTAATGCTATTATAACAATTACTGATATATTTGATAAGTGCAAAATTTGTTTTCAATTAGATGATCACCAATATACTATTAAAATCCTGAGGGATTATAGGTTTAGGATTATATGTTTCTCTTGCGCACCGTGAGGATTTGGAATGAGCTCCCAGCCATGGTTTTCCCACAGTGCTACAATGTGGGTTTTTTAAAAAGCGAGTCATAAAATTTCTTCGAGGCTGGCAGCGCGTTGGTGACATCTCTGATGTTGCAAACGTCCATAGGCGACAATAACTGCTTTCCATCATGTGGTCCGTCAGCCTGTCTGCTGTACTCCAGCTATAAAAAATATAAAAAAGGTAAAATACTGAAATAATTATTATATTGTGTTTAATGTGGTATTTGTTTTTTCTTTTTTGTACTATTTTTTTGCATGAGTTTAGCAAACTATAGAACCTAGAAGCTATATACACAAACTTAATATAAGTTTTTTGATGTTTTGGCTAATTTTAATGGTTAGTGAATGATATCTACAATGAATTCGCATTTTTATTTATTTATTTAAATGATGATAACATGTAGATTATTGTTACGTACCATTTTAAACTGTCTTAAAGCGAAGAGACCTGACTGGTTATCTAGACATGCTTTCGCTAGACTGCTGGATAAGGACCGAAAAATAACATTCCTAGACATAGCAAAAATTGTGAGATGCTTTTAATATATAGTCTTAAACAATGGTACTTTTGCTGGCATGCTCCAATATTTTATGTTTTTCATTAATATTATAAATAAAGAAACGTATCTCCTTTGATAATATACACCTACTAAAAATTATTTCTTTCTTTATAAAAATAAATACATGAAATAACTAAGTATAAAATATAAACTAGTAAAATTGATGTAGTAAAATTTACTTCTAAATTAAGTCATACTAATTATGCAACCTAAAAGATAGACAAAAGCTTTATAAGATATCATTAAAAAAGCAAAAAAAAAATTGTCTTTCTATCTAGGTGGCAGCATTCCTACAAGCCAACGTCTAAGCTCGGTCAATCTACCAGTTATTACAAATGCTGAGTGTGCTGCTGTATACGGCTCGAACTTCGTCCATGCCTCTAATGTCTGCACCAGTGGAGCTGGCGGCAGGGGAACGTGCAGCGGCGACTCTGGTGGTCCTCTTATTGTCACTAGTAACAACAGGCGTATCTTGGTAACCATATTTTTAAGCTTTTACATAATAGATATTCCAGATAAATAGTACAATGCCTAAAAGTTTTTAGGCAAGCGTTATTCCTTTGTCAACCACGTCATTGTTTAAAGATTCAATAGATAGTGGCCAAAAGTTATAATAAAATTTAAAATTAATTATTAAAGTGTATCTTAATAGAAATAGTACGGTTGCGATATTCACTTTCCAAACTCTTTTAACAAAACTGATTTACATTAGAAAAGCTTTTTCTGAAATAAAACCAAATTAAAGATATTTTTACAAATTACTATGTCACGATAGCAATCCTACAATATTTATGAATTTATTTGTAAAGCAAATAGATTTCAAAAAAAATTAGTTGAGCTATTTGTGAGTTAGATAATAATACATAATATATTAGACGAAAACCATATTTCTAATTTATATCTGTGCAAGAAAATCGATGTAAATGAGCATTATTGTTCTATTATTATTCTACTCCGTAAACTACCTGCACAGAATTATAAAGAAAGCAGTAGACATTCGCTCGATCTAAAATAAAACCAAGACATTTTGACCCTTTTTCATTCTTAGTAAGAATTTCTTGCTTATTTATTTTTATTCGCTTAAATCTTTGTACAGCGAGAAAATGTTAAAAAACTATACCACACCAGCCTGCATGCTTAGGTCGCTAAAATGTAATATTTTTTTACTTCAAATAAATTTTCAGATCGGTGTTACCTCATACGGTGCTACAGCCGGTTGCGCGGCTGGCTTCCCTGCTGCTTTTGCAAGAGTCACGTCCTACGTCTCCTGGTTGCTTGCTCAATAAATCTGATGTAAACTTATGTGATATATTTTACAAATAAAAATATACATCTAATGTTACTGTAATTATGATTTTCATTGTTTTTTCTTACAAACTTTTATATTCCGCTTATATATACCACATACTTTTTTAAAGGCTACATATAATATATAACAAGTCATTTTATTTTCTGTTAAAAATAGATACCAGAAACAAAATAAATTGAATAAAATAATTTCTAAATACCCTTATTTTTTTTAATTTACGGTTTTTAAACTTTGAGTACATTCGAGGGACCTATTAACATTATAAATATTATTATATTATATTTTGACTTAGTAAATGAACCTTTTAATAATGCGTAATAGAGTCCTTACGAATGATAAACCAGTGGTGATATTTTATACTTTGAAATCACACATTCGTTTTCCAGGTTAATTTAAAACTATCATAAAAAAATATTTTCGTAAATATGAAATTTATTTTTATGCATAGGTACAGGAAACTTCTACCGTCTTTGTAAATATGTATATCTTAGCATATATCATAATTGTAGTAATTCATAAAATGATTAGGTGTGATACACAGACAGACATCGGAGCGGATTATTATCCACTGTGGGTTCTTGATTAGCTTCAGCAATGGAAACCTGCGTGTCATTCTACGTATAGTAAAGGGTTTTGTAATGATCACAAAAATTCACTGTTATTTTCATGATGCCACTGTACCCATAGAACGGATTTATTCGAGTACACCATATAATAATTATTATTATGTATGTCCCTACAGATCTGGGGCCATAAAAATGGCTCGGACTCTTGGGGAGCTTGCGTGGGGCCATGAGAAGGCTAACACCTAGAGGCCCCTTGACAAACTGAATCTAAATGTGGCGTGACACTGACCGACAGTTATTCCTTTCTACACCGTATAAAAATCCACCCAATGAAAAGCCCCGGTTAGTGTAGGACTATTGTAGGGAATGAGAACAAAAAGTGCCGGGCTACTGGGATGAAGTCTGCTAGTGGAATTACCGATCTGGGTCTATGGGGACTGTGGCGTCTGCCCATCGCAATGTTCGGGGAACAGTGAAAAATAGGCAGTTGGTGACTCGGCACTCCCTGCATAGGCCCCTAAAAATGCCGCCGGCCACCATATAATTATTATTATATGGTGGCCGGGGTCTTGAAAGACATACACGATAATAATAATAATCGGCAGATAAACACATATTTTATATCCCCAAATTAGCAAGTTTTGCTTGTGTTTGGATAATATGCAACGGACTTCTCTGGGGCCGATCCCAGATATATATCACATATACATATCTCAAAAACTACTCAAGAGATCTTATTAAAACCAGTTTTCGTTAAAAGTATTTTCAAGTAATAAAAACTAAGTGGAATATCAACCTGATTTTTTCATAGTTTCTACCCCTCACTTCAACATTTAGAATGGAGGTGCTTTTTCTTTATATCTTAACTATTTAGACTTCATAAAGTTAAAAAGGTACATTATTTTCATGTTGTAAAGACCCCCCATGTTTATTTACATTACACCACTAATTGTTATTTTTTGTATGAAATTCACAACATCATTGCATTAAAGAAATATAAATACACCTTCCTGTCAAATTACATCCATGTAAATAATACACGAGTGTCTAAGGAACATGGCTGTGTCATTCATAGATAGTCAGAGAAACGGAAAGACAGACAAACGGACATGACTATTGTAAAAGGGTTCCGTTATTGCCAAAATGGCCACGGAACCATGAAAACAGTTGACGTTTATCACATCTCAGGAACCCTTCACCTATATATGTGGATTAATACACACTCGGCCAATTTTTTTTTATTTGTATACTTTATCTTTTATTACTTTACGAAAATCTTCGAGCAGTGCCTACCCATCATGACATACGGTGCCGAGACATCGACACTGACAGTAGGACTGGTTCACAAATTAAAAGTCGCTCAACGTGCTATGGAGCGAGCTTTGTTACGTGTTTCTCTTATGGATAAAACCAGAAATGAGGACATGCATAAGAGAACAAAGGTAACCGACAAAGCTCGCAAAATTAGCAAGTTGAAGTGGCAGTGGGCCGGTCACGTTTGTCGCAGGACCGACGGCCGATGGAGAAAACGAGTCCTGGACCACGTCTCGGAAACGTAGCGTAGAACGCCCGCCATCTCGGTGGACTGATGACCTGGGCAATGTCCCCGGCAGGGGCTGGATGAGGAACACGGGAGACCAGGATATGTGGCACTTACTTGGGGAAGCCTACGTCCAGCAGTGGACAGAGATTGGCTGAAGAAATACTTTATCCAATCAAAAAATTAAGTGAATAAAATATCAATTATTCCAATATAATTTATATATTAAACCAAAAACGCTCTTTAAGTTTACTATATAAGTAAGTAAGTATAATGTTTCCATTCATCCTCATCCGGTTGAGTTGAGGGGCCGGTTCCCATAAAAGGCCGAAAATGGAGCGCAAACGAAACTACTTCTCGTTGGTAATTACTGATCAATAATTTACCAAAAAATTGGAATAAATTTTAACGATATTGTTACAACTTAGCTAAAATTCCACGAAGCACGCCGACAAATGTGAATGCACACCTGCCGGCCATAAAACACGGTTTATTACCTGCCCGCATTTGGAATTCTTTTGTTTACTTTGTGTTTAATATTTGTAATTAGAAAAGCCGCCTATTGTGTATTGTAATCCTTTATGGTAGGTAGTGGCCAGGTGTGATTCTTAGAAACCATTGTTTACACGATCATGACATATTATAAGCTGAGTATAAAGGAATACCCGAACGGAGAGAACGGCAGTCAAGTGACGATCACGATACGAGCAAGACGTGTACATTCGATAAACTATATAGTGACGGACTTTGCGCGTGTTATGGAATCGTGCAGTTTGTACTGGTTGTGTTCAGTTATATTTGTGCCTGTTGTTAGCGATGCAAAGAACCACGAATATTTATTTAATGTTTACTAAATGTTTAATGTTTGTGCTATCGCTTCTCGATTTCAGCAGTGCTTTTAATAATATTGATTTTGAAGTGTTACTTGGCGTCCTACGCTCTATTAACATATCTCCTGAAGTAATCGACTGGATTCATAGTTACCTGTATGGACACCGGCAGCAAGTTGATGACGACTATTCGTCGTGGTGTGATCTCTCTGCCGGTGTTCCACAGAGCGATGTACTATCTCCTTTATTATTCGCTGTTTTTATAAACTCTATCTCCAATGAATTCACTTCATCCTATCACCTCTATGCAGACAATTTGCAGATTTACACGCAGGCACCTGTTACCACACTAAGTCAAACAGTCGTAGCAATAAATTCTGACTTTGACCGCATACTACAATGGAGTAAGTCGAATGGACTTCTTGTGAATCCTGAGAAAACTCAAGTAATTATCATCGGTAGCTCGTGGATGCTGTATAAAGTTAATTGGACCTGTATACCAAGTTTTCTTTTTGATGGGAAGCTTATCCCTATCAGTGATAAGGTCAATAACCTTGGAGTTATATATGATAGTGAACTGTCCTGGAGACCCCATATAACGGAGTTGAGTCGACGGTTATTTCTCTCCTCCAAATCACTTTGGAGGCTGAAAAACTTCCTGCCCATCGTCACCAAAATTAAGCTTGCAGAGTCGTTACTTTTACCCATACGTGATTATGCCGACGCCAGCTATCTAGATTTAACTCAAGAACAACTTAATAAACTTGAGCGCCTCCAAAACTTTTCTATAAGGTACATATTAGGATTACGCAAGTATGACCACATTTCTGAATTTCGTAAAAAAACTCAAGTGGTTGCCATTTCGTTTTCCTCGGAATACTCACATTCTTTCATTGCTTTATAGTATTTTATTTATCCCTACTAATCCACAGTACCTTAAAGAACGCTTCGAATTTATTTCTTGCTCACACAATTTACGCCCTTCCAGTCAACATAGACTTATTACTCCTATTCATAATACAACGTTTTTCAATAACTCTTTCACGGTCAAGGCTATCCAACTTTGGAATACACTGCCTGTTGCTGTCAGACAAGCAAAATCTTTAATAACATTTAAGAACATGGTCAGGAAATTCTATTTGCAATATAATGATATGTAATTTTATATAATTAGTATTATATTGCATATAAATATATATTTATTATGTTTAAATAGTTTCATTTTATCACTATATCTTGAATATGTATATAACTTATGTGTATATTTGTATATATAGTATAGTTATATATTTATTATTAAAAGGTAAGTAATCGTACAATAATTATGTATACCACCATCGCCATTCCTAATCAGCAATATTCCTGCCACGGGTTGTCTGGAAGAGATCGCTTTTTAGTGATAAGACCGCCCTTTGTACACAATTAGAATAATACTAGTTCGTAAGTTTTCTGTAATGGTGTATACAATAAAGTGTTATCTATCTAAATATATTTTGTAAATAAATGGCGAAAACGGGCAGCAAAGGGCGCGCGTAGGGCGACACAGGGGGTCGAGTAGGATGCGGGGGTGGGTGGCGTCGATGGTCGCCCGCGCACGCAAAATAGTCTACAGTCCGCGTCGCGCCGCGATATGTGTTTCTTTGTGCCTATTCGCATCACATCCACATTCGCCCGTTGTCGTTCGTCGCGCGCGCACGTCTCCCGTTCCGCCTCGGCAGTCCGTTATTCGTGTTCGTTGTGTTCGTTCGTTCACCCGGTCGATCTGTGTTTTTTCTGTGACAGTGCAGTGAAAAGTGCGTCATCAGGTGGTTTTTCCACCAAATCGTTCGTCCCCCTCAGGGACAATGGACGACGTGGAGCTCTCTCCATTGCTGTTGGAGGGTTTGCTGTCGTTTTTACGACAGCAATTCCCTCAACCGCTGGATCAATTTTTGAGGACTCCGGAGTCCCAATCAATGGCGTCCGTTATCTCGGAACTTAATTCCGAGAAACCCGTGTCCCGTGAGTTACACGTGCAAGGGGCCCCCGCGCCCGCATCTGCCGCGATCATCGCACCCCCCGCGACCCCCGCCACCGCGCTTATCGCTGACCACCTGCGCTCTGCCTTAGCGCCCGCGCCTCCCGCGCCCCCCGCATCCGTACCCGCCGTGTTACCGGTGCGCCCGCCACCCGTACCCCCGCTCAACGATGCCCACCGTGTTGCACCAAAGTCGCGCGCCTCGTTTCCTCGTTTTCTCGTGGTTCCGCGTCGGGACAACCGCGTTCGAGCTCCGCGAGTTCGACGACATCGCGTTCGCGATCGCCCATACACCACGTAATCGATTCCCGTCAAGAAATCGAATTATCCCCTGACGGTCCGCAATACATCAGGGATGCCCCTCTTCCACCGGCCGATAAAATTACCCCCATGGATGTCGCGCCTCCCGCGAACATCCCCTTAGACCACGAAGATGATGATGGTTTCATAACCGTCAATCGTACCAAAAAACGGAAGACCCAGAGGGAGGTCCCCCCCAACCCCGCCCCTACTGCGGGTACAAAACCAACAGCGGCACCTTCCAGCCGCCCTGGGCCACCTTCACAGCGCCCGCCGCCACCCCTGATCATCCGCGAGAAAGCTCATTGGCTTCAACGAAGAAGCCCGTGATACCCAACACGGCATCAAAGTTATGGTCACGTCTTCAAGTGACCACCGCGCCCTAACAACCTTGTTATGTGGCCGTAAAATCGGTTACTACACTTATGCCCTGCCGGAAGAAAAACGCCTTCGGGCTGTAATCCGCGGACTCCCACAGGAAATCGAGTATTCCTACATTCTCGAAGACCTTAAGTCCCAAGGTCTACCGGTGCACGAAGTGCACCGTATGCACAGAGGCGACGCCACAAAGTCTCCTCTAAACCTAGTATTGGTTGTCCTCGACCTCTCCCCGGAGGGGGAAAAGATCTTCGAACTTGAGAAGGTCTGTGGCCTCTCTGGCCTTCGTGTGGAACGTCCACACGAAACACATACACTGCGGCAGTGTCATCGCTGTCAACTTTATGGGCACTCTGCCCTACATTATCAATCCCGTCCCAGGTGCGTCAAGTGCCTGGACGACCTCGGAGTGAACACGCACCCGGGACTCCCCGGAGCCACCGAGCTGCATCCTCTGTGGCCAAACGGGTCACCCCGCTAACTACAGAGGCTGTCCTGCCGCCCCCCGACCCAAACGTAAGGTCGGAAAGGGCAACGCCCAAAAAGGCACTAGAAAAGTGCCGAACAAACATTGTGGAAACAGTGGAGGGGGGGCCGCATTCGTGGCGGCCCCCCCTCCAGTGGTAAATCACTGGACGGGTCTTCCCACGACGGAAGCGTTCCCTCCGCTAAGGACGCGCGCCCCAATTATGGCCGGTCTACCCCCGGCCACCCCTGCCCCCGCCCCCATTTTAAAAGCACCTTCTGGGCCATTGCCCCACCACTCTTTAGCGGAGGATTTAGCCTTGGCGACTAAATTCGCCAAGAACTTACCTTTCGACCTAGCAGAGGTCCAACTCTTGGCTCGAAAACTGAGACAAGTTGCAGAGTCTGATCAACCCTCCCTCCGGGATCAGCTCGTGATCGAAATGGATCACGCGTACCTCCTCCAGGTACTTAGGTCGTTATAACTAAACAACCTAGTTAAATTATTGTTACCGGTAACAAATGGCGCATGTAGGTAGAAATAAACCACGCTCATTGACTCTGGCGACTTATAACGCCAACGGCCTTCGAAACCAGCGCGACTTGGTCCATGACTTCCTGGTTACCAATCAAGTAGATATACTACTAGTGCAGGAGACTTTCCTGAAACCGAGTGAAAGAGATCCAAAGATCTCTAACTATCGGGTCACTAGACATGACAGGATAGGCCGTGGTGGCGGGACCCTGATCTATTTCAGAAGATCTCTACACTGCATGCCTCTAGTCACCCCACCACTAGTAGGTATGGAGGTATCCGCCTGCAGACTAGCAATGACTGGCCACCAACCTCTAGTCATAGTCTCAGCATACCTCGCGTGCCAAAAAACCCCTATTAAGAAAGACCTAGAAGCCCTATTCAACTTAGGCCCAGCTGTTATAATAGCCGGAGATCTGAATAGCAAACACGAACAGTGGAATTGCAATACCACTAACCCCAATGGCAGAGCCCTAATAAATATATCAGACAATCTTTTGTTTGATATAATAACTCCCATGACCCCCACAAGATACCCCTCCAACCGCGACTGGGGGACCCCAAACACTCTCGACCTAGCATTACTGAGGGGCGTAACTCTTCAGTTCCATTCGATCGAAACGATGGACGATATAGACTCGGACTATCGCCCGGTTCTCAAATTAGGACCACAGACGGACCAGATATCTGAAAATAGGACCTCTGTGGACTGGTTGGTTGAGACTTGGGGACCTCCTCAAGGCAACCAAATCACAAGACCTGGACCGCATCCCGGACCACATCGAATCCCGCCAAGACACGGAGACGGCGATCGAGGCCCTCACCAGCCACCTTCAATCCGCAGTGCGGAACTCGTCCAGACAGGTGCCAGTGGAGGATGACCGCCACTTATGCCTGCCGGACGAGGTGAGGGTACTGCTGAGGGAAAAGAGAGCCACCTCCAGAGCTCACGACAGATATCCCACCGAAGACAACAGAGTCCGACTCCGCCAACTAGAGCGCGAGGTCAAACTACGTATCCGGGAAGTCAGGGAACAACGATGGGACAGAACGTTGAGAGATATTGAACCAACTTACCAGGCGTATTGGAAGCTGGCTAGAGCTCTCAAATCGGACACCCTCACTGTCATACCCGCGCTAGAAAGAGCCGACAACACAGAGGCGTACGATGACGAGGAGAAAGCCGAATGCCTTACTCAGAGTCTAGAGCTTCAATGCTCCCCCACTACACAAAACGTCAACCAGTCACACCTGACGGAGGTGGTCTCCGAGGTCGAACGTAGATCCTCCTTACCAGCGGAAACCACACTCGACCCAGTCACGGTCGAAGAAGTGCAAGATCTGATCAAGTCCCTCAAATCGCGAAAGGCCCCAGGGACCGATGGCATTAACAATCGCGTCTTAAAACTCCTCCCCGGCCATTTGATTATAATCTTAGTGAGCATCTTCAATGCCGCCCTAACAAACTGCTCCTTCCCCGCGATCTGGAAAGAAGCAGATGTCATCGGTATTCACAAGCCTGGAAAACCGGCTAATAAACCATCCAGCTACCATCCAATCAGCCTACTGAGCACACTCAGCAAGCTTTACGAGAGGGTCATCCTCTCTAGACTTAGAGATTTTGCCATCAGCAAACATCTACTACCCGATGAGCAGTTTGGATTCCGTGCCAGACACTCATGCGTCCAACAGGTGCACCGCATCACGGAGCACATACTATCCCACTTTGCCCATCGCCCTCGCCCTATAGGAACAGCCGCACTGTTCCTTGACGTAGCTAAGGCCTTCGACAAGGTCTGGCATAACGGTTTGATTTACAAGCTGTACCAGTTCGGTGTGCCAGATAGACTCGTGCTCATCTTGCGAGACTGCCTCCTAGGCCGTAGCTTCCGTTTTCGAGTGGAAGGAACACGCTCGTCCCCTCACCCACTCACAGCCGGTGTACCACAGGGCTCGGCCCTGTCTCCACTACTCTTCACGCTGTACACCAGCGACATCCCAAACACTCCAGATGTAGAGTTGGCCCTCTTCGCGGATGACACCGCACTCTATACATCAAATCACAACCGACAAATGGCTTGCGTCCGGCTACAGGCAGCTGTAACAGAGCTAGGCGAATGGTTTCACAAATGGAGGATAGAGGTAAACCCGGAGAAAAGCGCAGCAATGTTCTTTTCCCCGGGCACGCTTCGCTCTCCCAAACGCGCTTGCCTTCGCTTAAAAGCCACCTCGCTCTACGACCAAGAAATCCCCTGGGCAAAGTACACCAAATACCTGGGTGTCACCCTAGATCAGAACTTGCACTTCAACGAGCATATCACTATAGTCCGGAATAGAGCGCGATTTGTGATGGATCGTCTAACACCCATGATAGATAAACGAAGCAAAATGTCCCTCAGACACAAGCTTACTCTATATAAAACATGCATCCGCCCGATCATGACATACGAGAGTGTGGTATTCGGCCATGCCAAGCCTGCCCTTTTAAAGAAACTGCAAATCGTCCAGAATAAATTCATGCCCAGAGCCGTCGGTGCTCCCCTCTATATGCGTAACGTCGACATCCACCGCGATCTGGAGCTTGCCTCCATCATTAACTACATTACGTCGCTCTCGTGTAAGTATTTCGATCTAGCACCGCACCATCGAAATCCCCTCGTCGTGTCCGCGTCCGATTATAAGCCTCGACGAAAGGCTCTCGTGCGACGACCGTGTAACATCCTCACGGACAAGGTCGACGTTATCACAAAACGGCTGGCCCGGATCAGCCCGCCCGCGGTTAGGACGGCAGGCTGGCAGGCACCGACAGACAGACACAGACGGCGGCGTCGACGCCGCCAATCACGATCTCTCCACGTCCCCGCGAGGGACGCCAGGAGACATAGCCCCCCCATAGGATAGACTAGGCGTGTTGCTGGGAAGTTTCTTTCACCGTTTCTTCTCTCCCAGCCATAACACGTTGCGAAACGGCAGTAAGATAGCATAGGCCACCGCGAACCGCCGATCCCGGTCCACCGGGATCCTTCCCCTCGGGCTTTATATTACCCGTTGCCCGTTCTCAATTAGTGCATTGTGTCGCCCTATGGAGGGCATCATTAGATTCATCCCCCTCTCAAGGCAACAGTCCAGCCGAGGTGAAACTTCCTAGGGAGCCCCCTCGAGCAAGTTGCCCCCCGGGCTCGAGCGCCTTCGTTTCGCAGGCACTCGCCCCGAAAACCCCGGTAAAGTTGTGAGGTCTTCGGACCAACAACATAAAGACAAGTCCAATAAAAAAAAAATCGCTTCACATCATCATTCATCATTTGCGCTCGCGCACACGTTCTAGTAGCATGCGCACCACACTCAAGTAAAATTGCAAGTCATCGTCTTTTTTATATTAAAAAAAATAATATATATATACAAACGAAATTTTTAATATTGAAATGTGTACAGTGTAAAATGTCTTTTCACGATGGAGTGCAGTGTAGCTCTTGCAAGAATGACCTAGATTTGGGATGTGCTGGCATTTCCTAGGCTAATTGGAGAAAATTGGGCAAGGAGAGGAGAACGGCATGGAAATGTCAAATCTGCCGATATGCTTCATCTTAGCCATTAAACACTAGTACCTCGGAATCCGTTTCACTGGAGTTGATATTGAGTGAAATTCGAGAAATGAAAATTAAGGTATCTGATATCCCAGCCCTCATTGATGATGTTCGTACCATAAAAGGTGAACTTAAAGATCTAAAAAAATGTTGTGGATTCAATAGCAACATGGTGGAAGATTTTGCTTCGAAGCTTAGTGGCTTCGCATCCAAAATCACGGAAATAGAAAAATCCCAGGATATGTTGCAGGCTCATGAGACTAAAATAACTAAACTGAGAGCGGAAATTTCAGCCAACGACCAAAGATCCCGACTTAATAATGTAGAAATAAAAGACGTTCCCGTAAAAAAAGATAAAAATCTTTTCAAAATTATTGATAAAATCAGCCATGTACTTAACTTCATTATCCCAGAAAACCAAATTAATTATATTTCAAGAGTGCCACTATTTAATTCAAACGACAAATCAATCATAGTATGCTTCCTAAACAGATATATTAAAAAAGACTTTGTTGCTGCTGCACGTGGGAAAAAAAACGATCTCAACTAATGACATTGGTTTTCTAGGCACTAATACTCGAATCTATATAAACGACCACCTTAACGCCGATTCTAAGCAACATTTGAACAAGACTAGAGCACTGGCTAAAGAAAAAAATGTGAAGTATGTTTGGATAAAACACGGTAAAATCCATCTGCGCAAAGACGACACTTCAGAAGTTTTTATAATTTCTCATGAAGCCGATTTAAACAAATTTGCTTAGGATGTCTCTTAAAACATATTTATGTATTTTTTAATTTTGTTTCTGTATATGTACACATTAAATTATGTTGTCCTAATAATTTTGTTATTAATCAGCTGTTAAATATCAAAACATTAATATCACAACTATGTATTGTAATACGTTTACTTCTTATTTTTTGTTCGCTCGTTAACTCATATCATTTTGAATGGCACTTCACTCATATTCATGCTTTATTGGATGTAATGACACCGCTTGGTTACCCGCTTTATTTAAACTTATTTATTGTCTATACAATTTGCACTGCTTGCTTCGATCATATTCATCTGTATTTTACTAGTCATGTCTCCGTTGCACATACGCGTATTATATATTGCTTGCTTTCTCGCAACTATCATGCCTGCCATAGTTCTATGTCCTATTATTATTGTATCAATATTATACTACTAATTGTTTTTAATAAAGCATGTAGTCAGTTTTCGCTTTATTTACAATTGGGACTTGATTACAGAGTAGTAAAGTACAAATACAACATTTATATTTTATTGCAATTATTAGATTTTTATACCAAGGTCCAGTTAATATTAGCTATTAGTGTCTGGTTTACGCGATATTTTAGATTTATGCACGTAGTAGTTTATAGTTTTTTGTTAAATAAATATTTACTAGATTTAAAATACAAGTTTAACACTTATTTTGGTCGAATATTTTTACTAATTTGGCTTAATTACGCTTTAAAGACTTCTCTATTATGGTTTGAATTCTGGTATTTTTTAAACTTTTACAGTGTTACCAAATAACAAAAGGTGTAACCTTAATATATTTTATCAAAATGTACGTGGCCTTCGAACAAAAAGTGATTCTTTCTATCGTCAAGTTTGTATCAATTCTTATGATATCATAATCCTAACTGAGACCTGGTTATTGGATGGAATTTCCAGCTCCGAATTCTTTGATGATCGATATATAGTATGGAGGCAAGATCGAGACTATGATCTGACTAAGCGATCGAGAGGTGGGGGCGTTTTAATCCCACACACACACACACACACACACATTTAATAAACACACAAGAATCTATCGGTTATTTCCCAGTCTATTTATCAGTCCACTGCCGAAGATCTTTGGTTAAGTATGTACAATTACATAAAACCAATACTAGTCAACTTATACACTTATATATTTGCGTTATTTATTTATGCCAACAAAATAAGGGTTTGTCTTTCTCAACTCAACTACACAATTTTTTGGATAAAGCCAATGAAGTCATTTTGAAACATTCGTCGAATATGTTTTTGATAATCGGGGACTTTAACATGAGTGGAATTACTTGGTTACCAACAAAGAACTAATATTTCCAATCAGATGAGATCTCATTTACGGATGAATTATTAATACTAGATCTACGTCAATTTAATGGGGTTTTAAATAAGTATGGCAAAACTTTGGATTTAGTTCTGTCAAATGAGGATGTTTCTGTATTAGAATGCTCAGGTCCCTTAGTCCCCATTGACCAGTATCATCCTGCACTTTTGATCAGTACAAATTTTGTCGATTACAACAAGCTTGATCACGCACCGCGGAATAAATATTTATTTGACAAAGGAGACTTTGACTCCATTAATACGGATATATAAAGGTAAACTGGAACAATAGTTTCTCAGAATTATCAGTATATGAGGCCGTATCGTTTTTTAATAAATTTGTTTATGATACTCAAAACAAATATGTGCCGACTAAGTCTGTCAACAATAAATGTTATCCAATATGGTACAGCAATTCACTTAAAAGGGTAATTAAGGAAAAACATATTTTTTTAAGAAAATACAAAACATACAGTAATAAATCTGACGAACTATCTTTCACAGTTTTGCGTGAACGAGTGAAAATCTTAGAATCTGAGTATTACCACAACTGTTTAAGCTTAACCGAAAAATCAATTGCAACTAATCCTAAAAACTTTTGGGCTTTTGTAAAAAATCGTTCTAAGTCAAATGCAATACCTAGCTCGTTAAAATATGATGGAAAATATATTAACTGTGGTGAATCCATTTGTAATGCATTTTCTTCTTACTTTCAAACAACTTTTCTTAAGTGTTCAAACAATAATCATAATGATCACCTTAATCATAATACATATATGAAGAGATTCAACCCTACAGTTACAGGGGATATTAATAAAAAATTTATAAACCCTAACGAAGTAAAGACTTTATTACTTAAATTACATGTTAGTAAATCGGCTGGTCCTGACAATATTTCACCCAGATTTCTTATAAAGTGTTCATCATTTATAGCTTTGCCATTATCTCTTCTATTTAAAATGTCTATATCCTCTGGAATAGTACCAGAGTTGTGGAAATCTGCATTTATAACCCCTGTTCATAAAAAATGGTCTAAATCTGAAATTACTAACTACAGACCGATATCCAAGCTCTGCATCGTGGTTAAAGTCTTTGAAAGAATTATTTATAATCAGGTTTATCGTTCGTTATTTAACGCTTTGAGTCCTTACACACGGCTTTTTGAAAGGTAGGTCCACTGTTACGAATCTAATACTACTTAATGACTATATAACCATAAATATAGACAGGGGGAACCAAATTGATGTCATCTAAACCGACTATAGCAAGGCATTTGATCGAATTAACCACAATATTCTTCTTTGTAAGCTTAACAATATCGGTATTAGAGGAGATCTGCTAAGATGGTTTTCATCTTACATAGACAATAGATCGCAAGCTGTCGTATTAAATAATTATATATCGAGTTGGGTGAAGATCCCGAGCGACGTCCCGCAGGTCTCTTTGCTTGGACCTTTGCTTTTTATTATTTACGTCAACGATATTGAACACTGTTTGCAAACATCCAAATTATTGTGCTTTGCACACGACATGTAAATATTTTCAACCATATCTTCAGTGGACGATATGCATGCTCTTCAGCAAGACTCAATGCGCCTGGAACATTACTGTGCCATCAACCAACTCGATCTTAATCCCCTCAAATGCTCCCTCGTGACATTCACACGAAAAGAGAATGTCATCTTAACTCATTATACCCTATCGGGTCAGGTGCTGCCAAAGACTAGCGAAATCCGTGATCTAGGTGTGTACCACGATAGCAAGCTAACATTTGACGTTCATATCAATAAAATAGTCAATAAAGCCTCTAAGTCCCTTGGTTTCATTTTTCGAATATCAAATTGCTTTAATGAGATTAAAACACTAAAAATTTTATACTGTACCTATGTCAGAAGTCATTTAGAATATGCGTCTCATATATGGAACCCATGCTATCATAAATATATAAGCCGCATTGAAAGTGTGCAAAAGCGTTTTATTCGCCATTTATGCTATAGGAAAAAGATCCAGTACTCTAGTGATTCATATTTTGATCTTTGTAAAAAGTTTCACCTCTTGCCACTTAAATACCGACGAGATATTGCTGACTTT
This sequence comes from Dendrolimus houi, assembly GCA_039645545.1. Lineage (NCBI taxonomy): Eukaryota > Metazoa > Arthropoda > Insecta > Lepidoptera > Lasiocampidae > Dendrolimus > Dendrolimus houi. The sequence goes on from CM077132.1 coordinate 11,285,807, forward strand.
TTACTTCTTCTAAAAATTATTTCCTCCGATATTGACTGTCCAGATCTTCTAAGTAAGGTCCACTTCCATATATTATATTCCATATATATAATATTCCAGCGAAGTCTATACGATGTAATCAACCCATAAATGTACCTTTAAGTTTTACTAATTACAGACAAAACTCATTTCTAGTGCGAACAAGTAATTATTTAAATAATGTAAGTAAATACGATGACATCGACCCATTTGCAATCAGTATTTCAGGAGCAAAGCGGTGTCTAAGCCTTAAATTTTTCAACAGTGACTAAGCATCTCGGTGCCTTTTTTACGTCTGCATGTTACTTTTAATCAATAGGTTATTAGTGAAAACCTGTCATTGGCTTTCTTTTGTTAATTGTAGTTATCTAATCAAATGTATTTAACTGTAGGTTTTCCATAAATAAATAAATAAATGTTCGTCCGTGTGCCGTTTCTTTTCATTGTAAAAAAATCTCCTTGTTTTATTTGCTGGAGTTACGCCTGTGTTATACGTGTTTGTATAGTTCTAATAAAATCTATAGTAATTCCAAACTTAATTAGGCTAGGTGCCTAATTAAGTTTTGGAATTACTATAGATTTTATTCGTTTTAGGATTTCATAAACCTAACAATATTTCAATACGATTTCTATTTGATTTTGAGATTTTTCTGGTATATTTTCGGAACCGTGAGTGTAATAGCAATAAAATTTATATGCCCATTTTCTATGTATTAAAAGTACTTATGTATACCAAAATTACCAAAAGACCAAATCGACCATATCGACCAAATTGACTAATTCGACGAAATCGACCAAATCAGCCACATGAACCAAAAAACTTGTGCTACTTTTTTAGACTTTTCCTTCCATACTCCTCTATTCTGACATACATCTTCTGTCACACCACAAATCATCATAACATCCTGCACACAATCCATCCATCTTTTTTGGTCAACGTTTAAATCTGTACCCATCCATCTTGTAGTTTAACATTCTTGTTGTCATGTGACTTTTATCCCTCCTCATTATATGCCCATACCACCATAATCTCAGAAGTTAAGTATTAGGGTATTAAATAATTAGCTATTTTAACCTAGAAGTTTCTAAGAAAACGGATTCATGTGTAGACCCTGTCTTTGTTTAAAAATCAAATTATATTAGCCACAAATGAAACTATGTAATGTGTATTACCTATTTTCGTTACAAACACTTATAAGAAAATTGGCTTACATAGCTAATACATATTTATTACCAAAATAGAACTAAAACCAGACATGTTCTTAAATTACAACATAACATAACAATATCAGCTTATTTGATGTGTGATATTTTTTACACGGTTGTGTTTAATGTTTGGAAGAAATTGATTAATGCTATCTGAGAGTTACTTGTGATATATTTTATAGAAAACAAAAAATATATTTCTAATCTGAATATCCAACTCAAATATTGGGCAAGTCAGTATAGAAGTTTGTACACCCGAAAATCAGAACAAGAAAATCCGTACCAAGAACTCAAGTAAACAACCTAAAACTAGGCCAGACGTATTTATCAAATCATTGATTATTATTAATTTTAAATTAAACTTAATTTAGATTGGTGTTACCTCATACGGTGCTGCAGCCGGTTGCGCATTTGGCTTACCTGCTGCTTTTGCAAGAGTCACATCCTACATCTTCTGGTTGCTTGCTCAATAAATCTCACATCATATTATGTGACATTTTTTACAAATATAAACAAGTTAAACACTGTAATTATAGTTTCCACTGATTAATTCCAGAAATCCAGTTCGTATTTTACATAACTTTTTTATTGCTGTAGATCAGCTAATACGTTAACCACCTACTTGATCGAATATGATTAATGTCCTCTATAAACATTACAACACCAGTAGTGCTGCCTACCAGTATAAAGAAGTTGATGATAGCTTTAAAAAAGTCCTTTGAAATCACCCAACAAGGTTATCAGTGGTTATTAAATATAGAAGAGTCTTAGTTTCTCGCATATTGGAGACTGTTTGGAGAAACCAAACTTAGTTTTCGTACATAATAAATGGCACTAAAAGCGGCCGCCGCAACCTGCACTTAGTATTACTATTAGGCTCGGTTCACACTATGATGCCCTTTACGGTTCAATCTCGCTCCGGTCTCGGACTATTGCCTGTCCGGTCAAATATTCTTAAACAAAAAAATCAGAGAAGTCTCACTTTCGTATCGCTCTAGTTTCGATTCGATATCGCACCGGTATCAGTTCGTTGAAAATACAAAATTTGACTGGAGATTAGACCTATCATGACTTGTATCGACAATATGAATACGCTTTAGTTTTAACTGCAGACTAGAAATGTAGACTTAGCGATATTTGATCGGACTCTGACCGGAGCGAGATTGAACTGTAAATGGCATAATAGTATGTATCGAGCCTTACTCCGTTCTCTACAAGCCACAATGTACGTGCGCCAATTAACTAAGATCCCACTAATAGTTGGTATGAAACTGCCAGATACACATATCGGTAATGGGAAGCACGATCACAATTTTGTGAGTATTCACACTATTATAATATTAATATAATGTGGAATAGTAATTCTCTAATATAATAAGCCAAGTGCGTGCCAGTGCGCCCAAAATGAACAGACACATAGAGGTGATGAACGTTAACTGTTTCCTTTTCACATTGGACTCGTGAATTCTAAAAAATTTACAACATTAAATATTTTTATTTCATAATATAAACTGAATTATTAGAAATAAATTGATTTCTAATGTTCCCAAAGAACAACGATTTGAAACCAGTAAATAACTTCATAATGACCACTTTTGCAGAATCGTATTGCAAATCTAAATATCTAACTAGATCTAACACGAGCAAGGTAACTGTATACAGTTCTGTGTTACTGCAACACTGCTTTATAAAATGATTTTACGAGAGTGACATTTTTATGAGTATTTAATTTTTATGTGACAGAATTATTTATACAAGAATATGTATATATATATCATAATATAATCATTTCGAATAATGATTCAAAAATAAAAATGGTTCGGTAAATAATGATACTACAAAAATTGATCTTGTAAAGGCTATGGCACCGACATCTTATTCCATTGCAGTGCATTCTAAAACTGACCCTCTGGCTAGGATTAGAATGATTGGTTCTCTAGCCATGCTCCGCTTAGTCAATTTTTCTGAGCTAATGTGCATAATAATACTACAACATGTGCTTCCGATAAAAGGAAAAATCATAAGAATACTTGTTAACAATTGGTTACAAGTTAGGATACCAATATGTTAAACTGCCAGTGTTCTTTGGGCAAAGATGATAGGGTTACCCAGTGAGCTTACAAATACTATAACATAATAATTAATTAATAATATTATAAGATCATTGGGTTAACCGTCATTTTTCATAAAAAAAAAGGGAAATACAAGCTCAGCATTCGGACATTTATGTACTGATACCTGTAACTCATAATAATATCTACAACCGGAACCGTAAAACGATAATCAACAAGTTTTGATACATAATGTGATAGGTCCTCTTCACACTTTCAAAACAAATATTCAAGTCATCAATATATGCATACATTTTATAATAACATAATTGTTCGCCCCACGAGATGATAATTGAGAATACCTGTCAGCTCAAAAATACTTCTACATTCAAAATGTTTTCTACTGTCTGACATACAGACAGATGTTAGGTTTTCTATACCAAGTATATACCAAAACTATATTGTTGTACTTATACTCTTCTACTTGTAATTTAAGTTTATTATTCTCCACACAAAAATATTAATATCTCTATATCTCAGGTTTGAGCTCCTTGTTTTTAAAGTAGACCTCTAAGTCAAAAACAATATTTTTCATGGTTTCCCAGTCTTTTTTTAATCTCCGTGGATAATGCGTCCTCACAAAAAGTATATTATTACAATTACAGAAACTTTCGTATGAATAAAGGCCCACTTACATGGAGAGTTTCTTGCCTCGAAGATACGATTCTCGAAAGCAAAAAAAATATATGATCGTGTAAACTAAACATACGATATCGTACGTGGAAGGGCGATAATCGCCTGTTCATTGAATATTGACGTCTCTGTGTAAACAAAATTTGAAAGCTAGAATCGTATTTCGAGTTCCACTAGTCCCCAGTCGAAGGATGAATTTAGTGCCCGAGGATGTTTTAGTTATCTCTGCTCTTCTAAGACAAGAAATAATTAAACAAAAGCGAAAAAAGAGTTGGGTTTAAAAGTGGATAGAAATAAGAAACACTTTAGGAGCCTCAAATACGTTGTGTCTTGAATAGTAACTAAGATATTTAAAAATATGTTTCGTGTTACTAAATCACAGTTTTCATATTTACGACAAAAAGTACACCGAGCTCGGATGGCAAGTCTCGCATTCAAATCGGTTCAATTTGATTTTTACGATACTCGCATGATTTAAAAAAAAATGTTATACGATATCTAGTTTAGACAAGTCAAGAAATCGTATACAAAAAATATTTCAATGCGATTTGTGTCGTAGTGTAAACAAAACTTATGGTCATAATAATCACCTTACGATTATCGTATGTCATATTCGTATGCCTATTTTTGTTTTTTGATTGAATGTAAACATGTCAATGCGATTATTGTCTAAAGAGTATCGCCTACGAAAATAATACACTATCGCGCACTACACTCATGCTTGCTACTGGTGACTAGCTGAACTCGAAATACGATTCTTGCTTTCAAATTTTGTTTACACACAGACATCAATATTCAATGACCAGCAATTATCGCCCTTCCACGTATGATATCGTATGTTTTGTTTACATGATCATTTTTTTCTTGCTTTCAACAATCGTATCTTTGAGACAAGAAACTCGCTCCATGTAATTGGCCCTTTAATCGTGAAACCTTTCAACTGATAACAGTAATCAACAATACAGTGCTTTGTATCCATAGATTTAGTATGATTCACATCTGAATATATGTAATTAAATACGTCGGAATCCTCTTATCAACGTTCAACTGTGGATTTAATCCAAGTATTCGATGGATCAGCGCATTATAAGAAATATAGCGTCAGCAACATGAAGGCTGCTATTGGGATCTTACTTTCTGTTGCTTTGGCCAATTGTTTTGAAATTCCTCTTGAAAAACGTCCACTTACACATGGCGTTTATGACTATCTCAATAGGGTCGCTATACCAGAAGCTCATTAAATAAAGAAACTCAAGGATGAGGTCACAAAGATTGAAAGAGTTGCCGGTGGTTCAACGACAACTGTTCTATGTCTACCATACCAGCTAATTTTCTTTTAAATACTCCAACTATGATTTAGGCATTACAAAAACTACTTATAAGTTATTCCCTTAATAAAATTATATTTGAAACAGTTTTGGATTTACTATTATATTGGAACAGCTCATCTAGGTTGCAACCTTTTCAGGCTGGACTCATACTTACCATTAACATTTTGAAAACAGATATCTGGGGAGGGACTATCATCTCTGAAACAAGGATCTTAACTGGTGCCCACTGTTACAACGATGGCAATAACGTTGTCCAATCCATCACTGTCGTTCTGGGCTGTAACCTACTATTCTCTGGAGGAACCGGAATAGTCTCAGGTTATGTTGTCTCACACCTTACCTTCTTCTTCTCAATCTTACCGTTCTTCGTGTTAGTAGAATCACTTTCGGCAGTAAAATTAATCTTTTTTTTATAATTAACATAGGAGGTCCAAAAGTTGTTCAACAATATGAGTAAAGTGTTAAGTATCATAATGGGTATCCAATAGTATTAATTTACCATTAGGTAACTAGTTAGTTACTTACTAACCTACAAAAGAATATATTACGCAAGTATTAAAGACCATTGGTGACTACTCCGCTAAATTAAAATAGAACGGGGCGGTTAATAAAAATCACAAAAACACCTACTTATAACACAAGGTGTAGACCCATTTAGGAAATTATTCTAAATATCAACATTATCTAATAATTACGAATTACAAATAATTTTTATGAAAAAGAAACTGAACGAGTTCTTATTTTTTCAGCATTTATCCAGCCACTTAATTTACCGTCAGGCAGTGAGCTCAATGATAACTTCGCTGTTAGAACTGCCTTACTCCCTGATTATGGAGTAACTAGACAATGCAAGTAATATAAAAGATTTTATCAAATAGTTTACTACCAAATAAAAGTTATTATTTATTCCAAAAATTTTATTGTCTCTTAAATTTCCTTAATGTATAATTTGGGTTAAAATTACTCTTAAATGTTTAAAAATAAGCCAAATATCTTATCTTATCGTATTGTACGCAGAGATATTGGGTTCGATTCCTAGTAGAATTAGTAAAATTTCAATATTTACTCGTAGTTACTTAACCAACCAAAGTTGTCTGATTTATAAAAAATGAAGATATACCCATATGCTTATACCCATTAAAACCTTTATTTCATGAGTTTTCAGCTGACACAGTTGCTATCCTCCAAACCATCAATTGAGTGAATCTTCAAGTAATAACTAATGGATATTGTGCACAATTTTACCGGACAGCCGTGCAAAACCACTATTTATGTACAAATAGAGCCGGTGGAGTTCCAACTCCAGTTGTTGTCCAGGAGATACTGGTTCTCATTAACAACTTCAGGAAATTTTTTGGTAAGTTTGCATTAGAATCGTTATCAATGAATGAAAACAATTTATTGTTCACCAAAAATTAAAACTACTTTCTCAAAAACTAGATACAATAATAGACAAAGGGCGGCTTTATCGCTTAAAGCGATCTCATCCGTTAGATTTCAATTATATCCCGGTCGAGCTAAGTTTGAACCTCGCTGGAATGCAGCGCCTTTACATTTTAATACTAACGAGTAATAACTGACATAATATTATGTCAATAACTAAAACTTAAATATCTGACACTTTTTAACAAACATTCGTAATATTTTTTTTCTATTCTATTCCTGCTGGTGTTGGCTCCAACGCCTTTCGCATTGATTTTGACAACGTCGCGGTAAAAGAGGCAAGTGATAATATATATACTATCGTAACTAGTGCTATATTGAAGAAATTAAGTAATCTCTTTGTGCATACGAGACATAAGCCTCAATGTAACGTAATCGACGCGAGTTACAAACTTAACTTGCCCGGGTTTTATATGTACGATTGTATAATGTAGTCGACTGTAGCCACTTGCTATAGTAGACCGTGTACCCATTTGCCTACAACCAATCCTAAAAAGTCCGGGGGTCTTACAATGAATTCGAACAAAAACCTCGCAAAACATAGATACTATTTATACAGTTTTATCCAATTTAAGTATACTTAAATGTCTCAATAAATTCTTCCTGTGATATGTTTAGCCTCCTTGAATTGTATCACTATAATTTTAGAATAAAAATTCATAATCTGGTAGCTTTTATCTCGGTTGTTCCGAAGAAGTTTTTTTTAATTTTAGTGGGTACAATTTAAAAAGCGTTACATTCATTGTTTGGAAGATAGAGGTAAAGAAAAACATCTCTGTATATGAAGAAGTGTCAATCGAAATGCATTAAATTCGGGTGGCGCCACATTAGCATCAGGGTGAATTTTAAAGAAAGCACCAAAAGTTATTAGAGTAGTATTATAGAGTATTATAAAATATTTTAGTTTTTAGCGCCATTTCGGAGAATTTTTGAACTATTATAACGTATGTTTGACCCTCGTACTCCGTCCTATCTTCAAGAACGCTTCCAGTTCTTCCACAGTGATTCAAGATCCCTGAGATCATCAGAGAAGTTGCGGCTGAGGACACCTTTACATACCACGGAGATTTACGCACGATCGTTCTCTGTTTGTGCCGTGCATCTTTGGAACGCATTGCCGGCAGACGTGCGCTCTCCTAAATCGATCCATAGTTTCAACAGACTTGTGAGGGAGCACTATCTAACTGCATAATATGTATTATTTGTTGTGTATGTCTATTTACGTGTATATTTGTGTGTATATGTATATATATTTGTATGGTTATATTTTGTTTTTTAATTTAATTTTATTTATTTAGGATAATAAACAGATAAATTACCAAATGAAGTAAAGGAGTGTAATCATATAAATTCCTATAAAAGGAAATTGAAAAATTATATTTCAAAAACTTAATAGTAAAAAATAAAAGATATATACTTATATATCAATAGGAGGCTACTCAGAAAATCTAATTATTGTTTCTATGTTCACCTATTTATTATTGTTTCTTTTCTATGTCTACTCGCTCTTATATTTATAGGACTTATGTTAGAATATAAACTTTTGTATCTCATATAAGTGAACTGTAATGTTCTTTTGAGAATAAATATCTTTAAACCCACATACACCAAAGTTACATAATAAAAAGAAAAGTATGTAGTATAAAATCAATGCTTATCCAACTACATTATCCACGAACTAAAAGATGGTAGTGTACAATACTTTAAAAGAATACGGGGCATATACAAAAACTCACGCGCACCCACACACTCACCCACACAAACTCACATATATACACACACACACACACACACACATCAACACGCTTATTATATACATATTATATATGTGAGGGATAAAGATAAGAGAAACAAAAAAAATGACAGAAAATTAAAGTGCCTGATCCTTAATGGTCTTAATAACATATTTTTTAAAGCACCCAAGGAAAGTACAAAGATGTCGATGTTTTGAAAATATACATTGTAGTTGTTGACGAGTTGGTACATTGGGGCACGAAGTCCTGCGTTAGTACGACAGGAAGTCGTAGAAAAAAGCCGCCCAATTTTTACCGCGCGTCTAAGCACTGTCCTTGGGAGGCAGTAACATATAGTGTTAGTAAGAGGCAATTGTGACAGTTTATAAAGCAACATAGCACCCAGTAAAAGACGTCTATTAGAGAGTTACAGTAGGTTATATTTAAGTAATATTTGAGAGTATGGGAGACCATCTCCCATACTACTACACAATTTATTGTGATTAAGATCCTTGTCCATCCAAAGGTTGCCTGGAAGAGATTGCTTTAAGCAATAAGGCCGCCCATTGTACTACTACCTTCTAATTTTAAGATATGTAAATGTGTTACTGTTATATGTTGGTGTACAATAAAGTGTGTTGTTGTTATTATTATTTACTGTTTATATCTGGACATTTTTCAACTTTCCACCCGTATGAGACGATTTTCTTTACCTCTACCCTCCGTAAGTCATAGTAAAAATTTCAATATTAAAACGCCTACATAAAAAATCGTACATGTAACGCATCGTAACATTTGCTTTACATGATAATTCAGAATACGTTGTCATTTACAGATTGTTGTTAGTTCCTTCACATCATCCAGTGGATGCCAAGCGGTCATCCTTCCGTTTATTCCCGAGTAACTTCCTTCGTGTCCTGGATTCTCTAAATATAATATCGTACCTAATCTTAATTATTGTTGAGAATAAACCTTGCGAAGAAAAAAATCCTGCGGTAATAGGATAGTAATACTGTAAATATAATTATGATTCCTATCAAAAATCGATTTATATGGTCTAAATGTGAAAGAGCTTAACAAAATTTATAAACTTAAACACTAATTATTGGACGCTAATTAAAAGGTTTGAGCCGATTAAAACAATTAGGAAGGTTCAGCAGTGTTGAATAGTCATGTTCATAGAGTGACATGGCTAGGGACACTTATCGCTAGTCGGTAGACCAAGTAAAGAGGCTTGCTAACAATTTAAAAGAATATTATATGGAGCTTTATCTACACATTGAATTAAAACTTGAAAAGTTAGAGCACAAAAATAAATACCTCAGTTTGTTGGTAAAACTGTCTCATTATCGCTGTATCAGTAATTTTTAAAGGATACAAGGAAACGAAAGTATAAGTCAAAGCCAATGAGTTATATGCAAATAAATTATATGTAGTACGTAGTAGTAGCTGTTTGCATTTCGAACACAAAGCAAATGTATTTCCACATTGATATATCAAAGCATAACCCTAATACGATTCGTACGAACAACCAATATATCCCTTTGAAAAATGAATAAAGTTATCAGAGGTGATACGGGAATAATTGAGAACGGTGCTCAATCTGGATATGATGGATCTCTCACCTCACGGGCCCATCAAATCGCTCTTCACAGTGTAAATCTATATTTAAGTGGCTCGCAAACTTCCCACAAACTTGTAATTACGTTTTTATGTTGTGAAGGGCTCGACTCGGTACTAATGCCTCTTACAAATGCGAATATAATAGACCGGTAGGGTGGTTTCACTGGTCGAGCTGTTATTCAGGACTACTCTGCTGAAATACTTTGTGTACAGGCATTGAAAGAATAATATTATTTTTATTGAATAATGAGCTTCCTTTCATTTTATTATAAGACATCCTGTAAATGTTTGTTTGCCTTAGTAGGAAAATTACAGATAGTAGATAGAAATATATCATGTACATAAGATACTCTTATATGTACTTGTTTGTAATATTAATTGTGGTTTTTTAGACAATGTTTTTTCTTACTTAGAATGCTTACAGAATTAGTAAACATTTATTAAATATTTACGTAGGTATATGAAAGAATGAATAAGAAATAGGAATGACAATCACCAAGCAAAAACGTAGGTACCTCGTTCACAATACTCGACGCGCAGGGTTATCAACAATCAAAAATATTAACACCTATAGTTAGAGTCAAAAACACCTAAAATCGCTATAATTCATAGAAAATTCCAACACAAATTAAGAATAATTTATTTTTTGGCATAATCTATATTTATAACCTATTTTATAACATAACATTAAGTGATGTAAATTTTTAGAGTTTGGTAACTCAGCGGCTTCAAATTATCGTGAACGGGGAATACAGTTTTAATTTAACCAGAGGGCGCCACAAATCATTCTTTTGATATAGTAAAACACAGTTTACTTTCAACCAATTTTAATATTTATATTATTGATTTTTCAAAAGTCTCTTTCAGTTTTCTTCGAAACCAGCCTCGAGACTCCTTAGAGTATCTTCTTTATTTATTTGTACAATTTTGGATTTAGCCATCAAGGCCCGCCCACTTGAAAACCTCACGTGTATAATATTTTTTTAAATAAAGTAAATGAACTATTTAAAGTTTGAATAAGTTTTTTTCACTATTATATTTTATTTAATAAAAGTATCAGAATAAAATCGTTAAACTTTATGTCGTTAAATTACAACTTATTTCCAATAACTTATATATGTTCTCATAGTTTAAGTGAATTGTAAAAATTCTTTTATGAGAAATGAAAGTTCTTTAACACGAAATTTATACAGATGTTACATAAACACTACTACTATACTAATACTTCTCCAATATGATGTATAACTTCTATGAGTAGCAAAATATTAACTTCCTAGTTGCACAGATAATATTATTTTTCTATTTCGTAGTTTTTCTAAGATTAATATAATACTTATTGTTCAAAATTAAATTCAAAAGTTGTTATTGAAAATAAGTTCCACCGGAGAAAACTTTTTGAAGGCCATACATGTAAGTCAAAATTTAAATCTACTTCCTGTACTATAACTCCATTAATTCTTTGAAAAGTATTACAATTACTTTTCAAAGAATTAATGGAGTTGTAAGAAACAAAAAATATTGTTACCGTCGCAATAATGACATACTAAGAATTCATTCCGCGACAAATCTCCATAGATTCCTTATATGTTATGCAAAATATAAACATTATACAGAAGATAGTATAAAAGTCTAGAGCGAACCGCTATGTAAATGCAGTTTTGCCATTTCAGCAAGGTACTTTTCAATTTAGCTTTAAATTTAATAAAGGGCAAATCTAACAATTTATGCGGAATTTTATTGAAGAAACGTGTACCAACTCACAAGAAAGAAGACGAAAAGAAGAAGTACTTTTTGTAATCCAAAAGATGGCAGTATCAGTCTATTATTATGCCTGGTGTTGAAATTATGAACATCCTTATATTGTTTGTTAGCACTTATTATTACGAATGTAAATTGTATTATGAAAAATATATTGGCAGGCGACCGTCGTAATTCCGATTTCCTTAAAGCGTTGTAAATGAAATGTTAATACATCTCCTGTATTATACATCTGTTAATACATACCATTTCAATCTAGTCATAACAATAAGTTTTATCTTTTTTTGAATATTTTATCTTTAGCTATTTTTCCCTTTTTTATTTAGTTTTTATTTGTTTTTTTCTATACTATATTACAAAGAGATAAAGTTTGTGAGTTTGTGACGTTGTAAGGGGTAATCTCCGAAACTACTGAACCGATTTAAAAAAATTCACTGTTGGCAATCTACACTATCCCCAGTTGACATAAACTTATTATATTTTCAAAAAAATTAGGGATCCTTACTAAAACTCCAATAGTGTAACCCAAGGTGCAAAAAAATTACCTAAAATTGCGTGCGCTGCGAAAACTATTGATGATAGAATAAAATAATGTACTATAACTTTGCAAAACACATCATTATTTACAAAAAGTGTTGCGACAGCATATGTCTAACTATTATAGTTATGCCACATTAAGTGTTCCTTTATTTAAAAAAAAAATTAAACCTCCGCCGCTAGAAAAGGCTCTTTATTTGTATCTTGGTATTCATCCTTATCAAAATAAATTATTTCATATTCAAGACTGCATCAATATTCAATATCACGAGTTTGAAAATGTAAGTATTAGAAAAAAGTTGCGTGGTCGCCACGCACCCTAATCGGCTAGCTAGGCTTATGTGATGTAGGCGTCACTGGGGTACGAGCAGTACGGGAGGAGAAATATTTTGAATTCGCTTAATAGGTAATTAAACTCAACAAAAAATAAACAGGTAAAGTTTGTGGGTTTGTGACGTTTTAGGGGGTAATCTCTGGATCTACTGAACCGATTTTGAAAATTCTTTCATCAGTGGAAAGTTACTGTTACAAGATGTCCACCACAGTAGTCATGAGAACTATAGTGTATATTAATATGACATAGACAATCGTCATAGATAATACTTTTAGTCGATTTACCAGATGATTCGATTTATAATTAAATTACCATTTTCTACCGGTTAGTTAATTTTATAAGCCCACTAAATTATCATCTAGATAATTTAGTGCATCAGTAACTAATTATTATAATTGTTTTTATGATCCTGGCAACACTATGATGTAATTGCTATTTTTAGCAATAATGCAATGTTATTATTTTGTAGGGTAGCATTTTTCATATAAAAGGCGTAGTGGCGTTTAAAGTTGTGAGGTCTTCGGACCAACAACATAAAGTCAACTCCAATAAAATAAAAAAAACGGTGTTCATTACTTACTGTGCTGTGTGGATATTCACATCAAAGGCTGAACAATAAAGGGGAAACCCTACCCAAATTGTTAATATTTGGTAAATTTGGTACTTTCTTACCCAAATCTCTCCTTGCATTTTACACTACATTATTCCTGAGTGAAATAGGATATATTTGATTGTGATTAATAATAAGTATTTTTTAATTTTTTTCTGATGCCCAGCGAAGTGAGCACGGGTCAGCTAGTCATCAATAAAGAAACGCCTAATCAAATCAAATAGACTAAAGAAGTATATTTTATAACACATTCCTGTTTTCCTAAATTCATAAACAGAAGCAAAGTATGAAATAAAAAATACAACCTGATATATTTCTATATTTTTTTTAATGCAGGAGTTCAGCAGATAGGCAGACGGCCCACTTGATGTTTAGCGGTTACCATCGTCTACGGACATTTGCAACACCAAAGGTGCTTTAAATGCGCTGCTGCTCTTTTAAGGGACACTGGAACCTGGTCACTAATGCCGGAACACAACTGAAGGTTGTTATGGCGACATACTTTAGACCAGGGATGGTAGCCATCCAGTCGGGCAAATGCCCTACCACCTGGCAGAATTCTGTTCATATACATATTTAGTAAATTTGCCATTTAGTAAAGGTGTGTCAAGCAAAATAACAAAATTGTTCATATAGGTATTTTTAATGTAGTACCTAAGTGTTGCAGAACAACTATGTTTCCATGTAAACAACTAAGCATAAATCCTGTTAATCCCCAAGTCTGGTGTTCTTTTCATCAACTTCTAGGGTTGGTGATTTTTAAACAAAATATTCATCGACTGACCTCTGACCTCTGCTTCGGCATTCAAAACTCAGAAAAGTCGTCAAAATCCTTAGCATTATAAATAAATAAATAATCGGCAGACAAACACACACATTGTATATCCCCAAAATAAGCAAGTTACGCTTGTATCATGGGTATTATACAACGGTTTACTCTGGGGCCGACCCCAGGCATCCAGACCATATTAAATAACAGAAAATTATTTTTCCTAAATTTACCATACCAAGAATCGAACACTGAACCTCTGCGTTGCAGTGAGGTAGGCCGGCGAAAGTGTAACCCGCTCAACCACAGAGGTATTCAATCAAATTATGGAGTAGAGGTTACTATACTGCTGCTGCTAGCCCAGGATACACGTTAATCAAATAATTTTCTTCCTTATTTAGCAAATTTATTTAAGCTGAAAACTATTTTCTATTTTTACGGACGCTCATTAAGAAACTTAACAACTTACATCATATAAGATATTACGCTTAACAATAAGGATTTGAGGATTGTGTGTGAAATCTTACAAATGTTTTGCTTACATGCGTCAAGGCCCCCATTTCGCCCCATTCGCAAAATAAATATTGATTTAATTTGCTTATACTATAAACTAGTTCTCATGATTTGAGTTTCATCTGCGTAAAATTTGGTACTGTAGGTCCTGTAGTATTTTTTATAATAAAAAATAATACTGGCTCTGTATACTCAATCTGTGTAAATATAAATAATTATATTTGTGCCCTAAATTACAATAACCAATGGGGTGACATATTTTACAATAAATTCTAAAACAATGTTCATATAAAAGAACGAGCGTTAAAATACATTTTTTATTATACTTTTAAAACATCATGATAAAAATAATTATAATTAGCATATAAATAATAATGACTACACTGTTTGACTTTTTACAGATATGACATCATTTTCTGCGTCTTCGGCGTTTTGTAACAAAATAAAAAGTATCTCATTTGATTCGACTGCAATGCCCTATTTTAAATCTCAACATTTCTTAGATTTAGCATGTAATTATACAAAATATATAAAGAGGAAAATGAAACTGAATGTTATGTAAATCAAACTATTAATAAAAGCAGCCCTAGTGTGAAACCCTGCGAGTGTCTCGTCGTGGTGTGACAATACAATACGTTGACGACACTCGCAACGTACGCAACTTACATTCAATTCTTTTATTCTGCTGACTTTTTTCGTTGTTTAAAACTGATACTATAGTATTACATAACTTAGTTTTAATTTAGTTTACTACATAAATATGTAAAACATTTATCATATCATATAATATCAGCCCATAAATGTCCCACTGCTGGGCTCGGGCCTCCCATTATAGGGGGGGGAACGGACAGTATACCCGCCACGCTTGTCCAAGGCGGCTTGGCAGGTTTGACACATAGGTTATCTCGATGTGCAGGTTGCATCACGGCGTTTTCCTTCAACGTTGTTAGGACGTGGTAATTGTAACAATATGCACATTAGATCAGAAAACTGGCTAAGTAGTGCATGCGTTCCAGACAGGATCGAACCCGCGCTCTCTGAGTTTGGGACGCGTGCGCTAGCCATTACGCTACCATGACTTAATAATAATAAAAAATAATAAATATGTAAAACGTTTAGCCTTTTAAAATTACCTGTCATACACAGAATCGTAGAATGGCATATTAAACTTAAATGGAGACAACTAACGTTCTTTTATTATTATCATTAAGTGTAGATTATAATTCAGTAAATAGGAAATTGAATGGCTGAATATCGGGTCAGCTTGTAGGTAAAACAGTCAATAACAAAATAATTTCCATACACCATTTAATACAAAACAATTTAACAAATTGTTATTCATGAATTCCCATAATTCATGAATATGTAATTGTTTGAATAATTTTCAAATTCGAATAAATATACAGCAAGCAAAAGCCAGACATTTGTAATCACAAATAAAGTATTTCTGAAAATAGAACAATAATGTTTACATTATTAAGATAAGTACGCAAATATTACCTATCCTAGGTCAGAATTGATTGGCCGTCGCGGACGATTCCCGGCAGCGAGTATCATTGCTCGAAACAAAGTTCAATCGAATAGTAATCGCAGAACATGCTTGCATTGTACACACTCGTTGCTGTTAATTAAGTAGCTATAAACATTGAACAATAGCGAGTGCTGTTTTGTGTTGTGTCGCAACTTGGAAGGTCGCGCATGGCCGCCCGAGAATAGTTTCTAGTCTACCAACTCCTAATACCGATGCATAAATATTGTATGTGGGTGTTTTACTACATAATATAACGAAATTACGACGAATAAATTTGCTTTAGACAGAAAATATAAAAAATAAAAATGTTGTTTATTATTTATCTATAAGTAACTTTAATTATTTGTGAAAGAGTTACTATATCTTAAATGTTATCATTTTATCAGATAGGTATTCATTTGATACAAATATAACAAACATATTTGTTCTACAAGCATAAATATACATTATTTTGATCCTCCTACGAAATATTTACAATCCGAGGTCACGATCAATGCCATCTTGTGTAGTCACAGAATATTTCGGAATCTTACGAAAGCGAGCTGGTGACGTAATCGGAACGATTACCTCACAAATTCTACCTATTATTAGATAGCTACGTAAGGTTGTTTCCACTTGCGCCCTAGTAACCAACAAACTGTGCATCGATTCATACGCGTCGACATCATAATGACAAAACACGCGATCGTCGCGTTTTATTTCATCGCGACAATATTCGCCACGAACTGTTACAAGATACTCGGTATATTTCCCTCTTTGGACCGGAACAATTATCTCACTTACCGCGGCTTGTTTCGAGAACTCGCGAATCGAAATCATGAAGTGACTTTAATTAGCCACTTTCGGATGCCGGACGCGCCGGCGTCCTATAAAGACATATTATTAAGTGAATCACAAGTGTACAGAGGATTTTCTTTCGAATCAGTGATAAGCAGTGAAGTATCGCGTGTTCCCTTCGAGACTTTGGTCGCAACTAAAGCCGGCAATGATGACTGCAAGACGCTTATGAATAATCACAGAGTGCTGCACTTGCTCGCGACACGACCTCGATTCGATGTTGTACTAGTGGAATCGTATAACAGTGACTGCGGCCTGGCATTGGCTGCAAATTTGAGTGCACACTATATAGCTTTTAGCCCACAACCCATTCAACCGTGGCAGTATAATAGACTGGGTATTCATTTCAATTCAGCGTCTGTAAGCCAATGCGTGTTACCGTACGGCAAAGAGCCATGGTTCCTTGACCGTTTAAAGAATTACGTATTATATCACGTCGCAAACTGGGTCTACTACGTCGGATCTCAAGTTACGGATCATGTTTACTTATATAAGTATTTGGGAGATAATTTGCCGTCATTAGAAAGTATTGCGGCCAACGCAAGCCTTGTGTTTGTAAACACACATCCGTCCGTATTCGGTGGTGTTGCCAGGGCTGATAATGTAATAGATATCGGCGGAATACACGTGAGACCTCCTAAAATACTTCCAACGGTAATATATTATATTATTTCTAGAGCTTCTAAACAGATTCAAACAATCATTATCAAATTTATAGATACATGTACATTGTAATATTTATTCTATATATCTATAATACTACAAAATAGTGGTGATGTACAAAGGTGAGCTTAACCCTAAAAAGAGTTTTTTTTCCAGCAAACCTATGGGTCTAGCGAGAGTGGGAAGACAAGAGGCAAGGTTGTGTACATTAAAGTTATTACATAAAAGTACTTATTAAAATAAATATTACATTATATACATGCAGATATACATACATAAACTTACATACATGTAGTCTTCTGTACTTAAACTTCTTGAATTGTATCTTAATGTTAAGCAATAAAGTATATTCTATTCTATTCTATTCTACATATATAAGCCTAGCAGGATGTTTGTATTATTTATAGTGATAACAACTTTGATAACAACAATATTGTAAACATTGAATTTACAAACAAGTTAACATATAACATCGTGGATATTTGAAATGAAATGAAATGAAATTTATTTACATAACTAGTACAGGGAACATAAGATTATTTAACAATACAAGGACAATTTAACACTAGGTCTCTATAGAGACTGTGTGGCGGGCCGCCAGTGGAGTTCTCTTCGGTTATAAGCATCTTTCTCATTGCGTGGTATTATCCTATTAATAACTAAATACTACACTAATAATAACGTGTCTAGATAAGTAAGAATTAAAGTGATGTATATGGGACTTTAGAATGGCATCTTTCAAATTTGTTTACCACTTATATTAGACATGTTTACTACGTCAAAACTTTAATTCTAAGGTAAACGCAATTATCGCCGGTTTCTCGGTTTCATTTCTCATTTACATGTAAATAATAGCTTTAAAATACAATACAAGGATAAAACACCCAAAAATAAGACAAGAACTATTTATGTATTTTATGTAAGATTTTTTTTGCAAAAGAATCCGTTTATAAATTGCAGGAAATCGAGAGATTCATAAACGAGGCGGAGCATGGAGTTATTTACGTGAATTTGGGTTCGACTGTGAAAGACTCGACATTGCCCGGTGATAAATTAGCTGAACTGTTATCAACCTTCCGTAAATTGCCTCTGAGGGTACTCTGGAAATGGGACGGAGGCGAGCTTCACGATCTGCCAAGAAACGTTATGACTATGAGATGGTTGCCACAATATGATATTTTGAGTAAGTGTACTGCTTTATTATTTTATGTTCGCCTCGTACGTATCTCTTTTCTGTTTTATTATATAATAAACATAATATTACTAATGTGTATACCTTTCACTGTTGGATTATAAGCATACAATTCTACTCGGTTTATTACAAAAAAACGAAAATTTAATCATGATGTTTATAATATATCTATCTACTCTATTATCAAAACCAGTAGTAACTCAAAATTTAATATTTTTATTTAAAAATATGTTATGTACTAAACGTTAACAAAAAACACACGACTAGTGATTTTTTCCTTAATAGAGATAATAAGAAACGTATTATTGGATACATTCTTAGTTTAAATTATATCCAGTTATTTTAGGTCAGATTTAAACTACACATTAGTCTTATTTCCTAAATTAGATTGTAATTTTATTGTATCTCTAAGATTTTTACTTACGGAAAAAAATAGTAATTTCAATCGATTTCAAAAATAAGTATAAAAAGTATGATAAGTACAAATTTATAACAGGCAACAATGCACATGCCTAATGCCGGCTTTCTATGTCTTACTGTTAATTATTTTATTGGTAGAAAACTGACAAAACTTCTGTGGAGGTTATGTCGAATTTTAACCAATAGTAAGGCAAATTAATATATAACTGAAAATAAAAAAGAACAGAAAGAAGATTCTCCAAATCTGTTAATTCGATTTGAAGCGATTTAGGTATCTGAACATACTACAGGTGCGCAGAAAGTTTGCCGATAGCCTCATGATGTCACGCGTCGATGATCAGTAGGGTTGACAAATAAGGTTACATAAATAGTTTTAGTAATAAATTTACTATTTTAATATTATTGTATATACTTTTTCATAAGTATATATAATAATAGTAAGTAATACTATACAACAATAGTAAGCAATTATCGGCAAACCTCTGCGCGCGGCTTATATTATGAAAACAAAAAGTTGAAATTTAAGTTATTTTTATTTTTATTTAATCCACATAATTACAACATGTGATGACGTTGTGTGTCGTATTCTGTTCTTTAAATTTTTTTTAACTAAACCAAAACGGACTTCAAACTAAAAAGCAAAAGATAAATATTTTCTACATCTTGAAGTCGGTGAATTTTGCTATTTTGTTGTTGTTTTTTATTA
Organism: Dendrolimus houi; assembly: GCA_039645545.1. Classification (NCBI taxonomy): domain Eukaryota; kingdom Metazoa; phylum Arthropoda; class Insecta; order Lepidoptera; family Lasiocampidae; genus Dendrolimus; species Dendrolimus houi. Next base: position 11,305,775 of record CM077132.1, read on the forward strand.
TGTTTTAGCTGGCACCGACTTAAGATGTTATAGAAATATAAATATTTATTTTTTGCGTTTTAGTTAGTCAGTTTTGGTCTCAGATCACAGAAACTAAAGGGTTTTGGTTTTTGTTAAAAAATATATTTTCTAATTTTTAGTTGCTTAAATAGCTTTAGAAATAATATTCTAAGCGCCGGTAGAAATTGTACTACTGGCACGGGTACATAAGTTTTGCCTTTTGAAGACTATAGGTGCTCAGCGTTCTTCAACAAGGGTTGGTCTCGATTTCCATAGGAACTACTCATGAGATCCTTGGACCTCAGGAATATAGTTTTTTGAATAAAGAAAAAATATGGAAAATCGGTTCACAATTGGCGGTGAAATCGAGTAGAAAAAATATTTAAAAAACATACAGTCGAATTGAGAACCTCCTCCTTTAGGAAGTCGCTTAAAAAGGATCTGTCTGCAATATTTGTTTACAATTGCAATTCGTTTGATTTTATCTTTCCTATGAATATTTTTGAAGTGAAACTTCTATATAGACGGGGGGTATTAGGATTTTTTCTGTCACGAAAAAGCGTTACGGCCGCGTGGAGAGGCGGCATAATTTTAGAGTAGACTATGGATGATTTTTTTTGGTTCCGGATCGAATTCAGTTTTTTGTTTGATAAAATAAAATATTTAAATAAAAAATGCATTAATTAAAATGTACCTAACCAAAATATAAATTGCAGTAAACCTGCGAAAAATCACAATGTGTTCTGGGACACATAGTAGAAATGAAACTTCGACGGACAAGTGGAAAAGATTCTTTTTAAAAAGATTATTAATGTACTAGTCCAATTTGATAACCTGCCCGTAAAACTTCAAGTTAAAATTTTGTTGTGATTCGTTTTGCCACTTGTCCGTTGAAGTTTCACTTCTACTATGTGTCCCAGCACATATTTCGTTTTTTTTATATGTATTGAATCGTAAACATGTATTTGCAATATTATTTTAACTAGTTGTAAAAAAATAATTTCTTTTATTATTGGTTCTTATCAAATACCAGAAACATGGCATGGTTTATTGAAGAAATAACCGAGAATTCCTAATGTCACTGCTTATTCCAGTTTCATCTTGTTATGTTACAGAACATGACAATGTGAAGGCATTTGTATCTCACGCTGGTATCTTGAGTACAATTGAGGCAATCGACGCCGGAGTACCAGTTGTGGCAATACCCCTCTTCGGCGATCAATACGGAAACGCTGCAGCATTGCAAGATGCTGGGATTGCAACTACCGTTCAGTACGACGAATTTAAAAAGCAATATCTACTTGACGCTATTAACGAAGTTTTGGACCCTAAGTAAGTCAAAATATTTAAAAATACTCAAATTTCATTTTCGAAAACATGTACATACCTATATTAAATAACTATTTTGTCTTTACACATTTTATTTTACATAGTTATATAGATTATATTCTATCATCCGAATATAGTAATAAAGGTGCTCCCTCCCCGCGAGTATTCGCCTGTAATGTAACGTTACAGAATCGAGCATTACATCGGTGAGGGAGAAACCAAGCATTACAGTGCGCAATCTGTAATTATGCAATCTGACCATTTTGATACAACTTGTAACGCTACAACCGCTTCGTCTGACATTATGGAATCAACTAAATGCTGAAGTTCGAATCAAATGCTCGCGGTGAGGGAGCATATTAAAATAAATAATAGAGAACTGCATTTTGTTGCCAATATGTCAGTTGTCAGTAGACAACTCCCTAAATTAGAGTAAATAACTGTAAATGAACAGAACTACCCTCACTAGTACGAAACAGCTAGACCAGCGTCTGCTAGAGTCATGATATTGACTAAACTATTATCCCATGACCCTGATTAACGGTGGTAGAATAAGAATGGCCACCGCCTGCCAGGGCTAGTGGTGAGGAACAATTTTTTTTAAAGAAAAAAAGAAAATATAATTAATCATGTATGATGTAAGTGTTTGTTTGTAACACTTATTAGAAACGTTATATCAAAGTACAATCAGATTGGAAAACTATTAGCTAGTCATACAAATATACCAACGCATTAAAATATTATTACTATAACACCAAGTTTACATATAAGGGGTACTTGACAGTTAAAATCAACTGAGATACATTTTGTCATCTTGCATAACGCCCCAGCTTCCTAGATTTTACTTTTTTCTATACGTCAGTAGCTAGTTATGACGTCATGACATAAAGGAGTCAAATAGCGTTGCAAAACTATTGTTTAAACTGTAATCAAAATTGTGTATATCATGATATTTTCAAAATAAGATCAATTGTATTGTAGTTTAGCGCCTGATGTTTTACATGAACATAATTTTCGTATTCATGTCAATTCAATTTATTTAATGCGATAATGGGTACCTACATACTAAGGTGTTAAGATTAATATACTAGAGTGTGAACAGAGGTCCAAATTCTGTTATTCGGCATGCATTTAAGTATGTATCTCTGGCAAAAATTATTGTAATATATCTCATCTACTCAATTAGTTTGAAAATAAACCTTTTCTCTTACTTTCCAGGAGGCAGCAACGCGCAAAACTAGTTTCCAAGTTGTGGCACGACCGTCCTATTTCCCCATTAGAAAACGCCATCTACTGGACAGAATACGCAGCTAGGTATCGCGGAGCTCCCAATCTGCAAGCAACCTCTGCCAACGCACCTTTTTACCAACAATTACAACTAGATGTCCTAGGCTTCCTGGCTTTAGTAGCCTACATTCTACTGTACGTAGTCTACAAACTATTGTCAGCAATCTGCTGTTCTTGCTGCAAAAGTGAGAAAGCTGAAACTACAGAAGAAAGAAGAACGAAAAGAGTGAAATTTGAATAGTAACTTATGAAATATTTATTGGTAAAATATTATGAAAAAGTGTTTCGGCGCCACTTTAAAGCATTTAGCTTACCTCAATGTGAGGCGATAATTTACTTGACTGGTGGTAAAAGTTGTTATTATAATCTTAATAAATTGTTTATTTTTTTTCTTAAAAATTAAATGTAGTTATTTTTTTAATAATATAAGTTGTGGTGGTTACATGGCGTAAATGTCCCTATTATATCAAAATACAATAACAGTAAAGGAAAACATCACTGTTATTACACATTTTAGGAAAACACTGTAAGATAACATTGCAACCGTAAAGATTACCCATCTCTAAAACCCGCCAATTTGTCTTGAACAATTGTGGTGGGTATCCTGTCCATTTTTATTTTATTTTATTGCATGTGTTCAGCAGAAAGACAGACGGCCCACCTGATGGAAAGCGGCTACCATCGCCTATGGACATTTGTAACACCAGGGGTTACCGTTGTGCTACCGCTCTATAAAGGGATACTGGAACCTGGCCACTAATGCCGGAACACAACTTAAGGTTGTTATTGCAGGATACTCTAAATTAGGGGTGGCAGCTATCCAGACGGGCAAATACCCTACCACCTGGCTATAGATCGTTTTGTTGCCTGTCTCTTACGACAGGAAATTGTATTCTTTCTCCGTTCCTGCACGAACAAATGCTTAAAGTAAGGGCGCCTTCAAATATGCCGCAAAGTGAAGAGTTTGAAATGTTTTCCAAATGTCAATGAAAAAATGAAAACAATTAAAACACGTAGTTAGCCTCGTTACAAAACAAGTTTTAGTTCAGTGCAGTAGTTAAATGTTGCTGGGCATTTTTTGCATTAAAATAGGAAAAAGTGAACTATCAGGTTACTAGACTAATACGAATATGTTTAAAAAGAATATCTACTGGAAATTTTCAGACAGCTTTGCTGCTTGGTATTTCAGATAACACATAATAATCAAACTATTACCCTTCAAGTACCCGCCATAAACTCAATGAACATTAATTTATTGATAGATGTGATATCTAAGGCACGTATTCCAAAACGAAACTCATGATCAAAGTTTTACATTTTTTATAGAATTAATTTCGGAGAGTATGCGGTTGAACTGTTTGACCTGATTCCGCCTTCACCATTCCATGCATTTTCGAACGACAAGGCGCTCTGGTCTACGCCACCGTTCCACAGTGGAAACGCCAATAGTGCGAACGAAACGTTTCGTCTATGTACGGCAGAGTTGTGGAATGCACTACCAGAGTCCATGTTTACCTAAAAGTACAATCCGGGTATCTTCAAGTCTCGTGTGAATAGGTACTATCTAAGTAAGCGTGCTCCATCTTCGACCGCAATCATCGTCCGGCATTAGGTGTGATCGTAATCAAACGCGAACCTATCTATTATAAAAAAAAACACTTAAGATAATCCGTCCGAATTCAAATGTACATACTTTCAAATACACGATTTATCCTTAAGTAATTGGTCTATAAATAGGGTAGGTGACAGTCAAATTAACTGAGATATTTTTTATTAACTTACTAAACGCCGAAGCAACCTAGATTTTGTACGAGCATTGCAAATTATGACGCCATTTTTATAACGCATCAAATAGCGTATTAGTCATATTTAATCAGTAATTTGCGATATAAAATAAAGTGAATTTTCAGGGGGCAAATAGTACTGACATAAAAATTTAACACAATATAACCTGTATGTATTAACGCCTGCTCTTTAAACAAGAGGTTCGCACAAAAATTTGACCAGCGGCGTTGCCGCGGGATAAGGTCTTGTCCGTACTTCTTGTTTAAAAAGCAGACGTTAATACAGGTTACGTTGTACAAAAATTTTATCTTAGTGCTATTTGCACCCGGAAAATTCACTTAATTTTATATCGCAAACTATCCGATCTCCTGGCATGAGTATACATGTCCATTTTTGGCATAAAAACTACACTTAAACAAAATTATAATATAACCGTTTCAGTATTCCCAGTAGTTTTCCGTGAAAACTGAACAGAAAGACGTATTAAGTTACTATCGCATTTTTATAGACGATGAATTTTTATATCTATAAACTTGAGAAATGATTGGTCTCATCTAAACCTTCATCCTCTATTTCAAAGCATCCTAGTTTTATTTATCTATCCCCCGTATATAAAAACTACAAAAAGGACAAAAAGAGCAAAAAAATCTAAAAGGACAAAAATATCAAAAAGGACAAAAAAAGAGCTAAAAGGACAAAAAGAGTAAAAAAAGCAAAAAGGAAAAAAAGAGCAAAGAGGACAAAAAGAACAAAAAGATCAAAAAGGACAAAAAAGACCAAAAGGTCAAAAGGGACAAAAAGTACAAAAAGGACAAAAAGATCAAAATGAGCAAAAGAGCAAACAGGATAAAAAGGACAAAAAGGACCAAAAGAGCAAAACGAGAAAAAAGTACAAAAGGACAAAAAGTACAAAAAGAGCAAAAAGACAACAAGATCAAAAAGGACAAAATTATAGAAATGACCAAAATAATCAAAATGACGAAAATGACAAATCACAAAAAAAACCAAAACCTATCCCACTTTCTGGAATAACCTTTACAGAAATCTATCCCAAAATCTATCACATTATCCGGGATGAAAAATATCTCTTGTCCACCCTCGGTATTAAAATTACATATAAACCGATTCTCGGCCAAATCGATCCAATAGTTTTTCCGTAAAAGCATAACAAACAGAGAGACAAATATATTTTTATCCCGGAAACTATCCCATTTTTCGGGATAAAAATAGTATCCTATGTTCATCCTCGGTATCGAAAATATATGTATACTGAATTTCAGCCAAATCGGTCCCGTAGTTTTCCCGTGAAAACGGAACAGACAGACGGACAGACAGACAGACAAAGTTACTTAATTAGATACAGATGTTTAAATGTGTAACCTGAGTGAAAGTTTTTTTACTTGTGCCGTTTGCTGACCATGGGATCCTGAGCCTCTACAAAAAGGTATCAAAATGGCTCATTGACTCCACAGATCAGAGAGCTAGTGACCACCTCGCACAACATATTTATATTAGCAATCCACCAAAGTAATGTAGCCAACATTCTGGGCACCTTAGCCTTTCATAGTTTAGTACGGTGACCTAAGCTCAGTATTCTACTTGGGACTATAGGTAGAATAAAATATAACTAAAACGAGTAAATTAGCTTTACATAAGGCTAAGTTTTCTCTGTTGTATTAGTTAGAGTTTTTAATATTTGGTTTCATAAAAACTGTGTCGGTTACATGGTAATTAGTTTAAAACTTGAATATAATTGTGACAACGCTTAGGCGTTGGCCCAGTTACGGACCAGCACTTTGGTCATGTGAAACTACCATTAAGCCTTTTAGTAGGTCTCAATGCCATGGATTTGGTTCGGGACCTTCCCTTTTATAATATTTACTTACTTGTTTTTATGTATAACTTTTAATAATTTCCACGACTGTTTAATGTACTATCTATTAGAAACTTTAGTTCGATCTCTAAATCTCAATATTCTTCCGCTTAGTGCAACGCATCGCTTTCCTAACTCGACCCCTTCTCTTCTTGACTTGATGATGGTCTCGTCACCTTCTCACGTCTCCAAACATGGCCAGTGCTCGGCGGACGCTTTTTCATATCATGATTTGATCTACCTTTCTTATAATGTACGTCCGCCGAAATTCAAACCCAAAATTATCCTTCAGCGAAATTTTGGTGATATGAATCTGGACACACTTCTTAAGGATGCTCGGGAATTCGACTGGTCTGAGGTGGCTAAGGCAGCTACCGTTGATAAAAAGTTGCATGTGTTTAATACTGCTTAACTGAGGCTTTATGATTCACATGCACCTTTACGCCGTATAAAAATAAAACATCTGCCAGCTCCGTGGCTCACCGATGACATCAAATCACTGATGCACAAAAAGTCCAAGGCTAAAACCAAATACAAAGTTAAACCTACCGAAGTCAACCGAATGGCGTTCGTAAGTTATCGTAATCGCTGCAATAGAGTGTGTAGGGACGCTCAACGCCGTTACATTCACGAGTCAATCGAAAGTCAAAGCCCAGCTAAAGTTTGGAAATTTCTACGATCGCTGGGAGTTGGCAAGCAAACAAATAGTCCAATTCCTAAAGAACTCAACATTGACGATTTAAATCGACATTTCTCAGCTACTTCTGACTTTGACGTTGTGTCTAAGTCTAATACTTTAAATGCTCTTTCCGCCTTGCCAACACCTGATTATCCTCCGTTCTTATTAAGTCGATTTACTGATAGTGATGTCAAGAGTGCTGTAAAATCCATTACCTCAAACGCCGTCGGTAGCGATGGTATTAGTCGCAACATGATTCTGCCCATACTGGATGTCATCAACCCTATCCTCACCCATATATTTAATGCTTCTGTAGTTTATGGTACCTTTCCAGTCACCTGGAAGGAAGCCCAGATTATTCCTCTTCCTAAAAAACCTAATCCTATTTCTTTCTCTCAGTTCCGTCCCATATCTATTCTGCCATTCCATTCTAAAGTCCTTGAACGCCTAGTCCACCAACAGTTAAGTGTTTTTCTTAATCGAAATTCTCTCCTTAAGTCCTATCAATCTGGTTTTCGTCCTGGCCACAGCACAACTACTGCCCTCGTGAAAATCACCGATGACATCCGTTATGGTATGGACAATGGTTTATTGACTGTGCTATCGCTACTCGACTTCAGTAGTGCTTTTAACAACGTTAACTTCGAAATATTACTTGGTATCCTAAGCTCTCTTAACATATCTCCTACTGTAATCGACTGGTTTCACAGTTACCTGTATGGCCGGCGGCAGCGGGTTCGCGTCGAGGATGATTATTCGTCATGGTGTGAACTCACTGCTGGTGTTCCTCAGGGCGGCGTGCTTTCTCCCTTATTGTTCGCTGTTTTTATTAACTCCATCTCTAATCAACTCACTTCAACCTATCTATGCAGAATCTATCACCTCTATGCAGACGATTTACAAATTTATACACAATCACCGGTCACCACCTTGGACAAAGCAGTTTCAACTATAAATATAGATTTCGAACGCATCCTGCAGTGGGGCAAATCTTTTGGGCTTCATGTGAACCCAGAAAAAACTCAAGTCATCGTCATCGGTAGCTCACGGATGCTTAATAAGGTCGACTGGAGTACTATACCTAGCGTAATGTTTGACGGAACAATCATTCCTTTTAGTGATAAGGTAAAAAACCTTGGTGTTATATTTGACAGTGAGCTGTGTTGGCGACCTCATATCACCGAATTAAGCCGGCGGCTATATCTCTCATCCAGATCCCTTAGAAGGTTGAGGAACTTCTTGCCCACTACCACCAAAATTAAGCTAGCAGAGTCCTTATTACTTCCTATCCTTGATTATGCTGACGCCAGCTATCTAAATTTAACCCAAGAACAACTTAATAAACTTGAGCGCCTCCAAAATTTTTGCATAAGGTTCATATTTGGCCTACGCAAGTAAGACCATGTCTCTGAATTCCGAAAAAAACTCAAGTGGTTGCCAATTCGATTTCGCCGGAATACTCACATCCTTTCTTTTCTCTATAGTATTTTATTTGTCCCAAGTACTCTTAATTACCTTAAACAACGTTTTGAATTTCTTTCGTGCTCTCATAATTTACGCCCTTCTACTAAACTTAAATTGAACACTCCTGCGCATAACTCAACTTTTTACAACAATTCTTTTACTGCTAAGGCTGTTCAGCTTTGGAATTAGCTTCCTGTTACTATCATACAAGCAAAATCGCTAGCGATATTTAAAACCATGATAAAAAAATACTACCTGTCGTTGGAATATGATACTTAAATTCATTTATAAATATTTATATATTCTGTAGATATGTATATTAAGTATATATCTATGTAATATATAAAATATCTACATATATATATATATATATATATATATATATCATTTATGTATTTATTATTAAAATGTAAGTAGTTCGTACTATATGTTACGTATACCACCATCGCCATTATCATCTCAATTCATTCCTGGGGTTGTCTGGAAGAGATCGCTTTTTAGCGATAAGACCGCCCTTTGTACACAACTAGATATAATTTTAGTCTTTAAGTTCATTTTTGTATTGGTGTATAATAAAGTGTTATCTATCTATCTATATTTTGATAATGGAAATGTTTTATTTATTTTGTACGAAACGCATTAAAATATCCTTCTTTTGGGTCATCACAACCGGGTAGTGAAAACACATTAAGTATTTCTATTACGCAAACAGTTTCATAGTTAAAAACTGACCTCGTTGTCTCGTGAAGTCATTCACCCATTATCCTGTTAAACCGCAAAAGCTACCTTGGTTGCACCATTAATTATATCTATCTTCTAATATATAAAATTCTCGTGTCGCGGTGTTTGTTACCAAACTCCTCCGAAACGGCTGAACCGATTTGTATGAAATTTTGTGTGCATATGGGGTAGGTCTGAGAATCGGCCAACATCTATTTTTTAGACCCCTAAATGATAAGGGTGACCCACCCCTAAATATTTTTTGTCAATATTTCGTATTTATATTTTATTATGATTTAACATTGAAAAATACATACAACTTCAAATTTTCACTCTTCTACGATCATCCCCTATTTTTTAATAGCGATATTAGTACTTTAATAATTTAACTTACTTAAAATTACTAGAAATAACTTAAATGGCAAAACAACGTTTGCCGGGTCAGCTAGTAATATTATAAAATTCTAAACATGCCGTATTTGTACATTGAAGCTATTAAAAAAAACAACTGGAATAGACTAAATAAACGATGGACAAAACGATGAATTTTTTTTAGATTTCTGTCTGTTTTTGTCTTTTGTCTGTTTGTTCGGGATCCACGTAAAAACTACTAGGCCGATTTCGATGCGGTTTTCATTGATCGACAGCAAATTCTTAGACTTGAAATCTGCGCTACTTTATATCCTGAGAATCCAGCAGTTTTAGTAGGAATTATTTAAAATGGCCTGATTAAAAAAATGGAATTCCAATATGATTTTTTCTCTGATCAATAGCAAATTTTATATGTAATAAAATGTGTGATATTTTTTTATTCCGGGAATCCGGCGGTAATTTCAAGTCAAATGTGGATGAATTCGCGAGCATATCCTAGTTATATACAAAATCAATATGTATCAATATCAATATTCATTATTAAAACTTGAACATTACGTAACTTTCTAGATATTTTAAATCAGATATAACTGTGCACGTATCATTTCATGCTATCACTTTTTGCTATCTCTAAATTCAAGTAGTACCTACCTAAATGTATTAAGGAAATTGTGTGTAGGTGCAGTTCACACGCAGTGGAAGTGAAACAAAGTGTGACAAGGGGTGGGAGGGATTCTAAACTTCGTGAGGTCACATTTCATATATAAAAACAACACTTTTGGGTTTTTTTCATTTGTTTTTGACATTTGACATTGATAACCAACAATTTCTGATCGCAACTATAATATTTTACGGACTTTGGCGGGAAGCTGGGCGGGCGTAAAGGGGCGTTGTCTTGGTAGAATTTTATTTTTATGTGCATAATACGGTTTAATGTATGATGTGATAGTGTATCACCCGATTAAGTTTTGACCACATTTTTTACTAAAGTTGAAACATTCTGCAATTATCATTCAGCTTTTTTATTTATTGATTCTGAGGCGGTACGAAGTTTGCCGGGTCCGCTAGTAAAATATAGTTTTAAAAACGGGGATATACAGACAATACCTTAAATCCCGGGAAATGGGGTAGCGTCCGCGGTATTAAAGATTCTAATTTTACACGAGTTAAACTACACTAACCGATTTTGGTATTATGATGAAATGTAGTAAGTTAATATATATTACATATATTTTTGAATATGAGCATAAACTGTTTTCATCTATAAGTAAATGTAAAAAATACCGTATTATTAATATGTATAGTTATTTACGATGGTTGTTTAATTCGTAAGTTAGTCTCGCCAAGTTAAATGTGAAAAGACATAAATTATTACGAACATAAAATTAAAATATCTGCTAGATATTTCAATATAAGACGGTTGTTGTTAAGTATAGATATTTCCTGTATTTGGTTAAGATCGTTCTAAAACGTTGCTTTTTTATTCATAAATACAGATTCGTTGATAAAATGAATCGTGTAACTTTTGAGTTTGATTATAATCGGAATTGATGTTTTGTACTAATAGGTTCCGTAGCAATATATTTAGTGACTAGTGTTTGCCCCTAAGCTACGCCGCGTATCAAACCCTAGGCAGCAGGTTTATGTTACTTACATAAAAATTTAATTCGGTTTTTACATATAATAGTAGTTTTCACATGATCCCCTAACAGACAGACAGACGGACAAAAATTCTAAAAATTGCATTTTCGGAATCTGCTGGTCCGAATTAGCCCCCCCTGATTTTTTTCACATTTTTAAACGCATTATATAAACTCGAATCATTTACAGATTTATTATAGTATAAATAGATAACGATCGTTGTGTGTTTGTTTATATACAGCATAACATATTGCTTATTGTAAAACGGATAAAACTGAAAGTGTATCCATGCGGCCTCCGCCAGGTTCCGGTAGAAGGATTAGCCCCAAGAAATGCTGCTTTGACGTCAGGAAGGGATAATATGCGTACCAATGGTCTCAAGGTATGCTGAAGACCGCGTAGAGTAAAAAGACACAAGCAAGTCACGCTTGTGTTATGCATAATAGGTGTACAACAGAAAACTCCAAAGCCGATCCTAGACATCTTTTTGTTATTTATCTCGAAGCCGGCTCCAGTCTTACACAGACACGGGGCATTTAAATTCAACTTCAAAGGAAAAAAATCTATTGGATATACTTTGGAGAGTATGCAATGGAGCTATTTAATTTAATACCAGTCTCCCATTCAGCATCGGGTAACCTGACGTGCTGGCATTCGACACCGGTATACAATCATACCATCATCTACATGAACGAAGCGCTTCGCTTCCATTTACATTACGGGCACCGTACAAGAGTAGAACTGTTTGTTTCCTGATACAAGTGTCTGAACCCGTTCAAATCCCGTGGAAACAGGCACCTTGTAAATGAGCGTGTTCCCTATGTATTCAATGGACATCAGACAAGATAGTGTTTAAACGCGAACTTACTCCATAATAAAAAAAAATGAATGTTATTGTTCATCAACGGAATTCTAAATATAAAATTGGGTAATCTTTTAAACAACACCGGTACAAATACGGTGTCATGCTGAACGACCATCACATAATCTTATCACCGTATAAAATAACACTGTAACCTGAATTTTAGTATCAGTCTGTGTTAAACAAGTGTAGTGTAACCATTACTTTAGAACGCGTGAAAAATGAAACCAGGCGTGCATTTTAATATATTACTTATATTACTTTTTTTGCTTAATCAAGTGTTCAGTTTAAACATATTAGGGGTGTTTCCCTACCAGGGCAAGAGTCATTTCTTTGTTTTCGAGACATTTTTAAAGGATTTAGCGAGGAGAGGTCACTGTGTCACCGTTATATCGCATTTTCCTCAAAAGGAACCCATTAATAACTATCAGGATATTAGTTTGGCTGGAAAATCAAAAATTTTAGAAGATGTTTTTCCTCTTAAAAGTTCATATATAACTGTTATAGTTGTTAGTTTATTTTTAGTGAATTATGGTACAGACAATTGTAGAACGTTACTAGCTGATGAAAGAGTACAAAATCTTTGGAAGACAAAAGCCAAATTCGATGTGGTAGTCACTGAACAGTTCAACAGCGATTGCTCGTTGGGCCTGGCTTATAAGCTGGGTGCGCCTGTTGTGGGTATGACGACACATGTCTTCATGCCATGGCATTACGAAAGATTTGGTATAGTATTCAACCCATCATATGTACCCATGGAATTCTTCGGCGGAGGCACTCAACCAACTTTCTATCAACGCATAGAAAGTCTACTTTTCCAGGTCTATTTTAATACTTTGTACAAATATTTCTCGCATAGAATCGATGAGCAGACTTTAGCGCAATACTTTGATGATGTACCACCTCTTGAAGAATTAGCCCGTGAAATTAAATTCTTCCTTTTATACTCCCATCCACTACTGTTCGGACCTAATCTATTTGCAAGTAACATCATTGAAGTCAACGGCTACCACGTGGCGAAACCAAAGGAACTGCCTGACGTAAGTGATATTACAATTACCTCACTAAGTAGCTTTTTCTTTATTGCATGAGTTTAGCAGAAAGACAGATGGCCCACCTGATGGAAAGCGGTTACCGTCGACTATTGATATTTGTACCACTAAAGATGCTGCCGTTCTCTAAAGGGTGACTGAGACCTGGCTACTAGCACCGGAACGCAACTTAAGGTTGTTATGGCAGCATACTCCAGACCAAGGGTGGTAGCCATCCACACCGGTAAATACCTTACAATCTGGCTGTGGGTTATTTTATCGCCTCTTATAATTGGCCGCCAGGCCGCTGGAAATTCTATTCTTTCTCCATTCCTGCACGCGTAAGCTTAAAGAAAATTTAACTAAAAGAACCTTTACAACTTAGTACCTATTTAATTATTGTGAGCAATGTCTAAAACATAACCGTCATGTTTCTACTACCTGGCGTGAATTACAGTTTTTTTTATCCTACGATTGAAATATTACAGGGTGGGGTAGCAGTTTTTACGTCTTTGCAAATAAATATCTCGCTAACCGACAGAAATAAAAATATTACTAGGAAATATTGTTAGGTACAATTTTTACGATTTGTCTATAAGTAAGCATACCTCTTTCTTTATTATTGTAAACCACGGAACATAAAAATGATCCGGAATTTAGGAGGGCTTGCCCACGCAAGCCCTCCTAAATTCCTCCTAAATTTCCTAAAATACGTGTCGGCCTTCCCATGGCCGTGGGGCCATGACAAATTTAACTTAAACGTGGCGTGACACTAACCGACGACTATCCCTATCTACACCACATCAAAATGCAGCCAAGGACAAGCCCCAGTCAGTGTAAGACTATTGTAGGAAATGAGAACAAAAGAACCGGGCTATTGGAGTGAAATGCTAATGGAACTGGGAATCTGTGACTATGGGGACTATGACTTCTGCCCGTAGCAATGTTCAAGGAACATGGAAAAAATGGGCAGGCTGTGACTCGCCACTCACTGCATGGGCCCTTAAAAAAGCCAAGATTGGCGAGGGGCAACGTGGGTGTGAGTGGCTAAGGGGGGTCGAGAGATGAGCTACAGCTTAACCTCTGGAGTTTAAGTCTTAGCTCTAGCGATATCCACTCCGTGTGCCGGCTGGCTAAGACAAGCACAGAGGCGGCGGCCTTGCCTTGGCCCCCGGAGTCAATTCCAAGGTATCGCTATTCACCTAAGGCTTCGCCACAAAGCCCCTCTGTGGGTTTATTATTATTATTGGAGATTAAACATTAAATGCGATACGTTAGGATAGGTTTCGTTTTCACTCGCCTAGCCTACACACTAGCCATCAAACGTTACCTTGTAAGTAATTGTTTGTATTTTCCTTTGACAATTCCTAAAAAATTAAATATCCATAACTAAAACTATCTGAAGCTTTCGGACAATCCGAAATAATTTGATATCCGCAATAGTAACTGAAACTGGTATATTATTATTCATATATTGATATTTTATCCAAATGTCATATCCTTAACATCCTTGCTATTAATGTACCCCGTAGAAATCATTCAGTTGTACGGGTTAAAAAATATATCATGTTTATCCCCGTCATCTAAAGTACGTATTTATCAATTCATTCCCAAAGCCGCGAAAAAGGACAGAGAAATATCTAAACAAATTCATTTTCATATTGATAATTTGAAAATACCAGTCAAATAAGAATTAATAAAAAATATATGAAAACATCAGGCCAAGACAAAGACGAGCAACCATGAACTAGGAGCAACCGAATGAATATCATCAGCGGTGAAACCAAGCGATACCTCTTCTAATTTCAAAGTATATCCTGTCTCACAAACTACTGTATGTCAAATAAATCACGACTTATGACTTGAGTTATGAGTCTACTTTTGAATATACATAATTATGCAGTAAAATGTTTTATTATTAAATAAAATAATTACAGTGATACTTACGTATACAAATGTTTTTCCTTGGAAGATAATTTTGGTATATCACAAACACGATTTTGCAATCAATTATACGATCTAATGAAGATTAAATGTCTTAGTCAACTTGAAGAACATCTAAAACTAGATATTAAAGTAGAAAAGGTTTTAAATTACCAAGAGCGTACAAAGTTTTATGACTCGTAGTATGTTTTTCGATTTTGTGTAGACCCCCCACCCCCTTGGTTATATTATTTTTAATTTACACGAGTGAAGATGACTTTATTTTCGCTAAATCATAAAAATAGGTATATTTTTGATAACAGGCTTAAATATGGAATATAATATCACATAAATAGAGTAACCAGTTTCTGAGAGATATGACACCGAAATTAATGTAAGCATAGCCGCAGGGAAATTATACTAAAACTAGAACTTAGTTTTAGTATAATTTTTGATCATACTTCATGAATATTTGTGTTCCAAAACGTTTATATCCTCTACAGTACAACATAGGTAATCTTGTAGGTGAATATAACATATGAATAATATTTATTCTATTGATGGAAGCTTATAGTCATAACCTAATCACCGTTTAGATTGTACAAATTATAGTTGACCCCTGGGGTCGTATAGACCCCACTTTGGGTATCTATGATCTAACCACACTATTTTTATTCAAAAGTTTATCATGTAAGGATAAATAAGGTATTGTAGAGAGGTATTTTGGTGTGCATAATTGAAAAAAATAATATAACTGAAACCATTTACTTTCGTCATACATTACATAGGAAACGCGGCAGCGCCGCACAGGCATCGCTCACGGACATTCTTAATCGACTGAATGACGGGGCGGGCGGCGATTCCGACGGGGACGCGGGATAGAGGAGGGGGTGACCGTACCACCCGTGCCAGGCGCCGGGGCACCGTGAGGCTCCGATGAGACAAAGTTGCGCGCTATAGTATAGTAATAATTCAGGTTTCCGTGGTACTTAGAGGCAAATAAATAATAGCATGTTTTGTTGTATAATTTTTTGGTTTTATTAACATTTTGTACCTGAACTTACATTTGCAAATATGAATTCATAATGAAAATACACTGAACACTCATAAAGCTAACATACCCACTCGCAAATTGTGTTTTTTGTTTTATTAATTCGATACCCGCTATGAAGTTACTTTTTAAAATTCAAACAGTAACTACAGATATTATACACGCATAAGCGTTGCCATACGACGTGGGAACGTGGCCCGCGTTTTAGGAACGTTTCCAACAGACATTGGTTTGAGACTAATTATATAATTAGTCAAATTTCTATCCAGAAACTTGGTCATCATCTTATCATTATATTACTGTAATTAATGTTTTTATGTTGTTTTTTTTAACTATTATTAATTAAGAAATATTAATTTAAGATTTGAGAATGGCGCCCGCAGTAAAAATTTCAATACGCTTTCCTATAATTTTGAACAAAGATCCTTGATTAGCCTGTACACCACTGTTATTTCTCCATAATTACCAAGGTATTCATTTAACATACCATTTTTCCTTTTTAGGACCTGAAACAATTCATCGAGGAAGCGGAACATGGAGTGATCTATATCAGTTTTGGGTCTATGTTAAAAGCCGCTACAACTCCTATAGACAAAGTTGAGGCTATAGTCGGAGCACTATCGGAACTGCCGCAAAGGGTTATTTGGAAATGGGAAGAAAAATCATTACCTGGGAATCCAAAGAACTTTTATATATCGAGTTGGTTGCCACAGAACGATATATTGGGTAATTACATAGTTACTATTATTTATTAGCTTACGTAATTAGGCTATCACGCAACTAATTATCAGAATGTATTCTTAGATACTCTTTCATTCATTTCATGCATAATTATTTGGTCAGGTGCAGAACCCTAGTTTGTGCCATTACAGGACGGTGTTGATGTATTCACAATAGAAATGCACCCTAAAGGTAGTATTATATAGAAATAGCATATTGTCGGCGTCAACTACAGCATTAAATAATATCTATTATCTTTATATATAAAATTCTTGTGTGCGTGTGTACACCTACACTACATATATACGACTAGATGTTGAAAATAATAGGTTGGGGAATAAGTCTTTTCGCATATAGTATGTATGAACTTGTAATAAGATCCCTTTGGCTATACCATTTGTATCTGGCTGGTTTTGGTATAATTAAAAAGTTTTAATTTTAAAGAAGACAATTCCAAATTCAAATTCGGAAAATGTGTGATTTTCATTTGTTTTTCTTATTGTTAAAATGAGTGAATCTAATGAAGAAATTCGATACATTTTAAAATTTTACTACAAAAAAGGTAATAATGCAACACAAGCCGCGAAAAAAAATTGTGATGTTTGTGGACCTAATGCAGTATCTGTGAGAGTAGCGCAAATTTGGTTTAAGCGTTTTCAATCCGGAAATTTTGATATCAAAGATGGACGTCGCTCTGGTCGCCCTGTTACGGACAAAACTGATGCCATTTTTGAAAAAGTGGAGCATAATCGGTATATTAGTAGTTACGATGTAGCTGGAGAACTGGGAATTAACCACAAAACGGTTTTGGCGCATTTGAAAAAAGCTGGGTACACAAAAAAGCTCGATATTTGGGTGCCTCATGAGTTCACTGAAAGAAACCTAATGAACCGTGTACTCATTTGTGATTCTTTATTACGACGTAATGAAACCGAACCATTTTTGAAGAAGCTGATAACTGGTGATGAAAAGTGGATCACGTACGACAAGAACGTGCGAAAAAGATCGTGGTCAAAGGCCGGTCAGGCTTCACAGACTGTGGCGAAACCCGGGTTAACTCGCAACAAGGTGATGCTGTGTGTATGGTGGGATTGGAAGGGCATTATTATTCATTATGAGCTGTCACCGCCAGGCAGGACCATCGATTCTGAACTGTACTGCGAACAACTGATGAGATTGAAGCAAAAAGTTGAGAGAAAGCGGCCGGAATTAATCAACAGAAGGGGTGTGGTTTTTCACCATGATAACGCTAGACCTCATACATCTTTAGCCACTCAGCAAAAATTACGAGAGTTTGGCTGGGAGGTGTTAATGCATCCACCATATAGTCCTGACCTTGCACCTTCAGATTTTCACCTGTTTCGGTCTCTGCAGAATTCCTTAGGCAGTGTCAGGTTAACATCACGAGAGGACTGCCAAAACCACTTGTCGCAGTTTTTTGATCAGAAGCCCCAAAATTTTTATAGCAATGGGATCACGTCCCTACCTACAAGATGGCAAAAAGTTATCCAACAAAATGGCACCCACATACTTTAGTCAAATGTAAATAAACTTTATTAAAAAACCTTTTGAATTTTTATATAAAATGCGAAGAAACTTTTTCCCCAACCTAATACAAAATAGTCTTCTTCATGTATGTTTTATTAAAGAGTTATTTTGTAAAGACAGGTAACAAAGGTTTCTATGATACTATGAAAAGTATTTAAATATAAAAGAACAAATATTACAAACCAGTATTTACAACATACCCCCCATAATCAGCAATGTGTAAAAGATGAAAAAGAAACATTGTTGATTACAAACAGACACTGGGGCCGACAAAACCACAAAAAAAATTAAGGCAAACCTAAGTTTCTAACATATTTAAGATGCTTAACTTTTCCTAATGGCTTAGTTAATATGTCGGCCGGTCCACATTGATTCTGTGGGTACAAAGTTCAAGTTTATAATATTTTCAGCGACCTTTTCACGAATAAAATGATATCATGTATCTATGTGCTTGGTCCGATTGTGGTGGACAGGATTTTCAGTAAGCTTTATCGCGGGTTGACTATCACTGAAGATCTCAACAACGTTCAATTTACCTGTTATTTCGTAAATAAATCTTCGTAAATAGCATGCCTGCTTTTCCTCCTGCAATCAAGGCATTCAGCAGATAACAGCGCTACAGTCTGTTGCTTTTTACTCTCCCAGGACACCGGACCAGAAAGGGAGGGGAAAGGGGGAAGTGGCGCAGGAGAAACACCCCCCCCCCCCCTGAAAAGAAGAGTAAGGCCTTGGATAAGAAAGCTCCGCGATTGCGCCCTCCCAAATCGTCCGCCGTCGTTCTGACGATTCTGCCAGCGGCGGTGGAGCGGGGAAGGACATACGCGGACTTTCTCTCCAAGGCTAAAGCCAACATCCGGCTGGCTGACCTCGGGATCGAGGGCGAGCTCAGGCTGAAGAGGGCGGGCACAGGGGCGCGGATGCTGCTGCTGCCAGGCACCAGCAGCGCCCCCAAGCCGACGCCCTTGCCGAGCAGCTCCGCAACGTTCTCGATCCCGACTACGTGCGTGTCACCAGGCCCGAGAAAGTGGTCCACGTCCGCGTCTCGGGTCTGGATGACACCACAATAGACGAAGACGTGGCCGCCGCCATCGTGCGGACCACCGGGTGCCCCCTCGGGGGCATCAAGACGTCTAAGGTCCGGCCCATCCCGTCCAGACGGGATGGGCCAGACGGTGGTGGCCTGCCCGGTGTCGGCCGCCAAGAAGCTGCTGGTAAAAGGAGAGAAGCTCCTGGTGGGCTGGGCTTCGGCCTCTGTTCAGGCCCTCCCGCACAGAGCTCAGAGGTGCTTCCGCTGTCACGAGACTGGTCACGTGGCAGCGGCTTGCGCCTCTGTGGTGGACCGCAGCGGTAGCTGTTACCGCTGCGGACAACCCGGTCACCTGGTGACCGGCCCCTGCACCGCGAAACCGCACTGCTCACTGTGCGAGGCCGCGGGCAGGCCAGCTGGTCACCAGCTCGGTGGGGGAGCGTGTAAGTCCAAGCCCACCAGAAGGATGAAGCCGCAGCAGCAGCCAGCCAGCCGGACGACGGAGGCAGCGCCGGAGGAAGCCGCGGGCGCGGCGGTCACCACTAGGGCCGCCGCAAAACGTGGCAAGAAGTGAGCCCGTGGCAACCAAGCCACGGGCCGGCGGCAGCGGGCGTCGAGGCCTCGGGGACTAGACAGGCCTCCGCCCGCACCAATACCGCGAGAGGGCGTGAGAGGCAGCCGCGCGACCCTCTCAGGGCCGGGGAAACTTCACCTCCCCGGCCCGCACACAGGAGAGGCCGCCTCTGTTTATGAGGCGGCCCACCGCTCGCCGGGGTCGCGGATTAAGGCTACAGCTACATACCGTGACCCCGGCACGCAGGCGGAAGAAGGCTCCCTTGGGGTTTTAGTGGGTATACCCGACGCCGGTCATATTGATTAATCGGCGTCGGGGGAGCCCCACACACCGGCCGCGACCTCCCCGGCGCGGCTGATGGTGCGGCAATGCATTTCCCCAAGTAAAAAAAAAAAAAAAAGGACACTGGACCAGCCGCCAGTGACATGCATACACCAGTATATGAGCGTCTAGTGCGCTCACAATTAGCCCAATCCGCATCTGTATAGTCAAACAACGGCTTTCCAACTTTTCTGTAAGTTATACAGTAATTCATAGTACCTTTCAAATATTGCAGTACCCTTTTAGCAGCTAACCGGTGGTTTTTATTATAATTGGAACTAAATTGACCCAGAAAACTGGTGGCAAAGGCTATGCCGGGCCGAGTATTGACGGCTAAGAATAACAAGGAACCTATAAGTTCCTGATACGGATAAGAACACTCACATTCATTTTATTAACCAATATTGGTATCGAATTTAGTGTTCTGTAGTGGCATACTTACCGGTTTGCAGTCTAACATTCCAAATTTACTCAGCAACTTTTCTATGTAAGTTTTCTGATTTATTTGGATTTGATCATTTTATTGAGTAATATACCAAATAAAAATTTAATTTATCTAAATTTTTTAAACTGAAAGACTTTTGCAAATCAGACTTTACATTGTCAAAAGGCAATTCTCTTTGATAGAAGATTATAATGTCATCTACACATATAGCCAGTATAACTAATTCTTTATCAAAAAGTTTCGTATATACGCAAGGTTCTGACGGTGTTTTTGTAAAACCTATGGAAGATAAAGTTTGGTTTAACTTTATGTTCCAGGCCCGTGTTGTTTGTTTAATGCCATATAAAGACTTTTGTAACAAGCAAACCTTACTAGGTACCACCATTATGTGAGAAACCTTCAGGTTGTTCCACATAAACCTCCTCTTCAATATCACCCTTGAGAAAAGCAGTGTCTACGTCCAAATAACGCATTTTCAAGTCCATTTCAGCAGCAAGGGCAAACAGAGTTCTCAAGGAAGACATCCTGACTACTGGAGAAAACGTTTCGCCATAGTCTATCCCTGCAATTTGACTATAACCTTTTGCCACTAACCTTGCTTTGTACTTTATTATATTGCCAAGAACATCCCTTTTAATTTTATACACCCATTTATAGGGTATAGCCTTTTTGGTCTACCCACCAACTTCCAAGTCTTCAACTTCTGAAGAGACTTGTATTCATCTAACATCGCTTGTTTCCACTTATCAGCATCTTTAGAACGAACGGCTTCTATATAGCTGCTGGGTTCATCATATGCTTTTAAAGAGTCACTAGCTTGATAAGTTAGGAAATCGGGTGGTTTTCTTACCTTAGCTGGATATCTCGACTCAGCAAGTGGTTCCATGACAGTTATCTCTGGGACCTGAATATTTTCATTTTCTGAAGCTTCTGTCTGATCATCACTTTCAGCCTCTTCCAACTTCTCACTTTCTACAGTTTCTATCACAGGAGGAACTTGCTCTCTAGTGATGTGTGTATCACTAACAACTTCATTATGCGATACATTATAGCTTAAGTTTTCGGGAATATTAACACTACAATCTAAAGTGTAATCCACCACAAATTGAACCATGCACAATAGGTACACCTGAAACTGAAAAATTACTAGAATCACAAATATTACACCCATTCTTATCAAAAATAACAGTATAACCCTTATTATTAAAGTAGTTGCTTTTTTCACAGATATTGTTGGCGACGCAAAGAACCACAAACATTTATTTAATGTTTACTAAATATTTTTTGTAAATAAATGGCGAAAACGGGCGGCAGAGGGCGCGCGTATGGCAACAGAGGGGGTTGAGCAGGATGCGGGGGTGGATGGCGTCGGTTGTCGCCCGCGCACGCGAAATTAGTCTTCGGTCCGCGTCGCACCGCGATATATATGTGTTACTTTGTGCCTACGTACGTCCGCGTGCCGCTTGCTTTCGATTTTAAAAATCTCCTTGTTTTATTTGCTGGAGTTACAAAAGTGGTCTTCGAGCCAGATCATTATGTTTAAAACGCCCCCAGCGAAGAAAATGGTCCAAACAAGGAGAAACGCGAGTGTAATAGATCAAATAAATTTACCAAAAGTACCGTCAGTTAGTGCGAATGTTGTAACGGTCGATGTGCACACCAGGCCCAGACAGTGCCGTTGGATACTGGGAGCATAAAGTCGGAGATACCTATGGGAAAAACAATGAATATCTCACGACAATGTGCTTCGTTGTCAAGGAAATCGTCATCTTCCATTGAGGCACGTAGAAAAGGCTTGAGTTGCAAGCCGCAGAGGCAAAAGCACGTATAAATATGGAATTAATTGAAAAACGGTTAGCTGCAGACATTGCAGATTTAGAAGACGAAAACTACAGTTCACATTCGGAGGGAGGAAACCACTCTCAACATGGAAATGTGGAAGAATGGCTAGAACGGAGCCAGCATGAACTGGAGGCCCAAGCTGACCCACGAGATGGTACAAAATCGGGACAGCTGGACCAGCCGCTGCCACCGCCTGTGCCCCAAGTTACAGCCACCGACAGCAACAATGGGACAGTTCATATGTTGGCTTGCACGCTGAAGGATCTTGCCGCCGCTTCCAGCAGTAATTCGAACGCCCAGATGCTCAGCCGCTTATGTACACCAAGGGACCTGCCGGCGTATTCCGGTGATCCACTTGAATGGCTGCAGTTCAAACAAGCGTTCGAAGAATCAACGAGAGTGTGTAACTTCAGCGATTAGGAAAATTTATGGAGGTTAAGAAAGTGCTTGCATGGTCCAGCAAAAAACGCCGTGACGGCTTTGCTGATAAGTGCAACATCACCAGGTGTTGTGATGTCTACTCTGAAGCTGCAATTTGGAAATCCGGACATAATTATTTCGAAAATTATGTACGATATAAAAAAGCTTCAACCTGTGTCTCAAGAATATCACAAAGATATAATTTTATTCTCGATAAAGGTCAAGAATTACGTTGCTGCTGTTCTTGCAATTGGCCAAGAAGAGTACCTGAAAGGAACAAGTGTAACATCAATTATTCTGTCTAAATTGCCAACGGTATTAATTTCAAAATGGGCAGATTATAGTTTTAAATTAATACAAGAAGGTAGTAAGCCAAAATTAATTTTGTTGTCTGAGTTTTTGAACGAAGAGGCAATTAAAATATCAAAAACCTCAGTAAATATTTCATATTACAATCCCAGTGACTATAAACGTAAACAAAGTGACTATAATATCTCGAATCGTACGCACACAGTGTTGGTACATAACAGTGGTGAACGTGAGAAGTGTCGTTATTGTCGCGGGTCTTATCATAACTTACCGGACTGCAAGAAGTTTAAAAAAGCGTTACAGAAGGACAAATGGCAATTTGTAAAACGCGCAGGTTTGTGTTATAGGTGTTTAGTGTCACGTCATAATCGAGAATCGTGTTCAGCACCCATGTGCGACAGGGATAATTGTGGACAGTCGCATCATAGATTGCTGCATTATGTTTACGTGCCCAAACAACAAACCGGTTTGCAAGTTAGTGATAACACGCCTGTGCCTTTTGACGACCGTTCGGACGAATCCCGAAATGAAACTGTTATGCACGTACAAATGAAAAATCGGAAAGTGTTGTTAAAAACAGTGCCAATACGTGTTCACGGACCTAATGGTGTTATAAATACTGTGGCATTATTGGATGGCGGATCTACGGTGTCAATAGTAAGTGAGAATCTTGTAAAGCGTCTAGGAGTGCACGGATGTAAAGAAAAATTACGTGTACGAGGCGCCTGGGATTGCAGCGATCTGGTATGTAATAGTGAATTAGTCAATTTAAATATATCTAATATAGAAGGGACAGTGTTTAACTTGAAATTACGTAGTACAAATGGAGTTAACTTACCTTCTCAATATGTATCTTTAGATGAACTTTTGTGTAGTGAAAATTTTGAAAATATAAGACATTTATTGTGTAACGGACTATGTAAACCTGAAATACTAATTGGTCAGGACAATTATAATTTATTAGTGCCATTACAAATAACACAGGGCACACCAAATGGACCATACCTGACGCGTACTCCGTTGGGATGGTGTGTGCATGGTTATGTATCCACATTGCAGGAAGGGCCTCACTCTATGCTCTACTTGTCAGGCTCAATTGTCGACGGGGATTCACGAGAATCTGAAAAAGAGTCTTTACATGAAACCGTACGGCAATCCTTCTCCATTGAAGCCATGGGCGTCTCCGGGAGGCTGCGGCAGAACTCTGAGCATGTGAAAGCCATTGAACATCTCGAGCGTACGTCCATGTTGAAGGATGGCAGGTGGCACGTAGGCTTACCATGGAAAGACAGCACCTGTAAAATGCCAGAGTCATTTAAAAACGCTTGCAATAGGCTGAAAGGCGTGGAGAAGAAGTGCAAAGCAAACCCGAGGTATGCAGTGAGATACGGAGAAAGAACAAACTGTCTCCTGGAAAATGATTACGCATACGAGCTTACCAACGATAAGGTGACATCAAAGTCACGGAATCTCCTGCATTTTGGCGTTAATAACCCAAATAAAAATAAGCTACGTCTGGTTTTTGATTCACCCACCCACCCACTAAGAGCAATGGGTACTCCCGTAACAATTACTTAATGACGGGACCTGACCTACTAACATTACTAAATGGAATTATGTTGAAATTTCGAAACAATGTAATTGCCGCGATGGAGGACATCCACGATATATTTTCGCACATAAAATATAATCCCGAGCATCGACATACCCGAGATCTGCTATGGAAACCTCCCGGGAACTTACAGGACGATATCGAAACCTATTCGATGTTATCATTGATATTTAGAATTAGATGTTATCCATTCATCGCTTCGTCTAGAATACATAATAACAACGTTCTACTGCCGCTTTGGCGGCATGCGATTGTTCGAGTGAACAAGATGGCAATAGTTGCACCGATCGCACCGAATAGCCAGTGGCCGCGGGGCAAAGAACACCGATAGCGCGCCAGCGCTGCCGCAGAGAATCAAAGCGTGAGCGCGCGAATATCTAGATATACCTACATTTATACAAAGCTACAGCTACACATTTATTACGATGCAGCAACTGAAGCAATGAGCGCCGTAGCTTACTGTCGTTGGATAACTGAAGCCTGGAACATTTATGCCAAGAAAATTATATACCTAGAGGTGTATGCAGCGATATCTGCAACGAGTTGCTAAAAGGGTTTTCATTGTGGTTATGTTTATTCAAATTACAAGTGTGATATGTGTATTTGTAGATAAGAGTAAGGAATTCTCAGGTGACATTGGTGGCTACATGATGAGGAGGGCAGAGCGCTTATTAATTGTGTACTCGCAGAGTCAGTCATTCGCTGAAGACTTGGAAGCACCTGAAACATAAAAATACATTAGAACGTAAAAATAAATTATTCCTTACCTTATCTCTTTATGTCGACGAGTTTGCAATTCCACTAGTTGGTGACCGCGTGAATTCTTTATCTGGATACAACCTGAAACTAAAAGACCTCAACCGTCTGGTCACAGGGAAGTATGGAGAGCAATGCCTGGCCATGACGGAACAAGGGTTGTGGGCGTCAGAACAAATTCTGACTTATTGCAGTGGTCGGTAACACGCGTCGCTTGAATCCCTATGGAAGATGAGTGCGTTCGCACTAGGGTGTGGTGTGTTAGCGACGCAAAGAACCACGAATATTTATTTAATGTTTACTAAATATTTTATGTAAATAAATGGCGAAAACGGGCGGCAGAGGGCGCGCGTATGGCAACAGAGGGGGTTGAGCAGGATGCGGGGGTGGATGGCGTCGGTTGTCGCCCGCGCACGCGAAATTAGTCTTCGGTCCGCGTCGCACCGCGATATATATGTGTTACTTTGTGCCTACGTACGTCCGCGTGCCGCTTGCTTTCGATTTTAAAAATCTCCTTGTTTTATTTGCTGGAGTTACAGATATTAAATTAGCTTTTAAGTTGGGAACAAATGCAACATCTTCAATTTTATCATATACATTATCTTAGTATTTATGGAAATAGTGCCAACGCCAGTACAATCAATCTCTTCACCATTAGCTATCGTTACTTTACCAGAATTCTGAGGTTTAATAGAAACCATCCAATCTGATCTAGAAGTCATATGTCTAAATGCACCAGAATCTTTCAACCATTTATCTATGTTCAATAAATACATCATTTCCACTAAGAGCTTGAGCATTCAGTGTAGCAGACTCTCTTGTTTTTGACTTCTCCTTCTTATGCGGACAATCTGGTCGTTTATGGCCGTGTTCTTTGCAATCATAGCAGATAATCTTTATTCTCTTTAGTTTAATACGATGCATATTAGTATTAGTACGTAAGGCGGATTCAGGCTCTATTTCACGTGACATCTCGTTTAACAGTTTGGTTTTCACCAGTTCTGAGGTAATGTTAACGTTACTGTTTTCTAGTCCCATAATCAAGGGTTCATACTTCGTTTATAAATCTATAGCATTCTAATACAGGAATTTTAAGTAGTGGGGTGGTGAATTGGGGAGGGGGGAGGCATACTTACCTTTACTACAACCCCCCAGGTCCGGAGATCTTGAAATTTTTTTTTTGATAAATATAACCTCACTTATTTTCACTGATTTTTTCGCTAATATTGCACTTCTATCATAGGTCCAAAGTTGAAAAATCCTTTCAAAGTTCAAATAAAAGCCAGTAATCAACATAAAAAGAGCCAAAATAACCAAAAACCAGCTTAATTGGATAAAAATGAAGAAAAAACACAACAGAACACATTCATATACACTACAAGAGTAACCATTCAAAATGGCGACCAATAAAGACGATTTTTTTTACGTAATCGCATTAATTTATATTTAACTTATATTAAAAATAAATGTTAAGCAATGTATTTAAAAATGGATATCATTAATATATTGATTCATTGTCATATTTAAAACCAACTTGCTAGTCGTCCACTAAATTGATAAATAAAACAAATGTTTCATACGAGACTTTTAAGGCGTCGTACTGTTTGTGTATAAAATAAATACTAAACGGTTACAAATCGGTCCTAGCACTCGCCGGCCGGTGCCGCGGTACGCTCGCCTCGCTCGCTCGGCTCTGTTATCAGGTAAAGGATCTCTTTAAATAAAATATGATGCCTATATAATTTAATTAACTTTAAAAGCACATTCACTTAACTTAAAAGGAATAAAATGGCGGGAATAAGAATTGCATAATATTTGTCAATATTTTCTTTTTATAGAAATATGTCGATTTCCGAAAATTATATGAAACAATATATTAATTAAAACTCAAGATTTCGAATTTCTTCATTAAAAATCGATAAGTATTATTGACCAAGCCAAGCCCTTAAAAACAAAAATGACAATAAAAACTGTCGCTTTTTAATCAATCGATTATATGTCTAGCATGGATTTTGTAGTTATGCTTCAATTAAATTTAAAACTTTTTTTTCTACATTAAAAACAGTTTTAGTGCTACAAAAAGTTCTGGCGGTTATGTATAATTCGTGAGTACATTCATAAACAATTCGTGAGTACATTCATAAACTCAAATCACGGTTTGTTATTATCAAAAGTGACGCAATTTTACAATAAAAATAAGTGAGGTTATAGTTATAAAATATAAAAAAATTAAGACCTCCCGACCTTAGGGGTTGTAGTAGGGTAAGTATACCTCCCCCCTACCCACTACGCCCAATACTTAAAATTTGTGTATCAGATTGTTAAGTCGCAGCCATAGGTGCTATTGAAGAATTCTCTATATTTTTGCCAATGTCAGCCAAATCTTGAGCAGTGCTCAGTACAGCATTGATGTATAATTCCATGTAATTAAAGTCGTTAAGACTAAATCTGTAAAGCTTCCTCTCTAGAGCTAATCTCCGACCCATGCCGCGATCCTCATACGCCAGTCTTAAGGTATTCCATGCTTCTTTTGCCGTTGTGGCACTCCTCGCATGGGTAATCGCTGGCCCATCTAGTGTTAAGTATATCTTTGACAGAGCCTTACGGTCGTTCCGAGATTTTACTAATTCAGAAGTAATATTATTGTTACCTTCTGGGTATACTTCTATAGTTTTCCAAAGGTCCTCGTGTAGCAACAGGTTTCTCATTTTAAATTTCCATATGGAATAGTCTTCCCTTCTACATAGTTTTATAGTAAGAGGTAGATTCGAAGAAGCCTGCATTGTTACACACTAACTTTACAACTTATTTTCAATAACTTTTCAATATTAGCTAAGTTAAATTTTAAAGCTTCGTGCTGATAACGTGTTGAAAATAAAAAATAGTCTTCTTCATGTATGTTTTATTGAAGAGTTATTTTGTAAAGACAGGTAACAAAGGTTGCCATAGCAAGTATCATGATACTATGAAAATATTTAAATATAAAAGAACAAATATCACAAACCAGTATTTACAACACTAAAGGATTCGGTGGACATTCTCCTGCCCTAAAAGAATAAAAATCTAGATCCCACCTACCAGCGCCACCTACCGGGTCTAATTGTAATTGAATCTAAAGCATTCTCGAATCCACCTGAACACACACAAAAAATTTCATCGAAATCGGTCCAGCCGTTTAGGAGGAGTTCAGTCACATACACACGCACAGAAGAATTTTATATATAAAGATAATAATATATATTATTTAATGCTGGGACTTCATTTGAGATAGTATTCCAAATGCGTCTTATTTAAAGCGTTAAAAAATAACGCCATTAACGCATAGCTACATTAGTGTTATATGGTATGTATTATATACGCTATCTCCCAATACTTAACGTTATTAACAATGTCGCGTCTCAAATAACTCATTAAACCCAGCACACTAACTGCGTGAAACGGCCTAAAATTAACGCAGATAAATACCCTAACAAAAATACTAAATTTTGGGAAATTATCAATTAAGAACAACAAAGAATTATTTTATCACATGAGTAATCATTTTTTATATTACGTTTTGCGTTGTATCTAAATCTGTTTCGTGTAATTTATTGCATGCACTTTACAATCATAATAGTGAATAGTTATCGATAATTTGTCGATTTCCTTATCTAAATTCCAGCACATCCTAAAGTCTTAGCGTTTTACTCTCATTGTGGTCTTCTCGGGACAACTGAAGCCTTGCACCATGGCGTGCCTGTAATTGGAATGCCGGTATTTGGAGACCAGCCAGGTAATGCTGCGGCAGTAGAAGAAAGTGGACTAGGAGTCCAGATACAAGTGAGGGATTTGACGAAAGAGACATTACTGGAAAAATTAAAGACCGTCCTGGACCCGGAGTAAGTAGGAATACTTTTTTTTATTGTAGGAGTTCAGCAGATAGGCAGACGGCCCACTTGATGGAAAGTGGTTACCGTCATCTATGGACATTTGCAACACCAAAGGTGCTACAAATACGCTGCTGCTCTCTTAAAGGAGACTGGAACCTGGTCACTGATGCCGGAACACAACACAAGGTTGTTATGGCGGCATACTCTAGACCAGGGCGCCATCCAGTCGAGCAAAGACCCTACCACGTGGCTGTGGGTTGTTTAGTCGCCTCTTACGACAGGCCGCCCGGCCGCAGGAAATTGTATTCTTTCTCCGTTCCTGCATGGATATAAAATGAAACTCAGTTTAATTTAAAGTTCATACTTCACGAGAGATTTTGACGGTCATACTTCCTACTCTATGTACACCGCTTCGTAACGTGTTATCGCTGTTTAAAGGAGAAGTAGCGGCAAGAAACTCCCCAGCAACACGTCTAAAAAAATCTTTATAATTGTACCCATCAATCTTCCAGTTTAACATTATTTTTGTTACTAGCGTCTAATAATAATTGCTCATCTAAATTATAGTTAGAAAAATATTTATGTGTTAATATACAAATTAATAGGTAACCGATATATATTATTCTTTAAAAAATTTATGTCATCTACTTTGGGACATCATGAATATAGTAAAGTACTTTGATACAGTATTAAATTATCTCAATTAACATGATGAACAATTTCAACCTCGTCTTTATTTTTATATAGTACTAGCTGATGCCCGCAACTTCGTCCGCGTAGTTCGGTTTTTTAACTATCCCACGGGAACTCTTTAATTTTTCAGGATCAAAAGTATTCTATATGTTGACCAGGGATATAAGAAACCACCATACAAAATTTCATTTAAATCGGTCCAGTCGTTTCTGAGATTAGCCGGTACAAACAGAGAAACAAAAAATTTGAAAAAGTCTAAATTAGTTAATTAGTATTTAACTTCTTACATCCCCCGACTCGGTTTTTACCATTTTTTTCATTGTACATAAATTCGACCTCTACAATTTTATTATATGTATAGATAAGACAATGTCGCTTTACGCGTCTGTCTGTCTATCTGTCAGTCTTTTCCTATTATATTAATGTGATACTCTATGGTCACTCTGTATATCCGCGAATATCTCCTAAACTACGCAACGGATTTTTAGGCGGTTTTCACCATGAGTTGGTAATTTTTCAAGAAAAGGTTATAGACATACTAGCTTTTCCCGCGGCTTCACTGGCGATATATAAAACCTAATTAAGTTTTTATGTATCGACGGCTGGCTCGATAAATTGCGGTAACGCATTTTCCGTTATTTGCTATGGTCTGGGTGTCTGGGATCGACGACCCCAGAGTAATCCGTTGTATATTACACAATTACATGTACGTAACACAAGCGTAATATGCTTAATTTGAGGATATACAATATGTGTGTTTGTCTGCCGAATACTATTATTGTTATAATGTCCCTGCACCATCTGGGATAATGTTAGTGTTAGTTACCGTTTCACGCAAATTTAGGGATGAGTTCAATGAGGTACCTGTGATGTGACATTGTTATTAATTGTAAATTTGTAATTTGTGATCTTAATTGTATAAAAAACAAATTAAACATTGATAGATAATATAATATGTATATAGCCTAATGTAGTTAATCATTAACGGCGTTAATTTTAACGATATAAACAACACGCATTTGGCCATAGTCACTAACACTAATATTATCCCAGATAGAGCAGTGGCATAAGAGTTGCTACGAAAACAATTCCACACAGCAAAACATTGTGCTTCAAATAGCATTAAGTACCTAAGTTTTTGCGTATAGTACACGTAATACAACTACGTTTTAACGGTTTTCAGCGCAGAAAATCAAGAAAAACTAAACTACTGAAAAGCCGCCGAAATGTCGGAATAAAATAGCGCGCTTAAAACTGTTAAAACGTAGTTTTATTATTATTCTTCAGATTTAACGCTACTAAGGCTGGGTGCAAACAGGCCACCAACCACAGCCACCTGTAGCCAGCGACAAGCAGTTCACACGTTTTATCATACATGTTATAGAGACACTTTTGTTCGCGCCGCTTTACAGTTTACAAGATAAATAATTGTCAATTTTCAGATTTAGGAGCCAAGTGAAGTTTCTGTCTAAAGCTTGGCACGACCGTCCGACATCGGCTATGGACACCGCCGTCTATTGGACCGAATACGCAGCACGTTACAGCAACTTCACATTTCGAGTTCGCGCTGCTGACGTTCCTCTTTACCAATACCTTTATTTAGACATCATATCTACGTTTAGTGTGTTTACTACAGTCATATTTTTAGTCAGCAAAGTATTATTTTCACAATTACTCAATAAGATTAAAGAACAAAGTAATTCATTAACGGAAAAGAAAACAAATTAAAAATAAAGCTCAATGCAAACTTGAGGCTACTCTCAAACGTCTTTCGTCGTTCGTTTCCGTTTTAGAACTATTTTCTCGTTTTTTTGTATTTAAGTGTATTTTCTGTTTTATGTTGCATTTGTTTTAGTGTTTTATGGACTACTACGATATGCCCGCGACTTTGTCCACGCTTGACTTTAAAATCCCGCAGGATTCCCGGGATACAAAGTATCGTAGCATTTAAAAAAGAATGTAACCTATCGTTTTAGTGAAAATGGTGTCGGAATAAGCTAATTTTATGCATCCAAAAAACTAAAAACCGCCCCCGGGAAAATTTCTGTTGGTTTCCCGGAATGAAAAATATCACACATTTTATTATAAAATATTTGCTATCGTTTAGTGAAAAAATCGCATTAGAAAATCACTCCCAGTAAATTTTCCGCGGGGTTCCCAGGATTCCCTGTAGCGCAGATTTTAAGTCTTGTTGTCGATCAGCGAAAACCGCATCGAAATCGGTCCATTAGATTTTACGTGAATCCCGAACAAATAGACAAACTGACAAACAGGCAAGAAAAAAAATGCATCGTGTTCTCCATCGTTTATGGACTCTATTTCCCAGTTGTTGTTTTTTTATAGCTTCAATATATAGTCATGGAACAAAAATATTCGTCACCTTAAAGTCAACCTTTGCTTGCACGAGTACAAGAAAGAATACTGCCAACATTTTAATACATTTTACGTTGGTAAAAAATAGAAACGCAAGAAAAGAAAATTGCAATGTTGACAATGACAGACGCTGAGATTAACAATAAGAAACAAAGAGGATATAAATCACTATCTACGCTTAACATGAATATTAAAACCAATAAAAAGGTTTTCCATGTCTAAACAATCTTTTTAGACAAGATAGAAAATCAAACAACATTGATATAAGTAATTTTAAACTTTATTGTAAAACAGTTAAACATAGTTTTCTGAGGAACAGTCTGTTCTGTGACTTAGTATGAAAAAGTAACATGTACTCACGGAACGTTAAATGAATCAATATGAAAACTGACGAACATTTTCATACCACTACTGTACAGACACGGCATTTTAATTTTTTTTTAATATTATAGATTGTAGTTTTAAAGAAATCTTAGTCTTTTTTTGTTCTATCTAAAATTTCATTAACTCTTTCGGGCTGAAATGAAAACCTGTGCGCGTCAGCGTTAGGTGAACCGCTGCTACTGCTGCTATGACTCATTGTATGTCCAATGCGGGGTCACCAATTTGGAGCTGGATACGTTGACGGTACGGTGGCGATAATAAATAATCCGACTGAACAACACTCGTTTATTTCTGGTAACTGAAACTACATATACAACGATGAAAGGCGTTTGAGAAGAGGCCTCTGATACAAGTATTCTAAGTTATATTATATTAGGTTGGGGAAAAGTTTCTTCGCATTTTATATAAAAATTCAAAATGTTTTTTTATAAAGTTTATTTACATTTGACTAAAGTATGTAGGAGCTATTTTGTTGGATAACTTTTTGCCATCTTGTAGGTAGGGACGTGATCCCATTGCTATAAAAATTTTGGGGCTTCTGATCAAAAAACTGCGACAAGTGGTTTTGGCAGTCCTCTCATGATGTTAACCTGACACTGCCTAAGGAATTCCGCAGAGAACGAAACAGGTGAAAATTTGAAGGTGCAAGGTCAGAACTATACGGTGGATGCATTAACACCTCCCAGTCAAACTCTCGTAATTTTTGCTGAGTGGCTAAAGATGTGTGAGGTCTAGCGTTATCATGGTGAAAAACCACACCCCTTCTGTTGATTAATTCCGGCCGCTTTCTCTCAACTTTTTGCTTTAATCTCATCAGTTGTTCGCAGTACAGTTCAGAATCGATGGTCCTGCCTGGCGGTAACAGCTCATAATGAATAATGCCCTTCCAATTCCACCATACATATAGCATCACCTTGTTGCGAGTTAACCCGGGTTTCGCCACAGTCTGTGAAGCCTGACCGGCCTTTGACCACGATCTTTTTCACACGTTCTTGTCGTACGTGATCCACTTTTCATCACCAGTTATCAGCTTCTTCAAAAATGGTTCGGTTTCATTACGCCGTAATAAAGAATCACAAATGAGTACACGGTTCATTAGGTTTCTTTCAGTGAGCTCATGAGGCACCCAAATATCGAGCTTTTTGTGTACCCAGCTTTTTTCAAATGCGACAAAACCGTTTTGTGGTCAATTCCTAGTTCTCCAGCTACATCGTAACTACTAATATGCCGATCTTGCTCCACTTTTTCAAAAATGGCATCAATTTTGTCCGTAACAGGCCGACCAGAGCGACGTGCATCTTTGATATCAAAATTTCCGGATTAAAAACGCTTAAACCAAATTTGCGCTACTCTCACAGATACTGCATTAGGTCCATAAACATCACAAACTTTTTTCGCGGCTATTGTTGCATTTTTGCCTTTTTTGTAGTAAAATTTTAAAATGTATCGAATTCATTAGATTCACTCATTTTAACAATAAGAAAAACAAATGAAAATCACACATTTTCCTAATTTGAATTTGGAATTGTCTTCTTTAAAATTAAAACTTTTTAATGATACCAAAACCAGCCAGATACAAATGGTATAGCCAAAGAGATCTTATTACAAGTTCATAACATACTATATGCGAAAAGCTTTTTCCCCAACCTATTATCAACATCCGTCTCCGTAGAATGCACGGACGTTAAGTATAATGCTGCCGCTGTCGTATTGTGTATACTTATTATAAGCTAATACAAATAAACTAATGCATTAA
Source organism: Dendrolimus houi (assembly GCA_039645545.1). NCBI lineage: Eukaryota > Metazoa > Arthropoda > Insecta > Lepidoptera > Lasiocampidae > Dendrolimus > Dendrolimus houi. The sequence goes on from CM077132.1 coordinate 11,340,441, forward strand.
TTATAGATAGCCAAATTTAATTTACTTTTAGTCCGAAAAAAGACAATTTTTTGATGTGGTAGAGCCTTGCTGGAATCATAATGTTTGATAGGTGTGATACCACGCTTTCACAGAATATCTCCGTTAAAAGGGTAGCCTTGAGCTAATCGTGTTTCAAGCGATCAGGGCTAGTTCCGATGGTGCCCATTCCCCTCCCATATCCCATCCCTTCTATCTCATTCCTCCTGTCTGATCCCTCTATCTCCCGACCTAAAAGCTGACAAAACAAAGGCAAACACGTTGTCTTCGCCATTGGTGTTGCCAACGTCCATAGGCGACGGTAATCACTTTCCATGTGCTGGGCCATCTGCCTGTATGGCAGCTTAGCAATAAAAAAATAATATAGTCAAACGACGGAAACAAGATTATTACGTTTCCAAAATTAAATACGCTACCAGTCGCGTGCAAACTTATCTTGCAAGCAGTCCAAATTTACACGTAATGGATTTAAAAATCATTTTTTGAATATATATATATATAAGTCCAGTCTTAAAATAAGTATTTGTCTGAGTTAAAATTAAAAAAAAAAACATTTAAACAGCTTTTTTAACTCCTGCTATAACATCACTGATTAATGCTCGTTATTTTTATTAACAAGGCACTTTAAACGGAAAATTCTTAAGAAAATTATGACAAAAAAAACTGGCAGTGACGTGCGGGAAATTCACCCAGTTAAATTAATTTGGGTCTTTTCGATTATATACTTTTTAGGATTTCGTAGCCAAATGATACATTTTAGGTTGTCTATTGAGGATGTTGCAAATTAGCAACAGCATTCACAATAAGGGAGCGGACAGTTAAATCAACTCAGATACTTTTTAGTACTATTACTATATAGGTACTTACAAAAAGTCGCAGCCTCGTAGATTTGGTACGAACATACCTACTTATGACGTCATAAATAGGCACAAGTAGAAAGAGCCAAATAGCGCATTAATTATTGTTTGAGAGTAATTATATACCTATATTATTTATTACACACGCTTCCGCGTCTGCAATTAATAGTCTTTTGCGGATGAAGTGCAAATAGACTCAAAAATACATAGTTTTGATTAAAATCTAATACTAAAATGTTATGATTAAATAAAAAATAACAAACAATATCAAAAAACAAAATAAAAAATATTCAAAGCCGACGCTAAGGAAATTTCCTAAAAATCACAAAAAATCTCGAAAAATAAAAAATATTGAAATATAAATGGGGGTAACTTGGGTATCCCTTCATGTAAACTAACTATTTTTTTCCTTTTGAACGTCACTGTTCTAGCCATCCTGTATAATGATATACTGAGCATTTAATTTTTCTAATAAATTAGATACAGAAAACCTGAATAAGTGGACACCATAGAGGATAGCAGGTTAACGAATAAAAAAATTGTGTGTGTACAGTTCACACGCAGCAGAAGTAGAACAAAGTGTGACAATGGGTGGGAGTGGGAGTTATAATATATTTAAATTTTAAAACACGAAATTTGAAAAAAAACGAAAAACTTCAAAACATTTCCAACTCTATCTGTATAATGTTTAATTATTAAATATAATGTATTCTATCTCAACCTCTCGCAGGCTTAGTCCTATGGATTTATATATTTATCTCTTTTTATTGTCGGTTTTTCGTTTCATTGAGTTTCAAAACAACGATTCTAAAAAAGTTTTACTTTAAAAAACGTAAGGAGATTGGATTAATTATTGTGCAATATGGTCTTTCACATGTCGAAATCAATAATTGTACTGGTTGCTAATATATTCTACTTGGCAGGGTATAAATTACTGTTTGTATTTTATTGCAATCTTGTATAGTTGAATAGTTCATTGAACTTACAATATGCGTTACATCATTTTGTGAGCACGTTTGTGCTGGCTGGTTGAGTGGCAATATCGAGTACGATTAACTTACGATATCAATTAAAGCATAATATCCGTTAACATCATTTTTAAGACTATAGTTGTACCTAAAGTGTACTTGCTAGTAATCAGCACAAATTCAATAGGTTGTTATAAAACACAACATTGCTGTTCGAAATACTACGTTTAATTCTGACGGCATGATGTCGTCACTCACTATGTGAGATGAAGGCCAAACGTTATTGGAATACATACAAAGCGTAGGACGACCGCCGACCAGTTTAATTTCTGAGCCTATAGGTGGTGGACGACCGCAAGTTCCAACCATAATTGTAAATTGCTTCAAAATGAAATGCATATCGCTAACTGTTCTATTATCAGTACTGGTGTTAATCAATCAGATGAATGCTTTAAATATACTCGGAATATTCCCGTACCAAGGAAAGAGCCATTTCTTCGTGTTCAGAATATATTTGCGGGAATTAGCAAACAGAGGTCACAATGTTACTGTTATATCGCACTTCCCCGAAAAGGATGCACCAGCCAATTACTACGACATTAGCCTTGCGGGAAGTATAAAAGTTGTAGAAAATGATTTACCAGTTGAAAGGTCATACAAAATTATTTTAGGTATATGCTTATTTCTCACGATAACAGGAAAAGAAAACTGTAAAGTGATGGTGGCAAATAAACAAGTGCGAGATTTGATTGATAGTAAACCTAAATTCGATGTGATTGTGGTGGAACAATTCAACAGTGACTGTGCTTTGGGACTGGCGTATAAATTAGGAGCTCCAGTAGTGGGCATGACTTCTCATATACTTATGCCGTACCATTACAAACGATATGGAATACCTTACAACCCAGCATTTGTACCTTTCCATTTTCTTGAAGGAGGAACGAAACCAACGCTGTATCAAAGAGTTGAAAGAGTATTATTCGATGCTTATTTCAGGACATTTTATTACTTGATTTCACAGAGAAGTGATCAAAATACTCTTGCTGAATATTACCACGATATACCACCACTAGAAGACCTAGCTCGTGAAATCAAATTCTTACTTTTATATCATAACTTTGTGTTAACTGGTTCAAGACTATTTCCATCAAATGTCATTGAAGTTGGTGGATATCACGTCCCTAAAGCAAAACCATTAACAGGTGTAAGTTTAATTAGACATATTATTAATATCTATATATATTATTATAAAATTCTAAACAGGCCGTGTCTGTACATTGAAGCTATTTTAAAAAAACAACTGGAATACACAATATAAACGATGGAGAACACAATGTTTTTTTTTAGATTTTTTTGTCTGTTTGTCGATCTATCTGTTTGTTCGGGATTCACGTAAAAACTATTGGGTCGATTTCGATGCGGTTTTCACTTGTCGATAGGAAATTCTTAGACCTAAAATATGGGCTGCTTTTTATACCGGGAACCCCACGGGAATTTTTCTGAGAATTATTTAAAATGGCCAGTTAAAAAAAATCAAATTCCAATTCTATTTTTACACTGATCGACAGCAAATTTTGTGTAATAAAATGTCTGATATTTTTTATCATGGGATTCCCGCGGGAATTTTCCCGGGAGCGATTCGAAATTGTTCGGATGCATAAAAAAATAGCTTATTCTGTGACAGTTTTCACTAAAACGATATCTTATATTACTTTTTAAATGCTGCGATACTTTGTATCCTGGGAATTTTCCCGCGAGTGCTTTCAAGTTGGTATTATACATAAAGTTAGCGGATTTGGATCCGACTGATACTAAAATAATATAATCTAGGACTTTTTATATTCCCCGGGATTTCCTAACGTCGAAACTATGTGATATTAAGACTTGCTTGGTATCACATTATCTATGTATATTAGACATCTTTAGTAGAACATAGTTATGTACCTTTAGTAGCATTAATTATACCGGGTTTTACGGGTATCTTCGGAATTCATGTATTTTCATACTAAAAAATTCTTGGCCTTCCTAATAATATCCTTTGATTTTAATTGCTGGCAAAAGGACTGTAATGTACGTTTCCTGTTAAGCGTGGACGAAATAGCGGGCAGATCCTAGTATCCTATAAACATAGTCAACAGAAATAATACACGATGATACTTTGTTCAATATTAACAGTTATAAATTATTCCAGGACCTCAAAAAGTTCGTTGATGCAGCAGAACATGGTATTATTTACATTAGCTTTGGTTCAGTCGTGCGGTGTTCTACTATGCCTGAAGATAAGGTACTGGCAATTTTAGAGGCCATGAATGAACTACCACAGAGGTTTATTTGGAAATGGGAAAATAAGAGCATGAACTTTAATAAGAATAAACTTTACATAGCTGATTGGTTACCGCAAGTCGACATTTTAGGTATGTTTTGATCTACTTTTAATGTTTTATTGAAAAATAACTATTTCCCTTTAGACTGGATATGCTAGTTTTTATTACGATTTTCCTATTTTGGTGAGCAGTTAAGTCAACTATATTTGTTAATCAACTTTTACGAATATTTGTATGCAAATTCCTTAAAAACATCTACTTACCTATACAAAAATCAACGGAGAACGTTAAATTTATTTGATTTTCGATTTCTCAAAGAGACTGCCTTAACGAGGCCTTACTCTAAATAATAACAACATATATATTTCTTTTGCTACAGGTCATCCAAAAACATTAGCATTTTTATCTCATGCTGGTATGGGAGGAACAACTGAAGCAATACATAATGCTGTACCAGTTGTAGCTGTACCTATAATAGGAGATCAACCAGCAAATGCTGCAGCCGTAGAAGAAAGCGGACTAGGAGTACAATTGCAAATACAAGATATAACGAAGAATAATTTACTCTCTGCTTTAAAAACTATACTAGATCCAAAGTACGTATAGTGTCTTGTCACTTAAATCTAAAAGCAAATGAGTAGCACTAACTTATAGTCTCTACTATAAGTTATACGTACTATATTACGGTGCTTACTTTCTTTTATCAAACAATTAGCTGTATACCAAATAATAAATTAATTGGCTAATTTCGCTTTGCCCCTGTAAATTATGCACACTTATCCCATAGAAGCCATTCCATTCTTGTATATAAAAGTATCATACGTTTATCTCCGTTATCGAAAGACCAAATATTTAATATGCATTTCATATAAATTACATCAATCAAACCCAAGTCACCTTCACACATATTCATATTGGTATGGATGTATACATAGAATTAATTGATTTCAATTTTAGCATAAAAACATTGAATACTAAATTTTGAAATCATGTTGCGTACTCTTTGCATAATGTTCGTTAATGTTAGTCATATTTTATTTTACGGACCTAATAAAACGAGACTCAATATATATTCAGACAAATAATTATCATTTAAATACTAAGTATAACACGTTATCTGGCCTTGACTTTGTAGGTTGTTTTTGTGCGATATTACAAAGATTGTTTTAGATGCTGAGAGGAATTACGTAATGATGAAGATAGAAGATGAATGAATATACACGTGTTATAACAATAATAACAGTATAGTCCCCATATTCCCAGATCTCTAGTACCACTAGCAATTCACTCCAATACCCCGGTACTTTTTGTTCTCATATCTCACAATAGTCCTACACTGGCCGGGGCTTGTCCTTGGGTGCATTTTTATATCGTGTAGACAGGGACAATCGCCGGTCAGCGTCACGCCACATTTAGATTAAATTTGTCAAGGGGCCTTTACGTGTTGGCCTTCCCATGGCCCCACGCAAGCCTTCCAAAATTCCGGGCGATTTTATGGCCCGTGGTCTGCAGAGATATACATGAATAACAATATAATATAACAATAATACGTGTTAAATTTAATAAGATAGATACGTTTATAAAAAGCCTTACGAAGCATATTATTATATACCAATAGCGTTCTAAGCAACTTCACTGGCGTAAATTTTGATTTAAATTTTGTGGAAATTATCAAATTTTCTAGGACACAAAATAAACTAAATTTCACGGTCGGTATATTATCAAGACCATGAAGAAGGAACAAACAAAGTGAACTGTTTTATATATCTCTGTTATTAGTCTTATTTATTCCATGGGTTATCTGGGTGAGATCGCTGATTAGCAATACAACCAGCCTTTGTGAACAATCAAACATAATTTTAGTCCGTAAGTCTATTTTGTACAGGGGTCCAATAAAGAATTATCTATGATACGAACATCTAAAATAACTCACTTTTTAGAGTTCTACTGCTATTCAGAAGAAATTTGTCAGAGATATATTCTATTACATGCCTCTACACGATGAAGTAACATCAACTCACAAACGTTTTATTGCTGGGTTCGGGTCTTCCCATTTTTAAGGGATCAGACAGTATACGGCCACGCTTATCTAAAGTGAATTGGCGGGTTTCACACTTTTTTCACCATTAGCACATAGTAATTGTAAAAGTGTTTATATTCTATTAGAAAAATTGTCTAAACGGTGCAAGGTTCCCCAACAGAATTCTAACCTACGTCATCCATGCAGGAACGGCGAAAGAATACAATTTCCTGCGGCCGGGCGGCCTGTCGTAAAAGGCGACAAAACAACCCACAGCCAGGTGGTAGGGCGTTTGCCCGACTGGATGGCTACCATCCCTGGTCTAAAGTATGTCGCCACAACAACCTTGAATTGTGTTCCGGCATTAGTGACCAGATTCCAGTCTCCCTTAAGAGAGCAGCAGCGCATTTGTAGCACCTTTGGTGTTGCAAATGTCCATAGGCGATGGTAACCGCTTTCCATCAAGTGGGCCGTCTGCCTGTCTGCTGAACTCCTGCAATAAAATAAATATTTTTTTTTTAAATGATTCGCAGTTTTATTAGCCACTGAGCTACCACAACTTTTCCATGCTACACAATAATATGGTAAAAATATAAAAAAATGCAAATTAGGAGGGGCACTCGTACACCTTACTGAATAATAAAAATTCAATAATAATAATATGTAATATCACAGATTTTCTTATCGTTAATATGTTAGAAATCTTATTTGAAAATTCTTTATGACGAAAGGAACAAAATTAAAAAGCACTTATATTTTACAGGTTTCGCGCAAAGGTGAAGATGGTCTCACAAGCATGGCACGATCGTCCAATAACACCCTTGGATACTGCCATATATTGGACCGAATTTGTCGCAAGATATCCTAACTTCACATTCCGAACGGCAGCAGCTGACGTTCCCCTGTACCAATACTTGAATCTTGACATTGTAGCTGTTTTCTTAACAGTATTTATTATTATTTATTTAGTTTTTAAAGGTTTAAAAAGTATTTGTTGTATGGGAAGAAATAATAAGCCTGTTATAACAAAAAAGAAAATAAAACGTCAGTAATAAAATTAAGGTAAAAGCGCATAAACGTTACTTAAATAAAAATATTTTTATACAATTGTTTTACATTTATTCTGTTTTATTTTTCTTTACCAGTTGACTGTTGATATGAATTAGTTTTATGGCTAAATATGCAAATACTGTTATTATTACTAATAACGACAAATAGATATCGAACATAAAATTTTATGTTAAATTTTAAAATCAGTCTCAGAGTTGGTACCATACAGATGAAATTCGAAAAAGGGCTTTATTACAAAAAAAAATATTACAGGTGGCCATCATACTACATGCACAGATTTTAGAAATACTTCTTTTAAGTTGTTTCTATCGTCTATTAATACTACAATGTACTTACGATTCCTGTAAAACTTCTAATAGCGCATACTCAAGGGTGGATTGAATAATAACCCCGATATCCACAGTAACACCAATTTGATCACCAAATAATGGAATACTGACAATAGGTACTCCGCAATGGAGAGCTTTCGATGTACTTAACATTCCCGAGTGCGTTATGAAAACCTTCACTTTTAATGACCTAAAATAAAAAGCTATAAGCCCTGACTGTTGTTTTAAAAATGGCAATGCCTTACTCGTGCAACACCTAATAAATATCGTCGTTTATAAGGAAGACTGGAACCTAGCCACTAATGCCGGAACACAACTCAAGGTTTTTATTACGGCATACTCATACTCATACATACATAAGACCAAGGGTGGCAGACATCCAGACGGGCAAATACCCTACCACTTGGCTTTGCGTTGTTTTTGAGTTTTAGCAATACTAACAAACGGTAATTGATTTTTATATAATAATTTAAGAGAAGAAAATATGATGAAGGCGAGGCTGGGTCTCTACAGACCTGGCCTGCTTTTTTCCTCGTTTTATATACATAGGCATGAACTTTATAAATTCGATTCCCAACAGCCTCTAACCTTTAAGAAACTAGCGACCAAAAGGTCGAAAGCGCCATGTTTTTTTAATAGTGCATATATTATTACTCCAACTGTACTGTATTACTATTTTTTACGATCGGTGGCTTTCCAAACGTATTGGATAAAATAGCAACTCATAACCCGATCGGGCATCGGCTTTTTTTTTAAATATACGGTGAGATCGCAAAATTAAAAATACAAATTGTAACAAAAGAATACATCGCAAGTTAGACGTTTTTTCAACAACGGTGTAGTCGGCGCTTGCATCATAGGGTAAGTTTTTTCAAGCGAATTACCCCAGCCAAATTTTCACGCCGCACCACTGATAGGTATGCTCCTTTTTGAGAGGTCGTACCAACCTAAAATTGTTTAAAACAAGAATGTATGCTCTGCAACTTTTATAGGATAGCAAGCGAGCGAAATATTTACAACAACAAAAAAAATAGTTTTTGCGGTCTTTAACCTTGAATATAATAAGGTTGGGGAAAAAGTCTTTTCGCATATAGTATGTATGATAATAAGATCGCTTTAGCTATATTTATTTAGCATTTGTATCTGGCTGGTTTTGGTATCATTAAAAAGTTTTAATTTTAAAGAAGACAATTCCAAATTCAAATTAGGAAAATGTGTGATTTTCATTTGTTTTTCTTATTGTTAAAATGAGTGAATCTAATGAAGAAATTCGATACATTTTAAAATTTTACTACAAAAAAGGTAAAAATGCAACACAAGCCGCGAAAAAAATTTGTGATGTTTATGGACCTAATGCAGTATCTGTGAGAGTAGCGCAAATTTGGTGTAAGCGTTTTCAATCCGGAATTTTTGATATCAAAGATGCACGTCGCTCTGGTCGCCCTGTTACGGACAAAATTGATGCCATTTTTGAAAAAGTGGAGTAAGATCGGCATGTTAGTAGTTACGATGTAGCTGAAGAACTGGGAATTGACCACAAAACGGTTTTGGCACATTTGAAAAAAGCTGGGTACACAAAAAAGCTCGATATTTGGGTGCCTCATGAGCTAATGAAACCGAACCATTTTTGAAGAAGCTGATGATTGATGATGAACTGGTGATGAAAAGTGGATCACGTACGACAAGAACGTGCGAAAAAGATCGTGGTCAAAGGCCGGTCAGGCTTCATAGACTGTGGCGAAACCCGGGTTAACTCGCAACAAGGTGATGTTGTGTGTATGGTGGGATTGGAAGGGCATTATTCATTATGAGCCGCCAGGCAGGACCATCGATTCTGAACTGTACTGCGAACAACTGATGAGATTAAAGCAAAAAGTTCAGAGAAAGCGGCCGGAATTAACAACAGAAGGGGTGTGGCTTTTCACCATGATAACGCTAGACCTCACACATCTTTAGCCACTCAGCAAAAATTACGAGAGTTTGGCTGGGAGGTGTTAATGCATCCGCCGTATAGTCCTGATCTTGCATCTTCAGATTTTCACCTGTTTCGGTTTCTGCAGAATTCCTTAGGCAGTGTCAGGTTAACATCACGAGAGGCCTGCCAAAACCACTTGTCGCAGTTTTTTGATCAGAAGCCCCAAAATTTTTATAACAATGGGATCGCGTCCCTACCTACCTACAAGATGGCAAAAAGTTATCCAACAAAATGGCACCTACATACTTTAGTCAAATGTAAATAAACTTCGCCGTTTCTTCTCTCCCAGCCATAACGCGTTGCGAAACGGCAATAAGATAGCATAGGCCACCGCGAACCGCCGATCCCGGTCCGCCGGGATCCTTCCTCTCGGGCTTTATATTACCCGTCGCCCGCTCTCAATTAGTGCATTGTGTCGCCCTATGGTGGGCATCATTAGATTCATCCCCCTCTCATGGCAACAGTCCAGCCGAGGTGAAACTCCCTAGGGAGCCCCTCGAGCAAGTTGCCCCCCGGGCTCGAGCACCTTCGCTTCGCAAAGGCACTCGCCCCGAAAACCCCGATAAAGTTGTGAGGTCTTCGGACCAACAACATAAAGTCATGTCCAATAAAAAAAGTAAATAAACTTTATAAAAAAACCATTTGATTTTTCATATAAAATGCGAAGAAACTTTTTCCCCGACCTAATATTTAATAAGACGCGAACAAGAGATCTTATGAGACTCGAATCAATTTTTTAGAATGTCAAAATAAAGATTTTTATTAGGTTTCATTTCCAGATTGACCCCTTTTTTGTCTTAAATGATTGAACTATAAATACTTTGTAGTCCGCACATATTGAAAGGGCTTCATAGAGGTGAAAGTCATCCACTTTTTCATCATTTAGTTACCTATGTAATCACAAAAATCCTGTAATACAAAATACCTTACATCTTAATTCTATTCAATCTATACTAGTAGAGGAGACGCTGAAAATCGATCTTCACCCATCTGATAACCAGATGAGACATATTTTTTGTCAAATTATATTACTTTATAAGCACGCCTATGATAGCTGTGTTCACGACAATTTTTAACCGACTTCAAAAAAGGAGGAGGTTCTCAATTGGTCTGTATTTTTTTTGTATGTTCGTTACTTGATTTCTGCGTCAATTGTGGACTGATTTTCAATTGTTTTTCTTTTAATCGAAAGGTTATTCTCCCGTATTGGTCCCATTGTCACTATGTCAGGACCTGATGAGTAGATTCCCAAGGAATTAAAGAAACTCACGAAAATTGTTAACCAACTTCTTCGTAACATAATATATCCGTTAATTGTAAACCGATTTTCAAATTGTTTTCTTTACTCGTAAATGTATACTCCCGAAGTAGTCCCATGGTCACCAAGTCAGGATATGATGAGTGGCTCGGATCCCTTATTGAAGAACCCCGTGCGCCTAAATTCTTGGAAAAATCCTGTATACGCGTGTAGCTATTACATTTTCTACACGCGCTTAATTTTTTATATGCACGTTACGCGATTTCGATTTTATTTTTTTCTTTAATCGTAAGTATGTATACTCCCGAGGCGGTTCCATGGTCACCAAGTCAGGATCTGATGAGTGTATCCCAGAGAAATCGAGAGTTACCCTTGTTGTAGAGCATATACACCGAAGAGTAAGATGGCAAATTCGTGTACGCATGCCAGATGTATAATTTTTACAGATGCTTAATATATTATTTCTAAAACTATTTAAGTACTTGCGTAAATATAAAGTAATAAAAAATTTTTTTTTACAAAACTATTAAAACATAAAAGAACAGCAAAAAATTTACAAAATATTTATATGTTTTACTTGGCACCGACTTCAAAATGTTATATAAAGTCTGTTAAATATTTATTTTTAGTTTTTAATGCGAAGACGGTTTTGTTTTTGTTAAAAAAATAATTCTTTTTCATAATTTTCACTCCTTTGGTAACTGAACAAATTTAGTTTCAACTGATAGTTTTTAATATGGACAATGGGCCTTGATAGGCTTGCCTACTTATTTCTGTTCATGGCTACCTGGCAAACTACCTATACCTATAACAGGTTAGACAATATAGGTAACTATACCGTTCTGTTAACCAATAAAAATTGGTATAATAAGAAAGATAACTTAATTACAAATATAGTCATATAAGCTTGCCTAAAAAAACCGTTCATTTAATACTATTGCCATGCTTTGAAGACTTCAAAAATTGCCATGAACATTTTTCGATTGGCAAGCTATCATAAGCGTGGTTACAAATCAATATAATCTGATAAAAAATATGTCTCATCTGGTTATAAGATGGGTGAAGCTCGATTTTCAGCGTCTCTTAGACTATACTTAAGAACCTTAAAGAAGCGTTCAAACTTACTTAACTCAGTATGAATAAGACCATTATTGTTCCAATCAATTTTCGTTGAAATTATTTTTGGAGCGAACGAACACAATTTATTCAGTTTCAAAGTTAAGGGATTAAGGCCACACTAGAATTTCGAAGAATAGATTATACTTTTTATTTTTTAAATGGTCCCGTAAGATCTCATTTTTTAACACTTCTACGGACTCGAGTTCCGTACCCTTTTTTATAACTTAATTTTGAAGAAAGTTTTAAGTATTTATACACGCTTCTTGGTATTTTTTGTTTTTGTGTGTGACATTTATTCAATCATATGTGTGTTGTGGTGTACCTTACGAATAACTTATTATATTAATTTATTCTAATTTTAATACTAAACTCATACTAATATACAGTGTATCTATTACATGCTGGTGTTGTGAGGAAGTGCATGTGCAGTATGTGCCTTATGTCTATACCTATATATATTATCTTAACTAATGCCATGTGTGTTGTTTTTTCTTTTCTGTGTCTGGGTTATTAATTTTTAGGCTCTTTGTGTGTCTTGGTTGTGTTGTGTTGTGACCTCATAAATTATATTGTGGCCAATTGTGTAATGGAGACATTGCAGATTAAAGGTACGTATAGTAAAATTATTCAAGATTTCCTATTACTCAAAACTTTATACGCGTTTATCTTGAAATACATTTTTCAAGTTGGCCGGGAATATAACGCAGACAATATTCAACCGAATCACTTGAAATGATGAATATATCTTGAAAAACACATTGTCTATAGAAGTACGTAGGATTTTTTTATGTCGCACAGTTCATTTGTTATCAACAATTGAGTGACGTTTTTTTGGGAAAGTTTTCAACTTTCCACTATAGAAGTAAGCCATTTACTAAAAATCAATATATCGAAAAAATATTACGCACTTCTATAGCTGAGAATATTTATAATCGAAAAAAAAATTGGCTCATTATAATTCACAAATTACATGGGCTGTTTACCCTGGCCGTGGACCCTAAAAAAACAGAAACGTCATCGAAGAAACGCTGCGCGGCCGCTATTTTGAAGTTAATCGCTTCAAAAAATTATTGTATACGGTCAATGATGGGTATGATAAGCGCCTTATTTTGTAATCTCGATTTATTTTATAGTTTTTCTAACAAAAATGCCTATTTTTCGGCCTCTAGTAACGATTTTTGGACACCAGTATCTTCCCACGTATAGACTTTTAAATAAATAAAAACATATTTAAAAATATCTCCTTGGTTTCTAAAATCCGACTAACGATACTCCACACGATTATTAAAATATAAAATTAAGATTTATTAAAATAAACAATACTTTCAACTTTCGGGTACATGTATGGCGACCACCCCCAATTTTTAATTGTTTCGGGGTTTTACTAATACACTGTTGTACATAAACTGTCTTATTCATAGAGAGTTAGAATAAGTTTGAACGCTTCTTTAAGAACCATAAAGAAGCGTTTAAACTTACTAGAACTCTCTATGAATAAGACCGTTAGACAATAACATAATAAACTAAAATAGTTAATTATTGTAATAAGCCTACACAGACCCAGAAGAACAACGATAGGCAATTTTAAAAAAAACACCACACAGCACAATTGTGTAGATATAGCCTACACATTTTTAACTCACCCACCCGTAATACCCAGTAGTTTCTGAACAAAACAACAGCGATACATAAAGAAAAACGAACAGACGGACAGATAGGAAAGATAAAAATATAAATGATAAAGCTTCGGTTTTCCCAAAAGTAAGTACAAAAATGTAATAAACGAATATAAGTACCGAACAATGTACTCTAACGTGCACGATCATTCCTGCAGGATAAAAAGTTTAAGGTTCTATAATATAATATATAAACTTTGCCGATACAAAGTAATCAGTTCTAATAACAAAAAAATAAGACGAAGTAATTATTCTGTCACTCGCATCTGGTTTCTAAAGACATGTAATTCTATAAGATTAATTTAGGTTTCTATTAAATAGCTGAAATTCAAGTCAAAATGATTAACAACGAGTTCACAAACACAGCCTCCTAATGGGCAACAAAACAAGGTCGAAATGACATTATATACATAACATTTCCAATCAAGGTAAGTGTCATTTGACATGGTCATAAAAACAATAGGAATATAAATTTTAATTCAAATATGTATCATCGTTTGACCAGTAATAACAGTATCAAAATCAGCCAAACATGAGGGGATTGTAAGTCCGTTTATGAATAAGTGTTAAATTCCCGAAGCAAATTATCATGACAAAATTGGATACATAAGAAACAATTTCAATCATCAAATTTATAAAGAAGTAGCCTCAACTTGCGACTTCGTCTTCCTTTTTCCTGAAATTTCACAATATGGTTATAATCGACAATGACATCTGCCCTCACGCGTCGGCCAGTTTCGGACTGCGCATCCCGCGCGACGCAGGACGCGCTACATGACTAGAGCTTCCGTAATCTATCAAGACGCCGCACCGTCGGGACATTTTGGTGAAGAAAATTTGGCTGCAAACTCGGATATCCAGTACACGAACTTTGAGTATTGGGTAGGCGGAGTGTGTAGGGGGTATACTTACCCTTTCTGGAACCCCTAAGCTCCGGAGTTTTTGAAATTTTAATTTTTGGTAAACATAACCTCACCTATTTTTTCACTAATATGTGAGGTTATGTTTACCAAAAGTGGTGAAAGGTCGCGACCAGTAACTAGAAGAAGGGTTTAGGTTAGGTTAGCTTCAGACCAAAGCGCACGTACCGAGCGAGCGAAGCGAGCATGCCGCAGCAGCGGGCGGCGAGTGCCAGAACCGTTTGGTAACCATTTACTAGTTATTATATATACGCGTTTTATAATTTCGAATTTATTGTCCGCCATTTCGAATATTTTCATGGTTACTCTTATCGTGTATGTGAATGTACTCTATTGTGTTTTTTCTTCATTTTTGGACAACTTATACTGTTTTTTTGTTCTTTTCTGTTGATTACTGGCTTTCCTTTGGACTTTGAAAGGATTTTTCAACTTTACACCTATGATATAAGTGCAATATTAGTGCAATAATAAGTGAGGTAATCTTTATTAGAAATTAATATTTCAAGATCTCGGGACCATAGGGGTTGTAGTAGGGGTAAATATGCCTCCCCGTCCCCACAGCACAACCCCTCTACTTAAAATTCGTGTATGAAACATCTATAGATTTACCGTAATTTTTTGTAGGTTAAATAAAGCATAAAGTAATGGACAATTTGAAAACTTTTATTATTGATTAGTGAGCATGAGATACAATTATTCTTTTTTATATTTATCAGACGATTTCACTCAGGACAATTATTGTCTCAAGTGAAATGATGATCGATAATGTTATATTATAGCATACTCGTTGTTAGTTGCGTTGCAAAGTCTTATTTGTCGGGACATTTTACAGATAGTCGAGACGTCAGGATGCCATTAGTAATAACGGTGACATTCCCGACGTAGCGGGACGAATAGCAACCCATATATTAGGTTGGGGAAAAAGTTTCTTCGCATTTTATATAAAAATTCAAAAGGTTTTTTTTATAAAGTTTATTTACATTTGACTAAAGTATGTAGGTGCCATTTTGTTGGATAACTTTTTGCCATCTTGTAGGTAGGGACGTGATCCCATTGCTATAAAAATTTTGGGGCTTCTGATCAAAGAACTGCGACAAGTGGTTTTGGCAGTCCTCTCATTATGTTAACCTGACACTGCCTAAGGAATTCTGCAGAGACCGAAACAAGTGAAAATCTGAAGGTGCAAGGTCAGGACTATACGGCGGATGCATTAACACCTCCCAGCCAAACTCTCATAATTTTTGCTGAGTGGCTAAAGATGTGTGAGATCTAGCGTTATCATGGTGAAAAACCACACCCCTTCTGTTGATTAATTCCGGCCGCTTTCTCTCAACTTTTTGCTTTAATCTCATCAGTTGTTCACAGTACAGTTCAGAATCGATGGTCCTGACTGGCGGTAACAGCTCATAATTAATAATACCCTTCCAAACCCACCATACACACAACATCACCTTGTTGCGAGTTAACCCGGATTTCGCCACAGTCTGTGAAGCCTGACCGGCCTTTGAACACGATCTTTTTCGCACGTTCTTGTCGTACGTGATCCACTTTTCATCACCAGTTCATCATCAATCATCAGCTTCTTCAAAAATGGTTCGGTTTCATTACGTCGTAATAAAGAATCACAAATGAGTACACGGTTCATTAGGTTTCTTTCAGTGAACTCATGAGGCACCCAAATATCGAGCTTTTTTGTGTACCCAGCTTTTATCAAATGCGCCAAAACCGTTTTGTGGTCAATTCTCAGTTCTCCAGCTAGATCGTAACTGCTCATATGCCGATCTTGCTCCACTTTTTCAAAAATGGCATCAATTTTGTCCGTAACAGGGCGACCAGAGCGACGTGCATCTTTGATATCAAAATTTCCGGATTGAAAACGCTTAAACCAAATTTGCGCTACTCTCACAGATTCTGCATTAGGTCCATAAACATCACAATTTTTTTTGCGGCTTGTGTTGCATTTTTACCTTTTTTGTAGTAAAATTTTAAAATGTATCGAATTTCTTCATTAGATTCACTCATTTTAACAATAAGAAAAACAAATGAAAATCACACATTTTCCTAATTTGAATTTGGAATTGTCTTCTTTAAAATTAAAACTTTTTAATGATACCAAAACCAGCCAGATACAAATGGTATAGCCAAAGAAATCTTATTACAAGTTTATGCATACTATATGTGAAAAGACTTTTTCCCCGACCTATTATGATCCATAGCGACGTATCATTTTTTGGCCAATTTAAACAACATCTTTATAACTTACTAGCTGACGCGTGCCCACTTCGCTGGGCATCAGAAAAAAAATAAAAAACATTATTAATCACAATCAAATATATGCTGTGTCACTCAGGAATAATGTCGCTTTCCAATGGTGAAAGAATTTTCAAAATCGGTTTAGTAGATCCAGAGATTACCCCCTACAACGTCACAAACTCACAAACTTTACCTCTTTATTTTTTGGTGAGTTTAATTACCCACTAAGCGAATTCAAAATATTTCTCCTCCCGTACTGCCCGTACCCCAGTGACGCCTACATCGCATAAGCCTATCTAGCCGATTAGGGTGCGCGGCGACCACGCAACTTTTTTCTAATACTTACATTTTTAACTCGTGATATCTTTCGAATGGAATGTCTGAATTGAATAATTCAAAAAGTTATATAAAGGTATTGAAGCAGTCTTGAATATGAAGTACTTTTTGTAAATAATGATGTGTTCTGCATGTCGTAGTACATTATTTTATTCAATCATCAATAGTTTTCGCAGCGCACGCGATTTTAGGTAATTTTTTTACACCTTGGGTTATACCATTGGAGTTTTAGTAAGGATCCCTATTTAAAAAAAATATAATATAGCCTATGTCAACCGGGGCTAGTGAAGCTTGCCAACAGTGAAAGAATTTTTTAAATCGGTTCAGTAGTTTCGGAGATTACCCCCTACAACGTTACAAACTCACAAACTTTACCTCTTTATAATATTAGTATAGATAATCTATATGGTAATCTGATGTATAAGCCATATTACTTAACTACATCTTTACTTACAGTCTATGTTAATCTGATGTATAAGTCATATTATTAAATTCCAACAAAATTAGTTCTATAGTTTTAGCGTAAAACAGTAAGAAACACCCTCCTCAAATTTTCTTGTTTCTCCTATTTCTGTGTGGTCTTAGCTCTAAATTTTCACACGTTTCAGGTCGTCGTTGTCATTAGACATGGCATGTTGCTGTAAGCCAGGCGGCCGATGTAAGTTATTACGATTACTACTCGACCAAAGTAAATCCTGTGACGCCCAACAATAGGTTGCTTGCTTGTTTTCACTGTTATAATAACAAGTACAAATGCCTTGTGATGTTCTCGAGTTCCGGTGCAAAGTTATAAGTAGTCAAAAAATCGTGTTTACTTTCATAACTTGTAATCTACATTTATCTAGTTCTCGTGAGTGGAGTTCAAAATGGGCAAAAGCAGCGACTACCGAGTGAGAAAAACAGGATGACGGGAAATGTTACGCAATTAACTTAGCAGTCGTTTTACACAAATTTTTGCCCCCGTGCGGATATATACTAATATATAATGTCCATTAGTGGAGCAAGTTCGATTACAAACTTAAAATTCTGGTAATACTTAAAAAGTAGGTATTTAAAGTACGCACACACTACATACGTACCTGTGGTGCTCTTGTTTTAGCTAACAAATCATCGGCAAGCTGCTTAGGACGATGTGATCTGCCCAAGCACAGGTGTCTGGAAAAGACAGAAATAAAACCAGGGCCCGTTCCCAAACATATGGGATGGCTTTACACAGCTCGGGACGCTCCTGAACACCAAGTAGGTGCATTTTGGATTTTAGAAATATCTATTGTAATTTTTTTGTAATTCGGTACTCAAAGTTATAATAAATGCAAAGTACATGTTTTAAGTATTATGTCTAAAATATTAAAAGAAATTAAAATTATACTTCTCCATCTTATGTAATGTTTAGCTTGTAAAACACAACATTCAGTGTTGGAAATCGAGTTAATTCGATATACGTGTTACTATGCACATCACTATTATACGTTGTGACATCACTACTCTCGTATGTAAAAATGACATTCTTTGCTTCTGAAAATTCATGCATTTACGGTAGCAAAGGAGTGAAAAAGTTGCCGAACCGTAAGTTCGCGTGTTTAGTCGTATTTGGTCGTACGTCTAACACCGCCATTTTAATAAACTCCAGAAAACTTCACATATACATTTATCAGTTGTTATTTTAATTGTTTTCTCTTTGTTTTGATAAATATATTAAAAAAACTAAAGTTAAAACCCAAAAAGTAAAACATCCGCTGTTATAGTATTTGGCTAGGGACGTTTTATATACAAGACAGATTTGATGGAAAATACCCAAGACCTAAATCTAAAACTTGTCAGAGTTTTTACTAAATGAATTTGGTTGTATTTTATAAACGCTAATTTTAATTTTCATAATTTTTCATCCCATAGTTCAAAAGTCAAAGGAGTCACTTTTTTTGACTTCGGAATCGTATATCTTGCCATCTATTATAATTATTTAATTCAAGAATTCTTTCAAGATATAAACCAGGCTTCAAGACAATTGATAATTTTTAAGGCCGTGTAGAAACAAGCAAACAAAACAGTTCACTTGAGTTTTGTAGTAATAGTCTCACGTATTGTATTTTTTTAGTTACGATGCGGCTGGCGCCCGGGCCACATTTCGTGCCCAGTGTTGAAAAGGATCGAGCAGCACAACTGCTTGAAAGCCGGGGAATGTAACCCGTGTTCTTCCACCTACAGCCGGCCACCATGTTCCAAACCTTGTTGCATGCCTCCAAAATGCCTTGCAGTATGTCCATCATCAACGTCGTCTTGCTGCAAACCACCGCTCTGTTGCGAACAGCCACTTATAAGAGTCATCCGACATGCGGGCCAGTATACAATTGTAACCAAACCCTCAAACGTGACCAACGCGCCGTCTGGACCTTACCCTTTAAAATACGTCCTGAACACAGATGAAAAAGAGACTCCAAATGACAAAGCAAAATTTAGTGTTGAAGCCAAATTCAATGACTATCATTTTGACTACACAAGCTCGCAAACATCCTTCATTCTTGATTTTTCACCACCAGAACAGAAATGTTATAAGCCTTGCCCAAAGAAAAGCATTCTGTGTATGATGTGCCAGACATAGTAAAATTGTATCATTTTAATATTATACTTAATATGCAAGCAATATTTTATAAATTTTGGGGAAACTCAAGAAGATAAGAGCTGATTCCAACCTCGTAGCAGAGTATAATTAATCAACAAATTCAGCCGTAATTAAGATTATAATTTTGAAAATAACATTATGGTTTTATTTTACTATTCCTAATTAATTGAGTGAAATTTTTTATTCACCCATGCAAGGCTTTTTTAGAATTTAGAACAAAAGTGATTCACAAACCCATTTTTGATATTGGTAATAATCCATCCAATT
Organism: Dendrolimus houi; assembly: GCA_039645545.1. Classification (NCBI taxonomy): domain Eukaryota; kingdom Metazoa; phylum Arthropoda; class Insecta; order Lepidoptera; family Lasiocampidae; genus Dendrolimus; species Dendrolimus houi. The sequence continues at coordinate 11,360,452 of CM077132.1, forward strand.
TAAAAAATGCTTTTGACTAGATAGGGTATCACTTCACAAAGCCAGGCACATTCCAATTTTAGTAGATTTTTTAATCTTTAACTCTATTGATTCATACTTAAATAATAATAATAATTTTATACTACATATGACATCATTTTTTGGGGAAACGCGACCAATATAGAACGTTTATTTATTGCGCAAAAATATTTTTTGTGTACGAGCCATGTGTGGTATAAAACAGCGAGATAGTTGTAGACCATTATTTAAAAGCCTCAAATTATTAACCTTACAGTGCTTATACATTTTTGAAATAGCAGTCTATGTAAGGAGGCACCCTGAGCACTAAAAAAACTTTCGAGGCACATGTGCCGATGCGACACATTAAAATTTAATAAAAACTTTAACTTTAAATATTTGAGATGTCAATTAAAAATGTATAATAAGTTACCCCTTGACATTAGGAAATGTAATATATTTAAAATTTATAGGGCTATTATTTATTTAGTTATTTGACTATTTGGCAAACATGACATTCTATTCAAATCAAGATTTTTTTACAATAATAATTAGGATAATGTAAACGAAATGTAGTAATGTAGAATTTGTGACATATATAAAATATAAATAAATTACTGTTGTAATAATGATAAATAAATGACTAATGTAATAATGATAACCTTAATAATATAATCATGACGAATTCAAATAAATGAATATTGTAATCTTCCATTTAATAATTATGAAGTCAATAAATATTGTAAAGTCGGTATCGATAATAATTGTATTAGGTAGTCTGGAGGAGATCGCTTGTGGAGAGAAGACCGACCGTTGTACTTTGATGTATGCAATAAAGTTATTTATTAATTCAACATTAAAAAGAAAAACTAAATACTGCATATAAATAGTTTGTGATTATTGTAAACTATTAAACTTATCAAGAAAAGAAAAAAAACAATACGGATCCCAGATTGCCGTGACTTGAAACATTTTTTAACTTATATTAAAATGTAAGTTAAAGAATGTTAATTTAGGTTAAGACCTAATCCCCACCATGGGATCTAGAGGCGCGTGTCCTTGCGGCCGTCTACGACTGGCGCAAGGGCGCCCTCAGTCGGGACATCCGTCCGGCGCCTTGGGAAATCGAGGCCAAAAGGGCGGAGTTCCGACAGGATCTCATGGTGGAATGGCAGAATCGACTTGCGCACCCCAGCGCCGGTCACAGAAGCGTTGAGGCGGTTAGGCCCGTCCTGCCAAATTGAATTGACCGGAGGCACGGCACCCTAACGTTCCGCCAGACGCAGGTACTAACCGGGCACGGCTGCTTCGGCCGGTACCTGCGTCAGATAGGGCGCGAAACGTCGTCAGGGTGCCATCACTACAGTGCCAGCGTCGAGGACACAGTACTGCACACTCTACAGGAGTGTCCAGCCTGGAACGAGGAGCGCCGTGTCCTGGACGCAACCATCGGAGCGGACCTGTCGCTCCCGGCCGTGGTCCAGGCCATGGTCGGGGGCCAAACCGGATGGGACGCCGTCGCCTCCTTTTGCGAGGCCGTCATGTCCGCAAAGGAGGCGGCGGAGCGGGAGAGAGCGAGCAGCCGTGCTCCTCTCCCGCCGAAATAACCGGTCGCGGCGCCAGAGGAACCAAAACCTCCGGCCGCCATGAACACGCGGCGCGGGTGACGGTCAGGAGAGGCTTTAAGGCCGTCACCCGCATCTAAAGCCGCAGAGTAGGGGGCGCGTCGGTGCCCGCGCGCACCCCTCTCAACCGTCGAGCACGGAGAGGCCTGCCCACTGGGGTGGGCCCACGCCAGCCGGGATCGCGGAAGAAAAGCTCGCGCACATCACGTGACCCTGGCACATGGCGTCAGGTGGCACCAAGGGGTTTTAGTGGGTATTCCGGCTCCTCCAGCCGGCGAGTCCCACACTCCCCCGCCGAAGTCTCCCCAGCGGGGGGTCCGCAAATGGATTTCCCCTTGTAAAAAAAAAAAGGTTAAGACCTAAATTAAGCATCTTTATTGTGAAATGTGTTTTATACAAATTAACAGAGTTCCTGGCATACTTGAATCTTGACTTTACACAGGGACAGCTTTGTCTGTTTATATTTAATACCCCTGTATTAATAATAAAATGAATAGTAAAAAATGTTTTTGGAACAATACTTTATTAGTCAACATTTACAGCAAAATACTAACAAAAAAATAAATACACTATGTATGATTAATATGAAGGAACTTAGCTGGGATTACCAGACTTTTGTGCTAAAGCAAGCATATTCTCATTTGCTATCATTTGGAATTCGTGGAATCTCTGTGAAACTCTTTGGTTTGTCCTTAGGTATTTCTCCATGCAATTCAAAGTACATTTGTCCTGTAAATAAAAAATAGAGTATTAAGAATACTGGGGAATGGATACACATAAACATTTAAAAATAATTAAATATATATTATAATTAAATTAAGGGCCACTTGCATAACGAAAGCCTTTAAATAAAAATTAGTTAATCATATTAAACTACCTAAATATGTTTTACACAAAACATATTTAAGATGCCTTGCATAAGGCGGTCTCCCATGTTATTTAGCTAAATGTATTTATGCCATCGGTAAAACAGCCAGATGTGTTCCATATCATGCTGCAATCCATTTTTTCGAACAATCACACGAAATTTAGCTTTAATGTTGGTTATTTCTTGCGTAAAAAGGTATTATAGCTGGCCAATATCAACTTGACATTTGACATTTCATTCGTTTGGTTAAGTTTGCTTTGGAATATTTGGCGGCAACCTGAAGAATGACTTTTTTGCTATGCTGTTTTATTTTCAAATAAAAATTACTGTTTAAAAGTGAACAATAGTTGTATAATATTGAATAAGGTAGAATTGTGCATTTGTGTTGAAAATCTCAACTATTTAGTGAAACCCAAGACCATATCATAATATAGTAAAACTTCAACCATATTCTAACTTGACCCTAGCTAGATACACAAATCATAAAGACCAATAAATATTTTACTACAAAATTAGTTTTCTCCATTATGGACACCATATTTGTGACTATACTTTAAAATGTATTATAATTTATATTAATTCTGTATTAATTTCATTTGAAATAATGTATATCTGGCATATCCACACACATCCAATTGTATTATCACATATTCGACGGAATACAAATCAAAGTGCAAATTCATCTTAAGAATTAAAATAACATATCAGAAGATGTCGACCAAAGATATCTGAATTCTATAGTGTTGATGCTGTACTAAATGAACTAGCTATACATAAAATTTCAACACATCTGGCATTTCTCTTGTTCAAAACAGAATGTAGATCTATTTTTATGTCCTTAAATGCATTTAGGGCACTTAAATAGCCATTTTTAGGTGATTAACTTTGACAATTGTTTAAACATATTTAGCCACACATTTTGCATTGTGCAAGATGCTAATTGTATTTAAGGGTACTAAATGAGTTTAGTGTTTCTTAAATAAATTTAAGCAACATTATGCAAGCGGCCCTTAGATTTAAACATTTGTAACTTTAAAATTTTATAAACCCTCACTTTTTTATATATAGAAGTATATTTTTATATAGGTGTTTTTATATGAATATTTTATTTTATAAGAATAATATTATATCAAAGTTTTTATTGTTTTTAATATGCTGCCTAGAAAGGTATACCATCCAATCACTTAAAATCCCTATTGGAGTGGAGCCTTATGATGGAATATTTAGAGGTTGATATTTTTTATAATGGCATAGAAGCAAGGCAGTGATGCTTATAATTCACAGTTTTTATATCATATTATTCATTCATTCACCTTTCTATTAGTTAAATTTGACAAACTAAGTATATTGTCTATTTTCTATCTATGGTAAGATAATTAAATAAATATTAAAACATAAAAACTCAGCATAAGCAGCCATCACTTACCAATTTTGAGGTCAGGCTTAACAGCCCACCATAGCATATCTAGTATAGATTTTAAAATAATTATGTCAACATACCTCTGAAGGCTTCAGTGTCCTAGATGTGAAATCATGTATACAATCATTAAAACACAACTCTGACAACTTGTTATACTGGACCAGGAAATCTTTGAACTGAAAAAATACATTTACAATTTACTTTCAATAAAATCGATCAGATATTATTATTTAATTTATTAAAATTTATAACTTATTTCAATTAAGAATATTAAAGAATACAAAAGTCAAATCTTAATTATTTAATGAGATAGAACCAGTTCAACATTTGTAAGTCTGAAGAATTTAAGACACAAGTAGAATAAATATAAGATATTTAATCTATAATATTATAAAATTTTAAATGAAGCTATTTAAAAAAACAACTGGAATACACTATATAAACGACGGATGTGAATGATAATACAATTTTTTTTTATTGTCTGTTAGTTTATTTGCTTGTCGGGGATTCTCATAAAAACTACTCGGCCGATATTGATTCGGTTTTTGCTGGTCGACAACAAATATCTAGACCCAAAATCTGCGCTACTTTTTATCTCGGGAATCCCGCGGGTATTTTTTTGGGACTGATTTAACAATGGCCGGATTAAAGAAACAATCGAATTCAAATGCGATTTTTTTCACTGATCAATAGCAAATTTATGTTATAAAATGTGTGATACTTTTTATCCTGGGAAGCTCGTGGTAATTTTCCCAGGAGAGATTTGTGGTTGTTCGGGTGCATAAAAGTTAGCTTATTTCGATACAGTTTTCACAAAACAATAGCACACATTCTTTTTTTTAATGCTGCGGTAATTTGTGTCCCGGGAATTTCAAGTCAAGCGTGGACAAAATCGCGGACATATCCTAGTGTTATAATAAAACTTCAATAATTTAAAAATGGATCTACCGTTTTGATCTGGTCAGCTTCTGTCATTTCAGGTGCTGCTGCCATTTTCAAATTGAATAAACCTTATTTTATAATTTAGATAATGTTATTTAGATTGCGTGTAGAAAATAACAGTAAGTAAATCTGAAGATATCCAGAAATTATCGAAACTGTAGACTTATAAACATTGAGGTTATTTAAAATTTACACAAAATTCTGCTAAACGTAGTGTTACATACTCTTGAATTCTGTATAGGTATTTTTATTTAGGTTTATGGCTTGGCAGCTAGGCCTTTCAGCCAGATCTTATATTTTAATGTAGTTTCTTCATTTTCATAAGCCTATGTGTAGCACAGCTGAACTGTAGGTTATCAACTGGTGCCATTCAACGGAGTTCTTGGGAAAACTCGAAAAGCCACATTTGACTATACAGTTCATATTTCTCACAAAAACACATAATTACTACTCAAAAACTATCAATATCCTACAACTATTGTTCATTTTAGAGTACTTTTACAAATTTTTAGAAAATAAAACTGCACAGCACGACGTCCCCTTTCAGTTCCCACCAAAAACTCTACTTTAAAGGCAAAGCAGATATATACCACAGACTACTATCAGAGCGTTCCATGAGTAGCTCACAACCATGTAATGTCTTCTTTGCTCACAACGACCACGTTCACAACCGCGATTTTTGCCGTTCCACTTGCTTGCCGGCGTTACAGTCATAAACTCTAGTGGAACAGAATATGCTTTGATGTCATTATTAACGACGAAATACACAAATGTCATTGGTTGATTTGAAAATCGCGCCTTTTTCAATATCAATCAATAGAGAGAATTAATACTCTGTGGTCAACGCCCACTTCGACTTACCTCTTGAAATGGCTCGTTGTGAGCGCTGTGTGATCAAAAATAATGACGTCATTCGTGACGTTTTCGGCCCGACCATAACGACCGTGGTCACCGTGTGGAATGGCAGGAGCATTTTAGGCGTTGTGAGTGTGATCTATTGTTGTGAGATACTGAAGGAATAGTAGTAGATTATGGTGACCTGAAAATCCAGAAGTGAAATTTGACATTCACATTTAAATAACAGTCACAGCATTGAGAGACGTGCGATGGTTCGAGCGGGAACGCAGGACCCTGACCTTCAGGATGACGCAGATACTTACCGGGCATGGGTGCTTCGATAAGTATCTGAATCATATCGTGGGCTGCCTGCCTTCCCCTCAATGCCGCCTATGTGGCGCGCTCGACTCTGCATTTCATACGCTTGTTGAGTGTACAGCGTGGGCACCGCAGAGATTTGAATTCGAGACCGTCGTAGGTCCGATCGATTCGCTGGCAAGTCTGGTCCAGGCCATGCTGCAAAGCGACGATCATTGGAAGGGAGCGGCCAAATTCTGCGAGGCAATAATGTCTCATAAGTAGGCCGCTGAACGAGAAAGGGAGAGAGGTGCGCATGCGTCCCGTGGGTACCGACGGCAGTCGGGGTCCCGGAGAAGAACGTATGCGCAAAATCTCCTCCTGTAATACCGCTGCAGGGGCCCTCCAGCATCTAGGGAGCGGAGGATTCATCCCCCTGTTGTCGAAGTGAGTCTGTCCTGCTTCCCGGGGCATTCTCAAGCACTAATGCGCAGGATCAGCGTGGACGTAACTACGTTCTAAGTCTCACGCTCCTCCTATAAGCGCGGGGCACATGGGAGGAGGGTGGTTTTAGTGGAGTATTGGCCCATGGAGTATCTCCACATAGAGGTAGGTAACTTGCTGACTCTCCACACGTGCAGGCGATTGACTCTGTTAGCTGCGCTATCTTCAGTGGCTAACTCTCATCGCTTTGGTCTTCTAATCCCTAGCAAAGGACCCGGTAGTGTGCGGAATGCATTTGCTCCGCCTCAAAAAAAAGAAAAAAAGCATTGAGAAACGTCAGCCGTCATTAATGTCATCCGCTCATCTGTCGTCAAATTGTCAATAAAACGTAAAAACGTCAAACAGACTGAGTTGCATTTTCTAATTTAGCTTTTGTCATTGTGAAGAAAAGTAATTTATTGTTAAAATGGAAGAAATCGGAATAATTTTACCCGAGAAGGTATACTTTGCATTGTATTTTACTTATCTCATTTAAAATTAATTGAAAGTTCAATCACAAAAGTTGCATTTACTTATTTTTTAGGATGACCAAATTACCGATCCAAAGGGACTTGCTTTTACTGGACCCCAATCTTTTGAAGAGCTGGAGTCTGAAGATTTGTATACCAAGTACAAGGTACAGTACTAATCATCCTTTCTGATAATTTAATAGGTTATAGATTCAGCCGTCTAGAATAAAAATGAATTTTAATAATAACATCTAAACCTTGATTTGGCCTTTCGGCCTCTTATATTTCAAAATAAATCATTATTTTGAGTTGGGTGTTATCACAATCTTTATTAGTGACTATACTGTTTAAGCTATCTTAGTAACAAAGATTGATATTTTGTTGTCCAATTTTATTTTGAAATAACATGTTTATATATTTTATAATCATTGTTTAAGGTCGAGTTTCACCTGATATGACCTGCATATTATTTAAAACTATCCCAAACCATAAACCATGCAAAGATCATGTTAAAAAAAACACTGATTGATCATATCTTTATAGAAACTTCAACGCATGCTGGAATTCTTGGAAGTACAAGAAGAATACATTAAAGATGAACAAAGAAACTTGAAAAAGGAATATTTACATGCCCAAGAGGAAGTCAAGCGCATACAATCAGTTCCTTTAGTCATTGGACAGTTTCTTGAAGCTGTTGATCAAAATACTGGCATAGGTATTATTTATGATTTAACTATTATCTTAGTAAAATTTGTTTGTGGTGTTTGAAGAGTAAGAAATATAGCAATCCGGTTCACCTGTCTGTGGTGCACTTTGCCTTTTATGGTAAGCATCTCATGGTAGTATAATCTTATCATGCAGTGAACAAAATTTTATAAATTAGGAGCAGGAGTGTTCTTAGTGTGAATAGTTGGCTCTGTAGATACCATCATATCTGCCCAGTGTGTCAAATGTCCAAAAAAATGAGTCTTTGCTTGCATTTTAGTTAAAAAATTTAATTAAAAAGAATTGGGATATTTAAAATTGCATAATGTCTCAAATTGTCAAAAAGTGATATCAATGTCCATAATATGAAATTCCTCCAAAATGGTGGTATTTATATCACCGAAATTTTATTATAGCTTCTAAATATTATTTTTTGTTTAAATATTAACATTTTTATTGAAAATATTTTCTAGAACCTTTTTCAAAATGCATAATATTTAGAAAAATAACAGACACACATTTCTCTGCTAGAATTGTTATGTAGACATTAATAATTTGATCTATTTATCCAAATTAAAAATAATAGGAACTAAGTAACAAGTACATTGTTCATGTTTCAGTCGGAAGCACTACTGGTTCCAACTACTATGTCCGTATCCTGTCTACCATTGACCGTGAACTGTTAAAACCATCTGCATCTGTTGCTCTTCACAAGCACTCCAATGCATTAGTTGATGTTCTTCCACCAGAAGCTGATAGCTCTATATCAATGTTGCAAGCTGGTAAAATAATCATAAGATAATCAAGTTTTATTTATTAAGATATAAGTTTTTATTATATACTATTTATTTTTAGCAGAAGGCTATATGCTATGTACAAAATAAGGACATTGGTAATAAATAGGTATTCTAACAATAATGATATTGTTATGAGTCATGGGGCTCGAATTAAAATGCCCTTGGAATGATTACAGAGTTTATTAGAACTATACAAACATGTATAACACCTGTGTTTACACCTGTTTGTATACTACAAATATAACTGAACACAATAAGTCCAAACATAATGCAGAAGGTTGTAATTCAATAAAACGCGCAAAGTCCGTCACTTCCCGATTATAGTACATGCGTCTCGCTTCGCTCGTGATTCTCACTCGACTAACTCTTCCTCGATCAGGCCATTGCTTTATACTGCACAAATGCAATATGTCCGCCCGGCAGCGTGGACCGAATTTCCTAGAATCAGCTTGTACTTTAAATCCGTAACTTCTAGCTAATGATTACAATACAACAATAGGCTGTATGCCAATAAGTAAACAAAAGAAGACAACCATAAAAGAATTTCAATGTTACTAGTTCAAATGCCGATGGGTAATAAATGTACTTTGTTTCAGATATCCAGGTGGTTTTTGTTTTTGTTGGGGCCCGAGTTGTAACAATATAAATTAGTGTCCAAACTTAAAACTGAAGGAATAAACTGAAAATTTGACTATTATATATTTTTTGTATAAATGAATTGACAAGATTTACACATTTCTAATATTTAATGCCCTAAAAATATGGTTCTGTAGATAGCTACAATTTTATATGGGGACCTTACTTTCCATAATAGTATGGAAAGTAAGGACCCCTTATAAAATTATCACGCCTATCTCATCCAACTAAACTACATAGGTAGAATATAATTTAGTTATTTTTCCTAATAATTACTAAGTTTGTACGGATAAAATTCAGAAATAAAGATATGGCGAGATATTTGCCAGCCAGTCATAAAAGTATGATAGTTTCATACTAGTGGGTGGAAATATTTGTAATAACTTAAGGACATAAAGTATATTTAAAAGAGAATTAGTTAGAACAAGAAAGATTAAGTGGTTTTTGAGATATTTTAATTTGAGCCGAACTAACATTGTTGATTTATTGGGATGAAAAGAGCATAATAATATATCATTGGTCTAACAAAATAGGTTATACAGCCTCTGAAGAAGAGAGTTAGGTCAGAAGAGTTTGAGACATACCTTGATAATAAAAAATGAACATTCTATTATATTGAAAATTCTTCACTATCAGATGAGAAACCAGACGTACAGTATTCAGACATTGGTGGTATGGATACACAGAAGCAAGAAATCCGTGAAGCAGTTGAACTACCGCTGACACATGTGGAGTTATACAGACAAATTGGTATTGAGCCACCTAGAGGGGTGCTCATGTATGGACCCCCGGGCTGTGGCAAAACTATGCTGGCTAAGGCTGTCGCACATCACACTACAGGTAATTAGTATAAAGTTGCTTTCTGCATCTCTGTCCGTATATCCACAAACTCTTATGCAACACATTTTTAAGTGATTATCACCATCAGTTAGGTAATATTAGGTTTATATATCTAATAGCTTTGCTGGTGATATATAAAATCCTAATTATGTTTTTATGTGAGTAAAATAGACCTACTGGAGTTTGAAAACTAATTTATGATAATAAATTAATAAGTATAATAATAATATCAGCCCATAAACATCCTACTGCCGGGTGAGGGCCTCTCCATTTTTAGGGAACAGATGGTATATGTGCTGCTACATTTGTCACAGGCGGTTTGGTGGCCAATTCACATGTTAGATAGGATCTGCCATGTTTCCTGACAAACATTTTTCTTTCTGTTTGACCTAATTTTGTGACCTAAATCACCTAGCGCCTGGCAAGCACCCACCAACTAGGTAATTTAGCATTAATTTTCTGCCTGCTTCCTGACTTGAGCTTTGAACCCTCAATATTGGATTGACACATTATTATTTATTTTTATTACTCAAATCAATTAATTTTATTATTCAAGTGATAGTAGCTTAACGGCTAACCCAGATGGGTTATGGGGTATTTTTAATTACAACTAAAACATTTAAATCTATACTATGCATTAATACGTAAACATGTGGAGAAAATGGATGAAATAGACAAAAGAATGACAATTGTCACTATTTTTGAAACTAGTATTTTAAGAAGGCATTTTTTAATACAGCTGCTTTTATCCGTGTGGTGGGTTCGGAGTTCGTCCAAAAGTACTTGGGCGAGGGGCCTCGCATGGTGCGCGACGTTTTCCGCCTCGCCAAAGAGAACAGCCCCGCGATTATCTTCATCGATGAGATAGATGCTATTGCTACAAAGAGGTAAATAGTAGTTAAACAGATAAATGATATTATAATGTTCACCAAAATTAAAAATAAAAAGTTACAATATGTTTTGGTACAGCAATAGGTAAGCTAAGACCTGACTTTCGTTTAGTACCTTATTGAAATGAAAACTTTTTTAGGTGCACGGAGCATTTTTTGTGGGTATTTAATGAGAGTGAGCCATCATGCTAGGCTATGTAACTCCAACACGCTCGGCTATGTAATGCATCATTCGGATAAAGTCTACTCGAGTCTACTAAGGGAACAAGAGAAATATAGTCATCATGTCACTGCTATACTCGCTCGGCGAGTGTTATTTGTCTTAATAAAGTTTTCGCTTCTGTTTTATGGTTTTAAGTACACTTGAGTTTTTTAAATGATTAATTATATACAGATGGTTAAAATACACTTTTCCTTGTGAATGCCACACTCAGAAGTGTAGTTATATTATAATTAATTTTAAATGTGTAATAGTCATATTATGATATGTTGTTACCTTATGTTATGGCGTTACTGGAGTAACCAGTACCCAAAACTGGAAAGTTTGGAATGTGATGAGAGATGTGAATAGAAACATGCATACTTAAAAAGTCATAATTATGTGTCTATTGTTATTGTCAATCCCAGATTCGACGCTCAAACTGGAGCAGACCGAGAAGTGCAAAGAATTCTATTAGAACTTCTCAACCAAATGGATGGCTTTGATCAGACAACCAATGTCAAAGTTATTATGGCAACGAATCGTGCCGATACCTTAGACCCTGCTCTTCTCAGGCCTGGGCGTTTGGATAGGAAGATCGAATTCCCTCTACCAGACAGGTAAGGTTTACTGTCGCGCAATACTAGTGCAAATTAAAAATATATTCGGCAAATTAAAATGTATTTTACATAATGCTTACATTTTAATTAACACTGCTATTGTAATATAATAACAGTCCTTAAGCATCCTACTAATCGGTTCGGGCCTCCCAATTTTAGGAATTCACTCTCCTAAAATGGGAAAATCTGAATATATCTGCCATACTTTTCTAAAAAGAATAAAGGAAGTTTTATCACGAAATTTTTCTTCACCATCAGATACAACTGTCATGTAGGCTCTAGATGATAGTTCTAGATAGTTATTTCACTACAAAAGGCTTATTTTTACATTTAACAAAATATAAACATATAACATACTAGTTTTCCCCGCGACTGTGTAGCGTGTTAAACCCTAGGCAGTGGCTTTATTTTACTTACACAAAAACTTAATTTGGTTTTTCATTTAATAATAACAAAGAAACTAAGTCCATATAGTCTAGACAACCGCCCATCAAAACATAAAAGCGAGTAGAAGCCAACCTAATATCGAGTAATACAACGAATGACATGCTGTTTATGACAATGTAGGTATTTGTTAGTAATTCGGGATATAAGCCTATGTAGAGTTTTATTTATATACGTTCTGTAGTTTTCAAAAAGGATGCGGGTCGCAGCGCCACCTTTTTCGATATTTTCGTCTATCCCGCGGAAACGACGTAATTTTTCGGGATAAAAGTAGCCTAAGTTATGCCCCGGGATATGAGCTTGCTGTGTGTCTAGTTTCATTTAAATCTGTTTAGTAGTTTTCACGTGATGCTGTAACAGACAGACAAAAATTCTAAAAATTGCATTTTCGGAAAATCGTAGTCCGCATTATGCCCCCTGATTTTTTTCATATTTTGAACGCATTGTACAAACTCGAACCGTTCACAGATTTATTATACTATAGATTATTATGTCTATTTTCTGTAGGGACAGGCAGAGACCGTGGATCTCTACTTTTTACGATTCGGACTGTTCGCTTCATCTACTTTCATTAATCTCTTGATATATACGTGTTAATTTGGGGTGCTTTTTACTTACAAAATAAGTAGATTTACTCAGAATAAAACTATGTTTTGACGGCTTCCAGTTCTAGGTTAGTCGGGAAAAGTGGCCGAAATATCTCGGAATAATAAAAATCAAGTCAAGTATCGCGCTTAAAACATTTAAAACGTAGTTTTATTGTGTACTAGTCGCAGAAACTTAAGAGAATACTAAGTGGCTTTACTGTCCACAATACTGTCTAATTTGTGCAGATTTCGTTTGGAATCCTTTTATAATTATGTGTACAATATAAATATGGCATTTAATATAACGGTATTTTATTGTGTGCAGGCGTCAGAAGCGTCTGATCTTCTCGACGATAACGACCAAAATGAATTTGTCCGAGGAGGTGGACCTGGAGGAGTTCGTGGCGCGACCGGACCGGGTGTCCGGCGCCGACATCAACGCCATCTGCCAGGAGGCTGGCATGCACGCCGTGAGGGAGAACAGGTGGGTTAAAATAACAGCACTCTTGCATATTCGTATTACAAACTGGGCGTTCCATTAGAAGCTCACAACGCCCAAAATGCTCCGTTAGCCGTTCCACAAGGCGACCGCGGTCATTGTGGTCGTGGCGAAAACGTCACTAATGACGTCATAATTTTCGATCACACAACGCTCACAACAACCCATGTCAATAGGTGGGTCGAATAACCGTTCCCCTTGGGTTTACGATTGTAACGCCGGCAAGCAAGTGGAACCAGCAAAATCGCGGTCGTAAACGGGGTTGTTGTGAGTGTCTAATGGAATGTAGCCAAAATAATTAATAAAAGTGTCAAAATAACATGGAGACACTAGGGTTGTCACCCTTTTTTGAAAAAATATACTATTTTTAATAAAACTACGTTTTAACGGTTTTAAGTTTTAAAACCTAGTTTTATTATGTATACAAGTCGCGAAAACTTAAGAAAATATTATACTATTTTTGTTTTTAAGCTGTAAAAATATACAAATGTTCTTTTGGGAAATTTCAGGGAAAAGTAATAATAATAATCGGCAGACATAATACACACATTGTATATCCCCAAGCTAAACAGCTTACGCTTGTCTTGTAGGTGATATAACAACGGACCACTCTGGGGCCGATCCTAGACACCCAGACCATAGTAAATAACAGAAAGTTTGTTTCCGAAATTTACCATGCCGGGAATCGAACCCGGAGCCTCTGCGTTCCAACGAGTTCGGCCTGCTATGACTTAGCCCGCTCAACCACAGAAGCCGCCATGAACACATTAAATTTTCATTATTTATTTCATTATTGAAATTTTTCATGTATATTTATTACTACATCTTACATTGGCATGCAAAGAACTATTATTTATTTATTTTCAAAATAATCATAACAATCTGAAAAAAGTGGACAATTGAATTAGCGAAGAATTATAGTACAATTCGTCCTATATTAATTTTCTATAATATATAGTACAATTGACTCAAATATAGTACGATACTATATATTACAGTACGGTTGGTAACCCTAATGGTGACCTATGCCACATATTGCATCTACGGTTATCCGAAAGCGTCCGTTAAAGCCCCCAGGTTTACTTGCGCTACGCTTTTATGAATATCTATAATAAGATATATGCGTCGATTGTTATTATATTTGTAAACATGTCTCGCATGTTTTCAAATTTCTATTTTCTTTGTTTATAAGAAATATTTTAATTCTTCAGGTACATCGTTCTGCCAAAAGACTTTGAGAAGGGTTACAAGAACAACATCAAAAAGGACGAAAGTGAATACGAATTCTATAAATAATTTTATTGTATTAGGAATGTACTACTTTATCTTGAATTGAATAAAATGATATGTTAATTATATAATTGTTTAATTTTTATGTCCTTACGTAAATTTAATAAAAGATCATTCCATCAGTATCTTTCTAAGTAACATAATTAAACTTTGATAAATTTGGTGTCTTGTACTTCCCTTTAAGCTAGAATTACATTTGCATTAGTTAAGTAGTTATCTTGCGAATATATCCTCATCATTTGGATAGACATCTAATTAATCGACAACTTAATACTTACAGAAAGAATTCTGTCCCAACGATACGGACATAACTCGACATGCACTTTGTGCTGCACTTCAGCAGTAAAGAAAAATTGCTAATAAGGTAATTAAATAAAAAAACCAAATATTTCAAAATCTATATTTTATAACAGTTTTTAGTAACAATGTGATTTCAAAATATTACAATATATTTGGCATACTACCTTATACAAAAATTGATGTTCGTGCAAAACAATAAATTACAATAAAATTACATGTGTGTCACATACAAATAAACGTAATATCTTGTGATGCGAATGTTACATTGGACGCTTTTCTACAGATCGACCACCGTTAGTTAATATTACGACTCCTACGATAGCCGCAGGAATACAGATCTGCATGGGAAGCACACATTCCACTGTATAAAGGGTTATTAATCTCTTGGTCTTAAAGAAAATATTGTCTCCACTTGCTTTATTATAAATATCAGTAAAATGTTCAGAAGAGTAACTAAAAGTTATAAAAAACCATATTAAAACAACTAGAAAATATACATGTATCTGCATCTGAACTATTTGCTCTCCCACACGCACTATGCGGCTACCCGCATAATGCTGTTACGACGTGAACGCCGACAAAAGACAAATTCACACCTGCATACCTGTAGACATTTTATTACCATTTCGGCATTGGGACTTCTTTTGTTTACTTTATGTTTATTTGTTAAAAATACAGCCCATTGTGTATTGTAATCTTTTATGGAATTCATTAGCCAGTTGTGATTCTAAGAAATTCGGTCCACGGGGTCAGGCAGACATATTGCATCTGTGCAGAATAAAGCAATGCCCCAATGGAGAGATGAGCAATCCAGCGATAACCACAAGCGAAGCAAGACTTGTGTACATTCGGTAACCTATTTAGTGACGGACTTTGCGCGTGTATTTGAATTACGATCTGCTGCATTACGTTTGGACTTATTGTGTTCGGTTATATACCGGTTATATTGTACCTGTGTTATACGTGTTTGTATGGTTCTAATAAACTATAATAATTCCAACGGCATTTTAATTCGAGTCCTGCAACTCGTAACAATGCGAATGGGCGCTTCTCTATTGATATTGAAAGCGTATTGAAAAGAGATATAAATACTTATATAGTTGTACACTCATTATACCTTGTAGGTTGTAAGTAGTAAGTAAAATATTACCTAACTCGTTTGTCAGGCTGGCTCGATCTTTCTAGTTACATATCTATTTTACAACTATACCATGAAGAAATTCTACATCTTATGAGAGCCAAGCTGAAGAAAAACGCCCAGCGTCAACACAATTCATAACAAAGTCAGATGAAAAAATGTTTACCTATTCTATGTTAAGGCACTAATTCTATTAAGGCTTGATTTTAGTAAAAAATAACAAATGATTAATCTCACATCTAGCTGCCTATGTCTTGAAATGTACGAATAAATATAATAATAACAATAATTTGTTTTAAATATCAACTACGTTAACTAGCGAAAATATCTAACGTATGTAAAATTCACATGCAAAATATAATAATAATAAGTCGAGAATTGATTATATTATGTAAATTGGAATCACAGTTATAATTACTATAAAAGGCCATTCAGTGAAAACATTAAGCACATGTAATTTGTGACGGATCAATACGTAAATAAGAATAAATTAATATTTACAGTACGCGCAAAACTTAATGTGCTTTGAGTGAAGTTAGTTACGTGAATTTGCGCAGGCCCCGTCAAACGCTAACGTTTATTTTATTACACCTTACGGTGTTTTGTGCTAAAGAGATGCCTGCGAGTCCTGATAGCGGCCAAGCGAGAGAACAACACTCCTTTCTCCGCTGTCTTTAAACGTCATAACTATGTGCTACGCAAAGACGTGTAGGAACTTCAAGGACGCATTTAAGTTTTGCTTGTACTGTACGCTCCTAGTAATAAAACAATGAGCTTTGACTAAGGCCGTAAGAGATAATGTATTTTCGGAATGTTAAGCTGTCAATAGCCTTAATAGTTACGTAAGTACATGAGTACATAAGAAGCTATAGATTTCCGAAGTAATATTTTTAAAAATATGTAATTATAGAATTGTAAGTAGACTATACATTCTTTCTTCATTATAAACATTAAACTTGGTAAAAAACCCACCACCTTTTAGTCACTTATTTTGTATTTTTATTTCATGGAAGAAGTTATGATTACAAATGACAAGTGCTCAGTACAAACTAACCCTTAAAATCGACATAACTAGATGGGGGCACAGATATTAACTTCCCTACCGCCTCTTCTCACTCTAAGGTTTTATAACTTAAAACATATATTTTTAGACCAATTCAGTCTAAAATGAAGAATAAACTTGTTAACACTTAAAATTTTTCCTTGATTTAGAGTTTCAGTTACATTATTTACTAAGCGATAGTTATAATCATTCCTTTTATACTTCTGCAATTATTTATTAAATAATTGCATTTCCTATAAGATTTTTAAATTAGATCAATTTACTATAATAAATAATATAATTAAAATAACAAAACCAGTTGTTCAAATATCTCTGATAAATATCCACTTCGGAGACCGATAGCGCCTTGAATAAAACAATAATAACTAACCGATTAAACAGTTGCAATAAGTACATAAGTAAATTTTAATACTGATTAATATATAAAATATTCTGGCACTTCTGTTGTAGCAAATCAATTTTTCATTGTTTTTGCAATACCAATACACTAATTCACTACAACCAACACTACATGACAATGATTCGTGAATGCCCGTATAATTAAGTAGGTAGTAAGAAGATTTAACTAAAGCCCAACAATTACAAAAGAAAAGTATTGAAGTGTTGCGTCTTATTTTGATAATACATTAGGAATATGCATGTAATTATAGGTTTCTTTTTTTATTTGCAATTTTTAGTTATAAATTTACATAGGCAAAATTTTTAAAAGCGCCAATTGAATCAGAACGTCACAATCCACGGTCAGATTATTACCAACAAATGCGCACTTATTTACTGGTGTTTCAAAATGTGCATTATGCCAATGTTTTTGTGTGACGTCAGAATTCCTGGCTTCTAGGCGCGCCAAAAAAGCGAATTTAAATCGCCTAATATTAAAGTTGCTTATATATTACGGCTATTACTACCGCTTACCATCAGATGGGCCGTCTGCCTGTATGTATGGTGAACGTAAAAAAAAAAAAATACTAATCAAGTAATGGAATCAAATTACTACATGCATATGTCTATCATCCCCTGAAACGGTGAAATAGTTTACCAAAATTAGTAATTCCGATCCTCACGCACGTTAAGATTACTAGGACTTGGACTACTTCAAATTATTGCATACAAAGCTTTTTCGCGTGGCGTCTGTAAAGTTTATGGTATAAAATTACATGCGACCAAATAATTTGGGCTCGCGAATAAATAACTTATTCGTGTATCTGAAGGAATGTGAACAATATTTCAATTTTTGTACAAATTTAAGTTTAAATAAAAAGTTTTAAATAATTTAGCAACTAGTACTTTTTCTCCATAGCGTATCTAGATCACGTCATGAATGTTCATGACGTGTATGTATATTTCTTTTTATAAAAATTAAAATTCATCATTTCTGGTTCAATACATTAAAACTGTATTAAAAAAACGCACATTGATTTTTATTCGCTTTCACAGTTGTCACCAACATTCGCTAGTGAACAAACAGTAACTATTTTAAGTAGTTGTTTCATAGAACTTGTACTAACTGGACGGGTTGAAAATATCAAAAAGTCTATGCTATACTAAGGAAAACATCTCTATTTCCATGAACAGACAAGTTGAATCTATTTTCAAGGTATTTGGGATTTTCTACGCGACACAACAATGCTTAAATAAGTTAATAAGTTTATATCATGATATTCGTTAAAAAAAGCTACATGTTTTTATAAGTTTAACTGGCCCTATACTAAACAAATAGAATGAAAAATTATGGCAATTACGTAACACTTAGCGTAACGATATGTTATTTTGATACATTTTCTATTCTATTTGTTAAGCGATAATGCCATTTGTCTACAGAGTGCACAACAAAACATCACTTTTAAATATCCTGCCAAAAAATATTAATGTTAATTTGACATGTGATTAAAGTCACATGTCATATTGGCACTAATTAATGTCAATTTTATAAAATTATAACAAGTCTCAAATTTACAGTATATTGCAGGAGCTACCATTTTGTAAGCTTATGCCTAATGCCAAGTTTCTAATTAATACTATCCATTCTTCTTCCTTACCATTGGTAGAAAATTAAGACTACTTATAAGGACTTTATATCAAATTTTAATCAGTAGTAAGACAAAAGAATGGATAATAAGATTAAAAATCCAACATAAATGAATAATAACAAATAATTTTATGGCAATAAAAGTCCAAACAAAATTTTTGAAAAATAATACAAAATAATGATTTGTATTTATATACATGGAACACTAAAGTTACTAAACAAGGAATGTATAGATGCCTTATTTGGAGAAATGTATCTAAAGTTAAGACAAACATAAAAATATATAAGTACATAAAAATGTCAACAGAAGAATATTTATATGGAATGAGAACTCGTAATATATTAGTAGAATACATAAATTCATATTATGAAAGTTGCGTGAAAAACAACTTTGGTACTCTTTAAATAGAACAAATATTACGAAACTATATCTAGACTAAGCTTGTATAAATAAACGTCTTAAACAACTACATACTGTAAAATTCATAAGGTAAAATTAAATCAATTAACCGTTTTCATATGAAGTGGATTCGCCAACTTATTCTCGGCAAATTTTAAAACATATTCGGAGGTAATCGTCGAATGCCATAAAGTACGACTATAACGTTGTGACATAGTTATAGTATCGATTATAGAATACGGTACACGTTAGTCAAATCGGCTGAGACAATTTTTATCATTCTGTAAAACGTCACAGCCTCCCTAATTTTATACAGACGTACAGGTCTACACAATTAATAATTCCTCCCGATCTTCCAACGCAGTAGACCAATTTTAATAGACAAAAACGTTATAGGAATCGCGTAAACAGGACAAAGCTAAGAAGGCATAGCAAGCAACACTCTGCCTTTTAGGCTTGCAAATAAAGTTCAATATAGATTATTTACATGTCGAAAACCAATCAGCCTTATCTGCGCAAACAAAAAATGCCGATTGGAATTATAATTTGTGTACTACTGTACTGCGTTATGACTTCATAGTTCTAATGAGACAAATAACTTATTGATTTATTCTTGAAACTGTTATTGAAATCTATAATATTATAAAATTCTAAAAATGCCGTGTCTGTACATTGACGCTATATAAGAAAAAAAACAGCTGTGATAGACCATATAAACGACGAAGAATACGATGCAATTTTTTTTAGAATTCTTGTCTGTTTGTCGGTTTGTTCGGGATTCGCGTAAAACCTACCGGGCCGATTTAAATACGGTTTTCACTGATCGACAGCAAATTCTTAAGACTTCTAATCTGCGCTACTTTTTATCTCGGAATTTTTCTGGGGATTATTTAAAATGGCCAGATTAAAAAAAACGAATTCCATTGTGATTTTTCACTGATCGATAGCAAATTTTATGTAATAAAATGTATGATATTTTTTCCTGGATATCCTGGAGGAAATTTTCTTGGGGGCGCTTTATAGTTAATCGGGTGCATAAAAAATGGCTTATTTCGACACAGTTTTCACTAAAACTATAGCTTACATTCTTTTTTAAATGCTGCAGTACTTTTTGTCCCGGGAATCCCGCGGGAATTTCAATTCAAGCGTAGACGAAGGCGCTGGCATATCCTAGTTATTTATACAATGACATTTTGAAAATAAAATAAGTAATCTAGCAATTAAATACATTGCTAGTAGGCTCGTCAAATACCCAATTATGGCCATAGTTAAAAGAATACCTTCTCTTAAGTTTTCGCGACTTGTATACATAATAAACCTACGTTTTAACGGTTTTAAGGGCGGTAATTTATTTGATTTTTGTTATTCCGACATTTCGGCCACTTTTCAGAAACGTCGGAATAACAAAAATGAAATAAGTTACCGCGCTGAAAACCTTTAAAACGTAGTTTTATTATAAAAGAATATGAATAAATTATCTCAATAGATAGTAAGTACATCATTGATACCAATGAATTGCAGGAGTTAGGATTGGACGCCGACAGGCGATTGGCCAAGGCGTCAAACCTGAAGGAACACAGAATCTGTTTTAATGTCTCAACTACTTTGTGTTTTAGTACAAGCCATTAAAATAAAGGGAGTTATAGTTAATACATTAAATACCTCATACAATTCAGTTTTTTTTGTATATTTTTAATTTAGGTATACTTTTGTTTACGTATTTATTTTTACTTTCACTAGTGTGAATTAAGAAGAGGCGCCGTAGAAATTTCGCCCAAATTGCCGATAACGCTAACACCGCCATTGTTTGGGAGTAAAAATATTAATGAGATAAAACACACTTTTTTATCGTTTTTAGAAATTTTTCCATGTCAATCAGTAATAAAATAATGTCCTAACTTCAGTATGGACTCATTATTATGAGTGTGAGCCAAGAAATTCACCACCCCAATTATTCAAGCTTTATTTCCCCATTGAACGCATAAAAACAGCCAAAACTGTCAATTAAAATTTATTATTTGAATGTTTTATTTTATTATTATGCTTATGTATAATAATAATAATATTATTATACATAAGCATACATTGATCTCTTTTGCACATCATTGATCTTGACATTCGTCATAAATACCACATAGCTGAGAATTAGTAAATTAAAAACAGCAATCCATAAAATGCTTATTTCAAGCTGTCAGTGTGGTGAGTTAAAGTGTATATGCTTTTAGAATATTGTCTATATCACACAAAACATTTATCATTTTATGACTATAAGTGAATCAGGTAGTATTATAGCTTCTTCGAAGACACGAGTTAGTGCGTCTTAAGACTAAAAAATCTTCAACAAGTATGTAAATATCACTACTCCTGAAGAGTTTCTAAAGTTGAACATATTTCCAAGGCATTTCCTTAATCTTATTTTTCATAATTATTAAACATAATTAACAGTTTAAAGCATGATTTAAATTTCATTTTTAACAACATCCCTGTCACTCTTCAGCACTTCTTTCATAATTCAACTTTTGGAACTCTTAAGCCGATATTAGGTGGTTTATTTGTGTTTTTAAATTTGAATCAATAAAAGTTTCTGTATAAACATAAACTTGAATAATTCAAAATCACTGAATACCATTGTGTCTTAATAATTTTGTAACTTGCAACCAAATTGATTCAATTTGCTTGATTCGTCTAATATCTCATTAGAAAATAAGAATGTTCACTTTGATGTTAATTGACTTCGTAACTTTGTGTCACTTCTTATTTTACTTCTGCAGTAAAATATTCTTTCTACAGCTGTAATACAGTGGCTAGCTTGATGGCCAGGACTACATAGTATTTATGTAGATAATGCTGGGTCTATCTACATCTTACTCTCTATGCATTCATATAGTTTAGAATTTGGCCCAGAGCCCACTTGAAAAATTCACTGTGTGTATTTTATATGTATGTTTATAAATAGTATTTTCTTAAGTTTTCACGACTAGTACGCATAATAAAACTACTTTTTAACGGTTTTAAGCCGCGGCATTTTATTTAATATTTATTCCAATGTTTCAGACATTTTTCAGTAGCCGTGATCGCGAAATACAAATTCACACTTACCATTTTTTATTACTACATTAAAACCGTTAAAACCTAGTTTCATACGCTAGGCCGCAATAAATGGAATTTGAATGTATCGTAAGATATAGAAACGTGAGATAAGTAGAGAAAAGGATCTCACAAAGGTTACATTGGTCAATGATGGTCCGCGGGATGCGCGTGCGGGGCGAGTTGCGCAGGCGCATGCGTCGGCTGCTGCGCAGGCGGCATCAGGGGCACCAGAAGCGCGGGCGGGCCCGCGCGGCGCAGGAACGCGTGGTGCAGCAGCCGCGCGGCCGAGTGCCGCTGCGCCGGGTCCCGCACCAGCGCGCACTCCACGAATGCGAGCAGGTCGGGCGGGCAGCGCGCCGAGCCGCGCGGCCTTGGCGGCGGCATGTCTCGGATGCGACGCATCGCCTGCGACAATAACGTCATCACAGATTAATTTCCAATATATACCTAAGTCTTGCCATAAAAATATTGTAACAAAGATATTTTTTTTTTCTATTGCAAATAACATTTATAACTTTTACAGTGTGTTAGTTTAATACATAAATATACAATTAAAAATATAAAAAGCTTATTAGAAATGGTCTCCATTGGCTGCAATAGTCCTTTAAACGTTGCAGCCAGATATCAATAGAAGCGCGCACTCTTTCCATGGGAAAATTCTTCACTGTCAATCATATGGATTGTTTTAGGGACTCCAAATTATAATAGCGTTTAGAGTAAGCCGTACTCTCTAAAACTGACCATAAATCATAATCCAGCGGATTAAAATCGGGACTAGACGATGGCCAGTCTTCAGCTCTGATGAAGTCCGAAACGTTCGTTTCCAACCAAGACTGCGTGGATCGAGCTTTATGACCCGGCGCCGAATCTTGCTGGAAGGACCATTCTTGGTTATTGAACATGATATTGTTAAGGGGCTTAAATACATTCCCAATAATGGTATCTTGATACATTTGTGCCGATGTTTTGATACCTTTTTCACAAAAATATGGCTCAGTCACTCCTTCATAGCTAACACTCCACCAAAACATCACTGAAGGCGGATAATGCCCACGTTGTACTTTGTCAACTAATTTAGAAGCTTCCTTAAAGCTTTGAGCATAAATACGGTCATTTTGTTTGTTAAAATGTTGCTTAATTGTAAAAATGTTGCCATCCGTAAACCAATTTTTTCTGTGACCTCCCCCTTTGCGTACCGCTACAGCAGTTGTTTCGATTTTACCACCCTATTCTTTTTTAAATTATGAGTTAAGAAATGACCAGTGCGTCTCTTATAGGCTGCAAGTCCTAAGTCATCTTTTAAAATACGCGACATGGTTCTAGGTGATATCTTCATCTCCCGAGATAAAATCTTTTGCTTTCGGACAGGATTTCTTCGAATTCTTTCCCTTACTGCTTTAACCACCTTTTTCGTACGAACACTACGTGGACGGCCAGATCTTTTTCTGGCACAAACAGAGGAGGTCTCATTGTACCTATTAATAGCCCGGTACACAAACATTTGACTAATACGAAGCGTATGGAGAGTTTTAAAAATTGCATTTGGTTCCATACCTACTTTGTGTAATGGAATCACAGCGATTCGGTTCTCTTTATCGCCCCACTCCATTTTAATATCGCAAAATGTTGTACAAAGTATTGGCGCCAAAATGAGAAAACACAATGAACAATCGTATAAAAATTACAGATTCCAAATTCAAACGTAATATTTTTTCTTTTTAATTGTAACAGTATTTGTGGCCAGACTAAGTATAAAGCTGAAGAGTTTGTTTGTTTGCTTGAACGCGCTAATCTCAGGAACAACTGGTCTGATTTGAAAAATTCTTTCAGTATTAGATAGCCCATTTATCGAAGAAAGCTATAGGCTATATATTATCACGCTAAGACCAATAAGAGCGGAGCAACAATGAAGAATATTTCAAAATCGGGGATTTTTTCCCTTTTGAGAGCCTCCGCTGCGTGCGCTGCGTAAACGGTTCGATTCGCAAAAACCATGTGTGACAGAATTGCTCCCCTTTAAAAGTTCTAAAAAAAAGTCCGCGACAGCATATGTCTATCTTTTAAGGTTGACTCACTGTAATCTTTTTTATGCTAACCAAATTTGTTCTAAAATAATGCATTATTTGCGAAGGTGGTTTTATAAACATGATATTAATCCTTATCCAAATAAATACGTTATTCATCACAAGTATTTAATTTAAAACAAAATTGTCATTTACATCATTCGATTTCAATGAATATCTTAGGAAATATCGCAATTTTAAAATAACATCGCAGCAAAATAATGATCAAGTACTGCGCGCGCATTTATCATGTGCAAGGCCGGCGGGCAGTCATTAAGATTTAAAAATATTGTTACAATTGGGCCACCTGCATAATTGAAAACAAAGCACATTTATTATCCGCTCGGTGTTTGAGATAATTACATAGAAGCGCTTTTGTGATCGTCCTCTTTTGTTCTTCTTATTTATTGATTGCAGTGAAGAGCAGCCTATTGTACTCGTTTATGGGCGTTCGCAGGCATAATTAGGCAGGTGATTCGAACTAATTCTAAGAAGTTATTGTTTTGTGTCGAGGCATATTGTATTTGTATAGAATAAAAGGAATGCCCGAACGGATGGTGGAGGCAGTCAAGCGACGATTACGATACGAGCAAGACGTGTGTACATTCGATGAGCGATATAGTGACGGACTTTGCGCGCGTTATTAAATCGTGCAGTTTGTAATGGTTGTATCCAGTTATATTTGTACCTGTTTTATACGTGCTTGTACAGTTCTAATAAATTCTGTAGTAATTCCAACGACATTTTAATTCGAGTCCTGTAGCTGGTAACAACTAGTGTCAGAACTGAGATGCCGTTGGAAGAAGAACGTATTCCACGAACGAGGAGGCAAGTAGAACTGGACCGAGTTCGTCAGCTGCAGGTGGAAGAGGAGCGCACTGCACACACCGCATTAGCGTCGACATCTCAAACCACAGCGCCCGAAATGGACCTTTCGACTATATTGGCTTCAATAGCCAGCTTGCAAACCAACATGCACGCCAGCCAAGCTAACCTCGAAGCCAGCCTGCAAGCCAACCAAGCTAAACTCGAAGCTAGCCAAGCTAACCTCTAAGCCAGCCTGCAAGCCAGCCAAGCTAACCTCGAAGCCAGCCTGCTGGCTGGCAGGGAAAAGGACAATAAGAAAAGAGAGGCTATGCATGATGTTATAGTCAACAAGCTCGATGATGTTAGTCTTAAAGTGAAGAAATTAGAAACAGATATCGAAAAAGTAACAGAACAAACCACACAGCTTCAAGACAAGGTTGACACGCACGAAAGACGCATTTGCAAACTGGAAGCTCATGGGCTAGCCACTACAGCCATGACCATGACGGCCGCAGGGAGATTCGACTTACCACACTTCGATAGCTCATCGTCATGAGTTGCATTCCGACATGAATTTGAGACATTGATCGAGGGCAAGGGATGGAGCGGTAAGCATGCATTAACGGCGCTTACTCTTGCCCTACGAGGGGATGTGTTGAATGTATTACGAAACCTGCCAGCCGAGGGACGAACATTGAATAAACTTATAGATACCTAGAAACTCGGTCTGGAGAAAAACATTTGGAACATGTTTGTCGGACCCCACTACGAGGGAAATCACAAAGGCCTGGTGAAAACCTCCAACAATGGGCGAGTGAGATAGAAGAACTAGTGCACCGTGCTTACACATCAACGCCGGAAACTATACCCACGACGCTACTTGAAACTTTCGTCGATGGCATACGCGATGCTGAAGTCCAGGCTACCGTACGATTGGCGCATCATACGACATTAAAAAATGCACTCGCCCGCGCTCTAGAAGTAGAAGTCGTTAGACAAGATACACGAGCATTCGAAATTAGGAATGTATCTACTATTAAAGAAGACAACGCCCCGAGAAGGCCCCGATTTGGACCTATGTGTTACGGCTGCGGTGAAAGAGGGCATATAAGGATAGATTGTCCAAAGTTCAAGAGAGTCTCAAGCTTTGCGACTCAAGGAGATGAAGACCTGTCGTTAAGACTAAGGGCCACCAGAGCCGCGGAGCGGGTGCTGGTCGGCCATGATAAGACCCTCAATGTCACTATTTCACAAGTATGTGACGGGAATAGTCTAATTATCGAAAGTAGTGTAAATAATAAATCGTGCATAGTGACAGTAGACACCGCAGCATCACGAACAATAATCAGACCAGAACTAGTGAAGCGAACTACCCCCGGGAGGAAACAACTAACAATATATCGTTTAACATACAAACAACATCTGGCCAGCCAATTACCGTCCTAGGCGACACCGAAGTCGAGCTTAATATTGGAGACAAAACTTACAATCAACATGTGTTAATAGCGAATTTCACCGATGATTGCATTCTAGGCTTGGATTTCTTGAAAGCACATCACTGCGTAGTGAATGTTGCGAAAGGAGTACTAATATTTCCTGACCAAGAAGTGTGTCTAAATGGATCACAAGCCTGCAATTTGTGTTGCTTAAAAGATACGCTGTTGGCCCCTAGATCTGAAAACTTGGTACAAGTCAAGTTTCCATCGCAAGCAAAACGAGATTGCCGCGTTATCACGAAAGACACTACAAAAGTGAAAATTGTTAATAGGAGTGACCATGCAATAAATCTGAAGAGAAATAGTGTTATCAGAAAGTGTGCGGAAGAGAGTAAGCAGTGCAAATGACACGACCTAGACCGGCGATGACTGCGGGAGAACTGGACTTATGAAACACAAGACTGACACTAGGCCTATTAAACAAAGACCTCGTCGCGTACCAAGGGCTAAAGAATAAACTAGATACATAATGGGTATCTAGTACGCGGCAAGCAACTTGGCCATGTTTTGGCGTAGTGGGGGTAAGTTCGCGCATGGCACGTTCAACACATATACACACGTTGTGCTTGTGTAGTGTCTGTGTATAACCGCGGGGTATGACGTCGCACTGCATTCGCATCATGAAAAGTCTGCCCGTCTCTCTCGCACGCGGTCAAGCTTATGAGTATGAAGGAGACAGTTGAGTAGACCCACTCCCCGCGTCCCGCTTGACAACAAAGAGACCTAAAAAATCACTTTTGCGCCTCTTACGACTTTGGCTAAGTTGCGTGCCAGGGATTATATGTGCATTAAAGTTATTCATTCATTCATTTAATAAAGTTGTATAATAAAATCTGCACTTTAAAAGAACTAAAATTTACCTGTAAAGGTGGTTCATTGAAGAAGGGTGGTTCACCATCGACCATCTCCACGATCATGATGCCCAGAGACCACACATCCACTTCTGGCCCGTAGGGAAGCCGCGATATCACTTCTGGTGACATCCAATAAGGTGTTCCAACCAGAGATTTCCTTTTCGGTAATTCCTGTATATAATATTCATCCATTAATACTTTTATAATGATCAAATTCCTAAAAGATGTATTCAAGCATTCCGCCATCACATGAAACCTACTGAGTGAATTTAAATATAGCTTGGCACAGAGGTAACTTATATCGCGGGTCAACACTTGAGCTTAGGCGACACACCTGCCAAAAGTACGGCACTGAAAGTTCGGTTAAATATGCGTGCGGTGTTTTTTAAATAACCTATGAAACGGTCGAAATTATGTAGTGTTCGATGTAATGACGAACTTTTCGTCTAGGAGCAGTTTCAGTGAGAACGCAAACAATATATTTTTCATTTCTCATATTCTGAAAGTACTTAGTTGTCTGATCACAGGAAACGATTTTTCCCGCTGTCACAAAATTCAATTATTTATTTAGGTTTATGGCTTGGCCTTTAAGCCAGATCTTAGATTATAATGTAGATTCTTCATTTTCTTAAGCCTATATGTAGCACAGCTGAACTGTAGGTTATCAGCTGGTGCTATTCAACAGAATTCTTGTGACAACTCAAAAAGCCACATTTGACTATACAGTTCACATTTCTCACAAAACACATAATTATTACTCAAAAACTATCAATATCCTACAACTATTTTTCATTTTAGAGTAATTTTACACATTTTTAGAAAATAAAACTGCACAGCACATCTCCTTTCAGTTCCCGCCAAAAACTCCTCACAAAATTCAAAAACTATGCGAACCATAGATAGCGAACCATACTCAAATCTCAACTTATTTTACAGCCACTGTTAAATTGCGGCATAAATTGTAATAAAAAATATCATAAATTTTGTAACATTATTTTATACTTATAAATTCGCTGAATTATTATTTAATTTACATAATTTGAGCTAAATATTTACTGTCATTGGTGACAAAAAAAATCCTGGCTGGTAGAATGTCACAGAAAAAGAAATTTGCTTGATGTTTCATATGTGACGTATTAAACGAGTCCATCAGATTTAGATATGTATTTAACACCTGATTTCATTAAAGTAGTTATTTTTTAACTAATCAGTTTTTATTTACTTTCCTCATATTCGAAATAATTATTAACTTATTATCATATAATGTTACTTCATTTGAAACAAAAAGGTCACTTTGTTGCCTAAATATATACATTAGCGCGCTCCGATGGAGGTAAAACATGCTGTACTTTGACATCAACCATATTCGCCACCTATGTTACCGTGGTTTGTGCAAATAAAGAATACGAATTTGTATTTGAAAAGCAGAGTGTTAACCTCGGGTAAAAGGCCTATTTAGGCACTCGGAACTATTAGCGGCCTCTCTACGCCCGTGCGCCAAACCATCTCATGCCTAAATAGGTCGCTTTGACCTCTCGTGTAACAATCTACTATTGAATGAAGAAATGAAGAATCATAATATAATGATTAAATTTGCAGAATTTACTGACCTGAGAGACTTGAGCACAGAATCCGAAGTCCGATAGTTTGACACGACCGTCAGCCGTCATGAGGATCGAATCAGATTTGATATCCCTGTGGATGACACCTTGACTGTGTAGGAATGCTAATGCCTAGAATAAAACAAAATGGATTTCAGTAATTTTGATATACTTACAGGTGAATTTTTCAGGAGGATATGGTAAAATTTGAATTTAGCCACGATGATAATTAAAAACAAAAAACGCATGAACAGTGGATATTCTTATCGGTTAAAGCAATCTCTTCTTCCAGATAACCTGCTATTACGGAAAAATTTAATTACGAATTAAATAAATTCTTGTTAAATGTTTTTGGATGTTGGTAATCCCGTAAGTATTTCAAGGTACCTTCAGGCATTGCTTGCAAACGGTTGCGATCTGCTCGGGGTCCATCCTGGCCCTGGTAACGATGTCGGTGAGCGCGCCGCCCGCCATGTACTCCATCACCACCCACAGCTCGTCGCCCACCAGGTACGACGCGTGCATCTCCACTATGTTCGCGTGCGGGTAGTCGCGCATTATCACCTGGAAACAATTGTGGGCACGTTCCATTCGAAGCTCCAAGTTCTCCTTCAGTCGTTCCACATGACGACCATGGTCACTATTGGTCGTGGCGAAAATGTCACTATTAGTTGACGTCATAATTTTCGCCTACGCCGAGCTCACAATAACCTCTCAAGAGGTGGTTCGAAGTGGCTGTTGAGAAATTTGACGCAAAAGTTTAAAACTTAATGGTGAACACAGAAAAAATACTTCCAGAAATCGAGATGTTATTTAATTTTGAAGAAAATTGATTAAATTTCGACCTT
This sequence comes from Dendrolimus houi, assembly GCA_039645545.1. Taxonomy (NCBI): domain Eukaryota; kingdom Metazoa; phylum Arthropoda; class Insecta; order Lepidoptera; family Lasiocampidae; genus Dendrolimus; species Dendrolimus houi. The sequence goes on from CM077132.1 coordinate 11,390,584, forward strand.
TTGAGTTCCTAGAAAGCTATTGTGTTTACCGCTAACAGGATGTTTTGTGATTCAAAAATTCAATATATTTTTTAATATAAGTAAAGTTACTTAAACTTTTGACTTATTTTTCAAGTCGCTATTTGCAAAGTTTACATCAACAAGGCATAAAACGCCCCATAATCCATTCCACTTGGATTTATGATTGTAACGCTTGCAAGTAAGTGGAACAGGAAAAATCGCGATCGTGAGCGTGGTGGTTGTGATCGTCATGCGGAATGTACGGTATGTAATTGCCAGTCAAATCAACTAATAATACATATTCCGCCTAGATTTTGTAGGTGTTGTAAGTTATGACATCACAACTTTAATGAGTCAAATAGCATATTTATTATTGTTTAAACAGCAATTAAAAATATAAACATTATTTTAATTACTATTACTATCATGATATAGTATTTTCTAAATATTCGCGACTAGTATAATAAGACTAAGTTTTAACGGTTTTAAGCGCGGTATTTTTTAAATGTCGGTATAAAATCAAATAAAATATCGCGCTTAAAACCATTTAAACGTAGTTTTATTATCGTGATACATTTTTTTCTTTTTTATTGCCTGAGCCCAGCAGTCAGGCTGACGGCTCAACTGTGATGGAAAGTTGTTACCGTCGCCCTATGGCGACGGTAACAATACCATACCATATGGTAGCAATACCAGTGGTGCTGCTAATATGCTGCCGGCTTTAAAGGAGAAACTGGAACCTAGCCACTGATACCGGAACACAACTCAAAGTTGTTATGTTATGACATACATTTTAAAATTAAGATAATAGAATAGGTATTTTAGTGCTCTCTTTTTATATGAACATTGTTTTAGAATCTATTAGGTTGGGGAAAAACTTTCTTCGCATTTTATATAAAAATTCAAGATTTTTTTATAAAGTTTATTTACATTTGACTGAAGTACGTAGGTGCCATTTTGTTGGATAACTTTTTGCCATCTTGTAGGTAGGGACGTGATCCCATTGCTATAAAAATTTTGGGACTTCTGATCAAAAAACTGCGACAAATGGTTTTGGCAGTCCTCTCGTGATGTTAACCTGACACTGCCTAAGGAATTCTGCAGAGACCGAAACAGATGAAAATCTGAAGGTGCAAGGTCAGGACTATACGGCGGATGCATTAACACCTCCCAGCCAAACTCTCGAAATTTTTGCTGAGTGGCTAAAGATGTGTGAGGTCTAGCGTTATCACGGTGAAAAACCACACCCCTTCTGTTGATTAATTCCGGCCGCCTTCTCTCAACTTTTTGCTTTAATCTCATCAGTTGTTCGCAGTACAGTTCAGAATCGATGGTCCTGCCTGGCGGTAAAAGCTCATAATGAATAATGCCCTTCCAATCCCACCACACCCTGACCGGCCTTTGACCACGATCTTTTTCGCACGTTCTTGTCGTACGTGATCCACTTTTCATCACCAGTTATCAGTTTCTTCAAAAATGGTTCGGTTTCATTACGTCGTAATAAAGAATCACAAATGAGTACACGGTTCATTAGGTTTCTTTCAGTGAGCTCATGAGGCACCCAAATATCGACCTTTTTTGTGTACCCAGCTTTTTTCAAATGCGCCAAAACCGTTCTGTGGTCAATTCCCAGTTCTCCAGCTACATCGTAACTACTAATATGCCGATCGCTCCACTTTTTCAAAAACAGCATCAATTTTGTCCGTAACAGGGCGACCAGAGCGACGTGCATCTTTGATATCAAAATTTCCGGATTGAAAACGCTTAAACCAAATTTGCGCTACTCTCACAGATACTGCATTAGGTCCATAAACATCACAAATTTGTTCGCGGCCTCTGTTGCATATTTAAATAAAATTTTAAAATGTATCGAATTTCTTCATTAGATTCACTCATTTTAACAATAACAAAAACAAATGAAAATCACACATTTTCCTAATTTGAATTTGGAATTGTCTTCTTTAAAATTAAAAGTTTTTAAATGATACCAAAACCAGCCAGATACAAATGGCATAGCCAAAGATATCTTATTACTAGTTCATACATTTTATATGTGAAAAGACTTTTTCCCCAACCTATTATTTTAAATGTGTTACCTATCCAATAACAGTATTCTTTTCCATCAATAGTGATCCACTGTGAATCATCTACTACTACTACTTTCAACTTTTCTTTCTATCTTTTACCATAGAACAGGAACACTAAGGAATAAGATTTATTTTTTAAAATCATATTTTTTAAGATACAATACAATTCTGTCTGTAGTTTGTCATGCATTTGACCATTATTTATAATAAAAAAATATTGGTCTTAAGACAGTAAAAACATTGCAACACTCACGACTTCGTTGAAGAGCAGCTCCCGGCGCTGTTGTTTCCTCAGGTTCATCATCTTGACGGCGACGCGGCGCCTGGTGCGCGTGTCGGTGGCGACGCAAACCACGCCCGTGCTGCCCTTGCCGATCTTCGTGAAGTTCGTGAGCGTCGAGCGCGGGTCGCCTTCGCTCACCACCAGACGAAGCGCGGCGCGGAACTAATAACATTTTTCAATACATTTACTCAAAATATGCATTCTGTACAGATTGTTCGACAGTTAAAAATTACGCACCATACAATGGAGCGTGCACAAATGGGTACTCTCACCTAAGTAACTATTTTACCGCACGCCGTACATATAATAGGTACTTAGGTGAAAAAATTATACAAGAATTCCACCAAGGAGTTTCATATTACACAAATAAATAAGTTGAATAATCGAACCCCCTTGGAAGCGCTTTTGAGCAGTACATTTGTCTCACTTTAATACTATAGGGAAAATGAGACGAAAGATGTAGTTCTAAATTTCACCACGCGCACGCAGCGCCATTTTCATATTAGAAACGTCACGACTTTTCGACTGATATTCATTTTTGTTTAATTTCCTTTTATACTGTTTTGACGTAAATGTGTTGAAAAACGTTGTATGACACGTACGGTTGTTGGTTTTTACAAACTAGTAACTATGGCAAACCCTCGACTTCATCGGGGGTTTACATAGTCTGCTCTTTTATAAAAACCAACTTACTTTACTAGTAACATAAATAAATATTATCACAGTCATTCTCCAACCAACAAAACGTACACTCATAAAAAATAGACAAACAATAGACTTGGGTAGCCCAGAAATGAGACATAAATAATATATTGAGCTAGAAGAGGGCGTCCTGTACTACATTTGCCGAGACGCGGTCTCCACTTCAGGACTCGTCTGCTCCATAGGCCATTAGTCTTGCGACAAATGTGGCCGGCCCACTGGCACTTCGGCTTGTTAATTTTGCCAGCCATGTTAAAATAAAATATAAAAACAAATTAAAATTACACTTCCGTGAATAAAACGGTTTGTTTCACTTTTACATTCAAACAATTTAAATTTATATAACTTTTTATCCGGTAATTGAAAAATCGATCCTCAAGACTTTATTAAAGTGTTGATATTTACAAATACCACATAACAGTAAACCACTCGAAAATCTAGTCTAATGTACTTTTAATTGCTTCATTTAACTACAAAGATAAAAATGTTAGAAGGTAACAAGCCTGAATCTATGTCAAAGTCAGAGAACAATTCTCACGAGATGACTCATATCACCTTATCATAATCAAAATCTAAATTACACAATTGATTAAAATAGTTTTAAGGAAGCAATGAATATGAAAACAATGATTCATACTCATGGGAAGACAAAATACTCATTCTGTCAATGTAATGGATTACTTCCTTCCATTAATGCTTGAATTCACTCATAACTATACAAAAAATAAACTTAACATTCTATACATTACTATCGTGAATACTGTATGGTTTTTACAGGCCACACCTCATTAAACCAATTGTATAAAAATGCAGGTTTTACAAAGTTTTCAATGGAAATTTTTTAAGTCTAATTATTCAAAATATACTATTATGAGCATTTTTCATTCAGGATATAAAACATTAAAAAACTCCTAGGAGAAACTGAGAAATTGATTAAATTCCAAATTTAAACATTTAAAAATATCCTATAACTATAATCACCTAAATAGTAAAGTGGCTGAAGAGTTTATTTCTACTCCTACAAATTGCAGGTCTAAGATATTCACAAATAAATTTATTTCTACTCTAATATATACACAAGTTTAGGACCACAATGTTATGTAATATGATATATATATGAAAGTGAAATACCTGTTCATGTGTCAAACGCAGCTCGTGTTTGGAGGCGGCGAGGGGCAGATGGGGCGCCGCATTGCCTGCGCCCGCGCCCGCTCTACCCATCGAGTATACATCACCTATATGTAAACCAACATTCCCATCGTTATACTAGTATCTTAAAACTATGCACTGTTTATCTATACATATTAAATATTACAATCACAAAGGTTTTATTGCTACTGTGTACATGTGTCCTCATATTCTAGGCAACCTATTTTCTAAGTTATAAATATATTAATATTCTATCAGTTAACACTTAAATGGAACCAAGCACCTACTATCTTCTAGGAGTCTGAAACCTACCACAAATTAACTTATTGCATACATATTTTGTATTCCTGTAACATAGCCACTTTGCTTAGGTGCATAGTACCAATACCTGGGTATATTTTGATTTTGGGTCTATTATTATAAGCTAAAAACTCCAGAAGGTTGTCTAAAAAAAATGCTATGAGTATACCAATCATTACACTAAATTAAATATTGTTAATATTGACATAAACTAATTTCTTGTGTGCAGTAAAGAATAATTCATTCTCTTGTAATCTAAAAATTAAAGGTGCATATTGTTCCTTTTATATAGAACCCATATAATGAAATCAACACTTTTTTATTTATTTATTATGGACCATCAACAGGAGATACATCATATACTCATATGAGATGTATATACATCTGTCTTGAATCTAAATAATGCCCATGCTCAATATACTCCCTATTATAGGTAGTCACATCATGCATTATGTCATATTTTTATAAAATGACAATTGAAAAGTTAATTTGGATGATTTGCATATCAACATAATAGGTTGGGGGAAAAGTCTTTTCGCATATATTATGTATGAACTTGTAATAAGATTTCTTTGGCTATACCATTTGTATTTGGCTAGTTTTGGAATCATTAAAAAGTTTTAATTTTAAAGAAGACAATTTCAAATTCAAATTAGGAAAATGTGTGATTTTCATTTGTTTTTCTTATTGTTAAAATGAGTGAATCTAATGAAGAAATTCGATACATTTTAAAATTTTACTACAAAAAAGGTAAAAATGCAACACAAGCCGCGAAAAAATTTGTGATGTTTATGGACCTAGTCCAGTATCTGTGAGAGTAGCGCAAATTTGGTTTAAGCGTTTTCAATCCGGAAATTTTGATACCAAAAATGCACTTCGCTCTGGTCGCCCTGTTACAGACAAAATTAATGCCATTTTTGAAAAAGTGGAACAAGTCCGGCATATTAGTAGTTACTATGTAGCTGGAAGACTGAGAACTGACCGCAAAACGGTTTTGGCGCATTTGAAAAAAGCTGGGTACACAAAAAAGCTCGATATTTGTGTGCCTCATGAGCTCACTGAAAGAAACCTAATGAACTGTGTACTCATTTGTGATTCTTTATTACGACGTAATGAAACCGAACCATTTTTGAAGAAGCTGATAACTGGTGATGAAAAGTGGATCACATACGACAAGAACATGCGAAAAAGATCGTGGTCAAAGGACGGTCAGGCTTCACAGACTGTGGCGAAGCCCAGGTTAACTCGGAACAGGGTGAAGCTGTGTTTATGGTGGGATTGGAAGGTAATGCCCTTCATTATGAGCTGTTACCGCCAGGCAGGACCATCGATTCTGAACTGTACTGTGAACAACTGATGAGATTAAAGCAAAAAGTTGAGAGAAAGCGGCCGGAATTAATCAACAGAAGGGGTGTGGTTTTTCACCATGATAACGCTAGACCTCACACATCTTTAGCCACTCAGCAAAAATTACGAGTTTGGCTGGGAGGTGTTAATGCATCCGCCGTATAGTCCTGACCTTGCACCTTCAGATTTTCACCTGTTTCGGTTTCTGCAGAATTCCTTAGGCAGTGTCAGGTTAACATCACGAGAGGACTGCCAAAACCACTTGTCGCAGTTTTTTGATCAGAAGCCACAAAATTTTTATAACAATGGGATTGTGTCCCTACCTACCTACAAGATGGCAAAAAGTTATCCAACAAAATGGCACCTACATACTTTAGTCAAAAATAAATAAATTTTATAAACACTTTTGAAATTTTATATAAAATGTGAAGAAACTTTTTCCCCAACCTAATATTAATTAAATAATTAAAAAATAGAATGAAAAAGCAATAATTAAACATACTTAATCTATCTGAGATATTATTTTGAAGAATGTATGAGAACTGATATTAAATATATTGAGGTTTTTAGATTTTTCAATTATAAAGATATTCTATCTATAGGTGAATATTTTCCAAGATTAGTTTTAAATAGTTTTATCTTAAATATTGGACAAGAATGAGGAGAAGGCTTGCAAGGAACATTAAATCAAGTTCTAGTAGTTGTGTACTGTCTGTCATTTGTAATAGTTTATAAAGAAATTTAATATCAAGAACAGATCTTCTAAATTTGAGGGTTTGCATCTGAAACAGTTTGAGCTTATTCATATAAGATTTACAGCTCATAGGCGCTCGGAAACATAGGATATCTCATATTTCGTCATAATGAAAAACTTATGGCAGGCCCAGTGGCACCAGTTGGATGGTGGAAGTTGTAGCAGCTAGTATGCGGCCAGCATTTTATATTTCCCTATTTAGTGAAAGTGTGTGCAGAGCAGATCCTAGACCCCACAAACCCCTCGGTTTATAGAATCCCATGGCCCGAGGGGAAGAATAAACCCTTGCCGTAACATTAAAAAAATTAGTTATCTTATATTTGGTAAAAAGCAAATTTCTTTCAAAAACTTTAATTATGTAAACAGTACAGTTTTTTTTATTAAAGTTTAAAATAAAAAATGTTCATTTGAAAAGCAGTGAAATTACTGTTTAAAGCACTTTAGAACTGCAATTTGAAAGAAACCTTATCAATATTAAAACATGAGAAACAGGTCAAAGCAATACTTGAAGTATTAATGAACACATATTGATAAGGCACATGTCACACGCAAATATGATAATAATCATACAGAAACACTCTTTGTTATTATTGCTTTCAGAATTTTGTATGTGGAACCTATTCTACTTAATTTGTAATTGTATGATCTTCAAAAATATTCTTCAGTGAAACTTAGTTTGAATAAAACCTTTTGCATTCAAATAAAGAACAACACTGTTATTTTTAGAACAACACTGGCTTATAACTTTCCTACTCAGAGTATAAACTTATGTCCATACTGCCATTGCCTGATTGAGTCAACAAGCAACACACCACAAAGGTTCTATCAAAAAATTTATGGGACACAAATAAGCAGCCACAAAATATTTGTTGTGTGTATATAGTAGAATGAGTCTACAGTTTAAACATTAAAATAATTTAATTTAATTAAAAACAAACAAGAACATACCCAAATTATTTATATTATTCCCATTAAGTCCAGGAAGTACTGCTTGCTGCATTGGCTGTGGTGGATGATTATGTTGGTAAGGCACATTTGCATTCTGTATGTTTTGATATGTTATGGTTCCATGGTGATTGTCATTCATTTCTGACACAGGCCTTACAGTTGCCTCATGAGTATGAAGTGTCCATTCAACTGGGGACTCTGAAATTGGTTTATTAAGTGCATAGTTGCTTTGTTCACGTCTCAAGCTAGGATACTGTTGAGGCGCAGGCGGGACAGGTGGAGACTCTTCCGGAACTGCTGGAGGTACATTTGGTTGGTTCCGGAAATCTCTCCGTATCCTTGGTGGGCTAGTACTTCTTAATGAATTCGATCTGGCGACATTTGATGTTTTGGGCAATACCATGCCATTTTGGACAGGTGGTTGTACTGGAAGATTGGTAGGTAATGGCCTGACAACTGATGATACCGATGTGATACGATGGTCTCCCCTGACTATTGTTTTTAAGTCCAGTATTTCGGTGGGTGTGATTTCTGATGGATCTACTAAAGGCAGTGGTCTGTTTGTTGACTTTAATATCTGAAATTATATTTACCATTTGAACACTAATTTTATACTCATTAAAATATCATGTTTATAGAGTTACCCTAGCAATAGCTCAAATAATATTTTTGTCAAACTGATTAAGCTGAATCAAACAATTATTCAAATTGGGTGGGGTATACTTATAGGGCACATTTATTTATTATAAACTATTATGAACAGATCTGATCTTTTTTATATAGGTTAGAAGGCTAAGTCGGGAGTGAAACGAAACAAAGTTCCCGCCTTACCCTTTGTGGTTATTTTTTTTATAACCACCCAAAATTCATGTCATATCTCAAAATTCGCCCTATAACTACACCGCACCCAAAGTATGTATTAACATATGTAAATGAAATAGTAAGACTACAATGTTTTTGATAAACTTTATTATACACCAATACAAAAATGAACTTAAAGACTAAAATTATATCTAGTTGTGTACAAAGGGCGGTCTTATCGCTAAAAAGCGATCTCTTCCAGACAACCCCAGTGAATTAATGATGTAATAATAATTTAATCAGATATTACTAAATCTTTATATTACTCTTTCTGAAGTATGTGTATGATAAAAACACTAACATATACACATAAATAATTATTTAGCTTAAATCGGACCCTAACTATACACTGACCTGGGCTAAATTTAAACTTCTCACAGTGCAGTGCAAACAAAATATCTAGAATTTATTATGTGCTGAACTGTGCTAATATGTTAAAGCCAGTATGTAATAGTTATGAAAAATCATAATTTTGATCATGTAACACAAACCTGATTATTACCAACGAGAGATGCCCACTGCAAAGGAAGTCCAACAAACTTTCCCTCTCGTTTATCGAAACCAGTGTGCACTCGATGCTCAAAATTACTAGGTGGCGAAATCAAAGGCTTTTTCTTTTTCTTAGAAAACATTGTTGCTCACTGTAATAAACAAGTAGATCAGTCTACCTGAGATAATTAGTTACGTCGATAAAATTGGTAACTTTTATGTAACGTAAATTTAAAAAAAAGGAAAGCATACCACTACTTTCTTTTATAATAACTAGGCGTAACGACATCGACTATAGATTCGATAAAGTAAACTTTTTGCTACTACGCACAATAATAACACAATTTGTTGAACTTCAATGTATGTTACCCGAGTACACAAGAGGAATACTAAATGAAGAGCATAAATTCCGACATTCCTTTATTCATGTAGACCCCAACCAACCACAAATTGAATTAGTGTAATGTTATTAAGCACCCCACTAGTCACAAAAGGGTTATAACACACATTTGAAGCTAATTGATTTAATTGAAAACTATAAACGCTTGCTTAAAACAAGGATTTCCTGTCTTATTTTATTTCGTACTAAGAATGATGAATGAAAGACATTAATGAAACTGGCACTGGCAAATAAACCAACAACTGAAACATGCACATTAAAAAAAAGTTTTTTAACCGTTTTATAGCCTGGTAACAGAGTACTTCAAACCAGAGTTTATTAGTAACTTGTTGGTAAAGAGGAACGAACAAAGTCCACACATTAAAATTAATTCTAAAAAACATTTATATTTAAAACAGCTCGTAGCAACATATAAAAGTACTCCGTGGTAGCCACGCCGTAATACATTAATATTTTCAGAATACCTACAATATTTTTTTATTCTTTTTCCTATTTTTATACCACGTCTTGTCTTTACAGACGTAGTATTGGCCAAATCAATGTTTAGGCGCCCATACACTGACCTGCATTGCAGCCTGCTGTGGTGTACTATCAAAGCTCTTTGTAACTTTCATTTGATATATTTAGAAAAAAATTACAAGTAATTTCGACATTGTTATTCGTACTGCAAATTTTTCTGAAATAAAACTAATAATATTTGGTTTATCGTTTATTATATTAAATCATCTGCAGAATGTGAGGGGCTTGCAGGGCGTAGTCTCACACAGTACTGTACCGCAGTCCGTCATTAATATTGTTTCGCTTCTTACTCAAGACGATGTGAAAAATTATAGTTTAAAAAAAGATATTACTATTCTGCTGTTATTTTTTATTATTGGATTAAAATTAATAAATTAGTTTTGAGTTCTGTTTCATCTAGCTATCATTTCCGCATTCCAGAAGCTGCCTTAATAGGGATACGTAACTTAAAACTTAAAAAGAAAAAAAAAATACTAAGAAAGAAACTGAATTTAAGAATAACTAAAAAGCAAAAAGTAAAATATTTTACGTCTTGAAGTTGATGCCAAGTGAACATTAAAATTAGTCTATACGTTTCTAAAACAACAAGTCATTAAAAAGCATAGTAAACGTTCATCATTTTTTATTAATATAACTGACCTTAATGTGGCTATAATTTTTATTAATAATAATAACATTTATCTAATCCAGACTAGGTCCGTAACAAATTACATTATTGCCATTATAATATTAAAATATGATTATGTCACGATGTAGTTCATCCAATGTTCTATCAATGGTCCATTAACTTGAAGCAGACCAACGACTATTTTATTTTGAGAGTTATAAAATCTTTATCTTTTGTTTGCTACTTTTTGTCATTAGTGCCGCAAAACCGGGGAGTCTTGTTTCTGTGAACATCTCTGAAGCGCTACAGAATTTAGATAACCGTAACATTATGCGTAGGGAATTATTATATTGTACTCTTAATGCACTATATTCTGCTTTTGTATATTTGCACCAAAGTTCACATGTATAAATAGCGGTGCAGTATGTTTTGAACAGTAGCATTTTCACATTGTCACTGCATCTTACAAACCTCCTAACCAACATATTGGATCGCACGCCTAAAGCACGACATTGTCTATCTAGGTCCATTCCGTCCATTAAATTGCTTGGCCACTATATGTCCCAGCTACTTAAAGCTGTCTACGTATTCCAAATCCTGACAATTTAATTGGATAGGCAATGTCGTAACAGGCCTCTTGCCTTTTCTAAAGTACATAATCTTTGTCTTTTTGACGTTATATGTAAGACGTGTGAGGATGATTCCACATACATCCAAAAGACGACGCAGTGCTGATACCGTTGGTGCCAGAAGAAACATCATCTGCGTACGCAACATGATTGACGCAGGTACCTGCAATGTGGCATCCAATTTTAGTATCATTAAGAAGCGTATTCAATTCATCCATGTATATATTAAAAAGAACTGGCGATAATGATCCCCTTGTCTCCACATGGTAGAGGCGCTGGCTTAGAATAAGCATCATTCCACTTCACCAGATTTTGTTGCTTCTCTTTTTCTCTTCCATTTTTTTAGATTTATGATTGCAAAACGCAATTGTCATTCCTGCAGTATCTGCCATAGTCGACTGTGTATGACTCTATCGAATGCTTTCGATAAATCGAGAAAGCACGCATAAACATTTGTATCACGACTAAACTAATGACTAACTGTATGTTTAAAAGCAAATATACCTATGTCAGTTGATTTTCCTGTTTTAAACCCTACTTGTGAATCATACGGCCATCTTATCATTGTATTTTTCTAATATAACTTTTTCAAGGACTCTGGCGCACACTGTCGATCGTGATATCGGTCTATAATTAGAACTAAGACTTGAATCTAGTTGTCGATCCTTTAAAATAGTGAGAACCAGCTGTTTAGTAAAGTCAGGAGGTAGGTAACTACAGTTAAGCATGGCAAATAGATTGACCAAAAGTATTGGTATTTGCGGTCCAGCGTAATTTAAATGTTCAAACCTAAGAGCATCATACCCAGGGGATTTGTTTCATTTCATCTTTCTAAACACTAATTTTACTTCTTTTTCAATAATATGAACAGGGTCAATTTGTTCGTTTACCTTTTTGATGTTCTCAATTGTCTGTGGAGGTTGCTTAACATTACTAAATAAAATACTCAAATGATTGGCAATGTCAGTATATTTAACTCTCGTAAAATAATAATATGTTCCTTGATCTTTAAGAATGCCATCCACGTGTGATGGTACAAGATTGCACTTCTGCATTGCCGCTCCAGTTCTTTCCCAAAATGAAACAAAGAACTTTGTTATTGAGATCACGTGCTATATTATCCATTATAATTTGTTCCTCCGCATTCCAACATTCTTTTAATTTTTTCTTGAATACCTGCTTTTTAGATTTTCTTTCCTCAGCTATATTGCCATTAATAGATCGCCCTGCATCCACCCAACGTAAGAATGTCTCTTTTGCTTCTAGCTCATCTTCATAGCTCTTTTTAACTCTTTCATTCCACCCTGGTATTATATGTTTCTTTTTAAAACTTACATTAATTTTTGCTTTAGTTAGTTTAAATTCCTTGTCCATGTTATTATAAAAACTTGATGAATTATTGGGGATAAGCTATTTAAACAAATTGTGCTCTTTATATGATTTCTTTATTACAACAACGTCAAATCAATCACAATATTAAAAGTAAATATAAACTATATAAAAGAGGTTCTAATGCCTAACAGTTATTACAAGGACGGAGAGGGAATAAAAAAATTGTGTGTGTGCAATTCACACGCAGTAGAATTCTTTTCTAACTTTTATTAATATAAATATAATTCCTTTAGCCTACATCGGTCAACATATTATAATTCAAATTAAACTTCTTAAGTACCTATCACTTTCAATTTCACTTTTTTAGTATAAAAAATATTATTATCAGTTTTACTACAGTCCAAATCAGACCTATGTTTAATCATCGGTCTTATTGACTTTCTAATCTGTGCTACAAATGTAAAATTTGTATCTCATTTTCTCGCAGGCTTAGTCCTATAGATTCATTGACTTACTAACCAAGTGGTTAGTAAGTCAATGTATAGATTTATATGTTTATCTCTTTTTCGTGTCGCTGTTTTCGTTTCATCGAGTTTTAAATAATAACGATTCTAAGGAAGTTTCACTTCAAAAATCTAAAAGGCAACTGGTCGCCTATTATGTTACTACGTAATAGTCGTCTTTAAATGTTTTATTATCGCCATTTCTCACTCTGAGTAGCAATAAATCACCTACATTGGCCATACTCATGCAGTCCGGCATTGTGCAACAAAACAGTCCGCCAAACCAGTGACCATTCTGTGCGACAGACTGCAAACGGTGGGCGGAGCTTACAGGCTCACTCAGGACTCGAGAGGTTAAGCTATCTGTTGCAGGCTGCATTGCAACAACATTCGCAGTCCTGCATTACACGGCGGACTGCCAGGCAGACTGCATTACCGAACCTTAAGCAGTATATAAGCATAAAAGATTAACTGGTTTATGATATAGAGAATATAATAAATACTATTTTTTTTAGTTTTTGGCTTGGCAACTAGGCCTTTGAGTCAGGTCTTACTATATATATATATATATATATATATATAGTAAACTTACTCTGTTGCACTCTGTGCGATAAACTTTTGCTTTGATATGGGAGTTTTTGGCGGGAACTGAAAGGAGATGTCGTGCTGTGCAATTTTATTTTCTAAAAATGTGTAAAATTATTCTAAATTGAACAATAGTTGTAGGATATTGATAGTTTTTGAGTAGTAATTATGTGTTTTGTGGGAAATGTGAACTGTTTAGTCAAATGTGGTCTTTTGAGTTGTCACTAGAACTCCGTTGAATGGCACCAACTGATAACTTACAGTTCAGCTGTGCTACACATAGTCTTAAGAAAATGAAGAAATAACATTATAATCTAAGATCTGGCTTAAAGGCCTAGCTGCCAAGCCATAAACCTAAATAAAATTTGCTTTGATATGACGTATAAGAAGTTATTTTACTCGGATTTTCTGTTATAAATTATAAATGTTATAATACTCTTATTCAAGTATGAAAGAAAAGAAACACAAAAAAGAAAAGCGTCCTAAATCTAAAAAACGTAAAGAGAAAAAACATGAGCGATGGCGGCGAAGTGTAAGTTTGTAATGTTTATAACTGAGTATTCTTTAGGATTAATTACTTTAGCTTGCTTCTTTTAGTCTTCAGATTCAAATAGTACTGAATCAAACGAGTGGATTGAAAAAGATGCATCGAACTCTCAGCCAGGCGAAAGAGAAAACTGGATGTCTATGACAGGAATGTTAAAAACCTACACTAGGGATGATGTTCGACCCAAAAAGGAGGAAAAGGACAAAAAACACATCGATTCTTACAACCCAGCTACAAGTAGTAGAGAACTGAATCCCTACTGGAAAGCTGGTGGATCAGGTCTACCCCAAACAGCAGAAAGCTTTAGAAATTCAAGGCAATTTATTAAACCACCAGATGATGATGATAATTATTACTCAAAACCTCAAAAATCTACAGATTATAAAGATACTGGACAATCTAGAAGTTATTCTAAACATGGTAGGGAGAATAGCACAGATAAAGTAAGTGGTAGTAGAGTTACCAGTAGAAAAAACAGTGATGAGTCTTTTAAACCCAAATCATATAGCTGGAAAAAAGATACAGAGAAACAAAAGCATATTGAACTATCTCAAGATAGTTATAAAGTAAAAGATGAACTTAAAGCACAAGAAATTAGTCAAAAAAAAAGTGTCTATGAGAAAAGAGTAGATGGTGCATATTTAAGTAATGAAAAGATGAATAAACTGGCAGCAAAACTCGTAAAGGCTGAAATCATGGGTGATATCAAAGTGGCTAATGAACTCAAATCAAAATTAGATGCAGCCAGAGAATACAGAAAGCAGAATCCAGATGCTGGTCAAGATACTGAAGGAGTTATGTTAATTACTACTAACAGTGTTGGAAATAGTAGACCACTCTCTAATCCTGCAGCAGGGGATGCTAGAAGCAAAGGGGGGAAAAGAAAAGCTGATACACATACTTCTGGGCAAAGAATTAAATACTTTGGCAATGATGACAAATATGATTTGGCTCAAATGGTAAGTTTAATTTATAACATTACTAGTATATGCCCAAGACTTCGTCCATGCTTGACTTGAAATTCGCATAGCATTCCCGGGATACAAAGTACCACAGCGTTTGAAAAAGACTGTAAGCCATCATTTTAGTGAAAACTGTGCCAGAATAAGCTAATTTTCATGCACCTGAACAACTAAAAACCACTCCCGGGATAAAAATATCACAGATTTGAAGTCTAAGAATTTGCTGTTGTTCTGCAAAAACCACATCGAAATTGGCCCACTAGTTTTTATGGGAATCCCGAACAAACAGACAAGAAAACTAAAAAAATGCATCATATTCTCCATTGTTTGTATAGTCAATTCCAGTTTAAACAGCTTCATTGTACAGACACGGCTTATTTAGAATTTTATAATATTATAGATAAATCTGTATGAGGACTTGAGTTTGTACACTGAATTTAAAAAAGAAAAAAATAACAAGGGGCTTAGTGGGATCAGCAAATTCCATCAATTTTGTAATGGTGTAAATTGCTTAGTAAAAACAAGAAAAGTGTTAAAATCTCTGCTGGATTACACAATCAACTAAAAAGTCAAACAAATACAGGGATGAATTTAAAATTGAGGCAAAAATATATAAAACATGCATTTTATATATTTTACATATGTGTCTGTGTGTGCGTGCGTGCATGCGTGTGTGTAATATAACTTTATTGTATGTAAACCCTTATAACTATTGTTGTTTATGATTTTAATAATAGATATTTTAGTTCCAGCAAGAAAAATATGGCAGTAACTATAATGAGGAAGCTGAACTAGCCAAAGTAGCAAGTAAACACACAAATCCCAATGATGATCTTGAAGATATATTCATGGATGAAATCACAAAGACAAGAAACGCTGCTAAAGACAGTGAACAAGATAAACAAAGAGCAATTAGCGAACATAAGAAAATTCAGAAATCTCTGGAGGGATGTGAATATTGTGTTGATTCAAAGAATATGCTTAAGCACCTCATGATTAGTTGTGGTCACAAAATATATTTAGCAGTACCAGCAAGGAAGTCGCTTGTTAAAGATCAGTGTATTATAACTACAATTCAACATAATACTTGTGTCACAGCTCTCGATGAAGATATTTGGGAAGAAGTAATGGTAAAATAGTTTTAATATTTGTTTAATATTTATAGTGGAAAACTGAAACCAAAACCAGAGACAGCTAGACATGAATAAATATCAAAAAAATCTTCTCAGATTTACTCTACTAAGGTTCAACCTTGGATGTTTGTGTTTTAGTCTAGGGCCAGCCTTCAGACCAGAGAAGCCATTTTAAACTAAACATTTTTTTAGTTGCCTAATTCTGTATTCAAATCATATTCTTCCATGCTAATTCTTTGCACATATTTGGACTGGAAAGAACATGCAATTTTTATTTAATATAAAAATTATTTAGCTGCTTCCATCTTAGTTGGAACTTGATGGGGAATATTTGGCTGTTTGATGAAATCTTTAATGTTTGAATATAAGTATGTTCAAGATACTTATTTTTTAAAAATAAACAATACATACAGTATATCAGTTATTTTCAAGCATATATATTTAAACTACTCTCAAAAACTAAGTGAACAAAAGAAAGTCGAAATTTTTTAATGATTTTTGATGGGCTGTAACTTAGTAAAAAATGGTCGAATTGAGGGTTTAAATAAACATTTTGAAGCTCAAAAACTTTAGTTTCTGGACCTTTAGGCGAAAAAATTTTAAGAGTCACGGTTTTCACGCAATCCAAAGGCATAGTGTGAAAATTTTCTGTCCATGGGCTAGGATTTTTTTTTAAATTTGAGCACCATAAGGACCGGATAGCCTATTCATTTAGCTTCAATTTCTTTCTTATAAAAGCTTGCTTCATTCATTAATTCACATCATATGTTATGTAATGTGAATTAAAGACACAACTTGGTTGAGGCTGAGGGATAATATAGGACAGACTTTCTCCTAGTGCCTGTGTGACTGAAGATTATCCTATTACTTAATTTATTATTATTATATAGTATTTGTAAATATTTGACATTGGCTAGATCTACACATAGTTTTTTTTTCTTCATCATAAAGTCTACTAACATTGTGAGTTCTTGAATTTGATTGTTTTGTTTTTCGTCATATTGCAAATAAACTTAGTTACATTACTTATTAGTAATTAATATACTATAGTTATGAGTAACTCTATGTGGTACAAAGTCTACTTAGTTGAAGTTCACGAAGGCAAATTCAATAATGTGCCATAATAACATTATAATGGTTAAATTTCAGAATTACAGGAAAGCTTTAACACAGTTTTTCAATTCACAAAGTAAAGATGTTGTTTTTTATGAGACTGCAACAAAATTACACAGATATCCCCATGTTGTTATAAACTGTGTGCCAATGCCAAGAGATGTTGGCGATATGGCTGCAATATATTTCAAGAAAGCTTTGTTAGAGTGTGAAGCAGAATGGTCAATGAACAAAAAAGTTGTTGATTTGAAAGGAAAAAATATAAGAAAGGCTGTACCCAAAGGGCTGCCTTATTTCTGGATAGATTTTGGCATGGACCCGGGTTTTGCTCATGTCATTGAAGATCAGCAGTTATTTCCGAAAACATTTGCTGAGGTAATACTAATTCAACATTGGTTTATAAACTACCAACAGCTTCTTCCTTCTTACCTTCTATTATATTAAATGCAATTAACCGACTATAAATTTTGTAACTGTAACACAGGGATTTTAGAGAGCTCCAAAACTATAACTGAATCTGAAATTTTAAAAAACCTGATAATTTTGGATATTAATAGACTCTATTGTATGTCCTGGAAGACCATGGGCCATAAAAGTGGCCTGGAGTTTTGGAGGGCTTGCGTGGGGCCATGGGGAGACTTACGAAAAGAGTGGACTCTATTTAATATTGTTATTAGCGAAATTTTAAAAATCAAATATGTAACACCAGCCATCAAATTGCTACCTTATAATTATTGGTATTTTCCTTATACAATTCCTAAAAAATCTTACATATGTAACAGAAACTATACGAGACTATCAGATAGTCGGAATTAAATTCATATCCGTCAGTATATCCAGTCATCAGTATCCATATCCAGATTCATCATATCCTTAACATCCCTGCTGAAAAATAGCTGCACCTCAACCCCTCAGCGGCTTATTATTTAAAACACATGTTTTAAACTTAAATCGCTCATAAATTTAAAGTTTTAAAATAATGTTTTATATAATAAGACATGGCCTGAAAGTTTTAGTAAGATTTTCTATAAAAACAAGAGCTGGCTGGTGGCGCCAACTGTGTCAGAGGCGCATTTTACGTCATTCCTTTGTATTCTTGTTCCATGTCTAACCCTATTGTATTTATGTTTTCAGGAAGTCATAGCTGGTATTTTAGATTTGGATCATAGATTATGGAAAAATCCACATAAGGAGTATGGTGATTTACAGAGGAAGAAAGTGCTAGATTTTATTAAAGATTGGAAACCCTTCGACCCTTCTAAAGACAAATATTAGTTGAATAGTTTTGACTGTAAATGGATTCTTATTTGTATAGTTAAATGGTAAAATATTATGTTTTTTTACATGTAAGATAATTATTTTTTATTAAAATATAAATAAGTAATAATAATACTAAATAAGAAAAGTCGTTGTAGCGTAATGGCTAGTGCACGCGTCCCAAACTCAGGGTGCAGATTCGATCCTGGCTGGAACACATGCACCACTTAGTCAATTTTCTGACCTAATGTATATATTGTTAGAGTTGCCACGTGCTAACAACGGTGAAGGAAAACATCGTGATGCAACCTGCACATCGAGATAACCGATGTGTCAAACCTGCCAAGCCGCCTTGCACCAGCATGGCGGGTGTACTGTCCATTCCCCCTATAATGGGAGGCCCGAGCCCAGCAGTGGGATGTTTATGGGCTAATATCTATACATATAATAAAACAGTAGAGGTCAAATTTCTGTACAATGAAAAAAATACTAAAAACCGAGTCAGGGGGATGTAAGAAGTGAAATAGAAGTAATTTAGATTTTATCAAATTTTTTGTTTCTCCGTTTGTCTGTCTGTTTGTACCGGCTAATCTCCGAAACTACTGAACCGATTTAAATGAAATTTTGTATGGTGGTAGCTTATATCTCTGGTCAGCATATAGGATACTTTTGATCCCGAAAAATTAAAGAGTTCCCGTGGGATAGTTAAAAAACCGCACCACGCGGACGAAGTCGCGGGAATCGGTTAGTTACTAATAATAATACAATCAGATTTTTCTTCATTTGACCGAAAAATTGAAAAAAACAAAAAATATTGCCCAGTGCATTCTGTAATTGCGTTTTCCCGCGCAGCTCGCACCTTTCAGTCCAAGACCTAAAGTGCCCTTCCTGCATCTCGCGGATCTGCCACTCCGAACGTGTGTTCGGGTCCTGTCAAAATTACCGACACTCGCACTGGTATCCGAATTGGAGTTGGTTGTATGTACATCGATCAATAAAACTAATAAAACAGATGCGGGTTTGAGGATTCATACCCATCCAGACCAAACATGACCAAAGGTTGCAACCTAATTAAACATACATATTGTAACGAGCTACAGGACTCGAATTAAAAATGCGATTGGAACTACTATAGAATTTATTAGAACTGTACAAACACGTATAAAATAAATACAAATAAAACTAGATCCAACCAGTTCACACTGCACGATTCAATGCAATCCGACACGCGCAAAGTCCGTCGTCTATATCGCTAATCGAGAGTACTACAAACGTCTTACTAGTCTCGTAGTCGTCGCTTGACTGCCCCACCCCTCCATTCGGGCATTGTCTTATACTAACTATACAGTACGAAAAAAATCGGCCGCGCGCACTGAGTTTCCGAGAAATAGTAATTTGCACACCTGGTTATCTATTCCTGCGAACGGCCAACAAAGTTGAAAACAATAACAATAGGCTATTATCTAATTGCAAATAAGAAGTAATAAAAAGAACTCCGAATGTGGGAGGGGCAATAAACAATATGCGCAGCATTTCTTTGTCGGTATGTGACAATAGGTATGCAGGTGGTCCAACTTGTAACAATATTTAAATCAAGTGTCGACTTTCGTCATATTTTCAATTTATTTATTTAACTTCTGGGATAGCTTTCTGTTTGTGCTATTAAGTGGATTATTATTAACAATCTATATATAGTTTTGGACTCTGACGAATTGGTTTAATTAACCAAGGAAACCTGCTTCTGGATTTCGACGTTACTGATTTATATATTTTGTGACCTGTGAATCTATTCAATTTGACCGACCAAAGCTACTATTGAATTTTTATATCAACACAAAGCTTGATGTGCAGTGAAATGTATTAATGAATATTATATATAATTTTTAAATTATACGAAATTTTATTTAAAATACAGTTGGAAGTCATGGTGGAGGAAACCTCCATACCTAAGCATACAACATATAGAATATATCTATTTTGAAACCCGCTATACCTACATATCTATAGGTACATTCAAATAGCAGTTAGTTCTATGGTTTACACGGTAGTTAGTGCTAGTAGCACCATTTTCGCGACTGAAGACTATCTTTATATATACAACTAGAGTTTACCCTGCAGCTGCGCCGCGGCTCAATCTCTAGCGCGTGCATCTTCTTTAAAGAGGTTACAAGATAGGTTACATTATATTAAATTTTTATGTTAGTGCTGTTTGCCCCGAAAGATTCACTTCATTTTATATCGCAAACTATCCGATTTCCCGGATGAAAAGTATATATGCCTATTTTCGGTATTAAAACTACATATGTACACCAAAATGACCAAATCATACCAAATTGACCATAATGACAAATCACAAAGACAACCTATCCTACTTTCTGGGATAATGTTTACATAAATCTATCCCAAAACTTATCCCATTATCCGGGATTAAAAGTATCCCTTGTCCACCCTCGGTATTAAAATTACATATATACCGAATTTCAGCCAAATCGGTCCAGTAGTTTTTCCGTTAAAACGGAACAGACAGGCAGAGTTACTTTCGCATTTATAATATTAATAGGGATGTACTCTTTGATCGGGCCAAGGTTAAAAATAGAAAACTCGTTAAAAATTTAAGGACCAAGACTAAGCGCCCGCCACACGCTATGTGGCTACCCAGTCTACTTCACCTGTCTCAATGGCCACAAGTAGAAAAATGTGAAGTAAAACTGATTTCTATATGCACTATGCGGCTAAGTAGTATGTATAAACATAGATTTTAAATAAGTCTTTATTACCCGCTGTCAGCCAGATAACAGACCAGATTTACTACCACCCCTGGTCTACAGTCTCTACAGTATGCCGCCAGAACAGCCTTGAGTTGTGGCCAGGTTCCAGTCTCCCTTTAGAGCATCCTTTCCCAAAGTGGGCGATTACGCCCCCTTTTGGGCGCTGCAGGCCTAAAGGGGATTAATTTTGCCAGCAATAAAAGAAGTAATAACTACTGTGCTTCATAAACCGGCCGCACATATTATCCGAAAAATTCCTTTGAGTAATAATTCTGTGCAAAGACGAATTGATGAAATGGCTGAAAACATTGAAGGATCATTGTGCTATCATCTGAGAACTAGTCAATTCTCAATTCAGCTCGATGAGACCACTTTAACAACTAATAAAGCATTGTTGCTGTCTTACGTCAGGTTTATTAAAAATGAGAAAATATGTGAAGAACTATTGTTTGCTAGAAATTTAGAGACCGATACAAAAGGCGAAACCATATTCAATACATTGGAAAAGTTTTGTGATGAGAGATTCCCTTGAAAAATATTATATCAGTTGCTACGGATGGCGCTCCGGCTATGACAGGGTGCCAGAAACGCGTCAAAGCGTACTTAAAAAATAAAATTCCTGATGTCCTTGCCGTACATTGCGTTATTCATGGAGAACATTTGGTTGCTAGAAACTTAAGTGAACGACTGTTTCAGTCACTGCAATATGTCATCAAAGCAGTCAATAAAATCTGTAACAGCTCTTTGAATGATAGATAAATGTGTTAACGTTAACACAAATAAAAATACTAATGACGAAGGTTTCAACCGTTTGTTGTTTCATACTGAAGTTCGTTGGTTATCAAGAGGCAATTGGCTGACTCGATTTTACAACCTGTTTGACTCTGTGATAGAGTTCTTGGAAACTAAAGATACAGAATTGCGTAACAAGCTCATTACATCAAAGAATGATATAGATTACATCATACATGACAGACCTGTATAAATTGTTCAACGACATGAATCTCCAACTGCAAGGCGATGAACTAAATTTAATTAAAACAAAAAATTTGGCTGCTTTCGCAGCCAAACTGCTTGTACACAAAAATAATATGGGCAGACGTGAGTTTCAGTTTTCTGTATTTATCAGTATCCTGCAATAACGATGACTTACTTGCCTACTGCCAACATTTGGAAAACCTCCACATTGACTTCACCGAACGATGCCAGGAAATTTTGAAATTGAAAATACCAGACTAGGTGTTGGATCCGTTTTCAAATGTCAACACAGCAATGTCACCTCAGCTGGAAGAAGAACTTATAGAATTGACAACAAACGAGGAAATAAAAACCAAGCTCAAAAATGGCTACCAAGATTTTGACTACAAAAACCGATCCCGCAATTGTATCCAGGATTGTGGTCAATCGTTCAGCGATTCTTGATAGCATTCCCATCGTCATATTTGTGTGAACGTGGATTTAGTGCTGTGGCAACGCTGCTTACTAAAAAGAGAAATCGTTTGCATGTTACCAAACGTGGCGACTTGCGGCTGTTCTTGAGTAAATTGGAACCTGATATCAACAAACTTATTAAACAGCATCAGATTAATCCTTCACATTAGTTTTTATATAAGAATCGATTATGTTTGTTTTATTTTGAATAAAAGATACTCTGTCTGAATACTATAAAGTTGCGTTTCAATAATTATTCTCATTGGTAGGTGTAGCCCATAAGAGTTAACTTGAGTACTCAGCGCCGTTGTGTACTACCTACTGCGCTTAGGTCTCAAATTAACTCTTGCGGGCTATAGTAAAAGTCTCGTTTAGAATGAATGTTTAATCTCCGCTAATATAGCTCACAATAATCAATTAATTTAATTTGACGTTATAGTGGTTTTTAAGTAGGTGAAAAAATGGGGCACTAAAAAATAATTGATTCTCAAAGTGGGCAGTATACAAAATAGAGTTTGAGAACCACTGCTTTAGAGAGTGGTAGCACCTTTGTTGTTACAATCTACATAGACGATGATAACCACTTTTCAGGTGAGCCTTCTGACTGTGATGATCTCATACAATAAAAAAAATAGCTGCATATTGCATATGAACATATAGATCACAATTGGAACCGGTAGATGGCGCTGGGATCGGGTTCTAGAATCCTTATAATCTCCTGAACCGATTTTGATGATTTTTTGTTGTGTAGTTGAGTGGGTAGTTTAGATATACCCAGATAGTTTAGATTTGCAATTAGAACCGGTAGGTGGCGCAGGGATCGGGTTCTAGATTTTTATTTTTTTAAGAAAAGAATGTTTGCCGGGGCCGCTAGTTTAAAATAAAACAAATGTGACTGTAAAATTATTATTTTACTAGCTAGTTCCACTTTGTTTTTCTTTCATCATTTCTTCTATTAATCTTTGTCGTTCTGCAGCCTGTCGCATTTTTGTTAATACTAAAGATTCATAATCCCTATCTGATACCAATGTTGGTCCTATTTCTTTTTTTGTTGTGAGCACTGGTCTTTCATTCAGCCACTTCAACTCTAATGGATTATTGGGTAAACCTATAAAGAAATTATAAATTTGTACAATCATAACTAAAGCTATTTTTTGATAGATTATAAATAAATATCTATCTCATTGCTTGATTTACGCCTCCATATATATTTTATACCTGCCATGCTTGTTCAGGCCAGATTGGTGAGTTTCTGACATTGGATATCTCCATGTACAAGTTCTGTTACAATGTTTTCCTTCACTGTTAGTGCTTAATAATTGGAAATAAAAGGCACATTAGCTTAAAAAAATTGTCTAAGTGGTACATGCTCCTTGGCTAAGATATGAACCCACGTCAATTTAAAATGAGAGTGTGTTAGTGAATGAGCTACCATGTTTTTTTATTTGAGAGAACAAATATAATTAATTTTTAACAGAGGTGTTTTTTATTTAAACCTCCTATATTACAACACCTGAAGTAAATTTTCATATGTAATGCATATTACCTTTTTCAAATTCCACTGCCATTTCAGATCCTTCTTTAGTGGAAAATTCTACTAAGGCACTTCCTTTTTTCTTTGGAGACATAATAAGAGCTACAATATTTCCATATTTCTTTAAAATCCTTCTCAATGTGGACTCATCATATCCTCCATTATCTGGATCAGTTTTATCTGCTTTCCATCTAATTTTAATTCTATTTAAACTTGAATCCCAAACAGGCTCTGAGAGCTTTTTCATTGTCCTTTGTATTTCATCTTTGATTCTCTTTTGTTCCTCTCGCAATAATCTACTACCCTCTTCTTGTAATCTGGCAATCTCTGCAGCAAGTTTCTGTTCATCTGTGAGATGAACTGTCCCTTTACCACTAACAGCCTCTTGCTCCCGCCTTTCCAAGTCTTCTTTTAACTTCTGCCGTTTACTATCAAGCTCTTGATGGCGCAATTTAGCAGCTTCTTTTGCTCTTAAGACTTTATCATATGCAGCTCTAGCAGAAGCATCTGTTAATATTTCTAAGGCTTGGGATAATTGATGAAAAGTTTCAGCTGCTTTTGGATCATTTGGGTTTTTATCTGGATGGCATTGTAACGCTTTTTTCCTGTATGCTTTTTTTATCTAGAAAAGCACAAAAATTCTAATTTATACATATATTTATACAATTGGGAAAATTAACTAAAAGTAGTTCGTATAATTTTTTCTTAAGTTTTTGCAAGTAGTTTTAGGTGTGGTAATTTATTTGATATTTATTATCTGACATTTCAGCCACTTTTCAGTAGCCGTGATCATGGAAGACAAAGATTTCAAGTCTCAATTAGTATTGTTAAATTTTTATTTAGCCTACTGTCAACTTTTTCATTTTAATTATTTAGTTTACTTTTGTTATTATTATTGACTCTATGGGAGTCTAATCTAATTTACCACCGCTTCGCAACATATTATAGCTTGAAGAGAAGTGGCAAATGAAACTCTTCAGCAAACATACCTAGCTGTAATAATTTTATATAATATTAAAATGGGTAAATGGTAATGGTAAAATAAAAAGAAATTATTAATCAAGTGGGTTTACTTTACTGTCTTTCTTTCGGACTTTGATTGGATTGTTCAACTTTGGACTTATGACAAAGTGCAGTTTTAGTGAAGATTAATATGTAAAGATCCCCAGATGATAGGGGTTGTAGAAGGGATAAGTATAACTCATCAACGCCCCTACTTAAGATTCATTTATCGAATACCTATACATTTACGTACCGCTTATTCGATCGCTTTAA
This sequence comes from Dendrolimus houi, assembly GCA_039645545.1. NCBI lineage: Eukaryota > Metazoa > Arthropoda > Insecta > Lepidoptera > Lasiocampidae > Dendrolimus > Dendrolimus houi. The sequence goes on from CM077132.1 coordinate 11,416,099, forward strand.
ATGACTTGTTGTCGGAGTTAGGACTAATCCTCAAATCACCTCATAAGTTATTCAGGCACTTTGAAGTATCTTTAGAAGTTAGATCCAAGGTCTCTTTTCAACAATTATTGGACGTATAAGCGAGTATTTCTAACCAAATCTTATAAAACTCAAATACCTGTGATTCTGTCGCTGTGATTTGTAGATCAAGTATTGCGTAAAGGTCAATATCTTGAACACTTTTCCTAGCCATGTTTTGCAGATTTATTTACTTCTTCTTTTTTGGAGGATTATGGCTCCAACGCAATTAGCATTGATTTTGCCAGTGTCACAGTAGTTTATAAAATGGCAGGTTTTATATACGAGATAAAAGAAAGAAATATTTGACCGGTAAATTCAAATTCAGTGATCCTGTGAACAAAACATACATAGAATGTTAAACTAACTACACTAAATATATGTTATGTGATGTTAAAAACTTTGATAAAATATTTAAATGTTTCTTATCAGCTAGAGTTAAAAGAAAGTTCACATTGACAGGGCGAGCAAAGTTATCAGGTAAAAAAGAGATTTATTTATATTACATAAATAAACAATAATCACCATTAAAAGTGTAATCTATGGAGATTAATGTGATTGACAACAATGACAATAAGTTTTTCTATTTATGTTTATGGCTTGGCAGCTAGGTCTTTAAGCCAGATTTTAATGTAGTTTCTTCATTTTCTGAAGCCTATGTGTAGCACAGCTGAACTGTAGGTTATCAGCTGGTGCCATTCAACGGAGTTATTGTGACTACTCAAAAGGCCACATTTGACTATACAGTTCACATTTCTCATAAAACACATAATTACTACTCAAAAACTATCAATATCCTACAACTATTGTTCATTTTAGAGTAATTTTACACATTTTTAGAAAATAAAACTGCACAGCACAACATCTCCTTTCATTGCAATGCATTTCGCACAGTACCGGGTCCTTTGCTAGGGATTAGACCATAGTCGATTATGTAGGCTTTCCCAGAGGGAGCAATCCAAATACTAATCAACCGGCTTGTGTGGAGACTCGATTACTCAGTACCCCACTAAAACCACCCTCCTTCCATGTGTCCCACGCTGTGGTAGGAAGAGCGTGAGACTTAGAACGTAGTTACGCCTACGCTGATCCTAGCGCATCAGTGCTTGAGAACGCGCCGGGAAGGAGTGCAAACTCACTTCGACAACAGGGGTGAAGACTCCTCTGCTCCCTAGATGCTAGAGGGCCCCTGCAGCGGTATTTCAGGTAGGGAGATCATGCACATACCTGCGCCTCCGGGACCCCGGCTGACGTCGGTGCCCACGGGGCGCATACGTACTTGTACCTATTTCCCTATCTCGTTCTGCGGCCTCTTTGTTGAGACATAACAGCCTCGCAGAAATTGGCCACACCCTCCCAATGATCATCGCTATGCAGCATGCCTTGCACCGGACTACCGAGCGAATCGATCGGACATACTATTGTCTCGAGTTCAAACCTCTATGGTGCCCATGCTGCGCCCTCGACTAGAGTATGGAACGCCGTGTCTTGTGCGCCACACTGGCGGCATTGGGGTGAAGGCAAGCAGCCCGCAATCTGACACAGATACTTATCAAGCAACCGTGCCCGGTAAGTATCTGCGTCATTCTGAAGGTCAGAGTCCCGTGTTTCCGCGAGAGCCATCGCAACAGCTGCGGTCGAACCCCTTCCACCGTATCAATGCCAGCGACAGGGTTTTCCAACTCTACTGACCAAGATTGGATCATGGTCGCGGTTTCCCGCGACCTGGTCGCCTGCAGCTCGGCCAGGCAGTACACCTGGCCACGTGCGAGGGCATCCTGTCGGGAGCGCCGAACTTTGGCAATTACGTCCGCCTGGAGAGGCCAGGGCAGATCGCCTGCCAAGAGTGTCGACGCCGTCCACGACACTGTACGGTATCGTCGGATGGCCCTCACTGCCAGGACCCGTTGTGCGCGGCACAACAAAGTCCTATTGTGGCAGTGAAGTGCAACGGACCATACGGGTGCACCGTACAGGGCCATACTCCTAAGGATGCCCAAGTTGTCAGTTTTATTCAACAACTGACAACCAATAGCCATCAGCCTGGTGAGTTGAATAGCCGTGGCTATTTTGTTAAAAATAGAATAACGCTATTTACCAATTTTTTTTTCAATAGCGAGTAGTTACTAACGTTACTAGTTAGGTTACTTATCTCTACCGGAGTTTTTGGCGGAAACTGAAAGGGGACATTGTGCTGTGCAGTTTTATTTTCTAAAAATGTGTAAAATTACTCTAAAATGAACAATAGTTGTAGGATATTGACAGTTTTTGAGTATTAATTATGTGTTTTTGTGAGAAATGTGAACTATATAGTCAAATATGGCCTTTCTAGTTTTCACAACAATTTCCGTTGAATGGCGTCGTTTGCAGTCTATAATACAACTGCACCTGGCTTAAAGGCCTAGTTGCCAAGCCATAAACACAAAAAACTTATCTCTACTCCCTATAAGTATTACAGCTATACATAACCTGATACCTTTATTTTTTTTTAAATAAAATTAAAATAATATTGTAATATAACATTTATTTAATATAAGAAGTTGCTGTAAATTACTACATATTTTTACATATGTGAAAAACCTTACAGAGCATAAATTTTAAACTGGAGCTATAATGATTGCTATTGGCACAAGTAATATTTAATTTTGTTCACATTCCTGATTAAATTAATTACCTATTTTCAAAATGTTTTTCTAAGCGTCTATTAATCTTTCAGGAAATCTAACTCTAAAACATGGCGTAAATTTATTAAAGCGAAACAATTCAACTGTTCCAGCGACCCAGCCAGCAACTCAAAATTTGCCAGAGGGTAATGATTAATTTATTTACTGGTTTTAATTAATTGTTATTTGGCTGAAACGACTAATCATATTACTATTTATAATAATACTCGTAGGTGTAGGTCTGTCTCAACTGTAAATTATAAATATGTTTTGCTTCATAAACCAATAATATTAATGTTTCTTTAAAATGTATAACTTTGGCCAATAAAATTTGGTCTAGTGCTATACATGGCACATAGTGTTTGCTTTTTTAGACACTGTTAAAAACAAATATTTTTTACAGAAAAAGGAAATAGAAAAAACCCTCTGGAGCACCCTGACTATTTTAGTGTTCACAATTTATTCACAGTGAAAGACCTCCATGATGCTCGTGTACATTTTGGTCACAAAGAGGGTTCACTCAATGATAACATGAGGCCATACATTTATGGATCTAGGCTTGGTCATTTAATTTTTGACTTGGATATAACTGCAGATCATTTAAGACGTGCATTAAATTTTACAGCGCATATATCTTACAGAGGTGGTATTATAAGTTTCTTTAATAGGAATTCCTTAAACGCCCACCTGGTTGAGAGAACAGCACAAGAATGTGGAGAGTATGCTCATACAAGATTTTGGAGAGGTGGCATTTTCACTAATGCAAATTACCAGTTTGGTGCTGTTACAAGATTGCCCGATTTGTGCATCTTTCTAAATACACAGAACACTGTCCTTAATCAACACACAGCTGTGCGGGATAGTGCAAAAATGCTGATACCAACCGTTGGAATTGTTGACACAAATTGTAATCCTAATCTGATAACATATCCCATCCCTGGTAATGATGATACCCCAGCTTCTATAGAACTTTACTGTAAATTATTTAAAGCTGCCATTCTTCGAGGAAAAGAGGAAAGGATGAAATTTTTACAGGAAACAAATTTGGAATAACTTAATCCTTACAACATTGTTTAAATAAAATAGATGCTGTGAAGAATGTACATTTTATTTCAACATAACATAATTGAGTAACATGATTATTTAATATCACATGATTATAATAGTATATCTTGGTCCCAAATAGTAACAAAAAGGATAAGTAATAGTATTAATTTATGTAACTATTATTGTCATTATTGATAGTCTTATTACATTTGGTATAACACATTTAACAATTAGTAAAAGTAGATAACAGCAAAAATAGGCAGTTTTGTCATATAGCTAAACACAGTAAAGCTGTAAAAACATAGCTCTTGTTCTTTTGTCACAATTTATTGGAGCATTTCTTAATTAATAATTACCAGGAACATAATAGCTTTGATAAAATTTAATACAAACTTATAAGTGGTTACAAAGTTGCATCAAAGATAATATATAAATATAGGAAACAAATAAACATTGTTTTTTAATATCTGTTCATTTGTAGTAGATGTGTGTGTTTATAATGTTTATTTAGATTGTTTTATAGATTACTTTGACTTTCACAACACTAAATTTCTGTTACCTATATACTCTGGGAATTTTCATCTTCAATATCTAGTCTATATATACCTTTAATATCTGGCTTTGAACATGATACAAATTGTTCACAACAAAAAGGTTTTATTTGTTTTCAATTTAATATTTTAAATATAGTAACATGTCATATTAGAAAAGTCATTCACAATAATACATATAATACAGAAAACCTTTATTTTATTTATTAATTCAATAATTCATTCCCTCTCCAACAAAATGGTGCCGAAACCAGGGAATTCAGTCTAATACAAGTTTATATAGTGATAATACATAAAATTCATTAATATAATTATACACATGTATATGGTATAATTATATTAATGAATTTTATGTATTAGGTTGGGGAAAAGTTTCTTCGCATTTTATATAAAAATTCAAAAGGTTTTATAAAGTTTATTTACATTAGACTAAAATATGTAGGTGCCATTTTGTTGGATAACTTTTTGCCATCTTGTAGGTAGGGACGTGATCCCATTGCTATAAACATTTTGGGGCTTCTGATCAAAAAAACTGCGACAAGTGGTTTAGGCAGACCTCTCGTGATGTTAACCTGACACTGCCTAAGGAATTCTGCAGAGACCGAAACAGGTGAAAATCTGAAGGTGCAAGGTCAGGACTATACGGCGGATGCATTAACACCTCCCAGCCAAACTCTCGTAATTTTTGGTGAGTGGCTAAAGATGTGTGAGGTCTAGAGTTATCATGGTGAAAAACCACACCCCTTCTGTTGATTAATTCCGGCCGCTTTCTCTCAACTTTTTGCTTTAATCTCATCAGTTGTTCGCAGTACAGTTCAGAATCGATGGTCCTGCCTGGCGGTAACAGCTCATAATGAATAATGCCTTTCCAATCCCACCATACACACAGCATCACCTTGTTGCGAGTTAACCCGGGTTTCGCCACAGTCTGTGAAGCCTGACCGGCCTTTGACCACGATTTTTTCGCACGTTCTTGTCGTTCGTGATCCACTTTTCATCACCAGTTAACAGCTTCTTCAAAAATGGTTCAGTATCATTACGTCGTAACAAAGAATCACAAATGAGTACACGGTTCATTAGGTTTCTTTCAGTGAGCTCATGAGGCACCCAAATATCGAGTATGTTTGTGTACCCAGCTTTTTTTCAAATGCGCCAAAACCGTTTTGTGGTCAATTCCCAGTTCTCCAGCTACATCGTAACTACTAAAATGCCGATGTTGCTCCACTTTTTCAAAAATGGCATCAATTTTGTCCGTAACAGGGCGACCAAAGCGACGTGCATCTTTGATATCAAAATTTCCGGATTGAAAACGCTTAAACCAAATTTGCGCTACCCTCACAGATACTGCATTAGGTCCATAAATATCACAAATTTTTTTTCGCGGCTTGTGTTGCATTTTTACCTTTTTTGTAGTAAAATTTTAAAATGTATCGAATTTCTTCATTAGATTCACTCATTTTAACAATAAGAAAAACAAATGAAAATGACACATTTTCCTAATTCGAATTTGAAATTGTCTTCTTTAAAATTAAAACTTTTTAATGATACCAAAACCAGCCAGATACAAATGGTATAGCCAAAGAAATCTTATTACAAGTTCATACATACTATATGCGAAAAAACTTTTCCTCAACCTATTATATATATATACGCAAACAATGGAAGGTGAAGACGAAAAGAAGTTGCGGGCCGGAAGAGCTCAATGCAAAAGAACTATTACTCTTGTTGAAAAATACCTGCAATCAGGAACTGATTTACATATCAATGAGCTAAAAGTCCGTAAGCAATCTTTAATAAAAATACGAGCATATTCTAGAACAAATGGAATACATGAATATCGACGAGGACGAAGATTTGACTGAAAGAATTTGGAGTGCGTTGTCATCGATTGAGACTCATGATGGAGGATGCTGCAATTTCTGCTAGGAGCTGTCCACAAAATCTTCAGCCTGCGTACGACATAAAGCTGCCTGCGATTGAGATTCCAACGTTCGACGGCAAGGACCTCAATTCATTCAAACCTTTCATGGATTTATTTCTTTCAGTTATACACAAGGACAATAGACTACAAAATGTACAAAAATTATATTATCTAAAAAGATATTTGAAGGGTGGACCACTTAAAATTATAGACAATCTGCCCCTTACTGACAAGTCATACAATAATTCATTAGATCTTTTGAACAAAAGATATTTTATTTATTAATTCAATAATTCATTTTGTTAGAGAGGGAATGAATTATTGAATTAATAAATAAAATAAAGGTTTTCTGTATTATATGTATTATTGTGAATGACTTTTCTAATATGATATGTTACTACATTTAAAATATTAAATTAAAAACTAAAAACAAATAAAACCTTTTTTGAACACAAATAAACTCACATTTATTTTAATGGAGTATGCATTATTGAGTTACAGGAGTCAGTTGACTAATAATTAATACAGAACTATTGCAACTTCAATTTTCATCAGTCTTTATGTTAAAGAGGTGTGATGGACATCTGTTTCAACCAGATGGCGTTGTGATTAGTGAATAAATCAGACTAAGTATTCCACTGTTGGGTTAACACGTTCACTGTGAAATGGGGTCTAAGTCGCCCCGTAAGTGTCTCACTAGCGGTGCGGCTAAGGAAGATATAAACTTCTCTGTGGTGAGGAGGGCGTAACTTTATTTTGATTCAGTGTAGAAAAGAAATGAATATAGATATATCTAAGATATATGTGCTATTAAACCACAGTTACGTGGCATGCCTACCTTCATAAGGGATTACCTTGACCTAGTAGCGCACAAAATAACAAAAATCCATAAACAACTAATTTATATATAAGTCAAAAAAGGATAGAATAGAATAGATAACGCCTTATTGCTCACCAAATACACAATTACAAAAATGCATGATTACAATAGTCATGATAAAAACAATACATGGCCTTATTGCTTAAAGCAATCTCTTCCAGGCAACCTAACTTAAGGAATAATAAATAATAAATCTGGCGATGCAGGTGGAGCAGATTATTAAATAGAACTTAAACATACATAATTAAATTAATTTATAAATTAAATACATACAAACATATTTTAAGAGATATATATAAATTATATATATAACATTATTTATCAATATATATTTATTATACATTAATTAGTCTTTAGTATGAGAATTAGACATAACTACTTAAGAAAAAAGTAGTATTTTTTTAGTGCGTTCTTAAACGTAGGCAATGTTTTGGCCTCTGACAGTAAGAGGCAGTGGTTTTAAAATTTAATTAATAAAATTTTTGTTAAAGGATTTTAGTCTTTAAAACGTCACGGGACACAATAAGCCTCATGCTGTCACAATGGTAGTTTTAGTACAAGGTCTAAAACACTCCGTACCTTAGGAATGGAAATTACAGAACGTGTCGCTGTGAACGTGTTAAAAAGGGACGGTATTACACACTTCCCAGGGCGACTGGTGGGTTTAACACGTCGATAACCACAACGTGTTGTCAATATGTATAACTATATGCACGATAGATAAAAAATGCCTTAGCGATGCAAGTTCCCTTCGGACAAGATGCCCACCAGCATTCTTAAATCTGCGGACGCAAGTACCTTAGTCACCCGACTTTTATGCTTGATTATTTAATAAGTGAAAAACAATATTTTGCAATAATTGCAATACGCGTATAAATGCTATAATTTAATATACGACCAAAATGCGTAGGTATATGGATTCAAAAAGATGACGTTTTAATTATCACAGCAAATTCTAACAAAAAGGTCCATATTTTTTTTTGTAATCAATATAAATATCAATATCAAAGGACGTATTAATTATTGCAACAAATATATGCGGTGATTTGACCAAATGTTTTTATTTGACTCCATATCGTGCAGAAAAAAAATAGTCTATTAATTCACCACAACGCAATTTAGTTGAATATTTCTTTCGGAATTTCTTAAAAGAACACAATTATGTTAAAACCATAGAAGAGTAGTATTCTTTTTCCATGGTTAAAATTCAATCACATCAGTGTGAAACCTCATACAGCATATCTATAGCATTGTTTCTCAACGATTTTTATGCCGCGAACCCATGAAAAAACAAAAAAGTAAGTAAAAAGTTTTGCGACCCTTTGACTACGAGATTTATAATAATATTTTAATTAATATTTATTTATACGTTTGATTTAAATTTTCAAGGCGATAAAAACGCAAAACCGCTTAATACAAATATAAATTATTGCGCGTATAAATTAGGTGAGAGGTGTACTGCGACCCCCTTTAATAAGAAACGCCACCCCCACAATACTCGCGACCAGATTGAGAAACGATGATGATGATGATATAGGGATGTTCCCACTTAGGTTAACCCCGGCTCTACGAGATAAGATTGTTTAAAATGCTTTACAAAATCTGTTCGATGTCGGTATGATCCTCTCGGTCCTCTTCTGGTGTTGCAAAGGCGTTCATAGGCGACGCTAACTACTTTCCATCAAATGGTTCGTATAACTATTTACTTACGTCAAACAAAAAAATTACGTAACATATTTAACCAAGTAAGACCTTCCTCATCATATGAGGATGAGGGTTGCTGTCCACTTCACGTGTTTCCCAGCTGCCAGTAATGCATTTCGAACTGCATAAATATTGCAGAAGCGGAATGCGATATTTGCCACAAAAGTCTACGAATTTGATGTGCTCCACGCGATTGTCGAAGAAAACACCTGCAATGCAATAAATTATTAACACCTACGCAAACGTATTGATAGCTCATTTTGTTTTTGCATTTAGGTAAGTACTTGTATAATAATTATAATACTTGTACAGCTTTCCATGTAGACTATTTTACAGTTCAAATTATTCTAGTCGGGGACTAACAATGTAGTAGGTCTAATATAGGCCACGTCTGTTGTTCAATGTCGTTGTGTTACACTAAGCAGATGTTCCAATCTATACTATAATAAATCTATAAGTGGTTCGAGTTTATACATTGCGTTTAAAAATGCGAAAAAAATCACGAGTGATAATTCGGACCAGGAGATTCCGAAAATGCGATTTTTAAATATTTTATCTTTATGTCTGTTAGAGTACCTATCACTTAAAAATTACTGAACGGATTTAAATGAAATTCGAAACTGAGTTAACTTATATCACGGAGCGTAACTTAGGATACTTTTTATCCCGATAAATGACGTCGTATCCGTGGGATAGATGAAATTAGCGAAAAAGATGGCGCTGCAATCGCATCTTTTTTGGAAACTAATGAACGGATATGAATCAAACTCGACGTAAGGCTGGCTTATATATAACCCGAATCAACACTTAGCATACGTTGTATCCCGATAAAAGATGTTGAGAATGTACTTGAAATAGACGGATTAGCAAAATAGATGGCGATGCAATTGCGAAGTAAAAAACCAACGCTGTAATACAGTAACAAATACGTTGTTACGTTACTCACATGTCATTCATTACGTATTGGGTACTTGAAATCAGGTTGGCTGTCACTTTTTATGTTTTGCTGTGCAGTTGTCTACACTATACTTAAAGTTTCTTTGTAAATATAGTGAATTCAACAAGAAACTTAAGTATTGAAGGCTTATGTATAAAAACCTAATTATTTTTTTTATGTACGTAACATAGAGCTACTACTAGCCAGGGTCTTTTATACGCGGGGAAAACTGTGTATAATAAGATATCTCATAGAAAGTATCTGGAATATAAGATACATGCTTACTTACAAAAGTCCTATTTTAGTTACACGTATTCTATTTATTTTTAAAAGTGTTTGAAAAGATTGAGAGTAATGTTCAAAATGTCTTATTTGCTTTGTTAAAATTTGACAGGACTCCGTTCCTGTTCAATATGAATCAGCGTTATTTAAAAGTACGTTTACTCTACGCATAATATAACGACTTAGAGGGAACTTCCCGCCGCAGTTTTCCCTCTACATTACGACATGGGGGCATCATTTAAGAAGGGCGTTGTAAAATTTCTTAGAGACCGGCAATGCGTTGGAAGATCTCCTGGTGTTGCAAACGTCCACAGGCGATGGTGACCACTTTGATTTTGGGCCGTTTGCCGATCGCCAGCTTATTGAAATAAAAAATTACATAGTTAATGTTCCACTATTTAACATTTAACTCTGAATGCACGATTAAAAAATTAAGCTTATTTTTTTAAAATAATTATAACAAACCTTTACACTTAGGGTTGACGCAGCACTGCGCTGCACTAAGATACGCCGTTAGAGTAGACGGCACTTCCCTAGGCGGGATAGGGATCTCGTGCAATTTGATCGTACGTCCCGCCAATTCCAACAACGAGGGCGGCTGCAAGGTCATGTCTCTAACAAATCTCACAACCAGTGGGTTGTCTCTGAGACTGAGCTGTAAACGAATGTTTTTAATATAACGGTTATGTACTATTATATTATCTATCTATCCTGTAATAAATCTGTAAATGGTTCGAGTTTGTATAATGCGTTTAAATAATTCGGGGGGCTAATTTGGACCAGCAGATTCTGAAAATGCAATTGTTGTCTGTCTGTCAGCTAGGACATCACGTGAAAACTTCTAAACGGATTTAAATGAAACTCGACGCGGAGCAAGCTCATATTCCGGGGCGTAATTTAGCATACTTTTTATCCCTATAAATCACGTCATTTTGGCGGGATAGACGAAAACCTAGAAAAATATGGCGCTGCGATCGCATATTTTTTAAAAACTACAGAACGTGTATGAACGAAACTCGATAGAGAGGTAGCTTATATCCCGAGTCAATGATGTCATTTCCATAGAATAATGGATTGGCAAATAGTAGCGCTGCAACTGCGATGTAGACAACCATCGCTGTAATTCAATAACAAATACGTTGTCAGGTTGCCCACATGTCTTTCATTACGTATTAAATACTTCAAATCAGGTTGGCTATGACTTTTCTTTGTGCTTTGCTGTGCAGTTCTCTACATTATATTGACTTAGTTTCTTTGTAATTGTCGTGAATTGAACAAGACAATAAAGTATTGCAGGTTTATATATATAAAATACCTAATTAAGTTGTTATGTACGTAACGAGGTACTAGCAAGGGTTTTTAACGCGGCGCAGCCGCGGGGAAAACCGTAGTGGTAAATAAAAATAACCAGCCATACCCGTTGTTTCGTACACGCGGGACTTCGACTTATTCTTTCTAATCGAATCTCTGTTCTATCGCTTTGTCCTATTTATTTGGGGTTGGCACAATATGTCTTTATTCTTGTAGCTGGAGTACAGCAGACAGGCTGACGGCCCACTTGATGGAAAGCGGTTACCGTCGCCTATGGACGTTTGCAACACCAAAGATGTTACCAACGCGCTGCCGGCCTCGAAGAAATTTTATGACACCCTTTTTAAAAACTCCATATCGTAGCGCACAGCGCGAAAACCTCAGCTGAGAGCTCATTCCAAATCCCCACGGTACGCAAGAGAAATGTCTTTTTCTTCCATACTCCTCTATTCTGACATACGTCCTCTTTCACACCACAAATCATAATAGCATCCTTCTCACAACCCATGCATCTCTTTTTTTGGTCTTCTTTTACTTATGTGCCCGTCAATCTTGCAGTTTAACATTATTTTTGTCACGTGACTTCCATTCGTCCTCATTGCATTCCCATACCACCTTAGTCTTCTTCCTCTCTAATTTCCAGTCACGGGTGTAACTTAAGTTCTACTTATGTATTTAGTCATTTTTCACTTTTTCCATTCTTGTAATACCACACATCCATCTCAACATCATTACATTAGATTCGTTCTAATCTAATCTATAATATTATAAAATTCTAAATATGCCGTAGGTACATTAAAATTATTAAAAAAAAACTGGAATAGATTGGACGACTGGAAACGGTGGAGAACACGATGCAATTTTTTTTGATATCTTGTCTGTTTGTTCGGGATTCACGTAAAAATTACTGGGCCGATTTCGATGTGGTTTTCGCTGATTGTTTATGGGTGTCGTGTCCCAACAATACAAGTAGTGTATGTGCACATCACTAGCGCGTCCTCATTCAGTAAAAAATTGTAACATCGAGATATAAGATTAAGAATAATTAAAATAAAAGTTAAATACAAACATGTATATTTATTAAATTAAAATACGATGAATCCACAAAATAACATGGTGTCAGGTGTGTGCAGTTACCTTCCACCGCTACCGGCAATGGAGTTCACAGGTAACCTTTCTGATAATTTCAAATTGTGGCTACAAAAATTCAAGATATACCTTATGGCAAATGGCCTTGATGATGCCTCAGACAAAAGAAAAATCAATATATTGCTAAACTTCATTGGTGATAAAGGATTAGAAACGTTTAATTCATTTAACGTGTGAGAATCTGAGAGTTTAAACAACGTAATAAAAAAGTTTGAAGGTTATTTTTCACTCAAGAAGAATTTAAATATAATAAGGAACGAATTTTTTAGTGTCACTCAAAATGGCTTGTTACTGTAAGAATATTTTCAAAAAGTAATTAATCTGGGACTCTCCTGTGAATTAGGGGACCTTAGGGAAAGTCTTTCCTTATCAAAGATAATTGCGGGATTAGATGGCAGATTCTCAAACCTACACAACCAAGTTAATTACTGAAGAAGACTCTAAACTTACATTGGATTTTGTTATGAAATACTTACTGAGTGCAGAAGCGTCACATGTATTTGTAGAAAAGGAACAGCAAACTGAGGTATGTTACAATAATCAGGTGAAGTCTGATAAAAATATGAACAAAAAGGCTATAAAAAATTGCTGGAATTGTGGGCTTACACATGATCTGAATAAATGGAAAAATGTGTTTTAATTGCAAGAAAGAAAATCATTTTGGAAAAATGTGTCGGTAGTATGAAAACTGCATCAAAGCAAAAATCAATCAAAATGATTACTGAAGAAACTCAAGATGAAAATTTAGATTATTTTATTGGCTATGTAGGCAATGAAATTATTCAAGACTTTGTCATCGATGAGAAGAAAATTCCAATCAAAATTGATACCGGAGCGGAATGTAATAGGAACAGAGATATGTAAACAATTAAAGATAGGTGAATCTCAAATACTACCATATAATAAAAATATCGTACAACTCAATGGCAAAAGGGTACCCGTTAAAGGAATGTGTAATTTAGAGATAACTCATCCAAATAATAATAAATATAAGGTTATGTTTGTTATAATTGAAGGACATGTACCAACTTTACTAGGTTATAAAACATCTTTAAAACATAATTTTATTTCAGCAAATAAAAAATTAGTAAATGTATACAATATATCATATAATAGCTCTAATGTAGATAAACTAATTCATAAATTAAAAAATGATTTCAGTAAACTTTTTGATGGAGGTCTTGGTTGCATACCTGGGTTCGTGGACATACAGTTAAAAGAAGATGCCGTGCCTGTAGTACAAGCTGCGAGACATATTCCCTTTTCCTTATTGCCTGAACTTTGCGAGGAACTACATAAAATGGAGTGTTTAGGTGTTACAGAAAAAGTGGAAAAACCTACAAGATGGGTAAATAATTTAGTACTTGTTAGAAAACCAAATGGAGGGTTGAGAATTTGCATAGATCCTCGTGCATTAAATAAATTCATAATTCAGCCTAAATATCAGTTGCCAACTATTGATGAAATTAAAAGTAAAATGTGAAATGCAAAGGTGTTTGCATTACTAGATGCCTCTAATGGCTTCTGGATGTTGAATTTAAATAAAGGAAGTTCAGATCTGTGCACTTTCATAACTCCTTTTGGTAGATATTGATTCCGTAGATTGCCATTTGGTGTGAGTTCAGCTCCAGAAGAATTTAGTCTAATAATTAGTCAGATGTTTGAAAATATAGAAGGAGTAATACCTTACATTGATGATTTGTGCATCTATGCAAATTCAGTAGAGCAATTATACTCAAGAATACAAGTGTTTACAAATTGCCTTGAATAATGGTATAAAATTTAATTAATCAAAATGTAAATTTTTTGTAACAGAGTTAAATTTTGTGGGCCACAAATTTACAGCAAATGGTGTGTCTCCGGATCCGAGCAAGGTTCAGGCAATCATGGATATGGAACATCCAAAAAACAGAAAAGATCTGGAAAGATTTTTAGGCATGTGTAACTACCTTTCACGTTTTATTCCAAATTATTCTAAGCTAATAGAACCCCTTCGTATATTGTTAAAGAAGGATACAGTGTTTATTTGGGACAGCAACCAAGATCATGCGGCAAATATGTTAAAGAAAGCGTTGTGTAGTAGTCCATGTCTAGCATACTTTAATAATAATCAAAATATTGTATTATCTGTTGATAGCTCATCAACAGCTATGGGAGCGTTGCTTCTCGAGCTATGACTACTACAGAACAGAATTACTGTCAATTAGAGAAGGAAATGCTTCCTATTGTTTTTGGTTGTACTAAATTACATCAATATACTTATGGTCGTAGAGTTGTGGTTGAAACTGACCATAAACCTCTAGAGGCATTATTTAAAAAACCTTTATACAAGGTCCCAGCTCGATTGCAACGCATGATGTTATCATTTCAAGGTTATAATTTAGAAGTAAAATATGTACCAGGTCGAATGTTATTTATTGCTGATACACTGTCACGAAGCTGTGTACAAAAAGTACAATCGAATACAAATTGCTTAACAGAAAACCTAATTTGTCATGTTAGATTACTTAGAGATAGTTTGCCAATATCCAATGTTCAATTATTAAAAATACAAAATGCAACCAAATTGGATCCTATACTTCAGAAGGTTATTACTTATATAAAAAGTGGTTGGCCAAAATCTGTGAATGGTATTGACCAAGATACAAAATTATTTAGAGATGAATTAGGACTTTTAGATGGGATAGTGTTTAAAAGTAATTTGATTGTAATACCAAATTCATTAAAATCTGAAATTATGCAAACAATTCATAATGGTCATGTTGGAATAAGCACATGTAAAATCAGAGCTCGCTCATGTGTATTTTGGCCCAGTTTAAATAAGGATATAGAAACCTATGTTCAAAATTGTCAACCGTGTTCAAAGTACAATCCGAATTTACAGAAAGAACCTTTAATTAATCATTGTATAGAAATGATACCATGGTATAAAGTAGGAATAGATATATGTACTTTAGATAATAAGGATTATCTGATATTTATGGATTATTACTCAAAATTTATAGAAGTGTGCAAGCTGGACAATTTAACTTCAGACTCTATAATATTGCATTGTAAGTCTATATTTGCAAGGCATGGGATACCAGCATATGTAGTAACTGATTCTGGAACACAATTTACTTCTGATAATTTCAAGTTATTTTCTAGTTTATATAAATTCACTCATATTAAAACAAGTCCAAAGCATTCACAATCTAATGGACAAGCTGAAAGTGGTGTGAAAATATTTAAAAATATAATGAAGAAATGTAAAGAAGATGGTTCAGACCCATATCTTGGTCTGCCTAACTATCGTAACACCCCAAAGCCATACATGCCCTCACCAGCACAATTATTATATTCTAGAACATTAAATTCACTTTTACCTATTTCTAAAAACCAGGTACAACCAAGAGTAATGCATTATCAAAATAATTATTATAAGCATATAGAAACCACTAAGAAACACTATGATAAAAACTCAAAAGTACTCTCAGATTTATCAATTGGACAAAATATTAATTTTAAAAAGACACTTGATTCTAACGATACCTGGAGCTATAATAAAGATATGTAATGAACCTCGTTCTTTCTTGGTGCAGGATGATAAAGGTAATATTTATAGAAGAAATAGAAAATTCATTAATACTGCATTCAATTCAAATGTAATTTTCAATAATAACACTTCAAATACTGAAGATCATAGTATGGATCATATACCTGATGTGTATAATTTACCAACTAGTAGTTGTAATTCGAATAATGATGAAACTGATATGTCTAGTTCAAATGATTGTGTACCTAATGTATCAACTGATCAAAATAGTGAACAGCAGAGTGTACCTAGTGTACCGACAGATGAGATAAAAACTAGTAGTGGTCGCATTGTTAGGAAACCAGTTAGATTTAATGATTACATAGTGTTTAATTAGATACCTTTAAGTTTAAGATAGTTAGTAAATGTCATTATATTATATTATGTAATTAAAAGCTATTAAAAAAAGGGGGGGATGTTTATGGGTGTCGTGTCCCAACACTACAAGTAGTGTATGTGCACATCACTAGCGCGTCCTCATTCACATCTCGGCCAGTAAAAAATTGTAACATCAAGATATAAGATTAACAATAATTAAAATAAAAGTTAAATACAAACATGTATATTTATTAAATTAAAATACGATGAATCCACAAAATAACACTGATCGATAGCAAATTTTTAGACTTAAATCTGCATTACTTTTTATCCTGGGAATGATTTTAAATGGCCAGATTAAAAAATCTGGAATTCCAATGTGGTTTTTTTACTGATCGATAGTTGATTTTATTTATTAAAATGTGTAATCCCGCATAAAAATTAGCTTATTCCGGCACATTTTTAGCTTATATTCTCTTTTAAATACTGTGGTACTTTGCATCCCGGGAATCCCGCGGGAATTTTAAGTCAAGCGTGACGAAGTCGCAATCATATCCTAGTGTCATAATAATATTCTCTATAATCTTCTGAACCGTGCAAGATCACATAATAAAACAAGAACCAAAATTAAGATAAAATTCCTGTTTTAAGTTGTAAAATTTTCATTTAAATCCGTTGTGCTCTCTAAGAGCCTATTCAGGCTAAACAAAAAATTAAAAAGAAACCAAAATGTTAAAATATTTAAATTTAAATTATTTGTTTGACAAACACCCTCCTATAAGGTCTTTCCTTCCCTCTTCTACCCTGTCTGTCGTGTCATAGTAAAGTTCAAAACTCTCTTTGTCTCCTTTCTTCTATGGTTTTTGTACTTGTGTGTATTATAATAAAATTAATTAAATGAATATTTTGTATTAAATACTATTGTTACATACAACTTAAGTTCCGACGAAAACAAAATCCACCTGCATATCTATAAAAACACATTTTAGTACCCGTCGGCATTTGAACGAATTGTAATCCTTTTATGATTGTCTTCTTTTGTTCACTTATGTATTGGTTATTGTGGAGAGCAGCCTATTGTACTCGTTTATGGCCGCTTGCAGGCATAATTAGCCAAGTGTGCGGATTACGATTCTAGGAAATTCGGTCCACGCTGCCGGGCGGACATATTGCATTTGTACAGTATAAAGCAATGGCCCGATGGAGGGAGCAGGCAGTCGAGCGATAACCACGAGCGAAGCAAGACGTGTGTACTACAATTGGGAATCTAAAAAATCTAGTGACGGACTTTGCGCGTGTTATTGAATTACGACCTCCTGCATTAAGTTTGGACTTGTTGTGTTCGGTTATATTTGTACCTGTGTTATACGTGTTTGTATAGTTCTAATAAACTCTATAATAATTCCAATGGCATTTTAATTCGAGTCCTGCAACTCGTAATAACATTAACCAACTGTTACTCAACTATGAAAGTTTTAACTGCGGCGTAGCCACGGGCAAAAGCTTGTACATCTAAATCTTCCTTGAAAAATGATCTAATTGATGGTGAAAACTGCTTAAAAATCCGTTACGTGGTTCAGGAGGAGTTAGCCGATATACAAACGCGAAAAGCGACTGTTTTATACTATGTAAAGATGTGTATTGTATATAAGCTCTCTTACCTCGGCTAAGCATTTCAGTTTGATGATTTGCGTTGGTAAGGTCTTCAGTTTGTTTTTGTCGATGAGCAGCGACCGTAGATGATTCAAGTGAGCAATGCTTGCTGGTAATTGCTCAATAAGATTGTCACTTAGTACGAGGGCTTGAAGCGAAGTTAAACGGCCAACGGCCTCGGGAACTTCTACTATCTGATTGCCCCCCACTGACAGAATTTGTAAACTGCAAGCAAGTAAGGTGTAACTTCAAGGTTCAATATAACAACGGCCCCCTAAAACGTCCCACTGTTGGGCTCGGTCCAAAGCGTATTTGGCGGGTTTCACAGATCGTTTCAGAACAGTTTTTCTGGAATGAATCACATTTCCAGTTTAATAGCCACGTTAACAAACAAAATTGCCGTTATTGGAGTCTAATGAAGCCGAGACATAAACATAAAAACCCCTCATTATCTAAAAGTTACTGTTTGGACCTTGATGTAGGCACGAGGTTTAACTGGAAAACACTTGCCAAGCAAGTTTACGAAATTTTGCTTCCTGTTTAGAACTGTGCCAGCAAAATAACGTTTATTTTCAAGAACTAAATTCCCAGGAACTGTATGTAGAGTAATTAAAAATATTTCTTCTTTAGTTGAGCTAATATATTATTTAAATATTGACTTGAAATTTTGAAAAAGACCTTTTAGATAACCTATATATCGGCTATCCTTGTCTAAGGTGGTTTGGAGGGTTTCACATTCGCGATGTTTTCCTTTTCTGTTAATAGTTACAATATTCGAATTAGGTGCTGACGCGAAGTACCCGTTACTCCAGTATTCGATCCATACATTAGCCACTTAGATACCAAGATTTGGATGAAGCGATTAAGATGAAAAAACAATATAAGCAACATATTTTCCTGTCTACGACGCAGTTATTTCAGATTAGATAAGAGTTATGTGCTTTAAGGTGTCTGCGTAGTATATTAGTCAGTTAACTGTGAAAGTGATAATTGGATAAAATTAAACATTACAATAGTTTTGTGGGGCAAAGTTTTATGACAACAAAGTCAACAATATTCCAAAAATATTCAAGGGTTATCAATAAACTTTAAAAAATTTATAAATAAACGTTTGCCCAGAGAAGGCTTAGGCTTATTGCACTACAAAAAAAATTTTTGACGACCGCACCGAATGGGACTATTGCGATCACTACCAAGCTCTTTCAGTACTCATTGTATTAGTGAAAACTACATTAGAAAAGCCGAATAATAATAATTATGATGTCAAAATAGCTAGGGGGTTGTTGCGCCGCGTCTTTACTAAAATTGCCTTGGAAGCGGTGGTAGACTCATGAGTTTCAATAAGTAATCTGTAAGATTCCACTTTAATATAAATACATTCATGTTCATTGTTAACGCCTGGTTCCCTAAACGAATTGGGAGGCCTGTGCCCAGCAGTGGGACGTTTATGGGCTGTTATTATTATTTTATTGTTGCAACGGTCTTTAACGAAAGTATTTCAAAAATGAAGAATAACTTAGGTTACTAAAAGTAGATGGAGCGAAAGTTATTTGTCAGGATCGTCGCAAGTAGAGATCCATAGTCTCTGCCTAGCCCCATGGGAAACAGGTGTGATAATATGTATGTTTGTACGCTATTGCCATGGAAAAAGAACACTGTCCTTTCTTGCTAACTCAAGAACTACTCAATTGATATTGTTTAAACCAATTGTCAAAAATATTTTGGAAACTCTACAGCCTCAAATTCATTTGTGCTTCTTCTTTTCTAATTTTCTTCACAGTTGAAACGTTGGGTAAGGAACACAGTTTTTACGATTTTAGAAGCTAATATTATCTCACCACCTACTCTTCCATGGTTATAATATATTCTACCTATAATCCCTTAAGCAAGACTATAAATAGAATATTGAAACTCGGTCACTGTCTGCTATGGGCAAGGCGCCCAGAAAACCTGCTTTGCTGGATTGCTTATTGACTTAAATAAAAATGTCATTACAGGATATCTTCATGATTTTTCAAGTTCGGACTAATGATACACAACGCCTATGTGCATTCGAAAAAATATTTTTCAACTCTCAGTTACCTGTACGGCGACCACTCCAACTTTCTGTTGTTACAGGATTTTACTACACCATTGTGTCGATTGCGTAGTACCTACCATACCATACAGACTAGATTTATCAAAGATATCTGAATATGCAGTATGTTCTATAGTTTTATCCATATAGCCAGAATAGTTTCCGAAAAAATTGACATATAAAGACCACCAGGACATAACGAAAAAATAAGGGTTTAGTTTTTGCCAAAATGAGCGCGGAACCTTAAAAATTGGCTCCTTATACTTAGACCTTCGATCAAAAATATATCGAAGACTTAGACAAGATTTTCCAAAATGTATTAATAATTATTGGGAAAGTATATGGGATTAGCGTATAACGTGGGAGAACGATTAACTGACGTTAAACTTTGACGCATCTTTATATTAACTGCAGAAGACTGCGTAAAACATGTTTTTATGTGTAAAGTCTCCTATTATATCTTATTGTCTGGTGAAAAGTCTCCTGTGCATTCATCTATCACTAAAAAGTGTGCGTAAAATTTGGCTCCAGATAACTTGTACATTACCTGCCTACTCAGCTAGCTAAAACAAGATTAAATTCAATATTAAAATCAACCGGTCATTTGAAGTTACAGAAATGCTTCTTTAACTTCAAATACTTCCATAAGCCTTTGAAATGTTATGTAATAGGTACTTAGTCTTTTGACAGTATCAATTCGTTTGTATTGTTTGAGTTCTGTTTAATACGAAATATTCTATCTAATTCAATTGTAATAAATAAACCAAGCTTCTGAAAATACTATAGTAATTGTCACACTCAGTCTTGTACGAATTTTTCATAAATTTAAATAGTGACGATTGAATTTGTAGCTTTAATCTGTAATTTACGGCAATACGGATGTGGACACATATTACATTAGAGTATATCATTATTTATCTACCTAACTTTTAAGTACACATAAAAGAATAGGCGTTAAAATAACATCTTACTTTTAAAATATCATGATAGAACTAATTTTAGCTATTGTGAATGCTCTATTTGATTTAGGGCCGATTTTCCAATCACCAGATAAAAGTTATTCTATAGAGTAAAACACAACATGGGAAACTTAAAAATGACAGTTGCGTAAAATAGGTAAATAAACCATAGAAGACGGTGATCTAGGCTCAGTATTCTACTTATAGTCTTGAGGGACTATGGGTAGAAAACAATACAAATAAGTTTTCTTTTATTGAATTCGATTGTATGTAATTTTATATTTGCGTAAATAAAACAGATGAATTATTTTACTTTAGAATTTAATCAGGTTGTAATTTATTCGACTGATAGCTTTTATCTGACGATTGAAAATCGGCTCCTTTTACTTTTGCAAAGTTATGAAGTCAACAGTTTGTACGCTCGTACAAAATCTATGAGTCGGCTCATCGGCTGCTACATTTTATAAAATGATGAAAAGTAGGTATCCCAAGTAATTTGATTCGATTCGATTTTTTTCCTTTAAAAGGTTTTTCTAATAAATATTAATAATTATATATTTTATATATTTATTTTATTTATTAATCTTTAAGCTCTCGTTGTGTAGCAGTTAGAAAAAACGATTAGTTACTAGCACATATCTTCCAATTGCAATATTAGTAGATATTTGCATTAAAAATTATTATCCAGATAAAACTCAAGCTCAACGCACCTGCATAGTTTCCATATATCTTTCGGTATGTTCACTATGTTATTGCTGCCCAAATAAAGGTATTTCAATGATGTCAACTCCAGTACTTGTTCAGGGAAGAAATTCAGTTGATTCCCGCTTAAATTCAACTCCCTTAACGAACATTTTGACGAAAAAAATGTCTTTGGCAATGACTCGTTAGTGAGTTGATTGTGTTTCGCTATCAGCGAAGTAAGCGGACAATGTTTGAATACATCTGCCAGTATAGTGAGCCTATTATTACTGACGTCCAGTATCTTCAGGTTGCTAAACCTGTTTATTGGCTCCGGCAACGCCTGTATCCTGTTGCTGTATAGTAAAATTATTTCGTAGTTATCTGCGCAATCCTTTTCGTCAACAATGCTCTTCAATTCGGATGACAGGCTTACTGTGCCTAATAGCTGGTTCGATAGGTCTAATGTTTTTTGCTCCCTGCTGTCACTGTCCCCACTGTCGGATGTGTAGCACTCCATTATTTCGTACTGCTTCACGATAAGGTGGAATTTGTATCATTTGATGTCTTTCTTTCGGTAGCTAATCACATTATCAGTGTATGACATCACGTGGCAGACAGCTAGAGACCGTTCGCCTACTCAGCGGCGCACGCGCAACTGCTGTGCTCGCGATCGTTGTGACACTTGTTTGGTGATAGCGATAGCGCTTCGATTCGAGACGTAGTATGCCCCTCTTGTGCCAAAGTAGCCGATTCATTATTCAACAGCAAGACATGTTGGTTAGCAAATGCGAACATGTGTCCTAGGCCATATTGCATAACAATATTGTCATCACATACAATGAGGTACTTCCTGCTATCGTTTGGCTAATCACTTCGATATTTAGAACGCAAATTTTGTTTTTTGTTTGCTTATAACTTATACGACAGATATATCTACTATGTGCAAATCCATTGATATAATATTCCTTCGTCATAGCATTGGATATGGACCGATTTTTATGAAATTTTAAAGACAGGAAATGCACATGTTAATCCCTATTAATATTATAAATGCGAAAGTAACTCTGTCTGTCTGTCTGTCTGTCTGTCTGTCTGTCTGTCTGTCTGTCTGTCTGTCTGTCCGTCTGTCCGTCTGTCCGTCTGTCTGTTCCGTTTTCACGGAAAGACTACTGGACTGATTTGGCTGAAACTCAGTATATGTCAGTATATACTCAGTCTTGTCATAAATATTGTAACAAAGAAAAAAAAAATTCGATTGCAAATAACATTTATAAGTTTTACACTGTGTTAGTTTAATACATAAATATAAAACAATTTAAAATATAAAAAGCTTATTCGAAGAGGTCTCCATTGGCTGCAATACAGGCCTTTAAACGTTGAGGCCAGTTATCAATAGAAGCACACACTCTTTCCATGGGAAAATTCTTCACTGCCAATCGTATGGATTGTTTTAGGGACTCCAAATTACCATGGCGTTTAGAGCAAGCCGTACTCTCTAAAACTGATCATAAATCAAAATCCAGCGGATTAAGATCGGGACTAGACGACGGCCAGTCTTCAGCTCTGATGAAGTCCGAAACGTTCGTTTCCAACCAAGACTGCGTGGACCGAGCTTTATGACCCGGCGTCAAGTCTTACTGGACGGACCATTCTTGGTTATTGAACATGGTGTCGTTAAGGGGCTTAACTACCTTCTCAACAATGGTATCTTGATACACTTGTGCCGATGTTTTGATACCTTTTTCACAAATATATGGCTCAGTCACTCCTTCATAGCTAACACCCCACCAAACCATCACTGAACACGGGTAATGCCCACGTTGCACTCTGTCGACTAATTTAGAAGCTTCCTTAAAGCTTTGAGCATAAATACGGTCATTTTGTTTGTTAAAATGTTGCTCAATTGTAAAAATGTTGTCATCCGTAAACAAATTTTTTCTGTGACCTCCCTTTGCGTGCCGCTTCAGTAGTTGTTTCGATTTTACCATCCTATTCTTTTTTAAATTATGAGTTATGAAATGACCAGTGCGTCTCTTATAGGCTGCAAGTCCTAAGTCATCTTTTAAAATACGCGACATGGCTCTAGGTGAATTCTTCATCTCCCGAGATAAAATCTTTGACTTTCGGACAGGATTTCTTGGAATTCTTTCCCTTACTGCTTTGACCACCTTTTTCGTACGAACACTACGTGGACGGCCAGATCTTTTTCTGTCACAAACAGAGGAGGTCTATTGTACCTATTAATAGCCCGGTACACAAACATTTGACTAATACCAAGCGTATGCAGAGTTTTAAAAATTTCATTTGGCTCCATACCTACATAATACAATACGTATGTATGTACGTATGCATTATATAATACAATCACAGCGATTCGGTTCTCTTTATCGCCCCACTCCATTTTAAAATCGCAAAATGTTGTACAATGTATTGGCGCCAAAATGAGAAAACACAATGAACAATCATATAAAAATGACAGATCCCAAATTCAAATGTAATATTTTGTTTCTTTTTAATTGTAAAAGTATTTATGGCCAGACTAAGTACATATTTTCGATGCCGAGAATGAACATAGGATACTTTTATCCCGAAAAATGGGATAGTTTCCGGGATAAAAATATGTTTGTCTCTCTGTTTGTTATCTATTTATGGAAAGACTATTGGACCGATTTAGCTGAAACTCGGTAAATATGTAATTTTAATACCGATGGTGGCCAAGGGATACTTTCATCTCGCATAATGGTATAGATTTATGTAAAGGTTATCCCAAAAAGTGGGATAGGTTTTTTGTGATTTTCCATTTAGTCATCATTGTCCTATTTGTCCGATTTGCCCGATTTGTACGATTTGTCAGAGTTGTCCGAGTTCTCCGATTTGTCCGAGTTGTCGAATTTGTCCGATTTGACCGATTTGTCCGAGGTGTCCGGATTGTCAGAGTTGTCCGAGTTGTCCGAGTTGTCCGATTTGTCCGAGTTATCCAATTTGTCCGATTTGTCAGAGTTGTCCGATTTGTCCGAGTTGCGAGTCATCTCGCATAATGGGATAGATTTATGTAAAGGTTATCCCAAAAAGTGGGATAGGTTTTTTGTGATTTTCCATTTTGGTCATCTTTGTCCTATTTGTCCGATTTGCCAGATTTGTTCGAGTTGTCCGATTTGTCCGAGTTCTCCGATTTGTCCTTTATGTCATTATTGTCATTTTTGTCATTTATGTAGTTTTCATAGACGGGGGTAGATTAATATAGCTAGGACCGTCTGAAAGAAAGTATGAAAGTTTGGAAGAGACCAATCAAAAAAATAAAAATTCATCACCTATAAAAAAAGCGATAGTAACTCGATATGTCTTTCCGTTAAACTTTCACGGAAAACTACTAGGAAAACTGGATCGGTTTTGCTGGATTAAATGTAGTTTTGGTACCGAAAACGGTCATAAATACTTTACATGCCGGGAGCTGGGATAGTTTGCGATCTAAAATGAAATTAATGTTACGAGTGCAAATAGCACTATTATAAAATTTTAGTACAATGTAACCTGTATTAACGCCTGCTCTTTAAACAAGAAACACGCACTAGTGGGCGACCCGCGGCGTAGCCGCGGGGTAAACTTTAGTATTTTATAATAAGTTCTTTTAATACACTTAAAAGAACTAACTATGTGATTGTCTATAATATTATAAAATTTTAAAAACAATTATAGTGACGCTGGTGTAATGCCCTAGTATTTCTATTCTTATTAATTAATTGTTGTGCCGTGAATTAACTTGAACTTTGATAACATGGAAATAGTTTTATAATATGGAAATACTCAATTTTCTGAAATTAATGAATTATTAATATTATTATTATAAAAACGCCATGTCTGTACATTAGAGCTATTTAAAAAAAACGACTGATGTACACTATATAAAAGATGCATTTTTTTTAGATTTCTTGTATATTTGTCGGTTTGTTTGTTTAAAACTACTGGGCCGATTTAGATGTGGTTTTCGTTGATCGACAGAAAATTCTTAGACTTAATATCTGTGCTACTTTTTATCCTAGTAATCCCGCGGGAATTTTTCTGAGAATTATTTAAAAAAGTAAGATTAAAAAAGAAATTCGAATTTCATTGTAATTTTGTCAATAATCGATAACAAATGTTATGTAATAAAATCTGTGGTTTTTTTTTATCGCGGAAATACCGAGGGAATTTTCCCCAGAGCAGTTTGTGGTTGTTCGGGTGCATTAAAATTAGCTTATTTCAACACAGTTTTCACTAAAACGTCAGTTTACATTACTTACTTCTTTAAATGCTGCGGTACTTTGTGTCTCGGGAATCCCACGGGGATTTCAAGTCCGGCGTGGACGAAGTCGTGGACATATTCTAGTATCACATATAAAGGCCGTTATTTTTTTTTTGAATATTAACTTATGGTCGGTTCCTATATCTTAATACTAGCTTTTGCCCGCGAGTTCGTCCGCGTGGAATAGTAAAAAAAGTAACTTAAAAAAACCCCGATTTTGTAACATTCTTCATTGGTGCTCCGCTCCTATTAGTCTTAGCGTGATGATATATAGCCTATAGCCTTCCTCGATAAATGGGCTATCTAACACTAGAATTTTTCAAATCAGACCAGTTCCTGAGATTAGCGCGTTCAAGCAAACAAACAAACTCTTCAGCTTTATATATTAGTATAAGATGCATCCACTGGCCCTACCATCGTTCGAATTTTGATATTAGTTGTATGGAGCTTATGTCAAATTTTAACCGACAAAATGGCAAATGAACAGTCGTTAAGATATAGGGGAAACGGGCCTTAGTAAATAAATTGAGGGTCTTGTTCTTAATGACTTAGAGTGAGTTTGTAGGCTTCTTTAAGGTTCTTAAAGAAGCCTACAAACTTACTCTAACTCAGTATGAACAAGACCGTAAATGTTAAGTAAGGCTTTCCTAAATTTTGTTTTACACCCGGGCTACGAATCGGTACTCAAGGAACTACTGGCGGTAAAAGCAATGTAGTATTAAATATATCCAAACATTTTCATCTTACTTATCCCTGCAGGAACGGAGAAAGAATACAATTTCCTGCGGCCGGGCGGCCTTTCGTAAGAGGCGAAAAACAACCCACAGCCAGGTGGTAGGGCATTTGCCTGACTGGACGGCTACCACCCCTGGTCTAAACTAGTCGTCATAACAACCTTGAGTTGTGTTCCGGCATTAATGACCAGGTTCCAGTCTCCCTTAAGAGAGCAGCAGCGCATTTGTAGCACCTTTGGTGTTGCAAATGTCCATAGGCGATGGTAACCGCTTTCCATCAAGTGGGCCGTCTGCCTGTTTGCTGAACTCCTGCAATAAAAAAAATCTACGTTGATAGAATTATCTATCGACTGAAAAGAAAATAAATCTGATTTTCACAATTTCCATTATGCACCAACTGAAGCCTTACAACATGTTTGGCTAAACTTTACGAACGCCCTTCTTAGGTTATAAATTATTATTGTAACAGACGGTTGCGAAATTTATTATACCTATGGCTTTGCAACCAAAATAGGGTTCTTATACCACATCACTGCTTTCTGCACATAATCTTGAGCGGCCACAAAAACAAAGTATCTACTTTTATAGTGAGACGTAATGCTAAAAACTGATAGTCTACGTCCAGCGTCATACATTGCTTCAAATGCTGAGTACAAACAGCATTAACGAAAAGTAACAATTGGGTTTCGATGACGGTATGTAGACTGTGTTTTATTGAACGTAAGGAAAATATAGGTAAGGAAGACAATTTACATGTTAAGAAATGAACGACAAAAGGCATTAAGTTCACTAAATATATACAGAGGGTAAAACCTCAGCGTATTTCACTTTGTTTCCTCTGTTTCTCATGCTGTGGCCACACTTGCGATAGTGTTAAAGATATTGACTGTGGCCGAATGCGTCTTATTTAAAGAGTTACAAATAACGGCATTATCAAATAGCCACATTAGTGTACATATCACAATACATACTTTATCTGTCAATCTTTAACGTCATTTGTTAATAACATTAAATATTGACAAATAACGTCGCATCTCAAATAACGTATTATATATGATTGAAACTTGACATAGTGCTGGCTTATAAGTTATAACCCGAGTTAACACTTAGGATACATTTTATCCCGACAAATTAGGTCATTTCCATGGAATAAACGGATTAGCAAAATAGATGGCGCTGTAATCGTGTTTATCAATTCGCTAACAAATACTTACTTTGTCATAAACAACATCTCATTCATTGTATTAGTACTTCAAATCAGGTTGGCTGCGACTCGCCTCTGTGTGTTCGAGTGCGCAATTGTGTAGACTTAGATATGGACTTAGTTTCTTTTTTACTGTAGTGAAAGAAACAGTAGTTTTAGGTAAAACACCTAATTAAATTCGTATATATGTAGCATAGCTACTACCTAGGGGATTTTCACGCGGCGTAGCCGCAAGGAAAACTCTAGTGCTATAATAAATCTGTAAATGGTTCGAGTTTGTAGATTGCGTTTAAAAATGTGAAAAAAATCACAATCAATAGATTGCGACGGGTCGATGCCGTAGAGATTTCGTAGCGTGCTAAATTAATAAAAGTTGTTTAAATAAACTTGTGAACTATGAAGTAACTGCATACGATGCTAATTCACTTGTTCTAGGCCCTAGAACAAGTGAATTAGCATCATATCTAGCTAGAATCTAAGGGATGAGAATTGACACATTTTATAAATTTTGTAGCTTACGATGTTCTTCCTGATAAGGTTCGATATTTTAATTTCAGTATTTATTCGCACGCAGTTTTATTAATTTAATAAATTAATTATATTATTTATTTAGGTTTATGGCTTGGCAGCTAGGCCTTTAAGCCAGATCTTAGATTATAATGTAGTTTCTTCATTTTCTTAAGCCTTGTGTAGCAAAGCTGAACTGTAGGTTATCAGCTGGTGCCATTCAATGGAGTTCTTGTGACAACTCAAAAGGCCAAATTCGACTATACAGTTCACATTTCTCACAAAACACATAATTATTACTCAAAAACTATCAGTATCCTGCAACTATTGTTCATTTTAGAGTAATTTTACACATTCTTATAAAATAAAACTGCATAGCACAACTTCTCCTTTCAGTTCCCGCCAAAAACTCTAATAAATTGTTTTTTTTTAGTTTACGGCTTGGCAACTAGGCCTTTAAGCCAGGCGCAGTTGTATTGTAGGCTACAATCGACACCATCCAACGGAGTGTTTGTGAAAACTCGAAAGGCCACATTTGGCTATACAGTTCACATTTCTCACAAAAACACATAATTACGACTCAAAAACTACCAATATCCTACAACTATTGTTCATTTTAAAGTAACTTTACACATTTTTAGAAAACAAAACGGTACAGTACAAATCTCCTTTCAGTTCCCGCCAAAAACTGCCAATTAATTATGTCGTGACCTACTAGGGTACAGAGTATAAAGATTTTGGCCTTCCGACTTGCTGTCATCCTGATTTTTTAAAATCAAAATAGCAAGCATCGATCAAACAAACCATCAGATTAGAAAATCTCGCTAATTCATTCAACTATTATTAACATATTTCGAATATTTTGCAAACCCTAGCGATAACGCAGTACCTAATATCGCGAGCTGCCCTCCGGTACGTGGCTGCGCCGCGGCGGCACGTCCTTTGAAGAAATAGCTTAGTCTCTTTTATGCGCAAGTGGGACGGTGTTTGTGTACAGTGTAGATACTTATCTATTGAATTTCTCAGCATTTCACAGATCGTATTTTAAAGCCTGCACTACACTCGCCTAGAGTTCTCGCGTTTTCAGCTGTTCCTGCGGACATCATCACGAGAACACAAGAGGGCGTTCACATTCTCAGTGTCGCGCGTTGTCGCGAGAATGTGGAGACGCCTTAGTTTTATAATTAAACCAAATATGGTGTCAGTTGACCAAAAAGTGCCCCTATTGAACTGTAAAACACTCCTTTTCTAATTTTTTGCAGCCGCGTTTTCAACCGTTTAAAATGGCTGCTTTGAAATTTTAAACCACTGCTTTTAGTTTAAAACGTTTTAAAGCGGTTGTTTTACATTTATAGTATAGACCCGCTTGACATAATATAATAAACGACAAAACCAAGATTATTGGTTTTATTTCATTAAAATTTGCAATATGAATAACAATGTTAGAATTACTTATAAGTTATTTCTAAACACATCAATGTAGTATCTCTATGAAAGTTACAAAAAGTTTTGATAGTACACCACATTCACCCAGCCGTCAGGTTTCATAATCTCTAAATCAAACTGGGGCTCTTCTTTCCCTCGAGGATCACTGAGGAGGGGTCGTTACATTTTCCTTGACTGTTGGTAAAGTTCCATCTCCCTCTGTAGCCTCAGAACAATCCTGAGATTCAAGTTGTTCCTCTCCTAATGGTGGAAGAGGAGCGAGATGTCTATTTGACACGTCCATTTTCGCGTCCATCTGATAATCTCACATGTGAGTAAGAATGGTTAACTTATAAAAGCTCCACTTCTTTCACCTCAGAATCGTATTTTGTTTGCCTCTTATTATTTCATATTAACACCGGACCGGACTGCAAGAGCCACGTTGGTAACGATTCACCGTCAACCGTTCGTCGAGGATGCTTTAAAAATATTTCATGCTGAGTAGCCTTAGTAGCTGTACATAACAATGATCTGACAGAATGGAGAGCTGGCGATAAGACATGTTCCCAGTAGGTGCCGTCAAGATTCTTCGTCTTCAGGCATAATTTAATTGTTTTCCATAAGATACCGTTAAGACGTTCTACTTGGCCATTTCCTTGTAGATTATATGGCGTTGTACGACTACAAGCGATACCATTTGATACCAAGTAAAACCGCAATTCATTGGACATAAAAGCAGAGGCATCAGTCTCTACTACTAGTTAAAGCGGATTTCAGTATATCTGACTTTAATTTCTGAAAACAATTAATTGCAGTTTCATTCAAAGGGAACTCGGTCACTCTTGTTAGAGGGTTGATTTTTTTCGAGATTTTTTAATCCACTTACAATAGTGTTCAAACATGCCGAGAGCTCGCTTAAGAGATTGTGAATCTATAGGAATTGGTAAGCTTATTAGGGGGCGTAGGCGTTCTTCGTCTGGCTGAATTGAGTTGTCAGCAATTTTATAGCCGAGCAATTTGACGGATTTTTGTCCGTATACACACTTCTCTTCATTTAGTGTGAGGTTATACTTCGTTGCAACCTCTTTCAATTGTTTTAGGTTGTGGTCATGTTCATCCTTTGTTTATACCACAGACTGTGACGTCATCGAGGTACGCATAAGTGCCCATCAATTTTTCTTTAGAGATAATACGCTGTAGTGTTCTTTGGAAAGCAGCAAGTCCGTTGGTAACTCCAAATGGTATCCGAGTAAATTGGTACCAATTTCCACATGCTTCAAATGCTGTATATTTCCTTTCACTCGTCAAAATTGGTACTTGATGGTAAGCACTTTTTAGATCTTTTTGACTGAAAAAATTATGCTCTGCTACCTTCGAAACTATTGATTATATTAGACAATGGATATGCATCCAGCTCGGTAAATCTGTTAATCGTTAGCGAATAGACAATTACGAGACGTTTACGATGTGTCGTAACGCCAGTGATCAAGACCTAAGCTCTCCAAGGTGAGTTACTAGGTTCAATGATACGATCCTTTAAAAGTTTAGTGACCTCTTTTATAAATTGACTGTCAGATTCAGAATATTTTCTTGATTTTATAGCAACGGGTTTCACGTTCGATGAAAGGTTGGAAAAAAGTGAAACCGGGGGCACCATAGCCGCCACAATATTACAAATTTTTAAAGCTTTAGCTGGACCACCAAACTCTATCTCTACGAACGAATGACTCTGTAAAATATTGTGTCCAATAATGACATCAGCGCAAAGATCCTCTAAGATATATAAAGGCTTATATTTGTATATGTGTGTTCATTCAATTTTATAGTTGCTGTGCAATATCCATCCACATATGTAAAATTTTTCTTTGAAGCCAAAGTTACTGTTTCTTTCCAGGGATAGCGATTTAGACTTAGTAACTGAGCGAAACCCTTGTTGATAAAACTCGTTGAACTTCCGCTATCTATCAAAGCATCAGCTTTATGGTTGTCGACAGTAATAGATACCGTACTTCTTCGCAGACTAGCCGGCGATGCTGCTAAAATTGCTGACAGGCTTTCATCACATGATTCTACTATGGCATTATTAACCGACTTAATTGTCGTATCGCTGCTTCTACAAACTTTTGCAAAATGGCCTTTCTTTTCACAAATTTGGCAAGTGGCACGGAATGCTGAACATTTGATTCTCTGGTGAACGTTTTCACCATAGAAAAAGCAGCGTTTGCGTGATGGCGTTGCAGCTAGATTAGGACTGTTGCTCTGTAGACTGATATCTTCGAGCTGATTGAGGTCATAGCAGAATGCGTAGGGTTGCTTTTGAAATCATTCGAATTCATCTCAGCCATTTCCAGAGACATCGCCTGATTATAAGCCTCTTCTAAACTTATTTCTAGGTTTTCCAGCAGCCTTTGTCGAATTCTTTGAGAATGTATACCAGCGATAAAAGCGTCACACATATTCGTTTCTATATTCTTCGGTAGTGACAGATTTAAAATTACAGTCTAAGGATAATTCTTGTAAATTTCGTAAGAAATCTCCCACTGTCTCTTCGGGTTTCTGCTTGACAGAAGTCAACAAGAATCTAGTATGAATTTCATTTTTAGGCTTTAGGTAAATGTCGTCTAATATTTTTATAGCTTTCGCGTACTCTTTATTTTCTCTTACGAATGAGTATATATTTGGAGATATGTTGTTAAGCAATATCATAAGTTTAGTGCTATCGGGTACCTGATCATCTTTAGTCTCGATACCAAGATATTTCTCGAACGTCTCTTTCCAGTGACGGTATTTTAAACCTGCGGCTGGAGGACCAGGATCCGTGTCAAACTTTTCTTGTCTAAGTAATCGCGCTAATGAAGCCATTTTATTTTTACTGCCTTTTATTAATGAAATAAGTTGACATAACATAATAAACCACGAAACCATGATTATTGGTTTTATTTCATTAAAATTTGCAGTATGAAATTCAATGTCAGAATTACTTATAAGTTATTTCTAAACACATCAATGTAGTATCTCTATGAAAGTTACAAAAGAGTTTCGATAGTACACCGCACCGCTTAGATATAGATTCTCAACCCGCGGCTCGTACGAGTGACCTGCCTGAGATACTACATAGTTTTATAATGCATTTACATTGGTGAATGAGATGGAGATACTCTTCAGGTAATGCATTAATGAAAAGGTTGAAAAAAACTAATTCTTCTATTGTGTTTTTCATCGAATCATTGAGTTTTTAAAGAGGGGGAATTTCTCAATACTTTTTAACAGTGTGTTCCATTTTATGCAGTATTCTTGAGCGTCACGCATCTTTCTGGCATTGCAAATAACCATCGAAGACGTAATCCCTTTTCTACAGGTGAGCCGTCAGCCTATCTCTTGTGTATTATAGTAATAAAAACACCTAAATAAAATAATTGCGACTCGCCACATGTCTATTCTAAATGGCCCCTAAAAGAAGATTGTGTATAGCTGTTATGGACGAATGAAGTTAGCGATATAGACCAAATTCGCTTACATTAACTATAATAAAATATTATTTCTGCCCATCACAGATGACTTATTAAGTATTACCTCCATACAATATTGTACTTCTTACCTCTACCCTTCATAGTCAACTGAGTCGTATTACTTTGACATCACGCGGTGAATTGTTGGCGCAGGGCCTTGGCTCTTACCAAGCTCGACGCAGAGCAGGCCGAGGAGAGGGCAATCATCGAATGCTGGACCTATCCAGCCGACCTGCGGAATCTGGAGGCGCAGTCTGAGCACATGCGCAAATCCCTCAAAAGGATTTGCGACGCTGCTATGCCTCGAGCCAAACGACCGCCGCCGCGTACATCGGTCCATTGGTGGACTGAGGAGCTGGATGAACTGCGGAGGGCAGTCCGCAGAATCAGCCACAGGCTCAAACGCAGCAGAGCGCGTCGTCCTCCAGACTATGTTGAGGAGAATGGACTCGTTGGAGAGTTCAGAGAGACCAGAAAGGCCCTTTCGATCGCAATCCTGCGAGTGAAAGCTCGGGCTCGGGAGGAGCTCCTCGAGACACTAGACCGGGACCCTTGGGGGCGTCCGTACCGTGCGGCCCGCAACACGTTGCAGCCTTGCACCTCCACGGTTACGGAAACGCTCGAACCCGAGGTCCGCCGGTCGGTTATCGATAGGCTCTTCCCGGATCCGGGGATCTTCACTCCCCCTGATATGGGTCCAATCATTCCCGCCACGTCGGAGGTTGAGCCGCACTCCATCACCGAGGAAGAGTTAGACGTCACCCTGGACCGGCTCCAGGCCAGGAAGACGGCTCCGGGACCCGACGGGGTTCCGGGTCGGCTCCTCTTCCTGGCCGTTAAACATCTACGCGGCCAGCTGCGGGAACTGTTCGATGCCTGTATTCGCGCAGGTCAGTTCCCATCGCAATGGAAGGAGGGCCGATTATGCCTGATTCCCAAGGGAGGCCGTCCTCCCAACGATCCGTCCGCCTACAGGCCCATAGTGTTGCTTAACGAGGTCGCCAAGGTTTTCGAGAAGATCTTAGCGGAACGCCTCGTTAAGCATCTCGATACTGTGGAGCCGGGGCTAGCACAGACGCAATTCGGGTTTCGGCGGAGGCGCTCCACGTTGGACGCCTTCGAGACACTGCGATCTGTAATGGACGACGCCGTCCAAGCGAAGGATACTGTCCTGGTTCTATCGCTAGACATAGCGAACGCCTTGAACAGCCTCCCTCGCGAGATGATCAGGGAGGGGCTCCGTGCACACGGAGTTGCCCCGTACCTCACGAGGCTGTTGAGCGCGTACCTCCAGGACAGGTACATCCTTTGGGAGGGCGGCGTGTCCGATAATCGCGCGATAGGACGGCGACGCGTCGCGTGCGGCGTCCCACAGGGATCGGTCCTCGGGCCGGTTCTTTGGAACGTCGGTTATGACTGGATCCTTCGGGTTCCGGTCCTGCCCGGAATAGGGCTAATCTGCTTTGCGGATGACACCCTACTCACGGCACGCGCTGCGTCATTCGCGGAATCCGTGGACCTCGCCAACGCCGGGTTGGCGATCGTGGTCCGAAGAATAGGTAGGCTGGGCTTGAAGGTCTCCCCCGCGAAAACGGAGGCCATCATGTTCCATAGGCGGTTTCGTAATCCCCCCGCGAACTTGTCCGTCACAGTCCAAGGGGTGGATATTCGCGTAGGCCCCCAGATGAAATATCTGGGGCTCATTCTCGATGGGAAATGGCTGTTCAAAGCGCACTTTGAGCAGGTAGTTCCCAAGCTCGTGAGGTCCGCAGGCACCCTCTCTCGGCTCCTTCCCAACGTGGGGGGACCGGGGGGGACGACTAAGAAACTCTACATGGGCATCCTTAGGAGTATGGCCCTGTACGGTGCACCCGTATGGTCCACTGCATTTCACTGCCACAATAGAACTTTGTTGTGCCGCGCACAACGGGTCCTGGCGGTGAGGACCATCCGAGGATACCGTACAGTGTCGTGGACGGCGTCGACAATCTTGGCGGGTGATCCGCCCTGGCCTCTCCAGGCGGACGTGATTGCCAAAGTTCGGCGCTCCCGACAGGATGCCCTCGCCCGTGGCCTGGTCTATGGCCAGGCTGAACTCCAGGTGATCAGGCCATGATCCAATCTTGGTCAGTAGAGTTGGAAAACCCTGTTGCTGGCATTGACACGGTGGAAGCGGTTCGACCGCAGCTGTTGCGATGGCTCTCGCGGAAACGCGGGACCCTGACCTTCAGAATGACACAGATACTTACCGGGCACGGTTGCTTCGATAAGTATCTGTGTCAGATTGTGGGCTGCTTCCCTTCACCCCAATGCCGCCAGTGTGGCGCGCTAGACACGGCGTTACACACGCTAGTCGATTGTGCAGCATGGGCACCTCAGAGGTTTGAACTCGAGACACTAGTAGGACCAATCGATTCGCTGAGCGATCTGGTGCAAGCCATGCTGCACAGCAACGATTTGTGGGTGGGCGCGGCCAATTTCTGCGAGACTGTAATGTCTCAATAGGAGGCCGCGGAACGAGATAGGGACAGAGATGGAAATGCGCATGCGTCTCGCGGGCGCCGACGTCAGTCGGAAGCCCAGAGGCGCAGGTATGCGCATGACCTCCCCTCTGAAATACTGCTGCAGGGCCCTTTAGTATCTAGGGAGCAGAGGAATCTTCACTCCTATTGACGAAGTGAGTTTGCCTCTCCCGGGGCACTCTCAAGCATTTGTGCGCTAGGATCGGTGTGGGCGTAACTACGTTCTGTATTTCATGCCTTTCCTACTCATAAGCGCGGGACACATGGGAGGAGGGTGGTTTTAGTGGAGTATTGATTAGTCGAGTGTCCACGTAAGCCGGTTGATTATTGTTTGGATTGCCTCAGTGGAAAGCCTCCATGATCAACAATGTTCTAATCCCTAGCAAAGGACCCGGTATGTGCGAAGCGCATTTACCCCGCCTGAAAAAAAAAGGGCCTCATAACTATAGCTAAAAAACTTATAACTTAAACTGGCAACACTCTTATTTTGCACTGTGAGAGTTTTTGGCGGGAACTGAAAGGAGATGTTGTGCTGTGCAGTTTTATTTTCTAAAAATGTGTAAAATTACTCTAAAATGAAAAATAGTTGTAGGATATTGACAGTTTTTGAGTAGTAATTATGTGTTTTGTGAGAAATGTGAACTCCGTTGAATGGCACCAGCTGATAACCTACAGTTCAGCTGTGCTACACATAGCATAAGTTCATTTTAAACATGTTTCCGAATGAAAGACATAGATTCTATGGTCATGAATAAATTAAATAAAAATAAAAATGTACTATACTGTTTTATCGATAGCACCAAATTGTTAATTCTATTAGATGGCGCTGTTAGGCGTTACCGTGACGTCATGTTCGCTCGTTCAGTGATCGAAGGCCCGAGCAATTGCCGAATCTAGCCGAATGAACGAATTGAATAAAAGTCAAGTCTGAAGAAACTAAAATCTGTCGTACACTTTAGTGATGTAAATTTTGAAAAATTAACAAAATGAAGTTGTAAAACCATACCAGGATTGTCTTATTTTGATTTCCACTGTAAAATAGTGATATTTTTTGACTCTTCCATCTTTAGCATTGTAATACGACGGCAAAGTGAGTTCAGTGCGAGTGCAAGGGTGGTAACGAGAAATGTGAAGTATCTATGAAGTTCAGGATTTTAAGGCCGTTTATTTTATATCTTTAATAATGAGCGGACGCCCTAGGACCACGTCATTCGCCGAGGGCAACAAATCCGCTCGAAAGACTTTCGATAATCAACCACCGAAACCACCTCTAGGAGGCGTAAAAATTAGCAGTAAGTACCTACTACCTAACCATTCTTTTGTCGGCCATCGTGATTTCTTACGCCTGTGACGTATCTCGATACTGACAATTTTAAAAATGGCTGCAAACTGCCACAAATTCTATTTCAAAAACGTGTAACTTACTATAATTTGAGGAGTAATCGATAACCACAGTGTTTTATGCCTGCAGTATTAAAAAAATGGCCACAGGCAATCGTTTGTGCCTGCCACATAAGTCTAGCCTGTTGTATAGATTATTCAAGTCAAAATTTGATATTCTGAGAGAAATGCGACGCAATTTTGTAATAATTTGAGATAATTTAGTCTCTAATAATCATCTTAGAGATAGTAGAGATTTTGCCAAGTCACCCATTTGTCCAGATACGTAGTGCCCTTTCTGGGTATGTACTTTATGATAATAATGTTTAGAGGTTACTATTCCATTGTAGTGACGTAATTTCATTTATTTCATGTGATATGTTTACTAAAATAATCACCACAAACTGGTTTTACTTGTAGAATTCCCTTAAAAATCTTAACATTAAGAAATGGGTTGAAAATCATCATCAAATGGTGATTCCTAATATGTGAATGTTTATATATTTCTATATGCTGATATTTGATTAATTACAGAACACAAATTAAATATAGAGAATTATAGACTTTTTCCTATAAACTCATAATTCAGTTACTCAAAATAGGTTAAAATTTACTTTTAAAATAATAAATTGTTAGTTTACCTGTTTTTTCTTTTCACATAGACCTAATAAAAGGACATTTGAGCATACTGTAAGCCTTGAAAATATCACCCTATTAATTGCAGTGACTGAAAATACAATTCTGCCAAATTGTAGAATTCAATCAGTAAATATGTTTATATTTAATTGCATATATATTAACTATTATGTTACAATGTTTCAGTTAATGAACATTTTTTAATCAATGTCCTAAGTATTTTATTTACTTCAAACCATGTAATACTTTAGTCCTATCACCTTTCTATAGTAATATGGATGTTATAGCTTGAAACTCTAACATCCATATTATAGAAAGTTGATAAAGACTAAAATCTTACTTTGTTTCAAGTGTTATATGCACTTGTCAAACACAACTTTCCAACTGACTAGGAAGTTGCAAGTGCCAATTCATAACCATTGTTATTTTGCAACATTGGTTCTGTTACTCTTCTGAAAAATCTTAGTTTGTCAAGCAAATATTGGACACATTATTTCTGTCTTTCAACATGAATAAATCAACCAAACTAATCCATATAAATGTAAACTTGAAACATTCAACATCATTGAATATCCTGTCCTGTCATTTCTGTGCCTTTTGATCACATTGATTCAATTTGGTTAATATGTCTAATATGAGCATTACGACACCTATCAACTGTGCCAATTTTTTTGAGAGTATTAAAATTAAATAAATCAGTTATAGAATAAAATTAATTTTAATATAATTACACTTAAATGTGAAAGCCATATTTTTCATTTTTTCTTATTGTTCATTGTTTCATGGCCTTGACTTTGCAATGTAACCTGGTTTTTATTAAATTTGGTACCTTAGAGATTGAATATGAATATTGGCCAAGATTTACCCATAGAGATCTATTATAAGAAAGATAAGTTTTACTGTTGCAGTTGGCAAAGCAGCTTGGAAATTTAAATTAATTTCCAATTTGAGAAATGACGTATTAACTTAAAGAATTAAAAATATTATTTAAATATAAACCTGATTTTAAACAGAAAAAATGCAGAAAGTTACATACCTACTTAATACAATTTTGTGCTTACTTTTTATTATTTATCTAATTTTTTTTATTTTTTATTTACAATTCATAACAATATGGCTTTGTAGCATGCATCCCTTTGATAAATGTTGGAGCCTGTTGTTCATATTGTTTCAATTATCAAATAAATCTATGAAACCCACCAATTCAGTTTGTATTTGAGCACATTTAATGGTTTTCTTTTTTAAATCATTTGAGGTCTACACAATCTGTCCTTTCTGTCACACCATCAATCATTATGTTGTCCTACACACAATCCATCCATCTCTTTTGTCATCTGTTTACCCATCAACTTTCAGGTTAATGTTCTTTATATGATATCATATTTATCCCTTCACATTATACACTAATACCATGTTCTTTCTCTTAATTTTTATATTATGACTACAACTCAGGACCCACCCATCCCTTACATACTTATTTGGGTGTGGTATAGATATGTATCCATTTTACCTCTTCTGCAACCCCTAAGTCTAGAAAATGTATAGTTCTTAAGCTATTAATTTTTTTGCAAATATAATCTCATTTATGTTTTTCACTTATATTGCAGTTATATCATAGGTCCAAAGTTTAAAAATCTAATGAAAATCCAGTAGTCCACATAAAAACATTTAAAATAGCCCCAAAACACAACAAATCATTTCACATAACTTGGAAAAACAAGAAACATGGAAATCATAGATAATACTTTTATGATTTTTTAAAGTTTATAATTAGCATTATTGGCAACTAAGGCTTTAAGCTACGAAAATGTTTTTTGATATAAAATTAATTTTGGGTGGTTATAAAAAAAGATTTTCTAACCTATTTTTAAAAAATTCTAATCTGTTCTGATAAAAAAATAAGTAGGAGATTTTTTAAAATAAAACACGGTGTCTACAGTCTAAAAATACAGGCTAAAGCCCACAAGCCGAATAAATGAGCGAGTGTGCCACGACAGGGATCGGCAAATGTCAGAACCAATTTGTATCCATCATTTAAATTTTAAATAGTTATTAATAATTAAATGATGACCATTCTGTTCTGACACTCGCCTGACACTGCCGTAACACGCTAGTTTCGCTCGCTCAGCTCGTGCGCTTTGGTCTAAAGTCTAACCTAAACTAACTCGTCATTATAGTAATTGGTTGGGAACTTCGACTTCAGCCCACAAGCCGAGGGAATGTGCTATGGCAGCAGCATGCGAGTATTGAAATTATTAACATATTGATACAATGACATCTCTACACATAGTTATCTAGCCATACAGAAAAAAATCTGTATTTCATTATTGTAATTTTTATCCTGGCTTAATTAGTTAAAGTTATACTTTATTTTCTAGACTCAAAATCAGTTTTAATGGTTTAAAATCAGTTTTGGTAGTTTTATACAATACATAAGAACATTTCTAAAATCAAATCACACTTTGTTAATATGAAAATTACCAGATCATTGTCATTAAATTTAAATTGCCATAATTAATTAAAATCCATTTTTCTACACTCATATACAGTTTTAGTTGTTACAAATAAATCTTAAATATATGCTAAGCACATATGTCAAATTCATAATAACAAAACAGACGCATACCTATACCTGATGAACTTATTACTCACCATATCCATTCTAGGAACACTGCACATTTATCTGAATGTTCTCATCTT
This sequence comes from Dendrolimus houi, assembly GCA_039645545.1. Taxonomy (NCBI): domain Eukaryota; kingdom Metazoa; phylum Arthropoda; class Insecta; order Lepidoptera; family Lasiocampidae; genus Dendrolimus; species Dendrolimus houi. The sequence goes on from CM077132.1 coordinate 11,456,765, forward strand.
GGCTGAGTAGAAACGTGTTGGTCCCAATCTTAACATACTGGATTGTATAACAAGACAGACCCTATTACAGATTTTTGTATCTGGCCTTTAAGCTTGAGAGGTACAATTCTTAAAGACATAGGTGATTGTATTATTGTTCACATTTTTCTACTAACAAAGCCTTTGTATAGTATGTTTACCACATTATAACATAATAGAAAATTTAATCTATATTTAAAAATATGGGATCACATCATATGTGTTTTTGTTACAATATTAATTATTGAATAGTGTAACATAATCGGAAGTGGAACTTTTCAAAGGCTGAAATATTTTGCAATACTAATATATATAATAGCAAATTAGTATTGAAACAAAACAGTTTATCAGTTTGGATACCTGTTCCTATATTGTTTTATCACAGACCACTTACATTATGTTGTAAAAGATGATAAACTCTGAGATATGTAGCAGTACACCTATAAATGAGTATTTTAGTTTAATCAGAATGTCATTAATATATTGTGATAAAGTTTGGATTTAGATTAACCAGTTTTCTTTAAGATTTTTTTGAAGTGAAACTTCTATATAGATGGGGCGTATTAGAATTTTTTCTGTCACGAAAAAGCATTACAGGTGGGTGGAGGGGCAGCATAAGTTTAGAGTAGACATGGTGAGAGGCGGCGTAATGTTAGAATAGGCTATCAATGTTTTTATTGGTTCTGGATCGAATTCAGTTTTTTTGTTTGATAAAATAAAATATGTTTAAATAAAAAATTATTTCATTAAATTGTACCTAACCTAACCAAATCATAATTTGCAGTAATCCTGCGAAAAATCAAAATGTGTGCTGGGACACATAATAGAAGTGAAACTTCAACAGACAATCGGAAAAATAAACTGCAATGGACAAGTGGCAAAACAAATCACAACAAAATTTTCACTTGGAATTTTACAGGCAGATTGTTAACATACTTGTCCAATTTGACACCCATATTTCTTAAATTGACAAAATAAAAATATAATGAAATAAACTAATAGACAGTTCCCATATAAATTATTAACAATTATAAATAATTAAAAAAGATACAAAATTATGTTACTATAAGTAATCAATCTGTTATAAATTGTAAGTCTTATAATCTTATTGATAGAGAGTTAGAGTAAGTTTGAAGGCTTTTTTATGGTTCTTAAAGAGTAGTTCAAACTTACTATAATTCTCTATGAATAAGACTGTTAGAATTTGTTTTAATGTTGAATATAAAAAACGATTATTAGAGAGATAGGAGCATAAAAAGTAATTTATAAAAAATACTATCTTGGTGAAGAATTTAATATTTACATTAAATTATAATGAAATACTTTTACTGAAAAAAATAAAAATTATTGCAGTTAAAAAAAAAGTTCTGTTCAATTACAACAAAAGATATTGAATTAAAGTTTGTTTTACTTTCGATTTTTTGTATTAAATAGGAAATAACTCTCAATTCTTCCAAAATTGATTTGCCATTCTCTCATGCTCTTAATAAAAAAGGGTTTTTAGTTTTTCTATGCTTTTCAAAAACTGGGTGATAGAAGTGCAAACAAGTAGGCATACTATGGCTGACAATATTTTTTTTAGAATTGTCTTTCACAGATATAATAGTGTTGCTTATTCTGTATATACCTATATATTTATATTTTATTAATAACATTTTGTATGGTTTGATTTTTTTTTATATTGGTATTTTTTTCTACACCACTGCTATATTTTTCTATATTACCCTTTTAGGGGTTTCCTAGAAGAGTCTCTAAACAGTAAGGTCGCCCTTTACAACATATATCTGCTGTGTAAGAACCTAGTTTTCAATTTATAGTGAACTTTAAAATTATTTCATTCCTGCATTTAACCCATAAACAAACTAGCAGTAGTTTGTGGCTGATTGGCTCAGGCCTTCCCATTTCAGAAGAATAGATGTTACACACGCCATGCTTCTTCAACATGAATTGGCAGGTTTTACACATTGCTTATCTGTTATCTTAATGTGCAGGTTTCATCAATATTTTCCTTCAATGTCAGCATATGGTAATTGCAACAATATAGGGACTTAGAGGCTGCAACTGTAGCCATAGCCATGGTGGAAGGGCAGTCTGAGCACTGTTAGTTTATTATGTCCTAATTTCTGCATAAGTATATTAGACATAACATCTCCATTTCAGCCAGTTTTGGTTGGTAAAGATAAGTACTGTGTTATGCTATACCTACATATTAAGTCTAAAAAACTGCCAAATAGTGCATGTTTAATGGCAAGAATTCAAATCTACATCATTGGAACAAGATGCGGTGGTCGCGTTAGTCACTAAGCTGCCATATCATTTTTGTACCAAATGTTTTATATAGGTTCTCTTCTTCCTGGGAATAGGATTACAAATATTTATATTCCTATCTTCTGAACCCAACAAGATATCAAAAGTACACTTTCATAAAAATTTAAAATAAATTTCTTATTAAAAATTTTTAGAAAACCACTGAGACGTTTCAGAGCCTATTTGAGACAAACTGTGTAACAGACAGATGGACAAAAATACTAAAAAAGGTTAGTTGTAATTGGGATCTTAATAAATACCTGTTATTTAATTTAATTTAGGCACTTAATTTTAAACAACAATTTTTTAAACCCCATTTTTGGGATAAAAAGTACCTATGGTCATTAAGAATTTTTTACAAAAAAGTCATTCCAAAACAGTTACTATGCAATCTTTCTTTCGCTGCCAACCAATGAGTCTATGAAGTCTGGTACAGACAGACAGGTTTAATTTCCATTTCAACATACACAATTATCATAAACCCAATTATTTTGTACAGCGAAAATTAAGTATATTTAATATAAGACATTCTGTTGTGTATATATGTAATTTATATACATATTATCTTGTGTCTGCGGCATTACTCGCGTTTATGTAAATTTTGTATACAGCGTGGGGGACCGGCCTGTGGGACAGTTAGCGAGTCCCACAATTACTTATACGGACTCCTTAAAAGTAAAACTGTCAAACTTATTTTTTATTTAAAAGACCCGTAACACCATCTAACGAAACTAGAATTAACTACTAGATATTAAAAATATATATAAATATATATATAATTATATATTTATATATATTTTATATAAATATATAATTATTAAAATATTAAAATTGGATTGTCATTGTCGTTGCCATGACGATGTATTTGTTAGTGAATTGCAACGGTGGCGCCAATAAACCGCGATGGAAGCGCCATCTTTTCGGTTATATTCGTCTATTCCTCGGTATCTTATCTCTCAGTATCCTAAATAATATATATATATATATATATATATATATATATATAATCGGTAGACAAACATATATTCTATATCCCCAAATTAAGCAAGTTACGCTTGTGTTATGGGTAATATACAACGGACTACTTTGGGGCCGATCCCAGACATCCAGACTATAGTAAAATAACGGAGAAAATTCGTTTCCGAAATTTACCATCCTAAGAATCGAACCCGGGGCCTCTGCGTTGCAGTAAAATAGGCCGGCAAGGGCTTAGCCCGCTCAATCACAGAGGCCGTCTCATAAATTAACCCCCATGTTTTGGTTTATATCAGAAAACAGTTGCTTATTGTGCAAGAACATTTAACCGACTTTATAGCGAGGCGGTGAGTAAAAAATTCAACAAGTCGGCCCTTCATGGTTAAACACCTACTAAGCCATGGAGTGTGCATTTTTAATAACACAGCAACGCAACCTGGGCTGCACGATTTGTTGCCTACTAATGAGATCGTCTTTACAGTTTCACTAGGAAAATCAGTTTTAAAGAATAACAAAAAAGTTATCGTGAAACATGCGCGCTACTTCGTTTGTGTGGAATTGATACCTATTATATTTTTGATAAGAATAATATATCTACAACTTATTTTATATATGCTATTGTGACGTATAAACTATATTACTGTACAGTTCCATCAGAATCCGTTCAGTGCTTTTTGCTTGATAGAATAAGTAACAAACATTCATCTTCACAAACTTTCTCGTTTATAATATTAATACTCGCGTTAACTTCGATTGCAATTTGCATACCGTTGGGAATTTTATCTTCTCTGAGATAAATAACTAAATTAATTTATAATTTCACATACTATATATGGCAATACTCATAGCATTCAGAGTGTACTAGTACCGATGTATGTAAACTAATTACTTTCAGGAAAATAATCCTTCATACAATTCCCAATTTATAAAATATCCCGTTGCAGACTTTTGTTCCGTAATTATTATTATTCAATACATAGTCGTGTTTTTAAATATTTTTAGTTGCAGACTGTAATTTAGATAAGGCAAGGCGATAAGGCAATTAAATAATAGTCATTTTAGAAGAAAATCGTTATAATTTCATATTTATTTCAGTAGTTATGGTAGAGTAAATCATGGAAGGGTGCGGTATAGATATAGGGCGCATTTATTTTAAGTAATGAAAGGGGTAGAGGGGGATGGTAGGAAGTCAACTTGCCCCTACTGCAACTCTTATGTCCTGAAAATGTATAGTTCTTGAGATATTAATGTTTTTGTAAATGTAATCTCACTTATGTTTTTCCCAAAATTGCACTTATATCATAGGTCCAAAGTTGAATAATTCAATTATAGTCCAGTAGCCAACATAAAAAGATTCAAAATAATTCAAAAAGACAAGAAAGTTTGTTATTATTATTATTTTTTATTGTTAAAGCACAGCAGACAGGCTGACGGTCCAACTGTGATGAAAAGTGGTTACCGTCGCCTATGGACATTAGCAACACCAGAGGTGCTGTCTATGTGCTGCCGGCCTCAAGGGAAACTGGAACCTGGCCACTAACGCCAGAACACAACGCAAAGTTGTTATAGCAGCATACTCTAGACAAGGGGTGGTAGCCATCCAGACGGGCAAATACCCTACCACCTGGCTGTGGGTTGTTTTGTCGCCTCCTACGACAGGCCACCCGGCCGCAGGTATTAGTATTCTTTTTCCGTTCCTGCGAATAAAACACTAAGCAATTCAAGTAAATAGAAAAAACAACACATTAAATCATAGATAACATTTATATATTTTTTTATGAAGTTTATGGTTGGCAACTAGGCCTTTCAGCCATGAAAATGTTGTTTAAATGTATTTTTGATTTAAAATGAATATTGGGTGGTTATAAAAAAAAAAATTAAGTACTTCTCTCTTCAGCACCCCTATGTTTGGGAAATGGTACACAGATTAAAGCTCACAAGCCGACTGAGCAAAACTAGCATGCCACGGCAGCGATCAAAGAGTGTCACAATCGATTTTTAACCATCATTTAAATAGTTACTACTGAATAAATGGTGACAGTCCGTTATGGCACTCGCCGGCCGCTTTAGTCTAAAGTCGCGACAAATTACCAGAACGGTGAGTTAGGTTAGGTTAGATTTTAGACCAAAGCGCACGAGTCGAGCGAGCGTGCCGCGGAAGCGGCCGGCGAGTGTCAGAACACACCGTGGTCACCATTTGAATGAATGAATGAAAACACTTTATTGTTCACCAAAAATTTCATTTATTAATTATAATTAATAACTATTAGGTTGGGGAAAAAGTTTCTTCGCATTTTATATAAAAATTCAAAAGGTTTTTTTATAAAGTTTATTTACATTTGACTAAAGTTTGTAGGTGCCATTTTGTTGGATAACTTTTTGCCATCTTGTAGGTAGGGACGTGATCCCATTGCTATAAAAATTTTGGGGCTTCTGATCAAAAAACTGCGACAAGTGGTTTTGGCAATCCTCTCGTGATGTTAACCTGACACTGCCTAAGGAATTCTGCAGAGACTGAAACAGGTGAAAATCTGAAGGTGCAAGGTCAGGACTATACGGCGGATACATTAAAACCTCCCAGCCAAACTCGTAATTTTTGGTGAGTGGCTTAAGATGTGCGAGGTCTAGCTAGCGTTATCATGGTGAAAAACCACACCCCTTCTGTTGATTAATTCCGGCCGCTTTCTCTCAACTTTTTGCTTTAATCTCATCAGTTGTTCGCAGTACAGTTCAGAATCAATGGACCTGCCTGGCGGTAACAGCTCATAATGAATAATGCCCTTCTAATCCCACCATACACACAGCATCACCTTGTTGCGAATTAACCCGGGTTTCGCCACAGTCTGTGAAGCCTGACCGGCCTTTGACCACGATCTTTTTCGCACGTACTTGTCATACGTGATCCACTTTTCATCACCAGTTATCAGCTTCTTCAAAAATGGTTCGGTTTCATTACGTCGTAATAAAGAATCACAAATGAGTACACGGTTCATTAGGTTTCTTTCAGTGAGCTCATGAGGCACCCAAATATCGAGCTTTTTTGTGTACCTAGCTTTTTTTAAATGCGCCAAAACCGTTTTGTGGTCTATTCCCAGTTATCCAGCTACATCGTAACTACTAATATGCCGATCTTGCTCCACTTTTTCAAAAATGGCATCAATTTTGTCCGTAATAGGGCGACCAGAGCGACGTGCATCTTTGATATCAAAATTTCCGCATTGAAAACGCTTAAATCAAATTTTCGCTACTCTCACAGATACTGCTTTAGGTCCATAAACATCACAATTTTTTTTCGCGGCTTGTTTTGCAGTTTTACCTATTTTGTAGGAAAATTTTAAAATGTATCGAATTTCTTCATTAGATTCACTCATTTTAACAATAAGAAAAACAAATGAAAGTCGCACCTTTTCCTAATTTGAATTTGGAATTGTCTTCTTTAAAATTAAAACTTTTAATGATATCAAAACCAGCCAGATACAAATGGTATAGCCAAAGAGATCTTATTACAAGTTCATACATACTATATGCGAAAAGACTTTTCCCTCGACCTATTATTTAAATGATGGTCACAAATCGGTTGTGACGCGCTGATCACTGTCGTGGTATGTTCGCTTCGCAGACATAGGGGTTGCAAAAAGGAGAAGTACTTAAGTTAATTATTTTTTGTCCACCCAAAATTCAATTTGCATCAAAAATTCATTAGAATTTAAAGGCTTAGTTGCTAACCACAAACACATAAAAAAAATTATATAAGTATTATCTATAATTTTCATTTTTATTGTTTTTCCTATAATGGTTACCTACGTGAATTGCTTTGTTGTGATTTCATATAATTTTTCAATAATTTTGTTGTGGTTTTGGACTATTTTGAATCTTTTTATATTAAGTATTGGAGTTTGACTGTTTTTTCAACTTTGGACCTATGATATAAGTGCCAATATTAGTGAAAAACATAAGTGAGTTTATATTTACAAAAACATTAATATCACAAGAACTATTCATCATCATATCTCATTCAGGACGAGAACGTCGACGCGTGGGATGTAGCCGCTTCCTTCTGCGACTATTGCTTCAGTCACGACCGCGAAAGAGGTGGCGGAGCGACCGAGGGACCAGGCCAACCTACTTCCCTCTCGCCAGAGTCGACGTTGACATAGAAGAACGAATGCCATGTCATTCTCACATAACGGCCAGACTCAGTGGCACGTAGCTAATCTGTTCGCTCCCTTTCACTTGAAGATAATGAGAAAACCGGAGAACCACAGATCTCAGGCTGAAATCTGTGGCCCTAAAGTGGTCGTTTTTGGCGAATGGGTCGAAAAAAGTTCCACTGTATTTTGCTAATTGTTATATTTGTAATATGAATCTACGAAAACGGCCGCTTTACGACCTCTGGAAGGGCCAGCCCACTAGGGCTGGCTACTGTCCGTCCGGGGTAGAGGAGCATACGCAAGCGAAACCACAGCTCGGACAATAAACGCGATGAGGAACAGCAAGGTGTTTTGTTGGCATTCTGGTGGAGTAGTCTGTCGAACCCCACGATCCTCCACCGTAGTCCCCTCGCGGCGGACAGTCTGCAAACAGGATTTCATCTCGGTAAAAAAAGGGTTTCGATACCAAAAGGTAGAAGGGAAATATACTATTTTTTAATGTATATAATCTACAGATAAACACACATATTGTATATCCCTAAATTAAGCAAGTTACGTTTGTGTTATGGGTAATATACAACGGACTACTTTGGGGCCGATCCCAGATACCCACACCATAGTGAATAACGGAATGTAAATAATCTGTAGTAGTCTACAGGATTTAAAAATCCATGCGGAATTTATGTCGTGGTACACATGCTTCTATAGAAATTCTAAGGTTGTGAATAGTCATTTATGGAATTTACTAGAGTTTACCCCGCGGCTGGGCCGCGTGTCAAACGGCTGAAATGGCCGAAATGGCTGAATGATCAAAATAACCAAAATTACGAAAATGGTAAATCACAAAAAACACCTATCCTACTATTTGGATAACCTTTACATAAATCTATCCCATTAGGCGAGATGAAAAGTATCCCTTGTCCACCCTCGGTATTATAATTACATATATACCGAATTTCAACCAAATCGGTCCAATAGTTTTTCCGTAAAACCATAACAAACAGAGAGACAAATATCTTTTTATCCCGGAATTTATCCCATTTTTCGGGATAAAAAGTATCTTATGTCCATCCTCGGCATCGAAAAAAAAATATACACTCAGTTTCAGCCAAATTGGTCGCATAGTTTTTCCGTGATCAAACGGAACAGGTACATAAGAGTTACTTTCGCATTTATAATATTAACTAGAGTTTATCCCGCGGCCATGCCGCGGGTCAAAACTTATACCTCTTGTTTAAAGAGCAGGCGTTAATACCTTCAGGTTACATTGTGTTAAATTTTTATGTCAGTACCATTTGTCCCCTGACAATTCACTTCATTTTATATTGCAAACTCCATATCCCGGGGTGAAAAGTATCTACTTCCATTTTTGGTATTAAAATTACATATTGTTACGAGCTACAGGACTCGAATTAAAAATGCGGTTAGTTCTACTATAAAATTTATTAGAACTGTACAAACACGTATAAAACAAATACAAATAAAACTGGATGCAACCAGTTCACACTGCACGATTTAATGCAACTCGACACGCGCAAAGTCCGTCGTCTATATCGCTAATCGAGAGTACTACAAACGTCTTACTCGACGTTTGTAGTAGTCGCTTGACTGCCCACCCCTCCATTCGGGCATTGTCTTATACTAACTACACAGTACAAAAAAAATGGCCGCGCGCACTGAGTTTCCGAGAAATAGTAATTTGCACACCTGCGAACGGCCACAAAGTCGAAAATAATAACAATAAGGATTATAATATTCGACGCTAATGATGGTCAAAAAACAAGTAGAAAAACAATAGCATGTTTTTCTTAATTACAATTCAAAACACATAAAGTATTCCTAAATCCGGGAAGACAATAAACTGCGCTTACGACAGGCAGCTGTGCGTTTATCTTTGACGGCATATAACAATATGTACAAAATTACACCAAAACCGATCCAGTACTCCAGTAGTTTTTCCGTGAAAGCTTAACATATAGACAGATCGAGTTACTATCGCATTTTTTTATAGATGATGAATTATTATTATTATATCTTTTAAACTTGAAAAATGATTGGTCTCCCTTACAAACTTTTATCTCCTATTTCAACCCGTTCTAGTTTTATTTATCTATCTCCCGTACCATCTATCTGCAAACTACATAAATGATAAAAAAACCAAAAGTGCCAAAATGACCAAAATGCCAAAAGTGTCGAAAGTGCCCAAAATGCCAAAATGACTCAAATGTCCAAAATGCCATTTGAGTCTGACCACAATCACTAAAATCGCCAAAATGGCAAATCACAAAAAAACCTATCCTATTTTCTGGGATAACCTTTTACATAAATCTATCCCATTATCCGGGATAAAAAGTCCCTTGTCTACCCTCGACATTAAAATTACATATATACCAAATTTCAGCCAAATCGGTCCAGTAGTTTTTTCGTAAACGCATAACAAATAGAGGCAAATATAATTTTATTATTAATTAATAGGGATAGGTATTTACACAAAAAATATAATATAGCAGTAGCAATATTGAAATAGGGTAATAATCATCGATACTAAAAATTGTATCCAAAAAACTTAGTCGATTTCAAAGAACTCTCCATATGCGAGCCCGAATCGCACACGGCCACTTGTTTTTAAATAAATCCACCTAGTTTTATTAAATGATAAATTGTTTCCGACAAAGACATGCCAATCGTTGCATTATTTCTTTGTGACTTTCTCTCTTTACGTGCTTTTTGATTGCAGTTTTAAAAATAGCACAACCAAGTACTTCGAAATAAACCTTGTATCCCTAAAATAGAAATAGCAAATATCAAAAAAATCATTGTCTTTTTCAAAGCAAATCAAGTTGTGTGCCTAAAATTTTGGTTATTATCTTTGCTTTGTATATTAATGGGCAATAATGTATTTACTTTATGTTAAATGGGGATCGCTTACTGAATTCAATAGTGGTCCATGTCGAAATTTAAGTATTTTGATGTAGTATTATATAGTTTAGAATAATATTTCTACGGGTAGCAACGGAGTAGACACTGAAAAATCAGTGCTGTGTGGAATAACTTTCGGCATAGAAATATTACCTAATAGTGGCAATTTCATAATATGGCAAATTACAGCATACAACTCTTTTAAAAATGTTTCGCGATATATTAGTTTTACTTGTCTTAGCTGGTGTGAATAGTCATTTAACCGTCGGTTAAAATAAAATAACCGCTGTTTAGCCATATATTTTTAATGACTATACTTAACTATATAACTACTATACTTTAACCATCGGTTAAATATCTAAATAAATAAATAATCGGCAGACAAACACACACATTGTATATACCCAAGCTAAGCAAGTTACGTTTGTGTTATGGATAATATACAACGGACCACTCTAGGGCGGATCCCAGACACCCAGACTATAGTAAATAACAGAAAGTTTGTTCCCGAAATTTACCATGCCAGGAATCGAACTCGGAGCCCCTGCGCTTCAACGAGTTCGGCCGTCTAAGACTTGTCCGCTCAACCACCAAGGCTGTCACATCAGAGGCACAGAGGTAGAAGTTAAATATGTAAACCGACCTAGGCGCATCTCGGTTTTGATTAATAAATGTGTTGTTTATTTTTATCTAGTAACTAGGATATGCACGCGACTTTGTCCACGCTTGACTTGAAATTCCCGCGGTATTCCCGGGACTCAAAGTACCGCAGCGTTGAATAAATAATGTAAGTCATCGTTTCAGTGAAAACTGTGAATGAGCTAATTTTTATGCACCCGAACAACTACAAACCGCTCCCGGGAAAATTTCCGGGATGTAAAATATTACACATTTTATTACATAAAATTTGCTGTCCATCAGTGACGAAATCATTGGAATTCGTTTTTTTTAGTCTGACCATTTTAAATAATTTCCAGAAAAATTCTCGCGGGATTCCCAGAGTAAAAAGTAGCGCAGATTTTAAATATAAGAATTTGCTGTCGATCAGCGAAAATAACATCGAAATCGGCCCTATGGTTTTTACGCGAATTTCTAACAAACAGACAGTGATAGATAGAAATAAAATAAAAAAAATCATCGTGCTCTCCATCGTTTATATAGTTTATTCTAGTTGTTATTTTTAATAGCTTCAATGTACAGACATGGCATTTTTATAATATTATAGATAGAAAGATTCGTGTTTTAAATTTCATGATGTAAATAAATGAAAATCAAATATTAATAGTATGCGCCTGAAAGTGCAAGCAGTAATGTATGTAGTCCAGTCAAATATGGTCAGAAATCAAAATTTTGGTACTCAACTTTGCATTTTTATATAATGTAATTGTAATGATACAAAAACAATTTGTAAAGGTTTTCGGTCTGCAACTCCCGGCAAGGGTAGATTTTTTTAAAAGCGTCTTGCAATTACTCGAAAACGGTAAAAGTTAGACAAAAATAGTCTACCAAAAAATGTAGAGCTTAATATTTTACATAAAAAAAGGTTCTATAACATTTTTCCTCCGGTCAAAATTGTAATAAAAGACCGGAATTTTGCCATAGACTAAATTTACTTTAATACACACAGACAATATTATATTCATGTCCCACAGGTGACACCCCCACTACATCAATTAAACCTAATATACATTATAAAATTATTTTTCTACAATGCCAAGTATTTCCATAAATTTATAATGTTTTACACTTAACAAACCTTTTGTTAAGAAATCAGCAGGCATATTTGTAGTTGGCAAATACATATATGTGTTTTCGCAATTTTGGCCATGGCAACTTTTTCAAAATTGGTTACATATCAAACCACTTTTCTTACAACTAGATCTAGCTGATGTGCAGTTAGTTTTGCAGCCACAAAACACCTAAAAATTAATTCATATTAGAACATGAAATTATTAACGGTATAATAAAGAAAAGTAATAAATAATAGGTTGGGGACAAAGTCTTTTCGCATATAGTATGTATGAACTTGTAATAAGATTTCTTTGGCTATACCATTTGTATCTGGCTGGTTTTGGTATCATTAAAAAGTTTTAATTTTAAAGAAGACAATTCCAAATTCAAATTAGGAAAATGAGTGATTTTCATTTGTTTTTCTTGTTGTTAAAATAAGTGAATCTAATGAAGAAATTCGATACATTTTAAAATTTTATTACAATAAAAGTACAAATGCAACACAAGCCGCGAAAAAAAATTGTGATGTTTATGGACCTAATGCAGTAGCTGTGAGAGTAGCGCAAATTGGGTTTAAGTGTTTTCAATCCGGAAATTTTGATATCAAAGGTGCACGTCGCTCTGGTCGCCCTGTTACGGACAAATTTGATGCCATTTTTAAAAAAGTGAAGCAAGATCGGCATATTAGTAGTTACGATGTAGCTGGAGAACTGGCAATTGACCACAAAACGGTTTTGGCGCATTTGAAAAAAGCTGGGTACACAAAAAGCCTCGATGTTAGGGTGTCTCATGAGCTCCCTGAAAGAAACCTAATGAACCGTGTACTCATTTGTGATTCTTTATTACGACGTAATGAAACCGAATCATTTTTGAAGAAGCTGATAACTGGTGATGAAAAGTGGACCACGTACGACAAGAACGTGCGAAAAAGATCGTGGTCAAAGGCCGGTCAGGCTTCACAGACTGTGGCGAAGCCCGGGTTAACTCGCATCAAGGTGATGTTGTGTGTATGGTGGGATTGGAAGGGCATTATTCATTATGAGCTGTTACTGCCAGGCAGGACCATCGATTCTGAACTGTACTGCGAACAACTGATGAGATTAAAGCAAAAAGTTAAGAGAAGCGGCCGGAATTAATCAACAGAAGGGGTGTGGTTTTTCACCATGATAACGGTAGACCTCACACATCTTTAGCCACTCAGCAAAAATTACGAGAGTTTGGCTGGGAGGTGTTAATGCATCCGCCGTATAGTCCTGACCTTGCACCTTCAGATTTTCACCTGTTTCGGTCTCTGCAGAATTCCTTAGGCAGTGTCAGGTTAACATAATGAGAGGACTGCCAAAACCACTTGTCGCAGTTCTTTGATCAGAAGCCCCAAAATTTTTATAGCAATGGGATCACGTCCCTACCTACAAGATGGCAAAAAGTTATCCAACAAAATGGCACCTACATACTTTAGTCAAAAGTAAATAAATTTTATAAAAAAACCTTTTGAAATTTTATATAAAATGCGAAGAAACTTTTTCCTCAACCTAATATAAACATAAGTGTATACATACTTTTTCAATAAGTTTAAAATTACAATGTATCTATTGTCAATTACTTAGCTATTGTAATTGAAGTTTCAATTCTATCATATTTATTTATTTATCACCTGTCAAGAATAACCTCTAATACAGGTCTGCATTACGAGCGCTTTAAAATACAAAAAAAATAGATCTTTTCATAATAGTTAATAAATAAACATTAACGTAAAGTTCTATAACAAAAAACTTTTTAACCATTTCTTTTATGCCAATTATTTTTTTGGCAAGCACATTCTAAAAGCGGAGAAATTCTTCTAGTCTATTTTTAAAGTTCCTGTAATTGGTAAGCTTTCAAATCCCTATTAATATTATAAATGCGAAAGTAACTGTCGGTCTGTCTGTCTGTTCCGTTTTCACGAAAAAACTACTGGACCGATTTGGCTGAAACTCAGTATATATATATATATATTTTCGATGCCGAAGATGAACATTGAATAGTTTCCGGAATAAAAATATATTTGTCTCTCTGTTTGTTATCCTTTTATGGAAAGACTATTGGACCGATTTAGCTTTAACTAGATACATATGTAATTTTAATACCGAGGGTGGCCAAGGGATACTTTTCATCCCGGATAATGGGATAGATTTATGTAAAGGTTATCCCAAAAATGGGATAGGTTTTTTGTGATTTTGTCCATTTCATCCACTTGGTCCCGTTAGTCCCGTTGGTCCCCTTGGTCCACTTGGTTCACTTTTGTCATTTTTGTCAAGTTTTGTCACTTAGACAGATAACGTAGTTTACAGCTAGATGGGGAATGGTATAGTTTGCGATATAAAATGAAGTGAGTCTTCTGGGGGCAAATACATAAAATATTAAACACAATGTAACCTGTAACACCTGCTCTTTAAAGCAGTACAGGTTACATTGTATACAAGAGATACGCACCAGAGGTTGACCCGCGGCGCCGCGGGGTAAACTCTAGTTCGGTATATATGTAATTTTAATACCGAGGGCGGACAAGGGATATTTTTCATCCCGGATAATGGGATAGATTTATGTAAAGGTTATCCCAGAAAGTGGGATAGGTTTTGGTTTTTTTTGTGATTTGCCATTTTCGTCATTTTGATTATTGTGGTAATTTCTGTAATTTTGTCCCTTTTGCTCTTTTTGTCCTTTTGCTCTTATGCTCTTTTTGTCCTTTTTGTCCTTTTAGCTCGTTTGCTCTTTTTGTACTTTTAGATCTTTTTGCTCTTTTTGTCCTTTTTGATTTTTTTGGTCTTTTTTGTAGTTTTCATAGACGGGGGGATATATAAATAAAACTAGTACGATTTCTAATAGAGGATGAAAGTTTGGATGAGACCAATCATTTCTCAAGTTTATAGATATAAAAATACATCGTCTATAAAAAAATGCCATAGTAGCTCGATATGTCTTTCTGTTAACTTTTCACGGAAAACTACTGAGAATCGGTTTTATTGTAATTTTGTTTAAATGTAGTTTTAATGCCGAAAGTGGACATATGTACTCATGCCAGGAGATCGGATAGTTTGAGATATAAAATCAAGCGAATTTTCCGGGTGCAAATAGCACTAACATAATTTACCTACTACTTAAACTACTTTTTAAACAAGAAGCACGGACTAGAGGTTGACCCGCGGCCCAGCCGCGGGTTAAACTCTGGTTAATATATATTTATTTATTTTCTTTAATTGTTGAATTAATTAAAAATTGAAATTAATAACTTTTCACAGTAATTGATTATTTTCGAATAATTAATTAATTGTTAAAAATTATTATAATATTCCTTAAAATTTAAATTAAATAACATTTTGAATTTATTTATTTCAAGAAAACTTTTGATGAGTAGTACCAATAATGTATATCTAGGTTGATTGTTAGTTGCGAAATTCGAAGAATTAACTTAACATGTCGAGACGATTTTTTAAAGTTTTGTAATTCAAAGGTTCATAGAAAAAATGTTAAGTTTCAAAAACAATCCTAACGTATCAAGTTATTTTTCCGAATCATAAAATTCGGTTTCGATAAATATTGGCATAAGTTAATAAATAATAATATTGGTTAATAATTGTTTTTATATCACAAAGTAAGAAAGAGTAACCTAATCTATTCGAACGAACATATCATAAAATAGAGAGAGTGAGAGAATTATGATTAATATAATGCCTGCTCACTCTTACTCGGACATAGTAATGTCAGAGCATGCGCAACACTCATCGTCGAGCATGTTTTTTTATATTAGATAGGTCGGTGTTTAACTACGATCACTTCCTATGCCGGACGATAATGTGGTCGAAGATGGAGGAGTGAGCACCCTTACCTAGATAGTACCTATTCACACGAGACTCGAAGATACCCGGATTGTACTTTTCGGGAAACACGAACTCAGGTAGTGCATTCCACAACTCTGCCGTACAAAGAAGGAACGTAGAGGCGGAACGTTTAGTTCGCACTGGTAGCGTTTCCACTGTGAAACGATGGCGTAGACCAGAGCGCCATGTGGTCCTAAGATGGAATGGTGTAGGGGGGATCAGGTCGAACAGTTCAACCGCACACTCTCCAAAATGAACCCTATAAAAAACAGATAGACTAGCAACCCGGCGTCGATGTTCTAGGGTTTGAAGCCTTGTATCGACAAGCGGTTCACTACCAATCAACCTTTTGGCTCTTCTCTTAATTGACTCTAGAGCTTCAAGCTGGTATTTAGCTGAGCCGTCCCAAAAGTGAGAACAGTACTCAATGCAAGATCTTACTTGAACACAGAAAAAAGCAGTTGCTCTGCAGTAAAGTAGCGTCTCACCTTTGAAAGTATACTCAGCTTTTTAGCAGCCAGATGAGCTACACTTTCAAAACAGGAGCCGAAATTGATAGTGGATGTTAAGGAAATGCCAAAAAGTTGAAGTTGGTCAGTTACCGGAATGGGTACACCGCGAAAAACGGGACTCAATTGAAACTGACTTTTTTTCGCCGTAATTTGAATTTGACCTCCATATGAGTTGGCAAGTATGCAATAGTACTACTCACTTTTTAACTCGGGACTTAATACAACGGCGAGGATTTGAATTTCTATTTATACCTGTATAAATTCACACCTGCTGAAATATACAAGGTAAAAAAAATGCTATTCTTATTCTATTTTTAATCTAAATATGGAAAAATAATCATTAACTTTAAGCATATTTCAATTTGAAAAATTTAAAATTTACGTTGATCCCTTAAACTTAAAACCTCCCAACTCAGTTAATTTTGATCGGTGAAAAAATTGTCGTAGAACCTTTTTTATGTAAAATTCGTAGAATTTTTTTTCTAACTTGCCGTTTCCGAAAATTGCAAAAATATATTTTAATTTTTTTTCAGCCTTTGCCGGGCTTGCAGACCCAAAAACCTTTACACATTGTTTTTATATCATTAAAACCACATTATATCAAAAATGCAAAGTTGAGTGCCAACATTTTGATTTCAGACCTTATTTTATTGGACTAATGGTGATGAGTATTATGTACGCGCTCACTTAACCATGTCAACTTGAATGTGTAATTTCTTAAAATATCAATGTTTTGATTTGTACCATTATTGAGCTTAGTCAGCCCTATATATATATACCACCTGCTACCTAGTATTTCTAGTGATTGTTCGTTATCGCGGCATACATTATCAGTGACTGTCGTCGATCTCGCTATCTCGCGGTCTGCGTGACCGCACCATCCTGTCATTCGAGGAAGAACCGTGCCAACGCACTCTCGGTTTTCGCCTCGCCTTTCGCTCGGCCGAGTCAGCCCCTGCGCGTCGCTGGGCGCCCCGGTCACAGTCTGACGACGTGTTCGCCGCCGCCGGTGCATGTTGCAAAATTACCAATTGGTTCGTTAACCCACTTCCTCAGTTCTACAACGATGTGACTGTTATCCGGTGCGCGAATAATTTGAAAACAATCCATCGTTTCATTTCGAACGTGTTTCAGCTGTGTAGTACTATGTGATTCCTATATTTAGTGAACGTGCCACCGTATGACTGATGTTTTCAGGTGAATTACAGTGATTTGATGAAATGATAGTTAAATGTGCAGTGCTATTTGTTAATAACCCTATGCTTTGTGTAACGAAATCAGTTCAAAGGAAAAATGTTGCGCCGCCGAGGGACATACATTGTAAATGCTGATCCAGATGACAGGCATAGTAGACCCAAATCTACCGAGCCTTCATCCATCGTTGTCAAAAAAAGCAGTAAGGCTTATGTTACGTGTAGTTACTTTATCTGAAGAGCACTTGAAACATCATCTGATAGTACCATTATGTATCATGTGCTTATTATTGCAAGAGGAGTGCCTAATCTCTAAGAGCGCGTTGCTTTATGAACGGTAAAGCAACTTTTTTGGTTCAAGATCACGTTACTGATAATAATATGAAATATAATTAAAATATAAATCTAGTTAAATCTTTAGATGCGTAGTAGAATAGCAGAATATATCATTGTAATTAACTTGAGTGACCTGGTTAAGTGGGCAAACAATTGCTGAAGTTTTATTTTAGCAATATAATTACCATAAATGGCTAATTACCTTTGTAGAATGTCTTAACAAATTTGTGTAAAATTTACCGCTTTTAATAAAAATAAAGTAAATTAGATTTCAATAATAATTTTCAGTACACTAATGTAACAAAAATAAATTGATTAACTTAATTTAACGATTTTATGATTATATTTACCTAAAATTTACATCATGTTAGTCATAGATGACTATCGACATCGTTTTATGACTAGTGTTACTTCATTTATAACTTACACGTCAAAATATTATTTTACATCGCTGATAACTCGATTAGAGTGGCGATTGAATTTTTTTAACAAAAGCAAAATCGACTTCAAACTAAAAAGCAAAAAATAAATATTTAACCGACTTCGTTCTACAACATCTTGAAGTCGGGGTGCCAAATACAACATAAATAACAACAACAAATTTGCAAGATATCGTATTAATTTTTTTTTACTTCGCACCGACTACAAGATGTTGTAGAAAGAAGTCGGTTAAATATTTATTTTTGCTTTTTAGTTTGAAAAAAAAACTTTTTAGTTGCGCAAATACTTGAAAAGCTTTAGAAATAATATATTAAACGCCTGTAGAAATTATAGTACTGGCACGCGTATACAAAGGTTGCTATCTCACTCTTCGGTGTAAACGCGCGTCAACAAGGGTTGTTTTCGATTTCCCTGGGATTCATTCATTAGATCCGACTTACTGACCATGAGACCACATCGGGAGTATATACTTACGAATAAAGAAAAAAAGTTAATATCGCTCGCTAATTGACGGAAATATCGTGTAACAAAGAAGTCGGTTAATAATTTTCGAGGGTTTCTCTGGAATTCCCTGAGAACCACTAATCAGTTCCTGACATAGACCATGGGACGAATTCGAGAGTAAACCCTTTCGATTGAAAAAAAAATTGAAAATCGGTTCACAATTGACATAGAAATCGAGTAACGAACATACAAATAAAAACATACAGACGAATTGAGAACCTTCTCCTTTTAGTCGGTTAACAATGATAAGGTTTTACCCTCTTTGTAATTAGTAGTCATAATATCAGCCATTAAATTCCCACTGCTCTGGGCACAGGACCTACTTATTTCAGAGCAACACATTTTTCAAGTGAATTACACACATTAGTAACTTTAATTTGGAGTTTTCCTAAGGATTTTTCTTCACTCGCAATCAATTATGTATTTTTAATAATACTAGCTGACCCGGCGAACTTCGTACCGCTATATTTTCTGAATTCCTAAAAGACTTTGTTTCATGACATAAAAACAAAATCACCAAAATCGGTCTAGGTGATTGCGAGAATTCTAGAACCCGATCTCAGCGCCACCTACCGGTTCTAATTGTGAATCTAAACCATCCGGGAACCCATACAAAAACAAAATCGCTCTAGGTGATTAGGAGGATTCTAGAACCCGATCTCAGCGCCACCTACCGGTTCCAATTGTGAATCTAAACCACCCGGGGACCTATTCAAACACACAAAACGAATATCATCAAAATCGGTCCAGCCGTTTAGGAGTTCACTGTCAACACACGTACAGAAGAATTATATATATATATATATATATATATATATATATATATAGATACAGAAGTCAGAAAAACTGCCTATGGTGTGTTTGCATGATTTCACTGGCAGGGTTTGAACTAGCGTCCTTTGAATATGACACAAGTGCCTCACAGTTCTCTGAGCTACCTAGTACCCAAAATCATGAGAGGATAAGATTTCTCTCGATGATTGAAGGGATCATATGCGTTAGATCATTATTGTTTTTAATCTATTAAGTTATGACCTTTTTAACATTGTTATATGAATAAAGTTATGGAAAGAGATAAATAATACGAGTCCAATGCATTTAACGATAATTTAGATTTGATACGTTCAATATCGGTACGGCCAATACGTCAATTTATCGTTGCAAGAAAACATTATAAATTAATTCGAGTGACCTCTAAATTTAGAATGAAAATACAAATTGCTTGAATTTTTGTTTTGGCTATGTTTGTAATGTGCAAAGCAGATTTGTTACCTACTATAATATCACAGACACTGAAGTTATTTCTTTAAATAGGTAATGGGCGTATTACTGTCTCGACAAGCCAAAGGATAAGATAGTATTTGCTACGGTTTATTATGTATTTTCTTCAATATCGCATTAAATCATTCCAGCTCTAAAAATATGATTTAAGTTATTGTTGGGAGTCCCATAAGCATCTAAACATTCCAGAGCCTAATGCCATAAAAACTAAGAACCATTAACTTTTTAGACTTTGGAACAGTCACTTACCGTCGCCAACGAGTAACCATTATTTGAATAAATAAATGGCCGGTTCCTGTATCTTACTATCCATTCATTTGCCTTACCACTGGATAAAATTTAATATGACCTCCATACAAGTGATGTCAATTTTCTACCAATGCTAAGGTAAGAGATTGAATAGTAAACCTGGTTAAAAGGTATACCTACTAACGCTAATGTTTAAGCAAGGTCTTGTATTGCGAATCGTAATTAACCATTTCTTTCTTAATTTTGTAACAATTTCTTCAAGTTTTCTACAAATGGCGTGGAACAGCTGAAAGTCAGTGCTGTACTTATTTTAAGCGCATTGTATACTGAGCTGACATCTTTGCTACACGTTTAAAGTTCTTTCTTTAAGTGTATTATTTTATTATGTACATCTTTTGTAGCTGCAAATTGTGTAGCAATACATAGTATTAAAAAAGCCTGGGAGATTAGTGTTTGAATTTGGGTATAGAATAGTTTTGGTGTGGTCTGGTTAATTACAGCATTTCGTGAGGTTCTGATACCAAACTAATAGTAGGAACATTGGGCTTGTAATCTTAAGGCAAATTATGTGAGATTTTATTTGTACTTTATTCACTAGGTATAAGGGGGTAAATTTTTAGAGATTCGCTTAAGTCTTGATAATTTCATTATGGAACAATGCCAATGAATATAAACTGGCTGGTTTTAATCATTTCCAGAAACATGTTGGCTGAATATTGCAAATAATATTTCCTGCGAAGTATTAAAAGGAGATTGCAACCTGTCGGACTGTTCATTGAACTGGAATGACCTGTTCATGTGCGTAAATATGTGTCATCGACTAGCATCACAAAGCGTTTACAATTTTGGCCGCTCTTGGAATTTCGCCCAAGGAGCATACAGTTGATAATTATTATTTATTTTGTAAATTAGAAAGTTATAATAAGAATATTGCGTCATAAACGAATAAAACTCTGATTTTATTTTTAACGCCAACATTGATAACTTCTAGCACGATTCTCATGATACAAAACAGTCCTTTTAACCGTAACTATATAGTTTCAATAGACTTTTATTAAAGGAACAAAATTATTTCTTTCGGGTTTTTCTGACCTGCAAGTATGCTATTAGGGTATACCCATTACAATCGTATTGTTTCTCTGAATTTATTAATGTAAAGTTTATTAATTGTATTATTGCAAGCCGATCTAATCCTTTGCAGGTGTCTTATTACCCCTTTGGATTTGAGTGATCTAATGCTCGCCCTAATCTCTGGTCACGCCGCCGTAAGACGTCATAAAAGCTTTCCTCTGTTGGTATTTCATGCGAATTCTTTGAAGCCATTAAGCTGACCATTTAACGATTTCAAGAGTCACTGGGCGGCATGTTGCTGGGAGGCCATGTCTAATTTATAAATGGATGAGGGTCGGTCAGTCGGGAAATGTGCCAGTCGTGTTCTGACTGCGAACGAGGCATTGCCTAGTGCACTTTCAGAGCGAGTATCTTATAACGACGAACTTTGCACGATTTATGTGATAACGATTTTCTGCTCTACGGTTTGGTTTTGTTGTATTCGGTTGTACTTGTAAGAACTGTCAATTATGTGTGTGTACTTCTAA
Source organism: Dendrolimus houi (assembly GCA_039645545.1). Classification (NCBI taxonomy): domain Eukaryota; kingdom Metazoa; phylum Arthropoda; class Insecta; order Lepidoptera; family Lasiocampidae; genus Dendrolimus; species Dendrolimus houi. The sequence goes on from CM077132.1 coordinate 11,478,837, forward strand.
TAAAATTTGTGATAATTCCAACGGCATTCTCGAATTTACATCCTACAAATCACCAACAAATTCGTAACAGTATACGTGCAAGCGTTTGCGTGTATATACCAGACATAGAGGAATTATGTTTAAAAAGTCTTTCGACAAATGGCCTGCTACTATGGTTCTTGATCACAATACTAAGGCGAGTTTATTTCATAGCTTATGAGCTGTCTTTCAAACAAGCGTTTAACTACGTACCATGGTTTTTTTTCGAGCCTTAAACAAAGTTTCAACTCGGAGTATAAAAAATATTTCGCAAGAGATAAAATTAAGATAGCCGTCGTTAATATCCGCATCTATTAGATTTATTTATCCTCATTAATATTTTTCATCTAAATGCTATTGTGAGAACTAAGATTTTAATTCTTATTTCCGTCTAAATTAGGATTGTTATAGAAAATATGTTTTGTGTGAGTTCAATTCAATATTTGAATATTCTTAGAAACGAGTAATGCTGTGTATATTTGAACATTTTTATCATTGTCATATTTTTTAGCTACTAGTCTGGTTATTTTATTAGAATAATATCATCAATGGTATCAGTAAAGTTGATAAGAATATCTAACAGGATTTATCTAACGCAACCTCCGAATATATTTATATCTAAGTGAATAATGCTATGGCATGTATAAAATGTTATATTTTCCGCACTGATTAAACACACTACAGGTGGGACTGAAACGTAGAATTTTTCGAGCGTCGCCTTTCATTTATCCAACCTTTCACTTTTGCCAGTGCGCTGTAAATTATTTCTTTACCTATTTTATCACTATCACACTGCTATTGTTTATTATGCTATTTTATTAAAGACCAGCTGATGTATTTCTTGTAGGCGGTAGACTTAAATTCGTAGTTTCTGAACTAATCCCAAAAATGTTCTTTGACATTTGTACAGCCGTTTTGGAGCCTACACGAGACAAGGTTTTTGACAGCAAAACAGTCACGGCAGTTTTCAATTATATTGTCGCATTTATTTTGAAATATATAGACAAATATACTTCAATTTTATTTTTGGTAAATGCTAATAAGAATGAGGAGCTTGGTAACAAGAAGCGTGTTGCATTTTCTGAAGTGAACGATGCGTCATAGAGTAGTACGACCGGTTCCCCTATTATCTGCGTTTAGTCTCTTGCGACAACAGGGCCTTGGTCAAATTCAAAGGAGCCAAGCGTGCGCGTTGAGCGTACAGAAACCGCAAACACGGTGTCGTTTTCAGGGAACAATGCCGCGATGCACTATGTTGGTTACTAGGAAACTAGCAAACGTGTCACTACCACGGCGGTGGTGTTGTACGTATACGTAAAAGGTATTTATGCAAATAAGCACAATATGACAGCATTACGTATGTAGAGACGTTTAAATAGCCCGCATACAGGGAATCCGACCAACTCCAAAAGTTTTAATCCAATTCCGAGAGTCCATGACACTGATAATTCAATTAAGTCATTGTAGTTAACTTGAAACATGAACTTAATTCAATGTTTTTATTTAATTTTAACAACAATGTACGAAATGAGTGTTTCGTACGATATTTTTAATGTTTAATTTATGAATAATATCTTCAATTTGGAATGAAAGATTTTTAAAAACCATTTTTGTAATACTAACAACAACTGAAGCTATTTACATATATTTCTTACCTGATCTTGTTTGTTTGTTTTTCGTAATCTATCCTATTTTACGGGATAAGAAGTATCATATTCTCACCACCTTATTAAAAATAGTAAATAATTGTGTATGAAATCTCATTATAATCGGTTCAATCCCAAGGGTTTGAAGGAATCAACAAAAATCTAACCAAAGTAACCTTTATTGATTTCTATAGTTGGACATCGAATTGACATTATTAATGTATATTGCTATTGCTTCGAAGATTTGCATTTTTGTATGAATATAATTAAAATCTACACTTTATAAGTCTAAAACTATAAGATAGTTTTTAGGAGTTATAAAGGACAAAGGGTGGTTTTATTACTATGTAATCTCTTCCAGACAACTTTAAGTATTGTTAACTAAGCTGAATGTGTTGTTTAAATCATATTGTTGTATTGCCTATCATAAAATGTTATCTAGGATTAAAACGCGTCGGTGATACCTCTGTCGTTTTTCCATCAGGTGGCCGCCGTTTGTCTGGATCAAGTAATCAAAAAGTCAGATTCACGTAATGTTTGCGTTGCGTGAAGTATTTATTCCTATTTTTTTCGAATGCGAATGAAAAACTGAACGTCAAAAGACAGAACTGGTTATAAGTGTAAAGGAGCATGTCACGTCTTAGGTTCACGGTCATTCTGTTATACAGGGTGGCCAGAACAGTGACGCTCAAAAGAAAATTTTAGTTAATCTACTTACAAGAGTACTCCCGAACTTCCTCATGTATTTTTCCCAAAATTTTTCGTTTTCAAGTTATTAATTTTTTAGTGATTTTTGTGAAATTTAGATTGCAACTATTTACTTTAAATATTTTTTACTTAATTTTTTGGTATGGTTATTTGGAAGTTTTTTTATGTAATCAAGTCGTTATGAATTGTACTTTTTCACGTAAAATAATCAGCAGCACCCTAATATCAACATAAGGCACAAAAATTGTACTTGAAGTGAAAAAAAAAATCGAGCGTATGAGACTCGAATTTTCAATCTTAAATTAAATATTTAAAAGGCAACTTCATAGTTACGGAGTATCTTTAAAAACTGCGCAAGAGTCAAAGCTTTCATAATAATACAAAAAAATACCTAATAAGCCATTTTCCGCTTTAACCGGCCTTCAAACGTACTGAGAAAAATGACTCAAGCTAAAAATTTTCTTCAAAAAATTTGTTTTGGGCTATTTTGTCTTTCTTTAAGGTGATAAATATTAGAAAATGATGATATTCAACAAAAATAGTTATAATCTTGCAGATAAACTACACATTTTTAATTTTTTTGCATCATTCGTTCGTTCTTCGTTGAGTTGCACGTATTAACGTTGTTTTTGCCATGAATACTATGACTCAAATAAAGAAAATTGCAGTCTCTCTCACACATGCATGGTTAACGTATCGTATTGTACTGTATCTTTTTTTAGTAAATAAATTAAAGTACAGTTGATTCTGATATAAATAAATTGTCTTACAACCCCCACGATTTTGAAAAATTCTTTATTGGCGCTCTGTTCCTATTGATCTTAGCGTGATGATATATAGCCTTATAGCCTTCCTCGATAAATGGACTATCTAACACTGAAATATTTTTTCAAATCAGACCAGTAGTTTCTGAGATTAGCGCGTTCAAGCCAACAAACAAACTTCAGCTTTATATATTATTATAAGATGTGCAAGGCCGGCGGGCAGTCATGAGGGGGAAGGGCGGTGGGGCACCTTCTACGTAAACAAAGTCGCGGGTTAAAGTTAGCGTTAGCCCAAAGTAACTATTCCACGCGAACGAAGTCGCAGGCAGAAGCTAGTGTAAGATAATTAATTGTATTTTTGCGATTTGGATTATAATAATAAAGCTATGATTTAATTTTGTCGTGTTTACGTAGGGAAATTTAGTATACTGTTTCCAAGCGTTTATTTTACTTTTGACGTTTGCACGTCTATCAAGTTACATATTTATTGACAGTAAAGCCCACATGAAACAAATGACATAATTGTCGTACTTTATTGTTGTGGGTGACGTAATAGTGATGTTCTGCGAGTGATTTATAGCACAGACTATTAAAACATCGACACTATACATAAATAAATCCAAAGTAATCAACTTGAACATAAAAAAATGTTCTACATTAAAGAAAAATAATACTGCAATTATTGTAAGTGCCGTTTTACTTTGCCTATTTAATATATGTAAAACATGTTCATTGAAAAGTGAGTATATTTATTACACGATATAGTACTTTTAGCAAAAATATATAGATAAGTTAAATTGATTAAAACTTATTTATAGATGAAGTTAATTTTTATAACAAATCGAGTAGGTAACGCATTTCGACATTACTAACTGATTCGTCATCGAGGTGTCAAAAGTAAAATAAATGCTTGGAAAGGGTATAGATTGCACTAGTTTGTTATTATTACTTTATTTGCACAGACATTTAAAGTTGACAATTATTTAGAGTTGTTGGTATGTGACGTCACGGTTAAATTATCACCGTTTGTGTATAAAGTCACGCGCGTATGCAATGCGGTACTGATTGCTGTTCTACGCGATATAAACAATGATGCTATAGACACTGTTAATAATTGCATTGTTTCACCATTAAAACTGCCACATTTGCAGAATTGTGAGCTTAGATATATTGGGTAGATAAAATATATTGCTCAGATGTTTAGGGTTCCTACTTTGAACCTTAGCAGATTTGTAAGACGATAGTGTGAATGTGTGGAATGTGTGTGTGCGTGTATCCTTTGCTGGTCCAGTGATTCTTTCTAAAACAACATATTTTTAAAGAAAGTTTGACGGTCGTTATGGGTTGTTTTATAATTTATGGCGCTCACTCTGTTGCTTTATTCATACGTCTAGGATAATTCATCAAACCAATTGATTTTTTAATATACACAAATTCAAATTAAATTATTTGTTCATATAACACCATTTTGTATCTACCAAATATTAAATAAAATTTTCAGTTATCGTTTATTCAATCTATGAAAGAGACGTGCAACTAGGAACTGATATAATTATTTATTTAGGAATTTATTCCAAAAATATGTTTACCTCATATTTAGGTGTTTTCCGAAACAATAGCCAAATTCAGCCTATAAATAAACACGTGAATCGTTGGTTTTGACGCAGATCATGTATTCCTGGTTAATTGTATTGGTGAGAGACCAGCATGATAACACAATATAGTTGGTCGCGAACTTTGAATTAGCACCAATATGCTTTTGTAACACATGGAGAGCGACCTATACGGGGCGGGGCGACATCAGTCCCCGCTGTGCCGACCGGCAGTATACCACAACGCGCGCTCGCGTGCGATCCTCTTCCAAGCTGGAGCGTTCCGCGGGGCCGGTATGCTTCGAAAACTTAGGGGTTTCGGAAGGGCACACCACGGTGGCCCTGCGCCCCGTGGGCGAGGTGGCAGTGCGGTCCGAACCTTCGCTGCTGCGTTTACTTGACACCGAGAAAAGTGGCCAATTGAGCCGCGCACGCGATCGTCTTTCTTCTTTCTGCAAAAAACTGCGCCGTACTATCAGTGAGTGTCCATATATCCACGTATTTTAATAAATTAGTTTTACGTTATTTGATACTTGTTAAGTGTTTTTGGCTAAGATATTTATCGCATTAAATGGTTTTATTGCAAAAAACCGACATATTTATGTGTGCTATGAATGTCGCTCACATATATATCACCCAATATTCTAATGCTGCTTTTGTGTTTTGCCGCGAAATACAGGCGACGTGGAAACTCCTAAAAAGGCTGAGCTGGCTGCAGATAAGAAGGCCGCCTCCTCGCACCGTAAGTGCTAGTTGTGGCGCATTCGATTTGTAGCTCAATTTTAGTATCACGATTTTGTTTCTCATGTGTGTGTCATATCATTTTAAAATATGATAATCCTCTCTATTCGAATATCCTGTGAAGTGTATCAATAAATATATTTAAAGATAAACAAATAAAAAAGAAATTACAAGGAATCTCAGCCGAATAGAGGGACATTATCACTTCATTCTCTTGTAATGTGTGTTTTGGTTTATAGGTGTCATAGATTAAAATATGTTTTAATTAAGTAATACTTTTATTATGTAGGTAATGTAAGTTCCTAATATTTAACTGAGTGCCAGCTAATGTAAAAACAACACTTTCCAATATACTTCAATTTTGTTTTATGGCATTCTGGGTTAAAAGTTACTGTATTTTTTAGTTTTTACATAATACTAAATGAGAAGTTATCCAAAGAGGTTTGACTTCCATTAACTTCGGAATGAGTATGGTGATTAGATTTTCAGTTCCTGACCTATACTAAGTAGAAGTTAATGGGGAATATAAATATATTATCCAAATATGTTGTCGACCATAAAGTTAAAAAATATATTCAAACCACTAAAAATGTTAACCCCTAGTTTACAATTTACACGCTCCTTCAGGTTGCCATAACAAAAAAACATATCGCCTCTTTGTTTCAAAAATGTGTTATCATAAAAATTGAAATTTTGGAAGAATTTTTAACCTTCAAAAAATTTATGTATCTAAACGAATAACTTTTTTCTGCTAATCTACAATGTATTTTAAAAGATATTTCGATACAATTTTTTTATTGCACGATTCCAGCAGACAGGCAGACGGCCCACCTGTTGGAAAACGGGTTACCATTGCCTATGGACATTTGTAACACCAAAGATGATACAAATGCGCTGCTGCTGTCTTAAAGGAGACTGGAACCTGGCCATTAATGCCGGAACACGAGTCAAGGGTGACCAGGGGTGGTAGCTATCCAGACGAGTAAACACCCTACCACCTGGCTGTGGGTTGTTTTGTCGCCTCTAACGACAGGCCGCCCGGCCGCAAAAGATTGTATTCTTTCTCCGTTCCTGTACGGATAAAATTATTTATTGATAGTTAAAAAACTCTCTTCTAAAGTTTTAATTTTGAAGATAACATTATTAAAGCAAAAAGGTGGTATTAAGCGTGTAAACTTTGTGAACAGAAATGAAGAATTAATCATTGCACATATTATGTATTTCCAAACAATAATTTCTAATACAGACTAACGCAGTGTTTAGCTCAGTTTTACTTTGCATGAGTTTTAATTAATATTGGATAATTTGACAGCACATGATTCTTCTGGTCTTACTACAATAAGAACCAATTTAAACTTTCCTTCAATTCGATAGATATTCAATTAATCGATCACCGAAAGTTCCGATGTCGTCTACAACTTACCGATTATTAGTTAATCAATAGACCCTAATAACATTAAATAATAAAGATTCAAGTTCAATAAAATTGTTTGTGGAATCCATAAGGACTAAAGTTAAAGGATTCTTAATGTTAGACATTTTAAAATAATAATAGTTTAGTAAAACTTATAATAATAAGTGAATTAATTTATAGTTACAAAAACCAAGACAAAAAGAGACAATACAGAGTTACGATGTAAGACTAGAACACAATAATAGTTGTTTTATTAATACTACGACTAGATGATACTATAAAGATTCGATGGCAATTGAAAATTCTTCTAGATACTCCGAAAACATTGCTACAACAGAAAGAACCTCTCATAGTTGAAATAATACGTGACAGAAGCGAAGCTTGTCTTTTGAGCTTTCTGCTAATGATGCTTACAATGTGTGACTACCGCAAAGTCATGTGCTTAGATCTTCGTTTCGGGTGATATACATCATAGATTTGATGGCCTAAAGTGGGTGCTTTTTGAGAATCGCTTAGTGAAATCGACATGTAGATATACTGGTAGATGTAAGACTTAGCATAAAGTTCCACTTTATGTTGATAGTTGTTATGTTCATCTTAAGAATCTGCGAAAGTGATCTTTTTAGCGTCGCTGTTCCAACTTGAGTTTAAACCAGTTAAAACAGACCACTGATGCACGCGTAGGACAGGTAAAAGGACTGTACTGCATTTGCATCTGATAATAATATGATCTAGATCTAGAAATCGTATTCGAACGGATCAAGTTTTTATACCAACTGTCTCGTACTATTTGTTCTAAACGAAATCTGCATGGATGGATTTCATTGTCGCCATATTTAAATTGATTATCAATTAGCATACTCCCCGCAGTTTCGCCAGTTAAACGTAGGGCCGATTTTTAAATCATCAGATAACGTCATCATATTCTGCTCTAACTCTTGATTTTTGCACAATAAAATTTATTGTGTATTCTTTTTTTTATTTTTTATTGCACAAGTTCAACAGACTGGCAGACGGCCCACTTGATGGAAAGCGATTACCATCGCTGGTGGACATTTGCGACATCAAATGCGCTGCTGCTCTCTTAAGGGATACTGGAACCTGGTCACTAATGCCGGAACACAACTCAAGGTTGTTATGGCGACATACTTTAGACCAGGGGTGGTAGCCATCCAGTCGGGCAAATGCCCTACCACCTGCCTGTGGGTTGTTTTGTTGCCTCTTACAATAGGCCGCCCGGCGCAGGAAATTGTAATCTTTCTCCGTTCCTGCACGGATTCATTATCGGCCTGTAAATAATTTCTACCATACTTAACTCCGCTGTAATTAGCTAATGACACAGATTTATTTTCCATTTAAACATGTAGATGAAGACAATGGAGATCATTCACATAACAATTATTGTCTATATAAAGTTGTTCTCTGCTTGTTTTATAAAATTAGTTCGCACGGTTTGTGGATCCAGTCAGTGTTAAGTATTAATGAATATTCAAATTTTATAATAATCCTTAATTCACTCTAATATCAAATCATAATCTTTGACTGAAGCTAATTACAGAAGTTTTTTGGTAGCCGAGAACGTGACATTTTGGTTATAAACAATTTTGCTTATAAACAACTAATATCCTATAAAACTCATACCCTATAAGCCGTCGAAGAAACAAACAAACGTCCAATTCAATTAATTTCCTATTTATATATTAGTATGGATTTTGCAGTTTAGTATATAATATAGTTATTTCAAACGTTATTATAAGTGTTGTATGACATTATTGCATAGAAGACTATTTTAACACACAAAGTCGATATGTCTATCATCTTTTTTAGGAACGATGGACATGTCCTATACCAGGCCAGTAAACTTGTAGGAATCATCAAGCGCCTACGTATTACGACTATAGTATCAAAATAAAGTGGAACATTATCCCATGTCTTACACCCTCCAGTATATATATCTAAACACGTGTCAATTTTACTAAGCAATAAGCGGCCGCTTTAGGCCCTGTGTATTTTATTTTGTATATCGGTTTATCGCTTGATGACGTTCGGTAGAAACCTTACTCGTAATTTCGCCGTTGATACCTAAACTTTCCACGCCTAGTAACTGTTTGGCATTCAGTAAATGTCAGTTGGGGAGCTTATCACGTGTCTACATCAGGTACAATGCTATTACTTCGCAGTTCCTTTTATTTATGATGTTTGGGTTAAGATATGATTGCACTCTTGAACATTCGAAGGCTTTTTATGTTAATGTGTTTACGTCATAATATTATTTTATTTCCAAGATATTTATCTGTAGCTCAGGGGTAAAGAATTATTTCCATTATATTAAAATTAGTTTTTACGGATTTAGATTCCTAAATGTGTCATCAGGATATGATAAAAAGTAAGTCTTATCAACAATACTTATTCAGAACTTAGCGCAACTGTAGCCCACTGAAAATTTAGAACAAAAAGGATTACTAATCTGTAATATAATAAATCTGTAAATGGTTAGAGTTCGTACATTGTGTTTAAAAATTTGAAAAAAGTCAAGGGGGATAATTCGGACCAGGAGATTCTGAACTTTTAGTATTTTTGTCTGTCTGTCTCTCTGTTAGAGCATCACGTGAAAACTGCTGAAATGATATTCGACATTGAGCTAGCTTATATTCCGGGGCGTAACATAGGATACTTTTTATCCCGATAAAAGACATCGTTTCCGTGGGATAGATGAAAATAGCAAAAAAGATGGTAGTTTCCAAAAAAGATGCAATCGCAGTTTGCATCTTTTTTGGAAACTACTCAACGTATATGAATGAAACTCGACATGGTGCTGGCTTATAACCCAAGGTAACACTTAGAATTCATTTTATCCCGATAAATGACATTATAGTAGACGGATTCTTTTTTTTATAACGTAGGGGAATTTCTTTTCTTGAGACACCATCCTCGGGCCTGGGGCGAAGGCTCGCCGGGGGATGTGTGGGACTCTTGATCTACCGTATGGTCTCTCCGAGCGGAAGACGGGGAGACGGTCGGCCGTCTAACTATCCACCAAACCCAACCTGCCCCCCTAGCTCACACGCTTTTACAGGGCGCCACAGGAACTAGACCAATAAGTGCATCTGTGACGCCCCAACGCTTGTCGACGAACCTCGGGTGTCCTGCTGGGAAAAGCACTCTCTTCAACAACAGGGGGGAGGGGGAGGTCTTTAAGATCCCCCGCTCTCCCCCGCGGCCCCCTGTGCTGGAATCACGGAAGGAGGAGTCTTTGTGCGTAAAGACGCCTCCGAGCCGACCCCGGAACTGCCTTTTGCCGACGGGATCCGCGGGTATGCGCGTATGAGAGTCTCATTGTCAGAAACAACATGTCTTTCATTGTATTACTTGAAATAAGGTTGGCTTCGTATCGCCCTACGTTTTGCTGGGCAGTTCTGTAAACTATATGGACGTACTTTCTTTGTTATTGTAGTGAATTTAACAAGAAATAGTAAAGTTTTAGGTTTAAAAAATATAGAATATATTCTCCTTTAACCAAATATGTTAGTTATAGCAATAAAATCTCATTAGAAATAATCATTCATATTTCATTTCATTTTTTTGTTCACGATCCATAGGTATGTATAGTTGTTCCTTTGCCTGTTATTATAAATTCTTATAAAAATGTTGGTTTAATTTGGCTTATTCCAATTTTTTATCTGGAATAATGTTTTAGTTATTAACCGTTTCACACAGATGTAACGTTGAGTTTAATGCGTTATTTGTGATGTGATATTGTTATTAATTATTAATGACGTTAAATATTGATAGATAACGTGTGTGTATACAATAATGTAGCTATGATTTTTAAGCGATTTTCACCATCAGTTAGATAAATTTTGATTTAAAGGTTTATATATATATAAAAAACATAATTAAGTTTTTATGCAAGTAATATAGAACTACTTACTACCTAGGGTTTCTGATACGCCACGAAGAAAACGCTAGTGTTTAATATTAATAGTGTTTAATATAGTTTAACCGTCGGTCTGAGTCAGGATAGGCAGTGAGCTCGATATAATGTAAGGTAAGAAAGAAGTCATTATTCACATCCAAATAATATAAACACATTAAATATTATTCCATTTGACAACAACAATGACGGCCCAGGCCCTGGTGACAAGTGACATAGCGCTAAACGAATAGAATAGAAAATGTATGGGAATGTATGTATATTATATACACACATACCATACATTTTTAATTCTCTTCGTTTAGCGTTACTGCCACTTATCTACAGCTTTCTACAGGGCCTGAACATTTAAATTTTTAACGCGAAAAGTGGACGATTGCTATTATTTAGCTGTCGCTGTCGGCTATAATCATTGTGTAACGAAATTATAGAATATTGTCCAAATCACGGTGGCAAGAGCGAACACAATATTTATAACTAACGTTCAAAATATTAGACAAAATTTAATAGCTAAGACATTTGTATTATTTATTACTTGCGAGTCTTTTTACACGACGCAGTCGTGATCTACGTCATTGAACAAACAAAACACTGATAAAAATCTTTCTCATGTTAATTGCAGAAATGATGTAACAGAGTTTATTTTTATAATATTTTCTATAAAATGTAGCATGAGTAGTGAAAATTAAATCTATGTTATAGTTCTACGCGGATACTATAACAATGATGAAATGAAAAAAATTAAAATACATTAAATTTCATGTTTGTACTATTCAACTGCTTCCTATATATTAAAAGTTAAATATATTAGAGTTATTAAAAGATAAGTTGATTAGAAGGAGTACTTTGATAGAATGCTGATAAACAAGGGTGGAGTGCGCTTCGCCTCACGTCAGGGGTGCGGCTTTTTAGCTTGTGCTCATAGGTCTTTCGAAGAATGATTGATGTCCATTGTCACCCTACAGATAGATACACATACATGTTGTGTTTGTATAACTTGAATTACGCAGTGCAAGTTCAGTTTCACGTATTTATATTTGGCTTTCTCAGTTTCCGTTTTTTTACTTTGTCAATATTTTGTTTCCAAGGAACTCCGTTTACAAATAATTCTAATATTTCCAGCAATTCTACCTTTCGCGTAACGTAAATAATCATAAATTTTAGCTCCTATAATAATATCAGCTCCTAAACGTTTCACTGTTGGTTCGAGCTTTCCCATTTCAGTGGAACTAGCGATACATCTACTTGCCATGATTTTTCAAGACGGATTGGTCGGCGGTGTGGTTTCATTGTTGGTTTTGTTTTGGTTTTCATTGGATTAGAAGAACTGTCTAAGAGGTACATTCTTTCTGCCAGGATAGCTGAATGAAGTCCACGGCATAGCAATCGGACGGAGGTGCCTTAGCCATTGAGCCAGCATAACTTATTTTTCATAATATTGTTACGAGTGCGAGACTCGAATTAAAATGCCGTTGGAATTATTATAGAGTTTATTAGAACTATACAAACACGTATAACACAGGTACAAATATAACCGAACACAACAAATCCAAACATAATGCAGAAGGTCGTAATTCAATAAAATCGCAAAGTCCGTCACTGTTAGATTTCCGAATGTACACATCACGTCACGCCTTGATCGTGGTTCTCGCTCGACTGCCCGCTCTCGCATCAGGCCATCGTTTTATACTGCACTAATGCAAATATGCCCGTATCGTATCGTCGTCATAGTTTCTTAGAATCAGCTTGTACTTAATCCATAACACCTGGCTAATGATACCTGCATGTGGTTATAAATAAGTACAAAAGGCTGTTCTCCACAATAACTAGAAACGTATGCCAATAAATAAGTAAACAAAAGAAGACGATCATAAAAGACAATTAATTCAAATGCCGACAGGTAATAAAATATGTTTTTACAGATATGCAGGTGGCATTTATCTTTGTCGAAGTCTAAGTTGTAACAATATGTATATTTATTATTCTTTACTTATTTAGTTATTATTTTACTTTTATTTCGATAAAATGCTTCATATGTAGTTATAAGTTTGATCCAAATTATGTTTTGATAAAAATAGAATATCTCTGAGCTCATCCACCAATGACAATGTTATGTGTTGTATCGATTGGTGTGGCTAATTGGTCCACGCTGAATTATTGAAGGTGCCTAGTCGTCTAGTACGCGTTCTAGATCACTATTATTTAAGATCATAATATGCTTGATCGCATTTATTCAAATCCTATGACAATTTTGAAATAATTTAGGCAATAAAGATAATTCTAATTTGATTTGTGATCTCTGCTTTAGTCTCATATAAAGCTTGAACTAATTCGAACGTGGTTCAGTGATGTGTTGACCATCGAGGACATCAACGACTGTCACCCGCATTAAAGTCGCAGAGAAACGGAAGTGCGCAAATGGTTCGTGCATATTTATCTTACTTAAACCCGACTATTTTATGGCCAGTGACGCTGATCGTCCTGGAAAATAGAGAGACTAGGACGTTATAAACGACGCAAACAAACACCGTGATATTGACAAGTGTCAACATATCACGGTGACGGCTCAGTCAATCGGAGGAACACCGGAATAGTTTTAATTGGAGCCAATCGCCGCTAATAATACGATACATTATAGTTTGTCCCAGACTATGGGTTATGTATAACCCATTCCCAACTAGACAAAAAATGTATCGAGAAAATCTGGACTTATTGTTTGAAATTTTTTTCATTTGAATCAGTTAGTACTCTCAATAACAGGGTTAAACATAAAATACTTGTTATCCCGAAAAATTATATTGTTTTAAGTATAAAATCAGAAATACACGCAAGCATCGCCTAGGAAAAGCTTTTTATTAGTTATATTGTAAAATTGTTTACATGTCGTATCTACGCATTATAGGTCGTTCAAAAAACCACTTGGGATGAACCTCTATTTTGATCTATGTAGAATTGCACAATTAATTTTCATTTTTTTTTGTCTGAATGTTCAAGTTTCATGTAGGTACCTAATAAAATCGTAAACCAGTCTTTCAAAAGCTCCTGAGTTGATTGGACGCAGCTTTTTAGCAACAGACCGTAAACTTTGTCGCAAAGTCTGCATTACATTATATTTCGTGAAACCTGCGGACTTATTCCAGAGTGCGCGGTTTGACTCTTAATTGGGCGATAGTTTGTTTATATTTGTATTTAATCGCTTCATTACTTTCGTCTCAAGAAAATCTTTTTCAGTTATGATTTATTATGTTAGAAAGCTCATTCTTCATATCTTCTTTTTTCAAATATTGACTTTTGCAATTTAATTTAGAGCAGATTTTTCAATAGTCAGATGAATCGTTTAATAACTGCCTAAGGAATAAAGTTATCGGACTGTTTATCTGTCCAATTGATAACTATGGATTTTTCAATTGATATAAATAAATTGACGAATAGCCATACGATTATTTAATTGGTTGAGACAATGCTAACTTCAGGGAGTTGAAACAAACATACTGATTAAACACACGTTAGAGCAGGGCAGACCATTTACATATACATCAATCTAGAGATTTTGAAATAATAAATTTGAGATTTTTAGCGCGATTTTGGGAAATGATTTCTATTTGAGGAATTGAATTAGGGTAGACAATTTTATAACGAGAAATTGGGGAATTATTTCATTTGCCTAACCTTATTACTTATCTTTGTGTTTTGTGTTTGATTTTATCTATGATCATAAGAAGTAAATATTGCACAGACTCTTGAAAGTCGGAATCGACAATGGAATTCTTTTGAACATCACCTAGTGCAATGAATGATCCGTTGTGGATCTTACAATTCTAATTTTCCTCTCAAACGGATTGATGAATTCATTTATAAAACTTTCTTATTCAATTTCCAAATCATCTGTATACTATCAAAAATATTCATAATAATGTCGTATTTAATTTTCATAATTATGCAAAACCTAGAAACAAAAGTCAATAGCTTTGTTTAGAAATTATACGTTGAATAACGATCCCTCAAAGCGGCAGATAAAGTTATGCCTCAGGAAGTCCAGTTATTCGTCAGCCAAAGGCTAACTGACGATTGAAAAATTCATTTTTATATTATCTGTCGAATAAATCTATCGATATATCTGTCGAATTATCTGTCTTTAAACAATCTCTTAACATCTCTAACCAGAACAGAGTCGCAGGCGAATGCTATTAAAAATACAATGCAATCTCCCTGAAAATTGCTTTATCGTCAAAGGCAGTAAGTACAGTGCAGTATTTTTAAGTCACAGGTGATCAATCATCAAGTGACGTTAGGCGCTTTTTTTAATACTATCCCTAAATCCGTAGTGTCAGGTCAAAGTTCAGATCGGCCTAGATTACTGACTTAACTAGTTGTAACTTGTAAGCATAAGTAAAATAAAAAAATGGCCAAATTCGTGTTTGTTCAAGCACAATGAAGGGTTCCGTAAAAATGACCACTCTTTACTACTATTTCCATTTGGTTACAGAACTCATAAAAAATATTTACAGACAAATTGAGAACCTGCTCCTTTTGTTGAAGTTGTTTAATTGGATATAGTAAACCCCATCAAACAAGAATGTCAAAAATTATACGACGTATCTTATTCATACCAATTTTCGTCGAAAGTATTTTTGACATTTTTCATCTTATTATTTTTTAATTTTTCGCTTAAATCAAAGAGCTAATATGACTTTTTCAAGACCTGTCTAACAATACCCCAAACGCTGTGTAATGAATGTACTGAAAAAAATCTCCCTCAGTTACGTTCATTTATAGTTATGTATAGCAGCCTCCACCTATTTTTTATTTTTTTGCATTTGCACTGTACCATTGTGTAATTTGTGTATAGATATATCGTTATACTAGAGCTTACACCGCGGCTGCGCCGCGGGTCATCCTCTAGTGCGTGCCTCTTGTTTAAACAGGTTACATTGTATTAAATTTTTATGTTACTGCTATTTGCCCCGGAAGATTCACTTCATTTTATATCGCAAATTATCCCATCTCCCGGATGAAAAGTATCTATGCCAATTTTCGCTATTAAAACTACATATGTACACCAAAATGACCAATTCGACCATATCGACCACATCGGCCACACCGACCACACCGACCACATCGACCACATCGACCACACCGACTACATTGACCACACCGACCACATCGACCACATGGGCTACACCGACAACATCGACCACATAGACCACACCGACCATATCGACCACACCGACCACATTGTCCAAAATGACCACATTAGCCAAAATGACGTAAATGGCAAATCACAAAATAAAAGCCTATCCTACTTTCTGGGATAATCTTTACATAAATCTATCCCCAAATTTATCTCATTATCTCCGGGATGAAAAGTATCCCTTGTCCACCCTCGGTATCAAAATTACATATATACAGAATTTCAGCCAAATCGGTCCAGTAGTTTTTCCGTAAAACGCGTAACATACATATAAAAAATTAAGCGCTTATAGAAAATGTAATAGCTACACGCGGTTACAATTTTTTTCCAAGAATTTAGGTGCACGGCGTGCTTTAATAAGTAATGGTTACTCTCGATCTTCCTGGAATCCACTCATCACATCCTGACTTGGTGACCATGGCACCACCTCCGGAGTTTAGACTTACGAGTAAAGAATAAAATTTGAAAATCGGTTTAGAATTGACAGAGATATCGTGTTACAAAGAATTCTGTTATCAATTTTCTTGAGTTTGTCTAATTTTGAAATTTTAATCTGAAATTGAATATTGGTACTTTTATAAGTATCACGGGTATACAGTCCGTTGCGCAATAAAAGATTAAAAGAGAATAAAAGATATTCGTTCTTTACGGCCTTCGGAATTATCCGATTGACATGAAATTTGGTATATTTATACTTTCGATAGGGAGGATGAACGCAGGACTTTTTTTATCCTGGAATATAGTATAGGTTTCCAAGGGATACAAAATTGTAATTTACGCGAGTAATCTTAAACGAATTTCTCCGAGGTATGATGTGTTGTATGTGTGCTTTCAATAAAAGGTATGAGCATAATTTTACATAATTTTTATACCGAAAAATAAGATAGTTTCCATAAAAAATGGAATGTTTTTGTTTATTTCTTGAGAGAGTTGTTTAGAAACGGTTGTGAGTACTTCCATTATTACTTCATAAGTAAAATACAAATACCGGTTTCTATAATAATGAACTCGTGCACTTTATCTAAGTGCATTATTACGCGCGTCATCTGGCCATTCAATTAGGATGAGTATTGATTACAATTGGTCGTATTACCAGTATATTACGTCAGTCAATTTTAACGAGTTTTTACATTGATTTATTTAAAAAATTATTATAATTGGCAGACAAACACACACATTGTATATCCCCAAGCTAAGCAAGTTACGCTTGTGTTATGGGTAAAATACAATGGACCACTCTGAGGCCGATCCCAGACACCCAGACCATAGTAAATAACAGAAAGTTCATTTCCGAAATTTACCATGCCAGGAATCGAACCCGGAGCCTCTGAGTTCCAGCGAGTTCGGCCGGCTAAAACTTAGCCCGCTCAACCACAGGTGCCGTCAATATAAGGTTATTTAATTTTTTTATTGGAGATAACAAAAAACTTATTTATAACGGTGAGGAGTGTAGATATTTACTGGTTTATTTTTATTATTTTGAGTCTTGCAAATAAGCAGATGGCCCAGCTAAAGGAAAGTGGTTGTCATCGCTTATAGACGTTTGCAACGCTAGGGGCGAAGCCAACGCGTTTAGAGCCTTTAGGATGGGTTAGAGGTTTCGGACGGAGTGGTGGAATAGAGGGGATGGAATAGATGAATCGGACGGGAGGATTAGGATAGAGGGAAGGTGAAGTCGGCCGTAAGAACCCTCACGCATCGTATGAAACACGATTAGCTCAAGGCTAACCGTGTCATACCGATATTCTGTGAGATTGTGGCATCTTCCTACCGATCTAGTTAAAACGACAAAAGACAAAGCACGAGGTTCAGATGTTTCATTCCAGGCAAGTCATATTAAGCCACGAGCAACTCTATTAAATTGCCAACACCTAACAAGCCTTTATAATTATGAAATAGTTGTTATTTCATTATTATTTAATTTTAAAGGACATTATTTTTAATTTACATGTACGAATTCAAGAGGGCTTTGTTTTCGTTTCATATCGGTTTTTAAAGACTTGTCATTATGTGTTTCTAAATTATTACTTTTATTTTTTATACAATGTTATAAGGTGATGGATAAAGAAAAAGCACAATGTGAGCACTTTGACGATGGCAGCTCAAGTTCCGCCGGTTGGTTCGTTGTTCCGTAATATTATAAGTACAAGAATAACTAAATAACACGCAAAATACTTGTTTTCACGAATTTTTTAACCATAATTTTAGAGAGAGTATATTTATAAAATTTAAAACTGTTATATTTCCGATTAGACAATAAACAAAGTAGAATTTATAATAATAGTGTACCTTTAGTAATTTTGCCTTTTTGGTCTTTTCTACTGACTCGTAAATGAAAAAATTTATTGACATTTTATAAATACTGATAGTATTAACTAACAAACATTAAGTATGTTATAGTTTTATTATGTTGTCAAATTCGATGATTGCCATAGTGTAAGAAAATTCAAACTTTTGTTACATAAACAGGTCTTGTCGTCCAGAAAAATTCAAAGGTATTTTGACAGACACGCACACCTACGTTTTATCATAGATTTTATAATCACAATTTTTTTGAATAAAGTTTTTCACGTGTTGTCCAAAATGTTTGACATTAAGTTTGCCTCGTATAAGACAGGAAACTTAACATTAATTAAATAAGAGTGTGGCTTAAAGCATACCCTTAATTTGCAATAATAAGATTTATTTCAAATTAAAAATAATTCTTCCCTTGGTAATAGATAGTAGATGACTACGACTAACTGCACATTGGTTATGTTTGACCAACTATTATCACTAACAGAGTAATAGTAACATCGCATCTCATTCGAGTTGCTAGACTTTTACGTAATAGCTTGGTCGACTGTATAGGCCAATGTGCGGCCAGCCTATAGCTATTAAGAGATTGGTATTGCAGATGGTAACAATACGTGTTTGTTGCAGGCAAGGACGGCTCCAAGGTGACGACCGTGGTAGCGACGCCGGGGCAGGGCCCCGACCGGCCGCAGGAAGTGAGCTATACGGACATGAAGCTGATCGGGAACGGCAGTTTCGGCGTCGTCTACCAGGCCAAATTATGCGACACCGGCGAGCTGATTGCTATCAAAAAAGTACTTCAGGACAAAAGGTTCAAGGTAAATTACGTGTCTTATTTTACAAAATTGAATTTCGAGGAGTGTTAAATTTACTCGCTTATGAGTCCTTAACCTTTACGACTATAATACGTTGGGGTGTATAATGTATATGTTATGGTAATCAACATTCATTTTATGTGATACTAGCGGCCCGTCCGGCTTCGCACGCGTGGACATTACTTTTTTAAACATTTTGGGATAAACCTATAAATATAGCCTATGTTACTCAGGGATAATGTAGCATTCTAAAGGCGACCTTCCGGCTCCCGCGCTGGGCTCTTACCAAGCTCGACGCGGAGCAGGCCGAGGAGAGGGCTATCATCGAATGCTGGACCTATCCAGCCGACCTGGGGAATCTGGAGGCGCAGGCTGAGCACATGCGCAAATCCCTCAAAAGGATTTGCGACGCTGCTATGCCTCGAGCCAAACGACCGCCGCCGCGTACATCGGTCCACTGGTGGACTGAGGAGCTGGCTGAACTGCGGAGGGCAGTCCGCAGAATCAGCCACAGGCTCAAACGCAGCAGAGCGCGTCGTCCTCCAGACTATGTTGAGGAGAATGGACTCGTGGGGGAGTACAGAGAGGCCAGAAAGGCCCTTTCGATCGCAATTCTGCGAGCGAAAGCCCGGGCCCGGGAGGAGCTCCTCGAGACACTGGACCGGGACCCTTGGGGGCGTCCGTACCGTGCGGCCTTGCACCTCCACGGCTACGGAAACGCTCGAACCCGAGGTCCTCCGGTCGGTTATCGGTGGGCTCTTCCCGGATCCGGGGATCTTCACTCCCCCCGATATGGGTCCAATCATTCCCGACACCTCGGAGGTGGAGCCTCACTCCATCACCGAGGAAGAGTTAGACGTTGCCCTGGACCGGCTCCGGGGCAGGAAGACGGCTCCGGGACCCGACGGGGTTCCGGGTCGGCTCCTCTTCCTGGCCGCCAAACATCTACGCGGCCAGCTGCGGGAACTGTTCGATGCCTGTATTCGCGCAGGTCAGTTCCCGTCGCAATGGAAGGAGGGCCGATTATGCCTGATTCCCAAGGGAGGCCGTCCTCCCAACGATCCGTCCGCCTACAGGCCCATAGTGTTGCTTAACGAGGTCGCCAAGGTCTTCGAGAAGATCTTAGCGGAACGCCTCGTTAAGCATCTCGATACTGTGGAGCCGGGGCTAGCACAGACGCAGTTCGGGTTTCGGCGGAGGCGCTCCACGTTGGACGCCTTCGAGACACTGCGATCTGTAACGGACGACGCAGTCCAAGCAAAGGATACTGTCCTGGCGGTTTCGCTAGACATAGCGAACGCCTTTAACAGCCTCCCTCACGAGACGATCAGGGAGGGGCTTCGTGCACACGGAGTTCCCCCGTACCTCACGAGGCTGTTGGGCGCGTACCTCCAGGACAGGTACATCCTTTGGGAGGGCGGCGAGTCCGAGAATCGCGCGATAGGTCGGTGACGCGTCGCGTGCGGCGTCCCACAGGGATCGGTCCTCGGGCCGGTTCTTTGGAACGTCGGTTATGACTGGATCCTTCGGGTTCCGGTCCTTCCCGGAATAGGGTTAATCTACTTCGCGGATGACACCCTACTCACGGCACGCGCTGCGTCATTCGCGGAATCCGTGGACCTCGCCAACGACGGATTGGCGATCGTAGTCCGAAGAATAGGTAGGCTGGGCTTGAAGGTCTCCCCCGCGAAAACGGAGGCCATCATGTTCCATAGGCGGTTTCGTAATCCCCCCGCGGACTTGTCCGTTACAGTCCAAGGGGTGGACATTCGTGTAGGCCCCCAGATGAAATATCTGGGGCTAATTCTTGATGGGAAATGGCTGTTCAAAGCGCACTTTGAGCAGCTAGTTCCCAAGCTCGTGAGGTCCCCAGGCACCCTCTCTCGGCTTCTTCCCAACGTGGGGGGACGACTAGGAAACTCTACATGGGCATCCTTAGGAGTATGGCCCTGTACGGTGCACCCGTAAGGTCCACTGCACTTCACCGCCACAATAGGACTTTGTTGTGCCGCGCACAACGGGTCCTGGCGGTGAGGACCATCCGAGAATACCGTACAGTGTCGTGGACGGCGTCGACACTCTTGACAGGCGATCCGCCCTGGCCTCTCCAGGCGGACGTGATAGCCAAAGTTCGGCGCTTCCGACAGGATGCCCTCGCCCGTGGCCTGGTCTATGGCCAGGCTGAACTCCAGGTGATCAGGACGCGGGAAACCGCGGCCATGATCTAATCTTGGTCAGTAGAGTTGGAAAACCCTGTTGCTGGCATTGACACGGTGAAAGCGGTTCGACCGCAGCTGTTGCGATGGCTCTCGCGGAAACGCGGGACCCTGACCTTCAGAATGACACAGATACTTACCGGGCACGGTTGCTTCGATAAGTATCTGTGTCAGATTGCGGGCTGCTTGCCTTCACCCCAATGCCGCCAATGTGGCGCGCTGGACACGGCGTTACACACGCTAGTCGAGTGCGCAGCATGGCCACCTCAGAGGTTTGAACTCGAGACACTTGTAGGACCGATCGAATCGCTGGGCGATCTGGTGCAAGCCATGCTGCACAGCGACGATTGGTGGGTGGGTGCCGCCAATTTCTGCGAGACGGTAGTGTCTCATAAGGAGGCCGCGGAACGAGATAGGGAGAGAGATGGTAGTGCGCATGCGTCTCGCGGGCGCCGACGTCAGTCAGGAGCCCGGAGGCGTAGGTATGCGTATGACCTCCCTCCCTGAAATACCGCTGCAGGGGCCCTCTAGCATCTAGGGAGCAGAGTCTTCACCCCTGTTGACGAAGTGAGTTTGCCTCTCCCGGGGCATTCTCAAGCACTTGTGCGCTAGGATCGGTGTGGGCGTAACTACGTTCTGTATCTCACGCCTTTCCTACCATAAGCGCGGGGCACATGGGAGGAGGGTGGTTTTAGTGGGGTATTGATTAGTCGAGTCTCCACACAAGCCGGTTGATTATTGTTTGGATTGCCTCAGTGGAAAGCCTCCATGATCAACAACGGTCTAATCCCTAGCAAAGGACCCGGTATGTGCGAAATGCATTTCCCCCGCTTTTAAAAAAAAAAAGCACTCTAATGGTGAACGAATTTTTAAAATTGGTCCAGTAGTTTTTGAATGTATTCGTTACAAACATACAAAAATACAAATCTTTCCTCTTTATTATATAATATAATATTAGTATAGATGAATAAGGATTACACTCGAAAGTTGTGAATCACAGTATATTAACAGTTTATTCATGAAATATGAAGCAATTACTGTTCGATGTGTAGAAATTGTATTGAGATATATTTTCTGAATTCAAAGTATGTACTTTGAAAAGAAGAGTTTTTAATGGCAACCCGGACTCCGTAAACAAGTGGCGTTAGCGCTAAACGAATAGAATGAAAATGTATGGGAATGACATAATACTTAGCGTCATGCACAATATGTCATTCCTATGCATTTTCTGGTCTATTAGTTTGTGTGCTAATGCCACTGGTCTAGAGGGGCTGATAAATGTTTTCTCGTATACAGATCCAATATTGAGTTAGGACTAGTAAAGGAGATAAATACAAGACTGTTTTTCTGAAACGATTTTTTCAGTATTCTTTTCAAGGTTGTATTAACATTATTGCGTTGTACGTTTTTAATATTCGGACTAGAATAATTAACCGGTTCCTTTGTCATTTTTAGAATATAATACTGCAATTACTTCATGTTATCTATAATAATAATCATTAATATTATAATTTTTGTGTCCTTGCAGTTTAGTACAAAGATGGAAGGATTAAGTAATTTCTACATTCTTTCACAAGTTGCTTTTATAAACTTTAGTGGCTGTTGTGCAAAAATATAAAATTTAGAATAAAATAAAATAAATAAGTTTTCTTAGATTCTTAATGAAAAACAAGCTACAAAAAAACAGATTATGTTTGGAAATTTGTTTTGTCTAGGTATTACATAGTAATATTTAAATTGGACTGTACTTAAAAGTTAATATTAATATTCGAGTTTCATTCATTCATCTTTTTTTTAATGTTTCAGAACCGGGAGCTACAAATAATGCGACGGCTGGAGCATTGTAACATTGTCAAATTGAAATACTTCTTTTATTCTAGTGGAGAAAGGGTATGCATTCACTTTAAGCAATTTGGTCGCTGGATTCCTTATTTTGGTCTACACATCATATGTTTAGAATTATTATAACTCTTACAAGATGTAATATTAAAGATTTGTAGAAAACATACAAATAAGCTTTTCAGAGATTGATGTGTATGCCAAAATATCTATAGAGATATATCTATCGAGATATCTTATTTCTCTTACTGAAATTTGGTTACTCAATTTATATTTACACTCTACTAAAAAACACAGCATGATTAACATAACACATTAAACGGGCATTGGACATTTTATTGCTGAAAAAAAACTTATCTTCAAGTAGTGTCTGCAAATAAGATATCTCTAATGCCCCCTGCTACACCTGGGTTAATGTTAGTGTTAGTGTCTATGTCCAAATGCGACTTATTTGTAGCGTTATAAAATAATGCGTTAACGGTTAGCTAGATTAATATACATGAGCTATGTCAATGTTCACCGTCATTAATAATGTCGTATCTCAAATAACGCATTTGACCCTTGGCTACATTTGCGTGACACAGTCACTAACACTAACGTCATACCAATGTAGCAGAGGCATAAACGTTTTTAAATATAATCTATGTATAGTACTACACAACTAATAATTCCTCCCGATATACGTGCACAGTAAACCAATTTTATTACACGCGACAGTGTACGAAATCGTGTAAGCAGGACAGAGCCAAGAATGCATAGGAAGCAATACTCTGCCTTTTGCTTTTGCGAATAAAGTCCTATATAGATTATTTACATGTCCAAAACCGACCCGCCTTATCTGCGCAAACGAAAACTGCCGATCGGAATTATATTTTGTGTAATACTGTAATGACGTTTAATAATTAAATATCAAAATTTTATATTGTAAAGTACAGATTGATTTAGGTTGTGTTAATTTTGTGTGTTTTATTTGGGGGAAGGCGGCAGTGCCCGCGGCAGTGAGCTCTCTCTTAAACGCAATGCAGTCTCTTGATGTCGCAGTATGTTTATGAACCAATCAGATTGTTGCGCTAGTGTGCTAACGCACAAATTAGGTCTTAAATTTGGCTCGGATTACCGAACAATATTTTACCAATACATATTTCAGTAGATCCGCGGCGCCGGCGGCTTTATTAAAATTTTCCAACCTGTATCTCGTGATAGTATTTATTTTTCTATATAAAAAGTATGCTCTATGATCATCTCGGGTCTCTAAACAATATTTATACCAAATTTCATTAAGATCAGTTCGAAAGTTTATTAGTAAAACGATCGTAAACACACAGTTACTATATCGCCTTTCCAATATTAGATGGATAATAATATTTGTTTGTATTAGTCTTAAATTTTCAATATATCGGTCGGTAATCCGAAATGCCAGCCATGCAGTGTGCATATTCAATTAAGAGCAAGCCAATCACGTTATGAGCCCGTTGAAACTTTCAATGAAGCTTTTCTTCATTTGAAGGGATAAAACTCTCATTGTTTTCTTCCATTATTATCATTTAATTAACGTGAAGTATATTAAACTATCAGTTATCTTTAATAGGCACTAACACAATTATCACTATCATTATTTGTGTTCGGTTGAATTGCATAGCATTCATTGCCATTGTGACTCGCACATTATTAAATCCGCCTTTCCTCATACAATGCTTTGAAAAGTGTAAATAATTAATAGAATTTTCAATTGCAGTTTGGGGCCCAAGGTTTCGCTTTCAATAGGTTCATGATTTTATAAACAATTGACCTGAGGCTTTTGGAGGGTTGCCAACAAAGTTGATTGGATTCGTTTCTGTCTTTAACTTACTTTCGCTTTTGTTTCATGTTATATTTCACTATACTAATAGCTTCTGTGCCCAAATCCATGGGTTTAGTTATATCTAACACTGCAAATAAATGCCTCGGTTTTCTTTTGAAAATTTTCATTATTCACTATTTTGTTTTATTCAATTACGAAATCAGTTCCAATTTTTCTTTACGCCCATAACTATTACGAGATAAAAATACATACTTTTAACAAGCTTATATAGGCTGACCGGCTGTCCTATATGAATTTGTCGCTTCCAAAAACATCAAGAATCGGCAGCCAAACACACATATTGTATATCCGCAAGCTAAGCAAGTTAGTACGCTTGTGTTGTGGCTAATATGCAACGGACCACTCTGGGGCCGATCCCAGACACCCAGATAATATTAAATGTAAATAACAGAAAGTTCGTTTCCGAAATTTACCATCCCAGGAATTGAACCCGGAGGCCCGGCGTTCCGTCGAGTTCGGCCAGCTAAGACTTAGCCCGCTCAACCAGAGGCCCTCAATTTATATATACATATACAGCTTATAATAAATTTTCGAGATCATTAAAACATGTTTGGATATCAGCTGGTCTCTAGAGTCGACTAATGCCCAGTTTCTGAGGTACTTTAACTGTAGTTTATCTGTTCGTTAGCGCTATCGGTTCAATAACTTATAAAATTGCGTTTCTGAATACACCATCGTACGATAGTTAAACTAAGTTCAATTTAACTGACCAATATTAGGCGTTTATTTATTCCATATCTTTGGTTTGACGTTTTGTTGTTGACGTTTTTGTTTTATGTAAATAAAGATTAGATATTCCTTTTTAAATAGATCCATGTATTGGCGAGTCTTGGTACTAGTTGCAGGGTAACAGTTAATGTAAGTTTATCTATTACATAACATTATGGAATCAATTGTTATTGAACTCATAACTGGTAACCTCAGAAACCGGGCATAAGTTAATTTTTTACGTTTTTGTAATTGGAGAAATTAGTATAGGATTTCCAAAGTACCATGTACACAATATATGTGCGTATTTAAAGACACGATTACGAGATTCTAGATTAACTTTATTTTTGCTATCACGCTATATAACTTAAGTTCTGATCTATTTTATCAGGACTCGAATTAAAAATGCCGTTGGAACTACTATAGAATTTATTAGAACTGTACAAACACGTATAAAACAAGTACAAATAAAACTGGATGCAACCAGTTCACACTGCACGATTCAATACAATTCGACACGCGCAAAGTCCGTCGTCTATATCGCTAATCGAGGGTACTAGAAAACGTCTTACTCGTTTCGAAGTTGTCGCTTGATTCCTCCATTCGGGCATTGTCTTATACTAACTACACAGTACAAAAAAAATTGGCCGCGCACTGAGTTTCCGAGAAATAGTAATTTGCACACCTGCGAACGGCCACAAAGTCGAAAACAATAACAATAAGGATTAGTTCGACGCTAATGATGGTCATAAAACAAGTAGAAAAACAATAGCATGTTTTTCTTAATTACAATTCAAAACACAAAAGATTTCCTAAATCCGGGAATTCAATAAACTGCGCTTACGACAGGCAGCTGTGCGTTTATCTTTGACGGCATGTAACAATATGTTAAAGCGAAACAAAGCTAGCATGTACGGTTATATACAGACAGATAAATATTGTAAACCATTATAATATAACTTACAGACTGGAACTGTATTATAAGCACAATGGGCGATCTTATCACTGTATAGGAATGTTGTGTTTTAAACTTTCATATTAAATAAATAAATAATAATAATTTCTATTCAATGAAAATTGTTTATTGAAATACATCATAACTTTTCCCATAGGCGCATACATTAAGTTTAAATCAATAATTTCATATAAAGTTTAGTAGAAAATATGCACTGCGTGATAAAAAATATTATGGCACAATGAAATGAAATTTAGCTAGGTGATATCTTATTTGTGGTTATCTATACGTATTATATCCTTATGAATTTCAGAAAGACGAAGTGTACCTGAATTTGGTGCTGGAGTACATACCAGAGACTGTGTATAAAGTGGCACGTCACTACTCCAAAGATGAACAGACCATACCCATTAGTTTTATAAAGGTATCGTATAGTTTTATTTATTACTGCTTGAGTTCAGCAGATAGGCAGACAGCCCACCTGATGGAAAGTGGTTACCATTGTCTATGGACATTTGCAACACCAAAGGTGCTACAAATGTGTTGCTGCTCTCTTAAAGGATACTGCAACCTGGTCAATAATGCCTGAATACAACTCAAGGTGTTATGGCGGCACACTCTAGATCAGGGGTGGCAGCCATCCAGACGGGCAAAATACCCTAGCAACTGGCTGTGGGTTGTTTTGTCGCTTCTTACGACGCCGCCCGGCCGCAGGAAATTGTATTCTTTCTCCGTTCCTGCACGGAAAAATTTATTACTTTCTAAGTTTAATATAAATAGGAGTAAACACGTAAGTTAATGTAAGAGGATTTTTTCGACACTGAATAAAACTGATGAAAGTAAAATTTAGAATTTAAATCTAGATTCGATATAAAATCTGACATTTTAGATACCAGATATTTCTATGGAATACTAGGATATGCCCGCGACTTCGTCTACGCTTGACTTGCAATTCCCGCGTGATTCCCGGGACACAAAATATCGCAGCATTTGAAAAAGAATGCTAACTATAGTTTTAGTGAAAACTCACGGAATAAGCTAATTTTTACGCACCCGAACAACTACAAACCGCTCCCGGGAAGATTCTCGCGGGATTTCCTGGAAAAAATATCACACATTTTGTTACATTGTCTTTGCTATCGATCATTTAAAAAAATCACATTGGAATTAGATTTTTTTTAATCTAACCCATTTAAATAATTCTCGCGGGATCCCCGGGAAAAAATCGGCGTAGATTTTAAGTCTAAGAATTTGCTGTCGATCAGCGAAAACCGCATCGAAATTGGTCCAGTAGTTTTTCCGCGAATCCTGGACAAACAGACAAACTGACAGATAAAAAAATTGCATTGTGTTCTCCATCGTTTATATAGTCTTTTTTAAAAATAGCTTTAATGTACAGAAATGGCGTGTTTAGAATTTTATAATAGTATAGATAGACTAGCTGTACCCGGCAGAAGTTGTACTGCCTTTAAAAAATAAAAAATCTAGAACCCGATTACAGCGCCATCTACCGGAACTAAATGATCGACGCGCAATCAATAATAATTGCTAAAAACGGTTTAGGCCCTAAACTTTAGTGAGTGAGAGAAAGCTTGTTGTGTGAGAAAGACAGGAGACGGGCTTCGTTCTCATCCTCGCCTACTCCGTGCTGTTTACGGGGTGACGAGTGACACCGGTAGACGCCAGGCGGGAGGGAATACCTGATCGAGTGGTAATTGATCAATTATCGACCGCCGAGAGTACAAAATTATTAAAGTACTAATATCGCTATTAAAAAATAGGGGTTGGTGGTAGAAGGGTGAAAATTTCGGGTTGTATGTGTTTTCAATGCTAAATCATAATAAAATATTAATAAGAAATTTTGTCAAAAAAATAAAACATTTAGGGGTATGAAAAATAGATGTTGGCCGATTCTCAGCCCTACCCGATATGCACACAAAATTTCATACAAATCGGTTCAGCTGTTTCGGAGGAGTTTGGTAACAAACACCGCGACACGAGACTTTTATATATTAGATATTGATATATGGTTATTGTTAAGATGGTTTGGACAAATTTGAGAATAGATGAAAAGAGACAGATAAGACAAGTGTAAGGCAACAGTGTTGGTGGTAGAGTTGCTGCTGGTAGACGGCGACATACTTGCCGTGATCAAATCTCAGATGTTTTAAAAAATGTCCAGGTAGAAAGCATCTATAATAAATGTATATGTATCAAGAGATTAATGAATGTAGATGAAGTAAAGTATGTCAAGATCGTAACAAATCGGAATCCATCGTCTCTCCCTACCCCTATGGGAAATAGGTGTGATAATATGTATGTAGGTATAAATATTGATATATGGGAAGGATCAAGGTTGCTAAGACCGGGTAACGGAAAGGTTCCTCGCGCCACTTTTCCCTTTAAAATTGCGAGGAAACTTGTTTTGCGTGGCCTCGGCTATGGAAGAGCCCATTTTACTGGCGTAGCGGATATCTCTATGCTGGTTTGTGTTGATAGTAGGAACAGCTTGGCTTAGTGGTTAAAAAAATTAGCATGTTGGATGCCTTTCTCAAACCTCGCTTATTTTCGAGGGTCGATGTAGATCCTTTTGGGAAGCAGTTTAATCCAAAACTTATCAAGCACCCAAACTACGATTTTACTACGGTCCGTGGCCTGTTTGCGCCCAGCCTAATAACAGCTATGAAAGTTAACACAGTTTTTGATTACATATAGACTGTGTTGTTTGTTGTCCAGTGAGTGATGATTGCTTTGACTGTTACAGCTGTACATGTACCAGTTGTTCCGGAGCCTGGCGTATATCCACTCGCTGGGCATATGCCACCGGGACATCAAGCCGCAGAACTTGCTGCTAGATCCGAAGACGGGCGTCCTGAAGCTATGCGACTTCGGCTCCGCGAAGCATTTGGTGCGCGGCGAGCCCAACGTCTCCTACATCTGCTCGCGCTACTACCGCGCTCCAGAGCTCATCTTCGGCGCCATCGACTACACCACCAAGATTGGTAACAAAGAAGCTACTGTATTAACGACCTAACTCATATTTCAACTTTTTATGGTATTAAAGTATATTGAGGGATGACAGGGTATTTGTTCCGAGGGAAATTTTGAAAATGTGTCTAAAGAAGAATTTAAAGCTTCAAAGAACTCAAAAAGCTACATTAAATTCCAATTCGAAAGTTTTTATTCAAAATAAGTCATCATTAATAAACTACGAACCATATCTGTAAAACACTAACATTATTCTACGAGTCTCAACAATAATGAATGTTACATAAAATAAATAATTTTTATTCGGAAAAGGTTTCATACATTTATTTTTCACAAGAATTGATTTTTGTATTTAGATATGAGGGTGAATCGAAAAAGTTCTTGGAATCAATATTATAAAATGCAAACATTTAAACAAAAATATTTTATTTTTCCCTCTATTATCTCCCTCCAATGCATTGCATTTAGAATAACTCGTTTCTAACTTCCTTATTCCTTGCGAAAAAAAAATGTTTTTCATGAGTCTCGAAAAACTCCTCTACGGCAGCCATAACCGCGTCATTATCATGAAATATAGTTCCACGAATTTCCTCTTTTAATTTTGGGAATAAGTGAAAATCACTTGGAGCTAAGTCCAGAGAATATGGTGGGTGGGTGGTCTTAATGGATGGAAAAGATTGTCGTTTCCAAGACATGCTTTGTCTTTTAGTTTAGTTAATTTCCAGACGTCGCTTTTTGTTTTCGTCGGTTAACATTTTTGGCACCCATCTTGCCGACACAAGTGTGTAGAAAAATCTAACCTCAGTGAATCAGTTATTATTTTATTTAGATATATGGCTTGGCAGCTAGGCCTTTAAGCCAGATCTTAGATTACAATGTAGTTTCTTAATTTTCTTAAGCCTATGTGTAGCACAGCTGAACTGTAGGTTATCAGCTGGTGCCACTCAACGGAGTTCTTGTGACAACTCAAAAGGCCACATTTGACTATAAAGTTCACATTTCTCACAAAACACATAATTACTACTCAAAAACTATCAATATCCTGCAACTATTGTACATTTGAGAGTAATTTTACACATTTTTAGAAAATAAAACTGCATAGCACATCATCTCTTTTCAGATCCTGCCAAAAACTCCCCCCCAGTGAATCAATTAAAATGGTTTGAATGCTACCAAAAGGTATCTTTAGGATCTCAGCTATATGTTTTATAGTTATTCTTCTGTCTTCCAAAACCAGATTCTCAACCTTTTTGACATTCTCTTCCGTAACAGAGGTTGAAGGCTACCCAGAACGCGAGTCATCTTTACAGCTTGATCTACCTATCTTGTAAATTCTGTCACCTAGTATGCAACCGTAGAATAGGGGGCAGCATCATCCCCCTAATGTCTGCTAAATGTCCGAAAAAATTTCTTTCATAGACATTTTTTCAATCTGAGATATTTTATCACCGCACGCAACTCACTTTTATCCATAATTTTGCGTGTTTAGCAACTCGTTGCACAACACAATTTATTACGTGCGAACGAACTGACAAAAACAAGTGATAGTCAACATAAATATTGTGTGATTGACACTCTTTAAGTTGAATATCGAACTTCTCACAAAAAGATTTTAAATATATGTACTTTTAAGAACTTTTTGATTCACCCTCGTATATTATATGAAATTAAAATCTAATTTCTGGGAAACATCTCTAACATTATTGTTAAGTTTTGTTGAATACTGATTTATCGTCAGGAAATTTTATCTTCAAAAATGTGGTAATACGCGAGTTAGATAGTGAACTCGGTTTAGGTAAAGTCAAAACCCCATCAGGTTATATAGATGTAGCTAAATAAGCCTTGTATATTATTGATTAAATAAATGCATTTAAAAAATGTTAATTAACCGAACACTTATTTTTATATATCTATTTTATTCATACATCATAAAATAATAAACACATTAATAATAATAATGCAACATTATAACGCATGCTCTTATATATGCTCAAAAAATAGCTAGCCGACAGGTTCTATCTAATAAGTGTGTATCGTGCCTATTTTGGGTTCCACGTTTTGGGATATGGTATCCTTTATTGGGGTAATTCTGCAAAGAAAGAAATGGCATTTAAGGTGCATAAAAAATATGTTCGCGCTATTCGTGGGCTCATACAAACAGATTCATGTAAACCACATGTCTTCAATTTGAAAATATTAACATTTCCCTGTATATAATAGGTTGGGGAAAAAGTCTTTTCGCATATAGTATGTGTGAACTTGTAATAAGATCTCTTTGGCTATACCATTTGTATCTGGCTGGTTTTGGTATTATTAAAAAGTTTTAATTTTAAAGAAGACAATTCCAAATTCAAATTAGGAAAATGTGTGATTTTCATTTGTTTTTCTCATTGTTAAAATGAGTGAATCTAATGAAGAAATTCGATACATTTTAAAATATTACTACAAAAAAGGTAAAAATGCAACACAAGCCGCGAAATAAATTTGTGGTGTTTATGGACCTAATGCAGTATCTGTGAGAGTAGCGCAAATTTGATTTAAGCGTTTTCAATCCGGAAATTTTGATATCAAAGATGTACGTCGCTCTGGTCGCCCTGTTACGGACAAAGTTGATGCCATTTTTGAAAAAGTGAAGCAAGATCGGCATATTAGTAGTTACGATGTAGCTGGCGAACTAGGAATTGACCACAAAACGGTTTTGGCGCATTTGAAAAAAACTGGGTACACAAAAAAGCTCGATATTTGGGTGCCTCCTGAGCTCACTGAAAGAAACCTAATGAACCGTGTACTCATTTGTGATTCTTTATTACGACGTAATGAAACCGAACCATTTTTGAAGAAGCTGATAACTGGTGATGAAGAGTGGATCACGTACGACAAGAACGTGCGAAAAAGATCATGGTCAAAGGCCGGTCAGGCTTCACAGACTGTGGCGAAACCCGGGTTAACTCGCAACAAGGTGATGCTGTGTGTATGGTGGGATTGGTAGGGCATTATTCATTATGAGCTGTTACCGCCAGGCAGGACCATCGATTCTGAACTCTACTGTGAACAACTGATGAGATTAAAGCAAAAAGTTGAGAGAAAGCGGCCGGAATTAATCAACAGAAGGGGTGTGGTTTTTCACCATGATAACGCTAGACCTCACACATCTTTAGCCACTCAGCAAAAATTACGAGAGTTTGGCTGGGAGGTGTTAATGCATCCGCCGTATAGTCCTGACCTTGCACCTTCACATTTTCACCTGTTTCGGTCTCTGCAAAATTCCTTAGGTAGTGTCAGGTTAACATCACGAGAGGACTGCCAAAACCACTTGTCGCAGTTTTTTGATCAGAAGCCCCAAAATTTTTATAGCAATGGGATCACGTCCCTACCTACAAGATGGAAAAAAGTTATCTAACAAAATGGCACCTACATACTTTAGTCAAATGTAAATAAACTTTATAAAAAAACTTTTTGAATTTTTATATAAAATGCGAAGAAAGTTTTTCCCCAACCTAATATATACCTAGTCTTGCCATAAATATTGTAACAAATAAATTTTTTTTTCTATTGCAAATAACTTTTATAAGTTTTACAGTGTGTTAGTTTAATACATAAATATAAAACAATTTAAAATGTAAAAAGCTTATTCGAAGTGGTCTCCATTGGCTGTAATACAGTCCTTTAAACGTTGAGGCCAGTTAACAATAGAAGCACACACTCTTTCCATGGGAAAATTCTTCACTACCAATCGTATGGATTGTTTTAGGGACTCCAAATTATCATGGCGTTTAGAGCAAGCCATACTCTCTAAAACTGACCAGAAATCATAATCCAGCGGATTAAGATCGGGACTAGACGACGGCCAGTCTTCAGCTCTGATGAAATCCGAAACGTTCCGTTTCCAACCAAGACTGCATGGACCGAGCTTTATGACCCGGTGCTGAGTCTTGCTGGAAGGACCATTCTTGGTTATTGAACATGGTGTTGTTAAGGGGCTTAACTACCTTGTCAAGAATGGTATCTTGATACACTTGTGCCGATGTTTTGATACCTTTTTCACAAAAATATGGCTCAGTCACTCTTTCATAGCTAACACCCCACCAAACCATCACTGAAGACGGATAATGCCCACGTTGCACTCTGTCGACTAATTGAGAAGCTTCCTTAGAGCCTAGAGCATAAATACGGTCATTTTGTTTGTTAAAATGTTGCCCAATTGTAAAAAAATTCTCATCCGTAAACAAATTTTTTCTGTGACCTCCCTTTGCGTGCCGCTTCAGTAGTGTTTTCGATTTTACCACCCTATTCTTTTTTAAATTATGACTTAAGAAATGACTAGTGCGTCTCTTATAGGCTGCAAGTCCTAAGTCATCTTTTAAAATACGCGATATGGTTCTAGGTGATGATCTTCATCTCCTGAGATAAAATATTTTGCTTTCGGAGAGGATTTCTAGGAATTCTTTCCCTTACTGCTTTGACCACCTTTTTTGTACGAACACTACGTGGATGGCCAGATCTTTTTCTGTTACAAACAGAGGAGGTCTCATTGTACCTATTAATAGCCCGGTACACAAACATTTGACTAATACCAAGCGTATGGAGAGTTTCAAAAATTGCATTTGTCTCCATACCTACTTTATGTTATGCAATCACAGCGATTCGGTTCTCTTTATCGTTGCATTTGTCTCCATACCTACTTTGTGTAATGCAATCACAGCGATTCGGTTCTTTTTATGGCCCCACTCCATTTTAATATCTCAAAATGTTGTACAATGTATTGGCCCCAAAATGAGAAAACACAATGAACAAATATATAAAAATGACAGATTCCAAATTCAAATGTAATATTTTGTTTCTTTTTAATTGTAACAGTATTTATGGCCAGACTAAGTATATATATCTATGAAGCTAGAATATTCGTCCAGACAGACTTAGACAGCTATGAGACCCTCATAAGTAAACAAATTAACACCAGGGTATGCAATCCTACCTGTCATATTGCTGGCCATAGCAATAGTATATTTGCGATGGGAATAAAAATATATAATAAACTTCCCGCTGTTAAAAATAGAAAATTTACTGTATTTAAACATAAATTAAAAATGTTCATTACGGAAAAAATATATTACTCTATTAAAGATTATTTAATTTTAAATAGACGAAATATGACTATATAAGAATAAAATTTAAAAATAATTGTATATAGATTCATAATAATATTTGTGAAATTATTAAATAACATGCTATATCCTAAAAGGTTTAATGTATAATTATATTTTATGTAAATGTACATTAAGCATTGAATACATGAATTATTAGTGTTCTTACCAAACTTCTTAGCCATCTAAAGGTTGTCCGGACATCCCTAACACAGATAAGGTCGCCTATTGTATATAACTGTTAAATATTATACAAAAAAGCATATTTATTCATATCACGATCTGGTTAAGGCTGAAATCTCTTGAATTACGTTAATGATGTTGAAGAGATTATGAATTGGAATTTTATTAAAGACATCTCATTGACGAAATTTAAGATATAAATAAATAGACATTTCATTTTCATTTGCTTACCATTCGACATGTTTCACTGTTATGATAATTTGAATTGCGATTTCGTTTTAATGACGAGATTAACTTATTATTACCGCAGATGTGTGGAGCGCGGGCTGTGTAGTTGCGGAACTATTATTGGGTCAACCAATATTCCCAGGCGATTCTGGCGTCGATCAGCTGGTTGAAATTATTAAAGTAATTATTTTCAATATCAATATGTATTTATGTTAAATTATGTTTACCATTGGTATTGACAGGAGACATACACAAATATTATTGGTCTTGTGGTTAGAGACCAAACGAAGTACCAGTGTTACATTTTTACTGGGGATAAAGGAAAAATCTATTTGAAGAAATAAATGAAGTGCTTCACATCCACTTTTGTAATGCACACATGCATTGCATAAGAGTGAAACTTATAAGACTGCAAACTAGGTGTCTTCAAGTCCAGTGTGAATAGGTACCTTCTAGTAAGTGTGTTTCACTTTACTCTTTTGATATTAAACTGCATAAGCCATACATACTAGGATTTATCAGTATTGGAATTAAAGAATGAGTTCAGTATTGACAAAATATAGTGTATGTTTTGTTTTATGGCCAGTTCCTACATCTTACTATTCGTTCACTTGCCTTACCATTGGCTGAATTTTCACTTTTTTACTTGCCTGGAGCTCATATGAAATTTTATAGAAAGGCGTATGAATGGTTGGTAAAGATATAGGAATGGGCCATTAGAGGCTTGTGCAAGTGTAAATTATTGGTATAAGAAGGAGGGAGGGAGGGAGGGAGGGAGGGAGAGAGAGAGGAGAGAGAGAGAGAGAGAGAGAGAGAGAGAGAGAGAGAGAGAGAGAGAGAGAGAGAGAGAGAGAGAGAGAGAGAGAGAGAGAGAGAGACCATATCTTCACTTCAGGCGAGATTGTGGTCAAACTCGGACCATAATAAAAAAAATATATAAAGTAAATAAAAATAATACCAGTGATTGAATTTTTTATTTTTTTGTTGACTTGAAATTGTTTATAAGTCTATTTAATTGGTTACCCAGGTACTAGGAACACCGACACGAGAACAAATACGAGAAATGAATCCAAACTACACGGAATTCAAATTCCCACAAATAAAAAGCCACCCTTGGGCGAAGGTAAGTCCTTAGAATGTTATTATTATTATTCTTGATACGGTATTGATTTTCGTACTAAACAAATCAACTAAGGTAAAGTAATCTAAGACAAAAAATATTAGTCAAGACTTTTTTAACAAAAATTATAAAAAATATTATAATAATTATATAATTATTATATTATTTGGGATATAAAATAAATATGATAAATTTATTTTTTTAGCCATTTATGGGGGTAATTGTCAATTTTTCTTTTATAAAGTATTCTACATTTTATTAGTACATAGTTTATTAGTTCTACATTACATTAGTATTTTATAAAGTATATACGAAAATATATAAATTTAATATTTATCGGACATGCATATGCATTTATATTGGAACCATTATTTATCATTCATTTTTTTATAAGACATATTTATTTGTTTTAATATGCAATATGAAATTAAATAAAAATATCAATGTTTTAATATTATTAAGAAAAATAACATATAGTTCAAATTCAAAAGAAAATTATTCGGATAACAGTGATAAGATGTAGATAAACTTATGACATTGGAAAGGATCTATATAAGGGCAGTATTTTTTAAATACCTTTCTTTACAAATAATAAGAAATCAAAACAAAATAGGATTATTATGATTGGTTTTATTAACAATGTTCCGGTACTATAATCGTTATAACTATCATTATAGTAGTCCATATAAATAGGCCAACAATACTGTCATTCTGTCCGGTATATATGTGTAACGCCCATTCAGCGCTAACATATGAAACCGCACCGGCTCTGCCTGAAGCTTTAAGCATTCAATTATGTTTTCAAAACTAAAATGATTCTAGTTCTGCTGCAATTGGGCAGGTGATATGTTTTATAATAACAAGCCTTTACCGCCATTACCATATTTGGGTCTAAGTATATTTTTGTTGCAAAAGGTGTTTAAAAGTCTTAAAACAATATAATACTTTAAAATACCTTTTGCAACAAACAATATACTTAGGCCCAAATGTCGCTTACGATAAATTGCGGTAAAGGCTGCATAGAATCTAAAACAATGTTTGTATGAAAAGCGAGTGTTAAAATACCTTGCTATTGTTTATTGTGAAGCTGGCAAAAAGGCAGACAGGCCCACGTAATGGAAAGGGAGTTACTGTTGCCTATAGATATCTGCAATACCAGACGAAGCCAACGCGTTGCTAGTCTAGAATGGGATAGGAGGGAAACACGATTAGCTCGGGGCTTAACGGTTTTACGCCGTTATTCTGTGAGAACATGGTATCACACCGGTCGAGCCTTCAAAAGGCTCGTTTTAGAATTTATATTAAAAATAATTATAATTGCTGTTTAAACAATCAATATATTCCTTGACTAGTTACAAGTTATGACTTCATAAATTGCTACACTTGTACAAAAACTGGCCTGCGGCGTTTCGTATGAAAAGTGTCTCAGTTGATTTGACTGTCACCTGCCCAATTGCCTAAATAGTTGTTGTAGGGTGTGTCAGTGATTAAATAGCTCGCGTCATTGCAGTACATGTTGGAGCGTATGACCATGCCCAAGAGTGTCACTGACCACCAGCGCATCCGAGTAAGGCACACCTCTGGTCAAACTAAATGCTTCCATAAAGTGACCAAATAAATACCCTTTTGTTAATTTTTCAAACAATATATTCCATAATTTCTAGAGTTCGTATTTGAAAGCATTTAGCGACCGAAGAAGGAATTTAAGTATAAGCCTTTGGCATGAAATTATGATGAAAAGAGCACAAAACTAATCGGTTGACGCTGACTTTTATTGTAAAGTTTCTGTTTGTTGGTGTTCGGTGTGCATACGAAACGTGCCACTCTGTAGATATATAATTCGAAACTGAAGAACATTTCTTTTACCTTTCACAATATCGATCAAGTAATGTATGTGTTACAAGTTAAACTGCAGCGTGGCTCGGATATTATCATATTATCTAGAAATAACTGCGTCATTTCATCAACATTTAATTAGTCAGTTCTAACATTTAACAAAAGTGTATATATCGTTATTTTTATGTATATGTGACCAAACACAGTGTGATATTAACACAAATGTGTGGTGCAATCACACTAAAGTATTTGAATTCAAATCTTCGGCTTTTGGTAGGCCGTGTACAAAAGTCAGCAAAGGCCTATGAATGTTCGCCAGAAATCACTGCATGTAGGCAACATCCAAGGAATCCATACATTTGAATTTTCTATGAAACATACACATTGGGCTAAGTGAGTTCGCTGATCTTCATTGGTTCAGTATGTACGTGGCATCAGACCAAGGCAATAATAGGCTCAGAAACAGTCATGTTAGGCGGAGTGTTTTTTGACAGTGTCGAACCACGACGGAATTACATTCTAATAACACATACCAGTATATAATCAATAATATTATAACATTAGAAACATGCCGTGTCTGTATATTGAAGATATTAAAAAAAACAACTGACAAGAATCCCGCGGGAATTTCAAGTCAAGATTGGATGAAATCGCGGGCATACCTAGTTGAAAAATATAATGATAAACACGGAGTTATTGTGACAGGTGTTCCGCGCGTGCACACCGTCAGACGCGATTTCGCTGGTTTCGCGGCTGCTGGAGTACACACCGGGCGCCCGCCTATCGCCGCTACAGGCGTGTGCGCATAGCTTCTTCGACGAGTTGCGCGAGCCCGCCGCGCGGCTCCCCAACGGGCGCCCCCTGCCGCCGTTGTTCAACTTCACCGAGTACGAGCTCGGCATCCAGCCGTCGCTGAACGAGTTCCTGAAGCCCCGCGCGGGCGGCGTCGCGGGCGCGGCGGGCGGCGGCGGCGCGGGCGGCAGCGCGGCGAGCGCGGGCGGCAGTGGCGGCGCCGAGACGGCGGGTGCGTCGTCGGGCGCGGAGGGCGCCGAGGCGGGCGGCGCCGCCGACGCGCTGGCCCGCTAGCGGGCGCCGGCGCCCTCACCCGGCGCGGCCGACGCGTCGTAGAGGCTGCTGCGCCGGCGGCGCCCGCCCGCGGACTCGGCCGAGGCTCGTTCGTATGCTCCTTAGTGATAGTTACTTTCGTGTTGGCCATCGGGAAAAATTACATGCATAATATGTGTTTTCGGCGAGTAATCGTGTGATACCGTAGTGTAATTGTCGATAGAGCTTGAGCTGTCGTAGTCGGTGAGAAGGGTAAAATCCACTGTAGAATCTAAACCGTCGCGATGTGATTACTTTGTACTTTTGTAAGCTCAAATTATCTCCATTTGTAAATAACTTACTTCTGAGTTTAATTACGTTTATTTGGTAAACGACAGATTGACATCTGGATATATTGTTTTATTTTAATTTTATTTTAATATCTCCTTGATGACCTTTTTATGCTGACTTCGCTTTTATCCGTAGCTGTAGTGAGCGGACTCGGTGTGCGATGTTTGTCTATCTGGGGTGAGTGTGAATGTGTGTGCGAGAGAGAAGAACAGAGTGCGAGCGAACGAGAGAGTAAATGGGGAGCCACCCGCCTGCTTGACCCGCAACGACAGCATATCCATGAGGTGTATAATGCAAAATGAACATTAGTGAGGAGCGTCACCTTGCTTGGGCTGTTTATTCATTCAGTAGTGCATTAGCATATTTATTATTGGGGAGTATCACAACTCATGGAACGTGTATGAACATGCCTAGTGTTATTTCAACAATGAAACTTAGCAGTCGCTATATTCTGTTGCATTCATGTAAATTTTTATATCTAGCATAAACTGATCTCTCATGATTATTTATAATTATATCTCAAAATATTATGTATTGTATAAACATTTTCAGATTATATAAACTTTTAGATTTATTACTATATATAGAGATTTTGGTTTTCGGCAACTTGTATGTTAGATGATTGTTTTGCGGTGTACCTTGTCTGATCCAACGCTGGATAATTGTAATGTATCTATATAATAGCACTGTCGGTGTCCTAATGTAACGACATAGGTTTTCGATAATATTGTATTCTATATTCAATGAATGATATTTCTATTATATAAAATTTGTCATTGAGAACACTATGGTTATTAGTAGTCATTTATGAAAAAAACAATGTTAAAATAATGCTATAAATTTCATTGTCATAGTTTTTAAGTATTCAAGTAATTTCCTTTTGCACGACTTGGAATACAGTTACAAATTAGGGAAGAGGTATTTAAACCTTTAAATATAGATTAGTATATCTTATTCATGGTGTAGAAATAGCCTGAAAGCAAATCTTTATTGGTGTAATGTCGATTTACTGTTGTACATACATGTATTGTGCCCATCAACTTTTATCTTAAATATGAAGGCAGCTGAGTGTAATATTGCATGAAAGACCTGCTTGTGTTTAAAGGCTCTCCCCTAGGACGAGATTGTGGTCGGTGCTTAATAACTTGCACTGACTATTTGTAGAGAGAATTTAATTAACTATTGCATGAACCGTCTAAGGAAGAGATTTTAACCTACAGTTTGTCAGACAATGTCTTAAAGGGATAATCTAATCAAATGTCCTGAAGTTACTGCCTGTAAGACAGAAAAGTAAACATCTGCAAAGCAGACTCAAACTAACGTTTCCAAAGTCCCCTACAATGGGAAAGATTTTAACCAACAATTGCACACACTGTTTGTAGAGACTAACAAATATTCACATAGTCACGTGCTTAGTTGGATTGCCATTTTAAGCTCGGCCTTACTACAATCACCATTTACGAGGCTCGCACTACGATATTTATCAATATCGGATTCAGCTATGAAAAAATTAGTTCGGTATAGACAATCGTGTAGCGTGCTTAGCCTAACGCAAGAAAATCTTACAGGTGTTAGGCCTGGCTAATGGCCGGTTCCTATGTCTTACCGACCGTTCATTTGCCTTACTATCGGTTAAAATTTGACGTAAGCTCCATACAAATTTAACCGACGGTAAGGCAAGTGAACGAATAGTAAAATAAGAACCGGCCGTAAATTAGGGACGTTAATCGGCCCATGCTAATATCGACATTCGCATTAGACACTTTAAAAAAGTTACTAACCTGGAGTTTTTCTAATATAAATCACTTTGTAATCAAAATCCCTGACGAGTGCAACCAGAGCCTGGATCCCGACCATGTAACGATATAATTACTTGTGTATTATTATTATGAACCAATGTACTAAACTAATTAATTAAATATAAATTATTATCGTACGTTAAGAGGAGCGCTCGGCGCATCGATTTCAAATCACATAATGAAGCTTAGTTGTCGTCGTTAAGGCTATTGATTTGCTGATACACCTTTATAATTCGTGTAAATATATTATAATTATATATTAATGGTATGACTCGCGTGAGTGGAGGCGGCTTGGGCGGGCTCGTCGCGAAAGAGCGGGGGCGAGGGGGTCAGTGGGGGAGGTGTAAGGGCGCTTTCGGACTAGCGTTTTTTGCGCTTATACGGTTTTTTTCGGCATACGCAAGCTTTAAAAAGCTGAACTCTCATACACGGACTTGTTCCGGCTTTTACGCTCGAACCCATGGTGACTAGTGTAGCAATATGGGCGCGCGGGGGCGTCCCTCGTGGCTCGCGCTAATACGGGCTTAAGCCGCGTGCTTTCCTTGCGAGACGTAACCGTTGCAGTTTCTGTAACCGAAAATCATAATGCGTACGTGGTTCGCGAGTCCGAGGCAAGGGGCACGCGACCAGCCGACAAAGAAAATGTCGGCGTACACATTATAGGACGTTACTGTATCCGCTCGGTTGCAGTTACGGCTCACAGATAAGTACACGGCTATACAAGCGCGTCAACGCTCGTACAAGTTGCGCAACGCACCTCCACGCGTTTCGAAAAAGGAGCCTATACGCCCGTTCAAAGCACTAGTCTGAAAAGGCCCTAATGGCGCGAATGGTGCTCGCCTTCCGCGTACTCACACAGAGACACAGTAGTGTTTAGATACGCATATTTTTATTAAGTCTAATAATGAATTTTGTAATCGACGTTGCTTCTAAAGACCTGTGTAAAAAGTTATAAGACATTACTAGTGACCTGAATGTTCGAAACGATGTTATTGAAGCGTTTTTATCCCACTGAATTCTCACTTCACGATTTTCGTGCACATTTACAAAATGGGAATTTCTCGTAATGAATACATAGTTCGAAAATGGAGTTATGACATATAAATTATTTAAAATAAAGGGAGTTTTCTTATTACTGTAATATTAAATTTTAATAGTGAGTGAAATTTGTATTTTGTTTTAATATTTGTTTTACTGAATTTGAATACGTCGTAACCCATATCGTTGTTAGTAATGATGGAAAATAACATAATTATAAAGTAAATATTAAATGAATAGTAAACATGGCTTTTTATTTCCCCTTCGTTTAGAGTAGAGTAACCCTTTTTTGTTTGAGTATTTTATCTCGATTTTAATATTCAGATGTAAGGTTACCTTAGGTAAATTTTTATAAACTTCTCAATCAAATTGTAGTAAAAATTTGTTTTTAAATTATTTAGATGGTGATGTATTAGCAGTGATAAATAAACAAAATACCTATATTTTAATACACATGTGTTATCCTTTGTATAGCAAATCAATACAATAATTAAAAGGTATTTTACAAATACTTTTGTTTGCGGTGTCTGTCCTATTTTAATATAAACTATCTTTCGTCCTGAATCTTAATTCAAAAGTCTTAAAGCCGATAATATTGGCGCACAAAAAGGGAAAGTGGTCTGTACCCTGTCTGACTCAAAATTTTGAGGGTGTATGGATATGGACCAAACTGACCTCAGATTCGGTTCAGCGCATTGAAATACATAAGAATAAATAGGTCTAGTCAAAAGTACAAGTAATTTTTTTGTGGGCCGGTGTAATTATTAGATGGCTCATTTCTGTCTTTCAATTTGGATGAATCATCCAGTGAAACAAAGACGGGTAATTTGAATCATTCAATGTTATTGAATACAGTCGTGTCCTATGAGTTCCGTGCCTTTCAACCAAATTCAATTTGATCGACCGTCTAAATATAAGCATAAAATAATAGGTTGGGGAAAAAGTCTTTTCGCATATAGTATGTATGAACTTGTAATAAGATCTCTTTGGCTATTATACCATTTGTATCTGGCTGGTTTTGGTATCATTAAAAAGTTTTAATTTTAAAGAAGACAATTCCAAATTCAAATTAGGAAAATGAGTGATTTTCATTTGTTTTTCTTATTGTTAAAATGAGTGAATGTAATGAATAAATTCGAAACATTTTAAAATTTTACTACAAAAAAGGTAAAATAAGCAACACAAGCGGCGAAAAAAATTTGTGATGTTTATGGACCTAATGCAGTATCTGTGAGAGTAGCGCAAATTTGGTTTAAGCGTTTTTAATCCGAAAATTTTGATATCAAAGATGCACGTCGCTCTGGTCGCCCTGTTACGGACAAAGTTGATGCCATTTTTGAAAAAGTGAAGCAAGATCGGCATATTAGTAGTTACGATGTAGCTGGAGAACTAGGAATTGACCACAAAACGGTTTTGGCGCTTTTGAAAAAGCTGGGTACACAAAAAAGCTCGATATTTGGGTGCCTCCTGAGCTCACTGAAAGAAACCGAACCATTTTTGAAGAAGCTGATAACTGGTGATGAAAAGTAGATCACGTACGACAACAACGTGCGAAAAAGATCGTGGCCAAAGGCCGGTCAGGCTTCACAGACTGTGGCGAAACCCGGGTTAACTCGCAACAAGGTGATGCTGTGTGTATGGTGGGATTGGTACTGTTACCGCCAGGCAGGACCATCGATTCTGAACTGTACTGCGAACAACTGATGAGATTAAAGCAAAAAGTTGAGAGAAAGCGGTCGGAATTAATCAACAGAAGGGGTGTGGTTTTTCACTATGATAACGCTAGACCTCACACCTCTTTAGCCACTCAGGAAAAAATACGAGAGTTTGGCTGGGAGGTGTTAATGCATCCGCCGTATAGTCCTGACTTTGCACCTTCAGATTTTCATATGTTTCGGTCTCTGCA
Organism: Dendrolimus houi; assembly: GCA_039645545.1. Classification (NCBI taxonomy): domain Eukaryota; kingdom Metazoa; phylum Arthropoda; class Insecta; order Lepidoptera; family Lasiocampidae; genus Dendrolimus; species Dendrolimus houi. The sequence goes on from CM077132.1 coordinate 11,523,171, forward strand.
GAATTCCTTAGGCAGTGTCAGGTTAACATCACGAGAGGACTGCCAAAACCACTTGTCGCAGTTTTTTGATCAGAAGCCCCAAAATTTTTATAGCAATGGTATCACGTCCCTACCTACAAGATGGCAAAAAGTTATCCAACAAAATGGTACCTACATACTTTAGTCAAATGTAAATAAACTTTATAAAAAAAACCGTTTGAATTTTTATATAAAATGCGAATAAACTTTTTCCTCAAGTAAGCGGACCACGGACTGGGGCTTAGCGACAAGAGAAACAAATCTATGGACTATACTGAATCCTTACATCAGATTAGGTTGCATGCAGAGTAGGTTCCTTTGGCTGCTAATATGACGAATAAAAAACAATAATCTAATGGATATTCATTAAACGGTTAAACAACAATATATGGTTTTTTTGGTTAATAGGTTATGAACATCCTTTAATTGGCTGGATTTTAAAATAGCTACCTATACCCAGTTCACGATAACTTCACGCTGAGGGTTACCAAATTCTAAAAATTAACGTCACATAATGTTATTACAAAACATTATTCTTAATTTTTGATGGAATTTCTTACTAATTATCGCGATTTTAAGTGTTTTTGAGTCTAGCTTTAAGTGTTAATATTTTTGATTGTTGGTAACCCTCCTGCGCGTCAAGTATTCGCGAACGGGCATAACCCTCTATGCCGTATAATCCATGGTATTGGAACGCACGACATAGCGCCATTTTGTTTTTAGTGATACATGACTGTAGTGGTTATGTAGTCTGTCACTGATTGTCGGAGGAAAGGGCTTCAAATTAGTTTTTACTAATTACTACCCTCCTCTATCACTTACAATTAACTCTCCTAATTTAGATAACGTTGTGTTAAATTCTCTTTGCTATTAATGTGCTCTGTGCAATCAACTGACATATTAATGTCACAGGACTGTCACCAATGTTACTATTAAGTAATATTGGTGACAGTCCTGTGTACAAACACATACACTCAATAAAAAAATTCAAATGACTGTTTCCAACATGGGATTTAAGCTTTGAAAAAATGATCGAAAAAAATTTAAAAAACATCGCTATTAACTTATAAATTTATGATTGTTTTCAATTTCCTGTTACTGCGCAGATCTTTCGGTCCTTTACATTTACTCAGGTTATTTGTAGAATGATTATTTTCATCCATGACGGATAGCATTGTTAGCATCCATAAGTTTTGGCTTCTCATATATTTGTTTTCTAAGTTATTATTATATAAGTAAATATTTATAAATACGTAAATATTTATAATAAATAAATATTTTTTAATATATATTTAATATATTTTTGAATACATTTATTTAAGACTCCTTTTTAACTAGCCAAAGTAAATGGGGTTATTAAAAAAATAAGTGGCACATAACGTCTTATGGATCTTATTAAATTAGGTTAATCGATGCCTTGACGATTTATGTATAGACAAACCCTACGTAATAAAAGCGTTAAATGAAATGAAGCATTCTTTACAAAGCATGTGTGTAAACTTATGTAGTATGTATACTACTTAAGTTTACGCATATGCACACATATGGCTTGCGTCTGTGTGGATAACAAAAATGTTGCCAATGCAAACCATTTCACCGTTATTGCATATTAATGTACTATATTTTACGGACTAATATGTATTAATAAAATAATCTATTTGTTTTATTAAGACATATAATGGAACTTTTTAATAACAACAACAAATCATAATGCACAAATTTTCTTACCAATTTTAACACTAAAAAGCTGTCCAATTTTTTTTAAACTATGTTATTTTAATTATAGCCTAGAAAATCTAAGAAAGTAATAAAATATAAAAACATTTTAAAACAATAAGTTATTGGCATGTTTACATTGGGCTTTGATAATTGATAGTAGATGGCGGGTCCGAACCAACTCCAACATAGAAAACCTCGTGCCCGAGCCTAACATAACTAGGGAGATAAAAACTCACTGTCTCCGCTATCTCAGTCACGTAGCACGCGTGGAGGAGGATCGGAATGTGAAGAAAGCATACTTGGGGCGACCAGTCGATCGGCAATAGCACGGGTGGAGGAGGATCGGAATGTGAAGAAAGCATACTTGGGGCGACCAGTCGATCGGCAACCGGTTGGCCGTCCTAAGTATCGCTAGAAAGATACGAGTGGATGCTGACCTGACCGAACTTCAAGCCCAAAACTGGCAAGACTAGATACTGTTCAGGACAGAGGAAAGTGGCGCGCTTAATATAATTAAGCATATATTTGTACATGATGACATTCTTTTTATTGATAAAAAAGAAAACATTAATAAATCCCTATTAATATTATAAATGCGAAAGTAACTCTGTCCGTCTGTCTGTTCCGTTTTCACGGAAAAACTACTGGACCGATTTCGCTGAAACTCAGTATATATATATATATATATTCTTTTCTTTTCTCGATGCCGAGGATGAACATAGGATACTTTTTATCCTGAAAAATGGGATAGTTTCCGGGATAAAAATATATTTGTCTTTCTGTTTGTTATGCTTTTACGGAAAAACTATTGGACAGATTTGGCTGAAATTCGGTATATATGTAATTTTAATACCGAGGGTGGCCAAGGGATACTTTTATCCCGGATAATGGGATAGATTTATGTAAAGGTTGTCCCAAAAAATGGGATAGGTTTTTTGTGATTTTATCCATTTCACCCAATTGGTCCCGTTAGTTCCGTAGGCCCCGTTGGTCCCGTAGGTCCCGTTGGTCCCGTAGGTCCCGTTGGTCAACTTGGTCCCCTTGGTCCACTTGGTTCACTTTTGTCATTTTTGTCACTTAGAGAGATAACGTAGTTTACAGATAGATGGGGAATGGTATAGTTTGCGATATAAAATGAAGTGAATCTTTAAAGAGCAGGCGGTACAGGTTATATTGCATACAAGAGATACGCACTAGAAGTTGACCCGCGGCGCAGCCGCGGGGTAAACTCTGGTATTACATAATAATTATCTTTAATTCTTTCAAAGTAAGATCAAAAATATTTTGTTTACGCAAGTGACATTATGATCTAGAATATTGTCGTACATCTCACAATACGACTCGCTCTAGCTCTATAGGCTCTTAAATGAGCGAGAGTGAGAGTTGTCGGCTCAATTTCTATTACGTGTCTCTACTGAGCTAAAGGAGTAGTACAGTTCTATAGAGCGAAAGAGCTATATCCCTCGTTTCTTTTTAGTCAGCCGTTTTGCAGAAGTCTACCAAGTAGGGGAATCTCGTCCTTGCGATGGTAACCCTTAATATAGCTTCATTAAATTTTAACCTATATGTATGACCTTCCAAAAGTGTTCTCCAGTGGAACTTATTTTGAATAAAAACTTTTGAATTTGAATTCATATTCCAAAATCGCCTTCCTTTAGACGACTTTAGTGTGGGAGTTCGAGATTCCGTCTATTTGTTGTTAGTCGTAAGATACCTTTGCCCAGAAAAGAAGATACTTAGAACTCATTACCTTAAATTCTGATCAGAAAAGTCGTTTTCACTGAAGGGTTTTACTGTAACTTTTTTATTATTATCCTTAAAATTAACAAAATTCTGACTGGATTTATTTATCGATTATTCGATACTGAAATGGGTTTTACATTACGCAGTATTTATATGTTCGATAATACACTCTTTGTACCTGCCATAGACTGAAGCTAGTTATGAACTCTTCCCGACCATCTATATTGGATTAATAAACATGCGCCTGCGGGCGACTAGCTGAGTAAGCTTTCTCCAGCGGAAGGCCCACAGACGCATGTCAGCATTTATTAACTTTAATTTTTGTCTCTTAGATTATTCATCATTAAACGAGAGACCTGCATTTCGGTCGTACATGTATTTAGTGTTTCTTTTAAAAACCCATTTGGCCCGAGCCAAGACTTGACTAGCTCGTTGCTTAGCATTATTTTGTTATTAATAAACACTAAATAATGATATTTTTAAAAAACTCAAACGAAAACCATTTTTATCCAATTAAATATATGTAATAATATTTATTCTTTCTAATTAAACATACATATTTAAATCAAGTGTCGACTATCGTCATATTTTCAACTTATTTATTTAACTTCTGGGATAGTTTTCTGTTTGTTTTATTAAGTGGATTATTATTAACAATCTATATATATTTTTGGACTCTGACGAATCTGTTAAGGAAAACTGCTTCTGAATATCGAAGTTACACATTTATATTAAGTGACCTGTGAATCTGTTTAATTCGACCGACCAAGCTCACTATTGGATTTTTATATTAACCCAAAACTTGATGTGCAGTGAAATGTATTAATGAAAATTATATACAATTTTTAAATAATATGAAATTTTATTTAAAATGCAGTGGGAATTCATGGTGGAACCAACTTCCATACCTAAGTGTACAATATATAGAATATCGGCCTTATTCATAGACAAAGTAAGTTTGAACGCTTCTTTAAGAACCATAAAGCGTTCAAACTTACTCTCTATGAATAAAACCGTATGTGTATATACAAACCCGCTATACGTACACACGCACACACACATAAGTATATGTGTATATATATATATATATATATATATATATATATATATATATATACACACATATGTATATGTGTGTGTATATATAGGTACGTTCGTATACGAGTTAGTTCTATGGCTTACACGCTAAATAGAGCTAGTAGCACCATTTTCGCGACTGAAGACTATCTTTATATATACAATGTACTCTGGTTTCCAAGCGTTTTATTTACTTTTGACGTTTGCACGTCTATCAAGTTGAATATTTTTTGACAGTAAAGCCTACAAAAACAAATCATTAATTGTTGTATTTCATTGTTGTGGATGACGTATAGTGATATTCTGTGAGTCATGTATTACATGATTTTATTTAGGTTTATGGCTTGGCAGCTAAGCCTTTAAGCCAGATCTTAGATTACAATGTAATTTCTTCATTTTCTTATGGCAATGTGTAGCACAGCCACAGCTGAACTGTAGGTTATCAGCTGGTGCCATTCAACGGAGTTCTTGTGATAACTCAAAAGGTCACATTTGACTATACAGTTCACATTTCTCACAAAACACATAATTACTACCCAAAAACTATCAATATCCTACAACTATTGTTCATTTTACATATTTTTAGAAAATAAAACTGTACAGCACATCTCCTTTCAGTTCCCGCCAAAAACAGTCAAAAACTCCACGCCTTAGAACGTAACTGTTTTCGCCATAAATTAATATGCAAGGAACATATTGCTTATGACATTACAGAATTAATAAAATGGGCATGTTATTCCAGTTATTTGGATGAAAATAATTATTGAAGTTCAAGTATGTTTTATGACATCATGTAAAGTACTAGTAAAGTAATTATGTATATTATCAACCAAATAAATGGATTGTTATTGGCTTTCAGTTTTGTTGATTTCATATAAAGTTATATACCTATGTTCTATAGACTTTCTTATGTGTCACATCGGATTTATTAGTTTATTTTTTATTATAATAGGAGAAGTTGATAATAGCAACTAGCACGGTTGATGGTGCATGTAGATCGGTAACCTAATTTATTGAATTTGATGTCTCCTTAAAATTATCTTAAACTTTCTTATTCTATAATGGTCATGAATAATATATGTCGTTTGTGCTTGTCTCATACATCGGTAAACAACGATATATTTAATGAAGAAACCGAGTTGTATATCAAAATAACCCTTTATTTGCCCATTAAGGTAAGTGCCCATATTATCTTCACCTGTAGATTTATGTAATTTAATCAAGTTACATATTTTGTCGTTTTTCCAGGTGTTAAAACACGATAGACTCCCGCAAAAGATATGTGACTTGTGTAGCAGCAAAGTAAACGATTTATGTTTATTTTCTAAAACAGCTATTGAGGTTCAAGATCGGTAATTCCATAATTTTAATTTAATACTACTAATTAGTGGGTGGGCGGAGTGGGTAGGAGGGGAGGTAGGTAAATCTATAGCTATTTGATACACGAATTTTAAGTAGCGGGGTGGTGGAATGGGGAGGGGGAGGCACACTTACTCCTACTACAACCCCTATGGTCCGGAGCTTTTCACTACTTTTTTTTAATAAACATAACCTCACTTATTTTTTCACTAATTGCACTAATAAAGTTGAACAATCCTTTTAAAGTCTAAAATAAAGCCAGTAATCAACAGAAAAAGAAACAATAAACAGTGTAAGTCATCATAAATGAAGAAAAAACACAACAGAGCACATTCACATGCACTACACAAGTAACCATGAAAATATTCAAAATGGCGGCCAATAAAGACGAAATTATAAATTGTATATAAAATAAATAGTAAATGTTTACCAGTCAGTTCTGGTACTTGCCGGCTGTTACCGCAGCTCGCTCACTTCGTTCGCTCAGCTCGTGTGCTTTGGTCTGAAGCTTTGATAATATCCATGGTTCAAAGGAGCAATTGCATGCTTGAAATTCCACTTGTGGGGAGATGTGATTGTCAAAATGAAGGGTTAGTACCAGATCGGATTCTCAGAACAGTCCTTATTGTACAGATAGTAGAATATACACAGTCTTGCCAAAGTTATGTATTTCTAAGTAGTCTATTATTCATCCATGTTTATATTAATACAGTATAAGTATTTCTTAGTAAGAAAAAATAAGCATTCTGGAAGCTATTGTATTTTAAAGTATGACTTTAGACAAATTCATATGAAATGAAATGTTACTTTTTGATTTTACTATGAAGTTTAATTTTATACTTACAGTTTACAGTTGGAGCTTATGGAATTCACTAATAGACAAGAAACAGACACTTCTTGTATTATTGATAAAACTACTCAACTACTCCCACAGAATGAAACAGATGAAAATTTAAACCAAAATGTACAAGAAATTAATAATGCTGTGACTATTATGGAGGCTGGTGACTTTGCTCCTAGTCAAGTTATATATATAAAAAATGAATTCAGTGAAATTGACCATATTATAGTAGACAAAAAATTAAATGAGCAAAATAAAATAAACTGTTTGGGAAAACATGATAATGCAGTTGAAATTAATAACTTGAAAGAGTTGTTAATGTCTGACCTCGGAGGTAATTGTCTTAATTATTTCTTGTTATATTTTTAAGAATTTAAAGCACTGTTATCTTGCCCATTACTTCACCTAGACTGCTAGATTACAAATTACCTTCATGGTACATAACACACTTTTCCCTCAGGATAGCTCACTATTGTTAAGTTCCATTTTCCCTTTTATTTTTTGTCTGAAACAATTTCAGACTCTTTATCTATACTGTTTTGTCTTCTTAGGTTTAGATGAAGTGGTGACTGTAATAGTGCTCATTACTTCTTATTCTGTCTTTTCTTGTTGTTTAGGTCATATCATAAGTCTTGTGGCCATGATACCCCAATCATATCTGCTCACTTTCGAGATGAAGGGACAATTATATCCTCTGGACGGCCTCTGTGGTTGAGCGGGCTAAGCCTTTGCCGGCTTACCTCACTGCAATGCAGAGGCCCCGGGTTCGATTCCTGGTATAGTAAATTTTGGAAACATATTTTCTCCATTATTTACTATGGTCTGGGTGTCTGGGATCGGCCCCAGAATGGTCCGTTGTATGTTACCCATAACTTGCTTAATTTGACGATATACAGTGTGTGTGTTTGTCTGCCAATTTATTTATTTATTATTTATATCCTCTTCATTATCACCATCGTGTTTTACTACCTTACATTCCATACATATTTCAACTTGACCAATCTTAATAGTAGATTGTTACACGAGAGGTGAAAGTGGCCTATTTAGGGAAGAGATGGGGGTGCGGTATAGTTATAGGCACATTTATTTATTATTTGAGATATAAAATTAATTTTAGGTGGTTATAAAAAAAAATAACCACGAAGACTAAGGCGGGAGCTATGCTTCGCTTCGCACCCGCCTTAGCCTTCTAACATATATTAAAAAAGTTTGGATCTGTTCCTAATAAATAAATGTGCCCTATAACTATACCACACCCCGAGATGATTTGGTGCATGAGCGTAACGAGGCTGCTAATAATTCCACTGCCTAAATAGGCCTTTCGTCTGAGGTTAACACTCTGCTTTTAATTTTGAATATGAGGAAAGTAAATAAAAGCTGATTAGTTAAACAAACAACTACTCTAATAAAATCAGTCATTAAATCCATATCTAAATCTGATGAAACATCATCACGTACGTCACATATGAAACATCAAGTAATTTTTTTTTTCTGTGGCATTCTACCAGCCAGTATTTTTTTGTCACTGGTGGTGGTAAATATTTAGCTCTTTATGTAAATTATATAATAATTTAGTGAAAAGAATTTATAGGTATAAATGATGTTACAAAATTGTTGATATATTTTATTACAATTTATGCCGCGACTTAACAGTGGCTGTAAAAAATGTTGGGACATAAGTCGCATGTATTATTTATAGTTCGTATAGTTTTCTAAAGATTTTGACAGCAGGAGCAGACAGAATCGTTTCCCCGGGAAGAAAAGTACTGTTTTCATCCCTGTAATTATGCAACTCCAAGTGTACTTTCAGAATATGAGAAATGAAAAAGTATTTAACGTTATTTGCTCGTTTTTCTTTTTGAATGTACAAACTACTTCACTGGGCCCATTCTCGTTTTCAATATCTTGGCATAGCAAAGATGTTCACAGTAAGATTCCATTGTGATAGTGTCAAAAATTCGTTTTCTATTAAATCCACAAATCTTCTCGATATTGTCGCGGCAGAATAATAGTAGAAAAAAGTGGTATCACCATTAGCAGAAATGGCGTTAGCCGAAATTAATATTGAAAAGCTACAAAATTTTTAAAACATTTACTATTTCACGAGTTTTCACTTATAAATATTTATGTATTAAGAGTACCGAAATCAGGCAAAGCTACGATTGGAGACGTTAGTGTCCGGCGATTTTGACGACCTAGTAATAGTAGAATTGGGCCCCTGGTGACCCACTTTCCCCTCCCCTTTTCCATCCCGCTATCCTATCCTAGAGACTGGTAACACATTGGAATTGGCCCTGATATTGCACACGCATAGGTGACAGTAACTACTTCCCATCTGTTGGGCTGTGTCTGTCTGTCTGTTTGATTGCTTTAGGTTATAAAAGAAGTTATTTAATGGTTCATGATTTTTCAGTGTTTAATATTGCTTTATGGATAAGATTTTTTTAGCCACTTATACTGTTTTGCTTTTTTTTGAAGGTGAGACTAATATTCTAAGTTTAGAAACTGAAGGAAAAGAATGTGAGAAAGAAACATTGATTTGTGGTTTTCCTCCGCCAGAAATAATATCTGTAAGGTAATTAATATTCTGATTCAATATAGAAAACTGATATGCTAATTTGTAGAAGTTTTAATCTGTTCTCTTTAAACCAATATTTATGCTGCCGCCAAAGCTTCAAAACAATAGCATGGTTAATTATTTAATTTGTATAATTACAGAAAAACCTCAACTTCCCAAAAAGATGATAAAGATAAGAAACAACATGAATGTATCATTTGCAAGAAAACCTTCCAAAAATGGACTAATCTCATCAGACACCAAAGGTATGATATTTTGCATCATTTTAATATGCCAACTGTTTAATTTATGATATTTCTGTAGTGGAACACTTACAAGCCAATAGATGGCGCTGTGCAATAATTGAGGTCGCAAACGTTTCCTAAAACATACAAAGAATATATTAGGTTGGGGAAAAAGTTTCTTCGTATTTTATATAAAAATTCAAAAGGTGTTTTATAAAGTTTATTTAAATTTGACTAAAATATGTAGGTGTAGAGGTGAGTTATAACAGGTCAATTTAATTATCTGTTACTCCTGTTACTGTTATCCAATAATAACAGCATTGATTATCTGTTATTAAATAACATACTGTTATTTAGTTTTTATTGGAACGAAGTTCCTTTATGCGGCTTGCGGTAAAGCCTACACTACACTCACATAGAGTTCTCGCGAGAACTTCTTGCGTTCTCAGCTCCAAGATTTCGCGGACATTCTCGCGTAGTTGTCGCGAGAATGTGGAAAAGCTTTAAAAGTTAACTGGCAGAAATATTAACGTAACACAAAGGTTATCCAACAAAATGGCACCTACAGTAGGTGCCATTTTGTTGGATAACTTTTTGCCATCTTGTAGGTAGGGACGTGATCCCATTGCTATAAAAATTTTGGGGCTTCTGATCAAATAACTGCTATAAGTGGTTTTGGCAGTCCTCTCGTGATGTTAACCTGATACTGCCTAAGGAATTCTGCAGAGACCGAAACAGGTGAAAATCTGAAGGTGCAAGGTCAGGATTATAAGGCGGATGCATTAACACCTCCCAGCCAAACTCTCGTAATTTTTGCTGAGTGGCTAAAGATATGTGAGGTCTAGCGTTATCATGGTGAAAAACCACACCCCTTCTGTTGATTAATTCCGACCGCTTTCTCTCAACTTTTTGCTTTAATCTCATCAGTTGTTCGCAGTACAGTTCAGAATTGATGGTCCTGCCTGGCGGTAACAGCTCTTAATGAATAATGCCCTTCCAATTCGACCATACACACAGCATCACCTTGTTACGAGTTAACCCGGATATCGCCACAGTCTTTGAAGTCTGGCCGGCCTTTGACCACGAACTTTTTCGCACGTTCTTGTCGTACGTGATCCACACCAGTTATCAGCTTCTTCAAAAATGGTTCGGTTTCATTACGTCGTAATAAAGAATCACAAATGAGTACACGATTCATTAGGTGTCTTTCAGTGAGTTCATGAGGCACCCAAATATCGAGCTTTTTAGTGTACTCAGCTTTTTTCAAATGCGCCAAAACCATTTTGTAGTGAATTCCCAGTTCTCCAGCTACATCGTAACTACTAATATGCCGATCTTGCTCCACTTTTTCAAAAATGGCATCAATTTTGTCCGTAACAGGGCGACCAGAGCGACGTGCATCTTTGATATCAAAATTTCCGGATTGAAAACGCTTAAACCAAATTTACGCTACTCTCACAGATACTGCATTAGGTCCATAAACATCACAAACTTTTTCGCGGCTTGTGTTGCATTTTACCTTTTTTGTAGTAAAATTTTAAAAAGTATTGAATTTCTTCATTAGATTCAGTCGTTTTAACAATAAGAAAAACAAATGAAAATCACACATTTTCCTAATTTGAATTTGGAATTGTCTTCTTTAAAATTAATTTTTTTTAATAAAACCAAAACCAGCCAGATACAAATGGTATAGCCAAAGAGATTTTATTACAAGTTCATACATATTACATGCGAAAAGACTTTTTCCCCAACCTATTATACAAATTTATATCTTCCTTTGAGACGGAGGCGCATTCCATCCCGCTCCTCCACCCTATACAGGTCTTCCTTCGTTTCCTTCTTACTTTTGGACTATTTATTTGGTCGGCACTTTTGTATCTCCTTATTATTTTTTTCTGGGATGATGTGGTATTCACTACTACCTATATTACGATCTTAAATCTAACCTTTATGTTATATCATAATAATAAGTAGGATTCCTATTTTAGAAGATGTCATTTCTCCATGCTCGCAATATGCTTAAAAAGTGGTACAAAGTTTTTACTTCATATTATATCAAGGTTATCTAATAATTTTAAATAAATTATTTTGTGTCGGAGGATATTATAATTACATATAGAACAGAGTAGAGGTAAGACAGTTTATTATAGGTATTTACTTGATAATAGTTGAAAAAGCTAATTAATGTCTGTCAATTCCCGCAGCAGCGTTCTGTACGAGGTTCCCTGTTACGCTCGTTTCGGATGAAATTCCTTGTGGATTAGACATGTTTGCCCATAACCTTTTGTGTCGGAGGATATTATAATTACATATAGAACAGAGTAGAGGCAAGATAGAGGTCAGATTTTAATCGTCTCGACGAACAGGCACGTGCAAAAATATGCCTAAGTGTCTCGCCCCGCATTTACTCTATTGTCAAATCGGGAAGATCTGCCCAAGAAACTTGGAAAAAGCTAATTAATGTCTGTCTGTACGTCAGACAGTAGAATAAAAAATATATTTGAATATATTATTCTTATGCTGCCAGGTATTCTCAGTGTATCATCACGTAGGTCGAACAAATTATATAGATGGACTAGCGGGCCCAGCAGACGTTGTCCAGGTTCTATAAAAATAAAATTTATAACCCGATTGCAGCGTCACCTAACGGGTCCAATTGCGAATCTAAACCTTTCCGAAGCCCATTTGAACACAGAAAAAATGTCATCGAAATGGGTCCAACCGTTTACCGGTGAAGTTCAGTGACACACACAAACAGAAGAATCTCATGTATAAAGATAGTTAATTGGTAAAACAAAAGGTGGCCTTATCACTAAAAGCAATTTCTTCCATATAATATGTGTAATAAATGTGAAGTATATAGACACCATATTCCAACAACGCCTTTGAGAAGTATGTGTATGCATGTTTCTTTCAGGATTCACAACGCTGCGCGCCAATTCGAATGCCGGGAATGTGGAAAGCGATTTTCGCATTTCTACAGACTGGAATGGCATAAAGAAATAGTACATTCAGGAAAAAAGCCCTATGTTTGTGCTACCTGCACAAAGGGTTTCAGCACTCGAAGCAATCTTACCAGACACGAGAAGTATGTTAATACTCAGAATATAATTTATATGAATCCATTTAAAAAAAGTAATAAATATATTTAGATACCTCTTAGTTATTTATGTTATGGTCTAAATTAGTCTAAAAGATAATAAAACTACGTTTTGGTGGTTTTAAGCGCGGTAATTTATTTGGTTTTTGTCAGTGTCAACGAGTATTGTTAAAGTTTTATTTAGCCTACCTCCAATTTGTTCATTTTAATTTTGTTTAAGGTTATTATTTACTCTATGGGAGCCTAATTTACCACCGCTTCGCAACATGTTATGGCTTGAAGAGAAGAAGCGGCGCAAGAAACTCTTCAAAAAACATGCCTAGCTCTAATATTTTTATATAATATTAAAATGGGTGGAAGGAAAAATAAAAGAAATTATCAGTTAAGTTGGTTTGTGCTCCAGTGCATTAAAACGTAGTTTTATTATATATACAGTCGCGAAAACTTAAGAAAATATTATGGTCTAAAAGAGTTCAATAGGGTTCAAACAAATAAATTAATGTACTAAACATTTGCTTCTCAGCTCATCTTTGGAATTTGCAAATAAAAATTTATTCCACTAGAGTCTGGCTAATGAAAGTAAAAAGTAAAAAAACGATTCTGCTGATTTTTGTTTCTTTCTCTTCAATTTTCAGAATCCACACTGGTATTCGTCCATTTGTGTGTGATATTTGTAAGAAAGCGTTTGTAGATGGCTATAAATTACAATGTCACAAAAAAGTTGTACACTCTGGTGTGAAGAAATTCGCATGCTCCCGTTGCGACAGAGCCTTCGGCCAAAGAGGTCATTTGGTCGAACATGAAAAGTATGTTAAATGTTAAATTTATATATCATAATAATTATTCTATAATAAATATATTTTTCTCTAAATTTATTTGATTGATTGAATATTGTACTAAAAGGTGATTAAACTGTATTAATTTGTTTTGTACATTGCGCCCTTAGATCCCACTACAAGATCCGTCCCTACAACTGCAGCAAGTGCGACAAGGCATTCTCTATGCGCTCCAACCTTAAGCGCCATCTCAAAATGCATGTTGATAGCAAGCGATACTTCTGTTCTTTCTGTAAAATGTCTTACAAGAGACATTCGCAGCTCATGGTACATGAAAGGTATTATTGTTATCAAGTGTCAGATTTCTACATCTTGCTACCCATTCATTTGCCTAATGACTCATTTAAATTTGACATAACCTTCAAACAAGTAATGTCAGTTTTCTACCAGGTGAAAGCATGATAGTAAGATATACAAAACTGGCGTTGATTACATTAAACATAACTAAAGGAGTCTAGTCTTTTGTTAAATAACTTTTTCACATATTGTCAAAGGTATTCCAGAATACAAAGTTCCCCTTTTCTAATGCTACTGCGACACCTGGGATAATGTTAGTGTTAGTGACTGTGTCGCAGATATAGTCAATGGTTTAATACGTTCTTTGCGATGCGATATTGTTACTGACATTAAACATTAACTCGTCTACACACTAATGTAGCTAACAGTTAACGCGTAATTTTTTAACGCTTTAAATCGAATTTGGTGACGGTCACTAACACTAATGCAGCTGGACCAGGTACATGACAATTTTAAAAATAAACTATTTGATATTATAATTATACAATTTATATAAAATGTTATGCTAAAATATGTATCTAAGGCTCTCGCGTCTCAGAATTATGCTGTGTGTGTATAATCAAAACAAAACGTCGGAATAATAAAAATCATATAAATTACCGCGCTTAAAACCGTTAAAACGTAGTTTTATTATGAATATTTTAAACAGTTATTTAAAGAAAATTATGTTCATAAATTCTAGACTTAATAACCCGTTTAAACAGTTACTAATTTCTTAAGTAGCTGTCAGATTAAACAACCTCACCCCACTCTTTAACTATCATAAATAACAAAATGGTCGACAAAACTATTGTTGCATTTATCAGCTGGTGTTTGATTTTGTGAAAAATGACACAAAAAATTGATTTTGTAATCGGCGACGATTTATTGAGCAAGATGTAGTGGATATATGAATTCAGGCACTCTCATGCTAAGGTTTATAAATATGAGTTGGGCCATTGGGCCCAATGATGCAGCATGACGACGTAGAATTTATTAAAAAAGTACAGGTTTATAATGGAAATATGATGATAATTTAATAATGGATCTTGTAAAAAATTAGATTAGTTTCCTTGTTTTCAATTAATAGTTTATTTCTAATTAGTCGTGCCAGTAAAACGTGCATAAATAAAAAATAAAGTGAAGGGATATAAAAAGAAATATGTCATTTTATTTAACTCTATCAAAATAATTTTGACAATCAATCATTTGAAAATTGTTAATTTGATAAGAAAATTGTTTATAGCGCCCACATTCTACCAAAAATTCCACCAAAAAGTTGCTAGGGTAAAAAGTTAAGTATTTAGTTAAGCAATGTAAAAATATTGTTTATGAATAACACATTCTTAAATACTGTTAGGCTTAATTAGTTGCTTAGTTAACTAATGTTTAGAACTTTAACTAAGATTTATTTGATTAATAATGCTGTAAATGTTATAGTAATACACTATTCACAATTATTGATGAATGATAGTTATAATTTTGATGCATGTTATCAATTACAGAAACCACACTGGCGAAAAGCCTTTCGAGTGCGACCTGTGCGGCCTCGCGACGGCTTCTAAAAGTGAGATCAAGGTTCACATCTGGCAACACATGGACCACGATTCACAATTGTGCGAGTAAGAAGTACAATTAAATTACTGGCTTTGATATTTTTTATTTGGCAACTTTGTCTTTAGGACCGTTCGTCTGTCTGTTATAGCTATTTTTATTAAAAACTGCTGGGCCTAATGCCACTATACTCAACCTGCACCCGGCGTGCCGGGCTTTTGTGAGTGGCCAGCCTGATATACTACACAGTTCTAAAAGATAGTGGATTTGCAATGGTTGGTTTTAATTGTTGCAAATGTTCATAGACGATGTAACTACTTTTGAATACATAGACCAGGGATTCCCAAACTATTTTGAGTAAGAGACTATTTTTTATATTTTTCCAAAATGAACTGATTGATACTTCAGACCCCCATAGCCAAATTACTTTAAAATCCTATCTCTAGTTTTTCGTATTGATACAAAGTACAAGAATGATACTTCCTTCTAAAATATTAGTCATTCTTGTAACAAGTTGGTACACGTAACACAATTTATATAGTATCTTGAAAGTTTCAAGTTTTCAAATAAGAACTAGTGTTAATTAAATAGGGGTCGATTTTTAGAACTCGTCGACACCTAAAATCAGTTTTTCGTTTATGTTGACCCCTGGAATACCGATTTCAACCCCAGGGGGTCGTATTGACCACTTTGGGAATCCCTGATGTAGACCACCAGCCCGTCTGCTGTGAATTTTAGTAGTAAAAAATACCTAAATAAAATATAGTTGCAGCCCATGGCACCTGATCTAATACCTCTATGTGGCCCATATAAAAAATGGCTGGTTTAGTGGGTGAAATTTAGCAGGAAAGTGTATACTAATGTCGCCACAGGATAGTGTTCGCAAAAAATAATAGATGATTAGACATTCTCCTCCAAATTCCTTAATCATGTCCAATATATTGAACAATGAGGTATAAAATTCTGAAAAAATCATGATGGTAAAAGTTTACTTTCAAATATAATAATATACTTTCAAAAATTTATTTCAATAAGATCAGTAATAGTATAGTTATTGAGATATATTTTTGATTACATGTCCTTATTTGCCAAACAAACCCTAGTTTTCGGTATGAAATCACTTGGCAATTTTTTTATTTCATTTGTTTTCCACATGCTTAATATTTTTTTTAGATATAAGTATTTATTTTGATTGTATGTGGGGCTTAATAGTTTGAACATTGGCCTCTTTGATTAACTGGACATTAAAGTTCCTGGTTTATTTTTAGTAGGGTAAATATTAATAATAGCCTTTTTAATATTTGCCCTGGTCTGAGTGTTACTACTGCATTTAACTGTATTGTATCTTATCCCATAATACAAGTATAACTTGCTGGGCTAAAAAACAATGTGAGTGTTGGTCTATTGATTTACTGCTTTCTTAATTTACTTTTCTTTCTTGTATCCAGGACCTGTGGTAAAGCATTTATGTCTTCGTCTGACCTACGGATACATAAGCTATTGCACACCCAAGAGAAGCCTTTTTCTTGTACTATCTGCAAAAAATCATTCAGTAAGAAAAGTAATCTTAACCGACATGAAAGGTTTGTATATAATTATGAAAATTATTGTATGATTATGTTATTTATGAACTGTATAGATGACACATTTTACAATTAATTCTAAAGTTGTTAATGTAAGTAATGTAATGTAATTGATGTACCAAAAAGCGGGTTTTGAAATACCGTATTGTTTTACTTCCTAAATATTGCGATAACAATATTTTTTATTACTCTATAAACAATAACTCGTTAAAGGTCTGACTTTAAACCAAACATAAGAAAATACTAAAGTATTTACTCCAGTTTTCGCGACTATTATAACCACAAAATAAAAAGCCACATTTGACACTTAGGAAAATCAATAGAACGTAACTTTGAAATAATCAAGAAAACTGAAAGCCAATAAGAATTAATTTATTTGGTTGACAATATACATAACTTTTTTACTGGTGCATTATATAACATATTTCAATTAATTATTATTTGCCTCTAAATGATGAAATAACGTGCAATTTTTATTATTATCTGTATTTTTATTAATAATCTATGTCTATCTACGAAGTCCCAAGAAACGGTTACATTCTAAGGCGTCTTATTTTTAATTTTAGTGTTGAGACCATAGAGTTGTTGTATTTCATTAATGTGATTCGATTTAAAAAAAACTACGGTTATATATTATATTCCAAAACCTTAGATTATTTATATAGTTCTAATAAAACAATAACCACATAATTGTATTGAAAACAAAAATGATTGCATTAATATTATACGAGTGAAATAATAAATTTCAAGAACCGGCTATTAGATATAGAGATGCGCGATAAATGCATGCAGTACGTGAAAGGCGATGTGAGACAAAACTTTCGTGCTCCGTCTCGGTTTTGTAAGCTATTTGTGTGACACAAAAATAATTAACTTAAATAAATCCAACGATCACAAATTCGTATAATTTTTAATCGATTTCTCGTGATAATCGGTTAACTTGGTTCACGATTTGGAGGTTTCAATCTCTGAATGTTTTAATGAAAACTGTCAAATCGGACCTGTTATTTTGTGATTAGAATAGATAGTACACTTAAAAAAATTACGTTTTGATTTTTTACGTACTTTTATTTGAGTTTTATTTATTTTCCCGGGAGCGGTTTGTAGTTGTTCAGGTGCGTAAAAATTAGGTTATTCCGACACAGTTTTCGCTAAAACGATAGCTTACATTTATTTTCAAATCCTGCGGTATTTTGTCTCCCGGAAATCCCGCGGGAATATCAAGTCAAGCGCAGACGAAGTCGCGGGCTTATCCTGGTTATATATAAAATTACACGACTGTTTTGACTGACTGACACATAGACAAGGAAGAAACCATAGACAATAATAAAGTTACAAACAATAAAGTTAGTCTAGCCGCTCTAAGAATACGTTTGGCTTTTGTGCTAAACTATTTTAGTATACTTATCAGAAATTATCGTGGTGATATGAATTTTAACTACATCTTGAATGAGTAATAAATAAAGAAACCAAAAAAAAAAATGTTTATAGTGAATTGATCATGTCGCGGATACACCACACTAAGATGTTATTTCTAGTATTCTTATTTTATTATTATAAATTTATTAACAACAACAATTTGTAAATTCTTTAATTAATCTATTGCATATTTTATACAGAATCCACAATGCAGACGATCGTCCGTTCAAGTGCCTGAAATGCGACAAAGGGTTCAGAGATAGGTCCAATCTGAACCGTCATTTGCGATTTATACACAATCATCAGAGGATTTTTCATTATTCAACTAAACCAGATAAAACCTCAGATTATATTAAGATAACTGATGATGAGACAATGAAGATGGAACCAATAGATTTATAGTCTGTATTAGGCTGACTGTACATTGGGTACTATTGTTTAATGTCTGGTTCATATATCTCACTGTTCATTCACTTGCTTTATCAGCGGTTGAATTTTGATATTACTTGTATGGAGGTTGCGAAATTTTAACCAATATTATGACGAATGGTTGGTAACATGTAGGAACGGGGCATAATTAATAATGAAACACGGAACTATTGTAATTAAAGATAATAGTTTCTCGACTTTTAAATATTATGTATGTCAATTAAGAATAGGATCGCACGTGCGAACAACTTCAGACTCATTTACGAGTTCACTGAACTATCAGCAAAAAAATATTTTGCGTTCATAAATAAATGAATTTTATAAAAGCATTCACTTTCATATATACACTGCCATAAACAATGTTTTGGTTTTTCAATGTTGAAAAGTTATTCATATTTTATAACTACTCAATTCAGATATAAATACAATTGATTGCGATTGTCTCCGCAGTTTTACCGCTTAATTATATTTTGGCTCACTCTCTCAGGAGAACATCATTTTCTAGGCCTCTGTGTTCATCTCCAGTGTAGTATATATTTACCTGATTTTTAATAATTGTTTGTTTTATTTTTTATTGTATTTTAATACAATATACAATAATTATCCGAATAAAGTCAATGAGCAATAATTTAGTTTGTTAAAATAATATTGATCTTAAACACTAAAGAGGGGTAAATATGTTATTCATAAAGGTAAACGTTATATGATCTAAGATGTTATTATTGTATGTATTTAAATAAAAGTTTAAAATAAAATATTCTACTGTATGTTAAATAATCGTAGTTTTATTTTATCTCCCTAATTTGTTTTCTTTAATAGACTGCAGATGATTAAAAATCCGACTTCAGTGCAAGATTAGCTCTGAACGAACTTCGCAAATCTATCTTTAGGCTGATATTGGGCTAATCAACCAAATTGATGAAATTTGGTTGAAATGCACGGAACTGAATGGATATGAATGAGGATATTCAATGACATCGAATTCTTCAAATTTATGTTTATATTAAGTATCCACTTTCGTAGATTCACCCAAAGTGAGATGTAGAAACCTACGATTTTGGCTGTACGTTTAAACCTACCATACGCAACTAGATTAAAAATAAAGTGACATGTCAAAGTATGACATATTATCAAAGTCGATTTTTTTTTCTGATAACTTGTCAAATGTCAACAAAAAAATAAATTACCTACTGAGTAATTTAATTTTACTCTTATTTATTTTAGACATAAATTTTGTATTTTGTTTGGTTGTAATAAATTGCTTGGACCATTCGAAAATCACAAAAAGAATTATGTCCTTATAATGTGAACATGAACATTTATAAATACAGAAAGTCCAAAAATGACTGTTTACTGTTTTAAACTGTGCAAGGAATGATTGGTGTTTTCATGACTAGTTTTTGCAGTGTATTGTACAATCTAATTTAAAAATGCACGAAGCATATGAAGTCTCTCATTTACTGAATGCAACCGTACAGATTGAAGCTATTGCTGCTTATGGTGAGTTTGGGTTTAACTAAAAATAAGCACAAGGGGGGCGTACGACAGAAAGTACAATTAAAACACTGCAGATCACAACATGATATGAAGGTTAGATGAATAATACTTTACAGCTCACCAGATTTAAAAATTGCAATAAAATATAATATTTTTCTTGCAACCTAAATTATAAATTCTAACATCCTCGCGTTATTCAATTCACGGGTTGATTTTGGAAATTCGCATCCTGAATCGGGGGTTGCGGTTGTTGAGGGGTGAAAGAGGGATGTTGAGGGGGATAGGGGGTGCATGGGAGACGACCCCACCATTTCATGCATAGTTAAAAAAAAATTAAAATAGGAACCCTCAGGGGATTTGATGAAAATTTCATTAAGACTTGCTTGCCTTTTTAAGGTAGAATTAAGAGTGAGGGAGTCGCCTTCTACTATGTGCGGCAGCCAGATGCACATGAATTTTTAAATTATAAAAATAAAGGGGTCTTGGCTACTTATGGGGTAGACTTAGGTGGGCAGCTCCACTTTTAAGGCTGATCCGAATTCTGCCATAGACTAGGCATAGGCTAGGGCTGCTACTGAGATATACAGTGTGCAAATTTTAGTAGTGGGTGGGTATAGTGGGTAGGGGGGAAGGTATGCTTACCCTTTCTGTAACCCCTAAGGTCTGGAGTTCTTGAAATATTTATTTTTGGTAAACATAACCTCACCAATTTTTGAAGTGATAACTTCTTATGGGAGGGTAAACTGCTTCGTTACGTAATGTTTTACAGCGCCAGTCCATCTGTCTGTTCCGTTTTCACGGAAAACTACAGGACCGATTTGGCTGAAACTCACTATATATATATTTTCGATGCCGAGGATGACCGTAGGATACTTTTTATCTCGAAAAATCTGATAGTTTCCGGGATAAAAATATTTTTTCTCTCTGTTTGTTATGCTTTTACGGAAAGACTATTGGACACAATTTGGCTGAAATTCGGTATGTATGTAATTTTGGTACCGAGGGTGGTCAGGGGATACTTTATCCTGGATAATGGGATAGATTTTGGGATAGATAGATATGTAAAGGTTATCCCAGAAAGTAAGATAGGTTTTTGTGATTTGCTATTTTGGTTATTTACGTCAATTTGGACATTTTGGTCATTTTAATCATTTTGGTCATGTTGATTATCTTGGTCATTTTGGTCATCTTGGTCATTTTGGTCACTTTGGTAATTTTGGTCATTTTGGTCATCTTGGCCAATTTGGTCATCTTGGCCAATTTGGTAATTTTAGTCATTTTGGTCAATTTGGTCATTTTGGTCATTTTGGTCATGTTGATTATTTTGGTCAACTTGGCTATTTTGGTAATTTTGGTGAATTTGGTAATTTTGGTAATTTTGGTCAATTTGGTCATTTTGGTCAATTTGGTTATTTTGGTCATTTTAGTCATTTTGGTCATTTTAGTCATATTGGTCATTTTAGTCATATTGGTCATTTGACCAATTTGGTCATTTTGGTCAATTTGGTCATTTTGGTCATTTTAGTCATTTTGTTAATTAAGGCATTTTAGTCATTTTGGCCACTTTGGTCATTTTGACCATTTTGGTCATTTTGGTAAATTTGGTCATTTTTAAATGAAGCAATAAACACCTGAAAATGGTCTGCCCTGGTGAAGACCTCCCCATGATCCTGATTTCGCAATGATGCTGGGATGAACCTATTTGTAGAGGATTAAATACAGAACTTTTAAATTCAACTAACTGTACAGAACGTGCCCACATCCTTGCCGTTTCTCGCAAAGAGTCTGGTTTCTGGCTCCAAGCTATCCCCTCCCCAAATATAGGTACATTGATGGATAATACTTCCTTTTCTTTGGCTATAAATCTGCACTTGGGTTCTCGCATATGTGCACCACAGACGCGTCTGTGGAATAGAGGTAATCAGCCCGGGATACCACGGTCTTTCTTGCCGCCGCAGTGCCGGCTGATGGTCACGCCATGCCGCCTTGAATGATGTCTTACGGATGGCGCTTGCCACTGTCAATATGCTTTATTGGAGCCGAACGGTATTGCACGTGACGATGGTAGGCGTCCTGACGGAATGACTCTAATTCCCTGGCGGCGTGGTAAGCCTTTGGTGTGGAATGCGACTTGAGTAGACACGTTGGTCGCATCTCATTTACCAAACATGTCTAGATAAGCTGGTTCGGCGGCGGAAATAGCTGAATCACTCAAGCGGCGCAAATATGCAACCCTCAGTGAGAGTTATATATTTGTGCTGTTTGCTATCGAGACGCTTGGGCCGTGGGGTCCTGACGCCATGAGCCTCTACCAAAATTTATCAAAACTTCTGAGATAGTCCCATAAACACCAAGTCAGGATCCAATTTGTGAATCGCAAGGATATCGAGAGCAACCCTTGTTGAAGAGTATATACACCGAAGATGGCAAATTTGTATATGTGTGTCAGTTGTACAATTTCTACAAGTACTTAATATATTATGACGGCCTCTGTGGTTGAGCGGACTAAGCCTGTGCCGGTTTACCTCACTGCAATGCAGAGGCTCCGGGTTCGATTCCTGGTATAGTAACTTTCGGAAACATATTTTCTCCGTTATTTACTATGGTCTGGGTGTCTAGGATCGGCCCCAGAGTGGTCCGTTGTATATTACCCATAACACAAGCATAACTTGCTTAATTTGGGGATATACAGTGTGTGTTTTTGTCTGCCGATTTATTATTATTATTATTATTTGTAAAGCTATTGAAGTACTTGCACAACTAAAAAGTAAAAAAAAATTATTTTAACACAAGCAAAACCAATTTCACACTAAAAACCCAAAAAATATTTATTAAACCGACTTCTTTCTGCCACATCTAGAAGTCGGTGTCAAGTAAATCAATTAATATATAAATAATTCATACAGAATATAAAATCATTGCATAATAGAGAAAGCAAGAAAAACTTGCATTGATTAACATAAATTCCTTTGGATTCAAATTTTATGTGAAAAACTGAACTAAATATATTTTCAGATAACAACCTGTTATTGGGGACAAGGCAAGGCCACTTGTTGATGTACTCCTTGTCTCCAAATGATGGAAGTCAGAAGTATCAAGTACAGTTGCTTCGTTATAGAAAAAACTTTAGTAAGAAGCCGATACAGCAAATTGAAGTCATTCCAGGTATAATTGAACAATGAGTAGGTATATATAAAAATGTAATAATAATATTAACTATTTAATTGCAATGTATTTGCTCAATAGTAGCGGTGTACGATTATAAGATATACTAATGAAATCAGTCGATTATGAAGATATCTCGAGATATCTCGATTATGACAGATAAGTAGTTACTAATTTAGTTGTGAGTACTTGTGAGTCGCCTCTTGCTTATTGAGAGTTAACAACGCTATACGAGCGAGCGAGACGCGTTGGTCGGATCGGACGATCTCACGATCGTCATTCATCAGCGGGCGGGTGAGGATTGCCCCGCGCCTCCGCATGTTGGCTGCGTCCTAGCTACGGCTCGTTCGCCAACACCTCGGCTCACACACACACACACACACACACACACACACACACACACACACACACACACACACACACACACACACACACACACACGCATGCACGCACGCACGCACGCTTGCACGCACGCACGCACGCACGCACGCACGCACGCACACACGCACGCACACACGCACGCACACACGCACGCACACACGCACGCACACACGCATACACACACGCACACACACACACGCACACACACACACACACACACACACACACACACACATATATGCATATACTGGTACCCACAGAGCAAGTAATGCTACGCTTTATTAGTACCTACCAAAACTGCGCTTATGCACACTATCGTTTTGAATAATACTGTATGATGATGTCTTTATCTGTATTTTTTAAAGTTTATATTTATAGCAATGTGTGATACTACGCTAATGTAATAAAAATTAGTAGTACTAATATTAGTAACATCATTCGATTATGAAAACAAATTAGTAACTAATTTCATAATCGATTATCAAGATTAGTAATTCAAAGTAATTTGATTATATAAAAAATAAAAAATATAAAAAATAAGTGATAACCAATAAGGCATAGTGTTGAAATCAAACAATTAAAATATCTTGCATTGCTTTTGGGTGTACATTGCTTTGTCAGTGTTTTGCCTGGCTAAATCTATTTATAAGAATTGCCATGTCTTCTCACATAGTAATTGAGAATACTGACATGTTAAACAGACTAATCCAGCATAGTCTAGTATGGTGGGTGTATCATAATTCATTCCACATAACTCAGGAGACCCGATTCCCATCTATGGGATATTCACAGGCTATCATGATGAGCTGTTCTTTCTTTACAGAGGAAAACTTGTTGCTGTGTTTGACAGATTCTGTCTTTGCTACATACAATATAAATGGTGTTAATTTCCCAGTAATAAAAACATATGAACAAACAAAAGGTGCTTCATTGTTTGCATTGGGCAAAAAGGTAAAGACATTATATTCCTGTCAGTTATTTAGATAAAGAGGTTGGACTGCTTGATTGTTTCACTTTTGCTTATCTTTTATTTGTTGTAGAAGTTATTTCTCATTTTGTCATAGAAAATAAAAAGTAATGGTGTAGTAACTACTCTACAATATTATAAAACTGCAAAGTACTATGTCGTTATACATTAAAGGCATCTAAAAAACAATTATGATAGACTATAATTATGAGTGAATATTTTTAGACTTGTCGGTTTATTTATGATAACTTGAAAAGTACAGAGTCAATTTTGATATCGTTTTCACTGACTGGTAGCAAATTTTCTGACTTATAATCTGCAGTACTTTATATCTCGAAGATACCCCGGGATTCTTCCCAAGAGTGGTTTCCAGTGGCTAAGGCTCATAAAAATTAGCTGATTCCAATAGAATTTTTAATAGAACAATAATATAAGTTCTTTCTTAAATGCTTCATTGTTTTTTTCTCCAGCACAAACATAACAGAATTTCAGAATTGTTCCTAAAAATACCATGTAAATTGGCCTGTTGCTCTTATTATGACATGAGTTTTTTTTAATGCCTGATTTTCCTAGGACTATTTGAAATTTCCTGTAAGTTTCTAACTTCAAAACCACTACACCCATTTTGATGCGGTTTTCTCATGTTATAATTAGTTTATTGTAAAACTTTTTGTATCTACTAGAAATCTTTAGTGGAATAGTTATAATAATACATGTCTTTACTAACAGTTAAGTACTTGTTCAGTCTTAAGTACTTTTCCTGGATTTTTACAGAAATTTTCAGGATTCATGTAATTTTATACCAAAAAAATCCATTATCCTGGTTCCTGCTGGAAATACCCTTTGATTTTAAATATTGGCAAAACAATGTTTTTCGTTCCTATCTATCCATTGTAGACAAAATCTCGGGCACATACTAGTTACTAATAAAACATGTCTACAGTGCAACCATCTGTCCATCTATATATTTTTTTCTAATTTTAGTCATTATAATTACAGACAATAGTATCTGAAAATGGAGAAACCAGTACAGATATAAAATTATGTGTTGCTGTACGTAGAAAACTTCAAGTGTACAGCAGTAAAAATGAAGATTTTGTTTACCTGCTGGACTTTACTGTGTCAGATGTACCAAAAGTTATGTCATGGGGACATGAGTATATTTGTGTAGGATTTAAAGCTGAATATATGTTATATGATGTAAGTAGGTATATCAATATTATTTACAGTACTATTGGTCAAACTTTGTTTTGTGATATTACTTATTAGCGACATTACAGTTTCATAAATACTAACCCCCTTATTCATAATAGTTATAAGAGGTTTATATAGGCTCCTTTAATTTATGACTAGGGGGTATTATTATATCCTTTGTCACGATATCTAAAATATTGTTACAAGCTACAGGACTCGAATAAAAAAAATGCCGTTGGAACTACTATAGAATTTATTAGAACTGTACAAACACGTATAAAACAAATACAAATAAATCTGGATGCAACCAGTTCACACTGCACGATTCAATACAATTCGATACGCGCAAAGTCCGTCGTCTATATCGCTAAATCGAGAGTACTAGAGAACGTCTTACTCGTTTCGTAGTCGTCGCTTGACTGCCCGCCCCTCCATTCGGGCATCGTCTTATACTAACTACACAGTACAAAGAATTTGGCCGCGCACACTGAGTTTCTAAGAAATAGTAATTTGCACAGCTGCGAACGGCCACAAAGTCGAAAACAATAACAATAAGGATTAGTTCGACGCAAATGATGGTTATAAAACAAGTAAAAAGACAATAGCATGTTTTTCTTAATTACAAATTCAAAAGACAAAAGAATTCCTAATCCGGGAGGACAATGGACTGCGCATACAACAGGCAGCTGTGCGCTTATCTTTGACGGCATGTAACAATATAATTCAAATTTCATTGAAAACACTTATTTAACCTTGCTTGTAATAACTGTGTTGCTAGCACGTGGTGCTAAGCTAAACCTTAGGGAGGTTTAATTAGTACATGGATACTCCTTATTTATTTGGCTTCCTTATTTAGTTTATATGCCAGTCAAGCAAGATTGATGCCATGAATGATGATATGTATACATACAAATGTTTTTGATAAAGGAAGCCCAAGACAGCACGAAATAGACAAGAAAAAGCACGAAACTGCACCCGAGGGGTGAGGATAAGGTTGAAGGAAAACATTGTGAGGAAATCTGCTTGTCCAAATTAGGGATGTATGAAACCCGCTATTCTGCCTTAAATAAATGTGACCGGAGTATGAAGTCCATTTTATTGAAATTAGGAGAGTGGTAGTATTGCAACATTTATGGGCTGATAATAAAAAAGAAAAAAATATTTTAAAAAAACCCATGCACGATTTGTAGTCTGTTGCTGAGATCTTTAAAGCAAATATTACTTGTATGAAAAGATTCCGCTGTTCCATATCTTAAATATTACATTGTATAGTAATTAAAAGTACTTTCTAAATTTTTCATGCTATAGAGGACATAACAATGATATTAAAAATGTTGCATTATACGTGTGTATTGTAATTAAAATTAGTTAATGTACTTAATTTTCATTAAGTACAAAACATGATAATGATAATACTCATAACTTGAAAAACCTTCCAGGTCACAACTGGAAAGTCAAAGGAACTGTTCCCTACCAGCAGCTCGAAGTCATTGGAGCCATCAATAGCTAAATATTCAGAAACTTCATTCTTACTAGGTCGCGACCATACCTCGGTGTTGGTAGAAGAGTCCAAAAATATTGATATAAAGAAAACCATAAAGTGGGCTGAAGCTCCAATTGGTGTTGGTAAGGATTGAATGCATTGCTTGACTGTGTTACTTTTTGTCTATGTTGATTTTGAGTAATTGTACTTTCAGCATTTAGGATATTGTGAATGTAAAATTATGTATATAATTGAAATCCACGTATATAGTGACTCATCACGATATCTCAGGAACTATAATACCTATAGACTTGAAATTTGGCATGGACCTTCCTTTCGCCAAGTAAAGATCAGCTAAGAACGGATTCTACGAAAATTCTTTACGGCACGCGAAGCAGGCGGGTATCAGCTAGATATGTAATAAAAATAAAATCTTTAACATTACAGTAGAACTACCGTCGGCATCGGAATTAAATATTATTCCTGTATCTTAGCTTTATTACAAGTGTGATTGATTTGTTTATTCATTTAGTTGTTATAACTTTAAAACTTTTATTTATAGGTTGAAGGGGTTATTGTAAAATTTCTATCCATTGGTATATTCAGCTGTATTTGTTTAGATTTACAATAAACGACTTCATTTTCAGTATGGGATGAACCCTACATACTTGGTCTGCTGCAAGATCAAGTAATTGTGCAAACAGTGGAGCCGACATTATTCATACAAACATTACCAGATTTAAATAAAGCAAGACTGATGTATAGGTAAGCCATTCTTATTATACATACATGTATATTGCATTATATCACGAGAAAATTTTGCACTAATTGGAGTGCATGATGATATATATCATTGTCGTTATTTGATTTGTTTTACAACATATACCTAACTGTGATTAAAAGTTAAAATGAAAGAATATAGGACACTGCCAGAAAATATACACACACAGGAAACATGAAAATTTGATGGAGTATAATTATCTATAATATAAATAAATCTGTAAATGGTTCGAGTTTGTACAATGCGGTTAAAATGTAATAAAAATCAGGGAGGCTATTTTGGACCAGCAATATCCGAAAATACAATTTTTTAATTTTTTGTCTCTGTTAGAGCATCACGTGAAAACTTCTGAACGGATTTAAATGGAACTCGAAACGGAGCTAGCTTATATCCCGGGTTGTAACTTAGGATATTTTTTATCTCGATAAATGACGACATCGTTTCCGAAAGATGACGAAAATAGCGAGAAAGATAGCACATGTTTGTTTGGAAACTACTGAACGTATATGAATGAAACTCTGACATAGTGCTGGCTTATAATCCGAGTTAAAACAGAATACATTTTATCCCAATAAATGACCTCGTTTCCTTAGAAAAGACGGATTAGCAAAAGTGCTGACGCTGCAATCGCGTTTTTTCAATTCAGTAACAAATACCTACGTTTCGTAAACAACATGCCATTAATTGTATTACTTCAAATCTCGCTGGATTCGACTCACCTCTATATTTTGCTGGGCAGTTTTGTAGACTATATGTACTTAGTTTCTTTGTTATTGTAGTGACTTTAACGAGAAACAGTAGTTTTAAATCTAGAAAATTAGACAATGTAACTTCCTTTAACACTATTATTTTAGTGATAAAATCCCATTAGAAATCAACATTCTGATTTCATGTTTTTTTGTTTACTATCCATAGGTTTTTATAGGTCCTTTGCTGCTATTATTATACATTCTTCAAAACATAAAAATGTCAGTTTAGTTCATGGGCTTTTAGCTTATGCCACTTTTTCATTTGGAATAATGATATAGTTATTGACCATTGCACACAGATGTAGCGATGAGTTTAATGCGTGTGTAATTTGTGATGTGATATTGTTATTCATGGTTAATGACGTTAAATATTGACAGATATTGCACGTACAATAACGTAGCTATGATTTTTAAGCGATTTTCACCATCAGTTACATAAATTTCATTGATGGTTTTATACGGGTGAATTTTTCAAGTAGGCCTTTAGGGCCAAATCCCGAGCTAGACGAAATAGCGAAAAACAGTCAAAGGAGTATCGAGGCCGATTTTGAAGAAAACGAAAGTGGTATCATTACATTTTTGAAAAATCAATTACCCTTGCCAGGAATCGAATCGGCTGATTTTGAAAAATAAACACACTATTATTATACCAAATCATAGTGTAGTTTGTCAGGGTCAAATTCTGTGAAGTAATGTCAAACGGCAAACCAAGGGAAAATGTTGTTTTTGAATAAAATGTTATATTTTCCATACATTAATTACATTAGTACTAAGTCCTAGTTACATCGGCGGTAAGTAATTCGTATTAAAATTGGTCTACAATATAAAATTGCAGGTGTAAGCGTGGTTTAATATTCATATCATCTGTGGGACAAGTGTGGTGTATTAGTTCTGTGGATATTACGAAACAAATACAGCAGTTGGTTAAAAATAAACAATTTGAAATCGCCATTAACTTAACGGTAAGTTGTAATATTCTGATTATAATCTTATACTAATATATAAAAAGCTGAAGAGTTTGTTTGTTTGTTTGCACGCGCTAATCTCAGGAATTACTGGTCTGATTTGAAAAATTCTTTCAGTGTTAAATTTTGAAAATAAATTCCACGCGAACGACGTCGCGGGCACAGCTAGTTCTGAATATAAAATTTCGTATATTTTTATAGGTCAGAAACCTAAAGGTTCTTTCTACGTTGATATTCTTTTTCAAAGTTATTTTTAGGGTTAAATAGCCTAATGGTAAACATGGGTCTGTTATAAATTTCACAGCCATTTCGAAAAATTACCGGGTTAGTCTATAAAATATGACAATGTAGTTTAATCGTTTAATAATTATATGCGACAACTACACGTATAACTGAGGAATTAAAATAAACTTTAATATTTATATAGGCTTGGGAAGTATCGTTAGGCAGCTTTTAGAAATTATAATGAGGTTTCTGAATGACTTTTTATGTAATAAGTATTATCCGTGATTTGATATTTCAAATGACAATAATATTATATAAAACGCGTATATGCTTCTACAGTCGTAAAAAGTGATCATGATGTGTAAAATGTATGCATTTAAGATATATTTAAGGCGGTAGAACTAAAAAAATGTTTTCAACGAAAATTGGTCTGTATGAGATGTTTTGATTAGTTTAGAGTTTTAGAAATATGTATTGCTTGATTATATGCGTTTTTGGATATTTAATCGAATAATAAATACAATGGCCGTTCGGCACCTGTGCTTGAACTGATATTTTACTCATAACTGAAACCTTATTGATCTTAGTCCATCTAAAAGTTTACCCTTGTTGTCCTTTCCTTTAATACTTCTTACTATACGTCTTCAATCCTTTCCCATTCACTTCACTTTCTTGTAATGGAGCCTCAATAAGAAATAAAAAAATACTTCATACTGGGGTAATACTGGGGTTGTCTGGAAGAGATCGCTTATTAGCGAGAAGACCGCCCTTTGTGCATAATGAGACATAGTTTTAGTCTGTAAGTTCTTTTTTGTATTGGTGCACAATAAAGAGTTATTGATTGATTGATTCATTAGAAGCCATGGCTCAATATACGAAAGACCTGTGTTGATTTACGGCGCTCGTGCGCCAAAACTGATTTGACAAAAAAATTGTTATTATAAAATTTGTAGGATATTTTTCTCTAGTTTAATTTTGCAATAAATATTTTTATCGTAAAGTGAGTCGGAAAGGAGATATTGCCAAGAAACTGCTATTAGGAGCCATATTTTCAATATGGCAGCGCGAGTGGCAAAATGATAAAGGGGCAAAGTTTAAATTTGGAAAGAGAACATCGAAATCTCTAAAATTACCCATTTTTAAAACTCGGAACACTTTCCGGGTACCAGGACCGGTTACCATTTTTTTTTCTAAATGACTTTACTATGTAATTAGTATGCTTTATGTGTTGTTCGATAACACAATCAGTTAATTAATGACAGGAAAAAGGAATATTGTGTTTTTAGTAGTTTATATATACTCTGCCACATGCCAGTATGTTTCGTACGAAATATACAAAAAGGGAAATTGAAATAATCAAACTCGTCAATGTAAGTTGTGTCAGCAAACTATTACTTTGTTATACTGCTACACCTTTTACCATTACCAAAAAACGCAGGCAAACAGGGAGACTGTTAGACCTTATAGAAATTAGTTACTGTGCCTATGGATTTTTTTAACACCAGGGGCCCAATTCTACTATGAATATCTCGTCAAAATCACCGGACACTACCGCCTCAATCGTAGGTGTGCCTGATTTCGGTATTTTGTTGATTCCAATGGCCTGCCTGTAACACGCCATTGGAATCATTATAAATATTTATAAGCGATAAGTCGTGAAATTAATGTTGATAATTTTAGTAGGTTTTCAATATATATTTCGGATAACGCCATTTCTGCTAATGATAATAACAATTTTTCATTTTTTTTCTACCACTATTCCGCCGCAGCAATATCGAGAAGATATTGTGGATCGTATTCTACCAGAATACGATTTTTTATACTATCGCAATGGAATCGTACTTTGAATATCTTCTCATCCCGAAGATATTGAAGTAGCAGAATTGGACCCCAGGGGCTTAGTCCACCCTCGAAGAAACTTTGTGACGACACTCTGTTTTTTGTTTTATCCCGTCAGTAACCTCCATCCACCTATATTTTGAGTTTAAGTTTTCTTTAAAACTTAGTTTTCAAGCCTTTCTCCTTAATGTAATGTTCTAAAAACTATATCGAATTCTTTCGCTTTTTGATGTATCAATCAATGTTTATTATTTAACCGATACATATCGGTGGTTCACTTCCTCTTCCCCCATTCCGTTCCCTGTATGCAATTCCTTTTGTCTTGATTTCTTTATCCCATTTCTACTATCCCCCTTTATCCCATTCCTCCTCTTCCGTCCCGGGGTATCCCACCCTGAAGGCTGGCAACGCGTAAGCTTCGGTCCTGGTTTTGCATGCGTCTATAGGCAAGGGTAATCACTTTCCATTCGATGGGCCGTCTCTGTTTACCACCATCTCAATAAAAATAAGTTAAAAATCTTTTTCGACTAAACCATATTAAAATGAAAGGGTTTTAATGTATTTTTTTACAGTTTCACATGTAAATAGAGTATCAGAACTAAAATGTAAAATTGCAGTGTTTTGATGTTAGTCACATCTAATGAATAATTTAGAACTCATTGTCAGGGCAACTCATATAACTAGATATTGGGTTATTATTATAATTTATTACTATATTATTATTAACCCAGACACAGAAACGAAAAAACAACACACATTTCACTAGTTAGGTTTAATATATATATATATATATATATATATATATATATATATATATATATATATATATATATATATATATAGACATAAGGCACACACTGCACATGCACTTTCTCACAATACCAGCATGTAACAGATACACTCTACATTAGTATAAAATTAGAATAAATTAATATAATAAGTTATTCGTAAGGTACACCACAACACAAACATACACCCAATAAATGTCACACAGACAATACCAAATAAACGCGTATAAAAACTTTTTTCTAAATTAAGTTGTAAAAAAGGGTTTTTTTATTATTATTTTTTATTGCATGAGTTCAGCAGACGGCAGACGGCCCGCCCACTTGATGGAAAGCGTTTACTATCGCCTATGGACATTTGCAACACCAAAGGTGCTACAAATGCGTTCCTTCACGGATTAAAGGGTACGGAACTAGAGTCCGTAGAGTTAATAATAATAAAAAGGAGTTTTTGGCGGGAACTGAAAGGAGATGCTGTGGTGTGCAGTTTTATTTTCTAAAAATGTATAAAATTACTCTAAAATGAAAAATAGTTGTAGGATATTGATAGCTTTTGAGTAGTAATTATGTGTTTTGTGAGAAATGTGAACTGTATAGTGAAATGTGGCCTTTTGAGTTGTCACAAGAACTCCGTTGAATGGCACCAGCTGATATCCTACAGTTCAGCTGTGCTACGCATAGGCTTAAGAAAATGAATAAACTACATTGTAATCTAAGATCTGGCTTAAAGGCCTAGCTGCCAAGCCATAAACCTAAATAAATAATAATAATAAAAAACTAGATACTGGTATTAACATTCCAAACATTATTTTTCTGTGATGCTGCTAATGTTTGTTCCATGTTGACTATGTGGGTTTCTCATTATATTTTAATTACCAATAACTGATTATTTCAGGATTTATCATTATGCCCACCCGAAGAAAAGAAACAGAAAATCCATTCAATACAAATGTTGTTCGCACTCGAACTGTTCGACAATAAGAACTATGCGAACGCAATGAAAGAGTTTCGTAAGTTGAACACTGACCCAGCAGACGTCATCAAACTGTTTCCAGAATTAGGTGTCAAATCCGATGGAAATCCCAAAGATAATAAATTGAAGGGGAAAGATTTAGAAAATGCATTAAATGCTTTAATAGATTACTTGGTGGAACTTAGAAGAAATGTGAGTGGAGGAAGTCAGGAGGAACCGGTGGTCAGTCAACGTAATGTGGCTCAACAACTAGAACTGATTGATACTACATTGCTTAAATGCTATTTGCAGGTAATATTTTTTTTCATTCTAAGAATAAAGAATACATTACTACAATTTTAACAGGTTCGTCTAATGGAATGTTTAATACTGTTATAATAATGCCGTTTTATAAATGACTTGTATAATATCAGCTCTTTAATCTTCCCTATGCTAGGCTCTCATTTTGCTATTTCAGGGCTTCAGATAGCAACATGTATCACACATGTCTAAGGCGGTATGTAAAATTGTAGGAGCCACATCTCAGTAATGCCGATGTGTAGGATGCCCATGAGATTTTAAATATGAATATTGCTTTACCTGGACGATATACCTAAATGTTATTATGGTCTTTATTTAGGGTTTGGATATGGACAAAGTATCGTATTGTTACAACCTAAGCGCCGACAAAGACAAATTCCACGTAGAGATTTGTAGAAGTACATTTATTACCCGTCGGCATTTGAATTAATAACATTGAAACTTTGTAATTCTTTTATGATCGTCTTCTTTCGTTTACTTATTTATTTGGCATACGTTTCTAGAGAACAGCCTATTGTTGTATTGTAATCATTAGCCAGGTGTTACGGATTTTGAAGTACAAACTGATTCTAGGAAATTCGGTCCACGTGACCTGGCGGGCACATTGCACTTGTGCAGGATAAAACGATGGCCTGATGAACGGAGGATGGCAGTCGAGCGAGAACCATGATCAAGGCGAGACGTGTGTACTACAATCGGGAATCTAATAGTGACGGAATTTGCGAGTTTTATTGAATTACGACCTTCTGCATTACGTTTGGACTTGTTGTGTTCGGTTATATTTGTACCTGTGTTATACGTGTTTGTGTAGTTCTAATAAACTCTATAGTAATTCTAACGGCATTTTAATTCGAGTCCCGCTAAACTCGTAACAGTATGTTTAGTTTATTAACACATTTCACTATTATTATACTGAAAATACGATTGTTTTCAGACGAACGACGCATTTGTAGCACCACTATTACGGTTAAACAACTGCCGTTTAGAAGAAGCGGAGAAAACATTGTTCCATCATGGGAAACATAGTGAATTAATAATACTCTATCAGACGAAAGGGCAGCATACAAAAGCGCTTCAGCTGCTGAGAGAGCAGGCGAAACAGCCAGATTCCAGCTTAGAAGGTTATAGGGGTACTAAGAAATATTTACAAGAATTAGGTAAGTATTACCACAGTAATTGTGGTCCTCATACATTTCTATATTTTACGTTATGTTTAAATTGCTGTATTATGTACTCACATGTAGCAACTGGAAAAGACATTTGCAATTATACTTACTGTTTTTGTTTCTTCTTTTCAGATTGGATATATATATATATATATATACGTGATTTAATAATTCATTTTTATCCCTGCAATCTTTTTATCTCAGCTTTACCATAATTGCAGGTGCTGAACACATAAATCTAATATTTAAGTTCTCCGACTGGATTTTGAAGGAGAATCCTGAGGAGGGACTTAAAATATTCACTGAAGACATAATAGAAGTGGAAAATTTACCCCGTCCAAAAATATTAGACTTTTTGCTAAGAGAACACGAAACATTGGTAATACCTTATTTGGAACACGTGATCCACACTTGGAACGACACAAATTCGTTGTTCCATGATGCCTTAGTTAACATGTATAGAGATAAAATCACAGATAAAAAAGCAAATATCACTGAAGAAGAATTAAATCACACGAAATGTAAGCTTTTAGCGTTTTTGGAAAAATCCATGCATTACACGCCGGAGAGGGTCTTGTTGCATTTTCCACCTGATAGCTTGTTTGAGGAAAGAGCGATTGTTTTGGGGAAGCTTAGTCGACATGAACAGGCTTTGGCAATTTATGTACTAATTTTGGGTAAGTATATTTTTGTCATTCTCGTATTTCTTATTCTCGCCTCTCAATATTGATATTAATTCGATTTCGCCAGAATACTCAGGTACTTTGATTAATTTATAAGAAAACAGAAAGAATGAAAGAATTTGTCTGGTAGAAAAGCAATAATATGAGGACTAAAATAATTCATACATAACAAAATAATAATAAAGCCTTTATTCTTGAAGAAAAATTACAAATTAATAAATAAATAACGGACCCAATTTTCCGACAATCTTTTATTCTTCAGCTTGTCCCACGATGTAGGCCTCCTCTAAAGATTTCCATTTAGATCTATTTCCTGCTGTCCTGATCCAAAGAGCTCCTGCTCTTTGCTTAAGATTATCTTCCCACCTTATGATTTGTCTACTTCCTTCTGTCTATTGTCTACTTGTATTTGTTGAGGTAAACAAATTCATATATATCTATGGTTAAATTTAAGAAGTTGTACACCGCATTTCCTACAAATGAGGTCGGCAACTCAGCAAAAGGTGTGGTGGAATTTCCTCCAGAACAACGTTGACTTTCAGTGCCAGTCCCGCCTCATTGATTAATATTTGACCCACTGTGGATACATAACATTAATTACATATTCAAATAATACTTAACGATTTAGCGATAAGAACGCGTTTTGTGCATAATAGATGTAACTTAAGTCCAAGTTTATTTTGTGTTGATGTAGAATACAGTTATCTATCTACAATTTTATAGTTTAGTTTTTACTACTAGGTTATTATTATCATTCTTAGTTGTCTTCTTAATGTTATATATAATAACAGCCCATAAACGTCGCACTGCTGGGCTCGGGCCTCCCACTATAGGTGATCGGACAGTATAGCCGCCACGCTTGTCCAAATCGGCATAGCAGGTTTGACACAACGGTTATCTCGATGTGCAGGTTTCATCACGATGTTTTCCTTCACCATTGTTAGCACGCGTCTATTGTAACAATATGGACATTAGGTCAGAAAACTGCCTAAGTGGTGCACACGTTTTGGCCAGGATTTGAACCCGCGCCCTTTGAGTTTGGAACACGTACGCTAGCCATTACGATCACGAAGTTGTAATAATAACGAGTATAACGTCTTGAATGTTATAATAATCATTATAATAACATGCTCAAAAATCGCCTACATTTAAGAACGCACTCAGAAAACACTACTTTTTCTTAAATAATTATGCCTAATTCTTATACTATAGACTAATTAATATATATATGTTATAAATATGTTTGTATGTATTTAAATATAAAATACTAGCTGCGCCCCGCGGTTTCACCCGCGTGGTGATGGAAAATCGTTATATTTTGGATAATTCACACTATATCTTTATAAATTATAGCCTATGTGTTATTCTGATGTGTAAGCTATATTATTGTAAAGTTTCATCAAAATCCATGTAGTAGTTTTTGCGTGAAGGAGTAACAAACATATATCCATACATTCTTACAAACTTTCGCATTTATCATATTAGTAGGATGTAGTTTAAGTATGTTTGTTTAAGAGGTACCTAACAATCTGCACCACCTACATCGCCTGATTAGGTTAAATTATTCCTTATGTTAGGTTGCCTGGAAGAGATTGCTTTAAGCGATAAGGCCGCCTATTTTTTCTATCATGACAATATTGTAATTGTGCATTTTTCAAATTGTATATTTGGTGAGCAATAAAGTGTTATCTAACAAGTAAAATCACTATTTTTAAAAGTTAATCTTTTCCCAGGTGACGTTGAAAAGGCAATAAGATATTGCGAGAACGTTTGCGGAACGTCCAAAGATAAAAATCAAGACATATACGTAATTTTGATGCGGATATTGATTAATCCTGAACAAGGAGGCGCTTTAAACGGCCCGTTGGCAAACATTCCGAGACACCCAAAAACTTCTGTACCGGATTTAGAAACCGCTTTGAATATATTGGAAAAACATGCCAGCAGTATATCTCCCTTGAAAGTAAGTTTAGCTTGAAATAACCAATTTGGCGGAATAGTAAACATAACTGAACCAAACTTTGTTAATCTATAACTATGGTTCAACTAAAGGAATGAATGATTGTTATTTTGTTCCCTCTTGGAACTTAACATCTTATGATATTTGGTACTATTTGATTGTTTCGCGGGATATTTGTTATCTTTGCAAATGGGATAATTTTCCGGGATACGTGCCCGAATTTTAGGTTACTTAAGTTGCGTGGAGAGCCTTGACATTATATTATAAACTAGGATTTGCCCGCGACTTCATCCACGCTTGACAGGCAACGTAGATTACTGTTATTTTGCCAGTATTTAAATTCAAATTATTTATTTTCAGCAGGGCAACGGATATTTTAGTATGAAAATACTGAATGAATAATGAATTCCGAAGATTCCCGTAAGAACCCGGAGAATGTAATCTAAATGCATACATAACTATATCTATTCTATTAAAGATGTCTAACATATGTAGAAACTGTCATATTAAGCAAGTTCTAATATCACGTGGTTTTGAAGTTAGGAAATCCCGAGAAATATAAAAAGTCCTGCATTATACTGTTTTAGTATCAATCGTATCTGAATCCAGCTAATTTGTATGAATACTACCTACTTTAAAACGCTCCCGGGAAAATTTCCGGGGGATTCCGATCCCGGGGATCCCGGAGAAAGGAATGGAAGTTATCGTTTTAGTGGCTTTATTTGATTATCACTGATTATCACGAAACTTTACTCTTATAAATAGTTTTTTTTAATAAAATTTTCAGGCATTATCAGTATTACCTGATTCAGTGCCACTAAGCAGGCTGAAGCATTTCCTTGAAAGTGCACTTGACAGTCAACTGTCGTTAAAACGACGAATGCAAGTGTTGAAGGGATTGTTATATGCCGAACATATGCAGGTAATATATTAGATAAACACTTTCATATTACTTACAAGCAAATTGATTGATCTTTGAAAAAAAAATGCACAAGATGCGTTCTGATAAAGTGTTTTAGACAATATTAAAGCTAAATTAATGTCGGGCAATAGGGATCGGAATATTTTTATACCTATATAAAAACAGGCGAATGATAAGATTCTTATCATCTAAGTTTTGAAATCGTGACAGAAATAATTTTCAAACAATAATTAAAGCGCTATTTAAGTTTACTTCTATCTTATAACAGTATATATTATGACGTCGCTTATACGTCGCTCGTATAAAAGAGTCAAAAGTCGTCAAAAAAATGAGTCGGCGATGTTCCGTAAGTGTACAAAAAAGTATCTCAGTTAATTTGACTGTCCACTCCTCTATTACCTTTAATTGCCCGAAATTACTTTAGTCAATCACCAATATGTGTCACGATTGCACGTCTTTTCAAAGAGCATTTTTTTCATTGCTTAATTACAAAAGACAGGCAGACGGCCAACTTGTGTAAAGCGGTTACCGTCACCTATGGACATTTGCAACACCAAAAGTGCTACAAATGCGCTGCTGCTCTCTTAAAGGAGACTGGAACCTGGTCACTGATGCCGGAACACAACACAAGGTTGTTATGGCGGCATACTCTAGACCAGGGGTGGTCGCCATCCAGTCGAGCAAATACCCTACCACCTGGCTGTGGGTTGTTTAGTCGCCTCTTACGACAGGCCGCCCGGCCGCAGGAAATTGTATTCTTTCTCCGTTCCTGCACGGATAAGGATGCATAATAACTCGTGTAATATGCGGAGTGTGTTCTCTGACATATAAAACTGATATCTTAGGAGTGAGATGGGGTGCTTCTGCTCATAATTG
The DNA here is from genome assembly GCA_039645545.1 of Dendrolimus houi. Taxonomy (NCBI): domain Eukaryota; kingdom Metazoa; phylum Arthropoda; class Insecta; order Lepidoptera; family Lasiocampidae; genus Dendrolimus; species Dendrolimus houi. Next base: position 11,562,838 of record CM077132.1, read on the forward strand.
AGCTCGAATATAACATTTTAATACTTTTATTAATAATTATAATTATAATACAATTCATATTGGTATATATGTATTAATTAAATATTAATATTGTATAAAGTATAGTCTACTAGTCAATAGTCGGCATTTTATAAGTAAATAACTGCAGCCTAATGCTTAACAACACATTTATATTCGTATATTTTCAGTAACAAAAACAGTGTCATTACAGCGCTCGTTGGGTTTGGTATTTCTTACGTTTTACCCTCTCCTCCTAAACTAAAACTGTAAACAAAATACAGTTTTTTTGGTCCTTCGAGCCGGATCTGAACCAGCGACCTATGGATTTTTGGCAGCATTTCGTCGATTTTGTGCCTGTAGGGGAACGCTCAGTCACGTTTACAGCGACAGTGGCACTAATTTTGTGATTATTTATTAAACCAATTGTTTACATGACAATTGGTTTAATAATAATATTGTTACGAGTGTGGGACTCGAATTAAAATGCCGTTAGAATTATTATAGAGTTTATTTAGAACTATAAAAAACGTATAACACAGGTACAAATATAACTGAACACAACCAGTACAAACGTAATGCACGATTCAATAACACGCGGAAAGCGTCACTATATAGATCATCGAATGTACACACGTCTTGCCACGCTTGTGGTTATCGCTTGACTGCCGATCTCTCCATTGGGGCATTGCTTTATAATGCACGATGCGATATGTCTACCTGGCAAGCGTTGACACAATTTCCCAGAAATTGTAATCCGCACACCTGCCTAAATATGCCTGCGAACGGCCATAAGCGAGTACAATAGGCTGCTCTCCACAACAACCAATAAATAAGTAAACAAAAGAAGACGGTCATAAAAGCGCTTCAATGTTATTAGCTCAAACACCGACGGCGGGTAATAATATGCTTTGTTTACAAATATGCAGGTGGCCCAATTGTAACAATATGTATTATATTAGGTATATTTTTCAGGTACAAGAGTTGAAACAATACCACGAATCGAAGAGTGTGTTGATCACCGAATATAATGTGTGTCCTGTTTGTAAGAAGCGCTTCGCCAATCAAAGCGCGTTCGTCAGGTATCCCAACGGCGACATAGTGCATTACTCATGTAGGCTTGATAAATAATTATTTATTCATTATAAAAGATTTTAATAATTAAATAACATATTTAATAAACTATGTTTAAAATTAATTAAGCGAATATTTGATTTTAAATATCATCTGTTAAGGTAATTTATGTGACATCTGTCATTAAAGGATACCTGCCAAATAATTTTTCTGTTGTTGATATAACGATCAAAGTTGGCCGTGATAAGTACATTAGACCAACAGTCGAAATATTGTCATGTATACTTTCTCTTTTGTACTCCTTCTTTCGCGGTAAGTTTAAATATAATATATCAGTTCAAAATGGTTTCATGTTTCTACAATACCTCGAGATTTGTATGTATTTTGGTATACTACAAAAGCGAATCTTATACAGAAATATGAGTACCTTTCTTTCATTTTGGCGCCTAATGAACAGAAAAATAAATCTTATTACAAGGAAAAATGTTTTTTGTAGTTGCATTATTCTTCTTAATTTTTTTTACTAAGTAACAGAAATCATAGTTCGCTTATTTTCTAAAAAAAATATATTTTTGAGTTCATGGACTACAAGACCACACGACATTTTAGTTATGCCGGTTATCATCTGAAGAGTCTTTTTTTTTGTTTATTATTTTAGAATTTGGACCTTAGGAGTAAAATGAGAAATTGAATAGCGTTTGTTTAAAATAAATAGATCATTATCTGACTCTGAGTGTGGCGAATGGACTTGGTAAACAAATGCCTTATAGGATTTAATATCTTTTTTCGTTATTATATTATTATAATGTATTTCCAGTTATTTCTATGTCACGTTGATAGATTCAAGTAAATTAAATACACTGGATTAGTTCTTTTTTATATTTCGATATAACTTCACTGTAGAAATATATAAGTCAGAAAGATTGTTTAAATAATTAATTGCAAGAATGTATGTCGGATTTTGCTAAAATAAAATGCGTGATTATTCATTTTATTATTTACGTATTTTTGAAAGTTATTTTTCTGTTAACAGAAGTGGAAAAGTAATTTGAAACAATAATAATTAATATCTATGCTTTTTTGCTCGCGTATCCTTGGCTTTTTATCCTGCGAAAAGTTTTTATCATAACGTAGTCATTATATTTGCCACCGTATTTTACAAGAGAAGCCGTAAAAAAATTATAGAAGTATAAAGTAGAGATGCCACGAATACTGGTTTGGCCGAATACCGAATAGGGAATATTGAGCCACGCTCTCGGCCGAAGCGCCGAATATTCGGCTACCAAATGTTCGACGTTAGATATGTGCAATTCGCGCATAGCAGGTTAGTATTGAAGCAAGCATTTGTGAAGTATTTTCTTATTTTCTCGCGAATGATAGGTACGCATAATTGAAACTGTTTTAAGTGCGATTTTAAATGTTTTTTATTTGATTTTGAAATTTTAAAAACTGTCCGATAAATAACATTAAAATAAAAAAAATAATTAAAATCGCATTCAACGCTGTTAAAACGTAGTTTAACTATCAATTTTTGATGGAAATATATACAAATTTAAGTAATTATGCGCATTTATTATTATTTATGTGCATTTTTTTCTTACGATTTGGTATTCGATATTCGACCGAATACCGAATAGCAGCCGAATATTCCTGGCATCCTAGTATAAAGTCTTCGCCACTCTTAACTACACTACTTGGCAGTTTGCACTTGTTATGGCGCTTTGGAAATGAGACAGATGTGCGGCGAAAATCCGATTACCTCGGTTTTGTAGATAGTTAATTTTTCTCTCTCTCTCATTCAATGACTTTATAAGAACTCTGTAATGTCAAGACTGAAGTGGATACTACGCTGATTATCCGGGCCCGTTCTTTAAATCAGGATGCTGTAATTAGAAAAAGATAGTAGAAATGGCAATTTCAATATTTTAATGTGGTTCTTTGACGATTAGTTCCACTATTTTTCCTAGATATAGATCAGTGTTTTGATCGCGTGAGACATCTACATGTTGTTTATCCATGTCTCGAGTAATAAGTTTATTTTCATTTCAATGATTTACTTGAATTATTTTAAAAATACATCTCTTTAAAGCGATTTCTAGTGCTTTCTTTCCGGTATGTGGTTTTGCTAAGCTCAGTAAAAATGTACGTAGCTAATATTATGAATAAAGGTATTTAACTTTCAAGTTCAACAGACCATTAATGTAGGTCTAAGTTTTAAACATTTTTTGCATAAAATGGACGCTATGTTTTGTACAGACTGAAATCCTTTGTTTGTAAGCAGTGTGATATTCTGTAATAAATGTATCGAGTTTGTAAAATCAATGTATAAATTGAAAATAAATTAGATTTTTTCATTTTATTGATTTTGTTTAATTTTTCTCATTTCCTTCGGGAACTGGAAAGATGATGTTTGTGAATAAGTAGTTTTACTTTCGAAAAACGTATAAAATTAATTATAAGCAAGCATTTACTAGTCTGTTGCTATGAGATTTACGATGTCTTACTTATACAATATACTCTGTCACCAGTGTAAACCTTACAACTGGGCTGATACTTATTCCGAGTCTTTATAATATTATAATATAAATTGTAAAAATACCGTGTCTGTGCATTTTAGAGAAAGAAGAAAAAAAGAAAGAAAGAACGTTTATTTGGTCTTCACATATCGAGACACATTGAAAAGAAAAACAAATATACTTTGTAGATATATAGCGAAATAAAATGTCTCGCGATGGTACCAAATAGGTGCAGTTCAGTATATGCCAGGCAACAGGTGCCTGACGTTGGTTTTCAACTGCATCTTAGGATGGACGGATGTTGCACTATTATTTATTTATATATGTAGTATGAATAATAATAAATTACATACATAGATTTACACATAACACATAGAATTACTATAATCATAATAATATATAGTACTGAGCAAATTAGAAACAAATATTGTGGGGATACGCATAAAATGTTCAAGAAGAATGTTGTAATATTATATGATACTAGCTTCTGCCCGCGACTTCGTCCGCATGGAATAGTTAAAATTAAAAAGTTTGGTCTTAGCGTGATAATATATAGCCTATAGCCTTCCTCGATAAATGGGCTATCTAACACTGAAAGAATTTTTCAAATCAGACCAGTAGTTTCTGAGATTAGCGCGTTCAAGCAAACAAACAAACTCTTCAGCTTTTTATATATTAGTATAAGATATATGAAATGCGTAATACATATTGTGACGGATACGCGTAGCGGAATTTCTTCCCCTTACGCAAATAGAGCGTAGTCTTCGCCTTAACAATAACACAATACAATGTTGCAATACAAGGACGCGAAAGAGCAGGATGGAAATATAGGTCCAGACAATTGTTAAAACGAGATGGATATACTCGAGTATAAACTGGAATAAACTCGTAGTAAATAACAAGGACGGAATATTTGTTGGACAGGGATAGACATATAATTGAATGACGTCAAAACGCTCATTCTAGACCGTCGACCGGATATATAAGCGCGACGATCAGCGCACAGCGGCAGACTCGCACGGGCTAGCGAAGCGAAAGCAAAGAGACTCGGAAGGAGTACTGAAGCGAGAGGAAGACAAAGAGGACGGCCTAGCTGGGTGGAAGGGGAGCCTCGGAGGCAAGTACTGGTCTGCGCGCTGAGGCTGTAGCGGGTCGTCGGCGGTTCGACGGGCAGATGAAGAGGACCCTGGTACGAGTTTCGGAGGTGAGTACCGGTGAGTGCGCTGAAGCTGCGACAGGGTGGGTCGGTGAAGGTGGCGCTGTGCGGGTTACGTCGAGGTGTTGCAGGTGGGCGTTGTGGGCAGTCTGCGAGCGTCGTATTGGGACGCGCCGGAGGTGACACGCGTGTGGGTCGAGTCACGTGGAAGGAAGGACGGATGAGCCCTGGATCGAGTCTTGAGGCCGAGCACCATGGGTGCGCCAAGGCTACGCATGGGCTCTGAGTGTCGCATCGGTGAGGGAGCGCTGGAGTGGCCATGCGCGAAGGTGGACTCGCGCACGCTAAGGAAGAAGACTTGTCGTCGTGGAAGCATTGTAGGGAGTCATGCGTGAGAGTTAAGTGACGTACACCGGATAAGGATAAAGAAGCCTATGAGCTGGTTTGTGTTATCTATGGATTCACGACTGTCGTCGAGTGTAGTTTTATCCCGGACTTGGACAACGTATCGGACTGACTGTTCAGTGTGAGTTATACTTGCATTGGCTTAAATAAAGACATATTCTTTTTGATCGGTGTTTCCTTCCAATCCCGGTACCCACAGCACGTAATAATATTTATAAACAGAATAGTGTTGTAGAGGTAGAAGATAAAATTATAATATAAGAAAGCTAGACATTGATGTTTTATAGCTTCCGTTGCTCATCTAAGAGGTAGTTTTTAAGTAGGTACTTGCGAAAAGCGATAACTGAGTGATTTAATTGTCTTAAAGGTGGTGGTATACTGTTCCATATCCACTGTTAGATGCAACATAACGGAAGCTACCTCCAAAGCATGTCAATTTATGTAACTAAAACGCTAGTTGTCGGGAACATTGTCTACCTTTGACTGTCCCCCTCTGGCTACCCACCTGTGCTTATTATACAAGTACTGCGGTTCTTTGTACTTAAGGGCGCCAAATAGAAAGCAAGCCAAATTAAACAATTATTACAATACAACTTTCAATTCTCATTTTCAAAAGTGGTATAGAACCATACATTTAAAAAAAAATCTTGTCTGTTTGTTAGTTGTTAGTTTGTCTGTTCAAGCTCTCTGGTTAGTCTGACAGCATCTGTATTCATGTAAAAACTACTGGACGTTTTCGCTGATCAATAGAAAAAAAATCTCTGTTACATGTATGGCTGTCACCCCTAATTTTTAAATGTTTCGCGGCTTTACTATACTATTGTATAGCGCCATCATATACTACACATCCGTGACAAATTTTATCCATATACACCTAGTAGTTTCTGAGAAAAGGACTGTGTCATGCAAAAATTTATAGCGTTAGATGGACATGAGAAAACACAAGGCTTCCGTTTTTGCCAAAATGGCTATAGAAACGTAAACAGAACTATATATTACCATTTAAGCACAGGATGGTTTTCTTGCCTTCTCTTGCTAGATTAAGGTAGGTTGGAATTTCGAGCGAAAGCTCTGCTGTGGGTTGCACTCTCCAGGCTACAACCTGACGATAACAGGTTTCGGGTTTGTGAGGCTGCTGGATCAACGTCCATGTCTATGGTGCCTCAGTGGCTCTCATTTACCTTTCTGCGGCTCTCAGTGGCCTTCGTGGGTTTCACGATAGCACCTTCTGCGACTTAGCCTATTTTAGCATATACTTAATGTCATTTTACATACCTGTCATCATTGTATATACATACAGATAATTATTGGTAATGCTGATATTACGCGGTTCCCTTCTGCCTTTCAATTTTGATGAAGGAATCAAAGTGATCCATATAATGTAGACATAAAATTGAGTCATCCAATTTCATTGAATGTCTTCGAATTGCTGATATTAGACGGACCAACCAAATTGAATGGATTTAGTTGAAATACACAGAACTGAAAGAATACATTGAAAGATTTAAGTTTCTTTACATGGATCATTTTGGTTAATTCATCCAAATTGCAAGAGAGAAATGACCTGTCTAATATTGGCTTATTCTTTCAATTCTACGCCTTATGATCAAATTGATTCAATTTGGTTGAATCATCTAACATCAGCTTAATATTTAAATGTCGCACGGTTTTATAACTTGAGTATTGCAAAAAGTTCCACGGACTTTTAAAAAAACTGTCGGTTTCCACAGGGATACGATTGCTTTATAGTAAGTAGTCTATGGTACAGCGGTTCTAGAGTAATGACTATAGTATTGATCACACATTTTCAGTATTTTTCATATTAATTTGCTTGACAGTTTTAAAATAATTGATCCTAATTAAATTCATGCCGAATGAGTAAAATATTATCCTGGTGATTCAGGAAGAAACAGGAAAGTGTATAGTTAAAACCATGTGTAGAATTATGTATATGTTTTATTTATCCTACAAGGTAGGTATTGCACAACAGTTAATACAGCATACACTTTGCTTTTAGTACTGAATTTAGGTAAACGTGTAACAGAATATTTTTTTCAAAAAGTGTATTTTTATCGGTTTAAATTCTATTAAAAAAACATAAATCAATCATGCCATTTTCTGTTAAAGATCGAAAAGCAACAATAGCTCTCTTAAAAGAGGTAAGTCGTAATAACAAGTTACAATGTCTATAACTTGTCGATAAAATAACGTCATATTGTAGTAGTTTTACAAAATTTTCCCCATTCAAAACAAATTTTAAGTTACTATAGGACATCGTTTCTCAACCTGGCCTGGGAGTCACGACTCTGGTCGCGTTTGTTAATGCGGTTGCAGTCTGTTAAAAAATTAGACCTATATATACAAATCAAACGTATTGTTGCAACTTAGCCAAAATTCCACGAAACAAGCCGACAAAAGTGAATGCACACCTGCCGACAAAAGAAAACAAAAGAATAATTAAACTAATTACAAATTTTAATTTGTAATTAGAAAAGCCGCCTATTGTGTATTGTAATCCTTTATGATGGCCGTTAGCCAGGTGTGATTCGTGGAAGTCATTGTTTACGCGGTCGGGACATATTGTATAAAACAAGTTTAGTATAAACAATGCCAAAACGGAGGGGTGAGGCAGTCAAGCGACGATTACGATACGGGCAAGACGTGTGTACATTAGATGAGCTATATAGTGACGGACTTTGCGCGTGTTATTTAATTGTGCATTACATTTGGACTTATTGCGACCGGTTATATTTGTACCTGTGTTATACGTGTTTGTATAGTTCTAATAAATCCTATAGTAATTCCAACGGCATTTTAATTCGAGTTCCATAACTCGTAACAGTATAAATAAACTATTAGTTAATTAGTATATTATTATAACTCCGTAGTGAAAAGGTCGCAAGTCTTTTTACTTCACTTTTTGGTTTTTTCGTGGATCACGTCATAAAAATCGTTAAGAAACAATGCTATAGGATAATAAAATGAACACAAAGATGGTTTTAGTAGGCAACCGGCAATTAATACTACTAATACTACACACTACTGCTTGTCTTTGGACAGTGGAGTGTGTGTATGAAAATGAATGAATTTTTTTCGAAATGGAATTTTATAGATTAGTTATTGAAAGTCATGAGTATAAACAGTGCCGGCTTTTGGGGTGGGAGGCCTAGGCAGCCGCTCGAGGCGTTAAGGTCTACAGGGTGCCGTGCGCGTCTCTTTAGTTTCTGATATGTAACCAATACTGTGATTGTGACTATTACTGTGAAGTTTCAACAAAATCTGTTCAGTTGTTTTTGTGTTGGAGACACACCCTCACAAACTTTCAATTTCCTAATATTACTAAGTCATAAAAGGGCGCCAAATGCATGACCAGACCTGGGTGTCTATTTGGTTAAGACTGGCCCTGAGTATAAACGATTTCCAACTTGAAAGAAAGTCACGTTGTTCCCGTAGTCCTCATCCTACATCCAATAACACCTAACTTCGTATTTTACATATTTTCAGTGTAAACATTGATAGTCACACTAACAATACACTAACCAACAAACACTATTAGCGCTTGTGTAATAGGCGATACCGACATGATACCACCGCGCCGCCGCCGCGAAGCTATTCTATGTATTTTTTTTTTTGCGAACCTAGCAAATTTTGTGTACCAACTATAGTCAACATATAGCATACTACCTGTATCTCTGCAAATTCATCAAATAGACAGACGGTCAGTCTAGGAAAATATTTACCGTCGCCTATTTGCAACACCAGACTTAAAGCCAACGCGATTCCAGCCTTTAGAAAACATCCCACCTCCTCTATAACAATAGAGGAGATGGGATAGGAGGGATAGGATAAAGGGGGTGTGATAGGAGAGTTGGAATAGAGGGATCAGATAGGAAGCATGAGATAGAAGAGATGGAATAGGATTATAAAATAAGGGGAGGGGAGGGACTCATCGCACGAAACACGGTTAGCTATATTCTACACAATTTGGCGGCGTTCTGGCGGCGGTATCGTGTACAATGCGCAGTTAATTTTCTATCTATTTAAAATAAATTTATAGGACCTGCCAACATGTTCTGAGAAAGAGAAAGAAAAAAAATTACACTCGATACACATGCTATACGCACTCGAAAAGTTCCATGAGAAATGTTATTCTCATGCCATGTCCGAGTTTCTCAGATTGAACGCGGATCCTACTGAGGTTATTAAACTTTTCCCTCAAATACGCCGGTATACAGGCAAAAAGTGGCAATTCGTTAATGAAAAACAAGATACTCTTCCACATCTGATATGGTACTTGGAAAAGTTGCAAATTAAATTAAATGGTGAGATCAAAAAGAGCGACGACAACACGGACACCGAGAGACAGCGTATTGTAAGAGATAGATTGGCGGTAGTTAACACGACCTTACTTAAATGGTATTTGATGGTAAGAATAACATATTTCAATAATAATAGTCTATATTTAACTATACTTGTTATAACTGTTTGTGTGACTAAAGGGCCATTTATATGGAGAGAGTTTATCGCACGTTATGGGGGCGAAAATTGTATATTATTTTCGTAGGCGATATTCTTTAGACAATAATCGCATTGACGTGTTTACATTCAATCAAATAACAAAAACTCGCCTACGAGTATGTCATACGATAATCGTAAGGTGATATTATCATCAAGAGTTTCGTTTACTCTACGACACAAATCGCATTGAGATATTTATCTACGATTTGTCGACTTGTCTAAACTAGAACTCGTATGATATTTTTCCAAGTTCATGCGAGTATCGTAAAAATCAGTTTGAACCGATTTGAATGCGAGACTAGCCCGTCGAGCTCGGTGATGAACACGGTATTTTGTATGTTGTTTACACAGAGACGTCAATATTCAATGACCAGGCGATTAACGCCCTTCCACGTACAATATCGTATGTTTAGTTTACATGGTAATATTTTTTTTTTAGCTTTCCATAATCGTATCGTGGAGGCAAGGAACTCTCTTCACGTAAATGGCCCTTAAGTATCTCGGTACATTTCTTACGTCCGTATGTTACTTTAAATTAAAAGGTTATTCATGAAAACCCGTCATTGGCTTTCTATTGATATTTGTTATTATTTATTCAAATGTATTTCTCTGTAGGTTTTTATAAAAAAGTTAAGTCTATGATTTCTAGTGGCTTTAAGTGAAAATTGTTGTTTATACAATGTATAATGACCGTTTTTAGAATGTTTGTCTAAATGTTAGTTTCGAAACTGAGATGAATAATTAAAATTAACTACGTTTTAATGGGTTTCTGGGCGGCATTTTATTTAATTTTTATGTTGATGTTTCGGCCACTTTTCAATAGTCATGATCACGGAAGACGATGATCAGATGAATGAAGTCTTGAAATGACAGATCAGACTGAATATTGATAAAAATTTTAGGTATAAAAACAGGAGTTTTATCTTAAATTTTCGTATAGTGTATTATTTCAATATCTTGCACGATTCAAAAGATGAATAAAATAAGGCAAAGCCCAATGAGAAAGGTGTCGGAGGTCGGAGGCACACTTATATTAATTATTTGTTTGGAAAATATTTTTAGTTTAAGCTAGGTACCTACACACTTTAGTTACCGTTAGTTACTTAGTATAAAAATCAGCAACGAAGTATTAGAATAATATAAATTTTAATAAGAATATACAAAAGTGTATTTACTAGGTGTTTTTATAGTTTAACTAAACACCCGCTAGTCCAGTCATATTAGGGGTTTCACCTGAGAATGAGAGATAATAAGCTGTAAACGTGTATACACCTTCATTTTGGTGTTCTAAAAGTTGTCTGAAAAGTCCCATAAAATCTCGTGTCTGCGCCGTAAGTTATTCAAGGTCAAAGGTCACAAAAAACAGTTTTTCAGCATTACAGTGAGTATAACTGAGCGCTGTGGGCCCTCTGTCCTCCTTGTAAAAAACGGTTGGCCTCATGAAAAAAATTTAAAACAAAATATGTCGCAAATTATATGCTCTACAATTTTTATAGTAACTATTAACATCATTGGAGCTATAGAAACCGAGATAATCTCGAAAAACTGATTTCTGTGACCGTTGACCTTGAATAATTTACGGCGCAGACACGACATTTTATGAAACTTTTCAGACAACTTTTAGAACACCAAAATGAAGGTGTATACAAGTTTACAGCTTATTATTATCTCTCATTCCGAGATTGACCCCCTTTTTTGCTCAAATGACTGGACTATTGTGTGAGGTTAGCGTCCACGTCCTGTGCACGTCAAAAGAGCGGCGTCCAATGGCACAAATCTGATTGCATTTTTAAAATATGTATTTTGATGATTGTAACATGTTTATCATAGTCATGTCTCTTTACGGCTATTTACTAATATAATTTATTGAAAAATTAATAATACTTTTATATTTCCTTTTCCTTATTATGACATAATTTAAAATGATGTTTCTATATTATCAAAATAATGCTGGTGTTTTTCCAGACTAATAGCGACGCATTATCATCTCATATTCAAAAGAACGACTACTGGCATGACGTTGCTGAAAAATTATTACGGCGTCATGATAAACACCATGAGCTCTTAACTCTCTACAAAAAGAAAGGACTTCACGTTAAAGCTCTTGAATATTTAAAGACAAAGGCTAAGGAAAAGAAAACACAGCCTAGTTGTTATCGTTTTGATGAAATGAAAAACTATTTGCAATATTTGGGTAAGTGAAAGTGCCAGAAGCGATAATCTAAGTACTTTAACATGTTCTCTTCATTGTTAGTTCCACTGTGTTCGCTAGATGTCGCTAGTCGTAGTCATTTTACGTAAGTATCATCTGTGGAGGCTCATATATAATTTTTCCTTAGAAGATCATTTGCGTACATTACAAACAGGATTTTTGTAATGAATTACATTATTTAATAATGTTTTAATGTCTTAGAGAACTTAATCCACACCTAAAGTTAGATAATATTACAGTAGAAAATATTTTATGTTAATCATCTAAAGACACAATTTAACTAAAATTTTATCCAAAAATTTATCTAGTAAGAAAAAGCAAAGTGGTGATACCAATTTAAACTTTGTAATAATAATTATAAGTTTATTATTAGAATAAGGTTCCTGTCTCTGGATCCCTAACCGCCGGTAGTTTGGACACCAGGCCCCGTTGCCGACGCACCTCAAGATTTTATATTTTTTTAAATGAATATTTTACTTTAGATGTTTTTTTTTTATAAAAGAATAATTGTATGTATTTGCACGAGGCTTAAAAAAATTTAAATCTTTGAATTAATACATGAATATTATAGTTTAAATATAAATTTGAAATTAAAATTATTAGTCATAAATGTGTTTGGGACAATAAAACGTCAAAAATCAAGAGTCGTGGAGGATTTAACGGACAGGCCACGATTTTGTGCTTAATACCAGGCGTGAAGAACGACGCGACGAGCGACAATCGAGCAACGCATGCGACGTAAATGGAGAATAGTGCCGTGTGGGACGACTCGTACTTTAAGTTTTTAACGCTTATTGCGTCTTGCTTACCTTTCACTCATTTCGACAAGGTTGTTTATGGCCGGGCTGTAAGTTTCTGGAGTTACGTTTTTATCTCGACGATTGTCATTCTTACTGCGCTTCTTTCATGGTAAAAGCTATTTTACCTTCCAACGATTAAGCGGGTAGTTGTAATGTCGAGGTGGCTGCACAACACGACTATTCTTGCTAAATGTAAACAAAAAGCCATTAATCCACAGTGAGTGAGCTATATCTACGTTTCAAATAATTCAATGCTGATCCATTTCTGTCGCGCTTTCCATACCTTACTTGTATGGAGGGTAGAGGTAAGGAGAATCATCTCATATGGGAGAAAAGTTGAAAAAGTGTCTAGCTGTATGGTATAAATAACAGTTCAAAAACCGTCCACAATGGCGCTGATGTAGACAAAGTGTATAGTATGAATGTAGCTGTTGTAGACGAATCGAAGTATACAGAGTTAAAAATTCATCCTGATGCTAATGTGGCGCCACCCTAATTTCATTTCGATGTACTCTTCTTCATATACAGAGATGGTTCTCCTTACCTCTACCCTCCATACTTACTTCTTAGACGTGGTTTTGAAGCTCTTACATATGTAGTTGGCTGTATGTGCCCTTATCAACTCTCTGTCTCATGTAAAAAAACCGGATGATGAGTGGCTATCAACAGCCCTGATATTGCAAACGTCTATATGTAACGGTAAATAATTTCCATCAGGTCTACTAGCTTACCTGTTTCAGACTGTAAAAAAGTTAAAAGTACTTAATATAAAATGTAGGTATGACATTTCTAATATCACTCATAAATTTTGTGCATTGATTACAGCGACAAAGCTTTTGTTTTTAAAGTTAATTGCTGTTGAATTTTAGGAGCTGAACACATAGCGTTGATAATACAGTTCACTGATTTTATCATAAAGGAAAATCCATATGAAGGGCTGGAAATGTTCACCGACGGTATCAATGATGCAGAAAACTTGCCTCGAACAAAGATATTACACTATTTAATGAGCGAAAACAAGCTACTGGCAATACTTTATTTAGAACACGTAATACATAAATGGAAGGACACAGACCTTGTGTTTCATGAAACCTTAATAAATTTATATATAGAGCAAATAAACGCCAAACAAACAGAAACAGAGAAAAGAGATAGAGACGAGCTACACTATAGGCTTTTGATATTTCTAGAGAAATCTGAGAATTATGATGTAGAGAGAATATTAATGAACATGCCTAAAGAAGGTTTTCTTGAACAAAGGGCGATTTTATATGGCAAATTAGGAAAATATGAAGATGGATTAATCATATACGTGTCTCTGATGGGTATTGTATTTTTACTTAAAATATTTTAAATTTGGCCTCTTTTCTTTATTTAAAAAACTTCGATTGGAAAATACATATAAATCTATGAAATTCTTACTATTATCATGTTATATATATTGTTTTTGTTTATTTTCTACTAATAATATATTCCATTATATTATTAGTAGACAATAAAGTAAATATTAAATAAGAAAAATAAAAACTATCACCGATTTTTCAAAAAAGTGTTTTGTTTGCTAGCTTTTGATGACATGTTTATTTTACTTAATACTTTATATATTATTTGTATTGTCTGCTATTCGTTTGTTGTGCATTGACATTGTTCCAAGCTTTTTTGTTAATTATATTTTCTAAACAATTTTTCGTGTTCTTGTTCTCCACATGAAACGAATTATAATGTGAAAATTGCAAGTTACAGAAATGAACTACTGGCTACAGAAACGAAGTTCATACGGGTAAAGCTACGGGGAAGGTTTAATATAAAAAATATCTAAATTATTTATTTTCAGAGAATTTGAATAAGGCAATTCAATATTGTGAAAAAATGTATAACGCAAAAGATCTTAAAGCCCGAAACATCTATTTAAAGTTGATACAGTTTTTATTGAAAAAGTTGAAAGAGGGTGACACTAAAATTGCAGATTTAGACTCGATTCTCGATATATTGAAAAATAATGCTAATAAAATATCAGCGATGGATGTAAGATCAATTTTTATTTATAATCATTATAATGTGGTATTAAATGAATAATAAGTAGGTATATTTAAATTGCGTGCCATCTTTTAGGTGCTACCTGAATTGCCGGACTCGGCTCCTCTTCATAGGTTGCAGCACTTTCTAAATTGTACATTGGAATCTCAGTTTGCAATGAAACAAGCCACGCAGATATACAAGTCACTATCATATGTTGAATCTTCACAGGTTACTTATTTTATATATTATTGTTATTACCTTCTTTATCGTATTTTGATTCCAGTTAAATCCTGGTTGCGTTCGAATTAGTGGCCCGGGGTCCACTTTCCTAGTTTTACTTCTCTACTTCGCACTGCCGATGTTATCATTATTGTTACCTTACTTTATATTGTATGTTTTCAAGTAAGTATTGTGTGTTTTTGCAGAAAGTCTCACCCTTTTGGAAAATGCGACTTCCCACAAGAATTGTATTGTTTAGCGTCAGTCACCTAATTTCAGCCAAAGTCCTTCAATTTGGCTGAGGTTAGGTTTTTACTTGGAACAATAACTCACAGCTTTAGTAATGGTCCTGAGGGTTATAATAAGTGAACTGTTGGACTGATAGATATCAAATAAGTCTTTGTTTGTTTGTTCCCAGTCAAAAAATTAAAAACAGGGGAAAATTATAATTACCGACTACCCTGTGTTAGTTACGAAATACAATTAAAATGTTTTTCTTTGCGTATTGTAATAAACATTATGTATTTTGTATAGATGCCAGAATTAGTAAAGAAAGCTGAAGCTAAAAGCTTCGAAATTACTGTCAAAATGACATGTCCAGTTTGCAAGAAACCCTTCGGCAATCAAAAGACGCAGGCTCCCTTTGTCAGATGCCCCAATGGAGAACTAGTCCATATTTTGTGTCACAGTAAACTGGAAAAGGTATAAAATCATGAGTCCATAACGTTGGTTATTGAGTAGTATTGTTCATCGTCGTGACGTTCAAAAATTTATCTCGTATTAAAAAAACAATGTAGTATGAAGTACATAATTCATACTATAGGTACATTGTTTTTTATTACGAAATAAATTTACGAAACGACATTTTAGTGAAGTCGTGTGTTTACATAATTAATTTAAAACATTTTTTACATTAATACCCCAACTTCAGTTGTTCATTAAGTTGACTTAGACATTTAAACATAATTAAATAGTGTAATTGTTTGAAAAATCGGGTGTCTGATGTACCGAACTTATCTTTTAAGTAAAAACAATTTACGGGAAGCAGAGGGAATGCCATTCAGTCAAGGAAAACCTTTTATATGTATTCTATTACACTTTATATTAAAAATTAGACAAAATAATACTATAGACTACTTTGACATGAAAGGTATGAAACTATCTTCAATAATCGGTAATTAAACAAAGAAAAAAAAGCGTTCTTGGGCGCCACTCCCCGACTATGGGTAAAACCGTTCATATAAAAGCATATTGACTCCAGAAGCTATGTGCCTGATAAAAACATATGAAATATGTACTAATGTATTAATTTATTATTGCTAAATAGAACAAATAATTTACTGAATTAATAGTACTAACAATAAATAAGAAATACATATATTCATGTCACCAGTAAAAATATTCAGCGAACAATTTTGCTAGCAGACCGAAAACAAATAGATGTACTTCTCTTTTTCTTGTTGCTAGCGTATTTGTAAAACTAGTTACTGTTTGCGGTCGCGTCATAGCCCCCACCCACGCTTTAACCTGTGTCCCGAATCCAACGCCCTGAGTTTGCCAAGTTATACTTGTGAGCGGTATTACCCCTGCTTCCCCTATATGTAAAAGTGGTACTTAGCTTATTAGGTAAGTACCACTTTTATCTCAATATCTCAGTTAGTTTTAATATCTCAATTTAATAATAATGATAATAAATAGTTTTGATGTTTGTTTATTTTTCACGTTCTTGGAAACAAACCGATTGTTATTAAATTTAATACACTATTATATATACTTTTGATAGCAGAGATGAAGAAAATTCCTTTTTCTCGGAAAATAATATATTTCTTCGCAATAATAGTACAAAGTTTATGCCAATCAAGCAGTTTGGAAAACTACTATTTAATCTTTTAAATTAGATAAGTAATAAGGAATTAATTTGTATATAAACTTAATTATATAAAATAAAGATGAAATTATATTTTTAAGTACTGTTTTATTTCCCAAGTCTAGAAATATGAGATGTATAACTCAAGCGTTGATTTAAGTATAAGTGTTGTTCCAGAAAATTGAGCCTTGCAGTTATCAATAGTAACAAGTATACTGATTTTTTACAAAATTAAATAAATATTGTATAAACAAATACCACCAGCTCCTGACTTATTAGTAACAAAGAGAATTTAACACTACGCTATAATTAGTAACTTTCAGTTTTATACGGTCTACCGTCTGGCTCTTGAATAAATAAAAATCTAGTAGATGCGCGTGTCCATGTCTATTACAAAGTTATTTCTTAGAGATGGCGATCATCTATGTAGGTAATGTTTTAATTTAATAATTAGACACACCTAGTTAGAAATCGAAATCGACAATCTCGTGGCCGAGCTCAATATATCTATCTAAAAGGGAAAATAAAAGCATATCGCCTCCGCTGGCTCAGTCACGTAGAAAGGATAGGAGAGGATCGCAACGCGAGGAAAGTATATTTGGGACGACCGGTTGGTCAGCGTCCGGTCTGCCGTCCAAAATATCGCTGGAAAGGCAGAGTGCAGGCTGACCTGTGTGAGCTGCGGCCTGATAATAACTGGCAAGAAGCTGCACAAGACAGGGAAAAATGACGTGTTCTCGTTTCGGATGCCAAGACTCACTTTGGGTCCCTGAACCAACGGAGTCAGTAGAAGTAGTGAACATATGTATAAAATGCGTTACTTGGGAAATATATATCTATATGCCTCAATTTAGCGTCAGCTATCTCTGTTCTAAGCTTTTCTCACCCAGCCCATACCGGCGACCTATCGAAGATTGTTAGTCCACCGGATTGGAGCGCATCCTACGCTATGTTAATCAAGATTGGTTATCGAAGAAATATTTTTACTTATATACTCGTAGGTACATATGTATTTCTCTATACATTCTTAGGTTTGGTTGGATTGCTTAGTTATAATTATCTCTGTCTATCACTCATCTAAAAAAATACATGTACTTCGTCTATCCAAACTATACAAATAAATAAAATTTAAGGGTTTGTTTGTAATGTCAAAATAACAGTTTTTTTTACTAAATACATATGAAAGTATATATGGTAATTATATCAAAAATATAATTATCTGTTTGTTCCGGCTAATCTCTGAAACGGCGGGACCGATTTTGATGGGACTTTCATGGGCAGATAGCTGATGTTATAATGAGTAACAAAGGCAGGCTAATTTTATTTTAGAAAAATAAATTATTGAACCCACGCGCACTCCGCGGCCGTCGCCGCACCGGAAGACAAATTAAATTAAACTAAATTCTACGCGGACGAAGTCGCGGATATAGCTAATGTTACAATAAAATAACATTATGATCATCATAAAACTTCTCATTTATTGTGTAATTTTGTAAAAAAAAAATATATTTTTTTGTTAGCTATGCCGGGTGCGTTTGTTTTCTTAAAGATCTGATTTGGATTTCATTCATAAAATGAACAGCCAATATAGTCGGTTGAGCTATTTTAAATTTGTGGATCGGACTGAAACACTGTCAGACTCCACATCTAAGTAGTTTTATATATTTAAATAATGTTATAGAATTTCCGTCATACAACTAGCAGTCATTGTTCTCTCTGTTCTTTGCGTATTACGTGTGTAGCTGGTCTGCCAGCTTTTAGCGCATTCATTCTAAAAATGTGTTACGTCATTCCCAATATTAGATCGTGTTTTGGTTTTTCAATGTATTTTCAGCTGGAATCCCGAGAATGATAATTACCTAATAAGGAATACTATACACAATTGGATTTCGTATTAGTCTTCAACTTCATTGCGTGTTTTTGGATCATATTTTACTTATAATCTCATAAAATAAACTCTAAATAACAATATTTAAAATAATCCGTACTAAAAACATAATTGTCAATGAAGCTCGTTTAAAAGTTATTATATTTATTTTTACTTTCACTAACCACAATTACCTAACGTATGTTACCTTCTTTCCTGGAAGACGGTGGGTATAGTTTTCACAAGTAAGGATTCAAGATTAATATGAGGGAAGTCGCATGAAAAGATAGCAGTTTATTGTTCTCCAAATTAAATAATTGCAAAGTTACAACATAAATTTACATTCGTGAAATAGAATAAAAACGTATAGGAATGACGTAATACTTAGTGTAACGATGTCATTCCCATATTTTTTTTATTCTATTGATTTAGTAATATAACACTTGTCTACAGGACCAGAGCTATTATCCGACGTTAATTAAATAAATCTGACCTACAACAGGTATAAGAACATCACGCTATGACCCAAAGGAGTGAAGCAATAACCATAAACTTTAATCTGTTTGTAGACCATAAGTAGCAACAAAACTGATGATTCATTCAACGTTGCCGAAATCGTGGGCTGATGGTAATCCTATATAGGTAAGGTACAAGTACGTGTGTTACGAATATAAAATTAAAACTTTACAATACAAAATATCTTAAAATTTACTAAAGCTATGCATTGTAAATCATAGGATATTCTTTATTCTATAGTGAATTTTACGAAAACTTGAATTTATATTCTAGGTCGTGAAGATAGGATGAACAAATTTAATTTTACATTTGTACTATATTAGTTAAAAGCAAAGATTTTTTTATATACATATTATATTCTGTGGTGTTTTAATATAACGGGAGCAATCAAGTAATCACCGTTGAGAAAGAAGTATTGAATATTAAGTTGTTTTTCCTTCTATGATTGATTAATTGCATATTAAATGAATTAGCTAGCGGTATAAGGTAAAGATACGTTTACTAGGGCATCTTGTAGAACTGAATTTAATATCTACCTATACAATATATGTATATCTTCTTTTTAAATTATTTGAAGTAACTAAAAGAAAAGATTTCCTGTCGTAAATTAATACTTATTGGATGTTGTATCAAATTCAATGAATGTCTAAGTATTTGGATTAGGTAACTTTCGAATATTTATGACACTACTTCTAGAAGCATTTACGATAGATGAAAATCATGGTCATGTAAATATGGAAAAATTTAAGTGGCAAATCCCTCAAAAATAGTCTTGTATTTTACGAAGATAGCTGATGAATGTAACTATTTCAATACATACAATACTATAAATTGGAAATCTATTTTGCAGCATGTTATCTTATAAATAAATAAGCACATAAATATAGGCATTCTATTTTCCCTAAGCAAGCTAAACTCTTCCTGGTGACTCATAGATCAGAGTAAATAACGCCAACGGAAAATTCATTTAAGAAATTTACTCTACCGAAAATCCAATGTGCGACCTGGATGTTGAAGTACTTACAAAAGTAGGTATAAAAATATTAAAAACGAGTCTAATAAACAAAATGCTAATTTGTTAGTTTTTTTTAATTCAAAAAATCGCCATCGTTTGTCTTACTGGGCAAAGCATTACATGCTTATTTCTATCTAAATATAAGGTCTTTACGATACTGTTGTTAACTTGTCATAAAGCTAGTTAACTTCACATGTGGCTGAGTGCACGTTTCGCGTGTATCGTGGTGAGGTGTAGTTTCGCGTAGTCGAGGTAGTTATCAATAAATGATTGTCAACAGGCTGATTGTAATAATTAATCATTCGGATGTAATCCGTGTGAACACACCCGTACTAGTGTATGACGCGACGCCCGAGTGACGCAACGCCGTCGCGGGCGCCGCGTGCCTCTCGTCGGAACGTGGTCTGCAACTAGCGTACCACAGCCGCACGCCTCTGTGGCCCAATGGATAAGGCATCGGCCTCCTAAGCCGAGGATTGTGGGTTCGAGTCCCACCAGAGGTACACATTGGTAAAGCCTTTTTGGAAGGCATTTACTGAAAAATCTACTTACACAACAAATTACCCTTCTGCATTCTTGACGCAAATACCAAAATAATAGAAAAACAAGGTTTGTCTTACATTTTTCTTCGATATTAAAATAAGTAGCCATAATTCCAAACTATTTATTATATCGCAGTGTAATTGTTTTAAAGACTCATATTGGTTTCCTCCTTAATAGCTTCCAGCTGCGCAACTTTACCGATCTAGAGTTGCGAATCTGTAATCTAGACCATTAAAAGTTTTAAAGACATTGTTTTGATTATGGCGAGTAATATTAAGACAACAGAAGCATCAATATTTATTTTTAACCGACTTCAAAAAGGAGGGTTTCAATTTATCTGTATGTTCGTTACTCGATTACTCCGTCAATTGTGCATCGAATTTAAAAATGTTTCTTTTAATCGAAAGGGTATATACTCCCAAATTAGTCCCATTGTGTGCCAGGATCTAATCTTGAAAATTGTTAACTCGACTTCTTTGTTACACGATATCTTCGTCAATTGTGGAGCAATTTTCAATTTATTTTCTTTATTCGTAAGTGTATACTCCCGAGGTAGTTCCATAGTCACAAAGTCTGGATCTAGTGAGTGGATTCCAGGGAAATTATTCATTATTCTTCGAAAAAAGCTTGTATGTTAGTGTTACATTTTCTACAGACACTTAATACATTATTTCTAAAGCTATTCAAATATTTGCGCAACAAAGAGTAAAATATATATACTTTTTAACAAAAACAAAACCAATTTCAGACTAAAAAGCAAAAAATAAATATTTAACTGACTTTCTACATCTTGAAGTCGATGCCAAGTAAAACATAAAAAATTGAAATTAAGTTTTTGTTAAAAAAAAATAGTACTTATTTCTTATTGGAAAATAAGGTCTATTACCTACCTGCAAATTCAAGATTTTATAACATCCCAAACAGTTTGACATAAACATGTTTTTTGCTTACTCATATTTTACATCTGACATAGATAAAGCTATCTTTACAATACTAGTTCATGTGAGTATTATAAAAGTCCCGTATCGCAGGGGAAAGCTGTGAGATATGATAACGATATTGATAAGGGCCGATGAGGCATCGATCAGTCGATATGATCGAGCGCAGTCCCTTCGCGACTCTGCATGTACGCACAAATTATCTAACAACACAATAAGCCGTTATATGTACGGTCTATAAACAGAGATTGAACTATTCAAAAGATCTTATCAATATTAATATACTCTGTATAAAAAATTCAAATTAGATATTCGGAAAAGTGTTAGTGGAATATTAAAATAGACTTGAAAGTGTATGATGAAAATGATTGGTGAAGGGGACATGGGTTATGGTGATTACTACAACTATGACAACGCCTGGTCCGTCATAGCCCCGGATTACGGTGTCGATCCTGGATATCAAGGCAGGCAGCCGCAGATCGAAGAGGACTACAGATATAATTCATACGCGTAAGTGTTTATTTTTCTAATTGCATAATTAAAATGCAAATCTATCAATGAGTCGTAACTTACGATTATTAAATGGTCTTATGTTTTATAGCAAATAACTTACATATAAATTAGGTATATCGTGGAGTAAAAATAATAAACGTTCGCTATGTACAGAGAAAAGAGGGTAGGTGTAGTATAATAATTTGAGAGCCACCAAAGCTCTAACGGCTCCGATCCCAGCCAACAGCGGGAAGTTGCCGATGAGTTGAAGCTGAGGCACCGAGGTCTTCCTCTAGGCACTAGGCTATAACCTCCTCGTGGCATCTAACGGCCCTAGAGGAAGGAAACCAGATAAAAAGGACAATAAATATTTACTATTAGATTTGGAGTTCTCATAAGCAGAGGAAAAGGTTCTGTATAATAAATAATAGAGATAATTGCTCATCAGATTTTTATAGAACCTTAATCGCATTCATATAACTAAAAGCTTTAATTGCCGGCGGAAAGGTATTAATTTATTATTGACGTTGAATTTGTAGATAACAGGGATAAGGTTTAGCTAGTTCTTCGAACTTTATACATGCAAATTCATGCAATCCAAAAATATCCCTGACAATATGAATTTTAGAAGTTAAAACTTAGAAGAACAAGATTAAGAATGACAGTCCTTCATTAAAATGACATACTGAACACCTGCCCGATTGTATTTTGAATGGGCAATTATCATTTGTAGTATTATTGTTATTCTACGGTTAAACCAAAAAACCTTGCCTTGCAGGATTCCGGTGAAAATCCATAATTATTTACACAATGCACGCGAGACTAATGTTGTTGGAAAGTGCATGGCGGTTAAATTTGCCGAGTGTACTAAAATTAGTGGTTGTATCTTGAGGGAAATTGCTTCAACATTTCTACTTGTAATTTTAAAAACCAATGCTATTGGGTCCTTTATATTACATACATTTATTCAATTTGATATCCGGGTCTAAAAAATAAAATAGGTTGATATAACCACAAGTTGTTTATGTTCCTGTTCGTACAAAATTCTATGAACCCTATCAATTGGGTACATTAATAGTTACTAACTGATGATAGCGTAATTTTGGGAAATGCTTGAACCATATCATGAAATAAATACAGCTATTTCAGTTGGAGTTGGTATTTTATATATATTCTAATCTATAACAATAAATAAAATTGACGTGTATCTATATCTGTTTGTTATTTCAAAACAAATATCTATTAATATTAAAGTGAAAAGTCGAATATTGCATTTATAATCATAATAATATCATAACAGGCCTTAAACGTCCCACTGCTGGGTTCGGGCCTCTCATTTTTATAGGGTAACACTGTACTTAGTCTTGTCATAAATATTGTGCCAAAGACATTTTTTTTATTGCAAATAACATTTATAAGTTTTACAGTGTGTTAGTTTAATACATAAATATAAAACAATTTAAAATATAAAAAGCTTATTCGAAGTGGTCTCCATTGGCTGCAATACAGTCCTTTAAACATTGAGGCCAGTTATCAAAACAAGCACGCACACTTTCTATGGCATAATTCTTCACTGCCAATCGTATGGATTGTTTTAGGGAGTCCAAATTATCATGGCGTTTAGAGAAAGCCGTACTCTCTAAAACTGACCATAAATCATAATCCAGCGGATTAAGATCGGGACTAGACGACGGCCAGTCTTCAGCTCTGATGAAGTCCGAAACGTTCGTTTCCAACCAAGACTGCGTGGACCGAGCTTTATGACCCGGCGCCGAGACTTACTGGAAGGACCATTCTTGGTTATTGAACATGGTGTTGTTAAGGGGCTTAACTACCTTCTCAAGAATGGTATCTTGATACACTTGTGCCGATGTTTTGATACCTTTTTCACAAAAATATGGCTCAGTCACTCCTTCACTGCTAACACCCCATCAATCCATCACTGAAGGCGGATAATGCCCACGTTGCCTCTGTCGACTAATTGAGAAGTTTCCTTAGAGCTTTGAGCATAAATACGGTCATTTTGTTTGTTATAATGTTGCTCAATTGTAAAAATTTCTCATCCCTAACAAAAATTTTCTGTGAATTTTTTTGCGTACCGCTTCAGTAGTTGTTTCGATTTTACCACCCTATTCTCTTTTAAATTATGAATTAAGAAATGACCAGTGCGTCGCTTATAGGCTGCAAGTCCTAAGTCATCTTTTAAAATACGCGACATGGTTCTAGGTGATATCTTCATCTCCCGAGATAAAATCTTTTGCTTTCGGACAAGATTTCTTCGAATTCTTTCCCTTGCTGCTTTGGCCACCTTTTTCGCACGAACACTACGTGGACGGCCAGATCTTTTTCTGTCACAAGCTGAGGAGATCTCATTGTACCTATTAATAGACCGGTACACAAACATTTGATTAATACCAAGCGTATGGAGAGTTTTAAAAATTGCATTTGGCTCCATACCTACTTTGTGTAATGCAATCACAGCGATTCGGTTCTCTTTATCACCGCACTTCATTTTAATATCGCAAAATGTTGTACAATGTATTGGCGTCAAAATGAGAAAACACAATGAGCAATCATATAAAAATTACAGATTCCAAATTCAAATGTAATATTTTGCTTCTTTTTAATTGTAACAGTATTTATGGCCAGACTAAGTATACCCGCCAGTCCTGTCCATCGATGTTTTCCTTCACTGTTAGAATGTGGGAATTATAACAATATACATATTAGGTTAGAAGACGACCTAAGAGGTGCACGTCTTCCGACCAGAATTAGAACCCACGCCCTTTGAGTTTGGGACGCGTGCGCTAACCACTAAGCTACCACGCTTAGATCATATAAACGACGTATTATACCTTTATGCTACCACGACTTTACATAATGAATTTTTAGAATTTTTGGCTATCTGTCTGAAAATTAATTTAAATATAAGTTTCTTATTATAAATATTCTATTTCCAAAATTACCGGGATCAGAAGATATGAATACAAACTTAAAGCTGAACGAAGTGGCGGGAAAAGGGAGTTATAAATACAGGGACTGTATTTTACAACTATTTTGATATGAAATGTTACGGTTGAATAAGCGGTTTAGTTCGCGTGTCCCACACTTATAGTCTCGTCAACGATGAATCGGCACTGTGAGTACCATCGAGCTCGTAATCCACCAGCTGCATGTTCTCCCATGCCTTCGTGGAACCCTTAATTGGTTTGGAAACCCTCTTCGCGGGTTGGCGTGCTCTCGGCCATTTAGGCCCAGCGAACTTAACCAGATTGCCATAACGAAATATTCGTGAAACCCCATCGACTTTGCCTCTTTTCGCTCACAAAGTCGTAAAAACTCGTGTAAAGGAGTTTCTTGGATCGTATATATTGTTAAGTGCTATACGTGATGACTGCTGGGTATGCTTAAATATTTGTTTCTTTTAAATACTTCTCGACGAGTATTTTAGGTCACGAATGTGGTTTGACCCGTTCTTTAAGATTGTGCTATACCTATCATAGAATAAGAATACCTACTAGAGGTGACACCCAAGTATACTTTAAAGTGTTGCCTTGATGGTTAATTTCATTTTGTCCGCTAGATGTCGCTTGACTCTCTTTTTCTTTCTTCTTTCTTTCTTTCTGCTTTATTTGATATAAGTAGTTTAATTTACTTATATAATAAAAATAAACGTATTAATACATATTTGTAATTTTTGACTGACACTTTTTTTTAAGTAATAAAATTAAATTGGTTAGTCTAGTAATACATGCGAACCCTTGTTTACTGTAGGAGTAGATAGGAACAGGGATCTCCTCTTGCAAACACCTTTTTCTTCACCTACTTCCATTAATGGCCGGTTCCTATATTTTACCGAGAATGACCGTTCATTTACCTTACTATCGGTTAAAATTTGACATAAGCTCTATACAAGTAATATCAAAATTTATCCTATGGTTAATTAAATGAACGGTCGCTTAGACATAGGAACCGGCCATAAGTAGACAATGTCTTCATATACATGTACCCTTGTTTGCAATGCATTATATTTATCCTTGTTCTAAGTCTAGTAGTGATTTTCTATATAATAGCATGCGAAATGTGGAGTTGAATTTTTTATCAGGCGATTATTTATCATCGCTCCTAGCTTCTTTCTTCGAAGGCTGTATGTAGGTCGTTGCAAAGGCACCCGTGAAATGGCTGTTCTAATTTTATTCGTTCCATGTTTTTTGCCATTATGCAAAACTTGTCATGTAATTTGTCATCATCAAGCTGCGCCAATGGTAATGGAAGTGAGCTGTTTGGTCACAGGGTATTTTTTCTCGCATCGTCGTTGTCGGCGCTTGGTACGAACGGCGCGGCTTTCTCAATACAATATTCAACTTTTACACAAATTACATTTCTATCGTGTCTGCTATCGACCCCCATTATTTTCTCATTAATCAATGCAAATATAAAGCGAATGTCTTTTTAAATTATACCCTTAATTATGGCGTGTTCCAACAGCGCCATTTATAGATGTTATAGTTATTTTTTTAACAAACTCGTCTTTGATTTGTATAAATGTAAGTAGAAAATAAAAATGAATAATAGGTCACTAACACCAATGAAGGGTTCCGCAGCGGTGTTGAACATCAACTGTTTGGTTTTTGACATTACGGAATTCTAAAATAGAATTCAAAAATATTTATCCCAAAAACTACTCAACAAAACTTGTTCGAAGTAGTTTTCGTTGAAAGTATTTTTAACCTTCATTTTTTTAATAGGTATATAGACTTGACTCTATACTTCAAAAGTTGAAGAAGAAACACAGTTTTTACGACACTGAAAGCGAAAAACTTTCCACGCACTGATATATTTTTTTCAAATTACCTGTTACTACTTCATTAAAAATCTCTTTCATTTGCATGTACCCATACATGTAAATGAAACAGATTTTTACCACCCCTATTTTTTTCGAATTACCATTAAGTCTATACGAGTGTCCTAGCGGAATATACAGTAAGTGAATCTTTTGTTCAATTTTTATTCATATAGACCCAGTTGTTCTGAGTATATTGGATCTGAACACATATAGACCGACGGACTCTGATTACGATAGTGTACCTAAACGTTTACGTTTTTGCTAGAGCATGGAAATTCCCCTTGTCGCCGTCGCGTCGGTGATTTACTGTGCTCGCTGGTTTTTCCCAAAATGGTTATGGTAACTTAAAAATGGAACACAAATGATTTAGTTGCTATATTATTTTAAAAAATATTAACAATTAAATTTTGTATTTTTATTTATTAAAATATTATGATTTTTCTCTATTTAGAAACAATAATAAAAAAACATGTTTAACAGAATAGCAAATTACGAGTGAGCAGATTAATGGGTTTTGGTGGTTTATTGGCTGGGAGTTAGCAATGTGTACCTGCAGACGGCCGACTAGTGATCCATGCATGGAGGGTACTAGCACCTGCCGACAGCCCCTCACAAATCTGGCCCTCGCAGCTTGCTTCTTTATAGAACACCTAAAATTTTCAAATAAAACAATATTTTATTTCAAAATTTTAGGTGTATATACACACCTAAAATTTCCAGTATTATTTCAACCCTGTCCAGTTTTTATTGATTTAGTTGGCAAATTATTATGCCTCCTGCGTAAAATTCTTGATTGTTTCCAAGGTTTGGCTTTACAAAAGAATATTCATTATTACACGCAAGAAAGGTGTACACATCAGAATTAACAATAATATCTAATATTAAAGACTAACGGACCGCTTGGAGAAAAAGCTGCTGGGAACCGAGGTGTCGTGGTCTTTCAAGGAAACTCCGGATTTTAAATTCCAACCATATAATATATTTTAGGTAAATTTCTAGTACAGATTTTTACAATTAACAAATTATAGAGCACATTTTTCACAACGTTCCTAACATAAACTTCAAAATTTAAATATATTTCTAATTTTTCTGTATCTCGCCAGCAATGGCGAAATAGAGGTTTTATACGAGTTTAACACCGCTTTCATTAACATATCCTGATTCTACTTATGTACTACATGTAATTTATATTCTATATTACTCAGAAACAGTTTAATCAGTTTTATTTGCATCAAAGATTAAAGTTATAACATCGGAGAAGCAATAATTAAACAAACTAACACCACGAATTAAAAATTAGCTCGTATATTTTTGTGTGTGTTCTTTTAATAAAATTGACATGACTAATTGTGATTTCAAAATAAATGCCAAAAAAGGCAAACTTATTTATACGAAGCCTAATTTTTATCATTTTTAGAATTTTTATCTTTCAACCTGTCTGAAAAATTTTACTAACTGCAAAAGGGCTTAACGGATTCGATTGTTAATTTTAGATATTGAAACAGTAATTTTATCTTAAACTAACTGTACCCGCGACGTCGTCCGCGTGGAATTTGTTTTCAAAACCCCCTGATTTTGAATCATTCTTCATTGGTGCTCCGCTCCTATTGGTCTTAGCGTGATGATATATAGCCTATAACCTTCCTCAATAAATGGGCTATCTAACACTAAAATATTTTTTTTATATCAGACCAATAGTTCCTGAGATTAGTGCGTTCAATGAAACAAACAAACTCTTCAGCTTTATATATATTACAGCTATATTAGTATAAGATTTTCTTTTATGTTTTGGTACTATATCATACAGGGTTTAGAAGATATCTATATAGATTGCAAGTCCTGCGCAAACAAAAGGGCGGGCATAGTTATAAAATAAAACATTTAAAAGAATATTTTTTAAACGCATAGCCGTATCTATTATAAACTAATAAATAAGTCCTTATTTTTTCTTTTATATCGAAAAATAAATTGTATATCTAACTTAGTCTATATATTGTTTTTTCTTAGATGATTATTTTGATACAACACACACGATTTTTATAATCAACTACACTATAAGATAATGTTTTAATGTTGTAGTCAGCTTAAGGTACATCTAAATTGTTGTTTTAAATTAACTGTTTAATAGTAAATATTGTATTCAAAAAATTATCTCGCAAGAAAAACAGTTTATCAAATAAATAAAGGTCTCTCCTGAGACCTTCCACATTTCTCTATATCTAACTATTGTCCTCCAAACTGGTCGATCTATTATACCTACAAATAAAATTTTATATCATTATTTGTCTGCGGTGTTTTCATATTCTGTACACAAAGTTATTATACAACAAAGCGATGAGCATGCAAGCGATTTTATAGATAGATATTTTTAATACTCATTCTCAATAAGTCAATTAAACATTTCATAGAGGCACGCCACTTAGGGGTGAGTTCCGGGTGTGCGTAATTGTTCTTTGTTATACATGCCCTTTAATATGGAAAATGATACACGTTGCGTTTAGTTTACAATCAAAATCACATTCCGTCTTAACTGGGAATAAAGTACAAGATAGAAAGATCTGACAAACTATTATGAATGAATATGTATATTATGTTATGAATAACTAGCTTCTGCACGCGACTTCGTCCGCGTGGAATAATTTTAAAAAAAGTAAGTAAAAAAAAATCCCCGTTTTTGAAACATTCTTCATTGGTGCTCCGCTTCTAGTGGTCTTACCGTGATGATATATAGCCTATATAACCTTCCTCGATAAATGGACTATCTAACAGTGAAAGAATTTTTCAAATCAAACCAGTAGTTCCTGAGATTACCGCGTTCAAGCAAGCAAAGCGTTAGACAAGCCTGTCGGGTATACCTACTGCCCGTTTCCTAATTATTAGGGAGACCAAAGCCCAGCAGTGAGACGTTTATGGGCTGATATTATTACTGTACAAAGAAAGACTAATAAAGGGTTCGCTTTTTTTTATAGCTGCGAAATACTATAACAATTCCAACAAAATTTATTTTGTATAAGACCAATTTTATAAAAAACAAAACTAGCGGACCCAGCTGTCGTTGTCTTGTCCTGAAAAAATAAAAATCTAGCGCCCGATTGCAGAGCCCACCGTGTCCAATTTTAGATCTAAGACCTCCCGGGATCCACTCAAATACACACAAAAAAATATTCAAAATTGGTATAGCGGTCTTGCAGGAGTCCAATGTCATACAACACGTTCAGAAGAATTATGTATAAATAAGAATAGGGTACTTGCGTTTCAACGCATCGTTTAGGAATCCGTCACAATAGTCATAGATAAAATAGTAAAATCAGCAGATGCTCATGGTCACAGCGGAGTCCTTACTATGCGCACTAAGACCGTCTAACCTTAATTTTTCAAAATTGCTTAAGACGTTTTACGCCAGTTAATCCTATTGTTTGTTAACTAAACTCGAATTGCACTCATTAATGACATGCAGGTGTTCACGATTAAAATAGGCAATGTTGACGAATCACTCAAAAGCTGTTATTTCGGTCATCCTACTTAAAGGTATCATGGATATTAATTAATTCAAAGTAGATTGAAGAACTGTTATGAAATAAAAGTAGTCATGCTACTCATCCATGCATAGGCGTGTAAGCAAAAATAGTTATTACATAGTATTATACAAAAGTAGATAAAACAATAATAGTAAATAAAAAATAATAACAGGGAAGCGGACAGTCAAATCACCTGAGATACTTTTTATAAATTTACAGAACGTCGCAATCTCGTAGATTTATACTCTCTCACACATCGCGAATGTAAACTAAAATTATACAACTGCCTAATAAAAGTCTAATGACACCGAGAATTTACTAAACTGACCCACTAGTAGGATAAATCTTTAGTCGCACACTCATGCCTTAACATGTACACACAACACATACATACACACCATAAACATATACATTCACAATCTATACATTTCCACATACATTAAAAATGTTAATATGAAGCAATCTTTTCAATGTATAAACTTTATGTTCATTTTCTTTTTATATTGTATAATAATAATCGAGTTACCTGGAAGTGGGCGCTTACAACTGCAACACAGTATTATAACTACAGCAGTTGTTGCGATGCCATTTGTTTTTGCACACTTAAGTAAATGGTTTTGGATTAATTCTTTAATCCTTTAATGTTGTAATGACTTCATAAGTAGGTCACAAGGAGTCAAATAGCGCTTTAATTACTGTTTGAAAATTAATTATAATTCTTTTAATCTTGATATTTTTTTAAAGTAAGTTGATAAGATGTTATTTTAAAGTATTGACTTTCTTATTTAAGCCATGAAAAATTTCCAACTTTTGAACTATGGGAAAATATGAAATACTTCATATTGTAAACTATAATACTAATAATAATACTTTTAGAAATTAATATATTTTAAGACAAAATCCTCTCAGTAGTTTCTGAGATCAATCAAAATATCCCTTTATTTTGATTAATTAAGTTTGTCTTAAGGTACCGTCACCAAATAAAAAAACAAGGGATGTTCGTGACCGTTACGGAAGCCTTCACTGTTCCTGGATTATATGAACTTGGCCGATATTTGTTAATATTACCATGGAAGAAGAATACAAATCTTTTTCCATGATACTACACTTTCTACTATTAGATACTGTCTAGATCGGTCTTAGTTACAGCGACCGTTATTACGGTGAACTTTGAGATTCTAATGTTTTCATCCTTACTAAGGTCATCTATACTAATATTATAAAGAGGAAAAATTTGTATTTTTGTATGTTTGTAACCAATAAACTTAAAAACTAGTGTACCGATTTCATAAATACCTTCACCATTCGAATGCTACAGTATCCCTGATTTATATAGGCTGTAAAAAATCGAGATTTTTACTAAAACTTCAAGAATGTAACCCACCAATCTAAACAAAATACTTGGCGCTGGAATCGGGTTCTAGATTTTTATTTTTTCAAGGCAGAACAACGTCTGCCGAGACCGCTACTAATTATAATAAACTTGTTTCGCGGAGCTATACAAAGCTAGAAATGACGGATATAAATTCACATAGATTGGTGAAATATTTTCAGACCATATATAATATGTATGTAAGTATATGAATTTTATTTCGCGTTTCCCCCAACGTCACTTTGTGTTAAGGCCATGAAAGAAGAAAAATAGGAATAACAATCAGCACAGCCAAAAAACGTAGCTTCGAAAAGATCATAAATTGTACATGACTAGATAATATCAGTAATCATAGGTCTTTTCCCACTTTTTGACGTTTGTTATTGAAAACTTATTTTTTAGATAATTTGAATTAGAAAAAAGAAAACAACATTTATTTGGTTAACAAACAACACATAGCCAGGCAAATAAAAAAAATGTTAATTAAAAATTATTATATTAAGTATAGCAAAACAATGTCTCGCGATGGTATCAAATAGGTGCAGTTCAGCAAATGTCATATAGGAAATTTTGTATGAAAAGTCAAAAAGCTAGAAGACATGTACCCTTACATAGATAGGTACATTTTAATTTGGCGATTGTCATTGTTAGTATTTTTAATCCACAGCAAGGCTAAAGTATAAAAGTAGTACTTTTAAGAAGTGGTTTTAAGTAGAACCATATGGATTGGATTTCACTGGCCTTTCGATATAACTTGAAAGCTTGAACTGAACTCTTCATAGCTGCTGAGATACTTTTAAACAATAATAATTACCTCTTCAATGAATAAATGAAAAAGAATGGGTCAGTGCACACGTGCAAGTTATTAAGTAATTTACCGTCTTTTTCGTACCTTTTCAAAGGACCTTTCAAGTATTGTTGTATTGTCTTTATCTGTTGGGTGGTTTTTGAACACGTGCAAAAGATTTACTAGGATAAGCTGAATAATGTACCTATATCGAAATAGAGAAGTATGTTTTTAACTAAAGTTTTTTAATTAAAAATAGTCTTTTCACTATCTATAATATTATAAAATTTACATTGGAGCTATATAAAAAAAAAACTGGAATAGACTATATAAAAGAGTGAGAACACCATGCAATTTTTTTAGATTTGTTGTCTGTTTGTTCGGGATTCACGTAAAAACTACGGGGCCGATTTCGGTGCGATTTTCGCTGATCGTCAGCAAAATCTTAGACTTAAAATCCGCGCTACTTTTTATCCTTGGAATCCCGCGGAAATTTTTCTGGGAATAATTTAAAATGGTCATATAGAAAAAATCGAATTCCAATGCGATTTTTTCACTTGCCGTCAGAAAATTTTATGTAGTAAAATGTGTGATTTTTTTATCTCGAATTTTCCTGAGAGCGGTTTGAAGTGGTTCGGGTGCATAAAAAATATTTAATTCCGACACAGTTTTCACTAAAACAATAGCGTACATTCTTTTTTAAATGTTGCGGTATTTTGTGTCTCGGAAATTTCAAGTCACGTGTGGACGAAGTCGCAGGCATATCTTAGTAATATTATAAAATTGTAAAAATGCCGTTTCTGTAC
Organism: Dendrolimus houi; assembly: GCA_039645545.1. Lineage (NCBI taxonomy): Eukaryota > Metazoa > Arthropoda > Insecta > Lepidoptera > Lasiocampidae > Dendrolimus > Dendrolimus houi. The sequence continues at coordinate 11,596,321 of CM077132.1, forward strand.
ATTGAAGCTATTAAAAAAACAAATGGAATAGACTGTATAAACGATTTAGAGCTTGCTTGATACACATATACGATAGTTTTATATTTATTAGACATCATTAGTACAAGAGTTATAGTTGTGTATGTCTTAAGTGACATTATTTATCCCGGAGTTTTCGGGAATTACCGGGATTCCTGATTTTTTATACTAAAAATTCATTGCTCTGTTGGAAATAACCTCTGATTTAAAATATTGGCAAAATAACTGCAATCTTTGTTACCTGTCCAACGTGGACGAAGTCGCGGGCAAATGCTAGTTAATAATATAACTATGCTTAATAGAAATATTGTTACTAAAATAATTGTGGTACATCGAATTCAGATAATAATGTCAATGGATATTGAGAGTAAACCCGGAGCAAGCTGTGAACAAAGCATCAACAAAAAATAAGTTCAAACACGAGCTTACACGGACTTATTAAAACACTCTAAATGAAAATCGTTACCCGTGCATTTGGAGCGGCGTCCATAACGAACCCGGCCTCAACAATGGGCTTAATGCTCGCACTCATTACAAAAAGCGACATAACATAACGCGCTACGTCGAAAGCTCCTCTATTCAAAGTGTATACTCCAGTTTTTTTGTTGGGAAGGCTTTGGCCGCGCGGCGATTGGCCGCTGGGGGTCCCGCCCAGCGGAGCGCGCGCCGCCATTGGTCCGGGTCACTGGAGCACCCTCGACGCTAGTCCAGAGCTGAGTAGGCTGTCGAGGTACGAGGGCGGCGCGGGGTGTTCTTCACCCCGAGGGCCACTCGAGGGTTGTTTAGTGCAGACGCGGCATCGCGAGGCGCAGCACGTGTCACCGTCAGTGTTACTACGGCCGTCAAAATTATTCCGAAGGCTAGTTCTCCCGGTCGGGAGATGAAGTGCGAGGAGGGTGAGAGCCCTCGCTCGCCTCCGCCTCTGCTGCCGCCGGCCTCGCTGCTGGCCTGGAGCCCCATCCTGCTGCCGCCGTGGGGCCCGGCCTTCCTGCCGGCGCTCTATCCGGCGGCCTTCCGCTCCGCGTTTCCCGGGTGAGCGACGGGATTTGTGTTATACCATAATGTTACTTTCTTGTTATCAGTGTTATCAAAGATGTTATTTAACGTGTTTTTAACTCAGCTGACAACACCACTATCTTAAAAGCTAATTGAAACTTACGTTTTTGACTATCGTTATCGGGTCACTTACTAACCTTTTTATTGGTCAACAAATACTTCCTGTGATCCAGAATGAAGTTGTTAGAAAATTTCGAAAGCCTCGTTTGTTTACATATACTTTGTGTGAGTAAGCTCTCGGTAATCTGTTGTCCAAAGGAACGTGACATTCTATCTTTGTATGTGACAGTTTTTGCACCTCTCTTAGTGAGAGGACGTTAATAATTGTGTTTACAACCTGCCGAGGCTCTTTGAGTGCCGCCCATTGATGGTGTCACGTACGGGATCGCGGGAACGTCTCGGGCCTCCACTTGCATTTTTAATACAACACTGTGACGTATTGATAAGACCGGACTACATTTCAATATGCTGGACGCTTCTTTTATTTGGGTCACGTTTTCTCGAGAGCACCCTCTTTGGGTACAATAGTTGAATCGACGGAATTTTTAATGTTATTTCTTTCAATTATACGCCCTCGAGACGCTCTGTTAACTGAGAGCTTTCAAGCTCTTTTTTATTGTACTAATCAGGTTAAAGCAAGGAGACGATTCTTTCATTTGAAATAGTTTCATTGTTAAGAGACTATATATAGTTTGCGATATAATTAACTACAAATATTGTGACACATTGATCTTTAAGAATTATGGAATGAAGCTCATTTAGATGGTAATTTTTCATATAAGTATAATTCAGAGATGGAAATGTTAAACGCTTCATCAATTTCATAATATTGTCATTCAAGAGGTAAATTGAAAAGTAGGTAATTAAAAGTAAAAATAATATTACGATAGGATAATGTGATGATACGATATGAGGGTAATTTTTAATAAAACCGTTCTATAAACTACTGGAAAAGTGGAATATTAAATATAAAATTTGAAAAAGGTTTTCCTCCTTCACTTTGAATCGAATAACGGTGCATTAAAATTAAGTGTCGGAGAATTAGATGTCGTGTTTCGGTTTGGTTGCTAGCAAAATAATAAATCAATCGACAAAATAACACATAAAAATTATAAGTTAAATAAATAACACTTTCATAATTATGGCAAAAACACAACGGACCACTCTAGGGCTTATGCCAAACTAAGCAACAGGATTTATTTACGACATTTGCCGTGCCAGGAATTGAAATCAGAACCTCCTCGTTCTAGTGAACTAGGTGGATAAAGGCTTAGGTACACCGATAGACTCCAAAAATAGTAAAAAAATAAATCATAATTTATGAATAATATTAGTCATGGTATTAATTTATGCATAGCGGATTTGTTGTTTTGACATTAATTAATAGAATATTGTCGTCGTCACGCAAACACCAAAAACTATTATTAAATTAAAAATCAATAATATGCCTTTTATAATTATTAATCATTTCTAACGATCCTTAATTTATTACGTATATCCATTTATAATATTAATGAATTCTTATTTTTAACATAATTTTAATTAATTTTTCGAACAAATGTTCTCTGGAAGAAATCGCGAACAGTGATAAGACGGCTAATTATTATTTACCATTTCTCTTTTCTCTCTTAATACAGTTTTATTTTTAAGTGTATTATTTAATAAAATAAGTAATAATTCATACCGATACATAATTGTGAAATAATTTATTGATCTTCGTATGTTTGTTTGTTCTGCCGTCGTGGCTTTGAGAATGAATCGATTGTAATTAAATTTGGTACTTTCCTGCGTTATTGGTAGTCCACTGCTAAACGCAGGCTTCCCCGTTTTTGCACCAGTTTTTGCTAGGATTTGAAGGTTAATAATTTGCTATGCAGTTTTATAAAAAAAATGTTATAATAGGTATTTGTTTAACAATAAACATAGTTGTAGTATTTTAAGTAAGAATTGTATAATTATGTAGAAAATAGTTTAGCAAGATGTCTTTTTCCAGCTGTTTCAAAAACTCTCCCATTTGATGTCCGTCAAAGACCAAAAAGATTCAGTTATTCAATTTTTAACTATTTCTTTTCTTTCCAGCCTTCTGGACAGTATGAAAATGCCTGGACAGCGGCCAGGGTTCCAGATCTCAGATATTCTAGGTCTGAATGAAGGCAAGGGTCTAGAACCGGCGGCTTCGCAAAGTTCTTTAGGGGGTTGTTCTTTGGAGCTGCCGCCTTATGCCCCACCCCATCACCCCTACTCCCACGAACTGCTAAGGCATCACCAGCCTTGGTTGACATTAGATCATCACGAAAGCAATGGTAAGTCATTTTACATCGAACATATCATTTCCTTAATTATTTATTAAAATTGCTATTGTGCTGCTGAATTAAAAAGAAAATCACACAATACTACGTCCAAATGGAATGACTAATCAAAGTAAAATAAGACAAGTAATTACTAAGATAGAGTGGCTACAAATATTTACATTATTATTATTACATTTACGTTAGATCAGTAAAAATATTAAACCTGACCATTTATGATTAGATATCGTATAAATAGTACTTTTGACTTTAATTTGAGAAATTATTTTGAAATCATAGACGGACACTTTAATTTTATTTATCGGTATAAATGTCGTCAAGTTTACTAAATCAAGTTCAATAGCTACCCTATGTATGACACTTGCGTATCATTCTAGATTCTAATGACACGTATTTGACTCCTGACAAAGAACATGCATAGGTTTTTAATTCTATATCGTCATAGTTAACACTGGTAGACAATGAAATGATGAAATTAGCACATGGGAGATATCTCTTAAAATAACGATGCCGAATCCAAAATTGGAACATTGTTAAGTATTATTTTTTTATTATTAAGATTCGCCCGCGACTTTGTCCACGTTAGACTTAGTAAGACTTTTTATGCACCCTGACTAATTTAAACTACCTTCTTGAAGCATCCGGCGAGATTCCCAGTTTGTAAAGTACCCCATTATATAATAAAGGATTTAACCAATCGTTTTATGTTAAACTGTGTCGGAATAAGGTAATGTTTATATGCCTTAACTACTTGAAATCGCTCCAGGAAAATGCCGCAGGATCCCCGGGATATAAAGTACCGCAGATTTTAAGTCCGGGAATTAGCTATAGCTAAAACTGTATAGAAATAGGCCCAGTAGTTTTTACGTGATTCCCGAACAACAGAGAAAACTAAAAAAAATTAAAAACTAAAAACTAGATACACTTTTACAATTTTGTAATATTACTAGCTTTTGTCCGCGACTTCGTCCGCGTGGAATAGTTACTTTGGGCTAACGCTAACTTTTACCCGCGACTTTGTTTGCGTAGAAGGTGCCCCACCGCCCTTTCCCCCATGACTGATCGCCGGTCTTGCACATCATAAAGGCGCGCGCTGTACTTAATCATTATTTTGCTGCGATTTTATTTTATACGTGCGACATCTCCTAAGATATTCATTGAAATCGAATGATGTAAATGGCAATTTTGTTTTAAATTAAATACTTGTGATGAATAAGGTATTTATTTTGATAAGGATTAATATCATGTTTATAAAAACACCTTCGCAAATAATGCATTATTTTAGAACAAATTTGGTTAGCATAAAAAAGGTTATAGTGAACCAACCTTAAAAGATAGACATATGCTGTCGCGGACTTTTTTTTAGAACTTTTAAAGGGGAATCATTCTGTCACAAATGATTTTTGCGAAACTTTAACCGTTTACGCAGCGCACGCAGCGGAAGTTTTCAAAAGGAAAAAAAAAACCCGATTTTGAAACATTCTTCATTGGTACTCCGCTCCTATTGGTCTTAGCGTGATGATATATAGCCTATAGTCTTCCTCGATAAATGGGCTATCTAAAACTGATATATTTGTTCAAATCAGACCAGTAGTTCCTGAGATTAACGCGTTCAATCAAACAAACAAGCTTTATGTATTAGTATTAGTATAGATTAATAGGATATGCCCGCGACTTCATCTACGCTTGACTTGAAATTCCCGGTCAGAAAGCTCTCTCTCACACCTCAAGCTAAGCATATACTGCTGTTCACAGACACTTTTGGATCTGAGAGATAAAAATTCCACCAAATTGACTTGGTTTTTGGGATTATATTTTTAAATACCTATATTACTCACCGAAAAGCTCAAGGTGCCTCAAGAAAATTTTCTGAATTTGTATAACAAATCATTTTGTAGGAGTCTGGATAACATTTAAACCCGGCTAATTAATCTGGCTTTTTTATTTTTCAATTCCTTAAGTATCTAACTTTAAGTTACAAAAATTTTAAAATGCCTCAAAAACATTTTTTTAATAAATTTAATAAACAGTTTAAAAAAATTCAACGTTTAACCTACGGCTTTCAAGGACTATTATAAAAAATTTCACACTACCTCAAGAACCTACCTTAAATTGTTCACTAGCTCACGGACTATTATAATATTATAGATATATTGTGAAATTTATTTGCACAAAGAGAATATACCCATACTACGTAACCCATTTTTTTACAATTTTTTTATTCATACATATTTTTTATCTCAATCATCTTCAACGAGCACGTACCTAGGTGAATCAAAAAGTTCTTAGAAGTGCATATATATAATACCTTTTTGGGAGAAGTTCGATATTCAAATTAAATAGTGTCAATCACACAATATTTATGCCAACTGTCACTTCATTTTCTTAGTTCGTCCGCACGTAATAAATTGTTTTGTGGAACGAGTTGCTAAACGCAAAATTATGGATAAAAGTAAGTTACGTTCGATGATAAAATATCTCAGCTCGAGAAAAATGTCTACGAAAGAATTTTTTTCAGACATTCAGCAAACATTAGGGGATGATGCTGTACCCTGTTCTGTAACTGTACAGTTACGTACTGGATAGCTGAATTTAAAAGAGGATCAAGCTGTAAAGATGATCCGCGTTCTGGGCGGCCTTCAACCTCCTTACGGAAGAAAATGTCATAAAGGTTGAGAGTCTGGTTTTGAAAGATAGAAGAATAACTATAAGACATATAGCTGAGATCCTAAAGATATCTTTTGGTAGCGTTCAATCCATTTTAATTGATTCACTGGGGTTCAAAAAAGTATCGCCAAGATGGGTGCCAGGAATGTTAACCGGCGAAAACAAAAAGCGACGTTTGAATATTTCTAAGTGTAATCTCGAAATGTTCCAGCCTGATTCGGAACTTTTTGATTCACTCTCGTATACTATTAGTATCAGCACAAACTCTCGTCGACTTGCTTGACAACTGCACTGCACTACAAACTCTTCGTTTTCAATCAGCTGACGTCCCGGCATATGTAAGTCAGCGTTGCCACCTGTGAGTTTAAAAGGCGCTAAACGCTGCGCGCTATATTTAAATGTAACTCGAAAAATCACGAGGTTTTCCTAGATGGTATTATCTACGTGACGATAATCTAAGCCCCCCGCCCTACCGGCCCTGTAATCATTCGTGGTATTTTGAAGATAGAACGAGTGACGTAGTATGGGTACGTTCCCTAATCCTCTGTCAGTCAAAGCCATATAAGTTACTTGTAAAATAAATGATTACGATTGGAATTTTTACGTTTACCTAATACTCTTGCATAATCATTGACATATCATAAAAATCGATACTACTATCTCATTCGCAGATAGATCAAAGTTTGGTTTATAAACAGGTCTGTGTAACTGACATTTTTATCCGAAGATAAACGATAAAAGTGACATTTGAACCATAGATTTAGAGAATTAAGGTAAAAGATATCCATATCGCCTGTTGTTATTTGTCGCAAGGTTAGGTAAAAAACCAAAGTTTTAAAATTCTCATGCTACGATCTAGTGAGAATTTACGGTCGTACAAATGACGGATACATTATCAATCAGAAAAGAAAAAATCCTTAAAAGTATCTCAACCAATTTTACTATACATTGATTAGTATGTAACGTAGTATGTTATAAACAATGTATTAAAAAGTAAGACATTTTGTATTATATAGATATATTCTAGATCCATAGTTCCCTCTTTCTTAAACCATGAAAGAGATTACCTAAATTAAAAATAAACCAATGTCGAACTTCTAAATCTTATTACCTAATGACGGTCTCTGTGGTTGAGTGGGTTAACCGTTCGCCGGCCTATTTCACTGCAGCGCAGAAGATCCGAGTTCCATTCGTGGCATTGTAAATTTTGTTAACGAATTTTACGATAAATAATATGAATATGCCTGAGTGTCTGGTATCGGCCCCTGAGTGGTCCGTATATTATCCGAACACAAGCGTAACTTGCTTAACTTCGGGATATGAAACGTGTCTTTTGTCTGTCGATTTTTATAGATAGCAAATGACATTACTTGGAGTTTATGTCCAATTTTAACGAGTTGTAAGGAAAATGAAAGAATAGTACTTTTATAGTTATAAAAATCCGACATAAGTAAATTTGTTGTTCAATAATTTCAATCTTCAGATAAAAAATATTAATCTAATAATTACCGTATTACGTTGAATAGCGCAAAATATGTTTTCTACCATTATTCACGTCTCTTTAATACGAAGACATTCAAGTGAAGTTTTAATTTTAAATCATTGGTACCTTTCAAGTATTGATTTAATTTTTCTTGAAATTTTTCCATTTTCACAAGAAGAAACATAAAGCGTTATTCTTACCAGTTTCTAAATCGTGTGGAAAAAAGTTCCACAGTTTATTAATTCATCAGGGTGAAAATATATATAAGGCATTAAAACGTGATCAACTAAACTAAAATATATATAAAATTTGATATTGGAGTTGTATAGAAGATTTTCCTTCAATGTCAGTACGTTGTAATTGTAACAATACACACATAAGACACAGACACCCTCAGCCCACAGAAAAAGCTTATCTTTATAAATAAATTTCTTTTGTTTGTGTGTATGTCACTGAACACCTCCTTCAAGTGGATTCTAGAATAGTTTAGATTTACAATTGGACAGGGAGGTGTCACTGGAATCGGGTTCTAGATTTTTATTTTTTCAGAGCAGGGCAACGTCTGCCAGAACTAAATGCAACAATTTGGTCTTTGCCTAGTAGGTAATAGAACACTTTCTTTTGCCGTCAACACGTTGTTAGTGTAACAATATGTAAAAGCAAAAACAGATACACTCCCACCCTACAGAGAAAGTCCATCAGCGGTTCATATATTATAAGAATTAAAAATATAATATAAATTTTATAGAGTAAGGAGCGGCAATTCATCATTAACAAGCAGCTATCTCCAAAATTTGTCATTGAACCAGGTGACATATTATCATATACAAATAAGTTGACCCACTCGAAAATAATGTGTATTCGGTAGTAGCGTTCGAGAGGCCGAGATTACTTTTTGAAATGCTCCTCCAGTGGAGTGCCTTCACCCGCTAATCTGCTATTGTCATTAATTATTTTTATCGCTTATCTAACACTTTCGGCACTTTATGTACTCGTGCATTTTCAATTGCTTGTACAACAATGATTATGTATCTGTTGTTGATCGATTTGAATACGTTTTCGGAGTACCGTACCCACCGTGGCAAAAACGGAAATCTTATGAAATGGTATTTATGTTCGTGTGTTTTACTATGTATTTTTATTAGTTTTCAAAAACGATTAGTTTATTTGGATATTATTTGGCAGGAAGGTGTTTTTTACATAACGCTATACAATTGGTAGATGATAAATGTCACAATAAATTCTAACACCATTCTTTTAAAATATGACCAAAAAAATATTTTGAATAACATTTGAAGCAATAATTAATACGCTATTTGATATATTTAATTTATGATATCATAACTTGCTATTCACATATACAAACTAGGCTTCGGCGTTTTATAAGATGGTAAAAAGTGTATAAGTTGACTTGACGAAACTGCCTTATTGTATTCGTTTAAAACCTGCCGGTGGCTACGATTTAAGTACTGACAACTAACTCTAAAAAAGTTCTGTGTACGTAGACATGTGGGATATCGTTAGATCTCCAGAAAACATATTGGTGGTTTCTAACGTTCTTTTATAATTAAGTCAATATTCTGTGAGATATTTATTATAAACATCGTGAAGTATACATCTTCCTGTACCTTTCAACTATAACAGGGTACAAAATTACGAAACAATCTGATACGGTGTTAAAGCTTAATAAAATTGCATGAACAAAATTTGTTGATAAGTTTTTTAGATATGAAGCTAATTAAATTTATTTTATAGTCAAATGACACAAATAGTTGACGTTCTTCACATCCACGGAATCTTACACTGTGCGTGAACTGAACGCGCTTGGCCAATTTTTTGACATTGTTATTCTTTTACTTGTTTCTCAACTAAGATTATCTAGTAGATATTTGACATTATCACAAGAAAAATATTTCTAATATTTTGTGCCGCAACCTTGTTGCCTACTAGTAATTTGTAATACTCGCCTTAGCATTAAATCCTGGTTACCTCCTCTTCAAAACTCAAGATCTGCTTCCGAACTTTTTCTCTACTTTCACATTTCTAATTGTAAGATCCTTAGCATAGAAATATCATCACGACGCGACGTCAAGCCATCGCTTCTTGGGCCTTACATTTATTGTCCCGACGGTGGTGGCGTGCCAAAACATGTTCTCCACAAAACGAACCGGTTTCTGCGAATGGGTCAAGAGGCATATGAGTCTTTTGGTCTCTTATATTTTCTATTTTTACTATTTTTGTGGTTTTACTATGACATTGCAAAGCGGCATATAGAAGATATTTTCTATACATAAGAGTCATTGAGAAAAATGCCTGTTCTATAGGTACAAAATAGACCGATCGCCGGAAACAGAAATGCTATGGAATCTTAAAAAGTTTTACATATTAGTAATTTCGTATTAAAATTATACGAATAATTTTAAAATAAATATGAGATCTAACTAATATTACCTACATAATAATATGAAATTACAATAATATACGTGGTTGAGCCATGCTGGAATTATTATAATAATTCAAGCTCTTAAGGCTGGCTCGATTAGTGTGATACCACGCTCTCACAGAATACCGGCGTGAAACAGTTAGACTTGAACTAATCGTGTTTCGTGCATTGAGTGAGAGATCCGATGGCCCACTTCCCATTCCTCCTACCTCATCTCCACTAAAACCGTCACCTTTCCTAAAAGCTGGCAAAAGTCAAAGGGGGCGGATGCGCCTGGCCAGAACGCATGCACCACTTAGGCAGTTTTCTGACATAATGTGCATATTGTTACAGTGACCACGTGCTAACAGCAGTGAACTGTATATCGAGATAACCGATGTGTCAATTCAGCCAAGCCGCCTTGGACAAGCGTGGCGAGTATACTGCCCATTTCCCAATAGTAGGAGGCACGAGCCGAGCAGTGGAACCTTTATGGGCTGTTATTATTATTTGTTTGTTTATGTATTATATTATAAGTACTTTACAGTCCGTGGGTCGTCTATCTCTTTGCCATCGTTGAAACAAAAAGGTGCAGCAATTGTTTCAAATATTGTAAAATTCGTTCCTTAACTTAATTATCCCTTAAGTTTGAGTCTGATGCTGAGATATTGAATGATAAACGTAACAGTAATGAAATTTTAGGCATGTTTAACGGGGTTTGCGGATGGTTCACGCCCCACAGGGGCAATTTGGGGTCGCTACCAAACACGGCGATTGTTTGGAGATATGGGGTGCGATGCGAAACAAATTTGTCACCAATAGACGTGGCTCAAGCCCTCATGAGCGCCCGAAGGCAGCTGTCGGCTATCAATAACACACTGTTTGCGGCTGTTAGGGATGCAATTTGTTCATTATTCGATGACAGTCACAGACGCTATTGTTGCTATGGCTATTGTCTATTCTGTTATGGCGTCAGTCGTGGCTTTGATTTTATTAGAATTAGCCGTGAAATAACTGTAATTGGGTGGGGCAGAGTATAGAAATATATTTTATACATATCTACGTTTATAAATTCGTAAATGGTATTTAAAAAATAATGAGTCTTTAAGTATAATCTTCATTTTATTGCGAAAGATTGCAAAATGGAAGAGAAACTGTAAATTAGGGCTCCAAAATGGAAGTTTATGGCGCAACAATGGTTAATTATGGTGCAATGGCTCAATAGCGATTGAAACACAATATTTTGAGTTACAAAAATGTCAATTTGTCTATTCTATTTTACTTCATTACAATATACAATTTTACTTGCTCTTGATATTTATCTAACAATTAGGTTACTACTTTCCCCATCAACTACAGTATTTTATTACAATTGCTTACAATGTAACCGAACCGTTTACGAGTAGACTGTAGAAGTACTTACTATATCAGAGTAAAAGTAACCAGCTGCCAAAAGGGTAGGTGTGGCGCGACCCACCGTTCCTACCCCTCTTTCCCCGCGCCGCACACCCACCACGCCCAGCCTCCCTTTCCCCCTCTCGCTTCACCATATCCGTGTGAAACAACTAAACATTCGAGGGTTGAACAAGTAATATTTGCTGTGATTTTTTCATGCCCCATTATTTACTTGTTGTGTGTAGAATCTAGTTTGAATTCAATAGTGAACACAGATTAAGTGGAGATTTAGATGGGAGTGTTTTGTTAGAGGGCTCCTTCATATCTTTCTCATGTACTCAGTTTTAAAAAGAAAAGTACCTATTTTAATTAGATTTTTACTCGTGACTTGGTTATTACAAATTGAATGAAATGCATTTTAACATCTTTCAAAGTTCATGAAAATCTGTTTGTTTGTAAAGTTGACACCCAAGGTTAATTGTGGACCGATTTAAATTTGTTTTTATTTGAAAGTGCATATTCTTGAGATAATCCTATTGTCACCAAATTAGGATATGATGAGGGGATTCCAGGGAAGTCGAGGATAAGGGTTGCCTTATTGTAGAGCGCCAAGCGCCAACACTCTTCGTAAGGCAACCTTATATACGCGTGGAAGTAGTAAAATTTTTACAGGAGCTTAATAAACTAAATAGTTTCTAAACCTATTCAAATATTGCTGCAAGTAAATATTTTTTAACCAAAAAAAAACCGACTTTGAACTAAAAAGCATAAAATAAATATTTTCTCATCTTGAAGTCGGTGCCAAATAAAACAAAAAACAACAACAAAATTGCAAAATTCACCGACCAAAGTGTTATAGATACTTTTTTTTTAACAAAAGCAAAACTAACTTCAAAATAAAAACCAAAAGATTATTTTCTACAATATCTTGGACATTAGCAACAGCGTGCATTACTACTAGCACTTTTGGTGTTACAAATGTCTATAGGCGATGGTAACCACTTTCCATCAGATGGGCCGTCTGCCTGTACACGGAACTAGCGCAATAAAAAACAATCTGTGCATTTTGCAATTTTAGTTTTTTATGTTTTACTTGGCATCGATTTCAAAATTTAGAAAATATTAATTTTTTGCTTTTTAGTTTAGGTTGGTTTTGGTTTTGTAATTTTTTTTTATCATAACGTCATAAAAATTAGTAAACATTTTTGAAAGTACCCTATTGAATATTATTTTTCTTTGTTTTAGGTGTCCTCGGTCAGCAGGCGAGTCCAGACAGCACATCGCGTGCTTCAGAACTTTCCTACGTGGGTCCATCGGCAGCTTCCCCCCCGATTCTCGACCCTCGCATAGACCATGACCACGAACCAGACGACAACGATATCGACCACGACGACGACCAGCACGACCAGGCATTAAACACCGGCACAGATCCCAATCTATCCCATAAAAAACGAAAACGACGTGTTCTATTCTCCAAAGCCCAAACATATGAATTAGAAAGACGATTTCGCCAACAAAGATACTTGTCTGCTCCGGAAAGGGAACACTTGGCCAGTTTGATCCGGCTGACGCCGACGCAAGTTAAGATATGGTTCCAGAATCACAGGTACAAGACAAAACGTGCAGTACAAGAGAAAGGGGTTCACGACTTGAATGTTGGGGGGTTAAACTCTCCCAGACGTGTTGCTGTTCCTGTGTTAGTTAAGGATGGACGGCCGTGTTTGGGGAAGCCTGACGGGCTGCCTTCCTTAGGTATGGCACTGCCTCCATACCACCCGTCTATTCATCATCAGCCGCCTGTGTCCGGGCAGGCGCCTCAACCCAGTGGTTGTTGGTGGTGAGGAACACCATTCTGACTTATATCAGTGTTTACTAGTCGACGTATCGCAGTTTCTTTTAATAGTTTTTGTTACTTCTTGTGTTTTAATTCATTATCACAATTGCCATAATCTATTTTATTAGGCTGATGCGTTTCGCTCATTTCTGTAAAACCAGCGTTAACTTAAGTATCAAAACTAATATAACTCTCATATAAAATCCAAAATATTTAAAATCTATATGACTTTTAGAGCTTTAGAATAAATATATTTTTTTAATAAAAATACAAAAAAAATCTAGAAATATTTAGGTATGTGTTTTGCTAAAAATATATAAGTTGAAGCGATTTACTATTTATATTGGCACTGACACAAGACCTTATCAACTATTCTGGTATTATATGTGATCACCATTAAACCAATGTGTTGAACCATACGAATTAAGTTGAACTGTGTGAATGTCGACAATTTTTGTGTATGAATATTTTTGCGTGTTAAAAATATGCAAAAGAAACTGCGATATTATTAAAATAATATGAATAAAATTGCCTACTTATTAATTTAGAAGGAAATTAAAAATAATAAAAGCTGAAGTATTATTCAGGTTAAATAACATCTCGAATACTAAATAACGAGTAGTACTAGTTACGGTATCTGTTTTTATTTGAATTAAAAGGTATCTAGAGTTCCTACTTAATATTATAATATTAAATCTAATATGATGAAATTGGTAGTCACCTACTCGATGTTAACTTTAAAGTAAGTTTTAGTGATCCTATACATTCCATGTTTAGAAAATCTTGTATATTTTGTGTACAAAGACCCTGAAAAACTTAGTTATGTAAGTAATTTTATGAGAACTTACCAGATTTTATCAGATTGCAATATTTAAATATAAGGTTCAGTATTATTATAGTCGAATATGATTAGTGAATAATTATTTATGTATATTCCAAATGAAATTTAATTAAAAATATCTATTGTATTAAATAAGACACATTGAAATGACTATTTGTATATTGTGTACATATTGACCAGTTACCATATACCCTTAATTTTTATTTAGATGTTAATGGTAAAGGATGATCCTTACAAATATCGACACTATTATCACTGCCGGTTAATTGAAACAAACTTACTTTCATATTTAAATACCTATTATTATAAATTTACGTTCATTTACAAAGCCATCTTATTAAATTTACAATAATGAAAATTTGAATAAAACCACAATTTCATTAGCTACTGCTAATAACTGTTAAATTGATAGTGAAATTTCGTGATTAATTGTTTCTATGACATAAACGATCATAAATATCATATCTTTAAAGGGAAGCAGATAGAAATTAAATAGTATGAAACCCTAGCCACTCGTTAATGTTAGGATATCTTGTAATTTATCTCAATATTATGTAGGTACCTTTAAAGTATTAAAATACATTCCGATAAAGTTAACATCCGAAAATTAAGGGTAATTAATTTAATATTGTAAAAACGTGTTACTTATAAATTATTATCAAAATATTACATTGATTGGAAACAACAACGACTGGTTTTATTGGTACCTTATTTCCTCTTCAATTTGCACAATAAGGTTATTTAATTTATTTGAACCTTCCATCACACTTGATGGAACCGTCCCACTAGACCGTGAAATGAAATGGAGCGTCCCATTGGACCATTGCCTGTTTGCCTGCTTCAGGCTATAAGAAAAAGTACCACTTAAAAGGTACTCTGACGGAGTTTGTGTTTTTCAAATTTTATAATGTGGCGTCTTCAAGGTGCTTATGAATATCATTTTTCAGAAAATCTTTCTTTCTTCTAGTTAAACATCTTCACTTAAAGATCCTATAAGTGGCTTACACAGATTCGTGCTATGAGAGTTCCTCTACACAAAACGTATATTATACACCTAATCTAACTTTTAAAAAGTTTTTTTATGAGGTTTTAAGAGAGTATTGGAGATTAACCGATATCGATATTTGTACACCATGGCCACAGGGCCCTTGACCTGTGCAACTCTTTGTTCTACTGTATTTTTAAGTTTATAGTTTTTTATTTATGTGAATTTCCATAACTGACTATTCACTCAAAACCTTATAAAAATTGTGCAAATATACTAATATCTAAAATACACGTGTAATAAACTCAAATGAACTCAAACAAAAGAGGATTATTTTCAAGTAAACGTCATTTTGGTATAACTATTTAATATTTTTTTATATATTTTGATGTTACTGCTCGATCTGAGATAATGTAAACTTTAGTGACAATTTCACGCAGATGTAACGATGTGTTTATTGCGATAATTGTTATTAATTGTCAATGACGTTAAACATTACAGGATAACGTATGTATATGCACTAATGCAGCTAATTGTTAAGGGTTTAGCTAAATAGAGTTCGCTATCTCGCTCACCCATTACTACATTTTTGAAAGCATAAATTCACACAATTTACCTACGACAAATCCGTATTACACAAAACTTATCAAAAAAATTACAGATGTTTCACAAAAAAATCGTTATGATTTCGTAAACATTTCTATATAAACATTTTTTATGTATGAAATCTTGTTAGAATCAAAATGATTTTATTGGGAAATATTCATAATATTTTAAATTAAATTTTGTGTAAATTGTCGTCTGTAAATTCTATGAATTTCAGTCTTCAAAATTGTGGCAATACGTGAGCGAGTTAGCGACCTCCATTTAGGTAGATCCTTAACAGTGTTATTTTAACGCTATAAATAAGACGCATTTGGCCACAGTCAATAACAGTAAGATTATTCCAGATGGTGTAGGGATATGAGGATTATTTAATAAACTAGCTTCTGCCCGCGACTTCTTCCGCGTGGAATAGTTAAAAAAAGGTAAGTTAAAAAACCCCTCCCGATTTTAAAACATTTTTCATTGGTGCTCCGCTCCTATTGGTCTTAGCGTGATATATAACCTAATTGTTTTTTAATGTATAAATTGTTTTATTGTATGATGATGATACCGGCAATATCAATACTTAATTAGGTGCATAAGTTGTATAATAAGCTGTTTAAGTAATTCAAGTTTTTTTAACTATCCCACGGGAACTTTTTAATTTTTCGGGATCAAAAGTATCCTATATGTTGACCAGGGATATAAGCTACCACCATATAAAATTTCATTTCAATCGGTCCAGTCGTTTCGGAGATTAGCCGGTATAAACAGACACACAAACAGAGAAACAAAAAATTTGAAAAAATCTAAATTAGTTCTATTTCACTTCTTACATCCCCCTGACTTGGATTTTAGCATTTTTTTTCATTGTACAGAAATTCGGCCTCTACAGTTTTATTATATGTATAGATAGAAAATATAATAATATTGTCGCAATGTTCAGTGACCGTTGTTCAGCAGAGTATAAGTCGGCATGTGACCGCGGGCATTGTTTACCAGTTAAATATTTACTTGTCCCGGGCGTTTATCTAATCGTCGGCTGCCAACCGCGATAGCTTGCGACCTGATTACTCAAATACCTGTACCTAAACTGTTTTCTCTTCACCTGTTCTATTTATTGCGTATACAGCGGTCTTCATACAACAAACATTTTATATACATTTGCTAAAAAAAATAATGAAATATTTTACACGCGCTTATTTGTCTATCAATGTTGTAAAGCATAATTATGGACAAGTATATTTTGGCAAAAACTTACGGCCTTTTAATGTCTAATTACAGGATTCAATTTCTTCACTACTAAAGAAATAAACATTTAACCACAGAAATTGACCAGTAGCTGTGCATTTAATATACCGCGGTTTGCTATAATTATATTATACACTACGTTCGGGTCTTCGTCCACGCTCGACTTGAAATTTCCGCGGAATTCCCGGGATACAAAGTACCGCAGAATTAGAAAATAATGTAAACTACCATTTTAGTGAAACTGTGTCGGAATCTACTAATCTATCTAATTTTTATGAACCCGAACAACTACAAACTGGCGGGATTCCCGCGATAAAAAATGTTACACATTTTACTACATAGAATTTGCTGGAATTTGATTCTTTTAATCTGGCCATTTTAAATCATGCCCAGAAAAATTTCCGCGGGATTTTCAGGATAAAATGTAACGCAGATTTTAAGAATTTGTTGTCTATCAGCGAAAACCGCATCGAAATCGGCCCAGTAGTTTTTACGTGAATCCAGGACAAACAGCCAAACAGACAAGAAATCTAAAAAGAGTTACATCGTGTTCTCCATCGTTTATATGGTGTGTTCTAGTTGTTGTTTTTGAAGTGTGATAGTGAAACCTCTATTGTTGGAATAAGGAACCTAGTGGTTGGCGGGAACTTGAAAGCAGATGTTTTGCTGTGCGTTTAAAAAAAAGTTTAATTTTAATTGAAAGTGAACAATAGCTATAGGATATTGATTGTTTTTTGCGAAGAATTGTGCACTTGTATGATCCGTGATTTGTATTGAATATCCCAACTGTTTAGTATAATGTGCTTTTTCGAGCTGCCACAATAACTCATTCGTTTAGTCAGTCAAAGATCTATAATTTGTTTGAAAAATAATATTTATAATATGTAAATAGTTAACACTGGATAGATACAGAAATCGTGCATAGTCATACTTAAAAAGATGAAGACGAACTATAAGGTTGCTCTTATTTACCGAGACTTCTTCCGGTCTATCATATTCTTCCTAAATATAATTCTGAAATTGCTTCTACCATATAATACATTCGGTAATAACTATTTCGATTTTAAGTATCTATTCCATGAGTTGTCATAAAGGTATGTTTATAACGTGTAGGCACTGCCGATGTACAAAAAGCATTGAAAAGCTTTTGGCGATTTGATTGAAAACAGTTAACAATAAGAATGTCACCGTCTATTAAATAAATAATAACACTCGACACAAAGGACTGGAGTCGTCGGTAGTGCGACAATAGGCAAACAAACTGGGAATTAATTTCTATAAATTTACAAAACGCCTTCGAATCCGTCGTCATAATGGACCCAATGGAGGCGATTGATCGTCGAAATAGGAGGTTAAGCCGATTAGTGCGATATACAACAAATATTACATAAAGCCTTTCGGGTGCCGAGCTGTTGACACACGTGGGAGCTACATTTTAGCTTCCGACCCGATAAAGTACGTATGTTTATTCGATTTCATTTGTTCCAGTTCAATTAACGCTTTCAGTAGAGCACTCCAATATACAAGGGAACTAAGATGCATATTACGAATATGACAAGTATATCACAATAAAATGAAACTTTATGCTATGTCTTACACATACCGATATATCTAAATACGTCTCAATTTCACTACGGACCTATTGCACAATGTTAGCTTTTATGATGTTTCAACAATCAGCTTTAGGTTTTACTATTTTAAGAATAAACTAGTGCATGTTTGTGAGTCTGACTCTCATGAACAATTTTTTTCTATAAATAAAACACATTCGCGAAGTCTTATTCTATCCCAATTTTAAAATAAATGTAATTGTATTTTCATAAAATTTTAATTATTGATGATTATCATGATTAACCAAATACCTACAACGCTCGCCGGTCGGTGTCACGACGTGCATTGGCACTTAGCCCATACAACGATTCTCGCTAGATTTTTAGTTGGGCATTATTATATTTTACATAAATTTCATCAATAACAGGAATGACCGTATGTTATTGTAGCTATCATTTTGGCCAAAATGGCCAATTGTCCACCTAAAAACAAGTTCAAATTATAATGTTTTATATTTTATTGTTTTGTTTAACTTTAAAAATCATCCACACATAACTCTATATTATTATATTATATAGTATAACTCTATATTATTATATAATATATTTTTGTACAAAATAAACTCTAACATTTCTAATTAAATTCATAATTAGTTTTCCATGTTATTGCTTGGTTGGATGAACCTTAGTTGTGAGTGCAGAGTGTATTGATTTAGCAGAATTTTTCGATTTTGAGCTGTGCATAGAACCAAATACAGATTATATTTCACTAATGATGTAATTTTGAAGGAACCAAAGAGTATGAAACACAATATTGTCGATGTAAGCGCAATATCGTTATGATGGACGAGCGAGCGGGGCGCGGACGGTCAGTGCGCAGTGGACTTGAAACACTGATAAGGTGGTCGTAGATAAACTGACGATGCACCTGCGGTTGGACAAAGAACCAATCATTAAAGAAAATCATTACTGCAATAATTCAGGCACTAACTTAAATGCAATCACAGCCTGAAGTGTGTTATTTCGTTCTCCAATATTAAAACGTACCTATAAGGAGACAACATGCTTTAAAATAATCTTCTGCTAATTAGCATTAACGACTCCGGTGGGAAAATTAAAAACAAAGGTAAAATTTAAAAAAAAACTTATTTCCAAAAACAATGGGAGATTCTTACACAAGGGATGAAAGTGATCTATTTAGGGACAAGATACTTTGGTGCGCGAGGGCTCTAATAGTTCGAATTTATTATTAGTATTATAATTATCGAACACGGATAGGTTTTTAGCATCTTCAGACGTCCTAGAGCGATTACCACCTCGGCCTGTCCTATTGCCGCTACTACTAATTAGAACATGTTAACCAACGCTTAATAAACGCTTAAATACGCAGTTAGATAACTCTTTACTATACAGCATGGAAAAAGATAGTATTCTTCTTCCATTTTGTACAACAATACAAAATGTAAACTTACAGATTAACGGTGTAATTCATAGAGAGTTAGAACAAGTTTGAAGGCTTCTTACGAACCATAAAGAAGGGTTCAAACTTACTCTAACTCTCTATGAATAAGACCGTAAAACTATCTAAGAATGCGCAAAGGGAGGACTTATCGCTAAAAAGAGATTTTTCCAGCCAAACCCCAGAAACGAATTGGAATTATAATGGCAATGGTGGTATACGTAATAATTTATATAATATGACTACTGACTTGATATGCTTAATTAATAGGACTTTAGACTTTAACAAATACAAATTAAATTGAAACATTACAAAAAAGTAAACAGTTTTTATAATAACTTAATTTCTTCCATTAGTTAGTAAATCTAATTGAGGTGGCCTAATCTGCTTGATAAATCACAGTCAAGCAGAACTGGTTGGATCTCGAGAATGTAGTAAGAGCTTACATGGCACGCGTGAAAGCCATTTTGCGGATAACCGAAGCCGTGCGGGGTCACCCTCGCGACCCGATTTATTGCTATTCCTCTAATAAACACGTTATGTTGTATATCTAACGAATATTAATAACACACTTCCTGGTGCACACGATGACTTTTCATATTTCATATTGGCTGTTATCACGTCGTTCCGGCTTTGTGTGGATTACGCGTAGGCTTAAGGGTGGCCATTTATTTCGAAGTTTGATTTAAATTTACTTTGCCCTTTGATTACCTCTTTTGCGTAATGCATGGGAACTCTTGTAATAAAAAAAATATGTATGTACATTCACAGATATGTTTTTTATTGTTAATGGCTTTGCTACTAGGCCTTTAAGCCAGGCGCAGTTGTATTGTAGACTACAATCGACGCCATGCAACGGAGTTCTTGTGAAAACTCGAAGGGCCTCATTTGGCTATACAGTTCACATTTCTCACAAAAATACATGATTACTACTCAAAAACTATCAATATCCTACAACTATTGTTCATTTTAGAGTAATTTTACACATTTTTAGAAAATAAAACTGCACAGCACAACGTCCGCTTTCAGTTCCCGCCAAAAACTCCCGACAAATATGTTCAACAAGATACACCACAGCTAAAAAAAAATATAAAAAGGAAACGATAAGATATTCTTTAAGTTCATTCCATTCATTCATTTAACCATTCAGTTAAAAGTAAAAAGTTGACTAATAAGTTTTTTTTTCACTGATTTGGCTTAAAATCTGTTTTAAATAGACAAATGACAAAAAGCAAAACAACCTAAGGTGCCATCTAGTTATGTAGATTTATAGAACTTTCAGTGTTAATTTTTTACTGATTTTAAAGGGAAAAAGGATCACCCAAATTGGGATCATTTTTATTTTGCCTGCCAACAAATATAAACGTATTTTTTAAATAGAACTCAGCTTTATTATATTTTTTATTACTATACCAAAGTTCTAAGTCAATTTTCTGAAATTATATTTAGGTTTGAATATTTGACCCCAAAGTATCACTCAGCGTAGATGTAAAGCAGTATTGTTTTGTCAAGTATTATATAAAGTAGTGTAATAGTAGTCAATTACGTTTTAGTCTCACGTGCATTATAAAAAGGCTCAGAGGAAAAACAACAAATTAATGCTGTTACCAATTTTATTTTGACTTGCACATTACGAGAAATATAATAATAATTAGGTTTTATTCCACAAATAGAATAGATGTTTTGAGTTCGAATAATATTATCTCATAGACTTGACTTAGAACTTTAATCTAATAATAGAAAGTGTTTATTCTGTTATACTCGATTATAATATTAAGTTTAATTTAGGTCTTTCAAAATTAGCCCAAAAATATATCTCCTTCGCTATAGATATTTTTCAGAGAAAAATAAATATTTTAGGTAATCGTGACGTTTATGATTTAGGTTTTGTGCCATTTTATATCGAGAAACATTTTCAGTGCCACGCTATTGGTAAAATAATAATGTTTAGTTTTTCGTGTTTGTATCGCAAGGCTCATTTTTCACGTGCCAGCAACAACGCACAGACATAAAGGTTTACGACAGGCCGTCATATTTATGGCGCTGGTATTGTGATATATTTTTTTGTTGTGCGCATTAGGTTTTATCTGACTTTCCGCTAAATCAAGTAGCTACTGGCCGGTGTCAGGAAATACCCTCGCATATATCATCGGAGGCGGATGCGCCCGTTTTGGGGTTATGTCTCGATTCCGCGGGGTTACGACCGAGCGAGTGAAACGAGGTACTGGGCTCGCTCCGCGAACATTTGTCTTATCGAATTCACTTACGGTACCAATTTTCTTACTTATTGAGCCAATCGCGATTTGTAAATGACAAAGTTGGTTCCAACGTGGATAGAAATCGTCCAAGTGCGTGTCCAGGATTATTGCCCTTTCGTTATACGATTCTCACTATCTGTTGTTTGAATTGAGAGTTACATACAATATACGGGTTCGTACAAAATTCTACAAACAAAAACATTTTATCGTATCTCGAATTTATTAATATTTTATTATTCGGCATTGCTTATTTGTTCCAAATTTTATGTACGTCCTACGGTGCTCTCCCCTGTGGAGGCACCCGAATATTCTAAATGTTTTGGATTCCACCATTAGACAATCGCTCATTTCCATTTTAAATTTACCATTCGATTTTGAAGACCGCACGTGGACCCAAGCTACCCTGCCCATTAGGCTAGGCGGCTTGGGAATACGCAAAATCTCAGATGTAGCTTTACCTGCTTTTCTGTCCTCAGTTTATAGTACTGTGGTCCTCATTGGCAAACTAATAAATCCGTCACTGAGTGACTTTGAGGTCTCATACTTGGCTGCGGCCAGAAACGCATGGTCACTAGCATGCCCGAGCCAAAATTATCCAGTAGAGCTCAAATCACAGAAGCTTTGGGACGGGCCGCTCAGCAAGTTGGTATATAAAAATCTCTTATCGTCTAGTGTCAATGAAGCTGAGCGAGCCCGCCTCTTAACAATCTCAAAATGGGAGTCAGGCTTGTGGCTTCAGGCACTGCCCTCATCAAATTTAGGCACACTCCTAGATGACACTACATTTAGGATTTCTGCTTCTATTCGACTGGGGGCACCGACTGTAGTCCCTCATCACTGTCAATGCGGAGATAGAGTTGGTGGTTCAGGTCACCATGGCTTGTCGTGCGTCAGAAGCGCCGGCAGAATACCACGCCATGCTGCACTGACATTATTCGCCGGGCTCTTGTCACCACCGGGACCCCAGCCATTTTAGAGCCAAATGGACTGTGTCGCGACGACGGCAAGAGACCGGACGGGATGTCATTGGTGCCATGGAAGATGGGACGACCATTAGTTTGGGACGCAACGTGCGTTGACACTCTGGCAGCGTCCCATCTTTCCGATACGGCTGTGGTAGCTGGTGCAGCTGCCGCCCGACAAGAGGACCTAAAACGCCGTAAATATGCATCCGTTGGTAGTGGATACATATTTGCGGCTTTTGGTGTCGAAACTCTCGGGCTATGGGGTGCAGATGCCCATCGCCTTTATCGAGACCTATCAAAACGCTTGATAGATGTCTCTCGAAACCAAAACGCCGGCCTATATTTTGGGCAACGCATAAGCGTTGCCATACAACGTGGTAATGCGGCCAGCGTTTTGGGAACGTTCCCAACTGACGGTGATTTGGGACCCATTTATTATTTGTAGTTTTTATCTTTTAAAAATTAAGTTGTATATATATATATATATATATATATATTAGAGTAGGTAAATTAGGTAAAATAAATTATCATATGTATCTCGAATTGTTTACATATACAAAAACTTGCTTTAAAATAGATACCATGTTACTATTAAAATATCATGGTAGATATAATTGAAGTAAAACTTTTTTAGAATCGTTGGGATTTAAAACTCGATGAACCGAAAAAGCGACACTAAAAAGAGATAAACATATAAATCTGTAGGACTAAGCCTACGAGAGAACAAGATACGAGTTTTACGTTGTGCAGTACATCTATACTTACTTCGGTCTTATTGACACTGATCTCAGTGTCAATAAGATCGATGATTAAACACAGGTTTAATTTGGCCCGAAATAAAACTGATTTTACGATTTTTGTTTCTTAGACTAAAACGGTGAATAATTGAAAGTGATACTTAAGAAGTTTACTTTGAATTACCTATAATATTTTGACGGATGTAGGCTAAAGGAATTATATTTATATTAATAAAAGCTAGAAAAGAATTATCTGCGAGTATATTCTCTAAAGTTTCACTTCTGCTGCGTGTGAACTGCAGATACACATAATTTTTTAAAATTGTTGATTAAACCTTAATTAACGCGCTATTTTTATTGCTACAATATTATGAGGTCATAATTTTTTACCATCATATAATATTTTTGAGGCCGCGACGTATTGCAAGTTAATAAATAGTATCTTAATTCATCTGACTGTCATTTTCTATCCTATTATCCAATTGTAGGGTGATATTTCAAATGTTTCCTCCCTAAAGATAATAAAAAAACATAAGAAAATACGGTCCACCCGTTCTTAATCAATTTTAAAGTGTTTCCCATTTGAATGCTTACTCGCGAATAGTATTTTATTGTATCTATAGGTAAAGACAACCAGATTAAACATACACCTCTCGATGTGTATAGATTGATTGATATTAAATCAGTATAGTTAGTTAAAGTTGCAATAACAAAATTATCGGAATATTGTAAAAACGTCAAATATAAAATTTATGATAGAATATCTGCGGCGTTGCTCGTGTTATCGTTATCCCACGGGAACCGTACATTTTCCCGGAATAAAGAGTAGCTTATGTGCTTCAAGCCGACAATTGGCAAGACACTGCGCAGGACAGAGGAAAGTGGCGTGCTCTCGTTTCGGAGGCCAAGACTCATTTTGGGTCGCTGAGCCAACGGAGTTAGTTAGTTTTAGTTATGTGCTTTCTATTCCAGACTATAATATATCTCTGTGCCAAATTTCATTTAGATCCATTCAGCCGTTCTGGAGTGATTAAGCAACATGCATCCAAACTTTCGCATTTATAATATTATTATACATATATTATTATAATATTATTATATATGTAGTATAGAAGTATAACGTTTTTATCTTGCCAAGCTTGTAAGGAATTTATGGAGATATATTGCAGCATAACATTTTAGTACGTCATGTCATTATTATAACTATAATAATATTTTTCTTTCCTTTTATTGTGTCTTGGTCTTATTGAGTATGCACTATTTGTTACAACTCCATTAATCCTTCAAAAAGTACTTCTGTAACATACTTCTGAATAAAACTTATTAAAAAAAAGAGAACTTGAGATATAAATAGAATAAGAAATATAAACAAAAAGTTTCTTGCCGCTTTTTTCCTTAACAGCAATAACACGTTGCGAATCGGTGTACATAGAATAGGAAGAAAAAATCAATTTTAACTTATATATATGACCTTCAAAAAGTGTTCTCCAGTGAAACTTATTTTGAATAAAAACTTTTGAATTTGAATTTGAATATAGATTGACTACAATATTAATTTGAAGCTCAGAACTATAAGTAGAGTTATAGTTATTCTTCTGGTGTTTAAACTTCACCCTCAATGCTGTAGACAGTTCGATTAAGACATATCGCGCCCTTTTTTCTGTAAAAAAGGGAAAATGAATAGTGCCGGACGGAAATATTACGTAGTAACGGCATTTCCGCACAATAAATCGGCGTCCAATCAAAGGAAACTCTGCACTGTCCTGTCGTATATCTTTATTAATGCTACACTTTATTTTATTGGGCCTTTTTATCGTTTGTATTGTTGTTGCATTTGGTTTAATTGATTACCCAGTGTCTGTATCAATTTTTTAACTAAAATATTTTTTCATGTTTTACGTAGAATAAAGTTTTTTTATTTTAACCTTTTACTCCATTTTTAGGATTCTGCTCCCATTTTTGGTAAAACTGGAATCCATTTACAATTATCATGTCCGTCCATCTATCTGTCTGTGTTTCATCCATTTCACGTAGAAGCTATTTTTTATAAGTAGGTTTTTAATTAATTATGTTGCATTAATTTTGCCACATTAGGTTAGGTTGCTTGGAAGAGATTGCTTTAAGCGATAAGGCCGCCTATTGTTTCTACTTTGACAATATTGTAATCGTGCATTTGGAGTTTTTGGCGGGAACTGAAAGGAGATGTTGAGCTGTGCAGTTTTATTTTTTAAAAATGTGTAAAATACTCTAAAATGAACAATAGTTGTAAGATATTGATAGTTTTTGAGTAGTAATTATGTGTTTTGTGAGAAATGTGAACTTTTGAGTTGTCACAAGAACTCCGTTTTAATGGCACTAGCTGATAACTTACAGTTCAGCTGTGCTACACATAGGCTTAAGAAAATGAAGAAACTACATTATAATCTAAGATTTGACTTAAAGGCCTAGCTGCCAAGCCATAAACTTAAAAAACGTGTATTTTTGTAATTGTATATTTGATGAGCAATAAAGTGATATCTATTCATTCTATTCTATTCTATAATTTCGTATATTTTGATACACTTTTATAATCTAGTGGTTTAAGCTTTGACTCGCCTAGTTCACTGAATAGCTGAGGTTCCGGTTCGAGTCTTGCTAGGGTAAATTTCGTAAACGAATTTTACTACTGTTATTTATTATGGTCGTATCTGGGATTGACCTCAGATATGGGCGATTTTTTTATTTAATGAAAAAAAACCAACAGCGCATATCAACATATTAACAACAACAAAAACTACTTATAATGTAGGGCTAATAACAGGTTTTTCAGAGTTCATTTTTAAGCTAACGAGCGAACTAAAGTTTAAAAATGCAATTTATAATAAATAAGTGAAAATAAGTATCTACTTACACACATACATAAATAAAATATAGATAGATAAATAAATGTAAATATATATCTATGTATTTATATATATATATATATATATATATATATTATATATATATATATATATATATATATATATATATATATATATATATATATATATTATACATTAACATTGAAATATAATAAAAACATATTGATATTAACTAAACTTATTACTTAATATATTGTTATTTTCATATGATGTGGTGGTGTCTGTTCCAACAATTGTTTTAAAGATTAACCTCTTGAATACGGGCTTAGAGTAACGAAACAAGTCAATATCACTAAATTTAGTGTTGTAAGTCTTAGCAATTCGAGTAAATATGCTATTGCTGGCGTAATTCGTTCCATGAGAAGGTATATGCAGTAGAGGAGTATGGCTGATAATTACCTATAACACAATCTTAACTTCGTTAACATGGGAGACAATGTGTGTTTGTCTGCCAATTAATAAATTTGATTTTACTACATAACAGGTAATAGTGGAAAAATATATTTCCGTATATGTGAGTTATTGTACTTTACGTCTACATGGCATAGGTGAGGTGGCCTTTTACCTTGTGTCGTTATCTGCAAGGGGAGGCTAAATCAGAAAATCGATATAGGGACCGAGCGACGGCGGCGTGCGTTTATTGCACGTCGCTTGTCAGTCCAATTTAAAAGTTTCCAATCTATTATCACTTAGGACAGCATTGAAAAACTCAGAAAAAAACGTAAGAACTTAGATGTTTTTCATTATATTTTTTTGTGGTTTAGTAACATTAAATTGAAGTTGTATTTTTAGAGTAGAGTCCCTGAGGCTATGAGCCTCTACAAAAATATTTCAAAACGACCTATCGACTCTTTGGGCGCTCAGATTGCTGGTTCCTATCTCGGACAACGGATCAGTACGGCGATCCAGCGAGTAGCGTAGCCAGCCTTCTAGGAATCTTACCCATTGTCTTCGATGACCTAGGCACAGTATACTACTTATAGTCTTAAGGGATTATAGATAGAATACAATATAAGTTAAGTTTCCTTCACTGTACTAGTTTATAGTTATAATGTTTTCAATATCCAATATTTTTTCAATAAAAAATATTTAAAGTGTGTCACGTTGTAATTCGCTCCGTCCGGCGCGCAAACGCGCAAGGCGACCTTCTTAAATTTGTCACTAAATATCATACGATAATTGTCGAGAGACTCCTTAATTTAGTTAAGTAAAATCACGCCACTTTTTAAAATGGATTCTCCCCGGCACGGAACGGGCGGAGGGCCGACCTGCCCCCCGCCCCCCGCGTCTCTTACCTTGGGCTTTAAAAGCCGGAGCGACTCCTGCGAGGCTCATTTATCACAAGACCTGGACCGCATCCCGGACCACATCGAATCCCGCCAAGACACGGAGACGGCGATCGAGGCCCTCACCAGCCACCTTCAATCCGCAGTGCGGAACTCGTCCAGACAGGTGCCAGTGGAGGATGACCGCCACTTATCCCTGCCGGACGAAGTGAGGGTACTGCTGAGGGAAAAGAGAGCCGCCTCCAGAGCTCACGACAGATATCCCACCGAAGACAACAGAGTCAGACTCCGCCAACTAGAGCGCGAGGTCAAACTACGTATCCGGGAAGTCAGGGAACAACGTTGGGACAGAACGTTGAGAGATATCGAACCAACTCACCAGGCGTACTGGAAGTTGGCTAGAGCTCTCAAATCAGATACCCTCACTGTCATACCGGCGCTAGAAAGAGCCGACAACACCGAAGCGTTCGATGATGAGGAGAAAGCCGAATGCCTTGCTCAGAGTCTAGAGCTTCAATGCTCCCCCACTACACAAAACGTCGACCAGTCACACCTGACGGAGGTGGACTCCGAGGTCGAACGTAGATCCTCCTTACCAGCGGAAACCACACTCGACCCAGTCACGGTCGAAGAAGTGCAAGATCTGATCAAGTCCCTCAAACCGCGAAAGGCCCCAGGGATCGATGGCATTAACAATCGCGTCTTAAAACTCCTCCCCGGCCACTTGATTATAATCTTAGTGAGCATCTTCAATGCCGCCATAACAAACTGCTCTTTCCCCGCGATCTGGAAGGAAGCAGACGACATCGGTATTCACAAGCCTGGAAAACCGGCTAATAAACCGTCCAGCTACCGTCCAATCAGCCTACTGAGCACACTCAGTAAGCTTTACGAGAGGGTCATCCACTCTAGACTTAGAGATTTTGCCATCAGCAAACATCTACTACCCGATGAGCAGTTTGGATTCCGTGCCAGACACTCATGCGTCCAACAGGTGCACCGCATCACGGAGCACATACTATCCCACTTTGCCCATCGCCCTCGCCCTATAGGAACAGCCGCACTGTTCCTTGACGTAGCTAAGGCCTTCGACAAGGTCTGGCATAACGGTTTGATTTACAATCTGTACCAGTTCGGTGTGCCAGACAGACTCGTGCTCATCTTGCGAGACTTCCTCCTAGGCCGTAGCTTCCGTTTTCGAGTGGAGGGAACACGCTCGTCCCCTCACCCACTCACAGTCGGTGTACCACAGGGCTCGGCCCTGTCTCCACTATTCTTCACGCTGTACATCAGCGACATTCCAAAAACTCCAGATGTGGAGTTGGCCCTCTTCGTGGATGACACCGCACTCTATACATCAGATCACAACCGACAAATGGCTTGCGTCCGGCTACAGGCAGCTGTAACAGAGCTAGGCGAATGGTTTCACAAATGGAGGATAGAGGTAAACCCGGAGAAAAGCGCACAATGTTTTTTCCCCGGGCACGCTTCGCTCTCCCAAACGCGCTTGCCTTCGCTTAAAAGCCATCTCGCTCTACGAACAAGAGATCCCCTGGGCAAAGTACACCAAATACCTGGGTGTCACCCTAGATCAGAACTTGTGCTTCAACGAGCATATCACTATAGTCCGGAATAGAGCACGATTTGTGATGGGTCGTCTAGCACCCATGATAGATAAACGAAGCAAAATGTCTCTCAGACACAAGCTTACTCTATATAAAACATGCATCCGCTCGATCATGACATACGCGAGTGTGGTATTCGGCCATGCCAAGCCTTCTCTTTTAAAAGAAACTGCAAATCGTTCAGAATAAATTCATGCGCAGAGCCGTCGGTGCTCCCCTCTATATGCGTAACGTCGACACCCACCGCGATCTGGAGCTTCCCTCCATCAAAAACTACATTACGTCGCTCTCGCATAAGTATTTCGATCTAGCGCCGCACCATCGAAATCCCCTCGTCGTGTCCGCGTCCGATTATAAGCCTTGACGAAAGGCTCTCGTGCGACGACCGCGTAACATCCTCACGGGCAAGGTCGACGATATCACAAAACGGCTGGCTCGGATCAGCCCGCCCGCGGTTAGGACGGCAGGCTGGCAGGCACCGACAGACAGACACAAACGGCGGCGTCGACGCCGCCAATCACGATGTCTCCACGTCCCCGCGAGGCATGCCAAGAGACACAGCCCCCCCATAGGATAGACTAGGCGTGTTGCTGGGAAGTTTCTTTCGCCGTTTCTTCTCTCCCAACCATAACACGTTGCGAAACGGCAGTAAGATAGTATAGGCCACCGCGAACCGCCGGTCCCGGTCCGCTGGGATCCTTCCTCACGGGTTTTATATTACCCGTCGCCCGCTCTCAATTAGTGCATTGTGTCGCCCTATGGTGGGCATCATTAGATTCATCCCCCTCTCATGGCAACAGTCCAGCCGAGGTGAAACTCCTAGGAGCCCCTCGAGCAAGTTGCCCCCCGGGCTCGAGCGCCTTCGCTTCGCAAAGGCACTCGCCCCGAAAACTCCGGTAAAGTTGTGAGGTCTTCGGACCAACAACATAAAGTCAAGTCCAATTAAAAAAAAAGAGGCTCATTTATTCGCCGAGCAGTCGTCGCACCCTTTTTGTTGAAATAATTAAAAAACTTGAGTAGAAGCAGTGACGTTAATAAGATAAGGTACGTAGAATTCTTGTTAAAATCTCTCTCTCTCTCTTTCTTCTTCTTCTCCATGTTAGTGAGGTCTTGTTTACCTTTACAGACATGGCTTTATTCCGGTCATGACAGGCAAAGGGATAGACCGCCGGATGAACCAGGAGGGTCATGTATAAAACATTAAAACCAGGACTTCTTCACTTCCCTTTTTAGGTGAGTGTTTTTTAACCCTCCCCAGAATTAGGTCTGTCCAATATTCAGTAGTAGGCTGTGTGACATTCTTAGTAACCAGACGCCTTCGAA
This sequence comes from Dendrolimus houi, assembly GCA_039645545.1. Lineage (NCBI taxonomy): Eukaryota > Metazoa > Arthropoda > Insecta > Lepidoptera > Lasiocampidae > Dendrolimus > Dendrolimus houi. The sequence continues at coordinate 11,627,273 of CM077132.1, forward strand.
CTCGGTCTCGAAGCATGCCATCACCGGAAGGGTTAGCTGACTAGCTTACCCTTAACCATATTTAATTCTCCTCATCTCCCCCAAAGCAGTGACAATAAATCAGCGACACCTCCTTCGTAAGAATTACTTATACCCATTATTTACTGGAATCCGTTCTCGTATTCCAGGGGGTCACGTTCGGACGAGAACAGCCTCTCGTTATCTACGTGGTCGACCAGCAGTTGAGTCGACCCACCGACACACATTCGAAATCACATCACACCTTCGTTATCAACGTTTTCCACGTGCTTCCGACGCCTGGCGGCTGCGTGACGAGGGCCTCGTCGGGCAGCGCCACCTGGGATAGCGTTGGAGCAGACACTTCCCGCAATACGTGGACGGGATGGCGCCCTTTTTAAAAACTATTTAAATCAAATTTTATCTACGACTGTGCTAATATTTACAACGTAACTTTATGGTATATTTCACGGTTAGGAACCGTCTAGATCCCCACGCCTTGGTAATCCTCCAGAACGGTAGTCCGTTGGTTTCAGAGCAGGTGACCAAGGATTAAGACCCGCGAGTCTTCCCTATTTTTCTTAGAATAGATTAATGCTTAATCTTAGTATTGCAAAGATTTGCTGGGCAAAGTGGGATAGTATGTGCTCCGTGATGCGGTGCACCTGTTGGACGCATGAGTGTCTGGCACGGAATCCAAACTGCTCATCGGGTAGTAGATGTTTGCTGATGGCAAAATCTCTAAGTCTAGAGAGGATTACCCTCTCGTAAAGCTTGCTGAGTGTGCTCAGTAGGCTGATTGGGCGGTAGCTGGACGGTTTATTAGCCGGTTTTCCAGGCTTGTGAATACCGATGACGTTTGCTTCCTTCCAGATCGCGGGGAAAGAGCAGTTTGTTATGGCGGCATTGAAGATGCTCACTAAGATTATAATCAAGTGGCCGGGGAGGAGTTTTAACACGCGATTGTTAATGCCGTCGATCCCTGGGGCCTTTCGCGGTTTGAGGGACTTGATCAGATCTTGCACTTCTTCGACCGTGACTGGGTCGAGTGTGGTTTCCGCTGGTAAGGAGGATCTACGTTCAACCTCGGAGTCCACCTCCGTCAGGTGTGACTGGTCGACGTTTTGTGTAGTGGGGGAGCATTGAAGCTCTAGACTCTGAGCAAGGCATTCGGCTTTCTCCTCATCATCGAACGCTTCGGTGTTGTCGGCTCTTTCTAGCGCGGGTATGACAGTAAGGGTATCTGATTTGAGAGCTCTAGCCAGCTTCCAGTACGCCTGGTGAGTTGGTTCGATATCTCTCAACGTTCTGTCCCAACGTTGTTCCCTGACTTCCCGGATACGTAGTTTGACCTCGCGCTCTAGTTGGCGGAGTCGGACTCTGTTGTCTTCGGTGGGATATCTGTCGTAAGCTCTGGAGGCGGCTCTCTTTTCCCTCAGCAGTACCCTCACTTCGTCCGGCAGGGATAAGTGGCGGTCATCCTCCACTGGCACCTGTCTGGATGAGTTCCGCACTGCGGATTGAAGGTTGCTGGTGAGGGCCTCGATCGCCGTCTCCGTGTCTTGGCGGGATTCGATGTGGTCCGGGATGCGGTCCAGGTCTTGTGATAAATGAGCCTCGCAGGAGTCGCTCCGGCTTTTAAAGACCAAGGTAAGAGACGCGGGGGGCGGGGGGCAGGTCGGCCCTCCGCCCGTTCCGTGCCGGGGAGAAGCCATTTTAAAAAGTGGCGTGATTTTACTTAACTAAATTAAGGAGTCTCTCGACAATTATCGTATGATATTTAGTGACAAATTTAAGAAGGTCGCCTTGTGCGTTTGCGCGCTCGACGGCGCGAATTACAACGTGACAAGTGTTAGGTTTGGTTTTATTGCTTTTGGATGTTTTTGGTAGGAACTCGAATTATATAATTTTATTTCTATAAAATTGTATAAGGCTAGTTAATATAACATATTTATGGGTTATTGATTTATATTTAAGTAAGAATTGCATATTTTTCAGAAAATATTTCAAATGCCTGGGTGATGGGAGATTTTATAAACCTGGCACCTGTTTGCTTAAAAATATTATAAAACTTGAATATTTCACCGTTGTAAATCCACCTAAAACCACAGGAAGCCATATATAAATAATAAAAGGTCTTATTAAAAAAATAATTTCAGATATTAGAGCTGTTGTATAATAAATAGTAATAGGTGGTGTTTACTGAAGATTAAATAGTAGGTACAACAGAACGAGATTTTTAATGAATATATTGATTTGCTCAAAAACTATAATATTATATTATAATAAGGTTAAGTCAATCGTCCCTTCGCATGCCTGTTACCAGACCGAACAGGAAATACGGGATAGAGACGTCAATATAGACAAATTTCCGGCTGCTGCCACAAAATGGCGTCCCGCTGATTGTTGTGAAAGAGCTGTCAGAAGTCTTCGATTAATGAGCGTAAGATTTGTTGTCTGTGGCCAATAACTTGACCAACGGTAATGTGTAGAATATACTGAAGGGTTTCATTGAATAATTCAAGTATTGAAAGTAATTGGAACGCACGCGTCGAGATAATACAAAAACCAAACAGCTGAAGACTATATTACTACTATACTTAACGTGATTTACAGTGCAGAAGGCTTGATTTATTCCCAAACATATTAGAGTAACAAATCTACCTGACAGCGAGAGCTTGGCTGTCTTATTTATATATGGTTTTTATGTCAAGCTGCTTTTGTGGCAATAGGCAAATTATTTAGGTATACTAGCGGTTGTTACTTGAATTTTAAGATTCGAAATTTGTTAAGCTACGATGAAGTATCACAACTTTATTTATTAAAAAAACTAGATACTAGAGACTACTCATAGTCGAATAATTTCCTAATAATATTAAACAGCGGCTATTCACTTACTATTGACATAATATTGTTAGATGCCGTCAAAGATAAGCGCACAGCTGCCTGTTGTAAGCGCAGTCCATTGTCTTCCCGGATTAGAAATTCTTTTGTCTTTTGAATTTGTATTTAAGAAAAACATGCTATTGTCTTTTTACTTGTTTTATAACCATCATTAGCGTCGAACTAATCCTTATTGTTATTGTTTTCGACTTTGTGGCCGTTCGCAGGTGTGCTAATTACTATTTCTTAGAAACTCAGTGTGCGCGGCCAATTTCTTTGTACTGTGTACTTAGTATAAGACGATGCCCGAATGGAGGGGCGGGCAGTCAAGCGACGACTACGAAACGAGTAAGACGTTCTGTAGTACTCTCGATTAGCGATATAGACGACGGACTTTGCGCGTTTGAATTGTATTGAATCGTGCAGTGTGAACTGGTTGCATCCAGTTTTATTTGCATTTGTTTTATACGTGCTTGTACAGTTCTAATAAATTCTATTGTAGTTCCAACGGCATTTTTAATTCGAGTCCTGTAGCTCGTAACAATATATAAGTATACCTATTATCATTTTATTTGCTATTTTGCGTCAGTTGGTTGCTACTAATTTGACACTGAACAGGTACTCATAATAGCAATTGCTACTACATTTTTTTATTGCTAGAGTACAGCAGACAGGCTGACGCCCTATCTGATGGGAAGTGACTAACATTTGCAAAACTAAAAGCACTGATGGCCTTGAAGGGGGACTGGGACCTGACCACTAATGCCACAACACAACTTAAACTTTTAGTGACATACTCTAGAGTCTAGACCAAGCCACCCATATATATCTATTCGAGCCACCCATATATATTTATATTTTTATATATTATAATATATATATAAAAAATATTTCTGTTTTTTTGAGTATTTCGTTTGGTAAGCTGCGGAGATAAGGGTTTATCGCCTTATCTCCTCAAAAAATAATACTACTTATTTTTAAAAATATTTTTTAAATATGTAGGTATGTCTTAAAAGAGCTTTTTATTAGCTTATTAGCTTTTTATTTTTTATTAATACAATTGTAATACATGTATTACAATTGTATTAAGATAATTATAAATTTTCATTTGAAATAACTCTATTCCTATAATAATGTATAGTTACGCTTCCTTCTCATTTGATGAATGTGATGATGCGTTGCGGGGATTATCTCTGTCTCTAAAACAGCCTTTAACAAGTATCCTATTGACAGCAAAGCGTTAATGTGGAAAGACTTTCGACCACCTTGTTGCTATGACTCAGCTAGAAGCCTAATGGTCACTCGGTGTGTTGGGACATGATTTATTATCTTTATCAAAACAGCCGATCCGCACTGATGGCCCGATGATGAGAGCAGGTTAAAATGATGGAGAGCTCAGACGGCTCATAACTGAGGCGAAACGTTCGTTTAAAGCAGGACGTAGTTATGCAAATAGGAACCAACACACAATTTTGGTACAATGCACAGAACTAAACTAAAAATATCCAGGCTAGTTATTTATTATCTATTTTTTTATTTCCAATATTCTAAACTTAACTAAACACAATTAATTAACAATAGTTATATTATATTCTATTAATAACTCCTTAAGAGTATAAGTGGAATACTGAGCCTAGGTCACCATGTACTATATTTTAGCGGAAATATTTGCTTTCTATTCCACTCAGACCTTTATTATCTCAAAGGTCACCGTGGAATAGTTTTGGTTTGCATAACTGCGTTCTGGATGTTTTCACCCAATCCGTACTCATAAGCGTGTCATAGACATGCGAGCAAGTAGGTACGCGTGCTTATGGCTCGTCGGCCCTTTTCGCCCGTGTGTCACCGGGCGAAAGTACGTAAGCACGCGAATTTTATTCGGCGAAAAAGATCGATTTAAAGTGTATCTCGGTTTCCGAGACTAGAACACGCTACTTTTCCCTTTCCTGTGCAATTTTCTGGCCATTATAGATGTGAATTTCACACAGGTCGTCAGCCTATATTTTGTCCATCCAGCGATACTTTTTGGCCAATATGCTTTCTTTCGGTTTTGAGCCATTCTCAGGCATTCTACGTGAGTGAGCCCGCGGAGGCGGTACGCTTTTATATTTCCAACCCTGAAATCGAAAACCTCATGGCCGAGCCCAATACGATCTGATATTGTTATGTGTCTATTTAAACCTTTATCAATTAAGGAAACATACTACTTCAATACATGCTCAACATTTCTGTACATGCGATTTTATTTCTAGATTATTCAAGTATATAGTAACAATTGATAGATTGGTTACGTTGTCTATAATTGGTATGTACTATAATTATATAGGACAATTCAGGCCATTGACGTGTTGAAATCTGTTTGACTTATACATAGATTTTGATGACCAGTTATCTCATGCTTATGATATTATTAAATAATTATTATCATTAATCGGTGATGGAAAAAGTAGGGAAATTAGTCTAAAGTTGGCAAGATGATACGACATACACTGATTAAAAAATGTATAAGGATTTAAATTCTTTAAACTATAAATCAATTAAATATTGAATATTATAAATTTTGACCACTCTATATCGCATTTATCCTTTAGGTTATTTCCCTGAGCAGTGATGTGTTACAAAAGTCATTTTTATATTTATGTATTATATAGGTATCCTAAGAGGTTAGGTGAAGGTGAATTTTTCTTACAATATTGATCGAAGGATTGACCAAGACGCAAAGGGAATGTTAGATTGCCGCAGGGGGTCTTCAATACACTAAGTATCCTCTGACAAAGACAGACTCTGGACTTCCTAACAACTGCGATAACAAAAAAGTTTCTTCGCCATCCGCTTATACAAATTGATTGTTTGTTCAGAAAAACGAATTAATTTATTGGGTCCGACTTTTTTAGGGTTCCGACATCCAAAGGTATTTTTGGAGTTCTATGTAAACAACAAAAGTCACAGAAGCAGTAGTGCAAAAAAATGTTGTCGAATGAAAAGAAATTTAAAAATACAAAAACGGCCGCTTTTGGAGAATCGTTTAGTGAAATTGACACATGTCTAGATTACTCTAGATATACAGTATATTGATAGGTGTGACTTAGCATAAAGTTACATTATATTTTGACACTTGTCATGTTCGTAATACGAATCCGCGAATCTCTTAATATTAAAACATAAACTTTAGTATGTAAAAAAACGTTAATAGTTTTCAAAGTTCCATTGAACAAGACGTTTAATATACGTACTGTATTTTATAGAGTAGTGTTTTTCAATATGTGGGTCGCGACCCCCAGACCCCTATGGGGGTCGCAGAGCCTTGCTTGGGCGGTCGCCGGCAGAAGGGAAAAGGCAATTTAAGTTTATACCTCATACTTAGGTACTTTCTAAGCTCAGCAGCTTTTTGCAGAGTATAAGCCGTAATAATGAATATAGGTAACAAAACAGACAAAGACATAAACGTAGTCTTTTAAATTACTAACTTTTTGTTTGTCTATGACTCAAGGGGGCGGTACAATGTTTCAACCTGTAATGGGATCGCGTATTCAAAATGATTGAAAATCTGTTATAGAGGAACCACACATGACGTGTCCGACTCGCACACCGCGACTTGTTTTTTACCCGTCATAATTTTTTAGTATCCTTCACACTTCGTATTCAATTATAAGCTTTCATTGGACTTTTATATTAAAGAATGAACTAAATTACACTAATCCGTTATCCGTTGGTTCTTCGTTTCTTTGAAATTCGGAAGCTGTCGTGAAGGGCCTTTTGAAGATACAGTAACGCATAGTTAATTCTTATAATTGGTTCCTTTATGTGAGTTGCGACCGGAAAGAAGACCCACGTCGAGGTATCCCGCCTTTAAAGGGATTTGTAATGGCAAAAATAAGGTGAGAATATTTATGTACTGTATACAATGGATGGGCTACTCTCCATGACAGACAAAGTGTCGCCATCGATTGCTGCGACACGCGTTATCCACAAGGGGCCATCCAGAAATGACGTCACACGAATATCATGATTTTTGACCCTCCGCCGTCCTTGTCACAACTGGTTACGTTCGTGATACTCCTCCCTCCCTAGTGTAACCATCACATATTTTGTAATTGTATATCAAGAAATCATGAAATTAAAACAGCAGTTCCGTAATTAGTTTTATTTCCATTAAAATTATTTTGAATTTTTTTTTAATAGTTCAATATTTGGGTTTAAAAGCTTAGCTTTGATTTTTAAATGTGACAAAATTTAGGATCCCTCCCACTCCTTGCCACACAATGTCACACTCCGACATACCACTTCGTGTCTGTCTGTCTGCCTGTATGTCCGCTAACTCCTCCTAAACCACGCAATGGATTTTCAAACGGTTTTCACCATCAGATAATTTTTCAAGGAAGGTTTATATACATAAGTATATATTTTTTTATTGTACGAGTTCAGTCGGCAAGCAGACGGCCCACCTGATGGAAAGCGGTTACCATCGCCTATGGACACTTGCAACACCAAAGGTGCCACAAACGCGCTGCTGCTCTCTAAACGGAGACTGGAACCTGTCCACTAATGCCGGAACACAATTCAAGGTTGTTATAGCGGCATACTCTAGACCGGGGGTGGTCGCCATCCAGACGGGTAAACAGCCTACCACCTGGCTGTGGGTTGTTTTGTCGCCTCTTATGACAGGGCGCCTGGCCGCAGGAAGTTGTATTCTTTCTCCGTTCCTGCATGGATAAACCAAATATAAATACGAACGAGAAAAGATACGATATATACTTATACTAGCTTTTTTCGCGGTTTCACTCGCGATATATAATTATCTAATTATGTTTCTCCGTTATTTACTATGTATGGTCTGGGTGTCTGGGATCGGCCCCAGAGTGATCCGTTGTATATTACCCATAACACAAGCGTAACTTGCTTAAATTGGGGATATACAGTGTGTGTGTTTGTCTGCCGATTTATTTATTTATTTATTATTATTTACTTACCAGGCTTTGACCCGTAGCGCAGGCGCGGTGGAAACTCTGATTAATATTGTTACGTGCTAGCAGGGTACTCACTTAGGATTGGTAGGAAACCCCAGTTTTTAACTAAACGCTTTTATTAACTTACACAGCCGTACGTGATTCCTCTCCGCAGGTTTGCCTCTAAGCGTACAATTAACGACGCAGTGTCCCGACGATAAGATGTCTCACTTACAATACCGTCACCGATATTGCGTAAACCACCTCCTGCTACTGCAATCCTCACCTCCGAATTTACCGCGTGTAGCTCGCTTCTGGATCTCCTCTTAAACTACGCTACACTCCTCCTTCACTCAACTGTCCACTAAACTTTTCACTAAATTCACCACTAAACTCGTCACTGTCTTCTACTAAACACTTCTTTCGACTCTCTAAACTTGCCACTATATTCTCTTCCAACTCTCTTGTTGCACTTTGTGCTCTGCTATCTTCAACTGAACTCAAATTGCCGGGTAGGCGCGCCTTACGCTGCTTATATACCCGGAAGAATCTTCTGGAACCCATAATTTCGATCTTCTTTTCGTTATTCTTTTATTTACTATCTGTCCCTTTCTAAAAATCTATCTATCTATGTCTTTTCCTTCCTGAACCTTCTATTCCAGAACTTTCGTTCATCATCTTTCCCTTTCTAACATCTATCTATCTCTGTCTTTTCTTTCCCGAACTTTTTATTCGTTTATCGTCTATCCATTTCTAACATGTTTCTGTCCTTGTATTTTCTTTCCAGAATCTTCTACCTTTTTCTAAAAGTTCTTAAACTAACTAGTTTGTTCCACCATCAGTCGCCACAATATTATAAATGTTAAAGCAATTTGCTTTATTATCTTTTCATAACTAAACGTACCCATGAATGTATTTTATAAGCCTGATTTACAAAACTGGCGAATTAAGCCCTTATCATCGTTTGGAATGGAATTGGAATTGGAATAAACGTCATGGTTAAATAATAAGTTGTCAATTGTCTGTCGGTTTAAATTTGAGTTAAGCACCATACAAGTTATGTCAAAATTTAACTTATGGTAAGTCGAGTGAATGAATAGTAAAATATAGGAACCGGTTATATGCAGATATATATAACCGGCATAGGTCTGCATAGGTTCTATGCAGACGATGATAAGTCTCATGTATCCTGTGACAGGGCATAGGCTACATTTAGTCTCAAGAAATAATTTTATAATAGGTGAATCAGAATCAGAATTTGTATCTACTTACGCATCGTGTGAACAGCTAATATTTTATGTGTGATATAAATAGCTCTGATACTAATTTTTTTAACATACGTTAAAGCACACGCTGGGGCTATTTATCTTAATTTATTATCTATATAAATATAGCATTTTTTTAGTTAGTCCTATGGGAAATTGATTATTACTGAGTTTATAGGATAATTTCTATTCCGAAAACTGTGATTTTCACGGAGCATGGATACAATACATAAGGAAAGCTGCATATAAGGCTCTGGTTTTATTTTACTATCAAAAGTCTTAAAAAGTTTTTAAAATTTACATACTACAATAAATTGGATTGGAATGTAAATTTTAAAATTTACATTCCAATGATATTGGAATTTAAAAAAAAACTGGCGTAAAGTTGCTTTACGTCTATTATTAGGTATTGTTTTACTTTAGGTATCTTGAAGTGGACATAATATAATAATGATTTTATCGTTCCTTTTGAAGCACCTCCTTCTACATATTATATAGTACAGATACTAAACAATATTGATAACAATAATTTATTGTTTATCTCTTTATATTGTTTGATAATTCTTATCACAGTTATTGATATTGTAATTGGTATTAGGTATAAATCGACAGCCTATAAGCTACTTAAAGTGAAACCGGTACTAAATTCAAGGAGCTAATTTAAGGGACTATAAGAAATACTATTATAAGAATCCTAGTATTAAAAGTAAATATTAAATGTATTTTGTAAATGGTTGATTCATTTCCTGAATGTCACTGCTAGTGATTTTCGTTATTATATAACACTTAGAAGCACGTAGACTGTATATACTTTAACTTGGACGTGAAAGTAATACATTAATTTTCTTATAATATTAATATTTGTATTACATGATACAGTACAAAGCAAGATGAATATAGAGTGCGTAAAAAAAACCCAGAAGGTTGGCATTCAGTGTTAAAATATAAGGTGAATCAACTAAGAGGTTGGATTCCAACATGCTGGGGCCTCAAGAGCAATTAATATAATTTGAATGTCCCGGAAATAAACAATAAAATGTTGTAAATATAACATATTGAAAATATACTTGAAAACACATTACAATCCTAAATGTCAAGAGCAATATAAATGGAAATTATTTGTTACTTGCCTGTATCAATAGGAAACTAAGCAAAAGAATAACCTGAACTTCCCTGTTCAACAATCAAAACTTAAAAGAAAAAGATATTTTTTATCTAACTAAAACTAGAACATAAAGCACAGATTTATAGATCTAATATGGCATTTCCGATTAGGTGTAATAACTAAAGGCTCTAACACAATTTATCTTTCCAGGAAAATCTTTGTGACCCAGGCCATGGAAGACCCAGAAATCACTTAAGCGGAGTATTCTTTCAATTAAAAAGTACTGATTACCTACTTTGATATTTGCTTTGAGTAATCTGCCCTTTGCCAGGTCTAGACTGTAAAACGTTTAAATAGTATCTGCTTCAGCTTGATGATTGCACCATTTGAATTTTTGCATATTCCACATACATGATTTACTAACTGTAATATCAGTTACAAATCACGCTCGAGATAGATCGTTAACGATGTACCTATTAAAAAATACCCTGGCGTTAAGTAGGTAAGAATCATCTGTATTTGGAAGTCATTAGTAATGAGATACTTGAATTTAGGACAGATTCTATTTACTAATACATATTCAATTCTTCATATGTAAGTAAACACCTTTGAATAGTACGCTTTCGACCAGAACTTAGTGTACTTTCAGCAGCCTCCAAAGCCACAAGCACAGGTAGATAACTGAGATAAAATGGAAACTTATTTGGTTTGTATTGCATAATTATTTACTTGGGACTGGTGATTCTGAAGCTCAAAAAGTTTATATAATTGATTAACACAAAGGGAATTTACTGTGAAAATCTGCACTTGTTATCATGTGATCATAATGGAACCCTTCCAGGGCTATAAACCTCTTAAAGCATCCAGAAAGCTTGCTGTACTGAGGTCCATTAACAATTCGAGGTGAACACAGCTTTTGTATAAACAAACGAAAATAACATATATAACCTTTCCCTACAACTGATCTCCTAATACGAGATAAACAGCGTGCTTTATTGCGAATCAGTACATTTCTTTAGAAAAGCTCGGTGCGAGCCGAACAACCCCTATCGCGTATTAGTAGACCGTGCGCCTTTGCCTGGCCTTTCGTTCCTAGAAACATGCAGGACATTTTGCTTGGGTGACCTTCTTTGTTTCCTAATGCCATTAAAAGCCAATGGTTTCAGTTAAAGGCAGTAACATCAGCCCTAGGACCAGCATGCAATAATCTGCATGTTCAGTGCGAATTATTAATTCTGTGACACAGATCCTTTGGCTAGGTATAGGATGCTTTTTGAGTAACTTATATTTGGAGTTTTTAGGCCTGCCGCAACTCTCAAAATATCATTATTATCTAAAAAAGGATGCAATGAGTTTTAATGCGCTAGTTAAACTTTTGGAAAGCCTTAATGAAGTGAATTTCATTAAAGTAATACATACTTTGATCATGCTTTACAACGCTAGTAACGCTTCATGATGTTTGCTACATGAAGAGTGCTGTAAATTCCTTTTCAGCATTTCTATTCTTACTTTATTTTCATAAATTGTCTCAGTATCTGGAGTGCCATAGTGATTTTGTTTATGTCTGAATACCTGCTCTGTAATATCTGCAAAAGTTCATTATGTTTAGTAACTAGGTGTCATTAAGTCAGATGATGATGGGATGCACTTCTGCTTAAGTAAAGACTTTCCAATAAGGAAATAGCGCACCAAATTATATTCCTGTCTTGAAACACTGGGCCCTCCACCAAAGTGCAATCGAACGGCGCAGCTCTACACCACGAAGTAATAGATCACAGTTATCCTGTGATTGGACATACACAGCCATTTCCACTTACCAGCTCTTTGTTTATCATTTCTAACTCTGTAGAAACATAGCTTAGAAGTCTAACGCTTATTTTTAAGTCAGTCGCAATCCAGTAAGGACTTTAATAGTTGAATCACTAAACAATACCATTATTTATTTTATTTTCATCTGGTACTTAGAATATACTTACAATAGATGGTTAATAATAATAATGCCATTTCAATTTCTAGCCTCGGAATCGTCAAAAGCAGCACGAGGACATACGAGACTTCGAACAAAATAAATACTTTGCGCGTGCAGTTGTTTCCAACGTGCAGAAATTATATGCAGCGACCATAATGCAATTGAAGATGAAGCATCAGCGAAGTAATCGACACAGACCTTATTAACATCGGACTAGTTAAATATTCTATTTAAATATATCCTTCATTCCTGCTAAACTATTTAAGTACCTTAATCACGAATGACTTCTAACGATGGTGAGCGTAGTTATTGATATTGTAATTGGTATTAGGTATAAATCGACAGCCTATAAGCTACTTAAAGTGAAACCGGTACTTACTAATTTTAAAAACGGCATGTATTTTTGACAAGGAATGAAATACTGGTATTAAGAATCCTAGTATTAAAGTAAATATTAAAATGTGTTTCCTTGATAGTTGATTCACTGTTCCCTGAATGTCACTACTGATGATTTTTCGTTATTATACTGTTACGACCGACAAAGACCAATGCACTCCTGCAGTTTATTACCTTTTCGGCATTTGGATTTTTTCGTTTACCTTATGTTTAAAATTTGTAATTAGAAAACAGCCTATTGTGTATTGTACTCGTTTATGGCCGTTTGCAGGCGTAATTAGGCAGGTGTGCAGATTACGAATTCTGAGAAATTCGATCTACGCGGGCGGGCAGCCATATTGTATCGGTGCAGCATATAGCAATGGCCTAATGGGGAGATCGGCAGTCAAGCGATGGTCACAAGCGAGACAAGACGTGTGTACATTCAATAAGCTATATAGTGACGGACTTTGCGCGTGTTATTGAATCGTGTATTACGTTTGTACTAGTTGTGTCCAGTTATATTTGTACCTGTGTTATACGTGTTTGTATAGCTCTAATAAATTCTATAGTAATTCCAAACGGCATTTTAATTCGACTCCCGCACCCGTAACAATACGAATGTATCTAAAAACTGTGGTTTTTATTTATTTAGTTCTGGTACCATAAGTTGGTGTACCTACATTTATGTAATTGAAAAAAAAGGTAATAAGATAATTAATCTGAAGTGATTTAAAAATAAACGTTAAATGTGAGAGAATAATGATATCCGTGTGTCGCAATCTAGTCAAGAAATTACAGAGTTATATTTTTAAATAGACATTGTCATTCCTAGTATTAGTTTTGCAAGCAGTGGAGGATGCAACTAGAAATCAGCGATGTGTCAGCTCTTCTTGACACAACATAATGATGAGTTGAGGGCCTCATTGCCGTGAATGTTATGTACATTTTTTTTTCAAATTATTTTGTGTTGTATAAAATAATCTACCTTTTTCTAAAAGTTCTTAAACTAACTAGTTTGTTCCACCATCACTCGCCGCAATATTATAAATGCTCAAGCAATTTATTATCTTTTCACAACTTGATCCAGCGAGGAAACGTAGCCAGCCTTCTGGGCACCTTACCCATAGAAGACGGTGATCTAGGCTCAGTATTCTACTTATAGTCTTGAGGAACTATGAGTAGAATACAATACAAATAAGTAAAGTTTTCTTGCATTGTATTCGATTGTATATGTAAGTAACTATTGTCTTTAATTTTATTTATGTTTATATTATATTTATTATCAATTTATTGTTAAATAGTATATGATTACATGCTAATAATAACCTAAAATACTTATGTCTTTATTATGTTCTACGTGTGAATCCTGTTAGTTTTACGTTTTTTTTAGTTTTATGTACATTCATTCTCGCCAGTAAATATTACTCTCTTTCTTACTTTTATTCTTTCAGTGCTTAAAAATCTACAGCACAATATCAGAACTTCAAGCAATTAGTAAACTATATTGGTGAACCTGGCAGACGTCGACTTACCCTGAAAAAATAAAAATCTACAACCAATTACCGCGCCACCTACCGGTTCTAATTGTGAATCTTAACTATCCCGGAACCTAATCAAACACACAAAAATTTCATCAAAATCGGTCAAGCTATTTTTGAGTTTTAGCCAGACTAACGAACAGCAATTGATTTTTATATATTAGGAAAAATATTACACGTACCTATAAGAACATGGAAGGTAACAATTATTTAATATTCCCCTATAATCTCAATTGAATCACACAATCCAAGGCACGACCTTTCGATTCAACTTATTCTTCGGAGGTGTTCATTCATACAATTTGTTATTCTAACCAAATCGCGATACTAAACGGAATTCTTGCTTTTGATCGATGTTTTCACGGTGTCTTGTTTATGTTGAATTAAGTTTTATGCAACGCTGTGGATGCGTGAAATTGTTCCCTGATTCAGGACGAAAGGCGTTCGTGCAGTGTATCCGTCTCCGATCGTTTCCATTCATAAAACTGTGGTCATTCAAAGTTTACAACTCGTAGTACGAGCAGCGGTTTAACAGGTAGACTGCTGCTTGTGAATGGTTAATCACTATTCTTTTATGGAAGGAAAAAAAATCAAACTCGAAAACAAAATTCATTCTGTTTTTAATTTACAATTATAGTAGCTATTGTATTTGATACTCTCTTCACTTCATACATATGAAAAATATTTATTTAACAACATATTTGGTATGAGTCCTATTATTCATTCATCAGGTAAAAGTTATCTGTCAAATATAATAAATTATATCCCGACTAATTACGAAAGTAATTCAGGTATAAATATGCAAGCAACGGCCATTTTTTTTAAATGTTATGAATTAAGTAATATTTATCAAGTGATAGAAATATTAGCCTTTATCAATCTTTAGGAATAAATAAATATTATTTAGCCCTGTCAGTTCTTATTACTTTATAATTTCCTAATTACTAGGCCCAGGCAATTTTTAGTGGAACGGGCAGTACCCTAAACGCTAGTCCAGCGAGGAATGGCAGATTCCACACATATAATTTAAATGTGCAGTTTTATTATGGTTTTCTTCATCGTCACCATGTGGTAATTGTATCAATATATACACATTAGGTATGAAAAATTACCTAACTAGTGCATTTTTTCCAGCTAGAATTCGAAATCACGTCTTTGACATAAGACGCGGAAATCGGACGGAAAAGTCATCTCCTTGATCTCCGAAATGTATGAACAGTTGTTAGATACGATGACATTTGGTACATCTAAAAATAATTACGCACTCACTCTACATGATGATTGTAATAAAATGTTCAATTTGTTTTAACTTGAAAATGAGTACCATCGAAGCAAATAGCACTCGGCAGGAGTAATGAGTAATTCCTTAAAATTGCACTCACCAACACTATGGTCAAAAGACCACTTTACTATTCGAAGTACAATGGACAGCCTTTTAGAATTACGAGTGTTTTACAACTTTGGAAAAAAAAACAGGTAATTTTCAGATGCGAATGTGTCAAATGTTTAGTTCCCACGAGTGGGACAGTTAGGCATGATCATTGTTTGAATATTTTATGAAGAGACAATATCCGCACTTGTTTGTTTCCATTTTGTTCTTTGGGTCCGATTGTTAAGAACAAAGCGCCACGTGTGACAGACTAGAAAGGCAACGCCTAAATAGTAATGCAAAACAGATGTTTGTCACCAATACCTCAGAAACTTGTAAATGTTTGTTGTCTTTTATAATATACAAGTATATAATCAAAGATTGTGGTGTTTATCTTTCCTGTGGTTTTACGTTTAGGGCTATGTAAAGAGAATACTAACGCCAATTGCCTAGTAAAATTGTATGCAACTTTGAAAGCTGGAACATGTGTAGATATTTATTATTATAATTTCTTACATCACATGCAAACCTCACAGGCTTAAGCCTTATTATTATTTTATTAGGTAAGATTGAAATAGATAAAATAAAAACAAATAAAAGTAATGATAATATTTTTATTCGAACAATATTTAATTTGTTACAATTACGACATAATATGTAGTTAGAGAGGTAACTGTTTATTTTACACTAATACAAAAAAATACTACTAAAAAATAAACTAACTAAAAAGCGATTCCTTTCACACAACCCCAGGAATAAATTAGATTGACCAGGGCTATGATGGTATACATCATAACTGATTGTAATAATAACCATACATATTCTAGGGCGCTGCCTGTAACGTTTTGTAAAATTATAAAAAGTGGTCCAGTAGATTTGATTGTTACCTTATGAAAATTACTTTATAATAAAAAAACAAAACTAAATATCCAAATAAAAATTATTTATTTATAATTAAGTAATTATATTTGATAGTGTATAAGGTAATGGTTTTCCAAACGTGATTCATTAACTTCATTTTTATAATTAGATGATATTCAAAGAAGTCCAAACAGCTCACCAAAAAGAATTGCAGACATCCGCTAAGAAATGTCCGGTGCCCAGCTTTACGCGGTGGTCTGTTTACACTTATCTAACTCTCTTACAACATTGATGAATGAATGAATTGTTACCGACCACCCATTGAGTGTAGTAGGTCAGAACTGGCTGCATTGCTATTGGTCATTGAATGTATAATAGCAAGAAAGTTCCATTGGATGATCACGATTAACGCTTGTGGCAATACTAATTGAAAATATGTTTTTAAAACTTTTAAATTGTTATTTAACAAAGACTTTGGTCACATATCTATACTATAATAGTAATATGTCTAAAAGTCTAAAAAAATTAATTAAATACTAATTGAACTGATAATAAATATATTTTTTTGCTTTTTCAATTATTTAATAAAACTCTTACGAGACCTGAAGGCTAGCTTGTACTTTTTATTTGGCCAGGGTAAATCCGTTTGAGAATTAAGCCGCGACAGACACAGAAACCTGGGGGATAATTCGCGACCCGTGAGTGTGGGATTCGCCAGATCGGGGGTGGCACTAGCGTGCCCAGTCAGAACTGGTGCCACGCTAATGCCACTCCCCAGTTAGGGATACCCACTAAAACCCATGGGTGTTCCGTCCTGCACCTTATGCCAGGGTTACGTTACAGCGGGATTCCCAACTCCGCGTGCCCTGGCAGGCATGGGCCTCCCTCACTAAGCCTCTTCCATTGCCGGGGGAGCTTCTCCTCCGGCTCTTCTAGGTCTTTTCCAGGCATGGGGCGGTCTGTAACGCGCCCCACGGGAAGAGAGATGAGCGCGAGCGGAACACTCGCGCTCTTACCTCGACGGCATGTGCAAGTGAGTGAGAACACCTATACCTCAAGGGGCCCCATCCGCGCCGCCCGCTTACGGCGGCCGAAGGTCGATATCCGACCTCCGGCACCGGCGCGTCCTCCTTTGGGGGCTGGCTTGTACTTGGGGCAACGCATCGGCGTTGCCATCCAGCGCGGGAATGTGGCCAGCGTTTTGGGCACGTTCCCAACCGACAGCGATTTGGGACTCATATATTATTTATAATTTCTTTATTAAAATTGTACATAATTTAACCTTTACTTATCTGTTACGAAATAAAAGTATATAACATTATTTTTCACATCTTTCTTACATTATACCTATATAATATATTGATCGCTAATGTGGTTGATACACCATGTATAATTATTCTCATTTGGAAAAAACAGTCAACATTAGCATTACACACTATTGTAAAGTCAATTACAAAATATGGAACTTGAATAAATATGAAAATGAAAATATTACAGAAGTTATTTGGAATCTCTTGAACCATTTTTATCAAGTTACATTTTAGGAATTCCATATACATATAAAAGTTGTATATGTATCAGCGTACTTATCAATATTTTCTTACAACGGACGGAAACGGGCTAAAATCTTAAAAGATTGACAGTAAAGTGGTTCATGTACAAATGTAAAAATTTGTGGAAGGTAAATTAATTTTAAAATCATTATAATTTATGGATGGTATAATTTTTGGATGGAATAATAGATGGATGGGGATCTGGGTATTTGCGTGCTCAATGACGCCAGTGGAGCGTGCCAATATTTCCCCAACCTTTTCTTTGCAACATTGTACCAGATATTTGACGGTCAACTTATTTTTATTTTATCTGATTTATGCTTGCACGTCGGCGTTGGTTAGGAGATATACGTGTTTGTTTATTTGTAAATGGAACAGTTTATACAAACTTATCATTCCATTCCTGTCATTACGATACCATGTCCATTGGGTGTTAAAACTATTTCGTGTATTTATTGTCCAATATACCGTAGTGTCCCTTTTATATTAATCAGGAATTCATTCCAACCGTACCCTGCATTTAGATGCGCAGCTTCGATTCATCACAGCACCTTTAATTCCAGCCTACATTTATCTATTGTGTCCAGGCGTTATTCTGTAAACGGTTCTCATTATGAAACCACACTTTGTATAAAAATATGTGCTCAAGTATAAAGGTAAACATTGTTTTTTTCTACCGTATGAGAGAAAACATGTTTGGGCCACCACTGACAGACGGACAAAGGGACAATGAAGGCTCAACTTGAATGACGACCGCACACTCTGCGTGTACGCACACCCACTAAAAATTCGCACTTACATCGTAAAATATTACAAATTGTAAAATTGGAAAAAATCTCTTGACATATAACCGAAGGTTCTCCTCGACCTCCACCAAGGTCAAATCATTAGCAAATTGTATGTCAAACATGTTAAAGCCATACTTGAATTAGAAAGTAAGACAATGCCACACAAGACGATGAACATGGAGTGGAAGGCTGAAACTTGATGGGGAGATGAACTAGATGAATTTGGCAAAGATTGGTCTACCAAAACTGACAGTCGGAGCAAAAAAAATTAGAGATCTTTGTCTTTTGCCTGGACAACAGTACAAATAACGACAAACACTATAACATGTTGCAAATAGCACGACTACATTAAAATAAATCCCATAGAGTTAACAAACCGTAGACAAAACGAAATATTTGAAATTAATAACAGATTGAAATTAAGTTTAAAACTACTTATTTACACTGCTATTGTGTTACTCTGTTACTTGTCTATGTATTACAGTGTTGTGTGTTTTAATTATGCCATACTGACTTGTGATATTACTGTTTTTGAACGATTTCAGCTCAATAAGTAATCAAAGCTTATGAATGTTTTGGGGTTTTCAGGTAGTTGAACCTCTGTTTTTATTATCTATGGGCAACAACAGCCTGTCAGCATCAATTCTATTGATTTTTCTTACTAGTCTTGGCTTAGAAATAATAAACGTCGGAATAATAAAAATCAAATAAATTACCGCGCTGAAAACCGTTAAAAGTAGTTTTCATATGTATACTAGTCGCGAAAACATAAGAAAATAATAACTGTTTTTTGCTATAATTGACATTGATTCTCACAATAAAAGTGTCTCGCATGTGTAAACAATGTATTTAGTTTTAGATTTTTTATCTGACAATTTGCAATCACAAATCATTCGGTTCTGGCAAAGATGATCACACCCACTTCTATGTGACTGCTTCTCCGCCCATCCAGAATGGAATATCCTTTGTCACAAATAATATACTACTTATTCTTACGTTGGCAATTGCTCAGCGAAATATACCTGCACACTTTTGTTAGGGTTCTGTAACTATTTTGCCAAAACTGGAAACTTAAATTCAAAAAATAATGGTCTAGAATAAAATATATCAGAAAGATGTATTTTATATCTATCTCTAAAATAGGTATGATGTCATGCGAAAAATTTAAAAGCGACAGGTGGCCATAGTGGTGTGGGGAAAAACTTGTCTAACATATCCTTAGACAAGTTTTGAAATATCATAATAATTTTCTTTTTTTTATTTAAGCCGTGACAGCTTAGTGGTTTAGCACACGCGTCCCAGACATAAAGGGCGCGGGTTCGTAACCTGGCCAGAAAGCATGCACCACTTAGGCAATTTTACGACCTAACGTGCATATTATTATAATGACCATGTGCTGACGGTGTAGGAAAACAGCGTGATGAAATCTGCAAATCGGATGTTCGCGTCGGAGATGCGCAAAATGACACTGTTTAAATAATACTAAAAATATTGTGATATTACTGTAAACCAGAAACTCTGACTTAGCTTTGTCAGTTTTTTCTGTTTCCATTGTCTAGAAGTTGTCTTATTATGTAGTCATCAGCGAAAGACCGTCATTCATGTAAAGTAGGTATATTCTGTTCTATTATAAAATACACTATGTAGATACATAGACGCCGTGGGGGCACTTACATTCTAACAAGAACAAAAGATTGTCGCCTCTATTAGTTACCTAACGAATCACGTACCGTGGCAGCGCGGAGACACAGTATACGCAAAAACAGATTTGAAGACATGGCTACATTTTTACAGTCATAAATTTAGTTTGCGACACGAATGATATAAGTTTCATTCATAATTATAAGTAATAGTACCCAAAAATAGTGTGTTATTCCCCAGACTCTGAAGCGTGAAGTAGACGCCCCAGACGCAACCAGGATTTACAGCTAGGACGATGATATGCGTAAAAATATGTTAAGTACTGGAGACGTGTGATACTATTTCTTGGAAGGCAAAAAATTAAATAGTTGAATCAATGTCATGGTGCCGTTTTTATTTAGCTCGGAGTTGATTCAAGATCTGTATGCTATGCTAGAAATCAGTTTTGTGTAAATCCTGGCAGAAGAATATTAGGAATAACAATAGCTCAGTAAAAATTTAACTGAAAAGCTCCTGAATCGATAAATTATAATCCTAAATAATATAACGATAGTACAGGTCGTCTGTTCGCCGTAAAAAGCATGTTCAACTATACCTGTCATAGGGAGAGAGATGTGGAAGAATAGAATAGGCTTTTTAATTTTAGGTGGTTTGGGCGTTGTTTTAAAATGCTAATGTTTAAGATCTAATGATTCACTCTTGCAAAACATTCCGTTTTGTATTTAATGACTTAAAACTATTCTGACTCCTTCGCTTATACTACAACAAGCGATCTTATAAAGCCCTGAAAATCCGTCTCGAGTAAATTGAAATTGGAGGGAGACAACAAATGTAGGTTCTATTGTGTTTCAGCGTTTGCGTAAGAAAGACAAAAACAATAGGAGTGAGAGCTCAATAACGAGGCAGCCAAGGGTTGGCTGTTTCTCTTACAGGCTCGGATACTCGGCGCGAAGCAATATGTGAAGATTTATGTACCTCCCTACCATGTACTGGGAATACTTAGGAGGAAGTCATACGACGCAACTTATTTCCATTGTTGTTGCTCCGATAATGTACGCGCTCAGTTATTATTTTGATATTAAAAATGTTTTGCGAAACCATTTTTAACAAATTTAATATAGTAAATATAACTGGCATTTTTAGGGTTCAGTAGCTATTTACATTGTGTATTGTATCTACTTGTATGTCGCAGTCACTTTTTTCAGAAACTACTGGATCTTTACAGAAGAAATTTGACAACAAGGTGACAACAAAGACAATGGTGTAGTAAAACTGCAAAACATCTAAAAATTTGGAGTGGCCGCCACAGATGTGACTGTAATTTTTCTCTGTAGGTACCTAAATAGTTGTGTGGGATATTGTTACCCGAATCTTGGAAAGTCGTAACGATGCGATATGTCTTAATGACTTTTATTTAAATATTTTCACTTCCAAAGTCGTCAAAATTGTGTGTTTCTTAGCTTTTGAAATATAAAGTGGAAAGTGGTTTCGTCACTATATAACAAAAACAGTAGACGTTCATTGTCTATATCAAAGCCTAAATTTGTGTGGAGTGATACGCACTCGACCGACTTTTTCTTATATTTTTTTGGCAACGTCACTGACCATCGGCGACTAACGTCATGCTACCATCTACAAACTTGCGCACAATTAATATACATATTATAACTACATATGTCTCTAATATACATATTTAAAAACACCGAGCTTTATCCCAAATCTATTAGATGATGACTTAATGAAATCGTGTACTTGGCTCAAAGGCGTCAAGGCGTAGCAGGAGGGCGGCACTGTTATACTAATGAGGATGGATGGCCGTGGATATTGCACAGCGATAATCCGTCGACGATTTAACCTCTACCACGTGTCGCGGCGCGGGTTCGAAGTTCGGTCGACGTGAGATTGATGCTTTTTTGTTTTTTATTAGAGCTTTCGTCAAGGCTTCACCCTTCGCCTGGCTATCTTTGTTTTATTCATAATAATATCAGCCCATAATCACACATAAACCTCTCCATTTTTAAAGAACGTCGTATTTATGTGACGGGTTTGTTACCTCGCATACTTGTACTATAGATAACTACCATATGCCAGTTTCGATGTTACACTTCACCCTGAGCAGTAACAAATTAACAATGGGCACATTAGATAAAGCAGAGAAACTGATGTTTGTCTGAAAGTATATGTAAATAAATGCTAAAACAGATGCTTAAAAAAGTTATTTAATGATAATTTTAAATCTTCGTTCGGCCCTTGACGGTTCGTGCATTAAATTAAGTTCATGTTTTAGATAAATTATATTAGACTCTGTTTGTGCATGAATATTGTTTTGGAATAGGAATTTAAACCAGTAGTAAGATGGAAATTAATTATCCTCGTCCTTTATGAAACTAGGCTCTGATTGCTTAAAATGTTTTTCGTTACACGTGTCCCCTGGATAAGCTATACTAGCGCAAGTGATCAGTACGCATCATAATATCTATCTAATCTAATTGATATACTTTTCCATAATTACTGTGATTATTCGATATCGGAGAATTTCTTTCTATGAGTAATTTGTAATCCATGAACAACGATGATTAAGGCCAGGTAGATCATTCTTTTACACAGATATATGTAGATATTTCTGGGACTGGGATTTGTAACATAAGAAAAAATATGAATAAATGAGCTTTTTTGTAAACCTAATGAAAATATTATAATATCGTAATAACAATATATTAAAGTTATCACTATTAAAGATTTTGTCTAGACAACTCATGGATGGTTAAAAAATTTGGTAAAACCAGTGATATGCAGTATTTTTTATATCAGGCAGATAAAAACACACATACAAACATACCAAGCTAAGTAACATACCCATAGCACAAGCGTAGCATCACGCTAGTGTTTTGAGTAATACACAACGGATCATTCTGGGGCCGATCCCAGACAGCCAGAGCACAGCAAATAACAGAAAGTTCGTGTATGATGTTTAAGATGCCAGGAATCGAACCTGCAACCATTGCATTCCAGGAAGGTAGGCCGGCAAAGTGAGGCAGTCTTAACCTATTTAACTACAGAGGTAACAACCTTATAAGTACATAGTGATAACATTCGGTTAAAGTAAATGCTACCTATATAATGAGTAAATCAGATACATATATACATAAAATAATAGATACATATTTAATTATTTTAAAAATATTAGTAATAGATGCATATATTATATATCTACATATAAAATTCATGAAACATAGTATTTGAAAGTTATAGTATAAGTTATAACAAGTAATAACAGAAATAAAAATAGCAAATTACCATTAGGAATAAATAATCATATAATCGAGGCCCTCCCTCTCACTTAATCTCAAAGTATCGTTAACAAATTTAATATTTACTCTTGCTGACTTATCGTTATAAATCGACGACAATATTAAAACCGCCAATACATTTGATTGTTGTGCCGACGCCACCCCCCGTTTTTTGATGTTTGTATCCAAACACAAGCGTGAAGCGTGTAAGTTTAAATATAGGAAATCTGGAACAATATCTAGTAAAACAAATAAATTCTGACTACAATATTAATTTAATTTTAATTAATAAAATCGCGTAATTGTCAATACTTTGATAAAAAATAATCGCCATTATAATGAACTTTCAGTAAAGTCAGTCAAAAATTGAAGTAAAACAACTTATTAAGATTTTACAATTTTCAGAGCTACAATTTTTATTCGCTGAATGTCATTATAGTCACTTTCTTTTTCCTTTACTACTAACGTAGAAAAAGTATTCAATTAATCATAAAACACAATATTTAACTAGCAGCTTATTACAAAATTTAGGTAAGAAAAAAAAGATATAGGCAGTGTCTATTCTTTTATTGGTTTTGTTGATAAACCGCCCGCAGTTTTTAAACTATACTATGCGCTAAATGGCACCAAAGCCCCAATGTATGAGACCATGCTCGGATTTACTACTAATCCGATCCTATGTCTACTGCTCTCTGATAGTTTATATTGAACTGCGTGTTAAGTATATTAAATTTTACGCTTTGTTCATACGTTTCTGTTTTAATAAACCATGATTAGCTGGCATTGACAATGGTTTTGCGACGGCCAGCGATAGTTGGAATTTAGCGAAAATTGTAATATGTGGATATTTGCGGCATTGCCGTCAGTCGTCCCACATTACCTCCCCGAGTCGAGTCGTATTTGAAATTAAAGACAGTTACATAATTCAATAATTTATTTCATTTTAGCTCCATCTGCCCGACACGCCATAGTTGGAGTCAGAAGACAAATCACAGCATAACCCCCCAGCGGTAATTCACTTATTTCACAGTTGTCCCTATTATTATGTTTATATTACTCAATAATTTGTACCAACAAATTTACATAAAATGGATTTTCTTTCAGGTCTTAACGAAAATGCCAGTTTTTACGTGAGAAATATTTTATTACATTATCGTTTTAAGAATTGGTGGGCCGTCTGCCTGTTTGCCCGCTACTGGCTATAAAAAAAAAGAAAGTAATAAGAATTAAACGTATTATTAAGCAATATTTTTTTGTGTTTTCATTGTTATACTGCGATTATGTTATATAGTTATTGTATTGACTGTGAGTTAAAAATAACGCCATTTACGAATAGCTACATTAGTGTACATACATACGTTATCTGTCAATATTTAACGTCATTCTCAATTAATAACAATATGGCATCACAAATAACGCATTAAATTCACCGTTACATCTTGCATGAAACGGTCAATATAACATTATCCCACATGAAGCAGTAGCATTAGGAGAAAGAATGAAAAACTTTGACATTAATTAACAATGCACTTTAGATGATGGTAAATGGACACCTATCTTTCAATGAACCAAACAACTTGTTGGGTGTAAGCGTTGTAGTGAAAGCAGATTTAATCAAGCCCACAATTCCAATCAAGCTGACATTATGAGGTGCTGGTGTCTTCGTAAGTTAACGACTTGAACACAACGTTAACATTTTAATTGACTTGCTAATCTTGGGATTGCTAAATGGGGTGTTATTGTAAAAGGGAAATTACAGGGAAAAAACATTTTGCTTTTCTTTGCGGTATATCCATACTAGTATATATCTCTTAGTGAGGTTTTTTGCTTGTTTCTTTGATTCCCTTTGATGGCTTTGTATTTGAACTGAGTTTCGTCAAAAATCGATCAAATCACTGTATTAGAGATGCAGGCTATAGGTATTTATGTTGCAACATACAAGATCATAAAAAATTAAGGTTTTTACTTCAGAAAGCAAATTCAAAGTTCTCGATCGAGAGTTATAGAAATACTATTACTTCTGTACTTAAGTATATGCTCTCCACGTGGCGGCGATACCATAAATTTTCGATTTCGCCGAAACCATCAAAATTTTTGAGATTAAATTTGTCCCATCTTTACTCTGATAGGTAAAGAGATTTTTTAATTTTTTTATTGCCTGCAGCAGGCAAACCGGCAGAGGGCCTACATGATGAAAAATGGTTACCGTCATCTATGGAAGTTTGTAACACCAGGGCCATTCATTGCTAACGCGCTAGCAGTCTGTGAGAAATTGGATAATGCCCTTTTTAAACAATCCCATGTCGCTGCGTAGAAGGAAAACCTCAGTGCGAAGTTTCCTCCACATCATAGTTGTACACAGAATAAACGTTGTTGTAGACTTATTAAATACCTATGTCCCAGACAAGTTTTAAGAACAATATAATCATGCACAAACTGAGACAAAGTTATATATTAATCGTCCAAGTTATACTATACGTAATGCAGTCTAGTGAACCTGTGTGCAATCGTAAATATTTTTTAATTTGGATTATCCGTCATACAATGAGATGTTGCTCTCGTATTTGGTCTTGTAATTGGTTGTATTGGTCAACAGATGTGTTAAATAAGTTGATTAATAAATCAGACATAGCGCGACTGTTAAACTCGCCCTCAAAACATTGACAATGACTGTCTAATTAAGCGAGCAGAGGGCAATGCCGCAAGTCTGGTGTGATGGATCCCTTTAATATCGTGCTCTGATACGTCCCACTCAGATTAAATTGTATTAACCCCACTGTTTCATTTACACTTTAAATTTTAAGGTCGTTGCGGACATATTTAGTAACGTTTTAGACCGCATCTAAGGCTCTAACTAGCCACTTTGTTAACACTGCTTGACGAAGAGGTTCTAATGCATTCAAAAGTATACTTATGTTCGTTTAGAATTAAATAGCTCTCAGTCAGTACAAATATGTCACCGTTTATGAAATTTACATAAAATACACTTGTGTATGGACAACAAAATATATAATATAGATCATGAATATTTTCTATTTAAAAAAATATTGCGTTGCATTATTAGAAGAAACGAACGTCAAACATATTTAATAGTTTAAAATTCAATTAAATTATCTTCAATTAAATATTAAGAATGAACTAATGCTAGACACATAAACCTCGGCCATAAGTAACTTGAATTTCTCTGACACGAAACAAGAGATTTTGATGACGGCCTGAAAAATTATTTGTCACTAAGCTGTTGAATTTAGTTGAAAACAAAACTCGAGAAATACACCATTCTCTGAGTTCATGCTAGCAAGTTCTATAGATGTACCTGATAGGCGAATCAAAAGAATAATGCCATTTTGGTACTGCATAGTTTTTTGATTACGAACGATTAGACAAACCTAATTGTGAAACTACCAATACCAAATATTGTATAGTTCCAAAAGCAGATGTCCGATCAAAGTAAGTCGGGCGCGTTAAGTAAGATGTAACGGCAGGGGTCAAAGGGCGAGGCCGGAGGGTTCTGCAGGATATTGCCTAATCATTCCCGCCTTCACACCCTACTAACTGCCGGTTGTTTTAGCATTCATCGCGTTTTATACTGCACCCTGCTGCACGGAGATTGATTCCCTATTTTTAATACGAGTAAACTTATCCCTAACTATGAATACGAGACTTATATTTACACAATTACACGGTTAACTATTTAAATGATGATAGGATTTTATACAATACGTCGTCAATGAATCATACAGAAAATTGGTTTAAAGAAAATCTGATACATAACTGTAACTTAATTATACAGCCAAGAATTAATTTTAATATTAAATTTTGATAAAACGTTTCTTTGCACATAGAATTTGTTTATTATGCATAACGAAAAAAGTACGCCCTCTTTCGTATTTATTTACGTAATTGGATTGCCAAGTTAATAATGCGTAAAATAATCACACAATCCTAAAAGTTGTACAACGGTGCATCGTGACGTGAAACCCCGCTCAATGTTCACGGATTATTAATTCTGACAAAGTACGGTGTAGTGTTCAAAGGGTTACTTTGAGGACGGACTTCTAAAACATTTTGACATTGAAAGCTCCTTATTTATAAATAAATGTTTTCTTTTTATTTAATTAGATTAACTATTCTCTTTCATACGTATTACAATCCATGAACTACTTTGTACAAATTTAAGGAAAATTTCAAGCGAGTTTCTCTACAAGCGGCAAACATCATTTTATAACAGTTAATGCTTCGTAAGTAATTTTTACTATACTCTGATTTTTAATTACATGGACGAAAATGTCAGCTGCGATTGACCTTTTATTGATTCATAGTGAGTTGTGTGAGTTGAATTAACACCTCACCACTGAGTTGAATCCTACAAAATTTCTATAGAAATTCTATAGGATTCATTCAATTCACAGTGGTGAGCTGCTCCAAGCATACAACATAAAAAAAAACGATCGTAGCTGTGTGTGTAGTAACGATCATTTTAGTTTAGGTAATTAAAAATCAGAGTATACATGATTTATTTATTTCCTACCTACCTATAGATAACAAGATTTTATGAGATCTAGTCTTCAGGTATTTTATATGCTAGAGATGAATCGGGTTTTGATATGATATTGGTTTATTCAAGTTTGCACCACATTGGCGTGCTCCACTTTCCTAATCTAAGTCACTTCAGGCATAGGTCGTCGGTGTACTAGGCTGGAGGGCCCTACACTGCGTTGGCCAAAACACGGTCTCTTCTCCAAAATTCGTTTGTTCCCATCGGCCATTAGTCCTGATTGACCCATTGCCACTTCAGTTTGCATTCTTTACCAGCTGTGTCGACTACCTTAGTTCTCTTACAGATATCCTCGTTTTGAATTATGTCCACAAGAAAGACACTAAGCATTGGTCGCTCTAAAGTTCATTGAGTGACTTGGTATGTGTGAATCAATCCGTCCTTGGGCTGAAAATCCTATCTTTATTTTACAACTTTATCACAGCTTTGCTTGCATATACTTACTAAGTATTATCTGCGATACAAAGTATTCCATCTTCATTCTCGTCATCAAAAGTATGTACACCAAATTTCATGATTGATACATTGACAAAGTTGTAATGAAGTACAAACAAACAAATAAATATCTAAACAAACTCACTTTCAAGTTGATATATTAGTATAGGTTATTTGTTTTCACATGTATTATTAGAAATTTGTAATTAAGTTCCGCAGTGATTCCTGTGACAGATAGATAGATGTTCAGTAAACATGAGAGTCCTTGCACAATGCCGTTACCAGCCAAATGAGATCGGGAAGGACGACGGCGACAAATAGATCTCGACCATACATCATTCGCTCAATGAGCTTACAACAATCGAACAACATAGCTATTGAGCATCCGTCTTATTGTGTAACGTAATTTTATCAAAAATATCGGACGCAACAATAGGATGTGCCGACAAAAGTCGGAAGAGCGGATGCGATTCGCGTCGTCTCATCGCCGACAAATGATACGCGGGGACTTTTTTACTACGCAATCTATACGACACAAGCAATGGGCAATTGTTGCAGGGATGTTTCCACCCACAAGTCATCTGTACTAACTCATCGGTCATTACAGACAATCGGAAATGAGTTCACGTATATCGGAACTTTTGAACCACTTGTGCATTTCATTGATGCAAAACCTTTGTACATACTGTGATTCTTTCGAGCTTGTTCGTGCAGCGATTATACTTTGCTTATAACTTTTTTTATTCATGTTTATTTCTTGGAAATAATTAATTTGTTTTATTTATTATTTTAGTAGTTTATCTATTATTGTGTATTATAGTAAGTCTTCATAAAAAATTCATGGAAAAATTCATTTCTTAATAAAAATTATGGGAGATTTTTTATTATTTGAAATATAATATTTTTGCATTGAATCAGTCAAAATAGAATTGCAGAGAAAAAAGTCCTTCTCAATTTTTGACTGTTTAGGTCTAATAACATATGTTTCAAAAAATAAACCATCAAGACGCGATAGAAAAAAATTAAATGATCTGTAACACGCGACCTAGTCTTATATAAATAATTAATAATAAAAAAAATGTATAGGTTTCAGGAGCTGTTCAGAGTAGCTTTTTAGTAGATGATTAACTGTCCTAGTATTGCCATACTAATATTAAAGTATAAAGCTGGAATGCGATTAAACAAGGATCCCTTTCGGGTGAAACCGAATAAAATTGGCCTAAAATTTATATCTATTTAATCAATCGGTCTCACCGGACACATTAAGAAGGTGTGATTAATTTAGTGGCATGTATTGTTGGTGTTGTCATGGGACTTTTACTATTATCGCACGTCATTACCGTCACACGTCAATTAAACAACAATGGAATACTAGCTTATTACTACGGTAATTAAATCATTCTTATATATGTATACTTATATTATAATAACTGAAAACCGTTTCTAAAACAAACTCTTATAACATAAAGAAAAGTTTATGAAATAGTTATAAAAGTTGAGAACGAGAAGAAAATAGAAATGAAAAATGAACACTAATGCAAGTTGTTTTTCATAGAAAATGAATAGTCTTTTCCCTATCGGTTATGTTATTTAATGAACAATTCATAATCTTCAGATCTGCTTTTATGTAGATACTAGCTGTGCCCGCGACGTCGTCCGCGTGGAATTTGTTTTCAAAACCTCGCGATTTTGAAACCTTCTTCATTGGTGCTCCGCTCCTATTGGACTTAGCGTGATGATATATAGCCTATAGCCTTCCTCGATAGCTGGGCTATTTAACACTGAAAGAATTTTTCAAATCAGACCAGCAGTTCCTGAGATTAGCGCGTTCAATCAAACAAACAAACTCTTCAGCTTTATATATTAGTATAAGATATGAAGATATTTGACATATTTACCAATTACATTCATAGGTATGTACGAAGACTTTTCTTTTATTGCTGAAGCACAGCAGACAGGCTGACGACCCAACTGTGATGGAAAGTGGTTACCGTCGCCTATAGACATTAGCAATACCAGAAGTGCTAGTAATGGGCTGCCGGCCTTGACGAAGAAACTAGAACCTGGCCACTGATGCCGGAACACAATTCAGAGTTGTTATGGCGGCGTACCCTAGAACAGGGGTGGTAACCATTCAGTCGGGCAAATGCCCTAAGCACCTGGCTGTAGGTTGTTTTGTCGCCTCTTACGACTGGCCACCCGGCCGCAGGAAACAGTATCCTTTTTCCGTTTCTGCACGGAGAAGGAGGCTGGACATTAATTGGTAATACTTAAAGTTAATAGCAAACTGTCTCCGGAGCTACTTGACCAAATTTTCAAAGTATAATATAACTTTTCTCAAAGTAATACTTTCTGATATCAAGGTAACGGGGGTAGGGATATAACGCGTGACAATAGTCTAGTGAAAATCGCATAAACTGGAGAAGAAAAAGAAAGAACCAGATCCGGGCTGTAAAGCGGACACTCCAAATGTAACTGGAATTTCAACCTAGACTGAAGGTGTCTGAGTAACAACATTAAGAAGGAAAATACTATCTTCTTCGGTGATTACTAAAATGACCTCATTACTGAAAAAATGACTTAGTAAACTAAAGTTATAACATAAGTCGAATGTATTCTGTAGTAATGTACATATAGATACAAAGGAACAAACATAATTTTATTTGAGAAGTTATTGCACAAAGTAAAATTGGCTTTTGTCGACTATTCTTACTTACAAGTTACGCCCTTAATTTCATACAATGTTAGTTCTATTCTCATACAGGAGGAAGGAAGTGAATAATCTTTATTCGATTAGTTAGCTTAGAAGCCACGGACGGCAATCTACAAAGAATCATTGTAACCATAAATCTTGATATTGTTGCGTAGGTGTCAAAGGCTACATACAAATGAATTGCACTTTTCTTCTGTTGCTAAATTGAATATCAAAATTAAAAACCATTGCATTATAATTACTTATAATTTAAATGTAAATAATAATATAAAGCATTAATTATATAACGGTATATAAAAACAGAATAAAAATTTTGTATTATGCACGTATAGGAAATAAATTGGTAAGTAGGTACAACTGTTGTAACAAGTAAGATGGGCGGTCTTATCGCTGGGAGCAATTTCTACCAGACA
This sequence comes from Dendrolimus houi, assembly GCA_039645545.1. NCBI lineage: Eukaryota > Metazoa > Arthropoda > Insecta > Lepidoptera > Lasiocampidae > Dendrolimus > Dendrolimus houi. Next base: position 11,658,975 of record CM077132.1, read on the forward strand.
ACAAAAGCAATTCACTACAATAAGAAATCGTAACCATGTTTGAAATTTTTAAAGAACTTTATGCTGTTTTACGTTTACCAGATTATTTAGACACCTGTTAATTTCACTAAGCGATTCTCCAAAGACGACCGCTTTAGGCCTTCTGGTAATGAGTTATAAGCTTTTAAAGTTGTAAAAAGTGTGTTCCACACCTTTGATTTTTAAACTATGCAGTGGGAATTTCTAAAGATATTCAATGCACTGTAAGATCTTAAAAATACTTTAAAATAAAATTTTTGATATGGAAGTGGTTAGTTAAATGACTCTAACTTATTGTAAATTAATGACGCAATGTACCTACAAGTTTTGTTATTAGTAATTTGATTGATTGTATTTAAAGTTAACGGACCATTATCCGAATGTGATTGTGGCAATTATGAATTAACAAAATAATTATTTACACATGTCTTAGTTTGTACCTCATTTTCTTAATTTACGTAATAAGAAATCGTGTACAATAGTCAATGTTCTGTAGTAGTCAATGTGTACCTGATTAAAATTCAAAGAAAGGCAACGGCAAGTATGCCGCCAGTCGACATAAATTGTTTGTAAGTAACATGTTAATAGGGCCCACGTCACAGAACCTTACTTAATTTCTTTGAGAAATGAATTCAACCAAAGCCAATATGGTAATTATGACAAGCCCTTTTTTACTACGAACTTTTTCTTTTATAGGTTTGTATAGGTATATTTGGTCTTATTCATATTGAGTTTGTAGGCTTGTTTAAGGACCTTAAAGAAGCCTACAAACTTACTTTAACTCAAGATGAATAAGATCGCTATTCAATATTAGGTATAATAAAAAAATTTAAATAAACCCCTCTACCCTATCATCATCCTACCACCACAATAGGCAGCTGTGTTACAGTCGCAAAAGAACTGACTTCTTATGGCAGCTTGAATTCTTTATACCAGATAAGTGTTGTAAATGTAGGTATGTTGTACCTACAGTATGTTTCGGTCTGAACAGAACTCGATCTGACTTTTGCTTGAATGTACCTAATTTTTTCGCTAGGTTTGATTTTATAATGTTAGCTGCATTGACGAACATTGTTCTTTTACAAACAGCTAAGTATACAAAGTTTGTTTAGACAATAGCTGGTTTTTATCTAAGCACATAAGTCAACTAGGGTTATTATAAAGTGTCATCCTTTTTATAGCAGTATTGTCATAAAATCAGCCTTTAAAAAGAACACAATGATAATTTGTCATCGAAGAATGACTCCGAATAGCCACCTGGCATACACGCGACCCCTGAAATATTTAGCGGTACACTTCGCAAAAAAGAGCAAGCTCCTTTTGCACTTTGTCCTCCTAGAAATAGATTAGAAGTTTGCAAAAGAGGTACTGATTCGTAATGCACCTACTTTTGTCAATATGATTGTTTAATTTATATTATGTGATCTTCAAAATGTTGTTTAAGTAGTTCTTTAAACTTGTGCAGATGCATAGGTAGGCGGGTTGAACTAATGGCAGATGTTCAGTTCCCCTCCTTGCGGTTTATGTATTTTGATCTGTAGCATACAAAGCGGAGATATAAAAAAATTGCTTTTCCGTATTAATAATATAGAATTTGATTATTTATACCAACGTAACGAGCGGCTGTCACCCATCAAATATTTAATTAAAAATGTATGTGTCAGCCCCGACGGACGACTTGAGTTTACTTCTTAAGTACAACTGTCTTTGAATATGCATTGATAGATATTACTATAGATCTTATTTCCTTGCATTAAAGTTCGCAATTGTAGGATAAAAAACGTAACGCTTTTCAGTTAACATTCGTGTTATATCACTCCTCATTAAATTTCCGTACCGGGACCTTATATATAAATCAATTCTTAATGAATAAACTAAAAAGATATTTACGTAGTTCTAACTATAAATACAACCCCCCAATAAAAAACCGTAACTGAAAATTTCCTAAATCTTGCATAACTAGTTCCACAAGTCATTCTTTTCTCATAAAGATTTTTTTATTACACAAAACATTTTCTAAACGAAATCATTTCACAATTAAAAGTAAATATTCTAAGAAATTTCCATTAAATTTATTCTAACAAAGTTGCTTTGCAAAAATGAAAATTTAAAATAAAAAATGGCCATTCAGTCTATGTCAGTTGACTCAACGCGGCCGCGGCAGTGGCGCCAACAACATTCGCGTTCGGCGAATCGACTTCCTGCGTACCATTTCCCGCCAAAATGGATCACTTCCGACACATATTTGTCATCTCCAAAAGGTCGTCGAATCGTTATTGTTTGCAGTAAAATAAGTTATTAAAAATTACACTTACTGTTCTTTTTTGATCTCTAATAGTACAAAAATGATAGTAAAATTTTTTTAAATATTAGTTATGCCCAAAATAGACAGATCATTTTTGTGTTTTAATTTTGATAGAAGTTAGATATCGCCAAGTTTAAAAAAGAAACGAACTTAATTGTTAGAAAGGTTACATAATGTAACTTTTTAACTGCCTATCTATATATAATCTACTAAAAACGAAAAAATATACGAAAACAAAAAAGCAATTAAAAAAGTCACTTATGAAACCTTTTTTAACAATTAATATCTTTTTATTTTTTAAATTATTTTAGTCTCATTTCTATATATACATTGAAAGACAGAAATGATCCCTTCGAATTTCAGCTTTAATAGAACTCTAAGGCCGCTTCACCCGTAGAAAAAATAATGAGCTTTTATCGGTGATTTATCGTAAACGACATTTATAATATATTTTTTGTTGCAAAAGCTATTTTAAAATATTATTTAATTTTCCAACATTCAATTCTAGATTTATTAGGTAAATCTAAGTAAAATTGAAAATCTTAAAACAAATATCTTAAAATACTTTTTGCAACAAAAAATATATTAAGGCACAAATGTCGCTTATGATAAATGGGCGGTAATGGCTCGATAATATTTTTCAGGACAAGTGTACCTTACGCGCATACGAGTAGTGTATATAATACCTATATAGATAACCTATAAGTTTAGAATGATGATCGGATGCTTTTATTTTTTATTGTTTCAAAATGTACATTAGGGGGTGTGCGATAAGGCTACAGTCACTGGTGTCAGGGATAATTGTGAGAACTGATTGCGTAATTAGCGCGACGAGTCGCCGAGGGCGCGGGAATGGGCCACCCTCCACTAGATTGTTGTTTTTAAAGCCACCGTGCCGTGGGATTGTTTAATTACTAAAGTTTGTTTTATGTACCTTTTAAACAAATTAAAACGTTCAAGCTACGATAGAGTAAACTTAAAAAAAAAATCATTTGTGCTTTCACGTAGCTTTGCCCGTATAAAATTTAAAATCCCTTGGGAACTTCGTTTACTTAATTTCTGACCTTGAGTACATGCTCTTGACTTGTATATACATAGTTCCCTTAATGTTTACATTATGACATGCTATCTCTTCAATTCCTTAATTGTGACAACTTCCAATCTCATTAAAATATTTGAACTTATTTCAGAAACAAGTTTTAAAATTGAGTTTCAAAATTATTATTAAGGATACTTTTTAATAATCTACCTTTTATAATAATAGGCTCTTAAACATACACACTGAGGCCAATCTCAAACACCTAGATCATAGAAAATAACGAAAAGTTTGTTTAGGAAATGTACCATGCACGAAATCGAACCCGAAACTTCTGCGTTTTACTGAGCTATATAGGCGAGCAAAGGCCACTTAGACCACTCAATCACAGAGTTCGTCAATTAACATTAAATTATATTCATAGTCTCCCACGTAATAAAAGAACAGACGGAGACTACATGAACAAAAGCGTCAAATTATGTGAAATATTTTTTTAGCCTATTGTAAGGCAAATGAACGGTCGGTAAGATATAGGAACTGGCTATAAATCGATTATTTAATACTGAGTTTTCTTAATGCACTGCGGCGCAATCGGCATTCTATTCCAAAGCCAGCATGCTTTAGCCGGCTTCACTTTGAGAGTCCGATACTCTGTATTTCCGTTAATAGTCTAAGCTCATAGTCAAAAATACCAGGATCTTTAGTCCTTACTCTTGTAGTCGTTGATGATTCGTTAAAATTTAATTGTCTACCAAAATAATGCGAGTGCATCAATTTATTTCAATTTACGCGGTAGCATTGTTTCGGTGAGCGGGGGCGCCGCAGCCGCGCTTCCGGACGTCGCTTCCGCCACGAATGCGACGCGTGCCGCGCCGTCTTCGAATTGCACCCTACAACAATTGCATTAGTTGCCAACAACAAAAACAACTTACCACATAAAACAGAATAAATATATTAAGAACTTTAAGCCTTTGCATGAAGGTTTAATTTAGTTCATCCGATGTCGTGGTTTTTAGAATTATTCCATTTCGAATAATATTTGAAAAGTTGTTTTATCTGTTACGTTAATGCTGTTTAATAATTATCTAAAACATGGTTTCGTGACGCGAATGTATTATCGAACGACCGCCACTTTCAGGGTGACTATTATTTAGAGTTAAGTCATGTCAATGATTACTGATGTTACTATTATATTTTATTTTGATGCCCCCCCTATTATCAACATTTAAGATTATGTTGTTTGGCGGGCAACAGCAGTCTTTGTTATTTTTATAAAACAAATAAGTACTTATACTAAACAGCCGTAAAGTTTTCGGTCTACATTCTGCATGAAAAGAAATACGCATTTTAGAATTACATTTTTGTCATGGTTATTACAAGAATATAAACTCGTTTTGATATATATTGACTTGTCAAAACCAAACGAAAACCTCTACCTTTATTGACAGATATAAAAACATATAGTTACATTACACGCGTGTGATCATGCGCATAAAACTGAGTATTTATAAATACTATTTATCTATTATTACACATAGCAATTAATTTGTCCATTACTGTAACAAATAGAGTAAACATTGATGTGAGACTATACGACCCTCCGGTAACAGAGGCCGTGTATGTCACGTCATTGCAAACATTGACAGAGCCACTCCTTGTATGCTCACTACAAACTTGATTAATATACTTATTTACAGTAACAAATATCTCAGACTACGTTCAAACCTACACCATTATTATGATCTTTTCTTCGTTAAGTAATCACGTATCCTTAATCGAGATGGAACGGGCCATTTTGGATTATAAAATTAAATAGTCGATAAATTTTGGCCCCAAACTAACAACGCAAACATGATAGAAATTTAAAACTTTTTATTCGAACTAAGTTCTGCTGGAAAGCATTTTTTAAAAGTCATAAATTAATATATTTGAAAATGATATCTACTCCAAAATTATAATCGGACCCGCACCGGTCCTATGATACAGATGTGAACGCTGGCTTGTATCCTTTAATTTTTCGCCAAAGAACATTATTGAACTAAATTGCATTAGAAACAGAATATTTTTTGAAATATTGCCAATACGTTTCTTTAGGTTTTGCTAGAGAAAGCGTTTACAAATTGAATCATTAGCGAGCACGGCTTGTTAAAAATATGACATTTTATGATTATTTCAAAATTTTATTTCTTATTATTTATTGAAAGAGATTCTGTAACACATTATAAATAGAGAGAAAAAGTTTTAATCCAAGGTAAATGAATAACATAACATAAAATATAATTAATTTGCCTTGATATCTTTAAGATGTAAGTCTCAGTAACATCAAGAGTAAATCGGACATAACAACAATTCTGTTTATCGAACAACTTGTGTTACAGGAAGAGCTTGGAGAAATACTTGGTGAAGTATACCCGGACTAGGGGGCAATATGCTAGAAAAGTTTTGTGTTACAATGCGTAATGTTGCCATTTGTATGCGCAAATCTCCCGGCCGGAAGTGGCGGAGCGCTCACGTCTCTAGTCAGGGAATGCGCAAGTTTTCTATTGTGGCGCCATCTACAACTGTCCGAATCACTGACGTGTTTCCGGCTTCTCTTCACAAGTCTTGAGCTGTCAGCTGGTGAGGGGCCGCCTTGGAATTTCCTTCCTTCTTTTAGTTATTCTACTCTTAATAATATATTTATTTGCAATTTAGAAAGAAATACAGATAATACGTGTTGTATTTTTTTATTGTATATTTCGTGTTGACCGCATATGATTTCGCTCTACATTAATACAAGGTGTTTTTTAAATCAAGGATAATTTTAGTATGAAAAATGTTTGGAACTATTTCTGTCTTGTAATTAAGAATTTTTAAAATATTTGTTATATATAATATCAGCCCATATATGTCCCACTACTGGGCTCGGGCCTCCCACTATAGGGGAACGGATAGTATACCCGCCACGCTTGTCTAAGGTGACTTGGCAGGTTTGACACATCGGTTATCTCGATGTGCAGGTTGCATCACGATGTTTTCCTTCACCGTTGTTAGCACGTGATAATTGTAACATTAGGTCGAAAACTGCCTAAGTGGTGCATGCGTACCGGCCAGGATCAAACCCGCGCCCTTTGAGTTTTGGGCGCGTGCGCTAAGCCATTACGTTACCACGATTTTTTCAAATATGTGTTTTTTAAATTAAATGTTTATTACGGTTTCATAACGGTGGAGCTTTATCTGGGATAATCATACAGATAAAGGCCGTTACACGCTGATGTGGCGATGGGTGTAATGCGTAATATGTGATGTGATATAGTTTTCAATTATTAATCAGTTTACATATTAATAACGGCATTATTATTAATGCTTTAAATGAAATGCATGCGGCCACAGTCAAAAAATAGTGGACGTTTGGACCTCTATAGAACTTTTCAACGTAACACTTATATTTAGATTCAAGTTTTATTTTGACAGTCTCTGTGGTTAAGCGGGCTAAAGCCTTTGCCGGCCTACCTCACTGCAACGCAGAGGCTCCGGGTTCGATTCTTGGTATAGTAAATTTCGGAAAAGTATTTTCTTCGTTATTTACTTATTATTATTATTTATTTACTATGGTCTGGGTGTCTGGGATCGGCCCCAGAGTAGTTCGTTGTATATTACCCATAACACAAGCGTAACTTGCTTAATTTGGGGATATACAATATGTGTGTTTGTCTGCCGATTATTATTATTATTTCACATATTTATTTGCTTCAGATTTTTTTACATTTTTCTTTAAATATATTATACTATATAAAAAAAACACAAACTAAAAAAAAATGTAAAACATCGATATCCGCTGGAAGCAGGGCCTGGGGTCCAGGCTACCGGTGGTTAAGGCTCCAGTGACAGGAACCTCCTCACGATACGGGCCGTGTCCAGCAGGGCTGCCTTCTGCATCCGACCCTTCACCCAGACACCAAGCGAGAGCCTTTCAAGGTGGCGGTCAAGGCTCTTCGCTATTAGTCCATTCACTGACACCACTATCGGTACTATAATTGTAGAGTCCAAGTTCCACATGGCAGAAACCTCGTGAGCGAGATCAATATACTTGATTTGTTTTTCTTTCTCGGCTTTCACGAGGTTACCATCATGGGGAATCGCGACATCTACAATTATAGCACGTCTCGCAGACCGATCAACTATCACAATATCAGGCTTATTGGCGACAATAGTCCTGTCTGTGATAATTGATCGATCCTAGTAGAGCGGATATTGACCATTGTCAAGAACTGGTTTGGGCTTGTATTGGTAATAAGGTACCTCAGACGAGACAAGTCCGTATTTAAGAGCAAGATGCTGGTGGATGATCCTGGCTACTAGGTTGTGCCTGTGCAAGTACTCGCTGTTAGCAAGACGAAAACAACCGGAAGTGACATGTCTGAGAGACTCACCAGGGCGGTGACACGCCCGACATATGTCAAGCGTGCCTTCCTTCAGAATGTACTTCCGATAGTTGTTCGTCTTGATAACCTCGTCCATAATTGCACAGACAAACCCTTCGGTTTCCCCAAATAGGTCACCGAAACGTAGCCAGTTCACCGACGCTGGTAGGTCCACATCAGGCCCTGTTAAAGCCTGATAGAACCTGCCATGCAGCTCCTTGCATTTCCACACGTCCATACGATCAGAGGCACTCATTACCAACGGTCTCTGCCAGTTCTGTTTTGCTAAGGATAGCGGGGTGAACCCTTTATCTACTGACACTATATCGTGATGCATACCCGCTGTCTCGCTGACTTTGAAAAAATATTCTCTGAGATTGTACACCTCACGGTTGTGGAAGTCTTTGGTATTTAAAAACCCCGTACCTCCACACTTCCGTGGGATGTACAGACTCATCACAGACGAACGTGGGTGGTGCATTCGATGCGTTGTCAGTAAACAACGAACGCGTCTATCCAGGGCGTCTAATTCAGTTTGAGTCCATCTTAGTATGCCAAAGGAGTATGCTAATGCAGAGATGACCCGAGCGTTGAAGGCTCCAACCTTATTTCCACCTGAAAGAAGGCTCGTTAAGACCTTTTTCAGGCAGGAAAAGAAACGATCCTTCATCGCCTGCTTCACATCAGCATCAGGAATACCCAACGACTCTGACATACCGAGATATTTGTAGGTCTCACCTTCAGAGAGGATCTTGGGGATATATTCTCAGAGAGTTGTAAATTTTCTGAATTTACAACTCTCCCTCGTTGTACGTGCATGACGGCACACTTATCTACACCGAATTCCATACTAACGGAGTTGCTAAAGCTTTCAGTAATCTTTAGCAACTGCAAAAGATCGGGCTTTTTCGATGCAAATAGTTTCACGTCATCCATGTACATAAGGTGTGATATAATCTCACCCCCTCTCCGAAGTTGAAAGCCTAACTTTGACTCCCTAAGTAGAGTACTTAGTGGATTCAAAGCTAGACAGAACCACAGTGGACTCAAACGTCACCCTGGAAAATGCCCCGCTTGGTCCTTATTGGGTCGTGCAGAACAGAAATATTCCCTCTGTCCCCTGGATGCCTAAGCACCGTGGTCCATTGCTCCATACATGAAATGAGGAAAGCACGAAGAGTTGCATTTACTTTATACAGCTCCATGACCTTCTCCAGCCATGTATGGGGCACCGAATCATAGGCTTTTTTGTAGTCAATCCAGGCTACAGATAGATTCTTTCTGTTTCGCCGTACCTGATGACTAATGGTCATATCGATGAGGAGGAGCTCCTTAGTACCACGGGACCCATCCTTACATCCGTTTTGAGTATTGACCAAAATGTTATTATTTGTCAAATGTTCCATTAATTTAGATCTCAAAACAGATGTAAGTAACTTGTATATAGTTGGTAAACAAGTGATGGGTCTATAGTTTTTTGCTTCCGTGGTACTACCTGACTTATGGAGCAGATGGGTGACTCCAGTAGTCATAAAGGAAGGAAGCGAACCCATGTTTATAGCCTCCTGGAATTGCACGACCAATGTCAACTGGTTCAAGAGCCAACGGTTCCATTTCTGGAATCGTTTCACAAGCCTGCTCGATCATCCTAGTCCAGTCGCCTTCTCTGTGGGTAACAGGCACCGACCAGATATTACTCCAGAACGCTGTCATAGAGTCCATATCTGGCCAGTGACCATTATCCACAGAGACACATGGACGCTCCCATCCTCTATACACTCGTTTTTGATCTCTTTGGAAGAAGCAATTCAAGTTATAACGATCCGATAGCGATATAGTGACAGACTTTGCGCGTGTTATTAAATCGTCCATTTTCTACTGGTTGTGTCCAGTTATTATTATTATTATTTTTGTATGTAAATAACATCTCGTAAATACCAATATATTGATCAACAATAAAGGAGATGCTCATAACAGTTCAAGTATATTTACTTCCTTTTAAATGTAGGTAGATATACAGCACTTTATCGCTATATACCATAATAAGTATTGCAAACATGTTTGAAAATTGAAACTTTAATATTGTTACGACTTAGCCAAAATTCCACAAAGCACAATAACCAGTGCGAATGAACACCTGCGGCCATAAACCCCGAGTTTTATTACCACCCGCATATGCACTTTTTTTGTTTTCTTTGTATTTAATATTTATAATTAAAAAAGCCGCCTATTGTGTATTGTAATCTGTTCCGTAGGCAGTGGCCAGGTGTGATTACAGGAACTCGGGTGCACGCGGTGAGGTAGACATATTGCACCATGCAGTATAAAACAATACCCGAACGGAGTCGGGTGTGGCAGTCAAGCGACGACAGCGATATAGTGACAGACTTTGCGCGTGTTATTAAATCGTGCATTTTGTACTGGTTGTGTCCAGCTATATTTGTACCTATATTATACGTGTTTGTATATTTCTAATAAATTCTATAGTAATTCCAAACGGTATTTTAATTCGAGTCCCGCACTCGTAACAATATTATGATCGATATAATGAATATATGACTATTATAAAGACATACGACGCCTATCTGCCGAATCATCATATTTGCAATGAACTAAGACATTCCTCATTAATATCGCAAACATCACCAGTCTTCAATAATTTTTTACGATGTATTTATAAATCAAAAACATTTTATTACCTATATTGATAAATAACGTCTATTTGGAGTATCGTAAATTAAACCAAAGGCAATTTTATAACGATAAAATATCGAAGAGATAATATTGTCGGTGAATGCAAAACACTTGAACGAGTCCAGGCCAGGGTCGACGATGACTGCATATAACATATGACCCATTTCGCGTGTGAGTCAAATTATAAATGTTTTTTTTTTTTTTTATTGGACTTGACTTTATGTTGTTGGTCCGAAGACCTCACAACTTTACCGGGGTTTTCAGGGCGAGTGCCTTTGCGAAGCGAAGGCGCTCGAGCCTGGGAGGCAACTTGCTCGAGGGGGCTCCTAGGAGTTTCACCTCGGCTGGACTGTTGCCATGAGAGGGGATGAATCTAATGATGCCCACCATAGGGCGACACAATGCACTAATTGAGAGCGGGCGACGGGTAATATAAAGCCCGAGAGGAAGGATCCCGGCGGACCGGGATCGGCGGTTCGCGGTGGCCTATACTATCTTACTGCCGTTTCGCAACGTGTTATGGCTGGGAGAGAAGAAACGGCGAAAGAAACTTCCCAGCAACACGCCTAGTCTATCCTATGGGGGGCTGTGTCTCCTGGCGTCCCTCGCGGGGACGTGGAGAGATCGTAATTGGCGGCGTCGACGCCGCCGTCTGTGTCTGTCTGTCGGTGCCTGCCAGCCTGCCGTCCTAACCGTGGGCGGGCTGATCCGAGCCAGCCGTTTTGTGATATCGTCGACCTTGTCCATGAGGATGTTACGCGGTCGTCGCACGAGAGCCTTTCGTCGAGGCTTATAATCGGACGCGGACACGACGAGGGGATTTCGATGGTGCGGCGCTAGATCGAAATACTTACGCGAGAGCGACGTAATGTAGTTTTTGATGGAGGGAAGCTCCAGATCGCGGTGGATGTCGACGTTACGCATATAGAGGGGAGCACCGACGGCTCTGCGCATGAATTTATTCTGAACGATTTGCAGTTTCTTTAAAAGGGCAGGCTTGGCATGGCCGAATACCACACTCGCGTATGTCATGATCGGGCGGAATTATAAATGTATAATTACAAAATACACCTTCACGAATTTCTTTGATCGTATAGTATTTTCCGTTTTGAATGTTCATGAAAGTTTAGTTTTAATTATTTCGTGTTTGTAAAATAGTCAATTTCCAATATAATATTAGACCATAAACGTCCTGTTGCTGCGCACGAGCTTCCATACTTTAAAACATAGAAGACCGAATAGTGTAATCATTATCTGTGTTAGACCCGGGCTTGCGGAATTTGAACATCGGTAATCAGGATGTATAGATTTATGATGATGTTTTTCTAGAAATAGGACGGGCTATCACTATTTGTTATACCTCAACTTTAAGTTAATTAAATATACCTACATACATCTATATTGTTTCTATATAGTGTATTGTTGCTATATGCATAATTATAACAGTAATACTTGTAGGTATATGTATTATTCTACGATTTTTTTTATATTTAGGGCCGATTTTTCAATCATCAGATAAAAGTTATCAGTCGATTAAATTATAACCTGACTAAATTTAAAAGTGAAACAATTCAACTGTTTTCATGAACCTGTCATTTTTAATTTTCCCATGTTGTATTTTATTCTGTAGAATAACTTTTATCTAGGTGATTGAAAAATTGGCCCTTAGAAATATGAGATATGATTACAGAGTCATACCTACTTAGAATTATGACAACAATGTGATCATTTCATGAAATGCAAATAATTTTCCTGTACTTAAACTTAAAAACAGTATGGTATGCTATTGCGTAGCGCTACGAACTACGCCAGACTACAAGTCTTATAGGAGCTTAATAGATATTTTTTATAAATTGCCGGTAATTTATGTAAAAAACAGAGATATATTTATTATTAAGCATAAATTATTACTTATATACCTTTGTAAGGTGATCATAAATCACTTTAGAAAAATTAAATACTTTAGTTAAATTTTATAGTAAGGTACTTTGCAGGATATAGGTATGTAGATTCGTTTAAATATTAAACCATAAGACGGTGAAACTCTGGGTAAAGATATTAGCGATTTAGTAATTTTCTTATTTACAGTATTCTAAAAATACTATAATATATTTTTTAAATTTATTCCTTAATCCTATTATAGAAGCAAGCCATGTAGATAATAATATGTGAAAACTCTTAATTCGTTATAGTTTATAAATAGAAAGTACTTAGTTTTAAATATGTAGATCCATCTAAACACCTTTGATTAGATTGGCACGAAGTCAAGGAGCATTCCGAGTTCACATTTTTCTCCATTGCTTCTCTAGTTGAGATATCAGATACAGTGAAAATGAATATGTTGCTAATGGATGTAATTTGTAAAATAAAATATTGAAATACAATAGAGTAAATAACTGTTTGAACGGTTCAGAGCGCGTCGATTCGTAGGCGGTGACTATTCGTGGCAAGGTCAAGCGATATTAAATTACAGAGTAACCTGACCAAATTAAGTAGAGCTTTCTTATCATTCACTGACTCCGTCTTTTCTTCTACTTGTTATGTGATAAGGAGAGACAAGGTGGGTCTAATAACGCCGGTTATAGTGATCGCCATCATCGTGTATGCCCACGCATATCGACACCCGCGTCACTCCGCAGATAAACAGACGTTTGTTGTGAGCATAATTTTTCAATATGATATACAAGCTAATTATTATAAACCTGTGATAAAAAGTAGAAAAATAAACAATTTTACAATTGAAAGAAATGAGAATATAGAAATATTTTTCTTTGAACATTTTTTCTGAATTCATTATCGACTACAGCATTAAGTAACTACGTGCACTAATTTCTACAGTCAATGTCACCAGGATTATTTGTAATATGTAAAAATCATATACCTCCTGTTAAATGTAATATAATTTAAAGTAATCAAGAAATAATAAGTCAAAACTAAAACTACATTTTACTTCTTTAATAAGCGTTTTAGTCAGTTTTAGGATTATGTAACCAATAAATTATGCGGAACTCTTATGAATTCGTCACGTCCGTCCATTCGTGCAGGAACGGAGAAATAATACAATTTCCTGCAGCCGGTCGGCCTGTCGCAAGAGGCGACTAAAACACACCACAGCCAGATGGTAGGGTAATTTCCAGCCTGGATGTCAACTACCCTGGTCTAGAGTATGCCGCCATCGAGTTGTGTTTCGGCATTAGTGGCGAGGTTCCAGTCTCCGCGTAGAGAGCGGCAGCACATTGTTAGCACGTTTGGTGTCACAAATGTCCATAGGCGATGGGAACTGCTTTTCATCATATGAGCCGTCTGACTGTCTGCTGAACTCATGCAATAACTGTCTGTCTGTGTTTGTATGCCCTTCACAATATACTCGTACGTTGGTCATGAAAATACTGCTCCCCTTAACTTTTGAATTAAAAGTGGAAAATTCTCGAACAAATCTCTGGAATGCAACTTAAAAATACAACGAAAATTGGTTTTAACAGATCGTTTAATAATTATTGATGTATGAGGTGTTTCTGATTAAATATTTTTATGGTACCGTAGCCAAATGACGAAAAATAGAGGTTGGTCACATCTACGGAAACCTGAATTTGGCATTTTTTTAATAATTAGAACGACTACCACGTATGTTATTCTAAATATATCGAGGGGCGAAGTCTATTTGTGTTAGGCGACATTTTGAAAATGTGTCGGGAGAAAAGTTTCAAATGAACAAGAAAATATACACTCATATATAAACACTATACTCGAAAAAGAAGAACATCTTTAGATTGAAATTCGACACCAGGTTCTTTATATATCCTAAGTTTAGACATAAACACGTTAAGATTAAAAAGTTCCATGATGTTATTATAGTAAGTAAGTACCTGCAAAAAACTCTCTTGAACAAATTATGTAAACACAAGAAATTACTTATAATTTAAAACTATTTAAACAAATAAGACGTAACTAATGAAATGAGCACATTAAAACGAACTCAAAGTCAAGGCTAGAAACAATAAATTTTATTGGCAATTTTGTACACAACGTACCCTCACAAACACGCAAAATGATGGCTGGCTCGTTAGTGATAGACATTAATCTTACTGCCATGGAACCGCGAAAATCGTGAATCGTTGCCGTCATCGCTATTCTGGCTAACACGTGATTATCGTTCAGAGTGCCAAAAACAAACAAACATAAAGACGCCACACCACGACGCCCTTCCGTTGATCCTGACCGATGACAACATAATATTTTATAGTCTTGTTAATATTAGACGGTGATATGACTCGGACATACCTAGGTGCAGTGCAGTGTGTAAAGGCAAACGTGGGAAGGAAATTTTCAGTGTTAATGATGCTCATCTTCTAAAATTATGTTAGGTTATTTATTATTTTGCACCTGAGTCACAAAGGGACAAAATGGAACAGGTGAAGCATCTAATTAATTCCTTTAAGATATAGTTAATAATATCTGCGAGCTAATTTGTGTGGTATCTGCATAATGACAGTTGACCAGTAAAAACGTAAATATGAAAAACTTTTAAATTCTATATGGCTTTTGGATGTTTTATTGTATAAAATATATTTTCAGGTAAAAATTTAAAGTAGATAATCTATAAGTATAATAAGTTTTTTTAGATAGATTTTGTCTAACTCAATGTTTTAAATAATTTAACTTTTGAAAAAAAACGAAAAAGTATATTTTCGGTATTCTTCTGTCATGATATCTGTAAAATTAAATATGAAGAATACACATATATTTTGATGACACTCATACATATATATGAACAATAAAGTTAAGAAATACACACTTTGCCTGTTAATTTTTATGCCATTCTTTACAATTCTCAATTATGGTTTAACTTATTCTAATAATTACATTTATTATAAAAATTAGATTTATACAGCGAAAGTATTTGTTTCACTTAATGCTTCTACGACTTCTAGTTAGTTTAGGTAATACAACACTCGAAGGCTACGTGAACTTACGTACAAGAAAAGCGTTTTGTGCAGGTATCTGTTACTGATCACGTAATCCTTATTTATCTTCACTTTTGTATAAACTTCTCATACTAATAGTGTAATAATATATATAATAATTATTACCCGGAGGGGGGCTTTATGGCGAAGCCTTAGGTGAATAGCAACACCTCGGACCTGACTCTGGGGGTCAAGGCATGGCCCCCGCCTCCGTGCTTGCCTTAGCCAGCCAGCACGGAGTGGAGATCGCTAGAGATAAGGCTCAAGCTCCAGGGGTGGAAGTGATATGTGGTATAACGTCAGAGATAGCTTCGGTGAACCTGCAAGTCACTTCTCGACACCCCTTAGCCACTCACACCTATGTTGCCCCTCGCCAATCTTGTCATTTTTAGGAGCTTATGTAGTGCATTTACATGCATTTTTTCCATATTCCTTGAACATTGCGACGGGCAGACGCCATAGTCCCCATAGTCTCTGATCTGTAACTCCACTAGCAATTCATCCCAATAGCCCGGTACCTTTTGTTCTCATTCCCTACAATAGTCCTACACTTACCGGGGTTTGTCCTTGGGTGCATTTTTTATGGTGTAGACAGGGATAATCGCCTGCCAGTGTCACGCCACATTTAGATTAAATTTGTCAAGGGTCCTCTACGCGTTGGCCTTCCAAAGGCCCCACGCAAGCCCTCCAAAAGTCCGGGCCATTTTTATGGCCCGTGGTCTGCAGAGACATACACGTATATAATGATATGTAAGTATCAAATACAGCTTAAAACAAACTTATGGGCAAGACTGTATTGGCACATAAATTCCAGATAAATATTGAGATTTATTCATGTTAAATAGATTCTGAACGACATTTATCGATAGTAAAACTCGATAAATGTTGTTGTTTGTACAGAAATAGGTATATATAATTCGATGTATGTAACGTACATACCTATGAATGCAAAATGTTACAATGTAGGCTTCACATACACATCTGTTGATATGTAAGTATATAAACTTGAAATCAGTGTTTTTGTTTGTTCATCTGTATATACTTCACGACGTTAGATTTGAATAAAGCTTCACGAGTAATTTAAGAAGAATTTAGGGATTGAAGATGAATACGGTAGCTTACATTGTGGTAGCTTATTTCGCAAGAAAAAACAAAATTTCCCCCGGGATACTACAAACTAGTGATTATATACCTATTTCTTTGTAATTTTTTTTAAGACATATATTTTCGCCTTTGTTGATTCTATTGACATTCTTTTAGATATTCAAATTTCGTTTCTTTGCCTAGGTAAGATATTAGAAATTAATTCTTTAATCTTTTCGCTTGCCAGATATCTATTTTAATAAAAGCAAACATTAACACAATTCACAAATCTCATGGACAAAAGCGAATAGACACTAGACCTAAATACTTTTGGTTGGTATAAAAACAGTACGTCGTTAATTATTGAGTAAAGTGCTTGGTATTTATTAGTCTATTGAGACTTCTTGAAAGACGTTAAATCTGTACTACAATCGTAATTCCAACGTTAAGTCCCCGGTTGCGATCGAAACGTCTGCTTTGGAACTTGGAGTCCACTTTCCTAGATTTTGTTTTCTAAGTTACAACGCCTTCGTCATCCATTATTGTGAGTCCATTGGCACGCAAATCATCCCTGATGACTTCATCCAGCATTACTTAGACTTTTTTTTGTCAACGCTGGGAGAATGCATTTGCGCATATCCTCAGGCCCCGGGGAAGCCACCAAGGGGTATGTGGGATTCCCGGCTGACGGTGTTGCACATACAAGCTTCAATATTAGAGCTTGCAAGCACCGACCGCCAGACTACTCACTAAATCTTTCAGGGTCCCTCCGCATCATGATGAGGTGCTACGGGACCGTAACCGCGGATATGACTGCCGTAACACCTCGATGCAAGCTGACAAGAAGGGGTGTCCCTGCGACTAGAACACCCGACGGCACTGGGTGTGGCTTGTCCGGACGGCCCCCTGACCCCCCCAGGCCCACTACGTTATCCGGAGGAGATGAACAAAGCGCCACCTGTGAACCCCTGTTCGCCGTCTGCGACAGAGGTCTGCCTGCTCATCCTCCTCTCTTATTCTTTCGGCAGCCTCCTTCTGGGACATAACGTCCTCGCAGAAGTAGGCCACCGCTAGCCAGTTCAACTCGCTGTATAGCATCTGGTCGACTACGCTGGACAGCGAGAGATCCCTACTGATGATTGACATCAGATCATGCCGTTGGGGTCCCTAAGCGGCACATTCTTCCAGCATATGGCGCGTCGTGTCGACTGGTGCGCTGCATTCGTGACAGTCTGGGGTCGGCTTCCCGCCTCGCAATCTGGTACAGATATTTATCGATGCAGCCATGGCCGGTAAGTATCTGTACCATTGTGAAACTTAGGGTTCGGTGCTTTCTGCGGATCCAGCATAGGCATAGGTGGGGGCGAACTGCCTCAACCGTTTCTCGGCCTGCCACCGGGGACTCCCGTTCCCCCCACCAACGGTGGATCAGGGTCTCATCTGCGAGTTTCCTGGTCCATGTTATTTCTTCCCGATTCGGCGCTTCCGGCGCTTCTCCGGAACTGGTAAATGTCAGCGAGCCCCATCTGCCTGGAGGTCCCAGGGAGGATCGCCCACCAGGAGTGTAGCTGCCGTCCAGGACAAGCATTTCTTAGACCTACCCGTTAAATAGGACCTAGTGGATGCAGTATACCTAGAAATTTGATTCCGTTAACAATTCCTCAAATGTTTTAAATTATTTATTTGTTAAAATAAAAAGAATGCAGTGCAATAAATAGAATACTTCGAAACGGCCACGAAATATACCTACATATATCTCATGAATAATAGCTGGAATAAGTAGCTAACTTTTTGTGTGTAGTGATATTTCGTTGTGTATTTTCTTAATTTTGCTATAATTGAATCTTCCTTTCTTATTCACGCCCCCAAGAAAATTAATAATCTTCTTTAGTTTATGCAA
Source organism: Dendrolimus houi (assembly GCA_039645545.1). NCBI lineage: Eukaryota > Metazoa > Arthropoda > Insecta > Lepidoptera > Lasiocampidae > Dendrolimus > Dendrolimus houi. The sequence goes on from CM077132.1 coordinate 11,677,378, forward strand.
TAGGATATATACATATAGGTATTTTTGTTCCACAAAATGAAAGCAGTTCGATTAAACTAAAGCACAAAAACACTACATAAATCACCCAAAGATGTAACAACATTTTTTCAGTCACCTTGAAATCTAATGATTAGATGACAAGCTGAATTTCAAGCTCAATGACGTTCATTGTATAAAACATACTCATACATACTATATTAATTATCTAAAAGCGATTTATGATGAACGTATGTTTCTACAATATATTCTCATATCAGTGTTTACTGTGTAAGCTTATAAATATTCGCTTATAATAAGTGGTTTTGGATGTTAGTGTATGTAAATTTTATTACACGTATGTTCTATAATTATATAGAAACCTATTTGTCAGGCTTATCATCGCTATAGAAAATAATTGTGCAAGGTACATAGTTTGTCTTTTATTGGATACATTTATCAGCCTATTTGTAATTGTTCATAATTCTATCTAAAAGATTGTTCATCATAATTTATTTTGTGTTTATTTATTACGTCTTAGCTCGGCTTTGCCCGCGTGTGTTCGTATTTCACGAGAACTGTTATACGTTTAACTGAAATCTCTAAATCGTATGCAAGATTGTACAAAATTTCTTAAATATGGGTTTATATTGTGGTCCGTGAAAAGAGAATTAAAAGAGTTTCATGTTTTATTTACAAATTTACATATCTTAATTTTTATGTAATGCATGAGGAATGAAATTATTGATTTAAGCTAATTTCATCAACCGTCTTATTTATTTTAAATAACAGTACCCACTGTTGAGTAATATGATTAATATAATAATTTAACGCTCTAGTCCCAATGACAGATGTTATACCTAATGGCAATAGATGTTATTTGGACACTGATTTGGCTGCTAGACTGCAAGACGCGGTTAATTATCTCGATGTATTTATAAACAACTGTCATTAATGATGCATTCAGGCGTGTTGATATGCAAATTACGGCCACTGCTTTGAAACTATAGATTTTTATTAAGTACAGATAGATAACACTTGATTGCTATTATATCTTCAAAATAAATAAATAGAACTATATTTTTTTGGCAAATTACAATTTGGCAAAATGTGAATACAGAATATTTAAAATACAGATATAGTGTTACGTAAATAATAGCATACCATACAGTAGTTTAGGTTCTATGACATAATATTAGGTTGGGGAAAAAGTTTTTTCGCATATAGTATGTATGAACTTGTAATAAGATCTCTTTGGCTATACCATTTGTATCTGGCTGGTTTTGGTATCATTAAAAAGTTCTAATTTTAAAGAAGACAATTCCAAATTCAAATTAGAAAAATGTGAAATTTTCATTTGTTTTTCTTATTGTTAAAATGAGTGAATCTAATGAAGAAATTCGATACATTTTAAAATTTTACTACAAACGAGGTAAAAATGCAACACAAACCGCGAAAAAAGTTTGTAATGTTTATGGACCTAATGCAGTATCTGTGAGAGTAGCGCAATTTTGGTTTAAGCGTTTTCAATCCGGAAATTTTGATATCAAAGATGCACGTCGCTCTGGTCGCGCTGTTACGGACAAAATTGATGCCATTTTTGAAAAAGTGGAGCAAGATCGGCATATTAGTAGTTAAGATGTAGCTGGAGAACTGGGAATTGAACACAAGATGGTTTTGGCGAATTTGATAAAAGCTGGGTACACAAAAAAGCTCGATATTTGGGTACCTCATGAGCTCACTGAAAGAAACCTAATGAACCGTGTACTCATTTATGATTCTTTATTACGACGTAATGAAACCGAACCATTTTTGAAGAAGCTTGATATCTGGTGATGAAAAGTGGATCACGTACGACAAGAACGTGCGAAAAAGATCGTGGTCAAAGGCCGGTCAGGCTCCACAGACTGTGGCGAAGCCCGGGTTAACTCGCAACAAGGTGATGCTGTGTGTATGGTGGGATTGGAAGGGCATTATTCATTATGAGCTGTTACCGCCAGGCAGAACCATCGATTCTGAACTGTACTGCGAACAGCTGATGGGATTAAAGCAAAAAGTTGAGAAAAAGCGGTCGGAATTAATCAACAGAAGGAGTGTGGTTTTTCACCATGATAACGCTAGACCTCACACATCTTTAGCCACTAAGCAAAAATTACGAGAGTTTGGCTGGTAGGTGTTAATGCATCCGCCGTATAGTCCTGACCTTACACCTTCAGATTTTCACCTGTTTCGGTCTCTGCAGAATTCCTTAGGCAGTGTCAGGTTAACATCACGAGAGGACTGCCAAAACCACTTGTCGCAGTTTTTTGATCAGAAGCCCCAAAATTTTTATAGCAATGGGATCACGTCCCTACTTACAAGATGGCAAAAAGTTATCCAACAAAATGGCACTTACGTAATTTAGTCAAATGTAAATAAACTTTATAGAAAAACCTTTTGAATTTTTATATAAAATGCGAAGAAACTTTTTCCCCAACCTAATATGTTTGTTGATAAGAAAAAAATTAATATATGCCAGAGAAATTTGTTGCTCTGATCAATCGCTTAAACTCTCTAGTGTTACCATTGAATATATCTAAAATGGGATTATCACTGACCAGCTCATTATACAGACGACACATTTTGCTCATTGGGTTGTAATAAGATGTATTATTTTTGTAGGCTCGTAAGGCAAATGGTGGTGGATTCCGTCTTCTGTAATTCGTATTTATATTAAGGCAATTCAAAAGATAAGGGCTATCTATGTACGAGTGAAGAATTTTATGTAATAACATTAAATCAATATGCTGTCTACGGGTGCAGTTTTTGTAATTTAAATTTAGTGAATCTATTGTCATAACTTGCGAGTGATCGGCCAAGATTATGTCTGTGGGATAAAAATTTTAGGCATCGCTTCTGGACGGCTTCAATTCTATTTAAGTGAACATAGTAGATCGGCGACCATATGGGACTACCATATTCTAGAAGAGATCTGACAAGGCTTATATCAGACTATTCGGGTTTTTAAAATGTTTCGTGACTCTGATAATAAAACCAAGCAACTGATAGCTTTTATCTATACATATAATAAAATTGTAGAGGTTAAATTTCTGTACAATTAAAAAAAATGCTAAAAACAGAGTCAGGGGGATGTAAGAAGTGAAATAGAACTAATTTTATTTTTTTCAAGTTTTTGTTTCTCTGTTTGTCTGTCTGTTTGTACCGACCAATCTCCGAAACGACTGGACCGAATTAAATGAAATTTTGTATGGTGGTAGCTTATATCCCTGGTCAAAATTAAAGAGTTTCCGTGGGATAGTTAAAAAGCCGCACCACGCGGACGAAGTCGCGGACATAAGCTAGTTCACAATATATTCGTAATGATTCGTAAGAGTAAGTTTATCATCTAGGTAGATGCCGAGATCTTTAGCAGGTGTCTTGCGCTCTAATGTTTTTCCAGCAATGTTATAATTATGTAGAATTTTGTTATGCTTATATATTGATAATTATGCTATTGAACTTGTGTTATATAATTTCTTTCTCCATTATAGACGTGAATATATATATATATATATATATATATATATATATGTACTGATATATCTAATTATTTCGCTTCTCAAAACTTGAAGAAAGAACTAATAAACATGGTGACAAACCTTCTGTAGTGCAGTACCTACATTAAATGTAGAAAGAGAACCATTCAAATATTTAAAAACATTTATTTACATAGCACGAAAACCTTAATACATTTCTGCATTATTCGCTCCGTAGATAATTAAGGCACTAAAACTAACATTGCTGTTTTGGAAGTTGTTTAAAACGACGATCTTCAACTGTTTATAGTTATGCTATTAATAAACCATTTGAATACGAGCCAAAATTCGATAAAACGTGATTTTCAGGGTAAAACACGTGGGGAGTAGTGTGACGTTAGCACACCAGACACGCATTTCCAAACGAGATCATTACTTCACTTTATTTATGTAATCATTTGTCGGAGTAAACAATAACTTTCTACAACGTATAGGTACTTATATGGACTTCAAACATATTGAATGAATGAATGAAACTCTTTATTGTTTGTCTTTGTTTCGGATATTATTAGTTTGCAGTTTGCGTCAATTTATCTGAATCATTTTTTGCACATTGTTTAATTGTTATTCGGAAATATAAATGCTAAAATTAACTTTAAAATATTTTGGTACTGTGCAAAAAATTTTTACGTAAACTTATTTTATAATTTCTCCTTATAACAAAATATAATTCTTTAATACAAAACTGAAGCTTAACTAAACGAAATTACGGGAAAAATCGTTAATTAAAGATGGTTATTGGTAAAAAATACATGAACCGAAATATATTATCTGTTAGTTTGTGTGTATACCAATAAATAAAACTGAAAGTCTGCTGTTTCTGATTTCAAAATATATTCCGAAATGGGATGTCATAGTAAGTTTTGAAAAGTCTTGCTGATGTAATTTCCTTTCAACTGTATTATTATAAATACCAATTATTTCCGAAATTAAGTGAAAATACTTAAAAACGTATAAGGACGCCTAATCACCAATAACTGTCTAAAAGTTTATCTTGAATATGCTCCGAAACGTTTCAACAGATTTTAGGGATTAAATTTGACTTATTTCGATATCTTACAGATTTCAGAAGATACGATATGTTGCACTAATCTCAAGCTAACTATGGCGGAAGTAGATACAGTTCGCTACAAATATGTGCGATCTTTACCTATATCTTGCCAACTGAATAATCTATCCAATAAGAATGTGTTTCTGTGGTCTAAGAATATCTTTGTATCCCAAGTCCGAGGTCGTCCGTCATAGATGGTTTCGACCTTGTTATCTTTTTAATGTTAACAAAAATAAATGTATAAATTTAAAGTATTATTTTTTGATAATAAATCTCCTTCAGTTTTTCATAATAAAATAAATGTAAACATCCTGTTGTATATACAGAGCAAGCGTAATGTTTTTGATGCAAGTTTTTTTTTCTGAATTTGACGCGTAATTTAAATATGTATATTGTATATGTGAATGTGAGGTTATTAATTTATTCTGTATTTTTGTAGTGTGACGACTCTTTCGCTGGAGATGGTTCGATTACTCTCTATAGCATCCATCCAAAGATAGGGGAATAGGAAATATAGCCCTGGCCAGTGATGGATCCTTCGATTCAGGGTCTGTTGAGGTGTTGAGGAGGTTGTGGCCTCGAAGTTTTACCTCTTTACCTCGGCTGCAACTCGGAGGGCAACTACCCGCTAGTAACTGGGTTTGGAGCTATTGGAGACTTATCCGCATGGAGAGATGGCTTCTCAGCAGCTCTCGTTGGCCAATATGCGGCGTTCGATGGCCTTCGCGATCAGAACTTTGGACCACTGCTGGCTAGGGTTCCCGAAGTTGGACATGCTGTTTTCCCGCGGCCCTGGAAAATGCCAATGGAAGCAACACCGGGGAGTTTTTGAGGATATATAATATGATATAGGTGCAGACCGTGAACAGGACTTTTCTTCGAAAAAAAATGGCTTGACTGTGTTGGTAGAAGACTCCTTTATATTATTGTTGTTAATCGATACGTGGAAGTACAACAAAACATTTTTCATTTCGCGTATTCTAAGAGTACGTTTCGGGTAGCCTGATCACAGGGATGTAAACAGTACTTTTCGTCCCAGGTAAACGATTTTCCCTGCTGTAATTTTTTTTTTAATCTATACGAACCTTCGATACTAATAGATAAAGATGCGACTCATGTCCTAACTTTTTTTACAGCCACTTAAATTAAGCCGCGGCATGAAAATGCACGAAAAAAATATCAACAATTTTGTAACATCATTTTATACCTATGAATTACTTTTCTCTAAATTATTATTTAATTTACATAAATTTGAGCTAAATATTTACCACCACCAATGACAAAAAAATACTGGCTGGTAGAATGCCACAGAAAAATAAATTTAGTTGATATTTCATTTGTGACGTATTAAATGAGTTCATCTACTTAAATATGGGTTTAACGCCTGATTTCATTAGAAAAGTAGTTGTTTGTTTAACTAATAAGTTTTTATTTACTTTCCTTATATTTGAAATGAAAATCAGAGTGTTAACCTCGAGTGAAAGTCCTATTTAGGCACTCGAACGATTAGCGCTCTTGCTGCGCACGTGCGCCAAACTATCCCATGCCTAAATTGGGCATTTCCACCTCTCGTGTAACGTTAATCATTCTGTGATCACGGCCAAAACGATACAATAAAACGTACAAAAAAGTCACGTTAAAAGCGTACTTTTAATCGCATTATTATAATTAGTCGGAAATATAACAGCAAGCTGCACCGGCAAAGTATCTATGGCTTTGTAAATTCAATAAACTTGAAAACATCAAACATCCTATTTTCACAAATGTCCATAGCAAATACGAGTACACCTGTCAAATTGAGAACATAAACAAACATTAGTCACACCAAAGGAATCCAGTGAGTCATAGACGAACTTGGAAAATCTCAGGTGAACTCGACATTATACCACTCTATTTCAGTACGTGAACCATACTCTGTAGGTGCGAGTACGTGAAATTAAACGTCTACCTCCAATATTCTATTTTCAGCAGAATTTATTTGGGAAGTACGATAATGCTGATTAAATAATCAACTGAGTTTTCATTTTAAATTAAGACAATTATAACGTCCCAGTATAAGTAGACTTTAGTTTTTAATCTCTGAGCCTATCGAAATATGTTTTGCTGCTTTTATTTAATGTGCCAAATGAATATATGATAATAAATTGTAGTTTACATTACATGTAAATCTTACTACTTACTACTATTCGATAAATGGCATAGAGATAGATATCCCGAAAAAATGTGCAGTTCCATTGGGATAGATTTGTTTTTGTTTTTTACAGAGACCGAGAGAAAGAGTGGAGGAATGGCCACTGAGAGTACCACATTACTCTTAGCGGCCGTTCGTCTACTCTTTCAAATTTACATTAACGCCAGCAAAGCCGCGGGCAAAAGCTACTTTGTTTATATGCAAGATAAATACTTGCAAGGAGTAATGAAAAGGAAGTATATGTCTAAGAACAACGTTAATACGTAAAGTAGTAAAAATCTGAGCGAAATAACGTTTTGCATACTTGGGCGGGCGGCGTATAGTGGGCGGGCGGGGGACGGCGGGAGCCGCGGCGGCGCGAGCCTCGGAGCGGGCAGTGCGCGCCCGCCCCGGTCCGACACTCGACGTCGGCTCGTCAACGACACCAGACAACCCTATTTATTTAACGACATTTAATCGGTAAGAAGCTGCCCAGTGTTAATGATAAGTATAAGGACTGTGCCATAAGTGATCTCGACATAATCTAAAGTTATCGAAGCGAATCGCGCGCGTTGTCACACACGAGTGCGTATTGTCATCTCGCTCTAAAGTTGCGCAACTGTAGTTGCGTCCTACTCTGTTGTCTCGAGATCCGAGTCCCGAGTGAAGTTTAGTTTTTACTCTCGTCGGTGATAAGTCGAGATAAGCGGACGCCGTAACCGGGTAACATTGTCTCACCGGCACGTAAGTTACAATGTTATTGACAGTGCACCTGAACGAGATACAACCAGATATTATCATTTATTAAAGAACTTCCTTCCAATTTTTAACATATAGTCTTGAAAAAAACATTAGAAATAAAGTATTCCACACTATAGTTTAGTTATAAAAATATTTTGAATGAGTTTAATTTACGTTGAAGCTGATTAAGATATTCTGTTTTTTCGGTTTACTAAATTAAATATATCAGTAAGAGAAATTTAATGTCACACAAATTTTATAAAAAGATAAAAGGTAGGACGTTGGATAGACTCACTACGTAAGACTCTCCAATAGGGGATAGATGTAAAGAAGAGAACTCAGACAATGCGACATAAATTAGGTGAAGGATACTTCCGGCATGAAGGCATATACATTATTTTTCTTTGTGATAGTAGATTAGGTGTAAAAGTGAGCAGGGAGATACTAAGACGTTTAGAATGCGCTGCGCCTGCGCACCTGTCGGCGACAATGAGCGGGATCCGGGAATGCTGTGAATCCGATCCGCCCGTCCGCCGCGCCTATTTTCGGCCGCACTCATCCCGCGCCAAATTTGCAATCCCGCCAAATCGACGCGCCTTCATGTATTTTTGTAACCGTTTCACAATCGACACCGTTTTTTTTTCACGGATATTCCCAATTTCCTTGACTATTTAACCTTCGATACCCGAAATAGATTTTTATGTACATGTATTGGTATATAAATAAACGATAAAAGGACACTTCATAGTATCACCGATGGATTTGATAGATGTTACAAAACAGATTTGACATTGGCCTTTTTAATCTTGACCTGATTTAGAAGATTTTATTGCCAAGATATGCTTTTTAATTTACTAATACGACTTCCGGTTGGATTTCTTTTTAAATTATTTTTTTTCTTAAGAGATTTACAAGAAGCTTAAAAATATTTTAGCGTTTAATTTCGAAAAATCTTTCACTTTTTTATCATACTATGTTTTTTCTACAATAAACTTGTACAGTTTTGAATGTCAAATATTTAACTTTGTCCTGAAATATTCTTATCTAACTTTCATACATACACCTGTTTCCCATGGCGGTAAGCAGAGACGATGGATCTCCACTACCGACGATTCTGACAAACAAGTTTCGCTGAAATTTTCGTGTTAACAGTACCTAGTTCCTAATAAACAGTTCCTAGTAAACAAAATAATTTGATATCATATTTTTTCAATATTACCTATTAAGATAATTGTATCCTAATATACATAGGTACATATATAGCCAAAAGACTGATATTTATTTTATTGCAATGAGTTCAGGAGACAGGTAGATGGCCAACCTAATAGAAAGCAGTCATCATCGCCTATGGACATTTGAACTGATTTGGGCAACTGGATTATTTGGATATGAATTCAACCCTAAATACTCGGAAGTTACTCAAGATTTTATCTTCCTTGGTCCTCGACGCCTTGTCCTTAGAAAATAATATTTTCAGTGGATTTCGAGTTTACGGCGGTCAATTTTGTGATTGCTGAAATTAGGACTTGTCTTTCACAGTTAAATTTTTAAATTCTTACTGCGTACATAAATTATAAAAAGTAAACATACAAATTAAAGTAAGTACTATAGTTGAAGCATGTTCTCCATCGTCTCTTAAAGACTAGGTTTATGTAATCTAAATCACCGGTATACTTAGCCGCGGTATAATTCAAATCAAGTTCGCCACAAATACAGAAATAACTGAAGAGTGAGCAGACATTCATAAAAACGATCGTTTTCAAGATACCCCTCGACACCAGTTAAATTGGCAAAAGGCCAAAACCACCAGGCGCTCGACACGGCAGCCAGCCACCGAGACGGCTATTTGCGGCTCTGCTGCCAACTCTACATACGTCAGTGCTCTATTTACGAGAATCGAGCATGCTATTTTACTACATTATGTCACCTGGACATAGTTTTAAAAGATTTATTGTATAAGATATGCTTGTCAGTAAATTCAAGGCTAACAGGAACACCTGTTCCTGTAAACAAAGAGACAAATCCGTTTCAGACAATCCCTCGCAATCTTGAAGCATCGAAACTTTTGTTACAGAATACGAGCTCGACATAAACCGCCAAAATGTTTAAAAATCATTTAGAAATGATTGGCAGAAATGAGACGCCATCGAAGAAAGCCAGATTTTGGCAATCCTTCGTGCGATCTCTGAAAGGTGAGTGTTGTCCTAACTATGTAAACAAATCACCGAAAACATGATAAGATCTTGATTGATGCACTAAAATATAGAACTCCAACTAAAATTATGTAAGTTTCATGATTCAAAATGGTATATTGATTGACATTTAAAAGCAATATTTCCATAATCATTGTTCTTGGAATACGTACGTTAAGAAAGCAATAATCATCAGGATCGGAAGACATCAGAGCCGAGGACAGGTACAGGCCCACACGCCGTAGCGTGTTCCCCGAACTCCTGTCTACCTACCCCTACAGCAAGTCCATCTACGACGACCCCATCGCCGCCGCTGAGAGGATTACCGTCCCCGGATACCGCTACTTGCCCGTTCATCGTGAAGTCTATGGCTACTCCCCACGCCCCATCTATGCCCACAACTACCCTCGTTCTCTCGACCGGTACAGGCCAAGTGAGTAAATTCAATGAAAAATACACCACCAACACGCTACAGCCACTTAACCTGCCAATCAATATTTTCCATGGCTTATAAGATTGGTAGGCGTAACAGCACTAAAATTCTGTTCATTTTAATCGAAGGTCACAAATCCTCACATAATGTATGGATGATTAAATTTATGAAGAAAGTATTCACTATTTAATGCTTCGATTTGATAAATATTACTCGTTTAAATAGTATTACCTCTATATTATATCCTTGTATGAGAAGATACTACAATTGATAAAACTGGCATTATAGATTTAATTTCTAAAATTATATAGCAATAGGCGTCTAATATAGATGTCTAAATATAGATAACAATATTAATTAAACATGTTAGTATGACAACAATAGCTTAAGTAGACTGCCATCTCTTTGATATATGTGAAGAACACCTATAGGTAACTGATTGGCAGGTACACTACACACATTGGCAGATATTAGTTTGGCAAAATTGAAACTTAACCTTTGATCGTCTTTAGATCATCAAAGGCGTAACAATATGTTCAAGTTTGATATCGCTTAGTTGCCTTTTACACACACATCAAGAAACTGCTTCCCTACATGCATTGTATATAGAGTGCCTCATATGAATTTTTAATATTTAAAACATTATCTATTCAATGGAATTATCTCCTATATTCGATCTGTACACAAGATTATAATTAGCAGTTTGTGGTCAAATCACAAACTTGGCAATTTACAAATATTTCAATTGTTTCAGAGGAAAAGGTTTAAAGGACTCCAGGGCAGTGTAAATTAAATTGTCGAAACAACTTTCACAAATACTTTAAATATTTATCAAAACAAGTAGGGCGTGAATAAAGGTCACGCACAAAGCTGTTTCTTCACTTACAAATATAATGCTATCAGTGTTCGAAACAGTCATAAAATATTTTTAATAATGCATATTAAATGTTCATTATATTCTGCTATGTTAATTTTTACTTTGTAATAAAATCTTTTTGATATAAATAAAATTGAAGATGTAATTATGACGTAGATCCTGTCACAAGCTCGAAGAAAAGTAGAGCGATTCTCATTGTTATAGTTTCATTTGTATATGGAATCGGTATAACATTACATGGAATCTCACACAATCACATTACATGTGCTAAATGTCTTATGAAATAATTTACCTATTAAATATACATACTTGTTTCGTTGAATACTGTGTGATGTTATTGTTGTCCATGTCGAAATATTTTGAAGAATATAATCATTGTGTCCAAAATTATTCTAAAACGAAATGAAATGGTTGTAAAATCAAATGCAAAATATTTTATGTTGTACTTAGCTGAATAATTTCAGTCTTGTTCTGGTTCGCATTAAATGTTGTTGCTTGTGCCAGTACCGACTTAATCTAATAATCGCATGCGCCATTCGATAGAAATCACCTCTTCTCGGACATCACGATTCACGCCACACTTGCTGTTCCATGAATGTTACATCGACGCCATCTGTATATTTGAATCTTTTTCTTCAAGCATTTGTCAGGTGATACGTTTGTTTTTATTTATCCCCATTTCGATATTAATTATCATGAATTATAAATCAATTAATACTTTTGTCTAATTAAGATTTCCTAGGGATTATGTTTAAGAGGTGAGTTCTACGGAAACGTTGTGTTTATATATTTATCCTTAACCTTAATAATAAAACTAAAGCTTTTGCTCTGCTAGTTAATTAATCTACTAACATTTATTTGGTCTAAAATCCGATCTATCTGATTTGGCAATACAAAATCTAATTTGAACGTAATGAATGCATTTTTACAATTGTACCTATTTAAATATTAGATATCAACAAAATCCCATTTACAGGGTCTGCTAAGCCTTGTTTTGATCTATCTCTATTAGTTTTTATTTAAAGATTCTATAGACGAATCAATATTTTTACAAACTCGAATGACATAAGTGGAAAACAGTTTTTTTTTGGAAATGCGTGTTGGAGAAATCTATAATATTAGATTATTTTACTCTATTTACTAAGGCTGGTGTGCATAGACAATTAACTGACGGTTAACATAAAATAATCACTGTCTAGGCCTATATTTTTAGTGAATATTTTATTTTAATCATCGGTTAGGTTAGGTAGGTAGGTTCACACCAGCCTAAATGTATTATTTTATGAACATTTTTATTTCGAATATTAATTTACACACTTTAAGCTATATGTTGTGTTTTAATGACAGTCTATCATGTACCGAGGCGTCTACGACGAGGCGTCGACCCCTTCGACGCACACAAGGCGTGGCAGGACCATCTTGACAGACTCGCCGCCATCGACCGCCTGTACCCATCCCGCTATGGTCTCTATCTGAAGGACCGGGCATACCCCATCACCGACCTTAGCGCTCCCATCATCGACTCCCTTCAGCCTAAGAGCCTAAAAGGCATCGAATATGAACCCGACAACAAACCGCACTGGGGAACAGGTAAATTTTTCTAAAGTATACCATTATGCACGATCAATTTTATATTAAGTTAGGCTCCTTATTTTAGAACATATTCCTACGCAAACCAATGCTTGAAATTCTAATTGAATTGAATTGTACTCAAACGGCGCGAGGTTCTGTAAAGCGCCTTACATGTGAAAATGCCTTTCAATTTTGATGGATTATCGTCACAAGGTTTGGTTAACGAATGATTATTGCTCTAGAATACGACGGCCTTTAGCATAAGAATCAACTCAGGTTTGTCGGTCTGTTTTTTCCTGAACAATAAATATTGTAAAGTCTGCTTCAGTGTCTCGGATAGACTGATAGTTAAAAACAAATCGACAAACTTTTTTTTCTATATTCTGGTCCATGTTATAGGCTAAGTGCGAAAATATGTAAAAAGTTCATATATTTAATCATTATTTAATTAACTTATGTTAATATAATATCGAACATAGCAAATCACATGGGTTCAGATGAATGTATAAACTTATATGGACATCGCTCACCTGATTGATTCAATTCACTTGAATCTGATTTGTGTGATTTGACACGGTCCGATATAATTAAGTTATTAACAAAATAACCGGATATCATTAATTAATTACGGTCAAATGAATAGTTTATAGGTGGTACCTAATAAGTATTATTAATAAACTTTTCATGTTCTTTTGATACAAATATTTAAATTATTTTCAAAATTATTTCAAAATTCTTATTTATTACAATAGTTATGTTATCTGTTATCTGTATTTTATTGTTTACCAAAATTCTTTAGAATATAATTAAATTAAGATGCAATATATTAAAATATTTGTTACGTTATTATATAATTTTATCAAGACATATCTACAATTAGAGCAGAAAATATTGTTTGTTACAAATATTTTAATGACTTTATTCGAAATAGTATAATTTATACCCCTATAATATTTGTATAGTACAAATTTTTTATTACATTAACTAACACGATGCGATATATTTTTTATTAAAATTTAAAAGCCCAATCCGTGTTTTGATTTAGTAGTTATAGTACCCATTCTATTTAAACGTTCATTTTCACATATAAACCTGTCATTGTATAACCTATAGGAGATTTCGTGGCTGTTTTTATTGTTGCGAAATTTCCAATTGTTATAAATAACTATCGACGTTAATCAATACATGCATGCCTGCATTGTAAATATGAACAAGCAGCATTCAACGCAGTATGGCATTCTGCTACGTGGCAATCGTCATCATCAACTATTTGAGAACACTGCACTCTATATATAGCTATGTGCTAAAGGCGAGCATTTCTTTGTAAGGTAACACAAGACGTCATTACCTGTTCAAAACAAGAGTTATATTAGTCACGAGTGCTTTCCATTAGTACTTCTCTTTGAACCTGACTCCTCTGATTTGTTAGGCTAAATATACATAAGTATATTCTCTTGATCAACAAAATTTGATATAAGGATTGCGTGTCGAGACTTTAATGTGTTCTGAGTACTGACTATGAGACTTGCCGTGAAGGAGGGTGGCCGGCGAGGCTTTCGGACGTGTTCAAAACCGACCCATTTTTTGCGGAAGCTGATAAATGGGCAAATTTTGACCGTTCGCTGCGAGGGAAGTCCCCGACGCCTGTGAAGCCAAGGATAAGTCCGCCGCGCGATTGCGAGGTCGCATTCGACGTCGACGGTAAGGGCAACAGACTTAATGCATTCTTTACCCTGTATCTTCGTCACGTACCTTTCTTCTTTCTATTTGAATCAGAACCTCCTTAGACATCGAAACAGATGTCGAACGTCCTATTGTCGGGCAGTCAATAATAGATTAAGCGCTTCTACTTCAGCTGTGTGAGAGTATTCGTCTGTAGTTAGAGTAACCGATGTCCTTTTTTTGTATCTTTTAGTTTATCCCTTACAGTGAATAAGAATTCAAGACGTCTTTATTCACAGAGTTTTTCCAATGACTACCATAGGTAGTTGTAAATAACATTGTACAAATCACCACCTAGCGAGTGTAAGTGTTCTTTAAACATATACCTACTTATAACTACACCGCATGCTACATTAAATATATTTATTATGCATGTTTATATAAAAATTCAAGTTTTGATCATATATATTAAAAAATATAACATACGACGATATTTCATATAAATTTACTAGGTATAATTTTTTTGGTGTTTAAATAAATATTACTTATTGTTATATTACAGTTGTAAAAATTTGCATTATTTTAATACGTTTTTATGTTCTTACGTATTAGGTACGAGTGCAATCAAAACAAAGAATACGATCTATAGATAATTTTAATAAAATAATATGTGTTATGTGGCTATATTAACGAATGTATTTAATGTGTCTGAATAAAACTTAAAAAGTTTTATTTCAGATACTATTTATTTACTATTTTTATTTTTAAAATATTTGACATACTTACACTGTTTTCACAAGAGGAACTGAGCTTTCTGATTCATTCATTTGCACGGCCGAATGGACCGCTTCAAGCTTTGATTGTATAACAGCCAGAATGAGTTTGGGCGATGACGAAGTACAGATGATATGCTATTCTGTTGTCCTCATCCACTAAATAATTGTGGCGTATAGGTGCACCGCTGTACAACGCTGGCCGCAGCCTGCGCAGGCCTTGGGCTGACATTTTCAACCCGAGCCCCTCCCTGCCCATCTCGGCCATCACTCGGGACCCCTTCTGGTACGACTGGCCGGAGCTGAAGCCTCTCGCCAGATGGGACAGGAGCCCCTCCTACATTCGTGACTCATACCTGTCGCCCGTCAAACGGACCTTCCTCTGGGACAAGCATCCGATCAGGCCGTTAGGTTAGTGTCATGCTGTAAATACGCACTACAGCTAAATGGCTGTATCAGCTGTACAAACTGGCCTATGGTTTGAACATCTCACGTGGATATTTTCAGGCTTTTATCATTTGAAGTAGGAATCACTCTGATAAAATATAGGATCAATTATAAATAATTTTTAAATGTTATAACAGATTTAATGGTGGCAGACGCTTTCACCGTGGATGATCTAAGCAAGACGTTACCGTTCATGCGTAGCCTTTAAATTTCAAATCAAAACAGGTATTCTTGTTGCAGTACTGTCTTGTGATGTACTGTGTATTTTTCCTGTTTATGTCTTGTGCAATTCTAATATAGATTATTGTATCACCACACTAATTAATTTTGTTTTTAAATAGAGCGGTCGTCACATTAAAATTAGGAACAGATAGATATGTCTACTCCTATCCGTTTCCGTTAGGATTATTAGTATGAACCACTGTAACAACACGTTAAATGTTGATTTTCATTATATCGTGTAGATTCTGTAATTCTCATGTTTTGAATCGAATACTAACCGATTAATACATTAGAATGTTGGGTAGTATTCATCATCATTATGACTATAGGAAATAAATTAACAACCAATTCTGAAATTCTCATTGATTACCACTAGCTCCTTACATTATTATACCTAACTGTCCTCATCATTATTTTGAATAAATAATGTATTATGCACATTATAGATTAAAACTCCCTATGATAACTAAATTAGCATGATTCGAATTTTAGTTTAATGAAATTTAATGTACTTAATATATACTTTATGAGGGTCAATTTGATTTTTTTCAGTAAAGCTAAAGTAAATTTTCAGTATATATAATAATATATAAACCTTCAGAATAATGACTTCTTGATTCTACTGGTGCTAAAAAAATATTATAATTTTCTAATAATACGATTATCACAGGCCTAATATTAAAACGTAAAAAATACTACTTACGCGTAAATGGAACTGGACTTGGGTTGGCGAGATTTTTCCCGAAAATTTGGGGCTTTTCATGAATACTTCGATGGTCTTACGGGCTCCCTCAGCTTAACGCACCTCAAACTAATAATATCCGGTTAAAACAAAAAATATATTTTTTTTAATTTACGGCTTCTGAGTAGGCCTTTAGATTACGAGATGTTTTTCAAAATTCCTGAATCACATAATGAGCGGTTACTCGGCCGTTGTCTAGTAACTGTTATTTTGAACTGATATGGGCATAAGATAAAAATTAGATTCCTGTAAATTAAAATTCTTATTTTTTCGACAGCAATGTGGTCTGTAACGCATCTTAAGCTTAAAGTTTCAAAAGGATATTTGATTATTGTTTATTTTTAAATCTTGTTGATGGTAATCATTATTATTTTGCTTTAAAAATTATTATATAACATACCTACTACCTATATTCTATTCGGTATAGTGTAAGTTTCCCTCAACAGAAATGTTATTTGAAGTTTAAATTGACTTATATTTTTGTTTTCAGCTGCTGCCTTTTAGAGTGTCAGCCACCGAATTACGCTACTTTAAGAACTCTACATTTAAATTAAAATCTCCATAAACTTATTTGTAATAAACATTGACTATGTTAAAGAAACAATAAAAAGTAATCTATAAAATATTATGAATAGTGTACAATAAAAACTAATATTTAAAATGTTCACATAAGATCTCAAGACTGTTATAACATAGTCACTGCCACGGAAATAAACTTGTTACAAAACTGTTGTTTTTATTACCTTAATAATTTTTTTTATTCCAAAAATAAAAAAAATATAAAATTTTAAAAGCTACTTTGTGTATGATTTTCCCTAGTTCAATATTAAGGTTAATTTTATTTTTATAAAGTCATAATAAAATGGAAAATATGGCATAGTATAAAGATTTTGTTTTATAAAGCCCTAGTTACTGGAACCTCTTGCAATTCCTTTAATATTTTTTTAGGTACTGTGTGACGGATTTGAAGAAAGCGCATAGATGATTTCCTATAGGGCTAATGAAAGAGTTCAATCATCTGAAATTTTCTTTCTTTATGTTTGTAAAGGAAAGTAGGTTATTAAAGATTATGCTGATTATACTTATTTCCTATCTGTTTCCTGTCTATTCCTACTGATCACTTGATAAATGTGTAAGAGTTTTAATTATGCACCTTTTATAATAATTTATTGGCAATAATTTTCCTTAAACCTTAATCTGTTTCTTTTTGCTAAAAATATATTCACTCCTGTGACAGCTGAATTTCAAGACTGATAAACTAATCAGGAGTTATCACACTTGCAGTGTGCCCAGACCTTTCAACTACCCTAAATTAATAGTCCGTTCCTCAAGTTCTTATTTCTAAACGCATAGATTTATCTATTATCTTATTCATATTGAGTTAGAGTAATTTTGAAGGCTTCCTTATGGTTCTTAAAGAAGCCTTCAGACATACTCTAATTCAGTATGAATAAGACCGTATACATTTGTGTACCTACCCAGTGTTAAATATTCATGAATATTCAAAGTTTTGAACAATCCTCGGGAAAGTTTTTGGTTTTAGTGTATGAAGCTGTACGAAGACATTCTTGTGGCAGATCGAAAAATAACATTTCACTTAGCAGATTAGGTTTTCATTACAAATGTAATTATAATTTTTCGTTTATAAACAGTCAATATCCTAAAACTATTTTATGCCCGGTTTCATTATCTCAAAAACCATTACCGTCTTACTACTGGTTAAAATTTGATGTAAGCTCTATACAAGTAATGTTAAAATTCTATCGAGTGAAGTAAGTGGATGAATAGATATAGATATAAGAACCGGCCTTTAATCAATAGGTAAAACTGCACAGTAAAAGCCGCGGGGAAACCCTAGTCCGCCATAAACATTCCACGGCTCGCTTCTCCCTTTTTCACGATCATTTCCCGCTACGCCTATCAAAGGCGGACAGCTGGGTTACAGTCAACAGTATATTCATGTCTAGGTTTCATCATGTTCTTCTTGACCCTTAACACGTAGTAATCATAATAATATGGACATTAGTAAAATTGCCTAAGCGGTGCATAGATACCATAAATAATACTCTATAGTGCATACGATTAGAATTAGAACGCAACACAGAGTAAATTCCCACTCTCCGCCGCGGACGCGGCGTTAGACGTACGAAGAAATTCTTAGCTCTATGGAACCCACTTCACACACACACACTTCACACATTGCAATCAGACATGGGTACGCTAGCCACTGAGTTCTTATGAATTTAGACAAGGCACATTCTAAACCTAAGTTTACTGGTTTCAAAGCGGATAGTGTTCTTATAGTTAATTTTTCAATTTGTGTGAATTAACAGTGCATACTTTTAAGTAGTATTGTAGAAAAATCGCCTCTTGCTCAGCCATCTATTGCTAATATCATGGAAGAAGAATATTATTTGACATGCTAATATTTAGAAATCCTTTCCCCGATTATACATTTACCAATTAAGCTTGATCAAAGTAGACGGGTGGGCGCTGAGCTCTAAAAGGGCTCCAGAAACCTATATTCTATATTGATATCATCCGAGATATGTATTAGCATCGGAGTCCATCAGGAATCCGTAATATACCCGTTTCTGTTCAGCGTGATATTAGACAAAATATCATACAGCATCGAAGATGCGCCTAAACAACCTACGTGGTTGCTCATGTATGCGGATGATATTGCGCTGGCAGATGCGAACAGAAAGCGCCTGGAGCAGTGCTTGAATACGCTCGAGCCTGGGGGGCAACTTGTTAGGGGAGTTCCCTAAGGGCTTTACCTCGGCTGGATTGTTGCCATGAGAGGGGGATAAATCTAACGATGCCGACTAGAGGGCGATACAATGTACTAATTGAGAACGGGTGACGGGTAATATAAACCCCGAGGGGAAGGAGCCCTGTGAACCAGGATCGGCGGTTCGAGGCGGCCTACACTATCTTACTGCCGTTTCGCAACATAATAGGGCTGGGAGAGAAGAAACGGCGAAAGAAACTTCACAGCAACACGTCTAGTCTATCCTATTTGGGGGGTATATATATAGACGGGGTCGTGTCGACGGATGTGCACGGCCACCGACAGACAGACACAGACGGCGGCGTCGACGCCGCCAATCACGATCTCTCCACGTCCCCGCGAGGGACGCCAGGAGACACGGCCCCCCCATAGGATAGACTAGGCGTGTTGCTGGGAAGTTTCTTTCGCCGTTTCTTCTCTCCCAACCATAACACGTTGCGAAACGGCAGTAAGATAGTATAGGCCACCGCGAACCGCCGATCCCGGTTTGCCGGGATCCTTCCTCTCGGGCTTTATATTACCCGTCGCCCGCTCTCAATTAGTGCATTGTGTCGCCCTATGGTGGGCATCATTAGATTCATCCCCCTCTCATGGCAACAGTCCAGCCGAGGTGAAACTCCCTAGGGAGCCCCCTCGAGCAAGTTGCCTCCCGGGCTCGAGCGCCTTCGCTTCGCAAAGGCACTCGCCCCGAAAACCCCGGTAAACTTGTGAGGTCTTCGGACCAACAACATAAAGTCAAGTCCAATAAAAAAAAAAGGATGTGCAGGCGCACGTGAGGTACGGCGCGGAACGCGTATGTTGTGTGCGTACGTAGATGCTGTTAACAGTAATATGTTCTTTGCTATTGTACACACACACCCAAACATACATATATTTATATATATATACCTAGTCTTGCCATAAATATTGTAACAAATATTTATTTTTCTATTGCAAATAACATTTATAAGTTTTACAGTGTGTTAGTTTAATACATAAATATAAAACAATTTAAAATATAAAAAGCTTATTCGAAGTGGTCTCCATTGGCTGCAATACAGTCCTTTAAGCGTTGAGGCCAGTTATCAATAGAAGCACGCACTCTCTTCATGGGAAAATTCTTCACTACCAATCGTATGGATTGTTTTAGGGACTCCAAATAATCATGGCGTTTAGAGCAAGCCGTACTCTCTAAAACTGACTATAAATCATAATCCAGCGGATTAAGACCGGGACTAGACGACGGCCAGTCTTCAGCTCTGATGAAGTCCGAAACGTTCGTTTACAACCAAGACTGCGTGGACCGAGCTTTATGACCCGGCGCCGAGTCCTGGAAGGACCATTCTTGGTTATTGAACATGGTGTTGTTAAAGGGCTTAACTACCTTCTCAAGAATGGTATCTTGATACACTTGTGCCGATATTTTGATACCTTTTTCACAAAAATATGGCTGAGTCACTCCTTCATAGCTAACACCCCACCAAACCATCACTGAAGACGGATAATGTCCACGTTGCACCCTATCGAATAATTGAGAAGCTTCCTTAGAGTTTTGAGCATAAATACGGTCATTTTGTTTGTTAAAATGTTGCTCAATTGTAAAAATTTTCTCATCCGTAAACAAAATTTTTCTGACACCTCTCTTTGCGTACCACTTCAGTAGTTGTTTCGATTTTACCACCCTGTTCTTTTTTAAATTATGAGTTAAGAAATGACTAGTGCGTCTCTTATAGCTGCAAGTCCTAAGTCATCTTTTAAAATACGCGACATGGTTCTAGGTGATATCTTCATCTCCAGAGATAAAATCTTTTGCTTTCGGACAGGATTTCTTGAAATTCATTCCCTTACTGCTTTGACCACCTTATTCGTACGAACAATACGTGGACGGCCAGATCTTTTTCTTTCACAAACAGAGAAGGTCTCATTGTACCTATTAATAGCCCGGTACACAAACATTTGACTAATACCAAGCGTATGGAGTTTTAAAAATTGCATTTGGCTCCATATCTACTTCGTGTAATGCAATCACAGCGATTCGGTTCTCTTTATCGCCCCACTCCATTTTAATATAGCAAAATCTTGTACAATCTATTAGCGCCAAAATGAGAAAACACAATGAACAATCATATAAAAATGACAAATTCCAAATTCAAATGTAATATTTTGTTTCTTTTTATATAGGCCATAAACTATAATATAAACATATTATAGTTTATGGCCAGACTAAGTATAAATATATAGATATATACATGTATGTGTATATATAGATATATATATATATATATATAGTATAACAATGGAGAGAGAATTGAGCAGGACGAGTATCAAATGTTCGAATAAGTTGCGTTTACATACCTACTCGCGGTCGCGCTGCACATTTTCCTCGCCACTGTCTTGTTGCCGTGGAATTAGTTACAATGTAAATGAGGCATTAATTAATTTGAATAATAATCGAAGTTTTTGGTGGAAACTGAAAAGTGTTGTTGTGTTGTGTAGATTTATTTTCAAAAAATATAATTACTAGAAAAAGAACCATAATTATAGGATATTTCTTTTTTTTTGAGTAATTAATAAGTGATTTTGTGATAAGTGTGAACTGTGTAGTCAAAATGGGCTGTCTCATAAACTCTTTGGCCTTTCTAGTTGTCAAAAAACTCCGTTGCGTTGGTTCGAGTCGCTTGAAGCCTTATAATATCAGCCCATAAATGTCCCACTGCTGGGCTCGAGCCTCCCGTTATAGGGGGAATGGACAGTATACCCGCCACGCTTGTCTAAGGCGGCTCGGCAGGTTTGACACATCAGTTATCTCGATGTGCAGGTTGTATCACGATGTTTTACTTCACCGTTATTAGCACGTGGTAATTGTAACAATGTGCACATTAGATCGGAAAACTGACTAAGTTGTGCATGCTTTCCGGCCAGGATCGAACCCGCGCCCTTTGAGTTTGGGACGCGTTCGCTAGCCATTATGCTACCACGACTTAGTAACCCACGACGTAGTTGTATATACTACGATCCTTTGCCTGCCTTTGAATTGTGTTGTTGTCTTTGGTTTTCGTAACGAGTACTGGCAATTTATACTGTGTCAAATTAAAGTAGAAAATAATAGGGGCGCCACTTTCGCAAATTTGTTTAAACTAGCAATTTCAATTTTTATGCTGGGGGCCACACCTGCAATAAAGTGAAAAATATTGATTGTGGCCCAATCAGATCACAAATAACGCATGTCGCCCATCGCCACATCTGCGTGCAACGGCCTATATCTGTAACGTTATCCCAGAGGAGGTACTACGTCAAGGATCAGGTTGCTTCATTTACGACATGCCTGCATTTTTGTCAACATAACCTATAATAATTATTTTAATAATAATGACTATATTTTTGTAAGCAAGAGCTATAGTACCTTGCGATAATTAACAAAACAATTATTTTATTAAAAGAAGCTAAACGAACCCTTACAAACCCGCCATATCGACTGTTCTTTGGTAAATATCGTTAATACATAACGAAAAGATTTTTGCTTTAAATTCCGCTAGATATCCTTGGTAAACTATAAAAATTACTTCTCGTGTGAAGCGTAGCATTGTTATATCCGTATTACTTTTAATGGATTTTAGACTTGGTTTAGCATTAAAATTAATATAATATGGATAAATTTCCTTTGTTATAATTCACTGACCTTGACTTGGCTATACTTGATACTTGGATAGAATATTGCTAGAAGGAAAATAAAACAGTTCCTCTTCTCGAAGTTATACACAAAGTTTAGCAAAATACCTTTACACAAAGACCTTTATTTTAATGCTAGTTGACGTTAAAGTGCATGTTCATTTTATTATTTATTCAAAATTCCCGGTAATAAAAATGATAGGTATTATTTAATTATACTTTATTTCAATAAGTCTTCATCTAAATATTCTATCACGCTAACTGCTTCTACATCCATGTCTTGAATAGAGCTGGCCGCAACATCATCTTCGGCGGACTCCGATTCAGAAGTACTGCTATTATTACCCTCAAAATTTACTACTAATCATTCACACAGAGTAAGTTGGTACGAATTTTTCCTGCTACTGCTTCCTATAATGACAGAAAATCACAAACAATTTGAATCTCCATAAAATGTAATTCCACCATAATTCAAAGTAAAAGAAATAATTACGTAATTTTATACAAACCATATCGTACATTTATGTCAATCGATCCCATATTGTCATAACAAGCTCGCAGATGTGGCCCCGGTATAAACAAATACTAAAAAACCAAACATAAACATAATCTACCTGGTCAATGACAATTGCACATAATTTTCACATATATCTTATACCAGAGATCCAAAATAGCGATTTCATTATCAAGTAATATATGATTGAACTAAAAACAACATTATACACTTAAATATACTTGTCATATCAGTGGTTCTTTGGGAAATATCGTCAAGGTTTGAAAGAATACTTCTTGCTTCATATTCCACAAGATATCGTATGTAAACTTTATTAGTTATTTTTCTTCCCGAACTTAGAACAGTTTTATTCATTGACTTACAACAATTTTCACGTATTACAATCACTGTTAATCAGTGGCGGATTTGCAGTCTTGGCCGCCCTAGGCCCCAAGCCATGTAGTAAGTACCAGCCACCTCTTTCTCAGCACCCATCATATGGAGTACATAATGAATTTACTTTTTTTTGCCAACTTTTATCGAAATCGATTTGGAAATTTAGTTAACTATAATATCTGCTAGTTTGTAAAAAAAACCGAGGTTTCAGGGATAATTGCACATTTAAATAAAACATTTATAATGGTTTTATTTATTTAATTACAGGTTTATTCTCATACAGGATTAGATTTAATAAGTGTTTTACAAGGTGTTACAAAACTCGTCGGCACTTAAGCGCAGCAAAATCATTAATTAAATTTTTGTAATCCAATTTCCTTAAAAAATCAGCTTCTATGTTAAGCAAAGCAAGATCGTTTAACCTTTGCTCCGTCATTGTTGTGCGTAAATAATTTTTCACTCGTCGCAAACAAGAAAACGATCGTTCTCCAGAACAGTTACTGGCGGGAGTACACACACACATACGAAGAGCAATATCCACGTTTGGGTAAATGGTTTGAAGACCTTCAGTTCTTAACCATTTCAACAAACTGATAGCACTGTTCCGATCCTCATTTTTTATACTGCAGTGAGCACGAAAATGGAGACATTTTCTGAAAAAATTGTCTTCTAAGTCAGTAGAGTAAACCATTTGCAATGCTTTGGCCCTTTCTTCGACTTCTGACGCGCTTAATTTCGTCAGGTTAGTAATAAAATTAAATTTGTTGTAAAGTAATTTACAAGCATCTCGTCGTTTTTGGAGTTCTTGTGACAATCAATCAATTATTACCAAAAAAGTAGTGATTCTGAAATTATTGCGACATTTCATTTGTTGCATCTCTTTACCTGTATTAGTCTCGCCAGGAAGTAGCTTACGCTTTCGATTGCGTCGAAAACCTCTCTCATATTCCTGTACAAAGGACAGATATTTGGCATTGTTTTCGAAATCATTGAAATTATCTCGAGTTTCGCCAATAAAATGTATTAGTACCTCATAGAGTTCTATGACAATGATAATGCCAATTTCCATACTGAAGTTTTTTACTTGTAGCGTTAATGCGATCCAGTAATCATCCCCAAAAAACAGTAATGATAGCCGTTTCTAAACGTTCCAGTTTCAAAGGAATACCTCTTGCTTCGCATATAACTGCTCTCTTCTGTTGTATGTCATTTTCGATGAAGACTAACGCTTTATGGATTTCACTCCATGAAAGATAACTCGTATAACCTGAGCCTGGATTCCCATAACGTGTAATGTGTTTTGCTAAGAACGGATCGAACTCAGCAATAAACTCTAAGGACATCAAATAATTTCCATTGTGAAATGAACCAAATTTCTCGTCGTGTCCTCTGAAAGGCAAACCACGTGATGCAAGCGCTTTTACACATGCGACTACTCTTTTCAAAATGTTGTTAATGCGTAGTCAATGCGACCTAACGTGTTGCTTCATTCATTCATATGCAGGACAGATAAATTGTGAGTCGGCGAATTCTCATGAGTTGATACACGATAATAAGAATTTTTCCAATCATTGAAACCTTCCTTTTTGTCGAACTGACTCTCCCCACCATTAAAAAGAAGACAAGGTTCACAAAAAATACATCCAGTACTTTCAAATACTATACTATATTTTATTTATAAAGAGTACAAAAGTGATTTAGGAAGATTTTTGTTATACGATACGGTACAGTGCGGCCCACCATAATGTGCGCGAGCCTTTACAATATTTACGTACTTTGAGTTATTTCTTGTTATCTTCAGTGAATTTTTTGTCATGATTGGCCGCCCTAGGCCCGGGCCTCCTGGGCCTTAGGGCAAATCCGCCACTGCTGTTAATATGAAACAAAAGAAATATCACGAGCATCTGTACCTTTGTTTACATCATATGTCAAAGCAGAATCACAGACTAGTTAGAAATGTTGATATTAGAAAAGAAAAAAAAAAGTTTCCGTTTCAAGACATTTATGCCAGATAACAGAATCTGATTGGTACTACTGTTTGGTTGTCAACAATATATGTTTTATCTATGGTCGACTTGTCGTTGTCGTTAACATTTGAAATTTTTATAATTTATTATTTAATAAAGCAAAAAGGTTTTATAGTGAATAAATACTTTTTGTGGTCAACTGGTTATTTATTGTATTATATCCAATTCTTAAAATTACCAAAACTAACGAATAATTGTAATGGGTGAAAAAGTAGGAGACTGTATAGGTGATGTTGATATGTCGAACTCAGAAATTACTTTTGAAAATCTTGTCATCCTAAAAGAATTTGGAAATATAGTGAATCTTGTGAGGTAAGTTTTCGAAAGATTAAATATATAAATTTTATATTACTTTCATTCGTTACAATAAGCATGCTAAATTAATGGTTTGCCACTTTTTAAGCAATGAAGATTTTCTTGAATTAGTACCTAAAGCAAAGTTAAGAGTAAAATGGGTGCCGATGTTTAATTGTCTGAAGCAAGCAATTTACGAAGAAATGGTCAAAGAATTTAGTACTATGTGGAAGTTTGAAAACATGAGTGAAAAGTTAGAGATCCTGGATAAACAAAAAGAAAATTTTTATGAGTTATATGAAAGTAACATCACTTTGTGGTAAGCAACTTAACATGTATCTTTTACTTCTACAAAATCACTCTTTTTAATATTGAGATGGACCCATTATGATCATGTCAATGTAGCCATTTTACTTTAAACTATTACTAAAATAGAAAATTTTCCTTGAATTGTGTATGCTTCCCTGGTCCACATTTGAATAAGAAACAAGTGTCATAGTTATTAGCAACCAGAACTTCATTTAACTCTACTTCAGTACAATTACAGAATTCAAAATGTTAAAGGTAATTACATCCAACAGTAGACTGAGATTGGTTGAAGAAAGGTGATCACTATTTAATTATTGTTAAATGAGAAGCAAAAATTTAATGCATTTCATGTTAAAAATATCTGAATTTAATAAATAATAAAATGATGTAAAAAGTACAGTATGAATTTTTTACAGGAGACCTCAAGTTGGAGATGTGAAATCTCAGCTAGTAGCAAGTGACACTGTTAACTTAAAGAAACAAAAATTACTTTTAGAAGCTCAAGCAAAGGAATATGAAGCTAGAGTGAACAAATTAAAGAAAATAATTATGGCTAAAAGGGGTTATATAAAAGCAATGCAAATGGATATCCAGAAATATCAAAAGAAAAATGAAGGATTCATTTTCAATATGAACAACAAATTTGAGGATCATAGAAATCTAACACAATTGATGTCATCTAAACAAATTGATATTGAAGAATTAATCTGGACAGAAAAACATTTAGAATGAAATAGACTGATGAATTTTTGAATAAAATTTTATATTTCAGAAAATTGTACAGGTCTGGGAAAATGTAACACAATTTTTTATAATATAAAAACCAATATTTTTATAGTTTGTTTCAGCTAGGTGAAGATCATAAGAGAGAATAAAATATTAAGTGTATTATGAAACGTTTTAATCAATAGACCACATAAATCTAACTTTGTTACTATTGTACTGACTATCTATAGTACAGATTTAAAAAACGAGAAAAGGAGAATACATATATAGTGAAACATTCTATTAACATTAGGTTTAAGTTTATAAGTAATTTAACGATAAAATATATTAGATTTTTTTTTATTAGATCATATAATAAAATACATAGTACATTTTTTGAAATCAAATTGAAACACAAATTAAACCTCTTAGTTTATATAGTAATAGTATTTATTAATGAAAATCATTTGACGTTGTTAACATAGCTAAAAAATAAAATTGTACAATGCAAAACCTGCTTATAATTTAATAATAATATAGCAATTGCACTATTGTTGCGAGGACTACACTGCTTCTGTCACATTTTTAAAAATATCTCATTTTGAAACTAACTCTGTTTAAAAGCGAAAGCCTCAGTAGGGAGATCACACCAATCCATTAGTATAATTTGAAATTACAATAAAATGTACTTAATCCATAAGAATAATACTGAGTGCAATAAAATAACATAAATTTCACTGGATGCCATTCACTCCCTGAACATTGGCGAATGCAATGAAGTCCTAGAAAAGAAATAATAAATTCTTATGCTATGACAAGGGATAAAATATAATATCATGTCTTAGGCCAGCTCCACAACAGGATCGTAAATACTGTGAAGGAAATATAACATTAATAACAAGGCGTTCTGAGGAAATTACTTGGACCGAGTCTTCAGTATTTAAACAAAATTCACCTAATGCAACTAGAATTTCCAAATCAACAACACTTAAATCGTCCTCTTTACGATACCTATAATATATAATTTACATTTATAGGCACATCAGTTGCATAATAAATAAAGTGAATGTGCTTTCGATCCACTACAATATAATTAGTTAAAAGTGAAAATGCTGTGGCAGTTCCATGTCCAATGTCCGCATCTTTTAGATCGACCACCCACCTCGAAAACTCACAAATTTAACAAAACAATTAAAATTCACTGGAACATCAACGTGTGACGGTGATACAACAGGGGGTTAATATAAATATAGCTTTGACAGCTGCCATACATACAATAAAGAAGGGATCGAAAAAGCAATAGTCACCGAGGCATCGCCGAATAGACCACTCCAACAAAACAAATACATAAATTAATCTCACTCTTTAATAATAACAAAAAACTATTATAAAATATAAAAAATTTGAAGAAGATCGAATTTGTACATTGAATTTAAATAAAAAACAAAATATACTAGGGACTACTTGGCATTTATGCAACATGTGGAACATTTTATTGAATCTTCCCATAGATGCTGCTGCTATACCCCGTTAGGATGTAGCAACCTTTTTATTTGTATATAGTGAAGTGTTCCTGTGGGGTAGCCATATAAACCTAACGCAGACGAAGTCACTAGCACAAATAATTAAAATAAGAAGGCACAAGCGAATCTATAAATAAATTTGAAGAAGCTAGATATAATTCGGCTCTGCTCTGTCGAATGATATCACTAAAGATAATAATTATAATACATGTGTTATAATAAATTATTTTTGTTGCATTAGTGTCACTGCGCAGCACACTGGATCCCTATCGTCAGTTATTTCTTCTTGGGCGGCGACCGTTGGGGCGTCGCCGGCCTACCGCTGTTGATGCCGTTGTACTGGTACTTCGCTTTCTTCTCAGACGGCTTCAATATCTAAACAAAAATTAAATTACGAACATAAAATTGCTAGCTCTGTAAATCTCAGGTGTAAAATGCGTTCATTCTCTTCTTTTAGGCTTGGTTTTCTTAATATTTGGTATATGGCTTCAAAATCAAGTTATGTATTCCATTAATATATGTATAATATGATAAATTTGTAGTTAAAATTATGCCACTTCACACGATATACAAGTTCTCACAATGCATTTGATAGCTTGCATACCACTGCAATTTAAAATTGCCAAATTTTAATTATTATCTCTAGACCGGGAGATCAAGAGTATCTATGTTGATTTATTTTCTTAAATACAAGCTACTGCTTGATATGAGATTGAATCAAGCGAATCCGCAGATAAATATCTAACGTTGTCTAAAAAAATTACGTGAAGCACTTTGACGATTTTCCGACCCTGGTGAGATATCGTAAGATTTTGCTCAACTCTCTTCCACTGTCCCCAATCTCACGTGAGATTTTTCAAAATTGTGTGTCTAGTATAATTAATTATTATTTATCATGTTTATTTAAGTCTAGTTAAAACTAGTATTCAAATTGCATAAACGTAGGCTGGAATCACAATGAGATAATCTACAATTAATGGAATTTTTCTGGGAATTATTTAAATTGGCCAGATTAAAAGTCTAATTACAATGTGATTTTATTCACTGATCAATAGCAAATTTTATATAATAAAATGTGATATTTTTTATTTCGGGAATCCCGTAAGAATTTTCCCGGGAGCGGTTTGTAGTTACTCCGGTGCATAAAATTAGCTTATTCCGACACAGATTTCAAAAAAACGAGAGCTTGTATTCTTTTTTAAATACTGCGGTACATTGTCTCCCGGGAATTTCAAGTGAAGCGTGGACGAAGTCGCGGGCATAGCCTAGTTGAATAATGTAATAATAATAATCGGCAGACAAACACATATTTGTTATGTATGTAATATATTGTAACAAGTAGGTGGATACAAAAATCATGTACATTCATTCTCGGAATAGAAAGTATTACGAACAGTTGTTGTTTCATTAAAAAGTCCTAAATACTATCTAGTAATATCTCTCAAAATTTTATATCCCCAAATTAAGCAAGTTACTCTTGTGTTATGGGTAGTATACAACAGACTACTCTGGGGCCGATTCTAGACACCCAGACCATAGTAAATAACGGAGAAAATTCGTTTCCGAAATTTACCATAACAGGAATGGAACCTGAAGCCTCTGCATTGCAGTGAGGTAAGTCATCAAAGGCTTATCCTGCTAAGCCACAGAGGCTGTCAAATAATAATACTTAAATGGTAGCTACTAAAATTAGTAAAGAATATTGATTCTAGTTCAGTTTACGGAGACTCATGCAGTCTCAAGAGTAATTATGGAACCAACATGTCATATGATTTTCAATAAAATTATTTACCCCTTCAACCTCGCTCCGATTTAGCTACAAGCATTAATTTTTATTTTATTTAGGTTTATGGCTTGGCAGCTACGCCTTTAAGCCAGATCTTAGATTATAATGTATTTCTTCATTTTCTTAAGCCTATGTGTAGCACAGCTGAACTATAGGTTATCAGCTAGTGCCATTCAACGGAGTTGTTGTGACAACTCAAAAGGCCACATTCAACTATACAGTTCACATTTTTCACAAAACACATAATTACTACTCAAAAACTATCAATATCCTACAACTATTGTTCATTTTAGAGTAATTTTACACATTTTTAGAACATAAAACTCTAGCTACAAGCCGTTGTAGCTTGCGCACAGATGATAGACGAAAATTTTATATTTGATTTAGCTCAGTTTTCTTGCAGATGCTATATGGGTCGGAATGTTGGGCCACTAAAGCGATAAACCACAAACGTCTCCACTCAGCTGAGATGGATGTGAGATGGATGTGTGGTGTCACAAGAATGGATAAGGTGAGAAATGAGTACATAAGGGGATCTTTGAAAGTTGCACCCGTGAATGAAAAATTGAGAGGAAGAAGATTAAGTTGGTATGGGCATATAATGAGGAGGGATGAAAGTCAGATGACAAAAAGAATGTTAAACTTCAAGATAGATGGGTACAAATGTAAAGGTAGACCAAAAAAAGATGGATAGATTGTGTGAAGGATGATATGATGATATGTGGTGTGACAGAAGACGTATGTCAGAGTAGAGGAGTGTGGAAGGAAAAGACATATTGTGCCGACCCCAAATAATTGGGATATGGTGAAAGAAAAGAGTTTTCTTGCAGAAAAAAATTATGTCAAATTCTTCGGGACCTCCTAATCCGCAAAGTAAGATTAGATGAGATTCAGCTCCACAACCCTTAAACGCCTTATGTAATTAATGAATGCCCTTTAATGCAATAAAATGTGTTTTATTAAATTGCTGAACACAAGCAAATATACGTAGTTATTATCATGATGCGCGGGTGACGGCACGATTATTGATAGTGGCAATAAAACAAGTACCAGGACGCCAGGGAGGCTTAATTGACAGTCATACTTCTTTTCACCTCCACTACCATGCTTCCGCCGTCACCCATGAACCCTGGTATAATTATCAAAAATATACCTGGAAAGAGCACATTAATGTCTCGTCCACAGACATCATTCCACCAGCATTGTCGAACTCCCCGCAATAATTGGGCGCTGAGAATAATGTCACCAATTGTCGCTTTGCAAAGAACTCGTAGCCATCTTCAACAACCTGAATACAATATAAATAAATTTTAAACATTGCCACATGATAACATACAATTGGTAAAAATACATATGTATGTAGTATAGACCAATTGCCTCTTTTTATACAAAATGGGTTTTATTTTGCTGGAGTAAAGCAGACAGACTGGCGGCCCAACTAAGATGGAAAGCGGTTAGCGTCACCTATGAACATTTGCAACACTAAAAGTGCTACCAATGTGCTGCCGGACTCAAAGGAGGAACTGATGCTGGAACACAACTCTAGGTTGTTATAGTGGCATGCTCTAGACCAGGGGTGGTCGCCATCCAAACACGCTTTGCATGCATGATAGGCAAATGACTACCTGTTTAAATCTGAGTACCTACTAATAATACCTTCCGAATCGATTTCTCTTAGAGACCAGTGCCGTAAATAGCCTTTTCTGCGCCCTATGCGAACTTTTAAAACTGCGCCCTTGTTTTTTTTTAGATATTATAGGTAGGTACCCTAGCTAGAGCAATGCTATGTAGGTATAGGCCTACTTTATTTCATTCAGGGTGATAAAATAACGCACAAGGACCTTTGTGTTGGTGGACCAACTATCTAATATTGTGGAACAAAAATCAATTTTTTTAAGTTTTTAAAATTTAACAGACGTTTTTAATTATAGTGGAATGTGGGTACGTATGTGTTGGAATCGAGCACTAGGGGCGCAGCGGGAACTTATCAGGAGCAAGCCGAAAAAATAATAGTCCTGTCCGGTCGGGCCATTCTTGCGCCTCCCAGAGTCTACGCCCTGTGCCTGGGCAGTGGTGGCACCGCCCTATTTACGGCACTGACAGAGACCAATATGTATTGTAGATATTTAAATTATGATTTTGATATTATGCTTGTATGTGGGAACTTCACATAACCTATTTTAGTTGGGAACATGCGATCCCTCTTTTGACACGTAAAAACGCCATTACAATAGTTGTAGGTTATAATACCTATATAATAATATTATAACCTAACCTAATAATAAAATGAGGGTAGTTCTGTCAGATCTGTCAGATCATTTGTGGCAGTGACCACATAACCAGATTCCTTAATAAGATTCTCGAAGTTTCAATAATGTCATCAATTAAAAAATAACGTTCATTATGTGTGCTGTCGAAATCAATAAAATACAATTCGATATGCCGATTTAAAGGTCAGTTGTTGCTGTATGAAAAATTACCTGATGGGCCCGACAAATCAAGTCTAAGTCGTGCCTGTTGAGGAATTTACTGACGACGTCGGGGCCAAACGTGAACGAGACGCCGCGATCGTTCTCTCCCCACCCTTGCACGTCCTTATCCGGGTCCGACCATAACAGGTCGCACAACAAGCCTGTAACAACATTATTCAATCAGAAACTTGCGTCAAGATTATTGCGAGAGTGATTATTTAATAGGGTAGTTGAGTTACATCAACTGAGATACTTTTCAACATTTTTCAAAACGCCAAAGTCCACTCGGTTTTTTACGGGCGTAGTAAGTTTGTCGCCATGATTCTTTTTTAGTTTGATGCGGAATAATTGCCATTTGGTCCCCTAAAAATTTTACATAGTTTGGCCCAGTAGTTTTCATTTTATGAAAATTTTTCGTTCCCGTTTCTTGGGACCTATATTTTTTAAGGCGCGCGGCACCTTTTGTAGGCCCTCCCATAACTAGACACTAAAAAATAACAAATAAAAAAAAACTTCGTTTAAAAAAACAGACTTCAAAAACTAAAAAGTATAAAATAACTTAATAAAGATTTTTGACTAAAAATTTATTTAGTTTATTAAGAGACAAAATAAATATAATTTTCTACATCTTGAAGTCGGTGCCAAGAAAACCATAAAAATTACAATATTTTGCAACATTTTGTTATACTTTTTAGTTTTTGAAGTCGGTTTTTTCAAACGAACGATTTTTACGAGTCAAATAGCGTTTAATTGATTGTTTAATAATTAATTAATATTATTTCTATCTTGGTGTTTAAAAAGTATGACGATGACATGGTATTATAATGCTCGTTTTTTAAAATAAACATTGTTTTAGAATGTACTTACATGAGTTTGTATTTTCAATAGCGAAGGTCAACGTAATATATATACTTACCTCCGAATAACGACCGTTTTGTTGGGATACCGATGCGATGTTTAGTCTATTTCATTAGGTATTTTAAAGAATGTTCCATAACCGATACTCTCGCGATATTGTATTTAAAACTGCGTAGTTTATTTAAGCACAGCACAGATTCAAATGGTCATTGAACAAAATTATTCAGATATTCGTCAATGACTCTCACATAATTCATGTTACATTATGCAAAGAAATACAATGTTTACGTTTTACGACATTGGCCGGTAACTGGGCAAGTTCAGTAGTTAGCGGAAATGATGATGTGGTATACAGTTTAACTATCATGCAGTTGAACAACATTATAAATGTCTAGAGACAGACAATGTTATTATGTTTTATTTTGCAACTTTTAGATTTTGATATAAAACTTAGAGATTAGGATATGTTGATCTGTTATTATTATCGAATTAGCCTTATCGGTCATGTTTATTTGACATATAAGATCAATCTTAGTATAAAAAATTTAAACAAACAAGGTAGAATTGTTTATGTTGTTCCTTACATACTGTGAGATAAAAGGGTACACCACCTTACACAATTTGTATGTCCTTCAATAGCTTAAATGAACCAGGCACACATTACAATCTCACGTCTTCTAATATAATTCGTCGCGGCACGGTGGATAATTTTGAGCTCTTATTTAAAGATTTTAAGTATAGGTAACTTTTAGAGTTCGTATGCGTGCGTAGCGGGCGATTTTTGTAACGTCTCTTTTGGTACGGAGGCGGGTAGAGGGAAGATTTTGAGTACGGAACAGGAAGGAACGAACGAATGAAATGAATGGCGCGTAAACATACTTAATCATGCGTAGTTTACCGTAATAAAACCGAAGATGACAGACACTGATAACTTTTTTTACTACGGCAAGACCATTACTGATTGAGCGTATATCGAACTCTGGTTTGAAATCATAAAACACATACCTAGTAAAATGGTTTTTATCCATATCCATAATATAATGTAATATAAACGAATAATAACACAAAGTTTTTAAACGATCCGCCAACATTATTGTTAGTGACTGTGACCAAATGAGACTTACTTATTGTGTTAAAAATAATATCGTTAATATTAGATACATTAGAGTATACGTTACAGTCAAAGGCATGCAGTCTCTTCTCGGAATGACTGGTTTATCCTAGGTTTGACCAAGGCCTTTCGACAAAACCCGAAATAAATTCCAATTTCTTGTTTGTTTGTTTAGTTTGACTAGAGCATTTTTAGTGAAATCTAGAAGTACCTAACTTTTTAGTCAAACGTCGAACTTAAAATAATCTGTTTCGGGTTTTGCCTAGTCGATCCTAGAAGCGACCAGGGCAGACACGGTCAAACGTCGATTCGTACTGCACTTGTTACATGTTTAATGACTGTATAAACTAGTCTCTCCTAGATTAGACAAAATTCGTTAGTCAAAGGCAGAAAAAAGGCAGAAAAACGTCAGTCATTGTCGTATTTGGAGTTTGATTAACCCCCGGTTTCTATATTTTACCGACGGTTATCTGTAATAGTAACTTATTGATTTTGAAGCTACCAATAACCAATGGTTGAGAGGGCTATACGAGCGTTTCACAAACTCATTGACAATTAGTAATACTGTCGGTTATCAGTAACAATTCCCTCCCAAGCGTTTTGCTAACGCAACGTAGTTGTAGTCGTAATACACGCAACGTAATTCAATGAGTTGAGGTATAACTACAAAATAAATATATTTTCAAAAGAAGATACCGTTTGTGATATACGATTGTCATTAAAAATCAAGCTTTCAATCAATCTGGTTTAAAAATACTTACAATTACAGAGCCATTTTATATGAATGTTGCATGAACAAAACGCAGTTACCTAAACAACATATAAACTTTTTAAATAATGATTGTTCCAATGTCATTGGACTTTTTGTAAAAAAAAGAGTGTTGTCAGTGACAACACTCACAAGAGACAGTGCTGTCACTTCAGAAATTTTTCGCTAGTTATAGGGATTAGTGGTTTCCGATCGCAATTTTGTTTAAATAAGTTAAGGCTAAAAACAACGATTTTCATGGTACCAGAGTCAAATGACGGAAACTTTGTGGGAACCTTGTCCGATTTTTTGTTTTCATTCAAATGTTTTAGGGAACTTTTTGTAACGCGACCGTTTCACACAGATGTAGCAATGGATTTAATGTGTTATTTGAAGCGATGTTGTAATTTATTGTTAATGACGTTAAATAGTGACAGTTAGTACGTACTAATACGTTATCTATTAATAATGTTATATTCATTCACAGTGTTATTTTTAACGCTATAGTGAAGACGCATTAGGTCACAATCGATAACTATAACGTTATCGCAGGTGAAGAGATGAATAGTAAAGCAATATTTGAATTGGAATTAGAACTGTTATAGATAGAAATTGTAATTTTGAAAGATATAAATAAATAAGAATTAAATCAAAGTCAAAGGAAGAAGTAAAAAAATTGAGTTTAATTTAATTTAAAATCACGTATTAATAACCACAAAAAACCAGCCACCCCAAAAAACGGCAACCGGCTGAAATCGGATGGTAAAAAAATTCTTACGAATAGTAGTGTTGACAACCAGCGGTTATAATATAGAAACACTTCATCTGTCGTTTCCATACAAAAAGTCTACCGATCGTTTAGAGAATTCCTCCCATCGGTAGTTGGTACTTTCATGACTAACTAGCTACGGACAGTTCATTATAGAAACATCAGTAGAGCTACCAGGCGTTAATATTCTACCCGTCGGTATCAAAAACAAATCGTTTTTGCAATATTGAAACCGGGCATAAGACTTTATGTCACACCTGAGGTTTGATTAGTCAAACTTAGGAGCGCCAGAGCTTCGATGTTTGACTATAACATATACATACATACGTATCTCTTAATGTTTAACCGCATTAACAATGACGCACCTTAAATAACGCACCATACCTTTGGTAACGGCTGAGTGACACAGTCGCTAACACTAATATTATCCCAGGAGTAGGAAGGATATAAGTGTAAACATTAAACAACTATTTGATGTTAAACTATGGCATTGTAGTGGCTCATGCTGAGAGACGGCCGCATGTGTATCTTTATGAAAACATGCCATGTATTTTTAGCAACGAAAGTAGGCTCACATTAAACAAACTGTACACTTCTTTCTTTCTGTTGTTTGATACGTAGATTTATGATACCGTCTATTATATCAAACGTTTCACAGAATTAAAAATGTTCAATCAAGTTGACGCGAACCGACATAGATTGAGATTAGATTGCTACACAGAAAGTCCTACCTTTTTCACGTTAATTGCATTTTGCAACTTATCAGTTCCAGATAGTAGGAAGAATATTCGCGATATAGGTTACGTCAACTACAATAATAGTTCAGTTCTTCTGATACAATAACAATGAATCAACATTTATGATTAGTCATAGATTATTGTCAGCACAATCTATTAGATTGGTGATTGACATGTTGCAGGATTCTTTTAGCGCTTAAATGTAAGTCTGATTTAAGATTTGTCAAAATTATTAGAAGACAAATTAATGTAACTTGTTAATTCGTTTATTCGTCATCTTAACATAACAAGAGGGAAGCTTAGACTTATCGGATACTAGCGTTTTTCCCACGGCGACACCGCGTGAAAACCCCTAGCTATATGTAACTTTCATAATAACTTAATTAGGTTTTTTATATAAACCTTCAATGAAAATTATCTAATTGATGGTGAAAATCGCTTCAAAATCATAGCTACATTATTGTATATACATATGTTATCTGTCAATATTTAACGTCATAAACAATAACAATATCACATCATAAATAACACATTAAACTCATCGCTACATCTGTGTGAAACGGCCAATAACTATATAACATTATCTCAGATTCTCCTATTATATTAATGTACTCAGTCTCTCAGATGAAAAAGTGGCATAAGCTAAAAGCCTATGAACTAAACTGACATTTTTATGTTTTAAAGAATGTATAATAATAGTAGCAAAGGACCTATAAAAACCTACAGACGGTCAACAAAAAAACATGAAATATGAATGATGATTTCTAATGGGATTTTATCACTAAAATAACAAAATTAATGGAAGTTACATTATGTAATTTTCTAGATTTAAAACTTTACTGTTTCTTGTTAAAGTCACTACAATAACAAAGAAACAAAGTCCATATACAGCGCATTCCACTAGTAGGTCACAACGCCCAAAATGCTCCATTAGCCGTTCCACAAGGACACTGTGGTCGTGTTGGTAGTAGCGAAAACGTCACCAAAGACGTCATCAATTTCGATCAGACAACGCTCACAACGACCCATGTCAAGAGGTGGGTCGAATAACCGTCTACTTGGGTTTACGCTTAGATCATATAAACGTCTAGATAACGCATGAATTGCACAAAACGACCATAAAAAAGTGCACTAAATTTAATGCACTTGCTCCTCAGTGCCTCCTGCCCTATAGGAACAGCCGCACTGTTCCTTGACGTAGCTAAGGCCTTCGACAAGGTCTGGCATAACGGTTTGATTTACAAGCTGTACCAGTTCGGTGTACCAGACAGACTCGTGCTCATCTTGCGAGACTTCCTCCTAGGCCGTAGCTTCCGTTTTCGAGTGGAGGGAACACGCTCGTCCCCTCACCCACTCACAGCCGGTGTACCACAGGGCTCGGCACTATCTCCACTACTCTTCACGCTGTACACCAGCGACATCCCAAAAACTCCAGATGTAGAGTTGGCCCTCTTCGCGGATGACACCGCACTCTATACATCAGATCACAACCGACAAATGGCTTGCGTCCGGCTACAGGTAGCTGTAACAGAGCTAGGCGAATGGTTTCGCAAATGGAGGATAGAAGTAAACCCGGAGAAAAGCGCAGCAATGTTCTTTTCCCCGGGCACGCTTCGCTCTCCCAAACGCGCTTGCCTTCGCTTAAAAGCCATCTCGCTCTACGAACAAGAGATCCCCTGGGCACAGTACACCAAATACCTGGGTGTCACCCTAGATCAGAACTTGCGCTTCAACGAGCATATCACTATAGTCCGGAATAGAGCGCGATTTGTGATGGGTCGTCTAGCACCCATGATAGATAAACGAAGCAAAATGTCCCTCAGACACAAGCTTACTCTATATAAAACATGCATCCGCCCGATCATGACATACGCGAGTGTGGTATTCGGCCATGCCAAGCCTGCCCTTTTAAAGAAACTGCAAATCGTTCAGAATAAATTCATGCGCAGAGCCGTCGGTGCTCCCCTCTATATGCGTAACATCGACATCCACCGCGATCTGGAGCTTCCCTCCATCAAAAACTACATTACGTCGCTCTCGCGTAAGTATTTCGATCTAGCGCCGCACCATCGAAATCCCTTCGTCGTGTCCGCGTCCGATTATAAGCCTCGACGAAAGGCTCTCGTGCGACGACCGCGTAACATCCTCATGGACAAGGTCGACGATATCACAAAACGGCTGGCTCGGATCAGCCCGCCCGCGGTTAGGACGGCAGGCTGGCAGGCACCGACAGACAGACACAGACGGCGGCGTCGACGCCGCCAATCACGATCTCTCCACGTCCCCGCGAGGGACGCCAGGAGACACAGCCCCCCCATAGGATAGACTAGACGTGTTGCTGGGAAGTTTCTTTCGCCGTTTCTTCTCTCCCAACCATAACACGTTGCGAAACGGCAGTAAGATAGTATAGGCCACCGCGAACCGCCGATCCCGGTCCGCCGGGATCCTTCCTCTCGGGCTTTATATTACCCGTCGCTCGGTCTCAATTAGTGCATTGTGTCGCCTTATGGTGGGCATCATTAGATTCATCCCCCTCTCATGGCAACAGTCCAGCCGAGGTGAAACTCCCTAGGGAGCCCCCTCGAGCAAGTTGCCTCCCGGGCTCGAGCGCCTTCGCTTCGCAAAGGCACTCGCCCCGAAAACCCCGGTAAAGTTGTGAGGTCTTCGGACCAACAACATAAAGTCAAGTCCAATAAAAAAAAAAAAACTTGCTCCTCACGCATGTTATTGTAGTTTCGACTACTTTACTGTTTAAAGCTCTCGCAAAAAAATCATTCATTATGCCGTCCTGCGTTATTAAAATGTCATTTCATCGGTAGGTTTAACACATTTCTTATGATTTCTTTATGAAAACATGATATTTAATTTCGATTAATCGAATGGATTGATGCTGTCAGGTGATAAATGGGAGTTAGTTTCCAAAATTCAAGGAAATTTTGTTATGATTTTTGAAGTGAAAATGCTTTAGAATCGTGACTCGACGAAACAAAAAAAAACACTAAAAAGAGAAGCATATAAAGCTATAGGACTAAGCCTGCGAGAGAATGAGATAGAATACATTATATTTAATCATTTAAACACTATGCTCATACAGATAGAGTTGGCATAGTTTTGGAAAATATGCTATGTATATAATAATAATATGTAATGATGTCGCCATTTTATTCAAATAAAGGTCTTTTTCTTTCTTTCTCCCTTTTGAAGTTTTGCGTTACTACTTCGAATTTCGTGTTTTAAAGCTTAAATATATTATAGCGATATAATATATGAAATGCGACGTCACGAAATTTAGAATCCCTCGCACCCCTTGTCACACTGTTACTGCGTGTGAACGGCATACACGCACACATTTTAATTTATTTGGATTACACATAACGCCCACTACCCAGTAAGAACCCATCGAATCGTTCCAAGTCCATTATTACAACTGATTTCACTAACTATTAGCCTGGGATAATCTTTGGGGCATAACTAGTCTAAAAAGCTTTGTCAACTTGTTGTGTAAATACAAAAATAATTTTCTATTACGAATAGTTTTTTTTAGAATTGTTAGATTAGTATTGGTACACAGACTTATTAAAATCTGTACAGACATTTTAATATAAATTAAAATGACTACTACATATACTAAAACACATTTGTGAATGTAGTTTATTTTCTATGCCTTGTTCCAAGACACATATATTTTGTTGGTAATACTTTATATTATTAAAAAAACTTTAAAACCTCTCGAGTAATATTAAAATGACAACACATAAAGCGATTAAATCATAATGTTCATTTAAAATTTTCACTTACATAAAAAATATTTAATTATAAAAAAATAGGGTAATATTTGTTAGCTGATATCAAACAAAACACGCACACATTGATAGTTTTTGGAGAGTGAATATAGCAACGCTTCGCGTTTTCGATGCTGTTTTTTGCGGTGTTGTTTGTTAGTAATGCTCACTCTAGACATGTTATACCTCAATGGGTTTACTATTGTACATCGGCAAAGCAAGTGGAACGGGAATAATCGCGGTCGTGAACGTGGTCGTTGTGAGTCTCTAATGGAACCTAACCATAGTTTACACAACTGTTCAGTAAAATATAAAGGTGAGTCGAAGCCAACGCGATTTGAAGTAATACAATTAATGACACATTGTTTACGTAACGTAGGTATTTGTTAGTGAATTGAAAAAAACGCGATTGCAGCGCCATCTATTTTGCTAATCCGTCTATCCTAACGAAACGACGTCATTTATCGGGATAAAACGTATTCTTAGTGACTCGGGTTATTAGATAGTGCGATTCTCGGACTCGCCGCCCTCCCAAAGGATATACCTGTCCCGGAGGTACGTGCCCAACAGCCTCGTGAGGTACGGGGGAACTCCGTGTGCACGAAGCCCCTCCCTGATAGTCTCATGAGGGAGGCTGTTAAAGGCGTTCGCTATGTCTAGCGAAACCGCCAGGACAGTGTCCTTTGCTTGGACTGCGTCGTTCGTTACAGATAGCAGTGTCTCGAAGGCGTCCAACGTGGAGCGCCTCCGCCGAAACCCGAACTACGTCTGTGCTAGCCCCGGCTCCACAGTATCGAGATGCTTAACGAGGCGTTCCGCTAAGATCTTCTCGAAGACCTTGGAGACCTCGTTAAGCAACACTATGGGCCTGTAGGCGGACGGATCGTTGGGAGGACGGCCTCCCTTGGGAATCAGGCATAGTCGGCCCTCCTTCCATTGTGACGGGAACTGACCTGCGCGGATACAGGCATCGAACAGTTCCCGCAGCTGGCCGCGTAGGTGTTTGGTGGCCAGGAAAAGGAGCCGACCCGGAACCCCGTCGGGTCGCGGAGCCGTCTTCCTGCCCCGGAGCCGGTCCAGGGCGACATCTAACTCTTCCTCGGTGATGGAGTGAGGCTCCACCTCCGAGGTGTCGGGAATGATTGGCCCATATCGGGGGGAGTGAAGATCCCCGGATCTGGGAAGAGCCCATCGATAACCGACCGGAGGACCTCGGGTTCGAGCGTTTCCGTACCGTGCGGCCCGCAACGTGTTGCGGGCCGCACGGTACTGACGCCCCCAAGGGTCCTGGTCCAGTGTCTCGAGGAGCTCCTCCCGAGCCCGGGCTTTCCCTCGCAGAATTGCGATCGAAAGGGCCTTTCTGGCCTTCTGAACTCCCCCACGAGTCTATTCTCCTCAACATAGTCTGGAGGACGACGCGCTCTGCTGCGTTTGAGCCTGTGGCTGATTCTGCGGACTGCCCTCCGCAGTTCAGCCAGCTCCTCAGTCCACCAGTGGACCGATGTACGCGGCGGCGGTCGTTTGGCTCGAGGCATAGCAGCGTCGCAAATCCTTTTGAGGGATTTGCGCATGTGCTCGGCCTGCGCCTCCAGATTCCCCAGGTCGGCTGGATAGGTCCAGCATTCGATGATAGCCCTCTCCTCGGCCTGCTCCGCGTCGAGCTTGGTAAGAGCCCAGCGCGGGAGCAGGGAGGGGCCCTGAACAGGGTTAGCGCTAGGCGAGGGGGAGAGCTCGAATCTGATGTACAAGTGATCAGACAGAGTCTCCACCTCCTCCAGCACTCTCCATCCTACCACTCTGCGGGCGGCCGCATGTGTGGCGAATGACAAGTCGATGATCGATCCACCCCGCGCACGTACGCAGGTCTGGACCGACCCCTGGTTCAGGAAGGCCAGGTTGGATTGAAGCGCCCAGTCTTCAACCGCCCGTCCCCTAACATCGGTAATCGCGTTCCCCCAGGATTGGTGCTTGGCATTAAAGTCGCCTAGGACGAATATCGTCTTCGGCGCTAGTCTGCCGACGGCTGCCCTAATGGAGTCCAAGGCGAGCTCGTACTCCGCCAGGGGGCGGCTCCGCGTGAGGTACACGCCTATGATGACGTAACATCCGCTTTCCCCCACAGCGTAGTCCTTTCCTCTTTCGAGACTGGTGAGCGGTGTGCCAGATCCGGCTCTGGCGACCACGGCTACCACATCATCGAGATCCCCCACCCAGTTCCTGGCTGGGGGTACGTAATAAGGTTCACTTATTACGGCCAAGTTTGCTTGCCACTCCGCCATCGCCTGCAGGCACAGGTCCTGGGCGTCGGGGGAGTAACCATTAGAATGCTACATTAACCCAGGTTAATATAGGCTATATTTATT
The DNA here is from genome assembly GCA_039645545.1 of Dendrolimus houi. NCBI lineage: Eukaryota > Metazoa > Arthropoda > Insecta > Lepidoptera > Lasiocampidae > Dendrolimus > Dendrolimus houi. The sequence goes on from CM077132.1 coordinate 11,720,625, forward strand.
ACTAGAAAAAATTAGGGATCTCTACTAAAACATCAATAATGTAATCCAGGGTGTAAAAAAAAAAAATAGTTTTTGAGTGGGTCCGGGTTGCTTTAGATGTATAATTAGACTGGGTAGGTGGCGCTGGAATCGGGTTCTAGATTTTTATTTTTTCAGGGGCAAGGCAACGCCTGCCGAAACCGCTAGTTCATCATAAGATGAATTTTACTACAAAAAAAATCACACTAGAATTATCAAAAACTTGATTAGTAATATTTTGATGAAAAAAACATGAGATTATGTACTAAAAATGACAAAGCGAAACACAATATAACTAATGTTAATAAGGAGGTAAAAAACCAGGTCGAAAATTTTAATTTTAAACACTAAAAGGTTTTGTCTATGGAGCCGGAAGTTGTTTTCGTTAAAACCGCGTACTAATTTACAAGCCATAACTGTTGCAGTTATTGTAACCAAAAATCAGTTAGTACGTGCCTGGCGAGCTAGTGGCGAGCGGCTCACGGTGCGCTCGCAACGAGCCGACAAATGACCGGTTTCTATATCTTACCAACCGCTCATATGCCTTATTATTGGTTAAAATTAGACATAAGCTTCTTACAACTAATGTTAAAATTCAACCGATGGTAAGGTACGAATTAATAGTAAGGAATACAGGAATTGGCCAAAAGCATAGATCAATGTCAACATATAGCATATTACTGTATCTGCTCGGTTACAGTTACAGCTTACATATAAATATGCGACTTCATGTTTACCTGTGTCTGGTACATCAGTGGGTCGCATTATCCGTCTGATTTGCTCCATTCCTTGTAGATCTGGTGAAAGACCTCCGTGGCAACAGAATATTTTCTCATCAATAATAGCAGCTATAGGCAAGCAATTGAAACAGTCCGTGAATGTCTTCCACAGTTTTATGTTGTAGCGACGTTTACACTCATCATAGAAACCTGGCAATAATGTAGATTGTTACATAAACAAGATTTACTGCAAGTAATTTTGAACATTAAGCTAGAAAGCGACCTTGTTTTAATTGAAGGGATGGAAAATCAATATGGGGAAGATGGAAAAATGTTTTCCACAGAGAGTAGATACTAAGTGTATGCTAGTGTAAACATGTGTAAAGGTTTTATTGTCACAGTTTCCCAATCATTCGTGATCAACATAGTATAAAAATACTACCTGCACCCTGCGGTTTCACTCGCATGGTGATGGAAAAGCATTATATTTTGGATAATTCACACTATATCTTTATAAAGTATAGCCTATGTGATAGTCTGATGTGTAAGCTATATTATTGTAAAATTTCATCAAAATCCATTGAGTAGTTTTTGCATGAAAGAGTAACAAACATACATCCATACATTCTTACAAACTTTCACATTTATAATATTAGTAGGATTATACAATATTATCTACTTCCATATTTTTCTATTCCAATATCATTATACTCTATCACACCAAGAATCTTCATGTCATCCTTTTCTTAATCCATCAATCTATTTTGTGCTGTCTTTATTTTTATACAAACTAGATAAATAAAGTTGCTCGATTGGGTTGCTTCTTTTTTACACTGTTTTTTCTTTTCTCTTTTTTTATTTTTCTTATTATATTATACTAGCTTCTGTCCGCGTGGAATAGTGAGAAAAATGTAAGTTAAAAAATCCCCCCAATTTTGAAATAATCTTCATTGGTGCTCCGCTCCTATTGGTCTTAGCGTGATGATATATAGCCAAAGCCTTCCTCGATAAATGGGCTATCTAACACTGAAAGAATTTTTCAAATCAGACCAGTAGTTCCTGAGATTAGCATGTTCAAGCAAACAAACAAACTCTTCAGCTTTATATATTAGTATAAGATATACCATTTATCAATCGAGTTTTATAATGGTTATTTATAATAAAAAAATTACATACTGTAGTTTGTATTGATACTTACTGATACTTTCAAGTAGAGAACATTTTATAATTTAAGCGAATAACTTACCGTAAATGCGGTTTATGCTGGCGCACTCATGGTTGCCTCTGAGAAGAAAGAAATTTTCGGGATATTTTATTTTATAAGCAAGCAAGAGGCATATTGTTTCCAGAGACTGTTTGCCACGATCCACATAATCTCCGAGAAATAAATAGTTAGCTTCCGGTGGAAACCCTCCGTATTCAAAGAGACGTAACAGATCTGTGTATTGACCATGAATATCACCTGAAAAGATTATATGAACCAGTTTATATAGGTATATAAAATAATATTCGAAAATAAGAGTAATAATTAAAATTAGACTCTGAGTCCCCGATATGTGGAAAACAGGCAATAGTCACATTCTGCTCTGGCTGAAATGCAGTAAAACTATATAATATTACTCTTACTCTATTACTCTTAGCTTAAAGACCTTTGGAACAAAAACTTCCCAATATTATAAGCAATATTTCTCCCTAGTAATAAGATTGGAGATTGCCGAAGCTATTATTCTCCAGAACTAAATAAAGCAATATATAGACTACTGACTAGAGTTGGTGTTTAATTTCTATCTACTTCATAATCTTGGCCTTCTGAGTGTAGGCAGTTCTTTATACTTGTTTTTATTTTTTCTGAGAGTATTTTTTTTAGATTGAATAGCATACCACAAATTTTGAGTGGTGCCTCCAGTTCCAAGAGTATTGGCTGCTGCAGAAAGATCTCCCTGGACTTTGTGCAGAGGCCCCGCACCTCTGACTCTGACATCTGCACTGTCTTGCCAGGCCTGCATCCTCGAACTATGACAATGTTACATTACATGATTTTCAAAATATTTTATTATGATATATGCATATATTTTAGAGTAAACACCAATTTTCTGAACATGTTGGTTAAGCAATGTTTGTTTATGCAGTAAATGATTTTATTTTGAAATCCAATTTTGTGCATACTTTTGTAAATAAGTGACACTAGCTTAAAGCAAAACATTCTCTTACACACTATATCTGTATGTTGAAAAAAAATCAGTAGACTGACCTTGTTTTAGTGAAAATGTCAAGTAAGCATGTTAGTGAACTTAAATTTGATGAATTTATAAGTATATAATTATAAGAGTTAAATTTTACTATAATGGCTTCAGAACCTTAAAGATAATAAGGGTATAATTTCAATCCATATAAAGATCAGAACAGCAACAATGACTATTATAATTGGACATATGGACAATTAATAGACTCCTAAGACACTAACAATTTTAACTCATTTATAAATCTCAACAGCCATATATTGTGTAAGATTCTTTAAGCAAAGCTTCTATAGTATGTAATTTTAAAATAATCATTTAAAATTGCTCAAAAATAAACTTCTCCATGACTGTGAAGTATGTAAATAGGAAGGTCAAATTATTAATATTTATATGAAAGGTTAATTATACAAAATTCTACATATTATAAATAGCACTTTTCAAGCATAATTATGGAATAATCAAAAATTTCAAAGGAAGTTTTATAAATTAGATTAGAAGTAAAAAAATATGAGTAAATGAAATGGATGATATGATGTTGTCTTTGACACATGCTAAATAGTGTAGAATGATTCAACAAATACAAACAATGGCATGTCATGATTTAGATATTTTAAGTGACAATACTTACAACAGCAAAAGTACATAGAAATAGTATTATGCAAGAAAGACTAAGAAAATTTGACTATGATCTAGCATACAATAAGAAAGATTTAAAAAGAATAAAAATATTACAAACAATAAAGTACAGTTTCTATTTCATAAAATGCATGCCAGAAACATACATTTATTTTTAATTAAAATTAATATTCAAATGTTTAATATTGAATAAAATAAATTTAACTCAACACATGTAAACAGATGATGGACAAGAAACAGATAAGACATGACCTCACTTCAGCATAACAAGTCTACACTTTAACACTCCTCTCATTCAAATAGTTTATTGGTTTTGTTTGTATAGACTTCAGATGCTATTTATAGTACCAATGGAGAACCATGATCTCAAAAGGCAAAAGAATCACAAAATCCAATAGGGATGGATATCTTGTTGAAATTGGATACTAGGGGAAAAGAAAAAATTATCTAGCTCAATACTCTGGCAATAATTCTGGACATAACCATACACTCTCCTGAAAAGATGTCTTTCAATTTCCCTTTTCGTCTTGCTGTTTCTTGCTGCTGTCTGTATACTGTGGTAACCCATCAAAAAGCAGCGTAATAAAATAAAATAAACATATTTAAAATCAAATAAAGTAACAAGAATGTGTATAAAGCATAACAATAGATCTATGGAAGTGTTCCGTGCTGTAAAATCTGACATCATTATCGCCAGGCGAACAGCTAATTTGTTACCTCTTTATATTAGGTGACATGTAAAATTATTGTATCCTCAGATGTTAGTAAGCATCTACGGGTTTTATAAGATCCTACATCAAATGTAGTTTGAGATAAGAATTGAGGATAATCGATTTATTTATGAGTTTGACGTTTCTATACCTACATACTCAATGCGAAATTACGCAACGAGAGACTACTGAGCGAAAATACAATATATTCATCATAAAGATTAAGGATCTAAATATGGGAAAATGCACAATAAAAACATAATAATCAAGTCTTACCTTCTAAAAGTCTGTGAATTAGACTGTCAACATTGAGTTCGTCAGCCATATTTACTACACGAATAATTTACGTCAAAAACAAAAAGTCAAATCTTCGACCATCGACAGCAACCAGCGACACTCTGCTCTTGGACGATTGTTTATAGTAGGCAGCTGGCTCTCTGCCTTAGACTGTATGTATATCTAAGCCTTGTCTAAGCCGCTTGCTGTTAAAACTATATCATCGTTTGTTTTGTCAGTTAAGTTGACGATTACTGTACAATGTTCAAACGATGGTAAGGGCTTAACTCACTAGTTTCGCAAGTCAACTCGCCTCTTGAGTAATGCAAATGGAATCAGGTTTATTCTAGAAAGGACGATCTTCTTACAATTTTTGAATAAAAGTTTTATACAAGATAAACCATTTCATAATTCATAGACAAACAAATTAAAGATCAGAGACAAGTTCAATTTTAATTTTAAAAACCATTTGCGGCAAAATGTCGCTGTTCTTGATTGTCAAGTTATTTTCTCATCGTAATGTTCCGATCTGGCGCATAGTATGTATGAAACATTGTAATTTGGCGTGCGCGTCCTATTTTATTTTAGACAAGACTTGACGGCTGTTAAAAAAAACTTATTGGCTTTATGTTTCATTTTGTTTCAACATTGCATCGGTTTTTTTGTAAACAACTTGATCAAAACAAGTCGAATATTCAATGAAGTGGGTGAAAAATCTCTGCAGGAGCTACAGGAAACCCTAGATATTGCATCACAGCCGCTGCAGATTTGATCACAACCAGTTCAGAATGGAAGAGAAAATGGAAAGTGAACATAGTTATAGTGGAGATAGTAGTAGCTCTTCGGATTCATCTAGCGGGAGTTCGGAAGGTGAAGAAGAAACGACGGAGCCAGTGCGTATTTTGGGTCACTCCCTAGAACTGCCGCAAGAACTTTGTGAGGATTACTCAGTTTTTAAAGAGTTCTTTTCAATGAAAACGTGGGAATCTTTAGAGGACAATCACAAGGAGCAGTTGATGGATTACTTGCCAAAATTTACTGCAAATGACAAGGAGGAGAAAGAAAAAACGATAAAAATGTTGTTTACTCATGAACCTTTCCATTTTACGTCACCTTTAAGTGATTTCTACAATAATTTAAGGCAAGGGAACTACAGACCAGACATAGCCAAAATGAGGAAATTCCTTATTAAGGCCAGAGCAAAACAGCAGCGACATAAGGTAACATATAGCTGAGAATTGATAAACATACAAACATGCTCATGATAATAAAAAACAGATATTGGAGGAATATTTTGTTTTATGGTTATATGAGATAGCAATTAAGGACTATTGTAAAGCACCATAATTAAAGTTATTGCATTAAAATGTATTGTCTTGATGTAAACTATGCAACTTATGGTTTTGTAGTCAAGTAAAAATAATATACTATTTTGTTAACCTTGAACCAAACCATACACTCTAACAGCTACCTTCACTAATTTTATAAAATTATTTTTTTATATACTTACTCATGCCACATTATACACATATAATTATCTGTTAAGCCAGTCATAAGGATAGATTAAATACTGTGATAATATTGCTTTAAAAAGTTCTAAAATTGTTTATTAAAATATATATGTTGTAATTTAATCTCTCTTAGATATTTTAATTCAATATTCTCTATAAAATAAACTGCAATCAATAGAAGATACTATAGCTTTTCTGTGATACTTGCTCAAGCTCCCTATTATTTTTTAATGTAACATACCTTCTGGTATATAAAAAGGTTTCCCCTTCCGCTCTGAACTCCAAACCCATTATTACATAAATTTCTTGAAGTATTATTATTTATTTAGTGGTTGGATATTATGCGAGTTTCACAAGTTGTTAAAAGATAAAATTTTATTTGCATTTTTCTTGTACTCCATAGATATAATGATATTTTCCAAGATAATGAAGATTCTAACTTCATCATTATTTCTTTACTCTAAGCACTAAATTGTATGAAAATTAGACAATGTCCGATACCTTCTAAGTTTACTCATTTTCAGTCATAACAACCGTATTCATCTCGGTGACACATACCTGTTGGGGGCACAAACAACTTAAAAGACAGCCAGGCATTCCAAAAATTTAAATTTAACAGAAACAAAAAGTTATGTCCATCAATACCCATTGCACTACCTTCCTTATATGTAATAGTATATTCTCCTTTTTTTGAGGGTTATGGCACTAACACAATTAGCATAGCTTTTGCCAATGTCACAGTGGATGATAAAATATCAGGTGCATATAAAATAAAAGAAAGAGAAAAATTTGGCTGACAAATTTCCATCTAATTGTATGATCCGGTGGACGAAACAGGCATAGAGTGTTAAAATAACTTTCTCATTTGCACAAATGTCACATAATTTCAGAATATTCTGGAAATTTCTGGAATTTAATAGCAAATCATAATAATTATCTTGACATACTTCATATTAAGTTCTGAAATGATTACTGTATGTATGTATATGCCTAGCATTTATTTATGCAATATACATTTTCAGATAAAATCCTACTATGCAAAACTTTTGCCTGAAGTATTGATATCCCGAGAGAGGTTACTGGCAGCAGCTAAAGCAGCTCCTCCTGGTCCTATACCAAGTTTGCCTCTTTTACCACCAAAGCCACCAAAGAACAATTATAAGCCAGTCTACTTGAGAGCCAGACAAAGGTATTTTGAAGAGTTAACTGCAATCCGAAGTGAAGTTGGTGGTGAGATATCTGATGATGAAAACTATCCAGAGGGTCCACCTGAGCAAGCGAGGAAAAGAAAGCAAGTTAATCCATTACATGTAAGATTTGTAAACATTGTTCTTTTTTGTGTTCTAACACAAACTCATTTTGTGTTAGACTTGTTGCTGCACTTATTTAAAAAAAGATCCTTTATATGCAAATATTTTTAATATTTCTGGGACTAAAAATATCTATGTTTAAATAAATCTTTAAAACAATTGCAGTAAATATCTGTCCATATAAAAAGCTATGAAGTAAAAACACAAAGTAAATCAATTAGAAATTTTCCTATATTACAATTGTTTATGCCAACACAAAGTATAACAGATAGTATATCTTTTCATTGTATAAATAATATAACAATTTTTTTAAAGTAAATAGTATGTTTGTTTTTTATTTATCATCATGTAATTTCTATTAAAAGGAAATCTATTATTCTAGATTATAGATGGAAATATATCTGGAACTTTAAGTGGTTCAGAGCAATCGTTTCCAAACTCATTGGAAAGGCTAAAAAATGTTCTCGCATCACATAGAATAAGGAGACAATATAGAGAGGTATGTAAAAATATGTTCTATGCTTCTTGGTAAAAAAATAATTAATTTATAAGTTACTTTCACAATTACATATGAATGAATTGAAAGTCGTCAGGTTGTTCTGTGGTATAGGATTCTTCCAACAGTTTGTTGTCAACTATTTCGCAGCTTCTGAAAGATGATCCTCCCATAATTTGTTGGGATTCCTTTTTCGTTTTTTGTTGCATAGAAGTAACTATTTACAAAATTGGTTCCAATGGTAACTTTGTCTGTTCCATCCAAGTCCATTTTAAGATTTTAACCCATGAGCCTTATTTGATTCTTTAAAAAGCTAGGGGTTGTCATAACTTATCTACTAACATGTAATATGCGCCTAAGGCTATGTTTGGTGAATCAGTCTTGAGGGAAGGCGGTACATTTGTTACATGTGTGCTAAAAAAATTATGCTCAATCTGGTCAAGCAGTGAGATTAGGTTTTAAAATTAGTCATTTATTGTTTATTTAAAATTAAAACTAAGCTAAATGAAATATATAAGACTACTTTTTGAGTCTTCCTTTTAGAGTCATCCAGAATTGAATACTACAGGGATAACATTAGAAGACATTAAACAAAGAGTTGCTTTAGTAAATGGTGCTAAAAAGTTGATGTTTGGAGGACAAAAAACTGGTGCCCCAATACAAAAGATAAAACGAGGCCCAAAGAAAGAACCAAGTCAAAAAACACAGAAAGTAAATGATAAAAATATTACTAAGAAAGGGAAAGAAGATTTAAATGAGAGTGCAGATACAAGACCACTTTTGCCTAATATTAAGATTAAATCAGAGCCAATGGAATCTGATTCCGAAAGTTCTTCATTTGTTGATCCCATTTCAAGTCCAAAACATTCTAAAAAGTCAATGGAACATGTACAAATCAAGCAAGAAGTAGTTGATACCAAGTATTCACATAGTATGAACAAGTAAGTTGTTAGTTATTACATATAGCTTGACATTTTTTGCGTGTGTAGCCACTGTCAAGAATTCATAAATATTAAAGTTTTCAAATAATTTTCGAGTTAATAGACACCAAGGAAAGCCAGAACAACAAACAACTCCTGTACCCCAGTCTCAACCAAATTGTAGGTCTTCGATTGATGCCAAATACGAGTTCATGATCTCGTGAGTCTAATATGTGTGTGTATTTATTTATTTCTAGCATGAACTACAATGATCCTAAATTGGAAAGTGTAATTAAGCAAGAGCCACAAGATTCAGTAATGGCGTTACAAAATTCTTCAAGAGTAATTCAACCGATTCCAATAAAATTGGAAGATTTGGATGGTATAGGTTAGTATGTGATATTACAATATATGTAATTTATTAGATTCTAGGAAAAATACTTTAATAACTTATAAACAAAGAACAAACCATAAAAATTAAACAAAAGTCTTGGTTAGGTGTATTAGCACTAATATGCTGCAAAGCGATATACATGTGGAGATACGGGCAGGCAATAAAACAACACTTATGAGTTGCAAAGATGTGCGGGTGTTTATTCTCGTAAGAGGAGTATATTAGAAACATTAACACTGTACAACTTAAATAAATTAAACTTATGAGAGTGTTTTCTTGTCGAGCCTATGTCGTCCATTCCTCGTCGTATTCTTCTCTCATTCTTTAACTCTTTCTCACTATGGGCATGTTCAGAAATATCATTTTAATATTTTCTTAAGTTTTTGCACCTTGTATCCATAATAAAACTACTTAATATATTAATATAATTTTATATTCATCACATCATGCGTTTAAATATCATCATTCCCACATACATATAGTAGCAAGTATATTTACTTATTAACTTATCTTTACCACTTTCAAAAAAATTTAGGTTGCTTACGTAATTTTAGATATGATGGCTCTGCCAGTTGAGTTGGCAGATGATTCCGGTGAAGTAATTCAAGTGGAAACATCAACAGAGAATGCAGAGGAATCCATGATAGATATCGACGAATCACTAACAGAGACAACACACGCTAATTTCTTGTCTTTGGTGCGTGCGTTATTCCCCGCACGAGCGGCTCACAGGGCCTCAAAACAACAGTTGCACGCGCGGTCTGCTGCAGTCATGAGATCGGCCATAGCACCATTAAACACTTGGTATAATTGTAAGTATTTATTGTATTACATTATGTTTGTTTAGGCTTGCACAGTTTTATCGCGGTCTTTGCGAAAGTTGGTATGAAATACTTTTTTTTTGTAAATAAACTATATTTAAAGAGAGAAAACATGAAAAAATTTCCATATTACCGCCGCTGATTCATTTAATGTATATTTTTTAATTCTTTAAAGTATACTGTAAGAACTCTAAAAACCATAAATGAAAAAATTTGTATATTTTATTTAAACTGTAGATGTTATTGAACTATTTTTTACAGTATCAGACGACTGGTGTGCAGAATTGGATTCTGCATTAGATTTCTTAGCTGGAGAAAGAGGACCGCATCCAGATGATTTTGTCCCGTATCTGCAGTTCATACCTGAAACACAGGTAAGACTTAGCTATTGAAACCATACTAATATGAGTATAAAATATGTTTTAGTCTTCTTTGTTTACACCCTTGGTGTCGTGTTGTCATGGAATTTGTTGTAATGATCACAGCATACTTTTTCATCCTAGTTAATGGGATATTTTCCATGGGATGTATTTTTATTAATCATATTTTTAAACTGTTGTGTAGAATTATTTGTGTATGCTTTATGAGGTGTGGATACATGTTCCAATAAAAGTCTAACATTATTTACATATGAAAATGCAGGCGTTAAGATAACATTTTATCATCTTGCATTTATAATATCACAGTAAAAATAATATTCATTACTGTTTAAACAATAATTAATGCACTGTTTGACTTCTTTTACTTGTACAGTTATGATGTTATAAGTTTGTACGCTCATACAAAATCTACATATGACACCATAATGTTTTGTAATATGATATAAAAGTGTCTTAGATGATATGACTGTCATCTACACTGTTGTTCCTGTGTATGTTTTATGGCATAATTTTTTTTGCCTAAATGGTGTTCCATAGATGTACCAATGGATCGGCGCAGGGCGGGATTGCGACGCGATCTTGGGGCGGCTGTGTGAGAGGTGGCTGCGGTCTGCTACACCGCCCCCGCCTACCAGCGAACCCCCGCCTCCTAGGTGAATATTATTAAAGCTCTTTTCTTTCATCACTCATTTGTCTCTGGCATAATATGTAATTTCTTTACATACTGTTTTGGGATACATCCGATCCCCTCTATGCAATTACTCCTGTCTGATACACCTGTCACATCACCCTATCCCATCCTAAAGGCTCGCAAGGAGTTGGGCTCGACCCTGGGGTTGCAAACATCTATAGGCGATGGTAACCATGTTCCATGAACTGGAGCATGTGGTAATTGTAACACAATACACGGCACATAATCCGGATTGCTATATTTTGTACAATTAGGCTAAATCAGTTTTTTCATCAGTGGGCAATTATATAACAAAATGCTAAATATGCTGATATTGTTTTATTTAGATATCCGACGTCGTGGGTTGTTCGTGCTCCGACTAGTGCAGAGGTTGCGGATTTCAGGACACAGGAACGACGTAGATTCTCATCGGCAGCAAAACCGTTCACTTATGTCCAGTATGGGTATGTGTCTTTTGTAGAAATTCACTTTTCTTACTGTATAACTTCGTCCAAATATATCTATTAGGTTGGGGAAAAAGTTTCTTCGCATTTTATATAAAAATTCAAAAGGTTTTTTTATAAAGTTTATTTATATTTAACTAAAGTATGTAGGTGCCATTTTGTTGGATAACTTTTTGCCATCTTGTAGCTAGGGACGTGATCCCATTGCAATAAAAATTTTGGGGCTTCTGATCAAAAAACTGCGACAAGTGGTTTTGGCAGTCCTCTCGTGATGTTAACCTGACACTGCCTAAGGAATTCTGCAGAGACCGAAACAAGTGAAAATCTGAAGGTGCAAGGTCAGGACTATACGGCGGATGCATTAACACCTCCCAGCCAAACTCTCGTAATTTTTGCTGAGTGGCTAAAGATGTGTGAGGTCTAGCGTTATCATGGTGAAAAACCACACCCCTTCTGTTGATTAATTCCGGCCGCTTTCTCTCAACTTTTTGGTTTAATCTCATCAGTTGTTCGCAGTACAGTTCAGAATCGATGGTCCTGCCTGGCGGTAACAGCTCATAATGAATAATGCCCTTCCAATCCCACCATACACACAGCATCACCTTGTTGCGAGTTAACCCGGGTTTCGCCACAGTCTGTGAAGCCTGACCGGGCTTTGACCACGATCTTTTTCGCACGTTCTTGTCGCACGTGATCCACTTTTCATCACCAGTTATGAGCTTCTTCAAAAATGATTCGGTTTCATTACGTCGTAATAAAGGATCACAAATGAGTACACGGTTCATTAGGTTTCTTTCAGTGAGCTCATGAGGCACCCAAATATCGAGCTTTTTCGTGTACCCACCTTTTTTCAAATGTGCCAAAACCGTTTTGTGGTCAATTCCCAGTTCTCCAGCTACATCGTAACTACTAATATGCCGATCTTGCTCCACTTTTTCAAAAATGGCATCAATTTTGTCCGTAATAGGGTGACCAGAGCGACGTGCATCTTTGGTATCAAAATTTCCGGATTGAAAACGCTTAAACCAAATTTGCTACTCTCACAGATACTGCATTAAGTCCATAAACATTATAAATTTTTTTCGCGGCTTGTGTTGCATTTTTACCTTTTTTGTAGAAATTTTTTAAAATGTATCGAATTTCTTCATTGGATTCACTCATTTTAACAATAAGAAAAACAAATGAAAATCACACATTTTCCTAATTTGAATTTAGAATTGTTATCTTTAAAATTAATACTTTTTAATGATACCAAAACCAGCCAGATACAAATGGTATAGCCAAAGAGATCTTATAAGAAGTTCATACATACTATATGCGAAAAGACTTTTTCCCCAACCTATTATGTGGTTTATATCCGTATTAATATTATAAATGCGAAAGTAACTCTGTTTGCCTGTCTGCCTGTGTCTTGTTCTTTCACGAAAAAACTACTGCACCAATTTGGCTGAAACTCAATAGATATTATATATAGATTTTCGATGCCGAGGATGGACACAGGATACTTTTTACCCCGAAAAACGGGATAGTTTCCGGGATAAATATATATTTGTCTCTCTCTTTGTTATGCTTTTACGGATACACTATTGGACCGATTTGGCTGAAATTCGGTAGATGTGTAATTTTAATAATGAGAGTGGACAGAGGATACTTTTCATCCCAGGAGATGGGATAATTTGCGATATAAAGTGAAGTGAATCTTCCGGGGACAAATAGCATTAACAGAAATTTTTTATAGAAAGTAATCTGTATTTAATGATTGCCATTTAAACTGGAGGCACCACCTGGGTTTGACCCTCTAGAGAACTCTAGTAAAAGCATACTCAAGAAATAATAGTATTACGCACTTAACGTGGTACATTAGGATAAAAAGGAATATCTAGGATCAGCTATATTTGGTTTTGTAGACGTATTGTGATACTTTTTATAAACATATAAAACGTAGCAACCTCATAGAATTTGTATGAGCGTGCCTACTTATGAAGCAAGTTATAAGTAGGTATAAGTAAAACGAGTATAATAGTGTATTAATTATTAATTAATATTAATAGTCATTATTATTTATTTATTTTAATTATTTCTAGAATTATATTTTGAAAGTTAGATATTATGGTGGTATTTTAACGCCTGTTACTTTGTATGTAAAAATATTAGAATTAACTCCACTATACTGACAGTCGTTCATCCTAGATGTATATCTTACGTCTTGAGATGACAAATCGCATAGTTTTTTTTCTTGACACTTTTTTAAAGATGACTAGGTTATGAATGAATGATTCTGTCTGCATGACCAGATACCGGTCGGTGGTTGGGCCATGCGCACGGTGGTGGGGCGCGGGGGGTGCCGGCGCGGCGGGGGGAAGCGCGGGTGCAGCGTTGGTCACCAATACGCGGCCGCGGCACGCAGTCTTCGCGGCGCTGGTCAGGGATGCGGTCGCCCGTCTGCCCAACGGCGAGGGGACGAGACATGACGTGCTCACGTTGCTGAAGTTAGTAATACCCTTAGATCATATAAACGTCTAAATAACGCATGAATTGCACTAAAACGGCCATAGAAAAGTGCACTAAATTTGGTGCCCTTGCTCCTCACGTCTGTTGTGTCGTTACGACTACTTTACTGGTTAGAGCTCTCGCAAAAAAAAGATGATTATGCCGGCCGTCCTGGGCTAATAAAATGTGTCGGAACTATTTTAAAAGAGAAAAAGGATAAGGATAAGATATCATTTCATCGGTAAGTTTAACACTTTTCTCATGATTTCTTTTCTCATGAAAACATGAAATTTAATTGCGATAAATCGAATTGATTGATGTTACCAGGTGATAAATGGGGGTTAGTTTCTAAAATTCGGGGAAACTTTGTTATGGTTTTTGAAGGGAAAATTCTTCAGAATCGTTGTGACTTGACGAAACGAAAAGGCGACACTAAAAAGAAATAAACATAAATCTATAGGACTAAGCCTGCGAGAGAATGAGATAGAATACATTATATTTAATAATTTAAACACTGCTCATACAGATAGTGTTGGGTATGTTTTGGAAAATATGCTATAATAATAATATGAAAACATGTAAAGAATTACATGTTTTCATATTATTATTATATTTATATCGCCATTTTCTTCAAATAAAGTCTTTTTCTTTCGTTTGTGATAATACTTCGTATTTCGTGTTTTAAAGCTTAAATATATTATAAAGATATAATATATAAAAGGTGTCGTCATGAAATTTAGAAGCCCTTTTTTTGAAGACCCTTTAATACTACATTTTGTTTCATTTCTAATGCGTGTGAACGACGGCACACACACACATTTTTTAATTTATTTTTTCGTTTGTATTACACGTAACGCCCACTACCCAGTACGAACCCATCGAATCGTTCCAAGTCCATTATTACAACTGATTTCAATGACTTAGCTTGGGATAATGTTTGGGGCATAACTAGCCTAACAACTTCCGTCAACTTGTTGGGTAAATACAAAAATAATTTTCCATTACGAATAGTTTTTTTTTATAAATAGTACGTTAGTATTGGTACGCAGACTTATAAATACTAAAATCTGTACAGACATTTTAATATAAATTACGATGTACATATACATATACTAAAACTCATTTGTGCATGTAGTTTATTTTCTATGGCTGGTTCCAAGACACACATCTTTTGTTGGTAATACTTTGAATTATTAAAAAAAAATAAAACCTCTGAGTAATTTTAAAATTATAACACATAAAGCGATTAAATTATAATGATAATTTAAACTTTTCATTTACATAAAAAATATTTAATTATAAAAAAATAGGGTAATATTTTTTAGCTGATATCCCCAAAACACGCACACATTGACACACACCTATATGATTACATATATCTTGGCGTCTTTGTTATGTAGGAAGCCTTTAGTCATTTACATGAAGACCACATCTTGGACGTGAGATTCTTGAATAGTCATATAGGCTGTTATATAGAGTGATATATTTTCTATCTTAATTTCCAACAGAATGTCTCAGTGGATAGTACCTTCGAATGATCAAGCCTTGCTCAGTGCGGTCTCATCAACTTTAGACAAATTACAATCAGCTAAAAGGGATCCTATCGTAAAATACGATCAACGTACAGCCGTTTGGACTTATTTACATAGGCATAGGTAAGATTTTGTTACATTTCAATAGTTGAGCTATTAACGTAACACAATTGTCTGTATTTTTGCTATGGAATACGCGAACTGGGACACTTTATTATCATACAAAATATCACAGCCTCATTGATTCGGTTTTATGACATTTCTGTAATATAAATGTACTGTATTATGACGTCCGAATTCCAAGGAGTCAAATAGCTTATTAATTATTGTTCAAACAACAATTAAAAATATTATTATGTTGAAAGTAACATGATAGCAATGTATTTTTATTTCTAATACATTGCCACTTACGTAAAAAAGTGTGCTTTTACTTTTTTATGTAAGTGCAATGTTTTAAAATTTATTGTAAAATGTGCCAAATATCCATTTTTTATATATTTACTAGAACCGAAGAGGATTGGTTGAAATCAACTGGTAAAGGACGTAACAGTAATAAAGCAAATACGAACCAACCAGTTGCAATAACAACAGCACCTTCTGTTTTACCACCCCCTTCAGTGCCAGTTACAACTCAAAGTGGTTCCACAACAAAAGATGTATCTAAAGATATACCAACACATTGTGTGAGTATTTATTTATCATTATTTAGATCAAGAAGGACTTCATAATAAATCTATAATTGGAGCTATTTAAAAAAAACAACATTTTTTTAGATATCTTGTATCTTTATTTGTTTCTTCGGGATTCACGTAAAAACTACGGGGCCGATTTCGATGCGGTTTTCGCTGATCGACAGCTAATTTTTAGACTTAAAGTCTGTGCTACTTTTTATCTTGAGAATCCTGCTGGAACTTTTCCGGAAATGATTTAAAATGGCCAGATTTAAAATATATCTAATTCCAAAGTAATTTTTTCACTGATCGATAGCAAATTTTATGTAATAAATTGTGTGATTTTTTTAATTTCGATAAACCCACGGGAATTTTTCCGGGAGCTGTTTGTAGTTGTTTGGGAACATAAAAATTAGCTTATTCCTACACTTGCACTAAAACGAGAGCTTACATTCTTTTTTAAATGCTGCGGTACTTTGTGTCCTCGGAATCCTGCGGGAATTTCAAGTCGAAGCGTGGACGATGTCGCGGGCTTATCCTTGTTGTATATAAAGAAATCAAAAATATATAAATTGTGTAGAAAAAAAAACACATTACAATTTGAATTAATTTAAAAAAATATAATAGAAATAGTTTACAATAAGAAGCGACAATTCTTTCAAAGACTAGAATTTTTAAAAAGGCGATGAAAGTATTAACTTTTATTTAATATTAATGTAATATGCAAGTGCTATCTATGTATTGTTATGTATATCTTTTAAAACTACATAATAATATTTAAAAAATTTGATATTATTAAAATAAATAAATGCCTATTCGGTTTCTCAGTATAGAGAGAGAGAGAGATAACACTATTGCACACCAGAATATACAATTACAAAAACAGACCATATTTATAATATTTTCTAGGCAATACAACAGGCGGCCTTATCGCTCAAAGCGATCTCTTCCAGGCGAGCTAAATGAAAAAAAAATTGAATCAGGCGATATAGGTGGTGCAGGAAAAAGGCAATAGATACATAAATACTCAAACTAGTTTAAGAAATGAGTATACAAATAGATACATATATATACAACATAGTCATATATATATATACAATAATACATAAGTTATTATAATAAATGTATTAGCATGATTATATTCTGTTAATCAGATATAGCTATTTGTGCAATATACATATTATCACACTTGTTTCTCATAAAGAGACACAGAGATTATTGATCTTAACTTATTGTAATCCTGGCATTACACCTTTATTTCATTTACTTCAATTAGCCTCTTCAAACATACTTACTAATTACCTTGTACTGCGTCCATAAAGGCAAAAATTTTAACATGGTAAATTTGTAATATTAAGATGTTAAGTTAAATGTAATATTAATATTTGTATTTCTTACAGTTGGAGGTGGAAGTTGGCAGTGTGGAAGAATTAGTTGAAGCTTCTGACAGTGATGTTGACGTAGACGATAGTAGTATATCTTCAACTGTACCCCACTTGTCATCAGCTCAACTGCTCATGCAAGCTACTAAATCTCAATCTAAGCAACAGCCATTGCCACAAAAACCGAAAGGAAAGCTCGTTGCAACACCACCACCAAAACCTAAAGCACAACCAAAACAAACTACCCCTAAAGCAACTAATAAACAAGCTAATTTAATGACTCAATCTGTAAAACAAGCGAACTTAATTGCTCAATCTGTAAAACAAGCTAATTTAATCGCTCAAGCTACTAAATCCACACAACAAGTAAAAACGAGTGCAGTAGTACAGTCCCCAAAACAAACTGAGCCTGTTACATCTAACATTAATCAAAAACAAAACACTAATACTAAGCAAACACCAAAACAAAGTGCAGTCAAACAAAACCCAACACAAGTTAAAACAGCAAATGTGAAAGCTTTGCAAATTACGAAATCAGTGGCTCAATTAGTCAAACCAAGTAATCAGTCTATCAGTGTGAAACAAAGTGCTAGTAGTAGTAATTTGGTCAGTCCTAAACAGAGTGTTACTCAGTCTGTCAGTGCTAAACAGACTGTCAGTCAGGCAGTCAGTGTAAAACAAAGTGTTAGCCAGGCAGTGAGTATGACGAATTTGGCTCAAGTCAGTGCGCAGCTCTCCAAATCATTACCGTCAGTGGTGACGCCACCTCAGAAGTCACCATTGATCAAGCAGCGACCATTATTGAAAACTGAAAGTTCACAGCCATTGGTAAGTAGTTCTCCTTTTTGGATCTGATTGTTTACAAAGTTAATTTCTAGATTTAAAAACTTTTATATATTCTTGTATCACATAGCATATTCATTGTGTCCTTCTGTTTGTCTGTCTTTATAGCAATTTTTCTCAACAACAACTGAATGCTATGGATTTAATTTATCAAGGTGTATTATATGTAGTGTTACATAGACAATGGTGTATTGATCTCAAAAATATTACGGATAGCCCACATAAATGTATCTGAGTGACAAAAAAGATTCAGTGTAGTGTTCTTAAACCTCTGGAGTATTGTTAGATAAGTCTTGAACATTCATAATAATCCAATTCAGCCTGTTAGTAATGTGAATTATTTTTTCTGTAAAATCGACGTTTATTTTATGAAAAAGAAACCGTTTCGCTTTTTATTTTTGTCGACTTCCAAAAACACATGCGAAAACAACGCGGCACCACAACAAAATAGCGGCCGAAGCACGGAAGTGTGACTGGCGTCGGAGCATGTAGACGATACCGCGCGAAGAAAGATATAGAATTATAGTCAAATCTATACGTTACAACAGGCAGTTTCGCTATTGTTCCGCTTTTCTTACACACGGCCAAGACATGGCGAAAGTCTGTCAAAAAAGTACCGGGAAAAGGTCAATAATGCACAAAATGTTAGTTATTCATTCAAATTTATTTTATCACCTTCAACGTGTGCTCTTTCAGAAAAGATACACTTAGGCCAACGAATAATTCAATCATCAAAACGTTTTTTAAACGCTTTTTCCAGAATTGAGTTTAGTTCTCGAATTCTCCTTTATGTCTTCTACCGAATGAAAACGGGTGCCACGAAGTAACGACGAAGCTACGGTAATTTGAATTTAGGAAAAAGAAAGAAGTAGGCTGGAACCATATCTGACAAATAAGGTCGGAGTAAGCTCGATGCTATTTGTTAAGTTTTTAACCAAAAATTCGTTCACAATGAGGGCCTTGTGCGAAGGCGCATTATCGTGGTGCGAAATCCAAGAATTTTCTTTCCACAAATCTGGCCTTTTTCGTCGAATTTACTCTCTTAAACGCCGCATAATGCTCAAATAATATACTTTATTTACCGTTTGACCTTCCGGTAGGAATTCCGAGTGCACAACACCGCGATAGTTAAAGAAAACAGTCAACATGACTTTGACTTGACTTTGGCGTGGTTTTTTCGGTTTCGGTTCAGTTGGAAGGCGCCACTCCGAAGCTTGTTGACTAATTTGCATGTCAAACTCGTAAACCTACGTCTCGTCACCAGTAACTATGCGTTTCATGAATGTTGGGTCGGAATTACTCGTTCTAGCATGTCCTCAGCGAGTCTCATGCGATTGAGTTTTTGAAGAAAATTCAGGTCTTTTGGGACTAGCCGAGCAGCAACATGTTTCATACCCAAGTGATTATTTAAAATGATACGGATCGACTCATGAGACACAGAAAGTTCAGCGGCTATTTCTCTCAAACTTGAATGAGGATTTCAGTCAATATTTCCTTCACTTTTACGATGTTAACTTCAGTTGAATACGTTGATGGCCTACCAGGGCGAGGCAAATCTTCCAGCATATCTCGACCGTTTTTTAATGCTTTGTAGCACTCATAAGCACGTGTTTTTGATAAAGTCGATTTGCCGTAAGCCTTCTGTAACATTTTCAGTGTCTCCGAACGCGAAATTCCGTTGGCGATACAAAATTTGAGACAAATTCTGTTTTTGTCCATTATAAAATTCGCAATACACACTAGATATCTTTTTAGTTAGATAAAAACAGCACTATTTAATCTTAAATGACCGATACAACTCAAACTCCGCGCCAAGATGAAAAACATTTGTGTCAATCTCACAACACAAGAAAAACAAAAAAAATAATTTGGAATCATTAACAAATCATCCATTCCCGATACTTTTTGACAGAATGTATGTAACCCATTTTACAATAATAGTTTGTTTAGCTCGGGTATATGAATTTGCGTATATTTGTGTTGATCTATCATTACTAGTGGTCGCCCAGTGGTCGAAATTCGATCATAATTAAATTAAATTATAAGTGTGAACATTATTAGGTTCTGTTGTCAATGACTATACTTCTATAATTACTGATTTCGCCAATGCTACACTGTTAATTTGACTTTAACAAAAACAAAAGAGTATATATGCGTGTGTGTGCCAAACACACGGTAGTGTGTGTAATGTTTTTTTTATTGATTTAATGTATTTTTATACATCATTTTAAAAAATATTAGCATTTTGCACTCCTTCTCTATATAAACTATTAGTGTGCGAAATTTCATACTCCGTCCGCGCAATTTTCATAAAAAGGGTACAAAGTTTTTGCTTCATGTATTAATATAATGATTTTACTATTAGTGTACACACCACTGGTGTTGTGAAAGTCTACAAGGTCTGTCATGGCATTGACCACTTTCCAGCAGGTGAGCCATCTTCTGTTATGGCTGCTGCAGACAATAAAATGTTTATATTTTTTTTTACAAATTATAATCTTTATTCACAGACATCTGTAGCAGTAAGCCCACAAACTTCACAGCCTACTACAAATGTAAACCCTTCCACCACTATCACTATTCTTCAAAATCAAAATAAGGTAAGTCCCCCAACAGATTTTAATAGCAAAAAAATTAAGTCAATATAATTGTGTTGGGTATGGGGTTGTATGGGGGTTAATAATATCTAAGTTACAAAAGTAAATAATGAATTTTAAATATAATGTAAATATCTATAGGTATATGTAGTATGTACCTAGATATTATGTACAGTCGTGGTACAAAAAGGTGCGCCAGTTTTCAAAATGATTCATTCAACGTTCCGCGAGCACATTTTACCTTTTCAAAGTAAGTCACAGAACAGATTGTTCCACAGAAAATTATGTTTAATTGTTTGACAATAAAGTTTAAAATGACTTAGATCAAAGTTGTTTGATTTTCTATCTTGTATAAGAAGATTGTTTAGAGATGTAAAACCTTTTTATTGGTTTTAATATTTATGATAAGCATAGTGATTATGTCCTCTTTGTTTCTGATGATTAAAACTATTGTTAATCTCAGTGTCTATCATTGTCAACATTGCAATTTTCACGTTTCTATGTTTTATAAACGTAACATTTATTAAAATGTTGGCAAAACTGTTTCTTGTACTCGTGCAAGCAAAAGTCGACTTTAACATGATGAACCTTTTCACATGCGGCGACTGTATACAATATCTTGACCATTTGAGGAGTTCATGGTCTTCAATAGTGACTAGAAGGTTGATTTTAGACCTTTATTTTTCTAAAAACTACATATCAGCCAGCTACTTATCAAAATATATACAACATAATTATTATTTAGTACAGAAATATTAGAGAAAAGCTAAAAGTTACTTGTGATTGTGTTTTGGATTTTAATGTCGAATATTTTTTGACAGGTTATACAGGGTACGCGATCTCTATTAATACGTCCCCCGGTTGTACAGACTACAGTAACAGCTGTGATTACGACTTCTACTACACAGGTAATATTTTTAACCTATAATTTATAATATGCTACAATAGAATTAAATCATGATTTATATTTTCAAAACTTCAAATTTAAAGACCCATATTTTAAATGAATACTGAATTGCAAACGGACGTTTGAGATGTAACTAAATAGTTGTGAATAAAATATCTATCACTCTAGAAGATGAACGCTAAACATCGCTCACATCACATTCACTCAGGTTTGACAGCAAGATGTGATATTTTAATAGCCTGTAAATCGTATATCTCAATTGTTGGTAATACATTAACTATTGGGGTTGTCATTCCTAATATTCTTCTTCCATTCTTTTCTGACATTAAATGTTTAAAATACACTATCGTAATTGTATCGCAAATTTAAATATGACCTGAGTGAAGTTATCTCGGCGTAAATTTGCGCAAGTACAGTTAACTGTAGTTACCTGTTTGGGATCCGATCATCAATACCATCAAGACCCAAACCCAGCAAAAACCAACTGCCAGACCTCAGGACACTGAGTTCTTTCTGAGTCGACCGGAACACAAACCAACTTGACTGATAATTTCTTTTATTTTCCCTTCCACCCATTTCAATATTATATAAAATTATTAGAGCTAGGCATGTTTGCTGAAGAGTTTCTTGCGTCGCTTCTTATCTTCAAGCCATACCATGTTGTGAAGCGGTGGTAAATTAGATTAGGCTCCCATAGAGTAAATAATAACAAGTTGGCGGTAGGCTAAATAAAACTTTAACAATACTCGTTGACACTTGACATCTTTGTCTTCCATGATCACGGCCACTGAAAAGTGGCCGAAAAGCCGGAATAACAAAAATCAAATAAATTATCGCGTTTAAAACCGTTAAAACATAGTTTTATTATGTACACAAGTCGCGAAAACTTAAGAAAATATTAAGTACAGTTAAGTTATAACTTTTATTACACCTGACAAGTGTAGTCGTGTATTAGTCTGAAAGAGACTACGCGAGTCCGGATAGTGGCCGAGCGAGAAGAGCGGAACACTCCCCTCCGCTCTGTAGTGTACCGAAGTCAAAGTAATTTATTTGTTTGATACATGGACATTTTTGCAGATGTTATGCTAAGTGCTACAGACTATAATTATATGTTTTGCCTTTGACAGGCATACGATTTTTTTTGTAGTTTTGCTTACCACCTCGTTAACTTTATTTGTTTTCTGCGCAATGAAGTGTACGAACTTCAAGGGCGCATTTAAGTTTGTTTGTACTTGTATTGCGTGATAATCAAGAACTTGCAAATTCTGTAACAAAATCTAAATCATGTCTACAGTATTGATTAATTATATTGAGATTCTTTAGCTAAAATTAATGTATTGTTAAAATTTTAAGTGTATAAATAATCTATTATTCAGGTTACCCAAGCGTCACGTCGTGGTGTAGTCAGAGTACTGAGTCCCGCGACACCATCTTCTGGGAAATCTCTTATCTCACCCAGAGCTTTGATGCAATCAAGTATGTATAAAACTATAGTATCATTCATTTACTTTTTTGATAAAATATCTGACGAATTCTTTTTCTGTTTTAAAGCGATTTAATAAATCTATCTATTATGTATTTTAACACATGTGAATATTAAAAAAGAAAGGTTAGAATCATCTGTCGAATGTTACAATATTCATTAATATAATATTTAGGAGTGACATGGGGTTGAGTAAACTCATTTCCTAATATGGATTATCATTACTTCAACACCGTAAATGTTTTTAGTACATTTTCCAGATACTCAAACGACAAAGAAACGTACTTCTGTTTCAAATACGTCATCTGTAACGACTGTAGCACAGGTAAGTCCGTTTAAATTGTTTGTATTTCACACTATTAACTCAGATAATGACTATTTACAAAATTTATTCTTTAAAATTATAATTTATAGAAGTCAAAGTATGTAACTTAGATCCATTTAAAATCAAGTATAAATCAACGTTAGTGCTTTATACACTATCACTTTTCACTTTTATCACTTTTCAGTGATTTATACAGAAAAGAGAAAATAGCTGCTTAATTTAAATTGTACAAATACAAATGACAACTACTATACAAAACATCTTTTTGACAGAACACATCAAATGCAACAGCCGTGGTTAGTAGTGTAGCAACAGTCGTAAGTCCATCAGTTGCAACAAGAACTGTACAGTTAGCTAGCGGAAGAACAGTTCAGTTGGCAAATCAAACAGTTCACTTACCTGGTGGACAAGCAGTGCAATTAACTTCTGGACACACACTACAACTATCCTCATTGCAATTACCGACGCATAGTGTTCGTTTACCAAGTGGACAGACAGTACAGTTAGCGACGTCACAATCACTGCAAACAGTTCGACTACCTACAACAGTTAAAACTCCAAGTCCACGCCCACAAACAACACCTATCGTCAAAAATATACAAACGACCCAAGCAACTGTACAAATACCGGTATCGACCGTACAATTGGCGGGACAAACCGTACAAATAGCGGGGCAGACGGTGCAGTTGGCCGGGCAAAGTGTGCAATTAACTGGACATACAGTCAAACTGCCAAGTGGACAGAGCGTTCAAGTGGCGAGTCAAAGCGTATTGCCATCGCAGAGTGTGCAGTTGCCTAGTGGGCAAACAGTCCAATTGGCTGGGAACGTGCAAACGGTACAATTATCTGGACAGAGTGTCCAAATACCTAGCGGACAGAGTGTACAACTAGGCGCGCAAACCGTACAATTGGCAGGCCAAACGATGCAATTGGGAGGACAAACTGTCCAATTACCTAGTGGACAGACCATACAGTTATCCAGTGGACAAACTGTTCAGTTGTCAAGTGGACAAACGTTGCAGTTAGCAAGTGGACAAACAGTTCAGCTGGCCAATCAAACTGCGAAGCCGATTACGCAAGTAGTACGGACTCAGACGCCGGCCGATAAAACTTCTACTGCTCAGCCTATAGTTGCCAAATTACTAACTAATGCACAGGTGAGAAAATGACAATTTTGAATACTAATACATAAATATTGACAATGCGTTCATTAAAACAGACTTATGAAATTACGGAACCGTTGAGAGTTACCCTTTTTAAATAGATATTTTGTAAATTCTTTATAATAATCATGAGAGCTGACAAAGTTTTTTTTGAAATACATAAATAACTCTACTGGCTCCATAAAATTTGATTCTCATTTTAAAGTTTCTTAATTGCTTTTAAAAATGTATTCCGATACTCCAAGGTGAACTTGTTAAGGTTTACATAATGAATTGAAATTTGTAGCTTCCTTTTTACTGGCTTACATTTTTTTATATTCACAGTTACTGAAGTATTTATAGATCATTCGTAAATTTAGTACTATATAGGAATGTTGTTAATCCAGGGCCAGATGATATCCATTGAGGGTGTGGTTGGCGGCGTGCGGCCTAGGCCTGTGCGGCTGTTGTCCCCCGCCGCGCGGCTTCCACGCCCCCTCCTTCTGACGGCACATAAACCGCTACACAACATAATTTTACAAGTATAGTATTCTCACTTTTTTTTAATTTCTCCTCTGTCATCAGTCAAGGCTGAGTTTTCATATCTCTTTATTTCTCTATCTTTTTTAAAGGGAAATAGGGGGGGAGGTCTATATTTTTATTTGTTTTTCTTTCTTTTTGTTCCTTGTAAAAACTAGATATAGGAAACACTATCATCTATACATTTGACCGAATCTGCCCTAGTCGCTTCTAGGATCGACTAGACAAAGCCCGAAACAGATTATTTTACGTTAGACGTTTGATTAAAAGTTTGACTAAAAATACTTTAGTCAAAGGCCGAAATTGGAATTTATTTCGGGTTTTGATGAAAGGCCTTGGTCAAACCTAGGATAAACCAGTCATTCCGGGAAGAGACTGCATAACGGCCTTTGACTATGACATACATAAGAAAACGATTTTATTTATTGTATGTGGTCACTTTTATCCGGGGCCATTAGAGGTATTCAGAACGCTGGGTTTAGATGGTAAAACTCTTTATCCCGAGTGCAAATCTGTAGGCAACTAGCCCCAGGTAATTGGGTTGGGCGACGTTCGAAACCTTACTTGCATATCAATAGTTACTAACGAGTTGTTGCTGGCTACCTCTGCAACTTAAACAATATTTAGATTTCGATGGGCATACTGAGTTATAGGTCGCCATCTGTGAATGTTTGTATATTGTTTGTTCTTGCGTTGTGGCTTTGGGAATTACTTTTACTAGATTGGATTTTTTGGTGGGATCTTGAAACCTGATGGTTTGTTATGAAGTTTTATTACATAGAATATGTAAGTTTCGTCTATAGTGGACAACAGTTGTAGGATATTGATTGTTTTTAAATAAGAATTGTATGATGTAACAAAACATGTCTTACCACAAGCACTTTGTTGTTGGTCGTTAATCAAAGACCCAAGTCTCTGAGGCTCATTTTTTTTCTAATTGATGAATTAAACAGAAATAGGCTAATAATTCTGGTTACCAGGCCATAAAATCGTTTAAATAGGAAATGATTGGCTGTTATAAAATGTAATGTACAGTCCGTGCCGCTAAGGAAGTCCTACAGCAGCGGCGCTGCAATGGCCGTACTTAGTCGTGCCAGAGTAATTATTTGCTAATCCGTAAATCGATGTAGGTAATTACTGAATAATGAACACAAAATATTCCATAATTAAAACTATACATTTATTTCTTGACTACTTTACGAACACAATTCTATCAAATAGTGGAGCTGCCACTTTTAGTTCCTTTATTTTCCGTGGGACTTTTTTAGTAGCGTGTTCTGTCGATAGTTACTTGACAAAAGCGATAAAAATTTGCAACCCTTCTGAATATGCAATACTCTTACCCATTATTTAATGTCTTAATAAATTTGTAAAACATTTCAGCAGAGTGATGGCACTGCGATCCGAGTTACCTCAAGCGGAGGTATTACATCATCTCAATCATTAGTTTTAAGTAATTTAGGTAAGGCATCTTTATTTTCAATCTTATTAATATTATAAATACCTAAGTTTATGTGAAAATTATACAAAAAATTGTGACGAAATTTAGATAATTTCCTAATTTTTTCGAAATTGGTTACATTCAGCTATTTTCTGTCCACACAGATTTTTAAAGAAATTAGGCAATTTAGACATCATAAAATATGTTTTAACGTTTCAATTTATCTTCGGAACTTATTAAACGAATTCAATGACGCTTTGGAAAAAAATCACAAGCTTGAAACAAACAATAAGTTAGCTTTTATCCTGAAATATAACTTTTAGCGATTTTAAAAAGATATCTTTTCCGTAGATAACAAAATTTTGTATGCTTCTATCTTGATGATCTGTATTTGAGATTGTTTTGAGCAGTAACCTAAATTATTCTTTTTTTTTTAAATATAGCGTTGCAATACTTGTGGATCCATTGTTAAGAAACCATGAATATTTTAAGGTTTTGGACTAATCTTCAATTTGAAATAAGTTAAGATTTTCGAGAGTTTGTCAATATAGGGTATTTAAAAAAATGCCTTCGAGATCGATAGCACCTTGGTTAAGACCTCTGGTGTTGCAAAGGCGACTGTAGAGAATTTAACTTCTGTTATTTTATCTCTTATTTTCAGCTGCACAAACAATTACGACGTCCAGCTCGTCTCCACCAGTTTTAAAACTACAACAGGTATTTTTTATCTTTAGTATAACATTTGGTTCCTAATTTTTATATATGAATATTTGGATTTTTTAATAATTTTTTGTCATAATATTATTAAATTTACTTTGAAAAGTGTCACTTTATTAAAACACATCATAATCACTACTGGTGTAGTTTTATATGGCGTCTTGGCGTAATACATGGTTTTAATTCAATATGATTATATATTTTTTATAAAACCATGGAAGATGAATACTAGGGACGACAATCCCAGTCCTTTCTACTTTTTATAGTTTTACTGGTGCCACTTTGTTCGCTAGATGTCAGTAGTATCGTTTAAACGTAAATTTATGCACGCAACTTGTGTGTTATTAATGGTGTTTTTCGTTACCAAAAGTGCGAAAAGTAGAAGAAATTATAAAATCCTGTTTAACAGTATAATTGTAGACTTTAAGGACGCTTTCAAAGTTAAATTTTTACTGAGCGATTATTATTATCAACATTCATCTTCCATGCTAATAACAATGTTAAACTTCTGCTTATATGAAAAAAATATAACATCCCTATTAATATTATAAATGCGAAAGTAACTCTGTCTGTCTGTCTGTCTGTCCATCTGTCCGTCTGTCTGTTCCGTTTTAACGGAAAAACTACTGGACCAATTTGGCTAAAAATCGGTATATATGTAATTTAATACCGAGGGTCGACAAGGGACACTTTTCATCCTGGATAATGGGATAAGTTTTAGCACAAATTTATGTAAACTGTGTGATGTGTAAAGATGTGGCCGATTTGGTCGATTTGGCCGGATTGGTCGATTTGCCTGATTTGGTAGATTTCGTCAAATTAGTAGATTTGGTCCAACTGGTCGATTTCGTCGAATCGTCGAATTGGTCGATTTGGTTGAACCTGTCGAATTATCGATTTCGTCGAATTGGTCGAACTGGTCGATTTCGTCAAATTGGTTGATTTCGGCGAATTGGTCGATTTCGTAGATTTGGTCGAATACGACGATTTCGTTAAATTGGTCGAATTGGTCGATATAGTCATTTTGGTATACATATGTAGTTTTAATAGATAGAAAATGGGCATAGATATTTTTCATCCGGGGATGGTATAGTTTCAGATATAAAATGAAGTGAATCGTTCGGGATAAATAGCAGTAACATAAAAAAATACAATGTTACCTCTTGAAACAAGAAGCGTGCCCCAGAGGTTGACCCGAGGCGCAGCCGCCGGGTAAACTCTAGTTAATAACAATTATAAGGATTGACATCCTATATCTTTTAATTCGTCGTCTAGACCACTCGGAATAATTCTGCATTGGTAACAGTCCATATAAAATATAATTTTTATTGTATTAAACTTTATTTTCCAATACATAGCAACCGGATAACACCACAAGCATTTTAGATTAGGTACAAAATGAATGTATTAAACCGAAATTAAGAGAAATATTTCCCAAACTCAGTTCAGTTCCAAAGAAAAGCATCCGATTTCAAAGCGTTCCGAGTGGTTGAGAATGACGGTGCAGTGACATAATTTTAAATAACATAATACTTTCATAATTATATTTTAGGTGAATCCAATACAACAAGTTAAAATAGCACATGGAATTAAAATTCAGCAGGTGAATTTCGACAGTATGCATGATTTGAAAGAATAATAATCGAGTGCAAAGTATTTATTAGTTTATGGAAATGCAAAAATTCGGAAACGTTAAATATGACGGTATTATTTTAGGGTTATCTCCTAAATAGTCTGCGCATTGACGTCTATAACTAATTTTCGCAATGTTTGATAAATAAACACGTGACTTTTTGTACTATTACTAGGGTGATGTTTGGTACGGATTATAACAGTTTTTTGAACAAAACTTATCGTTAAGGATATGTAACATTTATATGTCCTGGCCTTTATTATTGTATCTTTGGAGATTGTCTTCTAATTTATTTCATAGTATTTAGTTTTGCTTTGAATATTAAGCATGTGTTGTTAATAATACCATTATATATTATAACATATACGAACATGTTCTAACGTTTCTGAGTTTTCATATGATAATTTTGCATGAGGATTTGCATCTAGAGGTTGGTTGCACGGTTGAGCGGAATATATTGGTATGGGTAATATTATGCAACACTAATATCTATACCTACACAATTACACACAGAACCTTTTAATATTTATATTACTTCTGTAAGACTAGAACATTTCTGACGGCTTCTCGCGTATTTTTCGAATACTTATTTCACGAAAACGGTACTGTTTTCAAGAATAAAATTGTCCTAGGTTCAACGTTATTAATAAAAAAATAAACATTAATTTCATAGTGGCACTTGCTTCATTTCCAAGACTTGAAAAAATCAACAATCATTAAAATAAAACCATTTACCTATTTATATACATATTATATATGATATGGAAATTAATATCTGTTAATTAGAAGATTATTTATGTTTATTACCATCTCTAAATTAAATTATTAGATTATTGTAGAATTTAACCAAGCTTAACTTAACGGTGTTGAAGTGACTTTTCTGGGATATATAATTTAATTTAGTCTGTAATTTATACTTTGCGTTCTTGGAACAGTGCAAACCGTGTTACATATATCTCTTAATATTTATTGTCTTTCATAAATAATCAATTTGCTTTTAGCACATTGAGGTATATAATATTGGTGCAATATAACATTACAGAATTTAATCATTATAAACAACTTAATTTAAAATTGATAATAATATCAGCCCATAAACGTCCCATTATTGGGCTCAGGCGTCTTAGTTTTTAGAGAACTAGCCGATATACTCACCAAGCTTGTTTTTTTAAAGCGGTCTGGCGACTTTCACCCGTCTGTTATCTCGATTTGTAGGTTTCATCAAGATGTTATCCTTCACCATTAGCACGTTAATAATAACCGTATACATTTAGGTTAGAAAATTTGCCAAGCATTGCATATTTTGTTGCCAGGGTTTCAAACAACGGCATTAAAATA
Source organism: Dendrolimus houi (assembly GCA_039645545.1). Lineage (NCBI taxonomy): Eukaryota > Metazoa > Arthropoda > Insecta > Lepidoptera > Lasiocampidae > Dendrolimus > Dendrolimus houi. The sequence goes on from CM077132.1 coordinate 11,751,231, forward strand.
CAACCAGGGTGCACTATATTTGATACTACGTTATAATGGACCAAAATTCAAAACAGATTTTCAATTTAATTTTTCAGTTCTAATTTAGCTTTTCTATTGAGTAAGAATCAAAAGTCGGCCGGTGAAAACTCATAGAAACTTCAGATTAAACATTTAAAATGAAATAAAAACATTTGATAAAATATTTATATTATATTGTTTGCATTTTCAGGCTGTGTCAAGTGCGTCAGTGTCGACACCTGGAGTGCGTAGTGTATTAATGGATGGGCAGCAATTGAAACTTGTTGGCGGAAGACATGTCCTGGCCAGGATACTACGGCCGTCGCATCCTCCTCAGTGAACGCCTTGAAAGGTACTGGATTTTTCCCTAGATATTAAAAAAAAACGCCCGAATTTAGATGTAGAATAAGTTTTTATAACCTTGATCTATGGATAATTTGTATAATATGTGGGTGTTAATAATAATTTGTTTTTCGGCTACAATCATGGAATAGGAGTACAAGGAATGATTGTCCCCCCAGTAAAACTGTATCTCTGAAAAACTCGCAATTTTTACTTTGATTCTATTTTTTGTGTAATTAAAAGAATTCTATGTATATATCAAGATCTAAAAAAGAATACATAAAAAGATAGAATTATAGCCACATTTATTAATCTTTTTATTTTTGGAATACTTCATAACACCCGTATTTCAACACTTACTATCGCCGATTTCTATATACTTCTCTACGCCTATATAATTTTCTATTCTAATATATGTCCTCGCCACAGTCATTCTTCACACAATCCGTCGATCTCTTTTTTGGTCTACTTTTACATTTGTACCCATCAATCCTCCAGTTTAACATTGTTTTCTTCACGTGACTTTCATTTCTTCTCATTATACGCCCAAATCTCCTTCCTAAGTCTTCACTTACTATCGCCGTTATCGATTTTTAAATCCTTAATTAATGGACTTTGGGGATATTTTATTGTTAGACAAATTAAAACACATCTGGTTGTATCGATGGTTAACATTGATGTTTTTTTAAGATTCGAATATTTTATTTCGCTAACATCCCTAACAGAACCTGATTTGGAACTGTTTGTTAGGAAATATATTTTATTAGTTCTATTAAACTCTTGATTGTTTGATGATGATTCATTTATATGTGATGAAATTGTTTCAACTTCACTAGCCTCGCTATGTGGATATGACACTACTGATTGTGGGTCTAATGATCTAGGGTGAAGTAAAGAGTGATGTTTGGGTTGGTAGCTATAGTTGGAAGATAGACAAATATTAGTGGAATAACTTTTTGTCTAAACAAAGCATAGTCCATTCTTTTTTACAAAATTATGATGAAATGCAATGAAAACTTTTATAATTAAGGTTTTTACAAAAGCGATAACCTTCTGTGTTGAAATTACTTACATAATTAGAGACTGCATGTAGAACTTTTGGTTTATTGTTTGAAAAATGTGGTTTGGTTTTAATTTCAGTATCTAAAAAATCCAATAAACGTAATGGAGATTCTAAAAATTGTAAGAGTTATAGCAACGATGATAACTCATCAGAATTATTAGCCTTAGCTTACCAGCCCTTATGGGATTCTGAATCTAGTTTTGAGCAATTTATGTATATAACAATAGTATACCTCCCACTCATATACACTGATTGCCAGATTTTTCAAATAATTTAATGTCTCATTAGTTAATCTATCAAATCCCTTATCACATGACTCTGTTTCAATATTTGGCTGACACATAAAACAATTAACTAAGTACTTTTAATAATTGTATCTGTTATTTAGTATTGACCAGTGACCACGCTTCAGAATAATTTGATTCAGTTATAGGTCTAAATAGTTGATCCGCTTCCCTAGAGAGGTAAGAAACGTTTCTTAAGTTTAAAAAAATCTTTCCAAACAAATGGACGTTTTAAGCCATGACATTTTATCATTATTAGGTTTAAAATAGCTAACCAATCACAGCCAATTAAAGGTAAAAAGACTTTTTATCTGATATTACCACAAGAGACAATAATTTAGTTGACACATAATTAATTATAGTACACCGTGACTTTAAGTATGCCAGTTACTTCAAGAGGACCTGATACAGTATTCAATCTAATGTTGCATGGCATCTAGGTATGACTTTTAAATATATCTAAATAACATAGGAAGGAAATCAATGAAATAGCTACATTTGTATTAATCTTCATTTCTAGTAATGACCCCTCCACAATGACTTTAACAATTTGTCGCTTATGTGAGACATTATTAATATTGCCTAACTTTATAGTCATACAAAAACGACACATATGGAATATCACAAGATATCGTGGCGAGTGACGGTGGAACAAACTAGTTGGTTTAAGAACTTTTAGAAAAAGGTAGAAGATTCTGGAAAGAAAAGACAAAGACAGATACATGTTAGAAAGGGGTAAACGAAAGTTCTAGAATAGAAAGTTCGGGAAGGAAAAGACAGAGATAGATATATAATATTTTCTTAAGTTTTCGCGACTTGTATACATAATAAAACTACGTTTTAACGGTTCTAAACGCTGTAATTTTTTTGATTTTTGTTATCCCGACGCTTCGGCCGCTTTTCAGTGGCCGTGATCACGGAAGACAAAGATGTCAAGTGTCAAAGAGTATTGTTAAAGTATTATTAAGCCTACCGCCAACTTGCTCATTTTAGTTATTTAGTTTTAATTTTGTTTATGGTTATTATTTACTCTATAGGAGCCTAATCTAATTTACCACCCCTTCGCAACATGTTATGGTTTGAAGAGAAGAAGCGGCGCAAGAAACTCTTCAGCAAACATGCTTAGCTCTAATAATTTTATATAATATTAAAATGGGCGGAAGGAAAAATAAAAGAAATTGTCAGTCAGGTTGGTTTGTGTTCTTGTGCACGCACATGTAACAATACTCGTTGACACTTGACATCTTTGTCTCCCGTGATCACGGCCACTGAAAAGTGGCCGAAACGTCGGAATAACAAAATTAAATAAATTACCGCGCTTAAAGCCGTTAAAACGTAATTTTATTAGATAGATAGATGTTAGAAAGGGATAGATGATAAACGAAAAATCTAGGATAGAAGGTTCGGGAAGGAAAAGACAGAGGTAAATAGATGTATAGAAAGGGATGGATAGCAAATAAAAGAATAACGACAAGAAGATCGAAATTATAGGTTCCAGAAGATTCTTCCAGGTATATAAACAGCGTAAGGCGCGCCTACCGAGCAGTTTAGAGTTAAGTTTAGTTCAAGACAGCGAAGCGACAAGTGCGATACGTAAGAGTTGGGAGAAGAGTTTCATAGAAGACAGTGACGAGCTTAGGGGTGAATTTAGTGAAAAGTTTAATGAAGGAGTAGTTTCGCGTAGTTGAAAAGGAGGCCCAGAAGCGAGCTACGCGCGGTAAATTCGGAGGTGAACACTGCAGCAGCAGAAGGTGTGTTTACGCAATATCGGCGACGGTATTGTAAGTGGGACGTCTTATCGACGACACAGTGCGTCGTTGTGCGTGTAGGGTCAACCCTGCTGAGAGGAATCACGCCCGACTGTGTAAGTCAATAAAAGCGTTTAGTTAACTGCTGTTTTCTTCCAATCCTAAGTGCGTACCCCCGCTCGCACGTAACAATATGCATGTCATGTTTGCTTACAATACTGAAATTGACAGATAAACTGATACAACTTTATATTATTAATTTTGAAAGACTCTGCTATCAGGTTTACTACCTCTCTGACAGCATTACTTTCGGTATACATTGCTGGTTCGACTTCACTCACTTGGTTTCTAACAAATTGACTGCAACTCCTACTTACCTTCGACGTATGACTCAAGCGCTGACTCCGCTTGCTTCATGAGCAAGCTGGACACGTGAAAATGATTTATTCTAGCGTTGTGATGACTGTGACTCTTATATGATTTTTTTTACTTTATTGACACTAGATACATTTGACATATTCCTTATTCGTATAATGACCGATTCTTCTAAGAAAACTAGTTTTGCTCTCTCACTTGTTAAGTTTGACAACGATAGTAGTTTTTTCTTATGTTTTCGTTACGGATACCAGAACTCAGTCGATCTCGACACGCATTTTCGGCATAGTTGCCATAATTACATTTTGCTGAAATTTCTTGAAGAGCAGCTATATACTCTGCGCCACTTTCATTCTTCGATTGCATTTTCCGTCGAAACTGATATCTGTTTGTTAACTCAAGACCTGTGTATGTTTCTTTTAAAGTATTTACCAATTCGACAATTTACCTTGATCTAGGTCTATTAGGCAGACAGACATGTACTATGAAGCATACTATTGTGTTTTACACCTACATTGTGGCACAAAAATAATGATTTTCTGACGTTTTTTTCATCGTCTTGCGGGACATTATTAAGATCGCAGTTCTTCGAACACTTAATTTTCCATCCGACTTACAAAGCTTGGAGCGGTTTTGTGGAATATGGGCAAGCTACCTATGAAATTTCGGTTAAACTCCATTTTGACAAATATGTCTTTAAAAATAAGTATTTTACCTTCATCGCTAAGTATTTTACCTTCAATCTCTCGTCGCCACTCTGTGGTGTTTAGCCGAGTATGGTGAGAATTAGTGATGTGCCGGATATCCGTATCCGTACCCGCGGATATCTGAGGGAGAAGAAAGATCGGTAACCGTATCTGTATGCGTTACTTTTTGGCCGATCTTGTACGAATTTTTTATATTATTAAATTTTAATACATAGATGAAATTCTATATATAAGTTATTAGGTAGCAATGAAACACTATTAAATTACATTTAGATTAATTTTTATTACTTAAAATGAAATATTTGGCACCTTTATATCTATTGTAAACATGTATTGTAGTGAGTTACCACGTTATTTTGAAGGCATTAAAATATTCTACTATGGATTTTAATTTTATAGATTATATTTAATATACTTTTTATTACATCTTGGATTACAAGATCTAGTGAGTGGGCAAAACAACTTGTGGAATTAGCCTAATCTTTTGGCTACCAAGATATTAGTTGCGTAATCACTCACTCTGCAAGTGATTTTGATGTTGATTTGTCAATCCTAAATAACCTGCCATAAAAAAGCGACTAAATATGAACTCGCGTGCCACTCATTTAAATTGATACATTCTGGCAAAATAGACTGTATCTTCGTGTTTTTGTCTATATAATGATAATGAGCTATTACTGCGATGTAACTTTGATTTGCGCTCGAAGCCTAACCATCAGTCCATAAGCACACAGCGTAGTTTGTTTCCTTTAACTTTTTTACCCAATTTTCAAATATCAATAAGTTTAGTTATCAGCGTATTGGATAACGTTTTTCTTGTTGGAAGCCAATATCCAGGACAGGAGGATACCATTTCAATGAAAGTTCTAAACTGTGGTTCTTCCACAATTCTTAATGAATGTTGCCCTTTAGTGACCATAGCCACCACTTCTGGTCAATTTGTTAAACTTTACATTTTTGTTCGATGGTCTGCGCATGAAATTTGAAATACTTGCCTGTGTTTATGATGGTATACGTGGTTCGGTGGTTCTGCTAACAACGCAGCAGGTGTCATCGGAGCTGAAGTTACTATTTTGTTTACGTCATGAGAAATTTTCGTTATTGGTTGTCATTTAACCGTTTCCGAAACTGGATGTTTACATACACGTCCCGATACTACTAGGCTCACAACTCCCAATTAAAGAGAATAAATGGGGCATCTATCACGGTTGTGCAATGCAGATTGCCGGATTTCACACATCAGTTATCTCGATTTGCAAGTTTTCTCACAATGTTAATGTTCGTCATCAGGTGGTTAAATAGATATATTAATTAAAACTTAAGTAAAATAGATAACTGTTGACGACGGCCTCTTTACATCACTTTATATTATTGTTTTAAAAATTAGATACATATTGTGACGCCTGTTTGGATACGATCCTGATAAACATTTTTCGCTTTATCAACTTTAATTAATCTCTTCATACACGCTTATTTAAAGTGCTTTTCACGTGACCTTTCTTCAAAATATCTTCAATTTGATCACGGTGAGTACGTCGCGGTCGACCAGCACCGACTCTACCACTCACATTACTGTCATATACTTATTTTGTGATTCTGCTTGCATTAATTCTTTCTACATGCCCAAACCATCTTAACATTCGTTTTTCAACTCATGTCACTACAATCCTCTTTCAATCCACAACGTCTCCTTATCACATTGTTTCTTATCATATCACTTACATTAATTATCCTTGCATATATACTTCTCAAAGGTCTCATTTCAACTGCGTTTATTCTACTTTCACGCTTCTTCTGCCACACTCAACTTTCACTGCCATACATTAGCGTTAGTACTAACACTTGATGGACAGACAGGCGTGCCCTTACAGATATCTTCCGGCTGTTGATAAAATTGTGTTTTAAAAATTGCATTGTTATATTTTTTAATTAAAAAGAACAGGTTTATTGGGTTGCAATGGACAACAAGAGAAAACAATATCTCTAGTAAAACCCATTCATACTATAATAGCTCAATTTTTTTTCTTTTTAATCTGGTATACCTATAATTACAATACGCTCTACCATTTTCAATAGCTACACTAGGCTATTAATATATAGTCCTCCTTGACGTAGCCGTCAACGGCGAACCTTGTCAAGTCCGGCTGTGCGAGCGCAGGTGGCTAGCGAAACCAAATTTGGTTTTAAAAGTTCTTTTACAAGGAGCGCAATACAGCCGTCCTAATGAGTAGTACTTATAGCTGTAGGCGATTTTAGGGCGGTTCTTTTTGATAAGGTGTTGCCCATCTGAGTGTTCTACACGCTGCTTTTCGAAGACTGCAACAGCTTTATCAATTGAACTACGCCACTCCCTTCTGTGTAGTGCATGATCTTCCCAACTGTCACTTGAGATATCGCATGCAAAAAGATGGCGCTTGAGTACGTCCCTATAACGCAGAAAATGACCGCCAGATTTACGCTTTCTATCCTTCAGCTGTGAGTAAAAGACCGCTTTAAGGATTGTAGTGTCTTTCATGCGTACAACGTGGCCGCACCATCTCAGTTGTCTCTGTATAAGCATTGCTTCCACATCATTTAGCTTCGTCCGCCGCAGTACTTCAGTGTTTGGTATCCGGTTTTGCCACTTCACATAAAGAATTGATCTTAAGCACTTCATGTGAAAAGAATGTAGGCGCCTAATATCAGCTTTATACAGACACCACATCTCGATAGCATAAAGTAGATTTGGCAATGTGATTGCTTTATAGACGGAGATCTTTCTACGTAGCCGAATATCACGCGAATCCCAAACTCTGTGACGAAGTTTGACAAAAGAAGCAGCCGCTCTTGCGATGCAAGAAGAAATTTCTGTTTCCAACTTATTATCAGTACGCACGAAGCTTCCGAGGTACTTGAAAGAGGAAACTTCCTCTAGCATCCGCCCGCCGAGATATATCGGTGTAGGATCAGGTGTAGTTCCACGTGCTGGTTGTTTCAGCACTTGTGTTTTGGAGCAACTCATAACCAGACCAAATAGTCGGCAGGATCTATCCAGGCTATCCAAAAATACTTGCAGGCTACTAACATCATTGGCCATCAAGCAAACGTCATCTGCATAAAGTACATCTACGAGTGAGGGCTCTTGCACCGATCGTTTGGCTCTAAATCATGACAGGTCGAATACACTTCCCGCATCTGACATTGAGAATGATCTGTTATATAGGCTCATTATAAGAATGTCTGAATATCGCAGCGAAATAAACGGCAAAGAGAGTAGGAGCCATCACACATCCTTGCTTAAACTCCACTGGTAACTAATATTGGGCTTGTAAGGTCGTTTTCATGTCGCACCCTAGCAGTCATGCCGTCGTGAAATTGACGAATAAGTGAGAGAAGCTTATCCGGACATCCTGCTTTTAAAAGAACAGTCCAAAATGCATATTGCGCTCCAGCCTAGGGCACCTTGCATAGCTCTGGTTATAAGAACATCTCTCAGATCAGCTCTCCGCACAATAATATAGTCTATAAGGTGCCAGTGTTTTAACGGGGATGCATCAAGATGTTTTATACTTGTCAGATAAACGGAAGAAGGTATTTGGAATTGACAGGTTATATTCACGCTATTCATAAACACTCCACAAACCGTATGGCATAACATCGTTTTAAATGACATGCAAACGTTATGGGAATAAAAATCTAGGAAGTAACCGAACCCATTGTACTTTACTGGCATAACCGATAATTAGAGATCATATTAAAGTCTCATGATTGTTGGATATGCCGTTTATGTAATATGAGAGTATTGTTTATTGTCGGTGTATCTGTTAGATCTTTATTTACGATAAAACAGCGAATATAACATTTGTAATATGATATTCTTGTTTCACTGCAATGACGTCAACTACAATTATGGTAACCTAACCTAGCAATATGAGTTCATTCAACACTTTTGTATTGCTTAATTCATATTTATTTATTATTTAGTTTTATGTCAAATTATTTACTGCAACCTCGAAATATTTACCACTTGATATACAACAAGTCCGTTCATGGCCGGTTCCCATATCTTACTATTCATTCACTTACCTCACATCGTTTGAACTTTGACATTGTTTAGAGCTTAAGATATAGGTACGGGCCATCAATGCATACTTCTAATGAATTTGTGAAACAAGCTTTACTCCTCCTTTCCTTAGACACCGGGTTGTCTGGAAAAGACCGCTATAGGTGATAAGGCCGCACATTGTTCTAAAGCAAATGTATCGATATTCATTGTTTAGATTTAAGTTTATGGTGAATAATAAAGAGTTTTATTTATTCATTTTCTCACTTTTGAATTCTTATTATACAAAACATTACTTTAGACTTCATTTGGGTCTTAAGCGCCATTTACATGGAGAGAGTTTATCGCACGTTTTGGGACGAAAATGGTATACTATTTTCGTAGGCGATACTCTTTAGACAATAATCGCATTGCCATGTTTACATTCAACCAACAAACAAAAACTCGCCTACGAGTATCTCATACGATAATCGTAACATAATTATCACTAAGAGTTTTGTTTACACTACGGCACAAATCGCATTGATTTGCCTGTCTAAACTAGAACTCGTATGACATTTTTCATGTCCATGCGGATATTGTACAAATCAATTTGAATCGATTTGAATGCGAGACTTGCCTTTCAGCTCGGTGATGAGCATGGTATTTTGTTTACAGAGACATCAATATTCAATGGCCAGGCTACTATCGCCCTTCCACGTACGATACTGTATGTTTAGTTTACATGGTAATATTCTTTTTCTTGCTTTCGATTATCGTATCTTGGAGGCAAGAAACTCACTCCATGTAAATGACCCATTAATAAATTTCATTTATATTATTAACTATTGTGGTCTAAAAATGTGGTTTAAATAATAAAATATCGAAAAGCAACAGAAGGTATACGTATGGCGGCATCTAGACATGTAAGATTCAGGAGTTTTTCAGTTACCTTTATTCTGGGCGATTATATCATTCCTAGAAGTACCCCTTTTCCAAGTCACAATATAGGCGTCATTTGCTTGACTTAAACATAAATGTATTGCTGAGTGTAGCATGTTTTCCGATGACCACCCTTCTCGCTTCAAAAACGCTAAGATAGATAGCACGGGCCGCTAATACGGTAGATGACAGTTAATCATATCTGAAATCTCTTTTATCATCTTGCAAAACGCCGCGACCTTATAGATTTTGTACGGGTGTACAAAATTACCACCATAATTTTTACAAACAAAGTGAGACAAATGGCATATTAATTATAGTTCAAACGATATTAAAATTATTTCTATTATGATATTTTAAAGTCTGTTTACTTTACTTTTATGTGAATAATATTAGTGTTGATTGTAATATGTGTCATCTATTTAATTGAAGTAGGGGTGGTCCTAATTGGAAAACCTTCGTGCGCGGCGTGTATTCAGTGTTTTAATTTTAAAATAATATCGAACCCGGAAAAAGATTAAAAAATTGTAAACAATTTTCCTTACTCGATATCAATGTAACTAATTAAAATCAGGCAGTTAGGAACAATACTACCATAAATTTAGTAAATATTTTATTATTGTTAATAGTTTTTGTAATGGTGAGACCTTACTGTGTCGCGATCACGAGCACGAAGCAAAAAGGTTTAAGTTTATGGTAAACAATAAAGAATTTTCATTCATTTATTTATTCAAAAGGCAGTTTTTAAATCTAAAGAAAAGTAATTAGGAGAAATCATTGTTAGCACCCCCAGTTATTGGCTGGCATCCTGTCTATTTATTCAAAATTAAAAAATAATGTTTTTTTTGTAGCCATACCATAATATCATTTATGTATGACGATAGACTTCCTTGGATGAACGACCCGCTCGGTGTTACTTGTAAAATAAATTAAATTATCAAATTATATACAAATAAATAAATATACATTTATATAAAAGATCAAATGTAAAATATTTGTGTATTTACCTGTGTGTTTTGTTAATAAATAATAGCAAATTGATTCCCTAGAGAGCAAGCGAGAGCGCATAAACGTCACTCGAGATCAGCCCGAGTAACCAGAGTTATTTACTCGCGACTACCACCCGTGCTATACATTCGATTCTCTCTAGCGCTCAACGGTTAACTTTTCAAACCTCAAAACCTTGTTTTTATTCTCCTTCGTACATTTGAACGCTGTGGTCTGTTACGGCTACAAAAAATAAAAGATTTCATAATGTTTTGTATAAATTATTAGCAATCATTTAGTTAATAATTTTTTGCCATTGTTGGCAAAAAATTATTAACTAAATTATAAATTACCCTAATTTATAACGGTTACCCTAATTTATATTCTGCAAGAAGACTTGAACCGTGGTTTTATGAAGATATATGAATGAGGCTTCACCAGAACAAGAATATTTAGTATTTATTTTTAATTCTTTATAATTTTGTATCATGGCCAAACAGCGAAATAGTGATATTTTTTGCATTAACTGTATATAAGTGTTTCAGTATGGTGTTTGCAATAACATGATTTTATGTTGTTTATAAATTTTATTTTCTTCAAAAGAAGTATTATGATATTTTATTTCAATGTGTAAATATGATTATGCTTAGGTAGGTCTATCTCTATTTAATTATTAACAAATATACATATTAAGTCAATTGCTTAAAACTGAGTTTTACTTAATTTGCAGGATTAGGGAAAGCATACCTATCTATACTATGTATCTGTCTGTAGATGGTCGAGTGGAAAAAAATCAAGGGGGCTCATTCTGAATAGATTTAAATGAAACTTGACGCATAACTTAGTCAATACTTCCCGGGTCAGCACTTGGATATTTATTAACCCGTTTAATGACGTTTCTGTAGGATAGACCAATATAGCAAAACTGGCCTTGCGGTCGTGTATTTTAGAGCCGTGCGATTGCAATTCACTAAAAAACACGCCATGGAAACGTGAACGATATTTCGCTGGCAATGCTAGAGTATATAATAATTTCTAAATGTATATTATACATTCGAAACCAAGATAGTGTCACGATTTCTAACCGACTTGAAAGAGGAGGAGGTTCTCAATTCGACTGTTTTTTTTGTATGGTTATTACATGATTTCCACAGTTTTTAATTTTTTTTTATTCATAAGAATATTATCCTGATGTATCTGATGGGTGGATCCGATGGAAATCTAGAGCAACCCTTGTTGAAGAGCGCCTACGCTCATCGAAAGGCAAACTTGTATACACGTGCGAGTAGTACAATTTCTACAGGTGCTTAATATATTATTTTAAAGCTATTCAAGTATTTGCGCAACTAAAAAGTAGAAAGTATTATTTTAAGAAAAACAAAACCAACTTGAAACTAAAATGCAAAAAATAAATATTTTCTACAACACCTTTAAGTCGGTGCGAAGTAAAACATAAGAATTACTATATTTTGCTTTGTTGTTGGATTTTTATTTTTACTTGGCGCCGACTTCAAGATGTAGGAAATATTTATAGTTTGCTTTTAAGTTTGAAGAGGATTGTGTTTTTCTTAAAAAAACAGTTTAGGGTTTCGTAGTCGTTTTGACATTAACGGAACCCTTAAATAATCTTTATGTTTTAGGCTCTACAAATATCTTCTCTCGTCAACACTTCAGTAGAAATCTCTTTTTTTAGGTCAGTTTTAAATTTCGAAGTAACATGACGAAACAAACACGAAAATGTCTTAGTTTCACGTGTAATTGTTTACCGTTACCGTCGTCTGTGGACTTTTGCAAGACCAGTGCTGTTGTTAACACGTTGCCGACCTTTAGGGTGAAAAACTAGGTAAGTTTGAATGAGATGGGAGTTATGATATGGAGAGTATGGCATAGTAGGAAAGATTGTATGGGAGGAGGGGATACTGGGCCACCGGAACTCTCACTCACCGTGCTTAACATGAATAGCACAAGGTTAACCACTTGACGCCGATATTCTGTGAGAGCGTGGTGTCACATCGGCCGTGCCGGCCCTAAAAGCTTGTAATCAAGGTACATAATTCCGGCATGGAGGCGATGATGACACAGTTTGAACAATAAAAGGCATTTGGACGGGTGGGAAAACAATTTAATCCATTACTTATGTACATAGCGGTTTTCAGCGATATAAAATAATTACACCAGCTCGAGGCATTGACAAAGACTTTATACTAAGAGAGTTTTTCTTCTAGCTCGTGCCGACAAATTTTCGTATCAGAAATCAAAATTAATATGAGAATTGCATGAGACATCTTTTGTAAAAATAATTATGTCTAATTATACGAATTGTCAAATTATAATTATTTTACTAAATCGAGATTAGAGTAGTAATTCATTACTGAAAGATGATAGCTGGATAGTTTTGACAGGGTTTGTCTTTTGAATTTTTTTTAATTGCAGGAGTTCCGTAGACAGGCTGACGGCCTACTTGATGGAAAACGGTTACCATCGCCTATAGACATTTGCAACACCAAAGGTGCTACAAATGCGCTGCTGCTCTCTTAAGGGAGACTGGAACCTGGTTACTAATGCCGGAACACAACTCAAGGCTGTTATGGCGGCATACTCTAGACCAGGGGTGGTAGCCATCCAGTTGGGCAAATGCCCTACCACCTGGCAAAAGTCTTGTCTAGTTTAACCGTGGCCAATGCTGCCAAATCTAGTAGAGAATCTTAAAGTTATATTCGGAATTTATTCTCTATGGTAGGTGTGTGAGCATTGAGTACATTGAAATCATTCCAGTAGAAAAATTGGTAATTATGTTCAATGCATTAAAATTATTGAAGGGTAAAGAGCTTTCCCGCGATTCATCAACTTGTCACAATTTCGTATAGACACGCAAAAAGGTACTTGGACGATCGTTGATCTTCTTCAATCACACTTACGATTTGGATTTCATTTTTAGTAGTCGCTGTCACAGTTTTGGATAAAATAAGACGCAAAGTCTACAAAAGCGTCTAATATTAAGGTAATTGATACATTTAAAATTAAAAAATTGTCATCACGCTCCAGTAAGAACAAACTCTTACACAAACTATAGATATTACCTACATTGGTGTGCATTTTTGCATGATATAAAATGTCAGCACGATTTGTATAATAGTTCTTATGATATAATAATATACATAAAAATATAATTTAGAAACGGGTCGCTCTATTATACACACCTAACTGTTAACATGCGAAAAAATCTTTAATACGATTGGCTGGGTTCTACATTAAACGCCCATAAATTATGTCCAAATAAAAGGCTTTATATTATATTCGAATACTTTCTTAAACGCTTTTTACCTACTGTCTTCCTTATTCATAATATTTATATGAGGTTTATCAGCTCGTTTAAAATTAAAATTTTAAAAAAATACGTTTCATTAAACGAGCCAATAAATATCGTATAATTAATTATGAATGTGTGGGTTAGTGTTTTAAATAATGACTTCTAATCAGTATCTAGGGTACTGATTAGAACTCGATATTTCAATACACTAACCCGCTTCGAAAGCATAGGTTTTGAAATTTATTATCGTTTGTAGTTCTGTGCCTGGAAAAATGTAAATAAATTTTACCTACATATATATATTCTACCATTTCGACTGTCAGTACTATACCTCAAAAATAATAGTCTCTTTAATTTAGCTGCAAATGGATGCGTTGTAAATTATTTTGAACGAACAACCGCCCACTGCGTAGCCATTTCTTTCTAAGAGCGGTCATAAATTTTAGCATAGATATTGTTTTTTTACCATTCATAAAATTTAAAAGTTTGCTTATGCGTCTCAAAGATGCTAGAAAATACGTTGCTATATCAACAGCTACAGTAGTTTGCATGTATTTTGTTTTTGTAATAATAGAATTTCATCTCATTAGGTAAGAAATAAAGTAAAGAAATAAATAATAATTTAGTAATTTGGAGCATAGGTATAGGCTTTTTTAAACACATGCAATTATGTGGTTTCCTGCAACCATTGAGCTTTATGTTATAATATGTAATACATAAAATATACAAAAAAAACTTCTTAGCGTCGCGCTAGTGCTAATCTTCTTTACATACTACATAATTCACTGAGGCTTGATCCCCGACTTCGTATAATATATACGATTAAAATGCAATGATGTGACCGTCATAAAAGAGCGACCTCGCAATTCCATCTAAAGGGGCACAACATTCGATACTACATAGGTATCACATTTTAATTTCTATCTAACGAATCCCCTTATAATTGATTTTACAATCATTCTAACATTGAGTTATATAGTAATACGAATTGATATAATAAATTAACACACAATGATACCTACGGCTTTTCAAAATAAAAAGAAACTGGTTGTGCCAATAATTAGTGCAAATTCTTAAACACAATTCGTTCTCAGTCTTATTCTATTTTTATATCCATATTAATAACTATTAAAAACATTAGAGACAATGAGTGTATAAAATAAATATTGGAAAGTGTTTATTAAGTACTAAAATTACATTAATAATAAATAATATTCTATAGAACTACATAAAAATAAAAAGTATGCTTATTACGTAAAATATAGGGCATATATGTTAATACTGATGAAGTGTATAATTTTAAATTTCAGAGATATGATATACATAACATTGGTGGTAAAATACATTTTTGATGATTATGAGTTCTATATTACAATGCATTATCATAATTACTATCAAGCTCATGATTATGGTATTAAAATTTTCGGAATTTTAATCTATACCAAGATACTTTACTTTACCTAACAGCAATTTCATAAGATGAGTTTGCGTCTGGCCGAAATAGATTTCTTGCACGTGAGCATTTAATGAAAAAAGCAAAATAAAAACACTGAGTTTCGTGTACCTAAATCTAAGACGCTTAGCCTATCACGTAGTTATAATTTGCCATTGGTCTTTTATTATTATATTTTTGGCTTTAACGTCGGCATTGGACGAACCAAGTCGTGGCAAAGGCATCTTCTCCGGTGGACACCTGCAACGCAAAAGTATCAACACCCTGATGGAAACATCTTGTCGATGCTCGAATTAGATGTAAGTGACGAGTATTTTTTTAAATAATAATACAAACGTCACGTATTTTTGACTTTTGACACACTGGAATATTAAGCCTATAAATTATTACGTAAATAATCTTAAATTATATATTGTTGTAGTGTAAATATTATAATAAAACTACGTTTTATTATAATATTTACTCTATAATCTAATCTAAATAATAGTTACAACAATAAATAAACTACGTTTTATTATGTATACAAGCCGCGAAAACTTAAGAAAATATTATGAGTAAATATTATGTTTGATAGATAGTTTTAACTTAATAATTATAAAGTGAACAATTTTCCAGATTTTTTAATAAACAAATTTTAATATAAAGTTATATCAACGTTTTACGAAATATTGAGGAAAATAGGAAATACATAATATATCGTATCTCTGAACATTGAATCCATCGAGCAGCTTCAGCTACACATTATACATAAACAATAGACACTGAAAGTTTGGAATAAATATGATGATAACGAGAACACGGGCATATTATTATTGTACTTTCTGTACCTAGTATTTGTGACTTAACTAATTACATTTTTTAATCAATTATGTGCATTTTAATATAATAAATAAATTGTTCTGGCCTTGTAGACAAGTGACATTAGCGCTAAACTAATAGAATAAATAATGCAATCGAACAGGGCGTTCCATTAGTAGCTCACAACGCCCAAAATGCTCAACCGTTCCACAAGGCGACCGCGGTCGTTGTGGTCGTGGCTAAAACATCACTAATGACGTCATCATTTTCGATCACACAACGCGACCGTCAATAGGTCGTTCCACTTGAGGTCGCCGGCGAGCAAGTGGAACGGAAAAATCGTGGTCAACGTCGTTGTGAGTCCCTAATGAACGTCCGATAATATTTAGCGAACAACGGCTCACATTAGGGACTCACAACGACCATGTTCACGACCACGACCGTTCCACTGCCGGCGTTACAATGGGGCTGGACATGGGTCGCTCGAAAATGATGACGTCACAGATGGAACGCCCTGAATATGTCATTCCCATACATTTTCTATACTTATGGTCTTATTACGCTTCTTTAAGAACCATAAAGAAGTGTTCAAACTTACTCTAACTCTCTATGAATAAGAGCGTATTTGTTTAGCTCTAAAGTCGCTTGTCACAGGACCTGATCTTTCAAACACTGCAACGATTTTAGTACTTTTATTAAGTATTGGATAGTTGTTGGAAAGTGAAAACAAAATTAAAATAATTTAACACGCATTCAAATCTGTTAAAATAGTTTTAATTACAGACTGTTTGTCTAATAGTTGGTATTTTAGGAGCCTACACTTATGGCGGCTATATTAATCAATACAAAGTGCATGGAATGCCTAATGTACAATCGGAGTGAAAATTACGCGTGCACTTTGCTAATGTATTCCTCATTAATATGGAATCCCTCATGTCTAGTCTTCAACTACAGATGTCTATCTACCTTATGAATTATTTTCTCCTATCTAAACAATTCAGTCGATAGGAATACTAACATACCTTACAAACTTATCGAAACAAACACAGCGTGATTAAGAGCGGTCTAATCACGTATGAAATTAAATGCAAGCATCAACCAATTAGAGAATGAAATGGAGACCAATGTAACCAAGTTCAACCTTTCACGTTGAAAGCTGCTTTACAACCGAATGGGACGGGTTACCCTACAGGTAACATTTTAAAAATTTACAGTTTTTTGTGTAACTATTAAAAGAAAACAACAAAACGTGCAGAAGTTTAAATCTCTATTTAATTCGTAAAAGAAATATTTTTCTTCAAGCTGTAAATTCAATTACTACGACGCCAAAGTTTTTAAAGTAGTTTTTAGGATTTTTTAAAACAAATACGATGCCATTTTTATTGCATTTTTCGAAGTATTTCATATTTAATTTTGGTATGTCACTATATGGAGTGTTCACAAGGCAAATTATGTGGGACATACTCCTTAGCCATGCCCTCTCCACGAAACCCCGGCAAAAGGTTCAGGTTCAAGGAATCGTAGCTTGACGTCGTGACACTGATATGCGTCACTTATTGGTTCTCAATAAGGGATGCTGAAGACCGCGCAAACGCAACAGATGTTTAATACTAGGACAATGACATCTTTACGAACGTGTAAAATTATCATGGTCCATCATCGTCATCATTGACTGATTGATGATGGTTTTATCATCAATCAGTCAATTATTATCATCAAAAATATTTTTTGTGAATGTATAATGAAATGAATTTTGTGATTAGACCGTGTCTTAAATTTTTTTGTGAGTATCCTAAAACATTTTCCTGTGCCCCTTGAAATATTATTATTCCCCTTAATTCCTCCTCTTTCTGTTAGACATGTCAAATATTTTAAACTTCAAATTTAATTATGATTCAATGTTTTTCGACGACAAGCACGCCCCGCTAATGCTAATCAAAAATAGTACAAAATAACTGAGATATGTACCTAAATTGTACAAAAGGCATTCTGAGACGTATTCTGGAATAAGCTAAAAGCATGTTTGATTGATTGGCTCACTCCTCGCCCTCTTCAGGATTTTCGGCAGTCAACAGCTTCGTGTTGACATCGGCGGTTACCTTCTGAAACAAGATTATGTGGATTAGAGAATAGTAACGTGGTAATACCGGGTTTGTATATCTTACTACTCATATTATCCATTAATTTGCTGTATGTACAGTGGTGGAATGACAAGGTTCGCCAGTTTTCAAATTAATTCATTTAACGTTCCGCGAGCACATGATACCTTTTCAAACGGAGTCACTGTTCTGTTCCACAGGAAATTATGTTTAACTGTTGGAAAATAAAGTTTAAAATTAATTAGATCAAAGTTGTTTGATTTTCTATCTTGTCTAAGAAGATTGTTTAAAGATGTAAAACCTTTTTATTGGTTTTAATATTTATGATAAGCGTAGTGATTAAATCCTCTTTGTTTCTGATGATTAAAACTACAGTTAATCTCAGTGTCTGTCATTGTCAATAATATATTTAGTTTTTTCACGGTTCTATATTTTATAAACGTAACATTTATTAAAATATTGGCAGTACTGTTTCTTGTACTCGTGCAAGCAAAAGTCGACTTTAAGGTGACGAACCTTTTCATACCGCGACTGTACTACTGGTTGAAATTTGTCAAAGACTAAGACTATAAACTAAAAGAATGCATAGTAAGACATAGAAAACCCGCTTAAATAACGTGTAATTTCTTTAATAGTTTATTAGCATTACTATTCATTTTGAGAGTAAGTACTGTAGCTGTTCTAGCGAAAATGGAATCCGTACAATTAGTCAGTCTGTGCGTCCATCTGATGACCTCTTTCTCAAATATTACTTTATTTATATAAATTATATTTGGCGGAAAGGTGTATTTATGCTGCTTCACAATTTATTTAGTGAAATTGTAAAAAAAATAAAAATTAGGGTAGCTGTAACTGTTGTATATAGGCGTATAAGGTATCGTTACACATGTCTTTAAAATCATAATGATGTTTCATAAGAAACAAGGTACACACCTCGTTTCGATTACGACCCCTACCACGGCAAGAAGCAGGAAAATGGCGAGTGAAGTGAGTAGCGAGTGTATGTGTAAATGCGACTTTAACATTTGATACTCGCGCTGCCTTGCCTTTGTCCTTACAGATTATCTGATTGCTGCTGTGGAATGAACATAATGTAAACAAGAGGTTAGTGAGTTTTTTTTATTGAAATCAATATTCGCTTGTTAAAAAGTGTGTCCCCCTGCTTTACTTTTGAACTATGCAATGGGAAATCCTCAAATACACAGTGTTAAAACTTTAAAAATACTTAAAAATTTGTTGCCATGTGATAGACTATTTGAAATAAAAGTGCTTAAATGCACTCATTGCAGAAAACAGTAGGAAAAGTTGCACAAGTCATTCCCTTTTAAGGAGCTTTGTACTTCCGTTGGGAAAATCGATCAACTTGTACACCCCGTCTAGAGTGTCGGTCGTTCACCTTAAACCTTCCGTCCCCTAAATAATCTCTAACATAAATACAGTTTTCAATGTAGGAAATACTATCTTAAGGAAAAAGTACATAGGTACTTGAAATTTAACGTACAAATAATGTTTTGTACTACATAAGTTAAAGTCTGGTTAAACATTACTGCTAATAAAAATTATTTAAATTTGCTATTAAGAGTCATTTACATTTTCTTAATTTCAGATAATGATATTTTTTGATTATGAACGGGAAAACGTTTGAAAAACTCATTATGTTATTACTTACAAGGTCATACAAATTTGAAATTATCCTACAACACTCACTCTTAACTATTTATTATTTGGAACGGTTAAGTTAAGCTAGTTTTGTAAACCAAATTGTAATAAAAACAGTTATATTTATAATTTATTTACTTTACTACTTAAGTAAAGCATTTATGGCTCGTTCCTATATCTTACCGATCGTTCATTTGCCTTACTATGGGTTAAAATTTGACAGAAGTTACACACACATAAGTAATGTCAAAATTCAACCGAGGGTAAGGAAATTGAATGGATAGTAAGATGTAGTAACCGGCCATAAATGGGAAATTCAATCGCCACACTTTGAGTTTGAAGGATCGTTATTCGTTTCTTTGTGCGGAAATAAGAAGACGAATTTGAAGAAATTACGATTGTTTAAGCATTTTTAGGATTACGTTACCTAGAGGTAACCCCCCACTCCGGTGTCTGTTTATCTGTGTGTCTATAAAAATAACAATGTTGTAAAATATTGTTTTGAATGATGAAAAACAGATATATACAGTAAAATAATAATATATTGCCATACATTACCCCAATTTTAGCAGTGGCGCAATGCGTGCGCTTGCGACGCCTCACGGCAAGCGCGAGCAGCAAGACCAACGCGACCGAGGACAGAGCAGCTATCAATAGTGGTAGCAATAAGTTGTCTCCTGGAGAATAATCCTGAGAAGGAACATATAAATACTCTTTTACATCAATATTTTAGGAACAGTAAATTTGTACTCGGGCCCTTGCTTTCATATTGTTTTATAGCGTGAAATACATATTATATATTATTAAGACGGCCTCTGTGGTTGAGCGGGCTAAGCTGTTGCCGGCCTACCTCACTGCAACGCAGAGGCTCCAGGTTCGATTCCTGGTATAGTAAATTTCGGAAACGTATTTTCTCCGTTATTTACTATGGTCTGGGTGTCTGGGATCGGCCCCAGAGTGGTAGGTTGTATATTACCCATAACCAAGCGTAACTTGCTTAATTTGGGGATATACAATATGTGTGTTTGTCTGCCGATTATTATTATTATTATTATTATTATAAAGATAAAGGTGCCAGATTAATATCATCTATTTCTGCCCACAATCTTTTATTTTTTCGAGGGGAAATCTGTTTGAGGACTATCCATAGCGGGGGAAACACGGTGGCGAGTGTGAGATTCGCCACGTTAGGATAGCACTAACACCGCAAGCAACAAATGCTGTTACCACCCGTGTCGGAGATATCAAGTAAACCGCTAGTGTCCGTCCTTCGCTCCGCGCCCTGCCCACGACCTAAATCAAGTAAGCAAATGGTAGCAAGCATGGCCGCTGATATGGAATCTACAATACCAATAATGTTAAATATGCCTTATCGTAAGCGCCGCCAAGATTACTTTCAGGGAATTCAAACTAATATATTCCAGCAACAATATGTAATAACGTACATTTAGCATGTTAAGTGTCAAGAGGCGGAATCGCTCAGCGATAGGAGACGCCAGGCTAAGCGGCCTGTGCATGGTACCAGTGTCCACAGAAAAAAAAGTAGAGGAGGATACTGAAATTATTGAAAAATGATGAACTTTGTACAGCAACTGAGACGACTTCACCTTTGATTCAAACAGTAACCTAATAAAAAAAAGTATATTTTTCCATGTATTTTCTTTCATGACAGGGGGTGTGTGTAAGTGCATCCCCTTGCGCCCTGCTGCCGGCGCCCATGGGTTTATTAACTTTAGATAGAAGTTAAGACGAGTATGATTCTAAAGCATAATTATGAAAATAATGGGATTAAAGGGAATAGAAAATGACAATAAAAGAATGGAGTTTGATCAATACCTTTTCGTTACTTCAACTTTCTTTACCGTACAAAACACGACTATCTTGTATCTTAATACAAGCAGTTTTTTATAAGAATGTTGTCGCAATCTAGACGAAACTGTCTAATAGAGTATAGCCTATTAAAATTTCAAGTTAATTTTTAGCGAGAAACAAGATAATCATATTTTAACATGCACTGGTAAAACGAGTTTACCTTCAACAGGCGATCACGCCTTCATTTAGTCTAAATAATGAACAATTGAACTACAAATGCTCCATTTACCGTAAACATAATTAAATGAAATGTAGTGCTAGACTTTTGTTTTAATTGGTTAAATACTTTCTGCGTCAATTTTATTTTAATTCGGTAGATTAAAAATTTAATTTATTCAAGGCAAGTAATTGAACACTACATACCGCTCAGATATATAAGTAATAGGTTGAACTCAGAAGAAATATTTGAGTCAACGTTTGACAGAGCTTCAGGGTTTAGCACATGGGCGGCAAACTTTTTATTTGGGCGGAGCATCAAGGTCCTGGCATACTCCAAGGCTCAGCGTAATCGCCACGCTGTTCATTCTGCATATCAATGACATGTTACATACTAGCAACATTCATTTTTATGCAAATGACATCACGGGCGATCATTCTACACTGGCCGCTGAAATATCCCTCGTGCAGAAGTCGAGAGAAATGAAGATCCGCCTTGTGTCCGAAATTGAGACCTCCCTGGAGCAGGTCTCGGAACAGGGTAGACGAAATTTAGTCCTTTTTAATTCCAAAAAGACGCAAGCCTGCGCGTTCAGTGCTGAGAAAGCCCCATTTCGGTTAGCGCTCTCCAGCAACTGTCCAGGGCACTCACCTCAACATCTCTGACTCTATTGGAATCCTGGGCGTCGATATTTCGAGCGAGGTGCAATTTCGGGGTCATTTGGAGAGCAAAGCGGTAAAGCTTGGGGTGCTCGACAAGGCTGAGCGGTACTTCAGATCGGAACATAGACTTCTATTATATAAATCTGAAGTCCGACCTCATGTGGAATACTGCTCTCATCTCTGAGTTGGAGCACCTCAGTACCAGCTGCTCCCACTTGACTCACGCAGCGCCGAGCGGACTGGATTGTCGATGATCCCGACCTTACAGACTTATAATCTTAAGTCTTAGAAAAGACGTTGGCGCTCCAAACGTTTTATATCGAAATAAAAAACAGAAAAGAGATTATAATAGAAAAATAAATAAAAAAACCTCTGCCTTGTTGAATGACAGAGGAGGATGGCATATAAATAAAAGCGTGTTCTACCGTCTATACAACTCAGAGTGTTCTGATGAGCTACTTGATTTGTTGTCTACGTGGCTATTTTGCCATAGCACCAGTTTTCGGCGATTGGGAGTCTATCCACACTCTCGAAACCTAGAAGTCGTCCACTGTATGTGGTGCACGCTCCTTTATGCTATATGTAAACAAGCTATGGAATAAACTCCCGCCCGCGGTTTTCTCAGAGTACTACAATATGGGGCTCTTCAAAAAGGGTAAAGCGTAAACAGGTATTTAAAGTCTCCATGAGGTAGGCAACAATCGGCTCCTTCAGTGTTGCAGATATCCATAGGCAACGGTAACCATATGCCATCAAGTGCCCGTTTGCCAGTTTGCCTACAAGCAAACATAAACAAAGAAGAAACGAAGAAATAATGAGCTCAAATTAGACGAGTGTCAAGAATTCGTAATTTATTTATGAGCGACTTAAGAGGTTTTGTTTGTTTCTTGCCGTCTCCTATTATATCCGACAATTTTATATGAAATCAAAATTACCGAATTTTAAAAATAATATAAAATTATAAGGTTAAGTTTCACAGTAATTTTAATAGTTTACGCATTGCTTTAATTTAGTATTAACTTAACTAAAAAAAACTTATTAGTTGTTTATTATTGTATGTCCTTGATGACCACGGGCCATGAAAATGACCCGTATATTTGGAAGGCTTCCGTGGGGCCATGGAAAGGCCAACACGTAGAGGTCCCTTTTAGACAAATGTAATGTAAATGTGGTGGTGACACTGACAGGCGATTATCCCTGTCTACACCATATAAAAATGCACTCAAACACAAGCCCCGATCAGTGTAGGACTATTGTAGAGAATGAGAACAAAAAGTACCGGGCTATCGGTATGAATGCTAATGGATATACAGATCTGAGACTATGGGGACTATGGCGTCTGCCCGTCGTAATGTTCAAGGAACATGGAAAAAATGTGAAGACTGTGACTCGCCATTCACTGTATGGGCCCCTAAAAATGCCCTACAAGTTTGGCGAGGGGCAACATGTGTGTGAGTGGTAAAAGAGTGTCGAGGGGTGGGCTGCAGGTTCACCGAAGCTGCTTCTGACGTTATGCCATTTAACACTTCCACCCCTGGAGCTTGAGTCTTAGCTCTAGCGATCTGCACTCTGTACCGACGACTAATGCAAGCACGGGGCCTTGCCTTGAGCCCCTGGAGTCAGGTCCGAGGTGTCGTTACTCATCTAAGGCTTCGCCACAAAGTCCCCCTGCGGGTTTATTTAGTTGTTTTATTATTAAATCACTATTACATAGTGTTTTTATTGCATAAGTCTAGCAGACAGGCAAACGACCCACCTGATGGAAAGCGGTTACCATCGTCTATGGACGTTTACAATACCAAAGGTGTTACAAATGCGCTGCTGCTCTCTAAAAGGAAACTGGATCTTGGCCACTAATGCCGGAACACAACTCAAGGTTGTTAAGACGGCATATTCTAGACCAGGGGTGGTAGCCATCCAGACTGGTAAATACCGTACCAACTGGTTGTTTTGTCGCCTCTTACGACAGGCCGCCCGGCCGCAGGAAATTGTATTCTTTCTCCGTTCTTGCATAGTTACGAAAATGGAACCAAATCGTTTACTTCCATTGCCACTCTATTAGAATTACTTGTACTAAAATATTTTTATTTGTATTAATTCCTTTTTTCAGAATCTGAACAAGCAGCTAATTTAATAAGCGAATACCTGAATGTTTTTATTTTACAGGTTTGGTAATTTGCAAAAAAAATAATGTGGTAAATAGGATAGTTACAATTCTCTTAGAAAAACGAATTTAGAAAAAGATTCATCAGATATTGGAAATAGCCGTTGAAGGTTACTATATCAGAATCGTATTACATAATTAATTCTCTGATTCAGTCTCCATTATTCCATATCCGCTTTCATAACGTACACTACTTAGTTACATAGCAAATAAATAATTACGACTAGTTACGAATAATTAAGACTACCATACAATTAAATTCCGATCAAATATTGTCCGTACAATTATGTATAAATATTACGTAAGTTCGTTTATTATTAAAACGCTTACCGTCCATTGAAAGTGAGACAATGTATCTACGAACGGCCATCGAGCTCCGTACCATCCGCTATCACCAGTTTTTGACACTGTTACTTCGTCATTCTCCGTGCTTATAGATGCTAAATCAGACTTCAAAGGTCCTTCTTTAGAAGAAAACACCTCGTCTTCACCTAAAGATTCCTTAAATTCTTCTTCATCTTCTAGCACCGCATCTTTTAAGTCTCTTAATTTCATTTCATCACTACTAGTAGTAAGTTCTTTTGTTGCGGGAGATCTAGTAGGAGAGCCTCTACTGGATATAAGTACGTCGTCAAATATTTTATTATCAGTTGTAGTTGATTTTTCTGTTGGAGCATACGATTGAGAATAATATTTAATTACGGTACGAAGTGAGGTTGGTTCGGGAGTAGCAGTAGGTCGTATTATAATGTCTTTTTCCCAAGGTTTTATTGATGTATCCTGCATAGTCATATGGTCATTGCTAGAAAGAGTCCCTATAGGAGGAAGTTCTGCAGTTTCTTGCATCGGAATGGGTTTTACTGTTGTGGAAACAGTAGAGCTTTTCCAAGATCTTAACGCTGGCATTGTCCAAGGTGGCGTTGTAGCTCTTTCGCCTGTGACCATTGAAGATATAGTAGATAATGTGGTTAATGTTACTGTACTTGTAGATATATCTGGTTTTATTTCTGCTGTCGATATAATTTCCGGTAAAATTCTAAGATCTATCTTTTGAGGCCCCGTTATTTCGCGACTTGTCGGACTAAACGGAGCGGATGTGACTACTTCATGATGATCCGTTAAGATTCTTCGAGAGAACAGTGCGCCATTCATAACATAAAGTGGAACAGCAGCCAGCGCTAACGCAATAATCACTCCAAACATAATAAGTAAAACATATTTGACTGTCGACCTCCTGCGAGATCTTCGCACATGAATTGATGGGCTGTAATCCCTTCCTTTTCCCTTTAGGCCACTATTATTTAAAACTTCTTCCGTTTGTGGTAGAATGGTGTATTGCAGACTGTTTTCGCCATGTCTCACCGTCTTGTACATATTGCTGACGATTTAAAGATTAAAAACTACTTTAACTTTTTGTAGTCACAATTAACAATATCACATACTCGTATTTTCACTATAAAGTAATGTCAGTGTAAAATGAGAGAGTTCGTAATTCTGTTTTGTAAACCATTAATATCGAGAACAGTCTGTGTTAGACATCGCATTTACTGACGCTTTGTGCAGCGTTGTCGCCTACATTGGTTTGGTTTTCGGTGCAAAAACCGGTGGGCGCATGCGCGACAACATTGAGCGGCTGCGCGTTCCCCTATCTCCCGGCAACTCGTTGTCTCCAACTTTTTGAGGTTATGACTTGGAAGCCGGCTTCTGTACAAAATCTATCCAAAAGACTACTTTCATATATTACTAATGGCAGTTAATACAATCAAACTGTACTGTTAACTTCTACAAGTTAGTCAGTTTCTGTAACACGAATGCCTCTTTCCGTATGCAATTAATTCTTGTCCATTATGCCGTTTTCAAATTTATTGCGGTTCACGGATATAAAATCAAAAACCTTTAGCAAAACCTTACCCGTATTATGTCTACATTCACACGACGGAATAAAATATTTGTGCTGTCGAATGAAACGGAAAATTTGTTTTGGGTCAACATAATAATGTAATCGGACCGATAATTAATAGGGCTGAACTGACCCCTATCCCAGGGGTCAGTTCAGCAATTCCCTCTCCGAAGAAAAGTAAACCGATTTGGTAAAAAACGTTTGTGATGAAGACAAGAGATATTTAACCATTCCATGTAGGTATTTTCGTGAAGAATTTTTCTGTGAGACAGATCAGTAAATACTTTTGAAAGACTCGCTAAAATGGCAGCTTCTATTTCGTAAACGGATGATTCAGTGCATTATGTTACGATCGCGATTATGACTCGGATATCTTGCAACTTCCATCATTACACTTTTGTAAACATTAATCAAATTCAAACCCAAGATTAAGATATTAATAAAGGCGACTTTCATTCAGTATGAGAGTAATTTAAAAAGAATTGTATATGTTTTCAAAGACGTTAACTTGATATAAAGTAATGTAAAGAAATCGTTCAAGAGGACATTAAGTTACATTTTTGCGGGCACAGCGGTCAAATAGCGAAGGTATCGTGCGAATACTAATCCACCTGGCCTTGTATAAAATCACGTTTCCTTTCGAAATTGGTTCGTTATACGATATTTTTAGAATAAAAGTAAAAAAGAACGGCCACAGAAAATAAAAGGATTGGGCGAATGAATCGTCTTGGAGTCTCGGCTTTTTGTTTCGCTAACAATTTTTTACTTGTAATTACAATTTGGTGAACGCCGTCTTAGATAATAAACGTAAACTTTACTTCCGCATCTTTAGCACAGCTATTTTTTATTGTAATGTAAGATTTATCGATGAATGATGATTGTTAAATGAAACAAGTGTACATACTATTATGTACACTAGTTTCATTTAACAAAAATCATTCATCGAGTAGAAAATATACTGTAAAAAATTATAAAACTTGAGTAATTTTAATGTTATTTTTTATGTTTTTTTCTTATGAATATGAATAGCATCCATATGTTATAATACATAATTTTATAAATATGTAAAGATATGGTATCTATATGCACATATAATGAGACTCAAATTTCGTTAGAAGTCCATTTTAATTTTAAGATGATAAATACTGTATGTAAACGTAGGTAAGTATAAAAGTATGTCTGAAAGAGATTCCCTGCAATAACAATATCATTGAAATACAAATTATTAAGAAATACGTGTAATAAAGAAAACGTATTCATTGTATTAATGTCAATTTCGTGATAGTCGAAATTAAAAGCATAATCAAAGGTATGCTGATTCTTTCACCTGCGTACATTTTAAATTACCCGATTTGCTACGTTTGATTTATTGTGTTGTTAACTTTGCAATTGTGTACTCATCTATTTTGGCGAGATATGACCAGGTGGGGATAAAAACCATTAAGTTATGTACGGATTTATATTCTTGAATCCGGAAAAGAAATATTTTTGCTGTAATCACATTGTTTTTATCTCTAACTTTAAGTAAATTATCTCTACCTCTTCGATAATTGATTACTACTATAAATACGGCAGTTTAGTATAGGCTCTATTAGTGTAGGGCCACACTTACACTAGTACAATGACATCGCCAAAGCTGCTATTTTCGTAAGCTCCTGGAACATGGCCAGCTCGACGGGGTATCGCGTAAATAAACGTACATGACAAGCGCATGCTTCGCTCCCATCGGACTGATTTCGACAAATTTAGTAATGCCCTGCAGGTTCTTATTTGGCGATAGGAAGCGAAACAGAATACACAAACAACAAAACATGAAACATATATAGAAGGGCGGATAACCTTCGAGAACAAGAGCAAATTATACATATATCTACGAATAGCTTTAAATAAATTTGCCAAAATGTCGACCTCAATTAAATACAATACAGGTTTAAATAATTATTTAATGATTCTAAGTAGTTCCGCGGTAATATCAATCGTCAATGTGCAAATTTATAATGTCAATACAATAATATTTAGCAATAATAATAATGATTTTTAAAACAATCTACATAATCTTGAGGGTTCAAAGCACATCCTGTCAGCGAGTTTTACGAGGTTTGCCTAAATAAACATATTTACGCACACGTGTGTTGTATTCTACGCTGTCGAGATGGTGGTTGACGGCCATTACTGCACTGAATCTAAGGTCCATCGTCCTCTCGTTGGGGTATAAAAAATTCTATTGCAAAGAAATATTGTTCTTAACCAAAAGAAACTACTTTACTACCTGCTGCGCTATGAGGGCTACAAAAAGTTTTATAACGGTCTTTTTAGCCAGCGCTTTCTAAATATTCTTTCGTATCCTGCAACCCAAGGGTCTAAAGATAAATCCTCTTTCCCTTATCTTATCCGTGATGAAAACACTGTGAGCCTTAGATAATATTTGAATCTTGCATAAAAATGATTACGACTTTGTGTTTGACTTAAGTATTAACTCTTATCTGAAAAATAAAAATTACTAAAAAATCACTTTCTAATTTACATTTATAGCGTCTTGAGTTTGTTTATCTTGCGCTGATAAAGCTCGTACATTTGAACTTTTTGTTAGTCTAAGGTGATCCCATCATTTATAAGCATTAACTCGTCGAGATTAGGCGAAACGTTTAGTTTTTGTTAATATGTGATTACTTATAATGATGTATTTTATTTTAGGTTCCATCGATTGCCTATCATTAAAAATGAGAATAGTTTTGTGAAGTGTTTTTTAACCGACTTCAAAAAAAAGGGTGTTCTCAATTCGTCTATGTGTTTTTTCATGTATGTTCGTTACTCGATTTCTCCGTCAATTGTGAACCGATTTTCAATTTTTTTAAATTCAAAGATTATACTCCCGAATTGGTCCCATGGTCACCTAGTCAGGATCTGGTGAGTGGATTCCAAGGAAATCAAGAGTAATCATTATTTATTAAAGAAAACCGTGCGCCAAAATTCTAGAAAAAAAATTGTATACGCTTGTAGCTATTACATTTTTTACAGGCGCTTAATTTTTTATATGCATGTTACGCGATTTCTCCGTCAATTGTGGATCAGTTTTGATTTTTTTTTTCATTCGTCAATATGTATACTCCCGATGCGGTTCCATGGTCACCAAATCAGGATCTGATGAGTAGATCCCAGAGAAATCGAGAGTAATTCTTATTAAAAAACGCCAAGAGCCTACATTTTTCCAAAAAAAGCTTGTATACACGTTCCAGTATTACACTACAGGCGCTTAACTTTTTGTCGGAGAAATCGCATAACATACCTAATGTTACGCGATTTCTCCATCAATTGTGGACAGATTTTCAAATTATTTTTTCAACTCCCGAGATGGTCAGACAGTCACCAGGTCAGGAACTGATTTGTGGATCGCAAGGAAATCGAGAGCAACCCTTGTTGAAGAGCATATACACCGAAGAATGAGATGGCAAAGTATACGCGTGCCAGTTGTACAATTTCTACAGGTACTTAATATATTTTCTCTAAAGCTGTTGAAGTATTTGCTCAACTAAAAAGTAAAAAATATTTTTTTAACAAAAACAAACAAAACATAAAAGAATAACAACAAATTCATAAAATATAGTAATTTTTATATTTTACTTGCCACCGACTTCAAGATGTTGTAGAAAGAAGTCTGTTAAATATTATGTTTTGGTTTTTAGTGTGAAGTCGATTTTGTTTTTTTTTTTTAAATATATTATTGAGATTGGATTGCTCTTAGATAAATATTTTTAGATAAATTTTAAGTAAAATTGAGCAAATGTAATAATCGTGCATTTATGAAGAGAGTAATGAAAGTAGATAAAGTGAAATGTATACGCCAGATCGTAGTAGTAAGTGGAAATCTGTTGTCTCTACCTACCACTATGAAAAAAAGGCGTAATAACATAAACATGTATTAAATTGTGACTTATTGCTAAAAAATAAACAATAAACTAGAATGGCAACGATCATTAATGTAGATACAAATAAATAACAAAAAGAGCTGACGTTTAGAGAGAGTTCTTTGTTTGTTGGTAATGACTGACGCAGCATGTTTGGTTAACACTGTGATGATGTGGAGTGCATCGTCCGCTCCTGACCCTGGCTGGCCCAATGCCACGATACACATCGGCTGCGCGTACATCCATCGTCCAGGCATATTGCCAATACTGGACCCTTCCGCATCGTTAGCAAATCATCGTTCCTGAGAACTTTAGGGACGTTTATTTCGAGCGGTTTCGCATCACCAAGCCGTATTCGCCTCCTTAATGCGAAAGTTGCTGATTTATTGCTTTTGTTTTTGGAGCAACTGGATTTAATGATAAAAATTAAATTTCTGTAAGGAATTACGGTAACATAAGTTTAGGTAGCTTTATGGTTTTTTTATTAACCTTATGTATAAGTATCGTTCTAAACTACAATGATTTAAGGACAAACTAATTTTAAGACAATCTTCAAAATAGGTATGACATAATTTATAAAATATCATTCCAGTATTATAATTATTTAAAAAAATGTGGATTATAAACGTTAGACATTACTGCAGTTATTTATTTTCGTGAATTACTGATTTCATATAATTTGGGGTTTCAATTGCAATTGCTCTTGTCTGGGTAGATCCTAATAAATTTGGCATAAATCTACAAATTGCAAAGGCATATGTGTTTTGCGTATATATCTAGTATAATTTAAAAAAGCCACCATCACCCTTTTCTAAATATTATCATTTCTTTTAATTGACTAATCAGTGTGCAAATATTAGCATTCAGGACTGTTGGCATTGGCATAGGTTCAGGACGTTGAACTCATACACGTGTGAGTAACGGCTAGTGCACATGAGACCGAAAGTGCAAGTGCATTATCCGATCTTGGAACTAGGTGCTAGGTGACGGTTTGTTTTGTTTTAATGCTAAATAGGAAATCTTTTTCCCAATAAATAATATATATAAAGATATATGTGTATATTTAGCGTATTTATAGGTACGTATCTCCAGAAGACATTTCTAATCTTTTTTTTAGCCAATCTATGTTAACTGCTTGTTGTAGGCCTTCCCTTTTGCACCTCATATCCCGATCTTCCACTTTCCTAATCTAGTGACTGACGACCGTGGACAGAGGGCCTAACGCGGTCGCTTTTGGATATTGGCTTAGTGAAATTGATACGTGTCTAGATATACTGGTAGCTTTAAGACATAGCATAAAATTCCGCTTTATGTTGATACTTGTCATATTCATCATATGAATCTGCGAATACGACCTGTTTAAACCCTCATGTCGTCAGTCCATTGGGTTGGAGGGTGTCCTCCATTATGAAACAGAAATTTATTTTCAACAAAAACTGAACTAAGGTTAACTACAGAAGCCGTTAACAAATATTAAGAACAGTAATATTAATTTAACTGTAGACGAAAATTAAATTTTTACAATTAATTACAAAATGTAAACGTGTTAGCGACAATTGTGGACTCCGTATGCTGTACACTTATGTAAATTTATATATTAGGATACATATGGATTATCATCCGATAGGCACTTTTTATGAAAAGTTTGTGTCGATATTACAAGTCATCCGCGAACAAAGATATTTGTGGTATAATAAATGACGTCTTGGAATTAACAATTCATCCTAACAATACGAAAAAATACTGGACATACCTACGTTTTTTAAATTTTAAAATGTCGCTGGCGTTCGGCCAGTATTGTACCTAGTTAATCAAAAATTACCTTGGACTTGACTCCTTTTGCTATAGTCATAACATGAGACTCGAGTTAATCGTGTGCCAAACGAAATTAACGCAGTTTCAGTTTCATGCTGCTCTTAATTAATTTTACCTCGTAAATGACGTAAGAAAGGTACTTGACATCGAAAAACATCTTTCTACAATAATTAGCGTAATTGTGTCTTCGCAGAAGTAATTCAATATATACAAAGACTTGATAGATGTTGTTCTGTCTTGAAAAAATAAAAATCTAGAAGCCGATTCCAGCGCCAAATATTTTGTTTAGATTGAGGGGTCATATTATTGAAGTTTTATTAGGGCATCCTATTTTTTATGCAGCCTATATTAAACATTGTAACGAATAAACTCAAAAACTACTGGATCGATTTCAACAATTTTTTCATGTTTCGAATGCTTCATTAACCGTAGCATTCGAAAGATGAAAGAATTTTTGAAATCGGTCCAGTAGTTTTTGGATTTATTCGTTACTAATATACAATTTTTTTCCTCTTTATAATATTAGTATAGATAGCAATTGTTGCTAAGCTGTACGGCATTGTAGTTTCATGGCATGTACGAGTTGATTGTTTAGACAAACATTAGAGACTAATTCATCAGCGGAGCCCAGCCATGGCGACTCGGCCAGTCTATCATAACGTGCCAGCTTTATAAACTTATAAACATAACAAGTTACGATGTACACAACCAGCTTATAACATAATCTAAATGTGCAAGCGGTCGGTCATTACGAGGTCGGTGTAGATTGTGTTAACTAAATGTTTTTATTATTATAACCGTCGCGTAATAATGTATGGTGTAAGATAAAGCTGCGGTCCATATGTGCGCCTGCGACGTTCCCACGACGCCTCGCCCCCGTGCCCCCTCTGCGTACACCATGTGGCTTTAACCATTGTTGCCTGAACCATCTCGTTTTGTTTTTGCTCCGTATGCGGGACGATCGATATCTAATAGTATAGCTCTTTCATGGATGGTGACTTTTTACCTCCCGGGTTTTCGTGTCTTCACGTCGTATGTTCACGCCTAGGGTTTCAGGAGTGACGGCCTGACGCTAATTGATAGACGGGTAATTGATTAGTGAAAAATTAAACAAAGAACTCAGTTGGATAATGCACATTGTCGGTTCTTTGATAGTGTTGACATGTGGTATGGAAAGGAACAAAAAGTAATGTACAAATATGTACAAGAAAACGATGCGTTGATAATATAGATTGTTCTCTGTGGGGATGAGAAGATAACGAGGATATGATTGATGGCTCGACGTAATAATTGCACTGTACTTACGTCGTGCTTGAAATTCTCTTAGAATAGATATAAGCTTTCTACTATTATAATTTTTATATAAATAAATAAAATAATCAGCTACAATATAAATTTCATTTTTAGTTGAAAATTTTAAGTTAATCGTTTGAAAATGTATATATATATATTTATATAAGGAATTAATCAAAAGACAATCTAATATTATAAGTAATGATACATGTTATTTCGACCTAAGATGTTTTAAGACCGTATATGTTATTATTAGTTAGACATAGCACCCATATTAAACTTCAGGCATAGATTTTCTACAACGTGCCTGCTCGTCCACTAATAATTAAATTAATTACTTAATACCCAATCGGGTGCATGACGCAAATATCCTGCATCCTTAGTATCAAATCTGCATATGGATCATTAAAATCACTACTAATTTTTACGGCTTCAGCGTGATTTCATAGTCTGCACCTGCGTTTGGTTATTTGATACGATGTTTGGTTATTTGAACTAATAAAATTGTGGTTCAATCAGAAGAATAAATAATTTAGTAAATTAATTAAATAATAAAAATAAAGCTGGAAACAAACAAAGAGGCATATATTCCCAAGCTAAGCATCTTTGATTATGTAAAGCATATTATGCTTATGTTATGGGTAATATACAATGGACTCTGCTGTCGAGCCCAGACATACAAAAAACCCAGACCATAGAAAATAACAAAAAATTCTTTTACGACATTTACCAGGTCAGAAATCAAATCTTAAACCTCTGCGTGACAGTGAAGGTGATAGGCCAGCACTAAAACCATACATAGAAACCATCAATTACCCAATACTCGTGCATGTTAATCCGTAGTCAGCACTGATTTGTTACTGAATATTCACGCAATTCTTTTATCCAGCTCTATGTGGTTACTTTTGACTGAAGAACTTTTAGCCTTGATGCTTGTTAGGCGTCGGTTTAGTATGGCAGGGTTCTCACCCGCCGTAATGGAGTCGAGATAGGGGCGCGCCGTGTTCCGCGCGCGCTCACTTTTCCTCCCGCGGGGCGCGTTACAGACCGCCCCACGCAATGAGAGTCTGAAGATGCCAGGGGACAAAAAGAAGTTCCCCGGCAGTAGATAAGACCGTCTGGTCACCACCTGTCAGGGCCAGCGGAAGGGCTAGGCCACATACCCGTGACCCTGGTAAAGGGTAAAGCACAGAATACCAAAGGGTTTTAGTGGATATTCCTAACTGTGGTGTGGCAATAGCGTCTTTAGGTTTGGTTAGAGGTGCTAGTCCACCTTGACCTGGCGAATCCCACACACCGGTCACGATTTTCCCCCATCGCGCGGCTAATGATCCTCAATGGGATTTACTCTTGTAAAACAAAAATAGGTTTCGTATAGTGGAAGGAGCTCCCTCTTACCACCTCCAAGAGTATTAGGATCCTTGGAGTCGACATTGCGAACGTTGTGCAGTTTAGGGGCCATCTTGAAGTCAAGGTAAAACTTGTCTCTAAGAAGCTGGGAGTGCTAAACCGGTCCAAGCAGTATTTCACTCCGCGGCAACGCCTTGTGCTTTATAAAGCCCAGGTGAGGCCGCATATGGGGTACTGCTCACATTTATGGGCTGGGGCACCCGCCTACCAGATAAATCCCCAGGACAGTATTCAACGTCGAGCTGTTCGCATTGTCGACGATCTCATACTCACAGACGGTTTGGATACGCATAGCCTTTGGAGAGACTTCGCGTCTCTCTGCGTATTCTACAGACTGTACAATGGGGAGTGTTCCGAGGAACTGTTTAGAATGGTGTTTTCGTCTTCTTTTTACCAGCGCTGGCGTTCATGCCCACTTCCTAGAGCCGCTTCGCTCTTGTACGCAACGGTTCTCCAGAACGTTTCTCTTGTGCACCGTGGGGATTTGGAATGAGCTCCCAGCCGTGGTTTTCCCACAGCGCTACAATATGGAGGTTTTTAAAAAGGGTGTCGTAAAATTTCTTCGAGGCCGGCAGCACGTTGGTATTATCTCTGGTGTTGCAAATGTCCATAACCGACGGTAACCGCTTACCATCAGGTCGGCTGTCTGCCTGTCTGCTGTACTCCAGCTACAAAAAAAATGGTGAATGACTCGGCTATTCTACATACCCATTGTTATTTGACTTAAAAAATTAACGGGTAACTTGAAAAACAATAGATGTGTATCATTGGGATGACTATATCATTTTACATTAAATGGCTAGTTAGGATATTCAGTACACTCTTTGTCCGTTCGTTCGTCTTTCCCAAAATGACATTAAATGACTACTTTTATGGGAGATCTAAGAATTCGAGTCATGTTACTTACTATACACCCTACAAAGAAAAGATAAACAAAAAAGGCCAGCAACATAGGTCAGGTCGTAAAGTATTGTTTGAAAGACACCATCGAGGCATATCGTACCCGTCAAATACATGTGCAGTGGAGTGTGTCACCTGACCTCACCCAACTCTGCACTTGTGAGTTAACTCCCGCAGGCAAGAGTTTAGTGATGTCCTTTTTACAAATGAGATATCAGATCGATATCGATGTGAATATTCATTCATGTTTTTAACTAAAATACTGCATTTTAATCAATAAATTAGAAATATACTAATACGTTCTACGTATAAATTATTAACTATAACATGTTTCTAATTGATTTGCATGATTTAAAAACTTTCTTACGGGGCCGAGGGCTTAATTTGTTGCAAATTACAAGGACTACTTGTACTTTTAAAGAGTTACAATAAAAGACTTACATGAAATTAAGTTTCCTGAAAAGTGCCCAACAGTGTATAAACTATTATAAAACTAAACTTACGCAATTATAAAACTTACCTGAGTACGACAAAGACAGTCTTGTCAATTAGATGTATGTATGCATTAACTTCAGAACAAGATCAAAGACAATAAGCAAATGTTGTTTCAGTTACGAAATAGAAATGCAAGTTTAACATTGCTTGAAAACCGGACTCGGGTCGCTTAAAAGCATTGTCTTTGTTGTTTCAAGCGATGTCTTGTAAACGCTGTGCTTTTAATACGAGAGATATTGTAAACAGTAACTTATCACTTGTAATATATATAGCATAAAGGCTATATAAGAAAGCAAAAATGTAAGTGTGGAAAATAAAAATAGTCTTCTTCATAAGATGTTTGTTTTAAATTTTTTGTGTTCTCGTATGGATCGTACTTATAATACAACATTTTGTAAAATTGATCTGTTTGCGTCCTCCAAATACAAATTTAAAAGTAATATTATTAATACATATTCCATAACATAACCCGACTTTATTTGTTTAATTTCAAATTAACAATTTTGCTTTGTAACATTGTTACTAAAGTGGTAGTTTATTATAAGTAAACATGTTATTGGCCTTACTTTTTGTTGTAAACGATTTTATATTATATTTGTTTACTAGAGGTTACCCCGCGGCTGCGCCGCGGGTCAACCGCTGGTACTTGCTTCTTTTTTAAAGAGGTTACATTACAGGTTACATTGTATAAAAATTTTATATTAGTGCTATTTGCCCCGAAAGATTCACTTCATTCTTCATTTTATATCCCAGACTCTCCCATCCTCGGATGAAAAGTATCTATGCTCATTTTTTATGTATTAAAACTACATATGTACACCAAAAAGACCAAATCGACCATATCGATCAAATCGACGAAATCAGCAATTCGACGAAATCGACCAATTCGATGAATTCGACGAAATCGACCAGATCGACCAAATCAACAAAATCGACCAATTCACAAAATCGACCAGTTCGACCAATTCAACGAAATCGACCAGTTGGACCAATTCGACGAAATCGAACAGTTCAACGAAATCGAACAATTCGATGAAATCGACGAAATATACCAATTCGACTAATACGACGAAATCGACCAGTTCGACCAATTCAACGAAATCGACCAGTTCGACCAATTCAACGAAATCGACCAGTTCGACCAAATCGACCAGTTCGAGCAATTTTGCTCTTTTTGTGCTTTTTGCTCTTTTTTGTCTTTTTGCTCTTCTTGTCCCTTTTGCACTTTTTGTTCTTTTGCTCTTTTTGTCCTTTGTGAACTTTCTGTCCTTTTTATTCTTTTTGATCCTTTTTGTCATTTTTATAGTTTTCATAGATAGATAAATAAAACTAAAACGGTTTGATATAGAGGATGAAAGTTTCGATAACACCAATTATTTCTCAAGTTTATTGAAATAAAAAATCACCGTCTATAAAAAATGCGATAGTAACTCGATATGTCTTTCTGTTAAGTTTTCACGGAAAACTACTGGGAATACTGGATCAATTTAATTGTAATTTTGTTTAAATGTAGTTTTAATGCCGAAAATGGACATATATATATATATATATATATATATATATATATATATATATATATATATATATATATATATATATATATACACTCATGCCAGGAGATCAGATAGTTTGTGATATAAAGGAACAAATATTACAAAACAGTATTTACAACAGAAAATGATAATTGATTTCTCACAAAATCTAAATAGTCTAATCTAATCTTAATAGATTATTTATTAATATGATTTGATGAAATTATTAATATAAGGGCGTCCTAATGTAAATATTCAACATAAATATCGACAGTTTTAATCAATACGCCCGCCACTAGCTCTATTCTGGAGAGGTTGAAAAGATTGAACAAAAAATACGCCGTAGCTATAGTGACAACTTAAAAAAGGTTGTGTGTCCCTTTCACAAGATCCCTTAAACTGTTTTGTTATTGAATTTCTCGCCCTTAAAGTATGGTGGTTAGAAAGATTATAATGACTCATAAATATAGCAGGGTGTTTAATAATAAATAAAATATTGATGCACTTAATTAGTTTTTTTTTTGTTCTGAAAACTTTTGTTTATCTTGAATTCTTCAACTTGTCTTTTGTTATTGTAAAAGTTTTAAAAGTAATTTTATTTCTATTCATAACAGTATATAGATGTACTTATTAGTCGCCCGTCTAAGGCTGGACTGATCGAGTTAGCAAGAAGCGGTTTATCTTGATTTGGACTTCATGATATTTTGGATCTTTGATCTTGATGAATTATGTGATTGATAGGACATATTGATATAAATCTGGCGGTCTAATCAATGATCCTTTACATTGGCTTATCTGCAAATACGTACTACTTACTTATTTTATAACAAAATGTAGGAGTCATGCCATGAATTCTATGTCCCTGTGTACATATATAGGGTCTTTAATTGTATACATACTGGTATAATCCTTTTGCGAAATGCGCTCACGTAAATATAAGCGGATCTCTTTGATTACATTGGTACCTGGTTTGGTTTACAGTTAATGTTAAAGAATACATACTTATGTGAAATTACTTTGTGTTAGTTTTTGATCTCATTGAGTATCTAGAGCTGAGCACTAAGTGTATCTCATATAGGTATATGGTTTGTTTGAAATGACTCCAATTAAAAATTTTCAGACTTACAATATTACGCGCCAAGAGCAATTAAACAAAACTCTCAAAAGACTATACGCCACTATAGCCGAAGTGAAAGACAACATGGAAGACGTAGGCGTTCCAGTGCCCCAGCTAATCCCAAATAAGAACTTGAAAATGTTAGAGCTTAAAGTAGACGCACCCCGATGCCTGAAAAACGACTACGAGTACATTGCGTTGGGTTTAAAATAATATACATACATTATATATAACATAAAATATGTATATTATTTTAAACCCAAATTCTTGCAGTTTATACTACAGTGTAGCACCATATAGACTACACCTTCCTCTTAAATTTTAACCTTATAGACCCGTAGTTTCTGAAGAAAAGATTATGACATACAATAATTATAAATAATAATAAGAAGTGAACCTTTATATACATATAATAATATTTTTTTCGAAATAATAAAATAAATAATAGAATTTGACAGACGGACAGGAAATATTTTCTTAAGTTTTCGCGACTTGTACACATAATAAAACTACGTTTTAACGGTTTTAAACGCGGTAATTTATTTGATTTTTGTTATCCCGACATTTCGGCCACTTTTCAGTGGCCGTGATCACGGATAAATAAATTACCGCGCTTAAAACCGTTAAAACGTAGTTTTATTATAGACGGACAGGAAGTTAATATGAAGGAGCCGTTTTTGCCAAAATGACTTGATAACTTTAAAAAGATAACTAAAAATCCTAAGAAAATATTAAAATATAACTTGCAACTTCAAACTTTTAGATTTCGACTATTTCAATTTTATTAGGTGCTAATTGCAATAAAGAAGCACAGTATTACATAGAAAGTGTAATCAAACAAGTCATTTTGTCACAACAAAAACTGTGTTTGCTCATATCGTTGACTTCATGAGAAAAAATGATTGTTTAACATTACGTAAGACCAAAGTAACGTTAGTTTTTACAATAGGTTCTTGTAAAAATTACACCATTTATTTGCC
Organism: Dendrolimus houi; assembly: GCA_039645545.1. Classification (NCBI taxonomy): domain Eukaryota; kingdom Metazoa; phylum Arthropoda; class Insecta; order Lepidoptera; family Lasiocampidae; genus Dendrolimus; species Dendrolimus houi. The sequence goes on from CM077132.1 coordinate 11,791,221, forward strand.
AGATTGTTAGTCGAATTTCTTGTAACTGACTGTGAACACATTATTGTTTAAAATTATGTATATTCGTATATAATATTTATGCAAATCTCGTGCTATAATCGTAGGTAATTGTGAAGGTTTTCCTTCATAGTCGCCATTTAACTAAGCGCTGTGTGGCCACTGTGATTTTAATTTATCTAACGGCTGGAATAATGTTTTGACTAAAATTAGACCTACATTGTTATGCTACATTTCATTAGCCAGTACTTTCATTCTGTTGTAATACATATTACTTTGTTTTGATTCTTTGGAGCGAGAACTAAGTTGAACCTTGGATGTAATGTAATCTCTATTTTTATAAAGTTAATTATCAACATTAAAATTACTTAAACAAATGTCGCATAAACAAAGTTATTTCTGTACTCAGAATCGGATAATGGACCGTTAATCTTAAACAGTGACGATGATATTCTATTATAATAAATTCTTGAATAAGATAAGTGGTTTTTTTTAAAGTATATGCATTAAGTATCCTTTTTTACCGCTGTTTGTATTATTCCTTTGATTTGTTTTCCTTGAAGTGAATTCCAAGTTAAGGCTTGAATGTAAAACATTTATCCCTTATTTTGTAAGATTGGTAAGTTCTAAAACTACTTAATCAAACATAGTGTTACGAGCTACAGGACTCGAATTAAAAATGCCGTTGGAACTACTATAGAATTTATTAGAACTGTACAAACACGTTTAAAACAAATACAAATAAAACTGAATTCAACCTGTTCACACTGCACTATTCAATACAATTCGAACGCACAAAGTCCGTCGTTTATATCGCTAATCGAGAGTACTAGAAAACGTCTTACTCGCTTCGTAGTCCTCGCTTAACTGCCCTCCCCTTCATTCGAGCCTCGTCTTATACTAACTACACAGTACAAAGGGATTAGAGGCGCACACAAGGTTTTTAAGAAATTTAATTTGCACACCTGCGAACGTCCACAAAGTCGAATACAATAACAAATGGATTATAGTTCGACGCTAATGATGGTTATAAAACAAGTAAAAACACAATAGCATGTTTTTCTTAACTACAAATTCAAAAGACAAAGGATTCTCTAATCCGAGAAAGGACAATAAACTGCGCTTACAATAGGCTGTGCGGCTTATCTTTGATGGTATGTAACAATAGCATAAAACAACTTATTCTATTATGCCTAACACTTTTAGTCTAGAATAAAATTTAAGCCTAAGCCAATCAGTTAGATAATAATTGGCAAAATTTAAAATGTTGAGTGACCATGTCGCGCTTTATGTTTTCGAATTCTCTATAAATTTGACGCATTATCGTATCAAGCGTCTGTTATGTCCTGGAATTCCTGTAAATAGTGTTCTAAATATATAATATGTATCGATGTAAGGATTAGTCTAGGGCAGACACCCCTATTTACAAGGAATGTGAAAGTAAAAAGGTACAAACACAATATCATTAACTGCTTACATATTAACCGTGTGTTATTATAGTGAGTTGATTTTCTTTAGGAGTAAAATGCAAGTCATGACACAATATGTGTATTGTATTCTATTATATTTTCTATTCTAATATATATATATATGTATTCCTAAACCAAAAGCTTGCAAGATGTGTGATTCCTTGAATCGATAAAGCTAAAATTTTGCAGACGGAGTGGTCACGTAGATAGGCCATTTTTAGTTTTTGCCGAGGCTCCACTAACGTACCGCATAAGTATCTTCTGAGGCCCGTTTATTAGAAAAATGCACTTACATGATAATTCATTTAAATTAAGAGAGTCTCTCCTCCGCAAGAGAGGCGCCACAGGCTCATTATCATCAACTGTTTAAGAATTAAGAATACAAGCCAGTGTCCGTGAAACGCTATTTGTTTATATTGTACCTGCACTGTTCTAAATAATCCCGCAGATCTACAAAAGATTTATAATTCATAAATAGAAACAAATTATACATCGGATATTAAATAACATTCAACTTAGATGGATGTTAATATGTTCAGATAACGTAGAATGATTTCCGAGAGGTGTTCCATATACGTACTTTTATAATATTCCAACCGCATATCGTCTATCGTAAAAGTGTTGCACCAAGTTCAATCTATCGAGTTCAGGAATGCTAAATGTAAAAAAACCATAAGAGGATAACGGTAGAAAAATTTCTCGAATATATAATGTCTGCAAGATTCTGATCAGCTGTTAAAATGCAAACGTGTGTGGATTTAACTAAAGATGACCAACTTGCTAAATGTCAATGAAGAAATCTCCTTGTAAAATGTAATAAATATATGTAAAACGCCAAATATATATTGTTATTGTTCTTTGTTCAAAAGTTTTTATTTTATACTATTTAAGAAACAAATATAAATACTTTTAATTAATATTTATTTCTATGTATCAGGATTTTATTTATTATTTGCATATTTCAATTCCGACAAGACGTTGAGTCATGAGACATTTGATACTTAAGGTATACTCTTGTGAAATTTGTTCGAGTAAAAAAAATAGAACCAATATTACTTATTTATTTATGTAAACATATTTTTTGGCCTTTGATTTAACGATGTAATGGGCAACCGAGGGTAGAACTTTCTGGCAGCGTAAGCCGGCCTCAAGACTTTTAGAAAAAGGTAGAAGATTCTGGAAGGAAAAGATAAAGATAGATAGATGTTAGATCCAGAAGCGAGCTACACGCAGTAAATTCAGAGGTGAGCACTGCAGTAGGAGGAGGTGGTCTACGCAATATCGGCGACGGTATTGTGAGTGAGACATCTTATCGTCGGGACACTGCGTCGTTAGCTGTGCGTGTAGGGGCAACCCAGCGGAGAGGAATCACGTAGGTACGAGCAAAGCTTAGTCGCATCCAGTCATTACGTAAATAAATGACGTGGCACATTCAAGAGAATTAGAGTAGAAGGTAAAAAGAATGTTACAAGAGGGAATAAAAACTAGAGCAGGGAGGGAGTACCTTGATCAAATAAGATGGTGAGTAGTGCCCAATACATACAAAGAAACAACTGAATGAGAAAGAAGCAACTGTAACAATAGACAGTGCTGTAAATAGTCTTTTCTGCGCCTTATGCGAGCTTCCATAACTGCGCCCTTTTAGATATTATTAGGTACCCTAGCTAGAGCAATGCTATGTATAGGCCTACTTTATTTCATTCAGGGTGATAAAATAACGCACAAGGACCTTGGTGTTGGTGGACCAATAATCTAATATTTTGGAAGAAACATCTATTTTTTTAAGTTTAAAATTTAACAGACGTTTATGATAATCCTGCCTGGTCTGGCCATTCTTGCGCTTCCCAGAGTCTACGCCCTGTGCCTGGGCACCGGTAGCACCGCCCTATTTACGGCACTGACAATAGAGAAGACAAACGGTTCCACTTCAGAATAACTAATTCTTCTGAGGGCTCCACCAACAAGATCTACTATCTTTAATCAATAAATTTGATATTCAGTGATAGTTAGTGCTTATTTTAACAGTGATTTATTATCTTCACGTATCAAATATAAAAATAAGTGATTTGTAACTCATCAAAAAAACTTTCATGCCGCATTGTATGACTCTGTCATTAAACCACGTGTAACAGATTAAAATGTTTTCCTGTCAGACTGTAACGAATGTCCAATTATAATGACGGACAGAATTCATCGACAAAAATTTCCATACAGCGTTGAGGGTGATCGTCTTTGCCGGCGCGGGCGCAAGTTACGACTCTAGCACGCACTTTCCTAAGGCACCGCAATCCCACAATACCGTGTTTCATTGTCCTACGGCCCTTACAGGGTATTTCTTGAATATATAACTTTGTATGATGATTATATCATAGTAATCACTGTCAAAATAGTTTTTACAATTATTTCTTACGATAGCCGTCTGGCGATACATTGATTACCTCCACCTACGTCGCCAGATAAGCTAAGAATTTCCTTTAATTTAGGTGACCTGGAAGAGATCGCTTTAAGCGACGACGCCGCCTATTTTATTACCTAAAAATTTTGTAAGTATGGTTTTTCTGTTTATTTTGGTGTACAATGAAGTGTTATCTATCTGATTTTAGATTGTCACATAATATCAGGGTTCACTAATTGAAAAATCAACTACAATATTGTATTCTCCACAACCCATATTGTTTTCAGGTTTACTTTGTTTTCTTTTATGCAACAATACATTAAAATATGCATAGCGAGGAGAATGCAGCTCTTACCTATACATATTGTGGCAAATGATGGTGGAACCATCTAGTTAGTTTAAGAAATTTTCGAAAAAGCTAGAAAATTCTGGAAGGAAAGACAAGGACGGATATATTTTAGAAAGGTTCTAGAATAGAAAGTTCGGGAAGAAAAAGACAGAGATAGATAGATGTTTAGAAAGGGACAGATAGTAAATAAAAGAATAACGAAATTATGGGTTCCAGAAAATTCTTCCGGGTATATAAGCAGTGTAAGGCGCGTCTACCGGGCAGTTTTAGAGTTGAGTTCAGTTCAAAATAACGAAGTGATAAGTGCGATACGAAAGAGTTGGAAGGGAAGTTTAACAGAAAACAGTGACGAGTTTAGTGGTGAATTTAGTGAAGAAGAAGTGTAGCGTAGCTTGAGAGAAGATCCAGAAGCGAGCTACTCGCGGTAAATTCGGAGGAGAGCATTGCAGTGGCAGGAGGTGGTCTATGCAATATCGGCGACGGTATTGTGACTGAGACAGCTTATCGTTGGGACAGTGCGTCGTTAGTTGTGCGTGTAGGGGCGACCCTGTGGAGAGGAATCACGTACGGCTGTGTAAGTTAATAAAAGCGTTTAGCTAAAAACTGGTATTTTCTTCCAATCCTAAATGCGTACCCCCGCTCGCATGTAACAATATAATGAAAAAGATTTATTCACTAGAAACATTAAGAACTTTAAACAAGCCTACAAACATATTCTAAACATTGAGTTACAGTACGTTGCATATTGATGAATAAGACCGAGATCTATTGTAGCATGTGTCCACACCCCTATTATATTTGTTATTGCTACCTATTCATATTAATCAATGTTTTCTTAATCATTGTCTGCAATTATTTAAAGAACTTTAATATGTACTTAACTAATGGCAAGTATTCACAAGGGAAAATATTTGTCTGGTGCAACAAACAGAGAAGCTATTTATCACTTCAATTTAGTTTTATTAAAAAGTTACAGCGTCGCTATACGGAATAAAATATATTAGTATTGTTGTCCTCTTTGTAAAGGTCAAGGATTGGTTTTCGTCGCTTCCTCGTGTGATTACTATATTTTTATGGATTTAAGGAACTAACCGTCTTGTGAAATTCAAAAACAAATAGGAAATAATGCGACGGTATGATTGCTATTCAGGAAGATGAAATGACCTTGTTCTTGTTAATCCGGATGAGGAAGAATATGTATTATTAGTTCCTATGTTTAAAATGTTCTTTGTTTTATTTACGCTCCATCCACATGGCTCGAGAATAATGTTCTGATATACGACTGGTAATTTGGTAGCAAGACAAATATCTTAATTATATTTCAAGTTCAACCTACATCAACATTCCTTTTAAGGCTCCGTTAAATTTTGCGACAAATGAAACACATTCTTCTTACACTATATATATAATTTAATGAAAGACTGTCGTGTTTTAGCCGGAATATTAAATTGCACTTGTAGTAGGCAGTATCAATAAATATGTATACAATAAACACAACACATAGTAATTCAGTTCAGTTTATATTCAATAACATGGCTTTATTGTATTCGATTATGATTGTTAATATTTTTCTAAATCAAATCTATACTATATAGTACTTAGGTCTATAGTTACAGTAGTATTTAAACAATCTATCAATTAGCATTACTGAACTCTTTAGAACTTACGGGAAAAATATACCTTCTTGAAACAATGAAGTGTACATAAACATTTATTTTTGTCTAAGCAAACAACAAACTGCGCATTAAACTGCAGCACGTTGTTGCATTTTAAAGAAAATGAGGTCAATTTATTCAGTTGGTATACTATATTTGTATAAAATTGTAATGTGTCTCGCAAAATATGTGCATAGTGAGACAATAGACCGCCCAGCACAATTGTAGTATAATGACTTATACAGGAAAAATGTCTTATCACGTAGGTAGTTAAACGAATTAAGGTCTTTTATTGTGTTGTTATTGTGAAAATTATTAATAATAGAATTTTTTAAGGACGTATTGGCTGAGGAAATTTTGTACTTATCTTAGGCGACCAAAATAGGTAGACTCGAACTCTTAAGTGAATTCGGCTAGAGCAAGCTGACTTTGGAATAGGACGACGAGCGCACTGCAGTGCTTTAAGAGAACTTAGTATTAGCATGGATAAAGGTGGAACAGTTTCCAGTGGATAAATAGTTATTAACCATAGAAACGCAAACCACGTGTATACTATTATTTTACATAAGTTTACGCCAGTGACGTAGCGTGAGTGACGGCCGCCCGGGGCGGAAGACAATTTTGCCGCCCTTTTATTTAGCCATTTCAATTTAATGCATACTATATTATATCTATACTAATATTATAAAGAGGTAAAGTTTGTGTGTTTATGATGTTGTAGAGGGTAATCTCTGGATCTACTGAACCGATATCGAAAATTATTTTGGTGTTGGAAAGCCCACATATTGAGGAATTTTATAGGCTATAATAACATTACGCGAGGACCAATAGGAGCGGAGTAGTAATGAAAAATCTGCCCGTGTTGAGCCGGGCGAGTAAGTAATGAAAAATTCTGTGCTCTTTTCAATCGGTCCGAATTTGTAGTTGCGATAAAAATATGAAATGGTTCAAATATTTATATTATTTATTGTGAAATTTTGCCGTCCCCTAAAAAGTGCCGTCCGGGGCGGGCCGCTCCTGCCGCCCCCACTACGCTACTGGTTTACGCACAGAAGTTTAAAAAAAATGCTTCACTTCATTTGTCGCTTTTGTTCACGTAGGCTCTATACTTTCATTCATCTAAAAGTTTATGTTATAAATAGTGACTTTGTTAGGTTTTTACTTAATTAAATTGATAATTTAAAAACAAGTCTTTATCCATTGTAAATTAATAACAAAATCAAACATCATGTCAAAATCCATGATAAATAAGTATAAACAATTTAAAACAGTGCGTGTTCGTGATAATTTAGTTTTAGCACAATCGTTACCATTGTAATGCGATTGCCTTAATTAATAAAATATCATCGTATTTTTTGCGCGCCGGATTACAATAACAGAGCTTGTTTAAATTTAATGACTAGGTACAAATTAGGTGCAAGCCGAGATCGTTGAAATTTTACATGCCTCAGCCTAAGGCAATATTATAAGAGACGCGAGGGTCTAAAAAGTGGTTCTACGACTGGCGGCACTCTTTGATGCCGTGACAGAATGTGTACACACTCGAAAAAGCGCGGAGCTCATTTAGTTAATCAGTTTGGCTGTTTATTTTTTTAACATAATTGTATACTGTTTTTATGGAATATCATATAAATAATAATAAGACATTTGACATGATTGTCAAGGTGGGCTTCATCTGGGATTATGTTAACGATTTAAGCCGTTTCACGCAGATCTGGCGATGGGTTTAAGGCAATATTTGAGGTTCGACATTGTTAATGACGTTAAATATTGACAGATAATGTATGTATATACACTAATATGGCTATGCGTTGAAGGTGTTATTTTTAACGCCTTACATAAGACGCATTCGGCCACAGCCTGAATCTTTAACACTAACGCAGATGGAGCCCCAGCATAATAAAAGGAACGTTACATGTTTGTCAAAAGTTTATATTGTTATGTCCCCGCTACATCTAAGCTAATGTTGGTGACTATTGTCATGCGAATGTTGCCAAGGGTTTAATGCGTTACTTGAGATGCGATATTGTTAATGACGTTAAATATTGTCTGATAACTCATGTACATTCACTAATGTAGATAATCATCAACGGCGTTATCTTTAGCGCTATAAACAAGACGCATTTGACCACCGTCACTAACACTAATACTAACGCAGGTGGAGCAGGGACATTACATACATCGTATTTCAATGACAAAATAAATGAGATCGTAAATGCTAGTTTTAAAAGTTTGATAATTTTTTTTGTAAAATTCTCATTATATCATATTTTATCAAGACCTGTTACTAGACGAATACATTGTAATTTGTTATGTAATATACTACTTTGTTTTTACAGGTTATAGCAGACAATGTAATGTTATGTCTACTTCAATTATGATCACGGAAAGATTAGGCACGATCTAACAAAACCAAATCTTTTTGCTAATCTATACAGGTACAATCTTTATATAAAATATTACGTCACTTATTAATCTATTCCTGAAAATAAATATTCATTCAAAAATACCTGTTTTAACTCTAACAATAAGCCAATGAGAAATTGTTCAAAATAGATGCAACGTACCCAATCCTCGTAAGAAACAAAGACTTGCCTGTTTCAAGATCCCTCTTTTGAAGTTAATTGGTGTCACGACCGCTAAAATTAAATATCATAAAGTCTGTTAGCAGCGAATCATGCTTAAGAGGTTGAAGAAAACCATTAATACTTTAACAAAGTCGGTTTATAATTATTTTGAATTAACGAGTAGGATCAAAAATAAAAATTGTTATATCTGTTCGTGACTATTACGAGACAACTACTTTAAAACAATATGAAATTATCTGTAATGTTTTGTTCAATTATATTTTAGTAAAACGAAAATTTGCAACCATGTTGCCGTTGAAACTGATGACTCGCGGAATTTGTTGTGATCCTGTCACAAGGCGAAAGTAGGAATACCGATGGGTTTTAGTAGGTATACCCGACACAGGTGGGGTATACCAATGCCCACATTTACTAGCACATAATCACCACCTCAAAGTGGCGAATATCACACTCTTCTTCCGCGTTTCTCCTGTGGTGGGCAACGGCTTTTTCCTTGATAGTCACGCTGAGATTAATCGTGACTGGTGGTGCTTAGTTAATAACGGACGGCTGCGCTCTGAATGGTTATTCATACAAAATCGTTCGTTACACAGCGTTCTGCAGCTAATCTGAATGGGTAATAAAGTCGCAGAATATATTCGTGTAACTTTAAAAAAAAATGTAAAAATTAATTTGCGTCGAAAAAATCTTTATTCATTATGATGTTTCTAAAAGTGTTGGGCTTAGTTAGAAACATATCAAGGTTAAATCTTGATGATAAATCATTAAATTTCGATGCGCTACATAGAAAGAAAATGTTTTGCCTGTATTTAGTGGATACAAAGGTTACGTGCAACAGTTGTCTTCGCCAAATACCCAATTGTTGGGTACGAAGCCCAATGATGCAAAGAAGTTCATATTATAGTGGTTAGTAAAAAGCTTCAAAACTTTTTTTTATTAGTTTTCGAATCTAGGAAACAATAGTTGAATTAAATTTTCATGCTTTCCTGATAACTGCTGATGAGTGACGAGTGTCGACGATTGGAAAATGATCTTGTGTATTTTCCTTCCTTAATTAGCAGGTGATATGTTCGGTCGTTGTGAAGCAGGCTATCGCGGCTTTCGGAGCACACCGCAACACAAAGGGGCCTTGTTCGTGAACCACCGAAGGCCGACGAGATCAGCGACAACGAGTTTCCTACATACGCGAGCGATGTACTCGCAATTACATTTCGAGAAGTTCATGGCTACTCTTATTTTTAAATGAGATATATTCGTGTCTTGAAGGTCAAGGACTTTATTTTTGGCGAATGCCGGCCGTGCATCTTGCCAGTGTAGTATCGTTTATTTATCTTGTTCTAAATTATGTTACTTCGCACGCAGCGTCGTCGCGCACGCGTTCCAAACTCAAAGGGCGCGGGTTCGAATTCTAGCCGGAACGTATATACCTGTTAGGCAGTGTTTCGCACTAATATGCATATTGTTACCATTACCACGGGCTAATAACGGTGAAGGAAGACATCGTGTTGAAACCTGCACATCGAGATAACCAATGTTTCAAACTTGCCAAGCCGCCTTGGATAAGCGTGGCGGGTATACTGTCCGTTCTCTCCATGGTGGGAGGCCTGAGCCCAGCAGTGAAACGTTTATGGGCTGTTATTATTTATTATTTTATATTAGCTCTTGTCCGCGGCCTTGCTAACGTTAAAAAGGAATATCTATGTAATGAAGTGGGCAAGTTATAATTTTTACAAATGTCGAACTTAATTTTTTATTTGAAGAATCTCATGATAAATACCTGTAACGCTCCCTAGTAAAGGTGGAACTAACCCGTGAGCAACACATTAAAATTGTCGCTGTTATTGTCGTTGACATGACAATGTATTTGTTAATAAATTGCAACGATGATGCCATTAAAACGCGATCGATGCGCCATCTTTTCAACTATATTCGTCTATCCCTCTGAAATCTAAATTTGACTCGTTACAGTTTACCGAGTTATATTCAAATAACGGTTAACATCTTAAATTAATCAAATCGTCCTTATACTACAGAGAATTTAACATAAATTTCCGATTTAGATCAAAAGTCCAATAAAGACCATGCAACCAGTTCAAAGCGATCTGTCATAGCAACTTATTTACGAAGAAATCCATTCATGTCCAAATAATTAACAGTAATTGGACATCCTTTTTGTACGTATAAAGCAATGGGTCGCGTATTTTATGTATCTTTGGCATTTTTCTATGGCGGTCTCAAAGTATGTAGGTATGGCAGTTTTTTAAGATCACATATGGTATTCACTGAGCTAAATGAATTAGCATTTCGTTCGCGACTCGCCGCCGGCAGCGAGCTCACTGTCCTTGAAATAAGGATGTAGCAAATGGGTGTCTTATCTGACCGTTTGTACTGTTAAATGGGCTTCAATATAAATGTAAGCCAAACTTGTCACTTTATACTACAATAGTACCTCTGTTTTGCGAACATAAATGTCCCACTTCAGGCACGCAGGGTTGCCAGATTTGTTCGGAAAAAACCGGATAAGTTTTTAATTTTTTTTCTTAACATCTTATATTAATATATAAAGCCAAAGACTTTATTTGTTTGCTTGAACGCGCTAATCTCAGGAACTGCTGGCCTGATTTCAAAATTCTTTCAGTGTTAGATAGCCCATTTATCGAGGAAGGCTATATATCATCAGGCTAAGACCAATAGAAGCGGAGCACCTATGACGAATGTTTCAAAATCGGGGGTATTTTTTCCTTTTGAGAGCTTCCGCTGCGTAAACGGGTAAAGTTTCGCAAAAATCATGTGTGACAGAATTATTCCACTTTAAAAGTTCTAAAAAAAAAGTCCGCGACTGCATATGTCTATCTTTTAAGATTGGGTCAATATAACCCTTTTTTATGCTAACCGAATTTGTTCTAAAATAATGCATTATTTGCGAAGGTGTTTTTATAAACATGATATTATTATATATTATTAATCCTTATCCAAATAAATACGTTATTCATCACAAGTATTTAATTTAAAACAAAATTGCCATTCACATCATTCGATTTCAATGAATATCTTAGGAGATATCGCAGCAAAATAATGATTAAGTACTGCGCGCGCATTTATGATCTGCAAGGCCCGTGGGCAGTCATGAGGGGAAAGGGCGGCACCTTCTACGTAAACAAAGTCGCGGCTTAAAGTTAGCGTTAGCCCAAAGTAACTATTACACGCGGACGAAGTCACGGGCAGAAGCTAGTATATTATAAATTTACTGAAAACTAACTTTTTAGTTCGAATGCTAAATTAAGAGCCGATTTACTTGTTCATATATTTAGTACTCGATGCCATTACTTTTAATAAAGTGTTTATTGCCTGAGATGGCATCTTCGAATTCCGTGTAACTAGCAGTTATATTAGAGAAAACGCACAATTCACGTTTTACAGTATTTACGGCGAGATACCAACAGAGTTCGCCAGATAATGAACGAATTTGCTTTAAAGCAGACAATCTTTTGTTCGATTTACTAAGATTTGACCGGACCAACATAAAGAAAACCGGACTATCCGGTCGAAACCCGGATATCTGGCAACTTTAGATACGCATGGGTGTCACTTCTCTATATTTATTTCGTTATTTTATTCTCGTTAAATACGTGAGTTGGGTGTAAAACATGTCGTAAATAGTGTTTTATAAGCCTTCTTTGTTCGTGGTATAACAATAGATATTACAAAATTTTAAATAGAATTTCAGGAATTGTATGCAATAGGAATAATCAACGTATCTATATATTGTCGCGTTCTAATACTTAAACGTTATAAAGGAATCTTTATGATCTCACTACGATGTTTATCTATCTGTTTGTCATCTCTACAGCAGCTATGTCTGAAACTACTGAGACCAGAAATCAGTAATTTCGCTCACGTGTACAAGTTTCGTGTGGCTACAAAAATGTAGTGTCAAATTTGCGTCCAACCATTGAACCATTTACTGTGCTTGCGCTCAAACGCACTTTTTTGTGTGTAATGTTTTTTCATTAGTCTCATAAATCAATGAAATACGATTGGCTTAAACCACAAAGAAATATGAAAGAAAGAAAGAAAGAAAATATTTACTGTCGTAAAATAATTCACAAAAAACAGTAAATACATTTGTTGTTACATATAAATAATATGACAATATAATATGATGTACGAATAAAATATATACACATTAGAAAAATGTACATTAAATTTACGACAATGAGGCTGGTAGCTCAGCGTTATGCTGTGGCAGGAGCTGACATAGCGCTGGTTTTCAGTACCAGCCTCCTTCTATCCGTCCAGTAAGATTCGACCCAAACGAATGAATTACTGTTTACCATCATTAAGTTAATACTAATAACAAGGATAGATAATATTAATAAAAAAACACACACGTATTTTATATAGACGGATCCTATTCCATAGAAACACTGATAATAATTAATAAACGCATTATTGTAACAAGTTTTGTTATAAAAATACATTTTTAAGAGAAATAAATATAAATGAATGTAACAAATTTGAAACTATATGTAATAAATATTGTGGAAATTATACAATTTGAATAATATCTTATTAATAAATATATTATGTATTGCGGTTCACAATTAAAGTTAGATAGCTACAAGCCTACATTTAAAAAAACTAATCAATAATAAGCACATATAAATACTTAGAATAAATAATATAAATCGATGACAAAATAACCTACAATACTATCAGTTTTAATTAATATGCAGACAAGAAAAAAAACCAATATATATATAGAGAGAGAGATATATATATATCCACGTTTGTTCGTAACGTACTTGTTGATTTTTCAAATATCGCTGTGACTAAGTGTTAATTCGAACTGTATAAAGCCAGCTAAGGAATTTCACATAGGTAGCGGTAATCTCAGAGAGCATGATTTCATTGCAAGTATCCAAAATCCATCTGCTATCAAGAAAGGTCGTGGTAGCTCTGTGCTTAAGACACCCGCATTTTATTTCAATGACCTGGATTTGAATGGGAGCAGATAAAATATACCTACTGCTAAAGAAGTTGGTCTAATATTATACATTATTAACAATCATCACGTGCTGAACGTGAACAGATAGATAGCCTAAGTATAAAATCCGCCTAAAACCATTACGGATATACTGTCCCTATCGTACGAAGAGGGTCCAGAATCTAACCCCTTATTTAGTAGAATGTTTATTGGGTGATATTAATGTAATGTGTTGCAAAAAATTAACACGTTTTAATAAAATTTATATGCATTTGCGATTTGCGGATGGAAGGATAAAACAGTGATAAAAATATTGTGTTATTGAAAGTTCATTGAACTGGCCAAGTTTTGCGCCATTACTGCGTCTTGGCCAACGTTTTAACAAAAATATTTTAATACTTTAACGCGTCATGGACGTTCGCTGAACAAAAATATGACGTTGGTATAATATCACTAGCGTTAGTCACTGCAGTGTACCATCTGGATTTCGATAACGTTGGATAAGAGCAATATTAAATTTATTAAACGGTTTCATATTAATAGCACAAACATGCATATACATACATGTGTATGTATATGCATGTTTGTGTATATCTATAGTGCTTAGTAGTCCGCGTACAACCAAAGGTTCCGGCCAGGTGAGAAACATTGTTTGTTTTCGTTATTTGGCTACAGAACCAAAAAAGCTTCCTCCTGAAAAATTTTTGGTCAAAAATCTGTGAGAGTAAGTAAAAATATTTATTAGTACAACTTCTCACTATTGGTGGATATACTTGCTTTAAAACCTGTAATGTGGGCGACATACCCGACCGTGTCATGAATTTTTTAGCTACCCTCATGGTGCGTGCCCACTGTTGGGCAAAATCCCGAATTTTGTACTGTTTACGTTTCCTTTGAAATATAATGAAAAATACTACTGAAAAGGTTTTTAATTTTTTATATGAATAATATTTTTTATTGTTTACCTCATTTTAGGAAAAAATCCAACATCATCGTATTTTAGATGGGTTATGATCTTAAGCAAATATTTGCCAATGGTTATTGTTCCACAGTACGAGACTTAACAGATGAACTGGGTAGAAAAACCATCTACTATATTACCATTTCTACTCTCCTTTCCTATATGCATTTGTTGAGCTTAAAACGTCTTTCAAATAAAGTGGTAGCTTTATAAAAATTCCCCCGTCAGTTCTTTTATCGGACTACGTTTTTATAACTAATAAATAACTGTTGATAACAAGTTAACAACATATTTATGGATAATATATCATAACAATTAATTATTATTATTACACTAATTGGTGCCAATAACAATGATTACAATATGATAATAGTTTAGTACCTACGTATATAAAACAATATTAATTATATAAAAATAATATATAATATAAAAGATTAGGAAACAACGCCTGATTAACATTTTTCCATATTCATTTTATTGAAGCTACTTATATAAGTAGCTTCAATAAAATGAACATGGAAAAATGTTCAGTGTTTGTACAATTTTGTTTAATGATTTTGATGCGTTATCAGAAATAAAGTAAATCATCACAATTAAAACGGGGGTTTTTTGATCTTAATTATTTTTTAATGGATTTATGGTTCGAAATTAATAAAGAAATAAGATTATACATTTTTTTACAATATTGATAGGGTCCTGTAGCCATTTTGGCAAAATCGCAAACCGTATAATTTTTTGAACTCATGTCCGTATATACCTCTCATCATCTCTCTCATTTATATCTCACAGTAACTTTTTTCTGAAACTACTGAATTTGTAAAGACAGTACAATGTTTTTGAATAGTAATTTTTGTTAATAGCTGCTTTGCGACTATTAAAATGAATAGTGTCCTATACAAATATACATGTTGCTTCGTGAAATGGTTTTCCCAAGCTGAACAAATTATTGTTGAGAAAGTTAACGTTGGTGTATTAAATAAATGTTAATAAATTATAAACATAAACAAAATTAAATGAACATTAAGAAAACTTTAACTTTAGTGTGAAATACACAATAAGTAAAACAGTTTAAGGCATTAAAGTAACGGTAGACTAATTCAATATTGATATTTGATTCCCTAAATATATTAATTGAAAATATATAATTAAAACTACTTTTTCATGATTTTAAGCGTAGCATTTTATTTCGACGTTTCGGTCACATTAAAGTAGGTAAATTAGATTAGGCTCCTATAGACTAAATAACAACCATAAAAAAATTATTAAAATGAACACGTTGGGTGTAGGCTAAACAATAACTTTAACATTACTCATTGATACTTGACATCTTTGTCTTTTGTGATCACGGCTACTGGAAAGTGGTCGAAACGTATATACGTATATAAATCAAATAAAATACCGCGCTTAAAACCGTTAAAACGTAGTATTAATTATATGTACTATAATAGTCGCCAAAACTTAAGAAAATGCTTAATGAAAATACATGTTAGAATAGAATAGAATAGAAAACACTTTATTGTTCACTAAATAAACAATTACAGAATAAATAATTACAACTATTTAACGGCAAAACAAAAGGCGGCCTTATCGCTGAAAGCGATCTCTTCCAGGCAACCTGACTTAGAGGATGCTTTTAACAACCTATGTCTAGGTATAATTAAATTAAAAAGAAGTAAAAATAAAAAAGGAAGAACAGCACAATGTGAACAGTAAACAGCTAAGTTAAGAAGAATAGAAAAATATATATTTTATTATAAACTAAGATATGGTTTTTGACAGATTTTTTAAATATGGCAAGTGATTTAGCTTTTCTGACACCTACGGGTAAAGAGTTCCAAAGGCAAACAGCCTGCACAGCAAAGGATTTGGAGTAAAATGTTGAAGAATGTGCAGGTGCCTTTAACAGGAGGTTATTATGGGAGCGCAAATCGAAAGTGTGTGATGTATGAAGGAAGTTGAAACATTCCTTAAGGTAAAGAGGAGTGTAGGGTATAAATAGTGTACGATATAATAAATGTAGAAGATGAGCATTCCGGCGAAGTGAGATTGGCAGCCACTTGAGTTTTTTGCGATATTCAGAAATGTGGTCATATTTTTTTAATCCAAATATGAATCTAACACAAACATTTTAAGACGCTCAAGTTTGATAAGTTGCTCTTGGGTAATATTAAGATAACAGGCATCCGCACAGTCAAGGATGGGTAGTAAAATTGCTTGAACATGTGAAATCTTAGTGGCGGTTGGAAGAATTTTTTTTAGTCTTCTGAGTGAGGCATAGGATGAGTTATGTCTGTAGTAATATTTTTTAGTCTTCTAGTTAGTTTTTGAACGAAACCTTACGAAAGCCGAAGTTTAACTGCGCAAATCTAAGGTTGGAAGAGCATTGCTTAACATTGTTTACCACACACACTTCATAGTTGAATAAATCTGTCCAACTATATCCGACATACTTAAGTACACTGAGACTTTCTATAATCTCTCAGTCATTGATTATCAAAGCCCTCAATTCAATACATCATTTTGCACGGACAGAGCGACACGACAAAATAAGAGGGATTCCGTTCTTGCTATTTTACTACGAAACCTTGAAAACAAATAGTTACTTTCGCAATCTTTTTAAAACATAAAAAAATATTGTGTAAACTGGCATAAGTTATCAAATAATAATATAATAATACAGGTTAGGGACGCGTGTCACAAGCGTTACACAATAATACATCAAACTGAGGCTATTATTTAAATACTCTTACACAACCTGTAAAACTCTTAAAAGGAATTAAATTTTAAATATAAATTGGATTGTCGAAATATGTTGAAGACCCTTAAATCTCAACATTTTTATGTTTAATGTATTTGTAGGCCCAAAATTACCATTTTGGGCCTACAAATACATTAAACTAAATGACATACAAGCAAAGCAATTTTACAAAGATACCTCTTTGTAAAATTGCTTTGCTTGGCTTTCTGTCTATGTCACAGCTGTTTTCTTAGAAAAAAATGTGAATTAAGAAAGATGAATCTTGGAAAGAATGCGTCTTAGACGTTCCCGACGTCATTCCCTCTTCACAGCCTTAGATATAAAAGTTTTTCGTGAATTTTCGTATGTAACCTTACTATTTTAAATCGGCTACATAACTATTTGTGTGATGTATTGGTCTACTTATTGGCCTACACACTTTACTGGATCTCAGAGATGGTGTTGCCGAAGAGCGTGAAACGACCTCCAGCCGCCATAGATGCGTGGCCGCGGCTGATGGTCCACGTAGGCAATTAAGCCATTACCCGCATTCACGCTACCGAGAAGAGGGCACGGAGATGTTTTGCGCGCATTCCTCTCGATTCCAAACTACCATCTATCCAAGCTAAAATCCGCCGGTCCAAGGAGAGGCTCACCCATAGGGAGGGGGGAGCTTACGTTAGCCAGGGCTGGGGCGTCGGCCATGACCTGTTGTCGTGATATATGACGTCAGGAGGAACACCGGGGTGTTTAGTGGGTATTCTGGCAAAAAGCCGGTGAGTCCCACACTACCCCACTGTTAAACATTTCCCCGAGTAGTGGGGTCTCCGCAGACGGATTCACCCGAAAAAAAGGCAGGCATCGCGTTAGTGTCGCTAAACCCCCATAAGCGACGGTAACCGCTTACCATCAGGTGGATCATCATTCTGTCTGCTGTACTCCAGCTATAAAAAAGTAAGTATTATTTTAATATATTATATATTATATTTTCATCATGCAAGACTGCACGTGCAAGGCAAATACTTTAAAAAACAGTGATGTTATGACTACTCCAGCAGCGGCAGTTAAATTCAACATCCGCCATACATACTTACAATTCCGAGAAACACCACAGAAAATGAATGAATTTATTTAGTTAATTATTAAGTTTATCAAGTGACTGTAATATTATTTATTCATTGTGATAATTAAAACAGCATTTTACATGACTTCTAATTTAGTAACTTAGTTTTCCTTGTCATTATTTTTATCGGCTTAATTTTTTAAGCATTTTCATCATTTCTTGCTGATATATTTTACTGTGTACTTAGTTAGACAGGCTTTTACGTATACGATGTCATGCTCTCAAGTAGTACACTCACGGAATTAAAATGTTCACCTTAAAGTCGACTTTTGCTTGCACGAGTACAAGAAACAGTACTGTCAACATTTTAATTAATGTTATGTTTATAAAATACTAGCTGGGCCCGCGACTTTGTCTGCGTGGATATTTTTTCTTGGAATCCAGAAATAAAGATAGACTAAGTTACTACTCATAACATCAGCTATCTGCCAGTGAAAGTGTCATAAAAATCGGTCCAGCCGTTTTAGAGATTAGCAGGAACATCTAGACAGCTAAGTAATAAGAATAAGTAATAATAAGAAGCTGTTATTCTGTCGTTACAAACAGACACTTAATTTTATTTATTTGTAAGTATAGATAGAAACATGAAAAAAGAAAATTGCAGTGTTGGCAATGACCGACGCTGAGATTACCAATACAAAATAAAGAGGATGTAATCACTACTACCCTTATCATAAATATTAAAACCAATTAAAAGGTTTTACATCTCTAAACAATCTTCTTAGACAAGATGGAAACTGAAACAATTTTGATCTAAATAATTTTAAACCTTATTAACAAACAGTTAAACATAATTTTCTGTGGAACAGTTTGTGTCTGTGTTCTGTGACATAGTTTGAGACGGTAACATGTGCTCGCGGAACGTTAAATGAATCAATTTTAAAACTGGCGAGCTTTTTCATTCTGCCACTGTACATTAAGGTGAACATACCCGGAATTCAAAGCTGGAAAATTAAAATATTTTCAATGTTTGTAATTTCTGTTTATTCTTTTTATACTAAGTCTTTTTTCGCGGCAACACTCGCATAATTTCCGTATCCTATGGTACTATCCCTTTACCGAGATTGAAGTATATATATATACTTATACACAAGCATACTTCAATCTGCGAAGAAGGATCAAACAAATACTACTCAAATGCACATAACGTATCTATGTACGAGTATATACAGACTACTACTACATATATCTTCCTTCTGCAAACAATCAGATTTCCACGATTTCTTTCCGCAGTAGATTAGAATTACATTTGCGATTATGTTTAGTCTTATAAATCATTACAATTTTTTTCTCAGGGACGAAGTTCCTTGCGTTAAAGGTCGCCTGGGCATAACGCTTATTCCTCACATGATAAGTTCTGCCAGTTCACTCTACTGTAAGTGGCGTAAAAAAACTTCGTTCCAAAAAGGTCACATTCAGTTTTATTTCTATGATTTTGATTAGAAATACTTCAATGAAAATTTCGTTTAAATCCTTTTTATGCCACATAATAATTACGACATGCTTGTCTTGTTTCGTGCCATGTTAAGATAATAGCTTCTTAATAATGTGTTAATGAATAGTGGTGAAGCGGAACGTGACTACGACCTCGGGAACGGCGCGCCGTCTCAGGAAGCGTGCTGCTTCCGAGCGGAAGTCGGAGACGGAAGACTTACGTCACTTCCGACCGGCCTCAACGTGTCTCCTTATGAGCACCTCTATTAAGATCAGTAGAACATCCGAAAACATATTACAATAAGGAAATGGATACTTACTGTGTATATTAATGTACAAAATGTTAATAATTTAAAAAATACTTATATGCAATTCAAACAGGAACAAAGATCTATGTATAATATTACAAAATTCTAAACATGCCGTGTCTGTACATTGAAGCTATTTTAAAAAAAACAGACTATATATGACGGAGAACACGATGCATTTTTTTTAGATTTCTTGTCTGTTTGTTCGGGACTCATGTAAAAACTACTGGGCCTAGTTCGATGCTGTTTTCGCTGATCGACAGCAAATTCTTAGACTTACAATCTGCGCTACTGGTTATCCCGGGAATCCCGCGGGAATTTTTCTGAGAACTACTTGAAATGGCCAGATTGAAAAAATATTTCTAATTCACGGTTTTTTCACTAATCGATAGCAAATTTTATGTAATAATTTGTGTGATACTTTTTATCCCGGGAATCCTACGGGAATTTTCCCGGACGCGATTTGAAGTTGTTCGGGTGCATAAAAATTAGCTTATTCCGATACAGTTTCTATTAAAACGACAGCTTACATACTTTGTGTCCCGGGAACCCCGTGGGAATTTCAAGTCAAGCGTGGACAAAGTCGCGGGCATGTCCTAGTGTTATAATATTATTATAGTAACAGCACATAATCGTTCCACTGCTTGGCAGGAGTATCTTAATATTTTAGGGAAACGGGCAGTACACCCTCATCGCTTGTTCAAGACGGCTTGGCGGGCTAGACACATCGACTATCACCATGTACATGTTTCATTGCGATGTTTTATTTCACCACCAACACGTGGTATTTATAGTAACCATATGTACGTTAGGATACATAAGGTTTACTTAACACAGCAAACCAATCTATGTAACTCATTGAGACCCGAAATGATTTCTACCCTTAGAGTTCGAATAGGATCTGCAATTAAGAATTGAAATATTTGTAATTAAGTAGAATTTTACTAACTATGAATAAATGCAAAAGTTCAATTTAAGTAAGTAAGTTTACCCAAATTGAAATACATTGCATGTGGTTTATGGTCTACGAGATAAAAAACTAGGGGCGTCTAAAAGGTAACCATTAAATTGATATTCTTCTTAGTAAAATTTACTAATCTAAAGACATCTATTGCTAGTTTGCATTGGAAACAATATAGTATTTTTTCGATGACTATATATAATATGTACCGGACATGCTTCAAGAATGTATGCATCCAACACATACCTAATAAGCTATTATCCAAAGCACAGAGGTGTTACGGTATTAGCAAGTGAGTTTGTCTGGATATTAATATACTTATTTGTTTGTTTATAATTTAGACCATTATTATGGATCGGTTTTTAAGATATTTTGTATATGGTCGACTCCAACTTGTCAAACATGCGAAGCTTGTAGACTGCATAAATATGTATATAGGTATTAACTAACTAACACGTGAGGAAAGTCTAATAACCCGGCCATAAAAATTAAAAAAGAAAGAAAATAAATTTGGGATACATTTTATCCCGGAAAATAAAAGAGTTACTCATTTATATATGTAATTAACATATTGAAAGATAACCTAAAATACAGAAAAAGCACAATATTCATATAGTCTCCTTATATGTATCCTTTCATAGCTGTATATGAGTTAATCATATACAGCTTCAGTATCATATACAGTATGCGATCAAATTCATACCAGGAAATCGGGATGAGGTCACCGCAACTTGTTCAACGATTTCTCATTTAATTCAGATTAAATACCATCGAGTTAAAGTCGTGAAATAATTAAATATGACGCGTTGCTTACGTATTCAATGTATGACGCCATTTTTCTTACGACGGTAATAATGATGGATGGTAATGTCCGTATGATAAAATAAAGACGAATGTTTGTGTCATATTTTATACGACATTAAGTAAAATTATTACCAAGAAAAGGAGATTGAAAACAAATTAAAATATTTCTGAAGACGGAGAAATTTATATTTATTTAAAGAATACGGTCGTTAAACACAAGTTTAAGGCCGGATGGAGAGAGTAAAGAGTCGAGGATCAACACGGTTTAGAAACACCGGTAGGTCACAGGCAGCTCATAGGTGAGTAGACCCTGGTTACATCCACTAATTAAAACAATCACGTAGAAGAAGAAACCAACCCACAAAAAACATTATTCATAAGCTTTCAATGTTATCAAAACTCAAATTTGAATTTCCTTATCTAGACGTTAGTATTCCGAACTAGTTTTAGGGACTACCCTGTAAGGTAATGACTTTCCAGCAATGTATGTAGTGTTTCCGCTTGCATTCGGTCGGCAATTACGCCTTGGTGGTGGTGTCAAGTGACGTGGCCGCAGCGGGCGTTGCGTGGGCCCGCGGAACGAGTGCGACCGGTCCCCAGGTGTCAGCTCCACTAATACAGGGTGGGATTTGTAAGAACTTCAGATGAATTCAGTGTAAGGATACATTGGCTTTAGTTTAACGCACTTTATGGAACTAATCAACTGTTGTATTTTCTTAAGTTTTCGCGACTAGCACACATAATTAAAATTATGTTTTAACTATTATAAGCGCGGCATTTTATTTGATTTTTATTATGACATTTCAGCCACTATTCATCAATCGTGATCATGAAAGACAAAGATCTCTAGTGTCAATGAGTAATGTCATTATTTAGCCTACCCCAACTTGTTCAATTTAATTATTTAATTTTTGTTTATGGTTGTTATTTTCTTCTTCTTCATTTGCTTCTCGTCAGTGCGAACGACAATCTAAACTTATATATAAAAGAATACACAACAAACTAAATATATATCCCATGAAGTACTATAATTGTAAAATGGCTGTTTTAAAATGGTTAAAATTTAAAACATATAATGAAATAGAAATGTTGATTCATTCCTCTCTAATACTCGATGCACGTATTTAAAAATCAAACACACACACACACACACACACACACATACAAGACACAATAATACGGTTTTTTTTTTCAAAATTAGTCGATTCGATTCCTGGCTAGTAATTTATTTTTAAATACTCTAATTATATCGCTTTAGTTTTCATCAAAATCAGTCCCTAAAGTCCTATGAGTATTTTTCGCTGTATCTTACAGTTTCAGATTTGGCTATTGAACAATGACCGAAACGTATTATAATTTTTTTTTGTCATTTGGTTACGGATGTCTAGAAAGGCATTTAATTACACCTCATCATTGTCATCATCATCATGCTAGCGTTAAATCTCGGTTGCGTTCGGGACGTCTGCCTCGAAGCGCGAGGTCCGCTTTCTTACTTTTTTTCTCCACTTCGCGTGTTCGTCGGCATCCCTATTTGTGAGACCATTGGTACGCATGTCATCCTTCACGACGTGAAGCCAGCATTTCTTGGGCCTACCCCTTCGACCGGGACCTGGCGGAGGCGCCATGGCTAGACATTTGTTCCCCACGTAAGTAGCCGGTTTCTGTAAAACGTGACCGTACCAACGTACGCGACACCTTTGCAGTTTAACTTCAAACTAGAAAAACTACTGAGCGATGCTATCACCTAAATTTATCCAGAAATTTTTGCCCGTTACTCTAAAAGTTAGCGGGGAGACGGGCAATGTGGATATTTGAAAGAACACCTCACAATCTCCTCCCCCTTTCAACTTATATAATATATTACTGGAAACATTTTTTTATAGATTGAGAAACTTCTTAAAACCGTATCCATATCAAAAAGCTGTAACCATACGTATATACCAGACGGACAGAGGGCTGGACAAACTGACACAACGTTTTATAAGGGTTAAAGTTATGCCAAAATAGACTGTGTGAAGGGTGCCTAAACGATTTGTGACAGAGGACGAATGCCAGAATAGCTACCCAAATCAATAATTTAAAAAATGTCGTATAATAACCGTTAAAACGTAGTTTATGCTAATAGTCACGTGAAATCTTAGAAAAAAAACAATCTAGCTTGAAAGTATTGTAGCTTTGAAATAGTCGTGTAAATAATATTTATTATGTAGTTGTAATTTAAATACGTGCCTGTGCACCTAACAACCTAAGCGTAGTCGCTAAGCTAGCAAGTCAATACGGTTGTTTGCGTAAACATTCACAACATCAGCTGGGTATGTAGGTACTATGTAACGATGCCACTTCGTAATGCAACTTAGATAACACTTGAGTTGTGTTAGCTTGAAATTATATTTGCTCAAAAAATGCTTGAACCGGTCTCGTTTATTATCTTTGATAACTTGGTAAAGTATAGGAGCTGTAAGTTTGTAATTCTATAAATTGCTTCCTCTTATCTCTATTAGGGTACGGTATCTATTAAGTTTCCTCGAGATTAGGCATTTTTGAAGCACAAGCACAGCACAGGGAAACTGTTAATAAATAATAGAATGCTAATAATAGTGACACTATGTTCTTAGTCTACTTAAATCCATTATCATACCAAATTTTATGAAAAACAAGGTATAGAACGTTATTCTTAGTATTTATAAGCAATTTATGAAATTCATTTCATTCTTATAAACACAAACACAAGTGTATGTACCTTAATGTACCTTACTTACGTATGTGTAAACTCTTAGATTTGTCAATGCGGTGCATAGGTATGGATTTGTATAGCAGGCAAAAATACGCCGAGGATTGTGCGTGTGAATCGTAAATTTCCCTATGACCTTGGTATTAAACCGCGTTCTTATAATAAAAGCATAAAGTTTAAAGTACCATAAAAGATGCCTTTTATTTCTAATAATAGTGGTGACGGGTTCAAAACGATTGGTGTTATAAATGTCAGCTTATGAGACTGTGCTGCTGATTCTGTACAATATATTAAGTTGGCGATTGAGTACCCGCAGGTTTTTTACATTTGAACATTCGGTATGTCTTCAAATGTTTTTGGCATAAATCGTATTTTTTTTTGTACTTATAAATCATTCAAAGGAAGATGTTTTCATCGGAATCCATGTTTTTGTTTTTTAGTTCTACTTAATCCATGTTAATTTTCAGATCATTAAAATGGAATGTCAAATCGAGGAAACTGATTGTTAATCAAGTTTCTAAGGCCGCAAAAGCTGCTTGCGAAGTTTGTGCTGTGTATGTATGTAGAGGGCGCCATAGCTAAAAAAACCGAAATTTCAAATTTTTCAAAAAATTGATATTAAGTCTTAAAATCGCAGCTCGTTTTGGCCGTCTAGTTGAGTTCGGTGAAGCGATTAAAAAAAACACGACCGGAAGTTAGTTACCAAACGAATCATCGTGATCATCATTTCTAAACCTGGGGTTTGCTTTTCAACTTTTCTTCACTTCGCGCGATCTTCAATATCTTTATATATATATATATATATATATATATATATATATATATATATATATATATATATATATATATAATAATAGTTTTGGCACATATAATTCTTTCACGATGTCAAGTCAACATTTCTTTTTACTTTGCCTTTAGTGACCAAACCAATTTTTTCCTAATTATCCGTGCAAGAACGGAGAATAAATACGATTACCTGCGGCCGGGTGGCCTGTCGTAATAGGCGACAAAACAACCCACAGCCAGGTGGTAGAGTATTTGCCCGTCTGGATGGTTACCACCTCAATCTAGATAGAGTATGCCGCCATAACAACCTTGAGTTGTGTTTTGGCATTAGTGGCCAGGTTTCAGTCTCCCTTTAGAGAGCGGCAGCACATTATTAGCACCTTTGGTGTTACAAATGCCCATAGGTGACGGGAACCGCTTTTCATCAGGTAGGCCGTCTGCCTGTCTATTGAACTCATGCCATAAAAAACCTAAATTGTATAATAACCTACTGCTACGTATTTACTTGTCCTGTATAAAAGGCAATAAGGAAATAAAAATAATATAATTATTCGAATATGCAAACATCGCACCAATCTCTTTTATATATTAGTTTGTATCTATTAAAGTGGTAAGTCTAAAATATTATTTAGCTGTAAGCAACGTATTAAAAAGTCCTCATAAATCTTATCTGTAATTATCACGAGCTAGTTCCGACACAACCACACGAATTGCACGTATATCGTTGCCCCTATTGCATTATCTATGTGTGGCATAACTACTATCGAGGATACATGCTTAATCTTTTCCGTTTTCGATAAAACATGAGGTGATTGACACAATTTTATTGATGCGATTTCATACTCACGTTGCTAAACTTATTTCGTTACTTTATTCGAAATGTTAACAAAATTAATATTGTTACACACATTGGTAAATAGTATTTATCTGATAAGTAATTTA
Source organism: Dendrolimus houi (assembly GCA_039645545.1). Classification (NCBI taxonomy): domain Eukaryota; kingdom Metazoa; phylum Arthropoda; class Insecta; order Lepidoptera; family Lasiocampidae; genus Dendrolimus; species Dendrolimus houi. The sequence goes on from CM077132.1 coordinate 11,817,448, forward strand.
CTTAAAGCAATTTATTATTTATAAATCTTGATGATACAGTGGCTAAAGCATCGGCCTCTTATTGTTTTTTTATTGCACGAGTTCAGCAGACAGGCAGGCGGCCCACCTGATGTAAAGCATTTCCTGTGGACATTTGTATCATCAAAGGTGCTACCAATATGCTGCTGCTCTCTAAAGGGAGACTGGAACCTGGTCATTAATTCGGGAATACAACTCGAGGTTGTTATGGCACCATACTCTACACAACTCGAGGTTTTTATAGCACCATACTCTAGAATAGGGGTGGTAGCCATCCAGACGGGCAAATACCCTACCACCTGGCTGTGGGTTGTTCTGTCGCCTATTACGATAGGCCGCCCCCCGGCCGCAAATTTTATTCTTTCTCCGTTCTTGCACGGATAAATTTTAATTGGAATGAAGTAGGTTCAATTCCTCGTTAGTTTTTGTGACCTATTATGTACATTGTTTGAAATATTACGTGTTGGCGATGAATAAAAATTACACGAGGGAATTTGGACATAGTGATTACGCATGTTGGCATCTCGCTTATCTACATTGGACTAAACTTATAAAGTTCAATCCCAGCAATAAGATGATTGAAGTAATCATATTAAAACAATTTAATATAGAACTTGAATGAAAAACGTATCAAAAGCAAAATGCGTGGAATAAATGAAAAGCTGATGAGCTGTTATTAAAACTCTTTTACTCTCTCGTGATGTGAAAATCCTAAAGGTCATACATATTTAATTAAGTACGCACTATTTGTATTCCGGGCTTAAAACAATCAATATCATAATATCTACGTGTGATGGTTACTCTTAACGGAAATTAAACATTAAAGACGCATATAAACAGTTGCAAAAACTGAATCTAAATAGTATTTAATAAATAATATAGTGACAAAGTGATTAAATTACTGGTAGAATGTGACGCTTTCAAGTAATTTATTTATTTTTAATCTGTTTGAATTAAGAAGCTTCGAGTCTGCGGGCATGGTTTGAATAACGAACGTTGTGGGCGTGGCAACAGGTTTTTAAATAAGAAAAATTAACGTCACATTTTATTCACTTTTGGTAATTTCTGAATAATATTAATTATATAATCATTTATTATAATGATATTAACTTTATATTTACTGTCATGAATCAATTTTTTGTTGCTATACTAGGTAATTTTACAACAACGTATTTCTGTTTTGAAAGATATTATGCAATTATAATAGGTGGACTTGTGGTGTAAAAGGCGACTATAATGAGAGTGAAATACATAAACCCGGCCATAAAATCACCTGTAAGTTTTGCTCGCGTAAGATTCTAAACTAAGCGTGCACTACAATTTCTTTTCTTAATACCGGATCTACCTGTAAAAAGATGAGTGTAGTGTTGACAATTATAATGCCTGCTGAGTCTTAGAGGTTTACGCGAGGAAAACTTACAGGTGTAATGCAGGGCCGATAACAATCATTTGAAAAACCATTACCTAACCTTACCTTGAATGTAACTAGAAAACTCCTAATATTAATGAAGAAGGATTAGATATACACATTTATATATACTAGGTTTATACATTAATTTAAAGCACTAGTCATGTTAATTTGAAAGTATAATGCTAACATGGCATTTGAAAGCCTCCCTTTTTATATTAACATAGTTTTAGAATTTATTGTGAAATGTATCAACTACGCATTTCTAAGCTTATAAACTATGGCTAGAATTTCCTTAAAGTTATTATTGTACGAGGAATTATGCCGCGAATCTAACTGTGGCGGAAGGAACACTGGGATTTGGCTGAGCATTCGATTGTCTCGCGAAACCCACGCTATTATGCTATATCCCTAGCCCGAAGTCTATAACTTTCACAAAAAAAACATGCTAATGCGAGTCAAGATCCATTCGGCCCATGATGGTAGGCGTAGTCTCTAAAATTCATATTAAATCACTCTCGGGGCCTCTATCCTTAATTAAATAAGCTAACTAACCCTGAGCAATGGAGTGTTCAAAAAGCTCTCCCAACTCAGAAAAAATACGAAATTCCAGGCCATTAAGGAATGAAATAGCGAATATTTATAAATATTCTTTAAAGAATAAATTACACAGCGTTTTGTCATCAAAGAAGTTAGTTATCCGTTGAAAACAAACACAGAACGCTGACATGACTTCTCAGTATGCACGATGCGTTTGACGTGCACGGAACGCTTATCTTATTCTCACAGTCGATTTTAATATGTTACCTGTACAATGCGTCTTTAATATACATAGAACCTTATGCCCATGGTATAAATCACACAATAAATACGCAGCGAGGTGACGTTATTATGTCGGTTGGGTTAGCTTTGGTTTCTGAGCACGTATTAAGGCACGATATATCACTGAACAGGTAGACTCATAGTTTTGTAAGGCGATACGACATGTTTCACGCGGCATTACTGTGGTGATGTAACATTTACAGGTGGAAATAGGAACAATGTCAAGGTCCAAAATTTCACTCGTTGACAAGGTTACCGTGCCTAATGGGGGACGATGAAACGTTATTAGAACCAAAGAAATAAATATTAATTAATGAGCTTGTAGGGGTCTTAGAACTTTGATTTTTTGAAGTGAAACTTCTTTAGAATCGTTGTGAGTTGAAATTCGTTGAAACGAAAAAGCGACATTAAAAAGAGATAAACACATAAATCTATAGGACTAAGCCTGCAAGAGAATGAGATAGAATAAGTACATTATATTTAATCATTTAAACACTATACTTATAAAGATAGAGTTGGAAATGTTTTGAAGTTTCTCGTTAATATATCAAATTCAGTGTTCTAAAGCTTAAATATATTATAACGATATAATAAATGAAATGTGACGTCACGAAATTTAGAATCCCTCCCACCCTTGTCATACTTTGTTTCACTTCTACTGCGTTTGAACTGCACATACAACAGCACTAGACAGCTGTTCCCCACATAATTAGCCGGACTCTCTTGCAAGTTATGCAGAATCGGTGTGGTCGGTGTACCAGGTACCAAAGCTTACCGAGTGTAAGCGATTCGCTCGGTGTGTGTTGATCCTGCACCGACACCATACATGATTGAACCACCTTCAGTATTAAAAAACTATCAAACCTTGTCAAGGAGTACCTGAAAGGGATCGCTTTTTAGCAATAAGCTCGCCGTTGTACTATCTTTTGTCTTGCCTACTTCTGTTTGTCTATGCTTTAGTGTACAATAAAAATTTGTCAGGCAGTCAGTATGTTATCAAATATAAATAACGTTGAAACTATTTTTTTAAAGCATGTCATATGATAAAATCCATTGTGATCTTATGAATACAAGAGGCAATAGTCAAATTAAAGAAAAAACTTTGAAGGGTCTCTTTAAAGTTTTTTTGTTTCTAATAAAACTGCTGTAAAAAGTTTTCAATTAACACTACCGTATCATAACGTGTTTCGCTCCAAAAAAACGAATCGATTTTCTAATCCTATTGTCACTTAACACAAAAAATGTTTATTTTACGGCCAAAACTAAAACTAACAAAAGGTGTTACGTAATATCTTTATGTTACTATGAAATAGATTGTGCAATTCACGTTACTATGGTGAACGGTCTAATTAAAGTAAAAAGACAACACGAATAAGGGAAAGGTGACAACTATCGCGGCCGTATTTGTTCCGCTTCCCATTTTGAGCGTGGAACTCCAAAAAGTTTTAAATACTAGGCAAGCACATATCGTCGTCGTCAGACAATCGTAATATGCCTTCTCAAGTTTACGTCACATATCTTTACTCTTCTCATGCATCGTCTTTACGCAGATCGTCTGTCCACATCGAGCTGCAGGTTGCTGTACACTATATTTGTCGAGCTGCGGTCTCCACTTCTAAGTGTTATTTCAGTTTGCATATTGAACAAAAGTCCCAAAAAACTCCCAGTGAAGCGAAATTAAAACTAAAAAAAACTAAAACTTTATTCTTATAAATAAAAGAACACTTGTATTGTATAATCATTTAAAACCATAGTGCGTGATATTTCACTAAACATTTGAGATTTTCCATTCATATACAATTCTGGCTTAAAACAATATCCTCAAACTGTTGTACGTTAGATTCTAATTATGAATTACACCTATTATAATTATAAGGGGCCTAATTAAAATTATATTATAAAGATCTACATATTTAAATGACGGAGGTAGTCGTTCGAGCATGATGTGAATTCAACAGTAGGTGTGGCAACTAGATTTACTTCTTTTGATAGTATCTGGAGTCGTTATGTATTTAATATCTTTAGACCATAAAAATTTAAGGAAAAGACGAGAACGATGAAAAATCTTTAACAACTCAGGTAAGCAGCTTAGTGCCTATATATAACATATATTTATTAAATATTTTACTTGAAAAGAGAAATCAATATAGTGAACATAATTTGCAGTTTGGGTAAATGATTCTATATAGACGAAATTTGGCAGTAATATGTATTGTAGATGCCGTTATACAGGATTGTTGTAAAATCTCAACAAGATTGGTCGTAGGCGTAGTAAAAGTAACAAAAATTTGAACATTTTTATATTTTTCAAATTTATAACCATCTTTTAGTTTCGAGAAAATATTTACTTTATCTCAATGTACTTTAGTGACATCTTTATTTAAGCCAATGTAGTTTTAGATGGTTATTATATTGTTGTTTAAAATGCTTGTTTAAAGTTCAAAAAAAGAACTTCGCTTTACGTGGACTAACTCGTATTTATTTGTATAAATAGTTTAAGAATTTATCGTAAAATATATACTATATAGGTACCCTATTCCAGAGAATATGGTAACTTCTTGAGTATACGGAATTAAAGTTGACGTACGCGAACAACGCCGCGTGGAAAGCACGGGTTACTTATAAATAGATCAGTCGTCTAATTATCAAGACTTTTTGCTTTTAATTTTTTCACTTCCATTAATGGATATCTTACTTTGTCGTCCTTTTGTTCGGCCGAGGCAGACTCGCGGGCGTTGCGGACGGCGAACCAGTTTTATACCAGGTTCAGTTATAAAGTTCACATACAACATATATCTATAGCTTGTATCCTTATTTATCCTCTTTAATTTCTCCATAGACATTTTGGTAATAATTCAAAATAGATATTATCTAGTTTGTATGGTTACGAGTCTCCCTAGTACAGGTGTGGATATGAAGTCATTATATTTGAATTTTTTGTTTAATAATTTGAATTTAAATAGCCTTGTTAGGTTGGGTGTTCAAATACTTTTCATCTGAACTGAAAAAAATAATAAAGTTTGATATAGTGATGTTTTTTTTATAAATAATTTTAAGTGTTGAAAGTAAAAATTATTGGAACTGAAATTTATTGTTGACAGTTTTTAAGTTTTTTCGAAACCTTTATTGCTCATTATTCTTTGTTATACACAGTAAAATTAGATTTAAAATAATAAAATATACATTATAAAGGCGTGTTTAGTGATAGAGAAGTTTCATTTCAGTAATGTTACCTTTTGTATAGCTGCAACAACCATAACCAATGCATTGATTCTCAAATGGAGACGCCTGCCCGATGTAGACTGATGAAAGTGGGATCACATCTTTTTCAGAGGTGAATACACATTCTACTACTTGGAAACCAAGGGGGCCAAAGGCGTTAGGCCCCCTGGGTTTACAAGCAGTAGAATACGTTGCGTCTGCTTTTGTAGAATCGCTTAGAGAAATTGATACGTGTCTAGATAAAATATACTGGTACGAGTAAGACATAACATATTATATGATTCCACTTTATTTTGTTATTGGTCATATTCGTAATACGAAGCTGCAAAAGCGGTTGATTTAGGCCCTCTGCATTGAGGTACTGTGAGGCTCCGAACCTTTTATATACACCAACCCCCTGTTCTTCCTGGCAGTCTTTGTCCGGGCAGTGGATTCTCTTGGGGATACTTCTCCAACCTGAACATAAACGGGCTACCATTTGATGCGTCAGTATAGCTAATGCCTGGCGAATTTGACTGGGGTGATTTGAGAAACCCCCGGCTGATTTTAGTGGGTATCTGGCAGTCGCCGCTAGTACTAGAACACCTCGTTGTTCTCCGGGCAGTGAGCTGTGTAGTAAAAGTTTCCACCTCGACAAAAAATCCATTAATCCTGTGTGTTACATTTCATAAGCCTTTACTTAAGTACGAATAAACTTATTAAAGCCCAATCTTTTCTAATTAAATAAGTACGTTAACTTAGTTGTGAATGCATCCACGTGTGATTACAATGATGTGCCTTCAAATCCTTGACTGGGATTTGTTAGGTAATTTCTCTGAGGGTCAGTATGTACATTAGTACATGATTATCTTATAATTACTACGTACTAATAGCAAAATAAAACATCGTAAGTAGGTAAACCTTACACATCTAGATAGCCAATTTATGAAATCCTCCTTGAACAATCTGATAAAAGAACAAATTGGGAGGGCTGGAGTCTAAAGAAATTTCCTCTTCGGGCCAGTAAAAGCAATATTTCGAAAGTAAATGACTCTAGACTCTCTTATTAATGTATTAAACATCGTATACCTGCTTAATATACAATTGGATTACAATCGTCTTGCAACATCTAATCCTACAAATGTTATATGAAGGTGTTCGACCAATTTTCCTTTTACTTTTCCCGCATTCATGCTAAAGCAGTCACGTACAGGCACGTCACTTGGCAGGTACAGCAGGCTAATCATTATAAAAGGCAGTAACGGTGGTGCAAGTGTATGTGCAATACGCAGCTCGAGAATATAAACTGCAGTGTTATGTAACGCTAAGTCTCTATAGGTACAGATATGCTACATAATACGGTTATAGCGCGGAAAAGTTGATTTATTTTGCCGTTTTACGCTACGTAAAATATAAATATAGTCTTGTTAGATACAATAATCCCTACGATTATTGTATCAACTATACTTGATATAACTTTAATGATTTTACTGTGTAGTTAATATCATGAAGATCTCAAGTAAGATAATTTTAATTAAAAGTACAAAACAAAAAAAAGGAGTATGGATATATATTATTTTGATCTAAGATCCTAATTTATTTTGAAAGCAAGTAGCATTGATTACATTGCATTAAATTTTGATTTTGGCACTATTCGTCCCCGAAACATGTACCTAATTTTATCTCTGAAACTATCTCATTTTCCGAGATGTAAGCTGTATACTATGTCCATTTCCAGAATTGAGACTACCTATTTTATATACTTTTCAGCAAAATTGGTATGGTGGGTTTTTTATGAAAGCGTGTGCATTTATAACCTTAAGTATGGAATAAAATCTTATATTATTGACAACAAGCTTTTTCAAATACCTTTTTATTTGTTGAATGTTATCTACTTAGCTACTTACCAAGTCACCATTATGTTATTCCCTGAAGGGACACACATAGTGGCTTAAAAAAGAAATCTAAATATAATAAATAAGTAAATAGTGGAAAAATTTCATCATGAATTGCGTGTTTATTTAATGTTAGAAAATGTAACACAATGTAAATTCTGTATAGAGAATTTATTTTACAACCTATAAATTCTGGAGTGTTTTCCTAAAGATCGTCCTAATTCTCATTCTTTTCAAATTAAATATTTAACTCCCTAAGACGCTAAAGCTGTGTCTGAAAACAGTTTTATTTACTATGTATTCGGTATTCCCAATGTAAGTCTTGTAACTTGTTACTATTCAATTTGGTTACATCAACAATTCAAAGGATGCTGCTAACTTACCATGCTGGAACATATATGTCCTCCACTACAATATAAATGGATTAACCGGATTGAATACTACATATTTTGCCACGTGGGTAGGCCACTGCCAATATAACATAGGACTTGTCGCGAATATAACATAGGAAGTGGTATGTTGGAAGGTATCGATGGTCGTTAAATGCTAAGGCTCTATGAAATGTTGCAGGGGTCGAGTTACATGAGCGATTTATGGTTTATGACTTCGCTCGTAGGTGATTGATCCAGCATGCCAACGTCTAGTGTATGCAAAACTGAATTATATTTTTCGATCGATTTTGTTAATTCTGTTAAAATGAACTTGATGTACATTTTTTTTACATTTAGGCGTAAATTTAATCCTTTATTGTGCACCAAAGCATAGATAAACAGAAATAGAAAAATACAGGAGATAGTACAACGGGCGGCCTTTTTGCTAAAAAGCGATCTCTTCCAGGCAACCCTTGGCAGAGATTGATAGATTTTAATACTGTCGACGGTGGTGCAGTTTACAAATAATGATAAATAATAAGTATACACCATACATGTAAGTACAAAAAAATATAAATGTATATACATATGTATATACACATACGTATACACACACGTATATATACATATGACAATACAAACATACATATATATAACAGTATTAGGAATTATTATATCTTGGATCTGCATCTTGGCAAATGGAATAAATAATCTGGGATACTTCAAGTCCGGTGTACCGACAATCTGTTTATGACTGCCGCTAAGGCCTAAGTAAGAAAAGTAGAAGGTCGGAAAATATGAAGCACGGTTTGTATATATAGCCAGTGTCAAGTATTCATGGGTATTCAACTTTCAAAATAATAAGTCGATTCTGATGTATAATTTTCGTAAAGCTCAGCCAAATTGTAGGTTTGTACTAAATCCGATCAACAAAGTTCGTATGACAACTCGAGAGGCCACATTTGACTACACAGTTTACATTTCTCACAAGAACACTTAATTACTAAATACTTAACTATCAATATCGTACTATTGTTTATTTTAGAGTAATTTTTAGATAATAAAACTACAGTCTATATAAAGTCCCTTGTCAATTTGCGCCGAATACGCCTGAAGGCAACTTGTTGAGGCCCCGTGTTGGGTAGAGTACTACTGAATTGGCTAACAAGAACGTCGTCCTTTAATGGAATTAAAGTAAAATTTGAACTCAAAGAAAACACCAAACTGGCCAATCATGCTGAGCACCAGATGGATGATAAAGATGGCTATACGATAGATAGTCTTTCATAGAAAATAAATTACTGTTCAGTCTTTTGCAGCTAATCTAGAAAGTCGTGAAATGTCTTGGAATATGTGGGTGCAGGAATACGGAATAACAGCATAACATTTTCTCGGCGAGTTATGGCATTTTAAAAGAAAATAAATTTTTTCGAAATGTGAAATACGAATTCATTTTCTTTTTGTGCAAATGTTAAAGAGAATATAAATAACTTATTCCTTTTTTGAGTATTAGAACAGATATCCGAAGTAAAAAACGAAGTCACATTAACGCGAGATTTTTTTTTATTGGAAGATGTGATTTTAAACGTTAATACAATAAATACTCTTTATTGTACACCAACATGACAGAAAAAATAAAGATATTAGTTATACCGCATACATTTTGATGCAGTAAATTTAAACAGCATTGTGTATTATTAGGAACGAAAAAATGTCATGTCGTCTTTGTCAATTTGTGTTGTATTGTTCTGGATTTCCTGACGATCCTTTATAGTATTACCAGTCCCTGGATATACACTACCGATACATAAATCAACTGTATTAGTTTGTATATTCCCAATTATTAATTTAATATCACTAAACATATGCTTAATAGCAAAGTTCTTAATTACACCTGTTCGTCTATTGAACATACTATAAGCAGATAAACTTAAGTGCTATAAGGTAGTAGAATGGGCAGCCTTATTAACCTTTGGATGGACAAAATCTAAAAGCAAAGATAGCTTTGTCGAACAGTTGACCTAGATAATAATAATAAAACATAATTATTATTATACATACAGATAAATTAGCTTCGAGACGTTTTTTGCTTCTGTAGTAGTGAATGGTCAGCACATAAATAAATAATCTAATGATTTTTATATATTTTGATTATTTTTATAGGCAGTACTTAATATGAAAATAATAATATTAAATGATACTAAAATAATAGACATTAATATTAAACAAGTTTTAATACTAAATTTCGTCAACTCCAAACATTTCGTACTGATCCTCTCCCTCATTTTCATCCGATGAATCATTTGTGTTAATTCTAATTCGTTATGTTTCTATTTCTCTAGAGTTATGCTATAAAAATTTTCTTCAGCTAATGTCATTCAAGTTCATTGTGACAATTTTTTTGCAACGTAAGTTTTCACTATCCCCCATATATTTTCAATTGGATTAAACTGAGGGTGATATGACGGTAAACGGAGCACAGTATGACCGTGCTGTCTTAATATTTCGTCTATCTGATGGTCTACAAATCTCGCCTTATTTTTCAGAATCAGTTAATCAATTCATTAATTATTTGTCAAATTGAAACCAAATAGTCGGACCTCACAACAATTAGCAATTTGAATAATTATTATTTATTTGACTTTTCATTGTAAATATATTTTCTTCTTCAAAATCTATCGAACTTCTTTTTGCTGATTGTACAAGGAAATTTAAATTTCAAGTATAGAATTCCTGTAAATATACAACTACTTTTCATTTCCGATATGAAGAAAGTATATAAAAACTAATTAGTTAAACAAATAATTACTTGTTGTTGTCTGGAAGAGATCGCTTTTTAGCGATAAGACCGCCCTTTATACACAACTAGATATAATTTTAGTCTTTAAGTTCATTTTTGTATTGGTGTATAATAAAGTGTTATCTATCTATCTATCTATCTATCTACTTCTCTAATGAAGTCAGGCGTTAAATCCATGTCTAAATCTGATGAACTCATTTAATACGTAATACATATGAAACGTCAAGTATTTTTATATTAGTATTTTTTTCTGTGACATCCTGATGATAGTAAATATTTAGCTCAAATGTATTTAAATGAAATAATAATTTAGTGGAAAGTCATTTATAAGTATAAAATGATGTTACAAAATTGTTGATATTTTGTATTACAATTTATGCCGCGATTTAACAGTGGCTGTAAAAAAACTTGGGACATACGTCGCATTATTATCTATGGTTCGCATAATTTTAATTTTTTTTGGGAGTGTTTGGCAGGAACTGAAAGTAAATGTTGTGCTGTGCAGGTTTTTTTTCTAAAAATGTGTAAAATTACTCTAAAATGAACAATAGTTGTAGGATATTGATAGTTTTTGAGTAGTAATTATGTGTTTTGTGAAAAATGTGAACTGTATAGTCAAATATGGCCTTTTCAGTTGTCACAAGAACTCCGTTGAATGGCACCAGCTGATAACCTACAGTTCAGCTGTGCTACACATAGGCTTAAGAAAATGAAGAAACTACATTATAATCTAAGATCTGGCTTAAAGTCCTAGCTGCCAAGCCATAAAACTGAATAAAAATAATAAAATTTATTTTTTTGACATAGGGAGAATCGTTTCCCATTGACAAAAAGTGCTATTTTCATCCCCGTAATTAGGCAATTCCAAGCATACTTTCGGAATATGAGAAATGAAAACAATATTTTCACATCTCGCAACAAGTCATATCATATTTTATCAACTATTTGAATTCAAATTGTGGGCTTAGGCACACGAGGCATTACATTGTTAATTTAATACCAACACAAGGAAGCTATCGAATATTTATATTGATATTCGACACGTTTATGGAATACTTAAATATTGTTTGCGTTTCGGGGAAGTCTCCAGGGCTTATCATTATATTTAATTTATTTAAATTACTGATCTATCCATAGATAAATAGGTTATAAGTGTCTGTTCGACGTCTGTTAGTCCAATGAAAGCGATTGTGCTGATAATGTAAACGTTTAATAAAATTAAAACTTGATTGATTTTTTCTGTCCGGCCTCCCTAGGCAAGAGGCATTAGTACTAAACGAATAAAATGAAAATGTATAGGAATGACATAATACTTAGCGTAACGATATTTCATTCCCATACATTTTCTATTCTATTCATTTAGCGTTAATGCCACTTGTCGAGGGACTAGAGGGGTAGGAAATATTTCGGCGTTTTCGGCGGGAAATTGTAGAATTTTGTTACACATGAACAGATCATTTTCAAGTAAAATCTATGTATTTATTTGGTATTTCACCGTTGCTTATTATATGAACATTGTTTCAGAATTTGTTGTGATATGTGTCAACTACCCTACAATAACTATTTAATGTGATATTTTATAAATTATTTTGGCAATTGGTCTTTGGTCTGGTTTTAGAATTTATAATAAAGCAATATGTTAAATATGATTTTGTGTAAAACTCAGGTATGACTTACAGTCAGGGACAACGTCTGTTAGTATATATACCTCTAGTCTCTTACAAAGATATTAACAATTATATATATATTTAAATTATAACTTATATCATAATAACAATATCATTGTAAATGTGCCGGATGTTAGACAATGTATTATAGTAATTGCAAAAAATAAGTAGGTATTGTATGCTGTACGTACAAATGTAAATTGAGTGCCCATTTAGTTACATAAAAAATAAGGAAGCTTACAAAGTATCAAAAATTAAGTTTTTATCTGCGCTTCAAGGATCTACTGCACGATTTTACTTCAAGATTTTTTGTCCAAAACTTAATGGTTAGGAGTAGATGGTTTACAAATTGTTAAGTAATGGGTGTACAAAATTTATAATACTGTTAAAATGCCGTGTCTATTATATTACAGACTGTGTTCGTCACTTCGTTCACACAGGACTTTATATTTATGTCATTTTTTGTTAACGCTGGTAGAATGCTTTTGCACGTACTCTCGGGTCCCGAGGAGGTCACCAAGGGGTATGTGGGACTCCCGACGGACCGCGTTGCGGGCCTATGCGAGAGGTCACTGAGGGCCCGCAGAGCTTTTCAGCGCAGCCGACGCCGACGACGCTCGAATGAAGCTGATGAAGAACAGCTGCAGGAAGCGTACAGCGCCGCCAAAAAGGCTCTTCGAATGGCAATCTGCCAAGCGAAGGCTTGAGCCCGGGAAGAGCTCCTGGCCGGGTTGGATAGGGATCAAAATATAAATCATACAAGGCAAACTGCCTACTCCATGTTTTAATCCCAGATATGTTCATTAAAGTCCATTAAGCACTTTCGAAGCATTGTGTCAGACAGCCTGACAAATAAAAGTTCTTTAGCCATATTATTATAGTTATGAGGTTTGTTTTACGTTTGGACATTTATTTTAAAATCACAAATTTCAATTTTATTTCTTGCTCTAGACCTATATTTCTAAAGATATGTACGTATATCCAGTAAAAAATTGGTTGAGATGTCAGTCCACGCAAAAAGCAGGGTACTGTGAAGATCACAAACGTCCTCTACGTTTAATTTTAGGACTTTAGAAGTCCAATTCAAAAGTATTTTGCTTGTACCGTGCTCGATCTTAGACCATATCTCCGCTCAAATCGAGCGAGATAATGATCAAACGCGAACCTATACGTGATAAAAAAAAGTCATTTCACTTGCCTGACGAGTCATAGAACCGAAAATATTCACTCCAAACATACTATATACCACCCTGTAAATGTCTCCTTACCTACTAAGGTTTCAAAATGAACATTAAGTATAATATACTCGGTATGCATGTCCAAGGTAGATTGGCCAGTTTTACAAATTGATCATTTCGATGTGCAGATCTTATTACAATATTTACCATTCACGGTCAGCAAATGGTAATCGTAACAATATGTACATTAGACCAGAGAACTCCCTTATTGGCGCATATTTCTCGGTCAGGATTCGTAACTACGTCCTGTTGAAGAGTTTGAGACGCGAGTGAGTTAAACACTGAGCTATTAAGACTTATAACAAGCAGACATTACGTATTCAAAATTACATATGTAATACTTTCTAATTACAATCTATTAAAATGAATAATACGTTGTTAGATTTTGACAATACCCAATTTCGTCATTAGAAACAAGCTCGTTGTTTGTAATAGAAACTTGTCAAACGAAGTATAACATATACTGAAACTAATAGTATGATAATGACCATTCATTATTCTTGCCATATAGATTTGCATAGATACACGTATAATACGGTATTTTATCATGAATGTATTGATCAGGTGATAATTAACGACAGGAGACCGGTTAAATTAGATTAAAGCTCTGAATAATAGAAACAAAGGATATACATACCCTTAAGTATAATAAATAAATTAAATGTTCATACTAATTTCGAAATATGTGTTTGTTTGTTCGTACCTTACGGTCTTGAAATGTACCGATTATAACGACTTAAATTTCATTACTTTATAGGCTATGAAAATAAAAAATGAAAATGAATGTATTAATTATTTCAAATAGAATCTTACAGAGTACGTATTGAAGATCATGAGTCTAAAACCGCTTCCAAAGCAATTTACATTTATAGAAGCAGCGCAACAAACTCCTCAGCAACATATAGATAGAAAACGCTTTATTGTTCACCACATACACGTTAAATAAACAAATTACAATAGTCACATTGAACAGTAAAGACAGGAACAATGGGCATATTTTAACTTTATAATTATTATGTATATACATTCGTGATCTTTTTTTAAAATGTATATAGAACTAATATAAGCTGTAAAGTTAAAGATACTAAAGAGGATACTTTATATCCCGATATATCCTGTGGGATACAATGTTAAAATCATACTTAACTAAGTGTGTATGTAATCGTCCAGACGTGCTTACATGTGCACGCTCACGTATCTGTGTGACAGTCAAATTAATCAGCAGATAAATACAATTAATTGTATATTTTCCAGCAAAGCAAGTTACACTTGTGATACGGGTAATTATACATATTATACAGCAGATATCTATGGGCCGATCTCAGACATCGATTCTAATCTAGAATTCACAAGAGAAAACTCGATTACAACATTTATTTATTCTGCTCAAAAAAGAACCCGAGACGTCTCCGTTCCAGTAAACTAGACAGGTCAACATTTAGACTACTAAAATATAGAAGTAGTCAATTATAATCTAAACGACTTATCAACTCTTCAGGTGATCATAGTGCTGGTGCCTACCTTGGACAACGGATTAGTATAGCGACTCAGCAAAGAAACGTAGCCAACCTTCTGGGTACCTACCCCATACAAGACGGTACTTATAATCTTGAGGGATAATAGGTAGAATACAATATAACTAAGTTAAGTTTTTTTTAGTGTATTAATTAATAATCCATATTTATAAAAGTAATGTCTTAGTTTTATAAATATGCATTAGTAGCGGTCCAGGGAGACGTTGTCCTTGCCTTGATTTTTTTTAGAATTCGGTTATTTAAATTAAATATAGCCTATGTTACTTAGAGATAATGTAGCATTCTAATCGTGAATGAATTTTTGAAATTGGTTCAGTAGTTTTTGAGTTTATTCGTTACAAACATATAAAAATACAATTCTTTCCTCTTTATACTATCAGTATACATAATGTCAAGTGATAAAAAAAATGAAATCCAAAAGACACCAACAAAATTTCGTGAAGACGTAATAATAAGATTAACCGGACTATCATGTTGAACCACTCTTCATTGTCTTCCAATCAATAATTAATTTACATCAAACACTGATTTAAACGTGGATTAACATAACCTGTCTACTTATAAGTCACAAAGTGTTTTTTGCTAAAAACCAATTAGCAATGCGTGGTTCAAGTGTAGTGAACCGTGTTGAACCGATATGCTACGCTTCACCTTGAGTTAAGTTCTATAAAAACGCCTTTGTTCATTTCATACCTAGCATACAATTTAAATCGGCCGAGTCGATCGCTGTCGCCACGCGACATGCGCTTAGCATTGGTAAATACAAGTACTGTTTACTAACGCATTTTGAATGTTAATTGCTCATTTTTAGGGTTTCGTAGCCAGTTTGGCAACGACGGATCACTTCTAGAATCTTCAAATCTATCTATAATGTCACAATATTTTTTTCCAAAACTACTAGTAGATTTATAATTATGAAAATTTGTAATAAAGTATCACATTTTGAATGGCAATCGCTGATATTTAGAGTTTCTTAGTCATTTTACCAAAAAACGCAGCACTTACAGAATCTTCAAATCTGTTTATAATGGCACAGACATTTTTCTCAAGAAGTACTAGATCTATAATGATGAAATTTTGTAGTAAAATGTATTTTTCATTAGTCATATTCTGAAAGTACGCTTGGAGTTACCTGATCAAGCAGTAGTCTAGTAGTAGAATTCGCCATAAAGGCAGGCAAGGGAATCTTAGGCCATACAGCCAATTCTGATGTATAAGTCTTCGTATAGTAGCGCACTTGAATTGTAGGCTACAAGTGACGCTATGCAACGGAGTTCTTGTGAAAACTCGGAAGGCCACATTCGACTACACAATTCACATTTCTCACAAAAACACATATTTATTAATCAAAAACTATCAATATCCTACAACTATTCTTCATTTTAGACTAATTTTACACATTTTTAGAATATAAAACCCCCCTTTCAGTTTCCCCCAAAAATCAAAAGTCGAAGGGATGAAAACTCTATTTTTCGTCTCTGGGATAAAATTTAACCAACTGTAAAAAAATTAAAAACTATGCGAACCACAGATAATACATACGACTCATGTCCCAACTTCTTTTTAAATACACTGTTAAATCGTGGCATAAATTTTAATAAAAAAATATCAACCATTTTGTAACATCATTTGATACTTATAGATTACTTTTCACTAAATTAATTTAATATACATACATTTGAGCTAAATATTTACTATTATCAGTGACAAAAAAATACTGGCTGGTAGATTGCCGCAGAAAAAGAAATTTCCTTGATGTTTCATATGTGATGTATTAAATGAGTTCATCAGATTTAGATATGGATTTAACGCCTGATTTTATTAGAGAAGTGGTTGTTTGTTTAACTAATCAGTTTTATTTACTTTCCTCATATTCGAAATGAAAAGCTGATTGTTAACCTCGGGGGAAAACCTCGTTACGGTCGTGCACCAAACTATCTCGTGCCTAAATAGGTTACTTTCACCTCTCGAGTAACAATCTACTATTATAGTACTGTAGATAGTGAAATCACTTACATATTGTTACGAGCTACAGGACTCGAATTAAAAATGCCGTTGGAACTACTATAGAATTTATTAGAACTGTACAAACACGTATAAAACAAATACAAATAAAACTAGATGCAACCAGTTCACACTGCATGATTCAATGCAACTGGACACGCGCAAAGTCCATCGTCTATATCACTAATCGAGAGTACTACAAAACATCTTACTCGTTTCGTAGTCGTCGCTTGACTGCCCGCCCACTCCTCCATTCGGGCATTGTCTTATACTAACTACACAGTACAAAAAAAAAACGGCCGCGCACTGAGTTTCTGAGAAATAGTAATTTGCACACCTGCGAACGACCAACAAGTCGAAAACAATAACAATAAAGATTAGTTCGACGCGAATGATGGTCATAAAACAAGTAGGAAAACAATAGTATATTTTTCTTAATTACAAATTCTAAACATAAAAGAATTCCTAAATCCAGGAAGACAATAAAATGCGCTTACGACAGGCAGCTGTGCGTTTATCTTTGACGGCATGTAATATAATAATATAGTGAGTTCACTTGTGAAAGAACTAAAATTGATGTTTGTTCTATCTATCTAAAGTCTGTCTGAGATATGATATTTTTAGTTTGTATACAAGCGTGTTTGATAAAATCATAACAAAAATTCTTAATGACTATTGTTATTATTAAGAGCCGGTTTCTATGTCTTACTACTCATTCACTTTCCTCACCATCAGCTAGATTTTGACAATACTTGTATGGAGCCTATGCCAAATTTTACGGCCGGGCCTTTAGTCAATAATAATAAATAGTTGGTGACGAGATATTCGTCCGAAAGTCGAATTAGGTCCAAATTACAAAAACAGTCGACGTTGGTCACTTCTACGGAACCGTACATTGCAAGTAGCCTGACACGCCCTTGGCCGATTTTTTTAGCTCCAACGTTTCAATCCTTTACCATTAATGGTTTATAATGCTTTACCGATTATAAATCAGCTGTCATTTTCAATAAGATAAGGAATTAAAATGAATACTTCTTGATCGTTTCACTATCGAATCATGTGTCCGATGCTGAATGCCGAACGCCGGTTAACAAAGGGCACTAGTTATGATGTTATACCAGTTTTACTTTCCTTCCTATATCATTTAATTATGTTACTATGACACGTTCTGCACTTTTAAATAATAGTTACTTCAGCTGTTCATTTTATAACTTAACAATGAATTTGTACTATCTGTATATTCTGAACAGAGTAATCATCAAAGCATCTTGGAAAGAAAGAAACTTAAACTTAAAAATATATATCTAAACTTATGAGTTTATGTTTAAGTAAAATGTTAGATACCAGATGTATACAGGACATTTAAAACCCTCAGACTCCAGGGTTTTGAGGGTCGTCTACCTCGGACTCAGTGTAGGTTTATGGCGTACCTATATCAAATAACTTTTCTTTTTGTGAGAATCCGACAATCATTTTAGTATTATTAAAAAGGTAAGTGCCGTGATTGCTTAGTAGTTAATTTACACTTGTCTCATTCTATTAACGGGAGTTAGAATCCAGGCTCACTAGCATGCACCGCTTCGGTAGATTTGGCTCTAATGTGCATATTAAATCACGATAAATCTGCATGTCGAAAACGATAAATTGTAAAACTCGCCAATCCTGGGAGCATGGGAGATGTCGAGTCCAGCAGTGGGAAATGAACAGGTATTATTATGAGTTTTAATCCTTTGTTTACGGCATAAAACTCATAATAATAGATACTTGCTCATTACCTGCTACTTACTCCATATTTCTGTGTGCTTCATCCTGGATAGCATCGTTGATATACTTAGCAAGACTCAGCTATTATTCTCATGTTAAATCCGGATTGTGTTTGGAGCGTTCGCTTCGAAACCCAGAATCCACTTTCCTACTTTTTTTCTCCACTTTGCACGGTCTTCGGCATCCACTGTTTTGACACCAACAGTACACACGTTATCCTTCGTTCTTCATTCAATTTTATCAAACGCGAACCTATACGATAATATAATATTTAAAAACCATTTCAAACCAAAATGTGTTTGGTAATTATTTATACACTTTGATATCATTTCAAGTATCGAATAATATGAACAAACAAAAATAACGTAACGTATTAGTAAAAAATAAATTTGGCAAAAACGTTAATTACAAATTTCTGAATAACACCCGCATTCTGAAACAAAGACCACATATTGGGACCACATCCAACGCTATTTTCGTGTGAGTTTGTTTTGGACAAACATCCGGCACCCCACACCTTGTTTTATTGAGTGCACATTGTAATAAAGTGTTGAAACCTTTGTTTGAAATTTTAATTTTCGCTCGTCGTATTTGCAAAACTCAGAAAATGAGGGTGCGAGCTGTGAAAATGTCGCTTCAACATAATTTGTTATTTCGTTGTCAGGTAACTTATTATTTTGGATGAAAATGTTTCGAATACATCTTACTGCCCAGAGACTAACAGAGAGCAGTATGAGACTTTTTTACTCTCGTGAAAATGTAGTTACGCATACCACCTTAGTTCGGAGAAGACGTCGTTGGGTATGTGAACTCCTGGGCAGTTAAGCTGCCTGGCCTATCCACAAAAAAATAGCAGAAGAGTTAGTGTCTTACGGAGGCGCATGGGACTTACAGTATGGTATAAATAATGATAAATATGTACATGTACGCCTGGACATGATGACTCAGTGGTACTCGTTGTAGGAAGCTTTACATCTCAGTATCAAATTGCTGATTTTCAATATTTTTGATTCGTAAACAAATATCAAACATTAAACATATGAAATTATTTACAATGCCTCTATTTCTGCGACCTTAGCCCATGGCGCAAGGATCGCAAGGCATCGGGTGTTTTAGTGGATACACCAGTCTAGCTCACACTACACTACTAACAGGTCCATAATCAGTGGGTAAACTATATTTAAACTTTAAAAATCTACCATGTTTTTTATGTCCCACGTAAACAGGTATGACTGGATATAACCTTACACTTAAGTATACAGACAAAATCATTTCTTTACAGGCAAGATCGTAGTCAAACACAAATCTTTATTTCAAAAACATTTATTTTTTATATTAGCATTTTTGTGTTCATAATGCTATAAATTAAATATAAGGAAATCATTTTATAGTCAACAAAAACACACGAGCTTACTGCTTTGTTGTTAGCAAAAGCTGATTTGACATTTTCGTTTCCTGGCATGCTTACGAATGGTGAATAGGAGCCGTGTGTGCAGTGCACTTTGTTCCTATATTACCAAGTAAAAACAACATGATACCAGATAGGCAGCCTTGAGTTTCATTACAAAGCTGATAAACGAGTACCAGTTTATGTTAATTTATTTTATTACGGGATTAACATATTCGCATTGCGTAGTTTATTTTGTCTTGCTTATAATTCAATACAATTCCTTCCATTGCATTCAATACTTACTTGTTTATTATATTTATAGCGAACTTCATCCGAGCTTAGATTAAACATTGAGGTTAATGGAAGAAGTATAGATATCTGATTAATATAGCACTTATTTCAATAGTTTAAAAATTAAAATATGTATTTCCAGATAATAGTTACTTCTAGAATAGAATAGAATATATTTTATTGCATAACATTACGATACAATTCAAGAAGTTTAAGTACAGAAGACAATAGGCGGTCTTATCATTAAAAGCAATTCCTCCCAGACAACCTTAGGATGTATTAGAGAAAAATTGTGTAACATGTGGGTTTTGCAATATAACTAGAATAAAAAAGTATATATATATTTGAAATGGCAAGTATAATAGACATAGAAATAAAACAAAATATACATAAGTTATAAAATATAAATTCTACAAAGTCATGATTTCACAGCTACCATATCAATTTTAATTGCTACTCAAAAAATGCATAAATTAAATAAAATATTAAATTTATGTTTAATTGATTAATTTATTTATTATAAAATAAAAATTAAACAAAAAATACACTTAGGATTCAAATTAATTTCATGCTAGTTTAATGTAACTTATAATAAATTAAGAAAAGGTACGATGGGGCTGACATAATACGAACGGTTCAAAGCCGCTTTAAAAAAAAAGAATAAAAAAAGGAACATGTTTTCAAAACAGTTAGGTCAGTCATTTTTCTAAAAAGCTACTGAGTTTATATGGGTGATTTTGGTAGAAAGGTGTATTAATTTATATGCCGCTGCTACACAATACTTGTAGTGACATCGGGGAAAAAACTAGTAAAATATAGTATTTACATGTAACTGATGGATAAAAGTTTTTTCAGAGTATGTAGGCGTGTAGTGTGATATAATTAGACAAGATTTTTTTATAAATCACAACTTTATATTATAATAGTCACGAAATATTCGCTTCCAAAGTTACAAAAGTTTCTCTGTCTAATTTAAGAACTATTGAAAAAATCCAAAGAAGGTATCCTCAATATTACGCTTTCAACGAAAATTCGTTTGAACAAGATTTGTTCAGTAGTTATTAAAATATTGGGTGTTTAAATTAAATGTTGTTTTAAGGTTTTGTAGCCAAATGTCAAAAATATTTCATGTTCGTCGCCTCTTCAATGTGAGTGATCTGAGGTGCACTTGACCGATTTATTCTAAAAACTTTTAATAATTAATTATTTTCTAATTACTGTAATTACCAAAACATACATAAATGTTAGCATTCTCTCTTTGGTCACCGGGCTGCCTAGATGAAATCGCTATGAGCGATAAGGCCGCCCATTATTCTATTGCGAATGTATATTTATTTACTCTAAGTTTATGGTGAAAATAGAATTTACATCCATTCATTCCAAATTAGTCTGCTTAAAGCGAAACAAAGGCTAATCACATTTTTTATAAACTTTGACATAAAATATGACACAATTTTTTTGTTTAGCATATATTCCTAATTACAGGGTGCTTTGTAATTGTTTAATTGGTATCAATGAAGAAGACAAATAAGGAAAACGTATATCTTCATCGTTGACCGGAAGACGCCCACTATTGATCACAAGATCTCCTTTGCTGTGTTGGTAAATTGCATAGAGGTAGAATTTAATACAGAAGCAGTTAGCGTACACCCGAACGCGAAGATGTAGAATGTTAAAGCTCACCGTGATTATTACCATCGCACTTACCATCAATAATACTACTATATTAAAAAAATAGTTGCATAAATAGGATGAACTTATGTGCGTTATCATTAGTTTAAAAGAGATGTTCTATATATTATGTGTCTTGTTTAGCATATGGGATTTTGCTTTGTGGCATAGTCTTGGTACAGCCGAAATTAGACGGATTTCTTTCTTTCTTTGAACTTGTATGAAAATGACACATAAATTTTTTAAAAAAACCATAGTTATTAAAAAAGGTTTCATAAGTGACTAACTGATTTTTCGTTTCTTTTTTTGAATTTTATTGAAAAAATTTCCACAATTTGTTATTTGTGTTTCTATTAGTTATTTATACACAGCAATATTTTATGCTTTAAATACACAGTCCTTCAAAATACTTCATAACCTAAAAACGCCATTAATAACAAATAAGTAGTTAAAAGTCACATAATATAAAACCTTTATCAACAATTAAGTTCTTTTATTTTTTAAAGATGACAATTCTTATTTCTTCAACTACAGAATTGAACCGTCTATTTTTGGCATAAGGCTGCCTGTCCATTGAAGCAGAGTGAGGCTGCGGAGCGGAGAAACGGAGAAATATTAACCAATACGATTGGCTGCCTGTTCAATGACGCAATTTTTATGCAATCCTATTGGGTAATATTTCTCCGTTTCTCCGCTCCGCAGCCTCGCTCCGCTTCAATGGACAGGCAGCCTAAGTCTGCAATATTTGAAATCGATGTGATATTCATATTACATAACACTTTAGAACATTTTAGTGGTTTTCAAATGTAAATAAAAATGATTGCCCTTTGGTATTTGATATCTGTCTTTGTCGGGTATACACAAACATCTTCTTTATTTAATTCTATCTCTACTACATGAACGCGTTATTCACACATTATAAATGTATACTTTATTTTTAATGTATTCGTTGTCAAGTTAATTGACGTACACAAAAATATTATTGCGAAATTATAGACATAAACTACAAAAATATAATAATTACCTTAATCACAATAATGTGAAAAATCTAAAATTCCATCTTTTCATGTTATTCAAAGATGTTCAGTTTGATTGAATAATATTGATATTCATGCTGTATGGATCTAGTTCCTTAGCCTGACATATAGCAAAGTGAGGTAAAAACTTTGTCTCTGAATATTATTAATCTGAGGTTTTACTTACAAATTACAAAATGTCGAGGTTTTTTAGCAATGCCGTAATAGTTGATTTTATAATGATTAATTATTTTGGTCATGTCATATATGTTACGTTTGCAGACTAATCCCGAAATTAAATAAGTGATTGTGTTTTTATCACAACTAGATGAGTCGTGACGCTAAAATTGAACATTATTTTTATTTATATGATGCAGGTTTTTAACGTAATTAATTGTATTGTTTATTAATTTTTTACCTAAATGACGAGTTTCCGATAATTTTAGTGTCCTTATTATACCATAGCAAACCATATTTATAGTCTTTCAATATAAAAAACGCATAAATTTTCAGGTTCCGCGTTTATGCAAATTTACCCCTATTTGTATACACTTATATAGCTATTCCTTAACGGCGTAATTTTTTATAGTTACAAATTATACGCATTTGGACAAAGTTATTAATACTTACATTAATCCAAGTGTAACATTATTTTAATATTGGTCAAGGATTTTATTTTGAAATTTTACTTTTGTAGAATTACATCATTGTTTTTACATACTTTGTATTTTAGTTAGGGATTTTAATTTTAAAAGTTTTAAAGATTTGCAGGAAATATCACAAAACACGTTATTCCAGGTATGATGTCAAAACACACATTCAAAACGAATTTACTCGTTGTTTTTCCTTATACTAATATTATAAAGAGGAAAGATTTGTATTTTTGTATGTTTGTAACGAATAAACTCAAAAATTACGGGACCGATTTCAAAAATTCTTTCACTATTAGAATGCTACATTATTCCAAATTAATATAAGCTAATTTATTACTAGAAAAAATTAGGGATCTCTACTAAAACTTCAATAATGTAACCAAAGGTGTAGAAAAAAACAGTGTTTGAGTGGGTCCGGAGAAGGTTTAGATTCACAATTAGACCCGATAGGTGGCGCTGGAATCGGTTTCTAGATTTTTATTTTTTCAGGGAGGGCAACGTCTGCCCATACGGCTAGTTATTTATAAAATGTCAATATTGTTGTGTGACGTCAACGTCCCCGATCTTCCGAATCTGATTACAGGTAGCAAATTTATTTTGGTGCTAAATGTTTGATGTTTTAATTAATTATAATATTCTGACGACTATTTTTTATTGTAAATAATTGAATAAATTATAAATATAACATAAATAACGTATTCGTCAATAGCGTATGCATATTTGTGACTTGGTGTCAAAACTCTGGGGTCATGGAGTCGAGAAGCACACCGCCTTGATCGAGGCATATCTATACGGTGGATAGACATCTCACATGATTAAAAGGCTTGCTTATTTATAATTTGGGCAACGCATAAGCGTTCCCATATAACGTGGTAACGCTCCTAACTGACGCGATGACGGTGATTTGGGACCCATTTATTATTTGTATTTTTGTTTGTTTTTAAATTAAATTGTACGTACATATTATTAGTATTATACCTAGGTATATTTTAGTTTTTTTTTAAGTGAGTAGTAATTTTAATTGTAAATATGTAATACAACTATTAATTTATACATAATATATGTATATTCTCTATCCTAATAGATAGTTTGTATTGAAATAAAATTGGCTGCGCATGTCTTGCGTTTACCGCGGTCTACATTGATGTGTGCTAGTTTTGTAACCAGGAGCCCAATTTTGGTGAGAGGTTGTTGCCTAAGCCCACCTGGTTGCCAACGAGGAAGTGATGGTTCTGTGCGTGGAGCAATTGACCTTCGAAACGTAGGTGCCGCTGCTTACCAATGTTTGGCTACTTAATTATTGCTATTCGTCGCTGTACTACCATTTTTTGCTTAAGACGTACAACTATGGTCATGTAACCTCGTCCAAAAAAATCAGGCAACCGGGTGATAATCCACAGACAGTGAAGGGTTTCGTATAGGAGATGAACCCTGAAACAGCATGTTAACAGAAATATACCACATATTTCAGAACTACTCAACAGATCTTGCCCAAGTAATATTTTATAGAAAGTACTAGGATATGGCCGTGACTTTGTTCACGCTTGACTTGAAATTCCCGGGACACAAAGCACCGTAGCATTTAAAAAAGAATGTAAGCTATCGTTTTAGTGAAACTTGTGTAAGCTAAATTTTATGCACCTAAATAACTACAAACCGCTCCCGAACAAATTCTCGCGGGATTCCCAAGATAATAAGTAGCGCAGATTTTAAGTCTAAAAATTTGCTGTCGATCAGCGAAATCCGCATCGAAATCGGCCCAGTAGTTTTTACGTAAATCCTGAACAAAAAGACAAACCGACAAGAAACCTAAAATCATTGCATCTTGTTCTCCAACGTTTATATAGCGTATTCCAGTTGTTTTTTTAAATAACTTCAATGTACACAAATACGGCATTTTTAGAATTATATAATAATAATAGATTTTTTAATCTTTACCATCCTAACATTTTAAGTGTTTTCTATTTCATAATTCAATCATAATTTCATACACACCCATTATATTTCGAAAAAATTGAAGATGACATATATCTACAGACCGGCGGATACATGGACGGGCGGACATGACATTTCAAAAGGCTTCAAAATTACTACGGAACCCTAAAAAGGGGCTATATAAAGTAAAAAAAAATCTACAACTTTATTATAAAGATTTTTAGTATTTTATAATTATAAATTCCAGTTGTTTAATATAATGAAATTAACTTTTTGTCGTTTCAGCAAGGCTTCGTTGTTGACACTTGAAAAGGTAAAGGCATCGCTCGACGTTTATAAAAGAAGTTAATTAGCGATTAATTAAAAACAACGTACCTGACGCACGTACGTGCCCCGGTAGTAATGGGCATTCTCGAATACCCTTTGGAATTGTGACCAATAAGGGGCTTCAGTGTGATTTATGGAAATGTCATATAGTCAAGCCAATAATTAACATTTATTGTTTTTTTTACACGAATGCCTAAAAATTTGTATAATTTTGCTCGTTCCGAAAGGTGGTGGTTGTACCAACGCGGTAATTTGGATTCAAAGTTACCAAGTGGTAACTTTACATCATCCTTTATTTTGCAATGACATAAACATATAAGTATACATATCAACGCCCCTTTGCACACATATAATCCAGTAATGTACTATTACTGAAAAAAAGAGTTATATCTTTAGCATCTATGACTTTAGATGCATGTATGCAATTTTTCCTACTGTTACTTATGAACAATATCCTCATGACAGTTTTATTACACGATAGTTTTCTAATTTTCAAAAATACATTTAAAAAAATTCCTATACATTTTAGATTTTTCGAATACTGGTATGTTTATCACATTTCGTGTATAAATTGAGCTAGATTAAATTAACAGACAAGGAGTTCTCCCGTCCTTATTGGGTATATAAGACATCCCTATAAACATTATAAATGGCAAAGTAACTCTGTCTGTCTGTTCCGTTTTCACGGAAAAACTACTGGACCGATTTGGCTGAAACTCAGTATATATGTATTTTCGATGCCGAGAGTAAACATAGGATACTTTTTATCCCGAAAAATGGGGTAGTTTTCGGGATAAAAATATATTTGTCTGTTTGTTTGTTATGCTTTTATGGTAAAAGCACTGGAACGATTTGGCTGAAAATCAGTATATATCTAATTTTAATACCGAGGGTGGACAAGGGATACCTTTGTCCCGGATAATGGGATAGATTTTGGGATAGATTTATGTAAAGGTTATTCCAAAAAGTAAGATAGGTTTTATTGTGATTTGCCATTTTCGTCATTTGGTAATCTTTGTCCTTTCAGTCCTTTTTTGACCTTTTCGACCTTTTTGTCCTTTTGGGCCCTTATGATCTTTTTGTCCTTTTTGACCTTTTTGTCCTTTTCTTGCCTTTTTGGCCTTTTAGTCTTTTTTTGGCCTTTTTGTCCTTTTTGTCCTCTTTGGCCATTTTGACCTTTTTGTCCTTTTTGACCTTTTTGTTCTTTTTGGCCTTTTTGTCCATTTTGTTTTGTCCTTTGTGTCCTTTTTGGCCTTACCGGGAGATGGGATAGTTTGCGATATAAAATGTAATTAATCTTCCGGGTGCAAATAGCACTCACATAAACATTGAGTACAATGTAATCTGTATTAACGCTTGCTCTTTAAACAAGCGGCTGGCACTAGGGCCTGAAACGCGTCGCGGCCGAGGGTTAAACTCTAGTTTTGAAATAAATATTAAATCTAATTTAAAAAAATCGGTTGCTAGACACCTTACTAATATATAACTTTTAGATATCATGAATAAGCTATTTGACTCTTTAGAATTCATTTTACATTAATACAAAAAGAAGAAAGGTTTTGCAAAATATAAAAATATAATTTAATTTTTGATAAGAGTTCTCGGCCGAACAAGGGTATAAATAAACATATATATCAGAAACGTTGGCATTTTTGCAATGTTATAATTTTGATATTTAGGCACGTAATAAATAGTCAAACATCTTTAATAAAAAAGTAACTAAGAACGTAATCAAGGCAATGTTATGCAAAAAAATCGTTATAGAACACTGTAATGCTAACAATATCTGTTCATCAACGTTATTGTTTTATTCCAAACTATGTATTTATACAGTTATCATTAAATATTTAAATTAAATGAATGCTATTTGCAATTCAAATATGTGCAAACATTACAATTTGAATTACCGTGAGAAAAATATAAATTATAAAATCTTATACTGTCAAAAAACTCTTGCTTATAATGCCTTTTTTGATCAGATTGGTGATGATTTAAATAAGCACAGGACATAAAATGAACTAGACCCAAAAATAATAAATTATTTGTTTGTTCAGACTAAACAGACTTTTATCCCGTGGATACCTACAGATCTGAAAGACTACACTAAAGCACGCGGAAATATAGTTACCTAGATGTAAACTTTTTTTTTGCTTTTTCCGTTTTATTACCCAGGATTAATATCCAAGTTAGTGAAAAAAATAGCTATAAAATCATTATTATAATACATCCGATTTGTTATCGTTTGATATTGCTGATTTTTTTTTTTAATTGATGAACAGTTACGTTACAAATTGAAATAAATATAAGATACTTTTATTACAAAAAAGGCAGTTTTCTCAAAAAACATATTATATGAGGTTATGCGAATTAAATTTCAAAAGTTACCTCGTCTATATATTCAAGATAATTTCTAAAAAGCACTTAGATTAAGTTGTATGTCAATGTTTATGGTTTATGTAAAATATAATTTCTGAATTGTGTTTAAATTTCATTTTAAACCAACTGTATCTATTTGAACGCATAGAAATATCCCGATACTTCAACGCTTCATATTGGAAAAATCTCGTACTTTAAATGTCATTTTAATCTAATATTTAATTGTGAACGAAGTCTGGGAAGAAATTTTAAAACTTTCCTTTGTATACGACGTCTACTCAACGTAAGCATCAAAATATGTTTTCGCAATATTACAAATACGAAATTAATGTAACAGGGGCGTTGGTAATTTGAAATTTAGAACAGAATTCAAGCAGAGAACAGTTATTGCGTGTTCGCTGATTCTCTTTGCTTTTTCTTCATGATGTTTTTGTATGTCTAAATTTATTATATTGTTACGAGTTGCAGGACTCGAATTAAAATGCCGTTGGAATTATTATACAGTTTATTAGAACCATACAAAAACATATAACACAGGTACAAATATAACTGAACGCAATAAGTCCAAACGTAATACAGGAGATCGTAATTCAAATACACGCGCAAAGTCCATCACTAAATAGATTACCGAATGTACACAAGTCTTGTTTCGCTTCTGGTTATCGCTCGACTGCTGATCTCTCCATTGTGACATTGCTTTATACGGCACAGATGCGATGTGTCTGCCTGACCGCGTGGACCGAGTTTTTAGAATCAC
Organism: Dendrolimus houi; assembly: GCA_039645545.1. Classification (NCBI taxonomy): domain Eukaryota; kingdom Metazoa; phylum Arthropoda; class Insecta; order Lepidoptera; family Lasiocampidae; genus Dendrolimus; species Dendrolimus houi. The sequence continues at coordinate 11,846,587 of CM077132.1, forward strand.
ACCTGGCTAATGACTACCATAAAAGATTACAACAATACACAACGGGCTGTTTTTCTATTCACAAATTTTAAACACAAGGTAAACAAAAGAAGTCCAAGTGCCGAAAAGGTAATAGAATGTCTACGGGTATGCAGGTGTGAATTTGTCTTTGGTCGGCGTTCAGATCGTAACACTATCTTCCTCTTAGCTATGCTCGTCCCGAGCATCATTGCTTCCTTGGTAACGGGCGAGCCGACCTAAGTGTACAATTTTCGGTTTTCCTCTTACTCCTCGTTTTATCTGATATGTGAAGTCGTTGATCCGCGTTATGACTTTGTAAGGTCCTACCGAGCTTGAAGTTTCGGGCTTTTCCTTTTTCTTCTAAGTGGGTTATGAAGCCATAATAGGTTGCCTTCGTTGAAACCACTGCCCTTGGCACTTCGATCGTAACGGGTTTTCATCTTTTCCCCAGTCTTCAAACTGTTCTCACGAACCATCGAGTTTACGTTGTTCAACTAATCTTGAAGATCGCTCACATAATCTGCTACTGGTGTTGGAGTATCTGGCAGTGTCCCAGTTATAGCGTCAATTGGAAGCCTCATCTCTCTTCCAAAGTTTACTTTGGCTGGAGTAGCCCTGGTTACTAAAGGATACTGGGCATGGATAATGGAATAGCATAACGATAGAGGAAGGGCTATTATATAGGAAATGGGAATCTAACGATGGCAAAGAAACTACTCTTCAGATTGTTGTTCCACGGTCCAAAGTGGCGCCATTTCTTAGACACATACATGATGGAGTGTCTGGTGGTCATTTAGGCGTGAAGAAATGTCTCGTCAAACTACGACAACGGTTCTACTGGCTGCGTTGCCGGGAAGATGTTGAAGACTGGTGTAGAAAATGTGAGACGTGTGCATCAGTAAAAGGACCACAGACTAGAAGTAGAGGCAAACTTAAACTATACGATGTGGGGGCACCAAGGGAACGCATAGCAATTGATGTGGCTGGGCCGTTTCCGGAGACTGACGACGGAAATAAGTACATCATTGTAGTTCAAGATTACTTCACTAAGTGGCCTGAAGTATTCGCTACGCCTAACAAAGAAGCTAAAACAGTGGCTAAGAAGCTAGTACAAGAGATGATCTGTCGATATGGTGTCCCGTTAGAAATTCATTTAAGTTGTCTCGAAAGGACTCAGAAAGCCCCTCAATAGAGTCATCACCGTTCTGGGTTATGTCATTTGCACTGCTTACACGTCGTAAATAGCGTCGACTTCTCAAACTACAACGCTCGAAATGGACCTTTCAGGTATATTGGCATCAATAGACAGCTTGCAAGCCAACATGCAAACCAGCCAAGATAACGTCGAAGCCATCCTGCAAGCCAGTCGGGAAGAGAATAGAAAGGAAAGGGAAGCCAGCCGGGAAGAGGAAAAGAAGGTAAGAGAGGCTATGCGTGATGTTATAGTCAACAAGTTCGATGATGTTAGTCTTAAAGTGAAGAAATTGGAAACAGATATCGAGAAAGTAACAGAACAAACCACACAGCTTCAAGACAAGGTTGACACGCACGAGCAACGCATTTGCAAGCATGAAGCTCGTGGGCCAGCCACTACTACCATGACCGTGACGGCCTCAGGGAGATTCGACTTACCACATTTCGATGGCTCATCGTCATGGGGAGCATTCCGACATCAATTTGAGACATTGATCGAGGGCAACGGATGGAGCGGTAAGCATGCGTTAACGGCGCTTACTCTTGCCCTAAAGTGGGATGCGTTGAATGTATTACAAAACCTGCCAGTTGAAAGACGAACAATTGGATACACTAATAGATGCCCTAGATACTCGGTATGGAGAAAAACATTTGGAACATGTTTGTCGGGCCCAACTACGAAAGCGATCACAAAGGCCTGGTGAAAACCTTCAACAATGGGCGAGTGAGATAGAAGGACTAGTGCTTACACATCAACGCCGGAAACTATACCCACGACACTCCTTCAAGCTTTCGTCGATGGCATACGCAATGCTGAAGTCCGATACCCTACGATTGGCGCATCATACGACATTAAAGAATGCACTCGCTCACGCTCTTGAAGTGGAAGCTGTTAGACAAGATACACGAGCATTAGAAATTAGGAATGTATCTACCATTAAAGAAGTCAACGGCCCGCTTTGGACCTATGTGTTACGGCTGCGGCGAAAGAGGATAGATTGTCCAAAGTTCAAAAGAGTCTCAAGCTGTGCGACTCAAGGAGATGAAGACCTGTCGTTAAGACTAAGAGCCACCAGGGCCGCGGAGCGGGTGCTGGTCAGCCATGATAAGGCCCCCAATGTCACTATTTCACAAGTATGTGATGGGAATAGTGTAATTATCGAAAGTAGTGTATATAATAAATCGTGCAAAGTGACAATAGACACCGCAGCATCACGAACAATAATCAGATCAGAACTAGTCAAGCGAACTATCCCCGGGAGGAAACAACTGCCAATATGTCATCTACAAACGGCAACCGGCCAACCAATTACCGTCCTAGGCAACACCGAAGTAGAGCTTAATATTGGAGACAAAATTTACAATCAACATGTGTTAATAGCGAATATCACCGATGACTGCATTCTAGGCTTGGGCTTCTTGAAAGCACATCACTGCGTAGTAAATATTGAGAAAGGAGTACTAATATTTCCTGACCAAGAAGTATGTCTAAAAGGATCACAATCCTGCAATTTGTATTGCTTAAAAGATACGCTGTTGGCCCCTAGATTAGAAATCTTGGTACAAGTCAAGTTTCCATCGCAAGCAAAACGAGATGGCCGCGTTATCATGAAAGACACTACAAAAGTGAGAATTATTAATACGAGTGACCGTGCAATAAAGAGAAATAGTGTTATCGGAAAGTGTGCGGAAGAGACCTATTTAGTGACGGACTGCGCGTGTATTTGAATTACGATCTCCTGCATTACATTTGGATTGGTTGTATACAGTTATATTTGCACCTGTGTTATACGTGTTTGTATAGTTCTAATAAATTCTATAATAATTGCAACGGCATTTTAATTCGAGTCCTGCAACTCGTAACAATATATACAGATATTTGTACATGTCTAAATTTCATATTAAGATCACACGTACTACTTATAAATACAGGAAATTTTATTCAAGTACTAAGATATGCCCGCGATTTAGTCAACGCTTGACTTCAAATTCCCGCTGGATTCTTGGGACACAAAGTACTGCAGTATTAAAAAGAAAGATATCGTTGTAGTGAAAACTGTTTCAGAATAAGCTAATTTTCATGCACCCGAAAAACTACAAACCGCTCCCAGGAAAGTTTCCGGGGGATTCCCAGGGTAAAAAGTAGCTTAGAGTTTAACTCTAAGAATTATTATCAAAATATCTAGTACATTATTCACATTCATATTACTAATTTTGAGATTACCGGTTTATAAATTTATAATGCAAACTGAAAACAAACAAGTTTAAGATATCTTAAGGGGAGGGCCTTAAGATATCTTAAACTTGTTTGTTTAAGATATCTTAAGGCATATCTCAATTACGCACACGGATTGTAAGCGTAGTTGTCTCGTAAGCGTATCATCATGACGCAACGAGTACAAGAGCTACAGAATTTTACAAACGTATAGTCGCGTAAACGTAACGTTTTGTTAGCGAAATCTCGTTGTGATCAGTTGAAATTATGGCTTCATGGCGTCACTGGAACCTGATGTTTTCGATGGATTTATTAATGATTTGACTTTTTCTTCATACGAAGAAGTTTTTTTATTGCTTGACTATGTCAGAAGTAAAAAACGTCGTGCTCATTGAGTCCATCCATACATCGCAAATAATTCCAAAAAAAGATTATTTGTTAATGCAGGTGAATTTTCAGATGATAATAAATTTCACAGCTTTTATTGAATGAGGAAATAGTATAGACAAGGGAACGCTTCAACCATTTCACGAATTCAATCGCTTCAGTCATATCGAAAAGTAAAGAAATTATTTAAAACTTATTATCTTCTACTTCTGCTTTTTTACCCAAGTACGCTATCTGTCTATTGTAATGACACTAAAAATCTCATACGATTCGCTGCAGCACCGCTTCATATGCGGACTAGTTTCAACATGTACGGGCTCGTATTGCTCGTGTCCTATGCGCATATTATGCGATACGATACGACGCCGTATACGGAGGAGTTGAGTATTACTTAAACATTACACAGTGACATATTTTTGGCTATACTCGTCTATTCCACGAAAACGACGTCACGCTAAGTATTGACCCAGAATATAAGCCAAGTCTGTATCGAATTTCATTTAAATCCGTTCAGAAGTTTCACGTAATGCTCTAACACACAGATAGGCACAAATTATAATAGTTGTATTTTCGGAATCTGCTGGTCGGAGTAAAGACTCCTGATCTTTTCTATTTTAAAATGAAGAAGTTGCGTTATGTAATTGTAGAGATATGGGTACTTTCGATCGATGATTAAAAAAAAAACTTAGAACTTTTAGTATTAAAATTTGAAATTTCACAATGTTTGAATTAAAACACTATTTCAACAATGCACAGTATATACACATTGAACTTTTCACTAAATCCATTCAATTTCACTTATAAGCTATACATAGCACTAATGTTGCACAATACGTCAGCGGTATAGCTAGAGATATACGGCTATAAGCATGTCGGTGACGCGAATGCACGCAATTTTACCCATCCAAAAAGCCAATCATTAGCATGTTGGTGACGCGAACCCATATGATTTTCTCCTACCAAAAAGTGCCCAAGGCGGCTAAAGAAGTTTTCACTTCAAACCCAAAACAGTGGATATTTACGAATCTTTCCGAAACCTTTGGCAAACGCGCACTTGGTAGATTGTTACTATTGATTACGGTAACATTAAAATACAGCTATTATAAACATATTTCATAATTTAGTTAGATTTATCTTGTTGTTAGATAATAAAATGAAACTTACGAGAGAATGCATTATAACAACTAACTAAGGTAAAGCAGAATATCAAACTGTTTACAAAGTTATTATTACCTCAGTCGATATTTGTTATTCCATTGTGGTACCAATTAAGAGTATTTTTAATAGAGGATAAACATGAACATATTGAGGTTCAGTCAAAGTTTATTTTAATTAATAATACGCTTTAAACAATAGCAATATATACTCGCAGCTCATTTTAATGACCTGAGTTCGACTCTAGCCGGCTGGTGTAGTTTTTCTATCATAATGTCGTCGTCAGCCAATCACAGTCCACTGCTGGACGTAGGCCTCCCGAAGTTGGCGCCACTCATCCCGGTTGTTCGCCGTGGCAAGATATTCGCTCCCAAAGTCATAAATATTGTGTCCTCCACTCTTTGTTCTTTCTGTCATCTTTTAAACTATGAAGTGGAAAATACAGCCAAAAAATACTTTCAAGCAAAACTTGTTTCCGGCCCGTAGTTTTTGAGGTATGAGGTATTTTTGATTAAGGGCCGATTTTTCAACAATAAAATAGCAATCGAATAAATTATAACCTAACTCAATTCGAAAGTGAAACCATTCAACTGTTTTATTTATGCAACTGTTATTTTTAATTTTTCCATGTTTTATTTTATCCTATGAAAAACGTTTATGAGGTGATTGAAATATCGGCCCTAAATGCTTCTTTACAATTCTTTGTGGGCAGAATGTCAAATACTTGTCCATTTTTTGTTAATGAATATGACTTATACACTTTAATGTTACTGCTACATCTGGAATAATTTTAGTGTTAGGGACGGTTTCAGGCAGATGTAGCGATGGGTTTAGTGCGTTATTTGTGATGCGACATTATTATCAATTGCCTATAACGTTAAAAATTGATAGATTACGCATGTATGTATACACTAATGTAGCTAATCACTAACGGCGTTATTTTTAACGTTAAACAAGTGCATCTTGTTTATAACGTTATAAACTATACGCACTTGACGACACTCACTAATTATAACATTGCCCCAGATCGAGCAGATACATTTGACGGCCTTTGTCGTTGAGCGGTCTAAGCCTTTGCCGGCTTGCCTCATTACAACGCAGAGGCTCCGGATTCGATTCCTGGTATGGTAAATTTCGGAAACGTATTTTCTCCGTTATTTACTATGGTTTAGGTGTCTGGGATCGGCCCCAGAGTGGGCCGTTGTATATTACCCATAACACAAGCGTAACTTGCTTAATTTGGGGATATACAGTGAGTGTGTTTGTCTGCTTATTTATTTATTATTTATTTAAGATTACAGCTCATCGAATAATTGTACATCATTATTAGAGACCTTCCAGGCGATATCTATAAAAATACAAACCTTATTATTTTCAATTATAATTGGAACGACCAAAGATTTGTCGTTAAAGTTAAAGTACATATATTCTTTCCAAGGTGCAAAATGAATTTTACCGCGGTGCGGACCTCCCATAACAATTTAAAGACCTTCGACCCGTGCCTTCCTAACAGTTAAATTGATACCTTACCTTGTGTTTATTTAGTATCTAATTTTAATATTTATGATTAACATTAAGTACAGGAAATGCAATAAGAAAATTGACAGTGTACCTACAGTCACGAAGTAATATGGTCATTATATATTTAATGGTATCGGCGTCGATACTGGTTATTTTTTCAACAAATTTTGAGTAATTCAAGGCCACCATTTAATAATTAAGTAATAGGAATGAAAAATAATATCAAATTGGGTGATTAATAAGTGTAAATGGAGACTAAAAAAGATATAGGTGGATTTTATGAAGGATGAGGTGATGATTTCTGGTGTGACAAAGAACAATATCAGAATAGAGAAATATATAACGAAAAACATATTATACCCACCCTTCTAGTCATATCTAGAAGAAATTGAAAAGGAAAGAGAGAGATTTTACTTGTATTCAATTTTTCTATGTAACCAAGAGCAAGAATACCTATCTGTTACATGTTTCTTTGTTCTCTTTCCTGGGTTTTAAATATCATAAGAATACTGAGAATATAACTTTTTGGGATCAATGTAGTGTATGCATATTTAAATTAATTCGAGATATAAACTAATTGTAGTCGAGTTATAGTCTTTACTTAGTCTGAATTTTCTATACGCATAGAGTTATGTAGAATTTGTTCGAGTATAAGAACTTGTTATAAAAGTTGTGGTCATAAACCACAACTTTTATATGTAGTAAGTTTTTATAAGTACGATATTTGAATCGTACATTTGAAGCACCTGTATTTTAGTTGTAAAAGGTTAAAGCGTGCAAAACAATGTAATAGAAGTTTAGTACATGTACGCATAGCGTCATAATTATAGGTACACATACAGGTGCGGTAGCTGACTTGCAGTGCTTTTATTAATAAGTTTTTTACATCACAAACGTGACCATATAAGCTATGCAATTATCATATTTGAACGTCGTAACGTACTAAGAAAATACAAGTTGCACGGTTAAATTGTTGTATGTAAACATATCCGCGTAGAGCCACCGCATCACGAACTGTAACTAATTTCTTTGGTAAGGGCCATTAGTAGCCATTTGTGTTATACGCAACTGTGACTTATGCAACAGAAAAACCCATATTGCAACAGAATTCTATAAATTCTTTCGTAGTCTCGTTACATGTTTATGTTACGTATAACAAAACGAAGCTAAGTCGAACATTATTGAGACCGATAGCATAATGACATTTCAAACCACTATCTCTGACCCAAGTGACTAAGCGCAAACCAAACTGGTATAGACGAGGATGCTTAAGGGAAGTAAGACGGAGATAGGTGTATAATCAAATAGTAAGGAGGAAAAGAGATACATAGCAAGCACATCCCTCCTCTTTTAAGAGGGAAGTGAGGACAGTGCGGTTGCATCGAAAGTAAAAGTGAACGCTTTTCTGTCTTACAATTTACTATACATTATTCAGCTGTTATAGCCTTTATATTTTATTGGACCTGTAACGTACGATTCAGCATACCTACTATAATGTAGGTAGATAGATGATTTATTGCACAACTAAGGATGTTATCTAATGGTGAATACAATTGTAAATACATCCAGAAGCAATTTTATTAATTGATGTTAGTTGAGTCATTTTGCTATGTCGTGTCGTTAATCTCTATTATTGATATAAGATAATTTTTATAAAGCCCTGAATTTAGAAATATAATATCACACTATTTATTTAGTGAAAGGATGACAGGACGATTTGTACTGTGACGTGACGAGGACGTAGCCAGAATAGAGGAATAGGACAGGAAAAGACACTGTGCCGATCTCAAATAGTTGAGAGAAGTTAAAAGTAAAGAGAGATTTTATGAAAGAGTATCTAGGATTTTCTCTTTATCTTGCACATATGTGCATATTTTGCAGGTTATATAACCACAACTACATTTTAAATTATTTTAGTTTTTAGCTTGGCGTTTCGACCTCTTTGTTCCACCAACTTTAAAACAACTGTTCAATGATTTATTGGTGTCACAAACTGCGCTGGGCGTAGAACTTTAGCAAGTATAAAATGCCTGTTGCATTTTGTTTCACAACTATGTTTTTTGCAAGGATAATTATGTATTTATCAACTTACCATAAACTTTTTGAAAACAAAATACTTTTTCATTTGGCCACATATTTCTTACATTGTGTTAGACTAACAACATGCCATAAAATTCTACGAACGAGGACAATAGTTACAAAATGTGAATAAATAAATATACATATTTACATATGCCTATGGACTCAATAAGAACCGTGTCACATTCAAAGGTTAAGTGGAAAAATATACTTTACATAACAAATTATTAGGTAATATATGTGATTATGCAAATAACAACCAACCAGTAAAACAGTTTCACACATCATGCTTGCAATGCGCTCGTTGATAGATCTCTCATGGAACCTGCTTACTTCCTAAGCTAAGGCGGATGTTTCGCCACAACATTGGCAACCAAAGTGAATCAATTAGGCACAAAAATTAAAGGAAACGACGATATTCAATTTCATTCATAGATTCAGAATGTTTACATAAATCACTTTGGTTTCTTAGCCCAAATTAAAGGACAGAAGTGAGCCGTAGAATATTAATATCTATAAGTTTATTAAAAGATTATAAAAAAAACTTATATGTATGATAAATTTGATGATAATAAGGCTAGAACAGTTCAAATCAATTCGATAAATACCTACTTTGTCTTATGCATATTACTATTGACCATAAAGGACAGCAATTTGCTCCTTCAAATGTAGTTATTAATTTATAGTAAATTTCACAAGCGGACAAACGTCGAAATGGCCATTACAGCGTGTCGCTAGTATAGTAAAAAAATCAAAACCGTACTGAGTGTAACATTGAAATATAAATTTGGAAATATTGTCACTTATTATAGTTTATAGGGAAGATTAGACGTAAATCTTAAGTTTTTAATTTCCTGTGAACGGAACCCCCCTCTACGCGAGTTCCACTTACACCTTATCGGTTTACTTCTCATCCTGAATTATAAAATTAAAATCATCTTTATAAAGTTTACGGAACATCTGCTTTCCCGCGGTCAGTTTACGTAACTTTCGAAATGAAGTGGTTTCAAATCCAGGGTATGTCTCGCTTAGCTACACAATTTACCTCAATAAGTACATTGTTACAATTAGATAGCTGACTGTAGACTGTGCCTACTATTAAACTCTACCTACCTACTTATTAATGGAATCCTGATTTATTGTAAGCTGTTTGTATATATGAAAAAAAAGATATGTCACTTAGATAATTTTTCAAGATGTATATATATACATACATACACATATATGTACATATATACATACATATATACGTGTGTATATATATATATATATATATATATATATATATAACATTTCACCGCGGCTTTGATCGCGATATATAAACTCGTAATTAAGTTTTTATGTAAGTAATATAGAGCTACTTACTATGATTTGCTTGCTCTGCGACGTAACCGCTGAAAAAAAAGTAAAATATAAATTTCTACATGCTGACGGTTTAGAAACATATTATGATAAAACCTGCACATCGAGATGATCTATGTGTGAAACTCTCCTAACCGCTTTAAATAAGCCTTGTGAATATTTCATCTTTTTTAAGAATACAGCCGTGAGATCTTCATGCCCTGATATCTACATATTTGGTCTATACTTATCAATTAATAACATTAAAGCGTCTGTCTGTGATTTCAAAACAAACGTCAATATTTAGGTAAAAACTTCAATCTTTATTTTAGTCGGTAGACAAACACACATTGTATATTTGAGCTAACCACGTTACGCTCGTGGTATGAGTGATATAAAACGGACTACTCTGGGGCCGATCCCAGACACCCAGATCATTAAATAAGTTCATTTCCGAAATGTACCATACCAGGATCAAACCCGGAGACGCTGCGTTCTAGCGAGTTTGGCCGGCTAAGACTTAGCCCCCTCAACCACAGAGGCCGTCATTATACTTTATACACTTTATACGACGCGTAATCATAAATGAAAGTTTTTAAAATTTTGTCTAACTCTGGTTCCAAAAATTTAAATTACATACTGGATATCAACGAGACTTTGAGAAATTGAAATAGGAATTATATTTTAGATTTTCATGTAGTTCCAATTTGATTTCATACAACGTTCACAAGATATAAAATAAATATTACTATTTTCGTGCCAATGAAGTCGCGGACACAGCTAGTATGCATACATAACACGACAAGCGGAAACAATAATTAATAAGATTTATCACTAATAGAAATAAACATGTGAAAATACTAATCCATTAATTTGCCACTTTTCTCATTGTTCTACAATAAGGCAAACTCGACTATTCTATCGTGAGAAGAGGTAGAAGATTTAAAGCTTCAATATACTTAATTAAACAGTAAGTATATATACAAAACGAAAAACTTGCTTTTCTGGTTTTTATTAAAGCGAGCTTTATCTTCTATGTGGATTTTTCGACATGGATTAGAAGCTGCTAATTTATTTAATAATACTTATAAACACCTCTTAAATTATAAACAATGCTTAGCAAGTGGTTAGAAAAAAAACTTATTTATAAACGTCGCTTAAGGGTGATTTCTATTCTATTTTACAAGAGTTGTACCCGCAATTTTGTGCGTACGGGGTTATAAATATTTATGTTCGTACCTTCTGAACCCTGCAAGATGTAAATATTAGGAAACCTGAATAAAATTCCTGCTTAGTCACATTTTCGTTGGAATCCGTAATGCTGTTTCGGAGCTTATTCGAGGCAATTTTTAGGCGGAGAAACAAAAATTCTAAATAGAGTAACTTGTGATTAAGTATCTTCGAAATATCAAGTTTCATTTAGATATTGGCGTTTATTTTGATATTACATACAGATAGGTACTTTGTTTTTATTTGTATATTGTATAATTCCAAATAAACATTTATAAATCTGCAGTTTTATTTTTGCACAATCACATTTGTGGAAACTAGACATTTCATTTAGTTCTGATATTCCGTTTGAATATCAAATTGGAAGAAATGTATAAATAATCCTTTCAACTTTTGACTGGTCCATTAAAAATATAAGATTTTGAAAATATTTTTATGTTTTAAATCATAAAGTTTATTGATTTATCTATATCAATATTATAAAGAGGTAAAGTTTGTGAGTTTGTGACGTTGTAGGGGGTAATCTCCGAAACTACTGAACCGATTTAAAAAATTCTTTCACTGTTGCCAAGCTACACTATCCCCGGTTGACATAGGAAATATATTTTTTTTTAAATTAGGGATCCTTACTAAAACTCCAATAGTGTAACCCAAGGTGTAAAAATTACCTAAAATCGCGTGCGCTACGAAAACTATTGATGGTAGAATAATATAATGTACTACGACTTTGTAGAACACATCATTATTTACAAAAAGTGTCGAAATAGCATATGTCTAACTATTATAGTTATGCCACAATAAGTGTTTTTTTATTTTAAAATCTTAATTAAAATGCCGCCGCTAGAAAATGCTCTTTATTTGTATTTTGGTATTCATCCTTATCAAAATAAATTATTTCACATTCAAGACTGCTTCAATATCTTTATATAATCTTTTGAATTATTCAATTCGGACATTCCATTCGAAAGATATCACGAGTTTAAAAATGTAAGTAATAGAAAAAAGTTGCGTGGTCGCCGCGCACCCTAATCGGCTAGATAGGCTTATGCGATGTTGGCGTCACTGGGATACGGGCAATACGGGAGGGGAAATATTTTGAATTCGCTTAGTAGGTAATTAAACTCAATAAAAAATACAGAGGTAAAGTTCGTGAGTTTGTGACGTTGTAGGGGGTATAATCTCTGGATCTCCTAAACCGATTTTGAAAATTATTTCACCAGTGAAAAGCTTCATTATTCCTGAGTGATGAGAGATACCCTGAGTGACATAGGTTATATTTGATTGTGATTGATAATAAGTATTTTTTATTTTATTTCTGATGCCCAGCGAAGTGGGCACGGGTCAGCTAGTAAATTTATAATGTAGAATGAAAGAAGAATGAATAGTAAAAGTGGCGCCTTTGATTGACAGTAAAATAAGTCTTGCATATAAACCTTTTCAGAGTTGTGCTTTTGCTAGTATTTTTCGTTTATTAACTAACAGTTTGATTTTAAATTTATTGAACATTTTAAATGACAGATTAAATTCAGTGAAATAAACATACATACCTATATATTTCGGTAAATTCAACACATTCTTGATACATTACAAATATAACTGATATAATGTACGTTAATTTATTTTCTAGATCGTGTACCATGTACATCCAAACAAGATGACTGATGTATTGAAATTCAGTGTAGTTTAGATTAAAGCGTGGCTTGTCACCCTATAATTCATATTTACAGTATATCAGAGATGTATCGAAATTTACGGATTAAGCTGTCAGATAAGCAATTGTTGTTCGGATTGACTAAAAATGAATAAGGGTTCCTTAAAAGGGGTCTTCAATATTTACTACCTACTGGTGGCCACCAGCACATCTTTGATAATTTATAGCTCAAAAACGTAATGCTTTAAGGACTTTATTTCGTACTACAGTTTTTTGTAGTAAAGCCACGTATTGATTCAAACGTACATACGTAGCTATTTTGTAATTGTTCTAAAGCTCGAAAATGCGATTATTTAGAAAAATACATACATTGATACACACATTCAAGCATTTTGAAAAGTAAAGTCAAATGGTGGTCCAGACTAAAATGGTAGGTCAAAATAGTCAAAACCTTTCGATTCCGTTGAAATAGCCTAGTCTAAAATCAATATTAGATTTTGAAAAACAATTTGGTAATTGTTTACGTGATTTATTTGAACTAAGTGCAAAACAACAGTGTTTATTGTTTATCTTTAGAGGTTAATCGACTCGGGTCGATTGTTATCAAACAAAACAACCAACACTGTATGCAAAACTTGAAATAAAATCGCACCAAATGAAGAATTAATTGTCTTTTATATACCACATTGGAGATAAAATCTTGAAAGTATTTTCAAATCCAACGATTTTTTCTTTTTTAATCGACTTCATAAAGAGTTTTGGTCACTGTTGTAACGCCATGTCCGACCGGTTTGGCCACTTGCATTTGCGAAAAACAGGATTTTAAATAAACGTAATTTATGGACCGTTATTAAGAATTTTTTATTGCATTTTATAATCTGTTTGATCTGATACGTTAAGAAGCTTGGTATATTATTAATTTAGTTATTATTATATTAATTTTTTTCTTACCGGACGATTGTAAACAAATCTGCACATCGATTCCACTGTTGGGTCTTCTTTATCCCGGCTTCGGATTAGCGGGTTCATAGCTCAATCCCTGCACTAGGAAAGCTCTAGTTCAACAGTGAGACTTTTATGGGTTGATTCCAATATTGTTAGATGCCAAACTAACAAATCAGTATGGCGATACAACGAGCTACATTTTAGCTAGCCTTTTGGGCACCTTACCCATATAAAAGGGTGACCTATGTTGTGTTCTACTTATAATCTTAAGGGACTATGGGTAGAATACAATATAACTCAGTTAAGTTTTCTTTTATTGTAATAGTTTATAAAGTCATTGTAATTTTAATTATATTAGTTCTGTCAAACGTAATAGAAAAATAGTTAAAATGTCAGATTAAGATAAGAACATGGTTCCTATTCTCTTTTTTATAAGGGACTTTTAACAGTTACTAACAGTTAGTTAACCCCATCGTACCGATTCTTAAACAATTACGTAGTGCAAATTTTATTCTAAAAATCAAATTAAAATCCCACTTAAGTCATTAATGTCCTTTTAAGTATACGTATGTCCTATTATAGTATATGAACTTTAGATAACTCTTAAGAAGTAATAAACGAGTTTTAGATAATACTCTCAAGATATAACAAACAATATGAGTAAGTAATCTATAATTACACTGATAACGAAGTAACTTCTAAACAAAGCCATATGTCTGAATGACCCTAAGCAGATAACGTGGATGAAGTGTCGTAAGTAGAATAAGTAATTATGAACCCGGTACTGCATATCGGTAATCGTAGTTTTTCATTTGGGCTCAGTCAACCCGGCATGACGGTACGGTTCAATCGTTATCAGCAGATAGCCTCGACCTCTTCCCTCGTTTTCACTCATTGTTAGCCTATGATTTCACAAAGGAATATAAACCTTAATTCAGTACCTTAGCATCTATATTAGCAGTGAATAAAGTATTGACAACGTGCCCCTATCCTGTGTAGGCATAAAACGATATCGACAGTAAATATGCAATGCGCCTAGAATGTGTTAAGGTAAGGCGAAGTGCTGGATAAGGCATTTTGGTAATTATGGTGAAATGCATTTAAATTTCATAACTTTAGCATATACAAAACGATGATCATAATGGGAACAGCCAAAAAAGTAATATTATATTCTGTATGATAATGTAATTATAGTAAAAGATTGTCTTTTTACGACGTCTTGTACGTATTTGGAAGCGAATATCTCGTCGCCGCTCGCCATCTATTGTGTTAAATAAAAAAGACATTTTAAACAGGATGTAATGATTTTTCAAGACCTGACTAACGATATCCTACACACCTATGAATACCAAAAAAGTCCTCAATTTCATGGACAAGTAAAAAGGCAGGACAGACGCATTTTACCAAGCCATTGTTTGGACAGGAAAAAGTGACCAAGCATAATATCAAAAGTACTAAACAAACTGTAGAATGATTTGTGTAGTTATTAGTAAAGATAAAATTAGAAAAAAAACCTGTGAGGTGTCGTTGGGACACCTGGTTGGAACGAAGTTCTTTTAAGTCTTAAAAATTCTCAAAACGTCTCACAAAGTGTTAATAACTATCGCAAGGTATCGAAAACATTCGAAAAACACCGCAGAAAACAAACAAATTTTATCAAAAAAAACTGTATGTGTAGAATACATAAACAAATAAATTGTATCAAAATATAATAAATATTGTAAAAACTCGAAATTAAATTAACTCGAAGTTAAAAACATATATTTGAATTGAAGACTAATGCATTCAACTGTATTCAATAAATTCAATGTACAGATACAACATGTGTAGAATGTTATAATATTATATATAGATAACCAGAAATAATCGTCAATCGAATATCAATCTTATGCAGAACGTCACGTCTCTAGTTTTACCAAATCGTTGTCATCTGTCATGTGTCATCCATACAGTCCATTGAAACAGAAAATAATGGATATTATTTTAGATCTTATTGCATTAAAGTTCGAGATTGTATAATAACATACAGCGGTCAGAATTTTTCGGTCAGCATTGTTCATTGCGTTTACACTTTTTTCCATCTAGCCCCCATCCGCCGAGCGTCAGTCTAATGTGCAATAAGGAATTTCGTTCCAATAAAACCTCATTTTAAAATTATGTAAATGTCAGATAGAGAACGTTTTACATGCTGATACACTTAGTACGAGTAAAACTTTTTAATATTATGCAATTAAAATACGTTAACATAAGCACGCGGAAAGAATATACAATCTTACATTAATTTATTTAACGCTCTTTATGTATCCGCTTAGGAAAGAGGTAAAAGCTTGTGTAAATGTAAATTATTAAATACAAATTAATCGAAGACACGTCCAAAAAAATTACATTTAACTTCACGTACACTTTGTATGACGGACTTATCATATCGTTCCTGCCTACACAAACAAACTCGCAGCTGGTACAAAATATTCAGTATTCAGTAAACATAATGAGTTTCAAGGACTGATTTATAATATAAAGCTTACTTTGTTAAAATGTAAGTAATACTGTTTATCAAAAATCACACAATGTCATGAGTGTAAAATTGTACGATTATTACTGAGTAACGGCGATTAATAATCAAGTTATTAGACTTGGCAAGTCTTTTTGCTGGCGACCGATTGTCCAACGCGCATCATTGGCCATAACCAGTTTTTTTTTTAATAATGCTAGATCATTAATGTTTGACTACAATTAACTGATCAGCGCTTATTATTGTTATCAATAAAGCAGTTGAAATGAAAAAAATATAAATTTTTAAAGAAAACCTGGTTGCCGCCAATGGTGCACGCAGATGGACGCGAGAGAATTACCCCTAAGATTTCTTCTGTTTGGCAATTATACTTCGGTCGCTCTTAGAATACATTCCTACTTCGTGAAAATATGAACGAATACCATTGTAATGTCGAGCAATTAACAATAAAAATATTTTTTGGTTTCATTATCTATTATTGATTCAAGATTTAGTTAAAATTCATATCACTAAAACAAATTACGGCAAATTAAATTAGTTTATCACAAAATGAATACTTCTGTATTTATAAAATACTAGCGGCTCGCCCCGGCTTCGGGTATCTAAAAATAACTTTTTTGTTGAGTTTAATTATCTACTAAGCGAGTTCAAAATATTTTCAAGCTAAAATTATTCGATTCCGCACATGCACGACCGTTGCCTAGGGAGCCGGTCTATTAGACTTATTGTGGCATAACTTTAATAGTTAGACATATGCCGTCGCTACACTTTTTGTAAATAATGATGTGTTCTGCAAAGTCGTAGTACATTATTTTATTCTATCATCAATAGTTTTCGCAGCACAAGCGATTTTAGATAATTGTTTACACCTTGGGTTACATTATTGGAGTTTTAGTAAGGATCCCTACTTTATTGAAAATATAATATAGCTATGTCACCCGGGGATAGTGTCGCCTTGGACTCCATTAGGGCAGCCGTCGGCAGACTAGCGCCGAAGACGATATTCGTCCTAGGCGACTTCAATGCCAAGCACCAATCCTGGGGGAACGCGATTACCGATGTTAGGGGACGGGCGGTTGAAGACTGGGCGCTTCAATCCAACCTGTCCATCCTGAACCAGGGGTCGGTCCAGACCTGCGCACGTGCGCGGGGTGGATCGATCATCGACTTGTCATTCGCCACACATGCGGCCGCCCGCAGAGTGGTAGGATGGAGAGTGCTGGAAGAGGTGGAGACTCTGTCTGATCACTTGTACATCAGATTCGAGCTCTCCCCCTCGCCTAGCGCTAACCCTGTTCAGGGCCCCTCCCGGCTCCCGCGCTGGGCTCTTACCAAGCTCGACGCGGAGCAGGCCGAGGAGAGGGCTATCATCGAATGCTGGACTTATCCAGCCGACCTGGGAAATCTGGAGGCGCAGGCTGAGCACATGCGCAAATCCCTCAAAAGGATTTGCGACGCTGCTATGCCTCGAGCCAAACGACCGCCGCCGCGTACATCGGTCCACTGGTGGACTGAGGAGCTGGCTGAACTGCGGAGGGCAGTCCGCAGAATCAGCCACAGGCTCAAACGCAGCAGAGCTCGTCGTCCTCCAGACTATGGTGAGGAGAATGAACTCGTGGGGGAATTCAGAGAGGCCAGAAAGGCCCTTTCGATCGCAATTCTGCGAGCGAAAGCCCGGGCTCGGGAGGAGCTCCTCGAGACACTGGACCGGGACCCTTGGGGGCGTCCGTACTGTGCGGCCCGCAAAACGTTGCGGCCTTGCACCTCCACGGCTACGGAAACGCTCGAATCCAAGGTTCTCCGGTCGGTTATCGATGGGCTCTTCCCGGATCCGGGGATCTTCACTCCCCCCGATATGGGTCCAATCATTCCCGACACCTCGGAGGTGGAGCCTCACTCCATCACCGAGGAAGAGTTAGACGTCGCCCAGGACCGGCTCCGGGGCAGGAAGACGGCTCCGGGACAGGAAAACGGCTCCGGGACCCGACGGGGTTCCGGGTCGGCTCCTCTTCCTGGCCGCCAAACATCTACGCGGCCAGCTGCGGGAACTGTTCGATGCCTGTATTCGCGCAGGTCAGTTCCCGTCGCAATGGAAGGAGGGCCGATTATGCCTGATTCCCACGGGAGGCCGTCCTCCCAACGATCCGTCCGCCTACAGGCCCATAGTGTTGCTTAACGAGGTCGCCAAGGTCTTCAAGAAGATCTTAGCGGAACGCCTCGTTAAGCATCTCGATACTGTGGAGCCGGGGCTAGCACAGACGCAGTTCGGGTTTCGGCGGAGGCGTTCCACGTCAGACGCCTTCGAGACACTGCGATCTGTAACGGCCGACGCAGTCCAAGCAAAGGATACTGTCCTGGCGGTTTCGCTAGACATAGCGAACGCCTTTAACAGCCTCCCTCACGAGACGATCAGGGAGGGACTTCGTGCACACGGAGTTCCCCCGTACCTCACGAGGCTGTTGGGCGCGTACCTTCAGGACAGGTACATCCTTTGGGAGGGCGGCGAGTCCGAGAATCGCGCGATAGGTCGGCGACGCGTCGCGTGCGGCGTCCCACAGGGATCGGTCCTCGGGCCGGTTCTTTGGAACGTCGGTTATGACTGGATCCTTCGGGTTCCGGTCCTGCCCGGAATAGGGCTAATCTGCTTTGCGGGTGACACCCTACTCACGGCACGCGCTGCGTCATTCGCGGAATCCGTGGACCTCGCCAACGCCGGGTTGGCGATCGTGGTCCGAAGCATAGGTAGGCTGGGCTTGAAGGTCTCCCCCGCGAAAACGGAGGCCATCATGTTCCATAGGCGGTTTCGTAATCCCCCCGCGGACTTGTCCGTTACAGTCCAAGGGGTGGACATTCGTGTAGGCCCCCAGATGAAATATCTGAGGCTAATTCTCGATGGGAAATGGCTGTTTAAAGCGCACTTTGAGCAGTTCGTTCCCAAGCTCGTGAGGTCCGCAGGCGCCCTCTCTCGGCTTCTTCCCAACGTGGGGGGGCCGAGGGGGACGACTAGGAAACTCTACATGGGCATCCTTAGGAGTATGGCCCTGTACGGTGCACCCGTATGGTCTGCACTTCACCGCCACAATAGGACTTTGTTGTGCCGCGCACAACGGGTCCTGGCGGTGAGGACCATCCGAGGATACCGTACAGTGTCGTGGATGGCGTCGACACTTTTGGCAGGCGATCCGCCCTGGCCTCTCCAGGCGGACGTGATAGCCAAAGTTCGGCACTCCCGACAGGATGCCCTCGCCCGTGGCCTGGTCTATGGCCAGGCCGAACTCCAGGTGATCAGAACGCGGGAAACCGCGGCCATGATCCAATCTTGGTCAGTAGAGTTGGAAAACCCTGTTGCTGGCATTGACACGGTGGAAGCGGTTCGACCGCAGCTGTTGCGATGGCTCTCTCGGAAACGCGGGACCCTGACCTTCAAAATGACACAGATACTTACCGGGCACGGTTGCTTCGATAAGTATCTGTGTCAGATTGCGGGCTGCTTGCCTTCACCCCAATGCCGCCAGTGTGGCGCGCTAGACACGGCGTTACACACGCTAGTCGAGTGCGCAGCATGGGCACCTCAGAGGTTTGAACTCGAGACACTTGTAGGACCGATCGAATCGCTGGGCGATCTGGTGCAAGCCATGCTGCACAGCGACGATTGGTGGGTGGGTGCGGCCAATTTCTGCGAGACGGTAGTGTCTCATAAGGAGGCCGCGGAACGAGATAGGGAGAGAGATGGTAGTGCGCATGCGTCTCGCGGGCGCCGACGTCAGTCGGGAGCCCGGAGGCGCAGGTATACGCATGACCTCCCTCCCTGAAATACCGCTGCAGGGACCCTCTAGCATCTAGGGAGCAGAGGAGTCTTCACCCCTGTTGACGAAGTGAGTTTGCCTCTCCCGGGGTATTCTCAAGCACTTGTGCGCTAGGATTGGTGTGGGCGTAACTACGTTCTGTATCTCACGCCTTTCCTACCATAAGCGCGGGGCACATGGGAGGAGGGTGGTTTTAGTGGGGTATTGATTAGTCGAGTCTCCACACAAGCCGGTTGATTATTGTTTGGATTGCCTCAGTGGAAAGCCTCCATGATCAACAACGGTCTAATCCCTAGCAAAGGACCCGGTATGTGCGAAATGCATTTCCCCCGCCTTAAAAAAAAAAAAAGGCTTGCCACCAGTGAAAGAATTTTTCAAATCGGTTTAGTAGATTCGAAGCCTATTCAATCCAAATAAACAAACAAATCTTTCTTCTTTATAATATTAGTATAGATAAAAGAGAGCCTGAGATAGACAAGTATGAAATAAAAGAATTTTTAACTAGACCTTGTTGCTGATGAGTTTGTTGCTGCTTCTTCTCCTTAAATAGTGATATGTCCTTGCGAAACGGTATATATAGATTAGGAAGTAGACTTAATTTTTACCATATATTATACTTATAGCTTCAAAAATGTTCTCCAGTATGAACTAAGTTCGAATAAATAAAGTACGAATAATATTCAGTTTTGCCTCTGGTGTTGCAAATGTCGATAGGCGACGTTAACCACTTTTTACGAGCTAGGCCGTCTGCCTGCCAACTTCGCAATAACAAAAAACCATGATAGTTCTCTACAGCACACTTTACTGTGCGAAGACTTCACGCACTTGGCCAATTTGTATACTTATACCTTAAGGAGATTACATTAAGGCTAAAAGATTATTGCCATCGCAAGGGAGGCTTACAATGATGTACTTTATTACCAAGAACATTAAAGAGAATTCTTCCACTGAGTAAGTTTCTGATGAGATGTTAATTAGCAATTTATATTCATAGGAAATGGCAAGTCATGGGGATGTTCCAGTGAAATATGTATTGCATTGATATTTAACAAGATAAAATTTATATTTTTGTTTGAAGATTTGTTTAAGCGATAACTTGTGGTGGAATATAGTGGAAATACCAACAAAGCGGACGAAACGCTATGCTTTCAATTTTATCATACGTACCGCTGAAGAGTGGAACTCTTTACCGTCGTCTGTTTTTCCTGAAACATACAATCTAGGTGTCTTCAATTGTCGCATGAACAGTTATCTTCTAGGGAAGCGTTCTCCACTTTAGACTGCATTTCCACCTGACATCAGGCGCAATGTCAGTCAAACGCGAACCTATTCAATTTAAAAAAGTGGTGCTTTTTTTCAAATTATATCGCGTCCATATTTTTCTATTAGGTACCTATTATTTATGAACTCTGATTGTTGTATGAATGATTGAATTGCCCAATTGATAAACTACACACTTTTTGAATTTTATTAATTTTTAATGTGAATAATAAATACACCAGACAGAATTTTGTGTGTATAATAATTACAATCGGTACACAAACACACATACACAGAGTATATTCCCAAATTAGGCGAATTACGCTTGTGTTGTCCTTAATATATTACACATAATTCTAGGATTGATTCTATACACCCAGACCAGATTTAATAACGGAAAGTACGTTTGTGGTCTTTATTACCCTGCCAGGAATCGAACTGAGAAGTCTGCTTTCCAATGACCGGGTGGGCCAAGGATTAATTAGCCCACTAAACTACAGGTGCTGCAATCATGATGTTCAGAACAATTTATTGTAACGGTAAATTAATATTACGTAGAGGGCTTTATTTTGAAGTCGTGATAATTTAGAGGCGAACGCATCCGCGCCTCATTCTAATGTCGTGGATTCGAATTCGGACTCATTAGGATTCCCGTGTAACAATTACTACGTGGTGACGGTGACAAAGGACAACGCGAAAAGTAAATAAAGATTACCTATTTATGAAACTCGCTAATCCGCCTTAACTAAGTGTAATTGGTATACTGTCTGTTTTCCTGAAATATATATAGAATAGACTGATGTAGGAGGCTCTTTCCCAGCAGTGAATCGTTTATGGACCAATATTATCATGTAACCACGATAGTTTTACTGGGGAGTTTCTTGCCGCTTCCTCACCTTAAGAACAAAAACATGTTGCGAAGCGGTGTATATACGTATGACCTTCAAAAAGTGTTCTCCAGTGAAACTCATTATGAATAAAATCTTTTGAATTTGAATTGAAATTATTTCCTTCATGGTAACTGTTTATTTTTATTACTCACTTTCATAAGTTTTAAACATAATGCAAAGTAGTCCTCACTTACAAACAAAGAAAAGTGGGTAAATACGAGCAATGTATTCTGTTTAAGATGTAAACAATTAGACAATAGAGAGGTAGGTACATTCCGAAATCTCCCAATTTAATAATCTCTGTATCCGTGGACGTGTTACAAATTGAGATTTCCCCATTGTTTATTGTACTTAGCCACTGAATACGACTGAATTTTTGTTTGTTATGTCGGTGCTTAATATTACAGCAATTTAAATTTTATCTATGCTACCAGAGTTACAACACTGTACGATAGCTATATTCTTCGCAATTATCCTATATATCATAGAATATCCATAGGGACAACGTACCTACTTCGTTGTACATTTAAGTATCGATTTTATTTCCAAAGTACCTTATTATAAGTTTTAATGTTTGGTCTAAATAAATGAAAAAAATGGCATATAACCATTTTCGGTTATAGCCACCGCTATACAGTGACGTTTGATATTCCTCTACAGAAAATTCCTTACAAGCTACATTATGGGTCTTCATGTATAATACAGTGTTTTTTTTTCAAAATTAGACAATTCGGTTCTTTACCTAGGTAATCAATTTTTCAAAAACCGAATCATATCACTTAAGTTTTCATCAAAATCGGCCGCGAAATTGCTTTAAGAATTTTTAATTGTATTGTTAGGAGTTGGCGGGACTCGAATTAAAAATGCCGTTAGAATTATTATAGAGTTTATTAGAACTATACAAACACGTATAACACAGGTACAAATATAACCGAACACAACAAATCCAAACGTAATGCAGAAGGTCGTAATTCAATAAAACGCGCGAATGTCCGTCACTATTAGATTCCCGAATGTACACACGTCACACCCGTATCGTAGTTGTCGCTCAACTGACCCCCTCACTCAATCAGGCCATCGTTTTATACTGTACAAATGCAAATGTGCACGTACCGTATCGTCGACATAATTTCCTAGAGTCAGCTTGTACTTAATCTGTAACACCTGGCTAATGATGCCTGTAAGCGGCTGTAAACGAGTACAATAGAACAATAGGCTGTTCTCCACAATACTAGAAACGTATGCCAATAAATATGTAAACAAAAAGAAGACGATCATAAAAGGATTACAATTAGTCAAAATGCCGACACTTAATAAAATGTGCTTTTTCAGACTGTACGTGGAATTTGTCTTTGTCGAAGCCTAAGTTGTAACAGTATAATATCTTATAGTTTCGCATTTGGCCGTAGAGCCCCACTTCAAAAATTCACCCTATATGTATATTGTGAACTTAGCTCTAATTTGTTAGTCGGTCGTTCGATCATACCCCATTTCAAAAAAAATTGGATTTCTAACCCTACCTTGCCTCTTAATATATCAAGTACCCGTATACGTCGAGACCAGTGATTTCGTGTATATAAAAGCATAAGGATATTCAATCGTATGAAACTCGGAACAGACATATGATTGCGCCGCTACCGAGACGACTCGATAAATCTAACACACTGACACATGTTATGGGTCCAATCATATATAACACACTACCGGAAAGTATTAAACTTTCCGGTAGTTTAAATATATTCACTTTCCGGCTTAAGAAATGTGCGATGGCAATTCGGACAGGCCACCATATGAGGGGTGTTCGTATGAATATCCTGCAAAGATTTATTTTCGCTCAAATTACAAGCTAAATATGGTTCAAGGAGTTTCTTGGAAAGCACTGTGGTGGTCGTCGCCGGCCCTTTGTTTTTGAACGTGACTCGCATCTTAGATGCACGCAAATTAACTAAAAATATCCCATATCCACTCTCGCAACTAAAATACATATTCTGCTTTAATAATATTCTCATATGTGGCAGAGTCTGTTGAGTGAGGGTCATACGCTTTAATATTATTTCTCTAAACCAGCGGTTCTCAATTAGTTTTATTATCATTATAAAGTGAAAAAATTACTCTTTATAACAGCAATATATCAATAACAATATAAATAAGTTTTTAAAAAACCTTAAGAAAAGCATAAAATTAACTGAACAACATTAAAGGCTTGTTACATTCTTATGCATATTCAATACATACTATCACGCGTGCTTACCATGGGGGTAGGCAGAGACGATAGATTTCTACTACTACGATTTCGGCTCGCATCTTTCGCTTCAATTACTTTCATTATTCTTTTCGTAGATGTGTTTGAATTGCTTTTTTGCTGGAATGCAGCAAACAGGCCGACGGCCCACCAGATATAAAAAGGTTACCGTCACCTGTGGATGTTTGCAACACCAGAGATGTCACCAACGCGCTGCCAGCCTCAATGAAATTTTATGACACCCATTTTAAAAAAGCACTTTTGCGCTGTGGCTATATAGTATTAGATGGGAGCTCATTGCAAATACCCACGGTGTGTAAGAAAAACGTTCTTTAGAAACGATGCGTACACATGTGAAGCCGCTTAAGGAAAGGAGAAGAACACCCAGAAATGATTTTTACCTGACATTGTTCAGAATATATTCAATTGGTTGGGTCGTTGTAATTAAGCTTATAATTATAATATTAAAACGTTTATTCGAATATGAACCCGATGTTTTAAGTGCTAGCGACACCCTCTTATTTTAAATAGCTCTCATGTAGGGGAGCAGTTATATTGGCGCACCGCTAATAACACTTATGCGGGTACTTCGTAAGCCCCGAAGTCTCCCCTCGCTCAACCATTTTAACTGCACATTTATACTGTTTAAATAATATTTTAATTGAGAAAGCTTCATTGCGCAGTTATAATGGATACGGAATAATTGTATGAAGCAACCGTTACCGGGAGGAGGTTTTTTATTAACAATTTCCATATTGATTTCACAAGATAAGCGACGAGCCGATGATGTCAGTAATTTTATTAGTTTATTTAAACTGTACCACATTAATGGCAACGTTTTTTGTTGTTCCTATTTATTATAATATTCATATTTAGCGGTCGCAATCAATGATGCGGAAGTTTCGTAACAGATAAAACATTAAAATAAAATTAATAAATTTTGCTTAGAATTGTTAGTTCTGTTTTTTATGCGTATTGTAGAATACCGTCCCCATTCACGCATATTTTTACCTTAATCATCATCATAACTTCAGTCATCAGTCACTGATGGACATGCGGGCGCCTGTGCTTTCTAACTTATGCCTAAGCGCCCCGCGACAAGGAAATTTATGTGCTTTAAGTTCTGGAGGTATCAATGGTCAATGTTGCGTTAAGGATGAGTTGTGTATTTCTCTGCGAAGTTTGAATTTGCAACCTGGAGCATGGGCCCCACCTTGCCCCTCCCCCTAAATCCGGCTCTGAACACGATTAGCACAAGGCTAACCGTTTCACGCCGATGTTGAGTGAAAGTATAATGGTGGTGGTGGCGTGTAGTGGTGACACCGATCAAGCTGGCCCTGAGAGCTGTAATTAAGATAAACAAAAGAGTATATATGCGTGTGTGTGTCAAATACATGGTAGTGTGTGTAATGTTTTTTTATTGATTTAATGTATTTTTTATGCATAATTTAAAAAAATATTAGCATTCGTCGCTTCTTCTCTATACAAACTATAAGTGAGCGAAATTTCATATTCCTCCGTCCACGCGTTTTTCGTAAAAAGGGGTACAAAGACTTTGCTTCACGTATGTATTAATATATAGATTTCTGTTTTAGTCTTTAAAATTTACATCAAAATTCATCAAGCCATTTCGGAACTTATTTGAGACAAACAAGCAGAGAGAAGCCAGTCACATAGATAACTAATGTTTGGCCCTTCTGGACAATAAATGGCTAACTAAAAATTCTTAGGCCGTGGACATTAAATACTCAAAATATAAGTTTTATAAGATTATGGTAGAACCTCAGATTCGTGACAAATTTGGAGCAAGAACGTCTAATTTAGGTTTATTTAACAGTATTCTGGCCTCACCGCTATCCGATGAGACCAGAATGCTGTTTAAAATTATTTCTTTAGGTTTAAGTCTTAGAAATTAATTTTGCCTTTTATGTATTTTTGTGAGTAATAACGAGGGTGACATTTTTTATTTGAAAAAGCCCTCACAAAAAAATTATAAAATAAATAAAGATAAAAAAAAGATTATAGTAACTATCTATACTAATATTTTTTTTATTTACTTTGATATTGGAGTCCCACCCTAAATGGTGGTATGAATTTAAATTTGATGAAGAGAAACATGCGGGCGCTTACTTTGACCAGCCATGTTTTTACTACGCTTTTTATGAGCCTTTATACTACGCTGTAATCAACTCTACAGTGACTTGATAAAGTTTACTTTTCATTGACATATATAAAGTTATACATTTTTGGCAATCTGCTATTAAGGGAGAAATCAAACCAGGGAGGATTGATGTCATGGGAACATAACCCGGAAACAAATGTGTTATGTTGTAGTTGACTGTTTTAAATGAAAAGTGGAAATGTTATTAAATTTTAAAACGTTTGTTGATTGTCTAGTTTTTTTTAATTTTAAGACAAATACTCGGGACCATTAGCAACATTGAGGAAATAGAGAAATAAAACAGGTTCTCAGATCAAATTAAATGTTTAGTAAAAGGGACCAGACAAACGCCGAATTATGCAAAGCAGCAAAATACGAGTTCCTCAAAACAAATGTGAAGCATACTAAGTCCCATATTGTTACATAAATATATTCTTGCACAAACCGATTTATTAAATGGATATCATTTAATATTCGAATAAAAATTTTTTTTTTCAAATGCACTAAGCGTCCGAGAGTGTTTGTCATTTTAATTTGATGACTATCATCTCACGTCTCTGTTTGTGTATATTTTTCTAGAATACGTGCCTTGATACAAGGTAGTATCTGTTAGATATCGGTCAACTAGAAAGGCATCGTCACTTCACATCAGGTGACATAGCGGTCAAACACGAATCTATACCTACTATAACAAAAGAAAATGCTGCTAGCAGAAAGCGATTACCTAGTGCGGAAATGTTCTTACACTACAAGCAGATTATATCTATTAGTGATCTTAAATTAGGTGACGAAAAAGCTTATGAATAAAGTTTTTGCTTTAGCCAACGCAGTCATACTTTATTTTTAAATAATATACTATGTTTTCAAAAAACATAACAGAATGACATATCATTTCTCACATTCTCGTTCAAAGCCTGAAGTTCTTTCTGTATTAAGTTCAAAATGTGAGTATGTTAGAGTACTACTCAGACAATTACAACACATGATTCCATGATCAGCTTCGTGTATCAGCTTAAAATCGTTTCTATGAGAATATATTACCAACACAATGGTAGACGTGCTACCGACCAATTACACATTACGGAAGCAATACACAACCGAATGAAAACTTATTACGTCTATAATAATAACGATGCAACGCGTACGTAAGTTCTCGTGTAATCAGTCGTAATTTACGTCATAATTGATCATAATTTTTATTGTATTACGTCGATTAACGCGAGAGAAACGTATCACGCTTCCAGTAAGTAGTAGTTAAAATATCATTACAACAGTTGATTGAAAGAAATTGTTTCCGTAACTTATCTACTGCATGTTAAATAGGGTTTAATTTTAAATCGGTGGGGGTTAGACATTCTCAATTCAACGGTCGTGAAGTCACCCCTGAGGCGGGTGTACACTGGACAAAGGTTAAAACATTCCCTCATCGTACGGACTTGCCAATCGAATGGGGTTGAGCACCACAAACGGTCATTATACAATATTTTTTCACGTCGCAATGAACAAATGAAAAAATTATAAAGTATATATTAGCATAACATAACTTGTATCGATATTTATAAGGCAGTATTGTTTATAAATAGTTTGTATTAAAATATATTTACAATAAATTAATTACGTAGTTCTTTTTAGTTTTTTTTTTGTAAATCAACACGAACATATGCTGGTACTAGTCACTAATCTGGTTTCGAAATATCAACCAGTGTACTCTTTGCAAAACATACCTACCTAATTATGTAAATATCGTTATTTGTGTTCGCGACGTTGAGCCTTGATCTTTCGTGCCTTCCCTCGTTGCGAACCCCTTCGATTGGAGCGTTGGGCGAAGTGCTTGCTTGGCTCAGTCGACTCATCGCGTACTTTAAGCATGTGTCAAGTGTCGGCTCACACATTTTATTGTGCTCAAATTTGCGTGGTATGTGGGACACGCGCGGCACACGCGACCCGCATGGGAGAATACAAATAGGGTGGCTATTTAGACTACCCGCTAAAGCCCAATGTTTATTTTATAGCGAACCCAAAATATTACAACAATCAATGCTTTTGCACGGATCATTAAATTAAAAAATAGGTGTGTAATGTACTGTTTTTAGCACAAACATGAAACTTTTCAAGCGTAAAAAGAAGTCTACGTGTTACATTAGCATATCTTTAGGGTTATTTCTTGTTTATGCGCTACTGAACAATAAGCAAACGGAAATCCATTTACTTCAAGTACCATGTTTTTATGTTTCATACATTTGGGTACCGTTAAAAGGTCTATCCAAATTTGTTCCTGAAATATTATTGACGTCACAAGGTTGAAAATTAAGATAACGAAATAATTATATTTGTTTAGGTCTGGTCAAGAGACTGCTCTTTCAAGGAAATGCTCAATAATTTGACGCCGTTAGGGTCATAAGAAGTACATTCGATGTCCGAATTCCTGGCATTATGGCTATATGATGAAACATAAAAATGCTTAGTTAGTAAGATCGTGTATGCCATACTCCAACTATCCTTTTGGTATCCTCCAAGCGGTAGAGTATTCATTACACGTTACACCTTAAAAAATAGGTAAGTCATACATTTTATTTGTTTAAATGAACTTAATACGAAAGTAATTTTCTTTGGGTGTTCGTTGGTTCTTCAGGTCTCAAGAAATTTTGAGTGAGGTGAGGTGAGGTGTATGTACTACTTTCGATATGAGGGATGAACTGTTATCCGGGAAAATGGGATAGTTTAAGTGGAACAGGACGAGATACGGAACCAATTTTTATGTAAGAAAAATATTTCGGAAAGTTATATGAAATATAGGTATATAAATATTTTCAAAAGGTGGTGTCGTTTAGTTTCCAAGCCACTGATTTCAATACAATTCAATATAAGTGACTAAACTGCTCTACTGTGTACGCTTTTGATGTCGGATTACATTTTCATGATGTCTTATCGTTTACAGGTCACTGGCCAGATAAAGATGATTCTTAGCTGATGAATATTAATTTTTGTAACGATTACATTGTCTTAAATATTTAACAGATATGAGCTCGAAATAGATAAGAGGCAAGTGAGCTTTATCGTGCGACGACCCCAGAAAACGGCCGCTGCCGATCACCGATAACATATCGATTCCATAAATTCCCATACATGAATGCATGAGATGAAGGAGTCATGTAAATTTCGTTTTATATTCATAAGCATGATACATCGACGGATAGGCACCTTGATTCGCTGTTATTGTTGTACAGAAGGGCTGTTAAATATTAATCCGGACATCGTAAACACGTAGTCCTCATACATATGAGGGGAATCATTTTTTGCGTAGAATTGTAGTGGAAAATTTTGAATGCTGATATTAGACGGATCAACCAACTTGAATCAATTTAATTGAAAGGCTTAGTATGGAAGGACATGATGATGTTCAATAACATTGACTGATTCAAGTTTATGTTTATAGAGATCACTTTGGTTGATACTTCCAAATTGAAAGATAGATATGAACCGTTTAATGTCGGCTTGGTGCTTATATTACACGCATCAAACAAATAAATCAATTCGGTTTATAGGCTCAGAACTGAAAGAACACGATGTTATTCAATGACATTGATTGATTCAAGTTTATGTTTATATGGATCACTTTGGTTGATTTATCCACATATAAAGACAGAAATGTACTGTCTAATATCTGCTTAAGCTCCTCCGTTTACGTATTCATAACTGTACATAAGTGAAATCGCATCCAGAAATCGAATTTCAAAATTGCGTTTGAGAACGGGCACGCGCTAAATAAAACAGTTTACTTTCTCGCACCAGCCAATTCACAGATTGTAATTTTATAACCAGTTATTCACTAGAACACCCACATAGATTTGCATAGACTATTTATGAAGAATGCTAACTACACTCAGTATCGAATAATGTTCCATTTGCCTCAACTAGCTACTATTGGGTTTTTGGAAATATAAATAGCACGTCAGTAACAAACTAAAGAATAATTTTTGGGCATTATTATTCTAAGTTCAAATATTTCAAAATAATATTTAATAGATTTTAGTTAATCTTCCCTTCATCTTTGTGCATATGGAGAAATACAGTGCTAAATCTAAATTAAAAAGATAATCTAGACTACACTACAATAAATCTGTAAACGTTTCGAGTTTGTACATTGCGTTTAAAAATGTGAAAAAAATCAGATAATTCGGACCAGGACATTCCGAAAATGAAATATTTAGAATTTTTGTCTATCTATCTATCTATTAGAGCATCACGTGCAAAGTACTGAACGGATTTAAATGAAATTCAATATAGAACTAGCATATCCCGGGATATATCCCGGGGCATAACTTAAGATACTTTTTATCCCGATAGATGACGTGTTCTCCGTGGCATAGTCGAAAATAGCAAAAAAATATGATAGCAAACGTATATGAATGAAACTCGACATAGTGGTAGCTTATGACCCAAGTTAACGGTAAACCTAAAAACTTTAATAGTAATTACGTTGTAAAAAAGGGTACGGAACTCGAGTCCGTAGAGTAGTTAATAAAAATATAAAAAACCAAGTTAACACGATGCATTTTATCCAGTCAATTTACATAATTTCCATGGAATAAACGAATTAGCAAAATAGATGGCGCTGCAATCGCATTTTTCAATTCGCTAACAAATACCTACTTTGTAATAAACAACATGTCATTCATACTTCAAATCAGGTTGGCTGCGACTCGCCACTGTTTCCCTGCACAGTTGTGTAGACTATATGAACTTCGTTTCTTTGTTATTGTAGTAAATTTAATAACAAGAAACAGTAAAGTTTAAGGCAAAGCACCTAATTAAATTTATACATACGTAATATAGAGCTACCATCTAAGCTTTTTTACGGAGTATAAATATGGTTCGTCGGAGGAAACGGCAGTTAATCAAGCTATAAAAATATTTATGTTACCCTCAGGGAGAATTTTTAGTTGCTTGTTGTTGATACTTAAATCAGATGATCCAGTGTCGTCCGGGCTGAAGGTGTATACGCGAGCGAACCCAGTCCAGACAAGGGATGCAAAAGGATCGGCCAGTGATCCCCGACCGTGGCGTGACAATAGCATTCCTGCGGCGATGCTAGTGCAAACCCGAGGAGGCGACTGCCAATCACGCACCGACCTTCCAGCTCCACCCTCCTCCGGGATATTGTATATTCGGGAAACAGCTTTTTACTTAAAAATAAGGTACATTTTTAAATAAGGAGGAGCCATTTGTAAGCCTCCACAGATGGCAGGACAAATAAAAATGAGGTTAAAAGGAAAATTAAAAACTAAAAATATCTATAATTGTTGAGCAGGAAACTAATTCTGATCAGTATAGATTTTGATTAATTTTGCATTTACAGATACTAGACTACCCGTAAATAAATCAATGTCCACATGATCCAACTTACTTAATACATTGCATTCGTTGACTGTTCTGACAAAAGATCTATGGCGACGTAAAACTGTGCGTGTCAAAGGTGAATTCAGTAATTTTCACATTTGAACTCGGCATGTGAGTAATCCCTCATTTTACATGAAAAACGTCTTTTGCGTAACAATTTGTCATTAACTAAGAATACCTGCGCGGCGTGAAATTGTCAGTCTTTCGTGCGGTAAGTGCATTCTGATAGCCCACTTTCCCCTCCTCCCAAACCCATTTCCATCCTATCTTCTTTATATCATCCTAAAGGCTGGCAAGGCGTTCACACCGCCCCTGGTGTTGCAAACGTCTGCACGTTTATTTACTTGTAGGTAAATTTGCTAGTTTCAACAAAAAAAACTATGAACCATCACCAAGATTGGCGTAAACAAAATGCATGTAGAAAATAATTCTATATGTGGTTTCAGACGACTGAATCCAACGAGGTTTAGCCAGGAAAAAATGTCCTTATTCGATTGTTATTTTCAGTAATTATAAAAAAAAATAATACTTAAGGATAACAATTCTGCGGAGAATCATAAAAGTGACCTGGAAATTTCAGAATTTATCTACATAACTTACGAATTTAATTATTGACTCACATATTAATAAAGAATCTTGTATAATCTATGCGCAAAATTTACGCTCCAAGGCGGACAAAACATTAATGAATACTCAAGGTGGTATAAAAAGTAGTTTAATAAAAAAACACACTTTTTGCAAAATTCATTAATGTTTATAATGTTAAAATGGTATTATCATTATTCTAATAATATAACGAATTACGCCAGCCTAAATTATTATTATTTATTTACACGTGTGTAAATAAAATTTCAACAATGATTACATGTATTCAAAATAAGATAATTAAATACCTGAGAAAAGATCAAGGTTACGTTGTGAAGATAAAACTTTTTTGTCCACATTCGTGACCAAACTCGTACAGGGGAAAAATTAGCGTGTAATTTTAAATAGGTCCAAGAAAATGAAATCACGCATAGCGGCGACGTGATGCTGGGCAAATCATTGGCCGCAACCAGGATTTTTAATACTGTATCTTCTTAAGAATCTTTCCGTCTGAAATGGCTTGTTGATAACAATTATGAGTATTAATCAGTGCTATATAAACGTGGTTGCGGAAAATTATGCGTTCAGGAGATACGCCCGCTAATGGCGCTTAAAACCGAAATTACTCACTGACTTCTGTCTTTCAATATCGATAGAAATGCGGCAAAAAAATGTGATAACTGACTGATCTAAAAACTGACTTTTTAAATGCTTATTAATTAAGCAATTCAAAAAGCCATTACTACATATATTTTTAGCAATTAAAAAGTCACTTATGATAAAAGTTGTAACAATTATGTTCATTTATTTTTCTAGTTTTTTTGCCTCAGTTCTATTCAAATTGAAACACAGAAATAATCCACATAATTTAGACGCAAGCTATAGACGTCCTATAAGTATGATCCATCAGGAAGAATGTCAGGAAAATTGTATACTCACCATGCGTGTCCAAGTTGGATCGATGGATTTTGAATTCCTGGTGATGTTTTCTTCATCATTAGCAGATGACGATTGTAACATTGAGCATGCACGTTAGGCTAGAAAACTTTGCTGAGCTGTACATGCTCACTGCTTGAATCTGATCGTGTACGTCTTTGGAATTAGCACGTCCTTTGAAATGATAATTGACTTGATAAAATCGTTTCGTTCTGTGTACATTTATATAGCTTAAAATAATTCGGTTCTTATGTTTGCAGGTAAGCAAGGCAGCTCGATCATCTGTTGCTAAGTGGGCACTGTCGCCCATGGATATCTGCAACACTAAGGAAGCTGATGCGTTGCCTACCTTCTTGGGACTAGGAATTTGTTAAAGCACTTTTGAAGTCGTTGCCCATTTTACAGTACTCTACGAAAATGGCAGGAATCGGAAAAGTGTATAAATTCCTTGAAATTGATTGTACATTCTGCCTAACGTACAACCTGCCTTAAAATAAACATCATTGGTAAACGCTAATTCTCTAAGTTTATTGGAAAAATGTAAAAATTAGCAAAAATATGTTTCCTAATCGATAGATGTATGGATATTTATAAAGTACACTTCTGATTTGTTAATTTTATTATTATTAATACAAAATTAAATTTGACATATATAACCGTAAACTTCTACCCGTAATTCTATGGTAGTACCTCCATGCAGTAAAGTATATGTGCTTCTTCACCAAACTGATCAGTCACCTAACAGGGGCATCAGCTCTTTGATCACCTGAGAAATCGTCCTGGCACTTCGTAAGCTTGGCAACAATGAGAACAAGTTTATAAGAATTAAATTCGGAAAGTGTACACAAGGCACAAACATTTAACCAGTGTACATACAAAACAAAGGATTCCTTACAATTCTAAGAATATTATCTATTACTATAAATTTAACATAGACAATAATAGGCGCACATAATTGCCAAACCACTCATGACCCCTCATGGAAGGATTGGAAGGCATCCACCCACAAATTGTATTCAAAATAACGTATTAAGCTAGCAGAGCACGCCCATTGCCTGTTCATCGCGATACGGAACACTAAGTACAGAATAACATTACTGAACGAATTATACCGCCAAGGCCGCTCACCACACGCGGATATGCCAAACTTAATATTCATTGAATGTGTTGCCAGCCCACGGACCGGCTTCTATTGCTAAAGGTATTCGCACACGGGCCACCAAGCTATTAACTCTGGCTAAGAGATGAGCTGCTTGAATGTTTAATGTTGTAGAGATCTCTGAAGAAGCTTTTTTGGGTTTGTTTACTATTGGTGATATCGTCGATGTTACATTCGAGTTATACAGCTTTATTATTAAAACAAGGACCAATGGATCAACCACTGGTACAAAAACAACAAAGTGCCAATCATTAGTTGGTAGTGCCAACAATGAAGTAGTTAACCCTGATTACAATTGAATAATAAAAATAAATGTTATTTTTTATCCGTGCAGGAACGGAGAAAGAATACAATTTCCTGCCGCCGGACGGCCCGTCGTAAGAGGCGACAAAACAACCCACAGCCAGGTGGTAGGGTATTTGCCCGTCTGGATGGCTACCGCCTCAATCTAGATAGAGTAGGTCGCCATAACAACCTTGAGTTGTGTTCCGGCATGAGTAAGTAGGTTCCAGTCTCCCCTTAGGGAGCGGAGCACATTGGTGGCGCCTTTGGTGTTATAATTGTCCATAGGCGATGATAGCCACTTTACGTCAGGTCCGCCGGCTACCAGTCTGCTAAACTCATGCAATAAAAAATATATGTACTTAATGCCAACAGTAAAACTAATTATAGTTAAGGGAGGAAAAATATAGAATAAAATTTATCCCAAACTACTGTGACTCCTTGGGAACATTCGCAAAATGCTGACGACGTAGGCACGTTGGATTGCAACGTTTATTCTTTGACTAAAGTAAAGGTAATCTCTTCGGTCGCGTATGATGTCTACTACGTGTTTGACACACTTTCGATTAAGTTTCTGAGCCTCAGCACTTTTCTTGCAGAAAAGCAAACTGGTGGTCCACCCGATGGTAAGTGATTATTGCGGCCCATAAACATCTGCAACACCAAGAGAGCCGATATGTTGCCTACCTTGATAGAGCTTTAAGAATTTGTTCGCGCATTTTTTTAATAGTCCCATATTACAGTACTGTGAGAAAATCGCGACATGTCTGATTTATGACTTAATATACTTATTTTCAAATCTATTACTAATGTCCATTCTCAGAAAGCATTTAAAAATACTATTAAGTTAATGAAAATTGAAAACATAATATGTTCAATTCAAATTCAAACTCAATCTTATCTTATCTTATTATTAATATATAAAGCTGAAGAGTTTGTTCGTTTGTTTGGTTGAACGCGCTAATCTCAGGAATTATTGGTCTGATTTGAAAAATTATTTCAGTGTTAGATAGCCCATTTATCGAGGAAGGCTAGGCTATATATCATCACGCTCAGACTAATAGGAGCGGAGCACCAATGAAGAATGTTTCAAAATATTCTTCTTTACCTTCTTTTTTTAAATATTCCACGCGGATGAAGTCGCGAGCAGAAGCTAGTTTATTATACTTTCCGATCTTAAAATTAAAATAAATCATTAATGCACAATAATAATTATCTTTACTTTGCTACTAACAGACGCGAAGTAGAAATTTAATTAAAAGACGGGAAATTCAGTCGGGGTTAGTGATCTTTATCCAATTATGAGTAATATGATAATGAGTAATAATGTGCCGGTTTTCTGACATTATTTTCCTTCGCCCTTAATACCGTCATAAAATTAACTATGCAATGCGTATTTCCCGACCAGGATTCGAATCCACTTCATTAAAATGTAACGTCGTTGCTTTTCTTACTAAGTTACCACGACTTTCATGACCCATTATTATTATCGATCATATTTTTAAAATATTGGCCGGATATTTACACAAATTTCTGCCGTACTTCAATAAGTTTTTAGAGGTACTTATCGACAAGTTATATGTAGAAGTCCATAAAGTAAGTCTACCTCTCATTTTACGCATTTCCAAGGCGGATTGTAGGGTTTCTTTCACACGCCAGTAAATAATCTCCGATGTGAATGTTTTTGCACAATATGTTTTTTCTTTGTCAGCAAATGGTAACTGTAAAAATTTGCGCAGAAGGACAGAAAATTACCTAAATAACGTATGCTCCCCGGTCAAGATTTAAACCCACGTCATTGGTATGCCACGCAGCTTCTTTAACTCCTTTGCTACCATGACTTACTTTACAACATTATCATAATAATTAATAACAGTTCTTTGTTTCGAATATAGGAGCATTTTAAACTCTTAATAATATAATATATTATACCTATATATACAGACTAGAACTCCCGCTAAGCGGGAGTTTATTATATAGTTTAATTTAAAAATAGCTTAACAACTGTCAAGTTTTTTGCACTTGCATCAACTTATTTATTCTAAAACTTGGAAATACCAACTCATTTATATGTATATAAACTGTACTATACTAAACATATTAAATTATAATACTGCTCTACGATTTAATACGCCAAACATATTTCTTGTGCAAATGTCTTTATACAAACTACACAAAGAAGACGTTTATCAGCTTAGAATTACATTTCAAACTAGTTTAACACGTCACATGCCACATAAAAACAATTATTTATTCACAATATTGGGATCCAACCACGATCTAATCAAATTAGCTCCATAATACTAGAGCCTTATAAGGAGTTAAATGGAAACTTGTTTAAATATGCATTCTATACTTGCCAATATCAGAATTTATATATAGCAACGCGATTTGCGTTTTAAAATGTTGCGTAATTTTAGGGTTCCGATCTCCCTATATACTCAATGGCATACACTGTTTATCTTTAGAAGATCACTTTCGTAAATTACAAACAGGAGTTTTGCAATTAATATAATAACAATACAATCTTGCATTTTTAATATTCAATTGGTTTCTTCCCACACATCAAATAATACATCGAAGCCCACTTTCCTGCTTGTTGCCATGGAAATGAACATAGTGTAAACGAAAGGGTTTATTTGATGAAAAGATAGAACAAAAACACTGAGAATGATAACCCCCTTGAAGAAACTGTAACTGATAACGCTTCAAACTCCTACCTACATCTCTAGAGGTGCTTGCAAGTCTTAAACTTCTTAAGCCACGTTTAAAGTTATATATTAGAGTAGAAAATGTTTTACATTAATCATGTAAAGAAAGACACTATCTAAAATTTTATCCCACAATTTATTTCCTAAGAAAAAACATTATGAACACCTTATGTTATTACTCTGGTGTATGTATGTATCACAGTTGATTATTTTAAAAACTACTAAGGCTAGAAATATAAAATATGGTATAGATATAGAAGTCTTCTGTGTCTATTCAGGCTCCTACACACACTATGCCGGCGGCCCGACCGGCGGTCATGCCGCCAATAAGCCCGGCGGCATTACCGGCAGGTATTTGAGCCACCGGGCTTGCCACAGAAACAAGCCGCTGGCATGGCCTCCGGGGTGTGCCGGCGGGCTGCGCAGGGACCCGGCGTGGGGTCCTCCCGGGCGTCAGCGTCATCTGTTATGCTGACTACACGCTGATCGCCGCGCGCGGGAGGACCCATAGGCAGGCGTGCATCCCGGGCACGGCTGGGGTGTCTCAAATTGTAGGCAGGATTCGGCGACTTGGTCTGTAAGTGGCGCTTCCGAAGACCGAGGCCGTGATATTTCACGGTCCTCGCAATCGCCCACCTCCGGACACCGCTATCGTAGTTGGAGGCGTCCGCATCGGCGTCGAGGGGACCATGAAGTACCTGGGATTGGCCCTCGACAGCCGATGGGATTTTTCGGCACACTTTCGGCAATTAGCCCCCAAACTTAAGAGGGCGGCAGGAGCGCTGTCGCGTCTCTTGCCCAATATCGGGGGGCCGGAAGCCCCGTGCCGAAAACTCTTCGAAGGCATCGTGCGGTCGATGGCCCTATAGGGGGCCCCAGTTTGGTCCGACCGCCTGACGGCCCGAAACGCTGCGCTGTTACGACGGGCGCAGCGAGTGTTGGCCGTCAGGGCGATACGAGGATACCGTACGGTGTCCTTCGAAGCGGCCTCGCTACTCGCTGGATCCCCACCATGGGACCTCGAGGCCAGGGTCCTAGCGTCGCTATTCTAGTGGGCGTAAAGAGGTCTTGGCGAGCGGCACGAGACCGGTGCCTCAGGAAGCCGAGGCGTGCCGGTAGCAGCTACGCGACGTCGCCATGGTGGTGTAGGAAGACCGCCTACGACACCCCAGCGTGGGTCTTGCCACCATAGAGGTGGTAAGGTCCGTCCTACAGTCCTGGATTCAACGAAGTCACGGCACCCTGACGTTCCGGCTGACACAGGTCCTCTCGGGGCATGGCTGCTTCGGGAGGTACCTGTGTCGCCTAGGCCGTGAGCCAACTCCAGGGTGCCATCATTGTGAAACCGGTGAC
Source organism: Dendrolimus houi (assembly GCA_039645545.1). NCBI lineage: Eukaryota > Metazoa > Arthropoda > Insecta > Lepidoptera > Lasiocampidae > Dendrolimus > Dendrolimus houi. The sequence continues at coordinate 11,885,602 of CM077132.1, forward strand.
GAGGATACGGTACTGCACACCCTCCAGGTCTGTCCTGCCTGGACAGAGCAGCACCGAAACCTCGTCGCCGATACCGGACCTGACCTTTCACTCCCAGCCGTAGTTCGCACCATGGCCGGGAGTCACACTGGGTGGGACGCCGTCTCCTCCTTCTGCGAGCACGTTATGCATGCAAAGGAGGAGGTGGAGCGGGAGCGTGAGCGCACTTCACAGCTCCGCTCCCGCCAAAAGAGACGCGTCGGAGGGCCAGTATGGACCTTCGGCCGCCATAAGCGGGCGGCACGGGTGGGGCCCCTTGGGGAATAGGGGTTCTCACTCACCTGCACATGCCGTCGAGATGGGGGCGCAGCGTGTTCCACGCGCGTTCACCTCTCCTCCCGTGGGGCGAGTTACAGACCGCCCCACACCTACAGAACTTGAAGATGCCGGGGGATAAAAGTAGTCCCCCGGCGGTGGAAGAGGCCTCGCCCAGGCCCACGCCTGCCAGGGCTGCGGAGAGGCTAGGTCATATACCCGTACCCCTGGCATAAGGCGAAGGACGGCACACCCAGGGATTTTAGTGGGTATCCCTAACTGGGGAGTGGCAATAGCATGGCACCAGTTCTGACTGGGCATGCTAGTGCCACCCCCGACCTGGCGAATCCCACAGACGGGTTGCGAATTATGCCCCCCAGGCTTCTGTGCCTATCGCAGCTTACGTCCTCAATCGGATTTCCCCTGGCCTATAAAAAAAATAATCGAGCCGGCATCACTTCGCTCCCGACATTCGATTGTTCTACGTAAAATACATTAAAATATCATTTAATTGGGATGACGAAACTGTTGTTTCTAATTGAACAATTTCCCGAAAATGACATTTTATGGAATCCCAGAAATGTAGATTATAAGAAAAGAAATAAACGGATGGGCACGCTGAATATAATTGCAAGTTTATTTGGCATTTACAAAAGTGAACTAGAAACATGAAGTGTACATCACTAGCGTTCTACCCGGCTGTCACAACTGAAATGATGCTCTGAGGCCGTCAGTGGCAAGTGTCGCCGGCATACCCGGGCGGCAAAAACCCGCCGGCTGTGCCGCCGGCATAGTGTGTGGGAAGCTTTCAAATGTATATTACATTAAAGTGGACAATTCAACAAAAATATTTTTTGACTCTTGAAATAGGCCAAATAGAAAGTTGTGATTTAAAATCTACAAAAGAAGATTACAAATACAATACAAAATACAAATAAAATACAAAAGAAGAAACAAAAGGACTCTTTGCATATTACAAAAACACATTTTTTTTATAAAATTAGAATTATAAAAAACGAATATTTCTAATTTTTAGTTAATAGCGTGAATAGGTTTATTGTTTATACGGCTCTGGTAGCAAATTTTAAATATATTTTGGGTAACTGTATTTATAGTTTAAAATTTTTGAATGAATGTTGTCATGCAGAGAGTTTGAAAGAGAGAGAGAAAAATAACATCAACAATGGCCTCTTATACCGTATATAAATACTGCTAAATACCGGCGCTCGCCCGTGCAACGACCACCAAGAATAAGAGTTGATTCATAATCTTTTAGACTTAAAATTATATAAAATGTCTTAAATTATATTTAAAGTTGAACAGATTGTATTTTATAGAGAAGCCCTCCGAAAACGAATTCGACTCGCACACGAACCACTTGTTTCATTAAAGCACCGAAGCTTTTATAATTAACTTGACTTGTAAAAATGCTTCATTAATAAAGTACAAAGGGTTAAAACTGGTCGAACCTGTTAGACAAATAATCCTTTGATCAATCACGTGATAGAGGCCCGTACAGGCGGAGCCTTAAAACATTCAGTAGATTTGAGGCTTTATTACACACGTTGAAGCAGTAAAAAATATATTCGCACGTTGTTGCTAAGTATTAGGCGTTGCTAAGTTCCGGTTGATCAATTAGTGAGGAAAATCGCTCCCATCTAACTTTGTGAGTTAGATGGGAGCCGAGATTAATACAAATATTTTTTTTTACAAAAACAAAACCGTCTTCAAACTAAAAAGCAAAAAATAAATAATTTCTACAACATTTGAAGTTGATAGATAGATAGATAGATAACACTTTATTATACACCAATACAAAATGAACTTAAAGACTAAAATTATATCTAGTTGTGTACAAAGGGCGGTCTTATCGCTAAAAAGCGATCTCTTCCAGACAACCCCAGGAATGAATTGAGATGATAATGGCGATGGTGGTATACGTAACATATAGTACGAACTACTTACAATTTAATAATAAATACATAAATTTTATATATATATATATATATATATATATATATATATATATATATATATATATGTAGATATTTTATATATTACATAGATTTATGCTTAGTTGTATATATCTATGTAATATATAAAATACTACTACTTGGTAGGTGGTAGGGCATCTGCCCGACTGGATGGCTACCACTCCTGGTCTAAATTATGTCGCCATAACAACCTTGAGTTGTGTTCCGGTATTAGCGACCAGGTTCCAGTCTCCCTTAAGAGAGCAGCAGCGCATTTTTAGCATCTTTGTTGTTGCAAATGTCCATAGGCGCTGGTAACCGCTTTCCATCAAGTGGGCCGTCTGCCTGTCTGCTGAACTCCTGCAATAAAAAAAATAGAAGTTGGTGCATTTTGCAAATTTATTGTTGTTTTTTATGTTGCACTTGGCACCGACTTCAAGATATTGTACAAAACATACTTATTTTTGCTTTTTAATTTGAAGGCGGTTTTGTTTATGTTAAAAAAATCTACTTTTTAGATGCTTGAATAGCTTTAGAAATAATATTTTAAACATCAATAGAAATTGTACTACTGGCATGCTTATATAAGTTTTCAAATAGTGTAGGCTCTCGGTGCTCTTCATCAAGATTTGCTCTTGATTTCCCTGGACTCCATTCATCAGATCCTGACTTGGTAACAATGGGATCACTTCAGGAGTATACTCTTTCGAATAAAGAAAAAATTGAAAATCGATCCAAAATTGACGGAGAAATCGCGTAACAAACATACGAAAAAACATATAGTTGAATTGAGAATCTCCTTTTATCTTTTCTTTTGGAAGTCGGTTAAAAACTCTTAAATTAATAGGATATTTTCTTCGCATCCATCGTTTAATAGTTTGTTTATGCCATCAATATCTCAATTACGCTAATTCGAAGATAGAAACGTTTATAAATGCAAAGACTTTCGAAGTAATTTTATGTTGCGTTATGCAATATTCTAAAAAGGTGGATTTTTTTAAAGAACACGTTGTATTTTCGATTTTATGCATGTATCTCAATTTATACATTAAAAAAAGTTAAAAATAGCAATTCTATGTATGAAAGCAATTGTTATGGTTTAAATTAAGCAGTACAATTTCCAAGGTGAATTATTTCAACTAGAGCATTTTGTTTTACATTTTACAATCTGAACTAGTGACTAGAACGACTTCCTATTGTGTGTGTAAGTGTGTAAGTAAGGCAGTGGCGTAGTGTTGAGCTATTATCTAACAGTGAAAGTGTGAGTGTGTGCGCGCGGTGACGTAACGCCAGCCGGTGTACGCAGGCGCCGATCCTCGAGCCGCTTGCGCCCGCGCCACTCTCACTGACGATTGATACTGATATACGAATAAACAACTAGGAAGTTCCTGGGGCCCAATTCTGTTATTTCAATCAATATTTTGGTGTTGCGAAGATATTCTTAGTACGATTCCATTGCTATAATGTCAAAAAATCGTATTCTACGGAATCTACAATATCTTCTCGATATAGTTGCGGCCGAATAATAGCAGAAAATATTGATATTACCATTAGCAGAAGTGGCGTTATTCGAAATGAATATTGAAAAGCTACTAAAATTTGAAATATAAATATTTTTTTAAGATAAAGTGTCGTGCCACGGCACACCGTTGGGGTTAACAGAATGCCGAAATCAATCCAATCTACGATTGAGACGATAGAGTCCAGCGATTTTGACGAGATAGTAATAGCAGAATTGAGCCCCAGGTGAATTGGATATTTATTAATTCCGTGTTACGCTTAAGGTAATCTTAACGAGAACCTCCTCTATACTTTCCTTATATCCGAAGATATTTAAATCAGTCTGTTAAAATCTGATTGGCTTCGTATTCTTTCACGTTTATATAAGTGTGCTGCAGTTTATTTACATAATATTCGACTTTAGTCGTTTATCGGAGTGCTTAATGGTGCCTATTAAATGTGATCGTCCACAATTCACGCTTACGACTTGCTTACGACAATACTGTCTCGTTTAAAATGATGTTTTCTTTTTCCTTGACAAAGTTGTATGTATTCGAGTTACGTTCCATCATAACATTAATGCTATATGATTATTACTCGTTTTATTGGTATAACTGGAAGAGCTACCATTAAATTATGGGTTACGTAAGCTCTGAAATCATTTGTGCGGTAAATAGGAGTTGCATGAATGGAGATTACACAAGTAAACTAATTTTGATAGAAAAATCTCTAACTGCATAGTTATTTTTTACGACGACCTCAGTGATTAAGTGATATTAATGGAATTTTTAATGACATAGTCTAAACATCGGATGCGCTGTCTTTATGTACTAACATTAAATTTAATGGAGCGATTTCTGATCAAATAAATAGTATTCACATTCGCTCGCTCGGAAATATTCCCAAATAGATGTAATTTAAAATGACTAATGGCTTTATTGTATCCAATTTTGAATATCAATATCGAGCAAACAGGAAATGATTGATTGAAGGATTGATTCTGATTTTATTAAAAGTAACTTTCTTCCTGTTAATTCTTTTATCTAGATTTTTAATACAGTTATTATTATTTAAGTGTAGTTGTTCTGAAGAGAATTTGAACACTTTTACTTTAGTTTTTATCTCAAATAGAGTTACGTGGAAATTAATTTAAAGCCGAATGGCCACCATACATAGAACTCAGGTTATATGGATGGTGGCCACCTCTTATTTGTATTTCTTTCTGATTCACTACATCATTGTGTGTGTGATGTTCAATGAACACGTCATGCCGAGACCAATAAACATCGATGGCTTCCCTCTGGAAGTTATGCAGGAATATGTCTACCTTGGAAAGAAAATACAGGAAGGCAGGCACAATTTCGAGGGGGAAGCCAATAGGATGATTCAGTTGGGCTGGACAGCATTCGGTAAGCTTCGTCAAGTCTTTTCATCGACCATCCCGTAATGCTTGAAGACGAAAGTCTTCGAGTAGTGCGTCCCCCCCAACCTGACCTACCGGGCCGAGACATGGACACTGACGGGAGGAGTGGTCCACAAGTTCCAAGTCGCTCAACGGGCTATGGAGCAAGCTATGTTCGGTGTTTCTCTTATGGATAGAATTAAAAATTAGGATATCCGTTAGAGAATCAAGTTAACCGACATAGCTCGTAAAATTAGCAAGTTGAAGTGGCAGTGGGCCGGTCACATCTGCCGCAGGACCGATGGCCGATGGAGCAGACGAGTTCTGGAGTGGTAAACCGCGTCTCTGTAAATGTAGTGTCGGACGGCCTCCAGCCCGATGGACCGAAGACCTATGCAAGGTCGCCGATAGGCGCTGGATGAGAAAGTCAGAGGTCAGGGATGAGTGGCGCCGACTTGGGGAAGCCTACGTCCAGCAGTGGACAGCGAATGGCTGACGACGACAACATTGTGTTACAGCATATAGAATACACAGACTAGTTACGAATGAACCGGCGGCATAGTAATATTATTAAGGATTCTTTATTTTCTGAATTAGCTATGTCATCCTAAAAAGTATCATACTATTATGTTTAGCTCCGGTTTCTCAAGATTAATATAGGGAGATACTTATTTGAAAAACATAACATCACCAAATAAACGTCTTATTTATTGTTGGGCTGGAGCCTTCCCATTTTATGAGAACGGTATATTCGCTAGTCCACCATGCTTGTCCAAGAGCTCCATGTTTTCACACATCGGTAATCTCAATATGCAGATTTCCTCACGATAAAAACTTTTGTCGTCAGAATATGATAATTGTAATAATATGCATATATTTTGGTACAAATAATTTCCTAAGCGATACGTGTTGGCCGGGTTTGGAACCCTCATTATTCCAATGAAGGTGTTTTAGCCATTAAGTTACTACGATTTACCTTATAACCTGTAAAACAAGCGTAATTTGCTTAGCTTATAAAAATAGCATCTCTCTTTTCTTTCACCTTCTCAACCAACCAACCAACCAACCAACCAACCTTCTCAACCAATTATTTGGGTTCGGTACAATATGTCTTTTCTTTCTATACTCCTCTATTCTGACTTAAGTTATACGTCCTCTGTCACACCAGAATTCATCATAACATCCTTCACACAATTCAGCCATCTCTTATCAAAGTCGGATCTACTTACTCCAAAATTAAAATTATATTTAAGTTTTTAATATAAATAAAACGCCCGAATCTTGATTGAGGAGATTGGTCCAGTTATTACATAGATAGACCCATTTGTGGGTAGCCGATGACATAGCAGAACGGAGTGCAGTGGAGTGTGTCTTAAGCACGCAGTGCCCAATTTGAAGTGCCACGCTCCGCCGCACTAAGCTATTTCCAGCCTCCAACTTTTTGCTTAAGGACAAAATAATGAGTATAGACCCATTAGATTTATGCAGATAAGCTTCCTTATATAACAAAAGTCATTAATATACTAACGTAAAATCCCAGCTGCGTTCGGAGCATTCGCTTCAGCGCCTAAAGTCTGCTTTCTCGTTTTTTCTTCTCTACTTCGCATTTTCTTCAGTATCCCTCATTGTGAAACTCTGATTTACCTTTTTAATTTATTTATATTATTCAATTACAATGTCATATTAGTGTTACAACCATCGAATAAACTCTCCTTTTATATTAATGTGGAATAATCATACAATTCGAGTATGAAGGAGGTTGAAAGTTTCGCTAGATGAAAAAGTTTCTCAATTGATTTTAGTATCAATAAAATACAAACCATGATAGTTATATCACAAGAGACTCTTTTAATCATTTTACAAAACGACGCAGTCTCCTAAATTTTGAACGAGAATATAGATAGAGGCCGTGCCAGAAAATAAGTCCCACGGAAAATCAAGGAACTAAATAAAAGTGGCAGCTCCGCTATTAGATAGAATTTTGTTTGTAAAGTAGCCAGGAAATAAATTTACAGATTTAATTCATTAATATGGAATATTTTATATTTATTGTTTAGTTATTACCTACATCCGGTTTACGGAGGAGCAAATGATTACTCTGGTAGGATTAAAAGTACGGCGTTTACAGCGCCGCGTCTGTAGCACTTCTTTTGTGGCGCGGATTCTACTTTGTATATATACACAGTAAGTTTATAGAAAATAAGTAGAGCACTACTACCCTGACGTTTTTGTGCGGTCAGGAGGATGGATAAAAAATAATACAAAAAGTATTCTTTTGGAAGTTGGATGCTTTTTATTACACTTACATACATGTAAAAACGTAGATACGTGTGATACGTAATTAAATTGTTTCACCTATACGTGAAGCATGACGCATAGGTATGGCTATATCTTAGCCAGTTTACTTTTTTATTAGTGTAATAAAAACATGAATCAAACTATATTTCAATCTTCATTCTAAAATCGGCTTAAATATAATATAAACCATAATCTTCCTAACGTTAAATCTCGGTTGTGACCGTAGCATCCGTTTCAGAACCGGGGCTCATTTACTTAATTTCTCTTCTGCTCTATTACTCGACTATTCAACTCTGAGCGTGGCAGACAGTGTAAAAAAGGAAATTTTAAATTTTAAAGTTATTTGACACTAAAGTATGCGCAGGCTATTCTACCTTCACTTCGGACCATCAAGTGGCCGTGTCAGTGTTTTTTTATTGCGAAGCTGGCAAATAAGCAGGTGGTCCAGCTCATGGAAAGTGGTTACTACCGCCTATAGACGTCGGCAACACTAATGGCGAAGCCTGCGCTTTACCAGCCTTTAGGATGGGATAGGAGGGTGAGATAGAAGGATCAGGCAGGAGAGATGGAATATCGGATTGGAATAGGTGGAAAGAATAGGGAAAACAGGATAGAGAGAGGGGGAAGAACTTGACTATCGGAACTCTAAGTTAATGTCGGATTGAAACATGGGGGGTTCCTTTATGAAAAACAAAATACGTGAATTCATTCGTATTTACACCAACTTCAAAAATAAGTTTAGTATATCTATCTTCAATCTATTTATATAAATAAAAATGAATCGTAGAAAAGTATGTACGCGCATAACTTGAGAACGACTACCGATTTTGATGATTTTTTTTTTGTGTGTGTTAGAATGGCTCTCTGGATTATTGAGATTTGAAATGTAACCGGTAGGTAGCGCTGGGATCGGGGTCCTAGATTTTTATTTTTTCAGGGCAAGACAACCTCTGCGGACCTCTAGTTTTTTTATAAAATTTTGAGTTATACCGATTACCGATCAACTTCAAAACTCGCTCTCCTGTCGCTCTTACTACTAAATCATCGCTTTCAAATAAAAGTGGATTTAATACTTTAGTTAAAAGAACCATAAATGAACTGTTCAAAATTCAAACTCGCGTATCATTTGAATAAGAAGCAGGTGCCCTAATCACTGAACCGCCACAATTTGCACAAAAGCTGCAATATAGCATAAAGCATTTAATTTTAATAACTTATTTTTCAAAAATATAATATATTCATGTTAGAATAGATGCTGTTATATTTGTAATTATTATTTACTTAAAGCTAAGCTTAAATCTCCTCCCAAATTCAGAAAAGCGCGTGTTCGAATCCTGTTCACCACTTCTTTGACCTAATGTTACAAATATCACGTGCTAACGTTTTTTTTTCATAAATGTTATATTGAACAATACCACATTAATATTACAATCTAATCTAAAAAGACTAATAAGTAATTTAAATATAACCTAAATCAACTAAAAGTATAGTACTAAGAAAGTGTCCATTAGCACTTTTCTTATTGTCTCTATTAAGGGAAGGGAGAACACTTTGTTCATCTGTTCTTTAATAAGTTAGCACAGTACACTACCCTTTATTTTTGTTTATAGTACTAATTCAAACGTGCTAACGTTTAAGGAAAAAATCATTATGAAACCTGCACATCAAGATAGCCCATGTGTCAAATCCGTCAATCTGCCTTGGAAACGCGTGGTGGGTATACTGTCCGTTCCCCTATAAGCGGCAAGACCGAGCCCAGCAGTGGGACATTTATGAATTCGTATCTATTAATATTATTTACTTCCAACAGTATACACAATACACGAGAGTTGAAATACTCATAATTTATATAATAAAGCCCCCGTTTTACTAATAAGGAATACATAAAGTTATATCAAGGAATAATAAATAACTCAATTCAAAACAACATCCATCATACTTGAAATTATAACATGTTTGTTGAGTGAGCAGAGGACGTTACGGGTATGGATGCTTGGATAACTTACAGAGATGTTATCGCCTTGACGCGGCACTCTGGTTCCAATTTATGCATCGAATAGCAAAGCTTACGTTTATCTGACGTGATGTTTGGGGTTTTTTGCTCCGAAATATACGAAATAAATAATCTTTTCGGTTACTAGAACTAGAGATATTAAGGTAATGAAACTAGAAAGGCAAAATAGGATTTAAATGTATTAGACGGAAGAATTTTATAGAATTTACTTTACAGTTAGTAGGTAAAATATCAGTCCATAAACGTCCCAATGTTGAGCTTGGGTCTAACCAGTTTTAGGAGAAGGAACGGTTTTCTCGTCACTTTTATCTATGCCCGGTTTCTACACTTTACTATCTATTCCTTTCACTTAATGATTGTTAAAATTTAACATAAACTTCATAAAAGTAATGTCACTTTTCTACCAATCATCATCATAGCGTTAAATCCCGGGTAGCGTTCGGAGCCGAAGCCGCTTTCCTACTTTTATCTCCACTTCGCGCGGTCTTCGGCATCCCTAATTGTGGGACCATTGATACGCATGTCAATCCAACAACGTCAAGCCAACAATTCTTAGGCTTACCCTTAAAAAAATACCAAAATACAAGTAAGGTCACTTCGCTTCACTGTCAAACAAAAGGATAGGTCTAATGATTGATCTATAGACCTGTCCTTTTAGGTTAACCGGCCTTTTAGGGTCACAAGTAACACCAGTTACCTCACATCGCAATTTTTTACCAATGTACTTAAGATAAAAGAATGGATATTTAAAATATAAAAACCAGGCTAAAGGTGAATTTTCGGGTTTTACACATCACTTATCTCGATGTGTATGTAGGTTTCCCCATCGGAAAAGATGTCCAGTGACGCACATGTGTTAGACACTAAGCAACCACGACTATCTGACATATAATAAAAGAGCTAGCAGAAATTAACCTACAATATAAAGCAAAGAAAGAATAACAATATTGATACTCTGAAAACGACGAACAAAGCTAAGAAAAACCCATTAAAGCCGGAAACTATTAGGCTTATACTATCTAGCTAATGTTAAATGAATCCGTAGAAGTAAATCAAATGTCATACATACATATAAATATAGATATACTTCGTGATGACCTCACTTGAATCTTGCATGTATGACTTTTGACATTTTAAGACATCTTTGCATGTATGCATTATGGCATTGTTTATTTTTCTGTCCCAACTTGTCTAGTTTTAAATGATCACTTATTTAAAATAATAATCTGCTTTGTATAAATATTTAAATTCAAATACCTAATTGCTTGTAATTTTAATGTTCAGAACGAGTATTTCATGCTAACAGAACTGGTTTTCAAGTATTACGACTTCAGAGATCAACTGCTCTACTAACTCATTTATAACGTCTTATAAATCTGGTTGCTACAAAATTACCGGGTGCTTTGTATATACTGTATAAACGTGAAAGTGTTTTTGTTTGCACGTTCTTTACGGTCTTGGAAATAAATAGACTTATTTTATGACTTACATAATATATACTTTTGATAATGTGATTATTATGTATGGCATGGTCTCACAATAAAGTATGCCAAAAATAATGTGAAGTTGAGAAGAAAATCGGTCAAATGACTGTCAGTCCATATACAATAAAGGGTTCCTTAGAGGTAACGAGCATACACTGTTTTTGTAATTTTGCTAGATAGCATGCAAAATACCCCAAAAGTCACAAACTATTGAATAGATTTTGTACAAACCAATTTTTGTTGAAATTATTTTTAAACTCAATCACATATACATACATATGATAGAGCTAAAAAAATAATTGGATCAGAAAGAAGGCTAGCTTATACTTTGCCTAACAAATCACCATTACCATACAGCGTGGCAATGCAGCCAGCCAGGACACGTTCCCCGCTGGTATTGATCTGCTACGTAATCTATTTTAGATTTAATTATTAAATTTATTTATATTTTAGTATCATTAATTAAAATTGTAACATTTTTTTATTTTAACATTCTATCACATTGATATTTTTTCAGAATGTTCCACCTCATTTCTCAAAGCTTAGAACGAAGGACACACTTTCAACAACTTCGGAATCTAATATCTCGGAGTCTGTTGACTTAAATAAAAAAGTCATTAAAACATGGTTATGATGTTTGAAGACCTGTTCTACAACACCCACTCGCCTATGGGCGAACAGATGGACACACGGATAGATTTGAAGATTTTATAAAAATTCCGGTTTTGCCAAAAATGTTACGGAATCCTAAAAAGTAGGAAAACGGAGTCTAGATGCCACCCCAAAATCGACAGGAATTGAACGCTCCGAAGATGATGATGATACTTTAGATTACATGAATGAATACAGGGTAGATATTTTATCCCGGAATATGGGATGGGTTACTAGAACGCAAAGACCCCGGATTCCATGACATAACTCAAAGTCTCGAACACCAACGTAGGATTGCCAGCTTATTGGTTTTGTATCGGTTACACTTTGGAGAGTGTGCAACGGAGTTCTTCAATCTAATCCCGCCGTCTTCGTTTCATCATCGGACAACCAGACACACTAGCATGCAGCACCCATATATGGTGGATATTCCACCTATACGAAAGAAGCGCCTTGCGTCCACCTTCACTCGTTGCTTGAGTCTATCTTTTCCGCTACCTACAATCTGGGTATCGACTAAACCTGTGTGACCGGGTAGGTGTAGCTTCTAGATAATCATGCTCCATCTCAGACCATATCTCTGTTCTATATCAATCAATCAAACTTACCTATACCACTATAAAAATGATTCCTGAGATGGTAAATTTTTTAATATTGTTACGAGCTACAGGACTCGAATTAAAAATGCCGTTGAAACTACTATAGAATTTATTAGAACTGTACAAACACGTATAAAACAAATACAAATAAAACTGGATGCAACCAGTTCATACTGCACGATTCAATGCAATTCGACACGCGTAAAGTCCGTCGTCTATATCGCTAATCGAGAGTACTACAAACGTCTTATTCGTCTCGTAACCGTCGCTTGACTGCCCGCCCGCCCCTCCATTCGGGCATCGTCTTATACTAACTACACAGTACAAAAAAGATTGACCGCGCGCACTGAGTTTCCGAGAAATAGTAATTTGCACACCTGCGAATGGCTACAAAGTCGAAAACAATAACAATAAGGATTAGTTCGACGCTAATTATGGTTATAAAACAAGTAGAAAAACAATAGCATGTTTTTTTAATTACAAATTCAAAACACAAAAGAATTCCTTAATACGTCCGGGAAGACAATAGACTGCGATTACAACAGGCAGCTGTGGGCTTATCTTTGACGGCATGTAACAATATTTATATATGAACCTTAGTCTGGGATCAGCTCCAGAATGGTCCGTTGTAAATTATCCATAACGCAATCCTAACTAGCTTAGCTGCTAGTCTGCCAATCATTATTATAGTTTACACAGGATAAGGTTTAGAAGTCAACGCTAGTGAAGTCGTGTGAAACGCACTAGCATCAATATCAAAGCGAAAGGACAGTGATAGTATACTATTAACACTCTGTTGATTTTAGTCATCGCCGTACAATTGAGTTTCCAAAGTAAAGTTTGGGTTCGTTAGTGATTTTCTGTTATTCTACGTAACGATTGCTTATTTGGATACAAATAGTTTATTTAAAATTTAATCGCATTTTTTGTTGCAATAAAGTGATCAATATTGCAATCCCAATCGAGAGGCACCAATAAATGTTAAAGAGTAGATCGTCGGCAGTTTTAACCCATTCGCACCGATCCCATAAAAACGTTAATTAATTCATAACATAAATTGACTACTATAACCATTTGCCAATTAAGTCATGAGTCCAAAATATCATGTATTTAAATTTTAAAAAAAATGATTTATTTTTGTCCATGACTCCGTTCGCAGTAGACTTAGACAAATGTGGCATGTTGATCATGACACTCGATAAATAGCAGTAATAATAACAAATATTATATCCCTATCTACTAAAAGGCTATGAAATGGAACTGGAATAAGGGAGAATTTTGGTCTCTAAAACTTTTATTGAAATCTGTAGAGCTGTTTCGGAACGTATTCGATACAAACTTTCAGACAGACTGATAGACAAAAGTTCTAAAAACTGACATTGCTGAATTAGGCTTTGTTTGCATAGCAGTAATATCTTATGTTGCAGCATTTGTTTTAAAAACAACAGACAGATACACCGATTCTATTTATTCGTATAGATATATAATAAGTAATAGCTGATAAAAGTCCTATTGCTGGGCTTCAGTCTTTCATGTGTTATGGAAACGAACATTATAGCCGCTATACTTGTCCAAGACACATCGATTACTTCATTGTGCAGATTTTGTCATGATATTTTCTCTCATCTTCAGTAGATAGTAATTATACCAATATGCACATTAGGTCAGAGAACTTCCTAAAAAGGGACGCGAGTGCGCTAACCACTAAGCTACCATGGCGTTATTCGTATTGATAACAATATCTACCGGAAGGTTCAATGTGGGAAAGACCCCGAAATTCAAGACACGAGCGTCAATAAAATAACCGAAAATTATGCAATGTGTTGTCATGTAGTTGACGCAACGCTTGTTTTCGTGGGTCGTGGTAAGTGTGCCGTGGCCATTACGGTCAGCCGATGGCCCACTGAGCGTGAGCAGTGACATAACAGAGCTTCCGCCTTCGCTCGCTCTGCCAGTGAAAGGTACGTTTTATGTCACAGATACTGCGGTCTGCAACGCTCCTCGCACCTCACGCTCCGGCCTAGAACCACTATTCGAACCGAGCTTAATGCATTTTCTTACATTATGATTACGAAATATCTACCAATCTACGACTCGTTTTATAGACTAATACTCGAAAACAAGTGACATTTGCGACGATAAGCCATCAAAACTAACAAAAAAAGCACCAAATTCCCGTCAGTCCAAAGGTTCTTCTGATGTTTTATGTTATTAAATAAAGGTTAAGGCGGTGACCTGATACAAACGCCGTACGGTGCCTATGACATGACGCTGTACGCGACCGCCGAATCAACGTCTCTGAATCGCCTGAAGCGGCGCTCATACATTGTGCGCGGTGTCCATACGTCGTATGCTGCGTTCGCTGTCAATCATGAGCATTTCAGCGTAAAGACGTTAGGCGTTATTTAATCTGTAAAACAAATCTATCATAGGGAGTGCATAAGGCCTGATACTAGTTTAGACATTTCTAGAGTGATCATCAGTATAACGTCAATCGACGCTTGTAGTCGCTTCCAGTGTCGAATTGTGATAGACTATGGCCCAAATTAATTTATGACGTTTAATGCAACTGAAGTTTCTTTTCAATTTACTAAACAGAATATCACAACTCAATCAAATAAATTTCCACAGATCCCACATCACTTAAAATTAAGTAGAATCGATATTAGTGACTTCTATCGAACATAAAATGTATCACCAATTCTTCCATGATATGGACCTGTGATTATAGCAGGTCATTACACTTTAAGTTAATGCTCAGATGATTAGATTGTGTTCAACAAAAAGAAGTATGATTAGTCAAAGTAATTTTATTAGATGAGGTACGAAATACCTATTCGATTACATTGTACAAATAAACGAGAGCCGCTATCGAATTGCCGAAGTTGTGTCGCAATGGACTGTCGTCAAACTAGTCACTTATCAGCCAAACTGGTAAATTGGAACAGCCCCAAATTACCACACAAAACTAGAACTATGTACTTACTGAATTAGTAATTTAATTCAATGGCATTCAATAGGAGAAATTGAGGAACATAACGGGGTGGTTAAGCTTTGATGATAAATAAAACACATGTTTGTAGTCAACTGTATTTTGAATGATTCTTTGGTAACCAGTTTTACAATTTAATATGGAATTAAATATTTATAAATTAACAAATACCTAAACAACCCTTGTTATAAAACATACTTGACTCCCTAATACAAATAAAGTTAAAGATAATAGATTTTCTTTTTTATCTGTGGACTTTTTATGGTAATCATCATACCTTAATTACACTATTATGATATAAAATACAATAAATTGGCTAAGTTACTTGTACAGGGAAAGATTACGTTTCTCTGTCGATCCATTTGGCATTTGACTATAGAACTCAAAAAAAATAAGTTTTCAATATTTCGTAATTTCACTTTGACATTGTGCAGGAATATAGGATATACTCTACTGCCAAACATCCATGTAAACTAAGTTGTTTTTGAGAATGATTTGTCAGAAATCTGCCTGAGTGGTGCCATATACTTCCCGGCAGGACTTGAACCTATGTCATTTCAAACCCGGAAGTGTTAGGCACTAAACCACCTCCAACATACTAGCATATAATTATTTGTAATTTCAGAATACTTACCTAATTGTCAGATATAATGTTATAATAGGTAATCCATTTTTAATCAAATGAAGTTTTATTATGTCCTTGTGGTACTGAGATTTGAATTTTCCTGTGCTATAAAACATGCAACAATTTATAATAGATTTACATAAGTACGCTACAATTATAGTTCAATAAATCACTTCGATTTATACATTAAGTACAAGGAATTATGAATCGCTAATATTATAAAACGTTGTATTAGTAAATGAATAGAATAAAATTGATATTTTTTAAAGGTCGTCAGTATGGAAAAATAATACTCGTATACTACGCACAAAACTTAAATGCGCTTTGAATAAAGTTAGTTACATTTATTTGCGCAGATACAGTCAAATGTTAACGTTTATGCATATTATGGTCTATTGTGCAAAAGAGATGGCACACGAGTTCCGATAGCGGTCGAGCGAGACCACAACATTCTCCCTACTCCGCTCTGTCTGTGAACCTTTTAACTGCGTAATGACTTGTACGAACTTCAAGTACGCATTTTAGTTTTGCTTGTACTATACTAAGCAGGAAAATCACCCATAAAAATGTAGCTAACGCTTCTAAATTCTATTTATCTTGACGGCGCTAAATTGATTACACCTTGTTGTCAAATTTTATCCATACAGACTTAGTAGGTTCTCAGAGAAATGTCTGTGACATATATAGACAGACAGACTGACAGCCGGACATGACGATAACGTAAGAGTACCGTTTTTACAAAAATGGTTACGGAACGTTAAAAATGTAACTTGTAAAACACGCTCCAGACGCAGTTGGCACCACCAGTCCGTTCTTCAATTTCATGAAATTAAAAGAACCTAAAAAAGAACCTTATTAGAACTTTCAATTTATTCCATTCCCATTCAACATTTAAATAATAAGATGAAGCTTGAAAGTTTTTTTAAATTAATTAATCCTTTAATTGTCTGTAACTTGATACTTAAAATACTTTAATGTACTTAAAAGTTTTAGTTGAGATTTTCCACAAAAACAAGAATACAGATTCAAAGTTGACACGAGCGAATCCGCGTAGGTTACTAGTAAAGAAGTAGAAAAAATAAATTAATTGCGTATACTTATAGTTTAAAATATGCATACAATTGGACTAGTGAACTATTATGCAGACAGTCTGACGCATTCTAATTAAAATTAAAGATGTTTATTTTCCTGTACAATAAAATTTCTGTTGCTCATCTTTTGCTCCACAAAGATAAAATTGTTCAGCTCTATAATTTCAAATAATATGAATATTAATGTTCTGTTGAGTTTATTTAAGACTTTACATTAGTGCAACAGGTAGAACAAATTAAATCGTGACTTCATAGCAAGACGCGTACATATCTACTTCTTATGTGCATATATTAATAAAACCTATATTTTTTCTCCACTTCAATGTACTTTATAATGGCAGTTGATTAGTTACTATCAATTTTTTATTGATACCCAGCTCGGTTTCAATTAATCTTTTTATAAAATCGTTTTTAATATAAAACAAAGTCCAAAAATATCTATGATACGTACGAGTATTGCATTAAACAGATTGCGTGGAATGCCTCTGCTGTGAAATTATCTGTAATAGCTTACATTGGTAGAAATTGAGGTTGTTGCCAAATGTAACACCAGACATATTGGTCGTTCAATAGAACTGAATTGGGAACAATCAACCGTGCTGAAAATATCAACACTGACACGCGTTTAAATGCTTTATAAAAGTTATGTTGGGAATTGATATAAATAAAACAATATTCAAATATTCTTTAGCTGTGAACATTCCTTAAAATCATGGGCGTTCAATAAAACTGAGAATGAGGTACAAACTCTTTGAAACCGAAAAAGTTTAAACTATATCCTATTTCCCGGATGAAAAGTATCAATGCCAATTTTCGTTATTCAAACTACATATGTACACCAAAATGACCAAAACAACCACATCGACCAAATCGACTACATCGACCACACCGACCACATCGACCACGCCAACCAAACCGACCAAACCGACCACATCGACCACATCGACCATATCGACCACTTCGACCACTTCGACCACACCGACCACACCGACCACATCGACCACATCAAGTAAATCGACCAAAGTGACCAAATTAACCAAAATGACGGAAATGGCAAATCACAATATTAAAAACCTATCCTACTTTCCGAAACAAATATATTTTTATCCCAGAAACTATCCCATTTTTCGGGATAAAAAGTATCCTATGTTCATCCTCGGCATCGAAAATATAATATATATACTGAGTTTCAGCCAAATCGGTCCAGTAGTTTTTCCGTGAAAACGTAACAGACAGACAGAGTTACTTTCGCATTTATAATATTAATAGGGAAAAAATAAAATAGGGATAAGGATAAGGAAATAAGGATGAATTGAATAGACATCAGTAGACGATTCAATTTTTGTAACATATATAAACAAAATCGTATTTTGATATTACATATACTCTGTCGAGGTTTAGTGCAAGTAAAACTGTAACAGCAAAAGAACCAAACGTTAAGTAACTTTTTTTTAAATATAGCTTGAACACTAATTGTAATTTTCTTTGTGTAGGCGAGACCCGTGCACTCGAGCCGATGTATAGAGCTTAACCAACAAAAGAAATAATGAACACGATGACGTTGCTTATATCTAAATGGGATCTGACTATACTTTTCTATGATTGTAACAATGAAAACAATGATTGACCAGATGATTAGGAATGTCAATACAGGCGATGTACACGATTTGTAGTGATGGCAGCTCGTATATGACAAGGCCGAGTTTTATGGTAACACGTGATGGAGTAGTGCTCGAGTAGTAGCAATGTCTTCAATCTTGTATGAGCGGGGTCAATTGATGGCTAATTGTGGAGTCGACGACTGGACGCAGCGGCGGCGCGACATCCGTGTGTCGATGGCCTAACTGCTCATAATGCTTATGTATATTAAATTCAATACTAAATTTTATATTCCATTAGAATGTAACAATGTACGAGGACCAAGTTTACCGACACAGCTAGTAAAAATAGTATGCTGATGTGGCAGTTTGTATGCAGTGCAGTGGCCACATGTGCGCAGGGTCGATAGTCGATGGAGCAGATGAAAGAGATTAATGAAAGTAGATGATACAAAAGATGTATGTCAAGATCGTAGGAAATGGAGATTGTTTGTGTCTGCCTACCCCTATAGGAACAGGTGTGATAATATGTAAGTACCATTATATTAGAGATAATGTGTATTTCATTCACACAGTTAACCAGGGCGGATGTATAACGTCCTTATCCAAAATAACTACATCATGAGAACGTTTCCCAAGTGTACCACTGCCATTATCGATTATAGTGTTGCCGAGTTTATGATAACGAGGCTATCGGCTGGCCCCATCCGATGTCTCAACTCCCATCATTTCAATTATAATTTTCAACGATAACAACAAAATCATTCAATGCAATAATAGAGATGCCTCTTGTCTCTAAAACATTCATGGTTCAATTGGTATAAAATTCTTCATTGGCTCCGATGCGGAAACTTAGATTATAACCACCATTGACGCTAGGATGACGATGATATAAAAATAAAGAGAATTTACTGGAAAGAGTGCTACACAGTTCATAATCCATATTAATATTTAAATACGAAACTAACTCTGTTGCAGTTTCATGATTTGATGTTTGTCAAGGCACTTATTGTAGACTAGCGCAGGACATAAGCTACCTTTAACTGAACAAAAGTCAACCTTGAAGGGGGTAAAATAGGGAAACAAAATGTATATGGAAAACCGTAATTTTCCAAGTTGGGGATCTGAAAACTATTTAGACTTTTAGCAAGAAAAAAGAACCTATTTTAGCGTTACAATTTGTTTCTATATCATTAAGAAAACAAAAAAACAAATGCAGACGTAGACGCTAGTAATAGTTATAGGATCATTAAGAAAATAATCCCACCGTCTTATGGTTCATATTTTATTATAGGGCAACATTTTTCATAATTAAAAAACACAAAAGTTCATTAAAAAAAGAATTACGAATACATAGTGATACATAATAAACGTTTATTTGTTTATTAATTAATCACATTATTATTATATGTGACTAAATTTTTCATAAATTTGGTCAAATACACCACATATCATAATAATTTATACGACATAAAATAATTTATGATATACCCATGGGATAGGATATTTTCCAAGAGTTGTCATGTAGCAAGTCCAGGTTTCATAATTGTGAAAAGTTTGCTTAAGAGATTTTAAGGGCTTATATTACTATCACGAATTAAACTATGTCAAGCTGTCAATAATTGAGGTCACCTCTGTTGAAACTTAACCTACTGTCTTAAAATCTAGTCCAATGTATAATTTTATTTAAATTTATCCAAAAATGCATTTCGTTATATAAGAATAAGCGGCTGTTTTTCTCTGGCCATATAATGTGCACTTCCGCTGCAATTCAAAAATAACACTCAAATTAACATTAACAATCTGTTGGTCTATTGACCTAAATAAAATGGTTAGATAATGTTTCGAACTGTCCTCTTCTGTATACATATGAACTGTCTGAACAATAAATATATCAGGCTATTTAAAAAAAATACAGCCTGTAAAAGTTATACTGTTGGACACTAACCTCCCAGTTTCAGGGCAATGGAGAGTATGTATAATCGCGATGCTTCTAAGACAAGTCGGTTGGTTACGCACATCAGTTATTTTGAAGTGCATGTTTTCCTTCACCATTATTAGCCCGTAGTAAATATCACAATACGCGTATTATGTCAGAAAAACTGCCTAAGCGGTGCATGCCTCCCGACCAGGTTTCAAACACACGACATTGGAAAGAGACGCACTTGTGTAAATCACTAAGTTACCACGTCATTAGAAGAGACGAGAAGTTTCAATAGACTCAATAAATAAAACTCAGACGTTAAAATGCGAAAGATGAACTTATAACGTTATCTGGTCATAGGTTATCATTTGGCTTGGCGTTTATGACGCCAGTGGCCGATCATTTTGACGATTTGTAATAGCAGAATTGGGGCCCTAGTCTAGTCATAAGATTTGGGTAATTTTCAGATCGGTTGTGCAAGTTTTCAAACTAATCGGACGTTTGTAAGTCTGTGAAAATTAAATTGATCGATTCCGTTATATTGATCTATACATACATAACGGTGATAAGATGAAGTTAATAAAAGCGTATTAAAAGAAAAAACATAGAACCCATCCTCTCTAAGGACGAAGAGGACGTATTCTCATATCCCTGCGGCAGGCCTGCGTAGGAAATATCTAAGAAGTACATAAAGAAATATAACGCTAATTATACATTAAAAGAAATACACAAGATTGATAAGCTAATTATATTATTTGTGTGGAAGCCGATAAATTCACTAGTAATATCCTAATTATCTATACGAAAGCGAAAACAATCCTCACATTTCGCAGATAAACTTCTTTACGATGACGTTTGCAGTCTGTTTCCTGACTTTAAAAAAAATCCAAGTGTGTTTTAGATTATGGACATTTAACGGTTCCGTAGAGGTAAAAAACGTACATTGTTTTTGACATTTGGTTACGAAACCATAAAAAGTATTTACTTAAATATGCTTTTTTAAATATGATTTTATTTTTACAATATCTGATATAACAAACAAATATTTTTTGAAAGAATTCTAAGTCTCTTTCGATATTGTATATCTTAAATATTTCCAAAATTTTCCACCCTACAGTTTAAAAGTTAACTAAGTATTCAAAGGACATTTGCTTTAAATACCTACATAGAACAGTGATTTTTTTATCCATCAATTACAGGTATGCTGCAAAAATAGGGCTATTTTTTGCAATTTCACTACACCATTATATCGTGCTATATTAATTACACCTATATACTTTCCTGTCGAATTTTTGTATATGTAGACACAGTATTTTTTTAGAAAAATGGCTGTAATACACAGACGCATAAATATCCGGACAGATAGACGGATGTGATGTTTCATAAGGGTTCAATTTTTTTAAAGAATAGTTATAGAACCCTGAAAACGGGTGGTCTTAGATTGTTTATACCTACACTATATAAAACAAAATAATGTCAAAATGCGCTATATGTAGTATGAAATGATAAACAAAAGCAAAACAAAGAAGCAATTTGTGCATATTTCAAACCTAATCAAACAATTACATAAGTGGCTGTGACATGCGTAATTCATCACATTTCTAGCTCAATGCTAAGATCAACACAAACATAAAAGTATACATAACAAAATTAAAATATGAAGCGACTATTCAAACCAGTCTTGTGTTATTCGTATAAAAAAAGGTAAAAAGAAATCAAAGAGATTGGAGTCAGTCGGTCGTTTAAAAGTAGTATCAAATGAAATACCAAAGTAACTTATGTAACATCCCGCTAACCGCCGACTATTCGCCTGCGAAAAAATCAAAACATTATGAGCGGGCTCATTGTTTTCAACCGCGGACGCGATTTATGTGGCAGTAGAAGCAGCCAGGCCTACTTTAGCTCGGACCTAAAATCATGGTCTGCCGAATACACGCTTTGTTCTCAACCCAACTCAGCGGGCGTATGTTTTTTGCAGACCCTTTGTTCTTAAATTATATAACTTTGAATTTGAAACGGCATAACAAAAAATACCCGATGATGAATCGCCGTCAAGTTTGGATAAACGTGACTATGATAGCTAGGTTGTAAAAAGAGCACGGAATATTGATCGCCCGTATGCGAGTGGTTTTAGCATAATAAGGACACAAAACTCGCAATCAATTTTAAAACGAACAACTAAACCCGCGGTAGACAACACAGGTTGCAGTGCCGTCCAGTAGAATCAATGTGCTATCACAAGCATCTTTGGCCAAGGCTCTTCGCATACTGAAACAGATTTGCGAGTATAATCTAAACCTAGATATTTTCATTTGTCTCTTGTGGAAATTTGCAGCAAGGCCATTGAAGAGTATTACTTACTTATAAAGAAAGGGAAAGAAAAAAGAAAGAAAAATATTTATTGCTAATAGCGACACATGACAGAAAATAGTAGCATAACAAATTATACATATATAGAAATTATATACCGCAATTTTGAAATGAGGTTGACACTCAGCATTTTGCTGTGCCGAAACGTCTGACACAGCGCTGATTTTCAGTGCCCACCTCTAAATCACATATGGCATGCGACCCATAAAAACAAACACATAAAAAAGATAAATAAATAATAAAGAACGTACAAGTACAAAGATTCAAATATAAAGTACAAGAAACAGAAAAATGTAGGATGTAATAATAAAAAAGAAATAATGAGTATAATGAAAAATACTTATCCTAAGAAAAAAGTAATATATAATCACACTAAATATTTACAGTTTATTTAAACCTAATACCTATACGATATTTATAAAGAAATATACATGTAACATAGCTGTATGATTTTAGCTTCTTTGCCTCAATACAATAAATGTATACATTCACGTGATGCCACATCATTCAAAATTTGCCGTGCTTACTTAACCTACAAATTAAGAAAGATTGAAATGGTACATATAATTACTTTTACCTGTTGTGTAATAAAGTATATAAACCAAGGATAAGGTGCTTAGATTGTCGCTTTAGTTTTAAGACTGAATAGAATGTATGCTAATGCTATGTAATAGAATTCAATAAATAAATAAATTTAAAAAAATCCATTCGATTTTAAGTCGCATTCGCTCAAAGGAATGGCAAGAAAGAGGTTTCACTACTATCCTTTATTGGCCAGCATCCCTCGGTCATAAAGCAACGCCTGCGCAGCCCAGTGCGGTTGCGTGATCAAACCGGTTGTTAGGGTAACATTGTTCATTATTCAAATTAGTGCGTGCTGTTATAATTCCAGTCGAGCCTTTCGAACTGCGATTAGGTGCTCGGGGCGGCCCGACAACAGACGCTTTAAATACTATCCTTGACGGTTTCTGCGGTATTTCAAATTTGTATTCTAGAAACATTCATTGGCTATTGACTCGAATGATTAAGCTTTTGGTTTTAAACGGGTGGACAATAAACAGATACTTGTTCTAAGATTCATAGAATAAAAACAGAAACGTACAAAATTAATTCTACTTTTAAATAAACAGGTTCTGCATTACCATAGTCACGTCATACGTGTATTAAAACTTCCTAGTTGTTAACTGTCTATAGAAGGGGGTATTATAATAAATTACATGTGTGTTTTGTTGGAGATACCATGCCGCGCCCGTATAAGAATATAGAGGCATAACCGGTCTTAAACTTCCTCGTGAGTGAACTCCGCGTTATAATGACTATTAGCGGCGTTGCTTCACTTGGAGCCTATAGTTACACTGTTCCCAACTAATTTAAAGACAAAAAGAAATAAAATAGAAAGGTATAATGACTTGAATAAAATTAACATATAATAATAAGGATAACTATATTAAACAATTAACAATTAAGATAAATATATTAAACATTTCATATCTTTACAGTAAAATAACATTCAATATTTTATAGGTTATGAAGTAAAATGTTATTTGTATTTCTTGCCTCATGACAGTGGTGTGGCACACAGAATTTAGTAATATTCGGCAAGCACTCTAGCAAATTGTATTCGAATAAATGATTCGATACAAGTTTGTTACATGATTATTTATTTTAATTTTAATTTAGAAGTAACGTATTTATTGTTGGTTTTATTCAAATGTATTTATTTATTTTTACTAATTAAATATTATATAAGTAGAATTAGTTTTATAAATTATTATTATTATTAGTTATTTAATTAAAAATTTGGGTCGTTTTGGTTTTTACGCTTAAAGGAAGGTTTGCACTGAAAATCAGCGTTGTGTCGGATATAATTCCGGCACAGCAATATGCTGAGTGCAAACCTTGTTCGTTGAAAATGCGGCGTACAAATTCTCAAAATATGCTCTGTGTATAATAATGTATAACGAATGTAATTACGTCGCTATTTCTTCGAATAAAGTTTTTCTTTCTTTCTTTATAACATTATATTATTAAAATGTAATATTTAAAAGAATCGGCGAAGTGTGTGTCAGTCCACAAAAAGTGAACTATTCCGCAGAGGTGACGACCGTCCCCCAGTTTTGTCATTTGGCTTTGGAAGCTTAAAAATATTATTTAATCGTCAATACCCCATATCTCAAAAACTACAAAACAGACACTTTCAAACCAATTTTCAGAAGCTTCTCAGATATTTTCTAGAATTTTCATTTCTTGAAAACCAAATATCTCTCCCTTCTTTTTGCCTTAAGTGGAGACGAAGGCGCTATAATACTTGAATACTCCCAGATTTAAAGTTCCATTATAATGTAACTAAACTTGGGAGACTTGGGATATATCGAGATATAGTGGATCGTGGAATTAGGGTTGGTTTTTCTCTCAAATTCTTACAGCTATCAGAACGTATTGTTCATATGTGATATAACCTGAGATCATACATAATAAGATAATAGATATTTAATAAGGTCAATAGTCCAAAGATTTGCAATTATTTATCATCTTTGACTTATAAAGTCTTAAGTCTTATTAAAAGTATAAAGTTTATAAACTTAAGTGACCACCCACAGTTTTGTTAATAATTTTAAATAACTAGAGCAATAAGTCATCGAATAATGAAAACGCAAGGAATTTTTTTGTCTATCTTCTTATCTTAATGTGTTATTCTGAAAATAGGTATTTTATTTAAATTTGTTATCGTTTCACGACGAAACAATGAATCGGATCACAAGGAGATAGTATATGTCCCGAAGCACAGGCTACCTTTAGTCTCAAGAAACAGTCTTGAGGGGAGTTAAATAGGGAATGAAAATGTGTATGGGCTATAAGCAACCTATAAGTTATTAACTTAAGCACAAGAAAAATGCATAGGATTTTATGAAGAAATAATTATTTACGTGTTTCACGAATGAAATAAAATCTCCTTATAGTTGCGTTTGTTACTTGATTCAGAAAGTGTGATAATAAAAGCGAATTAACTCTTATTTTTTTTAAGCACCATATAGAAGTCTACAAACTTACTCTAACTAACAAAAAATTGTATGTACGTTGTCAGCGGCAGAGAAAAGGACATAGGGCATCTTTCATTTAGAAAAAATTGTTCCCGAGGGATAGATCGCCATAGAAATTCTGCCCCTCTTTGTCATGTCATGTCGAGATGAATACAGAACGAACGGAAACAGATAGGAATTTGACGGTTATGTCTATATTGAGAATATTCAAGACAAATGCAGACGAAGTCGCGGGCGGCCGCTAGTCGCAATATAATAACGGAATTTCATTTATTATGCTACTTATTTATAATAATAATACTCCAGTACCGTGTAATTATTATTTATGTGACATTAGACAATAGTTAGTTTTTAAAATTCGCTAGTGGCATTTCAGTCACGGAATATAGTGGTTGTAAGCAAACTAATAAAATAACTGTACAATAAAAACATTTTAATTAATATAAGAATCATATAATAAATATAAGTAAATATTTGTGTTTAATAATGACGCTGACGATTGTAATACTGAAAAATAGGGTATCGAAGTGGTTTTTACTAGTTAAATGCTTGTTTATGTCGATTAGGGAAACTTATGTTAATTACTATAACCATCGACTTTGTGCATGTACCATAAATACACTTATCAAATCTGCTATGTAATACATTCGTATATATCTGAAAATAAATATAGAAGTACGTTTGTTTGCCAAATACACAAACAATAAAATTAATTTTAACAGCAAACCGTCCTTAGGGTTCCATGGGCGTTTTGACTTTTGGTAACAACGGGACCCCCTAAAATCTTTATGTCACGAAAGCCATTCTGTCCTATCCGTTTCTTCATGATGTATGGTGTCCACTGGAGATGTAGATACTAACAGTGGGACTGGTACAAAAATTTAAAGTCATTCAGTCAATTATATTGGGTGTTTTTCTTGTGGACCTCTGGATCAAGTTCGAAAAGGTATCAGTAAGAGAACAAAGGTTATCGACACAAGAACCAAGGTTATCTAACAGGCAAGCTATAATGGTAGTGCAGATGAGAACTGGAGTGAGACCGCATCTTGAAAAATATAGTGTAGGACGCGATCCGGAAAAGTTGACTGATGACTTGTGCAAGAGTCATTGGTAGGGAGGGACTGGATGAGAAAAGCGGAACACCGGCATATAAGGCGTAAAAGTGAAGAAGCCTACGTCCAACAGAGTAGGCTATGATTTTTACTAACGGCTACGAGTTATGAGAGCTATTGAACCAAGGACTTGGAACAGTGTTGAGAAGATCAAGTACAAAAACATGACCTGGTTGGTATAAGAATGTAGAAAAAATCATTCCGAAGGATTTATTAGCAAAAACTTACTGTAGATGTTCTGATTTTGAAGTCATCATCAATTACTTGCAATAGTATGTTATGTTAAACGTTTTTTTAATACGTATTTTGTTGATTTTTAAATATCATCGGCCTGGATTATGAATCTGGATTGTGAATAAGGTTTGTGTATATTTTATGATAAAAGGTTATCAAGACTGATAACTTACCATGGAATATACATCACTGTTGTGTAGCGTCTAAAATTTTATCACGATTCAATTTAGGCACGGTTATTTGAGTTTTTGTATAAATGCGAGATTAAATGGAGTTAGCTTTAACTTCAAATGAGTTAAATTGTTGTTATAGGGCACTATCACGGTCAGAACTCTCTTTGACTACCAAGGCCTTCTCAAAAGAGACGAGGTAGAACACGAGGGATATTCATTTGATAATTGTGAGTATATCATCGGAAGTCCAACATTAGTTTGCTTCTAAGCTCTAGCAATAAGTTGTCCTTGAGGAATTACTTCGAAACAAATGGCCGAATATAAATAAGTTGGGGTCTCATCAATGTACTGAACAAGCTCTTTTCTTTGATTCTTCATTTGACCATATTACTGAAATTTAATTTTTAACTTCCTTATTTCAAAAAATCTTAACACTAACTATAACTTCCAACACAACTCTAGACTTTTATAAATGTGCCAAATATTATACCTATGATAGCAGTTTTTGAGATAAATTGAACAACATGAGGTGTCTCTTTTTATCCTTAAGTATAAGAACATTAAAAATAGTACAATTATATTTTTTTCGTACCAGCCAACTCAGAGACAGCATGATCTAAATCTAGGAAAGAAACAATTCCAAGGATTGCAACCTGCGTTGAAAATCGGTAATTTATATTAACGAGACTCGTTTGATGCCTAAAATCTGTAAGCATCATTATTGAACAGACTTGCCTGAGAACTAAAAACATGTGCCATTTACAAAAGCGCTTCTCATGCACTGATATTCGCAAACGACGATCTTTAAAAGTAACGACTACCTTTACCATCTGGTATTTACACGCTTTTACTATAAAAGATGCATGTCCTATCACGCCAAATCGTTCTTGCTAAATTTGTTACAAGATGCCAACTTGAAAATAAAATGTTATGTGTATAAACCGCTAAGAAACGCTACGACGTGAAATCATTGGATTCCGGTCAGAATAGGGAAATATATACGTGATTTTAATATAGGTCAGATATTTTTATTTACCAGACTGTTAAAGAAGGGTTATGTTTTTTTCATATCTTGATTGTCGCAGAATTATATAAGTATATACCTTTGACGTCATTTTTTCCTATGTTTGCATTTTTGTTCTGTATTTTAATGAATGTAGTCGGATAAATCTATCTATCCATTATTCTATTCTATAATCTATAATATTATAAAATTCTAAACATGCAGTGACTGTACATTGAGCTATTAAAAAAGCAACTGTAATAGACTATATAAACGGTGGAGAAAACGATACAAGTTATTTTAGATTTCTTGTCTGTTTGTTCGGGATTCACGTAAAAACTAATGGGCTGATTTCGATGCGGTTTTCGCTCATCGACAGCTAATTTTAGACTTAAACTTTGCGATAATTTTATCCTGGGAATCCCGCGGGAATTTTGCTGGAAATGATTTAAAATGGCCAGATTAAAAAAAATCGAATTCCAATGTGATTTTTTCAGTGATCGATAGCAAATTTTATGTAATAAAATATGTGATATTTTTATCCCGGGAATCCCGTGGGAGTTTTTCCGGGATTGGTTTGTAGTTGTTCGGGTGCATAAAAATAAGCTTATTCCGACACAGTTTTCCCTAAAACGATAACTTACATTCTTTTCTAATGCTGCGGTACTTTGTATTTCGGAAATTCCAAGTGAAGCGTGGTCAAAGTCGCGGGCATATCCTAGTTACGAATATTATTCAATGTTTGAGCATTACAATGAATTACAATTGAATGACGAAATAGTTACGTCTGCGTACGCGCTACTAATTGCAGCAAAGCACGGAAACTTGAATGTTTGACACACAATTCAAATTGCGTTTATTAGATACACTCCGAATCTTGCATGAACTAATATTATCATTGCCATAAATCACACGTAACTAGATGAAGCTACATACAGGTCGTTGTTCTTGCGCTTTTTGACGTTTTGTTATTTAAAAATCATGTTTAGACCAATTTATGACATTCAGTTAATATCTGAATATCTTAAATTTTCGTAACGTGACACACTCATGCTAGGATGAATATCATTATTAAAGCCCGCTGGGCTGGCTCGATCGTTGTGCTACCACGTTCTCACAGAATATCGGCGTCAAATGATTAGCCTCGAGCTAATCATGGGTAATACATGAGACTTCCGGTGGCCCATTTTGCCCTCACCCGTCCCCTATTCCATCTCCCTCCTTATCCCTTTATCCTACTCTAAAAGCTGGCAACATGTTGGATTCCTCTATAGGTGTTGTAAACATCTATAGACGATGGTAAGCACGTTCTATTAGATTAGCTGTCTGGATGTTTGCCAGCTTCAGTCTAGAAAAAAGTATTTATAACTCCTCATTTTTTAAGTCGGTTAAAAAAATAATATTGATTTCAATCTTTTACTAATTTGATCCAAAAATATGTTCTAAATAAAGAAACACAATGAACGAGAGAATAATAATTTGTGGACATGAAGGATTTGGGAGACTTTCAGAATTTCGTTTTTACTGAACTGTGTTCTCAATCTTAAGCATTCTTTTTCATGATGCGATAGTTTCTTATGTTATTTTTTTGTGCGTCTGTAGTCATATTATATTAAAGTACGTACGAAGGTCAACATTACTTCATCCATAAAACACAATACGAAGTAATAATAGCAATTTCTTTAATTAACTTAGATATAATAGTGTTCTGCAATTATTTGTACAGCTAAATTAAACATTACACAATAGTCATTTTACTATACTAATTTAAAACCTTGTAATAGCCGTATAACAAAGGTATGTATGTACTTGTATCGTGTCTACTAAAAGGTATATATTTTATTGTTATTCATAGTTTGAATAGGTTTTTTTGTATTAATGTATGAACTAATTAAATGTGCCATTTATATTGTTAAATATTGGATATTTATTTTATACATTTCTTATTTAATAAAAAATAGAGAAAAAACACAAAAAATATATTGTCAACACGCTGAAATCACAACGACAAATATTGTTACGAGTTGCAGGACTCGAATTAAAATGCCGTTGAAATTATTATAGAGTTTATTAGAACTACACAAACACGTACAACACAGGTACAAATATAACCGAATACAACAAGTCCAAACGTAATGCAGAAAGTCGTAATTCAATAAAACGTGCAAAGTCCGTCACTATTAGATTCCCGGTTGTAGTACACACGTCTCGCTTGTATCGTGGTTCTCGCTCGACTGCCATGCTCCCTCAATCAGGCCATTGTTTTATCCTGCACAAGTGCAATGTGCCCGCCCGGCCACGTGGACCGAATTTCCTAGAATCAGCTTCTATTTTAAAATCCGTAACACCTGGCTAATGATTACAATACAACAATAGGCTGTCTAAAGAAGTAAAATAAGTAAACAAAAGAAGATGATCATAAAAGAATTACAATAGTTTCAATGTTATTAGTTCAAATGCCGACGGGTAATAGATGTGCTTCTACAAATCTGTACGTGGAATTTCTCTTTGTCGGCGCTTAGGTTGTAACAATATTTACATTTTTAAAATTTATTTTCACCTAGATTTCTATTTCCGTCGAGCAAACATACATCCAAACAAAGTAAATTTCATGTTTATTTATTAGTAAATATAGTATGAATATGTAACAGCAGTAATATAACTTTAAAAAGAGCATTGTTACCAGCATCAGGAAATATAAGAACAAGAATTGATTTCCTGATCGGCCCAATAAGTACTCAACTATTGAAAGTAACAGTGCACAGTTGTACGCGCTTGGCCTTTCATCTCTTTAATGTTGTTAATCCTATACGTTACAACCGAGAACCCGGCAGTAATGAGGAGGTCACTAGCATCGACAGGCGTTCGGTGTGGTGCCCTTTACAGCCCGTCGATTCACCATAAACAGAAGCCGGCCTAGGGCTGTCAAGGCAGCGAAGCACGTTTAACACTTTCAATGCACCGGGGGATCTTAAGGATCTCTTGGACGATTCTCCTCAGCACATGACTGCCTGCAACCACGTTTTTTTAAAACTCGTGTTAGATCAATCGTTTTTGTCTACAAAATCACTAAAGCCCATTATTAAATTAAAAAATTCTTAAAAATATATAGTATTTTTAAACAAACGTGGCCACAATTATGCGCTCGGGAGATTCACTCACCCTTTTATAAATATTTCATTTAGTGCGGTACCCAAAATCGTGTATCATTTTAGTGCCAGAAATTTATATTTTCCTTGATATGACAAATACATACAATACTTACTTGCCGCTTTAATTATGCTTTTTTCAAAAACTGTTTTTATGGGGCTGATGAGGTCCCATAAGTATTGCACTAAAGATCGATTGCAAGTTCTAATAGATCTCAAAACGCAATAGCTCAAATTTCTTTGCAAATAGCAACGCACTGAACGTGTTAAAAATTGATCTTGACGGCTAAATTAATTTATAATTTTAGAAGGTGCATGCAACCTGATCGAATGGTTCATTTCCGCATCTTTGTCCTACTTTGGTATGTATTTCTTATACAAGGGCCTTGGTTTCATCACATTTACACGAGGCCAGGGTTATGGCAATTTTAACGTGACAGCTATAAAATTTATAGCGTAAGGGGGAAAATGAATATTTGTCTTTTTATACTAACTAGTCTTGAATAATCAGCTTAATATTAAAGTTATTTAGCTGAAAATATCCTTGTATACATATAAAAAAATTCAAATGATGTCAGTCCCAAGTACAAATGAAAATTTCCGAGAGGTGTTTTCTTGTAGTTTCAGGGATATAAAAATTATACATAGTCCCTAAAGAAAATACAATTATATGTTTGACTATCAGAGATACAAAGACTAGGCTAAAGAATAATCAAAACTGTGTTGGGTCTATTTTTTTTATAGAAATGTATTTTGAATCATACTAATTTGTATTTCAAACATATCTAACTTGCAAAGACGGGTTATATAAAATAGTGATCATTAAAAAAAACAAAGAAACAATACTAAAGGGTATCGCATGATAATATTAACTCGGTATTGCGAAGTTGATTCTGCTTACAAAATTACACATTAAACCACACAATTAAATTGCAAATACGGACGGATACAGGAAAAAATAGTCTAGATGGTTGTTAAAAGTTTATGGTTGCTGTAAAAACTTGGCATTTTTATTCACTGTTTGAATTATTATATTTGGTGTTTATTAAATATAAAGATTTTTCTGTGGTGGTTTTAGATATAGACGAAAGTTGGTAGTAAGTACTTACCTTAGCACCCATTTCCAGCTGTACCATCTTCCCCGGGGTTCAAACACGACACAAAGAATGATATAATGTCAATAATGTCATTATTTCTTTTAATGTTTTTCTAATTTTAACGTTATTGCCCCAACAATTATTATTGTTTTTGTCACAATAGCAAACAAAGAAATGAATAATGTTTATTTTGTCACAAAAAAAGTAGAAATGTTGGACACAAAATAAAAGTTTATAAATAAGTATTTTTTATTCGATAATACAAATACCTTAAAATGAAACAGAGGGAGACAGGAGTCCAAACTGAGAAAACCTGCCCTACGTAACTCCTGGCCTCCTTCCCCCTCTCGTACATTATGAATGGATTCGTTACAGTTTTGTCAGAAGAATTAAGTATGAGTATTATTAGGTCCATCAAATTATGTCGCTGAATGACGCTGAACAATAGAGTTCTTGTGGCAACTCGAAGGATCACATTTCACTAAAAATTAAGGTTATCCACATAGACACACAAGAATTGTTTCAGGACTATATCTGTTTTATAATAAAATAACTATTTTTTATTGTTACCAATAATAGGTATATAATTTACAAAAATAAAACTGCAACAGCAAACATTAACCCTGCAGGCTGCCGCTAAAAACTGTCCCAATAAGGCTAACAATTATTTTATATTATATTATTTATTTTTAGGATTAAGGGGCAATATAGGGTAGTTGACAGTCAAATCAACTTTTATCATCTTACTAAACACTGCAGCCTACTAGATTTTGCATGAGTTTAGCAAGTTATGACGTCCGTTTCCGCAAAGTATGAATTTGAATAATTGTGCACCGATACATACGCAGCGAAATATCTAGTGCTTGATGAAAACTATTTCAAAAACAACAAGACCACTCCATAAAATATAAGCATATCTCTATATAAGTATATGTTTTATCAGTCACTATAACTCGTATGGTTGGGCAGCTGATTGAGGAGCATGCACGGTGCATGCTGTTTTTCTGACCTATTGTGCATATTTATTAATTGCCATGTGACAAAAATGACGGAAAACAACGTAGTAGTGCATATCGAACCGAAACGTACCAATCCGCTAAGAACAAGTGTGTCTGAAAAGCGTACTATCAAATTCAAAAGTTTTTAGTCACAATAAGTTCCGCTGGAGAACTTTTTTTGAAGATCATATAGGTTAAAATTTAAATTTACTCCTATTTTATGTACATCGGTTCGCAACGTGTTATCGCTGTTTAAGGTGAAGAAGCAGCTAGAAACTCCCCACCGCCACATCAAAAAGGTGTGTGTTGTTTGTGTGTGTGTGTGTGCAGTTCACACTCAGTAGACGTGAAACTTCAGAGAATATACTCACAGATAATTCTTCTCTAACTTTTATTAATATAAATATTATTCCTTTAGCCTACATCCGTCAACATATTATAATTCAGAAATTCAATCTAAATTACACTTAAAGTTCAAAATTCAATGCACTGTTACGCACAATTTCCTTTGATCTACGTATGTAAGAATATCTGCTCTAAATATATACAGATAGAGCTAAAATTCATTTGAAATCTTTTATTTTATTTAAATTGAAAATTAATACTAACGGGTAAAGAAAAATGGGTTTTATATCGAAGTAAATAAAGTTAAATTTATCGTGTTTATCTCTTTTTAGTGTCGCTTTTTCGTTTCATCGATTTTCAAATAACGATTCTAAAGAAGTTTTACTTCAAACGTAACGCAGTGTTTATTTAAGTCTAAGAATTTGCTATCGATCAACGAAAACCGCATCGAAATCGGCCCAGTGGTTTTTATGTGAATCCTGAACAAACAGACAAACCGATAAACAACAGACAAAAAATCAAAAAAAATTGCATAGTGTTCTCCAACATTTATATAGTCTTTTCCAGTAGTTTTTTTTAAATAACTTTAATGTACAGTCAGCGTCTTATAAAAAGGAGCGGCCAAGATGGTCAAATAGATAAGAACATCGAAAGTGATCATTAAGATCGATACAACCAAGGTTGTCTAATAGTTCGAATCAGCCTTCTTATCCAAAAATATCGGCACACCAAGAACGCCAAATACATGAGTACATTCAAGTCATCCATATTATGTTAACAACCACCTCGCCATATGTAACTAAGCAGACAAGTAGCCAAAACATAGTAACAGTCTAGAAAAATGAACTATATTCTAAATGTGATTAGAGTCAAATCGAGATGGTTTCATACTAAATCAAAATTGTATTTCGAATTATGTATTTCAAATTGAATTACTTATTGCTAAATTTGCATTAAATGAAAAGCACCTTACGATATGAGCATAATACTGTTATACTATACTATTGCGTTTGATCGAGGGTAAGCACTGGAATTTGAAAGAAATACCAGTTTTTTTCAATTAAGCATCATTTATTGACTACTATTAGTAACCTATAAATTTTATAAATGATAAATTAAGTTCCTGTTTCTAACCAGATATTTCAGTCCTCTTAATTTGTTTAGGTTTTTCATACTTTTTACATTATTTAATACTTGATAACACTGTATGCATCTTTGAGTTATCATTTTTACTAAATACTAACGGTCTTATTCATAGATAGTTAGAGTAAGTTTGAATGCTGCTTTAACAACCATAAAGAAGTGTTTAAACTTATTTTAACTCTCTATGAATAAGATCGTAAGTAAATTTTTCATACATGCAATTCACTATCAAATGCATCACCATCATGGAAACGCGAAGGAAGTGTCGTGGGAAGACGATAGTCTATAATATTATAATATGCTAAATATTTCATGTCTCTACATTGAAGTTATTTAAAAAAATTGGAATAAACGTGTTCTCCATCGTTTATATAAACGATGGAGAACACGATGTTTTTTTTTTAGATTTCTTGTCCATTAGTTGATTTGTCTATTTGTTCGGGATTTAAGTAAAAACTACTAGACCGATTTCGATTCAATTTTCGCTGATCGAGAGCAAATTCTCAGACTTAAATTCTGTGCTACCTTTTATACTGGAATCCCACGGGAATTTTCCCGGGAGCGGTTTAAAAAGGCCAGAATAAAAAAGCTTTCTGATTACAATGCGATGATTTTACTCATCGATAGCAAACTTTCTGAAATGAAATCTGTGATACTTTTTATCCCAGGAATCCAGCGAATTTTCCCAGGAGTGGATTAAACTTGTTAGGACGCTAAAAAATTAGCTTGTTCCTAAATGATTTTCGACACGATACATTATTTTTTAAATACTGCATTACTTTATGCCCTGGGAAACCCACGCAAATTTTCCCAGGTGTGGTTAAAAGTGGTAAGAAATATAAATGAAAACAATTTTGAGCTAGTCGTGTTGTTGAAGTTTTTGCCGCTTCTTCTCCTTAACAGCAATAACAGGTTGCTAAGCTATGTATTTATTTTGTATAAACTTTTGAATTTGAATTTCCGAACGCTTCGGTACTTTATATCCCAGGAATCCCGTGGAATATTTCACGGGAGTGGTTTAAAGTGGTTAGAATACATAAAAATTGGCTGATTCCGATACGATTCCCCTAGAACGTTAGCTTACGCTTTTTTCTATTAGTACTGGGGTATATTATATTATATCCTAGGCATCTCGGATTTTTTTTGCTGAGTATATATAGATCACGAGAATTTATATACGTATTTGACATTAAAACGATATCCAAAAGACATCAATTATTCAGTGGTAATAAAATAAGTTTTATCTCGAATTTTAAATTTCTTGTGTTTTGAAACTCTTTAGTAGATATTTCTACAAACTCACATATACATAGTGTATTGTGTCAAATGAAATGTTAAAATTAAATTAATATTTTAATATAGCCTTGTCTGTACATTCAAGCTATTCAAAAAAACCATTTGGGATCAAATTGTTTTATTGATGGAAAATTATATAAATAAGGTTTTTTCTATAAATATATGTTAATTTTTATGAGGTTTTCACTATTATGCAGACATTTTTGACTTAAACGCTGAAAAAGTTAATATCATGGGAATTCTAGTGTAGTTTTTCCGGAAACTGCATTCACTTTTTCGTGGTTTTTACTCCCATACTTTAGTGCCGGAAAGTTTCAAAATTTTCTAGGGAATTTATACACCTAGAAATAGTATGAAAACTGGCTGTGTTACTCTTATTATAGCATAGTTTGAACCTTTATGACATTTTTATACATGACTATATTGGGAGTCGTGAAATTTCCCGGGATTTTCTTTCACTTCCAAACCACTAGATCAACTTTGACGCAATGTTCGCAAATCACAAGACACTGTCTGTATTTATTAGAAATCCTTAGTAAGACATCTGTAGTAGAATAAGTCTTTAGTAACATTACTAATGTCGGGGTTTTATGGATATATCCAGGATTCATGTATTGTCATATTAAAAATCCATGATTAAATATTGATAAAATAACTTTAATCGTTGCCATCTAAGTAATGAAAATGAAGTCGAGGGCAAATACTAGTTACGTCATAAAAATGAAAACGATTTTTATAGCCGTAATAATACTATTTGAATTTAGCTTTAATATGGAATCATCTCGATTTGACTCTAATCACATTTAGAATACAGTTCATTTTTCTAGACTGTTAGTATGTTTTGGCTACTTGTCTGCTTAGTTACATATGGCGAGGTGGTTGTTAACATAATATGACTTGAATGTACTCATGTATTTGGCGTTCTTGGTGTGCCGATATTTTTGGATAAGAAGGCTGATTCGAACTATTAGACAACCTTGGTTGTATCGATATTAATGATTACTTTCGATGTTCTTATCTATTTGACCATCTTGGCCGCTCCTTTCTATAAGACGCTGACTGTACACGGCATGTTTAGAATTTTGTAGCGATGTTTGTGCAAATAATAAATAAATGTATTAATTATGTTGTTAACTATATAATTTTTGGGTTTTCATGCTTGCAATATACCATAAACCGCTCACCGGAACGTATCAGGACGCGTGTGACAAATGATATTAGTGACAGTGGCGCCAGCATATGAAACTTAAAAATCGAGTACGGAGCGAGCGGTGAGTTTTTCAAATAATTTAATTGCAAGCATAATTTTATTATCAATATTTACGTGTCACACAATAATTAATACTTTTTTAGTTTTTTTTTCTCCGAGTCCGCCTACCTCATGCTGAAAGTGAGGGTAGATAACAAATTAGCGGAGCGATATTTTAACTACCTGAAAGCTGATTTATATAGATTCTTACCACTTAAAATTCGAATGAAACCAGTGCTGACTTCATACTGGCATCGTGTAAATTGATTTGAAGTCAGTACAGTGCTACCAAGTTTGATTGACTTCAATATTCCTCATTGAATATTTAGAAATCAGTGCGCTCCCCAAGTCAGTAGGTGGATCAATGTAAGCAGCCTTTATTCTGGGTGAGAATTGTTCGATGCGAGTGCTTAGTGCGAGTTTTTTTACTACTCGATCACGTTCAAGTTAACGCAATTTTGCTTGACACGATTTATGGTTCCCTTCACGCTCATGAGATGGCGCTAAGTGATCCTCATACAAAATTACGTTAACTTGAACGTGATCGAGTAGTAAAAAAACTCGCACTAAAAAACACAGACATCGCCAGACCGCCAGTGAACATATAGTAGATTGTTACACGAGAGGTGAAAGTGACCTATTTAGGCATGACATGGTTTGGCGCAAGAGCGCAGAGGGGGCGCTAATAAGTCGAGTGCCTAAATAGGCCTTTCACCCGAGGTTAATACTCTGCTTGTCATTTCGAATATGAAGAAAGTAAATAAAAACTGGTTAGTTAAACAAACAACTATTTCTCTTATGAAATGAGGCGTTAGATCCATATCTAAATCTGATGAACTCATTTAATACGTCCCATATGAAACGTCAATTAAAATTATTTTTCTGTGACATTCTAGCAGCCAGTATCTTGTTGTCACTGATGATGGTAAATTTTTAGCTCAAATTTATGTAAATTAAATAATTATTTAGTCAAAAGTAATTTATAAGTATAAAATGATGTTACAAAATTGTTGATATTTTTTATTACAATTGACGCCGCGAATTAATAGTGGCAGTAAAAAAAAGTTGGGATATGAGTCACATGTATTATCTATGGTTTGCACAATTTTTAAATTTTTTACAGCAGGAAAAATCGTCTTCCAGGGAAGAAAAGTACTGTTTCATCCCTGTGATTAGGCAACTTCAAGCGTACTTTCAGAAAATATGTAAAATGAAAAATATTTTACATACTGTTCCAGCGTGATTATCTTTGCAAACACCGTGAAACATGTTTATAAGTCGTATGATCAACAACACCTATAATCTATTGGGAATGGACTTTGCTTTAACCCAATTAATAATGTAATCATTCAAAAAAGTTGTTGTTTTCACAATTGCGCATTTTTATAGCCAACTTGTTTTGCAGCGGGTTCATTGCATAAATATTTAGAGCGGCCATATTATCGGGTGTTGTTACGTCTATTGCATTGCTTTCGTGATAAGGGACGTCCGTACCCGCATACATAAAGCATTTTGTAAACTTCTATATGCAATTCTACAACATGGTTGTTGATAATAATACTATGTGACAATTAGCAAATGGTTTAAACCTAATTTTAAAAGAAAAAACGTCTGCTACAGCTGTTAGTAAGATTTCCATTTCATTTAGTGTCTTCGCAATTATTTACAACTGTATGTACTGTAATGCTAATGCTTTATCTGTGACAATTTTATAGCTATTGACCCTTTCACGCAGATGTAGCGATGAGTTTAATGCGTTATTTATGATACGATTTGTTTGAACTGATATCCCGCCTAGGGTGGAGGACGATGGAGAAGCGAGAAGAAATGCTCCTCCGTCTCTCCGTCTCAAAGAAAGAGCTTCTAGTGAGGCTATTATTGTTCTGCGCAGGCCTAGGCCCATGTATTACTGTTGGAAAGCTGTATATGCGAGCCGCCGACATACCCCGTCACCAGGGGGTGGGTAGTTGCCCCCTGCGAATTAGACTGGGGCAAAGAGCAACAGCTCGAGGCCCCGTACCAGCTTTGCCATCCACAGGCAGACCCGATGACCTTCTCACCAAATTTGTATATAATCTTTGTACGTTTCGGGAAACGTTTGCGACCTCGATTATTGTACAGCGCCATCTATTGGCTTATAAGTGTTCCACGTTATTAATTGTTAATGACGTTAAATATTGACTGATAACGCATGTATGTATATATACACAGTAAGATAGCTATTCGTTAACGGCGTTATTTTTAATGTTATAAGTGAGACGCCTTTGGCTACAGTAAATAACTACAACATTATCGCAGCTGAAACCCGAGCATTAAGCACAATTGTAGACAATAAGGCGCACATATCTATCGACATATAGTCGAATTTATTGCCATTGCTTCCATATTTAGATATTAGGTGACGTATTTCATTTGACTATGGAAAATAGTAAAATATTATACATGCATAGCAAAAAACGAAAACACTTACTTATCAATGAAATATGTAATTCTTTTATTGTATTTGTACAAAAGTGATATAAAGATAATGGTGGCGTGGTTGATAATTATGTGCAATGGTAATCGTTTTCGTCATTAGATTGTTAGGTATATCCGTTATAATACTATTTCTAAATAGTAATTAAAATTTCTGATATAAACAACAAATATTATTTCGAAACAAATATAAATTCATTTAAATTAAACTGCATCCGAATGTATGTCAGTAATCTATGGACTAATATTATTTATTACTAGCATCTACAAGCAAAATTTCATTCGTGTTGTCGTGACGGCGATGTGTAAGTGAATTGCAAAGACGGCGCCATAGAAACGCGATCACAGCGCCAGCTTTTTGGCTATATTCGTCTATCCCACTGAAAGATCCTCATTTATCAGGATAAAAAGTATCCTAAGTAATCTAGGACATAAAGTAGCTCTGTGTCGAGTTTTATTAAAATCCGTTAAGTAGTTTTCGTGATGCTATAACAGATAGAGAGAGACATTTTAAAAATTCCATTTTGGGAATCTACTGAGTCCGTTTGTGAATAACCCTACAGAGTAGCTAACTCTGTAGGGTTATTCAGTTTCCGTATCCGAACAAGAAGCCCCCGAACAAATCAATTTGCAATCATTAGGGGTGTCGTCCCGCCTAGATGGAGGAGCGAGATGGAATGCTCCTCCGTTTCAAAGGAAGATTTTCCAGCGAGGCTATTGTTGTCTCTAGTAGGCCTAGGCCCATCCATTAATTTTGGAAATTTGTATATATTGTTTGTACGTTTCGGGAATCGTTTGTGACCTCATTTATTATACAGCGCCATCTATTTCCTTGTAAGTAATCCACTACAAATCCGACGGAACGTGAAACGAACACATTCAAAAATATGTTTCCGAAAGGATTTGTTAATAGCGTTTCACATTCCGTCGTATTGCAAAATGATTCGTTCGGGATCTTCCTGTTTGGACACGGAAACTTTCCCGACGTTTGTGAATAACCCAACAGGTTTTTTCTCGTTTTTTCTCATTTTTTGATTCATTGTACAAACTCGAAACATTTGCAGATTTACCATATTATTATAGATATTATATCTAGATAGACGTTTTGTAAAATTTGACCATTTTAGGCTTCCTTTTCATTGGTTGATAGCTCGATGGATGTACAGTATATGAGGACTCCCCGAAGGCAAGATAACAATGAATGAAAATCATAAGCCAGTAGTGTGTATGCCGTGTACTTGGTGTTCCAAGCAAGCGGTTTAACGACTAATGAATTTCATTGGTTAATATTAAAGCATGTGGGGTGCATTTACACTTTCAAAGCCACTGCTAAACTACCTGTGCACGATCTTCTATACTCCTCATGTACCTACTACTACTCATACCCTTGACTAATGAAAACGGCTACTTTATTAAGAACCTATGGTATGGAAAAGCAGAAATCTACTGCACTGCGTATAGAGGTCCTACCGACCAATGAAATTAGGGTTGCAAATAAAATTAAAAGGCATCAAGTATGCGAATATGCAGGATTTGTCCACAAGTTCTAAAGTCATCTATGTGGCAAGCTATATTAGGTGTATCTCTTATGGATATAATCAGAAATAGGGATATCCGTAAGAGAACCAAACTAACCGACATAGCTCGTAAAATTAGCAAGTTGAACTGGCAATGGACTGGTCATGTCTGTCGCAAGATCGATGGCCGATGGAGCAGACGAGTACTGTAGTGGAGACCGTAAGCATAGAGTCGGACATGCTTCAACCCGATAATCTGCGTAATATTGCCGGTAGGCGCTAGATAAAAGGGGGGGCTGGAATGTATAGAGCGGTCTTGGGGAAGTCTACGTCTAACAGTGGACTGCGTTTGGCCGACGACGATCGAGTATTAGTTATAATAGTGGTTGTGTAATAGGTAGTAAATATTGTAAACAAACGTATCATCAGTAAATAAATAATTTATCGAGTAAACAAAAATGATAATGTCACCTCTGTTGTTATCATGTATGTATGTATACATTTTATATAGTAATTATCATTAAATATTGAGTAAACATACAATTAACTGGATGAGTGAAAGTTGTCATTAGGCGCATTATTTACGCATTCAGAATTTCAAGGTCAAGTATTTTTTCTACTTCGCCGGTAGTTCAGTTGGCAGCTATATCGGGATAAACAGTACCCTAAGTGTTGACCCGAGATATAAGCTAACTCTCTGTCGAGTTTTATTTATATCCGTTCAATAGTTTTCACGTGATGCTCTAACAGACAAACATACAAATTTCTAGAAATTGTATTTTCGGAATGTGCTTGTTCTAATTAGTCTTCTTTTTTAAATTCATTGTACAAACCGGATCCATGTACAGATTTTTTACGTTATAGATAGATAAACTATATTATAGTAGGTTCCTAGTCACTTTAATAAATAAATGAGTCATTCCCAAATTCGTTAATAGGGGGGTGGGGGGAAATGTGGTTGAATTTATATCATCGAAAATGTTATTTGCATTACTTAGCAAGCATTGTTCATAAATTAATCTTTAATATAAATACTAACAAAGTACATGCAATTATAAGAACAAACTGAAACAATCAAACATTGCTATTTAATATTAACTGAACAATATCCGGTTTACGTATGTATGTGTTGTTAAGGCATGATTACACTCGTACCTACTAAACGAGTCAGGACTTCTAAATACACGTCCAATGGAATGACATTATCAAAGACCTGAGGGCCTAAAGCGGTCGCCTTTGCAGTCTCGCCAGTAAAATTGACACATGTCTACATATACTAGTATTTGTAAGATATAGCATAAAGTTCCACTTTATGTTGTTACTTGTCAAGTTTGTCATATTATGAATCTGAGACTACATATTTAATTTTACATTATTAACTATGTAGTAATGTAATTGTATTATACAAAGAACTATAACAAGTCTGTGATATTCTGTACGTACCTATATTAAGATGACGAGAACCTTGTTTTAGTATTTTTATGATATGCGTTGACGACCTTAGACCTGA
Organism: Dendrolimus houi; assembly: GCA_039645545.1. Taxonomy (NCBI): domain Eukaryota; kingdom Metazoa; phylum Arthropoda; class Insecta; order Lepidoptera; family Lasiocampidae; genus Dendrolimus; species Dendrolimus houi. The sequence continues at coordinate 11,928,759 of CM077132.1, forward strand.
TGATAAATTTGGCACATATCGCACATACGTTTGATAACAGGAAAGAACATATCATTCTTTTTAACATATTTTCTCGTAATAAAACATACCGTTAATTCTTCTTTTTTCGGGAGTACAGTAGACAGCCTTATGACCCAACTGATGGAAAGTAGTTACTGTCGTCTATACAAGACATTTGCAACGCTACAGGTGTTACCAACATGTTGCTAGCTTTGAAATAGCTTAATAACAAGTTTTTTTTAAACCCATATCGTAATACTCTTAAAAACTTTATCTAGGAGCTTATTCTATTATAAATCGCTGAGATAAGCAAGAGAATCGTTTTGGAGGAACCATGAATATTAATATGAACTTAGATTAACTCCCAGTCTAAATTCCTATTATATATATTCTCTTCTATTTATCTATCATGTCTTAGATCATGTCATGTTATGTTAGAGTCATGTCTTATAAAGAGCAATAAAGCCACTGTTATATGGAGGTTTCCCCCGTGAAGGTTATGTTAAACAACAAGGGGTTTTATGGTTATAACTTTAAATCAACGCGATCTGTAGTATGAAGTGGTCGCTCTCTATATGTAAGAGAGAACAACGGTCGCGTGGTTATAGACACCGGCTAGCATTATGGAAATCCAAGGCCGGGTATAGACCGTTGATTTCCATAAAGCGGGGATGATAGAATTAAAGAATATTTAGAGCAAAGACTTTAATTTATTCTCCGAAACAGAGGGACGGGCCCAAAGGCTACACAACATTAGCACTTAACAAAAATTATTAATTAAGACTAGAATACGTTTAAAGAGAGGGATATCACGAGGTCTTCGGCCCTCTCGGCAGGAATCTATGATCCTGGAGACCCCCGCTCTGAAACCAGCCGAACTTTAAGCTTGGAGAATATTGTAAGGTGTGGGGGACCTAAACTAATTTAAATGTGAAATATACTGATGATACTTTGATAGAAAATCTTTATTAACTGTAAAGATGATAGAAACGTGATTTAATTGATGAGCGCCACCCGCACCACGTGGTACGGGAAATATATCGCCCGTATATTATTATATAAATTCTCAATACTGTTGTAATTTACTAAATAATTTGATTTTTAAGACATAAACATAGGATACTCTACCTTAGCTACATTGTATTTTTTGGATTTACATGGAATTTTTGGATATTTTAAAATTCAAAATAGTCTGTTTATATGCAATGTCATGAGTAAAGCGGTAAAGAAACAGGCAAATTGAGATTTGTATAGATTTTAAACAATGGTCTAAGCAAAGACGAGACTATTTGTAAAATTTACTAAGAACTAATACACATATAAACTCTTATACCCAAATGTACTTAGAACAAAATTTCTATGAAACCATTGTTTAATATCTTTTGTTTTGTTCAACAGCGATTACGAAAAGTTCCTTTTAGGTCAAAGGGAATTTCTTTTGTTATAATATTACAATTTTTACTTTTGCGAGTTATTGTCGTATGAGCATTGTTTTAAAAGGGACTTTTATTTAAGTTACTGATTTAACTGATTGTTTTAAAACACATGCGCTGTCTTTCTTAATATCGACTTTTGTCGGGTCTGAATTTATTCAATACTCAGCCGTACAATTAAAAAAAACTAACACTGACTAGCATTGTTTTTTAAATGAATGTTTCTGCATTCACTGTCTCACTAGGTATTTGCTTATGTATTCTTCTTGCCAAAACATGTATAAACTGTAACAGAATAAATTAGTTTCTATGTAAACTGTTTGTTTTCAGAATAAAATAAATAATAAGAATCGCTCATGTACGTATCATTTCACACACAATGAACGGTTCCATAGTAGTGATAGTTTTTTTTATTGGTAGGCTGCAGACCTCTATATACATTTGAACACCCCTATTAATATTATAAATGCGAAAGAAACTCCGTCTGTCTGTTCCGTTAAATAAAAATGCATTAAGTAGCATTAAAAATAAAGGCTAGGTAGCTATTAATGTTGTAGGTACCCTACTTTACAGCAACAAAAATATAATCTCTTTGAGGAAGATGCATTTATGAAAAGATTAATAAAAATAGACAAAGCGAAAGGTGTTTGTCAGGATCGTCGCAAGTAGAGATCCAACGACCCTACCTACCCACATGGGACCTAGGAGTGATACTATGTACGTATGTTTATATCATCTCCTATAACCTCCTCCCACTACTGTGCTCTGGCTTACCAAGTTTTCGAGTAAAGGACAGTTCCACCATGCTTGTCTGATGGATTGAGAGATATTATGATTAGTGGTAATTCCTTATTCATAGAATTTTTAAAACATACGAAGTGCAATAGCGGGCTTAGGTAAGATTCATTTTGATGGTTCGTAAAATAATAATATACTCACATATTATATTCGTAAAAATATCATTTAATTCTTCGCTTGTTAATTCAAGGTTTAAATTCCAAAACGCAGGCGGTTGGTCTATAATTTCGTTAGTGTTACAGTACTTGGGCAATTAACTAATATCTAAGCAACCAAAACGTTGAATAATAATCTAGTTCTAATTACCTAGTAGCTTAAATATAGCCGAATGAATAATGCATCCATCTTATTACAAATGGGTTTTATGATTATAATTTGGTTACCAAATATTACTAACACGTGACTTATCCGTATTCTAGAACAACAGCTATTATCTAGCTTGGGATTATAATGCGTCTAAATTAAAGTTTATTTTAAATGCATAAGGCATAACAGGATTGGTTGAAGGTCTAACTGTACAAGACTATAATTTGAAGGCTCTGCTTAGGTTTGAGCATTGTTATATAATACGCGTTTAAGGGTGGATTTTCTAGTCATCAGACAAAAGTTATCCATTGAAAAATCGGCCCTTAATGTAACAAAATCAAATAGTGATCTGCTAAGCATCTGGGATTAGGACCCCTAGATGCTTAGCAGATCACTGCGGCCTGCGGCAAGCGGCCTGACAAGGATCAAAATATAGTACAACTTTATTTTATGTCTTTACTCCGAGCACTATATCTATAATTCAATTTCATTAAGCTATTCTCCCCGCTTGGACATGCTCTCTCCGCGAGGTTTCAGTATCAAGGTTGAGAAACGCGGTTTGGTCTCAACATGCGTTTAAACATTTTTTATCTTAATAAATTTCTTTTTAATTTCATATTAAACAGTGTATCAAATATAAATAGGTACTGTGTTCTCCCATATGTTACGTATCTAAAATTAATAAAATGGATAGCTACTAGCGACATCTAGCGTACAAAGTGAAACTAACCATACCAAAGCAATACACTTAAGTACATGGATTGTAATTCATATTGTCCTTCTTCCATGATAATCCCTAGCTACATTAGTGTAGGCGAATCGTGTAGGTATATAATTTTTAAACATCTAACGACTCTCAAATTATAATGTTCAAGGTTCAACCCAGTGCTGATTCACTAATTAAGAACACAAATAAGCTTCGGTTATATACACATAACCTATCGGGTACAAATGATGTTTGCACACAGTGTATTGTATTACCAAGCGCCATAAGTCTTGTAGTAAGCATTACGTGACTACCACTTGACACTGATCCATTATAAATACCACTTTGTATATATTTCTAAATAAATAAAGGGTTCCGTATAAAATGGAAATAAATGAGTCCGACTTCCAAACCGACTTCTACCAAAGATTATCATCTTAATATTATCACTAACAAGTGGCGTAACCGGCGTAACTACTTTTTTATCGACTTGTCATATTTCGTCCTGCCCTGTTAAGAATGTCGGTACTACATTTTCGTGAGTTTGTTAATATCTCCAAAAGCCCACAAATACCTTATTTAACTATATATCTTTGAGGCTTTAAGAGTTGAGTCTCAGAGGCCACAGAGACTTTGTGTCTTTTGTGTCTTTGACAAACTGTTCTATCGCCTGTAAAACGAGATGTTTACCCTCATTTTCTTGAGCTTCCACGCCCAACTACGTAACGGTTCTCTAGAAAATTTATTCCGCGTAGAACAATGCTCTGGAAGGAACTTTAGGCCGCAATTTCCCTCACCGCCATGATATAGGGTTCTTTATAAAGGGCGTTATAGAATTTCTTAGAGGTTGGCAACCCGCTAGCCACACCCCTGGTTTTGCCAAAGTCTATTGGCGATGATAACCGCTTTCCATCAAATGGGTCGTCTACCTGTTTGCCTGCTCCAGGCAATAAAAATATCTGTAAATCCCTATTAATATCATAAATGCGAAAGTAACTGTCTCTGTCTGTCTGTCCGTTCCATTTTACTGGACCGATTTGGCTGAAACTCAGTATATTATGTATATTTTCGATGCCGAGGATGAACATAGGTTACTTTATATCCGGAGAAATGGCATAGTGTCCGAGATTAAAATATATATGTCTTTGTGTTTGTTATACTTTTACGGAAAAAACTAATGGACCGATTTGGCTGAAATTCGGTATATATGTAAATCTTATACCGAGGGTGGACAAGGGATACTTTTCATCCTGGATTATAGGACAGATTGTGGCATAGATTTATGTAAAGGTTATCCCAGAAAATATGATAGTTTTTTTTAAATTTTGGTTTGCCATTTTCGTTATTTTGGTTGTTTTAGTAGTTTTGGTTTGTAGTTTTGGTTGGTAGTGTTGGTTTTTCACATTAGGAACTTTGAAAGATTCTCCCGTAAAAAGCATATTTTACATATCCGATATTTTTAAAAACTTAAGGCAATTTATCAACTGTCATTTCGCCTACGGAGACTCCTCAGATGATGAATATCGACTAAGTTTTAACCAAAGAGAATGAACCGTAAAGAGATTCGCCTCGTGTAATATACAATGTCTACCGAAGTCCGTAAACACTTATTAGGTATGTCTTTCGAAAAAAATGTTATATTACATTATTCTTTTATAATATCTAGAAGAGCAACATTTCATAAATGAACTTTTTTTGATCATGACTCATCAGTAAGTATCTAATGTATAAGATTAAATTTTCACATAAATATATTCATTTTCATTGGATCGATAATATTCTATTAATAATCTCAATAGAAGGCATGTCACCACCAATTTCTTTGTTAAGCCTATGGATCTCTAAAAAATAATCTACGCAGTTTATATTTCAGCTCGTATTGCAGAATATTTCCCATGAGAGAGAATAAATATGTAAATTCACACTTGTAGAAAACTTAGCTACGTAAAAGAAATTTAATACATACCCTCACATAGATCCTTTCTTTGCCGTATTATCTATTTGCTTATGTAAAGCTCGCACACAAGAAAAATTTGTAGAATAAGCGCTATTGTCAAACAAATATTATAATAAGTGTATCATATTTCTTATTTCTTATTGGACTAAACAAAATTAGTACCTGTGACTTTAATTAGCCATCATAGTTTGTAAGTAATAAATATTTAATACTAGTTTTTGCTCTTGGCTTTGCCCGCGTTAATGTAAATTTTATAGACAGAGCGAAGGACCGGCCGTTGGGAGTTCCACACACTCTTCAATAACCTCCTCTCGGGCCCGAAGTTATTGGGGAAATGCAATACCCCAGCATCAAAAAAATATAATACCTGTAACGTCATCTAGCGAAAGTGGAAGTGATCATAAGAGCAGCACATTAAAATTGCGTTGCCGTTTTCGGTGCTATGATGATGTACTTGTTAGTTAATAGTAACGGTGGCTCCAGCAAAACACTTTCGGAGCGCCATCTTTTCGACTACATTCCTTTATCCCTCGGGAATAGTATGTTCTTTTTTATTATGAAAGGTACCCTTTTCTTAATACCTCTGTTAACGTTTATGCAAAATTCCGTAATAATCTGTTAAGACGTGAAAGCGTAATAAATAAACTTAAATTCGCATTTATAATATTACTAGAGTTTATCCCGCGGCTAGGCCGCGGGTCAAACTCTGGTGCGTACCTTTTGTTTAAAGAGCAGGCGTTAATACCTACCTACAGGTTGTGTTAAATTTTTATGTGAGTACTATTAGCCCCTAAAAATTCACTTAATTTTATATCGCAAACTATCCATCTCCCGGGATGAAAAGTATCTACGTCTATTTTTGGTATTAAAATTACATATGTACAAAATTACACCAAAACCGATCCAGTACTCCAGTAGTTTTACCGTGAAAGCTTAATAGACAGACAGATCGAGTTACTATCGGATTTTTTAGAGATGATGAATTATTATATCTTCTAAACTTGAAAAATGATTGGTCTCCCATACAAACTTTCATCCCCTATTTCAACCCGTTCTAGTTTTATTTATCTATTTCCCGCGCCATCTATCTGCAAACTACATAAATGATAAAAAAGCTAAAAATGGTAAAAATGCCTAAAGTGCCAAAAATGACAAAAATGACAAGTGCCAAGAGTGCCTAGAGTGCCAAATATGACAAAAATGACCAAAATGAAAAAGTGCCAAATATGACAAAAATGACCAAAATGCCAGAAATGTCAAAAGTGACAGAAATGCCAAATATGCCAAAAATGACGAAATGTAAAAATGACAAAAGTGCTAAAAAAGGCCAAAATGCCAAAAATTACCAAAATGCCAAAATTAACAAAATCATTAAAATTGACAGAATTACCAAAATGGCCAATATGATCAAAATGACCAAATTAACCAAACCAAACTATATTCATCCTCGGCATCGAAAATATATAAATATACTGAGTTTCAGCCAAATCGGTCTAGTAGTTTTTCCGTGAAAACGGAACAGACAGACAGAGTTACTTTCGCATTTATAATATTAATAGGGATAGAAAGAAAAATGCCTAAGTAGTGCACGTGTTCCGGCCAGGATTCGAACCCGCACCCTTCGGGGTTGGGCCGCGTGCAGTAACGATTACGCTACTACAACTTGATAGTGCTTATGAATTCTCTGAAACAAATTTAAATACAGGAACTAGTGCCTCGCCCAGGTAGGGTTACCGCCTTTTTTGAAAAAATATTTTTTTTTTGTTTTTGAACCGTATAAATATAGACCTTTTGGTACAATTAGGGGAAAAAATTATACCTTTATTTTTCATTAATTATTTTATATTTTTTTATTTCATTATTGAATTTTCCATGTATATTTATTACTACTTTTTGCTTTGGCCATCAAAGTTTTATTATTTTTAATATAATAATAAGAATCTGAATACAAACGCGACAATTGAATTAGCGATGAGAATACAGTACATTTCGTACTGTATTATTTTTCTATAATATATAGTACAATTGGCTAAATATATAGTACGATAATTTACATTATAGTACGGTTGGGAACCCTACACCCAGGTCACATATCACCATAGATTAAATAATGGTTATTGGCACGTTGTTATTTTGCCGCACTTCATTTCCTGTGATAACTACAAACTACTTCATTAATTTTATATTATTATTATAACGGTTTCCTTTTTGAATTATTACAACAACGTTCTTGTTAATTATTTTAAATAATTAAGACATGTAACAATGTATGGAACTTTTATGTAGCGGAAGCCAAGTTGGTAAAGACGATCATTATACATGTAGTACTACCATAAATGCCCATAGATAAAAGGTAAATATTTTTTTAAACGACTTCATAAAATGAGGTTCTCAATTCGTCTGTATTGTTATACACACACACACACACACACACACACACACACACACACACATATGTGTGTGTGTGTGTGTGTGTTTGTGTGAGTGTGTGTGTGTGCGTGTTCAGACGTAATTTCTTTGTGTATGAAACGATTTAAAAAATTCTTATTGCATTGGATTCAGTATCGCTTCACAGTGGTCCCATGTGCATTTTTTATTTGTATTAAATTTTGAATTTCGACGATATAATAGAAAACTCCTCAAAATTAAATATTGATATACGTGATTGGTGATGATTGAAGTATTGATAGATTTATGACATTCCCAAAACGAGTAGATACCTCACTCTGATGGAGGACCTGCTGTACTAGACTGGACTTAGACTAGGAAGGCATAGAACGGAACTCCTTAGCGACATTCAGCACGATTTTAAATTCCACCTGTACATTCTTTTCTTACTGTTATTATATACCATAGAGTATGGTCTACTCTATGTAATCAACCGAATTTTATGAGCTTATCAACCATGGGCCTCTACAAAGATATTTCAAAACCCTCTGATCTCCCAGATTCAATAAGTAGTTATTGAATCTGGGAGATCAGAGGGCTGGTTCCTACCTCAGACAACGCATCGGTATGGCGATACAGCGAGGTAACGAAACCAGCCTTCTAGGAACCTTACCCATTGACTTCGACGACTGAGCCTAGTCAGTTCTACTCTTGCTCTTCTACTCGGTTCTACTTAGAGTCTTAAAGGATTATTGGTAGAATACAATATAAGTTAAGTTTCTTTTTCACCGTACGAGTTTATAGTTATAAATAATATAATTATTTACATAAATTATAGAAATAATTAATAAATCAATAATTAACCGAATTATCAAGTTGTCGATAAGTTTTCGTAAGAAGAGGGCATGCAACATAGCACATTTACACTAAAACCGTCAAACAAGTTTGCAACTAACGAATGCCTAACAAAAAGTTGTTGTAGGGTCGCGCGGACGAGGCGGGCTTTAAGTTAAGACCACATTCACAAGAGGTAGCGGGTTCGATGCAAAAATAGGATCAGTTAAATTTTTTCTATAAGATATTTTATTATTGTTTTTAAACTCTTTTTGTACTTACTTTTTATACTTTTGTTGTTATTATTAGTATTAATATTCATTTACTAAAGACTGTATTATAAATAACCTAAAATAAAACCTTAAAATAAATTATGCCCTAAAAATAAACTATATATAAATATTTTTACAAATAATTTATTCCCATTACAATAGTAATTAGATGTTGTTTACTTTTTTTTCATTGTTTCTACAACTCAACGTCTGGGTATGCTATTTTTGCATGCCAGGAAAGATATAGACTGTAGCATGTTCAAAAACTCGTCTCAAAGGTTATATGGGTGGACAGGTTCTTCTCCCGGTACGGTGACACTCAGTTATATTTCAGTAAGTCATAAGTGGCTTTTTTTCATATGGAATAATGACTTATTCTTGACATATAGCAGCCAAAGAGATTTGCAACTTTGTTTATGCGCAAGTTTACTCAAAAAAGTAATAAACAGATTTTGTAAGTTCTAAATGTATCTTTAATTCGTATTAATGAAAGTTCAGTAAGGTTTAGATAGTTATTATTACAAACTATACTAAATTTTTGGAGGATGCTCCTGTATGAATCGCTCAAGTCTATGAGACATAACAGTGGCTTTAAAAAGGGACCAGGCAATGGTTACAGTCAACTCGATTTACGGAACCAGCTCTAAAATCGCAAGTTTTTATGCAACATACAGCGCCCACTTACTTGCTTTTATAGTCGTTTAAACTAACAACGAAACTATAGTTATTTTTAACCAATTTGTAGATATTTATGGTTAGATGTTTTATCTATTTGCGTTCACTGAATTGAATATTAATACAAAATGTAAGATATAAGAACCCCTTTGTAATACAGCTCCCGCTTATATAATTTTAGGCTCACCAGCTACGCCACTAGTCATAATGATTTTTTTAATAGGTTATGCTCTTAAATTAATAGGTTGGGGAAAAAGTCTTTTCGCATATAGTATGTATGAACTTGTAATAAGATCTCTGGCTATACCGTTTGTATCTGGCTGGTTTTGGTATCATTGAAAAGTTTTAATTTTAAAGAAGACAATTCCAAATTCAAATTAGGAAAACATATGATTTTCATTTGTTTTTTTTATTGTTAAAATGAGTGGAATATAATGAAGAAATTCGATACATTTGTAAATTTTACTAAAAAAAAGGTAAAAATGCAACACAAGCCGCGAAAAAAAAATGTGATGTTTATGGACCTAATGCAGTATCTGTGAGAGTAGCGCAAATTTGGTTTAAGCGTTTTCAATCCGGAAATTTTGATATCAAAGATGCAAGTCGCTCTGGTCGCTCTGTTACGGACAAAATTGATGCCATTTTTTAAAAAGAGGAGCAAGATCGGCATATTAGTAGTTACGATGTAGCTGGAGAACTGGGAATTGACCACAAAACGGTTTTGGCGCATTTGAAAAAAACTGGGTACACAAAAAAGCTCGATATTCGGGTGCCTCATGAGCTCACTGAAAGAAACCTAATGAACCGTGTACTCATTTGTGATTCTTTATTACGACGTAATGAAACCGAACCATTTTTGAAGAAACTAATAACTGGTGATGAAAAGTGAATCACGTACGACAAGTACGTGCGAAAAAGATCGTGGTCAAATGCCGGTCAGGCTTCACAGACTGTGGCGAATACCCGGGTTAACTCGCAACAAGGTGATGCTGTGTGTATGGTGGAATTGGAAGGGCATTATTCATTATGAGCTGTTACCGCCAGGCAGGACCATCGATTCTGAACTGTACTGCGAACAACTGATGAGATTAAAGCAAAAAGTTGAGAGAAAGCGGCCGGAATTAATCAACAGAAAGGGTGTGGTTTTTCACCATGATAACGCTAGACCTCACACATCTTTAGCCACTTAGCAAAATTTACGAGAGTTTGGCTGGGAGGTGTTAGTGCATTCGCCGTATAGTCCTAACCTTGCACCTTCAGATTTTCACCTGTTTCAGTCTCTGCAGAATTCCTTAGGCAGTGTCAGGTTAACATCACGAGAGGACTGCCAAAACCACTTGTCGCAATTTTTTGATCAGAAGCCCCAAAATTTTTATAGCAATGGGATCACGTCCCTACCTACAAGATGGCAAAAAGTTATCCAACAAAATGGTACCTACATACTTTAGTCAAATGTAAATAAACTTTATAAAAAAATCTTTTGAATTTTTATATAAAATGCGAAGAAACTTTTTCCCCAACCTAATATGATGTCATGATTATGGAGGTTAAAATCATTTTTTATTGTTAATAGATAAAAGTAAAAGCGTACAGAGGATTAGGAAAATTATGAAGAACTCTAATCACTGAAATATCTATAGAAATTATCAGATTTTTTGTCAGATCCTGATTTGAAGTCTGTTGTTGCTGCTAAGTCGCTGGTGTAGAAACCAGAGAAACAACACAACAAAACACTGAGTCGAAATTTGCCGAACACACCCGAATGGAAAACGAATCTCGCTCCAAAACGTGATCGGTCTGTTGATTTGAAAACAAAATCCACCCGCCCGCTGCCGCGCCGGCGAGTCACGGGCGAAGGCGAAAAACAAGCAAGCAACAAGCCCAGTGCGCGAGCAAGCGTGATACGGAATGAACGTGTGGTGCGTTTTGCGCGGACGTTGACTCTGCGATTTATTTTTTAATCTTGCGATTTATACAACCAGGCTAAAGACGTTTTGGAGTATAAAGTCGATTAAAAGAAAAAAGTTTTTCATAGTTCAACCTAACTTCGAGACAGTTCGCGCAGAATTTTGACCAATATTGTGTGGATTTCCGTATAGACGCGAGAAAAAAGTGAAGACATTTCGAAACAAAGGACTGTTTTGTACATTTTCGCAGAGATTGCGAAATTGTGTTCAAAAAATCTGATCTGGTTCAAACGTGGAGGGTGCAATATAAAAACTTGGCGCCCTCGGCCATCTAGTTTCAACACAATCTATGGTTCACCGAACAAAAACAAAAACGCATCGATTTTAACTAATTATTCCAAGAACATCGTTGACAAAGGTCTTATAAAATTCTCGTTAAAAGTATCGTGAACTTTTCAGCAGATAACCTAAAAATTACAGTGAGTTCATCGACCTAACCAATACGTGCTTCAGTGGATCAGTTCGCAGATTTTTAATACGAGAAAAACATCAAAACCTGGATTTTGTGACGAGTTGGTTTACAGGATGTCTACTGCTATAATGCATCAGTCTGCGCTGTACGATATTGGTGATCTGTTTTTGAAGGTAAGACTCGTGCTTTATTACGAATTCCCTACTACCTACTTTGCAGTTTGACTAGTGATGATGTTCTAGTTTCCTGTCCTGTCAGTTTCGGTATTTTGCCTGACTTAAATAATATTTAAAATACCACGTGTGGCCCTTACCATTTCGGTTTTCTACAGTGACCACGAAACTAAAGCAAGTCACAACAGTTATATATTGATTAAATCTTGTGTTCTTGTAATCTACACCAATAAATAATATTTGAAATGTCTGTTATATCAATATATATTCCAAAATTAAGATGTATAAAATATGAACTAAGTTTTCATAATATTTTTGTCGGTCTGTCTGAAAGTTGGTTTCGGATTTCTTTAATAGCTCCGAAACGGCTCAAGACATTGCAATGAAAATTGTAGGTATTAAAACAGGAATTTTATTTCAATGTTCTACGTATTTTTAATTCCAATATCTTGTAAGGTTCAGAAGAAATGAATATAAACACATTCTGCCCAAATGAAGTGGAAGGCGTATACTAGCTACTTGGTTAGTTAGGAATTAGAAATATAAGTCTGGAATATGATCGCCTAACTGTCCTAAGATGTTGTTTAGGAAGTGCAGTAGACAAAAATAAATTCATCTATTGACATTTCAAACATTTTGGCTTGTTTGGGTTTGGTTATGATAGAGAGTGGCGTGAGATTAAGGACAATTCGAGTTTAGGGCTATACATAAGCCTTTTATACAGCTACCTACTAGACCTGTTATTTGAGGCAGGAAACAAGTTTTTAGGGTTCACCAACAAGTTTTAAATGAATAATGGAAAAACAAAAATACGTTAGATAAACAACCTATGTCACTTTTGTTGGTAACAAAGTGTGATTTGTATTTAAGGATACACTAACGCTTAATATATAAACACTAAAACTATTTTTGAGTTTGGTAAACAAGTTTTGAATTAGTTTATTGACTTTTAAATACAGAAATGCTTTTTTTTGCATATATATTGCGACGATGGTTACTAATCGGTGGTGACATTCCGCTCGCTTGGCTTGTGGGCTTTAGTTGAAAGTCGCGACCAGTGACTAGAACAGTGAGTTAGGTTAGGTTAGATGTCAACCTGCCAGGGCTGCGGAGGGGCTAGGTCATATACCCGTACCCCTGGCATAAGGCGAAGGACGGAACACCCAGGGGTTTTAGTGGGTATCCCTAACCGGGGAGTGGCAATAGCATGGCACCAGGTCTGACTGGGCATGCTAGTGCCACCGCCGATCTGGCGAAGCCCACACTAGGTCGCGAATTATCCCCCCAAGGTTCTGCCCTTGTCGCGGCTTAGTCCTCAAACGGATTTCCCCTGGCAAAAAAAAAAAATAAAGCTTAGATGTCAAACCAAAGTGCACAAGCCGACCGAGTGACGCGAGCGTGCCGAGGCAGCGGCCGGCGAGCGCTAGAACAGACTGTTCAACATTGTCGCAATATAACGAAACGAACGAATAAAACTAATTAATATCTCAAGAACTATATGTTTCCGAGACATAGATAGGGGTTGCAGAAGGGAGAAGTACTCCTCCCCCGCTGCTCCCCCTATGCCTCACCACTACTTAAAATTCGGTGACCATTGATCTAAAGTTTAACCAATGTTTTTACTAGAATTAATAATTTCACATTATCTATCGAAGTTTTTGTACGGATGTTTATTGTACCACTTTTAATCACCAACGTAATCTTATCGAAGAATGTAACGAATGTATTGAGTAAATTGAGTTTTATTTTGAAAACGTAATATCTTGACTAGAACGTAGTTAGTAGGTATTGTATGGAACTATTCCTGAGGTATCCGTGTATCATGTTTGTAACTCATGAATATTTTCAAAATGCTTAATGTACAGATATGATTCATATTGTTCCAATTTTATAACAGACATTAATCTGTATTTATTATATTATCTACTAATAGTAAAATTACGATCTTTTAAAGTTGCCACTTAGCATTACTTTTTTTTTAAATATAAATATTCCGAATATAATTAGGACTGGGTTAGCTACAGTTACAAAGATATTGTACTTTTTGTGTAATACCTATGCCTTGTTTTCGGCATAGGTAGACTTAAGAATGAATGTTTTATCATGAAGTTGGGTAATTTTATAAAAGCGGGATAAGAGTTGGATATTTTTAATTACGTGAGAAACGCTGAATCAATAAAGTATTATTATTTCGCCTCCTTGCTTCAGTAATATGTTATATCTTGGAAATGCAAATTTTAGAAAAGATATTTTTTTAACCTTCATAAAATAATTGATCCAAACGAATAAAGCGGTGTCTTCTAAAATACATTGTAGTTTGATAGATGAAAAGTTATTCGTTTCAATACGCTTATTTTTGAAGTTCAAAAACTTGTTTCTAAAATTTCAATACTTAAGATAACACATTATTCATATCCACACATACATATCATATCCATTATTAGGTTATTTCATAATTGATAAGAAATATGTATTTTATAAAGGACAAAATATTTTAATTTTAAGTTTAATTATTTAGATAATAAGTTACTATAATATAAAGTTGCAAATTATAATTATCGCAAATTTAATAAGGAAACTAAAATAAAAAGCCATTTAATTTTTTTTAGGTAGTTTTGCCTCGATACTTCGTTTTTCCGATACGATACAGTTCGTGAATTTCATAGTTAAGTATAAATGAAATATTTCGTCGTTAACTTTCTATAATTAAGTTTTTTAGAAATAAATTTCATTTTTTTTCTTTCTCCGGTATGTAGTTTTTAGATATTAACTATTACTTCATGTAAATAAAAATTAAATTAATCAAATTTTTATTTCAAAAACACACTGTCCTCTTGTAGACAGATCATACTGCATTAGCCTGCTACTACGATTTGCCCGTCCAATTAAAATTGATTTTATATGGCACGTTTATAATTGAAATATATATCGGTGATAGTTTAAATTTTCCAATACATGGGTATCAGTGATTTTAATTTCTGATACGCTTATATCGGATATATCGGAAAATGTAAAATATCGGAGTAGGTATCGGATACACTTCTAGTTTTAGACATGGATGAGAATATTAGGAACGATAATTGGCGAAGTAAAAACTTAAAAATGGGGTTTGCTAAATTCTACATTTATATAATTAAGCAGACGACTCCAACTTTAATTCAATTTTATTATAACAAAGCACTTTTAGACAGTCTATTAAAATTTAATTTAAATTTTATACTGAAATACAATATCAGAACAAAACGAGTTTCCACAGCTTTTCCGTACATAAAATTACGATGACATGATTCTATTGACATCGCAAAGTGGAACTAATCGACTAGGAACGTATTGGGTAATAATTTTATAAAAATACTAGAAGAGAAAAGTCTAGATCGACCTTACGTGGTTAAAATTTATTTTAAATCACTGTCTATGGAAAACTTTTTAAATTTTGGCCACATTGTCACCATGGATATGGCAATGGCAACCCTAGATATGAGATTCTTTTGAATCTGAATATAATATTTTAGAATAGTATAATTTTTATTATTATATATTTTTTAGTATTGTATAATAGTAATTAATGAATAATTTACTATTATACAACATAAAACTATAAATAAATGTAAGCATGGGTTTGCAACCTAAGTCCATGTTCTTAGCTCCATAATTACACAACGCGGAAAGTAAATAAAACCAGTTAAGTTGCATGCACCTCATGAAGTTGTAAGTCTGGTCTTTTACTTAGTAATAAAATCGACATGGTACTTTTTCGGGTTCCGTAACTGATTTAACAAACGCGAAACCCGTACGAAATTGTAATGCGCTTCTGCCCGTCTATCTTGTATAGGGTATTGTGGATTAAATGATTTTTAGTGTTTCTTAGTCCAACGACAGAAACAGTGAACGTTCGTCGACACTACGAAACCTTTGACTGTGCGTTCCACTTGGGATCTGGCTGATTTATTGACAAATGCGATTGGTGACCCATTTCGTACATCTACTAACGTAGCAACAGATGCTTTGCTCGCCATGCTTACCCAATACTAATTATTGGGTTTCGCACATCCTATTCCCATTGTATGTTTTTCTAGTTTATAAAATAAATTAAATATATAAATTCAGAGTGTTATATTATATTTCTGTTTAAATTAAGCTATTGGTTTAACACTTTCATTAAATTTTCAATTAAATAAGTGTATTAAGAAATATTATAAAAAGAAGTCCTTAGATAGATACACACGGTACAAACTACCCTTTCATTCTTTAATTTTATATGTAATTATTTAACATACGTTAATAATTGAACATGTCAAACTTTCCAACCACCCTCAGTCAGTAATATCAGTAATCATTAATCAGTAATAATGATCGCCACTTTGCTTCAATGATCTAGAAAAAATAAAATTTTAGAAAAGAGTTTTTTAACCTACGAAAAATAACGAATATCTTAAAATACATTGTAGATTGACAGAAAAATAGATTCATTTTGATACAGGTATTTTTTGAAGGTGAAAAACTTTTTTCTGAAATTTCTATTTCCAAGATAACATTATTGAATCAAAGAGGCGATGTCTTGCGTAGCCTTTTGTAATTAATGTTCAAGGTCATTCAATTTTGCCGCCGACTATACATAAAACACCTTTAGCTTTCAAGGCATTAAATACCTCGGAAATAACTACTGCCACTTTATTTCAAATGCATTATTTAATTTTGAGAACCAATTCCTGTTTGATCCTTAACGCTTTACATTTTATTAAAAGTTAAACCACGTTTATGTCTACTTTATGCTTTTTGGAATGGAGAGTGGTTAATTAGGGTCCTATTAAATCGTTTCTTTTTTCAAATCCCTCAGTTTATTATCCCCAAACATCTTCTGATATGGTATGTAAAATAAATGGTTGATCCTTTTCAAATCTCGGCAGGGGTGTAGGGCACACAAGGCCAAGTGGTGTGGCACACAGAAAGCCATTATGTACAGCAAAATATAGTCCTTGTTACAATGAATGTAAAGATCAAAGTTGTCTGTTCTGAATTATACTGGTACCGAACAAAACTGGTTCTTTTCGTTTCGGTATAAAGTTGTAAATGCTTTGCTCACCTTAACTGCTACCTGCTCGATTTTTTGTGGTCTCTCACTTTGCTCAAAAGACACTTGTTGCCTGGGGTTGCTCTGTTCTGTATTATGTGCTTTAAATGTATTATGAAGTATATAGAACACGTGAACAGGGTAAGAACCCTCGCTTCTTTGAAAATTAGTATTGGACAGTTGTTGGCTTTGTCTGACTGATATCTGTAGGCTTGGAATACCTTAGTGTCGTTGAGTAGTCCACAAAGTGCGAGAAATACGTTTTATTAGAAAGCTTTTGAAATCCAGAATCTTAAGTCTGTTGATTGGAGGAGGCTTCAACGACAAGAGCACAGCTGTTAAATGATAGATAAATACATAATAGGTCGGGGAAAAAGTCTTTTCGCATATAGTATGTATGAACTTGTAATAAGATCTCTTTGGCTTATACCATTTGTATCTGGCTGGTTTTGGTATCATTAAATTTTAATTTTAAAGAAAACAATTCCAAATTAAAATTAGGAAAATGTTTGATTTTCATTTGTTTTTCTTATTGTTAAAATGAGTGACTCTAATGAAGAAATTCGATACATTTTAAAATTTTACTACAAAAAAGGTAAAAATGCAATACAAGCCGCGAAAAAAATTTGTGATGTTTATGCACCTAATGCAGTATCTGTGAGAGTAGCACAAATTTGGTTTAAGCGTTTTCAATCCGGAAATTTTGATATCAAAGATGCACGTCGCTCTGGTCGCCTTGTTACGGACAAAATTGATGACATTTTTGAAAAAGCGGAGCAAGATCGGCATATTAGTAGTTACGATGTAGCTGGAGAACTGGGAATTGAACACAAAACGGTTTTGGCGCATTTGAAAAAAGCTGGGTACACAAAAAGCTCGATATTTGGGTGCCTCATGAGCTCACTGAAAGAAACCTAATGAACCGTGTACTCATTTGTGATTCTTTATTACGACGTAATGAAACCGAACCATTTTTGAAGAAGCTGATAACTGGTGATGAAAAGTGGATCACGTACGACAAGAACGTGCCAAAAAGATCGTGGTCAAAGGCCGGTCAGGCTTCACAGACTGTGGCGAAACCCGGGCTAACTCGCAACAAGGTGATGCTGTGTGTATGGCGGGATTGGAAGGGCATTATTCATTATGAGCTGTTACCGCCAGGCAGGACCATCGATTCTGAACTGTACTGCGAACAACTGATGAGATTAAAGCAAAAAGTTGAGAGAAAGTGGCCGGAATTAATCAACAGAAGGGGTGTGGTTTTTCACCATGATAACGCTAGACCTCATACATGTTTAGCCACTCAGCAAAAATTACGAGAGTTTGGCCGGGAGGTGTTAATGCATCCGCCGTATAGTCCTGACCTTGCACCTTCAGATTTTCACCTGTTTCGGTCTCTGCAGAATTACTTAGGCAGTGTCAGGTTAACATCACGAGAGGACTGCCAAAACCACTTGTCGCAGTTTTTTGATCAGAAGCCCCAAAATTTCTATAGCAATGGGATCACGTCCCTACCTACAAGATGGCAAAAAGTTATCCAACAAAATAGCACCTACATACTTTAGTCACATGTAAATAAACTTTATAAAAAATCTTTTTGAATTTTTATATAAAATGCGAAGAATCTTTTTCCCCAACCTAATAGATGTCTGTTGAACTGCGGTTTATTTAGGTACAGTGCGCCACGCATTGCGCGACATAATCTTATTTCCTTTTCATATCAAATTTTTTGTGCACTTGTGAGTAACGCACTCATCTAATACTTACGTGTTAAATTTTACTTATTGACTTTAAAAATTGCGGCCTACTTTGTTCGTTTTTAAATTTGAGAATACCTACACCCTCTTTTTCTCTAGTGTTCTTAGTTTTTCCATGGGTGTATGTGTTCTTGAACAATACTTATGCGCATACTTAAGTCGGTAATCCGTCTAAATTTAAAAATATTTTCGATTACATAAGATTTCGCCAGCCACGCGACATTTCATTTTTTACCAATTTTCATCTGAAACGTCCGTTTTGCAAAATTCTACATTAATTACATATGCTAGTTTTCTTAATCAAGCTTATACAAATTGTTGTGGAATATTTAATTACCACAATTTATTTTCAATTTAATTTTGAAAATCGTTTATTATTAGTAATAATATAACTCCACCTGATATTTATAAATTATAAGTATAGTGGGAACTTTTAAAGGTGCATGCGTATTTCTCCCCTTTTTGTATTTCGGTTATCGTTTGAAAAAACCTATTGAGTCTTTGAATACACCTACAACCGTCTACCTGCCGTCTATTTTTACAAATTCAACCGCTTTGCTATTTTTTCTGTTCCTTTTAACCCCTATATAAAGGCACCTTTAAGCCATAACGTTTGTTTGTTCAAAAATGTATAGTAAATACGATATAAAAATTATACTACACTATTATGCCTTAGCTACGAAATCAGCACTAGATTTTAGGGTAGAAGGATGAAGTGAAATTAGTTGTGCTACAATAATAAATATAACTGGAGGATTGTCAAGAAAGGAAAGCGACAGAGCCAAAAAACTGCCATGAGAATGTTTTCTTCGAAATAGCAAAGACTGGATAAAAATAGTTACATATACGAACAGTAGATAGTGAATGTTAGAGGTTACTAAGCTAGGCCTTCGTTGTAGAAGTTATTTATCTATTCTAAAATTAAGACGTAAAACTATGTACAATATTCAGTATAATTTACAATTAATCAATATAATAAATGAAACTACCTCACAAGTAGATTACCTAAATAAAAATAAATATAAAGTAGATTATGTAGCAGACACTGACAACAAGGAGCGTGCCCAGAAGGCTGGCTGGCTGCATTGCCACGCTGTATAGTAATGCTTATATGTTGAGCGAAATATGAGTCAGCTTTCTGATCACGAGTAGAGTCAGAGAATTTATTAGATGTCTTTAAAGAAACTATATGTCTTTTTAATGGCCTAGCATTGTTCTTATATCCATAAATTGTCCAAAACATTTTTCAGGCTTCTAGAATTGTCATAGGCTTATTTGAAAATTGTGCTAAACCTGAATCATTTATTGTCAGTAATTTTCGTGGTAGATAAAACAATACACGTGATTAGTTTTTCACGTGTAACGATAAAATTTGATTTGTGTTGCGTTCTAACGGTCTATAGATTAATTTGCCATTACTTTGTTTTCCTTATGCTCTGGCTTCATCTGGGATAATGTTAAAGTTATGCAAATGCGTCTCATTTATAGTGTTATTTTTAATTTTATTGCATGATTTGAGCAGACAGGCAGAGGGCCTACCTGATGGAAAGCGGTTACCATCGCCTATAGATATTTGCAACAAATGCGCTACTATTCTCTAAAGGGTCACTGGAACCTGGTCAACAATACTGGACCACAACTCAAGGTTGTTATGGCGGCATACTCTAGACCAGGGGTGGTAGCTATCCAGTCGGGAAAATGCCCTACCACCAACTGGCTGTGGGTTGTTTTGTCACCTCTTATGACAGGCCGCTCGGCCGCAGGAAATTGTATTCGTCATCCGTTCCTGCACGGATGATAAATATGAATAATGCCGTTAACGAATAGCTATATTAGTGTATGTTACCTGTCAATATTTAATGTCATTAACAATTAAAAACAATATCGCATCACAAATAACGCATCAAACCCATTGTGCTACATCTGCCTGAATGGTCAATAACTATAATTATAGCAGATGGAGCAAGTAGGGTTAGAAGATAATTTTGGTACAACACACAATTTTATGTAACGAATTGCACTATCTAATGGTGTTTAAATGTCTTAGTCAGTTTAAGGAACATCTAAAGTTAGATTTTAATGTTGCAAAGGTTTTAATTAACCATCTCAACACACAAATTACCTAAAATTATATTCAAACATTTAGCTCATAAAATGAAACAGGTTATACAGTAAGTTATGGTTATGTGCAATTTTAAATATATACTAGACTAAGTTCTGTGTATTTAATAGCATTCCATTATAATATTAGTTGCAAAAAAAATGTTTTTAGAAAAACATAAACTTGCAATAATCGTTAATATGTATAAAACATTTATCCTTTAGTCCTAATGCGTGTTTATTTATTGTTATGTACTTATTCTTACTTAAATATTCATTGAAATGTTTATTCACGCATTACTTCGACTATATCTGCATTATAATTATATGCAAGTAAACACAGGGTACTTACTAACTTTCCACACTTTTCGCAATCTAAACTCGAAAGGTTTCTCAAACAGCCGGTTCTGATCTTAAAGTTGACACCTTAGCCGTGGTTTCCCAACACCTAGACGTTGCAGAAACCTTCGAGTGCAGTGCAAACAATAAGTTTCGATCGATCGTGGGAGCTCAATAAGTACAGTAAACAATGCTAAAGCAGCATTTGGTTCTATACAATAAGTAACTTAAGAATATTTCCTCTCTCATGCTCCATTGGCGAAATGTGAAGCCGTGTGGGACTTGAAACGCCATTTTGTTATCGCGATGCAACTTGAATGGTTTTCGTTCGTCCTGTTTCAAAGGAAACTTTGTTAAACCTTCACTTTTCACAACTCTTTTTGTAGTATACATCATATGTTGTAAAACTTGTTACAAAAAATATTTTTTTATTTGTATTAAAACTGATTTCACCTAGACCTCTTACAGTTTTACAAATGTATTTTTGTTCAGTTTTAAATGGGCATGACTTAACTGATAATAATTTTTAAATTAAGTTTCTACATGCTCTCTTATCCTTTGAATCTATTTCAATACTCACGTTTAACGGTCCATCGAATAACCTCTTCATAGGACATGACACTCACATTCTTCTTGATTTAAATATGTGTACAACTCGTCTTGCTCTTCTTTTCCCACTTCAATCTTCAACTGCCGTTCTAATAGGATTTTCATGAAATCTCGTATCGTAATACGAGTATATCACTATATTTCTTTGCTATTTCTCCCTTGATAATTATCTACTTGTTAATCATTTCTATGTCTCCAGAAGAAGAGCTTTGTTGGTCTACCTACTTAAGTTTGTTAACTCAATTACCACGAATAGATGCGCATTGAAAATATTTTTTACAATTTAATAATAATTTATTTATTCAAAAGCCAGATGCAGTGATATAAACATATTTTTAAATGATGTAAGTACACATGTATATAAATTGACAATGTCATTACCCTAAGCCAAACTAGGTTTGGACCTGTGTCTTCGAGGTTAATTCTAGGTGCTAATGGTTGTTTAATACTAGTACATTTAATTTTGTAAATGTTCAGCAAGTTTCTTTTTAATTTTGAATGAAGATTTGATTTGATGGTCTAGACGGGCCAAGAAGACATGACGTTAGACGCGTAGACCAGGCCATTGAGCATTGGTTCGCACACGTAATCGCCACTGTGCTATTTTTAGCATGCTCCTTTCTCCGACTTGAGTCCGGACGTGATTCAACTCTTTGTTCCCTCGTAAAGCTACAACCGCAGATTAACATTAGCCCACCCGCTCTGTATTATAATAACATTTGTGTAATTTTATCGATACTCGTCAAGGTGTCACTTCCAAATAGGTGCGCTTCGAAATTGTTTAGACTAAATTATAATATGGTTTGCCTTGAATGTGCGATTGCTTAATGTGAAGATGTCTTTATACGTCGATGCTTGTAATACAAATACTAGTCACCTGTTTAATTTAGAGGTGAGTTTCTTACCTACGCATCTGAAATTGTAAATTTTGGAGTTCTAGGCCACATGGCTGTATACACTAAAAATGCTCATCCCTCTATAACATGCATAGCGGCTATCCCTTCATTTATAGTTCTATCGCAATTTCACCATGGGATCTACAGCAAATTTTGTCCATAGGGATACAGGTTTTACATTTCATATATTATATCGTTATAATGTATTTGCTTTAAAACACGAAATTTGAAGTATTAACGAAAAACTTTAAAACATTTCCAACTGTATCTGTATGAACATAGTTCTTAAATTATTAAATATAATGTATTCTATCTCATTCTCTCGCTGGCTTAGTACTATAGATTTAAGTGTTAATCTCTTTTTAGTATCGCTTTTTTGTTTTATCGAGTTTCAAATCACAACGATTGTAAAGTTTCGCTTCAAAAACTGACCTATATACATAGAAATACGAACGAACATAACGACTTTATAAGGGCTTCGTTTTGCCGAAACGACCACGGAACACTAAAAATAGAAGACGATTTGAATACGAAACTGAGTGTCAAAATACCCTTGCAAGTTACTAGCCTTGATATTAATTTCTGCAGCACACTTTATGTTGCTACTACCTCCCAACTAGTTTTTATCATCTGTTGTTAGTAAATTTTTTTCTAAAGTAGTTTTTTTAGGTTACGACATTTTGTGTTAACAACAATGTCATAATACTCGTAATGTAGAAAGGTACAAGGCAATCGTGTATCTTACGAAAACATAGTGTTAAATACTATTGTTTATACAAGCTATGTTATATAAAGACAATAAAATATGAAACCTTCGACTATTAATGTTTTTTTATTGTCTTTTAGTTAGTGCGGGCTGTATCGGAATCTGGCGTAATAGATAAGATACATTACCACCAAGTTGATTTGTGTGTAAATACTGTTGTTAGATTCGCGGCGCGTCGCTAATTGTTTCGGTAGAGCAAATGCGAGGGTTCATTGCCGGCCAAACGGCATTGTCGTATGAACGCCCGCCCGCCCACGGTCATCTCTAGACAAATAACCAAACCACACACAGTCTAATATCCTTTTCTAATATACTTCACAGAAATATTACGTTTTTTAATTGTGGGGCTTCATCTGCGTTAGTGTTAAAGATTTAGACTGGCCGAATACGTCTTCCTTATCTAATGCACTTCATAGAAATATTACGTGTTGTTATGGTGGGGTTTCATCTCCCTTAGTGTCAAAGATTTTAGACTGGCCGAATACGTCTTCCTTTCCCAATATACTTCATAGAAAAATTACATGTTCTAATGGTGGGGTTTCATCTGTGTTTGTTTTAAAGATTTAGAATGCGGTTGAATACGTCTTATTTAAAGCGTTAAAAAATAACGCCATTAACGCATAGCCACATTAGTGTATATACATACATTATCTGTCAATATTTGACGTCATTAGCAATGTCGCATCTCAAATAACGCATTAAATCGATCGCCATAACTGCGTGAAACGCCCTATAGTAGGGGAGGCCAAGCGGGGATTTTGGGATTTACTCAGGCGTGGCAGAATAACATAAGGGGAGAAACCTTGCACCCTATTATGTAGCCCCACCATATATTAACCGTTCATAGGGTGGGGTATGTTTTATTCTTCAATTTTTTTTTCAAACCGTCAGTTTAAGGAAATTCCTCCGTATAATTGTCAGATTATGGGTCAGCACGATAAGGACAACAAGCTGAACCGTCTGTATATTAATCTGACGCGCTCGAGTATTTCAATGTTACGTTTTATTGCATTTTCAAAAATCGGCCATGGCTTTTCGTCGCGTCCAAATCGCCAGTCTTTTGAATAGGAGTTCCTTTAGGGTTTACTTAACATCCCATTTAAATATCTGACGCGCTTGAGTATTTCTGTGCGACTCTTTTTTTTTGAAAACCTGTACACGCTACCCCCACCAGTGAAAGGGCGAGCATACATCATATAACCATTTTTCTTTTTAGCATCTAATCTTCACAATCGAAAAGGTCCCCGCGACGCTCGAGTAATTCCACATTTAGCATCTTGGGCTCCCCTATACTAAATCTTTTACACTAATGCAGATGAAGCCCCGCCTTAATGTACTTCACAGAAATATTACATGTTTTGAAAACAAATATCGACAGTCATTCACGTAATGTTTTCTGGAGATGGATCGTCATTGAATAATGACTTCTTTTTATAAAATCTTTGGTGCCATTTGCTTTGAATGAGAGCTTAAATTGTAAAAAAACATTTGGTCCATTATATAAATTTATTAGTTATTGATAACTTTACGATAGTCATAGAAATAGTAACCATAACATTAATAGACGGTTACTTGTCTATAAATATACAATAAACAAACGCAGAACATAATTTTCGGTTAAGCGGTGTTATCTTCCCTAAACTTGAAAGATAGCTACGTGTTCAATTGGATCAGATTAATTTCAAAAAGCCCAATAATACCTATATTATTAAAACATCAACAATCAACATGAAACATGTGCCCCTCGTATATATACCTCAAAAATTTCTTTAAAAGCTGTTAGCGTGCCGTTCGTGCCAGCGCATGTGACATTTGTTTAGATTTGTCTATTAAATAAAAATTGTGTATATTGGTATTTTATTATTCAGTGTGACTATAAAACGTAATATACCAACGTAATAAATGCGTTAATATTGTGAAGACTTCCAGACAGACAAAGAATAATTATAGACGTAACCGAGTAGCCGGTATGCGTACAAAGTACTAGTTAGATAATGCATTATCTAAAGTCTTAATATATTGAAGTACAATGCATAAACAAAGGGTACAGTGCTCTATCTTATCACGTCGGCTGATAACACCTTGAAACATTATTAGTTGTTGTGAAAAGACAACGTGGTTATTTAACTTGCTCAATCTAAAGTGTGATGCTCTTATGTCTTATATTATAATCAATTGCTCACGAAGTTTTGTTTGTAATTTTGGATCTGTATCCCGAAAGTACTATACAATTTTAATCTAGAACTTGTAAAAAATACCTATGTTCATGACCATTATTGGAAGTAAATGTGTATGTGTATTATTACGTATATCACATACAAATCTTTTCATTCCAAGGTCGTAAATGACGAACAAACAAACTTGTAAATATCCCTATAAACTAGTATGTGTGGGTAAGTAAAAAGTCTTGCGACTCCCTCACTATAAAATTATAATACTATTTTAATTAATAGTTTTTATATAAGTTCTATTTGTATATAGATCTCATTTTTATTGAACAGACTGCGACCCCCTTTAATAACAAACGCGACTCCAGGTTGAGAATCGATGGACTAATGTAATCATTAGTAACTTAACTAAGCTCTATTTGTAAAGTTATTATTTCACTTATTATAGGTTTGAATGTTCAACGAAGTTAGATGGTTACGGGACTACATATAATATGCGCATTAAGAATGTTTAAATTATTGTTATAATCGTAGCTGCTTATTTGTGAACACTTGTATTAATTCGAGACTGAGTTCATTTTACGTATCACGCAAAATCTTTTATTGAAGGGGCGAGGTTTGGTTCTATGATTTTATCTCGACATCGATATAGAAGGTTCGACTGCACTTTTGGCATACATTCGACGAGGCATTGCATCATAGTGCGCGCGCGCGCAGTATCAAGCACAGAGCGTAACACTTTTCCATTACAACGGCGCCGTCCACCTCTCGCCCACCTACTTGTTGTACTGGCTGCGATCCACTGCTTTACATAATTACTCATAAAAACACATCTCTTACACAATAGCAAAACAACATAACATTCTGGTTGTTTTATAGGAGGTCAAAGTCTTGATGCTGATCTAGTCTACAAATTAAACACAATCATTGTTCGAATGCGTTTTTATTACTAACTTGTTTTCAAACTAATGAATTGATATACTACTTAAGTAGTTCAACATAGATTAAAACTACTTTGCTAATGTTTCATAATATTCATAGTGTTGGCATCATTACTAATAGTTTTCACTCGATTTCACTACAAATATTATGTTGACAGTGAATATTGAATTTTAAACAGCAAGTGCCCTTGAATATTTCACCTGTAAAGATTTGATTAGCTTTTTGGTTTAATGTTATGTTTTATTTTAAATTATGTAGCTCCTACGGATTATTTTATAGCAGTGGTGTTGTAACGTTAATATTACATTAAAGTATCGCAGACGGACATGTGTCTTACATTAATTTGGTGACGAATTGTCTTTTCGCTGCAACGCTGGTTGCAGGTCGAATTGATAGGCATTCTCTCGGCCGAATAATACTGAACTTTCTTTTAGTGTTTCGTAATGTTACGCTTTAGTGGAGAGGAGATGTCGTGACTTAACGGAGGCTCACTGGCGCCGATCTTTGCCAACAGTGGCAACCAACGGCTGGCTACTGTTTCACAACGGCCAACATCTGCTCTACGGCTTTTTCAAGCGATTTCTTTTAAGAAACCATTTAGGCATTGGCTATTGAGTTATTAGATTATTTCACGGTCAGAAAGAAACATCTTAAATTAGAAACTAAATCTACTGCAAGGTGTGTTTAGGGACATGAACTTGTAAGTTTTTTTATGTTGGATGAGTTCAGCAGACAGGCAGACGGCCCACCTGATGGAAAAGGGCTACCATCGCCTATCTATGGACATTTGTAACAGCAAAGGTGC
Source organism: Dendrolimus houi (assembly GCA_039645545.1). NCBI lineage: Eukaryota > Metazoa > Arthropoda > Insecta > Lepidoptera > Lasiocampidae > Dendrolimus > Dendrolimus houi. Next base: position 11,956,133 of record CM077132.1, read on the forward strand.
AACCGATGCTCTGTAAAGGAGACTGGAACATGGCACTAATACCGGAACATAACTTAAGGTTGTTATGGCTGCATACTCCGGACCAGGGATAGTCACCTGGCTGTGGGTTGTATTGTCGCCTCTTACGACAGGCCGCAGGCATCGATATTCTTCTTACGTTCCTGCATGAATAAAAAGTTTGGAGTTGCAAATACCAAAATATTTATCAATATTGCCAATTGAAATCAACTGTTTTCGTGCCTTGAACCACAGTTTGATAGAGTTTCGGTAAAAGCTATGTATTCAATAAAAAGTGAACAATTTGCGAAACGTAAATAAATACTCCTGAAAGGATATTGAATCCTCGCAAGAGACAAGAAGCATGTTTACTGAATAGCAATTCTATTAACACACAACATACCAGTACATGTTGCGCATGTTTCGCGCGATTGCAGTTTGCATAAGCGTGTTGCACAAACTCGATGCTGGGTATTACAGTGCGATTATAATCCGCGCGCGCGTGCCGTGATATCTTATGAGACTTCGTTGCAGGAAATGAACTATTGGACTCTTTCACTTTTATCACCATCCCTAATAATACGTTCCATCCCAGGCCTAAATCAGCTTATATCATTCTTCAATGTCCAATATGAAGCTGTTCCTCCATTGTGTTCTATTACTTGGTTTCAAATTCAAATTCAAAGTTTTTTATTCAAAATAAGTTCTAACTGGAGAACACTTTTTGAAGGTCATATAAATATATAAGTTAAATTTAATTTTTCTTCCTATTCTATGTATACCGCTTCACAACGTGTTATTGCTGTTAAGGAGAAGAAGCGGCAAGAAACTCCCCAGCAACACGTCTAGCTAAATAATGTTTTTCTTTAAGTTTCTTATTCTATTTATATCTCACGTTGTTTTTTTTTTAATAAGTTTTATACAGTAGTATGTTACAGAATTACTTTTTGAAGAATTAATGGAGTTGTAGCAAACAGTGCATACTCAATAAGACCAAGACACAATAAGAGGAAAGAAAAATATTATGAAAGTTATAATAATGATATGACGTACTAAAATGTTATGCTGCAATATATCTCCATAAATCCCTTACAAGCTTGGCAAGATAACATTATACAAAATATAGTATAAGATGTTAGAGCGAGCTGCTATGTAAATGAATTTTTGTAATTTTAGTATTCTTCAATAGTGTAGTATCCCTTTTTTAGCAAGATACTTTTTAATTTAGTTTTGAATTTAGTGAAAGGCAGATCTAACATTTCACTCGGAATCTTATTGAAGAAGCGTATACCAACCCCCAAGAAAGAGGACAGTACTTTTTGTAATCTAAAAGATGGCAATATCAGTCTATTACAATGCCTGGTGTTGAAATTGTGAATATCCTTATACTGCTTATAGGCACTCAAATTATTACGAATATAAATTATATTATTAAAGATATATTGGCAGGCGACCGTCATAATATTGATTTCCTTGAAGCATTCTCTAAGAGACTCCCGAGGGCCGAGGTTGTAAATTGATCTTACGGCTCTTTTTTGTAAAACAAATATGGTCTCTAAGTCAACAGCGTTGCCCCAAAGTAAAATACCATAGGACATGACACTATGAAAATAACTAAAATGAACTAGTTTAGCAGTCTCTTCGTCAGTGAACTGCCTAACTCTTCTGACCGCATATGCAGCAGAACTAAGTTTTCCTGAGAGACTAGATACATGAGCGCCCCAGTGGAGCTTCTGATCTAGGTTAATGCCTAAGAATACAGTTGAATCTACTAGATTAAGTCTAGTGTCGTTAAGATAGATATTAATATCGTATTATTTTACATTGGGCATAACAAACTTAACACATTTAGTTTTGCTCGGATTGAGTAATAAGTTATTTACAGTAAACCACTTAGATATCTGGGATAAGGCGTTGTTTACGTCGTCAAAGTTCAGTTTATTTCTATCAACTTTAAATATAAGTGATGTGTCATCAGCAAACAACACTACCTCACACAAATCATTAATATATGTTTATTTCATATGTTTATTATATAGCTAATATCTGACTGTGTTTCCTATAACTATTATTTTCACCTCAACCTGAAAGTAAATGACTCTGCAACGCATCAACTTCTGTGGCGTTCAACAGATCGTCATAAAAATCGATATATAGATATTTGAAATGCAGAAATATTTTATCACCATCCATTTTATTGTAACTCACTAACTCACCAATATATGACACTGCAGTGCATCGTTTTCATATTATTTAACAAAGGCCCGAGTAACGTATAGTTTTAAATTCGGTTCGGCTAAACGAAGCTTTGCTGTTTTGCTCTATTTTAACGGCAATATTGAAATAATGACTGCTAAACCAGACATGTAATCATTCCTGTTTACTCGCTATTATGTCACCATATACAAGTATGTTGAGGCTGTCTGGTCCTATTCGTTCCAGTTGTTACACACATTAACTTAGAAGCAAATGCATTAGCATACAAAATGCAGTAGCTTCCGAAAATGTATTGCGCAATTGGATCACTTTTTGTGTTGATCGCTTTATTTTAGTGTCAGGTGCGTCACCCAAACTGATATACCTATATACTACCACACTTTAAAAAGTAATTATTTTGTAACTGAGCAATTAATATATGTGTCCGGGTTTTACTCTTTGCTACAAATAGCGATATAATCGTTTAGTCATTGCATGCATTGCCCCAATTTAAATATTTAAATTTAACACCTAACTATGAATGTTACCGTATTAATCAGGTCGGTTATAACATTTACATAGCCCAAGTGCTTTTTTAAATTTAATTAATTTATTGTACCTGTGTAGTCAATACTAATTATAATTGAAGATTCAAGTTTCATTGTCGAAGCGGTTTTGTTTTATACAACGATATTGTAAGTCTTCCCAGGTTAGATAATGATAAAGCAGTACTAGAGGTCCTGGGTGATATCATGAGATATGAAAGAAATTTACACTTCTTAAAACTGAGTAGGAACGCTCTAAGAATTTGAAAATGTACCTCATGGGTAGGAATTAATTTCATTGTTATATTAATAAAATTATCTAATGGGATGTCACTACGCAAAACGAAGTCTTCTGAGGTGATCAAAGGTCCCTATATTTGGATACAGAACTCGTTAAAGTCAATCGAAAATACCTCATAGCTTAAAAATAACACGACGTGCTTTTCTTAAAAAAATGGATTTCTCAGTTACTTTTACGAGGACTACCTTAATTTTTATATTTTTCGCGGTTTCTCTGCCCCACTATACGTAAAACAGCATACAGAATACTTCTCCCTGTCAAATTTCCTCTAAATCTGGTTGGTTTTGAGTAAAATGATTGTAACATATAAAGATAAACGAATAAACAGACTGAGAGATGTGTATATAACCGGATTTTATAAGGTGGGCATTTTAGCTAAAATGGCTACGTAATACTAAAATGTGTACAAAAGTATCACGAACAGTCGCGACACTAGTTTAAGCCAAACGTAATTAAAGCAAACAAACCATTAATTGTAATGTTCACCACGTCCGATATACCTAATTGCTGTATAATATTTCGTAACAGTTGAAGAGCCACCACCCACAGGCCAAGATCATTTGGATTGCGAAAAATAAAGAGTTACTAAACTTTTTGTATAATAGAGGTTTATTCACAAATATCTAATTTACATTCAGATCAGAGCAATAAGTTTATTAGGCTTATATAAATTTAATTAGCTATCCATATTGATATAAGGTGACATTTTGTTTGGATACTCGTATCTACTTTCGATTGCGAATAACTGAGATAAATACAGGATATAATATTTTCTTAAGTTTTCGCGACTTGTATACATAATAAAACCACGTTTTAACGGTTTTAAGCGCAGTAATTTATTTAATTTTTATTATTCCGACGTTTCGGCCACTTTTCAGTGGCCGTGATCACGGAAGACAAAGATGTCAAGTGTCAACGAGTATTGTTAAAGTTTTATTTAGCCTACCGCCAACTTGTTTATTTTAATTATTTGCTTTCAATTTTGTTTATGGTTATTATTTACTCTATGGGATCCTAAACTAATTTACCAACGTTTCGCAACATGTTATGGCTTGAAGAGAAGAAGCGGCGCAAGAAACTCTTCAACAAACTCGCCTAGCTCTAATAATTTTATATAATATTAAAATGGGTGGAAGGAAAAATAAAAGAAATTATGAATCAAGTTGGCTTGTGTTCCGGTGCACGCAGAAACAGCTCACAGTGTCCTGAGGTCTCGCAGTTGGTTTTTGCTGGGTTTGGGTCTTGATAGTTTTGATGATCGGATCCCAAACAGGTGGTACTTACCAACCATCTTCTCTATTGAAATTTTGGTGTTTTTTGATTTCAATAGCCTCACGCATCATTCTAGGTATGAAACGATTCTCTTTCGCGAGGATTGTGGGTTATCGAATTTGATGTTGTGGTTGGGTTTATCCAGCGTGTGTTCACTGATCGCAGACTTCGTAGACCTTGTGTGTTTCATGTCAGCAATGTGTTCTTTTACCCGTGTTTTATGATCCTCGTTTTATTAATGCGTTTTATTAAATACAGGATACTTTTTATCCCGGAAAATATGATAATTTCAGCGGAATATAGAACCAAAGATGCGATTATAGATACGCGAAAGTTCTAGTTGGGATATAGGTGATAGAGGTGATTCCATCATCCACGTAATTATCGCATAATGACACAGTAGTAGTGACTGAAAATAAATAATCTGCAAAAATAATTATTTACAGAATTTGATGATACTGCTTAGTGATATAATACATCGGGCGTGTTATTGGTGACTCCGCAACTGTTCGGTAATCACGTAGCTAAGCTCCGGCAATAGTCGTTGTCCGTTTATAGATTGTGTGTCAATAATGAAAGGAAAGTGGCGCGGCTGGCCGGAGTCGGTAGGTCAGTGTCGATCCATTCGAGTTTACATAACCCATGTCATACTGTACCATCCGACGTGCCCATTTCGGTCACAGCTGATTCTGTTTTGTTTATCTTCGACTGCAATATTTTGCACACCTAGTTATAAATACTTGCCAACAAATTAAACTCTGCTACTTGGACTCTAATCACTTTCGCTTCTGAGGCTCAAAGATTTGATATTTGATCTTCTTTCATTTCTTTCCTGGCTATTATTAATCCCCTTTAGTGCCGCCTTTGTACAGTCTACATACCTTTGAACAATCTGCAATATATTTCCAGATCTATAACTCTCTACGTTAGTTTATATCACGATATAGCTCTGCATGAATATGGTTTTTACATATTTACTTCAATAACTATAGTTAAAATAGGCTTGCTGCTAACAGTATTACAAAGATTCTCACAATTGTATAAATATACTACCGTCTATAGTCATTTTTGCAAATTGTATGCTTGCGTAATGCAAACGCAGTGGATCTAAGACTGATTGCAACTCGGGTCGGAGGTTAGGTTTCTCCCAATGGCGGAAGTGTGGACAAAATGTCGGTGTTCGGTATCGACCTATTCGATCTCGACTTCCTAAAACTTCACTCGTTCCTACTTTGACTTGTTCTTCCGTGTTCAGTCTCTTTGTAGAACCTACTTCAATTATTTTAGCTGTACACACTTTTTTGACAGTCATTCGCCCTTTCGATTTTAATACAGTGTCTTATTAATACATTAATATTAAAATGAAATTTATGTATAATAATCGACCTTTATTAGTAACATAAACAATTTATATCTTAAAAGATATGACAGTATAGAACACTTAGCAATGATTTTATCGGTTACAATTGAGTGGTGTGAGCGGGTTATTATAAATATTACAACGCAAGATTTAATCCTCGCTTAGATTTGTACTGGCGACAAATACAGCGCAAGAATGTTAAATAAAATAATATTACTACGATATCAAACTCTGTACTTAGTAGTATTGTTGCCATGCTTAAATAAAGATTCAAATTATACGAACCTTGTGTCACTTACAATTTATCATAAATTTGGTTGTAATGGTGTATTATAATATTAACTACCAATTCATTAGTATTATACTGCAAGTTTTTACTATTCTAACTATTTTCTGTCAACGTAGCAAGAATGAGGTATAAACTTTTAACTATTTCATTAAAATTCCAATTGTCTATATATGTATATCAACTTGATATTTTAGGGTGACCTTTAAAAATAAAATGTTATGAGAACATTGAAACAATGTGATGCTATACGCATTCCACTTATTTAATAACAAATAACAAGTTGACATCAAAAATGTTAATTAAACACAAGACGCGCAAGTTCGCTACATTTCAACGTCTTTATTGAAACAATTGAGCGAACAATTCAATACGCTAGCGTATTCACGTCCAAAATACAAAAATTGCTGTATAAAATATACTCGATGAAGACGTATATAATTAAATAATTAAACCTTATAAAGCCTTGCTGATAAATAACTTTAAATAAACGCTTGATGAGTTTTAGTTTTGAAATCCGTATGTTTTATTCATTCAACATTAAGCATAAGTTAAATAGCGCATTAAGCGTTGTGGCTCAAATTAATAACAGGTTAGAAACAGGTGCAGCTCGCACTAACTGCATTCTGTTGAACAAATGCAACAATACTGTGCATTATCAAATCGGAGTTCCATACACAGGTGGTTACAAGCGTAACGTACTTGCGTGCCCAAGGGTCCGTAAAATAAATGCACATCGGCACGAGAAGTTAATATTGCTCTGCTCTGCATCGTTAATAACGTGAACGACTTATCACAGCAGGAAGGTCTGGATAAGTTATGGTTATGATGTTAGCAAATGTACATTTAACGTTGACTGAAGAATACACTGCCCATTATTTTTATAGAATATCCAAAATTTTATATAAAATGTATATAATTATAAAATATTCTACACTAAGCCAAGGTATGAGGCAAAGACGTTACGTTGTGAGATTTCTGGAAACCTTGCGCATATACAGGTACGTTACTTATAATTAGATTCAGTATGTATTCTATTTGACGGCCTCTGTGGTTGAGCGGGATAAGTCATAGCCGGCCGAACTCGTTGGAACGTAGAGGCTTCGGGTTCGATTCCTAGCATGGTAAATTTCGGAAACAAACTTTCTGCTATTTACTATGGTCTGGGTGTCTGGGATCGGCCCCAGAGTGGTCCGTTGTATATATCACCTATAACACAAGCGTAGCCTGCTTAGCTTGGGGATATACAATGTGTGTGTTTGTCTGCCGATGATTATTATTATTATTTCGTAGTCTTAGCTCGCGTTTGTATACTATCCACGGATATTACCATTAGTGAAAAATTGACATACTCTTCATACAAATAATAACTTGTACGGAATTTGTCAAATATTAACCAGTGGTAAAAAATACTGGATAGTAAGGTATAACTGCCTATATAATTCCGAACTTACGTTTGCAATTACGTTTACGTTTGTTTGTTACTTTTTTTGTCTTTGTTTATGTAATAATTACTAATGAATGTGTTTTTTTTATTGTTATGTGATATGGTTTTGATGAAATTTGGTATTCAATAGATATACGATACTGACATAAGTAGCTTAATGGGTAAGGCGTTTCATTCTAAAAACGTGGGTATAATCCTAGCCGGTGAAGCAGTAATTACTGAACAATTGTGCATATGGTTTTAATTAATTACCACGTGGGGACGGTTAAGAGAGGATCATAAGGACACCTGCACATCGAGTTAACCAATAGGTGAAATTTGCAGATTCACCTTGATCTAGCGGGGGCGGGTATGTCGTCCATTTCTCTAAAAAAACAAATTAGTTTGGACGTCTTTATGGATTGATATTTTTTTTTCTTTAGTGATGTGTAAATAAAATACCATAGGGTATTTGTTATTCGAAACGATTTAATTTTGTACTGATGAAGCCCCGGGGCAAATTTTAGTCTTGTAATATTGTATAGATAAATTAATTTTGCATAATGATTTGCAGCATTCTTATAACTTCGCGCGTGTTTAATGTCACGATATTCGTTGTTGAAATGAAAGCAAAACCGCAATTTCATAATGCATTACGATGTTATAAACCCTCAGCGCGATGTTACAACGTAGTCATCACCGTAACAAGTAGGGTGGCCTATGCCATGACGTGGAAAGCTATGCATCGATGCTCACGCCCGTGGAAAACGCCTGCGATAACGAAAACGTCTAGTTTCACGTATATCTAATTATGAGTTTCCATAACAGGTATTATTAAACCACTTTGAGAAATTTATATTTACATGTTTAAATTACAATTAGTATGTCATACGTGAAATACATAGTTGTTTTACGTTCATCATCGGCCGATCGCAGTGCACACAGATAATATACACTGTTTATCCTTAGATCATTTTCATGCATTACAAACAGTATTTTTTGCAATGAATTACAATTACTATTTAATGATATTTAAAATTCTTAGACAACTTAGGCAATATTTAAAGATAGATATTACTTTAGAAAATGTTAATTAATTAAGTAATTGGCCAAGTGCGTGGCCAATTACTTAAATAGTTAATTGTATATAGACTAAAAAGTATGTAATTGGAAATAAATAATATATTATCTTAAAAACTTGGAATCTTGTTAAAACTATTATTAGTTGAAAGTATCTTAAAGGTAAACTATTAAGTTTTTGGAGACTTCAATAAAAAAAATAAGAAACATCGTTATGATTTTTAAAATCTAACGGTACCCTAAAGACGCTTAAGTGACATTTTGGAATAATGATGATTTCTAAATACTAAACTAATGTTATGTGTTTCAGTAATGTAATGTTGTAGCTAGGGATGGTTTTAGTTTAGTTATCTAGTCGTTCGGGACTTCTCTTTCAAGTTCAATTTATTTAATTATATCGTTATTTCAGTCGCTTTATTATCACGGCTTTATTTATGTAAATTGGGATTTTTTATTGCATTAAAAAAAAAGAATTGTAGGTTCGTCCCCGACATCAACAGCACATGTATTATCGAATCTCATGTAAACCATCATTCCTAAAAGAAGAAGGCAAATATACAAGTAGGTACACAAACAGTGAACGGTCTATTTTCATTTTGATTTATGTGTCAGGATTTATCATTTGTTTAAATATACGGATGACATAAATCTTGACCTTATCAAAGAAACTTTTTATGGAAAAATGTGTATGCTTATCTCGAACGTATCTAACTATGTATTGACGCAAGTATTATAAGTTATCCGAAACTAGTACACAGATAATGCGGTTCAAAAAGTTATCACGTAACCAGACGACCCCTTAAGTGTTTGATGCGTTTCCTCGAGCGTTTATTTACGAGTTTGTTCAACTTCACATACTTTTATTTACAATCACATGATGGCGAACTGCTAAATATAAACTTTTAAACAGCCGCATCCGTCTTATGAGTTTTAATTTAAATTGCTCCAATGAAGACGTATCGTAAATAATATATAAAACAACATCAATATATACTGCCAACTTCTTTGAATTATTTTATAACAATTCGTCACGGTAAATATATTTATTTTATTAGAAACTAAATTTCAAGCCAGGACGTGGAATTCAGTTAAATCTTTATAAATATAAAGATTTAACTTCCTTAGCAACCGTCAAACAAATATCATTAAAGTGATTTTTACTATCATATTTTATTCAAATAAAAATATATAAAGTGCAGTTTCGCAGTTAAAAATTTTAACAAGATCAACATTATAGACCGGCTTGCTTGCTATGTAATTCAATTTTTGTGATCCTTACGTTCCATATTAATGACCACAAACAATAACCTGAACTGTTCAGAGCAAAATTATTTGTCATTGAATTCGCCGAAGTAGAAAATATTGTCAAAAAACCTTAAATTTTACAATAATTACATATACGAATGCACATACCATTAAATAATAACAGATGGACCGAATTAAAAACATTGACTGAAACTCAACTTTGAGCGAGTTGTCTGGAAAAGAAAATGTAATATTGAAAAAAAAAAATACATAATATTATGGCACATACATAGACGCGAAATTACCAGCAAAAGCAGCATATACATAAAAACTAAAGGAATAATAAATAAGGAAATGTTGTTTTTTTTTAAATTTTAAGACTTAGTGTACGTGTGATATCTATTATTATTTTTTCTTACTTCATATTTTAAGTTTTGTTTTTAATGTATATTTTATAAGTTTATATGTTTTAAGCTTTAGTTCTTAACTACCTATTATATTTTTTAGAGTATAATGCCCGAATCCTCTCATGGAGCCAGCCACCTGAATGTGGCAGATATCGGAGAAACTTTCGTGCGATGCCAGCAATGTTCCCAGGAGCGTTTTTTCAAAGGGGAGAGAGGTTTAAAAATTCATATATCAAAAACTCATAAACCTGTTCAAACAAATACCATTTCAGAAATCACTTGCCTAGACGTAAACTCTCAAAGCCCCAACAATGTGCCATTTTACCTGTGTCTTAGCAACCACAAAGAGCATATAACTATCATCAAACGTATACCACGAGGAGCCAGAATTGCGGTTGCTGAGACATTGTCAAAAACAATCAGGACGGTTCTGTCTCAAAACTCTAAACGCGCTTGGGAACTTCTCCTAAATTTGCCTTATAAAATTATACACGCATCAACAAATATTGAAAATTCGCTTACTTCGAAAATTAAATCAAATTGCACTAACGAAATTATACAGACAAATGATCAGTACAGTTTAATTAACAGTTACCAACACGATAAGAAATACCGACACAGAGCACCATTCAAGTTAGTCGAGAGCCGCATTGCTGACGGCGACCTCAGCGGCGCCGCACGTCTGCTTTTCTCCGAAGACAAAATAGCATCCAATAACGCAGAAACCCTTGAGATCTTAAAAGATAAACATCCACCCTCAGCAACACACCTTCATCTACCTGAAGAACCCAATATTTTGTGTCATGTAAGGAGGACGTGCTAAAAGCTATTAACTCCTTTAGACCCGGTTCTGCAGGAGGCCTCGAAGGCTTGACACCACAACATTTAAAAGATCTCACAAGTGGCGGTAACGGTCATGCTGGCGAGAGACTCCTGCAGGACATAACAGCTTTAATCAATCTCATGCTCTCAGACCGGGTTCATAACGATATTTTAGACGTACTTTACGGTGCCAACCTTTGTGCAGTTAAAAAAAAGACGGCGGTATCCGCCCAATAGCTGTCGGCACAACGTACCGCCGTCTCGCCGCTAAAATATGTTGCACCAAACATAAAGAGGTGTTACAAAATTATCTACAGCCAGTCCAACTTGGTTTTGGCACACAAGGCGGTTGCGAGGCAGCGGTTCATGCTCTACGTACATTTCTTGACAGTAATAGTGGAGAGATACTGCTGAAAGTGGATGTTAAAAACGCCTTCAATTCCGTAGACAGGGGCGCCCTTTTGACCCAAATTAAAGAAAAAATTCCCAACTCGTTTGGTTTTCTATGGCAATGCTACAGTACACCCACTAAATTAATGTACAAAATAATTTAATAGACTCGGCCGTCGGTTGTCGATAGGGCGATCCCCTTGGATCAGCCATTTTCAGCCTCGCAATTCACCCCATCATCAACCGTTTGAATTCAAAATTTAATGTGTGGTACCAAGACGACGAGACCCTAGGAGGTGATGCAGATGCAGGTATAAGAGATTTAAAATATATTTATCTGAATTCGAATCAATCGGCTTACATCTTAATTTGTCTAAATGCGAACTTTATATTCCTCCTATGTCCTTAAATAAGGATGAGATTACCCAAAAATTTAACCTTATAGCGCCAAATATTACAATAATTGACGATACCTCTCTTCGCCTCCTAGGTTCACCAGTTAAGGATGAATCTATTCCGTCGTTTATAAACGATAAAATTCAAAATTTTAATTCTTGTTCGGACCGCTTCCTTCAAATTAACAGCCATACGGCATTTTGGATAACTAAATTTTGTTTATTTGTTCCAAAATTCACACATTTTTTAAGATGTTGTCAATTCTGGAAGCATCCAATAATTTTACAGACACTTGACGACATCGTAAAAAATACTCTCATCAACGTTTTGAACATTGACTTACAAGAACGTACCTGGGCCCAAGCCACGCTACCAGTGAGGTTTGGTGGTCTGGGTGTACGCAAAATTTCGAGTGTGGCCCTTCCAGCAATCCTGTCTTCAGTGCATAGCACCAAAAAAATTATTCAAGATATACTTCATACAGACTTGGAGCCATCGCTGTCAACTAAAGCCAGGAATGCCTGGCTGGTGGTTTGTCCGGGTAGCAGTCTGCCCACTGTCGCCTCTATACAGAGGTCCTGGGACGGGCCGATCTGCGAACTGTCACGTAAAAAACTATTGGAAACGTCGATTAGTTCTGCAGATCGAGCCCGTTTTCTAGCTACCTCTGTATGGGAATCAGGACTTTGGTTGCAGGCCCTACCGTCACCTTCTATAGGAACGTTAATGGATGCAGCCACATTCAGGTCAGCAATCTGTCTTCGTCTTGGGGCAAATTGCTGCGCACCACACAATTGTCGCTCCGGCCGGGCCGTCGACCGGCTTGGCCACCATGGCCTATCGTGTAGCAGAAGCGCGGGCAGAATTCCGCGACATGCCGGCCTCAACGATATAATATATCGGGCTCTTGTCAGCGCCGGCGTGCCAGCCGTTCTCGAACCGAACGGCCTGGTCCGCGACGATGGGAAGAGGCCCGACGGTATGACTTTAATTCCCTGGAGCTTGGGAAGGCCGCTCATGTGGGACGTTACCTGCGTCGACACACTGGCGCCTTCTCATCTCCAGAAGTCCAAAGTTGGGGCCGGTCGCACCGCCACTTCTGCCGAAAACCTCAAACGGCTCAAATATGCAACCATTGGAACAGGTTACATATTTGAGCCGTTTGGGGTGGAGACTTTGGGCCCATGGGGGCCAAGTGCCCACAAATTATTTCAAAAAATTAAAAATCGTCTGGTCGATACTACAGGAGACCTTACCTAGGCTGGAGCTTACCTCGCTCAAAGGATTAGCCTCTGTATCCAGCGAGGTAATGCTGTCAGCCTTCTAGGTACAATGCCCAGCGACAGTGGTCTGGTGGGGCTGGACGAGTTTTAACTTAGGTTTTTATTTTAATTTTAGTTTTTTTACTATTGTATATATATTTTTAAGTTAGGTTTATTTATAGAATAATTAAAAAATAAAGTTTACAAAATAAATATAAATCATTATAATATCCAATGCCCCAAACATTTAAGCACGGGTGCAATGAGCGTCGAAAATATTATGATAGGAAGGATCCTATCATAATATTTTCGACGAATGAAATACTTCAACTAAGGATAGTTGAAGTATTTCATTGTAAAATAACAATCGGAAAAGAATTTTGTGCTTAAGGCTTCTGTTGTTGCAAAAAGTCGAAAATAGGGTGTAAACGTAACAACTTTTCGAAAGTAAGTACTGGTCAGTAATTTACCAAAAAAATATATCATAAATCTTCACAATATAAGATATAATGTGGTTTTTTCGTAATTTTTCTTTAGTTATTTTAAATTAAGAAAAAATTCACAAAGTGACCTCCAAATTATTGACATGAAAACATTTTACTCCTTCAATTTTTAAAACTGGATAAAAAAAATCTACATCTTTATAAAAGATATAAATATTTGGTTATATTTATTTTATTAAATACTACTTTATTTTATTCACAAAAAATAATAATGCATCTGAAAGACGACCGCGTCCATGGAATCCCCACTATCGCCCGAAAAATCAGTCTCCAAAACTCTTAAGGACTTCAGCGTTACTACAAGCCTTAAAAGTTGTTTTTAGGGTCCAGTCTAGTCATTTTTGGAAAAACTGAACCAGTATTGATATAGTCATTTCCGTGCGGACTGCCTGCGTATGTCACAGTAATTTTTCTCTGACTTTTGTTTGAAGTCAGACTGCAATATATATATAATATCAGCCTATAAATGTTCCACTGCTGGGCTCGGGCCTCCCATTAAGGGGGGAACGGACAGTATACCCGCCACTCAAACACTCGGTTATCTCGGTGTGCAGGTTGCATCACGATGTTTTCCTTCACCGTGGCTAGCACGTGGTAATTGTAACAATATGCCCATTAGATCAAAAAACTGACTAAGTGGTGCATGCGTTCCGGCCAGCGACATATTTATTAGCTATCAAAGTTATGAATATTGAGCCCAATATGTAGCTATTAAACTATGAGATGGAAAATTGTGTAAAAAACAATGTATTTCTAGACTAGAGATTTACAAATGCCATAAACGAATATCTATCTATCCGTGCAGGAACGGAGAAAGAATACAATTTCATGCGGCCGGGCGGCCTGACGTGAGAGGCGACAAAACAACCAACAGCCAAGTGGTAGGGTATTTCCCATCTGGATGGCTACCACCGCTGGTCTAGAGTATGCCGCCATAACAACCTTGAGTTGTGTTTGGGCTTTAGTGGCCAGGTTTCAGTCTCCCTTTAGAGAGCGGCAGCACATTGTTAGCGCCTTTGGTGTTACAAATGTCCATAGACGATGGTAACCGCTTTCCATTAGATGAGCCGTCTGACTGTCAGTTGAATTCATGAAATAAAAAAACTGGTTTTGAACAAAATTCGTTACGTACTTTTTTTAGATGAAATTAGATGTGAGGTAATTTCGACTAAATGCTACTATTTTTCTGGAGCCAAATAACGAAAAAATAGGACGACTATGAACAACAGGACAGGACGCATCTTTTTAACTTTTAATAATATGTTGTATTAAAACTAAAAAAAATATTTGTCATTGTCAGTCGAATCAACTGAGATTAGAAAACGACGCAGTCTTCTAGATTTTGTGCGTACATAGCAAGTTATCTTATGGGTTAAATAGGTTTTTTAAATAGTAATCTAAACTATTTTTATCATGATATTTTAAAAGTATGATGACAGCAGGGTATTTTAACTCTTATTTTTTGTGTGAACATTGTTTTAGATTTTATTGTAAGACACACAACCTACCCAATTCCGTAAGAAATTAATAGCGTTTCAATAAACTTAACGACCAACATACTGTAGTATCTTTGTATTAATCGCAGCGAATGCTAGTAATAGTAAGCGCACGCAATGCAACGCAAGCGCAGCTCGAGGCCATCGGCTCGGCGGCGTAAGCGAGGCGCAGCTCGCAGGCGAATCGATGCACTGAGGTGACCCGCATGTTCCTCCAACGAAAGTGAAACAAGACGTAATCGCTAGGTCCAGGCAGTTCTCTATTTTGTTACTTACAGAACTAATAAGTAACAAAATACACAAGTAACGTGTTCCTCCAATTTGTTTAAATATGAGAGAGAGGTTATACTTACTATTTATTTTCGATTGGTACAAAGTAAAGCACATAGTAAACCCTTATTATTTTTTAAGTGACAAATAAAACGAAACAATAGCTTATGTTCGACGCAAATTGCGAACCCAACGTGTGACTTGCCGCCCGCCCACCAGCAATATATTGTTTTCCTTAAATCGCCACAGCTGTACAAGTGCTCGAGACATTTGGAATCTATCATATTGTAAATTTATTACATAGCACGACGTAGTAATGGTTGCCATTTTGTAAAAAAAGTATTTTACGAACGGATGTTGCACATCTGTTGAGTTGGAGACATAATAACAAGTAATTAGCGAAGGTAGGCTGGCGCTCAGAGACGGGCTATGTTCGCACAATGTGTCCCGCACGTTAGACCGCTTCCGCCGTTCTCCAGCCACACATTATAATACCCCTCTTACGTACACCCCAAACAATGAACCGAATTATTGTAGACTCACAAAGTCAATTGGAGCAATTGAAGACTTGAATCGTTGGAGGGGGCGATCTTGATATCAAAATTATTCCAACGTTAAACAAAAACATAAAAGTGTTGAGGTAAAACTTGAGCCAATTTACATTATTTTGGAGTCGTGACTGTAACCGGCTATTGCTATAAATTAGCATAACAGCTTTTTGGTAGAAAAGGAAAAATTAAAACGAAGAACGTGAATTATGTTAGACGTCACCTTCCTTCCGTGAAGGTCATCCGGTCACCTGTAAACCTTACGACACTATCTAATAATCTTAATAGAATATAACTAGTAATGCTAAAATTATCATCGTCGTATTGTATCATAATTAATGGAGCTAGTTTTTGGAACGAAACGTATAGTATAAATTTAACTTTGGATGGATGTTTGTTTGTTTTTTATTTACGACCTTGAGAAAAACCTATTTATCACAAAATAATTATATATTTGTATTTTGAAGTAGGTTCGACTATTAAAACAAATTAAAAAGCTATAGATAAAAACACATTATATATTTACAAGCTTAGCAAGTTACGTTTATGTCATGGATAATATAAAAAACAACAAGTTGGGACCGATCTCAAACACCCAGACCATGTAAATAACAGAACATTTGTTACCTTTTACCATGCCAGGGATCGGATCCGCGGACCCTTCTGTTTTCATTTGGCTATCATAAAAAAGCATTTGATTTGAAAAATTACTCAACGGATCTTGTTGAAACCAATTTACCATGGAAGTTTCAAGTTCTACAATTTTTGTTCTAAATTTTCTACTTCACAGTATGAATGAATGAACACTCTTTATTATTCACCAAAAGTTAAACCTATACAATTTAATATGAATACATTTCCATTAGAACAGTAGTTTCTAAGAAAAAATATTTTGACATACAAAGATAGACGAATTGACAACCGAGCCATTAATGGCTGCGTTACACTAAAAATGAGATCGCTTCTGTTTGAAATAGATTTGAAATTTACGAGAGAAAAACTGCGACAGAAGTGCAGTGTATCATAAAAATGTTGTTATTTGTATCTTATTTTCTACATTTATATTGAATCAGTAAACTTATCTTAATTTTTTAGAATCTTTTTAAAGCTTGATGCATGCAGACGGTTATAATGTGAAAATGTAGTAATTAATGTAACAGACTAATATTAATTGACAGTTTAATTGATGTGATTCCTTTTGTTGCAGGTAAGATTTAAACGTCACTTCTTGTATGGTGCGATTAGTGAGTAACTTTTACTTTTATCGGGCTCCAGACAACTCGCAACAATAGCAGAAAGCAAGAATAAATTTTGCGTTAAAATTATATTACCTTTGGATTACGATTATAATTACTTTTCATCGCTTTTAGTTCCCGACGCAATTTTTACGTAGTTTCATTTTCAACGACGATCGAATGTCGGCTGTTTTGTACGAGTTAAGAATTTAAATGCTAAATGCTATGCTGGTAATGCGCGACGAAGTGGGCGTATCGGCTGCGTGGCCAATGCGGTTAATCCACTATTTCAGCAAATTGTGAAAATATTGCCTAAGCAAAAGCCGGTCGCCGCTGCCACAGCCGCAGCCGCGCGCGTATTCACCTGCCAGCTGTAACACTTGCCGAAACCAGCTTGCGTACCACCGCGGCACCGTTGCGTTGTAAAGCAACCTTCGATTTCTCCCATTATAACACAATAGATCGTTCGTCCAATCCAATTTCGGCGGCTGCCATATCAAATATTTACGTAAATAACCATTTTTATGGTAATGACTGTGCAAGGAAGTTTCACGCCATTTTTGCATAATCGACATCAATGATTAATTTTGAAAACTGCAAGTTTGCACAATATCGGTAGAATAACCGAATTGACCTTGTTAATAAAAGTCGATGAAAATGAATACGACTTATAACTAAAAAATTCTTAGGCAATATTAAATTTCCTTCATATTTTTCTAAACATTTAAACAAAATTTAACGCCAACTGAATAATTTTAAAATTAAATTGCAATTTGATGCAGATAATGTGTAGGTAAAAAATATTATTAAAAGTTTGTTTATAGTAGATACTGATTCATTAATGTTTTTACACTGAGCCAGTCACTTTTGCCTCGATTAGATTTAATATGGAGATAAAAAGTTTCATTCAGTCAGTAACACTGGAGCTTCTATTGCTTAAAATTTATTATAGACAAGCAGAATGCCCATGCTTGCAGTTAAAGAAAGATCTCTACAATCTCCGCAAATAAACAATACAGCATCATTAACATTGTGTATTAAATAAAACAAATTGTTACGTTCGTGACTGTTTACTTGCTTCGTATCGATGTTTCAACACTGCGTGGGTCATGATTATGGTAGGAGAACGTCTTGTCGCGAGACCCAAGGTTCTTTGGTCATTAACAAAACTTCTTGAGCGTACCGCAATAATGTCATCTGAATTGTTCTCAAGTATCTGTGTTCATAAAATAGTCATAATGTTGGGTGATTATGTCAGTCGTTCCATAAAATAAGTCTGCGTAACTGAGCTTGTGGATCAGGCTATTGTCTCGCAGTGTGCCTACCTACTACGTAACACACGTGGGCACCGCAGAGCTGCAATGGAGAAAGTGGCACAGCTTGCGGCAAGGTCGTTTTGTTGTTCTACGACCTTCACTAATACATTTCCTGAATTCACATATTCCCTAAGTGTTATAATTATGTATTTCTTCGTTCTTTGAAAAGTTGACGCACTGGGGTATGTAATACTGTATTGCGAGGTTGTTGTAATTAATACAATTTCCTGTGGCGTAAAATGTACACCTATTCTGGAAATAAACTTGCTGCAGATCATACAAAGACTTCCGAATGGGATTCTAATATGGAACACTCTGACACTTCCAGACAAGGCGACTACAGTAATTTTCATCCCTGCAGAAACGGAGAAAGAATACAATTTCCTTTATAGAGTTTCCTGCGCAGGTTCAGTCGCGTATTCTTTAGACCCATATCACACATTTTATCTGTGCAGGAACGGAGAAAGAATACAATTTTCAGCGGCCGGGTGGCCTGTCGTAAGAGGCGATAAAACAACCCACAGCCAGGTGGTAGGGTGTTTGCCCATCTAGATGGCTACCACACCTGGTCTAGAGTATGCCGCCATAACAACATTGAGTTCTGTTCCGATATTAGTGGTCAGGTTCCAGTCTCCCTTTAGAGAGCGGCAGCATGTTCTTAGCACCTTTGGTGTTACAAATGTCCATAGACGATGGTAACCGCTTTCCATCAGGTGGACCGTCTGCCTGTCAGTTGAACTCATCAACATACATTCAAAGAGTAATGTACCTTTTCAAATTAATTAATTTTAATGTTCTTGAAATACGTAATATAATTATTTTTTAAATATAATAAAAAAGATAAAATGAGGTAGTTACAAAAACTTTCGGTAATTGTTAACAAAGTTGCAAAAGCGAAACGTGTTACGAAAGCCCGTAATGAATGCAAATACGGCTAATTCTGTGTAGTTTGTAACTCGTAGGAAATTCGAAGGTCTCCCACGAATCCTTATCCACGTAATCGCTTTCCGTAAATATACGCCTTTTTATGATTAAACAATGCGAAACCTGAAAAATGACATTCAATGAAGTTCAATATACAAAAATCTTATATTAGTATATTGCATTACGATGTTCGCGAAAGTGGAGTATTAATAAATAGAGAGGTACTATAACAATGTTGAACTTCTACTCCTTAATACTAATTTTACAATAGAGAAGAAATTGACAGTCAATTCAACTGAGATACTTATAAATCTTGTGAAACGTCGCAGCCTACTAGATTTTTATGAGCATAAAAAGTTATAACGTCATAACTTTAACGAGTCAAAAATATATTAACTATTGTTTAAAGGTATAAACAGTATTGAATGTTATTGTTATCATGATAGTAGTTTTTGCCAGCGGCTTTGCTTGCGATAATGTGAATTTTGTAGACAGAGTGGAGGACCCGCCGTTGGGAATCCTAAATGCCTTCAGTCGCCCGTTAGAAATGTCAAACTTTATTCCTAATTCAAAATACCCGTAAAGGGCCCATAAACAAATTACGTCACACGAATTTCATCATTTTTGACCCCTTCCAAGTCCTTGTCACAGCTGGTCCCTCCCTCCCTTGTGTGAGACATCACATATTTTGCAATTTACATCAAGAAATTATTAAATTAAAACAACAGTTCCGTAATTAGTTTTATTTCCATTTAAATTATTTTATAATAATTTAAACACTATATAAAAAAAGAGTTGGAAATATTTTGAAGTTTTTGTGAATAGTTCAAATTTCGTGTTTTAAACCTTAATATAAATAAATTTTATAATGTGACGTCTAGAAATTTAGGATCCCTCCAACCCCTCGTCACACAATGTCACACTTTGTCGACCCGCCTAACGTGTGACGTAATTTATGGATGACCCTTAACGCCATTTTGTGAAGGTGGAACTACATGACCATGACAGCAACACATTAAAATTGCATTGTCACTGTTGTTGCCACGACGACGTATTTCTTATTGAATTGCAACGGTAGCGGTAACTATCCCTTGGGAACCGTACTCTTTCTGGATGAAAGGTACTCTGTGTCCTTTTCTATGCTCCTGACAACGTGTAAGTAAACTTTTACGACGATCTGTTGTAATTAAGGCATGAAAACGTCACAATCAAAGAAACATTCGCATTTATAATATCAGGTAGGATTTCAAAAGTAAGATTGTAGTAGGTATGGCATAATATTGAATTAAATATAAATATAGGCATTGTTTTAGAATTTGTTTTAAAATATGTCGCCTACTCAATTAAGCATAATATTAATAAATAATAGTCAAATGGTCGTCGAGCATACGTCCACATACTGGGGAACAGTTCGAGGAGGTCATTATGGAAAGTGTAGCCAATCACGTGTTTCGCTCACCGTCTCCCTTCTCTCGCGAAGTGATGATCGCTGTCACGCCCCTTCATTTCGCTAAACACACCCAAAAATCGATTACAACGAAGCGCAAATTACTCGAAGTATTCAAGTTCTATCCGACTATATTAATGGAATCAGCAACTCTGTTTTTCAGTGTTGTCGTATATTAGTCGATATTTAGATACACTATTATAAAAGTCGAGGGAGGACCATGCACCACTTTGGCAATTATCTGCCCTAATGTAATACACATTGTTTCAATAACCAAATGCTGACGGTCAAGGAAAACATTGTGAGGAATTCTGCATATCAATATTACCGACATAATATGAAAACCGGCAATCGTCCTTGGACAATAATTGTAGCGGGTATACCGCCTGAAAACCAGCAGTCATAATGTATGTACTATATTTATAAAGTTAGCTAAATATTTTAAAGAAAAAGTTAAAGTAATTATTTCACCACCTTCACACTACCTGTCCCGGCAGACGTCGTCCTTCCCGGAAAAGCTTCAATCGATATGCCGACAGTAGCGCCACCTACCGGATCCAATTGTGAACCAACTCAGAAACCTTCTTTGGCTCATGCACAACAACTTTGCTAAAGATCATCACATGATCAAATGTATAGTTTACGATTCTATAAAGGATATACAGACAAACATTAATTTTTATATATCAAGATAAATAACACACAAAACAAAGTCGCTTTCCCCGTCTGTTTGTTTATCTGTATATCCGCTCATAAACTTAGATAATTTTTCAAGGAAGATTATATTTACTACCTGCCTGCGGCTTCGCTCGCGATATATAATATAAATTAAGATTTTATGTAAGTAAAATAGAGCTACTCACTAGGGTTTGACCCCCACCATAGTTGCGGGGAAAACTCTAGTCTATACATCTTTTATACAGATAAACAAAATTGAAGTGTCTGTTTGTAATGTCAAAATAACAGCTTTTTACTAAATGCATATTAAAGTATATACAGTAATAACGTCAAAAAAATCTATTTTAAAAATTTTGCCTGCCTGTCTGGATGTTCCGGCTAATCTCTAAATCGTCTGGTCCGATTTTGATGGGAGTTTCACTGGCAGATAGCTGATGTTATAAGGAGTAACTTAGGCTATTTTTTGCATTTTTTAGGGTTCGGCGAAAAAAACCATGCCGGCGAAGTCGCGGGCACAGCTAGTTTTATATAAATTTATGTCTCACGATTGCCGCTTCGCAACGTGTTATCGACATTGACCTGTAGCTAAATATCATTGATTAAATTATTACTATACGAGTACAAAGGAGAATAAACGCCAGAAGAAACATTACAACGTATTCGTTTAGCTTAGTCCTACATTTCATAACAATTAGTAAATGTTTAATTGGTTTCATTTAAATAGACTTAATTTAATTATTCATTACACAGATGCGGCCAATGCCAGTGCGAATAATTTTAAATTGATTGGTACAGATCGCGTGACTGTTGCTAAGTGTGATTGCAACACCAACCACTGGTAGTAATGGCGTGCATCAATTATATGCAACAGCCATGTCATGCAACAACAATCCTATCACAACAGAATGAACTAATGTCTCACTAACACACATTACTGTTACACACTGTCATTACATAATTCGTTTTAATTGTAATTTATAAACGATCGTCGTAAAATTTGTAAGACAAGTAACGTCCAGCATTAAAACGTTCATCAATGATTAATGTTTCCTAAATGCTATTCATAAAACAAAGAACTCTTAAATATGTATATCTTTGATGTGATTCAAGAATTCCATGAAAATTAATGATTTAACCTCTAACATTTTGGCCGGTAATTATGTTTTTATAAATAGTTGTTATATAATTTCATGTATAAATTATTTTGGTTCGTCAATCAATCTATGGCAAGGTGGCGATTATTTACATGCCCGTTTAAATATGCGTGGGTGGTCACAGTTCGAACTTTAAGCGTAGTGATGGTAATCCGCGGTAAAGGAGTGAAGGTCTGTTGGGTCTTGTGTTACCAGATCCAGAGTTTAAAATGTCTAGACGTTGGATTAACAGACGGTTTTTTAACCGAATCTAGCTCAAAGAATAGTTATTCTTTTATTATAATGAATTTATTTATAATAAAAATGCATTATTTATAGGAGAACGATTACTGTCTCTCTTTTTTTGAAATACTGAAAAGTTCGCAACATAAATAATCCTTACTTTGAGACTAACTGAAGCGAAATTCGTACTTATATAACGATGAGTTAATCAAGACATTCAAGTAATAAAAAACGAAAACAACAAATACCACTATAAAAACATGTAGATATAAAACTTGGTGTTCGGATATCCGCAGATCATTTCTAACCAACAAATCGCGACTTAATAATGGTTTTAATTTGGCCTTCCAAGAAAAATAGAGACATCTGGCTACACTAGATAAGCCGCAAGTTGTTGGAAGGGGCTTGGCGTGTTACCAAGGTTGAATGACTAATTTTCTTGAAATTTTTAAATCAATACTAAATAATAATGTTCAAAAAATTTATTTAGTTTTATGATTTGGTTAAAGTGAGTGAGTGGCCAACATACATACAAAATTCGCTTCACCTACAATGACTAAGATCAGCTTATAATTTTGTATACCTAATATATAATTTTATTTAATTTATATAAATGTTTTAATATTATTAAGTAAGTATATTTTTTTGATAATGTTTTTTTTTTGCATGTTTTATGTTCGTTTGTTTGTTCCTTCCTTACGGCCTTTGGAATATAAAGATTATCATGAAATTCGACTAATAATTTCGATAAAAAGAATTTTTGGTTGAAATTAAGAACAACCATATTTACTTTTTCTCTTAGAAAATGGGATAAAGTATCTCATTTGCGGGATACGGTTTCGAA
Organism: Dendrolimus houi; assembly: GCA_039645545.1. Lineage (NCBI taxonomy): Eukaryota > Metazoa > Arthropoda > Insecta > Lepidoptera > Lasiocampidae > Dendrolimus > Dendrolimus houi. Next base: position 11,979,755 of record CM077132.1, read on the forward strand.
TGTATATATGACTGGCGGTGAATGAATCGAATAGCATGATATTTGGCACGTATTTACTTTCGATATCGGAAATACTTTGTATCCTGTGATACACACGATTTTTTTATTTACGACTTCAGCAGACAGGCAGGCGGCCCACCTGATGGCAAGCGGTTACCGTCGCCTATGAACATTTCTAACACCAAAGGGACTACCAATGTGCTGCCGCTCTCTATTGGAAGACTGGAACCTGGCCACCAATGCCGGAACACATCTCACAGTTGTTATGGCCATATACTTTAGACCAGGGGTGGTAGCCATCCAGTCGGACAAATGCCATACCACCTGGCTGTGGGTTGTTTTGTCGCCTCTTACGACAAGCCACCCGGCCGCTGAAAATTGTATTCTTTCTCCGTTCCTGCACGGATAAAATGTGTGATATGGGTCTAAAGAATACGCGACTGAACCTGCGCAGGAAACTCTATAAAGGATATAACTTAAAACAACATTGCTATATTACTTGCAGCGTACCCAATCTTGTGTTCTGCAGGCGTTATGCTTCCGAAATCGTAAATGTCATGTAGTTATGGCATTTAGTAAGAAAAATACTTGCTAAAATAGGTGTATATACATTTTATCTCTCAAATGATTTCATTTGTCGATAAATCAAATCGGAATTGATTTCTGATAGAGAGTCTATGGGAATTCACATATAAGCGAATTGCTAAAATCAATATTACCGACCCGTCCGCGTTCGGCTCTTAATGTTGAGTGGAGAATCAACACGCGAGACACGGACCAACCAAACGAGTTATGTTATAAATAATTAATTAATATTTGGTCGGCGAACTCTTTGTAGCGTCAAGGTCGGCGCAACGATTTCAAGACTAGAGATGCGTCAATTAGTGGAAGTTTACGAAATCGTTTTTAATTTAAATTATAATTTAATTTGGTGTAGGTGCTGTAATATTTTCAGTAGTTTGCTCTTTACACCCACGTTTATATACATTTATAAGAGTAGCAACCTTAACCCTTATATAGTAAACGGCGTGCTTTAAGGTGGTATTTCTTAAATTGAAACAGAGATTTTGTTCAATAGTTTGTAATAGTTTATTTTTTGAAAAATAATTCTCATGGTATATATTAAAAAATCGAATAAAATATTTGTTTAATTAACTGGCACATACATTTTAATTAATTAATTCAAAGTAGTTTGTATATCGGTATAATTTCATGTTTCGATAGGGTAGTAAAAGTTGACGTATTTTTTTACAAGTGATAATAGTATAAGATTTGTTAATATCAATTATATTTACAATCAAAATCTAAACCATAGTTAGTTTGTTTTTATTGCCTGAAGCAAGCAAACAGGCAGATGGCCCATCTCAGGGAAAGCGGTTACCGTTGCCTACGGACGTTTGCAACACCAGGGCTGTCGCCAACGCAATGCTGACCTCTAAGAAATTTTATAACGCCTTTGAACACCATGTCCATGCCAAAGCGCAAAACTTGTATAGTTAACTATAATTATAGTGTTCAGCATTCCAAAGACAATCCATCCTCAACGTTGTTTAATGGGGCACACAGAATCATGCAAAAATAATAGTTTTCCAAAGGTCATTGTTGTTGATTCACAGTTGGTGCAATACCTAAATATTTTGATATATATATATTTGCATTGTCGAAAAAATTTTGGGTTCTTCAATTTAAGTTTTAATCTTACAATGAGTAATATTTAATTAGACATTAACATTTTACCGAGAACAATTTCACCTTGAAAGTACAATTTGTCTACAATTCATTTGAGGAGTGAGGTTAAGGTTGCATATTTAAACACGGGCGCATCGTCTATACAAAATTTATTCAGAATTACTTAACCCCGATTTAAAAACGTATTTATAAACAAATTTTAATATTTTAATGACTCAAAAATGTTGTGTAATAATAATGCCGAGTGTACGTCTCATCTTATTTACATACATGAGTCGTAGTAGCGTAATGGCTAGCGCACGTGTCCCAGGCTTAAAAGGGCGCGGGTTCGAAACGAACGCATACACCACCTAGGCAGTTTTCTGACCTAATGTGCACATTGTTACATTTACCACGTGCTGACAACGGTGAAGGAAAACATCGTGATGAAACCTGCTCATCGAGATAACCGATGTGTTAAACCTGCCAAGCCGCTTTGGACAAGCGTGGCGGGTAAACTGTTCATTCCCCAATAGTGGGAGGCCCGAGCCCAGCAGTGGGCTGTTTATGGGCTGCTAATTATTATTAAAATGTTTGTATACATAGTCTTAAAAAGCGTATATTGTATGTCTACATATTGTATAAAACGCATCCGTTATTTGTGGAGACAGTTTATCACAAAAACACCAATAGATAGTTGCTAACTAAAATAACTTATTCAGCTAATCGCAATCCACCAACTTGGCAACCTTACGAAGGTTTTCCATCCAGTACTCGTTTGCTCTATCGTCGACCTTTAGTTGTTTTCTATACATCTGTAATGCTCCTTTGGGATTTAATCCATAAATCTCCTTATCTTTCTGAACTACTCTAAAATTTGTTTACACTAAAATTTGCACTGTTAATCGACGTTTAAAATAACAACTGTTTTTAAAGACACGAATCAGTCATAATTATTATTAGTTGTCCATGAATATAAAAACTTTATTGCTTAGGTACCTGCATTTTTTATTACCAGCGTAATTATTAGAGCATTTGCCCGTCTATTATTCTGCATCGGTCTCTATAATCAATCAATCAATAATAAATCGGTCCGTTTCAATATTTATTAATAAGAAACTTATTAAGGCATCCAATTTTTAATTGAGTTGGTATTACAGATTTGAATAAAATATTTTATATAATAAAAAGAAGTAGTGTTAAGTATATATAAGTACATACATAAGAAGTATTAAAACGAAAGAGATGATTGATTTGTGGCTTCCTCAAGACATTTAGGACTTAGGGACTTTTTAGAGTTAAGTTATATATGGCCCGATTTCATTCGTCATTTCAACATCATCGTGTTGCTAATCCGGTCAAAAGCGGCAATAGAATTATATAAATAATATCGTGGGTCCCAAATGTTTTAAACTAATCTTCTGACAACTGACAATGGGTATTTGCCCGTCTGGATGGTTACCACTCCTAGAGTATGCCGCCATAACAGCGTTGTCTTTCGGCATTAGTAGCTAGTTTCCAGTCTCCCTTTAGCGAGCAGCGCAGTTCTAGCACCTTTGGTGTTGCAAATGTCAATAGACGATGGTAACCGCTTTCCACCAGGTGGGCCGTCTCCCTGTCTGTTGAACTCGTGCAATAACATAAACTGACGAAAATTGAGAATAACGGTAGGAATCCATCCTTGCCTTACTAATATGATAATTTTTACTTATTCGCTATCTACACAATGAAACTATACTTTATTCGTGAATGAGAAAGCAATATTGTGTCTATAATAAATACTTTACAATGCAAATACTAACTTTGTCTGCAAATAGTATCTGACATTGTAAAATTTAAAAGCATTAGAACTGCTGTCATGAACGTAACGATTGTAAATATTTTCTTTTCATATTACGGCCTTGATGTAGAGTTCATTGTCTTCGAACTAATGATCTCATACGCTTTGAAATTAAAAGGCTTGTAAACTTACATTTAGGTGTAAACTTTGGAAAATTTTTGCTCAGGCGTTGATCGCGGAACTCAAGAGAACTTCAAAAATCACTCGTTATTTTGGGATGCTTTTAGTGGATTTAGATAGTGTAATACACAAATTTCTAAATTTATAAAATACGTCTGAATTAAAAATGTATATATTTTATTAGCTTCACCTGAACTAAAGGCATGTGTTCAATGTGCGAGACAATATGTAGTTCCAAAATCAGGGCTACATTACTCACCACTATATAACAATAGTCGCTATATATTGTTGTGACCTTTACCCACAGGTATAGGAATCAGTTCCCAACCTTTAGTTGAGCTAGAGGAAACTTACCGAGTTTTACTAAACAACAAATCTAGAGTTTTAAAACGATGTGAAAAAGGAGTTTTATGTCAAACGTGGCGAAAATAAGACTCGCTCACCTATATTGCCATAAGTTATGCAAGCTTTTTATCAGTTCGAAATGTGATCACTGGTCACATATGCCTTACCACAATAAATTACTTGCAGGTCACATAAATACTTAATTTTCCGAATGGAGATCCAATCCACATGCACGTCAATGCAAGGCGACTTACATAATAATATACATAATCATTACACCAACGGTATGCTTGTTTAATATGAAAAAGGCAGCAAAACTTACCAAATTAATGTTTTTAATTGGTATATTTGGCCTTTATTTGTCGTTCTATGTTGTAAAGTGGAACTGTCTAATAAAATTTTTATGTATGATATGAAAAATGTTGTGGTACTGGTGTGCAAAAAGTAGTAACTGAAAAAAAAACACATACTTAACATTAACATGTACGTACATATTGTACATTTTATTTTATTATATAATAGTATTAAACGAGTATGATTGAATCAAATGACACTTCACGACGTGAAGTTATTTTAGTTATGACAATAATAGTCAATTTTAGAGTACAAACTAGGAGTGCAAACAGCATCTTCTACACTCGTTGAATTAATGTCCCCAATTCAATTGAAGTGTTTCATTAGCACAAGTGGCCCCGATTGCTTCGTTGATCGAATCTGGCCGTGGTCGCAAAACGAAGGCGCCGTATGTGCGATAAATATTATAGAACAAGACATGTGACTAGTGCCAGCAATGTTTGTAAAGTGCACGAAACTTAATCAGGAAGCTGACGAGGAGAAAAGTCCGTTCATTGACCAACGGATGTTACACATAGTGCCGTGAATAATACATAGCTTCTTACAAATCTAAAAATATCTTTACCCGTCTAATTAATACACTTACATAACACTTCAGCATAGAAGCATAGCACTAATGAACTACAATTGTGACACTTCTGTGTGTGTATATCTGGACAGTCTCTGCGTGTGTAGATGGTCTGTTGTTAGTTAGCAGGTACTTGGTGTTTCTGGGCGTCACTTAATGTTATTAGGATTCCGTAGCTGTTTTGGCAAAACCGGAACCCTTTTAAAGTCATCATGTCAGTCTGTAGGTTTGTGCCCTTTCACAATACCTGCAGGCTATATAACATGGATGAAATTTGACAGGAACATGTCGTTATGTTATGTCTCTACGCAGTAAAATCGCAAAAATATAAAGGGATAGCCGCCATACATGAAACCAAGTGATGAAAATAATTTCTTCATTGTGTTAAGGGGTGTTGGATATCGTTATACAGGTCTTCAGAAGTTATAATGATATTTTCTGGTGATTTTTTTAAAGTCCATTGTTGGTGAAAAATTAGTAGTTGTCGTGTTCTCTGATTTTTGAACAGTATTTTTTATTTTACACCCCTATGGGTGTGAAAAAATGTGTGCAATACAAGATAATACTGTCAACAAAAAGGGGTTTTTTATTAAATTAAATTTGTTAATGTTGCGGAGCCATATAATAAAACAGTAGATGTCATCACCTTTATGGAACAATCACTTGTGCGTGGACTGACACACGCTTGTCCCGTTGTATTGTCAGTTGACAATAACCTCATTAGCGGACCTCTTTTGGTCAATAAGATTGTGCTCGTAAGTTCGTGATCCGCGCAAGACCTTCGCGCACCGCCTGGTTCAATTAAAGATCACCCTGTTGCGTTAGATGCTAAGTCTCGTATTATGTTTGCAGGTCATGACACCGCACGTCTTAAACTCGGTGGCGTAATACTAGTATTGCTGTTAGTAATTTCCACGTGCACTGCAACTTGGTAGTTAATTGTGCGGAATGAGTGTGGTGTTCGTATCCATAGGCAACTAGCAGCGGAAAATGAGACTATCGCATTATATCGCAACATGTGAAGGACATTTGGCGCACGCTATAAAATAATATGATAGGACAATGTTCAACTTTAGTGTTATAGTTAAATAACAAATGTTGCTGCTATTATTTACGTTTGTTGAAATAAAATTTAAAATGAATATTCTATTTAAGAGTTTTATACTGTCTGATCAAGGATATGACTTAATAATACATACAATAAGGATAATTGTAATCATCCTCTAGTTATAATATCTACAGAAATATTTAAGAGTGTGTACATCTCATAAAAATATTTTACCTACCGCAAAACAATCGTTAAGTTTCATAAGTGATTTATTACACGTTTGCATAACACTGATAACTAATAGCCATGAAGTAGTCAGATGTAATAAAAACAATAAAATGCCTGCAAATCGCCTTTTTACTCATAATTCTATTCAATTATAAGTGCTGCCTTCTATCTAGAGATAAACGAGGCTCGGTATGATTATCATTCGAGTTAAAACGAACAGTTTCTGAGTTTTCCGGACGCTTAGCGGCCTGCTTGCTGCATTTTACTTTCTTGTAGGAAGTGCTATCGCTTTCAATGAAGACCGGTTGAGGCTACTGACTCGCATTTAATGTAGACGTTATTAAAGCTAATGCTCTAGGAGTTATATCTGGTATTATATTAATGTCACACAATATGATTATGTATGACTAGCGGTCGCCCACTACTTGTTATCAAAAAAGTTTGCTATATGGATACAGCCGTCACCTTTGGGTTGTGCACTGTCGATGATGCGTGTTCTTCGCCTCGTCCCCGCCCCGCCGACAGCGTATATACATAGCGCCGCCGGACATCATGACAACTAGATTTGGTGGAGCAGCAATATCCTGCCTGTAGTTTTAATTTTTATTTTTATAAAGAAAAGAACTACCTGTAGCCGGCACGTCGTCCGCATAGGACTTGGATTTTGTATTGGTATTGTTCGAACTTTACAAAATATCGAAATGGAACGTCCACGAAAATTTAAGATAAAATTCCTATTTTCATTTCTAAAATTTTTACTGAAATCGGTGGAGATGTTTTGGAGTCTATTTATTATTCCAGACGAACTTTCAGACATACAGCCGATAAAAAATCTAGAAACGGTCATTTATGATTTAGACATCATATAAATTGCAGTTTTCACTTAAATATTTATATAGTTTATTTTGAAATCACAGACAGACACTTTAATTTTGACTTATTGTTATATACTGTCTCTGCATATAATTATGTATATTAAATAAAAGGATGTTAAGTAAATATGTCCAAATAAAATCATAGTACTAAAAAAAATATGTAAAATGACTATTTCTGGATGTGTGTATCTTGGTTTGTTCCGTCTTTACGGCTTCAAAGCTTTATTTGACTTTAATATTTATGAGAAACTTTCCGAGGGAAAGACGTGAGTTTTTCCAAAACGTAATTGTAAACAAATTTTGGGAATTATGTTTAGTAATGTTTTTTCACTGATATCTGTCTTGTAATATTTTATTTATTGTATTTGAACTCCCATATTTCAAGATCTTATTTTTATTCAATCCGTATCTGCTTTAAGTAAAACAAACTTGTATGCTTTGAAATAATTTTAAATTTTTGTTTTTTTTCAGGTCAGTCCCGAATACTATTTGGATATTACGATAGTAAGTTTATTTGTGATACAATATTCATGCTTTATATCAACAATCCATTTAATTTCTTTGAATACAGACGGATTTTCTTTATTGCACGATTCAAAACGACAATTGAAATTAAATTATTAGTAAATGTATTTATTATCCTTATTAAGTTAGAAAATCTACACACAGTAATTACATGCTTACAGCCATGATTTGTTACAGCTTGGCAATTAAATCGTTTATATGCCAGTATATTGTTGCATTATTGCAAGTTGACTTGTGGCCCAAGCATCGGTGGTCTGATTTTTTTTCGACTAGCATTAATTTTAATGTGGATAGGATAGATAGATAACTCTTTGTTGTACACTAAAGACATAGCAATGTCAAATTAAATTAATGGTATTCTCATTTTGCAATTCATATTTACTTCAACAAAGCAAGTAAACAAAATTCTAGGTATCATTTACCCATAAATAGCAAGCAATCTATGATCTCTGTTGTCTTAAATATATCTACCGGTTGCTTTGCCTTACTTACTATGCCTCTCTAATAAATTGCTTTTTGAATTTGATAAAACGAACAATACCGCAGCAGGTCCATCAAATTTTTATCTTCTGTGACAATTAGAAGTCCAATTCGTCATTTTAGTACCTGATAACTTTCTAAAAGCGCAACAAATAACGTGAACCGGTTCTGTCATTTACGACTGTCAGCTATACATGTCAACTAACACAATGCCCCATGCACATTCGTCATACAGAACCTTTTCCCACTTTTATTTCCGTCTTTGTATGGGTCATAAAGTTATCGGAGGAAAGTATACTAAACCAGATAGTATGACTAAAGAATAAAAATTATATGAACAAAGAACTAATTACATGTGTAAAGGCTACGTTTTTATTAATGACGAATGCATCGTTCTCGTAATACTTGTAATCACGTATGTTGAAATGTTATTATTAACTTCAGTTTTATTTTTAACCGATTTAAAAAAAGAGGAGGCTTTCAATTCGACTATGTTTTTTTTCTGTTTGTGGATTTGGAACACAGTTAACGGAAATTTTCAATTTTTTTATTCGAAAGACTCAAGGACAATATTCCTGAAGATCCACTCATCAGTGATGAGTGGATCTCAAGGAAATACAGAGCAACCCTCAAATATTGTAGGCATGTACAACGTGTTTCATATTTTTTTATTTTCTAAAGCTATTCAAGTATTTACGTAATTAAAAATTATGAACAAAAAGTAAAACCGGTTTCAAGAGTAACTAAAAAGGAAAATTAATATTTTCTACATTTTAAAGTCTGTGCTAAGTGAAACATAAAAGAACAACAAGAAATTTACAAAATGTAGTCATTTTTATGTTTTACTTCGCACCTGGTTCAAGATGTAGAAAATAATATTTAAAAAAAAAAATAATCTTGAAGTTTTAGTGTTTTTTAGTTTAATTATAATATTTTCGTAATAATAAATACTACTAAACATCTCTTCGTGACAAGGCTAAATAAACTCCCACTGTCAGCCAATGCTACGACTTGTCCATCCTGCCGGTGTTCGTGAGTAACATTGTTTACATGCTCAGTTCTGCAAATCAGCGTCGAGGCAGCGTTTTGTTGTTGCGTCTATAAATAAGAAGGTGCTAAAAGCGAACCGGCCGGGGGACGTGCTTCCTCCGCTTTGAGCGGCCGGGGGTAAACACGGTCGAGTTGAACGAAGCCCTTTGTTGACATTCGCTTTACGGCGGCTGTACGTCGAGTCTCGCAAGCTTAATGGCGTTCGCGCAATAAACCCGACACCACGCTGCATCTAGCACGACTCCGGCAACGCAGCGACCGAGCCTCGTCACTTATTAATAACAAAGGTGAACGTATAAATGTAGTACTTTACGCCTGCCCCTCACAACGCGATATGAACTCCGTGAATTCATGTAAATTATAGATAGATAGATAACTCTTTATTGTACACCAAAGCAATACACAAACAGAAGTAGAAAATTAAAAAAGAACAACGGGCGGCTAATCGCTAAAATGCCATCTCTTCCAGGCAACCTTTGGCAAGACTAGATAGATTTTTAATATTGACGGTGGTGCAGTATAAATAATGATAGTTCTATAAAGTACATGAATAAATACAAAAACAATGTATAATATACATATACACACACGTAAAACGTACACGTTAAATATATATATTTAAAAACAAACAAATGAGATGAATCCTCTTTAGAAATGTAGTTCTAAAACAATCGCAATTAGAATACGGAAAATGAGTAGAATAAGTAATATGTAAAATTCTCGAAACTCATACAAAATATACGTGATTTCCTTTCCACTTGTCCGTTGATTTACATACGGACTTTTTTCATATACATTTCCATTGTTTCGTCTAATACAATATCCATAAGACAATCGTTCTGTGGGTGTTCATAAAATAAATAAAGACAGACGGGCGTTGGCGTGTGATGGCATTTATACCATAGCCGGTGCGTTCTTGCATTGCAATCACGACGCTGGCCCATCTACATGCGCGGTGTATGCTACGCGTCCGGTCACTCCGGTCTTACTCATCTAACAGTCGTTAACTATGTGAAATATATATAGTTTTTAACATAATCACATGTAAAGCTCGAACCCGGCCAAGCCAGACTTATGCAATAGTAAGTTTAAGGGTGAACATTTTGCACTTGCACGCCACCGCAGGTAAAGACGATTGGCTGATGTGAACCTTGAGTCGTAGTGACTTTGGCGAGGAAAAAGTAACAAAGGTATATACAATTTTAACTTAAACTATGACGGGAATGTTCGAAAATAAATCAGTATGGTAAAGTTTCAACAATTCCTACAATCAGGATTAGTTTGAACAAGACCCGTTAAGTATTTTTGAGATATGAGAGTTTTTCGATGAAGTGCTTTATTTGAAATTCCGTGGCCAAATGACAAAAACTAAACAGTTGACGTTCGACATCTTCATAGAAGCCTTACACCTGTGATGGTGTGTACACATAAAAAACGTTAACCGTTACTCCGTTATATAGTATACTATAACATGAGTCTAGCTCGCCCGCGCTCTTAGTCCAGCATAGTTAAATAAAAATAATATAGGTATAAAAACGAAATAAGTCATTTTTACGACACTCGTGGAAATAACATTAATATCAGTTTTAATTAAACTTGTAACAAAATTTACATTTTTGTTACTTAAAGTAAAACAATACTTATTGCAAGTAATATTCATAACTTATTTACTACGCTTACTATTTGTATATACGTAACCAAGTAACTCCAGTACTATTATGAATTTAGAAAAACAAACCTTGAAATTGCCAAACATAATTTCAAAAGTACCCTCCATTTAAATTTTTCTTACTTTTATAATATGCAATACAAGTATGTTACAAAATATAATTTTATACCAGCCTAAATTGTTTTGAGTTATATAAGATCTGAATAGATGTACAAATATGTACATCTAGTATCAAAATCTTGCAGTGATTTCAGACAAACGTGTAATTACATAATAAAGTAATAATTTAATTGTCCATTGTTTCAAACAATTTCAATACAATGATAGAAATTAATACAATTCAAACCACCACTATTGTTTGTCAGAAAAGATTTGAAAACGTTACCTATGCGGGAGAGCGATGCAATGTTATAAGTTTATAACTAACTATTCTGTTCCGTGTTACTATTTTAATGCGTATAACAATAATATGAAGCGTAGTCTATTTTCACACTAGATCTCACTTAAATAGCCATAAGTGTCCCAGATACACCAGCAATTACGCACTGCTGTTGGATGAATCACGAAGTTAACCATTGTTCACATTTTCATATTCGCACAAAAGCGCTTATTACGATTTCAATGTTCCGAGAGGACATTTTGTACCGTTATGGAGTAACGTATCCTCTATACTAATAAAGTTGAAATGTCTTTTTGTGCTTTCAAAATAAATATAAAAATTTACTAAGTGAAAACGGGTACAATAATTTATTATAGGAATCTTAATCGTAATTGACCTTTTTAGAATTTTTGTCTCCCAGTCTGACTATTGAGTATGCACTGTTTGCTACAACTCCATTAATTCTTCAAAAAGTAATTCTGTAACATACTTCTGTATAAAACTTATTAAAAAAAAAACAACTTGAGATATAAATAGAATAAGAAACTTAAAGAAAAACATTATTTAGCTAGACGTGTTGCTGGGGAGTTTCTTGCCGCTTCTTCTCCTTAACAGCAATAACACGTTGTGAAGCGGTATACATAGAATAGGAAGAAAAATTAAATTTTAACTTATATATTTATATGACCTTCAAAAAGTGTTCTCCAGTGGAACTTATTTTGAATAAAAAACTTTGAATTTGAATTTGAATTTGAATTTGACTGAAAGTTGTTTTCGAATACGTTCCAAAATGTCACAACAAATTTTCAATGAAAATTTCAACAATTAAATCTTCTTTGTTTAGGATTATGGTTTCACACTTTCAATATTGATTTTGCAAAAGAATTAAAACTATTTTATTTTAAATTTTCGTGTTTCACTTAGATGTCATGCATGATTAAAAAATATGAAGTCCGGGGGCCCCTTGCAAATGAAGTAGCGTGCACAAATAAATAAAACTAATAATAGTGGTCTGTGTGAATTAAAAAAATAAAAGTACTCATCAAATTATCGGCCGCAGAATGGTCCGTTGTATATTACCCATAACACAAGCGTAACTTGCTTAATTTGGGGATATACAGTGTGTGTGTTTGTCTGCCGATTTATTTTTAAATTGATTGACAGAAGGAAGGGAGATGACCGGCGGTAGTGAGTGCAAGTATAATGACTACTTAATCATTATTGGGAAATTGGAGACTATTGGTAAATGTATGATGGAGGGGACCACAGCATCTAAACTCTGGTCATTTTCGCGCAATCATCCAATGAACATGATGGGATCAATCACCAAGACCCTCAGTTGACTCCTTAGAAAAATGAATCAATTTGATCATTCTTTCGCTGTACTAGATCGAGTATAACGACGTTTCGACCGTTATTATGATTTTTGATTGAATACATGTCAACAAGTTAAATCCAAGTTTGTTTTTGTTAAGGTGATATTAAGCTGATCAACCAAGTTGAATCAATTTGGTTGATATGCACCGAATTTACGCATTCAATGACATTGAATGATTCAAATTTATGTTTACATGTATCAATTTGCTTCAGTTATCCAAATATAAAGACACAAATGAACCGTTTAATTTCGGCTTTAAACATTCGTTTAAATTTTTAGTATGAATTAAGATGTACTTTCTCAGAATTGGTTGCCACACTATATTTGATATCGTTAAAAGTTCATTTAAATATAGAACGCATTTGATTAGAGACAATTAACGATCAATTAGCAGTCCTCTTGTCTGAGCCATATCGTTGTTGAAATCATCACGAGACAGTCTATCTTAATGGTTTAAATTCGAGTTTATTGTGTCCTGTATGGATGTAAGTATAGTACGCGTCGTGAGTAAATGTTGGCAGACAGACGGGCAAAATGGAACATTAAGAAACGCCCCCTCAATTTACAATTTGAGCTAAAGTGTGGGTATATAAGGTTTATACTTATAGAGTAGTATTTTGTACTTGTCCCATTTATATAGGTATATTAAAGCATGATTTTGTATTTTCGACTATTATATTGCGTATAATCATAGTCTTTGAATGTTTATCCCGCGAGAATCGTACAGTTTTTTGGGATAAAAGTAATCCTATGTTTGTAGTACCCTTGACTGTACGTGATATATGACGGCTGTGATTATGGCTTCACATTTCCCGGGATTGAGTCTCCATGTTATAAATATTCATTCCCAAGGTCGCGCGGAATATAAAAAATATTTTTATATATTTCATTCAGTTACAATGTCATAACAGTCATACATACCAACTAAATAATTTGTAGTACTGTTTATATTATATTAGCTATGCCCGCGACGTCGTCCGCGTGGAAATTGTTTGCAAAACCCCCCGATTTTGAAACATTCTTCATTGGTGCTGCGCTCCTATTGGTCTTAGCGTGATGATATATAGCCTATAGCCTTTCTCGATAAATAGGTTATCTAACACTGAAAGAATTTTTCAAATCGGACCAGTAGTTCCTGAGATTAGCGCGTTCAATCAAACAAACAAACTCTTCAGCTTTATATATTAGTATAAGATATCCTATTAATTTAGATGGATTTTCATTTTATTTTCTGAACGTTTTTTATTGTCAAGACCAGGTCGTATTATTGTTACAATTTATAAAGATGTGTTACATTGTTTTCCATATAATAAGTTATAATTTACAGAATTTTTAATCGAAATCAGTCTGAACCCTAATGAACATATATGCGGGTGGGGTTACTGTAACACAATTTGTACTCTATAGAAACTTCATCGACAAAAGTAGGTACTATAAAACTGGTGGTGGAAATTTAGCTTTGTTATCCATCAGATATTTGAAAGCAATTAAAATAATGCAGTCGTGTTACAGTTTAAGATTAAAATTTTGCCCAGAAGCGCAATACTATTGCAGTCTGTCTATTAGAATTGCTAAATGTACAAAAGTTTTGGAATATGCTGAAAATACATAACCTGAATTCGTTGGCTTTGTTGTACAATGCCGTTGACCTCGGAGGTTATCTGAAATGAAAATATATTTAGCAAGGCCTGGAGTTCAAAAAGCATCAACTGGAGGTGTAAATTTTACTGATTGAGAACGTAAATATACAAGTAACCATGGGAGTGATACTTACGCGCCAGTTCAATGGCCTCTGCAAAACTCCCAAACACGCATTTTTATTCATCTCATTTCCAGTCCAGTTTATGTACACAGTATACATGCAATTTCATTGCAACTAAGTATACTAAATGCGATTTTTTTTTATTGCGAGACAAAGACACGTTCCAAGCCAAAACAAGTACATTTTTGTTATGCGTAATATACAATGAACTACTCCCAAATATCCGAAATAGAGTAAAAAACGGAAAGGTGAGTTACGAAATTTACCCCCTTTAGAAACGAATTCAAGACTTCTACGTTTTGTTGAATTAGACAGACTAACGCATAGAGGACTGAATCACAAAGACCAAAAATTACCAAATTTTTCATTGATGACCGGCTTGTCGTTAAAATTGAAAACAAATTATATTTCAGCTAGATTACAAAATGTTGTTATTCGTCGATGAGTCGTTGGCCTCGCTGTGTTGGAATGACTACTGAATTTTCGCTTATATCGATGTTTGTTTTCAATATTTTACGTCTTTAAATATGATATCATACCTTTATTGATTGACAGATATCGAATGATGATGCATAGATACTCAATAATTGGTAATCCGTGAAAGTCACTTTTTTGCATATTGTTTTTTCTTCTCCGACTTGGAATGAATAGTTTGTAATGATGATATTAGCAGGGCTTGAAAATCGGTAAAAAAGTTGAAGCTGTTTCAGCCTGAGTTTTCTTTTCATTTTTGCTCTTTACAATTAAATGGTTTTTGGGAACAAAATTTCGATAAGTAGGTTTTGTTGAATAAACCGATTTCGGTTATTGCCGCACATCGCCCAAGCTTGGCCATGTAGTACAATAAGTTTTCAGTCGTACACAAACCCGCGTTGAGAGGGATAGAGTGATACATCTTCTTCACGCAGAATAAACCGATTAATTCAGGTTTATATAACATTCTCTTTAAGGTTTATATTCCGAACTACGAGAGGGTCATCCTCTCTAGACTTAGAGATTTTGCCTTCAGCAACAATCTACTATCCGTTGAGCAGTTTGGCTTCCGTGCCAGACACTTGTGCGTCCAACAGGTGCACCGCATCACGGAGCACATACTATCTGACTTTACCCATTGCTCCCGCCCTACAGGGACAGCCGCACTGTATCTAGATGTAGTTAAGGTCTTCGACAAGGTCTGGCACAACGGCCCGATTTACAAGCTGTACCAGTTCGATGTGCCAGACAGACTCGTGCTCGTCTTGCGAGACTTCTTCCAAGGTCGTAGCTTCCGTTTTCGAGTGGAGGGGACGCGCTCTTCCCCTCACCTACTCACAGGCGGTGTACCACAGGACTCGGCCCTGTTCCCACTACTCTTCACTCTGTACACCAGGACGTCCCAAAAAGTCCAAATGTGGAGTTGGCCCTCTTCGCGGATGACGTCGTACTCTATACATCGGATTACAACCGACAAATGGCTCGTACCCGGCTGCAGGCAGCAGTCACAGAGCTAGGCGAGATGGTTTCACAAATGGAGGATAGAGGTAAACACGGAGAAAAGCGCAGCAATGTTCTTTTCCCTGGGCACACTTCGCTCCTCTAAACGCGCTTGCCTTCGCTGAAAAGTCATCTCTCTCTACGACCAACAGATCCCCTGGGAAAAGTTCACCAAATACCTGGGTGTCTCCCTAGATCAGAGCTTGCGCTTCGCCAAGCATATTGCAATAGTCCGTGATAGAGCGCGATTTGTGATGGGTCGTCTAGCACCCATGATAGACAATCGAAGCAAAATGTCCCTAAGACACAAGCTTTACCCTATATAAAACATGCATCCGCCCGATCATGAAATATGCGAGTGTGGTATTCGTCCATGCCAAGCCTGCCCTTTTAGATAAACTGCAAATCGTGCAGAATAAATTCATGCGCATAGCCGTCGGTGCTCCTTTATATATGCGTAACGTCGATCTCCATCGTGATCTGGAGCTTCCCTCCATTAAAAACTACATTACGTCGCTCTCGCGTAAGTATTTCGATCTCGCGCCGCACCATCGAAATCTGCTTGTTGTGTCCGCGTCCGATTATAAGCCTTGGCGAAATGCTCTCGTGCGACGACCGCGTAACGTTTTCACGGACAGGGTCGACATTATTACAAAACGGCTGGCCCAATCACGATCTCTCGGCGGCCCTGCGAGGGACGCCAGGAGACATAGCCACAGGATAGGCTAGGCGTGTTGCTGGGAAGTTTCTTTCGCCGTTTCTTCTCGCCTAGCTATAACACGTTGCAAAACGGCAGTAACATAGTAGGCTGTCTCGAACCACCGAGCCCGGTCCGCCGGGATCCTTCCCCTCGGGCTTCATATCGCCCGTCGCCCGTTTTCAGTTATGGCATTATTGTCGCCTTCTAGTCGGCATTATTAGATTCATCTCCCTCTTATGTTAACATTCCAGCCGAGGTAAAGCCCACTAAGGAGCTCCTTCGAGCAAGTTCCCACGCGGACTCGAGCGCCTTCACTTCGCGAAGCCCCTCGCTCCCAAAACCCCGGTAAAATTGTAAGGTCGGACTTCGGACCAACAACATAAAGTCAAGTCCAATAAAAAAAAACTCCGAATTAAATAGTTGACTAAAACCAATTATAACCGTTTAAAACCGGTTCCAAGCGGTTTATATAAAAATAAAAAAATCAGGTTAACTCTTGCCTGGAAGATATTGCGTTTAGCAATAACGCCTACCTTATAATTTTTAAGAAAATAGTGTGAACATGTTGAAAGTCATCTTGGTGTACAATAAAGAGTAAGACAAACAGCCCCAATTGTGAGACGTGTAATAAAAGAGAGGACATATATCATATTCTTTTAGAATGCACCAAAAATAAGAATGAGAGACAGCGACTAAGGAGAGACTTATGCTTGGACGTGCTGGACTTTGGAGTTTTCATTTTTTTTTAGCCGACCGACTTTTTTTGATATCGTAATCACGCGGTGGTTTTATATTAGGCCTGTCAAAAGAATCACATCATGGGATATTATGCAACCTGCTGCCACCATAATAATAAGGGGCACAAACACCTTGGCTCGAGCGTGCGGCGTGTTTGTCACGTTGACGGCATCGGTTGCTAATGAATCAGTATACATTTAAGCATGAGGCGTGACATGTGCACAGCTTTTGGAAATATTCGTTAAAGTTAAAGTTAAATTCACACTTTACCCAAAAGTTGTGTTTACCAAACAAATGCCGGTAATTTGTTTCTGTATAACGTAAACTGGGATACTAAAACCAACCTTACAAATATGTACGTTGCTGATATAGAATATACTTTATAGTACAATAACACGAATGGAACCATATTCAAATAACGGTTTTATCGATGGCACCGATTTCTTCCACACAACCTTAAGATGGAGAGAGAAATATCGCTCCAAACCTAGGGCATATATTATACACAATATTCTAAAAACATTTAAACATGAAAATGGTCCTGGTCGCGATATTATATATGACCGTTCAAAATCGACAGTGATTACAATTTCCCTGGAGCTGGATTGCGCAAGCGCAACGCTCGGTGGAAAGCAGTGTTTAACCAATGTTCTGCTCTGATAACTCTAATTACGCTTGGTCGTTTTCCGTCGACACTTGCCCGCCACTAAGTTAACCCCTGGCTTTTCACTGTTTAATTTTACCCGCTACAATGCCGCCACGCTCATTCACGCTACACTTTCACCTTTGACGTTATTCAACGGTCATATTGTTCCATCAGGCAAAATATATTGTACCGTATAAATTACTAGGCGAGCGTTATTCTTTAACGTTTTTGGAGTAGGACAACTACCTATTGCCTTTGTATGTGTACAGTTATATATTTCCTTTTCAATTTCCTATTTCGAGTTTATGGATAGCAAATTGTACCTTTTAAACTGTTCGTTATGAATATTCATGTGACAAAATTCTATCTATTACGAAGTAAAATAATATAAACAGGTACTTTGAGAACCTTAGCATCATGTGGGCTTATAGCAGAGAAGTCGTAAGTCAGTATGAACAATGAGTGATGTACACTTATAACTAAAAGCATTCTTGTGTAACTCTTTATTTATTTACTCATTAAACTAATTGCTGCAAACCATGTAAATGTAAATTTCTAGTGTTAATATCAAATTCCTTTTATCTCAAAATCTGAATAGATTTATTGAAGTCTCCTAAGACCATTTCCAACTTATTGAAGGTATAATTTCCTCACTGTATGAATTTGAGTTCATAGTACTTTTTGAGAATGTTCGTTGCTCATAAAAGTGTGAGAGGTACATTGTAATGACCACAGCATAAAGCATGAGTGCGTGTTTATGATTCTCCGTCGAAGTGGAGGCGAATAGAATATACAATAACGTGTCATTCACATCGATTGAGGCCACATACAAGATGTGGCATATCATCATACATAATGTATAGAGCTCGTGTGCCGACTCTAGTTCCAATATGAAGGAAACTTCACGCCTGTTTCATCTTGCAAGAATCGTAGGTTACAAAATCAGCTGTTTCATTTAGATTCATCATTAAGTTTTATAATTTAATTTTTATATGATTTAATTTTCACCAAGAAAATCTAAAATATATCATTTTATAATAATAATAGTATATACAACAAAGTTATTTACGTTCTATGTGCGCAGACTATTAATAGAATAATGAATAGATGTATGTGTGTACTAACTGTTAGCTAACACGACACGTGCAGAACGTTGCCCTGGCGCACATAGAAGTACAGACGAATGGCTCAACCTCAACTACAATTATCCGACAGTGCGTCGACGCCGACGTCTCAAACGCGACAACCAACAATCTGAACAATGGTGTACAATCACCTCGTTTGTATCCACCGCGAGCTCGTGTCAACTGACTCTGACTTAACGTCGATTGTTATGGTGATGCCATATAGCGCCAAGTTCGAAGTTCTTTTGAAACAAAAGAACACTTGCCCATTTGCATGTTAATATTTAAGCTAAGCTAGTAGCTTAAGAGGGGATATTTATGGTAACAAGGGAATTTTACCGCAATGAATTATTTATTTTTTAGTCCTAATCATAAAGTTAAAATTTCACACTCCTCAGGGTTCACTTTAAACTTGTTAATTGGTAATATTACTCATTCCCACATTGGAACCATTTGTGAAATGGAAATGAACCCAAGCAGGTAAACGTAAAAGCTAGCTTTCCTAATTTTTTTAGTTGAAGTTAGCAGGTACCCGTCCGTGCCTTTGGGCCAGATTATATGCCTTTTTTCTGTCTCTAAAATAAGCGGGACGTAAATGCTATAAAAATTCACCCTTATGCTTTTAATAAGATTTTTTCCTTGAGGGGCAATAAAATAATATACTATGTTTATTTATATAAAAGACCTTTCCTAACGAATCCGTGAAATTGAAAGTAGTAATTGTTATCGAAAAATAATATTATTTTTTTATGTAATTTCAGAACCAAACACGACCAGTGCAGACGATGAACGGGACACTGAGCGGCACACTGGGGCCTGTAGGCGCAAGCGCAGTGTCCGGGGCTGTCAATTGGGACCAGCACCCGGTGTTGTCACGCGCCTCTTCTGTCCCAGCCCACCGCGCCCTCGTCGGCCTGCTCGACCGGCTCGGGCACCGCCGCCTAGAACGCACCACCAGTGAACCTGCACCCCCGCCGCCAGCTACTAGTCGGTACAAAACTGAACTCTGCAGACCATTTGAAGAGGCAGGAGTGTGCAAATATGGTGATAAGTGTCAGTTCGCTCATGGCGTCCGTGAGCTGCGCAATTTACAACGCCATCCAAAATATAAGACCGAACTGTGCCGTACTTTCCACTCGGTCGGTTTTTGTCCGTACGGGCCGCGCTGTCACTTCGTACATAACGCTGAGGAAGCGCGACGCAGAGAGCCGACATCGCCCGGTGGTTCCTTGGCATCGTTGTCCTCTGGAGGATCGCTAGCCTCGTACATGAGCGATGGCTCCCGCTCGCCAAGGTCACCACACTCGCCGTTGACCCCGCAGTCGCCGCTGGCACCTCACTCGCCACCCGCGCTCTCCCCACCCGCTCACGCAACGGCTTTCGCTTTCCGTCGCACCCACACCCCCGACCCCGAGGACGAGCGGCTGCCAGTGTTCAATCGTCTATCTTCGGCTCTCGGGGACCTCGTCCTCGCTTAGGGGCCCGTGTCTGCCTAGTCCTAAGTTAACTTATATCGAGCAATAGCGTAAGGATCGGCCGTCACCGCAGTGCCTGTACGATGTCTTCCAAGCCGCGCTCGAGTGACGTCCCGCTCGCCGCGCCTCACGCATCCGCACACCCGCTCAACGAATGATCTCCAGTCAATTTTCTCGACGGTCTGCTATTACATAATTCGCCCTGTAATTTATAATGTCATCGAAGTGTTCACTGGCGTCTCGAAAGTTTGCGGTGTGACAATTAGTTATTTACGTACATCTTATAGTTAACGGCACGCACTTGTAAATGGCACTTTTTTATTAGATATTTATTGCGTAGCTCGCGGAAGTCTTCCCGATGCGATCCTCCGCCGAGCGGTGGTCTCTGTAAAGTTAGCTTATAGACATTTATTTATTTCGTACTGCCTATCCGCGCTTGGTACCGTGCCGCGAGAAGGCGCTCGTGATTTATATTTAAGGTTATAAGATAATAATTTATTATTTATTTCGAGTCTCTTTAACTGTATTAATAATTATTTTGTTACTAGCAGCTGCGATGCCGCACCGCATACGGACGGGGCCTGCGTCGGCGGGACGTGGCTCAATAATTAAACTCCACTCGATTGATTCTGTTCCACTTACAAACTAATATTGATACATTCATTCGCAATTTGAATAGAATCAGTCGAAGGTAACAACACCTCTCGAGTTGGCAGTTTTGATTATATGACCGAAAGAGAAACAATTTGGTTTATTTACCTGACTTTAGCTAGCTTTAATCTTCCTTGTGCCCATTACCCAACACTATCGAAGCGATCTCGAACGCGCCGCCGACCCGCACGGCCCGTCTGCAAAGGATTTTTACTTTTTGCTCACAGCGAGCAGGACGAGCGGCCCACTCAAACCTGTTTATAGTTTTGGTGATTGTTTTTTTCGTCCTTGCAGCGCTCTCAGCGAGCACTACACGTCGGCGTCGTTCAAGGGATCGTGTTTGATTGCCCGTAATAATAACCGAAACCTAAAGTATATGTACGTCAGCCAAACTCGCGAGGTGTTACTTATGAAAGTAAATTAAAAGATATATAATATTGTTCATCAATGTAATCTGAAGCAAATGTATAAAAACTATATAGGTGTAGTGTGCGTGCGCAAGTGGCGGCACCCCCTCGCGCGCTTCCACGCCGCCGCGACGCACGCGCACCGCAGCAAAAGTGCCTTTAATTTAAAAAATAAATAAATGATTCGATTGTATTTAATGTTTAGTTTATTCGAAATAGAATGTTTATTTATTGTCTCCTTTTGAATATGATATTCAAATTGGCACAGTTATTACTTTTATAATTCGACAGAACTAAGTGATTAGTTTCAACGTAGCATAGATTTTTGAATTTAAATGTGTGATATTTTATAATATTTATATTACAAAGTTAAAAGTTTTTTTAATAAGGGACCAATGTAAGTGATTAGGAGAAATTCTGATATGAACAGGATACGCTTTCGATTCTAACCAAGAGACTGTATTCTCACGCCAGGAGTGATTAACTTTTTTTGTTAAACTTGACATATCTACTATTTTGTAGTTTATACTTACTAATAAACATTTTGAACATTGTTAGTTTTGTGTTTGATTAATCTTTGAAACCGAGATGGTATTTTTAGTTCATTTTCGTTTACTTTCAGTTTTTCTCCGTTTCTTAGAGTCGTTGCATGGTAACCACTAAATGATAATAATTTTGTACCTAATGTTTAAGAATCTTAGTTTTAAGCGTTTTCATAAAATTCGTGAATATTATTTATTATCAGTTCATTACGAATTATAACTAATTAAAAGCAGATTATTTAATTTCTTTTGTATTTAAACCGACATTTAAGTACTACGTTTATTTGTAACTTATGTTAGTAGTGTATCATGAGTCATTTAATATAACTTGCATTAGTTTAAAACTCTAGTACCTATGTCAGTTGTAATTAAGTATTTAATTTTTTATTTAATTCCAATTATAAGATAATTTCCCAAAAAAGTACTACCTGCGTATTAAATTTTCTTTAGAGAGAATTGATGATAAAGCCTGTTTATGACATTTTCTTATAAGTTTTCTTTATTTCCATCTGCATTTTTATTTGAATTATAGTCAAAATATGTTTAAATTATTTTTATTTTTGTTTTCTTTCCTAAAACCTTTACCTTTTAAAGTTTTAGTATTATATCAAAAATCGGGCAAGTGTGGCACAGAACTATGGAGGGTTCCGTAGAAATGACAAACGTCCACAGTTTTCGTCATTTGGCTAAGGAATTGAAAATACTGCCATATCTCGAAAACTGTTCAACAGATCTTGTTTAATTTAATATTCGTTGAAAGTATTTTTTAAAATTTACCAATTTGATTTGTTCAGAACTTTCCGTCTCATAATTCAAGTTAAAGGGGAGAAACAATTGTCAAGACATTGTAAGCAAATATCTCTCTACTTTTTAATTTAAATAAGAAAATATCCAAAATCGTTACAATTTTTCAATATCTGACTAAATCAAAACCCACACATAAGTAGTACACTAAAAATGTTTCAACCCTCGTTACATGTACGGCGGTTACCAGCATTTTTTCCTTCTTTCAAGATTTCACTACAAGGTAGTGTAGCGGCATTCGTACTGTAGCTACCATGACTTGAATAAGTGATAGTTTAGTGCAAAAAAAACTAAAGTTCGTAAGTAGTTACTAAAAACTCTAAATTTGCATTAATACATAATGTATAATCAATTAAATGACAAAATTAAAGTTTAACCTAGTAATATCCAGACTAGAGCGGCATGGAACCTTCATTCCAAAATTATGGAGCACTAATCATACTCATAGCGTCTAAGTTCAAGTGTCTCGGCTTTTGTTCCTTGTCGTTCAGATAACTATGACATGTATGACACATTTTACATTAACCATACAACAATTTTACATACAAAAGAGATTGTTGGGACTGATAACAATATTGCAAACAAACTGCAAGAAAGACATTATTAACATTTGAAAGCAGTGGAAGTTATTCGACAGGAAGTAACGATTGCAAGAGAATGGTGGATGATAAATTCCCTCGGCTTTGGAAATTATCTTTACATTTGTAAATATTGTGGTAAGCACACTAGCACTTGAGAAAATTTAGTCGTATTAAATCTAATACAATGTGTTTGTTCCCTAGTCAGTCCCTCGAGACTGTATAAGGCTACTTTTGAATTCTATAGCTTTTTAGGCTTTCCTAGCTGTTTTTGAATAAACTAGACACTAATGAAATAAATAGTCATGTCCATTTTTTGACTTTGTGTGTTAGTCATTTTTGTCTGACACTTTATTCTATGTATGGTTGAAAAATGGGAATATGCAATCTACATATACACAGCTGCACAATGTTGTGATAAAATCGAAAAAATACTTAACATATATCTACTATTCAGCGGATTTCGTTCAAACAAATTTACGTGAAAGTATTTTTAAGGACTCAAAAGCCAGAGGGGATTGTTTTATGGACTTAAGGTGTGACTACATAATTGTGTAGCCGGCTATTATAATTATTAAGACTTAAATAAAAAAGGTATTAAAAGTTACATCGCCATTACTTTACAAGATCTAACATATCAAGATTTCACCCCCACGTTCTTTCTACTTACGGCAGAGTTGTGGACTGTATTACCAGAGTCCGTGTTTCTCAAAAAGTACAAACCGGGTATGTTCAAGTTTCGCGTGAATAGGTAAGTAATTATCTAGGCAAGCGTGCTCCATCTTCGACCGTATCATCATCTGACATTAGGCGTGATCCTGGTCAAACGCGACTCTATTTATCCTATAAAAAAAAGTACCTTATACGTTTACGTACACTGAAAACCTATTTTTAAATATATATATATATATATACATTGCGTCATATACATATGTTAAACACGCCTTTCTGGCATATTTTGTTCATATAGACTAATTTCTGATCAAATAATCACTTCTCAGTTCTGTGTAACTCGTAACACAATCATCACTGGAGCCACCAATTTGTTTTTATAGAAAATCTTAATTAAAACACAATCAACGCCTTTATTTAAACACGCATTTTATTAATTTAAATCAGTCACAAATTTTAAAACTCTTTTTAGTTTCATGAAAGTCACGAAATTGAAAAGGAGCTAATTAGAACTAGTGATGCCACGAATAGTGGTTTTGAGGATAGCGAATATTCGGCCACGCTCCCGGCCGAACCGCCGAATATGCGGCTACCGAATGTTCGGTGTAAGATATGTGCAATTCGCCCGTAGCAGGTTAGTATTCAAACAATAATTTGTGAAGTATTTTCTTACAATCTCGCGAATGATAGGTACACATGTTTTAACGGTTTTAAGCGCGATTTTAAATGATTTTTGTTTCTGACAATTTAAAAGCTGACCGAAAAGTAATATTAAAATAAAAAAACTAATTAAAATCACATCTAACACTGTTACTATTATTTTTTTTGGAAACATATACAATTTTGAACAATGTGTGCGTTTTTTTCCACGATTTGGTATTCGGCCGAATACCGAATAGCAGCCGAATATTCGTGCCATCTCTAATTAGAACGTTATATTTATGAATTATTATTGAAGTGTAAAAAATATGTTTTAAATAATAGAACGTTGATTAAAAGTTTTAATGGAGATTTTCTATAAAAACGAGAACAACTTGTGGCAACAACTGTGATTGCAGAGTGTGTTACGAATGACGTTATTCCATAGGCCGATATTAATTTAGACTGATCATTTCTGTTTTTCAATTTGGATGAATAAACCAAAGTGACCCATAAATTTGGAACATTCAATGACATGAAATACCTTCGTGTCGTTTCAGTTCTGTGGCTTTCAACCAAATTGATTCAATTTGTATGATCCGTATAATATCAGCATTAGTAGGTATTCTTTTTCCGTGCTGTGACAGACATGACGTTTGTAACAAGATTTCGTTTTATCAAAATGACTATGAAATGGCAAGAATCTTTCAACTACAAGATATTTTACTATCTATGTGTGAATATAAATTTACACAGCTGTATAAATATTTTACTTGTAAAATTGGTTTATGAATGAACAGAACTGAGTGTTAACTAAGTATAATTTTTATAAATTTATGCATCCTATGGACCCACATTTATTTATTACTATTAGATTGAACTAGCGGTGCCACTAATCCTGGTCAAGCTGTTATATTGACTGACAAAGGTAATAAATATTCTTATATTCGAATTAGTGGGCCCAACAAACGTCCTGCCCTAAAAATAAGAACCTAGAACGCGAACGCAATCCCATCTAACGGGTCCAGTTGGGAATCTGAATCATCCAGGCACCCCACTGAAACGAACGTAAGAAAATTCATCATAATTTTGGGAACCGATTTCAGCGCACACCTAACAGTTTCCAATTGTGAATCTAAACCATACATCTATAACACACGACCAAAATTTTATCAAAATCAGTCATGTCGTTTTTAAAGTTTTAGCGAGGTTAACGAACAGCAATTGCTTTTTATATTCAAATATGAAAATTCTTATTTATGAAATTTTCTGAAGCTGTTTTTCATAGTGTTCGTCCAAGTCAGTGATTGTCAACCTTTTTTAGATCATCATCTTTAGAAGAGAACTAAAGTGTCGATGTTAGACTATAATAGTTAACTTTATATATATATATATATATATATATATAAAATTTTGGTCGCAGCTTGGTACGCACGAGATACTCTGCACTAGGCTATAACGCCCACTAAGGGGCACGCGCCTCTTTGAGGTCTTCGAGGTCTTTGAGAGCACATATTTTGCAATTTTAGAACAAAAAATTATTAAATTAAAACAGGAGTTTCATATCTAGTTTTATTTCCATTCATAATTCATTCCAATTAATAATTTAAACACTATGCTCATACAATTAGACTTGGAAATATTTTGAAACGAAATTCAAAATATTTCCAAGTCTAATTGTATGAGCATAGTAATAATTCAAATTTCGTGTTTTAAAGCTTAAACTACTATGTTTCGAAATGTGTCGTCACGAAATTTAAAACACCTCGCAACCCTTGTCACACTTTCATCGACAACCCACCTCCATGTGACGTAATTTATGGATGACCTGTATAAAATACCAAAAAGGATGCTTCCGTTTTCTACCTACTTTAATTACCCAAAAATATTTTTTCCGCTTTCAACTCAAAATCTATTCAGTTTTGAACCTACAAAATTAAATATAATATTTTTTTCTGTTTTTTACCTAAAAATTTTTCGTTTTTAACCCATTACTAATTTTCATTGTTTTGACGTACAGTCAGAAACATTATTTGCTTTTAGATATTTATTTATTGCAAGATAAACAGTTCATAATGTTAAAATGTTTAAAACTCAATATTATTTCACGAATGAATTCTTAGTTGCAAGTGTGTGTGACGTCACTGGATATTAATCCTACATACAACAATGAAAAAACAACTTTTCAAAAGATGTCGTTATCTCTGTCATTCTCATGGAGTCAAGGTGAAAATAAAAATAATAGATTATTTGTAAAAAAATCAGCTAATCTGGCAAGCCTTTTGCTTACGTTAGTTATTGCGTATCATAAGTCAAGCATGCATTTTATTAAATTATAGTTATTAGTACAGTCAAAATACAAAATTCAAGTGTTATTGACAACTTTGAAACCGATTTCTATTTAACTGTGTCAAAGAAAAACAACCAAGTTTTAGTGTATGGTGGAAGAGAATTTTATAAGAGAAGACTTAATAAGAACCAATCCATAGTGGAGATATATATATACCAAAACACCGATTTGCTATGGTAATTTAAAAAACTATCGACAGTGTTATTGTAAAAAAAAGTAATCACAATAGTGTATCTAATTATGCCAAATTATTGATAAAAAATCAATGAAGAATAAAGTAGCAGGCTCAATCTTCCCTTAGTCGCCCTATACAACAAATATACGAAGAAGAAGTCATCATTATCATCATCCGAGCGTTAAATCCCGGTCAAGATGGGAGCGTTCGCTCGGAGAGCGAGAGCGGAGAGACAGGGACAAAATAATTAAATCTGCTCTTAATGGCTTAGTTTATAGCAAAATGTGCATAGGCCACTGTTTGAAGAAATTAGCTCCATTTACATATTACATTTAAAAAACTATAAGTGATGTTAATACGTCATACTTTAAACGTCGATTATTACCCCAGCTATCGAGTTACTAAAATTTTACTTAATTTTAAACACTACGTTGTCAATATTATGATTTAAAAGGCAATAATTGCATTCAGTGTATTGAATAACAGTTAAAAATGTTTTTTTAATAAGCTTCTTTATAGTTTCTCAAAGTCTGTGATTGATTACTTAAATATTTTGAACTATGATGACTCTGTGATTTTGTAATTTTGATTGTTAAAAATTATATGATTTTGTTTAATTTCATATTTTAGCTAAGTTTTTTTAATAGTTAAATTTTATATTTTGACGAGGTTGTGAATTCTGAAAATTTTATGTACCAAACATTGATTATTTGATCTATGCAATAATGTTTTATAATCTAAGAGCGCTTTTTAGTTTTTTTTAAACTGTGTATAAGAAACTTTTTAGACTTTATTATTTAAAAAAAATATTTTTAATAGATTTTACTTTTTCTGCTGCCTGTACTCAGTTTACTAGGTAGAAACCGGAATGAAATTTTATAAATGGTCAAAAACGGAATTATTATTATTATTTTAGATTTGTGGATATAAAAATTAGGTAGAAAACGGAAGCACCCAATTAAAAGACTTAAATCAAATCAGACAAAATTTGAAACAATGTATTTATTGAAACAAGTAAAAATCAAACAAATGAGTGAAAAAGATGCCGCCATCTAGTCGACTACTATCAACTATGTAGGATTAAGAGCTTTTCAGAGTTATTCCTATTATTCTTCTTATTTATATTATTCTTCCACGCTACAGTCTGTTTTTCAATTTAACGAAGTCAATATTTTCCTAATAATATTTGATTAAAACTGACCCTGTGACCTTTTTTATGTTCGTTATTTCTTTGACAAGCAACAGATTATAACATCCGTTATATATTTGGCTTAGCTTACAACTTATTATACATATGTGTATAATTATTCGTGCGTACTTTGAACATGTTATTTAATATGAACCTTATATCAATGGATTAGGAACTGATTTAATTGTTTATTATTAAATGTAGTATTGACGAAGTGAACATGCTGTTTTGCCAAGGCCAGTCCTTATCTTTGTATTGGGTTACCAGAGTCGCCGACTCAACTCGAAATAACATTGCTAGCTCTATCGTGCCTGGATCAGTTTACTTACTGCGAAATCGTAAGCTCCGTGTGGGTTATGTTTATTTTATACTATTATATTAGGTTGGGGAAAAAGTTTCTTCGCATTTTATATAAAAATTCAAAAGGCTTTTTTATAAAGTTTATTTACATTTGACTAAAGTATGTAGGTGCCATTTTGTTGGATAACTTTTTGCCATCTTGTAGGTAGAGACGTGATCCCATTGCTATAAAAAATTTGGGACTTCTGATCAAAAAACTGCGACAAGTGGTTTTGGCAGTCCTCTCGTGATGTTAACCTGACACTGCCTAAGGAATTCTGCAGAGACCGAAACGGGTGAAAATTTTAAGGTGCAAGGTCAGGACTATACGGCGGATGCATTAACACCTCCCAGCCAAACTCTCGTAACTTTTGCTGAGTGGCTAAAGATGTGTGAGGTCTAGCGTTATCATGGTGAAAAACCATACCCCTTCTGTTGATTAATTCCGGCCGCTTTCTCTCAACTTTTTGCTTTAATCTCATCAGTTGTTCGCAGTACAGTTCAGAATCGATGGTCCTGCCTGGCGGTAACAGCTCATAATGAATAATGCCCTTCCAATCCCACCATACACACAGCATCACCTTGTTGCGAGTTAGCCCGAGTTTCGCCACAGTCTGTGAAGCCTGACCGGCCTTTGACCACGACCTTTTTCGCACGTTCTTGTAATACGTGATCCACTTTCCATCACCAGTTATCAGCTTCTTCAAAAATGGTTCGGTTTCATTACGTCGTAATAAAGAATCACAAATGAGTACACGGTTCATTAGATTTCTTTCAGTGAGCTCCCGAGGCATCCAAATATCGAGCTTTTTTGTGTACCCAGCTTTTTTCAAATGCGCCAAAATCGTTTTGTGGTCAATTCCCAGTTCTCCAGCTACATCGTAACTACTAATATGCCAATCTTGCTTCACTTTTTCAAAAATGGCATTAATTTTGTCCGTAACAGGGCGACCAGAGCGACGTGCATCTTTGATATCAAAATTTCTGGATTGAAAACGCTTAAACCAAATTTGCGCTACTCTCACAGATACTGTATTAGGTCCATAAACATCACAAATTTTTTCGCGGCTTGTGTTGCATTTTACCTTTTTTGTAGTAAAATTTTAAAATGTATCGAATTTCTTTACTAGATTAACTCATTTTAACAATAAGAAAAACAAATGAAAATCACACATTTTCCTAATTTGAATTTGGAATTGTCTTCTTTAAAATTAAAACTTTTTAATGATACCAAAACCAGCCAGATACAAATGGCATAGCCAAAGAGATCTTATTACAAGTTCATACATACTATATGCGAAAAGACTTTTTCCTCAACCTATTATAAAGCTGAAGAGTTTGTTTGTTTGCTTGAACGCGCTAATCTCAGGAACTACTGGTCTGATTTGAAAAATTCTTTCAGTGTTAGATAGCCCATTTATCGAGGAAGGCTGTAGGCCATATAACATCACGCTAAGGCCAATAGGAGCGGAGCACAAATGAAGAATGTTTCAAAATCGGGGGTCTTTTAAACTTATTTTCTTTTTTAAATGTTCCACGCGGACGAAGTCGCGGGCAGAAGCTAATGTATCATAAATATTATTAAAGATAATGAAAGTGTGTGGCAGCACTATGAAGGGGTCCTTTAAAGTGATAAGCGTTCATGGGTTTCGTATTTCAGTTATGGAATTATAAGCAAGCATTTCAACAAAAATACTATAATAGTACGGTATGGGTTACAGGATTAAATATCTATTTATAATATTATAAAATTCTAAAATAAAACGTCAGATAAAAACATCTTAAATAAACGTGCATGTATGAAGAGGTTCATGAAAGTAGATGAAGGGAAAGTTGTTTGTCAGGATCGTCGCGAGTGGAGATCCGTAGTTTCTGCCTACCCCTATGGGAAACAGGCGTGATATTATGTATCTAAATTTCTAAAAATGCCGTGTATCATATCTGAACATTGAAGCTATTTAAAAAAAAAACAACTGGAATACACTATATAAACAATGCAATTTTTTTTAGATTTCTAGTCTGTCTGTTCGGGAGTAAAAATTACTTTCGCTTATCGACAGCAAAATCTTGGACTTAAAATCTGTGCTACTTTTTATCCTGGGAATCCTGCGGGATTTTCCTGGGAATGATTTAAAGTGGCCAAACTGAAATAAAAAATTCAAATTCCGATGCGGTTTTTCACCGATCGATAGCAAATTTTATATAATAAAATCTGTGATACTTTATATCCCGGGAATTTTCCCGGAAATGGTTTAAAGCCGTTAGTATGTATAAAAATTAGCCGATTTCAATAGAATGATAGCTAAGTCCTTTATGATAGGATAGACTCTATATTCCGAGAACCCCCTGGGAAACGTGGACAAAGTCGCGAGCAAATCCTAGTGTATGATGAATAAAATTACACTATTTTAAACGATTTTTTTATCGAAGTTTAAATAAAGCTTCTTTTACATACTTCATGTGTATACGTCCTTATATCAACTTTATATGTACTTATAATATAAATAAAATTGATGTTTCCCCGAAATCAAACATTAGTCCAGACAACGCAACCATAAAATATCATGTCTAAGAAAGCAAATAGTTAGTTGTATATTGATTTAGTGATAATAATAATTGCTGCTGGATGTATGAGATAAGGGTGACCATTATCTAATATGTACAGAGCTGTGATTAGATAACGAGTGGATGTGTTGAGAGTTTGAGACGTCGAGTCACAAAACCAGTTCAATTGCTGATTATTTACAAGCTGAATGCATCTAATATGGCCGGTTCCTGTATCTTACTACTCATTCACTTGCCCTACCATCAGTTGAATTTTGTCATTATATGTCAAATTTTAACCGATAGTACGGCAAATGAACGGTCGGTAAGATATAGGGACCGGGACATCGACTTTGGATAAGTTACTATCTGATATATAACTATATATTAATACGTGAAGCAAAAACTTTGTACCCTTTTTTACGAAAATTGCGCGGACGGAGGAGTATGAAATTTCGCACACTTATAATTTTTTATAGAGAAGGAGTGCAGAATGCTTATATTTTTTATAAATTATGCATAAAAATACATTAAATCAATAAAAAAACATTACACACACGCATATAAGTATACTCTTTTGTTTATTGTTAAAGTCAAATTAACAGTGTAGCCTTGGCGAAATCTGTCATAATAGAAGTATAGTCTTTGACAATAGAACCTTAATAATGTTCAAACTTATAATTTAAATTAATTATGATCGAATTTCGACCTCAAGGCGCACACGCCACAATACAATGTTCTACAATATTGTAACCATGACTTTCGGATAAAATTCAGGAGTGTCTTTTAGGTCTGATTAATGGCCGGTTCCTATATCTTACTATTCATTCACTTACCCTACCATCGGTTGAATTTTGACATTAGTTGTATGGAGCTTATGTCAATTTTTAACCGATAGCAAGGCAATTGAACGGACGGTAAGATATAGAAACCCGCGCTAAAACGATACCTTTAGGCTCGGCGCATATGGGCCACCGACCGCTGTCATCGAATAGTCAGTGACAAGCAGATGACACGGTTTTTCATAGATTTTCTAGGGACTCGCCGAAAACGAGTTGCCGCCACCGGTCGGTGGCTGTGGTCGGTGGCTGTGGTCGGTGGCTGTGGTCGGTGGCTGTGGTCGGTGGCTGTGGTCGGTGGCTGTGGTCGGTGGCTGTGGTCGGTGGCTGTGGTCGGTGGCTGTGGTCGGTGGCTGTGGTCGGTGGCTGTGGTCGGTGGCTGTGGTCGGTGGCTGTGGTCGGTGGCTGTGTCCGGTGGCTGTGGTCGGTGGCTGTGGTCGTTGGCTGTGGTCGGTGGCTGTGGTCGGTGGCTGTGGTCGGTGGCTGTGGTCGGTGGCTGTGGTCGGTGGCTGTGGTCTGGTCTGTGGCTGTGGTCGGTGGCCCGTTTGTGCACACATTTATTTCAGCAGTAATTACACAAGTACAGCAGCAGCAGTATGCTGTGGGTAATTAAAGTCAAAGGCAGAATTTAAATTACCTGTAAGCTCCTGTTTATTTGGTGGAAAGAAAAACAATACTTGGTCTATGAGTAAACCGTCTTTAAGTTTGTCCCTCGCTTACGCCCCCCCCTGCCTAGAATATATATTATCCACAGTTATTTTTCTTTATATTATTTAAAAGACAACGTAACCTCGTCTTTCATATTCGACGTTCTAGGTCCCTAGTAGTTTTTCGTCACCATATTATTAGGGATTATACAAAGGGTAAGCGGATATGTGATAAGATATTTTTCCGTTTTAAAAGTAGTCTTATCATGGCCAGTTTGAATAACTTTAAACACAATGTATACGTAGCTATAAGGAAGATATATTTTCTATATTTGAACTTGGACTTAAATCATACAAGCCATGGGTGAATATTTCAGAAAAGAAGCTTGGAACAACAGCCTATTATGCATATTTATGAATGAATGATGCCAGATTTCTATAATTATCGTAAGCCGTAATTGGCTAATATACAATTTACTTTTGTCTTTCTCTTTGGATGAATTTGAATCATTCAATGTAATTGAATACCATTGTGTTCTTTCACATACAAACAGAGCGGTATTCATTTACATTACTTGTATATAAATGCCCAAACCATAAGAAAATATAGCCGAATATCTGGGTATGACATTAGACACTAAGCTTCGCTGGAAAGCTCACGTCAAAAAGCAACGCCAATAATTAGATATATGCTACAAGAACATGTACTGGCTTCTCGGAAGACATTCTGTTCTGTTAATATCAAATAAAATACTTCTATACTTATGGGATACAGCTATGGAGCTGCACCGAGCCAACCAACCTTAATATTGTTACAATTGGGCCACCTGAATATTTGTAAACAAAGCACATTTATTACCCGCCTTCGGTGTTTGAGCTAATAACATTGAAGCGCTTTTATGACCGTCTTCTTT
Organism: Dendrolimus houi; assembly: GCA_039645545.1. Classification (NCBI taxonomy): domain Eukaryota; kingdom Metazoa; phylum Arthropoda; class Insecta; order Lepidoptera; family Lasiocampidae; genus Dendrolimus; species Dendrolimus houi. The sequence goes on from CM077132.1 coordinate 12,013,490, forward strand.
TGTTTACTTATTTATTGGTTGTTGTGGAGAGCAGCCTATTGTACTCATTTATAGCCGTTCGCAGGCGTAATTAGGCAGGTGTGCGGATTACAATTTCTGGGAAATTGTGTCGACCCTTGCCAGGTAGACATATTGCATCGTGCATTATAAAGCAATGCCCCAATGGAGAGACGGTCAGTCAAGCGATAACCACTAGCGAGACAAGACGTGTGTACATTCGATAATCTATATAGTGACTGACTTTGCACGTGTTATTGAATCGCGCATTACGTTTGGACTGATTGTGTTCAGTTATATTTGTACCTGTGTTATACGTGTTTGTACAGTTCTAAGAAATTCTATAGTAATTCCAACGGCATTTTAATTGGAGTCTCGCACTCGTAACGATATAATACAAAGCTTCCAAAATAAAATAATTAATTTAATTGTACCTAGACATAAATTGTTAAAAGCATCCTCTAAGTCAGGTTGCCTGGAAGAGAGCGCTTTAAGCGATAAGGCCGCATTTGTTTTGCCGTAAAATTATTGTGACTAGTGGTTGCCCGTGGTCGAAATTCGACCATAATAATTAATGTCAAAGACTTATACTTCTATATTCACGGATTTCTCCAAGGCTACACTGTTAATTTGACTTGAAAAACAAACAAAAGAGTATATATGCGTGTGTGTGTCAAATACATGGTAGTGTATATAATGTTTTTTTTATTGATTTAATGTATTTTTTATGCATAATTTAAAAAAAATAGCATTCGTTGCTTCTTCTCTATATAAACTATAAGTGTGTGAAATTTCATACTTCTCGGCCCGCGCAATTTTCGTAAAAAAGGGTACAAAATACCTAGTAAGAAGACTCAAAAGGACCAAACCTTTCGAGTTAGTGTTGTAAAACTATCAAGACAAAGTGGAGTGCAATATGCTTAACATTAATAAAGAACAGACGAACAAAGTCTGCTCCTTAATAGATACAACAAGTAAAAGTGTTATCGGACACTTTTTTAGTATAAATAATGATATCTCGTATTTTAGGTCAGATTTAAATTACTTATTAGACTTATTTCTTAGATTAGACTGTAATTTTTATGTTGTATTTTTAAGACGCAGCTTTAGTAAAAAAATACAACATTACTTGTATGATTTTTGAAGTGTAACTTCTTTAGAATCGTTGTGATTTGAAATTCGATGAAACGAAAAAGCGAAATGAAAAATAGCGACACTAAAAAGAGATAAACACATAAAATTCAACTTTATTTCATTCGAAATAAAACATTTCTCTTTACCCGTTAGTATTAATTTTAACTTTAAATAAAACTTAAAAGATTTCAAATGAATTGTAGCTTTATAGATTCTTTTATACGTAGATTAACAGGTACATAAATACACATACGTGCATTGAACAACAGTAACAATTCCAGTAAAGTGGTAACAGTGCATTGATTTTTGAACTTTATACTAGTGATTTAAAGTGTAATTTAAATTGAATTATTACGAATAAGGGCCAAAATAGCTAGGAATAAAGACGTCTATAATAGAATAGAAATGCGAAAATATGTATGTGCAGTTCACACTTGTCTACTAAGCGTTGTAGATACAATTATGTTCGCCTATATATTCTCTGAAGTTTCACGTCTATTGCGTGTGAACTGCACACATACACACACAGAATTTTATTTAGAGAATTTACATCACTTGTAGCGAATCATTGGAAACTAACTATACATATTTTGCAATTTTACATCAAGAGATTATTAAACTAAAACAGCCGATCCGTAATTAGTTTTATTTTCATTTAAATTATTTTGAAGTTTTTCGTTAATAGTTCAAATTTCGGGTTTTAAAGCTTAAATATATATTAGATTTTGAATGAATGTGACATCACGAAATTTAGGACACTTCCCACCCCTTGTTATACAATGTCACACTTCAACTTTATGGATGACCCCTTACTTGTTCAGCGTCTAAAATATTTATACATATATACACACGCACGCACACACAAACATACACACACACACACACACACACATATATTAGGTGGCGCAAAAAAACGACTTTTCTTGAGTCTCTAGTGAAAAAATGTTAGTTTTTGATGTTTTAAGAACAACCTCATGCGGGCCGGACCTCTCATAAAAAAAATTTAAGAGCTCGCTCCAAATTGTTTAAGATATCAAAATATGCCAAAAACTTAATTTTTTTCTATAGATATAATTTTATAGACCAAACAACAATAAATTTCTGAAAGTTTCAGTTCAAAATTTGAATTTTAAAAGGTAGCTCATAATTTTTTTATTTTACTACTGCATTACTCGCTCGAAAAAATCTAAAGCTCTAGCACAAAAACTTTGAGAAAGCAAGACTCAAAAAAAGTCGGTTTTTTTTGCGCCACCCTAATATATATATATATATATATATATATATATATATATATATATATATATATATATATATATATATATATATATATATCACACAAAACCTTAACTTTTGCTCATGCTAATTACCTAAGCATTCTATAGAAAAAATATATTCGGGCGTCTTAAGTTATTTGTGTGTAGACACCTGCTTGTGATAAATGCAGTGAAATTCAAAGTGAAATAGATTATTGTGCGGCCTTTGAATGTTATCTATCAATCCTCGACTTCAAGTCTATAATAACTCAGCGTGCGTCCACACGCAGTAGACATGGGTCATCAAAATGGCTACTTTTTAAAATACTTTATAATTATGCTACTGCTTCATCTGGGATAATGTTATAGTTATTAACCGTTTCACACAGATGTAGTGATAGGCTTAATGCAATAATTTTGATGCGATATTATTATTGAACTTAAATATTGACAGATAACGTATATATGTATGTACACTAATTTAGCTATTTGTTAACGGCGTTATTTATAATGTTATAAGACGTATTTGGCCGCAGTCAATAACTATAACATTACCGCAGGTGAAACCGGAGTATTATAGTCACGCGTTAGTGACATAAAAGCCTATCCTATATATTCCGCATATCAGTGTATCTAGTATCCATCTCTAAGTATTTTCGAAATAGTCGTTTCAAGGGCACAATTCTCCGCTGTATTGTTAAGACATACGACATGTGGTATGATATCAAGAGTGGATGCAAATGTAAGATTATTTGCAGCCCCGCTAAGGCTTCTGTCACATCTCTACCATTTGGTTATTCCGGTTCGCCTTACGTTGCAATATTTCATATCTCAAACTATACACGAAACAGGCCGCCGTATTTTTATTTTTATTCAAATATTTGATAAAATTTAACTACAGTAACATGTTCGTGCATCACATGTGGACGAGCAGAAGATATGGCCCTCACCGTAAACCATAATTGAACGCAAAAGCACATCGGAATATTACCATGATAAATATTTTACATTCAAGTATGGACGCAGGGTAAGCCATCACATCGTCTAAGTAAAGAAACGCACCGCTCCATATCAGTTCAAATTCTTATCAACAAATAAAAATAAATTCTTTATCGGGTACATATTATCATAGTTTAAACGATTTTTTATCTTATTTGTCATAAGTCGGCAATATATTATAATATAATATAACAGCATTAACGGATCACAAGTATATTATTACTCGTAAGATTCGTTGCAATATTGCCATGAATAGTAAATAATTATAGCAATAATTTACTCACTGCCGTATAGTATATAGATATATAGATGCCGTTTTGAAAATAAAATATAATAGTCCGTTATCATTAAGTAGCATCCACGTAATTAATTTGTATAATATATTTCAAATACGACTGTATGGTTGACATTACTATAATATGTAAGTTGTAACGTTATTATAAATTTGACTTAAGAATTGTTATAAGGTTGCAAACATTTATATTTTTTTTATTGCAGGAGTTCAGCAGACAGGCCGATGGCCCACTTGGTGGAAAGTGGTTACCGTCGCCTTTGGACATTTGCAACACCAAAGGTGCTACAAATGCGCTGCTGCTCTCTTAAAGGAGACTGGAACCTGGTCGCTGATGCCGGAACACAACACAAGGTTGTTATGGCGGCATACTCTAGACCAGGGTTGGTCGCCATCCAGTCTAGCAAAAACTACATGAAATCAGTTGTTACTTATTAGTAGTTATTCACCACTTGACACGCAATGTTAGTGTTTTCAAACTTACCTGTACTCTGATTTTTAATTACCTGGAACAAAATGACAGCTGGGATCGAACTCTTTCTATTTATACGTAAGTAGTACTTAGTAGAAATTAAATTATACTATGAATAAAATTATACTTACAAAATAACTTAAATATATAAGTAAAAAAATATTCCAAAACGCTGGTGGCGGGGAGTGCGGCCAAAATGCTGGCCGCATTTCCGCGTTGGATGGCAATGCTGATGCGTTGCCCTAGGTGCAAGACAGCTTTTTGTTCTCATAGAGCTGATTAGTTGCAGGCCTCCACGGCCTCGGGGTCTCGACCCCGAAAGCCACAAATACGGTGTGTAAAAGCCAAAGCCAAAATGAGTTGTGCGAGTTGAATCAACAACTCACCACTGTGGGTCGAATGTTACAGAAATTCTATAAGATTCAATCAACTCACAATGATGAGTTGCTCCAAGCTTGCAAAACCAAAAAAAAGCTAGATCGCAGCTGTTATTCTAGTCCAGGTAATTAAAAATCAGAGTATAGTATGTTCGCTGTCAGTTTTCTCCTATGTCGTCCTATTTGTACTGACTTTGAATGAGTCCCTATTCATACAATAGTAAAACATAATAATATAAATTGTTTTTCCTTAGAATATCAGTTTAGTACAAGACACTCACAATTTTTGCAACCAATATATCACTATTTAATGATGTTTACATGTCTTAGTCAACTGGAGAAACATCTAAAGTGAAATATTAAAGTATACAACTTAACCTAATCTATCATGTACATTGTGCAAATTAAACTAGTTTTAAGTTTCGAAAATGTTAGTGTTTCTATTAAAATTTTAATAATAAATCTTAAGAAACCTTTAGAATATAGTAATATTGTTAATGTTGTATTAGTATTAGTACATACCCTAGATTACGTTATATTTGATAATAAAAGGAAATTGTTATCGTTTCCTTTATCTCGCCCAGTTAATTGATAACATAACCTTTTATATCAATCAATATTTCTTCAGTTTTATCGTTTGGTGTTTTGTTCATTGTCATAATAATAGAGCCAAGGTGTGAAATAGTTAAAATAATAATCGTCCATATTTTTTACCATTCAACATGGGATAGAATAATATATCGGTAACTAAGGCAATAGTCTTTCTACTGATATTTTCTTTCACAGTTGCCACTGGCCCGGCAGACATATTGGTCCTCTATAGCCGGTGGGATTTTTCGGCAAACGTTCCCCAATGGTGGGAGGCCCGTGCTCAGCAGTGGGATATTTATGGGCTGTTATTATATTCAAAGGCCACACAATAATCTATTTCAGTTTGAATTTCACTGCATTTATCACAAGCAGCGTATGTACCTCCCCCCACCATACATGAACTCTTCATATAGGGTCGTGCGTAGAGGGCTGCTGATCAGAATAGTAAAAAAAAATCGATTGTTAAAAAAACTCAAGTGTGTCAGATTAAGACAAGGTGAGTTACTTACATTACAGAAATGTCTACATTTCAATAATCTAACAATTTGCGCGTGACATAAGGAAGGAAATAGGAGAGACATAAATTTGCAAAAAAAACGTCACCTGGGCATTTGTCGAGCGCGGTCAATTTTTTTTTAATTTGAAGGAAATCATTCAAGGATCACGGGAATAATATAATCTGCCTATTTCCACAAGCCGAAGTAGTTAAAATCATCAATAAATTGTGGTACGTGCAGCTGCTGAGAACTATGTATTTCCATAACAAATGTGGATGGAAAATTGGAGATGACTTGATTCGTTGGTAATTAACTACCAGAAGTGTATGAAGATGTTGTCATAGCACATGATAATTTAGGAGATGCTCCAGATTCAGGTGTTTTTTTTTTCAATACTGTAATATCATATAATAAACAAAAGATTCTTGAGTATCATAACTATTTCTTGTTGCAGATACGCAAGATGTAGATGAAAACGACCAAATCGAACCGGACTTCTATTATCAAGATGATATCACTGATGATGCAAATTAACATAAAACAAATATCTATTTTTTTAATTACATATTCCTTATATATATATATATATATATATATATATATATATATATATATATATATATATATATATATATATATATATTACTTTCTGCTAATTGTATTTGTTACATTCAATAATTTAAAAAAAATATAAATCTTTTTTTCAAACTTTCAGATTAAGGAAATTCCTCTACATAATTGTCAGATTATGGGTCAGCACAATAAGGACATCAATCTGAACCGTCTGTATATTAATCTGACGAGCTCAAATAAATTTTTTTATTCCCATTTTAACCCCTTCGTACGGCCACCCCTGTTATCAGTAACACATGGGGCGCATACATTTTTAATATCTAACGCGCTTAAGCATTTCTGAGTGACTCTTCTTTTTACACTTTTGAAAACCTGTACACGCTCTCCCCACTAGTGAAAGGATGATACATCATATAACCTTTTTTTCTTTGTTAGCATCTAATCTTCACAATCCAAAAGGTCCCCGCGACGCTCGAATAAGTCCCCATTTAGCCTCTTGAGCTCCCCTACTATAAAGCTTTTCATGTGAATTCTGCCTATTAATCTCCGATCACATTTCCTGTGAAACTTATTAAATTATCTATAAAACAACATATCCTATAGGTACTCATCTCCTGTTTGTAAAGTATCAATTTATACCATATTTGATTAAAATTGACTTTGAAAGTGGAATCATGTTGAAGTTAAGAAAGGTCAAACAGCATCTTAACAAATTAACTTTCATACTTATTTGTTAGTATGGATTGGTATGGCTATGTGAGAGTGGAAGTGTAGATAAGTTAATTAACAATTAGTAAGATCAACAAATATAACTATATAACCTATGAACTTATATAATTACTAGTTATTGCTCACGGCTTCGCTCGCGTTAATGTTACCCCACGGGAACCGTATATTTTTCCGGGATTAAAGTAGCCTATGTACTATGCCAGACTATAATCTATCTAACTGTGCCAGATTTATCCTGAGCCGTTTAGCCGTTCTGGAGGGATAGAGCAACAAATACCTAACCAAACTATACACTTTAAAATTCACATTACTTAATTAATGATAAATACATATTTATAAAGAAAAATATTATAAACCAATACAAAAAGAAAACTAAACTTAGATATATTGTATCTACTTATAATCCCTTAAGACTATAAGTAAAATACTGAGCCTGGATCACCGTCTACACATAAAGTGTAAGGTGCCAAAAACGCTGGCTACGTCTCTCTGAATTGGGATACTGACGCGTTGTCGAAGATACACACCAAACCTCTGATAACCTGAAGAGTCTCTGAGCAGTCTTGATAGCTCTTTATAGAAGAGGCTTATGACCTCCGGACCCCACAATTGACTAAAACTGTACTACTTTCAACAAACACTAGTTTGAACATTAATATTTTAGTTTCTTTTATGGATGTATAGGTTTGCGTTTGACCACTGTTCCGCCTGATGTTGAGTGAAGTCTAGGATGGAACACGCTTACCTAGAAGATATATATTCACTCGTGACTTGAAGACTTCAAGACTGTATTTGTCAGGAAATACATAGGTAAATAACAAAAACAGTGGGCGTTCGTCACCATTTCGAAACCATTCCGTATGTGTGGCTACAAGCTGCACCTGACCATTTCGTTTTTATAGTAAACATGTTAAATGGGAAACAGTTCTGAAAATCAGGGTATTTATATTGGTTAGCTAAACGACCTTGCGTGAACTGACAGATGTACGAAATAGTCGAGTGGCGGGTGCAACTAATTACTTCTCGAATCCGTTTAAAGACGAAACTCCTTGTTATTTCATTTGAAACTAAACTCATTTATTTCTTTATTGCACTAAACCTATACATGTATTTCATCATATACTCGAGAACTTTACTATTTTTATAGATGGAGACCTCTTACTTCCTTGTATGTATAATGTAACAAAACTTCGGCTAATTATTTTTCCTACCAAAATTAGTACATAGTCATTTTGTGAATGTCCTTTGTAAATTTTTAATGCTTAATAATATATATATATATGTGAGTGGCGAGTCGGCCGTCTGCCCATTTTTCTATGTTCCTCGAACATTTCGACGGGCAGACGCCATAGTCCCCATATTCCCAGATCCCTAGTACCACTAGCAGTTCACCCCAATAGACCGATCTGATCTCATTTCCCATAATAGACCTACACTGGCCGGGGCTTGTCCTTGGGTGCATTATTATATGGTGCAGACAGGGATCGTCGGTCAGTATCACGTCACATTTACATTAAATTTGTCAAAGGGCCTTTACGTGTTGGCCTTCCCATGGTCCCACGCAAAAAATCCCTACAGAAGTCCACATATGTATATTTGAAGACCACCTGCCATAAAAATGGCACGTGGTCTTCAAATATATATATATATGTAAAAAGTAGTTAGTAACTTTATATTTGTATTGTCCACAAATTCGCAAAAACGCGTATAAACGGCACTGACGAAAATATAGTGGCTAAAATTGCACTTAGCTTAGCACCTGTCTTTTCTAACTTTGAAATTGGCAAAATCAATGCCGAAGGCGTTGAAGCCATAGTTAAAAAAAAAGAATGAATACCTTCAATTTAAAAAGAAGTTAATGATTAACTGATCTCTTTAATAGGTAATACAGTATTAGTAGGTTTCTGTGACTTTAACATAATTATTACAGCTAGGCTTATTCGACAAAATAACTGTATGACACCAGCGTGGGTGGTAGATTTGATGCCGGTAGATCGTGATGTACTTACCACGATTAAATCGTAGATGTCTTAAAAGATGGCCAGGTAAAAAGCACCTACAATAAACGTGTATGTATGAAGAGATTAATTAAAGTACATGAAACAAAAGATGTATGTCAAAATCGTAGCAAATGGAAATCCATCGTCTCTGCCTAACCCTATGGGAAACAGGCGTGATAATATGTATGTTCATTAGATTAAATATAACATACAAAATAATATCAGCCTATAAATGTCCCAATGTTGAGTAAAAACTCCCATTTTACTTGCCTGTCTTACCAGCTCTTACTCTTGTCCAAAGTAGATTGCCAGATTTCTCTTTGGTCATCTAGATGTACAGGTTTCATCACGACATTAGCTCTTAGTAGTAGCCACAATTATGCACATTCCTTAGCAGTACATTCACTCTGTAAAAATTCCAACCTACGCATTTAAATGCGACGCGGATTCTTAGCCATTTAACCCGGAAGATATTTTTTCTGCCTCTCCTGACACATACGTTCGTCAGGGTATTTCTTTCTTTTAATGATATTTTCACTATATTATTGCTTTTTCTACTATTCTGTCTTTGCTTTTCAAAACAGTCTTATATCTATCTATATCTGATCATTCTACTATTCAAACTATTAGTAATTTTAATTCTAGTATACGAAATTTCTGTTTCTGTATTTATACTGCTTACATTATACCATTTATCCATACAAGTCCCCTTTCCCTCTCTATGGCTTATTTTTTTACACTATTTTATTTCCTTCTAGTCTACAGACTAACTAGGAAAATTTCTTATTATAACCGTATCTAAAAGTTTTAAGTTTGTTTGTTTTATAAGCCCTAAAATAACAAAATCCACTATGTTGTATATGTTACCATCTTTATAATTAATAATTCAAATATTAATTAATCCACCTTATATAATTCCCACCTAATGTTATAATTCAGTTTATAATTAATATTCCAATATGTGGTTTAATATTTTCCTGTTTACATTTACACCCGTTGATTTAATACATTAAGAATTTTCTTATATTAAGTATCTTAAGAGTTGCTATTTGCGTTTACAGTAAATTAGATAATAAATTATACGCTTATAAGCAGATCAAAATCTACAAACGTTTTCTTAATTTGGTGTAATTTTTCCCACATTTTATCTACAGTCAGTCGACTATAAATAGATATCTTGTGGTGAACATGTATTAGGCCACTCAAATCACATAATTGTATAGTGAAATCGGGATAGTAATACAATTAATGCTGACCCTCATTCTGACAGATATAATATTTTCTTAAGTTTTTGAGACTTGTATACATAATAAAACTACGTTTTACAATTTATTACAATATTAAAATACAAGATCTTTTATCGGACGAAAGCACTTATAAAAAGGTCAAAACTGATCCCACTGATAAAGTAACCAAACAAACATAGCGGTTAAGAAAAAACACCCCGAAAAATTAAGTTTAGACGTATCCGCACTCACACCATCTTGCGCCAAAGCGCCTAAACTGTATGGGTTTCCTAAACTTCATAAAAACAACATCCTATTGCGCCATATAGTCACCCAGCTTGACTCACCAAAATACAGCCTGGCACAACAGCTAGCGAAGACACTCAACAATCTTCGCGGCAACACACCCTACCATCTCAAGGATTCCTTCAACTTCATCAGCGCAATTGAAAAATTGACATTAGCTGAGGATGAAGTACTAGTCAGTTTTGATGTCCAGTCCTTATTTACCAGCTTACCAGTAGAAAACTGCATTGAGATTATTAAAAGGAAGCTAATAGATAATGACATGCCTCAGGAATATGCAGACCTACTAAAACATTGCCTCAAATCAGGCTATTTTGTGTGGGACTACGGCTTACGACCAAATCAAAGGTGTAGCCATGGGCTCACCGGTGTCTCCTGTCGTGGCTGATATTTTTATGGAAGACTTCGAACGGAAGGCACTGGATACTGCTCCGCCTAAGCCGAATATGTATAAAAGGTATGTAGACGATACTTTTGCCGTCCTCCCAAACGATAAAGTCTCTGCATTTCTAGATTATCTCAATTTCATTAACAGTAACATTAAATTTACTGTGAAACTAGAGGCAAACCATAAATTAGCTTTTCTGGGTGTACTCATCCTAAGGAACCCTGACAATACTTTTGGCCATACGATGTATACGAAACTTACCCATACAGGCAAATACTTTCATGGTTCGTCTCACGACCATCCTAGTCAGTTAGCTACCGTGGGAAAATCTTTGTTTCAGAGAGCACGTAATATCTATGACGAGAACCACGTGACTGAAGAGCTTCAGCATGTCAAGCGAGTCCTACATCGCAATCAGCTGAAGACTCCACATCAAGTTCGCAAAGGCCCCAAACTACTTTCAGTTGAGCGGTGCTCTGCAACCCTACCCAACATCAAGGGGGTCACAGACAGAATTGGTCACACCCTCAGGCGAGCTTCAATCAAAACATATTTCAAGCCACATAAAAAGATTACCCAGTTTTTGAGACCTGTGAAATGCAATATCCCACTCCAGGATGCAGGTGTCTATAGTCTCGATTGTGACTGTGGATTATCATACATTGGACAAACAGAGAGGAGCATAAAAACACGGATAAAAGAACACATTGCTGACATGAAACACACAAGGTCTACGAAGTCTGCGATCAGTGAACACACGCTGGATAAACCCAACCACTACATCAGATTGGATAAACCACAAATCCTCGTGAAAGAGAATCGTTTCATATCTAGAATGACGCGTGAGACTATTGAAATCAAAAAACACCCAAATTTCAATAGAGAAGATGGTTGGCAAGTACAGGTGGTACTTGCCAACCATCTTTGGGGTCCGATCATCAAAACTATTAAGAGCCAAACCCAGCAAAAACCAACTGCCAGACCTCAAGACACTCTGAGCTCTTTCTGCGTGTAACGGAACACAAACCATTCTGATTGATAATTTATTTTATTTTTCCTTTCACCCATTTTAATATTATATAAAATTATTAAAGCTAGGCATGTTTGCTGAAGAGTTTCTTGCATCGCTTCTTCTCTTCAAGCCACAACATGTTGCGAAGCGGTGGTAAATTAGATTAGGCTCCTATAGAGCATAAATAAATAATAACCATAAACAAATATAAACTAAATAATTAAAATGAACAAGTTGGAGGTAGGCTAAATAAAACTTTAACAATACTCATTTTCACTTGATATCTTTGTCTTCCGTGATCACAGCCACGGAAAAGTGGCCGAAACATCGGAACAATAAAAATTAAAAAAAAGTTAAGACGTAGTTTTATTATAGATGTACGAAAATTAATATGTTCATATATATGAACATATTAATAGTAGATTTAAATAAATATATATATATCTATCTATATATATATAATGAAAATGGCCTTCGTTTGAGGCTCAATCACGCCTAAACCACTGATAATCGACATGAAACTACCATTCGATGCGAAATTTTTCCTAGATGGTTTATGGCTATTTAGTTTTCGAATTCTGACGTTCCTTCATTTTTTATTGCTGTTTTACTTTCATGAACATTTATCCTGCTAATAAGAACAAAAGACAAGCGTTTTCTCTTGATTCTTTTGTTTTCATGGATTTCAACGGAGTTTACTAAACGGATTATGTTCTTTTACATTCAGCTAAAATCTACTTAAAACTTCCACGCATCCACCCACAACTCCCACTGCATCTCATTTTTGATAAAAATAAAATGCCGTATCTATGATCGAGTATCACTTAAGAACAGCTAGACCGATTGGGTTTTTTTTTGTTGTCTTCAGAATTGTCAGGAGAAGGTTTATATGTAAGAAAATTTTAAAAAGTCTGCTAAAACGTTAAAAATTTCGATGATAATCACTCATCACAAAATCTCGGGAACTATAGGACTTAGAAATGTGAAACTTGGTAGGAATATTATCCCCAAAGGGGGATTGCGGGGGCGTTAACAATGAACAATTCCCGTTTTTAAACTATAGCTCCTATAAATTCTAAATTTGGTAGGAATCTTCTGTAAGAGATGTAGAAATAGTCTATGAACGAATTTTACGGTAGCTCACCCCACAGGGGTTGCGGGAGTGGTTTAACAATGAAAATTTTTATTTTTAAGCCGTAGCTCCTACAGACTCCAAATTTAGCTAGAGTCGTCTATATGTGATGCAGAAATGATTTAAGAGCGGATTTTACAACAGCCCACCGCCGAAAAAGATTGCGGTAGTGGGTGTTAAAATGTGAAATTTCTATTTCCAAACTGTAACCTCTATAGACTCTAAATTTGGTAGTTAATTTATAAAAAAACGTTTATTAATATATTAACACATAATATTTAATCTTCATCTTCATCTTCAATAATCATCTTATGGATTGCAAGAATGGTAACTCTTCAACTACGAATTCGTTCGAGAAAGTGATTTGATCGAAGAATATTCTAAATTTTGAGTCGGATAGAAATTGATCATTGATAGTTGGGAAGTGACAAACAAAATCCGCAGCATTTGAGATCGTCACAATCTATATTAATGATCAATTTTTTTATATAAATTCAAAATGGATGCGATTAAATTGAGAAGAAAAAAATAATTTAAATGACGGTAGAACTTTGCTTAGACATTACTTGATTTTGTTTTATTCTTAAACAATGACGAAGTGGAGCATTTTCAACTGCAAACAGATAATTATATGAACGCATTCCCGTTAAAAAAAAAAACGTACTAATTTCTTCCTCCATAAGTTTGAAAACCATATATTTCTTCTACATAACCACGAAAACTGAATCGATAAATGTAAATTTACGTAATGTGTCTATCGTTATCTATTTAATTATTTTTATACCTGTTATTTCTTCTATAAAAGTATCCGTCATTTGGATGAATAATAATAAATGAGTCCCTGATTAAGTTTACGACGTTATCATGGTTATTCATCTTTCACAGGTTATATCAATCTGTCATTTAATAGAGAGTCTTTTGTTTTATCATTTGTTTTCTTTGGTTATGTTAGTCTGTTATTTAATCGATCGTCTTTTTTAAAAACAAAAATAACATAATATAATTTTAAGAGTTGAATGAAGAACAAGTTTATAATCAGTTCATAAAGAAGATACGTATATTCATAATTTAATAATATATTTATCTTTTATATATATATATTTATCTTTTTTAGAAGATATATATTAATTTATCAATAATAAGTGTATTTATAAATCTATTAAATATTTATAAATTATGTAAAAATAGTAAAATTATGGCGAAAAAGAAAAGCTCAAATTGGCCGATCGACACGTAGAACGAAGAGACAAAAAATAGTACGTTCACAACAATTTGTCGATGAAGCAATTGACGAAAATATTGTCAACAACGATATAAATAATGAAGAAATTAGAAAAATAATATCAATGACGATGATATTAATAATGAAGATAATAATGATATTGATAATAATAATAATAATAAGCCCCCTAATACAACCACACGTCCTGATTGAAAACTTAATCACGTGGGAGGCGGACACACGAATGAGAAATTAGTGGCGTTATAGGACCGCTGCCCGGGGGCGATCGCCGGGACACACCTGGAGCTGACGCTGGGTGTTTCAGCATGCGAATTGTCAGCGGTGAGGAGTTGAACAGGCGGGCTCCCACCGACAAAGATGCTACAGCCGAAATCCGTGACGATGGTGATAGTTTAACAGTCAGAACAAACACTCCAATAGAACCATATAGCCCAAGTACTGTATCGTACACACCCTCCAGATCATCTTCACCTTCCGTATCATCGTGACCCCAAACACTCTCTTTTAACCCAGATCCACCCATACCAGTCTTGAATGTTGCACTTGAAATGGAGCAAAGATGTGAATACATTTATCATGCGTACTTATTTTCACACAACCAAATTAGAGACCGACATGACCAAATTACATCAACTTTTTTCCCAACAATATCCGGAAGAAACCGCTTCAGAACAAAGAATATTAATAATTAAAAAAAGGTTAAATAAATCTATGTCATTCGCCTGGCAAAGTAATCCGTTTCATAATTCGATGAGATAGAGTGAATATGTACTGTTGATAAAGAAGAAATAAAGTTTACTAATACTTAGTTATACGTTTATAATGTTCGTTGCAACGATACACATGAAGTTAATAAATAAACAAAAAAAAAAATTGAATGGTTACTAGGTTCATTGTTTTTTGCTATTAAAAAAAAATAAGCAAATAAACATTTAGACCATTCATCTGTCATCAACGCTACTATCAACATCAACTTCATGAATTTTCAACGGCCACCATTCTTCCGGCAAGGGCGTCGTTATGAGTATGTCTTTTTTATAATTTTTAATTGAATTTAAAATCTTTTTTGTTTATTTTATAAATTATTGATTTTTTTTTCAGATTCCCTGGGTACGTTCAGGAGCTTTTCGTACCGTGAATTACTCTTTACCGACAATTTTTCATTTTGGTATCCGTGATCGTTCTGGGGATCATGTTATAATATGATTGTCGATAATCAGGTAAAAAAGGTTGTGGTTAAACGTACTCTCTGCTAACCGTATTGGTCCGCTGGTTATACGTTTAACCATTTCCATTAAAACATTTTATGATTTTTCTTTTTCAAATATCATATCGCGTTACAGATGCCATCTGGAACTTAATATAATAATATATTTTTTACTTTTGAAGGTGCTGATGATTCGCGTGGTCTGCCACCATTTGATGTCGGTCAAAATGACTCGCCGTTTGAATTTCGAGTTTTAGTTTGAACTTCGTTATGTTAACGAGTATGTTTTACGTCCCGGCAAACTCAACTTGCGAGCGACGAGTCGTCGAATGTGAGATGGAGGAAGATTGATACTCATTTCTCCATGAATCGGACCATTTCTATTGACTAATTTCTCCATTTATTCTTTGTTTTGTTGTTCATCAACATTTATTTTTATTATAATAATAATTTATTATATCAATAAATTTTATTTTAAGTGAATTTGACTATTTCAGAAAAAATAAAATAACAAAAAAAGCAAAAAATGAATAAAAAAAATAAAAATTAACAAAAAAAAGCAAAAAAATTATATAAATAAAAAAAAATTAACAAAAAAAGCAAAAAAATAAAAAAAATGATGTATAAAATTTAATTTATTTCCTTTGAAAATTCGCCCAGCGAAGCGGGCGGGGACGGCTAGTATATATATATATACATTTAAATCTACGTGCCGTAAAGCCGAAAGGAAACTTATGAGGACTTAATTAATATAAAAAAAAAAAAAAAAAATCTTCAAAAGAGCTCTTCAGAGTAACATTTTGTAGCCGATTCTCATTCGTACAATTCTTTCATAACACAGATTTTGTTTAAGGTTATTGATTATGGCCGGATTCGTGTTATTAAAAGCCTTCAAAATAACGCCGTTATCGAATAGCTACAATAGTGATACATATTATCTGTCGATATGTAACGTCATTAACAATTAAAAACAATATCGCATCATAAATAATACATTGCATCCATCGCCACATTTGCATGAAACGGATTATATATGTAACATTATCCCAGATCAAGGCCCACCATTATAAACAAACCTTTATGCAAGGTACAGTATTTTCATTTCAAACAGTAAAAAACGAATAGGTCATTGAGACAAGTAAAAATACATCCAGTGCTTTAAAAATACAGCATTCTAAAGATTTTAGATTTCATGATAGTACGTAGAAAAGCAATCATGTAATATCTTTATTCAAACTCGGTAATTCACCTCAAAGTACGCGGAAATAGATTATGATTGTGTGGAGATTTAAATTGTGATTTCAGAGATTGCCATTTCACTTCCTGGAATAGTGTTAAAACAAATATACATTACACACCTTGTTATCTTAGGGCGATAAAGATTGGAATCTATTTTGAAATTACACATTTATAAGTTTTAAATAGGAAACAACCGATTTAAAAGAACTTTAAAATTAACTTTTTTTTAAATTATCATTAAAGAATAACATAAATAATTAAAATATCCTATACAACCTCGTAACATGCAAAATATTGTAAATAAACATGTAGCTTAATTTAAAATTAATATTAGTATTCTAATCACTCCATTATACACAATGTACAGGCACAGTTAATTTTAACGTTCTCTTTAAATCGGTTGCTTTTTATTTAAAACTTATCTATTTTATATTTTAAGGCATCTAAGAAAAAAGTATGGCCAATGGAGCAGACGAGTCTTGGAGTGGAGACCACATCTCGGTAAACGAAGTGTCGGACGCCCTCCAGCCCCATGGACCGACGACCTGTGCAAGGTCGCCGGTAGGCGCTGGATGAGGAAGTCAGAGGAAAGGGATGAGTGGCGCCGACTTGGAGAGGCTAAAGTCCAACAGTGGACGGCGAATGGCTGACGACGACGACAAGGAAAAAAGGATTACTAGTTTTGCTTTCATCTCTTAAAATGTCTGCGTGATGGGAGGTAGAGTGAAGCAAAAGAAAGATTACCTAAGAAAGTGTTCCGAATGAGAAATAGACCTACTTGAAACTAAAGAAGAAAGTCGGAATGTTTAAAAAATAGTACCAGAAGTACTAAAATAAATTATACTTACATGAAAACCTTATCTGTATTTTTAAGTTAGGTAAATTTTTGACATAATAGCCATAATGATTCAATACAACATAAAAAAATCAGTTTCGTATTTTTCAGTCCAAGTTCTCATATCAATGAACTTAAAATGGAACCACTTCAAAGCTATGCCAATGATGAATCATTGCAATCGTTTTATACACAAAAAGTTGTGCACCGATATAGTACAAAAAATACAGAAGAATGAGAACTCCTTCCTTTTTAAATCGGTTAAAAACTGAATAATGTTTTTTTGTATTTTTTATTGCAGGAGTTCAGCAGACAGGCAGACGGCTCATTTGATGGAAAGTAACACAACACATGCAACACCAAAGATGCTATACAAATGCGCTGCTGCTCTCTTAAGGGAGGGAGACTGGAACCTGGTCACTATTGCCGGAACACAACACAGGGTTGTTATGGCGGCATACTCTAGACCAGGGGTGGTAGCCGTCCAGTCGGGCAAATACTCTACCACCTACCTGGCTGTGGGTTGTTTTGTCGCCTCTTACGACAGGCCACCTGGCCGCAGGAAATTGTAATATTTCTCCGTTCCTGCACGAATGTAATTGTTTATCCCAATAAAGATCATATCAGATTACGTCATGTAGTAAAGCGAAGCTACAGGGAAGCATTAGTGTGTATAATTATAATTGCAAATAAAAGATTTTTCATTAAATACGTATTTCGTTCGCTGGAAATCGTTATCAATGCATACCAACACCAAGCTTATAAGCCAATTTCATATTAAGCACTTTTTTATGCCGACCTGCTTCACCGCGGGTGCGTTAATGCAAGGTAGTTTACTAAAAATATAAATTTAATGGACTGAAGACCAGTTCTCGGGCGAGTCGTATGTGGGGTTGCCAAGTTAATTTGAAATAATCTGTGAACAAAGAACATTAGCTAGACACGATTTTTAAAATTGTATCATTTGAGGTACTTTAGCATAATGAAATAAATTTTATGTGCTGTAGTGATTTTGATAAAACTTAAAACGAGTCCCTTATACCATTATTTTCTTTTTAAATTTCAATTTTTAAACTGAACACATTCAAAAAACATATTTTTCATTTCTCATATTCTGAAAGTACGCTTGGAATTGGGGATGAAAACAATACTTTTCGCCCCTGGGAAACAATGCCCTGCTGTCAAAAACTTTAGGAAACTATGTGAACCCTAGATAATAAATACATGCGACTCACGTCGTTACTTTTTTTTACAGACACTATTAAATCACGGCATAAAGTGTAATACAAAAATATCAATAATTTGGTAACATCATTTTATACCTATAAATTACTTTTCACTAAATTATTTTTTAATTTATCTTAATTTGAGCTAAACATTTACAACAGTCAGTGACAAAAAAAATATACTGGCTGGTAGAATATCACAGAAAAAAATATATGTCCTTTCATGTGACGCACGTGATGATGTTTCATCAGATTTAGATATGGATTTAGTGCCTGATTTTCTTAGAGAAGTAGTTGTTTATTGATCTAATAAGATATTATTTACTTTCCTCATATTCGAAATGAAAAGCAGAGTGTTAACCTCGGGTGAAAGGCCTGTTTAGGCACTCGAATTATTAGCGTCCTCGATACGCTCGTGCGCCAAACCATCTGATGCCTAAACAGGTTACTTTCACCTCTCTTGTAACAATTGTGATACTTGCAACAACTCAGAAGGGTTTATGGTAGTAAAAGAACAGCAACTGGTCACAATACTTTATATTCACAGAACCTTACGGTTTTAATATATTACATACACTGACTATTCAAACTCGACAAGCATTTTTAGAACACCTCGACATCCCTCCAATTTTACAGTATATGAAACTTAACATATTGGCACAACCGATAGCGGATTTAAGTCATTGATAAACTATTTTAATTAAAGGGTTATGCACGACTAGAATGTAATACATTATTGTTTAGATATTTCAGATAATATTTTATATAAGATATTGTATAAAATATTATACTTAAAGTTTTATATGCAATAAAATAAGCCGAACACATCGCGTCTGCCAACATGAAAATAAAATGTAGTGAATACCGTCTATATACAATTGAGAGTTTTGAATTATAATCTGTACACAATTATCACATTATACAAAGGATAAATATTGTAACAAAATTATTGTGAATTATAATCAACTACTCTATACAAAACAGGCGCTAATTACCGAATAAATAAAAATATAACATTATGATTCAATTAAGGAAATGGCCGATCGTATCGTTTAGAAACAAGAGGGTACATAACAAAATCAATTATTAACTTTAAAAAGAAACACGACAAGAACAACTATACTACTCAATAACTATAACACTATCTACTATTAATATACATATGTACGATAGAACTATACTAAATATATATTTGAATATGTAGAATATGTTCTTCTACATGAAGATATAGCTTGCTATGTGGTATATGAAACTAATGGGCCGTTCTTATTTCACCGACCGTTCATTTTCCTTACTGTATGTCGCTTAAAATTTGACTAACTAGACATTGTATAGACAAGCAATGTCAAAATTCAACCGATGGTAAGACAAGTAAATGAAAGTAAGTAAGATAAAGGAACCGGCAATAAGACTCTATTACTGAACCAATAGTTTTTTTGTACTAGAGTAGGTCTAGTACAGAAAATAAATCTATAATTAAGTGTTGCAAAATGATGTGCTGTGAGACGCGGGCGCATATACTCTGCCTAAGTATTAATATATAGTCACAAAACAAAAAAAAATATATATACCCTTCAAAGCCACTGGGTTTATATAGTTGAAATTTAACAGTAACATATTATCTATATGATGCTATAAAGTCTAATTTACTTTATTTCGAGAAATTACTTATCAACATAAGCGCCTGGCAACACATATTGTAACCGCAACTCGCAGCCAACGCAGTCTGTGTGGCGAGACTTCTTGTTACTCACCCCTTATCTATTGAGTGGGTTTAAGGTGGTTCGACTACAACTATGTATGTATCTACCTATTTATACAGTTCTTATAAAATGAGTCAGCGTAGTCGATTGTTTATTATATTCTACATTTGATCGATCGTATAATTAATAAAAACTTGACTTCAACGTCTCAGTCCTTATAATATCCATATTGAAAAAGCCTTTACTCATACTACAGTAAAGTCCTTAAAAATATTAAACGGGCTGACCCGTACAACTTCACTTGGAAACTAATTATTTAGAATACCTAATCTTAACTTTTAACTTAATAATATAAATGCGTCACATTTACCCCAAACTATTAATATAGGAAATCAATTCATTTTCATAAAATGATGTTCTGTAACAGTATAATCAAGTGAGAATACTTCTCATTTTAAAATAATAATTTTGATACGTAAACTTCGGAAGTAAAGTATTTTCGCACATTTTTTATTATAAGTCGATAATGAAAAAAAATTAAT
This sequence comes from Dendrolimus houi, assembly GCA_039645545.1. Taxonomy (NCBI): domain Eukaryota; kingdom Metazoa; phylum Arthropoda; class Insecta; order Lepidoptera; family Lasiocampidae; genus Dendrolimus; species Dendrolimus houi. Next base: position 12,034,463 of record CM077132.1, read on the forward strand.
GAGCAAAACGAGCCCTTTCATTCGTTATCTCACACAATAATAACAATAATAGCTAATAATCTGCTCCACCTACATTGCCAGATTAGGTTAAATTATTCCTTAAGTTAGGTTGCGTGGAAGAGATTGCTTTAAGCGATAAGGCCGCCTATTGTTTTTACCAAGACAATATTGTAATCGTGCATTTTTGTAATTGTATATTTATTCTATACTATTCTATTTTATTCTATAATAAACACTGAAGGTTTTAAAGCCAGTTTTTGCCTTTTAGTATTAAAAAAATACAAAATTTATAGTACAAAATAAAAACACGTGGGGCTTTGTGAAAGAAAAAAAAATTATTTATTTAGAACTACATATAATGTAAAAATATTAACTAATAAAAGAAAACATGAAGATGAAGTTATGAATTGGCCCTAGCTCAGCAAATGGCTTGTCTGCCGGTCACTAGCACTGATCCCCATCCGCTAGGGCTTTTGAAATTAAAATTTTATATGTGTGCCAAATTTCATATCTTAGTTATAGTGTTATTGAGATCCTGAGATGCATGTGATACACAAACAAATGTCGAAATGGTACTATAAACCTTCCTTTTTCCCCTTTAGATATCGGAACCCTAAAACCTTCTACGTTATTAGAATACGTTACATCACTTGGGTTTGTTTTTATTTTACCCTTTGCAGTGTGGAGGTTACGAGAACCGGTTGCTTTACGCCACATTAGCCTCTCATCAACGTATTCAACTTATCGGTTTTGTTGCAGTGAAATTACTTTTGATCAGTGGGAAATGAGGATAATGTTTCGAAATGATATTTTTATATAGCTAGAGATCAGCAGACTGTCCGTTGGCCCTCGTGATGGAAAATTAGAATCATCTAAGGACATTTGGCTCTTCCCTGACTCATATTCCTCATTCCTGAGGGTCATGACTTTCCCTACTACATTTTCTAGCACTACTTTTCGCCATCGGTGACGGCGTCGTTACCGATACATATACGGAGTCGTCGAGTGTGTTCTTTTTCTTGTTTTTCACCACCATAGGTGTTATAAATGTGCAATAATGGCGTTAGTGTAAGGTGCGGTTGCTGCCTTGTTGCACAGGCCACAGCGTGTAATGGATTTCATGGCGATAAGATGTTACCGTATGATCTCCTTCAAGGCGGCCTTCTTCTAGTCGGATCCCATGGGATCTCGAGGTGAGGGTCTTTGCGTCGTTGTACGAGTGGCGCAAGGAGGCCCTCAGTTGTGATCTTTTTTTGCATGAGTTCAGCAGACAGGCAGACGGCCCACCTAATAAAAAGCGGTTACCATTGTCTATGGATATTTGTAACACCAAAGATGCTACCAATGCGCTGCTACTTTCTCAAGGGAGACTGGAACCTGGCCATTAATGCCGGAAGACAACTCATGGTTGTTATGGCGGCGTACTCTAAGCCAGGGGTGGTAGCCATCCAGACGCGCAAATACCCTACTACCTGGCTGTGAGTTGTTTTGTCGCCTCTTACAGCAGGCCGCTCGGCCGCAGGAAATTGTATTATATCTCCGTTCCTGCACATAGCCTTAAGGAAATAATTTTCAGAAAACATTATAATTGAAGTTTCCCTTTTGTTTTATTTTTTGGCATGTTTTTATTTTTACATGTTTGAAATGGAGAGTGTAATCGTGGCCCCGAAGAACTCTCTTCCAGAGCACCAATAAGGCTAAAAGCGGCCCTGCACAAAATTTCGACAAAATATACCGGTACACTGATAAACAAATATAAAAGTACCACGGATCAACGAACCATAAAATAATCTAAATTAAAATTCACCAAGCGTCTTTCCTAACTTTACTCTTTATGATTCAGTGTGAATAAGGATATTTTATATGCGTAGATACGCTGCAAAGGTCAGGTATATGATTCATTACTTGTGTTCGTTATTCTTATATTGTTCATGTAAGATTTAGCAGCATTTTGCAATTTTATAAGGAATGGAAAATGGATTACAAACATTAATTTTACACCAATATCTCTTTAATAAGTGGATGTATACTTTGCCTACGTATAATGCGTTACAATATGATACAGAACTATAGATACAAAAAAAACTAAAAAGTAGTAAAAAAACTCGCACTAAGCCCTCTGCTATTACAATAATGTCTGAATAGTCGATCATAGACAATGTAATTAAATTAATATTTTTTAAGTTTTCGCGCCTTGTATACATAATAAAACTATGTTTTAACGGTTTTAAGCGCGGTAATTTATTTGATTTTTGTTATTCCGACGTTTCGGCCACTTTTCAGTGGCCGTGATCACGGAAGACAAAGATGTAAAGTGTCAATGAGTATTGTTAAAGTTTTATTTAGCCTACCGCCAACGTATTAATTTTAATTATTTAATTTTGTTTGTGGTTATTATTTACTATACCATACCATACTATAGCCTTCCTCGATAAATGGGCTAACACTGAAAGAATTTTTCAAATCAGACCAGTACTTCCTGAGATTAGCGCGTTCAAGCAAACAAACAAACAAAAAACTCTTCAGCTTTATATATTAGTATAAGATATATTTTGTATTATTTAATAGAATAAAAATCGTTCATGAATTGGTGTGGGTATTAATATAATCAGTGGTACGACTGTTTATCGAACCGGGTCTAACCTACATTTGACTATTATCTGATAGTATTACAATATTCTGTTCAAAATAATGAAAAATAAATTTTATCAGTCCATAAAATATTGTAATGAGGTCTGTTTTAAGTGTTTCACTAACAACTAATCCAACAATATGCGTGTTGTTATTGAATTTTGTGTACATTGAGAGTATAATTATTATATTAATTGTATCCAGCTAATACAAATACATTATTATATTAATGATTTTCTTATATTTTCACAACTCGAAAGTGGTCAGACTAAATTTGAAAAATTCAAACGCGGCCATAACGTCACAATGTAGACTTTATAAAACCAACTTATATTTTTTAATAACTTGTTTCAATAAGCTTCCAATATTTAAAAGTAAAATCTCACAAGTGAGTCCACTGTTTTCGTCATTTTGGGTACAGAACCACAAAAAAAAACATTTAATCGGAAATATCAAAAACTACTTAACGGATTTTTTAAAAATAAGTTTTGTTTGAAGTATTTTTGAGACATAAATCGTTATTTTTTTTCAGAATTCTACACTACATAATTTAAATGTTGAAGAGGGAAACAATTTATGAAATCATGCAATTGTTGAATCTGGAATGATAATTTTAAGAACAATAGTAGAAATGTTATACTTATTAGGACAAAGATAACTAGTATTTAGGGACTATAGGAATCCGATGTCAGATGTTTCATTTCTGTCCTCAATCAACCAAAGTAGATTCATGTAAGCATAGAATTGAGTTATACAATGTCATTGATATGTCACTGCTGGGATCGGGCCTCCCAATATAGGGGAACGAACAGTATACCCGCAATGCCGTTTATGGCCGTTTACTAATAGATTGGGGAAAAAGTCTTTTCGCATATAGTATGTATGAACTTGTAATAAGATCTCTTTGGCTATACCATTTGTATCTGACTGGTTTTGGTATCATTAAAAATTTTAATTTTAAAGAAGACAATTCCAAATTCAAATTAGGAAAATGTGTGATTTTCATTTGTTTTTTTTTTATTGTTAAAATGAGTGAATCTAATGAAGAAATTCGATACATTTTAAAATTTTACTACAAAAAAGATAAAAATGCAACACAAGCTGCGAAAAAAAATTGTGATGTTTATGAACCAAATGCAGTATCTATGAGAGTAACGCAAATTTGGTTTAAGCGTTTTCAATCCGGAAATTTTGATATCAAAGATGCACGTCGCTCTGGTCGCCCTGTTACGGACAAAATTGATGCCATTTTTGAAAAAGGGGAGCAAGATCGGATATTAGTAGTTACGATATAGCTGGAGAACTGGGAATAGACCACAAAACGGTTTTGGCGCATTTGAAAAAAGCTGGGTACACAAAAAAGCTCGATATTTGGATGCCTCGTGAGCTCACTGAAAGAAATCTAATGAACCGTGTACTCATTTGTGATTCTTTATTACGACGTAATGAAACCGAACCATTTTTGAAGAAGCTGATAATTGGTGATCAAAAGTGGATCACGTACGACAAGAACGTGCGAAAAAGGTCGTAGTCAAAGGCCGGTCAGGCTTCACAGACTGTGGCGAAACTCGGGTTAACTCGCAACAAGGTGATGGTGTGTGTATGGTGGGATTGGAAGGGCATTATTCATTATGAGCTGTTACCGCCAGGCAGGACCATCGATTCTGAACTGTACTGCGAACAACTGATGAGATTAAAGCAAAAAGTTGAGAGAAAGCGACCGGAATTAATCAACAGAAGGGGTGTGGTTTTTCACCATGATAACGCTAGACCTCACACATCTTTAGCCATTCAGCAAAAGTTACGAGAGTTTGGCTGGGAGGTGTTAATGCATCCGCCGTATAGTCCTGACCTTGCACCTTCAGATTTTCACCTGTTTCGGTCTCTGAAGAATTCTATAGGCAGTGTCAGCTTAACATCACGAGAGGACTGCCAATACCACTTGTCGCAGTTTTTTGATCAGAAGCCCCAAAATTTTTATAGCAATGGGATCACGTCCCTACCTACAAGATGGCAAAAAGTTATCGAACAAAATGGCACCTACATACTTTAGTCAAATGTAAATAGACTTTATAAAAAAACCTTTTGAATTTTTATATAAAATGCAAAGAAACTTTTTCCCCAACCTAATATATGCTACTATTCATTCTCTTGACTTACCATCAGTTGAGTTTTGACATTACTTGTAGTGTACTTATGTCAAATTTTAATTAAGACAAATGAACGGTCGGTAACAAATAAGAAGCGGCCATTAGACAATAAATTGACTAAAGCATTCAACACTGATAGACACCTAGATGGTAAAGTTAAATAGACTCATCATTACAGATTCACCGCTAGACGTCGTAGTTGTCGAGTAGTCAGTTACAAAAGTCTTCATTACTGAATAACTGCATCATCTTGGAATAGCTAGCATTTAGCAAGTACTCGCTTATCATTTAAATGAAAAAGGGCTGAATGCCACCAAGCAATCACGAAGCAACCGCTAGTTTAATATAAGCAATTTGCAACCAGTTCCGTTTGTTTATCAAACGCGTTTCACGCAACAAAGATATCCACAACTAAACACGCAATAATTGTAAATGCAATAATTATCCATTACTTACAAGCTATCACTTAATGGCATTAATAATTGCAACATCGATTGCCCGGCTTTGCTCAATAGTTTTTATGTTATTACGCAACTTAACTATGGTGTTGATATAATTTACTTTATTAATTTCGTGGTCCGTCAGATTTTGCTAGAAGATAGTGGCCAATTCTTGTTCCATTAAGAATTTAAAAAAATCCAATATTCATCTAAGTACAGACCGGTAAGAACATAAATCACTAAATCGAAATTCTACTCGGCCTTTTGATGTTTAGTACATTCAAATTTTTTACAGTTTCGGTGTATATTAAACTCAATGAGTTTGTTCTTAAATATGAACTCTAGCAAGTAGTACCTTACTATTCAGCCAAAGTTATAATTATTATTATCCTTCATTTATTTAAGTTCATTTAGCGAATTATGTAGTAAGTACTGTGTTGCTAGCTGTTTTTCGCTCAAATTTATTTCAGATAAAGCTTTTGCGTTGCTTGTACTTACATATCTATAGTCTAATGTAATAGTTTAATGATTTGATGAAGAATATAGATAGATTATTGCTCACCAAAATGAGAAAAAAAAAGAAATAGGCGGCCTTATCGCATAAAGCGATCTCTTCCAAATAACTTGAATAATGAAATTCTTAGATAATCTAGTCATGTAGGTGGTTTAGAAAATATCACTAGTTAAAATACTTAGCCACTTCGCAACTTCGTATCACGACCATAAAGGAAAGTGGCAAGAAACTCTTTAATTTTATCCGTGTAGGAACGAAGAAAGAATACAATTTCCTGCGATCAGGCGGCCTGTCGTAAGGCGTCAAAACAACCCACAACCAGGTGGTAGGGTATTTGCCCGTCTGCATGACTACCACCCCTAGTAGCCGCCATAACAAGCTTGAGTGTATACCGGCATTAGCAGCTAGGTTCTAGTATCCCTTAAGAGAGCAGCAGCGCATTTGTAGCACCTTTGGTATTGCAAATGTACATAGGCGATGGTAACCATTTTCCATATGGTGGGCCGTCTCCCTGTCTGCTGAACTCATGGAATAAAAAAAATAAAAAAAATATTGCTCGTTTTTGTTTTGTCTTAATAAATAATTTACCTACACAGATCCTTTTTCTGGAAACGATAAAGGAGACGGGGACTTTTGGGCCAAAGACATGTAATGAGTTGAGTTATGGCTTAAAAAGCGTTATATTTTTCTATTACAAAATGGAAAACATCAGCCCTGAATTCTATCTGGAACACGGAAAATCCTAAAATAAGCTTTATATAAATGAATTTAAACAATTAATAATATGAAACACACCACACGATTAATTCATTTAAAATAATTAAACCCACTAGAATTATATAAAATACTAGGAGATGCCCGCAACTTCGTCCACGCTTGACTTGAAATTCCCGCGAGATTCAAGGGACACAAAGTACCGCAGCATTTAGAGAAGAATGTAACCTATCGTTTTAGTATAAACTATGTCGGAACAAGCTAATTTTTAGGCACGAAACAACTATAAACCGCTCTCGGGAAAACTTCCGTGGGATTCCCGGGATAAAAAATATCACACATTTTATTACACAAAAATTGATATCCATCAGTGAAAAAATCACATTACAATGATTAAAAATCGGGCCATTTTAAATCATTCCTAGAAAAATTCCCGCGGGATTCCCAGGATAAAAAGTAGCGCAGATTATAAGTCTTACAATTTGGTGTCGATCTGCGAAAACCACAGAAATCGGCCCAATAGTATTTACGTGAATCCCGAACAAACAGAAACCGACAACAAACAAGAACTCTAAAAATATTGCATCGTTTATATAGTGTATTCCAGTTGATTTTTTTTTATATAGCTTCAATGTATAGATACGCCATTGTTTAGAATTTTGTAATATTATAGATGTTCATAATAAAAGAAATCTTGAAATCACTCAAAAATTTACAATATGTACCCAGGAATGTATGCGAGCGTATCAGTCTTCTTTGTAATTAACAAATTACGTTTCTGACTATCTCAGAGTCATACTTTTTAAAAAAGGCTAACAATATTAATAAAAAATACTTGTCTCGAAACATACCGAGTGCATCTTCGAGGCAGCACAACAATATAACCTGGTACAAATACCGAGATGACATAATAAAACGTGAATGTTAGCGTAGTGCAAACAAGTTAAATATTAGGAAATGGTATGCAGTGACTAAACACCGGTAGGGCACCACCTGTGTCACTCCATCTTTTTATTTGTCTTGAGAGCTTTAGATTATACTCATTTGTAAGTTGTTTGACTTTGTAGCTAGTTGTAGAATGTAGCGTTAATGAGGTTTTATCGCTCGATACTATTTCTTTTGTAAGGACTAAACAGGCAACATGCCTTGTTAGATGAATTGAAAATACTTGGTCTTGATAATCCCAGGAATCTAATATTATTAATGAAATAAATTATTTAATATTTTTTAATTAAAAATGACAGAGAGAACAACTGTGTATGTAGCTAAATGAGGAATAAAAAAATCAGTGTATAATTGCGTTCCGGGTGTCGTATTCTAAGACGGGACTTAAAAAATCATAGCAATGTTTCGTAGTAACATTTTATTTAAATCAGATCCGGTGAAGATATTTACTTTCACAGTCGTGAGACGTATATATATATATATATATATATATATATATATATATATATATATATATACACTACAGTTTACCCCGCGGCTGCGCCGCGGGTCGGCCTCTAGTGTGCATCTCTTCTTTAAAGAGCAGGCGGTACAGGTTACATTCTATTAATTTTTTATGTATTTGCCCCCGGAAGATTCACTTCATTTTATATCGCAAAGTATACCATCCCCAGTCTATCTGTAAACTACATAAATGACAAAACTTGACAAAATACTAAACATGGACAACATGGACTAAGTGGACTAAGTGGACCCCGAGTGGACATGGAGTGGACATGGAGTGGACATGGAGTGGACCCCGAGTGGACCACGAGTTGAACCCGAGTGGACTCCGAGTGTACCCCGAGTGGACCCCGAGTGGACCTCGAATGGACCCCGAGTGGACCCCGAGTGGACCCTGAGTGGACCCCGAGTGGACCCCGACTATGGTACCATGAGCGGACCCCGAGCAGATCCTAGTGGACCCCAAATGGACTCTGAGTGAACCGAGTGGGCGAAATGGACAATCACATAGATAGATGGATAGATTTTGGGATAGATTTATATCTAACTCAAAATCTATCCCATTATCCGGGATGAAATGTATCCCTTGGCCACTATCGGTATTAAAATTACATATGTACCGAGTTGCAGCTAAATCGGTCCAATAGTCTTTCCATAAAAGGATAACAAACAGAGGCAATATATTTTTATCCCGAAATCTATCCCATTTTTCAGGATAAAAAGTATTCTATGTTCATCCTCGGCATCGAAAATATATATATACTGAGTTTCAGCCAAATCGGTCCAGTAGTCTTTCCGTGAAAACGGAACAGATAGACAAGAGTTACTTTCGCATTTATAATATTAATAGGGATATGGAAGAGAAAGATGGACAGACATATGTATATATATATATATATATATATATATATATATATATATATATATATATATATATATATATATATATATATATATATATACCGTCTGTCTGTTCCATTTTCACGGAAAACTACTGGACCGATTTGGTTGAAATTTGGTATATATGTATGTCATTTTAACACCGAGGATGGACAAGGGATACTTTTTATCGCGGATAATGGCATAGATTTAGGTAAAGGTTATCCCAGAAATTAGGCTTTGTTTTTTTTATGATTTGCTGATTACGTAAATTTGGTTATTTTGGTCATATTGGTCGATTTGGTCATTTTGGTCATCTTTGTCCTTTTTGTCTTCTTTGTCCTTTTTGTCCTTTTTATCCTTTTTGAGATCATTGTCCTTTTTGTCATTATTGTCATTTATGTAGTTTACATAGACGGGGGATAGATAAATAAAACTATGACGCTTCAAAATAGAGGATGAAAGTTTGGATGAGACCATATTCCGGTCAAATTAGACCAAAAATAGGAGAGAAGTTACAAAAATTCGCACCCAGCTGAAAATTGGTAGGATTGTTCAAAACACCATTATAAATGAAATCTATAAAGTCCTCATCGATCCGATACCTGGAAAAAAATATTACAAATGTCTGAATAGCTCTGTTTTTTTTTATAAATTAATAAACTTTTCTATTCAATTAATTATTATTTTATTTACACACTTACAATTACTAGAATTTTATTAATGAGACATACTGAGTTCCATATTCCATAGAACCATTAGAAAACCTAGCAAGCCCTCTTACTATATTTTGAAACTCGTTATTACATGAACTTGACTATCTCGTATCAATTATCAAAGTTAGTAAGGGGTTTAAAATATGTAATATATACATATATTAAAATATTTATAGTACTATGTTATCATTATTTAGTTCTTTATACAACTAACATCTTTTTTTAAAATTAATATAAATACTTTTCAAAGGCTGACCTATTTTACGTTTATGCGCACTCTTGTAAAATTTAGTTATAAGTCCTTACTAGGTTTTGAAATGGGACAGCCGTAATTGTAAATATGAATTAACTTGATAAATTGTGTAATCTATAAAAAAAATTGTTTTAAAAATTCCAATGTTATTAATTTAAGAAATGCACATCGAAACAACACTTTTATGTGTGAGTACGTTATAGCACATACAACGCATAAAACGAGGACAATACGGATATTTGCTCAAGTGTTTAGTAATTTATTTTCCCACTTGTGTATTGACTTACAAAATGAATTATATACTTATCATTACAAGGTATGAGGGACGGTGCATAATACTCTATGATGTCCTTTGTCTAACACTCAACTAGGTATTAGTTCCACGCAAGTATTCTAAAATAATTATTACTTTTTAAACTTAACCAATATTTTTAAGTTCTAAATTTCTAAATAATTTAAAACTATGGGATACAAAAAAGATGTTAAACTGATAAACTCAGTTCTTTTGAGTTTTGACTAAATTAATGGCCAGTTATATCTTTTCGTTGAATTTTGACATTACTTGTATGGAGCTTATGTCAAATTTTAACTGACAGCGTGGAAGAATAGTATTCTTTTCCACGCGATAGTAAGGCAAATGAATGGTCGTTAAGATATAAGAACCGGTCATAAAAGAAACACTTGATAACTTTTTGTAACTGTAATTCGTAAAATAACCGTAATGACACAAAATATAATAGGAAATAATTAAATGAAACGTTTTTATGGTCATTAGAGACGACGAGGATGTTGGGACCTTGAAAACCTTTATATATATATATATATATATATATATATATATAATATATATATATATATATATTATATATATATAAACGTCCATAGCTTCCCGCTTTTTTTAATATTTTTAGTGTAGACGTTTGACCATGATCTTTGATACTAGGCGAAGATATAGTCTAAGATTCAGCTCGCTTTCCTAGAAGGTATCTCTACCTATTCATAATGGCTCAGTTCAAAGCCGTTCAAGCCTTCTCCGCATAACAATGAACTCTCATAGCTCATTGGTTACTTGGCGTACGTTGGCCTACGTGGTTTTTGGGTGAATATATGGCTTCTAGTGGCCCGTCAATGGCTTTACGGATTTTGTGAATTCAGAATATCAATGGTCAGACGAGCGTATGAGATTGTGGAGTACGAAGTGTAGTGGCTGATGAAGATTCTCATTCAAAAGTCACTAAGAAATAAATTCAGTATGTACCTATTAAAGTAGTACTTTAGTCCTAAAGTAACAAATATCTACGTGTTGCAATATATTATGTAAATATTACAAAAAGAGGAAAAATCTGTCTAAAATTTATTTCCACATATACGACAGACGAATAATTTTCTCCAATTTCTTCGAATTCACGCCGCTTTCATCATTTCCATTAGTAACATTTTTTATTATTAACTAGTATGGAATTGAACAGAATCGCAATAGATCGTAGAATAGGCGTAACGGGGAACCCACGTTAAAAAACGCGCCAAGTATACTACCCCACTGGTGGCATAGAAACATGTGCATATTATGAAGAACACAATATTTTCAACTTTTTGAAGCGTTATATCTCAGAAACGGTGACTCTTAGGAGAAAAAGTTTAAAAACAATTTTTATACATAATTGAATTATCTACAAATTTGACCAACTTATTTTTATGATAAAACTTACCGCCTGGCTGAAAAATGCAAAACACCCATATGTAATACTTGCAACAACTCAGAAGGGTTTATGGTAGTAAAAAAACAGCAACTGGACACAATAGTTTATAATTAGAGTCTTAGACAACCTTACGGTTTAAAAACATTACATACACTGATTATTCAAACTCGACAAGCATTTTTAGAACACCTCGCCATCCCTCCAACAATTTTACAGTATATTAATCTTAGCAAATTGGCACAACCGATAGCGGATTGCAGTCACTAATAAACTATTTTAATTAAAGTGTTATGAATGAAAAGAATTTAATACATTACTGTTTGGAAATTCCAGATAATATTTTATACAAGATATCATATAAAACATTATACTTAAAGTTTTACAGGTAATAAAATAAACCGAACACAGTACAAATCTTTCGCGTCTGCCAACATGAAATTAAAATGTAATGAATACCGTCTATACACAATTGAGAGATTTTGAATTATAATCTACACAGTTACGACGTCATATAAAAGATAAATATCGTTATATAAAATTATGGTAAATTATAGACTATAGACTACTCTATACAAAACAAGAGTGCTAATCACAGAATAAATAAAAATATAACATTAATATACAATTAAGGAAATGGCCGATCGTATCGTTTAGAAATAAGAGGGTAAATAACAAAATCAATTATTTACTTTAAAAAGAAACACGACAAGAACAATTATGCTAGTCAATAACTGTAACACATATTTGCGAACTTCAACCTGGAATAAAAAAAAATACATTTGGAATCGATAGGGAATTTTCACATTTCATTTATAATGGTGTTCCGAACATTCGTACCAATTTTAAACTCTATGGGAATTACAGTAACCGTACCCGTATTTTTTGGGCTAACTTGAACGAATTTTATTTTTTGACACGAAACTGTTTTTTACTTTACTCTCTATAATGGCTAATTGAATTCGAAATATATCCAATAAAGATTATAAAACCTAGTGTGTGCTCCGGGTTTAAGGTACACTGAAAAATGCCTCGCGACTCGCTGTTATTGTAGTTGATTTTAATGTCGTTCTGTGGCTATTGTAATATTGTAAGTGCGTTCGATAAACTTTGTTTATAGCTAAATGAGTGATACAGCGTTCAATGACCTAACTCTCTGGAATAGAGCGTGTGTGCATGCGTTGATTATGCGTTGATATGCGTACGCGACGCTTATTAGATCGCACTGCGGAATAAATGAACGATAACGCAGTAGGCACTTGTTTTGTTTAAGGTCACTCATTACTGTGTTTGATTCAGTTAAGCTAAAATAAATTAAATTATATTGCCACTTATAACAACATAACAAATATAATTATTACTATAGTAGACTGAGAGTTTATAATTTCAGTTCCGAATATTTATATTTTTGGCATTTGCCGTAGTTATTTCAGAAGGAACGTCATTGATCTCACAAATAATAAATAAAAATTGCTATGACCGCCATATATGATTTTTTCAATGTACATGTATGTGAGTGATGGTATTGTTAGGTAGATCTTAAAAAATCATAATGAAGCTTCTTCATGACTTTTTTATTTCAAGTCAAAATTGTGTACATTCTTCTAACTTTTAAAATAATAAGGTCTGAAAAATATTGAAGTAGAGCTTAAAGACATTCTCAATAAAATTGCTTCATTAATATCTGTCTGTTGAGTAGGTTTTGAAATATTGGGTACTTTCGATCAAATTCTTTTTGGCGTTCTAATAATCTAGTAACCAAATAACAAAAACCATGAATCTTGGTCACCTGTACGGAACTCTTCATTGTTTATTTTTATTTTTTATAATGATGAGGTTCGCGTTTGACTGATATTGCGCCTGATGTCAGGTGGAAATGCAGTCTAAGGTGGAGCACGCTTACCTAGAAGATACCTGTTCACGCGAGACTTGAAGATACCTAGATTGTATTCTTGAGGAAAAACAGACGACGGTAAAGAGTTCCACTCTTCAGCGGTGCGTATGATAAAAGTGGAAGCATAGCGTTTCGTCCGCTTTGTTCGTATTTCCACCATAAATCGGTGCCATGAGCGCGTACGTCTGCTTGTCCGGTGGTAAAATGGAAAATGGAGGAACAAATTTATGTAATTCCGTGGCACACTCCCCGAAGTGTATCCTATAGAATACCGATAAACTAGCGACTTTACGTCTATGATTTAGGCTCTGAAGCCTCTCATCGAATAGTCGGTTATTGCCTATCAGATTCCTAGCTCTTTTCTTAATTGACTCGAGTAGCTCCAGCTGGTATTTAGCTGATCCATCCCAAAGATGAGAGCAGTATTCCATGCAAGACCGTACTTGTGCTTGGTAAAGATTCAGCAACTGAAGTGGTGTGAAGTACTGCCTCACCTTTGATAGAACCCCTAGCTTTTTGCCAGCCAACTGAGCAACAGACTCTAAACAGGAGCCAAAGTTTAGACACTGTGTTAAGGAAATGCCAAGAAGCTGAAGACTGTCGGCTATCGGTATGGATACACCCCGGAAAGTGGGATTCAAGTTGAAAGGACTCCTTTTGCCAGAGAAGAGACACGCCTGGGTTTTGGAGGCATTGAACTTGACTAGGTTGGATTCACCCCAATCGGAAACTGCCTTCAAGGTCAGCCTAGTGATCATTGTCTCCCTCAGTGACTGAATGTGGGCGCTACTGGCTCGGGCGCTACTGGCTCGCGCGTTGGATGTATAGCTCTCTACAGCAGTGCTGTCATCTGCATTCCCCAAAATACCGGGTTTCAGCAAGTCATTTATATGCAACACGAAAAGTGTTGCAGAGAGCACCGATCCCCGAGGGACTCCGGCATTTATAGCCATTTGATCAGATGTGCATCGATCAATGACTACTCTGATCGATCTATCCCTCAGGAAATCGAAGATCCAAGCACAGAGACCGGTAGGCAATCCATAAGATGTAAGCTTGCTGATGAGACCGTCGTGCCATACCCTGTCAAAGGCTTTCGAGATGTCAAGAGAGACGGCCAACGTCTCCACATATCTCTCGATTGCCTCATTACAGATGTAGGTGACGTACGCAAGAAGATCACCGGTTGACCGTTTTCAGCGGAAGCCATATTGTTGGTCATGCAAAAGGTCATTGTCTTCAAGATACGCCAATAACCGGAAGTTCAAAATACGTTCCATACTTTTACAAAGTATGGACGTAATTGACATGGGCATGTAGTTGGCAGGGTCGGCACGGCTACCTTTTTTGGGCACTGGCTGTATGTTGGTTTGCTTCCAAGACTGTGGTACTCCAGTCTTCAGAGAGAGGCGAAAGAAGCCTGTCAGAATCGGAGTGAGCTCAGGCGCACAGGTTTTGAGGACTATGGCTGGAATACCGTCTGGGCCACTAGCTTTGTTCACATCCAAACTTAGCCGGGTTTTACGAACTTCGCTCTGGCGTATGCGTATTTCGGGCATGGAAGCCAAGCACTGCGATAAACGTGGAGGTCTTGCGTTATTGCTGTCTAGATGTGAAGATTCTGCAAAGAGAGCCATAAAGAGATTAGCTTTCTCTTCAGCAGTGTGATCCAGTGATCCGTCGGGTTTCAGCAGTGGTGGAAGTGAGGGGCGGCAGAAATTCAATTCGACTGACTTTGCCAGACTTTGGTACCTGTGGGGTAAGAAGCCAGTTTGGTACCGATCTGGCCCATGTGGTCAAATCGAGACTTCTGCAGATCTCTCTTGTAGGATTTGGAAGTCCTGTTTAAAGCTCTCTTCTTGGTTTCGACATCCTCTGTTTTGCGATTTCTAGCATCGATCCATGACAGGTATGCCTGGTGTTTACAAGCTTCAGCGCGTTTGCACTCAGCCCCAAACCATGGTCGAGCTTGGTCAGATGTGGTCTTATCAGAGAATGGAATGTAATATTCCATTCCTTGAAGGATCACATCTCGAACCGAATCCGCACAGACAGAAGGATCATCGGAAGAGAGCCAGATGGGCTTCCAAGAATATGATGCAAAAAATGATCGCATTTCATCCCAATCTGCCGATTTGTACCGCCATACACGCCGGCTGCCAGATCGACTGACCTTAGGGGGTGAGTAGTTGGATACACTTTTTACCAGGCAATGGTCGGAACTACCCAATGGCGACGATACTGACACATAATGGCGCTCTGGCTTGGTAGTCAGCGGAAGATCCAAACAATTAGCAGCTTGGCCGTCTATGTCAGGAATTCTTGTAGCTTCCTGGACCAGTTGGGTGATGTTTAAAGCTAAAGCAAGCTTCCGGGTCTCTCTACCCCCAGTAACACCAATTCAGCTGTAGGGTACCTCTGTTGTCCGGTATCGGCCGCCTTACTTAGATCTTCAATGAGCCTGGTTGTCTCCTGGTTTCCGCTGTGCGATCGGTAAACACAGGAATAAAGGATTTTTTCCGAGCATATGGTAAATATGGTTATCTATGAGAGCAACTAGTTTCGTAAGTTCGAACACAACTTTATATTAAGAATTACTAAACTTACAGATAGTGTGTGTTTGTTTAGTCATATTAATAAAACATTTCCGGTTGAAAAATTATTTTAGGGATCCGATCTCTAAAACCTTCGATAATAAAAAGATTCCTCTATGGTCTCACACCTTCGTTTCACGGTGGTACATAGATATGCCTGTCTGTGTGTTTCAAGAAAGATTATCTCTTGAACTATTTCATATCTCTAGCCTTAATTGCTAGAGATATGAAATTTGACACCCTTTTTTTATAGCTGGAGTACAGCAGACAGGAAGACGACCCACCTATTGGAAAGCGATTACCGTCGCATATGGACGTTTGCAACACCAGAGACGTCACCAACGCGCTGCCGGCCTTGAAGAAATTTTTTGACCCCTTTTTAAAAAATCCCATATTGTAGCGTTGTGGAAAACCACGGCTGGGAGCTCATTCCAAATCCCCACGATGCGCAAGAGAAATGTCCTAGAGCAACGTTGCGTACAAGAGCGAAGCGGCTCAACGAAGTGGGGATGAACGCCCAGCCGATAGCGTGGAGTGCAGTGGTAAAAAGAAGACAAAGGCACCATTCTGAACAGAAGTCTTCTATAACATATATACCTTAGAGTAGATATAATCAAAACGTCGATGCCAAGCAAAACAAGTTTACATATAAAACAATAATTAAATATAAAAAAATGTAGAATACATTTAAGTATTTTCTTTTTTAGTTACTTAAGTGATTTATTTGAAGTCAGTTGTATAGTTTTTATATTCATATGTAGTATGGCGTGGCGGGTACACCTTCCGTTTCCCTGAAAATGGAGAGATGCAAGTGCAGCAGTGTGACGGTTATGGGCTGTTTTTTCTAACTAATATTTCCCTAATAATCACTCAGAGACCGAGTATCTTAAATGTTTTATAAATTCATAACGTTCGGACATGTAAAAGGAAGGGCTTATGAAAATGGGCGTTATTTAGTTCATAAGTACATACAATCTAAAGCTGCCAAACTTAATGCCATCTTGCAGTCGACCTAATGACGAGTATCACCTAAAATAATGAACCTCTCTCCCACTGACAACCGAGTAACGTAAGACCTTTCAAAGCCTTACAAAATTACTGCTATACATAACTTGTCTAATAAAAGGAAGCCGCTTTGCTTAACACATTTGCATCACAAATGTAAGCATGTTGTAAGTTCACTTGACAATACGTCCGGTGTCTGTTAACAATTCTAGCTGAGCTCACAGTTGGATAACCTTTACATGTTACTAGACAGAAAGGTTATCCAAGAATGACCTAATCGCAACGATAAACTTTCATTTGCATTACAATCATGTCCATCATATTTATCCAATGGAAGTAAGATAGCAACAAAGTATACTTTAACAATTAACAATGTTTTAATTGACTTTAAGCGCGACTTCTATTTAATTTATATATTCATCTTCGTCAATAATAACATTAATTTAACATCTGAATCATTTCGTGATAACAGCTCTTGAGTGAACAAAATCTTATAAAGGGTCATGATTTAAAATATATGATAGATGTGCGAGCAAGTACGCATACCTATGATTCAATTAACTTTTTCACCTGTCTAAGTTCGTATATTTACGATGATACACAAGGGAAAAAGATCGTCGATCCATAAGTACGAGTACTTTCTTGCAGGTCTATTAGATTACCCTCTTAAGACAGGAATGAACTAAGTTTCATTCTATTCCAATTCACTTCTGTCTTTCAATTTGGCTGAAGCAAACAGAATCATTCAATGTAGCATTGAAAGAATTAAACATGCTCATAAATAAGACTATGGAAGAAAAAGCATTACGATAAAAAACTTACCGGTTCCGACTTCGTACATAAATATGTAGATGGCACTTGTAGAGCACTCTTCTTTCGCTTTTTGACGCTTTGTATATTAGTAATAGTTCACACAGACAGACACACATATGAATTGAAGCAGACAAACGGACATGTGTCAGACCTATCAAGTATTTCAATTTTACAAGTTTTCTGCTTGTGACAGAATGGTTACAAAACTTTAAGCTAATGGACTATTATATAGTAACCGAGTAGTCGATAGCTACTCCCGCTGACTCTATGAAACGCAACTCGCTCAAAGCTAAGCTTGATGTGGCAGATTATGTCCGTGAGCTGGGTCAGCTACCAGTTTGCCAGCTTCGCAACAAGAATAATATGTGTGTGCAGTTCACACGCAGTAGAAGTGAAACTTCAGAGAATATACTCACCGATAATTCTTTAACTTTTATTAATATACTAGTCAAGGTGGCGAAGTCCTCTCTCATTATTTCCGTGTCTGAATATTTACGATGGCAACAAATCAGTCAGTGAAGCTAAGACACCATTGAATTCTGTCTTCGAATTAAAAACGAGCGGTGTATGAACCTACCCCATTGACGGGCTTTGCCACCTTGACTATATACAGGGTGGAATGTTTTAATGCCACCTGGAGGGAAAGTACTCTAAATAATAGAGATAGCAAATTTTACTCCAAAGAAACATTTCTTTATTTTTGAAAAGAAATAAAACTGCATTCAAAAATTTTCGAAAATTGTCTTGTTTCACCCGGGAATCGAACCGACTAAAATCTATCTATCTCTATATCTAATCTATCAATCGGTTAAGTCGGGATAAAAAGTAACCTATGTCCGTCTCCTGGTTCTAAGCTACCTCCCCATCAATTTTCAGCCAAATCGGTATAGCCGTTCTTGAGTTATAAATGGTGTAACTAAGACGACTTTCTTTTATATATATAGATAATTCCTTTAGCCTAAATCCGTCAACACATTATAATTCAAAATAAACTTCTTACTCACTATCTATCACTTTCAATTTTTCACTGTTTTAGTCTAAAAAATATTATTATCAGTTCTATTTCGGTCCAAATTGGAACTATGTTTAATCATCGATCTTCAATAATACCGATGATTAAACATCGATCAGTGAGTTAATACTCTCTAATCTGTGCTGCACAATGTACAACAACTCGTATCTCATTCTCTCGCAGGCTTAGTCCTATAGATTTATGTAATTATTTAATGTCGCTGTTTCGTTTCATCGAGTTTCAAATCATAACCAACGCAATTTCGCACATAATTAGATCTACAGAAATAACAAGTAAATCATTAAAATTACGTCTTTCTGAACTCCAATTAGAATGCTCGTGTATTATTTTACTTATTTCACTTTGGATACAATGTTACTATGGTAAAATAGACGATTAGATATGAAACACTTATTTACTAACGTAAAAATGTGCTACTTGTTGCATTTGCATAATTAATATGAAATTTTGTTTGGAAACATACTAATATTACTTGAAATATTATCGATAATGTTACATATAACGTCACAATTGAATGCATTTGACAAAGCGCGCAAAACAAAGTACTGGTTTATAATTTGAAACGTTGAAATTCTCCGTACAGGAACGGAAAAAGAATACTATAATTATTGCGGCCGGGCGGCCTGACGTAAGAGGCGACAAAACAACCTACAGCCTGGTGGTAGGGTATGTCCCCGTCTGGATAGCTACCACCCCTAGTTTAGAGTATGCCGCCATAACAACTTTGAGTGTTCCGGCGGCATCATTAGCTAGATTCTATTTTCTCGATCGGGACCAGCAACACATTGGCAGCATCTCTAATTATTATTATTGCTAATGTCCATAGGCAACAGTAACCACTCTCCATCATAGTGGCTTATTATCTTTTTAGGAGTGTATTATACAATCATTATACTTAACAGTTAGTTTACTTTGATATAGGTGTATAATTGATGCAACGACGTACAAAAAGGACTAACTTTTTATTATTATTATTAAAGCACACCAGACAGGCTATATATTGTCTTCTAATATTCGGAATTTCCCCCGGAGATAAATCTTATGTTGAACTGGAAACCATATGCTATAAATATTGATTTAAAAAAATAATTACAAAGCGAATAAATAATTCATTATAATATAAGACCATTTTAAACATTTCGGGAGCCGGAGTGTGAATATCAGACTGTGCCCGCGTCGCCTTTTCCAGTAATAAAAAAGATATTCGCCTTGAAATAACTATATGATACCACGTTATGATAGAGTATCGGCGTGAAATGGTTCGGTAATTTAGAGTTCCGGTGGCCCACTTTCCTCGCTCCTCTATCCCATCCTCCACATCGTCCCTGCTATCTCATGTCCATATCCCGTCCCGTTTGTCCTATTGTCTCTTTCCCATCGTTACTATCTTAACCCCTCTATCGCATTCTTTGAAGTTGGTAACGCGTTGTCATCGCCCCCGGTGTAGTAGATTTCTATAGGCGATAGTGTAATAATAATATAATAATCGGCAGATAAACACACACAGTGTATATCTCCAATCTAAGCCAGTTACGCTTGTGTTATGAGTGATATACAGCGGACCACCCTGGGGCCAATTCCAGACACCCAGACCTAGTAAATAACAGAAAGTTCATTTCCGAAATTTACTATGTCAGGAATCGAACCTGAACCGAACAAAATTTATCGGATCGCTATAATGAATGTTAACTTGTTAAGTAATTTTCAAAACTAGCAGATTACACATGGTATGTTTCTAGGTATAAGATGATCGGCTTGTGCCCCTGTGCTACTGCCCCGAGTGCCACGCACCGCTTATAGCCCCGGGTAGAGACAACCTTTTCTGATTCCATCTTGTCATGGAGGGTTTTGCCACCATGTTGTCATAAAGGGAATAATTAATTAATCATTCCTAGTAATTTTTAATTCAAGGATATATTGTATTTTGTTTTGCAAGTTTTGTTATCCAGCTATAGCCATTAATTTAAAATTATAGATAAGGTATAATAAGGTAGGTATATTTATTTTACTTACTTCGTTTAAGAAATTGTGGCAGCTTAGTGGCTAAAATTAACATGTGTGCTACTTCAGTAACTTGGGTTTGAACTGTGGCTGGGGTAGGTACATACTTAAATGAAACATATGCACACTAGACCAGGAAAATCGTCTTAATTTTCCTGGCCTAATGTGTATATTTTTACTATTACTGCGTACTGACAACGAGGGAAAACATTATTAGGATATCTGAGTAATTAGATTACTAATGTGTGAAATCCATATATCGGACAAACGTAGCGAGTATACGGCTCGTTCCCTAAGAATGGGAGAGACCCGAGCCGTGGGACGTTTATCAAATGATATTATAGGTTGGGGAAAAATTCTTTTCGCATATAGTAAGTATGAATTTGTAATAAGATCTCTTTGGCTATACCATTGGTATCTGGTTGGTTTTGGTATCATTAAAAAGTTTTAATTTTAAAGAAGACAATTCCAAATTCAAATTAGGAAAATGTGTGATTTTTAATTTGTTTTTCTTATTGTTAAAATGAGTGAATCTAATGAAGAAATTCGATACATTTTAAAATTTTACTACAAAACAGGTAAAAATGCAACACAAGCCGCGAAAAAAATTTGTGATGTTTATGGACCTAATGCAGTATCTGTGAGAGTAGCGCAAATTTGGTTTAAGCGTTTTCAATCCGGAAATTTTGATATCAAAAATGCAAGTCGCTCTGGTCGCTCTGTTACGGACAAAATTGATGCCATTTTTTAAAAAGTGGAGCAAGATCGGCATATTAGTAGTTACGATGTAGCTGGAGAACTGGGAATTGACCACAAAACGGTTTTGGCGCATTTGAAAAAAACTGGGTACACAAAAAAGCTCGATATTCGGGTGCCTCATGAGCTCACTGAAAGAAACCTAATGAACCGTGTACTCATTTGTGATTCTTTATTACGACGTAATGAAACCGAACTATTTTTGAAGAAGTTGATAACTGGTGATGAAAAGTGGATCATGTACGACAAGAACGTGCGAAAAAGATCGTGGTCAAAGGCCGGTCAGGCTTCACAGACTGGCGAAACCCGGTTTAACTCGCAACAAGGTGATGCTGTGTGTATGGTGGGATTGGAAGAGCATTATTCATTATGAGCTGTTACCGCCAGGCAGGACCATCGATTCTGAACTGTACTGCGAACAACTGAATAGATTAAAGCAAAAAGTTGAGAGAAAGCGGCCGGAATTAATCAACAGAAGGGGTATGGTTTTTCACCATGATAACGCTAGACCTCACATATCTTTAGCCACTCAGTAAAAATTACGAGAGTTTGGCTGGGAGGTGTTACTGCATCCGCCGTACAGTCCTGACCTTGCAACTTCAGATTTTCACCTGTTTCGGTCTCTGCAGAATTCCTTAGACAGTGTCAGGTTAACATCACGAGAGGACTGCCAAAACCACTTGTCGCAGTTTTTTGTTCAGAGGCCCCAAATTTTTTATAGCAATGGGATCACGTCCCTACCTACAAGATGGCAAAAAGTTATCCAACAAAATGGCACCTACATACTTTAGTCAAATGTAAATAAACTTTATAAAAAAACCTTTTAAATTTTTATATAAAATGCGTAGAAACTTTTTCCTCAACCTAATATTTATTACATATCTTATTAAGAGCTGTGTATTTAAATTACATTATGATAGGTATATATATTTACTTTTATGTATATAAAAGTAAACACATAGTATATACAAGTACTTAGTACATAAAAGTAAATATATATTATCTACAATATTTTCATTGCGAAGCTGGCAAACAGACATACAGCCTCATTTAATGGAAAATGGTTATCGTCGCCCGTGCACGTTTACAACACCGGGGCCGAACCCAACGTGTTGTTATCCTTTAGGAGGGGATTTAGGATGGGATAAAGGGGAAGTGGTATAAAGGAGGGAATGAAGAAAATGAGATAGAAGGGATGGAATAAAGGAGATAGAACACGAGATCGACGGCCTCTATCGTTGAGCGGACTAAGCGTTTGCCTGTCTACCTCACTGCTACGCAGAGGTTCCGGGTTCGATTCCTGGTATGGTGAATTTCGGAAACGAATTTTCTCCATTATTTACTATGGTCTGGTATAGGCCCCAGAGAAGTCCATTGTATATTACCCATAACACAAACGTAACTTGCTTAATTTGGGGATACACAATATTTACCTGCCGATTATTTATATATAGAGCACAGAGGGACAAGACAGGAGGAATGAGATAGGGGAATGGAATAGGGGGATGTGTTAGGGGAAATAGGATAGGGGAGATGATCCCTTTCCCTTATCCTGTCTCCCTATCACACGAGAAGTGGGCCATCGAAACTCCTTGGTCGTACGAAACACGATTAGTTCAAGACTAATCGTTTCACGCCGATATTCTGTGTGAGCGTGGTATCACACCGATTGAGCCGATCCTAAGAGCTGTAATTAAGATAATTCCAGCATGACTCTAGCACGTCAGTTTTTTTTTACATGTAACATATATGTATTTCATCGCAATTAGAAACAGTGTGCCCACAGCCCGACATTACTTCATGAAGACAATGAACTATAATATAACATAACCTAGTGTTTGTATACATTACATCTGCTATTATTACATATTAGTAATTTTTTAAATTATATTCCTCTTGCATTGTCTAATATAATTATAATGTAAACCAATCCCGGTTTACATTATAATTATATTAGACATTGTTTCACCGTCATTTTCTAGGAATAATCGATGTTTCCTTAATTGTACCACTAGGCCGATGATCTGTCGTACTTTCCGCCAAAAGCAAAACGCGTAATATTGACCGATTTGTAATACAAATATAATTTTTCATATATTTAGAAAGAAAAGAAAATAAAGTAAATAGAAAATGGTTTTCATGAGAAAATAGATTAATTCTCATTTAAACTATTGTCTCTTTTTTTGCTTTTCCTTGTTTAAAAACTTCAAAAACGAGACAAGAAAGAATTGTGAAGCCATAGTTTTTAAATAAATCATTTACAAAGTTTCTAAAAAACCACTGTCATTTCTAGTTTTTCTCCTTCCATGCCTTTATAATCTTATATGAATAAGCCATTGACATCTTCCTTTATTCTGGTAACAGCTACATTTGCACGTTTTACTTGCACGGTTTACACGGTAGTGCCACTGTTGTCTCATTAGTCACTGGGTACATAAGTAATATGAATAATTTATAACAATAAACATATAACTTAAACATGAATTGGAGCTAGCTTTTTTATAGAACAATCGTCTATTTGTTCTGAAACCTACAGTTTAAGTGTCTTCAAGTCACGAGTGAATAGATACGTTCTAGGTAAGTATAATCCATCTTAAAGCGCATGTCCTAAACAATCGGGTCGTGTGTGATGAGGATCAAAAGCAAACCTTTACCTAGTCTTTACGTTACGACGTCCGTAATAGAAATGGGTACCGTTGCTTATGACTATTTGGAATACCAGATATGTACAATATTGTAAAATTCTAAACATGCCGTGTCTGTATATTGAAGATATTAAAAAACCCCAATTGGAATGAATTACATAAACGATGGAGAACATGATGCAATTTTTTTAGATTTCTTGTCTGTTTGTTCGGGATTCACGTAAAAACTACTGGGACGATTTCGATGCTGTTTGCTCTGATCGACAGCAAATTTTATATAATAAAACGTGTAATATTTTTTATTCCGGGAGTGGTACGAAGTTATTCGGGTGCATAAAAATTAGCTTATTCCGACACAGTTTTTACTAAAACGACTGGTTACATTCTTTTTTAAATGCTGTGATACTTTGTGTCCCGAGACTCACGCGGGACTTTTTCACGTCACATGTAATGAATACCGTATATATACAATTGAGAGATTTTGAATTATAATCTACACAATTACCACATCATATAAGAGATAAATATTGTTACATAAAATTGTGGTAAATTATTGAAAACTACTCTATACAAAACAGGCGCTAATCACAGAACAAATTAAAATATAACAAAACTATTATTCAATTACGGAAATGGCCGATTGTATCGTTTAGAAATAAGAGGGTACATAACAAAATTAATTAATAACCTTAAAAGGAAACATGACAAGAACAACTATGCAAGTAACTAAATATAACAGTAACCACATACTATCAGGTTGACTTATAGATATGCCGAGACTCGTAAATTGATATCTAAATACAAGCAAGCAAATATATTTATGGAATTAAATTTTCATCAATACCTAATCATTCATTTCTCAGCGACGCTACTATATTCGCTACGGAGCGTTCCCCTGTGTGCATGACCGATAGGCCGGTCGTTGAACCCCCTTATCAACAATATACGTGCGTCTCCGCTGCAGTCGAACTTACCAACACATTTACTTATGTATACTTTCCTCGAGAGGTTCATACGGTTCATTAGAGGCTAGAGCTAGCAGTTGCTAAGTCGTTTAAACAATATGCCGAATTTAAAATTCAACTTAAATATGGCTCTAAAGGATTTGTGTATTTAGCCAGTGTCAAGTATACACGAATATTCAATTTTTTAGAATAATTTCTATGCAAACGCCTTTGCCAAATTGTAGGTCTATAATTTTCGTCAAACGAGGCAGTTCTTACGGCAGATCGAAAGGGCGCATTTTACTAAATACTTCAGACTTTAACAAAAACATCAATTCTTATTTAAATCAATTAATATTTATTCTCCAAATTTTGTTCAATTTTAACTGGTATTGCATTATTTGAAAATCAAACTGCACAGCAAAACATGACCTTCTAAGTCCCACTAAAGACCTTTTGTTTTACAAGGGAAAATCCGATTGAGGACCATCGGCTGCGTGAGAAATCGCGGCCGGTGTACGGGATTCAACTTTTACATATAACAATAATTTAAATCGACCAAATGCGTATCTGCCCAAGCACAGTGAAGGGTTCCGTAGGCGTGACATCTGTCCACTGTTATTATAATTTGACTACAGAACCCTAATCTAATCGAAAATACCGCTACATCTCAAAATTTAAAACAAAGTTAAAATCAGTTATTGACAAAAAAATTATACATAATTAATACTTACTAGGTTCTCCCCCCGCTCTAGGACTAGCCGGTATCGCGGGATATAAAATTACTTATTATATAACATCAAATTAATTTTCATGGGCTAATTCGTTGGCCAGTCTTTCAGTGACATTCAAATACAATGGCAGCAAATTTTTTTTCTTTACTTTTATTTATTAATTTAGTTTACAGCAAAAAAATTATTATATATTATGAGTTATGACCTATCATAGTTTTTATAATTTTCCTAGTCATAATAGGAATAGGATATCTTTGACTAAAGTTCTTATTCTACATAATAAATAATATAATAAGAAAGTGTTGCCACTCTGTACGTCTATACTAGAACGTAAACTTTTTAATGACTATTTAAATATTCCATGAAGTGAAGTAAAACGACTGCTATATCCACAACTCTTTATCACTTTTGACATTCATTTACTATAAAGAATACACTTTATTAACGCCAGGCGCCCTTTACAAATAACGACAAAAGTATCCACATTGAGTTATGCTCAATTTTAGAGGCTTAGTTGGTATAAAGGTATCTTTGGTAAAGAGACTTGACCTAAACTATTTATAATCGTTCACGATGTTTTTTTCATTGTACAAATTGTAAATTAACGATTTATGGAAGTCAATCTTATTCTTTACGTATAAAATTCGTCTGATCGTTTTTAAGTCACAGAACTCCTCCTAAATGGTTGGACGGATTTTGGTGAATTTTTTTGTGTATTGTCAAGTATATCTTAGATTTACAATTGAACCCGGCGGGTGGCGCTACGATTAGGTTCTAAATGTTATTTTTTACGGAAGGACAACGTCTGCTGGGACAGCTATTATATCTTTAATATAGATTGGGGAATAAAAGCCTTGGTTGGATGGAAAGTACCCTACAATTGTTTTCAAATTTCACTATAATTGCAGTAATCCAGGTATTCTATTTAAGAATATGAAAAACTCAATTCAACTATTTTTTATAAATCACCTCTTTGATTTGGGATTCAAATCGATTAAATGTGAAAAGAAAACATCATTGATAATATATAGTTGGCAATAGGTTCATGTTGTAATTTTCTATTAAAACAATCAGAGATGAATATAGGATATTCTTTATATCTAAGAAAACGTAATAATTTCAATAAAATATGGTATGGAATTGAAGTCTCATGAACTCTCTTGGAAACCCCTAATAATAAAATGAAGCGGATACTGTATGTATTGTACGTGGTAGAACCATTCTGGAATCGTTCATTACCTTGATTACAGCTTTTAGGGCTGGCTCGATTGGTGGGATATCACGCTCTCACAGAATATCGGTGTAAAACGGTTACCCCTGTGCTAATCGTGTTTAATGCCATGAGTGAGAATTTCGATGACCTACTTCCCCACCCCTATCCTATTTTCCCTATCCCATCCCCCCATTCCATCCCTCCTGTTTGATCCCTTTATCTCGTCCACTTAATCCCATCTTAAAGGCTAGCAACGCGTTGTCTTCGCTCCTACTGTTGCAAATGTCT
This sequence comes from Dendrolimus houi, assembly GCA_039645545.1. Lineage (NCBI taxonomy): Eukaryota > Metazoa > Arthropoda > Insecta > Lepidoptera > Lasiocampidae > Dendrolimus > Dendrolimus houi. The sequence goes on from CM077132.1 coordinate 12,061,826, forward strand.
ATAGGTGGGGGTAGCCACTTTCTATGAATTGGATCACGTGCCTCTGTGCCAGCATTGTAATAAAAAAATTGGCAGTTATAGTGACTGCCGATAGAAATTAAAACTTAGAACATTTAGTATTAAAATTTGAAATTTCATAATGTTTGAATTAAAACACTATTTCAACAATGCACAGTATATAAACATTGAACTTCTCACTAAATACATTCAATTTCACTTATAAGATATACACAACACCAATGTTGCACTACGTCAGCGGTACTATAAGCATATCGGTGACGCGAACGCACGAGATTTCACCCATCCAATAAGCGTCTAACGCGAACAGTACACGGCCGCTGCGCATGCGCCAATCATGAGTATGTCGGTGACGCGAACCCTTACGATTTTCCCCTACCAAAAAGTGCCTAACGCGGCTAAAGAAGTTTTCACTTCAAAAATATTTTTAGGGATTCGTAGCCATTATTTACTTGGTCTACATTTCTGAAAATTGAAACGTGTATTCCATATGCAAGCACTTCTGGCGTGTATTATACTAAATTATCCGTTCGATATATAAGGTTGGGGAAAAAATTTCTTCGCATTTTATATAAAAAATCAAAAGGTTTTTTTATAAAGTTTATTTACATTTGACTAAAGTGTGTAGGTGCCATTTTGTTGGATAACTTTTTGCCATCTTGTAGGTAGGGACGTGATCCCATTGCTATAAAAATTTTGGGGCTTCTGATCAAAAAACTGCGATAAGTGGTTTTGGCAGTCCTCTCATGATATTAACCTGACACTGCCTAAGGAATTCTGCAGCGACCGAAACAGGTGAAAACCTGAAGGTTCAAGGTCAGGACTATACGGCGGATGCATTAACACCTCCCAGCCAAACTCTCGTAATTTTTGCTGAGTGGCTAAAGATGTGTGAGGTCTAGCGTTATCATGGTGAAAAACCACACCCCTTCTGTTGATTAATTCCGGCCGCTTTCTCTCAACGTTTTGCTTTAATCTCATCAGTTGTTCGCAGTACAGTTCAGAATCGATGGTCCTGTCTGGCAGTAACAGCTCATAATGAATAATGCCTTACCAATCCAACCATACACACAGCATCACCTTGTTGCGAGTTAACCCGGGTTTCGCCACAGTCTGTGAAGCCTTTTTTTTTTTACATGGGGAAATGCGTTGCCGCACCATCAGCCGCGCAGGGGAGATCGCGGCCGGTGTGTGGAGCTCCCCCGGCGCCGATTAATCAATACGACCGGCGCCGGGTATACCCACTAAAACCCCATGGGAGCCTTCTTCCGCCTGAGTGCCGGGGTCACGGTATGTAGCGTGGGCCTTAACCCGCGACCCCGGCGAGCGGTGGGCCGCCTCACAGTCTGTGAAGCCTGACCGGCCTTTGTCCACGATCTTTTTCGCACGTTCTTGTCGTACGTGATCCACTTTTCATCACCAGTGATCAGCTTCTTCTAAAATGGTTCGGTTTCATTACGTCGAACGCGACGACCAGAGCGACGTGCATCTTTGATATCAAAATTTCCGGATTGAAAACGCTTAAACCAAATTTGCGCTACTCTCACAGATACTGCATTAGGTCTATAAACATCACAATTTTTTTCGCGGCCTGTGTTGCATTTTTACCTTGTTTATTGTAAAATTTTAAAATATATCGAATTTCTTCATTACTTTCACTCATTTTAACAATAAGAAAAAAAATGAAGATCACAAATTTTCCTAACTTGAATTTGGAATTGTCTTCTTTAAAATTAAAACTTTTTAATGATACCAAAACCAGCCAGATACGAATGGTATAGCCCAAAGATATCTTATTACAAGTTCATACATACTATATGCGAAAAGATTTTTTCCCCAACCTATTATATAGTTTGCATATAATGATAAATCTGGCTTGTAACTACGTGACATAGTGAACGTATTAACTGGTATTTTAATACATACCTATTTCTTTATGTCGCGTGATATATCAACGTAGCAAGTTATCCGACTTGACATTTAATTATATGTGCACAAGTATTGTTTATAAATAAAAAGGAGCGGGTCATCGCTGACTCAGAATTGGCGTTGAGCTTTTATAATCAAAATTACAACCCATTACGAAATTTTCATCACTTTTGATGTAAACTTAAAACAGATTACAATTAGGAGTATTAATAATAAATTTTAAAAAGGTACTTATAACATAAACTAAATTATAAATTAAATTATACTATAAAATAAAAAGCTTAAAAGTTAAAGGTCAACTCTAAACATATGGTATGTAAAAAATGTAATTCAGATCGCTGTCAGTGGGGAGCTTTTCCAAAATGCTGGCCTCATTTACACGTTTTATGGCAACGCTGATCCGTTCTTATACATTATGCGGAAGACCTTAGAAAGATGGAATGAGAATTGGTGGAGTCAAAATATCAAACTTACAATATGCTGACAACACCGCGCTCTTCGGCTCCACGGCAACTGAAATAGGTGAACTACTTCGATGGCTTGAACAAACCAGTCTAGAGATGGGGGTCTTAAAATCAACAAGTACAAGACCAAAATAATGATAGTCGATCGATTCAACACTCTCCTTGAGATGTCTATTTATTTATTTATTTTATTTTATAGTATTTAGGGGGCTAACAGGTGTAATCTTAAAAACTAGGGTACATATATACTATAAACAAAGACAAGCAATTGATACGCCTCCACAGATGGCAGACAAAAAATATTAAATGAATGTTTAAAATAAGGTTAAAAGCAGAATTATAAACCAAAAATATCTATAATTGTCGTTCAAGAAACTAATTATTAACAGAATAGAAATGCCCCGAAAATCATACACTAATTAAGTCCTCAGCACAAGTTCACACAATATAATCATAATATTTTATATGTGTTCATTGACAGTTACAAAAGATAAATCTTTAAAATATGTCATATATGTCAGTAATTAAATGACTACGAAATTTTGCATCATATCCATTTACACCATCTTGGCGCTATTATCACTAACAAGGGGAGTTGTGAGCCAGAAATACGAAGACATCTATATAAAATATGGAAAGATCGACAGAGTTTAAAGCGGACTGTAAAAAAGCAGACAGACACAAAATTGACACCTTTGAAATGTGGAATTGGCGTCGAATGCTAAAAATTCTGAGGACAGCTCGCCGGACGAATGCCTCCATACTGGAAGAGCTTAGCATTGGAGATCACCAGAGGTTATCAGCAGTTTGCCGACAGCGGATACTGAAGTACTTTGGCCACTTAGCCCCCAAGAACCCAGATAACATGGAAAGACTTGTGCTCACGGGGAAAGTTAAAGGCAAGAGACCTCGTTGTAGATCTCCAAACAGGTAGATTGAACAGGTTAAAACCGTGCTTAAAACCGATCTCGGCGGAGGAGAGCACTTATTCACTGCCATTAAAGTCACGATCCTCAGCAGTGAGAGAACGACTTATAAGAAGATCCGTTGCCCTAAATACAAGCCAACCCATTCATCATGCGAGACTTCTTTCAATCGCATTGAAAATTTATTATAAACTTCGACAACGCTTGACTTGAAATTTCCGCGGGATACTCGGGACTCAATGTACCGTACCATTTAAAAAAGTATGTAAGCTATCGTTATAGTGTAACCTGAGTCGGAATAAATTAATTTTTATGCACCCGTACAACTTCGAACGCTCCCGGGAAAATTGCCGCGGGACTCCCGGGATAAAAAAATATCACACATGTCGGTTGGTCACATAAAGATTGCTATCGAACACTGAAAAATCACATTGGAATTCGGTTTTTTTTGAAACTGCTATTTCAAATAATTCCCAGAAAAATTACCACGGAATACCCAGGATAAAAAGTAGTGCAGATTTTAAGTCTAAGAGTTTGCTGTCGATCAGCGAAAACCGCATCAAAATCGGCCCCGTAGTTTTTACGTGAATCCCTAACAAACAGACAAGAAATCTAAAAAAAATTGCATCGTGTTCTCCGTCGTTTATATAGTCCATTCCAGTTGTTTTTTTAAATAGCTTCAATATACAGACACGGCATGTTTAGAATTTTATAATATTATATTATTTATACATATAATAAAATTGTAGAGGTCAAATTTCTGTACAATGAAAAAAATGCTAAAAACCGTGTCAGGGGGATGTAAGAAGTGAAATAGAACTAATATAGATTTTTTTTCAAGTTTTTTGTTTCTCTGTTTGTCTGTCTGTTTGTACCGGCTAATCTCCGAAACGACTGGACCGATTTAAATGAAATTTTGTACGGTGGTAGCTTATATCCCTGGTCAATATATAGGATACTTTTGATCCCGAAAAATTAGAGTTCCCGTGGGATAGTTAAAAAACCGCACCACGCGGACGAAGTCGCGGGCATCAGCTAGTTATAAATATTAAATATTTTTTATTAGAATATTGCTTGTTTGTTAAGAAGAATAATGAAACGTTTTATTATTCCAGTTTGGTTCTGAGAAAGAATATTATATTAAAATGATTTTTTCTGAAATGTATGACAGATGAAAAAGTCTATATCAAAAGATGTCATTAGCTCCGAAAGTTAATAAAATTGTCCCTACCTATGAAATGAACAATTCTAAAAAATGAAATAAGCGGGTAGAGTTTAAAAAATAATTTAAACGACAACTTGTTTACGTGACCCGTTGATAAATTTTGGGATAAAGTTTCGTAGCCAAATGACAAAAACAGTGGACGTTCATCGCCTCTGCGGAACCCTTCAGTGTATGTGATCCGACACATGATTAGCAAATTTCAAATACCGTCTCAGATGAATCTATACTATAATTACAATATGAAACTTTCTATGGATCTTTGTTGCTCACTTATGCCACAATAGTTGAACGGATCTCGATGAAACTTGTCACAGAGATAGATTATAGTCTGGAATAGAGGCTACTTTTTACCGTGGAAAAAAGTACGGTTCTCGTGGGATAACATTATTGTGAACGAAGCTACGGGCGAAGGACATTGATATGTTTGATATAAAATAGCCACGAAGCGTGGTAAAAATTCGCAAAAGTTGAGATGACTGATCGAATTTGTTGATAATCCGCCGGTGATGTCATGCCCGTGCGGAAACCGGTATCATTTACACAGGTTGTCCCATTCGCGAACTTGACATAAGAACGTCTTCGAACCGTTTGCCGATATTGAATAACGCCTTTTTCATAATAGGCGTAAATTAGTAGGTACATACTTATATGCTTCATTAGACCACAGAAATATATAATCTTCTATACAAATAATTGCTTGGCCTCACTGACCGACATATCAACGCACAGCCCAAGCTAGTAGTAGGGGGGCTAAGATTGTGAAAATTTGCATGTGGATTTTTCTGTACTGTAGGTTTCGCATTAAAAAAGGACTTTTGGAAATTCGCCCCCTAAAGGGGAAAAAGCATATGAAAGTTTGTATGAAAATCCGTCATTTTCCAAGTAAGCACCAAATTTAATATACCTACATCTGGTTAGAAATAAATGTACACGTATATTGGCGTTTTTAGAAACTCAACTTCTAAGGGGATAAAAAAGAGATGAAAGTTCGCTCAAACTATGAATATCTTTAATCTATGCGAGCGAAGCTAGTAATTAATATATCAAACGATCTCCGCTGTCCATTCTGAAAACCTAGCTACTGCTTCCTTCCAAATTTTAGATCACAGCAAAACGTTATTAACATCGACTATATGCCATTCAAAGCTATTTATTAAGCTATTTGAGAGCGATAACATATTTTGATACAGTTTTTATATGCTTTGGCAAACAAAATACATCAGCAAATGCTGAACAAGACAAATGAATGCACAAATTCATATATTTGCAGAAACTATGGAGATACATTCGCTTGGTAAATGTGTATAAATTACATTTTTTTTAAATGATGTCTAAAATTATTATTTTAGGCCAATATAAATAATAGGTACTTACGTTACTAAATATAAATCATAAATACATTCAATAAATAATAATGTGTTTATATGTCAAATTATTTCGGATGTCATAAAATCGATCAATAACATGTCATTATAGTCAACGTGTGGAAGTCCATCAGTGGCAAAGTTCGTATACCTCTCGTCTTTTTACCTTTTTTAACGGAATTTAACGTCAACTACAATTTTAAGTCAGAATTAAACGGTGTCTTAGCTTTATAGACCGATTTGTTGTCGTCGTATCTATTGAAACACAAATAAAAAGAGGTGTATGGAGTTCCCCACTGACCGACTTCCCCGCCTTGATTACATATATAAAAAAGTTATAAGCAAAGTATATGAATGTAGCATTTAAAGTACTACTCGTATTTCCAGTTGAAAAAAATCATTAATGCCATAAAAACAATTATCAAATAATTAGCTACGTCATTTAATTCTGAATGGCCTTAATGACAACTCTTTAAAGGCTTGCTATTAAGACAAACATTAATTTAAAAAACAATGTCCGTCGCTAGGTTTTGAAATTCAACAGCTGATCTCCAATTTAACAGAATTTTAGTTAAGGTTCTCAAATCAATTATCGAATCACTTCCAGATCATTCTGAAAGTTGCGATAAAATAACTCCAATGAAACAAACCAATTCAGAACGTCATGGAATTTTTTTCAAAGCGAGAGCAAAAACCAGATATGCAACAATTGGAATTAACATTGCAAAAAGTCAAGATACCAAACACAAATTCTTATGTTCTTATAAAACTTATATGTTAAACGAAGTAGGTACCTAATTATAAATTTCCTTTTACAAAGAAGCAATTAATTAAAGTCTACTTCTGATTGGATATGAAAATTACTAAAATTTGCATGAATCCTTATTACACGGTAATTATTTATCGATTGTGGCTAGTATTAAAAAGGATGAAAACCTGTTTTCAAATAGAAACTTCTGCTTATTCTAAGGAGCGATCAATCGGAGCACTATAATAACGATTTATATGTTAAATAGTTGAATAAACACTTATTGATACACAATTGTGTTGGGCTCGTAAGTTGCAATAGTGAGATACAATTAGTCGAGTCATTATGATAGCCCCAGAAATAGAATACTAGAAGCTCAGTACTTGATAGTCAAACATGGGTCAGTTTTACTATTATAATAGCCGAACAAAGGTCGATATTGCTATTTATATGAAAAGAAATATCCTTTTACCTGATTACTTTCGCGGCGATCGCAGCTAGTTTACGGAACTAATTAATTATAGATTATGATTCTCTCACAATAATTAGCCACCGTATTACTACAATAACATGTGCACAGGCCTAGGTCACAGTGGGAATGATTGTTCTTATTGTTTTAGAAGGATCCAGCTGAATAGCCGCAGATGGCTGTTTCAGCGATACCGGACTTTGGGGCTTCCCGACTCCGTGGGAGCGGAGGCGTTCAGCCCGAGAGCAGCGCGCTCGAGGAGACACCTCCTTTGAGGTTCGACATCGGCTCGACCGCTGCAGGGGATTGACTCTATATAGGATTAAGCCGTAAAAGGCTGAATGAGCTAAGCCAATAGGCTGAAGTGTTTATACAATGAGGACGCGATATCGACTCCGCCGGCGGAGCCGATCCTAGTCTATCTTTACTACCGCTTCGCAACGTGTTATAGCTGGAGGAGAAGAAGCGGCGGAAGTAACTCTCCGGTTTCAGAAGAAACATTTCTCAAGTTTATAGATATAAAAATTTATCATCTATAAAAAAAAAGCGATAATAACTCGATCTGTCTGTCGGTTAAGCTTTCACGGAAAAACTACTAGGAGTACTGGATCGGTTTTGCTGTAATTTCTTTTAAATGTAGTTTTAATATCGAAAATGGACATAAATATTTTCATGCCGGGAGATGGGATAGTTTGCGATATAAAATGAAATGAATCTTCCGGAAGCAAATAGCACTAACATAAAAATTTAATGCAATGTAACCTGTATTAACACCTGCCTTTTAAACAAGAGGTACGTATGAAATAAAAACAGTTGACTGTATATTATCAACTAGGAATCTATTTTAATACACCAAGCTATGTGTGTAGGTAAACTCTATGTACATGTGTAATGTACATATAGGTACTAGCGTTCGTTTATAGTCAACTAAGTATGTCGCTGTTTGATCAAGTGTTGGTTTATCAAGACAGAGGTTGCTGTATTCCCAACATCAACGAGCTCCTTGTGTGACCATCCCCGCATTGACAACCCTACCGGATGCGAAACTCGAGGCTAAAATAACAACTGACGTGTATGCAAGTCCTTTGATATGATCAATTTATTAATAGAGCTCTTTATTTTGTTTTAGTACTAAATGTAGCGATAAGAGTTAGTTATTGGACCGGTAACTTTAAATATTGACTCAAGTATTGCAGGACCCTTTTTACCATATTGGGCAGCGGGGTTCGAAAATCAGTCGGAGTTCTCCACGTTAACAACAAAAAATAAAATTTATGTAACTTAAATAAATAAGTTAGGTCCATTTTCAAACATCGAAACTAATTGTGTTTTTTTAGTTGGCAAACTTTTTGATGATATTGTCTGTTTAAAACTAACAAATTATACATGGTATGTGTGTACGTAGCGATCAGCTTGCGCCTTCTAGGTCCCTGGGCGCCAAGTTTCCCTTGGCACCCAGGATAAAGACAGTTCTGAGTATTGAGTCCGTTTTAAATATCGACTATATTCTGGTTTTTAATTACTTGGACCAAAATGACATCTGCCATCGACCGTTTTTTTTTATTCACAAGTGAGTCGTGTGAGTTGAATCAACAATTCACCACTGTGAGTTGAATCGTAAGGAATTTATATAGAAATTCTATAGGATTAAATTCATAGTGGTGAGTTGTTTCAAGCTTGTAACTTAAAAATAGGTTGAACGTAGCTGTCATTTTACTCCACGTAAATAAAATCAGAGTATAGCAAGAAATTAAAAATCATATTTGTTGTTGATGAGTCGTGCTATTTAAATTTTTATAAAAATACGTTTTTTTAAATTAATAACAAGCTTATTATTGTTGCAATTAATTTTATCGTAAGTTGGTAGGTGTATTAGATTCTAGCATATTCCGTAAAAAAATTGATAGGGAAGTACCAGGAAAAACGGCGAGTCCAGATTTATACGAATTGTATGTAGATCTTCGACTAAAGCCGAAGTGGTAAGTTCTTATGTTATACGAAATGCTTGTTTTGGAATGAATGAATATGAATGCTTTGGAAGTAAAATTATATAGGAACATTTTTAAGTTCCCAACAAAACTACGAAAATTATTGTAAAGTTTATTATCCTTATAATAATTGTCCTACTTACGCCATCTATGAATGAGAATGCAAAGTACAATAAATTAAAATTGCCAGTAGTTTATGAAAATTGTTCATATTTAATTTATTTATGTATTTCATAAAACTCTGTGGCTGTATAGATGTCAAATATATTTAAAATCCAGTTTTATATATTTATTTACATTAACGGTAAAATTACGATTACGATTTAAACGATAGCAATTATGCTGAATTAAATATTTTTTGTTACTTTTGTTTCAGAATAAGCATTAGTATTCCTGTGATAATATCAGACGTCTTAAGATAACTTATCAAGTTATTCGAATGATCCAATTTGTTATTTGGTTTAATATGAAGATAGAACGTTTTTAATACTTGATTATTAGTTCCCCGTTATAACTTTGAGGATATATGGTTATGGCATACGTAACCAAAAGGACTGACGTGACGACGACGGCAATAACCTTTAAGATTCAAATATTGGCAATACAATAACTATGATCTCTGTAATGTGTCAGACTTCCCAGACGGATACTAGTCTATAATTAAACTGAATATAGAGACTGCGCCACAAAAAATGACCCACAGACGCGGCGCTACAATCGCCTTACTTACTTCTGCCAGAGTGATTATATGCTAATCTATAAATCGATGTAGTTATTTACTGAATGATAATATTACTGAATAATAAATGCAAAATATTGCATAATTAAAGCTATAATTATTTTTTCTGGCTAGTTTACAAACAAAATTTTATCAAATAGCGGAGAAGACACTTTTAGTTCCTTTATTTTTCGTGGATTTTTTACGGAGCAATGTCTAAATTAATATACGTCTACTTAGATTATCATAACAATCATTTTTATTTAAATATTTATATTACAAAATAGTGGTACCCATAATCAAAATGAAATTAAGCAGTAATAGAAATACAAAGTCAAACCACGTAATATTTTACCTATTTTATAGTGTAACATGTAACATTTGTTAAAATATAAGAAGAATAATAGGTTTATAGTGTCGTCAATATGTATTAGATATTTGTAACTTTAGAGAAATTATGTATAATTTATTTCTCGAAGCTTGTAACATTGTTTTCATAAGACGTCAAGCTTTCGATGTGGTGAAAGGCTGTATAGACTAAGTCCTTTGCCTGCCTTTCTGGCAAATTTGAAAAACAACATTCGATGTGGTGATGCCTGACCTGCCTGACTGACGTTTGCGTTCTGAACTACGCATAATTTTGACTTTATTCAAGTAATTGTGTAGTTATTGGTCACTTAAACAAAAAGAACATATTTTCAGCTACCTATTTAACCAATAAATGTGGAAAAATACTCAAATAATATTAAACATTCGTAAAGAAGATATCACGTATAACATATTTATATTAGTTAATATAAATTTACAATTATAATTTGAGTATTATTTTGAGTTATGATAAACGGAACGTGACATGTAAATAGTAGAATTGAAAACAAATACTTAATTTTTGTGTGAAGGCAAATGGAATCTATTTTATCAATTCAAGGTCAGAACGTTTGTATTTTAATCAGTCGGCTATGCCCCTTACCCGACTACAAGCCGCTCAACACCGCTAAGTAAATTTATCAATAAATAATTTACCATGGCTTCTGCTATGCTGAAGTTACTTAAATCCGAAGTAAGTGTTTATATTTTAGCTTAGTTTAGTTAAAACACTATATTTTTGGGTCATTTCCAAGTTTTGTTTCAATCATAAAAATACACAGTCATTTCATGATTATTCATTTATTTATATTTTATACATCACCAAGGGAAAAGAGTTCAAAACTAATAGGTAATGTTGAATGTGATTTCTTATAAAATAGTAAGGGACTGCTTTAGAGGTGCCCAAGATAAACAAAGATCTCATATATATAAATCATTCAAGCTCAATTTGTTATTTAAAACTAACTACATAATTCATAACTGACACAAGTAGGTTGTGTTGCGCAGTAGAATTGATTCAGTATTCAAATTTTGTTTCATTTTATGTACCAGTCCTTCAGTAAAGACTATTCTGTGCACGAGAAATAGATGTGGTAACTGTATAAGGTTACTAAATTATATTTTCTGAAAATAGTATGCAATACATAATCAAACCACCTATCTGTTACCCGACATATCTTATCAGTTAGCTGCTTGGGGTGAACTCATTTGACTTCTGATTTAATACTTAAATAATAGTATCAATTTAAGTAATCTAAAGTTCTGCAAAATCACTGTTTTATATCAAACAATGTATCTAACAATAAATAATAATATTAAAGCTAAACAAAACTAAAGATGGTAATATTAAATAAATTAAGACTAAGAAAATTTATTTTAGTTAATCTGTTTTTTATTATATGTTATATAGTTAAATTGTAAAATATCTTTAGTGTACACAACCCTATCTTTTGCTTCTCCCCTTCTCGCTAGACTCATAGGTTTGCTGGAAGAAAACTCTTTTAGGGTTAAGCTCGCCTTTGTACATCACCACTATTCTATAATTTTGTATGTAACTTTTTGTGTACAATAAAGAAGATAAAATAAAATTAATAATAAATGTAAAACTTAACTCCAGGCCCAAAGATCTATGCAACAAATTGTAATTCTGAAAAAAATTATTGTATTGCTTTCACAAACACCATGTATTGCTGAAGTAAAGACTGACCTTGTAATCACTTGCATAAAAAAATTCTACAGTTTTTATCATTTCAGTGTGTAAGAAAGCATATTTTATTATTAGTACCACATAAATCAAACACTACTCAAAATGTTTTATTAAAATTAATTATAAGCTTGAACCGCCTTATTTGATGGATTCTGTGGGTGAGTGGGCTAAGCCTTTGTCGACCAAACTCACTGTGATACTGAGGCTCCAGGTTAAATTCCTGTCATGGTAAATTATGCAAATGAACTTTCCATTATTTACTATGTTCTGGTTGTCTGTGACTGGCCACAGAGTGATCCATTGTATGTAACCCTTAACACAAGCCTAACTTCCTTAGCTTGGGAACATATAATGTGTTTGTCTGGCAAATAAGAATATCCTTGTACAAAGTGAATTTCACATATTAGTCCACCTTATGATAGTGCACCAAGATAGTGTTGTATAAATCACCCAAATCTGATTACAGTATTAAAAAAAACAATTGCAGCACTGGACATAGTTAACCCCAAATTTATGCGACATATTATGTGGTATCACTTTATTTAAGAAATGGCATTAAAAATGTTTAATACAAAATTTTAACATTTTTATCAAAGTAAATTAATAGCTATTTAAGAATTTGTTGGATTGAAAAATTAAAAATATGTATTATATATACATCATATATACTTCATAATTTGTTAACTTCCTTAAGATTTTGTAAATTTTTATATATCTCATATGATTTAAATTTCAATTTAAATGATATTTAAAAAAACAAATATGAGTTTGTTTATCATAAGACATCTAAGTAGATGCCCCTTAGATCTCCATATAAGAATGTTTCTTTATTATTTTAAACACAGTGTCTTATTATATAACAAAATTGGTCCAGCATTCACTTGAATATGTTTTTCTAATTCAATGATTTATATGGAAATAAACCAAGTTCTTCTTTCACATATGTATGTATTTGAAAATGTGTTTACAGCTTAAATTGGCACAGTGTCTTGGTATCTTGCCAATCTAATTTGAATTGACGATGTTTTATTTATTCATCCCTATACATTTTAATTTTTTATTATAAAATATGAATTAATTGTATTATGGATTTATACTTCCTGGTACAACTCAGTTGGTCAGTTTGTTTATTAGAAAACTTTTTATTGAAAAGCAACTTTTAAACTAGTACAAATGTTGTGAAACACGTTTGTTATTACTTATTACAAAAACACAAATAACATAGTTTTATTTCAATATATTTATTATTTATATATAATAGTTTAAGTGTATGATTCTACCTCATGTAGTTGTTGTCATCAACCTAATAATTATAGTCTACTGTTGCTAAGAGGCCTGTCCAAGTTTGTTTCTAGTGTGACATATCACCATATTGCACTTTATTTATTCAGCTGCCATAGATTATCTTGCTTTGTAAGTCTTTGGCTTACTGGAAATACTGATGTCGTAAAATATGTTTCAAATCTATGATGCTAGAAACAATAAGGTAATATGGATTTTTTTAAAATTATATATTGATTAATTAGAATTATAATATAAAGTATTAGAATAAAGAAAACTAAAATATATATTATACAGCTTAACATAAAATACTTATAATAATGAAAATTCCAATATAATGTACAAGATGGAAACTTTCAGCGGGGCAGTAACGGGAAGTACCTTACCTGTTACAGGTACACGAAAATGGTCTTAGGAGATCCATTTTTTTGTGAAATCTTGACCCCCTAACACAGATTTTCAAAAAAATGTACCGTAAGCAAGGAAGTGGCCACTTTAAAAAAAATTGCTGTCAATCGATCCTGTGTTCTAAAACTGATCAAAAACTTCTATGCAACTAACCCAAGCATACTACACATGTTAGAAATTCTAAAAAACTATGACCTTTATATGAAAATTTTGCACAAAATTTGTTTTAATCTCAATTGACCCTGTTCTAATACTGATTAAATACTTCTATCGGACCAACCGTCGTTGGAGTACTAAAAGATTTAGAAATCACAAAAATCTTTTCCCATACATCTTTTAAGAAGTCCAAGTTACCTTTTTTATTTATCAAACCTTTTTATTGAATGAATAAAAAGATAAGATTGAAAAAAATTCACAGTGCTTTTCTGACGCAATAAACTATCAAGATTAGTTTTTGTTTAAATTAAAGTAAGTAATAAAATGATAAGGAGCTAGATTTTATAAATAAAAAAGGTGAGTTGAATAAAATGTGTGTATACATATAAAAGGTTTTGTCCAATAACTGTGAATTGTTATAATTATATTACTCAAGTATATAACAAATCAAAGTTATATTGTTTTATCTATAAACTCTAGTAAATGTTTGTACAATGTTCGTCTAGTCTCATCTACTGCTGCGAAGAAGTTATAGCAGTTCAGCTCCAACCACAAAGCTTTATATTGATGGACAATATGTAGACTCCAAAGCAAATGATTGGATTGAGCTCACAAATCCAGCAACAAATGAAGTTATTGGAAGGTACAAATAAACAAAACTGTCAGTTAGACTTTAAAGATAGACACTCTTTATGTTTTTTTTGTAAAGTTGCAAAATCACAATTGAATTCACTTCTATGTCAATATAGTCGTATGTTTTTGACTATGTAGTAAAATTCTGAAATTTAAATAAAATTATACATAATATTCTATACTATTACATAGATGTAAAAGTCAGTTTATTTATTCATGGTCTTAGATTTTAAATGTTATTTACCAAAAAAATGTGTATATGTATTTAATTTGAAAGTAGATAAGTAAATAAAAGGTATAGAATATTTTCCCTGCCATACTACATAGCTATTCAGCAAAAGTATAATTATGATGTTTATTTACAAACACTTAATCAAAACCAGAACAATATCATAAAATAGCGGTTTTAAGTTTTATAATTCCTTATATCTAAAATTAGACTTCCTGCATTAAACATATGTAAATCGACTTCCTCAATTGGAAATAGTGACACACCCTAATCTCATTTTCGTCATATCACGGAATTAAATCTGATATTATGCATCGTAATACCTTGATTGCTGATAAGTTTTTGTTATTCCACTTCTTATCTACTCATATTTGTTGAAAGTAAATAATTTTGAACAATAATGGTCATGTACTGTTTATTATCAAGTATTAAATTTAACAAATGATGTTTTCTAAGTAGACTGCAAAAGACTTGAGGTAGCCTTATAAGAGGGGTGATGGGAAAGAAGGTCGAATGAAAGACCCAGAAGCAAGATGGCAGGTTATTACGTCCTTGGTGAAATTCTTGATAATTATATCGGGAAACTAATCCCCACTATGGTCCGGTTCTTATATCTTACTAACTCTTAATTTGTGTTACGAGCGGTTAAAATTTGAAATTATATTTTTTCACTAGGGCTTGCGGCTGCGCCGCTTGTCAGTCTCTTGGCAGTAGCTTTATTTTACTTACACAAAAACTCAATTCGGCTTTTTATATGTAATAATAACAAAGAAGCTAAGTCCATATAGTTTAGACAACTGCTCAGCAAAAAATATAGGTGAATCGAAACCAACCTGATTTGAAGTAATTAATACAAAGAATGCTATGTTGTTTATGACAACGTGGATATTTATTGGTAAATTTAAACAGCGCGATTGCAGCACCACCTATTTAACTAATCCGTCTATTCTATGGAAACGACATCATTTATTGGGATAAAAAGTATCCTAAGTATTGATTCGGGATATAAGCCTTATCTGTGTCAAGTTTCGTTCATATACGTTCTATAGTTTTCAAAAAGGATGCGATCGCGGCCTCATCTTTTTCGATATTATAGATTATCAAACTTGGACCATTTACAAATTTACGAATGAAATCTTGTTTCATTCAACTACAATGTCATAACAGTCTTACAAATTAAGCGATAATGTGAATAAGTTCCATACAAGTAATGTCAAATTTCTACCGATGGTAAAGCAATAATATTTAATATTAAGATATAGGAAATGTCCATATGTAGATCTGTGCTCAAGTCTTTTGTTGTTTAAATATTAATATTTTTGGCAACGCATACAAACGCTAAGGGTCAAAATCGAAAGTAAATAAAGTCTAGCGTTTCTGTGGTCTAGTGGTTTAAGCGTAAGTTTACCTGGTTCAGAGGAGCGCAGAGGTGTCAGATTCGACTCACGTTAGGGCGTAAAATATCACAAGCCTAGTTTACTGGCTATGCGAGTACATCACGTGTGTGTTTGTCTACTTTTTATAATATACTTACCTGTATTTAAAATATACCTCTTCTATAATTTCTACAAAAATATGACTTAAATGTTATCTATGGTAAAATTTCAGAGTGCCAGAAACCACACAGGATGAGTTGAACGCTGCTTTGGAAGCAGCTAAGAAAGCCTATAAATCATGGAGCCAAAGCACTATCATGACCCGACAGCAACTCATGTTTAAGTATGTAATATATATAGATATATGTAGGGTTCATTCTAATTTATAATATTTTTTTTAATTGACAGGTCGTTAAGTCTGCGTTCTGTTGTCAATTAAGTTACATAAGCATAAAATAGATGGCGCCATATTTTAAGTCCCACCCTTACTTTGATGCCACCGTTTATTTCATTTCACACTTCTTTTTGAAATTTTCAAACAAACAACATACCATGCTTTTTGTATATACATAATTTTTCTATATGTGTGTATGTGACGGAACTCCTAAACGGTTGGACCGATTTAGATGAATTTTTTGTGTGTTCAAGTGGATCCGAGAATGGTTTAGATTCACAATTGGGCCCGGTAGGTGGCGCTGGAATCTGGACTTAGATTTTTATTTTTCAGAGCAGGACAACAATTGCTGGGGCCGCTAGTAATACTATATAAGTTAGCTGCTGTACATTATTATATTCAGATAACTTAGATTAAAGCAATAAATAGTATTCATAAGTATTTAGCAATTTCTTCCATGAATTAATTCAATTTTGAAATTCTTACTCATATATACATCAGAAAGAGAAAGGCTTTGTTTTTATTCCAGAAAATTTAGGAAGTTTGCACAATTGAAACCAGGGTACGAATCCTAGATGAAAATAATATAGCAGCATATTAGGTTTATGGAAAAAAAACTGTTGCAGTGATGCATCCTTAATTTGGTTAAAAACCTAGATTTAGCTTTTGGCTGAAGTATGCACTACTTATATACTCCTATTTGATTATTTTTGATCTTCACGCACATATTGAGATGTGTATTTTTTAAATTTTACTGTCCCAATTTATGATTAGACTTTGTATAAGTAGCTTTTTTCAATTAAATCTTAATATGTATGTTTAAATCACAAACATACACCAATTTTATTTATTGGTGGAGATTAAATTTTATTTTACCTTTTTTACAGATTTGCACGCTTGTTAAGAGATAATCAAAGAAAGCTGGCCGCAAAAATTACTGAAGAACAGGGAAAAACCATCGCAGACGCGGAGGGTGATGTTCTCAGAGGCATTCGTAAGTTTTTATTTTTAATACTGTTTATTTCTAATCAGAAATAGAACGAAATTCACTCTACACAAGTACTCAACTCTAGTACAAGAAGTCAATATATAGGTTCAAAATATAAGCTACTAGAATTTACCCCGCGGCTGCGCCGCGGGTCAACCTCTAGTGCGTATATCTTGTATACAATGTAACCTGTACCGCCTGCTTTAAAGAGCAGGCGGTACAGGTTACATTTTATTTTATATTTTATGTATTTGCCCCCAGAAGATTCGCTTCATTTTATATCGCAAACCCATTCCCCATCTATCTGTAAACTACGTTATCTGTCTAAGTGACAAAACTTGACAAAAAATGACAAAAGTGAACCAAGTGGACCAACGGGACTAACGGGACCAAGTGGATGAAATAGACAAAATCACAAAAAACCTATCCCACTTTTTGGGATAACCTTTACATAAATCTATCCCATTATCCGGGATGAAAAGTATCCCTTGACCACCATCGGTATTAAAATTACATATGTACCGAGTTTCAGTTAAATCGATCCAATAGTCTTTCCATAAAAGGATAACAAACAGAGAGACAAATATATTTTTATCCCGGAAACAATCCCATTTTTTGGGATAAAAAGTATCCTATGTTCATCCTCGGCATCGAAAATATATACTTATATATACTGAGTTTCAGCCAAATCGGTCCAGTAGATTTGCCGTGAAAACGGAATACACAGATAGACCGAGTTACTTTCGCATTTATAATGTTAATAGGGATGTGTAGGGGTGTGAAGTGTTTAAAAATCATTTGTGTTTTATTTTGTTACAGAATCAGTAGAGCATTGTTGTAGTATCACCTCACTACAATTGGGTGATTGTATTCAAAACATTGCTAAGGACATGGACACACATAGCTACAAAACACCTCTAGGAGTTACTGCAGGTATATCTGTTGATTTTAAAGGCAAGAATACATACACAGATGTAATTACTCTATAACCCTTTTTTTAGATTTGAGAAAAACATTATCAAAAAATCGATTTCAAAAGTAAGTAAAAATCAAAAATATTTTTTCTATAAAATCTTGAACTCGGTGCGAAGTAAAACATAAATTTACTCTATTTTGTAAAATTGTTGCTTTTTTATACACATAAATATACATAAAACACATGCAGTCGAATTGAGAACCTACTCCTTTTTGAAGTCGATTAAAAAAAAGGCAGTTTTTACCTTTTTGATGGTTTCACCATAGACATGGACAGTAACCATTCTTAATTATGTAAAACATGTAATATAAGATACGTAAAAACTAATAGTAACATCTACAAATAACAAAAATCATTAAATAAATGTAATTATACGTTGCACAATTTATTGTGAGCACTCTATTACAGATCTGCCCAATACGCAACTTTTTATAGAAATTCAAGTATTACACAACGTTTTATAGCTAGCATATTAGAGAAGCTATTAAGTTTAAAGTACTATCGGACCAATTGAATTATGACCCAGTTTGTTAATAATTCCTTCAAAACCGTCAAAATAGTAAGGTTTATCGTGTGTGTTGCACTTAGGACGTTTTAAACATTAATAAAAATGCGTCACTAGGCTCAGAGAACTACGCAATTTTAAACGTTGTTATCATTATACTAGATATGTTTTAGATAAAACAGTAATGATTTGAAATAATTTGAATCTCGAACTGAAATCTGTCTTATAATTCTAACTCTTTTCATTATAGAAAAATATTATAATTTTAAAAATAAAATTTAAATTATATCAGAAGTCAAGTAAAGTCAATGAGAAAAAAATTAGAACTCAATATCTAAGAATTAAATACTTATTTAAATTGTATAATGACTAGTCTCGCAGAACAAAGAGCTCGGATTGTAGTGCTCAGTGAGGAAGGCTATGGCATTCGAGAAATATCACGAGTGTTAAATATAAGTCGGAACACAGTGAGGACATGGATCAGACGGCACGCTGAATAGGGCATTCTTGAAGATAGACGAAAATATAATCATGGCGTTCGTCGAATAACAAACCAACAAAGCACAGATATGCAACACCATTATGAAGAACATCCTTTTTCTCGTACCCAATATTTCGCGGCACGTTACGACGTTTATTTACAAATCATTTACACCGTATTGGACTGCTTTACCGACATTATGCTAAGAAAGTACACTTAACGAATGCACATAAAACTACAAGATTAAACTTTGCACGTAATTATTTAGACTTTGACTGGACTAGTACCATATTTTCAGATGAAAAATCATTTACATCTTCTCAATATGGTCGCTTAACATTGTGGCGTTATATCAATACGCGATACACAGAGGATCACGTAGTGTCTAATTAATGATCTGGTCGAATTTCATCAAACATGTGGGCCTGGATGGGTAATGGAGGTATAGGTGAACTTGTCCAAATTTCTCCTCGTCAAGACACATTAAACTATGTCGATTTGTTGGAAGAATCAATGTTACCGACAGTGCGAATAGTGTCACTTGAAGAAGTCCATGTATTCTCCTAAGTTCACGACAATTGTCGAGTACATACCGCCAGAATCGTCTCGAATTGGTTTACCCAGCAAGAACATGAAATTTCTCTCATTCCATGGTCGTCTAGGTCACCAGACCTTAACCCAATAGAAAATTTATGGGGTTTGATGGTTCAAATGTGGGATAACAAAACGAGAGGACAAAAGAAGCAATTGAGAAGCACTGTAATGAAATTTGAAATTACATGAGGGGAACCGACATCTGCAATCGTCTAATCGGGTCGATGCGTAATCGACTATTAGACGTCATTGAAAACAATGGTACTTATACCCGGTTTTAGGTTTAAGTAGGGTAAAGTGGTGCCATTTCTAACTTTGAAATAAAACCAATTAATAAAATTAACAAAAAAAGTTATTATTTTTAATTCTTCCACATTAATGTTGTTAATGTTTTATTTTCTTGCGTATATCTGCTACCTAACATATAACGATAACCCTAATATCAAAGGTTGCTTATACAAAGGTTTGGACTGTGTCACCTTTAGCTTGTCGATTTATGGTCGGTTCCGATATCTTACTATTCACTCCCCTGCCTTACCGTAGGTGGAATTTTGACATTACTTGTATAGAGATTACGTCAAATTTTAACCGTCAGTAAGGCAAATAAACGGTCGTTAAGATATAGGAACCGGCCCTTAATCCAATACACTTAATGACAGGTATAGTAATAGTATGTAATAGCATTTGTCAGATGTTACACACGAGTATAGTCGGGTCTCTCCGATCTGTTTTATACAACGTAGTCAGTAACTGTCAATATCTAATAAAATGATAACAAGTTCGGTACCAAGGAAATGTATGTTCAGGCGAATTTCAACCTAATTGTATTTCACAACTGTAGGAACATGACCTTATGGTGGGTCAAGTTTCAATTGGTCTGATAGTACATTATAATATCTCCTAAGGTATTTTATTGAAGGTCAGTGTAGATAAGCAAATAATATATTCCATAGAGTATATAAGTGACCTTAGTGTTAAGCTTTTGTCACCTTGATATCATGATTTCATTTTAATAGAACACAAAGGTGATCTTTCTGTCAATGTTGAATAACAATGAAATATGTATGAAGTGTATGAAGGTTAGTTGTCAAATCAACCTGGACTAGAAAAATAATGGGGGTCCATTTATCATTTCCTACATTAGCTAGCTTTTAATATACCTTAAACTGTTGTATAGGTATTTTGGAAGGGTGAAAGGTTATTTGTTTTAAACAACATTTTGAAAATGTTTCAGTAACAAATTTTGACCAGAAAAAACCGCATAATTAATACATTTTGTTCTAAACTATACTTCAAAAAGAACAACCATAGATTTTAATTGGAAATCAGATTCTTTATATTTACTTAAGTTTGAGACATTAAAATGAAAAAAGTCCAACATGTTAGGTCTGTCACAGAATGTCGCTTAAAACAAATAGCCTTTCACCCCTTGTTAAATACTTATATAATTATAAGTGTGGAGATAAGGTGGAGCGCCTCGGTTACCATGGCTTATCTTGTACCAGAAGTGCCGGCAGAATTCCGCGTCTTGCAGCACTTAATGACATGATCCGTCGGGTTCCTGTCACCGCCGGTGTACCTGCCGTTCTAGAACCGAACGGCTTGTGCCGCGACGATGGCAGGAGACCCAATGGAATGTCATTGGTGCCCTGGAGGATGGGTCGCCCTTTAGTATGGGACGCGTCTTGCGTTGATACTCTGGCGGGATCCCATCTTTCAGCCACTAGCATGTCTGCTGGTACAGCTGCTGTACAACAGGAGGCCCTAAATATTCCGCCATCGGAAATGGTTACATATTTGCGGCTTTTGGGGTCGAGACCCTGGGACCATGGGGGCCCGAGGCGCACAAACTTTATCGCGATATAGCGAAACGCCTGGTAGACATCTCACGTGACCAAAAGACTGGTCTATACCTCGGACAACGCATTAGCGTTGCGATACAGCGAGTTAATGTAGCCAGTCTTTTGGGCATGTTTCCAACTGACAGCAGTCTGGCACTAGATTTTATAGCTTAATTTTAATTTGTATATATAGTTTTATTTAATTAGGAAATTTAATATGTATTTACAGCATTAAAACTAATTTTCACCGTTATAAGTATATATTTTATAGTACCGAATTCTGGTGTATCCGATGGAGGAATCCGATAGATAATCATCAAGCTTACAAGCCATGATAATATTGAAAAACATTTAATTTTTCTAGTATTAAATCAAAAATGAGGTATAGTAATAAATTCTCTTCATTTTATTACAATACTGCATTTGTCTCATTTCGTAGGTGTGGCCGCATTTAACTTCCCAGTGATGATCCCCCTATGGATGTTCCCACCTGCCCTGGTAACTGGCAACACCTGCATCATCAAACCATCGGAGCAGGATCCCGGTGCGACCCTCATGATGATGGAGCTCTTGCAGGAGGCTGGGGCTCCTCCTGGTGTGGTGAACGTAAGTCTTCTCCCGTCTCCAGTTAAATATGGCTTTGCATAGTTTTTAATTTAGCGAGTGTCGATTTATGAAATGCAAGTTGAAATGGAACCATATAAAAACCAGATGTGTGGAACTCTCCACAGTTGATCTCTGTCAAGAAGTCTACTAATGGTCTAAGAATTGATCGCTTGGATGATCAGACTCAGGGGTTTGAGTTCGATCCCAGTTCATGTTGTCATATTTCGCATACATCTTACACAACATCACAGCCTTGTTTGTTTTGTACAAGTGTATAAACTTATGACGTCCTAAATTTGTACAAGTTAAACAGTAATAAAAATTATGTCTATTATGATATTTTAAAATTAAAACGCCTGTTCTTTTATACATATCACTGTCTACATTTCGCACCCTTAAAATTATAGAGACCTAAAACAAAATTTTGAGTCATTGGATTTAAATATCTATTACATAAAAAATAAGGTACAAAATTGAATAAATTCATATTTTAATTAGGTCTCAATAATTCTAAGGGTGCATATGTGTATCTATATGTTATATCTGTTTTATATCTAAAAATTTTACTGTAAGTTATATGTATTTAGTTTCGTTCTATTAGCCATTTAAAAATATATATAATATTTATTATTTTTTGTTTAGGTCATCCACGGAACCCACAATCCAGTGAACTTTATCTGTGACCATCCCGATATAAAAGCGGTATCGTTCGTGGGTGGCGATGGCGCCGGGAAACACATTTATTCGAGAGCATCTGCTGCTGGTATTTAATATAAACTTATTTTTCTTCTTACTGGTTTATTTTTGCCATCATGTCTCTGGACAGGACAGAGATCTTTTTATTTCACTCTTAAGGGAAAATAAGGGGTGTTTATTTTTTTTCTTTTCTTTTTCTTTTTAAATGACTCTTTAAAATTCTAATAAAATATTTTACTGTCTAATCTTATTCCTATTAGATGTAATTCACTTGTTTTTTATTTATATCTATTAATTTTACTTTTCCGCTTAAGTTTATTATATTCCCTTGGTGGGCAAGACTTTTTTTGGAAAATGAGGTACTTAAACTTAAAAAAAAAAATATATAAAAAAATATTTTAATAGGTTGGGTAAAAAGTCTTTTCGCATATAGTATGTATGAATTTGTAATAAGATCTCTTTGGCTATACCAGTTGTATCTGGCTGGTTTTGGTATCATTAAAAAGTTTTAATTTTAAAGGACACAATTCCAAATTCAAATTAGGAAAATGTGTGATTTTCATTTGTTTTTCTTATTGTTAAAATAAATGAATCTAATGAAGAAATTCGATACATTTTAAAATTTTACTACAAAACAGGTAAAAATGCAACACAAGCCGCGAAAAAAATTTGTGATGTTTATGGACCTAATGCAGTATCTGTGAGAGTAGCGAAAATTTGGTTTAAGCGTTTTCAATCCGGAAATTTTGATATCAAAGATGCACGTCGCTCTGGTCGCCCTGTTACGGACAAATATGATACCATTTTTTGAAAAAGTGGAGCAAGATCGGCATATTAGTAGTTACGATGTAGCTGGAGAACTGGGAATTGACCACAAAACGGTCGGTTTTGGCGCATTTGAAAAAAGCTGGGTACACAAAAAAGCTTGATATTTGAGTGCCTCATGAGCTCACTGAAAGAAACCTAATGAACCGTGTACTCATTTGTGATTCTTTATTACGACGTAATGAAACCGAACCATTTTTTAAGAAGCTGATAACTGGTGATGAAAAGTGGATCACGTACGACAAGAACGTGCGAAAAAGATCGTGGTCAAAGGCCGGTCAGGCTTCACAGACTGGCGAAACCCGGTTTAACTCGCAACAAGGTGATGCTGTGTGTATGGTGGGATTAGAAGGGCATTATTCATTATGAGCTGTTACCGCCAGGCAGGACCATCGATTCTGAACTGTACTGCGAACAACTGATGAGATTAAAGTAAAAATTTGAGAGAAAGCGGTCGGAATTAATCAACAGAAGGGGTGTGGTTTTTCACCATGATAACGCTAGACCTCACACATCTTTAGCCACTCAGAAAAAATGACGAGAGTTTGGCTGGGAGGTGTTACTTCATCCGCCGTATTTCACCTATTCACCTTCAGATTTTCACCTGTTTCGGTCTCTGCAGAATTCCTTAGGCAGTGTCAGGTTAATATCACGAGAGGACTGCCAAAACCACTTGTCGCAGTTTTTTGTTCAGAAGCCCCAAAATTTTTATAGCAATGGGATCACGTCCCTACCTACAAGATGGCAAAAAGTTATCCAACAAAACTGCACCTACATACTTTAGTCAAATGTAAATAAACTTTATAAAAAAGCCTTTTGAATTTTTATATAAAATGCGAAGAAACTTTTTCCCCAACCTTATATTCCAGAATTCAACGGATTTTTAAAAAAAAATTATTATGATAACTATTTGTTTATTGTTTACCTCACTTTATAAAAAAAGTCTAACACGTAAGTGATATCTTACCGACCGTTCATTTGCCTCACTATCGGTTAAAACCTGACATAAGCTTCATACAAGTAATGACAAAGTTCAACCGATCGTAAAGCGAATGAGTGAATAGTAAGATAAGTGAACCGGCCATAAATTACTAACTGAGCGAATGAGGGATAACTTTTGAACGGGAACTAGTTCATTTTTATCTCTCATTTGCGAGCTTCCCGAACAGATTTATGATTTTTTCTTATTATTAGTACCGAAAAAATGTAATAAAATTTGATAATGTTTTTCACTGTATCTTTCATCAGGTAAACGTGTCCAAAGTAACATGGGAGCGAAGAACCATGGCGTAATAATGCCGGATGCGAATAAAGAGCACACCCTGAACCAGTTGGCGGGGGCGGCGTTTGGGGCCGCGGGACAGAGGTGCATGGCCTTAAGTACGGCTGTGTTCGTCGGTCAGTGCTGTTTATTGCGATATATCTATTTTTAATTGTACAAACTCAAATCCGTCGATTTCTTAACTATACTCTGATTTTTAGTTATCTGGACTAAAATGACAGCTGCTCTGCGATCGACCTTTTTTATGTTATTTATTTAGGTTTATGGCTTGGCAGCTAGGCCTTTAAGCCAGATCTTAGATTGCAATATAGTTTCTTCATTTTCTTAAGCCTATATATAGCTCAGGTGAACTGTAGGTTTCAACTGATGCCATTCAACGGAGTTCTTGTGACACTTGACACATAATTACTACTCAAAAACTGTCAATATCCTACAACTACTGTTCAGTTTAGAGTAGTTTTACACATTTTTAGAAAATAAAACTGCAGAGCACATCTTTCAGTTCCCGCCAAAAACTCCACCTTTTCATGTTGCAAACTTAGAGCATAGTGTTGTACCAAGTATGGCTCATTCATTAACGAATAGTGTGAATTTTATCAATAACACACCACTGTGAGTTAAATCAACAACTTACACAAGTCACTAATGAATGAGCCATACTACAACATCGCTCTATGCTTGCAACATAAATACGTCTATCGCAGCTGTCATTTTAGTCCAGGTAATAAACAATCCGAGTATAATGAATATGAATATAATGAAGTGTACTATGCATTAGACATGTGCGCCGCTTTGGAAAACAAAACGGCGGCGGTGTGACAATTTCAGATTTTAAGTTACTGTATTTAAATCTACTCTATCCACGTTTACTAACAAGACTCGGGCACCTAAAAGTGCTGCAAACCGGGATTTTATTGCTATATATCAATGACGCTCAAGTTCCCGAAATATTGCAAACAATAACTGCTTCGAGTCTTAGCATTGTAGTAGTAGATTATGATACAAGTGTGCTAAGTGGGTAGATCATTACAGTCGAGGCGGGATTGCAGCTCGAGCCTAGAGTGTAATGATCAACGCACACGCGTTTCATACGACGTTTTTTAACACACTTTCGAAAAAAAAGCATGTGTCTTACTAAAATGTTTAATTATTGAATTCTGAGAATGATTGGGCACATTTTTTTTGATTTTCCATACTGTAAAATTCTCATATACACTTAGGTATTTTGCTTTTGATTTCGGTGGCAACAAGCTATCAGCAGCATTGTTAATTCTATATGTATATCTTCTTTCTTATTCGATCTCGTTTTTTCATAAATAATCACACCACCAGAGCCGCTAGAATCAAGCAATTTTTGTACAAAATGGCGCGGAGATTGTGTTTTTCGTGCTTCTTACCTTAATTGAACTAAAGCGCGCAACAGATCACTAATAAATAATCAGAGAATATGCGCGCAGGCGACAGATAAAGGTGGCAAAGGTGCAACTGTCAAACAGCCTTATATTAAAAAGATGTATAATAAACTGTCCATTTATTTAATTATGTTATATTAATATAATCAAAATTAATGTCAATTAGTTGACAAAAAGGGCGTGAGATTGATGCAGGCCGGAACGCATGCACCACTTAGTCAGTTTTCTGATCTAATGTGTATATTGTTACAATTACCACATGCTAATAAAGGTGAAGGAAAACATCGTGATGCAACCTGCACATCGAGATAACCGATGTGTCAAACCTGCCAAGCCGCTTTGGACAAGCGTGGTCGGTATACTGTCCGTTCCCCTATAATGGGAGGCCTGAGCCCAGGAGTGGGGCATTTATGGGCTGTTATTATTATATTTAGTAGTTGACAAAAATAAATAGTTTGATAAGACTGGGTGTTTATACATCGCGTTTTATGCGCCATAATTAATTACATTACTAAATAAAACTAATATTGCATTTGGTACATAAAAACTTTTTATTGAAATTAAAAAATAACTGTGATGGAAAACAGTAGTGCGATAATATAAACACGGGTGTTATAGGGCCGTTTACGTCCATAAAAACATTGCAATAAGCGCCACTTTATGAGCAAGTGTGTTGAAAAGTATGTTAAGTCACACCGGAACAAGATGGAATGCAATTACCCTCCGAAGACACGAGGAGATGCTCCGCCGGCCGGCTTTGAAGACACTAGTACTAGAGTCAACCGAAATGTTTTTCCTTCCTTGTATGATGCGATTATAACAGCAAATGTGTTATCCTCTTAAATGTCGACGTCTCAACTGTTAAGACGTTAACAAATTACAGAGCATGAGAGTGAGCATGACTATTGTGCCTTGACAAAATCCCGAATACTGCTATTGGTTACGTTTCGTGTGAAATGTAATGAAAAATTTTAATGGAAAGTGAATATTTTTATTTTTAGAAAAATATTTGTTATTGTTTATCTTATTATCCAAAAAGTCCAATTTTTAATGGGGTTTTCCGGTAAAGGCCTCCTTAAGACTCACCCGAAGCCCGCGCCTCGATCGGATTTATGAGAACCATCAATGTCCGTCGCAAAAATGTCCAAACAGATATGACAAATGTATAAGGGTTCCATTTGGTTACGTCATTTTATTTTGTTACAGGTGAGGCGAAGGAATGGATCCCAGATATGGTTGCGCGCGCGCAGGCGTTGAAGGTGAACGCTGGTCACGTGCCCGGAACTGACGTAGGGCCAGTTATTTCAGTCAAGGCTAAGGAAAGGATTCTAAGGCTCGTCGAATCAGGTAAATCGAATATTTTAATTTAAATATAACAAAATAAATGAGCACTAATGTTTATGGTACCAAGGGGCAGGACGAACTGGCCTATGATTTGACATCAGACAATATGTATTTTTTTTTCAAAATCAGCCGATTTGTATCACGACATGGGTAAATGATTTTTAAAAAATTTAATGATAACACTTTGGTTTTCATCAAAATCGTTTCCGAGATTCCTTTTAGTGGTTTTAATGATTTCGTATAGTTCAGGATTTGGCCATCGAGGCCCATTTGAAATATTTAATTGTACTACCCGTGCGCAGAAGGTTTGCCGATAGCCTCATGATGTCACGTGACGATAGTCAGTAGGGTTGATTAAAAGGTTACATAAAAGTTGTAGCAATAAATTTATTATTGTATATACTTTACATAAGTATATACAATAATAGTAAGTAGTCATCGGCAAACCTTCTGCGCGCGGTTTATAAATGGCATTCCTAGTACTCTTCTTCTACAATTAGTTCCCACTCTGTTATTGCTTTAGCGATCATTATCATCTGGCAAAAGTACATAGATATAGATAAGTGCGGTCCAACAGAGGAATAACACTCTTGAACTGTTAAAATATAACTTAAAAATACGATTTTCGTATTTTTCTATAAACGTAAATTGAACATGTTTGTTGTCCTAATTACTTCCATATTTATCCAGTGCGTGTGGCTTAAAATGAAATATAGATAGCACATGTTCTGTTTTGTTTATTTAAAGCCATAATATGTAGTATATAAATCTTAAAGTGAGTTTGTTTTGTAGTGTTTGAGTATGCTATTTTCCGGGATAATAATTATGTATCCTATGTATATGATAAATTCATGCTTGATCTCGAATGTAAATCCAAATTTAAGAATAGCTTACTAAGCAGATGAAGAACGATTAAACAAATACAAACTCACTTTCATATTTATATTGACAGGTGAAAGTCTATTTCTTTTATGCCATATTCTGAAATAGACTTAACATGATGGTTTTTTTTCACCCTTACATCTTAAGCTTACGCATATATAAAGAACCTTGTTCGTTTTCAAATATATTACACGATTTACTTACCATGCTTTTTTGCGGTTATTTGAAACATTAAACTCTTCTTCCGATAGATTTTATAAACCTCGTCGCTTAAAACACGTCTCAATCACCCCTCTAGATGTATCTATGAAATTTATTTTATATTATTTTTTCGTAGGAGTCAAACAAGGCGCTAAACTAGTCCTTGACGGCCGAGGTATCAAAGTTTCGGGCTTTGAAAAGGGCAATTTTGTAGGACCAACAATTTTAACCGACGTTAAACCAAACATGGAGTGTTACAAAGAGGAAATTTTCGGCCCAGTTCTAGTTTGTCTATTTGTCGATACTTTGGACGAAGCTATACAAATGATCAACGCTAATCCTTATGGAAACGGTACAGCGATATTTACTACCAACGGTGCAACGGCAAGGAAATTCGCTTCAGAAATCGATGTAGGACAAGTCGGTGTAAATGTTCCCATTCCTGTACCTCTATCTATGTTTTCATTCTCAGGGACGAGAGGTAGTTTCTTAGGAACTAATCATTTTTGCGGTAAACAAGGTATAGATTTCTATACGGAACTGAAAACTGTAGTATCATTCTGGAGGCAGAGTGATGTTTCACATGCAAAAGCGGCAGTTTCTATGCCTACACAACAGTAATTGTTTTTAAGTTTTAATTTGTGAGGTCGTATTTCTGAATACAGTGGTGCAAATGTTCTTGTACGCCATAGTACCAGTCAAAGAAACAAAGTCCATACCAGCCGATATATTAAAGACAGACATTAGACATCCAAATGGTAGGATTCAAAATATTTATCTTTAATCTTGTAACAAAAAGCCTAAGAAAGGTCTCTACCTTTCGAGACGTACGACGACTTTCGACGTCTAGACGATGGTCGAACAACTGAAAGTATCCTTGCAGGCAGTTTCCGAATGGGGTGATGCAAACGGAGTCCATTTGAACTGACTCCCACTTTCAGGGGTGTGTCTGTTTCATTGACCGATAGACTCCAGCTTCTGGGCATCTCTTTAACTCCAACACTTAATTTTGGCACGTACATAAAGTCTTGAGCGTAAGTGGCGGCCAGAAAGCTGGGTGTACTCGCAAAAGTGAGATAGTATTTCACGTTGAAACAACTGCTGAACTTAAACCAAACACGAGTTCGGTCTTGCGTGGAGTACTATTCTCATCTTTGGGACGGCTCAGCCAAGCGCTTCACTTCATCTTTTCTGGTGCGCACTGTCGAAGAATGGAATAATTTTCCAGTCTGTTTTTCATTAAATCAATCAAAATCAAAATACAATCTTGATGTCTTCAAGTCACGAGTGAATAGGTATCTGTTAGGTAAGCGTGCTCCATCCTAGACCGCGTCATCACTCAACATCAGGTGAGAAAGTGGTCAAACGCAAACCCATAATCCATAAAAAAAGGTACGTGTCTTGATTGTTATAATCCCAAAAGTCACAATTTATCAAACAGTGAAGTTTCTCCGTGCAAACGTAAAATATTTTACTCAAAACCAATGTCATATACCTACACTGTAAGAAGTCTTATAAAGCGCGCGTTCATGTCTCAAAAAAAGTACGGCAGAACAGATTCTCATAGATTCAGGTTCCTCGTACTTTTTTCGCGAAAGTGTGGAGTACTCTATAAGTCTTATTAAAAATAAAACTATAGAAAAAAACGTCCCATTCTTGTCGCGCCCACTGGTATTCAAAAATACGGCTTTAGAATAAGTGTTATAGGCATTTTAACATTTGTCATGTTCGTACGAGCAAAACAACGTCTTCCATAAAGTTTATTAAAAATCGATCTTTATTTTTGTATTGTTTATTATATGTTTTGAATATTGTATTGTGTAATAAAATCATGTATATTTTAAAAATATTTGTTTAATTTATTTTCACACCCTTTAATTCCTATTAGCATAAATTATTTAGCTAAGCCGAGATAGGCTAAAATAGAAGCATTAAATTTTTATTATTCTGCATTGAAAACCTGATTCACCGTCGCTATTGTGTATGTTTTATTATATACTCACCATTCTAGCGCTAACTTCTGCACCTGGAGCATCTGCTTTGGACCCTGGGGTTAGCCTTTTATTTTTTAATCTCCACGCCTTTTAGTTCACTTTCGACGAATATCGACATATGCGAAGAAAGGCATTTGAAAGTAATATCTCCCTTTTGTGACTTTGTTTGTTGTAATAACCAAGTGCTAAAGATGAACCACAATATCACTGTCTGTACAGATAGAAACATACACAGTCATACACTCAACATTACCCATGTCTGAAACTCGCTATTCTACCTTGGATAAGCGTGGAGGATATATTGCCTTGAAATGGTGTGTTCCAGATCTTAGTGGGGCTTATATAGACCGACATTATTATTAATTTTACAAAACCTTTGTAATTCGTGATTCATAATTATTAGACGCGTGCGCCTTTATAAACAAGTTTCTGGCCTGAATGAGATCATAGTCGTAGCTCCTACTACATTAATCTTAACCTTTATTATAAGGCTTTAAGAGTTATAATTGGTATTACAAATGCGTTAATAAATATGTAGCGAGGTTCTTTGTGGCAAATCGCTTGACGGATAAACCTGTCAAGTTTATCCGCAATATAACAATGCAAATACATTGATCAGTTATGCGTAGTTACGAAAGGAAATAGAACATGTTGTTTTGTAAACATTGTTGGTTGATATTTCGTTTATTGTGATTGTTATATGACATAACCGAACTGCGGTTGTCACTTCCTGCGTGTCCTGTTATTTCGACGTCCGTTACCGAGGCAAACACACGCACAATGTACTGCGCAAAGTATTTCTTGATTATTCTTGTTGTGAATACTTGTTCGTGTTTAACTCCTCAATGCAGAAACGAGAAAGGCGAGGCTGTTGATTGGTAAGTCAATTGTAAATCGTAAATTTGAGAGAATTTAATACCACATGTGAACACTCCGCGTGGTTCACACATTTTTCTGTGACAGTGCAGTGAAAAGTGCGTCATCAGGTGGTTTTTCCACCAAATCGTTCGTCCCCTCAGGGACAATGGACGGCGTGGAGCTCTCTCCATTGCTGTTGGAGGGTTTGCTGTCGTTTTTACGACAGCAATTCCCTCAAGCGCTCGACCAATTTTGAGGACTCCGGAGTCCCAATCAATGGCGTCCGTTATCTCGGAACTTAATTCCGAGAAACCCTTACACGTGCAAGGGGCCCCCGCACCCGCATCTGCCGCGACCACCGCACCCCCGCGACCCCGCCACCGCGCTTATCGCTGACCACCTGCGCTCTGCCTTAGCGCCCGCGCCCCCGCATCCGTACCCGCCGTGTTACCGGTGCGCCCGCCGCCCGCACCCCGCTCAACGATGCCCACCGTGTGGCACCAAAATCACGCGCCTCGTTTTCTCGCGGTTCCGCGTCGGGACAACCGCGATCAAGCTCCGCGAGTTCGACGACATCGCGTTCGCGATCGCCCATACACCGCGTAATCGATTCTCGTCGAGAAATCGAATTATCTCCTGACGGTCCGCAATACCTCAGGGATGCCCCTCTTCCACCGGCCGATGAAATCACCCCCATGGATGTCGCGCCTCCCGCGAACATCACCTTAAACCGCGAGGACGATGACGGTTTCATAACCGTCAATCGTACCAAAAAACGGAAGACCCAGAGGGAGGTCCCCCCAACCCCGCTCCCACTGCGGGCAAAACCAACAGCGGCACCTTCCAGCCGCCCTGGGCCACCTTCACAGCGCCCGCCGCCACCCCTGATCATCCGCGAGAAAGCCCATTGGCTTCAACTCGCTAAGGAGCTGCCAGGTAAGGCAATCTCTATAAAGAAGCCCGTGATACCCAACACGGCATCAAAGTTATGGTCACGTCTTCAAGTGACCACCGCTCCCTAACATCCTTGTTATGTGACCGTAAAATCGGTTACTATACTTATGCCCTGCCGGAAGAAAAACGCCTTCGGGCTGTAATCCGCGGACTCCCACAGGAAATCGAGTGTTCCTACATTCTCGAGGACCTTAAGTCCCAAGATGTACCGGTGCACGAAGTGCACTGTATGCACAGAGGCGACGCAACAAAGTCTCCTCTAAATCTAGTATTGGTTGTCCTCGACCTCTCCCCAGAGGGGAAAAAGATCTTCGAACTTGAGAAGGTCTGTGGCCTCTCTGGCCTTCGTGTGGAACGCCCACACGAAAAACATACACTACGGCAGTGTCATCGTTGCCAACTTTATGGGCACTCTGCCCTACATTGTCAATCCCGTCCCAGGTGCGTCAAGTGCCTGGGCGACCACGGGACCTCGGAGTGCACACGCACCCGGGACTCCCCGGAGCCACCGAGCTGCATTCTCTGCGGCCAAGCGGGTCACCCCGCTAACTACAGAGGCTGTCCTGCCGCCCCCCGACCCAAACGTAAGTTCGGAAAGGGCAACGCCCAAAAAGGCACTAGAAAAGTGCCGAACAAACCCGCATTCGTGGCGGCCCCCCCTCCAGTGGCAAATCACTGGACGGGTCTTCCCACGACGGAAGCGTTCCCTCCACTAAGGACGCGCGCCCCAATTTTGGCCGGCCTACCCCAAGCAACCCCTGCCCCCGCCCCCATTTTAAAAGCACCTTCTGGGCCGTCACCCCACCACTCTTTAGCGGAGGACTTAGCCTTGGCGACTAAATTCGCCAAGAACTTGCCTTTCGACCTAGCAGAGGTCCAACTCTTGGCTCGAAAACTAAGACAAGTTGCAGAGTCTGATCAACCCTCCTCCGGGATCAACTCGTGATCGAAATGGATCACGCGTACCTCCTCCAGGTACTTAGGTCGTTATAACTAAACAACCTAGTTAAATTATTGTTACCGGTAACAAATGGCGCATGTAGGTAGAAATAAACCACGCTCATTGACTCTGGCGACTTATAACGCCAACGGCCTTCGAAACCAGCGCGACTTGGTCCATGACTTCCTGGTTACCAATCAAGTAGATATACTACTAGTGCAGGAGACCTTCCTGAAACCGAGTGAAAGAGATCCAAAGATCTCTAACTATCGGGTCACTAGACATGACAGGATAGGCCGTGGTGGCGGCACCCCTGATCTATTTCAGAAGATCTCTACACTGCATGCCTCTAGTCACCCCACCACTAGTAGGTATGGAGGTATCCGCCTGCAGACTAGCAATGACTGGCCACCAACCTCTAGTCATAGTCTCAGCATACCTCGCGTGCCAGAAAACCCTTATTAAGAAAGACCTAGAAGCCCTATTCAACTTAGGCCCAGCTGTTATAATAGCCGGAGATCTGAATTGTAAACACGAACAGTGGAATTGCAATACCACTAACCCCAATGGCAGAGCCCTAATAAATATATCAGACAATCTTTTGTTTGATATAATAACTCCCATGACCCCACACGATACCCCCCAACCGCGACTGGGGACCCCAAACACTCTCGACCTAGCATTACTGAGGGGGTAACTCTTCAGTTCCATTCGATCGAAACGATGGACGATATAGACTCGGACCATCGCCCGGTTATCCTCAAATTAGGACAACAGACGGACCAGACATCTGAAACTAGGACCTCTGTGGACTGGTTGAGACTTGAGGACCTACTCAAGGCAACCGAATCACAAGACCTGGACCGCATCCCGGACCACATCGAATCCCACCAAGACACGGAGACGGCGATCGAGGCCCTCACCAGCCACCTTCAATCCGCAATGCGGAACTCGTCCAGACAGGTGCCAGTGGAGAATGACCGCCACTTATGCCTGCCGGACGAAGTGAGGGTACTGCTGAGGGAAAAGAGAGCCGCCTCCAGAGCTCACGACAGATATCCCACCGAAGACAACAGAGTCCGACTCCGCCAACTAGAGCGCGAGGTCAAACTACGTATCCGGGAAGTCAGGGAACAACGTTGGGACAGAACGTTGAGAGATATCGAACCAACTCACCAGGCGTACTGGAAGCTGGCTAGAGCTCTCAAATCAGATACCCTCACTGTCATACCCGCGCTAGAAAGAGCCGACAACACCGAGGCGTTCGATGATGAGGAGAAAGCCGAATGCCTTGCTCAGAGTCTAGAGCTTCAATGCTCCCCCACTACACAAAACGTCGACCAGTCACACCTGACGGAGGTGGACTCCGAGGTTGAACGTAGATCCTCCTTACCAGCGGAAACCACACTCGACCCAGTCATGGTGGAAGAAGTGCAAGATCTGATCAAGTCCCTCAAACCACGAAAGGCCCCAGGGATCGATGGCATTAACAATCGCGTGTTAAAACTCCTCCCCAGCACTTGATTATAATCTTAGTGAGCATCTTCAATGCCGCCATAACAAACTACTCTTTCCCCGCGATCTGGAAGGAAGCAGACGTCATCGGTATTCACAAGCCTGGAAAACCGGCTAATAAACCGTCCAGCTACCGCCCAATCAGCCTATTGAGCACAATCAGCAAGCTTTACGAGAGGGTCATCCTCTCTAGACTAAGAGATTTTGCCATCAGCAAACATCTACTACCCGATGAGCAGTTTGGATTCCGTGCCAGACACTCATGCGTCAACAGGTGCACCGCATCACGGAGCACATACTATCCCACTTTGCCCATCGCCCTCGTCGCCCTATAGGAACAGCCGCACTGTTCCTTGACGTAGCTAAGGCCTTCGACAAGGTCTGGCATAACGGTTTGATTTACAAGCTGTACCAGTTCGGTGTACCAGACAGACTCGTGCTCATCTTGCGAGACTTCCTCCTAGGCCGTAGCTTCCGTTTTCGAGTGGAGGGAACACGCTCGTCCCTCACCCACTCACAGCCGGTGTACCACAGGGCTCGGCACTATCTCCACTACTCTTCACGCTGTACACCAGCGACATCCCAAAACTCCAGATGTAGAGTTGGCCCTCTTCGCGGATGACACCGCACTCTATACATCAGATCACAACCGACAAATGGCTTGCGTCCGGCTACAGGTAGCTGTAACAGAGCTAGGCGAATGGTTTCGCAAATGGAGGATAGAGGTAAACCCGGAGAAAAGCGCAGCAATGTTCTTTTCCCCGGGCACGCTTCGCTCTCCCAAACGCGCTTGCCTTCGCTTAAAAGCCATCTC
This sequence comes from Dendrolimus houi, assembly GCA_039645545.1. Classification (NCBI taxonomy): domain Eukaryota; kingdom Metazoa; phylum Arthropoda; class Insecta; order Lepidoptera; family Lasiocampidae; genus Dendrolimus; species Dendrolimus houi. Next base: position 12,097,934 of record CM077132.1, read on the forward strand.
GCTCTACGAACAAGAGATCCCCTGGGCAAAGTACACCAAATACCTGGGTGTCACCTAGATCAGAACTTGCGCTTCAACGAGCATATCACTATAGTCCGGAATAGAGCGCGATTTGTGATGGGTCGTCTAGCACCCATGATAGATAAACGAAGCAAAATGTCCCTCAGACACAAGCTTACTCTATATAAAACATGCATCCGCCCGATCATGACATACGCGAGTGTGGTATTCGGCCATGCCAAGCCTGCCCTTTTAAAGAAACTGCAAATCGTTCAGAATAAATTCATGCGCAGAGCCGTCGGTGCTCCCCCGTCGACGCCGCCAATCACGATTCCACGTCCCTGCGAGGGACGCCAGGAGACACAGCCCCCCATCGCTGCTTTCTACCTAAAGTAGTTGCGAAGTTGTGTTAACATAAGACAACATGTTACATAGCATGTGGTTTTAATTAATGCTCATTATTTATTATCGTTATCATAGTAATTTATCAGGCTATTTAATTTGCCTATAAATATTATAGACTTTTTTAAACCATGATAATTGTTTTTCAGGTCCGTATTCTTTTTGACATAAAGGGGACCTTTATGAAGTCGTCATATCTATCCGTTCATCTGTCTTTGTGTGCTATAGTCATTTTCCTCCGAAAGTGCTGGGTCGACAGGAAAGTGTAGTGTAATATGGTGTTAGGAAATGGCATTGTAAAACCGTGAAAATATTAAAAATTTGAGCCGCCATATATGTAATTTTTTTTATAATACATACAAACTATCGATAGTTAGGTCTTGAAAAATCATGATAATGTTCTTTAAAGAAGTTTTTATTTAAATCAATAAATATGTAAGCGTTTAATTATGACAAAAAAATATAAGGCTATACTAGCTCAATGGGGTAAACTTTATACTTTTAACGAAAGTTGGTTTGTGTAATATCTATTGAGTAGTTTTTGAGATATGAAGTGTTTTTGATTAAATGCTTTTTTATAATTCCCTAGTCAAATGTTGATCGTGAATTGCCCGTTTGTATTTTTAAGAGTTTATTACACCATTGTGTAGTAGTACCAAATAGAATACAGCTTTGTGCCACAATTCATTCTCAGTAGATTTTGAGTGATTTTATATGGGTTCAGACAGCCAAATGTCTGTTCGTCGATCGGCTACGACCATGAATATGAAGCAATTTTCATGGATTATAGTATCATATTTTTTTAGAGACGAAAGATGCATATAGAATAAGTTCAGCCCGAAGAACTCGAATTTCGGCGATATAGGTACCGAAGCAAAGAAAACGTGAGCAAAGCTACGCGATTAGCCTTAGAAGTAAATCATTTCATGTAATCATTTACAGGTTTTACGTTTACAAGTTACCTCGAGAACGGAACCACTTAAATCCATTAGTGCGCCGAGGTGTTGCGTACATGCATCTTACACCTTCAAAACTACGGGGTGGATGGATCATGTCGGATTTGGCAATTAGTGACCCACAATCTATGGTTGGAAAAACATTGGCTCCTTTATATCAAGTATGCAATCTACAACAATAAATAAAACTGGTCTGCTAATGATTTCAAAATAATCAGATTATTTTCTGTCTGAAACTTTATTTCGAAAAGTCCCTGGAAGAGTCTCTGATGACTCAACGGTTTTCAATGAAACATTTTGGGATTAAAATAAGAATTTTGTCTTAAATTTTCGTTTATGTTCCAATTCCGATATCTTGCTGTTCAAACAATGTATACACACACACACACACACACACACACACACACACATATATATATATATATATATATTAGTCGCGAATAAAGCGTTAAAAATATTTTAATAAATGGTTTTAGGATTCCAATAATTAAAAGTAAACAAAAATCTTAATGGTTTAAGCTCCAGTGTCTATCTGTGTTTTACAATCCCAGGAACTGCTTTAGATAGAGATAATGAAAATTGAGCAGACATATAGCAACCTATATGCTAGTATAGTTTTACTATACTTATATACCCTTCAATTTTTTTTTAAAGGGTTCCTAAAAAACTGAACTTTAAAGGGAATATACACAGTATTTACAGAATTGGGAATTGATTTTAGAATCAGTAATTTCTATCTAATATACTAACACCAAAAAAATAGTCTTGACCACATAGAAAAATTATATAATTTATAATGTATTTTTTTTTAAATAAAAGTAAAATAAGTTATTATTTTAACATCTTTTCAAAGAGGTGTGTGTTTTGAGTTAAAAATCAAAAGAATATCAGTTCGATAGAACACAGGGTAATGAAAAAATCAGTTTTTATTATTTTTGACACTGTTCCACCACTTCAAAAAAATTGAAAAAAGTCACAAATAAAATGGTTTATAAAACACATATTCTGAAAAAAAATTGGTGATAGACAATTTTCAAAAACTCGAGATAAAAATATTTTAGTTTTATTTTATTTTTAAAAATCGGATTTTCATCCGGGAAATACAACAAAAATATTTTTTATGCCTTTTGCTCCCATGTATTGACAAAAAATTCGCCATGACTTAATTTGTAATTTTACTATTGAAAAAAAAAATTAAAACGGAAAAATAGGTTTTTCAAAAAAACTCCAAAATCATTTAAGGCAAATGCTGAAAATTTGAGTGAATTATTTTTATTTGATAGCAAAACGATCCCCATAGTAAAAGTAGAAAAAACTCCGGGGGCAGTGTTTACTTAGAAACCCTGCTATACCCTTTGAGCAATATCTATAACTAATATATCAAATGGAAAAGCGCAAGTATAAAAGAAGATTTATATGAGACGTTAAATAATTAATCTCCTATGTGTGATATGTGGTTTCAGGATAAAAATATAATATCCTTGGTCTACAATGATCAGCCGCCTGCTAATGAGCATCAACCTGATATTTTGCAGTCTGTTGCTGACATGTACTCCAAGAGCAAAAGAGGTAAATAATATATACCTACATTTATAATTTCGTGTTTCGTGCGATGAGTGACTTCCAATGGACCACTTCCTCCCCCTCTTATGTAATCTTCTCCATTCTATTCCTTATTCCCATCCCCTCTTTCCTATATTTCATCCCCTCTTTCCAATACCTTCTGTCTGATCCCTCTATCTCATCCCCTTATCCCATCCTAAAGGCTGACAACGCGTTGGCTTCTTTAGTGTTGCAAAAGTCTATAGGCGACGTTACCCACTTCGCGTGAGCTAGGACCTCTACCTATTTGTCAGGTTCGCAAAAACACAATACATCCAAATAGTTGGACTTCTAAATTATATCTTTTCTATTGGTTGCTCAAAGTTTGGTATGCGAGCTAATAAGAGCTGTCCTTGTCTACCTACATGTATAAATAATTTCAGGTCAAATCAAACAAGCCGGGTTTAAGAAATTCAAGAAGTTTAAACTAGGCGACAAATATTACGACGATTATGATCTAGCAGAGATGTGTAAAATGCATTCCAAATTTATGAAGACCAGAGTTGAAAGTGGCCACACGAAGGGTGTTATACTTGGGGATAAGTTCACTTCCTTATGGCTGGTGCATTCCGTACCCAGATTTCCACCTGTTCCAGACAGTGAGTACACCTGTGAAAATCTTGTCTTTTAGCTCAATAGAGACAGTAGAAATATTTGAAGTATTTAATTGTAATATTTTCCGCGTTTATCAACTTCGCATTTATGCTGATATAGGAAATTATACAGATGTTTGTTTGTTTCCTCGTTGCGGTCTTAATATAGATTCAAATGAATTCAAGCAAGTTCATCTATCAACGCATATGTAGTGAATCTCCGAACTATGCTACAGATAGCTTTGTAGTTTTTTATATTCGTATTCAGTGGGGAATGATATCGAATTAAAACTCCTATCATTTACTGTTAAGTTCGAGCCTCCTCATTACCAAAGGGGACGCCGGACGAACCCGCCATGTTTGTCTTAAATGTATTGGCGGGTTCACACATCGGTGATCGGTCAACATGTGATAATTGTAATAATACACATATTTGGCCAAGAAACTTACTAGGCGGTGTATGTTCTCCAGCTATTTGTATCTACATCATATCGTAATGAAATGCGGCTACCTCAACCATTAAGCTCCCACAATTTATTTTCACATGTTGTCATTTTCAGTGCATGGTTTGAACGTCAGTGGGTATGATTATCCAACGACAGGCATGAAGTATGGTCAAACGTTCTTATGTGTCTCTGTACAGACCTCAACATTAAATCAAATCGGCACTCAGCTGAAATACAATGAACCTCTTATCGTGTACAATCACATACCTCAAGAATTTGAGAACGAACTGCCCAATTTGATGGACGTAGTTCGGAATAAAACTATTGATGCCTCGCCTTGGTAAGTTAGCTTTGTACATTGTTCTGAGCACGTATTCTAGTAGAATACTCAGGCACAAAGCGATGATGAAGACGATAATCAAAAAGTTTCAACGTTGAGTTGCCTATGACGCATCGTGCATTTGAAATTACTTTTTAATTTGAACGGATTATCTTCACAAGCATCGAATTTGCACTTGTATTCGCTTTTTATTAATGTTTCTTTTGATTTACAATCTAAAAACTTAATTGTTTCAATTTCTATCAATTTCTTGTTCTGAATATTTGAAACCTAACACTAATAATATGGGTGTTTGAAGGTCTTAAAGATTTAATATTTTGTAATCATCTTTTAAAACGCTTGGATTGAATGTTCTGACGAACTTCTAGTAATTGCTTCAGGCAACGAGTCAAAAGATATAATCAGGTAACACCAAACTATCTGTCTGATCTTTGTAGTTTAAGGCTTTTCATTTAATAACAAACTGGTGTCGTTCTGTTTTAGGTACCACATAGAGAGTTTCGAAACCTTAGTTGGTCGGAAATTTTTATCATTTGCCAAAAGTGCTATGTTCAATGACGATTTGTATAGTGGATTAGTAGCTGAAGTACTGCAATCTGATTTATTGGTTGAATCTTGGACCAACGGACCAGGAACTTTAGATTCTGAATGCAGTCGGAATTTTCAGTAAGTTCTTATAACTATATCAATCCATAAACATCCTCCTGTTGGGTTCAGACTTTCCCATTTTAAGATGGACATTACTGTGTAAATTTCCTCACGATTTTCTCTTATCGTTTAGAAGAAGTAATTGTACTAATTTGTCAGATGTTGTTATTGCTGGAGTACAGCCGACAGAATTATGGGCCACCTGTTGGAAAATGGTTAATGTCGTTACGAAAATTACAACACCAAAGATCCTACCAATATGCTAGCGGCCCCAAAGGAAGGACTGGAACCTGGTCACTGATGCTGTAACAGAACTTAAGGTTATGGTAGCATATTCTAAACCAGGAATGGTATCTGAATGGGCAAATGCCCTTCCACCAGGCTGTGGGTTCTTTTGTCGCCTCTTAAGACTTCTCTTACTTTCACCATTCTTAAGAAAACTGCTAGACTCCATTGCTGCATGCTGGCCTAAAACGGTGTATCATATGGCTAGGTCTTTCACTTTCCTCATCTAGCTCTGATTATCGCCTTCCGCAGGTCGTTTGTCTGAGTATCTACACTAATTTTACCGAGACATGATCTCCACTCCATATCTCGTTTGCTCCAACGCTATCTATCCTTTGACAGATTATGTGCCCACTACTTCTTCAACTTAATCACTTTACTATCCTGTCGGTTATTTTGGATTAAAAAAATCCTTTTCAGAACTATTTCTCATACCAAACAATTATCTTCTTCAATTTCAGAGTAAGAAACATAGAAAGATTAAAATTCCCAATAGCAAAAATGTCATTTACATCTCACAATGACCACTCGAAGTGGGCGGTCGCGGTTGCACACAAAATGCATAACAGTCAAGACACGAAGGTCGCTGATTACTGGGTTTGTGTTGGAGATATTAACAGAGCGGTGAGTTTACATAATCTAACAAGAGTATGTACCTATTAGTAATGACATACGTAATGACCGTCCTGACCTACGGGGCCGAGACATGGACACTGACGACAGGACTGGGCCCGCAAATTCCAAGTCGCTCAACGGGGTATGGAGCGAGCTATGTTGGGTGTTTCTCATAAGAGATGCACCCAACAACATGTCGGTTGTCTTGGTTCTCTTATGGATATCCTCCAACCGTACCCGACATAACTCGCAAAATTAGCAAGTTGAAGTGGCAGTGGGCCGGTCACGTCTGTCGCAGGACCGATGGCCGATGGAGCAGACGAGACCTGAAGTGGAGACCGCGTCTCGGTAATCGTAGTATCGCATTCCAGCCCGATGGACTGACGACCTGCGCAAGGTCGCCGGTAGGCGCTGGATGAGGAAGGTGAAGGAGCGGGATGAGTGGCGCCTACTTGGAGAAGCCTACGTCCAGCAGTGAACTGTGATTGGCTGACGACGACGAGTAATGACAATTGCCCAATAAAAAACGTAACTCGTAAAAACACTCTTGCGACAATCTTGTTATTATAGAATATCTTAAAACCATGGAAAAAGAACACTATTTTTCTGCCATGATTAAAACTATCAACTAACCTCTTATTATATAACTTAAGTCAGTCTTAATTAGCTGCTTTTCAATTACGTTAATTTCGCGTTTACGAAATCGATGGCTAGTTAGGATTAAGTAATATTAGAATTTATTGTAACACGTGTCATTTACCCAATTTCAGCTACCACAAGAATCGCGAGGTGGCGGAACGGTGTGTACATCTGGGCCTATTCTTTGGGGCAATTTTGCCCACCTAATTGAATCGGTGCAAACGTGTAACTAAAGTTAGTGAAAAATGGACTTTAAAATAAATTATAAGGACTTTATTAGCATTTACCTTGGTGTATAACGCACTATTGTCTTATTCCAATGACGTGGGTTGAAATCCTGAACGGGAAGTATGCACCGATTAGCCAATTTTGCTATATTTTGTGCATATTGATACAATTACCAAGTGCAGAAAAACATCGTTTCGAAATCTACAAACGATATAACCGGTAAGTGAAACCCGCCAATCCGCCTTAGACAGAAGTGGAGACTGGCAGGCATAACGTGTGTTCATCTAAAATATGGAGAAACCCCAGCCCAGTCTTGGGATTTTTATGGGCTTATTATTAGCATTTTGAAAAAGGACAAAAAATTGGGAAATCCAAATTACTTGTAAATGATTGAGCATAAATAAATAGTTTTTAGTACAAGTAACTGTCAGCGAGATGATTTATGATCTGTGATCATAGTTTGTGTTTAATTTTACATATTAGGTTATGACTGTTTGTGGATTGTTGTATGAATATCATCAATGTATGGTTGTTTATTGTTTATCTTGCAATTTAAAATACGGTGTCTCTTGTTTCAAATGTAAGGTGTTATCAATGTCTAAACCTCAAGATTTTTGTTGTTAAATTTCGTATGATTGTACATTCGTGTTTGATTGTTTGTGGATTGCTAGGGTATGAAAATCGTCAATGTATGTTGTTTATTGTTAAATTTAAAATACAGTTTCTCGTTTCAAATGTGTATAGGTGGAGTGAATGTATAAATATCAAGATTTTTTTTTGTTAATTATTTTAGTATTACGTTTTTGAGAATTGTTTAAGTAATCTTTTTATGTGAGAAAGATGGACAAGCAGACAAGCTATTTAAGACCCCCCATTGGATATCGTAGGTACCTATATAATATAACATTTTAACAATTCGCCCTAATTCTGTAACCCAACTTAAGACTTTACCTATTCAATCTCAATACAAATAATTTCACTGCGTATATTGCCCTTCTTTCTGGAACACAGCGAAATGAGGAGGATGGTGGTACTCAGTGGTGGTGATCAGTAAAATGTGTTCCAAAATCGGACGGTACAGCAAAAGATGCTAAAGAATGGTAAGAAAGTTAGTTGGATGTCTTTTTGAAGATTAAAATATTTTTTGTAAAAGATCATGAAATTGTTTAGTCTTGTTTATTGTGATTGGTTAAGTGTAAATGAAATTTTCTTGCCATACTGCCAATCTACACTAGAAAAAATGTGTGCTGTTTTTTAATAGTGCATTTCTATTATTGTAATACTAATAAAAAAAAATTATAATAAACTCGTAATATAATAGCTGTAATTTTACTTTCCTGTCTTTACATGTAATACAATCATAAAAATACTCGTCATTAAATGTATAGAAGCTAACCAGGATATGCCCGCAACTTTGTCCACGCTTTACTTAAAATTCCCGCGAGATTTCCGGGACACAAAGTATGTTTAAAAATGTAAGCTATCGTTTTAGAGAAAACTGTGGAATAAGCTAATTGTTATGAACCCGAACTACTACAAATCGCTCCCGGAAAAATTCTCGCGGGATTCCCGGAAAAACATCGCAAATTTTATTTTACTATCGATCAGTGAAAAAAATCACATAGGAATTCGATTTTTTTTTCATTCTGACCATTTTAAATCATTCCCCGAAACATTCCCGGGACAAAAGTAGCGCAGAGTTTAAGTCTGAGAATTTGCTGTCGATCAAGCGAAAACCGCATCGAAATCGGCCCAGTAATTTTTACGTAAATCCCGAACAAACAGACAAGAAATCTAAAGAAAATGCATCGTGTTCTCCATCGTTTATATAGTCTATTCCAGTTGTTGTTTTTTAAATAGCTTTAATGTACTTACACATATACCCACACCAACGCACACTACCACCGCATTGCATTACACGCACACTTCACAAAGAAACCAAAACACACAAAGAGCCTAAAAATTAATAACTCTCAGACACAAAAAGGAAAATATGTATAGACATAAGGCACACTGCACATGCACTTCCTCACAACACCAGCATGTAACAGATACACTCTACATTAGTATTAAAATTAGAATAAATTTAATATAATAAGTTATTCTTAAGGTACACCACAACACAAACATACATTCATTAAATGTCACACACAATAACAAAGTAACAAATAAGCGTGTACAACTTCTTAAATTTAACTGTAAAAAAAGGGTACGGAACTAGAGTCGGTAGAGTTGTTAATAAAAAAATGTACTGACAGACACGACATGTTTAGAATTTTATAATATTATAGATATCAAACACTACTAGTTCAATTTGCATAATTTTTATTGCGTTAAAAAGCTCGTTATTCAAAATATAATATGTGCCAGCAAGCTAATGGTCCTAGTGTGGGGTACCTAGTCATTTAAAGCGGGTAAAACTCCAGTAGAGTTACTCGGCACTTGATAAGGCATATTGAGAAGTACAGCTAAGATCAGTCATATCTTTGGATTTGTGGTGTTCTCTCTCACACAATACACACTCAGTGTGACTCCATATTTCCATAAAAGTTGTAGGGAGACCGAGGAGAGTTGTGACATAGTTGATTTCTGGGAACCTATGACCGTTAATAATGTGAAAACAACTCGCATTTATTGTTTTGATATGTGCTATTTAACGCAGTGCGAACCAATGGCGTATGGGAAGTGGTTTTGACTCTATGACATTTGCATACAAAAAATTGCAAGTAAATTTTTCATAATATTTTTGATTACATATATTGCTATGTATTATGTTTACATCTTTATGATAATTTTTCTCGTATAGTTTAGTTTTTCAAGTTTCATAGCGTAGTAATGTTTTTTTAGGTTGGCATCTTATTTATAAATTATGAATTATTATTCTGATTGTTTTACGAATTTTTGCGAGATGTGACAGCTTGTCACAACTCTCCTAATTAACCAACTTCTTTTGTTTGTTTTTCTGCCAGCTTTTTCTTATGGTATGATGTTGCATGCTGCATTGCCGTTTCTTTGATTCAGAATGCTAAATATATGAAGGACGGATAATATTATAGATTGAAATTACTAAGGCTGAAATTTATGAACTGTGCCCTCTGAAGTAGTCAGGCTAACTTTTCAAACTCATAGAATTGCCGCATACTATTCAAATGTCAACTAGGTACATATCCTTACAATCTTAAGTATAAAAAGGCATATAAAGTTAGTTTAGATGTCAAACGATTATCAACACACCTACCAAGTATGAAATTACTGCCATAGGGAAAGAAGAGAAGTTTAAGTAAGTAAGAAAGAAATTTAATAAGAAAAGTATCGTTTATGACTAAGAAGAAGCAGAAAATGATAGGTTTTGCTTTTGTTACCTTGAACCCTTTGTCAAGCAAATCAAAAGGGTTCAAAGCCCCGTATTTCAAGGCTAGTCTCACATAGATATATAATAATTGTTTCTCAGATTAAACTTTGGTTTTTAAACTGATTTATATATAACAGGTATCAGAAAGATGCCATACTATATTATTTAGGATATTAATGTTTTTTTATGTTAATATTACATTTTATTACTGTTCGTACATAAGTGTCACAACTTACCTTGGTATTCGTCAAAACTTACCTCGGTATTAGGAGGGTTGTGACACGAGGAGTAGTTTTTGTTTTTGTGCATTTTCTCAGAAACCTTAACATTGTCATTAATTTTGATGATTCTTTCTTAAAGCCTATAAATTAAGCTACATTGACTTATAGGGCTCATAGATATATAATGTTTCTGGACTGAAATATGTTAGTTAAAGTAAAAATTGACACAACTCTCCTCGGTCTCCCTACCTCTCAAAGTGCCATATCAAGTGCCGAGTATTATACACAGTTTCTATCAAAATAAAACCCCATAGCCAGGTGGTAGGGTATTTATTATTATATTTTACCCGGCTGGATGGCTACCACCCCTGGTGTAGAGTATGCCGTCATAACAATATTGAGTTGGGTTCCGGCATTAGTGGCCAGGTTCCAGTCTGCCTTTAGAGAGCGGCAGCACATTTGAAGTTACAAATGTCCATAGGCGATGGTAACCGCTTTCCATCAGGTGGGCCGTCTGCCTGTCTGCTGAACTTATGCAATAAAAGAAATCGGTATTAAAACATATCATTACTACATACAGGTCGCGGCTGCTTAGCGGCTTCAGAACAAGCGTCTCAGTGACGAGGTTTCAAATTTTTGGAATAGAGTTGGTGATAAACATATATGTGGCCAATAAATTATCACTTATTGACGGTGTAACTTGCGATTTGTAAAATTCGCTTATCTTATGCCCAGCATCTGAACGTTTATGCATTAACATTGTAACTATGGATAAGCACATAGAAATAGTGTCTTGGGCTTGTTATCGTTGATTTTGATTTGTCGCAAGAGATTTTCATTTCAATGTTCAGTATCAGTAAGGATCATTCTATTTTATGAGTTTTATAGTTATTGTTCGCTTTGCTTTGCTGATAAGCGTTCTCAAATGCTATTATTCATTTGTGTTATTTACTTCTTGGCGCACACTGCTTTGTGTTAAGTGAGGAAACTGTGCATTGTCGTGATAATGATAACCAGGCTGTTGATTGGTAATCCTTTTGTACCCTCCAATCCGTTTCTATGAAATCTATGTGTTCATTTTTAAGATTAAAAATGTCAGAACAATTCACGCCGTTTTTTCTATTAAGTCATTTCAGTAGGCTCTTTAAAGTTAAGAATGGTCTATGTATACTTGGATAGTATACGTCTGATGTGACAAATTTAATATTTAGTTGGTTCTTATATAAACCTCCGAGTGACCTAGGCCCGTATTTCGACTATGGACGCAACTTTACGTATATTCTTCCACAATCTGATGGTAGATGGAACCCGTCTGATAAGCATATTAACACTGATTCTATGCTGCAGCATACACTATTACCGACGTATAAAGTAAGTAGCTTTTCTGCTAATTTAAAAATGAATTTAATTAATTTCTCTTTAGGTAAAATCTAAACTAAACCTAGGCTATACTAATTTAAAACCCTGGCACAGGGAGTGGCCGTGGACAATCTAAACGATTAGATCCATTTTTTTATTATATCCCTCTGATTTAGAAAAAAGGTTCTAATATCAGTGTAGTGTAACAAACAAGTGCCTTTAATTTTAAAGTGTGAATTTAAGCAATTTTAGCCGACATATGCAGATAACATTTTTTATGTTTACAAGAAAACAAAAACTATGTATTTTTCAGCTACTCAGTACCTCTGCATATTCTTATAACTAAATCTTTAGGAGGCACGATGAGGGTCCGGCTACCTGGAGACAAGCGCTGCCTCTATAAGGCTTTTGCAAGAGAGGAACGCGTTGTGATTGATGTTTACGGACATGACAGCGACATAACGCCATTCTGCACTGAAAATTACGGGTCTTAAATAACTCACCTTTAAACAAACCGTCAGCCGTCGTATACAATAATTATTTTATATATTTGTAGTGTCAGAAACATAAATACAATTTCACTGAAGTATCCCGCTGAAGTATACTACGTTAACAATCAGACGGACAGGATGACCTTTGGGGTCAGTACTGCAGCACATTGGCAAAGAACTGGCACGGGCCCAGAACAATATTGGGTCTGTTCAAGCACAATGGAGAGGGAGGAAACGGAGAACAAAGGAGGCTTTATTATTAGCTTTGAAGATTATCTTCTATGGTTGGCGTTTGATAATTTGAAAATAAAAGAACCTGATTGTTAGGTAATCTGGCTCAGGATGAATTTGTCTTTTTATTTACTACAAATTACTTTAACCTGTATACACTATTTTTCCTTAGAAGATTAATTTACAAACAGGACTTACCATCGGTTGAATTTTGACATTACTTTTATGGCTTATGTCAAATTTTAACCGATAATTAATGATGTTTAAGTGTCTAGACAACTTAAGCCATATCTAATTACAGTAGAAAATGTATACTAATATTTAATTAATTTATATTAATCATCTAAAGACACAATTTAACTAAAATTTTATCCAAAAATTTATCTTGCAAGAAAAAACAAGGCATACGTGACGTAAATGTATGTAAGGATGGACCCTATAGCGAACAAACTTAAGAATAGATGTGCCGATGACTGCAAATCAATTATTTTTTATTGCGAATCTAGCGAATAGGCAGACGGTCCAGTTCATGGAACGTTGTTACCGTCGCCTATAGACGTTTGCAACATCAGGGACGAACCCAACGCGTTGCCAACCTTTAGGATGGGATAGAAGGAACGGAATATGGGGGATGAAATAGTGAGTTGGGAGATACGATAGATGGATTAGAGAGGAGGAATAGGATAGGGAGTGTAATGTGAAGATGGAATAGAGGGAAAGGGAAGTGGACCAGTGGAACTCATTCATCATACGAAACACGATTATCTCAAGGCTGTTTCACGCCGATATTCTATCAAAAATAGAATTTATTTATACTATGTAGCAGTGGTGCGGGGTAGAAATTAGGTTAGAGTAAGCCGGTTGAAAAAACATACCGTACGATGCAAGCGCCGACTACACCGCTGTTGAAAAAACGTGTAACTCGCGATGTAGTTTCTTATTTTAATTTGTATTTTTAATTTTGCGACCTTACCGCATATTATGAAACAACAGCCGGTGCCCGATCGGGTTATGAGTTGCTATTGCATACAATACGTGTGGAAAGCCGCCGAGCGTAAGAGATAGTAATACAGTAATAAATAAAGGCACGAATAAAAACGTAAGCGCAAATAAATTCTTCGCGCTTTCGTTCTTTTGGTAGCTAGTTAAATTATAGACACTAGTATATGTTTGAAAGAACAGAACAAGAACAGACAGAACGCGTAAACGCCAATCAGTGCATGGCGCTAGCGACCTTTTAGTCGCTAGTCGCTACTTTCTTAAGGGTAGGCTATGGGGAGTCGAGTTGTATAAACTACACGCCATTGCTATGTAGGTATATTTTAATTAAATATTTAAAAAGCTAATTAAAACAACATTTAAGATAAAATGTTTATTATACAACACAAACATTATTTACAAGATTACTATTTGTTTATTTAAACATTAAGTAACGATATACATATAAAGTATTAATAAAATATATATTTAAGTCAAGAAACTGTTTCTATATTTATTTTCACTGGACGTAATTACAAGGCAAATAGTTTTTCTTTATAGTAAACTAATTTAACAATATCGTACTCTCTTTATCCAATCTTTAAAGCTTATAAGTAAATAGATAATTCGAGGGGTGAAACACCAGGTATATATATGTTAAGCGACAATTTGTGACAGACTTAACATGTTGGGCTTTTTTCATTTTAATGTTTCAAATAGGAACTCAAATTAAGGAAATATAAGGAATCTGATTTCCAAATAAAATCAATGGATGATCTTCTTTTTCAAGTGTAATACAAATTTTATTAATTGTGTTTTTATTTTTGGTTATTTAAAACTATGATTTTACATGTCGCTTAAAATAAATAGTTTTTCACTTTTCGTTTTTTCCAAAGGGGTAGTTAAGACTTGCTTATTTATACCTGTTATAAAGGTATTTGTGGATCAGAATTACAGGTAAAGAGAATTAATTTTCTCAGTGCAATCTGAATTCTGGTAAGTTCCATCTCCGTCATGCTGAGCAGAAATAATTTAGTACAATACCCAAAACTACGTGTCTCTATCTTTCGCGAATAAAAATATTGCTGTCATATTCCCATATTACTCTAACTTGTAAGCGTGGTGGTAATATATTGGCAATTATTTATACGCGAGTCAAAGACACATGTCTAAATAAGGCTGGATTCGTACTCGGCCCGTTGTCTTATCAACTGTTTATTTGCCTTACTATCGGTTAAATTAACATAAACTCCATACAAGTAATGTCAAAATTCAACCTATGGAAAGGCAAATGAATGAATAGTAAAATATAGGAACCGGCCAACTATGATACCGTTCACGGTTCAATCTCGTTCCGGTCAAATCTCGCTGTATACACTACTACTAGTTTGCTGTTAATTTGTGGTGCTTCAGTAAAATGTTATTTTCGACAAGCCAGTACCGGCGCGATATCCGATCGGAACTAGAACGATGCGGTGATAGGTGGTAAGGTATTTGCCCGTCTGGATAACTACCACCCCTGGTCTAGAGTATGCCGCCATAACACCCTTGAGTTGTGTTCCGGAATTAGTAACGAGGTTCCAGCCACCTTTTAGAAAGCAGCAGCACGCCGCATTTGTAGCTCCTTTGGTGTTGCAAGTGTCTATAGGCAATGGTAACCGCATTTCATCAGGTGTCCTGCCTGTCTGCTGAAGTCTTGCAATAAAAAAATGACAGTGAGAATACTCTGATTCTTCCTTGTTGAAGAATATTTGACCGGACCGAAACAGTGAACGGCTCATAGTGTGAATCGAGCCTAATTCTTCTTGCATCGACAATAGAGTATAACATAGAGAATATAAGCTAGTGTATATAAATCAATTATTTATTTCCTCTAATTTGAATATATCATTGGCCTTAAAATTTAAATCAGATGGAAAAATATTACTATTATATGTCGGTGTGCAAACTTTAACCGTATGCCTTGCTATACTTTAAAAATACATAATAAAGTTCCCATATTTTAAAACTTCATGTAAAACATGCAATTAACATTATTTACAGTTTCTTCACTTAAATAAATTATAAAATAATAAATCATTGGCACAGTGTGAGCTTGAAATATTTACAAATCTCACATTTAAAGCATTTATAATTTTTCATGCATATTTGTTCGGAAAACGTGATAGGAATTACGAATCCGTCACCGCAGGTACTATCCCTATAAAGTTATAAGAATTCTTATATAAATGAAATCAGTACCTTCATTTGGCACAATACGTCTGCTAAGCTGTGCCTTCGTGTAAGAGATTAGCAGGTCGTCTCAAAATAATATTAACAAACTTATGAAATAAAATGTTTTTTGTGTCGTGATAATGAATTTTGTTTAAATTAAAGCCCGTAGTATAGAACAATTCTCATTCAATTCAAGCATTCGCGTTTATAGATATGTATGCTTTGACCAGAATTTTTTTCATGCTTCAATAGGGATGCGGACAAATGTATTCCAATATTTTATATAAAAAGAACAGACGTTAAAATAACATCCTATCATCTAACTTTTAAAATATCATGATGGAAATGTTTTTTATTGCTATTCATATAATCATTACTGCGCTATTTAACTTATTTTTCTTGTACCTACTTATAATGTCATAAGTATTTATATTATATATATACTCATACAGAATCTATGAGGCTGCGATGTTTTGTAAGATGTTAAACAGTATCTCAGTTGATTTTACTGTCCGCTCCCCTATTCACTACTGAGTGCTGTCTAGAATACTAATCTTAAATTGTGATATAATAGTAAGTGCATAAATTATATCGTGCTTAAGTTGTTGTATATATTATAAAAGCACCTTTGATCGACTAATATATGTCCTTCACCTAATAGAACATCGATAAAGTAACTTGTCTAATTGAAATTATACTTTTAGTTTCCTAAACGCGGCCGTCTTTACCCGGGCCTACACAAAGGGTAGGTTAGGTTAGGTTCCTACTTAATTCTGCATTTGGCCCTTCCCCCGACGAGCCCGAGGACGGTGTCCAAAGACATTCCCCCTGCGTTATCAAAAAAAAAAAAAAAAGGTTCCAACTTAATTGGATTCAATACAAAAGTCATTAAAGAATATAAGGAACGTTGTCACGGTGTTCCGAGATCTGATAAACGCAGCCAACACTACTATGACTTTATATACATGAAAAAAATCAACTCTTAAGTGAAACGTACAGTCGTGGTATGAAAAGGTTCGCCAGTTTTCAAATTGATTCGTTTGATGTTCCGCCAGCACATGTTACCTTTTCAAACAAAGTCAGAGAATAGACTGTTCCACAGAAAATGTTTAGCTGTTTGACAATAAAGTTTACGTTTTTTAGATCAATGTTGTTTGACTTTCTATCTTTTCTAAGAATACTGTTTAGAGATATAAAACCTGTTTATTGGTTTTAATATTTATGATAAGCGTACTGATTATATACTCTTTATTTTGTATTGTTAATATCAGTGTCTGTCATTGTCAACATTGCAATATTCTTTTCTCACGTTTTTATATTTTATAAACGTAACATTTATTAATATGTTGGCAGTACTGTTTCTTGTACTCATGCAAGCAAAAGTCCATTTTAAGGTGACGAACGTCTTCATTCCCCGACGGTAATTCAATAGTGTGTAGCGCTATATAGATTACATCTTCCTGTCAAATTTCATTTATATAAACCCAGTAGTTTCAGAGAAAAATGATTGTGAAATGCAAAAATAGATGGATGTACATCTATTAACGTATGCATAAAGGTTACGTTTTTGTCAAAATAGCTATGGAAACAAAAAATATATGCTATTTTTTAATGGGCGTAATGGGGGCGCAAGCAAATTTTCGTGCCCCAGCGCCCAATATGCTTAAGACGACCCTGTTCCTAAAGTTTCTTTTTATTCCATCCAAAGGTTAAATGTGAGTCTTGAGAAAGGTCTGCTATCATATATTAGAGTGTTCAGTTAATTTACTTATAGGTAGTACATGACGTGTTTAAGGCGTTAGCTATGCCAATAACTGCCAAAATTAAAATCGAACAGACTATTTTCTGTATGAAATCTAAGTATTTCATTACGACCAAATTACTTTATCGATGTCTATAATTTGACTGTTGTCATGAAATAATGTAAATTTGGCAGTATATAAAATTAGAAAACTGTTACAGATAAAGTAAAAAATTGTCTTCAAGGCGCAACTCTTAAGGAAGGCATTCTTGTGAACCACGAGTCTTGTTTCATCTTCAAATAGTATGAGTCGCGTGGGGAGGGTGTTGTCAGCGCTTCTTCCAATACTTTGAGAGCGCTGGTTGGTAAAACCTTTGCGCTGTATTCAGCGGCGTCACCTGGCATTGTGACTGCGCAGGTTGCAGTGCCGCCGCTCACGTCAGAACTAGGGGTGTCCGGACGACTGAAAAATAATTTTAAGACCAGTTATAGTGCTCGTCAAAGTTCTTAAAAATCACAGAAAATTAGTATCACTGAAGATCAGGATCGATCTTTTTGAAATGTTTGGCGTTATATATTATATTAGCCCAATATTTTAGTTTTTTATAGAATAGACCTAGTTAATTTTAAACACTGAGCAAGTTGACGTGGTAAGCCTTCTGTCACATATAAATATCGCGTCAGGCTCCACGCAACTACTCCAGAGAGCCATCCTGGAACCATTATCTTGATTACAATTACACCACGCTCTTGCAGAATGTAGTACAGAAACGGTTAGCGTTGAGCTAATCGTGTTACGTACGATAGAGAGTTCATATATCACACTTCCTCATCTCCCTATCCATGACCATTCCCTTCGCCTATCACTATCGCTTATCAATTTATCCCATCCTAAAGGCTGGCAGCGCGTTGTGTGATTTTAAGGGCACATTAAAAAAATACAATTGCACAACATATTTGTTCCGTAATTATATCGCGTAAGAAGTAATACTTTACCTAGCAGGTTGACTCGGTGGCTGTAACTGTACAGGGGGCGAATAAATCTCGGCTGCAGACAAATCGGGCGCGTGCAACAGGACGACGTGCAAGCGGCGCGCACGCAACCCAGTGCGCAACGCACGCGCAGCACCCCAAGTGCCCCAACGTGCAGCAGCTGCACCAGCGCTGCCTTCGCCGGTTTCACCTTCTTCTAAACGGGATAGACTTTCGCATGCCGTGTCTGATGTTAATCCTGTGAATACGCAGGCATAGAATTTAGATAATTGAATTCAAAATTTGAAAATCCTTTTATACGGCAGTAAAGCATTGGCGGCTCTTGAAAAATACAAGTAAAAGCTGTACGTGTTGCAAACGAATATAAAGAATCCATGGTAGCGTGCAAGTTTGTGATACAGCATATAAATGAAGTGTGCCTATACTGCAAAGCTACATTTTACTGACCGATAAATAAATTTAACGGTGTTAATGGATTTGGATATGAGCGCATGGTTCCAGAAAAGAAATGTGAAACCGAAATGAAATCAATGCGAGATAAGGTACTTATAATTTTGAATTGAACGAAAGCATTTTGCAATTTTGATACAACTATGTTCAAGTATTGTTACATGAAAAGGTGTTCTTAGGCTTTTTTATAACAAATAAAGAAATAATAGGTGTTTCAGCGTTTTTGTAAAATTAATTATCCTGAAGGGGAAAAAATAGGAGATTTAATTATGACGGCTTTGTTAGATGCAATCATTTAATGAATGATGAATGACTGAAAGCTCTTCATTGTTCACAAAAACTTAAAATTACGCAATTAATATGGATAAATTTGCAATAGAACAATGGACTGCCTTAGACCAATAAATTTTTCTTATCGAGGATACTTCGTCCTTTACTTCATTTAGAGAGTAAAAAAAAATAGGATAAAGTCACCGTTAACAGTCAACAACCCAAGAGGTAACCAATAGACAACAGCCACTTACCTATGTAAAACAGTCTCCCAGCATAAGGATGGTCGGCAGCCGCAGCCGCCAAAAGTGGTGAGAACGTGCGTGCGACGCGTAAAGCTCCAAGAACGTTACCACGCAACGCACTCTCCCAACATGAAGAGCCGCCGCGTCCGCTACTGCCCGCCGTGTTTATTACTGCCCAAATACCTGAAAAATTAGGGTTGAAAATGGGTTTTTGAATCCATTTTTGTTTTATTAAATGGAAAGATCATAATTATATAAGTTTTATAACAAACTATATTGATTTTTTTCGCTATAATTAAAAAGTTATATCAAATTAAAAACAAATGTTTGAACCCGAAGTAGCCGAGTACCGGAAACACGCCGAGCGCGTGTGACGACATTGTGTTAATTTTTCATAATAATTCGTCATATATTCGTTTAATTGTAACTATAAAAAAATTAAATTATATACTTTGCAATAAAACTTAACTAATCTTTTCAATTATTAAAAAAGATTCTAAAATCAATTCTAGAGTCACAGCTCATTCTATCATACAGTGGTATACAAAATAACTTAAACAATAAAATTAAATTAACATTAATATACCAATTATGACTTAATTACTTGTATATTAATTCAGATTAATATATAAGTAAATTAATTAACGTAATGTTCAAATTCAATTCAAATATTTGTACACCCATTGAATGGGAAATGACATGACGTTCTCTGATAGATAGGAAATATAAGACTAATTAATTGTAGCTATCCTAATTAATTTAAAGATTATTAACATCATTAACTATTTACTTTCTGTATAGGTAATATAAACCTTTTCAAATTATCGCTATAAGTTTTTAGAAAGAATTTGCGTAATATTATTTTAAGTAATTTATAATGATTAATTAATATAATATACGCAAGGTCACCCTCAGGGGCTGGATCACGAGAACGGAAGATCGGGATATGTGGCGTACTTGGGGAAACATAGGATTAAGATTACTTCGGAAAAATATGGATAATTAAATATTTAAGGCTTGTAGTAACGCCAATGTCCTTGAGGATTTTTCTATACTGATTTTTGGGCGATAGCGAGGATTCCATAGACGCGATCATTTATCAGATGCATTATTATTTTATTGTGAATAAAATAAAGTAATATGTAAAAAAATAAGAAAATCAAATTATTTATTTCTCCTTTATAAAGATCTAGATATTTTTTATCCTGTTTTGATAAAATATGAAGGAGTAAAATGGTTTCATGTCAATAATTTGGAGGTGGTTCTGTGATTTTTTTCTTAATTTAAAATAAATAAAGACAAATTACGAAAAAACCACGTTATATCTCATATTGTGACGATTTATGATTTTTTTAAAGCAAATTATTGATCAGTAAATATGAATGAAAAGTTGTTTCGTTTGCACACCACTTTTCACCTTTTACTGCAAGAGGAGCCTTAAACATTTTAAACCTATGCTGTCGTAATGTTGTGCATGCGTATTCGAACTTTAGGTACTCATATTCAAAAATTTTATGCATAAATATTTGTCACTGGATGTTGCAGCCAATCATCGCACGGTATAAAGTTTATCAACTTTCAAATAAAATTTTGTGAAAAGTGTAATTTCAAATATGAAAAGATAAATAGCAAGGACAGAATATTATACTTAAAGAGCTTAATAAGGCCCTAAATTATATATTTCTACTATGAAACAGAGAGCGCCACAAAATCTTGCTTCCTTTTATGATATAGAATCAACTAAAACCCATGCAAATGAATAGATGTCACTTATACACTGTACACTATTACTTAGCAGAGCTAATAGATGGCGCTAACTGTAAACACCATGCATCGTTATCGTTAAAATATAAACAGTAAAAATATTTAGAAATGAAATACCTTTTAAATTTTAGACTACTTTCAGTGTTTAAATAAAAGAAGTTACGAATTAATTATAGCAAATGAAAGCTAAATATTGCAATTAATATAAAGTATTTTGTAACCGTACATCAAGCACTGCTGGTGTAGTGGTATCATGCAAGATTCCCATTCTTGCGACCCGGGTTCGATTCCCGGGCAGTGCAACTGTCCTTTTTAATCGTTTTTAAATAATTTTATTATACGAATATACAGTAATACTGAAAAGTAGGTATTTTGATACTATCAATTTTGTTAAAATCTTGAATTCATGTACTTCTAATGCTTAAGTTATATAAGTACTCTAATATGTATCTCTAAGTATAACCAGCTCTGAAACTATTGATAAAAATATGTTGATGCGTTTGCTTGTTTATTTTACGTGTATTCTAAGAAACACGACCTATAATTATGAAACCCTGAAACTGGAGTTCTGAATAAATATCTCATGCACCTTATTTATACAATCAAGGTAGGTTCAAGTCCTTCCTGAATGCGATACCTACTCTATTAGCAACTGATGACGTAAATGGGTTAATTTTATTTTAAGTGTCCATTACACTATAAGGATAGGTTCTAATTGGTATTGCAATTAGTTATGATGTAAGTAAATGTCAATGAACTTACACATAATGCACTGTACCTATATATAACAATATTCCATTATCTATTATAGTCTGCGTTCGAACTGATTGCAATCACGACGAAAGGGCTTAAGAAAGGGTTTCTATCTCTCGCAAAAATTTACTCCTTACCCTCAACTGCCCATAATGGCTATGAATGTAATTTTAAAAAAGTAATCAAAGTTTTTAGTGACACTGTTTTGTTGAAGTTTTACTTGGGTATTAGTTGGAGATCATAAGTTATAATTCTTAGTATGATGTACAAATACATTACGGGATTAATTTCCGTGTTTCAAATGTCAAGGAGCCTATAAGATACCTTCTTACCATCAAATAAGTCAACCCAATCGACGATTATAGTAATTAAATTACCGAGCTAAGTACTTTGGGGGTCACCAGGGTCGCTCGAAGCAAAGATTATTAACATTATGTTCCTAAAAATATAGGGTAGACCGCGTACGAAACTTAGACTTGAATTAAGTTTGTACTTTTAGCTATATTTCTGAATAATCAGTGCTTTTAATAAAATAAATATGACTCTATAATTAGTATTATAGAGTTATATTTATTTTATGCAGAATAAGGATGGTAGTCCATCCTTATCCTGCAAATTTACATTATTAGTTTGTTTGATATACCTTGCGTTTCTGAAATTTTTAAAATTGCAAAAAGCACGCGGTTATTAGATGCAAGCATGCCTGGGGACGTAAGCTAGCATCCAACAGTCGGCCGCATTATTTTGACCATTAAACAATTCTACAAAGTGTTTTTTACTTCCGACCCGCTGTTACATTTGTCCCCGGTCTACCTTAGTTGTATTACCGATCGATAACCGCCAAATATAATATATCGTTCACATACCATGTTCTCCAGCCGGCAAATGCTGAGCAGTAGCCCTCGCAGCTTCTTCCAGTAAGTCCTCCCTAGCAACGTCCAGTTCAAGGGTCACCAGCCTTGGAGGGGGCTCGTCTTCGGGTGTTGAAGCCACGTGTGCTTGGAGCCAGGAGTCGGCCAGCCTGGCACCAAGACCACCAGACCTACATCCAGCGATCACTCGCCAACCACGGCTGCTTAGGTAGGTCGCGATCTGTGAATAAGGAAGCGGACACTCAAATCAACAGAGATTTTTTATGAACTTACAAAATGTCGTAGTGCTACCGCCATATAAACCTCCTTTCGACCTATACGACCTTTTCTTCTAACATATTTAATTTCTTCCATTAAATCTGACGGCACGTTCCCCTTTCGCACGTTACATCATTCATTCGTTGTCATATCATAAAATAGCATAATATAACTTAAAATATACCGCGCCCGCAATACTATAAATATATAACTTATAGATAACCTGCTCCGCAACACAAATATAAAATATATAAAAATAAATATACACATAAAAATAAAACATTTATAATATATTTATAATATAAAATAAAGTGAAGTGAAGTGGACTGAGGAGCAGAGGAGCAGCTGCATTTCATTCCCATTAATCTGGTAAGTGCGTGCTCGTTCTCAAATTCCCGTCCAAATTGTCCCACACTTCTGTTACTGTAAAATTGACACAGTTCGCTTATCACAAATCCAGCGCCGCCGAAACACGTAGCCTGATAAATTTTGTAGGATTGAGTATACTTACGCAAGACATAGTAAGTAAAAGGAAACAAATAACACAATAATTATTATAGTTAAAAATATAATTATAATTATTTCGATCACGATATTTAAGAAGTAAAAGGATAAGGTATTATTTTAACGCCTATTCGCTTATTTGTAAAAATATTAAAATTTATTGTTGTAACATGTGTCCGCATCCTTATTGTGAAAAAGGCGCTACAACACAGATTACTAACTTGTAGGAGGACTAGGAATAATTAATTGTCAAAAAGCGGGAGAAGAGTGAAATTCAGTGTCATCTAGTCATATAAGAACCTTTCAGACTTGTCGTTTTACTGGATAGTTGTCATTAAAAATATTGTTTTTCCATTTTAAGGACACATGCAAGAACAAAAGTGGACGATAAGGAAAGAAATTTCTATTAAATTCTTTTCAATTTACATTATAAATAAAAAGTCTTTAATTACACCAAGCTCATAATATGTACATTATTTTAATAAAAATAAATAAATACCTGCAAGCCAAGTGCAGTGTCGACTGATGTCACGAGCACAGTCTTAGCGCTGTCCACTGGCAGCACTTCGGCAACCCTGACCTTCCGCAATAAATATAAGAGTAGTGCTCCAACAATGGAGCATAGGGCTGCCAACTGCAGCCCCAAGGACAACCAGGTCAGCGGGTCCATCACTTAACTACGCGTGCATCTTTCCTGACTTTATCTGTAAAGGAGAAATAGTAATATCTTGATATTGATACGACGTTTTCGACGAAAATTTATTTGATAAATCAAATAAATTTAAAAAAGTAAATTTATCAGCCCATAAATATTCCACTGTTACGTTGGGCCGCCCTATTCTTAGAGGATCAGACGGTCCACCGGTCACATTTTTTCTGAGACAGATTGGTGAGTTTCACAGATCGGTCACCTGGATGAGCAGGTTTTCTCTCGATGTTTTCCTTTACTGCAAGGACATGGACTTTAGATCAGAAAGACTACTTCATCGAGCTCCTCGGCTAGGATTTCTACCCACAATCGTCTTTTGAAACTTGACTAGAAAAAAAAACACCCGACTAAATTTAAAAGTTACACAATTCAGCTATTTTATTTATGCAACTGTCATTTTTAATTTCTCCACGTTTTATTTTATCCATATATATTTATATAGCTGCACAAAATATATGTAGCTAAATAAATTAACTTTCAATTTTGTAAACGCACACGGAATTTTATATTAATCAATTATATTTAAAAAAATCCAAATATTATTTAAATTAACTTTGACCAACTGAAACGTTGCTCCCAACGCTACGATTAGGAAACAATAACAAACAAACATATTGAGCTCGCTCTAACAATAAATAAAAGCAAAGACATGCCTTTTAACAATCGATCCATTCAATACTATTTGTTTATGGACCCGTTCTTAGCAGCTTCAGATGTCGTTTGTAAACAAGTTCGGACACAATGGACTCGAGGAGACCACCTAAGCTGTTTAGTTTGATCACATATACGTTTACTAGACAGTTAATAAATCTATGTACAAACAAACTGCTTTAGTTGCGTTTATTCTATTAGCTTGGTAACTTTGCGGACTGTAATCTTGACACGATATCTTGTTCATGAAATAATAGATTCGTTTCCTACGATTTTACTAATACCGGTTGTGGCCCGATTATCTTTCCTATTTTTCTTGAGGTATAAATTATCACGTCATTTAATCTAGATAGTGTAGGTATATTGTAAATATTTTTTATGTTGAAACTGACTTTGATTGGAGTTTTAATTTTTTCATTTAAAAGTTTATTAGTTATATTTATTCAGTTTGTTAATTTCAGTGTCAGACTAAAATTCTATTACATTTTTGAGTCTACTGCTTCCTACCTGTTGATTGTTTTATTGGCAAAAACATTTATGCCCGGTTCCTATATTTTACTATTCATTCACTTGCCTTGCTCTTTTTCTTTTGACATTAATTTACGTAGCTTATGTCAAATTTTAACCAATAGTAAGGCAAATTAACAGCCGGGAAGACTTGGAAACCGGTCATTAATTTGTTTTTTTAGTTTCGTTAATCTTATGCAGCAGTTTTTTTAGTTGTAGATTATACATAATATTATAGACACATTAAAAAGTTTCTATTACAATTGCACGAAGATGAGATTTTATATAACGTGTATCTGTGAGTAAGCAACAAAAAACTGTATCCAATTCTTTAAAGCGTTAAGAGAACATAACAATGCGTTTCGCAAACTTCCATTTGTTTAAATCATCACTCAAACGTACTCTAATATATTTCTCAACACGAATGTTTTCGTATATATTATACATTCGAATAATTTTTCGATACCTACATATTACTTAGTTCTAAACGGAGCTCTAAAACAAATGACCTTCAGTAAAGGAATTCAGAACTTATTTTGAATTTTAATCATAGTTTTTTCTTTAGTAGCTCGTCAGATTAGTTATATATTCCTATATACTTTGTTCTAATAGATTCTGCTGCTCAATCTAATTTTACAATGCTATTTTATGAGTGTATTTAAATATTTCGGTACCTATTCTTTATTCTTTATTGTAAACAAAATAGTTACAAATAAAACTACAAAATTGTGGTGATGTACAAAGGCGAGCTTCACCCTAAAAGCAGTCTTCTTCCAGCAAGCCTATGGGTCTAGCGAGAGTGGGAAAACAAGAGGCAGGGTTGTATACATTAAAGTTTATATCGATAAGTAAATAGGTTCTTATACCTAAATGTAAATTAAATTTACTTATTGAAAATAAATTTTACTTTATAATCTACACACATACATAAACTTACATACACACACACATATATTTATACATGCAGCATCTATCCGTGCAGGAACGGAGAAAGAATACAATTTCCTGCGGCCGGGCGGCCTGTCGTAAGAGGCGACAAAGCAACCCACAGCCAGGTGCTAGGGTATTTGACTCGATGGCTACCACCCCTGGTCTAAAGTATGTCGCCATAACAACCTTGAGTTGTGTTCCGGCATTAGTGTCCAGGTTCCAGTCTCCCTTAAGAGAGCAGCGCATTTGTGGCACCTTTGGTGTTGCAAATGCCCATAGGCGATGGTAACCGCTTTCCATCAAGTGGGCCGTCTGCCTGTCTGCTGAACTCCTGAAATAAAAAATAATATATATATATATACATATATATATATATACATACATACACATATATATATATATATATATATATATATATATATATATAACAGCTCATAAACGTCTCACTTCTGGGCTCGGGCGTCCCATTATTGGGAAATGGACTGTAAACCCGCCGCACTTGTCCAAGGCGGCTTGGCAAGTGTGACACATCGGTTATCTCGATGTTTGCAGGTTTCATCCCGATGTTTTCCTTCACCGTCGTTAGCACGTGGTAATTGTAACAATATGCACATTAGGTTCGAAACTGCCTAAGTATATGAGGTATATATCAAAGTTCAAATGGAAATTCAAATTTAAACGAAATTAACGGCTAAAACGTACATTTGGTTATGTTTTTTAATGCCTCTACTCCGCCTGCGTCAGTATTAGTGATTGTGTGCAAACGCATTATTTTTGACGCTATACGTCAAAAAATAGCGCGTTAACCATTTCTTACTGTATATGAGTTATCTGTTAATGTTTAATTTCATGTAGCTCTTGGCTATATCTGCGTGATACAGTCACAACTTCCCAGGTGTAGCAGAGGCATTACGCATAATCATTCAACTAACAGAAATATATTTTTATCTCTTTTATCAAACAATCGTTTTGTGCCAACATCACTTCCATTAATCAAAGATTACATAATCAATTGCGAACAAAAAGTGTCATAATGTACTTTGATGACTCCGGCGATCGTTATCACCCAGACATGATATGACCGGCACGTACAGACAGGCAAAAACGAGGAAACTTTTATCATGTATGGTTTTGATACAGGGTGGAAGATGAGGGTCATAGATGCAACGTGATTAACAACCAGTTTGTTTATTTTCTCACTTTGGTTACATGAAAAGATCTAATCGTAAGAGAAACGCGGTTTTAGAAAAAAACTCACGATTTTTGAAAATATCAGTGAACAGAATTTTGCATGTTGCTTCAATCGCTTAAACTTTAGATTTCAGTCGTTTCTCGCTTTTTAGGATTACGTTACCCTTCTAAAATCGTCATATCCATTCGATTAACTATTGAGGAGTGTACTTTTTTCTCCAAGGTCTATATGGACAATATTTGACAGAAAGGTTTTTCTTCTTTGCCGCTACAGTAGTATAGATAGTCAAACTGCGAAAGATATGAAAATATACGAGAGGCCTTCAGACACGTTTTGCCGAGTGAAAAATTATGAAATGACAGATATACAGAGTGGATTTTTTAATGCCACCTGGAGGGAAAGTACTCTAAATAATAGAGATAGCAAATTTTACTCCAAAGAAACATTTCTTTATTTTTGAAAAGAAATAAAACTGCATTCCAAGATTTTCGAAAATTCTCTTGCTTCACCCGGGAATCGAACCGACTAAAATCTGTAAAAATTACACCTTGTAATTTTATTGCATCAATCGTTAGGGTCAATCACAAGGATGAAATCTCTCTAACATACTTGGTAAATTGAATGAAAGGAAATCCATGTTTCTTTGGAGTAAAATTTGCTATCTCTGTTATTTAGAGAACGTTCATCCAGGTGGCATTAAGAAATTCCACCCTGTATATCAAAGTTAAAATGGAAATTGAAAATTTAAACGATCACATCCAACATGGACACGAAACCCTAAAAAACGTGATTTTGAATCGATTTTCATGCAACTTGATTCCCTAAGGTTTATATTAACTGATTGTATTAAATTATTATTTGTTTGTTCGTATTTGTATTAAATGATTGTTATGGGATATTTTTAAAAGTTGAGTTTGCTTGAAAAATCTACAAAACTGAACACTTTTCCCAGAAATGTAGCTGTATCATTTTATTTTTTATAGCTGGAGTACAGCAGACAGACTGACGGCCCACTTGATAGAAAACGGTTACCGTCGCCTATGGACGTTTGCAACACCAGAGATGTTACCAACGCGCAGTTGGCCGCGAAGAAATTTTATGACACCCTTTTTAAAAAACTCCATATCGTAGCGCTGTGGGAAAACCTCAGTCGGGAGCTCATTCCAAATCTCCACAGTACGCAACAGAAACGTTCTTGAGAGACGTTGCGTACATGAGCGAAGTGGCACAAGAAAGTTCGCATGAACGCCCAGCCGATGTCGAGCGGTGCGGAGATAGAACAATTACGAAGGCACCATTCTGAATAGTTCCTCGGAACATTCTTGTTCCCCGAATTTTCTCAGACAATTTTGGTATTAAATTATGTAAGACCGAGAATTTCCATCTTAAGATTACGAAATCTTGACCCAAAGTTTATGCGAATGAATCCATAAGGAAAGGTAAAAGCTGTTATTAGCACTAGCTTGCTAACTAGCTCCGTTCAGATCCAGCACCAAGAACCTTTTAGCGAACTGGTTCAAACAAACGATTCCGTCTAACAGTTTCTTTGAGTAAATATTTTATTTTGAAATTTACTATGTAGGAGATTTTAGCGAAAACTTAAAATGTGACGGTTTCTGTGCAATTGTATTTTGCAAAAACATATTTCCATAGATGTCTGTTTAAACCATTTTAATTCTAAGTATTTTTAAAGTCATAGGACTTGATTATTTAAATTTTCCATTCTAAAATTTAAAAGTTAGAGGAGGCTTTGGAATTGAATATCTCCAAACCTATTGACTAATGCGAGATTCCTATATCTTACTATCTATTCGTTTACCCAGTCTTATAAGATCTGTAGGCGACGCACACATATATAGATATATTATACTTTTATATATTGTCAACAATAATAAAATTATGTTTTAACATTTTTTTAAGCGCGGCTTATTATGTATACGAGTCGCGTAGACTTAAGTAAAATTTTATGAAGTACAAAGAAAAATGAATTTATAGTGTAACATATAATATAGGTGGAAACCGTATAAGAGCGAGTCATATAATTGTAGTTTTATTGTATAGTTCTTCAAATATGTAGGCTGCGATTCATGCAATAAGATCCAATTTAATAAATAAAAACAACAAATTCACTTTTATATTCATCTAAAATAAAAACTATTAGCAAATTTTGATAATTTTATTGAATGTTTAGTCATCAATCTTTGCGTTAGTAAAGAATTATTTTTGGGTTTGGCTGTGATAAGAAAAACAATATTTAACATTAGTTTTTTCTGCTTGCAAAGGTAAATATAAAATAGTACAGAACAGAATAGAACATAGTTTATTGTACAATAATGCTATATAAAATAAAGAACTTAGTGATATAGATTTAAATTTAGCGTCTATCGCTATATTGCTGTCACACGAAAGTTTTGCAAAAATAGCATCAACTATGTGTATAGTGTATAGGAGGATAATTACTAAGCGAAGTCATTTCTTAAAATATCTTCACAGGACAACATAAAGCTTAAAAAGCATTTCAACTCCCCACAAACTAAAGTAAAAGACATAAAGATAAATTTAGCGCGTCCGTTGACTCTCGCTTGTTGTAAGCGAGATGCAAGGTGTCTTTTTTGTCACCGCTATGGTAGTTCTATTTCTTGCAATAACTACGAATGAAGACTTTCTCAGAACTCTTATTAGGATTACGAGACAGAACATAAATCACTGGCTTATTTTCACAGCATTAAAGTTAAATGCATTGGATGTAAATTTACATTCGCACTCAGATCTTACAGAAAATTAATTGAAATAAACTTTATATATATAAACACACAATTCTTATCTATATAAAATAATAATCAATCAATATCCCACATTATAGTGCTAACTAGTATTATACATTTTTTGACAATGAAATTGCAAACTAAATTTTTCATGTTCCCTGTAAAAAGCTAAATGACAGATAAATTTTTGCTCAATTTTTTGTTGTTGTTATGGAATGGTTTTGCGTTTGCTAACAATTTCACTTGTTATGATAAAAATCTATAATTAACCTTATTACAGATATATATACATACCACAAATTATACCCACCACAGAACGTAGAAAGCATGGAAATCATCTTTAAGTATAGTCAATGAGTTATTAAGTGGCACACTCGTGCAATTATTACAGGCGCTAGCCAAGCGTTGCGGACCGTTGCATTCATTACCGTTGCCCAACTCCGAAGCTCGTATGTGATAGATTAAGTGCTAATAAATAATATGTAATTATTTTTATCTAATTATACTAGCTATAAACAAAACAGTACAAGAGTCTGTGCTTACCCGTGCAGGAACGGAGAAAGAATACAATTTCCTGCTGCCAAGCGGCCTGTCGTAAGAGGCGACAAAACAACCCACAGCCAGGTGGTAGGGTATTTTTCCGTCTGGATGGCTACCACCCCTGGTCTAGAGTATGCCGCAATAACAACTTTGAGTCGTGTTCCGGCATTAGTGGCCAGGTTTCAGTCTCCCTTTAGAGAGCGGCAGCACCTTTGGTGTGACCATTGTCCATAGGTGATGTTAACCGCTTTCCACCAGATGGACCGTCTGCTTGTCTGCAGAACTCATTTTTTTTTAAATTTATGTTTTGTACAGGCATGATCATCTACACTCAAATAGATAATACTCTTTCCGCTTATTTATTTTAGATGTAAACTCTCGTGGATACCTTACCGCACAGGCATACTGGTAGGATAGTATTTGACTCCCGGTGGCATGCTTGGACCTACTAATTAAACCACCCCGGTGTTAGTACCTCCGCAACTAAAGACGTTTCCACTAGACCTTTTTTATTATCGTTTTCATAAATTCAATCATTTTAATTTTTGTATAGAATTTTTACCTCATAGTTTATAAGTTAAGGGGATACTTTTTACGAATTTGGAAATAAACGTCTGCTATTGATTTAAATAAGAAAGTCATGAAGAAATAGTGTTATGACTTTTAGGGGCTTCACGATACCCGACAAGACTACGAACGCTGAACACATCTATTTTTAAAATCATTCAGTTACATAAGTTATATTTCTGCCATCCCTATTTATTACCGTTTGCCAAAATTTCACTCCACTATTATTTAACGGTATGTAAAATACACCTTTTTACCAGATTCTATCCAGACATATCCAGCAGTTTTTGAGGAAATTTACTATGAAATACGCGGGTAGACGGACATGTCGACTGTAAAGAAAGGGTTCTGAGGGCTTACTCTCGAACGTCTGTCGTCGTCCGTTTTCGTTTTAAACATTTTTTTGGTTTTCTTTTTATATTTAAGTGCATTTTACATTATATGTTCCATTTATGTTTGTGTTATATGGACTTATAATATTATAGTTTTAAAGAAATCTTTGTTCTTTCTGTCTTCTATTTACAATTTTATTGCCTCTTTCGGGCTGGCCGGACAAAAATGATCGACAAAAGGCGTTTGAGAGTAAGGCCTTTGTTGCGGATTTATTTTAAACTAGGATATTCCCGCGACTTCGTCCACGCTTGACTTGAAATTGCCGCGGGATTCCCGGTATACATAGTGTTGCAGCATAAATAAAAGAATGTAAGCTATCGTTTTAGTGAAAGCTATGTGCGAATAAGCTAATTTTTATTCATCCGAACAACTTCAAATAATTCCCGGGAAAATTGCCGCGCGATTATCGGGGTAAAAAAATCACACATTTTATTGCCGTTAGCGAAAAATCAGATTATTATTCGTTTTTTTTTTAATCTGGCCATTTTAAATCATTCCCAGAAAAATCCTCGCAGAGTTTCAGGATAAAAAGTAGCGCAGATTTTAAGTGTAAGAATTAGCTATCGATCTGTGAAAACCGCATCGAAATCGGCTCAGTAGTTTTTATGTGAATCTCGAACAAACAGACAAGAAATCTAAAAAAATTGCATCGTGTTCTCCATCGTTTAATATATACGTATACATACAAAGTTACGGTTGCGGAAGAAATAAAATAAGCCAATGTTTTTTATTACTTTGAAAACTCCGAAAATCACAAGCAAATAAATGATTGTCCGTTTGTCTATTCTCACATTGCTGTCACAACATTGCATAACGGCAAATTGAATGCATTTTGACGCACGCGTAACACTGGCTGAGTTGTTTGGCCGTTTCACTTTTAAAATATAATAACGTTTAGAAGGGAGTGCAAAGCATCTGAACGTGAATCATTAGTTAGAGCGGCTTAAATGTTGCTTACAGTTTTATTATTTACCATTTCAGCTTTATATATTGTTATCAACAGCTTTAATCAGCTCGTTTAAACAATTAAGGGCCGATTTTTCAGTCACCAGAAAAAAGTTCTCCGTCGAATAAATTTAAACCTGACTGAATGTAAAACTGAACTTTACACGAACATATCACAATTTTGACGAATAAAATAATGTTACCCAAAAATGTAGTTACAAGATCCTGTAGTGAAGCGGATGATATAAACAGGCAGACAGCGAAAACGACTACGGACCCTTGAAAACACTTCCAATTTTTTCAAAATACAATTACGTGTTCCACTAATTCTGTAGATGGATGTAATATGTACTCAGATTTGTCACAATGTGTTGTGATAGGTATTTACGTAATTTCGAAGGAATCAAGGTAAACATTGTTAGTGTCATCATTTTAAGTATGTAACTGTGAATTGTTCAAATATGTTTAGACATAAAGCATATTTCCAAATAATAATAAAAATGATCTGCGAACAACGATGAAAGATAGATTTTTGATCACGAAGTTATAAATCTATGAAAGCATTTCCATACTATCGCTGGCGTTGTTTTTATGGTTCTGTGGGTCTACTAAGCCTATATTAGATGTTTGGTAGTTAGTACATGCCGCTACACAATGGTGATGTGAAATCGCGAATAAATAAAAATAAAGGTTGGCTCTCATACACATGACTGAAGGATGAATTTTTAAGTGTAAATAGGCGTGTGAGTACTATTAGTATTAGTTAGATTTTGAATATTTTTCCTAATAAAGTTTAAGTCATTAGATGGGGAAATATTCGCTTCCAAAGTCGTAATAAGTATGTTCATCCTTTAAATTTTAAATTATGAGGGATACGGTAAAACATGCTGGTAAAACAAACAAGCTGGTATAATTTAAACAGTACTAGATACATACTATATTAAGTAAACAATAGGTACACATTGAGTAGTTTTTGCGGTACGAGGTATATTAATTAAAATATTAAAAATTTTAGGGTGAATTTACATTACAAAATCAGTGAACATTTTTTTATCATTCAAGCAGCATGTTCATTAGCATTTTCCTATGAACTAATGATCGCCCAGTGGTGGAATTTCGACCATAATTAATTTAAACTATAAGTTTGAACAGTATTAAGGTTCTGTTGTCAAAGATTACAATAATCACAGATTTCGCCAAGGCTACACAGTTCATTTGGACTTTAAAAATAAATAAAAGAGTATGTATACGTGTGTATGTCAAAAACATGGTAGTGTGCTTAATGTTTTTTTTTTATTGATTTAATGTATTTTTTATGCATAATCAAAAAAATATTATCATTCTGCAGTCCTTCTCTATATAAACTATAAGTGTGGGAAATTTCATACTCCGCCCGCGCAATTTTCGTAAAAAGGGGTACAAAGTTTTTGATTCACGTATTAATATAATGATTTGCATCTAATAGATCCAAGTAATTTCTAAACAAATGACTAAAATAAAAAAACGCCGATGGCCAGATAAAATTTGATGATTGTATAAGAACCGTTTATGCCAAATTAGTCGTTACAGAACCCTTTTTCTGTCTTTATTTGAAAAGGGCTTTGCCTCGGAACCCTTAAATTGGAGAAACAAAGTTTAAACGGTTATCTATTAAAATTTGCTTGCGTGAAACAGATATTAGACGGTTCATATCTGTCTGTTAATTTGGATGAATCTACCGAAGTGAAGAACCATAGAAACAAACTTGAAACACTCAACATTCTCGGGTCCTTTCAGTTCTGTGTCAATCAAATTGAACCAAGTTGATTGATCAGTCTAATATTAGCACTAAGATGCAGCATTTTCATTAAAACTACATTGCAATATTTACACATTTCATACGTTACGGTAAAGACTAACAAACAAAACGTATTTGCTATTTTAAACTTTCCATTTCTACAAAAGATTAAAAGTACGATAACTTGCATCATTATAATTGGTCTAACAATTTCGGTACGTATAAATTATTCAATTACTTAACGTGTTAATAATTTATATGGTGTACTAACAGTCCGTGACAGTCTATTAAGAAATGTAAATAATAATTTTTTCAACTCTGTAATTAATATGAAAGATCTTGTTGAAATGTAAATTAGTGAAAATGGAACGAAAGCAATAATATGAATTAATATTTACGTTGGCTTTTCAGGTTGAATAGTTATAATATCAGCACATAAATGTCCCACTGCTGGGCTCGGGCTTCCCATTATAGGGGAAACGTACAGTATTCCCGCCACGCTTGTCCGAGGCGGCTTGGCAGGTTTGACACATCGGTTTTCTCGATGTGCAGGTTGCATCACGATGTCTTCCTTCACCGTTGTTAACACGTAATAATTGTAACAATATGCACATTAGGTCAGAAAACTGCATGCGTTCCGGCCAGGATCGAACCCGCGCCCTTTATGTTTGGGACGCGTGCGCTAGCCATTACGCTACCACGACTTCTTGATTTAGGTTGATTAGTAAAATGTGAAAATGGTGCAAAATGCGGACAAAACTTAAATGCATCCTTGAAGTTCGTCCAGATCATTGCGTCATGCATTATCGAGTTATTTAACGAGGTGATACATACAGAATTGAAAGAGGAGAGAGTATATCGCTCTTACTCGGTCGCTGTTCGGACTCGCATAACTTCTCTTTCGCACTACACACACCCAGGTGTAATAAAAGTTAAAAGAGTTCATTGGATCTACGCAAAACGGAGTAAGTTCCTGCGCGCATTGAAGTTTTACACGCACTGTATGTGGACACTTGTAACATTTGGCTGGTTTGATCATCGTCGCTCACTAGAAATATAATACAAGAGATATAATGTATCTTTATGTAGTAGCAAATTATTAGTTTATTTTATTGTTCAAATAAGTGTGATTATGTCAACTAAAGCGCGCAAAGAATTGCAAGATCGCAGACTAAATAGTACTTTTAAGGCTTAGGAGACTCGAACACTGCATTGAAGTTTTCCCAAATGTTTCAAGACTGAGTGTTATACTTATAACACAGATATTCTGTACCTACGTAACATTACGATAGATCAATACTAAAGATATCTAGCGAACGAAATAAATCTAACTGCAGTCAAGACGACACTAAACACTAAAGGCTGGCAACGTAATGTCATCGCTCCTGTTGTTGCAATCGTCCAAACGTGACTGTAACCACTTTACTTAAGATGGGCCGTATTTCCGATTGTCCATTTTAAGCAATAAAAAAGAGGTTGAGATTCCTTGTAATTTTCTTCTAAGATAATTAATAATAATAATAGGCAGATAAACACACATATTGTTTATCTCCAAATTAAGCAAGTTACGCTTGTATGATGGGTAATATTCAAGGTACTACTCTGGCGCCGTCCCAGACACCCAGACCATAGTAAATAATAAACAAAACACATTTCCGAAATTTACTATACCAGGAATCGAACCCGGAGCCTCTGCGTTGCAGTGAGATAGTCCGGCCAAGGGTTAGCCCGCTCAACCACAGAGGCCGTCGATGTCACTCAATATCGCACCCAATATAAAAATAACTTCCAGAATATTACAAACAGACACCTTTATATTTGATGCCTTCGTAACAAATCAATCATTACTGTCTGTTTGTTTTGGGTGGTCGTCGGTCATAGAACTGTACGTCACTCACGCGCAGTGAAAGTCGCGAAAGTGAAGGACCACGCCTTTTCAAACGGACAGTGCAGTCATATCTACGTCGTCATTAGGAGAATCGTTTTCAATGGATTAAAATATAGAAAAGTATATATTTTTTTTTATTTATTTATTTGGTTATGTAATAACACTACATGTAATTTGATATTTATACTATATAATATAGCTAAAGACAGTAAACCTTAGGCCGTGTTGACATAATCAGTGCACGCCGGAACAACGGTGCCTTATCGGAGTAAACTTGAACCTTGCTTAACTTTTACGAGTCTACTAGGGTCACTTTCGACAAACAAAATCGCGTCTAACATTTTTAATCTAGGAAATGTACTGTGGCGGAATGAAAAAATTCGCCAGTTTTCAAATTGATTTATTTAGCATTCCGCTAGCAAATGTTACCTTTTCAAACTAAGTCACAGAACAGACTGTTCCACAGAAAATTATATTTAACTGTTTGAAAATAAAGTTTAAAATTACTTAGATCAAAGTTTCACATTGACTTTTTGATATTCTATCTTGTCTAAGAAGATAGTTTAGAGATGTAAAACTTTTTAATTGGTTTTAATATTTATGATAAGAGTAGTTATTATATCGTCTTCGTTTCTTATTGTAAATTTCAGCGTCTGTCATTGCCAATGTTGCAATTTTCTTTTTTCACGATTCTATCAACATACAAATAAATAAAATGAAGTGTCTGTTTGTAACGTCAGATTAACAACTTCTTACTAGATGCACGTGAAAGTATAAAGATTACCTATATCAAAAAATCAATTTTAATTTTTCTGTCTGGATGTTCCGAATAATCTCTGAAACGGCTGGACCGATTTTGACCGGACTTGCACTGACAAATAGCTGATGTTATAAGTAGTAACTTAGGATAGCTATTTTTTAGGATTCAAAGAAAAAAAATCCACGCGGTCAAGGTCGCTGGCACAGCTAGTATTATATAAACGTAACATTTATTAAAATGTTTACAGTACTGTTTCTTGTAATCGTTTAAGCAAAAGCCGACTTTAAGGTGATGAACATTGTAATTCCGTTCATAAATATTTATTAAACTTATTAGGAGCAATACCACTTTTGATAAAGTTTTCACAATTTCTAACAAACACAATACATCATCAAATGCATAGCAATACAATGAATCCACAAACATTCATCTAAAATGTCAGTTGTTAGGTTTTAAAATAGTACAGCTTTGCTAAGATGAGTGTAAACCGCTAACCGTGGATACTCATTTGAAGTTATTACGAATGAGTGTATTTGGTCCGAGCGTACTCTGATCGTGTCGACACGGCTTTAGTGTGACTGACTACCATGCGAGTGATGCGAGTTTTAACCTTTTAGGTTACTAAAAATGATCCAGCTACAATTTTTGTATGTCATAATAAATGTATTTATAATGTTACGTTAGACACATGGCGCCCTTTGGTTTTTAATACATAAACAAATTTAAAACGTCCAGAAACTTATAAATGGCTTTCAAAAATGTTGATAAAGGTAATGAACAGAGTTAACGGTAGATAATCATCTTTACAGTTTAGGGATTTGATCAAATCACGTTTTCCTCATTTCCTTGCGGAATATAGATATCTATACATGTAATAAAACTGTAGAGGTCGAATTTCTGTACAATAAAAAAATGCTAAAAACCGAGTCAGGGGGATGTAAGAAGTGAAATAGAACTAATTTAGATTTTTTTTAATTTTATGTTTCTCTGTTTGTCTGTCTGTGTGTACCGGCTAATCTCCGAAACGACTAGATCGATTTAAATGAAATTTTGTATGGTAGCTTATATCCCTCGTCAACATATAGGATGCTTTTGATCCCGAAAAATTAAAGAAAAGAAAAATAAAGCTACTTCGCGGGCATCAGCTAGTATTATATAAAAACTAATTAGGTTTGACCTAATTAATTTTTTATATGCGCCGCCCTGGTTTGACCGGCGCCGCCCTGGGGTAAGGTCTCATTTATTAATAAATAGTAACATATCAAAGACACGTCAAAATGTTATCCAAATAGTAGGCAAGTTATTACTACTTAATATTATTTTGTCGTTACATTTATCTTGAAATAATTGAAATATTAATTTTGAAATATTTCCATTTTTAAGACTTAATTCTAAATTGCTAACTGTCAGCACAGTACAACCGATAGGTTTTAAAATATGTATATTCAGCATTTTGAATTTTCGTGCAGTAACTTTTTATTAAATACTAGCTGAACCGTGCCCACTTCGCTGGGCATCAGAAAAAAAATTAAAAATACTTATGTATTAATCACAATCAAATATACCCTATGTCACTTAGGAATAATGTAGTTTTTCAATGGTGAAAGAATCTTCAAAATCGGTTTAGTAGATCCAGAGATTACCCCCTACAACGTCACAAACTCACAAACTTTACCTCTTTATTTTTGTTGAGTTTAATTACCTACGCGAATTCAAAATATTTCCCCTTCCGTACTGCCCGTACCCCAGTGACGCCTACATCGCATAAGCCTATCTAGCCGATTAGGGTGCGCGGCGACCACGCAACTTTTTTCTAATACTTATATTTTTAAACTCATGATATCTTTCGAATGGAATGTCCGAATTGAATAATTCATTAATAAAAAGTCATTTAATAAAAAGTTATATAATGGTATTGAAGCATTCTTGAATATGAAGTCATTTGTTTTGCTAAGGATGAATACCAAGATACAAATAAAGAGCCTTTTCTAGCAGCGGCATTTCAATTAAATGTTTAAAATAAAAAAAACTATTATTGTGGCATAAGTATAATAGTTAGACATATGCTGTTCCGACACTTTTTGTAAATAATTATGTGTTGTGTAAAGTCGTAGTACATTATTTTATTCTATCATCAATAGTTTTCGCAGCACAGCGATTTTAGGTAATTTTTTTACACCTTGAGCTACACTATTGGAGTTTTAGTAAGGATCCCTAATTTTTTTGAAAATATAATATAGCCTATGTCAACCGGGGATAGTGTAGCTTGCCAACAGTGACAGAATTTTTTTAAATCGGTTCAGTAGTTTCGGAGGTTACCCCTACAACGTCACAAACTCACAAACTTTACCTCTTTATAATATTAAGTATAGTATAGACTATAGATTATATTGTCTAAAATTAAATATGAAAGGTATTAGATAATAATATGTGACTGCTTATAATGATGTAATCAATTTACTTTCACTTTCTTGAATAGGAATTGATGTGCCACAGTTCGTTAGAAAGCTATACAAATAAAGATAGGATATGTAGTCGAAATATAAATTACCTAATTTAGTCATTGATAACATATTAAATTTATGAGACTGGTCCGTGTACGAGTCAGATTCATATTAAGATGATTTCACAGTTGCAATAAGAATATTAAAATTCTTATTTCGTTCAACTTGCAACGATTAGGTACTAGTACAAGTCAACTTTTGTATATACTACACACATAATATTACTTTATGGTCGTGCGTCAGTACAGGTACTGCACTAGGACCAAGCGCTTAACCATTATATTTTTATTTTATCGTTTTTATTTTATAAAGTGTAGTTGTTTATTGAAACGGCTATAGTCATTTAAAAGCTTGTGATTATCAACAACAATTTCTCACATGTACTAGTTAGGTTACGTTGGAATACTAAATCATGAACCATATAGAGAAGGTAAGAACTGCTTCAAAATAAGATAAACGAGACGGAGATGCTTTCATACATTGGGCCAATATTGTAAAAAGATGAGAGTGATTCTCAGATTTTTGTTATCATTTTTGAAGGGAGAATCCCTAACATCAAATAAAAAAGAAATAAAAGGGTTAAACTGACTGTTTATTTGAGTTTTAAGAAATGAGTGTTGTGTGCGTGTGATTGGCGGGAACTGAGTCGCGCCCGCGGAAATGTATGGTGTATGGTTGCACCGTACAATGTTGATGTCTATACTAATATCATGGAAAAAATATTTCTTCCATGCTAATATTATAAAGCAGATAGATTTCTATTTTTATATGTTTGTAACGAATAAACTCAAAAAATACTAGAGCGATTTCAAAAACTCCTTCACATTCGAATGCTACATTATCCTTGATTAATATACGCTATATAAAAATTAGGGATCCCTACTAAAACTTCAATAACATGTATCCCATGTTATTGAAGTTTTATTTAGATGTAACCCATCAATCTAAACAAAATACTTGGCGCTGGAATCGGGTCCTACGATTTTGATGAAATTTTATGTGTGTTTGAGTGGGTCCCGGGATTGTTTAGATTTATAATTAGACCCGATAGGTGGCGTTGGAATCGGGGTCTAGATTTTTTTATTTCAGGACTTCAGGTTCAGGTTTGGTTATTTTGAATGAACTAATGTGTGGTGAAAGTGTTTTCATAATATTATTAATTATTGATATTCAATCCCATGAATCGACTATAGTAATCGATAATTATTTATTTATGACCTTATTTATAAGATTTATCGCCTTCCAGGTAGAATTTAGGGCTGATGTTTTCCATTTTGTAATAAAAAAAATTCTAAGCCATATTTCAACTCACTAAACGTCGTCGACCCAAAGTCCCCGTCTCCTTTAAGTTATGTGTTTTATTTAATCGTTATATAAATCTGTCCATATTCAAGGCTGAAAAAAACGCAATAAAACAAACCTACCTTTATAGTTTATCGTTCACAATATACAAAAAGTATAAAATACCGTTAACTTGTCTTAGCCGAATTTTATGTAGAAAGGCCCATCTACCAGTTTACTTACCTGCAAAAAAATAGATATTAACATTTATGAAAAATATTTTCTCTTTACTAGGATTGCATTTCATGGCATGGTATGGTTGGTTCTTGAAATCAGTTTATAATTCATAAACTGATTTTCCTTAGGAATACATAAATTTTGGTAAAAAAAATGAGTAGCTATTGAAAACTCTTGTTTATTTTTAAAGAGATCAATCAATAAGTTTTAGAAAATAAAAGTTGCGGAGCAAAAAATCACCCATAAAGTTACCGTAATATTCAAATATTTTTTGTAACTTTTAGTTACAGCTGAAAGTTATGTACAGGTGGTTGGTCATCATTATCGTTCTAGTGTTGATTCCGATTGCATTCGGAGCATCTGCTTCGGAGCACGGGATTCACATTTCTATATTCTCTTCTCTATATTGTTTCCAAGTGTTTATTTTACTTTTGACGTTAGTTTAGTCTATCAAGTTACATATTTCTTGACAGTAAAGCCCAATTGAAACAAATGACATAATTGTCATACTTTAT
The DNA here is from genome assembly GCA_039645545.1 of Dendrolimus houi. Classification (NCBI taxonomy): domain Eukaryota; kingdom Metazoa; phylum Arthropoda; class Insecta; order Lepidoptera; family Lasiocampidae; genus Dendrolimus; species Dendrolimus houi. Next base: position 12,139,545 of record CM077132.1, read on the forward strand.
AGTAGCTGGTGACGCATTAGTGATGTCTGTTAGTCATGTAACGCACAGACTATTAAACCATCGACACTATATGTAAATAAATCGAAAGTAGTCGATTTGAAAATAAAAAATGTTCTACTTTGAAGAAAAATAATACCGTAATTATTATAACTTAATAATAACTTATTATAAGTGCCATTTTAAATGGCTTACTTAATATATATAAAATATGTTCATTGAAATGTGGGTTTATTTATTATACGAAATAGTATTTTTAGTAAAAATATATAGATAAGTTAAATTGATTAAAATTTATTTATAAATGAAGTCGATTTTTATAACAAATCGAATCGGTAACGCATTAGGACATTACTAATTGATCCGTCGTCGTGCTGTCAAAAGTAAAATAGATGCTTGGAAAGGGTAGGTATAATTCATTCAGTTTTAGACATCTCTTACTGTTAGACCATTGTCACCCGCGTGGTGATGGAAAATCGTTATTTTTGGACAATTCACACTATGTCTTTATAAATTATAGCCTATGTGATATTCTGATGTGTAAACTATATTATTGTCAAGTTTCATCAAAATCCATTCAGTAGTTTTTGCGTGAAAGAGTAACAAACATACATTTTTATAAACTTTCGCGTTAATAATATTAGTAGGATATGATATTTTACATGACGTTCATTATTCTTTACAAGAGTAACAAAAGTTACTGCCTTAGATACTAATCTACATTTTCAAATAAATTTAACGACTTGATGGTTTTTAATGTGGGAAATTATTTAACAATGAGTTTTATAAGCCATTGGAATAAAACAAAAGTTCAATGTCGGCTAAAGGATCATTTGACCTCTAATTTATCCTTTTATGAACCAAGTTTAACATAAAATTAAAAAGAAAACATAACATTTTTTTTTTTGAAAATTTCGTAACATTCATAAACAAGTTTTGTAAATTTTAGACATAAAAATAGCAATAGGGTAATCGAACAAAGTTGAATATTAAAGCATTTTCAAGTAACAGCTTAATGTTGAATTAAGATTTTTGTTATACGTTTGGTAGAAGATTTGTGGTAAATTTATTTCTAAGTATAAACAAAGGTTGTAGGTTTTATAGCTCGTGTTTAGAGAGTGTAAACCATAGAACAATGACCTTAATACCTACCAGCACAGAGTTGATCATCCGTGTGTGGGTGGTATAGAGAATCAAAAGAAATAGACCAACCATAAACAAAAGTGTTAATAAACTGAAATCATATTGAATGGTTCGGGTCATAAATAATGTATTCTCTTTCGACAATAGAGTCGAGTACAAATGAAAATATTATTTTTAGGTAATTTATCAACGGAAAGTTGATTCGGAAAAAATATATATTACAACAGATTCTCAAAGCTGTTGGCAACACCAACAAATTTTGCCTCGTCACATAAAAAAATTTCTTACTACGATGGTGTAAATAGAAATTAATATTAGACCATATGATCGAGACATAGGTCGATGAAAACTCGTAAAGAAAGGGTATAAATTGCACTACTTAGAGATAATAAAAAACGTTTTCAAATTACGCCATCTTAGTAAGAGTAAATTTATGTGACAAAGTCAAAATATTGTTGGTGTTGCCAACAAAGCTCCGACCTTCTAAAGAAACAAGTTCAAAAACCACCAACAAATTAATGTCACGAAAACTAATATATTTTTAACGAAAAGAAAACCGACTTCAAACTAAAAAAAATATATTTCTACAACTTCTTGGAAGTCGGTGCATTTTGCATTACAAACATTTTTTTGTTGTTTTTTTATGTTTTACTTGGTACTGACTTCAAGATGTTGTAGTACATATTAATTTTTTGCTTTTCTGTTTTAAGTCGGTTTTATTTTTGTAAAAAAAATATTTTCTGCATTTTAGTTACTTGAAGAGCTTTAGAAATAATATATTAAGCGCCTGTTGAAATTATACTACTGGCATGCGTATACAAGTTTGCCTTTCGAAAAGTATAGGCATTCAGCACTCTTCAACAAGGTTTGCTCTCGATTTCCCTGGGATCTACTTATGAGATCCTGACTTAGTAACAATAATCTCAGGAATGCTCGTTCTAATTAAAAAAAAACCGTCCACAACTGATGGAGAAATCGCGTAATAAACAGACAGAAAAACATACACTCGAATCGAGAAGTCCTTCCTCCTTTTGGAAGTCGATAAAAAAATGGGAAGATATATAAAATAAACACGGGAGTGATGCAGGCACCCTTTCATGTAATCTAAATTTTACGTTTGAACGACACTGCTCCAGCCAACCTGTATGTTGACACGTTAAGGCCCGTATTCTAAAACAATATATTATATATGCAAATTGACGCGATACCTAAAATACGTGCGATGATAGACCGAAAATATGCCTTAATTACAAGGCAAATTTTCTAAAAGACGAGGTATCGTATTATGGCCACCCAACAATTTAAGTTTACCGTCTATCATTTCAATCATTATAAAATACGACGGGCTATTTATCAAAGTTTACGTAAATTATATTTTTTGTAATATGTCCGTTATTATACCTACTTGCTATTTTAATGATTCTTTGATCTACGAGTATTTAAATATTACTTAGTATGCGAGACGAAGATGTAGGTTATTTAAAGATATTATTACAATGGTTGGTTTTTGTCATTAGCATCCGAGCGGAAATTATATATGCGTAGAATGGAATTGATCTCTCACGACTGCTGCCTTTAAGTAAATAATAATGACGTATTTATTTGATATTCATCGCTGATGCTTAATTTATCACACATAGCATAATTGTTTTTAGAACTAGTAAAATTACTTGTTTTTAGAACTTGTTAAATTACTGAAGTTTTAATTGAAATAGGAAAAAGGAACGTTTGCACTGAAAATCAGCGTTGTGTCGGATATAATTCCGGCACAGCAATATGCTGAATGCAAACCTTGTTTGCTGAAAATGCGGCGTAGAAATTCTCAAAATTTGCTCTGTGTATAATAATGTAGTATAAGGAATATAATTACGTCGCTATTTCTTCAAATAAAGATTTTTTCTTTCTTTCTTTCAAATACGTTAAATAATATAAAAGAAATAGGAACGGCATAATTTTAATTTGGATCTTTCGTTACTCAGGCGTATTTCTTTTTAATTTAAGACAGAAGTTTACGAATATTGATAATTTGTACATCACGTAATGATATCTACAATGTATCCCACAAAAAGAGAATATTTGATTTTCTAGCATTCAATTGAAAAAATACATTAAACATTAAAAACATATCCAGCTTTCTGCGCACCCGTCCATCTGGAAGTAATCTGCTACACAATGTATAAATTAAAATTTTAATTTATATCTACATGGTAGATTAAATGTTGAAAACGAGTCACTTCTTTATGTGTTTGGTTTTAAAAAAACACATTTACTTTAATAGATTGTTTCTCGACAATTTAATTTAGGCTGTGAAGAAACAATGCGGGTCCGACTTGAATTTAAATAATTACGAGTACTTGACACTGACTAAATAACCAAACAACTTGTGAAAGGGGAATATTTGAAGGAAATGGAATAATAGAATTGAATATAATGTTAACTATAATACTTAAGCATTTCTCTTAATATTGTTTTATTACAACGAGAACAAAAGCTTTTCTACCATTTATCGCGGTCAAACACTGTGTAATCGCCAGTTAGCAACACAATGTTGTTATGATTTACGTTTCACTGAACACAAATCAATGGTAACCTATAAAAGTATATAATATATTACAATAGTCGCCTACTTTTTAATGCGTATTTAGGGAGTAGCCTATCTTATATACTTTCTATATATTTTCTATATCTTACTTTCCGTTTTTGGCTTACTATCGACAGAAAATTATCATTACATAAAATTATACATGAACGGTATTGAAATATTAATTTTTAAAATTTAATTCTTCACATTACTCATTTCTAATTTTAGTCATAATAATATATGGTTTTTATCCCTATTATAATAATAATTTGTCAAAAATATCTGTAATATATGTAATATGCATAATAAGACTTTAATATGAGTAAACCTTAAAAAATAACATCAAATGGAGTATAACGTATGTATTTTATCCAGTAGTAAGACAAATGAATGCATAATAATGCCTCTACTACACCTGGGTTAATGTTAGCGTTGATGACTGTGATCAAATGTGACTTACTTATAGTGAACAAAAATGACGCCGTTGACTATTAACTACAATAATATAATTATATAACATACGTTACATGTAAATGTTTAACGTCATTAACAATTAATAACAATGTCGCATCACAAATAACGCATTAAACCCATATTTACATCTGCGTGATTCAGTTACCAACATTATCCCAGGTGTAGCAGGTACATAAGTAACAGAATCCCGGCAATTGTCAACAACAGCCACAAGTGATTTTTGAAACTCGGCTCAGCTCGTGCTTTATCCTTCTGCTATCTGCTGTTACTCTTTCTCTTACTTTTCTGCTCATCAAGATAGATCCGACAATGATATTCTATTATGTTATATCACCCACAAGACAAGCAAAACCCCGACATCGATTTCATTTTTATAACCTTTTCCATTTAAGACTCGTTTGGATTATTGTGTTTTCATTGACTTGCCTTTTATTGTTGAGTTCATAAAAGTACATGTAAAACGGGCTATAATATTTTACGATCCCCTCTTCTTTAAGCGCAGTGTTTGTGCCTTAAAGTCGGTAGAGGAGATTTTAAAACTTTATTACTGAGTATGTAGGTAGGGTTCCAAATGATAAGGTGGTGGCAATGGCTGGAGACAGTATCGGGTGATGTGCAAGAAAGTAAACCACGAAACGTCCGTATAGGACTGGCGTTTATTCACGACTGGTATGGACTATGGGGCTTCGGGGCGCAGCCGCACGTAGACGCACAGCATTATACTGCTGAGCTGACAAATGCTGACACACTGTGTTCCTACAAGTAGATAAAAAGTATAACAGTTTTACGTAGCTAATAATTCCTTCCTATATACCAGTGCAGTAGACTAATTTTAGTGTAAGCGAACAGAGCTAAGAATGCATAGCAAGTACCTCTCTGCCATTTTCGCTTGAGAATAAAGTTCAATTAGATTATTTACATGTCGGAAACCGATCTGCACTTTTCTGCGAAATCTGCCGATCGGAATTAAGTTGTGTAAAACTATTATAAAAAAATTAACGTTTTAGTTTTTACAATATCTATTTGTGTAGTTTATGAGATATGGGCTATTTTCGATTTATGGTTCCGGTGCTGAATGATGAAAACAGTAGATATCAGACCGCTTCATCATTCGTGGACATCCACACAATTGCCAGATTGTATAGTTGTTATTGTTTAATCTAGACTTAATAAGATAATTCACGATATAAGCTTTGTTAAAAAAATCTTACACGGGACACAGGACCACAGGACTTATAATAACAAATCGAACGTTAGTGTAATTTTAGACCTTAAACGGTTCTATAAATAACAAATAAAGCAATCTGATAAATATCATCTATATTTGTAGTATAAATTACGGGCTCAAGCGAACACGTTTTATGTTTTATTTATGTATGTATCTAGTGCCTATGTCACACGTTGGAATGCGTAGGAGTGGCAGCGAGTAATAGTCGTGCTCGTGCCACGAAGATTGCTATATCACAAAAAATACAGCATTCCACTTCTAATTCCTTTATACAGAGTTTACAAGTTAAATCTGAAGATTATACATGAAAGATTTTAAAAGAAAATATTTTCATGTTTTTAAGTAACAAATAATTATTGAGCTCTGTGGCGTGCAGTGTAAACGTGTTATGTGTATAAAGTATAGATGATACCAAAAACTTATCTATATCAAAATATAAACAAAGTGCAACTCAGTGGTACTAGTAATTATAAAAGCAAACCAATACAACGATAAATACATTAATGCAATACAAATAAAACAGGTTACCAATAAACAAAATATTTTAACATTTTCAAAACAATTTTATCAATTAATTAATCAATACTTTCTCTGCTCAAACTTGACAAATAAAAATTATTGACCAATAAACGTGTCATAAAATTATAAAGAAATCCCATGAATATTATAATATTTATTACTTTGTTGTAATAACTATAACCAAATAATTATACTTATATAGTCCCTTTTCTTCATTCAGTACAAATTTTTACACGAAGGCGATGTTTATGGTTTTGTTTCATATTGTCAATGGTTCAATTTCGTAATTCGAAAAAAATAGCATCTTCCTTATTTCCATATCAGAGTTATTGCGGTCCTGGTCACACTTGATTTAGTTTCTTTTTATTGCTGAATTACAGCAGACAGGCAGACGGCCAAGGGTAGAAAGTGCTTACGGTGAAGAGGTTTATACGACGCTTCTTCTCTTCAAACCACAGCATGTTGCGAAACGGTGGTAGAATAACCTCCCGTAGAGTAAATAAGTATTGTACCCATATTACGTGACCCGTTCAAAATACCACGCTTAGTCACAGGGTTGGAAGAGATGTGGCTTTAGGTTTTCATCGTGTACCTAGTCAATATCCTCTCAACCTCGCGCTTTTTCAAGCTATATTCAAATATGGCGCGTAGCGTTTAGCGCTTTTTAAACGGCCAATGAGCCAAATTATTTATTTAACATCCCGTTTGCAAAAAAATATTTTAAACTATATTTGTGAATTACTTACAAACTAAAAGGGGAGGGCGGAGGGTCTTCGCATATACTACGGATGGTCACTGAGAGGGGGAGGGAGGTCAAAAATGTAAAAAATGGGCACGTAGTATGGGTACGTACCCTAATAACCATAAACGTAATTAAAATTAACAAATTAGGAGTACGCTATCTTTGTTTTCCGTGATCACGGCTACCGAAAAGTGGCCGATTCGTTGAAATAAAAACAAAATAAATGCCGCGCTTAAAACTGATAAAACGTAGTTATAATTTTGTGTACTAGTCGCGAAAACTTAAGAAAATACTTCGCTTACGGTGATTTTTAGTTCCTAACAAAAATATACTGACGTTAAAGTAAATCATAGAGATTTTTATTTTTATCTATGGCAACCCCATTAGTATGTATGGCATTCATGTTTGTAGCACATTAACGACTCCGATAATCATGAATACATACAACATCGACCGGCATCCTAATTGATATTAAGCTCTCATTTATTAAACCTAATTTGGAAGATTGTTTAACGGTTTTCTTTAAACTTGGAAAAAATAACTAGTTTTATTATTAGGTATGTTTTAAGTTTTCTGATTATTTTGTCTGTGTTCAAATGCTTATGATTAGACCACTTAATTTCAAGGTTGTTTATTAAAACACTGTACGATGAAGATTGGCTGTTTGGAATTTATAAATTTAGTCCCTAAGCAATATCCAACATTTAAAAAAATTTACAACCCTATTTTGATTATAACGTAAAACTCGTTGTCATAGCATATAATATCTCACAGCTTGAGTATTCTAAATTGTACACCATACTACATACATATTTTGACATATTACGTAGATTATAAAATAGTCGGAGTTCGTCTATAAAAGTTCTCTTTTTTGAACATCAGGCGATTGTCAACGAGCTATAAATCTTTGTGATCAAACGTTAGTATAAACTATGTTTAGTTCTTCCAGGAACGTGGTGTCTATTTAATACGGTTCGGTGAGTCCAATTGAAATGTTTAAAAGTATGCGAAGCATTTTGAAATACCGTATATTTGTGTTAGTTTTATTGGATGATTATTTACATTTTAAAGTAGTTTTAATATTCAAATTTTAGTAAGTATATTCTATGAACGTGGTAGTAGTTAACACAATCGAGTTTCAAATGTGTGGGTTAGATAGATATCTAGATAGATGAAACTCGACTCCAAACCAGATGGTTTGGAAACATGTATCATTTAGGCAATTTTCTGATCTAATACGCATATTGATACTACAGTTACCACGTGCCGAGAATGTCGGAAAACATCTTCATGAATCCGGCACATAAAACAGAAATAATATATAGAAGGATTGTGAAGAACGTATTCCATACCGCTTATGTATATAATATCGTTGCTGTTCCATTTCCCAACCAGTTTAGCGGTTAACCCTAATCATGTTTATGGTATTCGGTATTCAATGTCGCAACCTCGGTTTGTTTTCTTCGGGAATGAGACAATACGTTCTCTGTTACAACAATACTGTTATTTGTGTTGACGAATCAAATTACCGGTTCATAACCAATAACTGAAAGAAAAAAGGGATTGAAGTTATTTCTTAATATATTCATTTTGATAGTCCGATTGTCTATGCAAGTATGTATTATAAAATTATAGCGTGTGTATAGACGTTAGTAAAAAGATGTGTGGTTAATGAAAAATAAATAAAATTCTAAGACCGTGAAAGATGAACAAACAAATACCAAATGGTAATTTTCATGTTCATTTATTAGCATGAATTAAAAATTGTATTTGAAAAGAAATGCTAGGAAGCTAGTTGCATCGGCTCTTTGTCAGTATGTCATATTTATATATTGCATTAGAGTTTAACCCGCGGCCGGGCCGCGGGTCAACCTCTAGTCCGTGCTTCTTGTTTAAAAAGAAGCGTTAATACAGGTTACATTGTACAATTTTCGGCATTAAAACAACATTTAAACAAAATTACAATAAAACCGATCCAGTACTCCCAGTAGATTTCCGTGAAAACTTAACAGAAAGACATATTGAGTTACTATCGCATTTTTTATAGACGATGAATTTTTATATCTATGAACTTGAGAAATAATTGGTTTTATCCAAACTTTCATCCTCTATTTCAAACCGTCCTAGTTTTATTAACCTATCCCCCGTCTATGAAAACTACAAAAATGACAAAAAGGACAAAAAGAGCAAAAAAAATAAAAAGGACAAAAAGTACAAAAAGAACAAAAAGGATAAAAGAGCAAAAAGGAAAAAGAGCTAAAGGGGCAAAAAGGACAAAATTACAAAAATGACCAAAATGATGAAAGTGGTAAATCACAAAAAAAACCCAAAACCTATCCCACTTTCTGGGATATCCTTTACATAAATCTATCCCAAAATCTACCCCATTATCCGGGATGAAAAATATCCCTTGTCCACCCTCGGTATTATATTTACATATGTGCCGAATCTCAGCCAAATCGGTCCATTACTTTTTCCGTAAAAGCATAACAAACAGGGAGACAAATATATTTTTATCTGGGAAACTATCCCATTTTTCGGGATAAAAAGTATCCCATGTTCATCCTCGGCATCGAAAATATATATATACTGAGTTTCAGCCAAATCAGTTCAGTAGTTTTTCCGTGAAAACGGAACAGACAGACGGACAGGCGGACAGACAGAGTTACTTTCGCATTTATAATATTAATAGGGATTTTCTTCTAATGCTTGTCTAATTCGAATGATGTCACCGAAACCATAATAGAATCTTAAATTGAAGGTTTCATCACTCTGAACAGATGCGAAATATTTGCGTCTTACAGTTTATTACCCATATTTTCCTATTATTAAATAAGCCGTTGACAGGAAGAATGTCAATTATAGTTATCTGCGAAGCGGTTATTAACAATGACACCGTTTACGGTTATGTTATCAATTCATCTAAGGCTAGGGATTGTTAGAAAGCGTTTAATGGCGTTCATAGAACAATTATTATAGTATAGCGATTATTGTAATGTAAATGAATCGTGCAATAAGTATGTCGCCATAATAGTTTCAAATCTTTTTCATTCCTACCAAACGGTCGGCTGGAGTAGACGGATTAGTAGTCATAAGACAAGTTAAGTTAAGTTAGTAAGTACAAGTTTATGCCCAACTAGAATAATACTGGTCTGTAAGTTTTTGTACAATAGTTATCTATTTATCTTTTATTATAATTTTAAAATATTATCGGTTTATTATTTGCTTTTAATATCCTTTGTTGAATTTTTGATTTATTTTTATGAAAAAAGATTCTGCTTATTTATAAGTTCATCTATTTTTAAATTAATTTAATTTGATTATTATATATTAATAAATAATATTAAGTTCTGTTACTCTGTTTAAATAGAAATCATTATGAGACCTTAATTTTATTAAATAATTTAAATATAAATATATTACATAAACAGTTCTTGCGGCTTATGAAAAACTAGGCAGAGTCAAGTATTCATAAATATTTAAGCTGCAGAATAATCTTCAAGCAAAAAAAGCAAAGGACCGAAAAATAAAGAAGGTGAAAGAAAATAATCTATTTGAAGAAACTGAAACGTATCTACTTGCAGTGTTGACAGATCAGAATTGAGCAAACAAGATTTTCGTTCGACGTATTATTTGGTCTACGGGAATAATATCTGATTAAGTGATGACTTTCAGTGTCTACATCTCTTCTAGCGCGTTACCATAACGACATAATAAAAATATCGATTTGTGCACGCCATATTTTAGTGTTATATTAAAAATCAACGTGTAATTTATAATGTCGATGATTGGATCGACCAAAATAATAAAGATATGGACGCAGTATACAGTATTTTGGAACCGCAGCATTGCACCCTACCTTAAAGCTTTCAATCACTATTACATTCTGTCCTTTCTACCCCGCTATTTTTCATGCACCATCTTTTCCTTTGCACGTAGTATCAGCATAATAGCGATGAAATAAGCCCGTGGGACGTTACGTGCAATTATGAATATGGAGCCAAGGTCGACAGTTACGTTACACTGACTTGCCACACAACACATGATTCGACTAATTAACAATAACAATGCCTTGCGTATTGTTTGATTTTAAACCTATTGGGTAGCTATTGTTTAAACTCGAATTGGTCTAGAATACCTATTTATTCGGTTTTTGTAGCAGTTTCAAGTCTGTATGTATTTAACTAGTTAAGTTACTGGCTGAATTTTATTATTATGAGTGCAATTGGTATAAAAACAATAACAATGGCAATACAGCGTGGTATCTATGCACCTTATCCATAGAAGATGGTGACCTAGGCTCAGTGTTCTATTTATAGTGTTAAGGGATTTTTACTTTTTTTTAAATCGGCAGACTAACACACCCATTGTATATCCCCAAGTTAAGCAAGTTACATTCTTCGGCCGATCCCAGACACCTGGACATATAGTAAATAATGGAAAGTTATTAAATTTACCATGCCAGGAATCGAACCAGGAGTCTCTGCGTTGTAGTAAGGTCGGCCGGCAAGGCTTACCCGCTCAACCAGAAAGGTTGTCAATATACTTATATAAGTATTATACAATATTACTAAATTAGGTTTACTTTATTGTAATTGATTACAAATTACTATTTCAAAATTATGTATAAAACAATGAATAGAACTGGCAATGTGGCAACTTAGTTTTGTAATTTTTAATTATTTAAAGGTTCCGATTTTCAATCACCAGATCAAAGTTATTAATAGAATAAAGCATAACATGGAAAAATTAAAAATGTCAGTTGCATGCATAAAACAGTTGAAGGGTTTAACTTTTGATTTCACTCAGGTTATAATTTAATCGACTGATAACTTTTATCCGATGATTGAGAAATCGGCCCTTAAAGAACAACTTGTGTATGACATAAATGAAAGTGCTTCGGTGGGCCATACAGCCTAATGACAAAAATATTCCTATTTTTTGTCATTTGTCAAATGTGTTCAATTACACGACATACACATGTTTTATTAACTTAGTAATGCTATACAATCTTATGATTTACTGATATGTAGGACACATAAGCGCATTCTCGTCCCCCTACCACCTTAGTCTTCTTCCTCTCAATTTTTCAGTAATTGTAGTACGATAATTGATATCATACCACATATATTTCCATTTGAACTGACAAAGTATTTCTTCATTGATATAATATATTTTATGAAACACGAAATAGCATCGTTTCACCGAATTCGAAGTGAATTTCTCAAGATACCGTCACGCAACGTCGGAGGCGGTTCCATCATTTCATGTCACCATTCAATTTGCGGGCTATTTATTACAAGTTGCGTGCGATATCGCCAGCTTCCTGTATTATGAGGTTTGTGTTATTCATAAAACACGATTGTTCTGTTTGTTTTAAAGTGGAAACTTTGATTTGTTATGAAAGGGGGAACTAAAAAATGATATTTTGATTACCTTGTTGATGATGAATTGAAAATTATTGGACACTTTATTTACTGTGTTTATCAAATACACGTTATTGTACAATGAGTGTCTTTGTCAGTTTATTTTCCATTAGTGATATTAAGATTGCCCGATTGGAAATCCGAAATATTGAAACAAATATATTTGTAATTACATTTTTAAGAACGTGAGCGGCAATTTTGTATTATTGTGCATAGAACTTGGTGTTTCTTTATATATGTTTTATTTTGTTCCGGATGTGGAATGTGGATATCACATGAAATGTTGGGCAAAATCATACAAGCCGACTATCTAGCAACCTTAGATATAATACATATTAATCTTCTAAACATCTAATATATATTCAGAGCACATTGGGTACCAAATCATTATATATTATTTATGATACAAGCCTGAAGGTATTATTAGCTTATACTATGAATTAATATAATATGATTAAGAAATATCTATGTATATTAATTCTGACGTTATCGAAGTAATAGCCTACTAATTTCAAGCTATACTTTAGAAACCAAGTAGATATTTTGCAATAGAATTCATACATTTACATTAATCATGTTTTAATTAGATAGATGTTTCGCTTTATGCATATATATGTAAATTAGAGATATCTTGCATTCTTATTCAAATATTGGTAATTTTAATATAATGAAAACGCTTCTGGCGCATGTGGTACCTAACAAGTAATAAGTAATATTTTATATATAATGATAATTAAGTTTCATGTCAGTAATATGCCCGTTACTATATCTTAACAAACGTTTATTTTCCTTACTATCTGTTAAAATTTGACATAAGCTCCATACAGATTATGTCAAAATTAAACAGATGATCAGGCAAGTTAATGAATAGTAAGATGTAGAAACCGGTCAATAAAAACGCAAGTTGGTATCTTAAGTTTGTACACAGCAACTTGACTCGTGCAACTCTTAATAATTTTTACAATTTGTATTAATTTGTTTGTATTTGTACATACATTACAGAAACGTATTTTTATAAAAATACAAGAATTCGAATTATACATTTTCTTCCATTTTAATGTTTTAAAGTGTGAATTATTCTATAATTGGCGTAATTAAAATTATATAGACTTTATTGTTCACATTTGTGGCAAAGCTAATGGATATGTATTAAAATTAAAATAAAATAATTACGACTTCATTATGGACAATTCGTCTTAAACACATGCAGGGCATATACTCTATCCCTAAAAGCATCAGTCCTGAATCCATCCATGGGACGTTTGTAAGCTGGCATATTTTTTATTCTTAATTTAGTATCTTAGTAAACAACTACTAAATATTGAATAAAGTAACAAGATAAATTTTCTTGAATTAATACAACTCTTCAACACTTCTCTGAAGACATTATATCTTGTTTTATAAGGTAATCGTACAACAAATCTTGATTTGAAGTTTGAAGTGGTTTGATCATAAATAAGTTTTCTAAGAACCTGTTTTTCGACGACTCATAAATTAAATTCTAAGAAACATCATTTTCTAAACATTTTCCTTCGATTATGAAATATGTGAACTGGTTGTAATTTGATAAACGTATGTTGCTGTTAAATCGCAATTTTAATACAAGTATAAAAAGTTATTTCAATTTTGTGATTGGGTTCTTTAAATTTTATAACAGACCAAGATCATCATATTCTATAACTTTATTTTAAGGGGCTATCCACAAAATACGTCCCACATATTTTATTCATTAGTGTTACTTCCATTCAAATTATTTTTAATAATTTAAACACTAAGTACTTACAGATAGAGTTGGATATATTTTGAAGTTTTTCGTTAATAGATAAAATTTCGTGTTATGAAACTTAAATATATTAAATTTTGAAATGTGACATTACGAAATCTTGAACCTCTGCCACCCCTTGTCACACAATGTCACACTTCGTCGACCCCTCCCCCCACGTAACGTGTGCCATAATTTTTGGATGGCCCCTAATAGAATATTATAATAGGTTGGGGGAAAAGTCTTTTCGCATATAGTATGTATGAACTTGTAATAAGATCTCTTTGGCTATACCATTTGAATCTGGCTGGTTTTGGTATCATTAAAAAGTTTTAATTTTAAAGAATACAATTCCAAATTCAAATTAGGAAAATGTGTGATTTTCATTTGTTTTTCTTGTTGTTAATACGAGTGAATCTAATGAAGAAATTCGATACATTTTAAAATTTTACTACAAAAATGGTAAAAATGCAACACAAGCAATGCAAAAAATGCAAAAAAGCTGAGTACACAAAAAAGCTCGATATTTGGGTGCCTCATGAGCTCACTAAAAGATACCTAATGAACCGTGTACTCATTTGTGATTCTTTATTACGACGTAATGAAACCAAACCATTTTTGAAGAAGCTGATAACTGGTGATGAAAAGTGGATCACGTACGACAAGAACGTGTGAAAAGATCGTGGTCAAAGGCCGGTGAGGCTTCACAGACTGTGGCGAAACCCGGGCTAACTCGCAACAAGGTGATGCTGTGTGTATGGTGGGATTGGAAGGGCATTATTCATTATGAGCTGTTACCGCCAGGCAAGACCATCGATTCTGAACTGTACTGCGAACAAATGATGAGATTAAAGCAAAAAGTTGAGAGAAAGCGGCCTGAATTAATCAACAGAAGGGTTGTGGTTTTTCACCATGATAACGCTAGACCTCACACATCTTTAGCCACTCAGCAAAAATTAGGAGAGTTTGGCTGGAAGGTGTTAATGCATCCGCCGTATAGCCCTGACCAGGCACCTTCAGATTTTCACCTGTTTCGGTCTCTGCAGAATTCCTTAGGCAGTGTCAGGTTAACACCACGAGAGGACTGCCAAAACCACTTGTCCCAGTTTTTTGATCAGAAGCCCCAAAATTTTTACAGCAATAGGATCACGTCCCTATCTACAAAATGGCAAAAAGTTATCCAACAAAATGGCATGTACATACTTTAGTCAAATGTAAATAAACTTTATAAAAAAACTATTTGAATTTCTATATAAAATGCGAAGAAACATTTTCCCCAACCTAATACTATATTCTGCAAAGTTATAAGAGCAGTTGTTTAATTGCGAAGCTGGCAAACTGGCAGACTGCTCATCTAATGGAAAGTGGTTACTGTCGCCTATAGATGTTTGCAACACCAGGGGTGAAGCCAACGCGTTGCCAGCCTTTATGATGATATAGAGAGGAGAGGATAGAAGGAATGGGATAAAGGATGGAATAGGGGGAGAGGGAAATGGGCCATCAGAACTTCCACTCGTCGTACCAAACACGGTTAGGTCAAGGCTAACAGTTTCACGTTGATATTCTGTGAGAGCGTGTTATCACACTGATCGAGTCATCCCTCAGACCTATAAACAAGATAACGATTCCAGCATGGCTTTACTACGTCAAAGTATAAACAATTTATCAATAACAGTACAGCAGGCGGTTTTATTGCTGAATAGCAGAGATGTACAAGATACTCTATAAAAAGTATTTGAATACAAAATACAAGATACTATTAAAATAAGCATTTGAGATACCAGATATAAGATACTTTTGAAAATGGTATTTAAAATACTAGATACAAAATACGTATCTTTTAAATACTTTTTAAAGATAAAATACTTTTTGATAGAAATCTCAATTTTATTGAACTTGGATTATGATGGATTATGAATAGATCACGCAAATGTGACAAAATATTATAATTTTTAAAGTTTTAATTGAGACCAGTTCTTCAAATATTTTATCACTCATTTTTTTTATGAGGTATCAATATCATACCCCCAAAAGAGAAGAATCGCTATGTAGAGGCAAAACTCGGCAAACAAAAAATATTCTATTTATTGTAGGATAAACATTTAATTATAAAAGACAAGACAAAGGTATAACAAAGAACAAAGCCGCGACTGAGTAGCAAATCCAGCCGCAGTCGCAAACGCAGCGAATGGGGGAAGCAAAAAAGCACCAAATAGTATAACCGCGCTCTACGTTTCCTCCAGTCAAACCTGAACCAATGCGCCGCAGCCCAATGCGTATCCAGGTGCTCGCGGAATGCGCGACGCGATTGAGTTCGGTCTCGTGGTCCTCAACCAGGGTCTGCTTAGATGTGTGTACGCCAGCAGGGTGGGTTAGGTTGGCCGTGTCCAGGACCGGAGGGTACTTACGGAAGTGGTGGCGCTATCCGACCACTGGTAAATACAATTTAGCGTTTCCACCTGGAGCTCGGGCTTTCAGGCCCTGGAACCTCCCCCAGCCAAGAACTACCCACGCTGGGCTTTGAGTCTAGATTGGGAGGCGTTCCAATATTCCTTGATCGTACAGCAGCAGCAGTTACGGTTGCTGATGTCGGCAACGTGCGATGCGGCAATGCCGAGGGTGGGTCCTCACAGGCCCAACCGCCAATTGTACTGCTGGAGTGACGAAATAGCATAAATACGCAGGGAGGGAATCTTAGTGCAGCGCCAATATACTAGATTTAGCAAAAAACGCCGCCGCGCCGACACCAAAGTGATCATGGATACGAGGTTATAGGAGAGATACAGAGGCACCAAGAACGCGCTTCAAAAAGCCATTAGGACAGCCGAATCGGCGGTATGGGAGAAGCTGCTGGTCAGCCTAAATTAAGATCCCTGGGAACGCCCAAACCCCACGGTGAGGAACAAACTTCACCCATGATCCCCCTGCTGATCCGGCAATTGACTATTGACAACCATAGGAAATGTCTCTATCTCCTTGCAGGCTTGGAATATCTTCTGCTATTGATTTTGAACAATTGACATATTCACTTAGAGACTGTATATCATTTTTCTTCAACAGAGGTAATTTCTACATTTTCATGGTTTCACTTAGAAGTTCCTGCACTACTAAAAGATCTTGTACGGAATTATAATAAGAGTTCCATCGGGCTCTGGATGGATATATCTTTTGATAGGTTGATTTAAATTTAAAAGGTGCGTTCAGTTTATCTACATTTTCCAAATTATAAGGTGGCATAGTAAATGTAAAAAAATGCGTACATAATTATAATTAAAAGTATTTTAGTAAACAAAAGTATTTACAAAATACTAAGATACTTAACAAATGGTATTTAAATACAAGATACAAAGTACATTTTTGAAAAGTATCTAGATACAAGATATAAAATGCGTATTTGGTATCTTGTATCTGTATTTCAAATACTTGTATCTTAGATAAGTCACATCTCTGCTGAATAGCGATTTTTCCAAAATCTTTCGACGGACAGTTAACAAAGAAATTATTTCTTCTTTCTGTATGTCATTAACGTTACATTAAAAAAATTAACAATGTCACACATTAATTCTTTAATAAACCACGTTAAGAATTTTCCGAATAAAAAAAAAACCTGTCCTATATCAAGTAGTTAATCATGCAGGGTGAGAAAATGACCATGAGTCAAACTTTTATCTGGTGTCTGTTTTGAGTGAATATAAGATATTAAAAGAAAACATCAAATATCTTTGTCGTTAAAATCTACAACTATGTAAGCAAGGGAATAATTTATATTTAAATAATATATCCTTACTTACTAAGGTACGTAATGGGTTTGGAATCTTAATAACTAGATTGCTAAAGTAATCTAGTTATTAAGATTACAGACCTCAAACTAAATTAACAATATACAATAGCATTATTTTCAAGGTTACCTATATACATACATATGTATTATAAACAAACTCTTTTAAAACGTAAATAATCAATTTAAACTAGCTTGATAAACATATGTGCCAAATAAGACTACTAACTATATTAGCAAAACAAATATACTGAACAATATTTACTAACTGCAAATCGATGCCATAGTGCGGCGTGCCCCTAAAAGCCTGCAATTTAAATTAAACATTCCAAATACCAGCATGACTTAAACACGATTCAATGTTTGATTAACCTTTTAAGCTAAACACCATCTGCGTTGTCTGTTTATATTTCCTACGTACTAACTATTAAGTAAGCTTAATAGCTTGTAAGCTTCCATGTTCAGGCAAATATGGGTATAAAGTTTTTGTTTCTATATGATTCGAACCTGTTTTATCAAACGGGAATATGTGGACAGTTATAAAGATTGATATTAAAAAATAGAGCTTTCCATCACTTACACTTACATAAAATACAGGTCAGTATTATGCGGAAACTGTCCCTTTATCCGGGATAGAAAGTGCCCTATATTATCTACGTTATTAAAAGTACATACATACCTTTCAGAATATTCAATTCATTATATGGCCTTAAAAAGGAAGAAACAAAATCACACATTTATTTTATATATTAGTTTGTATTCAATCATACTGTTACGAGCTACAGGATTCGAATTGAAAATGCCGTTGGAACTACTATAGAATTTATTAGAACTGTACAAACACGTATAAAGCAAATACAAATAAAACTAGATGCAACCAGTTCACACTGCACGATTCAGTACAATTCGAACGCGCAAAGTCCGTCGTCTATATCGCTAATCGAGAGTATTAGAGAACGTCTTACCCGTTTCGTAGTCGTCCCTTGACTGCCCCCGCCCCTCCATTCGGGCCTCGTCTTATACTAACTACACAGTACAAAGAAATTGAAGGCGCACACTTACTTTCTAAGAAATCTTAATTTGCACACCTGCGAACGTCCACAAACTCTAAAACAATAACAATAGGGATTAGTTCGACGCTAATGATGGTTATAAAACAAGCAGAAAAACAATAGCATGTTACAAATTCAAAACACAAAGGATTCCCTAATCCGGGAGGACAATAATCTGCGCTTACAATAGGCTGTGCGGCTTATCTTTGACGGCATGTAACAATACTTTAAAAGTCAGTTAGTAATGAACATAAAGCTTGATTCAAATTGCTATTACTTAAGTAGCAAGTTAACTTGCGTGAGTGCCGAGTTAAGTACTTATTGTCCCTGGGACAAACATTCTTCAGTTAAGTAACAAGTTGTCGATATAGTAATATGTTTAAACGATGATAAGGTCTTATTCGCAAGGTAACTAACTGCTTATCTAATGTTAATTTAAATCTAGGTAAAGAGGTTTGTAATTCGAAAAGAAATTAAGATTGCATAGGCAGCAGGTATATCAATTAACACAACCTCAAAATAATTATATTTAAACAGGTCTGACATACGGAAGTTCTTTCTGTATTTCAATGTATTAAAATATATATACAAAGAATGGGAAGACGTATAAAGTAATTAATTATAAATAGCATCCGCCTAAGACATAATAAGGCACGAAATTAATAGTTTCCTGTAATACTAAGTAATGCAACTTGTTTGAGAAGTAGGCCCGAAGAATGTAGGTCGACTTGTATTGACGGACGCTCAATGTTTACAAACAAATAAATGGAACGCGTCCACTGCACTACGTTTTTCCATCATTCAATGTTCCAAAAAGACAATTTATTGTCATATGAAATTATTATTTCTATTTATGAACCGTGGAATTTATTACTGATTTTGGATATCGGCCAAGTGCACCAGTCCACGCACAATAAAGGGTTCCAGGCACAACGACGACGTCATGATTGACGAGCGTCAAAAGCATTTAATCTAAAATACCCAATTTGTCAAAAACTATAAATCTTGTTGAAACTATCTTCGTTCAAAGCATTTTTTAAGCCAACCTTTTTTAAATCTTCCACCCCTATGTTCTACACTTTGAAAAATAAGGGGGACACTTTTAAGAACTATGGAAGTGAAATTCTACCTTAAACATGAAATACTAAGTTTAGTTAGGCTATTTTTTAAATGTGAACCCTTTTTACATTAGTTGTTTTATTGAATAAAAATCCATGTAGTTTAAAAAACGCAATACACCACACACCTACATACTATTTATTATTTATAGCGAGTGTTTCTTTTTCATCTATCAGTTACATATATGGCGTCCAGGCCTAATATTTATTTTTTACAATTTAACAACTAGTATGTAGCAGAATATCTAAAATACACCTATGTGCTAAATAGCATTAAAATAGACACCTTAGTTTTTGAGAAAAATGGTTGAGATATAATGTCTATGTACTCTAGTCCAGAGGGACGAACCGATATGTCAGTCTTATAAGGATTGCGTTTTTGCGAAAATAGCTATTGATCCTTAAGACGACTTATTTGCTTTTATACAGAGGAGATAACAAACCAAAAGGATAATGATCGACGTATCGGATGTAACAATGGAGAAGTATCCAAAAATGCATTACTATTCATTCAACAATCAAAAGACCGACACAACAACGAATCAAGAAGGTCAGTAACTATATATCAAGTCATAAACGGAGGGGAAACTAGTACAGATTTGTCGGACGAGATATCTTTATTGAAATGGTTATGCTACACTTATTTTATCATTGAACGGTTGTATTGAATTAAAGTGACGTAAAGCACCTTGGTACACACGTTGCTATTAATAATTAATAACTTATGTTTGAACAATTATGCCCCTTTAGGTCTATGTTGGTTGCTCATTGGCGATGACCATGATTTTATGAAAGTTTTATGTGGCCCTCCTCTACTGGAACATGATTTGTGCGTAGTTAATAGAAAATCTATTTACTCTAGGACTTTATCATTTCATGATCACATCACACACATTACTTTGCGTTTAATCTTACTTATGAAATTAGTTCAAACGTGAATGCATCTTATCAAATTCCTGAATACTATATTATTTAAAATAATGTTAACCTCTGCGTGCTCGATTATAAGTATTTGACATTATAATTTTTTTTTTTTTTTTCAAGCAGGGGAAATGCATTTCGCACATACCGGATCCTTTGCTAGGGATTAGACCGTTGTTGATCATGGAGGCTTTCCACTGAGGCAATCCAAACAATAATCAACCGGCTTGTGTGGAGACTCGACTACTCAATACTCCACTAAAACCATCCTCCTCCCATGTGCCCCGCGCTTATGAGTAGGAAAGGCATGAGATACAGAACGTAGTTACGCCCACACCGATCCTAGCGCACAAGTGCTTGAGAGTGCCCCGGGAGAGGCAAACTCACTTCGTCAACAAGGGTGAAGACTCCTCTGCTCCCTAGATGCTAGAGGGCCTGCAGCGGTATTTCAGGGAGGGAGGTCATGCGCATACCTGCGCCTCCGGGCTCCCGACTGACATCGGCGCCCGCGAGACGCATGCGCACTACCATCTCTCTCCCTATCTCTTTCCGCGGCCTCCTTTTGAGACATTACAGCCTCGCAGAAATTGGCCGCGCCCACCCACTAATCGTCGCTGTGCAGCATGGCTTGCACCAGATCGCTCAGCGAATCGATCGGTCCTACTAGTGTCTCGAGTTCAAACCTCTGGGGGCCCATGCTGCGCACTCGACTAGCGTGTGTAACGCCGTGTCCAGTGCGCCACACTGGCGACATTGGGGTGAAGGCAAGCAGCCCGCAATCTGACACAGATACTTATCGAAGCAACCGTGCCCGGTAAGTATCTGTGTCATTCTGAAGGTCAGGGCCCGCGTTTCCGCGAGAGCCATCGCAACAACTGCGGTCGAACCGCTTCCACCGTGTCAATGCCAGCAACAGGGTTTTCCAACTCTACTGACCAAGATTGGATCATGGTCGCGGTTTCTCGCGTCCTGATCACCTGAAGTTCGGCCTGGCCTGTGGCCAGGCCGAACTTTGGCAATCAAGTCCATCTGGAGAGGCCAGGGCGGATCGCCCGCCAAGAGTGTCGACGCCGTCCACGACACTGTACGGTATCTTTGGATGGTCCTCACCGCCAGGACCCGTTGTGCTCGGCACAACAAAGTCCTATTGTGGCGGTGAAGTGCAGTGGACCATACGGGTGCACCGTACAGGGTCATACTCCTAAAGATGCCCATGTAGAATTTCCTAGTCATCCCCCCCCGATCCCCCCCACGTTGGGAAGAAGTCGAGAGAGGGAGCCTGCGGACCTCACGAGCTTGGGAACTAGCTGCTCAAAATGCGCTTTAAACAGCCATTTCCCATCGAGAATTAACCCCGGATATTTCATCTGGGGACCTACACGAATATCCACTCCTTGGACTGTAACGGACAAGTCCGCAGGGGGATTACGAAACCGCCTATGGAACATGATGGGCTCCGTTTTCGCGGGGGAGACCTTCAAGCCTAGCCTACCTATTCTTTGGACCACGATCGCCAACCCGGCGTTGGCGAGGTCCACGGATTCCGCGAATGACGCAGCGCGTGCCGTGAGTAGGGTGTCATCCGCAAAGCAGATTAGCCCTATTCCGGGCAGGACCGGGACCCGAAGGATCCAGTCATAACCGACGTTCCAAAGAACCGGCCCGAGGACCGATCCCTGTGGGACGCCGCACGCGACGCGTCGCCGACCTATCGCGCGATTATCGGACTCGCCGCCCTCCCAAAGGATGTACCTGTCCTGGAGGTACGCGCCCAACAGCCTCGTGAGGTACGGGGGAACTCCGTGTGCACGTAGCCCCTCCCTGATCGTCTCGTGAGGGAGGCTGTTAAAGGCGTTCGCTATGTCTAGCGATACAGCCAGGACAGTATCCTTCGCTTGGACGGCGTCGTCCGTTACAGATCGCAGTGTCTCGAAGGCGTCCAACATGGAGCGCCTCCGCCGAAACCCGAACTGCGTCTGTGCTAGCCCCGGCTCCACAGTATCGAAATGCTTAACGAGGCGTTCCTCTAAGATCTTCTTGAAGACCTTGACGACCTCGTTAAGCAACACTATGGGCCTGTAGGCGAACGGATCGTTGGGAGGACGGCCTCCCTTGGGAATCAGGCATAATCGGCCCTCCTTCCATTGCCACGGGAACTGACCTGCGCGAATACAGGCATCGAACAGTTCCCGCAGCTGGCCGCGTAGATGTTTAGCGGCTTTAACATTATAATACACCAGGCATCGCCAACAGTCAACAACCCAAATAATAATTTCGGAAAGGTGTTTGATATACCAGCAGGTGTTTGGGTAATGAATGAAATTAAAAGCTGGAATGAGTACATTCTTTAGAGAATAACCAAACATCTAACCGGTGTGTAACGTGGAATTTTTATAGTTATTTAAATTTTCTTCTCGTTGCCAGGTGTGTTTTATAATCTGTGCAGGAACGGAAAATGAATACAATTTCTTGCGACCGGGCGGCCTGTCGTAAGAAGAGACAAAACAACCCACAGCCAGGTGGTAGGGCATTTGCTCGACTGGATGGGTACCACCCTTGGTCCAGAGTAAGCCGCCATAACAACCTTGAGTTGTGTTCCGGCATTAGTGGCCAGGTTCCAGTGGCCTTTTAGAGAGTAGCAGCGCATTTGTAGGACCTTTGGTGTTGTAAATGTCTATAGGCGATGATAACCGCTTTCCATCAAGTGGACCGTCTGCCTGTCTGCTGAACTCAAGCTATAAAAATAACAATTTTAGGTGGACTAAAAGCTGGTACTGCCAGAGATAAGAAACTTGAAAGTAGTTAATATTTGATCAATGGTTTCTATGACTTCAAACTCAGTGTTGTATGGATAATCAATAAAATACTGGATATTTTTGAATTTTTGCACATCGAGACATATATTTTCGAAGTAAGTAATGCAACTTGTTCCTAAAAATAAAAAATGCTTTTGGATCACACCTATCAGAATGTAGATTTTTTTAAACATAAGAAATACTTGATATAACGAAAATAAATTGCTTAATTGCAGACGTACCGACCCCAGTCATCATATGCTCGCGGCGATACGTCAATGTGTGGGATGGGCCGGTGTTGTTTTAGTTTGCTTGTATTACACAATTTCTGTTCTGTAATTTGCTTTTGTATTTTATTTATTGTTTATGAATGTACATAGGTAATATGTTATTGATATTAAGTTATATATTAGTTAAGGATACTGAACTGAAGAAATAAATCGGAAGGACGATGCGCGATCACTTAAACAATGACCATTCGTGCCTTCATTTGTAGGTTTCTATTGTCAAAATATTGTATTTATTCCATTGTAAAAATTGGTATAAAATAGATTCAACTATGTTTCAGAACCGTAACATGTGAGCAAATGGGATTTAATACAGTGCAAATTGGATCACAATGAAAAACAGAATCACATTTCAAATTTAAATTAAATCTTCATATTATAATAATAATAATTTATATCCATTTCAGATATTACATATTAGTCATATTTTAAGAATTTATTTCATATTCATACTTCTTGTTCATTATAATATTATTATCAAACTAATTATAGTTTTCTTAATTGTTCAATTTAATACGGTTTTTCTCATGCCTTAGACCATTGAAGCTGATATTGCTAATCATCAATACTTTTGTCTTATTTTCTTTGACACTTAATTCTCTTGCAATATTTTGGTCAACAAGTCTCGGAAGTTCATTTTACTGCCAACGATCCATTTCTGGGGAAAGTTTTGACCTAAGATTGTGTAACGATTAATTAGAACCAGTTGAATGTTAAACTTAAGTTATGTAATAATATCTTCGAAAATATTTATTACGAAAGAATATCGTTTGAGTACCTATATGATTTATTTGTACAATTAGTACTATCATGGGGTTGGAACCAGACTTTACAATAAAACTTTATGCTCGTTGATAATGAAAGAGTTCATCTAAGAAAGGGTGATGAAATTAATGAATTTATATATTTAAATTAATTGCCGTATTTCGAGAGCTAAAAGGGCGATAAGGTAGGTGAAAAGAACAATTTAATTGTTCTGACGTGATTTATAGATTTAAAGAAAAGAAATTTAATACCAACTATTGATTAATGATGACGACTCAATTAATATCAGTCTTTGTGCCGCTGCACTCAGGCTTGAATGTTTATTCATTCGTTTTCAAATTTTATATGGTTTGATGAGAACGCCTTGAAGGCATATGTAGATGAGCATGCGCAGCTGCTGTAGTGATTAGCAATATATTTCTGATAAAAGGATCTTGAGTCGCAAGTGTTCACTTAAACTGCGAGTGATGGCGTACAGACTGAAAGGAGAAGGTAGAAAAAAGAAGAAACTTGTTTTATCACAGTCAGCTGATCTACCGCCTTTCCTTAGGAGAATTATTGTTGAAATTAAATTTTAAAATATTTTTTTTAATGGCGAGGACTCGGAGAACGAATTTATGAAGGATTCCTTGGCGTAACCAACACAAATACCTTTATCAAGTACTGAATTACGTAAAATACTTTTCACTATTTACTTTGCTTGGCATCCGTCGAGTGCATAGTTACCGTATAAATATAAATAATTTATTCAACAGATGCCAACGATAATTGTAAGCCTTAATTATTTTTCGTGTAAAAGGAAATTATTTAATTAGGTATTGCTTATGAAATCTTTGTTTACACACTGTGTGGTCGGTATGTCAAGAGAAATCTAGAAATGTAATTATTTTAGTTTAATATTTACTGCACAAATTAACCTTAGGTCTCAATTTAGAGAATTTATGTTAAAGAAAGTTCACGGTTGCATGTCGCCGAAAATCTTCCATACGATGGAACAATCAGATAAAAGTCTCTTTCAAATGAGTCAAGGAGGTTAAAAAAAGAATGGAGCACGAACGGCGATGGACAGACATCTCGGAATACTATAGATATAGAATGATAAAGAGATAGATATATAGATAGAGATAGCACGATAGAGTTTATCACGTTACTCTATTAGATTAAGAGTGAAGATATTTTTGAATATCTAAGTATCTTTAAGAACGGTAATACAAGGATGGAAGCGATAGATAACTTTAAGCAAAGTAAAGCAAACCCACGCACAGGAGAATGTTGGCTTTATAGGGTTTTTCCTGTGAAAGGAAGACGAAGGCAAACCAACTAAAATTACACAACGAAGTTTAGAGTCTGTTTTCTAACTCTTTGAGCATCAAGCAGAGTGTGATTGCCATTATTAGATAATAAAAAATGTATCCCGACAAACCATAGAGGAAAAGGACAAGTTTTGGGAATGTTTGAGAGGTGTGCTGCTTACATGTAAGCAGAACGAAAAATTAATTATGTTAGGTGATTTTAATGGCTGGGTAGGTTTAAAACGAGATGGTTATGAAAGGGTGCTAGGTACATACGGAGATGAAAGAATAAATATGAATGGTAACTGTTTGCTTGAGATATGCTTAGAATGGAATTTGTGCGTGACTAACACAATGTTCTGTCACAAGAATATTCATATGTACACGTGGGAAAATGTGAAAGGGAAAAGTATGATTGATTTTGTAATAGTAGATGAAAGATTGAGGAAAAGCATTCTGGACACTAGATCATATCGGGGTACAGGAATCAATACAGATCACTTCTTAGTAGTATGCCGAATAAAAGATCTTTTCAAAACTTGGAGGCACCAACATTCCGATAAATCTAAATCTAATATACTAGAAAGAATAAAAGTTGAAAAGTTGCAAGAAGAAGAAATAAAAGAAGAGTATAAAGCAAAATTAGAAGAAAAATTTGTTAGGATGAATGATATGTGCGAGATAGAGGAGTTATGGATGTCCTTTAAAACCGAAGTTGTGAGTGTTGCGATTGATGTGTGTGGTGTAACTAAAAGAAAAACGGGTAAATGCGTGAAGAATATTTGGTGGGATAAGGAAGTACAAAGTGTAGTGAATGATAAAAGAAAGCATGGAAGGATTGGTTAGCTTTAAGAGCTGACCTAAGACTGAAGAATACAAAAAGGAGGATGTAAATTCGGCAAAAATTTTGTATAAAAAGATGAATGAAATAGTTAAAATAACGGTCAAAAAGAAAAAGAATGAGCAAAAAGATGACTTGGATGAAAGAATCTCTGAAGATTTCCAGAGTAACATTAAATATTTCTGGAAATCTATAAAAGAGCTAGAGGAAAGGTAGTACAGTCTGAGCTCAATGTAATTAGGGACAAGAATGGAAATATTGTGAAAGAAGAAAAACACATATTGAATCGCTGGAAAGAATATTTTGAAGGTTTGTTTGAAAAAGATATAGCGGATGTGAACAGTATGACTGATGAAAAGGACAATAGAGAAGACAATAGCGATAGTATAGTTATGGATGAAATTGTGAAAGCATTGAATAGTATGAAACTAGGAAAGGCTGCTGGGTATGATAGGATAACTGTAGAAATGCTAAAGGCTGGACAAGGTCTGATCGCAAGTCTTTTGTACCGCCTTTTTAATATATGCTGGAAGAGGGGCTGTGTACCAAAAGATTGGTGCAAAGCCGTTATTGTACCACTCTACAAAGGAAAAGGGTCACAACAGGATTGTAAAAATTTTCGAGGCATTAGCCTTCTTAGCGTTGTCGGGAAAATATATGCTAAAGTGTTGATTGAACGGGTATTAAAAGTAACAGAAGAGAAAGTATGGGATGTACAAGCGGGTTTTCGAAAGGGGAATGGGATGTGTGGACCAAATCTTTACTTTACGATGTATAAATGAAAAGTTTTTGGCCAAAGGTCAAAACGTGTATTGTGCATTTATAGACTTGGAAAAAGCTTATGATAGAATGATAAGAAGTGAACTGTGGTCGGCGCTAGCTAAGTATGGGATAACAGACAACCTGATACGATCACTGAAGTCCCTCTATAGTGATTCCAGTGCTTGTGTTAGGGTCAACGGCGCCTACACTGAATGGTTTAGCATTGAAAAGGGTGTTAGACAGGGTTGTGTAGCGTCGCCGTGGTTGTTCAACATATTCTTGGACAGTTGCTTGGACAATTTGAAAGAAAGTGAAAGTGGTTTGAGAATGAATGAGTTACTTATCAAATGTCTACTCTACGCCGATGATCAGGTTATACTTGCGTCATCGGAAACGGAGTTACAGGAGATGGTAACAATTATGAACGAGTCTTTTGAGAGAAAGGGTATGAAAATTAATGTGAATAAGACGAAAGTTATGGTGTTTGAAAGAGATGAAAGAATGACAAGTTGTAATATACAGATAGGAAATCAAAAGTTAGAGCAAGTCAGAGAATTTGTTTACTTAGGCTGCATGTTTACCAGAGACGGAAAGCATGAAAGGGATATTGAAAGGAGAGTTATGGCAGGTAATAAGGTGAATGGAGCGCTAAACTCTTTTATGAACAGCCAGAAGGTGTCTGTAAAGGCACGCTTGGCTGTCCATAAAGGGTGTTGGTGCCAACCCTAATGTATGGCAGTGAAAGTTGGGTATGGCAGAAGAAGCATGAAAGTAGGATAAACGCAGTTGAAATGAGAGCTTTGAGAAGTATATGTGCGGTTAGCTTGAATGATATGATAACGAACAGTGTGATAAGGAACGTTGTGGATTGAAAGAAGATGTAATAACAAGAGTTGAAAAAGGTATGTTAAGGTGGTTTGGACATGTAGAGAGAATGGATAAAAGTAGAATCACAAAACAGGTGTATGACAGTATTGTGAATGGTAGGGTTGTTGCCGGTAGACCGAGACGAACACACCATGACCAAATATCAGAAGTGTTAAAGAGAGGTCAGGTAAAAAGCATTTCAAATAAACGTGCATGTATGAAGAGGTTAATGAAAGTAGGTGAAGCGAAAGTTGTTTGTCAGGATCGTTGCAAGTGGAGATCCATAGTCTCTGCCTACCCCCATGGGAAACAGGCGTGATATTATGTATGTATGTAAAAAATGTAACATATGCTTCTCTATATGTTGACAAGATTTGTAGTATTAATTCCAAATACACCAGAAATAATCGCTGCTATATTAATCACTGGTATAACAATAGATGGCACATCTGGGGTAATCATAATTATTTTACATTGACGTATTTCTGTATTCGATCTCCACTTGGAGTAAAATATTTGTATGACATACGGGTAAGTAGATATTGATTAACAAAATAAACAACAATAAAAATATAATAAAGAATTCAAAAAATTAGGCAAAGCCATAGGCAACAACATAGCGGATAATTTATTTTTTACCCGAGTGAATTTCGTGCCAATTTTAAGTTTGTCACACACAAGAGTTATTATTATTATAAGCAACTTATGACAAAACGGAATTAATTAATTTCAGTTACTTTTCATATCACGATTTTAATTAATATTCTAAGAATAAATCGAGTGCCTTACATGCCTTCGTTGCTTTGAAGGTTTAGACCTTGCATTGAACTGCAATGTACACTCCTCGTACATTATAAAAGAATTGTTACTAAAATATGTACGTGAAATACATATTTCTTGAGTGACTTCCAGTATTGTAAATGAAAGAATTCATTACTTTAGTGTTTACGTCCTCCGGAAAATTGTTGACTGGGTTGAAGACCTATTGGAGTACATAGTGTTAATATTATTAGTTCGATGTAGTGCCACCTATTATTGTAATATTAGCGGGTATTTATGTTTACTAATCGGATATAAAAGCGAGCGGCCGTAGCCTCAAAAGATCATTCTCACTTCGACTTTGGTCGGATACAATGTCATAGTAGCTCTCTAGGATGGCTAAATATTGTGCGAGAATCATAATTTATAATTAATTGTACTTTAGCATTCTTAATTTGGAAGTGAGTTAAACAGTTCTCCAAGTTCTATGTGTTTTGCTGTATAAATCCTCCTCTAACAATAGGTATAACCCGAAAGGATTGGAGAGTTTAAAAAAAATAAATCTAAAAGAAGGCTATAGTTTTGTGTTCAAAAATTCTCTTTTGTTTTTTTTAATTTTAGCAAGTCAGCATATAAAATTTTCAAAAATGCCTTCAAGAAGCATGGCGGGTGTAACCTAAGACCAACAATAACACTTTTAACGGCTAATATTATATAACATGTAATAAATGGATTCTGATGTCGAATAACCAAAATTTCGTATGTAGCGTTACATTATATTAACATTAGATTATCTACTTCACAGATTAAATCAGATATATTATAGCCAGTTTAATGTGCATAAAAAGATAAATACCTTTGACCTTCTGAGCGTAACGAATGAGTCAAGGTCAGGGTGCTTGTGTGTCGGGGTGACGCCACACCTTGAAGTTGTGTCATAAACTACACTGGCTTTGGTTTTTATTGCAATGGTTAATCTTGGCGATGATCATGCATAGGTAATTAATTATACAATTACTATCTTATTCATATTGAGTTACTCTAAGTTTGTAGGCTTCTTTTATTCGTATTGAGTTAGATTTGTAATTTTCTGTAGGTTCTTAAAGAAGCCTAAAAATGTACTCTAACTCAATATTAATAAGACTATTAGTCGTTATTTAATTTCTTCAGTGTATACTATCAACATGATGTTGTTATACGAATAGAAATCCATATTTAGAATTTATATTTCTAATATGGTTATTCGGATACCAATATCATGTTGATACTTGCCTTTACTCGTGGCTGCGCTCGTGTGAATATCTATAAATCGATGTTCCGCTGCCTGTACCGCATTATCCGGGATAAAATGTGTCTTATATTCATCGCCGTAATCGCAAGTACATCTATCTATAATATTATAAAATTCTAAACATGCCGTGTCTATACATTAAAGCTATTTAAAAAAAACAATAACTGGAATAGATTATATAAACGATTGAGAACACTATGCATTTTTTGATTTCTTGTCTCTTTGTCGTTTTGTCTGTTTTTTCGGGATTCACGTAAAAACTACAGGGCCGATTTCGGTGCGATTTTCGCTGATCGACAGCTAATTTTTAAACACTGCTACTTTTTGTCCTGGGAATCCCGCGGGAATTTTTCTGGGAATGATTTAAAATGGCAAGATTAAAAAAAATCGAATTCCAACGTAATTTTTTTACTGAGCGATAGCAAATTTAATGTAATAAAATGTGTGATATTTTTCGATGGGTTTGAACGGTTTGAAGTTGTTCAGGTGCATAAAAAATTAGCTAATTCCGACACAGTTTTTACTAAAAGGATAGCTTACATTCTTTTTTAAATGCTACGATACTTTGTGTCCCGGGAATCCCGCGGCAATTTTCCCGGGTATGGTAAAATTTAGTTAGATTGTATAGTTATTAGCTGATTTCGATAAGATTTAAGTCCTTTTTTAAGTGTGAATTTTCCCGGGTGTGTTATTCAATATTACTTCAAATCAGGTTGGCTTCGACTCACCTCTGTTTTGCTGGGCAGTTATCTAGATTATATGGACTTAAGCTTTTATGTAAGTAAAATAAAGCTATTACCTAGAGACTGACACGCGGCGTAGCCACGGGGCAAACTCTAGTATTATAAAAATACACTGAAACTTACTCTCACATTTAAATATAGGTAGCTTAGTGTCTAAGCCGCCAGCGACTTATTCCAATGACGTGAATGCAAATCCTGATCGGGAAGGCCGTATTATTTATGTCGTTTTTAACGTTTTTTCAAATCATTTTGGCAACAAAGAAACTCTTATACAATCGATATCGTTGATCCAGCAGTCTGTTTATCTATGTTTCTCAGAAACTATTGAGTTACGTACGGCTGAAATTTGAAAAAATCAAAATAAGCCGCTAAATGTATGCAACTTATAATGAAATAATTTAGTGTATGCAGACGTATGGGGTAACGAGAAGTCATAATGTTCAAAATTCTTTTATATTACTAAGCTACTTCCACATTATATAGCAAGCAGTAAATAAGCAACCTATAATAAGTAGTAAGGAAATTAGATTCTATTGTCGATCTTACTTCTTCCGTACACTTCCAAATAAAATTATCTACAATCAATGCATATTAGGAGTGTTAATATTATAATTTACTCAAGTATGCTTCATAAAGGAAAAAGAGGAAGCTTGAGTCACTTTACGTGTATAAATAGACCCTAATGCTAATAACTATTCAGTAGAGAAGCTCCCGGTTTACTAAGATACCGTTCACATCGGTTGTCTTCCAGAAAATGTTAAGAAACAGGTTACACCAATAATTACTTTCCCATCTATGCTTTTCTAAATCGAACTAGGTATTTATAAAAATGTAAACAAGTTTTTATCTTAATCCTGAAACAATTAGGATTTTTGTTGCATTCCTTCAGATAAGAAGTCTCGATATTCACTTTCTGATTCTTATCTCTAAAATCGTAAACGAACATACAAACAATGAATTAAAATTTATATGTATTGGGGAAATCTTATTTAAAATAGAAAATATTTTGGACTGAATTTTTTGTCGTGTCATTCTTTATCGTAAAATGTCATAAGTCTCAAGTTATCAAACCTTTATACCGAAGCTATATTTTCACACTGCGAAGCGGTGTACATAGAATACGAAATAGACTTAATTTTTAACTAGATGTTCTTCAAAAAATGTTCTCCGGTGGAACTTAGTTGGAGTAAAAATATTTAAATTGCAAATTTATTAATTTCAAGGCATTATATCTAGAATTATTACAATGACTCAATTTTTTATAATCATACCGTTAACACGCGGGCTACGGTTTAGTGATGGAGGCTACTGTAGGAAAATCATAAGCCTAGTTTAAATGACACTTTCTGTTGCCGTTCTTATCAAATGTGCAAGTACCCTAACAAACGCAACTAGTTCCATTCATTGCGATCACGTATTTCTAGCCAACAGTTTTAGAAACCTGTGGCTCAGGCCATTGGATAAATAAAGACTAACGTTTTATGTAATTTTGGCCAATGGACTCTTACGTAAACCAGCAGCTGTGATTGTTAATATTTTTTGGATTGAAGACTGCTAAACGCTAGCTATGAATTCAAGGTTTTGTTTTAGATCTTTTCAATAACAATACAAGTACAATAAAATGTGTGTGTGCAGTTTACACGCAGTAGAAGTGAAACCTCAGAGAATATACAGGCGATCATAATTATATCTACAACGCTTAGTAGACAAGTGTGAACTGCATACACACACATATTTTCGCATTTCTATTCTATAATAGATATATTTATTCTTAGGTATTTTAACCCTTATTCGTAATAATTCAATCTAAGTTACACTTTAAATCACTAGGATAAAGTTCAGTATGTATCTGTTGATCTACGTATAAAAGAATATCTGCCTTAATGTTATACAAATACAGCTAAAATTCATTTGAAATCTTTTAAGTTTTATTTATAATGAAAATAATACTAAAGGGTAAAGTGAAATGTGTTTTGTTTCGAACTAAATAAGGTTGAATTTTGTGTTCATCTCTTTTTAATGTCGCTTTTTCGTTTCATCGAGTTTCAAACCATAACGATTCTTATGAAGTTTCACTTTAAAAAGTTCCATAGTTCAAACCAATAAAATAAATTCACTTTACTTCAATTTCAGGGTACCGTTTATACATACTACATATGTTGATCTTAGGCGCATCAACCAATGGCCGGTTCCTATATGTTACTATTCATTCACTTGCCCTACCATCTGTTGACATTACTTGTATGGAGCTTATGTCAAATTCTAACCGACAGTAAGCCAAATGAACGGTCGGTAAGATATATTAACTGGGCCCAAGTCGCATCAATTTAGTTGAAAAGCACAGAGTTGAAAGGACACGACGGTTTTTATTGACATTGAATGTTTCAAATTTATGTTTTATAATATGTACCTATTATATATCACTTTGGTATATAATTACATCATGCAAATTAACTATTTTTTTAAAATATTTTCATTGATTCACCCAAATTGAAAGACAGAAATCATCGGTTTTATGTCGGTTTGTAGTGGAACACTTACAAGGGTAAAATGCAAGGAGAGATTTGGGTAAGAAAGTACCAAATATACCAAATATTAACTATTTGGGCAGGGTTTCCCCTTATTGTTCAGCCTTTGATGTGAATATTCACACAGCACAGTAAGCAATGAACACAGTCTAAACGCCACTACGCCTTTTATACGAAAAATGCTACCCTACAAAACAATAACATTGCATCATTGCTAAAAATAGCAGTTACATCATAGTGTTGCCAGGATCATAAAAACAATTATAATAATTATTTACTAATGCACTAAATTATCTAGATGATAATTATCTAGATGATAATTTAGTGGGCTTATAAAATTAACTAGCCGGTAGAAAATGGTAATTTAATTATAAATCGAATCATCTGATAAATCGATTAAAAGTATTATTTATGACGATTGTCTATGTCATACTAATATACACTATGGTTCTCATGACTACTGTGATGGACAGCTTGTAACACAAGCCAATATGTGACTCTGTGCTATAATTGAGGTCGCAAACGATTCCCGAAACATACAACGAATATATACAAAATTACCAACAAAAAAGATGGGCCTAGGTCTGCGGGGCATAACAATAGTCTCGCTAGATGATTTCCCTTTGAGACGGAAGTGCATTTCCTCTCGCTCCTACACCCTATACGGGACCTCCCTAAAGGTTTAACATCAAAAAAGCCAAATGAAGCAAAGCAAAGAAAACAAGTAAGGTTTTTATATCTAACCGAAATATTTTACGGTGCGCTTACAACGTAGTTGAAACAAGGCCCTTTTTCACAGCTGGAGTACAGCAAAATTGCTGATGGCCCGCCCACCTGATGGAAAGCGGTTACCGTCGCCTATGAACGTTTGCAACACCAGATATGTCACCAACGCGCTGCCGGCCTCGAAGAAATTTTATGACACCCTTTTTGAAAAACTCCATATCGTAGCGCTGTGGGAAACCTCATCTGGGAGCTCATTCCAAATCCCCGCGGTACGCAAAAGAAACGTTCTGGAGAACTGTTGAGTACATGAGCGAAACGACTCGAGGAAATGGGTATGAACCTCCAGCCGATGGCGAGCGGGAGCGGTACGGTGGTAGAAAGAAGGTGAAGGCACCATTCTAAAGAGTTCTTTGAAACACTCCTCGTTATACAGTCGGTAGAATACGCAAAAACGCAACCCTATTAACATCGGTGTTAGATAAAACCCACTCACTGTATATTTTATAAACAATTCATCTATTACTTCTTTATTAATATTCGGGGTGTGGTCATTGCTTAAAAGATATGCTAAAAGGTCAATGGTTTAAAATTTCCATATAGTAAGTAATATTTTTTACAATGAGTTAATATTATACGAAATATTTAAAAACAACGAAGTTAGGACATGTTTATGGTAATTATCGAACTTGTTTGTTTTATTTGACGTGTACAGTGTTTGAATATTGGTGGGGCCTTATCTGGGATAATATTAAAGTACAAGCAGTTTCACGCGGATGTGGCGATGGATATACTGCCTTATTTGTGATGCGATATTGTTTTTAATAATAAATGTTAATGACTTTATATATTGACAGATAACGTATGTATATATTTGTCGCCTTTTATTTTTACCAAGTAACTATTGTCTTGTTGTGCATTGTTGTAATTTTTGTTTTGCTGAACAATAAAGTGTTGTTTATGTATAGACATAGACAACACTATGTACATACACTAATATGGCTGTTCATTAATGGCATTATTTTTAACTCTATAAACAAAATATATTTAGCCACAGTCAATATTTTTAACATTAACGTAGGTGAAGCCCCACCATAAAAAATAGTCAATGAATGGAGTTGTTTTTACCAACGTTGCATTTTAAAAGAAGCTTGCTAGTTGCATTTTTATATATTTTTTATTTCGAAGACCCTACAGGAATAGATAGTCCCAAGTGTTTGGGTAGGTTTAGATAAAAGTTCTAAACATGCAATGTCTGTAAATTGAAGCTATTTAAAAAAAGCAACTGTAATAAATACTATATAAACGATGGACAACACGATGCTTTTTTTTAGATTTCTTGTCTGTTTCTTCGGTATTCACGTAATAACTACTACTTCGGTTTCACGTAATAACTACTAGGCCAATTTCGATGAGGTTTTCGCTGATCGACAGCATATTCTTAGACTTAAAATCTGCGCTACTTTTTATCCTGGGGAACCTGCGGGAATTTTTATGGGAATGATATAAAATGGCCAGGTTGAAAAAAAAATCGAATTCCAATGCGATTTTTTCGCTGATTAATAGCAAATTTTATGTAATAAAATGTGTGATTTTTTATCCCGGGAACACCGCGGGAATATTTCCAGGAACAGTTTGAAGTGGTTCGGGTGCATAAGTATTAGTTTCTTCCGACACAGTTTTCATTAAAGCGATAGCTTACATTCTTTTTTAAATGCTACGATACATTATGATACAAATTAGTTAGATTACATAAATATTACTTGATTTCGATACGATTTCACTTAAACGATAGCTTAAGTCCTTTTTTAAGTGATGCGATAACTTATATTTCGGGAATCCCGCGGGAATTTTCCCGCGAGTGTTATTCATTATATTACTTCAAATCGGGTTGGCTTCGACTCACCCCTGTTTTGGGCAGTTGTCTAGATTATATGGACTTAGTTTCTTTATTTTTTATTTATAGTATAGTTTAATTTATTTATTTATTTCTAAGTTATTTTGCCAGTTTCTTTATTATTATTATATGTAAAAAACCGAATTAAGTTTTTATGTAAGTAACATAAAGCTATTGCCTAGGGCTTCACACGCGGCGTAGCCGCGGGGCAATCTCTAGTAGTATATTATAAAAAATACATATATTTTATTTAAATCGCTTTGGCTTCGTCCATTAACTTATAAAACAATCTGCTGGAATTAAGTAAGTCACGGCTCAATAGACATGTATGATAAGCGAGAAATTTACCAATTTGAATTAACATTAAAAAAATTTACACATACTTTTCTGCATTCAAAATATTTTGCGTATTATTTGATTACGATAGATATATTTTTATCAACAAAATACAATGCAATCTCTCCGCAAATTATCATCATCATTTCAATCATATTATGTAATTATATTGTTTTCATAAGTGGGATATTATCTAACAGAATACAAAGAAGCTTAACTACGTAGTGTATTTTTTTAATTTCCCATTCACAGAGGATGATCTGTCACGATATTATTTTATGAGAGAATAAAGTCAGGCTGTTAAAGTCAACAGTGTAGATATACATGAGATGCCCGAATAAGTGTGTTAAAAATATCATGTTTATATATATATAATTATATATATATATATATTTACACGACGAACCTCCTCCTTTTTTAAAGTCAACTAATTAACTAACTAACTCCGTTGGCTCAGCGTCCCAAAATGTGTTTTGGCCTCCAAGACGAGAACACGCCACCTATTTCTGTCCTGTACGATTTCTTGCCGGTTATGGACTTGAAGCTCATATAGGTCAGCCTCCACTGCGTCCCTCCACCTGTACTCGTGGCGACCGACCGGGCGTCGCCCATCCGATCGTCCCAAGTTTATTTTATTAAGTTTTAAAGTCAGTTAACAAATTTTTAGTTACTTCGGAAATCAATCTTCTTTAAGTTTCTTTGAATGTCAAACTATATAAATTAATTTACAAAAAAGATTACGTCGAACTTGATTTGTGTGAGAATAAATTTGTAAGCGGGAACATAAGTATTTTAACCGATAAACCTTTAACGAATATGCCTTCTCTGAGATGTTTGCTAACGGCGAATTCTTTTATGATTTCTTCGTATGAGCACAAGCATGCCTTACAATGTTTATATTTATTCCTGGATATTGAGCGCAATAGCAGCAGTACGAACCATCTAATGTTGCTAGGCATGATATAACTAGCATTCAGGTTTCATCAGCTTATGAATCAGAATTCAAAATAGTAACTATATATTATAACACTTAGAAGTTTTTGGCGGAAACATAAAGAGCTGTGCATGCAGTCTTACTTTCAAAACAGTTAATTTTTGTTTAAAATGAATAATAATTCTTTTTGTAGAAGAATGGTATTTGTCTCGCAAATATTAACTTTTTTATGACTTTCGAGATGCTTGGATAAATATAAAAAATGATAGGTGAACATGAGTAGCAAATTAAGCTTTTCGTAAAAAAAAATATTTCATATTACAGTTAAGGTTTTCTGTAGACTTGTGGATAAAAAAAAACACAAAAGTTATAGACTATCTACACTAAAGATAAATATTGTTAGTTAAAATAAATCTACATAATATACAACTTTTATTATTATAGCAAGTGTGAGAGGGAAGTTCAAATTGATAGGACGACGGAAATCTTTAGGTAAATTTGTGTGTATTCTTTGTGTTTCGGGAAACGTTTGCGACCTCAATTATTGTACAGCGCCATCTATTGGTTTGTAAGTGTTCCACTACAATATTATTAATCTTGGGGCGGTCAAAGAAAATGTGATGAAGCGTTCCTATGGCTAAGCCGCATTCACAGATCGAGTGGTCGCGGATGGCAAGGAAAGCCGGTGAACAACAATGGCCTAAGACGTATTATTGCAGGGTTACCTTTTTCAGACAGTTTACGATGTTCCAAAACCAAGGTTTTGGATGTAAACCCGGTTGTAGGTTACCATAATACTTTCCGACAATCTGTTGAGATCTTTGCCATCTATAACTATAACACTTTAAAAGTTCAATTCGCTCCTCTTTACGCGGTTGTTAACATAAACAATTAGTGCTTACTCACAACACGTTTTCTGAGGCCAAGGTGATAAAACATCCATTGGTGTGTTACGTAATTGTAAAAAACAATTACTTACACACCTTAACTTGTTTACGAATGTGGTGGAATATGGAGCAAGTACCAAAACTTTACATTCCTGTAATACTGTTAAAGCATTTAATTTTTAAGGTTCCATAGCGGATTTAGTCTAAACGGAACCATCCATCCGTCATGAAGATCTGTCCGTCTGTTTATGTAGATTGCATCACTCTCCCCTATCTCTCAGCTATTTTTCTCAAAGCTACTGGGTATATAAAATAGAAATTCGATAGGAATTTGAATTGAAGTTTATGTCTAAATGAACAATGGCAAAAAAATTATGTCTTAGAACATCGAGTAAGTATACCAAATTCAATCATTTTACTTATTGATTATTTTACCTAATTACTTTTTCATGTTAGACCAACAAAATAATTTGTATTTTATTGGCTTTTCAATAACATCCGGTTCATACGAATCGGAAAGCGCGGAGTACTTTGTATTAATATATTGTTACAACTTAGCCAAAATTCCACGAAGCACGCCGACAAATGTGAATGTACACCTGCCTGCCATAAAGCGCAGTTTATTATCTACCCGCATTTGGACTTCTTTTGTTTACTTTCTGTTTAAAATTTGTAATTAGAAAAGCCGCCTATTGTGTATTGTAATCCTTTATAGTAGTAGTATAGTAGTAGTAGTAGGCAGTGGCCAGGTGTGATTTTTGGAAATCATTGTTTACACGGTCGAGACATATTGTAAGCTGAATATAAAGGAATGCCCGAACGGAGAGATCGGCAGTCAAGTGACGATTACGATACGAGCAAGACGTGTGTACATTCGTTGAGCTATATAGTGACGGACTTAGCGCGTGTTATTGAATCGTGCAGTTTGTACTAGTTGCGTCCAGTTATATTTGTACCTGTGTTATACGTGTGTGTATAGTTCTAATAAATCCTATAGTAATTCCAACGGCATTTTTAATTCGAGTCCTGTAACTCGTAACAATATATACAGTCTTCAATCACGAAAATTGCGCTACTGGCACCATCTAGTGTCAGAGTCATAGAACTAACTTTATAGCTATTGACTATTGCAAAACTTTTATATTTTCCGGGATTTCTAAGCTTCGAAAAAACGTGATGTTATTACTTGCTTGTTACGACATTCAGTATCTATTAGAAGACTTTAGTAGAATAGTTGTGGTTATGTGTCTTTAGTTACATTGCATATTTAAGGTATAAAAAATAAATATATTTTTAATTTAATCAAATATACGTCAAAAATCTTTAAGTAAATTAAAAACAATGATGATACATGAACGCTCATAGACGCATACAGTGTCATCTAGTGCCGCTGAACATCAAAGAAAGTACGAAGAAATGGAGTAAAAATGTTCTAAGCTTATCCCGTGTTGAAAGGCTCAAAAATTTTTTTTATCTTAAAGTTTTCATAAGTATATCAAAATACGTAATTACAAATACGAAAATTGACGACAGTATAATATATAATTATGTTTAAAGCTATAATCCATAAATTTCTAAGCCAGTCCGATTATGCCAAATGAAGGTAGGTACTTAGTTTATTACATATGGATATGTAATCCCAAACTGTGGGATTTGGAATCCACTAGTCTCTGAATATACCGCTGGTAGACGAATAATGAGATACTCTATTTTCTTCTGTTATTATGTTGTACAAATGTTACAAAATGTCAACCTTTTTTGTTATTGTACATTGGCATAATAACTC
Organism: Dendrolimus houi; assembly: GCA_039645545.1. NCBI lineage: Eukaryota > Metazoa > Arthropoda > Insecta > Lepidoptera > Lasiocampidae > Dendrolimus > Dendrolimus houi. The sequence continues at coordinate 12,179,779 of CM077132.1, forward strand.
AAAGTAGAGATTGCCCTACTTTAAGTTAACGCCAATAAAATGATCTGGTTTTCGTCATATATCTCGACTTCTGTGGTCTGTTTTTTTTAAATAAAAGAGAGAAATACAAAGCGGTTTTCAACACTTTAAAGTCTAATAAAGGTGTTTATTTTAGAAAAGGTAGGATTATTTTGAAAGTTGCGTTGTTTATTGCAGTATAGTTTCAACTTTTACCATGACTAGACATAATCTTAAAAGCATAAAAATCTAAATATCTTTAAATTGTGGTTTTCTTATTTAAAAAACCTTTTTGATTGTGATTAGTTAATGTAACACCTACTGTTTTAAAATTTTTGCATCTTAAGACGCCATCAATTGATACCAGGTAAAGTGATGTATGGGAATTTGCCATTGTTCTTTAGGCAAATGAATTGATAGTAAAATATAGAGACATATGACTTTTAATTATTTTACAGCTGAAGTATAGCCGACAGACTGATGGCTCACCTGCAAAAAACATCCTTCTAAAAAAAACCACATATCATAGCGCTGTAGGAAAAACTCAGTTGGGTATTGATTCCAAATACCCACGGTGCGCAGGAGAAACGCTCTTGAGAAACATTCTGTACATGAGCGAAACGGCTCAAGGAAGTGAGGGTGAACGCCTAGTCGATGACTAGCGGTGTGATGGTAGGAAGAAGACGAAGACTCTATTCTGAAGACTTCATTAGAATTATGTATTGTATTTTATTAAAGAACTGCGCCGTACGCGCATGGGCGCACTAGTCCGGTTCACACTTGGCCACTTTTTTTAATATTAGTCAATTATTCCCAAATTTTAATCTCAATAAAACCGGTAGCTGATGGTCGCATAGTCATGGCCAGAATTTATATATGAATTTATTAACAATTATTTCAATAAATTAATTCATCATTAATTGTACAATTATTAAAAGGAACTGAATACCTACAGAGGCAAACAAAGATAGGATTATACTTGAAATCTTTAACAACAAGCTTCTTACGAGTACTTAGGTATTATTTAAGTAGCTGGTTTTGCTAGGACATAAAAAATGTGTAAGTTATTCAATCTTTTTGCGATGGTCACAATCAATAAGAAGATGCAAATTAGCTTTTTGTGAGAAGTAAGTAAAGTAATTGAATGAAATAATCACTGCGAGACTAGAGATTTAGTAAATTATTATTATTAAAACAAGAAGACGTTGGTTTCCATATTGTAAGTTTTATTTTATTTTTATTGCTGAAGCACAGCAGACAGGATGATGGACTAACTGTGATGGAAAGTGGTTACCGTCACCTATGGACATTGGTAACACCAAAGCTGTTGCCAATGTACTGCCGGCCTCAAAGGAGAAACTGGAGCCTGGCCACTGATGCTGGAGCACAACTCAAGGTTCTTATGGCGGCATACGCTAGACCAGGAATTGTAGCCATTCAGTCAGACAAATGCCTTACTACCTGGCTGTGGGTTATTTCGTCACTCCTTACGGCAGGCCTCTCGGCCGCAAAAATTAGTATTATTTTTCCGTTCCTGCACGGAGAAGTGTGAAAAAGAGAATTTAAGGTACTTATATATTTACTTCAAATTTAATTTATATTCAAACAGAAAGCCAGGAGTAACTTAATATGCTTCCACAGATGTTACATACGGAAAATTACGATGATTGCCCCTATAAAAACCCACACTAAATTTTACTCTGAACTATCACGATATTACTTAGATCATATTATTACGAGTGCGGGACTCGAATTAAAATGCCGTTGAAATTATTATAGAGTTTATTAGAACTATACAAACACGTATAACACAGGTACAAATATAACCGAACACAACAAATCCAAACTTAATGCAGAAGGTGGTAATTCAATAAAACGCGCAAAGTCAGTCACTATTAGATTCCCGATTGCACACACGTCACGCCTTGATCGTGGTTCTCGCTCGACTGCCTCCTCTCTCAATCAGGCCACCGTTTTATACTTCGCCAATGTACTGTGCCCGCCCGGCAACGTGGACTGAATTTCCTAGAATCAGCTTGTACCCGTAATCCGTAACACCTGACTAATGACAATAAGCTGTGCTCCACAATAAGTATACGATCGACGAAACGATAAAGAAGACGATCATAAAAGGATTACAATTAGTTCAAATGTAGACAGGTAATAAAATGTGCTTTTACAGATTTGTACGTGGAATTTATGTCATTGTCGGCACCTTGGTTGTAACAATATGAACTTACGTACTTATTTTAGCTTTACAACATAACGTAATTAAACAAGTTTATTAAAAACAACAGCTCTACCAATAGTGCAGTAATAACCGATCAGCAGAAATAACATTAAAGCATAGTGTTTTTAACAATCAATATAATAACCATATCTATAGCAACCAGTTGCTTATTTACTGAATAAAATAAGTATCCTACTGAGATAAAAAAAAACAGCATATTATATTAGAACCGGTGAAAGACATAATAATTCACAAGGACGAGGTAGCACTTTTCACTTTATTTTGGCGGTAAATGGCCGAACAAGGTGATATAATTGAAGCTAATCACGTACACGGTACAGCGTTAATGTTCACGGAAGAATGATAAGGATCTATAAATGCTTCGTATAAAAAAGTAGAGTGTTGTCATAACTTGACTGTTACCTTAATATTTTAATACAGGTGCCATTTAGCATCTACTACAAAACCATTTAGCCAACATTACCATGAATTACTCTCCAAACACTGGATACTTAGATAGACAATAGTTTAAGATCATTATGTCCTATTGCAAATGATGAAGCAAGTAGAAAATTTTACGACGTTCCAATGTCAGCAAATCCTACCTCGACCGAATTAAATCACTTCTAATATCTCAGAAAGCCGGATATACACTACAGATGGCTAACAGAAAGTCTATGATGGTCATATAAAGTCGCTGGATCGCCAACATATGATATGATAAACCCCAAAAGGCAACACGTTGTTCCAGCCCGGTCATCGGCGCATAGTCGCCTCGAACTTTTGAAAATTTGGGTACTAAATTCTGAAAATTGTAGGTTGTAGTCTAAACAAATGTCGAGTAATTTGTAAGATATATGGGTATGTATCTTCAAGTAATACATTTGTTTAGGGTTCCGTAAAAAAAATACTAAAAAGTGAAGGTTTATCTCGTCTACGGAATCCCTCGTATACTTTATTAATATTTAGGAGTAAGTTATATGTTACGATTTCACATTTCATGTTTTTTTATACCATCATATTTTATTGCATATGTATTAGTAGTTTAAAGCTTTCAAAACAATCACGTTGAGTATTAACCAAGCCTAAAGTATTTCATAATATAAAAGGTTTAAGAAGTTCACTTCGCTTACTAAATATGTAATATTTCACGGTTCTATCGCTGTTTAGGTGATTATGGTATGCATGATAATTTTCTTGGCTTATTTCATAACACAATGTGTACGTAAATGTAGATCTGTTTATTTGTGTGTTACAAAGGCAGAATGAAGTATTTTGCAATCGGTGGAATCGTTTAGGAATTTTAATGAGGCAGTAGTTAAAATCTTATAACAAAAATTTATTGCTATTTATATATATTTATGTTTTTTTATACGTAGACTTAGTTAAATTTGGTAATAACGGGTAATAAAAAGTAGGTTTTAAAAATAAAAATAGTTACTATAATAGGCTAAGGCTGTATTTTAGAATATCAGTCACATTATTTTAGTAATTAATGGCTGAGCTTTTAAGCGTTACTTAATCACAACACAAGCCTAATCAATCGTTAAGCTGCATTTGTAAGTTAGGTTTTTGTTAATTCCGTATTAAACTATTGTTCAAAATTTAGGAGGAGTTTATAAATAAATTAGGTTTGTATTTTAAAAGCTACAAAACGCGTTTCTTTCTAAGGTGGGGCCCACATTTACATTTAGCTAATTCAGCGAGTGATTATACACATTCTTTAGCAATACCTTGTAATAATGCTACTGTAAGCAGAATCCTCATGTATTTACTCGCTGTGTCATCGGTCGTTCTCTTTACCTCAATAGCAGATCCCCTGGGATTATTGGCATCACATAACACTTGTGCTATCAGCGCGTGTCATCACGTATTCGCTTAGTAAAGAAATCACGTCGCCGAAGCCTTATTTCGTGCGAAACGAGCACTTTTCCGCTTTCTCATTCACAAAACGACATTCGTGATTCCAATTGCTTTTTAAGGTAATGGCTTAGGTGTTTTTGTAAACATAAAAAAATTAACAAATAACGGATTTTGTATGTGTATCAATCAATATATTAAAAATAACTATTTGTATTTTAAAATTGTTTGAGCAACACGAGTGATATTTAAAAGGCAAAGCTAAAATAAGTATACCATAGGTATAGATTATGCACTTTATTTTTAATAATAAAAAGAAACGTTTTAAGCTGGTGTTTAACTTAATTTAACTTAACTGATGCGGCTCTACAACCGAAAATGAGCCTTAGCTCCGGAAATGAGAATAGGTACTCCACTCCTTTCTGTTCAGCGCTATCTCCTGCCAGTCATAGGTTTGAAGCTGGCGCAGATCAGCCTTCACTACGTCACTCCAACGATATCTGGTGGGGTTTCATATGGGATAATGTAAAAATTTAGGGCATTTCACGCAGATATGGCGATGGGTTTCAGGCGTTAATTGAGGTGCGACATTGTTAATGACATTAAATATTGACGGATAACCTATGTATATACACTTATGTGGCTATGCCTTAACGGCGTTCTTTTTTGCGCTTTAAATAAGACGCATTCGACCATAGCATAAATCGTTCACGCTAACACAGATGAAGCCCCAGCATAATGTGCTGTTTGCAAGAAAAACATAAGTAAAAAAAACAGGAAAGACTAGGTAATTATTTATTTATTTTATTTAAAATAATCACTTAAAAGTCCAATTTCCAAAAAGTTTGGATCGTATATTACGTACATTGTACCTTATCAATTATTTTAAATCATTTACGTAACTCAACGCAAAAAATAATAGATTCATTTATAATTCTACTAAATTTAATTTTCCTTGCTTATTTCCAATTATAGGTGTGGCATTGCATGATTACGAAATAAATTATACTTATTTTAATATTTCCTTCAATTGTTTTGTTTATTTTTGTTATACCCTTGGTAATGGTATTCTTTAAAAACCAACGACGATAAATAACTTGAAGAACGTAAAATCCATGCAGTGTACACAAGGATACGTAATTTTATAAACTAAACACTCTAATTTTTTGCACTTTAATTATCTAATAATACCGGTTCCAGAAGTTTGTAACATTACCTAAACGTATTTTCATCTAGTTATATACTCTCGGACTTATCAGAGAACTTAAAAGGCTAGTTAAAAAATTGCTTCTACCTAAAAGTAAATGAAATGGTAGGTTGAGCAAATAGTTTTTATCCACTTTTGAACTGAAAAACCTTCGTTTAAAAAAACCGACTTCAAAAACTAAAAAGTATAAAATAACTTATTTCTAAAGCTATTTTAAATTATAATATCTTATTTTTAATATATATTATCTAAAACATCTTAAAGTCGGTGTTTAGTAAAACATAAAAATTACTATATTTTGAAAATTTGTTGTTGTTTTTTTAGTCTGTTTGAAGTAGTTAGTTTGTTTGAAGTCGGTTTTTTTAAACCAAGTTTTTTTTAATTTGTCTCTTTTTAATGTCTAGCTATGGGTAGGTCTACGAAAGGTGTCGCGCGCCTTAAAAAATATAGGTCCCAAGAAACGGGAACGGAAAAAAGTCATAAAATGGTAAACTACTGGGCCAAACTATGTTAAATTTTTAGGGGACCAAATGGCAACTATTCCGCATCAAACTAAAAACAATCACGTAAATCGGACCATAAATCTCAGCGTAATCGGTGTACATATAAAAAAAAATACCAATCAAATAACATTTATTTTTAGCTACAGGCAGTCAAAACTTAAACGCTAGGTGGGCCGATATATGTGTCTCCGAAAGTGTATAATAATAACAGCCCATAAACGTACCACTGCTGGGCTCAGACCTCTCATTTATAGGGGAACAGTATATCCGCCACGCTTGTCCAAGGTGGATTGGCGGATTTGACCCATCAGTTATCTCGATGTGCAGGTTTGATTACGATGTTTTTCTTCAATGTCAGCACGTGGTAATTGTAAAAATACGCACATTAGGCCAGAAATCTGCCTAAGTAGTGCATGCTTTCCGGCCAGGATTTGAAGGCGGCCTTGGAGGTTAGGGCGCGAGTGTGTGCGAATCACTAACACGAGCTTTACCACGGCTTCTATAATTTTCATCTGATTAGTTCATATAAAATCAATGTTCATATAAAAGATAAGTAATAAAAGAAGACTAATATATGTTTTTTGTTTGTAGTAATAATTTTTTTGTAAGTGGGAATAAAAAAAAAAAAATATAAATAAATTTGATATAAATAAGAACCGATAAAAATAATTGTTTTTTTTTATTTATCTATAATAATAATTTTACATCATAAAATAGTAGTAAAGCACCACATAACCTATGTGGTTTGCGTGCGATACAACACACCCTCGCATTTACAATAAAACTTATACTATTAAATACACGATTTGTAATCATTCATTCTATCGTGTTCTCCGTCGTTTCTATAGTGAAATATAAATACCCACCCTGACACGACTTTGCCACAATCAAATCGATCAAAAATCATTGCTATATTAAACAAGCTAAATAAACTTTTTCCAAATCAGATAACTTTTATCTCAACGTTAACACCTGTTTATAAAAACACTTAACATCTCGCTAAACGAGGCACGGGCTTCGTGAAGCATTTTTTCTTTGGATTTGTTGTAAAAAAAAGATCACCGACCTTGATGTTATATCGCGGGAAATGATCTATGTTTCACACGGCAATGACTCTTAACCGGCCTCTAAGTTCATTCACATCACAAGATTGCTCTCGTTCCAAACTTTGACCTAACAAAATACGTACTATTCACGTAAGTGTAGAATCTAAGAACAAACTTACTTTTATTTTGCAGACCATTGTTAACTACCAGACTACCACTGCTTGCGAAGAGTACATTTAAACTCATACTTTATCTCTTGGTGTATGTATAATTTGAATATGACATTATGAACAATGAGGAATTAGTGCGATTGGAGGGCGGGTACAGGGCTTCCGGTATTTATAGGGGTAATAGTCGCGGACTGTTAACGGCTGTACCTTCATATAAAAGTGATATTGAAACTTAGCGATTCCTTAGTTTGTAATAGAAATTTAATACTGAACATAAATAATAAGATAAACTCAACATATAAAAGCTTTTTAAAATTTACGACCTAGATTATATCTGCACGTTTTTCAGGGAAAAGGGCGAAGAAGGGGCCCAATAAACTCCCCAGGAACATCTTTTATTTACTTAGTTTATATATATATGTACTTTACAAAGTACATATACCTGCATTCGATTTTTTTTAATACGTATTTTGCTTAGCATAGCACCGCGAAGTTGATATAACATTGTTATTATTATAGTAGCTTAAAGAGACTCTTATTATTACGATCAATACTAAATAGTTAATTCAATTAATTGCTACCATAGTTCGTAATAATGGCCTATCGGCTAAGGCAATTAAGGGGATTTGTCTGCTTATGTGGTCTATCCGTGTCGACAGCTCAGCGGTGTTGGCCCCCCGAGTACTTCCGAAAGTCAACGACTACACGTACTTATTGTCGTCGGGCCAACCACGACAAATCGGCGGACGACCACATTTGCCACGGGGTTTGCTGAAATATGTCGAAGCTATAAGCATTTGGCGATATCCATACTATTAAATATACATATAAAATCTATACATACATAAGAGAGAGAGAGAGAGAGAGAGAGAGAGAGAAAGAGAGAACACTTTATTGCACACTAAAATATACAATTACAAAAACAGACCATATTTTCTAGACAATACAATAGGCGGCCTTATCGCTCAAAGCGATCTCTTCCAGTTCCAGGCAACCTAAATTAAAGAAATTTGAATCAGGCGATATAGGTGGTGCAGGAAAAAGGCAATAGATACATAAATATTTAAACTAATTTAAGAAAGAAATATACAAAGACATACATACATAGTCATATATATACACATATACAATAATATATTTCAAAATACATAATTACTTGATCTCAATGACTGATTGACTGACATATCAACTTACAACCCAAACTACTGGTGCTAGGACTGTTAGCACCGTGAAAGTTTGCATGTAGGTTTTTTCTATACTGCAGATACTAAGAAAGGATTTTTGAAAATTCAACCCCTAAGGGGATGATAAAAAGGATAAAAGGGTTGCCTGGGAGAGATCGGTTTTTAGCGATATGGCCGCCGGTTGTACTATCTCTAGTATAGCTAGTACTATACAAAATTTGAAACTGAGCTTATAGCTTAATTATTTATTCTCTTTGAAAACCGATCTTTTCGTAGAAAGCTATATTGGAGACGAATATAAGATTTTTTATCCTGGAAAATACGATAGTTTTAATTCAAATCGTTATATTTAATTAATATTTTATTGGAAATTTTTACAAAGAAATATTCGTTTTTTTATAAAAACAATGTTATATTGTGTTTTTAAGTAAAATTTTATCAACAAAGGTATTTATCCATTCAAATCATATTATAATATACAGTTTCATTTGCGAATGTTTTCAATGTCTCAATATTTTCGTTTTAAAACGCACAGATCAAACCTGTACGTTTTGAAGGAAGAAATTTACTACCTGAAATGCTTTTATCAAAGGTCGCGAACGTTCTGATACCAATATCCTAAACAAAAAGTACATTTTTCTATTACGTATATTTTGTATTTCAGCTAGATAGCGAGATAAAATATACTTTTGCAAAGATTTGCCACATTGTTTATTTTGTACCATTTTATAAACTTAATACTACTTCATTAGCTTCCGTCAAATATGCATATAGGAACTCGCATATCGTGTTCTAGATTTGCTTTGCAAATATTAATTTTAAAAATTAGAGCGAAGAAAATACTTTTTAATGGTGAAAGTGTGTCAGGTCTATGATTATTATGATATATAAAAACATCAATCCGAGCTGGACAAGCATAAATTTCTTTAACAATACGCTGTCACAGTGGTGAAAAAATTGATTATTCAACAAACGTTTTAGTTTCACGCGATTTCGCACTCATACAAGACGCAACGTGCCCTGAATAAGTTCACTACGCCACGCTCTTTTGATTTACGTCTGTTGTAAGTACATACATTGAAGCACTAAATACATTATTGGGGTCAGAGAGGTTGTTTTTAACACAAGTGCACGCTTCGCCGTGACTACGGCTCGAAGATAATCACCGGATATGGAGAATGATACTTTAAGTGTATTTACGTGTAACATGCTTAGTCCATAACAGGTTCGAAGGAATATTTTGCTATCCATTCTTCTGATTTTTCTGATTGCGAAGCTGGTAACAGGCAGATGGCCTACCTAATGGAAAGCGTTTACCGTCGCCTATAGACGTTTTGCAACACCAGGAGTGAAGCCATTGCGTTGCCAGCTTTCAGGGTGGGATAAAGGGGACGAGGTAAAATAAATGGCACATGCAGGAGGAAAGGAATAGAGGAATGGAATTGAGGGATGAAATAGGGAATATGGGATAGGGATGATGACATAGCTGGAGGCGAACGTGGTCCTTATCATTGCTTGGGAGAAAATTGATATTACTTATTTTTAATCAGTGATAAGGCAAGTCATGGATAGCAAGACTCAACATTAAGTCGTAAATGTTGATGAAAATTATTTAAAAATGTTTTATTATTAATATTGAATAAAGAAGTAAAACTTATTTAACAAAATGTCTGAAAGTTAGTCTCGAATAGGCTCTGAAATGGCTGAACAAAATTCAATGAAATTTTTTTAAGATTAAAAGATGACAAGGACATTTCAATCTTGCAGGGTTCAGAAGATATTGATATAGTCTATGTTTCGTATAAATGAAGTGGCGGGCAAAGTTTCTTTTTCCTCTATAAAATAGGTATCATAATACTCGCCAAGCCTTCGCAAATTTCCAATTTTTAATGCCTACTGCTTGTTACAGATGCTCTGAGTTCGTTGACCATGATTGATGGCCGGTTCCTATATCTTACCATTCGTTCATTTACCTTAATATCAGTTAAATTTGATATAAGCTCCATACAAGTAAATTCAAAATTTAACCAATGGTAAGGCAAAGAATGAATATTTAGATATAGGAACCGGCTATCAATGACATATCAATTTTCAGGTTCGACTTATGCCTTTTTAGAGTTTAGTAGCTAAATGAGAAATTAAATCAAAATTTCTGAGAGTTAATAAATATTTCTTGATCAAGAAGATAAATTTTAATAGGTGGTAACTTTTACTCACAATAAGTCATAAAATATATTAACTTTTTAATTAAAAACTGTAAAGTTTATACTTTCTATAGCTTTCATATTCTATCTATCTACCTATAAATCATGATTTAAGATCAGTCAATTAATCTATAACATTAAAAAATTGTAATACTGTAGTGTCTGTGCATTGAAGTTATCTAAAAAAACAATATGAATGATGAAGAATACAAAACAATTTAAACCTTTTTTTAAACTCTTGTTAAAGATTTTCATAAGAACTACTGAGCCGATTTCGATAATGATTTTTTGTGGAATAGTTTAAAGTGGTTAAAAAGCATAAAAATTAGTTAATTCGATACGATTTTCAGTAAAATAATAGGTTACATTCTTTTTTAAATACTACAGTACTTTATATCCCGGGAATCGCAAGGGATTTTTCTGGAAATGCTTAAACTGGTTAGGTGCATAAATATTCCTTCTAATATGACTTTCACAAATGATAGCTTACGTTTTTCATACATGCTTCGTTACCGTACCGTGAAAATACCGGAATATACCCGGATACTTGATCACACGGCTAAAAATAGTATGAAAATTGGCCGTGTCACTCTTTTTACGGCACGTTACTCTTATTTCATAACTCAATAATTCGGGAATTTTCTCGGGATTTTCCAACTTCAAAACCACGTGACTGATTTTGACGCGGATTTTTGTCTAGGTGATTTTATGACGTGCTTGCTGCGATTTCTGTATCTGACAAAAATCTTACGTAAAACAATTATAGTTGTATATGTCTTGAGTAACATGACTTATCCCTGATTTTTACAGGAATTTCCGGGAGTAATGTATTTTCATACTAAAAAATCCATGGCTCTCGGCTCGGAATAATCTTTGATTTTACACATTGGCAAGATACCTTTGATCTTCTGTAATTTGTCTAACGTGTACAAAGACGCAGGCCAATACTAATATTAAAATAAATTATTATCATTTTATAATAGGAGTATAAGAGTAAATTATGATGGTCATTATCATAAATCAAAGTAACTTGTAAAGCGTTGTATATATAACACTAAGTTTTATGTGAAAAATCAAAGAAAAAAGAAATAAACAATAGTCCATAAACTAAATAAACGCTCCTTCCTGTAGTCTTTTAAAGAGCTGTTACTTTAGTAAAGCTATTTTTCACGACAAAAAGTCCCCTACAACTAAGGTAGGTATATATGTAACTAAATAGTTTAAATTATCCAACTCTATCCCAGGAAAATTTGAATTTCAATCTCTGCATTAACTATAGTACGGCTGTTTCATAAAGCCACATTTAGCATTTATCAAACCAAATTTAAGTAGTTACGGGGGCTATCGATGATGATACAACTACAAAATTGGAATCGTTACAGGAAGACATACATTACCGAATCGATTAAAATAAAACGTATTATTTTAAAAAACATATATTACGTTTCGTTGCATTTTTTATCTTTAAAATGTAGAAAATATGAATAACTTAAGTTAATTACGATTTATGTTTAAACTTTTCGATTATACATCAATCTCCAGGCCACGTCACTAATATTTAAGAATAAAGTGTTGACAAATATTGCGTTGTCATGTGTTACGTGTCTAAAACAGTAAGCTAATTATGATGTTTTAATTTGATAATGTAAATTATTTTGATACTGTTACAAACTTAGTTCGTCAATATTTTTATTTATCCTTTTTATATTTGCGAAACTTCTAATAGGCCTTCTTAGAACGGCTCAACTAGACGAATCAACCTAATTTAATCGATTTTGTTGAAATGGAACTGAAAAGATACGACAGTATTCAATGACATTGAACGATACAAGTTTATATTTATATGGATAACTTTGGATGATTCATCCAAATTCAAAGACGGAAATAAACCGTATTGTATAGCTTTAAGAAAATACTAACTAGACAAAAAGAAGGTGAGGTTTTAAAGCTCCCCTTCTTTTTTAAATACCATTTTATACGGTCTATTTAATTGTATACAATAAGCGTCAAGTATTCTATCATTTTAAAGTTTTAGATTGACCTTTCACCATATCACAACGTAAATTATATTAAATGGTTAACAACATGGCACCTTGTAAACACTTTGATCAACATGAATGTTTTGTATAGTATTTGGCCTAGGTAAGTAATTAAATTTATTTACGTACTCGGGTTGTTGTTTTAAAGATGTTGTATTGAATTCTGGCTTGGGAGCAGCAACTAAGTACTACGAGCTGACGGTGAAAGAAAATATCACAAGGAAAAGACTTACGGTCTTATTCATATTGTGTTATATAGTAAGTTTGTAGGCTTCTTTAAGAACTTTAAACAAGCCTACAAACTTACTCTAACCCACTATGAATAAAACCGTAAGCGATTTTTCAAATATGCTGTTTAAAAGTTTAAATCTTGCCGTTTTAAACTGTACCTACAATCCGTTCTTCTAGAATCGGGCGATTCGAATTCAACTGAAATATTTCTGGGCTAATATTATTATTTCACATGTCATGTATATTTATTGGTTCTTTTTTATGCTTTTTAATACAACTATGCACCGAGCGAGAGCCTCTCTATGTCTCGGTCAAGGCTTTTCGCTATTATTATTAGCATACCTACAGATATCGAACGCAAATGAAGAAATTAATGTAACATAATTATAGTAAATTAAATGAAATTAACTCTGGAATTTCAACCATAGAATTAGTTCTATTTAGAATTTGATCAAAATTATCTATGTAAATAAAAAATTACAACGTTAACATTATAAGAACATAATATGGATTTCAAGAGCGTTACAATTAGCGTTCATTAAATATATATGATTACGATGCTACGATGTCATGGCGTACATGACAGCACACACAAACAAGGGTTTAAGTGATTTTCTATGTATGCAATTGACTGTAAGTGGAGCTTAAAACAATGAACTGGTGGTAGACTAATCCAGTATTACGTAACAACGCATTTAGCGAAGTGAGACACATTCAAAACTAATTCTACTTGTATATCGTAGGTATCTATAAGTTATATACGTAAACTTAAGTATATCAAGTGAAATGTATGGACAGTGCAATATATGCAAAGTGCAATGTATGAAAGCGCAACGTATGCAATATGCAAGTATATTACAATGTAAGCAAAAATGCAATTAATAATAGCGGTAAGATGTTAAATAACATCTAGATAAGTAATATTATCGAAGTAGAATATTAAAAATAACAATGGACTAGCGAATACACAATTTTAAAAATACTCTAAATCCTATATTTCTACTGCTGACCAAACAGCCATCAGAAGTATATTTTTCTTAATTTTTGTTATAGAAGAATATCATTAAAACTTTCGCGATCAATGTTTTGACATTCATGATGAATGATTTTAATATTTTTGGACCAAATCGATCTTGGAGTGAAGACCGCGTTACGGCAAATGTAATAATAAAGTCGCGCTCCAGCTTGTTAAACCGCAGCGACATCACCGGTCGGCACTGCAAGAGGAAACGACCCGGAATCAGTGGACTACGTTTGGCTAAGGACAGTCAAATAATATATAGACATAAAATTTTAAATTTCTGAATCATCCATTGAATCCATTGAGTCGTTTCGTAGCCTATACGAGACATACATTCTGTCAGACAGACAATAATTCTTAAAACAGTAATTATTATTTATGATTACGCATCGTACAAATAGCAGTTTTTAATATTTGAATTTTATTTGTTGGCAGCGTCTTTAAATTTGTGCTCTAATTATATCGAATCAGTACTACAATTCTCCTTTATTGAAAAATACTTACTCTGAAAATACTTTCACTGGGTACACAACATCTGGCTGTAAAACGAAATACGATCGGTATGCTTGATCCCCGTTTCAGTTTTCCAATGAAGTTATGCGGAACGTAAGCCGTGTAAGCGTATGCTATATATCATGTAGTTCATGTTTCCTGTCGTCTATATAGATAATGTAATGTGTATTATATCAGGTCTTTCATATTGATTTATCTAAGTATAAGGCATGCCAACAATAATTGTTCACAAAATGGTCTAAATAAATAGGAAATGTAATTCTCACATGTGTGATACCGTTAAGTAAATATAATAATGCACTAATTTTATAAATTACGTATATTAAATGTCAAGAGTAAGGCTGTCAATGCAGTTTCTGGAAAAATAAGAAAATAAACTAAATTTAATAATTAAATAGAATTTTGTGAGAATGTACTTACTATCAAACCAATCAAGCCAACCCTAAGAACAGTAATCGAAATAATGATTTCAGCACGGCTCTATTACGTTTAATGTTGAAAATAAAACTGCAAAACAACAAAGCTTCACTTTTTAAGTTTACGCCAGAAGTACCTTTCTTATTAATTTTCTGAGTAAATTATTTCTCAACAAGAATAACTTATGTCTTGTATACATTTGATTTGAAACGTCTAAGTATTTTTTTTGTTGTTTTAGAGTTCTATCAGCTGGTTGCTATATTTTTTTAAATCATGGTAAGGATTTTATCCAATAAAGTAATAATGACTGTACTTGCTAAATAAAACGAACATAACTTTCTACAAGTATCGACGAATTTGTATAAATGGAGACTTTTGGTTCCACAAAGAAGCATTTTTAAATTCAAATAAAGTGATGTTATAAATAGCTTTGAAACTAGTTCAAAACAACACGTTAAACTAGGTCTTCACTGATTTCGTATACAATATTATTTTAACCAGCCGTGTATTACGTTGGGAAGTTTAACAACTTCTTATTCCAATGACGTGGATGCGAATCACATTTAGTATCAGTTTTTCTGCTGCCTGACGACCTTTTCGCCTTTAAAAGTTCGCGTCCTTAAAGAGTTAAGGTATCATACGGGTGAAAAATGTTGTCGAGCCATATGTACGCGTTCTTGCTCTCACGTCTATTATTAATGACCAAAGTAATTGCTCATGATTCTTGTGTAACTTCGGATCGGTATCTAGGGAGAACAATTTTATCTGTTGGGTTAAAAAGTATTCCATTTTCATCCCTGTTATAGAGTACACTTTAGAACCAAACTTCATCGACATTGGTTTATTCTACTTTACTCGCGTAAAATGGGAATTACTAACCCGTGAAAGCTATAATAGCTACAAATTTTTGCAGCCTGAAAATTTTCATTTATTTTCTCTATTATAAAAAAAAAATACAATGACTAGTATGTGACAGCGTAACTTCGTTTGGTTTGCCATGACATTGTATTGTCAGTGAATCTCAAGAGCGACGTTGAAGAAACGTGACTACACTGCCATCTTTTATTCGTCTATCCCACAGAAACGATGTCATATATCCTATATGTTGCTCGGGATATAAAATAGCTCTATCTCGATATTCATTACACCTGCCCATTAGTTTTCGCGTGATGGTCTAACAGACAGACGGGCAAAATTTGTAAACGTTGGATTTTCGGAATCTGTTCAAGGATCAGCAGATTTTTTTCTGATTCTGTTGGGAGTGTCTATTGGTTGGGAAGGGGTTTATTTTTACTTATTTTTAAATTCATTGTACAAACTCTATACCCCAAGACTTATTATATATATAGTATAGCTTACGAAATGTCATGATAATTGTTTCCCTCTTATGCCTCGTGTACATTATGCCACTTCCACGACAGCAAGCAGGTCATGCTTGCTGTAGTTACGAAGCAACAAACAAATTCAAACTAAGTCAATTTCACATTTACATCTATGCATATATGTCCGGACTGTCGTATAAGGAGAAAAAGCGAAATATTAACAAAGAAGTATAAACATTAACTGCTTACAAATAAAGAATTTATGACCTATAAAACAGTAAAGAAAGTAGTTCTTACCAAACAAAATGTAGAAGCTTGTGAAACCAATCGCACCAAATAGTAATGTTTTCTTTTGACCCAGATTGGAGCTGAAATATTTTACTAACGTTTTCTGTGAGTATTATATTAGATAACTTTCATATTTAAAAAAAAAGTAACGTGCCAGGATTACTGTGTTAAGTAAGATATACATAAAGGTTTCTTTTATTCCTATCAATGGTCAGCGGTGTCGTAAACGCCTGTGTGCGAAACCAATGAAGTGACTCTTTGATTTTCTAAATGATTGTAACACTATACTACTATACTATATTGCCGGTCGTTGAGTAGCTGGGATTGCACTGATTGCAAAAATCGTGTGTGTAATATACAATGATCTTAGGGAAAACAATGTAGATGTATATTATTAGGCTATGATGTGGGTATAATCAAAGATCACGCCAAGATCTGATATGACATGTTTTCAGTAAGCAATAACAATGTGTCAAAAATTAATATTCCTGATGCTAAACTAAATACGGTATATAGATATCTTATATATATACATATAATAAAATTGTAGAAGTCAAATTTCTGTACTATGAAAAAAAATGCTAAAAACCGAGTCAGGGGGATGTAAGAAGTGAAATAGAAGTAATTTAAATGATTTTAAAATTTTTTGTTTCTCTGTTTGTACCGGCTAATCACCGAAACGACTGGATCGATTTAAATGAAATTTTGTATGGTGGTAGCTTATATCCCTGGTCAACATATAGGATCCTTTTAATCCCGAAAAATTAAAGAGTTCCCGTGGGATAGTTAAAAAACCGCACCACGCGGACGAAGTCGCGGGCATCAGCTAGTTTATTATATAGCATGGATGAAGGCTAACAGAAGTCACAACTGATCCGTATAAAATGTTACTACTCTAAAAAGCTCCTGAACTGTACAAGAATAGATGGCACCACATGACCACATGCCATTCTTGATTGACTTTTGGTTAATCAAAACACTTTTATACCAAATTAGTCACATTGAAATTAATAGGTTTCTTTTCAATGACGTCGTATTTAAGTTTTGAATAACTCGTAAAATTATTTTATCAAGAACATAATATTAGCTAACGTGTGCATAAATTATTTAAAGAAATTGTGTATTATGTAAATCTTGATAAATTCATCTTATTCATAACCGTAACTAAGTAATATTCTTTTAAATTATACACATACTATTATAGCAATAAGTACCTTCATAAGTCCATAACAAATTAAAATACAACGGTACCTATATATACTGTATAAATTAAGTAAGTATATTAGAAATGCGGGACATTGCTCGGTATACCTGACATTATTTGTTTTTCTTTAGATAATACGCGATTTGCGGATGCGACAGATTCAAACGCCTCAACATGTTTTTTAGATATCGTTAACACGTTTCTATTGTAGTTATTTCAATGAAATAATATTTAACGTATATCGTCTAATATCTATATATTAATACGTGATGCAAAAACTTTGTACCCCTTTTTACGAAAATTGCGCTGACAGCGGAGTATGAAATTTCGCACACTTATTGTTTATATAGAGAAGAAGCGACGAATGCTAATATTGTTTAAAAATTATGCATAAAAAATGCATTAAATCAATAAAAAACATTAAACACACTACCATGTATTTGACACACACACGCATATATACTCTTTTGTTTATTGTTCAAGTCAAATTAACAGTGCAGCCTTGGCGAAATCTGTGATTACAGAAGTATGGTCTTTGACATTAATTATAATAATGGTCGAATTTCGAGCACGGGCGACCACTAGTACTTTTAAAAACCATGAGACGTACATACAAATAGTAAGTATTTTTTCAAAAACGTTTTGGTAGTTGGTCTTTGCACATGGCTTTATTGGTGTTTTCAGCAGTATCTACCACGGGAACTCTTTCATTATTCGAGGAGAAATATTATTTCTTTAATTTTGATGTCTTATTTAAATGTAATGTCAAAATCAGTTCATATTCAAGGTACTTAAGTAGTACTTAGTAGTAGTATTTTTTTGTCAAGCAAACTAGGCCACATTTATAAAAAAAAATGATAAAGGTTCACTTAAGCTTACATACATTAACTCTGCCAAGATATAAGTACTGCAATAAAAGCTGATATCGAAAAGTGTACGTAAAAGAGATTTGGCAAAATTCCTTTTCTTACGGATAAAAACTATTCAACTCTCGACAGTTAACTATAAACAGCGCCCTTGGAAGCCTTTGAAAAAACAATGTGGGGTGTTACACCAGCACGGGGTGTTACACCAGCTTTTACAATAAACAATCAAAGTAAAATGTATGGCGGACCAATGTTGCGTGAAATCGACGAATTATGCTTGAAAATGTACAATAATGACGTAACGGAAAAGTCTTTGACTTCTTTGCCTTCATAATCAATATTAACATTCATTTGTAGGTATTGTATATTTGATTTCAATGGAATCCTGTTATATGGGTCCGTTAGTTTTGTTAACGGAATGTAGTTGATAAGTTTTTTTTTGATTTACAAAACTGGACTACATATACATATAATAGTAATCATGTACAATGGCTAGCTTAACCCTAAAAGAGTTGCTTTCCATCAAACCCAAATTTTATAAGTATGCTAAAAACATTACGTTGGTATGTGTACAATTTTCATATACCTATTATATTTCAAAGATAAAAACATAGGCTACATATTATGCAGCTATAGTTTTTTATACGTTTTCTCTTCTAGCAAGCCAAAATACTATTTAAAAAAGTATATGAATTTGGTATTAGAAAAGTTAACATAATTTATTAATAAATAAATAATAAACTTTAAAACAACTCCTGTCATGTGTTGACATTAATCTTCAACAGAAGGAAAATTGAATGAATTGTAGGAACTGACATGAACTTCGTAACTATTGTTATTCTGAAGAGCTAATGTTAAGTGACTTAGTTCTAAAAAATTTAAAGATCTATACTGTTACGACCTACAAAGACCAATGCACACCTGCAGTTTATCACCTTTTTGGCATTTGGACCTTTTTGTTTATCTTATGTTTAAAATCTGTAATTAGAAAACAGCCTATTGTGTATTGTACTTGTGTATGGCCGTTTGCAGGCATAATTAGGCAGGTTTGCAGATTACGAATTTTAAGAAATTCGATCTACGCGGGCGAGTAGCCATATTGTATCGGTGCAGTATATAGCAATGGCCCAATGGGGAGATCGGCAGTCTAGCGATGGTCACAAGCGAGACAAGACGTCTGTACATTCGATAAGCTATATAGTGACGGACTTTGCGCGTGTATTGAATCGCGCATTGCGTTTGGCCTGATTGTGTTCAGTTATATTTGTACCTGTGTTATACGTGTTCGTATAGTTCTAATAAATTCTGTAGTAATTCCAACGGCATTTTAATTCGAGGCCTGGAACTCGTAACAATATGAATAGGTATCTTTAAATAGCATTGTTGTCTTTATTAGAACCGCCATTATCATTAAAGGCAAAGGAAACCATAGTTAGCGTATATTCTGAAACATTACCAAACTAATCATCTTTTCAAATATTCAATTTGCTATTGAAGCTAAGCTATATTTAATCATTATTAATAGCTGGTAAAAAGTAAGCATGAATTTCATTTTGGAACATTTGTATAGCTTCCTTAAATTAAATCAATTTGCAAGCTTTCTTGTGACAATATTGTTAAAGTTTTAATAACCATTTGCACCAACCATATTTAAAGTATTTGTGTTTAAGGCCTTAGTGTA
Organism: Dendrolimus houi; assembly: GCA_039645545.1. Taxonomy (NCBI): domain Eukaryota; kingdom Metazoa; phylum Arthropoda; class Insecta; order Lepidoptera; family Lasiocampidae; genus Dendrolimus; species Dendrolimus houi. Next base: position 12,199,762 of record CM077132.1, read on the forward strand.
TATAATAGGTTGGGGAAAAAGTCTTTTCGCACATAGTATGTATGAACTTATAATAAGATCTCTTTGGCTATACCATTTGTATCTGGCTGGTTTTGGTATCATTAAAAAGTTTTGATTTTAAAGAAGACAATTCCAAATTCAAATTAGGAAAATGTGTGATTTTCATTTGTTTTTCATATTGTTAAAATGAGTGAAACTAATGAAGAAATTCGATACATTTTAAAATTTTACTACAATAAAGGTAAAAATGCAACACAAGCTGCGAAAAAATTTGTGATGTTTATGGACCTAATGATCTGTGAGAGTAGCGCAAATTTGGTTGAAGCGTTTTCAATCCGGAAATTTTGATATCAAACATGCTCGTCGCTCTGGTCGCCCTGTAACGGACAAAATTGATGCCATTTTTGAAAAAGTGGAGCAAGATCGGCATATTAGTAGTTACGATGTAGCTGGAGAACTGGGAATTGACCACAAAACGGTTTTGGCGCATTTGAAAAAAGCTGGGTACACAAAAAAGCTCGATATTTGGGTGCCTCATGAGCTCACTGAAAGAAACCTAATGAACCGTGTACTCATTTGTGATGTGTGAATGAAACCGAACCATTTTTGAAGAAGCTGATAACTGGTGATGAAAAGTGGATCACGCACGACAAGAACGTGCGAAAAAGATCGTGGTCAAAGGCCGGTCAGGCTTTACAGACTGTGGCGAAACCCGGGTTAACTTGCAGCAAGGTGATGCTGTGTGTATGGTGGGATTGGAAGGGCATTATTCATTATGAGCTGTTACCGCCAGGCAGAACCATCGATTCAGAACTGTACTGCGAACAACTGATGAGATTAAAGCAAAAAGTTGAGAGAAAGCGGCCGGAATTAATCAACAGAAGGGGTGTGGTTTTTCACCATGATAACGCTAGACCTCACACATCTTTAGCTACTCAGCAAAAATTACGAGAGTTTGGCTGGGAGGTGTTAATGCATCCGCTGTATAGTCCTGACCTTGCACCTTCAGATTTTCACCTGTTTCGGTCTCTGCAGAATTCCTTAGGCAGTGTCAGGTTAACATCACAAGAGGACTGCCAAAACCACTTGTCGCAGTGTTTTGATCAGAAGCCCCAAAATTTGTATAGCAATGGGATCACGTCCCTACCTACAAGATGGCAAAAAGTTATCCAACAAAATGGCACCTACATACTTTAATCAAATGTAAATAAACTTTATAAAAAAACCTTTTGAATTTTTATATAAAATGCGAAGAAACTGTTTCTCCAACCTAATATGTTGCTTGTCATAATTTTTTTATCAATTTTACACAGTTATAAAAGTCTCTGTGTGCACTTAGAACAATAACTTAACTTTAGTTATTATTTGAGTGTGTGTCTATGTGTAGTATCAAATTCGCAAAATATATTTGTAAATATATGAATTAAAATGAGGTGTCCAAATAAGGAAGTTGAAATTCAAGTCAATAATATAAATAAAAACTAGTGGGGTATCAAATGTTAAGGGCTTTTTTGTACGATTAATAACGATATGAAAGTATATTTTATTAATTTTTATTTTTCAAATGCAAACGAAATGTGAAATTTTAAACTCAATTCTTACCAAAATGGTGTATTAAGATTAACAAAAAAACAAGAAAATATACTGTAAAGTTGTATTCGAACAAGACAATTACTAAAACCAGGAGAAACCATCCACGATTTGTGTTGTTTGCGCGTATACGAGTGTGTATATCGTATAAACCGCAAATAGGTCTGTCCGCGCCGGCATTCGCGTGAAATCGACTCAACAAACATTCGATTCCGATGCAAATCGACACTCGGTGTTGTTAGTATGCGAGTGAAAATTACATATATGTTTAAGCATGATTTCGTATAACTTCCATGCTGTCACTATTTGGATGTAAAGTAAATAATAATGTACCAGCTATTTACATATTCCCAGAACGATATTATTTACTTGTGAGTTTGTTTATTGTTCTTTACGACTTTTTTTTTATTTGTCGCCTCTTACGACAGGCCACCCGGCCGCAAAAAAATGTATTCTTTCTCCGTTCCTGCACGGCGAAAACGACCTTAGGAAAATGGACGACGTATACCATATTTGTTATCCCGGAAAATAGAATAACGTCCCATGGATACAATACAACCAGAATATTATCCGATTATAGTATATACCTTACTTACTTGGCTTACTTCACTGCAACGCAGAGGCTCCGGGTTCGGTTCCTGGTATAGTAAATTTCGGAAACGTATTTTCTCCGTTATTTACTATGGTCTGGGTGTCTGGGATCGGTCCCAGAATGGTCCGTTGTATATTATCCATAACACAAGCGTAACTTGCTTAATTTGGAGATAAACAGTGTGTGTGTTTGTCTGCCGATTTATTTATTTATAAATAATATTATTGTCGTAACAATTAACAGAGTGTAGTAAACAAAGGTTATTTTACCTACAATTTCTCGTACATGATGCGATAATAAAATATTTTAATTACGACTGTTACGTCTACAATTAGAGAACTTAAATTATGATTAACTTAAAAAGAATTTAATTTCTCGAGAGATTCAATTGACATCTGACTTAGATAGCGGGGGTCATTTAAGGCTTTAATATAAAATATGTAAGTAAAACTCATAAGTATCTACTACGAAAATAAAGTAGCTGAAGTGATTTGCAGAATTAATTGACATTTATATTACTTTACAAATATGTATGTATAAATATAAAAGTGACAAGGTTTGTTCTTTCTTCACAGCTAGGAATAGAATTGCTTGTCATGATTTTTTTGTATTGTTAAGGCTTGTACCTAGCAATATTTTTTATTCACGTAGTTAGTTTATATTACTGTATGTGTATATGCCTTACTAAAACACACAAATAAAAAATAAATTAAGATAAGAAGGACGATCATAAGGTACCTTATATTCCCAAAAGTGGGATAGTCTACGCAGATTACGGATCCGAGGTTTTCGCAATATAAGCTTAATGTAGCGATTATTTATTTTATCATTAAGTTAGATATACGTGTACTTCCGATAGCAAGTGTGAACATAGGATGTTTTTATGCCAGAAAATAATATAGTTTCTATGTGTACGAATCCAAATTTTACACGAGAAACGTGTGATAGAAAATACGGCAAACACATGCGATGTAATTATTACAGTTTAGGAAACTGTACCTACTGACTTCTATCACCTTGCTAATAATATAGGCAAACGTTACAACTAATTTTCACAAACAAATAAATTCCATTACAAATTGCTAGATAATTTTGAGTAATAATAACAATAATATAATTACCTGTGAGTATATTTGGTTTTGTTATTTGAAAATGAAACTGTTGCACGATATCTGCGGAATGATTGACGCATTAATTACAAGCTACCGTTGAAATTGTACTATGTCGATCTAAAAACCGTAATTTAGTAGTAAATTACATGTTAAATTACAGGGATCTATAATTAGCAAAATTTTGTAATTTCAATGTAATTAAAATAATCGATACTCACACAATAAACAATCCAAGTTAGTAAGTCAAAAATCGGTATCCAAAACTATCGAATGCACTAATCAAATCCAATAATGGTCACAACACTGGCCACTTAGAAAAAGAAATTTTAATATTTTAAATTTAGAAAACGTTAAGAATTTGTTTGAATACGAATGCCACAGAGTTCGGAGAGTGTGCGGGCGGGTTTAAATCGCGCGCGGCGTCTATACCAGCGTGAGGCTACTTTCGAACTGATTCAACTTGGATTCAAGAATCAAGATTCTCTGTTCGAATGAACAATTTGAAGACTGGAGCGAGGAATGCTGCACTGCAACTCAGACTAGGCTATTTTTTACGTGGTAGGCCAACCGGCTAAAGTAAGATTACGAGGGACATTGATTTGTCTCCAGCAAACACCTACACGTATCATGGTATATTTATGCCATGAGGCAAAAAACCATAGCAATTACGATGTAAACTACGATTTGATTGCTTTCGGAGACCTACATACTTCTCTTGTATAGTATTTGTACTGTTATTCAAATATTAGACCAAATGATGACTCTTGTTTTTAATTTACAGTTACTTGACGAGAATGGGTAAAAGGTTATATAAATCAATGCTTACACTTTTGAGAAACGTGGGTGAATGCTATACATGTAATCATACAAATGTGAAAATTTGTTACACTATCAAATTTAGTTTGTCAATTTAATTAGATAAACATGTTAAAAAAGTCCACCGCTACAGAAATATGAAATATTGCACTAAATATAACCTTTCGAAATATGTGCTGAAATATGAATAGTGCATTCGGTTATTCCAACCCGTCATTAGAAAGGGACCCCAGCTACCACGACTTGTATATTTTTTTATTATACAACTTATATAAATAAACACTATAAAATAATATTTGTAGAAAATTCACTCCTAAAAGAAATGCGTGCTTCATTTAAGAAAAGTCGAATTGTATCAGTAACAAAGATACAAGCCAGATTGAGGAATGTGGCTACGCTAGTTATACGTACGTAGTACTTACTTGATAATACAAGTATCGCTTTACCCGGTACAGGAAGTTTCGATAAGGTATTGTAACAATTTGAAATAATTACCTTCTGCATTAGGATGTGCACTTCTTTTCTTGATTATGTGCTTTCCGATGGACGTTTTAGTGGGTTTATTTTTTTGACTGATATTTAAGCTCACTACTTCTGCTATGTCTGTGAGAGTCAATTATTTGTTTGTATGATATAAAGAAATTGCTTTTTGAAATGTTTTTCTTAGTATATAAAGACATTTTATGTAAAGAGATAGGTACTTATTACTGCGCTGACTTTAAATTATTGGGATAAGGTAAAAGAAAAGAAGGAATAAACAGAGCCATAATCGCAAGTTATAAGTTTAACAATGATTGATTAAGTCGTCACAATTCTTTAATCTTACTTTTCTGAATTTCAAGTTCTTATAAATCTATGAAAGCTATTCAACATTTTCTTTTTTCAGTTTTTCATTAAGTAAAAACCCACCTCTTAAAAGTTCAATCTGACAAATCTTTCACACCAGGAACAAAGCAATTTGAATTAAATAATAGAGAATTTAATTAGCATTTCAAATGTAATAGCGATTTCATAATTTTGGATAATGAATAGTAATTTTTCTTATTAATCGCTTTTAATCATGCTACAATTGCGTAAAAACTGTTATGAAGTTACAAGGAAAAATTAGTAAATTAATTATCGATACTAAATCAATTCCTACTCAACAACTCGATAGTTTAACAACGCGTGTTATAGACATTTTCTGTTCTGGTTTTTAGCGAAGAAACATGATATGAATATACATTGTAATTTGTGTAGGTACCGAAACTGGTTAAAAGTCGCACGTCTTTGAAATCATTATACATTTGAACTTACTGCGAATTTGGTAGCGTTACAAAGATGATTTGAGTGTCTAATGGTGCTTCATTTTTAACCGACTTCAAAAAGGAGAAGGTTCTCAATTCATCTGTATGTTTTTAATTTTTTTTTGTATGTTCGTTACTCGGTTTCTTCGTCAACTGTGAACCGATTTTCAAAATGTTTTCTTTTAATCGAAAGGTCCCGAATTGGTCCCATTGTCACTATGTCGGAGTCTGATGGGTGGATTTTCGTGGGTTTCTCTAATTCCTTAGAGATTTGAGGAACTCACGAAAATTGATAACAGACTTCGTAACACGATATCTCCGTCAATTCTAAACCAATTTCCAACTTTTTATCTTTACTCGTAAGTCTCTACTCCCGAGAAGGTACCATGATCACCAAGTCAGGATCTGGTGAGTGCATTCCAGAGAAATCGAGGGTAACCATTACTTATTAAAGAACGCCATGCGCCTAAATTCTTAGAAGAAATGTTGTGTATGCGTGTAGCTATTGTTATTATTATTTTCTACGGGCGCTTAATATTTTATATTATCAAAAAATGCTGAGAGCCTACATTTTCCCAAAAAAGCTTGTATACGCGTACGCCAGTATTACACTTTCTACAGGCGCTTAATTTTGATGTAGGTATGTTACGCGATCTCTACGTCAATTGTAGACCGAATTTCAAATTGTTTTTTTTAACTCTCGAGATGGTCCCATAGGTACCAAGTCAGAATCTGATTTGTGGATCGCAAGGTTTGGATAGAGAGCCGCCCTGGTTGAAGGGCATATACACCGAAGAGTGAGTTGGCAAAGTATACGCGTGCCAGTTGTACAATTTATACAGGTGCTTAATATATTATTTGTGAAGCTGTTGAAATATTTGCTCAACAAAAAAGTCAAAAATATTTTTTTTTACAAAAACAAAACCAACTTCACACTAAAAACCAAAAAATAAATATTAAACCGACTTTTGTCTACAACATCTTGAAGTCAAAGTAAAACATAAAAAATACTATACTTTGTAAATTTGTTGTAGTTCTTTTATTTAACTTGGCACCGACTTCAAGATGTTGTAGAAAGAGGTCGGTTAAATATTTATTTTTTGGGTTTTAGTGCGCAATCGGTTTTGTTTGTGTTAAAAAATATTTTAACTTGTCATTAGATGAAATTATAATCAATCCTACTGATGTTTCCGAACACTAAAGCTAAAGTACTTATTTTTATTGTATTGCAAAGTTCAGCAGACAGGCAGACGGCCCACCTGATGGAAAGCGGTTAACATCGCCTATGGACATTTGTAACACCAAAGATGCTACCAATGTGCTACCGTTCTCTAAAGGGAGAATGGAACCTGGTCACTAATGTCGGAACATAAGTCAAGGTTCTTATGGTGACATATTCTAAACCAGGGGAGTAGCCGTCCAGACAGGCGAATACCCTTCCACCTGGTTGAGGGTTGTTTTGTCGCTTCATACGACAGGCCGCCCGGCCGCAGGAAATTGTATTCTTTTATAACTTTATTAACGTTGTAGTAACAGAATAAACAGCATTTGTATCATATTGGATTATCTTGATAATTCAAGATATAAAATGAATAAAATGATACAAATGTATAAAAAAAATGTTATAATAGATAAAATTAGTTACACGGTATTTGGTATATATCAACCAATTGTTGTTTACTACTGGACATAGGCCAAATTGTTGATCAGGTGGTTTAAATAGCTACTTTCACAGACTAGTACCACGAATACGACAATTATCAAAATAACGTTAAACCTAAGGGAGATTGTTAACGAGCCGGTTTCTTACCGTCTCGTTAACACACGCCTTTCTTATGTCTTGCAGCTACTAGTATATTTAGACATGTATCAATTTTACGTGACTTTCACTGTGTCACTGACAATTTCCGATTCTCTCAAAGTGGCCGTTTTAAAGCCTGAGATCCTGCGTTTTAATATTCCAGCTCCGGCGAAGTCAGTTCTACTGGTCTGCATGACGCCTTAAACTACTTTGCCGAGATGCGGTGTCCACTCCAGAAAACGTCTGCTCCATCTAACATCAGTCCAGCAACAGTTGTAACTGACCCAATACAGTAAATTCTCTGACAAAATATATGCTCCGATCCTAGTGCGATCCATAAGAGAAACTCTTGTGTAATAAGGACTGTCTTACGAGCTTTTCTTGTCTTATGAGGCTATGCTGTCATCATTGTCTATATAAATTGTTTTGTTTATTTTTATTAACCGAGTTCAAAAAAAGGAGAAGGTACAAAAGGTTGACAGTAAAAAAAAGATTAATGTTTTAACAGCTTTATTATATGTATTAATCTCAATATTTACAACAACTGGATTTATACAGAATTTCTAGAATTGGTTTTCGTTTAGTTCAGTCCCGTTCTCAAACCAGTCAATTAGCACACGTGTATAATTTTTTATTAAAATACTAGCTGATGCCCGCGACTTCGTCCGCGTGGTGCAGTTTTTTTTAACTATCCCAAGGGAACTCTTTAATTTTTCCGAATAGAAAGTATCCTATATGTTGACCAGGGATGTGAGCTACCACCATACAAAATGTCATTTAAATCGGTCCAGTCGTTTCGGAGATTAGCCGATACAAACAGACAAACAGAGAAACAAAAAATTTGAAAAAATCTAAATTAGTTCTATTTCACTTCTTACTTCGCCCTGACTCAGTTTTTAGCATTTTTTTTTCATTGTACAGAAATTTGACCTCTACAATTTTATTATATGTATAGATTATCTGACATTGAGGTCCGCTTATTGTCAAGGCCTTTAAGTCCTGTAATAAAGGAAATAATTTGAAAATATTGGAAAGGAACAAAGCCTAGGTCACTTCGATCAAACTATGAATCTTTCAAATTAACTGCTTTAATTGCAACGTACCGGTTGCGTAACAGCCGGACGTAGGCAACGTTATTGTACAAGAAAAAATAGTATGTATTGTAATTTGTTATGAAACGATTCCATTACGGTAACAATATGTGCAAGAATTACATTTATGAATATTACATTAATGTGCATTAGTAATATATAGAAGTGAAAGAGCTGTAAGGGTTATTTCTTCAAATGAAGTGGCTTCTACCCGAAGAAGGGGTCTTATATATATCTACTATACAGACTAGCGGTGTCATCAACTTCATCATACTATATTACAAATATATCTCCTGGAGCAAGTTTTTTTTTTAATTTTCGTAGTTATAATAATAATAATTATTTATTACAGTTTCTGCCTTAACTTTAGAATACATTGGTGGTGGGAATCTTCTTGTAAGTATGAAATACCTGTATCAGAGGACTGCACTATTCACGTTATAACAAACAACAAGGAATATATTTGGGCGTTGTGTGTGTGTGTGTGTGTTATTTTTAAATATGTCCATCAAGTATTAGAGAGGAATTAATCAACATTTCTATTTCATCATATGTTTTAAATTGTATCCATTTTAAAACAGCCACTTTACAATTATAGTAGTTCATGGGATATATATTTAGTTTGTTGTGTATTCTTTTATATATAAGTTTAGATTGTCGTTCGCACTGAAGAGTAGCAAATGTAGTTTTTGTAATATCAGTTAGGATTCTAAAATTTCTTCTACCTATACTGGGAAATTCGTCTTTTTGTTCTTTCAAAATAATATATAAAACGTATAATTTTTTAACACTAAGAACGTCAGTAATGGAATATAACATTTCAGTAGAAAATCTGTAGTGTTTAAAAAGCATTACTTTAAGAAAGGAGCGTTGAGCTCTTTCGATATTAATGAATTTTGATTTGATGGCGCCACCCCACACTGGTATACAGTAAGTGATCACTGATTGGCAAAGAGCTACATATATTTTAAATAACAGGTCTTTTGAAGTAACATGTCTCAACATTCTAAAAGTCCAAGTTAATTTACGAATGCGATTAGCGAAAGTCTCAACTTGAGTATGCCAAGAAAGGCGTTGGTCAATCGTAACCCCTAGATACTTGCAACTGGTAATCTTCTCAATAGAAGAATATGCACAGTTAGTATTATCATTGCCACCACAATTGTGAATTTTTATTGAGAAATTACTTTCTGGTTGTAAATTGTTATAGATAGAAAAACATATATCGTTAGTTTTTTGAGCATTTAGCGTGAGAAGATTAGCTTTAAGCCAGTTAGCTACTTCAGAAAGTCCGCGTTCAGTAGTATTTTTTACGTCCTCCCAAGAATTACTGGTAAACACTAATGCTGTATAGATGATACGTAGGAGAAAACTTGACCGTCTCTTAATTCCATATTACATAAGCTTTTTGAAATTATACAGATACTTCTAAATTTTTATTGGTATAGATTCAACGGTGTGCTGGGGTTAAGTTTAATAGCAGTAGATAAAGTACTAATAAAATATTATTCTGATGGAAAAAATCTCATATGTACATTCGATACTCATTGTAATCTCCTATGAAGTCGAGTGTCAATGAGCTTGTGATGAATGATGATGATAATGATGAATGTCTTTCTAAGCTAAAATTTAGGTTGACTGTAGGTAGTTCCATCGTGCTGTTTTATGTTATTTAATATATTTTTTGTTTTTTACTTTGAGTATTTTTTAAAGAGACAGCTTTAAAGTACATATCTACTTTTCAGTGCGTAATATAAATTCAATACTCTAGACTTCTCTGTGTTTAGGTATTACTCAAACAACCAGGCGGTCGTAATTATTATTACAGACATGTGCTAACTATAATAAATAACAACAAAATAAAATTATTTTACATTATTACGTGTACAGCCGGTTGTTTGCCTTAAACAAGAAATATCGGCCATGGTTGAATCACCCGAAAATTCTAGTTTAGACTTTCAATGTCAGAAATAATATAGTAATAGCATGCAAAAGTATAATTAACTAGACCAGAAAAAACGTAGTTAAGTTATATCATACGCCGAGTTTAACGTATGTCAGTTTTTGAAGTGATACTTCTTTAGAATCGTTGTTATTTGAAAATCTATGAAACGAAAAAGTGACAAAAAAGATAAACACATAATATTCAACCTTATCTAATTGGGAATAAAACACATTTCTCTTTACCCGTTAGTATTAGTTTTCATTTTAAATAAAACTTCAAAGTTTTCAAATGAATTTTAGCTCTTTCTGTATATACTTAGGTAAATATTCTTTTAGACGTATAGATCAAAGGAAATTGTGCGTAAGCGTACATTGTATTTTTAACTTTATGCATAGTGATTTAAAGTGTAATTTAGATTGAATTTTTTAAATTATAATATGTTGGTGAATGTAGGTCAAAGGAGTTATATTTACATTAATAAAAGTTAGAGAAGAATTATCTGTGAGTCTATTCTCTGAAGTTTCACTTCTACTGCGTGTGAATTGCACACACACAATATTTTGTCTATATACCTATATTTATTCAATTTTGCAAGACACTATTATTTTGAAATGTACAGTGAGTTTGTTTATGTACTTTCTGTAACTTGAAAGAACATGGACTCTTTTATCCTGGAAAATAAAGGTCTATCAGACGTGAGAGAAAAAAACACGATCTAACATCCTACCAATATTATAAACGCGAAAGTTTGTAAGAATGTATGTATGGATGAATGTTTGTTACTATTTCACGCAAAAACTACTGATTGGATTTTGATGAAACTTTACAAAAATATAGCTTATACATCAGAATAAAACATAGGTTATAATTTATAAAGATATAGTGTGAATTATCCATAATATAACGATTTTCCATCACCACACGTGTGAAACCGCGGGGCGCAGCTAGTATGTCATAATCTTATCCTAGAAATGAGTTTTGACGAAAAATTTAAGGTTGATAGTTTCTTGTGCCACGTTAATTAAAAACAACCAAATTATGGTATAATATAAATGTAAGATATATTGTTTTTAAGTAAAAAGTTTGTTTGTGTGAAAATAACTGTTTAGTAATATGGGACTTTAAAATTCTCATAAGAACCTCGTGGTTTGGCGTCAGTAAATTTAACTGACGCCAAACCGCTTGACTTAATACTGATGAAATTATCCATACTCTCATTTTTAATTACCTAGACTAAAATGACAGCGGCGATCGACCTTTCTTATGTTGCAAGCTTGGAGTAACTCACCACTGCGTGTTGAATACTGTACAATGTGTAGAAATTCTCTACGATTCAGCTTACAGTGGTGAGTTGTTGATTCAACTCACACAACTCACTAGTGAATAAAATAAGGTCGATAGTAGCTGTCATTTTAGTTCAGGTAATTAAAAATTAGAGTTTAGAATTAGAGACATTTGACTAGTCTGTAGGTACTTACTTCCTTTGTCTGCTATTGATGCTAATTGAAGATCAACAACGTTGGTTATTGATAACAATGTTACACCTCGATTATCTACGTCACATACCAGTATGAATGGTCAAGAAAATTGAACTCGATAACTAGTTAATAGCAATTTACAAAAACCTCGCTTACACCCACATTAGGTCAGTTGACTGGCCATTGCAGGTAATTCAATACACGCTCATTAACCAATATTTCACAACACACGAGTACATAATGTTGTAATCAAACCACTCAATTATCTTAACGTAGCGTAGTAAGAAAACCTTGTTCGAACGACTTATTCTGTAAAAGGAATGTCTTAATTAGAGCTACTACTTTTAACGAGTTTATATAGATCCAATTAAATTGAAGCGTATCTTTAATATTTAAACATATTACGCATATTAGAATGTCGTATCAACGCAATGAGAGAAGCTAAGTTACGATTAGTTTAAAACGAATTATCATTACAAAATTATTGAGAGACAAATGGGCATTTTAGTAGCTTAAAAGAGAAGGCGAATTTAATAGATTACACTGTGGTCAACAAATTCTAATAATTTTAACTAGGACTCCGACGGAAATAAACACATTTAGTGTATTCGAGATAGTTATAATAAGAAGTGATACGTTACAAAGATATTTTAAAGAATGTATTGACAAGTTTTTTCTAGAACCTGAACTGATGGAAAAAATTTTTTTTCGCACGTAGTAGGTACACGCAATGAATCAGACTTGAAATAAAATCTCAAATATAGAATCTGTCAAATTGAACCACGTGGGTGTGTGACGCTATATTTATGTGCTCGAATATTTTTAGATCATTAGCGGAAACTTGAAGGATCAAACTTTGCTGTGCAGTTTTGATTTAAAAGTAAATCTGCTTAAAAAATTACAATAGTGGTATTATAGGTTCGTGTTTGTTTCTGAAAAACGACAAATATTAGGGGAGACTGGTGACACTTGAATCCCTTTTTTGGTTTTTAGCCCATACAAATCTCATTTATTGTTGTATGTCAAATTCTTTAGCATTAAAAGACATGAAATTTCATTGGCAATTATGGGTTTATAAACCATGAATCTCAATTTATAAATGATGTTACGAAATCTAAAAAAAAAGAGAATGTTATCAAGTATCCCTTAATTACTGGGGACTTGTTTCCCACCTATGGATGACTTGATTGGGGGGAGGGGGGGTCTCCCACGTTTAGGGTGACACAAGATACCACAGCTACTTCTTGTGAAATAATTGTGATTTGAAAGGAAATGATTTTGAAATAATTTGAATTTCTATTAATTTTAAATAACAAATCTTTTCAATTCAGTTCAAAGCCTATGTTCGATAGCACTTGTGAGGTAACTTCTCTTCATATAATCTTATGTTGCAATAATAATGTATTTACTAAATTCTACAAATGGTGTGTCTATGGATCTTAAAGGAAATAATAAATCTCAAAGGTGTTATACTAATTTCAACGGTAATACTACTACAATTAAATAGTTCAATCAAAACTGATGTTCATTTGTTTAACACCTATAAGAGATCTATTTGATATTAAACTTTTTGAGTGATTTTGAAAACTTTATACTAATAACTCTTTTTGACGAAGTTCAAAGATAGGGATATTATCCCTGTTAATATTATTTGTTATGCTTTTACGGAAAAACTGTTGGACCGATTTGGCTGAAATTCGGTATATATGTAATTTTAATAACGAAGGTGGATAAGGGTTACTTTTCATCCTGGATAATGACATAGATTTTAGGATAGATTTTGTTTTTTTTGTGATTTGTCATTTTGATTATTTTGGTCACTGATTATTTTGGTCGATTTGGTCATTTTGATCGACTTAATCATTTTGGTCTTATAGTCATTTTTGTCATATTGGTCATTGTTGTCATTTATGTAGTTTACAGACCGATAGACGGGGGATAGATAAATAAAACTAGAACGGGTTGAAATAGACGATGAAAGTTTGTATGGGATACCAATCATTTCTCAAGTTTATAGATATAATCATCTATAAAAATAGTAACTCGATCTGGCTGTCTGTTAAGCTTTCACGGAAAAAGTGCTAGGAGTACTGGATCGGTTTTGCTGTAATTTTGTTTAAATGTAGTTTTAATACAGAAAATGGACATAAATACTATTCATCCCGGGAGATGGCATAGTTTGCGATATAAAATGAAGTGAATTTTCCGGGGCAAAATAGCCCTAACATAAAAATTTTATACAATGTAACCTGTATTGACGTCTGCTGTTTAAACAAGAAGCACGAGTGTACTAAAGTTTGAAATCGAGTGTTCCTACATTCTCGAGGACCTTAAGTCCCATGCTTTACCGGTGCACGAAGTGCACCGTATATACAGAGAGGCGACGCAACAAAGTCTCCTCTAAACCTAGTATTGGTCGTCCTCGACCTCTCCTCAGAGGGGAAAAAGATCTTCGAACTTGAGAAGGTCTGTGGCCTCTCTGGCCTTCGTGTGGAACGTCCACACGAAAAACATACACTGCGGCAGTGTCATCGTTGCCAACTTTATGGGCACTCTGCCCTACATTGTCAATCCCGTCCCAGGTGCGTCAAGTGCCTGGGCGACCACGGGACCTCGGAATGCACACGCACCCGGGACTCCCCGGAGCCACCGAGATGCATTCTCTGCGGCCAAGCGGGTCACCCCGCTAACTACAGAGGCTGTCCTGCCGCCCCCCCGACCCAAACGTAAGGTCGGAAAGGGCAACGCCCAAAAAGGCACTAGAAAAGTGCCGAACAAACCCGCATTCGTGGCGGCCCCCCCTCCAGTGGTAAATCACTGGACGGGTCTTCCCACGACGGAAGCGTTCCCTCCACTAAGGACGCGCGCCCCAATTATGGCCGGCCTACCCCCAGCAACCCCTGCCCCCGCCCCCATTTTAAAAGCACCTTCTGGGCCGTCATCCCACCACTCTTTAGCGGAGGACTTAGCCTTGGCGACTAAATTCGCCAAGAACTTACCTTTCGACCTAACAGAGGTCCAACTCTTGGCTCGAAAACTGAGACAAGTTGCAGAGTCTGATCAACCCTCCTCTCCGGATCAACTCGTGATCGAAATGGATCACGCGTACCTCCTCCAGGTACTTAGGTCGTTATAACTAAACAACCTAGTTAAATTATTGTTACCGGTAACAAATGGCGCATGTAGGTAGAAATAAACCACGCTCATTGACTCTGGCGACTTATAACGCCAACGGCCTTCGAAACCAGCGCGACTTGGTCCATGACTTCCTGGTTACCAATCAAGTAGATATACTACTAGTGCAGGAGACCTTCCTGAAACCGAGTGAAAGAGATCCAAAGATCTCTAACTATCAGGTCACTAGACATGACAGGATAGGCCGTGGTGGCGGCACCCTGATCTATTTCAAAAGATCTCTACACTGCATGCCTCTAGTCACCCCACCACTAGTAGGTATAGAGGTATCCCCCTGCAGACTAGCAATGACTGGCCACCAACCTCTAGTCATAGTCTCAGCATACCTCGCGTGCCAGAAAACCCTTATTAAGAAAGACCTAGAAGCCCTATTCAACTTAGGCCCAGCTGTTATAATAGCCGGAGATCTGAATTGCAAACACGAACAGTGGAGATGCAATACCACTAACCCCAATGGCAGAGCCTAATAAATATATCAGACAATCTTTTGTTTGATATAATAACTCCCATGACCCCCACAAGATACCCCCCCAACCGCGACTGGGGGACCCCAAACACTCTCGACCTAGCATTACTGAGGGGCGTAACTCTTCAGTTCCATTCGATCGAAACGATGGACGGTATAGACTCGGACCATCGCCCGGTTATCCTCAAATTAGGACAACAGGCGGACCAGACATCTGAAACTAGGACCTCTGTGGACTGGTTGAGACTTGGGGACCTCCTCAAGGCAACCGAATCACAAGACCTGGACCGCATCCCGGACCACATCGAATCCCACCAAGACACGGAGACGGCGATCGAGGCCCTCACCAGCCACCTTCAATCCGCAGTGTGGAACTCGTCCAGACAGGTGCCAGTGGAGAATGACCGCCACTTATGCCTGCCGGACGAAGTGAGGGTACTGCTGAGGGAAAAGAGAGCCGCCTCCAGAGCTCACGACAGATATCCCACCGAAGACAACAGAGTCCGACTCCGCCAACTAGAGCGCGAGGTCAAACTACGTATCCGGGAAGTCAGGGAACAACGTTGGGACAGAACGTTGAGAGATATCGAACCAACTCACCAGGCGTACTGGAAGCTGGCTAGAGCTCTCAAATCAGATACCCTCACTGTCATACCCGCGCTAGAAATAGCCGACAACACCGAGGCGTTCGATGATGAGGAGAAAGCCGAATGCCTTGCTCAGAGTCTAGAGCTTCAATGCTCCCCACTACACAAAACGTCGACCAGTCACACCTGACGGAGGTGGACTCCGAGGTTGAACGTAGATCCTCCTTACCAGCGGAAACCACACTCGACCCAGTCACGGTGGAAGAAGTGCAAGATCTGATCAAGTCCCTCAAACCACGAAAGGCCCCAGGGATCGATGGCATTAACAATCGCGTGTTAAAACTCCTCCCGGCCACTTGATTATAATCTTAGTGAGCATCTTCAATGCCGCCATAACAAACTGCTCTTTCCCCGCGATCTGGAAGGAAGCAGACGTCATCGGTATTCACAAGCCTGGAAAACCGGCTAATAAACCGTCCAGCTACCGCCCAATCAGCCTACTGAGCACACTCAGCAAGCTTTACGAGAGGGTCATCCTCTCTAGACTAAGAGATTTTGCCATCAGCAAACATCTACTACCCGATGAGCAGTTTGGATTCCGTGCCAGACACTCATGCGTCCAACAGGTGCAACCCATCACGGAGCACATACTATCCCACTTTGCCCATCGCCCCGCCCTATAGGAACAGCCGCACTGTTCCTAGACGTAGCTAAGGCCTTCGACAAGGTCTGGCATAACGGTTTGATTTACAAGCTGTACCAGTTCGGTGTGCCAGACAGACTCGTGCTCATCTTGCGAGACTTCCTCCTAGGCCGTAGCTTCCGTTTTCGAGTGGAGGGAACACGCTCGTCCCCTCACCCACTCACAGCCGGTGTACCACAGGGCTCAGCCCTGTCTCCACTACTCTTCACGCTGTACACCAGCGACATCCCAAAAACTCCAGATGTAGAGTTGGCCCTCTTCGCGGATGACACCGCACTCTATACATCAGATCACAACCGACAAATGGCTTGCGTCCGGCTACAGGTAGCTGTAACAGAGCTAGGCGAATGGTTTCGCAAATGGAGGATAGAGGTAAATCCGGAGAAAAGCGCAGCAATGTTCTTTTCCCCAGGCACGCTTCGCTCTCCCAAACGCGCTTGCCTTCGCTTAAAAGCCATCTCGCTCTACGACCAAGAGATCCCCTGGGCAAAGTACACCAAATACCTGGGTGTCACTCTAGATCAGAACTTGCGCTTCAACGAGCATATCACTATAGTCCGGAATAGAGCACGATTTGTGATGGGTCGTCTAGCACCCATGATAGACAAACGAAGCAAAATGTCCCTCAGACACAAGCTTACTCTATATAAAACATGCATTTGCCCGATCATGACATACGCGAGTGTGGTATTCGGCCATGCCAAGCCTGCCCTTTTAAAGAAACTGCAAATATGAAGAAGCAACCCAAACCATAGTTCGTTTAAACTATGGTTTGGGTTGCTTCTTCATATACTCATTTGATATTCAGCAACTGCACCAATATTATTTTTATATTGGTGCAGGCCATTTGAAATATTTTTCGTTAATCTTCTTATAAAATTTGATGTCAAGACCTGCCCATGGTTTATTGATTATCTATCCAACATATCTATGGACAAGATTATTTTCAGAAGTGAAATTCACAATAACCTAGTCCATACAGCTAATGTTCGTGATGTTGTTAATGTCTATATTTTCCGATTCACTTGATTGTACATCGGTATCACAAAAACATATTCAATAATTGTTCATGGTCTGTAAGATTTTTAGTTTTTCGAACATTCAGAGACATGACTGACATTCCACGGGCTTTTGCAGTTAACAAGTTAAAGGTCTCTTGATCCACGGGATTAAATCTCCCCTGTGAATGTGTACCAAGTGCCCCGGCCTAACCTGGTATAGGCTTCGATCAAAGTGTATTGTTGATCGAAGGAAGGGTATAGGTTAAAAATGTTATTAACAAAATATATACTTAAAATCTGGCTCTTTTTCCGTGTTTATAAAAAAACTCCATCAATAATCATTTCCCTTACACAATTTAACCTTTTCCAACAATTTTCATAAACAATCGATTAAATAATAAAAAAACTAACCGATTTTTTGCACAACTCCAAACACTTAAAGGCGCCCACACATTACGGGACGCGTTCGTCAGCCGCGGCTGACGGATGCGTCCGAACAATATGCACACTAGAACCGTAACGCACACTCCAGATTGCTTTAGGACGTCCGAACGCTCAAAGTCACGTCCGCGACTTACGACTTATAATGTGCACACTTCAAAAGACTTGCCTTATCCACGCCCCTCAGCCGCGTTCGTCAGCCGTGACTTATAATATGAACACACCTTAATTATTAACCATTAAAAAAGTTTTCGACTTTGACAGCTGACAGTCAATGAACATGTTTTAGCTACCATTAACAATAGGTGTAGTCGAAACAATAGTCGAAACTTATGTAATACCTTTTAAAAGTTATGAAAATACCGTATATAAAGTTACCCATAAATATCAAGTGTCACTAGGTTTGTCAAAAGGACAATAAAAAACTAGTTCTCCTATTTTAATTATTTTGAAATATAATAGAAACTAGAGTTTACTCCGCGGCTTTTTTTTTTATTGGACTTGACTTTATGTTGTTGGTCCGAAGACCTCACAACCTTACTGGGGTTTCCGGGGCGAGTGCCTTTGCGAAGCAAAGGCGCTCGAGCCCGGAGGGCAACTTGCTAGAGGGGGCTCCCTAGGGAGTTTCACCTCGGCTGGACTGTTGCCATGAGAGGGGGATAAATCTAATGATGCCCACCATAAGGCGACACAATGCACTAAATATAATATAAAGCCCGAGAGAAAGGATCCCGGCGGACCGGGATCGGCGGTTCGCGGTGGCCTATGCTATCTTACTGCCGTTTCGCAACGTGTTATGGCTGGGAGAGAAGAAACGGCGAAAGAAACTTCCCAGCAACACGCCTAGTCTATCCTACGGGGGGTAGGGGTCGGGGGGGGTCTGTGTCTCCTGGCGCCCTCGCGGGGACGTGGAGAGATCGTGATTGGCGGCGTCAACGCCGCCGTCTGTGTCTGTCTGTCGGTGCCTGCCAGCCTGCCGTCCTAACCGCGGGCGGGCTGATCCGGGCCAGCCGTTTTGTGATATCGTCGACCTTGTCCGTGAGGATGTTATGCGGTCGTCGCACGAAAGCCTTTCGTCGAGGTTTATAATCAGACACGGACACGACGAGGGGATTTCGATGGTGCGGCGCTAGATCGAAATACTTACGCGAGAGCGACGTA
The DNA here is from genome assembly GCA_039645545.1 of Dendrolimus houi. Classification (NCBI taxonomy): domain Eukaryota; kingdom Metazoa; phylum Arthropoda; class Insecta; order Lepidoptera; family Lasiocampidae; genus Dendrolimus; species Dendrolimus houi. Next base: position 12,219,027 of record CM077132.1, read on the forward strand.
ATGTAGTTTTTGATGGAGGGAAGCTCCAGATCGCGGTGGATGTCGACATTATGCATATAGAGGGGAGCACCGACGGCTCTGCGCATGAATTTATACTGAACGATTTGCAGTTTCTTTAAAAGGGCAGGCTTGGCATGGCCGAATACCACACTCGCGTATGTCATGATCGGGCAAATGCATGTTTTATATAGAGTAAGCTTGTGTCTGAGGGACATTTTGCTTCGTTTGTCTATCATGGGTGCTAGACGACCCATCACAAATCGTGCTCTATTCCGGACTATAGTGATATGCTCGTTGAAGCGCAAGTTCTGATCTAGAGTGACACCCAGGTATTTGGTGTACTTTGCCCAGGGGATCTCTTGGTCGTAGAGCGAGATGGCTTTTAAGCGAAGGCAAGCGCGTTTGGGAGAGCGAAGCGTGCCTGGGGAAAAGAACATTGCTGCGCTTTTCTCCGGATTTACCTCTATCCTCCATTTGCGAAACCATTCGCCTAGCTCTGTTACAGCTACCTGTAGCCGGACGCAAGCCATTTGTCGGTTGTGATCTGATGTATAGAGTGCGGTGTCATCCGCGAAGAGGGCCAACTCTACATCTGGAGTTTTTGGGATGTCGCTGGTGTACAGCGTGAAGAGTAGTGGAGACAGGGCTGAGCCCTGTGGTACACCGGCTGTGAGTGGGTGAGGGGACGAGCGTGTTCCCTCCACTCGAAAACGGAAGCTACGGCCTAGGAGGAAGTCTCGCAAGATGAGCACGAGTCTGTCTGGCACACCGAACTGGTACAGCTTGTAAATCAAACCGTTATGCCAGACCTTGTCGAAGGCCTTAGCTACGTCTAGGAACAGTGCGGCTGTTCCTATAGGGCGGGGGCGATGGGCAAAGTGGGATAGTATGTGCTCCGTGATGGGTTGCACCTGTTGGACGCATGAGTGTCTGGCACGGAATCCAAACTGCTCATCGGGTAGTAGATGTTTGCTGATGGCAAAATCTCTTAGTCTAGAGAGGATGACCCTCTCGTAAAGCTTGCTGAGTGTGCTCAGTAGGCTGATTGGGCGGTAGCTGGACGGTTTATTAGCCGGTTTTCCAGGCTTGTGAATACCGATGATGTCTGCTTCCTTCCAGATCGCGGGGAAAGAGCAGTTTGTTATGGCGGCATTGAAGATGCTCACTAAGATTATAATCAAGTGGCCGGGGAGGAGTTTTAACACGCGATTGTTAATGCCATCGATCCCTGGGGCCTTTCGTGGTTTGAGGACTTGATCAGATCTTGCACTTCTTCCACCGTGACTGGGTCGAGTGTGGTTTCCGCTGGTAAGGAGGATCTACGTTCAACCTCGGAGTCCACCTCCGTCAGGTGTGACTGGTCGACGTTTTGTGTAGTGGGGGAGCATTGAAGCTCTAGACTCTGAGCAAGGCATTCGGCTTTCTCCTCATCATCGAACGCCTCGGTGTTGTCGGCTATTTCTAGCGCGGGTATGACAGTGAGGGTATCTGATTTGAGAGCTCTAGCCAGCTTCCAGTACGCCTGGTGAGTTGGTTCGATATCTCTCAACGTTCTGTCCCAACGTTGTTCCCTGACTTCCCGGATACGTAGTTTGACCTCGCGCTCTAGTTGGCGGAGTCGGACTCTGTTGTCTTCGGTGGGATATCTGTCGTGAGCTCTGGAGGCGGCTCTCTTTTCCCTCAGCAGTACCCTCACTTCGTCCGGCAGGCATAAGTGGCGGTCATTCTCCACTGGCACCTGTCTGGACGAGTTCCACACTGCGGATTGAAGGTGGCTGGTGAGGGCCTCGATCGCCGTCTCCGTGTCTTGGTGGGATTCGATGTGGTCCGGGATGCGGTCCAGGTCTTGTGATTCGGTTGCCTTGAGGAGGTCCCCAAGTCTCAACCAGTCCACAGAGGTCCTAGTTTCAGATGTCTGGTCCGCCTGTTGTCCTAATTTGAGGATAACCGGGCGATGGTCCGAGTCTATACCGTCCATCGTTTCGATCGAATGGAACTGAAGAGTTACGCCCCTCAGTAATGCTAGGTCGAGAGTGTTTGGGGTCCCCCAGTCGCGGTTGGGGGGGTATCTTGTGGGGGTCATGGGAGTTATTATATCAAACAAAAGATTGTCTGATATATTTATTAGGGCTCTGCCATTGGGGTTAGTGGTATTGCATCTCCACTGTTCGTGTTTGCAATTCAGATCTCCGGCTATTATAACAGCTGGGCCTAAGTTGAATAGGGCTTCTAGGTCTTTCTTAATAAGGGTTTTCTGGCACGCGAGGTATGCTGAGACTATGACTAGAGGTTGGTGGCCAGTCATTGCTAGTCTGCAGGGGGATACCTCTATACCTACTAGTGGTGGGGTGACTAGAGGCATGCAGTGTAGAGATCTTTTGAAATAGATCAGGGTGCCGCCACCACGGCCTATCCTGTCATGTCTAGTGACCCGATAGTTAGAGATCTTTGGATCTCTTTCACTCGGTTTCAGGAAGGTCTCCTGCACTAGTAGTATATCTACTTGATTGGTAACCAGGAAGTCATGGACCAAGTCGCGCTGGTTTCGAAGGCCGTTGGCGTTATAAGTCGCCAGAGTCAATGAGCGTGGTTTATTTCTATCTACATGCGCCATTTGTTACCGGTAACAATAATTTAACTAGGTTGTTTAGTTATAACGACCTAAGTACCTGGAGGAGGTACGCGTGATCCATTTCGATCACGAGTTGATCCCGGAGGGAGGGTTGATCAGACTCTGCAACTTGTCTCAGTTTTCGATCCAAGAGTTGGACCTCTGTTAGGTCGAAAGGTAAGTTCTTGGCGAATTTAGTCGCCAAGGCTAAGTCCTCCGCTAAAGAGTGGTGGGATGACGGCCCAGAAGGTGCTTTTAAAATGGGGGCGGGGGCAGGGGTTGCTGGGGTAGGCCGGCCATAATTGGGGCGCGCGTCCTTAGTGGAGGGAACGCTTCCGTCGTGGGAAGACCCGTCCAGTGATTTACCACTGGAGGGGGGGCCGCCACGAATGCGGGTTTGTTCGGCACTTTTCTAGTGCCTTTTTGGGCGTTGCCCTTTCCGACCTTACGTTTGGGTCGGGGGGGCGGCAGGACAGCCTCTGTAGTTAGCGGGGTGACCCGCTTGGCCGCAGAGAATGCATCTCGGTGGCTCCGGGGAGTCCCGGGTGCGTGTGCATTCCGAGGTCCCGTGGTCGCCCAGGCACTTGACGCACCTGGGACGGGATTGACAATGTAGGGCAGAGTGCCCATAAAGTTGGCAACGATGACACTGCCGCAGTGTATGTTTTTCGTGTGGACGTTCCACACGAAGGCCAGAGAGGCCACAGACCTTCTCAAGTTCGAAGATCTTTTTCCCCTCTGAGGAGAGGTCGAGGACGACCAATACTAGGTTTAGAGGAGACTTTGTTGCGTCGCCTCTGTGCATACGGTGCACTTCGTGCACCGGTAAAGCATGGGACTTAAGGTCCTCGAGAATGTAGGAACACTCGATTTCAAACTTTAGTACACTCGTGCTTCTTGTTTAAACAGCAGACGTCAATACAGGTTACATTGTATAAAATTTTTATGTTAGGGCTATTTTGCCCCGGAAAATTCACTTCATTTTATATCGCAAACTATGCCATCTCCCGGGATGAATAGTATTTATGTCCATTTTCTGTATTAAAACTACATTTAAACAAAATTACAGCAAAACCGATCCAGTACTCCTAGCACTTTTTCCGTGAAAGCTTAACAGACAGCCAGATCGAGTTACTATTTTTTATAGATGATTATATCTATAAACTTGAGAAATGATTGGTATCCCATACAAACTTTCATCGTCTATTTCAACCCGTTCTAGTTTTATTTATCTATCCCCCGTCTATCGGTCTGTAAACTACATAAATGACAACAATGACCAATATGACAAAAATGACTATAAGACCAAAATGATTAAGTCGATCAAAATGACCAAATCGACCAAAATAATCAGTGACCAAAATAATCAAAATGACAAATCACAAAAAAAACAAAATCTATCCTAAAATCTATGTCATTATCCAGGATGAAAAGTAACCCTTATCCACCTTCGTTATTAAAATTACATATATACCGAATTTCAGCCAAATCGGTCCAACAGTTTTTCCGTAAAAGCATAACAAATAATATTAACAGGGATAATATCCCTATTAATATAGCTGCGAAAGTATGTCTGTCTGTCTGTTCCATTTTCACCGATCTGGCTGAAATTCGGTATATATGTAATTTTAATACCCATGGTGGACAAGGGATGCTTTACATCCCGTATAATGGAATAGATTTATGTAAAGGTTATTTTTCTCATTTTGGTAATTTTTGTCATATTCGTCATTTTCGTCATTTATGTAGCTTACAAGATAGATAGACGGGGGATAGATAAATAAAACTAGAACGGGTTGAAATAGAGGATGTAAGTTTATATGGGACCAATAATTTCTCAAGTTTTTACTGGATCAGTTTTGCTGTAATTTTGTTTAAATGTAGTTTTAATACTAAAATGGACATAAATACTTTTAATGCCTAGAGATGGGACAGTTTGCAATATAAAATGAAGTAAACCTACCAGTGGCAAATAGCACTAACATTAAAATTTAGTACAATGTAACCTGTATAAATGCCGACTTTTTAAACAAGAGGCTCTCATGACCCGCAGCGTGGTCGCGGGGTAAACTTTAGTTATGTCTATAAAAGCTGAAATGTTCCCAACAAGAATATTATTGAAATGCGTAAACAACTAAAATTATATAAGTTAACTTCAAACGGCCCGTTATCTTTAAACATAATATCAACTGTGTAACCCACGCCTATTTAAACAATGGAAAGAGCTAAAAAACATCGAATAAGTAATGCATCCGAAGGAGCTTTACTATTATCATCACTGAAAGAAACCACCTACACTGCATAATTATGTATTCATAAAAGACAACCTCTTGTTGATTGATTTATTATAAGTGATCTTTGTAATTCTACAAACTGAAAATCGTCCTCAGGTAATTTTATTAATGTCAGGATAATATATTATTACTATACATTTATTTACTACTGGTTATTTGACTAAACTCAATACAAGTAACGTCAACTTTCTCCAAATGGCAAACACTCGTGTAGACGGTATCGTCGACACGCCACTTCTATTTGATAACAAAAGTGCAGCGGTGGTGCGGTGCCGGAGCGGTGGGGGCATGGTAGCGGCGCGGTCGCCCCTAATCAACTCTAGTTAAAAAGTGGATAGATAATTTATGAATTAAGTTCCTACTAGACTATTTGCTAATAATTATGTGTTTCAACGAAAATTGATTTGAACAAGATCCGTTGAGTAGTTTTTGAGGTATGGAGTATTTCAATCTTTTCAAAAAAATGTATTGCTTAATAGTCAGACGATAGGGTTAGAGTACATCTGTGACCTCTAAGAAATTCTTCAATTTATATGACCTGACAAGCATTTGATCGATTTATTTAAAAGCTACTGCACTGCACAACAAAACACCACTCTACAAATTCTCGCCCAAAATCTAGTAAATAACAATTACAACTGTTTGAGGCTCCTTAGTTAAATGACTAAAAATATGCTTGCATGTCACATCTACAGAATCCTTCTTAGTGCGTAGATTGTCACAACCTTGCTAGATTAACTTACTCCTTTTAAGGTCATGATTTTTATACAAATGATATGAGTATATTATCATTACTCTTGCTGTATATTTTCGATACCCAAGCGTAACCGCGTCAATTATCTTAGAAAATCTTTAAAAAATCTTAGATCTTTGTAGTTTTATTTTTGTTATTGTTTTCTTGTTTTTCTGTTAGTTTTTTTTACTATTTTTTCTCATTTGTGGAGGTTATCAATAGCTTTTCCTTGTCTAGTCTATAATCTTGTTATTATTATTATTATTATAGCTGTTGGCACACAAATAAAAAAATATTTACATTGATCATTTGCTCAATGTACAAGCGCAACCGTGTCGAATGATTAGATGCCGCCTTTGAGCGCGTCTAATCTATTGATGGACGAGTTAATTCACAATTTCCATAACTAAAGGCCACAAGAATCATATTTATCTAATATGTACAGAGTGAAAGTTTTCACATATCTAGTATTAGAATTCGGATGCGCTGGGAATGTATGCTTCAAAATCCTAGGTCCACTTTCCAAATTCTTTTTCTACAGGGTATTCGATATCTCTTGTTAGATGTTTGACACAAATATCCTTCATGACGTCGCGCGAGTACTTCTTGCGTTTACACCTTTTACCGAACTGCACATCACATTGTATTCGGTATATCTTATTAAACTATTGGTACGAATATCCTTTACGACGTCAAGCTAATATTGCTTGGATTTAGATTTTTTAGCGTTCTGCACTTTACATCGTATTCGGTATATCTTATTAAATTATTGGTACGAATATCCTTCACGACGTTAAACTAGTATTTATTGGATTTATACCTTTTATCCCACTGTACTTTACATGGTATTTGGTATATCTTATTAAACCATTGGCATGAATATTTTTCACGACGTCAAGCTACTGTTACGAATTGCGAGACTCGAATTAAAATGCCATTGGAATTATTATACAGTTTATTAGAACTATACAAACACTTATAACACAGGTACAAATATAACCGAACACAACATATCCAAACGTAATGCAGAGGGTCATAATTCAATAAAACGCGCAAAGTCCGTCAGTACTAGATTCCCGATGGAACACAAGTTACGCCTTGATAGTGGTTCTCGCTTGATTGCCCCCTCTCCCCATCAGGCCGTCGTTTTATACCTCACAAACACAAATGTGACCGTATCGTCGTCGACGTAATCCGCGACACCTGGCTAATGATTCGGCCGCAAGTGGTCATAAACGAGTACAATAAAACAACGGGCTGTTCTCTAGAAACGTATGCCAATAAATAAGTAAATAAAAGGAGACGATCATAAAAGAATTACAATTAGTTCAAATGCCGACAGGTAATAAAATGTGTTTTTTACAGATATCGGTTGAATTTTGTTTTTGTCGGAACCTAAGTTGAAACACTACCATTTCCTGGATCTACACCTTTTACCGCACTACACTTTACAAGGTATTCGGTTTCTCTTATTGATTCTTATTGATTGATGATAGGTCATTGATACAAATGTCCTTCAAGACGTCAAGCTAGCGTCAATATACTTCTTCCACGGCAGTAGCAATCGTAAGCGGTTTGTTTATTGATGCCGGATAAAATAATGATGTAGTAAATATCTAATATTTAAACAAAATTTTTGTAGTGGTTTAATTTTTTCCATCTCAAAGAGAATGGTACATTTTTCTACGAGAGGATAACATAAACAATTGCAACGAATGAGTAGTTAATGTCTCATGTCAAGCTTAGAAGTCCTAGACCATCTAGTTCAGGATTTCGACATTTCATACTGCTCGACAGTATAAGAAGTCAGGTAGTTAAAAAATAAGTATGTATTTTATTTCGCCGAGAACGCTAAACTACATGAAATGAATGGAGACTTGCTCACTGTAAATGTATACGGGGGGGGGGGGGGGGGTCCATACCATCCGAGTTTGCAGTTTCGGCTTAGCTAATATTTTGCGAACTTGGGAGGCCCGAGCCTAGCAGTGGGACATTTATGGGCTGATATTATCTATACATACAACAAAACTGAAGAGGTCGAATTTCTGTACAATGAATAAAAATGCTAAAAACAGAGTCAGGGGATGTAAGAAGTGAAATAGAAATATTTTAGATTTTTTTAAATTTTATGTTTCTCTGTTTGTCTATCTGTTTGTACCGGCTAATCTCCGAAACGACAGGACCGATTTCAATGAAATTTTGTATGGTGGTAGCTTATACTCCTGGTCAACATATAGGATACTTTTGATCCAGAAAAATTAAAGAGTTCCCGTGGGATAGTTAAAAAACCATACCACGCGGACGAAGTCGCGGGAATCAGCTAGTATAATATATAATATATCTTGCGACCTTTTTGCTCGTGTTATTGGGGAACACTAAGATGGTCTAAGAGGGTAACCTGCAGTCGCAACTACTCCCCCCGCACTGCCTCCATGTTTCGGGTTGTGGGTTGTGCAAATTTTAATTCTCACTAGACGTAAAATTAAAGATTCTATTGCGAGCTTGTTAAATAAAAATAACTGAAAACCATTTATTAATACAATTTTAACTTAATTAAACTAGATGACAGAATAGCATTAATAAATGACAGAAAATAAATTATCAGCGTTCAATTTCGAGCCGAGATTTTATAATGCATTTAAATTAAAAGTAATAAAATGAAATCCAATAACTATAAACATTTGAAAGCTGATTTATCATATGATCATTTTACGACTGTACAGTAATCTGTATTAGAACTTGTATGTAAACCAGATTTTCAATAATTGCAGTTCAGAACATAAGGGTAGTTTGAATTCTGAAACATTTAATTTTGAATTAAGACGTAGTACTACGCATTGCAGGTGTGCCCATTATTTAAATTGTGAAACATGCCAAACAAGCACACGGCCCACGTACTGGTACTGTCGCCTATAAAAGTTTGCAACACCAAGTGGGAAGCCAAAATGTGAAGGGTTTAGGAAAGGATAGAGGGGGTAGTATAGGAAAGATGGGATAAAGGGAAGATCAGACCAGAAAAATAGGATAAGGAATAGATAGAGATGAGATTAGAGAAGGGGAAGTGGGCCATCGGAACTCTCATTCGTCGCACGAAACACGGCTAGATCAAGGATAAACATTACTCGCCGATATTCTGTGAGAGCCTGGCATGACACCATACATTGATTCCAGCGTGATTCTACCAGTCTATCACGTTAACAATTTGCCGGAAACATACTATGATTTTTGTTGGGATTTTAAGTAACTTAATTTTCCCTGTAGCTGCTAAATTCAGGATTTTTTTCTTGAGAGATGGCAGAGTATTGTTGTAAATTATTGTTTCAATTTGTCATTTTGAGTCCTTAATGAAATAAAATAAGTAATATTATATATATATATATATATATATATATATATATATATATATACTCGCTGACCCGGCCACGCGTTGCTGTGGCTCAGTAAAATAAAAAATATAAATTAAAATGAAACCTATCCTATCTTTCAAGTTGGATCAAACTGCACACGGTGTGCAAATTTGATTAAAATCGGTTAAGTAGTTTAGGGAGTCCATCGCGGACAAACAACGTGACACGTACTTTATATATATTAAGATATTCGATGGCGAGGATGACCATAGGATACTTTATATCCCGAAAAATGCGATAGTTTCCGGGATAAAAATGTATTTATCTTTCTGTTTGTTATGCTTTTACGGAAAAACTACTGGATCGATTTAGTTGAAATTCGGTATATTAGTTGGGGGAAAAAGTCTTTTCGCATATAGTATGTATGAACTTGTAATAAGATCTCTTTGGCTATACCATTTGTATCTGGCTGGTTTTGGTATCATTAAAAAGTTTTAATTTTAAAGAAGACAATTCCAAATTCAAATTAGAAAAATGTGTGATTTTCATTTGTTTTTCGTATTGTTAAAATGAGTGAATCTAATGAAGAAATTCGATACATTTTAAAATTTTACTACAAAAAAGGTAAAAATGCAACACAAGCCGCGAAAAAAATTTGTAATATTTATGGACCTAATGCAGTATCTGTGAGAGTAGCGCAAGTTTGGTTTAAGCATTTTCAATCCGGAAATTTTGATATCAAAGATGCACGTCGCTCTGGTCGCCCTGCTACGGACAAAATTGATGCCATTTTTTAAAAAGTGGAGCAAGATCGGCATATTAGTAGTTACGATGTAGCTGGAGAACTGGGAATTGACCACAAAACGGTTTGGCGCATTTGAAAAAAGCTGGGTACACAAAAAGCTCGATTGCCTCATGAGCTCACTGAAAGAAACCTAATGAACCGTGTACTCATTTGTGATTCTTTATTACGACGTAATGAAACCGAACCATTTTTGAAGAAGCTGATAACTGGTGATGAAAAGTGGATCACGTACGACAAGAACGTGTGAAAAAGATCGTGGTCAAAGGCCGGTCAGGCTTCACAGACTGGCGAAACCCGGGTTAACTCGCAACAAGGTGACGCTGTGTGTATGGTGGGATTAGAAGGGCATTATTCATTATGAGCTGTTACCGCCAGGCAGGACCATCAATTCTGAACTGTACTGCGAACAACTGATGAGATTAAAGCAAAAACTTGAGAGAAAGCGGCCGGAATTAGTCAACAAAAGGGGTGTGGTTTTTCACCGTGATAACGCTAGACCTCACACATCTTTAGCTACTCAGCAAAAATTACGAGAGTTTGGCTGGGGGTGTTAATGCATCCGCCGTATATTCCTGACCTTGCACCTTCAGATTTTCACCTGTTTCGGTCTCTGCAGAATTCCTTAGGCAGTGTCAGGTTAACATCACGAGAGGACTGCCAAAACCACTTGTCGCAGTTTTTTGATCAGAAGTCCCAAATTTTTTATAGCAATGAGATCACGTCCCTACCTATAAGATCGGAAAAAGTTATCCAACAAAATGGCACCTACATACTTTAGTCAAATGTAAATAAACGTTATAAAAAAACCTTTTGAATTTTTATATAAAATGTGAAGAAACTTTTTCCCCAACCTATTATATGTAAATTTTTTATCGAAGGTGGATAAGGGATATCTTTCATCCCGGATTATTGGATAGATTTTGGGATAGATTTATGTACAGGTTATCTCAGAAAAAGTTATAGGTTTTTTATTTGTGGATTGCCATTTTCGTCATTCTGCTTATTTTTGTCAATTTGGTAGTTTCGATAATTTTGGTAGTTGTGGTAGGTTTGGTAGTTTTGGTTGTTTGGTAATTTTGATAGTTTCAATAGTTTTGGTAGTGTCGGTTGTTTTGGTAGTTGTGGTAGTTTTAGTTGGTAATTTTGATTGGTAGTTTCGGTAGTTTTGGTAGTTTTGGTGGTTCTGGCTGGTTGTTTTGGTAGTTGTGGTAGTTTTTGTAGTTTTGGTCATTTGTGTAGTTTACAGTGAGATAGAGGGGATTTATTTTATTATTTATTTCATTTCTCAAGTTTATAGATATAACAATTCACAATCTATAAAAAAATACGATAATAACTCGATTTGTCTGTCTGAATACCGAAAATGGAAATAGATACTTTTCATCCCAAGAGATGGGATAGTTTGCGATATAAAATGAGGGCAAATAGCACCGACATAAAAATATAATACAATTTAACCTATATTATAACCCCTGCTCTTTAAACAAGAGGTTCTAGACTTTGACCCGCGGCCAGGCCGCGAGGTAATCTCTGGTATATATAACGTAAATTGTGAACAGCAAATATCAATGGTAACCTGACCACGGTTGTAAATAGATAATATAGTCAACTTAACATATTAAAATGTCTCGTTTTATTTAAGTATATTAAATAATTACATAGAATATTTATAACTCTAGAAAGATATAGTTCGTGCATTAATTTTTAAAAAGAAATTTTGAAATTTTTCTATACGGAGGATCCTGAGACAAGTACAGGAAGAATTGTAATGAAGTCGGGATATATAGGCTTTAATAGGTTAGTTTTATCCCGAATTATCTATTAGGTACAGAGTTATTTCTTGTATTAGGTACAGTAATATTGTATCGTATGTATGTATAATAGGTATAACAAAAAACTATAAACAGTCCTTTGTTTATCTGCACCAATGCATTCATCTATTTTTTGGACTATTAGTCTGCATTATTGCTAATGGTAAAATAAAACACTTGAAAACTAAGAATTGTACTATCCTACCTATTTAACAGATTTGGAATTTATATTTCAATAAAATAAAAAATTAAATCTTTGTTATATTGAGCAGATTACTTCTTAGTTTTTATCATTTTAATAGAATAATTAATCCTAATTGTACACAAGGCAAATAAACATCTAGGTCATCCGCAATTAGTTATTCAATAACTGGCTTTCAAAGATAGAGTAGGTAATATAAGATTTGTTTAAATTATATTTTTTTATAAATTTAAATTTCCATGTTATATATAAAAAAATATTTTCTAGACATTATATTATTTAAAAAAAATACACATGCATCATCTACCTTTGTCCTTTAAGCATTTGCAATAAGTATTTACAACTGCGTTTATTAAATTTAACAAGAGTCATATAATTAAAACAATACTTAATTAAGATAATATGATTTATTTGAGCATTAACGTAGAAGAAGTTTCTTTTATGAATCCATGGTAGAAGGTGTGGCAAGTAAATACATGTATCTATGAAAAATATAAAACTTTCGTTCTCAAAGTCTCTATATGTACGAAACATGTATCCGAACCGAAAAATGCTTGTAAAGTTGTAAATACTATGAAGATTACACGATATTCTCTGTATAGTTAACTATACTTTTTAAAAATTATCGCTGATAACGCTATCTAGCGGTTAACGGTAATATTACAAAACCGGCTTATACAAAAACCATATTGTTACAGCGATTTACTTAACAAATAGTCTAATTTTGCCATATAATACAGTAACTTTGTAATACTTTTCATTTCATAACGACTCACCTAAAGTTCTTTTTCTTCTATCTTTGTAGTCATAACGCTCCAAGCAATTTGCTTCTCTAAAACAGATGAAACTCTCAACTACGTAGTCCGCATGCTGGCCACTTTGTTCAAAAATTCTCCGCTAGATGCTCTACTGTGCGGCGATAAAGCGAAATTCAATTCAATATGGCGGCACCATTCGCCTCTGGAACAGGGCGGGGAGTGCAGTTGCCGTATCGACACTACAATACCTACGCGTATTTTTGTCGAATCCATCGTCTTCGTGACTTGGACGCGGGTGATATTGCGAAATAATCCAGTGTTTCTGTGTGCATTTATGCTGTTTGTGTTATGTTTTGTGCAAAATGGTGATTTTGTGGTGAGAAGCGTGAAAGGACTTTAGGGTAACAATGTCTAGCAGTTGACATGTTTATCTGTGTCGTGTGTGAAGATTTTCCCTTCGCGTGAGGAGGTGCTGTGCGCTAGTGTGCGCGCTGGCGCTCCTGTGTGTGTGCCGCGACGTGGATACGCGAGGATCCTATGATGGATTGCATTTCCATAAACGTATAGGTAATACTCATTTACAATTTTTTATTCGATTTGTGGTCATGTTTTCTCTTGTGTAGTCCTCTTGCAGAAATATGACTTTGGGCCGCCTTTCGCGGTCGCTTTGTTTTAGCCAAGTTGCTCTGTATAATAGCGCATGTATTGCGATGTAAGGATGTAGGTACCCTAAATCGATATAGGGATAATGTGGCTTTTGAGCGCGAATAATACGGTGAGCTTTTCGGTTTTTATTTTTCCTTATCTCGATGAATGATGTTGAAAGACCTTGAGTGGTTTAGCCTTACGAAATGTTTTCCTCTATGGTTCATTGTGTAACGCCGTATTTGAACCTTTCTTGCAATGTCTTGTTTTATTTAGGAATTAGCCTTGTGAACGTGTCGTTCTTATAAAAATCTAATTATTTTCTCATATAATTATTAAAACACTCAATAAAAAACAAAGAATATGCTAAGTCATACAGTTACACAACTCAAGCACTAAGCTTTTAAGTATAACCGATTCACACTCACGCACAAGTTCTTGCTTCTATACCATTGAATTTTAATTCATTACATTCATGCAAAGTCGCCCGAGAATATGGTTCCCCTCGCTCTGTTCGCTGCCTCTGGTTATCAGCTTACAAAATGTCTAAAGCTGTCTTCCTCCAACATGCTAATAGAACGTATAGCGTCGTCCTTTTTTGGCGCATATTGCGCGTTTTTCTTCTTTTGCCGCGTCATATGGCAGTGTCGAGACATGAGTGTAGTTTGGAGTGCTCGAAAGTGCGACCGGCGAGCATTTTTCGTATTGTGGCCGGTCGAATGAGTCGTTATTGTTAGGTCGGCAGTTTGACCCTAATTGATTTGAGTTCCTTTGTTTGGGGGTCGGGAAGGTTGTTGTAATAAGAGGGTACCTAGTACCTACGTTGAGAGCAACCGCGCATCCAAGCTGCGCAGTTAGACCTTTGGTACCCGCCCGCGTCGCACGTGGTCTGGCCTGAAACAAACCGCGAATCTTTTGTTTAGCCAATTGTTAACATAATACAGGATTGAACGATCAATTCTTGTGGTATCACATTCCATCTGAACCACGTAAGTTGCTTAAAATTAGTGACCTGTTAATAGTTACTGACATTTCTAAAGGTGAATTAAAAACAAATTGATTGGCATTGTTGTGAGAAGGTCAAATGTAGGAGTATTTTGATATAAGGATTTTGCCACTGAAACATTACTAAAACCTAAAAAATTTTAACTTTCTTGTTTTTAATTTTGCTTTTTAAGTATTTTAAATCTTCATTTAATACATAGTTTAGGACATCAATAACTAATATAATAACAACTAATAAAAGCTAAATAATATTATATAATATCACAGATATAACCAGTAAATGCAATGTATGCGTAGAGAAATATAGATATTCATTTTCTGGAATCAGAGATTTTGATTCCTAATGATTTTCCATTGCTTTATGTTACTGTGAATATATTTCTCGAATTATTATTAAATTGAGTAAAAAATGGCAAAGCACACTAGGTGTAGGTGAATGGTAGAGTTTTCAGAGACCACAACATTTTTACATACATAGTTCTAATGTAAGCAATATTAAACATCCATATGAATGTAGATTCTTTAAATTTATCATCGACGACGTCAACCGTAGATATAGTTAACTGATATTGAAAACAGAATATAATTTTAGCGATGATCGAAACGGTAGAGCTAATTTATCTAAAATTAGCGACCTGTTATGACATACTGGTAATAATAGATTTATGTATATGAATCCCGAAAAAATTACATTGTGTTGCTTTTAATTACTTTTGGTTGTACAACATAGGACTCTTCAAAAAAAGGTGTAAACAGATATTAAAAATCTCAAAGAGATAGGCAACTTATCGGTTCTCTTAGTGTTATAGAAGTTCAAGAGTAACCTCTCAGGATCAAGTGAACTACAAGCAAACATAATAATATCTTCTATCTAATTTTAGGCATATTGGCCCTTACTATTCCGATCAGTAAAAGACTGAATATTCAAGACATTGTACAACAGAGAGAAGTTGAATGATTTTTGATACCATATCAATCAAGAAGTACGTTAATTATAATGGGAAGACCCTTTCAGACATTGGAATTGACAAGAATAAATTACATATTCAACTTCTTTTGACCAATAACTGTATCCTTATTATTTATCCTCTTAAGGGATTTTAGATAGATAGATAGATAACACTTTATTGTACACCATTACAGAAAACTTACGAACTAGTATTATTCTAATTGTGTACAAAGAGCGGTCTTATCGCTAAAAAGCGATCTCTTCCAGACAACCCGTGGCAGGAATATTGCTGATTAGGAATGGCGATGGTGGTATACATAATTATCGTACGATTACTTACATTTTAATAATAAATATATAACTATACTATATATACAAATATACACATAAGTTTAGAATCATCAACAAAAAATTGATTGATTCTCCATTTGTTACTTCTATATTTCTCTTGCTATTTTAGAGCAATTGTTTCTTATTATATATTATCGTTTTGGTACATTTATTGTATAATATTTCCAAAAATAAAGCAAAGGGAGGATGTAAGTGCGAATCTCTTAATACATTGTTTGTTATTCATGCGTCTGGACTCGTCATGCAAAGTGAAATGCTGAATTATGTAGATATTGCTACGAGGATTGCATTAAATTTATTATAAGTAACTTCTATGCAAGACCAACTAACTTTATTGGTGTTGGTATAAGAAAGGGATTAGAGTATAAACTTTTAATCATTAAATTATCTTTATACATTTATTCACATCAAAATATACATAAATTATAAACTAGTACAATCAAGAAGACTTATATTCTACCTATAATATAATCCTTTGTAGTTATACTATAAGTAGAATACTGAGCGTATGTCATCGAAGTCAGTGGATGAGGTTGGCTACAGTAGCCTAGCTGGATCTGCTATCCACAATATCTTTTACTTTTTAAGAACATGTCAGTTTTATTTTTACGCTAATTATAATATCCTCACTTGAACTGAAGCGTGCACTAAAATGATTTTGCAAAATGTTGCCACGTCAGTCACATGAAGCTTGACGATGAAACTGCAAAGGCGGCATTAACTTGGAGCATATAAGAATTGTTTAAGATTTTATTGGATATCTAAAATTAGAAAGCTATATATAAGTATATATCTGTCTACAGATTGAAGAAATTATACTTTACCACACGGTCGATGTTCTTGTAAATCATTCACTGAGTTAGTGTTCATTACAATATCATTTATTTATTTATATTCACACGCATTAAATGTAGTTCATCATATTTCAACTGTCCATGAATGACTGCATATAATACATTATTGCCGAGATCCTACATGTTTAGTTCAGCTAGTTTTACTAGATCGAAAATTCTGGATATTTTTCTGGATGGTATTTGAACAAAACTTTTTGCTTTATACGACACACGTGAAAGTCGTATGTCGTTACTTACACAATAATGGCATTAACTCGCATGCATTTTGTAAGCGACTGAGGTCATGTCCGTAGGTACTTTTATCAAATGCGATTGTGAATAACACTTTATCGTATTCTTTGAATTTCATCTGACATTTATGTACTTTGGTTTGATAAACTACTAACAAATACCCTAAGAGCTTTGAAATACCTTTAAGCACAAATAAGAAAGGGCCTCCGTTACCTTATTATTGCTTATAATACATAAGAAGGGTTCCCTGACTACTTTTGTATTACTTACGAAAGGTTTCCCCGTCTTTATTTGTACAATAGCTTTATTATTTTTGCCTCTTACTTTTGCGAAATGTAGATACACGTTTGGAAATTGAAACTTATGCACCTGTATTATAAATGTAGATTTAAATGCACATAATTATCTTTTATTGTATGTTTTGTATAATTTTTATCTTAGTCATTGAACTCGCAATTTGCAATATTGAGGTCTATACAGACTTATCAATAAAAAGAAATGTAATATTATCCTGTACAGAAAAATATTGGATCGAATAAAACGCGTGTGGTATTTAAATATAATGTTATTGAAGTCTTACGGTCTTATTCATATTGAGTTAGAGTAAGTTTGAAGGATTCTTTATGGTTCTTAACGAAAAGAACCATAAAGAATCGTTTAAACTTACTGTAATTCAATGAATAAGACCGTTAAAGTACAAAAGATATGTGTACATTTTCTAAAGTTGAATTAATTTTTTTCCGATAGACAGAAATTGATTCTAAAAACATGTATTCGAAGACATTTTTTTATTCAGGCTAAATTATACGGCGAGTATTATACACCATAAAAAGCTTGATTAAAAATCTTTGAGTTAATTTTGTCATTTTCAAATATATAATACCTATAATATTTAATAATAATATACTCCGTCTGTAGTAAATAACAAAAAATCATATCCGAGATCTACTCGCCCGGAAATCCAATTCGGGACCTATATGTAGGTTCTGTAAGTAACTCACAGAGCACCAGACAACAGATTTCGCATTATCGGATATAATATTATTAGATTGGCAACAAAGTTACCGCAGTTTTTTTTAAACTTTAGCATTCCACATGTCATTAAACGTTTTTCGAATAATATTTTAAATCATTCAAATAAGGATATTTTGTGCTACCGGAATATGTTTTGTTTTTTGTTCAAGTTAATTATGTTAATTTTAGATCATTAAGTTTGAATGTCAAGTTGAAAGAAATTACTATTTTTAACACTTTATTATTTTTGCTTCTAATCAAGGTTCAATGGCAGTATAATCTACTCGCGATATTTGTGCTATGTGTTTAGAAGGTAACAGTACTTAAAAACCTCTCGCAATTAGTATGCCAAGTTAAAAATTGGCAGATTACTTGGCAGTTTTGATCACAAAGACGCACTTTGTTCTCGCCGTCCAGTTGAGTTTGATGAAAAGCGATAAAAAACTGCAGGAGCGTAATTGTTAACCCAATACAATACAACAATACGGATACGTTTTCATACATTTTTAGGCCCAGATTGTAAAAAGATGAGAGTGAATTTAAGATTAATTTTAATTTATATTGTGTTGATATTTTTATATATAGTGTCTTCATTCTATTATAATAATTGTAGAAATTCATTCCATAAATCGATTATGGTAATCGATAACTTATTTTATTTGTGATCTTATAATAATATTTCTCGTCTTTCAGATATAATTAAGAGCGGATATTTTCCATTTTGTAATTTAAAAATACGACTCTTTTTTTTGAAGCCATATCTCAACTCATTACATTTCTTTGGCCCAAAAGTCCCTCGTCTCCTTATAGTAATATCAGAAAGAGAACTGAGAGTACTGACAATAAAACCATGTCACGTCTTGTAAATGGCTTCGTTCAATGGCTCAAAGAAAGTTCGTACATCCACTTAAATTTCCCCCCCTTTTATAGCCTATTGAAGTGCACATCGCATTATTTAAATAACTGCCTACGAAGATCGAAGTTAAACAATGAAGGATTATAGGTTTTTGATGTAATAATAACACGCAAACGTAACTGCGTGCAGGTAATGTTAAGCAGATAGATCTTAGAAAACGGTAAAAGTATTTGGCGGTCCATTTGAAATAGGATTATCAGACCAAAAAATATATATTTTGGAAAAAAAATTAGTAAATCATTCTATTTAAATCAAGTTCTTGAAGTTTCTTTCAATATTTTCGTTGGTTTTATATGAAAATAAAGATGTCTTCTATATTTAAGTTAATGTCATTTTAATATCTACAAAAACATTGCTTTTATCTTGAATTTGTGTTATTGAAATATGTATCGTTGCCTTGATCTTGTATTCAATTTATTTATGATTAATTTTAATGGTGACAATTTACAGATCACGGTTGCGTAATTTTCCATATTATATTCAGAAGTAAATTTGTTTATTTCTATTAAATGACAATCATTGACATCTATCCTGTGTGTTGAGTCAGTTTAAATAGTATATTATATACCATGCAAATACTAATATTGTCCAATCTTTTATTATTACTTTACTATATACTGTACTTTCATTTTAAAAGTAGCATATTTTAGGTTTTATAAGTAAGTGAATATCAAATAAGACTTTGCTTAAAAGCCTTTGTTACTAGGCTACAAATAATATAACGGCAAATAATATTTTCTTAAGTTTTCGCGACTTGTATACATAATAAAACTAGTCTACGTCTACTACTACGAAACGTCGGAATAACAAAAATCAAATAAATTACCGCGCTTAAAACCGTTAAAACGTAGTTTTATTATGTAACGGCAAGTTCTATTTTAGCCATATTTATTATGAGTACTAAACCCGGTAATGATTTCAATTGAAATTACTAAAGATGTGAAGAGATCTCAGCGTATTACATTCCTAGTGATATTGAAAAAAAACAGAAAAACGTTTTATAATATGATGCGCAAGTGCATTAAGTCTTACCACATGCCACCCATACTTGACACGTGTCAGGCTAGACTGTGATCAGGACGCGGGAAACCGCGGCCATGATCCAATCTTGGTCAGTAGAGTTGGAAAACCCTGTTGCTGGCATTGACACGGTGGAGGCGGTTCGACCGCAGCTGTTGCGATGGCTCTCGCGGAAACGCGGGACCCTGACCTTCAGAATGACACAGATACTTACCGGGCACGGTTGCTTCGATAAGTATCTGTGTCAGATTGCGGGCTGCTTGCCTTCACCCCAATGCCGCCAGTGTGGCGCGCTGGACACGGCGTTACACACGCTAGTCGAGTGCGCAGCATGGGCACCTCAGAGGTTTGAACTCGAGACACTTGTAGGACCGATCGAATCGCTGGGCGATCTGGTGCAAGCCATGCTGCACAGCGACGATTGGTGGGTGGGTGCGGCCAATTTCTGCGAGACGGTAGTGTCTCATAAGGAGGCCGCGGAACGAGATAGGGAGAGAGATGGTAGTGCGCATGCGTCTCGCGGGCGCCGACGTCAGTTGGGGAGCCCGGAGGCGCAGGTATGCGCATGACCTCCCTCCCTGAAATACCGCTGCAGGGGCCCTCTGGCATCTAGGGGAGCAGAGGAGTCTTCACCCCTGTTGACGAAGTGAGTTTGCCTCTCCCGGGGCATTCTCAAGCACTTGTGCGCTAGGATCGGTGTGGGCGTAACTACGTTCTGTATCTCACGCCTTTCCTGCCATAAGCGCGGGGCACATGGGAGGAGGGTGGTTTTAGTGGGGTATTGATTAGTCGAGTCTCCACACAAGCCGGTTGATTATTGTTTGGATTGCCTCAGTGGAAAGCCTCCATGATCAACAACGGTCTAATCCCTAGCAAAGGACCCGGTATGTGCGAAATGCATTTCCCCCGCCTTAAAAAAAAAAAAAAAAAAAAAAAAAAAAAAAAAAAAAGTGTCAGGCTAGACTGGAGCAACGTGCACGCCTCCCGCTTAGCTATTGCTTTTCTAAACCTTAGTCTATTTTTTATTAATATAGAGAGTTTATGGCTGGAATTTGGAGGCTGATGTATTGTTGTGTAGTTTGATTGTTTAAAAATGTTACAATATTTTCTAAAGATATTAAGTATTTATATTTATTAATAACGGTAGTATTTTGAAAACATATGATGTATATATGTAATATACATAGTATATTGATTGAAAATTTCAGAAGTAGAAGACTAATGGTTGGTTCCTACACTTACCGACCGTTCATTTACCTTACTATCGGTTAAAACTAACGTACAAGAAACATAAGTACGGCAAGTGAATGAATAGTAATATATATAGGAACCGGCCTAAGTACATACTACTATGGGCATGGAATGAGGAGGGATGAAAATACATGACAAAATGAATATGAAACTGAAAGGTTTACGGGTACAAATGTAAAGGTAAACAAAACAGAATATGTATGGATTGTGTGAAGGATGACATGATAATAATTTGTGGTGTGACAGAGGATAGCGGAATAGAGGAGTATATGGAAGGAAAATATATATATTGTGCCGACCCTAAATAATTGGGAGAATGTGAAAGAAAGAAAAGAGATTATTTAAGCATTAAATACTGTGTATCGAAACTATCCCTTGTGCGTGTTCCAACACGAACTTGGCGGGGTTTTAGTGATTGCAAGATTATGTTAAAAAATATTTCACACTGGTTAAAAGTAACGTAATTCTAAAAAAGTATACCTAAATAAACAGAGGAAAAAGCTAACCTTTATATTGCGAAAAAATTACCGATTCGCTGCCATCTTTTTATTTCATTTTTGTGAAACCAAATTAAGTTAATACCATATTTATTATGTGCTTTAAGTACCAAGGAAACAAAACTGGTTTTATAATGTGTAAGTAATTACCCTTAAAATATGCTAATAAATTTTATTAAAATATTACTGTGGTTCTTTGACTTAATTATTGCCCAGAATATGAGAATTCGCTAAGTATTGACATCGTTCGCATTAATTGGAGCGTTTATTTGCTTATAATTTAATCAAAGTGTTTGTAAGCATGCGATACCTTATTTTAACAACGATTTAACGGTTGATTTGGGGTTCTGTGACGGCTATCGATTTCGTTTATAAAAGCAACACTTTATTTGGAAATTTATATCCGTCCTATTTATTATTTGTAGTCTATCTATAAAGACACAGAAAGAATTTTCTTGTTCTTTCTCTTTTCTAAATTCACAGTACAAACTTGATTCTTCTATATATTTATTATATTACTAGGATATGCCTGG
Organism: Dendrolimus houi; assembly: GCA_039645545.1. Lineage (NCBI taxonomy): Eukaryota > Metazoa > Arthropoda > Insecta > Lepidoptera > Lasiocampidae > Dendrolimus > Dendrolimus houi. The sequence continues at coordinate 12,240,854 of CM077132.1, forward strand.
ACTTCGTCCACGCTTGACTATATCACACAGTTTATTACATTAAATTTGCTATCGAATAGTGAAAGAATCACATTGTAATTCATTTATTTTTAATTTGGCAATTTTAAATAATTCCCAGAAAAATTGAATTAAGGCTAATTTGGATTAGAAGATTCCGAAAAAATAAATTTTAGAATTTTTATCTGTCTGTTAGAGCATCACGTGAAAATTAATACACGGATGTAATTCAAATTCGACACAGAGTTAGCTTATATATCTCGGATACTTTTTGTACCATCGTTTCCTTGGGATAGATGAATATAGCGAAAAAATGCCGCTGCAGTCGCATTAAATGCCAAGGCTGAATTATCAAATAAATCGTCGTTATAGTAACGCGAATGCAGTTCCGCTGGCACGTGCTAGTATATTTTATAATAAAATCGGTCATGTATATGTCGGCAACGCATAATGGAGAGTTCCGTAGAGGGACTGATGTCCACTGTTTTTGTAATTTGGCTATCAATTTGGCTATCCTTGTAACCTAATTTCATGTCCCAAAAAGTATTCATCGGATCTTGTTCCAATCAATTTTAAATTAGGCCTATTGTAAGTAAAGTACAACTTAGTCTATACTTTGCTAATTCTAATTAATGAGAACTACAAAAAATAAAACGATATACAATTTTATTTCAAACTAGAATATGCCCGTGACCTGTCCACATTTGTCTCGAAATTCCCTCGGGATTCGCGGACACAAAATACCGCAGCATTAAAAACATGTAAGTTATCATTTTAGTGAAAACTGTGTCGGAATATGATAACTTTTACGCACCCGAACAACTACTAACCGGTCCCGGGAAGATCCCGCAGGATTCCGGGCATAAATATATCACACATCATATTACATAAAACACACTATCGAACAGTGAAAAAATCACATTCGAATTCGATTTTTTTTACCTGGCCATTTTAAAGCATTCCCAGAAAAATTCCCGCGGAATTCCGAGGATAAAAATTAGCGCAGATTTTAAGCTAAGAAACAAATGGACAAACAGACAAGAAATAAAAAAAAATGCATCGTGTTCACTATCGTTTATATAATGATCTATTCCAGTTGTTATTTTTCATAGCGTCAACGTAAAGACACGGCATGTTTAGAATTTTATAATATTATAAGTATATAAAAATATTGGTTAAAATGACCAATAGGTAGGTACTTGAAGATTTATTGTTCTAAAAAATAATTGTGGGTTTGTATAGATAATTTAAACCGTTCAGTAAACTGTGACCTTTCAAATGTAGTAATTCGAAAGGTTCAGTAGGTATCACCGTTGTTGTGCGTCATTCAAAAATCTACAATTTGGGTGCGTGTAGTTTTACAACTGAAATTCACCATTAATATTGATACCTCTGATTCAAAAGGTCTGGTAGTAAAATATGTTTAAAATCATCAAGCATAAGAAATGTAGAGGCAAATCGTTTTGTCGAATGAATTGAGGTTAGAGAATCCAGTAGAAAAGTTCGACACCACGCTCTACGAAGTGAATTTGATAAAAAGCGATACACTGCTGCTTCGAGGTTCTAAAAATCTATATATGGAAACCTCGCATAGATTCTATACATCTGTTATATTGTAATAATATGTATTACCTTATAAATTGCTAACCAGTTTGAATATAGAAGCATGTACATTTGTTCACTCACTCGCCGGCAGTTATATTACAGTTTGCTAATAACAAAGTAGGTACTATTAGAAATAGTTCAACGCGACGTGGCTTTTTAACTAAAAACTGAAAATAGCTCGCTCATTCACGGCTTGGCCATGAATATTAATGGATTTAGCGATCGCTTTGCTCAGAGATTAAATAAGAGCCTTCTCAAACGAAATGTTTTAAATGAAAAAGTTATTTGCCACTTAATTATGGTTATCAGAGAATCGGTTCGAAAGTCCCTTTTCAATTAGTTTTAAGTTTATCATCTGCTGTTTTATGGTTTATGCCGGTCTGGTGAGTTTAATTTTATAATAGGTTTGTAAGAAATTACGGTATCTAGGGTGAATTGTGCTTTCTATAATATTTACAGTAGAGCGTCAATTATCCGGACTAATTGAGGGACATGGGTGTTCGGAAAATCGGTTTTTTCGGATAATCGAACTGTATTGAATCAGCCATAGATATTTGTGAACAGGTGAATGAAAGAAGAAAGAAAGAGAAATAAAAATATTTTAGTTAGGAAAAAAACTAAGTTGATATAAATAGAAAGACAATAGAAACAAAATAAGTCCTAAATTGGATCCAGTCTTAGCATAATGCTAGCCAACAAGGACTAGCGCTGTTCTTCTGTCTGGGACAATAAAGTGAAGTCACGGTGGACAATACAACACACATAACAACAACAATATATACAATATAATGCAGAATGATAATGGTAAATTAATTGCAGACTAAAAAACAATATAATAAAGCAATAATTTAAATAACACATATATAACATCATTGTAGCAACTCAAACAATGAAACAAATAACATATTAGGTTGGGGAAAAAGTTTCTTCGCATTTTATATAAAAATTCAAAAGGCTTTTTTATAAAGTTTATTTACATTTGACTAAAGTATGTAGGTGCCATTTTGTTGGATAACTTTTTGCCATCTTGTAGGTAGGGACGTGATCCCATTGCTATAAAAATTTTGGGACTTCTGATCAAAAAACTGCGACAAGTGGTTTTGGCAGTCCTCTCGTGATGTTAACCTGACACTGCCTAAGGAATTCTGCAAAGACCGAAACAGGTGAAAATCTGAAGGTGCAAGGTCAGGACTATGCGGCGGATGCATTAACACCTCTCAGCCAAACTCTCGTAATTTTTGCTGAGTGGCTAAAGATGTGTGAGGTCTAGCGTTATCATTGTGAAAAACCACACCCCTTCTGTTGATTAATTCCGGCCGCTTTCTCTCAACTTTTTGCTTTAATTTCATCAGTTGTTCGCAGTACAGTTCAGAATCGATGGTCCTGCCTGGCGGTAACAGCTCATAATGAATAATGCCCTTCCAATCCCACCATATACACAGCATCACCTTGTTGCGAGTTAACCTGGGCTTCGCCACAGTCTGTGAAGCCTGACCGGCCTTTGACCACGATCTTTTTCGCACATTCTTGTCGTACGTGATCCACTTTTCATCACCAGTTATCAGCTTGTCCAAAATTGGTTCGGTTTCATTACGTCGTAATAAAGAATCACAAATGAGTACACGGTTCATTAGGTTTCTTTCAGTGAGCTCATGAGGCACCCAAATATCGAGCTTTTTTGTGTACCCAGCTTTTTTCAAATGCGCCAAAACCATTTTGTGGTCAATTCTCAGTTCTCCAGCTACATCATAACTACTAATATGCTGATCTTGCTCCACTTTTTCAAAAATGGCATCAATTTTGTCCGTAACAGGGCGCCCAGAGCGACGTGCATCTTTGATATCAAAATTTCCGGATTGAAAACGCTTAAACCAAATTTGCGCTACTCTCACAGATACTGAATTTGGTTCATAAACATCACAATTTTTTTTTGCGGCTTGTGTTGCATTTTTATCTTTTTTCTAGTAAAATTTTAAAATGTATCGAATTTCTTCATTAGTTTCACTCATTTTAACAATGAGAAAAACAAATGAAAATCACACATTTCCCTAATTTGAATTTGGAATTGTCTTCTTTGAAATTAAAACTTTTTAATGATACCAAAACCAGCCAGATACAAATGGTATAGTCAAAGAGATCTTATTGCAAATTCATACATACTATATGCGAAAAGACTTTTTCCCCAACCTATTATATCTATAAATTAACCAAATTATAATAATTTAAAATAAGTAAATTGCAAAAGTCATATAGCACTTGTGTCATACCTAGGATCGCATTACGCTTTTTGATGAGCATTAAGAAATTTAAGTTTGATCTTAAACAATGAAATTGAAGGTACAGTTCTAATAGGTGGAGGGATGTTATTCCAGCATCTTGATGCTGCATACCCGAAGCTTCCTCTGAATGCTGCCGTACTATGTAGTTCCATTACTAGTTGTATTGCACATTGCCTTGTTCCTATTTGTCTTCTACTAGATGCCCAAGAGAGCTTCTCATATAAATAGGAAGGAGACTTGTGCTTTACATCTCCAAAAAGCAGAGATGTTAAGTGAATCATGCGACAATGATTCATCTTTAACATTTAATGTTTATTCAAATAGGGTGTCACATGAGCCCTTAACGGGATTTTAAAGCAGAACCGCGCACAAGCATTCTAAACTCTTTGGATAATGAAAACCTTATTTATATGTATATCTTTAATGACAAATAGGAATTAACAAAAAAGTGTAAACAATCTGTAATAAAACATGTACATTCTTAAAAAATCTTCAATAATTTGTTTGTCGAAGCAAGCCTTACGAGCGGCTAGGACACGTACTTTTTTAAGGACAGATATTTGATACTGGTCGCTTTCAGCTTAAGATTCAAACCAACGCAAGGCAATATCTAAGCAAGTAAACGCTTGAGAAACACCAATTATGATTTCATTTTCATTTTCTGAACTTGTAGGCGTCGTAGTTCGGAAAAAGCGATCGTTTGACGTTGGGATAATCGACCCTTCACTGTACCTACATAACTAGGTATGTTGCTGAAGAAGAAGTGGGTAAACATGTAACTTTGTTATGTTGGTATGTTTATATATACAAATTTCGATCTTGGTTAGATGGACACATTATATATAAATATAAACCCAACCTTACTTGATCAAATTACAATTGATTTTTAAACAATGTCAGTAAATTGCCCGTTACTCACTACTCCTTTTGTATGAATTGTTTTCTTTCCAAGGGCAGATTTTTCAATCACCAGATAAAAGTTATTTATAAGAATAAAGTGTAATAAAGAAAAAATAAAAATGTCAGTTGCATGAATAAAACAGTTGAATGATTTTTCCTTTGAATTCACTCAGGTTATAATGTGTTCTAGTAATAACGTTTTAACTCTGATTGATTGAAAAATCAACCCCAAGTGAAATAAAAAGGTAACTGCGCCGCTGTAACACGTATTTATTTACTTCTTACGAAAAGCCTAAATATGAATTTTAATATAACTAACTGAAGAAGTCATCGCTTGCCCATACTTTTCGTCGTCCATTTCACCCTTTTCAAGATTGTTTTTTAGACAAAAGGCTTTGCACCAAAGTTGTTGCAAACGCCTACAGGGGACGGTAAACACTTTCCATGAACTGGGCCGTCTGCCTGTTTGCCAGCTTCGAAATGAAATAAATATGGATGCGTTAATGGCCTATACCTCTATTTTGCTACCCATTTATTTGCTTTACCATTGGCAGTAGATTAAAATTACTGGTATGAAGTTTATGTCTTTTAATCAGTACTAAGGCAAATGAATATTTATTATAATGAAAAACTCTGCATAAGTTGATTATTATCGAACCGAAGTGGAAGTTAATAATAATCTATATATTCTATATTTCTATATGTAATAATATTATAAATGCGAAAGTTTGAACGTATGTTTTTTGCTTGATAGCTACGGAGCGGGCGCGTGTGAATCAAATTCGGGGTTGTAATGCACTGGTTTATTTTAGAACGTACCGTAATGACAAGCGCATAGCTCTTACATAACACAACTACTGTAAATTGTTTATTTTATATGTATGCGGTGAACAATAAAGTGTTTTCTATTCTCCCCTAAAAGTATTTTCTATAGTCTACCGGAGGTCTATTCCTCCATGAACGTTCTAATATACCGGATTCGACTGGTCTGAGATCGAGGCTAGTGGGCTGGGCACTGCTCGGCACAGCTACTGGCTTGGATACATGGGGTGGTATTTCTTTCGTTAATATATTTTCAACTAGTATAATTTTTTGTTGCCAGGTCATCAAGTAACACTAAATTTGCTGGCAAGCTGGTATGTAGTCTCTGAGACTGCGCTAAGTAATACCGCCCTCCTTTTGACTCCAGTGTTGTCAGACTGTTCATCCAGGTTGTTCGCGATGAACCACTGCCCCAAACGACTTTTATACGTCTTCCAGGCTGGTCCGTGAAGGTCAAAATTGGATAAAACTCCAATAGCTGAAGCTAGAGGGAACATTTTTGTTTATCTTGCCGAGTATGTAGGTAAATCGTAGCCACTGATAGCTACGAAGGGGGCGCGTGTGAATCAAACTCGGGGTTGTAATGCACTGGTTTATTTTTAGAACGTAGCCTAATGACAAGCTCATCGCGCATACATAACATTGCTCAATCACGCCAGAACGGCTCAACTGAGACACGGAGATTATAGTCTGGAATATCACATAGGCTACTTTTTATCCTGTAAAAATGTACGATTCCCGTGGGATAGCATTAACGCGAGCGAAGCCGCGGGCAAAATTTAATAAAAAACATTTTAAAGATGGCGCTTTCTTCTCGTAACAAGACGACGCGACAAATTATAACCCGTTTAAAAAACTATTATAACTATGTACAACAATTGCAAAAGCGTGAGGAGACAAATGATTTAGCAACAACTGGTTAGTTTCAGGGTGTTTTTACGCCTTTTGCCCGTAGTTTACAGAACAGCTCGAAAAACCTATATTATTCCTAAAGCGTCTGGCACGTGACCGTCAATTATTTTCGTCTCAAACCGTGAATGGTTCGCGCTTTTAATTTGCGTGTCTTTAGCGAGAAATCCATTAACCCACAAAACAAACCGACGAAGTTATTTTCAATAGCCTTTACTAATTAACTAAAGAGAGCAATTACTTTACGTTACCCAAATTCTCGAGAGGTCGGTCCGATCCTCATATAACACAAAGCATATACACCTATACTTGTTTCTTTTGTTAGTGTTGCGCATCGAGAAGATAACTTTGAACAATAAATTTAAAATTACTTTTATTTATTTCACGCAACATAACAATATACAATTTTACACACAGCACGGTCACAGACAGAAGAGAGAAGAGAAGAGGGGGACGCAAAACGTCATATGGCGCTGTCGTCGTGTGACACCTGACAGTGACATTTCACTGAACGTTAAAAGGGTGCTGAAGCCAGGGCTACTCCAACACTTAGGGTCCCGTAGCCATTTTGGCTACAACGAAACCCTAATAAAATCCATTTCCATCAGTCTATAATAATAACAGCCCATAAACGTCCCACTTCTGAGCTCGGGCCTCCTATTCTATAGTATTATAATATTCCTCTATAGGAACGGCCAGAATACCCGCCACGCTTGTCCGAGGCGGCTTGATAGGACATATCGGTTATCTTGATGTGCTGGTTTCACCATGATGTTTTTCTTCACCGTTATTAGCACGTGGTAATTTTAACAATATGCACATTAGGTTCAAAAACTGCCTAAGTGGTGCATGCGTTCCAGCCAGATTCGAACCTGCGCTCTTTGAGTTTGGGACGCGTGTGCTAGTTCATTACGCTACCACGACTTATCTATGTCTGTTTATGTGTGCTAATTATACACTTTATGTGATTTATAGAAATTACAGGGTAAGAGAGAGACATTCCTATCACATTTGGTTAAAATTCTGAAAAAATAAAGGTGAATCAGGTTAAAAATACTTTTAACAACAGTCGATTTCAATAAAAACACAATATTTAAAATATAGTATTCTCGATTAAATGAGTTTTTATGATTCCAAAGAGAAATCACAAAAACTTAACTGTATGTGGAGTATGTATTAAAACGCACTGAACCAGCATATTTTAAATACTTACATTTATTTTTCCTTAATTATGCCTGTATTGTATTTTAATAAAAAGCTAATTATGCCTGTCATCGGATCAATATGAAACCATAGCTATCCTTCTGGGCGCCTTACCCATAGAAGTTGGTGACCTAGACTCGGTATTCTAGTTGTATTCTTGAGAAATTATAGGTAGAATACAACATAACTAAGTTAAGTTTTCTTTAATTTTATTGGTTTCTAATGTCTTACTTGATTAAAGTCTGATATTTTAAAATAAACACAAATGATGTGTTTATACATGTGTACTATGTATAATTTGTTTTATGTAAAATCATTTAAATAATAATTCGAGATATTTTCCATTGTACAGCAAAACGTAATATTAAGAATAGATTTTTTTGTCAATAAATTACGCATTGCCGTAATACGACTCAATAAAGTTAAATGCTAATTACAACCATTCATAAATTCTTTAGCAAGATGTTTACTCCATAAACGATCAGATTAAATCAATGTTGATTGATATTCAGCTATTATTAAAGTCGAGTTTGATCATTATGGCTATATCCGGTCGGACATCTATGTTACCATAATTGAAGCACAGAACAGAGACAGAAGGGCGGGCGGCTTACAAACACGGATCGGCGCGCGCGCAACGTACGCTTTGCAGGAAATGAGACAACGCACTCAGGGTTACCGCTACTTTTATAATAGTATATGTAGTATACTTTGTGTGTAACACTAGCTTACACAGTTAAAAAGCAAATCGACAATACCTCTAAAATAATATTAGCCCTTAAATGTCTTATTTCTGAGCTCGGGCTCCTCCATTTATAGGGAACAGATGCTATATTTGGATGTACCTGTTTCATCACTATATTTTACTTTATAGTAAGCACGTCATAATTGACACAGTAAGAACATTAAGTCAGAAAAAATGCCTGACCGGTTCCAGCTTCCGTAGCCAGGTTCAAACTGACATTATTTGAATAAGAAGCATATGCGTTATTCACTAAATGACCACGATTTAAATGATCAAACGATCACTAACAGATATGTATATCATGATTTGCAAACATCCATAGACGGCGGTGACCACTTTCCATCAAATTCGTTCGGTTTGTCTATATGTTTGCCAACTTTTAGTAATAAAAAAATATCAACATTCATATATAATTGTTTAAGGCACATGCCACATTCAAGAGTATTTACGTTCACTTTTTTAAATTACATCTCACTTTATTTCATCATCCCAATTAATTGGGGTCGGCACAATATGTCTTTTCCTTCCACACTCTTTTATTTTGACATATGTCTTCTGTCATACCACAAATCATAATATCATCCTTCATACAATCCATCTTTTCTTGTTTAAATTACATAGAAGCTAAAAAGTTAGGAATGATTAAAATAAGTATTAACTGAATTATTAATACCTTCTTAACTGGCCTAAACATAAAACAAATAAATAGCGTTATTTCAATCAAACTCTTGTTACATAAAATGTATTGACCTACAGTTAATCACCGTCAATTAAGCCATATAAGATTAATCGACAGATTGCGTAAAGTATGGTTTAGGTTTGCCTACAAGAAATGTGTTTTAAATGTACACGTTTTGTTTTATCAAAAAAGTATTTTAATCATACATTTTTGTAATCATTTGTTTTGGTAAGTAACGTTGACTGCATTATGTATGTAATTAATATTTTGGTTGTAATTAACATGTAATTTACAGTTCACTAACGTATGCCCATAAACTTATAATACTAAAATATTAAGAGTTATCTATCTAGATAACTCTTTCTTATACATCAAAGCATCAAGAAACAGAAGTAAAAAAAGTACAAAATATATTATAACGGACGGTTTTATCGCTAAAAAGTCCACTTTTTCCGTTTACAGTTAACCCTCGGCAAGGAATAGATATGTTGTTAATACTGACGGTGGTGCTATCTATAAAAAATGAGAAGTACATACTCTACGTAGAGTACTACAATAATACGTTTGTATTAGTTTTGTACTTATATATATAGTACATATTTATATACATACATTTAATTAATTGATAATTTTAAATCTCATAGAAAAGTGTACGCGCCAACCCTAGCGCTCTAGTCGTAAATAGAGTGAGATGCCATTATTTTCATAATATGCAAATGCCGAGCTTCGTGTCGTGTTCTTTGCTTGAAGCATTTTGTTAGACGCTTCATTCATCTGTACTTGATGTACCTTTTATATTCTAACTTTAAAAGGAGTTGTTTTTTAAGTCGCATTACATTATCTCTTACTTAAGTCAAACAATATATAACCTGCTCTACTGATATTGATGCTGGTCTCATTTTGGTACTCAAATAGTTCGTTACCTGAGCTCCATAGAAAAGTTAAAGATGATTGAGAGTGCATCTTTATTCTACCACAGACTAATTATCTTTGAATAAGCTAACAGGCAGATGATTCAGCTGATGGTTTATGACTCGTTGTTTCTAGACATTTGTATCACTACGGAATCAACTATTATTATTAGTAGATACTTTGCTAATCTTTGTAGATTAAAAAGCTATAACAAGATTGGAAAAATAGGACATAGAGGTAAGAGCTCAATTGGTCTCTTATAACCTCACACATGGGACCTGAAACACAAATTATTCTAACCTTTTTATACTTACTTTCTTGGACTCGTAATACTGAATTATACTCCTGTGAATTCCGAAGTTTGAAATAACAATCACTCCGAATTGAAATAAATATTTCGAATACACGAAGTGGTAGTAGGCTGCGTGATGTATTATTTATACCTACTATCATTTTATATCAGTAAACTGATTAGGATTATTTGCGAATACCTAATAACCGTGCAGCATTTCATGAAAGCTCAAACTGAGCAAATCTATCGAAACCTAGTTACGCTGTGACTACACTAACCAAATACAGTCTTATTTAAACCAAATCAGAATACAGACTTGTTAGGTCCATTAAGTTTCATCAAGTTTACTTACAAGGTTACTGGAGAGAGAATATATCACTTATAGAACTCCACTCAGTTACAATATCTTAGAGTTAACTTGAGACGCAGATGACGAGTTAAGAACGTTTTCATAATAAAGTATTATATCATACATGTCATTAATTTGTTACTTTGTGCTGTATATTTATTAGTTTTAACATACAATATATAATAGAAGTGTAAAATGCAAGGAGAGATTTGGGTAAGAAAGTACCAAATATACCAAATATTAACTATTTGGGCAGGGTTTCCCCTTATTGTTCAGCCTTTGATGTGAATATTCTCACAGCACACTAAGCAATGAACACCGTTTTTTTTTATTGGACTTGACTTTATGTTGTTGGTCCGAAGACTTCACAACTTTACCGGGGTTTTCGGGGCGAGTGCCTTTGCGAAGCGAAGGCGCTCGAGCCCGGGGGGCAACTTGCTCGAGGGGGCTCCCTAGGGAGTTTCACCTCGGCTGGACTGTTGCTATGAGAGGGGGATGAATCTAATGATGCCCACCATAGGGCGACACAATGCACTAATTGAGAGCGGGCAACGGGTAATATAAAGCCCGAGAAGAAGGATCCCGGCGGACCGGGATCGGCGGTTCGCGGTGGCCTATACTATCTTACTGCCGTTTCGCAACGTGTTATGGTTGGGAGAGAAGAAACGGCGAAAGAAACTTCCCAGCAACACGCCTAGTCTATCCTATGGGGGGGCTGTGTCTCCTGGCGACCCTCGCGGGGACGTGGAGAGATCGTGATTGGCGGCGTCGACGCCGCCGTCTGTGTCTGTCTGTCGGTGCCTGCCAGCCTACCGTCCTAACCGCGGGCGGGCTGATCCGAGCCAGCCGTTTTGTGATATCGTCGACCTTGTCCGTGAGGATGTTACGCGGTCGTCGCACGAGAGCCTTTCGTCGAGGCTTATAATCGGACGCGGACACGACGAGGGGATTTCGATGGTGCGGCGCTAGATCGAAATACTTACGCGAGAGCGACGTAATGTAGTTTTTGATGGAGGGAAGCTCCAGATCGCGGTGGATGTCGACGTTACGCATATAGAGGGGAGCACCGACGGCTCTGCGCATGAATTTATTCTGAACGATTTGCAGTTTCTTTAAAAGGGAAGGCTTGGCATGGCCGAATACCACACTCGCGTATGTCATGATCGGGCGGAATGAACACCGTTTTTTTATTTTTTATTTTATTGGACTTGACTTTATGTTGTTGGTCCGAAGACCTCACAACTTTACCGGGGTTTTCGGGGCGAGTGCCTTTGCGAAGCGAAAGCGCTCGAGCCCGGGGGGCAACTTGCTCGAGGGGGCTCCCTAGGGAGTTTCACCTCGGCTGGACTGTTGCCATGAGAGGGGGATGAATCTAATGATGCCCACCATAGGGCGACACAATGCACTAATTGAGAGCGGGCGACGGGTAATATAAAGCCCGAGAGGAAGGATCCCGGCGGACCGGGATCGGCGGTTCGCGGTGGCCTATACTATCTTACTGCCGTTTCGCAACGTGTTATGGTTGGGAGAGAAGAAACGGCGAAAGAAACTTCCCAGCAACACGCCTAGTCTATCCTATGGGGGCCTGTGTCTCCTGGCGTCCCTCGCGGGGACGTGGAGAGATCGTGATTGGCGGCGTCGACGCCGCCGTCTGTGTCTGTCTGTCGGTGCCTGCCAGCCTGCCGTCCTAACCGCGGGCGGGCTGATCCGAGCCAGCCGTTTTGTGATATCGTCGACCTTGTCCGTGAGGATGTTACGCGGTCGTCGCACGAGAGCTTTTCGTCGAGGCTTATAATCGGACGCGGACACGACGAGGGGATTTCGATGGTGCGGCGCTAGATCGAAATACTTACGCGAGAGCGACGTAATGTAGTTTTTGATGGAGGGAAGCTCCAGATCGCGGTGGATGTCGATGTTACGCATATAGAGGGGAGCACCGACGGCTCTGCGCATGAATTTATTCTGAACGATTTGCAGTTTCTTTAAAAGGTAAGGCTTGCCACCACGCTCGCGTATGTCATGATCGAATGAACACCGTCTAAACGCCACTACGCCTTTTATACGAAAATGCTACCCTACAAAACAATAACATTTCATCATTGCTAAAAATAGATATTACATCATAGTGTTGCCAGGATCATAAAAACAATTATAATAATTAGTTACTGATGCACTAAATTATCTAGATGATAATTTAGTGGGCTTATAAAATTAACTAACCGGTAGAAAATGGTAATTTAATTATAAATCGACTAAAAGTATTTATTATCTATGACTACTGTGGTGGACATCTTGTAACAGAAGTCATAATTATGGAGTTTTCACTAAAGTACAACACTGTTCTGTGACATAAGAAAACACCTGCGTGAGTTTCTTTCATTTTATTTTGATCCAACTCTTTCTGGTTAAATATCAATTATACATGTTGCATCTTAATTTCATCTTCACATTATCCAAGTCGTTGTCCATGCTTTAATTGTTTTATCTGGGATGTGTGTTAATATATCCTCTTTAAAATGAGCGCTGTTTATTCAATTGTTTCATCTGTTATAAGTAATTATTGTTTTCTGCATAATAACTTTGTATCTTATTATTTGAGGTATTTAGGAAAGAGAAGGCAAAGATTTTATGGAAATAATGCGGAGTAATAAATATCAGTGTAGTTCTGCTTAATTTACTGAATAAACTAAATAGGAATTGCCGAAAAGACACCTTTGACTGCTGAGGTCTTTGGCATAAAATTTCAGTAATATAAAGAAAATTTAATAACATTTTGTAGTTCACATAATTTTCGACTCTTTACCTAATATTTGAGACACCCTGTGATGTAGTAGTTTGAGGGCTAATCACTTGGTTTATTGGACAAATGGATCTATGTGATATTTGAGTGTACAGATTGTAACATGTACACAATGCTTGTGTTCCGAATTTATTTATTCATAAATGTTACCGAATAGTCGCTTTTTCCAATACTACTGATTACAATACACAACCATTCGAATACACAGACGTATTTACTAATACCAGAAAACTGTGTATTCTTTTGTATTATTATAAATTCCGTTGTATTTTCTCTATAAAATGTTGAACAGCTTATATGTAAGTGGACTTTAGCCATTCCTTTCCTTTTATAGCTGGAATTTAACGATATTACTGTACCAGACTATTCAATTATGTTATTGCTGTAAATATATCTCTTTTTAGTTTCTTATAAATGTAAAAGAATACTTGGATCTTACCAGGGTTATCTGAGCTTAGAATAGATTTTTTCAGTCGACATAAAATGTTTTGATTAATAGTTGTTTATTCTTCATAACGTGGACACTGATAGTGAGGCAAATCCACAAACAAAGTAGCGATCAGCACGCTATGAAGCAAGCAATGTTGGATGTTTTCATGGTAAAATCCGAAACGAGGATATCTACAACTATATAACTGTAAAATAGAGCATTTTGTGTATAAATGTTATTTCTATAAACAATAAATATATTTCATGTTTAAGTAATGAAAAGAGAATTGTACCGTGTCCGCATTATAGACCCAAATTCTATTTGTGCCGTCGACGTCAAACAATTTTAACCTTATTTCAGCAATATATTATTAACATATAAAAGATCTCTTGATACAATGCCTAGATATAAGTTTATATATATTAATAAACATGGATTTACTGAAAATCGTAGTGGTTCACCATACAGGCATCTGGCACATACGAAAGCACTTCTAGTTTCCGTTCATAACTATCCTTTTAGAATACAAGTCTTAAATGCCTAACTGCTCCATTGAACACATTATGCGTTGGCACACGTGTGCACTAAAGACAATTAATGCAATGTTTGTCGCCAGGCCCGCCAGGCCTTGTGTTGTATTGATACTCGTTTCCTGCCTTCGGTAAAGGACACCGTTTGATGTTATTTAGTGCTAATATAAGAATATGTATTATAATACGACTTATAGCAGTGATTGGTTCTTAAAAATCTTATACAAATGTTTTGAAGGATTTGTTCTCAATATAGTAAGTTAAAACAGCATCTTTTATATTTGTTTAGAGCAGTTCTCTAACTGTACGTGGCGATAGCCTGGCCCGTCACAGCCGTTCCCTAGGGGTGACGTCGCGGACAGGTATATTCACATGTATACATTAATATAAAGTCTTCATAGAGCATCGCTCGTACAATGTTAGGGTTCCCATTTCACAGAAGAATACCTGTAGCCAATTTAATGGCAGTCTGCTCACTTCCTAAGCCGTAAATATATATATATAAAGTCACCTTCACAGCTACAGTACAGAATGGGCAAGCAAAAAGACTAACAGTAATTGTCATCATCGTAACCCTGAAAAGTTTCTATTCTAAATATCTCAGAAAATATTGATCTAAGCAATTAGGTCTATGAAATTAAATTCCAACAAATTTGCTATTCCCATTTTTTTTGTGAAGTCTATTGCTTCTGAGATAACAGCAAAAATACTAGAATTTTAGATGAGAATCAACTTCAGCGACGTGTACCAACTCACCAGTATAAGTTACACTTTCGCCGCAGTGGACATTATTGTAGATTGTTTAATTCTGAGTAAATCGCGACCAAGCCCGATGTGGTAGCATAAAATGCGGCTGAGTTATAGAAATTTAAAAAAAATCTTGATTTTGTTGACGTGCTTTTATATGGAAAATCTTTTCACGCTCAGGGAAAGTACTTAAAATTAATATAAAGGGTTCTAACTTTCAGGGTTTTTTCCCCGACATAAAAAATATTCGAAGAAAAAAATTGTTTTGATGAATCCTATAGTATATAAACTGGGTGTGAATTTCAAATATCTTTATTTAATTAATTCCGTTAATTAATGGTCCTCAAATATGCAATTAAACCGCTTGTATGAGTATGCGCTCAAATAAAAGTAAAATATCTAATAATAAAAGTATATATTTGTTTAAAATATTATATTTGGCCAGTGATTGTGATTAATTTTGTATGTTGTTTTAAATCTGTGTTGTTTGCATTTTCCGAATTTAAAATGTAAATCCCCAATCTTGAACTTTAAACAGTTAAGGTTCATTAAACCAACTGAGACCGTTTGACTTATCGAACTTTAAAAGTATCTATTAACAAAGATTAAAATCTCAAATCAACGAAATTTGTTACATTAATTTAATTTGCATATTTATGACTTTTTTAACATCTTAATTTCATCTCTTGTATTGTTCCTTAATACAAAGATATTTTAATAATTCATGGTTTCATGGTGAATTTAAAATGAGTAAAAATTTGTGAGTTTGAAAAATTGTTAATATTGTTTTAATCTAACTAAATTTTATATCAATTTTACTATATTATATCAATTAATCTATACTAATATATAAAGCTGAAGAGTTTGTTTGTTTGCTTGAACGCGCTAATCTCAGGAACTACTGGTCTGATTTGAAAAATTCTTTCAGTGTTAGATAGCCCATTTATCGAGGAAGAAGAATGTTTCAAAATCGGGGGGTTTTTTTAACTTACTTTTTTTTCAACTATTCCTCGCGGACGAAGTTGCGGGCAGAAGCTAGTATATTTATATTTTCGCATCTACGACTCATTCTTATCATTTAGATTTAAATCGCGGCCGAGAAATACCCACCGCTTATACTATTGTGCATATTGTTACGATTACCACATTTTCATGCTAATGGTAAAGGTGATGGTAAACATGTAGAAACCTGCATATCCGATAACAGGTAAAACTTCAGTACATCATCATATTACACTAAAGAATATCTTAACTGCTGTTATTATTTTCGAAATCTCTTCCAACGGATTTAGTTCTTATTTTATAAACGACAAAAGTTTTCCTCTTCACAAATTACTGCTGTAATGAAAATGTGAAAAAGCATTTATGTTCCGTGTTCGTTTTATGTTTTTATTTTATGGAGTTTTCGTCATAGTGATTGTATAACACGACTTCTACGACACGACACGAGTCTATACTTTGTTAGCTCTTTCGGTATATTTATTTTACTTTAGTGTAAAATATAACGTAATCCTCAACTACAAGATGATGGAATACCGGATCCCAATGTAAAATGAAATGTCAATATGACCTCTACTATGCACAGAGAGAGCGAGCGACGTCCGACTAAGGCTGCCTGTCCATTGAAATGAACCGAGACTGCGGAGCGGCGAAACGGAGAAATAGAACCAATATGATTAGCTGCCTATACATTGACGCAATTCTTACGCAATCCTATTGGTTAATATTTCGCCGTTTCTCCGCTCCGCAGCCTCCCTCCGCTTGAATGGACAGGCAGCCTAACGAGTAAGGGTGTGCGAATATCATTCGAATCGAATAATTCGAATTATTTGGGAAACTCGGTCCGTGGGGTCCTAACGCTCTAAAGATCTATCGTGACGTCGCCAAACGTTTAGTAGACCTCACACGCGACCAGAAGGCTGGCGTCTATTTTGCTCAAAGATTAATCATTGCTATACAACGTGGCAATGCCGCCAGCCTTCTGGGAACGTTCCCGGTAAGTGACAGTGGTTTGATACCAATAACTTATCTTTAGATATTTTCCCCTTTTTTATTTAGTTTTATTTTTTATATAGTATAGTTTGTAGTTTGTTTTTAAGTTTATAGTTATTGTAGTTTTATTTAGGCATATTAAATTAAAAATGAATTTTTCGATTCGAGTTTCGTAAGTTCGAATTCGGAGCGAATTTCGGAGCGAATAATTCGAAGTTCGAATTATTCACACACCCCTCCCTACTAACGAGTGAATTTAGATATCGGTTAGACTATTGCTCTTAAAAATCTTCTATAATATTATAAAATTCTAAACATGTCGTATCTGTACATTGAAGCTATTTTATTTATATTTTTATATTAAAAAAACAACTGTAATAAACTATATAAATGATAGAGAACACGATGCAATTTTTTTAGATTTCTGGTCCTTTGTCTGTTTGTTCGGGATTCACGTAAAAACTACTGCGCCGATTTCGATGAGGTTTTCGCTGATCGACAGCAAATTCTTAGACTTAAAATCTGCGTTACTTATCCTGGGAAAGTTCGGGTGCATAAAAATTAGCTTCTTCCGACACAGATTTTACTAAAACGATACCTTACATTCTTTTTTAAATGCTACCATACTTTGTGTCCCGAGAATCCCCCGGGTATAGTACAAATTAGGATAGCATAAATATTAGCTGATTTCGATACGATTTCACTTAAAGGATAGCTCAAGTCCTTTTTTAAGTGATGCGATACTTTATATTTAGGGAATCTCGCGGGAATTTTCTCGGAAGTGTTATTCATTATATCTACAAAACAGGTTGGCTTCGACTCACATCTATTTTGCTGGGCAGAGTTTTAGATTATTAGTTCCTTTGTTATTATTATATGCTTCTATGTGAGCAAAATAAAGCTACGGCTTACGGTTTGACAAGCGGCGCAGCCGCAGGGCAAACTATAATAATAGATATAAAACTATCGGTACCAACCAATTAGTCAATCGGATTTGGTTTGATAGGTTGGTTGGCAGAGGTCGGGTTCCATTCTTGGTAGTTAAATCTGAGACATAAAGGTATTTGCTCTGGTATGAGCGTTACTGGAATCGGCATAGGTTATTCGTTGTTTGTGACTAATAGGCATAGTGAAGATACAAGTATGACTTATTTTCCTTGGAAAAATTCATTGAAAATGTTGAAAGAAAGAAATAAGTACATAATTTATTTGAACGAAATCGATAATACAAATAAATACCGTTGAACATTGCTATTGTTAGCTTGAACGATTCAGTACTATATTTTTAACAAAAGAGGTAAGCAACTCAATTAATTTCTGTACTAGAAGCTGATCCAGCACTGCACTGAATTTCAATGCCAACCCTCCTCAATCATCATCAAGTTTCAACCATGTTCTTCTCCTGTAAGTAAATAGAATGTGCGGGAGGTAATAAGCAAATTTATAAAACAGAAGCTAGACAGTGGACGAATAGAACAGCTTTGAGAATGCTATCTACTGGCGATTGTTAGATTAACAGAGGAAGCGGCAGAATGGTTTTTGATGACGAGTTGGATTAACAGTAGAAGAGGGACAGGAGCATATAAGCGGGAAGGTTATATACATTACGTAGTCATTTGTATAAAGTCTAATGATTCAAACGCTCCGTCCCGCTTCCATATCTTCTATCTATCTATTTTCTTCTTCTATCTATCCATCTATCTATACTATATCTGTAAATGGATCGAGTTTGTACTATGCGTTTAAATATGAAAAAAATCAGTAGGGAAAATTCGGACCAGGATATTCCGAAAATGCAATTTTTAGAATTTTTGTTTGTCTGTGTCCGTCTGTTAGAGCATCACGTGAAAACTACTCTACGGATTTAAATGAAACTCGACGTAGAGCTAGCTTAAATCTAAGGGCGTAACTTAGTATACCTTTTATCCCAATAAATGACGTCGTTTCTGTGGAATTACCGAAAATAGCGAAAAAGATTGCGTTGCGATCGCATCTTTTAGGAAACTGTGCTGAACGTATACGAAATATACGAATGAAACTCAAAATAGTGCTGGCTTATAACCCGAGTTAACCCTTAGAATACATTGTATCCCGATAAATTACGTCGTTTCTGTGGGATTAACGAAAATAGCGAAATAGATCGCGCTGCTATCGCATTTTTTTGGCAACTGCTGAACGTATACTAAATATACGAATGAAACTCGAAATAGTGCTGGCTTATAACCCGAGTTATACCCCTAGGACACATTTTATCCCGATAAAATACGTCGTTTCCTTAGAATAGACTGATTAGCAAACTAGATGACGCTGCAATCGCGGTTTTTTCAATTCACTAACAAATACCTATGTTGCCATAAACAACATGTCATTCATTGTATTACTTCATATCAGGTTAGCTTTGACTCGCCTCCATGTTTTACTGAGCAGTTGTGTAGACTATAATGTATGGTCTTAGTTTCTTTGTTATTGTAGTGAATTTTTAAAAGAAACAGTAAAGTTTTGGGTCCAAAAAATTACAGAATATAATCTCCTTTAACCAAATATGTTATATATAGTAATAAAATCTCATTAGAAACCATCATGCATATTTAATAAGTTTTTTTAGTTTAACATCCATAGGTTCCATCAATAGGTGTAGGTAGTTAGTTCCTTTGCCTGTTGTTATACACTCTTTAAAACACAAAAATGTCAGTTTAGTTCATGCCACTTTTTTATCTGGGATAATGTAATAGTTATTGAATGTTTCACACAGATGTAGGTAGCGATGAGTTTAATGCGTTGTTTGTGATTTGATATTGTTATTAGTTGTTAATGACGTTAAATATTGAAGTTATCTGTCAATGTAACACACAACAAAACATGTATACAATATAGTACTTAATACAAATAATGTCATGTAGCTATGATTTTTAAGCAATTTTCACTAACAGATAATTTTTTATTGGAGGTAAGATATATATCTCAAAAAATTAAAATTAAGTTTTCATACAAGTAACATAGAACTGCCTATGGTTTTTACGCTAGTATCTATATAAAACGCTGCTTCACCCCTCTTTGCTTCAATGTATTATCTAGAAAATTGTAATTTTAGAAAATCGATCCGATCATTTTTTTTCAATCTACAATGTATTTTAATATATACGACATTATTCGTTTCGATACAATTATTTTTTGATAATTAAAAAGTCTTCTAAAGTTTCAATTTTCAAGATAACACATTATTGTAGCAAAGAGGCGATGTAGTTATCAGTTTACGAGTGTCAATTGCCGTTATCGAAACAATCCGTCCAATTGCCTGTTTAAATACTTGCAATGTTTGTGAGTTGCGAGGTCAGACGAATCGATCAATCGCCCGAATCGCACTGCCATGACTGGAATCGGGACAGATTGTCGAAATGTTATCCCATAGCCCGTTCCTGTTTTCTATTTGTTTGTTATGTAAACCGAAACGCCGCGAGCAAATTTGCGGTAAGCCCACTGATTTATGCGATATTAAAGTTATTCGACCTTTGCCAGGAAATAAGTGAGATGTTTTGAATATTTGTTGTTTTCTTGACTTGATAAAACAATGTTATGGAAATACTACTGGGTGACTCATCTTGTTTATTTATTGCTATATTGTGAGAGCATAATATACTGATTAAGTTAAATAGCAATTAAAATTCAATATTTATTTTTAAATGGAGATATTTACGTTTATGTAACATAAAATTATTCTAAATAATATTTACATCTTATTACATCGCTATTAATTAAAGAGAAATTTAGAATCACATAAATGAGTTTATTATAGTTACGAATAATGGAATTATTATTAGTTATTGTAACAGCAATTCCATTGTCTCTATCTAGTAGTATATATATCTTGATGAAGTTTTTAGCCGGAACTTAAAGTATGATAACATTCATAAACATTTTGTTTAAATTTATCTAGAATAGTTATAGAACATGTGTCCAAGAATTGTGAATTGTAATGTTAATTCGGATCAACCAAATCGAATCAGTTTGGTCGAAAGGCACAGAATTGAGTGGATACTACGGTATTCAAAGACTGAATGATTCAAGCTTATGTTTATATAGATTATTTTCGTTGATTCATTCATCCAAATTGAAAAACAGAAATAAACCGTCAATGTCGGCTTAAGCATAAAAAGTAATTAATATCTCTATAAGTAATATTGCCATCGGGTTATATAACCTGTTCAGTTTAATTATCGTTTAATTTTGTTCATATTATGTTACTATCTAATTAATTTTACTTAATCTAATTTACAGTCACTTCGCATCTTGTTTAAGCTATTTAATAAATTAATAGGTAGCATGATTTTTATTGCTTCGTATACGAAAATAATACATCAAAACTAAATCCGTCTATTTGGATTTAGAAGTAAATTTTTAGGTAGATTTAGAACATATTTGTATGTTTTATGGATACAGGTGTAGGTAGACCAAAAAAGAGATGGCTGGATTATATAAAG
This sequence comes from Dendrolimus houi, assembly GCA_039645545.1. Lineage (NCBI taxonomy): Eukaryota > Metazoa > Arthropoda > Insecta > Lepidoptera > Lasiocampidae > Dendrolimus > Dendrolimus houi. The sequence goes on from CM077132.1 coordinate 12,262,523, forward strand.
GATGAAACAATTATTTGTGGTGTGACAGAAGACTCATGCTAAAATAAAGGAATACGAAAGGCAAAACATATAGTACCGACACCGAATGATTAGCAGGAGGTGAAATAAAAAAATCACTGGCAAAATTGAAGGAAAAAGAACTCGGGGGTCCCATAAGTTGGTCCGACCAGATCCGCATCATACTCAATGACCCCGTATACGACGCACTGCGTATTGCCGCCGTTGGCGAAAAATAGTGCTAGAAAAAGTAGTGGGGAAAGATCACGACCCTCAGGAATAAGGAATACGACTCAAGAAGGAGGAGAAATAAAAGAATACAATAACATTAGCCTACTGCGTGTTTTCATATATAAATGATTACATACTTAACTACAAAGTAAACTCGTTGGAAATATATCAAGAAATCCTCAATCTGTTTTCGAGTATGCCAGCGAAATTTCGTATTTAGCTCATTAAACCGCAGCTTGAGCGTGTTTACGCCTGAAGTAGCAGTAAAGATCGCAAGGATCTTCCTACACTGTAACCTCGTAGTTTATGTTATAAAATACACATTTCAACCACTATCTGACATGATTAAAATAATGCTTCAAGTTCAAATACTACTAATTATAATCTAATAGACAATGTTAGCTTATAATATTGTTTAGAATCTAAGGCTTTTTTCGCGAAGTAGCCCCTCTATTACCTACCGAAGTATTTAAGTCTTACCGGTAGTGTAAAAATCTCTCCTATTGTGATGCATATAGAAAAAAGTGTGTAGGTATTTTCTTATACGATGACATGCAAATCCTATACTCATTGAAATTAAAACTTTTCATGTAGGAACGGATAAAGAATACTCATTCTTGCGGGGCCGTGCGGCTTGTCGTAAGAGCAGACAAAACAGCCCACAGCGAGGTGGAAGGGCATTTGTCCGTCTGGATGCTTATCCTCTTTGATCTAGACTTCTAGAGTATGAAAATATTAAGATACAAAGTCCTGCTAACTATAAAATATAGTCGACTGTTATAATGTTATAATGTGTTATCTTGAAAATTTAAACTTTATAAAAGTGTCTTACTAATCTTCAAAAAATAGTTGTATCGAAACGAATAATTTGGTATCTTTTAAAGTACATTGTAGATTGACAGAAAAAAGTTATAGGTTTCGATGCAATTATTTTTTGAAGGTTATTTTTTTTAATATTTCAGTTTTCAAGATAACACATTATTGAAGCAAGGAGGCGACAAATCCATCTAAAATAAGAACTCCTCTAATGCACGAGGCTATAAAAAGTATCACGTTTCAATTTTTCCGATTCTATATTTAATTATTTTTTTCAAGTTTGTTTACCGTGCTAGAAAAAGCCTATCACATTTTTATTAATATAATAAAAAAAATACGTTTGGAATTTTTGGCGTGAATTTTAAGAATAACACTTTGCCATACGCTTTACAATTAGATAAGTGCACGTCGGATCACGTTATTGAAGATTTCGTAGAAGCGCTGAATATGCAGCAATATATTTATTTAAGACAATCGTTACATTCTAAATATTATAAGTATTATCTTTTAATATAAAAGCAACAGACTAATGATGCGTAACGCTTAGCTAGGTCAGCCTTTCAGTAATGAGTGACGTTAGTTTAAAACAACGCGTAACCTTCTATAAATGCAAGAGTGACAAGACAAGGTCACACACACACACACACACACACATTCAAGCAAATAGTGATGTATAATATTTTATACAAGGGAATATGAACGAAATATGTTTCGACTCGATGGTATGTGAACATTCTATATAAAAAAGTGGGTATACCCCACTTTTTTATATAGAATTGGGGGTGTAACAAATAAATCGATGTATATTTTGTGATAATTTCAATAAATTCTTGGTACGTTGGAGACATAAATTAAACTGTCTTTTTGCTAGAATAGTGCAATCTCCAACAATAAGTTTTATTATCGTTGTTGACATGAATTCAAACTGGCAATAAATTCTTTTATTTTAGAATTTAGTCGGATATAAGTACCTAAGCGTGATATTTTCTCACAAGTTTAGACAGTTAATTTTTTTAAGTTTCTGTATTTTATTTGGCATATATATATTTCATGTCTATTGTCATGTGATAAATCCACACTAGGTATAACTAACTTTACTTTAACCCTATAATTCATACTTTATTTTTTGAAAACTATTTTAATGGTTTAAGAGAGTTAAATGGAAATTATAACTGTGTATTTCTGTCTTTTAATTTATATAGAAATAAGGTGTAAACTCTTTAAAAAAAATTAGCCATCGTAATTGTTAAAAAAGTTTCATAAGTGACTTTTTAACTACTTTTTCATTTTGGTTTTTTCACTTTTTATTTTATTGTAAATCGTTATAAATTTATGTTTGACAATATTCCATAGTCTAAAAAACATCTTTACATAACAAATAAGCAGTTAAAAACTCACATATGAGATTTTTTTTGACAATTAAGTTCATTTACTTTTTAAAATTGAGAATGCCTCATTTCTATTACAATTAAAAAAGAGAAATAAACTAATTTAGGCTTTGCCGCTACTAGGCTATATTTAAACCGTATACATTCGAAAATACTTTCGAATATGCAGTGATATTCTGCATCGAATATGCATTCTCTATAGTTTCGTTTTTTTTCTAAAACAAAAACCTTCCATGCGCTGATTGTTACATCACTATTCGCGAAGTTTATTTAATTGAATGGCGCCGAGAATGGGCATGTTTCGTTGCAACACTCGTTTTTTCCCCATTCACGGGCTTGTATGTTCACGTATCGCGCAGACAAGCATTTATTAATAATGCGCTTTGAGGCTTAGAAACTGGCTTTTTATTTTGAACGTAGGCCGAGCCAAATAGGATTGCGAATTCTGCCATCATATAATTTTTTAAAGATAATTTAGTTAATTTAATTTTCACTTTGAAAAGAGTAACATATATCCTTTCATTGAGCACGGATTCTTCAGGAAGTGAACTAAACGTATTATATGTTCATAAACTCTTAAAAAAGATAAGAAAGAATTTATGTACAAACATTGCCTTATTAAACACAAACTGAATTAAAATTGTACCAAAATGTATTTTTAAAAGTAGATTATTTTATAACAGTAGATTTTATTTATTTCGAAAATATTTTTGGGGTCCAAATGTCTGCATTAATAGGTAGACTAGTGATTATAAACTTTAGTCAGATTACGTGTAAATGCAATTTGTGTATTTCGCTTTATCTAAAACTAGCTGTGCCCGCGACGTCGTCCGCGTGGGATTTATTTTCAAAACCCCCCCGATTTTGAAATATTCTTCATTGGTGCTCCGCTCCTATTGGTCTTAGCGTGATGATATATAGCCTATAGCCTTCTTCGATAAATGGGCTATCTAACACTGAAAGAATTTTCAAATCAGACCAGTAATTCCTGAGATTAGCGCGTTCAATCAAACAAACAAACTCCTCAGTTTTATATATTAGTATAAGATAACCTACGGAAAGAAAATGATTTCAGGCGCACGTTACGCCGACCCTTTCAGTGCTCGAGCAGATCTTAATTCGCAAAGCTATTTCTGGTTGTTTTTTGCAACAGATATCCATAGAATTGTTGTAATTTATATATCCACCAATTAATTCAGTGAATAAGATAATATGTTATTATATTATATAAGCCCAGATTCGTAGTTCCACTAGTAGTACATCCCAATAGCCTGGTATCTTTTGTTCTCATTTCCTACAATAGTCCTACACTGATCGGGGCTTATCCTTGGGTGCATTTTTATATCGTGTGGACAGGGATAATCGCCGGTTATTATAATATAAATTATATAAATTTAATGTAAAAGTGTCACGCCACATTTACATTAAATTTGTCAAAAGCTCTCTACGTGTTGGGCTCCACATAGCTCTATGCAAGCCCTCCAAAAGTCCGTGTCACTTTATGGCCCGTGGTCTTCAAAGACATACAAAGAATAAGAAATCTTCAATAATTATTTCAGTCCATTTGGACTCTACTTTCATACAAAAGCTATAAAAACTGATTTACAGTTCTTAGATAAAATGGTTTGAAATATCTCTTCTCATCTAGTTTCGTTTTCTCAATTCGTGTAGGTATATAAGGAGGTGAAGAAAAGACTTGTTTATATTCGATTAATTTGGATGCAAATTAGCTTATTGCTTGCGGAGGGTACAAAGCGTTGAGAAATTGGATGGAAAGAAAAAGGATCGATTTTCTTGACAAGTTTGTTTATAAAAATTATGCTGTTTTTCCGGCGTAACGTTTTCCACGGTCTCTATACATGTACAGAGAGTTATTCAAACATGTATCGTATACACGGTTTTATAGTATTACATTAATATCAATGTATCAGGCGCGTAAAATAATATATAAATTATATAAATGACTAGGATATGCCCGCGACTTGGTCCACCCTTGATTTGAAATTCCCGCGGGATTCCCGGGACACAAACTATCGCAGAATTTAAAAAAGAATGTAAGCTATCGTCGCCCTCAGTCATTCGCAGTCCATTACTGGACGTTGGCCTCCCCAAGTCGTCGTCTCTCATCCCTGTCTTCGGACTTCCTCATCCAGCGCCTACCGGCGACTTGTTTTTGCACAGGTTGTCGGTCTAACGGGCTGGAGGGCGTCCGAGACTACGTTTGTGCGTAAGCTATCGTTTCAGTGGAAACTGTGTCAGAATAATCTAATTTTTATGCATCCGAACAACTTCAAACCGATTCCCGAGATAAAAAATATCACACATTTTATAACATAAAATTTGCTGTCGATCAGCGAAAACCGCATCGAAATCGGCCCAGTAGGTTTTACGTGAATCCCGAACAAACAGACAAGAAATCTTAAAAAAGCATCGTGTTCTCCGTCATTTATATAGTCTATTCCAGTTGTTTTTTTAAACATGCCGTGTCTATACATTAAAACTATTAGAATTTTAAAATATTATAAATCACAATATTAACCATGTACGTATATTTATTATATTGCAGCCAAGTTATTCCATTCATAGATGACTATTAAATGCGGTGTTCGTGCAGACTATTGTGGGGCTGAACAATTTAAATGTAAGATTTGTAAACAGTCACCTATACATTGTTTTTCCTTACAAGATCATTCTAGTACAGGATTTTTGCAATGAATAATAATACTAATATATAAAGCTGAAGAGTTTCTTTGTTTGATTGAACGCGTTAATCTTAGAAACTACTGGTCCGAGTTGAAGAATTCTTTCAGTGTTAGATAGCCCATTTATCGGGGAAGGCTATAGGCTATATATCATCACGCTAAGACCAATAGGAGCGGAGCACCAATGAAGAATGTTTCGAAATTGGGGGGGTTTTGAAAACAAATTCCACGCGGACGACGTCGCGGGCACAGCTAGTTACACTATATAATTATGTTTAAATGTTTTAGACAACTTAAGCCGCATCTAAGGTTAGGTATTATAGTAGCAAATGTTTTAAATTACTTAAAGTATCGGGTACGAAATTAAGTTTGAATGGAGCCCACTCTATGAGTACTTTGTTTAAAATTTGGAATTATATGTCAAATTGTGATAAAGTATCAAAAAACCTTTAGAATTCAAATATCCCGAATACTACTTGATTTTCGGCCATATATAAAGCGAGTTAAATTTGTTGCTTTTGAGCCTCCCTCCCTGTCAGCCCCTGTCGGATATACGGCGAGTTACCAGTAACCCCGTAAAAAAAATTGATTGGAATATAGAACTAGCACATACCAATCGTGATTATGAATGTATGTGACCCGCCAATCCCCGTCAAACATGGGCGACAGATAAATCTTAATTCTAATAATTATTTAAAATGGACGGTTATACAGATAAAACGGGTTTGTGTTTTTCGATATTTATTTTTGGCGGATAAGGCCAGTAACGGTGTTGTTTACATTCGTTAAAACAGATAAGTGACATTTGAGGTAACCAACAAGGTTAAAAAAGGCTACCAGAAATGATAAACAACTTCTGTATCTGTATTATGCACTTGTTTTGCCCACGAGTCTGTCAACGTAATAGGTTAGATGATCAACTGGAACACCTTCTATTATCTTAATAAAACTCCGCCACCTCCTAGATTTTCTACGACCGTACAAACTTCGTAATAAGGAGTAAAATAATGTTTTAATTGTTTAATCAATAATTAAAATTATATTTATCCTGTTATTTTAAAAGTATCTCGATAATATGGTTTTATAGCGCCTGCCCTTTTTTATATGTAAATAATTCTCTCTTGTTAATATTGAAAAAAATCAAAGTGAATAGCTTAAATATATTTTTAGTTAGAACGAGGTGTATCAGATAAAAACAGCGGACGTTCGTTATAGTTTTAGTACGCATGTACACGGCACGGTCAGTGCGCCGCCACAGCGTTGCAACCGCACTTTCTCTATCGAGTAATAGAAATTCACAGGATAGAAGCGCAGAAGCGTTGCGGTAGCGGCTTGTCGGCGGTGCCGTCTACACAAACGCTTACAGAACCCTGTGCGTGGGTAAAATGCGCAGTTAATTGATTTATTTTCTATTTCTTGTTTTCAACTTTTTTACTTTATAATTTTCCTTGAATACCATTAGTAACTCCCACACTACATGTCAAGTTATATCTTAAGAGGGTGGATTCTGAGACATTATTGATTGCAAGGTAAAAATAGAAGTTCTTATTTGCTTGTATATAATATCCCTTAGTCCAGCTCTTGGCAGCAGTGAGAACAGACGTGTATACATCTAATCCAGTAAGTCCATTTACCTGTATAATTAGAATTTATCGAATGATTGCACATAGAATTTTGAAGCTTTTTTTTAGTTAATTTATTATTTACTAGAGTTTGCGTGCCTCTTGTTTAAACAGCAGGCCTTAATACAGGTTACGTTGTATTCAATTTTTATGTTAGTTCTATTTGCCCCCGGAAGCTTTACTTCATTTTATATCACAAAGTATCCCACCTCCCGGGATGAAAAATATTTATGTCAAATTTCTGTATGAAAACTACATTTTAAAAAAATTACTGCAAAACTGATCCAGTACTCGTAGTAGTTTTTCCATGAAGGCTTAACAGACAGATAGATCGAGTTACTATCGTATTTTTTTATAGTAATATTTTTTATATCTATAAACTTGAGAAATGATTGGTCTCCCATACAAACTTTCAACCTTTATTTCAACCTGTTTTAGTTTCATTTATCTATCCCCCGTTTATCTGTAAACTACATAAATGATCAAAATGACCAAAGTGATCAAAATTACCAAATTGACCAAAATGATTTATCCGTGCAGAAACGGAGAAAGAATACAATTTCCTGCGGCCAGGTGGCCTGTCGTAAGAGGCGACAAAACAACCCACAGCCAGGTGGTAGGATATCTGCCCGACTGGTTGGCTACCACCCCCAGTCTAGAGTATGCCGCCATTACAACCTTGAGTTGTGTTTCGGCATTAGTGACCAGGTTCCAGACTCCCTTAAGAGAGCAGCAGCACATTTTTGGCACCTTTGGTGTTGCAAATATCCATAGGCGATGTTAACCGCTTTCCATCAAGTGGGCCGTCTGTAGACTGATGAACTCATGCAATAAAAAAATATAAAAAAATGACCAAAATATCCAAAATGATCAATTTGACTAAATTGACCAAAATGTAAAATCACCTATCCTACTTTCTGGGATAACCTTTACATAAATCTATCCCATTATGCGGGATCCCATGTCCACCCTCTCTATTAAAATTACATATATACCAAATTTCAGTCAAATCGATCAAATAGTTTTTCCGTAAAAGCACAACAAACAGATAGACAAATATATTTTTATCCCGGAAACTATCCCATTTTTCGGAATAAAAAGTATCCTGTTTTAATCCTCGACATTGAATATATATATATATATATATATATATATATATATATATATATATACTGAGTTTCAGCCAAATCGCTCCCGTAGTTTTTCCGTGAAAATGGAACAGACAGACAGAGTTACTTTCGCATTTATAATATTAATAGGGAATCATACATCAAAAGAAGTATATCAAAAATACAATAATAAATGCTGATTCCTACCTCGGACAACGAATCAATATGGCGATCCAGCGATATAACGTAACCAGCTTTTTGGAAACTTTTCCCATAGACGTAGATGACCTAGGCTTAGTATTCTACTTATAGTCTTAAGGGATTTTAGGTAGATAACAATATAGGTTCAGTTTCCTTCATTGTACTTAAATGTTAAGTTGTAATTAAGTAGTAAATGTTAAGCTTCATTACAAGGGTTCCAAGTATGAAGGTATCAGGGGTAAATATATGAAAAGTTAATTGTCTTCAGTATTGCGTATTGAATAGCAGATTGCCCTTCTGATAATGATGAATGGATGATAAAGTAGGTCCTTCTTCTTTTCAAATGTCTTCGAACGGTTTGTTTATCTAGCCAGAGACCTGTTTTTGTGATAACTTACCAAATAAACCATAAATAAATAAATAAATCGAATTCTTGTAGCTGGTCGAAACCTTCGCTATAACAATTTTTGAATAAAAATAAAACTATATTCCGCAACTATTGTTCCTTTTTCTAAATTTATAGATATTATAAAGTTGCACAGCACAACAATGCGATTCAAGTTCCAGCCAAAAACCAGCCAACTCGTGAGCAAAAAAAAAACACAAACAGTATTTGTAAATAGGTAGACAGTTTATTAATAAAAATGTCAACTGCTTATTTTTGAACGGTAGACAATTAGAAATGTGCGTCCCTGTAGTGCCTCGTGCATTCGAAAATACTCCTTATTTTAGACGCAATTATTATTACAAGCTCTGGTTGACACGTATTTATTATTCTAGGCTATTACAGGACAGCTGAACTTTATATGATAAATGTTATTTTTTGTTTACGTTGTGTTGATATGTGGTCTGAACATCGGGTACTTTTTATCCTAAAAATTATAAATATATCTAAAAGGAGACGAAGACTTTTGGGCCAAAGAAAATGTTAAACATCAGCCGTAAATTCTATCTGGAAGACGAGAAATCTTAAAAATAAGGTCAGAAATAAAATAAGTTATCGATTTTGAGCCACCACACAAGTGGTAGAAAATAATATTCGAGGCATACATGAACTAATATTGAAAAAAAAATGTAGATATGATTAAACAGATAAAATTAATGGTTAATATCGTATCCTTATCGATAAATGCATATGCCATGTAGAAATATGAATTTATCAATGAAAATAATAACGTAAAGCGATGCGGGCGATACTAGGTACTCGTATAAATCGATATTCATAATAATATTTATCGATTTCAAAACAAATAAGATTACTATAAAGATCATTAAACAATTTGGCCATTGATGGATGTTTTGCACGAACTAGTTTCATTGAATCCGATTGAAGATTATCGGATTAAAGTTTTAGCTGAGACTTAGGACTAATAAATTCCTAAAGATTCACATTCAAACCGAGTTATTTAAATAATCTGATAAATCTCACGGTTGTCACGGTTTAAAGGTTAGAACAAGAAATGCTTCATTTGGTAAAAGGTTTGAAGCACTTTGAGAAGTTGCTACAATCTCTTATGAGTAATTACCAACTCTTATGCCAATAACATTTGGAAATTGGATGTAATAATAAATACAGCAACTTTAATTTCACAATTCGACGATTATTTTAAGCCATATATTCCTACGAGAAACTCGAATAATATTGTTACGTGCGAGCGGGGGGTATGGACTTAGGATTGGAAGAAAATACCAATTTTTAACTAAACGCTTTAATTAACCTACACAGCCGTACGTGATTCCTCTCCGCAGGATCCTTTCCACTCTTTAAACTTGCCACTATCGTCTATTAAACTTCTCTTCCAACCCTCTTGTATCGCGCTTGTCACTTCACTATCTTCAACTGAACTCAAACTACCCGGTAGGCGCGCCTTACGTTGCTTATATACCTGGAAGAATCTTCCGGAACCCATAATTTCGATCTTCTTTTCGTTATTCTTTTATTTACTATCTGTCCCTTTCTAAACATCTATCTATCTCTGTTTTTCCTTCCCGAACCTTCTATTCCAGAACTTTCGTTTATCATCTATCCCTTTCTAACATATATCTATCTCTGTCTTTTCTTTCCCGAACTTTCTTTTCTAGAAGTTTCTTTCATTGTCTATCCGTTTCTAAAATGCATCCGTCCTTGTCTTTTCCTTCCAGAATCTTCTACCTTTTTCTAAAAGTCTTGAGACCGGCTTACGCTGCCAGAAAGTTCTACCTTCGGTCGCCACAATATGATAATATAGGCAATATCGGATCTGCTGGTCCAACGGATAGATTCAAACAACCCTTAGAGGAATACGGGCGGTATGCCCATTACTTGTTAAATTTGGTAATCCAGTCGTTTCACACATCGATGATATCCATGTGTAAGTTTCTTCTACATGTTTTCTTTTATATTGGCAAGCAGTAATTGTCACAATATATACTCGAATTAAAAATGCCATTGGAACTACTATAGAATTTATTAGAACTGTACAAACACGTATAAAACAAATACAAATAGAACTGGATGCAACCAGTTCACACTGCACTATTCAATACAATTCGAATGGGCAAAGTCCGACGTTTATATCGCTAATCGAGAGTACTAGAAAAAGTCTTACTCGGTTCGTAGTCGTCGCTTGACTGCCTCCGCCTCTCCATTCGGGCATCGTCTTATACTAACTACACAGTACAAAGAAATTGGCTGCGCACATTGAGTTTCTAAGAAATACTAATTTGCACACCTGCGAACGGCTAACAAAGTCGAAATCAATAACAATAGGGATTAGTTCGACGCTAATGATGGTTATAAAACAAGTAAAAAGAAAATAGCATGTTTTTCTTAACTACAAATTCAAAAGACAAAGGATTCCCTAATCCGAAAAAGGACAATAAGCTGCGCTTACAATAGGCTGTGCAGCTTATCTTTGACGGCATGTAACACTACATTAAAAATTGTTTTGGTGATACAATATATAAATCATTGGAAGGAGGAAGGCGTGCCACTAAGCTGTCACGACTTTTTTGTACTTAGAGCGAAAATATTTATTATAAATTAAATCCTAAAAATACTTATTGTAAATTATGATTCTACCACCGCTTCCGAAATAATTTTAGTTACTGTTAAAAGAGGAGAAGCGGATAATAATATAGCGGAAAGGAGATATGTCTCCTTTAATCTAACTATAGTATAAGTATGAATATATGTACATATAACGTAATGTAACAAAAAAAAATTGAGGATAATCCTAGCCAAATGTGCCTCCCAAAATACAGGCCTGTCCTAGTTTGGGGGCAAACTGTCAACTTATAGCCTCACATAATGTACTTACCATGAATATATTGTATTGTAAACATATAAATAAATAAAAAATGTTATAAGCCTTTTGTGTAAGCGTTTGAGTTGCTTGCTAAACAATAAAACTACTTCATCGATTCTATGCGAGCTCTATGAACTCGAATGGAGTGGAACCAACGAGTGCAGTATAAAGTGGTGATAAATTTACTCGCAGCAGTGAGTCCGGTGCACAAACCTGAAGTGACAAACGAGATATTTCCCAGTACTTTCTAGCACAAATCGTGCAAATTCAGCTCTGATTCTGCATTTTCTTACATTATCGTTACAAAGTTGATACTATTATGAAAGTGAGTAAAATAGATAACAGTACAAGGAAAATACAAGCCTTTATTACAAAGCTAAATAGGAGAACAACGAATGGGTTTATAGTTCAAAATTATTTCTTCGAACAAATATAGGCAATAATGGATATATTTTTAATATTGATGGTGGTGCAGTTTATAACTAGATTGTGTCAATAACAAAATATTTTTAATTGTTTAATTTTAATTTAGTATGTATAATATAACCTAATATAAGAGTCGTCAAAAGCAAAGAATAGTATATTTGATTTACACTGATTTCTTAAATTAGCTACATTTTAAATTAAGATTTTTTTCTAACTTTACAAATAGCTGTGAAGCTACTTTTTTTGTCATTTTGTGCTACATTTTATATAAATATATGCATTATAGAACATTGTGTAACTTTATACTTCTGTTAATGTTTTCTTTTTTTTTGTACACCATTTGTTTTCCTTTTCCTCGATTTTTGAGTTATTTACAATACTTACTATACAGAAAGTATTGTAAATAACTCAATAGTATTAAAGTTACACAATGTTCTATAATGCATATATTACATATATACAAATTGTATTAAAATATTTTACGATTTATTTACAAGTTACGGGACTCTAATTAAAATGCCGTTTGTAATTACTATAGGATTTATTAGAACTATGCAAACACGTATAACACAGGTACAAATATAACCGGTCGCATAAGTCTAAATGTAATGCACAATTAAATAACACGCGCAAAGTCCGTCACTATATAGCTTATCGAATGTACACACGTCTTGCCCGTATCGCAATCGTCGCTTGACTGCCTCACCCCTCCGTTCGGGCATTGTTTTATATTAACTATACGATACAACAATCGACCGCATGGACTGGATCTTCCAAGAACTACACCTGGCTAACGATCATCATAAAGGATTACAATACACAATAGGCGGCTTTTCTAATTACAAATTTTAAACACAAAGTAAATAAAAGAACTCCAAATGCGGGCAGGTAATAAACTGTGCTTTATGGCCGGCAGGTGTGCATTCACATTAAAGTGAAAGGAACTTCGTTCCAACCAGGTTCTCACGACACCTTTTTTATTGCTGAATTACAGCAGCCAGGCTGACAGTCCAACTGTGATGGAAAATGGTTACCGTCGCCTATGAACATTTACAACACTAAAGGTGCTTTAGCAATGTGCCGCCGGACTCATTGATGGGACTGTAACCTGCAACTAATGCCGGAAGACAACTCAAGGTTGTTCTGGCAGCATGCTCTAGACCAGGGGTATTAGCCATCCAGACGGGCAAATACCCTACCACCTGGCTATGGGTTGTTTTGTCGCCTCTTACGATAGGCCGCCCGGCCGCAGGAATTAGTATTCTTTCTCTGTTCCTGCACGGATAAAAACACCTCATGCGTTTTATATAAAAAATATTTTAGAATGTATTGTAAAATGTCTGAAATACTTTATTTGATGTTGTTCTTGCGCCATGGGATAACAGTTACCAAGAAGCGTAAGTTTGATCAACGATGTAACTTTTCCAACGACACGGTCTCATAAAGTCCTGTGAGAACCTTACAAATTGAAGTTAAAGTTTATGATCATGAATAAAACGAGTCGAGGGTCTACTATTAAGTTTTCCAGTTAACTTCTCATTAAGACCCCGAGAGTGGGGTGCGCTGAATTTTGTATGCGCACTTCACTCAATATTCTTTTTAATTTTCCTCGAAAATTCGTGCTTGTTATGCGCTACAACATGGCAGTAAAGGAAAAAATGTTTTTTTCATTTAACACAATATCCTTAAGGTGGTATTATTTGTGTTTGACACTTATTTGGAAACAAAAATATGAATTAACAGGTTTGCCAGTATCGTATATTATATATAAGTAAGCACTTGCAACTATATGACTGTCCGAAAGAAGCACTGTTAATATTTGGTAATCTTTTTTTTTATTTTACTTGTACTTATGCTTAGCAGTTCTGTTTTTTGCTTTTAAATATTTTCATTATTCATGAACTAATAAAGTTGTGTGCATATTATAAGTTGCGACTGACGGACAGGGCTAAAGGGCGCGTCGTGGCTTCCAACATATCTGGATAAAAAAGTAAATTGAAGTGTGCACATTATAAGTCGTAAGTCGCGGACGTGACCTTGAGCGTTCGGGCGTCAGAAAGCAGTCTGCAGAGTGTGTTACGGTTCTAGTATGCAATTGTTCGGACGGGTCCAACAGACGCGTCACGTAATGTGTGGGCACCGCGGCTCGAGATATCATGTTCACTGTACATGTCTCGCGTAGTACAAATATTTATACTATTAAACCAGCGAACATTGCAATGGAGTCCGAAAAAGAAAAATAAATTTTCTGTTTCGAGTCCGACTTGCACATGTAACGATTTCACTCTTTCATATATTTACGCATACTGTAATTTTGGTTGAAGTAACATTAATGTGTTAGTAGAACAAGTTTAACAATTTTAGTGTGGTTTGTTTCACTTACGCTTTTTTTGGACAACGCAGGGGGAATACTTTTCGTACAATACCGGGCCCTTTGTGGGGGTTAGACCTTACACGGCGAGATTAAGCGCCGCACGGTTTGTGTGGGGGGAGTCTGATACAGACGTTCTCAACTACTTTACTAAACCTGAATCTGCGTCCCATGTCCCCCGCGCTTGAGTTGGAAGAAAATGAGGTTTCGAACGTAGTTACACTCATGTTTATCCGTGCATCAAAGCCTTGATTACCCCGTGACAGAGTGACCAACTTCATCAACAGAGGTAAGATCCACCACAGCCCCGAATGCTGATGGACCCCTGTGATAGAATCACAGGAGGAGATTTTTATTTTTATCTGCGCCTCCGGAGGCTGGACTGACGTCGGCATCCGGGGTTGGCATGCTCACCTCTCTCCCTCAATTGTTAGGCTCCTTGCGAGACATTACTGCCTCGCAGAAAGCCTCTGCTGACCCCCAATGATTGCCACTGTGGAGCATGGCCTTAACCAAGTCCCCCAGCGAGTCGATCGGCCCTACTATGGCCTTGAGCTTGAATCTCTGAGGTTGCCATGCAGCGCATTCAACCAGCGTGTGAAACGCAGTGTCTCGGGCACCGCACTCGCGGCACTGAGGGGAAGGCAGACACCCCACAATCTGATGCAGATACTTATCGAAGCACCCGTGCCAGGTAAGTATGTGCGTCATCCTAAAGATCAGAGTCTCACGTTTCCGCGTAACCCATCGCTGTAGGTAGGGACGTACCGCCTCCACTGTATCAGTGCTGGCCTCAGGAGATTCCAATTCGCTTTGTCATATTTGGATCGTGGTCGCGGTTTCCCGCGTACTGACCGCCTCTAACTCGGCCCGGCAATAAACCAGGCCCCTAGCAAGGGCATCCTGTCTTGAGCGTCTAACTTTGGCAAGGACGTCCGCCTGGAGATGCGAGGGCGGATCGCCTGGCAAGAGTGTCGCCGTGCTCCACGACACTGTACGATATCCCCATATGGACCTCTCCACCAGGACCTGTCGAGCTCTTCTCAGCAGAGTCCTATTGTGGCGATGGAGTGCATGGTTCCACACAAGTGCACCGTACAGTGCCATACTCCGAAGGATGCGAGAAAACCAATTTCAAGCCGTCCCGCCTGATCCCCTGTTCGCACGTTTGGGAGAAGTCGGGCGAGGGTGCGTGCGGAACTAATCAACTTGGGGACAAGTTGTTCAAAGTGACTTTTGAACAGCCATGTGCCATCGAGAACCAGCCCCAGATATTTCATCCGAGGCTTAACGAGAATGGAAATCACCTGGACTGTAACGGACAAGTCCGCAGGGGGTTTTCGGAAACGCCTATGGGACATGAGAGACTGCGTTTTCGCGGTGGAGACCCTCGTCCCCAGCCTAGCAATACGCTGGAGCACGGTTGCCAACCCGGCCTTGGCGACGTCCACCAAATCCGCGTACGACTCGGCACGTGCCATGAGTAGAGTGTCGTCCGCGAAGCAGATTAAACCCTATCCCAGAAATGATCGGCTCGTGAAGGATCCAGTCGTAACCAATTCTTTTATTTACGTTTTACCTTACCTAAGGTAGAAAATTGTGGTAAATACATTAAACAGACAACGGAAACACACTTATCCAGAAGTTTAATTTCACTGTTGAATAATGATTTTAAAGTTCAATAACTACTTATACAGAGAAATCGCATTGCACAAGTTCAGTTTGAGTTTGATTTGTTTTTAAGTTAGTTCACTCCGCTCTAAAGATAGTGGTAACAACAAAGGGGACGTTTAGATATTGTTTTTATGCCAGTCAACGACAACTTAAATATTGATTTCTTAATAAAATATTTTTCAATATTGTGGAATAAGTTCCATTATAGGGTTATCATAATGCCTTATAATATAACTTCAATATTCAAATTATGCGTAAATAGATTTATCTATACAGATAAATAAAATTGAAGTGTCTGTTTAGAGTGTCAAAATAACATATTTTTACTAAACGCATATGAAAGTACATACGATAATTTTTAAAATTGTTGTCTATCTTTCTGTATGTCTGAATGTTCCGGCTAATAATCTCTGAAACGGCTGGACCGATTTTGACGGAACTTTCACTGGCAGTTAGCTGATATTATAAAGAGTAACTTAGGTTACTTTTTTAGGGTACCGCGAAAAAGAAATTCATGCGGACGATGTCGCGGGCACAGGTAGTTTAATATATAAATTTCATTTCAACTCGTTCATTTCAATTTTTTTAATGTACAAGCAGCAACAAGAGTGCATCTTTTTAAATTCAATATATTAATCTGTAAACTATTTCTCCTGGTATAGGAATTGTTACGATAGCATACCTAAAAACCTACAAATAATAACCAATAATCCGTAGGAATGTCTATTACACAGTCGTAGCAGCTCCGCTATAACCTATGTAGGTTTTTTTTTGTTTTCTCAATACTTACTAATGCACGATTTACACGTACCTATTAAGTATATAAGTAAATTAATTTAAACTAAACTTATAGAAAATCTTCTTGGAACCTATTATTAAGCCCGTAGTTCAAATAAACGCATGAGCTCACTTAAATTTACTTATATTCAGTACGTGTAAATCAGGCATAGGGGCGGTTATAAAGTTCGGCGCAAGTATACATATAATTAAAACCACGTTGTGACGTTTTGATAGTTACTATCTATGAAGTGACTTATTTTTATTACAAAAGCAATTACTACTACCTCCAATTACAATGAATGCAAAATATAATAATGTTTTAAATTTATACACAGAAATAATCTAATAGGTACTTACCAGACTTGTAACAAAAGTGAAAACGGCTACTAACTAATTAGAGATTGGAACTTTAAAATAAAAAGGAAAAAACAATTTAAACAAGTGCTTACATTAAAACGTAACTTTTATTATGTTATTTATTATAATTACTAGAGCTTACCACTTGTGCATATTTCTTGTTTAAAGAGCCGGCGGTACAGGTTATATTGTATTAAATATTTATGTATTTTCCCCCGAAAGATTCACTTCATTTTATATCGCAAACTATACGATCCCTCGTCTATCTGTAAACTACATAAATGACAAACTTGACAACAATGACAAAATAGATAACATGGACCAAGTGGGCCAAGTCGACCAAGTGGACTAAGTGGACCAAGTGGACCCAGTGGACGCAGTGGACGAAATGGACAAAATCACAAAACCTATCCTAGTTTTCGGGATAACCTTTACATAAATCTATCCCAAAATGTATCCTATTATCCGGGATAAAAAGTATCCCTTGGCCACCCTCGGTATTAAAATAATATACGTACCGAGTTTCAGCCAAATCGATCCAATAGTCTTTCTACAAAAGGATAACAAACAGAGAGACATATATTTTTATCCCGGAAACTATCCCATTTTTCAGGATAAAAAGTATCCTATGTTCATTCTCAGTATCGAATATTGTTATATATATACTGAGTTTCAGCCAAATCGGTCCAGTAGTTTTTCCGTGAAAACGGAGCAGACGAACAGACTGACAGAGTTACTTTCGCATTTATAATATTAATAGGGATAAGGATTTGTCGAATCGTGATAAAAAGTGGTTTTAAAATCGTTGTACAATAAAGTAATTTTTAATCGAATACATAAATATCAACGATACTACTAAAAGCATACAAAGTTCTTGTATCTTATAATGCACAATGTTACGTCTTTATTATCATGAAAACCCAGTTTTAACAACAATAAAATTCAATTTCGAGTACAATGACCGTCGATAGTGTAATCCGTGGTTTAGTTACGGTCTATTTTTAGTATTAAACAAATTTTTAATCTTATTCTTTTTACAATAAGATCTTTTTGGTATAACTCTCATAAAGTGTACCTATTATATACTTTTTGCACATTTCAGAGCAGTAGAACATGCGTAGGTGGTCCTTGAAACATTTTAACTTGTATAACTTTGATAAGACGTATAGGTATCCAGGAAATTGTTGTCAATAAAAGCTTTATAAGGAAGCTCTTTATTATTATAGCAGTTAA
Source organism: Dendrolimus houi (assembly GCA_039645545.1). Lineage (NCBI taxonomy): Eukaryota > Metazoa > Arthropoda > Insecta > Lepidoptera > Lasiocampidae > Dendrolimus > Dendrolimus houi. The sequence continues at coordinate 12,280,717 of CM077132.1, forward strand.
TTGAGTAAAGAGGATAACGAATATTAATCTGCCGCAATTAAGAAATTATTAAATTTTTGCCTTATTTTTGAATATTTTGTGGTTATTATAATTTTGGATATTATTTATCATTGAACAAAAATCAGATCGACTGTTTCAAAGATTTCTTCGTGTGACTACAAATATATGTATACCTATACGTTTTTAATCAGTGCAGAAAAAATCTGAAGTATGTCGTAGCTTATGCTTGCTCGTTGTTCCTAATTTTATCTTTGGTATGTCTATTTGGATAATAGAATCTGTTATGAGTATATTTCGCCGGTCACGTTAGTCGAATTCTGATGCAAATGTCTATTCCTATATATAGACATAATATACCTTGAGTCATCTTAGACGACTTAAAAAATTACTGTTTTGTCATTTATGGACTATTGTATATCCTACATTTTGCAACGTATCAAAGTTTTAAAAACACTAATGTTATAGAGAAACAAAAACTTAGTTAAATGATATCAAAAATGTACTTACCACAAAATGTTCCTTATGACATCTAAAATTTCCACCATCGATATGGTAGGGCAGTAGAACATGTATGATCGCCCTCCGATTGCGTCTTGCGACCGCTGCTGTAATTGCGCAATTAACACTGTCAACCAATAGGTCGCTGGGACGAACATTTATCATGGCACTGTTGATCGTGATTGTGTATTTTAAACAGTGAAGTGAATTAAACATTTATGTATCGATTGAAAAAGCTAAAAAGAGAAACAATGAGAATAACATCGTTTAAGCTTGACTTAAATGTATAGCTGGGAAATTTCTTTTACCAGATTTCCACCGTTGGACAAGAACATCTTGAAGAGGTACTATTTAAGGATAGTTTAGAAAAATGTGTGTCCTCTGACGCACGACTGGAGTTTACTCCTTAAGTAAAAGTATTCTTTGAATATGCAATGCTGCGGCCGAATAAAGGCAGTTATAAGACCTGATTTCAAAACACCGGTCCCACGCTATTGAATATTATTGTTGCGAGTTACGGGACTTTAATTAAATTGCCGTTTGGAATTACTGTAGAATTTATTAGAACTATACAAACACGTATAATACAGGTACAAATATAACTGGACACAATGATGTCTTGTCTCGCTTGTGACCATCGCTAGACTGCCGCACCCCTCCGTTGCGGCATTGCTTTATTTATTGCATGACGCAATATGTCTAACTGGCAAGCGTCAACGCAATTTCCCAGAAATCATAATCCGCACACCTGCCTAATTATGCCTGCGAACGGCCATAAACGAGTACAATACACAATAGGCTGTTTTCTAATTACACATTTTAAACAGAAGGTAAACAAAAAAAAACCAAATGCCGAAAAGGTAGACTAAACTGCAGATAAAAAACTGCAGATGTGCATTGGTCTTTGTCGGTCGTAACATTATTTTGGATTTAGATCTTATTGCATTAAAGTTGGAAATTGTATAATAAAACACGTAACGCTTTTGAGTTAACGCTAATGTTATATCACTATTTATACAAATTTATATGAAAAGTGATTGTTTCCAAAGAGTGAACTCCAATAATCTAGAAATCCGACCTGATGTCCATAAGAGTAAAATATTAATTTTTCATTTTGCAGTCTTCATCTTACACCAATAATTTTGATATCGATGTAGGTTCATTTTATTTGTGCCCTCCATTACTATTATATATTCATCAATCTGTCAGTTTGACCTTCTTTTATCACATGCTTTTTTTACATGTCTCATTTTCAAACAATATATATTTATAAGATGATAATGTGTGAACGTATGTCATCAATCATCACTTTTACATTCTCGGAACACTATACATTCGTCCATAATTTTTTATTTCAGTAAGAACCCTTTTGGAAAATAAAAAATAGTCTTCTTCATGTACGTTTTTAATGAAGAGTTTTTTTGTAAAGACAGGTAACAAAGGTTGCTATAATACTATGAAAAAATATTTAAATACAAAAGATCAAATATTACAAACCAGTATTTACAACAACCCTAAAGTAAGTAAGAAAACAGATAGGTAGACAACTAAAACATCCGTTAGACCAGGATATAGATTAAAATTCAATTTTCTAAAATCCACACATGTGCTTGGTTAATTAACAGCCCATGAATATTAATATTTCACACTTAATGTCAGTTTCTTTGTAAATGAAACTTTCGACTCGGAAATAAAACTTGACAGCATATAAAAATAAAACAACGAAAGTTTGTTGTCGACACCGATCTAACAAACAACTAAATCAATTATTAAAACTCTGCTTACTTTCTTTATGTTTTGAGAATGTCTACGGTTATATCGGTTAATAAATCAAGTAACCAACAAGCGAAAACAATTCTATTTATTACTTTTTGCGGTCTGAAAACGAACACTTAAAAGCTATGAACGTGAGAAGGGCCACTTGAAAGCTGATGTGTTTGTAGTGTAATGTAAAATGCAAGGAGAGATTTGGGTAAGAAAGTACCAAATATTAACTATTTGGACAGGGTTTCCCCTTTATCGTTCAGCCTTTGATGTGAATATTCACACAGCACAGTAAGCAATGAACACCGTCTACACGCCACTACGCCTTTTATACGAAAATGCTACCCTACAAAACAATAACATTGCATCATTGCTAAAAATAGCAATTACATCATAGTGTTGCCAGGATCATAAAAACAATTATAATAATTAGTTACTGTTGCACTAAATTATCTAGATGATAATTTAGTGGGCTTATAAAATTAACTAACCGATAGAAAATGGTAATTTAATTATAAATCGAATCATCTGATAAATAGACTAAAAATATTATCTATGACGATTGTCTGTCATATTAATATACACTATGGTTCTCATGACTACTGTGGTGGACATCTTGTAACAGTAAGTTTGTCTAAGTGAACCAAAACGTTTTGCTTATTATACTTTTGTATATCACACGTACTACGGTGCCTCATTTTGCAACGGTAAATTTCTGAACATACACAATGGTAAAATCAAATATTTTTTAATACTTGAAATTTTCATTGTAATTTATTGAGGCGTTTTGGTACTTATTCGAAACAAGCTTTTAGGTTAGGTAGGCAGACAGACAAAATTCTATAAACCGTTTCATTCGAAACAACAGTTTATAGAATTTTTGTCTGTTTATCTCTCTGATATAAACAGACAAAATTCTATAAACTGTCATTAATTTAGGATTTCACGTGGTATAAATAGCAGTTTTCATTGAAATTTTAACGTTTATTTAGAACTGATAGACAGACAATTGAATTTTATTAACGCGTGTACATATTAATTATGTTCACTATAAATAAAAAACACAAGTAACGTAATCGTTGTAAATATCTACCATCTTTTAAGGTACCTACTTATTTTAGTCAGTAACACATTGTAATAATAAACAAGAGTTCATAACTCATTATTTTCCCAGAAAATGATAATACATATATTAAAAAAGATAAAAAGATCTCTGCCCCGACAAGAGTCAGAGGAAGGCGATTATTAAAAAGATAGATATTTACAAGCGATTGTCCCATGAAATAACGAGTTCACCTAAAAACAGTGAATAATGTTCAATATTCATGACAGTTTTAAATAGTTTACTAGTAAAAGACAGTTCAGCTTTCTATTATAAACTTTCATAGGAATGCATTTTTAAAATTCGAAAAACATATGTATCTTCTTTCTGTTTTTGCTTTCACTTTCTAACTAACAGCGTTGTTTCGAATTTTTTGCTAGTTTTTTTACAAAAATCTATGCTACTAATTAGTTGTGTAGTCAGTTATAGTGTAATAGAAAATTCCTCAAGTGCTCGTCAGTCTTTCTGTGAAGGGTTCTGTAGAAATGACAATTTTTATATAAGTACTCACGTAGAAATTTGCCATATTTAAAAATTCACTCAGGAAACATTGTTGACTTTACGTAATAATACTGTATGTGCTGTTTTACGCATTGTATGTACTCTACTGTAGATTGTAATCTGATGTGCGCGTATATCATTTTCATTTTTACTTTCTTCTCTCTCGCTTTTTTCTTTCTCCTTCTCCCAATTATTTGGGGTCGGCACAATAAGTCTTTTCCTTCCACAGTCCTTTATTCTGACATACGTCTTCTGTCACACCACACATCATCAAACCATCCTTCACACAATCCATCCATCTCTTTTTTGGTATTTTTACTTTCTTCATTACTATACAATCTTTACAGATAAGTTAAGAATTAGAAGTCGTGGTAGCGTAATGGCTAGCGCACGCCTCTGGAACTCAAAGGGCGTGGATTCGATCCTGGCCGGAACGCATGCACCACTTAGGCAGTTTTCTGACCTAATGTGCATGTTGTTACAATTAACACGTACTAACAACGGTAAAGGAAAACATCGTGATGCAACCTGCACATTGAGATAACCGATGTGTCAAACCTGCAAAGCCGCCGTAGACAATCGTGGCGGGTATACTGTCCATTCCCCTATGATGGGAGGCCCGAGCAGCAGTGGGACCCGTATGGGCTGTTATTATTATTATATAAGTTAAGAATTTCCTTTAAGTCAGGTTGAATGGAATCTCTTCCATTGCTTGTAGCGATAAGGCCGCCCTTTGTTTTACCAAAACTTATTGTACGTAAGTAATTTCGTAATTGTTCATTTTGGGGTGTTGTAGTTTGGTATCAAAAGAGAACTATTGGCTATGTAGATATTTGATAAATAGAAAAGTACATGTCACATTTGAAAATTTAAAAAATAAATTGTTACTCCAATCCTGGCTTCCACTAAAACAAGTCGTTTTATTTTACTTTATGGTGAATAATAAAGTGTCTCTTATTTACATATCTATTTACACAGACATGACTATATTGTTTTTTCAATTTTTGCCTAAATTGCGATGCAACCATGGCAACTAATTAGCAATACTTTTTACAACAGATTGAATTGACATTGCGCATACGTAATAACCATGGGACGTGACACGAGAGCTAGTCAATTTGCAGTGATAGCGTACGTACAAGCGAAATAGGTTAGTAGGTGAATTCAGTTCGGTCTTTGTTTCACTTTATGTAAAATACCTGAATCTGTTGACTTTGTTGTAGTAGTATGCAAATATAGGCCGCTTAACATTCAGGAACAAAGGTTTCTTAGTTAAAATTCTTTTAGAGGGGAATATTGTTCTTAATTTAATCAAAATAACCGAAATATATATTAATGCGGGTTAACGAATTATTTCTGCTGCATTCATAAGGTTTAAAAGACCGCTACTTAAAAAAACTAAGACAATTGAAAGAAAGAATGACAGGACGAATAACAATTGATTGAGGAAGAATAACCGTCAATAAAAATCATAACTCTCAGGAAAACCAACTCTAAGGGCCCTTGTGCACGCTAAGACACCGTGTCTGCGGCAGATAGGACCGATTCATCATGTACACGACTAGAATTTAGTCGGATCTAGGGATGAAAATTTGTCGTGTCTACTCCAGACGAGATAAATAAGAACGTGTAAACAATGAGAGAGACAAGATTTTTCTTGGTCAGCGCCGGAGCAATCGATTTACACAGTTCGTGTGTAGATACTACACGAATTCTTGCGTAGATCCAGTGACTTTACTTAGCGTGTACGAGTAGCATTAATCCTACATTCTATTGTTAAAGGGCGCTTAAAGTTTACTCTCGCTTTTTAATATAAAAAGTACCAACTGCTAAAACTTTCGTGGAACGCTTGAGTATTTTATTTGAAACATATTTTTAGAGGAAATACGAAAAAATGATACTTTTAAGTATCTTTTTAAATTAATATTTAAATGGAGTATCATAAATAAGTCTCTAAATTGTTACATACTAAAAACCACGATCAATCGATACTAGTGACATCTAGCGACAAAATATGTAGCAGCATCTTATTATAGAATACTTTAAATTAATTTCATGAAGGTTAATAGAACTGATATTTTTGTGTTACTTATGACTAGATGGAGTCTAGAACTAAAAAAATAGCGCTGTGTCTCAGCTCTTGACACAGTATAATTCTGAGCTACCAGCCTCATTGCTGTGAATATTACATACCTACATTTTATTCTAAATAGTCTGTATGTTTTATAAAATATTTATTATGCCTTTATATTTTACTAGCTGACCCGGCAAAACTTCGTACCGCCTCCGAATATTTTTTTTCATATTTACTCACCTTTTAAACCTTCCCTGGACTTCCACAAATATATCAAAACTAAAATTAGCCAAATAAGTCCAGCCGTTCTTGAGTTTTAGCGAGACTAACGAACAGCAATCAATTTTTATATATAAGATGTGAAGTCTTGTTAGATTAGCGTTTTTTTTTATTATTAGGTGCATTCATTCTCGACAATAAACTTTCTACACAATACGCCCAATAAGCCTTCTTAATATCTTTTTTATATATTTTTTTTTAATTTGTGAGACAAATGACATGATACAAAGACAGACAGGGTCATGGATATAATCATGTACAAGACGTTTAATTTTTGCCAAACGGCTGTCGAACACTAAATCAATTTTCAAAAATAGAGATATAAATTATAGGTCAGAAACTATTCTAAACAATAGGTATTATATATGTACATAAAATATAATAAATGGAAACATTAGCTTTCCATTAGCTAAATAATGTCGAGGTTTGACTAAGTGGGTAAAACAAACTTGTAGTACAGGTCACTAGGATCAACCCGTTGGCCTTGATATTTGGCTAATTAAGAGAAAAAATAATAATGTATAATTACATATTATAAGTAATTGTGTTAGAGTGAGCCCTTTGGTGTGATGTATTGTCTGTGTATATACTTCATATCGGTATTCCATTAAATCTATTGCCTTTTACGAGATAAAAAGTATAATATAATAATCTATGCTATTATGTACGTACAAATGAAGTTTTATTATAAGTGGTCTATTTTTCCATGCCGTAAAAAAGATTTAAACAACGTCACTTTTACCATGTAAAAAACGTAACTCTTAAAAGCAACAAAATTATGTATGAGCTTCTTCTGTAACTTCAAAACGTTTTATTATTTAAAACATATAATGTATTTTTAACTAAATACGAAATTAGACGGTTCATTTTTGTGTTTCAATGTGGATAAATATGTGAAAGAAACAATCCAAAAATAATATAAATTAACTTATCATTGTTTTTCATAAGTGACTACTTTAACTGCATTTAAATGAAAATGACTTGTTTAATTACTATTAGTAATTATAAACATCACTTGTGTAAAATATTGTAACGATTACGTTTGTTTATTTTTTTAGAATTTTTTGACACATTTTTACCGAAATTGTAAAGAAAGTTGAATTTTAATTCTTGACTAACTTTCATTCCAGAAACATACATAACACGTAGCGCTGTCTAATTAGGTAGTCCTACCTACCTGAAACTTTTCAGAATTACATTTTTATTGCTGAGTTGTCACAGCCCACATACCCACCATTCATTTATTTCCGTTTCTTACTGGTTTCTTTATGAAAGACTAGACTATATTTATATTATTATAAGAGATTAGACTTATATTATTTATATAATATGAGACTAGACTTAAATTGGATAACCACTTTTTTGCACCGTATTGGGAAACATACATTACAAAATGTCATCTAAATAGAAGCCACACTGTAATCCAGTGCCAAAATGAAACCAGTGTGCTTGTGCACTTTCACACCGATCTGTTTGAAAGCCCTGACCTATTTCGGTCAGCTCTCCAAACTCACAACAATGTTATCAGCTTTGATAGTTTTGAGGTTACCTAGCATCCGGACGTAGAATATTTCATGCCGTATAAAATTTTCGTAACAAGTTTTGTTTAGGCGTCAACTATAGTCACTGGCATTATAAAATAGAAATAATAAAATTGGGTAAGTACTTGATAGTCCCCGCAGAAGAAATGGTTCCGTAAAGGTAAGAAACATCTCCCGTTTTCGTTATTTGGTTACATATCCATAAAAAAACATTGATTAGAAAGTACTAGCTTTTGACCGCGGCTTCGCTCGCGTTAATGTTATCTCACAGGAACCGTATTTTTTTCTGTAATAAAAAGTAGTCTATCTGCTATACCAGACTATAATCTATCTCTGTGCCAATTTCATCCAGATTCGTTCAGCCGTTCTGGAGTGATTGAACAACAAACATCCGTCCAAACTTTCGCATTTATAATATTATATATATATATTATACACATAATTATATAATTGCTTGGCCTCACTAACTTGTCATATCAACGCACAGTCCAAACTACTGGCGCTAGGAACATAAAAATTTGCTTGCGTGTTCCTTCTATACTCTAGGAGCGCCCTAACAAAATATTTGAAAATTGAACCCCTAAGGGGGTGAAAAATGGGATAAAATATTGTATGAAAATCCGTAAATTTCAAAGTAAGAAGCACGAAACTTTATGTACCTATTTCTGGTTAGAAATAAATGTATATGTGTATCGACGCTTCTGGAAATTCAACTTCCAAGGGGGTGAAAAAAATAAACCTATTTTTTACTTTATTTGACTACTCAAACTATGACTATTTGTAATCTATGCAAGCGAAGCCTGTGACAACAGCTAGTATAGTATTAATTACATGTCTCAAAAACTACTCAGCGAATATATATCAATCTTTATCTCTTGCGATTTCGCTATATAACTTTATAGTGCTATACAGACTAGAACTTCCACTTAAATTTCATTCATGTAGACTTGTCGTTTTCGTGAAAAATGACTGATATAGAAAGATCGACGTACTTACATGACTAATTCATATTGATTCTGTTGTTGTCGAAAGAGCTACAGAACTCTAAAAATGTAGTGTTTCGCAGCGCAAAAAAACCCCGGTGTTCAGTTTTATTCCACGGTGGAATACTAAAAATATTCCAATAGTTGACACCTTGAACCCTTATATAGGGACCCGTATTGTTAAATGCGGTTATTTTATTACTTTCACAAAGTAAATAAGTTGTTGTTGAGTTTTTAAATAAGTGTAGGTACACATAATTATTTAAGCCGATTACATTTACCGTACCTAATTGTTGTTATATACTTAAGATTTTAATTTAATTTCCATATAGCAATACTATAACATATGTGATAGTTAAATACTGTTCCAATCATGTATAGATTGGATTACGGTCTTATTCATATTGAGTTAGAGTAATTTTGAACGCTTCTTTATGGTTCTTAAAGAAGCGTTCAAACTTATTCTAACTCTACATGAATAAGACCTCTAGAGTCTAGTATTTCAGAAAGGCATTAAGCCTTAAGACAGTCTAAAGACTGGTTATTACAGACTTGTAATATTCATAAGCTAATTATTAAAAGCTCGAATGAAAATCCTTATATCTAAACTTACTCCCCATCTCAGAACAGCTTTGATCGAATTTACAGGTTTTAACTAACACCAAACAACGTTGTTTTTATGATATCACGTCATGCTCCACAAAAAAAAATGCTCGCTAAAGGTAATTAACAATCTACAACTGTGGTTTATTATAAATATTATAAGACTATGTGTTTTTAAAAACAAAACTGCAACAGCAAAACAGCATCCTCAGATTCCCACAAAAAACCATTATAATACTATGTTTCGTAGTAATATCACTAAAAACTTCTAAGTAGAAACTGGTAGGACCGGTTCATTCCATTCATGCGATCAGTTGAGTGAAAACAAAAGACTGCATGACATAATGCATGTTAACATTAATGCATCGATTTCGAATGCAGTTCAATGAACTCGTCATTGTTGTCACTTATATGTCTATGAAACACGTGTTGGATAGTTTATTACCATGATTAAATTGTACGGTTTATAAAAAAAATATTTCTGATATTGTATGAGCAGGAAAGATATATGTGTTCGCACGAGTGAAAGAGATGATATGATGGATGAATATACGAATTAGAAATAATTTCATGATATTAATTTTTAAGTACAAGTACTAGACGACGAATCTGATGTGATTGTGAATTAGATACTTTAATATGGTGTGTTTATAGCATATATGGGCAACAACAGGCCCGCTGTAAGATATGATCCGGCCCGCGAGAAATTTTGAAAAAATCCAATTAAAAAAATATTTCATTAGGTACTTATACTCACGGGAGTGACAGTGAGGCGGCAAACATCAAATCCTTTGATGTTGGCCACCCCACTCTTTGATAATCGCCGCCACTCGGCTTGCTCGATCGAATTCTTTGAGGTTTGCCGCCTCACGGGCGACACATCAAAAGATTTATTGCTTCTCAATTATTCTAAACTAGTTTATTTAAAAATATTATCACTACTTTAAAATGCACTAAGTACTTTTAAAGGCGGCCCGCGAACGTATTTGCACGCTAAAGTTTGGCCCTCAACATGTCAAAGGTTGCCCATACCTTTATAGGTTAAAAGAATTTTGACAAGTATAAGAATAGTGACGGTCAACATGTCACACTAAAAAAAAAAATAGGAATGTGACAAGTCCGTTTAAAAAGAATGGCATTTTGAGAGTCGCATAATTTGAAAAGTGTACATCATCGTAAAAACAATATTTAAGGCATAAAGAAACAAGACCAGAGAAGACACGAAGCAGACTCAAGCATCAAAATCAATTTTTAAACTTTTCGTCTGTCGCGATGAAGTCGCGGGCACAGGAAATAAAATCAAATACAATTTTAACAATAAAGTAATGAAAATCTAAACTTAATTACTTTCATATACAGAAGAAGCATTTAATATTCCTGTTAAACGCATTAAAATCTTTTCCTTTTATTTTCTGAAACATTAAAGGCCCGTTTGTGATTTATTAGCGATAATTGGTTGAGTGGTATACCGCAACGGGAGCTCGATTACGAATGCAGAAAAGTTACTAAAGCAACTCATATATTTACATAAGGTAATATAAGATCGTTTACATTAAGAATCGTAATATCGGAAATGTTATGAAACGAATTTACATATCACTAGCTGTGCCCGCGACTTCGTCCGCTCGGATTTTTTCGCGGGACCCTAAAAGAAGTAGCCTCCTTACAATATCAGCTATCTGTCGGTGAAAGTCCCGTGAAAATCGGTCCGTCGTTTCATAAATTAGCCGGAACATTCTGATAGACAAAAATTCTGAAAATTGCATTTTCGAAATCTCCTGGTCCGAATAATTCCCTCATGATTTTTTGCACATTTTTATTTTGACATTACAAACTTAACACTTCAATTTTATTCGTCTTGTGTAGGTAATGTGTGATGTATGGAAGTTGTACACATATCAAAGAGAATTGACTTCCTTCTCAATTCATTATTCATTTCGTATTTTCAAAATACTGTGATCATCATGAATTATTAGTATAATTCTTGCCCCAAAAAATGTAAAACCTATTTTATATACTCCACGAAGTTGATATATTTTATCATACAAATAGATATTTTATACAAACTTTAACCAGTTTTACAAGAGACTTCCGAAATAATTTTGAATCTATATTTTGTTGAAGTTAGCATTTTCGGGTAGTGTTCACAATCGGTCAGTAGTAAACTATCCTCAGATAAAATTTCGTGAAATTTCGTTTGTATCCAAAGGCGCGTAGAATAACAAATAAACTCACTTTTACATTTAGATGTGTTTATACCGAATATCTAATGTTGTAGTAATCCAAACTAATATATATACGAAAGTAATTCTGTTTGCTTGTTACCTTTTGAAGACTAAGGGGTGAATGTTCAATCGGCAGTTTAAGTTATTCTATGAAATAAAAAACAACATGGGAAAATTAAAAATGACAGTTTCATGAATAAAACAGTTGAACCGTTTCACTTTTGAATTTAGTCAGGTTATAATTTGTTCAACTGATAACTTTTACCTGATAATTGAAAAATCGGCCCCAAGTGAATCTTAGCGTTTAATAAGTAAGTATATTCCATCCTTAAGCCCTCCTTAGGATACAATCTATTTACTTACAACAAGATAGTCTATGTCTAGGGACATAGACTACTTGTTGTCTCAAAAAACAACATTGAAGGGAGTGAAAAAGGGAATGAAAATGTATGTATGTGAGTCGCGGTCTACCATTTTTTATTTTTTTTATCCAGGGGAAATCCGTTTGAGGACTAAGCCGCGACAAGGGCAGAACCTTGGGGGGATAGTTCGCGACCTAGTGTGGGTTTCGCTAGATTGGGGGTGGCACTAGCATGCCCAGTCAGAACTGGTGCCATGCTATTACCACTCCCCAGTTAGGGTTACCCACTAAAACCCCTGGGTGTTCCGTCTTTCTCCTTATGCCAGGGCTACGGGTATATGACCCAGCCCCTCCGCAGCCCTGGCAGGTGTGAGCCTCACGAGGCTTCTTCCACTGCCGGGGGACTACTTTTACCCCCGGCATCTTCAAGCTCTCTTGGCGTGGGGCGGTCTGTAACTCGCCCCACGGGAGGAGAGGTGAGCGCGCGCAGAACACGCCGCGCCCCCATCTCGACGGCATGTGCAGGTGAGTGAGAACCTCTATACCCCAAGAGGCCCCACCCGCAGTCGCGGTCTACCAACACCAACTCTAACGTCCACATTGTTGTCATACACTTGTTTTGTCAGTTTTATTTTCTACTTTTATTGAATGCGTTCAACATACAAGCAGACGGTCGACCTGATGGAAAGCGGTTGCCATCGCCAATAGACATTTGTAACACCAAAGGTACTGCCAATGTGCAGCCGCTCTCTCGCGGTATCTTTTCATACATTCTCTCTACATGTCCAAACCACCTTAATATTCCTTTCTCAACTCTTATTAAGTATTATTTCAATCCACAACGTTCCCTTCTTATCATAATTTAACACATATACTCCTCAAAGCTCTCATTTCTACTGCATTTATCCTACTTTCATGCTTCTTCTGCCATACGCAACTTTCACTACCATACATTAGTGTTGGCACCAAAACCCCTTGATGGACAGCCAGGCGTGCCTTTACAGACACTTTTGGGTTATTCATAAAAGAGTTTAGCGCTCCAGTCACCTTATTACCTGCCATTACTCTCCTTTCAATATCACTTTCGTCTTTTCCGTCTCTGGTAATAGCAAATACATGTCTTAAAAACAAGTCAAAGGATTTTCTGCAAACCAATTTTGGTTGAAAGTATTTTTTAAGGTCTACAATAAATGCTTAAGTAATTACATAATAAATATTCCAATAAACCACTGGCAATGAAACCGCAAAACATTGGTATTTATACGCGAATACATCGCGAGTGTCATCGTTATACAGGCTGTCTACAGTCAGTGTTTTATTCATTGGTTTTATTCGTAGCCTTTTATGGTTGATATTTTATTTATTATTTGTTCCTCTCTGTCGACGTACAGATCGGCTTATAGAAAGAGTCACAAAGTTCTTAGTGTGTTTATTCTTATCAAAAGGATGTTATGTATTTTGATTGACATATTTATTCAAGAATATGAATGAAACGTTTTTAACACTTGTTTGTTTAAGTATTCCAACGATCCTTACAGAGAAAATTTTTCAAGTTTTACAATCCTATCTGAACTTACTAATATTATAAATGCGAGTGTGAGTTCGTTTCTTTGTTTGTGACATTTTCACACCTTAACTTTAACGGATCATCATGAAATTTTGCATCCACATTGTCGGGGGTAAAGAATAGGACATAGTGTACCTTTCATCCAGAACAAAGTACTGTTCCCGAGGGAAAGACAAATATGGCTGAATAGATGGCGCGTTTTTCTTTGCAATTTACTATGAAATACATTATCATGGCAACGAAAATGATTGCCACAATTTGAATGTGTTACTGTCACGGTTAGTTAATTCCACCTTCGCTAGATGGCGTTACGTGTTTTTATAATTACGTACTAAGAATAAGGTCGCGACATTTTAAAAATTATAACATGTCCATTTCATAACATAAATATATATATATATATATATATATTATAAATTCTAATTTCCAATATTTTTTTCTATTGCATGAGTTCAGCAGACAGGCAGAGGCTCACCTGATGGAAAGCGGTTACCATCGCCTATGGACATTTGGTCATTTATAACACCAAAGGTGCTACCAATGTGCTTGCCACTCTCTAAAGAGATACTTGAACCTGGCCACTAGTCCCAGAACACAACACAAGGTTGTTATGGCGGCATACTTTAGACCAGAGGTGGTAGCCATCCAGACGGGCAAATACCTACCACCTGACTGTGGGATGTTTTTGTCGTCTCTTACGACAGGCCGCCCGACCGTAGGAAACTGTATTCTTTCTACACAGAGTCCGTTCCTACACGGATAAAAAATATTTAACGAAAAATTTATATGCTCATTGCTTATGTAGTGAATTGAAAGTAAATAACAAAAACCGGTCTAGGGTTCCGTTGGGGTGAGTAATATGCATTGTTTTTGTTATTCGATTACAGAACGCTGAAAGAAGCGTTTATTTAAAAATACTTATTACGTTTTCCTGTTTTGTTTTTCCAAATCTGGGGTACTGCTGCCTAGACAAACTGTTCTAGATGTTGCTTGCAAATAGTATATTTTATAAAATAAATATAGTTTTTTGGATAGTGAAATTATCAGAATAATTATAGCACTAATTTTATTATTATTATATTATAATTTTAGCACTCAAGTGAAATAAAAATTAATTGGATTGATTCGAGTCGCATCACGGGGGTACATAGGTCATGTTCATGTATCATTAGTCAAAGCTTGATCATGACGAAGTTCGTCTGACTTTTATACACGTCATTAATTACAATAGGTGTTGAGATTAGCTTTCAAAGTTGTACAGTTGTCTACCATCCTCATTAATTTTTGAACTACAGGGTATAGAAGTTAAAATATACTTTGAAAGTAAAAAAAGGAAAAATATTGTATTCATGGTTTTAACTTTTTACTCTTCATACCGTTCCCCTACTTATACAAACATTTTATACACCTCGACGGTACAAAATTTGATTGTATGAAAATTTAAAACAATGTATTTAATATGCCTTCGCATGACTGACGGGTCCTTAAAGCAATGTTTGGCAAATGCTTTTACGCTTTGACTTATCCGAGTGACGAGTCAACTTGCTTGAGCGACATGAAATGTGGCGTGACGTGTATATTCCTTATGGACTGTTCAAAGTACTTATATCAATATAGCTGTTCTGGAAGTGATGTCTACATTTTAATCATAAAAATATATATCACAAAAATTAGGCTCAGTATTAGAGGTTATAATTAGAATACGATATGGGTTAAGATAACAATTAATAGAAAATATGTCATAGACAATTTTATTACATAAAATTTGCTATAGATCAGTGTAAATGTCACATTCGAATTCGTTCTTTTTTTAAGCTGGCTATTTTAAATCATTCCCAGAGAATTTCTTGCCGGATTCCCAAGATAAAAAGTAGCGCAAATTTTAAGTCTAAGAATTTGCTGTCGACAAATCCCAAACAAACAGACAAGAAATCTAAAAAAATTGCATCGATTTCTCCATCTATTATACCACCATATAGTCTATTCCAGTTTTTTTTTAATAACTGCAATGTACAGACAAGGCATGTTTAGAATTTTATAATATTATAAATTTGTATTACGGTTGCCTCACATAGCTGTGATGGACAGCTATTATATCTTCCATATGAATAAGCCTTAATGGACTGCCGACGTAATTGTTCCACAATTTTGACAATGTGCCAATCCAACGCGCGATTTACGACTGTAATTTAACATACGCTCGTCAACGCCGAAATAAAGCAAAATGGTAAGTTGATAATGTTGCAAACACCCTTGAAGTCTAAGACTTCATCCTCACTGGTAGTGGCATGCTTAGCGGCAAGTGATTAGTTGATCGCTTAGGTGACTCATCCTAGGCAACCAACACTGTACATGTAATGCGCACGGCCCCACCACGCTTGACCCCTCGATAGTAGCCTAACGGTTCGCCATGTGAACTGACGCGGCGTGCGTCGGTTATTTGCTTGGATCACTGAGATGCAATAGAGGAATTATCGAACATATACCCAACATGTTCGATCATTTTGGTTAAGTGAAGGAAATTTAAGGATAATGTTTTCTGTAAGATGCAATTTTCTAAACAACTTTGAGAGAGACATTTTACCACAACAAAATACACGCCTACAAACACACTTTACGTCACCAGGTATGATAGCGTACCAGCTATCACCTTCTAGCGTGCCATTTGCGCTGAGGCCAAAGCCTTTTGACGGCAGCGTGGTACCTGACAGTCAAATCAACTATACTGCGTCCAACGGCTAGATTTACTTTTGAGAGGTCAATCCAGTGATGGATTTACACTAGGGGCGCTAGAAGCTAGTGCACAGGGCGGTGAAATTTTCGAGCGTGGCAAAATTTGGAGTGTCAGCAAAAAAAAATCACCATTCTGCTATAAAGAGCAATGATTTTTAAAAATTGGTATGTTATTGGTTTCATTCCAAATCTTAAAAATCGAGTTCTCATTGGATATTTACGTGAAGTCTAGTAATATTGCATAGATAATAGGGCGGTATTTTTCACGGTGCCTCAGGGCGGCACTTAAGGTAAATCCGGTCTTGGGTTAATCACTGATCAATTAGTAATGCCCTAAAGAGTTACCGCTTAGATCCCTATTAATATTATAAATGCGAAAGTAACTCTGTCTGTCTGTCTGTCTGTCCGTCTGTCCGTCTGTCCGTCTGTCCGTCTGTCCGTCTGTCTGTTCCGTTTTCACGGTAAAACTACTGGACCGATTTGGCTGAAACACAGTATATATATTTTCGATGCCGAGGATGCACATAGGATACTTTTTATCCGGAAAAATCGGATAGTTTCCGGGATAAAAATATATTTGTCTTTCTGTTTGTTATGATTTTACGGAAAAACTACTGGACCGGTTTAGTTGAAATTCGGTATACATGTAATTTTAATACCGAGGGTGGACAAGGGATACCTTTTATCCCGGATAATGGGATAGATTTATGTAAAGGTTATCCCAAAAAGTGGGATAGGTTTTTTGTGATTTTCCATTTTGGTCATCTTTGTCCTATTTGCCCGATTTGTACGATTTGTCGGAGTTGTCCGATTTTTCCGATTTGTCCGAGATGTCTGAGTTGTCCGAATTGTCCGGAATGACCGAGTTGTCCGATTTCTCCGAGTTGTCCGATTTATCCGAGTTGTCCGATTTGTCAGAGTTGTCCGATTTGTCCGATTTGACCGATTTGTCCGAGTTGTCCGATTTGTCTGATTTGTCCGAGTTGTCAGAGTTGTCCGATTTGTCCGATTTACCCCATTTTCCCGATTTGCTCGATTTGTCCTTTTTGTCATTATTGTCATTTATGTAGTTTTCATAGACGGGGGATACATAAAAATAGCTAGGACCGTTTGAAATAAAGGATGAAAGTTTGGAAGTGACCAATCCTTTCTAAAGTTTATAGATATAAAAATTCATCGTCCATAAAAAAAGCGATAGTAACTCGACATGTCTTTCCGTTAAGCTTTCACGGAAAACTACTAGGAATACTGGATCGGTTTTGCTGTAATTATGTTTAATTGTAGTTTTAATAGCGAAAATGGACATAAATACTTTACATGCCGGGAGCTGGGATAGTGTGCGATATAAAATTAAATTAATCTTCCGAGTGCAAATAACACTAATATAAGAATTTTGTACACTGTAACCTGTATTAACGCCTGCTCTTTAAACAAGAAGCACGCACTAGAGGTCGACCCGCGGCGTAACCGCGGGGTAAACTCTAGTTTTATATAAAAATCGAATTACTTTGTGAATAAATTTTAATCAATTTAGCGCACCTATATGATTTGGTAAAATTACAGTATTGCGTATAAATAAACCATAAAACCCACATATTTATACTTAAAAGTGAAATAAAAGCAAAGTAATGACTTTTTGAATATAAATAAATTCCGTGTTATTTTCTTTCAAATAGAACATTTTCGTTTCAAATGATTAATTATGATTATATTTAAATATGATTAAGATGGTATGTAATGAGGACGGATGAAACGCACGTGGCAAAAAGATTGTTAAACTACGAGATGAATGGGCACAAATCTAAAGTTAGACCAAAAGAGATGGATGGATTGAGTGAATGAAGGATGATATGATGATTTGTGGTGTGACAGAAGATGTATGTCAGAATTAGCGAATACAATCCCGAGCATGTTTTTCGATCCCGGGATTACGGGATTCTTGATGCGTAATCCCGGGATCCCGGGGTTAACCCGGGATTAGACTATGTGGTTTCTAATTGGGCTCAATTGGAAAAAAACGAGTAATTTCTATAAAAATGTTTTATAATTTTATTCCACGAGTCCAAGACACAAATCACAATATGGTAAGAAAATAAAAAAGACAAAACAAAGACACTATACTTTGTAAGTAAGAAATAACGAGACAAAAAGACTTATTTGGAATTTCGAAAATACAGTCGTAGAAATATCAATGCATCCAAGGTTTGACTTCCAAGCCTGCTTCGTAGTTTATTGCCAACATAAGCAGCGGCTGAAAACGCTTGTTCAGGTACTACACTGGTTGGAGGAATTTTGTGATATGAGGTGACCGGGTGATTCCCCTCCCCTATTGGCCCGTTGGGGAATTTTATTAAGAGTATTGTATTGAAGTATCCCGAGCGGGGAAATCCCTTCTAAGTTCTACGACAAACATATTATTAGAGCTGTACCTATGTAGTACGTATCGTACGCGTATCAAAGGTTTGTTTTTTTGTCGATATGTGCAAACTAGACCTGTTTGTGGCAAACCCGAAAATCCCGAGATTAGCCAAGTACAGTCCCGGGAATTTAGGGGTCAGAAAACGGTCGGGATCCCGGGGTCCCGGGATTCGGGTTCCCGGGATTGTCTTTTCTAGTCAGAATAGAGGAGTGTGGAAGGAAAAGCCCTATTTTTGTTAGCGCCTCAGTTCCAGGGCACTCCCGTCAAGATTTCCGACTCTATCGGGATCCTAGGCGTCGACATTTCGAGCGAGGTGCAAATTCGGGGTCATTTGGGGAGCAAAGCGAAAAAAGCTTGGGGTGCTCAACAGGGCTAAGCGGTAGTTCACACCATGTGGAGTACTGCTGCCATCTCTGGGTTGGGGCACCTCAGTACCAGCTACTCCCACTTGACTCCTTGCAGCGCCGAGCGGTCCGGATTGTTGATGATCCCAAACTTACCCCTACCTTACCAGATATAAAAGTATTACAGGTTTAGAACCTTTAAGTCTCAGAAGAGACGTTGGCGCTCTAAGCGCGTTCTACCGTCTGTACAATGGGGAGTGTTCTGAGGAGCTATTTGGTTTGGTACCTACGTCGCTATTTTACCACCACACTGCTCGCCGCCGTCTGGGAGTTTATCCAAACTTCCTTGACACCTGGAAGTTATCCACTGTACGTGGCGCTCGCTCCTGTATGTCATACGTGAGCAAGCTAAGAATGAGTTCCCTCCCGCGGTTTTCCCAGGAGACTACAATATGGGGCTCTTCAAAAAGGGCGTAAACAGATATTTAAAGTCTCAATGAGGTAGGCAACGTATCGGCTCCCTTAGTGTTGCAGATCTCCATGGACAACGGTAGGCACTTGCCATCAAGTGGACCCGTTTGCCAGTTTATAGGCTATAAGCAAACATAAAAAAGAGATATATCCAAATAATTGGGAGAAGATGAAAGAAAAAGAAGAATGTTGGTCCATGCATTACATGACTCATAGACGGTACTATTACTTTGCCTGGAACAATGAATTATGACAATTGTGACATGTGAAATTTTATGTCAAAAGATGTGCAACTTGATGATTTTTGACGTTTGCAGCGTCACAAACGTCAAAAGTAAAATAAATCGTTGGACAAGATATAGATATTTTATTATCCTGAAAAACGCCACAGCCTCTTTGATTTTGTACGAGTGAAGGAAGCTATGACGTCATAATTTTATCGAGCCAAACATCGTATTAATCATTATTCAAACAGATATAAAAGTTATTTATATCGTGATATTAAAAAAAAAGGTAACAATGTATAATAGAATAGAATATATTTTATTATACAATCAAATTCACGTAACAATACATAAAAGCAGCTTAGAAATAGGTACAATTGGTGGTCTTATCTCTGACAGGGATCTCTTCCAGACAACCTTGGGATGGAGAGAGAAATATGCCCCAAAAGCTAGGGTAGGGTCTTTGTTGCATAATATTCTAAAAATATTTAAATTTAGAATTATTTACAGTATTAGATACATACAGACATAATTATTTATACTTGTGGTCGCCCGTGGTCGAAATTCGACCATAATAATTAATATCAAAGACTATACCTAGTTCTATAATCACAGATTTCGCCAAGGCTACACTGTTAATTTGACTTGAACAATAAACAAAGGTGTATATATGCGTGCGTGTGTCAAATAGATGGTAGTGTGTGTAATGTTTTTTTATTGATTTAATGTATTTTATATGCATAATTTTAAAAAAATATTAGCATTCGTCGCTTCTCTATATAAACCAAAGTGTGCGAAATTTCATATTCCTCCGTTTGCGAAATTTTCGTAAAAAGGGGTACAACGTTCTTGCTTCACGTATTAATATATACATACAAACATATTTAAATACATAGATCATACTAATTTCACACACATACATATATACAGTATATGATAATGCCAGCGTCTTTATGAGTAAACTGTTTAAGAATTTATTCTAATATATATAAATTATTAAGCAATTTGAAATTTTATTGCGACAATGAAGTTGTAGTGAGACAATAATTTTTTAAATCTATCTAGTTTTATAAAACCCCTCTATATTTTTTATTAAGTGATTTTCTTTGTATGTAAATGTATATTATTAATTTATATATGTATAAATGTATATTATTAATTTTTCACAACTTTATTGTAATGGTGATTTTTGCATTCAACAAATATCAATCAGATCGAGTATTTTATTTTACGTTAATTTATTATGGTATACAGAAATACTAACAGGTTATAATTAATTCATAAATATTACATTTTTAACTTTAAGATGGATTTGGTTTAAAAATGTATTTTAAGTAACATAGAATAAAGTATACCTCAATAATATCCTTGAGTTGTGTTCCGGCATCATCAGTGGCTCTAGGTTCCAATCCCCTCTTCGTAGCTAGCAGCACATTGGTAGCACTTTTGATGTTGCAAATGTCCATAGGCGACGGTGACCCCTTTCCATCAGCTGGGCCGTCTGGCTATCCACTATATCTAACATTTAAGAAAACCACCATTATACGGACATTACCGGTTTACCCTCCATTCCCTTAAAAACAGAAAGGCCAACCTTAGCGGTGGGATGTTTAAGGGCTATTCTTTTAATAATTTCTATATATACGAACAGCTTTAAAAAAATACTTACTACGTCAATTTCTTGAGTAATGTTTTGCATGTATTGCATTCGTGGTTGCGTTATGCTTACAACATTTTTACAATTACAATAAATGCATAAATGGCCGAATTAATAAGAATGTATGATTGTCAGAGAATTAAAATTTACTAATTACAATAACAAATTATGAACAAATATATAAATTAAAGTTAAAGTAACTAAACTGTTAGATTATCGTACTATTACTATTGAGTTATATTTCTGAGAAGTTAATATTACAAAGTAGTTGGTATCAATTACACTCCTATTCGACTCGTTCCGTTGTTGCTCGAATATAAAAGCGTGCAGATGGAGCAACGAGACAATCCCTAGGCTCGAGCGCATTCCCGAAGTGTACCAACAGCATAAAATCAAGCCCATATAAAAAAAACGAAATAGTCCGACTTTGGGCATATACAAAATTTTCACTTCGACTTTGTGGTCCGATGCACATGTCGTGGTAGCACTCTAGGGTTAACCAATTATTGGGCAAGAATCATAATCTATAATTAAATGTACTTAATTATGAGATCGGCATTCTAGTAGAAGAAACACACTCAGAACATATGTGGTTTATAAACGAGTATCTTCTTTTATCCTCTGTTAATAGCTTTGCCGACCTGTATTCGGCTATTAAAACTAAATTAATTAAAAATAAAATAAATTATTGTACCTTATAACTACAAGTAGTCATCTTGTCTGCTTTACTACAGCAATGAAAAATTACCAAAAGCAAAGGTAGGTAAAGAAGAAAGACACGTGGTGACATCTAGTCATGAAGAATTTACGAATTTTTCAGAGCTACTCTTCTATGACACGTCATTCTTATTATTATTTTCCACGGTGTATATATAGTGTACTCGTAAATCGAAATAGAACATATATAATCATAACGTGGGAACTGTAATACAAACGTATTACAGTTCCAACGTTATATTTAAAACTAAAAACTACGGAAAAGAAAAACGTCAAAGAGTCAGCTTTTGTTTTCTTTTAACCAAGTTTTATTTGATAACCGTTTGGAAAATCCTCCACCGCATAGCGTGAACTTTCGTAATAAAGTTCTTGTCTTTCAGTTGGCTTGCTGTTTTTGATATTAACTTTTTATGAAACGAAGTATATGTAACTTTGCAACACGATTTCATGTCGGTTCCGTGAATGCTTCACTTATTTAAGTTCCTGGGCTTTTTGTATTGTTGTTTGCATTACGTCATAAATATTCTGTGTTATTTTAATAATGAAACATTTTTAAAGGTTAGTTTAACGATTTAATTTTTAAAACAATTATGTAGGTGGTCGATGATATCTACGCGCCTGTTTACATAGTTATGAAAGTTCGTTTCTAAGTGATTATGAAATTATATTAGACTAATATTCAAATCTAAACGATTCTGATAAAATATATTAAATCCCAAAAGGGGAAAAATCTGCTCACAATATTGTAAAGAGATGAAATGATCCCAACGTAACCCAAACGTAGCGGAACTTGAAATTGGTAAAGGAATTTGCCGCGGATGTAACCTTGGGCGGAACCAAAGTGGCGGAAAAGTGATTCTGTTTCAACCTTACTTACGCCGAAAGGCAACTCAAATGGCAAACATGGAACTAAAACCTTTGCGAGAGAATGTTCTTGGTAATATGAAGAGTATTCTTTGTTACACGTGAACACGCATTAGTGCTCACCGCTCAATTAATGAAAATTAATAATTAGGACTCAAAATGAATTGAATAATGAGGATTTTAAATTTATCTATACCAATATTATACATTTCGTGAGTTTGGATGTTCGGGGTAATCTCCGGTACAATGGATCTCATTTTGAAAATTGATTTTCACCAGTAGAAAGCTACATAATTTCCGAGCGACATAGGCTATATTTGATTGTGATTAATAAATCAAAAAGTAAATTTTTTACGCCCAGCGAAGTGGGCACGAGAACGCCTGTCACATATGATACAGCAATAACGTTCTACACAAAAATTGCGCACATCCTCGTACTAGGCACAGCAAGTGCTTTCTGCGTTTATGAGTTAATTAAAGGTTGCAAAGCTTAAACCTTGATATGCGTGCGTGCGTGTGTGCGTGGGTGCATGTGTATTTTGTAATGACGTCCAGCAAAGTGATCACAGCCAGCTAGTGACTGATGTATATTTAAAATATATGTTATAATAATGACGTTGATTGAAAGATTTAATTGCGATTTTCTGTAAAAATGTAGAGGGTAGAACTAAGCATAACCGTCGTAAATGATGAACAAGTTCAAAAGTGTCCACCTGTAAACAACAAGTTATTGTTCGAAGACTCACCGAAATAGCGCTAGCGTAGCAAATGGAATTGATATGAATTTAACAGCAGTTAAAAACAGAGTGTGTGCTGAGTTGAAAAATTTAATATCTTTAATGACTTTCTTTAAAACTTCACTAATTTTTTTATATTAATTTTCTATTTACAAATAACTAGGCGCTTGAAAATCATTTATAATTATATTCCATATCTATGCTTGTCTATGTTATAAAAACTTTCTTTCCTTCTTTAATTTATTATTCGAGATGCTTTTTATCTGACCTCTCTTTAACACTTCTGATATTTGATCATGGTGTGTTTTTCTCGGTCTACCGGCAGCAACTCTACCATTCACAATACTGTCATACACCTGTCGTGTGATTCTACTTTTATCCATTCTCTCTAACATGTCCAAACCACCTTAAAATTCCTTTTTCAACTCTTGTTATTACATCTTATTTCTATCCACAACGTTCCCTTATCACATTGTTCCTTATCATATTATTCAAGCTAACCGCACATATACTTCTCAAAGCTCTCATTTCAACTGCGTTTATCCTACTTTCATGCTTCTTCTGCCATACCCAGCTTTCACTGCCATACAGTCATTATTAATTTTTTAAACATTCGCAAACCGCTAGAACATAGACTCGCTAGATTGTATTACTATGGAACCTTATGAGAGCATTCATTTGTGTCGCAGATACCGCATAGTATATCGAATTAGACATGTCGGTCGGTCACTCAGTAAAAGATGCACCCAATATTGCCTTTTTCTTCTTTTCGCCTTGTTTTTGCATAAGCATAGTTATAGTATTTCCACTTCGAATCCCAACCACAAATAATTAACCACACGATTCAGAAATCGCTCAGTCTCCGCGTGTCTGAACGGTAACTAAAACTACATACTTTGTACGACATTTGAATAAGAGCTCTCCAAATCTGACTTGTTTTAATATAGCAGAGAGTTAGTAGTATCCGTGCAGAAACAGAGAAAGAATATAATTTCCTGCGGCCGGGCGGCCTGTCGTAAGAGGCGAGTAAACAACCCACAGCCAAGTAGTAGGGCATTTGCCCGACTGGATGGCTACCACCCCTGGACTAAAGTATGTCGCCATAACAACCTTGAGTTGTGTTCCGGCATTAGTGACCAGATTCCAGTCTCCACTAAGAGAGCAGCAGCGCATTTGTAGCATCTTCGGTGTTGCAAATGTCCATAGGCGATGGTAACCGCTTTCCATCAAGTGGGCCGTCTGCCTGTCTGCTGAAATCCTCCAAAAAAAAAGGTATTTCCTATACTATGAGTAATTTTAAAAGGATATAAATGTTATACACATCTGTATAGTTTTGATCAATCAAATCACCAGTGCTTTCCACCATAGCTCTAATTCGAATATTGGTAATACTTACTAAATCATTCATAACTGCATAAATATATCATGGCTCATGTCGTCCATGTAACACACCGATATCCGACCAGCCGAATGGTATAGGCATGGAGGCAGCATAACGAGATCCAGATAGCATGATTAATAAAATTGTCTGCAATCGAAGCGACCCCTAAAGGACTCCCTTTCAACTATGCCCACAAGTGATTTCATTTCAAAAGGACCTTTTCAATCGACGGAAATCGCCATTTCCCCAAAACGGTTTCGTTCCTAATCTCGGACCGCTATAACAAATCAAGCAGCCTCGCCAATTCGACTAACTGTGTCAAAATTTACTATTTAAATCCATTTATAACAAAGGAGACGGGGTCTTTTGGGCCAAAGAAATGTAATGAGTTGAGATGTGGCTTAAAAAAGCATTATATTTTTCTACTAGCTTCTGCCCGCAACTTCGTTCGCGTGGAAAGTTTTTCTTAACTCTCCCACGGGAATTCTTTAATTTTTCGGGATCAAAAGTATCCTATATATTGACCAGGGATATAAGCTTCCACCACACAAAATTTCATTTAAATCGGTCCAGACGTTTCGGAGTTTATCCGGACAAACAGACAGACAAACAGAGAAACAAAATAATTTGAAAAAATCTAAATTAGTTGTATTTCACTTCTTACAAAGTGACTCGTTTTTTAGCATTTTTTTTCATTGTATAGAAATTCGATCTCTACAGTTTTATTATATGTATATATAGATTACAAAATGGAAAACATCAGCCCTAAATTCTACCTGAAAGACGAGAAATCTTAAAAATGGGGTCCCAAATAAAATATGTTATCTATCTATAATCGATTTATGTGATTTAATTTCAATAATTAATAATATGAAAACACTTGCTCCAGTCAATTAATTCATCCAAAAGAACTAAACCTACTACAATTATAAAAATATCAACATAATAAAAAGAAATCTTAGGATACCTCTTCTCTTTTTACAATCTGGGCCCAAGAATATATAAAAGCGTATCCGTCTCCTCTAAGTTTGTCTTTAAATAATTAACTTAAACTCTTCGTTCGTGAACGCACTTCTGATGTTTTGCAGGCGGATTAATTAGTATTAATAGCAACAAAACTATTTAGGAATTTATCTGAAGAAAATTGGACGAATAATAAATATAAGCGTCTTATCGTAATTCCAAGGTACCTTACTTAATCGTTATTAATCCCTAAATATTAGATTAAGAACAAGATTACAATATTTCTTTTTTGAAGTGAAACTTCTTTATAGACGGGGGGGTCTTAGGATTTTTCTGTCACGAAAAAGCATTACGGCCGCGTGGAGGAGCGGCATAAATTTAGACTAGACGTGGTGAGAGGCGGCATATCTTAGAGTAGACTATGGATGCCTTTTTTGGTTCCGGATCGAATTCAGTTTTGTTGTTTGATAAAATAAAATATATTTAAATAAAAAATGCATTCATTAAAATGTGCCTAACCTAATCAAATCATAATTTGTAGCAAACCTGCAGGTTTTCAGATTGGACAAGTCCATTAACAATTTGCTCGTAAAACTTCAAGTTAAAATTTTGTTGCGATTCGTTTTGCCACTTGACCGTTGCGATTCATTTTTCCACTTGTCCGTTGAAGTTTTACTTCTACTATGTGTCCCAGCAACATTTCGATTTTTTATTTTACGTTTACTACGTGAATTATCAACCTTCTACATTTACTGTCTTTTTTATATTGAGTCAGAGTAAGTTTTAATGAAGGCTTCTTTAAAGTTCTTAAACTCACAAGTGTAAACGCGCTGTTGGGGCCGCGTAACGTGCGGCCGGCGAATTCAAGATGTCCACTGATAGGTAGTTTTGAAATATTGTTAATGTGCCTTTTGATTATAAACAAACAATATTTGATTGTTTTGCACTATATTTATGTGTAGATTAAGCTTTGCATGTGTTAATTTTACTTTACACTGCGGAGAAAATTAGAATACGTCCGACACTTAGCACGGTTCGAACAGTCCAAGACCGATTATGTTTAAAAATACCTTCTTAAGTAAGAAGTCCTTACATTTGGTAGGAAAACAAGCATTCAAACCGTTTCCACATTTCAGGGGTTATCTTGTCTTTAGTACTGAGAAGTTGTTTTCTTTGTAAAGAATTACTTAGTCTTCGTGAACTTGAAGCACTACCTTTCGAGTAGAACTATCCCCTCGTTAACTCTCCTTCAGTCTGTAAAAACTTTACTAGTTTTTGTAAACTAGTGAATTTTGATTTTGAATTCAACAGATGCATTATTATGTATATACGGAGCTTAAGATCACACATGCACATTGCTATAGTTATACCTATGTAGATCGTTGGTTCAGGTGCATGATGATGTTGGACCTAAAGACTGTAGTATTTGAAAACTAGCATGTAAATCCATATTTTTTACTGAAAATAAATTAATAGGCTTTAAACTCTGTGATCATTTGTCAAAGGCAATTGAAATAAGTCGTCTTCTTTTTTTGTAAAAATAAAAACCAATTTAGTAATTAGGTGTAATAAATAAAATCCTTGTTATAACTAAAGTAACCATACTTGTTTTGAACGTAATTTTCACTTTTCTTAGTATTTCTTCCCTTCAAAAACAATAATAGACTTTTCAGACTTCTAATTGCATAACAAATTTTAGCCAAGAAAGTAAATTAAAACACTTGTCAATAAAAAAAATTAACCACTGTAGTAGTGGTTAATTTTTTTTATTTGTTTTGATTGTATTTTTTATTTGCGCAAGTAGGTGTTTTCAAATAGTAGGTTGGGGAAAAGTTTATTCGCATTTTATATAAAAATACAAAAGGTTTTTTTTATAAAGTTTACTTACATTTGACTAAAGTATATAGGTGTCATTTTGTTGGATAACTTTTTGCCATCTTGTAGGTAGGGACGTGATCCCATTGCAATAAAAATTTTGGGGCTTCTGATCAAAAAACTGCGACAAGTGGTTTTGGCAGTCCTCTCGTGATGTTAACCTGACACTGCCTAAGGAGTTCTGCAGAGACCGAAACAGCTGAAAATCTGAAGGTGCAAGGTCAGGACTATACGGCGGATGCATTAACACCCCCCAGCCAAACTCGCATAATTTTTGCTGAGTGGCTAAAGATGTGTGAGGTCTAGCGGTGGTGAAAAATCACACCCCTTCTGTTGATTAATTCCGGCCGCTTTCTCTCAACTTTTTGCTTTAATCTCATCAGTTGTTCGCAGTACAGTTCAGAATCGATGGTCCTGCCTGGCAGTAACAGCTCATAATGAATAATGCCCTTCCAATCCCACCATACACACAGCATCACCTTGTTGCGAGTTAACCCGGGTTTCGCCACAGTCTGTGAAGCCTGACCGGCCTTTGACCACGATCTTTTTCGCACGTTCTTGTCGTACGTGATCCACTTTTCATCACCAGTTATCAGCTTCTTCAAAAATGGTTCGGTTTCATTACGTCGTAATAAAGAATCGCAATTGAGTACACGGTTCATTAGGTTTCTTTCAGTGAGCTCATGAGGCACCCAAATATCGAGCTTTTTTGTGTACCCAGCTTTTTTTAAATGCGCCAAACCCGTTTTGTGGCCAATTCCCAGTTCTCCGGCTACATCGTAACTACTAATATACCGATCTTGCTCCATTTTTTCAAAAATGGCATCAATTTTGTCCGTAACAGGGCGACCAGAGCGACGTGCATCTTTGATATCAAAATTTCCGGATTGAAAACGCTTAAATCAAATTTGAGCTACTCTCACAGATATTGCATTAGGTCCATAAACATCATAAATTTTTTTCGCGGCTTGTGTTGTATTTTTACCTTTTTTGTAGTAAAATTTTAAAATGTATCGAATTTGTTCATTAGATTCACTCATTTTCACAATAAGAAAAACAAATGAAAATCACACATTTTCCTAATTTGAATTTCGAATTGTCTTCTTTAAAATTAAAACTTTTTAATGATACCAAAACCAGCCAGATACAAATGGTATAGCCAAAGAGATCTTATTACAAGTTCATACGTACTATATGCGAAAATACTTTTTCCCCAACCTATTATTTGTTTATATTTGACACTATTATTATCACCCTAATTAGTACAAGGTGAAAAGTAATCACTTTAAGGATAATAGACTCTACTGAATAGGGTTGTTGACAGTCTCATTAACTGAGATACTTTTTGTTGTCTTACACAAAACACCGAAGATGCTTAGATTTTGTACGGGCTTAACAAATTATGACGACGTATGTTTTACGAGACAAATAGCAAGTTAATTATGTTTTAAACAGTAATTAAAATTATTTATTTATGGTATTTATAATTTTGATGGTAACAAACTATTTTAACGCCAACCTTGTTTAAGATTTATTGTAAAATATTTCGACTACGCAATTGGTCTACTTTCTCATCCTACACTGTGTAAGCGTAGTTCGGTCGCATTTGTGTTCATCGGACGGCGATTACGAGCTTGTCGAGCGGATGTGATGTCATCATCGCTGCGATACGCTCGTCAACAGAACACGTCATGGCTTGCATGACGAGAAACTAATTAAGGGAAGCTTACAATTTGTAGTGTAACTAGATATAAAATACATATGAAAGGTTTATTCAAATAATCAGAAATCTTTCCTTGTCCATGTAGTGATTTAGGTATAAATTAATATAGAAGATAGAAAATGCTTTATTATTCACCACATACACATAAAGTAAATCATTTACAGTCATTTCGTATCAAGGCAGGAATAAAGGCGGCCTTTATCGCTTTAGAGCGATCTCTTCCAGACAATCCGGGCTGTGGATTGTGTGAAAAGAATTGAGAGTGTATGACGGTGGTGTGAAAATCAAATACATGTAATTAATAGGATACATAGATAGTACACAATACGTATAATTAAGAGAAATAAAACGAAAATGGACAATAACACATATAAATATTATATATATCCAAATATATAAATTATTAATACGTGTATAACAACAACAATAGCTATACAGCAATAATACCAATAACACAACATATCAATATTATATATATTACGGTGAGAAATAATATTCTCTTACCAGTTTAAATAAAAACAAATTGCCTAAGTGTGTGTTGAGCACACACATTGAGAGGGTCCGTACAGGTAACAAACTTCTACTTTTTTCGTCATGTGTCAGAACCATAAAACAAGCATTCAATTGAAAATATCTCATAATCTCAAACGTCTACAGGCGACGAGAACCACTTTCCAGTACGTAGGCCGTCTGCCTGTTTGCCAGCTTCGCAATACAAAAAGGAAAAATCTACTCAACGGATATCATTCAAACCAATATTCCTTGAAAAGGATTTTGTTTTTATTAAAAGGCCTTATTAATTATTCACGACTCTAGAAGTGAATTACCCGCTTACTCACCATATTTGGGCTTAAATAAAAAGCGATAAAGATATTTTAGTATAATTTTGTATGCTGGAGGTACAGACTTCGTCTCGGTAAACATAGCGTAGAACGCGCTCTAGCCCGGTCAATCGACGACCTGCGTGAAATCGCCGGTTGGGGCTGGATGAGGAAGAAGGCGGAATACTGTCATATCTACGGCATCAGTGCAAGACCTTGTAATTACATTTTTTTGAAGTGAAACTTCTTTGTAATCGTTGTGAATTGAAAATCGATGAAACGAAAATGTGACACTAAAAGAGATAAACACAGAAAATTCATCCTTATTTAATTAGAATCAAAACAAATTTGTCTCTACTCGTTAGTACTAATTTTCAATCTATATATTAATACGTGAAGCAAAAACTTTGTACCCCTTTTTACGAAAATTCCGCGGACGGAGGAGTATGAAATTTCGCACACTTATAGTTTATATAGAGAAGAAGCGATGAATGCTATTTTTTTAAATATATATCATATATATAAAAACATATATATATATATATATTCTTTTGTTTATTGTTAAAGTCATATATATATCTGTATATAGAATATATATATATATATATAATATATATATAGTCTTTGACAACAAATTATTATGGTCGAATTTCGACCATGGGCGACCACAAGTTTAAATAAATACTTAAATGATTTCAAATGACTTTTAGCTCTATCTGTATACACTTAAGGCAGATATTCTTTTATACGTAGATCAAAGGAAATTGTGCCTAACAGTGCATTGAATTTTGAACTTTATAATGATTTAAAGTGAAATTTGGATTGAACTTTTTGAATTATAATATGTGGCTACGCCGCGGGTCAACCTTCAGTGCGTGCTTCTTGTTTAAAGAGCAGGCGTTAATACAGGTTACATTGTACTAAATTTTTATGTTAGTGCTATTTGCACCCGGAAGATTAATTTCATTTTATATCGCAAACTATCCCATCTCCGGCATGAAAAATATTTATGTCCATTTTCGTCATTAAAACTACATTTAAACAAAATTACAGCAAAACCGATCCAGTATACCTAGTAGTTTTCCGTGAAAGCTTAACAGAAAGACATATCGAGTTACTATCGCATAGATTTATACACAATAAATTGTTATATCTATAAACTTGAGAAATGATTGGTCTCATCCGAACTTTTATCCTCTATTGCAAACCGTCCTAATTTCATTTATCTATCCCCCGTCTGTGAAAACTACATAAATGACAAAAATGACAATAATGACAAAAAGGGACAAACGGAACAAAAAGGAAAAAAAACCTATTCTACTTTTTGGGATAACCTTTACATAAATCTATCCCATTATCCGGGATAAAAAGTATCCCTTGTAAAGTTACATATATACCGAATTTCAGCCGAATCGGTCCAGTAGTTTTTCCTTAAAAGCATAACAAACAGAGAGACAAATATATTTTTATCCCGGAAACTATCCCATTTTTTGGGATAAAAAATACCTTATGTTCATTCTCGGCATTGAAAATATATATATATATATATATATATATATATATATATATATATATATATATATATATACTGAGTTTCAGCCAAATCGGTCTAGTAGTTTTTCCGTAAAAACGGAACAGGCAGACGGATAGACAGCCAGACAGACAGAGTCACTTTCGCATTTATAATATTAATAGGGATTAATAAAAGTTAAAGAAGAATTATCTGTGAGTATATTCTCTGAAGTTTCACTTCCATTGCGTGTAAATTGCACACACAAACAATTTTTTTTCGTCAAAATTGTGTTATATACTCCGACAATATATGTCGCAGACTTGGGAAAGCTTACCGTCCAGCAGTGGACAATGATTTGCTGAAGAAGTATAATTTTTTGAAACCTTGTCTATTATTACATACCTATATGGCAGCTTCCGCTAATTATATACGGCTGTAGGTAGTTATGACAAGTTACATAGGTGGTGACAATTATAGACAGATGGAAACGACGATTTTATAAAGATTTGATTTTCGGCAAAATGTTTACGGAACCCTACAAACGCAAATTGTTCTCCGCTTAAAAGTGATTTTATGTTTGCTTTACAACAAGAAAATAAAATCACCCCGTTTCTTATATGTCATGTCGTCGTATTTTAAGCTTATTACACACTCACGAAGCGACGGGCCTTAACAAGTGTTAACTTTATGAATGTTGAAACCATTCTTAGCTGGTGGCTTATAGACGCGTGTTGTCTTTCCGGAAATGATGAAACGTCTTATCTAAGGAACGGGTTTAGACGTCCTGCTAAAAAAAAAATATTGAGTTATTTTTACTAGCCCTCTGTTTTGGTTTCATTTATTTTTTTGTTGCAACGTGAAAGTAGCTTGTGCACACACCAGAGTTCATATTGAAACATAAATAATTTTCACTGTCGTGTAATTGTGACATTCTTTTTTATACTAAGTTTATTTATTAATAGTTATAAATTAATACAAAATAATTGTGTAAGTAGTTTATTACTTTACGCAGTAAAATTAATGTTTAAATATTTATACGCTAAATGGGTAAATCATTCAATAGCGGGCGAGCATGAAGAACATATTTTGTGCGACAGTTAAAAATCGGTCAACTATTACTTGGCCATGGAGTTCTAAAAATCCATTTAAAGGGAAATAACTAAATTTTTTCAGATTTTTCCATTTCATAATTCTGAAGATAGAGAGGAGGATACATTTCTTATGACTTCGGGAAGTGAATATGTCACCATCTAATTAGATTTTATATTTCTGTTTATTGCAGGAATTCCGCAGACAGGCAGACGGCCCACTGGTGAAAAACGGTTACCACCGCCTATGGACATTCGCAACACTAAAGGTGCTACAAATGCGCTGCTGCTCTTTAAAGGGAGACTGGAACCTGGCCACTAATGCCGGAAAACATGTCAAGGTTGTTATAGCGGCATATTCTAGACCACGTGTGGTAGCCATCCAGACAGGCAAATAGTCTACCGCCTGGCTGTGGGTTTTTTTGTCGCCTCTTAAGACAGGCCGCCCAGCAGCAGGAAATTGTATTTTTTCTCCAGTCCTGCACGGATAAGATACATGAAGTGATAAGGATCATCGTTATGATTATATAAGATCTGACCAACTCCAACACTACTTTGTGACATGGAAAAAACCAACCTTCAATTACGTTTAGGCTGCTACCCCTAATCTTTATTAATTGCAGCATTGTGTAGTGGCTCATAGCTTGCATTTACTAAATTTTATCCATATAGACCTAGAAGTTTAAAAAAAAATGACTGTGACATACAAGACAGATCGACGAACATGGCGATTTGTTAAGGTTTCCGTCTATGCCAAAATGGCTGCGGAACCCCAAAATCAAATTAACCGTGCTTAAAACTGCTGCAAACGTCACATTACCCGCCACTCTTACGTAAGGCGAACTGTCATGTATCACATATTTCTTCACGATACTTTCTTACAGAGCCAGCACAGCAATTGTAACACACACATTAGGTTAGATAAATAGCTTAACTAATGCTTACTTTCTGGTTAGAATTTAAAACCACGTCACTGGAATGCGATGTGGGTGCGTTAACTACTAAGTTATCAAGACCTTAAAAACCGTTATAATGTACTTTTAATAATGAAGTTTACCTTTTAGTTCATGGAGAATTATCATGCTTCTATTAACAAAATAAAACGGTAGCCCAGTAAGGAGGTGTTGACATAAATTTAAATGCTTAACACTCATTAATCAATGCAATGCGTTCATAAAAAATATTGCTTGACATATATTACTTAATAGGCATTAATAACTGATCAATGAACACGGGTGCGTTGAAGTAACTCGAAATTTACAAGCACGCTGTAATACACTCGAAACTAACAGAGACGAGCGTTTGAACCGTCAAGTAACGCTTACGGCTGGTTTTCATATCGTCTTATTGCCTTGATAGATAGATAGATAGATATAACTCTTTATTGTTCACCAAAACACGAATTACATGTAACTACTGTCTTGTTGTGCAAAATGCATAACAAGACAGTAGTTACTTATTTGGCAAACAAAAGGCTATCTAGGCTTCTATCTATGTATTCTATCTATGTATTATATCTATCTATTCTGTCTATCTATTCTGTCTGTCTATTCTATATTCTATCCGTGCAGGAACTGAGAAATAATAAAATTTTCTGCGGCCGGGCGGCTTGTCGTAAGTGGCGACAAAACAACCCACAGTCAGGCGGTAGGCTATTTGCCTGTCTGGATGGCTACCACACGTGGTCTAGAATATGCCGCTATAACAACCTTGAGATGTTTTCCAGCATTAGTGGACGGGCTCCAGTCTCCTCTTCAGAGACCGGCTGCACATTGGAAGCACCTTTGGTGTTACAAGTGTCGATAGGCGATGGTAACCGCTTTCCATCAGGTGGGTCGCCTGCCTGTCTGTTGAACTCATGCATTATAAAAAGAGAAAAGTCCGACAACTCAAATTTTTAATTGATAAAACCACCGTTTTAGACATTTTATTTTTTCAAAAAAGAGGGTTCCTTTATTATAAACTAGCTGATACCAGCCCGCTTCGCGTACCGTAAAATCCCTTCTTAGCTGACCTCTACTTGGCGAAAGGAAGGTCCATGCCAAATTTCAAGTCTACAGGTATTATAGTTCCTGAGATATCGTCATGGGTCACTATATACATGGATTTCAATTATATATATATATTGTTACGACTTAGCCAAAATTCTACTAAGCACAACAAAAAATGCGAATGAACACCTGCAGTCATAAACCCCGAGTTTTATTACCGCACTTCTTTTGTTTTCTTTGTATTTAATATTTGTAATTAGAAAAGCCGCTTATTGTGTATTGTAATCTATTCCGGTAGGCTGTGGCCAGGTGTGATTCCAGGAAATCGGGTGTACGCGATGAGGTAGAAATAATGCACCATGCAGTATAAAACAAGGCCCGAACGGAGGGGTGGGTCAGTCAAGCGACGATTACGATACGAGCAAGACGTGTAAATTCGATAAGCGATATAGTGACGAACTTTGTGAATGTTATTTAATCGTGCAGTTTGTACTGGTTGTATCCAGTTATATTTGTACTTGTTTTATACGTGTTTGTACAGTACTAATAAATTCTATAGTAATTCCAACGGCATTTTAATTCGAGTCCCGCACTCGTAACGCACGTGGGTGTGTGTATATATTGACAGTAAAAAAGTTATTCGTTTCGACACAATAATTATTTTAAAGTTAAAAAACTCCTCTTATAATTGCAATTTTCAAGTATAACAGGTTATTGAAGCAAAGAGGTGATGTATTATATACGTAGGTAAGTAAGTAAATTTTAAGTGTAACTTATTACCAAAGTCATCGTTTACATTAATTAAATTACTTAACATTTAGTTAAAATTTACTTATATTTAATACGTCGAAACCAGTCATTAATTACGAGTTTGTAATTAGCATAATTTAAATATTCATAGTTTCCCACACTTCAACTTGCGACTGCGTGCTGGTCTAGAATACGAAATGTATGTACTTATATTAAAACAACGAAGCAGGTATTGTAAGAAAATACTTTAATTTTGTATAAAAAAAAATTACAAGTAAATCTGTGTCGTCAAAAACTGACAAATATTTGTCACTATTACAGAACCCTTTACAGTTCGTTTTATTCTGTGATACAGACGGATTACTTGATGGTAGGTGGTTACCGTCACCTATGGACTTTTGCACTGTTCATGGACGGTCACGCACTTAGTCGACTTTACAAGTTTATAAATGCACATGGTTGGCTGGTTCCTATATCTTACCGACCGTGCATTTGCCTTACTATCGGTTTTAAAATTTGAAATAGGCTCCATACAAGTATACGTACATAATTCAATCGATGGTAAGGGCCACCTATAAATTACGTCACATGTTCGGGGGGTCTGACTAAGTGTGACATTGTATGGCAAAGAGTGGAAGGGGTCCTAAATTCTGTGACGTCACATTTCCAAACTTTAAAAAACGATATTTGAACTATTAACGAAATATTTCCAACTCTACCTGTATGAGCGTAGTGTTTAAATTGCTACAAAATAACTTAAATCAATATAAAACTAAATACGGAATTTCTGATAATAATATAACAATACAATAATAATTTCTTGATATAATATTACAAAATATGTGATGTCACTACACTAGCTAGGGAGGGAGGAGTCTCGTGAACGTGACCAGCTGTGACAAGAACCGGGGAGGGGTCAGAAATCGATGAATTCATATAACATAATTTACAAATTACCCCTAAGGCAAGTGTATAAATAGTAAGATATAGGAAACGGCCATAAATCATGCGTGATAAATTATAGTAAAAATGCGCCCGAGTCTGAATAATCGCGCTACTAAAGGCTAAGCTTTAAATTTAACGTTGAATGATATAAAAGTAAATAGAGTTCTTATCGCCGGTCTGTGCCGGTCCTTAATTAAAATTTCCTCTTGACTAATTGTATATTAAGTTAATCGGATAATGGCGGGTAACAGGCGTTACGGTGGATAATTGCTCCGCGTGGGGTTCCGTACATATCCGCGGTTTCCTTGCTGTTACTCGCAACCTTACGGAGTTACGGAAACGGTTGCCCCGGGATTAGGAACAGAAGAGCATGTAAATAAACGGTTTAAATGGTAATCTCTTGGCAGAGGTCCGTAGTGAAATGGCAAAATAAAATCCTTAACATTTCTTCCTGTCTTGTCCCTTTGTTTTTTTTATTGCGAAGCTGGCAGATTGGCCCATCTAATGTAAAATATTTACTATCGTAGTATCGTAGTGTAGAAATTAGCAGAGGGATCTGGGAGGAGCGACGGAAAGCAAGTATGGAATAGAAGGGATGCGATAGGGGAATAAAATAAGGGACTGGGCTAGAGGGAGGAGGAGTAGTGGAACTCTGTGGAACCTTTACAAACCAATAAATAACGTAGTGCAATAATTGAAGACGCAAACCATTCCCGAGACGTGCAAAGCTTATATACAAATTTTCAACGATAATATCTGGGTACAAAAACAGCCTCGGCGGAAGATCTTCCCTTTGAAACGGAGGAGCACTCCATCTCGCTCCTCCACTATTAGAGTCATTCCTAAAGGACAATCGGAAACTCTCACGTATCGTACGAACCACGATTAGCTCAAAGCAAACCGTTTCACGTCGATATTCTGTAAGAGCGTGGTATCACACCGATCGAGTCAGCCCTAAGAGCTGTAATTAAGATTAATGATTCTAACATCGATCTACCACGTCAAAGACGCTTGTCCGTCCTTTAGTGAAACAATTCGTGATGTTATCATTTCGAAATAGTGTCACAAAGTTTTTTTGATATCGGCAACACGTTAACACCTCTCTAGCATGGGAAGTGTTCCATATTCAGCGGTAACTACTATCCATCAAGTAGGCTGTAAAACATGGGCCTGACTATTTATTCTATTCCAAATATAAAAGTTGGAAAACTTAGATATACTTTCATCTGCTACTCTATGTAATCGAAATTACATAAATTGTGCATTAAAAACTATTTCAAACTTTAAAAGAAAAAGATTTATAGTCATACGATAAAGGATAGATTTCATCGGATTCTCGTTTCATAAATGTGAGTCAAGTTTCTAAAGGAGTTGTGTGTGCGGTTAGTGAGTGAGCTCTCCACGCCTCCTTATCCTAACAAAAGGGGGAAAATTATCAAGAGACGAGCTTCAGTTCACAGTGGGAATGAATATTACACGT
This sequence comes from Dendrolimus houi, assembly GCA_039645545.1. Lineage (NCBI taxonomy): Eukaryota > Metazoa > Arthropoda > Insecta > Lepidoptera > Lasiocampidae > Dendrolimus > Dendrolimus houi. Next base: position 12,318,911 of record CM077132.1, read on the forward strand.
AATAAACCTTAGGGTTGTGCGTAAAAAAAGGTAATAAACATTTAGTACCCTCGTGGACAAAAAACGATTTGATACTTAGGGCAAGTATTCAAAAAATTAAAAGAAAGCGCAAAATATTAATGCATGATCTGTATGAAACTATTTGAAATGTTGTAAATAAAATAAATACTATTCAATTCATTATAATTATTACCCACTTAGGGTCAATTTTTAAATAATATGATAAGAGTTATCAGTCAAGTAAATTATAACGCTTCAAAAATAAACAATTCAACGGTTTTATTCATACAATTGACATTTTTAATTTTCCCACGTTGTATTTTATTCTTATGAATAACTTTTATCTGGTAATTGAAATATCGGCCCTTAGTCTAGCATAGAGTTGCCAATCGTCCGTTTTCCCGGGACATGTACTAATTTTTATAGTGTCCTGGGATGTCCTGGATAGTTTTTAAGCAGCGTCCTGTGTTTTTAAAACGCCCTAATAAGGTCATGTAAGTATTTTAAAATTCGCGCTCCACTTTTACAATTCTTACGTTACAAGCGGCCTTACGGCTCGTGAGTGTCGAAATTTCAACTTGTATAATTGTATTCGAATACTTTTATTATTAAAAATAAAATATGATTATTATCATTACTTGAATTTCATTTAACCTATTTTCACTTCATATTAATAATTAATTTAACAGCATTGCGTTCTGTTTTTAAACTGACTTGTTCTGTTTTTTCCAACCTCAAATCCAAGTTTTCTAAATTTGGGGTTGGCAACCTTAGTCTAAAATAATATTATGTAAGTACAAAACTAAATGTGATAATTGTCCAAAAAAATATAACACGTCGTGGCTTTCAACTTGCTATTTATGTGTCGGTAAGTTTCCGAGATATACGACAATAAATATACCAAGTTCATGGCATAGCGTCGGCTCGGTTTATTCTGTACGAACGGGCGATTGGAAGAGCACCACTGATTTTAGTAGATATCCGCGCAACTGAAATGAGTCCCAACTGCCCCATTTTCTGTCCACATGCATTAGGGTGTATATAAAACATTGCCATCTTGTTCAAAAGATCTTCAATTTGATCATGATGGTCTCCCGGCACCGACTCTACCTGCCAGTCACATTGCTGGTATGTACTTACTTTGTAATTCTGCTTTCATTCATTCTCTACCCCATTTAAAACACATGAAAATTATTCTGATCGGCGAAGATTTTCTTCGAAGCTAAGTAGCAATTTTGTTTTATAAAACATTGTTACTCTCTTCTAAGAGAATTATAAAATTAATCATTCCTGTTTTGTTTTCTCGGTTTCATTAAACAAATAGAGCAGAATACAAGCATGTGTATGCGTATATTTAGTATTTTGCACAACTACTTGCAGCAGGTATTTCCACAACATTCCAGAAAAGTGTAGCCACGGGCGATGTCCGGAGCTTTTTGTAATATTATAAAAAGTTTCTTTGACTTTTCTCTACGAAGAAAAGAAAAAAGCTTGAAAGCAATCACATTTTATTTAAAAGAACAACTTTCTACTTTGTTTTACTGGACAAATATTTAGTTTACTTAACTTATTAAATGTGACAACTTGGTAAGTGAAATTACATAAATCCTCTTAAGAAAATAAATGTGTTTCGCTGGAACTAGAGATCAAGGAATGTAAACACGTATATTCAAAGAACAATTTGTCTTACTTAGTTCTTGTTCGTATTAACTTTTTTCTTGAGTAAACTTTACTAACCTATAATGTGACAGGAAGTTTGTTTGATTGCTTATATTTGTTATTAATCTTTGTTCACTGATCTATTTAAGAACTAGGATATGCCTGCGACTTCGTCCACACATGACTTGAAATTCCCACGGGATTCCCGGGATACAAAGTACCGCAGCAGTTAAAAACTAAGTTTTAGTGAAAACTGTGTCGGAATAAGGTAATTTTTATTACCCGTACAAGTTCAAACAGCTCCTGGGAAAATTTCCGCGGGATTCCCAGGATAAAAAATATGAAACATTAATATTATTACATTAATTTGCTATCGACCGTGAAAAAATTACTTTGGAATTCGTTTCTTTTTTTATTTGACCATTTGAAACCATTCCGTGAATCCCGAACAAACAAACAAGAAATCTAAAAAAATGTATCGTGTTATATTGTTTTCTAAATTATAGATAGATAAAGTGAAATGGAATGAAATTTATTTACATAAAGAGTACAGGGAACATAAAATAATTCACACTACGATGACAATTTTATAGGAGCGTCCAAAGTTAGCTCTGGTGCCCGCCCGCACTAGGTCTCAACAAAGTCTGAGTGGCGCGCCTCAGTGGAGTTCGCTTCGGTTTCGAAATTCTTTCTTTCATTGCCTGGTATTATTAAACTAAAAAACAAGTAAAAAAAAACAAAATATACAATAATAAAACCTACATAATAGCTACGTGCCTAGATGCGTAGGTGTGTGAGTATAGATTAATGGTGTATGTACAGCACGTGTGTACAAGCATGTGTGTGTACAAGCATGCGTGCGTATAATTATGTTATGAGTGTGTATGCTTGTGAGTACGTGCGTGAAAGTATTTGTTTCAGTTGAAAAGTAATTGACGAAAGATTATTAACTAACGGTATGTAACAATTCTTCAGTGTTTTTATATATAGTAGGGTGTAAAAAGTTATTCAAAGCTTTTCTTAAATTATGGCGTGTCATAGTTACTAAATTTAGATTTCTACTCAGAATATTATATAGTTTTATACGGAGAAATTTCACAGATTTAGTACCAAATATTGTACGACATTTAGGTTGTTGGATTTTGTCTACGCGTCGATTTCAGTTCTTCCATGATCTCTTTGGTTACAGAATTGTGTTGTTTCATAACTACTGCACGGATAAATAGCTTGCGAATATTAAGGACACTGGTCTCAGTGTATAGCGAAAGTTTGATTGAATTTGATATAAATTATCAAAGACCGAGAATAAACGTAAAATACGTTTGAGCTGTGCGTTTGAATAAAACTAACGTAACGAACATTTGGAAATCACTGTTAATCAATTTTAATTATTAATTTATTATTAGATTCTCAGACCTACCCGATATGCACACAAAATTTCATACAAATCGGTTCAGCCGTTTCGGAGGAGTTTGGTAACAAACACCATGATACGAGAATTTTATATAGGTATATTAGAGATAGAACTGAAACGTCTGTCGGTGTTTTCAAAATAATTGTTTACTTTTAAGTGAATACTGCTCTTGATACGAAGGCTATATAAATAAACCTAAGCAACCGTTTTTAGAATTTCTGTCTGTCTCTTTGAAAGTCTGTCTCGAATAGACTTCAAAACGGCTGAACATATTTCGACGAAAATTTTAGGTAGTAAAAAAGAAGTGTTGTGTTAAATTTTTGTGTAGATACGTAATATTTTGATATCTTGCAGGTTTCAGAAGATATACATATAAAAATCAAATCATTTCCCCGTATGCCTCAAATAGCGCAAATATGTTATCTTCGGAACAGGGTACTTGAAAGAAAACATTGAGTCTGAGAGGCTAGCGCTTTTTAGATTAGCTGGTTAATTCAAAATATTTTCATTTGCTTATTTATTTATATGCATAAAATGTGGTACAATTTTGATCTTGAAACTAAATAACTTTCTTCATAATTAGCCGCTGTTATGTTCTTGACTAAGGGCCGCTTGCATAAGGTTGCTTAAATTTATTTAAGAAACACAAAACGCATTTAACACCCTTAAATACAATTAGCGTCTTGCAGGACGCAAAATTTGCCGCTAAATATGTTTAAAGAACTATCAATATATTTTGTGTAAAACGTATTTAGGCAGTTTAATATGATTAACTAATTTTTATTTAAAGGCGATCGTTATTCAAGCGGCCCTAAGTCAGTGTGTAAATTTTTTAGCTATTAAGTACGTTATATTGCCTTTCAAATTTCTCGATGAAATAAGCGTTCATTTACCTTTCATTTATTACAAAAGAACAAAAAACAAGAAAGTTTATTCGAAAACCTGCGTGGCAGCCCTAATGATGATAAAAGAGCCGCCGTACGTGTGCTTGAGTCCTATAATTTTGACAGTTGATTTCTTTATTCACCGCTCGTAAATCTTACATTTCAACAAAATCCTGCTGCGTTTTAATCAAAATATAAAAGAGTTACACGGTCAAGTGTTAGCCCCGATCTTTATTAGCACTTCAAATGCGCACGTAAAAAAGCAGATGTCGGCAACAATGTTAGTAAGGGGACCACCTATGAATAAACATTAATAAATTATAATAATTACAGTGTAACCATTAAGATAGTAAACAAAACCGTCCAAACTAAATTATACTGATTACAATGGCCATTTGTAATTACTTGGGTTGTTTGTTTTTGTGTTTTTCGGTAATCGATCCAAACAAACTATGAACGTGGCCATTACTTAATTATAGTTGATTATATACTTTCAGTATAATTTACATGTGTTATTAGAACTATGTCCCATTGTAATTACTAAAAATTATGCTACATTAATCGTCTAAAAAATTACATACATACGTATTATCATGCCTGTTTTCCATGGAAGTAGGCAGAGGGTCAGATAAAAGCATCTCACATAAACGTGCATGTATGAAGAGTTTAATGAAAGTAGATGAAGCGAAATTTATTTATCAGAATCGTACCAAGTGAAGATTCATAGTCAAAAAAAAACAGTTTTACTTATTTATTGACTATGTTTGCCCCCGGTGTCAACCGTAACTGTGCAGGAAGGAAGGAAGACCACTAATTCTTGTAGCCGGGTGGCCTGTCGTAAGAGGCAACAAAACAGCCACAACTAGGTGGTAGAGCATTTGCCCGTCTGAATGAGTATACCCCTTCACAATAACTAGACGCGCAGGGTTACAAGTTCTAATAATTAACATCACTTAATATCATGTTATAAATAGAGATTATTACAAAACGTAAATTATGCTTAATTTTTTCTTTGATTTTCTAGTAATTATCGCAATTGCAGGTAGGTGTTTTTGACTCTAGCTTAGGTGTAATATATTTGTTGGTACATTGGGAGCACATTTGGTGATGCAAACATCCATAGGCGACGATGAACACTTTCAATCAAGTGGGCCGTCAGCCTACAGCTGTACTCCAGCAATAATATAACTGGGTTTAATATAGATTACATATTATCTTCAGTCGAAGTAAAATGATATGTAGGTACATTACACAGGTATTTGCGATCATGCTACTAAGATAACCTAGTACTTGTACTACAGCCAACTTCCAACCATCTTATCACGACTTACTCTACTCGCTTCTACGTCTTTTTCATTTTTAATATTGCTTTTCATTTTTTTTTGTTTAGTTTAGTTCGCTAGTGTCAAGTATTCATAAACATTCAAGTTCTAGAATAATCTTCAATCAAATAAGCACCGGGCGAAAACGGGATGCAACTAACAGAGTCCTCCGCCAAATTGTAGGTCTTTGAGTGACAACAAGGGAGAGAATTCTCGTGGCACTTCGGCACGACATATTTTATTAAACAGTTGAGATTTTCATCAATATAAAAATGTAATCGTTGTTTACTCCCTCACTTAGCGTCAACCCAAATTCTACAATTTTGTTGAGGGCTCTGTTTCATTTGTCCGGCTGTCTTCTGGTGCCTATTCTTAAATATAATTCTAAATCTTCAATATCCATAAAAACTTGACTCTTCGGTTAGGAAAACTAGGAACACAAATCGCGCAGGGCCGTAAAGAAAAAGGTACCGAAGCTTTAAACTGATGGCTGATTTCTCCCTCCTATCACATTCCTTCTGTCTGATCCCTTTCTCGCATCCCTCCTATTCCATCTCATTTATCCTATTCCATCCTGGCTGGCAACGGGTTTGCTACGCCCTTGGTATTGCAACGTCTATAGACGACGGTAACCACTTTCAATCAGATGGTCCGTCGAAATTTTTGCCAGCTTTGCAATAAAAAAAACATTAAATCTATAGAATTCTGTTCATAAAATTTGGTAGCCCTAGCCGTTAATCGAAACAGTTATTTGCTCTTAATTAAATATCTGGTAATCTGTGTAACCAGCATTGTATAAATGGTTCGCTTAACACTGAATCAGAAACCACAGAGCTTTCGTTGTTAAAATGATACTACAAAGAGCGCAAAGTTTAAATTGTATCAGCGCCAATTGTATCTACTCTATAAATAAATTATCAAACATGGTATGTTTAGTGTAAATAAATAACTCCAGCGTAGTGGGCATAGTTGTGTTGTAAACGTATGGTTTGTTTTAGACGGGTTTTATTTACGTAGTCATTTTGATAAAAACGGGAGTTTTATCAAATAGTCATGGCAGTCTGCCTTTGTTAGCCATAGTAATTTTTCTCGAAAACTGCTTTGTCGATACAGATAAAAATTACTATTTTCAAATTATCGTGCTTCTTAATATTTTTCTTCTATAACTGAAAATAATACTATGGACTACCATTTTTTTAATCCCTACGTACGTATATATGTACGTATTTCTTCAAAAATGTTATACTTTTCACGGCCTATAAAAACCTTTAATCCATTGTCCTTACATTCATTCACTTCTATTGTCAAAATATATCTCAGATTCCCGAAGACTTCCACACTAATGTAATATAATTTCTCCGTCTATCCTTTCAAACTGTCATTAGCACTCAATAAACTGTGCACTAACTAACGTTGACACTCGGCAGCCTATCAGAATTATTGTAATTGGAGTTGAATCGGCATAAAATGAATCCAAAGGTTGGAATTTGGATGCTGTAGGCAAAATCGATATCAACTTCCCAGTTTGTCTCAGAAAATAATATCCCCTTCAAATATCAAAAGAATTGCGGAGTAAAATGTTTAAGTTGTTGAATATTTACCTTCAAGACTCCTAAATTTTGTAATTCTACAGATTTTATTTTTGTACGAAAAAGTAGTATGTAACATAAGTAATGCGATTTTTACGTCACATATAATTATCTAATGTATGGAATTATAGATTTAATAATATAAATTCTCAAGATAATTAGAGAGGTATTTCTTAATCAGCCGTAAACGAATAACCATCTATGTTATCTTAAGACTTAATAGTAAAGTAGGTATCAACAATGAAAAATATATATAAAACATATTTACTAGTTTTCATATTAATCTGTAATATGTTTATTCGAATCGATGTGTAAATTATGTTGTTTATTCGGAATTATATAATCATCTGAACATTAAATTAAATGACGGCCTCTGTGGTTGAGCGGGCTAAGCCGTTGCCGGCCTACCTCACTGTAACGCAGAGGCTCCGGGTTCGATTCCTGGTATAGTAAATTTCGGAAACGTATTCTCTCCGTTATTTACTATGGTCTGGGTGTCTTGGATCGGCCCCAGAGTGATACGTTGTATATTACCCATAACACAAGCGTAACTTGCTTAATTTGGGGATATACAATATGTGTGTTTGTTTGCCGATTATTATTATTATTATAAAAATAGAGAGTTCCATTCAATCAGCTTGTCAGGTTTTGTTTTTTATATCTCTACTTATGCAACTGTTATTTTGAAGAAAACCAAGCGTAACAATGACGACCATCTGGCATAGGGTATATATAGGGTAGACCGAATAACAATAAGTTTTTCTTAATAGGATAGAATATTTAATGTTATTTATTTTGAAATAGATACCCAACCTCTATGATCAAATGTCCAACTTACTCGCATTAAAATTATTTTCTATTGTTATTATATATTATATATATATTAAGCTATTGTTTCTCTTTGTTACAGAATGTGATCTTTAACTACGAGCCCTCAATGACGGTATATGACCACATTGGACAATGCGGTCACAGGCTTCAAAAACCTCACCTAGGAAAGGGGATTTGAGTAAAACATCTTTTAAGACCTTAAAAAAACAAAATACTAAGAAAAGTTCAGGACCGAAGAAAACTAAAAATTTTGTTAACAAATCATTAGCTAAGGGCTCAAAGAAAAATACATCTAAAGATGATAGCACTTCCAATAAAAATGATGGAGAACTTGCTACCACTGAAAACAATGACACCCAAGCGGACACCTCAAAATCTGGACCTTGTAAAAGTAATCCAGCTTCAAGTGATTCGCCATCAAAAAAAACCAAAAAAGAATCTAAAGAGAAGAAAGACCCGATTAAAACTACAATAGACAGTGTTAAAAAGGTTGTTTCTAAGAAATCGGCAAAATCAGACAAATCGGCTAAAAATATTAAATCTACGACAAAAAAGATTACTAAAAATAAGGATGATAAAAAGTACAAAGCTAAATCAGATAATAATAAGAAAATTTCATCAAATTTCTCCAAAGCCAAAAAAGTTCTTAAGAAGGGTTCGGGTAATCAAAAAAAGAATAATACAGTAACTAAACAAGAAAATGACGATAAAAAGCAGCACATTGAAGAAAATAAAGATATAGAAGACATATGTGATATAAGCGAAGAAGTAAATAAGAATAAAGAGACCAAGAACAATGAGCATTCTGAAGATAAAAAAGCAGACAATAAAATAGAGAATAAGTTGAGTATTGATTTAGCTGATGTTTCATCGAAGTCTTCAACCTCAACAAATTATCAGCCAGATACACCTAAATCTGAAAATGAGAGACCTCCTAAATTTTTCACCTCTATTAGATCCCCAAGGACAGTAGACATTGATGTCAAATGTCTAAAAAGTTCTAAAGGAAGCTTAAGCGTGTCCGAACGATTCTTATCTATGAAATTTGAAACAAAAAGTGATGAAAATATCAAAGATAAAAGTACGTCTAATACTTTAGTATCTCAAGGTCCTGATATTGATGTGTACACGTTTACTGAAAAAGTGGATTCTCCAAAAAGCATCCTATCTGACTTTCGCAGTCCTATTAATAAAACCGTAGGTAGAGTTCGACCTATTGCCAGAGTGAAAGGTACAATAATTGATAAAAAAACAGATTTAGAGAAAAAGAAATATTCACCTCACAGGCCGATCGAAGAAGTAGTAAAACAATTAAAGGCAAATAAGAGAACTGAAGAATTAGGTGCAAGTCAAACCAATGTTGAAACCGCAAATGATGATGTAAATAAAGATGATATTGATAAAGGTTTCGATGATAAACCGAAACCAATAGTCAGTAAGTCTTATAAAATGGTGGCCAGAAAGTCTAGTATTACCGGTAAACCTTTCAGTCCGATCAAGTTTTTAGATACAGAACCATCGTCAAGTAATAATAAGAATGAAAAAGCAACTAAAACAAGTCCGTCAGAAAAAAAGACTCCTACTAAAACTAAAAAACAAACCAAGAAAGTTACTTTATCAGACGAAGAAATCGAAAGCTCTAAGTTTTCCTTAAATACTAATACCAAAAGCTATTCGTCCTCAGAAGACAGTATAAGTGAATCCAATGATGACAATGACCATATAGAATCGTCTGGATCTGATTTGCCAAAGATGAAAAAAACTAAATATTATAAAAGAATCACTGATAGTGCCAAGAAAAGTACGAGTAAAGAATTAAAGGAATTATCGAAAGATTCCCTTATCGATCTGAAAGATGAGTCTTTGGTAGGGAATGAAAAACCTAGCAAACGACGGCTAAAACTCTTATCTATGTGGTCAGGTCCTAAAAAGCATAGGATGGCATCACTCAATGCAATTGCAAAAGTACATTGTCTCTATGAAAATGAAAATAGAACTCATATGGAACTGGGATTAATGAGAACAATCGATAGACAAATATTACCAGGTACGTCCAAGTCTCAGCAACCTAAGAAAAAAGAATCTAAACCAAAAGATGTGGAAAAACAGGAAACCACTTCGGAATCAGAATACGAGACAAAAAGAGAAAAGAAAGAAGAAAGCTCAGAAAGCTCGGATGACAGTCCACCTCAAAGAAGCTTACGTGGCGTACCTGGGATTCGAAGTGCAGGCAAGTATTGGGATCCAAAGTCTTCAACATCATCTAGCGAAGACAGTGAAATAGAAACAAAAACTAAAACAAGCCCTGAGAAGAAAAAAGTATCAAAGGCGTTATCGAACAAATCTGATTCAGATAGTAAACCACCGGCTAAAATGAAAAAGACCACAGGGGTTCCTGTGAAAAAGAAACGCAACAGAAATGAGGTAGTAATGGATCTAAAAGATATGGTCGTACAGAAACGAATGGCTAGTTTAAATGCCACAGCTATATTGGCTGCTAGTTATGAAAAACGCTCTCCCAAATCTAACAAGGACGATACGACTTCTGATTCTTGTAGCGACGAGTCTTTCTCTCAGAAGTCAAAAAACGGGGTAAGTTCCGGCGTAAAGTCGGAATTAAAAAGCGAAAATACTAAAAAGGAAAGTGAGGATGCTTCTGTATCAGACAGAAAGCAAAAGGTCGAGGTTATCGTGAATCAAGATACCGATGTTACAATAACTGGAGTTTATTCTACACACCATGATGGCTTCTGTACTGTATCTGGGATGCAGTATCGCATATCTTCTACCAGTCATACGCAAACAACAGCGACTGCTAATTGTGAAAAGGTAAAAAGTGATATATATATTTACTAATTCATACTTAGTTATTCGAGGTCATTATGTGTTCCTGAAAATATTTATTATGTTATACCCATATTATCGACTAACAGTTAACAAATTAGAATACTTATTACCATATAATAAAGATTGTGTACCCGCTAGCGCTTCACTCTCATTATACCAGGTAATGAAGTAAGTTCTATGTAAACACGCCTCGGGACCTCATCTGAATGTTATATCCTTCAGCACTTTGCCCCCGCAAAGAGTCCAAATAAAAGTCAGCCTTTGTTCTAGTTATAAACAGCTACTTTTCCACAAAACTGTCATCGATCGAAGCGTGAGCGATTTACGCGTGAAAGTAGTAACCACTACATTACCCTTGACAAAGAATATATCGCCCGAGCGCTAAACCTTATTAATGTTACGCTAAACTCTCAGAAGCGTCAGGATCCTTAGCTGATGCGCTTAATACGGTTCCGTGTTTACTGCCGACACGAATGCAAATACGTTTGTTATCGGAAACTCAATCTTAATTAATTGCCTTAAACAATCCACTGAAATAGCTGTTCATTTCCATGAATATACTGTTAAGCACTTCAGATTTGACGCCACACACAATATTTTAATAGACAAATAGGTGTGCATATATAGATATGTTATTATAGCTCTTCAGGGGGCTTTGTTCGCATAAAAATCGGGTCAACATTATCATGATAAACTATCCTGTATAAACAAGGATATGCCTGCGACTTCGTCCACGCTTAACTTGAAATTCCCGCGGGATTCCCGGACACAAAATACCGCAGCATTTAAAAAGAGAATGTAAGCTATCGTTTTAGTGGAAAGTATGACGGAATAAGCTAATTTTTATGCATAACTACAACCCGCTCCCGGGAAATATCCCGCAGGATTCCCGGAATGTAAAATGTCACACATTTTATTACATTAAATTTGCTATCGACCAGTGAAAAAACCGAATTGGAATTCAATTTTTTTTCAATCTGGCCCTTTTTAATAATTCCCAGAGAAATTTCTACGAGATTCCCGGGATAAAAAGTAGCGCAGATTTTAAGCCTGAGAATTTGCCGTCGGCCAGCGAAAACCGCATCGAAATCGGCCCAGTAGTTTTAGCGTGAATCCCGAACAAACAAACCACCCGATAAACAGATACGAAATCTAATAAAAATGCATTCTGTTCTCCATCGTTTATGTGGTCTATTTCAGTTCTTCTTTTTTAAATAGCTTCAATGTACAGACACGGCATGTTTAGAATTTTATAACATTATAGATATTATAGAAATTTTACATACTAAAATTCGTTATAAACAAGATCATGACAACAAAACGTACAAAATCACTTTCCTATTTATATACTTACATTTATTGGACAAGTTCAAAAATATTCATCTTAGTTCTGAAAGAATTTTTGAAGAAACGAATAAATTCAAAATACTAGTGTAAAATTATGAATCTATGTCAAATAGCGTTTAACAAATGTTTACTTGCGTGCTGAGATGGAAACCTATGTAGCTGAAAGTTAAAACCAATAAAACATAAGTCACTTGAAAATAGTTCGTTTTGTTTATTAATATCTTTATGTCGCCTGAACTCAAGAAAGTTATATTCCGAATTGGTTTCACTGCATTTCTTTTGGACAAAAAGTTTGGCACAAAAACGTGTTGTTTTTATTTCTTCGTTTTAAAGTTTTCAGTTCGGCGTTGAGTGACAAAGGAAATATTTTTTTACTTTCATAAGAAATCCTATAAAATCGTAAAGGACTTGTAACTAATAAATTGTTTACTTAGCGTCGTATAAATATTTAAATTCAAATAATGGCTAGTTTAGTAAATACAGTCGGTTTGGTTCATATTATTCAAACAAACAGCGGAAGCTTTTTGAGTGTTAGGTTCCTTTGTGTGAAATGTTAGCTGCTATTTGTAATTAATCTTTTATTGGCAAGTGATATTAAATTAAACTTAATAAGCAGACTATGGAGCGAGTTACATTGGGTGTTTCTTTGATTACTCAACAAAGCAAACTTAATTACAGAAATATATTTTCATAATACTTTCTAAGCAAAATCATAGGTGACTTTATCGTTAAAAGTGATATATATTTTCCAGGCAAACTAACTTAGAGAAAATTCGTAGCTAAAATCTAGCGATGTAGATCCAGAAAAGGGGTTAGCACTAAATATTTTATACACATACTTTTTAACTAATTTATTACTAATAGTCTACTTAAACTATAGTTTTCCTAATACAACCCATAGATAGAATAAAGAACTGTTAGGTATACTTCTCTTTTATTGCATCAGCAATTGCATATGTGTGACATGTAGCATTGTTCTTAATTTACAGGAGGGATGTTCAAGAGAGGAGGGATCTCGATACACCCCCTTAACGGCACTATCATCGATGCAGCCACCACCTGCAGAGCACGTCCATAATCATCCACAACCAGGTAAGAACTTAATTCCTAAAATATTTATTAATTGGACATAAAGGACATTTAGACTTGTTAAAAATAGTTTACGTTAGCATGTATTGGGGCAACCCAAAGTTCATTTACTTATCTCTTTCTTAAGTGTTGGATACATCGCGTCTGTTTGTGTCGTATCTATTTTATTTTCATTTTCAGCCAATTTCACTACAAAGAAATTAAGTCCAAATAATCTAGACAGCTGCCCAGCAAAACATAGAGGTGAGTCGAAGCCAACCTGATTTGAAGTAACATAATGAATAACACTCCCAGGAAAATTCCCGCGGGACTCCCGCAATATAAAGTATCGATCACTTAAAAAAAGACTTAAGCTATCGTTTTAGTGAAATCGTATTGAAATCAGCTAATATTTATGCAATCTAACTAATTTGTACCGTACCCGGAAAAATTCCCGGGACACAAAGTATCGTACGTAGCATTTAAAAGAGAACATATGCTATTATTTTTGTGAAAATCGTGTCGCAATAAATTAATTTTTGCATGTGAAATGGATCCGAACAACTTCAAACCGTTCCCGGGAAAATTCCCGCGGGATTCCCGGTATAAAAAATATCACACATTTTATTACATAATTTGCTATCGATCAGTGAAAAAATCACATTGGAATTCAATTTTTTTTCAATCTTGCCATTTTAAACCATTTCCAGAAAATTTTTCGCGGGATATCCAGTATAAAAAGTAGCGCAGAATTTAAGTCTTAAGAATTTGTTGTCGATCAGCGGAAACCGCATCGAAATCGGCCCAGTAGTTTGTACGTGAATCCCGAACAAACAGACAAACCGACAAACGGACAAGAAATCTATAAAAAAATTGGATCGTGTTCTCTATCGTTTATATGGTCCATTCCGGTTGATTTTTTTTAAATAGCTTCAATGCATAATGCATATTCAATGCAAGAATTTATAATATAGATTTTTAATTATTCAAATCAATTAAGATGTTGAAACGCTTGGACCGTGAGGTCTCCTGAGGCCATGAGTCTACAAACATATTTCAAAACGACTTATTGATTGTTCGGGAGATCACCTCGAACCACGGATCAGTATGGCGATCTAGCGAGGTAACGTAGCCAGCCTTCGAGGAACCTTACCCATTCACTTCGATCACCTAGGCTCAATATTCTACTTATAGTCTTAAGGGATTATAGGATTATAGCTAGAACACAATATGAGTTAAGTTTCCTTTACTGTACTGTTTATAGTTACAATGTATTATTTATTATAACTTTTCTTGGAATTTAAAAGTTAAAAATAATATACAACAGATTCAAAGATTTAAAAAAATCTTCTGAAAACAGATTTTTGCAAGCCATACAATATACATACTTATAAGTAAAAAAGTTAAGTCTACTTCTTACTCTATATACAATACATCGCTTCGCAACATGTTTTTGCTATCTAACAGTTCGAGAAAATACGATAAATTTCATATATTGAATGTAATGCATTCAATATATCAAGCATTCAAAATAAATATTTAGTTAGATGTTGTGAAGGAAAACATTGTGAGCATACCTGCTGAAGATTTTATTAGTATGTGAAACCCGGCAATCCACCTTGAACATGCGTGGCGTGTCCGCTTCTTTGATATAAGGAGAACAGTAGCTAGCAATGGGAGATTTATGGATTAATATTGTAGTGTAGAGTTGGTGCTGTGTTAAAAAGAGGTCAGATAAAAAGCATTTCAAATAAACGTGCATATATGAAGAGTTTACTGAAAGTAGATGTAGCGAATATTGTTTGTCAGGATCGTCGCAAGTGGAGATCCATAGTCTCTACCTACCCCCATGGGAAACAAGCGTGATAATATGTATGTATGTACATGTGTGTGTATACGAATGGTAGCCACTTTTTTTTCAAGTATGATTTTTCAAGTCAGATATGTATGAACATGTGTACTATTGGCATTTAAATACCTTCATCCTCGGGGCCAGTTGCCACGTATCAACGGTTAATAGGTCAATGTTTTTCGATTTATCGCCGACCTCGAAGCGGCGACAAGATTGTGCGCCTGCGCATCAAATTGGCGATTGCTGCAATCATTATTTTTTACTTAATTACGTTTATGTAATCTTTGAATTCCTTTAATTATTTCTGTGTGCCTCGATGATACTAAAATACTTGAAAGTTTGTTTCAGACAAGACATTCTTGTTTCATTCAGATAAAATAGAGTGGAGCTCCTTTTCTTTCAATTAATAATAACGACATAAGTGGTCTAAGCGTTAGTCTGCCTGGTTCACTAGAAGTCAGAGGTCGCGGGATTATTTTCCAGCAGGATAAATTTTGTTATCGAACTTTCTCTTATTCAGGATTGACCCCAGAGGTGACTTGTATATTACCCAAAACAAAAAGGTAATCTAGATTAGATTACTTTGAAAACTTTTTTTAAGTGAAACTTCTTTAGAATCGTTGTGATTTGAAACTCGATGAAATGAAAAAGCGACACTAAAAAGAGATAAACACATAAATTTATAGGACTATAAGCCTGCAAGAGAATGAAATAGAATACATTATATTTAATCATTTAAACACTATGCTTATACAGATAAAGTTGGAAATGTTTTGAAGTTTTTCGTTAATACTTCAAATTTAGTGTTTTAAAGCCTAAATATATTACGATATAATATATGAAATGTGACGTCGAGAAATTTAGAATCCCTCCCACCCCTTGTCACGCTTTGTTTCACTTCTACTGCGTGTGAACTGCACACACACACACATACATCTTTTTAAATTGAAGAAGTTCAGCAGACAGGCTGACCTTATGGAAAGCGGTTACCATCTCCAATGGATATTTGCACCACCAAGGGGGTGCAAATGCGCTGCTGCTGTCTAAAGGCCGACTGGAACCTGGCCACTAATGCCGGAACACAACTCAATGTTGTTATGGCGGCATACCCTAGAGCAAGGGTAGTAGCCATCCAGACGGGCAAATACCCGACCACCTAGCTGTGGATTGTTTTGTCGCCTCTTATAACAGGCCGCCCGGCCGCAGGAAATTATATTCTTCCTCCGTTCCTGCACGGATAGTGCAGGTACAATTTATGTGGTTTGCTTTTTATTGCCAAAAGCTGGCAGACAGGTAACGGCCTAGCTGATGGAAAGTGGTCACTGCCACCGATAAATAATAAAATTATATTAATAAGGCCGAGAATAAAATTTATAACGCTCTTCTTAAATGACCAATTATAAACGGAATAAACGTTTTCGATAACCGCCCCCGCTGTATAGTTGAATGTGATAGCTTCAGGAATTGAGGTTGATCATACCACCGATGATGAGCGGTACGCTGGTGAAAATACGACATAGGCACCAGATCAGACAGTTTCTCAGAAAACGCTCCCTTGCGCAGACGCTTAAAGTAAAGTGTCTGCCGATTTATAAAAAATTACGCTAAGCGAACAAAAGTTTCTTTACATTCAAAGTTCAGTTATTCTTCAACACAAACTTTTGTTTATTTATCACAGTTAGCAGTTACCTAAACACCTTATAACAGTCAAGAACTTAAACACCGGCAAAACATAACAAGCCATTTGGAGTCAAGCCAAATGTACAGATGTCAATGCTGGATTGGCCTACTGAACCGCTCGCACGGAATATTATAACGCCTATTAACATAATCTTCCCTTGTTTTATCATCTGTCGACTAATGCTTTGTGAGCTCCTATGAATAGTTTGCATATCTTCGTTAATTATGATTGTGTAATAAAGTGGTTAAGGAATATATGTATTTATATTGTCTTTAATATTTAAGGTTTAACGGTCTTATTTATATTAAGTTAGAGTGAGTTTGTAGGCTTCTATCTTTAAGGTTCTTAAAGAAACCTAAAAACTTACTCTAAGTCAATATGAATAATACCGTTATATTTAACAACTTGATAAAATATTACAAAATAAATTACTTAGTTTGTAGTATTTTGTGCAATGAATGGTTCCGTAGAAAATCTTCTTTATAATATCAGCCCATAAATGTTCCACTGCTGGGCTCGGGCCTCCCACTATAGGAGAACGGACAGTATACCTGCCACGCTTGTCCAGGGTGGCTTGGCAGGTTTGATACATCGGTTATCTCGCTGTGCATGTTGCATCACGATATTTTCCTTCACCGTTATTAGCACGTGGTAATTGTAACAATATGCACATTAGGTTAGAAAACTGACTAAGTGGTGCATGCGATCCGGACAGGATCGCACCCGCGCCCTTTGAGTCTGGGACGCGTGCGCTAGCCATTACGCTACCACGACTATTTAGCTCTATTTGGTTTATTTCAGTTTTTCCAGAATTTTCAATTTCCTAGTTCAAAGGGGAGGGGCACAATTTTTACAAATTGGGAATTTGGAAATATCTCTTGACCTATTTATTCCTGTCAAGTTTCACCTATACATTCCCAGTAGTTTCTGACTATAATCATACATTGATAGACGGATATAACATTTAATCCATTTTAATGAAAATTATCACGGATCCCTAAATATAAACTTCAAACAATTCAGTATACAACATTGAATAAACGCGAAAGTGAACTTGTTTGTTCTTTGTGCTATTATATGATCCAAATACTTTAAAAAATTTGGAGTATATAAAGTGAAAATGAACATGAAATCCTTTTTATCTCGAAAATTTTAAGAGTCATTTCTTATACAGTTTCGAAATTTACCCATCAAAAGACATCGCAAATCTCTTACCTTATTAATAAAGTCATTTCTACCTATAGCCTGTTTCTACAATGACGGCATTCAATTCAGTGTACGTACATAACTCGGAAATTTGTCTACCACAGCGTCAAAGCGAGACTTGGCTGTCGGATAAATCTTTCATAACATCAAATCGAGTTCCTAGAAAGTCTGGAATAATACGTGTTCACATTACATATTATGGAATTTTTACTCACAATAAATCGAAATGCGTAACTAAAGCGATTGCATTAATAATTTTTGTGGCGAAGCCTTAGGTGAGTAGCGACACTTCGGACCGGACTCCGGGGACCAAGGCAAGGCCCCCCGCGTCTGTTCTTGCCTTAGCCAGCCGGCACGGAGTGGAAATCACTAGAGCTAAAACTCAACCTCCAGTGGAAGTGATAAATGGCATAACGTCGGAAGTAGCTTCGGTGAACGTGCAGCCCACCTCTCGACAACCCTTAGCCAATATTGAACGGCATTTTTAGGGGCCCATGCAGTGCATGGTCAGTCACCGTCTGCCCATTTTATCCATCTTCCCCGAACATTGCGACGGTAGATGCCATAGTCCCTATAGTTCCAGATCCTTAGTTCTATTAGCAGTTCATCCTAATAGCCCGGTACCTTTTGTACTCATTTCCTACAATAATTCTATACTGGCCTTGTCCTTGGTTGCATCCCTATCCTTATTATTAATATTATGAATGCGAAAGTAACTCTGTCTGTCTGTCTGTTCCGTTTTTACGGAAAAACTACTGAACCGATTTGGCTGAAACTCAGTATATATATATATTTTCGATACCGAGAATGAACATAGGATACTTTTTATCCCGAAAAATGGGAGTTTCCGGGAAAAAATATATTTGTCTTTCTGTTTGTTATGCTTTTACGGGAAAACTACTAGACCGATTTGGCTGAAATTCGGTATATATGTAATTGTAATACCGAAGGTGGACAAGTTGATACTTTTTATCCCGGATAATGTTATAGATGAGAAAAAAGGCTATCCCAAAAAGTAGGATAGCTTTTTTGTGATTTGTCATTTTGGTTATTTTGGTAATTTTTGTCCTTTTTATCTTTTTTAGTCCTTTTTATCTATTTTGTCCCTTTTGTCCTTTTTGTCCTTTTAATCCTTTTTGTCCTTTTTGCCCTTTTTGTCGTTTTTGCCCTTTTTGTCCTTTTCGTCATTATTGTCATTTTTGTTATTTATGTAGTTTTCATAGACGGGAGATAGATAAATAAAACTAGGACAGTTTGAAATAGAGGATGAAAATTTGGATGAGCCTAATAATTTCTCAAGTTTATACACGTAGATATAAAAAAATATCGTCTATAAAAATGCGATAGTAACTCGATATGTTTTTCTGTTAAGTTTCACGGAAAACTACTAGGAATACTGAATCGGTTTTGCTGTAATTTTGTTTCAATGTAGTTTTAATACCGAAAATGGACATAAATACTTTTCATCCTGGGAGCTGGGATAGTTTGCGATCTAAAATTAAATTAATCTTCCGGGTGCAAATAATATTAACATAAAAATTTAGTACAATGTAACCTGTATTAACGCCTGCTCTTTAAACAAGAAGCAAGCACACCCTAGAGGTTGACCCGCGGCGCCGCGGGGTAAACTCTAGTTTCTATATAGTTTAGACAGGAATAATCGCCGATCAGTGTCACGTCACATTTAAATTCAATTTGTCAATGGGCCTCCACGTGCTGGCCTTCCTATGGCCCACGCAAGCCCCTCCAAAATTCTGAGCCATTTTTATGGCCCGTGGTCTTAGAGACATACATGCAAGTAAAGTAAAATAAAAACTTGTTTATAAAATATACACTTTATTTTAACACATAAAATATCTTACATGACATACTTAGCTTGAGAACGCGCTTGTGTGCTTTATGCCGATTGTATTAAATTTTTTATTGCGAAAGTACAGCAGACAGGCTGACGGCCTCCTGATGGAAATCAGTTACCGTCGCCTATGGACATTTGCAACGCCAAAGGTGTTACTAATGAGCTGCCAACCTCGCAGAAATGTTATGACACCTTTTGAAAAACCTCATATCGTAGCGCTGTGGAAAAACATCAAATAAAAGCTGATTCCGTATGCTCACTGTGCGCAAGAGAAACTTTCTAAATAATGGTTGCGTACATGAGCGAAGTGGCTTAAGGAAATGGAGATGAACGCCTAGCCGATGGTGAGCAGTACAGTGGTAGAAAAAAGACGAAGGCACCATTCTGAACAGTTCCTCCGAACACTTCCCATTATATAGACGGTAGAATATGCAAAGGGACGCAATTAAAACAATAAGTTTAGAAAAACTACCTAATCAAAATTCGACCCCGATGTTATTAAAATGAGACGTGACTTCTTTAGCTGCAAGCTCCCATGAATATACATAAATACAAGTATTGATTTATAAAGATATAAAACTGAGTAATAAAGCGATAAGTATCCGTTTTGCCAAATTGGTCTCAGATTTTTAGACTTAAATCTTCTTATTATTTACGAAAAATGGTGGTATTATATTATACGGTAACATCATTTGTAATTCCAGTCAGCGTTTTACCATAAATTATCACGACAAAATATCCCATTGTTCATCGCGCTGAATTACTCAGGCAATACAATTAAAACAGTATGAGGGGAAATATGAGCATTTCGAACTTTTCTGCTTATAACTCATTGGTGGTAAGCATTCATAGCCTCCGTGGTCCGAACTGGCATAGTTCCAACACACCCCACGTAGCCTTCCGAAGATATTAAACAGCGGGCACTTATCTAATCGGTTTTCTGGCCAGACTCCGAAATCAGCATTATCTTCAAGCCTTCAATTACATTTCGAAGATGGCTTTCATAATAAAATTGGGTTCGCTATCCATGAAATTTTAAAAAGTGGAACACATAATTATATACTAATTTTATCCAGTCTCAAAACTACCATGGAAAATAATACTGAGGATTATAACACTTAAATATATTCATTACCATAATGGTTAGTTCAATTTTGTTTGCTAGATGTCGCTAGTATCGTTTTTGCCATATTCATATTCATGTTATGGAGATTTAGTTACGAAATAATCTTTAGTTAACTATCAATTTTACAAGAATTGGTAATTTTTATGTAATATTAACAAAATTGTTTTCAACTAATCTTATAGTTTCATTATTATAGGTATTAGACATCAAAAAAGAACCGCTTTCCGCGACCTTAACAATTGTTTCACGCTTTAAAAAAAACGGTGATGACATAATCATCTTCTAACAACTCGTGAATAACTAAAACAAAACCGACTTCACACTAAAAATCTAAAAATAAATATTTAACCGACTTCTTTCTACAACATCTAGAAGTCGGTGCCAAACATAAAAAATGAACAACAATTTTACAAAATATAGTAATTTTTATGTTTTTACCTGACACCGACTTCAAGATGTTCTAGAAAGAAGTCGGTTACATATTTATTTTTTGGTTTTTAGTGTGCAGTCGGTTTTGTTTTTGTTAAAAAAATATGTTTTTTACTTTTTATTTCAGAAAATGCTTCAATAGCTTTAGAAATAATATATTAAGGACCTGTAGAAATTGTACAACTGGCACGCGTATACAAATTTGCCATCTCACTCTTCGGTGTATATACTCTTCAACAAGGGTTGCTCTCGATTTCCTTGCGATTCACAAATCAGATCCTGACTTGTTGACTATGGGATCAACTCGGGAGTTAAAAGAAACAATTTGAAAATAGGTCCACAATTGACGGAGTCATCGCGTAAGATGCCTACAAAAAAAATTATGCGCCCGTAGAAAGTGTAAGACTGGCACGCGCACAAGCTTTTTTTGGAAAAATGTAGGCTCTAGCCGATTTTAATGAGGGTTACTCTCGATTCCTCTGGGTCCACTCATCAGATCCTACCTTGGTGAGCACGGAACTGCTTCGGCAGTATGTATACATACTTACGTATAAAAAAAAAAAACCAAATTGATTCACAATTTATTTCATAAGTGTAACGTGCATGTAAAAAATTAAGCACCTGTAGAAAATGTAATATCTACACGTGTATACAAACTCTTTCCCAAGAATTTAGGCGCATGGAGTTCTTTAATAAGTAATGATTACTCTCGATTTTCCTGAAATCCACTCACCAGATCCTGACTTGTTGACCATGGCACCAACTCGGGTGTATAGACTTACGAGTAAATAAAACATATTTCAAAATTGGTTTAGAATTGATGGAGATATCGTGTTACGAAGAGGTCTGTTATCAATTTTCGTATGTTTCTCTAATTCGTTGGAATCCAGTCATCAAATCCTGACCTTAGTGACAATGGGACTAATTCGGAAGTATTACCTTTCGATTAAAAAAAAATTGAAAATCGTTTCACAATTGACGGAGAAATCGAGTAACGAACATACAAAAAAAAACAACATACAGACGTATTGAGAACCTCCTCCTTTTTTAAGTCGATGAAAAATATTTTATTCGTCTTTAATATACATAGGTAATAATTTTGTTAAAAATGATTGTAACATCACATTTCAACCTAAGAAAGAAAATTAACAAAGCTCTTGTAAAAGGCAACAAAAAATTACAAAGATGTATTTAATATTCAAAGTTAACAATCCCCAGAGGTTTAATAAAAACGAGTATTTAGCTAACATAAAACGCAATTCATGGACCCATCGTCGAAGTTTTGCGAAATAGAGAAAACTTCGCTCAGATTGTGGTTTAAATTACAAGGCACGTTGGATTTATTTAATTTTCATCTCGGGATAATTCAAATTCGAGAGCAGAGCATTTAATTTTCATAGCTTAGTGAAATCCTATTTCAGCGAAACCCGATTAGCGTGTAAGCGGTCTTCATTTTGTATGTTGATAAATAACCATATTTTTACTATTTTATTCCACGCGGTTTCTAGTGTATTCCATGAAAACGATTCCATTGATTACATTCATATTTACGTTTTTCATTGTGGATAATATAGTTGGATATGCTCTGATTTCTGGCTTCCGAACTGTATTTTTATTTTTTATTTTATCGTCTCTACTATAAATATAATTACCCGGTAGAATGAACACTATCTCATAGAAGAGTTCTATCTAGGAATGACATTCGCATAAATATGACTAGATTAGATAGACTAGTTTGAAAAATAAACTCTAAATATAGCTACAACAAGCACAACTTTATTAATTAAAAAAAGTTCTTAGACTGATTACAATACAATTAATTGATAAACAGAGAGACTGTTGTTTTTATTTCGCCACGATGACAGCCAAAGCATACAGCATTATTGTCTGATGTGAAGATAGATAGTGTTAATAACATTTGATCCAAGTCGTGCCATCTTTTATTGTACAGGTCTATACTTATACTACTATAATAATTCCTCCCGATGTACCTGCTCATTAGACCAATTTCTAAATGTATAGAATCGTGTAAGCGGGACAAAGCTAACAATGCATAGCAAACTTTCCGTTTTGCACTTGCGAATAAAGTTCAATAATAGATTGATTATTTCTATGTCAAAACCGAGCTGCCTTATCTGCGCAAACGAAAACTGCCGATTGGAATTATAATTTGTGTACTTATTGTAATATTTGCGGGTAGTTATCGTTACTACTCGGCTCATTTCGTCATCGCTCGGATATGAAAGCGGCTGGGCGTAACGACAATCGATCATATAAGTTTTATCTATGAATCGATCATTCTCTCTTCGGCTATGGCCGTATGCACAAGTCGTAGTAACTTAACGCTCTATGGTAGCTGAGTGTTTTGCGAGAATCCTAACTTACAGTGAATTATATTTAGATCTGGATTTCTAGATTGGATGTTTGGAAGTCGAACAAAACAGTTCTGCGTGTTTTGCTGTTTAAATCCCCCGTTAACAATAGGTACTTTGATATGACATCAACTTCAAAGAAGTAATATCAGCCTTCTACCACGGCAAAGAACAGAACAAGGCTTATGCGTTGTTATAATGCTTTAAAAGAAAAAACCTCCATTTTTAGTCGGTCGGAAACGGCATTGCTCGCTGGATGAACACCGAAATCGTCGGACGACAGGGAAAAAGGCTGTGCAAGTTATTCATTTCATTCATTCAAAGCCAAACGCTAATCGCTTCGTATCCCGAACCCCGGCCTTGCTTTTTGTCTCATTCGCCTCCCGGATAAACTGTATGACAACTTTAAGATACGTTCTCAGTGTATTTTTTGCCTTTTGTTGAACCTAATATTTTGTTTATGTTTTTGAAACAACAACGGAACATTGAGACGTATTAATAGAAGTGAGGACACTGTCACAATAAATTCAATTATTTTTACGGTGCGACTTCATCTTCGATAATGTTAAATCTTTAGATTGTGGCCGAATGAGTGTTATTTAAAGCGTTAAAAATAATGCCGTTAACGCACAACCACATTAGTGTGTATATGTAAGTTATCTGTCTCAAATAATGCATTAAAGCCACCGCCATATCTACGTGAAACGACAGATGGATTTATTGCGTTATTTCAGATGCGACATTGTTAATGACGTTAAATATTGACAGTTAACTTATCTATATACACGAATGTGGTTATGCGTTAACGGCGTTATTTTTTAACGCTTCAAGTAAAATGCATTCGGTTACAGTCTTTAATCTTTAACACTAACGCAAATGTAGCCCCAGCATAACAAATATCATGAAGTATAACCAACTTGATTTTGAACTGTTAGCTAATCAAATATGGTACACTTTAATGTTATATTCTCTAGGTTATATAGGACGCGTTCAAGTAAATAGATCCCAGGTCTGTTTCTCGTAACTTGATTAGCTCAGCCATAACCAATTTATCCTCAAGTTTGAAGGCCTGTTATAACATTATACGAACCTTTAAAACGATTTTAGTCCGCAACATAACGACTCCATAGACGTGCAATGTTTATTATCTGAAACAGGCAAATAAGTAGACACGTACCTAATGGACAGTAGTCACCGTCGCACACCGCTTACGGACTTGTTTCCGCTTCGAAGATATCTTCGGTGGTATCCCTAAGCGGTTTATTATAAGTTTACTCGCAGTAGTTGGGATTCTTTGTCCATGGTCTTTTCATATTTTCTACGATAAATATGTGTTATTACGAGTTACATATATACATATTATCGCGCCTGTTTGCCATAGGGATAGGCAGAAACGGTGGATTTCCACTTACTACGATCGTGACATAACCTTTCATATATACACGTTTATTATAGGTACTTTTTACCTGGCCATTGTTTAAGACATTTGCGAATTAATCGTGAAAAGTACGTCGCGGTCTCCGGTATCAACTCTACCACCCACCCACACTGTTATTATACACCTTTCGTTATTACTAGTAACATGAACAAAAATGGTAAATGTAGAAAGTAGGGAAGGCATGGGTTTATAGACTTTAATCTGGATGCGTCAATATGACGGTTTTACTAAGTAACTTCTTTTGTTTATGCAGTACCGGAGTTGGGAGGACTTGGTCGCCGTGCAGGATGTTCCAGTGCATTCTCCGCTCCATCTCCTTCGGCACATCATGAACCAGGTAATTTAAGATACTAATTCTATTTTAAATTATTATTCAATTGTCCATTGTTGCCATATGTAGAATTCAAGAAAAAGTAGGTGTCATATCATACAAAAAGTCAAACAGGTGTACCATAACAGAGAAGGTTGGAAGAGGTATTACCGACAAGAGCACAGCTCTTCGTTGATAGATAGTCAGACCTAGTCTTCTTATTTTAATTTCTTACTACATATATAATATGGTTTCTTTACAATCAGTCTTTGCCATGTGGCTTGCGCTTTATGAATGATACGAATAAACAAAGTCGCACAACTGCAAGCTTCAATATCCTATTGGTCAACTAAAAACTCCTATTAATCATTCTGAAAAAATAAATATTATTAAAAGTCTAGATTTCTAGAACATCGAATATCTCAATATTTGATGAAAATTAAGTCTTAAATAAATCCAAAACATATAATATGAAATTTTACCGTTTATTGCCCATAATTATTGTATAAAGACGTGACGAAAAGAAGGCCGGCCCGCTCACCTATAATATTTATTAATGTTAGTCAATATTTACTTAAATACAATATTAGATAGATTACACTTTATTGTACACCAATACAAAAATGAACTTACAGATTAAAACTATATCTAATTATGTACAAAGGGCGGGTTTATCGCTAAAAAGCTAATATTGATCAAGAATATTGACTGAGTATCAAATAATATTAACCTATTCCAACCGTCGTACGAAATTATAATAAAACCCTCACGTATCTGCTTTGAAAAAGCACCTATAAGTTATTTTAACTATGTTTGCTCGAAGAAAAACGTTTTTTCCAAACGCGGTACGGTCATAAATAATGATCTAACTTCTCAAGAAAGTAATAGAAAAACCAAACGAAGTTCTAAGGTCGAATAGTCTCGAGTAATTTATAACCGCTCGTAAAGAGATACAAGCCATATCCATCAAATGTATAAAATAATAGGAATGCGAGACGGTAGACGAGAGTACGTTAGAAGGCGATGGTGTATTGTTAGAATTTAAAAACTTCGAGTGGAATAAATTACATCAATGTTTTACTAAATATCCTGAAAAATAATGAATAATATCTACATCATTTTAATTTAGTATGTCCACGTGCGTAGTGACAGCGCCCGAATGCGGCTAGATAAGGGCCGGTCACAAGGCCTTCTCATTTCAAAACATTGTATGCTCCACTTATTAATATTTTTATAGATCTTATTGTTTGTATTAAAGTTCGAAATATTATAAAAAAGGTCGCCTAGAGGGGGCGTAACGCTTCTTCCTTACGTGACGATTTCTGCCAGTTCACTCTACTAAGCCGCATAAAAGAACTTCGTCCCAAAAGCGGGGCCAAAAAAATTGCTTAAACAATCAGTTCTTAAATGTTCCACTGATAATCTAGGACCTCCAAATCTTCTGAGAACGAACGCCATGTGCACCAAACTATCCTTATGCATGGAACTGAAGCGTGGTCTATACTTTGCGACTCAAGCAAGAATTACATGTCACGGAGATGAATATGTTACTGTGAATGTGTGGAGTTACGCGAAAAGACTGCGTAAGGAACTCCTGCATTTATGGCTACCTTGCTCTTGCCCAACAGACAAAATGCAAGAGAGACTAATACTGACACGTTTTACAGAAACCTTCTAGTTATGTAGGAAGCAAATATCTAACCATTCTGCCTCTGCCAGGTCTCGGTAGAAAGTGTAGGCCAAAGAAGCACTGGATTAACATCGAGAGGGATGCCAAAAGTATCACACGTGAAGTGAGGAGATAAGCAGAAAAGAGGACCTGGGCTTTGAATATATTTAATTTGATAGTATTCCTACGAAACTTATATCAGATAAGACGGCTTGCCTTGAGTCATAAGTTAAATCACGATACATTTTTTTTCTCTTCAGCATTATCAAGTGATAATTTTTACAGCAATAAACAGACAAAGCAGCATTTTCTAATTAGTTTGTTTACCTCTGGCCAGGTCAGGAACTTAGGTCAAAATAGGGATTAATTTAAAGGAGGAGAAGGAGTATAACATTTCCTACACGTGAATTAGAGACTATCTTTTTTTTATTGCGAAGCTGGCAAACAGGCAGAAGACGACCCACGTAATGAAAAGTGGTTACCATCGCCTAAAGACTTTTGCTACATCAGGGATAAAGTCAACAGGTCTCCAGCCTTTACGATGGAATGGAGGGCTATAACCAGGTTCAGATAGGAGGAAGGGATAGTGGGGATGTGGGCCATCGGCACTCTCACTCACCGCACGTAACACGTTTAACTCAAGGGTAACCGTTTCACGCCGATATTCTCTGAGAGCCTGGTATCCAACTCGTGGTTAGAGTTACAAGTATTTGGACAAAACTTGAATAATAAGTGAACCTACAGATTCAGCAGTAGACCTGTCAGCGCTAAAGTGAAATTCCCGTTTCGTTCAGACTCACTGCAGGGTTGAGCTCCTATTTGCAATAAACACGTTCCGTGTGGTCCCACACGAACAAGTTTCGCCGTCTTGTTTGCACTTGGAAATGTTAAAACTGGGGCTTTAGTTTGTAAACGGCTTGAATTTCTTCAGTCTCTTACAAACTCTGCATTAGCTGCATGCAAGATGTTTAAGGTAGCTTTCACTTTAAACTTCTCGCAGTAGTTAAATGTACTTTAAAGTCTAAAGAATCTTTGGGTGAAGTTAAAAAGAGGAAACGTTCTTTGAGTTCTCTAACTTGAGGCAGATTTTAGACGGAACTTTGAAGTTTCTTAGGACTTTTCTTAACATTACCATATGAGCAATGATTTTTAAATAACAATTCTACGAAGTGGTAGTCTCAGATTTATATATAAAATTGATACCTCCCCTTTAGTATGTAGTATGAAATTGTGCATAGTATATATAACTGTGAAATTGTCATAAACCGATTATAAACCTTTCAAACACAAGTATTTTGACATTGGACATGAACATTTTTATTTAATTGTTCATTTTACTCTAGCGTTTCGGCAACTTTGTGCAAATGTGATGGCAGGAGGACTCAGATGTAAAACGTCAACGAATAATATATTTTTTGTAACCCTCAACTTGATTTATTTAAATTATTTCATTTTGCTTATATTTATTATTTACTATACGACACCCTTTAATCTAAATTATTACCACTTTGGTCATTTTGTGATCACGTCTATTAAGTGAGTAAAGAGGACGAAAATTAAGTTTTCACTTAATAAATGCTTTAATTGTAAGGAAAATGCTGATATAAATGAGCAGAATATTTTCAAATATAATCTGAATTAATAATTTAAATACGAATGTGAATTTGATTGTGATGCTTTCACGCTTAACTACGGAACAGAATGTGATGAAGTTTTTTCTAAATACGTTATCAGGGATATAGAAAAGGACATAGAAAAGAGAGAAAGAAAGAAAGAAAAATATTTATTCAAAACTACAAACACACCAAAACGTACCTATAAATAAGACAATACAATTGAAATGAAGTTCTGAATCGGTCCTAACTCAGCATGATGCTGGTTGGCTCAACCAGCGCTGATCTTCCGTTAGGGCTGTTCAAGTGACTTACGGATAGATAAAACGAAACAAATATAAAACAAAAAAAAATATGACGAGTACTAATGCAAACAAATATAAAAATAAACGATATCATTAATATATAAAAAAAACTGATATAAAAATTAATGCTACGAAGCGAATTTATAAAGAAGAACATAATGGAATAAGGAACATAAAACTTAAAAACTAAAAAACTATAACAATATCAATTTTATATTTTGTCTGTCAGTCTGTTGGTTTGTGTCTAATATGCTGCAAATAGGAAATATTTAATCTGAGAATGATCATGATTAAACAGGCAAAAACAGTCTGAACACTTAAAGTAGATCAGGCAGAACCGGCACATGAAACCAACATCATTATATGGCACTAGTATCATGTACAAGATCCGCCTGACTCACTTGATGATCATATTTTTTTTTCGCTCTAGACCCGTGTATATTTTGCAAGCTTTTAATAGGGGGTGGAATATTGTTCCAAAATTTAGTCGCAACATAGCGAAAACTACCCCTAAAAGCAACCGTCTTATGCTGTAACGTCGTAAGCTGCATAGCACATTGTCGCAATTCAGTCGATCTCTGAGAAGCAAATCACGAAAGTTTATCGTATAAGTATAATGGAGCTTTATACTTGATGACACCGAAAAGTAAGCAGGCTATATGCAATTTACGGCGGTGCTTCATTTTTAACATCGAACATTTATTTATATATGGTGTCACATGATTCCTAAAGGGAATTTCAAAACAAAAGCGTGCACATGCGTTCTGAATTCGTTGGTTTAATCTCTGTGTTCTGCTCAGCAGACGAGGACTAAAAATAATATCAGAATAATTAAGTTGCGGGAGAACCAATGACTCAACTAATTGAACTCTCATACTCTCATTCAAGCACGGCCTAATTCTATACAATACTTTAAGTTTATAAAAACAGGTTTTTACTGTTTTGGCAACATGATTTTCAAATCTAAGCTCACTGTCGACAAAAAGTCGAAAAGTCCTAAGTTACGCGCTTCATATACTCTATCAATAGGAACTCCATTAAGGTTAACTGTAACTGTAGGGTTGAGATTTGTTAAATTAACTTTGCTTTCGAAAACAAGATATTTGGTCTTCGAGTGGTTTAGTAGTAAGCAATTCTGTTGGGACCACAAAGCTATTCTTGATAAATCTTCATTTAATTTTGTAATAGCAGAATCAATATCCATTGGCTTAAATGAAATATAAATTTGGGTATCATCGGCATAAATGTGAAATTTACAATATTGTATTTGGTGCGTGATATTTGCCGTGTACAAAATAAAAAGAAGAGGGCCTAAAATTGATCCCTGAGGTACTCCTCTATTTACCAATAACTTGTTAGACACAGAAGAAGAACCATTGCCACGATCAAGTTTTACGTATTGGTAACGATTACTAAGGTAGCTAGTAAACCAGTGTATAGCATTTTGCTGTCAAACCGTAGTATTTTAATTTGGCAAGTAATAAGTCAATGTCAATGGAATCAAAAACGGGGAAAAATCGAGCAATACAAGGCATGTGCATAGCCCATCGTCTTGTGCAGAAAGTATATTGTCAGTGACATCAAGTAAAGCATTTATCGTACTGCGACCTTTTCTAAAGCCCGACTGTAATTCTGGCAAAATGCTATTAAATTCAAGGTAATCTGTTAGATGCATGCATACTGCCTTTTCTAAAAATGTTGACAGGCATGGCAATATACTAATCGGTCTTAAGTCTTTTAAATCATTAGGATTTTGAATTTTGGGTATGGGACGGATAATTGCGATTTTCCAAATATCAGGAAACACACAAGTGTCTAGTGACATATTTAAAATGGACCCAACGATTTCCATAGTATTAGGTAACGTTAACAAAAGCATGTCAAGATTTATGGAATCATTCCCCTTAGCATTCGACTTTAAACTTTTGAAGATTTTTTGTAATAAATCTAAACTAACTGACTCTATACTAAAGATTGCATTGCTAAATTTATTGTTGTTGAAATATGTGATCAAAGAGTTACATGCGTTAGAAATACCGGTTATGTTTAAAAAATGGTTGTTAATGCTTGTTGGTTAACAAAACTAGATGGAAGTGTGATCCACGGAGGAGAACGGTTTTTAATTACAGAAGATTTTACAGTTGCATGCAGGTCGAATAAGGATATGACAATGTGGTTAAAAATGTCAACAATTTCATTGACGTCACCCATTGTCGCTAAAAGGCCCCATCTTGTAGTCTGCAGATCAGTCTTGAATCTTTCTAGGTTAATATTTTAATGGGTCGTTATGTATAGTATGCGATGTAGATTTATTTCGTTTAATGTTAAATTCGCAGACTAGAAGACAGTGACCATAAAGGGACCCTAAATGATCGTAACAAAATTTTTTAGAGTATAAATTAGTGCAGACTAAATCAATGAGTGTCTTAGAGGTATCAGTAAAGTGAGTAGGTTCAGTTACAATTTGAAAGAGATCAAAGTAAGTTAATAAAGTTAGTAATTTAAGAGTTGTTGAATCTGTTTTATTTATAAAGTTAATATTGAAATCGCCAAGTAAAATTAAATTATCATTATGACCTAATGAATTAACGGAGTCAGTAATGGCGTCGAAAAAAAGATCATTATCCATCCAAGGAGGTCGGTACGCTGTGCCAATTGCTAATCTTTTCCCATTTAGGGTCATAGTGATCCACATCTGTTCTACTGCCCTATAAAGCGGATCGACAGGATGAGCCCAGGTACGCGCGTTCAATCCCTGTTTTATATAAAATCCAACACCTCCCCCACGAGAGCGCACGTCACAGGGACGTGGTAAAATTAGGTTGTGGAAAAGTTTCTTCGCATTTTATATAAAAATTCAAAAGGTTTTTTTATAAAGTTTATTTACATTTGGCTAAAGTATGTAAGTGTCATTTTGTTGGAATACTTTTTGCCATCTTGTAGGTAGGGACATGATCCCATTGCTATAAAAATGTTGGGGCTACTGATCAAAAAACTGCGACAAGTGGTTTTGGCAGTCCTCTCGTGGTGTTAACCTGACACTGCTTAAGGAATTCTGCAGAGACCGAAACAGGTGAAAATCTGAAGGTGCAAGGTCAGGACTATACGGCGGATCATTAACACCTCCCAGCCAAACTCTCGTAATTTTTGCTGAGTGGCTAAAGATGTTTGAGGTCTAGCGTTATTATGGTGAAAAACCACACCCCTTCTGTTGATTAATTCCGACCGCTTTCTCTCAACTTTTTGCTTTAATCTCATCAATTGTTCGTAGTACAGTTCAGAATCGATGGTCCTGCCTGGCGGTAACAGCTCATAATGAATAATGCCCTTCCAATCCCACCATACACACAGCATCACCTTGTTGCGAGTTAACCCGGGTTTCGCCACAACAGTCTGTGAAGCCTGACCGGCCTTTGACCACGATCTTTTTGGCACGTTCTTGTCGTCCGTGATCCACTTTTCATCACCAGTTATAAGCTTCGTCAAAAATGGTTCGGTTTCATTACGTCGTAATAAAGAATCACAAATGATTACACGGTTCGTGAGGTTTCTTTCAGTGAGCTCATGAGGCACCCAAATATCGAGCTTTTTTGTGTACCCAGCTTTTTTCAAATGCGCCAAAACCGTTTTGTGGTCAATTCCCAGCTCTCCAGCTACATCGTAACTACTAATATGCCGATCTTGCTCCACTTTTTCAAAAATGGCATCAATTTTGGTATCCTTAGGCAATGATACCAAAACCAGCCAGATACAAATGGTATAGCCAAAGATCTTATTACAAGTTCATACATACTATATGCGAAAAGACTTTTTCCCCAACCTATTATGTCGAAGACGGTACCTTGGCAGAGTTGGAGCACGACCTTCCTCACGTCTCATTTATTGCTAATAAATCTAAATCACAGCGCATAACAGAAACAATGAAATTATCTTGTTTTAGTCCCCAGAGATTATACAAACCTATCTTTAGATATTTATTAATCATTTTCAATATGTGAAATAGCTTATAATATTATATAATAAATATAAACAAACAGCAAAACTGAAAAATAAATAGTATTATTATAAATATTTTATAATTTACACACAATATTAATGAATTAAAAACACGAAGACATATAATTTTAAAGTAAAAACATTTTAAAATTAATATTATATAATATAACTTAAAGTAATTAATAGCCATAAAGATGGTAATTACAACTGATAGACCTACAGGAGCATAAAATGATCCACCAAAAAAAAAAATGAGTGATCACGACTTTGTATACATACATTATATTGTTACATACCGTCAAAGATAAGCCGCACAGCCTATTGTAAGCGCAGCTTATTGTCCTTTCTCGGATTAGAGAATCCTTTGTCTTTTGAATTTGTAGTTAAGAAAAACATGCTATTGTCAATTTACTTGTTTTATAACCATCATTAGCGTCGAACTATAATCCCTATTGTTATTGTATTCGACTTTGTGGACGTTCGCAGGTGTGCAAATTAGTATTTCTTAGAGGCTTAGTGTGCGCAGCCAACTTCTTTGTACTGTGTTGTTAGTATAAGACGATACCCGAATGGAAGGGCGGGGAGTCAAGCGACGACTACGAAGCGAGTAAGACATTTTCTAGTACTCTCGATTGGCGATATAAACGACGGACTTTGCGCGTTCGAATTGTATTGAATAGTGCAGTGTGAACTGGTTGCATCCAGTTTTATTTGTATTTGTTTTAT
Organism: Dendrolimus houi; assembly: GCA_039645545.1. Classification (NCBI taxonomy): domain Eukaryota; kingdom Metazoa; phylum Arthropoda; class Insecta; order Lepidoptera; family Lasiocampidae; genus Dendrolimus; species Dendrolimus houi. The sequence goes on from CM077132.1 coordinate 12,352,450, forward strand.
ACGTGGTTGTACAGTTCTAATAAATTCTATAGTAGTTCCAACGGCATTTTTAATTCGAGTCCTGTAGCTCGTAACAATATATATTAAATAAAAAGTATTAAACGAAATTATTCGCCTCAGCGTATAGCTTTTAATAAAATTAAAAAACTCAAACTTTGCCAATTTCAAAAACACGAATTAAATCATTTTCGGAGCGAATGTTATGCTTGTTTGCCATCGCCTTGTCGAGCATAGACACGTCCTCTTTTAGTCCATGAGTATCGCCAGTTACGTTTACGACATTCTTCGCGGACTTTATAGAACAAATAGCGGTTAATTCGAGTAAGCCGCTCGTTTATATAAATGCGACGAGACAAAGCTGTGGACGACGCTAGTCCAATGTCCGAGGCACTCAAGTTGCGCCGCACACGCGCAACGTGCAGAAGTTCGTCACGCAAGTTACGACGCGCAAGCCGCACGACAACGCGCCGTGACCGTTGTACTATTTCGCCCCCGCTTACGGCGTTACTCATACCAACCCCACCAATACGCTCAGCAAATATTATGTCCCGCTCTTCAATCTTGACTCCCAGTTTGGCAGCCAAGAGAGTTACGATATGATACACATTTTCGCCTTTCTCCTTAGGAAGACATCCAATGTCCAGGTCAGATAATAATACCTCTTGATCCTTCTCATTTATTTCTAACTTAAGTTGTGCTTTGGTGTTCTCCAGTTCGGCCGTGCCTTTCGAATCAACGATCTCCTTCTTCTGCTCCAGTACGTCCAACCTACACTCGATGCGACTATCCAAACGCTGTCCAAATCTCGCTATGGAAGTGCGAAGCTGAACCATTTCTCCTACATAGCTCACTCATATATTTCACGTCGCATGGCTCTCACTTCATTCTCATCCTCTTCTGGAGGAGAGATGTCGGGCGCAGAAATACCAGCGGCAGACTGAAATACGGTTTCGGATGGCGACTCGTTTCCGCAGATGCCCTTTACCGGAGTAGTAGTATTATCACCCTTGCGTACTTTCTTTTTACACTCTGGGCATGCCCAGCACTTAGACAAGATCGCCGTCTCTGGTATCGCTACACACCCCCTATGAAATATTAACGGGCATAAAAAACAGGTAGCGGCACCTATCGGCGAGAGGAACTTGCCGCACGCAGAGCATTTAGCCATGTTTACTTTATACGATCGGCAAAGACACAAACGCAAGAATCAACACTAGAAGGTTGCAAAGCACAGTTGTTTTAGCTGCACAGCTAATCACAAACGCAATGTAATTTCCTACCCGTTTTTAGTAAAAAAATGTTTACGATACTATCACCCCTAATAAGCACTTTATCAATAATTTGTTAAAATTTGACTATATTTGAATACACAAACACTCTCACGACTAGTTTGATACTAATTTTTAGATTGTTAACACATGTGCAAAGTTTTAAAGCGTTTTAATATTTATAAACGAAAAATTAAGTACGAACGAACACGTAGTGTCATATTGCCGTCCGTGACGTCACTCCTAGGGTTGTTTACATAGGGTACCTTTCATCTAGAAAAAAATTATATTCCCGAGGGAAAGACGAATATAGCCGAAAGGTTGGCGTTCCGATCGCGTTTTATTTGCGCCATCGTTGCAATTCACTAAGAAATACATATTCTTCTTCTTTGGCTATGGAAAAATATCAGGTGTATATAGTATATATAAAATAGAGAGGAGGGGGCGATTATATCGGATCGGTTTTCCAGGTTTAGGGACGTCCCCACTAGGTGCAGGAGCGAGATGGAATGCTCCTCCGTCTCTAAGGAAGAACTTCCAGCGAGGCTATTGTTATTCCTCGCAGGCCTAGACCCATTTTTATCTTATTGTTGGTTTGTATACATTCTTTGTACGTTTCGGGAATCGTTTGCAACCTCAATTATTGCACAGCGCCATCTACTGGCTTGTAAATGTTCCACTACGCAGTGGAACATTTACAAGCCTCTTTTCTGAGAGCCTGTGGACAACACAAAACATATAATATTAGACTAGCTAAATAAATGTTTTTTTTACTCTGGGCGAATGAATGTGCGCACCATGTCTGACGCGGGAGGAGTTTACCAGAGGGGCGTGTGGGATTCCCACCGGCCGTTCCTCCTTTGTGTTCACAAAATATACTTTAAGACAAGCGAAGTCACGCGCAAAAGATAGTATTCTTATCAGGGGCAAAATTTAATTGCATTTGAAATAAAAGCGGAACGATAAAACTGAAAATTAACACCAACTTGTTATTTTTACATTATTTATTTCCTGATTCAGTTGACACTTAATTGCACTTATAATTAACTGTAAAGGTGAAATCGTATTATATACGAGCTAACGTAATGGAAATGGTTTCGTTTTGTATTTAATTATTCATTTAAAGTTTACAGAATTAATTTTAAAATTATTTCATGATGCAGGATTATATCAATGAGGTTTTGCATAACGGAATAATGCAGTATGTTGTAATATATTTTACTAGCTGACCCGAGACCACTTCGCTGGGCATCAGAAAAAATTAAAAAATACTTAAATATTATTAATCACAATCAAATACACCCTATACCACTGAGAAATAATGTAGATTTCCACTGGTGAAAGAATTTTCAAAATCGGTTTAGTAGATCCAGAGATTATCCCCTACAACGTCACAAACTCACAATCTTTACCTCTTTATTTTTTGTTGAGTTTAATTACCTACTAAGCGAATTCAAAATATTTCCCCTCCCGTACTGCCCGTACCCCAGTAACGCCTACATCGCATAAGCCTATCTAGCCGATTAGGGTGCGCGGCGACCACGCAACTTTTTTCTAATACTTACGTTTTTAAACTCGTGATATCTTTCGAATGGAATGTCCGAATTGAATAATTCAAAAAGTTAATAAAGGTATTGAAGCAGTCTTGAATATGAAGTAATTTATTTTGATAAGGATGAATACCAAGACACAAATAAAGAGCCTTTTCTAGCGGCGGCGTTTTAATTAAATTTTTAAATTAAAAGAACCCTTATTGTGGCGTAACTATAATAATAAAAATATAATAATTGGACATAAGCTGTCGCGACACTTTTTGTAAATAACGATGTACAAAGTCGTACTACATTATTTTTATTCTAACATCAATAGTTTTCGCAGCGCACGCGATTTTAGGTATTTTTTTTACACCTTGGGTTACACTATTGGAGTTTTAGTAAGGCTCCCTAATTTTTTGAAAATATAATATAGCCTATGTCAAGCGGGGATAGTGTAGCTTGCTAACAGTACTTACCGGGCACGGTTGCTTCGATAAGTATCTGTGTCAGATTGCGGGCTGCTTGCCTTCACCCCAATGCCGCCAATGTGGCGCGCTAGACACGGCGTTACACACGCCAGTCGAGTGCGCAGCATGGGCACCTCAGAGGTTTGAACTCGAGACACTTGCGATTTGGTGCAAGCCATGCTGCACAGCGACGATGGGTGGGTGGGTGCGGCCAATTTCTGCGAGACGGTAGTGTCTCATAAGGAGGCCGCGGAACGCGATAGGGAGAGAGATGGTAGTGCGCATGCGTCTCGCGGGCGCCGACGTCAGTCGAGAGCCCGGAGGCGCAGGTATGCGCATGACCTCCCTCCCTGAAATACCGCTGCAGGGGCCCTCTAGCATCTAGAGAGCAGAGGAGTCTTCACCCCTGTTGACGAAGTGAGTTTGCCTCTCCCGGGGCATTCTCAAGCACTTGTGCGCTAGGATCGGTGTGGGCGTAACTACGTTTTGTATCTCACGCCTTTCCTACCATAAGCGCGGGGCATATGGGAGGAGGGTGGTTTTAGTGGGGTATTGATTAGTCGAGTCTCCACACAAGCCGGTTGATTATTGTTTGGATTGCCTCAGTGGAAAGCCTCCATGATCAACAACGGTCTAATCCCTAGCAAAGGACCCGGTATGTGCGAAATGAATTTCCTCCGCCTTAAAAAAAAAAAAAGCTTGCTAACAGTGAAATGATTTTTTTAAATCGGTTCAGTACTTTCGGAGATTACCCCCTACAACATTACAAACTCACAAACTGTACTCTTTTTATAATATTGTTACAACGTAAGTTCCGACGAAAACAAAATCCACCTGAATATCTATAAAAACACATTTTATTACCCGTCGGCATTTGAACTAATTGTAATCCTTTTATGATTGTCTTCTTTTGTTCACTTATTTATTGGTTATTGTAGAGAACACTCGTATTGTATTGTACTCGTTTATGGCCGCTTGCAGGCATAATTAGCTAGGTGTGCAGATTACGATTCTAGGAAATTCGGTTCACGCTGCCGGGCAGACATATTGCACTTGTGCAGTATAAAGCAATGGCCCGACTGAGAGAGCAGTCAGTCGAGCGAGAACCACGAGCGAAGCGAGACGCGTGTACTGCAATCGGGAATCTGATAAGTGACGGACTTTGCGCATTTTATCGAATTACGACCTTATGCATTACGTTTGGACTTGTTGTGTTCGGTTATATTTGTACCTGTGTTATACGTATTTGTATAGTTCTAATAAACTCTATAGTAATTCTAACCGCATTTTAATTGGAGTCTCGCGACTCGTAACAATATTAAGTATAGATTATAATTCTAAAATATTAACTTTTTTGTTGCATGAATTCAGCAGACGGCCCACCTAATGGAAAGCAGTTACCATTGCCTATGGATATTTGTACTAACCATATGCTGCCGCTATCTAAAATGAGATTGGACCCTGGCCACTAATACCGAAACACAATTCAAGGTTCTTATGGCGGCATACTCTAGACCAGGGGTAGTAGCTACCCAGATGGGCAAATACCCTACCACCTGGCTGTGGGTGGTTTTGTCGCCTCGTACGACATGCCGGCCGGGCGTAGGAAATTGTAATATTTCTCTGGTCCGGCACGGATAGCAACATGTAAAAATCTAGCTTTGAAATAAATATATCGCTATCTTTTAAAATTTAACCAAAAATAATTACTATTTAAACAACAACTCCTTATTCATAATCGCATTATTAATGAGATTATTAATAACACTTTCTGTTATTTTGTTTAAAAAAGCTTATAATCCTCATATAACTAAGATTCGTTGGGTAAGGCTCGGCGAGAACGGGCCACCGATCACAGCCACCGGTGGCCAATGACAAGCAGTTGAAATGCTTTTTCAAACCTTTTTAGGAACTCGCGAAGGGTGGCCGATTTGCGCGCAGCGTAAATAGTAATAATTATGACGTCACAATCCGCATCATTTATTATACAAACCCATAAGTGTTGATTTTACTGTATCCAACACTACGTGTTTAAGGTTCTTTAGCCAAATGGCATATCATACAAAAGGGCTACCAAAAATCAATGAAATCAATAAACATATATTGAATGATTAATAATAAATAACCATCAAAACAATCCAATGAAATAATTATGCAATACTGACTTTCTTTAAAAGAAATATATAGATAGGTATATATGAAGTGCAAACACGACTCGAATAAAAACATCTAGGCCGCTCTGGGAGCTTATTATGTAAGCAATAAGCTGTTAACGAGAGCAGAATTTATATTTTAACTTGTTTAATACGTAAAGCTTTTGTTTCATAGTCTATTTAGAAGTCGAAAAATTAAACCATTAAAGACTGGTTTAATTTTTCCAGAAATTAATCCTTGCCAGCTATGCTACGAATTGGAATCATAATACAAGAGCCCAATTCTGCTATTTCAACATCTTCACGTTGCGAAGATATTTAAAGTACGATTCCATTGCGTTAGTGTATAAAATTCGTATTCTACTAAATCCACAATATCTTCACGATATTGTCGCGGCGGAATAATACATAGTAGATAAAAATTGGTATTACTATTAGCAGAAGTGGCGTCAGCCAAAATAAATATTGAAAAGGTACCAACATTTTAAACAATTAATTGGCGAGTTTTCGCTTATAAAATAAATATTTATAAAGATATATGTGGCGTGCCACGGACAGGCCATTGGAATTATCAGAATATTGACATCAGGTAAATCTATGATTGAGACAGAAATATTGGGCATATTAATAATGAGCAGAATTGGGCCCCAGTATGTTTTTATTTTTTCTAAAATCAGCTGATTCGACTCTTAACAAAGGTAATAAATAAAATCTAATGATACCGCTTTAACTTTCGTCAAAATCGGCCCCGAGACTCCTTTGAATATTTTTCACTATTTCGTGTAGTTTAGGATTTATCACTGAAGGCCCACTTGATAAATTCACTCTGTATAATTTATGTTTGTTTCAACACGTGTCTGAAGCAACCGTGAACACAGAAAATCAATACGAGGTCGGTGCAGTACAATTTGTTGGTATATAATAATTATTATTTACTGCGTATGTTAGTTTTTTGACAATCTAGACTCGTGTTCGAACAAACTTATCTATAAATTTCTTACAGATTTAATACATGACTATTTTCACCTTCCAGACACAATATGAACAAAAGTTTCAATGTAATGCTATATTGTAGTGAACAACAATTTGTTTATCAGAGGAAACAGGAAATATATATTCTATATTGTATTATGAAACATAATTTCATTGTAACATTTTCCCTGTCTGATTGTGACTTATATTTATAAAATACTAGTCCGTGCTTCTTGTTTAAAAAGCAGGCGTTAATACAGGTTACATTGTACAAAATTTTTATGTTAGTGCTATTTGCACCGGAAAATTCACTTAATTTTATATCGCAAACTATCCGATCTCCTGGCATGAGTATATATATCCATTTTCGGCATTAAAACTACATTTAAACAAAATTACAATAAAACCGATCCAGTATTCCCAGTAGTTTTCCGTGAAAACTTAACAGAAAGACATATCGAAGTACTATCTTATTATTTATAGACGATGAATTATTATATCTATAAACTTACTATAAACTTACTATCGCACTTTTTATAGACGAAATTTTTTTTCATCTATAAACTTGAGAAATGATTTGTCTCATCCAAACTTTCATCCTTTATTTCAAACCGTCCTAGTTTTATTTATCTATCTCCTGTCTATGAAAACTACAAAAATGACAAAAAGGACAAAAATAGAGCTAAAATGACAAAAAGATCAAAAAGGACAAAAAGAGCAAAGCACAAAAATGTCAAAAAGAGCAAAAAGGACAAATAGAACAAAATTGTAATTTTGTTTTGGTCATTTCTACAAAAATGACCAAAATAACCAAAATGACGAAAATGGCAAATCACAAAAAACCTATCCCACTTTATGGGATAACCTTTATATAAATCTATTCCATTATCCGGGATGAAAAATTATTCCTTGTCCTCCACCCTCGGTATTAAAATTACATATATACCGATTCTCAGCCAAATCGGCCCAATAGTGTTTCTGTAAAAGCATAACAAACAGAGGGACAAATATATTTTTATCCCGGAAACTATCCAATATTTCGGGATAAAAAGTAGCCTATGTTCATCCTTGGCATCGAATATATATATATATATATATATATATATATATGAAACTCAGTATATATATATATATATATATATATATATATATATATATATATACTGAGTTTCAGCCAAATCGGTCCAGTAGTTTGCCGTGAAAACGGAACAGACAGACAGACAAACGAGTTACTTTCGCATTTATAATATTAATAGGGATAATTGGAAATTATTTATTTACACATATGAATTTTACATATCGTTTCCCGTAGGTTTCTCGTAGGAAAGAAAATATGAGAACTTTTGTCGAATAGTTTAATTTTATTTGTAACATATCTGTGTAGTAATTTTATTATAGTAAAAGTATTTACCGTGTACTTTTTCATGTAAATATGTATTGTAAGACGGCAATTTTTATCAGGTAATTGACAGGTTCATATTAGTAGCTGTAAGTATAGCATAAAGTTCCACTTTATTTTGATACTTGTCATATTCGTAAAACGAAATCTGCCAAAGTGGCTGCTTTAGTCTTTCAGATCTAGAATTATTATATCGATCAAAGTGAATTTGAATATGATTCTGTTTGTTTGTTGACTTTAGAGAAGACCAGACCGAATCACAGATTTACTTCCTATACAAACATTTTAAGGGCCGACTTTTCATTTACCAGATAAAAGTTATTTATAGAATAAAGTATAATATGAAAGAATTAAAAATGTCAGTTGCACGAATAAAACAGTTGAATGGTGTTACTTTTGAATTCACTCAGGTTATAATTTATTCGACTGATAGCTTTTATCTGATGATTGAAAATCGGCCTTTAGTGTATTTTCATGATACAGTTTCGAAGTTTACATTAAATAAATAATTTTAAACGGAAAAATGATAATATTCACAAATACAAATAAAAAATTGATTGGTCTCTGTATTCAAATGATTTGAGGGTTACTCACTAAAACCCAAAAGTCTCAGCTTCAATTTACGACAAGGTAAATGAATACGTAGGACTCGGATTTTAAAAAAAAATTCTATGCTTTTAAAGTTACTTGACTCGGCGTCAGCAGGGTCCATTGTATTTTATTCATAACATAATAGTATTTTAAGCATAATGACATACCTACAATGTGTGTGTAGGTTGATTAAGCATAAATAAAGAGTATTAAGTATCAATGTTTACTTAAAATAGGCGAGCCCTAATTAAGTTATTATTGGAATTTATGTATTCTAAATTTTCACTACTTACATATTTATAATTATAACAATAAATATAAAGAATAAAAATATTATAACTATTCTTGGCATTGTGATACCTTTAGTAGTTCAACAAACATCAACGTAAGTCGCGGTAGCGTAATGGCTAGCGCAAGCGTCCCAAACTCGAAGTGCGCAGGTTCGAATCCTGGCCGCACGCATGCACCGCTTAGGCAGTTTTCTGACCTAATGGGCATATTATACAATTACCACGTGCTAACCACGGTGAAGGAAAACATCGTGATGAAACCTGCACATCGAGATAACCGATGTGTCAAACCTACCAAGTCGCCTCGGGCAAGCGTGGCGGGGTATATTGTCCGTCCCCCTACAGAGAGAGGGAGGCCCGAGCCCAGCAGTGGGACGTTCATGAGCTTTTATTGTTATTAGTTCAACTCGAATAACATTATCAAAGTAAAAGCAAGCTAGAATATTTACAAGTCGATCAAAGTGTTATTTTCACGGGAATTTTATTTGTCGGGTAACAACACATTTAGCTTACCGCCACAATGCGAGGAGCTCCGCGTCCGCGGCTTTCCGCGCTCGCACATAAATATTTGATATCAAGCCGTCACAAGCCACAATTTCATTTTATCACCAACTGTATACTCGATGTTATATATCCAACATACAATCAATTGTTTTTTGAGTTTTGACGATATGTCAACGGAATATTGTAAGAACCACGAGTTTATAATCTAACTAGTCTGATAATAAACAGTCATTAAATTGTGACTTGATCATAAAACTAAAAATATAAAGGACTAGCTGACCCGGCAAACTTCTTACCGCCTCAGAATATTTTTTTTTCATATTTACTCACCTTTTAAACCTTCCCTGGACTTCCACAAATAATTCAAAACCAAAAGTAGCCAAATCAGTCCAGCCGTTCTCGAGTTTTAGCGAGACAAACGAACAGCAATTGATTTTTATATATAAGATTAGTTTACATTACTGGTTTATAAATTGCGATGCCCGGTCTTCAAATTATATGTAATGGCCCGCGAAATTGTAAAACTTGATTAGTCGGAGTGATAAGAGGCTTTTCTGCTTGAAAGGTGAAGGATAGGTTCCGAGGCGCGACTACAGGCTGAAATGGCGCTAGTCGTGCCGCGGTCGCGGTAATAGCCGGCGAGTGTCAGAACCATTTATTCAGTGATTCAAATCTATGATGATTATGATCTATAGACAGTTCACAATGTCACTAGATTTATTATATATAATAATAATAGCCCATAAACGTCCCATTGGGGACGGGCCTCCCATTTTATAGGGGAACGGTAGTATATCTGTCACGCTTGTCTATGGCGGATTGATGGATATGACACATCGTGATGAAGCCGCAATATGCAGGTTTCATCGCGATGTTTTCCTTAGCACGTGGTAATTGTTACAATACGTATTATACATTCTGACAGAAAAGTGGCTAATGGCCGGTTCCTATCCTATAACTTACTATTCATTCACTTGCCTTACAATCGGTTGAATTTTGACCTTAATTGTATGGAACCGACCATAATTAGTGCATACGAATCGGCCATACGTAGTGCATGTGTTACAGCCAGGATTCGAAACCGCGCCCTTTGACTTTAAGACACGAGTGTTCGAACAGATTTATTATAAACAAACGGCTTTTACTCTCATACGGTGACATATACACTCAATTTACCTACGACAATAAGGTAATTAATGAGATAATCATAATAAATGACAAGTTGAATGTAGCGGTAAGTGATCCAATATAGGGAGGTAACGAGGCCGCAATGGGCTATTATCGTTTTCCTGTATACATTTAGGCCGGGCCTGCTGAGCCAGAGGATCCGGTGACCCTTGACCCATTCGGGAAGGGTAGAAAACTCCCCACCCCGCTCCATCTCGCACTCCCTAATGCATTACCATTATTTCTCGAACTAAATAATTATAAAGAGAATAATATTGGTTAGGTACGTGAATTTGTATTTGAAAAAATTCTTTGATGAAAAGTGAATATTTATTTTACCAGTTGTTTTACATTGAACAACTTCTATAGATATCTGCGTTATTGTGTAGAACTAGTTTGTTGTGACACAACTTAAGAATTTTTTATTTCATTTAGTTCTAGTTTTTAATGTGGCTCAGTCTGCAGTTTTTCATTTATTTTAAGTCATATATTGTGTCGAAATTATAAAAAAAAAACTAGTTTTATAAAATTATAAAAAAGTACTTATAAGTACTTTCGTAAGTTTTTGCAACTGATTCGTTTAGTTAGATAGAGCAGATTAGTAGACTGATAGAGTATTAAGTTTTAGTTTATTTAAGCTGTTTTTTTGTGTTTGATCTTTTATTGTTACACTTACGTTTTACCCAACAAAATTAATTTGCAAAAGGATATTTACATAAAATAATTCGTTTATTGAGAAAAATTATAAATGAACTATACTAATCAAAGCAGCGGAGAACATAAATAAATTAAGTTAACACCCAGATATTATTTTAGCTAAGAATATGAAACATTACAAAGTAGAAGTCTTTATAAGTTTTAACTCTTCGAACATTTCTATTAACCTTGCAATGTGAATGATATTTCATAATATCACTAAACAACTTGGCATTCGCATTGCCAATGACAATGACCCAATAACGCATAGCGAGCAGACTGTAAATGTAAACGAGTTTATGCCAGATGCACTAGAGGTCTTAACAAGACCCAGATACGATAGATATTACCCTTACTAGTATATAATATTAAAGTGAGGTTGTTTACACCGATTTATAGAGAATCTTGTACATATGATATTAAAAACCGGAAATGCAAATGTGTTATTCCGAATAATTTAAAAATTCCTGTCGGATAATAGTCTTAAGTTACTGCTAACAAAATCGTATTGTAAGCTAATAAATAAGAACGACAATCTGAAAATGAAATGAAGAGAAAAATAACATTTTATTCTCTTTATTGCGCTACTAAAAATTATTGTTTAAAGTAGAAATAGTAACTTTTTTTATTGCTGGAGTACAACAGGCAGGCTAACGGCCCAACTGTGATGGAAAGTGTTTACCGTCGCCTATAAATATTTGCAACACTAAAGGTGCTTGCTACCAATGTGTTGCCGAACTCCGAGATGGGGCTGGAACTTGACCACTAATGCCGGAACAAAACTTAAGTTTGTTATGGCGGCATGTTCTAGACCAGGGGTGGTGGCCATCCAATCGGGAAAATTACATACCACCTGGCTGTGGGTTTATTTTTTCACACAGCAATTTATAGATCATAAATACCTGTTGTGGGGCCTATTGTAGATCAGTGCAGATCTGTATTACACGGCACCGGTGCTCCATCCACTCCATAGCTAAAAAAGTGTCTGTGGCAATTCACACACGGCAGAAGTGAAACTTCAGAAAAGTAGCCTACGAGAGAATGAGATAAATATAGAGTATCAGGAGTATTAGAATAATTATAGGGTTTATTATTTTTATAATATTTTTACCGAGCTCAAAATTTATTTTATATTTATTGCAAAATATTAGATTTCATATATTACATATTTAAGGTACATATTACACATATTGTTCAGATTCCATGTTTTCACTTTGAACAAATGACACGAGAGGCTTATGGTAACTAAAACAGGAAACAAATGCTCTAGTTTCACTTTGATTTATGAATTTCAAAACTTCAAAACATTTCCAACTCTATCTGTATGAGCATAGTGATTAAATTATTACATTCACGGCGTCACGCTTTTTCGTTCCTATCGAAAGAATTCACTACCGTGGCTAAAAATTTGCACTTCAGAAACTAACTACATACTAATTGCAAGGTATAATAGTGTGTATGTGTGCGTGTGTATTTTATAAAGTCAGATAAAAGTATACTGGATTCTTAACAATAACATCACAAAATAAATAGTATGTTGTGAAAACAACAATTGTTGTCCTTGACTTTAGCTGCGCGAACTGCCTGGCTGCGTTATCAATTGAATAAATTGTTTGAACCATGACCCTGGTATATTATAGTATTCATTTCATCAAAATTCAATGTAACAAATATTTACTTTAAGACATCCCTAGATAATTGCGATCAAAGTAACAGATTCAAAAAGTTTTCATATTTTTAGAAATAATGAGGTGTCTTTGGGACATCTGGTTGAAACACAATTCTCGAAGTTCTCGAACACCATCAAAAAGTATCAAAAACCTATAAGTATAGAAATACATAAACCAACAAATTGTATCAGAACATAGTAAATATTGTAAAACTCGAAATTAAAAACATAGTCGAATTGAGAACCTCCTCCTTCTAAAAAAGTCGGTTAAAAATTGTAAAAAATTGTAATATAAAAACATATAAGTTAAGTTTACTTCACTGTACTAGTTTATAGTTAGATTACGTTAGATTTTATGAATATAAAGATATGTGTACCTGACCGGCGACAGCGCCCAAATGCGGCCGGATAACAACGACGGTTACAAGACCTATTTTCAAAACAGCGTATATTACACTAATGGATATTATTTTAGATCTTATTTCGTTGCATTAAAGTTCGAAATTGTGTAATAATATATAACGATCAGCATTTTTTATTACATGTCAACAGATCTAAATGAGACAAATACTAAATGTTAATAAAAAATTGTTTCAATATAATTCAGACATTTCAGAAATATAGACACACAGAAACGGACAAAACGTTATCTATGACTTTAATATGTTTTATTGTAAACATAATATCACGGTGCTGTTATGTTACATGCCCGCTACTTCAACCACGCTTGATTTGAAATTCCCGCGGGATTCCCGGGACACATCATTTAAAAAAAGGAAGGTATCAATTCAGTGAAAACTATGTCGGAATAAGCTAATTTTCATGCTACCGAACACCTTCATACCGCTACCAGGAAAATTCCCGATATAGAAAGTGTCACACTTTTTGTTACATAACATTTGCTTTCGAGCAATGAAAAAATCGCACTGGAATTCGTTTTTTTTTCAATCTGGTCGTTTTAACTGTTAACAGAAAAAAATCCGCGGGATTCTCGTGATAAACAGGATCGCAGATTTTAAGTCAAAATATTTGCTGTCGATCAGTGAAAACGTTATCGAAATCGACCCAGTAATTTTTACGTAAATACCGAACAAACAGACAAGAAATCTAAAAAAAATTGCATCATGTTCTCCATCGTTAATATAGTCTATTCCAGTTGTTTTTTTAAATAGCTTCAATGTAGAGACACGGCATATTTGGAATTTTATAATATTATAGATAGATATTGTTCATACCTACCTGTTAATTTTAATTAATTATTTAAGTCCACGTAAACTTGTAAATGAGGATTGGAACATATTTATGTTCATTTAAAATTTCTTATTAAAGGATATGGAGTTTACATGTAGGTACATCATACATCAATACAGTAATTTTCATAAAACTAGATGATATTGTTCTTAAAGGCGTGATAGATTTTAGCGGAATGTAATTTGGTCGAATTTTAATCCAAAAAATAATACCTCAATCCAAAATCTATACAAAATAACGACTTCGAGAATTAACCAATAGTAGGGGTCCTTTTACAAGGAGACAAATTATTGAGGAAACGTCTTTCAGGAATATGCCATAACACGCCAGACGCTCTTCAACTCTTCATCGTAAAAGCTAGCTGGAACCCATTTGGCAGTGATTACTTTTACGTAATAGAAAAGCTCTGTTTTGTCATAAGTAATCACATAGTTGCGCTTGATGTCCCTGGTTTTAATACAAAGCAATGAAATTGTAACCTTTTGTGGATTGTTATCTCTCTTTTCTTTTACCTTCTTCCAATTATTTGGGGTCGACACGAAATGTCTTTTCTTTCCATATTCCTCTATTCTGGCATACGTCCTCTGTCACACCACAAATCATCATGTCATCCTTGACACAATCCATCCATCTCTATTTAGTCTACCCTTACACATGTCCCCATCAATCTTCCACTTTAACATTCTTTTTATCGGGTGACTTCCATCCCTCCTCAATATGTGGCCATACCACCTTAGTCTTTTTCCTCTCAATTTATCATTCACAGGTGCAACTTTCCAAGATCCCCTTATGTTCAGTATATATAGAATACTCATTTCTCACCTTATCCGTTCTTGTAACCCCACACATCCATCTTAATATTCTTATATCAGCTGAGTGGAGACGTTTCTAGTCTAGTACTTTAGTGGCCCTACATTCGGACCCGTATAACATGACCGGGCATATTACAGATTTATATATCTGAACTTTTAGTACATTTAGGTACATTTATTCTATTAAGTTTATTATTTTATTTAATCAGAAAAGGACGCTACTGTCTCAGAAGCAACGTTGTATCTCGATATCATGGCTGAGGTTGACACTAATTGTTCTGTCAGAGATAATTTACATATCTCTGACATAAGCTATTAAGTTGTTGAATATAATTTATTAACGAGACTTTTTAATACTGGAGTAGAGCGGACAGATAATACCATTATCGTCTAAAATTTTAATGCTAATACATCTACTGAATAAGTCGTAATACTTACTGCTTTTCAAGTATACTGTTTCTGATGCGTTTCAAGGCATAAAATCGATGTATGTGTTTTTACATTTGTTTATATACTTTATATTACGTCTAGTGTAATCTAAACAAAATTTAATGCAAAAGATACTGAAGCTACAAAAATTAATTAAATCAAAATCGTAATGGGTTCAAAATTTACATTCGGTTTAAGAAATGTTTGTATGTTCAGCTACAATCACACTAATAGACTATTTCTCTAAGTGTTTACTCGTTTATTTAAAAATTATATGTATATGATTAATCAATAGAAAAAACTTTAAAAAATGATTCTAACTCAGGCGCAGTCTACACCGTTCCTTTCAGTAGTGTAGCAGGGCCCTACACTCGTATCCGCCCAGGCCCTGTTAAAAAGTAGCATTAGCGCTAAACGAACAGAATGAAAATCTATAGAAATGACATAATATATTATTTAGCGTAACGATATGTCATCCCCATACATTTCCTATTCTATTCGTTTAGTGCTAATGCCTAATGATCTACAGGACCTGTATAACAATCAATCGCACTGACTGGTTGGTTTATTTGCCTGCTCCCGTATACTGCCAATCTGAAATTATGATTAGAAAGTGACATAATATGGTCAGAATATCCTACATAAATATTTAAATGTTTCATATGCATTTTGGTTATGAAGTTACCTTCTATATACCACGTTTAATGTCATTTGCCTGTTTTAATAACCTTTGCGGTCCTTCATTGATTCTATTACCTGCCTTTACGACTTGGAACAGAGCGGGTCGACCGCGAAACACCTCTTAAAAGTAGGTCAGGGTTCCTTTATGTTTCCAATAGAGTCCTGTGGCTTTTCTTAACACGACTAAATCAATGGCCACTTCCTGGGTTTTATTGGATGAATAGAGAATTGAATAATCTAAAAGTTTATAGCTTTCTTAAGTATAAAGAAAGAAAGAAAGACTTTATTTGAAGAAATAGCGAAGCACTTACATTACTTACATATTTTATGATGAAAATAGTATTAAAACAATATCAAATTTGTATGTCGCATTTTCATTCAGCAAAAAAGGTTTGCACTCAGCATATTACTGTGACGGAATTATATCCGACACAACGCTGATTTTTAGTGCAAATTCTTTTGCTGTGACACCAAAAACGACCCGTATAAAATTATTAATCGGAATTTATAAATATACAATTAATAAACCATAATATAATACATATAAGCAAATCAATAAATGTTTCGTAAACTTAATACTTAAAATAAATAAAAACCACTAAATACTTGTCTAATAAAGTAATAAATCTATAGTCACATCCTTATGTCGATTTATATCCGCGTTCCGAAAACATAAGCGAAAATATTTGAAGTTAATCGTAACAGTTGATGAAATTTGAAGGGGCAGCTATACTATGACTGTAATTTTCATAAAATTTCACATTCTTATTAAGGAAAATATCATATACAATACATAGAACAGTACTTTGAAAACTAATCGCGAGAAATTTGTTGTCAATTTACGTTTCAAATTAAACATAATTAATTAATAAATGAAATGGAAAAAATAAACCTAAATAATCCTGTTTATTATTTAATGTTGTACTATGGTTTTCAAGTCATGGTACCGTCATTTCTTGTTCAAATTCCAATTCTTGATGCATACATATTCTTTCCCTTTTTGTCTATCTCTGTCCCCCCAATTTTGCCTTCGTATGTACCAAGTGGAAGACGCCTCCATTTTGTCGTCGGATTCGTTTGCGGTGTTAAAAAGACAGACATGTAAGAAATAATAAGATTTTTGGCAAATGCAGTGAGTTGTTGGAACAAGTGATTGTTATTGTTTGAATGATTGGTTAAGGGGTTTCACTATCCGTGCATGTGTGATATCTGTGAATCTAAGGTGGACGTTCTTAGTCGCTGGGGTTTGGGTGAGTCTATATCATAGTCTATTCTATTTATTTATTGCTATTCCACGAACATTTACACAACAACTGAAGGCAATAAAATTATACTATTATTTTCAGCGGCTTCTTGTGTATGGAATACTCCGGATTTTTTGTTTATTTGCGGATTTTGCACGCACAAATCCTTACTCATTAATGTCTATTACTTATATTGTATTCTGCCTGTAATCCCATAAGACTACGAGTAGAATACATTGAAAATATTCTAGGTATTTCAATATTTATAATTATAGTTAAAAGTCTTAATAGTAGTAAATTATATTAGAAGAAAGAAAAAGACTAATTATTTTATTTACCTCGAAACTCGTTGTGTGCAACTACAAATTAGGCACAAAGGCGGGCATTTGGAGTTCCTTCAACAAAATTCCTCCGACAAAGGTTATGGAACTGGCCATAGCTATACCTCTTACAGGAAATGACAAACATTTTAAATGCTATCTATCAGTAATAATATAATAAAACATTGTAAGCAGACATCTTTGTCTTCTCATTAGTTTAAAAAAACAATGTTTTTCATTGACAGTTTGTAAAATCACTTTATTTGCCCTTTTCGATTTCCAAATAAATCATACTTATCATATATTAAATAGTAGGTATATATACTATTTTTAAAGTAACTTAGTTCATTTTTCGCTGAAAGGGCTAACTCCTAAACCACGCAACGGTTTTAAGCGGTTATCACAATAAGCCAGGCAATTTTGTAAAATATTGTTTTGTAAAATTCTGAAGGTATGTCTAAAACCTAATTAAGTTTTTATATAAATAAAATGAAGCTAGTTCCCAAGGTTTAACCCGCGTCGTAGCGCGCGAAAAAACACTAGTTTAATCTATAATGATATATAAAGCTGAAGAGTTTGTTTGTTTGTTTTTTTGCTTGAACGCGCTAATCTCAGGAACTTCTAGTCTGATTTAAAAAATCTTTCAGTGTTAGATAGCCCATTTATCGAGGAAGGCTATAGGCTATATATCATCACGCTATGACCAATAGGAGCGGAGCACCAATGAACAATGTTTCAAAATCGGGGTTCTTTTTCCTTTTGAGAGCTTCCACTGCGTGCGCTGCGGAAACGGTTAAAGTTTCTCAAAAATCATGTGTGACAGAATTGTTCCCCTTTAAAAGTTCTAAAAAAAGTCCGCGACAGGTTTTTTATGCTAACCAAATTTGTTCTAAAATAATGCATGATTTGCGAAGGTGTTTTTATAAACATAATATTAATCCTTATCCAAATAAATACGTTATTCATCACAAGTATTTAATATAAAACAAAATTGCCATTTACATCATTCGATTTCAATGAATATCTTAGGAGATATCGCAGTTTTAAAACAACATCGCAGCAAAGTAATGATTAAGTACTGCGCGCGCATTTATGATGTGCAAGTCCGGCGGGCAGTCATGAGGGGGAAGGGTGGTGGGGCACCTTCTACGTAAACAAAGTCGCGGGCAGAAGCTAGTTATTAATAAACCAAATGAGTCAGTAGATATCTATACAAAGCGACAATTGTATAGAAATTTAAATGTAATAATATATAATTAAGCGCTGTTCAAATATAAATTTCATGGAAAGAAATTTACGGTTTATTTAATAAACAATGGGTCATAGAATGTAACGAGGCCCCGGATCATATCTTTATAACGCGATAATATTTTGAACCAGATTTCCCGTTCAACGAATATTCATCTTCCCATATTCGCTCATTCAATATTCAATTACTTGTCCTCAATTTAGTACATCCGAATGTTCCGTAACTTCCGACCCGATCTAATTTTATCTTTTTCGCAAACATGAATAATGTTTTTATTTTGCCGGAATATATAAATTTAAATCTCTTTACGCGGAGTTTGGAATTTATTGTAATAAAGTTCCTCTTCTGTTTATATATTAGATTTTTTTTTATTAGGCAGCAAGTAAGCAGTTATCGTGATGGAAAGTAACTAGCGATGTTGGATATTTTCTACATTAAGGTTTTCCATGAGTTTCTTATTTTTTTACGACTTTAGTAATCTTAAATATTGCTGTAAAACATTGTGTTTCGACTTCCAATGATGTAGGTTCAAATGCTGCCAGATAAAATATACTTCTCAGGTAGTTTTTCTGGCCAGTCTGCTTTTATTTACAATTATCACGTACTGGGAGTTAAGATAAAAATCGTCAGGAAATCTGTACATAAGGGTTAACATTGTTCCAGTTTGCCTTTGAAAAACGCGTCTTGAAAACTGTCCAAACCGTTTGGGACCATTAAGTTGCATTATTCGACGTGCTTTGTATCGATAATGTTTAGGAACTTGATGGTAACCTAAGTTATTATCCATGCAGAAACGAAGAAATAATACAATTTCCTGCGGCCATGCGGCCTTTTGTAAGAGGCGACAAAACAACCCACAGCCAGGTGGTAAGGTATTTGCCCGTCTGGATGGCTACCACCCCTGGTCTAGAGTATGCCGTCATAACAACCTTGAGTTGTGTTCCTGCATTAATGGCCAGGTTCCAGTCACTCTTTAGAGAGCAGCAGCGCATTGTTAGCATTCGTGTAATTAAAAAATAAAATATAAATTTAGAAATCAAAACTCGGAAAATCTAACAATACAGAGTTAATGAAATTTTAAATAGTACATAAAACATAAGAGTGCCGCATACCTAATTACGGCTACTTTTTCCGGGCACCAAAACATCATGACGATCTTTATGCAAAACAACCAGGATTTAACAAGAATGGTATTGCTAATTAAATGTTATATATTTATAAGGCATTATATAATTATATTGTTCTCGTTTAAGATAATTTGACCAATATTTTCGACAGAGCAATTCAATTTATTTCTTTAAGATTAAAATTTCTCTCTTTGATCATATCATCACTCACGACAGGTACGTGTGATAAGAACATTAAAAAATTAACGTATCTAGTGTTAAAACTTCTTTAGGCAATCCTCTTTTCTTCTTACTTAATTGGGCTTCATTATTTATTTTTCCTTAGTTGTTTTCGTCGTCTCTCTACTGCGAACGAGATAACGAAATGCTTTTTGGGCCTCTTTCTCGTTGTTAGTTGGTATTTTCGCTGCAGTTGTCGAAATATATTTGTGGCAGACAGAAATGTTTGGATAATGCCCACTGCGAAATTTAAATGACTATCTACTTAATTTAATAACTAGCTGCGCCCCGCGGTTTTACCCGCGTGGTGATGTTAAATCGTTATATTTTGGATAATTCACACTATATCTTTATAAATGTGTTATTCTGATGTGTAAGCTATATTATTGTAAGGTTTCATCAAAATCCATTCAGCAGTTTTTACGTGAAAGAGTAACAAACATACATCCATACATTCTTACAAACTTTCGCGCTTATAATATTAGTAGGATTTATCTTGGTTAACTATGCTATTTATATCGTCTATCGTCACTTTATAGAATTTTTTATTCTTCGTAATTTTAAACAAATCAATTAATAGTTCTATATTGTTCATCCAATGATAACTATTGCCATAATATATACGCCGCGCGGTTTATGTTTATAATTAGGAAGTATTTAATTATTTTTATTTTATTTCTTAAAGGAACAATAAACAAGTAAAATTGATTTTTTTTTTACACAGTTTCTGTTCAAATTAAACTTACCCATTCATGCTGTAAGCTAAAGTTGGGCGGCACCTTCCTTGAAATTTGGGCATACAAAACAAATCGACTAAGTAGGCGTCAAATCAATTCATGCACATGCTGTAAACGGTTCCATAGAAAGAAAGAAAGAAAAAACGTTTATTTGGTCATCAGAGCGAGACAGACACATGGCGATGAATTGTACGATGATATATACCAAAAAAGTCTCGCGGTGGCACCAAATAGGTGCAGTTCAGCATGTGCCAGGCAACAGGTACCTGACGCTGTTTTTGAAAAAATTCATATATATATATGAATATATTAGGTTGGGGAAAAAGTTTCTTCGCATTTTATATAAAAATTCAAAAGTTTTTTTATAAAGGTTATTTACATTTGACTAAAGTATGTAGGTGTCATTTTGTTGGATAACTTTTTGCCATCTTGTAGGTAGGGACGTGATCCCATTGCTATAAAAATTTTGGAGCTTCTGATCAAAAAACTGCGACAAGTGGTTTTGGCAGTCCTCTCATGATGTTAACCTGACACTGCCTAAGGAATTCTGCAGAGACCTGTGGGGGATATAGCCGTATTAAGTACCCACCTCACATTTATTTGTTCACCGTCTTGTCGGATGCACAACCAAAAGTAAACAGCATTTCGAACCACTCTTGTATTATTACACTTAAATACAATATTAAATAATTGATAATATTTATAATTTAAATGAAAACGAGTAGTTTTTTGGTATATATGGTCGGTGGTTTTTGTTTTTCTCTCGTAAAAAACTGCTAACTTCGTTGTTATATATGTTTTTCGGTTGTTTTTGCTGGTGCGCCTGCGCATTGAATCTAAAGATGTTGTTTATACGAGACCTGATGCCTTACGATCAACGATGTTTGATCGTAAGGTTGGTCGTGTCGATATATACTTATTTATATATTGTGTGTATGTGAATAATGTATAATAAATATAATACATGGTGACAAACCACACCGCAGTACAGTTCAGAATCGATGGTCCTGCCTGGCGGTAATAGCTCATAATGAATAATGCCCTTCCAATCCCACCATACACACAGCATCACCTTGTTGCGAGTTAACCCGGGTTTCGCAACAGTCTGTGAAGCCTGACCGGCCTTTGACCACGATCTTTTTCACACGTTCTTGTCGTACGTAATCCACTTCTCATCATCAGTTATCAGCTTCTTCAAAAATGGTTCGGTTTCATTACATCGTAATAAAGAATCACAAATGAGTACACGGTTCATTAGGTTTCTTTCAGTGAGCTCATGAGGCACCCAAATATCGAGCTTTTTTGTGTAACCAGCTTTTTTCAAATGCGCCAAAACCGTTTTGTGGTCAATTCCCAGTTCTCCAGCTACATCGTAACTACTAATATGCCGATCTTGCTCCACTTTTTCAAAAATGGCATCAATTTTGTCCGTAGCAGGGCGACCAGAGCGACGTGCATCTTTGATATCAAAATTTCCGGATTGAAAACGCTTAAACCAAATTTGCGCTACCCTCACAGATACTGCATTAGGTCCATAAACATCACAAATTTTTTTCGCGGCTTGTGTTGCATTTTTACCTTTTTTGTAGTAAAATTTTAAAATGTATCGAATTTCTTCATTAGATTCTCTCATTTCAACAATAAGAAAAACAAATGAAAATCACACATTTTCCTCATTTGAATTTGGAATCGTCTTCTTTAAAATTAAATTTTTTAATGATACCAAAACCAGCTAGATACAAACGGTATAGCCAAAGAGATCTTATTACAAGTTCATACATACTATATGCGAAAAGACTTTTTCTCCAACCTATTATATATATGTATGTATATATATATATATATATATATATATATATATATATATATATATATATATATATATATACATATATATATACATATATATATATACATATATATTACAAAATATACATACACACACACATAGTAGCGTTGAACGTCTACTTTTTCTACCATTTAGCTATAAGTCCCTAAAAACTTAACTGAACATAATATCTTATAATTAGTTAACGGATCATCTTTTAACCAATTTTCGTTGAAAATATTTTGAGGACATACTTTTTATGAATATTCAAACAAATATTATATTATATACTATCCGTGCAGGAACGGAGAAAGAATACAATTTCCTGCGGCCCGGCGGCCTGTCGTAAGAGGCGACCAAACAACCCACAGCCAGGTGGTAGGGCATTTGCCCGACTGGATGGCTACCACCCCTGGTCTAGAGTATGCCGCCATAACAACCTTGAGTTGTGTTCCGGCATTAGTGGCCAGGTTCCAGTCTCCCTTAAGAGAGTAGCAGCGCATTTGTAGCACCTGTGGTGTTGTAAATGTCCATAGGCGATGGTAACCGCTTTCCATCAAGTGGGCCGTCTGCCTGACTGCTGAACTCTCGCAATATAAAAAAAAAAATGTATCCTGTCATATTGCCCTGCCTAATAACAGACGCCCCACTTACTTACATACGTATAATAACAAAAAAACTTCGTCTCCCAATTCCATATACATATGTATAGCGACCACCCTTAATTTTTAATTTATCAGGATTCGACTATATCACTATGTAACGATACGATATATTAATATTTTTGTTATATTTTGTATATATAAACCCAGTAATTTTGAGAGAAATGTCCGTGACATATATAGACAGACATGAGTACTTAATAATTGTTTATATATTTAGGTTTATGGCTTGGCAGCTAGGCATTTAAGCCAGATCTTAGATTATGCAGTTTCTTTATTTTCTTAAGTCTATGTGTAGCACAGCTGAACTGTAGGTTATCAGCTGGTGTCATTCAACGGAGTTCTTGTGACAACTCAAAAGGTCACATTCGGCTATACAGTTCACATTTCTCACAAAACACATAATTACTACTCAAAAACTATCAATATCCTACAACTATTGTTCATTTTAGAATCATTTTACACATTTTTAGAAAATAAAACTGCACAGCACAACATCTCCTTTCAGTTCCCGTCAAAAACTCACTTAATAATCCGTTGTGCGGCCTCTGTGGTTGAGCGGGTTGAGCCTTTGCCGGCCTACCTCACTGCATCGCAGAGGCTCCGGTTTCGATTCCTGGTATAGTAAATTTCGGAAACGTATTTTCTCCGTTATTTATCTGAGGATTTACCCGTCTGTGTTTCTGGGATCGGCCCCAGAGTAGTCCGTTGTATATTACCCATAATACAAGCGTAACTTGCTTAATTTGGGGATATACAATATGTGTGTTTGTCTGCCGATTATTATTATTATACATGTATGTCTCTACAGACCACGGGCCATAAAATGACCTGGACTTTTGGAGGGCTTGCGTGGGGCCATGGGAAGGCCAACACGTAGAGGCCCCTTGACAAATTTAATCTAAATGTAGCGTGACACTGACCGGCGATTGTCCCTGTCTACACCATATAAAAATGCACCCGAGGACAAGCCCCGGCCAGTGTAGAACTATTGTGAGATATGAGAACAAAAAGTACCGGGCTATTGGAGTGAAGTGCTAGTGGTACTAGGGGTCTGGGAATATGGGGACTATGGCGTCTGCCCATCGCAATGTTCGGGGAACATGGAAAAATGGGCAGACGGTGACTCGCCACTCCCTGCATGGGCCCCAAAAAATGCCATAGAAGACAGGGGCAACATGGGTGTGAGTGGCTAAGGGTTGTCGAGAGGTGGGCTGCAGGTTCACCGAAGCTACTTCCGACGTTAGGCCATTTATCACTTCCACCCCTGGAGCTTGAGTCTTAGCTCTAGCGATCTCCACTCCGTGCCGGCTGGCTAAGGCAAGCACGGAGGCGGGGGCCTTGCCTTGGCCCCCGGAGTCAGGTACGAGGTGTCGCTACTCACCTAAGGCTTCGCCACAAAGCGCCTCTGCGGTTCAATAAGTATTTCGTTTTTGCCAAAATGAGAGATGCCATGAGTATTCGGCCGAATATTGCACACTATTCGGCCGAATAACGAATACCAAATCGTGTAAAGAAAAGGCATATATAGCCCAAAATTGTATATATTTTCATAGAAAATTGATAGTTAAACTACGTTTTAACAGTTTGAAACGTGATTTTAACTATTTTTTGAAGTGATAACTTCTTATGGGAGAGGAAACCGCTTCGTTACGTAACGCGTTACGGCACCAGTCTTTCTGGTTTCCCTTTCTCTCACGCATACGGCAGCGGTACACAGGCTCCTCCTCTCCCACTCTAACCCACGCGCTATATACATACAATTTAAGTAATAACCTAAGCTTTTCTCCAGTTAAACAATTTCAATATTAAATAGTTCAACTTAGATTAGTTTAAGTAATCACTTCTGTCGGGCGTCTTTCGGCTAGTTTTTATAATGTCAGAAACAATTAAAAAATCATTTAAAATCGTGCTTGAAACCGTTACAACATACTTTAAATTATGCGTACCTAACATTCGCGAGAACGTAAGAAAACACTTCACAAATTATTGTGAAAGTTTCTAACAGAAATAAAATGATATCTAAGAAATGTATAAGCAAATAATTGAGCTGGAAACCCGAGCGTGTGGTAACCAGGATCGTGGTATATTTTAAGCAAATATAATATAAAACTATCTACAACTAAACGTGGTAAGTGCATCCACTACACTATCAATACTAAACTACAACGCGCAAATTGCAGATATCTTACGCCGAACATTCGGCAGCCGAATATCCGGCGTTTCGACCTAGAGCGTGGCCGAATATGCGGTATTCGGCCAAGCCACTATTCGTGGCATCTCTAGCCAAAATAGCTACAGGACCATAAAAAGATACATATTTTTAGTTAAAAATAAAATAAGGCTCTATTAATCATTCTGGTGTCGTTTAATACAATTATCGTACAGCCAACATCGCTCCATGGAAAGGCCATAAAACATTAATAAAAACTTGGTTTGGCCGTAATTAACCCGTAACTCGACCGACAAACAAACTAAATTTTGAAAAGGCTGCGTAGACTTTATTAATTATTTCTAGCGTACGAGGGAAATTCGCGAGGAGAATACCGTAGTACGTGAACAGCTATGAATACTTGCACGAGATGAAATGCTCGCGTGTCCTTTTTATAAATCGAGCCGAATATAAGCTACATTTTTACCACTTTATTTTTTAAACAACGCTTCCTACTTTATTGCACAATGGCCAATGTCCTTGAATCGTGTACATTTTGAAATAATAAAAAAATACATTAATTACTTAAATAAAAGAATATACAAAACTGTGCTTTAATCCACGTTTTAAAGTATAGAGACGTTATAAAGCTGGTGAAACACCAGATGCAAAAATTATGCGGTTGGTATAACACTCGACTGCGCGTGTCCTTTTAGTTATGTCGGGTATTTATGATTCGTCGCAATACATTTTTCCAACTACTATACAATTATGTAGATGTGAACAACCGTATAGGTGAAGTTAAAGGGGCCCATTTACTATCCTGCATGGCAGTCTGCTTTGCTGACCGCCGTGTAATGCAGGATTGTGATTGTTGTTACAGCCTGCACTGCGTCCGGCTACAATGTGCAGGAGTCCTACAGGAGGTCATCAAGGTCCGTCCACCGCCCGACTGCCTTGCGGGGTAGTGGATAGCTATTTTAAAATATATGCATTATTATATTTAATTCTACTTTTTCATAAAGACAGTTGAATTGTATGCAAATCTACAGGTGACCAGTTTCTTTTCGTATATTGCGTAGGTATAGTTTTGATTCTATTTAGACATTATGGCAAGGTTCTAGTATTGCTAAAGTCGCTACGAAACCCTTAAAATACTGCTCAAAAAGCAATTTTTAACCAAAAGTTCACATATATAAATCAAACACTCGCAGACGAGCAACACGTTTGGCAAGCGCACAACAGCTTGTTTGGGTCCTGTGCTTACAAATGATTTACCCTTCAATTTTTATGAATTAATTCCCCTAAAAATATTAAAAATAAATTAAGACTGTAATTTCTGATATAACATAACATTAATTTAATTCCCAGATATTTTAATGCTTTGCATAAATTTCTATCAATTGCTTTTTCGTTGTTTAATAACAAAAAAAAATTGCAATTACAGTGATACTTTGCTTAATCTGTATCTATAATAGACTATGAAATATGCGTCATGTCCTATATACCTTTATTCACCATTATCACACTATTGCTATTCAATGTAAAATTAATTAAAGTACACAATATGTCACAAATATTGCACAAATTATGAAACACCACACACTTGAAAAATTTATACGTGACATTTGCATCCCGTTCGCTCGTTGTGAGTCATCTGGATGCTCCCTCTATATCAATTGCTTATTTGCTACATTGTGAAATAGGATCCCTACGTGCGTCATTTATCTGTAATTACCTACTGTCGACCGCGATGATCTAATCATAATACAATATTTTCCGTCCTTATAAGTTTCAAGCGAACATTGGAATGATATTCCTCTTCTTTTTCATTGTTCAGAAGAAAAATATGAAATTTACTTTATTCAATTTAATTTAAATGTATGAGCAATATTTGCTCCCGAGAGAAAACAAAATAACATGCAATAATTATAATGCGAATATTATAATATTATAAGTAATACATACATCTAGTAAGATGAAAATTAAATGAAACTACACAGTGGCTAGAAATTAGGTTATTTTTATTAAGAAATAGTGACGGTAATAAATATACTAGCAGAGTAAACAATAGGCACAATTATAAGGATAGCGACATTGGCAAGAGACCGAAATATCTTTGGTGCCATGGAAGATAGGACGACCATTAATGTGGGACGCCATGTGCGTTGACACTTTGGCAGCGTCCCATCCTCCCGACACGGCTGTGGTAGCTCGTGCAGTTGCCACCCGACAAGAGGACCTAAAACGCCACAACATGCATCCGTTGGTAACGGATACATAATTGTGGCCTTTCGTGTCGAAACTCTGAGGCAATTGGGGTCCAGAAGCCCACCGCCTCTATCGAGACCTATCTAAACGGTTGATGGAGTCTCACGCGACCTCAAACCTGGCTTATATTTTGGGCAACACATAAGCGGTGCCATAAAACGTAGCAACGCGGCCAGAGTTTTGGGAACGTTCCCGACTGACGGTGATTTGAGACGCATGTACTATTTGTAACTTGTTTTTGTTCAAATCAAATCAAGTCATTTATTTGATCAAATTTTTTTATGTAAATTTAGCAGTACCTAGCTATATATTATTAGTGTAGGTATTAGGTATACTAGAATAGAATACTAGATGAATTGTGTGTGAAAGAAGACGTATATCAGAATAGAGGAGTATGGAAGAATAAAACATGTGGCGACCCCAAATAATTGGGAGAAGGTGAAAGAAAGTTAAGATTATTAGTATAGGTATATTTTTGTTTAATGATTGTCAATATCAACATTAGAAATAAAAAAAAATGTGTTGGGTCCTATTCTCATCCCTAACAGAAATAATATGTAATGCGGGCTATTATATTTTATTACTAGCTTTTTCCCGCGACTTCGTCCGCGTGGAAAGTTTTTTTAACTATCCCACGGGAACTCTTTATTTTTTCGGGATAAAAAGTATTCTATATGTTGAGCGGGGATATAAGCTACCACCATACAAAATTTCATTTAAATCGGTCCAGTCGTTTCGGAGATTAGCCGGTACAAACAGACAAACAGAGAAACACAAAATTTAAAAAAATCTAAATTTGTTCTATTTCACTTCTTACGTCACCCTGACTCGGTTTTTAGCATTTTTTTTCATTGTACAGAAATTCGACTTCTACAGTTTTATTATATGTATAGATTAAAATTTGATTGTTTAATATATTCTAACAAAACTATTTGTAAAATCTATTCATTTGAAATTAATAAAATCTCGTAGACCTGTATGACGATAACCGTATTTTATATTTTGATAAGGGCCGATTTTTCAATCACCAGGTAAAAGTTATTTATAAAATAAAGTATAACTTGGAAACAATAAAAATGTCAGTTGTATGAATAAAAGAGTTAAAGATTTTCACTTTTGAATTCACTTAGGTTATAATTTATTTGAATGATAATTTTTATCTGACGATTGAAAAATTGGCCCTTAATTGTAAATCCGTTAAGAATTCATAAAAAATACATACTTACATATTATCACGCTTGTTTTCCATGTAGGTAGGCAGAGACTATAGATCTCCACTTGCGACGATCCTGACAAACAACTTTCGCTTCATCTACTTTCATTAGGCTCTTCATACATGCACGTTTATTTGAGATGCTTTTTACCTGACCTCGCTTTAACACTTATGCTATTTGAACATAGAGTGTACGTGGCGGTCTACCGGCACCAACTCTACCATTTATAATGCTGTTATAAGCCTTTTATTTTGTTAATAAATATGCGTATTTATACGCATAATATAGCTATAATAATATATAATATAACTGTAATGCTGAACTGCGGTTCAGCATTACAGTTGTGTGTTTACTTAATTCAGAAATGAGAACAATAAATAGTAAGTTATAAAGATAATAATGGTCCCGACAGAAGCTGTCCTGCCAGAAAAAATAATATCTAGAACCCGATTGCAGCGCCACTTATACCGTGGCCAATTGTGAATCTAAACCATCCCGGGAACAACTCACACACACAAAAATAATTTCATCAAAATCCTGGAACCCGATTCCAGCGCCACTTACCGGGTCCAAATGTGAATGTAAAGCATTCTCGAATCCACTTCCACAACACGCACAAAAAAATCATCAAAGTCAGTCCAACCTTTTAGGAGGAGTTCAGTGACATACATACAAACAGAAGATTTTTATATATAAAGTTACCGAATTGTCCTGAACATACATACCTATTTGAAAGTGTAAATCGTAAAGCAGAAATTTGCCTTTATAAATTACTCCGGCTGTCAGCAAAGGGAATGGATAGACTCCGCCGTAACAGTAACAGCCACGTCTAATTTAAACCCGCTATACGTCTTTTGCTTGTAATGCACTCCATTAAGACGCTAATGTAACAAATCTGTCTAATGTCCGATTGTTTGTTTTATATGATCACTAGGGTTAGCGCATTACTTTGATTTTTCTAATTTATTTTTAACGGCCCTGAAGGCCCAGTATCATCAGGAACATGGTTAGAGATCATTTATAGCTCTTTTGGTATTAGTTGTTCTTGTCTTATATTTAAATAATAATTATTATTTAATTTCATTATATTTAAATTATCTTTGCTCTTTTGTTGCATTTGTTCTTTTCCGCTTTATCATGTTTTTACTTATTCATTTTTCCAATTTGACAACAAACTTTTACCTAGCATAAGGTACCGACAGTCAAATCAATTAAGATTTATTTTTTCATCACACAAAACGTCACACCTCCTTGATTTTGTATGGATGTACTGCGTTATGTCATCATGATTTTAACGAGTGAATTAAACATTAGATAATTAAAATTATTTCTGCCATGATTTTTTTAAATGTAAGATAATATTAAGATATTTAAATGAATGCTTACAAATAATACTTGTCATGGACTAGTTTTCTGACTCAATTATCAGGAAAATTCGTATGCTTATTGTCAAAAACTAATGCAATCATAGGATAAGGACTCGAATTTTTCACAAGCAAAGCTACTGAAGTTTTGTGTCGGAGGATATTATAATTACATATACAGCAGAGTAGAGGCAAGACAGTTTATTATAGGTATTAACTTGGTAGTCGTTGAAAAGCTATTGTCTGTCTGTACGTCAGACAGTAGAATAAATAATATATTTGAATATATGATTCTTATGCTGCCAGGTATTCTCAGTGTATCATCACGTAGGTCGAACAAGAAGAACCCCATATTAATTAATATTTTAATAAGAAGGTACATTTTATTTAAAGTTAACTATGTGTTGTTGATTAATTCTAATATATATTAAAGAATTTTATCACACTATAACATTAAATCAACTCCGCAATAAAATTTATATTGGGTTAAAATTACAATTAAAATTCTTCTTTAATCACGACTTATGAATATTCAAATTTTTCTTCAAAACGTAGTTATCGAACTAACTGTGTTGAATAATTTATATAAATATCATTTATAACCGCCATATTCTATAAACAAACAGCTGGTGCACGTGGCCAATTTACTTTTATGAATAAATCGCAAGCAGCCTGCTGCAACCCAGGGTTGCCAGCCTAATAACTCATTTGTATTATTCATACTGAATACTGAAATGGCCTCATTCTCTCACTTATGATTTTGATGGTTTTTAATTCTATTAAGGCTATTGGAAATGGTGACCAAATAATTGTCGTTTAGGACGCCACAATCAAATTAAACATACGTAGTAGTAGTCTCTATGATCAGCCCATAGATATTAATTTAAATGAAAATAAAATTAAAGAGAGGTCAGGTAGAAAGCATCCCAAATAAACGTGCATGTATGAACAGGAAGCTAATGAAAGTAGATGAAGCGAAAGTTGATTTTCAAGATCTGACACTTAATACCGATTTCAAGATGTTGTAGAAAGAAGTCGGTTAAATATTTATTTTTTGGTTTTTAATGTGAAGTAGGTTTTGTTTTTGTCAAAAAAAATACCATCTCACTCTTCGGTGTATATGCTCATCAACAAGGGTTGCTCTCGATTTCCATGAGATCCTGACTTGGTGACCATGGAACCGCCTCGAGAGTATACAATAGTGTACATACATAAAGAAAAGATTTTCGAAATCGATCTACAATTAACGGAGAAATTAGTATAGTTCTAATCAATTCTATAGTAATTCCAACGGCATATTAATTCGAGTCCTGTAACTCGTAACAGCACTATATTTTTTATTGCCGGAAGCGAATAAACCGACAGAGAGTCCACCTGAAGTGAAGTGGTCACCACCGCTTACGGACGTATGGACGCAACACTAGGGGCGATGCAAACGCTAAGATGCGATAGAGGGGATGGCATGAGAGGGGGAATAGGAACCAAACGTCTTATTCCCCGTACCTACGAAAGACAATTAGCTCAAGGCTAACGATTTCACTCCGGTATTATGTGAGAGCGTGGTATCACACTGGTCTAGTCCACCCAGTAAACTTTGATCAAATTAATTCCAGCATAGCTCTACCACATCAAAATTATTATTATTGAAGGTTCCACGGTGAACTGTCAAAAACCAAACATGAGACATTCATCGCCTCTAATCAAACCTTCATTGTTTGATGATTGATAAGCACTTAGCTAATTTATATGGCTTATCGTACTGCTCTTTGAGATAAATGTCAGCCCTAACTGCAATCCGACAATTTGTCTGCTGGTGTCGGCCATTTCGGCTTTATTATTACGCCACTTCATATTTCGGGAGTTTATTAATGATTTTGTAATTGGTAGCTGTCATTCGCACCCACGCCGTAACTACCACAAGGGATACAATATCATGTTATTTATTGAAAAAACCTACGATGTTTTTTCTTCTGATATAAATGGTATCAAACTTATGCAACATAATTAACAATACATATAGAAAATTAAATTTCGATGATTTGTAGTCGAAATTGAAAAATCGTCATTGCAGAAATAAGATTCTAAACCGCATTCTACAATTTTGGACTCACTTTACACTTTTGGTAGGTAGCTACTTATTAATTTTGAAG
The DNA here is from genome assembly GCA_039645545.1 of Dendrolimus houi. NCBI lineage: Eukaryota > Metazoa > Arthropoda > Insecta > Lepidoptera > Lasiocampidae > Dendrolimus > Dendrolimus houi. The sequence goes on from CM077132.1 coordinate 12,384,871, forward strand.
GTACAGTAAAACTTCAGTTTTATTTGTCACTTTAGAGTTTAGACTAAGTATAGAATATCAGAAGTAGCTACAATTTACATAAAGTCCGATAAAAGGTGCAATATAAAGTGGTTAAAATCAATAATTATTCAAATTATTCATTGTTTCCGGGATTAAATATACATATAATATATAATACAAGTCGTTTGTTTCTTGGTGGTTTTCACCACTCTATGTCATATCATCTCATTATTTTTAGGTAAATCTTATATCTCTTTTCCAATCATTCATCAACTGATTAGTTAATTACGCATTGCTGTTACATTTCTTGGGAAAGTTATTGTAACAATATTGTAGTTAAAACCGCAATAACTCAATAAGCCATATTACACTTCAGAAATTGGGTCAAAAGCTATATAATTCGCGTGTAACTAAACATATCATAACGGGGGCCCATCCTGTGTAATGGTATAAGTTTTACGAGCGGGCCCCGGCTGCCTAAGCAAACATCATTGATATTGGACGTATTTTGCTTTATAGACATACGGACGACCCTATATTCTAACCACGTACGAATTCAAAACGTTTCTTTTTGTTATTAGTTGTATATTGCAACAATTTTTTAGGTTTCCGTAGATATTATAATAGAAATTAGATTGTAATAAAATCTTTATGACTGTCTGTATATCTATGTATATACGTATGTTACAGCCATTATTCTCAAAAAATAATGTATTCGTATATATGAAATTTGGTAAAATATTGCATACTATGTACTGGTACACAACATTGTAGCCATTGGTCTCTATGAGCGCTGGCGGGAGCGGAGATAAAAAAGAAAGAAAGGACTTACAGGATAGGTCGCCGCACTAGACACGCTACGAACGATGAGGCTTCGCAGCGGCAGGCACTTCTTCCTCGTGATCCTTCCTTTGCGTCTTGCGGTTCCTTCGACTAGTGGACCAGCTGGAACGGTACAGCGTGCACCTTTCCAGCGTGCGGGTTGATATAAGCGGGTGTGAATAGCGGCACAACACACAAAACGCGGCGAGGTATGTGCGGAAGCAGCGATGCGTTCAGCGGTCGGATGTAGACTATGTCACATTACATAGTGACAGATGCGGCGCAAGAAAAACGGAAACAAAGAGGCGATAACCAAATAGGTCGGCGTTAACAGTCTCCAAAATATAGGCTTCGAGTAGTTTGGAAACGGTAGGTATTCACAATGATCTGGAGGGAACCTCCTACCACGGTTTGCCCATTGCGCTATGACATGAGGTCTTTTAAGAAGGGCGTTATAATATTTCTTAGAGGTTGGCAAGGCGTTGGTGATACCTCGATGTTGTAAACGTCGATAGACGACGGTAACCGCTTTCCATCAGGTAGGCTGTCTACCTGTGTGCATGCTTCAGGCAATAAGGAAGAGGTAATAATATAAATACTGTAAAGTTTACTTTTTGAAAATAAACATTATTATTGTAATAAATAAAGTAAAATATTAAAAGTAAAATTAAATTTAGCGGTAAATTGAAAAAAATCCACTGTATAAAGCTTAAAAATACTTTCTGCATAAATTAAAAAGAATTTATTAATATAATAAAAGTATGCTTTAACAATTTTAAGCGCGGTAATTAAAAAAAAATACCGCGCTTAAAACCGTTAAAACGTAGTTTTATTATGTATACAAGTCGCAAAATTTAAGAAAATATTATGTGAATTTATTAAGATTTAAAGAAGACGAGGTTTTTTGGGACAAAGAAATGTAATCAGTTGAAATATGGCTTAAAAAAGCGTTACATTTTTCTATTACAAAATGGAAAACCTCAGAGCTAATAAAATAAGTTATTGATTATCATAATCGATTTATGTGAATGAATTTCGACAATTCATAATATGAAAACACTTACACCATACAATTAATTCATTCAAAATAACTAAAATCCACTACAATTACAGAAACCTAGGATATGCCCATGACTTCGTCCACGCTTGACTTAATATTCCCGTGCTACAAAGTACCGCAGCATTTAAAAAATAATGTAAGCTATCGGTTTAGTAAAAACTGTTTCGGAATAAGCTAATTTTTATGCACCCGAACAGCTTCGAACCGCTCCCAGGAAAATTCCCGCGGGATTCCCAGAATTAAAAGTATCACACATTTATTACATAAAATTTACTATCGATCAGTGAAAAAATCGCATTTGAATTCTATTTTTTTTTCAATTTGGCCATTTTAAATCATTCCCATAAAAATTCCCAGCATAAAAAGTAGCGCAAATTTTAAGTCTAAGAATTTGCTGTTGAACAGCGAAAACCGCATCGAAATCGGCTTAGTAGTTTTTACATGAATCTCAAACAAACAGACAAGAAATCTAAAAAAAAACTACATCGTGTTCTCCATCGTTTATATAGTCTATTCTAGTTGTTTTTTTAATAGCTGCAACGTACAGACACGGCATGTTTACAATTTTATAATATAGATACCAACATTATAAACATAATCTTAAAATCACTAAAATCTTTTTACAATCTGGGTATAAGTATGTATGAAAGTGTATCCGTCTTCTTTTAAGTTCACAGTCTAAAGAAAATATCATATATGCATAAAATATCTGCTAAATCAATTACTATATTAATCAATAATGAGTATTGATAGAAAATAGTGATACCAACAAAAAGCCACGAACAATACGGAGGTCAATACCAAAAACTAATTTAGTACCATTCAATACTAACAGTATTAAAATATTTGTAATATTTTCGAGTACAAATAACAGGTATTGTTTCAATTGATGGGTTTGTTTTTCTGAACAACGGCACACAAACTACCCCGAAGGCCATATCCGCACACAATAATCGCCGTTTTGAAGTAAATAGATTTTTCATTTAGAAGTGTTAATTAATAGGTTGGGGAAAAAGTCTTTTCGCATATAGTATGTATGAACTTGTAATAAGATCTCTTTGGCTATACCATTTGTATCTAGCTGGTTTTGGTATCATTAAAAAGTTTTAATTTTAAAGAAGACAATTCCAACTTCAAAATGGGTAAATGTGTGAATCTAATGAAGAAATTCGTTACATTTTAAAATTTTACTACAAAAAAGGTAAAAATGCAACACAAGCCGCGAAAAAAAATTGTGATGTTTATGGACCTAATGCAGTATCTGTGAGAGTAGCGCAAATTTCGTTTAAGCTTTTACAATCCAGAAATTTTGATACCAAAGATGCACGTCGCTCTGGTCGCCCTGTTACGGACAAAATTGATGCCATTTTTGAAAAAGTGGAGCAAGATCGGCGTATTAGTAGTTACGATGTAGCTGGAGAACTGAGAATTGACCACAAAACGGTTTTGGCGCATTTGAAAAAAGCTGGGTACACAAAAAAGCTCGATATTTGGGTGCCTCATGAGCTCACTGAAAGAAACCTAATGAACTGTGTACTCATTTGTGATTCTTTATTACGACGTAATGAAACCGAACCATTTTTGAAGAAGCTGATAACTGGTGATGAAAAGTGGATCACGTACGACGAGAACGTGCAAAAAAGATCGTGGTCAAAAGCCGGTCAGGCTTCACAGACTGTGACCAAACCCGGGTTAACTCGAAACAAGGTGATGCTGTGTGTGTGGTGGGATTGGAAGGGCATTATTCATTATGAGCTGCTACCGCCAGGCAGGACCATCGATTCTGAACTGTAGTGCGAACAACTCATGAGATTAAAGCAAAAAGTTGAGAGAAAGTGGCCGGAATTAACCAACAAAAGGGGTGTGGTTTTTCATCATGATAACGCTAGATCTCACACATCTTTAGCCACTCAGCAAAAATTACGAGAGTTTGGCTGAGAGGTATTAATGCATCCGTCGTATAGTCCTGACCTTGCACATTCCAGATTTTCACCTGTTTCGGTCTCTGCACAATTCCTTAGGCAGTGTCAGGTTAACATCACGACAGGACTGCCAAAACCACTTGTCGCAGTTTTTTGATCAGAAGCCCCAAAATTTTTATAGCAATGGGATCATGTCCCTACCTACAAGACGGCAAAAAGTTATCCAACAAAATGGCACCATACATACTTTAGTTAAATGTAAATAAACTTAATAAAAAACCTTGAATTTTATATAAAATGCGAAGAAACTTTTTCCCCGACCTAATATTTACAAACTCATAACAAATTTAAAAGTTTAGTAACTGATGCTCCTATTAGACAGATCAATCAAATTGAATCCATCAACGACGGATCCATCAACTGACAGGTCACTACGTCTTTCAATGACATTGAATGATTCAAATGTATGTATAGATCACATTGGTTGATTTATCCAAATTCAAAGACAGAATCGACTTGAAGCACCACATCTCATTCTGTCAGTCAATAATTTAATTTATTGTTTGAAAACACGATACAAGGTATCATGATATACACGTACAATATTCTACGCATTTTTCAAATTTAATTAAACTTAAAAATTATTCTTATAAATTACTAGAATTATTATAATACCTATTTTACAAGTTTTGGTGACGCGCATTGGGTACTGGTAGTAAGCTCACAATATTTATATGACCTAATGTGCACGTCGTTATAAATACCATGTGCTGGTAGAAAATGTAAAACCACATGAGGAAACTAGCTCATCGAGAGTACTGGTGTAATAGTAATCTCGAAACAAGTAACTTTTCTAGGGCCACTTTCTGATTTGTCGGTGCAGCAGCTGTGCGGAATCCGCCACTCACCGAGCGAATCAGGAAACGCGCATAAAAATATAGACGCGGGAAGCTTTCGGTACCATGTATACCGAGCATATCGATTCTACACCGCTACTGCGCCAACAAATCAGAAAGCGGCTCTAAGCTTACCACGCGGCGTTACTCCTTTGTATCCCGCAAAACTATCCCATTCTCAGGATGAATATGCCCCATGTGTATCCCTATAATCGAAAGTACACAAATACTTTTATAAAAAATCTGCGCTTATTCTACCGGCTTTTTACGGGCATTTACTATTTCGGAAGTAAAGCCGAATATTTTCATAAACGTCGGTATTCATGTCCCAATCCGATTGTAAAACGATGGTACTTTATTACAACACCATTTATTTTATGGAAATTCTCGCTTCCAGTTCGTTACATTTGATACAGCTATGGTTTTGAAAATGAATTTTTATTATTTTGCAGGTAAACCATCCTTCCAGTGCGATTGTGGCGTATGATATTTTAAACGTGAGTACTATAAAATTTAAACTATTCAAAATTAAACATTTTTACTTAACCTTTGGGTGAGTTTTATCAATTTATTATTAGTTTAGAAGTAATTATTGTAAATAAGTACAATACTATTCGGATTATTAAATATGCTCACTAATATAAATGTTTATATTTAAAAATTTATGGTTATTTCGGTATCAGTTTATAATTAACTATATAGAAAGAAAGAAAGAAAGAAAATATTTATTCTCGAGAATGATGCATTCATTCTCATTAAACTAAAAAACGTTACACTAAAAGGACTTTTATACAGAAAACATAAACTGATATATATATATATAATATATATATATATATTATATAATATATATATATATATATATATATATAAACTATTTTTTAAATATAATGAAAAAAATACTGTTGTTGACCATAATTTAAGATTTAGTTTTTAAAACTAGATACAAGGTTTAACAAAAGGCGGCTTAATCTCTTAAAGAGTTCTCTTTCTGGCAAGCCCATAGACAAATAAAAAATATTTGGCATTACTTTCATGTACAGCGGTGGCGGCATAGATAATAAATAATATGAAAACACACTAAAAACATTAAAATTATTATTTTTATCGCTGGGTTGTTTCAATCATTAAAATTATGGACACACAAACACTTAGATTCGGAAGAAACAACTTGCAGATCATAAAAATATTTTGTTGTAAATTGGATTCAATTCAATTGTGTCGTCTTGTATGTATGTACATACAAGACGACACAAGTCTACTATCATAATTTAGTTCTGTCTGTGGTGACTTGTTAATAGCTCACTATCACTAATTTATTATTATTATAATGTGAATAGCTGATAATCATCCAAAAATTGTATAATAAAAATAAAATAATCATAACTCCAACTACACCCTCAACTATCACTATATCGCAGAAAAACGATAATGCGAAACAATTCAGGACCTGAGGGCCTAAGCATCAGCTTTTGGAGAATCACTTAGTGAAAATCAATGTGTCTAGATGTAAGACAGCATAAAGTGTCACTTTATTTTAATACAAAAGCGGCCGCTTTAGGCCCCAAGCTGACTAGTATAGTGTGTAAATGGCTTAATACAATTGTAGATCAGTAATATTAGCTGACGCGTACCTCGGCTTCTTGTCGGCATGGTTAAATAAAATCATTCTTTACACGGTAAATAAGCTATGAAGCAAATAAGGTGATTCGGTAGCCCGTTTTACGCACTATTTAAGAGAATGGAAAGCATTCTCTTAAAAACCTACTAAGGTATCTCTTATTAATCTAAAGTTTGCTATTATTCTGATATTACAGCATGTCCGTTAAACATGACTGCCTCACAAAAACTCGCCCACGACGAATCCAAACGGACATAGTACATTAACTTGCCACTAAATTAGCAGATAACATCATACCTGATGTAGACGTTATCCTTATCACCACTTAAAGTATCGCTCAAACAGCACAATGAGCCGACTCGACCCCTCAATCTTAAACAACTCCATGGCGATCTTATCACACGGTTGGGTGGTTATAATATATCTAGTTGTCAAAGCTACTTTCAGTATAATATTACAACTAATAATGTATCCGATACCGATATATCACATGCAGATACTTCGATACAATTAAACCTTGATGCCTTATAATAAATAGATTGTTAAGCACTGTGATCAGTAGTTCTAGCTGCCTATTTGCAAAACAGTTGTTAATTTCTGTATAATAATTATTAGATTATATAATAATAATAATAATCGGCAGACAAACACACATATTGTATATCCCCAAATTAAGCAAGTTACGCTTGTGTTATGGGTAATATACAACGTACTACTCTGGGGCCGATCCCAGTCACCCAGACCATAGTAAATAACGAAGAAAATACGTTTCCGAAATTTACTATACCAGGAATCGAACCCGGAACCTCTGCGTTACAGTGAGGTAGGCCGGCAACGGCTTAGCCCGCTCAACAACAGAGGCCGTCAAATATACGTTCCACTAGTCTCTTTTAGGGCAGTGTAACGTACAAATAAATCGGAAACGGACGGTACGACCGCACTTGTCCGATACGCATTACGGGTTTTGTCATACCACCCGTTATCGCGATATATAAGGTTTCCCCACGAAGTTTTTCTTTACGGCCAACATGTAGTGATTGCATATTACTTAAGTTCTATGAACTCATTAAATGTTTCAGAATCGGCGACACTTTTCTAATATCGGTATTATTATCGTATCGGCAAAACTTCGTATTTGAGCATACCTAATTACGACCATATTCGCTACGTATAGTCCACATAATTTTATTATCATCTTTGTGTAGGAGTTTCTTCCGCTAAGATAATAATTTAAAATAAGATTTACTGTTTTATTTCATTCATCTTGCTTTGAAATTCTTCTAGAAACAAATTCTTGTATATTAAATACAATATAATAGGTATTTCAGAAAACTTTGTAATAAAATTTAACAATAGATAGTCCACTCGTCGGAGTCTTTTATGTATCAGATAATTGCAATACTGTTTTCTTTTGTTTCTATGCATTTGCGTTTATTGTCTTAGGTTAATTAACTAACCGCTGAAACTACATTTTGATATTTTTTTTATTGCATGAGTTCAGCAGACAGCCAGACGACCAACCTAATAATGGCAATCGGTTACCATCGCCTATGGACATTTGCAACACCAAAGGCGTTACAAATGTGCTCCTGCTCTCTTGAGGGAGTCTGGAACGTGGCCACTAATGCGCCAGAACACAACTCATTTTGTTGTTATGGCAGCATACTCTAGACCAGGGATGGTAGCGATCCAGTCTAGCAGATACTCACCCGCCCTACCACCTGGCTATTGTGAAATCAGTATTACACACTGAAACTAAATTGATAGAGCTTAGAGGTGTTTCTGTACGACATGGATCTGTTACCTAAAAACAACTAATTAATTCTTTTTTGAAAAATACTAGTTTATTTAGGCTCTAATTTAACATTTTTGTTTATAAGATGGGATTTATAAACAAAATGAATTAGTTTGGCCTACTTACTAACTAAAGCGCTAAACAAAAGTCTTATAAAATATAACGAAATCTAGATTAAAAATCATGTAAATATTAGTACATCCACAATCAGAGCCTCGTTGTTGAGTTTTGGAATTTCTCCAATTTGATGAATTTATTGTGACAGGTGTAACATGATATCTAGACCGTCGCGCATCGTGATTATTAGATACATTGTAGTATTTGATTCGTTTTTTAAAATCCGAGAGACTACATTTTATACTAACCCTGAAATTTATTGACCAAAAACAAAAAAAAATGTGTAAAAAATCTCCAATTTAGAGAGCCTGCAATGAAGTATCCCATTGAAGTGACCAATAGTAATGTTTTAGCTACCAATAAAATATTTTTATGTCGTGTTCTAACTATTAATAAATAACACATGAACATATTGTTACGAGTTGCAGGACTCGAATTAAAATGCCGTTGGAATTATTATAGAGTTTATTAGAACTATACAAACATATAACACAGGTACAAATATAACCGAACACAAGAAATCCAAACGCAGAAGATCGTAATTCAATAAAACGCGCAAAGTCCGTCTGTAATAGATTCCCGAATATACATACGTCTCGCCTTGATCCTGGTTCTCGCTTGACTGCCCCCTCTCCCCATCAGGCCGTCGTTTTATATCTCACAAAAACAAATGTGCCCGTATCGTAGTCGACGTAATCCGCAACACCTGGCTAATGATTCGGCCGCAAGCGGTCATAAACGAGTACAATAAAACAATGGGCTGTCCTCTAGAAACGTATGCCAATAAATAAGTAAACAAAATGATCAAACGATCATAAAAGAATTATAATTAGATCAAATGCTGACAGGTAATAAAATGTGTTTTTACAGATATGCAGGTGGCATTTGCCTTTGTCGAAGCCTAAATTGTAACAATATCTTCGCCTTAATAGAGACAATAAAAAAGTGCGCAAAAGAACACTTTCTTAGTATGAATACCTTTATTTGATTTATGTTAAATTTAAATTACTTATTAGTCTTTTTAGATGAGATTGTAATATTAATGAGATATTTTTTTAAATACTTTATTTATAAAAAAATACCATGTAAACGTTTCGATTAACTAAGTAATAAAACATAAATACTGCATAAAACTTTTTAATTTATGTCTTGCTTTCATTTACGAGATATTTTTTTTATTAAATGTTACTTAAGTTGTCTTCAGATGGTTAGGATAAAACATTTTCTACTCTATGTCTAACTTTAGATGTTATTTGAGTTGAAGAAATTTAAATTTCATTAAATAGTGTAGTTAATTGCAAAAATCGTGTATGTGTGTGTTTTATCACATTGATCTTCTAAGAAAACAGTGTATACCTTGTAGTTGTCATTGAAGCTGTGATTCAAAGGCACAATTCCATATTATTTTAATCCAAACAATGAAGTCGGCATCGGATGACGCCATGATAAACAAGGTTTCCAACTCGGAAACTAGTTAATAATGAAGTTGAGGAAGGGAAGGAAACGGCTAGGACACCGAAACATCCCTGACCCGCTGTCCTACTTAACTGTTCTCACGGAATAAAGTGAATCTGGCATCCCATTTTATACCAATAATTGGCTTATTTATAAATTAGTTTTTGATGTCTTTTTGTCGGGGTTCCGTCACTATTATCGTTATCCGTACAGGAACAGAGAAAGAATACAATTTCCTGCTGCCAGGCGGCCTATCGTAAGAGGCGACAAAACAACTCACAGCCAGGTGGTAGGGTATTTTCCGTCTGGATGGCTACCACCCCTGGTCTAGAGTATGCCGCCATAACAACCCTGAGTTGTGTTCCAGCATTAGTGGCCAGGTCCCAGTATTCTTTAAGAGAGCAGCAGCGTAGTTGTAGCACCTTTGGTGTTGCAAATATCCATTGGCGATGGTAACCACTTTCCATCTAGTAAGCCGTCTGCCTGTCTGCTGAACTCATGCAATTAAAAAAAAATGCTATTTCAACAAAAAAAACTGTACACTGATGCGATCTTTTCTCTATATATAAGTAAGTGTAGTCTGTCTCTCTGTGTATACATACGCAAATTTAGTTTGTCTCTCTATGTAAAAGTAAATGTAGTCTGTCTATCTACGTATAAGTATATGTAGTCTGTCTCTCTATGTATAAAGTTATTGTGAATGTGAAATAAAGTAGTCTGTCTGTCTATGTATAAATGTATAAAATATAGTCGATCTATGTTTCAGTAATATCACTCCGTAAACGTCACACTGCTAGGCTCAAGCCTCACCATTAAGGGGACGGATATTATACCTAACACGCTTGTCTAAGACACAGTGCCGGGTTTCACACATTAGTAATCTCATGTATTCTTGCACGAGACCATCAGCACAACGTTAGTTTACCTACACATTGGTTTAGAAAAACCACCAAGTGATGCTTTCCTTCCAGCCAGAATTCGAACCCACATCATTTGAAACGCGACTGCGTTGTTCACTGAGCTACTACGACTTTAACGACTACGGCTGCCTATGTGCATATGTGTATCGTGGCCATTTTTCTTAAAAACTACTACTAGGTAAAAATGGTACAACTTAAAAAAGTTATTCAACAGAAATTACTTTATATAAGAATAGGCCATTCCGGTGACTTCGTCCACGCTTGACTTAAAATTCCCGCGAGATTCCCGGGATATAAAGTAACGCAGCATTTAAAAAAGAATGTAAGTTGTCGTTTAGTGAAAACTGTGTCGGAGTAAGCTAATTTTCATGCATCCGAACACCTTCAAACCGCTCCCAGAAAAATTCCTGAGGGATTCCTGGGAAAATAAATTCACATATTTTATTACATAATTTTGCTATCGATAAGTGAAAAAAGCACGTTGGAATTCGATTTATTTTTAATCTGGCCATTTTAAATCTATACTATACAAATTGCCGCGGGATTTCCAGGATAAAAAGTAGCGCAGATTTTAGTTCTAAGAATTAGCTGTCGATCAGCGAAAACCAAATCAAAATCGGCCCAGTAGATTTTACGTGAATCCCGAACAAACAGAAAAGAAATTTTTAAAAAAAGCGTTTGTCTCCATCGTTTATATAGTCTATTCCAGTTATTTTTTTAAATAGCTGTACAGACACAGTATGTTCAGAATTTTATAATATTATAGATTAACTAGCTGACCCGGCAAACGTTGTTTTGCCATTTAAATTACTTTTAGTAATTTTAAGTAAGTTAAATTATTAAAGTACTAAATCGCTATTAAAAAATAGCTGTTGATCGTAGAAGGGTGAAAATTGGAAGATGTATGTATTTTTTAATGCTAAATTATAACAAAATATAAATAAGAAATTTTGTCAAAAAAGTTTAAGAAAATATTTAGGGGTATGAAAAATAGATGTTGGCCGATTCTCAGACCTACCCGATATGCACACAAAATTTCATACAAATCGGTTCAGCCGTTTCAGAGGAGTTTGATAACAAACACCGCGACACGAGAATTTTATACATTAGATTTCAATCAAAATTGGATAATGTTACTTTCTGTAAACTTAGAAATTAGAAAAAACGGTCTGAATATTTTAAATTAACAGAATATTTCTAAGTAATAAAGTAATATCAAATGAGAATTTTCTTAAATAAAAAGTATTATATGTATTTAATATTTAAAAACATTCTTATTCATGCAGTGCTGCATAAATAAATACAATATTCGATTGCGACACAAAATATAAACCAATCATAATTTTATCAAAACTGCATAATGCACCATCAAACCTATTGTTTATATTACAATAGATCTAAAAATACCACAAAAGTCAAATGGCAAGCACGTTTTGTGGTTTTCTCTAGCGCGCATGTATAAGGAAGTCGCTTCTAGAAAACGCTTCCCGCTTTCACGTTGGCTTTAGCGCATGCGTTATGCAGTTCCCATCCCTTTCTCGCGAATTGCGTGCCAGTGTTGAGCGCGCACGTTGCCGCGAAGCCACGCGACCCGCGACCCTCATCAAAACAACACGATGATTGCTGACCTGCCACCACTACGCGACAACAACCAGCAGCTCTATCAACAACAAATCAACGACGCTAACCGCGCACTGTATCTCCCTATGACCTACTACGCAAAGAACGGTACAACACCTAGTATACATAGTTTTATTCCAATGCAAATTTTAAACTTACGACGTAGTAAGCAATTTCAAAGGCATTTCATGTCGTTGGCGTCAGTGCAGGACTAACTGCATTTTTGGTGACATTATTTTTGTTTGGAAAAATAATTGTGATATATGCATAATGTATATATATAACAATTTTGATGTAAAAAAATAATGTCGAGTTAAGCTCCTGCACTGACGCCAACGATATGCTCATTACACGTCTGTTTGTTTATTGTTTGATTTATTATGCACTTATCCGATAAGAGGTCTGTTGTTTTGATTGTGCATTGGGTTTTAAGATTATTACTGCGTCATTCCGCATTGTATATGCGTAGCTGCGTTTATTGGGTTTGGTGTTGCGCGTAAGTTGATACCCTAAAGTGGTTATTACACATGAGTGATCGCGATTCATCTTATCGGATATTGTGGGTGGTGTATAAGGATCGTAAACGTAGTGAGAGGCCGGGAAAGGTCGTACGGGACCCATTTAGCACGGGTCCGCCAACGCGACTTGTTGCTCTCCCAGAGTATTTTGTTTACCATGTGTATTCCCTACTTTGGTGTCGATTTACGCCGACAGAAATAACACATTACACGAATGGATGACTTACAACAGATAATGTCTGTTTGCTGAAGCGACGTAAATCTTATCAGGCGCGCGTCGGTTACTTATTATTTTGTCTTGTTTTGCGTGTCGGCAGATGATTTAATTAAGATGCTATGGCTTGTTATGTTTGTCTTGTTCTAACCAACCTTATATGAAGATGCCTTATGTGACTTATACGAAGTTTTATTTGAGATGGAAACTTTTAGATGTTTCTAAGCTATTATTAACTTGGATGAATATACATGAATTTACTTTAAGTTACTTCATAAGTATCTGAAATTAAAATTTCTGAAGCGTTATTTCTTTACTATATATTGATTCATAATTGGACTGATGACTCTGCATTATTCATTTATTGTTGTAAGTGTAAATTCACGAATATCGACATAAAACAATTTTTATTAAGTTTAGTATAAATATCTACATTTAAAAGGTACTTCATCGACTTAAACTGAACATTGACTATTTTTCAAATGAATTTAAAATTAACAAGTTTATTCGAGGCTTTAAAGGCACGTTAAAAGCGAATAATATTTAACAGGTTATTCTTAAAAAAATACTGAAACAATATTTCGCTTTCATATTATATCCTATTCTGATGTTACTGCACCATCTGGGATAATGTAAGTGTTAGCGAGTGTTTCATGCAGATGTAGCGACGGGTTCAATGCATTAATTGATACGATATTGTTATTAATTGTTAAAGATGTTAAACATTGACAGATAACATTATGTACCTATATAGACTAATGTAGCTAATCATAAACGGCGTTATTATTAACGCTTTAAACAAGCCACTTGCTACAGCCACTAACACTAACATTGTCCCGGGTGAAGCAGGGTATGTATATGTATATAAAAATCAAGCGTATATTCGAAGTGGGCAGACTATTGAATATCTAAAGGCTCTGAATTACTTTTAGAGTCTGCATCAGGTACGTAACGTTCGTCTGTCTAGGTCACAGAGGACGTCAAACGACCTCCACGTGACCGCGAGTTTCCTACAAACTACGCAGTGTCTGAGGGGCCAGCACTGCCACTGAAATTTAAATCTATTATTGAATGGAGGGTTTATAAAAATTATAAAGCTTATTTTCGTGTCTGGTAAAGTTAATACGTTAATTGATTTCAGAACATCTTTTATCAAAGGTTTGTATTTAGGGTAAATAACCCTAAATACAAACCTTTGATAGCCATCTTGACAATAATGATACCATAAGAAATCTTCATGTACGTGCGGCCGTCTGTCTCTGTCGGAGTAATTTATATAGAAATTATTCTATTTTAATTTTTTTACTCACTACTTATAGAATAATACTTTTTTCATTGTTCACACAATAAGTTATATTGAAAACTTCATATACTAAACTTATATGTTACTTGTAGGCAAACTAGCAAACGGATCCATTTGATAGCAAGTGGTTACCGTCGCCCATGGACATCTGCAACACTAAGGGAGCCGATGCATTGCCTCCTTTATTGTAGTTATATGTTCAAACTTAATCAATATAGGATTTCGCATGCTATCTAAAGTTATTAGTATGTTTAATGCAATAACCGCAAAAAACGGGAATGTTATTGAGTTTATGTCTATTTTATGATAGAGAATAGTCTTTTACTATGAATGAAGAATAAAAACGCTGAAATTGTAGGTTTCTGTTGTTAACCAAAGGGCGCCACAAGGTGAATGAATGAATGTCCCTTATTGTATATATAAGTTACAATAATCATAAAAAATACAATAAATATACAATAGGAGGTCTTATTGCCGCCAACGATATCTTCCAGACCACCTTTACAATAACAAAAACATATATAAGTATATATAATATGCTAAAAATTAAAATTAAATAACGAAAGACATCAAAACTAAAATACACTATGCAGGAGATCACTGCCAACGGGGAGCGTGCCCAGAAGGCTGGCTGCATTGCCGCGCTGTATGGCAATACTTATTTGTTGTGCGAAATATGGGCCAGCCTTCTGATCACGGGTAGTATCAAAGAGTTTCTTACATATGTCTTTAAAGAAACTCTTTGCCAATGGACTCCACGGGCCTAAGTTTTCAACCCCAAACGGCACAAATATGTAACCTTTTCCTAAGGCCCCATATTTGCGCCGTTTGACGTCTTCAGCTGAAGTGGTGGCGTTGCCAGCCCCTGACTCGTTTATTGGAAGATGTGACGGGGCCAGTGTGTCAACACAGGTCGCATCCCATACTAGCGGCCGCCCCATCTTCCAAGGGACGAGTGACATTCCGTCCGGTCTCTTGCCATCGTCACGTACCAGGCCATTCGGTTCTAGAATGGCCGGTACGCCGACGCTGACAAGAGCTCGGCGGATGATGTCGTTGAGGCTGGCATGACGAGATCTTCTTCCCGCGCTTTTTAAACATGACAACCCATGGTGTCCAAATCGGTCTACCATAACTCCACATTGACAGTGATATTAAGGATTGATATTGATATTGATTTATTGAGGAAGGCTATAAAGCCTTCCTCAATAAATGGGCTATCTAGCACTGAAAGAATTTTTCAAATCAGACCAGTAGTTCCTGAGATTAGCACGTTCAATCAAAGAAACAAACTCTTCAGCTATATATATTATTATAAGATTTTAATCATTTATTATTGTTGTCAAAAAATTCCTGTATAGAATAAAATGTCTCGTCCGTTAGGTATCTCTGTAAATAGCTTATATTTATATGTGTCAAATTTGCGGCAGGTCTTTTTGTCTTTCTGTTTCTTTCTTTCTGTCTTTTTGTTGGACATCATAAGTATGCTATGTGCAAATAACGTTATTGTGCACCTTTTATTAAATTTGAATGTATATAGCTTATATATTGTCATATGTCTTTTATCAAATTTAAGTATGCTATGTGCAAATAACGTTATTGTCTTTTATTAAATTTGAATGTAAATAGCTTATATTTATATGTGTCAAATTTGCGGCAGGTCTTTTTATCTTTCTGTTTCTTTCTTTCTGTCTTTTTTGTTGGACATCATAAGTATGCTACGTGCAAATAACGTTATTGTGCACCTTTTATTAAATTTTAATGTAAATAGCTTATATTTATATGTGTCAAATTTGCGGCAGGTCTTTTTATCTTTCTGTTTCTTTCTTTCTGTCTTTTTGTTGGACATCATAAGTATGCTACGTGCAAATAACGTTATCGTGCACCTTTAATTAAATTTTAATAAGTCCGATCTTCTTGAGATTATAATCCTTTCATATTTATTGCTCAGGGTATCTTCGTACACAAAGAGCCACTTTATATACATAAACAAGGCAACAAAGATTTATTTCGCATTTTGAAATAGAAATAGAAACGCAAAAACTATCATACAATATTTATATTAATCCAAACACGTTTTCTTGTAACATAATCAATCAAAAATTAAACTATTTAAGTTACTTTATTGTTCCAAAAATATTCAAAAATGATACGAGTCCGGCAGCACATTGGTAGCACATTTAGTGTTGCAAATGTTTATAGGCGACGGTAACCACTTTCCATCACAGTTGGCTGTCGTCAGTCTGTCTGCTGTACTCCAGCAATAAAAAAATACTTGGTACGTAGAATTATATTAAATTGAGTCTGGAATCCGCGCCACAAAAGAAGTCCCACGGTCGCGGCGCTGTAAAATAAATCATTTTAGGTATATACTGAATAATAAATACGAAATATTCCATAATTACATTTATTTCCGAATTACTTTACGAACAAAATTCTATCAAATAGCGGAGCTACCACTTTTAGTTCTTTTTCAATACATTTGCGCAAAAAATGTAACGAAGAAGCCTGTACATTCATTATTAAAAGTAAAAAATTACGCAACATACAATGGAACGTGCAGTAAAATAGCTACTTAGGTGGCAAAAAAAAAGAATTCCACCAAGGAGTTTCACGTTACGAGAATAAATAAGCTGAATACTCGAACCTCTTTGGAAGCGCTTTTGATTAATACATTTGTCTCACTTTAATACATGAGAAAATCAGACGAAAGGTGTAGTTACAATTTTCACTACGCGCACGTGGCGCCATTTGTAAATGCACCCCATTATCATATTAGAAACGCCAAAGATTGTTGCAATTTTTCGACTGATATTTATGTTTCTTTTGTTACCTATTGTAGTGTTTTCCGGCAAATGTGTTGAAAAACGTTGTCTGACACCTGTGTGATTATTGGTTTTTACAAACTCGTGACTATGCTTACTTTGGTTACATTCATCTACTCCTTTGCAAAAACCAACTTACCGCTCTAGTGTCATTAATGACTATTATTTTCCGTGGAACTTCTTTCGTGACGCGAACACTAGTGATATCTAGTGAACAATATGAAACTAACAATTAAGGGAGGTACCTTAATGGTACTGGGTTTTTCATATTCTGTACCTAACAGTATTCTTTTTCCATGTTATAATTTAATAACCACAATATTTATTTACGCAAAGGTAAATGTAAAATGACTAACAGTAGATTGTTATACAAGAAGTGAAAGTGACATATTTAGGCACGAGATGGTTTGGCGCACGAGCGTAGCGAAGGCGCTAATACTTCGAGTGCGTAAAAAGGCCTTTCACCCGAGATTAACACTGCTTTTCATTTCAAATAAAAGTTATTTTGATATGATAATTAAATAAAAACTGACTAGATAAACAAACAACTACTTGGATATCGGACTTCCTAAGGGAAAGATCAATTCAAGTGGTCGTTGAGTTGAGTTGATTAACGTCGGTGTCCCTCAGGGGTCTGTGCTCTCTGCAACGCTTTTTGTGCTGCATATAAATGATCTGCTCCTTAAGCCCGGTATCTTTGGGTATACAGATGACAGCACAGTTGTAGAGAGATATGTGTCTCATCCACGAGCAGACAGAGCCGAAATCCAATCCTTGCGTACGGGCATGGTTGAAAGATTGAATTTGACCTTGAAAGCAGTATCCGATTGGGGCGATGCTAATCTGGTAAAATTCAATACAGCTAAAACCCAGGCATGTCTGTTTACGGCGAAAAAAGTCAGTTTGAATTATGTCCCATTTTTCGAGGAGTACCCATTCCGATAACCGACCAACTTCAACTTCTTGGCATTTCTTTAACATCCACTCTCAATTTCGGCTCCTATGTTGAAAGTGTAGCTCAGCTGGCTGCTAAAGCTGAGTATACTTTCAAGGGTGAGACGGTACTTCACTGCAGAGCAACTGCTTAATCTTTACTGTGCTCAAGTAAGATCTTGCATGGAGTACTGTTCTCACCTTTGGGACGGCTCTGCCAAACACCAGCTTGAAGCGCTAGAGTCAATTGAGAGAAGAGCCAAGAGGTTGATTGGTAGCAACCAGCTTGTCAATACAAGGCTTCAAAGCCTAGAGCATCGACGCCGGGTTGCTAGTCTATCGGTTTTTTATAGGATTCATTTCGGAAAGTGTGCGGTTGAACTATTCGACCTGATTCCCCCTACACCATTCCATTTTCGGACCACAAGGCGCTCTGGTCTACGCCATCGTTTCACGGTGGAAACGCTACCAGTGCTTACTAAGCATTTCGCCTCCACGTTCCTTCTACGTACGGCAGAATTGTGGAATGCACTACCAGAGTCCGTGTTTCCCGAAAAGTACAATCCGGGTATCTTCAAGTCTCGTTTGAATAGGTACTATCTAGGTAAGCATGCTCCATCTTCGACCGCATCATCGTCCGGCATTGGACGTGATCGTGGTCAAAAGCAAACCTATTTAAGATATTTTTTAAAAACTGATTCTCTAATAAAATCAGGCATTAAATCCATTGTCGTGGTGGAGCAGTAGCTCGCGATGGCCTATGTTTGGTCGCTTGTTGTTCACAACAGAGAAGACAACTGCCAAACATTTGGTAGTATGTATACCATTCGGCGTTGATGCTTCTTTTGGTTCCGTAAAGGAATTGACACCAAGTAGCTGGTCAAATTGAAAAAAAATCGCTATCAAAATCTTCCCCCCCGTTTCTAGATTGCAACAATTTCGTAGGCGTTGATTCGTTTTGAAACACCCAAACCGTCGACTGGCGCTTCGTTTCTGGATCGTATTGATGAAAGGACTCATCACCTATAATGATGTCGTAAACACGCCGCGATGAGCCCGATTCAAATTTGATTATCATATCACGGCACCATTGCACCCGGGCCTGCTTCCGAGCACCGGTGAGGTTGTGCGGCACCCAACGTGAAACTATCCTCCTCACACGAAGATGCACTTGTAGAATCTCGTGAAGGCTGCCTGATCCAATCTGCAGTACGTGCTGAATCTCTTGATACGTAACTCGCCTATTGTCTTGGATTAAATTTTTCACTGCTAGCACATTTTCTTCCGAAAGAGCCGTCAAAAGGGGCGCCCACTTCTTTCTTCATCCCCCAAAGTTAGTCGACCACGCTTGAATTCGTTGTACCAATGATACACGGTTGCTTTAGAAGGGCCTTCATCCATGAATGCCACTTTAACTCGGAAAAAATCATAGCGCGAAAATGTTCCCGATGCAGATTCATTTTTCAATGAAACACAATAATTTAAATCGGCTCGCAAACAATGTGGACGGAAATTATGAAATTGATATGTACCTATTTTTAGTTATAAATAATCATATTTTCAAAATAGATAATAACTAGCCAGTCTCTTATACATAAAAATTTATTTTCGCAATACTTTCTGAGTGACCTGGTATTATCTATGGTTCGCATAATTTTCTAAATTTGTTGACAGTAGGTAGAAACGCTTCCCAGGGACGAAGTGTTATTTTCATCCCTGTAATTAGGCAACTCCAAGCGTGCTTTCAGAATATGAAAAATGATAGTTTACACACTTGCAAACATAAAATTGAAAGTGTATGAAAAGTTTCTTGTTGTAGTATATCTATGGTAGGATTTAACAACTGAATATAAATCGACCATGGGCGTCTTATTTAATGAAGAATGTAGGGTTCCATTGAGGTAACCAACGTCCACAGTGTTTTTGTCATTTGGCTATACCTAATCCTGAAAATACATTTCATCCAAAAACACAACCCCAAAGTATTTTTAATATTGCATTGACTTTTTTTTATAATTTTCAAAATCACTATAGTTGCATAAAATTAAATAATAAATCATATTTGTGAAATGCATACATATACTTTATGAAATGTATTATAACCAATAAAATAAATTACTTCAAACTATGATTTATTTCGGCCTATTTCCAAGTTATCCCTGAAACAGAATTCATGATCCTCCAAGGCCACTGACCTATTTCTAAAGACGTCGTAAACAACCTAATGGTTCCAACCTTGTCTGCATTTTCCAAGACGCGAATTGGATTTTTATAGCCTCGTTCCTACTTCTCGGCCTGTCTTTAACATTTTGCGAACTGTGTTACGAGTTACGAATAAAGGTCTCCAAATTGAGTTTTTGAAATTGTCCCATAGCAGACGAGAACTGTCCCCAAAATTATGCTATTTCGGCAACATTCCCCTAATACTTTAAACCTATCTATGCCAAATCTTAAATGTCATGATGTTAATGATTTTTTTATTATTTTATCTCAAGAAGCCTGGTAGATTCGTGTTTCTAAATTCACCATAATTGGATATATTTAAATTTTATTAAATATGCATTGAAAGTTTTCATTAGATTCAAAATTCTTAATTAAATCTATACCAATAAATAAAATTGAAGTATCTGTATGTGATTTCAAAATAAATGGCAACATTTACATGCAAACTGCTATTTATACTATGCTTAATCATAAACGATCGCTTGTAGAATTTGTCAGTCTGTCTGAGTGTCTCCAATACTTGAAAACGGCTCGGCTTTGAAACTGCTCAATGGATTTCAATGTATATTTTAGGATTTAAAATAGCAATTTTGTCTTATATAAATATTTCTCTCTGTTAACGTTTAAAATAACAATTTTGTCTGATATAGATATTCCTGTATGTTAGGGTTTAATATAGCAATTTTGTCTTATATACATATTCCTGTGTGTTAGGGTTTAATATAGCAATTTTGCCTTATATAGATATTCTTCTGTATTTAATTTTTAAATCTTACAGGGTTCAAAAGACATGCATATAAAGCTCGCTCACTCTCGAAGGAAGTAGCGTGCGTAGCTAGTGTATATTAAAAAATAAAATAACTATAATATATCAAATACTAAGAGGCGGAAATGGACTATACTTTTCCATCTATGTTTATAGCATTCAGTAATTACTGCTATTATGTTAATAAGAAATGCATCTCATTTCTAAGTCTTTATACTTAACGAGTAGCTGTTAACCGGTTTGAGTCGTCAGATTAAACGAATGAAGACGTAGTCGTTCGTTATCTAACAGGTTATTTGTATCAGCCTATTAACGCTTTAACGCAACACTTACATTGGTATTGAAACTATCATTAATAAAGGAGACGGGGACTTTTGGTCCTAACAAATGTAGTGAGTTGAGATATGGCTTAAAAAAGCTTGTAAACATCAGCCCTTAATTCTATATGGAGGAGGAGAAATCTTAAAAATAAAGTCACACATAAAATATGTTATCGATCACCATAATCGATTTATGTCAATGAATTACAACAATTAATAATGGACACGCCATACAATTAATTCATTCAAAATAACTTAACCCACTACAATTATGAAACATATCAAGATAATGAAAAGAAATCTTAAAATCACTCACTATTTTTTGACCTAGGTCCAAGAATGTGTAAAACGTATCTGTCTCCTTTCTGAAGTTATTGCGCTCGTTTACACAACGGTTTTAAAGAAAGTTTCTCTTGCGCATTCTAGAGATTTCAAATGAGCTCCCAGGTGAGGTATTCATTATGCATTATGATATGGGGTTTTCTTAATTAAAGTTAAAGTTGATAGTAGTACAACACTGGTGTTGTAAAGTTGTGTTAGACGACATGACTAGTCTATTGGGTGGGTTGTTAGCCTCTCTACAGTACTGAAGCAATATAAAACATATGAGGTCATTTTTGAGGTTTTTTATTTGTAGGGAGCCATTTTCGTAATTTTGGTCAATTTGGTTATTTTGGTCAATTTGGTCATTTTGGTCATTTTCGTTATTTTTGTCATTTATGTAGTTTAAAGATAGATAGATAGGGGATAGATAAATAAAACTAGAACGGTTTGAAATGAGGATGAAAGTTTGTATGGGAGACCAATCATTTCTCAAGTTTATAGATATAAAAATTTATCATTTATAAAAAAATGCGATAGTAAGTTGATCTGTCAGTCTGTTAAGCCTTCACGGAAAAACTACTAAGAGTACTGGATCGGTTTTGCTGTAATTTTGTTTAAATGTATTTTTAATACAAAAAATGGACATAAATACTTTTCATCCCGGGAGATGGGATAGTTTGCGATATAAAATGAAGTGAATCTTCCGGGGGCAAATAACACTAACATAAAATTTTAATACAATAAAACCTGCAATAATGCCTCCTATTTAAACAAGAGGCACGCACTAGAGTTTGACCCGCAGCACAGCCGCGGGGTAAACTCTAGTTATAGATAAATTTAATTAAAACTACTTTTTAACGGTTTTAAGCGCGGAATTTTATTTGATTTTTATTTCGACGTTTCGGCCATATTTGGGACGACTGTCTTCTTTGATCACGGTTACTGAAAAGTGACGAAAACGTCGAAATAAAATGTCGCGCTTGAAACCCTAAAACCCTGGTTTCAATTATATGTACTAGTCACAAAAACTTAAGAAAAAGTTAGTATAGTTAAATTGTTCAAAAGAGTTGTTAATAATATAGATAAGTCAAGTAATTAAATTTAAGTCTTAGAAGTGACCTGGCATAATTAAAGACATTTCTTGGAATTCAATGGCTATCTGATTTGCCGTATCAAAGCGTAGCAAACAAAATTCATTCCAAGAAAGTGTAATTTTAACTAGGTATTTAGTCTGAAAAGAAGTTCATTTATGAGATGAAATACCGCGTATTATAAGATAGTTCTTTTTCATTGAACATTTACTGTAAAGGTCAACAATAGTCTCATCTGAAGTTTAAAATTAAATAATTTAAATATTTTTCATGATGCGGCTTCATCTTCGATAGTGTTAAAGATTTACGGTCTTATTCAAATTGAGTTAGAGTAAGTTTTTAGTATTCTTTATGGTTCTTAAAGAATACTACAAACTTACTCTCACTCTAACTCATTATGAATAAGACCGTAAGACTGCGGCCAAATGCGTCTTATTTAAAGCGTTAAAAAAAACCTCATTAACGCATAGCCACAGTAGTTTATTTACGTACGTTATCTGTCAATATTTAACAGAAGTAAATCTCACAACAAACTTTTATATTGTTACAATTTGGGCTACCTGAAAGAAAGCACATTTATTACCCGCCGGCGTTTAAGCTGTAACATTGTAGTTCTTTTATGATTGTTTTCTTTTGTTTACTTATTTGTTCGTTATTGTGGAGAGCAGCCTATTGTACTCGTTTATGGCCGTTTGCAGGCATAATTAGGCAGGTGTGCGGATTACGATTTCTGAGAAATTGCGTCGACGCTTGGCGGGCAGACATATTTGCATTTATTCCCTATAAAGCAATGGCCCGATTGAGGAAGGGCAGTCGAGCGATAAGCACAAGCGAAGCAAGACGTGTGTACTACATTCGGTAATCTATTTAGTGACGGACTTTGCGCGTGTTATTGAATCGTGCATTACGTTTGGACTGGTTGTATTCGGTTATATTTTTACCTGTGTTATTCGTGTTTGTATAGTTCTAATAAATTCTATAGTAATTCCAACGGCATTTTAATTCGAGTCCTGCAACTCGTAACAATATCATATCAATTGTATATTGTAATAAATTTATGGGTTTGATTTAATTTTAAATTAATTTATTATTTTTATAGCTTTACTATTAATTGTTTAATTTATAATAAAATTTGTTGTGTTTGATATTGCCATTATGATCGTAAATAATTAATATTTTATTTTACGTATATGTATCACGTATATATTGTACTGCTTCTCCATATAAACCTTAACCATGCCAAATCTCAAACTACGTGCTCGTAATACGCTCAAAAAGTGAACAAGGATTTCCCTTCACGTATTAATATATAGATATTACCTCTAGTTGACGCGTATTGGCAACAAACACCCACTTTCATATTCAATGAAACCGCGCACATCAACCGCGGAAACATTAAACTCTGGGTCCTGCGTGCCGCATTCACGTTATGTCACCCGATGGGGCCCTAACCACGTTCTCTGATATCTTTTCAAAGGATAAAAGTTATACAATGTAAAGAACAGCACGTAAATCTACACTTATGATATCAATACTATAATATCATACATATCAACTCGGAGTCGCAGGCTGGTGCGACAATCTTTGTGCTAATAAAGCAAGTTAACATACAGAAATATCATTCTTGGGGTTCCGTCGTCATTTTTGCAGAACAGGAGCCCTTATAAAACCGTAATGTACATCTATCAGGCTGCCTACGTACATACATATTGTAACGTCCGTTTGTAGGTGTAGGCAGAGACGATATACCTCCACCTGATACGATCCTGACAAATATTTTTCGCTTCATCTACTTTCATTAATCTCTTCATATGTAAATGTTTATTTAAGGTGCTTTTTACCTGACCTTTTTTTATTGCATGAGTTCAGCAGACAGAAAGGCAAACGGCCAACCTGATGGAAAGCGGTTACCATCGTCTATGACATTTGTAACACCAAAGGTGTTCTAATCTGCCAATGTGCGGCTCTCTGAAGGGAGACAGAAACCTGGCCACTAATGTCGGAACACAACTCAAGGTTCTTATGGTGGCATACTCTAGACCAGCGGCGGTAGTCATCCAGAGGGGCAAATACCCTTCCACCTAGCTGTGGGTTGTTTTGTCGCCTTTTACGACGAGCCGCCCGGCCGAAGGAAATTGTATGCTTTCTCCGTTCCTGCACGGATAAAATATAATTCTTTAAAAATATCTTCAATTTGATCACGCTGAGTACGTTGTAGTTTACCGGCACCGACTCTACCAGTCACATTGCTTTTATATACTTGTTTTGTGATTTTGCTTTCATTCATTCAGTCTATATATATAGGATCCCATGCACTAGGATAGCCCATATCATAAAGATTTTTCTCAAAAACTGCAGGGCTTATATGAATGAAACTTAGCGGGAAGAAGTGTTCATATATGTCGTTAAAGAATAACGTAAGGAAATAGCACGATTTGATTTATCTGAAGTTTTTCGTTGAAGATTATTTAAAGACTTAAAAATACATGCATAAATAAATACACAAATCGTGTAGACCTATATTTACAAGGAGAGACAGAATAGATAAGGGGTGCCCTTCTCACGTGTAGCTAAGAAATAAAAAAATCATAGCACACAGGCGTGCAGAGTATTGTTTTCTATATCTTAAAGAAATCGATCGGTTGATCTATTGGTCAAATTTCGGCACTCTGCCTAGTCGCAGCTTAAGCACCGTCCAATCATTGCGAAGGCCAAGCGAACTCCTAGCTAACTTCTGTTTTCCCTTTTACATGAAATGATGTACGTGGAAAGTCACGTCTCTTCTTGGCAGAAAGCCCAACATCTGCAGTGAATAAAGGTTCGCGAAACCACCGGTGTTTTAAGCAATATTGTCTCTGCCTCTTCTGTGAAAAGACTGAATTTGCTGTTTACAAACGGAATCTAGTTCAAGCAAATAGCGATCAAAGCCCCTTAACAAAATCACACTTTAAATATTGTTAGCTAAAACAAAAGGTCTTAGTAGCATTAAGTCAGATTGTCATCAAAGCATTAAGCAATAATTAAGATAAAATACGAAAAATTTTATCGCTAAAAAATAATTATTTAAACCTATTCGTTATTCTTCTGGTGTTTTTAAAAGACTCGAGTCTTTTTAAAACATTATCAAGATTGAATCTTTAAGCAAAATGGATCATGGGATTGAAAATCGCTGCTTTTAGCACAAATTTATTTTTTATGGGAATCCTATTTTAACAAAACATAAATGAAATAGATTCGCTATATGCCTACGTAACTTTACTAATGCGTATTTAAAGTACATATAAATATGAAGCGCGTAGTACGAATATGTATGCGATTTTTTCCCACAGAATTTGTAACATAATTATGGAACACTATAGAAGCGCGCGCACCATGGAATTCTGCACAAGCTTTCAATTCTGTAGATTGCTACCCACTTGATGTGCGTTTTAGGCCTAATATCGTTAGGTAATCTAAAAATTCGAATTAATATTAAATAAAATATTATAGATTATTATTTTATTAAACTCATAAAGATAATTCCTTTGTGAGTACAAAGGAATGATCTTTATGTATGTGCGCACGACAGTTCATTTATTTTTCCAATGATCGTTATTACGTAGGCAGCAGCCCACGCTGTTTGTAAAACGTAAGCTTCCATTTGTGGGAGTATGTCTGTGTCCCACCTACATACATTTTCGAAGCAAAATAAACGTGTCAAAGGATTCACAGAAATCATGAAGTTCTATGATCTAATGTACATATAGATACACTTACAACGTACTGACGGCAAAAGACAACATGTTTTTATTGCAAAACTGACAAACAGACAGACGGCCCAGCTAATGGAAAGTGGTTACTGTCGCCTAAAGACGTTTGCAGCACCAGGGGTGAAGGCAACACATTGCCAGCCTTTAAGATGGAATAAGGGGATGAGATCAAGGGCTCAGTCAGGAGGAATAGGATAGACAAACAGTGGTCCATCGGAACACTGACTTATCGCACGAAACAAAATTAAATTAAGGCTAACCGTTTCACGCCGATATTCTGTGAAAGCGTTGTATCACATCGATTGAGCTAGAGCAGCAGGCTGTAATCAAGATATTGATTACAACACGGCTCTATCACGTTAAACGTCAACATAATGAGGAAAACCTCATATTAAGATTACTATTTTGTAAAACCCGACGACAATCCGCTTTGGAAAAGCATGGTGAATATACCACCTATTTCTCAAAAATATGACAAACCCAAGGCCTTGCAGTAAATTAATGTATAATATTTTATAATATTCTAAACATCATGTGTCTGTACATTGACGCTATTTAAAAAAAATGACAAGTGGAATTGACTATATAAACGATGGAGAACACGGTGCATTATTGAGATTTCTTGTCTGTTTGTTCGGGATTCACGTAAAAAGTACTGGGCCGATTTCGATGCGGTTTTCGCTGATCGACAGCAAATGTTTATACTTAAAATTTGCGCTACTTTTTATCCTCGGAATCCCTAGGGAATTTATTTGGGAATGATTTAAAATGGCAAGACTAAAAAAATATCGAATTCCAATGTGATTTTTTCAGTGATCGATAACAAATTATAGGGTGAATGCTACAGTTATTGGCCATTTAACGTGAAATTTAGTTTTGGAGTTCAATAAAAAACAAGTTAATAAAGTCACACTAACTTAACATATACCGAATAATTGCGAATGAGATGAGGTCTAATGTAATAAAACAACTATAAATAAATCACATGTTTATTGATGAAAAATCTCAATCATAATCAGTCACTTAAAAAATTTAGCAATTGGCCATGAAATCACAGTAATTACCATAACAAGCCACAATAATTAGCCAAACAATTTAAATGTGAAATCTTATCAAATTATTGATCCTTTTATAATCTAAATTAAAATTTTACGCAGCTCAAACCGACTTCTTTGTGTCCAGTTCTTATTAAATTTAAAAAATCTTCTATTTCTTCGTCACTTTCACTTTCCCCGTTCTCAGAAATACTTTCATCATTTTCGATACAAAAGCAGTTATGGCATAAGAAATTTTCTGCTTCCTCCTGAGGTATATGCATAAGGTGGGATTTAGGAATACATAATTTATGATATGCTTTATGACATTCACTACATCTCAATTTTATGCTCTTCACAACTCTTTTACACACACCACAGCAAGAAATAGACTCAGTTTTTTTAGTCTTTGTCAACTCTTTGTCTTTATTTCCACTAGTTTTCGCTTTCTTTCTTCTTTTTTTTGCTATCTCAGCACTCTCTTTGCCTTCTTTTCTTCCTCTAGTTTCTTCTTTTCTTTGAATTTTTCTTCTAAAATATTTTGGTACTCTGGTCCTGATATGTGGTATGGTAGCCTCTCAATGTTACGTTTTCCTTTTCTGGTAGGTGCTGAAGGTATTGTTAAAAAATCTGTAAGTTTTGTTGTTGAACAGGATGGTAGGTTTTGGTCATTTGCTATGCCTAGGTCTTCTAAAGTAACAAGTTCTAGGTCGTTATTCTGTAGATCAAAAGTATTGTTGATTTGTTCATTATTTGAAGGTTGAATGTTAAAGGTTTCTATGTCAGAGTGAGGAAAGTTTTCATATACACAGGTCTGGTGGTCATTTCTCTCGCTAGTTTGTTCGTCCTGGATTTTTTCAAGGTTTTGATGTTTTGCTATAATTACATTTTGACGTTTGTTTTCAGAAATAATTGAAGTGTTAAAGTGTTCTTCTGCTTGGGCATTTGTCGGTTGTGGTTCTTCATTCTCATTCTCTGCCGTATTTTCAGTAGCATTCGAATTATAAAAGTCCCATATTTGATAAAGAATGAAAAAGGATTCGTTGTTTTGAACATCTTGCATTATATTTCTAATATTTTTAAATTTATTTATCATCTCTGCGCCCACAATTTCCGAAAATTTAGAAAGAGATAGAGATTTTGCGGTTTTATCGTCTGAAATGTCTACAGTGTGTTCAGATCTGGATGCCGACTTTGCTAAGCATTTAGAATAATCGACAGCATTTGGATCAAAAGGGTAGAGACCGCAAGCTCGAAAGCCATTGACAATGCAGGCAGAACTAATTTTATCAATCACTTTCTTAAGAACAAAAGCAAAATTTTGCTTCGAAACAACTTCACCAATGTTCTCAAGCAACCATTCTCTAACTGATAATTTCCAGAACGGTTTTACGGTTCTAAATAGTGACACATCAGCTGGCTGAAGAATCCTAGTGGCGTTTGGATACAGAGCAAATATTTCTATTTGAAGAGAGCGAGCTAGAACACTTAGGTCGTAGGTCAAATGAGATTTGTGCCCGTCAACAAACAACAAAACTGGTAACTGAATGTTATTTCTCACCAAAAAAGGGTGAAAAACATGCTCGATAATATATTTAAATGTATCCGCCGTCATCCATCCTGAACTGCTCGTTGCTACACCCCAGTCATCGGGTACAGTTTGTTTGATTCTCTCCGGTAAACGTTGATAGGGGTATACAATCGTAGGTAATACCATCTGTCCATCAGCAGATATTGTAAAAAGTACTGTCATGTTTTCTTTGGCTTTTCCCATATCGATAATATAAACATTCTTCTCTCCTTTTTCAGCAATAATTTTTCCGGTAGATGGACAGGTTTGAAAACCGCTTTCATCAGCATTAAAAATCCTGGAAGGGTCGTGTAAAATGTGGGTTAAATGAGACTTGTTTATCTGATCCATGATTTGAACAAACCAGTTTCTGATGTCAGACTCAGATACACATGCGCTCGCCTGCGTAACAGCTTCGCCTGTTCTTTTGGTTATCCTAGGATGGCGTTTCAGAAAACCTTTTAACCATCCTTTTCCAGGTCTATTTTCGCAAAATGCAGTATTTCTGGGGTTTTTATTTAGAAAATTTTGTACAGAATCTAGAATATCTTCAGCATTTCTAGGAAACCCCCTTTTGCCCATATCACACAGCCATTCTTCTAACTACTTTTCTTCTTCTTTAGTCAAGTAGGGTTCTGGTCCAAATTCACTCTTGCTATCCGGGTGTTTCAATTTAAATTGTAATGTTGATCTGGGTATACCATATTTTTTGGCTGCTGTACGAACTGATATACCTTGACTAACGTCTTCTAAAGCTTTGTCTACTTGTTCTTTGGTATATTGCGGTATTTTTGGCATGTTGAAGCAATCTAAAATAAATTTAAAACAGCAATTTAGTAATTCGCCACGTTACTTGCCAGCTATTGGCCACCCCCGGCTAATAACTGATTCACTGAATTTAGAACTGTAGAATTTTAGTATGCTGTATACTATACCCTTGTAAGATCGAAACTGCTTTGAAAATACGTAAAATGGAAAATTAGTAATTGGCCGGGGATGGCCAATAATTGTAATTCAACCAAATTTGAATTTAGTTATTAGCCAGTAAACATTTGGGGTTATTCATAGTTTGCGAACTTTCAAATTACACAGAATTAGATTTTACGTAATATATTTATAAGACAACTCTTTATTATTTAAATTAATGAATTTAAGGAATAAAAACGATGTGTTTCTCTAAAAAGACATAAATAACTAACAGCTTACCTGAAAAGACAAAGAAACGACATTCAAAGTCCATTCACTTAAATTCCAATTGATATATTATTAAAAACTGTTATTTAAAGCTAAACACTTATCAAAAAACTATATTTCTTTCCACCGTCATTCGTAACTTTAACTGTATGACTTAGGTCGCGTTCCACTTAAATTGTGATATACTGTGTTATTGAATGTTTATACATGCGTTCCTTTGGTAACAATTCCATTACATACTAATAGAAACACATAATATTGAAGCAGTGAACAAGTAAGTTTCATATCAGCTGAAATTGTTCCAAGACTCTTACCTTAATTTTTTCTTAGCAAACCGTCCACATCTGTCAAAACTTTTTCAAACTGACTGTTCGAATGTTGTAGAACGCCATCTAGGCTACATTTTATGAACTAGAACAAAAATGCAATAGATACATGACAATATTTTGTCCTTCTTAGTCATAAACTTGCTTGTATTACCTTATTTTTACCTGTTTTATTATGAGTGGCCAGTTACTATAGCGTGGCCAATTACTGTAGCACTTACATAAAATCTGTGCTATTTTAGCTCAAGAATCCAGCAGGAATTGTCCCAGAGCGATTTGTAGTTATTCGGGTGCATAAAAATTAGCTTATTCCAGCACAGTTTTCACTAAAACGATAGCTTACATTCTTTTTTAAATGCTGTAGTACTTTTTGTCCCGGGAATACTGCGGAAATTTGAAGCCAAGCGTGGGCGAAGTGGCGGTCATATCGAGTTGTATTAAATTAAAATGTCACATGTGGTCATTACAGGACATAAAATTGTATACCCTCACAGGTATTGGTTTCTTTACCTATATATTTATAGTAAATAAGTTTAGAGAGACTGGACATATATATATATATATATATATATATATATATATTAGGTTGGGGAAAATGTTTCTTCGCATTTTATATAAAAATTCAAAAGGTTTTTTTATAAAGTTTATTTACTTTTGACTAAAGTATGTAGGTGCCACTTTGTTGGATAACTTTTTGCCATCTTGTAGGTAGGGACGTGATACCATTGCTATAAAATTTTGGCGCTTCTGATCAAAATATAATATATATATATATATATATATATCCTGTTTCACCTTCTCCCAATTACTTGGGTCGACCCAAAGTGTATTTCTTTCTATACTCCTCTATTCTGACATACGTACTCTGTAACAGCACAATTCATCATCCTTCACACAGTCCATTCATCTCTCTTTTTGGTCTACCTTTGTATCCATCAAGTATCCAGTTTGTAGGCTCCTTCTGGTTGTGGTGGGGTTTTTGTAGTAATCAGTGGACTGTCGTAATATGATTATATGAACTTTATTAAAGATATTACTTGTATGTGACTGCGCCGCTCGCGGCACTCCCCTCCCTCCTCGACGTAACCGGTTGGCCTTAACACTGTTTAACATTCTTTTTGTCACGTGATTTTCATTCCCCCAAGATTAAGGTGTTATTGGGAAGTATTGAAATCCCCATTCCACCTTAATCTTCTTCCTCTCAATTATTCAGAAACTGGAAATAAATATACAGGAATATTTATATCAAAATCGGAATACGGGATCAAAGTTTACGACGAAGTAACTACTCCTTCTTTTGTCGGATTTCTTCAACGTAGAGAGGTCGGTCATACTACACAATAATTCTGTTAGAAACGTAAATTCGTTCTCAGATTTCAGGACTAAATGGAAATATAAACATGAAAAACTAATCTACAAGCAAGTCCTCGGTGGGCGGACCGACGTCACGGCGCCCACGATTCTGCCCGACCATCTAACTAATGTTCCACAGTATCTATCTAATACAGTGTGTTAGAATAAAGATATCTCAATGACAGATCGGCAGCCCAATACGATCTATATGTTCAATTCAAAACCACTGGGCTTGAGACTAATAAAACTCGATTTGTTTGTTAGGAACAAATTGGATTTTATGTATCAAATCTTTATCCGTATAATAGCAGAATAGCGGCTATTCAGATTGGCCTAGCTGCAAATCTTTATATTTACCAAATTTGTTTTTTCAGGACATAAATGTTATAATAGTTTTGGTTCTTATTCCGTTTATTTTTCCTTAACAAAAATAAATCTCAGTGTACTCTTTTATTATAATTTATAATTGCTATTGCGTTGTCCGTACAAGAATTCGAATATAAGATTGTTCCGAACTCGGAAGAACTTGACGGTGTCGTCAAGTCATTAAGTAGAACCTTTTTGAAGTGAAACTTCTTTAGAATCGTTGTGATTTGAAACACAATGAAACGAAAGAGCAACACTAAGAAGAGATAAACACATAAATCTATAGGACTAAGCCTGGGAGAGAATGAGATAGAATACACTATATTTAACTATTTAGACACTATTCTCATACAGATAGAGTTGAAAATGTTTTAAAGTTTTTCGTTAATACTTGAAATTTCGTATTTTATATCTTAAATACATTAGAACGATATAATATATGAAATGTGACGTCACGAAATTTAGAATTCCTCCCACTTCTTGTCACACTTTGTTTCACTTCTACTGCGTGTGAACTGCACACACCCAATTTTTTTTATTCCATAAAAAGCAGCAGCAGACAGGCAGACGGCCCACCTGATGGAAAGCGGTTACCATCGCCTATGGACACTTGCAACACCAAAGGTTCTATAAATGCGCCGCTGCTCTCCTAAAGGAGACTAAAACCTGGCCACTAATGCTGGAACACAACTGATGGTTGTTATGACGGCATACTCTTGACCAGGGGTGGTAGCCATCCAGTCAGGCAAAAACCCTACCAGGTGGTAGGCTGTGGGTTGCTTTGTCGGCTGTTACAAACAGGCCGCCCGTCCACAGGAAATTGTTTTCTTTCTTCGTTCCTGCACGGATGAAACCTACTTAAGCATAACCGCAAATAAAAAATAGTGGTATACTATACAAATTTTGCTAATTCCGTATGTAGAGCACAAAAATATCGGGTTGTTCTTTCTTGTAAGTTGTTATTTGACCGTTATCGCACTTCAAATTACATTACAATGCAGTCGTAATTCATATGTAATTTGGTGATATAATTCATAGATTCAGAAACAATGCAGAGTAAGTTTCATAAACGAACTTTACGTTTTTTGCTCTGTGTATCTCTAGTATTGACTCAAAGTTATTCCTTTATTCCATTCGTTTGCAATTAACGCATAATAATTAAATGAAGTTTTAATGAATGATAGATTCATTAAAACTTCATTTAATTATAAAATATTACATTATAACTCACTTTTTCTTCGTTATTCACTCGTTACACAATCGTTTATAGTAAGAACAAGACATATAATTTCTCTATAAAGTCTATTAAATGTGCTATGGCCTGTGAAATTACATAAATATAGGTATACGTATAAAACGAATCAAACCTGTCATAATCCAAGCATATAGTGCTTGAGAATATACGATGTGTATGTTTGTCGGCTGATATTATTTATTTCTTACAACGCAACGTACAAGTATATTTAGACGCATTTGCACCACCACTTACCACTGTGACACATTACATTCGCAACAAGCGCCCGCCCTCCTTTGCGACGCAAGCCGTGTAATATTGACGTTCGAGCTTGTAACGGTGCAGCTATATAAGTGTTGTTAACTGTGTATTTACATGTGTAATTGACAAAGGTACAACTTTTCAATGAAAATGGGTAAAAGCAGAACTTTAATGCGATTCAGTAAGGCACACTTGTAACCTTGCTTTAAATCGGTTAAGCGAGAAGTTATATGTACTTCTCTTTCTAACCAAATGGTATACCTATTACGAATTCACTTCACAAATCGCAAAAACAAAGTTCTTCTACAGATACAAGCTTGGTCTAGTTTAATTGTTAGTATCCAAACAGTCCTAATTTTAAGACGTAATTTTTTGTAAGCATAAAAATCTATAATATCCTACAACCAAAGTCTTTCTTTTACAGTCATATTTTAAACAAAAACAAGTGGCCGTGTGCAACTCTTGCTCGCCTTTAACAAATATACAATCTTTCAAAATAGCCACGGGAACTTTGCGCTTAGGTTAACTCTGTCCTTTACAACATAGGGCAATTTAAGAAGAAGACTATAAAATGTCTTCAAAACCAGAAACGCGTCGGCAACGTATTGCAAACGTTCATAAGCGACTAAGACCACTTTCTAATAAACGCCTGTTTTTGGAAATAAAAAACACACAACCATAAAAAATAAAATATTTTTTTAAATCGGAAAACCAGACAAACATGTACGTTGTTGTGTGAATATCCCGAAGCTTAGCAAGTTACGCTTGTGTTATCGATAATATACAACGGAGCACTCTGAACCCAAACCTTAGTAAATAACGGGAAGTTCATTTATGAAATTTACCAAGCCAGGAAACGAACCTGGAGCCTTTACGTTACTGACGCTTAACCCGTCCAACCAAAGAGGCCTACAAATTCAAACTGTTTTCCTATACAAACATTAATTATAGAAATTTAAAATTATGTAACACTGTAACATCAAAAGAGTCCGCAATACCCACGCAAAATCAATTTGAACCAAACAACATTGTATGTATTCAACGTATCCTATCTACGACGCGCAAATTGTCTTTGTATCTTTTAATGAAAATTGTATTTAATTTACCGTTACACCACGCTTTTACAGGAGACATTTATTATTCATAAGCATTATTGTTGAATTTATACTCGTTTTGAAATTGAACCGCTTCTAATCGGATTAATGAGCGTTTATCATATGAATTATTAAGTTATATGGACTGTAAAACGTAAATAAACATTATATTATAATCTGATTTTAGTATGTAAGTATCATTTTACATGTTAATGTATTCAGAATTATTAGTATGCTGTTTCATTTGTGTTGAGTCTGTACGTTCGGCCATGGAGGGTCCCCAGCGTACTCGCACAGGTTTAAAGTTGAAGATAATCACAGCTGCTCTTGCGTTTCTGGGTTAGACGAATCGATCTAACACCTCATCTTGGAATCCCAGATGCACGACCGCGTCAGGTGCAGATGCGACCTGAAAACAGCAACAAAAACCCGATTGACACAGAGCTCGCTTCGCACATTGATGACTGGGTAGGAGATCAAGCCACCCTTGCGGTTGTATATAATTTCAAGTTCATGTTGTGTTGTCGCAATTCACTGCATCTATACAACTTAAAGTTATATTAAATTAGTATCTATTACAAGTGAAAATTTGAAATAAGATCAATAAATAGGGTTGATCGTGTCAGTTCAAGCTTATTAAAATAATAAAATAGAAAAATTTGTATATCTAATTGTAAGCATGCCACCGGAAGTCCAACACTACAGCTACCTCCGAGTGAAGGTGTCCATGACGAATTACGCCTTGACATAATTTGGGTTCAAAGTTCATACATAACTAAGGGTTCGGTAGAACTGACAAATGTCTTATTTTTGTTATTTGGCTACGAAATTATAAAAAAGCAATGAAAAAACCCCACATTTCCGACTTTACGCAACAGATGTTGAAAGGATTTTTGAAGGTCTAAAAGGTCACTTTTCTGAGAATTTTCCACTTCATAGTAGAACTCACACAACTTTGGAAGTTAATATCTTGTTACCTATTGATTTAAATAAAAAAATATTACGAGACATTGATATGTTTTTTAAAGATTTGACTAAAGATAATGCATGCACTATATGCAATGCAAAATTCAACTCTTAGTTACATGTATAGCAACAACTTCAATATGTAGTATTCTTTTTATTTTAAAAAAAAGAAGTAATTATTCCATTTTTGACAAAATGGATACAGAACCCTAAAGAGAAAGTTGAATATGTAAAACTAAGAATATAAATCCCAAAACTATTTAAGGATTCTCAACCAAAATTCAGCATTAAAACACGTTTTGCTCTTGTAAATCTTGTAAATAATTATATAAATCCCGCTACTCTCAAAGCTAAAACCCTTGTTTAGTAACAAAAAACAAGTACGCATTAAGCGCAATACTTACCGAACATATCCCGTATAAGCCGCAGGACTGCGGATCAGGACGCCTTGTCCTATTTGCGAATTGAAACTCGTAAGACCCCAAAACAATTTGATGATAATGCATGCCGCAATGTAATATTTGAATAAATTTTTGGAATAGTCATTTACAAAATCTAAGAAAAAAAATATAAAAAAGATATTTATTTACGGCTTTACTTGTAAACATCTCATCCTAATCTTATTTTATCTAAAAAATTGTAAGTTTCTAATCAATGCTTATCTTTTTACATTTATAAACTTGAGTGGTTTATGAAAAGCGTATAGATTAAGAAAATTTTAATGGTAAATATAGGTTGTAACCAAAATGATTATTTTTGTTAAAACTACGATTTTGCATCTGTGATTTTGACAGTTGACCTTTAGTGTTTCTTATTTTCATGACAATCACCTGATTCGAATTAAAACCGCCATCTGGCCCCTGACCCGTTAAACTTAAACTTAGTCTAGGTGTTGTTTAATTTTTACAGGTATTTAAGACTTACTCATTGCCAATTCCTTCCTATATCTTACTATCTATTAATTTAATATAATTTAATTTTCTACCAATGGTTAAGGTAAAAGAATCGATAGTAAAATATTATATAGAAACCT
Organism: Dendrolimus houi; assembly: GCA_039645545.1. Classification (NCBI taxonomy): domain Eukaryota; kingdom Metazoa; phylum Arthropoda; class Insecta; order Lepidoptera; family Lasiocampidae; genus Dendrolimus; species Dendrolimus houi. The sequence goes on from CM077132.1 coordinate 12,421,796, forward strand.
GGCATAAGATACCTTTATTATTATGAATCGTGTATTACTAAGATTTTTACTAAGCAATTGCTTAAAATTTAAGAGGGCTTTATAAGTAAGAATATATTTAACAAATATTATTACTATTTATTCACTGAACACAGACTTATGTGCAATTTAAAAGTCCGTTCGAATGCATATAGTTTTTTAAGCCTAGCCTAATAACCTAACTCTTGTATTAAAAACGTTTCACCCAAAAAAGCTACAATATAAGAAGAATATTAACAATGAGAATTGCTCAATAAAAAACGCCATATATGGCGCCACAAGTCATTTTTTTTTTGGCTTTTTGACGTTTTATTATTTAAATCATATTTTTATTTAAGAAAAGAAAAGAAAATAATTTTATTTAGAACACTTGAACTAATATAAAACTAAGTGCTAACAAAAATAGACTTAAAACAAAATTTGTCCTAAAAGGGGCATCAGTCTCAGGATTATGCTAGTCTGTCGACCAGCGCTGGTCTCCCGCTGAGCCCATAAGGTATGCTCACGGCAGACCATTTAATGATCAGGAAACTTTTTAAGACTCACAAACTCCCATATCTTTTTAAAAATGTTCATATGGTTGACCCGACATGCTTTAAATAAATATTCTGTTTGATAGAATATCAGCAGTTCGATATTTTATATCAGCTTTTCCTTAGGTACAAATAACTTATGCTTCAAGTATCGTAATATTATTAGTATTGCCCGTTCCACGGGTGCCTATACATTATTCATACATTTCATACGTTCACCAAACCCCACGATATGAGTAACAGACAGATTTATACGCTTTTGAGTAACAATATTTGTTCTTGTTGTGGGAATTGTTGTTTCTGCAATACTTTCTGGGATGGTTAAGCTGAATATGTCATATTGAGTGTTAAAAAGCTGTTTAATTTGTGTGACGTTTGATAAAGTTTCAGGAGAAATTGTACTCTATTTGAATAAGAAAAATGTGTATACACTTCAACAGGAATTAAATAGGCAACACTTTATTGGCCGCCAAGATATACATTTACAGAAAGGTATAGTTATAATATTTTCTTAGTAAAACAATAAGCGGCTTCATTGCCTAAAGCAATCTCTTCTTGGCATATTACTGAATATACTGCGTATTCTACCTACTGTAATTATAACGGGGAGTATTCCGTGGAACTATTGTCTTCGTCTTCATTCTACCAACGCGCCGTTTGCCATCAGCTGGGCGTTTATCTGCACTTTATTGTGCCGCTTCGTTCATGTACGGAACGTTTCTCTTACGCATCATGGACATTTGTAATGAGCACCCGGCTGAGGTTTTCTGACAGCGCTACGATATGGAGTTTTTCAAGATTGTCATAAAATTTCTTTAAGGTTGATAGTGCTTTGGTATCTCTAGTCGCAAACGTCCATTGATACGCTAACTGCTTTCCATCAGTCGGGCGGGCTGTCAGCCTGTCTGCTGTATTCCAGCTAAAAACGTTCAAATTTTTAAACATTGTTGAAAATGTTAACTTACCGCTACATCCAGTGATCGGGAAAATAGAGCAAATTTTATCTTAATTTGACGAGATGATATCAAATGGAAGGATTAAAAATCACCAATATATAAATAAAACATTTATGTGCCTACTTGAATGCCGGAAACAATTAGATATAATGGCGCTCTTAACCACTATACCATATCTTCTCTCTAATTTTAGATTAAATATACCTACTTTTCTGATTATTTATTGGTTATGTATCTCTCAAAATGTCGCCTGAACCTAAATAGCCTTTTAACACCGGATATCTACATAATTTATGTTTATTTAAACTTGATAAGTTTAGTATAATTATATTTATGTGTTATAATAAACAATAATCTCAAGACCTATGAGTACGATTTGAAAATATATTTATTTGTTAGATTGCATCTGTATCTCGAAAGATTGGATCCACCTTGTGTGTAAGTATATGATGTTATTATTGTAGGCAGAATTCAGTTTGCAGAATTTTCGGTGGGAATTTAAAGTCATGTTTTACTCTGCATTTCTATTTCCAGAGAGCCTACTATTTATGTTTTAAATAAACAATAATTGCAGGATATTAAATTTTTTTATAAGTGTACAGCATTTTAGTTAAAAAAAACAGTGATTTAGTAATTAATGCAATAAGGGCAAGAGGAAAGCCAACTTTTTGGTCTTCATTTAAAAACAATAGACAGAGCCAATTTTATTAAAAAACTTAATTTAAAGACTAGCAATAAACATAGTAAACCTGTTCCATTTAATAAAAATTGCGGGTAATGTTCACGAAATTAAACATCTGATTTTTATCATGACATTGTGGAGAGTCGAGATCATTGTTGAGAACAGAAGCTTTCTAGGTCAATCTGGGCTGTAATTTATTTGGAGAGAGCGAGCGTGAACTCGATACACGGCGAAATACGAACCACTAGTGCAGCGAACATTAGTTCTAATTCTGCTTCGGCTGCTGGAAACGAAAAAGCATAAAAATTAAAACACATTGATTTAAAAAGAAAACATTTTTTATTTCTCGAGGGTATGTCAAGACTGTGATTCTAAAGAATTCAATGTTATAGTCCTCTCATTCATCAAGTTTAGATAATATTTTTTTATTTCTCGAGAGTATGTCAAGACTGTGATTCTAAAGAATTCAATTTTATAGTCCTCTCATTCATCAAGTTTAGATAATAATATTTGTTTTTATTAAATATATAGCTTACAATATCGCCTGAAACAAACATTTTAAGCGCTTTAAATTATTATTGTTACGAGTCGCGAGACTCGAATTAAAATGCCGTTAGAATGACTATAGAGTTTATTAGAACTATACAAACACGTATAACACAGGTACAAATATAACCCAAAACAACAAGTCCCAACGTAATGCAGAAAGAAGGTCGTAACTCAATAAAACGCGCAAAGTCCGTCATTTATTAGATTCCCGATTGTAGTACACACGTCTCGCTTCGCTCGTGGTTCTCGCTCGACTGTCTCCCCCTCCATCAAGGCATCGTTTTATACTGCACAAATGCAATGTCCCCGTATCTAAGTCGGCTTAATCCGCCACACCTGGCTAATGACTCTGCCGCAAACTGCAATAAAAGAGTATAATAAAACAATGGACTGTTTTCTAATCACAAATTTTAAACACAAAGTAAACAAAAGAAGACGATCATAAAAGAGGTACAATTAGTTTAAATGCCGGCAGGTAATAAAATGTCTTTTGTTTCAGATATGCAGGTAGGTTTTGTTTTTGTTGGGACCTGAGTTGTAACATTATAATCTAAATACTTGTGGCATATACTTTAATTACCTTTTCGATATTGAAGCTTAACACGGGATTCTTTTTAAGCAGTTACGAGTGAAACTATCTGCAGAGCTCTAGTATATATGTGTATGTAGGCATATTGTAGCATACGACTAAACTGGAAATTAAGTTTTAGAAATCGGAGAGAAATATGGGATATTTTTATTCTGACAAACGCATGAATTACTTTAATACAATTATGTAGAAGTAGATTAAATGAAAATACCCAAAAAATAAATAAAAAAATAACTTTCAATTCAATTCAAATACTTACGTAAAAGTAGTGGATATTGATGTTTTCCTTGATTACATTTTCGAATTTTTGTTTCGTCATCATCATTAAAGAACTGAAAATCTAAGTGACATTGAACTACTAAGGAGAACTTATGAATGAGTGAAAAATTGAATTTAAGACCGCAGATTATTCAAGTACTGAAATTCGGTTTCGGCACCAAAAACCCTTTAATTCGCACGGTAGCGACGACACTCCGCGCGGCCCATTACATCGCGTACCCTGTTGGGGAAAATCGCTTTTTGCACTTGCCTACGATCCTGTAAACGCTCTGTTTCTTGTTTTCGTCGTTTCATATTGTTTGTTTGAGATACTGTCGCCGCAACCAATTTGCGGTTGGGCTTGCTCACTGGTACCTAATTATTTGTTATATAAGTTTACTACTACGATGATTCTGTTATATTACATTTTGTTAAATGAAACAACCTTCTCCAGAATAAATGCATTTGCAATCCTTCCAAAATAACATGTGATCAGAAGGCTGGTCTTCCACCAACCACCCACCTTGATTCCATGATTTTTCGGAAATCTGACCAAGGATATACGAGTATTAAAAAATCGCGGACACCACTTTAATTTTTGCACAAGATTAGTACTTACATCAATGCGTAGCGACGTACATAATTACACCTTTCTTGAAACTTGAGCGTCTTGAAAATATTTGTAAAAGATTCACATTTGGTTTAAAAGAATCTTGTTTCTGAATACCGCAAAAAGCTTAAGTGGTTGCCTATGGCACTTCGCCGGAATGCTCATCTCCTCCAATTACTATATCGCATTTAATTCATACCTTATACCCCCCTCCTTACTTTAAGGAATGTTGACACCTGCACACTCTTCAACATTTTATTCCAACTCCTTTGCCACGCAGACTGTCTTCCTTTGGAACTCTTTGCCCATAGACGTCAGAAAAGCTGAAACCTTTGCCATATTTGAAAATTCACTCAGGAAACATTATGTTAACCTTCCGCAACAATGTACGAGTATGTGCTAGTTTACTCTATCTTAAATTGTAATCTGCTGTCCATGTATATCACTATTTTTTATCCAATTTTTTTCTTTTTTCATTAGTTTTAATGATTAAATAAGTTAAAAATTTCCTTTGAGTGAGTCAGGTTGTCTGGAAGAAATCGCTTTTAGTGAGAAGCCCGCGTTTTATTTACCAAGTATGTAACTATTATCTTGTTGTGCATTTTTGTAACTTGTGTTTTGGTGAACAATAAAATGTTATATCTATCTATCTACCTTTCTGGCAAATGTTGTTATTTATATAGACCAATTATGTTGGTTCTGAGAAAACTGACTGATGGACATGATGATTGTATAATAGTTTACTTATTGGCAAAGTTGCTACGAGACTCTAAAACCACAATAGCTACGATATATAAATTATTAAGTTATCCCTAACAGTAAATAAGATTAGCGTACGGTGTATAAAGCTAATATAACAAGAGAGAGTTTGACTAAAGTTAGCTAACAGTCATCTTTGTGTCTCAATTAAGCCCGCCTGAGATAATCAGGGCTGAAAACTACGCTACCTAATAGTATAAGCTCTTTTAGTACGTAGTAAGCAAGTCTAAATGATACACCCATAATCAATTTAATGTACCAGTGCTGGGCGTGGGGTCACTATTTTTCTTTTCCAATGCGTATTGGTGGGTTTTAGACGCCGGTTATCTAAATCTGGAATTTTCTTGAATGGGACTTTTTGGATTAATTATTGGCTTTATTATTCTTCCGTAGCCAAATTACGAGAACAACGGGAATGTTCCTGTCCGATCGAATGTTTGGTTTTACTAAAAAATGCCCATTGTAAATTAGTTACATTTGACTTACCGATAGCTCGTGCAGATTTTTTTATTTAAAGAGCTTGAATGCAATATCGTATGGACGGTGGCGCCACTCGGAGACGTTGAAATGTCGATTTGGTTGACACTCACGATTTTACAGTGGCGTTCATACGAGTATTTGCAAACTCACGAGTCCCCCCGAGGTGTGACAAACGTCTGCCACCTCTCCGGTACCTACCTTTCGTTGTTCGCGGACTGCCGACTGATAGATAAAACAAGCATGTTTAAGGTAGTCCAATAAAAAAAAAAGGGAAAATGGCCACAAACTAAGAAGACATTTTATACCTACTTTTCGTTGTTCGAGGACTGCCGACTGGTAGATAAAACAAGCATGTTTAAGGTAGTCAAATAAAAATAAATAAAAGGGAAAATGGCCACAAACTAAGAAGACATTTTATACCTACCTTTCGTTGTTCGCGGACTGCCGACTGATAGATAAAACAAGCATGTTTAAGGTAGTCAAATAAAAAATAAATAAAAGGGAAAATGGCCACAAATTAAGACGACATTTTATACCTACCTTTCATTGTTCGCGGACTGCCGACTGATAGATAAAACAAGCATGTTTAAGGTAGTCGAATAAAAAATAAATAAAAGGGAAAATGGCCACAAACTAAGAAGACATTTTATACCTACCTTTCGTTGTTCGCGGACTGCCGACTGATAGATAAAACAAGCATGTTTAAGGTAGTGAAATAAAAAAAAATAAAGGGGAAAATGGCCACAAACTAAGACGATATTTTATACCTACCTTTCATTGTTCGCGGACTGCCGACTGATAGATAAAACAAGCATGTTTAAGGTAGTCGAATAAAAATAAATAAAAGGGAAAATGGCCACAAACTAAGAAGACATTTTATACCTACCTTTCGTTGTTCGCGGACTGCAGACTGATAGATAAAACAAGCATGTTTAAGGTAGTCAAATAAAAAATAAATAAAAGGGAAAATGGCCACAAACTAAGAAGACATTTTATATCTACCTTTCGTTGTTCGCGGACTGCCGACTGATAGATAAAACAAGCATGTTTAAGGCAGTCAAATAAAAAAAAATAAAGGGGAAAATGGCCACAAACTAAGACGACATTTTATTGTAAAAAATATAAAAACTGGGACATTATTTTCTAAGCACTGTCCTTAATTTCGTGCATCTGAAAGCGATCTTATCGTCTGAGCGACCGTAAAGGATTTAGCTCAGCCCTAGATATTCTGGGGTCGGGGTTCAATGAACTTTGTTATTGGAATATTCGGATCACTTGTATAAACAATAGAATAGGGCCAAAATCGTATAAAGTTTACATTTATGCCGACATTACGGGATTTTACGCTTAGTTGTTTAAGCACAAGTAGAATATAGAGTAGGTAGATACTTTCATTGTGGTTAGGAGCGTTTTTTTTCTTTTAGGGCTTAAACATTTCTGGATAAGAGAACCTTTTTATTATTTTAATCGTATTAGATAATTGCTGCCTCGTGCTCTCTATCAGACAGAAGAATAATCATCAGATTAAATGAAATTGTTGGATTATTCAAAACAAATTTAAATACATACGTTTAATGTTCATGTAGGTAATTATTACTATGGTAACAAATATATTATTTACAGGGAAGTAATTAATTCTCAATTATATTTAACTTTATATGTAAATAAAAACCTTATCGTACTCTTTCACGCGAGGAAGAAACGCTATATTATGAGATATGAGCACAAACTGTGAAAGTTAGATAACCGAGTAAAGGGTGTTTCTTAATTCTCTATTGTGCACAAAAAGTTCTATGTCAAACTATAAATAATGGTGATATACAAGCAAGCGAGAAACTATTCAGATGTCAAGAATAGTCTTTATCTGATAAGATGACCATTCATCTAATTTTGATGTAAACCTTTTAATTGATATTTCTCAATGCTCTTTTAAAACTTATCACTACTGTAATAACAAATGAGAAAATACTTATATATAAAGTTCTTAGAAATAGCTCTCCAATAAGTAAATATTGACTAATATAAGTAGACGAAATGTGAGACGAATTATATTCTAACTTGTTATGAATTACGCGGATTGAATGAAAAATATTTACAACCTGCACTGCTAGGCAAAACGTTTTAGTTTGTTCTAAACAAGCAGCAAGAAACTCTTTAAAAAAAGTTTCGCCCCGCATTAATATTAGACTACAATACACATCAACACTATATAACCGTCAGTCAAAACATTTATTCAGTTTAATATTTGTCGACAACAGGGCTTTGAAGCCCACAAATAGAGCGTGAGAACAAGCAAACAGTTGATGTACTGGTGACCGATAGTATCGCAGCTCTATCCATCGAAATACTTTGGGATTTATGACCTTATCACCCCCGAAATAAGGTATAAATGTGATTAATTTCATTTCACGAAGGCCGGTAACGTTGTCTCGTCACGGTACCAAGATATTTCCTCTAATCCTTGTACTTTGAATATTGGACTGGTTAATCTTTATGATTACTTTTATTACTGTTAGCGGTTACTATTACATACGAGGATTTATTTCTAATGAAATAATATTTCACTCTTTCGAACACCCTTATTATTTGTAATATAGTTATGAAGCACCTATAAATATTATTCAAAAATAATTTATACGGAATGCACATATAAATTGAGGCAATATTATATGGGTAGTCTTTCTTTCTCCGTTCGTTTTTGCTAGGCTTTATTTTCTTACATAATCTACTGCATTTTTGACATTCTTCGACGTGTTAAATTGTCCACTGCCTAAAAAATACTGCTTTATAGTGTCCATCTATATGGGACAAAGCGCGAGGAATATATGATAACAATCATTATAAATGATCTCCCAGAGGACGTGCAATCCAAGTACAAAAATAACCACATATCAATCAAATATAATCTAAAAAGATTCTATATTGATTCCCAAAGCGGACCATCATGCTCACATGTGCAGACCTGGGACTAAAATGATAACCATATACTAGAATGATGATAACCCCGCTTTATTATCAAATCAGAACTAAACACTAGAATGATGATAACCATTACTCGCCTCTGCTCCTATTTTTGATATAACAATATTGTGTACACGACTCTCTGCGGCACGAATAAACCCATGAGATTTCTGTGCCACAGTTGAAATGTGTTTCTAATGTAAGCATATTGGATCATAAATTAAATTTAAAAAAATATAAATGAAATAAAATCCTATGACTTTAATGTGTATAATAACGTATTAAAAAGAATGGGTTTACTAAAACGTTTTACAATTACAATTTAATCTCTAAGAGGAGTGATTCGATATTATATTAAATAAAATTTGGTTTCGATGTCTGTATGTGTATTTTGTAATTTCACAGTTTTTTATGCGTTTTAGTTTTTTAGATAAAGTATTAGTTACTTGATGTTAGACGTATGTAAGGTGAGTGACGTATGAATAATTTATAATATGTTAAAATGAGGTTTATTGGAAATTAAAAAGTTGCGTTATTCGCAAACACAGCAATCCGCGATGTTAAAAGACGAAAACCTTTGGTCAGTATGTAAAACCTGTCATAACGCATGATAAAGAAACGCGCTAACAGTGGATTTAACTACAAAATTAAACAACTAGCAGGTGAAGACGGATTGAAAAAATGATTTCACAATGTAAAGATCTCTAAATAGTAAAACGTAGTTCTTCTGTTGTCATAAATTAAATAACAATAAACATAGACACTTCGTGCTTAAAACTTGACGTACATTTATCAAATGTTGGTATGAATAAAATCCAGTTCACTGCTATGCTAATCTGTCACGACTGAACGACGAGAAAGCTCGATGTTAAATCAGACTGGCTTAAGAGGCTTTCTATTCAATACTTTGCTGTATCTTATTAGTTTTAGTATCATATGTACTTACTCGTTCTGCGATTATTAGTGCTACACTGATTTCAAAATATATTATACCTATATCCTCAATAACTTATCCGCCACTAAGTCCACATTTTTATGTTCTTAGTGCCAATTTTTCAATCATCAGATATAAATTATAACCTGATTAAATGTAAACGTGAAACAGCTCGACAGTTTTATTTGCGCAACTGTAATTCATTTGAAGAGTGTGCAATGATATTAGATGTGATGTAAGGCTCTTGAATAAATTCGATCTTAAAACTGGCTTTTATTTTCACTTTTGTAAATATATTTTAGTCGTACAAAAATGGTGTTTCCATTTTAACTGAATTCAAAACCTGTGTCTTTTTACATTTTTGAATTCCCACTAATGAGAGCGAGTTTTATACACATCTCTCATTGGTTAGTCGTATCCTTACGTCCTGGCTAACACAGGCATATAGGCATTAATTAACAATAATAAAAGTAGATCATTAAGTTATTGATAAATTTAATTAAATTAAATAAATAAGAAAATTGAAGTGGATAGTTATATATAATTTATTTTATGATTAGAAATTATGATTATACATGAATGATAAACATAGCGTAGATCAAAAGAATGTTGTTGCTAGTTTTTTCATAAAGTAGCACTTGTCAAATGTCAAAAGCCAAATGCCAAAAGATTGATATTGAACTTGACCTACTTTTGTTTATGAGAATTATATTTAAATACAAGTTTTATTTATTACGAAATTTTCTAAAAGTGTATAAGCGAATAATTGAGTTGGAAACCTGAGCGTGTGGTAAGGGCATCCACTACACATTCATGTTGTATTTTATTGGATGAATAACTTTTATCTAACGATTGAAAAATCGGCCCTTAATGAAGCAAAAACGTAAATGCAACGCCTAATTAAACTCAATTATTTTATTTCTTGCCAAAAGCCTAAATATTAATTTCTTATCTGTAATTTAGAAATTATGGTTTATTCATATAATATTTTACCTTGTATATGACACTCTTGAAGATTGTTTTTTGAGATAAAAGGTAGCCTATATTGTCCTTTCTCAGGATACAATCGATTTCTCCGACTTTCATAAAGACTTTTCAGCCGTTTGGTCGACTACATCTATTTAACAGCCTATACGAAAAATATGTTCACTACGAGTGATGATGACTTGCGAGCACTCAAGCGCAAGGCTACTCGTTCGCTACATGACCTCAAAAATATACTTATTTATCCATGAAGCAGCGCGTGCGACAAACACCAGGTGTCTGCCAGGTGGTGGGGCATTTGCCCGACTGGATAGCTACCACCCCTGGTCTAGAATATGCCGCCATAACAACCTTGGTTTGTGTTCCAGCATTAGTGACCAGGTTCCAGTCTCCCTCAAGAGAGCAGCAGCGCATTTGTAGCACCTTTGGTGTTGCAAATGTCCATAGGCGATGGTAACCGCTTTCCATCAAGTGGGCCGTCTGCCTGTATGCTGAACTCGTGCAATGAAAAAAAAAACGCACTACACCTTAATACACACTCAGGCGCTTTTCTGCTCTGCTTTCTTTAGGTATTATTTCCTCATTTATTGATTTAAGTTCGATGTTCGAAAACGATAACGCATTAGTATCACCTCTAGTTTTGCCAAGTTTCATAAGCGATGAACTATAACCACATCCACCAGTTGGGTTGTTAGCCTGTCAGATGATTACTATAAAATTATTTAGTTTAGAGAATACAGAAAAATTATGTTTGTGCAATTTTTATTTAAAATCAAGCACTGACCCATCGCCTAGTACAAACCCTTATTACTAATTTTGTATAGCATTTAGTGAGATTTTTTTTATTACAAATAGGATCGCGTTTGACCACGATCTCGTCTAATATTAGACAATGATGCGGTTGAAGATGGAACACGCTGACCTAGACAATACTTACCTGATCAACATCTGCCTGTTTAGCTATTTGAATAAAATTAATAAATGCTTGTTAGCCTTGAACCATATTGGTATAAGTTTATTATGTTCTTTCAACACAAGGGATGTTCATGGGATATTTTATACCCCGAAAAATTGGCTAATTTACGTAAATCCAGGATTCTCCATTTACGCGAACAAAGCCATAAGAAAAGCTTAAACTTAAATTACTTAAACAAACAATGAAGCGACAGCTAAAGAAATAAAAATATCGCAACCGTCATGCACTTCTCTATTATTTTATAGCAGTAAAAGTGCTCGGTAAATGTTAACAGTAGTTAATAACGTTACCAAAACACAGAAAGTAATTAAAAAGTTGGCTAACTCATAAAACTAACTAAACTTTACAAGTCATGGTACTCAAAAGACAGCGTAAAAGCTAAATTATTTTTATGTCATATTTTTATAGCAACATATTGTTATGTATACTAATTCTGATACTCACATTTATATAACTTAACAAGCTTGTGCCCGTGACTTCGTCCGCGTGGAATAGTTTAAAATAAGTATACGTTGGGGAAAAAGTTTCTTCGCATTTTATATAAAAATTCAAAAGGTTTTTTTATAAAGTTTATTTACATTTGACTAAAGTATGTAGGTGCCATTTTATTGAATAACTTTTTGCCATCTTGTAGGTAGGGACGTGATCCCATTGCTATAAAAATTTGGGGCTTCTGATCAAAAAACTGCGACAAGTGGTTTTGGCAGTCCTCTCGTGATGTTAACCTGACACTGCCTAAGGAATTTTGCGGAGACCGTAACAGGTGAAAATCTGAAGGTGCAAGGTCAGGACTATACGGCGGATGCATTAAAACCTCCCAGCCAAACTCTCGTAATTTTTGCTGAGTGGCTAAAGATGTTTGAGGTCTAGCGTTAACATGGTGAAAAACCACACCCCTTCTGTTGATTAATTCCGGCCGCTTTCTCTCAACTTTTTGCTTTAATCTCATCAGTTGTTCGCAGTACAGTTCAGAATCGATGGTCCTTCCTGGCGGTAACAGCTCATAATGAATAATGCCCTTCCAATCCCACCATACACACAGCATCACCTTGTTGCGAGTTAACCCGGGTTTCGCCAGTCTGTGAAGCCTGACCGGCCTTTGACCACGATCTTTTTCGCACGTTATTGTCATACGTGATCCACTTTTCATCACCAGTTATCAGCTTCTTCCAAAATGGTTCGGTTTCATTACGTCGTAATAAAGAATCACAAATGAGTACACGGTTCATTAGGTTTCTTTCAGTGAGCTCATGAGGCACCCAAATATCGAGCTTTTTAGTGTACCCAGCTTTTTTCAAATGCGCCAAAACCGTTTTATGGGCAATTCCCAGTTCTCCAGCTACATCGAACTACTAATATGCCGATCTTGCTCCACTTTTTCAAAAATGGCATCAATTTTGTCCGTAGCAGGGCGACCAGAGCGACGTGCATCTTTGATATCAAAATTTCCGGATTGAAAACGCTTAAACCAAATTTGCGCTACTCTCACAGATACTGCATTAGGTCCATAAACATTACAATTTTTTTTTCGCTTCTTGTGTTGCATTTTATCTTTTTTGTAGTAAAATTTTAAAATGTATCGAATTTCTTCATTAGATTCACTCATTTTAACAATAAGAAAAACAAATGAAAATCACACATTTTCCTAATTTGAATTTGGAATTGTCTTCTTTAAAATTAAAACTTTTTAATGATACCAAAACCAGCCAGATACAAACAGTATAGCCAAAGAGATCTTATTACAAGTTCATACATACTATATGCGAAAAGACTTTTTCCCCAACCTATTAGGTTTTTTTAACCCCCCATTTTGAAACATTCTTCATTGGTGCCCCGCTTCTGTTTGTCTTAGCGCGATGATATATAGCCTATAGCTTTCTCGATAAATGGACTATCTAACACTAAAATAATTTTTCAAATCGGACCAGTAGTTCCTCAGATTAACGTGTTCGATCAAACAAACAAACTTTTCAGCTTTATATATTAGTATAAGATAAACGGATTAAGTCTGTATGTATACCTTTAATAAAATAATTTTATTTCTTCTTAAATATTTAAAAATGATTATTATTCATGAATAAATTATGATGAAAAAATCAACCCTTTCTCTTAAATTTAGGTTTGAAATTTCTTCACAGAAATTGATCTTTACAAGCTATACTATGGATTGGTGTAATAATGCTAATGTTATTTTCTTGTAATCAACGGATTCGATTCCTCGACTAGGGAAATAGTTTTTTTTTTAATCTAATGATACCACTTTATTTTTGATCAAAATCGGCCTCGAGATTCCTTTGAGTGTTTTTCGCTATTTCGTGTATATAGTTTAGGATTGGAGCCCTGAAAGCCCATTTAAAAAATTTAACCTGTATATTTTGTCCCTGTAAATCAATTTTCACGAGTTACAGATCGAACCTTGAAACGAAACTAGGTGGAATGCTCTAGTCTTTGTTAATGAATAAACCCGACAAAATCGCCAAATACACATTAAACAGAGTTACATAATTTTGCGGGTAGGATATTAATAAAGTCACCGAATTAAGGTTAATGAGCTTTATTCCAACGTCAATATCATCTCTCATCGCGAGTTAATCGGATTTAACGATGGGTTAACGCAACCGGCGACCGTGACTAACCATGCTGATGAAAATTTTAAAGCATTCAACAATGTGTTTGCAATAAAATTATAGACTAGCACTTACCATGCGGCGTTGTTGTCATAAACGTCAATTTCGTATTCTGATGAAATTCTGAACACCCTTCATTTTATATGCAAAATACGTATATATATAAAATTATATTATCACAAAGTAATTATAGGTTTGGATAAACATTGTAAAATCTCACTTTCACATCTACATATAATAAAAATATACCTATGGATATTTGGTATTTAACTCTACAGTTGTGTAACTTTCATTTCATAATCAATCATTATTATACACAACTAAGTATATATATATATATATGTGTGTGTGTGTGTGCGTGTGTGTGAAATTATGTTTACGTGTACGTATTCTTTGTTTGATGTTGTTCTAATTATATATAATATTAAATGTTCATTAGTATTTTTTTTTCTCTTGTGAAGGTGACGTTACTGCTTGGCATTAACGGAAAACCAGCGTTGGTTGTTATCAACCAGCATTTGCTGAGTTAGGGATGTTTAGAGTTAGATAACCTTTGTTAAACTGCTTATGTATAATTTCTATTTCAAATAACTCTAAATAAACTTTATTTTCTTTCATTACAAAATAACACACTACTTCCTCACCTGTATATAAATGGCGAAAATAGGCAATGTCACGTATTAATATTTGCTGTGCCCGCCTCTCACTTGTTACTAGAAATTGAGGAACAGTTGATAAAATGAGGTAGTTTGAGTATTACATCTAAATACTCCATCTACCTCATTTTATTAATTGTACCTAAAACGCAGACTTAGCATCTTAGTCAAACCCTTTCAGGTTTTTAGATGTAGATATATGAAAATTATATATGTTTTTGTTAAACAAATAAATATAATTAAAAAATAGGACTTATTGTATTTACTCAAACCCAGCTTAGATCGAATATTTAGCCTAGCGACACACCTGTGGAACATACCGCGTGGAAAATTAGGCGACTGAAGGACCGACACTAATCTAAACTCGGCCGAATTGCCCCTGATGTGTTATCGGTAACTTAAAAAAACATTGCAAGCGTATTTAGCCGAACATTCCACGCGGTGCTTCCCGTAGGTGTGTCGCTGCACTTAGAGATATTTCACGGTTTCACAATACCATTGTGTGGCATATAGAATTGACCTTTGTCTCAAATTTCATTCATATACTTACGTCTAAAAGTTTTCAGAAAAAATGCTGTAACTTCATCTTCTATGTACGTTACAATCAAGTAGGCTTCTTCTGAAATAAGGGCGAAATATTTTTATAGAAATCAACACCTTTTTGTAGCTTTACCCTCATGGACAGAACGAAAACCAATAAAAGTAAATATGTATTTCATAAGGTAATTTAAATCAACGTTTTATACATAAATGTACTGTTTTCCCAATAAGGCTATTGACTCTATTGACTCTAAACATGATTAACAAAAGGAAAACCATTAAATACGAATCTTTTGTTTGCATCACCTAATTTATTATTATGTGAATAATCAAGCCACAGTTGAACTAACTGAAACCTATTCGTTTGCCTTAGTGTGTGCTATACATTAACGTTTCGTTGATGTCATGATCAGTTTGAGCGAGCGTCAAACATTGTGAAGCGACGCCTACAGTCCCGAAGGGATTAGCCTATATTGTTGTGCAACATACGGTACGTAAAACATATATTATGGTCTACACAGATTCAGTGGAAGCTTTTTAATAATTAACTGTTATATTTAGAACAATAGAATTTTGATGTTACGTATATTTTGCTTTGGTTTTGTAATTCTATCGAATGTTTTTTATGCACATAACAAACACTATTTGATCATTTAAGTATCTACTGTAAAATATAAATTTAATGTTAAGGAGCATCCATAAATTACGTAACACGTTAAGAGAGGGGAGGGGGTCGACGAAATGCGATATCGTGTGTAATTTCCTAAATTTCGTAAGTCACGTTTCAAAATCTAATATATTTAAACTAATTACGGAGCTGCTGTTTTAATTTAATGATTTCTTGATGTAAAAATTGCAAAATATGTGATGTCACACTTGGGAAGGAGGAGTCCCACGAATGTGACCAGGTGTGACAAAGACGGGGAGGGGTCAAAAATCATGACATTCATGTTACGTAATTTGTGGATGGCCCCTTATATAACTAGGTATATTTATACATTAAAATTATATACTTGATGATCCTGCGGAGTATAGATAAATAAGTTACAAAGGTAAAGGGATAACGCTATAAGTTAGGCCACTCACATTTTGTACGTGGTATAGGCATAGAGACATACTGGAATCATCATCTTGATTACAGCTTTTAGGGCCGGCTCGATCGGTGTGACACCACGCTCTCACAGAATATCGGCTGTCTGAGTAGCAGGTAGACAGGTTTACGGTACACATGATGAAAAGTGGTCACCTGCGCCGATGGATATTTGCAACATTAGATGTGCTGTCAATGTGCTGCCGACCTCGAAGGAGGCACTGGATCTTGGCCACTGATACCGGTACACAACTCGAGATCGTTATGACGGCATACCCTAGACCAGGGGTGGTGACCACCCAGACAGGCAAATGCCCTATCACTTAGCGAATTAAATTTGAGAATGTATTTGTTTTTTTATTGCTAGAGTACAGCAGACAGGCTGACGGCCCAAATATGATGGAAAGTGGTTACCGTTCACCTCTATGAACGGACATACCTAAGCAAAAAATATTGTCGGGTTTCTATATTGCTAAAAAATTGACATTACTTGTATGGAGCTTATTTCAAATTTTAACCTGTAGTAAGATAAACGAATAAATAGTAAGTAAGATATTCCTATATTTTACTATTAACTATTAAGGAACCGGCTATATATCAATCAACACAAGTGTTTTCGAAATATAAACTACTTTTGCTAAAAGCCAGGTACTAAACCTTTAAATATAGGCTCTTTGATAGGATAGACGTATCAACGTGCCAACACAACACACGGGGTGTTTACTCCAGTAGCAATATTCGTGCGATTCATTCGACTGTTAACGGGCCCAGATTAAAGTACGGGGCTACCTGACGCCAGTTTAATTGCAATATACGAAGTAGTTTTCTCGATGCTTGTTTACGTGATGACGTTTGAGCAATAACCGATGTTTAAATGAAAGGTTTTAGATCAGTTTTGTCTGTTCGTATTTATTAGTTCATATGTAAAGTGTGAAAAATGATGTAAAAGTGATCAGTTGTCTATTTCGCTTTAGTTATAGATACGTGTTATTTGTGCAGGAACCAAGATACTAATTCCTGCGGTATGTTTTAAGACATGACAAAACAACCTACAGTAAGGTGGTTAAGCATTTAGCTGTCTGGATGACTACCATTGTTCGGGAATTTTTGTATCGAACGTCGGTGATTTCGATAAAACCCCTTGAGACACGAAATCCCCCTAGGCTAAGGCCTTAAGCGGATTAAGATGCACTCCAGTATAATCGCGTACAAGTGAAGACGGAAGCGTGTGCAGAAAGAAACCTTTTGGGTTGTACCAGACTTACTCTATACCTATAAATCCGGCTGGTAGAGCAGCATCTTCTTATGTCCTCGAAGGGTAAAGCGGTCCATGTTTGTTTCTGTATGAATTTGCTTCGAACACCCAGACCACATTAAGGGACCCGGCCTATTTCTCACAATCCACCGCTGGGCTATGCCCAAACAATCATTCTTGGTTTAGAGCATGCAGCCAAAATATCCTCACGCTGTGTTCTGGCATCAGTGACCAGGTTCTCCTACCCTTTTGAGGCCGGCAACGCGTGGGTAATAGCCTCTGGTATATTTTTTATTCAGATTAGTTTATTTGCGACATTATAACTCAGATTCTTTTGTATAGACACTTAATTTAAAAAGAAACTGATGCACAAACGAACATTTTAAATAACATTGAATCCATTTCTGGAAAATTTCACTCGGATCTGTGACCAAGCTGTCAGTACAAATACCCCCACTGTCCTAAAATGTTTACTTAATTTTCATTAGAATTAAATTCTAGTTTTGTCTAGGTATGAATTTTGGGAGAATAGCATTGATTTTACTAAATTTCAGGTCGAATCTTGTAAAAAAGTTGCTGATTTGATAACAATCCGTTTGATGCCTCGTGTATCTGACTTAAGTACTTTTTAATTATTTGATTTATTATGTCAAAAGTCAGTTTGCCTATGAATATTCCTCTAGCCTACTTCATAGAATTTTGCTTTTCATATATTCAGCACCTTATTTTATAGAGACAGTATTTAGAGCAAATAATATTTTATGTCCCAAATTTGAGACAAATTAACAAGAGTGGTGCATGTAGTGGTGTTAGATAAATATGTTTATTTTAAAGTCCTTTCCCAATTATTGTTGGTGGGATCCTTCTAATCTGGGATACGTAGTCATCTGACACATCACAAAACTTCATATTGTTCTTCACATAGTGCATTCAACTTATTTTTAATCTTATACAAGCTTCATCCCAAATTACATTAATTCTCTTCAAAATAAAATACTTAAATAGCCAAAATCACAACACATTACCCAATCTATTTACTTTAAAACACTCTCAAAGAGTTAAGTCTCCAGTTTGCCAAATCTTATAAGTAAGTTCAAAGCGAAGTTGGCGAATCACATCAAAGTTTATTGGACTCGAGCCCAATCATAAATGCTAACAAATCTTCATTCGTTTTCTTAATACTGTTAATAACTGATATATTTAAATATCGAAAGAGCATAATAATTTCACGTAAAATAAGCATAATGACCTGTGATGCAATTTAATTGCTTGTGCTTGTTTTTAATTTATTCATCTCCAACCTCTGTCTCTGAGGGCAGAGTTTTACATGCCATACTAATTTACTTATTTCTTACAATATCTTCCTTAATTTTAACACTTAATACTAATTTTACTCTTCTTCTGTACACTTAACTAGTAGCTACTTTGTTTATTCACAATATCGTCGCCTATATACCGTAGAGCACCTCGTGCTACTCCGGTTCTCACCTCCGAATATACCGCGCGTAGCTCGCTTCTGGATCTCCTCCTAAACTGCACTAAACTCTTTCTTCACTGAACTGCCCACTAAACTCTTCACTAATCTCTCCACTAAACTTGTCACTGTCTTCTACTAAACTTCTCTTTTAACTCTCTAAACTCGTCACTATCTTCTATTAAATTTCTCTTCCGACTCTCTCGTATCGCACTGGTCGCTTCGCTTTATTCAACTGAACTCTCTAGTAGGTGCGCCTTACCCGGAAAAATTTTCTGGAATCCATAATTTCGATCTTCTTTTCTTATTCTTTTATTACTGTCTATCCATTTCTAAACATCTATCTATATCTGTCTTTTCCTTCCTGAACCATCTATTCTAGAATTTCGATCTTCATTCATTTCGTAATTCTTTTGTTCATCACCCATCCCTTTCTAAAATGTATTTGTCCTTGTCTTTTTCTTCTAGAATCTTCTACAGTTTTCTGAAACTCCTTAAACCAACTAGATCCTTCCATCATCGCTCGCCACAATGTTGTTCTCCAACCGAACATTAACCGATACATTTATATTGCTATTTATTCCTATGACATATAACAATACCTATTATATACTTGTAGCATATATTATATGCTTTTATTATGA
Source organism: Dendrolimus houi (assembly GCA_039645545.1). Classification (NCBI taxonomy): domain Eukaryota; kingdom Metazoa; phylum Arthropoda; class Insecta; order Lepidoptera; family Lasiocampidae; genus Dendrolimus; species Dendrolimus houi. The sequence continues at coordinate 12,441,371 of CM077132.1, forward strand.
TTGAAAACCTGTTTAAATATTGTTCTACTAAACTTTTAAAAGTCTTTGACGAGCTTTCTCGACGTTAATGTTCTACATCACAGGTTAGATCACTAGCGAAATCAAAATGGTCTGACGCGGAATCATGCCAATCTGTCAAGTGTCGATGTAAATAAAACCTCTGTGTTTCACGATCTTATTTATAGAGAGATAGAGAGTAGCGCTTATTTATGGTTCTAAAGAAGCATTCAAACTCTTAACTCAATATAATTAAGGCCGTTAGACTCTATTAGTATAATATCTAGACGCACATAAGTTTCATAATCTATAATATTATAAAATTCTAAAGATGCCGTGTCTGTACCTTGAAGCTATTTACAAAAAAAAAACAACTGAAATAGACTATATAAACGATGGAAAACATGCAAGGATGCAATTTTTTTTACATTACTTGTCTGTTTGTCACGTAAAAACTACTGGGCCGATTTTAATGCGATTTTCGCTGATCGACAGATAATTCTTAGACTTAAACTCTACGGTTTTTTTCTGGGAATGATTTAAGATGGCCCGAATTAAAAAATAAATAAATTCCAAGGACATTTTTTCAATGACCGATAGCAAATTTAATGTAATAAAATATGAGAATTTTTTTATCCCGGAAACCCCGCGGGAATTTTCCCGGGAGCGGTTTGTAGTTGTTCGGGTGCGTAAAAATTAGGTTATTTCAACACAGTTTTTACTATAACGATAGCTGCGGTACTTTGTGTCCCGAGAATCCCGCGGGAATTTCAAGTCGAGCGTGGACGAAGTCCCACTAGGATATGTCCGCAACTAGCTTATATAAAATTAGCCATTTTACGTAATAAATCAGATATAAATAAAAGCTTTTCCGAATTTTATTAAAATTGAAACAGCATTAATAAAATACAACTAATGAAAATGACTTAAAATTAGCGTAATCAATGCAAATAACATTTATAATATTCAAACCTTGGTCACTTCCTCTAACACGCTCTTGAATAAAAATGTTGACGTATCAGTCACAAAAAGAAAAAATAAATTTATAATAATATATACATTTTATGAATATGTATTAGTATTTAGATTACGGAAACTATACGATTTTCCGGAATAAAAAATATATTATTATATTCATACCACTTATCGAAATTACATTCATACATGTATTAAATTGAATGGTAATCGATTTATTAAGTGTGGTCCGCTTAAAGTTCGAATGCTTATAGCACGGAAGAAACTTCAAATTCCACGAGAAAGACTACATTCATCGCTGTTACCGATAACACATACAATAAATGATATTAATTCATAATCTATTAATATCCAAAGAATATATAAAAATAGTATTGTTTCCATTCTTCTCAATGAAACGCCCAAATGTGCTATTTTTATTATTTACTAGGATATGCCCGCGACTTCGTCCACGTTTCACTTGAAATTCCCGCGGTGTTCCCGGGACACAAAGTATCGCAGCATTTAAAAAACGAACGTAAGCTATCGTTTTAGTGAAAACTGTGTGCGAAGAAACCAATTTTTATGCATTCGAACAACTTCAAACCACTCCCGGGAAAATTCCCGCGGGATTTCCATATTTTAAAATATATCACATATTTTATTACATTTAATTAGCTATCGATCAGTAAAAAAATCACATTTTTTTGTATGTAAATAATACTGAAAAGTCAACATTTCGTGAATCAACATTAACTCAAATTCATTGAAATTGAAATTCAAACTCTTGCTATTCATTGAAACGTCAAAATCATTCATAATATACGAAGTTTCTAAACAAAGCACAGGATGTTATATGAAACAAGTTTACATAGATTTTTTGCCTAAGGAATAAGCCGAAATATACAGTTGATGACTGTGTTCGACAACCGTTGTAGATAAAGAGCTTTTATCTTATCGTTCGGGCCCTTCTCAGAACATCTTTGTATGATAGGTTTACGAAATGACACGACCCGACACCCATCCATAATTTGTAAACCTCCCATTATGTAGCTTTATCGCCATAGATAACTTGTTGAATGCTGAGTGATATATCCTTATTCGATATCATCATATCTGGTATCAGTTGACTTTACAAAAGTGTTGTGATAATACTTGTTTTAATTTTTTTTATAAATAAATAGACACTCACGTCTATAATATTGCTGCTTCATCTGTAATATTAATGTTTCACGCTAATGTAGCGATGGGATTTTTTTATTGCATGAGTTTATCAGACTGGCAGACGACCCACCTGTTGGAAAGCGGTTACCATCGCCTATAGACACTCGTAACAGCAAAGGTGCTACCAATGTGCTACTGCTCTCTAAAGGGAGACTGGAACCTGGCCATTAACGCCGGAACACAACTCAAAGTTGTAGCGGCACACTCTATCCAGGGGTGGTAGCTATCCAGACGGGCAAATGCCCTACCACCTGACTGTAGGTTGTTTTTTTCTCCTCTTATGACAGGCAACCCATGCAAATTTTCATCTCCTTCCAGAAGGTTTGTGAGACAAAATTTTGACTTGCTTTTTATTAATAATCGTGTTCTAAATATGTCTCACTATTCATTCACTTGCTATTGAAAGAAATTTTACATTACATATATGGGACCTTATGTCAAATTTTAACTAGTAGGTAGTAAGGCAAAGATACAGTTATACATAAGACCTATTCAGCAGTTTAGTCGAAAAAGATAACAAAGTTACATTCACTTTTATTATATTAATATGGATTCAGAGTAAATGACAATGAAAACACGTGAACAGTTGTAGAGTTATGAATGGAAAAGATGGCTACCTACTGTAATTTAGGTCTTTAATATTATACCGAACGAATCTCGATTAGTTCAAGGGTAGTAATTGATTTTACGCTATTCTTCATTGATATCGTGTCCAAATGGGTAGTAGCACTCTCTTTAAATGTAATAGTACTCAGCACTTTAATAACAAGTTGCTAGAGTAAAAAATACTTTTAAAATCGGTCGGGTAGCTTCTGATATTAGTACGCCCAAACATTCAAAACTTAATCTTTATGTTTAAGGCAATATACAGGGTTTTTTGGTATATTAATGGTTTAAGAACTCTGTTGTTGCATAAGGTCGAAAGTGGGGTACAAATGAAACATCTTTTCGTTGGTAATTACTGACAAATAATTTGCCAAAAAATTAATAAATCTTTATTTACTATATGAGACGTAACGTGGTTTATCGTAATTTTGCTATAGTTATTTTAAGTTAAGAAAGAACTGCACCAAATCACCTCCAATATATTGACATGAAACCATTTTACTTTTTCAATTTTTATAAAAACAGAATAAATAAAATATCTACATCTTGATAAAAGAGACAAAAGTAATTTGGTTTTATTGTTTTCTTAAATACTAGTTTATTTTATTCACAATTATATAATAATGCATCTGAGGAACGATCGCGTCTATGGACTCCCCGCTATCGACCGAAAACTCAGTAAACTGAAAAATCCTCAAGAACATTGGCATTACTACAAGCCTTAGAGGACTAGGCATACTAGATAAATCTTTTTGTAGACTTCTTTTAGCGTTAAATATCAATGTTAATATATATTAAAAAAATAACGAAACAAATCCGACTTCAAACTAAAAAGAAAAAAAATATTTAAATGACTTCTTTCTACAACTTGAAAACGGTACCCAGTAAAACATAAAAAAAGCAATAAATTTGCTTTTTTTACTTTTTACTTTGAAGTCGGTTTTGTTTTTGTTAAAAAAAATCTTTTTTACTATTTAATTTCGCAAATATTTGAGTAGCTTCAGAAATAATATATTAAGCGCCGGTAGAAATTGTACTACTAGTACGCGTATACAAGGTTACTATTGTATTATTGCTTTTCGGGGAAGGCACTCATCAGATCCTGACTTCGCGACAATAGGACCATCTCGGAAATATATTCTTTCGATTGAAAAAAATAAAAATCGGTTCACAATTGGCGCAGATATCGCGCAAAACAATTTTCTTGATTTACCTGGGATCCACTCATCAGATCCTGACATGGTGACTATAGAACTAATTCGGGACTAAACCTTTGCGATTAAAAGAAAATTTTGAAAATCTGTCCACAATCGACGGAGGAATCGAGTAACAAACATAAAGTCAATTGAGAACCTACTCCTTTTTGAAGTCGGTAAAAAAAGACCTTATTAAAGTATCGTACAAATTTAAATTTGGCTAACTTTATAGAAGTTTTAATATATTATTGTTACAATTTGGGCCATCTGCTAATTTGTAAACCAAGCACATTTATTACCCGCCGGCGTTTGAGCTAATAACATTGAAACTATTTATGACTGTTTTCTTTTGTTTACCTTGTGTTTAAAATTTGTGATTAAAAAACAGACCATTGTGTATTGTAATCTCTTATGGCAGTCATTAGACAGGTGTGTCGAACTGATTCTAAGAAATTCGATCTACGCGGGCAGGCAGCCATATTGTATCGGTGCAGTTTATAGCAATGGCCCAATGGAGAGATCGACAGTCAAGCGATAACCACAAGCGAGGCAAGACGTGTTTCGGTGACCTGTGTTAGTGACGGACTTTGCGCGTATTACGTTTGGACTGATGGTGTCCAGTTATATTTGTACCTGTGTTATACGTACGTGTTTGTATAGTTCTAATAAATTCTATAGTAATTCCAACGGCATTTTTATTCGAGTCCTGAAACTCGTAACATTATTATCTTTATTCTTTATCAAAATTGTTTTTCATACCTAAAAATTATGGAATTTATTCCTTTTCAATCGTAAAAATGACATTCATGGTTATCCCGCTTAAAATCCCTTTAAATAATTAACTGAGAACCACGTGCCGCAGCGTTCTGACTTCATATTTTTAATTAAGATTACACATAAAATAGCTATGAAAATACCATTGGGTCCGTCACGTACATTGGCGGGCCGGGGTTCGTGGGTTCCTGTAAATAAGCAATTATCGGCTTAGTGGACAGCCGATTTTGGCCGCTAGGGTTCCGAATATTAATGGTAATAAAGCAAACCATATAACTTATGTTTTAGTATAAGTCGCACACTTACTCTTCTTATAATATTATAATATGCTCACTGTTAAAATTTGTTATGTTCACTGCCCAATACATTTTTTTTACAACTTAAACATAATATACCTAAATATCATGTAATTCTAACAAAATCTAATTTAAAAAGTCAGGCAAAAAGATCTCGTCAGAAACTACTGCATCCGTAGCAAGCTAAACTACAGGAAAATCTACGCTGGTATGACCACATCCCGGCTAGATATGTTGAAAAACAAATTCCTAACTATGAGCTGCATAGCTAGGAATTTGTTTTTGCTGCTAAGTGTCGGTAAATTGGGGTCAACTAAGAAATGCTGAAGACCGTGCAAAATAAAATGTGTCAAATAGGATCTGACTGAGGCTTCGAAGCAGATGCTTTGCACACAACCGGGATTTAACACTAGGACGATGATTATAATGACACACATAATTTAATTTCGCTAGTAAATTGAAAAGTGGAATACAATGAAGTTTTTCATTTTGCAGTTTTATTTACTCACCTTACTATAAGTAGCTATTTATTACCAGGCCACTCAGAAAGTATTGCGAAAATTTTTTATATATGAGACACTGGCCAGTTATAATCAATCTATTTTGAAAATATGATTATAACTAAAAATAGGTACGTTCCAATTTCAACATTTCCCTCCACATTGTTGCGAGCTAATTTAAATTATCGTGTCTCATTGAAAAATGGATCTGCGACGAACATTTTCGCGCTATGATTTTTACGATTTCAAGTGTCGCCTGAAACCGGACGAATTGTACGATAGACTTCAAATGGCATTCATGGATGAAGGCCTTTTTAAGGTAACCGTATATCGTTGGTACAATGAATTCACGCGGTCGACTAACTTTGGGGAATGAAGAAAGAAGTGGTCGCCTTTTGACGGCTATTTCGGAAGAAAATGTGCTAGCAATGAAAAATTTAATCCGAGACAATAGGCGAGTTACGTATCAAGAGATTCAGCACGTACTGCAGATTGGATCAGGAAGCCTTCACGAGACTCTACAAGTGCATCTTCGTGTGAGGAGGATAGTTTCACGTTGGGTGACGCACAACCTCACCGGTGCTCGGAAGCAGGCCCGGGTGCAATGGTGCCGTGATATGATAATCAAATTTGAATCGGGCTCATCGCGGCGTGTTTACGACATCATTACAGGTGATGAGTCCTGGATTTATCAATACGATCCAGAAACGAAGCGCCAGTCGACGTTTTGGGTATTTCAAAACGAATCAACTCCTACCAAAGTGAAGCGATCTGGAAGCGAGGGGAATATTTGTTCGCGAGTTTTTTCAATTTGACTGGTTACTTGGTGTCAATTTACGGAAATTTACTTTACGGAACCAAAGAAACATCAACACCGAATAGTATACTACCAAATGCTTGGCAGAAGTTTTCTCTGTTGTAAACAACCAAGCAACCAAACACAGGGCTCCGCGGGCTACTGCTCCACCACGACAACGCGCCCGCCCATACCGGGCATTGAAAACGAGGGACTACCTGGACAACACGCCGGTCAAACTCCTGGGTCACACTCCTTACAGCCCTGACCTAGCACCGTGTGACTTCTTTTTATTCCCGAAAATAAAAAATCAGCTCAAAGCGATACAATTTTCGTCGCCGGAAGATGCGCTGTCAGCGTTCGAGCAAGCTGTAAACGAGGTGTCTGCGGCGGACTGGAAAAAGTGTTTCGAAAACTGGTTCAGACGCATGAAACTTGGTATAAAGGTGGAGAGTACTTTGAAAAGATTTAATAAAAAAATATTTACCTATAGAACATTATATTGTTCTATTGTTATATTGTTGTATAATATTGTTACGAGTGACAGGACTCGAATTAAAATGCCGTTAATACAAACACGTATAACACAGGTACAAATATAACTGGACACAATCAGTACAAACGTAATACAGGATTCAATAACACGCGCAAAATCCATCACTATATAGCTTATCGAATGTACACACATCTTGTCTCGCTTGTGACCATCGCTAGACTGCCGATTTTCCCATTGGGCCATTGCTATATACTGCACCGATACAATATGGCTGCCCGCCCGCGTAGATCGAATTTCTTAGAATTAGTAATCTGCACACCTACCTGATTATGCCTGCAAACGGCCATAAACGAGTATAATACACATTAGGCTGTTTTCTAATTACAAATTTCAAACATAAGGTAAACAAAAGAAGTCCAAATGCCGAAAAGGTAATAAACTGCAGGTATGCATTGGTCTTTATCGGTCGTAACAATATTATACAATTCTAAAAATGCCATATCTGTACATTGAAGCTATTTAAAAAAAAAACAACTGAAATACACTACATAAATGATGGAGAACACGATTCCTTTTTTTTTAGATTTCTTGTCTGTTTCTGTTTGCTCGAGATTGACGTAAAAACTATTGGGCCTATTTCGATGCGGTTTTCACTGATCAACAGCAAATATTTAGACTTAAAATCTGCGCTAATTTTTATACTGAGAATCTCGCGGGATTTTTTCTAGGAATGGTTTAAAACGGCCAGATTAAAAAAAACGAATTCCAAAGTGAGTTTTTCACTAATCGATAGCAAATTTTATGTAATAAAATGGTTGTTATTTTTTATCCCAGGAATCCACGGGAATTTCAAGTCATGCGTGAACGAAGTCGCGGGCATGCCCTAGTATTTAACATTTTTATGACTTTGATCTTGAATAACAATGAAAAATGATTTATTAACTATTACAAGGCTCTTAATTTTATAAACGAGACACATTACAGTGGCAAACACAGCAAAGAAAAATGAACAGCGCTGTTCAGAAACACATACTAGAGATGCGATTTTAATCTAGTCGACTAACAAACGTGTTACCAGAAATATATTTTATTCAACTAAAGTTGCAATGATTTCTGAATATAAACTATTTTTCTAATAATACAATAAATAGCAATGAACTCGTAACATCTTCGGTTAGAAAGTTTTTGTATACGCGCCTCTTATATGCGTGATTGAGGCCCACACTTGTCTGGTTTTATTTTTCTCTCGCGCGAGGGGTCTACTAATTGGGCAATAAATTATTACCAGATTGCTTCCTGTAGTATACCCCAAAAGGTTGAGTTTGTAAATTGGCGATCGGTTATCCGACAGCTGTATCGCCCCTTTATCTTTTCTTGATGCAAAGCTTGTAAAAACACAAAGGTAGTCAGTTAAGTGAAATATTATGTAAAAATAATTTCATTTATTAAAATTGATTCTACAGTTTCAAAGCAAACGGAAAAGCTAAGTAACCTGAAATAATCAGCTTAATATTGGAAGACTTCGTTTTTTAAAAGGTAAACAATAACACAAGAATTTACAAGTTATGCTTACTGTCACTTTGTAGAATAAATACTTAGATTCATTGGTAAATCCATATTGGTGAAGTGTGTGTTAGCTTTTGTGTTTATTTTTTCCTCTCTTACCCCTTTGAATATAGACTGATTTTCATAAAACTTTGCACACATTTTAATAAATATGGAACCGTTAGATTTGTGTTTCCTACTTTGAAAGCACGCAACAATGCACGCGGGTGAAATTACAAGCAAATATGCTTCAGTTATAGTAACAACGCTTAATTCATTTCAATCTTTAAGCCCTGTAATTATAATAATAATCGGCAGACAAAGACACACATTGTATATCCCCAAGCTAGTTAGACTTGTGTTATGGGTAATATCCAACGGACCACTCTGGGGCCGATCCCAGACACCCAGATCATAGTAAACAACAGAAAGTCGTTTCCGAAACTTACCATGCCAGGAATCGAACCCAGAGCCCTGCCATAGACGCCGCCTATTAAAGAGATATCTGTCTCTTAGTTTTCAGGGACTTATTTTTTTTCCAGCTGATCTATGCTTAGATAGAGGGCACAGAATATAATCTAAATTTCTAAAATATACCTCGTCACAAAACGATCATTTTCAAATCGCAAGAAATAATCTTTACTTATATTTGGTTTTATACTAGTCACAACAAAATAGTGAGACCACATCGGATCAGTGATATTTATTCGTCATTTTTAAATTGTTTGTACCAACCAGTGGAAAAAACAAGAAGAAATTCCATACAACAAGCATTTGACGAATTGCTTATCGAGAATATTTACACATAGCGACTTTAATGACGCTTAATCGTCTTTAAGATTTTAATCTGATCTGATCTGAAGTATGCTAACTTATTGTCTGCCGACTCAAACTAGATTGGAAATGGTGGAAGGATAAAAAGAGAAAACCATCAATTCGCCTTGTCCTATCATATCGACTATTCTATATTATTATGTTCTCTTAAAATACTGCCCAGTGACCACTAGAGAGTAGTAAGCTTTTTTAAGTATAGAGGGAATATCATTTTATATCTCCTAACTAATATTATAAATGTGAATATGCTGCGTTTGTTTTCACGCTCACGCAAAAGTAGTGTTCCCGAGGGATAGACGAATTTCGTGCAATGAGTGAGAGTTACGATGGCCCACTTCTCCCCCTCCCACTATTCCAATCCCGTATCCCGTCCCCTCTATCCTATACCTCCTATCTAATCACGCTAACTGATTCCCCTATCCCATCTCTTTATCCATACTTTAAAGGCTGGAAACGCGTTGACTTCGCCCCTAGTGTTTGCAAACGTCGAAGGCGACGATAACCACTTTTCATTAGCTCGACCGTCTGCATGTTTGCCAGCTTTGCAATAAATTAAAAGTAAACGAATACATCGTCATAGCAACGACAGTAATATTGCAATTTGAATGTGTTACTCTCATGGTTAGTTCCACTTTCGCTAGATGGCGTTACGGTGTTTTGAATTAGAAATCAAGTTTTACATTTCTAAGGATGTGGGCATGTGAGTTTTCCAACGGCCAGTCCTCCACTCTGCCTACCAAATTTACATTAACGCGAACGAAGCCCCAGGCATAAACTACACAACTTTATATACCTAAACAAGTATGACCGAAACCCATTTATAAATTATTATTAAATATACACAAATAACCTGAAAATATCAACAACGATAAATTTGTAATAATCCAAAATGTCTAAATTTTTGCATCGGATTTAAAAATCTTTATGTGTAAAAAAGTATTAAGATTTCTTCAGTTCGATCGTTAAGGATGGGTGCTTTTTAATTTAGCTTTCACTGTATAATTAAAACCCACGGAAGATGTTTTGCCCATTTTCGAGAACCAACAATATATTTTTCCTCGCATACAAAAGGTACTACTTTACAGTAATTAGAATCGACGGGCCCACAACAGTTTTATTTATTTAGCATTGTTGATATTTTCAACAACAACAAAATAGAGGTTTTCAATATAATATTTTCTTAAGTTTTCGCGACTAGTATACATAATAAAACTACGTGTTATAACGGTTTTAAGCGCGCTAATTAATTTAATTTTTATTATTCCGACGTTTCGGCCACTTTTCTGTAGTCGTGATCACGAAAGGCAAAGACGTCTAGTATCAATGAGTATTGTTAAAATTTTATTTGGCCTACCGCCGACTTGTTCATTTTAATTATTTAGTTTTAATTTTGTTTATGGTTATTATTTACTCTATGGGAGTCTAATCTAATTTACTACCGCTTCGCAAAATGTTGTGGCTTAAAGAGCAGAAGCGGCGCCAAAAACTCTTCTGCAAACATGCCTAGCTCTAATAATTTTATATAATATTAAAATGGGTGAAAGGAACAACAGGAAAACTTTAACAATACTTATTGACACTTGACATCTTTGTTTTCCGTGATAACGGCCACTGAAAAGTGGCCGAAACGTCGGAATAATAATAATCAAATAAATTACCGCCGCTAGAAAAGGCTCTCTATTTGTATCTTGGTATTCATCCTTATCAAAATAAATTACTTCATATTTACACTTGTAGTTTAATGTAAACAACACGGAATCAGTTAATATTATTTTTCAATTTAATGTATTGTTCCTCAACTACTATACCACGAAGACTTCTATTTTGAATCTCATATTCGATATTTGCTAATATTTAAAATAATGTGATGTGTTATGTGATGGCCACTTTCACCTTTCACCGGAGGGCGTTCCTGTTTTCATTGTGCTAAGGCAATGACAACACCGGCCGGCCCATTGTATCGCACAATGGAACTTGTTTGCAGAACTATACCTACAAACCAACTTTCGCTTAACGAATCTTATTTAAGCATTGTATATAGTAAAAATGAAGAATACTACTTTATTTAAACATACAAACAAAAGATTAAAAACCATTTGTGAGGGTCATCCTAAAATGCCCATTGTAAACGGACCAGTAAGCGATACAAGTAGGTAATTTTTTTTAACTTTTACCAATTATTTGGGGTCGGCACAATATGTATTTTCGGTTGCGGTGACCGCCTATAGTCTAGTAAGAAAAATTAAGGTTAGTCCGGTACTCAGGCGATGACGGAGCATGGCGGCTTCGCGGCGTACCTTCACCGCTTTAAATGTAAGGATAATTCACCAAATGTCTGTGATAAAGACATGCCGGAGATAATCCAACATCTATTTGTTGAGTGCCCGGCAAGACCTGGAAGCTGCAACAAAAATTGAGTTGACAGAGTCAACATTATGCAAGATGTTGGCCGGTAAAGAGTCCAGGTCTTGGCTGGAAGCTTTTTGTATTAGGGTGGTGGAGGACGCCGCGAGGAGAAATAAATCTACGTAATGTTTTATCATTACGTCGATTTGTCTCTCAGTCACTATGTTGCGTCATCTAGTACCAAATAAATGTGGCCGAATACAGACTCGGTAGTCGTGATATATTTATATACGCATATAATAGATATTATATTTATTTATTCTATATAAAACTTTAACAATTTTAATTTTAAACTAGACTCTAAGTAATTTTAAGTAGTATAAGATAAGCCTTATTTTATTTATATGTATTTGAGATGTCTGAACAGTATCGGGGATGAACATGCGATTATTAAAAAAAATGTCTTTTCCTTCCATACTGTTCTCTATTTTGACATACGTCCTCTGTCACATCACGAATCATCATATTATTATCATCCTCCACACAATCCATCCATCTCATTTGGTTTACCATTACATTTGTACCCATCAATCTTGCAATTTAACATTCTTTTTGTCACGTGACTTTCATTCCTCCGCATTACATGTCCATACCACCTTAATCTTCTTCCTCTCAATTTTTCAGTTACTGGTGCAACTTTCAAAGATCTCTTATGTACTCATTTCTCACCTTATCCATTCTTGTAACACCACACATCCACCTCAACATTCTCATCTCAGCTGAGTGGAGACGTTTGTGGTCTATCGCTTTAGTGGTCCAAAATTCGGTCCCGTATAACATGACCAGTCGTATGACAGATTTATATATTAGATCTTTTAGGTTTTTTAGATACAACTGGGTAATATTACTTAGCCTTATCTATTGAAAAAGGTCACTCGTGCGTACTATATAATAATTTAAGTTGTTAAATAAACAATAAAATAAAATAAACAGAATGTGTTGAATTTGATATAATATTACATGTATAAATTTAAAATAAAGTGTTTAAATCACTAATTTCTGTCTTTTTAACTGGATTACTTACATATTTGGTCAAAATAGTCTAAACCAATTTTCGGTAAACATATAATATTTTTAAGATTTACCACTTTTATACTTTTTTCAGAATTTTCTACTTCATCGTTTAAAATTTTGATAAGAAGAGAGGACACATTAGTTACGACATTGGAAACTAATATTTTCCCAACTATTGACTTTAATTAAAAGTAATTAAGGAGCAAAGTTATGATTAATTCATGCATGAGTAGTAGACCTTAGAAAGTTGTTTGTCAGGATCGTCGCAAATAGAGATCTATGGTCTCTGCCTACCCTCATGGAAAAGCGGCGGCATAATATGTATGAATGTACATATGCATACAGAAACAAATTATCGGTGACAAGTATGGTGATTTCCATGGTGATCATGAAATTCTTTGTTTTTTGGGAATTTCACTGCTAGTATTGTGTGCTTGTATGTGGATACCTACATATAATACAAATTTCTGCCAAATATGCCGTAATAGGCTAGTGTCTAGCGCACTCGCCTCCCAAATTCAAAGGGCGCAGGTTCGAATCCGGCCGGAAAACATGCACCAATTAGGCAAGTTTTGACATATTGTTACAATTACCACGTGCTAAAGGTAAAGGAAAAAAATCGTGATGAAATCTGCACATCGAGATAGCCGATCTAGCAAATCCCCCGATTCGCCTTGGACAATCATGGCGGGTATACTGTCCAGAAGACCCCAATAAATGGGAGGCCCGAACCCAGTAGTGGGACGTTTATGGGCTGGTATTATTATGGTATTATTATTAGTGTGTGGCTGCATGCATATACCTATATATACCTTTCTGCCAAACATTCATATAGACTCAGTTAATTTTGAGAAAAACACCTCTGACATACATAGTCACATGGATATGACGATCGTATAAACCCATAATGGCTCCGAAACACTAAAAATAATTGAACTGACTTCCTGTGACTGCTCTTTATTTATCGTTGGGGAAACCCCACTAAGAAGATATCCCGGGCATTCCAGCTTAGTACTCGAGCTTTAGTGCATGTACAAATACGATTAAAACAACGATGTTGATTAAAAATACTAGCAGGAAATTTACGCTGGTATTTCCATGTTTGCTTTTATGTATAGTTACATTCATAAATACAATGTGTTATGATTTTTCATGTTTAATCTTAATACACATTGCTTTATTTATGCTAAAATAGTTTTTACTGATTTTTTTAAATACTTTTACAAAGGCAATATGATTACTTAAAATTATTGGTTGAACACGTAAAATGAGAATTTAATTTAAAAATTGCCCATAAATGGCGAAATATGTTCGCACCATTGTAAAGACTCAATTGTTTATATTATAAAGAATTGTGTAAAAAACACTTTAACAGTTTACCATAGTGTATTTATGCTTCTTATTTTTAGAATCTTTTGCGTTAGTTTTCAGATTTTATCTAATTATTCATGTAATAAACCTACCAATAGACGATAAACTACCATAAGGTAGTTCCATGATTATCGTCGCATGCGTTCGAGCATCACCAAGATATTGTAATATTTTCTGACGACAGCTCTCCACCACCATCATTGTCTTCCCGGCACTTAATAGTCTCAAAAATATTCCCGTGAAGTTTTCATCCTTACAAAAAAAGAATCTGGATGCTGGAGTAGATTGAGTAGGCAGACATATGAAAGTTATTTTATTTATCAGTACAGGAACGGAGAAAGAATACAATTTCCTGAGGCCAGGCGGCCTGTCGTAAGAGGCGACAAAACAACCCAAAGCCAGGTGGTAGGGTATTTGTCCGACCGGATGGCTACCACCCTTGGTCTAGAGTATGCCGCCATAACAACCTTGAGTTGTGTTCCGGCATTAGTGACCAGGTTCCAGTCTCTTAAGAGAGCAGCAGCGCATTTGTAGCATTTGGTGTTATAAATGTCTATAGGCGAAGGTAACCGCTTTCCATCAAGTGGGGCGTCTGCCTGTCTGCTGAACTCCTGCAATAAAAAAAGTAAAATAAAAAAAAGGTTATCTAGAAAATAAAACTTACAAAAAATAACTTTTTAAATTTTATTAATAGAAGGATAATGTTGCAATTTCTGGACAGATACAATATGAGTCCATTAACGTGTCCTACTGCCGTTCTCGGGACTCATTGTTTAAAAAATCGAACGATGTTATAGCTGTCATGTTTGTTCAAGGTGGATTGGTGTGTTACATAGGTAGGTCCTACATGTATCAGTTAAATTGATTTCATCAATTGATTCGATTGATCACCAGCAACTTGTGGCAATTTTCCTAACCTAATGTTTATATAGTGACATTGGGCCCTAACAATTATTGCCTAAATGGGGCATGATTTCCGGCTAGAACTGGAATTCACGTCATTGACTCGACTGATATAACATTAAAAATATTATTTAATAAAATTCCAGTCTTGTATCTACTTCAATCATTTTACTACTACCTGAAATTGGTAGATTTATAATAAACTAGCTTCTGCCCGCGACTTCGTCCGCGTGGAATATTTACTTTGGGCTAACGCTAACTTTGATCCGTGACTTTGTTTACGTAGCAGGTACCCCACCGCCCTTCCTCCTCATGACTGTCCGCCGGCCTTGCACATCATAAATGCGCGCGCAGTACTTAATCATTATTTTGCTGCGATGTTATTTTAAAACTGCAATATCTCCTAAGATATTCATTGAAATCGAATGATGTAAATGGAAATTTTGTTTTAAATTAAAAACCTGTGATGAATAACGCATTTATTTGGATAAGGTTTAATAAATATCATGTTTATAAAAACACCTTCGCAAATAATGCATTATTTTAGAACAAATTTGGTTAGCATAAACAAGGTTATAGTGAGCCAACCTTAAAAGATAGACATATGCTGTCGCGGACTTTTTTTTAGAACTTTTAAAGGGGAACAATTCTGTCACACATTATTTTTGTGAAACTTTAACGGCTAACGCAGCGCACACAGCGAAAGCTTTCAAAAGGAAAAAAAACTCCCTGATTTTGAAACATTCTGCATTGGTGCTCCGCTCCTATTGGTCATAGCGTGATGATATAATATATAGCCCATAGCCTTCCTCGATAAATGGGCTATCTAACGCTGAAAGAATTTTTCAAATCGGACTAGTAGTTCCTGAGATTAGCGCGTTCAAGCAAACAAACAAACTCTTCAGCTTTATATAGTATAGATAACAAAAGTACGTTTTATTGATAGATTTAGTCCATTAATTAAATTTTTATTAGTCAAAATATTATTCTTGCATATCTTGCTTTGTGACCAGTGTTTTTCTACAAGAATAAATGAAACACAAGTGTTTGGCTAAAATAATTATCTGTTGCGAATTTTTGATAAAAACAAACAAATTCAGCTTTGCAACTTTTGTTAGCTTGTTGTTAATAATAATTAAAAATAACATCACCAAATGTTTGGACATAAAAATGTTCGTTTAATTTTACATTTAATGCAAGACTTCGCAGCGTATCACCACTTGGATAATAGGATTAAAAACAAACAAAAACTAAAGCGCTAACGCCCTCGTAAAATGTTACGGGGAATTCGTTCCAAAACAAGCTTTTGATTTAAAACCTCTGCAATTTTTATCAGTTCTCGTACCGCTTCTCAGTGAATGTTCTGTTTCTACTGTTTTCAAACTTGAACTGTACCATTAGTTTTTATTATTGCAATTTTTTTCACTCTTTGTTGTTTGATTTAAAAGATTAACTCTTGTCGAATGTAGATTTTTCATTTCATTGACGGTGTCCTTTACTCTTTTTTTTATTTTTCTAGTCAGAATAACTATTTACTAACTATTCTTTGAATAGTATCACAGAAAGCACACCGGCTCATACTATTTCTAATTTCTTTTTTATTGCTGGAGTACAGCAGACAGGCTGTCGGCCCAACTATGTTGAAAAGTGGTTAACGTCGCCTATAAACATTTGCAACACTAAAGGTGTTACGAATGTGCTACCGGACTCATGGATGGGGCTGGAACCTGGCCGCTAATGCCCGAACACAACTCAAGGTTATTATGGCGGCTTGCTCTAGACCAGGGGTTGTGGGCATCCAGGCGGGCAAACCTGGCACCTAATTATACACAAATGGCAGTTTTATCGCTAAAGGTAATTTTATCCAGTGAACTCGCACCAGGAACGAATCAGCAAAAACTTTTCAATTCTTCAAACAATCACAATACGTATCTACTAAGAGATTGACTACTAAAATTTTAATAGTTTTTATAGGATTGAATTCGTGATTCGGAGCATTTGACCTGTCTGATCTATTACAAAAGCCGCTAAACTGATTATAGTACAAACTATTAAATACGTATTTAATAGTGTACCTATATATAATATAGTACCTAATAATATCTTTATAGTATTTGATAAAAAGAAATTAGAAACGTTATATGCCATGCATATTCTTTATAGTTTTATTCGCCTTGGTTGCCTAGCGCTACAAATAACGTCTTATTTTATTATTGTTTTTTAATATTTTGGCAGTATATTAACAGCATGTAGATATTTTTTTCTCAACTAGTAGTCACGGTTTTAAAGTTGTTTAATTGCTTTGTTTCTGAGATCATTATATTTTAGCCTATAATTAGGTTTTACATTTACTTAGTATATTTATTACTTTACATTCTGCGTGTAGTTTCATTTATCATGCTAGGTATGTTTTACAGGTATCATTATAATAAAATATACAGGTAAACTTTGGATATTTGACGCAAGTAATAAGTTGTTTTATGTGTGTATTTAAGTTACACTTTAACTCTATCACATCTTATGAATAATTTCAAGACCCGGATGCATGTTTAGGGTTTCATAGTTATTTTCGTAAAATTGAACATTTATAAATTAACTAAGTTACGTTTATAACGCCTCGTCAACATTATGTCCACATCTACGGCCGCAAGCAGGAAAATGACAAGGGAAGTGGACAGCACGAATATTAAATGTTCAAAAAGTTGAGTTTACATACTCTTGTATTTTATTAGCCTATATACAAAACGTAATTAAGAACAGGTGTATGTATGTACTTAACTCTATTTTGCTAGTTGCAGTTACTACCGGTTTGCAGCACTAAATTCATGCGACATGTTATTAAAATATCCCACTGAAATAATCAAGATAACTCTTAAATTGAACGCTTTCTTTTCTTTCATCTTCTCTTAATTATTTTGGGATCGGCACAATATGTTTTTTCCTTCCATACTCTTTTATTTAAGGTATTGAACATACTCTATTCTGGCTTACGTCCTCTGTCACACCACAAATAATTATGTCATTCTTTACACAACCCATCCAACTATTTTTGGGTTTACCTTTACATTTCTACCTGTCAATCTTGCAGTTCAACATTCTTTTTATCACGTGACTTTCATCCCTCCTCATTATGGCCATGCCACTTGGTCTTTTGTCTCTCAATGTTTCAGTCACGGGTGTACCTTTCAAAGTAAAGTATATATCCATTTCTCACCTAATCTGTTCTTGTAACACCACACATTCATTTCAGCTGAGTGAAGCACAAATGGAATACCGTAGGTACTAAAACACTATATCATTTAATTCTGAACGGAATGAACAAACACTTTTGTCACTACAAATTGTTAGGTATTGAACATACTTGGCAACGACAAGATGTCAGTACCCTTCAAAGGCGTCATTAAAAATATTTTCCTTGATTCGTTTCTTGATTACTAATTACTAAATTCTCTGACGCACAGTTTAAAATTAGTAACATGTAATTTGAAATCTCTTTCGACAGTATTTTAAACAATCTGTCTGTGTAGTGTTTGGCGAGTTAGTTTTAAATTATTGTATTTCTTTTAGCATTCCACGTAGCTTGTCTCCGATTTCAATGATAAGATGTAATATGTGTTCATTTCATATATATATATTAATTTATTAGAGAAAGTAGATATTGGCACAACGTATATCTATGAAAAGTATACAGTGCCTTTCAAAGTTTAGCCCGGTATTGGTAAATCAAAGTGTTCGCTTAGGCCTCATAGGTGTCCGCGAGCAAAACTTACTAATTAATGTAAGGCCGAGTTAACTACTAATGTTAAACCAGTAATTTGTTAAAAAGCTCTTATACGATTTGTACACCTTCATGATTTAAAATGC
Organism: Dendrolimus houi; assembly: GCA_039645545.1. NCBI lineage: Eukaryota > Metazoa > Arthropoda > Insecta > Lepidoptera > Lasiocampidae > Dendrolimus > Dendrolimus houi. The sequence goes on from CM077132.1 coordinate 12,460,147, forward strand.
AAACTCGAACACCAAAAATATAATATTGTTACGAATTTGTAGGGGATTTCTAGGATCTAAATTCGAAAATGCCGGTGGAATTATCATAAAGTTTATTAGAAGTACACATACGTAATTCACAATTCTTAAAATTATAGCCGAATGCAACAGAACCAAACCGTAGGGCAGAAAACCGTAATCACATAAATTGCTCAAAGTGACGGATTTGAACAATTTATGTGAGATCTCATATTATATGAGAGAGAGATATATATAAAACACTTTATTGCACACCAAAATATACAATTACAAAAACAGATCATATTTACAATATTTTCTAGGCATTATCTTATATTTATTTAATAAATAAATATAAGATACTCGCTCCGAAAGTACACTAGGTAACGCTTCAATCGCAGTCGAAAGACGACTGGCGCATTTCCCGACCGACCAACTCTCATCCATTTGTAAGACATGGCCTCCTAGCAACATGTCACCCACTCGTTCTTGAAATTGTTAAATGATCAGCTTATTGGCTTCCAAGAATTCGCATGAAGTATCAACAGAAGAAAGAAGGTTTTGTGACGGCTTACGGTGGAGTGAACAAAGAGATTCGCGCGAACAATAGATCACTCAAATTCAAAGGGGTAATAAGACACCTGCAAAGGATTAGTATCGGCTTGCAACGATCTATATAATGTTAATATAGATTGGACTAAAAGAACCGGGCAACGACCAGAATAATTGTTACACAGAATTAAAGAATCCCTAATATTGTTTAAAACGTTTATTTTTTATGTTCAGTGCCATTCATTTCCCAAGTTAAAAATGGTTTTCGGCACTCCCTCCGCCCGAGGGATCCAGGGCTAAAGCTGGGTGTACACTACCCCAGTGATGTTCCCTATGAACCCCATTGTAGCTTAAGCATACAAGTTACATATTATATACACCTATATATTATAACGCCTGTTTTCCATAAATATAAGTAGAAATAATGAATCTCCACTTGCTGCGAACTTGGAACATACTTTTTGTTTCATCTACTTTCAATAATGTCTTCATAAATACGCTTTTTGTTTGTCATTTGAATAGTTTTAATGTTCATAAATATTTTTTGCTGTTGCAATTTTCTGTTTGATATAGTTTAGTTCTGGTTATTAAATATTATTCTTAGTATTTAGTAATGGGTCATCAAAATATAATATATGTATTTTGTCTTTTTATCTGTAGAAAATTTTCCCTCTTATTAACCTATATTGCCGTACGCCCATGTAGTTTTTAGACATAATATGCTATTTAAATAATTACAATCCACTTGCAATGTAATTATGATATTTAAAGAAGTATTTTACAATTGTATTTTTTAAGTCCAACACATTATAAGTTTAGCAAAATATAGGTAAATTTTTACGTAATATCTACAGCTACTGAATAGTAAATGCCTAACATTCAATTAAGTGGGCAGAGAAGGCACGTGCCCCAACCAAACTACCGCCCACTCGTTGCCCTTTTCCACAGTAAATGCAAGTGTATATCATTTTAATATCGCGTGCAATTCTTTGTTGGTCGCATCAAGCTCCTTTGGTAAAAGGTCAACCAACTTAATGCATTTGCATAAGTTTTTATGTAATAACCAACATATGAAACCCACCAATCAGCCTTAGATAAGTATAGCGGAAGGCTATGGTCCCTTTACCGACTATATTTTATGTATTACTAGAGTTTTCCGCGGGTCAAGCCCTAGTGAGTAGCTTTGTTTAACTTACTTAAAAACACACACATATATATATATATATATCCTTCCTTGAAAAATGTTCTAACTCATGCTGAAAATCGCTTTTAGATCCGTTGCAGGAGAAGTTAGCAGATGTACAGACAGACAGACGCAAAAAGCGACTTTTTTATACTATGTAAAGATAAACATAATAAAAAATATCTTTCTGTTCTTACATAGATTTTTTCTAATAAGTCTTTACACAATCAAGCAATATAATAATTAGATGAAAGAAATAAATATGAACCACATGGTTTTTATTGCAAACCTTTCAAACAGACAGCCCTGACAACCGGTCCAGATTATGGAAAATGGCTACAGACGCCTATAGGGAACGAGCACGACGAAGGCACTGCAAACTGGTGGCGCAAATTGAAATATCTTTTCTCAAACAATACTAGTACATTGACACTTTACGTTATAATACATTTTTTTTGGATGCTCGAACACTTCAAAGAAAAATAAAATAAGTCAAATGGTGTAAAATTCTATTACTTTCCCACTAATAGTAGGTGCTCACTTGCCATAGTTATGTAACAAACGTGAATAAATACAGTAAAAACATATTTAAATATGAGTTTCAAAAATGTTTATAAATTACTAACAATCTTATTGGTAAAAACAGATAAGTTTTATATGTAGAAGTACTATTCAATGCAAACAAATCTGTAACTAAACATAACCTCAAATAATTTTATTTCAATAATTATGGACACAATATTGCGATGAATATGTGGTGTTAAAAAAAAAATAAGGTGAGAAATGAGTACACAAGGGGATCTTTGAAAGTTGCACTCGTGAGTGAAAAATTGAGAGGAAGAAGACTTAGGTGGTATGGGATAGTAATGAGGAGCGATAAATGTCACACGACAAAAAGAATGTTAAACTGCAAGATTGATGGATACAAATGTAAAAGTAGACCAAAAAAGCGATGGACGGATTGTGTGAAGGATGATATTGATGATTTGTGTTGTGACAGAGGACGTATATCAGAATAAAGGAGTATGAAAGGCCTGTTGTGCCGACCCCAAATAATTGAGAAGGTGAAAGAAAAGCCAAGAGAATTATGGACACAATATTTACGTGAAAAACGAGTTCAGAAAATACTTTACAGTTATTTTGAAATCATAAACGTTAAAAATCGTCATTTGAGCTACAATTTTAGTGCATTTTCGTGATTCCTAACTGTGTCTTCTACTCTACGTCTAAGACATGCCTGGACTCGAAGAGTTTTGGCCTTTGGCATATTCTGGACACGGTGACGATCGTATTTTATCATTTTAATCATAATAACAACGATTTAAACATAATGTAAATATTAAGGGCAACACGATGACAGATCTTAAAAGTTTCTTTTTTAAGGCTTATATCGACGCCAACGTCCTTGAGAATTTTTCGGTACTGATTTTTCGGGCGATAGCGGGGATTCCATAGACGCGGTTGTTTTTCAGATGCATTATTATTTTATTGTTAATAAAATAAAGTATTTATTTCTCTTTTATAAAAATGTAGATAGTTTTGTATCCTGTTTTTATAAAAATTAAAGGTGTAAAATGGTTTCATGTCAATAATTTCGAAGTGATTTGGTGAATTTTTCTTTACTTAAAATAACTATAGAAAAGGTACGATAAATCCATGTTACGTTTTATATCGTCAAGATTTATGATAATTATGTATGTATGTAATTATTAATCACAAATTACCAACGAAAAGTTGTTTCGATCGCAACCCACTTTAGACCTTTTGCCGCAACAGAGGCCTTAAACCACACTGTGGCTGTCGTGTATATTTGCTACCATCTTTAGTTCGTGCACGTTCCCTATATAGACGAAGCCAACGCGTTGCCTGCCATCCTTTAGGATGGCAAAATAAGAGATACAAATACCTAGATCCAATTCACAATCAACAACAACAATAACACTTCTTCTTAAAGTAAAAATGTATATTATGATGATCAAAATGAATTATGCGTAATTTTAATCAAATGTTTTATTTAAGGCATTTTTTGTTATTTTTAAGCTACGTTGCGATATTGTGCTCAAAGAAAGGATCAGATAAGTCTAAATTAGATAAACGTATACATAAATCAGCTTTGGGACGTTTTTGCGTTTGTAGTAGTGTAATACACACAATGACCAGAATGATTAAGACCGGAATAAAACCATCTGCGCTTGTACTACGTGACTTGCACTCTTGCATCAATGGAATATTAGAACACAACACTACTACAAACACAAAAACGTCGCCAAGCTGATTGTACTGTAATTTTATTATGTGTGTTACAATCGAGAAGACATAAAATATAAAAGAATATATAAGATATTAATTTTTACTGACTCCACTTTTAAATCATTTCATGCATACATAGGAGGTAAAATTAAGGAAAGTTAATGAGGATGTCTAGAGTTATAAAAATGCTTTACCTATTCTTGGCATCACTAAAAAGTATTTATTATAAAGAGATGTTTCTAAAACTATCGGTATATACTTAAACGTTAATAAAAATCGGTGTTGCGTCATCTCCCAGTATCAACTTAGCAGCCATGTCAGTCATCTGTGGACTATATACACAATCTCAAGGACTATTTTAAATTACTGCATTTGTTCGCTCGTAAATCGTATCTTTGTTTGGCTTTTGAAGTGGTACAAGGTAGAAGTGGCGAGTACAATAGATACTGACTATTTCAATTTCCGACCAACAGTAAATGCGGGAGCATCGCGGTTAAATACCTAATATTTTAAGAAATTTTATGTCTTGGTAGCAAAGATCTTTAATCTAGGCATTCAATACGGCACTCATTACAAGCTAGCAAGAGCCAAATGTAGTTTTTGGCTTACATTAAACATTGAAGTTCTTCTTTATATGTTTGAGGTCCGTTATTAATCAATGAAAGAATTCCTTCAATTAAGAGTGATTTAATTAATATACTTTCGTGAACACAGTTCTTCCAGGATGCCACTTTACATGAGAGATAGTAGTGATGTCAACGTATAATAGTGATGTGCATTGTAACACAAATATGGAATTAACTCGATTTCCAACACTTCTAATAAACAAAACGTCATTTTTCAACTGCTGTTAAAATTTTCCACCTAAATACCATTTTTGCTTAAAATCAATAAGGAACTAGATGCTAATAACTACGAATCGCTGGCGCTCACGCTTTACGCTACCCTACAAAGCGTTGTCGTTTTTTACAACAATGTACACTAAACACGTCTAGCTTAAATGCTATATTTTCAATGGTTTAGATCCGCTAAAACATGTAATTTAGAAACGTATAAATGAATAGTCAATTGTGAAATAAAAAAATATATATGCAACGCACACCAAGTTATAAAAGTTACAATGTTCATGGTTAAGCTAATAATGTAATTAATATTCGGCTCTTACTACGAAGATAGTCAAAATATAAATGTATTGATTACTAACGAATTTGCTAATTTGTTGTTGCTTGGCACGGGATCTACCGACATTATTTGTACGAACTCGAAATCTGCCGTCGGTTTTTTATAGCGAAGCTGGCACACAGGTAGACGGCCCAGTTCATGTTAAGTGGGTTACCGTTGTCTATAGGCGTTTGCAACACCACTGGCGAAGCCAAGGCGTTGCCAGTCTTTAGGATGGGATAAAGAGGATGGGCTAGCGTGATGAGATAGAGGGATAAGATGAGAGAAATGGGATAGAAGAAAGGGAAATGGAATTGGAATAGAAAGATGGTTTACACACTACACCGCACACACACTACAATGAAATTCCCACTAATATAAAGGACATGAACATTAACTCTTTCAAGATACGACTTAGAAAATTATTATTGACTAAACGTTATTACAGTTTTCAAGACTTCTTAAATGACAAATTTTAAATGTTGACTGTTTTAAAACGATTTTATATTATACCAGGATATGCCCGCGACTTCTTCCACGCTTGACTTGAAATTCTCGAGGGTTTCCTGGGACATAAAATATCGCAGCATTTAATAAAAGAATATAAGCTATTGTTTATAGTGGAAATTTTGTCATAATAAGCTATTTTGTATACATCTAAACAACTTCAAACCCCTCCCGCGACAATTTCCGTGGGATTCCCGGGATAAAAAATATCGCACATTTAATTACATTAAATTTGCTATCGATAAGTGAATAAATCACATTTGAATTTGTTTTTTTTTTTCATTCTGGCCATTTTAAATAATTCCCAGAAAATTTGCCGCAAGATGCCCAGGATAAAAATTAGCGCTTTTTAAGTCTAAGAAATAAGTTCAGACATGGCATGTTTAGAATTTAACTAGTGTATGCCCGCGACTTCGTCTATGCTGGACTTGAAATTCCCGCGGGCTTTCCGGGAAACAGAGTACCACAGTATTTAAAAAGAATGTAATCTAAGTGAAAACTGTGCCGGAATAAGCTAATTTTTATGCACCCGAACAACTTCAAACCACTGCCGGGAAGATTCCCGTGAGATTCCCAGGATAACAAATTTTACACATTTTATTACATAAAATTTGCTATCGATCAGTGACTTAGCACCGACTTCAAGATGTTGTAGAACGAAGTTGGTTTTGTTTTTGTTACTATTTACTTGCGCAAATACTTCAATAGCTTTAGAAATAATATATTAAGCGCCTGTAGTAATTGAACAATTGGCACGCGTGTACAAATTTACCATCTCACTCTTCGATGTATATGCTCTTCAACAAAGATTGCTCTCGATTTCCTTGCGATCCATCCATCAAATCCTGACTTGGTGACTATGGGACCGTCTCTGGAGTTAAAAAAAACAATTTGAAAATCGATCCACAACTGACAGAAAAATGGCTTAACATGCACTTTAAAAAATTAAACGTCTGTAAAAGAAGGAATTAGGCGCACGGCGTTGTTTAATATGTAATGGTTACTCTCGATTTCCCTAAAATCCACACACCAGATCCTGACTTGGTCACCATGGCAACGCCTCTGAAGTATAGAGTATACTTCAAATAAAAAAAATGCCAGATTTGACGGAGAAATCGCGTGAAAAATATATTTTTAATGAAACTGGCAAAACAGAAGATTACTTAGATATAGCAATTGTATACGAATTCCCTTATTTGCAATTTGGCTACTATACCTTACAAAGAACCAATTCAAAAGATTTATTTACCCTTTATACTGACAAATAGTTCTTATTGTTTATATTTAAATGTCGCGAAATACTAATACAACCGCTATTTTAAGTGCATCACTGTGGTACATACATTTATACATCAGAGTCAGTCATTCATTTGTCACTGGCTAATAGTAGCCGTTCACTTTTGATACAAAACGCTTTGTTCATTTTAAAATGTTATTGCAATTACAAAATTCATATTCGGTTCTTTTGATCTCGACATGACAGGAGCCTTATGATCGTTAAAATTAATATTTTAAATGGTTCGTGCTTCATGCGAGTACATGTGTCCTTTCCGAATTCCATGGAATAAAGTATTACCATGTTTTTTGCCATTTCCTCGGAGTATTATATGATTACTGCAATTACGCAATAATCTATCGATAACATTATATAATTCTAAACATGCCGTGTTTTTACATTAAAACTATAAAAAAAACAACTGGAATAGACTAGAGAAACGATGGAGAACCTCATGCATTTTTTTTTAGATTTCATGTCTGTTTGTCTGTTTGTTCGGGATTCACGTAAAGACTACTAGGCCGATTTCGATGCGGGTTTCTCTGATCGACATCAAATTCTTAGACTTAAAATCTGCGCTACTTTTTATCTCGAGAATCCCGCAGGAATTTTTCCGGGATTGATTTAAAATGGCCAGATTAGTTTGCTGTGTAGTTCCATTTCCAAATCAACTGAGTAAGTGCTTGATAATCCGGGTCCTACAATGAAGGCTTCCTTAAAGTCCTAGAGCGTTCACTGTTTTTTGCATTTGACTATTTGTAAAAAAAGCTAATAAAGCATAAATTATGAAAATACTCCATATCTCAAGAACTACTTAATGGATCTTGTTCAAACCAATTTCTATTAAAATTATTATTTAAGCTCTGTCATCTTCAATTTTTTCAGAATATTCTATATTGTAATTTAAAAGTTAGGAATTAGGACATAATTTTGGAAGTAAATATCTTACCACCTAGTAACAGAAATAAAGAGTCATTACATGACAGATCTTTACGATTTTTCAAGATCTTACTAAAGAGACCGCTATGAGCTCTGAAAAATGATTTTTCGTCCCTCAGTTACTTTATTCTGAACACTATCCCAATTTTTTCGCAACTATAGCATCATCCTATGAATCCAATGGGAGTTCCATTTTTGCGAAATGCCTACGAAGTAATAAAAATTATTTCATATTTTACACTTTTTATAAATTATAAAATGCATTTACCATATCTACATTATATATTTTAATACATCATTGTCTGAGACGTAGTTAGTAGACATATACATAGATACACACCTCATTAATGTTTTAGCTCACATTGAACCAATTAAGATTCCCGTAGTGTAATAAGCGTGGAACTCGTGTTCGGTGTTAGCGCTTGCAGTATATGTAGAACTGGTCCCCTACTGTTGAATGATTGACTCGAATGTTGTACTGTGCAATGCATTACTCATCGTTATTAGATATGCGTCAATGTCTGTCAAAGAAGCAATTGAAGGGCAAATAATGACTAAGTTCCCTTTTTTATTGCGAAGCTGGCAGTCTAGCAGACGGCCCACCTAATAGAAAGTGTTTACCGTCGCCTACGTGTTTACAACACCAGAGGAAATGCCAAGGCATTTCCAGCCTTTAGGATAGAAAAGAGGGGATGGGATAGAGAGATCAGACAGGAGGAATAGGATAGTAAAACATGGTATAGGGAAGACTAGGGATAGGGCGGATGGGGCAATCGGTTATTGGAACTCTCATTCATCGTACGAAACATGATTAGATCAAGGCTAACAAACAAGAAAAAAGAAAAGTCGTTTATTTGGTCATCACATAGCGAGACAAGGCGATGAATTGTACGATGATATATACAAAAAAAAAGTCTCGCGATGATACCAAATAGGTGCAGCATATGCCAGGCAACAGGTGCCTGATACTGGTTTTCAACTGCACCCTAGGGCGGACGGATGTTGCACTGTTATTTATATATATATATATATATATATATATATATATATATATATATATATATATATATATATATATATATATATATATCCCAGAGATTACCCCGCGGCTGCGCCGCGGGTCAACCACTAGTGCGAATCTCTTGTATAACCTGTACCGCCTGCTTTAGAGAGCAGGTTACATTGTATTTTTTTTTTTATGTATTTGCCCCCAGAAGATTCAATTCATTTTATATAGCAAACTATACCATCCCCCATCTATCTGCAAACTACGTTATCTGTCTAAGTGACAAAACTTGACAAAAATGACCAAGGGGACCAAGGAGACCAAGGGAACCAAAGGGACTAACGGGTCCAAGTGGATGAAATGGACAAAATCACAAAACCTGTCCTAGTTTCCGGGATAACCTTTACATAAATCTATCCCAAAATCTGTCCCATTGTCCGTGATGAAAAGTAACCCTTGGCCACCTTCGGTATTAAAATTACATATGTACCGAGTTTCAGCCAAATCGGTCCAGTAGTTTTCCGTGAAAACGGAACAGACAGACGGACAGACAGACTGATCTACTTTCGCATTTATAATATTAATAGGAATATATATATCCCTATTTATATATATATATATATATATATATATATATATATATATATATATATATATATATATATATATATATATATATATATATATATATATATATATATATAATAATAGTAATAAATTACATACATAGATATACCTGATGTTTTGTGAAAGCAAATCACAAGATAATAAAGAAAATAAATGATTCCAGCTCTATTGAGTCAATTGTATGACAATACCATAGTAATAAAAATAAAAATTGTATGCAACACACTGCACAAGCACTCTTCACCACGTCGTTCTAACAGAAACACTTCACATTAGAATAAGTATTATAAGAAAATTTAATAATAACATATAATATTAAATAAATTAAGGTACACTTTAACACAACATAAAATCAATAAAATATCACACACACGCCAAACAAAATATAGAACTAGAGTCCATAGAGTTATTTAAAAAAAATGTATGACAATAGAAGAAACTCCAATCTTCTTCACAGAGTACATTGTATATTGGTCTTCTCTAGTCCGGTCCCGATTAAATACACCCATCCAGATAGACTCAACCGTTTTTGAGAAAAAAATGCTGACTTACATAAACGGACGGATGGACGGTTTTCGATCGTTTCACATATCTTTTTAGTCATTCATTTGCTTTGTTATATGTTAATTTAGCATAAACTCCATATAGGTAATGTAAATTTTCTACCAATGCTAAGTTAAGAATATTGGGTAATAAAATACAAAGACCCGGCTTTTATAAGTGTTGCGTGATTGTCAAAATTACTACTATAAAAGGAAACGAGATTGTAAAATTAAAAAATAACAACAAAGAAAATCTAAATGTTTTTTTAAAATAAAGTTTGTCTGGAACTATATCCAGTACCACGAGCAGTAGTTCAAAGAAACATTCAAAGCATTTAGAATAAATCGATTGCACTTTGTTTAAATATACAAACACGTGAAGAGCAACGATACTTGACGGATTCACCATTTTACGCAGCTTTACTTGAGAATACCGTGTAAAAGTGTTTATCCAAGGATCAAAATGTTCAATCCCGCTCGGTCGGGTAGCCGTGAGTGCTGTGACAGGTAGTCCGGTCTGTATCGGTGGGATTCCCAAGAGCAATTGTGAGAATTCGTCGGGTACTACTAGATATTTTTTATTATTCCCTTGGCTTCCTTCCTCGTTTTCTTAAAGCAGATTATCCCAGGCTTAATTAATTCAATAAGAAAATATATGCAGATCAACTTACTATGTTTAGTATTAAATTATTCAGAAGTAAACCTATTAGTAAACTGCAGCAACGACAGTATTAAAAATCTATCAATCCTAGCTTAGGGTTGCCTTCAAGAGATCGCTTTTTATCGATAAAGCCGCCACCGCCGGCGCCTGGTTGTACTTCTGTTTTTTTGTTTGTTAATATATATGTATTTTCATACAATAGTATTATCTATCTTCTAAAATCACGTAACTATAATTATCATACATGTACTTCAATTTATGTTTTATGAATTTTATTTAAATAGATTATTATAAGAATGTTTTCATTACTCGTTGGTAATCAGCAGAAGCCAAATTTCAGATCTTTGAGAAGGCTAATAATAAATAGAGTTTTTGTAACAACTCAAAATGCCATAGTTCACTAAACTGTTGATATTATTCACATAAACACACAATTCTTGCACAAAACCAATCAATATCCTTGAGCTATTTATTGTTAATATTCATCTATCTATATAATTTTAAAAACTGTACACTAAAACTTTAATCCCTCTCTCTAGTTCCCGTCTGATACTCGTGTAAATATCATGAAAAAAGAATGTTCTGCCATGGTAAATACGAAGCAACAACTATTAAGATAAAACAGTTATACCAGCGAGTATTATTTACAAGGGTTTTTTGGTTTTATTGGATTCCTTTACAATAATGGACAATTTCGACAGATTCATTCCATGACTCATCTTTGAAACTTAGAGTTTCCCGCGACCAAAATTGGTGATAACTGACAATTATGACTAAACACGGCATATATTTTTGGGATGAAATAAATTAAGATAATATTTATGTTTCACCAAAATATAATTATTTTCATTATTTTCGACTTCTGACTCAATAGAAAATTTTACAGATGAATCATCACTTTCCATCAGTCTAGTATTAAATCAGAATTGTTTGTGTTTGGAGAGTCCGTTTTGAAGCCTGGGGTCCGATTTGCTATTTTTTCTTCTTCACTTCGTGCCGTATTATACAAGGATTTGCAAATTGCTCTCATTTTGAAAAAAAAACATAATATCGTGTATAAATAACATGGCTAAGTGCGTGTCACACGGAGCTCAGTGAAGGGTTCCATAGAGGCGATGAACGTGAATTATGTAGTTTTGTTATTTGACTACAAAATCTTAAAACAGCATTTATTGGAAAGAAACTCGTTGGTCTAGTTCAAATCAATTTTCAAAATAGTTTTAAGAGATCAGTTGAGCATAGTTTGTGATATAGGGAATTTTCAATCAAAAGCTTTTTTTAGAGTTTTTAGCGTGACGATAAAAACAATGGAGGTCAGTTTCGGAACCCTTCAATCTACGTGCATATCGATGTGTGTCTGTCGACACGCATAGCCATTTTTATACGTCCAATAACTTATCATTATAAACAAAGCGATGTCACAAACTACTTACATAATGGATATTAATTAATAATATGATTCTGTATAAGGACATTAAGTTGTAATTTGATCATGTGGTATAGTGAATAGTTTTAAAACATAAAATTAAAAGTGCTTAAACAATTTCCAGCACCAAAGTCAAACTTTACGGCTAGTCCAGTGTGCGCCAAACAAAAATAGCGATGTGACTCATTGTGCTGAGCCCGAACAAATTCTAGACAGTCTCACATAAAACTGTAAGCAAAACAATGTTATTACCTATACCTATATGCTTATTTTATGATCTCCTTTCTATAAAAGTGATATTTTTAAACGTATAGCTTCTGCAATAGTTTATATAAACTCTTGAGAACGAGTGAGAGCTAGATTTGCTCCATAATTCATAAAATTTATGAGCAAACCAAAGTTTGAAATGATATGGCTTTCAAATAAAAAGTATTTATAATTGACAAGACGTCATTGAGTTATATGATATTCCAACCCTAACTGAATGTATATTTGTATGTTTATTAAAGCTTAAATGCTGTTCTAAACTATGGCCTACGAAATGTATAAAAATATTGATCACACAACCTAAAAGACATTGCAAAATTAAGATCAAATCATTAAAAAAATACATGTACCTTTTTTCTCGTATAATTTTTCATACGTTATAAATTATGTTATGCTTATAAGACAGCAAAAACCGAGTATATTTATAAAACATAATAGAGTTTAATTTCACTAAATGTTTATGTGAGTGCTATTCGCACCCGGAAGATTAATTTCATTTTATATCGAAAACTATCCCATCTCCCGGGATGAAAAGTAATTATGTCCAGTTTCGGCATTAAAACTACATTTAAACAAAATAACAACAAAACCGATCCAGTATTCCTAGTAGTTTTCCGTGAAAGCTTAACGGAAAGACATATCGAGTTACTATCGCATTTTTATATATATTTTTTTTTACATCTATAAACTTGAGAAATGATTGATCTTATCCAAACTTTCATCCTTTACTTCAAACCGTCCTAGTTTTATTTATCTATCCCCCGTCTATTTGAAAACTGCATAAATGACAATAATGATAAAAAGGACAAAACGGACAAAAAGGCATTTTAAGCAATAAAGCCGCCCTTTCTTCAACCTGTGTATTTTATATTTAGTTTCGAACCTATTTTTAATTTATGGTGAAGACTGAAGTATTTCCATTCATTCATTAATATAACATCTTTTGTTGTCCTTTAGTTCTCCGAAGGAAGACGTAATTAGGAATAAGATATAATAACAATATAATAATATTGTTACATGTCACCTTTGTGGAATCTCGAAAACTAGGTACTTATCATGTTTTTCTGCGGAGGCTCAAGTTTAAGCGAGCAATGCGGAACGAATCGATTATCATGAAATTCGATATACATATGTATATGTACTTTCAATAACGAAGATGAACGTAGTATGCTTTGTATCCCAAAAATAAGTTAGTTTTAGGTTAGAAATTTACGTGAATGAAGCATTCAAAATATTCTAGTTTTAAAAGAAAACATTAATCATTCATTTATTATAAAACGTTTGCCTGCCACGCGTCGAAAAGATACTGAACGTATATATAGCCAACACGTTGAGAAAATATATAAAGCGTATATATAAATAAGTTTAAAAAAGCTTCCGACTTCGAAAAAACACTTATAGAATATAAAATAACAGCAAAACATGTAGGCATTGAATACCACAAAGATATAAGATACATGCAAGTATTTTAGCTTATGGCATTAAAAGTCGACACGGCCAATGAGGCCTTCATTATATACCTACGGCGTTCTTTTAAATTTTAAAATACAATAAGAACACAAAGAAAGGTAAAGAAGCATTTATGAAATATCGATAAAGCAATTTGAACCACAATTTATAGTCATAATAAAATAGCTAGTTGGCACAGAATCAGCTGCCTGCTTCCCAGCTGTGTCGCGGGCCATGGTCGAGAGTAAACACGGATGGGATGCCGTCCCTTCCTTCTGCGAACGCGTAATGTTCGCCAAGGAGGAGGAGGCGGAGCGGGAAGCGTGAGCGTACGTCTTCCTTGCTCCGCTCCCACCAAAGGAGGACGCACCGGCGCCGGAGGGTGGTTTTGGACCTTCGGACGTCGTGAGCTTTCTTGGAAAAAGGCTCACCCGCTGATATGCCATGAGATGGGGGCACGCCGTATTTCGCGTGCGCTCATCTCCCATCCCTTGAGGCGAGTTCCAAACCAGATTAGAGCCCGATGACGCCAGAGGCTATGCTTCCCTCCGACAGTGGATGTGGCCCTATGAGCCGCCGCCTGCCAGGGTACGCGAAGTTAGTCGCTAAGTTTCCGCTTTTCCGTAGCCCTGGCAAAAGGCATAGGAAGGAACACTGAGGGATTTTAGCGGGTGTCCGGGGTATCCCTAAACGCGATGTGGCAATAGCACTTCTTACGAGGGGTGCTAGTGCCACTCCGACCTGGCGAATCCCACACACCAGCCGCTATTTTTCCCACTCGCGCGGCTAATAGTCCTCAATCGGATTACCCTTCGTAAAAAAAAATAAGAATGAGCAGCCTGAGTCTTTAATTTAATATTATTCGTATTGTCGTTAGTGTTTTAGACAAATACCATTTAGGGGCGAAGTATTTGTGCAATTCAGTACCTATTGGTTTCTATGAAACATGACTTATAGAGCCGTCTGCTCAACAGTACTAATTTAGGATTTAGGTGGGTTTTTTTTAGGTTTAATGGAACATTTTCTAGACCATATTCAACATTTTTTTTGTAGGGGCCACGTAGACGTATTATATGAGATGCCACGGGCTGCAACATTATTTAATTTGTATGTTTTTTTACTACTAGAATAGACAGCAGACAGACAAATCCATTATATTAAACAATTATGTAGTATGCCAGGCGGGCCACTCACAAAAGCGCGACGGACCGAAAGTTGCTATAGCGGTTCTAAATCAATAAATGCCACATGAGATTAAAACAATTTTTTCAATAAATACGATAAAAGATATCACAGCCAATAAGTATATCCATATATCATCCTATTGAAGTTACTTATCCTTTGGAATCTCCAGAAATAGGTCTGTTACAATTTTATTGCTCTTATCAGGGGGCGATGTAGGGTTATAATAATTTCAAAGCAAACTTTCTGAGGTCCCTAAAACGTGGGCGTCCGTTTATTGGCACTGTTTATTATTAGATATAGTGAATTAACCAACCTCCTTTTGTTTCAGGTAAGCGACGTATTGGCGAACTGAAGCGTTTTGGTTTTATTAGACTTGAAAAGGTAATCAGGAAAATTATTATATTTGAACTTCAATTAAGGAAATTATATCGTCAACTAAAATTTTCAGTTTATTAGTTTTATTCAGTCAGTGTTTTATTTTTATGCAAAATGTTTTCTATTTTATTTCAACGCGACAACATTTCCCATACGGACAAAATATTAGAAGCTGCTTCCGGAAGTCAGAATAAGTGTTTCTTTTTTGTATTTTCAACATTTCTTTTGATGACCGTACATGGACCCAAGCCTCCTTACCAATAAGGTTTGAAGGTTTGGGTATACGTAAAATTTCAGCAGTTTCTTTACCCGCCTTTCTGTCCTCAGTGTACAGTACAAAGGATCTCATTGGTGAAATAATCAAACCGTCACTTGGTGATTTTGAGGTCCTTTACTTGACTGAGGCCAGAAATGTGTGGTCTATGGCCTGCCCACACCAAAACTTTCCTCTAAACCCAAAGTCACAGAAGCTGTGGGACGGCCCGCTTTGCTCATTGCTACATCGAAATCTACTGGATACGTGTGCCAATGAGACTAAGCGTGCCCGTATCCTAGCTGTTTCGCGTTGGGAGTCTGGCTTGTGGCTACAGGCACTCCCCTCGGCGAATTTGGGCATTTTTTAGACGATAACACGTTTAGAATAAGTGCCTGCATTCGCCTAGGGGCGGCCTGTGTTGTCCCACACCACTGTCAGTGTGGAGATAAGGTGGAGCGCCTCGGTCACGATGGTTTATCTTGTACCAGAAGTGCCGGCAGAATTCCGCGCCATGCAGCACTTAATGACATAATCCGTCGGGCTCTTGTCACCGCCGGGGTACCTGCCGTTCTAGAACCGAACGGCTTGTGCGGCGACGATGGCAAGAAACCCAATGGTATGTCATTGGTGCCCTGGACGATGGGTCGCCCTTTAGTATGGGACGCGTCTTGCGTCGATACTCTGGCGGCGTCCCATCTTTCAGCCACTAGCATGTCTGCTGGTACAGCTGCTGCACAGCAGGAGGCCCTAAAATGCCGCAAATATTCCGCCATCGGAAATGGTTACATATTTGTGGCTTTTCGGGTCGAGACCCTGGGACCTGAAGCGCACAAACTTTATCGAGACATAGTGAAACGCCTGGTAGACGTCTCACGTGACCAAAAGACTGGTCTGTACCTCGGACAACGCATTAGCTTTGCGATACAGCGAGGTAATGTGGCCAGTCTTTTGGGCACGTTTCCAACTGACAGCCTGACAGCGGTCTGGCACTAGATTTTATAATTTAATTTTAATTTGTATATATACTTATTTATAATTTAATTCAGTTTTTATTTAATCCTTATAATAGTTACATTAAAATAAAATAGTGTTTTTTCAATTATTTTAATTATAACTTATTTTGGAAATTTTTTCATAAAGATAAAATAAAAAAAGTCTCTTAATACTTCTTCTCATAGTAAAACACTTATTTCATTAGGATGCTTTGGACAAGTTCTAAGTTCTAAAAACAATTTTAATCAAGGGGGCAGACTCCACATGATGATGATTTCGATATAATTATATCAATGTCGCGAAGGATCGAATGTGTTCACTATGAATGAATGAATGAAAACACTTTATTGTTCACTAAAAATTAAAACTACGTTCTTAAAACTAGGTACAGTAAATGTTGAACAAAGGGCGGCCTTATCGCTTAAAGCGATCTCTTCCAGGCAACCCCTAAACTAAGGAAAATATTAAGACAACAGTGACGGTGAAGACAATAAATAATATGAAACATTCCAAGAATAAATGAAAAATAATGAATAATATACTTTATATACTATACAAAAATACAATATATCATACTGTATATAAAATCAGCAGCATGTTTTAGACTTGTTAGGATCAAAGATATTTAGTAACCATCCGTTTAAAAGACAATATGGATTTAGCTTGTCTGATGTTGAGTGGCACTGAGTTCCATAAACGGACAGCCTGTACCGTGAAAGAGTTATCAACGAAGGAAGAAGTGTGTACAGGTGTCATTAAGGAGAGATTATTACTAGAGCGCAAAAAACGGGAATGAGAAAGATATAGGAAATCAATACGTTCCTTTAAATACGGAGGGGTACGAGGATCAAAAAGGATATTGTACAAAAGAGAGAGTAAGTGAACATTCCGGCGAAGACGAATAGGTAACCATTTAAGCTTCTTGCGATATTCGGAAACATGGTCATATTTGTGCAACCCAAATATGAACCGTATACAGACATTTTGAAGTCGATCGAGTTTGTTCAGTTGTTCTTGTGTTAAGTCGATATAACTGGCATCAGCATAATCAAGTATGGGTAGTAACAGAGATTGAGCAAGCATTACTTTAGTAGCAGTAGGGAGGAAATTTTTAAGACTTCTAAGCGAAGCTACCAACGCAAAGATTCTTCGGCTGAGATTGGTCAAGTGAGGCCTCCAAGACAACTCTCTGTCAATAACAATCTATATATGTTACAAAGCAGTGCACAGCATGCTAGGTTTTATTATCAATTATGGACCTTCATAAAATATTCTTTATCAGAACTAACTATAAAGCATAATTCTATTTTATTTCTAGCCATTAAAAAAAATTAAAACTGGAATTAAATTGACAAAAATTAAGAGTAATAAGCTATGGCATTCGATTTGTGTAAATTGGCATAGAGTTTTTGGAACTGAAAGGAGACGTTGTGTTGTGCAGTTTTATTTCCTAAAAATGTGTAAAATTACTCTAAAATGAATAATAGCTGTAGATCATTGATATTTTTTGAGTAGTAATTATGTGTTTTTGTGAGAAATGTGAACTGTATAGCCAAATGTGGCCTTTCGAGTTTTCACAAGAACTCCGTTGGATGGCGTCGATTTTAGCCTACAATACAACTGCGTCTGGCTTAAAGGCCTAGTTAGTAAGCCATAAACATAAAAATAAAAAAAGTGAATTGGCGTAATTGATCCAATATCACTGACAATGACAGGCGTCCCCAAAATGCTGGCCGCATTTCTTGGTTAGATGGCGACGCAGAAGCGTTATCCCAAACACGCTATTTGGTGGCGTGGGACTTCTATCGAACGCATTAAAAAGTCTCAAATCAGAATCAGAACATAATATAAAGGACAACTTTTAATTTGAATAACATAATATGTAGGTGTAGTGATACTAACAACAGCGATATGTTGAAATTTAAACTATGCTGTTTATAGTACATTAAATCTGAATTAAACAACGTTGATTAACAAATTAGTACGTGTAAGCGATTAGTCACAATAAATAGTAGTACCTACAACGAGCCTGAAAAAGGTCATGTAAAATTGTGTATGTTTTCTATAAAACCATTTACACCACAAAAGGCAATTACTGAGTTTGGAACGATACCGGCGAACAAAACGCTAAACCAGACTGGATTCCAGTCCAGCCCAATACTATAGTAATACAATAGTAGAAAAAGTAATTTATGGAGCTCTAACAAGTATTATATTTTAATTATAAACATTACAATTATACACTACCTTTCCGGTAGAAATTATTGTACCATTTTTACGTGGGTTGTAAGGGTAATTTATGTATTTTTAATTTCGTAAATTGAATTCAAGCATTATATACCTATCAGAAATCAATTATATTGAAAAACCAACTCTTATCTTGTAATTAATTAGTAGATATCATCTAATTTCGATATGAGTATTTTCGCGGAACTTTCGAATTGATATCAACATCATAGCGGTGTCAGTGTATATAATAACATTTACAGTAAATCTCGCTGAATTGTAATTAGTTTTTTTTAGAATGTAACAATCGATCTTTCTTAATTTACAAATGGGATAAAGAATTAAAATCATTTAAAGTACTTGTATGAAGTTCACGTCTTTTAACCAGCAATAAAGTATGAATGACTAAGATTTAGAAACATGGGCTAAAAAGTGCCAAGCTGCATAGTACTATGTAGCATGTGAAATGTATCAATTAATCAGAGTAAGCTTGTCTTCTCAAGTGGAGTGCCCATTTAGTCCACAGAATTGCGTACTTAACATCTTGAGGACCGCAAACCGACACCGATTGAGTAGCGGTTAATTCTAGAACTGTCCAGAGTCACGTATAATGTTGAAAAAATATTAACATTTTAAAATAACATAGCATGGTGACATAACAATTAGAGCGATATTTAAAAACGAGTGCTTGAAAAACTTAATCACATCCGTCCGCAAATACTTGCTTCCGTTCAGTGATGCCATGAAAATTTTTATCTTCCACGTCAGTTGGCCGCTTCGAAGAGCGTTCGGAAATCCGCTCTGGCTTTATAATGCCGTCGGCGTGACGTACCATCATACCATCGTAGATTGTGCTTATACTACTGAAGTATAGGATTCAGGGCTGTCATCTAAGACATATTTTCCAGTTAAATAGTAATCATTAGAAAATACTACCTTTGCAACGATTCTCCAAAATGCCGTACTGTCAAGATCCGTAGGGAACTTTCCGCAAAGGTTTTCTTTTTGTCCTTCGTCATGTATTATTTACAAAGGGAATTTTATTATGTTTTTTCCAAGGCGTTCATACCACAAATTTTTTGTTCAAAAAGCTGTAAACGTTTGCTGACGACAAAAGAGCAGGCATTTAAAAGTAACCTAAAAAGGTATTCCTGTTTAGGTTGGCCGCACAAAACCACCATCATTTAGGTTGGCGCACCATCCTGTTTAGGATTGGAAGGAAACACCAATATAAGAGAATATGCCTTTATTTAAGCCAATTTCCCAATCCAAGTCATATGGATTTGTAATGATTGTAATTTGTTTTGTGTATCAATATATAAAATTTTAAAAATGCGAGTATATCTCATACTGAACTCACTCCGATACGTTGTCTAAGTCCGGGATAAAACTACACTCGACGGTAGTCACGAATCTATAGATAACACAAACCAGCTCATAGGCTTCTTTATACTTATCCGTGTACGTCATTTAACTCTTACGCATGACTCCTACAACGCTTCTACCACAACAAGTCTTCTTCCTAGGCATGCGCGACTCCACCTTCGCGCATGGTCGCTCCAGCGCTCCCTTAGCGATGCGACACTTGAAGGATACTCGATACTCTCCAACAAGCTGCCCTGCCGCACCGCCTTCTGCGGTGCTCACGATAACCCCATGCGTAGCCTCGGTGCACCCATAGTACTTTGCTCCAAGGCTCATTCCAGTTCCCGCCTGTTCTTCTTACCGCGTGACGACTACTACTACTACTCACACGCATAAAACCTTCGGCACGTCCCAAAACGACGATCGCAGACTGCTCACAACGCCCGTTTGCAACCTCACGGCGTAATCCGCACAGCGCCGCCTTCAACGACCCTGCCGCAGCTTCAGCGTACTCACCGGTACTGGCTTCCGAAACTTGTACCAGGGTCCTCTTCATCTGTCCGTGGAATCGCCGATGATCCCCTGCAGTCCCAGCGCGTAGACCGGTACTTGCCTCCGAGGATCCCTTACCACTCAGCTGGGCCATCCTCTTCCTCTCGTCCGCCAAACCAGAAAACTGCGTATTTATTCTATTTTGTTCCCGAATATAACTATCTCGTTCTAACATTTGTCTTGCCCTTATATCTCTATCTTTCTCTTAATGTTATATTGTTTTTAAGGCGTTTATAAAACATTCTACTCTGCTATTGTTAAAGCGCAGACTACGCTCTGTTTTTTTAAGGGGAAGAAATTTCCGCTACGTGTATCCGTGACAAGAACTATTAAGAGATTTTTAAGAATAACTAATAACTAATAAGAATTTTTTGTTACTGTTTAATTTATTTCTATTTAATGTAAGATCTATATAGGCTATGTTTTATGCAAAGCAGGCTGCAACGTTTTGTAAACAGTAATTTCACGTCCATTCAGTTGATTTGACAGTCAACTACCCTATATAATCCCAAACATACCATTTCGAAATATATATTACTGCAAAAAGAAGTTCTCGGACTTGAAATTGAATGAAGTAAAATTTTACGATCATCCAAAAGTCCTGCGGCGCGCAAACCGCTATTTAGCAACGGAAACGTTTTGGTTTACAGTTATGACAACCCTGCCGGCGTCAGTGAGTGAATGCTCGATTGTCGGACCTCTTTGTGCGGTACAATGACGAATAAAAACACATCCCTCTTTTGTCCGGGACGGGACTATTGGACGAGTCAGACGTATCAATTCACTCAGCGTTGTGTGCATAAATCTCATATAGTACATACGAGTAAGGATATCGCGGGATATCATATTTATTGTGGGCTTCGTTTATTATATTTAGTTTATTTATAATTATGTTTCTGTGTAAAACTAACTGCCACACTCAGAGTTTTTAAGAGCTGATTAACTTTCTAACGAGTATTGTATTTTCCAACTTATTCAAATTGTAATATTGACAACTTATTTTTTGCTTTGGCAATAACTATCGTAAAATACAGACAGGACTGAGAGATTAAAACGAATATTTCAAATTCCATCATAATGACAGCCATTTTAGATCAATGGACGGTAAACCGTCAAAGCGGCTTGTAGGGTTTCTTATATCATAGATATTGATGTGCAAATTTTTTCGCGATGTTTTTTTACACTATCAATACATGGTAATTGTGATGATATGTATGGAAGAAAAACAGTGTAGGCGGTGTACACTGTCCGAGTAGGATTCGATCCGACATCATTGGAACAAGACGCGGCTTTATTGCCACTAATCTACTACGATGTTTCATATCTGTTGTTTACATTTAACTGACCATTACCTAACAGAGAACGGCAGTATGTAATCAACCCAATGCAAGGTGATATATTTATAAGGTTAAAGGCATTTGAAGAATGTGCCGTTCTAAACTAGTTATAAATATTTATAAGCTACGGAAATTAATTCGAAGTTCCAAAATCAAGAGAATTTCTCGTTTTCAAACATGACTGAATGAAAATTCAATGTTCAGAATTATTTTTATTTTATTCACTTAGATTATGATAAGAACTTTGTCATAGACACAAACTAAATAAAATTTTGTTACACAGTCATTCAAAGAATTGGGTAAATGACACATAATAATACATTCTAACATTATTTACAAATAAAAACAGGCTTTAAAGTGTCATCTTATGTTATTACTTTTAATGTTTATTTATGATACTAGTGCGGTAAGTTGGTTGTTACAGACGAGTAGACGTATATAAGACCGAGACGAAGTCGAGGGCTTGACATAATCACGAGTTTGTATAAAACAATAACCGCACGTGTGTCATACAACGTTTTTCAATACATTTGCTAGAACCAAGTACAATAAGTAATGAAACAAACAAATATCAGTCGAAAAGTCGCAACAATCTTTGACGTTTTTAATATGAAAATGGCACGCATTTGGAAATGGCGCCACGTGCGCGTGGTGAAAATTAGAACTACATCTTTCGTCTCTTTTTCTCTATAATATTTAAGTGAGACAAATGTATTGATCAAAAGGGCTTCCAAGGAGGTTCGATTAATCAGCTTATTTCATTTCGTAATGTAAAACTGCTTGGTAGAATTGTTATATATTTTTTTACCAAGTATCTACTTTACTGCACGGCGTACGATAAAATGGATACTTAGGTGAGAGTATCTATATTACGGCACGTATGGCGCGTAATTTTTAACTTTCGAACAATTTATACAGGCTTCGTAAATACATTATTTGAGCAAATGTGTTGAAAAAAATATTATGATAGAAAAAAATTGTATGTGTGTGTGTGTGTGTGCAGCTCACTCGCAATATAAGTAAAGCAAAGTGTGACAAGAGGTGGGAGGGATTCTAAATTTCGTGACATCACATTTCATATATTATATTGTTATAATATATTTAAGCTTTAAAACATGAAATTAATATCTTATCTAATCTAATATCTAGCTCGCAAAACAAATTTATTTCGCAAGACATACATTTCTAATTTGAGAAACTGGTTTATAATTAACCTACTTGACTAATTTATTTTTTATAAATGACAAGTTCGATTCGAATTTTAAATGGAGCTCCCGAACTGCGCCAATATTTTTACACTATGTCACAGGCCATTGAGTGAGTTTAATTCTGCGTGACACAGCGACAAACGATTTCGCAGTTAACGGTTTAGCAGCGCGACCGTTAAACTGGTTCCCTACACATAGCACCGCATAAAAGCACTCGTAACAGAGATATGGACCCCGTGAAAAGTGGCGGCCTTCCGCGTTTACCTGCCTTCCTGCAATTCTTATGAGCCCCTTAAGACCGTCAACGCGGCAACATTGTAATAATTATAAATATTTCAGCGACACGTGGCATACTGCTTTGCTGAAGAGTGAAAGATATTTTATGACTAAATGTCTCACCAGTCACCATGTCACCACTAGATTTCAATTTCGATGCTGATAACTCTTAGAAATTAAAATCGTAAACAGATTTTTTTCTGTTTATGTGTACAACAACACTTCAATCTCAGGAACACTATTTTACGTTATAGTCCGGTCACTTTATAACCGCTTTGAATTAGCAACAGAAGGCGGCACAAAAGACAAAATCAGGTACAGAGTGGCTTTCTGAAGCTAATTTAGCTAAGTAAGAACTATACATGGCAGACAAGTTCACTCTATAATTACTCGAAACTAAAGAGATACATTTAAAATCGATAGGTACTTGCTCTATGAAGGGATATTATATTATTTTTTATAAATATATTACTTTAGTATTCTGTTATTTTTTGGCATGTTTTGTAAGTGCCTGTGTAGACGATACCATCAACAGGCTGCTACCGCACCACTGCCGCGCAGTTTTTCTTTAAATTTCTGTGTACTACCCGTTTGATTCGAAAGTACCGTCGTCAACCATTACAAAATATAATAATAAGTACTAATAAAGTTGATAAAAACGATTTAATATTCTGATATTGAATATTAGTATGTTAATAATAGTTTTTTCATATAAGTATATCATTTACTAAGTGTTAATATTAATTGTGCTAACTTTAAGTCCAGTATAAAGGAGCGCGGCGTGAGAAGACGGCATTCTCTGAACAGACACCTAATATATATTATGTGAACGCTGTCTGCCCTCCAATATCGGTGGCCTATCACTGATGCTTGCTTGACAGCGAAAGTGCGGCAGCGGCGCTGTACAAGCGCGATCGCGCCCAGTTTACACATTTTAACGGTGTCATATTAGGTTATATAAATTATGGTAGGTGGTCTTGTGGTCTTCGTTAGTTAAAAACAACAAAAACAGAACAGTAAAATATTTTCCTCTCGGAGCATTCGCAACTATAAGGGTCTTTGAGAATAATATTTATTTTGTCCTTTTTGCTCACATGCACTTGAAATAACTTGTCACTCAATTGCTCTTATTTATATCTCACATTAAAAGCAATAATGTCATTTAATCGACTCATAGCCGCACGGTCGTTTTTTGAACAAAATAAAAACTATTTTAATTTATCTTAAAGCTTACAAGTATATTAACTTGATATGTTAAGCACATGTAAAAGACTCTTTGTGTTCTTTCATTAAACATTTTGTTATACAAAACTCTTTATAACAATTCAAGAGGGAGAAATTAATGAACACTTGTGCAAATAATTACGTACGTGTTAATTGAATTTATTCTTTTACAGTAGACGTAGAGTTCAAGGAACCTTTTGTAATGTTAAATAGAGAAAGAATACAATTTCCTGCGGCCGGGCGGCCTGTAGTCCAGAGGCGACAAAACAACCCACAACCAGGTGGTAGAGTATTTGCCTGTCTGGATGGCTACCACCGCTAGTCTAGAGTATGCCGCCATAACAACCTTGAGTTATGTTCCGGCATTAGTGGCCAGGTTCCACAGTATCCTTTCAAAGAGCAGAAGCGAATTTGTAGCACCTTTGGTGTTACAAATGACCATATACTATGATACCCACTTTCCAACAAAACAACAACCAAATTTTTTTATCGTAATAAACTTTTTTTTAATTTATTACTAGCTGTGCTTGAGACTTCGCTTGTCCTTGTTTATAATATTTGTACTTGTATCTGCTCAACCATTGAAAATGTCGAAATGGATAGAACATACACGAAAATTTGAAATATAATTCCTAATGTAATTTCAAATTTTCACTATACTAGATATCTGTTGAGCCATTTCGAAGCTTATTATATAGACAAATTTTCAGACGGATGGACGAACAAACAAAATTCTAAAAACAATAATTTACGAATAATCTATAAAAAGTAGATTCCACTTAAATTTTGGCATTTGTTTTGAAATCATAAACAAACACTTCGATTTTATTTATTGGTGTAGGTTGATCCATGTTAATATATAATGCAAACAACCAATTGAATTTGTTTGGATGTTTCTGTTCTTATTTCTATGGTCATAATTATGTTCTACCATTTAGTCGATTAGTTTGGTTATCTGTACGCCTCTTATATAAGCAACAGACAATTCTAATTTCTAAGTGAAAAAGACAAATATTAATCAGGAAGAGCTTAGTTAAAAGGCTGTTAAATATTGCTTGGCAAGAATTTTATAAATAAAAAAGGCCCAGCGTTCATAAAACTATATATGTACAGCAGATTAAGATAGTCTTAAAAAAATCAATACAGTAGGGTGTAGAGAATTTATTTGGGTTCCTGAAAATAGATGATAGAAATGTGGATTGTAAACTAGAAAGGCACGTTTGAATCGCCTACGTGGTATACATATAGTCCCTAATTATTTCTAAGTTCTTTTGTTTACATTAAACCCCTTAAAGACTAGTGGAGAGAGTGGGACTCTGTAATAACTTATTATATTGACTTAATTATTTTTTATAAAGACAAACTCAACATAAATCTTAGAACGTCGCGTCGGTTTGAACATTATTGCTAATAATCTTATTGTATAATGGTAGTTCTGTTGAAACGTAAATAGAAAAATAAAATAGAAATCAAGTATTGTTTTTTAAGTTTTCATATCGCAATTCATTATCTATAGTAAAATATTTCAATTTTTGACCGACATTGCATCTGATGTCAGGTGAAAATAAAGTGTAAGATGGAGCACGCTTACCTAGAAGAGACCTCTTAACGCGAGACTTGAAGACACCTAAATTGTATTTTTCAGTAAAAGTTCTTGAGTGGGTGGACTAGAATTCATAATATTTAGAACTTGTTTACACATACTACAAAGCGTAGGAATGAACATCGAATACTTTTAAATCCAGAGTATTTGACTATACTAAAATTTATATACGTGAACAAAGCCGCATCTCTAAATAGTTGATTAACAAATCTTTGAAATCAATAAGATAAATAAATTGATAGAAGGCTACAATTTAATGATAATATCACCTTATACATGCGTTAAACCGAACACAGTATAAATCTATCGCGTCTGCCAACATGAAAATAAAAAGTAGTAAATACCGTCTCTATACAATTGAGAGATTTTGAATAATAATCTGTACACAATTACCACATATAAGAGATAAATATTATTACATAAAATTATGTTAAATTATAGAGAACTACTTACTCTATACAAAACAGGCGCTAATCACCGAATAAATAAAAATATGACATTATTATTCAATTAAGGAAATGGCCGATTATATCGTTTAGAAATAAGAGGGTACATAACAAAATTAATTACAACTGTGCTACTAAATAACTGTAACAGTACCTACGTGCTATATATAGCAATTTATTGTCAAGTCAAGCCTTGTAGAATCATTTTAATCCTCCCCCTTCCCATATTTATTTATTTGTCGCTGTTCGCACGCTACCCATTCCGAAATTGTTTTATATTGATTTCTAATAAAAAATATAATATGTAATAAGGAACTATAAATAATTTTAATTAGCAACAACGTCCCGTTACTAATCTGGAGTGGCCAAAAAGCGCAGGCTATTTCTATCACGCTTATTCAATGCAAATTAATTTGACACAATATGTTTTTTCGCGCTTTCTAGCATATGTAATGAAAAACCCGTCTGTATGCATCGCGTACACATAGTTAGGATTGGAATCAACATTATTGTGATATTTGTAATAAAACGCGAGTGCCTGCACTACCAA
Organism: Dendrolimus houi; assembly: GCA_039645545.1. Lineage (NCBI taxonomy): Eukaryota > Metazoa > Arthropoda > Insecta > Lepidoptera > Lasiocampidae > Dendrolimus > Dendrolimus houi. Next base: position 12,487,586 of record CM077132.1, read on the forward strand.
AGTGACATAATGTTCCTTTAAAGGCATATCTGTTTTACTTAGAGAGATGTGATGATTCATGATGACTTTCTTTTAATAGTAAAAATTAAGTAAAATAAATTGTACCATACAACGCTGACATTGTGTATTCGCTTAATTTTTTTCGTTCAATTGTTTTAACAATTTCTGTAAATTAGGCAATCGGAAGCTCACTAATTTTTAATCCGAACTGTTCCCTCCCTCCCTCCTGTGGTTCATTTGCAGCGCATTCCTGCGCTTACGCTGTCGATTTCGTCTCGCTCTCAGACCGCAGTCGTATCGTAGTGGCACAGATAACGGCTGACCTTAACCGCTCCACATACTTATCGCTAACAACAAACATTGGTTAGTTGTCTGATAGGATTCACATGCGAAATATTCATGGCAAAAAAGACGTAATAATTAATGAAAGTACGTAAGCATCGATATTGATGATTATAGGTTCATACTAGCTGCGCCCCGCGGTTTTACTCGCGTGGTGATGGAAAATTGTGATAATGATGTTCATTCACACTATATCTTTATAAATTATAGCCTATGTGTTATTCTGATGTGTAAGCTAAATGATTTGTAAAGTTTCAACAAAATCCATTCAGTAGTTTTTGCGTGAAAGACTAATTAACATACATCCATACATCCTTACAAACTTTCGCGTTTATAATATTAGTAAGAGTAGGATTTTCTGTCAATGAACTTAAAATAATACTAGCTTTAAATCTGTAAAATTATGATGTCACATTTTTCTGAGGGGAGAAGTATTTATACTTCTCTAATACATTAACAGTTAATACGTGGTCACAAATCAAAATATCAAGGTAAACTTATTTATAATAACAAGTAAAAGAATAAATCCGTGAGTCCACGGTATACCAGATTTTTATCAAAAAAGTCTTACTTATTCAAAATACTCGTATAAATTCTTAACATCTGAATATTGAAACCTTTAAAAAATTAAATAAAAATTGCTGATTTCATACATAATATATGGAAATTAAAAATATCAAAAATAGTAAAATTGTATGTGTATGTGTAGTTCACACGCAGTAGAAGTGAAACTTCAGAAAATGTACTTACAGATAATTCTTCTCTAACTTTTATTAATAATATAATTCCTTTATCCTACATCTGTCAACATATTATAATTCAAAATAAACTTCTTAAGTATTACTTTAAATTTTTCATTGTAATAATATTTTTTTAGTCAAAAAAATATTATTATCAGTTTTATTTCGGCCCAAATTGGACCTATGTTTAATCATCGGTCTTATTGACTCTCTCATCTGTGCTGCATAATGTAAAACTCGTATCTCGTTTTCTCGCAGGCTTAACCCTATAGATTTATGTGTTTATCTCTTCTTAGTGTCACTTTTTCGTTTTATCGAGTTTCAAATCACAACGATTCTAAAAAAGTTTCAATTCAATAGTAAAAAAACTTTCTTAGATTTACTTATGTCAAGATCAAATTACATAATTATTGTATTCTTGTTTATCAGCACAAGTAAATCTCGCAACAAGCTTTTATATCATACTAGCTGTACCCACCCGGCAGACGTTGTATTGCCCATAAAAAATAAAAATTTAGAAACCGATTGCAGCGTCATCTACCGGGACCAATTGTTAATCTAAACCATTCTCGAAACTACTTGAAAAATCAGAAAAAAAATCATCAAAATCGGTCCCACCGTTTCAGAGGTGTTCAGCAGCGCCACCTACCGAATCCAATCGTGAATCTAAACCATCCCGGGATCCACTTGAACACACACAAAAATAATTTCACCTAAATCCTGGAACCCGATTGCAGCGCCATCTACCTGATTCAAATTTAAATCTAAACCATCCCGGGATCCACTTGAACACACATAAAAATAAATCAGACAAATGAAAATGAGTTTAAATGCAGTCACCATTGCCGAAATTGGCCGGGAAAGATCAATAAATGAATGGCTAGACTGATGTTGTGACTGATGTTTTTAATGAGATTTTTTTTTATTGATGAATATCATATTTGAATACTTATTATCCTATTCCGGACCAAGACGATTCCAAAAACATAAAAATCATAAATATTGGTCTAGCCGTTCTTGAGAAATAAATAGTGTAACTAAGACGACTTTGTTCTTTATATATACTTAGATACATTATATAATAATATATAATAAATTGATGAGTTTTATTTCATTTCATGTTTATTTTATTCTTTTTAGAGCTTTAAATAAAAGCTTCATTCCCGAAACGTTTCCTTTCTATTATTTTATGTTTTAGTTACCGCTGAATTAGTACACCATCTTCTTGAAGGGTTGAACGCAGACGTCAGTTTATTTGTATTCTTCTCAGCAAACCCTTTAATTTGATAGCCATATTATAGGAATGCGTAAAAAAAATTGTCCGCCATCTTGCGCGGTCCGCCATATTTGATTTAGAATGATTTTACTTAGCTAATCATGCATTATCTCCCAAACTAAATGTGTATGCAAAATTTCATGTCAAGCGGTTGAGAATTTAAAATTCAGTTGCAATATTTGACCCGAACATACATACAAACATTACAAGTTAAATAAAAGCTTGTAATAAAAAAAAATTACATTGAAACGATCCCATCATATATCTACTATATATAATTTATATATTATCTACTATATTTTACATACATATGTATGCAAAGAGGTAATTTTAAAACAATTTAGAAAACCTGTAAATGAAAAAGTCGGCATTGACGTTTAAAGAAGTTTTAAATGTATTATTAATAAAACAATGTAGTCTCACTCGTAATATGCTTAGCTACAACGTTGAGAAACAATAGCAAGCACATTTGATTACTCATAGTTAAAAGGAAACTATGCTAACTCGATTCAGTTGAAATTGCAGCAAACTTTTAAACCTCTTTGGAAGTTAGTTACTTGTGATTCACGCTGATAGTCGCATTCTACCACACTTGCATCCATTAATTGTGACCACTTAATTGACAGCCCTATTCATTAGGCAGCCAATATTAAGCCTGCACTTCACTCGTATATAGTTCTCGCGAGAACTTCCCGCGTTTTCAGCTCCATTGTTCTGACGGGCACTATCGCGAGAACACGAGACGGACGTTCACATTCTCAGTTTCTCATGTTCTCGCGAGAATGTGGAGAAGCCTTTACGCTTTTAGTGAAAAGGTGTCCAGTTTTCAGAGTGTTTCAATGCCATGCTGCAGATAGTTGTGGTTTATAACGTACTTGTCATCGTGTACATATATTTGGAATATTCGTTCCCTTCCTTTTCTTATCGAAATCACATTGATTTGATAAAAAAACATACTTTTTATATTTTAACAATCCAATATCTTCATGCAGATAGACCTATTTTTTAGAATCTAATATAATAAAATGTGGGGTCGTAATATTGAATAGAAATCGAATAAATAAATTTTCAGAAGTCTTTAAATATTTACAATACGTATTATTTTTCGTCTTACGTCTTCTGACATCTTTTAAAAAATAAAAGCTATTTAACTTATTTATTCACTAAAGGTCATATTCATAGAAAGTTAGAGTAAGTTTGAACAACTCTTTATGGTTCTTAAAGAAGCGTAAATCTACAAAGATTAAATAATAATAAACTAAAACCTTCAAATATTCCCACTTATATGTTCTGATAAGTAATGCGTTTTGTAACTATGATATGGTTGTTATAAAGCATACAAATTAAATAAACTTTTCATTTCTCATATTCCGAAAGTACGCCGCTTGGAGGTGCCAATCACAGGAATGAACAGCACTTTTCGTCCCTGGGACCCGACTTTCCCTGCTCTCAAAAAAATTTAATTATTATTTCTTTAGGTTTATGGCTTGGCAACTAGGCCTTTAAGCCAGATCTTAGATTACAATATAGTTTCTTCATTTTCTTAAGTCTATGTATAGCTCAGCTGAACTGTAGGTTTTCAACTGAAGCCATTCAACGGAGTTCTTATGACAACTCGAAAGGTCACATTTGACTATACAGTTCACATTTCTCACAAAAACACATAAATAATACTCAAAAACTATCAATATCCTACAACTACTGTTAATTTTAGAGTAATTTTACACATTTTTAGAAAATAAAACTGCACATCACAACTTCTCCTTTCAGTTCCCGCGAAAAACTGCATCAAAAATTTAAAAACTATGCGAATCATAGATAGTACATACAACTTATGTCCCAATGTTTTTTTTACAGCCAATATTAAATCGCGGCATAAATTGTAATAAAAAAAATAATAATAATTTAAAGTATTATATTGCATATAACTATACGAGTATATTTATTGTTTAAATAGTTGCATTTTATCACTATATCTTGATTATATATATAACTTATGTGTATATATAGTATAGTTATATATTTATTATTGAAATGTAAGTAATTGTACAATAATTATGTATGGCACCATCGCCATTCCTAATCAGCAATATTCCTGCCACGGGTTTTCTGGAAGAGATCGCTTTTTAGCGATAAGACCGCCCTTTGTACACAATTAGAATAATACTAGTTCGTAAGTTTTCTGTAATGGTGTACAATAAAGTGTTATCTATCTATCTAATAATTTTGTAACATTATTTTATGCTTATACTTTTCTCTAAATTATTATTTAATTTACATAAATTTGAGCTAAATATTTACTATCAGTAACAAAAAAATACTGGCTGGTTAAATGCTACAGACAAAAAAATACTTGACGTTTCACACGTGACGTATTTTAAGTGAGTTCATCAGATTTAGATATGGATTTAACGACTTATATCATTAGAGAAATAGTTGTTTTTTTAACTAATCAGTTTTTATTTACTTTCCTCATATTCGAAATGTAAAGCAGAGTATTAACCTCGGGTGATAGGCATATTTAGGCACTCGAACTATTAGCGCCCTCGCTACACTCGTGCGCCAAACCATCTCATACCTAAATAGGTCACTTTCACCTCTCGTGTAACAATCTATTAGTTCATTCTTAAGAAAACGCAGGCATTAGTTTGAAATAATTATTGTTGCTTTAAAAATATACAAATATTCCTTTCTGTCATATGAGACAACTCTAATTCAATTCGTTTTTAATTACCTGGCGCCTCACTGAGTACGTTTCACAATTAATATCGGTTGCAAAAGCTGGCCGGAATTCCCCAAACGCTGAGTTATTGTCAGATAACAATGACGTTTTATTGACAAACCAAACCCTTTGTAGGCTTCCAGGAGGCGCTGAGACCCGTTCACAACAAACTGAAAATCGTCAAACCACGTCTCCAAAACAACAAAATACATTATAATCAAAGAATACAGCGGCGGCTTGCGGAAGACTGCCGTTATTATCTAGATGAGACAACCACTATTTACTGTCGTCTCCTTTTCTCACACTGCAGCGTATTTTGTACGTGAAGGACAGCCATAGGTCCCTGTGATCAATGGATGTAAAAAGGTGTAGTGACGTAGACAGGATGCTCAGGCGCAGCTGGCTGGAACTTTTGTGTTTTTATTCTTTTTTCATGGGCAAAAAGAGGTTCGTTTCGCGCGGATTCACTCTAACTACCCGAGCCTGTTTCCGTAATAAGAATGGAAATAATAATAAAACATACGCCTCGGTAAAGAACGTGTGTTAAATTATACACCTCAGATCACCAAATACCTGTTATTACAGAAATAAATAAATCGGAAGACAACACACATACATATTGCATTACGATTGTGTTATGGGTTTTATACAACCGACCACCCTGGGGCCTATCCCAGAAACCTAGACTATACTAAATTCGTTTTTACGATATTTACTATGCCAGGAACCGAACCAGGAGCCTTTGCGCTGCAATGAGGCAAGCCGGCAAAGGCTTAGCCCACTTAACCACAGATTTTGCCGCCGAAATATTGAATTAATGAGTTTCTATGTTACATTTTTAAAGTAACATATCAAGTAGTCACAAATTCAATCATCGTGTCGGGTCTCGCATTATTCAGTTAACGTAAATTCTCTCAATTACCGACAGAAATTGCCCTTGAAACGTCACGACACCCTTGCGTTTAAACGGTTTTACAAGCTTAGTCATAAAACCAATTAAAATCAATCAGCCATGCCATCCCTCGAGTTTTCTCGTGTCATTAACGGATGTTAGATAATGAAAATATCAACGATGGAGTGCGTCGCGCAACATAGCCGCTGGCATTGTTTGTATTATGGAATGGCGCGGCAAAAAGCCCGGAAAACAGGCAAATGTCGGCGCCGATATATAACTTGACCATAACGTCTAAGACGAGAACTATTTTTTTTACCTTCTGACAATATTCTATTTCATCTGTAGTCAAGGTCAGTGAATCATAAACAAAGCCAATTTATCCATGTTACTTTCATTTTAACGTTGATCCGAGTCTAAAATCCGCTAATAAATAACTAAATACGCATGAAACAATACCACGCTTCACGTGAGCAGTGATTTTTAAAATTTATCAAGGATGTCTAGTGGGATTTGAAGCAAAAATCTTTTCGTAATAATTCGACGATATTTTTACCAAAGAAAAGCCGACATAATTGGTTTGTAATGGTTATTTTAGCTTCTTTTAATCAAATAATTGTTCTTCTGACTATCACATAGTCATTATTATTAAATCAAATCAAATCAAATAATTTTTATTGCGAACTAAGTGTTACATAGGTCTTATTCAATATAACTGAGAACGTATTACTTAGCCGAACTTTTGAAATTTAAAGTAAACATCATAGGCTATGTTAACATGTCGTTGCCTAAGTCGGACGTTGCGTACGTCGGAACTAAATCAACTTGATACTTGCAAGATGTTTGATGTTGTATTAAAAATCACTAGTAAGTATCGAAATTACTCTTGACTTACTATTGGAGTTGCTAGAGTTTAGACTTTGCGAAAGTGGGGCCCCTATTATTTTCTACTTTATTTTGCCCCCCTGTACAACCGACAAGCTTTTATAAAACATATTGTAATTAAATTAACAATGATGTATGTACTAATTGATTAAAAATCGATTTTGATAAATGCCTTTTACACACAAAAGGTAAGCCCACCGTTATTGCGTGGAAACACGAATGATTAGTTTTTGCGTTCGTATTCCAACAATTTTGAGGGACGCTGTTTCCAAGGAAACACACTTTGGTCAGTAACTGGAAATTAATTAATATCGATGAGATAAATACCATATCAATAGAAATGAACGCTAAACCGACAAATGTGTATTCGGTACATTTGACAACGTAATGTAAATTCCTACAAAGTTTATGCGACCGAAACAATGAGAAGTCCTTAGTGCAAAGTATGTACTACGTATAGAGATTTAATTAACAAAGTGGATTCATTTTTTATCCATACTTTCCCATCTTGAAAACTCAAGTATTAATTTCGATGGCTGAAGCACTTACCCTCACCTAAATTAATTGTGTGTGAAGAACTCAAACATAACCCTTTATGGTCCCCCAAAAACTAATTTGAAATGTTAGTAAATGACATCTGTTTTGTAATACTCTGTTGTGATCTATATATAGCTTCAAATGGTTAGGCGCTTAATGAGCTACTAAATGGAAAGATAAATCAATAAATACTTCATTCATACTTCCAAATATTAATTATCTTCAATTCCCAACTGAACACTCATTCCTTTCAAATATGCATTTCCTGCGTTCGTTAAAAGTGTACAGCGTATTCTGCACCCCCACAGGGAGGATATAAATCCAATGATTAAGTATTTGTACACATGGGTACATCATTACAACATCAGGTGGGTCACTTACGTGATCAATTGGTAAAGTTCCTCTCATAAAAAATCATTTTAAAGTGATTCGCCGCAATACGGTTGGCGCCTAGTGATTTATATCAAATCTGAGCGTATTGACCTACTTTCAGAGACGGTCCCGTACTCCCGTAGCTTCCAACTTGACTAGGGCTGTCAATATCATACTTAATGATGTTCAAAATTATCTCTTGTCAAATCAATCAAATCAAAATCAATTTATTTATTATTATCAAAAAATAAAAAACAAATTTCATACAGGAATAATGCTTACATAGGTCCTCCCGAATTAAGACTAGCCTATATCGCGGAACACCAAGTATCAGTTCATTATAGAAGTAATTGCTTGTTTAATTAACCAGTTTTTATTTACATTCCTCATAGTCGAAATGAAAAGCCAAATGTTAACCTCGGGTGGAAAGTCTGTTTAGACTCTCGAACTATTAGCGCCTTCGGTACGCTCGTGCACCAAACCGTCTCATGCCTGAGTAGATTACTTTTACCTCTCGTGTAACATTCTACTATTATTGTACAACGAGCAAAAATTAACTTGGCATCTGTGAAGAACACGCTTTTCCTCCCGGCACCCACCCCGTCTATAGCTCTCGATCTCGACGCGTGTATTTTGTAATTTTCCATATAGTACTTCGATATGACCTCATCAGAACCAAATTCCTGGCGTATCTGAACGCAGGGTCAACGGGATTCCCGCCAGGGTAAATTTATTAAAAGAATTGTAAAAGTCTGGATGTCGTGGATTCGGCTCTAGAGTTGTTCGTTGTACAGTCGAATTTATCTCTGGTCCCTTAAGTTTCAAATTATCGAGAGATAATTTGAAACTCAAGGGACCAGAGATAAATTTCAAATTGTCAAGAGTTCAAAATAACAAGCGTTTACTTATGGAACTTATGGAAAGACATTTGTTCTTTCTTGGATTCATTTTAATAGCACAAATCAAACATTAACATGACTCATTAACGTTTGAAAGAAGACTGAAATGCGAACTTACTCATATCTCATTTATGTAAACAATTGACAGGTCTGTACGTGTATGTAAACAAACGACAGGTATGTGCATGATAAACGCTTCAAATTGTAGAGAGTAGGAAAGCCCGGACTTCAAATTATCGCATGTTTGCGAGCAAGATAATATTCCTTCAACTTCAAATTACCGAAGGGACCAATTAACATTGATTTTATTCAATTTATCGAGTATTTTTCAAGGGACCGGAAAAAAAATCAAATTATCGAGAGATTCAGATTAACGAGTGTCAAATTATCGAGAGTAGACTGTATATAGTATTACCTGGTTTATAATCATAACCTGCTTAGCTTAGGACTAGAGATACAATGTGTCTGCTCACTTATTTATTCATTCTGAAAATCAGCAATCACAAGAAAGCCGACAAGTAGCAGCCCTAAACTTTACTCAACTTGAAATATGTATTCGTTTGCATACAGCTACTGTGTTGTTGAGCTGGCTATGATATTCAATTCAATCGCTTCAAATATTTGTTGTTTGATGTAAATGGGTGTTTGTAATACCTTTTGTCTACGATTGCATTATTACGATGTTTGAGAATGTTTAAACGTATGAAGTACATACCAGCAACGCCTGATCGTTGGTATGCTCGAATCAGCCGTAACTACTTTTAAGTTTATCTTCTTCTAAGTCAGTTCCTCACTGCTGAGGATCGTACGCTTAGTGCCAGTGAATAAGGTTTTCAAATTGGAGAAGTACATTAAAAATCTGCCCGTAAAACGTCAAGTTAAAATTTTGTTGCGATGCGTTTTGCCACATGTCCGTTGAAGTTTCACTTCTACTATGTGTCCCAGCACACATTTCAATTTTTATTCAAGTCCCCACCAAAAACTTCCTTACGTGTGAGTTAATAAATAAGTTAATATCGGAAAACACAGTAACGATTCCCGACTTATTTATATCTTCAAGTTAGTTAGGAACTTACTTTAACTCAGAAAATTAGTTAGTCTTTCCTGTGTAAGTAGACTTAGTTACTTTATCGAAATCACAATTTCTTCAGAAAACTTCATTATCACTCATAATAATATGTAAACGTTTATTATTGTAATCTAGTACTTTATAAGAAGTAAGTATAACGTTTTAGGGAGCACAGCTATACCATGATCTGCCTTTAGACATAAGAGTATCTCCATCAATTAATATTTTCAAAAAACATTTATAAAATATGTTGGAAATCTTATTTAAGCACATTAGATCGACAAATAGACAGACAAATATTAACTCTGATATTGTATCCTTACGATACGATAACCTGTAAATAAAATATAATATAATAGGTTGGGGAAAAAGTCTTTTCGCATATAGTATATATGAACTTGTAATAAGATCTCTTTGGCTATACCATTTGTATCTGGCTGGTTTAAGTATCATTAAAAAGTTTTAATTTTAAAGAAGACAACTCCAAATTCAAATTAGGAAAATGTGTTATTTTCATTTGTTTTTCTTATTGTTAAAATGAGTGAATCTAATGAAGAAATTCGATATATTTTAAAATTTTACTACAAAAAAGGTAAAAATGCAACACAAACCGCGAAAAAAATTTGTGATGTTTATAGTATGTTTATGGACCTAATGCTGTATCTGTGAGAGTAGCGCAAGTTTGGTTTAAGCATTTTCAATCCGGAAATTTTGATATCAAAGATGCACGTCGCTCTGGTCGCCCTGCGACGGACAAAATTGATGCCATTTTTTAAAAAGTGGAGCAAGATCGGCATATTAGTAGTTACGATGTGGCTGGAGAACTGGGAATTGACCACAAAACGGTTTGGCGCATTTGAAAAAAGCTGGGTACACAAAAAGCTCGATTGCCTCATGAGCTCACTGAAAGAAACCTAATGAACCGTGTACTCATTTGTGATTATTTATTACGACGTAATGAAACCGAACCATTTTTGAAGAAGCTCATAACTGGTGATGAAAAGTGGATCACGTACGACAAGAACGTGCGAAAAAGATCGTGGTCAAAGGCCGGTCAGGCTTCACAGACTGTGGCGAAACCCGGGTTAACTCGCAACAAGGTGATGCTGTGTGTATGGTGGGATTGGAAGGGCATTATTCATTATGAGCTGTTACCGCCAGGCAGGACCATCAATTCTGAACTGTACTGCGAACAACTGATGAGATTAAAGCAAAAAGTTGAGAGAAAGCGGACGGAATTAATCAACAGAAGGGGTGTGGTTTTTCACCATGATAACGCTAGACCACGCACATCTTTAGCCACTCCGCAAAAATTACGAGAGTTTGGCTGGAAGGTGTTAATGCATCCGCCGTATAGTCCTGACCTTGCACCTTCAGATTTTCACCTGTTTCGGTCTCTGCAGAATTCCTTAGGCAGTGTCAGGTTAACATCATGAGAGGACTGCCAAAACCACTTGTCGCAGTTTTTTGATCAGAAGCCCCAAAATTTTTATAGCAATGGGATCACGTCCCTACCTACAAGATGGCAAAAAGTTATCCAACAAAATGGCACCTACATACTTTAGTCAAATATAATTAAACTTTATAAAAAAACCTTTTGAATTTTTATATAAAATGCGAAGAAACTTTTTCCCCAACCTTATAGTTATCTATATATATATAATGAAAATGGCCTTCGCTTGAGGCTCAATCACGCCTAAACCACTGATCGTATCGACATGAAACTACCACCATTCGATGCGAAATTTTTCCTAGATGGTTTATGGCTATTTATTTTTCGAATTCTGACGTTCCTTCATTTTTTTTATTGCTGTTTTACTTTCATGAACATTTATCCCGCTAATAAGAACAAAAGTCAAGCGTTTTCTCTTGATTCTTTTGTTTTCATGGATTTCAACGGAGTTTACTAAACGGATTATGTTCTTTTACATTCAGCTAAGAATCTACTTACAAACTTCCACGCATCCACCCACCAACTCCCACGCACCCCTGCACCCACTCTCATTTTTGATAAAAATAAAATGCCGTATCTATGATCGAGTATCACTTGAGAACAGCTGGACCGATTGGGTTAATTTTTTTTTGTCTTCAGAATTGTCAGGAGAAGGTTTATGTGTAAGAAAATTTTAAAAAAGTCTGCTAAAACGTTAAAAATTTCGATGATAATCAAAAGTATTCCAATTTCTATAGTTACTCATCACGAAATCTCTCGGGAACTATAGGACTTACAAATGTGAAACTTGGTAGGAATATTACTTTCGTTGTGTAGAGGTCAACTAAAAACGGATTTTAAGAAATTCATCCCCAAAAGGGGTTTGCGGGGGCATTAACAATGAACAATTCCCGTTTTTAAACTATAGCTCCTATAAATTCTAAATTTGGTAGGAATCTTCTGTAAGAGATGTAGAAATAGTCTATGAACGAATTTTACGGTAGCTCACCCCACAGGGGGTTGCGGGGGTGGTTTAACAATGAAAATTTTTATTTTTTAAGCCGTAGCTCCTACAAACTCCAAATTTAGCTAGAGTCGTCTATATGTGATGTAGAAATGATTTAAGAGCGGATTTTACAACAACCCACCGCCGAAAAAGATTGCGGTAGTGGGTATTAAAATGTGAAATTTCTATTTCCAAACTGTAACCTCTATAGACTCTAAATTTGGTAGTTAATTTATAAAAAAAAAGTTTATTAATATATTAACACATAATATTTAATCTTCATCTTCATCTTCAATAATCATCTTATGGATTGCAAGAATTGGTAACTCTTCAACTACGAATTCGTTCGAGAAAGTGATTTGATCGAAGAATATTCTAAATTTTGAGTCGGATAGAAATTGATCATTGATAGTTGGGAAGTGACAAAGAAAATCCGCAGCATTTGAGATCGTCACAATCTATATTAATGATCAATTTTTTTGATATAAATTCAAAATGGATGCGATTAAATTGAGAAGAAAAAATAATTTAAATGACGGTAGAACTTTGCTTAGACATTACTTGATTTTTGTTTATTCTTAAACAATGACGAAGTGGAGCATTTTCAACTGCAAACAGATAATTATATGAACGCATTCCCGTTAAAATAAAAACGTAGTAATTTCTTCCTCCATAAGTTTGAAAACCATATATTTCTTCTACATAACCACGAAAACTGAATCGCGATAAATGTAAATTTACGTAATGTGTCTATCGTTATGTATTTAATTATTTTTATACCTGTTATTTCTTCTATAAAAGTATCTGTCATTTGGATGAATAATAATAAATGAGTCCCTGATTAAGTTTACGACGTTATCATGGTTATTCATCTTTCATAGGTTATATCAATCTGTCATTTAATAGATAGTCTTTTGTTTTATCATTTGTTTTCTTTGGTTATGTTAGTCTGTTATTTAATCGATCGTCTTTTTTTTAAAACAAAAATAACATAATATAATTTTAAGGTTAGTTGAATGAAGAAGAAGTTTATAATCAGTTCATAAAGAAGATACGTATATTCATTATATTTATTTATCTTTTAATAAGATATATATTAATTTATCATTTGTGATAATAAGTGTATTTATAAATCGAATATTAAATATTTATAAATTATGTAAAAATAGTAAAATTATGGCGAAAAAAGAAAAGCTCAAATTGGCCGATCGAGGCCGACACGCACAACGAAGAGACAAAAAATAGTACGTTCACAACAATTTGTCGATGAAGCAATTGACGAAAATATTGTCAACGATAACGATATAAATAATGAAGAAATTAGAGAAAATAATATCAATGACAACGATGATATTAATAATGAAGATAATAATGATATTGATAATAATAATAATAATAATAAGCCCCTAATACAACCACACGTCCTGATTGAAAACCTAATCACGTAGGAGGCGGACATACGAATGAGAAATTAGTGGCGTGGCTAACGTGGCTCTGGAAACCCATCAAAAATGGAGCTACGATCTAAACGTAAACGTATAGGACTGCTGCCCGGGGCGATCGCCGGGGCACACCTGGAGCTGACGCTGGGTGTCTCAGCATGCGAATTGTCAGCGGTGAGGAGTTGAACAGGCGGGCTCCCACCGACAAAGATGCTACAGCCGAAATCCGTGACGATGGTGATAGTTTAACAGTCAGAACAAACACTCCAATAGAACCATATAGCCCAAGTACTGTATCGTACACACCCTCCAGATCATCTTCACCTTCCGTACCATCGTCACCCCAAACACTCTCTTTTATCCCAGATCCACCCATACCAATCTTGAATGTTGGACGGGAGGCAAGTTCCTTCTTATCCGTGTCCACCAAGGCTGGGAAATCACGAGTACGCATGAAATGGAGCAAAGATGTGAATACATTTATCATGCGTACTTATTTTCACATAACCAAATTAGAGACCGACATGACCACATATAGGCAACAATTACATCAACTTTTTTCCCAACAAGATCCGGAAGGAACCGTTTCAGAACAAAGAATATTAATAATTAAAAAAAGGTTAAATAAATCTATGTCATTCGCCTGGCAAAGTAATCCGTTTCATAATTCGATGAGATAGAGTGAATATGTACATTACATGTTGATAAAGAAGAAATAACGTTTACTAATACTTAGTTATACGTTTATAATGTTCGTTGCAACGATAAACATGAAGTTAATAAATAAACAAAAAAAATATTGAATGGTTACTAGGTTCATAGTTTTTTGCTATTAAAAAAAAAATAAGCAAATAAACATTTAGAGCATTCATCTGTCATCAACGCTACTATCAACATCAACTTCATGAATTTTCAACGGCCACCATTTTTCCGGCAAGGGCGACGTTATGAGTATGTCTTTTTATAATTTTTAATTGAATTTAAAATCTTTTTTGTTTATTTTATAAATTATTGATTATTTTTTTTTCAGATTCACTGGGAACGTTCAGGAGCTTTTCAGGTACCGTGAATTACTCTTTACCAACAATTTTTCATTTGGTATCCGTGATCGGTCTGGAGATCATGTTATAATGATTGTCGATAATCAACATGAGCTTGAGTCGATTATCGAAAAGGTTGTGGTTAAACGTACTCTCTGCTCACCGTATTGGTCCGCAGTGGTTATACGTTTAACCATTTCCATTAAAACATTTTATGATATTTCTTTTTCAAATATCATATCGCGTTACAGATGCCATCTGGAACTTAATATAATAATATTTTTTTTTTACTTTTTGAAGGTGCTGATGGTGCGCGTGGTCTGCCAGTATGGTCGGAGCTTTGATGTCGGTCAAAATGACTCGCCGTTTGAATTTCGAGTTTTTAGTTTGAACTTCGTTATGTTAACGAGTATGTTTTACGTCCCGGCAAACTCAACTACGAGCGACGAGTCGTCGAATGTGAGATGGAGGAAGATTAATACTCATTTCTCCATGAATCGGACCATTTCTATTCACTAATTTCTCCATTTATTCTTTGTTTTGTTGTTCATCAACATTTATTTTTATTATAATAATAATTTATTATATCAATAAATTTTATTTTAAGTGAATTTGACTCTTCTTTGAAAAATATTTTAAATTTCAGAAAAATAAAAATTAACAAAAAATGAATAAAAAAAAATAAAAATTAACAAAAAAAAGCAAAAAAATTATATAAATAAAAAAAAATTAACAAAAAAAGCAAAAAAATTATGTATAAAATTTAATTTATTTCCTTTGAAAATTCGCCCAGCGAAGCGGGCGGGGACGGCTAGTATTATATATAGTTGTTAAATAAGTTGGCATACAATGCCATGTACGACGTATTTTTATATTATATTTTTCTCTATAAGTGAACTGTATTTCTTTTTTTAATAATAAACGATTTAATTAACACTTACCTTTACCCACTTACATATTGTTACGAGTTAGTGGGACTCGAATTAAAATGCCGTTAGAATTATTATAGAGTTTATTAGAACTATAGAAACACGTATAACACAGGTACAAATATAACCGAACACAACAAATCCAAACATAATGCAGAAGGTCGTAATTCAATAAAACGCGCAAAGTCCGTCACTATTAGATTCCCGAATGTACACACGTCACGCCCGTATCGTAGTTGTAGCTCAACTGAACTTCTCCCTCAATCAGGCCATCGTTTTATACTGCACAAATGCAAATGTGCCCGCCCGTATCGTCGACATAATTTCCTAAAATCAGCTTGTACTTAATCCGTAGCACCTGGCTAATGATGCAGCCTGCAGCGGCTGCAAACGAGTAAAATAGAACAATAGACTGTTCTCCACAATACTGGAAACGTATGCCTATAAATATGTAAACAAAAAGAAGACGATCATAAAAGGATTACAATTAGTTCAAATGCCGACAGGTAATAAAATGTGCTTTTACACACTGTACATGGAATTTGTCTTTGATCGAAGCCTAAGTTGTAAAAATATTATATTTTGTGCATATAAAACATTCGGCTTAAAATATTAGTATGACATAATATTCCACATGTATCGCCCAAAATATGTCATATTAAGAAAGTTTTTGCGTTACTTGGGATCTCGATGACTATATCTAGTAAATTTCTTGGCAAATGTCTATCGCATATAGCATTGGGTACGTAATATATACGTCATCGTCATCATTAAAGGACTTATTGCATGACATTTGTTTCCGTAACTCGTAATTTGTATTTATTCCAACAGCAATGATGGAGTTTTAGATTAGGTTTATTTGTATCATATTAACGGACTTAATTATTGTTACATAACCCCGAAAATATGCAGGTTTATGAAATTATAAAATGTGATTCGAACGGACACCACTAGATTGATATAGAAATACTTTTTTTATTGCCTGAAGCAGGCAAACAGGCAGACGGCTCACCTGCTGGAGAGCGGTTACCGTTGCCTATGGACGTTTGCAACACCAGGGGTGTCACTAACGGGTTGCCGACCTTTGAGAAATTTTATAACGCTTTTCTTAAATAACTCCATGTCATATCGCAAAGGGAAAACTGCGGCGGGGAGTTCCCTCCAGATTATTGTTATACGCTGAATAAATGTTCTAGAGAACCGTTGCATAGTTGAACGTGGGAGCTCAAGGAAATTGGGGTGAACATCCCGTCGCTGGCGAGCTGTGTGGTTTTTTTATTGCGACGCTAGCAAAGAGACAAATAGCCCAGCTCATGGAAAGCGGATACCGTCGCCTACAGGCGTTTGCAATACAAATGGCGAGGCCAATGCGTTGCCAACTTTTAGGGTGGGATAAAGAGGATGGGATAGGATAGACAGAAGAATCGCACAGGAGGAATGGGTTATGGGATTGAAATAATGGGATGGGATAGGGAATGTTGGACAGAGGAAGTGGGCCATCGGAACTCTCACTCATCGCACGTAATATGATTAGCTCAAGGCTAACTATTTCACGCCGATATTCTGTGAGAGCGTGGTGTCAAACAGATCGAGCCGACCCTAAGAGCTGTAATCAAGATAGTGATTCCAGCACGAGTCTACCACGACTAAAGCCTAAATCTATATAAACTACTCTAATTTTCAAACCCTTTACCTCTAAACCAGGGTGGTGTAATAAGTAAAAGTCGGAATCTTTAGCTAGGGCTTCTGTATCGGGTGCCTAAATCAGTGTACTCCAATAAGAGTTTTAAGGCATTAAACTACCACGACAACGGTAAACAACTAGCAATTAAGGTTTAAATATAGTGAATACTGTGGAATAAAGTAGCAACATAGATTTTAATTTACAATCATTCAAGCAAACTTATCATAATAATCTTATATATTGTTCGACGTAACTAGTGACGGTGCACGCAACATTGTAAGTGACGCCAAAGCCCGACAAAAGTTCGTAAATAAACAATTTTATGCTACACCGTCATAATGGTGATCGTAATCAGATTCCAACTTTTGATTGCTTTCACTGTTTTCTTATAAAAAATTACTATAAAACTTTATGAATATCGCGCCTTATCCAATGTGTGTGATGGTTAAAAATTGATCAGACATAAATATATATATATGGTACACGCGAAACTTAATGGCATCTAATAGGTTGGGGAAAAAGACTTTTCGCATATAGTATGTATGAACTTGTAATATAAGATCTCTTTGGCCATACCATTTGTATCTGGCTGGTTTTGGTATCATTAAAAAGTTTTAATTTTAAAGAAGACAATTCCAAATTCAAGTTAGAAACATGAGTGATTTTCATTTGTTTTTCTTATTGTTAAAATGAGTGAATCTAATGAAGAAATTCGATACATTTTAAAATTTTACTACAAAAAAGGCAAAAATGCAACACAAGCCGCGAAAAAAATTTGTGATGTTTATGGACCTAATGACATATCTGTGAGAGTAGCGCAAATGTGGTTTAAGCGTTTTCAATCCGGAAATTTTGATATCAAAGATGCACGTCGCTCTGGTCGCCCTGTTACGGACAAAATTGATGCCATTTTTGAAAAAGTGGAGCAAGATCGGCATATTAGTAGTTACGATATAGCTGGAGAACTGGGAATTGACCACAAAACGGTTTTGGCGCATTTGAAAAAAGTTGGGTGCACAAAAAAGCTCGATATTTGAGTGCCTCATGAGCTCACTGAAAGAAACCTAATGAATCGTGTATTCATTTGTGATTCTTTATTACGACGTAATGAAGTCGAACCATTTTTGAAGAAGCTGATAACTGGTGATGAAAAGTGGATCACGTACGACAAGAACGTGCGAAAAAGATCGTGGTCAAAGGCCGGTCAGGCTTCACAGACTGTGGCGAAACCCGGGTTAACTCGCAACAAGGTGATGCTGTGTGTATGGTGGGATGGGAAGGGCATTATTCATTATGAGCTGTTACCGCCAGGCAGGACCATCGATTCTGAACTGTACTGCGAACAACTGATGAGATTAAAGCAAAAAGTTGAGAGAAAGCGGCCTGAATTAATCAACAGAAGGGGTGTGGTTTTTCACCATGATAACGTGAAAAACCACACCCCTAGACCTCACACATCTTTAGCCACTCAGCAAAAATTACGAGAGTTTGGCTGGGAGGTGTTAATGCATCCGCCGTATAGTCCCGACCTTGCACCTTCAGATTTTCATCTGTTTCGGTCTCTGCCGAATTCCTTAGGCAGTGTCAGGTTAACATCCCGAGAGGACTGCCAAAACCACTTGTCGCAGTTTTTTGATCAGAAGCCCCAAAATTTTTATAGCAATGGGATCACGTCCCTACCTACAAGATGGCAAAAAGTTATCCAACAAAATGGCAGCTACATACTTTAGTCAAATGTAAATAAACTTTATAAAAAAAACCTTTTGAATTTGTATATAAAATGCGAAGAAACTTTTTCCCCAACCTAATAATATAAATTAGCATTTACATACCTGTACAAAAACTGATATTGTACGACAACTTTATATTGCATAATAAAATTATGTCCTGAGGCCTTTTAAGCAATATTATTCTTTTTAATAGTTTTTTTTTTATTGCAGAAGTTCAGCACTTGTGTTGTGTTCCGAATAGTTCCACTAATGCCGGAACACAACTCAAGGTTGTTATGGCGGCATACTCTAGACCAGGGGTGGTAGCCATGCCATCCAGACGGGCAAATACCCTACCACCTGGCTGTGGGTGGTTTTTCGCCTGCCGCCCGGCCGCGGGAAATTGTAATCTCTCTCCGTTCATGCACGGATAATAAGCCACAACGAAAACAGGAGACGTCTATCATCTCCACGGAACATTTCACTGTGCGTAGACTGCCCAGCACTTAATTTATTTAATTTTAAAATCGCCCAGCAGAACAACAATTCTCCTTTCAAGTTTCACCTAAAATATTTTTTTTGCGTAATGTTCACTTATCCATTTAATAAATTGAAGTACAGAAATGAATATGCCAGTATTGAATTTTAGTGGTCCATTATATTAGTCTAAGTTCCTTATATATCGTATATTTTAATATATCCTCGAGTAAAGGAAATACGCAGATTACGTAAACTTTATTTTTCCTTCATTCCACAATATTGTGTCACACGTTAAATGGCAGAAATTAAACAGTATTTTGAATGAAGGCTAAACGGACCACTCGATTTTAATTATAAGGATCATCAATGTGTCCAAACTAATAAATAGTAATTAGTAATAAAAACTAATAAATGTTAGGAAATAAAATTGGATGGTATAAAATTAATGGGCCCCACAGAGGTGACAAATTTTTACTGTGCTCCTCATTTGGTTACGGAACCATAACAAAATCATTTTACCACTTTTAAACTACTCCATTATCCCAAAATTGACACCACGGATATTGTTCAAGAGAATATTCGTTGAAAATATTTTAAGACTTTACAACTTTGATTTTTTCAAAATTTTCCACCTCATAGTTTATGCAAATATAACTTTGGGGGCTAAAATCTCGCTACCTATTATTTTCATTAACAATCGTTTAGAAACATATTCTATTTTTCAGTCTGACCAACGATACCTGACATGGACTATGTTACACTGAGAAGTATTTTCAACTCTTAGATACAAGTATGTGTATCTATGGCGGCCATCAGTAATCTTTATTTTATTAGTGATTGTACTAAATAACTTTGTAGCGCCATACACACTACACTTTTTGAAGTGAAACTTCTATGCAGACGGGGGTCTCAGGATTTTTCTGTCACGAAAAAGCGTTACGGCCTCTTGAAGGAGCAGCATAAATTTAGACTAGACGTGGTGAGAGGCGGCATAATTTTAGAGTAGACTATGGATGCGTTTTTTGGTTCCGGATCGAATTCAGTTTTTCTTGTTTGATAAAATAAAATATGTTTAAATAAAAAAATGCATTAATTAAAATGTACCGAATCTAACCAAATCATAATTTGCAGTAAACCTGCGAAAAATCGAAATCTGTGCTGGGACACATAGCACAAGTGAAACTTCAACGGACAAGTCGAAAAACGAAAAACGAATGGCAACGGCAAAATTTTAACTTGAAGTTTTATGGGCAGGTTTTGAAATTGGACAAGTACATTAAAAATTTGCCCGTAAAACTTCAAGTAAAAATTTTGTTGCGATTCATTTTGCCACTTGTCCGTTGCCATTCGTTTTTCCACTTGTCCGTTGAAGTTTTTTGTTGAAGTAGGGTAGGTGGTGCCATTTAGATAGGCGAATGCACTACCAGTTAGTTGTCTACGGGTTTGTTTCGTCGCCTCTTACAGGCAACCCGGCGGCAGAAATTTATATTCTATCCCCGTTCTTGTACTGTTTAACCTTATTTACCTGCCTTTCAAATTTCATCAACATATACCCAGGAGTTTCCGTTAAAAACGACTGACGTACATAGACAGTCAGAAAATGGCTACTGTTACTACGGCTACTCACTAAGTGAGTCCCTAAATGTTGATAAATATCAATTAAGAAATTAGTAATTTCGTCTATGCTGTTGTCACAAATGAAAATTAATTGATAGTAATTAATTACTGTGTAATTTTTACAAATAGTGTACACGATTTAATTAAACAAATACTGATGTCTGCGGTACTTCCGGTCAAAAAGTTTACATGTCACTTCCATTTATGAAAACTAAATCATGATTATACTGATGTGAACGAAATTTACGGTCAACTACCTCCATTACTTGTTTTTTCCATCCTTAAAGTATAAAACATGGCGGGAGTGGTGCAAACAAGTCAGTGTGATTCTGTAACAGTCAAGTGAGAAGAGAAGTTCTGTGATAGTGTACTGCGTAAATCAGAAGAATAATACAATAAAGTGATTTATGGATTGTTATGCTGCTTCTCATTTCTGGACCTTTTAATACGAATCCCAAAAAACATGTTTGCAAAATTTTTAATAAAAATCGGCACTGACCTATCACCAACGTATAAAACCTTCTTATTAAATTTGCATTGAATGGAATGGGACGTTGTAAACCTAGCACAATCAATCTTGTCCTTCAACGTCTGCAACAAAATCAATTGCAAATTGTATCACAAGTACTTATTATAAAAATTACGAATGGAAATAAACGTTTAAAATTACGTGCATCAAATGATGCAATAAGGGGCACGATGTTACTTTGTGTTCGCTGAATTCATTTGTAACGATACCTATTATAGGGTTCCTTTGTATGCCTGGATTTTGGCCAAAGTAAAGAAATATGGGTGCTAAAACCAAATTCCGCATTTATGAGTAAAAAAAATTGAGGTAATTGCCAAAGTTTTTGCCGATACCTACAACCTGGGTGTCTTCAATGAAAATCTGCACTGTTACGATGTCTGAGTCATGCTTTCTATTCTATCTTATACATAGTGGCTTCAAAGCCTTTGACTAGATTTGCCCAATGTTATTGTTTTGATTTCTCTATAATTTTTATTGTCTTGTTCTTTTATCCTAGAGTGCGTCTCACGAAAAAGGTCCCGCGGCAAAAAATAATAATAATAATCGGCAGACAAACACACACATTGTATAATAAGCTAAGCAAGTTACGCTTGTGTTCTGGATAATATACAATGGACCGCTCTGGGGCCGATCCCAGACACCCAGACCATAGTAAATATCACAAGGTTCGTTTCCGAAATTTACCATGCCAGGAATTGAATCTGGAGACTCTGGGTTCCAGCGAATTCGGCCGGCTAAGACTTAGCCCGCTCAACCACAGAGGCTGTCAATGGAACAAATCACACAGATCAACCCGTCACGTATTATCATTCTTTTTATAATTTTACTAGAGTTTATTCCGCGGCTGCGCCGCGGGTCAACCTCTAGTGCGTACCTCTTGTATACAATGTAACCTGTACCGCCTGCTTTAAAGAGCAGGCGGTACATTGTTAAATTGTATTTAATATTTTATGTATTTGACTCCAGAAGATTCACTTCATTTTATATCGCAAACTATTCCATTCCCCATTTATCTGTAAACTACGTTATGTCTAAGTGACAAAAATGACAAAAGTCAACCAAGTGGACCAAGTGGACCAACGGGACCTACGGGACTAACGGGACCAAGTGGATGAAATGGACAAAATCACAAAAAACCTATCCCACTTTTAGGGATAACCTTTACGTAAATCTATCCCATTATCCGGGATAAAAGTATCCCTTGGCCACCCTCGGTATTAAAATTACATATGTACCGAGTTTCAGCTAAATCGATCCAATAGTCTTTCCATAAAAGGATAACAAACAGAGAGACAAATATATTTTTATCCCGGAAACTATCCCATTTTTTGGGATAAAAAGTAGCCTATGTTCATCCTCGTCATCGAAAATATATGTATACTGAGTTTCAGCCAAATGGGTCCAGTAGTTTTCCCATGAAAACGGAACAGACAGACGGACAGACAGACAGACAAACAGACAGAGTTACTTTCGCATTTATAATATTGATAGGGATTAAATCGTAATCTCTATAAAAATATTTTATCTTTCTAACATTCCGATGCACCGTAGCACTCCATCTGCGGGATTTCTTTCGTAAGACAGTCTGGTAAATAAATATAAAAAAATGGTCGAAAAGTCAAATTCAATTGAGCGGACGGACAGTCAAATCAACTAAAATAATTATACATAAGTACTTACAAAAAGTCGCAGCTTTATAGATTTTGTACGAGTCGGTACGAGCAAGCCTACTTATGACGTCATAAGTAGGTACAAGTAAAAGCAGTCAAATAGCGCATTAATTGTTGTTAGAAAATTAATTAGAATTATTTCTATTGTGATATTTTAAAAGTTATTTTAAACCCCTGTTCTTTTATATGTAAAAACATTGGAATTTATTGTAACATGTGTCCGCATCCCTATTAAAAAATCAAATTAAATTTCGCTTAAAGCCCACTAACACGCAGTTTAATTACCATCAAATAACATATTTTATGCGTCATTCGAGACTCCAAGTGAATAAAATCTTGAAAGTACGCCTCCCTAATATGGCGCATTAAACCATCCATGTATCCATAACATTTTTATAGCTTTTGTTCAAATTGTTTCACTATGTTGCATAATGGAATTCACTTTAGTATGAAGTATAGAGATATTGTTAGCACGTGGTAGCGTCGTGGATATCCACGTGTCTAAAGAAATATATGGCTTAAAAATCTAATACTCACTATAACAGGTATATAGGTCACTATAACAGACGTCGGTTATTTTAAAGAGACTGTTTGTTACGTTTTGATTATTATTAAAATCCAATTTTTGTAGTCATACTTAGTTATTAGGAAGTAAATACATCGTATATTCAGATTATCTTATTAACTGCAATAATATTGAAATACGACTATGTCTTATTACACTCCGTTTACAAAATTTATTTTGTTACTAGGATATGCCCGCGACTTCGTCCACGCTTGACTTGAAATTCCCGGAACACAAAGTACCACAGCATTTAAAAAAGAATGTTAGCTAGTGTTACAAGATGTCCACCACAGTAGACATGAGAACCATAGTGTATATTAATATGACATAGACAATCGTCATAGATAATACTTTTAGTCGATTTATCAGATGTTAGTTAGGTTAGTTAATTTTATAAGCCCACTAAATAATTTAGTGCATCAGTAACTAATTATTATAATTGTTTTTATGATCCTGGCCACACTATGATGTAATTGCTATTTTTAGCAATGATGCAATGTTATTGTTTTGTAGGGTAGCATTTTTCGTATAAAAGGCGTAGTGGCGTTTAGACGGTGTTCATCTCCACTACTCTTCACGCTGTACACCAGCGACATCCCAAAAACTCCAAATGTAGAGTTGGCCCTCTTCGCGGATGACACCGCACTCTATACATCAGATCACAACCGACAAATGGCTTGCGTCCGGCTACAGGCAGCTGTAACAGAGCTAGGCGAATGGTTTCGCAAATGGAGGATAGAGGTAAACCCGGAGAAAAGCGCAGCAATGTTCTTTTCCCCAGGCACGCTTCGCTCTCCCAAACGCGCTTGCCTTCGCTTAAAAGCCTTCTCGCTGTACGACCAAGAGATCCCCTGGGCAAAGTACACCAAATACCTGGGTGTCACCCTAGATCAGAACTTGCGCTTCAACGAGCATATCACTATAGTCCGGAATAGAGCGCGATTTGTGATGGGTCGTTTAGCACCCATGATAGACAAACGAAGCAAAATGTCCCTCAGACACAAGCTTACTCTATATAAAACATGCATTCGCCCGATCATGACATACGCGAGTGTGGTATTCGGCCACGCCAAGCCTGCCCTTTTAAAGAAACTGCAAATCGTTCAGAATAAATTCATGCGCAGAGCCGTCGGTGCTCCCCTCTATATGCGTAACGTTGACATCCACCGCGATCTGGAGCTTCCCTCCATCAAAAACTACATTACGTCGCTCTCGCGTAAATATTTCGATCTAGCGCCGCACCATCGAAATCCCCTCGTCGTGTCCGCGTCCAATTATAAGCCTCAACGATAGGCTCTCGTGCGACGATCGCGTAACATCCTCACGGACAAGGTCGACGTTATCACAAAACGGCTGGCCCGGATCATCCCGCCCGCGGTTAGGACGGCAGGCTGGCAGGCACCGACAGACAGACACAGACGGTGGCGTCGACGCTGCCAATCACGATCTCTCCACGTCCCCGCGAGGGACGCCAGGAGACATAGCATCTTTTCTATCGCAAATTTCAAAATATATATATATATCTCCACATCCCTCTGTCTGCGAAATGCCGACTAGTACTTTCCGCTCCGCGTGTTAAAGATCATTTACCATAACTCTGAAATTCAATACTTTAAATGCGCACACGCAGGTCTAGGCGTCTGTGAATCGCGATGCGCACGCGCGCGGTCCATGCTCAGTGCATGTAGGGGCCTTCAAATGTGAATTGTGAACATGAATACTGTCGCATTAGCTTGCTTAAGCATAAACGAGCTTACGGTCACACGGTTAGGCGCGCCTAATGAGAAAGTTTATCGAGCGTTTATTACGTACCAGCGGGAAGCTTCGGCGTGGCCGCGTCGCGTCGCTAGAGGCGAGAGGCGCTCCCGCCGCCCGCAGGTGTGCCGCGCGACCGCCCCCTCCCTTCCCCCGCCCGCCGTGCCCCGCCGCGACACTGCTTTCTTTCGTCCGCCGATCCGTTCCCGCTCGCCGCCAGTCGTGTGTCAACTACGGAGGCGGTCGTTTGTTCCGTACTCCACTACACGAAAGCGCCGCGCCAACTGTAAACACGACGGGACTATCTATGTAGCGCTTCCGTTTGCGACTTAACCTGAATTCAGCTTTGGATTTTGTATTTAGTGTCGTGTTGTGCCAAACTAGTGGATGTTTTCTTGTGTATGGATCAAGCAACGGATTTGAGTTCCCGATATATGTAAATGAAACTATTGTAGCATATATGCAATGGTGTGGTGATAGTCGAGAGCTGTCAAATTGCGGAAATTTATTGAGGATATTTTGTAAAACGGGTTCTGCTAATCAGACCGATATTAAAAGTGGCGAATCTACGCTCTACCGGTATGTCAATGTGTGCGCGTCGCTCGCCGGCCGGCTTTCTTCGCGACTAAAAGCGCTATCGTGCAGATTCGTGCCTAAATCATCAAACACGTTCGACACGTCACTAGTGTCATATTACAGCCAGTAACCGAAGTTTAATATCTTGTAGATTTAATATTGTGCACCGTATCTCAAGGGTACACAATATTAATTGCACATTTGACGCAATTGTGCTTTTTGCACTAATAGAGTTGTGAAAACAGATTCTATTTAACGGTACATCACATTAAGTTCTACGATGCCAAAAATCCCGATGATAATTTAAACATCAACGAAGTTATAGCACCTCAATATAGCTAAGTCACATCCCAGACGAAGTCCGACTTGTGACCCTAGATAATTATACTTTCATCTCAAACTTCGATCCTCTCCCATCCGTTATACGTTACCGAACTAGCAAACATGTGAAGATTGAACTCCCACGTGATGGGTTAATTAATGATGTTCACGAGATTTTTTAGTTTGGATTTGATTCGTATTCTTCAACCACCATCTCTTTTTACTGGACCCAAGATGAATATCTACAAACCTTTCTCTCTCCTAGGTATTTCTTTTCTTAATAATAAATGACCAGGTTTTACAATTATAAATTTATCTTATTACGATCTTATAAATTACAATTAATGTAATGTAGACATGATATTTAAATTCGTATAAACTTTTTGTCAAGTCTTGCATAGTCGATCCACAGACTTATAACGTTGAAATTACAAAATAAATATAGTCCACTATTACATCTAAATAAACATCGCCCATGATTCCTAGACTACTGACGTAAATGGTTGAACATTTTTTGTACGATCCATTGTAAACATTGAATTTTATTCGCATAATAGTATGTGAAATGCCATTACAGTAAGACTTACATCGGCAAGGTTCTAAGTTTATCGACATCCTATATTATAATATTATTTCGTCTCCTCTTGCCCTATTTAGTCAAAACTGAAGTTCGTGGCCTCCTATTGATTTATTACATAGTACTTTTTAGATTAAAATAATATGATAACAGGCAAACAATTGGAGCATAAATCCGGGTAGCAGAGGTTTCTAGGCACATATTTATACTGATTGCTTAGCAAATCCCCGTATTCTTGTCGTCTTCGCGGTTAGCACTTACTGCACCCTTTTACCCTGCCAAAGAGACCTAAAAATGAACTACCTACTGCAAAGAAAATGAGAATTATACTTATGTACTTCTGTCTGTACACTGTTTTATCACTAACAAAGGCATTAATATACGTCTTGGTTCAAATGAAGAAAAATTCTAAAGCGATTTAGTTCCGTAAACATTGCTGAATACTATAGAAGCAGGGGCGTAGCTACCGCCATATCAGCCGTATCAATGATACGGGGCCCCCAGGCTACAGGAGCCCCGAAAGTGTGGAAGAAAAAATTCCTAAAATGTTATCCACAATTTTTATAGATTAATAACATATTTTAGAATAACTACTGGACCAACAGGAACGGGTATCAGATTTGTCTCTATTGTCTATAGAGGCAAAAAATCTAGAAAAACTGAAATCGTCTTCAGCTATAGACTATTTGATAAATAAGCTTGCCGAAAAAAAGGCTAGAAAAGTGTATCTTTGATTTGAATTTTTTGTCTAATTTAGTTCCTAGGAGCATTAAGTATTAGTAATAACTTATAATCAATATATAATTATTTTAATTCAATTCGAGCATTTTTTGTTTCTTTTGTAAACAAACTTTACCCTTCCTTTGGGTTCCCCCCAACACGGTTTGATACAGGGCCCGTCTAAGGCAAGCTACGCCGCTGTATAGAAGGAAGTCATCTGCGGCCTAGTCAAGTAATTTACTATGCAGCCTTTTGCAACTAGCTAAAGGGCTACTCTTTAGATTTTAGATAAACACGCCATTTTATTTATCAACCTGTAGACGGAAAAAGATATGAGCTTCGATAAATTCAACAAAATCAAAATCGAGTCGACCACCCTCTAATTTGTAATTTATTATGTCATATTTTTTATGCTTAGATTACTTGTAAATTTGTCTAAAATAAACGAATGATTACCCGAGCCAGAACTATTAAACATTATACACACTCTTAACTAAAATGTTTATTATATTTATGTTGCATAATAAAACTTATGTAAATAACATCAGCGTGGTTTTTCGTATTTTAACCATTCTATGAAAGACAAATGACTACAGGTAAAACCGCCATTAATATATTTTAAGTAAATTATATCACTTATCTAAATAGTATATCAAATAAATTCCATGAAATCTTATATTTAAGAATCATTACAACATTGTTTATAGCATAAGCGTTCTTATTATTGTACTGCTTTTAGAACCCTATTTGAAACAGAATACAAAACTTAGAACAAAGTTCCTAAAAAACGCTTGATATAAACTTCGGTGTTCAGAATTTTGTCTTAGTTTTTCTTTGAAAGTCGACAACAAGTAGCTCGCCGTAGCCTCATATCTGTAATGTAATTTATTAAGTGCACCTTTGTATGTTCACTCTTGAGTTTGCGGTCTACTGTAATGCAGGTTGCACTCAAACTTCCACCTTTGTGGTCTTCTAACTTTACCTCACGTAGTCATTCTCGGGACTTAAGTTAATCTTCTACTTAGTTCGTTTTAATAGCAAAAGCCACAGCCTGTTGAATTTAATGTGTTCTATTAATTACAATAACAAACTTGTGTTGTTGTTTTATATTATTAAGTTGACTAATATTATTAAGTACTGCTGCTGCAAGGGGAGGGGATTGCGTTTCTACTGCATGCGATTGCCTTTGATTTGCAATATTTAAGCTAGCTTTATAATGCTTACATCGTCAAATATCCGACAATACACAATCAAATCCATAATGATACATAAATGTGAATGTTTGTTTTTTCTTCAAGATCTTAGCAATAAAACGATTATCATAAAATGTTGGATAACACCATACATTTTTGATTCTTTGTATCCTGGACAATGACATAGTGTCTGTCATACCAACTAAACAAGGAAGTCGCGTAGAACGCCCAAGTCTATAAAGCAACTATATTGATTTAAATCAGAAACTTCATCAATTAGTGCTGGTTATAAATTACGCTTTACTCTTTTGTTGATCTACTTCCAAACGATGCCTAAAAAAATAGGCATGATTACATACGATTGTACCAATCGGTGCCGCGCGGAGCTCACTAAATTAACAGTGAAAGGCTTGCTTTCTCTAGCCCTCCGGTCCTCTTGTACGATGTAGCTCTATTGCGAAATTTCACACTTTCCTAACTCCGATAACTATCAATTACACAGATAAAATAAATATTATTTTAGAAGCCATATCTCTTTACACTTTCGTTTTCCACTCCCAATAAAATTCTTGATCAATTTTTCGGACCTTACTACCATCAAGCTTTATTAGCTAGAGAATTAATTAAACGTGAAATATATCAAAAATTGTACGTATAAGTTATGTGGGTACGAGATACAATTTCCTGCGGCCGGGCGGCCTGTCGTAAGAGGCGACTAAACAACCCACAGCCAGGTGGGAGGGCATTTGCTCGACTGGATGGCGACTACCCCTGGTCTAGAGTATGCCGCCATAGCAACCTTGTGTTGTGTTCCGGCATCAGTGACCAGGTTCCAGTCTCCTTTAAGAGAGCAGCAGCGCATTTTTAACACCTTTGGTGTTACAATTGTCCATAGGCGACGATAACCACTTTCCATCAAGTGGGCCGTCTGCCTGTCTGCTGAACTCCTGCAATAAAAAAAATAAAAAAAAGATACCATCATTTTATTGAATTGTGATCATCTGTAATCAATCAAAAATAATCTCATTTTCTTATAATCGTTAAGAATAAGTTCCATAGTTATGGACCGTTGTTCGGACACCATTGACTTACTTTTTCATATTATTATGTTCTTTTAATCTTACGTATGTGGGTCGTCACGAATCGCTTTGTTAAGTTCCCATTTAAGTTCCGATTAAATTTTCTTTGGTTGCGTATAACCATGGGGCAACTTGTAAGGAAATTTTGTGAAAGGTAAAAAAAAAAATTAAGTTATCGACTACGTCTAAGGTTTATCATCAATGCAATCAAAGGAATCAATGTCTACGCTCTTTATCTTTAGTCGCCAATAAAAATCAACTAGTCATGTGACTTTCTAAATGGGTGCTGAATGTTGAAACAATATTTTATTTGATTGTCTAGGCTATCTAGGATCAAAACACTTCATATTCACCAACTAAAAGTATTTATTATGATTAATTAATTTCACACGTCCCAAACGTATGTACGTGAACTCAAAAATGATGAACTATTGAGTTCTGCACCTAAGTGGCGTTTACGCAAGCTGCCTTCAACCTTATATAAGTAAGCAGTTTGTTTCTTGTGAAATAGCTCAGCGTGCTTTCGATACTCGTGTTACATAGAACTGACATCAACAAATTGGCAATAATGATTAATGAATTCGAATATCCGTTCTGAAAGGACGATACAATTATATTTCTTAAGCTAAGCTAAATTCAATCTAAAAACTAATTTATATCGGTGACTACATAATAAGATTTAACAAAACAATCCAAAAACAAATGAATCGAAATAATGAAATGTAAATCAAGGCGAAAGGAAAGTGTTTTGTGTGAAGTTATCGCGCTGTCACGATATCGATATGGTAATCGATACTGATAATTCACTTGCGATAAGACAACTCTCGCATTTAAAAGAGATTGTTGAATGTTATACCACAGAATATTATGTCGAATTACAGAGATAATGCTTCTTTGATGTGAAGGTACATCTAAAGTTGATTTATCTGTATGGTATTTGTTATGAGAAATCGTGACGAACAAGCTATTAGTTTCCATTAGAATACCTCAAAGTGTAGTCAACGACCCATCTATCAAAATTATTATATATCAGTATTTGCTAGCTCAAAACCAAAGTTGGAATAAATTGGGTTCACACAAGAGGTTGGCGTTTGCCAACTGCAGAACTGCATATTATGTCTCTTGTACTAATTTTTTTTCATGAATCGAAGTTTTCCCGGAAGTTTTGTATCAAACAAAAAAAAATGAACGAAAAAGCACTTTCAATCATATACTGATACAATAAACTGTAAGCGTATATTTTAATAATACGTAATCAGTAGGATCTGGATTTATGCCAGTTACATTTGCCAAAAAGATTAAGTACACTTGTGAGCGATTGTTTAATAATTCAGCGAAGATAGAATGTATATTTCAAAATATGTCCTGAGAGCACGTAACGAAAGTTCATCGTTAAAGCTTAATAAGTGCTACTTGTTATTAATAAGCTGACATCGAATGGTTGTCCCTTGGGAGCTGGCCAGAAAACATTGCCAAATATTTATAGACCTGTCGCCGTTGCTATTACTAAAATTTTGTACAATGTTGATATAATATTATTTTAAATTTAAGAATCCTGAGGGTAACTTTTATTTCGTCTTCCTGAAATATGAAATTTAAACCAGAACCTATTATTGTAAGACAAAAAACTTACCTTGAAGTCATAATGTGTCGATTTATTACTGACTGCATGGCCTTAAATTGAAACGTTTGCAAAGAATATTCAAAATCTTCAACAGCGATGCAGTATGCCTTTTGACAGAAATAGCAAATAAATATCAAATAAAACCTTACCGCATCATTCTATTATTTCTACTTAACCTCCAAAAATCATTCCAGACTTGAGATGTGCATTGATAGGATATTCCCATTGCCTTACAAACTATAATTTAATTACTTAAGAAGTGAAGTATTAGTAGTACCTCATATATTTTTATGCCCGTTGAATTTTGATGTGTTTAATTGACTACGATTGTGTCAGGTGGGGTCAGGTAGCGAGGAGCGGCCGTCCCATCAGGGGGAGGGGAAGGTACCTTCCGTCGTCAACATCTGTCGCAGCAGCTGCTTGAGCCGATCGCACGTGCGACTACACCCATTATTACATTTTTTTCTTAAGTATAAGGCCGTGAAGATTCCAAAAAGGATTTTTGTTATGCTGTAAATAATAAATGGCTATAACAGTATTTATAAATATAGCTGTTAATTTTAAATGTAACGACTTTTACATTCAATAATGAAATTGATGTTTGTGATCAAAAAGATAGCATTGTTAACAACATGCTCATTTAATATAGGCCATTATGACTCTTTTCACTTATATTACTCTTATCGTGGCGCAATATCTGTAATATCTGATAGTACTTATAATTTGCACGTGATATTGCGTAAAAATAAAAAAGCTGTGCGATAAGGTGTATAGTTAGGTTCTTTTTCCGCATTCCTTTAAAGTCTTCTCCTAACTATATTATAAGAATATAACCTACCAGTAAAATCAGGGAGTCGATATAATAGAGCTTTCTTTCGGGTACCTTGCTGAGTCCCCCCACAGAAGCCGGAAATCGCCTCTGTTATCTGCGCTATCTGCAGTGGATAACTCTCATTGCTTTGGCCTAATCCCAGTAAAGGACCCGGTAGTGTACGAAATATATTTCCCCTGCATCAAAAAAAAATAGCTTTCTTTATTCATGAGTGCGATATTCACATTTTATAGCCCGCGTCAAACTACATATATCTAGATTAGCTACAGAAGGCTGCACAATAACTAATTTCATATGAAAATCCAACAATTGTGCAGCTATAGACAGTGGAAAACGTTTAGGCCGCTTTTAGCTAGAAACAGTCATAACGTTTTGCCAGGGTACATATCATCAGGTATTTGTTCATTTTTCTACTTACTTTAAAACAGTTGCCTAATGGGGGAAACATGAGACTGCAATCTGCGATTTTACATTTCCAGTAGCGCGGCTGCGCTGTAAGCGAACACGTGACATTTGTTTACAGGCGAATTCAAGGCCATGCACATATTGCGACGTTATTTGATTCACGCACGCCACGAATAACAAAAAACAAATCCACTGAAACGTTACACATCGGAATCGAGATAATATTTATAAAATTTCGATCGTTAAAACTTCGAGAGTGGCTCTACGTTCTACGTACGGACCGATACGATTATTTACGTACCGTTCGCTTCTCATAATGTAAATAAACAATAATGAATCATCATTCGTCTCGGAAATTATAATTCATCGAGATGCCAATGAAATGAAACTAATCGACACCGCAAGTTAGGATTTTGTTTTGTAGATTACCGACTCAGAATTTGTTACGCAACTTACGTAACCTTGGTTGACTGTTAGATTCTAAATGAGATTTAACCGTATATTAGGTAATAAAGAAAGTCTTTCTAATTCGAATTAGTATGGTGATGAGAATGGCATTAAATTAGCATGTAAAAAACAACGCGACGAAAAATATGTCTAGGAAATACAAATGGTGCGCACATTTAAAAGTAGCACCCAGAAAGTTTTAATGTTGATCGTGTTTGTGAAATCTGTAATAATAAAGGCAAAATTTAAAACAAAAATTGCTGACACCAATGCGCCTCTAACCTGACAAACCCGCAATGCAGCGCTCGCTAGCACCACACCGCTCAATGTTGTTCGTTTGTTTACCGTCGCATGCATAATCGCCGCAAACTCTTATTAAACAAACGTCCTTTGCACATCGTAATAACTTGTTTAATAACCTTTGAAATGTGAACCTGAAGATCTGTATTTACACATAAAAATAAACGCCAGGTTACTATATACGACACATCGCCATTTTAAAGTCCTTGGTGCATAATAGCCGTGAACTTTAGTATTTCAATTAGGATGTCCCTTTGAGGCCGAACGGCCTTCATTTACGTTGTATGCATGTACATAATAAGGATTTGCACAATCGATTACAAAACCGGATTTTGGATTCGGTTCAGTTCGTGACATTATATTTCGACTATATGAAAGGTCATATTTTATGATGTGTCAAGTGATAGAGATTGATCAGTGGGAAACGGAATTTGTAATATTTTTTACGAATTCTTTATTTTTACTAAGGTTATTCATCTGGTTTTCCTCGTGTAAACTTTTATTCCGTTTCCTTTTTCCGTAATGAAGAGAATTATTTTCATGATGAAGAAGCAAACCAACTGTCACTTTTATATTTATTGCATAGTCATATTTGTATAGGTACTTCGAATGAATTGTAATCTTGAGCAGAAACTGAAAACTGAATTAATTTTTTTGGCGTACTTAATGATTTTAATCGACGCGATATATATGTTGCGGTAAACAAAATATTCTCTGCAGAATTAATTTCTTGAGAATCAAATTTATAATTTCATGGAATTAACTATGAATCTCAAATTGCAATCGCGCAAATGGTCGACACTGTCGTGTAAATTAACCCGTTCTGACCAAATCACTGACCAAATCAATTCTGACCAAATACGGATTCTGAGGTAGTTTTAAATCAATTGAATTACAGACGCCGCCGCCGAATGCTGCTGTGATATCTTCTGTGATGTGCAAGCCAGCCCATGGATATTTTTATATGTGATTTACTAGTGCCCAGTACAAACCGAGTACAAAAACCGGATATAATATATATAGATTTATTTATTAGTGTTAAAAAGTTACTATGAAGGAGTGTAAATTGTGCAGTGTGAGTGAATGGTGTGCTCCGACACATAGCACGACGGACTTTTCGATATCTTCCCTGATGAGGCCGGCGGTACATCATCCGAGTGCGGTAGATCCCAGGCACGAGGCAGTGCTGCTCTCTGCTTACCTGTTCAAACTAGGTGAATATCCATTGTATACGCTTCACGATTACTACGCCAATGTCGGTGAGTATCGTGTTTAAGACACAGCTCAAACCCTGATTAACATGTCCGCAGACTAATAAGAAATTGACTAACATGTAATGTATGTAATCTGTATCTGAAGAGGTTGTCATACAGTTTCATTTTTAAAATTGCTTCGCGTGGTTTGTGATCTATAACCTCAACTATAATATAACCCATCACTCCACTATTAGCCAAATATTTAGGGTTCTGAATTATTCCAAATACTTCATTGTCATGTAGACGAAACAAATTATTATGATAAGTAAGGAAATCAAGTTGGAAACAGATCGAAATTTAATTGAGATTGAGAGTACATGCGCCCACTTCTTACTAATTGTGTTTTTGTCGAGCATGAAAATATCTTAACTACCCTTACGAGCAGAAAATAATAATTATAGCAGAAGCTAAGAATTTTATTTCAACAAAGAAGGATGTTTCAAATTACATAATATGCTCTTTCATATAATTTAAAAACATTAAAGTGTTAAAAGTTATCATATGTACATTAAAATCAAATTATATCCTTTACGTAAAATTGTTTACAACAAAGAGTATGTATTAATTACATATTAATACAAATTAATACTTGTATGTTATTTTAAGCTTACATAAAGTATGGTGTTTTACTAAGCAGCTTTATTTTGAAAAACCGTACAATGTTATTTAAAGTGTAGTTGTAGAATATTAATAGTCTTTAAGCTTAAATAGTATGTATAGTATAGTATACATTCTCAATTATGTAGTAAAATATGACTGACTATTCGACTAACCATAATAACCCTGTTGTTTGGCGTTAAACAAAATTATCGACATTGTGGTGGAGGGTGGGGATTATAGCGGTTTTTTCCTAGTATCCAATTTATAATGAAGTTTTATAGAACTTCAATAATAAGTATTTGAAAGTGAACAAGTAAAAAAAATCATCAAAAACAAAGAACATGCTTACTTACTAATTACTGAAATACCAATAAAAGCTTGTATAAATGAATATAGAAGATTTTTTGTCCGATATATTTACATAAAGCATCTTATTATTTGGCAATCTTATAACTTGTCTATGATTGGTCAATATTCTGAAGAAATATTAAATTTTAATATTGTACCCATGTATTAAAAATGTGACCTGTATATAAAATTATTTTTTTGCCACTTTTCCAAATCGGATTTAATTTGCAATTCATTTTACGCAGCAAAAATTATAATTATCATTAGTTGAATTAATTATTGGCTTAAATGTGTTTATGTTATAAAATGCATAGTAATGAGTGTGACCAGTATTATACGTCAATGTTAAGTTCGGGGACAAGTTTATCTATTGTTATTTTTTTTCTTTTGTTTAATACTCGCCACACGAGGAAAACAATTGTGTTATTGTAGGAAGATCAAATTATCCGTGTTGATCTTTATTTTTATAATAACCTTTTTGGACTTTAAATCTCATTTTATTATACGTTTACATAACAATATTTATGACAGCATTTATAAACGCTTGGTTAAGAATTTACTCAGTATGAATGTCCTCATCTTTATGTTGGTAATTAATTAATATGAATTTACCTGGGATTTGACGGAAGTAGCATAGGCGTTTTATTTAGTCTGACCACGAGTATATGACGACTTTCCCGAGAATTAAGAAAAACTTATTCAAATTCAATTTTGTATTCAAAACCATGTACCATGCAGGAGGTGACTATAAACATACATACAGTAAGCACATAATATTATATAGGTCGCGTAGGTACTCAAATCTCAATTAAGTTATCTAAAACTTTCTTACTTAAGACTAAAAGAAAGAAATAACAAATATATTGTCCGAATAATACAAACACATCCACCTACATATAACATGTAGTAATTAATATTATGTTTTACTAATACATAATTAAACATAATAACATCGCAATAAAGTTTTATATTAAAAAACTTGACAGCCTCTAACGTGTAAATATAACCGACAAGCTGGCGTTTAATATCCGGTATTGGCGGATTCATATCCAACTAGTTCCTGAAATAGTTTTATAGCAAATTCAGACGTATAAAATGTTATAGCCATACCTATCGTTTAAAATATGCTGCTGTTAATTTGGAATTTTTGTTAGGTTTGACCAAAACTTAGAGTGCTTCAGAAAAACTTCAAATTAACGATAATAATTGTTATGTGTTTATTGGAACACAGTAATATTTTTCAACTTACTAGCGTAAGTTGACCCGACTTTTTTTAACGGGGGAAATCTGATTGGGACTGGTGAGGGAGCGTATGATTCGTGTTGGGATGTCGTTAGCACACCCGAGGAAGTACTAGTGACACGCAAGCCAGGGATATCCAGTAAAACCCGGTATTCCATCCTTCATCTTTATATCAGAGTCATGGGTACATAGCCTCGCCATTCCGCGGGGCCCGGAATGGCAGCGGCCCATCAGCCTCATCTGCTGCCGGGGAGAACAAAGTTCCCGGCGCTTTTTAACGCTCTCCGCGTGGGGTGGTATGTAAGTTATATAACACGCCCCACGTGAGGAGAGGTGAGTGCGCGCCGAACACTGGTGCGCTATTGCCCAAGTGCCACCCGCATCGCTTGCTCACGGCTGCCGAAGGTTCATTGACTCCCTCTGGCGCCGGTGCGTCCTCCTTCGGCGGGAGCGGAACAGGCTGATGTGGTCGCGCCCCCGTTCGGATCGAGGAGACGGCGTCCGATCCAGCGAAGCTCACAGCCGAAAGCGAGACCCTACCTACCTCTCGAACTCAAAAATTTTGATTTTCAAAACTGGTCTGTCCGGCTTTTGTTTGAGTTTCACACGACTCTTGATTACTTACTCTCCCCACACTTATTAGACCTTGACTTACCCTATTATCACTCAGTCCCACCTGTCGCGTAAATTTGGATTACTACTGTACTTATTATTGTTTTTACGCGGATTAGAATAATTAATGATTAAGATTGCTTATCTAGCAAATTTCTCAAAATGCGTTTTACTTCCAGGAATTGAGGGAAAAATGAACCTACAAATTTAAAATATTTATTTTATTTTATTCGGAAAAAAACCGTTTACATCTAAATTATTTACTATTTATAAAACTAAAACCATTTAATTGTTTTTACATATTGTTAGCCATATGGCTTGCTTATCCAAAACGATAATGATACTCACCATAATTATATTTAAAAAAAAGATGAAAAAGAGAGAAAGCAAATTGTATACGAATCTCACAAGTCACATTTACGTGGAGCTCGATCAAAAATTAATGGGAAAAGTAACAAAGCTTTACCTAATAAAATCTTTAACACAACATAAACCTTTGTAACATTCCGTTAATTACTTTTTTTCCACGTAACTCTGTAATTACCTAAGTTGAAAGCTATTTTTTATTGCTCTTTGTACCAGCCAGTAAAAGCACTCCGGCTTTAACAGTCTGTAAAAGTTAGTAGGTTATTCCAACAATTAGGTTTATAACTAAGAAATACTTAGCTTTATTTATTATTATTTTTATGTTCCCTTATCTATAGCCATTTTATTAAAAATGGAACCATTATATAATCAAGTCCGCCTTCCCGTCTGTTTGTATGTCACAGTCACTTTGGTAAAAAATTACTAGGAAGGTGTAGATTCCGGTCTCCCTTTAGCGTACAGCACCACATTTTTAATGCCTTTGGCATTGCAAAAGTACATAGGCGGTGGTAACCCCTTTTCATCAGGTGGGCCATCTGCCTGTGAGCTGAACTCATGTAATAAAAAATAAGTATAATGTCGCGAGACATTAGTGTAGTGAAAATGCGAAACACTTAAAAATACGGGCAGATATCCGCTTGTAATTTCATCAGGGTGGTAGACTTTAAAAAATACTTTCAATATTTGAACACGATACGTTAATTAGTTTTTTTAATTATTTCCATAGCCAAAAAACGAAATCAGTCAACCTATACGGAATACTTCATAGTTCGTGGATTGTCACGCACTTGTTCGATTCATTTTTACTAGGTGCCCGTTTGATCGGAGAGTACCGTCGTCGAACGTTACAAAATATTATCATAAGCACTAATAGAGGTGACTAAAACGATTTTAATATTTTTATATTGAATGTTAAAATTATTAATCATTATAAGTATACCATTTACTAATTGTTGTTAATTGGACTAACTTTACTTGCGGTAGCGCGGCGGGAGGTAACGGCATTCTCTGAACAGACAGGTAATATGTTTGCTTATAGACAAGCGGACACACGGTCAACTTGATTGTATAAAGTTAAGCCGTAAACAAACTACGGAACGCGTTCTTCAGCCACAGCTGAGGACACGTCCAAAGCAATGTGCACGCCCAGTTTGGACGCGGCATCTAGATGGCTATGAAACGTCCGAACTAATAATAGACTGATACTGCCATCTTTCAGATTACAAAAGTACTGTCTTATTTCTTGGGGTATAGTATACGCTTCTTCAATAAAGTTCCGAATGAAGCGTTAGACCGGCCCTTCATTAAATTTAAAGCTAATTTGAAAAGTACCTTGCTTAAAAAGGGATACTACAGTATTCAAGAATATTCAAATGACAAAACTGCATTTACATAGCTGCTCGCTCCAGCCTGTTATACTATCTTTTGTATAACGTTTATATTTTGCATAACATCTAAGGAATATAAGGAAATTTGTCGCAGAATTCTTAGTATGTCATTATTGCGACGGTAATACCTAACTAATATTTCTTGTTTGTTACAACTCCATTCCTTCTTTGAAAAGTAATTGTAACACAACTTCTATATGTATTAAAAAAAAAGAGAGCTAGACGTGTTGGTGGGGAGTTTCTTGTCGCTTTTTCTCCTTTGAACAGCGATAATATAATGCCAAGCGGTCTACATAAAATAGGAAGTAGATTTAAATTTTGACTTACATTCTCCAATTAAACTTATTTCGAATAATACTTCTGAATTTGAACACTCAAGGTTACGGCCGCGACTTATGTCTTATAATTTGCAGACTTCAATGTACGTTAATCATCCAGATATATTTTAAGTCACGTCCCGCAGCCGCGTCCGTCAGTCACGAATTATAATGTGATCGCAGTTTTCACCCCGGACATCTATCCCCAGCATTAAGGAGCCAACAGCATTACCTATCTCTAAATTTACTCCTTTTCATATTTACATATATGCACTAAGAAAAAGTGGCACTGAGCTATTAATCCAAAAACATCTTTGTTCAAATTATTTAAAACATTTTATACATTTATTTACATCAAAATATACATAAACTAGGGTGTTCCCCGCGGCTACGCTGTGTGAAATACCCGAGGTAGTAAGTAGCTCATGTTACGTACATAAAATTTTATTAGTTGTTTTATATACTTATATATAATATAAATCTTCAATACTTTAGTTTCTTTTTCAAGTCAATATAGTGTAGACACCTGCATAACAAAACATAAAGAAAAGTCGCAGCCAACCTGATATAAAGACAGACAAAAATTCTAACAATTGCATTTTTGGAATCTTCTGGCCAAATCAGCCCCCCTGATTTTCACATTTTTAAACGCAATGTACAAAATTAATCTGTAAATGGTTCGCCATTTACAGATTAATTATAGTATAAATAGATTATTAACTAATATAATGAAGAAAACTAAGCGAATTAATTAATCCTTATAAGTATTCAAATTATATGTACTTAATATCGATAATAGTTTTGCTAGTCGTAGTAGTGAATAGTACAATTCATAACAAGTGAACGGATCAAAATCAGCTATGTGAAACAACTACAGAGTTATGTCGTTAATTGGAATGCTGGTTGCTGTACAGTTATCATTTATTTCGAGACTCACTCAATCGGTGAGGTTAGAACGAATACTTGAGTGAGATTCCAATGAAATTAAATATACACGGCGTCCCAAAAGTAATTCTAGTTTCTGCGCTCAGCGCTCTCTTAAGAACCGAGTGTAGCGTGTCTGAGTTAAATTCGCTTTGGTCGCGACTCGAGAACTTTTTTTCACTCGTAGCATGAAGTTGATAAATAACTAATACCTAATAACGACGTGCTTGTATGTGATTATTCACATAATATGTATCTACATATTGATGTGTGTGTAGTAATAAAATGTGTGTAATCAGTGAAATAAGATCATAGAATAACGTTTTTATTTATAAAAACAATTTCACAGTTAGTTCTAAATGTACTTACAAAGATTAATATCCATAATCTTTATGTTCTTTGTTAAGCTCTTACATCAAACAAAGCGAATTCAAACCAAAATAACTCGAGGGCTTCTAAATTTTCAAGTAATTTCGAATATGGGCACATTATTACATAAGTAGATAATATAAGTAAACAGGCTTTAAATCCGTTTATCATTATTAGGGAATCAGCCAGGTGTTATCCAAAACAGTTCTTACGTGATTCTAGGAAAGATGAAATTTTTAGGATCGGTAGTTTAATATAAACTTAGAAAGGAATACATACTCGCTAAGCTGAAGAAAGCAGGGTCGTTTTTCAGGTAGCAGGTATCAAAGGTGGAAAATAACCATGCTAACTTACGTCAAAGTGGCAAGGCTAGTTTTTACATATGTCATATATGATATTGTTATAAACGAAGATATACAGTTGCCAGACACTTCCTGTGGGCCATAACTTTTGGCAGATACT
Source organism: Dendrolimus houi (assembly GCA_039645545.1). Taxonomy (NCBI): domain Eukaryota; kingdom Metazoa; phylum Arthropoda; class Insecta; order Lepidoptera; family Lasiocampidae; genus Dendrolimus; species Dendrolimus houi. The sequence continues at coordinate 12,529,136 of CM077132.1, forward strand.
TTAAAAAAAAGAGAGAACTTACGTCATTTTAGGAAGGCTGAATTTTATGTATATTATCAAGTATAATATTTTAAAATATTTTCCAATGAGCCAGACAAATCTGACGGGCCAAACATCTTCCCATGGTTATTGGAAAAACGGCCCCGCTTTCAGCTTAGCGAGTATCCATTCCTTTCTAAGTTTATGTTAAACTACCGATACTGAAAATTTTATCCTTCCTAAAATCACGTATGTTTGGGGTGACTGGGATCACAATCTATTATTATTAAGTTTAAAATCTAAAACCTAAGTATCTAGAATTCTAAATAACAATTCAATTACATTATGTAGTTGTCGTAAATATTATTCAAATTATGAAGGTTAAACTGAAAAAAAAGATGCATATCTGTCGAATTATTATGATTAAAAAAAACTAGATACAAATGATTCTGTAATGTTGATGAGCGTCCAGTTTTTTGGCTACGAAATTACGAAAAGCATTTACTCGAAAATATCCCATATCACAAAAAAAAAACTCCTTAAGGAATCTTTTCCAAACTGATTTTCCTTAAAAATACATTTTAAGCTCTATCACCTTAATTTTTCAGCATTATTAATCCCATAGTTGTAAAATAGGAGTAGGCGGACAGCCGGACACTGTTTTCACAGCTTTGTAAGTGAATACGCCACCTGTAAATTTAAAAGAACATTAATTAAAATTATTGTCATTACATTTAAATATTTTTTCATTCCGCAATTACATAATAGCTACCCACTATTTTTTTTTACATTTTCCTTCCAATTTGCATTCATATAGACTCAGTGGGTTTTTTTGACTACAATGACTATTGTACAAAATTTTCGAAAGTTGCTCCAAAACCTTAAAAAAGCCAGCTAAATTCAAAAGGTATTTCTACAACCTTTTCAAGTCTAAAAATAGGTTTACAAATATTCTTAAATCCATATTGAATACATCTATAATATTATAAAATTCTAAACATGCCGTGTCTGTACTTTAATGTATTCACACATGTTTAGAATGCTATTTAAAAAAAACGACTGGAATAGACTATATAAACGACGATGGAGAACACGATGCATTTTTTTTTATTTCTTGTCTGTTTGTCGGTTTGTCCATTTGTTCGGGCTTCACGTAAAATCTACTGGGCCGATTTCGATACAGTTTTTGCTGATCGACAGCAAATTCTGAGACTTAAACTCTGCGCTACTTTTTATCCTGGGAATCTTACGGGAATTTTTCTGGGATTGATTTAAAATGGCCAGATTGATAAAACAATCGAAATCCAATATGATTTTTTTACTGCTCGATAGCTAATTGAATGTAATAAAATATCATGCGAAAATTTTCCCGGCAGCGGCTTGTAGTTGTTTGGGTGCGTAAAATTAGCTTATTTTGACACAGTTTTCACTAAAACCATAGCTTACATTCTTTTTCAAATGCTGCGGTATTTTATGTCCCGAGAGTCCCGCGGGAATTTCAAGTCAAGCGTAGACGAAGTCGCGGGCATATCCTAGTTATTATATAAAGTTGACGTTATTACTGTCATTATGAATTAGGACGATGCGTTTTCACGGTTTTGTAGAAATATACGAAAAAAATGAAAAATTATATTTTTAGTCTCGAAAATGCAAGTTTCCTTCAAACAGACATAAAATAAAAGTCCAACAGTCTTCATATTGAGTTAGAGTTTTTATTGACTAAGTTTGAAGGCCTCTTTAAGATCCATAAAGAAGCCTTCAAACTTACTCTAACTTAATATGAATAAGACCGCAAATTTCTAATTAAAATTACTGTTTACCTATCGCTGGTTAATACCTACAATATTTAAGTGGAAAAGCTACCTACAAAGTCAAAGCGGCCGTATAAGTTAACATATTGCCAATTAACATATTAGTATAACTCGGCTATTCACGACTCCTATCGGTGCGACCTCGTTGAGTTCCGTGAGTGAATCCGGATTTCAATGAATGTTGCTCGTCACTCCAGAATTCATTCATAACGGTGAACGAAGAATATCCATCTTAGTTGTTATATCATATTGTTACGAGTTACAGGACTCGAATTAAAATGCCGTTGGAATTACTATAGAATTTATTAGAACTATACAAACACGTATAACACAGGTACAAATATAATTGAACACAATCAGTCCAAACGTAATGCGCGATTCAATAACACGCGAAAAATTCCGTCACTGTATAGATTATCGAATTTACACACGCCTTGTCTCGCTATTAGCTATCGCTTGACTGTCGATCTCTCCATTGGGTCATTGCTATATACTGCACCGATACAATATGGCTGCCCGCCCGCGTAGATCGAATTTCTTAGAAATCGTAATCTGCACACCTGCCTAATTATGCCTCCAAACGGCCATAAACGAGTACAATAGGGTGCTCTCCACAATAATCAATAAATAAGTAAAAAAAGAAGACAATCATAAAAGAACTACTATGTTATTAGCTCAAACACCGGCAGGTAATAAATGTGCTTTGTTTACAAATATGCAGGTGGCCCAAATTGTAACAATATTTTGAATATAGTAATATAATTTATACTCTCCCAATGTTAATATAATAACATTCATAATTAATACAATATGGATACTAAAATAAAACTAAACTGTCATAAAAAATAAATTACACCATAAAAACACTTTAAAAATTATATACTATTATAAATATTTACAGGTACAAAATGTAATCCAGATCGCTGTCGATGGGGAGCGTTCCCAAAATGCTGGCCACATTTCCACGTTCTATGGCAACACTGATCCGTTGCCCTAAACATAGGCCAGCCCTTTAGTCACGCGAGATAATATAGTCACTTTAACTTAAACAAAGATCTAAGATAGCTCGATTGTCTATCTACATAAGTGTCATAAGTACCTCGAACTGGTCCTGGTAGTTATACCCTGTACAAGCGTTTATTTTACTTTTGACAGATCGATAGTTGAGCAATTAATAAAGCCCTTAAGCATTACATTACATTACATTTTATATAAAAATCGAGTATCTTCATTAAAAATTTTAATAAATTTAGTGCACCATTATCATTTGCTAAAAATATTGTATTCCGTAATAAATAAGCCATATAGACAACTTTTTTATACGAAAAAGTGAAATTAATGCAACATTACAATATTTTAATTAAAACATTTTCATTTCAAATCGATTAAATACGCTTACATTTAGGTATGATGATGATAGTTTATAGTCTGTGCAGTCGACGACTCACAGAACGTCACTATTAGATCGCTGGAATAATGAAGTATGACAATTGTGACTTTTGCAGCACGTGAGTTTGACTGTCAAAAATGTGCAACTTGATAGACGGGCAAACGTCAAAAGTAAAATAAATCGTTGGACAGTGTAGATGTTGATGTATGTAATACGGATAGTCCGTATCATACGTAACTACATAATGTATCATGATAGTGACGTATATTTTTTATTTTTTTAAGTTGTGACATGTGTCATCTACCTAATTAACCATTCAAAAATGTTCTATTACATAGAAATGACGGTGTTTTTTGTCCATTAGGTATAAACAAAGACCGATTGAGACGTGTTACGGGAAGTTGGTAATTACCAACAAAGTGCTCACCACGATGATTCTTCCACGTTACAATATATTTGTAGTTATAAACACGATGTGAGTGCGTGCTTTACAACTGAAAGCACACATTGTTAATCATTAATGAGCTCATTGTAATCGATAAGGCAGTAAAATCGGCCACCAGTGTTTGTGTTTTGAAAACGGTGACGTCATGGGAACTTCCACTTTGACCGGTGACTCATAAAAATCTCCTGTCCCAACACCCGAAAACCATAGCCCATCTCTTTTCCTCTTAACTGATAGCGCGTGAGAGAGAAAGAAACAAACGACCCCGTTGCATTAACAAAATCCCGCTTGTAAACGCCGGGAAAAAGCGTCGAGGGAATAATCAACTCATTGAATTAATTCACACGAATCTAGAACTGTCTGGATGGTGAATCGTCTCTGGTGGAATTTCATTAAGTTACGCAGTTTAACGTATTATGGAAGACATTTAGAATTTGTTCGATTATATGTATCACTTAATACAATTATACTGCTTTATTGCGATTAAAGCTGGAAAATTAAATATGTTAAATGGGATTTCACGAAATAAAAAATATTTTTTGTTGTTGTTGGGCTACAACAGGCAGGCTGGTGGACCACCTAATGGAAAGTGGTTACGGTCACCTATGGATATCTGTAAAGATGCTACCAATGTGCTGCAGGCCTCAAATGAGGAACTGGAACCTAGTCATTGACGCCGGAACACAACTAATGGTTGTTATAGCGACATAGGTACTCTTGACTGGGGGTGATAGTCATTCAGACAGGCAAATGCCCTACGAACTGACAAATAATATCTTATATGAAAGTCGCTTTAGTTTTAATCAGTCGCTCAATTTTTTTTTAAATAATGAGATTAAGTAGCATTGTTTTACGTTACTTTCGATATCACTTCATTTATATAAACTACCGTATACCTATTAGTTTTGCACAAACAAATAAAGCTTACTTCGAAATTCTAGTATGTTCCTATATATTTTTCTCCATCAAGTTATTCGAAACAAACATTCATCTGAACGATGCAGTAAGTCGTGAAATTTGTTTACACTCAGAAATTTCACACTTTTTTATGTCCGTAAAGATATACCATTCTTGTGTTCCTGAATCTTCCAAAGCATTTAAATACTAACTCGTCTTTAATATGTAGTTAAGAATGTGAATTTATTTACACACCAGAGTTTACCCCGCGGCCGCACCGCGGGTCAACCTCTATTGCGTGTCTCTTGTGTTTAAAGAGGTTACAACACAGGTTACATTGTATTAAATTTTTATGCTACTGCTATTTGCCCCGGAAGATTCACTTCATTTTATATCGCAAACTATCCCGGATGAAAAGTATCTATGTCAATTTTCGGTATTAAAACTACATATATACACCAAAATGATATCGACCACATCGACCGCATCGGCCAAGTCGACCAACCACATCGACCACACCGACCACATCGACCAAATCGGCCAATTCGACCAAATTCGTTCACATCGACCAAATCGACCGAAATGACCAAATTAACCAAAATGACGAAAATGGCAAATTAATAAAAACCTAATTTTATTAAATAATAATCTAAACCTATCCTATTTCTGGGATAATCTTTACACAAATCTATCCCCAAACTTATCCCCTTATCCGGGATGAAAAGTATCCCTTGTCCACCCTCGGGATTAAAATTACATATATATCGAATTTCAGCCAAATCGGTCCAACAGTTTTTCCATAAAAGCATAAGAAACAGAGAGACAAATATATTTTTATCCCAGAAACTGTCTCATTTTTCAGGAATTAAACTATCCTATGTTCATCCTCGGCATCGAAATATATATATATATATATATATATATATATATATATATATATATATATATAAGTATATACTGAGTTTCAGCCAAATCGGCCCAGTAGTTTTTCCGTGCAAACGGAGCAGACAGGCAGACAGAGTTACTTTCGCATTTACAATATTAATAAAATAGGGATAATTCGCCTATTTGTTTCAATAATCCTCTTTGCTTCAATAATGTGATTAATGAAGCAAAGAGGCGGTTTATGTGTAAATAAATTCACATACTTAACTACATATTAAAGACGAGTTAGTATTTAAATGTTTTGAAAGATTCAGGAAGGCAAGAATTGAATATTTTGAAGGACATGAAATATAATTATTGAAAGAGTGAATTATTATATATATTAGGGATGGGCCGAATGTGGTTTGAACCGAATACGAACTTCGGCCGAAGATTCGGTTAAAACAAAAGATTCGGCCGAACTTCGGTTTGATTTCGCCACGCTTTCTCAAGAACAACACGTCGTGACTTGATATTGATCCACCCACTCATACTTAAAATTTCGCTGTAAATTTTAATAAAAGATTAGTTTTTTAGACCTATAATTGACGAACAGTCACCATTTCATAATTCTAAATTTATAATGTTTAATTCGTAAAAGGTGATTTCAATCAAAATCAAAGTTGTAATTGCTGATGTCCCTTAGACGTGTTTTTTTTAAATTCAAGTTACGCATCATAATTAAGCAGTTGCACTACTTACTGATGTTTATTAGAGGAATAATAAGTTTATTTTATTTTTGTTTTAATTTGGTGTCTATTTAATTAGGCAAAGACTCAATCAAGAACTATATTTATTTTTAGCACATTGCACGTTAAGGTTTACGTGTTCCTAACTAAAATAAATGACCATGAGTATATAGATGCCAATTTTTATATTACGGTTATGATAGATATGATTTCTATTAACTTCATTAAAAATAGTGCAAGTAGTTAGTTTACTTTTTTCTTGCACCGAACGTTCGGCATTTAAACCGAATTTCGGCCCATCCCTAATATATATATATATATATATATATATATATATATATATATATGTATACTGACTTTCAGCCAAATCAGTCGAGTAGTTTTCCGTGAAAACGGAACAGACAGACAGACAGAGTTACTTTCGCATTTATAATATTAATAGGGATTAATTCCCAAAATCATCAAAGACGAAAAAACACAGAAACATTGATCCACATAACACTTTCAATTTAAAATTTAAGTCAAACATATTGTTGTTTTAATACCCACATTAAAACAACAATGTGTTTGACTCAGAGTCAGTTTTAATTAAATTAGAATTTATTTAAATTTATTATTAGAAAATACAAATTTTCATTTCATTTTACTCCAATAATGTACTGTGTATGTAGTAATTGTAATAATGACGCAAAATATTTATCGTGCAAGTAGGTAAAAAATATGAGTCTGTACATATTCGTAATAGACTCTTGTGAGTTTAAGTTATTCTACTCATCTGTTTTGTAGACCTTTCTAGTTTTGTTAATATTTTAATAAAACTAAATTATTTAGATAATTACGTGATGACTATTAATAATTCGTTTTATGACTTACTGCCGCAGTCAACTAAAGAATGATAATCTAAAAGAAAATTTTAAATTTATAATTTTGTTTAAGTGGCTAACAGCTGTAGTCTAACTTACAAAGAAAGAAACGATAAGCTATTCATAAGTTTCTAGAGAAATATAGAATAAAATATTCTGTAACTGTCTGATTCTGTAGGCGATCGGATACTGTCTGATTCTGATTCGGACGGTAGGCGACGAAAAGTTAAACACGTATTGAAAAGAGCTCTTGCATTTTTTAATTGATTAAACAGTGACAAGCTAATGACTAGTTGTAAAAAGTTATTCGTTCACCTGTCGAAGTGGTAATCTAGTGAAATTTTATCAAACTTACACTTTTAAATTTGGATTACGCAAGACTGAGTCAGTTCACAATGGACGCACTTCAACAATCAATAGCGCAATTTTCATCGAAATTTATTGAAAGAATGGACACCTTCGAAGGAGACCTCCATAAAGGTAGCTCATGTTCACCCTACATCACTACTCTGTCTGCAGATTTGGCTTCTTTTAAGACATTTGTGTTGGGGGCCTTACATAATCTCCAGGATCAGTTTTCTTTATTAGCAAATTCAATGGACCAGATGGAAATGCGTACTAGAAGGAAGATTTTATTATTTCATGGTACAGCGGAAGAGCATCAGGAAAGTACCATATCTACGGTAGCGAAGGTTGTGGTTAACCAATTGAAGCAGTCTGCATTTCAGGTAACAGATATCAGACGCTGCTACAGGATGGGTAAACCATCGTCTTCTGGCGGAAAACCTAGGCCTATATTCGTTAAATTTACCGATATAGCCATCCGCAACCAAATCTGGTTCTCCAAAGTAAATGTTAAGGCTTCGGGAATTACGCTGTCTGAGTTTCTGACGACCTTGTTATGCAGGCCAGGAAGCAGGTTGGCATGGCAAGATGTTGGACGCGAGATGGAAATGTGTAGGCGTTAAACTCTGATGACACAAAGCATCGCTTGGACAGCCTTCAGGATCTAACCAATATCTGTCAGGATACGGATGCAGAACAATGTTCTCATCTTGCAACGTCCGCAATGGTACCAACAGTCAACGCTCCGAAAACACGTCGCATAGCAAAATAAATAAATAAATACGGATTATAATTCAGTCCTTTAATGTTGTTGCTGTTGTAACGTGTTACCTTCGCAATGCTTTTTTTTTCGTGTATATTTCTGTGTTTATCTTCCTTTATAACTATTTTGCCAAGTTGTTTGTATTTTAATTATGTGCGAGTCATATTGTCTTATATCACGATTATTTAACATTTAACTTCCTAGGTGTTTATGCCGGTATAACTATAATTTAATAAATTAATGTTCTTTTTCACGTAGGTATAAGAAATTATGCCAATTTAAACTAATAATGATTTTGTATGAAAGTTTTAAAGTGTTTTCCTATTATATTAATGTACTCTATGAAAAGTATCTAAGGATGACGTTGATATGTAGTATCTTTTTATATAGCTATATGACTTATACGTATATAAAGCTTACTTGTAGTATCTTTGCTTAATAGTTTATGTAACATTCATTTAAGATCTCCAGCATTAAAATTGTAAATTCTCTTTCAGTTTATGCTTTTAGTTTGTTTAATGTTTGTTATTATTTAAATTTGGTTTGTATAAATGTGTGTATTCGAAAATAATCATTGTATTATAACAAAATATTTTATATTGTGTAAGTTTGTAAACAGGTTCGATGTATGTAGGCACTATGCGGCAGGTGATGCTAATATATATTTATATTTGAAGTACCATTATTTATTTATAACTTTTATTTAACAATTTGTATTCACTTTATACACATATACCTATCTTACATATACATATATTTACTGATTTTTACTACATACAGATAATATTTTATTTATATCTACTTCTAAGTACCTATTATAACTATTAAATATAAACGTATTTTGATGGCATGTAATATAAACAGTGACACTGACAGTGATATTGATTATCTGTCTTGCTCATCTGGTAGTGACCACCGGTTTTAATTCTCTTCCTCTTGCAGATTACATAGAATCTGAGTTTAATAATCTCCACACTAATTTCAATGTAGTGCATATAAATGCGCAGAGCATTCCAGCTCATTTCACTGATATACTGGCGTCCTTTAATCAAGGATATATCATGCTATTTTGATTTCGGAGTCCTGGTTGAAGCCTTGTTTGCCACCTGTGGCATACACTGCCAGGCTATACTCTCATCCGCAATGATCGCATCCGCGCTACTGGTGGAGGCTTTGCCATCTACCTCCGCTCTAATATTCCTTTCTCTATTGTTAATAAGTCTTCGCAACCACCACAGCCTGACTCTGGAGAGCATTTATTTATCGATGTATCCTTATACCATACAAAAATACTACTTGGAGTATACTATAGCCCTTCGTTACGAAATAACTTCTTTTCTTCTTTTGAAAGTCTACTAGAAATTTTCGTACCACGATACCCTCACACAATCATTATGGGCGGTTGTTTACTTAAATGTGACACACGCTCTTCTTCCTTTGAAACTTTAGTGCATTCCATCAATCTGAATATTCTTCCGTTAAATGCGACCCACCACTTTCCAAACAGTACAGCTTCTCTACTAGATTTAATGCTAGTCTCTTCCCCTACTCATGTTATTAAGCATGGCCAGTGCTCGGCGGACATGTTTTCATATCATGACATGATATATCTTTCATACAATGTTCGTCCGCCGAAAGCTAAGTCAAAGCTAATTGTGCAGCGTAACTTTGGTGGCATAAACACAGAAGACCTACGCAAAGATGCTCAAGGGTTAGATTGGTCTGGGGTAAGCAATGCAGTTTCTATTAATGACAAGGTGAATGTTTTTAATACTACCCTGATGGGTTTGTATGACTTATATGCGCCATTGCGCCAGATTAAACTTAAACACCATCCTGCACCTTGGCTGACAGACGAGATCTTATAAACCAAAAGAGTAAAGCCAAAACAAGGTTTAAATGTCGTCCTACGGATGCAAACAGGCAAGCATTTATAAATGCTCACAATCGCTGCAATAGAGCATTTAGGAACGCACAACGCCGATACTTTCATAGTTCAGTTGAAAATGACAACCCAGCAAAAGTCTGGAAATTCCTTAAATCACTGGGGGTTGGTAAATTATCTCATGTATCAAAATCCAATAATTTAAATATACATATTCTAAACCAGCATTTTGCTACATCTTCCGATTTCAATCCGACAATTAACTCAAAAACTTTAAAAGTAATATATTCACTTCCAACTCTACAGCATTCTCCATTTTTTCTTACTCAATTTACTGATTGTGATGTTGTAAGACCTGTTAAATCTATAACGTCAAATGCGGTCGGTAGTGACATTATTAGTCGAAATATGATCTTACCCATACTTGATGTCATCAGTCCCATCATCGCACACATTTTCAACTACTCCATAACTACAGTTACATACCCTGAAGCCTGGAGGGAAGCCGAAATAATTCCTTTGTCAAAAAATCGTAACACTCTTTCCTTTTCCGATTTTCGACCAATATCTATCCTCCCGTTTATGTCCAAAGTCCTTGAACGTTTAGTTCATCAGCAACTAAGTGTTTATTTGAATAAAAACTGTTTAATGAATCCATATCAATCGGGCTTTCGTCCAGGTCACAGTACAACTACAGCTCTAATCAAAATCACTGATGACATCCGACAGGGTATGGATAGCGGTCTTTTGACAGTACTGTCACTACTTGATTTCAGCAGCGCATTTAACAATGTAGATTTTGAGATTTTATTAGTAATTCTCTGCTCTCTCAACATATCTCCAACAGTTGTTGACTGGTTTCGTAGTTACCTGTATGGGCGTCAGCAGAGGATACGCATCGATGAAACTCACTCGTCATGGCAAAGTCTAACTGCTGGTGTCCCTCAGGGCGGCGTTTTATCTACGCTTCTATTTGCTATTTTTATTAATACAATCTCTTACAATTTATCTTCATCCTATCATCTCTATGCAGACGATTTGCAGATTTACGCGCAAGCTAAAGTAGAAAATATCAAAGACGCTATAAACACAATTAATGATGACTTGGGACGCATACTTGATTGGAGTCGAACACATGGCCTAAAAGTGAATCCTAGTAAAACCCAGGCCATCATAATTGGAAGCTCACGTATGATTTCAAAGATAAACTGGTCTTCAGTACCGGACTTATTATTTGATGGGACGCATCTTCATATTAGCGATAAAGTTAAAAATCTGGGCGTAATCATCGAGAGGGAACTGTATTGGTGGCCTCACATCACAGAACTGAGTCGTAGGGTTTTTGCTTCTTCTGCATCGCTTAGGAGGTTAAAATACTTTCTACCGACCGCCACCAAGGTTACACTTGGTCAATCGCTTTTACTGTCGATCCTTGACTATGCGGACGCCTGTTATCTTGACCTTACCGTAGAATAACTCAATAAACTTGAGCGACTTCAAAATTTTTGCATCCGGTTTATATTTGGTTTAAATAAATATGACCATGTCTCTGAATATCGTAAAAAGCTCAAGTGGTTGTCAATCTCACTTCGCCGGAATGCTCATCTTCTCAATCTGCTGTATAGCATATTATTTATTCTTTCTACTCCTTCCTATCTTAAGGAACGTTTTGATTTCCTCCATACATCTCACACCCTTAAATTGCGCTCTTCTCATAATTTCGCTTTAAAAACACCATCACACGTTTCTACTTTCTACACCAAATCCTTCGCAGTGCAGGCTGTCCGGCTGTGGAATTCATTGCCCGAAAACATAAGACAGGCAAAGTCACTCCCCATTTTTTAAAAACTGGTGCGAGAATATTATCTCACTTTATGATAAATATTTAATATCTAATTACATGTACGTTTAATTATTAGTGTATTTGTATATTAATATTAGGATGGGGAAAAAGTTTCTTCGTATTTTATATAAAAATTCAAAAGGTTTTTTTATAAAGTTTACTTACATTTGACTAAAGTATGTAGGTGCCATTTTGTTGGGTAACTTTATGCCATCTTGTAGGTAGGGACGTGATCCTATTGCTATAAAAATTTTGGGGCTTCTGATCAAAAAACTGCGAGAAGTGTTCAGTCCTCTCATGATGTTAACCTGACACTGCCTAAGGAATTCTGCAGAGACCGAAACAGGTGAAAATCTGAAGGTGCAAGGTCAGGACTATACGGCGGATGCATTAACACCTCCCAGCCAAACTCTCGTAATTTTTGCTGAGTGGCTAAAGATGTGTGAGGTCTAGCGATATCATGGTGAAAAACCACACCCTTTCTGTTGATTAATTTCGGCCGCTTTCTCTCAACTTTTTGCTTTAATCTCATCAGTTGTTCGCAGTACAGTTCAGAATCGATGGTCCTGCCTGGCGGTAACAGCTCATAATGAACAATGCCCTTCCAATCCCACCATACACACAGCATCACCTTGTTGCGAGTTAACCCGGGTTTCGCCACAGTCTGTGAAGCCTGACCGGCCTTTGACCACGATCTTTATCGCACGTTCTTGTCGTACGCGATCCACTTTTCATCACCAGTTATCAGCTTCTTCAAAAATGGTTTGGTTTCATTACCTCGGAATAAAGAATCACAAATGAGTACACGGTTCATTAGGTTTCTTTCAGTGAGCTCATGAGGCACCCAAATATCGAGCTTTTTTGTGTACTCAGCTTTTTTCAAATGCGCCAAAACCGTTTTGTGGTCAATTCCCAGTTCTCCAGCTACATCGTAACTACTAATATGCCGATCTTGCTCCACTTTTTCAAAAATGGAATCAATTTGGCGACCAGACCGACATGCATCTTTGATATCAAAATTTCCGGGTTGTAAACGCTTAAACCGAATTTGCGCTACTCTCACAGATACTGCATTAGGTCTATAAACATCACAAATTTTTTCGCGGCTTGTGTTGCATTTTTACCTTTTTTGTAGTAAAATTTTAAAATATATCGAATTTCTTCATTAGATTAGATTTAACAATAAGAAAAACAAATGAAAATCACACATTTTCCTAATTTGAATTTGGAATTGTCTTCTTTAAAATTAAAACTTTTTAATAATACCAAAACCAGCCAGATACAAATGATATAGCCAAAGAGATCTTATAACAAGTTCATATATACTATATGCGAAAAGATTTTTTCCCTAACCTATTATTATGTATATTAGTATATATAATATTAATATATTATGTGTTAATACTATTATTAATATTGTATAGCTATTGTTGTTTCTATACACATATGATAATGATGTATATATTAGTATATATATAACATTAATATGTGTTATTGTTTATTCTATATTTTATTTTTATTCGTTTTAGGTATAGGTATAGGTATTGTGTGATATTTATATATCCTATTTATATATTATATATGTATTTAATTTGCACACCACCGTCATACACTTGCGAATCTCCTATTCATAAAATCCGTAGCCCGGGTTGTCTGGAAGAGATCGCTCTAAAGCGATAAGGCCGCCCATTGCTCCTACTTTTACTGTTTAATGTGACTACTGTAAATTGTTTATTTTATGTGTATGTGGTGAACAATAAAGTGTTTTCTATTCTATTCTATTCTGTAATATATCAAAGTTTTTTTTAAGTCTTTTTCTCGTATTGTAATCCGTTTAAATATACAAGTAAAATCATGTTTTTTTTAATACTTATTTGTTTGTTGTTTTCATAAAACATTGTATGAGTATTTCAGGTATTAGACATTAAAACATGTTAGGTACATTTTATCCCGGAAAATCAGAATGTTCTCATAGGATATTGGACTGAAGTTTACACATATAAAACCTCCTACAGAATTAATACTTATCACATAAAAGAAACTGAATGTTACAATTTGTATTAATTGCGACTATCATTGTTCAGTGTTGTAATTAATAATTATTTATTAATAAAGTAATTTATACTGTGACATTTACATTAATCGTACCTACCGAATTTAAAATACGATGTAATATGTATCTTTATGTATAAACATTAGTATTATTGACAAAGAACTTTTACAATACTTAGGCAGACGCGTAGTCAGTCTGCCAACAAATTATGCATGAAACCAACTTCATTTGTTTAATCAAGAATTAATTTGTATTAATTTATTTCGACTGAGCTTTGGTTTTGTTCCTTTGTTTTGTAATCGATAATATATAGAAGACTAATAAGGCAAGAGTGGGACTCTGTGGCCGTGCTGAGCGACTCGAAGTCATCCTTAGCCTTGGTTTACCGTCCTGACCCGCTCCTCCCCCTGGCGTTCAATATTCGCCAGAATATTGCTAGGATCACGGGGACAGGACAGAACATCCAGCTGTACTGGGTCAGGGCTCACGTTGGAGTACCCGGCAATGAGCGAGCTGATGAGCTAGCCAAGTTAGCGGTACTTAGTGATGAAGCAGCACCGTCCTACGACAGGTGCCCGATGTCGTTCGTTAAGAAAGAGTGCAGGAGAGCATCAGTAAACACTTGGGCGCGACGGTATACAAAAGCTACTACAGCAAGCGTAACAAAGATGTTTTTGCCTGATGCTGTGAATGCCTACAAGACTATTCGCAAAATCAAGTTCACTCCGATCTTGACGCAGGTGCTGCCGGACACGGGGGCTTTCCAACGTATCTGCATCGCTTCAAATGCAAGGACAATCCAGCAAGCGCTTGTGATGACGAAACACCGGAAACCATCCAACATTTGTTGCTGGAATGTCCTAGATACGGCCAAGCCAGGCACGATCTGGAGTCCAGCATCAACATGAAGTTGACCGAGTCAGCATTAGCAATAATACTGGTTGGCAAGGACACCTGGCTATCCATTATCTCGGTGTTCTTAAAACCCTACTGTGATCATCATCTGAGTCTGGAACGGAAGGAGCGGCCCTCTGAATATAAAACCGACTGATAGTAGGAAATTCATTTAATTTTACATCAATAGTTGTATTATTTTATTTTACACTTTTATTAATCAAGTTAGATAAATATACACAGTTATATAATATTTATCAGGTTAAGTCTTCGATCAATAATGTAACTACTGTTGATCGAAGGGTTAAGTAGTTAAATATACATTTTAAGTTTAATTAGATTTATAATGTGCCACAAAATACATACAAATACACACAACACTTCACACTTGCACATATACACAGAGGCACACTCAAATAAAACAAAGTCGGAAAGCATACGAACGTGAATATAGTAAAATTAAGGTTATTTAGGCCCCGAAGAACATCGGGGGTAAAAAGGCAAAATAAATATACATATATATTGAAGACAAGAGTTTAAGTCGCTTTAGTTTTAATCAGTCGCTGTATTTTTTTTAAATAACGAGTTTAAGTAGCATTTTTTTACGTTACTTTCGACGTGACTTCATTTATATAAACTACCGTATACCTATTAGTTTTGCACAAACAAATAATGCCTACTTCGAAATCGTAGTATGTTCCCGTATATTTTTCTCCATCAACTAACTTGAAACAAACATTAATCTGAACGATGCAGTAAGCCATTAAATTTGTTTACACTCAGAAATTTCACACTTTTTTATGTCCGTAAAGGTATTCCATTCTTATGTTCCTGAATCTTCTAAAGCATTTAAATACTAACTCGTCTTTAATATGTAGTTAAGAATGTGAATTTATTTACACACTAGAGTTTACCCCGCGGTTTATCTATCCCTCGTCTATGAAAACTACAAAAATGCCAAAAAGGACAAAAAGAGCAAAAAGGACAAAAAGGACAAAAAGAGCAAAAAAACAAAAGGACAAAAAGGACAAAAAGAGCAAAAGGACAAAAGATCAAAAATAGCGTAAGAGTAAAAAGGACAAAATTACAGAAATGACCAAAATAACCAAAATGACGAAAATGGCAAATCATAAAAGAAACCTAAACCTATCCCACTTTCTGGGATAACCTTTATATAAATATATCCCAAAATCCAGGATGAAAAATATATGTAATAAATTCGGTATATATGTATTAAAATTACATGTATACCGAATCTCAGCCAAATCGGTCCAATAGTTTTCCGTAAAAGCATAACAAACAGAGACAAATATATTTTATCCCGATAACTATCCAATTTTTCGGGATAAAAGTATCCTATGTTCATGCTCGGGATCGAATATATATATACCGAGTTTCAGCCAAATCGGTCCAGTAGTTTTTCCGCGAAAATGGAACAGACAGGCGGACAGACGGACAGACAGACAGACAGACAGACAGACAGAGTTACTTTCGCATTTATAATATTAATAGGGATTAGCGAAATAAAAATATAATTCACAAACTAGTTTTCTTGAAACTAGTTTCTGAATTATTATTTTTTACTTGAATAATGCTTTGTTATTTTTTAAATTCTAAGTTACATGTATTCTTCATTGCAATGTTAGTAAACGTAAAAAATATCTTTTGGAACACCTTTTATGCAATTTCTTTCTCTTATACGCCCCTATAAAATGTTGTTATCTGTGTAACAAATTAATTTCTCAGAAAAATCAGGATTATAGTTATAATATTATTGTTTTAATGTTAGGCTTATATTGTATCTCTTATTCAAAAACAAATCATCTCGCTAACTATAGGTGGAGCTAATTATATATATAACCAAACTTACGATAACTTGAGTAGAATGTTTCAAGACAAATTGATTTTTGCTACTTTATTCTATTTTTTTTTTTTTTCAAACTTACTTGTGTACACATACATTAATATTTTTTTCCCTATTGCAAGGAATCTAAACGAGCAACTGTTTGTTTCAGGTAAGCCGACCTTGGGGTGCAGTATATGCAATGCTATGCCTCGTGTATCGTCATACGGTGAGTCTCACGATCGAATAACAAGACAAACCTTGACCTTTCAGAAGTTAATACACACTGGCGACCGGGCAGCGATTCGCACAAAGCAATCAGCGTAATTTAACGCGACAGTTACGTACGGTAGCTGAAAGTTTATAATCTTATAACTCCAAAACAGATTTATTATAGTGATACAATAAAGGAGCGAATAATTCAATTAATTGAAATACTTTTTATAAGCTTAGAGAACGTCACAGCCTCATAGATTTTGAAATAGTAAATAGCTTACTCGTATGAATATAATCGTATTAACCGTGTTTTCAGGCCTTTGTCCAATTGAACGCTCGTTGCAACGATCAAGTTAGTTCGAGATTGGGTCACCGGGTCGTCCCGTGTCGTCGAATGTACCCGTATCGCCTCCGACGCGTTCCCATGTTATAATATTCATTGATATTTCATAATTAACCCTACTCGGGCATTATTATGACTAATAAATATATCACCTTTATAAGTTAGCGAGTATTTGTTGTCTTTCAGAATTTATAAATTTGATACTATTGAATAATGATTTTTCTCACTGCTTTGTATATTCAGGGTCGTATTTATTATTTAGTAAAGTTTTCCCCTCGGCTACGCCGCGGGTCGAATCCTAGGCAGTAGGTTAGGTACGATTTTTTAAATATAAACCTTCAGTGTAAAATTACCTAACTAGTGGTAAAAACCGCTTAAAAATCTTTTGCGTGATTTAGGAGGAGCTAGCAGATATGTATATAAAATAGATAGACAAACAGACACGTAGAAGCGACTTCGTTTTATACTATATATATATAGAACATGCTTATTGTAATGTATGCCTTTAACGACATACATTAGAACATGCTTATTGTTATTATTAATGTTTGAGAGAACAAACATATTATGTTGTCTACAATAAAAAACTGAAAAACAACATGTTTTGACAAATAGTAGTAGTAGTAGTAGGTATCTCGCACAGTGTACATTAATATATCGATATCCCGTATATACTTATAATACATGGTCAGCCATATCGGTTCAGTTCTGTAAATACTAACATAGCTTTTTATTTTTCCATATAATATTGTTACCACCGACAAAGACCAGTGCACACCTGCAGTTTATTACCTTTTCGGCATTTGGACTTCTTTGTTTACTTTGTTTAAAATTTGTAAACAGCCTATTGTGTATTGTACTCGTTTATGGCCGTTTGCAGGCATAATTAGCCAGATGTACAGATTACGAATTCTAAGAAATTCGATCTACGCGGGCGGGCAGCCATATTGTATCGGTTCAGTATATAGCAATGGCCGAATGGGGAGATCGGCAGTCTAACGATGGTCACAAGCGAGACAAGACGTGTGTACATTCGATAAGCTATATAGTGACGGACTTTGCGCGTGTTATTGAATCGTGTATTACGTTTGTACTGGTTGTGTCCAGTTATATTAGGTTGGAGAAAAAGTTTCTTCGCATTTTATATAAAAATTCAAAAGGTTTTTTTATAAAGTTTATTTACATTTGACTAAAGTATGTAGCTGCCATTTTATTGGATAACTTTTTGCCATCTTGTAGGTAGGGACGTGATCCCCCATTCCTATAAAAATTTTGGGACTTCTGATCAAAAAACTGCGACAAGTGGTTTTGGCAGTCCTCTCGTGATATTAACCTCACACTGCCTAAGGAATTCTGCAGAGACCGAAACAGGTGAAAATCTGAAGGTGCAAAGTCAGGACTATACGGCGGATGCATTAACACCTCCCAGCCAAACTCTCGTAATTTTTGCTGAGTGGCTAAATATGTGTCGGGTCTAGCGTTATCATGGTGAAAAACGACACCCCTTCTGTTGATTAATTCCGACCGCTTTCTCTCAACTTTTTGCTTTTATCTCATCAGTTGTTCGCAGTACAGTTCAGAATCGATGGTCCTTCTTGGCGGCAACAGCTCATAATGAATAATGCCCTTCCAATCCCACCATACACACAGCATCACCTTGTTGCGAGTTAACCCGGGTTTCGCCACAGTCTGTGAAGCCTGACCGGCCTTTGACCACGATCTTTTTCGCATGTTCTTGTCGTACGTGATCCACTTTTCATCACCAGTTATCAGCTTCTTCAAAAATGGTTCAGCTTTATTACGTCGTAATAAAAAATCACAAATGAGTTCATTAGGTTTCTTTCAGTGAGCTCATGAGGCACCCAAATATCGAGCTTTTTTGTGTACCCAGCTTTTTTAAATGCGCCAAAACCGTTTAATGGTCAATTCCCAGTTCTCCAGCTACATCGTAACTACTAATACGCCGATCTTGCTCTACTTTTCCAAAAATGTCATCAATTTTGTCCGTAACAGGGTGACCAGAGCAACGTGCGTCTTTGATATCAACATTTCCGGATTGAAAACGTTTAAACCAAATTTGCGCTACTCTCACAGATACTGCATTAGGCCCATAAACATCACAATTTTTTTTCGCGGCTTGTGTTGCATTTTTACCTGTGTTGTAGTAAAATTTTAAAATGTATCGAATTTCTTCATTGGATTCATTCATTTTAACAATAAGAAAAACAAATGAAAATCACACATTTTCCTAAATTGAATTTGGAGTTGCCTTCTTTAGAATTAAAACTTTTTAATGATACCAAAACCAGCCAGATACAAATGGTATAGCCAAAGAGATCTTATTACAAGTTCGTACATACTACATGCGAAAAGACTTTTTCCCCAACCTATTTTTTGTACCTGTGTTATACGTATTTGTATAGTTCTAATAAATTCTATAGTAATTCCAAACGGCATTTTAATTCGAGTCCTGCAACTCGTAACAATATTGTAAAACATAGGATAGGGAAAATGTGTGATATATTTTAATTGTAGGTAAATTGTAATTGTAGGTACACATGTCGTATATAATTAATTAGTATCTTTCTAGAAAGTGAATATTTTTTTAGTTGTACATTATGTTTACAAACATAAGAGTTGACTACTTTATTCCACCGACTTATCTGTGCGCCAAAATGCAGTGTCTTCATAGATACATTCTCGTTCAATCAGTCTACAGCACAATAAGTGCGAAAAGTAAAGAACGAAACGTCGCATTCAACGCGCGTGCAGTAAGCACTAATTGACAAGATAATTTTAAACGTGTTCAAAAATGAAATAAGCCAAATGATAATAATACTAAGAGAAATATCCAGTTATCAAAAACGGCTGTTAATCAATTGTCATATACATCCCTATACGTCAAAGTTATAAACATCATTTGCATAGTAGGAATTACATATTTATTTATCAAATACTACCGGATTGTAGCGCTGTAATTATTTTGTTTTGTTTAAATTGTAGATAAAAGTAATGAAATATTTGCACAATCATTTATTTTATGACCTTGCTTATTACTAAGCTTTGAAATTTGACAATCACAAATGTAATCAGCAATGATAGATTATGTCAGGTACTTAATATAAAACTAATAATATACGAAGTCAGGTGAAAAGCATATCAAATAAACGTGCATGTATGAAGAGGTTAATGAAAGTAGATGAAGCGAAAGTTGTTTGTTAGGATCGTCGCAAGCGGAGACTTATGGTCTCTGCCTACCCCCATGCGAAACAGGCGTGGTAATATGTATATATGTAATAAAATTAAACGATATTAAAATAATAAATATTAATATTAAACCATTTTTAATACTAAATTTCTTCAACTCCAGACATTTCGTAGTCATCCTCATCCTTTCTTTCATACGATGAATCATTTGTGTTAATTATAATTCGTTTTGATATTATATCTAAAGTTTCATCCCTGCCCTGAAACTTCTTTTCCTCTTCAATAGCAAGACAAACATTTTTCTTTTTCTCTACAGTTATGCTATTATTTTTTTCTTTCGGGACTCATAATACTGCTCGGATTGTTATTGAACTCATTCTCGAAATATTTGTACAAATTGTACAAAACTTATTTAGTTTGGGAAGTCAACGGCTTACCTCGACCACATTTCAACATCGGAACCATTTTTACTAATAAGAATAAATAACAAGAATGAACCACAAATAAAATCAATTAATTCATTAATTATCAAACTAATACCAAATAGTCAGACCTCATAACAATTAGCAATGTAAATAATTATTATTTATTTGATTTCACCATTGACTTTTGATTGTAAATATATTTTCCTCTTCAAAATGTAACGAACCTCTTTTTGCTGATTCTACAAGGACATTTAAATTTCAAGTTTAGAATTCTTGTAAATATACAAATACTACTACAAACGCAAAAACGTATCGAAGTTAATTTATCTGTATATGAGCTTGTCTATTTTATACATATAGATTAAAATCTATCAAATCATAATTAATATCAAGTCTAAAGCAGTTACAGCGTTCCTTCTATTACGTTTTGGTATCAAAACACTCGCTTAGCTATTTTTTGTTTGCAATAATTGACTTATCCAGTGTCTTGTATGATTACATTTAAATTTATTCAATACATATAAAATGAACGATAATTAAATTCTCTGATATAAGCATCGTCTACATCAACCCCATATGAGTGAGAGGAAGTACGCGCCGCTTGCTACCCTCCCTAACTTGACTGTCTTGCTCACCACCGGATCGGGTATCATTTGGGCCATCAAATAAATTAATGCTTATTAATTGAGAACCCGCATCAGCTAAATAAACAACGTTAGTTCGTGATTAGTAAAGTTGCGTATGTCATTGAGGGGTAGTAAAAGTTGGTTCGTTCCTTAACTCGTTTAATTTTGTTTCTTATATTTTCAAAACGCCGCACCATACTTTAAGAACAAAGTTTGCGCAATAACTTGGTACATATCTTTACAACATCAAACACTGTTTGCTCAGAAAACTACTATTAAGAATCGCCATAAGATTTTCTGCTTGCTATTTATTATATCCAACAATCTAATATTGGGTAGACAACACTTAAGCAATAATTGTATATTATAACAGAAGTTCAGGATTATAATTATACATACAAAATAAAACTTTATATAATACTTGCAACAACTCAGAAGGGTTTATGGTAATAAAATAACAGTAACTGGTCACATACTTATAATCAGAGAACCTTACGGTTTTAACATATTACATACACTAACTCTTCACACTCTACAAGCATTTTTAGATCACCTCGCCATCCCTCCAACAATTTTACAGTCTAAGAAGCGTATCAAATTGGCACAACCGATAGCGGAATAAGTTATTGATAAACTATTTTAATTAAAGGGTTATAAATGAAAAGAATTTAATACATTATTGTTTCGAAATTTTAGATAATAATTTTATAAGATATTATATAAAATACTTAAAGTTTTGCATGTAATAAAATAAACCGAATGCAGTATAAATCTATCGCGTTTGCCAACATGAAAATAAAATGTAATGAATACCGTCTATACACAATTGAGAGATTTTTGAATTATAATCTACATACTTAACACATCATATAAAGGATAAATATTGTTATATAAAATTATGGTAAATTATAGACAACTATTCTATACAAAACAGGTGCTAATCACAGAATAAATAAAAATATAATATTATTATTCAATTAAGGAAATGGCCGTATCGTTTAGAAATAAGGTACATAACAAAATTAATTATCAACTTTAAAAAGAAACATTACAAGAACAACTATGCTACTAAATAAATGTAACAGTTAGTATTCAAACAGGGTTATTAAATCGCGAAAGTATTATAAATACGAGGTAACTAAGCTTGGACTCTTATTTGAGTTGTATGTGATTCTCTATTTTTAGGTTTCATATCATCATGATTCCGATGATAAAGATTATAAATTTCCTAATTTTATTGTATTTTTTTAAATTTTATTGCAGGAGTTCAGCAGACAGGCAGACTGCCAATTTGATGGAAAGCGGTTACCATCGCCTATGGACATTTGCAACACCACGAAATGTATAAAATTATAAATTTTGTAGTCTGGCGAGCTGACTATCATAAGCTGAGCTGTAACATCATTAGTCAACTTTTGGGAATCAGGTCCGACCATATAGGTCTTATGTATTACTCAACCTCGAATGTTATTTAATCACTGTCAACAGTTTTTAGGAAGTTAATTTATAATAATAGATAGATTAAACATCTGCTGGCACCTCCTAAATTAATAACATTAACGCGAGCGATTAATACTGTCCACAATCGTTGAATCCCTTCGATCACATCTCATTTAAATCTATTATCTGCTACAAATACGTCGCTATTTATATCCAAGACGGAATATTCTCAACTGAGTCTCGGTATAATTAGCCACGGAGTACCTCGTTCTCAGCTCTGACGAGACGATCGCCAGCCACGGGCCGAGCCGTATACTTTCTATGGTTCCGTAACCCTAAATTTTACATCGGTTTATTAAAGGAGACCTATTTACCTCTCTGATTGTTACGCGTGTTATTGTCCAGAGCGTTTACCTTTGTTTCCATTATTTATTTTTCTTCCGAAACACATGTGCATTATTTTGAAAAAAACTTGGTGTTTATAACTTAAAAATAAAAATATGTTTTATTATTGCTTTATTTGTGTATTTTACTATTATTAACTACGAAGTCTAATTAGTTACAAATATAAGTTTTTTAGTGGATACGTTAACGTTTCTATGGTCTAGTAATCTGAACATTATCCTATTTGGCTCAGTAGAAACTAGGGGCACCAAGTTTTAATTGCAAATCCGAAATAAAATCGTATAATTTAAGAGGACTTATTAAAATTAATCTTTAATGTTACATACGTATCTTTTAGCATGTGAGTAGTACTCTGAGACACGCTTTACTTGATCGTTTAAATAGTTATATATAAAAAAGAGGTATAACCAAATCGATTTTCATTAAATTTTTAGTGCTGATAATATTAATAAAGTGCGTCATAGCTACGGTTTATTATCTAATGTTATTTCACGTTCTTATGTTCAAAAGAGCTTTAATTACTCTAATAATAATGTTGGTTTCATAATAAGTTTCACGGAGGTTAGGATCTCAAATGCTATGCGGTAAAAATATTCATTGGGGTTACTAGTCTATATTTGGAATATATTTTACGAACAAAAAGAAACACGTACGTCATGTTCGCCTGCTATAGGTCACGACACTTTAAAAATATACAATGTAACCGCAATACATTCATCATTAGATATTTCAGCTTCATTAACATTTAGACTTGTGCTGGTTCTCGTTTTAAATTCTATAATAGATATGTATTTATTGTTGTAAATAAAACCGTCAAAAACGCTATAACATTGTTGATTGACTGACGCGTGGTTCTTCCGCGATCCAGCACATTGGGCAATCAAAACAGATTCGTGAACTGAACTCAAATTTATCTACGCTGTATTTTAATTACTTCCTTATATTTTGTCAAGTGATGATCTAACAGCGTTTATCTTAACACGTTATCAATATCCGCACACGTCTTGCAAATAATGAACATATGTATGTACCTATGCGTTATGTAAATTGTGTTAATTTTTGCGAAGGTCGCGGGAAGACCTCGCAAAAACGCAGATTCGACCTCGTGTTTATCACTGTCGTGATATCTTGATATGCGCAGTTGTACTACTGCCTTTTGATAGCCTTTACTTCTGTCTCCCGGCAGACCTACATGGACGCTTACATATTATCATAAAATTAATTTAAATTTTTGAGTTAACATCGGACGCGTTTCGGATATGCGGAAAGCGTTATTTACTCGTAAGTTTTGTTTACATTTTTATTATCATATTATCACTTATAATATTGAATTACTTCGAGTTATGTATTCGCATAGTCATTCAATTTATTTACTCAGATAATGCCATCAGTTATCTTTTCTAAAGTAAATTATTACACATTTTTATATCAATGTTAAGACAACGTTATTACTTATTAATAATAATGCATTATAGTTTCCTATTCAAAACAATAAAACTCAAGCTGAGTGGTAATTTTATTAGCAACGGATTTCAACATAAATGTATGTTATAAATATTCAATTACATCTTTTAATTACAGTCTTAACTTAGTCTTAATTAATTCGGCTGCCACAAGATTCCGAATAAAGGGCATTGTAAGGAACAGAACTAAAAAGTTACAATAATTATGAAATCGTATAAGTAGGTAACGGTTCAGTTTTTCTCTCATTTTCAGTTTTCTTGTGTAGTAACAATTATAATAGCACATATTTTTATAACAATTTTATAATTAAAGCAATTAATTAACTTATTAAACTAATACTTAATGGATAGTCGTGAAGAGTTAATAAAAACTAAAAAGTATAAAATAACTTATTTCTAAAGCTATTTCTAATTATAATATCTTATTTTTAATATATATTATCTAAAATATTTTAAAGTCGGTGCTTAGTAATTTTCAAAATATAGTAATTTTTATGTTATACTTCGCACCGACTTCAAGATGTCTTAGATAATATATATTAAAAATAAGATATTATAATTAAAAATAGCTTTAGAAATAAGTTATTTTATACTTTTTAGTTTTCGAATTCGGTTTTTTTAAACGAAGTTTTTTTATTTTATTACTTTTTAGTGTCTACCTATTGGTAGGCCTACGAAAGTTGCCGCGCGTCTTAAAAAATATAGGTCTCAAGAAACGGGAACGGATTTTTTTTCATAAAACTATATTAAATTATTAGGAGACCAAACTCAAACTATTCCGCATCAAACTAAAGAAGAATCACGTAAATCGGATCATAAATCTCAGCGTAATCGGTGTACGTACGGAATGGAATGGAAAAAAATCATGAAAAATGTTCATAAAATGAAAACTACTGGGCCAAATATATTAAATTTTTAGGGGACAAATGAAAACTATTCCGCATGTTCATCATAAATCTCAGCGTAAAATACGGAACGGAATGGAAAAAAATTCATGAAAAATGTTCTGGGCCAAACGATGTTAAATTTTAGGGGACCAAATGGCAACTATTCCGCATCAAACTAAAAAAGAGTCACGTAAATCGGATCATAAATCTCAGAGTAATAGGTGTACATACATTTAAAAAAATACCAATCAAGTTGAGAACCTCCTCCTTTTGTAGGTCGGTTAAAAATACTTTTTTATAATCTTTCTTGAGTACGGTAACTTATAAAAAAGTATGTGTATTTCTGCAGTAAAACATTTTTAAATGCAAGGAAATAACAAATAATTTGTAACATTAAAAGAATTAATTTAATTTATGCATTCACGTACATTTTTAATAATTATTTTGCTGATAACTGCTTTATATACAATGCCTAATCATATTACTGTTCGAAAAGTGGTCATGGATTTCAATGAAACATTTAGGCATTGGAAAAAAAATCGCGAGTTTTAATGTTTATTTTATTTCGATATCTTGCAAAGTTCAGAAAGTGTATAAAGCCAAAGTTCTGCGCGAACAAAGTGACCGCTATAGCAGGTTTAATACAATCGAATATATTGTATGATCGACAAATATTTAGCTTGTGTTACAGTTATTGAGTAGCATATTTGTTCTTGCCGTGTTTCTTTTTAAAGTTAGTAATTGATTTTGTTATGTACCCTCTTATTTATAAACGATACAATCGGCCATTTCCTTAATTGAATCATAATGTTATATTTTTATTTATTCGGTAATTAACGCCTGTTTTATATAGAGTAGTTGTCTATAATTTTCAATAATTTTGTTACAATATTTATCCTTTGTATAATGTGATAATTGTGTACAGATTATAATTCAAACCTTTCAATTGTATATAGACGGTATTCACTACATTTTACTTCCATGTTGGCAAACGCGATAGATTTTTATACTGTGTTCGACTTATTTTATTGCATATAAAACTTTAAGTATAATATTTTATACAATATCTTATACAAAATATTATCTAAAATTTCCAAACAATAATGTATTAAATTCTTTTCATTTATCCCTTTAATTAAAATAGTTTATGAATGACTTAAATCCGCTATCGGTTGTGCCAATATGCTAAGTTTCATATACTGTAAAATTGGAGGGATGTCGAGGAGTTCTAAAAATGCTTGTCGAGTGTTAAAAGTCAGTGTATGTAATGTATTAAAACTGTAAGGTTCTCTGATTATAAAGTATTGTGACCAGTTGCTGTTCTTTTACTACCATAAACCCTTCTGAGTTGTTGCAAGTATTACACTTGTGTTTGATAAAGGAATACTTTTATTATTTAATGACTATTTAGCTTTTAGGCAGTACACATATTATAATTTGTTTTGCGTCACTAATTCCAACCGTTTGAATTAAGACCGTAACCAAACGAATAAGATAACCGGTAAATTTATTTCTAGTCCCTTTGAGGAATAAAAATGCAGTGGGACGTGTTAATTAAAATCGAGTGTCCACCTTATTAGCATATTAAGCACGATACGTGTTGCTTTCATAACGTAAAGTGTATGGAATATCAATATTATACTTATGAATCAAAGGGCGCCGCGTTTACAACGTGTTAACCGACGCGACGCGGTAGGCAGTATTTAGGGTTGACTAAACAAAATTAATGGCTTTTGTTGAATTTTAATTTTCACTTTCAAAGCTCCTATGAACTCGCTGCTCAGTAGACTTATGTTCTTTTATTGTGAATTTAACTTCTTTTGAGTGAAAAATTATTGCTGTTATCATTTCAATTATTGATTTATTATTAATTATTACAACTTAAACATTACAAATGTATTACTGTCTCGTTCAATTTATCAAGGAATAATAACAATTAATAATAAATAAAACCTTAAAATAAATACAATCCTAAAAATAAACTGCATATACAATTTAAAATAAAACTAATATATATAAATTAAAAAAAACCATACATATATATATATATATATATATATATATATATATATATATATATATATATATATATATATATATATATATATATATATATATATACTATAATACTATGAACTAAAATCGGTCGAGCTCAACTAAGCTTGTTTGTATTATGAATTGGATTTTAAGTTTATATACACATACACTAAAAACTTACAAGCGGCTTTCCTCTCGTAAAATTGGTTCCGCAGAAACTATTCTGGTTCGCGGTGTCAAATGTATCCTATGTTCATCCCTGTTATTGAAAGTATCTATAATTATATAAAAAATTCTCAGTATTTATGGTAGACTAACTAACTATATACTTATAGCTTTTGTTCAATTTTAATTTGTTTTAAACCTTCTATCAAACCATTGATCAGTATACCTGTGTTGCTATATTGTTGTGAATTTAGCTTGTTTTTTTTTTATGAAAATGATTTCTAAGTTTATACATACATTAAAGGATTCCAAACGGCTTTTCTCCCGTAAAATTTGGATCCACAGAAACTATTCTGATTCATCGGTGTAAGAGGTATCCTATGTTCATCCCTGTTATTAAAAGTACATATGATTATATCATTCTTGACAATCCATTCTTCCTTAAGTTTGTGAAGAACGAACAAACAAATAAAGCAAACCTAAAATGATTTAATTTTAAGTAATATAAAAATATTCCTCATGATGATATAAATAAAGCAAGTAACTGTGCAACATAAATTAAAACATTGAGCAATAAAAAGTACAGAATAGTATACTAGGAAACCAGAGCTATCGTAGAGATCTTTCAAAATAGTTTTTCATCTGAAACACACCTTTGAATAATTATCTATAAATGTTATGACGTATAATTATTATCAAAAATGAATTTGTTGAAAAATCAATTAATAAGAGTTAGTTACAATCAATATACTATATAAAACTTAATCTAAAAAAACTAGAGACGAAGAAGGTGATAGAAATTCTAAATTCTTTAAAACGTCTTGACAATATCATATATTAAAATACAGCACACAATTTTGTAACAAGTAATTTGTATTTTTCTAAATTGATACGGTCATCTATAAATTAGTATTACAAAACTTCAACTATATTAACATATTTCCGTACAAAACTGTTTTAAATTTTAAAAAACAACTGTCATTAAATTTAAGTACGTTGAAATATATCGTGGGAGCCCTGGCGTCCGAAGAATGTTACCCGACGCATTTTATTGTGACTGCCTGACTACATGCATATTTTGTAGATGCCACTAATGCAAGGCTTTTCTAAAACGACTATATTTGTCACCACGGTCAATTAAAATGGAAATACATATCACTTACCTCGAAGTGATAGTGTATGAGATAGTGCTGTTTTACGACTCACACGACATATATCTTTAAACACTATTTTTATATTGTAATTTTCATTATTGTGTTCCTTTATATTTACATATATAATAGATAAATATATATGTGTGTGTGTATATATATATGTATTGCATGACTACCCCCTTCCATACCGAGTTTCTGTCCACCTAAAGGCTGTCTGGAAGAAGTCGCTGCCAGCGATATGACCGTCCAATGTAGTTATTGTTACGATTCTATGTATGAGTTTATTTTATAACAATTGTGTGCAGTAAAGAATATTCTATTCTAGTTTGTTCTGTTCTGTTCTATTCTATTCCACAGCCCGAACATGGGACGCAACGAGGATCGGCCCTACATTTTAACGGGTACCCCCAACCGAGGCATGGCAATAGCATTCCTGCGGGGGTATTAGTGCCACCCCGACGTGGCGAATCCCGCACGCCCTACCGCGCATCCCCCGTGGTAGTTTGTCCTCAAGCGGATTTCCACGGAGCAAAAATTCATTAAAACTTTTAAAAAATGTGTAGTTTTTGCGGTTTTTCAGCCGTACCTTTTTCTGTTTCTGAACCGATTTAGATCGTTGAACAACAAATTTGCAAAATATAGCAATGTTTATGTTTTAATCCCCACCGACTTCAAGATGGTGCAAAAAATATTTATATTTTGCTTTTTCATTACTCTTGAAATCGTTTTCTTTTAATAGATTTTTGAAGAGAAACTTCTTTAGAATTTAGAAAAAGTGACACTAAAAAGAGATAAACACATAAAATTCCACCTTATTTAATTTTTAAATAAAACTTAAAAGATTTAAATGAATGAATAAAATGAATTTTAGCTCTGTCTGTATATTGTTAAGGCAAATATTCTTTTATACGTAGGTCAAAGGAAATTGTGCGTAACAGTGCATTGAATTTTTAACTTTATGTTAGTGTTTTAAAGCGTAATTTAGATTGAATTTTTTGAATTATAATATGTTGACAGATGTAGGCCAAAGGAATTTATTTGTATTAATAAAACTTAGAAAGAATTATTTTTTGTGAGTTTATTCTCTGAAGTTTCACTTCTACTGCGTATGAACTGCACACACACACACATTTTTTATGATTTTAGCTCATGTAGACACACGCATTACAACCCTATATACATAAGTATATAGGGCTTTTAAATTTAACACTATATATATATAAATATATAGTGTTAATTTAAAAGCCCGTTTTAAAATCTCAAAAAAGCTTTAGGAGATAATATCTGTATAATCCTTAATAACACAGCGGAGGTGCATTTTAACTGAATGGCAAATAAACCACGATGCGAGTTCAACTATCAATAACTGGCCGTGTTGTTTAAATTCGTCGCTTGCAAAGGATTTGGCACTTGAGCGCGTGTACGGAATCCGTAATACTTTTATGGTCACCATTTTTGATTATTCTTTGATGCATTACAACTGACTTATGTACGAATTTTAAATTAAATTGTTGTTGTTTATTTGCAAAAATACAAGGCAAAAGAACAGTCCATTGTTCATAAAGCCTTATCTGATCTCTTGAGTTTACAGTATCAAGTCAGCCAAATTGTAGGTCTATGACTGACGCCAAACATCGGAGCTTTTTTGATAACTCGAAAAACCAGATTTCAATAAAATCAATATCCTACAACTGTTCTTATTTTTAATTCAGAAATATGTCAAATAAGCTTTAATTATTCTATTAGCTTTATAACAAATAAATATTAAAAACTATAATGATATGTGGACAAATTTTACCATTTAAATCAATCGTCTTGAGTTGTTAATGACATGTCTTAACTAACTTATTATTTTGTTATCTGCATAATTTATTCAAAGGAGCTGTTAGAATGACACAATAATTGATCATACATTAATTCATTCGTACCAACAGAATTAGTATCAGTGATGTAAATTTGCTATATTATTTTGATTCGAAGACTATATTAATTTTATTATGTTCATAATAATGATATCTTAAATTTAAAATTGAATATAAATTTAATGTCATATACACCAAAACAGAAGAATTGAATGAGTCTTATGTTATAGAAAATAGACAGATTCGCCGCTAGTTTATGACATTTCTTCGAGGCCGGCAACGGGTTGTTAACAACCCTGGTGTTGCAGACGTCCATAGGTGGCGGTGACCACTTTCAATCAGGTGGGCCGCTTTCTTGCTTGCCAGCTTATGGCAATAAAAAAATTGAAATGTGTGCTGGGACACAGTAGAAGTGAAACTTCAACAGACAAGTGGCAAAACGAATCGCAACAAAATTTTAACTCTAACTTTTAACTTTAACTGTCCCAACACATATTTCAATTTTTCGCAGGTTTACTGCAAATTATGATTTGGTTAGATTAGGTACATTTTAATAAATGCATTTTTTTATTTAAACATATTTTATTTTATCAAACAAAAAAACTGAATTCGATCCGGAACCAAAAAACGCATCCATAGTCTACTCTAAAATTATGCCGCCTCTCACCACGTATAGTCTAAATTTATGCCGCTCCTCCACGTGGCCGTAACGCTTTTTCGTGACTTTCGTGAGACTAAGCTGGCCACAAAGCGTCTTATAACAAATTTCTATAATCTTACTATGTAATCACTGTTTGCCATACTACCTAGTTAAATTTTGACATAAACTCCATACAACTAATGTTATATTTCTACTTATGATAAGGTAAAAACATGTATAATAAGATATTGTAATCCGATATTGTTTGTTTTTAGGCAAACTGGTAAACAGCTTGCACACGTATGGCATGGAGGCGCATGCGCCACGTACCTCCAGTACGACCTCCAGACTTCCAAGTGTTGGGGAAGTGTGGATGACATATCGATAATATCAGTCTGAAGATTTGCCACGCAATCATCCTGCTATGTCAGTAACTGACTGATAAAGCCTTCCATGTGTTCTGTTAAAATTCAAACCTATTATTATTCTTTTGGAGTCAAACGCGAGTTTTGAATTTTGTCACCATGAATTATTCAGACCGCGATCAAACAGAAAAAACATATGGCTAGTTTTTCATTCTTCAATTATCAATGAGATTTATTATTGTCTAACGTGTGTCATCGTTCTTAAAAAACTACACTGAAGTAACGAACTTAAATAACAGTGTTTATATAGCAAAACATGAAGAATACTTCTGTAAATCATCATATAAGCGTTATAAAAACAGTACCAAGTACAGATTGAGGAAGTCGTAAATTTAATCTTGATATCAAGTAATACATAATGTTTGTGCTACCGGCTACGCTTATTCAAATAAACATTGACGTATTAAAAGCTTACGAATGAATAGGAAGCACATTTTAAATGTATCCGTGTTTTTGTCTGAGCAAGACATAGGGAAGTCGTGTACATGACAACAACTTTGAAAAAGTAATTTAATAACTGTGTGGTTTATATTAACTGTTTTTCAACTGCACTTTGAAGTTCATAAACAGGAAAATTAAAAAGAAAATTAAGCTGGTAGATTCAAATAATAAAAATTATATGCATTAAAATAAAACTAAATTATAAATGGTAATTAATAAAACATAACATAACTTGTTGATTTCAAAACTGTTTAGTTTATATTATTAATATAAAACTAAATAAAGTCGTGTCTCATATGAATAAAATTCCAACGATGTAGATTGAGTTCTGTTCAGGGAACGTACACTACTTAGTTAGCTTTGGCTAAGCTTGGCCTGATGTGCATGCATATTTTTACAATTACTGAAATTTTTACAACATTGACATAATCGATATGTGTAACTCTCTAATCTGCCTTGGACACGTGTGGCATTTATCGTTCATTTTCCTCAAATGGGAAGACCAAAGACCAGCAGTCTATTGGCTGATATTGTTATATTGTGCTCTGGTTCCATTAGGCCACTGTTACTTGACCATTTACTCAAAGACCGATAGTAATAGTATTACATTTTAACGGCAGAGACGTCCGTAGAGCGAACTAAGCTCCAGAACTGCGTCGCTTGTGGCCTCATCCAGTAGTTTCGAGGTTGTCTTAAAAATGTTATTGGCATTTGACCCACACTAGCCTAATGTGTCCAAAACCCAAACGACTCTGTATAAAAACTTAATTATGAACTTACATACAAGATCCAGGGCGGTATTAAGTTAAAGTTAACCTAGGGTAAATTAAAATTTTGCAACACCTGATATTTGTACGATAATTTTCTAAAACGCTGATTTAAGGCTGATTTTTATATAAACAAAATACAAGTCCAAAAAAGTGGTTCGTTCAAAAATGTAGTGGGACATCATAATACATGTAATTGTTTTTTAATTTGGAGTATTGTGTGTATGCGATGATAAAAAATCATAAAGTGAAATATTGTTGTAAAATTTTTACTATCATTTTTCATTATTATTATTAAAAATATTCTAACTATACCACAAACTGATTTAAATTAATTAACTAATTTTTTATAATAAAAAGTAAGTAAGAGAAATAGAGAAACAAGTTAATTAGCCTGATAGGTATACGGATGAATTTGTTACAA
Source organism: Dendrolimus houi (assembly GCA_039645545.1). Classification (NCBI taxonomy): domain Eukaryota; kingdom Metazoa; phylum Arthropoda; class Insecta; order Lepidoptera; family Lasiocampidae; genus Dendrolimus; species Dendrolimus houi. The sequence goes on from CM077132.1 coordinate 12,562,687, forward strand.
ATCTTGATATTAATTCATTAATTTGAAACGTACTACGCCGCATTATGCACAAATAAGGTTCATCAACTCAGTTTATAGCTGTGATAGAGGTTCATCCAGCACAGCACTGATTTTCAGCGACAACTTCCACGAATTCATTATGCCGCGACACAGTACTATACGAAGTACTATTTCAATCAGCGGGTTTCATATCATATCAGTATTAAGTTTGCAAGTTTAATCGCGCTATGATTTGACGTGTGATACAAATCCAAGGTCAATGATACGCTAATGTAAATTACGCCGCATCGCATGCTTATGTCCAATATATTTATGTTATATCAGTCTGTTAGATTATTTCCTAAATAGCTTTTTTATTTTAGCCGATAAATTATAAGTAAAAAGGCGGTTAAAAAGTTATTTTTAACGGTGTTTGCGTTACGAAATTTCTTAGTTTTTATTTCTATATAAATTAGAGAGTAAGGTTAAGGTAAGAACAGATGTTCTTGATATTAAATGTATTATTATTATATACTTTCAGTAGCTGATGTGCGTAGGTTACTTTTCATCCTCAGAACAAAAATGCAAAATATAAAGTCACAATTCTGGCGTATAAAGTCGCGTGCGTAAAAAGCTTTTATTGTAATGGGTAAATTCGTGAAATTAATTTTTTTTTTATCAGTTTACATATGCTGTATTTAGTATAGTAGCATGTAACACGAGCTAAGCCACAGGTTACCCTAGTTTAAAAGCAATTTTGTCGTTAATAGTTAACAGATTATAAAGTTTTGGGGTTCAATATCATTATACTAGATGCATATTTTTGTATATAATTAATTTTCACACTAAATCAACCACAAAAATTGCTTTTAAAAACCAAGCAAATAATTTGAGAAACACGACTTTAAAGTCTTAGAAAGTTGGTTCGTTTAAGTCTCTTTCTGTAGGTTTTTTAATTCAACGTAGACCGATTAGCCTCGTTTAATAAATCCCTTTTAAGTTTTCAAGGAGTTGGTCAACAGCAAAACTTATAACCAAAACGAACTTCAAACCAAGTTTAACTGGCCTTGTTAAATTGACCCAGTTTATATTTTTATGAACATCAGGAAGCTTTGTACGTTTTTCTGAGACCTCCAGTCTAGAATGGGCCGAACTTCCATTTTCATAACGAATAGACCTATTTAAGGGGCTAAACTGAGTTCTCTACCACGCTCGCCTAATACCAAATTTTTGAAGATATAAATTGACTGAATATTAATTACTTACTTAATTAGTTAGTTTATGTAATTATGTATATCCTAGGAAATGCTCGCCACTTCGTCCATGCTTGACATAAAATTCCCGCGGGATTCCCGGGAAACAGAACTTAAAAAAGAATGTAAACGATCGTTTTAGTGAAAACTGTTTTGGAATAAGCTAATTTTTATGCATCCAAACAACTACAAACCGCTCTTGGGAAAATTCCCGTGGAGTAAACGGGATAAAAAATATCACACACCTTATTACATAAAATTTGGTATCAATCAGTGAAAATCACAGAATCACATTCGAATTCGATTTTTTTTAATCTGGCCATTTTAAATAATTCTTAGAAAAATTCTCGCGGTATTCCCAGGATAAAAAGGTAGCAGATTTTAAGTCAAAAAAGCTGTCGATCAGCGAAAACTGCATCGAAATCGACTCAGTAGTTTTTACGTGAATCCCGAACAAACAGACAAGAAATCTAAAAAAAATGCACCGTGTTCTCCATCGTTTATATAGTCTATTCCATTTTTTTAAATATCTTCCATGTACAGACATATCATGGATGTACAGATGTAGTTTATCCGCACGGGATCGGAGAAATAATACAATTTCCTGCGGACGGGCGACTTGTCGTAAGAGGCGACAAAACAACCCACAGCCGTGGTAAGGTATTTGCCCGTCCGAATGGCTACTACCCTGGTCTAAAGTATGCCACCATAACAACCTTAAGTTGTGTTCCGGCATTAGTGGCCAGGTTCCAGTCTCCCTTTAAAGAGCGGCAGCACATTGGTAGCACCTTTGGTGATACAAATGTCCATAGGCGATGGTAACCGCTTTCCATCAGGTGGGCCGTCTGCCTTTCTGCTGAACTCAAGCAAAAAAAAGTAAATAATAAAGTAATACAGATTTGTCGTAAATGAGATTAATGTGTTACTTGCTTACGAATGATTCACAGAAATTTGATTTTATTTCATAATACATTTCTGTAGTATCAATTCTTATGTATGAAACCTTGAAAACATTTGTAACATTAATGTTAAGATTCTTAAACCACAGAATTTACTTTATTTTAAGTAAATTCAGTCAGTTTATATCTTCATACATGTGGTAATTAATTCCAATTCAAGATTCTCGCTCAAATACAATCAAAGTATTCTGCAATTACTCATGAATATTAACATGATTATGCAATTTTTATGTAAAACTAGAACAAAATATCATCTTTTTAGTTTAGATCTAATTTGACGGCCTCTGTGGTTGAGCGGGCCAAGCCTTTGCCGGCCTACCTCAGTGCAACGCAGAGGCTCCCGGTTCGATTCCTGGTATGGTAAATTTCGGAAACGTATTTTCTCCGTTAGTTACTATGGTCTGGGTGTCTGGGATCGGCCCCAGAGTAGTACGTTGTATATTACCCATAACACAAGCATAACTTGCTTAATTTGGGGATATATAATAAGTGTGTTTGTCTGCCGATTTAAAAAAAAAATCGAGTAATCTTTAAAAACGAAATACACATACTATGTTAAACGATGTTCCGTCTTAAAAGTTACATAGGGCCGGTTTCTTAATCACCAGATAAAAATAATTCATAGGACATACAAAATGGAAAAGTTAAAAATGATAGTTGCACGAATAAAACAGTTGAATTGTTTTACTTTTGCATTCAGTCGGGTAATAATTTATTTAACTTATAAGTTTTACCTGATGATTGAAAAAGCGGCCCTAAATTCAGTAAAGTATATGACTGTCTGTCGATTTAATAAGATTCCCTTTCATCAAAGCCAGTCATAAATATTTGGGTTGAATGAGATTCCACGCAAACATTTGCAAGTTTTAAGCGAAACATCTTCAAAATAAGCCTAGGTATTAATGAAAATGCATAATATCATCCTCGTCTTTATATTATACTGTCAAGAACTTATTGACCTTTACTGATAAGCCCAGAAAAATCCTTCTTTAATATACATAAGTAAAATATCTGTCGGCTATTTTTATTGCGACTAAAATACACAGTTGAGTTTTTCAACCTATAAATCTTCGCCGGCTAACCGTTGTCCACTGCTGGACGTATGTCTCGCTAAGTCTACGCCACATATTCCGGGCTTAATTTTATATTAAAATAACTAGCATTTGCCTGCGACTTTGTTCACGTTGGACAGGTAACAAAAATTATAGTTATTCTGCTAAATATAAAATCAAAGGTTATTTTCAACAGATTTTTTAGTATCAAAATACATGAATTCCGGAAATTCCCGTTAAAAATCGGTATATATAATATTACTAAAGGCAGTCGATCGAAGTCGATCAGTGAAAATTTCGCATCAGAATAAATTTGTTTTTCGACTTAGCCACTTTTAACCTCTCCCAAGAAAAATCCCGTAAGATTCTCAAGATATAAAGTACCGCAGATTTTAAGTCCGGGAATTTACTATCGATCAGCGGATATCGCATCGAAATCGGCCCAGCAGTTATCATGTGGATCGCGAACAAACTGACAAACACAAAAAAATTAATAAACAAAAGACTACGCTTTTACAATTTTATAATATTACTAAGATATGCCCGCGTCTTCGTCCACCTTTGACTTGAAATTCCCACGGGATTCCCGGGACACTAAATGCAGCATTTAAAATAGATGGTATCGTTTTAGTGAAAACTGTGTCGGAATAAGCTAATTTTTGTGCACTGGAACAACTTCGAACCGTTCCCGGGATAAAAAAATATCACACATCTTATTACATAAAATTTGCTGTCGATCAGTGAAAAATCAAATTGGAATTCGATTTTTTTTAATCTGGCCCTTTTAAATCATTCCTAGAATAAAGAGTAGTGCAGATTTTAAGTTTAAAAATTTGCTGTCAATCAGTGAAAACTGCATCGAAATCGGCCCAGTAGTTTTTACGTGAATCCCGAACAAACAGACAAACCGATAAACAGACCAGAAATCTAAAAAAAATTGCATTGTGTTCTCCGTCGTTTATCTAGTTTATTCCAGTTGTTTTTTTTTTAATAACTTCAATGTACAGACACGGCATGTTTAGAATTTTATAATATTATAGATAGATGTTTTAGTTAATGTAATATGTATTTAATTTCCGTTAATTTGTGTAATTAATATTGAAATGTTTTCCTTTGATACTATACTTATTCAATTATTTAATGGTATATGTTTTCGTTGACTTTATCCATTTGAAGACTAAAGATGAATATAGCCCATACATAAGACGCAATATATTATTTTTAGAGTGCCTATTATGTGTCTAGACTCTAGACATTGCCTACAACCGGTTTGCGATGTGTAAGTATTCGGCCTCCTTTGTTTTGATCAGTCATGTCTGGCTGTCGTTAGGGGTGCCATCTATCGTCTCTGTGGACATCGGCCTAGTTTTCAAGGCGTTGACGAAGGTGAACGCTCGCTGAACGTCCCAAAATATCCGTTGGGTAATTTTTTAGTTCGATTACACTTTTATAAAAGTTTTCATCGGATCTAAACATCTCTAAGTGGATAAAAATTCAGAGATTAACTTTGATATATTATTTGATATTGAAAACATTAATCTTTTCAGCGATTTAATGATGAGTTCTTATCGGATTTATTCTGAATTATTGAATTGAATGACTTAATAATTATGTAATCTTAAAAGAGCTACCATATTCTTAAAGTTATTTTCCTCAAAGATATAAAACACATAATGTTCTATTAGTTTATTTTTAATATAGAGATATTAATTTGTTTGGAAATTTGTAGATATGTTTTTCTGCTTCGCCGCTTTGAGAATGAAACAATTAATTATATTATACTGTTTATTACACATTTATTTTCTACATTAAGGATTTATAGGTATTAGTTATGTTTTCCCCAAAAATGGGATAGTTTAGGGCGGATATGATTCTGAATTATAGGCGAGCAGAGTGTTGTGACACGCTCTAGTAGGTATGTAAATAAATACAATTATTTACACTAAGAGGCGATTAAACATATTTTTATGGTTAGATTAGAACTGGTTTAACACCGATGGATTTAATTTAATATTTTACTAATTGGAATTCATTACCTAAGTAACAATTATACCTTATATGAACTGTATATCACATCACAAAAACATAAAAATTATCAATCATAACATGGGAAATATAAAAAAGAAAAAATAAGATTCATGTTTACTTAAATAAGAAATCGTTAAAATTATAGTACAAATTATAACACAAAAAAATCTTCCATTCGTGGGCAACAAAGTACATTATTTTTCAATACATCTACTTATAAAATGCATTTACGAAGCTTGTATACATTGTTTGAAAGTTAAAAATTACGCATCATAAAACGAAACGTGCGGTAATATTGGTACTTAGGTGTAAAGAAATATATGAGAATTCCACCTAGGAGTTTCACATTACGAGAATAAATAAGCTGAATGATCGAACCTGCTTAGAAGCCCTTTTGATTACATTTGTCTCACTTTAATGTTATTGAGAAATGAAACGAAAGACGTAATTCTGATTTTCACCTCGCGCTTGTGGTGTCATTTGCAAATGCGTGCCATTTTCATATTAGAAACGTCAAAGATTGTTGCGACTTTCCAACTGATATTTATGTTTGTTTCATTGCCTGTTGTACTGTGTTCTCGCAAATGTGTTAAAAACGTTGTATGACACACGTGCGGTTGTTGGTTTTTACAAACTCTTGACTATAGTAAAACCTCGACTTCGTCCCGGGCTTACATTCGTCTACTTGCTTGTAAAAACCAACTTATCGTACTAGTGTCATAAATAACTATAGGAAACCAATAACTACGCTTGAAGTGTTCTGTGATGGAGTGCATTAATTATTACCATTGCGGTAACCCTAAAAAGTAGTATGTGGGGGGTGACGCGGCGCCTGGGGAACTCATTTTGCGAACACAGTCGCGACTGGCCGTCGCTGTTGACGGCCTATTGGCAATACTATACCTAAGGCCACATGCGCCCGAATCCTATTTTATATAAGGTCTCTCGAAATTCATCACCTTGTTACCTTGCTTGCTCGCAATAAACCGCAATCATCACTCAAAGTTGGACTGCGAATACCTTAATCGTTATACTAACTATTCATAAAGTTACAGACTGTTATCACTGCCTAAGTAACTTAAGTAATTTTAAGCAACCTTGAACAAAACTTAGCTAAAGCTCTCTACTACATATTACGTATTCTATTGAAGTGAAATAACTTTATCAGTGTAGTCAAAACAATTACACCCCGTTATAACGAGACACCTTGCTACAAACAAAATCCAGTAATAACATCCTATGGCAACTAACTCCAAAGCCCTCTATACAGCTCCTTTATCGAAAAGTTACTGAAATCCTCTCTTTTCTTGCATCTTCCCTCAATCATTAAAGTCGGCACAATATGTATGTATTTTCTTTCTATACTCTTCCATTCTGCTATAATATGTCCTCTGTCGCACCATAAATCATTATCTATATCTATACTAATATTATAAAGGGGTAAGTTTCTGAGTTTGGATGTTCGGGGTAACCTCCGGAACTACTAATCCGATTTTGAAAATTCTTTCACCGGTAGAAAGCTATATTATTCCCGAGTGATATTGGCACAGTTGGACAATATTTGATTGTTGATTGTGATTAATAAATCAAAAAAGTAAAAATGTTTTACCACCAGCGAAGTGGGCACAGGAACGCCTGTCAAATATGTTACAGCACTAACGTTCCACGCAAGAATTGCGTACATCCTCGTACGAGGCACTGCGAGTGCTTGATTCATTTATGAATTAATTAAAGATTACAAAGCTTAATTAAACCTGTATATGCGTGGGTGTGTACGTTGGTGTATGTGTATTTTTTAATGACACCCAGCGAAGTGGGCTCGGGTCAACTAGTGTTTTATAATCCGTCAATATTCTTTTTGATACATCACTTTCACTCTTCCTCATCACATGCCAATACTACATTAATCATCTCAATTTCTTAGTCACAGATGCAACTTCCAAAGACGAGGGTTACTTGTCAACTATTGATTCGTTACTGAATAGCGAACAAATGTGTGTAATCTTTAAGACTCTGTCTAGTCTAGGCAGCTAGTCACACGGCCTGCGATGATGTTGAACACAGCGGGTGGTACTGATATTGAATGTATAGCTGACCTCATTGACCCTTTTGCGGCGTGGACACGTCTTTCTATGGAGCTTGACAGTTCAAGTACGCTTTGAATTATATTCTTCCATAAAAGGAAATTAATACATGTTCTTACGAATGTTCTTTAAATTGCGCAGACCTACTAATTAAATGGTACTAACATTTTCACGCTTTGATCAAATAGGTAACACAATATGATTAGCATTTATATGGTATAAATGGTGATCATATTGTATTATTTGATCAAAGAATTAACTTAGTTAAACTGTCTCTACTAGAGTGAATAATGTTATTCACTAGAATAATGAATAATGTTATTCAATAAAACATAACCTGTGAAAATTAAAAATTACAGCTGCATGAATAAAATTGTTAAATTATTTCACTTTTGAATTTAGTCAGGTTGTGATTTATTACACTGATAACTTTTATCTGATGATTGTAAAATTGACCCTTACTATATGGTTACATGCCGTCAAAGATAAGCGCATAGCTGCCTGTTGTAAGCGCAGTTTATTGTCTTCCTTCCGGATTAAGGAATTCTTTTGTGTTTTGAATTTGTAATTAAGAAAAACATTCTATTGTTTTTCTACTTGTTTTATAATCATCATTAGCGTCGAACTAATCCTTATTGTTATTGTTTTCGACTTTGTGGCCGTTCGCAGGTGTGCAAATTACTATTTTTCAGAAACTCAGTGAGCGTGGTCAATCTTTTTTGTACTGTGTAGTTAGTATAAGACGATGCCCGAATGGAGGGGCGGGCAGTCAAGCGTCGACTACGAGACGAGTAAGACATTTGTAGTACTCTCGATTAGCGCTATAGACGACGGACTTTACGCGTGTCGAATTGCATTGAATCGTGCAGTGTGAACTGGTTACATCCAGTTTTATTTTTATTTGATTTATACGTGTTTGTACAGTTCTAGTAAATTCTATAGTAGTTCCAACGGCATTTTTAATTCGAGTCCTGTAGCTCGTAACTATATAAAGCAAATTAAAGCACATGGAAATCGATCTATTTAAAGACACTAAAGTGTTTTTATCAATTTGGGGCTGATTTTACAATCATCACATTAACATTATCAGTCCAATAAATTATAACCTGAGTGAATTCAAAAGTGAAACCGTTGACGTTTTTAAATTTATTCCTCTTATACTTTTCTATGAATATCTTATCTGGTGATTGAAAAATCGCCCCTTAATTATTTATTTTCTGTAATCCTTGCCACCTGTTAAGACAGGAGAAATTAAAATTCCTATTAATGACTTCCCTTGTTTCTGTAATTTAATTAATAAGGCTACAGCTGTTAACCCACTTAATGAAATAATTAGGTCTATTGGCATATAAATCAGACTCATACTAATTTTTGATGACCATAGTCACGTTTTATGTTATAATACGATTATTTTTAATAGAAAATATAACACCTTTCACATTACTACACCTACCAATGTGGTTGTAAAAAAATAGTTAAAAATCTTGATTTAGAAACAACATAAACCCATTAATTTAATCGCCGTAATTGTTTGTCATTTACCAGGGACCAAGGCATTAATTACACGATTGGTCTAAGTATGTAGTTCTAATATTGTTCAAAGGTTCGCATGTGATTTTTATGAGAAATGATTAAGTTTTAATACAGTTATTTTCTTAATTACATTTATTGTGAACGTTATTTACATGCAATTCTAATTACTTATGTTTTACTTCGCACCGACTTCAAGATGTAGAAAAAATCGTTTAAATATTTATTTTTTGGTTTTTAATGTTATTTTATTTAAGAGGCTATGTAGACCTGATTCAAATCGGTGTTTCAGAAAATCAACCCCGCACGGCCGATATTTACTTCGATGGAACAGCGCGTAATAAAATTTCGAGCGTGGCGAAATATTGCAACTGAACATACCTACGCGCACCGCGTCCATACCAACTTGATTCAATTTATTTCATTCTAAGGCTGACGAGCACGAGAGCGAGACAAAATATCCTAAAGTAAGACAGATTGTTTATATGCTTAATGGGTATTGAAATTTTGACATAGCTTACTAAGCATCTTTAGCTCAACGGTTTACCGAGCGCAATAGTAACTAGGAGGTACAGGGTTCGAATCCTCCTCAGGCTGTACGTTTCTTTTTATTTTTCAACAATTTTTTAGATAGGTAAACTTTATTAAAATTATGTAATTGTATTATGAAACAACAATGAATCCATATATAGGTATATATTAATATAAATGCGAAAGTAACTGTCTGTCTGTCTGTTCTGTTTTCAAAATTACATATGTACCCAGTTTCAGCCAAATCGGTTCTAATAGTCTTTCCATAAAAGGATAAAAAAACAGAGTCAAATATACTTTTCGTTTTTTTTTTCGCGGAACCCTAAAAACGTAGCCTAAGTTACTTCTTATAACATCAGCTATCTGCCAATGAAAATTACGTCAAAACCGATCCAGCTGTTTCAGAGATTAGCCGGAACATTCAGACAGACAGATAACAATTCTAAAAATAGCATTTTCGAAATCTACTTGTCCGATTTTTAGTTATTATTTTGAGATTGCAAACAGGCACTTCACTTTTATTTATCTGTATAGATAAGAACTATAAAATAAAAATAATAGATAAAACATAATAGGGCTAAATAAAAAAAATTGTTAGAAAAGGAAAATGGAGCGAGCACTCTAACTTGAACTATGAACTCTGATCTTCATAATTCTAATTGGACCTACTTATGCAAAACAGAATCAATCCACAAACATGCTACAATTGGGTTAAGGATGCAGAAGGCTTTCAAAATGCACCTTCTATCGACTCAATAAGAATCATAACGATCTGACTACATTTACAGAATAAAACATTTTTATCACAAAGTAGCTAATCCACAAAACACCAAGAGTATAATAAACTAACAAGATCCATGACCCATGGTAATCCAAAAACCTAAAAGGTTTACAATTTTTATTTTTTCATAAAGGATTAGACTGCATGGTTCCTTGTATTATTTTTAATTTTTATCTATCAAATATAACCATGTCGGTTGGTTCTTGTTTGCGTATTGAAAATCAAATAATCCTATATTTTCACAAAGACTCATATTACTTGGTTTCTTGTTGAAATAATTATTTTTATAACATCTAAGTAATCATGTCCTTTGAATCTGTGTTGTTAAATAAATTTCTTGATATAATTATTTATCCAGTCAATGATAGCTACATAGGCTGTGGGATTTATTACTTTTTTAATTTAATTTATTTTGTCTCAAAAGACATACATCTTGTGGACTATTTATTGTATGTGCAACTTTTACCAACTAAACTAAATAAATAAAAACTACTAAACTAAATTAAAAAAAAACTTTTACCAACTAATTTGGTAACTAACTAATATTGGCGATTGCAACGGCAACATTACGTGAAAAATCGGCATCACAGAACGGAACGCTGTTGTTTCTGTGATGTGACTTCTTTGGCAAATAAAATTAATACCTACTATTTTATGTCCAACCACGAAGAGAGTGAATACAAGAATACAGAATATGTTATCTAGCTGTCTGAATCAGTCTGATAATGAAGATAATGACAGACAAGGCATGTAAATCTTATTTTGACGTTACAAAAGTTTAAGTTGTTTCATAAAACTTTTTTCTCATTTTTTTAAATAGTACAATTAAATATTTATTTATAGAACATGAAATTTATAATAGTTTGAACATAACATAATTAATATCCTTAATTAGAAATCAATTTTCATATCAAAAATCAGTATATGCTATGTAATATTTAAAAAAAGTTTTTTTTTAATTAATATTGTTATGAAAAAAACTATATAATTAAAAGAAATATGTCTTTTTTTAAAGAAATCTAAATAAATAAATGAGTTATTCTTTTATTTTTCCATCAAACTATGCCAACGTAATAACAAAGGAACAACCCACACACAAATAATTTTACTTAAAAGAACCATCGAGGTTTTTGTTTCATTACTATGTAATTTGAAATTATTTACATTAAAATTGTACTTGAATATATAGGACAAAATATAATATACAATATTCTGAATTTTTTTCCAAAATACAGACACATTTTTTTGTATGCAAAATTTTAATAAAAACGGCTTTTTCTCAAATCTGTTAGTATATGGGTTGGTTCCATTTTGCATAAGTAGGTCCAATTATCCGCGTGTCTACATCATTTCTATTGAGAAACATAGATGGCGCTTTCGAATTTTAATGTTACCGTTAAGATTGATTTAAATATATTTTATTGTCAATAGTAGAAAAGTCCAGATGAAATGAAATATAAAAATATAGAAAAGTAATTTTATTGCATTTTATAAAATTATTTAAGAGAAAAAGACCATTTTATCAACTTTGATATAAAAATATAAAATTCTACTAGATCAAGTGAAGCTAGTAGAGTTCGAACCCACACAGACTGATTTAGACCAGTCCTCTACCGTACACGCCAAATAAGTATAGCTCGATCGGCTCGAAATTCTAGTTATTATAGCTCCTTCATTTATTTAAAATTTAATTTCGAATAGCACAATCGAGCAAAGCGACGCGTGTACACAGCACCAAGCCGTCCGACGTATTGATAAATTACATACATTGGGACCGGCAAGCGTGATTTTTGAAGTCATTTATAATAAAATAATTAATTACTTGCAAATTCTCTAAGTAACTGAATAAAAAAACTATAATGATTATATTTCTTATAATATGATATATTACTGTTATTTATTTTAGCGATGTACGATTAACAATAATAACAATACACAAGATTGAAGAACACGTTTAGAGGTTACTTTGCAATTATTTTCTATCGAGAAAATTTATCGAAAATGCGTTTTGAGTACATGGGTTACCTCAGAAATATGATCAAGATTGACATATATTTTTTTCACCGCAATAAAGTATGTATAAATACTGTAACGAGGGCTGAGAAATCGATCAAAAAACGCTTTTTGTCTGTTGTCTCGCTGTTAACAAAATAAAACCGTTTTGTTAAAAAAAAATATGTTTTACATTTTAGTTGCGCAAATACTTTAATAGCATTAGAAATAATATATTAAGCACTTATAGAAATTGTAAGACTGGCACGCGTATAAAAATTTGCCATCTCACTCTTTGATGTATATGCTCTTCATTGTTGAAAATCAAGGAATGAATCAATCAAATGGCGATCCACAAATCAGATCTCGGGAGTTAAAAAAATACAATTTGAAAATCGTTCCACAATTGAAGGAGAAATCGCGTAATATACCTACAAAAAAATTAAGCGCCTGTAGAAAGTGTAATACTGGCATGCGTATACAAACAAGCTTTTCTTTTTAAAAATGTAAGCTCTCAGCGTTTTGTAATAAGGGTTACTCAATGACGCTTACAATATGTATGTACTTACATATTGTAAGCGTCATCGAGACTTCTGAAAATATATGAATAAAATGCATGTATTGTAACAACAAAAACAAGAGAATGAATAAGTCTATTCAATCATTTGATAATAACATATTTAGATATATTATTACGAAGATGACATAAAAATTGGGCCCAACCTGTTCCGGTGACCTCCAACCTCCCCTTATAGTCCCATGCTTCGCAGTTATTAAATTATTAGTTTAAAAGTCTTTATATCAATTCCATAAACATTTAAAGGTAACATAAATGTATCACTTACTCAGTTTACTGAAGAGAGCACCTGGCAATTGGTAAAGCAACTGTGTCTGCCTTACCCCAGGCACCAGTTAAATATTATAAAATACTTGAAAGTACCGTTAATTATATGTTCGAGGTCTAAAATGTCCACTATTTCGTAAATACCTGTAAAAAAACCATTTAGTAAATATAACAGTATCGTGACAATAGCCAGTATGAAATACTGCCACCTAGGTTGCACCACTCTAGATTATCCCTACATTGCTATTGAAAGAACAAGACAAAGCCATAAATGTCTTTACTCTTCTTAAAATTTGCTAACAAATCCTTGTTATTTACTACAACAGATCAATAAATATCTGGCATAAAATAGTTATTGTTTCGTGATACCTAACATAATCTATTATGACATTTTTATATGAGTAATTATTACAATACAGCTTCATGACATCTCCTATAAATAATACATATGGTATTAGCTGCCATTCATTTCAGGATGCCAACAATTTATATTTTACATGTAAAATATATGACTTCATAACCCTTCCCTACTAATTTATGTGTTAATGAGAAAGTCACCGTTTTGACCATAATATGCAAAAAATAGGATAATATTCATCTCGGAATGTGGGGGATTTTTTAAGGGGTAATTTGAGGGAAACCAGCTTGAAAGGCTGTAATTTGTTTACAAAGCTTTTAAATTTATCGTTTCATCATTAGCGTACAATCGCAAAATGTATTTAAATAAATTGAGACCTCTTTTAGCGTATTACTATTTGATGGTATGGCGAAGATATATTTTTAAGTTTTCTTAACTTCGTCCCATTCAATTGTTCAAAGTTGTTTGTATTTAAATCAAGCAAGTTGCCGGCCGGCCCTGACACACGTCTATAGACGCTTTGGCAAGTTGTGAATCATTTATACTAAAAATAGATACGCCTTGTTAAATTCTTACGGCTGATTGAATTTAAAACATTTTTCACACTCACATATTATTAAATGACTCTTTGTCGTGTATAATGGACTAATCTGTGTTATTAGTCACTTATGAAATCGCTGATAATACTGCCTATAAAGAATTTTAAAGATTTTCTATAAAGAAAGGGTATGAATAAGACTTTTTTCTACTTTTATTACTTTGCAAACTTTAATACTGTAACCTGATCAGTATAGTGCGCTTTATATAATTTTGAAACTACTAAGTCTATAGATACCATTAAAGAAACTAGAAATGACTATCACCTACTTAAAAACTTACCATTAAAAAGCTCCTAAAGCTTACTTTACCTGTTACACTTACTTAACGTTTTATCGTTTAAAATATATTTTACAACAAATCAGTCAAAAATAGAAATCTTGATTTACAATTTTTGACTGGTTTGGTCTATAAAAATTATTATTAATTTAGCTCTCACAATTTAAAATACACTAAGTTTTTTTTCAACTATATAGTACACAATCAACAAAACTATAAAAAAATTGATGCAAATAAATTATGTTCAGTTTCGCTCTACCGATATACTTTAGATAAATCTAAAATCTAATTCCTCAAAAGCATGTAATAGCAGATTACTTTCTTGGGAAAAATAATAAAAACAACAATAATTTAAACAAGCCGCTTAGTTTTCTCTTAAAATAAGAATTATGTGTTTCTTGAACCCTCTATTTCAATTGAGAACAAGCAATGTTTTAAAGTTCCCACTGTAATTATAATTGATGTCAATTAGAGCGGTGGTAATTTAAACAAGATGGTGTATTACGCATTTCGCAATACTTGGCCTTAGTGCATCCAGTTTTAAATATGTTAACAATTTTCATGTGCATTTAAGTTTATAATTTAGCCGTTGTGCTCGCGGCTTGCATTTAGAACCATAAGTATTGTGTAAAAATCTGTTTCTCTTTTTATTCTCGAATTCAATAGACAGGCAGACGGCCCACGTCATGGATAGGACATTTGTAACACCAAAGGTGCTACAAATGTACTGCCGCTCTCTAAAGGGAGACTGGAACCTGGCCACTAATGCCAGAAAACAAGTCAAGATTGTTATGGTGACACACTCTAGGTCAAGGGTGGTAGCCATCCAGACGGGCAAATACCCGAACACTTGGTTGTGGGTTGTTTTGTCGCCTCTTATGACAGGCGCCCTGGCCGCAGGAAATTGTATTCTTTCTCCGTTCCTGCACGGATGATTTTTCCTGGGTTGAAATGTGTTCTGAACTTTAACCGCTCAAATTCCATTATTTGTTTAAAACATGGTACATACAACATTTTAGATGACATAAGGTTACAAGACTCACAATAACATGTTCTGTCACGCCTCAGGCGTGCAAAGTTTTCTTAGGATTATTAAAAAAATACTAATTACAAAAATAACAAAAAGAAATATATTTATGTCAATTATACGAAAATGTCAAAATATATCCCAAAAATTCGTTTACGGTGTAAATACACTTATCCAACAGCCATTTATGTACTTGTTGCTTCAATATAACCGCTCCACCGGGTAACAGACAAACCAAAGAGATAAACACCAATATAAAATAACATTTATTCAATTTAATATCCCTATATTGAATAATCAAGATAGTGACTGAATAAGACCACTTTCAATCTCAATTAGGCCCGTATACATCTGCGGCTACAGCCATAGTGCATGACAACGAGCGTTGCGGGTGAATCGATTCCTGCAAGGGGAGCAACCCTCGCTCAAGGTCAGTAGGGTGAGCGACGATTTGTGTTTTAAATTATTTATATAGTACGCTTTACTGGGCCGCGATAAAACTCTGTACTAGTATTTTTTTTATTTCGAATAATGTGTCAGGTCACGGACATTAGTTTATTACTGATAACGCGGCCAATCTCAAATTTATTTAAAGCAAAATTGATCATTTCAAATTATTCGTTTGCATTTCAATTCTACTGTACACTAATGGCATGAGTACTAAACGAATAGATTAGAAAATGTATGGGAATGAGATAATCGTAATGCTAAATAGGTTTTATGTCATTCCCGTACATTATCATTCTATTCGTTTAGCGCTAATACCACTTGATACAGGGCCAATTCTAGAACAATTTGTTTTTGAACAAACCACAATTGTTAGAACAATTTTAGAAACAACTTTATTTATTACTACTACTAAATTTAGTACTACCTCTTGTAAAATTGTATTAATCATACAACTTATAAGTTTTTACATTAAACTAAGTTTTATATTTTCCTGAGTTTTTTTGCGGCTTCATCTGTATAGATTTAGATTTTATCCTGAATGCTCCAAATTTAATAAAAATTGATTTGTGCCAAGGTTACGTAATAATTATAGCGCAATATGAATTCAATTTTGTGCACGCATTCAATTAAGATATATTTGACTTGCTTGCTTTATATTCACTTGTAATTTATAGAATTTTGTTATACTTGTAAAAAATAATAACAAAACATCAATTCAAAGTTATCACTAAAGAGGAAGTTGTCTGCTACGATTAAATTTGTATTAGTTTTTTTTTTCGGATAATGTGACAGGGACATTCATGTATCAGTGTTTGTAAGTGGGTGAACCTGAAAGTAGTACTCACCTATTTTAGTCGTCGATACTATGTTTTTTTCACTAAGCCGTGTTTGATTCAGGCAAAAAATAAGTTAATGCGCTAATGTCATTTAGCAATATACTTACCATGGTTTATATTTATTTATTATAAGTAATCCTTATTTAGTTCTTTGAATATATATATCTTTTCACATTACAGGAACCTTTAAACAAACCGTTAGAGTCCTCACCACAAAAGAAGTCCCTCCCATAGACGCGGCGCTGCAACAGCCGTACTTATTCCTACCTAAGTAATTATTTGCCAATCTCTAAATTGATGTAAGTAATTACTGAATAATAAATGCAAAATATGCCAAAATATTTTTTTAAATATTCCACAATTATTTTATATTAACTTATTTAAATTTTTAATTTTTGTTTTCTGGCTACTTTATAAACAAATTTCTGTGAAATAGTATAATTGTATTTAATAAGCCAAACATATTTTTGGAACAGACAATATTGACGACATATCTATAGATTTTTATAGCTACAGAATTTAAAAAAAGAAATAAAATTTATGTAGTAAATTACATAACTACAAAACCTAATCCTATTACTTTCTCTCATTTCCGTCTCATATCTATTCTGCCATTCCTTTCTAAAGTCTTGAAACGCCTAGTCCAGCAACATTTAAGTGTTTTCCTTAATCGACATTGTCTCCTTAATCCCTATCAATCTAGTTTCCGTCCTGGCCACAGCACAACTACTGCCATCGTGAAAATCACCGCTGACATCCGTTATGCTATGGATAATGGCTTATTGATTGTGCTATCGACTATCTACTACTATCTACTCGACTTCAGTAGTGCTTTCAACAACGTTAATTTTGAAATATTACTTGGTATTCTTAGCTCTCTTAACATATCTCCTACCGTAATCGACTGGTTTCACAGTTACCTGTATGGCCGCCGGCAGCGGGTTCGCGTCGAGGATGATTATTCTTCACGGTGTGAACTCACTGCTGGTGTTCCTCAGGGCGGCGTGCTTACTCCCTTATTGTTCGCTGTTTTTATTAACTCCATCTCTAATCAACTCACTTCAACCTACCACCTCTATGCAGACGATTTACAAATTTATACACAATCACCTGTCGCCACCTTAGACAAAGCGGTTTCAATCATAAACTTAGATTTTGAACGCATTCTGCAGTGGAGCAAGTCTTTTGGGCTTCATGTGAACCCTGAAAATACTCAAGTCATCGTCATCGGTAGC
The DNA here is from genome assembly GCA_039645545.1 of Dendrolimus houi. Classification (NCBI taxonomy): domain Eukaryota; kingdom Metazoa; phylum Arthropoda; class Insecta; order Lepidoptera; family Lasiocampidae; genus Dendrolimus; species Dendrolimus houi. Next base: position 12,580,502 of record CM077132.1, read on the forward strand.
TCACGGATACTTTAATACTACTACTACTACTTTTAATAAGGTCGACTGGAGTACCATACCTAATGTAATGTTTGACGGGACAATCATTCCTTTTAGTGATGAGGTAAAAAACCTTGGCATTCTATTTGAAAGTCTTGGCGACCTTATATCACCGAATTAAGCCGGCGGCTATATCTCTCATCCAAATCCCTTAGAAGGTTGAGGAATTTCTTACCCACTACCACCAAAATTAAGCTAGCAGAGTCCTTATTACTTCCTATCCTTGATTATGCTGACACCAGCTATCTAAATTTAATCCAAGAACAGCTTAATAAACTTGAGCGCCTCCAATATTTTTGTATAAGGTTCATATTTGAACTACGCAAGTATGACCATGTCTCTGAATTCCGAAAAAAACTCAAATGGTTGCCAATTCGATTTCGCCTGAATACTCACATCCTGGCTTTTCTCTATAGTATTTTATTTGTCCCTAGTACTCCTGATTACCTTAAACAATGTTTTGAATTTCGTTCGTGCTCTCATAATTGACGCCCATCTACTAAACTTAAATTGAACACTCCTGCACATAACTTAACTTTTTACAACAATTCTTTTACTGTTAAGGCTATACAGCTTTGGAAAGCGCTTCCTGTTACTATCAGACAAGCAAAATCGCTAGCGATATTTAAAACTGATAAAAAAATACTACCTGTCGTTGGAATATGATATTTAAATTCATTTATAAACATTTATATATTTGTAGATATGTATGTATGGTATGTATATTAAATATATATCTATGTAATATATACAATTTCTGCATATATATATTAGGTTGGGAAAAAAGTTTCTTCGCATTTTATATAAAAATTCAAAAGGTTTTGTTATAAAGTTTGTTTACATTTGACTAAAGTATGTAGGTGCCATTTTGTTGGATAACTTTTTGCCATCTTGTAGGTAGGGACGTGATCCCATTGCTATAAAAATGTTGGGGCTTCTGATCAAAAAACTGCGACAAGTGGTTTTGGCAGTCCTCTCGTGATGTTAACCTGACACTGCCTAAGGAATTCTGCAGAGACCGAAACAGGTGAAAATCTGAAGGTGCAGGTCAGGACTATACGGCGGATGCATTAACACCTCCCAGCCAAACTCTCGTAATTTTGCTGAGTGGCTAAAGATGTGTGAGGTCTAGGCGTTATCATGGTGAAAAACCACACCACTTCTGTTGATTAATTCCGGCCGCTTTCTTTCAACTTTTTGCTTTAGTCTCATGAGTTGTTCGCAGTACAGTTCAGAATCGATGTCTGTGAAGCCTGACCGGCCTTTCACCACGATCTTTTTCGCACGTTCTTGTCATACGTGATCCACTTTTCATCACCAGTTATTAGCTTCTTCAAAAATGGTTCGATTTCATTACGTCGTAATAAAGAATCACACATGAGTACACGGTTCATTAGGTTTCTTTCAGTGAGCTCATGAGGCACCCAAATATCGAGCTTTTTGTGTACCCAGCTTTTTTCAAATGCACCAAAACCGTTTTTTGGTCAATTCCCAGTTCTCCAGCTACATCGTAACTACTAATATGCCGATTTTGCTCCACTTTTTCAAAAATGGCATCAATTTTGTCCGTAACAGGGCGACCAGAGCGACGTGCATCTTTGATATCAAAATTCCGGATTGAAAACGTTTAAACCAAATTTACGCTACTCTCACAGATACTGCATTAGGGCCATAAACATCACAAATTTTTTCGCGGCTTGTGTTGCATTTTTACCTTTTTTGTAGTAAAATTTTACAATGTATCGAATTTCTTCATTAGATTCACTTATTTTAACAATAAGAAAAACAAATGAAAATCACACATTTTCCTAATTTGAATTTGGAATTGTCTTCTTTAAAATTAAAACTTTTTAATGATACCAAAACCAGCCGGATACAAATTGTATATATAGCCAAAGAGATCTTATTACAAGTTGATACATACTATATGCGAAGACTTTTTCCCCAACCTATTATATATATATATATATATATATATATATATATATATATATATATATATATTATATTATTTAAAATGTAAATGTAAGTTCGTACTACTATATGTTACGTATACCAACATCGCCATTATCATCTTAATTCATTCCTGGGGTTGTCTGGAAGAGATAGCTTTTTAGCGATAAGACCGCCCTTTGTACATTACTAGTTATAATTTTAGCCATTAAGTTCTTGTTTGTATTGGTGTATAATAAAGTCTTATCTATCTATCTATAACACATTATGTAATTCGTTTCTTTAAAAATTTATTGTATAATAAATAGTAACGATTTACAAGTAACTTTTAAAGATGCCATATACATTATACATTGTTTGTCATCAGAAGATCATTTTCATACATTACAAACAGGATTTTTGAAATGAATTCCATTATTTCATAATATTTAAATGTCTTAGATAAGTTAAGCCACATCTAAAGTTAGATATTGCAGTAGAAAATGATTATATTAATAATAATCTAAAGACAAACTAAACTTTTGTCAAAAAATGTGTGATGTAATAAAAAACAGGGTATAGGTGTATTCCGCAACAAATCTGTTGTTATATTATGTCTCCTAATCAACTGATGAACTGGTATTTACAAAACTCATTCACAATTTCATTGGCCAAAAATAGAAAATTCCGCAACACATTATCATATTCAATTCAATTTCTTTGACAACCTTAATTCCGTCAATCTTTCTTTATCTAAATCGATTAATTACTTTGTTATCTAAAAGATTATTTTATAATCTAACTAGGATATGCCCGCGACTTCGTCCACGCTTAAAATAAAATTCCCGTGGGATTTCCGGTACACAAAGTACCACAGCATTTAAAAAGTAATGTATGCCATCGTTTTAGTGAAAACTGTGCCGGAATAAGCAAATTTTTATGCACCCGAATAACGTTAAATCGCTCCCAGGAAAATTCCCGCGGGATTACCGGGATAAAAATCACACATTTTATGACATAAAATTTGCTATCGATCAGTCAAAAAATCACATTGGAATTCGATTTTTTAATTTGACCATTTTAAATCTTCACCAGAAAATTCCCGCGGGATTCCAATAATAAAAAGTAGGGCAGATTTTAAGTCTAAGAATTTGTTGTCGACCAACGAAAACCGCATCGAAATTGGCTCAGTAGTTTTTACGTGAATCCTAAATAAACATACAAACCGACTAACAAACAAGAAATCTAAAACAAAAATTGCATCGTGTTCTCCGTCGTTTATATAAGCTATTCTAGTTGTTGTTTTTTCAATAGCTTCATTGTACGGACACATTTTAGAATGTTATAATATTATAGAAAACAATTGTTTATCATTACATATTTAGTGTGGGTATAGTACTATCAGTTCAGAGCTTTTTAGTTTCTAACTATTGCGATAATAAATTCTTATGCCACCGCTACATCTGAGATAATGTTAATGTTAGTGACTGTGTCACGCAGATGTAAAGAAGGGTTTAATGCGTTATTTGAGATGTGACATTGTTAACAATCTTAAACATTGACAGCTAATTCATGTATATGTACTTCTCTGTCAAAAAAAGTACCGGGAAAAGGTCAATAATATAGTGTTAGTTAAGCATTCAAATTTATTTTATCACCTTTAAAGTATGCTTCTTCAGAAACGATACACTTACGCCAACGAATAATCCAATCATCAAAACATTTTTTAAACGCTTGTTTCGGAATTGAGTTTAGTTCTCGTCACGAATTCTCTTTTATATCTTGTACCGAATGAAAACTGGTTCCACGAAGTGGTAGTTTGAGTTTAGGAAAGAGAAAGAAGTCGGCTGGAGCCATATCTGGTGAATAAGGTGGTTGATCGATGGTATTTGTTGAGTTTTTTGTTAAAAATTCATTCCCAGTGATGGCCTTGTGGCAAAGGTGCATTATCGTGGTGCAAAATCCAAGAATTTTCTTTCCACAAATCTGGCCGTTTTCGTCGAATTTGCTCTCTTAAATGCCGCAGAACGCTCAAATAATATACTTTATTTACCGTTTAACCTTCCGGTAAGAATTCGGAGTGCACAACACCGCGATATTCAAAGAAAACAGTCAACATTACTTTGACTTTTGATCGAGTTTGACGTGGTTTTTTCGGCTTCGGTTCAGTTGGAAGGCGCCATTCCGAAGCTAGTTGACTAGTTTGAATGTCAAAGTCGTAAACACACGTCTCGTCACCAGTAACAATCCGTTTCATGAATATTGGGTCGGAATTGACTCATTCTATCATGTCCTTAGCGACTTTTATGTGATTGAATTTTTGGAAATAATTCAGGTTTTTGGGACTAGCCGAGAGGCAACATGTTTTATACCCAAGTGCTTATTTAAAATGACACGGATCGACTCGTGAAACACAGAAAGTTCAGCGACTATTTCACTCAAACTTGAATGAGGATTTTCAGTCACTATTTCCTTCACTTTTGTGTTGTTAACTTCAGTTGAAGACGCTGATGGCCTACCAGGGCGAGGCAAATCTTCCAATATATCTCGACCGCTTTTGAACGCTTTGTACCACTCATAAACACGTGTTTTTGATAGTTGATTCACCGTAAGCCTTCTGTAACATTTTCAGTGTCTCCGAACACGAAATTCCATTGGCGATGCAAAATTTAAATCAAACTCTTTGTTCGATGTTTTTTTCTTTATGAAATTCGCAATACGCACTAGACATTATCTAACTAAAAACAGCACCGTATTTAATCTAAATGGCCGATGCAACTTAAACTCCGCGCCAAAATGAAAAACAGTTGTGCCAATCTAACAACAAAAAAAAACAAACAAAAAAATTAATTTGGAACCATAAACAAATCATCCATTCCGGATACTTTTTTGACAGAATGTATGTGGCTAATCATTAGTTTATGTATGCAGCTAATTATTATTAACGTTATTTTTAACGCTATAAGCAAATCGCATTTGGACACGGACGACAACATAACGTTAACCCTGATGTAGCAGGAGCATTAAGGAAAAACGTAAAGAAAAAAGCCGTGGTATTGTTAGCTCCTATGCTGTTTTATTCTAGCCTTGACTTTAAACATTAGACAATCTTATATCAGATCGTGAATACCTAATATGTTGCGCAGGCGCTCTTTTTAGGATAATTTTCAGGTTGTGGGTAGAGTCTGGGGGGAACTTTTAATCTTGATTTCTTACTGTGGACTTTTATTGAAAAAATAAACCTGAAATTATTTATTAATTACAATGAGTACAAAATTTGTTAGTAAAATTACCTATACCTCAAAACTATATTATATAAGTAGACATCATAGAAAAGCATAAATAAAATAAGTATACAATTGTCATTTAATTCATATTTTACGTATAAATGTTTAGAGTATCTAAGTATATTTTTCTTAGACAAAACAATAGGTGTGGGATATTGATTGTTATGTTTGTGTGGAAAATTTTAATTAGTTAAATGTGGTTTTTCGTGTTGTAATTAATATACTCCGTTGAGTTTTCAGTCAGATCTGCAATTTATCTGAGACTTAGATGGGATATATATTATAAGATTCCCATATATACCATTTAATATATTTTCTCATCGCCTACTACCTATTTTCTTAATTATTATTATCAAACTCGAATATAAATACTCAACACTAGCTAAAGGAGACAAAACCCACAGTGTAAAGCCATATTTAATTAATAAGAACTTCAAAGCCTCTTAAATTTTTTTAAAGTAAGAATTATCAGATCCACTTCAAACGCCTACAGATTATTTCTTTGTAATAACTGTAGACTAAAGTATGATATATAGTGTTTATATAATTCACTTTTTATTCATAAAATTAATGATACTGAATTTAATTTAAACAAAGCCCGCTAGATGCGGCTGGCGAATACGCGGTCTAAATTAAGGCCGCCTCTGGCATAGACTACAGCAACGTACAGACGGTTGTAAATGGCAGGGAATCACGTGGCGAGACGAAACGAACTGTAAAGTAAACGTGGCACTAGGGTCTAAAGTGTTACCAATATCTGTATTTTGATATCCAAACTAATATTCAGTAATTTACAAATCTTAAATAATTATATTTATATTGTAATGATTACTTTATAGTTACGGCAATAAAAAAATTAAAGGAAAAGAAATTTTAAAATTGAATTACGATTTATAAACATGATGATTTAATAAAGATATATTTTGTACAGATTCTGGTCATACTCGATTTCGTGAAATAAAAGTAAAAGACATGACAATAGTCTTCAACAAGTATCGCCAATATGTCGTCAATTCAGTCAACACCCACAGGCGTTTTTCCAAATTTTGCAACATTTTAAAAAATTCCATCCTTCTCTGTGACTTCTTATTATCATAGGCTTCTTACGTTTTTCTGCTAATTAAGCCAGCTGTATCTCTTGCCTTGAGTGTTTCATGAACTCTAAGAAAGTAAAAAAATCGTCAGACAAACACTAACATTGTATATTATGTATACTTTACAAAATACAAGTCCGAGCCAATCTTAGATATGCAGACGATAAAAAACACCTGAAATTTGTTTACGAAATTTACTCTGCTGAAAATCTACTCCTGGATTGCGTATCAATGAGCTAGACTTGCCAACGCTTGGACATGCACTACGGAGGCTGTGAATCATTAAATAACACCAAAAGGTCAAGTTCAAGTAAACTCGAACATAAAACGTGGTAACCCTATTCGTAATACGTCAGCAAGTTGCGACGTTTCGCTCCACCGACTCCCGTTTTATTATCGTTTTCCGCGAACCGTGATCATTGGAATTGTTTTTACTGTTATGTCGATTTGAATATGACGTCTGATTGCGTTAGTGACGTGAGTTTTTACACAATATTTTAAATAAGTAAACCGATAAATCTTGATACATATCGAATTGTAAAGAAGCAGTCGCTATTCATACCGATATTGTAAATTCACATCTCATTTGATGAATCTTTTATCGGCACTAATATTATAAATGAGATTTACATTTTTACAAACTTATTCTTTAAGCGATGATATATGAACTTTAGTATAGATATTTTCTAGATACTAAAGACGAATGTTGGATTATTTTTAGAAAGATTAAATAAAGATTTGCGGGATAAGAGTGCCGAAGACCCCGCTGATTCCTTAAATTGAATATTATATTTGAAAATCAGAGAAATGAATACTAGAATTTAGTATTTATTATATTACCTCGTTAATAAACAAATACAATATAATATTAATTACATTACAATACGTATTTAATTTTCTAAAAGCATTAATACAGACACCATAAAAGTAAAAATATTTTTAAAGATGGCGAATGACGGAGCTTTTAATGCATTGTATTCATAGTATAGCAAACAGTAATGAACGAAACTCACACAATCTTTCGAATAACACTTACTATCTAATGGGCAGGATGCAGGTTAATTGCTCAAGCATCCGATATGCCATACTCCCTAATTCTGGAGCATTAAATAATAAGGAAATAGTCACTGGAGTCAAGTGTGATGCCACTTATTGGAAATAACCTCTATTATGGGAAGGGTTCCGAAAAACTTCAGTATAATGCCTTCATCCTCTTTCTACCCCAGCACCGCTCACAGTTGCTTCATCGGTTTTCCCCATTTCCATGAGCCACTTCATTTGCCCACCTTAGTGATCTAGAATAAGCTTCTATCCGAAGTTATCCTACGGTACCACAATATAGAGTTCTACATATGGTGTCGTAAAATTCCTTCGAGGCACTTTGGTAAAAACACCTCTAATATTACAAATATCAAAAGGCAACGGTAATCATTTTGCATCAAATAGGTCGTCAGCCTTTTTGGACCTATAAAAATATTTCTTACCCATTGTTGCAAAAAATATTTTAATGACAAATGTTATTTTTTAACAGTGCCATATATCAAGAAGAGCCTTGGAAAAGTGGTATTAAAATTACGTCTTCAAGTGTGAACACCATTTTCGATTATTCTTTACAACCTTTTTGACACGTCTAGCCAACATAACACATACACTACACATGTTTTAATCTCAGTCAGGCCAAATGATCAAACGAGTTTATTGCCGCCTTTTGTTTTCTGTTAATAATATGACTAATCTTTATATACTTGTAGCTCATGTATATTGTAAAAGATGTTTGCTTAATTATATAATGTTAGCCTTGTTATATGTAGATTTAAAAAGCATGCGATGTTGTTTTAAGTAAAAGTAAGTAGTCATTTTAGTTATATTGTAGTTGAGTGCATAAAGTAATTCTAAAAGTAGTCTCATATATATAAACGACGGGAATTAGAATAATAAATAGCCTACAAAGTATTATATACTTTTATACGTTCAAAGAAAATGGGTTTGGACAAGATCCGTTCAGTAGTTATTGCAGTATTGGATATTTTTAAATATTTACTCAATTATTTTTATTCATGTTTGTTTTATCCTTTCGTAGCCAAATGACAAAAACTAAACAGTTGACTACGGAGGCCTTCGTTGTGCGTGGGCTGTTACGCATTTGGTCGATTTTTGTCGTCCAAATTTGAAGAGGTTTTTTTCTTTAGTAACAATATATTAAAGAAGTATAAACATAAACTTCATCCCTATTATTAATATTATAAATGCGAATGTAACTCTGTCCGTGTCTGTTACGCTTTCGCGCGAAACCCTACTGGACTGATTTGGCTGAAATTCAGTATATATAAATATATATATTTTTGAATGTACATAGGAATATATACTTGTCTCTCTGTTGGTTATGCTTTTACGGAAAAACTATTCAACCGATTTGGCTGAAATTCGGTATATATGTAATTTTAATACCGAGGGTGGACAAGGGATACTTTTTATCCCGGATAAAGGAATAGATTTATGTAAAGGCTATCCCATAAAGTACGATACGTTTTGTTTTTTTTAGTGATTTTCCATTTTCGTCTTTTCGATCATTTTGGTCATTGTTGTCATCTATGAAGTTATTTGTGTATACCCCGTCTATCTATCTGTAGATAGACGGAGGGTAGATTAATAAATCTAAAACGGGCTGAAATAGAGGATGAAAATTTGTATGGGATACCAACCAGGTTTTTCAAGTTTACACATATAAAAAATTATCAGCTATAAAAAAATGCGATAGTAACTCTGTCTGGTAAGCTTTCACGGGAAAACTACTAGAAGTACTGATTCTGTTTTGCTCTAATTTTGTGTAAATGAGGTTTTAATACCGAAAATGGACATAAATAAATACTTTTCATGCCGGGAGGTGGGATAGTTTGTGATATAAAATGAAGTGAATCTTCCGGGGCCAAATAGTACGAATATAAAATTTTGTACAATGTGACCTGTATTACTCTGCCTGTTCTTTAAACAAGAGGCACGCACTAGATTTTGACCCGCGACACAGCCGCGGGGAAGACTAGTATTTCATAACTAAACAAAATTTAACACGAAATTATCTAATTAGTCCTTCCATTACAAATGTAAATAAATGTCTAAGAAGTAAATTAGGCTTGTCATAAACAAAGTGAGGGTAATGTTCGCTTATGGCTCACTTACACGTATTCAGTATATAAGTATTTTTTAACTAAATTTTAAATGATTTCATGTGTGTAAACGATATAAGTTGCATTAAAAATTTCATTAAAATTTACATATCGACTTATATACGCTTATTACTTGTAAACTAGCGATTATTTGAACTTATTATTAATTCAAGTATAAGTTAGTCAAAATTTACTTATTCCCTTAATACGTGTATATTAACCATTAGCGACAAAAACAACTTGCGCCGTGAGTAGTCGTCATGTCTAAAATCTGCAGTCAGTGACCTCCCGATTCCACGTACCTACACTTTTTTGCTATTATACGTTTAACAACACGTACGTCATACAAAAAATAATAGGCGGTTTAGCACAGGTTCGCTCGTTTTTAAAACAGGTTTTTCAAAGTCTTAATTCTGTTTAGTATCTCAAGTGATAGAGATAAAAAATAGGAATATTATCTATAAAAGTTTTCGCTACTTAAGTTAAGTGACACGTTTTTATTTACGTGTATTAATTTCTCGTTATTTATATAATGTTTCATTATTATAATCACAGCAAGGCGCCTCTTCAAGATAGTCTAGATTTATTTATTTTTATTTCTGAAGCACAGCGAACAGGCTGACGGCCAAACTGTCATGGAAAGTGGTAAATGTCGCCTATAGACATTAGTAACACCAGAGGTGCTGCCAATTTGCTATGGCCTCGAAACTGGAACCTGGCCACTGATGCCGGAACACAACTCAAAGTTGTTATGGCGCCATACTGTAAACCAGGCGTGGTAGCCATCCAGACGGGCATGTACCCTACCACCTGGCAAAAGACCTAGATGTAGCTATTTTATTTGTTTATTTTTTTCCACAAAACATAAAATTAACCAAAAACACCTTAATAGTCTAGAGGTGGGAAAGCCGTGAGAGCCCTAACTAGCAAACATTCCTGTTATTATGACACTCCTGACTCAGTGCTCACTCTAGTTTAAAACTAACATTGTATTGTAAGATTCGTATCATTATAATATTTTTATTATGAATGAAAACGTAGATCTGCATGAAAGAAAAAAGTTTAGATTTGCTTTATTCAATATAACTTACAACATGATTTTTCATAAATATCATGTATTATCATTTCAGTAATTTAGCTCTTACACAAACAATTACGAGTGAGGTAGTAATCGTTAATCCTTCGCATAATACTTTTATGTACCTATAATGTTTATATTTATGAAGAAATATCACTTTAGAAATTTTAAAAAGTTAGTGGAATATGTATATAACAATTCAACATTAAAAATAAGACTTGCTCTCTTTCAAAACATAAAATAATTATTTCGCTTTGCCATTTTTATATTTAATGATAAAAAAATATTTAACATCAATAATCGTTCCAAATATTGTATTATCATACATTAAATTTATTTCTTTATCAAATATAAAAAATAAAAATAAAATATCTTAATAAAACTACGTTTTAACGGTTTCAAGTGCGGTATTTCATTTGATTTTTGTTATTCTGGTGTTTCGGCCATTTTTTAGTAGCCGTGATCACGGAAGACAAAGATATCAAGTGTCAATGAGTATTGTTAAGGTTTTATTTAGCTTTCTTTTCAGTGGATCACAGCTACTGAAAAGTGGCCGAAACGTTGGAATAATAAAATACCGCGCTTAAAACCGTTAAAACGTAGTACGTGTACTAGTTCTCAAAAATTTAATAAAATACTAACAAAAGTCTTTTTAACATCATTTTTTATATAAATTGTCTTGTTATAAAATTAAGTGTAAGTTACAAGTAAATAATAGAGGAGTTATACTACAAATGCAATATTCACTATGTCTTGTTACTTACAAAATTAAGTGTAAGTTACAATTAAATAACAGAGGAGTTATACGAGAAATGCAATGTTCACTTTCTAATAAGAGTGTGCCATTCAATGCCGTCTTGAATTAATATGTATTCGAATGCATAACTCGTGGAAAGTTACGTTATTATAAAATAGATATAATTCTAAAGATATTTTTATTCAGAAGCTGGTAAACGACGGCCCTGTTCATGGAAAGTGGTAACCGTCGCCTGTAGGCGTTTGTAAGACCAATGGCGAAGCCAACGCGTCGCCAGCCTTTAGGGTGGGATAAAGAGGGGATAGGGATAATATGAAATGAATATGAGACAAAGGGATCAGACAAGAGGAATGCGATAGAAGTGATGGGATTGGAATAAGGACAAAGGGTAAAGGGAGGGACAAGTGGGTCACTGAAACTTTCACTCCTCGCACTATTAGCACAAGGCTAATTGTTTCACGCCGGTATTCTGTGAGAGCGTAGTATCACACCGAACGACCCGGACCTAACAACGGTTAATCAAGATAGTGATTCTAGCATCGCTCTGCCACGTAAAAAACATTGCAAAAATGAATCGATACATTTTATCCCCAAACCTGGTTACATACAATTCATCATACAAAATCATTCCGATTGGCACACAATTGAGTGCGGTCGTTGACATCGCGGCTTGACCCGGACGAACTGAAATCCTCATAATTTAAATCTGACGCCGTGCGCGCTTCCACTGATATTTTTTATTGCAGCAAATGATTATTATAACCTAAGCGACAGGTAAACTTAAATTAGATGAGGATATTTTCCAGTAAACCCCACATTAGGGTATCAATAATATCAACTTATAAACGTTACACTGCTGGTCTTGGCTCTTCTATTCTAGTCCAAGGCAGTGCCATACTGCCTTGGACTAGAATCACTCACTCACTGGTTTCACTCACTGGTTATCTCGGTTCACACGTTTCCCTACGATAATTTCCGTCAATGTTAACATGTGATACTATTAACTAATTAGCAAATAAAGTAAGAAAAGCTTTATTTATTAATGCCTATTTGAAATAAGACGCTGTGGATGACACATCCATGAAACGTAACTTGTAACGTTATCGTAAACTTTCCTAGGAAATAAATATGCATTTTAATTATATGAAAATATGTTTATTTCTGTTGTCGTCCTATGTCGTCTTATTTGGAAATAAACATATTTTCAAATAATTCATCGCAGGCGTTCGACGTCTTCAAAACTGCGTAGTTACCTTAACTGCGCAGTTTTGAAGACGTTGATCCCTGTGTAGTGAAAAGATATTGAATGAATGAAGATAGAATATTTTCTTCCAATTGTTTATTTTTAATATATAACTTCGCAGTGAAATTTATGCGTAGTTTCGTCTAAGGCGATTCCCCACTAGTAAAGCGATAGGCATAATATAAACACAATTGTAATTCGTTACATTAAAAGACATTTTTTTTTATATAATAATCTATATCCCTATTATCTCTATCCCTATTAATATTATAAATTCGGAAGTAACTCTGTCTCTCTATCTCTCTGTCTGTCGGTCTGTCTATCTATCCGTCTGTCTGTCTGTCAACGTTTCACATGTTTCACGGAAAAACTACTGGACCGATTTGGCTGATACTCAGTATATGTATTTTTTGCTGCAGAGGATGGACATAGAATTCTTTTCATCCCGAATGATAGAATAGTTTCTGGGTTAAAAATTAATTTTTCTGATCATTTTTTCATTGTAGTTTACAGATAAATAGATAGACAGGACTTGACATACGGGCTACTATTTGTTATCGCAAAAATAAAAGTAGAACGAGTTGAAATGGGGGATGAAAGTTTGTAAGGGAGACCAATCATTTCTCAAGTTGTACATATGATATATCATCATTTAAAAAAAAAATGCCATGGTAATTCGATATGTCTATCTGTTATGATTACACGGAAAATTACTAGGAGTACTGAGTCGATTTTGCTATAATTTTCTTTCAAAGTAGTTTTAATCCCGAAAATGGACATAAATACTTGTCATGCCGGGAGATGGGATAGTTTGCGATATAAAATGAAGTGAATCTTCCGGGGGCAAATAGCACTAATATAAAAAGTGAATACAATGTAACCTGTATTAACTCCTGCTCTTTAAACAAGAGTCATGCACTGTAGTATGACCCGCGGCGCAGCCGCGGGGAAAACTGGTATAGTAATATGTTTAATTTTAAGTAAATGGCTCTTGTCTCGTTCGCCTTACAAGAGTAAATACACCTTTAAAATTAAGTAATCAATTCATTATCAAAATCTATTTTATGTCATTAGCAAAGTTTAAGTAACACTTTTAATTATTATAATAACTAAATATAATTTTTTCATAAATCGTATCACGTTGCTATATGAAAGCTGGCGAGTATTATGAAGATATATATATACATGCTTAACGCGCTAAACGACTTTGAAGCAACTTCCCGCCGAGAATTAGGATAAGGCGTTATAAAAATTCTTTGAGGCCGGCAACGCGTTGCCTCTGGTGTTGCAAACGTCCATAGACGTCGGTAACCACTTTCCATCGGGTGCGCCGTCTGCTTTTGGCAAAAAAAACAACAACTGTTCTGATACCTCTCTTATTTAAAACTTATTTTGTATTAGAACGTATTGAAAAAAGAATCAAACTCATAGTCGCATACTTTAATAATCTAGGAAACTGTACTGTTTGCGATGCACTTGTATAAATCAATAACCTAATTAAAATAACTAAAACCTGAATATAAATTATAATAAAAGTAATACATATAATTAAAAACACCTAACAAATATATTACTATTACTATAAACTAAAATTGGTCCAGCCCGAGCAAACCACTGTCGCAATGTTATACCTTGTTTTTTCATACAATATAAATTATTGGACAAAATTTTACTTATATTTTGTCTTTAAATGATTAATATAAAACATTTTCTAGTGTAATATGGCTTTAAACTTTAAATGTGGCTCAAGTTGTCTAAGATATTTAAATATCATTAAATATATTAATTAATTTGAAAAATCCTGTTAGCTATCTATGAAGATGATCTTCCAAGGAAAAACAACGTATGGGTAAATTCAATGCAACCAGGATGAAACATTCAAAATTTCCTCACAAGAAATTTGGAATTTCTTTTCAATACTACCATTATAAATTTTCTGACTGGATGATAGCAATAGTTTCGGTCGAGGTCTCGTGGGAACAGACTCCCTTTACCAAAGGCACTCGTTAGAAAAAACCAATTATCGAACATAAAAGTCGACTGCGCCACATTCATACATCTATTGAACAAAAAGTCTTGCATTGGACATGTCAATTGTGAAAATTGTTTATAAGTTTATTAACGTCCAATATCACCTTCAATTAATATATTACTTAGCTTTTGTATTTTAAGTCTATAGCAATCTCGGAGTACCTAAGTATTCCAAAATAACTATTTTATTTAGTAAAATATAGCAAATATAAGTTTAACTTTTTTCATGCTCCTCGAAGTGAACAGATTGAGTAGTAAAGCAATTATTTTTACCTTAATTAGGAATATTATTGATTTTCTTAGACATGTATCCAATGACGTGAATTCGAATTCTGTCAAAACCAGGAAATTTTCGGACTTAATTTGCATATAGTTACAATTACCACGTGGTGACTGTGAAGGATAGCATTTCATAGAAACGTGTACATCGTGATTAGCGATGTTTGAAACCCGCCAATCAACTTTTGGCAAGCTTGCAAGATACACTGTTCGTTTCCATAAAATGGGGAGTTTTGAGTCCAGTATTGGGACGATTTTGGTGTGCTATTAGATGCCATATCAATAATATCATAGTTATATCCACAAAGATGATACCTAGTAATGTGAAAGTGGCTATGAAGCCGCTTCATACAATGCACTTCAGTCATCAAGCAAGATAATAAACATAACGCAGAATTCTTTTTATCTCTGAAAATAGAATAGTTCCCGCGGGATATGAATAATAAGCTTACGCGAGAGAAGCGCTAGATACTAGAGCCAAAAAATTGCTCAAAAAATACAAAAGATCCTGAGATACGAGTGTACAAATCGAATATTAACAGTGTTAAAACCGCGGCGGATGGCTTAACACGTCTATTGAAATAATATAAAATACAATACATAATATACCGCAATTTATTAAATTGCCTAAAGCGAAAATATTTATGGGAATTATTTTATTTACACATTAATATTAATATAATATTTTATACAAAATATTTTCGAGACCGCGTCAAAATATTGGCTGTAAATATAACTGAATTGTTTTCATTTCACGGTCAATCTGCCGACTCGGTGTGAATAAACTCTGCGGCACGGTTCTAAATTCAAATGATATCGAACGGACTGACTATTCGAATGTTAATCGCCATTTTCTCTGCTGAATTAGTTTTCTTTGGTATCGATATATCTAATATTATCGAAGTTTCAATTATAGGTTTTATAACTAATAGGGATGCGGACATATGTTACAATAAATTATATTATTTTTACATAATTATTAAAGAATAGTCGTTAAAATAACATCTCATCAACCAACTTTTATAATATTATGATATATAATTAATATACTGTTTTACTTAATTTACTTGTACCTACTTATGACCTCATAAGTAGATACGCTAGTACAAAATCTATGAGGCTGCGACTTTTTGTAGTTTGTAAAAAGTAACTCAGTTGACTGTCCGCTCTCCTGTTATAGAGAGAGAGTTTTGTATATCGCATATATTTCTTCTTCTTTTCTTGAAGTAAGTGGTAGTAAACTTAAATCTAGATCTGAATACAGATTAAAAAATTAATACAGTAATTAGCACTAGCATAAATTCTGTTAAACGCACATTGGCTCAAGAGTTGTTTAAAGTACGAACAGCTATAGCTGTAGTTTTATTATATTTAATGCCCTTTTATATCATGAATTTATACTTTTTTATGATGTATAGGTTCGCGTTTAACCCACGTTGCACCCGATGTCAGTTGAAAATGCATTCTAAAATAGAGCACGCTATTTTGCTAATATTTTTAGTTTACCAATAGTGGAGGCTTGTTACCAATTAGTTTTTTAAATATTGCTGTTCCTATAATTTGTGTGTATTAGTCTGTAAGCCTTCTTAAAATACAACGAATTACTAAAATTATGAAATATGTAAAAATTTCAGTAATTAGTCAGATTGTCAGTTTTGTTCTTAAAGTCCACTAAAACTTATTTTATTTTACAATAATATAATTATATAGATTAGCGGTTTTATTCATAGAGTTAGAGTAAGTATGAACTTATTTATGGTTCTTAAAGAAGCGTTCAAACTTACTCTAACTTTTTATGAATAAGACCGTAGAACTTTGCGTAACTTGAAGGAAAATTACCTGTTGTCTTAACTCTATCTCGCTATGCGAATAGAATTAAAATATTATTCTAACAATTAAAAGATCATTTTTAAAACTGATTACATCGTTTTCCGCTTCTTCTGCATGTCCATTGGCATTTGGTTCAGACTATACAAATAGTAGTTATCCAATGAATTAAATTGAAATTTGCAGTAGCATGTTGATGATGAGAAGAGAAATGCAGACCACCCACAAGAGTGGGTGGTTTCTCAAATAACGTTTCGAAATCGAATTTCAAAAATTATATTATACAGTGTAGTTAGCCTGCATTTAATGCTGCATTTGCAGTATAATATTGCGTATATTGTGTATTCTCTTTATGCTTTTAAAAGATAATTCCTTGAACAAGGTTTATGCCTATATATTGTCTTCTATAGCAGGGTTGTTACAAACATACGGACAATGAACAAAGAAGACTACTGTGGTTTAGACGTATTAGCGTTAATCTGACTAGTTCAATTGAACGCAGAGCTCCTGAGTTCGATTCCGAAAAAGTTAAATTTCGTATACTTTCCGTTACTCATATTTCGCATGTTTTTAAACTAGAATTATACCAAATTTCAAGTTTACTATAAAACTCGATTATCCAGGAATATGGAAAGGCTACATCCACAAATCGTGAGAAGCCCTATTGAAAAAAAACCAAAACTGTATGCTTACATGATTCATACCGAGTTTGTATGCTTAAATGTATGAGCAATTCATGTGCCTCACTACTGGTTAAAATATGACATAAATATCATACAAGTAATGTCAATTTTCTAATAGTGGTAACATAAAAGAAGGGATAAGAAGATACGCAAAATAATAAAACTACGTTTTAGCGGTTTTAAGCGCGGTATTTTGTTTGATGTTTATTCAGACGTTTCTGCCACTTTTCAGTAGCAGTGATCACGGAAGACAAAGTTGTCAATGACTAATGTAAAACTTTTTATTTAGCCTACCGCCAACTTGTTGGGGCCTAACCGGATTTACCACTGTTTCGCATCATGTTGTGGCTTGAAGAGAAGAAGCGGCGCAAGGAACTCTTTAGCAACATGTTTAGCTCTAACAATTTTATCTAACGATTTTTATTCCGACGTTCAATAATGTCGGAATAAAAAAATATGAAATAAAATACCACTCTTAAAACCGTTAAGACGTTGTTTTATTATGTATACTAGTCGTGAAAACTTGAGAAAATACTAAGATACGCAAACCCAAAATAAGTGTTCATATTCCCTATACTTTCTTATTTTAACGGACAACTAACTAGTGAAATATCAAAATGCGCTTTCGTTTTATTTTCACATCTTGTCCGGTGCTTCTCATAAAGTTATGACGTTGAAGTCGCTATTTTTCATCTAAGATTTATGTGTACACAATCTTCTTGTTTTTCGCTAATATATTAATGTGAATTCCCGGAGATCACAGATTTACGTGCTCTATTTCAAATGAACGAGTACGGTACTCTTTGATCGTTTTCTACGGAATTTTTGAATTGCACTTGATGTCGGTCGTTAAAACTTTGTTTACCGTCTGAAGGATAGAGCAACAATTCCAAGGATCCCAGCCAACTAAGTTATTCGCCTAAATATTTGGGGTAACATGAAACTCCACAAGTGCTTGAGCAAGATTATAACGTATACTTATAGATGGATACGTAGATTTATATTGTAAACTAAGATATGCCCGCGACTTCGTCCACGCTTGCCTTAAAATTCATCTCTGCTATACTAAATTGCATACCAAGATGAGTTTTTATATTTTTATCGTGTAATATATTGTATTGTTTCATTTGTTCCAAAACATGTGCCTCTAAAGTAAATAATTTTCAAAACTTACTATTTTGTTTGCTTCTAATTGGTTTGGAATATAGACTTATCCGTGAAAATAAATGGCTGTTATTTTAACGTAATGTAATGGATTTGTATCCGTCTTTGAGTACGGTAGTAAATTCGTATCAACACGTTTCTCAATTCATGGTTATCGGCCTAATGTTTTTTGAGGTGTACTGTGAGGCAACCCTAATTGCCCAGCTGTCCCTAATTGAACAGTTACCCGTGAACAACCAGTAGCGCTCGGCTAGCTAATGTTTATTAAACAATTAGTCTTGTTTATTAGATTTTATCAAATTTCAAAACAGTTAAATTCTAGCTCAAAACGCTATCATGTAAAATTTATAGGAAAGGAAATAACAAATACAATACCCCTTAAGCTGCGAGTTGTTCTGAAATTCTTAATTCGTGACTGCTGGCTGCCCCCGCAATCAATCCCCATCTTCGATGTTTAATGCATCCGTCTCTCTGGCCTCGATACACCCCACACATTTTCCCAGTCTAAACGTACCCTTTGGCTAATTAGTTGTTAAGACTATGACAGCATACCTTGCTAAGCTTATAAATTCTAGTATATCAGCCGTAAGTGGAAGGCAGCCGCTGTGTGCCCCTAATACTCTTTTTGTGGCGTAGTGTTAGGCGAGCTTAATTGCCCTGTTGTCGCTAATTGAACAGTTGCCCGCAACCGGCCGGTAGCCATACATAGCCGGCATTTATAAAACGATTAATCGGCTTATTGAATTTGATTTAGTTTTACACTATTTCATGTAGACAGCTTTATGCTGGGGCTTCAACTGCGTTAGTGTTAAAGATTTACTTACGGTCTTATTCATATTAAGTTAGAATAAGTATGTAGGCTTTTTTTAAGATTTATGTCAATATTTTTTATTTTTTATTTTATTAGAATCTCCAACAAAGGATACACATAACAGATTTATAACTATACATAACCTTAAATTTGAAATCAATGTGCTCCTTCAATAACTGGAGATCACGACATGCGTAAAAACTAAGATTAAGATTAAGACTATGATTAAGAATGTTAGGTAGTGGCCGAATGCGTCATGTTTAAAGCGTTAAAAATAACGCCGTGTCAATGTTTAACGTCATCAACAATGTCGCATCCCAAATAATGCATTAAACCCATTGCTAAATCTGCTTGAAACGGTCTATATCTTTAACACTAACGCAAATGAAGCCGCACATTAGAACGTTTTATTGGACAACAGGTTGCATTTAAAAAAGTTAACATTAAATATTTCTTTGTTGCCTTACTAAAAGGCCTTTTTTATTCAGCTGTTATTAAAATAATATTAGTTCTATAATGATGATAATTCTCGATTGAATCTTTATTATTAGTACTTGTATAATGTGAACTTATCTTAGGTCTCAATTGAAACCGGCTCAATCCTAAAATTCACTCTCGCTTATAATACTCTGATATTAAAATAAATTAATAACTCATTTTATTTTCACGCAACAATTAAAGCTAATTTAATATAGGGTTGCCAACCCCAAATTTAAAAAAACTAGGATTTGAAGTTGGAATAAGCAGGACAATTCAGTTTTAAAACATGACGCAATAATAGAGTGCAATAGTTAAATTAATTATTAATAAGTAGTGAAAATAGGTTAAATGTAATTCAAGTGATGATAATAAACATATTTTTTAATAAAAATATGTTTATTATCATTACTTGAATAATTAATTGTAATTAACTTAATGTCCTAGGATCTCTTGGATAGCTTTTAGACAGCGTCCTGTGTTTTTAAAGTGCCCTGATAAGATCATGTTTATTTAAAAATTCGCACGCCACTTTTACAATTCTTGCGGCCTTACGGCTCACGAGTGTCAAACTTTCAACTCTTATTATTTTATTTGAATACTCTTATTAATAAGAGTATTCAAATAAAATAATAAGAGTTGAACTGAAGTGTCAAACTTTCAACTCTTTCCTGGGAAAACAGGACGGTTGGTAACTCTAATTTAATATATTTTGTCTCTCTGTTGTATGGCGTCTTTAGGCATTTGTCTATTAAGGTTTTTTGTTATTTTCTCATATTTTTTAAAACATACTCACAAAATAATTAATCATATAAATAAACTAGCGTTTACCCCGCGGCTACGCTCCGTGAAAACCCCTAGGTAGTAACTCTATAAATAAAAACTTGATTAAGAATTTTTATATATATTTAGAAACCTTTAATGAAAATTTATCTAACTGATGGTGAAAATCGCTTAAAAATCATAGCTACATTAATGTATGTATACTATAGGTTCATCATCTGTCAATATTTAATGTCATTAACAATTAATAATAATATCAATTCATAAATAACGCATAAATCTCATATATCTGTGTAAAATGGTCAATAACTATAACATTATTCAATATAAAAAGTGGCATAAGCTAAAAGCCCATTGATTAAACTGACTTTTTTATGCTTTAAAGTATATATATTAACAGGCAAAGGAAGTAAATACCTATGGATGGTAAACTAAAAAAAACTTATGAAATGATGATTTCTAATGAGATTTTATTACTATAAATAACATATTTGGTTAAAGGAGGTTATATTGTGTATTTTTAAAACCTTAAACCTTACTGTTACTCATTAAATTCACTACAATAACAAATAATCTAAGGTAGTCTACACAACTGCCCAACAAAACATAGAGGCGAGTCGAAGCCAACCTGATTTGAAGTAACACAATGAATGACATGTTATTTATGACAACGTAGGTATTTGTTAGTGAATTGATAAAACTCGATTGCAGCGCCATCTATTTTGCGTCTATTTTAAGGAAACGACGTCATTTATCGGAATAAAATGTATCCTAAGTGTTAACTCTGATTATTACTATAGCTAGCACTGTGTCAAGTTTCATGCATATACGTTCAGTAGTATCCAAAAAAGATTCGATCGTAGCGCCATCTTTTTCGCTATTTTCGTCTATCCCACCGAAACCATATCATTTATCGGGATAAAAAATATCCTAAGTTACGCCCCGGGTTATATATAAGCTTACTCTATGTCGATGTGTTTCATTTAAACCTGTTCACTAGTTTCCACGTGATGATCTAACAGACAGTCAAAAATTCTATAAACTAAAAATTTTCGGAATCTGCTCCTCCGAATTAGCCTCCTTGTTTTTTTTTTACATGTGTTGTAGAAACTCGAACAATTTACAGATTAATTATATTATAGAAGATAGACAATACCTAGAGGAAAATACCTATACAGTCCCTATATAAATCTATTAATTCACTTGAAAGTGTTTATCTAACTGCAAATAATTGTTTAGGCCCATCCTTAACATTCGGTAGCTTCAATTCCCGGAATTGAACTTTTGGGGCCCGCTTTAATTAGCCTTAAAAGGTGTAGTTTACATATAAGGTATACGTTTACAGTAAATATACCGAGACCGAGGTTCAGCGACCGCCAATATAGCAAGGACCAATATTATAAACGAAGTGTCTAGTCGTTCACTAACCGGATGAATAATAATCATCCAAAAGCTTTTAAAATACAGTGCTATATTTATCTATTAGTACTTTTATGTCTCTGACAATTATAGGGTCGTTATAAGTGAAATCTAGTGTATTACTATAATTATTTTAATAAACTTGTTTTTATTTTACGTATGTAATCCCATAAATTGATTGATCAATTAAAAGATATTCCAAGCACGGGTAATGTCGGCGAAAACACCGGACGCTTAGCGAAACCCTCAATTAGCATGCTGGTATTTACTGACGATTGCACTTAACATCCCTTTCCATTACTTAAATATACTTATATTACCTTAAATATAATTATTATCATCGTGCTTTAATCAGTACAATCAATAAAAAAAAATACTTATTAATATATATCTCTAACTAAATATAGGTATATAAACAAGCCTTCGTCTACATCTGTATATCCCATAACTAATAAACTCTCACCAAAACTGCAATATATCGATATTAATAAGTGGTTGGACAGCCCTAAGACGGAGAGCAATTCGAAATCATGCGTTGCTTTATGAATATAAATAGACATGAACCCCATAAAAGTATTATCAATTTTCTACCAATGACAAAGTAAAAGAATGGATAGTATCTTTTAGAAACCTGGTATAAATCGATCCGAATATCATTCCGTTGTATCATCGCATGCATCAAAGGATCCATGAAACGGACCGTATCGTCATATCATTGCAAATGATCAAATGATACAGGTGTGCGCACTTAATACAACTCTAACAGGCAGATGTCAAAATCATTCTTTTATTTGTGTAAATCGAATCATAGATAAATAACAGGTAGCATAGCTAAAAGAAACAAAATTTAATATATATACCATAATCCTCGATATTCCGCCTAAACATCTATCTTACAGATTATTTATAAAAATAAAATGGCGCAACTATAAACGTTCTTTGTATAAATTGTTCGCAGTTCATACGTCAACTGAGAAACGGACACAATATTTCTCGTGTTTATGAGCTAAACGCTATAAAAGCACCATTATTGTCTTAACATCTTGGCACGGATGAAGTATTCTTAAACTATCATAAGTACAAAATAATGAAACATATATAATAATATAATTTTTCAATGGCGCCACAATTTTAATTGAAAAATCCCCAATAAAATACAATCATTATCGTAATGACTGTAAAGGATAAGGACAACCAGGTCTCATTTCAAAGAGATAGATTTAAATTATGGCAGATCATACGCCACCACTTAAGCTTAATATTATCTTCTTAACATCCATTCTTTTACCTTGGTAGAAAATCAACTTTATTTGTGTGGAGATTAAGAATTAATGAAACTCTTTATTGTTCACAACAAACTCAAACCTGCTTTTAGACAATCGTTTTGACATAATGTGCACAAAGTAAGTTACGGTGCATTTTTGCGCATACTATAAAATTCTCAGGAACGTTCTTGTAAGCATAATGCTAAAAGGAACTCTAAGATTTCCATGCGATTATGATGAACGTGAACAAATTTACATGTAAAACACGACATTTTTCTTGAATCCTTTGACATTTTGTAAAATCTACATAATATCGTTGTTGACGCTATATTCGCTTCGTATTAAAACAAAGAGAATGAATTTTTTCTCGTGAGCACGATTTATTGCGTAAATGACGCAAATAAATGACTTGATGAAAGTATTTTGGTCACCAATACGATATTGTGTTTTTTTATAAGAGTGTTTGTGCTTATTTAATACGTTTTTATTCAATAAAACAAGTGGCCCCTATGTGTGAATTAAACTTGCATTTTGTGGATTCCTCTATAAAATCAATAAAGATATTTAGTGTTATTAGAAATATCGCTTTTAAAAATAAATGTGTTTTTGTTGAATTTCTTTAGGAGTTTCTAATTATTGAAAGTAAATTTTATTCCACTTTCTATTTTTTTGTGAAAATAAATTCATCTACAAAACTAGACCTAAATCACATATTCGATGTGTGGGTTGGTTCAGATATACTTTTTATTATCATATGTGAATACATCTTGGACTGTTTTTTGCAGAGTAGTAATGTATCATATTCTGATCACTTAGATGTCTAAGTGGTCAGAATGTAATTAATTTTTTGATAAATCTATCAATTGATTCATTTTGGCATAAGTAGGCTCAACTGTTTCCATCCAGTCTGTCTTACATTCTTTAAATATGATGTTATAAATGCTTTATTAACTAGCCATTAGCAATTAACGCGAACTCTTTCTTATACCAATACATCTATACTATAATAAATGATTCGAGTTTGTACAAAGGGAAAACTACTATATATATATAATATTATAGATTTTATTTTAGGAAGGTTTACATTCTAATACATACAAGTTAAAATAAGAACAATATTTGAAAGTATATCTATAATATTATAAAATTCTAAACATGCGGTGTCATTACGAACGTCTACGTGCATGTGTACATTAAAGCTACAAAAAACAACTGGAATAGACTATATAAACGACGGAGAGAACAATGCATTTTTTAAGGATTTCTTGTCTGTTATTTGTGTTGGCCTATTTTGATGCGGTTTTTGCTGATCGACAGTTAATTTTTAGACTTAAACTCGGCGCTACTTTTATGTCCTGGGAAACCCGCGGTAATTTTTCTGAAAATGTTTTAAAATGGCCAGTTTAAAATCCAATCGAATTCCAATGTGATTTTTTACTAATGCATAGGAAATTTAATGTAATAAAACTTGTGATTTTATCTCGGGAATCCCGCGAGAATTATCCTGCGAGCGGTTTAAAGTTGTTCGGATACATAAAAAATAGCCTATTCCGACACAGCTCCCACTAAAACGATTGCTTACATTCTTTTAAAATGCTGCGATACTTTGTGTCCCGGAAATCCCGCTGGAATTTCAAGTCAAGCGCGGACGAAGTCGCGGGCATAGCCTAGTAAATAATAAAACTAAAAGGCGATGAAGAGTAGCCAATGAAAATCAATTATCGTCCGTCATTGATTGTTGACAGACATGGCTGGATACGTACGTCTCTATTACTCACATGTAAACATTAACTGGTTTGACAGGTATGCAGATAGCGTTTTATATTATTGCATATGGATGATAAAGTTGCCGGAAAAATTCAAAATGGCGCTTAAACTATTTCAGCTGATATGTTGAACAATTTACTACCCGAAAGCATTTTCCGAGACATGCATGGTTGTGTAATCTTTTCCGTCGCAATTTCTGCCTTGGGAATATAAATTTATTGTACAAAAAGGCTTCATGTGTCACTTTCTTATTTCAAGTACTTTTTAAATTTCTTTTTTATTTTGGGTTGGAGCCATAATTCCTTCAAAAAAGAAGAAGAAATTTCTTTTAAAAATTAAAATACATAACGACTTCCAATGTCTGGCTTTTTGTCTTTAAAAGTATATATTAATTCTAATATATCTAAAACCGATATCAGATGAATCATTTGTGTCTTCCAATTCGGGTGAATTAACGAAAGCGATCCATTTAAACATAAACTTAATCATTCAATGCCATTGAATACCATCGTATCCTTTTATTCTGTGCCTTTCACCCGAATTGATTCAATTTGATTGATCCATCTAATTATAAGCATTAGAGTTATGCAAGCCACTAAGGGCTTCATTTTTTGAGTATTTTATTTTTTAAATTTTGAAGTAGATATTTAATTTCGAGAATGAAATCACTATCATAAGATTTCTGACCTTTAAAACAATATTGAATCAGAAATAGATATATAAAGAAACTTTTAAATTAAATCTCATTTCGTTTAGCTTAGGGGTCAATTATAATAACGATGGATTTAATTACTTCTAATGAAAGCCACATTTAACGCTTATGTAACTGGATAACTAGTCTATTAATGTAATTTCTACCTACAAATGCTCTTAACACAATATGGTACATCGTCTTTTCAATGTCGTTAGTTTATTCAACTTTGAAGTTAACAAATTAGATACAATAAAAACCTAATACCTACACAGTTACCAAATCAAATATCGGGCGCCTTCTTTACGCGAGAGTCTACCTGTTACATTACATGTTATGAATGTCAAAGTGTAATAACTTCAATGTTCTGAAAAACAAAAAGCTTTCTTCCGTTTTGACTTTAGATAGCGTTGTTTCGTTTACAAATTATTTTCATCATTTCGCCTTATAAAATAACAAAACGAACCAAGAAGTAAGAACCAGCTACATACTCCTTAATAAAAACAGTTTTATATTACTCTATCAAAACTCGTACAGTATATAAATAGAGTAGCCATTTAAGATTTCGCTCAGCAACCATGTCCTGTAACACTACAATGAGACCGGTAGATAAATAAGTACAAAAAATCGTTTCAGAAATAGACCCCCTTATACTGCAGCTGCCAGTACCGGCTCAAGGCAAGCCGCTTCTTTTAGGCCGTGTTTTGCAACGTAAATTGAGATTTCTTTTTTTTACAAATGGCTAGAGCTAACAATACTAGTGTTGTTATTTTGTAACGCTACTTCTGAACAATATTTAAACTCTGTGGCTGGTTCCTATATTTTACAATTCAATCTCTTGCCTTAGCATTGTTTGAACTTTAAAATTACTTGTATGGAGCTTATGTCAAATTTTAACTAATAAAAGGCATATGAACAGTCGGTAAGATATACGTCGATATAGTTTGGAGGTGTTTGAAAATTGAAATGCGTGTCAATGAAACTTTAGATGCTCTTGATTTGAAAAGTTTCTGGCGGGAACCTATAGAGTAATGTTTTAATAATAATAATCATTTATTTCAATGGCTACATCGTCTTAAATAGTGAGTAGGTAATACTCCTTAAGACTACAAATCTGTATACATTTAATATCATTGTTACATACTTAAGTAAACAGTTTTGCTGTGTAGTTTTATTTTATGTATTTTTTTGTTGCTGGGGATTTTCTTGTCACTTCTCTTTAAACAACGATAACACGTTGCCAAGCCGTGTTTGTTACACAGAATAAGAAGTAAACTTGATTTTTAATTTGTATGTAGATATGGGCTTCAAAAAAAGTTCTTCAGTAGAACGTAGTTGGAATAAAATAACAAATTGTATTTAATTTTATAATGTACTGGTTAATAATAGACAATAGTTGCAGGATATTGTGTGTTTTCAACGAAGTAGGTGTTTGTGTTGAAAATCTAAACTGTTTTATTGAAATGTACTTTTTCGAGCTGCCGCAAGAACTCCTTCGTTTGGCGTCAGTCAAAGACTTGCAAATTGGCCGAGGCTTTTGCTTGAAGATTATTCTAGAACTTGAATATTTATGAATACGTAACACTGGCTTGGGACCTGATTCGTACGGAGCCATATTTAAAGAGAAGAATGATGTTCGTATCGTACACTACACAAATACCTTGGGGTTGCCAACCATATAGTTTTAAGAAACAAAAGTAAAATATAATTATTAAACTTAAAAATCTTTGAACTATTAATATTATTCAACCCTTCCGTATTCAAATTCGGATTTTCTATCAGGAATCTAAACTGTTGTTCGCTAACGAACTGAAAAATGCACCTACGTATAGAGATAGAAGGTTCTCCAACGATTTAAATACAGAAATAACTTTTCACGGTGCATTTTCATTGCAATTTTATCGTTGAACTTAAATGTCACTTGTTGCTCTACTAATCATTTCTACTATCGAATAAAGCATCTACTTCGATCAAGACAGAATTACTACATTTTATTGACGTCATCTTTATTTTTGCTAAAACATAGCCTGATTTTGAAATACTAGAATGCTCTAAATTACTGTGTACAGATTTATTAAGCACTAGTGGTTCCAGCAGTCTTTGTCTAGCCTTGAAAAAATAAAATCCTAAAATCCGAATCCAGCGCCAAGTATTTTGTTTAGATTGACATTTTTAAATTATTAATCTCTTTTAAATGGAATGTCCAATTTGATTAATTCAAAAAGTAATCTACAAGTATTGAAACAGTTTTAAATACGAAAATAAATATTTGGATAAGAATTAATACAAATTCATGGATAACGTGGTCTGATTTTGGTCGGCATTTCTATCAACTTTAAACAAATTTAAAAGTAGTTCTAGTGAGATAACTACAACAGTTGGACATATGGTATAGCGAAGTTTTTGTAAATATGTGCTTTAATATTGTAGAATATTTTTGTTGTTTCATCAATAGTTTCCGCAGCGCATGCGACTAAAAACTTTTTATGGCTAATTTTTTTACACCTTGGGTTACATTATTGAAGTTTCAGTAGGGATCCCTAATTTTTTCTAGTAATAAATATAGCCAATATTGCTCCAGGATAATGTAGCATTCTAATGGTGAAAGAATTGTTGAAATCGCTCCAGTAGTTTTGAGTTTATTCGTTACAAACATACAAAAATACAAATCTTTCCTCTTTATAATATTAGTATAGATATACTACAAAGTTACAAAGTGATAAAGCGATCGGTCTAGGCCGCGATTCTATATTTTATTATTTAGTCTTTTACCATAAGTCGATATAAGACGGTTCATTTCTATCTTTCAATTGGTTTGAATCAACCAAAATGATCCATATAAACATATACTTGAATCGTTCGTTATCGATGAATATTGTTGTGTCCTTTCAGTTCTGTGCCTTTCAACCAAATTGGTTTAATTTGGTTATTCGTCTAAAGGGTGATTTTTCAATCTTCAGATAAAAGTCATCAAAAGTGTATAGGTAAATACCTATACACTAATGTAGCTAATCATTAACGCGTTATTTTTTAACACTCGCATTTGGCCAGTTAGTAACACATTATTCCAGATGTAGCAGTTAAATTATGTACCTACAATTGAATACAATACACTTTAATCTTAAGGCTGCCATACGATATGGGTAAATAAACAAAAAAATTATAAAAGATCTAAAGGCATTTTAAAATTGATCAAAAAGGATGATTGAAATATAATGTGAATTTTAAATAAGTAAGTAACTTGATATTAATTTATACTTATTTTACGCCGCAAGGATACCAGACAAGCTTTTTCCTTTGGAACGCACCTGCTCTATATCCTATGGCCTACTTACATCTCTCTCTCGCTCATGAAATGTCATCTATGTTGTCCCTTTCTACAATATCGCATGTTTGTTTTTATAGCATGCCTTATTAAAGGCGTGATTGTGATCTGAATGAATTAATGGACGCCTGTCCGATGCTTTTATATCTCCCGCGTAATTTTATGTATCAATATTATGACTATCTGGTGGGTAAGTACTATTTATCTATACTACCTATCTACCTATACTTCTTTTAAATATTATAATAATACAATTTATACTATACGAAGGTTTTCCATATCTATAAGCTTGCATGGCCTAAATTTCAGATCGGTGTCCTATAAACCCTATCTAGCGAAAACTATACCATTATTACAATCATACACTCTCAATGATAGGCACCCTATTAATTTCAATTCAATTTATTTAATGCGAAAATGGGTCTATACAAAGGTAAATTTAATATAGTACATTTCTTCAAATTCCGCCTCTTGGAATGCATATACAATACACATACCAGCCTGCTTAAATTTGTACAGTATAATATATTTAATTTTATCTAATTATTTAATGAATTACATATGTGTTAAAACGTCAATCAAAAATTATTAAATTTGTGTATTTAATTTCAATGATGTCAATTAAAATAAATAGTAACATAGAGTCAAGGTTCATAATATCTTGTATATATAGATTATTCATAAAAATCTATATTATAATTTTGTCATTTAAGTATTCATTTACACTATAACATGCCTTTATCAAAATATTAAGAAATCTTAATATTATTTTAATTTTGTAGCTATACAATGATAATAATAATATTATTGTATGGTTACAAAATAAAAATAATATTAATATTTCAGAAGGTCTTGAATAAATTGGTTGGTTGCTAATTTTTGGATAGGATGCTATAGTTTACCCTAATTCTTTAGGATTAAAAGTGTCCTCGTTAATTTTTCCTTGTCTCTGACTAGATCTTCAAAACGTGCAGTCGTATTTAAAAAGAAGCCGCACAGAGTAATAAAGTACATATCTTTCGTGTACTAACATGATATTTACAGGAGAAACAAATACAAATGACGATGCTGTATGGTCTAACATCTTTGCCTGTTCTTCATATATTAAAGATTAGAAATACTCCTACTAGTAATAAAGTATAAGTAATACATTTCTCTCCACTAACCCAAATAACGTTAAACCAACGCAAGGATCGATCGAATGACGCAGTACTGAAATGTCTAACTACGTAGTCTAGCAAGTAGGTATCTGTTATAAAAACTTGAGTGAAGTGCCACGTGACAAAATTCCTACAAGCAATCCCTAAAACGCTTCACCTGGAAATATGGACATGTTTAAAGTTTATGACAAGACAGTCCTTGAAATGTTATTTACCGAGTAGCTTTACGCCCGCGGTTTTGCTCGTATTAATTTCGAGTCTGGTTTATGAAGATGAAACATGTAACTAACATTATATACATACTTAATAAAGACAGACGTTAAATTCCATCTTATCAACTTATTTTCAAATATCATCATAGAAATCATTTTAATTACTGTTTAAATAACAATTAATGCATTATTTAACTGCTTTTAATTCAGGTGAGTTAATCTGGGATAATGTTAAAGGTATAGGCCGATTCACGCAGATATGGAGATGGGTGTAATGCGTAATTTGTAATGCGACATTGTGAATGATGTTAAATATTGACACTAATGTGGGTATGCGTTAACACTTTTTTAACGCTTTAAATAAGACGCATTCGACCACAGTCTAAATCTTTAACACTAACGCAAATAAAGCCGCACCCTTATACAAAATTATGACGTCATTCACGTACAAAATCAATAAGCCGCGATGTTTTATAAGATGACAAAAGGTGTCTCAGTTGATTTTGGAGTTGAATAGGTTAGATGATAACCTATTTTATATTCAGTAATCTGTAACATACATGGGCAAACCCAAGGATCCGGCCCTCCCCCAGCTTCAATTCGGCCGGCGAGACATTCAGAAAATTCAAATAACGATATGAATTTAAATCGATAAATAATATTTTTAAGCGTACGCAGTGGAACACCACTGATCGAGTCAGACATAGTTAGAAAGAGAAACAGATAAACATTCGGAAAGCCGCCCGATGCTCTTGAAGCACTCTCGTACGATCGAGAGTATTCTAGTTGCTTATTGGGGGTATATAAACCGCTCAAACACGCGTGTCAATTCATTACTTCTTTCTTAACAACTGATAAAGTTTGCTCTACTGTCAGAGCAATAATTCACTGATTAATTTTCTGAATATGGATAGCACTTTTAATATTTTTGCAAATCCTTGTAAGTGTAATGTGGAAGATGCTCCGTCCGCTTCACCTACAAATGGAGTTGATCAAGCTTCAAGAAGACTCATATTTGAAGTCTAAATTTGATGATGTGGATGGAACTAATAGAATGTTACACAACATACCATTTCGAAAAAAAGTATCCACAGCTGAGAGTTCGCGCACAAAAGATAATTTGCAGATTCAGAAACACGTATAAATGTGAGCAGCTTTTTCAGTCATGAAAATTAATAAAAATAAGCATCGTACTCGGCTTACATATGTTAATTTATAAAATATTTTGCGCCTATGTACTACTGATATTGACCTCAATATTGTTTCTCAGCTTCAAACTCTAGTATCTAATTTTCATTTGATTTTTCTATCTTTTTTATTTTATCTATATCTTTTTTATTATTTGGGGTCGGCACAATATGTCTTTTCCTTCCACACTCCTCTACTCTGACATACATCTTCTGTCACACCACATATCATCATATCATCCTTTACACAATCCATCCATCTTTTTTTGGTCTACCTTTACATTTGTACCCATCTATCTTGAAATTTAACATTATTTTTGTCCCATATTATATGCCCATACCAACTTAATCTTCTTCCTCTCAATTTTTCAGTCACGGGTGCAACTTTCAAAGATGCCCTTATGTAGGTACTCATTTCTCACCTTATCCATTCTTGTAACACCACACATTATGCTATTATAATGAATAACTAAAAAAATGTGTAAATTTTTGTGGGTTTTTTTTATTCATTACTACCTACTTATTTCTTGCCTACGGCCCGCGGCCCGATTAAGTTACGAAATTACGCCCTCACCTAAGCAAGGGATGCCCATACAATCTACAATATTATAAAATTGTAAAAATGCCGAGTATGTAACATGTACAGTGTAACCTATAATATAATGTCTCATGTCATGGTTATTTGTCATGTACCCTGTTAGCTACATACATATTTTATAGAAATTCCAAAAAGCATAAATATCTATTTCCAATTTAATCTTATAACCGTAGAAAAAGTATAAGCGAAATGACATTTTTTTAATAAAAACATAACTGAGAAAAACTTCCTAAAAGTCCTACACTCTTTGGTTAAAATTTATATTATTGTACAGAATAAAAATTGCGTTTATTACCCTACTAAAGGCGGCAATACTTGGTTGTCTAAGTAATGCCGCCTTCGCCCCCGCAAGTGAGAACCGATTACGGTTTGCTGTAACGGTATTCAGGCACACTAGCGCTACGAGCGATAATTGTTGAAACTAAATCGATTACTTTTAAAATGAAAATTTTATTTTTTTAATTTCATCATGTTTTGGATTGTTGTATTACTTGAATTTACTTTATATAAATGAGGCTAAAGTCTGTTCCAAATAGGACGCTATAGGACAAATTGCAAACTAGAAAAAAAAATATAATGGTTCTAAGTACATTACTATTAAATAGTAACAGGAAAGAAATATTTCTATATACCTATTTAGACTTTAAGTTAACGAATTAAAGTTTGATGGACAGAAAAAATCTTTTTGTTTTATTATTAAATTAAGCAGGTAATTAAGGTAATCAGATAATTTAAAATCAGAATATACTTCAAGAAACATCATATAAAAGCCTTTTATAGTCTTCATTTGCATCGAATTTAGTGTGAAACGGATGAACTTTGAACATTGGCAATTGCACGTACTCTATGTAATTATGCGACGCCACTCAGACCTCCCCCTAGACTCGAATGTTTTTCTTAAGCGCCAAAGTCACCCAGTGTGTAATGTACCTGTTACACGAACAACCTTTGCCAGCCGACATTAAGTCTCCTTAAGTTCGCTTTTATATAATAAAATACATAAAAATATATCTATTTACTCCATCACTTCATTCAAAATTAAAAAGAAACTTGCTGAACATTTACAAAAATTAACTTATAATGAATAAAACTGAATATCTGCTGAGTAAAATTAAATCTTGATTGAACACTTATCTGATCATAAGTTAAACCAAATAATATTTTGTAATAAACACCCATGAGAACCTACAACTAACCCCCAAGACACAGGTGCAAACTTAGTTTGGGGGTAGGAAAATAACATTGTCAAATTATATACATCTATGTAAATTAATTTTGAGTGTTTATGTCATGTATCTGACTTATTACAATAAATTATTATTATTTATATCGCAGAAACTATTCTGTTAGTTGGGATAAAAAGTAACCTATACTCAAACCCTTTATGTAAAGTAGGTACTTTTATATCAAACTAAATATAAATAGGTTTACGTGCAAAGCCAAAAAGAAACGAATAAAAATATCAATATCTAAACAGTCAGTTTTACGCTTACCTATTCATTTAATAATTTAATTTAATTGGTAGTTTTAATTACTCCGTCTTATCTTGACTTCAATTTTACGTAAATTAACTTTTTATGTATTTATTTCAGTCGTGGTAGCGTAATGGCTAGTGCACGCGTCCCAAATTCAAATGGCGCGGGTTCGATCCTGGCCGTAAGACATGCACCACATAGTCAGTTTTCTGACCTATTGTGCATATTGTTACAATTACCACGTGCTAACAACGGTGAAGGAAAACATCGTGATGCATCCTGCACATCAAGATAACTGATGTGTCAAACTTGCCAAGCCGCCTTGGACAAGCGTGGCAGGATACTGTCTGTTCCCCTATAGTGGAAGGGCCGAGCCCAGCAGTGGAACATTTATGGGCTGATATTATTATACATATTTTATACATGTATTTATTTATAGCAAACAGTTATATTATGTATGTGTGCGCATTGTTTTAACAGTCATTATTTTTTTATGAATCAGACAAACACAGAGATTGTTACAGTTGTGTTATGGATAATATATAACGGACAATTTTGGAGTCGATCTCAGACTTTTCGAACCAAAAATAATTAAATAATGGACAGTATGTTTACGAAAATTATCCTGCTAGGAATGGAACTAAGCAGGCCAACGTTTAGAGTATAAGACTGCAGTAACTTTAAACTATTACTGTTATACTTACTTCCCTACTCCATCTAGTATAATGTTAGTGTTATAATAACAATATTTAACGTAATTCACAAATAATAACAATATCGCATCACAAATAACGCATTAAACCCATCGCTGCACATCTGTGTGAAACGGTCTCTAACACTAATATTATCCCGGATGAAGCAGGGACATAAGACCTTATAGGGGTTCTCACTCACCTGCATATGCCGTCGAGATGAGAGCGCGAGTGTTCCGCGCGCGCTCATCTTTCCTTCCATGGGGCGCGTTACAAACCGCCCCACGCCCGGACTAGACCTAGGCGATGCCGGGGGACAAAAGAAGTCCCCCAGCAATGGAAGAGGCCTGTGCGTGAGGCCCACTCCTGCCAGGGTACGCGGAGCTGGGAATTCTATTTACCCGTAGCCCTGGCATAAGGCGCAGGACAGAACACCCAGGGGTTTTAGTGGATATCCCTAACTGGGGAGTGGTAATAGCATGGCACCAGTTCTGACTGGGCATACTAGTGCCACCCCCGATCTGGCGAATCCCACACACGGGTCGCGAATTATCCCCCCAGGCTTCTTTGCCTGTCGAAAAAAAACCAAAAAAAAAGGGACATAAGACCTAATTCAATTAAAATCTGAAATAAACAATACCTAACCTCTACTACTCAAAATAATTTCGAAACATCGAAGATCTTCCTCGTAACAAATATCCTACACAATTGAGTTGTTATATTATTGTTAAATATAATAGGTACAGGTTAAAATTGTCGACGGTTTACGCAACAGGAAGTGAGTAAAACCGCAAACTTTATCGACGAGAACACAGTGTCGGTTCGTGTGAATTCACTATTATTCACAATAACATAAAAATTTAAAATCGAATGAGTGACATTTTGCTGTACAATTCTATTTTAAAAACTATAATATTGTTTGTTCAAATTCAATAATTGTAGCAGAACATTTTGCCTGTGCTTTTAATAAAAATTCGGTGTTTATGTTGAAGATTTTAACTGTTTAGTGAAATGCGCGTTTTCGAATTGCCAAAAAATGGGCATACTAGATGTACTCGTAGTTAAAAAGATAGAAAGGCGTAGGAAACACTTTTTACGACTTTTGAAAAGCATAATCATTTGATATTGTATTAATCCTTGAAACTTTAAAATTTGTCACAAAATCTATCTATAATATTATAAAATTTTAAACATGCCGTGTCTGTACATTGAAGTTATTTACAAAAAAAACAAGTGGAATAAACTACATAAACGATGGAGAACACAATGCATTTTTTTAGATTTCTTTGTTCGGAATTCACGTAAAAATTAATGAGCCGATTTCGATGCGGTTTTCGCTGATCGACAGCAAATTCTTAGACTTAAAATCTGCTCTACTATTTATTCTGGGAATTCAAGGGAATTTTTTCTGGGAAGTTATATAAAATGGCCACATTAAAAAAAATCGATTTCCAGTGCAATTTTTTCACTGATCGATAGCAAATTTTGTGTAATAAAATTTGTGATTTCTACCCCGTGAATTCCGCGGGAATTTCCCCGGTAGCGGTTTGAAGTTCGGGTGCATAAAAATTTAATTAATTTGGAATAAGCATTCCAAAACAGTTTCCACTAATACAATCTTTTTTAAATCCTGCGATAATTTGTATCCCGGGAATCTCACAGGAATTTCATGTCAAAAGTGGTTGAAGTCGCGGGCATGTCCTAGTTAAGTTTATAAAAGTTTTAGGAGACTTAATATACATACGTATTATATTTTATAGAGTATTAACAATTAAATAAAAACTAAAGCACTCTGTATCGCAACGCTAATGCGTTGCCCGAGGTACAGACCAGTCTTTTGGTCACGTGAGACGTCTACGTTTACGTCGTCTTTTATAGAGGATATCTACATGCGCGAGAGCGATTCGCACATGGCTACAGGTTTAATTAATATTGTGTTTGTTCTTGTTGCAGGATATTACCAGCCGGCAGGGCCCCTGATAAAGGAAACGAGTGCCGAAGCAGAGAGATCCCTCGGCAGATTCCACGCACAACCACACTACCACGCACCGCATCCGACTGTAAGTGTACACCTTAATCAACTAAATGTGATTTATAGGTATTTTTTAAATCGCGAAGATAGCAAACAGGTAGATGGCCCAGCTGATGGAAAATGGTAATCGTCGCCTATAGACCTTTTTAACGCCAGGGGCGAAGCCAGTGCGTTGCCAGTTGCCATTTAGGGTGAGATGGGATAGGATAAAGAGTATGAGATACAAGGGATCAAACAGAAGAAATGGAGGAGGGGGAAGTGGGCCATCGGAACTTTCGCTGATCGTCCGAAACACGATTAGCCGAAGGCTAACTGTTTCACACCGAACGTGATATCATACCGATCGAGCCGGCCCTCAGAACTATAATCAAAATAATGGATTCCGGTATGGCTCTACCGCTTAAGAGTAACTGTGGAGTCAATTTTAGACGGAAGATCTATCAGTTCAATAGGTTCGTTCGTGTAAACTTCTAATGCCCCTGCTACACTTGGCATAATGTTAGTGTCAGTGACTGTGACCAAATTCTACTTACTTATGATGTTTAAAAGTAACGCATTAACGATTTAGTTACATTATACATGTACGTGTATCTCTCAATATTTAACGTCATTAATAGTGCGCATGTCAAATAACGCATTAAACCCCCAACTAAGTCTTCCTGACACAGACACTCACATTGTCCCAGGTGTAGCAGTGGCATTATACCTAGGTAGGATATAAAATTCTATGAAAATCATTCTATTGTCGAGAATCCAAAATCAAAAGTCAAACGTGGAATTTTGCAAATGTTATTTTTTTATAGTACAATAGTCAATAAAATACAGTATTTGGCCTTTGATAAGCATACAAAGCATAGATATATACAGATCAATCTTCTTTATCTTCTTAAACATCTACACAATTTGTTTATAGATAGCCAGTCTTGAATATTCTTGGGGACTTGACTCCATGAATATTCAAGTTTAAGAATAAAATTCGAGCAAATTCTTTATCGAAATAGTAGGTTTTTTCAATTGACACGAAACGAGAAAATTCTGTGTCCTGTTAACTTAGCATTTCTTATATATTCCAGGTATTACCACAGTATGGACCTTATTACCCGGAGCTATGCTATGGCCGGTATTACAGGCCTCCGGGACCCTACCACATGCCAACGCCACAACCCGACGCACAGGTACCTATGACAATACTACTTTTTCGTTAGATATCGATACGATATGACAATTGGGCCTGAGTTCCACGAAAGCGTAGAGAAGATAATTACGCGAAGACGCGCTGCCTACCATGATTGGATGATGTCGACGTGGAGAGTAGCTCTAGTAGTTCTACAAACTATATCTACATATAATATTAGGATATCTTTTGGTGATTTACAAAGCACCTTCTCTCTTCTCTGGTCCTGTTTACTTTGTTCGAAACCAGCCCTTCTCATCCATTTGCATAGACTGTATGTGGACCCAGTAACTTTATCAAATATAGCTATGACATACATAGTCCGATGGATAGGCAAAGCAAAGAACATGACAATTTTGTAAGGGCAATTTTTTGCTAAAATAACTCCGGAATGATACATTATAGCTTTCAATCCCCAAGTAATACAATTTATTGGAACCTCTTCTTAGGTGAGCTGTTATTTACTTGCTGCAAGTAACGCAAACATTTGAGAAACCGTTCCAAATGTAATAAAAAAAAAATAACATATGTGTTTTTCTGATGATTACAGATAGTGGGCGTGGGTAGTGAGCCGTATCCTCCACAGTACTACGGCACGCCGCCGTGCTACCAACATTCACCACAGAGGATACCATACGTAGGTTAGTAATTTTAACAGAACAAATCTCCTAATTCTGAGTGATATATGGGTTCCGTTTGTAAATTGGTAGCATTGACTGGTTCAGAAACCCGGTAGAAGTCATGGATCACTTAACGGTTTATGAAATCTGCAAATCCGAATCAAACAAATGGGTGGGTGGGTCCTCTATTGTCATCTTATTGCACTCCACTGCTCTTCATGTTTGTGTCATACTTGACTCCTCCTCTCCTCTGCTTTCCTGATCTAACGCCCACTGGCGACTTTATGTAGATCATTGGTTGTTCAGGCTGAACTTTTTCGAAGAGACGGCTTCTGTTCCAGAAATCGTCTATCGGACTTCGGTCCTGCGAAAGACATGACTAATCTATTGCCAAGTGGCAATAAGTAAGCAATAAGCTTAAGTAAGCTGCCATATATGGCAGCTTCCTCATTTACGGTGATTCTCTTACCGATATAATCTATTGGGATTTTATTCATAAGAGAAATTCTAGTTGAGTAGCCCTAATAGACTAAAAAAAGATTTTTCCATGTTTCAGAATACCGCGGATGCCCGTGCCCATTGAACGCGTGTCCAAAAAACGTCCTTATTGGGCCCGCTACTGGTAAAGCCCCAGCTGGTGGGGGCCCAGCGGACGTTCCCTCCACCGCGCACCCCGGGGCCGCCTTCCGCGCGAAGGCGAGGCAGTGCGCGCTCGATGCCACGCACGACACGCATGGCAGCGGCAAGGCGAGTACACTACCCCGTACACCGTTCACTCATGACCACACTCACGCACTCACTTGCTCACTAATCAGATGATAAGGGATATGAAACCATTCGTACCAATGACCCTGACGATAGAAGCCAGATCCGCAAAACGCGACCCAAGTCTCTCTTGTACATGTAACCAATGGACACTTATAAGACGTCTCTTACGATATTTTGGTTTTGTAAAAGCCACTCTCGTGCTCATGCCAGAAAACCATAAGAGTTCACCCTCGACAGATAAATACTTCAGAGAGAGGTCATCATCAACATCACATAAAACAATTATATAATAATAATCATCAACATCACATAAAATAATAGTATTAACCGGTTATCTAATAATACTAACAACTCTTACTACACATTACGCGTTTATCTTCACCAAGCGTTCCTCTGCTTGGCAGTAAAATCTTAGTTATCCTAGTCCGTGTCACATGTACTAAAGAAATGAATGAAAATAAAGATAAGTAATATTGAATTTATAAGACAGATAGGTAAATAGTAGGGGTTCCAGTTCCTATGACATTTTTAGTTTTAAACTACATGCACGAATTGCAAAAACAATATTTACATTTATAATCTATAGTTTTGCTCTTATAGGATCCGCCTTTAGAACCGGAGTCGCCGGCAGCGGCGGACGCTCCCCATCCTTGCCCGTTGCCGGCCATCGGCGGTGCGTCACCGAAACGCGAGTTGTACGATGTTCGGGATAACTTGCGGATACCAGGGCCAGTGGAGGCGCTCGGACCCCCCTCCCCAGCACGGGGATCCGCGGGGGTGTGCGCCCCCCAGCCTCCACCTGGCGCCCCTCGCAGGGCCCGTCTCGGCAAAGCCATGGCCAGGAGATCCCTTGCTGGGGACGATACTGGTCTCCTTATAACCGCACCACAATCCCACCATACTTTACCCCATCACAGCGATGCCGATGATGATGTTCTAGCAATCTCACCACCCATCTGCGCTCCAATTGATTTATCATCCTCGGACGAAAGATCAACGCCTCTGGTTGACGTGAAAAAAGAAAATGAAGGGCCTACGTACGCGGCATCCAGAAAGACAGATGCACAGGCGCTTAGGGAACACAACAGTACGACAGTATCAGACTTGACTAC
Source organism: Dendrolimus houi (assembly GCA_039645545.1). Taxonomy (NCBI): domain Eukaryota; kingdom Metazoa; phylum Arthropoda; class Insecta; order Lepidoptera; family Lasiocampidae; genus Dendrolimus; species Dendrolimus houi. The sequence goes on from CM077132.1 coordinate 12,620,648, forward strand.
AGTAACAGAAGTTAATAAGGCTGTGAAGCGGAGATACTCTAAACCCAAATTAGAAATAGATATGTTAGATACACAATTGGAGGAAGGATGTAAGACCAACGGAATCGGGGAACATGTTAAGTTACAGAAACGTAGAAAAGTTTCAAGTGATCAAACAGATGCACCACGGATAGAGACTATAACAAAGGAGCCAAAAAAGAAATCACAAACTAAAAGGCCACCGAAAACACCTACAACGGAAAAGAAATGTGTTAAAAGAAAATCGGATACTAGTGTGCCGAAACCCAAAAAACTCTGCTTAGAATCGCCTAGCGAAGAAGTATTACGGCTTAAAAACGTAGTAGCTATCGTCGAAGAACCTTTGACGACAAAACCAAAAACAAAAAGCGCTTTGCTACTGGATAATTTAATAAGAAAAAATAGTGTGGATAGAGCTGATGCTAAAGGCTATGCATCAGATGCAGAACTTAATCCTGCTGAATTATTCTTACCTCCCAATGAAACTGTCATGCAGAATTGCAATAAGAAAGGGCTTAATATAAACAACAATGTAATAAAAACTGGAACCGTTAATGGGGTTCGGCCTAATACTTTAGCGGCAGTAAGCGAACTTATAGGAAAGAAACTTGCATACAAGAATGCTTGTAAACTGGAAAAAGTAGACTCTAAAGTGACCAATTCTTTATCAGTATTAAAAACGCCCACTGTAAAAGCCAGCTTAAAAGAAGAACGAAAAGGTCATATAAAATGTGAATCAAATGATAAGTTTCTATCAGATACAGGTTTAATTATTAAAAAAGACTCCATAAAAACTCCAGAAATCAAGAGCGAAGAGTCGAAAAATGTTTTGAACGGATTATTAGAAAGCGTCATGAAACCTGAAACACAAAATGTAATTACGGCCCAACTTGATATTTCTAAATCACCAACCAAACCAAACTCAGAGACAACCATTGAGGAAAAACAAAAAACAGCTATAAACGAAACTACGGAAGCTGAAGCAAAAGAATGTGATAAAGATGAAGCTGCACAGAGAATATCAGAGAAGGAATGTGATAAAGTGGAAGGAAAGCGAAACATAGTGAAGCGATGTAAACTGACCAATGGAGAGTTAAAAGCCAAGAATGTGGAGAAAGTGGTCAAGTTGTTAGTATCGAAGCGGCCGGCGATAAAGACAGACGAGGCTACTTTAGTGGTTGAAGAGGCGTGTGCTTCGCCGACGCCGATTGGTTGCGGCAGGAGGGCAAGACGGAGAGGATTCGCGGGAAGGAGGGGCAGGCGGCCGCGGTCACCTCCCGCGCCCCTCACCCTGCAGCCTCGCCCACCGCCCCGGTGGAGCAATGGCTGGAACTGGGACGGCGAACACTACCTTTCCAAGGTCTATCTCAATGTAAGTTATTTATTTTGAAATTAAACTTCTTCAGAATCTTTATGAATTGAAATTCGATGAAACGAAAAAGCGACACTAAAAAAAGATAAACACATAAATCTATAGGACTAAGCCTGCGAGAAAATGAGATAGAATACATTATATTTAATAATTTAAACACTATGCTCACACAGATAGAGTTGGAAATGTTTTGAAGTTTTTCGTTAATATTTCAAACTTCGTGTTTTAAAGCTTAAATATATATATATTATAATAATATATGAAATATGACGTCACGAAATTTAGAAACCCTCCCACCCCTTGTCACACTTCTACTGCGTGTGAACTGCACACCCCCATTTTTAAAAAAAATATTACGAGCTTCAGGGCTCGAATTAAAAATACCGTTGGAACTACTATAGAATTTATTAGAACTGTACAAACACGTATAAAATAAATACAAATAAAACTGGGTGCAACCAGTTCACACTGCACGATTCGCTGTAATTCGACACGCGCAAAGTCCGTCGTCTATATCGCTAATCGAGAGTACTACAAACGTCTTACTCGTCTCGTAGTCGTCGCTTGACTGCCCCACCCCTCCATTCGGGCATTGTTTTATACTAACTATACAGTACAAAAAAAATCGGCCGCGCGCACTGAGTTTCCGAGAAATAGTAATTTGCACACCTGGTTATCTATTCCTGCGAACGGCCAACAAAGTCAAAAACAATAACAAAGGCTATTGTCTAATTGCAAATTTAAATACGAAGTAATAAAAAGAACTCCGAATGCGGGAGGGGCAATAAACGAGATGCGCGGCATTTCTTTGTCGGTATGTGACCATTGGTGTGCAGGTGGCCCAACTTGTAACAATATAAAGTTTATAATTTTAATGTAACAACACCAAGAAACTGCAGCAAAATTTATCTAAATAGTCGTTTCACATTTAAAAGTGATTGTGACATTCAGAGCCTATTAGCTGACTTCCGGTTTGTTAGGAATGTTTTTAATTAATAAACATTACTAATATACTTCTTTGTACTTCTTATTTGTACATAGCCACCACTTATAACATTTCTTCCTTAAAAGATAAACTAAGTCTATATAGAAAAACTAGGATTTGTCGCGACTACGTCCACGCTTGACTTGAAATTCCCGCGGGATTCTCGGGACACAAAGTATCGCAGCATTTCAAAAAGTATATAAGCTATCCTTTTAGTGGAGGTGTGTCGGAATAAGCTAATTTTTATGCATCCAAACAACTCCAAACCGCTCCCGGGAAAATTCCCGCGTGATTCCCGGAATAAAAAATATCACACTTATTACATTAAATTTGCTATCGATCAGTAAAAATATCACATTGGAATTCGATTTCTTTTTAATCTGGGTAATTTAAATCATTCCCAAAAAAAATTCCGCAAGATTCTCAGGATAAAAGGTAGCGCAGAGTTTAAGTCTAAGAATTAGCTGTCCATCAGCGAAAACCGCATCGAAATTGGCTGAGTAGTTTTTACCTGAATCCCGAACAATTTATAGTCGATTTTTTTTACTGGCTTCAATGTACAGACACGGTATGATTAGAATTTTATAATATTATATATTAACGCGATACACCTCTATCGTTTCAAACGACCATACGCGACGACAATCACTATCCACTAGACTATAGTATTATCCATGCACTAGACGCCTGCCGTCTGTTATCCATCAAGCAGATAATCGCCTCAAATATTTACCCAAGAGTCTTTTTGAATCGTATACGAATGTCATAATTACGCGAGTGATTTGTGTTTGGATGTGCGTTGTTTCTCATTCTTTTCTAATTCATGCAAACTCTCATCTGTTAATTTATTCGAGCACTTAAGTATGTTTAGTTACTTATGTGTGTTTACATATCTTCTAAAACCCATAAATTATTTAGAACGACTCGCGGCTGGACCGCATGGCGCGATGCTGGTCGCGGATGAGCCACACGAGTGGGGACCGGGTGGCGCGTGGCGACTGCGTGCTGCTACGCGCCTCACTTGCGCGGGCGCAACCCTTCGTCGCGCGAGTCGCCAGCTTATGGGAGAACCCCGATGATGGTATGCGATTGACATTATATAAATACCGGCTAATTTACAGTTGGCTATGGATTTTTTATATGGCTTCGGTTTTTTTGAAGTGAAACTTCTTTAGAATCGCTGTAATTTGAAACTCGATGAAACGAAAAAGTGACACTAAAAAGAAATAAACACATTTTTTTTTTTGGGGTAAATCTATGGGACTAAGCCTGCTAGAGAATCAGATACGAGTTTCACATTGAGCAGCACAAATTAGAGAGTCAATAAGACCGATGATTAAACATAGGTCCAATTTGGACCGAAACAAAACTGATAATAATATTTTTTAGATTAAAACACTGAAAAATTGAAAGTGATACTAAAGAAGTTTGTTTTGAATTATAATATGTTGACAGAAGTAGGCTAAAGAAATTATATTTATATTAATAAAAGTTACAGAAGAATTATCTGTGACTACTTATATTCTGTGAAGTTTCACTTCTACTGCGTGTGAATTGCACACACACGCAATGTTTACACAACTAATAATCCCTCTCAATGTACCTGCGCAGTAGACCAATTTTTATAGACAACCACTATTTGTTTTTATTAAACAGATTAATGTCGTTGTCTCTGGCATATTACCTTATACTGTACGTTAGTTAGTGTGTGATTTTTTTTGTAGTCGTCTATTAATCATTTTGGAAATATATCGATGAAATTATTTTGTTATTTTTAAATTTCGAGAACTGAACTTACTCTGATGTACATAGTTAAAAACTAATATGGGTAGTAATAATTGGCCCTAATGTAAAGTAAAGCACTATTATGCAGTTGGTTATATTGTGCTTGAAAGTGAAGCAGACTAAAGGATGCAGATTTTGGAATAGAATGCCGAACGCGCTGCAGTGCGTTACGAGAACGCAGACAAGCTACAAAAGTTTATAAAAAATGCTTCACTTCATTTGACATTTTGTTTGCGTAGGCTCCGTCTATATACATTAATGGTCTAAAGTCTTTTGATGTATTGTGTATTTACCCTGATAAAAGAGTGGTCGTTGGCAGGTGAGATGATGGTCTCGCTGGTGTGGTACTACCGACCGGAGCACACGGAGCACGGGCGGCAGGCGGGTGACGCGCCCGACGAGGTGTTCGCTTCGCGACACCGCGACGCCAACTCGGTTGCCTGCATCGAGGACAAGTGCTACGTGCTCACATTCAACGAGTACTGCCGGTGAGATACCAGCCCTAGGCCACTAGTGAATGAATAAATGAACACTCTTTAGGGGCCATCCATAAATTACATACGTTAAGGCTGGAGGGAGGTTGTCGACGAAGTGTGACATTGTGTGACAAGGGGTGGGAGGGGTCCTTAATTTCCTCACGTCACATTTAAAAATCTAATATATTTAAACTTTAAAATATGTCCGACTCTATATGTATGAACATAGTGTTTAAATTATTTAAAAAACTATTTAAAGGGAAACAAAAGTAATTACGGAATTGCTGTTTTAATTTAATAATTTTTTGATGTATAATTGCAAAATATGTGATGTCACACTAGGGAAGGTAAGAAGGAGTCTCACGAATGTGACCAGCTGTGACAAGGACGGGGAGGGGTCAGAAAATCATGTAATTCATGTGACGTAATTTTTGGATGGCCCCTTATTGTTCACCCTAAACTTAAACTAATGACCGGGTCCTATATCTTATTATTCATTCACTTGTGCTATCATCGGTAGAATTTTTCCATTACTTGTTATGGAGCTTATGTCAAATTTTAACCGATAGTAAGGCAAATGAACAGTTAGTAAAATATAGAAACCAGTCACTAGACAATTAATACATTTGTATTAGACCGATTGGGGGCCTTGTCACCCATAGCAATCTCTTCCAAACAAGCCGGTGTCTAAGGAGACTAAAAGAAAAATTAAACAATAATTGTAATAAAGTGATTGACCAATAACATCTCCACTCAGCTAACGTTAGAATGTTAAGATGGATGCGTGGTTGTTACAGGGGTGGCAAATATGACAAATGAGTACATAAAGAGGTCTTTGAAAGTTGCACCTGCGGCTGACAAATTAAGAGGATTACGGTGGTATGTTAAGGCATATAATGACCCTGCTCATTACATGCCCATACCATGAAAGTCATGTGACAAAAAGTATGTTAAACTGGAAGATCGATGGTGATAAGTGTAAAGGTATATCAAAAAAGGTATCGATTGTGTGGAGTACGACATAATGATTTGTGATGTGACTCCGCTGGTATGCCAGAATCGAGGAGTATGAAAGGAAACATGTTGCAAGCTTGAAGCATAGTCTTTAGTATGGCTAAATTATGTGAGTTGACTCAACGATTTACACAACTCACTTATGAATGAGCACTACAACACTATACTATCCGTGTAGGAACGGAGAAAGAATACTAATATTCCTACGCCCAGCGGCCTGTCGTAAGAAGTGACAAAACAACCCACAGCCAGGTGGTAGAACATTTGCCCGACTGGATGGCTACCACCCCTGGTCTAGAGTATGCCGCCACAACAAACTTGAGTTTTGTTCCGGCATTAGAGGCCAGGTTCCAGTCCCATCTACGAGTACGGCAGCACATTGGTATTACCTAGTGTTGCGAATGTTTATAAGCGACGATAATCACTTTCCATCGCAGTTGGGCCTTCAGGCTGTCTGCTGCAGCAATAAAATAAAAAACTATGCTCCTCCAAGCTTGCAACATAAAAAAGGTCGATCGCAGCTATTATTTTAGTCCAGGTAATTAAAAATCAGACAATTGACGTTACTTGTATGAAGTTCATATTAAACCTTAATCCAAGTTGGATAGTATGATATAGATAGATGACATCAGTGATGTCATTTAGTGTTGGGCGATTTCGAGATTTTTAAATCACAGTTTACTCAAAGTTACAATTAAACCATAAATTGTCTCGCTCTTAGACCGCCAAAAGACACCAGTCGTGACTCCTTCGCTATACTATCAAATTAAATATGTAGTTAAGACACTTTTTTTATTGCATGAGTTCAGCAGACAGGCAGACGGCCCTGCATCCTGCCCTGGCAGGATGGAAAGCGGTTACCATCGCCTATGGAGATTTGTAACACCAAAGGTGCGATCAATGTGCTGCCGCTCTCTGAAGGGGACTGGAAACTGGTCACTAATACCGTAACACGACTCAAAGTGTTACCCCATTAGTCAATTATTTTAAGGTGTAAACTGTTCTAAAAAAAACCTTATTTCCAGCTACCGCAAAAGGTTAAAGGCCGCTGAAGAGGGCATGAAAATAACACCCTCAATAGTGCCACCACTTCCAGCCAGCGAGATCACCTCGGCAGTTGCACCAAACGACTCCAAATTACCACCATCCGTGTCACCGGAGCTCGTTCTCTTTTGCCGCAAGATATATGACTTTAGATCGAAGAAAATACACGTTCCCAATAAATGAACTGTTAATACACAAATATGGTTATTATTCGAGAGGTCGGAATCGATCTTCGGTCGGTCGGTATCGATCAATCGAGATCTATCGATTGGTTGGAATCTTTCGGTCGATCCAGTCGTTTGTAGGGTCAGGGTGACAAAGTTACATTAGTATTAACGGCTAAAGGAGTGAACACCAAAGTTAGACTTGTGTCGGCAATAATACGGACCGAGTGAGTGGAAAATCGGCAGTGTTATAGGCCGAGTGAGCCGAAGATCGGCAGTGCTATGGACCGAGTTAGCCGAAGATCGGCAGTACTATGGGCCGAGTGAGCTGAAAATGGTTTCTTGTGATAGAAAACTCGGCCATTTCTCTATTAGTAGTGGCTCCCCAATCCAATTAGTACAAAGGAACACGTTTCCGTGTTTCATAGTGACCTGTGGCCGCTTGGAATAAACTGTGTGTTAGTATTCGGCCGTTCCGTTGCTTGTGTCGTGAATAGTAGTGATTATTTTTATGTCTCGTATAAACATTTTAACAGTGTTTTGCTGTAGTCGATTGATTTTGTGGTGAATCAAGGATGCCTTTTATAATGTGTAAGTAGTTGTAAGAGAATCATGTTCAGTGATGCATAATTATAGTTAAATGTGCTCGATGTTAGTCCACTTATGAAAGATATTTTGGAGTCGATGAAAAGTTTTACCAAGAAGGATAATATGGTGTTTATAGTTTGCGTCAAATTCCATGGCCTCCCTAGATTAGCTATAGGAATTTGCGCAGTAACCTGAACTTGTATGAGAAATGATTTATTAGCTAGCCATTTTTTACTAAAGACTGTTGTTTGAAAGTGAATACAAAATAATAACTTTGAGACTCCTGCGGTATATTTGTAGGTAGACTAACACCATGTATATAGCTTGCGCCAAATCTTATGACCTCTTATAGCTACCTACAGACGGCTACGCAATAGACACTTTTTCATAAGTAAATCTGTTATTGCGCAGCCTTGCAACTAATACATTGACGCCATAAAATATGGCGCAAACTATGTGATATTTTCCTTTCGCTTGTGTGTGAGACGAGCGGGCGTCGTAGTGCTCTCCCCTCCGTAGTCGCGTTTGGACGTGCGCTGTTGCCTCGACAACTATGTTCCACTTAACTTTAGTTTGGCTGCGTGAAACACAAAAGGCATTTATAATTAAAATACGATTACTTTTAATTAACTAATTGTTAAATTGTTGTCAAAGTAGAGTCTATATTAAATTATTCTTTATTTAAGGACACTTTTATCGAGTGGATCTCTTTTAATCACGTGTCGCATTGTACCAACAACACGTATGTTATCATTATTACAACATACAAGCAATTATCAATTATTTTTTTTCTTATTAAGTTTATAAATAATAACAATGGTTCTAAAAGAATCATTTTTATATTGCATTAATTAAGTAAAACTTAACATCACAATTTCTTTATTTTTAATGAGATTTAAGTGTATTATTTGAAATTTAAATTATGTTTTTATATTTCGTGTTAGTTTCGCGTGCGTTTTGCCTCCATTTAAATTAATTACAAATCAGGGAGAGATGTCTATTAAGATTGGTAGATTATGAAAATCTTTACAATATTCAATATGTATACTATATGGAGATAATAAACTGTCGCTCTGCCTTCTAAGGAATTGATTTCGATATTGCATTTGGCCTTTGAATTTCCAATGAGGCAGTGTCGTTCATTTTAAAAGGACTGTACCATCAGTACTTTACAGAAAGACTGATTTTACGAAATTAAAACATTTTTTATTTACAATTTCATACCATTAATTTTTATAACTCCGTTTAAATGGTTTTAAGCGAGATTTTAATGTAATTTCTTATTTAAATTCGACGTTTCTGACATTTTTCTATATGAAACAGTTTGACTGTAGACGGTAGACGAAAAATAATTTTGAAATTACTCACTGACGCTTGACATCTGTCATTCTATAACTACCGCTATAGTACTGAACTCGTAAAGTCAGATTAATGCAATCAAAATGTCTCTCAAAAGCGTTAATGCCTAGTTTTAATTATTTATAATGTGTAAAAATAATTTTGATTATAAAACTTTAATTTATTCCGCAAATAATTTCCTTTGTGACCAATGTTATATTGATTAATTAATATAAGTTTCAGAAACATGACAAGACATCCAATAGTTTAAAATTGGGCAAAAAGAATAACAAGTGGGAACATTGTAACATATTTTAAATGTAATACTAGTGCGTAGAATCAAACAATAACACGTGAGTGTTGGATGAAAAAAGAGATATATTGTAAGACTATTATAGTGAAATCTCTTTATCATTAGATACATAAATTATAAGTAGTGTGGAATAATAAATAAACAGTATATTTAACGTTATAATTCCCTAGTGGATGATTGTAAAGGGCATTTATACGTTTGCAATTTGTGTACTTCGCATTCTCTCTTCACTATTTCCTACAATGTTTCTCTGGGTTACTTTACCTATCCTTCGATTTTACCTGTTTATCATTACGTTGTATATACTCTCTTTTACTTTTAAGTCTTAGTATTTTGTTGTTGTCTTTCCAGTGAGATTTAATAGTAATAATTGATATTTTGGGCAGACTATTTAAGATGCCCAGATACAATAAATTTCAATTAGCAATAGGTTTGTTCCAATACGATTCTAAACCGTTAAAAAACGATCGCATATAATATATTCAATAATTACGTTTTTTCTAAGGAGAAAATGTAATGTGCAGGCTGAATTATTATTTAAACATGTGTTGGAGTCTACCTATGTAATACTTGTGATATTGACAAGTGCAATTGAAACTAGATCGATGTGAATTCACATGTCAATGTTAATTGACTAATAAAATGAAGTGCCAATTGATTAACCGCTACATCTTTTTATAAATTAACGTTTCGAGACTATTGTCAATATGTCGAAAACAATTAATTTCATTAAAATATTCGCTAATGACACATTAATATAATTATATAAACTATGATTATTGACACCAAATATAGATGCCTTTTCAAGTTGCTTCAAGAATACTGTTATTTGACGTCGGTCAAAACCTTGCGAATTTGGCTGCAGCTGGTTCGGAGGTTATAAGGATTGGGTTTTTCCTGGTGTCTGTTTGTTTAAAGCTTATTCCGGATGCCTACTTAATTTTCAGGAATCTTTACAGAGATTCAAAGCTTGCAAAACCATATTTTTTAAAAAGTCATTTAAGTCTATATTTTCTTTGTTTTATTATATAAATTAAGTAAATAAAAATCCATTATTTTATTTGAAATCTAAAATGTATTACTAAATATATAATAGCAGCCTATACATCAATAACAAAACGAGAACTAAAAATTCTTAAACGGATATGAGTAATTTTAAATACATTGTTATTTGTGTATGCTACACTGAAAAGTTATATCTTATTTTTTTATAATAATAAAGATATTCTTCAAATTATATAAGATATATAATTAAGAAAAATCTCACTGGGTCTATTCCAAAGCTTTCGTTTATTAACTTTCTATTTCATTGCTTAATGCCAAAAATTTTGCTGCAGATTTTCTTGTTCTGCAATGGTGTAACAATCTCCTTTCTTTTACGGATGGCGGTGGAATGAATACTTTGAGTCAAAACGTACGGTTGAATTCATGACTCCCAAACCGATTTGTTTTATAACCAGTATTATAATAATTCTATACACTGGCAACTTATATATATGCACACCATAAACCTATATAAAGCCCATCAACTTGGCTACAAAGTTCGTCATATTTAAGATATAGGTTAGAGCAACAATAATATTTTTATACAGGATATGCCCGCGACCTCGTACGTGCTTGACTTGAAATTCCCGCGGGATTCCCCAGACACAAAGTACCGCAGCTATCGTTTTAGTGATAATTGTGTCGGAATAAGCTAATTTTTATATACCTGGACAACTTCAAACCGTTCCCGGGATAATTCTCGCGGGATTCCCGAGATTAAAAATATCACACATTTTATTACATAAAATTTGCAATCGATCAGTGAAAATTCACATGGGAATCCACTTATTTTTATCTGGCTATTTTAAATAATTCTAAAAAAATTCCCGCGGGTTTCTCAGAATGAATAGTAGCGCAGATTTTAAGTCTAAACATTTTCTGTCGATCATCAAAATCGGCCCAGTAGTTTTTACGTGAATCCCTAACATACAGACAAACACAAGAAATCTAAAACAGTGCATCGTGTTTTCCATCGTTTATAAAGTATATTCCAGTTGTTATTTTTTTAAATAGCTTTATTCTACAAACACGGCATATTTAGAATTTTATAATATTTATATCTAGATTAATTACACGTATCACACTTGGCCATTTTTTTGCCATTGCCGATGTGTAACATACTTAAAGAAGTTTAAAAACATATATTTTTTTATTTTTGTTACGAACTAGAACAATGAAGGAAATTTAACTATATTCTACACGTAATCCTTTAAGACTATAAGTAGAATAATGAGCCTAGGTCATCGAAGTCAAGGGGTGTGGTTCCCAGAAGGCTGGCTAGGTTACCTCGCTGGATCGCCATACTGAGTCCTAGGTAGGAACCAGCCCTCTGATCACCCGAAGAATCAATGAGTCGTTTTGATAGATCTTTGTTGAGGCTCATTCATGGCTTCAGGACCCCATGGTCCAAGCGTTTAAAAATAAACATTTTTTTACCTTGAAACTTAAAGAAAGGCATTTGGTATTAATTTGTTATAATTAAATGTAATTATTAGATCTCTTAACATGTTTATCTTGTGGACAAGAAAACTTAACATTGTTATAGACTGGTATAACTTAAACATGTGAAAAATATGAAATTAGGTAGGAAACCAATGGCAACTGATCACATCATTCATAACATAGAAGGCCAAAGGATCATGTTATTTTCCTGTTATATCTCTTACCAAAGAGCAGTATGCCTTCCATATAAAAAATATATATTTTATTTCCATCCATAATTACACTACAATATATAAATGGATCGGCATCAGTTTGTCATAACACTAGTATAGTGTGATTGTAGAGTTTTCTAGTTGCATCGAGACGATTATGATGATTTAAAATGAATAATTGCAGTACGATTCCACCGTCATTAGTGCATCATTAGTTAATTTTGGAATTAAAGAGTAAGTTCCATATTGTCACACTATAAGTGAGCTCTCCCTTGCTTGTAGGTGAATTGTTTTAAACGTTACCTGTATTCCGCTGTTGCAACCTTCTTATAGTCAATGATTTTAGATCTAGGTACTTTTACTAATAAGAGACAAAAATACCTTGTTTTTTTATTATTTATTTTGTTTCAATGAAAATTATATAGGTATATTTTTATTATCATAACCTACGTAAGTTATGTTGGCTGTAATTTAAAATTGATGTAATTAATATATGTATTTTTATTTCATATTGTAGTTTTATTCTCATGCCCTCTAGTTTCATAGATTCTGTGGTTAACATGTCTAAGCGTTTGCCTGCCTAGCTCATTGGAACGCAAAGACCCTGGATTCGATTGCTGCTATGATATTCGTAAACGAACTTTCCGCTTTTTACCATGGCTTTGGTGTCTGGGGTCGGCCCCAAAGTTGTCCGTTTTATATTACTTATAACACAAGCCTAGCTTGTTATGTTTAAAAAGTTTAAAACACGCACAGCGTATTTTTCTGCATATTAAAAAAATGAAAATATCAAATAAACAGTTTATTGAAATTGTTTAGATAAATTTCCAAAAAGTCCACGTATTTTGACAAGACAAAATAGGAAGTCGAAGCTATCTGTTTTCGGCATCCCTTTTTGTTTAAACTATTGGCATGCGTATCACCCCTTACTCAAGCTAATATTTCTTGCACCTATCCTTCTACCAGGATCGATGGGCGGTTTTCCTAGACATTTGTAATGAATGTACAGAATGTAACCGGGATTCATAAAAGGACTACTATTTAATATTATATTTATAAAATCTCTTTCTTTCACCTAATCCCCAATCATTTGAAATCCTCACAATGTATTTTCCTTCCATACTCCTCTATTCTAGCATACGCCCACTGTCAGACCATAAATCATCATCTCGACCTTCACACAATCCATCCATCTGAATAAAATATCATGAAATTAAAAAAATGAAAGTTATCCCGTCTATACATAACCATGATGTAACGGATAACTCAATCTAGAACAAACTGATCTCATACAAAGGTAATTCGTGATTTGTGAATAAAATGACTTACTTGCAATAACACGGTTCGACGGTAAAATCGAATTATCTATTTAATATTTTTAAAAGCTTTCAGGATACCTATTAGCATTTTGTGCCTTCTAAAGTTCCCACTAAAAAACTTCTTTTTCGTCTTTCTTTAATATATTCATTTTGAATTACCAATATTATTACTCTGTTAAAATTTAAACGTGCCTCAAACCTCTAATGGAAAATTAATAATTAAATTAAAAATGAGGATATCCGAGAACCAAGGTAACCAATATAACTCTCAAAATGAGTAGTTTGAAGTGGGGTAGGGCCGGTCACAGCTGTCGCAGGAACGATGGCCGATGAAGCAGACGAGTCGGCGGCGGCGGCGGAAGAGGACGCCCTCCAGCCGGATCGACTGACGACCTACGTAAGGTTGCCGGTAGGCCCTGGATGAGGAAGTCGGATGACTGAGATGAGTGACGCCGACTTGGAGAGGCCTACGTTCAGCATTGGACTGACAAAATGCCTCAAATACCTATTTTTTTTTTACTTTGGAAGCGCCTAATTGATCCTCTAGGTTTTGTATTTTTCGGCACTTCAAATATTAAACTTAAATATAATCCAAATTACAGAGTACAGTCAGCGTCTTATAGAAAGGAGCGGCCAAGGTGGTCAAATAGATAAGAACATCGAACGTGATCATTAGTATCGATACAACCAAGGTAGTCTAATAGTTCGCATCAGCCTTCTTATCCAAAAACATCGGTACACCAAGAACGCCAAATACATGAGTGCATTCAAGTCATCCATATTATCTTAACAGCCTCCTCGCCAGATGTATCTAAGCAAACAAGGTGGCCAAACCAAAGTAACAGTCTAGAAAAATGAACTGTATTCTAAATGTGATTAGAGTCAAATGGAGTTGATTGCATACTAAATCAAAATTAATTGTATTTCGAATTATGTATTTCAAATTGAATTACTTATTGCTAAATTTGCATTAAATGAAAAGCACCTTATTTTTCCAATCTGAAATTAACGAAATCAATGCTGAAGGCGTTTGAATCAAAACTTTAAAAAAAAACTCCTGATCACAGCAGTGTGATTGACGAGGAGGATGATGTGAGCATAATAATATTTATTACGTTTGATCGATGGTAAGCACTGGAATTGGAAAGAAACACCAGTTTTTTCCAATTAAGCATCATTTGTTGACTACTTACAAACATCGTTAAAACTTCTAACCCAAAAGGGCAGAGATCGAATCTTTATTTTTTATGACTGACACCCACCTGTGTTTTATTACTAACTTTATGGACATAAAACGATTTCACGTCGATAGATTATAATCTATCGGAAAATAATGCGTTAAATTGTAAGCAATTTGTTACGGTTCACAATATTTCAATAGTTTACAATCTCCCGAGATAGATTATAACGGTGTGTACAATTTAACGGTGACATATATACACTAATATAGCAATTAATTAACGGCGTTCATTTTAACTTTATAACTAAGAGGCATTTGGCCACAGTAGCTAACTATTAGGTTGGGGAAAAAGTTTCTTCGCATTTTATATAAAAATTCAAAACGTTTTTTTATAAAGTTTATTTACATTTGACTAAAGTATGTAGGTGCCATTTTGTTGGGTAACTTTATGCCATCTTGTAGGTAGGGACGTGATCCCATTGCTATAAAAATTTTGGGGCTTCTAATCAAAAAACTGCAACAAGTGGTTTTGGCAGTCCTCTCGTGATGTTAACCTGACACTGCCTAAGGAATTCTGCAGAGACCGAAATAGGTGAGAATCTGAAGGTGCAAGGTCAGGACTATACGGCGGATGCATTAACACCTACCAGCCAAACTCTCCTAATTTTTGCTGAGTGGCTAAAGATGTGTGAGGTCTAGCGTTATCATGGTGAAAAACCACACCCCTTCTGTTGATTAATTCCGGCCGCTTTCTCTCAACTTTTTGCTTTAATCTCATCAGTTGTTCGCAGTACAGTTCAGAATCGATGGTCCTGCCTGGCGGTAACAGCCCATAATGAACAATGCCCTTCCAATCCCACCATACACACAACATCACCTTGTTGCGAGTTAGCCCGGGTTTCGCCACAGTGTGTGAAGCCTGAACGGCCTTTGACCTCGATCTTTTTCGCACGTTCTTGTCGTACGTGATCAACTTTTCATCACCAGTTATCAGCTTCTTCAAAAATGGTTCGGTTTCATTACGTCGTAATAAAGAATCACAAATGAGTACACGGTTCATTAGATTTCTTTCAGTGAGCTCATGAGGCACCCAAATATCGAGCTCTTTTGTGTACCCAACTTTTTTCAAATGCACCAAAACCGTTTTGTGGTCAATTCCCAGTTCTCCAGCTACATCGTAACTATTAATATGTCGATCTTGCTCCACTTTTTCAAAAATGGCATCAATTTTGTCCGTAACAGGGCGACCATAGCGACGTGCATCTTGGATATTAAAAATTCTGGATTGAAAACGCTTAAACCAAATTTGCGCTACTCTCACAGTTACTGCATTAGGTCCATAAACATCACAAATTTTTTTCGCGGCTTGTGTTGCATTTGTACCTTTTTTGTAGTAAAATTTTAAAATGTATCGAATTTCTTCTTTAGATTCATTCATTTTAACAACAAGAAAAACAAATGAAAATCACACATTTTCCTAATTTGAATTTGGAATTGTCTTCTTTAAAATTAAAACTTTTTAATGATACTAAAACCAGCCAGATACAAATGGTATAGCCAAAGAGATCTTATTACAAGTTCATACATACTATATGCGAAAAGACTTTTTCCCCAAACTATTATAATATTATTTCAGCTGGAACAGGGTAAAAGCTGTGCTACACATTATACTATACATTAGTGACCTATAAATTTTATAAATGATCTTAAGTTCCTGTTTCTAACCAGACATTTCAGTCCTCTTGATTTATTCAGGTTTTTCATACTTTTGTTTACATTATTTAATACTTGATAACACTGTATGCATCGTTTTTACTAAATACTTACGGTTTTATTCAAAGAGAGTTAGAGTAAGTTTGAATGCTACTTTAACAACCATAAAATAAAAAAGTGTTTAAACTTATTTTAACTCTTTATGAAGAAGACCGTAAGTTAATTTTTCATCCATGCAATTCACTAACAAATGCCTCACCATCATGGAAATGCGAAGGAAGTTTCGTGGGAAGACAATAGTCTATAATATTATAATATGCTAAATATGGCATGTCTCAAAAAAAACAATTTGGAATAGACTATATAAAGGATGGAGAACACGATGGTTTTTTTTAGATTTCTTGTCTGTTTGTTCGAGATTTACGTAAAAACTACTAGGCCGATTTCGATTCGATTTTCGCTGATCGCGAGAAAATTCTCAGGCTTAAATTCTGTGCTAGCTTTTATACTGGAATCCCGCGGGAATTTTCCCGGGAGCGGTTTAAAAAGGCCAGAATAAAAAAAGCTTTCTGATCTCGATGCGATGTTTTTACTCATCGATAGCAAATTTTCTGATATACTTAATAATATTATTACTTAATACTTTTTATCCCATGATACAATTTTTTTAAATACCGGAATACTTATAATTTTCCCAAGAGTGGTTTGGTTAGTACGCATATAAATTAGCTGAATTGGATACGACTTATACTAAAACATACTGTGCCTTCTTTTTCAAATACTGCGGTACTTTTCATCCGGGTATCCCACGGGATTTTTCCCAGGAATAATACCAATTATTTATTTGCATAGCAATTAGTTGATTCAGATTCAATTGACACTAAAACAATGGTTTACGTTCTTTTCCTATAGTAATTCTGTAACATACTTCTGTATAAAAGTTATTAAAAAAAACTTGAGATATAAATAGAATAAGAAATAGAAATAAAAACAATTTTGAGCTAGTCGTGTTGTTGAGAGTGTTTGCCGCTTCTTCTCCTTAACAGCAATAACAGGTTGCTAAGCTATGTATTTATTTTGAATAAACTTTTGAATTTGAATTTCCGAACGTTTCAATTTTTTTTTTATCAGGCGGGGTAATGCATTTCGCACATACCGGGTCCTTTGCTAGGGATTAGACCGTTGTTGATCATGGAGGCTTTCCACTGAGGCAATCCAAACAATAATCAACCGGCTTGTGTGGAGATTCGACTAATCAATACTCCACTAAAACCACCCTCCTCCCATGTGCCCCGCGCTTATGAGTAGGAAAGGCATGAGATACAGAACGTAGTTACGCCCACACCGATCCTAGCGCACAAGTGCTTGAGAGTGCCCCGGGAGAGACAAACTCACTTCGTCAACAGGGGTGAAGACTCCTCTGCTCCCTTGATGCTAGAGGGCCCCTGCAGCGGTATTTCAGGGGGGGGGGAAATCGTGCGCATACTTGCGCCTCCGGGCTCCCAACTGACGTCGGCGCCCGCGAGACGCATGCGCACTTCTCTCCCTATCTCGTTCCGCGGCCTCCTTTTCAGACATTACAGTCTCGCAGAAATTGGCCGCGCCCACCCACCAATC
Source organism: Dendrolimus houi (assembly GCA_039645545.1). NCBI lineage: Eukaryota > Metazoa > Arthropoda > Insecta > Lepidoptera > Lasiocampidae > Dendrolimus > Dendrolimus houi. Next base: position 12,638,273 of record CM077132.1, read on the forward strand.
GTCGCTGTGCAGCATGGCTTGCACCAGATCGCTCAGCGAATCGATCGGTCCTACTAGTGTCTCGAGTTCAAACCTCTGGGGTGCCCATCCTGCGCACTCGACTAGCGTGTGTAACGCCGTGTCCAGTGCGCCACACTGGCGGCATTGGGGTGAAGGCAAGCAGCCCGCAATCTGACACAGATACTTATCGAAGCAACCGCGCCCGGTAAGTATCTGTGTCATTCTGAAGGTCAGGGTCCCGCGTTTCCGCGAGAGCCATCGCAACAGCTGCGGTCGAACCGCTTCCACCGTGTCAATGCCAGCAACAGGGTTTTCCAACTCTACTGACCAAGATTGGATCATGGCTGCGATTTCCCGCGTCCTGATCACCTGAACTTCGACCTGGCCATTGACCAGGCCACGGGCGAGGGCATCCTGTCGGGGGCGCCGCACTTTGGCAATCACGTCCGCCTGGAGAAGCCAGGGCGGATCGCCCGCCAAGAGTGTCGACGCCGTCCACGACACTGTACAGTATCGTCGGATGGTCCTCACCGCCAGGACCCGTTGTGCGCGGCACAACAAAGTCCTATTGTGGCGGTGAAGTGCAGTGGACCATACGGGTGCACCGTACAGGGCCATACTCCTAAGGATGCCTATATAGAGTTTCGAGAGTTCGAGCGTTTCCGTAAGCGTAGAGGTGCAAGGCCGCAACGTGTTGCGGGCCGCACGGTACGGACGCCCCCAAAGGTCCCGGTTTAGTGTCTCGAGGAGCTCGAGCTTTCGCTCGCTGGATTGCGATCGAAAGGGCTTTTCTGGCCTCTCTGAACTCTCCCACGAGTCCATTCTCCTCAACATAGTCTGGAGGACGACGCGCTCTGCTGCGTTTGAGCCTGTGGCTGATTCTGCGGACAGCCCTCCGCAGTTCAGCCAGCTCCTCAGTCCACCAATGGACCGATGTACGCGGCGGCGGTCGTTTGGCTCGAGGCATAGCAGCGTCGCAAATACTTTTGAGGGATTTGCGCATGTGCTCAGCCTGCGCCTCCAGGTTCCCCAGGTCGGTTGGATAGGTCCAGCATTCGATGATAGCCCTCTCCTCGGCCTGCTCCGCGTCGAGCTTGGTAAGAGCCCAGCGTTCCGAACGCTTCGATACCTTATGTCCCGGGAACCCGCGGAATATTTCACGGGAGTGGTTTAAAGTGGTTAGAATGCATAAAAATTGGCTGATTCCGATACGATTTCCCCAGAATGTTAGCTTACGCTTTTTTCAATTAGTACTGGGGATTTTTTTTTATTGCAGGAGTTCAGCAGACAGGCAGACAGCCCACTTGATGGAAAGTGGTTACCGTCGCCTATGGACATTTGCAACACGAAAGGTGCTACAAATGCGCTGCTGCTCTCTTAAAGGAGACTGGAACCTGGTCACTGATGCCGGAACACAACACAAGGTTATTATGGCGGCATACTCTATGGTCGCCATCCAGTCGAGCAAATACCCTACCACCTGGCTGTGGGTTGTTTAGTCGCCTCTTACGACAGGCCGCCCGGCCGCAGGAAATTGTATTCTTTCTCCGTTCCTGCACGGATGAAAATATGGGATATATATTATATATATCCTAGGCATCTCGGATTTTTTTTTGCTGAGTATAGATCACGAGAATTCATATACGTATTTGACATTAAAACAATATCTAAAAAACATCAATTATTCAGTGGTAATAAAATAAGTTTTATCTCGAATTTTAAATTTCTTGTGTTTTGAAACTCTTTAGTAAATATTTTCACAAACTCACTTATACATAGAAAATATACTCACATATACATAGTGTATTACGTCAAATGAAATGTTAAAATTAAGTTAATATTATAAATTGCCTTGTCTATACATTGAAGCTATTAAAAAAAACCATTTGGGATCAAATTGTTTTATTGATGGAAAATTTTAAAAAATAAGTTTTTTTCTATAAATATATGTTAATTTCTATGAGGTTTTCACTATTATACAAACATTTTTGACTTAAATGCTGAAAAAGCTAATATCATGTGAATTCTAGTGTAGTTTTTCCGGAAACCGGATTCACTTTTTCGTGGTTTTTACTCCCATACTTTAGTGACGGAACGTTTCAAAATTTTCTAGGGAATTATACACCTAGAAATAGTATGAAAACTGGCCGTGTTACTCTTATTATAGCATAGTTTGTACCTTTATGACATTTTTATACATGACTATATTGGGACTCGTGAAATTTCCCGTGATTTCCTTCCACTTCCAAACCACTAGATCAACTTTGACGCAATGTTCGCAAATCACAAGACACCGTCTGTATTTATTAGAAATCCTTAGTAAGACGTCTGTAGTGGAATAAGTCTTTAGTAACATTACTAATGTCCGGGTTTTATGGATATATCCAGGATTCATGTATTGTCATATTAAAAATACATGGATAAATATTGATAAAATAACTTTAATCTTTGCCATCTAAATAATGAGAATGAAGTTGAGGGCAAATACTAGTTACGTCATAAAAATGAAAACGATTTTTATAACCGTAATAATACACTTTAAATTTAGATTTAATATGCAATCAACTCGATTTGACTCTAATCACATTTAGAATACAGTTCATTTTTCTAGACTGTTACTATGTTTTGGCTACCTATCTGCTTAGATACATCTGGCGAGGAGGCTGTTAACATAATATGGATGACTTGAATGCACTCATGTATTTGGCGTTCTTGGTGTACCGATGTTTTTGGATAAGAAGGCTGATGCGAACTATTAGACTACCTTGGTTGTATCGATACTAATGATCACTTTCGATGTTCTTATCTATTTGACCACCTTGGCCGCTCCTTTCGATAAGACGCTAACTGTACCTCAAATACTTATTTTGCTATTTTTTTTTACTATTTTGATATTTTTTAAATCAGTTAAATTTCACTACATATTAGGTTTTGTATTCAAATATCATTCAAGAAGTACTGAACAAACCTAATGCCTCAAATACCTACTTTCAGATGGTCGCGATCTCTCGGTCCATAGTAGCCTTAACTGATTTGTACTCAAGCAAAACGTGAAAAACAGATGACTAAAAGTATCAGCCAATAAAACAACTGACAACAGCTTATCACCTATTTATTGCTGTCAGTAGAATAGTAAATATATTTCAATAATAATCATATCTTCCAACATTTATAATTAACATCCGTCTAAAATTCTATACTACACTTAATATTTCTTGTTTAGAATACACTAATAAATATTTATTAAAGTGACATTACTGAACACATTCTTAATATCCCCAATTATATTTAATCTCAATTTACTTTTCTTTATTGAAAACATTTGTGGCCGAAGAGTATTAAAAATAGCAAATACACGATTTCAATAACTGTATGAATGAAAATTTTGCAAATGGCACTTTTAGGAATACTATTATTTAATTCCTTAATATTCAATCTCAAGTTGACTTTTACAACCACATTCAGAGTTAGATAAAGGGCCATTATCATTAAATAGTTGGATTTCCATGACGCTGCATTTCACATAAGCAAGAATGAAACACTTGACTATCAACACAACATGTAAATGTATTAATATAAATTTTAAATGCTCTTTAACATAATTATCTCTTAAACTGTCTAAGTATCTCTGTTAAGGAGATTTTGACGAGTCATTTTGCTCAGCATCCCAAAAGTTAATAATTTATTTGTGTTGGTTTAGGCCCTTAATCAACTAATATAAATACAATTCAATTTTAGTATGTACAAACACTGGATTATTGAATTTAGATTACAATACTGTATACTCTTCATCATCATCATTAAGTGTTAAATCCCAGTTGTGTTCAGAGTGTTCGCACCGATGCCCAGGTATGTAGTATAGTATCATACATTATTTTAGATTACAATTTCAAAATGTATTATTAAACAATACAAAAACAGTTGACAAAACAGTAATTTTATGAACTGATTAAATGTCTTGTAACAAAAATGTCTGCTTTAATAAAGAACTATCTAGCTTATCTAATCCAATAGTATTATTATGTATTATTAAACAGAGGATTCCTCCACCTTTTATGTGTGTTATTGTGCCCTTTACACATCTCATATTTTCAGAATAAAACTATTTAATTTTTATTTGTGGAGAAAATATACATCATATTTGACACACATATGCAAGAGTAGATAGAATAAACAAGAACAGTGTCATAGCAGAGGTGATGATGCTCTAGGGTAAGGATATGACTTTTGCAACATACCTGCAAATATTTATATTATAGAAAAAGAAACAATTGCAGGGTCCATGTCTATGAGTAAATCCCAGAGGTTTGTGCATTTCGTGGCCTGCACCTAGCTACAACACTGAGTATACTCATATAATAACTATTTGTAGACTCTCACATTATATATTACCTGTAAAACAACTAACTTTGACTAATTTGTGGAATATTCCATAAATAATATAAGAATGTAGGAAATTAACTAATTAAAACTAATAATATTGGATGGCTAAAGACTATTTGTTTCAAGTAACATTTAGAAAATAATTCTGAAGAAAGTTTCAAATGACTCAAAAAAATAGCTAAGCAATCTACATATGTATCATATTTGAAAATGGAGAATATCAATAATTTTAAAAACCAGGTTCTTTATATTTACTTAAGTTGAGATATTGAGACAAAAAAATATGAAATCTCTCACAAAATGTCACTACAGGATTGACACATCCACATGGAAAAAAAACCCAAAAAACAGAATTAAAAAAATGTCACTAGAACCAAATAGCCTTTTACCCCCCAATACAATAATGTAGTAAAATAAAAACATTCAGCAATCACAAATACATTTCCAATACTTAACAAGCTTCAATACATTTTTCTATAATGATGAATAATATATTTTTTACATTATAACAGTTATGGCCAAGGCAGGATAAGAAAATCCCTCAAAAGTTACAGCAACTGTTAGTTTTCCGAGCAGTCTTATAAAACAATTTGCTATGCATTGTTAAACTATCAGATTTCTCAACCAGGTCATCCAGTTTCTCTCCTCTTTCCAAGACCGCTTTAATTGTATCATGGAGGACGATTTTTGTTTCATCTAGCTCACTCTGTATCTTTGTTAGAGCATCAGCCTCTTTAGGATTCTGGTACTTAGCTAAATGTTGAGGCAACATTAGAAACTCAACAGTGGATTCCTCTGCAGTTGCCCATGAACTTGCTGGCACAACTGCAGAGAACTCGTCAAGGGTTTTAGTGATCAATGTGTGAGCGACTCTATTGGGGTATTCATGATCTGTTATAAGCACACCAGCCAGTTTATCTGCCCTCACATAAACTTGGCACATGTATTCTCCTTCTTTTACCGACTGTCGTGAAGCCACCTGGGTTCTCTCAACTATAGTTTTGCTAACAAATGTCATGAATTCTTGCACAGACTTACGCTGGAAATAACTGAAGCTCTGCAATTCATACGCAGATTTAAGTATGGTAGCACTGTTTATACCTTTGTAGAGCACTGCAATTGCATATACTTTGACCATTTTGACAATCAACTTAGTACTAGTCTTCTCGTGGTTTGAACTGACACAGAAACACGTCTGAAACAGAAACACGTTATAGTTAGCATGATAATTAAACTATAAATGTTGAAATTTTACAAGAAATAGTAGTAACAGTAGTAGTTTCGAAAGTGAAAGCATAATATTGTTTAGCTACCTGAATACTTGTACAATATGTATGCTGCTCGTATTTTTACAGCATTATTACTAAACTCAGCGGTATCTTTTCATTAATTTTTTCAATAAATTATGCTTAAAAGCAATATTAAATATATTTTTCATTAATAGAAAATTTAAGAAAAGAAGTCTCTGTGACACGCACAACTAATAATTTCCAGGGTCTTCAGATTGAATTTACGAAAACTCCCCATATCTGTCAATTTTTTTTCCGAAAACGATTCTATTTCAAAAAGTGTTTCCCATATATAGAATGAGAAAATTGCATAAGTGCGTGTTGGTCCACGCACAGTGAAGAATTTTGTATTATTTTTTAACCGGCTGCATAAAAAAGAATTTTGAAAATCGTAATGAAAATATTTTTTTTTTTTATAATTTGATTACTAAATTAAAAACCATTATAATTATTGCATAGAGATATGTTTAAATTTAAGTTTTATTACCAATTTTCTGCTGTGAATAATATATTATGGTATTTTTAGTGAGGTTAGGGCAATAAAATACGTCCACAATGTCTCCAGCGCTGAAATTGTCGTACCCAACAATTCACCAAGAAATGTTTGTCCCAAAAACCGCAAAACAATCTCCAGAGGGAACAAACCCAATCTGGCGACCCTGATATCTTTAAAATCAGAGAAAAACTGTCTATTGTCTTATCAATGTCTATTATGGAAGTAATAAGTACTACGGTTGTATGTAGTATTTATTACTTCCATGATGTCTATACACTTTATAATTGACAGTGATACTGAACTTACATTAAATAATTTAACAGTTGATGCGTTACCATATATAAAAGGAACAATGCCCGTATAACTTTGTACATGTAAATTATATAGTGTTATCTTTTGACGCCACGGCTCCACGCCACATATAAAGATCAGGCAATTCGAAAATTCACACACACATTCCTAATATTTATGATAGTAGAACTATAGATGAAAATACCAACCATGGTGCTGACATCAAAAAGTTATAAAACTCACATAATTTTATCATTTGTCGCTCTAACCAAAATCCGCTATAAAGGTGCGTCCGTCGACGTGTCAGTCAGCCGCAGTTGACGGATGCGTCCCAGCAATAAATGGCTGTTTAAAGCGCACTTTGAGCAGCTAGTTCCCAAGCTCGTGAGGTCCGCAGGCGCCCTCTCTCGGCTTCTTCCCAACGTGGGGGGACCGGGGGGGACGACTAGGAAACTCTACATGGGCATCCTTAGGAGTATGGCCCTGTACGGTGCACCCGTATGGTCCACTGCACTTCACCGCCACAATAGGACTTTGTTGTGCCGCGCACAACGGGTCCTGGCGGTGAGGACCATCCGAGGATACCGTACAGTGTCGTGGACGGCGTCGACACTCTTGGCAGGCGATCCGCCCTGGCCTCTCCAGGCGGACGTGATAGCCAAAGTTCGGCGCTCCCGACAGGATGCCCTCGCCCGTGGCCTGGTCTATGGCCAGGCCGAACTCCAGGAGATCAGGACGCGGGAAACCGCAGCCATGATCCAATCTTGGTCAGTAGAGTTGGAAAACCCTGTTGCTGGCATTGACACGGTGGAAGCGGTTCGACCGCAGCTGTTGCGATGGCTCTCGCGGAAACGCGGGACCCTGGCTTTCAGAATGACACAGATACTTACCGGGCGCGGTTGCTTCGATAAGTATCTGTGTCAGATTGCGGGCTGCTTGCCTTCACCCCAATGCCGCCAGTGTGGCGCACTGGACACGGCGTTACACACGCTAGTCGAGTGCGCAGGATGGGCACCCCAGAGGTTTGAACTCGAGACACTAGTAGGACCGATCGATTCGCTGAGCGATCTGGTGCAAGCCATGCTGCACAGCGACGATTGGTGGGTGGGCGCGGCCAATTTCTGCGAGACGGTAGTGTCTCATAAGGAGGCCGCGGAACGAGATAGGGAGAGAGATGGTAGTGCGCATGCGTCTCGCGGGCGCCGACGTCAGTCGAGAGCCCGGAGGCGCAGGTATGCGCATGACCTCCCTCCCTGAAATACCGCTGCAGGGGCCCTCTAGCATCTAGGGAGCAGAGGAGTCTTCACCCCTGTTGACGAAGTGAGTGTGCCTCTCCCGGGGCATTCTCAAGCACTTGTGCGCTAGGATCGGTGTGGGCGTAACTACGTTCTGTATCTCACGCCTTTCCTACCATAAGCGCGGGGCACATGGGAGGAGGGTGGTTTTAGTGGGGTATTGATTAGTCGAGTCTCCACACAAGCCGGTTGATTATTGTTTGGATTGCCTCAGTGGAAAGCCTCCATGATCAACAACGGTCTAATCCCTAGCAAAGGACCCGGTATGTGCGAAATGCATTTCCCCTGCATTAAAAAAAATAAAATGCGTCCCAGCAATGTGCACAACAGAGAAAGAGAGTTTTACAATTTACAAAAACGCTAAATGAGGTTCTAAGCGCTGAATAATAACTTTGGGTGTTTCATGGAGATAAAAATGTAGCACTGAAAGCGCTGAGTTGGCAAAAGTATGCTTCTTGTGAACTTATCCGAGTGCTTATAGGGATAAAATATCGCTTGTTTTGTTACAGGTGCTCCTTATTTCAGATTACAGATTAAAGATTGGAGACCTATTGCTTATTTAAAATGTTGACACACTTTTATGTTTTAACCGAAACTTCGTTCGCACCACTATGACGACGATGCTTCTGTTGCCGAGTTGAAATTGCAGGCATCATATGTAAGCGGCTACAGCGCTACCTTTAGGAAGCAGTGCTTTTTATCGGGATGAGGAGTGTCCTGAATGTTCGCCATGGATGTGATCTGCTTCGGTAGCGGATTACATTTGGATCCAATCAGCGATTTTCACGTTTTATTCGGAGAGACACACAGACAGACAAATATTGTAGGCCATCTTTTCGGAATTTGCTGGTTAAAATTGGTCCCTTTGATTTTTTCCCTTTTTCAAAGTCATTGTATGGGCTCGGCCCCTCTAGAAATTTATTACATTAGGCAATATTAGATTGTTCATTTCTGTCTTTCAATTTGCGTGAATCAATCAAAGTGATCCATGTAATCATAAACTCAAAACATTCAATGATATTGAATATCGTCGTGTCCTTCAGTTTTCTACTTTTCAACCAAATTGATTCAATATGGCTGATCCATCTAACATCAGCATTATAAATTGTAATTATTTATGTTGTAATGGTTTGTCACATTGATTATCTCGATGAGCAAGTTTCATTACGATGCTTTCCTTCACTCTTAAAATGTAATTGTGACAATATCTCATTTAGATCAGAAAATGTGCCTAAGTGGTGCATGCTTTCCAGACCGAGATAGAACCCGCGTCATTTGAGACACAATTACGTTAAGTAACATTAAGTAATACAGATTTTATGAGACTTTCATATGAGGTATTAGCTAGATAATATTACTAAAATCTGATATATGGTAATTTTTATAGTTATTTACTGGTGTGGAAGTTTTAATATTTCAATATTCTGCTAAGCAGAATTAATATTTGGAGAACATTCTCAGCATATTCAAATAGATTTTTGCTTCGTACTATCATGAAATAAAATCAAAATATTATGTATATCAAGTATTATGAATTAAAAAATTTGTTTTCAAACACAAAAGCAAAAAAAAGCCCGTAAACGTTATAACGTCGAGCACTTTGATATGTGTTTTATATTACGTGATCAAAGGTTTTAATTAGTTATTTATGTAAAATACTTTTATTATATAACCTCTAGATTTGGCGTCGCTCTATAAAAACTGGCTAGCTTATGCATGCTTGTGTACGTGACAGCGTTGTGTTACACTGGCGCTCCGCCGTTTTATTTGTCTGTGTGAAGCGTATAGAGATGCCAGCAAAAGACAAACTCACAATATTTATGGACCAACTGATCATGCTAAGGTCTACTTGATGCTTTTTCAAGAAAGTGAAAAAATATAAAATGGAATTTAAATATCTATCATAAATAGTGGTAACATAAAGTTATAATTTATTATAAAATGTAACTTCTTTTGGGAGGGACCGTGTCAATTGGATTTTATGAAACAAAAAAGTGAAATTAGAAAAATAAATTAAATATAAATGTATTTATTGGGTTTCGGTTGTGAGAAAAAGAGATAAAATATAGTACATGATAGTGATGTATCGGTGTCATTTCAAGCGATTCAGGGTTTATCTGAATAGGAAAAAATCTGACATTTGACAGTTTTCCGAACCCTGTTTTATATAAGATTTTGTATGGGAAAATATTTGTCTTCTAGACATAGTCTTCGACGCTCACTTAGAAAATTTTGCTTTTGTAAAACCGGCAACACCGACAAAAAGGCTAAGTACGCGTCATACTGATTTTACCTAATAAATAAATTGGTTTTTACGAAATACTGAGTTCTGAATAATTACTTACCGATCGTAGGTTACTTCGTTCGTCGTTTTTGTTCGTCTTTTGTAATTTCTGCACACTTTTATCATGCAAACGACTTATAATGTGGACACTTCAATAGACTTTTTTTAACCAGATACATTATAAGCCACGCCCCTCAACCCCGTCTGTCAGCCGTGACTTCTAATGTGCATACAGCTTAACAGTTATAACAATAACGCTGTCAAATGCCAAAAATTAAAAAATAATTTGACAAATAGACATTTGAAGTTTACTCAATTCAATTTTCAATTCATGAATTTCCATCCTTTTCTGAACCACATGCATTCACATTTCACAGATCATAAAGTAATATTTAGTATACATAACATTAATTTCTGAACCTTGTAATCTCTGTGTTTGTTTTGTAATACTACAAAAATTCTATTAATTTTAGTGAAATCACTTATTAAGACACTATCAAGAATTCAAAATATATCAAAGAACGCTCTCTAAAATGTCAGAAATTATAGAAAAAGTGGAAACAGGTGCAGACTCGCGCAGACGCATATTAAATATTGCTGTTTCTACAGTACTCCTCGAAGCAGGATTCGAAGCTGCCGATAAATTGTCACTAGAAACTCTCACAGAAATACTGCAATGCTGTAAGTACAGCGTGATAAATTTGTTTACTCTCTATGGATACTTATCTGAATTTTGATATTTCAAGTATTGTGGGAACCAGAGAGTAACATAAGATACTTGTTATACTGAAAAATGTAATGGTAAATCTATAGATTTTGGATACATAAATTTTAAGTAGCAGAGTGGTGGAGTGGGATGAGGGAGGGATACTTACCACCCTACACACCATGCAACCATTATGGTCTGGAGATCATGAAATATTAATTTTTAATAAACCTAACCGGCTGCGACTCAACAATCTGATACACAAATTTTAAGTAGTGGGTAGGGGAGGTATCTTATCTTATCTTACCCCTACTACAACCCCTAAGATCTGGAAGAGCTAAACTTTTGCACAGAGTGGCATCAGATTAACGGAAATTAAGTTTAGGGGTATACATACTCCTTATATATAGACACTAGACCTGTTATTTGGGCTAGGAAACATGTTTTTAGGGTCCACCAACAAGTTTTGAATGAATAATGGGAAAAACAAAATAACAAGGTTATATCACTTTTGTTGAAAAAAGTTTGATTTGTGTTTAGGAATACACTTACACCTGATATATAAACACTAAAACTGTTTTTTTTAATTTAGTAAACAAGTTTTGAATTAGTTATTATATTTTAAAGTTCATAAAATAATAAATCACAGTACTGTCACTTTTTTTTTACTTTACGACAATAATAGGTATAAGAAAGAAAAAAAAAATGTTATCAATCTGATATGTCAATAATATCGATTTTTAAATACAATAGATAAACGGGAAGTAAATTAATGGTGATTTAAGTTAGGGATATCCTTACAGTTTATTTATAGCCACTAAGGTTGTGAGGGGTAATCGAAAATCGCGACCAATGACTAAAACGGTGACTTGGTTAGGTTGGGTTAGTCTTAGAGTGGTTACCATTTATTCATTGTTAACTATTTAAATGATGGTAACAAAACAGTTGTGACATTTGCTTAGCGCTGTCATGGCACACTCGCTTTGCTCGCTCGGCTTGTGGGCCTTAGTCTGCATCTTTAGACTATTTTAAATGTTTTTTACATTGACCACTACCTTTCTTCTGCATTTCTTCTCTTTAGACATAAGAAATAAGTACACCATTTTGAAAAAAATTAGTAAAGTTATGTTTACAAAAAAAATCATATCTCAAAAACTACATGTCTCCTAGACATGGTGGTTGCAGAAGGGAGAAGTACTCCTCCCCTCCCCCTCCCCCTACTTAAAATTCAGTGACCACTATTGTAAAGTTTAATGTCTGGAAGTCTTAAATTTTTTATATTTTATAAACATAACCTCACTTATTTTTGTTGTAAAATTGTGTCACTTTTGATAGTAACAAACTGTGATTTAAGTTTATGAATGTACTCACAAATTACATATAACTGCCAGAACTTTTTGTAACACTAAAACTGTTTTTAATGTAGAAATAAAGTTTTAAATTTAATTGAGGCATAACTCCAAAATTCATGCTAGACATATAATCAATTGGTTAAAAAGTGACAGTTTTTACTGTCACTTTTGTTTTTAATGGCTTGGCTAACAAGGTGTAGCGATAAAAATAAATTAATTGATATATCAATAATACTTATCGATTTTTAATTAAGAAATTCAAAATCTTGAGTGTTAATTAATATATTGTATAAAAAGAAAATATTGACATATATTTTGCAATTCTTATTGCTTCCATTTTATTCCTTTTCAGTTAAGTGAATGTGCTTTTAAAGTTAATTAAATTATATAGGTACCATATTTTATTTAAAGAGATCCCTTACCTGATAACAGAGCCGACCGAGCGGAGCCAAACGTACTGCAGCAGTGTCGACCAGTGCCAGAACTGACTGGTTACCATTTACTATTTATTTTATACACACAAACAGTAAGACGCCTTAAAAGTCTCGTATGAAACATTTGTTTTATTTATCAATTTAGTGGACAACTAGCAAGTTGGTTTTAAATATGACAATGAATCAATGTAATATTAATGATATCAATTTTTAAATACATTGCTGAACAATTTTTTTTTAATATAGGTTATTAAATGTAAATTAATGTGATTATGTAAAAAAAAATTGTCTTTATTGGTCGGCATTTTGAATGGTTACTCTTGTAGTGTATATGAATGTGTTCTATTGTGTTTTTTCTTCATTTTTATCCAATTAAACTGGTTTTTGGTTATTTTGGCTCTTTTTATGTTGATTACTGGCTTTTTTTGAACTTTGAAAGGATTTTTCAAGTTTGGACCTATGATAGAAGTGCAATATTAGCGAAAAAATCAGTGAAAATAAGTGAGGTTATGTTTATTAAAAAAATATATTTCAAGATCTCTGGACCTTAGGGGTTGTAGTAAAGGTAAGTATGCCTCCCTCCCCACTTCACCACCCCACTACTTAAAATTCCTGTATTAGAATGCTATAGATTTATCACATAACCACCTATTTTTTCACTAATATTATTGTGATGGGTGGTGAAAGGTCGCGACTAGTGACTAGAACAGGGACATAGGTTAGGTTATTTTCAGAACAAAGCACATGAGCCGAGCGAGCAAAGCGAGCCTGCTGCGGCAGCCGCCGTCGAAAGCCAAAACCGACTGTAACCATTTACTATTTATTTTATATACCCAATTTATAATTTTGTCTTTATTGGTCGCCATTTTGAATATTTTCATGGTTACTCTCGTAGTGTATGTAAATCTACTCTGGTGTGTTATTATTTGTTGTAGTAAGGGTAAGTATGCCCCCCTCCCCATTACACCACCCCGCTACTTGCAATTCGTGTATCAAGATGTTTGATATATTTATCAAAAAATGTTTTACTGTGTATTTCGAAAACTGAACTTACAAACAGATGTCCACATTTAAAGAGTAGAAAATTATTTAATTATCAAATTCATGTTATTATGGTATAATTTATTAAGTATATGTTTTTAATTATATTATTTTGTTTACCCAAATGCCTTTGTTTGGCTTAAGGTGGGACTTCATCTAGGATAAAGTTTATTTCAAAGTTGTTTGAAAATTTTTTTTTGGCACTAGGTTAAAATGTGTAAATGTTTTCCTTGTGTGTTATTCCATATAAAAATTTGAAATAGAGATAAATTATAGTCTAGTTAGATTTGTGTCCAATATAAGCATTGGCAAACTTTAACAACACAACACACCAATATAAGCATAGTTTATGACAGAATCAATTTCTTTTTAATTGAAGTAAATTTGTTGGGTAGTTTGTGAAAATCTGTATTTTTGTTAAACTAGGCAAAAAATTTACAGCCACAGTGCAATTTTGATGTCAAGCTGGTTAAGCATAAGGTACTTATATTACTAGTAATTAGGTATTTGGCGTAACAGGTTAAAGATGTAGGCTGTTTCACACAGATATGGCAATGGGTTTAAGGTATTATTTGAGATGTGATATTGTTTATGTTATTAAATATTGACTGATAACACATGTATAGACATTCATGTGGCTAAGCATTGACAACATTATTTTTTAATGCTTTAAGTAAGACACATTCAGACACAGCCTAAATCCTAAACATTTATGCAGATGGAGCCATTACAGTGAACCTATTTTGTCTATTAGATAGTAATCATGATGTTATGTTTTTTGTATTTTTCAGTTTTCACAGAAGTTGGTAACTCTGCTAATAGGTTTTGTGAACTCGCAGGAAGAGTGGAACCAGTATTAGGAGACGTTGTTGTGGCCTTGATAAATATGGGTATGCATAACTAAATAATTTTAAGTTCAAAAATCTATCCTAAGTTAAATAATAAAAATAATCAACTACTTATACTTATTGTAAATGACTACAGTTTGTTTTGCTTGTTGCAAAAAATGAACAATTAAGGCCTTCTACTCATAAAATCAAAAATAATCTTGTGTAAATCAATTTCTGTTAAAGTTATTCTTAGCTTTACGATTTTCTTAAGAATTTTCCATAATTATAATTCAGAAGTTTACACAATGAAATATGTAATATGCAGTTCAAATACTATGTTTATCTGTGTTAATCTGCTGTTGGCTTTAAGGTATTTTTAACAATGGTTTGTAGACAATTTTAAACTAAATAAACACTTTATAATAAAACTACAATTTAACGGTTTTAAGTGCGATTTTTTTTCTTTTTTTATTCTGACGTTTTGGCCACTTTTCAGTGGCCGTGATCACAGAAGACAAAGATGTCAAGTGTCAATGAGTATTGTTAAAGTTTTATTTAGCCTACCGCCAACTTGTTCATTTTAATTATATAGTTTTAATTTTGTTTCTAGTTATTATTTACTATATGGGAGCCTAATATAATTTACCACCGCTTCGCAACTTATTGTGGCTTGAAGAGAAGAAACGGCGCAAGAAACTCTTCAGCAAACATGCCTAACTCTAATAATTTTATATAATATTTATTTATTCCTCCCACCCATTTTAATAATATATAAAATTATTAGAGCTTTGTCTTACGTGATCAAGGCCACTGAAAAGTGGCCGAATCATCGAAATAATAAACAATCAAATAAATTACTGCGCTTAAAATCGTTAAAACGTAGTTTTATTATGTATACAAGTCGCGAAAACTTAAGAAAATATTATAAATACCTTATTTTTTCATTATACAAAATAGTATTCTTTAAAAAATAGATTTGGCAGGATAACGAAACATGAGTGTCATCTATAATATAAAATTCTAAACAGGCCGTGCCTGTACATTGAAGCTATAAAAAAAATTGGAATAGGCTATAAACAATGAAGAACAATGCAATTTTTTTTCATTTTTGTCTGTTTGATTTGGATTCATGTAAAAACTACTGGGCCGATTTCGAGATAGTTTCCGCTGGTCGACAGTAAATTCTTATACTTAATATCTGCACTACTTTTTATCCAGGGAATCTCACGGAAATTTTTCTGGGAGTGGTTTGTAGTTGTTCGGCTGCATAAAAATTACCTTATTCCGACACAGTTTTCACAAAAATGATGGCTTACATTCTTTTTTAAATGCTGCGGTTCTTTATGTCCCGGGAATCCCGCGGAAATTTCAAATCAAGCTTTGACGAAGTCGTGGGCATATCCTAGTATTTTCAAAAAAAAAAAAAAGTAGTGTATAAAATAATTAAACAGCTAGCTCAAACTAAAAAGATTGTAGCTAGTTCTACTGGCAAAAGCTTACACTTTAAACACAATAATGAGGATGATAACTTGTTTGTAGTCCATTAGCTGCATTAATAAAGGCAATCATAGTAAAAACTTCATCCCTAAAAAATTCTGTAAATATTTTTATATTATTCGGCTAGACTTTTACTTTGTTGTTCAATCACTTTTACAGGGGTTTTTTGTAGACCTAAAGGAAAAGGTAGATCTCGGTTTAAGGAGACCTGTATGTTGAAGAAAGTCCTCTGTTATTTTCAATTGTTTCACACAGAAGCTATCTATTTCAAAGCTATAAGAAATTTAAAAAAAGAAGCAACTATTTATGTAGAACATTATACAAGCTCTTAGAAACTGGCAACATGTTGACAATGCTCCTGGTGTTGCAAATGCCCTTAAGGACAGTTACTAATTTCCATCAGGGGGGCCATCTGCCTATGCAAACAATAAAATATATACTGTTGACATTACACTTTACTTTGCTAAATGTTAATATTATTCTTTTTTTTCTCAGGCATATCTATGCAAGGTATAGAACAGTATGCAGCAAGACCAAACAGACATGTGATTCAACCACCGCAGCAAGCATCAGCTCCGCGGACTCCAGCCATGTTGTCTGCAGGCTCAAAAGCTAAACCTGCTCCACATATACCATTCCACTTACCCCCATTACCTGACCCACATGCTTATATAAGAACACCTGTGAGTATTCAAAGGGTTTAAATGAGTATTTTATTTTATATATCATGTGATGAGCTAAACCAGTAGCAATAGGTTTTGCCACTAAAGCAACAGCTCTTGGTATAGTAATTTTTAAAAGAATACACTATACTTAGTCTTGCCATAAATATTGTAACAAAGAATTTTTTTTGTTTCTATTGCAAATAACATTTATAAGTTTTACGGTGTGTTAGTTTAATACATAAATATAAAACAATTTAAAATATAAAAAGCTTATTCGAAGTGGTCTCCATTGGCTGCAATACAGTCCTTTAAACGTTGAGGCCAGTTATCAATAGAAGCACGCATTCTTTCGATGGGAAAATTCTTCACTGCCAATCATATGGATTGTTTTAGGGACTCCAAATTATCATGGCGTTTAGAGCAAGCCGTACTCTCTAAAACTGACCATAAATCATAGTCCAGCGGAATAAGATCGGGACTAGACGACGGCCAGTCTTCAGCTCTGATGAAGTCCCAAACGTTCGTTTCCAACCAACATTGCGTGGACCGAGCTTTATGACCCGGCGCGGAGTCTTGCTGGAAGGACCATTCTTGGTTATTGAACATGGCTGTTGTTAAGGGGCTTAACTACCCTCTCAAGAATGGTATCTTGATACACTTGTGCCGATGTTTTGATACCTTTTTCATAAAAATATGGCTTGGTCACTCCTTCACAACTAACACCCCACCAAACCATCACTGAAGACGGATAATGCCCACGTTGCACTCTGTCGACTAATTGAGAAGCTTCCTTAGAGCTTTGACCATAAATACGGTCATTATGTTTGTTAAAATGTTCCTCAATTGTAAAGATTTCTCATCCATAAAAAAAAAATCTGTGACTTCCCTTTGCGTACCGCTTCAGTAGTTGTTTCGATTTTACCACTCTATTCTTTTTTTAAATTATGAGTTCAGAAATGACCAGTGCGTCTCTTATAGGCTGCAAGTCCTACGTCATCTTTTAAAATACGCGACATGGTTCTAGGTGATATCTTCATTTCCCGAGATAAAATCTTTTGCTTTCGGACAGGATTTCTTCGAATTCTTTCCCTTATTGCTTTGACCACCTTTTTCGTACGGACACTACGTGGACGGCCAGATCTTTTTCTGTCACAAACAGAGGTCTCATTGTACCTATTAATAGCCAAGTACACAAACATTCGACTAATACCAAGTGTATGGAGAGTTTTAAAAATTGCATTTGGCTCCATACCTACTTTGTGTAATGCAATCACAGCGATTCCGTTCTCTTTATCGCCCCACTCCATTGTAATATCGGAAAATGTTGTACTATGTATTGGCGCCAAAATGAGAAAACACAATGAACAATCATAATTATGACAGCTTCCAAATTCAAATGTAATATTTTGTTTCTTTTTAATTGTAACAGTATTTATGGCCAGACTAAGTATATACAATACATGCTTTTCTTTCTATAGTATTTTTTTCACTTAAAAACATAATTTATCATTATTATATTAATTTAGCGATTCCTTACAGACCCACAAACAACCAGTGACCGAGTATGAAGCAATCAGGGAGAAGGCGGCGACCCAAAAGAGAGACATGGAAAGGGCATTAACTAAATTCCTAGCAAAGACTAGTGAAACACATAATTTGTTCAATACAGAAGACAACCAAGTATTTCCATGTAAGTCTATCCTCCTAGTTCACCCTTGTTACATTTAGCTTCTTGAAAACTGAGCAATGTAGCTTTTCTAAATCTCTGTTATCAAAACTACATGTAATTTTATAAATGTACATACATGTCAAATTTCACAAATATTTATTCATTTTAAAACTATTAATAAATACAAATATGACCAACCAAAATCAATTTCACATTTATATGTTAGTGTAGATAATGCATATATACACCTTTAAACACATGAAGTATATTATCAACCGCATTATGGTAGAGGTAAAACCATTAAATTTTTTATACCTTATTGTTAACTTTGTTCCTGACTGTTATAAAATATAGACTCGGAGAGAAATTAACGCAGGGTAAAATAATTTTAACCGTTAAACACCCCACTATTGGGCTTAAGTCTTTCAATTTTAGAGAAATAGGTGATTTACCTAACATACTTAACCAAGCAAGATTGATGGGTTAAAGGTAGCATAATGGTATTTAACGTAAATAGTCTATTATAGCCAGGTTTCTGTCTATATTTTCCTATTCATTCTTTATAACCTTACTATTGGTAGAAAATTGACATTACTGGATGGAGTTTATGTCAAATTTTAACCACTATGGAAATAAATGACTAGTGACATAGGAACAAGTGATGGGTAACCAACCGAAATTCAAACACTTAGCCATCTGGCTAATAGTGGTTCAATAGTTGACTAAAATACTAGCTAATGGCTGTTTGGGTAATGAAACATTGTCGGTTTTATTTGACAACCATTAACCAGTTGGAGAGTTGATGAATGCTGTGGTTATTTTGTGAACAACAGCTACATAGCTGGTTGTTACACTAGCTGCCTATCTCCAGTAGGAACCAGCTGCATATTAATGCATTGCTAAATCTGTCTGAAACATTCATTTTAACTAATTACAATATTGTTATATTTTTTTGCAGTGATAGCTTGTAAACCAACATTTCCTGCATACTTGCCATGCCTACTACCCACAGACCAAGTTTTTGATTTTGATGAATTAGAGTATCACTTCCAAGTAGCAAATAGAACAGAAGATATGCCTGCAGACAAAAAAGGTAACAATCATAAGGATTTGTTACTTGTTATAATTTTTCTTTAATGTTTGCTCTTCAATTCTACTTTTTTAAACAGATTTTTGTCTAGGTTATGAGTTTCTTCTTCAATTTTATTAAAAGTTTTGGTATCAGATAAGTTAGTGACCAGGGATGAAAATTGTTTATTGTTCATTCTGGAAACTGCAAGTTCTTCCGATGTATGGAGCTGAATATTTTTTTTTTATACTGAATGGTTCGCGTTTGACTGATATTGTGCTTGATGTCAGGTGGCAATGCAGTCTAAGGTGGAGCACGCTTACCTAGAAGATAACGTGAGACTTGAAACACCTAGTTTGTATTCTTGAGGAAAAACAGACGACGGTAAAGAGTTCCACTCTTCAGCGGTGCGTATGATAAAAGTGGAAGCATAGCGTTTCGTCCGCTTTGTTGGTATTTCCACCATATATCGGTGGCGTATATGGTGGAAATGCGAAGCCTCTCATCGAATAGTTGGATATGCTTATCAGTTTCCTAGCTCTTTTCTCTATTGATCGAGTGTCTCCAGCTGGTATTTAGCTGAGCCATCCCAAAGATGAGAGCAGTATTCCATGCAAGACCATACTTATGCTTGGTAAAGATTCAGCAACTAAAGCGGTGTGATATACTGCCTCACCTTTGATAGAACCCCTAGCTCTTGCCAGCCAGCTGAGAAACAGACTCTATATAGGAGCCAAAATTTAGAGATTGTGTTAAGGAGATGCCAAGAAGCTGAAGACTGTCGGCTATCGGTATGGATACACTCTGGAAAGTAGGAGTCAAGTTGAAAGGACCCCTTTTGGCAGAGAAGAGACACGACACGCCTGGGTTTTCGAGGCATTGAACTTGACTAGGTTGCATTCACCCCAATCGGAAACTGCCTTCAAGGTCAAGTTCAGCCTAGTGATCATTGTCTCCCCTCAGTGACTGAATCTGGGCGCTACTGGCTCGCGCGTTGGATGTATAGCTTTCTACAACAGTGCTGTCGTCTGCATACCCCAAAATACCGGGTTTCAGCAAGTCGATTATATGCAACATGAAAAGTGTTGCAGAGAGCACCGATCCCTGAGGGACTCCGGCATTTATAGCCATTTGATCAGATTTGCATCCGTTAATGACTACTCTGACTGATCTATCCCTCAGAAAATCGGAGATCAAATCACAGAGACCGGTAGGCAATCCATAAGAAGGAAGCTTGCTGATGAGGCCGTAGTGCCATACCCTGTCAAAGGCTTTCGAGGCGTCAAGAGAGACGGCCAACGTCTCCCCATATCTCTCGATTGCCTCATTACAGATGTGACGTACGCAAGATCACCGGTGACCGGTTTCGGCGGAAGCCATATTGTCGGTCACTCAAAATGTCATTGTCTACGCTAATAGCCGGACGCTCAAAATACGTTCCATACTTTTACAAAGTATATAAGTATAATGGGCCTGTAGTTGGCAGGGTCGGCACGGCTACCTTTTTTAGGCATTGGCTGTATGTTGGCTTGCTTCCAAGACTGTGGTACTTGTCCAGTCTTCAGAGAGAGGCGAAAGAGGCGTGTCAGAATCGGAGCGAGCTACGCGAACGAAGTTGCATAGAACGATACAATTTTTGTTATGTTTAAATATTCTCTCAAAACTCGGGTAAAAAATAACTTGACAAAACGTGTCTGTCTGGTCTTATGTCAATAGGCTGCTGCTCATCGGCTGCTCTCCTCACTATGTTGAATAATAGTTGTGTCCTTTCTTTGTAACTTCAAGTGACTTGCTTTAAGTACACTTATTATTTTATATATATATATATATATATATATATATATATATATATACACTAAATATTAAATTGAAAATATTCCTTTTCAGAATCTGATAATGAAGGTGAAAATGGTGGAGACAATGAAAATACAAATTCACAGGCTGAAAACCAGGATAACAACACACCGTCTAGTCCAGATAGAAATAAATCTGGGGGATAATTAGTAATTGTAATTAATAAAACTAGAATAATTGTATATTTACTAAAACATATTTTTGTACTGACAATAAAATTTATTTGGATAAAGATTGTTTGATAAAGATTAACTCTCACTCTTTTACTGTGAAATCCTTAATTTACCACACTTCAGACATGAAGTGACAATAAAAAGATTATTTGTGGTTCATAATTAGAGAACCTCCTTCAAAAAAGATGCCCATATATCATTATAATTTTTATATCGAGAAACATACTTGAAAAATGTACACTACCATTGTCTTAAGAATAAAATAAAATATAATTGTCTAAAAAAGTGCAATCTATAATCCCTATTAATATTATAAATGCGAAAGTGACTCTGTCTGTTCCATTTTCACGGCAAACTACTGGACCGATTTGGCTGAAACTCAGTATATATATATATATATATTTTTTTTTTTTCGATGCCGAGAATGAACATAGGATACTTATTTTCCCGAAAAATGGGATAGTTTCCGGGATAAAAATATATTTGTCTGTTTGTTTGTTATGCTTTTACGGAAAAACTACTAGACCGATTTGGCTGAAAATCGGATATATGTAATTTTAATACCGAGGGTCGACAAGGGATACTTTTCATCCCGGATAATGGGATAGATTTATGTAAACGTTATCCCAGAAAGTAGGATAGGTTTTTTGGTCGATTTGGCCGAATTGATTGATTTGCCTGATTTGGTCGATTTCGTCGAATTGATCGATTTGATCTTTTTGGTGTACATAATATGTAGTTTTAATACATAGAAAATGGGCATAGATACTTTTCATCCGGGGATGGGAGAGTTTGCGATATAAAATGAAGTGAATCTTTCGGGGCAAATAGCACTAACATAAAAATTTAATACAAACCTGTGATGCAACTTCTTTAAACGAGAACCATGCACTACAGATTTACCCGCGGCGCAGCCGCGGGGTAAACTCTAGTAATATTAAAAATAGATAAAGTTTGTGAGTTTGTATATATATATATATATAGTATTATCTATGGTTTGGATGTTCGGAGGTAATCTCCGATACTACTGCTCCGATTTTGAAAATTCTTTCACCATTAGGAAGCTACATTATTCCCGCGTGACATAGAGGCTATTTGATTGTTTGTGAGTAATAAATTTAAAAAGTAAAAACGTTTTATACCCAGCGAAGTGGGCACGGGAACGTTTGACAAATATGTTACAGCAATAATGTTCCATGCAAGAACTACATAGAGTCACTCAAGAGTGCTTTCTGCTATTATGTATTAAAAGTTACAAAGCTTAATTAAAACTTGATATGCGTGTGTGGGCGCATGTGTATCTTTTAATGACGCCCAGCAAAGTGGGCACGGGTCAGATAGTTGGGAATAAAGACATTCACAGGTTTTCAGTTATATCTCTCTAAAGTAGGTATTAAAGTGATTTTTCACTTTCAAATAAGGTTTTTTATTATGCCCCTTCACAGCTTTGGATATGGAGAGTATTATGAACTTTGTATATACTATTGTATAATACTTTGCATAATAAGGGGTTGAACATCATTTATGATACCATTAATATGGAAAATGGGAGTTTCTGCAGGATCAGACCCAAAAATAAGCAATATAAGTCCTCAATGAAACACTTTACTTAATAAAATTATTATAATAGAAATCACTTTGCACCAGAACTAATAACAGGCAGCACTTTAATGCCATCCCTATTTACAACAGTCACCTGGAAGTTAGGCAGACTAACAAATAAGCGTTTATGGACCTCCTTGACACACATTTTTAGAATCTCATATGCTTCTTCTTCTGTGGCATCTGAAATATATAAAAACCTTTAAAGAAAAGTGTCTGTCATATCATGATCATTAGATGTTGTCCACTAAACTCTTAATTTAAATCAGACTTGAAATTTAGATTTTATATTTTGGTAGTTCTCACGATGTTTTATTATTTCATTGCATGTATACCTCCTATGCTTCTCCCATATGAGCATATTTTTCACATATCAATAATCTTTCTATGCAAGTTTCACAACATATTTTCCAACATAGTCTTTAAAATGCATTGCTTGTCCTAGCAACAACAGTATCATGCTTCCAAATAGATATATTTGAAGTTTTGACAAAGTAGTATATAGAGGAAGGAACCTTGCATATGTTTAGTATGTTGAGAGTTATCTTAAATGGACTATACTTTAATATTCCTATCCTATATATTTAATGTTCACTGTTTTTTTGTTTCAATATTACCTTTCTTGTGGTAGCGATCCATTATGCTTAAACTTAGGTATCCACCAAATCCATGAGCAGCAAAAGGCACCTTTACACTGGATGCCAGATAGTCCATAAAATACAACTCTGGACCATTCTCTTTGTCATAGCCACCCATTAATAAATTAACAAAGTATGGTGTCTGTAAAAGCAGAGATTAGTATATACATTAAATATTGGGTAAATATGCATAAATGCGAAACCGGTATTTTGTTTTTTTTAAATATTTATACACTTTAAATATGGTTTGCTATGGTATAATAACGGCACTAATATTATCGCCAAGCCATCATTTAGGCAAAAATTTATAATCAATACAATTAATTATGTTAAATATGTGCATCATATTGATAGAAATAATGTTAAAATTTTAGTGTAACGACTTACCTACTAATTATAATAAAAACACAACTACTTATTTAATTTAGGGATTAGTCTTCAAATGTAACATATTATGACATGACCAAAATAATTATTAATTATAAAATCAACTATAATAGATTTATACCATTGCTAAAAATCATCACCATATTTATTTTGTAATTTGTAAGTAAACCTCAGATATATAATATTAAAAGACAAAGTTTTTACTTAACTTTGCTAACTGTTAGACAAAGGAACTAAATTCATACAACATGAATATCAATATTACTCAATCAGCAGAATATCAATATACTGTGAATAAGATAACTAACATGTTTTTGTAGTTTGTATGTATAATTACCAACAACATGCAATACCAATGTTAGCAAAATAAAGTATAGGTGTGAGGGGCGGTCCAAGGTCGTGATCAGTGACCAGGACAGTGGGTTTTTTTTATTGCCTGCTCCTCCGTCATGTGCCAAGACAGAGACCTAAGGACAGTGGGTTAGCTTATGTTAGCTTCAGACCAGAAGGCAGAACAGACTGTTTACCGTTTATTCATTGATAACTACCATATTTAAACAATGGGTAAAATCGGTTTTGTCACTCGCCGGACGTTGCCGCTGCGCGCTCGTTTCGCTCGCTTGGCTCGTGGGCTCTGGTTTGAAGCGAAGCTAACCTAACCCACTATCCTTGTAACTGGTCACGACCTGCGACCACCCCTCACACCGATACTTTGTTTTTCTCACATTAGTATTGCATGTTGCGATAATTATATTTAGATCAAACTACAAAAATAAAATAATAATCTTAATCACAATAATATGAAAAATCTAAAATTCCGTATTTTCTTGTCATTCAAAGACCTTCAGTTTGATTGAATAATATTGTTATTCCATGCACTGTATGGATTTAGTTCCTTTGCCTGACATTTAGCAAAGTTCAGTAAAAACTTAGTCTCTTAATATTATTATTAATTCGAGCTTTACTTACAAATTATAAATATAGAATAGCATTTATTGTATAAACTGTCACAAACATTAAATTACAGAGGATTTGAGTTCTTTGTTAGAACAACAGTTTGTCCTTTCGAACAAACAATACAGGCAATTTGTAGTGGTGCCTGACCATTATAACATTAATTAATTTATCAATAAATTACCCAATTAAATTAATATAGAACTATATCATTACAGAACCACAAATGTCACATTACTAGAACAATTTTCCATCACCACGCAGTTGAAACCGAGGGGCGCAGCTAGTATATCCATACATTAATTATTGTTTTGGAGGATGATAAATGCATATAATATATATTTTGTGGTTTATTAATTCTATCCCAGAACATTCCACTATGCCTTCTTTTGAGCAAGTTTCAATATTTCTAAGTTTTCTAAATTTATGAGTATGACGGATTAATATACAAGAACCGCCATGACGATTTTGACGCGAAAAGGTAGAGCCGAGTGTAAAGTTAGGTATTAAAAGGTGCTTGATATTTGCTGTAGTCATATTATGGTCTATAATACATACAATACATCATTTTAGAGTTATCATACTCATATGAATCTAGAGCTAATACCAATTATTCAGACTTTGATATAATTCCATTAATATTTTGATGTAAAATATGGATTTCTTTATAAACAAAAACATTTTTTTTTTGTTATGTCGGTACTTGACTAAATTCTGCGTCTGTTTGTGTATATTTATCACAGTTTTTTTTAATTATTTTCTCTCTGCGAATTCATTTTAGATATATAGTTGTTGTATTTGATATGATAGTCTAAATGTGAATTTCTTTAAGCAACAACTGAGATTTAAATATAGTAAAAGATATACATCCGGGTATGCTGGTTTTCAGAAACAGCTAATAAAAAATCCTTTCCTACTAGCTTTTGGAAATTTGGTTGCATATTTTTCCCTGGTCATCAGCAACTATCATAACTTTTCTATTGAGGTTTTTCTTTGAAATTTTATCTTCTAATTCAGTACAATCATCATTGTGTTACAATTGTAATTTTCACTAAGGGAGTAACAATTGTATTTGTAATATTATTAATTACTACATCTTCAGTCCTCAAGCAGTCATCAATTGTCAATGTTAAGTTGATCATTTTCGCTCCTTCTCTGTATAACATATTTCAGGCATTATGGTATGACTCTGATTCAGGTTCCATACATACATACAGTCTTTCCAAATATTTTCAATGATTCTCGATTTTACACATGATAGTTTCCTTTTGTTCCCGATAGAGGTGTCATACCTTTTTGTTCAAAAATATATTTTATTGTTTTCATGTGTTGATTATTTTTAAACTCTTTTCCAGGTCTTTTTTTGAATTTGAATTGAAATTTTCAATTTCCTATTAAAAATTTGCAAATCATTAGTTAATATTTTTATTTGATCATTTGTGCTACCTACTGTCACTATTATTAAGATAATGATTTGGCAGACTTAGTATTGTAACATCAAACATAGATGAATTTTCATCTGAAATTTCATTTAATGAGCATGATTTTCGAACTTTATGGTAGGTTATGTTATTCAGTGATGATATAATAGCACTAATTAATGTGATTGTTTAATATCAAATGCAGTGTCATCTATGGCTCAATATATCTTTGTACAATATTTTATCAATGGTTCAATTTATTGGTTATTCAAGAAGATGGCGCAATACAGTCATGGTGTTATCTCATTAGTCATTAGTGTTTAATTCATAGGTAATAGATGGTTGGTTGGTTGGTTATAATTGAGAGTAATAA
Source organism: Dendrolimus houi (assembly GCA_039645545.1). Taxonomy (NCBI): domain Eukaryota; kingdom Metazoa; phylum Arthropoda; class Insecta; order Lepidoptera; family Lasiocampidae; genus Dendrolimus; species Dendrolimus houi. The sequence continues at coordinate 12,664,976 of CM077132.1, forward strand.
ATAATTATTTTAATATAATTTGAGTTTACTTTGTAAGAACACTGTATTATGTATATTTAATTAAAATTCAGACTTCATTGTTCTATGTTCCTTTGATATTTGTATTAAATTATTATAGAAAGTGCCATCTATTGGCTTTACAAAGTAGAAAAATAATGATCTTCCTATTGTATGGACCCTATCACTCACTATAAGACTACTTGCTTATAGATGTCATTGTAGTCATTCAATACTGTCAAAATTTTCCAATGGTTCAAAATTTTTACAGAAATGGTATTGGAAGAAATGGGAAAATAACAACAACTGGCATAATTGTTATAGTCGTAAAAGTACACTACTGATAACTTTCACTTTGTGTTCAAAATATCAACAGTAATTCTGCTCGAATGTTTATCAGTTTTATTGTTCATACTAAGATTTTATTTAAAACAGTCATAAATTGGCCCTTTTTTGAGATAACATTAAGAACTGTATTCTAGTACAAAAATCACTGTGGGTCAAAAGTCAAACATAGAATTTATAAAATTGAACATTGTATTAAAATAAAACCACTTGCATATATATATATATATATATATATATATATATATACATGCAAATAACATCATTCTGGCTACATATTCAAGGCTGCAACTCAGATATCCGATACACGAATTTTAAGTAATGGGTGGGCAGAGTGAGTAGGGGTCCTACTACACCCCCTACACTCATTCTGTTCCACTTATACTTGCCCTATCTGAAACCCCTAAGTACTGGAATATTTGAAATTTTATTTTGATAAACATAACTTCACCTATGTTTTCACTAATTTTATTACAATGGGTCATGAAAGGTCACGACCAATGACTAGAAGAGGGATTTAGGTTACGTTAGCTTAGCTTCAGCCCAAAGTTCATGAGCAAAGTGAGCAAAGCGAGCCTGCCACGGCAGCGACCAATGAGTACCAGAACATACTGGTAACCATTTACTATTTATTTTAAGTACATGATTTATAATTTTGTCTTTATTGGCCGCCATTTTGAATATTTTCGTGGTTACTCTAGTAGTGTATCTGAGTGTAACATGTTGTTTTTTCTTAATTTTTTGTTGAATTACTCTGTATTTTTGGTTCTTTTCTGTTGATTACTGGCTTTCATTTGGACTTCGAAAGAATTGTTCAACTTCAGATCAATTTGTGCAATATTAGTGAAATAATAAGTGTGGTTACATTTATTAAAAATTAATAGCTGCTACTCAGCTATCCGGTGCACAAATTTTAAGTAGTGGGTAGGGGGGAAGTTATACTTACCCTTTCTGCAACTCCTAGGGTCCAGAGTTCTTGAAATATCTATTTATGGTAAACATAATCTCACCTATTTTTTCAGTAACATTATTGTGATGGCTGGTAAAACGTAGCGACCAGTGACTAGAAGAGTGATTTAGGTTAGGTTAGCTTCAGACCAAAGCGCACGAGCCGAGCAAGCATGCCGCAGCAGTAGTGGGTGAGTATCAGAACCAACTGGTAACCGTTTACTATTTATTTTACACACAAGATTTATAATTTCGTCTTTATTGGCTGCTATTTTGAATATTTTCATGGTTACTCTTGTAGTGTATGTGAATGTGCTCTGATGTTTTTTCTTCATTTTTTGATGATATACATCGTTTTTTTGGTTGTTTTTCTGTTGATTACTGGCTTTCTTTTTTACTTCAAAAGGATTGTTTAACTTTGTAATTGCATTATTAGTGAAAAAATAAGTGAGGTTATGTTTTATTAAAAAACTGAAGATCTTCAGACCATAGACATTGTAGTAGGGGTAAATATGCCTCCCCCCTTCCCCATTCCACCACCCCGCTACTTAAAATTCGTGTATGAAACATCTATAGATTTATCTTTTTTTTTTTAGATTTACCATTGTTTGTCCATTTCCAATTGTCAGAATGAAGTAAGCATATCATGACTAACAATTATAGTGTTTTACTTACACTGCTTCTTAAATACTCTGCAAGATTGCGACGTGTGAAATTGGCCGCAGCAGTAGGCCCAAGCTCATAACCGTTGCGCATCTTATACAATTGGATATTCTTTGCAATATATTCTGCAAACTGTGTTGTATCTCCGGAATCACCGATGACTCCCATCACTAACCTATCAGATATTTTATAGATTTTTTCTTCGTCTGGAACATAAAATACAATTTAAAATAATAGCTATTAGCATTCAATAGAAGACAATACAAAAGCGCTAACTCACCGTCTTTCATTACCATTATACTGTGACTATTGCTCTGATCGGCTGCTATCATAACGAAGTCATTACATTGAATCCCTAACAGGCATTGTAAATTAATATTCGACATTTTAACACAGAAAACGATGAGGAATATGTAAGAAAATACAGTAAAAATCCGCTTTTCAATTTAATAAACTTGTCAAATCACTGTCATAGACAAATTTGAATTATTTTAATTTATTTATATTTATGGCTTGGCAGCTCGGCCTTTAAGCCAGATCTTAGATTAAAATGTAGTTTCTTCATTTTCATAAGGCCATGTGCAACACAGCTGAACTGTAGGTTATCAGCTGGTGCCATTGAACGGAGTTCTTGTGACAACTCAAAACGCCACATTTGACTATACAATTCACATTTCTCACAAAATACATAATTACTACTCAAACACTATCAATATTCTACAACTATTGTTCATTTTAGAGTAATTTTACACATTTTTAGAAAACAAAACTGTACAGCACAACATCTCCTTTCAGTTCCCGCCAAAAATTCCAGACAAATTTGAACCATAGGCAGTGTTGCCAGATGACCATGTCAATGTACCCTAACTTTTTTAGAAAATCCAAAAATGAGCTTTTTGGAAAAATACCCCAAATCAGTTTTTACTTATTTTAAAGGAGAAATAAAAAGTGAAACCACCGTCGTGGCGAAAACGTTACTTATGACGTTATCATTTTCGCTCACGCAGCGTTCACAACGACGCGTGTCAATAGATGGGTCGAAAAACCGTTCCACTTGAGTTTACGATTGTGACGCCGGCAAACAAGTGGAACGTAAAAAATCGCGGTTGTGAACGTGGTCGTTGTGAGTCTTTAATGTAACGTAGCCTATAGGATACGACGTATACGAGTTGTACGTACGAGTACGAGATGGTATGCCATCTCTACTCGTATTTTATCTACTTGTAAATAAACAACGAACGAACGAATGAATTGAAGTATGATTCACTAGTAGAATATAATTCTAAGATAAAGTAGTAGCACTATATTATATCTTAAATATAATAATTATAGTGATGGGAATTGTGTTTGTGGATGAATTAATGGTACTTAAAAGAGCTCCAAAACTTCTCTCACCTTAATTTTTGCCCGAGAAAGTCCCCTAAAGAATCTTTACCCCGAATCTCCCCCAATGTCAAAAACCCCACTGGAGGTATCCCTCCATCTGGTAACACTGACCACAGGCTACTGTTGACTATTGAGTAGTGTAGTATTTTTGTTCATTACTTGAAGAACAGGCAAAGATCCTAGTCCATACAGCCTCGTCCTATTAAGAAGGTTGCACATTAGGGACGCGTCCGAGCTATGTGCACACCCAGCGTCGGACACACGGACGTGGCTTTTGTGTTGCCAATTCACTTCGAACAAAACGTGCTACGTCAGCTTTTAAAAAGCGCTAGATTGGCACCAATTTGCAAAATAGCGCTGAAAATAAAGTAATAAGAATAAATGAATTACTTTATTATTATTATTAATATTCCGATACACGTTGGTATTTCAGTGAAGAGTTATGGAATTTTTAAAAAGCGCTAAATAAAGTACTAAGTGCTGAATAATAACTTCGGGTGTTCATAGAGATAAAAATCTAGCACTGAAAGCGCTAAGTTGGCAACAGTAAGCATCTTGTGGACTTGTCCGAGTGTTTATAAGGATACAATATCGCTTGTTTTGTTACCGATTAGAGACCTATTACTTATTTAAAATTATAACCCACTTTTATAGTTTATTTTAAGTATAATTGACTATGTCAGCAAAACTTCGTTCGCACCACTATGACGACGACGCTTATGTTGGAGAATTGAAATTGCGGGCACCAAATGTAACCGGCCACAGCGCCACCTATTGGGCTATTATGGTCTATTCCAAGGAAGTGGTGCTATTTATCGGGATGCTGTTTGAAGAGACACACAGACAGACAAATATTCTAGGCCGTCTTTTCGGAATCTGCTGATTAAAATTGGTCCCTTTGATTTTTTTCCCTTTTTTAAAGTCATTGTACGGACTCGGCCCATTTAGAATTTTGTTACTTAAGCTACCAGCGGCTATTAGTACTTTCATAGCGGAATGTTTAGGAGTTCTATTTGCACTCCAGTATGTACAACAACATAAAGTAATGTCTTTACACTGGTTGATTATCTCGGACTCGGACTGTAAACTGAGCACTAGTGTTAATTATAATATTTATGAAATCGAAATGACATGGTTAAACCTTTTAAAGATAATATTATAACTATATTTATGTGGACTCCTTCTTATATTGGCGTACATGGAAATGAGCACGTGGATTTCTTAGCCAGGGCCATTGTAATTTTGTAAATAGTAATACAGATGTCATTTCCAATATCAACAATAACGTCTCTGGTGGTATTGCCAGATTTTACAATATTTTGAAGACAAAAAATAATGAAAATTGGGAAGCCATAAAATCGATCGAATCAATAATTGAAAAGGCTTGTGGCATTCCCACATTATTAGTTCTACAAAGCCAATTTCTCCGCGGTTTTCTAAGTCTAATGTTTACTTAGGACGAAAGTTTTACACAACTGTCTGTAGGCTACGAATTGGACATTGTAAAGCCAATGCATTTTTGGCTAGAATGAAAATTGTTTCATCATCCACTTTGTAGCGGGTAGTAATAAAAAGAAGCGACTATACCGCACACATGTATTAATTTTTATTTTAATAAAAAATTATGACAGGGGAGTGAGTTTTGCCTTGGTTGTCGTTTCGATTTTTCGTGGCGGTACTGCCCTTACAGGCGCACTGCTCAACTAGTCGCCTGGATTTCTTTCCACAAAACTCCCGACTACAAATTTTAAAAAGGGAAAAATAAAACCTGGACTGCACGTCCAGCGTGTTAATATATAGCAGAATCGCTTTCAAACGTTGGCCACCTCGTCAAGACAACAAACCAAGGCGAAAGACCATATTTGGTGAGGTGGCCCAGCGGAAGGCAGACGGAGTTACAAAAGGATTTGCAATGAATAATATCATTTTGAAATTAATGAAATGAGAAAGAAATAAAAGTGAGTTTAACAAATGAAATGATTATTACCAGATCCAATTAAAATATAGGAAAAATAATTATAAGTGAGCATACCCACATGCACAATTTAATGAGGTGAAAAAACTACTATCAATATGCTTATATTATAGGCTTCAACACTTATCCAAAACGTGGGTTATCAACACTAAATATAATTTAAATTTAATGTAAATAAAAAACAATAATAATCTTAATAAATGTTAAGATTAAACTATATGAACATCGACGTCTTGGTCATTTTGAAATTTACGACGAATGATCCACCGAACACCGATGTGCTGTCACAAAACGCGCGGACCGCGGGTGCCGCGACCGGTTTCTCAAATCGCTAAAAAGGTAGTGTCTCGGCTGCGGCAATGCTCGCGCTTAATATTTAAAATAAATTTGATATCTTTTATATCTATTTAAAATTTTAATATTTATTTTGATAAACATGTAATATTACGTTACAACTTGTAATTATTGTAATACTGTCGATCAAACATTGATCATATCTTCTTTAATTGCATTTATTTCTCAATGGCTAGACTTGTGATGATCGATTCTCTCCTCAAGATTTAAAACGACCCTGGAGAGATTCCGCGCTCCTCCCAGGACTTATTAAGAAACCCGGATACATATATATATTTTTTTTACGGTCTTCAATACTGAGCACATTCAGAGACATGTATAAATACATTAATAATATAATTTTTTGTACTCTGTAGAATGTGATCTTTTATATAAAGACACAGCTTGCCTTATAACGTATCTAAAGCACTAAATCATAAAAAGAAAACTAATACAAATCCTATAGTAAGCCGGTGCGGATGCTTACATGCATGTGCTCTCGCCTGCACTCGGCAAAAACTCTTACTATTATAATTAAACAAAAAATGAATATAACAAAGAAAGAAAAAAAAACCTTTAAAACATTATTGCGCGCTTAAACGATTTTGTTAAAAAATTATCTTATTTTGAATTGAAATGAAGCAACAGAACCAAAAAATATGTCTATGTTGTTGCGGATTATGTTACAACCAGATGTCATGCGATATATAGGGAAATGTTGGCCAATGTTAGTCCTGCAGGAAGGTAAGCAAAAAGTTTTGCGATTTTGAACTAGACTACCCATGCGTGGTATAGAGAATTACATTTTTTCAAGCGTGTCTGGGGAATCGATGAGACCATGTAGTAGTTTAAAGGCAAATAGGACGTCAGCAATCTTTCTGCGGTTTTCTAGAGAAGAAACCTTGTAATGTTGTAGTCTTAGGTTATAGCTCTGTAAGCTATGGCATTTATTGTCCGAAAACGTAACTTGATACATAAAACGTTTTTGCACACGCTCGATCCGTCCAGAGTGAACCTGATAACACGGATTCCATATGATACTACAATACTCTAGAATACCACGTACGATCGAATTATAAACGGTAATGGATAAGTCTGGATCATGAAATATTTTTATTTGACGACTGATAAAGCCTGACAATTGAGAAGACTTTTTAACAATTTTATCGATGTGATGTCTAAAACTTAAGGTACTATCCATTATTAAACCTAAATCGCGTACCGTTTTAGTTTCTTGGATATATATGGTGTCTAATGTGTAAGCAACTGTGCAAGGAATATTCTTCCTAGTGAACTTTATGTGGTAACATTTTTCCGGGTTTAATACCATTCCGTTGTTCAAACACCAGCCTTGAATATTATTTATGTCAGATTGTAGTTTGTGAGTATCTAATGTGTTGTTAATAATACGATATAATTTTAAGTCGTCAGCGTATAGTTTGTATTGGCTTTGTATAGTATCACAGAGGTCGTTTATAAATACCAAAAAAAATAATGGACCTAGATGTGACCCTTGGGGAACTCCACTTGGTACATTAAATGCTAAGGATTTGAAACCACCAATTGCCACTAATTGGGAACGATTTTCCAAATAAGACATACACCATCGAAGAAGAGAACCGTGGATACCCAAAAGTTGTAACTTAGCTAAAAGTAAGTTGTGGTTAACTAGATCGAATGCCTTACGGAAATCGGTGTAAATGGCATGTACTTCCTTGTTATTATCTAAAGCCGTTGCTATGTCAGTTACAAACCCTATCAAGTTAGTTGCAGTGGATTTTCGTGGAAGAAATCCATGTTGACCTGGGTTTAAATGTTTTTGAAAGTGAGGTAGTATTCTTTTGTGTATTATAGATTCAAAAACTTTCGCACAGGTGGATAGTACGGAGATTGGCCTGTAGCGGCTCACGTCGTTAATTTCACCATCCTTGTGTATAGGTGTAATGTGTGCAATCTTCCACTTGTAAGGAAAAGTACCAGATTCAATGGATTTTCTATAAATCATATGTAAAGGTCTACAAAGGTTAACAGCACACTCTTTTAGCAAGATAGGAGGTAAGAGATCAGGGCCGGGACTTTTATAGCAATCTAGATTTTTTAATGCCTTAAAAACATCTTGTTCATTGAAATCACAGTCATTAATTGAAATTACATGTATATTTGAAAGACTACCACTCAAAGTATTGTTTAACGGTATGGGATTAACGGTGCTGTAGACAGATTTGAAATGTTGAGCAAAGAGTTCTGTAATCTCCCGACCACCTTTAGCACTAGCTTCTCCCAGTCGCATTTCGTTTGGAATAGATGTAGTATTCCTTTTTTTATCTTTAACAAATTTCCAGAAATACTTTGGATTACAACGAAGATTTTGAGCTGCATTATTTTTAAAAACATTATAACATTCTTTAATTAATATGTCGCATCTTTTCCTTAACATGTTGTATGTTAATTTGTCTAAAGGATTATTGTATTTTTTGAATCTAGAGTGAAATTTGTTTTTTTCTTTTAAAGCTTTAAGTAATGGCCGACTAAACCATACGGGGTATTTACCATTATTATTCTTGTATTGAGGAGTGTACTTATAAATACACTCGTAATTGAGGTACGACTGTTGTATAAAATATATCTAGCATGTCGTTAACATTCGCTGAACCTTCCCATAACGTGAACCAATTCAGTTGATTAAGGTCTCTATTTAACGCATTATAATCAGTTTTGTAAAAATTATAAAAACATGTGCTTTTGGACTTCATTGAAGCTGTCGATGAATTTTTAATTTCAACTTCAAAACAAGGATGATGTGCATCCAGCGGTAGGTAGGTATTTTATTGACTCTGACCGGATTGGATTTGTAAAAATGGAAATGGACACAGAGTACAATACATTATAATAGAAGAGATATGGATAAAATCATATTTGACATGACTTAGCCTTTTTTAATTGATGACTTCTTTATAACGTTTACAACTGGCAGGGCTGTATGGACCAAGTCCTCTGCCTGCCTTTGTGGCAAACTTTAACAACAACAACATCTAACTAGTCTATGGTATATATTTATAGGTTATGTTTCACTTTGAACCATCTAAGTTATTATTAATTATTCTAATATATTTCGATGTTTTTGTTTTAATTAATTAATTTAGAATATATTGTTGCCTATTGATATATAATGTTTCGAAAAGTTGCGTTAGGTATATCAGGTGGAGTTGATAGTGCAGTTTCCGCATTCCTTTTAAAACAGGCAGGTAAATAAGACCCGGAGTTAACAAAATATATTATTTTGTTGTTATTTTCTTATTTATTATAATGTTTAAACAGGATTTCAAGTGGAAGGTGTGTTTATGCGAAATTGGGATAGTAATTATGAAGTTGGCTTTTGTTCAGATGACAGTGATTTTGAAGATGCTATGTTCGTTTGCCGTAAGCTAAATATTCCATTACACAGAGTCCATTTTATTAAAGAATATTGGAATGAAGTCTTTATTGCATTATTGGATGAATATGAGAGTGGACTTACACCAAATCCAGATATATTATGCAATAGATATATAAAGTTTGATAGATTTTTCGAACATTGCAGGAACAATTTGGGATTTGATGCTATAGCCACTGGCCATTATGCAAATACTTCCTTTGGACCGTTTTTAGAACAGTATAATGAGAAAGAAGGTAATATTTTAAATTCATTGAATTAACTTATATTCATAGATGGAAAACACTTTATTGCTCACAAAATGAATATTTACAAAAATATAATACTTAGCAAGACAATGGGTACCATGCGACTTAAGGGAGTCCCTTCTAAGCTACCTGTTTAATAAAAATAATTGGCTAATCTAGTACATAAGGGTAAAGGGATATTGTAAACATTTTCTGTTGTGTTGTTGAAATCTTATTTTATATCAATAATAAAGTGACCTAATCTTTCCAAATTAATTTTCCAGGAGCAAGATTACTACAACCCAAAGATAAGTTTAAAGATCAGACATTTTTTCTTTCACAAGTGAAGCAATTTTCGTTAAGGAAATGTATGTTTCCAATTGCAAATTTTTTAAAGAGTGAAGTGAGGGAGATTGCCCAAAAAGAAGGACTTTTAAATGTTGCTAACAAAAAGGACAGTACAGGCATATGTTTCATTGGGAAAAATAGGTTTCAAAACTTCATTGATGAAGTAAGTTACATTGATGTGTTATCTATCTCACAATTTAACATTTTATGAGTAAAGTTCTTTTATGTGATCCAATTATATAAAGTTGCCTTACCCCTAGAACAAATTAGTCTAGGCTCAGTGCTATAATTTTAGTGTTGAGAACTAGAGGTAGAATACATAACTGATGTTGAGGTGTAGTTACAAAAACATTTGTATGGTATATTAAATTATACTGTTTTATTTCAGTACATTGATACAAGAGAAGGTCTGTTCATAGATATAGACACCGGACTAACTGTGGGCAGACATACTGGTTTGCATAAATGGACTGTCGGCCAGAGGTGTTGCTTGTGTGGTTTTAAAGATGCATATTTCATTTACAAAAAGGATTTAAACACAAATAATATTTATGTGGTGAATGGCTCCTATTATTATATGCTTTTTTAGAGTTTCAGTCTGTCCATATTATGTATAACATAGCCATTTTCTTAAAAACTTCTTGGGGTTTTCTATACCACTATGCTGTAATTTAATAAAATTTATGAAAAACAATTAGACATGAAAACATAATAGACGCATCCCAAAAAATCATCTTTTATTTACTGATTTGTTTTATTGAAGGCAGTCTTAAAATATGTAAGATTAAAGTTAAAAAAGTGTGTCTGCGTGTCTGTAATATAACTTTTCTACCAAGAATAAAAATTGGTAAAATAAAAAGAAATTAAAAACTTAAAAAAAAAAATTGTGTGCATGTACTAGCGTACACTCGTAAGAAGTGAAACTTCTTTATGAGGTTATTTTTCAAAAAATAATTTACTATATGCAACTTTACAGAAATTGGTTAAATAAAGTTAAATTAGATAAAGTTTAATAAAAGGCTTTTATTATCACAGACATAAATACAAATTCTACAATTATTTCATTTTAGCTTATTACTACAAAGATTATTATTGAATTTCATTAATTGTAATAGAATTATTACTATCATTGATGTTGTTATTACATATTTGTGTTATTAATGGCTTATGGTAACTGAAATACGAAATATATTGTTTACATTCCACAAAATTAAACTATGTGGAAGATTTTTTCTCCTGGGGCTAATCTTAAATATTTTTCTTCATTCCACATCAATGTTTGCTGCTGAGATACCAAACTTTCTCTTTCTTTCGATTGGTATGTGTTCACTTATTTCATCTTGAGGCACAGCATCGATGTCGTTGTTTTCAAAAAAGGATTCATCAACCTTAATATCATACATAGTATATAATGGCGATTTTAATAAAAATTGGAGCCAAATTTTTATTGTACCTTTGTTTATTATACCATGCAAATAACTGGATTTATGGATTTTCTTGCGTTTAATGTGCACATTGACGCAGTGATCATCAGATAAACTTCTAGGGAGAGTACAAACCATTGAATCTATAGACATAGGAACATTAATTATTTGTCCATAAATACCGTACTGACCGTTAACGTGTCTTAATCTCCTAATCTGCATGAATGGGATATGTGGAGAAATCAATCGTTCAGATATTAAGTCTAATGGCGGTAAATAATCGGGTTTCTTCGGAAATTTAAATCCATTATAAGATGCCATCACAGGAATACTATTATTATTTAAAGATGTCACACAGGTATTACATACAGCAACATCCTTTATGTTAAGATGAGGAACTATTGTTTTCAAGATTGAACAATGTTGAAGGGATGAAGATCGTAAGTCATCTTTAAACCATAGTCTTTCACAAACTGAGCACATATGACCAAATGAATTTCGAACAAATTTCTTTTGAAATTCATCATGAGCCAGTTTATGCCGATGAAAATCCGTGTATGCTACATAATTAGTTTCATGCTCTAATTGTTGAATTAACGTTGACTCACGTGTTAGTGTATTGAAAAATACAATAAAAAACTGAGGTTAATTTTAAATGACGTGGAAAAATAAATACCATAATTACACCTAAGTATTAGAAAAAGAGATGTAATTACTTACTTTTTTTAGAAATTCACTGGAATTAGAATTAAAATAAACCCTTTGATTTTGCTAATCACTTCAATATAACATATATATATATATTTATCACGTCACTATAGAGCGTTGGGAATAAATAAGCGTGCAATAGAAAAACGGTCAAGTATAGTGGTAGGAGAAAGTCCGTTACAACGATATGCTATTGGTAAATGGCAATTGCACGACACCACCTAGTGGTCAAAGTCATCACTACTCAAAGCGGGTCATGGGCTCTTATGGAAGTCGATGCAATCGCCACCTGGATTTCAAAAATGTAACTACTCAAAACGGGCCGCAAAATACATTGGAGACATTTACCAATCCCTACTCCGCTGGAGAAAGTATACTTCGAATCACGCGTGGTAGGGATAAGAAAAAGATGGCGCGTAACGGAAAAATGTGACGCGTAACGAAAAAATGTTACACTAAATTTTTTTCCAACCCCGATAAAGAAGTTTCACTTCAATAAATGGTTTGAATATTTTAAACATTGAGTATCATTTGCGATATATGGTTTTGGTTACATTGCAAGTTATGTTGGTGTCCATATGAAAATAATAAAAACAGTGGATCTTCATAGCCACTGCAGAACACTTTAGTGTGAATTAAATATGAACTTGACAGATTTATATTTTCATTTTGTTGCTGAGTATAGTATAATTTTGCAAAAATTAAACAGAATTTAACAATTAAAATGTTGTGTTACAGGTGGCAGGAACAAAGCATTCTGCTTTATGGAACAATATATGTTTTACAGATTCCCCACATTGGATAAACTATGAACCTCCAGAATTAACTGACTGTGGTGTATTAAAATGTTACTTCAGATTTCAACATACAAAACCATTAACACCTTGTAGGATTGTCAGTAATTCACGAGGTCTTACAATTATTCTGGATAAGAATTTAAGAGCTATAACAGAGGGACAGTATGGTGCTCTGTATAATAATGAAGAATGTCTTGGTAGTGCAAAAATTAATAATATTGTTCACAACTTGATATATTAATATTTTCTTAAGTTTTTGCGATTTGTATACATAATAAAACTACGTTTTGACGGTTTTAAGTGCGGTAATTTATTTGATTTTTGTTATTCCGACGTTTCGGCTAGTTTTCAGTGGCGGTGATCGCGGAAGACAAGATCTTTGCTGTTGATATATTGATATAAAAGCCTTGTTATTTAATGAAATATTTGTTGTTTTTTCATAATATACGATTTTCCAGCATTAGTGTCGACTTTATCTATCTATTTTATAGTAAAGAGAGCAACCCACCTGCGCGTAGGGTCACAGCAAGAAGTGTCATGGGTTGAGGCAACCAAAGGGGTTCATTGGCTCAAAGTGTACTCTTTGTTGAATGTATTCGCAGCGTTTTTTAAAGGGGTCTCATTCATGTGATGGGCCACTCCTTAGATGTAAATATCTTTGGGCTATTCGCAAAAGCTCTGTGTGCCGTAGGTTGAGTATAACGGATTTAGATTTAATTACTCTATGGATTTATTGGTTAAACATTTAGTTCTATGCGTTAGTGCGATATGGTTAAATAGTACATATATACAGTTTTTTAAATAGTAGAAGCTGCTATTTAGAAAAAATAATCCTAGTAATCATTTAACAAGAAAATTTGGCTTAAAGGTCTTGTTACCAAGCTATACAATTGCAAAAAAAAAAAAATAGACGTCGGCAGACCAGTGTTACATACTCTTTAGGCAGAGAACGAATTTGGCAAATGACACCTGGCAAATGACAATATATGAATATTTTATAAAATGCATATTGTTGTATGTATTTGTGAATTGTAAATTCTTTCTATATCTTGCATAACAACAAATATTATAAAAGGAGAAATAATTTAGATATACAAAACATGTCGGTGCCACCGGTGAATTATAACGTTCCTCCGCCACTATTGGACATGCCGCCGCCGGGTCCTCCAACACATTTACCTACACAATTTCCCACTTCTATATATCAAACATCCCCATTTTCTATTCATCCAAACCCTCCAATAAACCCTAGTTCATATACGGTGCCGCCACCTACTGCAATAGACCACCCTCTATCGTACAGTAGTTTCCCACCATTAAACCATCCACCACCCTCCATTAATTCATATACACATTCTCCTACACCAATAACTCCACATTATCCACCACCTCCTTCACCTAAAAGTTATTGTGCAGAACCTTTCAATGAAAGAACAAAAGCCTACTTCAGAGATGGGTCTGGATCAAATAGTGAAAAACCACACTATTACAAAGATGATAAATCAAAATATACATATTTAAGAGAATCTCCATCAAGATACAGGTACTCACCAGATAGAGATTATAGGAATCGGAGTGAAAGGTCAGAAAGCCATCAGAGAGAGAGGAGAGAAAGAGACAGGGGACCAGAAAAGCTGTATCGTGATCAACGACATAGAAGTCGCAGTCCAAGTTACAGGCGCAGTTCAAGTCCATCACAGCACCATCACAGAAGTTCTTCAAGATATAGTCGGCATAGTCCTTCAAGGCACAGTCATTGTAGTCCTTCAAGGCGCAGTCATTGTAGTTCTTCAAGGCACAGTCATAGGAGTCCTTCATGGCGCAGCCATCGTAGTCCTTCATGGCACAGCCATAGGAGGAGTCCTTCAAGGTCAAGTAGAGATGACAGATATTATAGGGACAAATATGAAGACAGACAGGAATATGAACAACATCACAGTTCCAGAGACTATAGGAGTCATGATAGATATCGTGACTCTCATTATGATAAGTATTATCATAGGTCTTCTAGTAAAAAGCATTCACCAAGTAGAGAGTCTCGTAGCACTATTAGGGAAATGTCACATAATCCACGGGAATCTATGACAAACAAACCTTTGACTGATAGAGAAAAAATTTTACATGAGTATAGGTAAGGAAAAGATCTATTTATTTTACTTTTGATAACAATAATATAGTTCACTGTTCTAGGTTGAAGTAGTTTAACTTATGATCGGTGCCTATATCTTATTAACAGTTCAATTGCCTTACTATCGCTTATAATTCACCAGAAGTTCCATACAAGTAATGTCAAATTTACATGAATGGTAACTGAATGAATAGTAAGACATAACAACTACTTAATTTGTATTGATAAATTTATATTTCTATCTATATTAATATGGTCTGAAAATTACCAACTTTAACATAAAGGTGGCAATACACATCAACTATACAGAAGAATGTGTTTGCTCATCTTTTGAAAGGTTACATTTTCACAGCAAAACAAGTGGACCAATTTTGATAAAAATTGTAATGAAGAATGTTAACCATAGGAGAGGATAGATAGACATAGATTACTTGTTTTAAAACTGCCACTTAATAGGGATAAAGTAAGTAAGTCTTTTATTTTTGGTTGGACATATAAAAGTTGGTGCATATAATTCTGGAAAACTAGCAAAATATAGGTTTTTGGAGATTCCACTCTAGTAGTAGTACTAGAGTAGATTTTGACATTTTTGTTGTAGAAATGTCTATGTATATTAATTTATTTAGTTAGAAGTCATACAATGCAATATTTGGGATATTTTAACTTCCACTCTTACAAAGGTTAATTAAGAGATGCATATTGTCATCTATTGACATCATAGAGAAACATAGATAACAGGTTTTTGTCACACCACAAATACCATCTTTTATATGTAGTAGAGCTAGAGCCATACTGAAAATATTTTCATGATTTCAGCTCTTAGGGGCTCGATCAGTGGGATAACACTCATACAGAATATTAGTGTGAAATGGTTAGCCTTGAGCTAATCACGTTTCTTGCAATGAGTGAGAGTTCCAATGGCTATCTACCCTTTGCCACTATCTATTCCATTTTTCCTGTCCAATTCTCTTCTCCTGGTATCCCATCCTTTCTATTCCTTCCTAAAGACTGGCAACACATTGGCTTTAAACCTGGTGTTGCAAACATCTATAGGTGACTGTAAACACTTTCCAGTATGTGGGCAGTGTGCCTGTTTGCCAATTTCCCAATAAAAAAGCTGCCATAGTAAATGTTTTTCCATGGTACAACTAATCCCTATTAATTTTATAAATGCGAAAATAACTCTTATCTGTCTATTACACTTTCATGGAAAAACTATGGGATCGATTTCACTGAAACTGAGTATATATATATATATTTTTGATGCCGAGGATGGATATAGAATACTTTTTATCCTGAAAAATGGGATAATTTCTAGGATAAAAATATATTTGTCTCTCTGTTTGTTATGCTTTTACAGAAAAACTATTGGACTTTATATATATGTAATTTTAATTACCGAGGGTGGATTAGGGATACTTTTCATCCTGGATAATGAGAGAGATTTATTTATTTATTTATATATATTATATATCCCAGAAAGTAAAATAGGTATTGTTTTTCTTTGTGGTTTGCCATTTTGATCATTTTGGTCATTTTTGTCATTTATGTAGTTTATAAATAGATAGACGGGGATAGATAAATAAAACTAAAATGGGTTGAAATAGAGAATGGAAGTTTGTATGGCAGACCAATCATTTCTCATGTTTATAGATATAAAAATTTATCATCTATAAAAAATGCAATAGTAACTCGATTGGTCTGTCTGTTAAGCTTTCACTGAAAAACTACTAGGAGAACTGGATCGGTACTGTAATTTTGTTTCAATGTAGTTTTAATACTGAAAATGGACATAAATACTTTTTAAGATGGGAGATGCAATAGTTTGCGATATAAAATGAAGTGAATCTTCCGGGGCAAATAGCACCAACATAAAATTTATCACAATGTAAACTGTATTAACGCCTGCTCTTTAAACAAGAGGTACGCACTAGAGTTTGACCTACTATGCCCCTGGAGATGAACTGATTTTAATTAAATGTTGTATTAAAGACTAACACTAGAGATGATTTATTTTGAATCCAGAAAGATGCAAGAGTTTCAAGAGTTTATATGAATATAAAGTTTACCCAGGCAAAACCACAATTCAAACTAGTATAAAATAAATGCTGATTGTAAAAACAGCACATTGTATTGCCTTGGCCATCAAGGCTTTTTACACTTTCTATTTTGGTACAAGTTTGTAAATCTTTTTAGGAAAAATTACTGTAAAACTTCAGAAGATTTAATGGAAAAAATGGAACAGTGGTCCAAGGAACATAACTCCGATGAAGAAGAGGTGAGAATTTTAGCTCATTGGAAATAGGGGTTCATTACAGGTAAAAATAAGTCCATCAAGAACTATACAAAAGTTACACTATAGCAACAATTACTGCTTATACCATACTCCTGAACTAGATTTACTATATTAGCAAACATAATAACAAGACAGTATTTCTTATAAGACAACTCACTGCAAGGACTTCTAACATTGTAACAAATGAAGGTGCTAGAAATAATGAAGTGCTAACTATTTTTAGCAAATAGGATCAACCCAGTCTTTGGATTACAAACTTGAATTGCAAATTGAGTAGTTTGTTAAATACAAAGTATTTTTATTATGGTTAAATGATTTTTTTCACGATTCTATGGCCAAACTATGTAAAATAATGGATGTTTGTTTGTTGCTATGATTATTATATTAGCAGACACTTAGCCAATATTTTAAACAGTCTTTAGCCTTCTGCATATTCTAGTTATCCTACAGTATGCCTTCTGTGAGATAATAAATTCAGTGTTAGTCTTGATTTTGCATTGCAATTGGGTAATTCTCAAAAAAGGAAACTTCTGAATTTATATATTTGCTATGCAAACAACACAAATCTATCTTACTAAGCCTGGGACTATAGTGGAAATGTGTTTAGCTGCCTATATAATATTCATCCTTAAATATGTTGCTACTGCACACAAGTATCGCATTTCAGAGAATTGAATTATATGTCCACCACACTTATGTAAGATCAATGTGAATAGAGTTTCTCGTAATACTTTTCTTCACTAATGTTTTTATTGCGAAGTTGGTAAACAACAGAAGGCCCAGCTCATGGAAAGTGGTTACCATTTCTTATAAATGTATAACACCAGGGCCAAGTCAACTCGATGCCAGCCTTAGGATAGAATAAAGAGGATTGAGGAATGGGATGCCACCCCAGATCTTGAAGTTTTTCAAGGAGGGGCAAAAACTGAAAAATGCCTCCTATATTTTTACCTTCATCATCATCATCATCATTTTAGCCATCAGATGTCTATTGATGGACACGCATGCACCTGTGATGTTTAACCTATGCCTACGTGCCCCGCGAAAAATAATTTATGTGCTTAAAATAATGGACGTCTCAGTGGTCAAAGTTGCGTTTATGATGAGTTGTGTATTGTCTGCAAAGTTGGGACCCGGCTTGCCCCCCCTAGATTCGACCCTGGTGGAATAGATCAAATTTGATATCGGATCGGAATAGGGGGATGGGATAGGAAGAGGGGGCAGTGGGCCATCAGCATTCTCACTAATCAAATGAAACACGATTAGCTGAAGGCTAACCATTTCAGACTGATATTCTGTGGGAGTATCAGTAGAATATATCGAGCAAGCCCTTAAAGAGCTGTAATCAACCATCAACATAATAATATGGTAATCATAACAATACGCAACACATAAGAGTCTAAGCAGTTCATGCTCTCTGGGCATTATATATAGGATTCAAGCTCATGTTGACATCAGGCAGAACTGCATTAATCACCGTGCTACTGAGAATTATTACAATATTATTCTATTTTCAGTCACCAAGTATATGGTATAGAAGTTCCCCAGCTGAGCTTTATTATAAACCTGTTGAAGGTGGAACAGGTCTACAACAAACAAAAAAAATGCAGAAATTATGTGATACAGTCTTCCAAACACTTATTGCTCGGGGACGTAATGCCAGGCCAGAGGTTGACGAGTTGCCCCCATTAAGAGCACCTAAAGCTAAAATGTGCAAGCATAATAAATGTAAGTTATAATCTACTATAATCAAAATTTATACTGATAAATATTTAAATATATATTAAAATAAATGTATTAAATATTTGGATTTTGTTGGTGCTCTATTACTTCTTCATGATCTTAGTAATGAGTCAACACTAATCAACCAATTTACTTAACTGTTTACAATGCAGTGACTAAATGACATTGTAATATATCAGTGATATGATTAGCTAAGAATAGCGATGCGGACACATGTTACATCAAATTGTAATATGTTTACATGTAAAAGAACAGGCGTCATTATAACATCTTGTCATCTAACTTTCAAAATATTATGATAGAAATAATTTAAATTGCTTTACAAACAAATATTAATTTGCTATGCGACTCCTTTTTATTGTACCTACTTATGACGTCATAAGTAGGTATACTCATACAAAATCTATGAGGCTGTAAAAAGTATCTCAGTCGATTTTTCTGTTTGCTCGATATTTGTTTTTTTTTCAGTTTTCTTTATTGCATAATTGGTTCAGTAAACAGACAGACGGCCCGCCTGATAGAAAGCGGTTATTATACACCTATGGACATTTGTAACACCAAAGGTGCAACCAATGTTCTGCCGCTCTCCAAAGGGAGACTGGAACCTGGCCAGTAATGCCGGAACACAATTCAAGGTTATTATGGCGGCATGCTTTAGACCAGGGGTGGTAGCCAAGCCATCCAGATGGGCAAATTTTCTACCACCTGGCTATGGGTCGTTTTGTCGCCTCTTGCGACAGGCCGCCTGGCCGCAGGAAATCTTATTCTTTCTCCATTCCTGCACGGATAAATTAAGTTAGGTTGCCTGAAAGAGATCTCTTTAAATAATAAGGCTGCCTATTGTTTATTATGATGAGGAATAAAGTTATCTATTGTCATTTAATGCACTTCCTTGATTGTTGTTATATTTCTAAATATAATTCTCAAGAGACTAATCTAAATACTAATATAATATGGTATGCATTTGATAAAATATTTTATCATGTTTGTTTACTGTTTTTTAGTGGAAGAAGAAACTTCATCGTCATCTTCTTCAGAAAGTGAGGATTGCTTTGAAGAGGAAGGTAAACAAGGCTACAAGGACAGAATTATGATGGAGTTGCAAAGAAAGCAAAGCCACCCAAGGAGACTGCATCCTGAATTATGGTTTGTTTCATCATATTTCACTTTAATATATATTGTATGCATACCGAACTTCTTAATAATCAGTTAGTTCACAAGACTGAAAAAGGAACAATTTAACAGACCACACTTTGTGCACATTTAAAATAATTTTAATCTGTACTGACGTACTACAATAAAATTTGTCTCTCTACTTGTTAAAGTTGTGAAGTAAAATCACTTTTAGTTCACATACAAAGGAAACAAAGAATTATGTGAAACAGATTGTTGGATGCTTGGTGGACGAAAATTTGCCGATGTGTTCAACCATGTTATTGGAAGTACACATAATCATACAAAATTACAATACAATAGTATGTTCATTTTGCTTATATAAAATTCAAACCCGTATCCAAAGAGAATCCCCTGGAAATTATTTTTGGATAGGAAGCATCTTACTTTTATCCCCATTAAGTGTCCCCATACACATAATATATACAGAGTTTTAAGCCTTAAAAAGAAACAAACTGGTATAAATAAATAAATTTTAAGCTGTCTTTTTCATTATGCCTACTTCATAGGAGCGAGTAGGAAAGTGGCAAAGGAAGTGTAGTGAGTATAATATGTTCGACGTATGTGTGGTTTACATACATGCATTGCCTATTTTCCTGCTTGCCTTCGCGAAACTGGACATAGTGTAAATGAGATGAAATAACATTTAATTATTTATCTGTGCAAAAATAGATAAAGAATACAATTTTCTCTGGCCGGGCGGCCTGTCGTAAGTCGTGACCAAACAATCCAGAACCAGGGTATTTGCCCGTCTGGATGGCTAAGGCTACCACCCGTGGTCTAGAGCATACCGTTATAACAATCTTGAGTTGTGTCCCGGCATTAGTGGCCATGTTGCAGTCTCTCTTTAGAGAGCGGCAGCACATTGGTAGCACCTTTGATGTTACAAATGTCCATAGGCGACGATAACCGCTTCCCATCAGGTGGGCCGTCTGCCTGTCAGCTGAACTCATGCAATAATAAAAAAATTCGCTAGGTTCAACAACACTGGCGAGATGAACGGCGGCCCGCTGTGCCGGTGCAGCGCGCGCGCACGCCGCCAGGGCATGCGCCACGGCGTCTATGCAGGCGAGGAGTCCTTCCCTAAGTGCATACCCACACAGAACAACATCGACAAGTTGTATCACTACCGGTGATTATATTCCTATTTTAAGCATTGAAATACTATAACTATTAACAATAATATACATATTTATATAGGGTCAAGCATACCATTGTTGGAACTCAAAATTTTTGCCAGTCCATTTATTCATGATATTAAGAGATTTTGATATTTTTTTTATTTATTTCTAGGGGGCTTGCCAACAAGCAATGGTATTGTTTACCTTAATAATAATTCATTTACTGAGAAAATTGAACAATTCCATAAAGTTACAATTGTAAAGTACAAAATGAATAAAACTAACACTAGGACGTTTTACCTGCGTCAATAATTCGTATATTGTACCCCGCGGCATTATAAGTCGCCATACTCAGTGTCGTGTTTACCAAAATTCATTTAAAATTAATAAAATATCATATATTATGACGTATTGATATAAATATAAAATAGTTTACTTAAATATGTAAAAATGGTAATCATGGTCTGAAAGCTCGATTCAGATAGGCGGCGAAACTGATCATTCACAGAATCTGTAACTCATCTTAAATTTTCGGATATGTTTCACTATGATGTTTTGCAGCGTTCAAGGGATATGGAGTGTAACTATACCATTGTTAGCAAAGATGATTCACTTCATTTTATATCATAAACTATCCCATCTCCCAACATGAAAAGTATTTATGTCAATTTTCTGTATTATTAAAACTATATTTAAACAAAATTACAGCAAAATCGATCCAGTACTCCTAGTAGTTTTTCCGTGAAAGCTTAACAGGCAGACAGATCAAATTACTATCGCATTTTTTTTATAGGTGTAAAATTTTATATATATAAACTTGAGAAATGATTGGTCTCATCAAACTTTCATCCTCTGTTCAAATCGTTCTAGTTTTATTTGTCTATCTCCCTTTATCTATCTGTAAACTAAATAAATAACAAAAAATTACCAAAATGGTTCTGTAGTTAGTTTTACCTTGAAAACGTAACAGACAGTGTTACTTTCGCATATTCGATATTGAGGGCAGTTTATTATAAATTAGCTAGTATATTAAAAAATAATTCACGTTTCAGAATAACAGTGTCCCCGCCAACCAACTTTCTGATAAAATCACCTACAATTATAGCGCATGACGAACACGAATTTCTATTTTCTGGCTTTTCATTGTTCTCCCATTATAAACTGGCCAAACTGCCCACTTGTAAAGTGATAAGATTTAATATAGAATACACTATACTATATGTAGAGGAACCTCCGCCACAAAACTTCACCATAAGGGAACTTGATTTATTTGGTAAGTAATTTGTATTTAAAGATATCCAATTGATCGATGGTTTGTAGTAAACAAATTTACATTTAATTAAATACAAAATACAAAGAAATTACATTTCTAAGGATAGCAGTAACTTTTCCGCACTATGACTAGCCTGTATAGCTGGGAACCGACAGTATTATCTACTCCATCATTATCTCTGTGACGAAGGCCTGGAATCGGTTATAACCGGTTTTAGTCAACTATTTGATTCGGAGTGTAAACCTTAAAGAGAGTATCATATAAATTTGAATTAGTCGGTTTATTCCGCGAGAAGAGGAAGTATATCATTGTAACTCTCTTAACATGTGTTTCAAATCGTTCGAAACCAGTTTATTTAACAAAGACTATTTAACGAACTTTTGTTACCAAAAACCGGTCGATTGAGATTAAAGTGGGAACAAAACCGATAAGTTCCTATGTACTTAGGCTGTAACCAGTTGACTGTTTTTACAGGTCAACACAATCATTATGTATGATGACCACAAACTATTTCTCTATGTGCTTGACTTTCTCAGTATGAATGTAAACAATGATGGTTTTAGTGTAGTTTACTCCTTAAGAATCGATATTCATATAAGGCCCCTGGTATGGAAATTTAATATTTTTTTAATTACACTTGTATTATTTCACTTGTATTATTTCACTCCTCATAATTTTATTTTAATATATTCAATACAGTCAGGCCGTTTTTCTTGATTGAAGTAATTATTATTAATCTGTAGGTTCACCTATAGACTGCTTACCAAGATGAGATTTAGCGGAACTACCATTATATTACTGTCAGGCGCTCTCATATTACTTATACGTATTTTTAAATTTAATGTTATATATTTGTAAGACATATACATAAGGGTGGCGCAAAACTATCGATTTTTTTGAGTCTCCTGTGAAAAAATGTTAGTTTTAGATATTTTAAGAACGCTCTCCAAAGGACAGCTCAAAAATTTTTTTTTTAAAAGGGCGCTCCAAATTTTTTAAGAATTCAAAAATCGCCAGAATCCTTTTTTTTATTAAATTGTTTTTCTCGTTACGGTATAATTTTATAGACCAAAAAATAATAAGTTTCTGAAAGATTAAGTTCAAAATTTGAATTTTAAAAAGTCGCTCATAATTTTTTAAATTTACTAGTGCATTACTTTAGATTTTTTCGAGCGACCTTTTAATATTCATATTAATATTCAATTTCTTTTCTTTTATTTAGTTATATAATCGATAAAAAAACACCACGAGATGAATTAAAAATCAAACAATTGGTGTTAGATTTTTAATTCATCTCGTGGTGTTTTTTAAAAAACAATTATTTTTTAATTTACTAGAGCCTTATTCGCTCGAAAAAATCTAATGTAATGCACTAGTACATTACAAAAATAACTATGAGCGACCTTTTAAAATTCAAATTTTGTACTGAAACTTTCAGAAACGGAATATTTTTTGGTCTATAAAATTATATCGTAACGAGAAAAAAATTTGAATAAAAATAAATCGGTTCCTGGCGATTTTTGAAATCTTAAAAAATTTGGAGCGACCTCTTAAAATATTTTTTGAGCTGTCCTTGGGAGGGAGTTCTTAAAACATCTAAAACTAACATTTTTTCACTCAAGACTCAAAAAAAAGTCTGTTTTTTTTGCGCTAGCTTTCTGCATTCCACCTCTATATAAACATTAAAAAACCCTAATCTCACTCCTTGCGCGCAATATACTTAAAAAGGTCTAGAAAGTTTTCATGTCTTGATTTAATTGATAGGTATCATAATATAATGGTTTCTAAAACATATGTTTTTGTTGCAGAGGACTTCCTATTCACTGAACTTTTGGAACTCGTCGATTTAGACTTAGGCAAGGCCACAGACACAATCTGTTCACAATTCCATTTTATGCCGCGTTTTGTTAGATATTTAACTGAAGGCGGATGTGAGGTATGATCTGAAATATAAAATAATTAAATCTATTAAATTGCCACTTTTCCAGAATCAAAATATAATAATCTACCTTGAATAAATAATAACAACCCATAAACGTCCCATTGGTAAATTCGCCTGTTTATAGGGGAATGGACGGTATATCTCCCCATGCTTGCCCAAGGCGAATTGGCGGTTTTGACACATCGATTACTTCGGTGTACTAGTTTCATCATGATATTTTACCTTCACCGTTGAACACGTGGTAATTTTAGCATTATTGAACACGTGGTCAGAAAACTACCTTTGTGGTTGAGCGGGGTAAGCCTTTGCCGGCCGAACTCATTGCGACTTTAAGGCTCCGCGTTCTATTCCTAGCATGGTAAATTTCGTAAACGAACTTTCCGGTATTTACTATGGTGCGGATATCTGAGATCGAGCCCAGAATGGTGCGTTGCACCACAAGCGTAACTTGCTTAGCTTGTGGACGTAATGTGTGTTTGTTTGCAGATTTATTTTATTACATATTTATGCTTTCCGGCCAGGATTGGAACCCGCGCCTTTTGAGTTTGGAATTTGAGTGCGCTAACCACTAAGTCACCACTACGGCTTTACTCTTACTTCAATATTTAATCTACCTTTAATCTATAATATTGTTACAAGTACGAGACTCGAATTAAAATGTCGTTGGAATTATTATAGAGTTTAGAACTATATAAAACACGTATAACACAGGTACAAATATAACCGAACACAACAAATCAAAACGTAATGCAGAAGATCGTAATTCAATAAAACGCGCAGAGTCCGTCACTACTAGATTCCCGATTGTAGTACACACGTCTCGCTTGTATCGTGGTTCTCGCTCGTCTGCCTCCTCCCTCTATCATTCCATAGTTTTATAATGCACAAATGCAATGTGCCCGTATCGTAGTCGACATAATCCAAAATACCTGGCTAATGAGTAGGCCGCAAGTGGCCATAAACGTGTACAATAAACAATGGGATGTTCTCTAGAACGTATACCAATAAATAAGTAAACAACAAAAGACGATCGTAAAAGAATTTTCAATGTTATTAATTCAAATGCCGACGGGTAATAAATGTGCTTCTTCAAATCTGTACGTGGAATTTGTCTTTGTCGGCGCTTAGGTTGTAACAATATTATAAAATTTAAAAGTGTAGTCTTTTAGATTTTGTGTGTTTGTCTGTTTGTTCGGGATTTACGTAAAAACTACTGGGCTGATTTCGATGGGGTTTTCAATGAACGATAGGGAATTTCTAGACTTAAAATCTGCGGTACTTGATATCCCGGAAATCCCACGGGAATTTTCTTGAGAGCGGTTTAAAATGACCCGTTTAAAAAAAAAAGATTCCGATGTAATATTTTCTAATCAATAACAAACTCTTTGTCATAAAATCTGTGATACTTTATATCCCGGGAATCTTGCGGAATTTTTTCCGGGGGCGGTTTCAAGTTGTTGGACACGTAAAAATTTGTTTATTTCGTCCAACGTGGGCGAAGCCGCTGGCGAATCCTAGCCAATATATAATATCGTTTGACAAAACTGTTTTCCTTGTATAATTTCTGAAAGATCTTGTTATTCGAAATTAATATGAGTTTCATATTGTGACGAAATGAGTATTTTCATGTTTTTCTTAAGTATTAATGACTTGAACAAAATATGTGTTTCAGGTTCTGTCAATGTGCGAAGTACTTAAATATCTGTTAGCTGAGAGTGGTCTTTTAATTCCACCGGAAGAATTGGAGAGAGTACACGACATGGATCACTACACGTGGCATAAATTTGTTGACAGAATTAAGGGTAATTTCTAATTAAATTATCTAAATTAAACCTTTGAATCAATCGGTTACAATACATATATATTCTACTAGTTTACCCGCGGGTCAAACTCCACTGTGTTCATCTTGTTTAAAGAGCAGGCGTTAATACACGTTACATTGTATTAAATTTTTATGTTGATGCTATTTGCCCCCAGAAGATTCACTTTATTTTATATCGCAAACTATCCTATCTCCCGGAATGAAAAGTATCTATACCCATTTTCGGTATACAGGTAGACCGATCGACTTACTATCGCCTTTTTTTTTATTGATTATGAATTTTTATATCTTGAGAAATGATTGGACTCCATACAAACGTTCATCCCCTATTTCAACCCGTTCTACTTTTACTTATCTATCCCCCGTCTATCTAACTGTAAACTACATAAACGGCCAAAACTACCGAAACTACCAAAATTACGAAAATGGCAAATTACAAAAAACAAAACCTATGCTACTTTCTGAGACAACCTTTACATAAATCTATCCCATTATCCGGGATAAAAGGTATCCCTTGTCCACCTTAGGTATTAAAATTACATATATACCTAATTTCAGCCAATAATATATTTTTATCCCGGAAACTATCCTATGTTCATCCTCGACATATATATATATATATATATATAGAGTTTCAGCCAAAATCTGTCCAGCAAGTAGTATTTCGCTGAAAACGTAACACAGTCAGACAGGGTTACTTGCGCATTTATAATATTAATACGGATTATCATAAGGAATAACGGTAAAAATTGTGAAGTGTGGCTGTCTTTAACATATTCATTGACAAACTGGTAATTTGAATATCAAGTGGTGGGTAAGTTATTTTTCCTTTTATTAAGGGCCAATTTTTTTTTATCAGTCACGAGACAAGAGTTATTTATAGAATAAAATACAACAAGGGAAAATTAAAAATGACTATTGCATGAGTAAAATAGTGGAATTGTTTCACTTTTAAATGCAGCCAGGTTATAATTTATTCCATTGATAACATTTATCTGATGATCGAAAAATAGGCCCTTAGTCTTTATTTGGCTCAAAATAAGTTTGTATAGTATCTAGGTATATACTATTATTATTAAATAAGTAGGCAATCTTAATATTTGTTAATCAAAACATTTAAATATAATACTTAATTATAATTCTGATCATTAGGTTTGGCTCTGGCCGCTTGACTAGAAATGGACTAGCACAGAAACTAGTTAGTGACTGCCACGCGATATCGCGTGAAACTGCAGTTTGGCGATGGACAGCAACACGCGATATCGCGTGAACGAAAATTAGTGTGAATGTATACTGAACCAAAATTTGCATAATTTACTATAGGTGCTTCTTAAAATTAAATGTCGTAAATGTTTTATCTGTTTTATAGGTATGATAGTAACTTATCCCGGAAAAAAGCCTTGCTCGGTACGTGTTGACCAATTGGATCGCAGTCCGCCAGTAAGTGCCGATGAAGTTAAAAACCCCGAAGAACTCAAAAAATTTTATCCCGAAATAGTTCACTTTGGGATAAGACCGCCGCAGTTGAGCTATGCTGGCAACCCAGAGTTAGTTCATTTTATTATTATTTTCTGTATTCTGCTGTACTATTTCGTATGCGTGAAATTAATTCAACTATCCTTTAAAGTTGATATTAGTTAGTTTTCTCCAGACTGATTTAAAAAAAATTGTTCTGAATGAATTATGTATCTAGCTAAACTCGAGTATTTATTAAAATTGAAGTTTTAGTATTGTAAAGTATTACAATTTGACTGACGCTAAACGAAGGAGTTCTTGTGGCAGCTTGAAAAAGCATATTACAAGAAACAGTTGAGATATTAAACACACAATACTTCGTTAACTTTTTTAACCAATATTACACGCTTTTTGAAAATAAAACTACAGTAAAATAAATTCAGTTCAAGTTCTGTGTTAAAGTCAGCAATGTCTCTTCAACTCTCTTCAAATTTCTAAGGTTACAAATAATCTTTGATATTTCTACGTTCTTTGGATAAGTGGGCTAAGCCTTTCCCGGCTTACCTCATTGCAGCGCAGAGGCTCCGTGTTCGATTCATGGCATGGTAAATTTCGTAAACGAACTTTCCGTTATTTATCCTGGGCGTCTGGGATCGCCCTCGGCGTGGCCCATAACGCAGTCGTAATTTGCTTAGCTTGGGGATATACAGTGTGTGTTCTAATATTAAAATATTTGTTTCCATAAACATAGATATCAAAAAGCTTGGCGCCATTACGTAAAATACAGATATCTGATTGCAAATATGGCTAAGCCATCGTACAATGAGCGTCAAAAACTAGCCGCGAAAGAGGCGAATTTACAAGAAATGCGCACTCAGAGTAAAATGAAGAGAGATGTTACTGTCGCGATAAGCTCCGAAGGTTTTCATACAACAGGGCTAATGTGTGACATTGTACAGGTAATTTGTTAAACAACTTACAAAAAGTACTATTTTAATTGTTAATTGTGATTTATTTCCTGTAATATATACATATACATACATATATATATATATATATATATATATATATATATATATATATATATATATATATATATATATAAGAATCTCGTGTCACAGTTTATGTACGGGCTAAACTCCGAAACTATTAATTTAGTCTAACTTAAAAGATAGGATAGTTTTTCAAATCTATTTGTGTTAGCAAAAGACAGGTAAGCCAAAAGATTGTATGGTATGTGTTCATGTGGATCTCGGCATGGTTTAGATTCATAATCGTACCAGGTGGCATCCGCCACTGACATCAGGTCCTAAATTTTATTTTTTTAGGGCAGAACATATCTGCTGGGCCATTATTAGATTAATAAATATAAAGAGCGAAAGCAATTCAACTTTGTAATTTTTGTGAATAGTTATTGTAGTTACTATGTAGGGGAAACTATACTATCGTTGGCACCAAGGAACTGATTGGCATCTTGAAAATGTATTCAAGATACTAAGAAATATTAATACAGTATACTCTCGATAATTTGACACTCGTTAATTTGATGCTCTCGATAATTTGAAAAAAAATCCGATCCCTTGAAAAATACTCCATAAATTGAATAAAATCAATGTTAATTGGTCCCTTCGGTAATTTGAAGTTGAAGGAATATTATCTTGCTCTCAAACATGCGATAATTTGAAGTCCGGGCTTTCCTACTCTCTATAATTTGAAGCGTTTATCATGCACATACCTGTTGTTTGTTTAGATACATGTACAGACCTGTCAATTGTTTACATAAATGAGATATGAATAAGTTCGCATTCCAGTCTTCTTTCAAACGTTAATGAGTCATGTTAATGTTTGATTTGTGCTATTAAAATGAATCCAAGAAAGTACAAATGTCTTTCCATCAGTTCCATAAGTAAAACGCTTGTTATTTTGAACTCTTGACAATTTGAAATTTATCTCTGGTCCCTTGAGTTTCAAATTATCGAGAGTCGACTGTATTTATATAACAAAATAAAAATCTTTCTTATTTTTTTAAATAAATGAAAAGGGTGCCAACAATAGTATAGTTTATCCTATGTAGGTCTCCACAGATTCAGTAGTGAGGACAGTGTTGAATTTGCATTTTTGTTTTTGGTCTGGCTGTATTTTATGTCTCTATTATCCCGGTTGCCTTTTAAAGGAAAGACTGAATATTCTCAATAAGTTATTTTAAATTTTTCAGCATGCTATGTTAATTCCAGTGTTAGTACGACACCTACGTTTCCATAAGTCTTTAGATAAATTGGAGAGAAAAATAGGTTACGTGTTCCAACAACGTGCTTTACTTCAAACTGCTTTGACACATCCATCGTATAGAGAAAACTTCGGAACAAACCCCGACCACGCTAGGAACAGCTTGACTAATTGTGGTATACGACAGCCTGAGTATGGGGATAGAAGAATACATTACACAAGGAAGAAAGGTAATAGGAATTATAATTATTGTGACGTACTGTGTGGATTCAGATATCCATAAATATCACATTCTTTATTTACACCACTTATAAACAGTCAGAGATGTATTAAATCCAAATCGTAACCAATTAATTGATACCGATAATCGCACACTTACTCGTAATAAGATTATCGTTCCGAATTCTTTTCCCTGTTCCCTGTTTATCAGCGAAACATTCGAAAATAAACGCTTAAAGGTGCAAAGAACTGCAACGAGAACACCACCTGTATATGGTAATAGTAAAACGGATTAAAGTTATTCAATCGGCGTGGCGGCATTACAAAAAAAAAATACTAGAAAACTCGTAGCCTATGAACTATCTGTACTAATATATTGTTACGAGTGCGGGACTCGAATTAAAATGCCGTTGAAATTACTATATAATTTATTAGAACTGTACAAACAGGTACAAATATAACTGGATACAACCAGTACGAACTGGACGATTTAATAACACGCGCAAAGTCCGTCACTATATAACTCCTCGAATGTACACACGTCTTGCTCGTATCGTAGTCGTCGCCTGACTGCCTCACCCCTCCCTTCGGGCATCCCTTTTATTTTGTACAAATACAATATGCCTCGACGCAAGACAATCATAACGAGAATTAGTTCGACACACCTGCTTAATGACGGCCATAAAACAAGTACAATAACAATAGAATGTTTTTCTTAATTACTAATTCTAAACACAAAGTAAACAAAAGAAAACAAATGCGGGCAGGTAATAGAACTGTGCTTTATGGCCGGCAGGTGTGCATTCACTTTTGCCGGCATGCTTCGTGGAATTTTGGCTAAGTCGTAACAATATAAAGCTGAAGAGTTTGTTTGTTTGTTTGCTTGAACTCGCTAATCTCAGGAACTACTGGTCTGATTTAAAAATTCTTTAAATGTTAGATAGCCCATTTATCGAGGAAGGCTATAGGATATATATCATCACGCTAAGACCAATAGGAGCGGAGCACCAATGAAGAAGTTTCAAAATCGGAGTTTTTTTTCCGCTTGGGAGCTTCCGCTGCGTAAACAGTTAAAGATTCGCAAAAATCATGTGTGACAGAATTGTTCCCCTTTAAAAGTTCAAAAAAAAGTCCGTGACAGCGCATGTCTATTTTTGGAGGTTGGCTCACTATAACCTTTTTTATGCTAACTAAATTTGTTCTAAAATAATGCATTATTTGCAAAGGTGGTTTTATAAACATTATATTAATCTTTATCCAAATAAATACGTTATTCATCACAAGTATTTAATTTAAAACAAAATTGCCATTTACATCATTCGATTTCAATGAATACCTTAGGAGATATCGCAGTTTTAAAATAGCATCGCAGCAAAATAATGATTAAGTACTGTGCGCGCATTTTTGATGTGCAAGGCCGGCGGGCAGTCATGAGGGCAAGGGCGGTGGGGCACCTTCTACGTAAACAAAGTCGCGGGTTAAAAATAGCGTTAGCCCAAAGTAACTATTACACGCGGACGAAGGCGCGGGCAGAAGCTAGTCGCTAATAAAAGGCATATTCTGCTCTTTATTGGTTTGGGATCAACCATAGGACTTTCCGTTGTATTTTACTACTATTGTTATGTTTCGGAATATGTGATGTGTTTGGGTATATATATACAGATTTAAAACGGAAGGCGTTCTATACTTCAGCACCTTAAATAAACAAGTATTTTAATAAATTTCAGGTATCGTGACACTGATCAATATTATGTCTCGATTTGGCAAACACAGTGAAACAGAATCTGAAATTAAACACAACGAGCGGTTGGAGTTCCTCGGCGACGCGGTCGTCGAATTCCTGTCCTCTATACATTTGTTCCGGATGTTCCCCGGATTGGCCGAAGGAGGTCTCGCCACCTACAGGGCGTCCATTGTGCAGAACCAACATTTGGCGCAATTGGCCAAGGTATCAAATGAACATTGTTGATTTCCATTTGCAAAACAGGAAAAATTAGTTTAAGTTTAATTTTTAAAATGTCATTTTTATATAGTCTGTTTTAATGTGAGAGGATAATCGCCATGAGGATCATAAAATGATAGATTTGGTGTTCAATTAAATTTTAAAGAGTATTTAAATATCATCCTTTTGAAGTGAAACTTCTATATAGACGGGGGTATTAGGATTTTTCTGTCACGAAAAAGTGTTGCGGCCGCGTGGACAGGCGGTTTAAATTTAGACTAGACGTGGTGAGAGGCGGAATAAGTTTAGAGTAGACTATGGATGCGTTTTTTGGTTCCGGATCAAATTCAGTTCTTTTGTTTGATAAAATAAAATATGTTTAAATAAAAAATGCATTCATTAAAATGTACCTAATCTAATTAAATCATAATTTGCAGTAAACCTGCGATAAATCGAAAAGTGTGTGGGGACACATAGTAGAAGTGAAACTTCAACGGACAAGTGGAAAAATGAATGGCAACGGACAAGTGTCAAAGCGAATCACAATAAAATTTTAACTTGAAGTTTTTCAGGCAGGTTTTTAAATTGGACAAGTACATTAACAATCTGCCCATAAAACATCAACTTAAAATTGTTGCGATTCGTTTTTCCACTTGTCCATTAAAGTTTCACTTCTACTGTGTGTCCCAGCACACATTTCGATTTTGTGTGCATTAGTATAGATAATAGAGCTTTTAACCAACTTCCAAATGAAGGAGGTTCTCAATTCGACTGTGTTTTCTTTTTGTATGTAACTCAATTTCTCCGTTAATTGTTGACAGATTTTCCATTTTTTTTTATTCGAAAGATAAACTCTTGCTAGTTTCGAAAACAAAACCGACTTCAAAGTAAAACCGAAAAATAAATTCTACAACATCTTGAAGTTGAATTGTTGTTGAAATTTTTTTATTTCGTGTTAGTGATTGATTGATTTCAACAACAATTCCCAGTCAACACATTGTCACAACAATTAAACAATAAATTATAACACCACACAAAGTCACAAACACACAACTAACAATAAAACTTATACACATACTCACACAAACGCGCACTACCACCGCATTGCATTACACGCACATTTCACAAACAAACCAAGACACACAAAGAGCCTAAAAATTAATAACCCAGACATAGAAAGGAAAAAACAACGCACATGGCACTAGTTAAGATAATATATATAGGTATAGACATGAGGCACACACTGCACATGCACTTCCTCACAACACCAGCATGTAACAGATACATTCTACATTAGTATAAGTTTAGTATTAAAATTAGAATAAATTAATATAATAAGTTATTTGTAAGGTACACCACAACACAAATATCATTGAATAAATGTCACATACAATAACAAAAATAAACAATAAGCGTGTATAAATTTTAAAATTTTCTTAGAAATTAATTTGTAAAGGGAACACGAGTCCGTAGAGTTGTTAAAAAAAACATCTTGAAGTAAAACATAAAAATTGCTATATTTTGTAAATTTGTTCTTGCTTTTTTATTTTTTTTACTTCGCATCGATTTCAAGATGTACAAAATATTTATTTTTATTTAGTTAGATTGAAGTCGGTTTTGTTTATGTTACTTTTTTGTATTTTAGAACATTGACTTGGAGAAGTTCATGCTTTACACGCACGGTTCGGATTTGTGCCGCGAAGTGGTGATGAGACACGCGATGGCGAATTGCTTCGAGGCGCTTATGGGGGCGCTCTTTCTCGATGCTGGCCTCGAGGTAACAAATAGTAATGGTTGCCATATAATTATGTTTGGCGTTTGGGAGTTCATCCACATTTCCTAGACTTGGAAGTCCTCCACGGTACGTGGCGGATGCTCCTTCATGCCATATGTGTCAAAGTTATGTAATGAACTCCCTCCCGCGGTTTTCCGAGAGTGCTACAATATGGGGCTCTTCAAATAGGACCTGAACAGATACCTTAAGTCTCAACAAGTTAGGCAAACGCATCGGCTCCCTTAGTGTTGCAGATGTCCATGGGCGATGGTAGCCACTTATCACCAGGTGGTCCGTTTGCCAGTCTTTACATTTTAGTATAGTGTTTAGACACCATGCGAAAATCCGGCTTATACATATATAGTCAGTTTATGCATCAAATATAATTTATTAAGTGATAGTATATATTTTTATAATCAAATAAAAGGTGATATTGTAATGACAGATGACACATTACTTATAAAAAAAAATATCAGCCCATAAATGTCCCACTGCTGGGCTCAGGCCTCCCATTATAAGGAACGGACAGTATACCTACCACGCTTGTCCAAGGCGGCTTGGCAGATTTGACACATCGGTTATCTCGATGTGCAGGTTGCATCACGATGTTTTCCTTCACCGTTGTTAGCACGTGGTAATTGTAACAATATACACATTGGATCAGAAAACTGATTAAGTGGTGCATGTGTTCCGGCCAGGATCGAACCCGCACCCTCTGAGTTTTAGATGCGTGCGCTAGCCATTACGCTACCATGACTTAATAGCACACACATTCACACTACTTAACCTAAATAAATAATCCGGAGTCTCTGCGTTGCAATGAGGTAGACCGGCAAAGGCTTAGCCCGCTCAACCACAGAAGCCGTCGAATAAAAATAAATAAACTATCGTAGCGGTCATTTTGTGAAAACTATACGTATATATCATTCAAATATTAAATAAAAAACTACTGGGTGCTCGGACCGTGAAAATTTGGATGCGGGTCCTTTCCATGTTGTTGGTGCGCACCATGAAAGGCTTTTTGAAAATTCAATGTCTAAGGGGGCGAAAAGGGGGATAAAAAAGTTTGTATGAAAAATGTTATTATCAAAGTAAAAAACACGAAATTATATATACATGCATCAGAAATAAATGTACACGTGTTTTTGAAAATTCTACCTTAGGTGCTTGCTAACTTTAACTTTTTTAACTACTCAAGTTTTAATAAGAATTATATTAGCTTAAATTATAGTAATTACTAGAGTTTACCCTGTGGCTGCGCCGCGGGTCAGTGCGTACCGTCTTGTTTAAAGAGAAGGCGTTAATACAGGTTACTTTGTATTACCTGTGTTGTCTTGGCCGCGATGCGACGTCAGGGTGCCATCATTGTGACACCGGCGACGAGGATACGCCGCTGCACACACTCCAGGCGTCTCCTGTCTGGACAGAGCAGCGCCGAGACCTCATCGCCATTACCGGAAATGACCTTTCGCTCCCGGCCGTGGTACGCGCCATGGTCGGGAGCACAACAGGATGGGACGCCGTCTCCTCCTTCTGCGAGCGCGTCATGCTTGCGTAGGAGGAGGCGGAGTGGGAGCGTGAGCGCACATCACTGCTCCGCTCCCGCCAAAGGAGGACGCGTCGGCGCCGGAGGGCCAGCCAGGACCTTCGGCCACCATAAGCGGGCGGCGCGGGTGTGGCCTCTTGGGGTATAGAGGTTCTCACTCACCTGCACATGCCGTCGAGATAGGGGTGCGATTGTTCCGCGCGCGCTTACCTCTCTTCTCATGGGTCGCCCCACGCCTAGAGAGACTGAAGATGCCGGGAGATAAAAGTAGTACCCGTCAGTGGAAGAGGCCTCACGAAGCCCACGCCTGCCAGGGCTGCGGAGAGGCTAGGTCATATACCCGTAGACCTGTCATAAGGCGAAGGACGGAACACCTAGGGGTTTTAATTGGTATCCCTAACCGGGGAGTGGCAATAGTATGGCACCAGTTCTGACTGAGTATGCTAGTGCCACCCCCGATCTGACGAATTCCACAAACGGGTCGCGAATTATCCCCCCAAGCTTCTGTGCCTGTCGCGGCTTAGGCCGCAAACAGATTTCCCCTAGCTAAAAAAAAAGGTTACATTGTATTAAATTTTTATGTTAGAGATATTTGCCCCCGGTAGATTCACTTCATTTTATCTATCGCATCCCCGTTTATCTGTAAACTACATAAAGGACAAAACTTGATAAAAAAAAGCAAAATCGACAAAAATGACAAAATCAGAAAACCTATCCTACTTTCTGGGATAACCTTTTAATCTATCTCTTTTTCCGGGATGAAAAGTATTCCATAGTCCAATAG
Source organism: Dendrolimus houi (assembly GCA_039645545.1). Taxonomy (NCBI): domain Eukaryota; kingdom Metazoa; phylum Arthropoda; class Insecta; order Lepidoptera; family Lasiocampidae; genus Dendrolimus; species Dendrolimus houi. The sequence goes on from CM077132.1 coordinate 12,701,004, forward strand.
TCTTTCCGTGAAAGCATAATAGGCAGAATTACTTTCGCATTTATAATATTAATTAGCTTCTGCCCGCGACTTTGTCCGCATGGAATAGTTAAAAAAAAGTAAGTTAAAAAAACCCCCCGATTTTGAAACATTCTTCATTGGTGCTCTGCTCCTATTGGTCTTAGCGTGATGATATATGGCCTATAGCCTTCCTCGATAAATGGGTTATCTAACAACACCGAAAGAATTTTTCAAATCAGACCAGTATTATCTGAGATTAGCACGTTCAAGCAAACAAACTCTTCAGCTTTATATATTAGTATAAGATAGGGATTTCGTGTTACTATCATTATATAATGATGGAGCCATTTTATGTATAATAAATTACAGAAAGTATAATATATCGCGACATTCTTTTGACTATGCAGGTAGCCGATAAAGTTTTCTCCTTAGCACTATGGCACGACAAGCCCGATCTGTTAGAAGTATGGACTAAGGAGAGGCTGCATCCATTACAAGAACAAGAACCACTCGGGGACAGAAAATACATAAAGAATTTTGAGTTTCTACAGAAGATAACGGAATTCGAGAATTCTATTGGTGAGTTGTAATTACTTACACTTAATTTTTTCACCATACATATTTTTTAATTTTTATGAAACTGGATAATTGCGAATAACGTTACAATGACATAAATACATATTACTCTTATTTAAAAAGTTAGAAGATGTTATACTTGTGACTCATCTGAAGGGGCTAAGAAGACAAGATTAATAAATACAAGAGGTTTTCGTTGTTACAAGATATATTTCCAAGTGATGTCAATGGTAGCACAAACAACTTAAAAGACGGCCACGCATTCCAAATAATTAAATTCAAATTTAATACATACAAATAATTTGTATGTTCATCAAAATCTAAGATGAAATTTATGTTTCACTTACCTTCATCTATGAATACTATGTTACTTTATACTATATAAAGAAAAGAACTGTTACTTGTCTACTATTCTAGCACGTTTTATAAAGCTTTAGGTCGAGAACACAGTGTTGGAAATCTAGGACATCGCACAACGCATCGTGGAATTTTCCCATACGTTACTACATCATATAAATTTCATAATACCTTAAAAGGATGCTCCCAGTGCAGTCTTTCTTTTTTTATGCGCCTTAATGCAAAGAAGTACAAGTTTACTCAAATAAACTAGCTCCGAAGCTGCTGCATGACGTCCTGTACAGACGCCTAAAACGAGCGCACATTCTAGAACTGGATCCAAAATATAGCTCAAATTAAAGAAAGTCAATCATTGGGTGTTGCTTACTGCACGACTCTAATCATCTGCTTATGGTATAGTCTCCGGTCGCAGATACAAGGCCCCACAAAAAAAATGTGCGTAATATGTTAAAAAATATTACGCACTGAACTGAATGATGGTCAGTGTTTATTTGTACAGTTTTACACAAATTGTAATTCCGATGTGCAGTTTTCGTTTGCGCAGAAAAGTGCAGACTATTTTCCAACATCTAAATAATTTATATTGAACTTTATTCGCAAGCGGAAATGGTAATGTTGCTTGCTATGTATTCTTAGGTCTGTTTTGCTTACACAATTTGTAGGCTGTCCCGCACTACTAAAATTGCTCTACTGCGCTTGTACTCTGGAGGACTCAAATTACTTGTGAAAAAACTGCTCGATTTCGTATGCGATGAATGTTTTGCGTTGCGTCATCGTATTGCGTTGCAGTACATCGTCGTTCGTCCGATATACTGTTGAAATATCAACATTGAGGGTTAAACTTTTTAAACATATTTCCAGGTATACAATTCAAACATATTCGTCTGTTAGCCCGTGCATTCACGGATCGGTCGGTCGGTTTCACACATCTGACTTTAGGCTCCAATCAGAGGCTGGAGTTTCTCGGGGACACTGTGTTGCAATTGGTGGTTTCAGATAGATTGTACAGACATTTCCCTGAACATCACGAGGGCCATTTATCTGTAAGTAACAATACTTTGTAATTCATTTTCATATCCTTTAACTTCGATGTTAGAATCATGACTTTCAATAAGTAATCTGTAAGTTTCGTTTGAAATAAATGTGTTTATTATCCTTGTATACCAATATACAATTAGATAAGAAGAAGATGGTGCTATGAGCATGTAATGCAGAATAATGAGAGTTACGTGTCGAAAAGACATTTAAACTGCAAGATTGATGGGTATGAATGTAAAAGTAAACCGAAAAAGAGATGGATGAATGCAAAAGATGACATGATGATTTGTGGTGTGATTGAGAATGTATGTCTCAATAGAGGTGTATGGAAGAAAAAGACATATTGTGCCAACCCCAAATAATTGGGAGATGGTGCAAGAAAAATGAGAGCAAATAAAGAAAACGTAATAATAATTATTAATAGTTTGCTCCGCGGGCCAAAATCTGGGCAGTAGCTTTATTTTACATACACAAAAACTTAATTCCGTTTTTTGCATATAATAAAACACAAAAAACTAAGTCCATATAGTCTAGACAGCTGCCTAGCAAAACATATAGACGACTCGAAGTTAACCTAATTTTAAGTCATAGAACGAATGACAAGTTGTTTATGATGACGTAGGTATTTGTTAGTAAATTGAAAAAAAACCCGATTGCAGCGCCATCTATTTAGCTGATCCGTCTACTCTATGGAAACGACATCATTTATCGGGATTAAAAGTATTCTAAGTGTTGATTCGGGATTTAAGCTAGCTCTATATTGAGTTTCATTTAAATCCGTTTTGTAGTTTCACCTAATGCTCTATCAGACAGACAAATATTTTAAAAATTGCATTTTCGGAATCTCCTGGTCCGAATTATCCTTCCTGATTTTTTTCACATTTTTAAATGCATTGTATTTTATTACAGTATAAATTAAGTTTTCTTCATTGTAATTAGTCTATATTGTATTTTAATAAATTTTTGTTACATGTGTGAACTATCCAATCTTTCAGCTGCTCAGGTCGTCGTTAGTGAACAACAGAACACAAGCGATGGTTTGCGATGATTTGAACATGTCCGCATACGCAATATACAATAATCCTAAGGCAAAACCCACAACTAAGAAGCACAAGGCCGACTTGCTTGAAGCCTTTTTAGGAGCACTATACATTGATAAGGTATTTTATTTCTCTTTTAATAGAAACTAAAATTGCTCTGGTAGCGGTAGACTCATGACCTTTAATAAGTAATCTCTAAGATTACATAAATACCTACATTCATTTGTATACATTTTTTTATTGTCATTATTAGTAATTCCCGGGACGTCAATTGACTCACACAATATAAACTGATAAGAAAATAAGAAAATAACAATAAATGAAAGCCGCAATATATGAAATGAGGTTGGCTGGGAGGTCGTTCGCGCGAGACTGATTTAAATTTGAATATTTTGAACACTTCAAGATGTCGAAATACATGAAGTTTCTGTATAATACCTATATATAATATAATCCGATTTTTTTATTATTATTGAAATGTGTTGAGCCTTTCGAAGCCTATTCGAGAAAAAATATCACACAAATTGCCAAACATTTCTAAAAACGGAGAATGTATTTTATAAATAGCAGTTTTCATTTAATTTTTAACATTTAACTTGAAATCTGTAACAAACGCCTCAAAATTATGTATTAGCATAGATTATTATATTGTAGAAGTCTAAGCGTTGGTTGGTCTAGTCCGCTGGAATGCAAATGGTACTAGTTCAGTTCTCGCTAATATAAATTTTTACGTGAAATTTTCGTTATTTATTCTGGTGTGGGTTTTTTTATTGCTGGAGTACAGCACACAGGCTGACGGCCCAACTGTGATGGAAACCGTCGCCTATAAACATTTGCGATACTAAAGGTGCTACCAATGTGCTGTCGGACACGTAGATGGGGCTGAAACCTGGCTATTAATGCCGGAACACAACTCAAGATTGTTATGGCGACATGCTATACACCAGGGATGGCAGCCCCTGGAATGGGGCAGATGTCTGTGATCGGCCATACACTATTGCAATTTATCTATACTAATATTATAAAGAGGTAAAGTTTGAGTTTGTGACGTCGTAGGGGGTATCTCTGGATCTACTAAACCAATATAAAAAATTATTTTACTGTTGGAAAGCTACGTTAATAGGGAGTGTCTTAGGCTATATAACATGACGCTATATACCACGGAAGCGGGACAGAGCGCGGCTGAAACCGCGCCGTCCGCTAGTCTATTATATAATGCACGTGAAGGTTGCTGCGGTCCTTTCCCGCGACTCCACATACTGCAGCGTAGTCATCGCTGTAACACGCAGCTCTTGTGTCCCTAAAGTACGGGTGTCATTTATCCGTCCAAAAAAACAGGATTAATCATTTGTAGAACTTTCTGGTTTTTATTTAAACACTAACGTGGTTGAACGTTTCTAGAATTTGGAGTACTGCCAAGTGTTTTGCAATGCTTGTTTCTTCCCCCGTCTGCAAGAGTTCATAATGAACCAAGACTGGAATGATCCGAAATCGAAATTGCAGCAATGTTGTCTCACCTTGAGATCTATGGAGGGCGGTGAACCAGACATACCTCTATATAAGTGAGTTTCCTTTCACACATACAATTGTACATTTTAATTATATTGAAGGTGAACACATTCAGAATTCGCTTGCAAATGAAAAAGTTAGCAACTACAGAAAATTATATCAAGAAGTATTTTTATTTGCTTTTCTGAAAACATGGTTTATGATAATTTAGCTTATAGGTTAACTTTTTTGCTAATATATTATAGGTATACAGTTTGATGAAATTGACTGAATTATATGCATATCACCAAAAATTGATGTATGGATGTATGTTTGTTACTCTTTCACGCAAAAACTACTGAATGGATTTTGATGAAACTTTACAATAATATAGTGTTACGAGTTTGCGGGACTCGAATTAAAATGCCGTTAGAATTATTCTAGAGTTTATTAGAACTATACAAACACGTATAACACAGGTACAAATATAACCGAACGCAACAAATCCAAACGTAATACAGAAGGTCTTAATTCAATAAAACAAGCAAAGTCCGTCAATATTAGATTCCCGAATGTACACACGTCACGCCTAGATCGTAGTTGTAGCTCAACTGACCCCCTCTCTCAATCAAGGCCATCGTTTTATATTTCACAAATGCGAATGTGCCCGCCCGGCAACGTCGACATAATTTCCTAGAATTAGCTTGTACTTATAATCCGCAACACGTGGCTAATGATGCTCCTCAGCCGCCATAAACGAGTACAATAGGCTGTTCTCCACAATAACTAGAAACGTATGCCAATAAATGAGTGAACAAAAGAAGACGATCATAAAAGAATTACAATCAGTTCAAATGCCGACAGGTAATAAAATGTGCTTTTACAGATCTGTACGTGGAATTTGTCTTTGTCGGAGCCTAAGTTGTAACAATAGCTTACACATCAGAATAACACATAGGCTATAATTTATAAAGATATAGTGTGAATTATCCAAAATATAACGATTTTCCATCACCACTCGGTGGGGCCGCGGGGCGCAGCTAGTGTAATATATTTATTTAAAAAAAAGATTCTCTTATTTAATCGTGTTGCTTGTTGAGAAGTTCCTTGCCTATTTTTCTCCTTAGAACAGCAATACCACGTTGCGAAGCGGTGTTTTTGAATTTGACGTATGTGGTGTACAAAATATTGTTTTAGCGATATTAAACACGGTCTTTTATTTGATTTTTATTATTCCGACGTTTTGGTTACTTTTCAGTAGCCAGGAATTATTACATTTTTTATTTAGCCTACTGCCAACTTGTTCATTTTAATTATTTAGTTTTAATTTTCGTAATGATAAAAACAAATATACCGCGTTTAAAATCATTAGAACGTAGTTTTATTTTCCAACTTTAGTTCAGGCGCACACGATTGCCCGAGTTAGAGATACTTCTTATTAACCCAGAACAGTTCGCAAAATAAATGCCTACCTTTCTATTACATGGTCTCTTGTGTTAAGTTATACTATATTCAGGGGGCCAGCACGGACCTTCGGCCGCCGCGGGTGGGGCCCGTCGGGGAATAGGGATTCTCACTCACCCACACATGCCGTCGAGATGGGGGCGTGGCGTGTTCCACGCGCGCTCACCTCTCCTCCCGTGGGGCGAGTTCCAGACCGCTTGAAGATGCCGGGGGATAAAACTAGTCCCCCGGTAGTGGAAGCGGCCTTGCGAGGCCCACGCCTGCCAGGGCTGCGGAGAGGCTAGGTCATATACCCGTACGGAACACCCAGGGATTTTAGTGGGTATCCCTAACTGGGGAGTGGCAATAGCATGGCACCAGTTTTGACTGGGTATGCTAGTGCCACCCCGACCTGGCGAATCCCACTCACGGGTTGCGAACTATCCCCCCAAGCTTATGGTCCTTAATCGGATTTCCCCTGCCCAAAAGAGAAATAAATTGTACTACGTTACGATTTATACTACTTATACTACGTTGGGTATGGATGGTTCATGTTGGGATTTAAAAACTAGTTTTATTATGTGTACTAGTCGCGAAAAATTTTGAAAACACTAAAGTGAGATTAGTTATTGATCGAGATGTGCATCATCATCATCAGGGTGATCGAGTGCCGCGGGCCGACGAACACGCGCGTGTACACGGTGGGTGTGTACTTCCGCGGGCGCCGGCTGGCCGCCGCCGGGGGCCACTCCATCCAGGAGGCCGAGATGAACGCCGCCGAGGAGGCGCTCAACTCCGCGCACGGTAACATCGCACCTTATACCAATGCCAAATTAAACATTTTTTATTTTTTATTCCATGAGTTCAGCAGACAGGCAGACGGCCCACTTTATGGAAAGCGGTCACCATCGCCTATGGACATTTGCAACACCAAAGGCTACAAATGCACTGCTGCTCTCTTAAGGGGGACTGGAACCTGGTCACTAATGCCGGAACACAAGACCAGGGCTAGTAGCCATCCAGTCGGGCAAATGCCCTACCACCTGACTGGGTTGTTTAGTCGCCTCTTACGACAGGCCGCCGGGCCGCAGGTAATTGTATTCTTTCTCCGTTCCTGCACAGATAGATAAAAGAATATATCTAATAAGATATACAGATTCTTACATCTATATTCATTTTATATCACTGACATGTTATAGGATATTTCCAATTATTGTTTCCTCATTTTCCGCATTTTACACAACTGCCACAAAAGAAAAATCCAGACTACAGTATCTGTATGCATTTTATACCATTACCAAACTAAAATAAAATAACTAAAATTTAAATAATTCCAGGTTGTATCTGTTTGTGATTTATATACAACAATAAAAAAGTAATGTTATGTATTCCATGTTCTCGTATTATTGAGTCTATGTCATTTTTTGTCACAATGGCCTGAATAAGTTTAAATGTGATGTTAATAAAAATCTTAATTATTAATTGGCAATTTTTTTTTTATTTCAATTTTCTGTGTATACATCAATATCATTGTGTAGATAGATCTGAATGTATACATCAATTTAATTGTGTAGATAGATCTACCTCTTAAAAATGACTTGAAGTCCTTCCAGTAATTATTTCGCGATTTACAAAGTGTTTCATTTTCATTACAAGGCCCAAAAAAGTTACTTTGTTTATTTGTTAATTATGTAAGCAATAAATATATCTAACCCAGCCGCCTCCGTCTTGTTAGACCTCAAGAAGTGAATGTATGCTAATGTCTCACAATAAAGGATACTAAAAATACATGTGAAAAAGAAAAAAATCAGCTTTTAAATTATGTCAAACCCATCAATTTATTACGTTACATAATTTATATGATATAAAAGCTTGTGCGAGATTTACTTCTGTAGATGTATGTACCTATTTTATAAAATACATATACTTTTTCTTAGATTTACCTATGTCAGGATCAAGTTACATAGTTATTGTATTCTTGTTTATCTACACAAGTAAATCTCGCGACAAGCTTTTCTATCATATAAATTGTGTAATGTTTAAAATTGATGGGTTTGATTTAATTTAAGAGCATATTTTAGTCTTTCTAGAGCTTTAAACAAAAGCTTATTTTGAAATATGTTCTTTTTACTATTAATTTATTTTTTAGTTATTCGTGTTATTTTCAGCAAACCCGGTTAACCCATATCATGAAAGTGTAAAAAAAATAACTAGTCCGCCATATTGGATTTAGAATAACGTCACTTATGCCCGGTTTCTGAGGTTACCAATTATGAGTTCAATAACAATTGATTGTAACTGTTAACCTACAACTAGTACCAAACCTCGCCACTAGATGGATCTATTTAAGAAGGAATATCTAATATTTATTTACATCAAACAAAAACGTCAGCAACAAAACGTTAAACAAAAGATATGGAATAGATAAACGCCTAATATTGGTCAGTAACCCAGTTTAACTATCGTACGATGGTGTGTTCAGAAACGCAATTTTATAAGTTATGGAACCGATAGCGCCAGCTAACAGGTAAACTACAGTTAAAAGTACCTCAGAAACCGGGCATTAGTAACTATGTATCCAAACTAATTCAATCGGTTGCGGATAAGTGATTTAAAATTCAGTAGCAAGATTTTACCCGAACATACAACATTGCAAATTAAATAAAAGCTTTTAAAAAAGTACAGGTAAATTAGATTCTAGACGTTTTTACCTTTGTAGTAGTGTACGGTCAGCACAAAAATAAATAAACTAATACTTTTTATAGGCAGGTACTCAATATGAAATTAATAATATTAAACGATATAAAAGAATAAATATTAATATTATACGTAATTTTAATACTAAATTGTTAGTCCCTTTTCTGAAGAATGACAATTGCTTTCTGATAGCAAGCACCTTTCTGATGGAAGTCAATGAAATTCCGGTTGATTTAGCAACTTATTGAGCGGGAGTCATAATACTACTCGGATTGATATTGCACTCATTTTCGAAATATTTGTACAAATTATACAAAACTTCTGTAGTTTGGGAAGTCAAATGCTTAACTCGACCACTTTTCAACATCTAAACTATTTTCAATTAAAAACTTTAATATCAAATAACATTAAATAATAACACTGAATAATAAATTTACAAGAACGAACCACAAATAAAATAAATTAATTCATTAATTATCAAACTAAAACCAAATAGTCAGACCTCATAACAATTAGCAACGTAAATAATAATTATTTATTTGACTTTCACCATTGACTTTTAATTGTAAATATATTTTCTTCAAAATGTAACAAACCTCTTTTTGCCGACTGTACAAGGAATTTTAAATTTCAAGTTTAGAATTCCTGTAAATGTACAAATACTACTACAAACGCAAAATTTTCTCGAAGCTAATTATCTCTACCGGGATTTAGCGTTAGTTAGTGAATTAAGAATAAGTTTTTAATGAATATTCAAAGCATAAAGATCTATCTTTCACAATTTTTAAATATTCATCATTCATATGGTACAAAGGGCATCATTAACTTTATTGCAATGACTTTCAATAGTCTGTTTAATTTTCGTTTCTCTTCAGAACTATTCCCACAACTGGATCATCAGAAGCGCATAGTTGCAAAGAGCATGCGTAAAAAGAAGAACCGCAAAGCCACTGGCAAAGAGAGTCCGAAAATAGAGATAAACCAGAAACATTTAGATGATAAAGTTCCCAAAGCTTACCGTAGTAATAAACCATCGGAAAGCTCCGATGAGAGCATTGTACAAGAGGTTTCCGAAGAAGAGATACACTCGGATCCAGATAAATCCGATGATTCCGGATTGGATAGTGATACAGAATCCATTGTGACTGAGAAGTTGGAAAACATCCAAATGAGCAGTCTGTTGAGTGACATGGAGAAAGTTAAAGAAGATTTAATTAGAAGAAATGAGTATGACAAGTTGAAGGAGAAGAGTAGACAGTCTAATTCTGACGAAGAATGAGGTATATCTGAATTGAAATGCAAGTTTAAATATTTTCCACAATTTTTTTTTCAATTGCGACGTAATTGAATGGCCGACACATCCATAAAACGTTAGTTGTAGCTTTTTCTATCATAAGCTTGATTTAGAAACATTCAATCTGGATAACGTTAACATACAGCTATTACCTAACTAAAACATTATTTGAGTAAGTTTGTGTTCTGAGGTCGTAAAACACTTTTTTTTTGATAATCTGTATCACATTTATGGATACTTTAGGAGAAAATTACAAAAAGACGGCATAGCAAACTTAATATCCTATGTTATTTTGACAGTGTAGTATGTGTACAGTTTAGTTTAAACTGTAAGGGTAAAATGTACGAAATTTTAAACTCGATGAGCGTTGGAATGACACTGATTTTATTTGTTGTTTGTTTCATTAAAATACTGACCATTGTACGTTACTGTTACTTCGTATATCCTGCGCTCAAGAGAAATATAAAAGAATAATAAGTCATACTAGCAATGAAAATAATTAAAACTAAATGTAAAATTAATTAAGAACGTAAAAATTCTTCAACGTTTTTCACTGTCTCCAGGGGCCCAATTTTTCTATTACTATCTCATCAAAATCTCCAGACACTATGGTCTCAATCGGAGGTTTGCCCGATTTCGGTATTCTGTTAATTCCTAAGGCTTGGCACATGGCATGCTACTATAAATATTTATAAGCAAAAATTCGCGAAATATATGTTTAAAATTGTTGACAGCTTTTCAATATTCATTTCGGCTAAACTCGTTTCTGCTTATAGTAATCCCAATTTCTTTCTACTATTATTCTGCTGCGACGATATCTAGAAGATGCCTATTGTGGATTTAGTAGAATGCGAATTTCTGACACTATCGCAATGGAGTTGTATTTTGAATGTCTTCATAACGCCAAGATATTGAAATAGCAAAATTGGGCCTTCTGGACTCTTGATGGAGGGGATGTCCACAATGGCATCCAATTAACGCAATGAAATGAACCATGCTTCTTGCATGGCTAAAACATAGTTTTATTAGTTAAAATGTAATTAGGAGGTTCAACTAAATTGAATCAATATGGTTGAGACGTGACGGTCTCTGCGGTTAGGTGCTAATAATTCTATTGATTACTTAAGATAATAATTATTTGTTCATCTTAAGCGAAATCAATAAAATGCATCTTGTAATTTATTATATACTTCGACTGTATAGCCATAAATCAAAGATTATCCAACATTCATGCATTTATAGAAAAAATCATAGATATCAGTGGATCGTTTGTTAGATGTTAAGCAGATAATACTTAATCTTCCTCATAATTTGTTAAAATATATATGACCATTAAAATACTTTTGTCGTGATTAGAAGTTTTATTGAATTTGTATGACAGGAATCAACTGAGTACGAGGCAACAGAGTGTGAAGGCCAGGGGACCCTTCAAGTTGTTCGCTCTTAAGGTCAGCCATTGTTTTTGGTTGGGTACGTACATCTCCGCAGGCATTAGTTGATCGGGCGTATCGTTTTCTGTAACGATCAGAAACATCAAAAATTAATTATATTATAGATGCGAAAGTAACCACCTGTTACGCTTTTACCGAAAAACCGTGTTACCAATTTTGCTGAAATTGAAATTTGTTATGTATGTCTCGATATCGAGAATAGATGTTGGATACTTATTATCTCTGAAAATGAGATAGTTTTCGCGAGATGAATATAGAGCCCTTGGGTTAAATGGTTTTGTAACCAAATGACAAAAACAGTGAAAATTCTTAAATTATAATAGTTGTAAGTAGTGATAAGTAGCTAGTACATTTGTACTGATACGGCTTAAAATTTGAAAATGTAAGGACTCGCGCTTACTACTCACGCCTCAAACGTAAGAGGAAGGACGGAACGAGGCTTTTGCTACAACAACAGTACAATAACGCCTCAACGGATACTCACATGACAAAGAGGGACAACATGACATGTCATAGTACGACTGCTAGTATAATGAAGTGACCGAGGCCGACCACATCCGATTCTTAACGAACATTTCCGAACTAGAAGTTTTGTAACGGATAAATGAGGGAATGGCGCTCCTCGCCTCATTTGAAGTGGATCATTGTACTGGTACAGTACAAAATGTTATGTTACTCTTACAAACTCATTTTATAATAATGTCCTACCCAACACTAGCTGTAAGAATCTCTCACTGACACTGACAAACAGTCTTAACCGATTATTTATTAATATATGAAAAGTTATTACCGTCTTTACGTAGATGTTGTGCCGATTGCAAGGTGGAGTCTTGCATAGATATCAAATCGCCCGGAGCGTGCAACAACAGTCTCCCCACACCTTCGCACCTCCTGAAACATAAGTTATTAGCTTCATTACTATTTAACATCTATAATATTAAAAATTCTAAACATGCCGTGACTGTACATTGAAGCTATTTAAAAAAAATCAACAGGAATAGATTATATAAACGATGGAGAACACCATGCAATTTTTTTTTCTTTGCTGTTTATCTGTTTGTTCTGGATTTAAGTCAAGACTACTGGGCCGATTTCGATGCGTTTTTTATCCCGGGAATTTTTCTACGAATGATTTAAGATGGCCAAACTGTAAAATTAGTGGCCAGGTTCCAGTCTCCGCTTAGAGAGCAGCAGCACTTCATTTGTATTTTTCAGGCCGTGTCAGGCATGTTTCGCCCTAACTCACCTTAAAACTTCATTGTGAAGCATTTGTTTCTGGGCCGCTGTCGCAAGTATTTTGCATTCATTCAACCAGTTTCGTACTTCGTTGAAATCGGCCAACAGCTGCATTGCAGCGTCTTTACTGAAAAAAATAGATCTCAATGTAGTATCTGACAACGGATTGTCACAAGAACTATTATGACTATATGAAATTTAGCACAGGTATAGAATTTTTGTATTCCTAACGTATTTGTGATTGTTTATATTAAAGAAGTGGTCTGAAATATAAAATTAAAATTTATAATATGTGCAATGTCAGAGTAAATTATCAAATGAATGGGTTTTTTGACCTTTCTATAAAAGTATAACAAAATAGGTATTATTATAATGAGTATACACACATACACACACATACATACAAATAAGTTAAGTTTTCTTTTATTGTATTCGATTATTTATAATTTTCTTCAGCGTACTATCTTGTTTATAGATATTATAATATTATGTAGAGTTATTACCTATGTATGCAATTATCACCGAAAATTACCGCCTCAGAAATGTTAGCAATTTATAAGAAAAAAACAAACTATATTTACCTACCTAAACTTCACTTTAGCAACGTAAATATGGTGTAGCCACGACTCGCACATGATTCTCAGCACCATATTTAATGACGTCGAATCCTGCGTTGCCTTTATCACTGGCAGCAGCATTTTGTCTGTAAAATATTATTGATATATCTATAATAAATATAGTCATTTATTTGTAATATAAAAGTTATATAATAAAACAAAAACGTAATTTTTGGTTTTCTTTATGTTTTTTAGTCCTTGTCTAGAATGTAGGTAGAACATCGCTCTCTCGCTTTTGCTGTCTACCCTGTTTCTATGTGAGGCGAAGGCTAACGTGTACAGGCTATAAAGTGGAATTCAGTGCCGTGTGCTGTTCCTATGAGCAACCCGAGCGGAGCCCGGAGGGGGCAGATCTCAAGGTTGGTGGAGCTTCTGCTCTTCTAGCGCAAGGATAGATATAGTATAGTTATATATATATATATATATATATACAGTTATAACCATTGAACCAACAAAGTACAATGACAACAATGCTCTTTATAGTACAAGAACACTCTTGTTATAAGGCTATAACGATATGTAGTAAAATGGGCGACCTTATTGCTTAAAGCAATCGCTTCTACGCTACCTTTGGATGGATAAGATCTTATTAAAAATAATTTATTGGTGTGCAGCTTAATAATATATTAATGAAGAGGGTAATAATACTATAATAAATAGGTGTATAGCTATTATATAAAAATATATAATGTACATACACAACAAATAATATGCATATTCATTATATGAAACCATAGTTTAATACTATAATAATATTACAATATATTAATAATACATTATTAAGTATAATATAACAAATAATAATTTATAAAATTATTAATAATACATAATTACTCGTGCGCTACCGTCCCCTACACTTTATTCATGAATATTAACAAATTATGTATATAAAGCCAAAGATAAAAAAGCGTAATTTTTGTTTTTAAAAATGAAATGATAGTAATTGTTACCCAAAAAGTCGTGTACGTAAGCAGAGTGCGCGGGATCCGGAGGCTGCGAGACGCGCCTCCACTCCGCGTTGCGCGGGAATATCATGGTGAGGTGCGCGAGGCTGGTGGTCGCACACACGGACGACATCACACACGTTATCTCCTCAGAAGCATCCTAATATTAATCACGATTATTCAAGCAGGTTATTAACTTCTGAAGCGTAAAAAGTCTTCAATGAAACACCTTTTGCTCGAAATGATATGTACCTATAATTTAAATATTTAACTATTAAAAAAATAGTTTTTACCCGTTCACGATAAATTGCCGCGCGGGGTTACCAACAAATATACTTAAAGCTAGAGTCAAAAACATCTAATATCGCGATAATTATTAGAAAATTCCAACAAAAATTAAGAATAATTCACGTTTTGTAATAACCTCTATAATCTATTTTATAACGTGATGCTAATTTTTAGAATTTGGTAACCCTGCATGTCAAGTTATCGTGAACAGGGAATACTACAATGTTCGGTTTGCATTCCGTAGTGTTTGGTGTTGCGCGTTCACACCGGCTCGAGCGTTTTTTTTTGAGGCGGGGGAAATGCATTTCGCACATTATCGGATCCTTTACTAGGGATTAGACCAAAGTGACGAGAGGTGAGACCATGAATGGGCACCAGAGTCAATCGTCGCCTTGTGTGGCTCGACACACAGTTGTGTGGTAGTGAGACTCGACTAATCAATACTCCACTAAAACCACCCTCCTCCCATGTGCCCCGCGCTTATGGCAGGAAGAGCATGAGACTTAGAACGTAGTTACGCCCACGCTGAATCCTAGTGATCCACTGATCCTAGCGAATCAGTGCTTGAGAGTGCCCCAGAAAGCAGGACAAACTCACTTCGTCAATAGGGGGATGACTCCTCCGCTCCCTAGATACTGGAGGGCCCCTGCAGCGGTATTACGGGAGGAGATCTTGCGCACATTGCGATCTGCGCCCCCGGGACCCCGACTGACGTCGGTACCCGCGAGACGCATGCGCACCTCTCTCCCTTTCTCGTTCCGCGACCTCCAATTGAGATATGAAGGCCTCGCAGAAATTGGCCGCACCCACCCAATGATCGTCGCTATGCAACATGGCTTGCACCAAACTGCCCAGCGAATCGATCGGACCTACGACGGTCTCGAGTTCAAATCTCTGAGGTGCCCATGATGCGCACTTGACCAGCGTATGAAACGCAGTGTCTAATGCGACACTGAGGGGAAGACAGGTACCCCGCGATATGATTCAGATACTTATCGACCCACCCATGCCCGGTAAGTATCTGCGTCATCCTGAAGCTCAGGGTCCCGCGTTTCCGCGAGAGCCATCGCACCAGGTGCGAGCGCACCGCCTCCACCGTCTCAATGCGTGCCACAGGAGTTACACCGGCTCGAGCGTACAACAACTATATACAAGTTACGATAATTTTCTACGTTATGTATGTACGTACGTAAATGAACGTCAATAAGATATAGAATATATCTACATATACGTGGCACGTAAATCAAACTTTTCATATGATAAAGTATGATAATATATATAGATAAATTCTTTTAATTGTGTGATGGGTAACTCTTATAATATATGGCCTAAGCGCGCGTGTACACGACACTGTCACCGCGCCGCTGTCGCTCTTTCGCTGACGAGCGAGCGTCAGTGGTGGTGCGAACAAGATTGCATATACGAGCACATAGAAAATCGCGGAATAACAACGCGGTGGCGATGCGCGTCTCGGTAAATGCCGATTATACGGGCGCTAAGATGAAAAGACCTATTGTACACGTATTTAGATTAAGCTAAGTATACTTAACCTCAGGATAGTGTGAGAAAAAAATACCTTTAATTTTTGAATGTTGACTTTCACTTCGGAAACAAGTTTTTCTCGCATTTTTGCGCATACGTTTTCATGCACACCAATCTTTCCTAAAACATAAAGATACAGGTGAATTCATAAAAATAGTTCAAAGCTCCTTTTATACTTCATACATTTATAGCTACACGAGATTTCTGGGTGTGTGCCAAATTTAATATTTCTAGATTGGTTATTTAATGAAATAATCAGCTGTGAAATACAGCCAAAATTCGAAATGGAATAAGGTTTTTTTACGTTAAGCACTCTCAAAAAAATTAATTATTGAGGACAGGACCGATTTTTGGACTCGGTAGACACGAGAATAGCTCGAATTTCTTATTTGTGTATCAATAAAAATATTAGACTTTGGATAGAATATGGTAGGATAATTAAATCCACTGATGCACTTTTTTATCATTTTCCATAGCGTCGCAGCCTCCATAGACATTGTACGAGCGTACAAACTTGGACCATCATAAGTTTGAACAAGTTTATGACGTAATAGCTTTGTATAAGTAAAAAGATTTAAATAGGGCTTAAATGATTGTTTAAACAATAATTCAAACTATTATAATGCCTTTGCTATATCTGAGATAATGTTAGTGTTAGTAACAGTGTCACGCAGATGTACCCAAAGGTTTAATGCGTTATTTGAGATGCGACGTTGTTAATGACGTTACATTGACAGATAACTCATGTATATACACTAATGCAGCCAATCGACAACGCGTTATTTGTCGTATTTGATGACAGCTACTAACACTAATGCAGATGGAGCAGGGGCATAAGAACAGAAAGTTAAGAACATTGCCGACACAATAATCGAAGGTTACCTGATTCAATGGTGGCGCTGTGATCGGCGAATCGAAGGTTAAGGAGCTGTTCCATGGCGGCTTGCAAGTCGTTGTGGGCCACTCTGAAGTAGTCGTCCATTTCCCACCTGTTGGCCAAGCGACGAGTCACCGACAAACACCACAGCCGGTATGTGTGTATCGAATGATCTAGAATCGGCCAAGTTCGTGTTAGTCCATGCACAATACAGGGATCCGTAGTAAAACAACGAAAAATTCGCCATTTTACTACGCAATCCGAAATAGAAAAGGATAATCGTAAACACCACAAACATAGCAAACTAATTAACGGACCTTGCTGTAATTTTTTCGCTGAAAGCCTATCCTAGGCTATACCATCCTTCAAATTATGTCCGGTTGATTTTTAAATTTTTAAATGATGGTGATGTTGATTGGCAGACAAGCAGACAGACGTGATAAAAACTAGAGTTGCGTCTTGGCTATTTGTCTTAACAAATACCGACGTTTTCGTACACAACATCTTATTCTTTGTAATAATTCAAATCAGGTTGGCTTCAACTCATTTCTGTGTTTTGTTGGGCAGTTGCCTAGACTATAGTCTGGACTTCAACACTATTATATAAGAATCTTCATCATATGGACATACTTTGATGCCTGTTTTCTATAAGAGTAGACAGACATTGAGGATCTCCAATTGTTACAATCACGTTGTTTTAGAATTAGTAAACTATTATAAGAATATGCAGTGACAGATTCAAAATACAATTATTTAATAGTGACCTCTTTTGACTTGGTAACTCGAAAGAACCACTTGCTCACCTAATCTGTGTAAAATAGGTATTTGTTCGACAATGGGCAGGTCCTCAATGGGTGCGCCAAGAATGTAGTCCCACGTTACCTCGCACTGATTATTGAGAGTTACAAGTTCTTGAAGCATTATTGCGAAGTTTGCTCCCGACACCGTAGTCTAGAAAACAATCAATAATTTTAACGTCTATAGCAGTGGTTCTCAACCGAGGCCGCGCATTGCTTGTGGTTCCTGAAAATAACCGAAGTGGTTCGCGAAGTCGTCTTGTATTGCTTGCAACGTATTTTATTTATCATATATCTTATGTCCCTGCTACACCTGGAATAATGTTACTGACTGTATCACACAGATGGGTGGGACGCCAAGGGTTTAATGCGATGCGACATTATTAATGACTTTAAACATTGACAGCTAAATTATGTGCATACTGTACTAATGTAGCTAATCGTTCACGCGTTATTTTTAACGCTATAAGTAAGACGTATTTAGTCACTGTCAACAATACTAACGCAGATGGACCAAGCGTATAATAATAACTTGCATAGAACATCTATTCATTTTTACTCTTGTACGATTAAATATACACGCATACTATATAATATTATGAATCAAGACTGGCACATTTCCCTCTTCTTATATATGTATTATATTTACTTCTATATGATGATGTTGACTTTTGTGTAGAATTTATATCCTATCACTAAAATAGTAAGAAACACTGATAGTTTATGATTGTTGTAGTTAGTGCCAAACAGTATGGCTGCGAAAAGAATGGTTTTTCTAACAAAAATTATTTGAACCTCTATGATTTAATTTGAATATCCAATTAGATTCAACCGCGTACACTAAAACGAGTATTATGTGAATAACGTGTACTCACTTCAGATAAGTAAATGGATAAGTCAGGATATAGTTTCAAAGATGTTGGCGTCAGGCACGTTACGAGTGTGGCTCTGAAATTAAAAAGGCACACGTATGAACCTAGGCTGCGAGGGTCGGCTAACTTTCTCAAATCCATCTTAATCTTAAAGCCGTCGATAATCAATTTACATAAATAGATAGATACATAACACTTTATAAATACACCAATACAAAAATGAAAATTATATCTAGTTGTGTACAAAGGGCGGTCTTAGCGCTAAAAAGCGATCTCTTCCAGACAACCTCAGGAATGAATTGAGATAATAATGGCGATGGTGGTATACGTAACATATAGTACGAACTACTTACATTTTAATAATAAATAATATATATATATATATATATATATATATATATATATATATATATATATATATGTGTGTGTGTGTGTGTAGATATTTTATATATTACACAGATATATACTTAATATACATATCTACAGAATATATAATTATTTATAAATAAAATTAAGTATCGTATTCCAATGACAGGTAGTATTTTTTGATCATGGTTTTAAATATCGCTAGCGATTTTGCTTGTCTGATACAAACAGGAAGCGTGTTCCAAAGCTGTATAGCCTTAACAGTAAAAGAACTGTTGCAAAAAGTTGAGTTATGCACCGGAGTGTTCAATTTAAATACGGTTGGATTAAATACCCAAAATGCTTGTCCCACGAAGTCGAAGTAACATGGCAACCCAAAGCGTCTGCTAATATCCTTAGGGCAGATAAAATTAATTCAGGTGTATCTGAAAATGTATAATGTCTAATAATTTCGCATGTCATCAATTATGGAATGGTACACACATATATTTATAGTCTTAAAAAATATTGATACTATTAGTAAATATTTTAAGCAATAGATGCTTTGTTTACAAGGACATTAATCTTTTACGTATTTCAATTTAAAGTACCATCTTTCCCTTTTTACTTACTATGTAAATATCTATATGGATGGATCTATAGTACTATGTAAAAGATCCATATTCTTGCAAATATCTCTATGATTTGATAACGCTCAACCATAGCTGTGAGATGTTTATGGGCTGATATTAAAACATAAGTATACCAAGGGTTTCCAGCCAATTTCGTAAGCAAAAATACTGTTACGACCGACAAAAACCAATGCACACCTGCAGTTTATTACCTTTTCGGTATTTGAACTTCTTTTGTTTACCTTATGTTAAAATTTGTAATTAGAAAACAGCCTATTGTGTATTGTACTCGTTTATGGCCGTTCTCAGGCATAATTACGCAGGTGTGCAAATTACGATTTCTAAGAAATTCGATCTACGCGGGCGGGCAGCCATATTGTATCGGTGCAGTATATAGCAATGCCCAGTGGAGAGATCGGCAATCTATCGATGGTCACAAGCAAGACAAGACGTGTGTACATTCGATAAGCTATATAGTGACGGCTTTTGCGCGTGTTATTGAATCATGTATTACGTTTGTACTGGTTGTGTCCAGTTATATTTATACCTGTGTTATACATGTTTGTATAGTTCTAATAAAATCTATAGTAATTCCCAATGGCATTTTAATTGGAGTCCCGCACTCGTAACAATATAATTTTTCGAAATTAAAATATTCTACTGTTTGTACTTGTTTATTTGGTGTGCAATAAAGTATTATCTTCTTCTATTTTGTGTGTATATACATATTTACCAAGTTTCACGAAAATCTGGCTGGCCCACTTATTTATTTTGGTTTATTTTTCTATGGTTTATCATATATACCGTGAGCAGCCCCAAATTTACTGGTTTATGAACTGTATTATTCCTTTTCCGCTTTATAAAAATACATTGATGTACTTACTATTTACGTTGAATGTTGCAAAAAGCCATTCCCTTAAATTTTGACTTGTGTTTGGGGATCTGAAAAAAATCATTGCGAAGATGGCAATCAGGCAGACGGCCCACCTAATGTAAAGTGGTTACATCAGGCAGACGGCCCACCTAATGTAAAGTGGTTACTGTCGCTTATAAACCTTTGCTACGGTCGGGAGCGCCGAAGCGTGGGACGCGGCTGTCTCCTTTTGCGAGACCGTAATGTCTGTGAAGGTGGCGGCTGAGCGGGAGAGGGAGCAGACCAGCACACCCCCCTCCCGCTAAAGCCGGCGGCGACCTGTGGGGAACCGGATCCCTCGCACATAAAAACCGGACTCACACCTCGTGGTGAGACCCGAGGTAGTCGAAGAAGCCCGTGCGGGCTAGAGCTGATTGCGCAAACGAGCCCATAGCTCGGATATGGGACGCAACGAGGATCAGCCAGGGGTTTTAGTGGGTATCCCCAACCGCGGTGTAGCAATAGCATTCTCGCGGTAGTGCTAGTGCCACCCCGACAAGACGAATCCCACACGCCCCATCGCGCTTCCCCCGCGGCGATTTGTCCTCGGAGTTCTCTTGGGAAAAAACTAGGGGCGAAGCTAACGCTAGCCAGCCGTGTGGATGAGATAGGAGGAATGGGATAATGGGTTGGGTAAGTGGCCTATCGGTACTCTCACTCACCGTACGAAATACGATTAGCTCAAGGCTAACCGTTTCACGCCAATATTCTGTGAGAGGATAGTATAATACCAATCGAGCCGGTCCTGAGAGCTGTAATTAAAATTCCAGTGTGACTCTACCACGTCGAAATTATTTTTTATATAAGTCAACAGGTATTTATTTAATTCCAATGTCTGTGACTGTTTTTGGATTTATTATACTTTATATTTATAAGACGGTTTGTTTCTTCTCTACATGTTTAAAAAAAACATTAAAAAGATTTTTGCTGGCGGGGACTGATGACTTGATAATGACTATGAATTTTTATGTTTAAACTGAATGTGTACTTGAAGAAGAACAGGGCAATATTTACAAGCACTAGAACTCTTTGATCAATTTTATACTGATAATGTATTGATTTCAACATCTGCTTATCAAGCAAGGAATGAATTAATGAAGAAATTAAATATTTGCTTTATTCTTCATTAGCATACCTCATCGCCAAAGGAAATGAAGACCACCACAAGACAATATGTTCAAGGCAACTGCCAACATCGGCCCATAGTATATTTTGGTAATATTCAGTCACCCTATGCGCCGCCTTTTTACTTGCTTGGGAACGACCTAAAAATTTAGTTATATATCTACATTTATTTATCTATATTATTATTTTTTATTTTGTAGCCATATGTTTACTTTTTTAATTTTTTTATGTAGTTTCACAAGCTAACTGGAAACCAACTAATTCAAGCCCCTATGGGTGAATCATATATACGCGTGGGAAACTGTTGCATGGAAGGTTCCTGGGAAGCTTCCGAGACCACCCTGCCGAACAATACACGGAACAGACTAGCTTTAATCGCGGCCGCATACAGTCGTGTCAGAGCATCGTGCACCGTATTCAGGCAAAAGTGAGACAAGTAAAAAAACATAAAAAAGATTTTTCTTATAATTTTTATCTAAATTTTTTTCCAATTTACAAAAATTATAAATTAGAAAAATTACATACTAAAAAACCTAAAAGGATGTGATTCTCAAAGTTGACACGGCTGTTCAATACTTATTATTATTATATGGCTACAAAATAAAATAAAAAATTAAGATTTCTTAATGTTTAGAATAAATCAATAGATTTGCCAAACATTGATGCGGCGGTAATACAATAAAGGTTTTCTTTACCCTACGTCAAATATCTACCATTTTTAAGCTTTTTCACTCCATTGTTTCCAAGTAATTGTGGGGCTAAATTTGCAACAGTGTCCAAAAGAATTTCAATGTATATCTCTTCACTTTGCAGTATACTGTTTACATTATCTGAAATGCATATTATTAGAATCATTATACCGTTATAGTTAACAGGCATAACCAAAGATGATTTACTACCTGGTACATATTGTATAAAGAACATAAGGCTATCTATACAGGAGGTAAATCTTTCAACTTTGTTATAAAGACGTGTCTTAAGTTTCGTCATCATCCTAGGTTATCATTTCGATTTCGATGTAAGAGAGCCTGCAAGTCCATTTTGATGAATAATGAGGGGTCATCCGCAAATGACGTCACACGAATTTCATGATTTTTGCTCCGTCCCCCGTCCTTGTCACAGCTGGTCACATTAGTGTGACTCGTCCCTCCTTAGTGTGACATCACATATTTTGCAATTTTACATCAAGAAATTATTAAAGTAAACAGCAGTTCCGTAATTAATTTTATTTCCATTTAAATTATTTTTTAATAATTAAAACACTATGCTAATACATATAGGGTTGGAAACATTTTGAAGTTTTTCGTTAATAGATAGTTCAAATTTCGTGTTTTAAAGCTTAATAATAATAACTAGTGGTCGCCCGTGGTCGAAATTCGACCATAATAATTAGTAACAAAAACTTCTATAATCACAGATTTCGCTGAAGCTACTCTGTTAATTTCAATTTAACAATAAACAAGAGTATGTATGCCTGTGTGTATCAAATACATGATAGTGTGTGTAATGTTTTTTTTTATTGATTTAATGTATTTACTATGCATAATTAAAAAAAAAGCATTCCGCACTTCTCTATATAAACTATAAGTGTGCGAAATTTCATACTCCTCCCGTCTGCGCAATTTTCGTAAAAAGGGGTACAAAGTTTTTGCTTCACATATTAATATGTATATGGATAATTGATTTATTTCAGAAAATTGGGTATTTCCTCTTATTATACAATTTTATATTATAAAACTGTTTCCATAATATTGTTACGTGCAAGCGGGGGTACGCACTTAGGATTGGAAGAAAACACCAGTTTTTTACTAAACGCTTTTATTAACTTACACAGCCGTACGTGATACCTCTCCACAGGGTCGCCCCTACACGCACAACTAACGACGCACTGTCCCAACGATAAGCTGTCTCAGTCACAATACCGTCGCCGATATTACATAGACCACCTCCTGCCACTGCAATGCTCTCCTCCGAATTTATCGCGAGTAGCTCGCTTCTGGATCTTCTCTCAAGCTACGCTACACTTCTTCTTCACTAAACTGTCCACTAAACTTTTCACTAAATTTACCACTAAACTCGCCACTGTCTTCTATCAAACTTCTCTTCCAACTCTTTCGTATCGCACTTATCGCTTCGTTATCTTGAACTGAACTCAACTTTAAAACTGCCCGGTAGGCGCGCCTTACGCTGCTTATATACCCGGAAGAATTTTCTGGAACCCATAAATTCGTTATTCTTTTATTCACTATCTGTCCCTTTATAAACATCTATCTATCTCTGTCTTTTCCTTTCCGAACCTTCTATTCGACAACTTTCGTTTATACATCTATCCCTCTCTAACATCTATCTATCTCTCTCTTTTCCTTCCCGAACTTTCTATTCTAGAACTTTCCTTTATCGTCTATCTCTTTCTAACATGTATCTGTTCTTGCCTTTTCTTTCCAGAATCTTGTATCTTTTTCTAAGTCTTGAGACCGACTTACGCTGGCGGAAAGTTCTACCCTCGGTCGCCACAATATTATCAAAGTTCAAATTAATTCACGGCACAACAATTAATCAATAAGACAAATACTAGGGCATTACATCCGCGTCACTGTAATTATTATCACTATTCTACTCCACGGCGTCAAAGGGATATGTATACCAAAATCACTTCAAGTATGGATTCGGCCACCGGGCTGCGAGGCAGCTCAAAACAAACAAACAAACTTATGCGTTAATTAATATGCTATTTGATTTGTTACAGATATGACTTACTATGCTGGTACAGAATCTAAGAGGCTTTGGTATCTTGCAAGATCTTAAAAAGTGTCTCAGACGACTTGATTGTGTTAGATATAATATGATATATGATGCTAGACATTTACTTCAGCTAAAGTAAAAAACATACATCATTGAGGATCCCTGGGTGATTGCAGTAGTACGTGCATTCTATGTCACTGACATTCGCCATTGGCCGTTTGTATATTTGATTAAATATAAAAAAATATTTATACATTTACACATTGTTATTTCATTGACGATTGAGAGGCGCAGTTCATATCACATAATATTGACAGTGATTTAAATACAGGTTCTATCTTTAGATGTTCAAAGAAAATAACGGTAATTATCGTACACAAAGTCCCTTATCCCTACCTTCATTATTAAAGATATTTTCTAATGCGTTCTCTTTAGTCAACAAAGAAGTGTATGGCAAATCTCCGTCAGAATTGTTTCCATTCACCGATTCATTGGGCCTCTTGTTTTGTTCGTTCTTGATTTCTACTAAACTGTGGGCTTGCTTCATTTTAGTTTTTTTATTCTCTATAAATGCCTCGCGACTTTTGTCTCTGGAAGCACTCGACGCTGGTGGTGTTATATGCCTTGTTAATGTACTGTAAAAATAAATAATACACTTATCTTTCTTTAACTTATTAATTAAGCAAATAAATTTGGAAGTCAGACTTAGGGCCGCTTTTTCAATCACCAGATAAAAGTTATTCATAGAATAAAATACAACATGGGAAAATTAAAAATGACAGTTGAATGAATAAAACTCTTGAATTGTTTTACTTTTGAATTCTGTCAGGTTATAATTTATTCCACTGATAACTTTATCTGATTTGAAAAATCAACACTTAATAGAATTAATACTTATTGACCGGCAGAAGAATGAGGGCATTTAATGAGGAGAGATGATAGTTACATGACAAAAATAATGTTAAACTGGAAGATTGATGGGTGCAAATGCAAAGATAGACCAAAAGAGAAATGGATGGATTGTGTGAAAAAACATGATGATTTATGATGTAACAGAGGACCTATGCTAGAATATCTTATGGAAGAAAAGAACTCTTGTACCGACCCCAATTAATTGGAAGCTAAAAAAAATAGAGACAGCCTGAGGAAATAAGGATTATTACTCTTTTTATGTTTTACTCGATAACATCAGTAAATAAACGGCCAAATGCTGGTCTTAGGCCATGTTAGGGGATGTCCATTCCCCAATATACTCGCCACGCTTGTCGAAACCGAATTGGATTATCAATACTCATGTAAGAAGTAGTTTTGTATATTTTCAGTTAATGTTTTTAATGGGCTTTTATCATTCCTAGTTTTCTAATTAGTTGCTTTCGAAGAATTCATTATTAAAACTATATAAACCTACTGGTAAATTTCCAAACTGTCGGCAGTACTAGAGCCTGAGTCATTGTCCGAGTTAGTCTCTGGTTTATATACTTTCACAAGACAGTTAATTAGGCGCTGGCTATTGATATCTGCACGACTTTTGGATAGAATCTAAAAATGTAAGTATATAATTTTAACATTGGTTTAAAATCTGTATATTGCTATCAAAGCAATACTTAAAGTACTAGAATTATCATTCTTAGTGTTATTATATTATGAATACTAATACTTAGCTAAAAAAACAATGTCTTGTGTGAATATTACTACCATAAAAATATAATATAGTTCAGCAATATGTATACTCATGGATTTATTGCTTTATGTTACTTTATATATTCTACTTTGTCCCTCTACTTGTTTACTTTCGTGACTATACCCAATAAAGGCAACGAATTGCTATGATTGTCTTTCAGATACTAAATGTACGTTATAAATCGTTGCTATTTATCCTTACTTTCTTACTCGTATAATAATAGTGATTTTAGGGTTCAATAGCGATTTTGGCAAAAACTGAACCCTTATACAATCATCATGTATATCAGTGTATGCCATTTTTCTCAAAAAGTCACGTTGATGTCATTCAGCCAGGTGAATTTTATTGCTGTTATACTAAATTACACAATAGTGAAGGGAAAATCATGAAATAGTAAAGTCGCCATATAGTAGATTGGTAGATTGTCAACAAGATCCGTTGAGAACATAAATATCGAAAATAGTGTACTTGTATCTATACAGCCCTTTACTGTGTGTGGATTAACTCGCACTTTCCAGCTTTGGCTCTGAACTAATTTTTATAATTTGGCATATAAAAAAAATAAACATCTAAAACTACAGGGAGAGTCCAATAGAACTGAATACTAATTTAAAATAGAATATTAAGCTCACTTACTTGAACAATCTTCGTTAAAGTAATTGTTTTTGTTTTGATAATGGTATTAGGGTACGTATTGCTTCCAATATTGAATTTCGCGACGAACTTTTTGTAGCTCAACCCGATTAGATGGTTGTAGTTTGCAACTAAACTGAAACAATATGTAATTAAAGATGATTTTTTAACACTTCAGAGATTTTTAGCTTCCTTTAGCTAGACTGCTAGATATTATAATTACGTAGTTGAAATTTATTGGTACGATCTAGAGACAAAGAAGGAAGATGTGTTATTTGCCCAGCTAAGCAATGGTATACCAGAATTGTAAAATAATAGCATATATCTGCACGATATAGGCTGATGTATCTTTGGCCGAAAAAGTCGAGCTCTTGGAGGCCGCGGAGGCGGCCTGACGCCAGATAAGTATATCACTGATATTCTCCTGGATGTATTTCGGTGAAGAACCTACTGTAAGCTGTAATTAGGGCTAGAGAGGGTAATAACAAGTATTGACTTCATAAAATTTATTATGAGTCAGATCTCAGTCGCATGTAGTTAGGTCTAGTCTTCTTAACGAATAGTTCTGGTTTGTTACATTCAGTTAGTATTGAAAATTTAACCTTGTCAAATATACTTATAACTTTATAATATTTGAATAATTCTTTATAATTATCTTTGTTTATATTTAATATTCTTGGGTACTATTGTTTTTAATAAACGTAACTGAAGTTTGTATATATCCATTAAATACGTTTTATATGTTCTACCATAACTACTTAGACCATAATTAACAACCGAATCTGCTAGAGCTGGGTAAAGTACGCGTAATATTTTATAGGGTAATTTGTAGTTGTAATGTAATTGTAGTTGGCGTTTAATTCCGTTTAAAAAAGTTAAAAAACGAGCGGTGTATGAACTTACCCCACTGACGGACTTTGCCACCTTGACTGTTCAGTTCAGTGTTATTATTTGTTGCTAGTTGTTGTAATTTGATATTAAATTTGTTAATTAAAAATGGTTCCGATGTTGAAACATGGTCGAGGTTTGACTGTTGACTTCCCAAACTAAAGAAGTTTGGTATAATTTGCACACATATTTCGAAAATGAATGCAATAGCAATCCGAGCAGTATTATGACTCCCGCTCAATTAATTGCTAAATCAACCGGACATTGACTTCCATCGGAAAGGTGCTATCAGAAAGTAAATGTTATCCTTCAGAACAGGGACCAACAATCTAGTATTAAAAATTATGTTTAATATAAATATTTATTATTTATATATCGTAGAATATTACTAATTTCATATTAAGTACCTGCCTATAAAATATATAAAAAGGATTACTTTTTTTATTTTATGTGCTGACCGTACACTACTACAAACGCAAAAACGTCTCGAAGCTAATTTACCTGTATATTTTTAATAAAAACAATGTATGGATGCGGAGTTAAACATGGTGACAATTTAAAAAACCAATCGTCATTGGCAAATTAGAAGGAAAAATATCCCGAGGCCGTAATTCGATGCGTTGTTCCGAACAGATCCGCACCACACTCAACGACTCCTTGTACAACGCACTGCATATTGCCGTTGACCGTCTCCGATGGCGAAAAATAGTACAAGAAAAAGTAGTGGGGAAAGGTCACGACCCTCAGGAATGAGGAACACGACTCAAGGAGGAGGAGGATGCGGAGTTAGGAGGTTGAGACGATTTGGCTGCACGCGAGTGTAGTTAATGGACATCCTGTAAATAGCATACCTTTAACTGCAACCCTTAATCTTACCTCAAACACGACTCGATCATCTTTCTCGAATCTTCTCGAAGCAGACAAGTGTATAGTATCGTCACAATCAAACCATGTATAGCTTGCAACATAATAAATCTAACGCTACATAGTTTATCAAACATGTGGTCATGTTTATTTTGCACCAGACCATTGTCTTTTTTGAGCCTCGCTAATTTTGGGTTTAATTTGTAAAAAGATTTTACTACTTTTGATAAATAGTCTATTATTTGGTCTAATATCTGAAAAGAAAAAAATGTAACCGTGTAATCAGTCAAATACGAGTGACTTTATTACTTCAATATCATATTAAAATTATACATAGCGTAATACTGTACCAAAATTACAACTAAAAGTACAATATACATTTTCTGATTACAAAATTTGTTTTCTATTCAGTTATATTTAAACTTAACCTTGAAAACTTACAAATCAGGTCAAAATTTTTATGTGCAAAGATGTTTTTAGTATTTTAAATATTAAAAGATGCAAATTACCTGTATATTGACTAATTCCATAATATAACTTCGATTGGCAAGAGAATAATTAGTAGTTTTTCCAACGGAACCCTTCCATTTGTTGTCGGCATCTAAAACAACTTTGGTAATAGCATAACAAACCATTTCCATTTCTCTACAATGACTAAACAATTCTTCTTCTTCCAAAGTCTCTTCGCTGATCCATTTTTTACCAACCACTTTGTTCGAAATCATTTTTTATAAAAATAAATATTTATGATAAAAAATAAATTTTGTTAGTTTTTGTTGTGCTATCTAATAGGAATCATGGTAACAAATGAAGTGTAATCCCGTGCTTTGTAAGCAAAAAAATCGATGTATAAGAGACGTCGGTACCATGGTACCAAACTTTCGTTTCCAAACTTCGCGTCTCTAGGGTTGTAGGACAACTTGCTTCTTATTGCTATCGTTAAACTTTTTTATGGATGTTCAGAGTAGAATTTATTACTATTCAAATTGATACTATTATGAAAAATAGTTATTGCATGAAGCACGTAACTCACATAATATATAACCAACCTACATAAATAACATAGAATGTCTACTACTCTATTATCTATATTGATTCTTTAGAAGATAATTTTATTACATAATCCACGAGATTTTGTAATTAATTATTTATTACTCAATTTAAGGGACATCTAAAGTTAGGTATGAAAGTAAAAAATAATTTAAAATAACTATAGACATAAATAGAAAATTTTAGATTTAAAAAAAAATAAGGTAGGTACTATACCTAACTAGGTTTTGATCTGACGTAATGTGTATCATCCTCCATTATAGTACTTAGTAACATAGATAATACTCTATATATAAAACTCAGGAAGTTCAAGAGTACATGTAAAAATAATAATGTACGCAGAAAATTTCAGCACTTGGAACAGTAGCAAGATGATCGTATAATTTTGCTGATGAGGAAACGCGATTTCAATGTCGTGCAATAAGCCGGGTCAAGGCAGTGATTACATAAATATTGGCCCTGACTCCTGAGCAATACCGCAAATTATGTAACTGACAGTGTTTGGCTTTTAGGCTTCCCCATTTACATAATATTGCACAATTTTATGCGGTAGTTCCTAAAGCTTTGTATTGAGTTGTAAGCCTTGAGTAATTGCAGGTTAAAACACCTTAAAGTTTAACGTCTTTTAATACAGAAACTATAGCTTTTAGAAAATATAATTTCAATATTACAGCATTTAAATAACCTTCAGAATATTTTAGTCTGACTCAGCGAGCTTAATGATAACTTATAAATTGAACAGGATTAAAGTTTAGATACATAAGAAAAGTTGCTCGTCGTGTCCGCATCATTTCCATCAAAATTGGTTTTATGCTTTTAATATGAATATGGATATTTATTATATAGCATAGCAATACCAAAATCTTAGCGGCTTTACTAATCAGAAACATCTAAAGTGCGTTTAAATTGATATTAATGTATGAATTTAAAAATTGTTTTTTTTACTTATGGCAGTCAATGAACTTAAAAATTAATTTGAATCACATTGAGATCGAGTTTTGCACATACAATCGAATACTAGCAAATGCAAATATGGTAACATCCATTTTTTTTTATTAATTTGTATAAGGTTACGGAATACTTGCACGAACTTGTTATATTTATATTTCTTTTTAAATTGGAAACATCTTTACTTACCTTTGTAATCTAATTATCATTAATTATAGCTATTAGCGCCAAAATAAAATATATAAGATATTAAATAAAGCACATATTTTATAAGTGTAAGTTATATTTTCCACATAACAAACATAAACACAATCGTTAACAAAATAATCAGGTAATTGTTTGAACATTTACATACAGCACTGCGACATGTTAGGAAGAAAATATCACAGAAATCAAAATCTATTTACGCCCTGTAAGTTAATGTATACAACATACTATTTTGTTAATATTAATATAATAATATATTTCTATTATGAAGATTAGTTGAAGTTACTACTATTTTAATGATAATATTGGCTTTGCTGGTTGTATTTGCAATTTACGTTAAGATAAAGCTAAGGGGTAAACAGTACAAAAATCTATGTTTTTTTAAATATCTATACGAAATTATTTTTGAAACCAAATAATTGAAATACATAACGCTTTATTTTAATTTTTTTATTTATTTGACATCAAAGACGAAAAGCGGACGAAAATACTGACAAAATAGCAAACCATGGATGCTAAGAGGAGAAGAAAACAAAAGATGGTGAGATGACGTAAGTGAATTAGCAGCAGCAACACTTGCTGTAACAACATGGAATAGAATAGCAGGGACAAGATTGGCTGGAAAAGGTTAGGGGAAAAGGAAAGATATTTTGAAATTATAGTCGGGGAAATTAAATTAATTATATAATTTAGATTAAGTTTGCAAGACAGTAATTAAGGCAAATAAATAGATATTTGAGATCGACTAATTTCCAATTTAACTTTCGCCTACCAAAAACAACGTCTAGACAATTATACTTTTAAAAAATCCTTTTTTAGCTACCCAATTAGCGGTTTATTTTTTGAAATATTAAATAAAGAAAAAATATATACATTTCTAATATAGTACTGATTCTTGTTAAGTAAGATACGGAAATGATCCAATTAATTACTTGTTAAATATCTATTTACATAAACTTTTATCACGTCTAAACTGAACGAAACAAGGATGCAACATATTTTAGGTGATTTGCTAAAAACATTTAATTAGTTCAAAATGATTTTTTTAAATATGACACTATACTGTTTGTCTAATTAAACATTGTCAAATATTTAATATAAATAGGCATCTACACATAGGCACATATAACTCCTCATTCCTATCTCAGCCAAAATAGGTCTTGTACTAATGCCAAACGACAACTTTTGTTTGTTTTAAAATTATGA
The DNA here is from genome assembly GCA_039645545.1 of Dendrolimus houi. Lineage (NCBI taxonomy): Eukaryota > Metazoa > Arthropoda > Insecta > Lepidoptera > Lasiocampidae > Dendrolimus > Dendrolimus houi. The sequence goes on from CM077132.1 coordinate 12,732,795, forward strand.
ATACCCCAATCCACTTATAACAAAATTTAACTTGTCTTAAATAAAACTGTGGAGCGTGAGTAACACATTACTTTTCAATTCCATCAATGGATTTTTGAAGATGGATTCATCAAGTCTATGGATTTTCTACGGGTGTTTATTATGGATAGTTATCGTCTCTCTTAACAGAATAAAACTTACACAAGTATCTCATAGCTTTTGTGGTGTAGTTAGGTAGGCCTCGTCTAATATTAGGTTTATTAATGTGATAATAAAGAAAAACATGTTAGTTCATTGTAATTGGATCATTACATTTATATGTTGTATACCAATAACTGGAGGCTTGTTATCATCATTTTTTTTTATTTTGTTACTATAATTTGTATGTATTTGACTGCAAGCCTTCCTAAAATAAAATAAATATATACAGTCTATTTTTTTAGCTAATCTCAGCGAAGGAAGAAAGATATTGATCCACTAATTCACACAATTGCTTTACTTGATATGGCTACAATTTATCACCTAACATTATCTAAAAGCATTACAGATTAAAAATATTAAATCCATTAGCACCCGATATGATTATTTTTCATTTTACGCAGCATTTTGAAGTACAATTTGAGCCTTTTTCCATTTATTTTAGTGCTGTACCTACGTAAAATTTAAATGGCAAGAAAAAGTGGACAAGCAATGGTGTGTCACATTACTTTGGGCGGACAATGAGCCATGCTTGATAACCGATAAAAGGTAGTGTTAATGGTTACATAATTAATATTTTATGATATTAATTTTTTTATGTTCAGTTAACTACCACTCCATTAACAATTATTAATTCTTGGAAAATAAATAGTTTTATTTATACATAGAAACAAATCTGTGGTTATGGAATTTAATCTGCTTTTTCTCCTTAAAACATAAATAACAAGTTGCACAGCTGAGTACAAACGACACAGCTTTCTATAAAGTAGGAATTGGATTTAATTTATAACTTATACATATACATATACATATGTATGAACTTAAAAAAGTTATCTTATGGAACTTAGTTTGAATAAAATAGACACGATATTAGTTGAATCAAGACAACATTCGTTGTCTACCCAATGTATTATGACGCATCATCATCATTAAGTATAGTACAAAATTAGACAGTTTTTTGCTGGTACAGTCAAAGTTTTTAGAAATATATGCTGTAATATATTTAACTTGGAGAGATCTACGTCCAGCAGTGGACTACGATTAGGTGACAACGAGGATGCACATTTAAACACACTCGAAATTATTACTATAGTTAATTTTTTTACATCATTAATCATTGACAGTTTAAGAATACAAAAATTGTTACTAGTCAGTACATTTAAGCTACTGAAGATTTTCTAATAAAGAAACAACATGTATGTGTTTCTAACCTTTACATATTGGTACATACATTTCTTTTTACATTTTTGACTGTACATGAAAACTATAAAGTAAATAAACATTCTATTTTGGATTACAGTCTTTGAAAATTCAAAATAATCATTCTCAATAAGACAATTAATTATTGTGTTAAAATATACAACATTGTATACATTGCAATTAATAACCTTGTGTACACAAGAACATATCAATAATTACTCTACACACGCGAATAACAGTAAAAAATAAGTTCATAATAATAATATCTTTCTTAGAATAACTTACAATGAACTTTATAGCTTAGCGCTAATATCAAACTTAACAAATTGTTTAATATTGCTCAGTTGCAAATTTAGAAGCCCGTTTATTTACATAAAAAATAACTAGAATTTCTGTATTGCCTTATATCATAGTGCTTCATGATTTTACTTATTACATATTTTAGAAAAATACCAAGATATTGATGGAAAGTTGCTAAAATTTAATGATATAATACTGTCTTACAAAACGCCTGTAAAATTTTAAGCAATTGCTTAACAAGTAACTAGTATAGTTATTGCTTAACAAGTTATTAATTTCCTTAGAATGGACGGATTAGCAAAATAGATGGCACTGCAATCGCGTTTTTCAATTCACAAAAAAATACGTACGTCGTTATAAACAACATGAAGCCAACCTGATTTAAAGTATTACAATGAACGCATTGTAATACTTTAAATCAGGTTGGCTTCGCCTCACCTCTATGTTTTTCTGGGTAGTTGTATAGACTATATGGACTTAATTCTTTTGTTATTATTGTATGTAATTATAATATATATAAAACCAAATTAAATTTTTATTTAAGTAAAATAAAGCTACTGCCCATTTACAATAATGACGGTTGAATTAATTGCTTCTTTTATTTAAATCTGAATTTCGAATCAAACTGTTAAAAATAATATTTGATCTGCAATTATGTTAAATATCTATCATAATAATTATACAACACTTTTTTGTTCACCAAATACACAATTGCAAAAAAATAAAAAAATGTATGATTACAATATTGTCATGGTAAAAACAATAGGCGGCCTTATCGCTTAAAATAATCCCTTCCAGGCAACCTAACTTAAGAAATATTATAAATTAATTTGGTGATGTAGGTGGTGCAGAGCATTACATAGGACATAACTTAAATACACAATATTAGATAGACAGATAATACTTTATTGCTCACCAAAATAAACAAATACAGGATCAAAATGCATTATTACAAAACTTCTTGGCAAAACAACAGGTGGCCTTATCGCTAAAAGCGGTCCCTTCCAGGCAACCTAGCTTAAAAGAAATTCTTAACTAATCTGGCAATATTATAAAATTGTAAAAGCGTAGTCTTTTGTTTTTAGACTGTTTGTATTTGTCTCTTTGTTCGGGATTCCCATAATAACTACTAGGTCGATTACTATGTGGTCTTCGTTAATCGATAGCAAATTGTCAGACTTAAAATCTGCGGTAGTTTTATTCCGGGAATCCAGAATTTTTATGGGAATGGTTTAGTGGCCAGAGTGAAAAAGAAATCTGATTCTAATGATTTTTTTCACTGTGACTGTTATTATGTTTTTTAGACATTTTTAGTTTTAGTTAGTAGAACAGTTGTAGTTGTGCATGCCTTTAGTAACATTATTTACACCGGGTTATTACGGGAGTTTCCGGGATTAATGTATTTTCATACTAAAAATCTATTGCCCTGTTGGAAATATTCTTTTGATTTTAAATATCGCAAAACAACAGTAATCCTTGTTACTTGCCGAACGTGGTTGAAGTCGCGGGCGAATTCTAGTTTATAATAATTTTCCATTGCTTTATAATTTATCCGTCCATATAGTTCTTGGAAGCAGCTGTGATCAAAAGCGCCTCAAAGTCAGAGTAATTTAATGTAGATCGTATATAAATAAAACATTCCCCATAAATAGAATATAATTTATTCTATATTATGGAGAATTGGGGCTGAAATGGTGATATCAATAGTAAAAGCCCCTAAATACTTTAGACTAAAAAAATTATGTTAAATACAGCATGTTCACATTTATTAGATCCAAAATTTTCGTATACCTATTTTATATTTATTTGAACATTAGTTTTTGTTCAGTTCCCTTTGTACGAATTTGTATAAAACTATACATAAAACGATTTAATTAAAATCGGTACATTAGAGACCGAGTTGAGCGTAAGATTTGTTACGCCTACCAGATTTTAAAAATTTCCAAATATATAAGATTTAAAAATCTTTTAATAGTCAAGTAAACAAAATCACAAAGCACCATAACATATGACAAGAAAAAAAATTCAGTCTAAGAATATCTAACAAGTGAACACACATTACTTACCAACAACAATCAATAGGTAGCACATTAATCCGGCATATCTATACAAGTTATAGGCACAACTGGCTTCAACGTTTCATTTTTCTTTTGATTTTTTTGTGATTTTTTATTATCCTTCACTTTTTTATTTGTATCTTCGTCCCTGTAAGGTTCTTGATTGACAGGTGGCTCTGTGGGAACGACGTTCGAACCGCGACTATTCATGTTATTGTTGTACGCGATATTTGCATATTCTTGGAGTAATGGAAACACCGAGAGTAGGAACTGGCAGAAATCCTTCCGAATGCCAAACCACCCTGAAAATAAATTAATTCATAACTATCACTAAAAAACAAGTAATTTTTTAATTTTAACTGACACTTAAGATAATAAGTAAGCCACTCAAATTAATAATTACTTAAGTATTTCGATCTCTAATGCCTTGCACATTCAAAACAAGTTTTGAATTTAGGCGGATTATGAATTGAATTGACGGTTTGTGCGTTAGAATTGTTCTAAAATAAGGGGTAATTCTGACGTTTCAACTTTTCTATCAACAAATTCAAAGAATCGCTTAGCTGTTATGGGGCAATTTTTACATGTCCCTTCACTTGCTCTATTTTTTTATTATATCTATGGTTACTATTCACTTAATGAGAACTTAATCTAATTCACGAATTTTAAAAATCTACATTTGTTCCATACCTAAAAAAAACTAAGAACTTACATTTATTTCCTCCTTTAGAACTGAACGACATAATAATAAGTGTCGCGTAACTAATGAAAAGCGGGCTCACAACTACTATATATGTGAGTGCCAATCCATCATCCAATTTGTTTGTGAATAACACCTGGAGTTATCAAAGTGATTGTTAGTTATTGACATGTTCTTATTCTTTCTTGTTTATTCAAATAACAATAGACATGGTTTATTTATCCACGACTAAGAATACAGGTAAGATTTGCCTTAGATGCTGATTATGAATGCTAGTCAGTTCTATTATTTATTCATCAATATCAGAGCTTTGAAACAGTTCCTTCTTTTCCACACACAAGGTATTCAGTATTCCCTGGTTCCATGATGGCCCCAGTGACGGTATAATTATTTACATCGAAAAAGCTTGTAACATAAAATACTTTCAAAGGTTGCCAAGCGCAACCTATGAGTACTGAATTTGAAATCAAAAACCCAATTACATTTCTATTGGAGAAACTTAAATGACCAAAAATTAGATGCACCATTTAGTGTGAGAAAACAGCTTTTTTGCTGAGTAGTGAACATGAGGAACAACGGCATTCTAAACATAATACTAATAAGGTTTTACAGTCCTATGATAGTCTAACTTACACATGGTACTAAATTTCTATTAATCAAGTGGCTAAAAGAATGAATGTTCATTATGTATTTGTTATGTACAAGGAAGGTAGTTCGTAATTTAGTAGTCTGGATGAAGTAACCGACAAGATAACAGTGAGTGCTTTTAAATTCGTAATATATAACAGTGGCGACGAGGAAAATTAGTGAAATTGTAAAAATAAGTTGTATTATATACAATTAAAATCATTAAATACGTAACGGGTAAAAAATTCAATGAATTCGATACAACTCATGGGCGTTGGAAAAATTATATTCAAAGATTTAGTTACTGCCTAGAAGCAAGTGGAATTAAAGAAGATGTGATGAAAAAAGCGAATTTACTTGCAGTATATGACCCTGAATTGTTTGATTTAATAACTTCTTTGATTTCACCAAAACAAGTAAGTGGGGTTAAGTTCGATTTTTTTATTGAAATTTTGAAGAGTCATTTCCATCCGAAACCAAACGAGATTGTCGAATCGTATAAATACTAGGAATCAAGAAGAGGGGGAAATTATGAAGAATTAGATAACACAATTACGAAAATTAAGTATAGGTTATAATTTTTCTGATTTAGACCGCGCCCTTAGAGATAGATTTGTATGTGGTATTAGGGATAAGAAGATTCTACGAAAAGTATACAATGAACTAAATTAATGTTTGAACAAGCCTGTGAGATTGCATTATCACATGAGACTGCAAATTTTGATTCAATATTATTTATACATTTGTACAGTTCAACCCAGTTATTAGTAATTCAGAACACGATACAATAATTTCTATGGAGATTAAAAAAGTAGCAAGTAAAAATACTTCCCCGGCAGACATTTGGCCTATTTTCAAATTATTATTTTTTTGCTAAAATGTATTTCTTATGTACAATAAAGGTAGTGCATAATTTAGTAGTCTGGATGAAGTAATCAACAAGATAACAGTGAGTGCTTTTAAATTCGTGATATATATAACAGTATTATTTTACTTACCTGGAACACCAATATGGGTATAACAGTGAAGGTGTATGCCAAAGCAGAATTGAAACTGTTTCGTCTCTGTTGTATATTCACATCCGGTGTACGCAAAAGGATGCCCGCAAAAATTATGCTGTATAATACCCCTACAACATTATTTATTAAATAAAATATCTTTACAATATATGATAATTCTTAAAAGGCATCATAAAATTAATTTTGAACACAAGAATATTACACATTTTAGTTCCACAAGAAAAATCCCAATAAAACATAAATATAAATGGAAGTAAATAAATAAATGAGTTAATAGAGAAACATAAATAAATATAATATACTGTATATACTCACCTACGAGACTGAGGCACATGAGTATCCAAAGAGGCACAAAAACAACCTCCCAGGACCAGTTGATGAAATCATCCAATTTCAATGCCAAAAATATGAACTGGAGTATATTTACAGCACAGAAGAGCTCCAGCTGAAAAAGATAATATTCTAGTAAAGCTACTTGGACCAGCCCAAAATTGAGATACACATGGATTTCTTCACGACCTTTTTATTTGTCACAAACACATGGTAAATGTAACAATATGCACATATCAGAAATACTTAATAAATGATGCATTTTCCCAACCAGGACTGAAATCTACATTATTGAAATGAGATGTTTGACTTGGCCACTAAGATACCACAACTTAGACACATAATATACAGAGTGAATTTTTCAATTTGGCCTTCAGGGCCAAATCCTAAACTATAAGAAATAGCGAAAAACACTCAAAGGAGTCTCGAGGCCGATTTTGACAAAAACTAAAGTGGTGTCATTAGATTTTTTTAAAATCAATTGCCTTTGCTAGGATTCGAAACGGCTGATTTTGAAAAAATAAACACACCTGTATTATTATACCAAATCGTGATGTAGCTTGTCAAGATTAATTTCTGTGAATGAATGGCAAACGGTAAACCAAGGTTGTTTTCGAACAAAATGTTCTATTTTTCATACATTAATTAATTAAACCTCACCTTATTTTACACAATATGGAACTTATGATTTTTTATATTTTTAAGAGGAATCTATCAATTAATAATCGAAACACACATTTATTTTACCCCAATCAATCAAACCAGTCAATAGGTAAACATTATTTTTGTTCAAATGTGGTGCAGTCAAATTACCAGCGCAATTTAATATCTAATTAATGTATGGAAAATAGAACATTTTGCTCAAAACAACCCTATAAAATTCTAAACATGCCTTCTCTGTACATTGAAACTATTAAAAAAAAACAACTAGAATAAACTATATAAATGATGTAGAACACAATGCATTTTTTTAGATTTCTTGTCCTGTTGTTTTGTCTGTTTGTTCGGGATTCACATAAAAACTACTGAAACGATTTCGATGCGGTTTTCGCCGATTGACAGCTAATTCTTAGACTTAAACATTTCTTTACTTTTATCCTGGGAATCCCAATGGAATTTTTCTGGGAATGATTTAAAATGACCAGATTAAAAAAAATCGAATTGCAATGTAATTTTTTTATTGATCAATAGGAAAATTAAAGTAATAAAATGTGTAATATGTATTGTCCTAGGAATTTTTCCGGGAGCGGTTTGAAGTTGTTCGGGTGCATAAAACTTGGCTTATTCCCACACTTTTTTACTAAAAGATAGCTTATATTCTTTTTTTAATTCTGCGGTACTTTTTGTTTAGAGTATCCCGGGGAATTTCAAGCCAAACGTGGACAAAGTCGCGGGCAGTATCCTAGTTCATACATAAAATAATATGCCTTGATTTAATTTTATATAAAAGGTGTAAGTATAAGTCCGATTTGCATCAAATATTCAAAAGCATATACATATAAAATTTCATGACAATGAGTTCATTTCCAAACAAACTTAATACTACATCTTGGGCACGGAGTACTTTGGAAATTACCATTGATTAATGGCTGGTTCCTACATCTTACTATGCATTCAATTGCCTTACCATTGGTTGAATTTTGACATTAATTGTATGGAGCTTATCTCAAGTTTTAACTGATTACTATCAGTTAAAACTTGAGATAAGCTATATCCTATATCCTATATCTTACCAACAGTTTATTTGGCTTACTAGCCAAATGAACTGTTGGTAAGATATAGGAACTGGCCACATAATATATATGCATGCACACATAATAAATTTTACTTAGTATTATTAATACAGATAATTAGTGCATACCTCATAACTTCGATCGTGTTTCACTGACCATATACAGATAGCAATGGAAACTATACTTATAAAGATCAAAGGTATGAAGACTAGTATCCAAACATGGCGTCCCGTGGTTAATTGGTCACACACAAGCAGTTCAAACATGAGCAATATAAGATGAATGGCAAGACTTATTAGCATTGCTTTGTAGTGAATGTACGCTTCACCTTCTAACCTAAAAATAAAAGATTTTTATTTTACACGTATTTTCATATTAGACCATAAATATTCTAAAGCTGAATGGATATCTCTGAAGTAAGATCAAACATTTTTATTTACAGAGTGGCAATACAGATTAAAGTTTGGCCAAATATGACTCACTCTAGCTCTTTCAGCTCTTGAACGAGGTACAGCAAGAGACATTGTTCCAATTTACTCTATATCTCTAATGAGCTAAAAAAGTGATACAGTTCTTTATCGAGCGAAGGAGCTCTATATCTCTCTTTTCTTTTTCATGAATTATTTTGCACAAGTCTACTCCCCATATTTAGATAAATGTATACCCAAAAGGATTTTACACACCATTTGTAACACTGAACAAAAACATGTTCAGTGATACAATGTTTTGCTTTCATCGTCAGCACACAGTAATTGTTACAATATATACTTTAGGTCTGATAATCTAGCAAGTGGCGCATGTGCACTAGGATTCAATCCGACATCATTTGAATGTGTCAGGAGTGTACTAATCTACCACAACTTTACAATTCTTTTTCTAAGAGAAGCACTTTGATGTAAGGATTATTACATCAATCAACAATGGTCAAAGCTACTTCACAAGTTTCCTTAAAATGTAACTGGTGATTTCAGATTTTCATTTTAAATGCTAATGGTTAAAACCTGCATTTTTAAATTAAATATCACATTACTGGTAAGTTTTTAGAAAACTATTTTTAAAGATTCTATTAACTTTTCTGTATCTACTTGTTTTGTTATTGTGTTATTTAATATTTTTAAAAATAATACCAGCTTGACTCATATGTGAGATGATAATAGGTAGTATTAAATATTGTAGACTGTTATGTCTACTTTTTAAGTATACAAGTATGCAAACTGACAAATAATCTGTCTGATTGCATGTGTTTATCATGGTATATAGACATATGCCAGACCAAAATTACCAATTAATGATTTTGAAAATATGTTTATGATCTTTTTGAAGAAACCCATGTGAATCCTGCTTTCCTGCCCAAATCTAAGACATTGGTACTTAATTTTTGAGATTCTCACAATGTATGACTTTCATAATTAATAGACAGACACAAATTGTATATTCGCAAGCTAAATCTGCTTCAGAGCCTAAGACCTGCTTTTTTCCATCCTGGGAATTACTTTTAATGTTCAGCACATAAAGTTTCAAAGCATAATTCTCAAGAGTTCTTAGAAGTATCTACACTGAATATCCTGTTCATAACTGATCGAGCAATATCATTTTATGTATATGATTGAGTAACTATCGAGGTTGATTGCTGGCAAGTATGACAGATAAGAGCAATAAGCCCACGAACCCATCCTTAACAACTTTGTTTTTTTTTAACTTCCACTAGAATTATCTATTAATAGTCCACCCAAGAGTATGTTTGAGTTACAATATAGATAATTTATTTAGAGACTACTACAACTTTTTTATTTTTATATACTTGAGATATCTTATAAAGAACAAAATTAATTTATATCATCTTGGATGTTATGTCTAGTCACAGTCAGTATTACTCATACCTGTATATTTACAGTCATTTTAAGTTTTTTGATATACTAATTGAAGTATTAGGGTGTACAAGAAAAATTATATTGTATCAATTACAAATTTCAATAATAATCACAAAATAAAAAGCCCAATTTGACACTTTCAATAGAACTTAACTTTGAATGAAATCAACAAAACTGAAAGCCAATAACAATTAATTTATTTGGTTGATGATATACATAATTTTTACTGCTGCATTATATAATATTATAAAACATATTTCTTCTTTGTTTGGGGTTATAAAACATATTTCAATTATTATTTACCTCTAAATGCCGAAATAATAGCAATTTTATTAATTCTGTAATGTTGTATTAATCTATGGCTGTCCCAAAAAATAGTTAACTTGTAAGACATCTTACTATTAATTTTAGTGTTGATACCAAACAGTTGTTGTATTTCATTAACTAAATTCGATTCAGTAAAAATATACATTTACAGGGTGATTCTTTCAAGTGGGCCTTCAAGGCCAAATCCTAAACTATGCTAAATACCGAAAAACACTCAAATGAGTCACAAGGCCGATTTTGATGAAAACTAAAGTGGTATCATTAGATTATTGAAAAATCAATTACTTAATCTCATCGGGAATATAATCAGCGGATTTTGACAAAATAAACACAAACTGTTTTATTATACCATATCATGGTCTAGCTTGTAGGGATCAATTTCTGTATATGAATGTCTAATAGCAAATCAAGAGAAAGGGATGTTATTTGAACAAAATCTAACAAAGTTAACTAGGTTAACAATTTGGAGATTTCAATCCTTAAATATGTTTTAATGAGAACTGCCAGATCAGGCCTATTATTTTGTGATTAGAATAATAATTTTATCCTTACAAAGATCCAAAAATGCTCTTTTATGCAATATTACATGTATGTAAATGATTACATTTCAAACACTTACCGAAAATGAGGGTATTGCCACCAAACGTAGGTGCCAACAGTAGCACCTAAGACTACCAGGAATTTCCATACCCATATTGGAGTAAATACTGCCCAATATGACCATGTTATAGAATTATCTAATTTTAATGCTAATAGTGCTGTGAATATCAGCAAACAGGTATGCACAACAAATTTACTGCAAAAACAAACATGAATTACTCACTAACAGTTGGAGTAACATAACAATCTAAATTCAGACCAATCTATTATCATAAATTCACCTAGGATTAAAATCCTGAAATAGTGTTTGTAAATTCATTTCTAAACACATTCGTGCAAGAGCGTTTTATTATTAACATTTCACTATTAAAGAACTAATTTGATTTAATTGTAATAATTAATATTTTTACTAATTTTATTTTTAAGTAATATAATGATAGTGACAAAGTGGATGCATTTTACCAAAACTTCACTCGATTCATTGTCAATTTGTCAATTGTCAGTTGTCACTTTGTCAGAGTTCCCAGATAGTCCACCTCGAATGAGAATACGTCATGTATGTACGTCGTCTATCTATTATCTATTAGTATCTATTCAAGTTTCGAATACTCAACAGCGACCTATGCGAGTGCGGTGAAGTGGAGGATGTGGACAATATATTCCTAAATTGCACAAAATACGATCACTCACAACTTTTCCAAGGACTTACACAGCTTCTCATTCCTTTTCCCACTTCTATCCAAATCCTTTTATCATCAAATAATCAGTATAAATTTCATTTTGTATAAATGTTTCCTCGATTTAATGTTGCTCAAAAGTACATCTAACACTGCCTCGTCTTCTATATTATGAAATTGAATACGTTGATTAAGCTCAGCATTTGTCGTTGGCTCAACGCTAAACGCGGAAGCCATTGGAGAAGAAAAAAAAACATTAGTAATACCCTAATACCATTAATACCTAATTACCTACTTTAAATGTCACGAAAGTGCCCTTTAGATGGTCAGGATTGCAGTGCACCGTGTAATGCAGGACTGTGAATCCTCTTGCAGGCTGCAAGGCAACCTGCAACGCAGAACAGGATGCCCTAAGTCCTGTGGGAGGCTCGCAAGCTTCGCCCAGTTTGCAGTCCACCGCGCGGGATGGTTAACAAACCATTTAAATAAACCCAATCACAAACTAATATAAGCTTTTAATAAAAATTATAGCCACCCTTTCTTAATTGTAGCCACTATACTTTCCAATATCTTGTTGTTTTAGATATGTATGCAGTAATTTTAATGTTTTACTTGGCATCCACTCAAAGATGTAAAAATATTTACTTTTTCCTTTTAATTGAGTTTTGAACTTGAACTTTTGGGTAACGTTTATAGTATCTCTAAAAGGTAGTGAGGGATGATGTGATATGTGTATGGTTGTCCGTTGTACGGGTTAATAAAAGATAACTTTCGTCGTACACTTTTAATCACACACTCTCATGTTGTATACAGTTCAGAAGGATTCAGGTGAAGGCAAGCAGCAAGCGCGAAAACTGAATCTTGTGCGCGAGCACAAATTTTTACAAAAATTCTATTTGATTTTGAGGAATTTTCTGCTATATCTTCGAAACTCATTTAGTAGCAATACAATTAATATGGGTCCACTTTTATTTTTATCTAATAATAAAAAACGACATAGCAGAATAGTTTTTTTTAAACTGTAAGAACACCGACTCGTGTGAGAAGCGAAATGATATTGATACTGACTGTAATGTAGTTCCATGTGTGAGTTACGTTCTGCAAATACCGCTCACACTGCAGGCTGCAATGCTGATCCACGTATGGAGGGCACTTTATCTCTATGGAGAGTAGAGATAAGGAGTACTATCTTATATTAATGTATACTCTGTGTATCTTATATGGACGGGAAATTGAAAAAGAGTCCAACACAATGGTAAAATAGATTCAAATACGTACTACAATAGCGCTAGGATACGAAAAACTACGATATCATTTAAAAATTGTTGAAATGCCATAAGCATAAGAAAATGAAGAAACTACATTATAATCTAAGATCTCGCTTAAAGGCCTAGCTGCCAAGCCATAAACCTAAATAAAATAAAAAATAAAAACGTCAGTTTCGATTGATTTACTTTGATATTGTTGTTTTGATTAATTTCTTTTATAACAGAAAATATTATTGCAATTCTCAGTATAAAATATATCCTGATTTACAAAAGAACAGAAAATATATACATTTATTCCGAAACAATTAAAGTAAGTACTAATAAAGTATTTTAACATTAAAATGGCATCTCCATCTCCAAAATCACCAGAACAAACGGAAAAAACTAAGCAGTATGACCGACAACTTCGACTGTGGGGAGATCATGGACAGATAGCTCTTGAAAACGGACATGTTTGTTTAATAAACGCAACAGCATTGGGTACTGAAGTTTTGAAATCAATTGTGCTACCTGGCGTAGGTTCAATTACCATAGTAGACGATAAAACTGTTAGTGAGGACGATATTGGAAATAATTTTTTTTTAGAATCCTCCAGCAATGGTCTTAACAGAGGCTCTGAAGCTTTGAGACTGTTATTAGAATTAAATCCAGCAGTTCAAGGACACGCTGTTCAGGAGCCTACAGATCAAATATTACGGGAGAATCCTGATTTTTTCAGGCATTTAGTGTAGTTGTAGCCACAGCCTTAGAGGATAAGACAATACAAAATTTAGCTCAGCACCTATGGGATATTAATGTGCCATTTATTTTATGCAGGTCAGTTGGCTTTTTAGGATCATTTAGAATACAAATAAAAGAGCATGCAGTAGTTGAGACACATCCAGATAATGAACAAACTGATTTACGTTTAGATGTGCCTTTTCCTGCGCTTGCAGAGTATCTTGATGGGTTTGACATAGATGGTGTTGAATTAAAAGATCATGGTCATATTCCTTGGATAGTTATTTTATATAAAGCCATTCAGAAGTGGCAGATTAGTAACCCAAATTGCTGGCCTATGAGTAGAAAGCAAAAGAATGAGGTGAAGAGTATCATTGAGGAATTTATAAGGAAAGATGAGAATGGTATACCTATTATTGAAGAGAATTTTGAAGAAGCTCTGAGAGCTGTAAATACTGCTTTAATGCCAACATTCTTACCTACAAACATCCAGAATCTTCTGTACAGCAGTGCAGCTACTAATTTAACAAAAGAAAGTTCACCTTTTTGGATTATGTGTTCAGCTTTAAGAAATTTCATTGAATCTGAAGGAAAGGGTAAATTGCCTCTAAGAGGAGTTTTACCTGATATGACTGCATCCACAGAACATTACATAAAATTACAAAATATATACAGGTCTCAAGCTACAATGGAAACAGAGATTATTTATAGAAAAGGACAACAGATAATTGCTCAGCTACACTGTGAAAATATTAGTGAAGGTGAAGTAAAATTGTTTTGTAGACATGCACATGACTTGTATCTTATAAAGGGATCAAATATAGCTACAGAACATCAATTAGGGAGTACTGTAGCAACATATATATCTAGGTATTTGGAAGAACCAGATGTTATGATGGTACATTACATCTTACTTAGGGCTGCTGAAATATTTAGATCTGAACATTGCAGAGCACCTGGAGACTGGGAGCCTGAAGGTGACATAGCCATGTTAAAAACATGTGTTAATAAGATTCTTAGTGATATATCATGTTCTCCGTTCCCTAAGGATGACCATATTCATGAGATGTGTAGGTACGGAGGAGCAGAAATCCATAGTGTTTCTGCATTCCTTGGAGGTTGTGTTGCTCATGAGGCTATTAAAATTGTTACTAAGCAATACAAACCTGTAAATAATACCTTTATTTATGATGGAGCATCAACAAATACTACAACTTTCACATTTTAAATCTATTGAGATCAAATAAAGTGTTAAGATAAAACTATTAGTTTTATTAGTAATATTAAAAATTTTGTATTTGATAAATTATTTACAACCCTGTTCTGCAAAGTAATAAATGACTGGCACAAAATTACATTCAACTGATAATAAATACAATACATAATATCATTTAAAATGTTTCTTGGTGAAATTCCAACTCACAGAGTTACAGACTATGTAACTCTGTGAGTTGGAGTGTGTGGAGTTCACACTAATCACATAATCATGAATTAAAACAATAAACACAAAAATAATTTGAGCTCTCAAGGGTTGTATAAATAAAAAGAAGACATCCTTAATTGAAACTCTTTAATATTGATTCATTTAAGGCTTTGAAAGGTTTCAACTATACAAGAAGAACAAGCATTTGATTTATGAATTTATAGTAGCAAAAATTTGTAATTTGATATTTCAAAATTTGTAAAATAAAAATGATGTGTCTTTACATTAAAAATTCATCAATTGGGGATATATTGGATAAAGTTTAAAGTTAAATATAACTCATACAGTACACACTTTCACCAATTTAGATGGGATACTTACCAGTCAATTACCTTATGCTCTTATTAAAATGTTTTATTAATTTTGTCCTGGGAATATTTATTAATTTCTCCCAGATATTGAGCATACAACTAAAGAAATGAAAATATACTTTTTATGCTCATTATCTAAAGCTTAAGTACTACATTAAGACAACAAACATTACTGGGCTGATTTTTATGTTTTTTCGATCATACACTGTAATACTTTTTATTGGAGAAAACTTAATATGCAAGGTTATTAGAAAAATTGTATAACATTAAAAAATTTCTGTAGTGGTCATGAACACTTACAATGGCAATTTTAGTGAAATATGAGATTCAAGATTAATTTATTCAGAGGTATTCAGGCGAAAAATCCATTACCTCTGAAAATAAATACTTTATTAACTTCAGATATTGGGGTAGACTTTCATCTTTGCAATATATGCAAGAAGAAGAAAGTTGTGCAGCAATTAGTAATTTTACACACTCTAGGACACATCTATCAGCCCACATAGTGTTTTAAGTTTCTTGCCTCTAGTTAAAATTAAATGTTATCTTGATCAAAGTTTTGTGTTTTTGAAGCTGACCCATTGGTCATCTTTTTTCCTTTCAAAGCTGCATAAGAAGTTTTTGCTCAACCTAACATTTATTTTTAAGTAGCGGCAGTGAAAACTAAAATGTTAGCTTGGCCGATAGATGAGTCCGGGAGCATATGTGTGTATATATATATATATATATATATATATATATATATATATATATATATATATATATATATATATATAAATATACATAATAGTGTAACAAACAGGGCTGTTCACGAATTTGTCAATATTAATATGAAGATGTATGTTATGATCATGGATCAAGTTGATCATTCAAAACTGGCTAGAATCTTATTTAATATTACAAAATATATTGCCTTGGGTGAACACAAATTAGTGACTACGCATATTCTTCAAAGTTGTGTATTTTTAGTCTGATTATTAACTATTTATATTCTTATACAGTCAATATAAAAGAATTGAGAAAACATTTATTAACAATTTCAACACATAAATTACATAAAATAAAACATATCACATGACTAAAAAATAATTGAAACAAACTATACATTTGGCTATATCCTCAGTGGATGGCAATAGAAGGTTATATTAACAACAGTTCTTTGTTTTACAATTATGTATAAGTAATATGCTTGAGACCAGTCTGCCTCCAGTGTGTAACACAACATTGAGAATATCTCTTTTTGTTACCTACTTATTTCACCTTAACCATAATTTCAATCGCAATGCATCTACTCCGTTAAGGTAATACCGAAATAAGCGTTTATCTCTTACAAAGCCAAGATTCTCATAAAGTTTTAGTGCAGGTTTGTTTGTTATTTCAGTTTCTAAAACAACCTCATCTGCATTGTCATTTATCATTGCCTGGAACAAGAAAAATCCATTAAAAATCTTGATATTTTTAATCCAGTTATAGTGCAGGCAATAAGGTTGAATTACATAAAATAAAACTACATTTTCTGTTTTCTATTGGATATGCTAATTATAAATTATCATATAATTAATTAAATGGTTTTTTTGCTTTCAATTAGTTTAAAATTTACTGACATAAAATTATTCTAAATATTAGATTCCAACCAACACAAAATTCCTGATTATCAGACATTATTACCTAACAGTTTGGATTATCTTGGATTCTGAACCTTTATTGGAATGGAAAGCTCAGATTGTCACATTACAAAAGTATGAGTAATTTTATTTATAGATTTATGACATAGTTCATAATAGATAAATGCGAGTATATCTACTTGTTAAAATGGAGTTAGTTTCATAATCACACTATTATCAATTATGAAAAACACCTTTTCAGCAGAAAAACCTTATATAACTAATAAGGGGGTTAAAGTGTAAATTTCATACTAATATTGTACTAGAACATGAAGTATCTTATTTTACATTTATATTTGCTATTAATATTAGTAGATGTTAAAAGATAAGTTCTACCTAAACTTATCCTTAAGATAGCTTAAGTTATTTGTTTGTTAGTATACAAATGGAATCAAATTACATACCTGTATTGCTTTCCTAACCAGCTTAGACCCAGTTCCTCTCTTCCTATACTTCTTGTCAACAGCCAACATGGCTATGTAGCCTCTTTTTACTACATTCCGATGCATATCTAACTTACAAACGATGGCACCAATGCACTTCCCCTCATGTGTAGCAAGGAAGCAAAGCTTGGGCCAGTTATGTATAAAATATCTATATGTATAGATTGAGTATGGTTCAGATAAATCCTTCTGTATAAGTCTCATTATCTCAGGCATTTGAAGTTCAGATTCATATGATATTATTTCAATTTCATCCTGTGGTGATTGTTCATGTTCGTTGACAGGCTTATCCAAGTTCTTTAGAGCGTCGTCGAGAGTACACCTGACTGTATGCAGAGTAGAGTCTTTGCTCTCTTGATTACATGCTGTGTCACTACACTGTACATTATTTACATCATCTGCGATCTCGTTCGGTGCCTCACCTTGTGCGACCAATTTGTCATTCCGCTTCTCGGGACTACCGTTCGAGTGATCGCTGGATCCATTGGTTAGGTTACTACTGATATTATTTATGTAAAGACTATTTACTAAAGTCTCGCTTAAATTCTGCTGATTCGATAAACATACATTTTCGCTCACTTCAGAAGAATCTTTGGCCTTTTTGCTTTTGTTTTTCAAATTCGTACCTATTTGAGTGCATTTATTAATCTGAATATTTTCCTCTGCCACTTGATTCATATTGGCGTTTTTCTAACTATTCTATTTACACATTCAAACAGATAATAAGCTCATTAGAAATATGAAAGCTTTTATGACGATACACACATATTTTTCTTGTCAAAATTGCTGAAGATTATCACCGACATCTTGGCAAGTATAAAAGTGTTTTGCCATTGAACTTGATCACGCAATATCTAGCTGTGTTTATAAACGGCTAAACAAGGTAATTATTGAAATA
The DNA here is from genome assembly GCA_039645545.1 of Dendrolimus houi. NCBI lineage: Eukaryota > Metazoa > Arthropoda > Insecta > Lepidoptera > Lasiocampidae > Dendrolimus > Dendrolimus houi. Next base: position 12,751,200 of record CM077132.1, read on the forward strand.
ATTAGATCTTCTAATAATGATTACGAAACTACCCTTTGAAAATATTGTAAATTTCCAAAGACCCAATACCTTCCACAATCACATTGCAAAAAAATATGAACAGATCGTGTTCCAAAGTGATTTATGAATGTTAAGAAAATTAGCTACAAGATTATATCATCTTGCTTTTCTTCGAGTATCCTGCGTACTGTAAGAATAAAACAGAAATAGATATCTACATGCTGAATATTCAATTCTCGTGTAACTGAACGCGTTGATTATTAGTGAACCAACTACACTAGCAGATTTGTAGGGTTATAAATGTGCTATCGACTGATAATGTTCTATTTACACGGAATGATATTCTTTTTCTAGGGCTGCGTCTCCACTAATGCGGAGCTGGTAGGAGTGGAGCGGAGAAGAGTAATGAAAAGTGGCAAGTGCTTCCATTGAAGCGGAGATGAGCTGAGCTAAGCAGACCAGAGCTGCATTGAGCCGTGTTTCGATAAATCAAATTCAATCTCTTGGAGAGATCATACGTCATGTTGTAGGTAAAGAAAAGAGCAGCGCTTTTACATCTTTCTCTACTAGAAGATGAAAATTAGGAAGCAGATGATGTAGAATTGATTGCCGCATATTATTTGGGTACAAAAGGAAAACATAGGTTCTGGCTTCGAGACCATATAAAATACCATTCTTAACAGGGGTGTGGTGTATGGTTGCCGGTTTGTGTAATGAAACTATACTTTTTGTAGCACATTTTATATTAAAAGAGTGTACATTATACAACACGAACGCTGCGCGTAAAAGTTCTCTGACATTTTTGATAATCGCGGCAAGACTGCACTCGCGCGCTGATCGAAGCAGACTAACTCGACAGCGTTTAGCTGTCGGAAGAAGAGGGGCGACGCAAATGCGACGTGGGCGGCGAATAACGCGAAGGTGGCTTGCCACGATTGTGTCGCTTAGGCAGTCTGCTGGCCGCTACAGGGGGAATTTTTCACTTTTTTTTCAAACATTAATGATGAAATATTCGAATATAGAGCATCAAGATTTTTTTTTATGAATTACACACTATCTGGTTAGACCATATCTTGACACTTTCAATTAGCTTCACATTCATTTTGATTCACATACAATGCCGATGTGTGTGAAGTCTAGGTTGTAATATCACTAACTAAAATGCAATACAAGAGTCCTGTCCTGACAAGTCTACCCTACCCGTCACACCACTTCGTCCAAGTACCCGCCGTTCGGCACCACAGCTTGCTCGATTCCGTTCCGTCCGGCTTGGAGCCGCCTGTTCATATATTTTATTTGAAAGTCCGCTCAGCTTCGCTCCGCTCCACTCACACTATTTCCACTGATGCGGAGTGCAGATTTCGAGCACTGTGATTGGTCAATTCACGGTCCGCTCCTGTCCACTCCGTCCAACTCCGCGTTAGTAGAAACGCAGCCTAAGCTCCTGGTCTGTGATCAGAAATGGTTTTTCATTTCTCATATTCTGAAAGTACATTTGGAATTGCCTCATCACAGGGATGAAAACTATACTTTTTGTCCCTGGGAAACGATTTTCCCTACTGTCAAAAAATTAAAATCTATACGAACCATAGAAAATGCTTATGACTCATATCCCAACTTTTTTACAGCCACAGGTAAATCGCGGCATAAATTGTAATAAAAAAATATCAACTATGTTATAACATTATTTTATTTTTATAAATTACTTTTCACTAAATTGTTATTTAATTTACATGTATTTGAGTTAGATATTTACTATGATCAGTGACAAAAAAATACTGGCTGGTAGAATGCCACAGAAAAAGAAATTTACTTCACGTTTCATATATGACGTATTAAATGAGTTCAGTAGATTTAGATATGGCTTTAACGCCTGATTTCTTAAGAGAAGTAGTTGTTTGATTAACTAATCAGTTTTTGTTCACTTTCCTCATATTCGAAATAAAAAGCAGAGTGTTAACCTCGGGTGAAAGGCCTATTTAGGCACTTGAACTATTAGCTTCCTCGCTACGTTCGTGCGGTAAACCCTCTCATGTCTAAATAGGTTACTTTCACCTCTCGTTTAACAATTTATTTCATTTATAATGCACGAGCTGCAGGTAAATAATTGAGTATGTAAAATTCAAAATATTATGAGGACCGCATTATGCATTATGTAAATAGTTTTAAAGTCAGAAAAATTTGCACAATGCAATTTGTACATTTTTTTTGGTGTTGCCGGATACTTTATATTAAGTTAATTTATTATTCCCACCCATTTAGTTCGATGCAAACTTTATGGCGGCTCGGAACATCGCACTTTCCGTTGCGTAGAACGCGGTTTTAGGTGTTAAAGGGAAGAAGTCGTCGGAGGACGAGGTATATCCTCACTCGCTCTCTCTCTAGCTGTCTCGTTTACGGGACTTCCCCGACTCTCAGCTCATCAGGGATACCACTTTAGCACTTTCAGAGCTAGATATAGCGCTTTTTATGGCAGCCCGGTTCCCATTTTTCTTAAACAACTTCCAGCGCCAAGTCTTGCGCTTTTTATGATAAAGAAATAACGACCTAATTACATTCCTTATTACATTATTATACACAGAGCATATTTTGAGAATTTGTACGCCGCATTTTCAGCAAACAAGGTTTGCATTCAGCATATTGCTGTGCCGGAATTATATCCGACACAATGCTGATTTTCAGTGCAAACCTTCCTTTTGGCGTAAGACCGAAACAACCTGATAGATATGAAAATATCTAATAAACTTTTATGTTGTTTAATGTACATTATATTTAAATAACTCAAAGGTATACTATATATCATGTCATAGCAGTTGATGAAAATCTCATTAGCACCATTGCAATATAAATTCCTTTTTTGAGGATTGTCAAACCCTATGTACTATATCTTTTGGGGTTCGTAGTCAAACGACAAGAAAAGTGGTTAATCTTGGCTTCTACGGAATCCTCCAGTTTACGTGGTATAAGACACGCACTTGCTGGATATTTCTTTTTAATTTTGATCATGTAACAGAATCTAGCGCTTTTTTCCAACTCATCTAGCAAGCGCACACGGGCAGCCCTGCGATCATTACGACATAGTTATAGTAGTATTGAGCTACGTCCGTACACAGCACACACATGCACGTCTAAGTCTAAGTACAATAGAGCGCAAAACTTGTTGTTTGTTAATTGTTTTATTATTCCATTAAGATTTTTTCATTTACTTAAATTTATTGTTGTTATTGTCTGAATTAAATTGCGTAAAAAACTATGTAATAAAAAACAACTCCAAATACAGCAAGCTTCCGTACACATGGTAAAAAAACGAACGGAAAGAAGTAACTAGGTAGGTTTGTGAAAGTAAGAAGGTTATAGGAGTACAAAAGATGACGTTATTATCGACACCTTGACAGACGAATGAAATCATCTATGTCCGAATCCATCACCGAGAAGGAATCCTTTTCAAGCGAAACGAACGAAGAAAGCAACAATTCTTTAGAAAATGGCTCCTCTACAAATAAAACAGTTTTTACGTGACGTCGACTCGGAGAGTCCTATGTCCAGCAGTGGAGTGAGGTAGACTGACGAAGATGGAGAGAAAACATTATACAGCCTTTTTATACGTGACAGAGCTATGCTGGAATCATTATTTTAATGGCACATTTTAGGGCCGGCTAGACTGGTGAGATACCACGCTCTCCCATAATATCGGCTAGAAACGGTTAACGCTGAGCTAATTGTATTTAATATAAATATAAACGATGAATGACAGTTCCGATGGCCCTCTTGCCACTCCTTATCCTACATTCCTAATCCAATCCTCCTATTTCATTCCCCTATCATTACGCTATTGTAAATGCATGTCATTTTCATATTAAAAATGTTAAAATAATTGGGACTTTCCGACTGATATTTATGTTTGTTTCATTAGGTATTGTACTGTCTTCTCGCAAATATGTTGAAAAACATATGACACTCGGGCGGTTGTTGGTTTTGAAAAACTGGTCAACTTACCGCACTAGTATCCCGTACATACTAAGTACCAAACAGCGGTCAGCACTCTTAACATTACTTTTCCATGAACCAAACTATAAACTATAGGTAATACATACCTCCGAAATAATAATTCTTAATTTTATGAATACTCTAGGATATAATAAAACAATTCTAGAAAAAAAGGAACCGACTTCAAGGGTAATTAAAAAGCAAGAAATTGAAGTCGGTGCGAAGTAAAACATAAAAGTTAATTTATTTTGCATTCCTTTTTTTTGTGTTTTATTAGGCACCTACTTCACATTTGCAGAACATACTTATTTTTGCTTTTTAATTACTTGAAGTCGGTATATTTTTTGCTAGAAAATATTTATTTTTCACTTTTTGTTACGTATATGGTGCCCAACAAAAATTAATGATTTATGTAAACTATCCTGATGCTACTGAATCAAAAGGAATCATGGAAATCGGTTTAGAAACAAAAAAGTTTGGTTGAACATACATTAAAAAAATATTTAGATGAATTGAACCTCCTCTTTTTTTAAAGTCGGTAAAAATAGTAGAAACATAATTAGCCCAAACTAATTTCAACTTAACTGTACCTGCGCACGCCTTTGCTCGCAGCTAATATCGTAGCCGCCATAAAGTTTGCATCGAATTTCATACCTAACTACCTCCATGGGTTTAGAGTAGCAGCATTATGTAAGTATAGTGATTGCAGCCTCGTTTCTACGATACTTTTTTGTGTCGACTAAATACACTGAACGTTAAAAAAAAATCGTCTTACAATGTTTTTCTGTAATAACCCTCTAAAATTTACAGATAAGCTGTTTTAAAGAGTTAATGGTATTTCTAGTTAATTTATCTATAAAATTATAAAAATGCCGTGTCTGTACATTACAAGCTATTAAAAAAACCAACTAGAATACACTATATAAACGACGGAGAACATGATGAAATTGTTTTAGATTTTTTATCTGTTTGTTCGGGATTCACGTAAAAATTACTTATCCGCTTTCGATGCGGTTTTCGCTGATTGTTAGAAAATTTTTGGAAATCTGCGATATTTTGTGTGCTGGGAATCCCGCGGGAATTTTTCCGAGAGTGGTTTAAGCGGATAGTATAGATAAAAATTTGTCGATTTCAGTACGATTTATATTAAAACAATGGTTTACTACATTCATCCCGGAAATTCCACGGGATTTTTCCCAAAAAAGGAATAAATTACAAATATTAACTGATTTCGATACGATTTCACTAGAATGATAGCTTAAGTCCTTTCTCAAGTGATCTGATAGTTTATATTCCAGCAATCTCGCGGGAATTTTCCCGCGAGTGTTCTGAAGTGGGTGGTATTATACATAAGAATTAGCTGATTTGGATCCGATTGTTCCTAAACCAATATAATCCGGGACTTTTTAAATTCCCCGCGATTTCCAACTTCGAAACCACTTGATATTAGGACTTGCTTGATATGACAGTTTCTATAATTATTAGACATCATTAGCAGACCACATGTAGTTATTTTAGTAACGTTACTTATCCTGAGTTTTTACGAAAATCTTCGGAAATCATGTATTTTCATACTAAAAAATTCGCTACCTTGCTGAAAATACTCTTTGATTTTAAATACTGTCAAAATAACTATAATCTACATTACCTTTTAAACGTGGATGAAGTCGCGGGCAAATCCTAGTTTGTTATAAATTTATATGAGCATTTGTATTAAGTTTGGTGCTTTAGTTTTTTTTTGCAGGCACGGGGTTTGTTTATTTTTGACGAATTAACATTTAGATTTTGCTTGGGTTGTTTTTTGAACAAAACGGACTTTTAAGTAGTATTTTCTTTGAACCGTTTAAAATGTTCAAAAATAATGGATACCACTGAAATTGAAACGGCCCAAGTTGTGACTATGTTGGAACAGGACTTAAGCCAACGCGTTGTGGTGAGAACATTAAATCTCAGGCATTCTTCAATTCGGCGATTTTTTCAAAGGTTTCCTAGAGATCAAGGAGTATCGAAAAAGCCGTGGAATTGATCGTGTTTGGGTGACAATCAAGAGATGACCGCTTTCTTGTTGTCGGCGCTACTCAATCGACACCTCCAACACCGCTTACGTGAAGTTCGTATGTAGCATGTAGCTCTCAGAATGACCCTAATGGTTGAGCAGCGAGAATCATGGAATGCTCCTCCGTTTCAATGGGAAGATCTCCCGCTGAGGCTGTTGTCGTGTCTTGCAGGCCTAGGCTCGACTATTATAGTTACAAATTTGTATATATTTTGTAAGTGTCGGGAATGGTTTGCGTCTTGAATTACGGCACAGCGCCATCTATTGGCCTGTAAGTGTTCCATTACATGACTATAAGCGTCAGTACCGTAAAAGACTTAGTGAGCAGAATTTAAGAGCATACAAACCAGTAATTTGCTAGAATTTACGACAACTGTACTATAGTTCAATGGGAGTCGGTTCTCTTTAGTGATGAGAATAGAATGAATGAAATGTTACAAGATGTCCACCACAGTAGTCATGAGAACCATAGTGTATATTAATATGACATAGACAATCGTCATAGATAATACTTTTAGTCGATTTATCAGATGATTCGATTTATAATTAAATTACCATTTCCTACCGGTTAGTTAATTTTATAAGCCCACTAAATTATCATCTAGATAATTTAGTGCATCAGTAACTAATTATTATAATTGTTTTTATGATCCTGGCAACACTATAATGTAATTACTATTTTTAGCAATGATGCAATGTTATTTTCAAGCGTAGCATTTTCGTATAAAAGGCGTAGTGGCTTGTAGACGGTGTTCATTGCTTACTGTGCTGTGTGAATATTCACATCAAAGGCTGAACAATAAAGGGGTAACCCTGCCCAAAAAGTTAATATTTGGTATATTTGGTACTTTCTTACCCAAATCTCTCCTTGCATTTTACAGAAGTCATTCTATTCTCTTTATTATTCTATTCTATTTTTATTGTTCAGATGGACGTCGCAATGTAACGCGAAGGCCTGGTGAACGATATACTCAGGGCTGCATAAGAGAATTTGTCAGTTACGGAAGAGGCTCTGTAATGTTTTTGGGTGGGGTATCTTTAACTGCTTGTACAGAACTGGTTTTCATTGGAAGATTGTGCGCTTACTGCTGCACGTTACATAACAGACATTTTAGAAGAATATATAGTGCATTGTATGCTCCCTATACTAGAGACAACTTCTTGTTAATGCCTGATAGTGCTCGGCCTCACATAGTGCGGATCTTCATGGAGTATTTACAAGAGGTCGGTATTCAGAGCATGGCGTGACCTGCAAGAAGCCCTGACCGTAATCCACCTTAAAAATAAACTTTTGAACTCGAGACATAGGTCCAACCTTGCAAGACCTGGAAACTGCACTTAACGATGTTCATGGTCGAATTCACCAAGATGCAATAGAAAAATTCATCAGGTCGATGAAAAGCCGAATGCAGGCCGTTATTCGTGAACGAAGAGAAAAAATCCCATATTAATTGCAGAGAACAGTTGCAGTACCATCTAAAATGTAACATTAAAAAGTACTTGTAACGAACCTCAGAAATTAAATGAAAATTATAATTTTCTAATTACCATCGAATTAAGCAAGATTTGTTTGTTTTTTATTACATTGTCCGTATTTTATTGTTGAAAATATATAATGAAAATAGAAAATATTGTACAGTAACACTAATCTTTTGATAAAATTGAAAAAATATGATGTTCCAAAAAAGTGAAACTTCAACTGACAAGTAGAAAAACTTATCACAACGGACAAGTGGAAAAACGAATGGCAACGGACAAGTGGCAAAACGAATCGCAAGAAAATTTTAACTTGACGTTTTACGGGCAGGTTTTCAAATTGGACAAGTACATTAACAATCTGCCTGTAAAACTACAAGTCAAAATTTTGTTGCGATTCGTTTTGCCACTTGTCCGTTGCCATTTGTTTTTCCACTTGTCCGTTGAAGTTTCACTTCTACTACGTGTTCCTCCAGCACACATTTCGATTTTTCGCAGGTATACTGCAAATTATGATTTGGTTATAGGTTAGGTAAATTTTAATGAATGCATTTTTTATTTAAACATTTTATTTTATCAAACAAAAAAATGAAGTCGATCCGGAACCAAAAAATCATCCATAGTCTACTCTAAAATTATGCCGCCTCTACACGCGGCTGAACGATTTTTCGTGACAGAAACAATCCTAATACCCCCCCCCCGTCTATATAAAAGTATCACTTCAAAAATCAGGTTCAGTAAGTCAAAATCATATTATCTATACTTACATTATACTTAGGGCGCTATTAAAGTCATGACCAAAATAAAAATGGCGGATTACCGAAAGCGTGCCGCGCGTTTTACAACCGCTATGCCCCCATCAGCCAGCAGGTAATTTCAGTCCTGCGATACACAACTTCAACTCGATCGACGTGGTGTGACGCGAAGCAGAGTAGGGCCCTAGATTTGAGGTATTTCCCCATTTTAGCAACAATATTTTCTTTGTCGAACTTTACAGGTGGATAACATAATGGGGAATATGGATGTTTTTATTATATTTTTAAATCATCGTTTACATCGTTTTAACATAATGAAAATTAGAAATATTGTTGGAAATGTTCAAATTATTTTTTTAAATATTTAAAATCTCTTAAATTTGAGCTATTTGAACACTATTATTTTCGCGGGCTTTTGATGACACCTTAGTTTATTCTCAGGGCGCATTCCTCCTGCGGCTCACAACGCTCAAAATGCTCCTTTAACTGTTCCATATTACGACCATGGTCGTTATGGTCGCCGGGAAAACTTCATTAATGACTTAATTATTTTCGATCATACAGCACTCACAACGACCCAAGATTCAAGAGGTGGGTTGAAGTGGGCGTTGACCACAGAGCATTAATTATCTCTATCAGTAAATAGGCGCAATTTTCAAATCAACCATACAGCAAGCAATGACTTTTGTGTATTTCGTTGTTATTGACATCAACGCCCCATAATTAATTGCAATTGATATTTTGAGCGTAGTGAGCTACAGGAGGAACGCGCTCGTGTTGGCAATCTAAAATTGTCAAAACGAAAACTGACTACGCCAAGTTTCCATTTTATCAATAGCGTTGAATTTTGCGATTTTTAACATCCTGCGTATTTTTAACAATTTTTATTCATTAAAATCTGTAAATTAAAGGAATTGAATTATAAAATAACATTACATACGCAATTCTACAAAAATAAAGACATCATATTAAAAATTTACTCGTATTTGAACTACATGCATACGCATTTCCTATTTCTTTTAGGAAATTTAAGGGGACTATGGATATATATATAAAGATGATGTTGATGTCATGTTGCTTCTGGAAAAATAATTATGATTAGGTATACTAATTTTATTAATGTTTTAATCTAATATATTATAATTGCTAACACTGATAATAAATTATAATTTAAAGTCATACGGTATTTGACACGTCGAAATAAATAATAAAAATTAGTTTAAATAAGAAATATTGTAAATTTTCTTTTAATATAACGAACATTAAAAGAAAATTTACAATATTTCTTAAAATAATAATAATAATAACTCGTAAATACATCCATTTTGATGAACCAATCTATGATTTTAACCTGTGTATCACGTGACTCGAAAACCCAATCACAACGCGTGACGTCAATTCTCAAGAGAATGACAGCATTTTTTTCTTTTGGTGCAGTTATTATGACACCCGACAGTGTTGTATAAGCCCTACGGAGGGTAGAAATAAGGAGAACCATCTTGTATGGGGAAAGTATTCTTTTAGTTAATATAGGCCTCCGTGCAGGAACAGAAAAACCACACTAATTCCTGCGGCCGAGCGGCCTGTTTAAGCGGCGACAAAACAATCCACTGCCAGGTGGTAATGTATTTGCCCGTCTGGGTGGCTACCACCTCTAGTCTAGAGTATGCCGCCATAACAACTTTGACTTTTGTTCCGGCATCAGTGGTCCAGTTCCAATTTCTCCTTCGAGGCCGGCAGCACATTGGCATGACCTCTGGTATTGCTAATGTCCATAGGCGACGGTAACCACTTCCTATCATAATCGGGCAGTCAGCCTGTCTGCAGTGTTTTAGTAATAAAAAATAGACCTTAGGCTTGCAATTTAAGCTCTTTAAAAAAAATCTATTACCCTATTGGCAGGTTTAAGATACTTGGGGTGATTTTGGGATTTTTTGTCTGCTACGGGGATTTTCAAAAGTCAATCTGGAGACCCTGACGCAGAGGCCGCACGTCGCGCGACCGCGCGAGTTCAGTACCCGGTTGACAGCCGGTGAGGCGGTGGTGTGACGTGGTGCTCGGAAACCGTATTACGCGCACGCCGCCTCTGTGCGATTATACCTATTGTAAATAAAATTTTGTACCCAAACATCTACTGTACTTTATTATAGGACTTAATTATTGAGTGCGATTGCAAGTGGCTATAACGGATAGTCTTGAAGAAAGGAAAAATTGTGTTAATATTTTTATAGAATGCATAATGCAGTATCTTTGATACGTTTTGATTCACTGGGAAATATAAAACTATGGACCCATGCCGCAGCGGATACGTACTACGTAGTGATCAAAACGTAATGCAAATAATTGTAATTCTATAAAATGCAGTTATTGGTTTATTGTTTTATTTAGAGAAGTTTCATACTGTGTGATAACGCGCGTTGCTGGCACCTATTATTATACTGATGGATAAAAACATTAGTGTTGCGACTGTTTTTTTTAAAAAAATGCAAATTTATCGATGAACGTTAATTTGGGAAATCCGTTTGTAATTTCATGGTTATAATGTCAACAATGGCGGACCGTGATCGTCCTGTGAAGACACCCATTAGGGTAGGTTTTTATGATATCGAGAGGACCATAGGCAAGGGAAATTTTGCCGTCGTTAAACTTGCACGACATCGAATAACGAAGACTGAGGTAAGAAGAATATAAATATTAGGTTGGGAAAAAAGTTTCTTCGCATTTTATATAAAAATTCAAAAGGTTTTTTTATAAAGTTTATTTACATTTGACTAAAGTATGTAGGTGCCATTTTGTTGGATAACTTTTTGCCATCTTGTAGGTAGGGACGTGATCCCATTGCTATAAAAATTTTGGGGCTTCTGATCAAAAAACTGCGACAAGTGGTTTTGGCAGTCCTCTCGTGATGTTAACCTGACACTGCCTAAGGAATTCTGCAGAGACCGAAACAGGTGAAAATCTGAAGGTGCAAGGTCAGGACTATACGACGGATGCATTAACACCTCCCAGCCAAACTCTCGTAATTTTTGCTGAGTGGCTAAAGATGTGTGAGGTCTAGCGGTATCATGGTGAAAAACCACACCCCTTCTGTTGGTTAATTCCGGCCGCTTTCTCTCAACTTTTTGCTTTAATCTCATCAGTTGTTCGCAGTACAGTTCAGAATCGATGGTCCTGCCTGGCGGTAACAGCTCATAATGAATAATGCCCTTCCAATCCCACCATACACACAGCATCACCTTGTTGCGAGTTAACCCGGGTTTCGCCACAGTCTGTGAAGCCTGACCGGCCTTTGACCACGATCTTTTTCGCACGTTCTTGTCGTATGTGATCCACTTTTCATCACCAGTTATCAGCTTCTTCAAAAATGGTTCGGTTTCATTACGTCGTAATAAAGAATCACAAATGAGTACACGGTTCATTAGGTTTCTTTCAGTGAGCTCATGAGGCACCCAAATATCGAGGTTTTTTGTGTTCCCAGCTTTCTTCAAATGCGCCAAAACCGTTTTGTGGTCAATTCCCAGTTCTCCAGCTACATCATAACTACTAATATGCCGATCTTGCTCCACTTTTTCAAAAATGGCATCAATTTTGTCCGTAACAGGCCGACCAGAGCGACATGCATCTTTGATATCAAAATTTCCGGATTGAAAACGCTTAAACCAAATTTGCGCTACTCTCACAGATACTGCATTAGGTCCATAAACATCACAATTTTTTTGTGCGGCTTGTGTTGCATTTTTACCTTTTTTGTAGTAAAATTTTAAAATGTATCGAATTTCTTCATTAGATTCACTCATTTTAACAATAAGAAAAACAAATGAAAATCACACATTTTCCTAATTTGAATTTGGAATTGTCTTCTTTAAAATTAAAACTTTTTAATGATACCAAAACCAGCCAGATACGAATGGTATAACCAAAGAGATCTTATTACAAGTTCATATATATTATATGCGAAAAGACTTTTTCCCCAACCTATTATAATTTTACCCATTTTTAGACCTTTAATAATATCAATGTGAAAGTAACTTTATTTGGGTTCTATTGTACCTTTTCATGATCTTGGAAATTAACGTTTTTTATTAAATTCGGCATACATGTAGGTTTCTACTTACTTTCGATAGCGGGAATTCACGTCCCATGGAATTTAAAAATTTCTCGTCCAAATGAGGTATGTAAATAAAAATTACAACTCAATATTTTTGATAGGCAGCTCCAAAGTTTTTGTCGTCGACCCGTGTTTAATCTTATTTTATAATATTAGGGTAGTTGACAATCCAATCAACTGATATACTTTTTTATTTTACCTCCCATGTTTTTTACGAGCGTAACAAGTTATCAAACTTTAATGAGTCAAATAGCGTTTTAATAATTATTGTTCAAACAATCATTATTTATTTTTACATGTTATTTATTTACAATAGACAATTTTACCGTAGTATTTTAAAAGTATGACAAGTAGGTATTTTAACGCCCCCAATTTATATGAACATGTTTTAGAATTTATTGTAACATATGTCTACCTACATACAATTTTTTAATGATCATGATTATGTGTTACATTATTATCGGAAAAAATACAATGCCTGTTATTAATTATTTTAAGCTTTAAAAACACGTTAACTCACATTTTGTTGATTAAATAACAATATTACCAAGATAGCTTCGATAATTACTACCAATCAACGTAACATCAGGTAAATAATTATATTCTTCAAATAATTTAACTAAAATCGAATCAGCGGTTATTTCGTATTATTAAATTTAATTGGTTTTTTAATCATTAATCAGCAGTGACCTACATTAAGGTAAAAACTAACGAAGTCTGTTTACCAGACGTCAGTGGATTATTATAATTAATTTTACCATCACCATACCAAGGGCAAAACACATTAAAACAAAAAAGAATGTCGGCCAAGTGGCTGCAGTCCACGCCCATTGCGAGATTCCGTAGAGGCGATGAATGTTTACTCGTTTTTGGCTTCAGAATCCTAAGAATATATTTATTTGACAATACATCATATGTCAAAACTAGAAATGCCACCATGAGTACTCATTTGATATTCGGTACGCTTCCTATTCGGCCACTTTTTTAACTATTCCGTATTCGGCGGAATACTGTGTTACTATTCGTTCAAATATCGAAAACCAAATCATGAAAAAAAACCGCACATATTGCTCAAAATTTTATACATTTTCATCAACAATTGATAGTTAAACTACATTTTAGCAGTGTTAAATGCAATTTTAATTCATTTTTATTTTAATATTTATTTTAAATATATACTTACTTAAAATCGCGCTTAAAACCATTAAAACATAGTTTTAGTTATGTATATTTATCATTCGCGAGAACTTAAAAAAATACTTCACAAATTGCTTCAATACTAACCTAGCCGAATATTTGGCGCTTCGGCCGAGAGCGTGACCGAATATTCGGTATTCGGCCAACCACTATTCGAGGCATGTAAACATAGATGATACACCATATAAAGTCAAAATGTTTAAACCGATTTTCCTTAAAAATATTCTTTCTTTAATTGTCCACATGAAAGTTAGAAGATCCGACTTTGTTCTCGTGTCTGAGACTCAGATGAATAAAAGTATAGACGGCGACTACGTGAACAAAAGCCTCAAATGAAGTGAAGCATTTTTATAAAACTTGTGTGCTTAAACTTATGCAGTATACACGTGGTTTGCGTCTGTGTTGTTAATAGTAATGTATCTACTGGAAATTGTAAATGTAACCTTTACCCGTAGTAATTTGATTATTTAATACTAATTGTAAGATCTCGTAACGCACTGCGGGGCGATCGGCTTCCTTTAACCGGCTTCACTCTGAGAGCTCGGGGCTCGCTCTACCTATTTTGTTCGTCCGAAGTACGAGTGTACAATCGAATAATTTCGGTTTCAAAGCACCAATTTATTTTTAGAAACGAGTAAATATTTTTTTTTAGATAGTTATTATTTTATAATCAATTACTTGTCGAGGTTTTTAAATACAACTTGAGAATAAATTAATCTAAAGAATAATTAGAATTGAATTATAATTGGTTTATCTTTTATTTGTTTTGAGAGCCTGGAATGTGACGTTAGTGCTGCAAAGTTATTGTTATATTATTTACTAGGATATGACCGTGACTTCGCCCACGCTTTTCTTGAAATTCCCCCGGGATTCCTGGAACACAAAGTACCACAGCTATCGTTTTAGTGAAAACTGTCGGAGTAAGCTAATTTTTACACACCCGAACAACTACAAATCGATCCCGGGAAAATTCCCGTAGGCTAGCTGGTGTCAAAAATATCACACATTTTATTACATTACATTTGCTATCGATCATTAAAAAATTTATATTGAATTTCGATTTTTTTTTAATCTGGCTGTTTTAATTCATTCGCAGAAAAATAACCGCGGAATTGCCAGGATAAAAAGTAGCGCAGAGCTTAAGCCTAAGAATTAACTGTCGATCGGCGAAAACCGCATCGAAATCGGTCCAGTAGTTTTTCCGTGAATCCCGGACAAGCAGACAAGAAATCTAAAAAAAGTTCTTCGTGTTCTCCGTCGTTTATATTGTCCATTCCAGTTGTTTTTTAATAGCTATTCCAATTTTTTTCAATAACTTTAATGTACAGACACGACATCTTTAGAATTTTGTAATATAGATAAGAAAGATGAGATGTAAATCGAACTGCACACAACACACACAACGAAATGCACATTATAGAATAAAGAAACCAGATTTATAATATTACATTTCGACTTATTTATTTATTTAATTTGTTTGGGAAACATACAATAATTAATATTCTCAAATATAAAACACAAAATTAATATATATATCAATCAAGTTTCCACTAAAATATAATTTATATAATAAAAATAAAAATTGGCTCGAACAGTTAATTACGAAACAAAACAAAAAAAAAAATATTACAATTATACGAGAATTACATAAAATGTCTATTTAATTTACATGAGGTCAATATTGAACAAAAAAAAAGTCACCACAATAATTACTAATGAAACAGAGTAAATTTTTTTAATCATTATTCTAAAAATTGACACTCATTGAATCATTCTAAATTACATTTTTTATTTAAAATTTGGATTTCAAATTGATATAACTTACCTATGAAAGGATCAATACTAGTAAATATATATATATATATATATATATATATATATATATATATATATATATATATATATATATATATATATATATATATATATATATATATATATAATGCATTGTATTGCTGACAAGTGCGGTACAAAACCGTGTATTTTCTATAGTTAGTTTTTATAAGTGGTACTGAGAATAGGTACTTATCACGTGAGCTCAAACGGGGATACTTCAGGAGTAAATTTTGAAATGGGGAATCAACGCAATTATTTATAATTTTGTAGAGATAAACTTGGTCTCTTTCAGTTCGACGAATTGATAGTGGAGTAATGACAGGTGGTGGTTGCTTTAAACATGTGCATTTGTAATTCAAGTGCTTCAAAAACTTATTTTAAACTTAACTTACGTACTTATATTACGTAAGAATGGGTTTACCCCCCTACCCCCCAGATAAGGGCTGTCTAGATTTTTCTAACCCCAAGCTCGGGACCCTTACGTAATTAATCAATGGCCCCTAATATCTTTCTAAGCGTCACTCATATTTGAAAAATCACTCCAAGTTCCAGCTTATCTATCTATATATTATCTATATCAAATTAAAAATACTTTATATTTTATAATTAACATTAAATAATGATTAAATTAGTCATGAATATAACATATTCAAAACTGATATTCGTATCTGGTCGTTGAGTGCATTCAATGTACCTTAGCTGCATACCTCTTACATATGTTGAATAGAGAAGTGTGTATACGCGCGAAATGTCGTCGCAAAGGTCGTTTTTCTATTTGCACACCACAACCTGAAGCATCTGCATACATAGTTATCTAATCTCAATATATATGTACACAGCATGGCGTGTCATAAGACATTTTTTATGATTACATCTGTATCTTTGTCTTCGTTAACAAAGACTTGCTGGTATGAGGAATTAAAAAAAAAACAAGGAAAGCCAATAAGAATTGTGTATAATAATAATAATCCCTATTTAATATTATAAATGCGAAAGTAACTGTCTGTCTGTCCGTCTGTCTGTTCCGTTTTCACGGAATGCGATTTGACTGAAACTCAGTATATATATATTATCGATGCCGAGGATGAATATAGGATACTTTTCATCCCGAAATATGGGATAGTTTCTGGGATAAAATATATTTGTGTTTGTTTGTTATGCTTTTACGGAAAAACTACTGGACCGATTTGGCTGAAAATCGGATATATATATAATTTTAATACCGAGGGTCGACAAGGGATACTTTTCATCCCGGATAATGGGATAGATTTATGAAAACGTTATCCCAGAAAGTAGGATAGGTTTTTGGTCGATGTGGCCGATTTGGTCGATTTGGCCGAATTGGTCGATTTGCCTGATTTGGTCGACTTCTCCGATTTGGTCAATTTCGACAATTTGGTCGAACTGGTTGATTTCGGCGAATTGGTCGATTTCGTCGATTTGGTCGTACTGATTAATTTGGTCGAACTAGTCGATTTCGTCGAATTGGTCGATTTCGTAGATTTGGTCGAATACGTCGATTTGGTCGAATTCGTCGAATTGGTCGATTTGGTCGAACTGCTCGATTTCGTCGAATTGGTCAATTTCGCAGATTTGGTCGAATACGTCGAATTGGTTGATTTAGTCATTTCGGTGTACATATGTAGTTTTAATACATAGAAAATGGGCATAGATACTTTTCATCCGGGAGATGGGATAGTTTGCGATATAAAATTAAGTGAATCTTTCCGGGCAAATAGCACTAACATAAAAATTTAATACAATGTAACCTGTGATGTAAGACCACTTTAAACAAGATGCATACACCAGAGGTTGACCCGCGACCCAGCCGCGGGGTAAACTCTAGTAATGTGTAATAATTATTCCATTGAATGTCTTTTTCGGCTAGCTTCTGCCCTAATAACACTGAATTCATCAAGCTTCTAATGTGTTTTTTTTAGAAATTACTTCACTTTGTAATTAATACATTTATTACTAGCATTCGCCGCGGCTTCGTCTACGTTGGATGGGTATAACAGGTTACAGTTATTTTGCCAATACCTATTTAAAATCAAGGGTTATTTCTAGCAGGACGGATTGTTTTTAGTATGAAAATAGATGAAGATTCCCTTAAGACCCTGGATAAATATTGTTACTAAAGACGTATATAACTACAACTATTCTACTAAATATATTTAATAAATATGCAAACAATCATACCAAGCAGGTTTTAAAATCACTTATTTTCGAAATTAGGAAATCCCGGGAAATTGTTACGTAGTACCAAACTAAACCATAATAAGAGTAACACGACCAATTTTCATGCTGTACAATGAAAAAAAATGCTAAAAACCGAGTCAGGGGGATGTAAGAAGTGAAATAGAACTAATTTAGATTTTTTTTAATTTTATGTTTCTCTGTTTGTCTGTCTGTTTGTACCGGCTAATCTCCAAAACGACTGGACCGATTTAGATAAAAATTTCTATGGTGGTAGCTTATATCCCTGGTCAACATATAGGATACTTTTGATCCCAAAAAATTAAATAGTTCCCGTGGGCTAGTTAAAAAACCGCACCACGCGGACGAAGTCGCGGGCATCAGCTAGTATTATATATAGATAGATATTGTAGAATGCAACGTTAAATAATGATTGGGTATTAATTAAAATTTATAATTTTACCAGCGCTTTTAGATCAAAGAAGAATAACGAAACAAACTCTCCACTAATAAGTTTCTTGTTGATTTTTACTTCTTTATCAATTGGTCTTTAGTATATATTTCGTGTTTTAAATCGTAACTACACTTCTGAAGGATTAAAGTTATTTCAGAAGATTCTAAGGACTGCAATAGGAATAGCAATAAAACAAAATCTATATAGTAAAAAACACTAATAGAGGATTGCTTAAAAGGCAGCTTTTCTAATAGACACTAATATGTGTGCAAATGACATTGTTATTTTTGTTTGTTCCTTTTCCAAAACGTTACGAATGATTATCACGAAACGTGATACTTAGGTACATACATGTGTATAATGAAAATAAGGGATAACCACAGGATCTTTTTTACCACGAAAAGTGCGATAGTTCCAACAGGATATCGATTCATGTCTTACGCGGGTCAAGGAGTGTGGAATGCTCTAAAGTTTAGATTTCTAAAAGTTCATGCTTACTGACCGGTTACAATACTGTGTTGTACAAGTACTCGCAGTGCGTTGAGTCTACGGCACCGAAGTGGGTCATTGGCCGAATATTGTGGCATAGTCGTCAATGACTCACTAACTACTGCGTTTGCGTGGACGACTTTCTAACCGGTAATTACATTGATATCAGGGTTGATAATATAGACAAAAATTGTAATTATATTCGACGCATGCTATTTTAGATTTGGTAAAGACGGATTTAATGATGACGCATCACAGAAAGTGTCTATTCGGAGACTGTAAACTGAATGAATGCATCGAAATAACGAATGCCCTCGGCCTTCACAACGATTTATTATCTGCGTGTGTTGTGATGCGGGGAGGAACGGTAACAAGCATCTATTGAACGTGTCCTCCTGTTATTTGAATAGGATTAAGATTTTATAATTAATCAATATTTAAAATGGGGAATATAATCAGGCATATGGTAAGTCTAATCGGCGGCGTCATGGGAATGTTACAAGCACCTTAACGCAAATATAGAGTGGTTACACTAGTGATTATTACTGTTTAGATCCTCCTTTAAGGAAAATATACCGGGAAAATGGACATTGCATAGCGTGAAACTGAATTTAATTTTAATAACTGAATACTTTCTTATAAACTTTGTTCTTTACTGAAAGTGTCAATGTTTCTACAGTGTGATCTCTGCTATAATTGTACCCCAATCGATGATGTTTAAACTTAATTATCGAAGGGATGCTCATTCATCGTAGCACATTGTCAGAATTTTGCTGCAATATTTTGTTTCAGAGAAGTAACTATCAATCACTGATTCAGAAATCAGTATGTTGGATGAGGTCGAGTGTAGCGCCGGCGGCAAGTTGCCGCGGCCAGAAATACCGCGGCATCGACCTTGTCTGCGGAAGCGCGCATCGCGTTGTTTTTATTATTTCACTTTTTCTTTGGAACCGTTACCACCAAGGTGATGGTCAGTCTATTCACTACATACTACAACCGATTAACTATCTATTACTGTTGTTGCTCTGTCTCTCGCGTTCTTATTACGTTTTGTCACAAAAATAGTTTGTAAACAAACTTTAGACAGAGCTAAAAACAACAATATAATGTTTTTACAACCTTATTACCAAATCAAAGTAGTTGAAGTAAAATTTTATGAAACACTTACACGTGTCTATCGATTGAAACATCGCTACACAAGTACACATTGGACAGCTTGAATCATTGCTTTGCGCTTGGTAAAATAAAGAAAGTACGATCAGGCCGAGGATGCGTGATCAGCACGTGTTAAGTCTGGCGAATATTTTGCCAGGAAATCATACCGTATGGCACGCGCGCCGTTTGCACTGCTTGAAAAATGTATGCTTGACGCAAATGCGTTATCTATTTTGGAACTCTGCGTCAGAGATGGTTGGTTATCTAATTTTTTGTATTGTGGCGGTCACCCTCAGCAGCATCTTTCGTGTTTTAACTGCGGTACAATTATTCGGAAAATATTTTAAAATTCGAAATAACCGTTGATAATTAGGGAATGTTTATTTCAAATGATTCTTTCTGTATTTGACGGTTTTTTTTTTAAATTTTAGACATTAAAGCCTGATTTACATTTGTTAAGTAGTCAGTTAACTGACGAATAAGACTAGAAATTTTCTATTCAAACAATGATGATAAAAACGTAGGTAATGCGCCAGTTTCGCTAATGCAAATGAAATTAAGGCCTTACGCAAAGGAGACAGGGACTTTTGGGTCAAAGAAATGTAATGAGTTAGGATATGGCTTAAAAAGCGTTATTTTTTTATTACAAATTGGAAAACATCAGCCCTAAATTCTGTCTGGAAGACGAGAAATTTTAAAAATAAGGTCACAGTATAATATGTTATCGATCAGTTTATGAGAATGAATTTCAATAATTAATAATATGAAAACACTTCACACGATTAATTCATTTAAAATAATTAAACCCACGACAATTATAAAAAATATCAACATAATAAAAATAAATCTTAAAATCACTCTCATCTTTTTACAATCTGGGTCCAAGAATGTATGAAAGCGTATCCGTCTCATTTAAATGAACAAGTCTCGTATAACAATACAAGTATGTTTTCATAATGTTTGATCTACGATGAAGTAGGATGAGTTTAGTGAGATACAATTTAACATGATAACGGAGATACACGCGCGCTTGTTTGCTGTCGATAAGCTTTATCTTTTGTCAAACGACGTCAATCTACAATTTGATTCAAATATTGTACGTGAAATAGTTTTGCATTTAGTGCCCTCTAAAAATAGCGGACATCTTTGTATTGTCCCTGCACCTCCATCAGGTATCATGTTAGTGTTAATCAGTATGGCTAAATGCGTGTTTATTATAGGGTGAAAAAAGTCGTTAATGATTAGCTACATTAGTGTATATGCAATACGTTATTTGTCAATGTTTAACGTCATTAACAATTAATAACAATAGCGCACCACGAATAACGCATTAATCCCACCACTAGATCTGCGTGAAATGGTCACTGACACTTACATTATTCCAGGGACATATAAAACATATTTGGTGTTTTTGGCCCGTGCGATAATATTGTTACGAGTTACGGGACTCGAATTAAAATGCCGTTTAGAATTACTATAGAATTTATTAGAACTATACAAACACGTATAACACAGGTACAAATATAACTGGACACAACCAGCACAAACGTAATACACGATTCAATAATACGCGCAAAGTCCGTCACTATATAGCTTATCGAATGTACACACGTTTTGTCTCGCTTGTGACCATCGCTTGACTGCCGATCTCTCCATTGGGACATTGCTTTATAATGCACCGATGCAATACGTCTACCTGGCAAGCGCGTCGACGCAATTTCCAAGAAAACATAATCCACACACCTGCGTAATTATGCCTTAGAACGACCATAAACGAGTATAATACACACAATAGGCTGTTTTCTAATTACAAATTTTAAACATAAGGTAAACAAAAGAAGTCCAAATGCCGAAAAGGTAATAAACTGCAGGTGTGCATTGGTCTTTCTCGGTCGTAACAATATATATATAAACAATTGAAAGATGTAAAATGTGTTAAAAAAACAAATGACATTAGAATTCATGGAATACAAATAATGGGAATGCTTATGAATAAAATATAGAAGTAAAATTAAATATTTAAAATAACGGTGACACAACGCTATCGTGGCAGACAGTGCGGTCTCATTTGCGGTTGTCAGTTGATACAGCTTAGGAATACCATTTATATGTCATAGTAATAAAATTAGTACTTAGTATCTTACCATATGCACGCGTATTTTTTAATTAAATTCAAATATTATTATTATTATTACCCTATTAAGTCTATTCATGCGGCTTCGTTTACGTTCTGGAATTCATATCCCGTAGAAAGTGTTATATACTTATATGTATGTATTATGGAGAATTGTCGTCGGGATAAAAAACACCAAGCTCATCCCAGTTACTGAAGTATATATAATTATATACAAAATTTCAAGATAATCTGTTCAGTATCAAATCCGTAAAAAAACAATATTCAGCAAGCATGTCAGTCTACGCAAAGTGAATTGAGAGTGATGAATTTTTAATTTGTTGACGATTAATTTTTAAGAATAACCACTTATTTTTTCTCTAAATTGGACATTACATGCTTGCTGTTATCTTAAAATTTTCACATACCTAGAAGTAAAATTAAACCCTAATTAGAAATATAAACGAGTAGCTAGTACTAATGTCTCATCTAGCCAAAAATTCGCTAATCTATCAACTGCCGGTCTTTACGAACCAGGATTTACTAATGAAATATCTATTCGTGATGCCATCCCCGGTATTTCAATATATATGTACATTTTGAAAATATTTAATTATGTAAATTTAGTTTAATGAAGACTTATTAAGATTGAGCCTTGTAAAATAATCGCATTTAATCGTAGAGTCTAGTTAAGTAGTTAACATTGTTTATCAAAGGAGACTTAACGCTACGTGTTTAAAGGGTCTCGAAAATTTACCTCTAACCAGGCAGGCCTAATGGGGAGAAGCGAATATGCGTCTTTCTCTTCCTTGCGCCGCGGTTGTCTCGCTTTGCCAAGTATATTGATCGTCGTCTAGACTTGTTGATCGCAGCTCGAGAGCTTACCGCCACTGAATTCGGTTAATGCTCGGATCATGAGCCTTTGCCAACTAAAAAACTTAACTTCGATTCAACGACTCATAATATAAAATTACCTTATTATGCAGCTCTGTGAGTCCCTAGATTTCTTTGATTTATGGGTTCAGGAATCCTTAAAGTGTTCCTTTAAACCTGACTTATATGCGTTTTGCTTTGTAACAGAACTAAAGCTAACTTCGTGGTTTCGCGTACGTTAACGGTTTACTTATTCTACGAATTTTATTCCATTTATCCTATGGTCTTTCCTAAGGTCCCCCCACCTATAGTTATACGGCACATTTATATATTATGAACAGATCCGAACTTTTTTAATATAGGTTAGAAGGCTAAGGCGGGTGGTTATTTTTTTTATAACCATCCAAAGTTAATTTTATACCTCAAATAATAAATACATCTATACCGCAACCCTTTCCTGTATCGAATTTTGACGACTCAATTACATAGCTTAAAGGTATTTTATTGTCCGCTCTTTTGACTATATATTATTTTAGAATTTATTGTAAATGTTATAAATGTAGGTACTTGCCTACATAATATAATAGGTATCGGAGATGAACATATGATATTTATTCTCTTAGTAAAGATAGACAAGCCGCAAGAACGTCTCTAATATCAGGATAAATATTGGTTTTAATAAATAAAATAATAATATAGAAACATCCTTAGTTTAAACTTGACACAACTAACCCGCGTCTTAATAAAGTGGGATACAATATAACTCGAGTCTGTTCTATAGCAAACGACATCAATCACGTGCTGAGAATTACAATTTAAATTAAGTATCCCGTAGAATCGTGCTACAGACTAACTAAGCGATAAATACAGCTTGCATGTTCATGCTCCTGGTGCTGTTGAATTTAACGCATGTGAGAATGAGAAAATATGTCACCAATTGAATATAATAATTACATACAACGATAGACAACATCTACCATATAATTAATTTTCTACTACATAATTTATCCTAATCTATATGGGACACTCAGAAAATTTTGCGAAAATAAAAAAAATGTTCTATAGGTAAATATTTTTTTGTTAATTCTTTACAAAGTACTCTCCACCAGCCTCTATATAAAGTTTCATGCGTTTGAATCAGTTTTCGACAACGACACGAACACTTTTTCCAGCCCGCTACAGTCACCTCGTTTACAGCTTACTCGAACGCTGACGGCATATCTTCTGGCGACGAAAATTGTATCCCTTTGAGCTGATTTTTTATTTTCGGGAATAAAAAGAAATCACACGGTTTTAGGTCAGGGCTGTAAGGAAGGTGACCCAGGAGTTTGACCGACGTGCTGTCCAGGAAGTCCCTCGTTTCGAACGCGATATGGGCGGGTGCATTGTCGTGGTGGAACAGTAGCCAGCGGAGCCTTGTGCGAAGCTTTTGGTAGTATACCATTCGGCGTTGATGCTTCTTTGCATCAGTAAAGGAATGGACACCAAGTAGCCAGTCAAATTGAAAAAACTCGCGATCAAAATCTTCCCCCCACTTCTAGATCGCTTCACTTTCGTAGGCGTTGATTCGTTTTAAAATATCCAAGCCGTCGACTGGCGCTTCGTTTCTGGGTCGTATTGATAAATCCAGGACTCATCCCCTGTAATGATGCCGTAAACACGCCGAGACAAGCCTGCCTAAAATTTGTTTATCATATCACGGCACCATTCCACCCGGGCCTCCTTCTGAGCATTGGTGAGGTTGAGCGGCACCCAGCGTGAAACTATCCTCCTCACGAGAAGATGCACGTGTAGAATCTCGTGAAGGCTTCCCGATCCAATATGCAGTATGTGCCGAATCTCTGGATACGTAACTAGCCTAACTAACGTCTTGGATTAAATTTTTCACTGCTAGCACATTTTCTTCCGTAACAGCCGCCAAAGGGCAACCACTTCTTTCTTCATCCCCCAAAGTTAGTCGAGCGCGCTTGATTTCGTTGTAACAACGATACACGGTTGCCTTAGAAGGGCCTTCATCCATGAATGCCATTTGTGAAGTTTCGTACGATTCGTCCGGTTTCAGGCGACACTTGAAATCGTAAAAAATCATAGCGCGAAAATATTCCCGGCGCAGATCTGTTTTTCAATGAGACACGATAATTTAAATTTGCTCGCAAAAAATGTGGAGGCAAATGTTGAAATTGGAACGTACCTAATTTTAGTTATAAATAATCATATTTTTAAAATAGATTATAACTGGTTAGTAAAAAACTTATATATAAAAACTTTTTTCGCAATACTTTCTGACTAGCCTGGTATATTACTATATAATATAATAATAATAGCAGCCCATAAATGTGCCCCTGCTGGACTCGGGCCTCCCACTATAGGGTAACGGACAGTATACCCACCACGCTTGTTCCAAGGCTGCTTGGCAGGTTTGACACATTGGTTATTCGATGTGCAGGTTGCAATACGATATTTTCCTTCACCGTTATTAGCACATGGTAATTGTAACAATATGCACATTAGGTTAGAAAAACTGCCTCTAAGTGGTGCATGCGTTCCGGCCAGGATCGAACCCGCGCCCTTTGAGTTTGGGACGCGTGCGCTAGCCATTACGCCACCACGACTTACATTACTATAATGAATCTGTAAATGGTTCGAGTTTTTACAATGCGTTTAAAAATGTGAACAAAATTAATTAATTTTAATTAATTTTGGCTAATTGGGGGCTCATTCGGACCAGCAGATTCCGAAAATGCAATTTTTATAAATTTTGTCTGTCTGTTTGTCTGTTA
The DNA here is from genome assembly GCA_039645545.1 of Dendrolimus houi. Lineage (NCBI taxonomy): Eukaryota > Metazoa > Arthropoda > Insecta > Lepidoptera > Lasiocampidae > Dendrolimus > Dendrolimus houi. Next base: position 12,776,675 of record CM077132.1, read on the forward strand.
GAGCATCATGTAAAAACTATTGAACGGATTCAAATGAAATTCGAAACTGATCTAACTTATATCACGGGGCGTAACTTAGGATATTTTTTATCCCAATAAGTGACGTCGTTTCCGTGGGATAGACTCATTTGTATGGTTTGCTGGGCAGTTGTGTAGACTATACACTTAGTTTCTTTGTTATTGTAGTGAATTTAACAATAAACAGTTAAGTTTTAGGTCTAAAAAATTACAGAATGTATCCTCCTTTAACCAAATATGTTATTTAGAATAATAATATCCCATCAGAAATCATTATTCATATCTCATAAGTTTTTTTTTAGTTTGAAATCCATAGTAGTATAGTATTTAGTTCCTTTACCTGTTATTATACATTTTTTTAAACATAATAAATGACAGTTTAGTTCACGACCTTTTAGCTTAAGCCACTTTTTCTTCTTATCTTATACTAATATATAAAGCTGAAGAGTTTGTTTGCTTCAACGTGCTAATCTCGGGAACTACTGGTCTGAATTGAAAAATTCTTTCCTTTTTAGATAGCCCATTTATCGAGGAAGGCTATAGCCTTCCTCGATAAATGGGTGATTGTATATAGTGATGATATAAAGCCTATAGGCTATATATCATCACGCTAAGACCAAACTTCTAAACTATTCCACGCGGACGAAGTCGCGGGCAGAGGCTAGTCTGAGATAATATTATAGTTATTGAATGTTTCATGCAGATATAGCGATGAGCTTAATGCGTTATTTATGATGTAATCTTGTTATTAATTTGGTATTGACGTTAAATGTTAATAGATAACTTATGTACTTATATATACAATAATGTAGCCATGATCTATAGGCGATTTTTACCATCAGTTAGATAAATTTTCATTGAAGGTTTATGTATAGAATAAAACCTATATATATTTTTATGTAACTAATATAAAGCTACTACCTAGGGTTTCTCACTCGGGGAAAACTCTAGTCTTTATGTATATAATTCTTCTTTTACGTGTGTATTTTTTTTATAAGACAAACAAACACACGTATTGTATACCCCCAAATTAAGCAAATCACGCTTGTGTTATGGGTAATATACAATGTACTACTCTGAGACTGATCCCAGACACCCTGACCATAGTAAATAACGGAGAAAATTCGTTTCCGAAATTTACCATACCAGGAATCGAACCCGGAACCTCCGCGTTACAGCGAGCTAGGCCGGCAAAGGCTTAGCCCGTTCAACCATAGAGGACGTCGTGTATGTCTCTGAACTCCTCCTAAACCGCTGGACTGATATTGACGATACGTGTGTGTTTGCGTGGTTGGTTGTTTGATGTATATTGTACTCCTGATAACGTAGACAAATTAGGCTTCTTTTTATCTTAGAAAAAGTAATGTCTGTCCTGTGGATAAACAAGTCGAAGGTCAAGCGAATAAAGATTCGAGAAATATTTAAGTATATTGATAAAATTTCTTTAATCTAAAATACATTAAGTGTAATTATAATGATAACACACATTATCAAATGCACTAACGTACGTTATCGTCTAGTATTGTCATAAGTTATACCCAGTAGTTACGCTTTAAAATTATCTTTTTGGAAGGCACGCAAATGCGTCAAAGAATTGAACAATTAAAGATTATTATTTACCTTGGACGTTTTATCACTTTTATTGTATTGACATGGATTTTGTACATAAAATAATCAGTTTGTAAAGAATAGGCAATATCTTGAAGACATGGGCATCGAAGATATAATGACGCACTTAGGGAGTAAGTAAAGTACCAGTTAATTATTGCGATCATACAGCTATGCGTTGGTAAAGAATAAGACCATATTACAATACACGTACAATGCGTAAGTGTTCTCTAACCAAATGGCAAAAAAGAAGCACTAATAATCTGCCATGTCTACGGTTTATCGTACATACGTCATATTTTCACAAGGATATTGTTACGAGTGCGGGACTCGAATTAAAATGCCGTTTGGATTTACTATAGAATTTATTAGAACTATACAAACACGTATAACACAGGTACAAATATAACTGGAAACAGCCAGTACAAACGTAATACACGATTTAATAACACGCGCAAAGTCCGTCACTATATAGCTTATCGAATGTACACACGTCTTGTCTCGCTTGTGACCATCGCTAGACTGCCGATCTCCCCATTGAGCTATTGCTGCACCGATACAATATGGCTGCCCGCCCACGTAGATCGAATTTCTTAGAATTCGTAATCTGCACACCTGCCTAATTATGCCTGCAAATGGCCACAAACGAGTACAATACACAATAAGCTGTTTTCTAATTAGAAATTTTAAACATAAGGTAAATAAAAGAAGTCCAAATGCCGAAAAGGTAATAAACTGCATGCGTGCATTGGTCTTTGTCGGTCGTAACAATATATATATCAACACACACACATACATATCAGCTACACAATATTGAAGTCGCGACAAACTTTAATATTAGCCGACGAAAAATTTGTTTTAGTGCCGGGTAACGTTAAATAGACCTACAAAAGAAACAGGTGGGCAACATCAGAGATATTAATTACCAAAATGCTGCTGCCTCGAAATTTTTTTCATGGTTTAAAAAAACTATCATAACTCTATAGGAAAGCACTAGGAAGTAAGAAATATACTTTATTGTGTACTGGGATATGCCCGCGACTTCGTCCACGCTTGACTTGAAATTCCCGCAAGATTCCCGGGATTAAAAATATCACACATTTTATTACATAAATTTTGCTATCGATCAGTGAAAAAATCACATTGGATTTTTTTTTTCAAATCTGCCCACTTTACCAGAAATATTTTACCATCATTCCCAGAAAAAATTCCATGGAATTCCCGGGATAAAAAGTAGCACAGATTTTAAGTCAAAGAATTTGCTGACGATCAGCGAAAACCGCATCAAACTCGGCCCAGTAGTTTTTGCGTGAATCCCGAACAAACAGACAAACACACAAACTTTCAAACAGATAAGAAATCTAAAAAAATTGCATCGTTTTCTCCATCGTTTACATAGTCTATTCCAGTTGGTTTTTTAATAGTTTTAATGTACAGACACGGCATTTTTATAGATTAAAAGATACAATTACATAAATGAGAGTTAACTGTACTATATAATAAGCGGTCTTACTGATTTCTTTCAGATAACCTGTTCATAGATAATAAGTTTAGTAAGACTGTGGTATATTTCAATTACATGACTGTAACCAATTTTTTTTATCGTGTGATGAGTAACTAATATTAGTACTAATAAAGTATTAAGACTTGAATAAAAACTCATACAGTAAAATACAAAAGGGCCCAGTGAAATCTTGGTCGTTTAAAAATACTTTATAACCGACTTAAAAAAGGAGGAGGTTCTCAATTTGATTGGTATTTCTTTTTTATGTATGTACACCGATTACGCTGAGATTTATGATCCAATTTACGTGATTCGTTTTTAGTTTGATGCGGAATAGTTGCCATTAGGTCCCCTAAAAATTTAACATACTTCGGCCCAGTAGTTTTCATTTTATGAACATTTTTCCGTTCCCGTTTCTTGGGACCTATATTTTTTAAGGCGCGCGGCACTTTTCGTATGCCTACCCATAGCTAGACACTAAAAAATAACTAACGGACAATGAACGTTGAAAGGTTTATCATCTCGAGCATTGGACTGGAGGATTTGATTATAAACGGTGATAACAGCTATTGTTTTACTCCTCTGTAACGTAAAGAGATTAGTTAGGGCTACTAAGTAGTATCCTGTTTAATATCGGTTTGATGTTCTTAGACCATTTTGTGTTATCTGCGTAATCGGATGATAGAGCTTGTCCTCAATCCAAACATAAATCTCATAAAGAACGGAGGCCGAATTGCTATTTCGTGGGTGTGGTATATTTCATTTTAGAACTTTTTGAAGTGAAACTTCTTTAGAACCGTAAGATTTGAACTCGATGAAACAATAAAGCGACACTAAAAAGTGATAAACGCATAATTCTATAGGACTAAGCCTGCAAGAGTATGAGATAGAATACATTATATTTAATCATTTAAACCCTATGCTTATACAGATAGAGTTGAAAATGTTTTGAAGATTTTCGGTAATACTTCAAATTTCGTGTTTTAAAGCTTAAGAATAACGATATAATATATGAAATGTGACGTCACGAAATTTAGAATCTCTCCCACCCCTTTTCATACTTTGTTTCACTTCTACTGCATATGAACTGCACACACACATATATTTTTTTATGAAGACATTAGGATAGTGATAGGGAATCATTGATAACGGATATAAAATGATTGCGTGTGAATAAAGTTTATGCTTTTAAATTGTTCTAAAAAATGTATGAACGTGGAATTAAAAAAAAGCGAATTTTATAAATTACTAGCTTCTGCCCGCGACTTCGTCAGCGTGAAGACTTTCGTCTTCAAGAACTAAGACGTTCTTTTACCGAATGCTGTCCAGCCTAACTGGATCCTCCCATTAGATTCCCTCTCGAAGCCTACCTGGATTTTTTATCTAAGGTAGACATATTCCTGCACAACTTCAAGAGGGGAACCATCAACGTTTACCGATCTCGGCATGACATGTTCGTTGAACATGACTTTCGTCTTGTCCAAATTCATACCGAGACCGACCTGTCGGGAGGATTCATTCAGGCTGTTCAACATGTCGGCAAGTTCCTCCAACGTCTCTGAAAAGACGGCAACATCGTCAGCGAAATGTAGGTGGGAGATGCGCTCGCCGTTGATGGTGATGCCCCGTTCATGTATATATACATTATGCAAAATATAGTCTCCATTAAAAAAAAATTATCACAAAATAAAACAATTAAGCCTCATCCACGTTTGGATACAACTTGTATATTGAATATTCCATTTAGACACTTGAAACAATCGCTAATTCAGCTAATATTTGCGGCTATAAAAGGTACAAACAAAATAATTATACTTCATTGTTTTATGTTTGGAAGTTGTAGCATTTATTTATGCATGTTTTCCTAGACTATATACTGGTAAATTATTTTAATGTTATTGTGATTATCTTTTAATCATAATGTAATTATATACTAATCATTGCTGTTTAGGAAACAAAGAATTAATGCAAATAATAAATGGTTTTTGGATGAATAATTTGGGGTGGCATTTGTATTCCTTTTCTTTCCATACTCGATTCTACCATACTCATTCGATACCAGTACAACCTTTTCTTTTTAGCTTACCTTTATTCTTTAGACCAACCAACTGCTGTATTGGCAGAAATATTTTATACGTCTAATCCAAATCAAGACTCGCACATTCGTTTGCGTTAACATTGCTTATTTTCCTGGATAAAAAGTAGGTACCCTATACTCATATCTGTTATCGAATGTATGTATTTATATAATGATGATATTATACAAAAGTTTAATAAAAAAAATTCACGTCAAAGGCTATGACGCGACAAACAAACTCACCACATTTAAAGTATATAAATATTAAAATTAATTATCTCTCTCTCTCTTCTGATTTCTTGTATGAAGTCCTCTAAATTTTAAGAATTTTTGTAGTAGCAAAAATTTGCATAGTACCTTAATAAATTTCAAATTCCTATAATATTATATTACATAAATAAATACTTGAATATAAAAAGTGCAAGAACTTTGCGTTTACGTTTGCGTTCTAGTAGCTAAATGAAATCGTGGATTGTTCGGGTTTATTTAATTTTGTTTCCATTTCTTTTCCCTTTTTGTTTTACGTTAGGTTAATTTTCTTAATACATATATTCACAAAAATATAACGTATCGCCTGAAGGTTAATTAAACATGGTAGATGTCTGGATGTTATTTTCTAATCTATTCAATGTTCATCAGATATCGTAACGCGATAGAACTCGCGTAGATCGAAAACACGTTACACATTACTGATCATCAGTTATCAATATTTATTGTTAGTTACACAATGAATATAAAATATTGGTTTTGATTCATCAGTGGAAAATTTTTAATGTAAGTTGTACTGTTCTTTTCCCTGAAAAACGGGCGGTCTTAAGTTCAATAGTGAAATATTAAAGGGCTGATAATTATTATATTTAAAGTATTATTGACATTCATTTTTTACATACATTGTGGCAGCATGACTACATGGACAAGAAGGGTTCGAAAGTATTAAAAAAATCGAGATTAATTGTGCAGGAAAACGAACACTCTAAATTTTCCTTTTAGACGTAGTTTTTATTATTTAATTTATTAATGACATTCATAAGATGTGGACACTGGCAGTAGACTGGTCTGGTCCACAAATTTATGGTCGCTAAAGTTATGGAGCTGTGATGGCTAGTGATGCATATAATATCTTTTAATCACATACGAGGACATTTGTAAGAGAACAATTATATCGACGTAGCTCGTAATATTAGTAAGCTCTAGTGGTAGCGGGCTGGTCATAGCAGTAGCAGGACCGGTGGTCGTTGGTCGATGGGGCAAAATAGTCCTGGAATTGAGACCCGGGCAAGATCGTTGTCAGATGTTTTGGCAATTGTCACTCCCGGATGGGGAGATCTTAATTATCTCGTTTTGTTTAATAATACAAAAGGAAATAGCAGCAGATAGTACCAACGATGCGTTGTTTTTGCTCACGTTTCGTGAAAACTTTTATGAAAGGCATAATTATTTAACCGTGAATTGTTGCAATGGATCTAATTCAATTTGGTGTCGACCCAACTCTAATTAATTAGATTAACTTGTCTGTGCTTTCTATTCAATGTAATATTCATGTCTTAAGAGACGGGTCGCTGCCACTGGTGATTTTAACTTTGGTTTACAAATGAAATAAATAGGAATCTTGCAGTTTATTTTCATCATAAAATAGAATAGATCAATATTTTGATCATGGATCAGTACTTAAAGCATATCCGTTATCATTTCGATGACATCTTTTCTGTATACAACGTGTCGTTTTTCATGCCTAGTTTCATTACCAACAGCTTGTGACGGGAAAGTATTGTGAGGAATTTTGTAAATCGAGATTACAACTGTGCAAAACCCGTTAAACTGCTTTTGATAAGTGTGGTAGGAATACTCTCTGTTTGCGAAAGAAGCACTAGTTTAACGATGTGACATTTTACGATTGATATTCAACGTCTGTTCCTAAAACTGCATTATTAATTTCTATTGCAAATTGCTATCTATGCAGGATTATTACTAACACAATTTATCTTAATAAAGGGGTCAATGTCGGAGCAAGTGACCGGTAGCTCATTCCACGTTGCATTGATTGTTATATCTGCTCCGCTTTTGTTACCAAGTATCTGTGTTACTATTATAATAACATCTTTCTGTTGGCATATTTGTTTATGTGTTGCATGCTATCAAACGGTATCCCACGCGCTACGTCACCTCTTTTATGATTGCGTTTTCCTTATAATTCCCCAGTTATTTCCAAACATTATGTTGTTAGTATGTTATAAATAAATACACGTTTTGCCTCGCTGTTTCATCTACTGCGTGGCTAATTTTAGGATATATTTTGTTGTTTTCATTTATTTCTGTTTGTTTTATCTTTGTGTGTTTTGTCCTGAGTAAAAGATTTCTGTCTTTCCAATATAAATTCCTTTTTTAATTCGAAATAATATGTAATATACGATATACATACACGAAGTAGTCCATAACGATGTTTTCGACAAATCAAGGTATAAAATTAAAGACATTTGCACATCTTAATTTATGATAACCAAATACAGTCAATGAACCTATGTATATGATTAATTGATTAATAATTATTGTTCTATGCACCACTTTTTATTTCAATTCTTATTTATTCTGCCAATTTATCTTCATTATATGAAATCAACTATGTTTCTGTCAAATATTCAAGTAGGCAAATTTGTAAATGAGACTAGCTAGTATTGCTAGCTTGTATTTGCTAGTATATATATACGTTCGGTATTATTCAAAAATGTTCTTTATGCAAGGAGAATTCTCTTTTTGTCTAAAGAATAAGATAACCAATATGTCAAACCTGTCATAATGCCTTGGAGAAGCTAGGGGTTATACTATCCGTTCACCCTAAACATGTGGAGGCCGAGCCTAGCAGTCGGTTGTTATTGGCTGTTATTATTATGTAATCATAGACATGTTTTACAAAGAAAGTACAGGTTCTTCTTCAGATTTTTATTCTACGTAAGTAATAACGCTTTTTATAATAATTTTACGCACACTCGTGAAGACAAAAAATAATTGCAATAAAACTACGGACGTATTTGTAGTGCTTGAATTGGCTATCATTAACCGATTTCCAAAAGGAGGAGGTTCTTAATTCGTCTGTATGTTTTCTTTGTATGTATGTTACGCGATTTCTCCGTCAATTGTGGGCCGATGATCAATTTTTTTTATTCAACAGAGGGGATTCTGAGGTATTCCCACTGGCACCAAGTTAGGATCTGATGAGTGGATCCCAATGAAATTGAGAGAACCCACAAATATTATAGGCACGTACAACGTGTATGTATTTTTGGTTTATAAAGCTATTCAAGTACTTATTAAATTTGCATAACTAAAAAGTATAATTTTTTTTTTTAACAAAAAACAAAAAAGTAACTAAAAAGCAAAAAAAAAAATCTTTTTTGCATCTTGCTTTGAAGTCTGTTAAAAAGCACAAAATACTTAAGTATTTTATACAACATCTTGAAGTCGGTGTCAAGTAAAACAAAATTAAAGCATTTTATGCTTTTTTAAGCGACTTCAAAACAAGATGTTATAGAAAATATTAATTTTTTGCTTTTTAGTTACCTACTATAGCAGTCGGTTTTGTTTTTTGTTAAAAAGTGTTTTTATTTTGAAGTTTGTTATTTGTGGCTTATGTTGGTTTTTCTATTTGTTTTACAGACTGTTTTCGAATGGCTTCCCTTTTATGTCCTTTTCATTGAGACGGGATAGTAGCGATCTGGTACTGGGTTCTGTTTATGGAGGGAGGTAAGGAGAACCATCTCATATGGGAGAATACTTGAAGAAGGGTCCATTTGTAAGCTGTAAATAACAATTCAAAAACCGCCCAGTATGGCACTAATGTAAACAAAGGGTATGATGATATGAATGTAGCTGTTGTAGACGAACTGAAGTATGCCAGTTCAAAAATTTAATATCTTTGGCGACTAGAGCAGTTGGTATTAGTTCCTACACTATTAAAATCGTCAACTATTGACGTAGTACAAAATAATTTAGTAAGAAAATATAACCTAAAAGAATAATTGTTATGTGAAAACGTGAAGAGTGATTTAATTTCGTGCACTTTGAATTATTATTCAAAGTGCACGAAATTAAATCACTCTTAGTGATTTTTAAAATTTAATAAATACGCTTAGTGATTTTTAAAATTTAATTTTATAAAATTAAAATACTTTATAATACTACTGTAATAACATTTGGCGCTGTCTTTAAAATATACCCTGATGCTAATGTGGCACCACCCTAATTTAATGCATTTCGATGGACACTTCTTCATATACAGAGATGTTCTCCTTACCTCTACCCTCCACAGTTCTTTTCAATCACGTCAATTGGCCTAATCGTTTAGAAATGACATTCGCTTTGACGTCAGAACCCCTTTGTCTGGCTAGAACTATATGAGACGCCTAACGGTATGAAGTTGCGATATAAAAAAATGCGAATATAAATGTTATAAGTCGGTCAGATGACATCATTTATTAAAAGGATGAAGCAAGAACATAAATGCAAAAACGAAACTTTTAAAAATCTTTTGAAATCGATAAAATCAATTAAAGTTTCTCGTAATATTTATATGGATAATTTTCTTTGTTCACAGGTAGCAATTAAGATAATAGATAAATCACAATTAGACGCCAGTAATCTTCAGAAGGTGTACAGAGAAGTGGACATCATGAAGAGACTGGATCATCCTCATATTATTAAGCTTTATCAGGTGAGATATTGACTTAGCTTTTCAAACAGACACTATTGCAAAAGTAGCTCAAAGTCAGCTGTCATAAAATTCTTCCCTACATCGCATCGTCCTTTATGAGACCAATAGCACGAATATAATTTGTTACTAAATGAAATCGAAACGTTTTTAGCCTACTCCTTTTGCTGGGACGGAGCAAAGCGGTATGAGTTGGTTTCCCGCCGATTTTTGCAGTTTATCTCCATCGTCACAGACGAGCAGAAGCGACTGTGGTACTTACTAATGCGGTTCTTCCGCGTTATTCCACATGTCCACAGTAGCATATTCATCTGCTTGACACGTAGCTCTCGCTGTCTGATTCGTCCATGTTTCATTTCTATTTATGTCTAACTAGTTTCTGCCCGCGACTTCGTCCGCGTGGAATAGTTAAAAAAAGGTAAGTTAAAAAAAACCCGCGATTTTGAAACATTCTTCATTGGTGCTCCGCTCCTATTGGTCTTAGCGTGATGATATATAGCCTATAGCCTTCCTCGATTAATGGACTGAAAGAATTTTTCAAATCAGACCAGTAGTTCCTGAGATTAGCGCGTTCAAGCAAACAAACAAATTCTTCAGCTTTATATATTAGTATAAGATTATGACATGTCTTTTACTTATTTCAAAACGTCATGTTCAGCATAATACCATTACAAAGTATTACGAATACAATAAATGAACATTGTACAACAATAGAAGAATCTTTGGAAAATATTGACGTCAAATTCGAACGTGAGGTTAAGAGCAAATTAAATGTGTTAATAATATATTGTTGTTAAAGACACGAAATATTAAATTTTTAACCCTGTCACAGGACATTTGAATGGCCGTGGGGGTCACCGCAATGTACCTATATAGAAAACAAATTAATCATAGGTTAAACTAAGGTTAGTAGTCACATAAAGTGAAACTATCATGTAGAAGACAGAATACTCCGTTAGTGGTTATCAGAACAAATGAATGAGGTTTGTGACTTAGTGGACCGTTTACTTGTTTATTACATTACTGTACTTAACCGCTTGGTCTGAATGTAGTTTCATGTAACTTGTTCAAATTATGGTGCTTACCATCCTGTTATAAAACCTGACATAACGCTATAGAAAATTTCAAAATGGTCATTTAATGATACAGTTGTCTTTACACTCATGATTTGTTCAGACAAGGAAACGGTTGCGAGTATCGTTATGCGCTATTTGTGGTCAGTTATTTAGTTTCTACTAACGTAATTATATAAGAATCTTACATATTACCTATTTAGGATTGGTGTAAATAAAACAATTTTTCGCCGATAGTGGTTTAATTAAGAGGGTTCCTTAGCCACTTTGGCAGCAATGAAACCCTTTTAAAATCGTCCACGTCCGTCCAACGGTGCCCGTCTGGCTTTGTAGGTCACAAACAATTTTCTCTAAACTACTGGGTCTATTTGAATATTTGATAGATAGATAGATAACACTTTATTATACACCATTACAGAAAACCTTATAGCCTAAAAATATTCTAAATGTGCACAATGGGCGGTCTTATCACTAAGAAGCGATCTCTTCCACACAACCCGTGACAGGAATAAAACAGATTATATTGGTCAAAGGTGGTATACATAAACATTAGAGGATATGCAGTTACTTACATATATTTTATTCACTTATAAACATATAAGTATGTAAAATGTTATATAAGTAAAATTATACTTAATAGACATATATAAATATAGAAAGGTATTATCTATTTATGCAACTATAGAATTCTGTAATGGGATCTCGGTAAAAGAAACATTAAAGCCGGGTAATTTTACTCGGCACCCTATTTATAGGCTAGGGTTGAAATCAAATCAAAACGATGATTCTTACTGACTTTAAAGATAATATTTATAGAGATACTCGCTCTACTAAAGTCGTGAAAGTGTGTATAACCTCTTCATCTGGCTTTTCAACTATGCGATGAAGAATTATTATTATTCTGAAAATAATAATCAGTGAATGCGCTTAAAAATACTTAGAGCAAGAACCATTATTGATTGAAACCAGATTAGTACACTAGTTTTTGAGATGTTATTGAAGTTTCGTAACCAAATGACAAAGACTGTGGAACTTTACGAAATCCTCTTCTGTTCGCGGATAGACTAGTACTTAGTCGATGTTGTTTTATATAAGTGCTTATTAAAATTCAACAACTTGTTTTATTAACGCGCACAAAAAAAATCGAATGATTAATTTAAAATGGTTTTAATAGCTATATTGTGGAGATATACATAATAATATGTAGTACTGACCCTCAAAATTAAATCTATTATTGCACATAACTTCCCCATTTGCTCAATTATGGGTATACTAAATTCATGCGGCGTAGTTTGAAGGAGGAAATGGTTTCAAGTACATAATGATAAATAATATATTATCGTAATTATATTTTTCTCGTATTTTTTCTGCGATCAGCTTAAAAGCTTCTTATGTTTTAATATTGGCATACCTGTGAACTGTCGAGATAATTGTATTTTAATAATTCCTTATTGCAATTGGTTACTTAAATTGAAGATATATAAATATATTCATTATTAATATAATTTAAGTCTCATATTTTAGTTGCCATCGAAACTTTCAGAGGAAGCTTTTAGTATATACATTATCCGGTAAGATAATATTAATCGGTTGAATATATTAGAGTTTAATTGCTAACTGCGGAATGTAGTTGAAATAATCGTTTTGTAATCGGATTTCACTGAAACTAAATTGCTTGTTCGATGTGGCCTTCCTTGGTATTTTTCAGTATGAAACCGAAAATCGTACAAAGCGGTATAGATTAAGTTGGCAAGTAGATTTTAGCAATATGCGGGATCGATAATTTCCAAACAGATACATACAAAGAACGTAAACTAAAAGCTGACACTTTTGCAGATTTGTATTACGAACATGACAAATAACAAAATAAAATGTAACTTTATGTTGTCTTACAACTATCAGTATATCTAGACACGTGTCAGTTTCACTATGCGATTCTCCAATGGCGACCGCTTTAAGTCCCCATAGATAGCTGTAATGCCTTTTTCGCCAGACACCAGATCAACAACACAATGTAGGTAATCGGTTCCGCACAATTATACCGCCCAAGCATTACGTCAGGTGTAACTTAATTTCTCCTTTACTTTATTTATTCGTAACATTGACAATAATTGAATTCTGTAAAATGTTGCATGTTTCGATATGATAGCACTTTCACCATTTTTACTACTAAAACTCTTACAGAAATTAAATAATTATTACAATAACACATGGTGGTTTTATTTCGTATGGACGACACATAGTCCCAAGTTCCCACGTTTTTTTAAAAGTTATGGCCCACAGGAACTGTCTTGCAGCTGCATATCTTTGTTTATAACAATATCGTATATAACAATGTAAAAACTAGCCTTGCTACTTTGACGTAAGTTAGCATTGTTTTTTTCCACCTTTGGTACGTGCTACCTGAAAAACGGCCCCGCTTTCAGCTTAGCGAGTATCCATTCCTTTCTAAGTTTATGTTAAACTACCGATCCTAAAAATGTCATCTTTCCTAAAATCACCTAAGTCTGGGGTGACTGGGAAGTTGGACCATAATTTTCCGTCAGCTTTCATGCTTGAAAAAATGTCTGAAACCTTTTTGAACTAAAAAAACATATTCTAGGCCTAACTCAGTATAAATTGAGCTTTATTTTCAAATCCAGACTGCTAATAGGTTTTGGGATTCAATGTTATACATTTTACATAATATTTAGTCTGTCCATCTTTTCTTTTTTTATCTTTAATAAATTTTACATGAAAAAAATCAATATAGACCTTAAAAATTCTTTCAAAGAAACTTGATTTGGACAGAATGCAATGAAAGTACGTTGTGACGGTTGTCTCACTCTCAAGCTCAACTCAAGCACTCATTAATTGTGATTATTTAATTTAACCTGATGTTCCCGTATTAATATTAAGAGTATAAACTTATTTTTTATTGTATATTTGCGAAAGACCTGAAAAACAATCTTTTTCAACAAGATTGAGCAGTTTTTCATATATGGGTAGATTCGATTATATATTTGTATGGTTCGTCACCGTTATTATAGCCGACGACGCGTCGTCGAGAACCCTTCACCGTGTGTGGCTAGCACATCCTTGGCCGTTTTTCTTAACGTGAAAACGTTCAAGATTTATGGCCGGTTTCAATATCTTCCTATACATTCATTTGCCTTAATACTGGTTAAAGTAGTCACGGAGCTATCCTCGCATTAATTAATAGTAGTGGTGATAGTTTGAATATCGATTTGTATTTACTACAACACGAGACAATTATCTGTTCTGTTTATTGCCGGATGACGACACAGCGTGGTCCTCTAACCTCGCTTCGGGCCGCGTGTCTACTTGATTGATTACCCGTGCATCGCCCCCGCACACTTTGTTGATTTTATGACCACTTCAAATCCACGCATTCGTCGCGTGACTTCAACGAATTGAATTTAAACGTTCATTAAATGTATTTCGAAAAACGTAATCTTCATAAAACATATTATTTTGTTTACATTCAATCATAATTTTATCACAACGCGCCTTGTAAACGTTCTTCTGACGTTATTGATACGAATGATTTATTTGGTAAATAACTGTATTATGTATCTCAATGTTATTTGTTATATTTTATAAGAAATGTCAGTGAATGAGCTTAATAATAACCGCATTGCGTGTGATATATTCTATTAATAAATATTTAGTACACAAATATTGGTGTTTATTTTATTACACTACGACTTTTTGCAACATCTACCCCTAGCTTAGCTTTTATTCTGTATGAAAGGATAACTCTTCGATTTTTCTATATATCCAACAAATATTAACAGATTTTGAAGAAGGTATGAATAATCTAATATATAAAAATCTCGTGTCACGGTGTTTGTGGTCAAACTCCTCCGAAACGGCTTAGCCGATTTTAGTGATTTTTTATCTGTATTTGTTAGATATGAGAATAGGTCGTAAAGTATTTTTCACCCTCCCATGTTTTTTTTATTATTTTTATGGTAGAACAATGTTTGCCGAGTCAGCTAATAACCTATATAATTCATCATCATAATCATCACCATAATCACCACCATCATCACCACCATCATCATCATCATCCTCATCATCCTCCTCCTAGCGTTAAATCCCGGTTGCGTTCGGAGCGTTTAAATAACCTATTTAAGTATGGATAAGAAAACAGATCGAGCTTTATGTTTATTATTATATTTTATACTAGGATATGCCCACGACTTCATCCACGCTTCACTTGAAATTCCCCGGGGATTCCCGGGAAACAAATTACTGCAGCATTAAAAAAAATGTAAGCTATAGTTTTAGTCAAAACTGTGTCGAGCTAATTTTTATGCACCCGACACACACAACTACAAAGATCTCCCGGGAAAATTCCTGTGGGCTCCCGGGATAATAAATATCACACATTTTATTATTAAAATAAAATCAAACTAGATAGGAAATTTTAGATTTGCTATGTAATTAGATTTTATTTTAAACTGCCAATTTTGAATCAGTCCCAGAAAAATTCCCATGGGTTTCCCAGGATAAAAAGTAACACAAATTTTAAGTCGTAAGAATTTGCTATCGATCAGCGAAAACCGCATCGAAATCGGTTCAGTCGTTTTTACGTGGATCCCGAACAAACAGCTAAACCGACAAACAGACAAAAAATCAAAAATTGCATTGTGATCTCCATCGTTTATATAGTGTATTCCACTTGTTTCTTTTAACAGCTTCAATGTATAGATTTATTTATGGTATTCGGTTCGCGATGAAATTACAATTATTATGTGTTTCTAAAAACCACAATAACAGCCGTGCACTTTAATTTGCGAGTCATCGCATTTTCATTCCATCCACATTCTTCCATGATTGCGACGAACAGGTGCCATAGTCACTTTATAGTCTCAAACATGACTCCAGTACACTTCAATAATCCAATCCTTTTTACGTTATTATTCCCTCCAATATTTTTACAGTGATCGGAGCTTATCCTTGGACGCATTCCTATATAAAGATAACTTGTCGGTCAGTATCACACCACATTTAGACTAAATTGACACAAGCCTTCCAAAATTTTGGTCCATTCTCATGGCCCGCGGCATAAGACTATCAAATTATGGCACAATGTCAATATGATTGATTTTTCCTAAAGTAAGAGAATTTAATACCTAAGAGAGCCTATAGAAATATTTCTAGTATTTTTAGCGTTTCGAATTTTTGACATAAAACGGCATTCAAACGTAGTTTTATTTAATTAATAATTTATTTCCAAGTCCAACTTGTATATTTTCAGCAATTTAGGTCGCACATACTGCAGATTACTACAATGGAAACAATGAGCTGCTAACATTGTGGTTTCGTAACACGTGCCCATTATGTGAATGATCTTGGTTACTATTAAAAGCTTCAATGGGCGTACAGAATGTTATAGTTCGATGCAAACTTTATGGCGGCTACGATATTAGCTGCGAGCAAAGGCGTGCGCAGGTACAGTCAAGTTGAAAATAATTAGGGCTAATTAAGTTTCTACTATTTTAATAGACTTGAAAAAAAGGAGAAATTCGTCATGTAATTTCTTTTATGTATGTTCAACCATTACTTTTTCGTTTCTGAACCGATTTTCATGATTCTTTAAATTTCGTAGCTTCAGAATAGTTTCATATAAATCATTTATTGTTATTGGGCACTATATAAGTAACTTCAAAGGGAAAAATAAATAATGTCTAGCACAAAAGAAACCGACTTTAAGGGTAACTAAAAATCATAAGTAAGTATTTTTCTACAGCTTTTGAAGTTGGTAGTAAAACTTAAAAAAAAACAACAACAAAATTGCAAAATACAGTAACTTTTATGTTTTAGTACGCACCGACTTCAAGATGTTGTAGAAAATAGTTATTTCTTGCTTTTTAATTACTCTTGAAGTCGGGTTTTTTTTCTAGAATTCTTTTAATTTATTTTAAAGTATTCATAAAATTAAGATTTATTATTTACAAAGGTATGTATTATTTATAGTCTATAGTTTGGTTCGTGGAAAATAATCTTGAAAGTGCCTGATGGCTGTTTGGTACTTATTAAGTACGGGAAGCTTCAAGGAAAAATATTTTTATCTAAGTTACTAGTGCGGTAAGTCGGCTTTCACAAACGAGTTTGTAAAAACCAACAACCAACAAACAAAGCACGAGTGTCATAAAACCTTTTTAACACATTTGCGAAAAAACAGTACAATAGGTAATGATACAAACATAAATATCAGTCGGAAAGTCGCAAAAATTTTAACATTTTAATATGAAAATGGCGCGCATTTACAGTGGCGTCAGAAGTGTGTGATGAAAATTAGAATCCTTCATCTCATTTTTTGTATAGTATTAAAGTGAGACAAATGTAATTGATCAGAAGCGCTTCCAAGGAGATTCGATTATTCAGCTTATTTATACTCGTAATATGAAACGACTTGGTGAAATTCTTGAATACTTATTTTCACCAAGTAGGTACTTGGTGAAATAGGTATTCCACCACACGGCATACGGTAAAATAGGTACGTAGGTGAGAATATCTATTTTACCGCACGTTCCGTTGTATGGTGTGTAATTTTTAACTTTCGCACAATTCATACAAGCTTCGTAATTGCATTTTTTGAACATCAAAAAATCAAAATAATTTTTTGATCTTGTTACGATTTAATGATTATTGATCAGCCAATCTAATGGAAAACAGTTACCGTTACCCATAGACGTTTGCAACACCAGTGCCGGAGCCAACGCGTTGCCAGTCTATATGATGGTTAAAGTGGAGTAATAGGAGGAATGGGATAGGGGAATGGATTGGGAATATAGGATAGAGGAAGTGGCAAGTGGGCCATCGGAAATCTCACTACTGGGAAAGCCCGTAAGCGAGACAGCGAGCAAGAACATACCTCGCCCTCCGGCAACCACGTCCCTCTAACACCTAAAATCGCGTTCTGCGCATCGGAAAGTGCGATGTTCCGAGCCGTCATTAAGTTTGCATCGAACTATACCTGTGTAACAAACATTATCATATTGAACAGTGAATGGTAACTGGCAAGTTGGTATCCCAGCTTTGCCACCACTTGGGTAGGCAACATTTCCGACTACTCCGATGCTATCAATATACAATCAGACACACACGTCCGTTATTTAATCCGCATTGCAAATATTTAGTTAGCCATGGAAAAAAAAATTTTTAGGCCATGATCAGCATCTGTTTTGAAATACGTATTTGTACTAAACTAAATTATAACGCGTCTACTTAGCGTCTGGGCTTCTATGAATCGTATATAACGTATAATAACAATGTAAAATTGCGTAAGACTGATTACCGGGAAGCGAAAAACCTTTAAGAGTAAACTACTTAGCATAATACCCAAATATATTATTAAAAGCTCTTGTTTTTTCTTTGGGAGAAATCCTGGAATTGATTTAAGATTTTTGCAGCACTTATTATTTAAGTATATTTGTCTTCTCAACCACACATCGTTTAGTCGATTGCGTCACCATTCATTGCACTGAAGTGTTCAGTTCAATAAAAATATACCTGATTAGTAACGATTGAACAAACAACTTGCAACACAAAGATGATCAGAGTCACTAAATAATAAGGATGTGGATGAAGCTAGATTATTTTTTTAAAAAAATGACTCAATGCAAGAAATTAGACGCAGCTTATGTTAGGCACAAACCCTTGAATAAAAATTGTAGTTTTAATGAAAGTGTTATGGAATAGAAACAAACAAATCTGTAGGGAAGGAAACTCTAATCCATGAAAACAAAATCAACTTATAAACAAATGAAATCGTTCAATCCGTTAAATCGTGGTTCGAATACACAAGTATATCTGTCGCCATATTTATATTATTTACGTCCGTCGCAAATATGTAAAAAATATTATAGTTTTAGCCATTAAACTGTCGAATTTTCAGTCTTTCAAGGTGCCATGTACTACGAGTCAATAGATACTGACTCACATAGATATTTGTAGAGATGGTTTTAATTTTTACACAAGCCGCGGTCAGTTCGCGGACACGGTTAGTTTTAGATGATTAACGTGAAAACAAGGTGGAAGCATAAATCATACAAAATTATTCTGTTGTGTATTTCAAGTTTGCCTTGAAATTCTTTGATCAACCCCCTCGGGCGATTAGAAATCTCGTGTAGTGATCTAACGAGGAATTAAAACATAACGTACAAGTATTGTTATATTGGAAAAACCATAAACAGAAATGAGTTTGAGAATTTTGGAAATTCAAGCGTAGTTTCTGCTAAATGTGTTATTTTCAGGGCCTTGAGGTCCATTTATTAGTACTTCGCATAGCCTTTCAAGAGAAACCATAGGCATCCACATCATAAGGTCAGGTTAGATCGTTTAGGTCTTACACATTATAGAACCTGAAATTGCTTAATATTTATTATCTCCTTATTTTCATACGTTTCAATTAATATCACTAATATTTTTTGTCATTTCTTATTTAGGCTACATTATATGCTAATATTTTTTATTGCGAAACTGGCAAACAAACAGGCGGTCCATCTAATAGATAATTGTTACCGTTGCCTATACACGTTTGCAACAGTAGGGGCGATGCCTACACGTTGCCCGCCTTTGGGGTGAGATAGAGGGTATGGGATAGGAGGGAAGGGGTAAAGGAAATGGGATAGGAGGGGTAGGATAGCGGCATGGTATAAAGGGAACGCGTTACAGGGATCAGGCAGGAGGAATGGGATAGGGGAGTGAGAAGTGGGCCATTAGAATTCTCACTCATCGTACGACATACATTCTGTCAACAAAGTATCAGGAATGGATAATTTATTTATGGTTCCAAATTGACTTTTTTGTTGTTTTTAGATTGGTACAACTGTTTTTCATTTTGGCGCAGAGTTTGAGTTGCATCGATCATTAGAATAAATACCGTGCTGTTTTTAGTTAGATCATATCTAGTGTGTATTGCGAATTTCATAATAAACAAAAACATCGAACAGTTTGTCTTAAATTTTGCATCGCCAATAGAATTTCGCGTTCGGAGACACTGAAAATGTTACAGAAGTCTTATGGTGAATCGACTTTATCAAAAACACGTGCTTATAAGTGGTACAAAGCGTTCAAAAGCGGTCGAGATGTGCTGGAAGATTTGCGTCGCCCTGGTAGGCCATCAACGTCTTCAACTGAAGTTAATATCGCAAAAGTGAAGGAAATAGTGACTGAAAATCCTCATTCAAGTTTGAGAGAAATAGCCGCTGAACTTTCTGTGTTTCACGAGTCGATCCGTATCATTTTAAATAATCACTTGGGGTATGAAACATATTGCCGCTCGGCTAGTCTCAAGAGACCTGAATTTTCTCCAAAAACTCAATCACAAGAGTCGCTGGACATGCTAGAACGACTCGATCCCGACCCAACATTCTTGAAACGCATTGTTACTGGTGACAAGACGTGGGTTTACGAGTTTGTCATGCAAACTAGTCAACAAGCTTCGAGTGGCGGTTTCGGTTTATCGGTTCAGTTGGAAGTGGCGCCTTCCAACTGAACCGAAACCGAAAAAACCACGCCAAAGTCGATTAAAAGTCAAAGTCAGGTTGACTGTTTTCTTTGACTATCGCAGTGTTGTGCACTCGAAATTCTTACCGGAAGGTCAAACGGTAAACAAAGTATATTATTTGACCGTTATGCGGCGTTTAAGTAAGCAAATTCGACGAAAAAGGCCAGATTTGGTAAAAGAAAATTCTTGGATTTTGCACCAGGATAATGCGTCTTCGCACAAGACCATCACTGTGAACGAATTTTTGTCCAAAAACTACAAATACCATCAAGCAACCACCTTATTCACCAGATATGGCTCCTGCCGACTTCTTTCTTTTTCCTAAACTCAATTTACCACTTCGTGGCACCCGTTTTCATTCAGTACAAGAAAAAGGAGAATTCGCGACGAGAACTAACTCAATTCCGGAAAAAGCGTTTAAAAATGTTTTGATGGTTGCATTATTCGTTGGCGTAAGTGTATCGTTTCTGAAGAAGCACACTTTAAAGGTGATAAAATAAATTCGAATGAATAACTAAAATTTTATCTATTATTGACCTTTTCCAAATACTTTTTTGACAGAGTAGTATAAACTTATGAAAATGTGTCAAAAATCACTACTCAAGGTGGCGAAGTCCGGTAGTGGGGGAAGTCCATATACCTCTCATTATTTCCGTGTTTGAATAGTTACGACGACAACACATCAGTCGGTGAAGTTAAGACACCATTGAATTCTGTCTTCGAATTATAATTGGAGTTAAATTTCGTTATTCCGTAAAAAGCGAGTGGTGTATGGTGAACTTACCCCATTGACGGACTTCGCCATCTTGACTATGTATGAAAATAATGAGTTAGTAGAGTTGGTTTAAAGGTTTTGTTGTTTTGCTGTACATGTGGTGGGTGCAATATCTATTTTCTTTTTTCAAAATTATTATTAATGATTATGTATATTATATTATATTCTAATTAAATACAACTAAATATTAAAAATAAACTAAATTGTAAATAAATAAATTAAAGTACGTAACAAATCGCTGCCAGAGGGAAGCGTGCCCAGAAGGCTGGCTGCATCGCCACGCTGTATGGCAATACTGATTTGTTGCGCGAAATACGAACCAGCCTGCTGATCATGGGTGGTATCATAGAGTTTCTTACAATTTTTTTTAAGAAACCCTTTGCGGATTGACCCCACGAACCTAAAGTTTCAACTCCAAACATGAAAATAATCGAATTGCACTAGGCGGAATGTTAATATCAATTAAAAAAATGTTATCTAGACACGACGGGATGTATTAAAAATTAATGGGTAGTAAACTCAAGACAACGGCTATTGAGGACGTGACGCGTGCATACAATTCAGTATTTTCGACCCATCGGTTATTATGAGATAAATACGTATCTCCGTGAATCTAATATCTAAAATACAGAACTATTTTAAAACGATAATTTCAACGAATAATAAAAGAACACGGTCTTAAGTTTACACAAACAAATTAAGGTTTTTGTGAAATTTCGAGAACTCTTGTTAAGAACTTTCCCTTTGATCAGACTGTGGCAGAGTTTTTTCATTAGCCGAATAAAATGAAACGAAAAAGTAAGATAAGTTTTTGTTGACGATACTTTTCTAGATACCAAAGGAAGTAAGTGGGGAATTCTTCGCGATGATTTTGGAAAAGTTCTACGTAATGATATACACCTTTATTTTAAGTGTCGGACAGATACGATAAAATTTTTGCGATGTATATTATGACCATAATGTGGAGATTTATTCAATTCCTACGAGAGAAAATTTTAATAATTTATGTAGTACATTGACTCCTGAGAGTGTCGTATCAAGCGATTAAGTAAATTTCCCTGAAATTGGCCTGAGGTATCAATTTTCTTCTAAATGAAATTATCGCCTGCAAGGTTGCCGTATATTATAGTAGGAGTATGACATCCGTTCCTGATCAGCTTCCTTGTGTAGCGGTCACGAATGCGCTCCTCACATCTATTTAATACAATTTTCCGCGCTTTTCTACCTGGAAAAGCGATAAATTGTTAGTTCTGTGTACAGGTGATAGTGTACTAGTGTTTGTTCGTTTGGATTGCGGTGCGGAAAGCAGTTTTGGCCGGTGAGTCCCATTTCTCTTTCCCGTTGCTAGTGTCGTGCGCAAAATCGGTTGCGCGCGCTTTTGTAACGGTTTTTTTTGTGTGTGTAGTGTTTTCGCGCGCCTTTCTGGTCTCCTCGTGGGTCAGGGCCTCCAGCAATGGACGGCCCAGGCACCTCGAAGACCCCCAGGGAGCCGAGTGTACCGCGTAACCGGGATCACATCGGCTCCAATAATGGATGGGCCATGAAGGAGATAGGGG
This sequence comes from Dendrolimus houi, assembly GCA_039645545.1. Classification (NCBI taxonomy): domain Eukaryota; kingdom Metazoa; phylum Arthropoda; class Insecta; order Lepidoptera; family Lasiocampidae; genus Dendrolimus; species Dendrolimus houi. The sequence continues at coordinate 12,799,511 of CM077132.1, forward strand.
AGACGCGGGAAAAGAAGTCTTCCCTGGTTCGTCGCAGCCGCAGCGCCGCGGAACCTCGTCTCGGGCGTCCGGGCCCAGCCGTTGTCACGGCTACCGGGCCGCCCGCTTCGATAGGGGGTGCATCGGCGGTGGACGACCTCACCGCCGCCGAGCCCCGCAAAAAGGAGAGCGTGACGATGGGGCCGCCTTCGGCTCCCGTCGCGCCTAGGGCTCTCGCCGTGCGTGCGGCGCGAAAGAGCGCGGCACACACGGCCGTAGGTAGGGAGGTGGTGCTCGCCGCGAACTCGGCCGTTCTCATGGCCGTGAGCGCGGCGAACGCCATCGTAGAAAATGTCTACCGGGCGCAAACGCCACCTGCACGGGCTTCACCTGTGCAGGGGCCAAGCGCCTTCGTGGACCACGTGGACATCGCGCCGTCGGGCAGCGTTCCAGACTCGCTGGAGTACGCGCTCGACGACGCGAATGGACTCGTGGGGGAGTTCAGAGAGGCCAGAAAGGCCCTTTCGATCGCAATTCTGCGAGCGAAAGCCCGGGCTCGGGAGGAGCTCCTCGAGACACTGGACCGGGACCCTTGGGGGCGTCCGTACCGTGCGGCCCGCAACACGTTGTGGCCTTGCACCTCCACGGTTACGGAAACGCTCGAACCCGAGGTCCTCCGGTCGGTTATCGATGGGCTCTTCCCGGATCCGGGGATCTTCACTCCCCCCGATATGGGTCCAATCATCCCCGACACCTCGGAGGTGGAGCCTCACTCCATCACCGAGGAAGAGTTAGACGTCGCCCTGGACCGGCTCCGGGGCAGGAAGACGGCTCCGGGACCCGACGGGGTTCCGGGTCGGCTCCTCTTCCTGGCCGCCAAACATCTACGCGGCCAGCTGCGGGAACTGTTCGATGCCTGTATTCGCGCAGGTCAGTTCCCGTCGCAATGGAAGGAGGGCCGATTATGCCTGATTCCCAAGGGAGGCCGTCCTCCCAACGATCCGTCCGCCTACAGGCCCATAGTGTTGCTTAACGAGGTCGCCAAGGTCTTCGAGAAGATCTTAGCGGAACGCCTCGTTAAGCATCTCGATACTGTGGAGCCGGGGCTAGCACAGACGCAGTTCGGGTTTCGGCGGAGGCGCTCCACGTTGGACGCCTTCGAGACACTGCGATCTGTAACGGACGACGTAGTCCAAGCAAAGGATACTGTCCTGGCGGTTTCGCTAGACATAGCGAACGCCTTTAACAGCCTCCCTCACGAGACGATCAGGGAGGGGCTTCGTGCACACGGAGTCCCCCCGTACCTCACGAGGCTGTTGGGCGCGTACCTCCAGGACAGGTACGTCCTTTGGGAGGGCGGCGAGTCCGATAATCGCGCGATAGGTCGGCGACGCGTCGCGTGCGGCGTCCCACAGGGATCGGTCCTCGGGCCGGTTCTTTGGAACGTCGGTTATGACTGGATCCTTCGGGTTCCGGTCCTGCCCGGAATAGGGCTAATCTGCTTTGCGGATGACACCCTACTCACGGCACGCGCTGCGTCATTCGCGGAATCCGTGGACCTCGCCAACGCCGGGTTGGCGATCGTGGTCCGAAGAATAGGTAGGCTGGGCTTGAAGGTCTTGTCCGTCACAGTCCAAGGGGTAGACATTCGTGTAGGCCCCCAGATGAAATATCTGGGGCTAATTCTCGATGGGAAATGGCTGTTTAAAGCGCACTTTGAGCAGCTAGTTCCCAAGCTCGTGGCTCCGCAGGCGCCCTCTCTCGGCTTCTTCCCAACGTGGGGGGACCGGGGACGACGACTAGGAAACTCTACATGGGCATCCTTAGGAGTATGGCCCTGTACGGTGCACCCGTATGGTCCACTGCACTTCACCGCCACAACAGGACCTTGTTGTGCCGCGTACAACGGGTCCTGGCGGTGAGGACCATCCGAGGATACCGTACAGTGTCGTGGACGGCGTTGACACTCTTGGCAGGCGATCCGCCCTGGCCTCTCCAGGCGGACGTGATAGCCAAAGTTCGGCGCTTCCGACAGGATGCCCTCGCCCGTGGCCTGGTCTATGGCCAGGCCGAACTCCAGCTGATCAGGACGCGGGAAACCGCGGCCATGATCCAATCTTGGTCAGTAGAGTTGGAAAACCCTGTTGCTGGCATTGACACGGTGGAAGCGGTTCGACCGCAGCTGTTGCGATGGCTCTCGCGGAAACGCGGGACCCTGACCTCCAGAATGACACAGATGCTTGCCGGGCACGGTTGCTTTGATAAGTATCTGTGTCAGATTGCGGGCTGCTTGCCTTCACCCCAATGCCGCCAATGTGGCGCGCTGGACACGGCGTTACACACGCTAGTCGAGTGCGCAGCATGGGCACCTCAGAGGTTTGAACTCGAGACACTTGTAGGACCGATCGAATCGCTGAGCGATCTGGTGCAAGCCATACTGCACAGCGACGATTGGTGGGTGGGTGCGGCCAATTTCTGCGAGACGGTAGTGTCTCATAAGGAGGCCGCGGAACGAGATAGGGAGAGAGATGGTAGTGCGCATGCGTCTCGCGGGCGCCGACGTCAGTTGGTAGCCCGGAGGCGCAGGTATGCGCATGACCTCCCTCCCTGAAATACCGCTGCAGGGGCCCTCTAGCATCTAGGGAGCAGAGGAGTCTTCACCCCTGTTGACGAAGTGAGTTTCCCTCTCCCGGGGCATTCTCAAGCACTTGTGCGCTAGGATCGGTGTGGGCGTAACTACGTTCTGTATCTCACGCCTTTCCTACCATAAGCGCGGGGCACATGGGAGGAGGGTGGTTTTAGTGGGGTATTGATTAGTCGAGTCTCCACACAAGCCGGTTGATTATTGTTTGGATTGCCTCAGTGGAAAGCCTCCATGATCAACAACGGTCTAATCCCTAGCAAAGGACCCGGTATGTGAGAAATGAATTTCCCCAGCCTGAAAAAAAAAAAAAAAAAGTATGACATCCGTTGCGGAATATTCTGATATCCAACATATTAATTTATACATTTCGTTTTTAAATAGTATGATTAAGAGCTTTTACATTTTAAACCTATATAGCCATAAATGCGTAGTTAAAAAGTTTTAACAGCAATACTGATATTTAATTATCTTTTGGGCCTGTTAAATTAAAATTAAGTAATTCACTCAACTGTTCTTACCGCTTCTAAACAATAGAATTATCCACTTAAGTGTCTGCATTTAACAAATAAAGTTTCAAAACTAAGGCACTTACTAAATAATTCTCTTCATTAAAAATGTAAGAGCTTACCGAGTTCGTGGGCTATTAATAAATTGCGCCAGCACGTAGGTATATAGGTCAAGCTTGAAATATTAATTAAAAATGTGATTGTGTCAACTTGTTTCAGGTCATGGAGACGAAAAATATGATCTACATTGTATCAGAATATGCGAGTAAAGGAGAAATATTTGGTGAGTTTGTATAACAAAAACTTATCTAGCTATGGGCAGTATTTATTGTGTAGTTGTCTGAATATTTAAACTCTTGGGTCCCTATTTGAACATTTACTGTTTGTAACAACATTTACATAATATAATATGTATAATAATTAAAGGAAGGCAAAGATCCAAGTATGCCATTTTGATCTACCAAAGGAAAAATTGGTTTTACTATCGTAGAAAGAAGAACAGTGGATATAATTATAGTAAAGAAATTTGGAGGAGGTTGTAACGACAAGAACACAGATCTTAAATGAAAGAAGAGGTCTCGGGTCTGCTTTCTGGCAGGGCACATTTCTCTAACAAACTAAACTGGTCTGGACCAGAGTAAATAATGTAAAGCCAGAGCCGTTATCAGTAACGGCTATTCCAAGTTTGTAGCTCTTTAGAAACTAAAAGAAAATTAATGAAAATATTAAGATATAGTTTCTTGCAATGACTTTAATAATTGTACAAACTCTTTGCATGATTATTTATGGTCCTTGGACTTTGATGTAATGTTAATTGGAGAAAAATATTTTCGAGTCATTTTAATAATTTAATTTGGAGATTTGTTTTATTTTTCGACTACATGATATTACTATCGCCCCCACGTCCATATTTTTGATGCCGGAACCCGGCAACATTTGGAGTTCTCCTCGAAACCACCACCCGTGATCCTCCTGGTTGTATTTATATTATTCGAGATTCGGCACCAAAAATGTCGACGTCGGCACAATGGTAATATCGTGTGGTCGATATATTAAAGAACTCCAAATTAAATTATTAAAATTATCGGAATATCATTTTCTCCAACTGACATTGTATCATAAAAAGGTCTTTCTATATTAAATCAAACAACCATAAGTAATCATTTAAAGAGTGTCTACAATAATTATAGTTTTGATTGTTTATAATATAACTTTTTAAAAGTTCTAATGAAACTTGCTGTTAAAATTTCCGAATTTAAATTTAATTTGGAAATGCAATAAGGTTCTTAATATTTTAATTGCTCACTGAGAAAATTAGTTTTATAAGTTCAATAATACAAGTGTAACTGGCTTAGCTTGGGAATATACTGTGTATATTTGTTTGCCGAATTTACTTGTTTATCTTAATTATTTGCCACTTACGTCACTGTATTTCGATTAATAGCAACAGCATATAAAATAGTTTAAAACTGTTTTAAAATGTATTCGTTTGTGTACTATTTAGAAACCTGGCGCTTTATATTTGCAAAGTGCTAAATGGAATATGAAGTATCTAATTATTTTTCGATTTGGGTAATTAAATTATATAGCAATAAAAATTCAGAGACTCATTAGTATTTTTTTGTATTTATTGTTCATTTGTATGAAATGAAAACTATTGAGAAACTGTTTTTATTAACTCGTTTGATAAGGTTTCAAAGATTAACAGCCTCTGTGATTGAATGGGCTAAGCCTTTGCTGGCCTACCTCTCTGCAACGCAGAGGGTCCGGGTTCGAATCCTGGCATGGTAAATTTCGTAAACGTACTACTTATCGTTATTGATAATGGTCTGAGTATCTTAGATCGGCACCACAGTGGTCCGTTGTATATTACCTATAACACAAGCTTATGTAATTTCCTTAGCTTGGGGATATACAATGTGTGTGTTTTTCTGCCATTGATAATATTATTAATCATGAAGTTTACTTAGTATTTAGATAATATTATCGCGTTATTAATTTACTAGTAGTTTCTATTTTAGCGCTCGCGTAAACTTTGGCTCCAAATGTCGTGAAAACTATCATATTTTCCGAAATAAAAAATTACATAGTTCCATAAGTGATGGTGAGCATTTACCACCAGTTTGTCGGTTTTTTAGTTTGCTTTAGTTTAAAACCCTTATTACAATTACGCTGTATGTAGGATACAAGGTATAGAGGATGCACCTGACCTTGCTATAGGTTCTAAATATTTTACTTTTTAAACCACCCCGATTTGAAATTGTTTTGATCTCGTGATATCTCGTGTTTTTCTTAATATGGATTGTTTTTTTTAATATTCTGTTGCAACCGAAAGTTGCCATAGTCGACTGCAATTTGCAGGTTATCGTTTTTTCTATTCTTATGTATTGTGGCTATGAATAAATAATTATTAAAATCATATTCTTCTAGAATACGGATCGTAATATTTATTGTACATTATATTAGATATCATCTCATTGGTAATAATTCCAATCATATTTCAAGAATATACGCATGAGATCTTGTTTACGGTGTACATTGTTTATTCTAAAACTCGTAACTTATTTGTAAATATTTCCACTATTTATTCGTTACCCTCGTTCACCAAACAATGATGACGTCACCAAACAGTGTTTGTTAACTGAACTAAACAAGAATGTACAACGTAGGACGCGAACAAATAAACTCGAAATCGATTAAGGGTACTCGTTTCGTAAGTTCGTGGCCGCTTTGTCTATGACGTAAGCAGGCTCGCTGTGACGTCATTAACCGGGGGTGCAGTAGGGGGACGCAGGGGGAAGGTGGAAAGTAATTTCGCGCGCAGCTGACTACATTCCCCCAAAAGCCGACTCAGATCCTCGCCAAATTTTTTATGCATCTTACATGCATAATACATTTTGCTATATATAATTGTATTTTTGAACTAAACACATAACTTTAATGCACAAAACATTTTATCACTCGTTTTAGTTAGTAGTTTAGGAATTTTACCAATTTAAACTAAAAGTAACACTAAAAATAATTAACCATACCTATAAAGAAAATTAAATTATATTAAAGTGGTAAAGTTTATCCCACACGGCTGTCAAGCGGGGAACGTTTCCAAAAGGCTGGCTGCATGACGAGAACATTTTGCCAAAAAATTATACACCAGCCTTTTGGTCGCATTTGCGATAAAGATGATATTAAATGTAAAGGGTTATAATATTATGGATAAATTTTGATGCCAATGTCAGGGTGATATGAGATATGCTTATCCGTGGATAATGACTAAAACTCGCACGCTGGCGATGTCATTTGTGTAGATATACACCCATAAAGTTCTGACGTTTCAATACATGATAGCTATATTGGAAATTCAATATCCGTCTACTTTTTTATACGAAACCTGTTCTTTTATTTAACCTGCTGTTATCCCCGTCTGGGGCAGATGACACCTATATACTAATCTAATAAAGCTAAAAACATTAATGTTTAAAATCGCCAATATTAAGCATGGGTCAGATTCGAAATTTACAGATTATCATCTCAGATAGTTCAGATATTGAAGGTTCTTAATTACTAGGTGTGCTCCGCGATTTTAAATTTTGGGGAAAATGGGACGCGACTGGAATCGATACTAATATATAAAGCTGAATAGTTTGTTTGTTTGCTTGAACGCGCTAATCTCAGGAACTACTGGTCTGATTTGAAAAATTATTTCAGTGTTAGATAGCCCATTTATCGAGGAAGGCTTATAGGCTATATATCATCACGCTAAGACCATTAGGAGCACCAATGAAGAATGTTTCAAAATCAGGATTTTTTTTCCTTTTGAGAGCTTCCGCTGCGTAAACGGTTAAAGTTTCGCCAAAATCATGTGGGACAGAATTGTTCCTCTTTAAAAGTTTTAAAAAAAAGTCCGCGACTGCATATGTCTATCTTTTAAGGTTGGCTCACTATAACCTTTTTTATGCTAACCAAATTTGTTCTCAAGTAATGCATTATCTGCCAAAGTGTTTTTATAAACTTGATAATTCGAGGGCTTCGTAACAAATGGGCGTACAGACAAAAGTGCAGTTTTACACAAGGGGCAAAATTGTGAATAAAACAAAACTAGTTGATTGTATAAGGCTGAAATTTGGAATACCCTTCTTTTTAGGCACACTTACATACTGGTAAGACTTTCTAAATTGTAACATGCATAGTTTTTAGTAAATAACAAAAAAAAAATGCATTTTTGCGTATACGCCTATATGTTATAAAGCCCTCAGTATTAATCCTTATTCAAATAAATACGTTATTCATCACAAGTATTTAATTTAAAACAAAATTGCCATTTACGTCATTCGATTTCAATGAATATCTTAGGAGATATCGCAGTTTTAAAATAACATCAGTTATGTTGTTATTTTAAAACTGCGGTTATTTTAACTCCAGTGGCAGTGGGGCACCTCCTACGTAAACAAAGTCGCGGGTTAAAATTAGCGTTAGCCCAAAGCAATTATTTCACGCAGACGAAGTCGCGGGTAGAAGCTAGTTTAAAGATATTGATAAAAGGTACATTGTAGGTTCGTACAATTTATTAATTACATTAAATTCCAATATAAATGTTGCCATGTCTTTGTCAACATAAAATTCACATATCATTAACAAAAATAGATTCTTTTTTAAACTATGAAATTACACTAACTTATAAAACTACAATTAAGTATTAAAAATAAACTAACTAATAAATAAATTATGTTTCCAAAACGCTGGCCGCATTTCCCCGCTGTATGGCAACGCTAATACGCTGCCCCAAACACAGGCCAGCCAGTCACGTGAGAACTCTATTAAAATAGTTGTTAGGTCTCCATAGAGTCGATGAGCTTCGGGACCCCATGGCCCTAGAGTTTCGACACTGAAAGCCTCAAATATCTATCCATTGCTAATGGATGCATATTTGCGGAGTTTCAGGCCCTCTTGACGTTCAGCTGCTGCGCCAATCACCTTAGACGTGTCTGGTAGATGGGAAACAGCCAAAGTGTGGACGCACGTAGCGTTCCACACTAATGGCCAACCCATCTTCCAGGGCATCAAAGACATCCCGTCCGGTCTCTTGCCATCGTCGCGGCACTGACCATTTGGTTCAAGAATGGCCAGTACCTCGGCGGGGGCAAGAGCCCGACGGATGATGTCATGCCGTAGATTCTATTTTAAATAAAATTTGATAAAATAATCATTTTAATTTTTTATTCAATTGAACCGTGTCTTGGATTAAAGTGTTATTATACGGCAGATGATATGTAAATTATGGAATTAAACAAAAATAAGTATTTCCATCTGTGCCAGGTGCTCTCCCATTCAGTGAGGGAAATATTTTGAATTATAAACTATTGTGACTCATTTGTCCGAGCATGCAACTCACCTGTTAGGTTAAAATATAATTATACTTACTAAAGTATGTTTTTGTTACCATACAATATTTACTTTATAAAAATAAATGTTACGATTCTTCTAAATTTTGAAACTTATGCTGAAATTAGACGGATCAGTCAAATTAAATCAATTTGATAAAGTATACAAGAACGCAAAGGACATGGCGGTTTTCAATGGCATTGAATCATTCAAGTTTATCCGTGCAGGAACGGAGAAAGAATACAATTACCTGCGGCCGGGCGGCCTGTCGTAAGAGGCCGACAGAACAACCCACAGTCAGGTGGTAGGGTATTTGCCCGACTGGATGGCTACCACCCCTGGTCTAGCGTATGCCGCCATAACAACTTTGAGTTGTGTTCCGGCATTAGGGGCCAGGCTCCAGTCTTCCTTAAGAGAGCAGCAGCGCATTTGTAGAATCATCTTTGGTGTTGCAAATCTCCATAGGCGATGGTAACCGCTTCCCATCAAGTGGGCTGTCTGCCTGTTTGCTGAACTCATGCAATAAAAAAAATATATGTTTATATGAATCACTTTGGTTGGTTCATCCAAATTGAATTTTACAAATGAATCGCCTAATATCAGCTTAACAAATTTATCACCAGTGATTGGAAAAAGTAGGGCTAATACGATTTTAGTGAAAAAGCATGTTTATTATAGTTTTTGAATCTTGAAAACCATAATTATTTTAGTGCTTATAATATATAATTTGTTTAGTAAATAACTTACAGTCAGTCATAAATTAGCTCCAGAGTTTAAAAGAAAGGAAATGTTTTTTGTTTTTTAAAACACAGATTGATTCCAATCGTCTTATTGCATTTATAACTTTCAATTAAATTAATCCAAACGCATTTCTATACATTTTATTAATAGTTCTAAATATATCCATAGTTAATTTGTAATGATAATTATGAGTTTGTTTAAGATATTAATTAAATATAATTCAAATTGATGAACTTTATAATTCTAAATGATGTATACTTGCAAAAGTGTTTACATTTATGAGCGTCTTCATCATTTTTGCTATGAGAATTAACAGTTATACAAAAGATATTACATAAATATTATTCTGACACAAAAAGGTAAAACATCAAAACTTTTTAATAAATTGACGTCATCTATTTAAGCCAGACGTGCAAAGGTCCAGTCGATAAAAATAACACGGTTGATGAATGACCTAGAATTTTACCTAAATGGGTCCTTTGTTTTCCAATCCGCGGCAAATCAGTAACACGACGTATTGTATATAAAATGAATGCTAAATAACATTGTTCTTCGTTCAGCAACTCACGGTGGCAAGAGAAAATTACATTTTAAAATTTACAAATGACTATAAACAGTTTTTTGCTGTGTATGAAGTAACAGCGTGAATATTTGAATGTTGACATAATGAGTGGATATATTGAATATGTCATACTGAAAACCGAACTCATTCGTTGTGGAAATAGAAAGCGCTTATGTATAAATCTATAAACCTAATCCATAAATATAAACCTATCTAACCGTTGTCTTAGCTCAGATAATAACCGATCAGGTCATGGCATTATATATTTATAGACAGTTACATGTTTCTAGATTTAATTTAAAAGTAAAAATAAATATATAAACAATGGACGGTCCTATTTATGGAAAGATATTATCTTAGAGAGATATCTCCCAGACAGCTAGCTACAGAAAAAGTAATGGCAGTCACAGTCACTATACTCTACATATTGTAGGAAGAAAAATATCGCATCCACGACAGTGTCGTGTTCCTGATGTAAATCAAGAAATTAAGTACCTAATAACAGACTGTAGAAGTTGTCTACGCTTGTTCATCTAAATTTTACATCAACCAGAAATTTAAGGACCAAATTATCTTGTTATACCGAATCCGCTAGGGTTAGGCTTAAGAAATGCTGACTAGTTGTTGTTAATGATGGATGAGAGATATGCATGGCAATAGTCTGACAATAAGGGATGCCGAATTGGGAAATGCAGAGAAGAAAAGAAAACGAATCCCGGGTTCAGACGAGAATGCTACGAAAGCAACCGAGATTTAACAAGGAGACAAGAGTGACAATAATGAAAAACAAGATTTCACAGGCTGCAGGTTTCCGAGTGAATCTCAGGTTTGCGCGCCTATCGGCCGCTTCTAGGTCGAAATCCAAGTTATGTCGTGTATAAATAATAATATAATAATAATAATAATAATAATAATAATATAATAAGTATAAATAATAAACATGTACATTTTGAGTGCTTAGCAAATGCAAAAATCTATTATAACGTTATAACCTTTTTTAAAATATGGTATGGATCATAAACTTCTTTCATAAAGCGAGATAAAATTTTATAACAACACAAGACCTTAATCTTACTTATCTTAGTCTTTGTGGAGTATTTAATTTTTATGTTTTTTGCACAGATTACATTGCGAGGTATGGTCGGATGGCTGAGCAGGCCGCACGGCGCAAGTTTTGGCAGATTCTTTCCGCCGTGGAATACTGCCACGAAAGGCGGATTGTCCATAGAGATCTCAAGGTTTGTATTGTTGCGAATATGCGATAAAAAGTATTATTCAATTTTTCATATGCAAGATATATGGAGTATCAGTAGTGTTTGTGTTTGAGCATAACTTTTAATCTTATATATATATATATATATATATATATATATATATATATATATATATATAATAGGTTGGGGAAAAAGTCTTTTCGCATATAGTATGTATGAACTTGTAATAAGATCTCTCTGGCTATACCATTTGTATCTGGCTGGTTTTGGTATCATTAAAAAGTTTTAATTTTAAAGAAGACAATTCCAAATTCAAATTAGGAAAATGTGTGATCTTCATTTGTTTTTCTTATTGTTAAAATGAGTGAATCTAATGAAGAAATTCGATATATTTTAAAATTTTACTACAAAAAAGGTAAAAATACAACTCAAGCCGCGAAAAAAATTTGTGATGTTTATGGACCTAATGCAGTATCTGTGAGAGTAGCGCAAATTTGGTTTAAGCGTTTTCAATCCGGAAATTTTGATATTAAAGATGCACGTCGCTCTGGTCGCCCTGTTACGGACAAAATTGATGCTATTTTTGAAAAAGTGGAGCAAGTACGGCATATTAGTAGTTACGATGTAGCTCGAGAACTGGGAATTGACTACAAAACGGTTTTGGCGCATTTGAAAAAAGCTCGATACACAAAAAAAGCTCGATATTTGGGTGCTTCATGAGCTCACTAAAAGAAACCTAATGAACAGTGTACTCATTTGTGATTCTTTATTACGATGTAATGAAACCGAACCATTTTTGAAGAAGCTAATAACTGGTGATGTAAAGTGGATCACGTAGGACAAGAACGTGCGAAAAAGATCGTAGTCAAAGGCCGGTCAGGCTTCACAGACTGTGACGAAACCTTTTTTTTTTTTTTTTTTAAGTCGGGGGAAATGCATTTCGCACATACCGGGTCCTTTGCTAGGGATTAGACCGTTGTTGATCATGGAGGCTTTCCACTGAGGCAATCCAAACAATAATCAACCGGCTTGTGTGGAGACTCGACTAATCAATACCCCACTAAAACCACCCTCCTCCCATGTGCCCCGCGCTTATGGTAGGAAAGGCGTGAGATACAGAACGTAGTTACGCCCACACCGATCCTAGCGCACAAGTGCTTGAGAATGCCCCGGGAGAGGCAAACTCACTTCGTCAACAGGGGTGAAGACTCCTCTGCTCCCTAGATGCTAGAGGGCCCCTGCAGCGGTATTTCAGGGAGGGAGATCATGCGCATACCTGCGCCTCCGGGCTCCCGACTGACGTCGGCGCCCGCGAGGCGCATGCGCACTATCATCTCTCTCCCTATCTCGTTCCGCGGCCTCCTTATGGGACACTACCGTCTCGCAGAAATTGGCCGCACCCAACCCACCAATCGTCGCTGTGCAGCATGGCTTGCACCAGATCGCTCAGCGATTCGATCGGTCCTACAAGTGTCTCGAGTTCAAACCTCTGAGGTGCCCATGCTGCGCACTCGACTAGCGTGTGTAACGCCGTGTCCAGCGCGCCACACTGGCGGCATTGGGGTGAAGGCAATCAGCCCGCAATCTGACACAGATACTTATCGAAGCAACCGTGCCCGGTAAGTATCTGTGTCATTCTGAAGGTCAGGGTCCCGCGTTTCCGCGAGAGCCATCACAACAGCTGCAGTCGAACCGCTTCCACCGTGTCAATCCCAGCAACAAAGTTTTCCAACTCTACTGACCAAGATTGGATCATGGCCGCGGTTTCCCGCGTCCTGATCAGCTGGAGTTCGGCCTGGCCATAGACCAGGCCACGGGCGAGGGCATGCTGTCGGGAGCGCCGAACTTTGGCTATCACGTCCGCCCCGAGAGGCCAGGGCGGATCGCCTGCCAAGAGTGTCGACGCCGTCCACGACACTGTACGGTATCCTCGGATGGTCCTCACCGCCAGGACCCGTTGTGCGCGGCACAACAAAGTCCTATTGTGGCGGTGAAGTGCAGTGGACCATACGGGTGCACCGTACAGGGCCATACTCCTAAGGATGCCCATGTAGAGTTTCCTAGTCGTCGTCCCCGGTCCCCCCATGTTGGAAAGAAGCCGAGAGAGGGCGCCTGCAGACCTCACGAGCTTGGGAACTAGCTGCTCAAAGTGCGCTTTAAACAGCCATTTCCCATCGAGAATTAGCCCCAGATATTTCATCTGGGGGCCTACACGAATGTCCACCCCTTGGACTGTAACGGACAAGTCCGCGGGGGGGTTACGAAACCGCCTATGGAACATGATGGCCTCCGTTTTCGCGGGGGAGACCTTCAAGCCCAGCGTTGGCGAGGTCCACGGATTCCGCGAATGACGCAGCGCGTGCCGTGAGTAGGGTGTCATCCGCAAAGCAGATTAGCCCTATTCCGGGCAGGACCGGAACCCGAAGGATCCAGTCATAACCGACGTTCCAAAGAACCGGCCCGAGGACCGATCCCTGTGGGACGCCGCACGCGACGCGTCGCCGACCTATCGCGCGATTCTCGGACTCGCCGCCCTCCCAAAGGATGTACCTGTCCTGGAGGTACGCGCACAACAGCCTCGTGAGGTACGGGGAAACTCCGTGTGCACGAAGCCCCTCCCTGATCGTCTCGTGAGGGGAGGCTGTTAAAGGCGTTCGCTATGTCTAGCGAAACCGCCAGGACAGCATCCCTTGCTTGGACTGCGTCGTCCGTTACAGATCGCAGTGTCTCGAAGGCGTCCAACGTGGAGCGCCTCCGCCGAAACCCGAACTGCGTCTGTGCTAGCCCCGGCTCCACAGTATCGAGATGCTTAACGAGGCGTTCCGCTAAGATCTTCTCGAAAACCTTGGCGACCTCGTTAAGCAGATCCCCGGATCCGGGAAGAGCCCATCGATAACCGACCGGAGGACCTCGGGTTTGAGCGTTTCCCTAACCGTGGAGGTGCAAGGCCGCAACGTGCTGCGGGCCGCACGGTACGGACGCCCCCAAGGGTCCCGGTCCAGTGTCTCGAGGAGCTCCTCCCGAGCCCGGGCTTTCGCTCGCAGAATTGCGATCGAAAGGGCCTTTCTGGCCTCTCTGAACTCCCCCACGAGTCCATTCTCCTCAACATAGTCTGGAGAACGACGCGCTCTGCTGCGTTTGAGCCTGTGGCTGATTCTGCGGACTGCCCTCCGCAGTTCAGCCAGCTCCTCAGTCCACCAGTGGACCGATCTACGCGGCGGCGGTCGTTTGGCTCGAGGCATAGCATTTGCGCATGTGCTCAGCCTGCGCCTCCAGATTCTCCAGGTCGGCTGGACAGGTCCAGCATTCGATGATAGCCCTCTCCTCGGCCTGCTCCGCGTCGAGCTTGGTAAGAGCCCAGCGCGGGAGTCGGGAGGGGCCCTGAACAGGGTTAGCGCTAGGCGAGGGGGAGAGCTCGAATCTGATGTACAAGTGATCAGACAGAGTCTCCACCTCCTCCAGCACTCTCCATCCTACCACTCTGCGGGCGGCCGCATGTGTGGCGAATGACAGGTCGATGATCGATCCACCCCGCGCACGTACGCAGGTCTGGACCGACCCCTGGTTCAGGATGGACAGGTTGGATTGAAGCGCCCAGTCTTAAACCGCCCGTCCCCTAATATCGGTAATCGCGTTCCCCCAGGATTGGTGCTTGGCATTGAAGTCGCCTAGGGCGAATATCGTCTTCGGCGCTAGTCTGCCGACGGCTGCCCTAATGGAGTCCAAGGCGAGCTCGTACTCCGTCAGGGGGCGGCTCCGCGAGAGGTACACGCCTATGATGACGTAACATCCGCTTTCCGCCACCGCGTAGCCCTTTCCTCTTTCGAGACTGGTGAGCGGTGTGCCAGATCCGGCTCTGGCGACCACGGCTACCACATCGTCGAGATCCCCCACCCAGTTCCTGGCTGGGGGTACGTAATAAGGTTCGCTTATTACGGCCAAGTTTGCTTGCCACTCCGCCATCGCCTGCAGGCACAAGTCCTGGGCGTCGGGGGAGTGGTTAACTTTAGCTTGGAAGAGTGTTAGGGGTGTACTGGGCATTTAGGTGTCCATAGGTACCCCCCTTCCACTCGCCGGTCGTTTATTCGCCCTCGGGTGGACGAATTTACCCTTGACGTATGGGGGCTGGCAGTGCCTCGCCAACGTCGGGTGGGTAGCGCGTTTGCCCCCCGCCACGCAGACGGCGCAGTGGGGGTCGCGGGCTGTGCAGTCTGGCTGCTTGTGTCCGCTCTTACCGCAGCGGAGACACAAGTCGGTCCGGTCCGGGCAAGTCTGGGTGTCGTGGCCGACGTTGAAACATCTGTAACAACGTATGGGCCGGGCTTCCAGAGCCTCCGCCTTCGCCGAGGTTGCCCACGCTGGCGATGGCACTGCGAAATCCATCTACGGTGACCGACTCATCCAGCCCTGAGACGTAAAGTTCCCCACGCTTTACGGGACGGATGACTTCGGCCATCCCTTGGAGTGCCCCACGAAGGGCCTCGGCGACGCGGTTCGCCCTAGTCGCGCTCTCGGGTCCTGGGGGGAAGTCCAGGAGTCCAGCGTTCCGAGCGGTCCGCGTCACTTTCAGCCCCTCTCTGAGGCCTAACTCGGTGATATTGACCACCGAGGCGGCCTTTGCGAAGACCTCCCGGTAGCCAATACCATTTTTGGCCGATTCCGGCAGCAACTTAATGATAATTGCTGCCGATCTCGGCTCCTGAAATACCACGGGCTTCGTAGCCCATGGCTTGCGCGCCGGTTTCCGCCCCGTGGCGGAGCCGGTGCTTGCGCCGAGGGAGGGGGGCGGGACGTTTCCGCTCCCACTCCCCTGCCCTTCTTTCTTCGGACGACCGTGGACCACGCCCCCCCCTCCGGAACGGGGGCGGGGGCAGGGGCCACCGCAGCCGATGGTGGCGCGACGGCAGGTGCCGCGACGCGCGGTGTCGCGGCCGCGGGTTTCGCCTTAAGCCTGGGGGCCGGCTTGGGCGCCGAAGCAGAGGCGGCGCCGAGAGCTGCGGCTCGGCGCAGCTTCTTCGCCGCTTTCCGCTTTATCCCCTCACCTTCTTCGGGGGGGAGGGGTCCGCCACCCCGACGACGGGGGCTACCACCACCTCCATCGGCACCGGGGGAATTACTTCCCTTGGGGCCCGGTGGGCGGCGGCGGCAGCTCTCGCCGTTTTAGGCAGCGGTTGTGCCTCCGCAGCCTTTTTCCTGTCCGCCGCGAGCGGCGGACGAAGAATTGGCGCGGGCGACAGCCGCTCCTCAATCCCGGCAAGCCGGGCGTCCAACATAGCACCCACGGTGCGGGCGATGATATGCGTGAGCATATCGTAGTCCACACCGGTGTGCGCAGCGGTTGGTGTAGGAACCGGCTCCGCCACGACGGCGGTAGCCGGAACCGTTTTTTGGACCGCGGCGGATATATGAACCGGCTCCGGGGCCGGGACTTTTTCCGTCGCGGCGGCCTTGGCCTTCCGCTTGGCGGGTACGGGACCCGGCTCCGCCGTTACAGCGGGAACCGGGGCCGCATCCGCAGCGGGGGCCTTCATGACCTTCCGCATCTGCTCGAACTCCTTGCGGTAGGAGAGGTTCTCCTCCCGCAAGGCGCCGAGCTCGGCGCGCAGCCTGGAGTTCTCGTTGCCGAGTCTCCAGGCTTCCGACTCTGGATTCCGCGTCACCAGCGTGTCGACTATGTCAGACAGCCGGGTCGCAGCCTTCTTCAGTCGGCGCATGTATGCGCCCTTCAGGTTGCCCGACGCCTGGGTGACCTGGGCGCTCGCCGCTAGGCGGAGCTCCCCAGGGCCGAGCACACGCACGTCCCCTATAAGCGCGGCGCACTGGCTAGCCGCGGCCAGTTTGGCGGCCGTGGCCCTTTTGGCCCTACCCCTTGGAGGTAGGCCTCCGCACCCGCGAGCACGCTCGCCGTCGCGTCGCCCGCGCGACGCAGCGGCGATCGCGCCCGTGCCGGCGTGGAAGCACCCGATGTGCTTTCCGAGTCGGCGCTGCGGTCCCAGAACCGCAGCCTCGGCTCGGGAATAGAGCTAGACGAAGCGGTGGCGGCGACGGTCCCAGTAGGGAAAGAAGACGAAATGGTCGCCCCTGCCGCACCTACAACACCGTCCCTAACAACGACCCCGGTTGTTGGCGCGGGTGAAGCTCGCGCGGCAACCGGTGTTAATTGTATCTATTTCTTAGAAGATAGATATGTTTATGTAAACGAAATATCGAGGAAGGCAAATAATTTCATAACTCTATAATCATCTTGGTGTACCTATTCTTTGTGTATCACAAGTTTCCAAGAGTATCATAGAATAAATTCTAAAATTATCAAGTATATGTAGATTTAAGTACGATGAAAAGGTTTGCAATGACTATTACCGCCCTCCGGTTGTGTCCTTTAGTTGTGAAATCTTAAAATTGTAAGAGTTGTCAAATATTATTATTTATTATACAATAGTTACTTGACGTACCTCATTCACGTTAATTCACCTTAAAGCCTTCTTTAAAGTTCAACCACCTTAAATTTTTTAAGGTTAGAAAATGCTTCTTTCAATTGTACTAGAGGGACACATTTTTCAAGTTAAAAACAAATCTCCTCAAGTATAGATTTTAAAAATCTGTTCCATTTTTGCCATGTTGCTAATGAAGTCTAAAAGCACCTACTTTGAATTAAACTAAACAGCAAACTGAAACAACTGCAGTATTCCAAACTTTTGTATTGTCGTTGCTAGTTTGCAAACATCACATGCTTTTACCGTCGTATTAATAAACGTAGATTAAAGCTAGACTAACTTTACACCTAATATTATATCAGTATTAACCAATTTCATTATTAATAAA
Organism: Dendrolimus houi; assembly: GCA_039645545.1. Lineage (NCBI taxonomy): Eukaryota > Metazoa > Arthropoda > Insecta > Lepidoptera > Lasiocampidae > Dendrolimus > Dendrolimus houi. Next base: position 12,817,358 of record CM077132.1, read on the forward strand.
CACGAAGTAAATTTGGAGTATACTAATTCGACTTTACTCTCTGAGTAAAAGTTACTCCAAGCTATCGGATAGTTTTAGGATGGATTATGCACAGATTAAGCAGAAGATAAATGTTTTAAAGACTTACTAAGTGAAATACACTTAGTAAGTCTTTAAAACATTTATCTTCTACGACGTTTTTATACTATTTAACTCTGAAAATCAGTATGATTTCCGAAACAGTAAACAACTACAGTTATAAATATTAATACTAAAATACCACGATATCAAATTTTAACTTGCCCTCTGTCTCCCTCTTGATACCAATAGCGCCGTTTTATTTTTGGTTCAAGTATTAACCGTTTTATTTAATTTTATGTGATTAAAATATGCGAAATTACAAGTAAAAAAATAAAAAAAACTACTACAAAAACACGTTGGAAGACACTAACTCGGACGTCAAAGTCGGCTCAGAAGAATAATTTATTTACAGCTATTCACTTCACTTCACTTTTTTAAATGTGGTTGTAAATGTCATCTGTCAACAATATTTGTCAGTTTGTGGTCATTTCCATTCGACTAGTCGGTCTTTTTACTTTTAAATTTATAAATGATACCATAATTTATTCATTACTCTTGGTGTAAGGAAGGTATTGTTACTATGAGGATACTTCTCGATTATTAATAAAATTGTTACAATGAAGGTAATACTTGGTTATATACAGAGTAACTAATCCAGCCTAAAGTCGGAGTAATCTTAGGAGTAAGACATTTTTATTAATAAGACGGTTAAAGTATTAAAACACTTTTATAGGTAGTATAAGTGCTCTTTTAACATTTTGATACCAGTTTCGTATTTTTGAAGTGTTTCGTGTGTTATTGTATTAATAAAATGTTTAAAAAGTCTAGATAAAATTTTGCAACATTTATATGAAATACATTATGTAAATTGTTTGAGTAGGTAGGAACGCGTAACGCAAAATACTCTTTCCCTGTCGCTGTATGATTTGGCCTGATTTGTATTCGCAAGACGTCAACTTTTCGCACGTCCTTAAGAAAACTTTTTCCATTTAGGCGGAGAATTTATTACTGGACGCGAACATGAACATCAAAATCGCGGATTTCGGGTTCAGTAACTACTACGCAACTGGGGAGCTGCTCGCGACTTGGTGTGGTTCCCCGCCTTATGCCGCCCCCGAAGTCTTCGAGGGAAAGAGGTACACCGGCCCCGAAATAGATATATGGGTACGATATTACGCCTTTTGTACGCAATAATGTTTTACATAACGCTCCTTTGTGGTCTTAATCTTTAATAACATACATATGGTACTTATACGCAAATTGAATGTATTTAATTATTTTTTGTAGATTTCTGTTACAATAATAAAAATCTAAATAAAAGTAAACATTCGATCAATATTATTTATTGTTTTTACTACTTTTAAAAAGACCTTTACAATAAATCTAAAATCCAAAATTATTCCCAGTATATACAGTATTTAAATGATTAGTTCGTTTCATGTTAACTTCAATTTTGATGAAATTATTTATTATTATTTTTAAAACAGCTACTATCTACATTTAGATAAATGTAATTGATCTAAAATAAATCTAGAATGAAACTAAATTATAAACAATATACTTATAATAACATTTTATTATTTATTATTATAATTTTTGACGATTACACTATAAATTACACTTGTCAAATTCAAATTTTCTGTATTTTTATACATTTTTATTTGACTTATGGCAATGGCATGGTTACATTTTAACAATTATATGTATATGTGATGTATTTTAAACTTACATAACAATTTTACTGTTTTAGAGTCTTGGAGTAGTGCTATATGTGCTCGTCTGTGGGGCGTTACCTTTTGATGGTTCTACTCTTCAGTCATTAAGAGATAGAGTGCTGTCAGGAAGATTTCGGATACCTTATTTTATGAGTGAAGGTAAGACTGAAATAACTAACACCGTATCACTTCTATTCTACTAAAAATGTGTGCTGAGACACATAGTAGAAGTGAAACTTCAACGGATAAGTGGAAAAACGAGTGGCAACTGACAAGTGGCAAAACGCAACAAAATTTTAACTTGAAGTTTTACGGGGAGGTTTTCAAATTGGACAAATACATTAACCTCCTGACGCCCAGGTTTTTCAACGCTTTCAAGAACTAAACGACTAAAGTACTTAAAAAAGGTTTCAATGGCGAAAACCCAAGACTTTGAACTTTAAAAATTGTACCTTACAGTAATTTCACAAGTAAGATTTTTTTTTCTTTTATCAGGCGAACGAGGAGAAGGAAATAAAGAACAAAAATACCTTTTGGTAGGCCTTTGGGTCAAAAGCACTAAACTTAAAACAACAAACATTTACAACATCAATTTTTCCAACTACTTTCAAAAAATCAAAAATGAAATTAAACTTAAAAACTAATTTAATTTAACCTTAATAAACAAAAAATCCTTTAAAATTAATAGAAACATTTATTTTATTATTATTTATTTAACAATCTGCCCCTAAAAATTCAAGTTAAAATTTTGTTGCGTTTTGCCATTTGTCCGTTGCCATTCGTTTTTCCACTAGTCCGTTGCGATTCGTTTTCCCATTGTCCGTTGAAGTTTCACTTCTACTATATGTCCCAGCACACATTTCGATTTTGCGCAGGTTTACTGCAAATTATGATTTGGTTAGGTTAGGTACATTTTAATGAATGCATTTTTGTATTTAAACATATTTTAATTTATCAAACAAAAAAACTGAATTCGATCCGGAACCAAAAAGTTCTATTCCATAGTCTACTCTAAAATTATGCCGCCCCTATACGCGGCCGTAACGCTTTTCCGTGACAGAAAAAATCCTAATACCACCCGTCTATATAGAAGTTTCACTTCAAAAATATTTGCCATAAATCTGTCGTAGCTCTTAAGAGGATTCAATCGCTATCTGCTTCAACTAGACGAAGTTAAAAAAGTAATAAAATTAGCCCTTTAACGTCTTACTGTTAACTCAGGACTTCGCATTTTAGGAAAACTTGTCCAAGGCGGTATGGCTCCCCATACCAGTTATTGGTTATCTCAATGTCGGTTTACTTATTATGTTTTCCTTCATCGTCAACACGTGGTAAATTGTAACAATATACACATAATGTCAGAACTAATACCGAAGTGGGTTTGCTTACTGGTTTAAATACGAACCTGTCAGTGGAATGAAACACAGGATCATTAACAAATAAGCTACCACAATTCCATCTTTGCTTATATTATGTTTTACATGTTTAATTTCTATAGCGTTTACATTAAAATGATCACGTATAGTGAATATTTTACTACAGTTGCAATTCATCTTTATTAAATTACAAACAATACATTTCAATTTACCTTTTATTTCAATTTACTCCCAATAAAAACATTAAAGGTGGATCTGCGAACTACAACGCTATCTAGTGTGAAAGCAAATGTAAAATCTCTTTAACATCAACTACTTTACTAAAGCGTCCGTTTTGGGCAGTTCTTATTACATTGGCAACTTTCCCTTTAGCAGCCAACATGCGATAGTCATATTGGATGGTAAAGTTAGACCGTAGCTTCGAAAACTTGTTACATGTATCAAATCTCCGTCGTACCTATATCTTGTCCCACGCGTCAATATCACATATTTTCTTTTTGCGAGCATCAAGTTGTATAGATCCTTCTTTAAGGCGAAACGTCACAGTCGATTGATTATTCAAGATTTTTCATATTTAATGGTTTTAAATTAAATTTCAGAAACAATTAACATTAATAAGAAAGCCTTTGTTATTTTTATTTATCTATTATATAACTGTATATAAAAATAAATGCAATAAATTAATTATAAATATACAATGCGTACTTTTAAAATAATAATCATCATTTATGTTAGATATTTATTGAAAATGTTGCATTTATTCCAAATGTCCGACTATATAACAAGTTTAATCATAAAACATTTATTGTAAATAAATGTTTGTGTTTTAATATTTAATTCGTTGTATTCTGTATACTATCAGCACTGACACATCACTTTTAGATTTCTCCTTATTGAATTGCAATATTTTGTAATATGGTTTTTATGTAATATGATGTAATACAGCCCCCATTTTATGACTCATAAGTGATCCAAACTACATATGTGTTAGAGGCCGCAATTTCCTTTCTCAGTTGGATCAAATTTCAAGGTTAGAAATAGATGACGTCATGGAAATGTGAGAATTGAACTGTAAATTGAAATACCTTGGAACATTGTAAATAAATGACGTTAAAGTGCTATCTGTGTATGTAGCTACTCCGTTACAAGCTGATTTTGCCATTTACTGAAAGCGAGAAGACAAGATTAATGCGATCTCGAATCACGATGGACTGGCTGAAAATGTTTGATATTGATGAACCAGTTTAGGAAACTAGCAGTATATGGACACGTTTAATTGTTTTGATCTGAATTTCCACATTATCATTATAATTTATACTAGTGTCTACGTATGTGCTATAGTAGTGTATACTAGTGTATATGGTAAATTATTAAACAGAAGTATATACAAAAGTTTACAGTAATATTTCATACGGTACACCCTCTGGGAACTACATAAGTCTTGCAGCGCTATTGTGATTTTGAAATGAGTGTGCTTTAAACAGTGTAGTTGTATTCAAGACGCACTTAGTATATTTAGGTCACTGTGTCGCAGTCCTTATAAAAAGGAAGAAAATGAAAGTAATTTATGTAGGAACTTCTTAAATGTTCGCAACGACGGTTAACGGACGCGTTTCACTAACTTCGCCAATTTCTTTTCTAATTAAGAAGACTCGCCAAAGTTCGCTTGAATCCTATAATTGGTTTGAGTGTCATAAAGCCAAAGGGCTTCTTATTTTAAATACGAAATCGATCTTTGCCTTTACTTTGTCTCTTTACTTGGTCCTTAAAACTTTACTCACGGAAGGTCGATACAATTTTATGATTTATCTAGAAAAATGAAATCAAACCTAACTAAAAATGTTGTTTATATTATTGGCCTATTGAACTTTAACACAATAGAGTGATAGCCAAATCTACTTTACTAGACTTTATAAAACGTATTCGCCTTTTTGATTTTGTATGAGCGAGGAAAGTCATGACGTCAATATTCTAATAAATTGTGGTTGTTGTTATGTCTATTATTGTTTGACCAGTATTTACAATTATTTTTATATTTTAAAAGTAAGGTGAAGATAAGAGGATGATATGTATAGCAATTTATCTTGACACTCGCTCTTTTAAGTACATGTAAATTGATTTATGAGAATTCAATATAATTTAATGTTTCACGTAGTCGTCAGCCAAGCGCAGTCCACATTTGGAAGTAGGCCTCCCCAAGTCATCATCCCTTACACAACTCGTCACTCCATCGTGTTGGAGGGCGTCCGACACTACGTTTATCTAGACGCGGTCTCCACTCCCGGACTCGTCTGTCCTGTCGGCCATCGGTCCTGCGGCAGACCTGTTCGGCCCACTGCCACTCCAAATATTTTTAGAAAATATAATCAAAATAACATTGGGTTTCCCCTTCCCTCTTTAAAGCTATCAGTTTAGCAATCTTTGAAGCTAAAATAAGAGCGAGAAAATTGCGTTAAGAAATCGAAGTTTCAATTCAACTTCAATGAATTTATTTTCCGATCGCGGTCTTGTATACTAAGTGTAATAAGACTAATGAAATGCCCTGCATTCAAACATTTTCAGTCTTTGCTATGCTATGATTTTAATGATAATGATTTTGCTTACCTAGTAAGGAAGAGCAGCTCTTTTCAGTAACCTTTTCCCGTTCTTAGCATCATGCTTCTATCAGAAAAAATCATCTTATAATAAAAGCACGAGTTTATTTACTTTCAATGTTTGATCATTCTCAAATTCACATACAATCTCTCTTGAATAATGCACCCAAAACACAGGAAAAGGATGAAAGTGCTTAAGTAGTTACGTATGTGGTTCTGTGTTCAAAACTACTATAATAAACCTGTAAATGGTTTCTGGTCAGTTAGAGCATCACGTAAAAACTACTGAACGGATGTAAATGAAATTCGAAACGGAGCTAATTTATATCACGGGGCGTAACTTAGGACACTTTTTATCCCGATAAATGACGTCGTTTCCGTGGAATAGACGAAAATAGCCAAAAAGATGGTGCTGCGATCGCATCTCTTTTGGAAACTACTGAATTTATTTGAATGAAACTCTTCATAATGCTGGCTTATAACCCGAATTAACACTTAGGATACGTTTTATCTCGATAAAAGATGTCGCTTAGCTGGAATAGACGGATTAGCAAAATAGATAGCGCTACAATCACGTTTTTCAATTCACTGATAAATACCTACGTAGTCATAAACAACACGTCATTCATTAAAATATTTCAAATCAGGTTGGCTTCGACTCATCTGTATATTTTACTAGGAAGTTGTGTAGACTATATGGACTTAGTTTCTTTGTTATTGTAGTAAATTTAACAATAGACAGTAAACTTTTAGGTCTAAAAATTACAGAATATATCCTTCTTTAATCAAATATGTTATTTAGAATAATAATATCCCATCAGATATCATTATTAATTTTTCGGATTTTTTTTAGTTTAACATCCATAGTATTTGGTTCCTTTACCAGTTGCTATATTCTTTAAAATATAAAAATGACATTTTAGTTCACGAGCTTTTAACTTAGCCACTTTTTCTTCTGAGATAATATTATAGTTATTGATTGTTTCACGCAGATGTAGCGATGGGTTTAATTCGTTATTTGTGATGTAATATTGTTATTAATTGGTGTTGATGTTAAATATTGACATATAACATATGTATATAATAATGTGGCTATGATTTTTAAGCGATTTTCACCATCAGTTAGATAAATTTTTATTGTAGTTTTAGGTTCTTATAAATATATATAAAACATAATTAAGTTTTTATATACTTAACATAGAGCTACTACTACCCAGGATTTTTCAAGCCACGGGGATAGCGCTAGTAAAGCTGATATATCAGCAGTTAGATCAGTAACCAGTAATTCGTGGAATTTGATATCAGAATCGTTTGAATGTGAGATAAAATATAGGTACAATAAAATAATAAGGCGTGTGGCCGCCACCTGCGTCATTGGCATGCTCAATAATGCATCCCGTTTGCGGACGGATAGCGTACGTACGTTCCAGCCGTGAATTATGAGAGACCAACGTAGGTCTTTATGTGGGAATAGCAGAAAATATTGTCTGTTTTTCTACGGATTCGCGGAAATTTCTGGTTGAACAGTTCGATTATTCTACAATCTTTCTTAGTCTAAATGTCATTTGATTATATTGTTTCCAAGCGTTTATTTTACTTTTGATGTTTGCACGTCTATCAAGTTACATATTTCTTGACAGTAAAGTCCACATTAAATAAATGACATAATTGTCGTACTTTATTATTATGAGTGACGTAATTATGATGTTCTGTGCGTCATTTAACGCACAGTGTATTGAACCATCGACACTACGTAAATAAATCGAAAGTAATCGATTTAAAAAAAAAAAAATCTACTTTAAAGAAAAATAATTGATTAAAACTTATTTATAAATGCAGTTAATTTTTATTACCTATTACAGATGGAGTCGGTAACGCATTAGGACATTACTATCCGTTATTGAGCTGAGAAAAGAAAAATAAATGCTTGGAATAGAGTGAGATCCCAGTCACCCCAGACTTACGTGATTTTAGAAAAGATGAAATTTTTAGGATCGGTAATTTAACATAAATTTAGAAAGGAATGGATACTCGCTAAGCTGAAAGCGGGGCCGTTTTTCAGGTAGCAGGTATCAAAGGTGGAAAAAACCTTGTTAACTTACGTCAAAGTAGCAAGGCTAGTTTTTACATATATCATATACGATATTGTTATAAACAAAGATATACAGTTGCCAGACAGTTCCTGTGGGCCATAGCTTTTGACAGACACTTTAAAAAAATGTGGGAACTTACGTCATTTTAGGAAGGCTGAATTTTATATATATTATCAAGTATAATATTTTAAAATATTTTCCAATGAGTCAGATAAATCTGACGGGCCAAATATCTTCCCAGACTTGTTAAGAGTTTCGCTGTGTGAGAATTTGAAGATTATACTTGATAATATATATAAAATTCAGCCTTCCTAAAATGACGTAAGTTCCCACATTTTTTTAAAGTGTCTATCAAAAGTTATGGCCCACAGGAAGTGTCTGGCAACTGTATATCTTTGTTTATAACAATATCGTATATGACATATGTAAAAACTAGCCTTGTTACTTTGACGTAAGTTAGCATGGTTTTTTTCCACCTTTGATACCTGCTACCTGAAAAACGGCCCCGCTTTCAGCTTAGCGAGTATCCATTCCTTTCTACGTTTATATTAAACTACCGATCCTAAAAATTTCATCTTTTCTAAAATCACGTAAGTCTGGGGTGAATGGGATCTTGGACCAGAAAGGACCATGTAATTATTTTATAAGAAAGATAATTGTTTCAATCACTGAAACATTTGCAATGTCAATGTCCTAATACATTAATAAGATATTCGATGTCAATTAATTTTATTGTAACGAATTGTCGAAAACAAATCACGAGTGTTTCTGAAATCTGGGATGCCTAAGCTAACTGTATTAGTTACAAAGACTATTTTACATCGAGGGCGAACTGTCTGGATGACAAATCAAAGTCACTCCGAATAACGTGCCACAAAAAGGCAATGCTTTTTGGGATATGCACGTCCTTTGTAATTCAATGAACACCTTGATGTCGATGACGGCTATGTGCCAGAAATAGTAGCTGCTGACGTTAGCTAATGGTACGTCGATACATTTCTCACTGAAGGTTTGACGTAAGAAACGTTAATGACTTTATATAAACACAACATTATGAAGACGAAGCAGAGTAAACTCGGCGAGGAAAATAAATGAATGACGCTTTCTTTATTATGTTTAGCCAATCATTCATTGAACAAGTGTGCTGTGCGTAATTATGAAAAAATAAAATACATTAAACTATTATTATTTAATAAAATATACCTTGCAATACATCACAGTCATAGTTGTTATAAGGCAAACTAGTGGGTCTGAAAACGTAAATGAATAGATAGATCCAGTAAAGATTTTCTTTAACCCCTTAAAGAAAGAAATAAAAACTATGGTGTTATGTAAGAAAAACTGACCTTATGACAACCTCCAGAGTATAATGCTCCCGTTAACAAAAATACATAACAAAAATCCTTAAGATCTTCTAAAGTAAATATCTTTTAATGAATCGACATGCAACTGCCATTGAAGCAATTTAAAATTGATAGCCGAGTAATGCCTTTCGAGACTTCTTATTGAAAATAATAACTTCAGCTTCATCCATGTTTTAGGTGAATGGTTTATGTTACTTGACATTATTACGAATTGTGAGGATCAAGTAATAGAACTTTTATTTATTCAAAGTAAGCAATAGAATTGAAATTTCATCTAGTTTATTTTGTAATTGACGCCTCGAATTGAAGCGCACGTCTGCACGTGATGATCTTCAAAGGCGTTTCGGATTCTAGCCGTCTGTTGTCTCTAGCTCTTATTAACAGGACGTTTTATAGCTCTAATTTCCAGAGTACCTTGTCTTCATTTTTGATACGAGAACTGCTTTTAGCATAGCAGACGTTATGAGAACTAGAGCGATTTTCTAAAAACATTTTTTAACATGTTCATTTGTTCTTATTGAGCTAACGATGCAATAAAACTGCTTAGCACGAAAAGATACGAAGCTTGATTAGGTAATCGAGATTATCTAACTACATTTTGACGTGTTCAGGAATGTTTTAAGCATCTGGAAGCTATTTTACCATTACGTTTTAAATGCTCGTCAAACTTTATACCCAATAACAAGATTGTAATGTATATGCATATATATATATATGTAAAAGGCAGTCAGGGGCTATTTATGAATTATTCAGTTTTGTAATACGAAGTTTGTGTTGTAGAAAATTTGGTCTTGTCTTCACCTTCATTTCGCGGGTCTACGAGTTTAGCATAATTCGAGATAAGCCTTTCCTAACAACGGAGTTAACTACAAATTTAAATGAGTTAAATTTTACAGGCAACAAAAACAAGAATCGGTGATTACGGAAATTGTTTTGTTTTATACTGTGCAAATTAACAAAAGAAAAACTTGGTATAGTTTCTTTGTGTAACCACAATAATATAACTAATTGTTCATTTTCTGCGTCATCGAAGCTTTGAAAATATTTTGGAAGTTATTGCCAAACACCTTGCGTATGTGTTTGGTGGACATTGTTTTGGCATTTTTGTAGTGTCTTATATTAGTTTGAATGTTTGTTCAGTATGCTAGTCAATGACTTGAATGCGGTTAGAATAATATAGCACGTGTGCTCACACTCTTGTATATTGTGAAAATCGGTCAAGCGCGTGTTAATTCACGCACAGTTCTGATTCTACTCTATGTTTTTAGCATTTTGTAAAACCCAAAAAAATGTTTATTTGAAAATATCCCATTTTTTTAAAGTACTGGAAGTACGCGCATAAACTTAACAGAAAAGTGTCATTTTAGTTTACAATTTACTTGTAAATGAGGGATAAAATAATATTTGAGGTACATAAATACGTGAAGTACCTTAGACAGGACATGATTAATTATAACGACGTGTCTTAAAAAAAAATCTACAAATGCCTGTTTTTGCTACAAATATGTCAGATCGCGAAAAATTTTTATGAGACGCACAGTATAATCAAGCGACCTTAGTTCAAATGTCTGTTTATAATTCTTCTCTGCCTAGTAGGCTGTTATTGTTATTAAATGTGTTATAAGCGGTTCACATTTATATTTTTTAATTTTATATTGTGGTCTTTCTGTAAAAAGTAAAATTCTATTGACTACACAATTGGCGACGAAAAACAACTTTCAACTGACACCTCCAGCCGCAAATATCTGATCGTTAATAATAATTTTGGCAGTATGTCTCAAAGAATAATTTTATTATAGGATTTTATATTTCGATATACGTTCTTCGTGGCTGTAGAAAGAAATGGATTATCATGATAAAAATATATTCCTAATTGGGTGCTACGTGCTATTCATAAAAGAAAAATGACCACAGAATAATATTTGTACCGAAAAATCGATACTTTTCGATTGATTAGAAATTTATGCGAGCAAAATAATTATTATAAGATTTCTGAATTTTCTCTAGTAGCAAAATATTGTTCATATAAATTCTTTCTTAAACTGAAGAACAGAATGCAACAACTAAGAATCCATATAATTTATTCGAATAAAAGGAGTGTCTATTCGTGTTTAATGCCATCCGTTGTATTAGTAAAGGCTATACATAAAAACATAACGAGTGCGTGTTACAATCGGCATACCATTGGGATAATCCGAAATCAGATAGCGTATAGCACTCAACACGCAACTATTCTAATGTCTTACTTTTTCACAATAATTTTTTGTTTCGTACAACATTGATGTTAAGTGTGTATTTTCCCTTCACATACTTATTATTCTTTATTGCCTTTCCGTTGCAAAATAATTACTTTGTTTGCATGCCCATAATGACTTAGATTACGCCGCTAAACAAAAGATATGGGGATAACAGTTATAAAACGACCTTATCATGAGAAAATTTTCACTAAATTCCAATTAAACCATTTATATTGCTTAATGTGCCGTCTAATTATTTTCGAGTAATTATAGGTTAATTATACACTCAAAATAATCGGTAATGTTTCGTTTTATTAATAAACTTAATTTGAAGGACCTAAATACCTGGGAAATTGTGAACATGGTGAAAATGGTTGTGTGTAGCGTTTGCTGACGTCATAATATTCATAAAAGAGGACATGAAAAATTAATTTTCTTTCAGCAGTAATCGCATGGTTGGGTTGACGTCAAGCAAACATACTTCAGTAGTTTTAAATATTTACTGTTCATATAAGTTAAGTAAACGACTGGGGTATATTGTGGCGTGCCCGTACTTAAGATAATAATACCCTGAGGAGTAAATACGTATAATAAAGAATATATGCGCGTCACGTACACGTAAGTACGAGCAATGTGTTGATGCAAATTAATAGGATATGTTGTTCTAAAGCTTATAATATTCAATTAGATATGTGACTCATTTTACACCACATTTAATAGCAAGTTTTATTTAAAAAAAGCGGGTGATAAAAGACCCTGACTGCATCTGAAGTGATGACATCGTATTTTTTTTATAGCAATAATTGTAATGGCTGTTTAAACAATTATTAATACACTCATTTGACTCATTACAATTATAACGTTATAACTCACTATCCTTGTACAAAATAAGAGACTGCAATTATTTATTTTGTGTAAAAGGTACCTCGGTTGGTTTGATTGTCAATTGTTGTTTAAAAATTAGGTAAATGCTTGGCATTCATCGCACAACAAAGGGGCAAAAGAACCCTTTGTCGTGCCCAGTTAGTACGTTTTCGTTATTTTGCTATTGAACCATAAAAAGCATTTAACCTAAAATAGCCTCATGTCTCAAAGACCCTAATAAATGCCTGTCTAATATTGTTCAAAACAATTTTAGTTGAAAGTTTTTTTAAGCTCTATCTACACCTACCGACTTTATAGGTTCAGAGTTTTCCACTTCATGCTTGAAAGTTAGATGGTTTAAAATGTCCAGAACTTTGGGAGGTTAGTATATCTCGCCTGTTATTAACTTCATTAAAAAAGTCATTAAGAAATATTGTATGTTTCTTGAAGATCTGAGGGCCTCAAAAGGTCGTTATTGCAGATTCATATGTTGAACATGACAAGTATTAACATAAAGTGGACCTTTATGCTTTATCTTACAACTAGCAGCATATCTAGACACGTGACAATTTCACTAAGCGATTCTCCAAAGGTGACTGCTTTACGCTTTTTTTTATATAGAGGATATCCGTTTGAGGACCATAGACCGAGGGGGAAAGGTCGCAACTCGTGTTTGTGAATTCGTCAGGTCGGGGTGAAACTAGCACCTCACGTGTGAAGTGCTTTTGCCACGCTGCAGTTAGAGATACCCACTAAAACCCCTGAGTAAATGTGTTGAAATGGTATATCATGATTGGTTTTATCACTTGCAGAAAACACAGTTGTTTAAATTCACTCACAGAAATGTTTTTCCGTAGGCATATTTGACTCAAAGATATTATTCTAATGTATTTGATACAAATTCCACTGGAAAATTATAATAACAGCCCACAAACGTCCCACTGCTGGGCTCGGACCTCCCACTATACGGGAACGGACAGTATGCCCGCCTACGCTTGTCCAAGGCGGCTTCGCAATGTTGACAAATTAGTTATCTCAACTTATCTCGATGTGCAGATTTCATCACGATGTTTTCCTTTGCCGTTTTTAGCATGTTGTAATTGTAACAACTGTACTGGAGAAATTAATAAGTATTTATTTTAAAATTTTCTGTTGTGTAAGAATCCATTACAGTGACATAAGATTTATTATTGGGAACCTACTAGGCTTAGATCATATAGACATGTTATATACTAGTAGGTAATAAACATTTCTCAAATTTATAAGTGCTAAAAATCATGTAAACGTGAATGAGTATAATTAGTCAAAGTGTAGTGTGTGCTATATGTAAATCTTTACGCATTATGGCAATGTGCATTTTTATGGTCAGTAATTGCCAGTTATGAACACAAAGCGAGTTTTGCTTGTCACGTTGGTACTGCCTACTGCAGTAAGCGGCGTGACGCGGCCATGGCGGACGGTCGACAGCGGCAAGCGACGCCACAGCTCAAAAAATCGCTCAAGTTCATGGAGCTGGAAGTACAGGGCCGCCACCAGGGCGCCCATCCGACTTTCCATCGTTCCATTAAACTACACCAACACATTTTTCACCCGATTACGTCAATGGTCAAGCAAAGCCCGAGATATTTACGTCCATACGGTTATTAATAGTATCGCCTGGCGAAAAGACGACTACTCATCGACTTTATTTTAAAAAGAAGTGAAAGAAGGTAAATAAAATACTCTTGAATTGACGCGTGGTGTGTTTTGTTGGATGCGCGCCGTCTATTTCAAGCGCTCGATTGCAGTTAAACGAATATTTTGGTCTTGCCGTATACATAATAGTCATTGCGATCGAAACTATGTTTTGTTAATGCTAAGTAAAGAGCGAGTGTTGGGAGTGAAATATTTACTTAAGATTATTTTTGGAATAAAATTTATTTATTTCACAACGAGCGTCATTCTCTTTCGGCACATGAAAGTAATTACTCGTATTTTTGATTGAATGACGCATGACCCGAATGTCGTCGTTGGAACGACAATTTGGGAAGACCTTCCCTCATAAATATTTTTATGATTGCGATTAGGTAAACAATTCTATACTTATTTTGGGATATCAAAATAATCAGTCGACCCACGCAAACCATAATCAAGTGTCTTTATTCTCGATACTCACTTCCACTTTTCATAAACATTACGTGGAAAATTAATCAAATGAAACACTTGGAGATTTTCAAAGAAAATCGACACTTTTAGAAGTCTATTCACAGTATGAAAATACTTTTAAGCTCGTAGTCAATTTGGTTATAGTAGCTACTAATAAAACATCTTTTAAAACTGTAATTAGGAACGTGGTGATAATTTTGCTTTGTTGAAATGCCTTACTGTGACTTCGAAAAGACAAAAATGAGGCTGCTTCGTAACTTTATTAACTTTTGTACTTACTTAGACTTGTAAAATTAATCAAATACCTACATTGTTATCGTACCTTGGCATTGCAGTATGCAGGTACACGTTTGTATTATGGTACCATGACTTAATGATTTCTACACTAATGAGAAAATTTCAAACCTCTCCCTCACAATTACAATGCGGATATTTCCATCATTTCAGCTTACCCTTTTCGGGTTGATAGTTGCGGTGTTGTGACGCAGTTTCACGATAAGTAGGTAGATACGGCCCCTGACCTTTCAGTACTTTCCTATCAGCCCGTCTAAACCATGCCATAACCTGCCGTCTCTGACGTCAACCAACTACATGAAGAGTTAAGCAAAGCAGAATATTTTAGAAATACGCATTAAAGGATTATTGCCAACGGCAGACAGTTATTCATTAGTTAGCATTTTGTTTAACCTCAAATAAAAAACATACATCCTATATTTTTCAAGCAGCCTGTGTTCATAATATAAGCAAGATATGCTTGTATTGCAAGTAACAGAAACAGAAATGACATTTAAGACATTCAGACTAGACTAACTAGCATCGAGCTTTGTGGGCCTAGTAAGCCAAGTAGCAATATTCCAAACTCCGTATTGAAGAAGGATAAGCAGATATTAAAATATGTGCCTAGAGTCGTGCGTCTTTATAGGTTCTTCATGCATTAGAAAAACCATTTAATCTGACCGAATATTGTTTTAAGAACCTATTTTACAGCAATACTTTGTCCAAAATTAAAAGTATTCCAGATTTGTCAGGCCTCGTTTATACGGAAATTCCTTTTGATTTAGACGGATTATCATCTCAAACGTAGTTGAACCGTAAGTCTTCACCAACCATAAGTTTTATCTGTGCAAGAACGGAGAAAGAATACAATTTCCAGCGGCCGGGCGGCCTGTCGTAAGAGGCGACATAACAACTCACAGCCAGATGGTAGGGCATTTGCCCGACTGGATGGCTACCACCCCTGGTCTCAAGTATGTCGCCTTAACAACCTTGAGTTGTGTTCCGGCATTAGTGACCAGGTTCCAGTCTCCCTTAAGAGAGCAGCAGCGCTTTTGTAGCACCTTTGGTGTTGATATAGTCATGTCAAGGTGCTGGTTTACGCAGTTCTAGGATCTATAACACATATTGTTCTACAATCTGGACTTAAATACAACACTGCATCAATAACGATTATGAGACCTTACTAATCGCAATCAATAAGAAAGTTATGCCCGCCACGCACACAAACTTTTAGTTAAATCACGTTGTTATGTTACTCACGTGGAATCCTTTGTTTTAACTCCTACAATATTGAGGCTAAATGGTTAACGACCTAAGACGATAAAAAACTGTAGTGTAAAAACGTTCTTTGTTAATTGATTTAGTTATTAATATGGTTAATTTGGCTCCGAATCGTCGGTGAGGTCTGTTATTGGTTTGGCATGATCTGTTCAGAAATAATTTAATGAGAAAAATTAGCTTATTTATTTTTAAGATAATTTCATGAATCTATAAAGATGATCTACGAGGTCTAAGGTGTGACCGTTGGTCCGCTTGGCCGACTACTTCACTAGAACTGAGGTGTTCCGGGTATGTTTGCCAGTTGATTGTCAGATTCTTGAAAATGAATATTTAGATATTGCATCATTTGAAAACTTCGAACAGATGTTTATGGTAGGAATATTTAATGAAAGTAGATGAAGCAAAAGGTGCGTAGGAAGACTGAAAGTATCCTATATTCATCTTTAGCAATCGGAAGTTCATATTAGGTACATAGGTAACAGATAAAAAAAACAATATTTAATATCGGATTAAAAATAGACAATTACAACTTTAATACCTAACTTAAAATTTAAATTAACTTTAATTTAATTTTTTAACCTACCTTCCTTCTCGTATGACCTTGTCTACGAACAATCGCAGTCATTAACATTTTAAAGTGTTTACCATACATCCGTGTAACGAAATATCAATTTCATTGTTATAGATTGCGAATCATTGATCCGCAAGATGCTAGTCCTAGAACCAATGAAGCGGTACACCATAGAGCAGATAAAGAAGCATCGGTGGATGGCAGCGGAGCCCTATGTCTTGCCAACTGTGACAGCGGATCCAGCGCGAAGTCCCGCTCATGCACCCTCTCATCAAGAACCAAATGAACAAGTACTTAGGCTCATGCAGAGCTTGGGGATAGATCCTGTTAAAACCAAAGAGGTAATAATAATCACGCTATTCTTTCCCATTTCAGATCACCGTACAGTCCTATCCACTTCAATGAAAGACAGAATATTATTAATTCGCTGGGGGTTTTCTTTATATTCGCATTGATTGTTATCTCATGGGCCTTCATGTATTAAGAAATAATAATTCTCAGAACAATGACTTATTTTTCTGAGGAATGAGTTTATTTGTTGAGATGCGGAATATCAAGTTTATTCTATTATGCTATTGGTTCTCTTACGTAGTTTTCGAGTTTGTACTCTATAAAACATTTATATTTTCTAGGATAATAGTATTCTCAAAGGTTTGTGGATAATAAAATGACACCCATACATTTTTATTTTTATATTTTTAAGAATTTGATATAGAGATGAATGAAGGAATAATAGATTTGTTTACGTTTTTCAGAGTTTAAGGTCAAACAGTTATGACCATCACGCGGCTATCTACCTGCTACTTCTTGAACGACTCAGAGCAAGGGCAGCCAGTGGCGCTATAGTTTCTTCTAACGAGACTCGCAACAGGCCGCGACGCTCGGCATCATCAGTCGCTGACCACACACTAGCAAGAGAAGCTCAAGATGCACGGCGGGAACATCATGCTAGGTTCGTATTATTTAAACTGTTTAGAATAGCCATGCTATATTTTTATTAATTTCCACTAGAATAAATAATATTACTGAATTTGTTGAAATGTCAACAAGCATAAATCATTTCGGAGGAAATAGTAGTTAATTTTGTTGTATTAATTATTTATTTACTACTATTAATGAATAGTAGATTGCGTCAGTTAAGGGTTATTTATTTTAGTTAATCTATTATTCGTATGAAGACTATCCATACAACAGACTCCTCGAGCTAATAATTTCGATCTGCATAATGTTGTACAATATATATTATAAATTTAGCTTTGTGTGTTTGTTTCTTTGTTCCTTCTTCGTGGTCTTGGGAATGGATCAAATTATCATGAATTTAACTAGGTATATAACAATGATGGACATAGTATGGATTACGGATGCGAAGTTTATGTTGAACGAAGTCCGTGTATGTTACATTTAAATACTTAATCTTTCATACTGTAGTAACAATTAAAATCAAATAGATTTAATAGCATTTCTGAATTATTGTATGTTATAATGTTAATTATGCTAATAATATTTTGTTGTTAATTACAGATTACTCCATGCAGGGGAGTCCCAGTCGCGGGAGTATGGAAGAGCGACTCCTAGTATATCTGCTGCTCCGGCGGACCCGTCGTCCGCCGAAACGCAGCGGTTGCTCTCTTTAGCAGGAGTGAACATGACTGAACAGAGACTGCTCCAACGAAACTCCGACCCTTCGGATACGCATCGGAGCTTTCTAGTCGGAAACCTTGATGCTCCTAACAGAAACCACGAAACAGAATCCACTAGGTTACTTTCTATGAGAAATATTGACGTATCTCAATCAAATCAAAGGCTAGTCACTAAATTAAGTGAACTACCGACGCATAGATTGCTAACTTCAACTTACGAACAACAACAAAACATTTTAAAACAATCTAGTGAGGATTGTCGACGCCTTCTACAACAGTCCACTACTGTAGGGCCTGAAATCAATAAAAGTACTGCAGACGGAACTAGACTTTTAACTTCGTCTAGTTTCGATTCAAAATGTGCTATCGACGTCGGAAGGAGTTCGTCGGCTACCGATCATAATGTTATAGCCAATTTTCTACAAAATTCAGCGTCAGCCACAAATTTCAATGTTGAATCAGTTAAATTGCCCAATTCGACAACATTTACAATGTGCTCCGAAGCAGCTAAACTCATGAATACCTTACAACAATCGCCGTTACCTTTAAAAGGGACCGTTACTTTAAGTACTAGCCCTATACCATCACAACTTGGCGATACGAAATTAAGCAGTGTTTTGGAACAACCTAAACCTCTTGAATCGACTAGACTGGTATCACAAGCACAACAGCAAGAACTAAATCGACTTCAAACAAGTACACCCCCATTCAAAGATTATATGAATCACCATATTCCAGTATATTCATATTTACAAAACACTGCTGGACCTTCCATGTCAAGTAATGCTGATACAAATTTTTGTGTAACGACGCCTGGGACCGGTGATTTATTTCCAAATACTTTATATAGGCCAGATAGCAAGTTCTCATTAAACAGATACACCACAAGTCAGAATTATTCCCAAGGCGTTCAAGGACCTAGTAATAACGAGCCGACAAAATTTCAACAGCAGTATTCATCATCGACGGACGAAGGCTGCGAAACAGATATGGAGGATGTTGCGTGCGCCCCAAGCGGTGTTCAAAACAGACTTTGCTCCTACGCAAGTTCTAGTTCCAGTAGTGGAGTGGTAACTTTTTTTAACAACAAAAGTTTAAGTCAAAATCTTAGTTGCGACTCGTCCCAAAGCAATTTTTCTACATTCGAAAGTTTGGACTATCAGTTATCAGATTGTTCCAGCGAGTTAGCTAGTAGTTTGCCAAGCTGTACATCTAACGAAGATAAATTGGCTTATGAAAATAGTTCACTTGTTAATACCAGTCCAATGCACCCGTGCGTCTATATATCTTCGTATAATAATAAAACTCCCGGTACGGGGATTATTACGCGACATAATCCAATAAATTACCAAGCAAGTAATAAAAATTGTTCTCGTGCAATCACACGGAGTCCAGTCGATTTCAGAGAAGGAAGACGAGCTAGCGACGGTTTAGTAGCACAGCAAGTAGCTCAGTCTAACGACTCACAAAAGAATACTTTAGCATTCAATAGTCAACGATTAAATGAAAACTGTAAAGCGAAAGGAGTTTTAGAATTGCATTTAGTCCAAAAAGAGGCTCAGAAACTAAAAACTCAATATCAGTCAACTATACCAGCGGAAGAAATGACACAAAGACAATTGCAACACAACCAATTTGCCGCCAGTTTCAGTCCACATTATTTCGATACTAAGAATCCGATTCCAAAACGAATTAGTCTTCCAGAAAGTTTTAATTATTCAAGCACGTCTCCTCCGATGCCCGCTAGTCCAAAAATGGTGGCTCAACTGCAGGAGCCTACAGAACTAACGCATGGTGCTTCAGGATCACAAGTCAATAAGCCTCCTTTACAACAGCAATTGATGCAGCATAGGTTATTCCAACAAAAGAGACAATTACTTCAGAAGCAGATGACTCCGACGAACATAAGCGGTCATGAGATGGGTATTCACACGATGCAAGCAGGCCTCAGCAGGCGGCAAATGCTCCGGCAGCAGAGTTACAAAATCGCACAGCAACAACAGATACTTCCGCCCTTACCTCTCACGGAAACCGAAAACAGGGATTTATTAGCATTTCAGGCGATAGTCGAAGGCCCAAACCGTTCCGCGAAACCAAAGCCAGATGAGGTGCAAGAGGAAGCCGCAAAGTTTGCTTATCAGGGATCCATGGAGATAAGCATGTTGAATAAAGATAGGTTAGGGAATGAGAATTGGTCCAACTTGCCGTCCAGTTTGCAAAATGCTTGCCAGATATCTGAGTTGGCAGGGAGAAGGGAAGGGGAGATGGAGGGTGCCCCCCTCTCCGCCATGGACGCGCCGCTGTGGCCTGCGCACACGCATTGGAACGCTGGCCTTTTTCAGCCGCAGCCCTGCTTCCAGGTATTCCAACAGATCAATTGAGTAGTTCGCCAATTTACGTAGAACTAGCGTTAGATTTGTCATTTGCAGCGCGAAGGCCGGTGATCGAGCGAATCTAAATTATCTTACAGAATATGCTAGATTTGTATTGGTCTCATTGTAGTGTATTTGTAAAGTATTGTATTAATTGATGGCAATTAGTATTATAATTTCACTGATGTAGATACAATATAGAGTGCATGACAATAACTAGCGCTTTAAATTATGTGTTACACCGTTACAACAGAGTTAAAAGTAGATCAGTGTATTATTCAAATACAGCCATTAGTGACATATATTATTTTTTCCACATACAAATATTTACAAATTTATAGATACAATCGCAAATCGCTGTCGTCAGAGAGCGTTCCCGAAATGATCGCTGCATTGCCTTTTTTATTACCACAATTATTATTATTTTGAAGAATTATAAACAAGAATAGATTTAGTCGATTAGAATCAGTATTTGTACTAAATGCACTCATTAAAACGTTTTATAGTAAATTGAAGATTGAAACTTACTCTTCGACCTTTCATTCCTAAAGTTGAATACATATTCAAATTTGTCACTTCAACATGTGTAGTAATATAATTATTCCATTTAAAGTCTTACTTGCCAAGTATTGTATTATTTTTATAGGAATTATATGATTTGCATTTTACCTGAATTACGCAACATCACTTCAGAATGTTCCTATGTATTTATTCAATAATATTTCTATCCATGCTACATTATCTTTTATTAGGTGTAAGTATATGTTTATTATTGGATATTATAAGTTAAATGTCAATAATTCTTCATTGTGAAAGTCTGTATAGTTTTCTTATTATTTTCTGATGTAATAATTAAAATTTTATGTAAGATGTGATAGCTTTACTTAGATAAAAGTTTATTTAAATATTTACCAAGTAAATGTAAAATTTATTACAATAGCTCTTTGTTTTATTTTGACACCTTTTTCGTTTGCAAATGGCTTTTTCCGTAGATAACACAGCTGAAATAAAATTAATTTGCTGGTATTTATAATGATAATATACAAAAATATCTTGTTTTGTTTACTGACTTGACAAATGTTAAATAGTATATCATTCCTTTTAAAACTAATTTAAAAAATAATACGTAGTTGGAATGAACATTGTCACACATACGATAATAACTCAAACCCTTGACGTACCAGTTTATTTTATTTTTAAATAAAATGATACTACCGAACAGTCCTTGTATTAAGCAATTGACTTTATTTTTCAGGCGATTTGCATTCGTAATTCTAGAAATTCATTTTAAAGAACAATTTTCTTTTTAGGAAATTACGCGAAAAATATTCTTATTTTAATATTTCAGGCAAACTGGCCGGGACACAGTCTACCACCGCCAACTGCAATGTTGCCACTCAGCGAGAGTCCTATTCTGGAGCTGACTGAACAAATGGAGTCCATATAAAATATTTTAGCTCTATCCTTTCGTATTAAGTCATTGGCGCAAATAATAAGAAACAACCAAAAATGTATATTATGAGAATCATACAATGCCGTTACTATATTGTATTATTATAGAGGCTGGCTAGAAGAGTGACGTTAAAAAAATTAGTTTACGTGACGTATAAGAATTATAACTCCTATAAAATTCTAAACATGCCGTGTCTGTAGATTGAATCCATTTAAAAATAACAACTGGAATAGACTAAATGATGGAGAATACGATGCAATTTTTTTTCAGATTCTTGTCCGTTTGTTCGGAATTCACGTAAAAATTACTGGGCCGACTTTAATGCGGTTTTCGCCAAAAGACAGCAAATTCTTAGACTTCAAATCTGCGCTACTATTTTTTATTCTAAGAATCGCGCAGAAAATTTCTGGGAATGATTTAAAATGGCCAGATAAAAAAATCGAATTCCAATGTGGTTTTTTCACAGATCGAAAGCAAATTTTATGTAATAAAATGTGTGATATTTTTTATCTCGGGAATCCCGCGGGAATTTTCCCGGGAGCGGTTTGTAGTTGTACGGGTGCATAAAAATTAGCTTATACCGGCAGTTTTCACTAAAACGATACCTTATATTCTTTTTTAAATACTATGGTACTTCGTGTCCCGGGAATCCTGCGGGAATTTCAAGTCAAGCGTGGATGAAGTCGCGGGCATATCCTAGTATTTAACAAAAAAAGATAAAAGTACGACGCAACATGATAATAAAGCACGATAACCGTGTGTGTGCGAGAGTGATAGGAGTATATTTTATTCGAGTCATTGTATTCATGGCGAAAAAGGTTAATTAATAGGTACATGCAATTCAATAAGGTGTTATAATTCTCAAGTCAACAGTCTGCTCAAAACAATAAATATAAATTAAAAAAAATGTCTACTTTTCTTGCAAGACTATAACTTTTTTTAAATTCTTCCATTTCCTAATGTTATTTAACTTAAGGACAAAATAGCTAAAATTTAAATTTTTCAATAAAATCTCAACTTGGGAAATGTCCATCTCTGTACGTTTGAAGGACGATTAAAGCAAAAAAAGGCCGATTAAAGGTAACTTTTTTTATAGGATTACGAAAGCTTAGATTCTTGCGCAATTTTTAAAGACACTACGGAACCATGTATTTGCCTTTTAAAATTATTGATTTAAATATAAATTCAAGTCTGTTTCGCTCGAAATATTTTTTATACTTTCAAGTATAATTTTTGTAACTTGCATTAGTGTTAGGGTGCTGATTATTATACGTGTAAAAGTACAATTCACAACGTCTGAGTTACATGAAAAAAACTCCCAAATGAACATACCAAAAAATGAAATAAAAAGTATTTAAGGCCGACGTGGTCAAATTTTTTTCCAAAAATAACTCGATAACTAACATTTTGGTAAAACATATAGGGGTAATTCGGATACCCCTTCATGTAAACTAACAAAAAAATTCTTTTGAATGTCACTATTTTGGCCAGCTTGTATATACATCATAGCCTTTAACAATATTTATTTCAATCTCGGATTGATTGCAGATTACGCTAAACTGTTATAACATTTATATTAACACAAATAGCATTTTTATATTGCGAAAAGCAGCCAAACAGGCAGATGGCCCACATGTTAGAAAATAGCTACCTACCGTCGACTTGCATTAAATTATTAACTTAATACCAGAGAAAACCTCATTTCTCTGGTATTAAGTTAATAATTTAATCTATTATTTGAGTGTGGGGCAAATAAACAATCAATCCCAAGATCGTGCGTTTGAAGCATGGGAGATCCATGGTAAGAATACAATATCCCTCTGGATTAGACCCTTATGTTATGCTAATCCAGCGGTGAATTAGATTATAGGCTGTGTATATCCAAAACATTTAAGTATATTGTGCGTTGAATTACGACATTTTATCTTCTCTAGTTTAAACCCTTTCCACACGATACAATTTGATTGCCAATCAGATTTGCAAATTGAATTAGCTACAATTTAATTGCTCATCCACACGTACAGAAGAAAATCGCCAATTTTATCTTGTTCCCTCTGCTGAACGGATTTGTGTCAAGCACGATGCCTCTTAACAAGAAACAAAAATTTGGGTTGATTTTGGCTCTAACTACAAATGTAGATGAGGAAAAAAAAATAGAAGACTATGGGCAAAACAATGGTTGTTCAAGATTTAAAATCTCCATTATTGGCTGTTTTGTATCAATGGATACATCATCGTTGCCGTTATCCTCGTCGTCCATCTTGAAACCTGCTCTGCACGCCGTTGTGCTGATGAATACATCAAAAAATTTGCCAACTAGCGTTTGATTGGACACAATGGACTCTTGCGGTCCGGACCAACTATTGATCTTGGATTTCATATTTCTATCCACACTACACAATTCAATTGTCAATCTAGTCAAATTGACCGTAAAATTGTATCGTGTGGGAACCATTTTAATTATAGAAGGCAGTTTCTCCTTTGAATGTGATTATTAACATACGTCATTCCGATACGATACGTCAAGGCGCCAATGACATAATGCGATCAAAAGGCTTTGGAGACTTATCAAGATAAGCTAATCGGATAAACCTATCTATACATTAACAAATAACAGACATTGTTAAACTTTATAAATAGCTTGCAAGAAGGATACCTACTATGAATGACAATTATCCAGTGAACAAACTGTTAACCAAAGGGTGGCATAAGTCAGTCGTCTCTCATTTTTAGTAAAGGAAAACAATAAACAAGTAACGTTTTATTAATTAAAACGTTTTTTGGGGCCCATATCATATAAAATTGGAAGTATTATTAAGTTATTTTCATTGTTAAATTTAAATAGAGTCAGAATTAAATCAATAAGATTCCATAGGTGTACGTTAAATCGATACTAGAAACAACATCTAGTAAACAAAGTAAAACTAACCATCATAACGACTGCATTCCTATTGGTCTTTTTCCAAGTTTACGTATTAGCTAGTATTAAACAAATACACAGATAAACAATTGGCAATGAAATAAATTTTACTAAATTTAGAGATAAACAAAACGACAATATCAATGTAGGCTAAGGTGTTAAAAGAATATTACTTTTAGTTAGTAAACCATGTTAACACGAATGCGAAATGTTATCCCTATTCATTGTATATTTAACAAGTCTAAACATAAGGAAGAGATTATGTGTGCAATAAGTGATTAAGTAATATTCTCATTTACTGTACTTATATTTCTTTACTGAAATGAAAATTGTAATGTGTTCGGGCGAAAACGTAGACAATGCGAGCTCCCTGTAAATAACTACCTCTAATTAACTTTGGAAACAAGACTGAATTCAGTGTCAATTCAGAAGATTGTTTGACCCGATAACATCAAGTCGATGTAACAATAAACAATTAGTGAAGTCTGTCGAAGTGTCGAAAATGTTTGATTAAAGTATTGCGTGGTAGTGCCATGGTAGCTGATTGCATTTAGGGTGATGTAGATTGAAAATATCATTAGATGCTCTTGGTAGGATTCGACATAAAATTATATTTATCAACCAATATTCGACGATGTTTAAAAGGAGGAGGATGTTCGTAAATATAGATGCCGATTTCCTTTAAGGATGATTACATATTGGCTAATATCGCGTGAGTGACTGCTACTTATTGTTAGCTATATTTTACCGTTTGGGTGAAGGAGCGGTATTAGAAGTGACTATAATGCTGTTGCTTCCAGCATGGTTTAATTTTTTTGCGAAAAACTCTTGCTCAATGCCACTTGATTGATACTTAGTCTTGTCAATTTAGCAATTTTTCACATGTGCTCAGGCCCGCCGCTACCTGTAAGAACGCATGAAGAAACAGTGATTATTTAATTCCGAATTTAACAACGATTATCTACAATGAGTTGGCCAGTCTTTCTGTTATCTCCATTTATTTGTTACTTACTAGCGGCCCGCCCCGGCTTCGCACGGGTATTTAATAAAAAAAATTTTTTTTTGATAATATAATATAGCCTATGTCATCCAGGGATAGTGTAGCTTGCCAACATTGAAAGAATTTATTAAATCGGTTCACTACTTTAGGAGCTTATTCAATGCAAACAAATAAACAAACAAATCTTTCCTCTTTATAATGTTAGTATAGATGTATCAGTTTTTTTTTCTCACATGGTCCGGACTAGATATAGCTACATCTCTGTTCGGAATACGTGAGAATTAAGAGTGCCGAGTAGATAGGTAGACATATTCAGTAAGAAAATGGCTAAATTTATAATTAATCGACTGACGTGAGCAAGCAACTTTCTAGTCGCAACGGGTTGAGATGAGTACGCTAGTCGCGTTTTCCAAACTTCAAATTCTCAAGTGATAGTAGTGATGTGCGATTAGACTAATATAGGTCATTTGTCAAAATAAATAAAGTCCAAATACAGTACCAATATCTCTTAGTAATATCTCAGTACTATCAAATTTATAAATTAATCTCGTAATAATCAGATACAATTGGTTTTATGGTTTCTTCAACATTGCTAAATCTAAATTTCAAAACAGTTCAAAAAAATAACGAGCTTTTTACAAAAGATAATAAAATAAAAAATGGAATTTTATATGAGACTAACATATCATACTAAAGAAAATAAATGTGCCGTTACTTCTGTTTTAACTGTAATATCTGCAATATTAGTTGTTTCGACAATTTTTTTATCAGTGTGATGCAGTATAGTAGAAATGTACCTATTCCACAACAAATTGTTAATATTCGTGCCAGCTTTTACATTAGATAAGTATAGTGTTTTAGGAAACACACAGGTATCTTCACATCAAAAGTATTTAATTAGAATTTTTATTATATTCTTAACGCCATTTGTCGAAAATTATAAAATCAATAAGACATGTTTAACATCAACTAGACTAACGCCATCTGTTCGAAAACTAAAGAACTAATATCGATGTAATCATGTAAACAGAATGTTGTTTAGTTAAAAATACGCCGGTAATAATCTTATTAACTAACAACCGCTTTTTGATAGAGCAGCTATTAAAATTTTACGTTAAGTAACAAAATTATAAAGCTTAAAGGATGTAACTTATTAAAGTTTTAGAAAAATTTACCATAATTATGTATGCAACAAAAAATATTTTGACATTGCAACAACTGACGTAAATTGAGGGTTTTTGGTAAAAAGTCAAACACCAAAAATGCAGTCAAATAATTTTTTACATCTATAAGTAACTTTAGGTACCCTTTTTATTACCTAATGCTGATATTAGATGGATCAACCAAATTAAATCAATTTGATTGAAAAGTACGGCAATGAATGAACACGACGGTATTCGATGACATTGAATGATTAAAGATTGTGTTTTTATATATCAATTTGGTTGATTCATCCAAATTGAAAGACATAAATGAACTATCAACATCGGCTTTAGTTTCTTTTATTTTGTACGTGTGCAGCAAATTATGTAATAAATGTTATGAGTCAGAAGTCAAATAGCTTATTAGGTAAATTAATATTATTTTTATCATCATATTTTAAACGTAAGATTATAACAACGGCTTTTGGCAAAAACTTCCTGCAGAATCTTCATGTCCGCCCGTGTCTGTATATTATAAGTCGTTTCCCCCAAACACTTCGTTTTGCATAAAACATGTTACAAAAATAGATATTCTATATTCGTCTGCACAGTGGTGTAGTAAAATTCGGGTTCGGGGTGGCTGTCATAGAGGTAACTGAGGGATGATTTTTTTAAATTATAGTGATGTTCTTTAACGAGATTTTTATTAAGGCGAGGTATTTGCTGTTCTAGTCCTTAAAAGTTCCCCCCTTTAACTTTTTAATTATGGCGCGGAAGATTATGAAAAAAATAAAATTTAGTTTGAATCCGATCCGTTGAGTAATATTTTTGAAATAGGGTTTCTTTAAATACGTCGCTTGCCTTTACGAAGCCCTTCATTCTGCGTGACACTTGGCCGTTTTTATTTAAAAAAATACCATACATGGTAACATGTACTTCATATACCGACGGTAGCGTACTAATAATATTTGAAACTAAATTATAATCCTTTTGAGACTCGAGGCAAAGTATAGAAAATGGTAAAAACGTGTCAGTAACAATATATTCATTCAAGTTGTTATCAAATGATGATCAGAAAGATCCGTTTAAAAAGTTGAAAAGCATAAAATATTTATGTAGTTTTAAATGGTGGCCGAGTTTCACCAAATTTATAGAAGCTTTACCAAATCGTAACAATAAATTCATACGTAAGAAAATATTTAAAATACATTAATAATTTCTGATAAGACAACATCTTGTAGAAATTAGTTGTTTAGGTGTTTTGAAGCTTTTACACAATTAGTTGTATAACCATTGTATTATATTCCGAGAATTAAGATTAAAGTGTCACGTTATTCGCGGTTAAATAATTGATTAGGATATTAGGTAAGTAGAAAATTTTATATAACGGACAAAGTAGTAGGCCTTAGAAACCATTAAAGTGTGGCACATTAATTTACTAGCTTCAGAAGCCTTATTTTATCGACTTTCGACATATTTGGAGTATTTTTGAAATTAATGTTTGAGTTTTGGTTGTGATATATAATATTATTATTATGAGTATGTATGGCTATTGTTATTTCATGTATAGACGCAGTCCTAATACAATAATTCAAAAGATCAATTGTTTTATTTACACCATAATCTATTGTCGCCTCACGAATGATGTCGCGATTTCTTGTACTGGCAAGTAAATGGTTTTTTTTAACAAATAAATTTACTTAGTCTATTTGAAATAGGACGTTATGTATGACATATCCATAACACGTAACTTGTAGCGTTATCTTAAACTTTCCTACGAAATAAATATTAGTTTTAATTATATAAAAATGTATTTAATCCTGTTACTAATTAACAATAATCTTAAACTTAGAATCCCGATGTTTATATTTCTATTTACGTAATTTCTCTCATACCGTCCTATTTGAAATAAGACTACTTAAAAAAATGCATGCAATTGTATAGTATTCCTTTAAAATAGATAGATAAATTAGCTTCGAGACGTTTTTGAGTTTGTAGTAGTGTACTGTCAGCACGTAAATAAATAAACTAATACTTTTTATATATTTTATAGGAAGGTATTTAATATGAAACGATATTAAAACAATAAATATTAATCTCTATAAATATTGTAAACGCGAAAGTTTGTAAGAATGGATGTATGGATATATGTTTGTTACTCTTTCACGCAAAAACTACTGAATGGATTTTGATGAAACTTTACAGTAATATAGTTTACACATCAGAATAACACATAGGCTATAATTTATAAAGATATACTGTGAATTATCCAAAATATAACGATTTTCCATTACCATGCGGATGAAACCGCGGGCGCAGCCAGTATTAAATATATTTATTAATATTAAATTTCAAGTTTATGAGTCCTATAAATATACAAATACAACAGTACAATAAAAACGCAAAAACGCCTCGAAAATAATTTAGCTGTACTATGTTGTTTAGAAGAAATCTATCCTCTTTATTAACGCTCGATAGGTATCATAATAATGAAGGATCATATTTTCATATTTCACCACTTTGAGGACGAATGGATGTTTATTAGTCTTTCGGGCTAATACAACTGAACTGATTTTGATGAAAACTCTACTGTAATATAGCTTACACGTCAAAAAAATATAGAGGCTATAACTTACTTAAATTGGCCAAAGTAAAAGGATAAGTGTCAATCCTGCGCGAACTAAGTCACGGGCATAGCTGGTTAGCTATGCCCGTGACATAAAGGAATGTTTATATGATCTAAGGCTAATCATCAATATTCCTAGGTAGGTACTTACTTTCCCTCCAACCACGGTTTTTTCCATCGTGTAGTTAAAGGTAATTTTATTTGGAAGATACGTATCATAAAGCTGATAAATTATTTTTATGAGGCTATCGGGCTAACGATGTTCAACACTTTACAAGTAGGTATTTATCAATACGATACGACATGTTGATATTAAACAAAAATACACAATAACATTGTAGGTAGGTGCTAAAGGTGTTAAGTCCGATTTAATTTCTGCGGAATGTTTCACTGATTATCAAATTATAATAGCATTATCAGTATAGTGCTAGGAATGTTATCGTACATCGTGTTATAAGGAAATTATAATACGGTCAATCACACTTTACGTGTATTGGACATTGGGCACTTATTGCTTATAATTATTGAGATTAGTATCGAATTTGAAGTCAAGGGAATTATTGGATGTCGTACGTATATTTTTTCTTATTTAAACATTTATTAGTTAGTTAGTTATTTAATTTTCGAATAGTTATTTCTTATCTGCAATTGGTTTGTCAAATAATTGTTATTTTCCATATGGCCCTTGTAAGGCAGGCTAGATTTAAAAAAAAATGAAAAGTTAATTTGGATTCAACTGAACAACTCAAAATTCTTCGGCTTTTCAGCGGAAATTTGGAAGGTGTAGTTTTTCTTTATTTTGCTTTAAATCGTTTTATGATAAGATAACATGTAACAATAACCATACACCAAAAATTATTCTAAATCATATACAAAAATTATATATTTTTTATACGTAAGTACAGAAAGTTATTTATATTTTGACATTGTTCCACCACTTCAAATAAAATTTAAAATCTTAATGATTAGAAAGGATTATAAAACACATATTTTGAAAAATAAAAGGTTATAGATAGTTTTCAAAAGCTTGAGATAATAAATATTTGAGTGTTATTTTATTTTTGAAAAATCGGCTTACCATCCGGGAATTACAATTAAAATATCATTCATGCTTTTTCTCCCAAGTATTGATAAAAAATTCGCCATGAGGTAATTTGATATTTTACTTTCGAAAAAAAAATGAAAACGGAAAAACAGTTTTTTTAAATCCAAAAAATACTTAAGATAAAACGCTGAGAATTTGGGTGAATTATTTTTATTTGGTAATAAAATGATCCCCATAGCAAAAAACAAAACAAAAGTAGAAAACGCCGCGGGGGATGTTTTTACTTAGAAACCCAGCTATACCCTTTCATGAGTGTCTTGAAAGTGAGTTTTTTATCTGCTCACAAAATTTGTTGTTTGGCGCAGGTAAACAACTTGCTTTTTACAATTTGAATAGGATCGGGTGAAGAGGTTATCTAAAACTAGTTTTTGGGTGGAATTTATTATCTTGAAAACTATTCTAAAATCTAAAACTGTGAAATACTTAATATTAGTTAAATTCACAAACCGTACAGATGACCAAATTGGTCAAAAGAGGTCACCATTGTCTAAGGGTCTAATTACACTATCATATAAATATGATCTCATATCTGTAAAATTCTATGATCATATTTATAATATATGATGCTGTTCGTCATTTTTACATATTGCACTTCCATAAATACTGTTACAATTAAAAATAAATCAAATATTACATTTGAATTTGGAATCTGTCATTTTTATATGATTGTTCATTGTGTTTTCTCATTTTGGCGCCAGTACATTGTACAACATTTTGCGATATTAAAATGGAGTGGGGCGATAAAGATAACCGAATGGCTGTGATTGCATTACACAAAGTAGGTATGGAGCCAAATGCAATTTTTAAAACTCCATACGCTTGGTATTAGTCAAATGTTTGTGTACCGGACTATTAATAGGTACAATGAGACCTCTTCTGTTTGTGAAAGAAAAAGATCTGGTCGTCCACGTAGTGTTCATACGAAAAAGGTGGTCAAAGCAGTAAGGGAAAGAATTCGAAGAAATCCTGTCCGAAAGCAAAGATTTTATCTCAGGAGATGAAGATGACCTAGAATCATGTCGCGTATTTTAAAAGATGACTTAGGACTTGCAGCCTGTAAGAGATGCATTGGTAATTTCTTAACTCATAATTTAAAAAAGAATAGGGTTGTAAAATCGAAACAACTACTGAAGCGGTACGCAAAGGGAGGTCACAGAAAAAAATTGTGATCTTAATCCGCTGGATTATGATTTATGGTCAGTTTTAGAGAGTACGGCTTGCTCTAAACGCCATGATAATTTGGAAACAGTAAAACAATCCACACGACAGGCAGTGAAGAATTTTCCCATGGAAAGAGTGCGTGCTTCTACTGATAACTGGCCTCGACGTTTAAAGGACTGTATTGCAGCCAACGGAGACCACTTCGAATAAGCTTTTTATTTTTTAAATTGTTTTATATTTATGTATTAAACTAACACACTGTAAAACTTTTAAATGTTATTTGCAATAGAAAAAAATAAATTTTCTTTGTTACAATATTTATGGTAAGACTAGGTAAACGTCATACTTTATGAAGATCATAGACTACTGAGGAGATACTATCAAGATGTATAATAATTTAGCCGTGTTTTCCGTTGCCATGAGTGCAATTTTATTAACTGCATTAAAAATATAATAAAAACGATCAAGAAAACAAAAACAAATAAAAGACGTGTTTAGGTTAGATCATCGGTGGTAAGGCGATCAGAGAGAGGGGTCCATAACACCTTGCTCCAAGAACTGAGATTGGAAGAAAAAAATTCTCACAAGATATTGCAGTCGGAATTCTTGCATTTTGACGCCAGTTTTGAGGTTAGATGGACGATAAGATCATATTTGTAAGCTTGCTGTCAATATGACCTCTTAACTATGATCATAGAAAATATGAATCATATACATTTTGAACATATTTTCGATGCCGAGGATGAACATATAGGATAATTTTTGGTCATTTTGGTTATTTTGATAATTTTGGCCATTTTGGCGATTTTGGTCATTTTAGTCATTTCGGCATTTTAGTAATTTCGGCCATTTTGGTAATTTTGGTAATTTTGGTAATTTTGATCAATTTCGTTATTTTCATCATTTTTGTAATTTAGATACACGAGACTCGACACAGGCTACTACTTTTAATCGTAAAAATAAAACTAGGGTAGAAAATAGAAGATGACAGTTTCTATGGGAGATCAATAATTTATTTAGTTTATAGATATAAAAATTAATCATTTATAAAAAATGCGATAGTATCTCGGCCTGTCTATCTGTTAAACTGTCACAGAAAAACTACTGTAGTACTGGATCGGCTTTGCTATAATTTTGTACATATGTAGGTAGTTTAATACCAAAAATGGACATAGATACTTTTCATCCCGGGAGATGGGATAGTATGCGATATAAAATGAAGTGAATCTTCCGGGGGCAAATAGCACTAAAATAAAAATTTTATACAATGTAACCTGTATTAATGCTTGCTCTTTAAACTAGAGGTACGCACTAGTTTGACCCGCGGCGCAGCCATAAATTACTAGTTATTTTACACTGATGCGATTTTGGATGTTCAATTCACGGAGTAAAATGCTGGTTCGATCATTTTACTCCGTGAATTGAACATCCAAAATCGCATCAGTGTAAAATAACTAGTAATTTATATCCCTAAATTAAGCAAGTTACGCTTGTGTTACGGGTAATATATAACGGATTACTCTGAGCTCCATTCCAGACATCTAGACCATAGTAAATAACGGAGAAAACTCGTTTTCCAAATTTACCATACAAGGAATCGAAACCAGAAGCCTCTGCGTTGTAAAGCGGTTTTTTTTTAAGGCTGGGGAAATGCGTTTCGCACATACCGGGTCTTTTGCTTGGGATTAGACCGTTGTTGATCATGGAGGCTTTCCACTGAGGCAATCCAAACAATAATCAACCGGCTTGTGTGTAGACTCGACTAATCAATACCCCACTAAAACCACCCTCCTCCCATGTGCCCCGCGCTTATGGCAGGAAAGGCGTGAGATACAGAACGTAGTTACGCCCACACCGATCCTAGCGCACAAGTGCTTGAGAATGCCCCGGGAGAGGCAAACTCACTTCGTCAACAGGGGTGAAGACTCCTCTGCTCCCTAGATGCTAGAGGGCTCCTGCAGCGGTATTTCAGGGAAGGAGGTCATGCGCATACCTGCGCCTCCGGGCTCCCGACTGACGTCGGCGCCCGCGAGACGCATGCGCACTACCATCTCTCTCCCCTATCTCGTTCCGCGGCCTCCTTATGAGACACTACCGTCTCGCAGAAATTGGCCGCACCCACCCACCAATCGTCGCTGTGCAGCATGGCTTGCACCAGATCGCCCAGCGATTCGATCGGTCCTACAAGTGTCTCTAGTTCAAACCTCTGAGGTGCCCATGCTGCGCACTCGACTAGCGTCTGTAACGCCGTGTCTAGCGCGCCACATTGGCGGCATTGGGGTGAAGGCAAGCAGCCCGCAATCTGACACAGATACTTATCGAAGCAACCGTGCCCGGTAAGTATCTGTGTCATTCTGAAGGTCAGGGTCCCGCGTTTCCGCGAGAGCCATCGCAACAGCTGCGGTCGAACCGCTTCCACCGTGTCAATGCCAGCAACAGGGTTTTCCAACTCTACTGACCAAGCTTGGATCATGGCCGCGGTTTCCCGCGTCCTGATCACCTGGAGTTCGGCCTGGCCATAGACCAGGCCACGGGCGAGGGCATCCTGTCGGGAGCGCTGAACTTTGGCTATCACGTCCGCCTGGAGAGGCCAGGGCGGATCGCCTGCCAAGAATGTCGACGCCGTCCACGACACTGTATGGTATCCTCGGATGGTCCTCACCGCCAGGACCCGTTGTGCGCGGCACAACAAGGTCCTAGCGGTAGGTCCTATTGTGGCGGTGAAGTGCAGTGGACCATACAGGTGCACCGTACAGGGCCATACTCCTAAGGATGCCCATATTGCGTTGTAGAGCGGTAAGCCAGCAAAGGCTTAGCCCGCTCAACCACAGAGGCCGTCGATCCCGATCGTCGGCCACAGATCCTACCAAGATAAGCGTACATCGATTATGAAGGAAAGTATGCAGTCCATTTATCTTCACTTAGTTTCCGAAATGTACATTTTCTGGAACCTATTATAGTTAACTACTTTTAAATAAATATTTAAATACTGACCCCGTTTTCCTTTAGACTTACCAAGGATCGACCACAGGGTAAATGGACTCCTAGCTTGCAGGTTTCTCTCGGCTGCTAGTCCTAACAGTAATTCAAAGTTTTATCGATAAGTTGACACATTAAATCTATTTCCAGAAAATGGCGACTTCTACAATGAAAATCACTGACCTAATAAAACGAGGCGGTGAGATTACTTATTCATTCGAAATCACTGCTGATATAACCGTAGATGAATTAAACTACGTAAGCATCGAACCAGCATTTTACTCCGTGACTTGGCATGCAAAATCGCATCAGTGTAAAAATTTGGATATAGCACCGATCAAAACGGCGACTTTGTTGAGAAACCTTGGTAAAAATGTGTTGATGCATATCTCATGTGATATGATGAAGAAATATTATCTGGACGAATTATTGATATTGCTTAAGGAAAAAAGCATCTGCAACTTATTCATTGTATTAGGAGGTAAGATGAATTTGTCAATTCCGGTGTATTTAAGAAACTCTAAAGAATATGTATAATAATAATATCAACTTGTAAACGTCCTACCTCATTGCTGTACACGAGCC
Source organism: Dendrolimus houi (assembly GCA_039645545.1). NCBI lineage: Eukaryota > Metazoa > Arthropoda > Insecta > Lepidoptera > Lasiocampidae > Dendrolimus > Dendrolimus houi. The sequence continues at coordinate 12,852,917 of CM077132.1, forward strand.
TCTTCATTTAGAGAGGAAATTACCGAAATTCGAAACGCGAATGTCTTAGGTACTGAAAGTGTCGATTAGTTTGTAGACTTTGTAGGAATTTTTAGGATAATCGTAAGATTGTGTAACTTGAGTGACAGAAAAGATGATTTTTTAGTAGAGAATGTTAGAGACTACTTACTAGTTATACCTGCAAAATAACCGATATTTCGCCTCTGGTGAGGTATGCAAAGAACATCAACAACCAATGGGCACAATGAGGGAAGCGCGAATATGATAACTGATCACAAGGTACCTGGGATATTTCATAAACGGTTAATAGTATTATGGGTTTAGCGCATGTACAATATTGGTGACTGGGGTCTTCTGGATTCTTTAAATTATACAGACATGTCCATCTTAAGTTCTTTTTATTATGTACCATTAAAATCAAATTTATTAACAACATGTGGCTAAACAACATGTTACCAGTATACTACTGAATATAAAGTTGCCATTTATGAAACTAAATAACCTGTGAACTAAACCCACAATACCCAAGTATATTTTTATAATAATGTTTTGCTAAGTAACCGATATAAAACGGATTAATCAAGAAATTTATGAACTGTGTTGCCTATAGGTATAATTCTTTGGTTCAAACATTGGATCGTCAGTTCACTGGAACGCAAGTCTCGAATTTGATTCTGGCGAAGTAAAGATTATAAACAAATATTTCGTGGATTAGAATCGGCCCCATAGTTGTTAGTAGTATCTATAGGTATTTCTTATAATATTGGTACCTGAGAATATATAATTTATATGTATTAGCTGCCGCACAAAAGTAAGACAAACTATAAGTTAACTTCGTTTACACTGATATACGCTCAAGACAATAAGTGATAATAATGCCTCTACAGACGTAATAAAGAACCTCGTGTACGATATTGATCTATAATAATAACAATCAAAATAAGTATGTATTTATGTTGCTTCCAGAAGGTTTTGACTCCAAATCGTCCGATTTTCAAAGCACTTTGGAAATGATCAAGTACATAAAAGGCAAAACGGGAGATTATTTTGCTGTTGGTATTGCTGGATTTCCTGATAGCACAGATGAAAAAATACAGCAAATAAAGGAAAAGATTGATGGCGGAGCAGATTTCATTCTTACACAGGCATTTTTCGACCCAAATATCTTCAAAACATATGTAGAACGATGTAAAAACTTTGGTATCGAGGCACCAATAGTTCCAGGAGTTTTTCCTTTTGAAACTTATAAACAATTGAATAATTTTATTAACATGTGCAAAGTCAAAGTTTCTGAAGATCTATTGAAGAAAGCTATAAGCTGCCAGGATCACGATGAATCTTGTGTAGGAATTATAAGGACCCTGATCGGTGATTTGACCAATAACCTCAACGTAAAACATATCCACTTATTTACATTAAATAAACTGAAAAATAATTGTGAATTAATCAACAGTTTGCAGTGTAAGATGAAAATGTAATATTAAGTATTATCTAATACATCTATTTATATATATATACACACATCCCTGTCAGTGTTTGACCGCGATGAACTCTAAAACTACTCAACAGATTTTCTTGAATTTTTTTCATTTTGCTCGATTTGTTCCGAGTTTTTAAACCGAGAGGTCGGTAAGTCTGAGTTCTGCTGTCAACTAAGTTACATAAGCATCAAATAGATGGCGCCATACTTTAAGTCCCACCCTTTCTTAGATTAATAGTATGTCAACCTTATTCAATATAAATCTAAATGTTATATATAAATATAAATAAATCGTAGAAATGTACGTATGCGCATAACTTGAGAACGACTTTACCGATTTTGATGACACTTTTTGTATGTATTTGAGTGGGTCCTCAGATGCCTTAGATTCACAATTGTAACAGGTAGGTGGCGCTAGGATCGGGTTCCAGGATCCTTCTAATCTCTTGGACCTATTTTGATGATTTTTGTGTGTGTTTAAGTGGGTCTCCAGATGGTTTAGATTCACAATTGGAACCGGTAGGCGTCGCTGGGATAGGGTTCTAGGATCTTTCTACTCTCCTGGACCAATTTTAATGATTTTTTTCCAATTGTAAATCTAAACCAATCGACCCACTCAAACACATGTTTGAGTGTGTCGGGTGGTTTAGATTTACAATTGGAACCGGTAGAAGGTACTAGAATTGGGTCCTAGATTTTTATTTTTTCAGGGCAGGACAACATCTGCAGGGACCGCTAGTATTTTAATAAATAATTTTAATACTGAAATAATGGCTTATTATTTTTTAAATAGAATTATTCATTAAACAGGATGACAATGTAGCACAATTGGTTATGGGTCGCCAGGTACACAAACCACCCTCTAAAGGGCCTGACCTGGTACAGAGGATGGGCGTGGCCTAGCTATATATTTCGACTTTTTTTCTTATTAAAATATCCTGATAAAGAAAAAGTCTCTTAAAACAGCAGTGTAATAACTGCTTCTGAGAATTATTTCAAACTCCCTTTCCTAGTTGTGATGGACTACGTAATTTACTCCTTCAAACCATAATACCCGCATTCCGTCAATTATATTTTTTTCTAATTAAGTGTATTGTATGTATTCCTCGTTCACGATAACTTGACGCGCATGTTAACCAATAAGGACCGTAGTGGCAATCAGGCCCATCCTGCCACAATGGACTGACCGAAGGTACGGCTCCCTGACTTTCCCCAGATACAGGTACTGACCGCTGCTTCAGTCGGTGCCTGTGTCGAATAGGGCGTAAGGCATCGTCAGGGTGCCATCACTGCAGTGCCAGCGTCGAGGACACGGCGTTATACACATCAGGACTGTCCAACCGGGGACGAGAAGCGTCGTGTCCTCGGCGCAACCATTGTACGTGACCTGTCGCCATGGCGCAATGGGACGCCATCGCCTCCTTTTGCGAGGCCGTCATGTCCTCAAAGGAACCGGCGGAGAGGGAGAGGCGCCTGAGGATCAGTCAGTGGAGACATTATGGCCATCACCCGCATCCAAAGCCGACGAGTAGGGGCGCGTCGGTGCCTTGAGTGCGCCCTTCTCAATCTTGAGACAGGACAGGCCTGCCCGGTTAGGGCGGGTCCACGCCAGCCGAGGTTACGGATAAGCTCACACGTATCCCGTGGCCCCGGTATATGGCGTCTGGTGGCACCATAGATAATACTATAATTATATATGGTGGCACCAAGAGTTCTAGTGGGTATTCCGGCCCTTCTAGCTTGCGAGTCCCATACTCCCTCGTCGAAGTCTCCCCGGCGGACGATCGACAAATGGATTTTCCCTTGTAAAAAAAGGGTTACCAATAATCAAAAATATTCACACCTAATGCAGGTATGGGCAACCTTTGACATGTTGAGGGCCAAACTTTAACGTGCAAATACGTTCGCGGGCCGCGTTTAAAAGTACTTAGTGCATTTTAAAGTAGTGATAATATTTTTTGCGATAGATATTAGACATGAAATAATACGACAATGTTATTATAGTACAATTTATTAAAATAACATCACGAAATTTAAAAAAATGGTATATTATAATTAAATCGTTAAATTTGCAATTGTTACAAACTACGGAAGTTAAATACACCGAAAAATGAGACACTTGAGCTTGAATTTGGGAAACTAATCCATCGATATTTGGATTAATTCCACTGATACAAAGACGTAAAGAATTTTCCAAACTATCGTCAGTCAGTCTTGTACGATGTGTTGATTTATTAACTTTCATCAATGAAAAGAACTGTTCGCATTTATAAGTACTGCCAAACGCACAAATCAATCTTCTTGCGAATTTTCTATGCTGCGGAAAATTGTCTTCTTCTAGGTATTTTTTGTAGAAGTCGCACAACTCTACATCTTCAAATTTGGATTTTAGGAGTGAGTTTTCTTGAATCCCGTTCAACTCCATTTGTAAGTGTATTGGAGCATTTTGTACATTACATTTTGTAGGAGTAGTAAATAAACTGAAACAGTCTTCCATGTTTTAGAAGTCGCTAAATCTGTTCGAAAATTGTTCCGACAGTAACTTGAGTTCTTCAGCATATTGAGCATAAGCAATATTTTTATACGCAGAGAGCGTGTTTAATGGTAACTGTTACCAGATAGCATCTGTGACTCCCACAAGCGTAGTTTGAACTGAAACGCTTTCAAATGGCTGTACAAATCATTTACTAACTGTCCTTGTTTTTGAAGTTTCAAATTTAAATCATTCAAATAGCCTGTAAGATCGACCAGAAATGCTAAGTCACATATCCATTTTGGGTCACTTAATTCAGATAGTGGTTTATCTTTTATTTTCATAAAGTCTGCTATCTCATTTCTAAGCTCGTAAAACCGTTTCAACATTTTTCCTTTGCTCAGCCATCTGACTTCACAATAATATGTTAGTTACGTCATTATATTCAGCTGATATTTCATCCAAAATGCCTTGAACTGACGATGGTTAAGCCCTCGGGATCGAATAAAGTTGATGGTTTTTATTACCACATTCATAACATTCTGGAGTCGAATGGACTTAGAACATAAGTTCTGTTGGTGGATAATGCAATGAAGGACTATCAAATCATCTCTTTGCACATTTAATTCTGTTGCTTTTTCATTCAAAATTCCAATGAAACCTTTACGCAAGCCGATTATAGAAGGTGCACCATCAGTGCATACTCCAATTAATTTTGACCATGGCAAGCCAAAACTTGTGAATACCTTTTGAACTTCAATAAAAATATCCTCTCCTGTAGTAGTTCCTTTTAGCGGCTGTAAAGCAAGCAATTCCTCAGTAACCTCACCTCAAATGAATATAGCCAGTTGAGCTGTGTCAGACAAATCGGTGGTCTCGTCTAATGCTATGGAAAATGATTCAAAACCAGCCATACGGTCAGTCAATGTTGTTTTTATATCATTAGCCATCAATTCTATACGTCGTACAACAGTTCGTCTTGACAAAATAATTTTTTCAAATTCATTTTTCTTTTCAGGACACAAAATACTGCAAACTTCTTACATACACTCCTTGATAAATTCTCCTTCGGAAAATGGTTTTAATGCCTTTGCCAATTTTGATCTAACTATAAAACTAGCTTTCACAACATTATCAAGTTGTGTTCTTTGTGAAACATCTGTTGCTGTTTTTCCAAATTTGCGGTAAGCTTCTGGATTTTATCTGTTCTTAATTGTCCTGTCAGTGAGTGCAGCGTAGCATGCTTAGTTGAGTAATGCCTCTTTATCTTGAATTCTTTCATTACTGAAATGGATTTTTTACACAGCAAACAAATATGCTTACCATTGTGCAAGATAAAAAGAATTCTTCAGTCCATTTTTCTTGAAACTGGCGACCCTCTGTATCTACTTTTCGTTTCTTTCCACCAGACATCGTTTTTTTTTTTACTTTTCGTTCAATAAACTTAATAACAAACTATAGTTAGTACCTACTTAAGATGTACACAAAGTCACAAAGCAAGTTGACGGCTCGAGCAGTTCGCTAAGATATCGCTTGTCCAAGTTATCACCTCGGTAGCTCAAATAGAACTGAACTAACATTCGGGTCATCCACCCGCTTATATAGGCAAAATGAAGGAATAATCTGGAATAAACTAGTTTAGAATAACTGAGAAGCAATAAATCTTTTGATGTGTCGCCCGTGAGGCGGCAAACATCAAAGGATTTGATATTTGCCGCCTCACTGTCACTCCCGTGAGTATAAGTACCTAATGTATTATTTTTTTTGTTGGGTTTTTCAATTGTCTCGCGGACCGGATCATATCTTACAGCGGGCCGGTTGTTGCTTATATATGACCTAAAGCTAGACTCAAAAACTTAGGTGTTTTTTAATCGTGATAATTCCTAGAAAATCAACAAAAATCAAGAATAATTTACATTTTGTAATAATCTTTATTTTTAATCTATTTTATAACATGATAATAAGTGACATTAATTTTTAGAATTTTGTAATCCTGCGTTTTAAATTATCGTAAACGAGAAATACATAGTTAAAATTAATTTTAAGTGCCATATCAACTTTATTTCGAAAAACAGTTTCATTTTCTAAATCATTTCTTTGCTTGTTCATGGAACTAAAGACATTGAATATAAATGATTAATCTAAGGATAGAACAAAACAACAACCACGTGTCCTGGCGTTGAGGACTTCGTACAGTGTCGTAGATGGCGGCGACACTCTTGGCAGGCGATCCGCCCTGGCCTTTCCAAGCGGATGTACTTGCCAAAATTCGTCGCTTTCGTCGCGTCGGCCATTGCCAGAACGAGATTCAGGCGATCAGGACGCGGGAAGCCGCGACCATGGTCCAAACTTGGTCGAGAGAGTTGGAAATTCCTGTGGCTGGCGTTGAGACTATGGAGGCGGTGCGCCCTCACCTGTTGCAATGGCTCACACGGAAAGGCGGGACCCTGACCTTCAGGATGACGCAGATACTTACTTACCGGGCATGGGTGCTTCGATAAGTATCGGAATCGGAATGAGGCACCTTGCTGAGTCTCCACACATGGCGGCGATTGACTCTGGTGGCTGCGCTATCTTCAGTGGCTTACCTCTCATCACTTTGGTATAATCCCTTTATTTTTATTGCCTGAGGCAGGCAAACAGGCGGACGGCCCACTTGATGGAAGGTGGTTACCGTCACCTATGGACGTTTGCAACACCAGGGGAGTTGCCAACGCGTTGCCGGCCTCTAAGAAATTTTATAACGTCCTTCTTAAACGACCCCAAGTCGTAGCGCAGAGGGAAAACTTCGGCGGGAAGTTCTCTCTAGATCATTGTTGTACGCGGAATAAACGTTCTAGAGAACCGTTGCGTAGTTGAGCGTGGGAGCTCCAGGAAATGGGGGTGAACATCCCGTCGATGGCAAGCGGTGCAGTTGTAAAAATGAGGCATTGGCACCAGATCATACAGTTCTTCGGAACACTCCGCTGTACAGGCGGTAGAATACGGAGAGGGAGGCAAAGTCTCTCCGAAGGCTAAGCGATTCTAAACCGCCTGTTAGTATGCAATCGTCGACTATACGAACAGCGCGACGCTGTATGGAGTCCAGTGGGTCAGTCTGGTAAGTGGGTGCTCCAGCCCTTAAGTGCGAGCAGTATTCCATATGCGGCCTAACTTGTGCTTTGTAAAGCGCAAGTCTTTGCCGCGGGGTGAAATACTGCTTAAACCGGTTTAGCACACCAAGCTTCTTTGAGGCAAGTTTAGCCTTGCCTTTCAGATGACCCCGAAACTGCACGTCGTTCGTTATATCAACGCCTAGAATCCCGATACTGTTAGAGATGGTAAGGGGTGTTGGAACACCCCTTACCATCTTACCCCTTGGAACTTGGCGCAAGGACAAATGGGGTCTTTTTTGCAGAGAATGCGCAGACCTGTGTCTTCGTGGGGTTACCTTTTTTTTTTTGGCCAGGTTAATCCGTTTGAGGACTAAGTCGCGACAGGCACAGAAGCCTGGGGGGATGTTCGTGATGTGAGTGTGGGATTCGCCAGATCGGGGGTGCCACGCTATTGCCACTCTGGGGAGTGGCAATAGCGGGTATCCCGAACTGGGGTTCGGGAAACCCACTAAAACCCCTGGGTGTTCCGTCCTGCGCCTTATGCCAGGGCTACGGGACTGCGGGGTTCCCAACTCCGCGTGCCGGGCAGGCGTGGGCCTCGCTCACTAGGCCTCTTCCAATGCAAGGGGACTACGCCCCTGGCCACAACTAGGTCTTTTCCGTGCGTGGGGCGGTCTGTAACGCGCCTTCGTGGGGTTCCCTAGCAAAAGGACCCGGTAATGAGCGAAATGTATTTACCCCGCCTCAAAAAAAAAGGATAGAACAAAACACATTGGATGTCAAATTGATTGTCCCTTTCGCTAATGTCTTTTTTTTAATTAGTCAATGTTATATTCTCTTTGATGTCAGTGTCACTCAGTGTCAGACAATTCCTTAGGACTGAGAGGTTATTTTTTGGATACTTGAAAACGAATTTCCAGTTCCAGAACTCTTGAAAATAAAAAGGATACTAAAATACTAAGCAATAATTAGGTACTTGAGTATTTTAGAAATAAATAACAAGCATTTTATTTATTAATTATTTAATTGTATTAGATTTGTGCCTGGTTCAGTACGTATTAGAAAGAAACATAATTTATTTTCCATTTTAGGTATATTTGACGAATATAAGATGTCATTTCCCGATAAAAAACAGCGTAAACTGTGTTGGGACTCCAGGGATCGTTACTGGGAATGTTTAGATCAGCAAAATATCAAAGATAGTTCTCTAAAGCCTAAAGTATGTGCTGAACTTAGGAAAGTTTTCGAAAACTCGTGTCCTTCACAGTGGGTTACCCATTTTGATAGAAAAAGAGACTTCAATGTTTTTAAAGAAAAATTGCAGAAAGAGGGTTTTGAACCTATAAAAGACGAAAATTGAATTGTTGTGATAATTTTATTGTAAATATAGTTTATGTAGTAAATTATTTTGTTATTGATAAGTGGCTCTTTTATTTCAACTCGATAATTGTGCATAACCAATTGGATAGGGAATTAAGATTACCACAAAGACAAAATCATCGGGAGATTGTTTCTTTGCAGGTGGTATTCATTACAAAAATGGCTGAAAAAGATAAAATGTTATCCCAATTATTGAAAACAACTTATCAAATACGAACGGATTTAATTCAGGTAATCACTAATTAAATTTTGTAATAGTTTTAAGGTCCTATAGCAATGTTGGCAAAATCAAAACTGTTATAAAATTGTCATGTCCAATCATGTCTATGTATGTCAAAGCCATTTTTCTAAAAAACTACATGGTCTATAATAGTGAAATTTGATACCTATCATATAAAAGTATTTTAGATGTCATATTTGCTACACAATGGTGTAGTGGAATATTAATGAATAAACAGTAAATTAGGGGTTTGCCATGTTGAAAACATTTTGTTCAGTGTAAAAAAGCATGATAATTATGTTCCTTAACAATCTTTCTATTCAAGTCAATAATAGGTAGGAAGATATTCAATCAATAACTATTTATTGTACACCAATACGAAAAAGAACTTACAGACTAAAACTGTCTCATGCACAAAGGGCGGTCTTATCACTAAAAAGCGATCTTTTCCAGACAACCCCAAATTTCCAAACATTCATTACCAAAGTTCCAAGAAGTGTCTCTCTATCTCCTTAACTTATGAACTTGGATGCAAAAATAAATATTTAAGGTGGTAGGGATTAAAAATACTTTCAATAGACATGGATTTGAGAAGAAAGTGTTGTTTTTGAAATATGAGGTAATTTCTATTACTTAAATATTTCTTACGATTCCATAGCCAGATGGTGACAAAATAGATATTCATCACCTCTGCAGATTGTTTCACTCTGCATGTACTGATAGACATCTGGCTGATTAATATACCTAGGTTCATCTTACTACTTATATTATTTTTAGGATATCATGCATAAAGCAAGAGAACAAAGTAAGCTAAACAGTAATCCTGATGGGGAGTTTTGGGATCAAATAACTGAAAAACTGTGGAAACATCTGATCAGTGGATTCAAAAAGTTTGATGATCAATTGTTGTGTGCTACATGTTTTTACACTGTTATTAGATTTTCAAATAAATCTGTTTATTATTTGGATGAAGTACTGCAAGTTATAGAAAAGGAATTAATTCAAAGACACTCATATAATGTTGATGAGCCGAAAACAGCATTGGTGGTATCTATGATGTATGGACTGTTTCAGTCACCATTTCTTACACAGCAACAAGATAAAGATATCAAGGAAATAAGCACATTATTGAGAGCTTCATTTAATCTATTAGTACAAAAAGCTTATGAATATACACAATATACGTTCATTGTGTTTAAAACAATAAGAACATTTAAAAAAGTATGTGATACCAAGCTTCAAGAATATATTTTTGATAAAGATAACCAAATAAGGTTATTGAATTTAATTAATCATAACTGGGAGAACCCTATAACTGGCATCAGAGATCATATTCGAGTAATTTTTCAAACTCTTATATCTACTGTAGATAAGGAAATGTATACAAAAATAATTGAAGAAATAGATGGTTTTTATTGGAACAAGGCAAAGTACTTAATGCTTTCAGAAATTATTCAATATTCAAATGATATTCCAATACAAATATTGGAAAAGAAGTTAGTTAATGGACTCATTTATAGTTTATATAAACCAGGATTAGTATCTGCTGGAGCTGATATGTACTATGCAGTATTGAAAACAATACATTCAGAGCAAAAGTGGTGTGACCTCTTTTTAGATAGTATTATGCAAATTTTTAAAGGGCAATCAATAAAATCTATAGAAAATTTTAGTAATTACTGGTGTTTAACCACACTAAAGACATTCCCCAAACTTATGTATATAATTCTTGATGAAGCAGAATGTACTAAGAATAATGAAAACTATATGTTTCATTTATTATGTATTATGAAGCAAGGCAATAAATTAGGTCTTCTAGATAATAATCATAAAAATAAAGTTATGATACTTCAAGGTTTAGAAGATATTAATCCAAAAAACAGAATGATTGCATTTGATATTGTTTGTGTAATACAAGGTAAAATGTTCCCAACAGAGCAGGATTATCATTTGATATTACAATTTCTATATAACAATATAAATACAGATTGCACAATACTGAGATTGGGCATGCTTGGTAGCATTAATTATTTTTTGATTCAGCTACATGTATTATTTTTAAATAATACAACAGACGAAGAAGATACATCTATAGAGGAATTAGTCAGATTTTGTAGGCAATTACAGGAATTTATTATATCATCACTTATACTGAATGGTAATTATCAAAGAAAAATCACATGTGTTAAACTTTGTAACATTTTTATTACTACTTTAAGTGAAGTGCATAGAAAGAAACGGGATCAAACTAAGCAAGCTAAGAAATTGTTAGTAAAATTTCTTATGGACAAAAGATCCTGGTTATTATTGGAGCAAGAGTTTGTTAGCAAACTTCTGAATCTACTCAGAGATCCAGCGGATGATATTAGGGAGAATACAAGGAAGTTATTTCTAAACCACTACTGCAACATCATCAAGAATACTACTATTTTAAATAACTTGATAGAGAATGCACTAGCGAGTATGAAAAGTAAATTTTTTTATGAAATCAGTTGCGGCCAAACTATGTTCAGACTAATTTGTAACTTACTTTTGAAGAATGAAGTCGAAGATGGAATTTTTACAAATATTGATGATGTATTCTATTTTGCTAAAAGCGAGTTGCTTACAGAATTCACATTACAAAGAAATATAATAGAATCTATTGAGAATGGGAAACAAATGCATTCATTTATAAGTATTTTACATGTTATACTAGAAACATGCATATGCCATTCAAGGAAATTAGCAATTTTGGATTGTTTCGTACATGAATTGTTAAATATTTTAGAAAGTGTTACAAATCGATTTTCTTGGGACCATAAAAAATCCACAAGCTCAGATTTCTCTAAAATGAATGATATGGTACAAGATATTATTATAAGTTCAGGGCACGATCTTAATGAATATGATGATCAAACTAAAACATCTGGTATACATCAAATTGTCTTAAATTGTCTATGGTTAAATGTAAAGGTATGAATATGAATATTTCATAAGATGATATTTATAGTAAAATCAAATAACTAACATTGTACTTTGTTTTAGGCCTCCTGTGATTTAGCAGCTGTATTAGTACAGTATTATACAGACAATAATAATAATTATGTTTGCAAGAAATGTCTTAACTTAATAACTCATGTTTTGGAGACTTCTAGACACAAGGGAGTTATTGAAGCTGCTGGAGCTGCCTTAGGTTGATATAAATAACTCACTGTTTCTAAATATCATCCAACCATTATATTTTCTCTTTTTAATATTTAAATTTAACGCCGATGTTAAACTGATTTATTACCTTTATGAAGTACATGTTGTTTCCGATTTCTTATACTAAAATTATTGTATATGTTTAGGTAGATCTATCCAACATCTGACATGTGTGTCTGAAAATAGTGAGTTTTCTGATTTACCAATGATTTTGTTGAAAACAAAATTAGACGAAATTATGTCAGACGCTAGTAAAATGTCGTCTATCACGCGAAGAGGAGCAGGTCTGTCTATAATGGTTCATAGGATAGTCTCCAGTGATATGAGAAAAGATAAGGTAACAAGTAACTTTTTGTTCAAATTTAAAGAGCAGTTGTCATATAAGGGATAACGCAACCTTGGTTACAATACAATATATACAATTTTATCAACTTTTTTATTGCATGAGTTCAGCAGCCAGGCAGACAGCCCACCTGAAGGAAAGCGATTACCAGCGCCTATGGACCTTTATAACACCAAAGGCTCACCAATGTGCTGCCGCTCTCTAAAGACAGACTGGAACCTGATCACAACTCAAGGGTCGAACGGGAAAATACTCTACCACCTTGCTATGGGTTGTTTTTTCATCTTGTATGACAGGCCACAGGAATTTGTATTCTTTCTCTGTTCCTGCACGGATCACTCATGTTATCTAAAAGTCAGATGAATTCTAAATACTTAGTGTAACATGTAGTAATCTGACTTTATTTGAGGAGACGCCCACCAGAATTCTATTAATTTTAATAGTTTTTTTCATAGTTAGGGTACAGCAGATAGGCTGACTGCTTACCTGTTGGAAAGTGGTTACCATTGTAATTTGTACTAAGCTAAGGAGTGACTGACTGTCTCATTGACTTTTCAGGTGATCAGAAGGCTGGTGCTTACCTCGGGCAATGGATCAGTATGGCGACCCAGTGAGGAAACATAGCCAGCCTTCTGGGCACCTTACCCACAGAAGACGGTGACCTGGGCTCAGTATTCTACTTATAGTCTTGAGGACTATGAGTAGAATACAACACAAATAAGTTTTCTTGCATTGTATTCGATTATATGTAATATATTAAATAATTTAAACATTAGTTAAGGAGTTTATAACATTTCTTTAAAGGTGTTGTAAAAATTCTAGGAATGACAATCGCCCTGTAAAAATTAACTCTAAACACTCCTAAATTTTACATTTCTAGATGGCATCACAAGTCTTTCGTCTGTTAAGTTTTTATATAGATAACTAACCAACATTTTATTATTTAACTAGGATTTGCCCGCGACTTCGTCCAGGCTTGACAGGTTACGTAGATTACAGTTATTGTGCTAGTATTTAAATTCAAAGGGTATTTTAGCAGGGCAATGCATTTTTTTAGTATGAAAATACATGAACATTTATGTAATCTAACTATTATAATTTATACTATTCTCAGGAAAATACCCGCGGGATTCCCAGGATAAAAAGTAACGCAGATTTTAAGTCGAAGAATTTGCTGTCGATCAGAGAAAACCGCATCGAAATCGGGCCAGTAGTTATGAGAATCCTGAACAAACAGACGTATTTTTAAAAAAAGCATCGATTTCTCCATCGTTTATATAATGTATTCCAGTTGTTTTTTAAATAGCTTCAATGTACAGACACGACATATTATCTTATACTAATATATAAAGCTGAAGAGTTTGTTTGTTTGCTTGAACACACTAATCTCAGGAACTACTGGTCTGATTTGAAAAATTCTTTTAGTGTTAGATAGCCCATTTATCGAGGAAGGTTATAGGCTATATATCATCACGCTAAGACAAATAGGAGCGGAGCACCAATGAAGAATGTTTCAAAATCGGGGTTTTTTTAAACTATTGCATGCGGACGAAGTCGCGTGCAGAAGCTAGTAGCAAAATAATATCAAAAAAACCTGTTATTTTGTATGTGAAGTGTGGCTTGTACTCGAGCGACATAAGCAAGAGCTGCGTGACACGGAAATGATGCTATGGATGTGTGGAGTCACGCGGAATAACCGCGTTAGGATCTCTCATCCGCGACAGTTTTCGTATCCGCGACACAGCGGATAAACTGCAAAACTGTCGCCTATGTTGGTATGGCCACGTTTAACCGGCTACTTACGTAGGGAATAAACGTCTAACCATGTCGCCTCAGCCAAGTAGCGGTCGAAGGGATAGGCCCAATGGTGATGGTTGATGGTCTCACAATTAAAGATGCCAAAGACTGTGCGAATTGGAGAAGAAAAGTATGACAGTGGACCTCGGACTTCCGACAGAAGCTCCGAACGCAACCGGGAGTTAACACTTGGATGATGATGTTATTCTTATTATATTGTAGTATTCTTGTTTCACGGTGTAACTAAATTAAAAATAAAAGCCATGTCATCAAACATTTGCAGCCACTATTTCACCTCTTCATGAAAACACTTCTAAGGATATGCAATGAGATTGATGACATTCCAACAATGACTGATGAGCAGAACTTGGGAGATCAGAATGATCTACCTAAAGCACTTTACATTCATTTTCTTACAAGGATAGTTACTGATAGTACCTTAGCTTCTGACATGATGTATTATTCAACCAAGCTGTCTACACTTGCTATTAGTCAACTGATTAATTCTCATTGGCAAATTAGGTTTGTAAAAATCCTCATTATACTTTGTATGCTTAGGTTACTTTACAGCAAACACAAATTATTTACCAATGACAGATTGGTATAGTCCCGAGATAAACATTTTAAATTATTCAGGAATTATTTATAACGCAACCCAAACTTTTTGTTTGTTTATGGTTGTATAAGTATGCAACTGTAATATATAGAAATGCCTGTTTTTCAGAATGTACAGTAACTTATGTTTATCTTTTTTATCAAAAGGGTAGGTTCTTTTACCATACCATATACACCAAATTACATAATAATTGGCAAATTAAGTCCTAGCAATTAATTATTAACCTGTGCTAATATAAATAAAATTTTGTGCACTCTATTTCTTAACACAGACAAATATTATATCCATTATAGTACTTATTTGTAAATTTTTTAGAAATGCTGCATTACAATTGTATGGTGCATTAATCCCAAAATTAGTGGGACAAAACAAACCTTCAGGAACAGATGATGAAACTATAGTAACCGTGGCATGTGATGAACTCAGAACTCACTCACCAGAATTATGGGCATACATTTTGGAAATGTTACAGAGTAGAGCACAAACAGATTTATTGCTAACACACTCTAATTTTGTACCCATATTGAACATGCTTGCTAATTTAGCCAAAAGGTATAATTTTTCGTATGACATGGATAGTATGAACTGGGAAAAACAATTATTGCAAAATTTAGTGACATTATTGGGTAGCCCAATATTCACTGTTCGTAGATTAATTTCTAAATGCATATTCAATATTTACACATTTGATGACATATTTGATGTTATATACAGTTTGGAGTACATGGCAGAAAATTTGTTAAATGGTGCTTTGATGCTAGTTGAGATTTGCCATAGGTATTACAGTCTGAAATACCACAAACAATTTAAAAATTTGCAAGAAAAATTTACGAAAGTGTTAGCATCTGGTAGTCACTATTATCCATCTATAAAAATATATGAAAATGTGTTTTGTATTGTCGATCTTGATCAAAAGGAGTTAGACAAGACTTTTTTAGAAGTTTATCAGAACAAACAGGCTCCAGGCATATTTCTGTGGTCACATAATAGAATAAAAAAATTCATAATGAAAGCATCATGGGACCAGATACTTATTTTGAAAACTGTTCAAAATCAAAGTGATTTTGAAAAATGTTGTGAATTTATTTGTGAAAAGTTAGAAGTCAATATTGAACTATCAGAAACTGTTGTAAAGGAATTGGTTCAAATTATGATTTCATTCAAGAATAATAAATCAAGCAGTTTGATTTGGAAAATTATTTTTCAAGTCTCTTTAAAGTTTGATTTGAGTCCTTATATTGATGTACCAAATTTAATAGAAAATTTGGCAAGAAAAGATATATATAAGCTTAGATATATGATTCCATTAATAGCTACATTATTATTAAACATCAATGAAGTTAATCAAATACAATTTGTAATGCTTATTTCATCACTAAGTGCTCCTGACAATGCTGATGTGGAAATGAGACATATTGCAATAATAGCAAATAATGAAATAGCCAAAAAATTTTATGATGTGAATGATACAGTAAGAGTCATTGCTATAAAAACAGCTGTAGTCTTTTTACAGGATGAAGATGATGATTTGAGAAGTCTAAGTACACATTTTTACAAATTTTTGATCAAAGCACAAAGCACAGTTCATGCTTTTCTTTGTTTGAACAAGATATTACATCCAGAGTTTTTAGCTACAGTATTTGATAATCCACAAGTAGCAGTTAAAAAGCTTTGCAAAGATTTAGATGAAGTAATCAAAAGTAATATGATTTGTTCTGTAGATGATTATAACCCATTTGCAAATAACACAAAAAACATTTATCTAGAAGTTGATGTGCTTGAAACATTTATTTTGAAAATAAAGAACAAATATTTGTAAATTGTCTTTCATTTTTATTGCCTTATTTTAAAAATAACATCTATACAAATAGACATAAGGACTCGAGTTTTAGGCTGTAGTTAAGTAGTAAAATACATACTAGATTTATTTTGCTATTGAGTTTTTGGTTGTAATTTGTTATTCTTTAAAAATATATTACATTAAAATTAAGAATAATTATAAGATATTAATAGTTTTTGAGTAATAATTATGCGTTTTGTGAGAAATCAGAACTGTACTTAAATGTGGACTTTCGAGTTTACCTACAATTGGCTGAGCTATACACTTAATATATCAGACAAGGCTGTATGGATTAAGTTCATTTACTTGCCATAGAGGCGAATACTACTACAACTACTTATTTTGTTATAGCTGTGCTCTATAAATGGTTTCATTGTCATTGCATTAATATTAAGATCTTTGGAGCAAGCTAGTAAAAGAAAAAATATAAATAAAAAGTCCTTAGTTTTTCACAAAATTTGTTAAAGCTGACTGACACCCCATCATTCTTCATAATAGTACTTTTGTGGTGGTGTGGTATCATCAATTTGTATAGAAACAATATGCCTACCAGGAACCATAACTAGACCCAGAACTCTGGGTTCTTCTGTTTCACCTTCACT
Organism: Dendrolimus houi; assembly: GCA_039645545.1. Taxonomy (NCBI): domain Eukaryota; kingdom Metazoa; phylum Arthropoda; class Insecta; order Lepidoptera; family Lasiocampidae; genus Dendrolimus; species Dendrolimus houi. Next base: position 12,869,949 of record CM077132.1, read on the forward strand.
GTTTTTCAGATATTCAGAACAGGCACCTGCAATTTTATATTTCAGTATTAACCCTAATTTACATAATCCGAATGAGAAGTTCCTTGGGGTGAATATATATTCATAAAAAAATAACTAACCAATTTATAAATTGTGAGCATGAGAGTTATTAACTTTTAAATTAAATCCTATTTTAATCATCAATAATTTTATCACAGCTTTTATTCAGTAATTTTCACAATCATGCATTTTAAACTTAAGTATGTAGTGTGTGAAAGTAAGAATTGCTAGTAGTTTGCTGTAAGTGAATTGTTAATACATTTTGTTCTGTGTTTATGCTTTAAGAGGTAAAATTGCCGTTTTTGGGTTAAACATCAACAATCAACATCCTCCAATTCCTATAAAAAATACTGCACTTAATAAAACAAAAATGGATTTATTCTCATTATAAAACATACCTCCTAATTGCTCGGTTAGTAACTAAATAGCTCAACGACTTAGTTGCCAACCCAGAGCACAATATTGTGACAGCAATATGTATTGTAAATCCAGATCTTTGTGCCTATAAAAATAAATTGGAGAATACTCAAGCACTAATTGACAATTGATTCTGTTGATAAAAAACAGGAATAAATATATTGTGTATGACAGTTGGAACAAATTTACCTAAAATCACATTTGCGTCTCTATCTGTGCAAAGAAATACTCCAATTAAAATTCTTCCGTCGGTCATTTCTATCCTGAAATTCATGTTTAACCATTTCCGTAATTTAGCTTTGCCGTCCAAGATCTCCTGAAAGGTTTGAAAATAATAATTATGCTTATTATAGACAGGGTGCTGCCCAGCCCAGCTAAAATGTAAGAAACAAAGTTTATTATTTTATAAAGCACTTACCTTATTAGCTGTTTGTATTGAACCTAATATCGGATTAGTACTCATATTTATTAATAATAATTTATAAATTTAGTATTGTACCTAATATTATAAAATACAATACAATACCTATTGAATATTTTAAATTGTAATTTGTATGAAAACAATTCAAAGTTTATCTGAAGTGATAAGTGACCTTGGTACAATACTAGTCCGTGATAAGTTATAGGCATAAGTCAGTAGTCATCTTAAGTGACAAACTGACTTATGATATTGACATAAACAGGGCGTTCCACCTGCAGCTCACAACGCCCAAAATGCTCCGTCTGCCGTTCCACAAGGTGACCGCGATCGTTGTGGTCGTGGCGAAAACGACACTAATGATGTCATCATTTTCGATCACAGAACGTTTTTTTCTTTTTTTAGGGCGGGGGAAATGCATTTCGCACATACCGGGTCCTTTGCTAGGGATTAGACCGTTGTTGATCATGGAGGCTTTCCACTGAGGCAATCCAAACAATAATCAACCGGCTTGTGTGGAGACTCGACTAATCAATACCCCACTAAAACCACCCTCCTCCCATGTGCCCCGCGCTTATGGCAGGAAAGGCGTGAGATACAGAACGTAGTTACGCCCACACCGATCCTAGCGCACAAGTGCTTGAGAATGCCCCGGGAGAGGCAAACTCACTTCGTCAACAGGGGTGAAGACTCCTCTGCTTCCTAGATGCTAGAGGGCCCCTGCAACGGTATTTCAGGGAGGGAGGTCATGCGCATACCTGCGCCTCCGGGCTCCCGACTGACGTCGGCGCCCGCGAGACGCATGCGCACTACCATCTCTCTTCCTATCTCGTTCCGATCACAGAACGCTTACGACGACCCATGTCAAGAGGAGGGTCGAATAGCCGTTCCACGTATGATTGTAACGCCAGCAAGCAAGTGGAACGGGAAAAATCGCGGTCGTGAGCGTGGCCGTTGTGAGTCCCTAGTGGAACGTAGCCGATGTAGTCACTACATACAGTTACGTCCGTGAAAATATCCATGTTCGCGAACGGCAGGGAGTAAGAAAACAGCGAAGAAGTTGGGCAGCGTGAGATGTAAAGGCAAAGATTATTTGAACATCTGATGCTCGTGTAGCCCATTTCTCTCACCACTTTGGCTACGTTCCACGAGGGACTCACAACAACCACGCTCACGACCACTATTTATCCCGTTCCACTTGCTTGTCGGCGTTATAATCATAAACCCAAGTGAAACGGCTTTTCGATCCACCTATTGACATGGGTCGTTGTGGGCGTTGTGTAATCGAAAATGATGACGTCATTAGTGACGTTTTCGTCACGACTACAACGACCGCGGTCGCCCTGTGGAACGGCTAACTGAGCATTTTGGGCGTTGTGAGCTACTGGTGGAACGCCCTGATTGTAAACAAAGCATGTATAACTCGTAATAACTCCTCATTTACACAACGCCTATTACTACCTTGGCAGTAAGCAGGAAAGTGGGCAGCATAACTATATATTTGAACATTCGATACTTTCGCGCTGTTGACGGCTGTTGTGAAACATTAAATTTGTCACTCAGTTGAGTCAATTGATTTTGATTAATTAATAATTGATGTTTTGAATTTTGATGTATGAATATCTTTGTCTTTAAAAAATTTATGTGGAACGGGAAGTGTAAATATGTACGACGAGCCAATGTCAGAGACGAAAGAAGATATTTTCATGAAGAAATTCAAATATTACAAATCAAATAAACCTAAGCCTTCATTAAGGGCCGTGATATCTGTAGAGAAATCTTCGGTTGAGGTTAGTATTATTTGTCAAATTAAATGATTATAAGATAATATATTAGATAATTTATGATGACAACTTAATATTTAGGGTGGGGTATAGTTATAGGGCACTATTATTTATTATGAACTATTATGAACAGATCCGAACTTTTTAAAATATAGGCTAAGGCCTTTAGTCCGGTAAAATTAGACCAAAAATGGGAGGGAAGTTATAAAAATTCGCACCCAACTGAAAATTGGTAGCATTGTTCAAAACACCATTATAAATGAAGACTGCGACTTAACAATCTGATACACAAATTTTAAGTAGTGGGTAGGCGTAGTGGGTAGGAGGGAGGTAAACTTACCCCTACTCCAACCTCTAAGGTCCGGAGGTCTTAAATTTTTTATATTTTATAAACATAACCTCACTTGTTTTTGTTGTAAAATTGCGTCACTTTTGATAATAACAAACCGTGATTTGAGTTTATGAATGTACTCACGAATTACACATAACTGCCAGAACTTTTTGTAACACAAATTGTTTTTAATGTAGAAATAAAGTTTTAAATTTGATTGAGGCATAAGTCATAATTAGAAAATTCATGCTAGACATATAATCGATTGATTAAAAAGTGACAGTTGTTCCTGTCACTTTTGTTTTTAATGCCTTGGCTAACAAGGTGTGATGATAAAAATAAATTAATTGATATGTCAATAACACATCAATTTTTAATTAAGAAATTCAAAATCTTGAGTTTTAATTAATATATTGTATCATATAATTTTTTGGAAATCGACATATTTCTATAAAAAGAAAATATTGACAAATATTTTGCAATTCTTGTTGCCACCATTTTATTCCTTTTCAGTTAAGTGAATGTGCTTTTAAAGTTAATTAAATTATATAGGCACCATATTTTATTTAAAGAGGTCCCTTACCTGATAACAGAGCCAAGCGAGCGTACCGCGGCAGCGACCGGCGAGTGCTAGGACCGACTGGTTACCATTTACTATTTATTTTATACACACAAACAGTACGACGCCTTAAAAGTCTTGTACAAAACATTTGTTTTATTTATCAATTTTAGTGGACGACTAACAAGTTGGTTTTAAATATGACAATGAATCAATATATTAATTATATCAATTTTTTTAAATACATTGCTGAAATTTCATTTTTTAATATAGGTTAAATATAAATTAATGCGATTATGTAAAAAAAAACATCATAAATATGATGTTCAACCATTCAAAATGGCGACCAATAAATATTGGTCGCCATTTTGAATGGTTACTCTTGTAGTGTATATGAATGTGTTCTATTGTCTTTTTTCTTCATTTTTATCCAATTAAGCTGGTTTTTGGTTCTTTTTATGTTGATTACTGGCTTTTTTTTAACTTTGAAAAGAGTTTTCAACTTTGGACCTATGATAGAAGTGCAATATTAGCGAAAAAATCAGTGAAAATAAGTGAGGTTATGTTTTCAAAAAATATATATTTCGAGATCTCCGGACCTTAGGGGTTGTAGTAAAGGTAAGTATGCCTCCCTCCCTCCCCACTTCACCACCCCACTACTTAAAATTCCTGTATTAGAATGCTATACATTTACCTAAATGAAATCTAAGAAGTCCTCATCAATCCGGTACCTGGAAAAAAGAATTACTCGGGTTTAAAGTTCACAAACGGCTGTTTCGCGATTTTCAGCAAAACGGTAAGTTTTATCATAAAATTAGTTCAGACAAAAATTGTAGACCAGATAATTATCTATAAAAAAGTCTTGATACTTTTTTCCTACGAGCCACTATTTTTGAGATATAACGATTCAAAAATTTGGAAGAGTTGTAATCGTCATAATATGTATAACTACACCACATATATACATCACTGAAGCTGTAATACTATGTACTACTATGAATGTAAAAATTTCTCCTCTCTATGCATAGATCTCCTAAAAAACGTATGTGCTTAGATAACTTTCAATATGCGTGTTTCGTTAAAAACACTCGAAATAAAAACAAGTGCAGTTAGTGTGTCTTCCTCCAACCTCAGCGGCTGCTCATCAACATCTTTTTCAGGTATATTAATTACCAAGTTTAAGTGTGGCTTGGTTATCAGCTAGACCCAAAAGACGAGTTGGAAGTTGGTCGACAATACATTAGAACCAGTTCAAACTTTACTCCCACCTGCACCAGAAAAAGTGCTAGATACAATTTTTTGCAACTGTAAAAACGGATATAGTGCTAAATGTGGTTGCGAAAAAGTTGGACTGTTTTGTTCTGTAGCATGTACAAATTGTCAAGACCGTTCTTGCTCCAATGTTGAATCACCAACAATTGAGGATTCATTTGATACTAACGAGGAGACATGCAATGGGTCATTATTGGGGTAATTTACTTGCACCCGGGATGAAGAAGAAGAACAAGGAAAAGAAGGAGAAGAGGAAACAAGTATTAGACTATTATGAATCAGATGGATAAAGTTCCCTTTTTTTATATTTACATTGCTTTTGTCATTTTCAACCCTTGCCAATATCTTTAATTATTTAATAGTTTCAAATTAAACAGAATCATAACAGATTTGTGGAATAGGCCTACGGGAAACCACATTAAAAAAATGCGCTAAGTACACACTACCTCAAATGTGGTGTGGAAATGTATGATGACTACAACTCTTCCAATTTTTTGAATTGTTATATTTCAAAAACGGTGGCTCTTAGGAAAAAAAAGTATCAAGACATTTTTTATAGATAATTTATCTGATCCACTACTTTTGTCTAGGCTAATTTTATGATAAAACTTACCATTTTGCTGAAAATCACGAAAAACCCGTTTTTGTGACCTTTGATCCCAAGTAATTTTTTTTCCAGGTATCGGATTTATGAAGACTTTTTAGATTTCAATTATAATGGTGTTTCGTATGTGTGAGAATTTTTGTACCGTCGGATGTCAAATTGACCGGACTATTACCCTTCGTGGTTATTCTTTTATAACCACTCAAAATTCACTTTATATCTCAAATAATAAATAATACTGCTTCATATCTATACTGCCCCCAAAATTTATTACATAATTATGTTACTTTACAGATAGCAAATTTCACACCTAGTGAAGTCATAGGAGACTTAAGAAACGAGGCTTTAGGATTAAAGTCCTGTAAGGAATGGCAGTGTTATTCTTTCAAAACCCACCCTGGCTTGATCTTTATAAGTAATCCTTTCACAAATTTAGGTCAGAGGTATTGGATTAGAAAATGTTTAGAAGAATATCCTAGGAAACCAAATAAATTGAACATTGATGTTGACATGAATATTGATGACTGGTGGCAGACTTGTTATAAGGATGGACAATGCAACAGACAATTACAGAAAAAGCTGAGATGGACTACTTTAGGATATCATCACAACTGGGATACAAAAGTAAAATGTTAATATTAATTTTTCATTATTACTTATTTAAATACTCTTAAAAATAGTTTATTTGTAATAAAACTACGTTTTAACGGTTTTAAGCGCGGTAATTTATTTGATTTTTGTTATTCCGACTTTTCCGAAAAGTTCTGAAAAGTGGCCGAAACGTAGGAATAACAAAAATCAAATAAATTACCGTGCTTAAAACGTTAAAACATGGTTTTATTATGTATGCAAGTCACGAAAACTTAAGAAAATATTAGTTTATTTGTGTTGTTTTTTGGCCTCCGTAGCCATTTTTGCCAAACCAAGTGTTATGTCTATCTTTGAGTATGTTTAAATTACTGGTTTATTTATTTAATTTGGAAATGAATGTGCTTACCAGTAAAATTCAAATTTAGACAAAAGGATTTTTAAAAGTAATTAATGAAACATATTGTCCCTTGTAATATGAATGGATTTAACCACCAAATGACGACTTTAGGAGAGGCCAAAAATTAGAGTTTGAAAATTACAAAAAGTGTTACAAATTTTTATATACTTGTCCTATTGAAATGCTTGTTTGTAAATATTATCTTAATATTTCAAATCTTTTAGCTAAATAAGGTCTTAAAAAGACTATTATTGTAGTTTAGATATTAGTATGGCGCTTACATTATTTTTTTTTTAAATGTGGAGTTACATTATGATTAATTTCATAAATTAAAAACAGTTTAATGTATGTCACATAAAAGCTAATAAAAATTAAAGTAAGGGAAAAATTCAAATTCAAAATGTGGACTTAGTGATTAAAAATTAATTATAGCACTTTCAAACTTATTCACTTGTAATAAGGTCATCATCATCAATCATCATGGGTGATTTCAATACATGTCTTTTAAAACGTGACTCTTGCTCAACTAATTTTGAAAATGTAATTAAATTTTGCAATCTCACTATTCTTCCACTATCTGCTACTCAATGTTTTACAAATTATACTCCTTCTCTTCTCGATCTTATTCCAGTATCTTGCCCTTCTAATGTTTATACACACGATCAGTGCTCAGCAGATGCCTTCTCATACCACGACTTGATCTTTGTCTTTTATAAATTGCGCGCGCCCAAAACCAAACATAAAATTTGTATGCAGGGTGACTTTAGTGGCATATTTATGGATAATCTCATTAAGGATACTCGTGAAATTGACTGGTCCGAGGTCTACAAAGCAGTTTCTGTCGATGAAAAGGTGCATGTATTTAATACAGCTTTGGTTAAGTTGTATGATTTACATGCAACTTTAAGGGCAATAAAAATTAAACATTTACCTGATCCCTGGCTGACAGATGAAATCAAATTATTGCAGCATAAAAAATGTTCAGCTAGGAGCAAATATAAGACTAAGCCTACAGAAGACAATCGCGCCAAATTTCTCAAGATCCGTAATCTCTGCAATAGGGTGTATAGGGACGCCCAACGCCGTTATTGAAATTGACGATCCTGCAAAAATCTGGAAATTTCTTAAAGCACTAGGAGTTGGCAAATCTTCGAATAATTCACTTCCACAAGATCTAAACTTCGAGCTGTCGAATCAGCATTTCTCTTCTACTGCCAAATTTGATAGGCAATTTAAAGCTGCAACTTTAAATTACCTTTTTAATGTGCCAACTCCTGCGTATCCTTCTTTTGACTTCTGTCAATTTTCTGATTGTGATGTTAAGAAGAGCTTAATGTCCATCAGCCCTAATGCAGTCGGCAGCGACAGTATTAGCCGCAATATGATCATTCCTATATTAGACGATATAATTCATGTGATCACCCACATTCTCAATGCTTCTGTATCTTCTGGTACATTTCTTGACTCATAGAAGGAAGCTCAAGTAATTCCATTACCTAAAAAATCCTACTTCTTTTTCCGAATATCTTCCCATTTCCATCGTACCTTTGCTCTCTAAAGTACTGGAGCGGCTTGTACACAAACAACTCAGCGTTTTCCTAAAAACCAATTCACTTCTTAATCCTTTACAATCTGGTTTCCACCCAGGACATACTACCACTACTGCACTGGTTAAGGTCACTGAAGATATCCGTCATGGTGTGGGTAATGGTCTATTGACTATACTGTCGCTGCTTGACTTCAGTAGTGCTTTTAATAATGTAGATTTTGATGTCCTTCTTGGAATCTTGAGTTCTCTTAACATATCTCCAACAGCTATTGAATGGTTTCGTAGTTACCTGTTTGGACACCGGCAACGCATTCGCATTGATGATGTTTATTCATCATGGTGTGATTTGTCTGCTGGTGTTGCTCAGGGCGGCGTTTTATCACCTCTCTTATTTACTATCTTTATTAACTCAATTTCCAATAACCTTTCTTACCACCATACCACCTCTATGCAGATGATTTGCAGATCTATGCACAATTCTAGTGATATTTGTGAAGCTACCCACACAATTAATAAGGATTTCACTAAAATTCTCGACTGGAGCAAAGCGTATGGTCTTATGGTGAACCCAAATAAAACGAAGGTTATTTATATTCTTAATCGGTAGATGTAGGCTTGTTTCTAGAATTGATTGGTCATCACTTCCTCGTGTCGTATTTGACAATGTAGATATAGAAATTAGTGAAACTGTTAAGAATTTAGGAGTCGTCATTGACAGAGAACTGTCTTGGCGGCCTCATTTAACTGAAATCAGTAGGAAACTTTTTGCGTCATCCGCTTCGCTCAGATTGAAGAATTTCCTACCTACTGCTACTAAGGTTATGCTTGCACAATGCTTGCTTCTCCTCTTACTTGATTATGCAGATGCCTGCTATCTAGACGTAATACAGGAACAACTAGATAAGCTAGAACGCCTTCAAAATGTTTGTATCCGGTTCATATTTGGTTTGCGTAAATATGACAATGTCTCCGAATTTCGTGATAAGCTTAAATGGTTACCTATTCGCTTTCGTCGGAATGTTCATTTACTCTCACTTTTGCACAATATCCTTTACAATTCCCGTACTCCCCCATATTTAAAAGAACTTTTTAATTTTTTCTATCAATCTTATTCCAGTAATCTTCCTTCGTAGGAAATTCTTTTGCCGTACAGGCTGTTCGACTGTGGAACTCCCTCCCCTTACCAATCAGACAAGCTAAATCAATGACTATATTTAAACATATGGTAACTGACCATTATTGGTCTATTAAATAAAATTGTTGCATTACATGAATGTATCTATTGTTCGAATGTATATATATCTAATTTATAATATCATCGTATATCTAATTATATATGTATATATAGTAGTTTATTTATATTTTATTTTATTTTTACTACTATTTGATTGTTATTTTATTACTTTTCTTTTAATTTAGAAAACCACCAAAAATCGTTTATTGAAATTTTCTTTTGTCTCCTTAGACACTGGGTTGCCTGGAAGAGATCGCTATAAGCGATAAGGCCGCCCGTTGTTCTAATGCAAATGTATCTATATCAAATGTCTAGATTTAAGTTTATGGTGATAAATAAAGAGATTTTATTCATTCATTCATTCATTCATTCATTCAAGGTCCAACATAGAATAAATTCTTATGTTTTAGTTAATTTGTGGCAAGGTAGTAAATTATGAATAAAACAGGTTTATAAGTACGAAACACTTTAGTTTTTAAAAAACACTTTAAACTTTTTCTCACACCAAATTAAAAGTATAAAATCTCTTTAAATGTTTTTCAGGAAAAAATCTACCGCATTGTCGGTATTCAATAGAGATTTTTGCTATTACAAGCATTTCATTGCTTTAATTATCAACCTAGAATGTAGTAATTTTTACCTAAGATCGTCAAAAACAGTGATGTAATTGACACAAGAAAACATCTTTCGTATTTGCTACTTTTCTTAACTATTTTCCCTCACCTTAAAGCACCTTCAGCTTTATTTTTCTTATTTGTCTCATTCCTTTGTTTTGTGTGGTTTCTTTCTTATTTATTTCGATTACATGCCAAATTTAGCCACTGCTTTCTCCAGAGATTTCTTAAGAGACTCAATGCCGGTTTGTCTTTTAGAGCAGGCCATGTTCTCTACAACTGACAATAATTTATATTTTAAGGGGTTTAGATCTGAGATAGGTGAGAGTCAGGTTTCAGCCCTTACAAAGTCCGGAACGTTGGTATGAGCCAGGATGGGCTAGTTCGTACTTTTTGAAGAAGACGTGTCATAGAAAGTCCACAATACATTTTAAAAAGTGTATTGTAGAGTGGTTTCACAATACTTTTTAGGACGGTGTCTTGATACACATTGGCTGAAATCTTCATTCCTTTTTCACAAAAGTGACGCTTTGTGACTCCTTGATAAGACACCCTACACCAAACCATCACTGACATAGGATGATGACCATTTTGTACCTATCCGATCAGTTGCGCAGCTTCTTTAGAATTGTGAGCATACAATTTGGCATTAGGTTTCTTGTAATGGTCTTCAATTGTGAAAATTTTTTCATCATCAAAAAGGAAATATCTGTGCTTTTCACCTGCATATTGGACAGAAGGCATTTTGATCAATCCACTTTAATTTCTTTGGCTGTAGGGATTGTTTTAGGCCATGTTCTGTATATCAACGATAAGCAACCGAGCTTAAACTCTTATTCTGTTATACACGACAGAGTCCTAACGGGAATCTTCATTTCTTGCGATAAGATTTTTGTTTTTTAATGGGGTTTCGGCGAATTCTGGTTTCAACAGCATAAACAGCTTTTGTAGTTCTGAAAAGCACGCGGCCGCCTTGATCTTTTATGGTCTATCATTAGAAGAAGTGTTGGTATATCTGTGGATAGTACGATATACTAACATATGGCTGATACCAAGTTTTTAAAGTATTCTGAATATGACTGACGGCATCATACCCACTTTGTACAAGGACACCACTGTAATCTTATTTACTTTAACACCCAATTTCATAATGTAATTGGATAAAAACACGGAAAAATATGTGAAATGGCAGGAAATCGAATTTTTTTTTAACTTAACAAACACATTCCAAGTTCAAAATCGTTAAACGAGTTGAGAAAAGAATAGTTTTTATGTAATAGTATTTATGGTTAGACTAGTTACACTGTTAAATTGTCAATAGCATATTTTCTGCTGTAGCTCTATATATAGTGTATCATCTATGTGCTGTAGTATAGCAGCATACTCTGGCCATGGTATGGGTATTCAGAACTTTCGGGAGATGAAAACTAACAATCACAGTCGAGTTATCGTTACACTAACACACAGGTATGAGTTTATTAACGTTGTTATAATGTAGATGTATTGTTTAAAACCTATCTAATCAAGGTAAATATATACAAACATGGCTCAAAAACAAGCGTATGTGACGCATTTAATTTAAAAGTCTAGCTTTAATTTTTTAATTTAAAACTTAGCGTAACAGTCAATCGGCTATAATATGGCACAAAATGTGTAATAAAAGAGTCATTTTAATACAGATAAGTGAGTCTCTCACATTAATGACTTTTTTCCAACTGTGATAAATACATTACACAATTACAGATCTATTTTTACGTTAACCTGTTAATAGCTATATATAAAATATGTGTCATACATTTAAAAAAATAGGGTAAATTGAAATATGCTCTGATTCGACATTTTTTCAAGATATGATGGAAATTGTAATAACAGCAATCAATAGAGCATAGAATTTCCAGTTGAACCGTGTATATAACTCAATTTCGTAATTTTAGGCGGTTACATGAATTCATATTACAAAGGACGATATTCTATAAAGTAGGTCTTGTTATGCTGAATTAGATGAATCAACCAAATCGAATCAATTTGATTGAAAGGCACAGAACTGACATAACCACATTCAATGACATAAAGTGATTCAAGTTTAATGTTAAATGGATCATCATATCTATCAACAACCTTGTTTGATTCATCGAAAGAGAAAGAAATTAACCATTTAATAGTGGCTTTAATTTTCTCATTTCATCAGTCTTTTATTATATTACTACTATCGCCATAAAAATAAAAACAAAACACCATAGGAGGGTGAAATATACTTTATGATCATACCTACCAAATATACAAAAACAAACATTAAAATTGGTTAAGCCGTTTCGGAGGAGTTCGACCACAAACACTGACACAAGATTTTCATATAGATTATTTAGTGTCTTTGAAATAAAAATAACATTTTGGGTAAAGCTAAAAAAGCTAGTGGTTTTTTTAAATCTGGGTTTTAGTTTTTTCATGAACTGTTGATGTGATGTTGATTTTATGATTAATTTATGTTTTAAATATGTCATAAACAGTTGTAATCTTGGTTTATTAAAAGGCTTAGATTTACATCTTCATTATAGTGCTATATTCCAGTTTTGTATCTGGATAATCTGATTTAAAGTGTCAGATTCACTTACCTACTTTGACTTCCTGTTTAACAAAGTATTTAATAAAAGTGCTTTCAGGTGTATACTGAACTGAATCAGTCCCGATTTCCTGAAGATTTGGCTGAATTGTCAGATGTAGTGGCACAATATCTAGGTTATAACAGTTTTAAAGCTGAAGCGGCCATAGTAAACTACTATCACATGAGCTCAACATTATCAGCACATACTGATCATTCAGAAGTAAATTTGGAAGCTCCATTATTTTCTTTTAGGTTAGTAAAAATTTAAAGTAAACATTATTTTCCTTCATGAATAATATTATTGAAGTAGTTTCAAACTACTATATTTTGAAGAAATGGAAAGCAGCACAGTGTATATATGAGCATTATGTAAGCTTTTACAAAAAACAAACTAGATATAATTGGAATCTCTATGAATTTAATTATAGATCAATAGTGCATAAAATTCAGAGCTATCGAGATCTAGAGAAGTTTTTCTTGATGTTTTTTGAGATTATATAGTTGCCAATTATTACATAAAAAGGGATTTTTAAGACCATGTAAAGTGGAGAACACAATGTAGAAGATTAGACCTCAGGTACTGAAACTGACCCTCCAAACTCAACTTTCATTTAATGATGATGGTGGTGGTAGGGAAGTCACAATAAGCCTATATTTTTCTTACATTAAACAGTATGGGGTCTATACCTATTTCTTTCTGCAGATATATTCTACATTTTTTTATAGATAGATAGATAGATAACACTTTATTGTACACCATTACAGAAAACCTTATAGCCTAAAAATGTTCTAAATGTGCACAATGGGCGGTCTTATCGCTAAGAAGCGATCTCTTCCAGACAACCCGTGACAGGAATAAAACAGATTATATTGGTCAAAGGTGGTATACATAAATATTAGAGGATAAGCAGTTACTTACATATATTTTATTCATCTATAAACATATAAGTATGTAAAATATTATATAAGTAAAATTATACTTAATAGACGTATATAAATACACCTACTGATATTACATGCATAAATATATACATATATATATATATATATATATACAGAAATATACGTAAAAATATCAAACATCACTATGTTGCAGGTAGTGCTTTTTTGTCATGTTCTTAAATATTGTTAGTGATTTAGCTTGTCTAACAGTAACAGGTAGCTCATTCTAGAGTCGAATAGCCTGTACAGTAAAAGAATTATTGTAATAAGATGAAAAATGTTTGGGAGCATTAAGTCTAAGATTCGTAGAAGGTCGTAAATTGTGAGAAGAAGAGATGAATTCAAAGCGTTCTTTGAGATAATACGGGGTTGTGGGGAGAAATATAAATGTCTTTTTATTTTCAGTTTTGGACAATCTGCTATATTCATGATAGGAGGACAAACAAAGACTATAGAGCCATCTGCCTTACTATTAAACAGTGGGGATATTGTGGTGATGTCAAAAGACGCCAGGCTTTGCTACCATGCCGTCCCAAGAATACTACCATCATCAAAACATCCCTGGAATTACCATAATTTTAGAATTCCCAATGAAATCCCTACTTTTAAATGTATAAATGACCCAAAGTATTTAATGACATCAATGGCTGAGAACACAGATAACTCTAAGTGGAGTAGATTTGATAATTACATTAAAGAATCTAGAATCAATATGAATGTTAGACAAGTATTAAAAGAGAATCAAAAGAGTTTATAACATATATAATTATATTTTATTGATGTTAAATAATATATCTTTTTTATAAATGTTGTTTGGCTTGTAATATTCCTTCAATTTGTAATCAAAACACTATTGATGACAGAAATTTTAGGATGATTATAGGACAATTCTTGTTTTCGTGGTTGCTTTGTAATTACTGAAATACAAAGGGTGCAATGAAACCAAGTGCGATGGAAATACCACCCTTCCACTGAAATTGGGATCCCCAAGCCCAGCTTTGGGATTTTTATAAGCTTGTAAGTCTTAATCTGTACTAAAATAAATCTTTAAATGTATCGAGTTTGTACAATGCGGGAGGCTAATTCGGACCAGCAGATTCCGAAAATGCAATTTTTAGAATTTTTGTCACTGTTTTTCTGTCTGTCTGTCTGTCTGTTGGAGCATCACGTGATGATTACTGAACGGATTTAAATGAAACTCGACATAGAGCTAGCTTATATCCCGGGGCGTAACTTAGGCCTACTGTCCACGTAACAGCACGTAATACGCACGACATCGTCATTTTACGCTTTTGTGTAGCTTGTTTGCATCTTGTGTAGAAATAAAAGAAACTGTGTCCACGGAGAAGCAACGTCACATTTGCATATCATCAAGCATTCGTCATGCAGCTCGTGACGCGGCCTACCACTACTTCAAGCGTACTGCGAGACGCATACTCGTCTTTGTTACGAAATGGCAGTCTCAGCAGCCATTTTTGTTCGAATTATCGAGGAATATCCTTGTCTTTATAATAATATATCAGGAGCATATTCGAGAAAAGACGTCACGGATATAATAATATAGATGTTATCATACAATATATGTCTGTGTCGTCGCCTTGTAGCTTGCATGATGATTGTATGACGATTGCGTGGACACATCTAAGAAGCAAATTACGCCTGTCGTCATTTGTAGCTTGCCTGTATTCGTCAAATGACGCTTCAGTGGACAATAGTCCTTAGGCTACTTTTATCCCAAGTTTTCGGGGGATAGACGAAAATAGCGAAAAAGATGGCGCTGCGATCATATCTTTTTTGGAAATTACTGAACTTATATGAATGAAACTCTACAAAGTGCTGGCTTATAACCCGAGTCAACACTTAATAAATGACGGTGTTTCCTTAGAATAGAGGATTAGCAAAATAGATGCCGCTACAAACGTGTTTTTTCTATACACTAACAAATAGGTACCTAATATTTTCTTAAGTTTTCGCGACTTGTATACATAATAAAACTACGTTTTAACGGTTTTAAGCGTGGTAATTTATTTGGTTTTTGTTATTCCGACGTTTCGGCCACTTTTAAGTGGCCGAAACGTAACACGTAAGTAGGTACCTACTTTATCATAAACAACATGTTCATTGTATTACTTCAAATCAGGTTGGATTTGACACGCCTCTACGTTTTGCTGGTCAGTTGTGTAGACTATATGGACTTAGTTTCTTTGTTATTATATTATATGCAATTATGTTATGTGTAAAAAACCGAATTAAGTTTTTGTGTAAGTAAAATAAAACAGTGCCTAGGGTTTGAGACGCGGCGTAGCCGCGGGGCACGTGTCAGCGAAACTTCATACGCGTTACCATAATGACGACGTGTTAGCGAATTGCACAGGCGGCATCAAAAAACACGACCGCAGCGTCACTTTTTTCGCCTTATTCGTCTATTCTACGTCACTAATCTAGATAAAAAGTGTCCTCAGTGTTGACACGGGATATAAGCTTGTTCTGTGTCAAGTTTCATTTAAATCTGTTAAGTAGTTTCCAGGTGATGCTCCAACAAACAAAATTTCAAGTTGCATTTTTGGAATGTGCTGGTCCGAATTAGCCGCAACACTGGTATAAAACATTTAATACTGCAAATATATTTGGTAAATTTGCATAAACGCGGAACTTGAAAATTGTGTTTTTTTTTTATTGAAACACTATAAATATGGTTTGCTATGGTATAATAAGGACACTAAAATTATCGGAAACTCGCCATTTAGGTAAAAAATTAATAAACAATACAATTAATTACGTTAAAAACCTGCATCATATAAATAAAAATAATGTTCAGTTTTAGCGTTACGACTCACCTAGTTGTGATAAAAACACAATCACTTATTTAATTTCGGGATTAGTCTGCAAACGTAACATATATGACATGACCAAAATAATTAATCATTATAAAATCAACTATTACGGCATTGCTAAAAAACCTCGACATTTTGTAATTTGTAAGTAAAACCTCAGATTAATAATATTCAGAGACAAAGTTTTTACCTGACTTTGCTATATGTCAGGCTAAGGAACTAGATCCATACAGCATGAATATCAATATTATTCAATCAAACTGAACATCTTTGAATAACATGAAAAGACGGAATTTTAGATTTTTCACATTATTGTGATTAAGGTAATTATTATATTTTTGTAGTTTGTATCTATAATTACCGACAACACTCAATAACAATGTCAGACAAACAATATATAGGTGTGAGGGGTGTTTGAAGGCGACAAGGACACTGGGTTAGGTTAGGTTAACTTTAGACCAAAGCCCACGAGCCGAGCGAGTGAAGCGAGCGTGCCGCGGCAGCGGCCGGCGAATGGCAGAACCGACTTTAACTTTTGTTTAAATTATCAACGAATAAATGGAAACCAGTTGGTTCTGCCACTCGCTGGCCGCTGTCGCGGCACGCTCGCTTCGCTCGTTTGGCTCGTGGGCTTTGGTCTAAAGATAACCTACCCTAACCCACTGTCCTTGTCACTGGTTACACCTTCGACCACCCCTCACATCTATACTTTGTTCTGCTAACATTGGTATTGCATGTAGTCGGTAATTATATATACAAACTACAAAAATATATTAATTATCTTAGTTACAATAATGTGAAAAATCTAAAATTTGATATTTTCATGTCATTCAATGATCTTCAGATTGATTGAATAATATTGATTTTCGTGCTGTATGGATTTAGTTCCTTTGCCTGACATTTAACAAATTGAGGTAAAAACTTTGTCTTTGAGCCTATTCCTCTCACAAGGACAGCTACCTGACAGACCTATGGTTACACGTTTTTACCTCGTATAACTTACAAGTTTAATATATAGTAATGCTTATAGAACGTGTTTACCTTGATCACTGTGATTATGGGTAAAGTTGTCGTTGCTTTTCTGATAATCGCATAAGCCCCAAAAACATTTGACGTATCTCTCAGCATAGCACTCGTATTCGTCCGTAGCTTGAATGAGTGCCAGACGTTTGGATACGGGTTTGTAACAACCATCGCATTGCGGTTTTATATGCATCTTAGAATATAAGTTATTGGGAAATATTAATATTCCACTAAAAAATTTTACCATCCACTACATTGCACCTTTAATTTTGTTTTGATAGATATTATGTTTGACATGTTACTAAGCATGTTTTTTTGTATACACGTAAATTAATTTCAGAATCTTATTAAAAGAGATTTGTTATGATCTATTTTATATTTTTGTTATTGAAGTATACGTTCGTTCGCGTATGACAACCATCTTGCCCGATTTTGAGCGACGGTGAGGGCCATCCGAGGATACAGTACAGTGTCGTGGACGGCGTCGACACTCTTGGCGGGCGATCCGCCCTGGCCTCTCCAGGCGGACGTAATTGCCAAAGTTCGGCGCTCCCGACAGGATGCGTTCGCACGTGGCCAGGTCTACTACCTGGCCGAGCTGCAGGCGATCAGGATGCAGGAAACCGCGACCATGATCCAATCTTGGTCAGTAGGGGAAGGGGTTCGACCGCAGCTGTTGCGATGGCTCTCGCGGAAACGCAGGACTCTGACCTTCAGAATGACGCAGATACTTACCGGGCACAGTTGCTTCGATAAGTATCTGTGTCAGATTGCGGGCTGCTTGCCTTCACCCCAATGCCGCCAGTGTGGCGCGCTAGACACGGCGTTTCATACGCTAGTCGAGTGCGCAGCACGGGCACCCCAGAGGTTTGAACTCGAGACAATAGTAGGTCCGATCGATTCGGTGGGCAGTTTGGTGCAAGCCATGCTGCATAGCGATGATCATTGGGTGGGTGCGGCCAATTTCTGCGAGATTGTTATGTCTCAAAAGGAGGCCGCGGACCGAGATAGGGAGAGAGGTACAAGTGCGCATGCATCTCGCGGGCGCCGACGTCAGTCGGGGACCCGGAGGCGCAGATATGCGCATGATCTCCCTCCCTGAAATACCGCTGCAGGGGTCCTCTAGCATCTAGGGAGCAGAGGAGTCTTCAACCCTGTCGTCGAAGTGAGTTTGCTCTGATTCCCGGGGCACTCTCAGGCACTTTTGCGCTAGGATCGGCGTGGGCGTAACTACGTTCTAAGTCTCATGCCTTTCCTATCATAAGCGCGGGGCACATGGGAGGAGGGTGGTTTTAGTGAGGTATTAGCCCTTGGGCATTTGTCCATTGGTTCGTGTCTCCACACAAGCCGGTCGGTTACTGTTTGGATTGCCCTCAGTGGAATGCCTCCATGATCGACAACGGTCTAATCTCTAGTAAAGGACCCGGTATGTGCGAAATGCATTTACCCCGCCTGAAAAAAAAAAGATTGATGAACGACGAAGCACGCTTACCTAAAAGGTATTATATACTATATTTCTGTTCACACAGGATTTGAAGACACTCAGGTTGCAGGTTTCGGGAAAATCACGACTCTGGCAGTGAGCTAAACTTAGTTCACGACATTCTGAAAAATAAAATAAACTACTAAAACACGTGTTAATACATCAACATACTACCTGTATCTGTGCAAATAAAGATTCATTAATTCATTAGTGGATAATAAATAGTACAGCATAGTTTCTGATACAATTTACAGCGTTTACCATTCGTATCTGTCTTCAATATTCCGATAAGTACTTCGTATTCGACGTAGGTATTCATTCCCAGTTGCGACCGGCATCGGCAGTTAGCTGCTTCATACGATATAGTATCCAGTCCTTTCAATCCGTAGCGAATGGGTGACAACAAAGCGGTACCCGGTCTCGCAATTCGCCCATTGGAAATGCCATTTCGCGTTTCCATTCGAAAAATAGTGATTATATTACAGAATGTATTAAACAAGCTTGTCTTTTGTAACTGTTTTCACACCACTGCTTTTCTTTAATGCTGTATTATCTTACTAAGTATTAATATTATAAACGAGAAAGATTGTGAGGATAGATGGGTGTTTGTTATTCTGTCACTCAAAAACGACTAAACAGATTTTGGTGAAACTTTACAGTAATATATCTTATAAATCAGAATAACAGGCTATAATTTGCAAATATATTGTTTAAATTGTTCAGGATATTACTATAAGTGTCAAGTAGAAACGCTGCCCCTATGAGTCACGCCATCACAGTGGGTGTAATTACAGCGGGCAAACGTCGTTGACGGTTGTAGTAGCCGCTCGTGGATACTCGAGACACTTGTAGGACCGATCGAATCGCTGGGCGATCTGGTGCAAGCCATGCTGCACAGCGACGATTGGTGGGTGGGTGCGGCCAATTTCTGCGAGACGGTAGTGTCTCATAAGGAGGCCGCGGAACGAGATAGGGAGAGAGATGGTAGTGCGCATGCGTCTCGCGGGCGCCGACGTCAGTTGGGAGCCCGGAGGCGCAGGTATGCGCATGACCTCCCTCCCTGAAATACCGCTGCAGGGGCCCTCTAGCATCTAGGGAGCAGAGGAGTCTTCACCCCTGTTGACGAAGTGAGTTTGCCTCTCCCGGGGCATTCTCAAGCACTTGTGCGCTAGGATCGGTGTGGGCGTAACTACGTTCTGTATCTCACGCCTTTCCTGCCATAAGCGCGGGGCACATGGGAGGAGGGTGGTTTTAGTGGGGTATTGATTAGTCGAGTCTCCACACAAGCCGGTTGATTATTGTTTGGATTGCCTCAGTGGAAAGCCTCCATGATCAACAACGGTCTAATCCCTAGCAAAGGACCCGGTATGTGCAAAATGCATTTCCCCCGCCTTAAAAAAAAAAAGCCGCTCTTGGATTGTAAATTTTAAACTATGGCAGTTAGATATATTTTTAGAATAATTAGTTCTCTTTCTTGAAACTAGCAGTTCTTTGAA
Organism: Dendrolimus houi; assembly: GCA_039645545.1. Taxonomy (NCBI): domain Eukaryota; kingdom Metazoa; phylum Arthropoda; class Insecta; order Lepidoptera; family Lasiocampidae; genus Dendrolimus; species Dendrolimus houi. The sequence continues at coordinate 12,890,138 of CM077132.1, forward strand.
AGGATACCTTAATTATGATAAAATTGAAATGCTTAGGTCCATATTGTCGAACAATATTCATGCACAGATTGATATCTAACGATATGGTAAATTTTCAACCGAATTATGAATCTTGAATGTGGCACGGGCTTAGTGTTCCTTAGTAGGTAATAGTGTTATTATAATTATATTGTTATACTGTGCCGCTAAAGTATACCTATCGGCTATACTTAGTCTGGCCATAAATACTGTTACAATCAAAAGGAAACAAAATATTACATTTGAATTTGGAATCTGTCATTTTTATATGATTGTTCATTGTGTTTTCTCATTTTGGCGCCAATACATTGTACAACATTTTGCGATATTAAAATGGAGTGGGGCGATAAAGAGAACCGAATCGTTGTGATTGCATTACACAAAGTAGGTATGGGGCCAAATGCAATTTTTAAAACTCTCCATACGCTTGGTATTAGTCAAATGTTTGTGTACCGGGCTATTAATAGGTACAATGAGACCTCTGTGACGGAAAAAGATCTGGCCGTCCAAGTAGTGTTCGTACGAAAAAGGTGGTCAAAGCAGCAAGGGAAAGAATTCGAAGAAATCCTGTCCGAAAGCAAAAGATTTTATCTCGGGAGATGAAGATATCACCTAGAACCATGTCGCGTATTTTAAAAGATGACTTAGGACTTGCAGCCTATAAGAGACGCACTGGTCATTTCTTAATTCACAATTTAAAAAAGAATAGGGTGGTAAAATCGAAACAACTACTGAAGCGGTACGCAAAGGGAGGTTACAGAAAAATTTTGTTTACGGATGAGAAAATTTTTGCAATTGAGTAACATTTTAACTAACAAAATGACCGTATTTATGCTCAAAGCTCTAAGGAAGCTTCTTAATTAGTCGACAGAGTGCAACGTGGGCATTATCCGTCTTCAGTGATGGTTTAGTGGGGTGTTAGCTATGAAGGAGTGACCAAGCCATATTTTTGTGAAAAAGATATCAAAACATCGGCACAAGTGTATCAAGATACCATTCTTGAGAAGGTAGTTAAGCCCCTTAACAACAGCATGTTCAATAACCAAGAATGGTCCTTCCAGCAAGACTCAGCGCCGGGTCATAAAGCTCGGTCCACGCAGTCTTGGTTGGAAACGAACGTTTCGGACTTCATCAGAGCTGAAGACTGGCCGTCGGCTAGTCTCGATATTAATCCGCTGGATTATGATTTATGGTCAGTTTTAGAAAGCACGGCTTGCTCTAAACGCCATGATAATTTGGAGTCCCTAAAACAATCCATACGATTGGCAGTGAAGAATTTTCCCATGGAAAGAGTGCGTGCTTATTGATAACTGACCTCAACGTTTAAAGGACTGTATTGCAGCCAATGGAGACCACTTCGAATAAGCTTTTTATATTTTAAATTGTTTTATATTTATGTATTAAACTAACACACTGTAAAACTTATAAATGTTATTTGCAATAGAAAAAAAATATATTTGTTAGAATATTTATGGCAAGATTAGGCATATAGGTCACATATGTAGTAAAGACGGCGATGTCAGTAAAAATTGATAATATAATTGTAAGTTACGATTGACTAGCCTCTTTCTTGGAATAAGCATTAGTGAATCGCACGCAAAAATGGACTGGGGTTTTTAGGTTGTAGGTAGTTAGGTAGGTAGTAGGTTGGACATGTTATTTCTAAAGATCTGTTTTTCATAATGGACGCATCACTGGCTCAAACGCTTCTGACCGCCAGTGTACTACTGTGGGTTGGCGCTATCAACTCAAAAAAATATAGACATAATAAGCGCTCCGCGTATCCTTCTGAAAGAAATGCTAGATTTACCATTGGCATAATATATATATATATATATATATATATATATATAAGGTATGTTTTCTGCAGTTTCAATATTTTCCGTGTTCACTGTTCATATATAATATACAGCAATGGAGCTTTGGAAGAGCTTAGTTCACTCAACATCAATTTGCTGTAGAGCGATTAAGTATTCAGCTACCACAATAGGCAAATTGAGTTAGGTTCCAACAGTGTCGTAAACAAGCGGTGCAATTTGGGCGCGTGTCGACATGACTCTCTCGTCAAACGATTAGACTCGGAACAAGTACTGTCATAAGCAACCAATGTACTCATTGGGTAATGCTTTAATAGAAACTGACGGATGTCTTACTCATGTGTTTATTCGCGTACGTGAGTGTTATGTGCTTAGAAATAATTAGATGTGAAGGCATTCTGTATGTAGACTTAATTGCATTGCGCTTTGTATGGAAGTGTAAATATTGACGCGTCGCCCGGTCCGATTATTGCATATAATGTAATTTTCAAGTAGAAATTGGTTTTCAATTAACGTATAAAATGAAATTGTAATCAACAGTTTTTTATTACAGTAATTATAAAAGGTAACCCTTATAGATAATGTTGTCATTTCCGGCTATCTGCCCAGCATAATCATTATACTTGAAGATTATTGCTAGTATCTATATAATAAAAGTTTGGAATGCGTTTTGCATGAATCTTTATATACATTTGTAGGTAGAATAGTAGTAAACACTTTCAAAATATAATAGTAAACCCGGTGGATATTCTTCGATACTGCGTTGCTAATTTAGCGATTTTTTTTCTAAATTAGAGAATTATGTACTATCTAGTAAAGAAAGTACTTGCTTGTAAATTGTTACTCTCGTGAAGTTCTTTCATACTAGATACTCTCTTCTCTCATACAAGAATTTTATGAGAGTGGCCAATATTTTAATTATATTTAAGTCCAATGTAGCATACTTTTCCTATTATAGAAATAAAGAACAAAAACTTAGGCTCATTGTCCATCGAAAGGTTGTTAGAAATAAATCTCTGTCAGTGATAATCGATCGAACCGAATCTATTGTTAAAATGTTTGGAATGCTTTGACTTTAAGATTTACGCAATAAAGTATATTCTATACTAATACCTACTTGTAGGCGAAGTGCCTTTATGGTTTGTAGCATTTAAATGGTGACAATTTATTCAAATATCCAAAGAAGTGTCAACAAGAAGACAAGCATAATATCTTAAGTTATCAATAGGGATATTGTTTTCATAGATCGTTTAATCATTGACACGTCGCCTTTGTATGTAAAATGAGTGCGGTGACATTCAGCTGTTCTTCGGCTTCACCGCAAAAAGCTCGGACTCCGGACTGGGGCTCCTTTCTCTTTACTCGACATTAAATGGTCGATATAAATTCCATTGGCGGATTACGAAATTTATTGGCTTCAAAATTAAAGGAGACCGATTTCAATGGCGACGTCTGACAGCATTCGTTTATAGGATTAAAAAAGAGTTTGCTAAGCCTTCATTAAAAAACTGAGCGGCTAACGTATAGGGTGGGTACGTTAGTTATAATGGAATTTGGATGCGTTCTGTAATTTCATTATTTTACATTCCTGAAGTATACATTTAACGCTATTTATAGGTGTTGTGGGTCAGATATTGAACTTGGTACAAATAGTAAACTTAGAACTTAACCGGTATTATCGAAAGAATGAAGAAAGTACTAGAATTTAAAAATCTTGAATGGAATTTATTTTTAATACATATGAAAGGCAGCCATATGCTTTTCGTTGCAAATGTATGACAGATACTGGCTACTGGTAGATTTTATAGCCGATTATTTAAAGATGGTAGTTGCATTACACCACTTTTGCCTATCTTTAATAAAATGTGTATTCGTTTAAATTCTAATTGTCTATTTCTTTTAATTCTTGATTGTAATTAACGTCCGTTTGTTTACAATTCTATCAGTAATTCAGCAGCTAACTATAATAAATGAAGATAAATTTCAGATAAGTGAAGGTACACGCCTGTCACACGTTAGGAAGTATAGACGACGCTCGAGTATTTTAGCGGAGTTGCTCTTTTTAAATTTCAACTTTATGGCGATAGACATAACGTTGTAAAGTTTTTCTTCGTTGTTATCAAATAAAGTGAAAATATCAATTGACTTTCATGAGTTGGTGCGTTTTTTGTTAAGGCACTGTGGAATAAAGCCGCGCTGTGACGGCCTCTTAATAAGGCGTGGAGTGATGCGCTCTTTGTCATTAATGGCTGCATTCAAAAGCATTGTGAAGGCAACTAAAACAGACAAATATGGCGTTGTTTGATGCCTAGAAGCTGCTCATTCAATTTATTCCGTCTAGACTAACTGAATATTTTATCTGGTTCCTAGAATAAATTTTCGGTCTTTAACTTTATTTTCTAAGTTTTAATCAAATCGAAACTTTATCTACAGAATTTACCATTCGTTAAGTGAAATATTCTTGAAGTTTTACTTGGATATCAAATAAATTGAATCTTATATAAGCTAACTTGGCGTTCAAATTCAAATATATTACTAATTATTCCAACCAGAAACTCCGTTATTTCAACTAGCCGTGTTAGCTTGTAAATACGAACACAGTCATTTATGATCATTTTCTAATAATAAATATTGTAATGCAGATAATAAATAAATAAAGTTATTATAGTGTTTATTTAGTTTGAAACCACTAAGTATATTGGATTACCGACCATTTCGTGCTGTGCACAATAACGAGTTAATTAAGAAAGTTGCGCGCCAGCCGCCGCCCGCCGCCCGCCGCCCGCCGCCCGCCGCCATTGCGCGGTTTCACCGCGACACTACCAATCAATTCGTCTCACTATTGCTCCCCGATCATAATTTAATTTAATTAATAAGATTACTTCATATTAATATCACCTTAAGATTGATTAATTTATGCATAAACTAAAGTTTTCCCCGAGACTACACCGCGGGTCAAACCCCTGTGAGTAGCTTTATTTTGCATACGTAAAACTTAATTACGTTTTTATACTTCGCGAACGCAGCCGCGGCCAAAAGTTAATACGATATATAAACTTTCCTTGAAAAATTACCCAACTGATGGTTAAAACTGGTTAAATATCCGTTGGGTGGTTTAGGAGTTCGCGGATATACAGACAGTCAGACAGACGCAGAAAGTTAGATACATTAGGAACTTTATTTTCGATAATTTCAATTTTAGAAGGATTTAACAGCAAAATCAACTAGTGGCCGATTCCTATATCATATATTCATTCAACTTGTCTGAAGGACCATTTACATGGAGAGAGTTTATCGCACATTTTGGGGCGAGAAGTCGTATACTATTTTCGTAGGCGATACTCTTCAGGCATTAATCGTATGGGTTTACATTGAACCAAAAAACAAAAACTCGCCTACGAGTATGACATAATACTCGTAGGCGAGTTTTTGTTAATACATCTAAATTTATATGTTACCAGTATAAGATCAAACGTTTATTAATTACGAAATTTCCAGACATAGGATGGCACACGATACTGCAATAATGAGACATCCTGTTTGCTAGCCCACCACAAAGCACAAAGCGTGTTTGTAAACAGCCTTATTGGTTTCAAAGCAATATTAATGTATGTAGCCAAGGATAGCCTTTAGGACGTCAAAGAGAGGCTAGAATATAACTAAAGACCTAGAAATCCGTATAGAGTAGACCCTATTGACCGGAATAAACATGTATAAAGTGTAGTATGTATTTCGAAACCCTTTGTCGAAACTAAAATGTGTTTGAATGACAAGTATTGTGTTGAGTGATAGCTTCTAAGGACAACTGCCTTTATATAATACTAGCGGTTTCGGCAGGCGTTGCTCTGCACTGAAAAAATAAAAGTCTAGAACCCGATTCCAACGCCACCTGCCGGGTCTAATTGTAAATCTAAACCATTCCCGGATCCACTCAAACACAATTTTTTTTACACCTTGGGTTACATTAATAAAGTTTTAGTAGGGATTCCTAATTTTTTTCTAGTAATAAATATAGCTTATATTAATCTCGGATAATTTAGCATTCTAATGGTGAAAGTATTTTTGAGATCGCTCCAGTAGTTTTTGAGTTTATTTTTAGTTTAGTCCGTCTGTCTATATAAGTCAGTCATTTTGCTCAAAACCTTCTGGATGTATATGGATGAAATCTGGCACTTACCCTGGTATCCGTGTCCTTGTGCGTATGTGTTTGGTAAACGGTTCTGAAAACTTAATAGCGGATCATTGAAGATATACTATTGTATCTTAACTATACTAATATATAAAGCTGAAGAGTTTGTTTGTTTGTTTGCTTGAACGCGCTAATCTCAGGAACTACTGGTCTGATTTGAAAATTCTTTCAGTGTTAGATAGCTCATTTATCGAGGAAGGCTATAGGCTATATATCATCACACTAAGATCAACAGGAGCGGAGCACCAATGAAGAATGTTTCAAAATGGGAGGGTTTTTTCTTACTTACTCTTTTTTAAACTATTCCAAGCGGATGAAGTCGCGGGTAGAAGCTAGTATACTATATTATGTGTTATAATTGATGGAAAATAGCCTTAAAAATACATTATGTGATCGTTTTGACAAAGAAGTAATTAACTAACTTTAAACGAATGAACTATAGAAAAATGTAATAAGAATCTGTTTTTATAATTTGTGCAATAAGCTGAGGTTGAAAAATGGAGATGAGATAGATAACCTAATACAAAGGCGAACTGTTCATTTTGAACCCCACCGAAATTTCGGTGAGTGACGTCGGCTGTCCTAATTAGGGCGTGATCCATCGCTCATTATAATGACGGACGTTTAAATTAGGAGATTGGCGTTAGAAGGAGGAATAGGACAATATTATTTAATTAAGATCCTCTGCAGGCTCTGATATTAATTACTAACTAAGCCGGCTAAAAAGTTTAAACAGATTACTTTACCTTTCCATTTCTATTTTACTTAATTATGCTTCATTTAGTTGAAAAATGAAAATTAATGTATTTATTTCAAAATGGAATCTTACAGATTACTTATTGAAGGTCATGCGTCTACCATCGCCACCAAAACAATTTGAGCTACCTACTGTTAAAAGAGAAGAAGCGGTGCAACTTCCCAGCAACAGAATTATCTTTAGTTAATTATTATTACATATAAGTACATTCATGGTCGTGGTGGTAGTTTCATTATTGTGATATTGTGTTTATACGAGATCTTCTTCTTTTTAATTATGACTGCACTATTAGCCAGTATCATGTATCAATTGACTACTAGGCACTCAAGTTTTAGAGCAATTTTCTAATTGTAGGTCTTTGACTCAGCCAAACGAGAGGAGGGTAATTGAGGCGGTTATAAAACACATATTTCACGAAACAGTTTACATTTTTAAAATAAAAACAAACTTCGTTTAAAAAAACCGACTTCAAAAACTAAAAAGTATTAAATAATAAAGATTTTTGACTAAGAATTTATTTGGTTTATTAAGAGACAAAATAATATAAAATTTTCTACATCTTAAAGTCGGTGCCAAGTAATCCATAAAAATTACAATATTTTGCAACATTTTGTTGTTATAACAGTGTATATGGTAATTCTTATGGTTTGCTCGGCACCGACTTCAAGATGTAGAAAATTTTATATTATTTTGTCTCTTAATAAACTAAATAAATTCTTAGTCAAAAATCTTTATTAAGTTATTTTATACTTTTTAGTTTTTGAAGTCGGTTTTTTAAACGAAGTTTTTTTATTTATTACTTTTAGTGTCTAGCTATGGGTAGGCCTACAAAAGGTACCGGGCGCCTTAAAAAATATAGGTCCCAAGAAAAGGGGACGGAAAAATTTCATAAAAAATGTTTATAAAATGGAAACTACTGGGCCAAATTATGTTAAATTTTTAGGGGACCAAATGGCTACTATTCCGCATGAAACTAAAAAAGAATCACGTAAGTCGGATCATAAATCTCAGCGTAATCGGTGTTCATACATAAAAAAAATACCAATCAAGTTGAGAACCTCCTCCTTTTTGAAGGCGGTTAACAAACAGACAATACATTTTTCTTGCGATGCTGGGAAACAGGCAGACGGCCCACCTAATGGAAAGTAGTTACCGTGGTGTAGACATTGGCAACACACGCATTGCCAGCTTTTAAGATGGGTTAGAAAGGATTAAATAAGGGAATGGAATAGGAGAGATGCGTTAAAGGCGCTGAGATACAGACATAAGACACGAGGAACGGAATGGAGTATGGGACAGGAAGAGAGGACAGGGGGAGGGAGAGTTAGACCATTCGAACTCTCATTCGTCGTACGAAACGTCATTAGCTCAATTCTAACCGTTTCACGCTGATATTCTGTGATCAAGTCGGCCCTAAGAGCTGTAATCAAGATAATGATCCCAGCATGGCTCCGCCGCTTCTATTGTTGGTTACTAAGTAATTTTTGGAATATGTAGGTATCTATATAGCAAAATATGCAAGTTAAAAATTGTTTAAATAATTCAGATAAATCATAGATTACATTTACAGATACTGTTTACGCCATTTATAGTCACTTAATATTAAAACTAACCTGATATTAGTTTAATATTAATATTAAAAGAAAAAAATTCACAACTAAAACCGATATGTGCAATTGTGGTAGTATAATCTTATACATATGATAAAACTGTAGAGGTCGAATTTCTGTACAATGAAAAAAATGCTAAAAACCGAGTCAGGGGGATGTAAGAAGTGAAATAGAACTAATTTAGATTTTTTAAATTTTATGATTCTCTGTTTATTTGTACCGGCTAATCTCAGAAACGGCTGGACCGATTTAAATGAAATTTTGTATGGTGGTAGCTTATATCCCTGGTCAACATATAGAATACTTTTGATCCCAAAAAATTAAAGAGTTCCCGTGGGATAGTTAAAAAACCGCACCACGCGGTCGAAGTCGCGGGCATCAGCTAGTATCATAATATGTACTTTCATGTAATTATAATTTAATTAAAATAACATTATTCGAGTGCATGACGTGTAATGGTCAATTTCTTTCTTTCCTACACAATATCATGTATTCAAATATACCTCGCTCACTGGTTCAGAAGAAATCCACGGCAATGAAGGAGGTAGTTCAAATAATATTGTTACAATTGAGCTAATAACATTTAAGCGCTTTTATGACCGTCTTATTTTGTTTACTTATTTATTGGTTGTTGTGGAGAGCAGCCTATTGTACTCGTTTATGGCCGTTTGCAGGCATAATTAGGCAGGTGTGGGGAGTACAATTTCTGGAAATTGTGTCGACGCTTGCCAGGTAGACATATTGCACCGTGCATTATAAAGCAATGCCCCAATGGAGAGATCGGCAGTCAAGCGATAACCACGAGCGTGGCAAGACGTGTGTACATTCTATAATCTATATAGTGACGGACTTTGCGCGTGTTATTGAATCGTGAATTACGTTGGTACTGGTTGTGTTCAGTTATATTTGTACCTGTGTTATACGTGATTGTGTAGTTCTAAATAAACCCTATAGTAATTCTAACGGCATTTTAATTCGAGTCCCGCACTCGTAACAATATAATAATTAAATATTAGACTTTATGTCTAATAGTGGCCACAATAAGCATATAAAATAACAAAGAACTGTGTCGTCGTGCTAAATATTTGAAGGCGATTCGGTGTGTCCTTCCTATATTCCGTATTAATTGTGCTCAAGATTTTTATTGTATTTTTAAATTGAACCAAAGCGTTAAAAGCGTAAACAGATAGGTAACGTGCTCTTATGTTAGAGATATATGTTAAAGAAAAAAAACTGTAAGATTTATTTGTATTTTTTATTAGCACGGACCTAATCATTTAATGTTAACATAATATGGATAGTTTCTTAGACGATTCAAAAATGAAGGTTGTCGAAGAGCTTGCGAATTGGAGGAAAAATGTAGGAAAATGGACAAGAACTCTGGTTTTAAAGCTGTAGTTTCGAATGCAACCAGGATTTAACGCTACGATGACGATAAGCTTATTTATTATATTTTCCCACCTATAATATAATTTTACAATTTGGACCACCTGCATATCTGTAAACAAAGCACATATATTACCTGTCGGCATTTGAACCAATTGTAATACCTTTCTGATCTCGTCTTCTTTTGTTTACTTATTTATTGGTATACGGCCCATTGTCCTATTGTACTCGCTTATTAGCATCATTAGCCAGGTGTTGCAAGCTAATGCTAGGAAACTGCGGTGGCGTTGCCGGGTGAACATACATTTGCATTTGCATTTGTGGAGCATACAAGGACGGCCCGATGGATAGAGGGGGGTCGAGCGATAACCAGTCGCGAGGCAAGACTTGTGGACATTCGATAATCTATTTAGTGATGGACTTTGCGCTTGTTATTGAATCGTGCATTACGTTTGGACTGATTGTGTTCAGTTACATTTGTACCTGAGTTATACGTGTTTGTATAGTTCTAATAAATTCTATAGTAATTCTAACGGCATTTTAATTCGAGTCCTGCAACTCGTAACAATAACAAAAACATAAACTTAATTAAAGTTTACATGGTAATGTGTAGGTGTAAGTAATTGTCGCCCAAAAATTCGTGAAAAATCGCACGGAGTAGTGCAATTTGTGCCGTACGTGTAGGGTTAGCAATTATGGCTAGATTTCGTCAGTCGTCTGCTGTACTGCCACTTGTGCTGAACAAATTTTAATTGGCGCTAACTTTTGGATTATTGACGGGTCTACGTTTTAGTTCATGACAGGTACTTTAGATAGGATTTCTATTAGAGATATCGTTAACGTCAGTGCAGGACCTTCTAACTACAATTTTTTTCTTCAGTTTTGTGAATATGTGTCACACTGCATAATGTAATGTAATATGTAAAAATTCATACAAAAATAATGATGTCAAAAAAATGTAGTTACTGTAATGTCAAAAGTAGTGGTAGGTCTTGCACTGATGTGGTGGACATTTAGAAATGTAAAGGTAAACCAAAAAAGATATGGATGGATTGTGTGAATGATGACAAGATTTAACAGAGGACTTATGCCAGAATAAAGGAGTATGCAAGAAAAAGACACTGTGCCGACTCCAAATAACTGGGAGAAAGTGAAAGAAAAAAGAGAACCATACCAGACAGTCATTCATCATTCATACCAGAACCTTTAGATAATTATTATAACTAGTGGTCGCTCGTGCTCGAATTTCGACCATAATAATTAATATATATAATAAGTTTTTTGTGGCTACTGTATTTTTTTAAATATATTATCAAAACGTTACAAGACATAACAAACACTGCCAAACAGTAATGCAGTTTGTCGGCAACGTTCACGTAGGTTCCATTACATTATACCTTTATAACTACTAGGTTTTACAATTATATGTACTTAATATTAACTTAAGTTATTCGCTTGTCCATTTTGAATTATGCTGTACGGTATTAATCGGAATTAAAATGTTGGTCACCTTAAAGTCGGCTTACGCTTGCCGAGTACAAGCAACAATACTGCCAACATTTTAATAAATATTACGATTGTAAAATACTAGCTGTGCCCGCGACTTCATCTGCGTGGAAATTTTTTTCATGGAATCCTAAAAAAAGCCTAAGTTACTACTTATAACATCTGCTATCTGCCAGTGAAGGTCCCGCCAAAATCGTTTCAGCCGTTTAGATTAGCCGGAACATCCAGACACAAAAATTTAAAATTGTTTTTTTGTTATATGTACCGTATATACTTTCTTTTGCATTTAGTAAGAAGCTATTATTCTGACGTTACAAACAGACACTTAATTTTATTTATTTGTATGTATAGATAGAAACATGAGAAAAGAAAATTAGAATGTTGGCAATGACAGACGCTGTGATTAACAATAAGAAACAAAGATATATAATCACTACGCTTATCATAAATATTAAAACCAATAAAAAGGTTTTACATCTTTAAACAATCTTCTTAGACAAGATAGAAAGTTTGATCTAAGTAAATTTAAACTTTATTGTAGAACAGTTAAACATAATTTTCTGTGGAACAGTCTGTCCTCTGACTTAGTTTAAAGATGTAACGTGCACATGTTACCTTTTCAAACTAAGTCACGGATAGTTAAATGATTCAATTTGAAAACTGGCGAACTTTATCATATACACCAAACCCCTTGAAAGTTCGTTCAAACATTTTCATTATATGTGTAATAAAAAAAAAGATATTATTATCAGGGATATATTCTCAGATAATATTTGCGTAGGACACCTTTTATACAGTATTTTGATATATTTTCTGTGATAAAATATGTCAAAACACTGTTTAAAAATATTAAGATATTCCGTTAAAATGTAACCTAAGTATGTTAAGTGATGTCAACTAAAACCAAAAGTTGTAATATTTGCAAGAACTTCAATAGACTCAGAACTACTTTGAGACAGCGGTATGTAATAAGATATTTAGTTGGTCGTACAGTGTTCGGGGGATTCCATAACAACGTGAGAATGTAATTTATACAATTGACCAACTTGGCGTCAGCAAAGTTTTCTTTATAATGTTATTTGTATTACAGTCTGCATCTGATATATTCTTTATACAAGAAAACTACCCACAGTGAACACCGTTGAATCATTTTGTAGCCCATTCGAGAAACACTTGCAGACAGACTGAAGGAAAAAAATCTAGAAATGGTAATTTATGATTAGGAATTTTATAAATAGCAGTTTTTAAATCACAGAGCATTTAGAAATCTCACACTGACACTTCTATAGAAAAAGATAGACAGTCGTAAAGTTTTATTACCTTAATTATTTACTACACAGTTAGTAATAAAATAAAATGTTAATAATGTAAGAATATTATTTTTCTTGTATAATTTAATTATTAATTAATCTCTGCTATTATTGGAGTTTGCTAAACTACTTTATCTTAGATCTTGTATTTTATTTATATCTTCTAAAAATGGCCAAATGCTTGTTACTCCAAGCACAATAAGGGGTTCCGAAAAGGTGACCAATGTCCATAATATTTGTTATTTAGCTACAGAACCTTGAAAAAGTATTTAATCAAAAATACCCTATATCTCAAAAGCTGCTCAACTTATTTCCTTCATACCACAGAGGTGACGTTGTTGTGGAAGTATCTTTAATCAGATCTTAAAAAATCATAGGTACTCTATTATTTTTTATGACCTATTTCTTATTTATGCCTAGTTATTGGAGACACATTAGTTTGCCAAGTCGTAAAAATTGTGTTCACGCTAACTCTAACTTTGAACTATGAAGTGAAAATTCGGAAAAAAGTCAAGGAGATAGGCATTAAAATTTATTTCTAATAAAATTGGTTTGAACATGATTTGTTGAGTGGTTTCTGATATTTTTGACAACGGGTAAAATCGGTGGACATTCGTTGCCTCTATAGTATCTTTCAATGTAAAATAATAGGGTGGAATATTTATCATAAAGGAGTTCAAATGTACAATAATATTTGCAGCTAACACTAAAGTTGTCTAAAGTCTGTGAATATACTGTCAGCCATTTACAGTGAAACGAACACAAATTCAACGCCCGCGGCGTTAGCTACACTGGTGGTTGAATAGTTGAACTATTGTAATATTTTTCTTAGAAATTAACAATTGCAGAAAGAGCTGTCAGCAGCGGGTGCCGTCACAAAGTTTAAATGAAATCTCGGGGCTATGTCTGTGTAATTACAAACAACTCGACGCCGTACTAAGGTCGACGTCGGTGCCGTCAAGCGTGTAATGGACTTTTCAAGTATTCCTAACGTGAAAACTTTCACTTCATCCGACTTAAATGCCCTCGACAATGTGCTTAACGCTGTTTTTAACTACTTCACTTCAATCCAAGATTATTGCGACATAAATTAATTGTTTATGCAATAGAATGACAGTTCAGAACTTTTAAGGGCGAAGAAATAGGTTGTGTAGGCAAATCCCAGTAGCATACGTTGATGAATATAATTCCCACGCAGAAAGAAAAATAAGAGTATCCTGAAAAAGAATTTTGGGACAAAATTTGTATAAAGTTAAAGTGTTTATGTTCAAGGCTCTTAAGAAATAATTCTATTACCGTCGTGTCTAGAAAAATCGCTTTTTAAATTACTCGCAATAATCATACCTAGTTAGGACAAAGATAGGCAGTAGCCTTACGTCGCACGTGTGGATTCGATCCCTGCTCGGAATGAAATATTTGGTTAATCCGCATGTAGTTTCTATCGCTCTGGGTACAATATTTTTTCCAACAATTTAGGCGCACGGCGTTCTTCAATAAGGGTTATGCTCGATAGCCCTGGAATCCGATCCACTTATCAGATCCTGACTTGGTGACCATGGGACTACCTTGGGAGTATATACTTAGGTACGAGTAAAGAAAACAATTTGAAAATCAGTTTACAATTGACGAAGATATCGTGTTACGTCGGTTAAAACGTATATACTTAATTCTATTGCTAAGAATAAGGCACTGCAATTATTGGAACAATTTTTAGCATTTTTCTTGTTAAATACAGAAACTTAAGAAGAAATATGAGAAAAGTCTGAAAGTGCAATCATGATTGCGGGCACGTTTTTCGCGGTACCGTCTCCTATTCCGCGTTATCACAATTACCCGTCGCGAAGAGCACGTCTCTGTTGAATAAATCGCACTGATTGCACAAAGATCCCTTCGATCCCTCCTCATTCGTTATCGTTGCAATTGTCCTCTCCTTTGTAAAATAGTTCTTTAATAACAGAATACAGATCAAGAGGAACTTTCAATTCAACTAGTGATGCAGGATTTTAAATATCGATGTTAAAATCGATATCGATATTACTAATCGCTTGATTGAACTTGTTAGAAAATAGTATGTATTTCTAAATAAACGGAATATATTTTTTGTAAATTTGGTAAAATGAATGTTAGAAGCGAAGCCAAATTAGTATTAAACTAAAATAAGTGAAAGTTGACATTGAATGGCCCATTGTCTCGCTGATTCCAAAGTCTATTTCATTTGTCTATGGCTGGTTCTCAGAGGCTACGTTCCATTAGAGACTCACAACGACCACGTTCACGACCGTGATTTTTCCCGTTCCACTTGCTTGCCGGCGTCATAGTCGTAAACCCAAGTGGAACGGTTATTCGACCTCTCTTTTGACATAGGTCGTTCAGAGCGCTGTGTGGTCGAAAGTGATGACGTCATTAGTGACGTTTTCGCCACGACCACAACGACCGCGGTCGCCTTGTGGAACGGCTAACGGAGCATTTTGGGCGTTGTGAGCTACTAATGGAACGCCCTGAAAATCATCAAAAAGCATGACGTTATATCTCCCGATTTATAAATGTAACAAAACATGTTTTATGATGGTGTTTATAATCTGCTAGCTTTTACCCATGGCTTCGCTTGCGTTTACGTTATTCCACGGCAACTGTACATTTTTCCAGAACAAAAGTAGCCTATGTGCTATTCCAGACTACAATCTATCTCTGTGCTAAATTTCATCCAAATCCGTTCAGCTTTTCGGGCGTGATTGAGTATTTAGTATATAAACATTTATTAAAACTATCACATTTATAATATTAGTATAGATATCGATAATTAAGGTTTTTCGATATTTTAAAGAATTTTACATTACATAAATAATATCGATATTACAAGATCCGTATTATCGATACAACCCTAAATCCAATCCAACGAAGCGTATCACAAAAATGCTGCATTGTAGCATATTTCTATTAAAATGAACCGTCTCTGTAATTATGAAAATAATACTCAATTACACAAGACGAGGGTTGGGAAACTAAGCAGTTTCTTCAGACGAGTTTCCCGTTTTACATTCGGGCAGGAGGTGCCTTTGAAATAAATAATTACACTTCCAAAAGGGTTTTCAATTAATATCGCTGTATTTTAATTAGCCATGGACAATTTTTATTTGGAGAAAAGTTAATTAGGAATGATGTAAGTTATTATTAGATCTTAAAACTACAAAGGCCTGTTAAATGCATCACTTGAACGCGGTTTAAATCTGTTGTTATCTATTTTTCAGTTCCGATTTGAAAAAGTGTTCCTAGATATAAACAACTGTACACAATTTTTTATTAGAAGATTTCATAAAAAGTAAAGTAGACCAGGTAAAGTACATTTTGTAAGTATGAAATGTGACAAGGCATAGAAAACTGGTCAGGTATAGACTTTTACTCCTGTATGGGGACTTTAGGTAACTAATCCTTTGGAAAGAATATTTAAATCATTTTTGGAGATAAAAGTATCTTATGATTTATCTTCATTATCAAAACTACCTGCATAAATACCCAAGGAGACCGTCACGTTTTCATACATTCTTGGGCCCATATTATAAAAAGGTGAAAGTGATTTTAAGACTTCTTTTTATTATGTTGATATTTTTTATAATTATAGTGGGTTTAGTTATTTTGAATGAATTAATCAGGTCATATATGTGTTTTTGCATTAATTATTAGATTTCATTCACATAAATCAGTTTATTTTTTATTTAACAATTCTACGGACTCGATTAAAATTTCCGTACCCTTTTTTACCTATATAACTTAATTTTGAAGAAAGTTTTAAGTATTTATACACGCTTCTTGTTAATTTTTGTTTTTGTGTGTGACATATGTTCAATCATATGTGTGTTGTGGTGTACCTTACGAATAACCTATTATATTAATTTATTCTAATTTTAATACTAAACTTATACTAATGTAGAGTGTATCTGTTACATGCTGGTGTTGTAAGGAAGTGCATGTGCAGTGTGTGCCTTATGTCTATACCTACATATATTATCTTAACTAGTGCCATTTGTGTTATTGTTTTCTTTCTGTGTCTGGGTTGTTAATTTTTAGGCTCTTTGCGTGTCTTGGTTTGTTTGTGAAGTGTACGTGTAATGTGTACGTGCGCGTTGGTGTGAGTATGTGTATAAGTTTTGTTGTTAGTTGTGTGTTTGTGACCACATAAATCGGTTATGGTAATTGAAAACTTATTTTATTTGTGCTCTTATTTTTGTAATGTCATGTCTTCCAGATAGAATTTAGGGCTGAAGTTTTTCATTTTGTAATAGAAAAATATAACACATTTTTAAGCCATTTCTCAACTCATTACATTCATTTGGCCCAAATGTCCCCGTCTCCTTTTATAACGATCAGTTCATTCTTAAGGCGGTGTAAAAGAACAAAATATACAAATAATAAGTCTTATATCTTATTATACATATAGAAAACGCTCAACGCATATTACCATGAATTTTGAAATCACAGACATTAATTTTATTTACTGGTATTATCTCTTATTTTAATACTTCAGTTTTAGGTGGTTACAAGTTTTTTGGAAATAGTGAATAGTAATAGTGTGTACTTTGTATTATAATACATTTCAATCATCATAATAACTGACCATGAATGGATCACTTCAAGCCTGGGAGGCAGGAATGTCAACCCGGTTCATATTATAGACGACTAAGACGAGCAGACATTACATTAACCTGTCTATATGCAAATAATATCGTAAATGCTATTGTGGAGATATTACCTTATTCACTCTATCCTTGAGATTACCTTACTTTAAGCAACCTCTGAGCTGTATATTACCTACTTATTCTAATCCAAGGTGAACGAAGGATAATATTAAGGTTTCGTTACGACCTTTATTATCATGTTTATCTAATACCTGTAACAAAACTGAAGTGTGTTAGAAAATATGAGAGTAAATATCATATCCGGATTTCTATCTTGATTACTATTTTAAAGTTTTCTAGTAGTAAATTTGGTTTTGTGCAGAATATATATGATATTTATAAACTTAAATTTTTTATAGTTGGTTGTGAACTACAGAGGACACCCATAATCTTCATTTCCTTATTTCTTTTATCCATTTTCACTATAGCATTGTGTAACGGTACACAGATAACATAATCCATAAAAATCAAGTTATTTCTGATAAATATGACTTAAGACAAACGAACGTGCATGATGATTTTATAAGCTACAATAGGAGTCTAGAAATAATGTAACAATGAGATGTAATTGTACAGACGCAAACATAGTATGTACTTGCTTGGCCGGTTCCTATATCTTATTATTCATTCATTGCCTTACTATCGGTTGAATGTTGACATTAGTTGTATGGAATTTATGTTAACTTTTAACCGATAGTAAGGCAAATGAACGGTTGCGAAGAACGGGCCAGTAGTCGTGTCATCGGGTAATTTTTGCGTGACGGATTTCACCGCCATGGACTCCGCTCAATGTCTTCACGTTGTATGAGGTCTCACCCTTAGTATGTGGATAGAATAGTAAACACATTGAGGGTGTAGATTGCGGAGTCGCACACGTCATCAGGCGTGGACTAACGAACTGGGGTGCCAGTGGGTAGTACTACGTGACGATAATTCAGTCCCACGGGAGGCCTTTGTGCAATCAGTGCGGTTTCTTCGGACTGCTAACATCATGTATTTTTATTTTTGATAGTTATTCCAAATAATTTTCTCACATCTTATATTGTGGCGGGTTTTAGATATTTTGGCAAAATTAGAGTAAGTACATATAAAATCATCATATTCGTCTGTTCGTCTGTCTATGACAACCATTTTTGTCCAAAACTATCTATCTATACAGAAATAATTTGGCTGAAAGGTTCAATTATACGCCATATGTACAGTATGCAGGTGATAATGTTGTAAATTCGGGGTACCCGTTATACTATAATTATTTAATTGGGGTTTGATATTCTTTTAGAGAATATCTTCATTTTCCAAAATCGTAACGTTGTTTAATTATGCTTTTTTTATGCCACACAACGAACATTACTCGACTATTTGTTAACAGGCTTCCAATTTTTGACTGTAGTTGAATGTTGTTTCCCGAACGAAAAGGTCTATGTTGACAAAAATGTAATGCTTTTCAAAACAATTCTTTTTTGAGTTTACTAGATACTCTTGCAACTGAGAAAGTCGGAGACCCAATATATCTCAGCGAGTCGTATTGTCCTGCCGTGGACTTCGTCACAACTTAACATAACTTTCCTTTGCCTTTTTCGATATAATAAGCCGTATAATTAAGATTTATTTCCCTTTTACGATGATTGAATGTAAAAGCAGTTTCATTAAAACTATTGAAGTTAATTGAGAAGAAGAGAAAGTTAAAGACATGAGTGGATAAGGGGATGCCGTGAAAAGGGGTAATCTAATCTAATATATAAAATTCTCGCGTCGCGGTGTTTGTTACCAAACTCCTCCGAAACGGCTGAACTGATTCGTATGAAATTTTGTGTGCATGTCGGGTAGGTCTGAGAATCAGCCAACATCTATTTTTTATACCCCTAAATGATAAGGGTGACCCACCCTTAAATATTTTTGCTTATTTTTTTGTCAAAATCTTATTTATATTTTATTATGATTTAGCATTGAAAAATACATACAACTTAAAATTTTTACTATTCTACGATCAACCCCTATTTTTTAATAGCGATATTAGTACTTTAATAATTTAATTTACTTAAAATTGCTAGAAATAATTTAAATGGCAAACAATGTTTGCCAGGTCAACTATTCTAATATATAAAAATCACGTGTCATGGTGTTTGTGGTCGCACTCCCCCGAAACGGCTTAATTCATTTTAATGATTTTTTTGTATATTTGGTAAGTATGAGAATAAGTTGTAAATTGTTTTTCACCCTCCTATGGCGTTTCTTTATTTTTATGGCAGAACAAAGGTTACCGGGTTAGCTAGTTTTTTTAAATATAATTTTGCCTTCATCCATATGTCTTTCCTTATTTATTATTTCAGCCAAGCTCAAAAGCATGGTTTTCAGGTTTAATATGGTTTATATGCACGTTGTCAGCCAATCGTAGTCCACTGCTGAACGTAGGCCTCCCCAAGTCCGTGCCACACATCTCGGTCCTCCACCTTCCAGTACCGGCGACCTTTACGTTAGTCCATCGGACTGGAGGGAGTCCGACACTACGTTTACCGATGCACATTATACATTGACGTAATTAATAAAAAACGCCTTCATCTACTCATATGTTCAATTACCCAAGAATACCGAGATATTAATTTATTTTTGTAAATAATAAATGTGGCCAAAAGAAATGTCGTGTTGGCTTTTAAATGAGATTCATGAGTCAGTGTTTTTTTTCATTAGAGTTGTGAAACGAAGGCTAGTTGGTAGAAGAAAATTGTAGTGTACAATATTTATCAGCAAGGTCGTACTAAATAAGAGCCATCTCATTATCCTGGCAAGTGATCTAAGGGCGCAAGGTTAGGTGAGATGTGTGTGGGTACAAATATCCTTTGTATTGTGGGCTTGTAAGTTGGGGAATATACCTACCTACATATTTCAGTAGGTAAACGTAACCGTATTTTAAATTAAACGTAGGTATTATCCGAAGCCACTTTTGGCATTAACCTTTATATAGTTGTCATATCTGTGTGTCTATGTATAATATCACAGTCTGAGGCGTAGGAAGTCTTCAATGAAGCACCTTTTGCTCGAGAAATGCGTATATTTTAATATTATGCGATTTTACAATATTTTTTTGCGCGTACAATGGTTCCTCTTTGTTCCGTAGTGGATTTCGAATATTGGCGGTTGGCTGTAGACATAAGAGCGATTGTCATAGACTATTTTGATAATGCGTGTACACACCGGCGCGAGTGTACTGATTTCATACTCGGCTGGACCGGTGTGTACCTTCCTTTGGTAAATCGTGCGGCAACACAGTCTTTTCCCTCAAATACTAGTTCGTTAATAGAATGAAATTTTGTAGAAAATTGTATACTACTGTACGCTGCGGCAGAATTATGTAGTCAAATCACAAAAAAATAAAGGTTGACATATATACAACTAAATAAGTGTTGTTGTATCTAAATTATAAAGACTGTAGAGGAATGTGTACAGATATTTAAAGAAATATACTCATAAAGTAATAGGATATAACCAAAGATATATCTTAATGTATAGTTTCTCTTTATACTTCTTGAACGTAAAGTAAGTAGTAAGGAATCTTTTATAAGCGTAGTAAACTTTAACTCTGAGTGGTTACGTGGAGCTTGCCAGAGCCAGGCCATCGAAGCAGAGTAGCGATGGGCGATTCCGACATGCTTAAACAATCGATAGAATTACAATCGACTCAAAAATAGAATTGAGGCAACAATCGAATAGCTCCTCGATTGAACAATGGATATGTTTTCCGATTGATTCAGGAATGAAATCAACTTGCCGGCGGTCAACAAGGTTGGTGGCTCGTACTCCAGTGGTGTTGTTTTATCGACACCTTTGATTACAACGCCCGAGTCGTCCTCAAAACTGTCGACTCCGATTAAAAACAACAAGAGCCATCGGGTGTTTAGCCAATCGAAGCAATCGACTTGATAATTTCGACGTCGCAGATCGCTAAAGGAGAGTTCGTAACATGACTTAG
Source organism: Dendrolimus houi (assembly GCA_039645545.1). NCBI lineage: Eukaryota > Metazoa > Arthropoda > Insecta > Lepidoptera > Lasiocampidae > Dendrolimus > Dendrolimus houi. The sequence continues at coordinate 12,911,371 of CM077132.1, forward strand.
AACACTCATTCCAAATGAGGTAAGTGAATCAGGGCTGCAATTTGCCCGGACGGGGTGGCTGGACTTTGTAGCCGTCAATTAGACACGTGGGAGATTTATACGGCTATCTATCTTGTTCCTTGTACAGCGCCCAAGACCGAGCGGAAATTGTTTTTCAAAGGATCCCTCCCAAACGCAGCGCAGCTTTTATAAAAATAAAATTTATGAGGGCTAAAGTAGAAATGTACTAGCATTTTCATATATTTTATTATTTATTTTCCTATAGTAGTAGGCATGCACCGCAAATCACGGTAGCTTAGTGGCTAATGCACTCACGTCTTATTCCAATGATGTGGCTTCAAATCCTGGCCGAGAAGCATACATCACCTGTCTATTCGTCTATATTTCTAAGTTACATCACATTCTTATCGGATGTTCCTTATGAATTTCTTATTTAAGTCAATAGGTGGCGATATATTCGCTTTTAATGTTGTAAAAATTTTGTCCACCTCCTCTACTGTTTAAACTATGAAGTGAAAACTTCTGAAAAATCAAAGTGGTAGAGTTTAAAAAATACTTTCATTGTTTTGAATAAGATCGATTAGGAAGTTTTTGATATGTGATGTATTTTCGATCAGATGCTTTTTAGCGTTCTTTACTCTTATGACTAAATATGTGATCGTTGTCACCTCTACGAAACCTGCCATTTTATTTAGATTGACAGTTATTTGGTTATTTTAATTAAAATTTTTACTTTTTATAAATCACGTAAACAGAACGAGGTATCGTTTCCTCCGCGTACATAACGAAAACTACTTTCGGTACGTTTTATTAAGAGCAATAAAGTAGGGTTCATTAGGTTTTTTTATTTTCTGCGTAGTAAAACCAAGTTCTCAGCACGTACAGAGTTCATACTTCATTCAGCTCGTAAAAAGCAGGTCGGGAATTGCTCGAATTTATTCACGAAGTCTTTGACGCCGTAAGTCCAACATTCGCAAGGTGTCGGAAGCAGCCGGCGCCATGCGTGTCTGTGCCAACATCTTTATATTTCATACTAGTATTCGCCTGCGACTTACCAAGGTTTAAAATCAAAGAGTATTTTCAGCAGGTAAATGGATTTTTCAGCATGAAAATACACGAATCCCGGAAATTCCCCTAAAAACCCGAGATAAGTTGATAATGTTAATAACGAGATTAACACCTATAACAGTTCTAATAAATACAGAATTCCCCAGCAATCAAACCATAAAATGACGGGGTTTCGAAGTTAGGAAATTACGAGAAATATAAAAAGCCCCGGAATAGTCAAGCACGAAAATTTTTATGTAACCTATCTATGCTGTAATAAAACAAATTGCCAATTTTTATGCTACTTTTAGCCGTGTGATTAAAGCTCAAGGAAAATTTGGGATTCCCAGGACATATGTATCACAGAAGACTGAAGTTTATACAGGCGAAACTGCGTGAAAAATCTTATATAAGTATATTTTACAAATAGATTTAGATGCTGTAAATATAAAAGAAATTGGTTCATATACCTATATCTGCCATGAAACTCACTTAGCAATTTAAAAGGAGCTTTTTCTAGTGCGATTTTATTGAAGGACGAATTTTCGAGCGTTCTGCCAATATTCAACTGGATTTGCTTACGATTTGCGACTTTTCTCCAACAATAGCATCTGATTTATCGTTCGTCGATGTTACGTCGCTCCTTTTTCTGTAAAATGTGACGCCTACATGGGTACGATTCGATAATGTTCGATGGGTATGCGAAGATCATACGAAGATCTTTTTAAGTTCGAGAACTTTTTAGATTGATACTAAAAGTTATTTATGTATCATTGTTAGAAGAAGGTGTTAATTTATTATAGTCTGTTCTGACTCCGGTTAACTTAGATCTTGCATATCGAGCAGCTGGAGATAAATGAATTAAATTATGAGTTTAATTGAAACTGTAGAACAGCCATTACAGTAAATAAGCTTTTTAAGGCATATTAGCGAGTTTCACATATCAGTAGATATCACTAGGTTACCTCATGAAGGTTTTCGTTTATCGTCAGCACGTGGTATTTTTAACAATAAATACCGCACATTTGCATGCTCCGCGACCTGCAAATTTAAGCTTGATTTACAATAGTTAAGTAGTTAGTTAACTTTGGAAACTAGCGTTAATTTCTTATGTTTGTTTGGAGATACATTTTTCAGTAAAGTAATAAGATTTCGGTTAATTAGATGTCTGTCCAAACGACGACGACAACATATTCGCAAGTTAACTAATTGTGGCTAGATACTACCTCTGTCATTTCCTTCCCGAATCTTCTATTCCAGAATTTCGATCTTCATTTAGTTATTCTTTTGTTCATCATCTATCTCTTTCTGAAATCTATCTTGTGCCCTTGTCTTGAACTTCTAGAATCTTCCATATTTTTCAACCATCTTCTAAAACCAACTATATTGTTTTTCCTTAGAAGATAATTTTCGTACATTATAAACGGGATTTTTGCAATGAATCACACTATTTAATGATGTTTAAATCTCTTAGAGAACTTGAATCACATTTAAATATAAATATTACATAAGCAAATATTTTATATTAATTATATAAAGGCACAATTTAACTATAATTGTATTCAAAAATTTATCTTGTGAGAAAAAACAAGGCATAGATCGATCTATTATCGATCATCACATAAATATTTAACTAATACAAATGTGAATAAGGTTTTGGTTTAACGATCACGTTATTTTATTTATTCACTGTGAATAACGTGACTTTTGTAACAATTTCAAAGTCGTATCTGAGGTGAGTGCATACGGTGTGTGTAGTCGTGAATAATTTAGCAAAGACGTCTCTTTATTCGACGCTGGCAAATCTTTGAATTATAAAGTGGAGCAAGGTGGGACACTTGGCGGACTGGAGGCCACATGGCGACATCAACTTAGCGCTGAAACACACAACGGAACCAATTTATCACATATCAGCAAAAATAATAAAATTTCATTATGGAAAATGTAGTTTTGAAAAGTATTTTACGGGTACCGTAATCATTTTGGCTAAAACGAAACTCTTATACAAGCATTATGCTTGTTTGTGATATGTCACAGACAAACATGACAAGAGAAAAAAGTATTGGACTAATATGGATGTAATTTCCCAGAACGACACATATACTTCTACACAGTGTTTTAATGAAATTTTGAAAAAAGAGGTAGCCACAATATATTATGCAACTGAGGGGATTTTTTGTGTACCTACATATGTAGTTTTGTTTGATTACCTGTGGTGCCATCTAGTACCGTAGAATTTAGAATCTTTTAAGATTTAAATTTTGTGCTAGGTGATATTCATTCCTAGTATTTTTCTTTCATATCACAACCAGTATTTTTTTGATGCTCTTATAGTTTTATGTGCACTTGACTGTTACGGACACAAACTACCCTCAAAAGATTTATAATATTCTAGCATGCGGCAGCGAAGCTACATTTGCGTTACCACGTTGGCGACTTATTTGTTAATAAATTGCAACAGATTAAACGCGACTGCAGCAGCACTGTTTCATATACATTCGTCTATCGGTGGCCATACACCATGCTGCCTATAGTCCAACCGGCATGACGCTACAGGCTTGATCCAAACTGCAGTTCGCTTATATACATCACACACGATCAATTTAGACTGTCCAATCGACAGTTGAAGCCATGGCGTCACCAATGACAAACGACGATATTTTAGCCGTCTTGGGCTTTTTACCGTGGTAAAGAAACAAAAATAAACGAAAGATCGTGCGGCGTGGTGCAAACAGTGGTCATTGAAAAGGAATCAGTTTCCTCATAAACTTTAATAAAAGAAATGAGGATTACGCCAATGGATTATCCATTTACGAATGAATGAAGAAACTTACATAAAACTTCTATCATTAGTGCCTCCTTTAATATAAAGGACGACGCTTATCGGGATAAAAGGTGTTTCAAGTGTTTACCCGGGATATAAGCTACCTCTGTGTTGAGTTTCATTTTAATCATTTTAATGGTTTTCACCTGATACTATAACAGATGGAAAAATAAAATTTCTAAAATTTACATTTTGGAATCTGCTAGTCCGATTTGCTTCCTAAGTTTTCACATTTTTAAATGCGTTATACAAACTCAAACCATCTACAGGTTTATATAAGGAAATTATACACTTAGGGCGGGTGTTAATCGTTAGATAAAAGTTACCAGTCGAATGAATTATAAAAGGAGTGAAGTCAAATTGACTTGAAATTTCGGCGGGATTCCCGGGACACAAAGTACCGCAGCATTTAAAAAATCGTTTTAAGTGGAAACTGTGTCGGTATAAGTTAATTTTTATGCATCCGAACAACCTCAAACCGCTTCCGGGAAAACTCTCACGGGGTTCCCGGGATAAAAAATATATCACACATTTTATTCCATTACATTTTTTATCGATTTGTAAAAAAATCACATTGGTATTCGATTTTTTTAAACTGGCAATTTGAAATCCTTCCCAGAAAATTTCCCGCGGGATTCCCATGATAAAAAGTAGCGCAGAGTTTATATCTAAGAATTACCTGTCGATAAGTGAAAACCTCATCGAAATCGGCTCCGTAGTTTTTACGTGAATTCTGAACAAACAGACAAACCGATAAACAGACAAAAAATCTAAAAAATATTGCATCATGTTCTCCGTCGTTTATATAGTGTATTCCAGTTGATATTTTTAATAGCTTTAATATATCGACACGGCATGTTTAGAATTTTATAATATTATAGACTATTTTAACAAACTCTTTTTGTTAGAATGCTCGGGCTTAACATTTAATATATTTTCTAATCGCGTCGTGTACTTCAGACGTTAGAAATAACAAGTAACATTCATCCATATTAACAAGGCGACACTGTTATTCCATATTCATGTGTGAAATGTTCGACGTAACATTTGTGAATGGAGAAATTTCGTGATAAGTCATAGTGACGTCGTTGATTAAGTGAGGAAAGATGGAGGATCAAAATTTAAGGCGTATTATCTCAAATGAGAGAAGAATAAATTGATATAAGATGAATAAATTATGTTTACTTTTACTTACGGCCTGGAAGAAATGATATTAGAAATTCTAATCGCCTGTAACCATGAAAAATCGGATCGTGAAATTATAATTTGTATTGACATCTATAATATATATATATATATATATATATATATATATATATATATATATATATATATATATATATATATAATTCTTCTATACGTGTGTTGACAGTGAACTCCTCCTAAACGGCTGGACCGATTTTGATGATATTTGTTTTGTGTGTTTGAATGGGTCCCCGAGTGGTTTAGATTCACAATTGAAACCGATAGGTGGCGCTGAGATCGGGTTCTAGAATCCTCCTAATCACCTGGAGCGATTTTGGCGATTTTGTTTTTGTGTGTTTGAGTGACTTACCGGATCGTTTAGATTTGCAATTAGAACCGGTAGGTGGCGCTGAGATCGGGTTCTAGAATCCTCCTAATCGTCTGGACCGATTTTGGTGATTTTGTTTTTGTGTCATGAAACAAAGTCTTTTAGGAATTCAGAAAATATGGCGGTACGAAGTTCGCCTGGTCAGCTAGTGATATTATAAAATTGTAAGTCTTTTGTTTTTTAGATTTTTTGTACTTGTCTGTTTGTTCGGAATTGAAGCAAAAAGTACTGCGCCGATTTCGATACGGTTTTCATTTACCGATAGCGAATTCTCGGACTTAAATTCTGCGTTACTTTTGATCCTGGGCATGTCGCGGAAATTTTCTTGGTTTCTGGGTTTTAAAGTGGCCAGTCGAAAAAAAACTGATTCTGATGCAATATATTTAGTGATTCAAATTCTCTTTCTAAAACAAATGTGACCGTTGCGACAAATCCAACGTGGATGAAGTCGTAGTTGGATCCTAATAGTTAATACTAGTACTGCCTGCGAAACTTTGTTGGCGTTGCCAGGACGACATGTTTGTTAGTGAATTGTAATAGCGGTACCAAAAAAACGCGTCCGCAACGCCTTCTTTTTGGCTATATTCGTCTATCCCACGGAAACAAGGTCACCGTTCGGGATAAAAAGTATCCTAAACTTATCTGGGATATAGCTCTGTGTCAAATTTAATTTGAATCCGTTTAATAGTTTCCACGTGATACTGTAACAAATAGACAAACATTCTAAAAAATTGTATTTTCCTTCTCTTTTTTACATTCATTGTAAAATATTGACCCCTCTACAAATTTACTATTTTATAGATTTAGACCATTGATAGATAGTCCAAGAATAGAAAGAAAACAAAAGATTTATTCAGAACTACAGCAACATCAAAGTATATAGCGCAAAAAATAAACGCATAAAACATATAATGTAAAATGCATTTAAATATCAAAAAGAAAATCATTATAGATCTAAAAGTAAAAGATTTAAGTATAATAATATCCGATTCTTCTCTTTTAACAATAACTAAAATTGCTTTGGAAGCGGTGGTAGATTCATGACTTTTAATAAGTAATCTGCAAGACTCTATTTTGAAATAAGTACATTCATTCATTTTCATTCAATAGTAAGCAAGTAAGAGAATTCAAAGATCGCTTCTCCAATTTCTTTAGAACACAATATCCGCTAGAGAGCAATGCAACACATCGTCGATGATACGCAATCTATACAAGAAATCTGTAGTGTCACCAAAAATCCTTATTTCAAGCTCCGTTCAACCGGGCTTTATGTCTCGTTTTCTCACAAATCCGAAGATAACGGGCCGATGCGCCCTGTTGGCAGACTCCACTCCGCGACACCACTATACGAGTCTGGATCCCAATTGGTTCACAAAGAAATCTCTCACAGGATTGACGTTCACCCGGTGTGAAATTGTATTGATGCCAATCTCTCTGAATCACTTTTTTCTAGAACTTTTTAAATTTGGTGTTCTTATCGGTTTGAAAAGAAAAAATTCAAAAGGTAATTTAAGCATTCAGTAATCAAGAAATCTATTATAATAAAGTTTATATTCTTATAGAAAACTTTCTACGTTTGGTTATATTCCAGAATAGTTTATTTTTTAATAAGCTTTTTACCTGTATGTATTGGAATCTTTTAACCTAATTTTTGTCGACTTGTAGATAGATCTCTCATTCTTTTGAATCGAAGACAATACAATTATTAATTTTTAAATTATATAAAAAATAGTTATAATTACCTTAAAATAATTTTAAAACATGCTTTAAAAGCAATGTGAAATAAAAAGTGAAAAAATGACAAAACATATTTTATTCCAAAAAAGCAATGCTTTCTATTAGGTATATCTTTATACTACAACTACCCCATGCTTTTTTACATCTAGATTATAGATTTTCAAAAAATAAATTTATTAATATCATGTTTTACAAAATCATGCTCTAAAAGTCTGAACTTTTAACTTGATGGTAAAGAAATTGTTTATTTGTTTTTAACGTGAATCAACGAAGGGGTGGAATTTGTTCGAGAGATGTTAGGAGAAGTTTTGTTGCTGAGTGGGCTGTAATTTTAGTGGACGGTACGATACGGCTGGCAGCAAGTGCGGAGTGCTTTTAACTATAAGTTCCGTGGCCTAGTTCAGGAATGAAAGCGAGATAGAATACTAGAAATGATAAATCAGATTGTAAAAGACGTAATTTTAAAATGGTTCTTAAATCTGACATGACTATACAGCGTTATAAGTCATATTTCTCTCACTTTCTGAAATGTTATTATTTAATAAATATTTTTTAACCAATTAAATAATTTAATTTTTAATCACTTGTGATGTCATGTAAGGTTTAGGAGTTGTTCAGAGTTACGGGTTCAAAATGACGATTCTCAGTGGTACGGTACTTAATTGTATTTGTCACTTTGTTTCTTAATTAGCTGCTGAGAATAAACCAATGTTCATGAAATAATTGTCACTAGCGCATAATGATATCAAGGTTGGTTTAGTTAATGGATCGAACCGCGGAGTGGCTAGGCTATGTAACCATGGTCCTGGCATGAAAGCGAAGGGTGGGAACACTGAGGGGATTTCGTGGTTATTCCCGACTCGGTGGCAACAGCAATTCTTTGTAGGTGTTAGTTCCTCACAAACGTGGCGAATCCCACACGCTTTCGCTGCTCTTCTGCAGTGGTAAGTCTGGCAATCGGACTTCCCCTCGTTGAATAAAAGGTAATAAATTGATCCTAAGCTCTTTATTGTACACCATTACAGAAAACTTATAGCCTAAAAATATTCTAAATGTGCACAATATGAATAAAGCAATATGTCAAAAAAACGGTGTGAATCTTGTTGTTAATTCGAAATGAAGAATCCAGGGAAAAAGACGAACTTGTCACTTTTTTTCGAGACTAATATGTGAATGCGATTTTGTAAAGAATTTCTAGTACTATACGATAATAAGCCGAACAGGGTAAAACACGAAGTAATCTTAGAGATATTGACGTTTAAAAAATCGCACGCAGGGAAAATGTAACATAGCATACCTAAAAAGTCCAAGGAAAAAAACAGGTCATCTCAGTGATATAATATGTCACTTTTCCCTGTTAACTCTGACTTAAGATAGTTTCCATTTTTTTTATGCTTGAAACCTTTTTGGTTTTTAAGTGATTCAACTTATATTTTTGTTTTATTTGTGGGTTTCCGAAACACAAGGTTCCAAACTTAAAAATGCGATATCTCAAAATCAATGTTGCTTGACAAATTCGTCCTTTTCCCTGGGGACTTCAAATGGTAAAATAAAGGATCACATTTCGATAAAAACCTAACACATAGGAATAAAATGCAACAACTTTTAACTTGCACCATCATTCGAGTTCAAGCTGTTAAGCTGATGTAACAACAGATTTGCTGCTTTCATCCGCGCTTCGAATGCGCACGGACAGCGCCACTATATCGCCATTCGGTTCCGTCCACAAAATTGGAATCATAACAAATATCCGAACAGGATTGAGTTTTTAAATCTCATGTGACCTAGTTTCGGGGCTCAATCTTTCTGTAAACAAAAGCCCCGGGCGAATATTGCTGTTGTAAAATATCTGGTTTACGCTGCACTATCGATGTGTACTGGCAATGAACTGCTAACGATTTATAGCCCACTGTAACTTATTACATTTTACTTGAACGCTGTATAAAAATGTTTCGAGATGTACTATTCAAGTCCTGTTAGCGCAGGGATCTCGCGAAGACCTATGGACACTAACTACACGTTAGTTACTATATTAAGAGTAATTCGGCAACTCATATTAGAAAACAGACGACGTAACCGATCTGTTTTCCGAAACATAAGAAGATTTTAATTCAAGAATCCCTTATTTATGTGTTGTTTTTTTTACGAAATGGGCCTTATGGACGTAGCAAGTCCAGAATCTTCCTCTGTCACAGTGAAAGACTTTTTGTCTAGGAGCTTTTTCCGATTTATAGGTAGGTTTTCATTTCCGAAATAGATTTGTTTACAATTTTATTATTTTAGTTTTAATTTATTATTGGTGAAAGAATTTTTGAAATTGGCCCTGTAGTTTTTGAGTTTATTTGTTAGAAACATACTATTTATAATATTAGTATAGATAATAATCCTGTACAAATAATACCTATTTATAATATCACCTTTGCACTTTGAAATATTTGTTTATTATATTGGGTATATTGATTTGACGTATCTATACTTTATTTATAGTGTTTTTTTAAGTTATTTATTTTGTTATTTCTACTTTTTATTAATATATATGTGTGAATTCTATGTAAGTAGTTGTTACCACAACATTATACAGTGAATAAAACTACTTTATTTATTTCCTAGAACAATAATACACAGAAATGCTTCTGAAAATAAATAAGACGGATAGTATCTAGGTAAAATGAAACCCAGAGGTGTCGTTGAGAAATGCGGTAAAAGTACAAGTCAAATAAAAACTACCCTAGAAACTTCACCTGCGGCTTTTGTCGAGTAAATTTTAGTGTCATATTATAGTAATTATATTATTTAAAGTTGTAATGCATTTATCTAATTTAATTAAAATTGGAACATGTTCATTACATGAACTGTGAGTAGGCAACAAATACAAAAACAAGTTTTGATATATTGATTAAATATAATATGCCGGATTTCTATATTTATATCTTACTGTCTGTTGCTTTACCTTATTACCATAAATTAATATTACTTGTATGATGTTTATGTCAAACTAATTAATTAACCAGTCGTAAGGTAAATGAATGGATGGTAAAATATAGAGACCCGACATGAATATCTTGTCTAGAGAAAAGTTCTTTGCCTGGAAAATTATTTGGAATAAAATTGAGTGGAATGTTAATCTTTTAAAAATATCAACAATATAAATATTTTTGTATTTGCCAATGAATATAAAACTAATGTTTATGTTTTATCCATGCAGGAACGGAGGACAGGCGGCCTGTCGTAACAGGCAGCCAGCGAGTAGGGTATTTGCCCGTCTGGGTATACCACCATACCATCCCTGGTCTGGAGTATGCCACCATAATAACCTTGAGTTGTGTTCCGTCATTGGTGGCCAGGTTCCAGTCTTCCCTTCTGAGAGAGGCATTACATTGGTAGCATCTTTGGTGTTACTTACGTCCATATGCGATAGTAACCGCTTTTTTTTATTATTTTTTATTGCAGGACTTCAGCAGACAGGCAGACGGCCCACTTGATGGAAAGTGGCTACCGTCACCTATGGAAATTTGCAACACCGAAGGTGCTACAAATGCGCTGCTGCTCTCTTAAAGGAGACTGGAACCTGGTCACTGATGCCGGAACACAACACAAGGTTGTTATGGCGGCATACTCTGGATCAGGGGTGGTTGCCATCCATTCGAGCAAATACCCTACCACCGCTTTCCATCACTGGGCCGTTTTCCTCTCTGCTGAATTCATGCAAAAAAAAAATCAAAGGAAAAATTCATATTTTTGTGCAACAGAAATATTTTCCAACGTAAATAGCGTCAATTCGCGTAAGCGCCTAATCCTATGGACAATGATTTCGCGACGTGGGACCAACTAAGAGTTTCTTCTCGTAACTCAAAATGAGATCATAACGTCGCAAATCTCGGGGGGCTTTAAAGAATAACAAAGGGAAAAAAGCTCAAAATTACGCGGGGCGAGTAATTTTCGGGGCGAGCCGGAATGGGTCCCACGAGACCTCTCTTCGGGGACCTTTTGCGATTATGTTGCGGTTTTATAAGCTTGTTATGTTTTATGACAGATATATAATGTTTACGGATACCTTTCAGGGCTGAAAGCTAATGAGTGGATATGTCGGTACAACGTGCAATAATTTCATAACGACTCTAATTAATGTTTTATGAGGGAGAGAGTTTTACTTTCACGCTGTGCGAAAACATTTGATAAGTATGTGCGGAAAATATTAACTTACACGAGATTTTCACGCGGTTTTATTCGTGTGAACTTCTGATGTACATTCCATGCAAACTATCTCATTTTCTTGTTGTTGAAAGCTTCTTACAACATTTTCGAACAATCGGTTTATTTAGCTTCGCTTGCTTAAAGTACAGTTTCATATCATAAGGAAAGTATACATCTTTTAGAGAAATCTAATTAAGATTTTTTTTAAATATCTACTAAATTTCATGATAAGCGGTTCATTCTCAAGGCCTTGAAGAAAAAGCACAGAAACATCGAAACAAAGTTACTCGTTAATTATTAACTTCTTTTTTTCTAGATTTATTAAACTAAGCACGTAGTGAAGGGATAGTATAGAAGAAATAGCTTGAACGGCATCCCTAAATTTTAATACGAAAACCCGGTAAAATATAATACAGATCCTATAACTTCTGTCCATTGACAATACTCGTAAATATTACTGCAAAAATTTTACTCGTCACAATTATATTGTATGACAGATACTAAAAAAATGTAATGAATAACTTTGACTCTCAACCTAAGAACGTCCAAGAAAGCAAGGCATTTTACTTTAAAATTTATTAAAAAATGTAATACATCTAATTTTACTGATTATCATTTCATATGTAGACATTTGCATAAGTGTTGTTATTGAATACGGGCCTAGTATGAAGAATTTCAAAGAAACAGTCGAAGAACAATAGCCTCGAAGTAAATGCGCGTTGAGATTTATCTACAGGCATAAAAACTAAGTTCACTTGCAAAATAACCGTTGTTACGGGCCAATCAGTCGAAGAGCTTTTTTAAAATTAAAAAGTACGCCATTTGTGGCTTCTTTCAGTACAACCACGTCCGAGGTAAACCACTAACTTGCTATTTATGTGAGTGCTTTCGCGTTAACCATTGGAAATAATTTATTTTTAAAACTTTTATTTATCTTTACTTTTATTTCTTATCTGTTTTAACCTAAATAAATTTGGAATTCCATATTATAGAAAATATTATGTGGTGCTTTTATTTCAAAATATATTTGGAAGAATGTATCTAATTTTAAGTACCTAATATTAATTTATAGGATATTAAAAATTACGGAGTGTCTAAGAATGCAATATTAATTACGCTTTTAATACGACTATGGTAACCAGATGCAGCTTAACCCGATATTAGACGGTTCATTTCTGTGTTTCAATTTGCATGGGTCAACCAAATTGATCAATTTGATTGGTCCGTCTAATATAAGCATTATACTAAATTCTACGGGTATATGAACTATGTATGTTTTATAGGATTTAGTGATTCGTGCACAGTTTTGTAAAAAAGTAATTTCAAAATAAGAGTATTACGATTAGCAAGTAAGGTCTATTAGTAAGTGTACAGTATCCAGTAATTAATTAATTAATTTAGACTGACAGACAAAGTAAATAAACAAGATAATTCACTAAAGACTTATTCTTATTTCTAATCCGCACTAAATTTTATTATATTCTAACAACATGTAAGCGATGTTCATGAATTTTGTATAATGTATATTTTATATTATAATTCACAGTTTTTAATAACAAGAAAACGTATATTTCACTTTTTATATTAAAAGCTTAATAGGCTCTCTAAATTTATGTTGAGTCGTATAGCACGAATGTGGCAAATCTATCTATGCAAATAAACATTGTAGCGTGTCGCATAAAACGCCGCAGTGGTTTGCTCCGCTCTGTTTGGCTGTTCGAGTTACGCATTGACAACTTGGATTTAGTATTGCATACAGAATTATTCTGTATCACATAGTTAGTGATACCTATATAGATACATATAGTTTATTGAATAGTAAATTTATCACTGATTTGATTTCAATTTGAAGGATTTGATTTTCATGAAATTGTGTTCAAATGATATTTAGATACCAACGTTTTATAGACAAACATTTTTCTGTAAACAGTGTTGAAGTTTATTTGGTCAAAACATTTGGAGTCTAATAATAAATTAGATAAACAATTTATCTATATCATTTATAAAGTGGTGTTTCTACAGGCAGATATAAAAAATTATGACTTTAGATTCTTGTTTGCTATACCGCATAGGTTTTCGTGTAGAGAAACCCGAGTATAAAATTTATTAATTTACTTTCCAGATTCATATAAGCTGGAATTTTATAGTACCAAAGCTCACAAGTACTCAATATGTCATCGCCACACGGTTAAAATTTAATTAACTTAATCCGTATACGTAACTTAAAAGTTTTCGGGTTTTCCAGCATAAAATCTTTCACATTTAACGGGAATAATTACGTAATTAAACCGATTATTTAACGGTTCTTCTGATTATTAATTATAAACCGATGTGTTGAACACTTTCCGGTATCAGTAACATTAAAACAATTATGTTATACATTGTTATCATATTATTGCTACATTTGGGATAATGTTAGTGCTAGTGATCGTTTCACGCAAATGTAGCGATGAGTTTAATGCCTTATTTGTGATGTGATATTATTACTAATTATTAATGACGCTAAACATTGACAGCATATGTATATCCACTTATGTGGATAATCATTAACGGCGATATTTTTAACGCTATAACCAAAACGCATTTGATGACAATGACTGTCAGTGACATTATCCCAGATAGAGCAGGGACATTACAGAATGTCATTTTCGAAATATTACTCGAAACTATCTTTCGACTTTCATTAGTTTTCATTTCAATATTATTTCTATTTCTACAATATTCACTGTTCATTCCGAAATGAACACGTAGCAATATTCGATAGCAATAGTTTTGTTTCCCAGAAATATCGGAACAGAAACTTCGGTAACGCAACAAGGTGCCTGATATAACAAGCCGTGTCGTCTGTCAACAAGGCTCACCTGCAATGTAGAGGGGTCAACTAGTTTATGTGCCAGATGACAATTTGAACAGAGTATTGCCGGTTTAATCTCACTCCCTATTCGTGACTGAAACAATGTAATATTGTATTACCAAGAACGAAATCTGTATAAATATGACTATGATAAGTGGCGACTGAAAATGGGCACAAAAATTTTCGGCACCGTCCAGTGTCTTTTCTATCAATACAAAATAATACACTAAACAATGCATGACTCAACAATAACACTCGGACTGGAGTAAATAACGAGAGCACTGTAGAAATAACTTCAGAGCCACTAGATTCAGGAATTACAGTATCTGATGTCTAGATTATTACATTTCAGAAACCTAAGCAAATAAATTATGGATACCTAACATCGTACCGAATCGCCACCTTACCAAGACTCGAGCAGTCCATTATTTGTCGATAAGGATTGATGTAGTGTGAACACACTACTCCTACCCACACACCCACAGCCAGGTGGTAGGGTATTTGCCCAACTGGATGGCTTCCACCCCTGGTCTAGAATATGCCGCCATGACAACCTTGAGTTGTGTTCCGGCATTAGTGACCAGGTTCCCTTAAGAGAGCAGCAGCGCATTTGTAGCACCTTTGGTGTTGCAAATATCCATAGGCGATGGTAACCGCTTGCCACCAAGTGGGCCGGCTGCCTGTCTGCTGAACTCCTGCAATAAAAAAAGAACACTTCTATATATTTGTCGTGGTATTAGTTGAACCGGCTATTTGTACCATAAATCGCTCTTATCACATGATGTGTTTTTTCGATTGAGAATATGTAACAATACTTTGTTAATTTGAATTTAAATTATATGCTCAATATAATGTTTATCTATGTCAGTTTTAAGTGAAAATTGGTGTCATTTACTCTTTATATATTTTACAAAATACAGTAGAATCTGTTTATAATGACATCAAAGGAAAGTGACAAAGACGTCATTCTAAGCGGAAACATACAAAGCGCAAAGCATATACGAGTACATAATTAGAACATTACTATTATATAATTATAATTAAGATTGTTCCAGGCATCATTAACCACAAGAATTGCATCTAGCACTGTTATTTTTGTAGAAGAGTTGTTTTGATCAGAATCAAAGCAATTGATCATTTTAAGCAGAAGATTCTTTCTAAAATTGCTATCATCGTCACTATAATCGAAGATAATCTATAAAAATAGGTCAGGTCATAATAAGCGACATGCCACTATAAACGAGGTCATTATATCCGACTTTGTTATAAAGAATGTTATAGGAAAACCAAACTAAGTTGTGTAATTACATGATATTAAGCAGTTGGTCAACATAGGCGGAGTCATAATAAACGGATACTGCTGTATACAGCAAACAATAACAAACATTTTTAGCATAATGTGACATGTGGTTTGTAAAAAATATAATACAGTTTATATCAAAAGAACAACTTGGATAAATATGATTTCTATTTCATTTAAGTCCGAATTTTCAATCATGAGATAAAAATTATCAGTCGAATAAATTATAACCTGAATAAATTCAAAAGTGAATCAATTCAACTGTTTTATTCATGCAACTATCATTTTTAATTTTCCCATGTTGTGTTTTATTCTATAGAATAAATATTGTCTTCTGAATGAGAAATCGGTCCTTAACGTAATGGAAACGAATAGCCGTGCCGATATAAATTCGTCCGAAGCAAGGTTAATACTATACTCGTTTGAAGCAAGGTTAATATGCTCTCCCTACAATCTAGAGTCAGCTGTCAAGATTTCAAGTCGTCGGTCTGCGTCGCCGTAACGAGCGCAGAATGCTAGCTGGCATTCGCAACAAAACATCTTAGGCACGAGGTAGGCCTTAACAGTTGATGTCGCTAATGAACAAGTGCTATCTACGTTAAAGATCTAAACATGATACACCTGTAAAACGAGAATGAGAATATTTCATTAACTAATATAATTATTAAATTTATATATACAGAAGTGACCCGTAGAAAAGTCTGTACGCGCATAACTTAAAAACGACTACCTATTTTGATGAAATTTTTTGTGTGTGTTTGAGTGGGTACTCGAATTGGTTAGATTCACAATAATTGGAACCGGTTGCCGCTGGGATTGGGTCCTAGTCTTTTATTCTTCAGGACATGACAACGTCCGCCAGGACCTCTAATTTGCTATGAAAAGACTAATTCTAAAATAAGTCTATTAATGTGTCCATTGGTTTTTTACTTGGTTTGAATTATGAAGACGTATACTCTTTATATCTCTGGTCCATTTGGCAAAATGTTATAGTATTAGTGACTGTGGCCAAATGTGTGTTTATAGTGCTAAAAGTAACGTCGTAACTGGTTAGCTACATTAGTGTATACAAGTACTTAAGTTAACTGTTAACGTTTAATATCATTAACAATTAATAATAATGTCGCATCACAAATAACACTGACATTGTCCTAAATGAAGCCGGATCAATAGACATATTGTTCCTGCACCATATCATCCCAGTAAAGTCTGTCGAATGGCTTAAAGCTTTTTATTTTATACATGTCATACAATAATATTTTAAAATGTCAAAGGAATTAAATATAACATATTATAAACCAATAAACGTTTTAAATGATTTACGCACAGAAACACTTTATTAGCTGACGGATATATTTCACATTCTATTTATTGAAAGAAGACAAACAGTTAAAAGGTTTTTATTTTAAAGTGGGTGACTTAAGGTATGCAATAATTGAAATGATTTAAAGTAAAGGTCTACGCCAAGAAACGAAAAAGCTAAACAATAAAATAGGTTTACCGAACCTTAGTTTTTTTGTACAAATTGTATCCCATATGCACGTAAAACACTAGTGAAATGAGGCAACAGCTTTTTGTACTGCAATATTAGGAGCGGTTTCAGTAAGCGCCTACACCTAAAGTAGTCGCTTTAGTGCCTACAGAGCAATACAGTTTATTCAGGATATTATGCCATACTATTTTCCATTTCCTTTTTACCCAAATCCTTGGTTACCTTTGCAAAGTAGATTGCTTACCTTACACAATTGCTTCTGTAACTCAGGCAATTTTAGATGGTAGTTTTAACCTAGTTTACTTGCTTTGAAATCGGAGAGGTTCTTCGTATTTGCTTTTCGTCGAAGCCTAAATTTTCAATATGTTTTATAACATTATAGTATATTATTATTAATATGTCTGTGTTTTACGAAAATAATATGATAACCCATTGTGCTGGTATGTTACACTCTGTGTGATGCGCATAATAAGCCCTGTTTTCGAAAGCAATTTCATAATAATAAGTTCAATCCCAAGGCCGTGAAGAAGGAAGAAAACAATGTACAAATATACGAACAAATTCATTTTCACATTTATCTTTTAGTTAGAATGGATATTCATTTAACCATGTTTAACACATGTTAAGTGACTCATATGGAGCTCATACTACGATACACTCAATGTCATTCCTAAGAACATTTATATTTAGTGAAACATGCATTACATTCACATACATTAAGCCTCAGCCTAGTCATTATGTCTGCACGCCTGTTAACAATACGAAGTCCCAGTTTGGGAACCCCAGTCACTGGTGGACTAGAGATGCGACACTTTAAATAGGTCAAGAAGCCGCATGCACTCATTGCACCGCTGCCTGTATTTTGGAACATCTTGCATTGGCCACATTTGACCTATTTGTTATTTAAATTAAGAGTCCGCATTTAGAAACGACAGTGACTTATGAAGTAAAACTTACTTTACCTAATAATATTATAATATGTAAGTACTATTTTCTAAGTTCTTGTTTGTTGTATAGTATTTCTTTTTTCACAGTCTACACGTGGTTATTGCAACAAATATTATACATAATTAAATCGGAAAAATGGATTAATTGGTGAATGCTTTCTGCCCGTATTCCAACCGATACTCAGCCACCAGCAATAAATTTTTATATCATCGTAATGACTTTTACTTTTAAGGGCCTAAACACATAACCGCTTTGCGGCGCCGCGCCATAAAGTGCCATACCATTGTGGAACGAAGTGAACATTTTTCTTTATTTGTGAACGATGCTGGGCGTCCCTACCAAGGATCGCAATAAGCATATGCTCTTGCCCCTGGAATCCCATACTGTTTTCGTAAAATGAAGTAAACAATAAAAAATATTACTTATAAAAAAAACTTTTCAGTTGAATTCTTCGATACGTAACCAGTGGCAAAATTCGGGACTTTACTATTGTCCGAAAATGGACACGCAACATGAGGGTAGCTAAAAACTACACGACACAGATGGTTATGTCGCCGACATTTCAGGTTTTAATCGGCATCTTTTTCGCTGTAATTATTATAAATAATTTTACAAACACGTTTTTCCACGCCTCCTTGTTTTATAAACATGTCGGAGTGTACTCCTTCAGAATCGATTTTCATACAAAGCCCCCCCGGTATTTATGAATTATTTTATGAGGAGTGTATAAAAAATGATGTTTCAGATAATATAAATTAAATTAAAAGAAAAATGTTTCGTGTAATATATTTTTAATCATCAATCACATCCTTATAGACATGAATTAAGAACAAGAGAAAAAGAAATATTAAAATTAAAAAATAATATAAAAAGGTTTATGTACAAATAAGTTTAAACAAGGAGTGAAATAATAAAAGCGTTACGTATTTTTTATACTACAATTTTGAACTTTAATGCAGTGAACTAAGATCTAAAATAATAGACATCACTGTAAGATACGGTTTTTTGAAATTTGAAGGTCTTGCAACCGTCTTCATTCGCCCGCAGCATTGCATATTCAAAGACTCGTACTCAAGAAGTAAAACTCCAGTCGTGTGTCGGAACGGTCACATATTTTTTTGTAAGCCTCGTCACTAGCATCCTACAAAGCTGGGCGTTCCGCAACCAAAGATGTCAATAAATCTACATCAAACCCTGACGTTTTGATTTTTATACTGCTACCTTTGTGACGCGTGTTCCTTCTAAGTATCCTACAGACAAACGGACCTTGAGGTGTTGTTGTCATCCTACTGTGACGTCACAACGCCAAAATGCGGGTCGCGTTTCACAACGCAAATTTCTGCGTTGTGTCGGGCGGCACCGCCCATGACGGCGGTGCGGCGCGACAGTGCGGTTATGTCTTTAGGCTCTTAGTGGTCTTATTAAATTATTTTATGCCTTGTGTTTGCGTCTATCTTTTCCGAATTTAAATTTTATTTAAATCAAAAATGAAAATTCAGTTTTACATCCTGTACAAAATGCAGTGCTCATATTAGATAGATGTCGACTAGAAATGTGGCTGTCGAAATAGGTCAAGAGACGACATTCAACCACTGTTACACCGTCATTTGCGAACTTCGCAACCCTATTGCCATATTGTGTATTGCTAGCAGCCTGCACTATATATACATTTGAATGTGAAGCATCTACGAGTACTTGGACCTAAAAATATGTTATTTAAATGGAACACGTATTTTAAATTATTCTCATTTTATTTCAATGTAAATTTTTGCGCCATTGTTAAAGTTATGTGTATCATCATACCTCAGATGTGTGTACGTATTGTTACGAGTTGCAGGACCCGAATTAAAATGCCGTTGGAATTATTATAGAGTTTATTAGAACCATACAAACACGTATAACACAGGTACAAATATAACCGAACGCAATAAGTACAAACGTAATGCAGGAGATCGTAATTCAAATACACGCGCAAAGTCCGTCACTAAATATATTACCGAATGTACATCTTGCTTCGCTTGTGGTTATCGCTCGACCGCCGATCTCTCCGTTGGGGCATTGCTTTATACTGCACAGATGCAATATGTTTCACTGACCGCGTGGACCGAATTTCTTAGAATCACGCCTGGCTAATGACTACCATAAAAGATTACAATACATAATGGACTGTTTTTCTGATCACAAATTTTAGGCACAAAGTAAACAAAAGAAGTCCAAATGCCGAAAAGGTATTGATGTCTACAGGTATGCATGTGTGAATTTGTCTTTTGTCGGCGTTCAGGTCGTAACAGTATGATTGTGAGTTAGAGCTTAAACTTAAACATATAATAGACGTACAGATACATATGCATACTATTATTACGCCTGTTTCTCATAGGGGTGGGCAGAGACCATCGATCACGACTTGCGATGTTCCTGACAAACAACATTCGCTTTCATTAAACCTCTTCACACATGCACGTTTATTTTAAATGCTTTTTACCTCACCTGTTTTTAACACTTCTGCTATTACACTATAAGTAAATTATTATAACATGTTTTATTAGCATCTTCATGTAGAAGACGTTTCATAACATAAATAATATTAATAATTAAACAGGGTCGTGAATAGTTTTTAATTGCTAATTGTCGGATCACACACTTTAAAGGCCCAGCAGATTTAGATAAAAATGACAGACAGACGGATAGATTTTTCTTCGTGTAGGAACAAAAAAAGAATACAATTTCCTGCGGCCAGGCGGCTTGTCGTAAGAGACGACAAAACAACCCACAGCCAGGTGGTAGGGTATTTGCCCGACTGGATGGCTACCACCACTGGTTTAGAGTATGCCGCCATGACAACCTTGAGTTGTATTCCGGCATTAGTGACCAGGTACTCCTCTCCCTTAAGAGAGCAGCAATGTATTTGTAGCACCTTTGGTGTTGCAAATGTCCATAGGCGATGGTAACCGCTTTCCATCAAGTGGGCCGTCTGTCTGTCTGCTGAACTCACGCAACAACAAAAAAAGATATAATGATTACATAAGGGTTCTTTTTTGCCAAAATAGCTGTAGGACCCTGAAAAGCTAAAACTCCGCCATAATGTGATTTATGGCGGAACTCACCCTCGATGTGAACATTATTTCATCAATGCTATTTCGATTTCCATTGGAATTTCCATGTCGAAGATATGGCTTTATATTTAGCCGGGGCTCAAGAATGCATTTATTCGTCGGGTAAGAGGTCAATAAGCGTTAGGGGTGGAAAGTTTTCGCACCCCTTACAACTGTCAACGCGAGTTATTCACCCCACGTCAACTGGGGTTAAAAAGTTATCGTCACGACTCAACTCAATATAGGAAAAGTAATAAATTTTTGCATGCTTATCCAAAGTGAAGAAAATGTTAAGATTGGTTTTAGCTTAGTGTTGGAAAAGTGTAGCACACGTTAGACATCAGGCAGTGAAGTTTGTTGGAGTTCTTTAATTATTTTGAAAATAATATACAGTTATAACAGCCCATAAACGTCCCAATGCTGGGCTCGGGCCTCCTACTATATTGGGGGGAAAAGACAATGTACCCGTCGCGCTTGTTTAAGGTGGCTTAGAAATTTTCGACACATCGGTTATCTTGGTGTGCAGGCTTCATTACGATGTTTTTTCACTGTTGTTAACACGAGGTAATTGTAGCAATATACACATTGGCGGTGCATGCGTTCCGGCCAGGATCGAACCCGCGCCCTTTGAGTTTGGGACGCGTGCGCTAGCCATTACACTACCACAACTTATTAACTAATATAACGCTTATAAAATGACCATATTCGACCATCGTCATTTTTTCAATATTTCCTATATTCATATGGTTGAAAGACTAAAATGTGTATTTTATCAACGTTACACAAAATAGTCTGATAAAAGTGTTATAAATATGGGTATTTAATAGTCATACGCGAGAATGAAAAAACCTTTCAAATAGGTATTATGAGTGTAGGATGTATTTTACAGGTTATCTTCAAAAGTTATATTATATATATATATATGTGTATATATATATGTATATATATATATATATACATATATATATATATATATATATATATATATATATATATATATATATATAGTTGTAGTCATTTTATTTAAATCGTGTCATACACAGAGATGTGTACCTTCTGAGAAGCAACTAGTTATGTTATAAAATACCACATTAATAGTGTAACGTGGCTTAGGAATAAAGAATAAAATCGCTAACTATTTTTTTCACATTTTATTTATTTTACCAAAGTAACACATTCAAATAGTACTGAAGCTGGACAAATAATTAAGAACGATTTATTAAACTGCTCGGGAATCGTTTTGTATGACACTCACATTTAAAAAATCAAAATAATATGTAGCGCGAGAAATTTAAAAAGCAATTCAATACATTTTTAACTAAAATTAATAGATTAACTATTAATTTTAGTTAAAAATGTATTTAGCTTATCCACGGCTTTTAATTACTGCTTTACATCGGCAAGGCATTGACTCTATTAATTTTTGACGTTTCGCAAGAGAAATAGAGTTCCATTCTTCTAAAAAAACGTCGTACAGCTCTCTTAAATTTCCACACTGTGTATTTGAAACCTTTTTCTTTACTTCGAACCACAGATTCTCTATTGGGTTTAGATCTGGGCTGTTATCTGGCCAGTTTAAGACAGAAACTGATTGCGCTGTAAGAAATTCCTTTACGGCACGTGCAGTGTGCTTTGGATCATTGTCATGCTGGAATGTCCAAGTAACCGTGCAGGAACGAAGAAAGAATACAATTTACTGCGGCCCAGCGGCCTGTCGTAAGAGGCGACTATACAACCCACAGCCAGGTGGTAGGGCATTTGCCCGACTGGATGGCTACCACCCCTGGTCTAGAGTATGCCGCCATAACAACCTTGAGTTGTGTTCCGGTATTAGTGGCCTGGTTCCAGTCTAAGAGAGCAGCAGCGCATTTGTAGCACCTTTGGTGTTGCAAATGTCCATAGGCGATGGTAACCGCTTTTCATCAAGTGGGCCATCTGCCTGTCTGCTTAACTCAGGCAATAAAAAACACAAACACACAAACGTAACATTGTTTCTTCCAGTATATTTTTGTATTGGAACTGATCCATGTTACCTTCTATCAACTTTACAGGTCCAACACCATGTCCAGAAAAGCACCCCCAAATTTTCACATTTCCACCACCGTGTTTTAATGTAACTTTCGTGTACTTAGGGTCGAATGCTATATTCGGGGGACGTCGTACATATCGTTTTCCATCAGAACATACTCTGTTTATTTTCGTATCGTCAGAAAAAAGTACATTTTTCCACTGTCGAACAGTCCAGTTTTCATACTTTCTTGCAAATGCAAGCCGGGCTTGCCTGTGGCAAAGTTCCAACATGGGTAACTTTCTTGCTATCCTACCGTGCAATTTTACTTCTACCGAACGTCTTCGAATAGTGCGTGCTGAGATTGCTGAGGGGTTATTTTCACCAAATTATTCTTTTCTCTGCTCATTGGACCCTTTAAAAGGATTTTGTTTTGCCATACGAACGATGTTTCGGTCATCTCGAGGAGTTGTTTTTCTCTGTTTAGGTACACGTGGAACATTCGAAGTAGTTTGATACGTAGCAAAATGCTTTACAGCGTGGAAAACCATCGTTTTTGAACATTGCAGATGGTCGGCTATCTTTTTATAAGACCAATCCTTCCGGCTAAGTTTTATTATTACTTCCCTTGTAGATTTATCACAACTTTTATTTTTTCCCATTGTTTTTTCATAAGAAGCAATCACTTTTAATCTTTTACAGCACTAAATGGCGCCAAAATTATACAAACAGTAACAAATCGACTGAGTGTTCTCTATTTAAATTTGAATAAAGGTATAAACTATTTAGCGTTCCTAATTACGTGACCAGCCAGTAAATAGGAATACTATGTTTAGAAGTAGTGTAAAAAGTTTGTCTATTTATTTTTAGTTAATTATATCAATGAATATCTGTATCAAAGAATACAGCGGTATTATGGAAAAGTTTTACGATATCGAGAGAAATAAAAAAATTGCATGCAATTAGTTTTGCGTCTTAGTTTGAAAAATATTTACTTTAAATCAGCGTTCTTATATATTCTTCATAATTATATGACCACCACTGCATATATATATATATATATATATATATATGTGTGTGTGTGTATATATGTATATAATATATCTTACCGACCGTCCATTTGCCTAACTATGGGTTAAAATGTGACATAAGCTCCATACAAGTGATGTCAAAATTCGACCGATGGCAGGGCAAGTGAATTTAAATAGGAACCGGCCATTAATCATTTACTTTCAAGCGATTTCATATCTGTCTATAATATAACAAATCTCTGAAGGGTGTCAAATTAGAACATTTTTTTAAATAAAAAAAAATGACGCCTATTAATTCGAACTAGCAGATTAAAAAAAAATAGAGCTTATAGAATGTTTTTGTGTCAAAAAGCAACTAATTTAGGTGGCGCCATGGCAGCAAGTGGAAAGATTTTAGAAACAGCGCAAAAAGTTATCAAAGTAGCTTAATAAATTGAAGAAGGAAAAAAAGACTTCCGCTTTGTTATAGCGCATTTTTTTAAAATTATTATAACGTAGACATCGAGGTGGAATATAATTATATATGATTTTCAAGCGCCTAGTTACTTGTCAATAGTAAATAGAAAATAATATTAAATAATTATTGACATTTTAAAGAAATTCATCGAAGATATTAAATTTTTTCTACTTAGTAAACTTCACTTTGTTTATAACTGCGGCTAAATTCATGTGACTTCCAACTTCCATTAGCTGTGCTAGCACTATTTTGGTGGATACTTTTCAAGTTGTTTCTTATACAAGACGGTTTTCTTACTTCTACCGTCTATAGCTGTGACTCCTAGTTAAAAATGAATTCCATGACAGCGTGTAAGTACGCGTTCACTTTAAAGACAATTAAGCAGATATCCATACGTGAAGTAGCTTTGAAACTGAAACAATACAAAGATTACATACGTTAAGTCCTAACCAAAGTGCTAAGACTAAAACCTCGATAAAACCCAAAGGCGCTCGTGACAGTAACGCATTGTTATTTAAACGGAGTATTTGCTCGACGTGGTTAATACTGGCGTGAATGGACGGCTAGCCACACTAATCTGGAGAACGGTCGATGTATGCAGAATTAACTTCCACTACAGTCCAGTTAGGTCCTTATTTTAGCTAGTGGTTCTTTGCTTAGAGTTTATATAGAAAGTAGAGTTTCGGCTACGCTGCGTATCTAACTAACTCTATGAAAGGATTCTATTTTACTTACATAAAAACTTAATTAGGTTTTTTATATATATAAATCCTCAGTGAAAAATAATAATTATCTAATTAATTATAAAACTGCTTAAAAATTCGTTGCGTGGTTTTAAGAAGGAGTCAGCGGATATACAGACAAACAAACAGATGTGGAAAGCGACTTTACTTTGTAAAGCTAAATATTACTTTTTGTGACTCTAATAACGTATCTAAGTTTAAATGGTTTTTGTCTAAAATTTACTTTTGTTGAGCATTTTTATTCTAATATCGAAAGATCTTGCTTGGTTTTTAGAAGCAGATATATTTTTTAGGATTTATTAAGTATTTGTACTCTGCAATTTTATCCGACTAGTAACTATAGACCACAACTAGTAATTTATAAGCAATCAAAACCAAAAATATTTTTAAAGCAGGGTTTATTGTTTATTCAATCTCTATCTATTTCATAACCTTTTAAATGTTGACTATGAATCTTATAAAAAATGTCGTTTGTCAAAACAAATATGTTTTAATTTTTTTTCATGCTTCAGTTATATGTATGGCATTTATGACTAGCAGTCACCCCATTTTTAGTTTTTAGCGATTTCACCACATAATTATAAAGCGGTATATAAAATACACCTTACTGCCAATTTTTTAAAGAAAATTGGCCTTGACGTAACATGCAGACGAACGTAATAAAATTGTTATCTTGAATTTATTAAGGTTAGTTATCGCCCAGTAATTAAATATATGATTGATTTAATATTACTCTTAAAGAATGCGTTGATATATATCTTGTTTATCTTCGAATGCCATCATCATATCTGTTAAACACTACTACAACAATGACTTTATAATTTACATTATTTTTGGAAAATTTGCATATTCATGACTATGATATAACATGTATTACATGACGTGACATTTCGGCAAATAGCTTTGAGAAAAGCAATTATTAAAATGTTGTCAACGCGGCAGCCCAGTACTGAACACGTATCCAATATGGCGGTGGTAGGATTGCTGGTATGGAAAGAAGGGAGACCAACCTGCGTGCCTCTGGACTGCACTAACTGTGCGTGCTGATAACCAAGTCGTGAGCCTTGCAGCAAATCATCTGGCTTGTCTCCTTCTTCCCCTTCGATATCATATGTATACACGCGGCGCAGTATAACTGCACTTATAAGCAAGTTGTGGCGGAAAAGATGTGCGGGTTGTCGTACGAGGGTCGACAGCAGATTTACTCGTAAAGACGAGCAGTATTAGTACTGCGGTAAGTACGACAAGGATAGTCGTATGGAACGGAAGATGGCGGCTAGGAAAAGGTGATTGGATAACGCGGTTAGGAAAAGCGGGTACTTGTGGAAATAATTTGATAGGACAGGATTTTAAATTAAGCGGCGCGAACAAATGTATTAAGCATTTGAGTACAGAACCTGGTATATTAAATTCGTAAAAAGGTGGACCGTACGTATCCGCTTCGCCTGAATAATTTAAGGGTAGATTTTTGGATCTATTCTAGTAAAAAATTTAGTCTAACATGCCAGGTTAATCGCCTGGATTTATAGGCATAGGATAGGCATAAGAAAATATCTGGCCAAGTATGTATCGGACCACACGCAGTAAAAAGTTCCGTAATGACGACATATGAGGTACACCGTTTTTCCATAAGCTTAAAAAACCTATTAAACAAAAATATTTCACATCTAAAAGCTATTCTACTTCATATATCGCTCAAATCCATCAACCCACAGACTGGAACGCTCTGGCCCAGTAGACAAGTGGCATCAGCAAAAAAGGCATACTTATAGAATAGCCCATGTATGGAAATGTGTTTGGTCCTTGCCTAGTGAAGTAGGTAGAACATCGCCAATGAATTCTGCTCTCTACCTTCTTTCTGTGCGAGGTGATGGCTAACGCAGAGCAGGGTAAGGGCAGCCATTTGGGACTGACTTTCTGTCAACGTTTGACTAAGAAACACACACAATACTTTTCTATTAACTTTTTGTGAATACTGGCTGTGACAAGAATTTTATCTTACTTAAGACCTTGTGAGAAGTGTTGTGATTAACTCATAACTAGTAAGGAAAGGATAGACATTGCACTACGAGAGATATTTAATTAATTGATTAAACTTGCACCATTATATGCTAGTAGGAAAATTTTATGTAACAAAGTCAAATTTGTTGGTGTCGTCAATATGCTGGGATGCGGCGATGATATTAAGCTCCATACTGAATAATGTTTCAATTATCGATTACCTCTTGGGTAACAATATTATTCAGTATGGTGCTTAATTTCATCACCATTTCCCAGCATGTTGGCAATACCAACAAATTTGACGTTGTCAATAAATTATTTTATAACTCAAATTTAGTAAGGAAAGGGTATAAATGCACCACGAGAGATATTAAATTAATTGATTAAATTTGCACCATTACATGTTAGTAGGTAAATTTTATGTGTCAAAGTCTAAATCAATTGTTTGTTGGTGTTGCCAACATGCTTGGGCGCAGCGATGAAATTAAGAACCACTCCCAACAATATTGTGTATTACCACTTGAGTATTAGATTATTATACCTTACAGCCAGCATACTGGTATAACGATGAATAGGTACATTATAAAATGCACAATTGCCCTTTGGATTAAGACACATTTATGTATTATAAATTGATAGCTAAACATATTAACATTAAAGGTATAGAAACATAGTAAAAAATTAATTACTGCAAACATAACAACAAAAAAATCAATACATTTATAATAACTAAAATTTAACATTATTCTAATGGCAGCACACAGATACCGCTTAAAGAAAATTTATACACTTTTTTATTAGGCGTCACAATATCAACGAACCTTACCACCCCCCAAAATAAACCTTGATAATTCTGCCCATAGATTAGCATTGTTAGCTCGAATGTGGAATTAGGTGCTGTGTGCTGTTCCCGTATGCGTTACTCTAAGTATTATATAATTCCCATACATTTTCATTCTATTCGTTTAGCGCTAATAATACAAGTTTAATTGCCTACAGGGCCAGGTGTTCCTCGCGCGCCGTTTTCACTCTATAAATGTGAGGAATTACGAAAGAAGGCTGTGCTCCTAGGCAATACGGTACGCATCTAGCCTGGGTTGCAGCGCTGACTACACTTTTGTTCCACGACTCTGGTTCAGGGTGATAGAAGGAACACTGGCGTGGTTTTAGTAGCTACTAGTAGTCACCGCGAGTCTTAAATTACTTCACTGTTTGTTTCCGAGGACGTGCTGCATTTCCAAACTGCAAAAGAAGACACCGTAGCAACGCCTATTTTCACTTTATTTTTACTTTACTTTACTCACTTTACTTTACTTACTTCATCCTCTTCATATAAACATCGAATCCGTATACCGCGGTAAATATTCTCTTATTCGGAAAAAAAGATACTATGTTTACCGTTCTAATGATGAAATTTGGAATAATCATTATATTAATTACTGTGGGAATATGAATTAAATTTTTTTATTTTTTAAAATATATTTTTTTTAAATTTATAAGTTTAGATTTCATTTATTTAAGTTTATTATTTATTTAACATTATTTTAAAATTAAACTTACAATTTTTTTAAAGTTTTATACATTATAAAAACCCCTAAGCTCCGCCAAACTACTGTCACTGGGCAGTATACATAAAACGCCGGCACCATTACCTCACCGGATATAATAACTAATTCTTTTAGCGAGGCTTACCTCGCTACTCGCTTCAGCCTTCCAGTCTTCTGTTACACCGACCAGTTTTTTATATTGTGCTACAGTTTGTGGGCACTTGGCCCCCGCGGACCCAACTTCTCCACCTCAAACGGCTCAAATATGTATCCAGTTCCAAGGTAGCATATTTACGCCGTTTGAGGTGCTCGACAGAAGTGGCAGTGCGACCGGCCCGAACTTCGGACTCCTGAACATGTGAATGCGTTAGTGTATCGACACATGTAATTGAAAGTATGTATACATTTGTACTATATACTAAATGATAATTAATTCGCCCCAATGCTGTGAAGAATGAACATATAAACGAAGTCTCTTTCACGTTGTGTAAAAATATACAGTATCCATACTAATGAAATCTAGTAATTCGCCACAAGAATCTAATTATAATTGAGGGTGTCCTAGCACTGATAGGCCTTAATAGGCAATCCCCGGTTTGGAGGCTAGTTAATTGTAGAACACAGGCCATTGCCGCTCCATAAATCTGCGTCGACTTAGCGTCGGGTCTGTGAAATATTAACCGCACGCCGGTTTTGACGCCCCGCCGCACTTTACTCTGCACTATAGCTAAATAAATAATGAAATGTAGCTGGAAGGGCATTTTAAGGAAGCATTGTTTTCTTGAAGCCATCCATTTTTTTTTGTGATATTATACAAAAAGAGAAAGAATATGTATGTATCAAGAATGTGTATTGTGGTTTGAACTAGAGATGGCGGTATGGTACCGCTTGAAAACCATAGTTCAACATTAAATAATAAACAAATATTATAGATGTGAAAGTAATTCCATCTACCTGTTACATTAGCTCGCAAAAACCAATATATCGAACAAATTTTATGATATTTAGTTTATGCGTAATTTCCACAATCAAAATGAAAATAAGACATTTTTATCTCGAATTTTTTAACGTATAGGTTCCAAATATTCATTATTGAACATGAATGACTTTGCAGAACTACATTTATGGTGCCTTTTTTTCGTCATAACTGTTACATATTTAATACATGTTTATATTACAATTTCGACGAAAAATTTATGTCACCAAAAAAAAGGTCCTGAACTGACGCCACGATCTGCGTATTGTCTATACAGAGGACAAACGAAGAATACTCTTTATTACGAAAAATTTATAGTCTACCGAGACTTGTACGGGCTAGCAACAGCCGTACATTGCCGTGTCAACGATTTACGCCGACACATGCATTTTAACACAGCATACAACATTCATCAGTACTCGTTTAGCACCGTACTCGATCAGTCGGCAAAACAGCCATTGATCTTAGCACAATAATTTTAACGTAATTCAAACAATAAACAATTTTCATATACAAACTTCTATCATTAACATCCCATGTAGGAAATCCCCTTACAAGACTTATAAATAAAATTAACTATCTAATTTAATTTTAGTTTTATTGTGACAAGACTATACCGGAAATCATTACTTAACAGTTAAATCAGACATTAAAATTATCTTAAATGCAAAGTAGATTATTTATTCACGATAATACTCGTATAAATAAGTTCTTTATCCATTAGCGGTTCTCTCAAAGAGCATTTAACCTGAAGTGGCCGAACGTAGCTTCATTCTAAAGATAATTTTGTAAGATAAATGCGGACTTTCACGATAACCACTCAGTTTTTATTAAATTTATTGTAAATAAGTTAATCTCGTAATTTAGAAATAAATTTCAATAGAATGAGGTTATTTGACAGAAAACAAATACAGTAGCGCCGTACCTACTTTAAATTATAGGTGGTGTTTAAAGGATAAGTAATATCGTATGATTAATTTAAAGTTAATAAGTTTGTGATAAATAAAAAATTAAAACAGATTTTTTAAAAGTATTAATTATCAGTCAAGCCTTTAAGTAGTATTTGGAAGTTAAGATGAGTTCTTTTCTTCGTTGTGTATACTTCAGAGGCAAAATATATAGAATAGTATTTATCCCGGAAAAAGACAGCTTTATCGATAGTTATCGTTATAGACCAGTATAAAATTTATACCAGGTGAACAAACAAGCTCTTCCGGCGCGGCGCGGTTTTGCTCAACTCGAGATTCGCATCCTGTGGATAACTCAAGTTTTCTGAGTTTTTTCTAGAAATATTTATATAGAAATTTTTTATTTAATAAGTTTAAATTATTACAATAATGCACTAAAATAAAATAATAATAATAAACTAAACTATCTATATTTAACTTAAAATTAAATACTAGATCTAAATAAAAAGTGGGGTATAATTATAGATAAAATATTGGTCTCAAACTACTGTCTCTTATCAGGCACGTTCTCAGAAAGCTGGCGGCGTTAGCACGTTGTATAGCAATGCTTATGCTTTCACCTGAGAGGTCCACCAAACGTTCGGCGACGTGTCGGTAAAGCTTTTAGAGGGCGAGGACCCCACGGACCCAAAGCTTCCACCCTTGAGTTTTCTGAGATTATATTTTCTTTTATATGCGGCAACGAGCAATTCGTGCGTTCGCAAAATTCGTGCTACAACCAGCGACGTTTGCCCACTAATACAAAATTAGTCTGCCCGTGCACTCATCACACGGAGACTAGTGAAATAATTTTGATAAAATTTGACATTGTGATAGTTTAGAGAAATATACATACATACACACTTCATCATAATATTCGGTAGTTTCGCTCTTCTTCTTCTGGTGGTCGATCGGTCATTGCCCAGGGTCGTAAACAAGGAGCAAACAAACCCAAACATAACAGCAATTTCATTTCTTATTTATATTATTAATTATGAATGTATCAGAAAAACTGTTCTATGCAAAATAAATTTAGACATATACAAATTATATATATTTTAACATTTAAAACGAATGATGAAAATAAAATTCGATTTACTCTTTCTTTAAATCCTCTCACCTCAGTTTTAATACTTTTTCATTGTTTTTAATTTTAATTATAACCTCTTTGTTTGGTCGGGCTAGAGTCATTTTTAAACGACTTCCAAAAAGAGGAGGTTCTTAATTCAATTTTATGTTTTTTCTTACGCGATTTCCTTGTAAATTGTGTAGTGATTTTCAATTTTTTTTCTTTATTCGAAAGAGTATACATTTGAAGTAGACCCGTTGTCACAAATTCAGAATCTAATGAGTGGTTCCCGAGGCAATCGAGAGCAACCCTTATTGAAGAGTGCCGAGCGCTTATACTCTTCGCAAAGGCAAAGAGTGCGTGTGCCAGTAGTACAATTTCTACAGGCACTTAAAATATTACTTCTAAAGCTATTCAAGCAACAAAAAAGTAGAAAACATATATTTTTTAGCAAAAATTAAATATATTCTAGAACACCTTGAAGTTGGTGACAAGTGTAACATAAAAAACATCAAAATGCACCGACTTCAAGATGTTGTAGAAAATATTTATTTTATGCTATTGGGTTTGAAATTGGTTTTGTTTTTGTTAAATAAAATACTTTTAGACTACTTATTACATTGCTTATGTCTATATTTACCCATTATTTTAATGTTGAACTATATTCAAAGTTGAGTTTTAAAGTACCGTTTCTAGTTACTAGCTATGATAATCCGTGAACTAGAATTATGAGTATGCGCAAAGGCTACCAAGTCATGATGCGGGTGGCGGTGGTTTAGCATCAATCAAGGAATTAGGATGCTAATCTCATTTGTCCGTTTACGCAGTTCACCCTCGACGACAATGCGTAGCCATTTGCAATGATAATTACGCACTATGAATATTAAACTACTAACATACACATTATTAATTTAACCGAAGTTACATCATGGAATAAGGGTTCGAGAAACTATGACAATGCTTAACTTAGAGTAAATTTCTTATCACTTTAGATTCAGTATGTGAAAGTTAATAAGTACTTATAGAAAAAAAAACCCAGCGTGCTTACCCGAGTACTAACTTTAAAGTCTTAATTTAGCTTCACCTTATCGCTACACATTGTTAGTACCTATACCAAAATCTATTAATTAAGTATTTCAGTGTTTTGACTGATTTTATGTAATAAAATGTTTCAAACAGGTAATTAAACGTCTAAAAGCGAGATAAAACGATATGTCGCATCATCTATTCATTACTCATGTATGTCATTTATCTATTTTTCTTTTATACAAAACTTAAGATCATATTAATCTATACTTTACTTAATATTATAAAGAGGTAAAGTTTGTGAGTTTGTGACGTTGTAGGGGGTAATCTCCGAAACTACTAAACCGATTTAAAAAATGCTTTCACTGTTGGCAAGCTTTTTTTTTTTTTCAGGCGGGGTAAATGCATTTCGCACATACCGGGTCCTTTGCTAGGGATTAGACCGTTGTTGATCATGGAGGCTTTCCACTGAGGCAATCCAAACAATAATCAACCGGCTTGTATGGAGACTCGACTATCAATACCCCACTAAAACCACCCTCCTCCCATGTGCCCCGCGCTTATGGTAGGAAAGGCATGAGATACAGAACGTAGTTACACCCACACCGATCCTAGCGCACAAGTGCTTGAGAATGCCCCGGGAGAGGCAAACTCACTTCGTCAACAGGGGTGAAGACTCCTCTGCTCCCTAGATGCTAGAGGGCCCCTGCAGCGGTATTTCAGGGGGGGAGATCATACCTGCGCATACCTGCGCCTCCGGGCTCCCGACTGACGTCGGCGCCCGCGAGACGCATGCGCACTTCCATCTCTCTCCCTAACTGTTGGCAAGCTACACTATCCCCGGTTGACATAGGCTATATTATATTTTCAAAAAAAAAAATATGTATCCTTACTAAAACTGCAATATGTAACCCAAGGTATAAAAAAATTATCTAAAATCGCGTGCGCTGCGAAAACTATTGATGATAGAATAAAATAATGTACTACGACTTTGCAGAATACATCATTATTTATAAAAAGTGTCGAGACAGCATATGTCTAACTATTATAGTTAGGCCGCAATAAGTGTTCTTTTATTTTAAAAATTTAATTCAAACGCCGCCGCTAGAAAAGGCTTTTTATTTGTATCTTGGGTATTCATCTTTATCAAAATAAATTGGTTCATATTCAAGACTGTTTCAATACCTTTTTATAACTTTTAATTCATTCAGACATTCCATTCGAAAGATATCACGAGTTTAAAAATGTAAGTATTAGAAAAAAGTTGCGTGGTCGCCGCGCACCCTAATCGGCTAGATAGGCTTATGCCATGTAGGCGTCACTGGGGTACGGGCAGTACGGGAGGGGAAATATTTTGAATACGCTTAGTAGGTAATTAAACTCAACAAAAATAAAGAGGTAAAGTTTGCGAGCTTGTGACGTTGTAGGGAGTAATCTCTGGATCTACTAAACTGATTTTGAAAACTCTTTCACCAGTGGAAAGCTATATTATTCTTGAGTGACACAGGGTATATTTGATTACTTGATTGTGATTAATAAAAAGTATTTTTAATTTTTTTTCTGATCCTCTGCGAAGTGGGCACGGGTCAGTTAGTCTATATATAAAAAACAAAGTCGGGTTACTTACGCCATTTATAATTCAAGAATGGATGGACCGATTTTTATAATCTTGAATTTTTTAGACTTTTTTCCACCTCAAATAATAGAATAACTGTGAATATATCAAAAAAAATTGCAGAAAAAAACTATTAAAAGAAATTGGGTTGGAACTCTGCCTTCTTCCTCAATTGATAGCTCGCTTCACGCATGCTGATAGCTTATTTGTAATAATTGATGTCCACTACAAGTCAGTGACACACTAGAATGGTTTAGATTCACAATTAGACCCGGTAGTTAGCGCTGATATCGGATCTTAGATTTTTATTTTTTCATGGCAGGACTAAGTCAGCCGGTCTGACAAATATAGTTTATTATAATATAAGGACAGACAGGCCGAATCAGCAATTTTAAAATTAAAAACTGTTTCTAAATAATTAATTAATTTTTAACTGTCCCAATAAACGTTACCTCTTTACCACATTAGATGGTAACATTTCCGTATGCTCTACAGCAAATAACAGCTTTCTACGATTACTTAAGGAGTTATTTCATATCAGTTAAATATTTTTATTGCTAGCTTCATTGGCAACCCTCTCAACTTTTCATGCGTTTTAGTACACACGAGGCAGACGAGTGCCGGTTGTGAGTGCCCGCTTTTTCCCATAAGTTACACCAGCCCATAAAACTGATGAGTGCTCGAGTGATATATGAGTGAGGTTACGAAGCGATCCATACGTTCAGTTTTTACGCTTGCCCAATGATGGATGGTACTGACATTGACCCGAATCGCCGGCCGATGCCTCTTGTGTGTTTTACGGATTCTGCTGATCATGGTTACTTACGTAAGTTGAGGTCTATTCTATAATTTAGGTCGAGTGGTAAGGAAATAAGGACGATGATGAACGATAGGTACACATTACTTATTTCATTTAAGTGCATGATGTTACTATTTTGCTTTAGCAGTAACTAAAATTGCTTTAGAAGCGGTGGTAGACTCATGACTTCCAATTAGTAATCTGTAAGATTCCATTTTGAAATAAGTACATTAATGTTCATTTCATTTTTGGTTCCGTAGCCATTTGGGCAAAAGCAGAAGTGTATTTAGTGTACAGTTCAGTTTATTGTTCTGAAGTTACATCGCTTAACTCGAATTTTTGCGTTTGCTAAATTTTATAAATTTTTAAATTAAAATTATTCTATAATTTTACTTTAATTAGCTTTTATAAAAGCCATAATGATACTTGGGATAAACCTGCCAACCAACAGCTAAATATTGGTTGTCAACAGCCACTACCAATCTTTATATTTTAGGCGATCTCACTACATAACTTTGTAGCACTATACAGACTACATCTTCCTGTGAAAATATTTTCAGTAGTTTCTGATAAAAATGATTTTGATATACAGACACAAACAATTCCTTTTTTGACAACGTGGCTACGGAACTCTAAAAAAGAAAACTTTACAAGTAATAATTTATACAGATAAATAAAATTAAAGTGTCTGTTTGTAATGTCAAAATAAAAATGTGAAAAAAATCAGGGGGGATAATTTGGACCAGGAGATTCCGAAAATACAGTTTTTTTTACAATTTTTGGTTGTATCTGTCTGTTTAGATGTTCCGGCTAATCTCTGAAACGGCTCGACTGATTTAAATTTTTTTTGGGCGTGTGTGAGTCGGTCCCTGGCAGTTTAGATTCACAATTGAATCCAGTAGGTGACACCCAAATCAGGTTCCAGGATTTTGATGAAACGTTGCGTGGTGTGTTTCAGTAGGTTCCTGGATTGTTCAGATTTACAATTGGACCCGGTAGATGGCGTTGCAATCGCGTTCTAGATCTTTTGTTTTTCAGGGCAGGACAACATTTACCGGGCCCACTAGTTAGATTTTTTTTTCGTTGTAAGGAATGAACGATTATCATTTGAGGGTTAAGGTGTGTATTGTTTCAACTGAAGCTCCAAAAATTAATTTAATTATTTAACTATAACCACAAGTTAGTAGTCTTGTTCATAACTTACCTCATTAACTACGTAGCATCTTTGCGTAGTTATTCCAACACTGTATGCAATAACTCGGCAACTTTCCCGACAATTACAATAACAGAACAACGCAGAAGATTTGTGCGATTGTTACCTAAGTTTACGGATACAGTCGGATTTACAGCTGGCATAAATTGCCAAGTTTATTCATCGTCTCCCTTCAACCATGAAACAATAAACTTCAGGGGCCTTTCTCCTACGTCATAAATATCGCATTACTATAAGTGACGCTAATAAAATTTTAACGACATTACCCTATAATGCCATTGCAAGAGTTCTAACGTAGGAGCTTAAAATTTATTATAAACATTGCGTTATAACTAGTCAAGCCAGTGTCATAATAAATAAAAGCAGAAACACGTAAAAAAAATATCGGAAGCACTAGTAAAAGTGATTGTGAAACCGGAAGTAGAAATAAAAATAAAACAACTACGAGATGTTTTCACAAAACATGTGAATTTGATTAAGAACTAAAATTTGCCCGCGATTTCGTCCACGTTGGTCACGTAACAAAGATTGCAGTTATTTTGGGAATATTTAAAATCAAAGGTTGTTTCCAGCAGGGCAATATTTTTTTTGTATGGGCCACTAAAGTAATAAACCACAAACGTCTCTACTCAGCTGAGATGAAAATGTTGACATAGATGTGTGGTATTACAAGAATGGATAAGGTGAGAAATGAGTTCATTAGGGGATCTTTGAAAGTTGCACCCGCGAATGAAAAATTTAGGAAGAAGATTAAGGTGGTATTAGCATATAATGAGGAGGGATGAAAGTCACGTCACAAAAATAATGTTAAACTACAAGATGAATTGGTACAAATGAAAAGGTAGACCAAAAAAAAGATGGATGGATTGTGTGATGGATAATATGATGAATGAATGAATACGCTGTATGGAGTTTTAAAAGATACAGTTAACAGCAATAAAATATTACAATACAATAGGCGGTCTTATTATTAGCGATATCTTTCAGATAACCTTTGGATGCACAAGAAGTTTGATAAGAACAGGGGTATGTTGCATTATTCTCATTTTGCCGAATCAGTATTTTGTAATAAATAAATACATACATGATATAACATACATACATTATTAAAATATAAAAATTATACTAATAATATTCGCTCAGCCTTATAACGTACCATAAACTCTTTTTTTCTTGTAGGGGAGAGGCTGAGCGCGCTCGCCTCCTAGCTGTCTCACGTTGGGAGTCAGGTCCTGTGGCTTCAGGCATTGCCCTCGGTGAATCTTGGCACACTCTTGACGCGACTTTCAGAATCTGTGCCAGCATTCGCCTGGGGGCAACCTGTGTGGTCCCACACCTCTGTTAATGTGGTGATAGGGTGGACCGCTTGGGACACCACGGACTATCCTGCAGCAGAAGCGCCGGTAGAATTTCCCGACACGCGGCACTCAACGATATCATCCGCCGAGCTCTTGTCACTGCCGGGGTACCTTCCATTTTAGAACCAAACGGCTTGTGCCGCGACGATGGCAGGAGACCGGATGGGATGACGCTGATTCCCTGGAAGATGGGCCGCCCGTTAGTGTGGGATGCTTACCTGCGTTGACACACTGGCGGCGTCCCATCTTTCAAGTACGTGCTCTACCGCCGGTTCTGCTGCAGCAGAACAGAAGGCCCTCAAGCGCCGCAAATATGCCACCATTGGAAATGGTTACACATTTGCGGCATTTGGGGTGGAAACTCTGGGTCCGTGGGGTCCTAATGCCCTAAAGGTCTACCATGACGTCGCCAAACGTCTAGTAGACGTCACACGCGACCAGAAGGCTGGCGTCCATGTTGCTCAAAGATTAAGCATCGCTATACAACGTGGCAACGCCGCCAGCCTCCTGGGAACGTTCCCGGTAAGTGACAGTGGTTTGGGACCAATAACTTATCTTTAGATATTTCCCCTTTTTTACTAATAAGATATATGTAAATAAAATATTATGCAATACAATACATACAAATTTATTTATGGAAGTGTATTACATAAATAAATACAACCCGAGAATAAGCTAATAAAGACAATAACTGCTGTTGCATCTTTAAACTATTTAATGATAGGTAATAATCCTTCACAACTCTATTAAAAATAGGCAGTGACTTGGCTAGTTTGATATTAACAGGCAGCGCGTTTCAAAGACGAACTGCTTGGATTGTAAAAAATTGCCATTAAATTTGTATGCAGAGTTTATAGTACAAGTTTTCCGAGGATCTGAAAGACTTTAAGTTACCGGAATACAGGTTATAAAATTGTTTCTTGAGGTATGTACGGGCCTGAGGGTATTTTTTAAAATCTTTATTTAGAAAGAGCTTTGCCGCTTAGCGGCCATGTCACCCCGTAAAGTTCACAAATCCTAAGTAACATTTCTAATATAATCTCTATTTAATTTGAACTAAAAATAAAATCATATAGTTTGGAAAACATCTTGGCATCTCTTGATAACGGATATGCCAGAATGCTATTGCATTCTCCCACGACAGATAAATTTCGCTCTCGAAGTAATTCTTTTCGTAAGTCTTCGTTCCGTACACATTCCATCAGAACACGTTGGACATCTTCAGTCACATTGCATGTTACACAGTTGGGAGAGTTAACTTTCATAATGAGATATCCAAACCTGTTTGAAGGAAAAATAATGTATTATACAGAAGAGACATATATGAGTATATCAGAATTCTGGCGAAGACATATTGAGTTTGGCGCGAAATTCTGACACATGATTACACAAACCAAATATGAATCGTAAGTAAAAGTTTTGAAGTCCTTCAAGTTTACATAGTTGGCTTTCAGTAAGATCAAGACAGCTGCCATCGGCGTAATCTAGGATAGGTAGGAGGACAGATTGTATAAGTACAGTTTTAGTCGCACGTGGAAGGAGACTCGCAGTTTTCGAAGTGCAACTACAGATGCAAACATCTTTCTACTGACTTCCTGAATTTGGGGGCGCCAGGATAGGAGACTATAAACATAAACGCCCAGATTTTTTACTTTGGTGCTAAAAGATATAGGGATTCCATTGAAGATAATCTGCTGCAGTAAAGGTTACCTTATCCTGGAAACCATCCCAGAGCCACTAAAATTATCTGTGATTTTGAAGGAATGATGATTTGTGGTGTGACAGAAAATATGTGTCAGAATAGAGGAGTGTGGAAGAAAAAGACATTATGCCGACCCCAAAGTAATTGGGGTAAGGTGAAAGAAAAGAAATATAATTATTTTTTTATTATAAAAATCTGGAATAACTAATGCGACTAAAGGCATATAAGCACAACTACAATTATTCTACTAAAGATATCTAATAAATATAGAAACTGTTACACCAAGCAAGTCCCAAAAATCATTTTGTTTCGAGGTTAGCAAATTCTGGGAAATATAAAAGGTGCCAGATTATTTACGGCCTATTGTTATGCTATTTTTAGCCGTGTAATCGATTCTTAGAACATAATTCGGGATTCCCAGGATTAATGTACCACGGCACTTAAAAAAGAACGTAAGCTGTCGTTCTAGTACAAATAGTATCTAAATCAGCCATTTTATACCCTAACCACTTTAAATGACTCCCGGGAAAATTCCCGTGGAATTTCCGGGCCATAAAGCTCCGAAACATTTGAAACAGAACTTAAGCTACTGTTCTACTGAAATCTTGTCGGAATAATTTTATGTAATTTAACTAATTTTTACCATATCTGGAAAAAATCCCAGAAGTTTTCAGGAATAAAAGCAGCATCATGTGTAAAAGAACTTATGCTTTAGTTTAGTGAAATCTTATCGGAATCAGCGAATTTTTATGCAACCTGACTAATTTGTTCTATACCCGGGAGCAATCCCACGGAGTTTCCGGGGCACCAAGTACCACATTTGAAAAAGAACGTAATTATTGTTTTAGTAAAGTCGTAACCAAATCAGCTAATTTTTATGCACATAAACCACTTTAAACTTCCCGGGACATTTTCCGAGGGATTTCCAAGTTACAATGTGCTGCAACATTTGAAAAGGAATGTAAAGTATTGTTTTAGTAGCAATAGGATCTGAATTAGCTCATTTTTATGTATATAAACCACTTTTAACCATTGCTGGGAATATTTCAACGGCATTTCAGTGATAAAAAGTACCGCAGATTAAAAGATTAAGTCTAAAAATTTTCTATCAATGAATGAAAACCGCATCGAAATCGGCCCAGTAGTTTTTACGTGAATCCCGAACAAACAGACAAATAGACAAGAAAACTAAAAAAATGCATCTTGTTGTTTATCGTTCTTATAGTCTATTCCACTTGTTTTTTTAATAGCGTCAATGTACAGACATGGTATTTTTAGAATTGCATATGACATAAATGATAATTATAGATAGCAAAATGTTGTAGGATATTAATTATTTCAAAGTAAGAAAGATGTATTCACGTGGAAAATTTTAGGTGTTATGTGAAATGTGACATTTTGGTTTGCGACAAGAACTCCGTTGCTTGGCACTATTCAAATACCTACAAGTTAGTTTGCGTTTGGTACAGACTTTTATAATGATTATTGAACTTAAAAACTAAAGTAGAACACAAATATTTGTAGCATGACCGGACCCATGGGCCATGCGAAGCCATATTAAGAAAAAGTATGTATTGACAACTAAAACATAATGTGAGACCATTTAGGCTTAGAACGCACCCCGATTAACCGCGAATCGGCCGCAGGTTTTTAGTCCGTCAAGAAGTCTTTTACCACCGTAAGGCCTCATTTACGGAGAAGCGATTTTACACGCGGTTGCTTGAAATGTAACGTTATTTGCAGCGGAGCGCGCGGATTACATCGACGCGTCTCACGCGGCGTTTATCGCGGCTATATATTATCTATCTCCGTTCTAGTGACACCCGTGGCGGCGTAGCATGTCCCACCACTGCGCCCGAAGCGATTGAAACTCCA
Source organism: Dendrolimus houi (assembly GCA_039645545.1). Taxonomy (NCBI): domain Eukaryota; kingdom Metazoa; phylum Arthropoda; class Insecta; order Lepidoptera; family Lasiocampidae; genus Dendrolimus; species Dendrolimus houi. Next base: position 12,952,799 of record CM077132.1, read on the forward strand.
CTCTCGCTGCACCCCGCGTGCGCCACAGCTTTGCCAGCCGCGTACACCGTCACGCTTTACGTCTCACATCTTTATAAACAAAATCGTACATTGCCATGTTTGTTTTATGCGTGCGTTACGCGGGCCGCTGTTCGAGGTGCCGCACTAATGGAAAAAAAAGCCGATGCGCCGCGAGACACGAGGCCACACATAAGGCGCGACGCTCCGCGGCTCCGTAAATGAGGCCTAAGATCGAATATCATTTGCACCTTATAAGATGACAAAGTCTGTTTTCGTTTTTAAAATCTATATGACAGTAACAAAAGATTCAAATATATTCAAATTCTTAATCTTGGCCTTAGTGGGAATTTGCTTAACTACGAATTGTTGTCAAACCTGACAAAGTGCTTTTTTGGCTGACTATACATAAGGGTATATGCCAATCTCACTACTACATATGACATTAACATAAACCCCATGTAATCACATTAGCTCAGAGCTGACCACGAAATTTAACATCTCCACCGTTAAACCAGCCATTCAATTACCAAACTTATTGCCTTTACTTTAAGTTATTTATTAAGATGCAGGACTTTGCGGAACAAACTTCAGAACTTCATTAAGAAGCTACAGTTTGCTTGCACCGGTCAAAGTTAGGCTCTCAGACATGCTCGAGCACCTTCGGATGCCTGTCTTAATGATGCCAGCTGTGAATCTATCGACAACATTTTTGGGATAAATATTTCATGTATAAATTATACGGCTAAAGCGCCCGTTTCCATTTCAGGGTTTTCTGCAATGTATATTTTTCTATTTTCATGTTATCCTAATCTAATTTATCTAATTGATTAATTTTATGAAATCTAAATAAGATCACCCTGCGTGCTCAAAATTTATGTACTTACGCTGCCTTATAACTGGGTTATCAATATGAAACCGAAAGAAAAATCAAAACTACACGTATTAAAATAATCCTGTTTATTCATAATACTTCTACAAGGTTTGTAGGCACCTTAAAAAAATTTATACATAATCCCAAATTAGAATACTTATATAACCTATTTATATCTATCATAACTATTATGAAAGGGGGTACGAGTTTGGTACCTATTCTCATTTCCAAGAATGTTAAAGACCAAAGGATTGTTATGAGATATAACAAAACTTTCAACGAAATATTTATGCAAAGATGAAAAAGCACTTCGTTATAATGAATACCTCTCTGTGGAATTCTTTTACCATAGTTCAGATAAAGAGAAGCGTCCAAACTTCAAATTAAGATTCTTGGAGTTACGCGCGCGGGGGGGATAAGATTAATGAAGGATGGCACCTGGGGGTCGTCGGGCTCCACTAACGATAGGGACCGGGTCAACAGGGGAAATAACTGTTGAAAAATAATAAGCGGAAAATTCACTTCGTCTAATAAATCCGCTTATTTATAGGTATTGAGTAAATTTTTATAGTTATCCTTCGCTATTTATTACTCAGTCATCACAAAACGCTTCAACAGAAATAAAATGAAATATTTTGAATGTATAAAAATAGGTTGATTACAATACTTTCGGAAAATCAATACGTCTTTACAATTGATATGAACGTAAAACTGAGCTGCAATCTGAAAGCCGATTTTCATGAAATTCATTACATAGGTGAAATAGAGATTTGAAATTAATATTTATCATATATGTACTACACATACACATACGGTATGCAAAAATCGAAATTTATGCTGATTAGACTCGAAATCTTTAGTTTCATATAGCATAGATCTTTTAAACAGTTTTTGGTCGTTGTTAAAGTGTCCCTATTATCATAGAAAAACATGTAACATATAAAGAAGAATACAGAAATATACAACCATGTATTTAAAACTTTACAATTCTGATGCATTAAAACGTTAATAAGACAATGAGTATGTCTCACAAACAATGAATTATACTGTATAATAGCGAATGAGAAAATTGCTCGTTGACTGTCACCAGACTGAATACAACAATGCGACGAGACAACAATGGCCTAGGACCTACATTCTGAAGCCTAGAGCAGCGGACTTAATGAAACGATACCTCTAAAGGTTGAAACTAAAAATGAACAATCACCGTTGGTAAATGTTCTATAAACCAACAATAAGGTTTCCTTCAGTATTATTCTTTGTTTGTCCTTTACATGTAGTCGACATTGTGAACTAGAGCTTTATTTTAGAATTCTTTTGTTCTCGTTTGTTAATGTTTAAGGAAATGATTCGAATGTTAACAATAAGCGTGTATAACTATTACAGTGGCTTCTTAGCCGTAAGCTGGAGGTTTGTGACGGGCGCCCCTTAAGATTTGCGCCTTTCGAGCCGCTACAGTGTAGCGAACCGTCTATCTAAATGGTTATGCCCTTCCCGCAGATTTTTGTAAGTGTCGTGTTCTTTAGTTATAATTCTTTTTTACATATTGTTAAAAAAGTCACATTCGTGAGCGTTTTGCATAATTCCTAATATTATTAAATTTTGCATAAAGTATTTCTTTGCATACCGCCACAAGAAACTCGAATTGTGTTCCAGCATTCCTGACCAGGTCCTCCCTTTCATAAAATCTAGGAACGCATTGGCAACGCTTGGTGTTGCACCCGTCTATAGGCAATAATAGCCACTTTCTATCAGGTGGGCTGTATGGCGGTTTGCCTGCTTTAAGCAATAAAAATAATATTATTTTCATAAATGGACCCAGGGCACTTCTGTCTCCCTTCACCCCGCAATACAAAACATTACTATATAATACAAGAGTGTCATTTGTGTTAGCAATCTCAAAAATTCAATTCAAAGATTAGGTAATAATCAGCAGACAAACACACGTATTGTATATTCCCAAATTAAGCAAGTTACGCTTGCGTTATGGGTAATATACACACCTGACTACTCTGGGGCCGATCCCAGACACCCAGCCCATAGTGAATAAGGGAGATAATTCGTTTCTAAAATTTACCATACAAGGAATCGAACTCCGAGTCTCTGCGTTGCAGTGAGGTAGGCCGGTAAAGGCTTAGCCCTCTTAACCAGAGAAGCCGTCTATATAACTCAGAAGAATCTAACTAATCTATGGGAGCAAAAATTAAAGGTAAGTTCTAATGTTACATTAACGTTGTTTAATTGTAATTGTAACTGGGCATTAAAACAAAAACTGCGCTGGCTTTTTATTGCTTTTGCATGTCGCCTGTGAAGTTTATGGATGCAATTTTATTGCTGAAATCGAATAGTAACATAATTGACAATTTCCTCGTTAACATGTATCGTTGCTATGAAGTACTCGAATATTGTGCAAGTATAATTATTGTATTGTTGCAAGTTTACTTACTGATCTGATCATATTTTTTTAGGACTCATAACCCTATTGTAATCATGGTGTAATTATTTTTCCATCATGTTGATTATAAAACATAATATTATTTTAATAATGTCAATCCATAAATATTCTGCTGCTATTTAGATCCTACCAAGTTTTTAGGGGAACAGAAGGTACCTGCCATGCTCAAGCACGCTTAAAGCGGATTGGCAACTTTCATAGACCGATAATCTTGATATGTAGCTTTCCTCGTGATGTTTTTTTATACTCTCAGCATTTGGTAACTGTCATAAGTGCAAATTAGGTCTAAAAACTGTCGAAACAGTGTATGATTCTTAGCCATGATTTAAACCTAAGCCATTGTTTTGAGTCACTGGTGCTTTACACACTGAATTACGACTTAAATCTAACTCAAATCTAAATAGGCCTCTAACTCCATAAGTGCTGGTTAAAACTATCAGCTGTAGCGCTGGTGTCACGTCACGTGTTTTAAAACTAATAAAACTAATTATTATAATTTTGTTTCCTATGTTTTTCTTTAAAATTCAAGAGCTCTGATGAGGTACAGTTTCATTGAATATGTAGATGAAATAATGGGGGCTAGTGTAGGTATCTCGTAAAATACGTAGGAATAATTGAAAAAATATGAGCACCTAATATAGGAAAACAAGAGTTCAAAGATTTTTCAATAAGCATTAAATAAGAAAATACACACGAGAGAGAAAATTTACAAAGTTCAGGAAATCTTGAAAGATACTACGATCCTAACATCTCAATTTTCGTGAAAACAAGACAACGCTTTTAAGCGATTCTAATGCAGAAGGGTCCGAGCTCATATATTACGTTTGTGTACGAAGATTTTTCCAAAGTTTTTTCTCCGCCATAAGTATGCACCCCATGGAATAAAGAGACCTCTGTAATGCGTTTAGGTTTGTCACCGTAAAAAGGAAGATTTATGCTGCACTTAAATTATGTCGTGTTTTGGTCTGTTCTGAGGGCCTGTAGTTTCTTAAATTATTTCTTTGAGAGGCATGTAGTTATCTAGATGACTATATTTTTTCTACTTAGAAATCGTTAATTCTTGTTCAAAGACGATATCGTTATAGCGTTAAATCGGTTGTACTAAAAGCGTTCGCTTCAAAACAAGGGTCCATTTACCTGCATTTTCTTCTTAACATGCGCTGTCTTCGGTATCCCTTATTGTGGCACCATTGGCACGCATGTCATCTTTGACGTCAAGCCAGCGTTTCTTTGGCTTATCATTTCTATAGGGACCTGGTGGAAGCACCATAGCTCTAAAGTTGTTACCTATGTTTTATGAACCTGTATGTGGGTTGATATGCACTTGGACAATTTTTATAAGACTCCATGCTTAGTGAAAATGACTCGTGTAACTAATTGCACATAATTGTAATGGCTTTACCGTTATTCAAGGTAAAAATTAGGTAGTACAAATAAATATATTTTTTGTTTATACTGACAATATCAAACAAAATATACCTAATAGTCTGCCAATATCAAACAAATAGTGTGTCTCAAATAGTCGCGTACAGATTGTCGCCAGAGAATTAAAATGTAATCTATATATTAATACGTGAAGCAAAAACTTTGTACCCCTTTTTACGAAAATTGCGCGGACGGAGGAGTATGACATTTCGCACACTTATAGGTTTATATAGAGAAGGAATACAGAATGCTAATATTTTGTAAAATTATGCATAAAAAATAAATTGATAAATCAATAAAAAAAAATTACACACTACCATGTTGATCTACACACGCATATATCTCTTTTGTATATTGTTAAAGTCAAATTAACAGTGTAGCCATATCGAAATTTGTGATTATGTGAATTATAGTCTTTGACAACAGCACCTTAATAATGTTCAAACTTATAATTTAAATTAATTATGGTCGAATTTCGACCACTAGATGACCACTACTACAATTAATTACGCTCCAGTTCTGATCAAAAATTAGGCTGAAAGGCCGAAAGGGCATTAAACTCAGCACGTCATGGATCTGTGAAAGGTTCAGAAACCCGAGGTAAAATACATGGGAAAGTTTACTGCGACTTCCTCAAAGGAAAGGCACAAACGAGGCCTCTGGAATCCGTTCAAAGAACCAAAGGCTCTTCAACGATGGCCATCTTTAACCTTAATGGGCCCAAGTAAAAATACTAATTCACGAGGTGGGAAAATCTATCTTATTAGCTCGGCGCTTTGATGAACCTGGGCTCTTCCGTAAACATGAGAAGATGCTTCATAAAACACAGACGAGGACCACACATCGATCAACACTGGCAATCACAAATAGATGAACACTATGTATCACTTTCACCAGGCGTAATGAATGTATGTAAATAATTCACATGTTTAATTTTCATCTTTATGTGACATATAATTTGCATGTTTATTAAGATTCTTGTAGGCGCTATGTAAATCCATACGTCTTTCTGATTATTTACAAGGTAATGAACATCATGAATCACTAGGCATCGTGACTGCCCGTAATTGCTTTGCCAATCGAATTAATTTCTTCGGTTAGTGTTTTATGATACAGTTTTTGAAATTGATTTCATCTTCAGCTCAATGATTAACTGAAGTGTGTTTATGAGCTATATTTTTGAATGTTTATTACTCCATTTATGTTATAAACTTATTTAATTAATATGAATATTTATTTTGAAATACAACTAACATATGCTTCGATTAGATGATGGCTTCTTGGTCAGTAAATCTTATTGTTATAGCGTAGGTCTACTGACAATTACATTTTAAAGGCTACAATACCGTCAGAATTATGTTTGCCAATATCTTGAGGCATAGAAAAAGAAGATAAAAAAGAGAAGAAAAGAAGTTCAATTAACAATTTCATCGGTAATTTATACAAATTTTCAGCAAATAATTATTTGCAATGCGTACTGCGACTCAATATACTCTTTGTGTGAAGCTACTTGATAAACCAACTCAGAAAAACAAAACAGTCAAATCAACTTTTATTATCTTATATTCAAAGCCTTCTTGATTTTGTATGATTGCACAAGGTTATTCATCTTTTTAAAAAAATATTTGTGAATATGGTCAGTTTTAAATGTACCACAATATTAAAATGTGAATATTCTTCAAGCAATCAGATACCAGACGTAAGCCTATATAATCCATTTGGGTGCTGCTCGGGAGGAGATTTGTACTTGATACTGACTCGATGTACCTATAATTGTTACGAAGCTCTATATACATAAAGAATGAAAATTATTTTTGTGGGATTATATATCTACGTTAGCGTTGAGACCTAAGAGCGTTTCCTAAGCCCTGTTTATTCGTATTTCTTGAGGTAAAGGTACAGTGGCGCATTATTCTCTTTATTAAGGCGACCCAAGATATTCGCTTTTATTACAACAATTTCTTATATTTATACGTCAAAAAAGCAAACCCGTGTACCTTTGGAGTAATAAAAGGTAATGGTGGTAGGCGAGGCGAGGTATCGTTTTGTCGGAGGATGGTTGAATCTCAGAGGGAAAGTAATTTTGTCGAGGATTATGGTTTCATCCCTGAATGGGCATTAAAACAAGGTTCTCGTGGTCATCTTTCGGACTACGATATTTACCCGGATAATTAAATGTTTAATGCCATAACCCTGTGTTGGCTAGTGCTAATATCGTAAATGTTTATTAAGCTCAACATTGTACCGGGTATATTTTTAAATTTAGATCATGTATTAATTTCGCCGGGACAACTTCAGAATCCTAACCCTCGAAAACCATATTATTTTGCAACTTGTTCAAAATAAGATGGTTTATTCCCGCAAAATTAAACATTAATAACAAATTTAATAATAGTGCGTTCATATCCAAGGTCACGATGAAAGAATAAACTAATAAACATATCTAAACAAAATTCCTCTCATATTTAAATTGTATATATGAGTATGGATGGATTATTTCCACATGCTTAGCTTTCGCTTCGCCAAGAATGTGAACTTAAACGAATGAGTTTGCAAAAAAAAAAATAGCCTCAAAGCCGGTTCCAGTATACAAATTAGTGAAATAACACAGTATTGTAGAATAGCGTAACATTATTTGATTACAATTTTAAGGAAGTAACACAGTTGTACAGGATTTGTAATTAGTAACGGATTTATACTAATTTATTATGTTACGTATCGATTAAGTTATTTATCTCTGAATTTAAATAATCTTATCTTATAATTCAGGATGAAAACGACACAATATTATTAAAATTATTTTATAATGTAATAATTTATATCAACACGAAAAGGTATATATAGAAAAAAACCACGTGAGATTAGAATCAATTTATTTCGGCGATACCATTAATTTTGGTAAAACAATTTGTCGATATTGATATTGCACGGAGGCGTCATTATTTTTTATGATAACTACAAGATTCGCGCGAACCCTCCTCATTCAATAACAATACAACGTATCCCGGAAAACAGTTAAGTCCTACGTTAGTTTATCGTTACCGGGGGAACAGTTTTAGGAATGTGTTCGTATAATAAGAACATTATGTACCATTTTTACTGGACATAGCATTGGCACAGTTACTTTGTTGACTCGATATAAACAATCGAATGAAAGCGCTCTATTACTTATCATAAAGTTAGTAATATTTATTTATCATTCTACCATTTTTCAGTCCAATAAAATTATTTAATTTAAAATTAAAACTAGATTACATTTAAGTTGAATAAAGGGCGGACTTACAGCTTAAAGAGGCCTCTAACAGGCAACCCTTTTCATAAAAAAATGAGCATATTACAACGGTGGTATTAACAATAAATAAGTATTTATACACTTACGGTCTTATTCATAGCGAGATAGGGTAAGTAGGAACGCTTCTTAATTATAAAGAAGCGTTCAAACTTACTCTAAGTCTTTATGAATAAAATCAATTGTATTTATATATCCTATCTTCTCTATCCCATTCCCCTATTCTATCCCTATCGCCTCTCCTTTATCTCGACCCTCTTATATCTACCATTCACTTTATCCTATCCTTCCTATACCATCCTAAAGGTTGGCAACGTGTAGGCTTCACCACGTCTATAGCATATATACAATCTTTATATATTCAATGTACTCTTTGGTCTCTAGGCGTGCAAAGATCTATACGCGACGGTAACCACTTTTCATTAGGTGAAGTGTCTGCCAGGTTGAAAGTTGACAGCTTCGCGATAAAAAAAATACAACTATGTGTTCTTGACCAAGGCTTGGAAACCGGTAATAAAACGTCGAACCGGTTACAGCCTAGTACATAGAAACTTTTCTTTTCGGTTTTGTTTTCATTTTAATCTAAATCAACTGGTTGTTGGTAACAGAAATCGTCAAATAGGTTTTGTTGAATAAAAGCGGTTTGAAAGAAAGAAAGAAAACTTTATTTTAAGAAATAGCGACATAATTACATACCTTATACATTATTATACACAGAGCATATTTTGAGAATTTGTATGCCGCATTTTCAGCAAACAAGATTTGCACTCAGCATATTGCTGACTATATTTGACACAACCGCTGACTTTCAGTGCAAGCCTTCCTTTTGGCGTAAGACTATAAGGATCCAATTTTGTTAAATAGTAATTAATTAAACTAATTAAACCAACAATAAAATACTTTGTTACTTCGAAATTAAAAGGTTTCGAAAGATTTCAAACTGAATGATATTTGCCTCACGCCTTCAAAGCGCAGACATGTGGTACAGCAAGTTTTCAGTCGCACACAAACATATGTTGAATATTTTAATAGAATAATACTTCATCTTCTAGCGGAATAAATCTGTTAATTCAAGTTTATATAACACTTAATATTTGACGACGATTTTCGTCAAATATTGAATGTTATATATATAAACTTATAACCAATTAAAACCTGTAAATTTCAATCCGGTCCTTAGTTTTGCTTGTGACTCATTCATATAGAACTTTACAATTGTGATATGTACGTCCCCGGATACTCGTTACATGACAGTGACAGTAATAGCTTTGTAAGGCACTGTATGTAGTCCATGAGATAGTCACACGTGCTGACGGCGAAGGAAAACATCGTGATGAAACCTGCACATCGAGATAACCGATATGTCAAACCTGCTAAGCCACCTTAGAAAAGCATCGCGGGCATACTGTCCATTCCTTTAAATAAATTGGGAGGCCCGAGTCCATTAATAGGACGTTTATGGGCTGATATTATTAATGTTTTTTTACAAATTAATGCTGGAAAGAATCATGGTTGCACAGTTTGAAAAATACTTTTTATATGTTTATTTTCCTTTTTTTGTTTCATTTTTATGGTTCCATAAACTTTTTTTTATTGGATGAGATCAACAGACAGGCAGATGGGCCGTTTGATGGAAAGCGATTACTATGGTCTACGGACATTTGTAACACCAAAGGTGCTACCAATGTGCTGCCGCTTTCTAAAGGGAGACTGTAACATGGCCACTAATGCCGGAACACAACTCAAGGTAGTTATGGCGGCGTACTCTAGACAAGGAACCCCTCCTGGCCGTCCAGACGGGGAAATACCCTACCACCTGTCTGTAGGCTTTTTGTCATCTCTTACGATAGGCCGCACGGCTGCAGGAGATTGTATTCTTTCTCCGTTCCTGCACGGATAAATTGCTCCATGAATTACTAGATTTTTTAAAATACACGCATTCTTATTTCTTATAAACTATAGCACAGTCGTTGGCGCGCTTGCGTAACTAATTCAGCAAACTTGATTGCACATTCTGATCTCTCCTTTTCCTTTGAAATATGACCGGATGGGGTGTTTACTAAATCCTCGTTTAAATTTGCTACGAAACGTGAACTTTGGTTCGTCCCTTGGGCCGGTCCGGTCGGCAGTATCCGAAACATCTTGATTCGCGTCAAATATTAATCGTCCCAAGCGTGTTTCCACAATTCATGGTTTTATTTTGCAACAGGATACTACGTTACTTTTCATACATGCGATAAAATTAAGAAAGCTGGTTGAAATATAAATTTATATGATTTGTTTTTATATAAAATATGAAAAATTATAGGTGTAAGCTATTTTGTTCGTCTGAATGTGGAAGGAACTATGTGGCAAAAAGATGGTAAGATGGGTTACCTATAGCTGTATTAAATCATAAAGAGGCTTTTGTATGTATTATTGTATAGTTATATTTCTACTTTGTAAAATTCAATTACGATATTATTTGAAATAAATTTGGGCTAATACTGTATATATGTATCTAAATTTGCGCGTAAGAAATCATGGGCATAATACAATACTAAATAACAAAGAGGTGAAATATTTCTATTGTCTCTGGTTATTGACATCCAATCTGTATAATGGTGTATTTAATTGTAGAAATCATATAAGTATTATCTATGGTTGAAATTCTCCTATTATGTTAATGTACTCTATGGTTGAAATCATAGATAAAACATATATATAAAAGTTGAAATGTTCTTATGATGTCAATATGATAGTTGTAAATAAAATGTTTTAAATATTCGTTATTAACTAACAGTTGATTTCAATATTTTTATTATAGATTTGAAATAGTAAAGATAACAATAACAATGGAAGTCGCCAACAGAGCTTGTAATCTGGAATGTATAAAAAAAGGACCGCCTGTAGAACCTGTAATGGAGTTTGTAGGTCCTGTAAAAATAGTTTTGGTACAGCCTGATGAACGAGCATATAGACGTAAAACCATCGGTTCAGGCAGCATAGGGCTTGCTTATTTGATGATAGGCGCTACAGTAATGACAGTGTTGTTCTATACAAGTACCTTCAAGGAAAAAATTTCAATAAATTCACATATGTTTTTGTGTGCAGTTGGGGTAATGTGTGACTACAAAACTAGTTATATATAGACTGTTTGTTATTTAACTATTTAAAGATTTATAATCGTATCTATATATAGAAGTAGCTGTGCCCGCGACGTCGTCCGCTTGGAATTTGTTTTCAAAACCCTCCGATTTTGAAATATTCTTCATTGATGCTCCGCTCCTATTGGTCTTAGCGTGATGATATATAGCCTATAGCCTTCCTCGATAAATGGGTTATCTAACACTGAAAGAATTTTTCAAATCAGACCTGTAGTTCCTGAGATTAGTGCGTTCAATCAAACAAACAAACAAACTAACTCTTCAGCTTTATATATTAGTAGTAGTAGTAGATTTAATTAATTGAAAAAGATAATATATTTAGAATTTAACAAATTTAAAATCATGATAAAATTTCACGAGGCTTTATGATTTTGTCACTATTTTGTAGAAAATTAAATAATTTTCATATAGATTAAAAATATCTAAATCCTTTAACCAGATTTAATGGAAAACTTTTCTAGAACAATATTTCTTTGAAAAATACAAATTCAAAGTTACAACGTCCAAAACCAGATGGCGCATACGGATTCTGTTTTCATTCATTTAGGCTATTTTGGATTATTAAGGTTTGCTTTTTGTCGCTACGGTGTCGGCATTATAGAGGTATCTACTTCCACAAATAAATAATAAAACATACGATTCATGTACTCATGAATCGTATGTTTTATTATTTATTTGTGGAAGTAAATAAGAGGGTTCAACAGTCAATGACTGTAGTTAACAATATTTGAAGTTATTGAATAGCGAACTAAAGTGTAAAAAATATCAGCAATTAAAGATATCAAACTCAAGATACCTACCATCGAACATCGATGTTCATAGTGGAAAACAAATATATGTTTATGTATAACTAGCATATGCCCGCGACTACGTCCACGCTTGAAATTCCCGTGGGATTCCCGGGACACAAAGTATTACAGCATTTCCCTCTCCGGAAAATTCCCGCGAGATTCCCGGGATAAACAATATCAAACATTTTAAATTTGCTACCGATCAGTAAAAAAATGACACTAGAATTCGATTTATTTATTAATATGGTCATTTTAAATCATTCCCAAAAAGGTTCCCGCGGGTTTCCGTTCAGTTTTTACGTGAATCTCGAAAAAACAGACAAACCGACAAACATATAAAAAGACAGACAAGAAATCTAACAATATTGCATCGTGTTCTCCATCGTTTGTATAGTGTATTCTAGTAGTTTTTTTTAATAGCTTCAATGTACAAACACATGTTCAGAATTTTATAATATTATAGATTATGATTTATATGCGGGATTATAAAAAAATCTATAATTTTATTATAATAACATGAAAAATAATATAAGATTTTAGAAAGATATTTGGTTAGGGTTCATCCGATTTTAGGGTGGATCCAAAATGGGCATTGTTCTTTTTAGGTCTTTCAAATAATGTAATAAAACTATGTATAGAAGTTTCTAAAACAAGATTTTTCTATGTTAATTCTCCCTGCGCTATTATTAATACAATCTAAACCAAATTTGGTGTTTATGTACTCCACACCCGTGAATGGCACATTTATAAAACGGCCTTTGTGGTTGAGCGGGCTAAGCCTTAGCCGGCCGAACTTGCTGGAACGCAGAGGCCCTGGGTTCGATTCCTGGCATGGTAAATTTCGGAAACTATCTTTTCGTTATTTACTATGGTCTGGGTGTCTGGGATCGGCCCCAGAGTGGTCCGTTGTATATTACCCATACATTACATACATTACATACATACATAAGTGTAACTAGCTTAGCTTGGGGATTTACAATGTGTGTGTTTGTCTGCCGATTATTATTATTATTATAAAAGTGCAATAATTCCATGACATTATATTGTTTCAGTACCAATTATGCATGCCTTTAGCGATACTACTTATTAGCGATTTGAACGGCCCATCTGCGTCTATGAAATTAAAGGACAGAAAATTTCAACATCTAATTCTGCAAATATTTGGACTGATGTGTAGTGCTGGCGGATCAGTGATTATTATGTTATATAATCTGGCATTTACTCTTCATTCTATCGCAGGTAAAGTAAAAAAATATTAGAACTAGTGAGTATGGTTAGTGATTAGGTAAATATAGTTTAGAACAACCCTCGTCGAGATAGCACGATAACCTGCTAAAGTTGGCAGAGGTTAGTTTTGGTTCGATTTTGTCAGGTCGTGTACCCATGGCCCTGGCATAAGGCGCAAGACGGAAGACTCAGAGGATTTAGTGGGTATCCCTAACTAGGGAGGGGCAATAGCATGGTACCAGTTCTGACTGGGCATGCTAGTGCCACCCCTGATTTGGCGAATCTCACACACGGGTCGCGCATTATCCCCACAAGGTTCTGCCATTATCGCGGCTTATGGTCCTCAATCGGATTTCCCCTTAATGTAAAATAAAAAAGGTTCCGTTTTGTACTTATATGTATTGCAGTGGACCACAATATATAAGCCTTGGAGTCTTATTATGGCTGGCAGTAAGAAGTATTCAGTTTTATAATGTGTGTAAGGAATGTATTAAAATGATTATATATATATATATATATATCTTTAGAGAATGTTTTTAATTGGGTTTAAAAAGTTAAAACAAGTCAGCTGCGTAGACACAATCGTCGTTTTATAATCACTTGAGTATGATGCTAGATTTGGAGTTGATTTTTAGTATTTTCAAATGTGGTTTGTCAGTTAAATTATGTCTTAAAAACATTCTTTTTATATGTGGTTAATGTACTAATTATATAAAATTGAGTTGATAGTTATCATTATGGAAGATGTTGGCTGGTAAGAGTCCAGGTCTTGACTAGAAGCTAGTATTAGGGTGGTGGAGGACGCCAACGTGAGGAGAAATAAATAGACGTAATATTTTGTCATTAACAATAATTTTATTAAAAGAAGTTTTTAAGACATTTAGACTAAACTAGAAAGCGGTCATAACACTTAGCAAAAGTGCTTGGCATATAGGCTTCATAACACGGAACAACGCTGACTTTTGCTTGACATGGGTTTGTTCTATGTGCATAGTGTTTTCGATTGTCTGCACTAACGCAGAGAATATTGTGCCTCATTGCGTCGGAAAAGACACACACAATTGCTCCATACTGCATGCCATAGTACTAACTACAGACTCTCGAACTGTGTTTTCTCCAGATTTGGTGATACCTATAACCGTAATTGCAACGATATTGATCCTTTTTTGGGAACAAAGACTATATTCTTGAGAAAGATATTACAGTCTGCTTGATAAAGGCTGATGATATCTGTGTACCTACTTATGATATATAAGAATTTTTATTTTTATTAATAAACTAATTTATTTATGTATGTTATGTGTGTATTGTAGCACGAATATATAATATTATATTGTATAGCTTTTTATATTCGTATTATTGTATTATATATATATATATATATATATATATATATATATATATATATAAATATATATATATATATATTACACATTAAAATATGATTAGTTTTTACGGTAATTGAAGGAGCACATTGATTAAAAATTTAAGGTTATGTATATTTTACAAATGTGTTATGTGTATCCTTTGTTGGAGATTCTAATAATAATAAATAAATAGATATTATATACTTTATAATAATAAAGTATTGCATTTAGAGTTTTATTTTCAGGTCTAGCAGCAGGTGGATTTGCTTTTTTTGGGGTAATAACTGGAATAGTCGCTTACGCTAAAAAATCAAAAAGTAACGTACCTAAAATTATTCACACAATATTCGGTACATCATCTTTTGTAGCGTCCTCTTTATGTTTTATTACTGGTGTGTTGAAGATAAAACCCAAGTCGGGCTTTGTAACATCTGATATTGTTTACTTTTTAATAATTTTTTGCGGATTTTATACTCTTATTGTTGTATACGGGCCAATGTATAAATGGTTAAAAGATAAATTATGAACAATAAATCTTGTTCTGTATTACTTGTGATATTTATTAAATATTATTAAGCGCCTTTAAAAAATTCGATATTCTATTTACTTCAGCTTATTATGTTTAGCCAAATTGCTAGATATTTTATTAGACAATTTCTATAATTCTTCTGTTATGAGTTTTTCTGTACCTCATGTAAAATTATTTGAACTCATTTTATATTTAATCTTGTTAATCTATCAAAGTCGTATGTTTGCAATAAGAAAAAGCAATTTTGACAGTTGAAGTTTTTAAGGCTTTTACATTTAATTACATTTAATTGTAATGTAACTTTGTAATTTTAGCATTTTTGGATGTTTTTGCTACATGGAACCTCAAAATGTGCTGCCAAATCTCCCTCAACCAGTTGCTGGACGTTCAGGTGTACGTGCTACTACAGATAAACATAAACGAAGGATAAAATTCGTTGGACCCATTAAACTTCTTGTTATTGAATCAAAAGCAGAGTATTGTAGGACAGTATGGTGCTTTATAGGCTTGGGTATCTCTCAGGTGTTGATGGGTGCAACGATAATGACTCTTTTACTGTACACTATTGCTACTCACGACGGACATCCAGTTTTATATGGTTTAGCTGTAAGTTTCTCTTTATAATTATTATCTATCAAAGACTACTGAACTATGTGATGACAAGGCTGAACTTTTGCACAGAGTGACATGAGATTAAGGGAAATTAAGTTTCGGGGTATACATACGCCTTATATATAGACACTAGACCTGTTATTTGGGCTAGGAAACACGTTTTTAGGGCCTACCAACAAGTTTTGAATGAATAATGGGAAAAACAAAAATACGTTTGATAAACAAGGTTATGTCACTTTTGTTGATAAAAAGTTTTGTGTTTAGGAGTACGCTTACACCTCATATATCAACACTAAACTGTTTTTTAGTTTAGTAAACGAGTTTTGAATTAGTTATTATAATTTTAAAGTTCATAATAATAAATCACAGTACTGTCACTTTTTTTACTTTACGTCGATAAATGTTAACAATTTGATATGTCAATAATATCCATTTTTATCACGAAAATTGATTTTTTTTTGCTTATACATTGCGAGTTTGAATTAGTAGTATATTTTTAATCGATTTATTTTTATTAAAAAAAACGATCTATAATTTGCTATAGACCGCCTTTTTTATTCCATTTCTCTTTTAGTTATATGAATGTATTTTGTGTTTTGTTTTGGATTTTTCAACGAGTTGCGCTATTTTAGTTATATTGATTATTTTTACGTTGACTGGTTTTCTCACTGGACTTCAAGTGCATTGCTTAACTTTGGGTTTTGGCGAAATCCTCTATCTGAATTTTTGGGTGTGATATAGATAAACGGGAGGTAAATTAATGGTGATTTGAGTTAGGGATATCCTTACGGTTTATTTATAGCCACTAAGGTTGTGAGGGGTGATCGAAAGTCGCGACCAGTGACTAAAACAGTGAGTTGGTTAGGTTAGGTTAGTCTTTAGACCAACGTGCAAAACCGACTGGTCACTATTTATTCATTGATAACTATTTAAATAATGGTTATGACATTTGCTGACCGCTGTCGTAGCACACTCGCTTGCTCGACTTGTGAGCCTTAGTCTGCGTTTTTAGACTGTTTTAAATGTTTTTTACATTGACTACTTACCTTTCTTCTGCATTTCTCGTCTTTAGACATAAGAACTAAGTACACCATAGTGAAAAAATAAGTAATGTTTATAAAAAAATCATATCTCAAAAACTACATGTCTCCTAGACATGGGGGTTGCAGAAGGGAGAAGTATTCCTCTCCAGGCTCCCCCTCTGCCCCACTTAAAATTCAGTGACCACTATTGTAAAGTTTAACAGATGATAATGAAAAGCAATGTATGATCTTGGAATCGTCACTCCTGCTTCCTATCGCGGAAATGGGCTTAATGTGTACCAGAGATAAGGTTCTAATATGGTTTGTAATGATAAACAATTAAGATTATTTGTACATAATGCCGTATTTATATAATATAGAAAATGATGTCGATAATAAATATTACTCATTATATATAGTTCTTCTCTTTAGTAGATTTTCGTACAAATTCATTTTGTCAATCGACATTATGATAAGTGACGTTTTTATAAATGTAGCATATTAATGTGTCATTGTTACGTAATCATTACCAGCTGTTAATGATTACAATTTTAAGTTATATTATTCAAGGTAAAAGTTTGGCTATGTATGTTTTTATTTTAAATCCAACAGCGGATTATTGTAATATAATTT
The DNA here is from genome assembly GCA_039645545.1 of Dendrolimus houi. Classification (NCBI taxonomy): domain Eukaryota; kingdom Metazoa; phylum Arthropoda; class Insecta; order Lepidoptera; family Lasiocampidae; genus Dendrolimus; species Dendrolimus houi. Next base: position 12,970,166 of record CM077132.1, read on the forward strand.
TATGTGCTATCGGTGCGGGATTAATACATATCTTTCTAGGTGCTACATTAATGACTGTTATGTTGTATTGTATTAAAACCGGATTTGATGATTTGCATGTTATGTTGTCTACTTTTGGAGTAAGTATTTTTACATACACATATAGAGCTAGACATAATAGGTCTATTTAAAACGATTTGTACCGTTCGGCTAACTATCAAACGTATACGATATTCCTATACAGTTTTTCAGAACGTTTTAGATCTGACCTGTTATTCAACCTGGATTGCATAAATTTGGGTGTAGTATTAGGCGCATTTATTTATTATGAACAGATTGAAACTTATTCAATAGGTATAGGTTAGAAGCGACGCGAAGCGGAGCCGCCTTAGTCTTCGTGGCTATTTTTTTTATAACCACCCAAAATTCACTTTATATCTCAAACAATAAATAATGCGCCCTATAACTTATACCGCACCCAAGTAGTATAACTTGTTACATTTCAGTATCATTTCTTCTCGGCTGAAGCAATATTGAGTCTCAACTACGCAAATGGCTGGTCTTCACCAATGCGGCTTCGACACAGGAGATTTGTGCACGCTTTCTTGCAAGTCTGCGCACTGTCCTGTGCCATAACGGGTACCATAATATTAGTAGTCAACGGTAAAGGGCTGTCAAAGAGTGCTCATGGTGTGACGGGTAGGTATAAATCCTAAGTGCTGGTATGTCATATCGCACATACGTGCGTTGTCTGCGGTGGAATAAATAAAACATGGTCTTTGTAGTGAGTGTGCAAAAGTATAATAATAATAAATCTTTATTGCCTTAAAATCTGATACAATAACTTATAGAAGTCCCTAACTGCCGAGCTATACATGAAATCTGTGTTTCGGGAATAAGTATGTACAACGATCATTAAATAACTCACTTTACTAAGTTTTAGTGAGAACAAAGCGTCTTATTTGTACGCCGCTGTTTTTTTTTCAAAAACAGGGAGGGACTTCTTTTATCAGTTTACAGTTTTTTTTGTTAATCATTTAGGGTTTCAACAAAATTGGCCCACATACTTCTTTGAACTTCTTCATTATTTTTTACAGTTTTGGTTAGTTACATATACCTATTTCGTATTCGTAATCACGTCCGGTATATTCAGAGATTTATACTTTATTTTAACTTCTTATTTTATAGACAATTGATTTAATTGGGTATAATATGGCCTTTTAAAATTTTGTTGTTATTATAAGTATTATTTAATTATTTCACATTTTATAATCACAGCACTAATTTTAATACAATCTAAATTATTATATCATTTAAAAGTTTATTATACTCGTCATTTCTACTTAGTTTTGGCAATGTTTTATTATCCAATGGATAAAATCAACTTTCTTGTCTAATATTTGCGATTTAATCTAAATTACTCCAATTCTATAGGTATTTGATTAACTGTAGACGAAAATGATACAAGGTTTTTATTTCAGGACTGATAACAGTTGCTTTATCAGTAATAAGTTTGCTGACCGGACCTTTTGCATTGCTTAAAAGACGATGTACTAAAATAGTTCATATGTCATTTGGAATACCTACTTTTTTGATGTCTTCAGTTAGTATCTGCTGTAGTTTTGTCACACCAGCCTTTAAAAATTGGACGTCGCCACTTGTGATATATCTTCTCACCGGGTTTGTTGTATTTTATACAACCTTCATAGTAGTATCAAGTTTTATGAAATGTATGATGAGAATATAGGCTTTAATTTAGATATTGATATGTTTTTATTTTTATAGTATTTTATATTACTATACACATCTCAAGATTTCATAACTGGATCTCCTCAAGGACTGGGCCAAACTTCTTTTTTAAGTCTAGTAGACAGGTTGACGGTTCACCTGATCGCAAGGTGAGGTGTTCTACGCTTGCTTTTAAGGTATTTTATGATATTTATTGTAAAAGATCTCGCATCGTAGCATTATTTGAAAACCCAAGTTACAAAATCATTTTCAAATATCCTGTATACACAACGGCTTAAGGTAGAGGCAATAAAATTTAGGAGAATGCACCAAGTAGATTAGCTCATACAATTTCTGAAAAAATTCTCAACCTCTAAAGCTTAGCAAAATTACGTAATAGTAGAAATAATTCTTCAGATAACAATAATATAACTTAAACAACGGACGTCCTCTATGTTGAGTTAAGGCTAAGGCTAAGCCTTTGCCGGCCTAGCAACGCATAGGTTCCGGGTGCAATTTCTGGTATGGTAAATTTGGGAAACGATTTATCTCCGTTATTTACTATGTTCTGCGTATCTGGGATGGACCCCAGAGTAGTCTGTTGTATATTACCCGTAACAAAACCGAAACTTGTTTCATTTGGGGATATATAATATATGTGATTGTTTGCCGATTATTTATGTATTGATATTTTAGTTTTTGCGATATCGCTAATAATATCTTAAGTAGGTTGATTACAGTTAGACGCGTGGAGGTATACATGATACACGATTTGATATTATTTAAATCAGACATGACTATCACACTGTTTATGGGAATTCACACGCAGACCAAGCGTGATTGGCTTTCCCTATCTTATTTTGACATTGAATTATGTTCGGTTATTTTACTTTTGACAGTCCGATGACGGATTAATGAGTAATGTCCTAATGCGTTACCGACTCGATTTATTATAAAAATCGACTACATTTATAAGTAAGTTTTAATCAATTAAACTTATTTATATATTTTGGCCAAAAATACTATATCTGTAATAACTATACCCACATTTCAATGAACATATTTTACATATATTAAATAAGCCATTTTTGTAATTAAGTAATAAAAATATAATAAAGTGGATTGTTTTTATCTCCAAATCGATTACTTTTGATTCATTTACGTCGTGTTGATGGTTTAGTAGTTTGTGCGTTACATGATTAACACGACATCCTAATCATAAAACCTACTGTAATATTTATGTAGCTTACTTTAAAAAAAAATAGTTTAATAAATATTTGACTGATTATCATAAAATTTGGATAAATGTGTAATAGGTATCGATCGATAACTGCGATGATCTTGGGATTTTTTTATTCCGAAAAATATTAATGTTAGCGAGATATGTTACATACTGAATGTAGCGGCAATTATCAAGTCTACTCTTAAAGTTCCGCGAGCACATGTTACCTTTTCAAACTAAGTCACAGAACAGACAGTTGCACAGAGAAGTATGTTCAACCATTTAACAATAAAGTTTAAAATTATTTAGATCAAAGTTTTTTTGATTTCCTATCTTATCTAAGATGTTTTAGACATGTTAAACCTTTTTATTGGTTTTAATATTTATGTTAAGCGTAGTGACTATATCCTCTTTGTTTCTTATTGTTAATTACAGCGTCTGTCATTGTCAACATAGCATTTTCTTTTTTCACGTTTTGAAATTTTATAAACGTAATAAAACGTAACATTTATTAAAATGTTTCTAGAGCTCGTGCAAAGTCGACTTTAAAGCGAAGAAAATTTTCATACTTCGACTGTACATACTTTAAATAACGGGGATTCAAATATCAAACCTATTATTCAGGAAAATGGGATATTTTTCTGGGATACAGATGAATTGCATATATTTATAAATCACAATATATTAAAAACAGAAAAGTGTAATACATAAGTCGGTGCAGGTATAGAAACGAAAAATATATTTCAAAATATTTTTTACATAAGATATCCCAACAGTAAAGGCGCAAGATATAATTTTCGTGTCTTCCGCCGCGCCGATAGAATACGAATAATGTCACAGTAGGACCCCGGTCAAAGGTCCGTACACTCCGCCAAGTGTCGCATTTATCACTAGATATGGTCGTACATCTCTAACATTAGCAATGGCAACAATACTCTATTCCAGAATGTGCGTATCGAGAGCCATTATTCTTCCCTGGAGTTTCCTTTATATGTTTAGATGCCATAAAGATACGTGGGAGCGTACCGCGTAGTTATCCGTTGTGATCGGTTACCTGTTCCCAATCGAATTTAACGATACAGCTTTTTGTATTTCCGTTTGCCAACTGTATTCTCTTTACTGCCTCGTACTTTATTTCGAGTATGTTATCTATCTTCACTTTCATTGAGTATATCGGGTATTCTCTTATCAACGATAACAAAGTATGACGCAAGTGCAATAAAGTTGTTGATATCATTTATAAATTTGTAACGTTTGCGAATTTTATTAAAGCAAACTTTTAATTGAACGTACAGTGTTTATGACATAAATGATATAATAATCCAAATCATTTCAACGTTCTATTTTCCGCCAACTTCTCTGTAGAAGATAATAATAAATTATGTTAGATAAAACTTTGATAATTACAAAAAAATCGCTTGCAAGTAATTAAAGCTTCATTTAGAATTTGGATTTAGTAGAAATTCAGGGAATATATATCTTTTCGGGCGATTGCATTCTTTTAACAATAACAATATTGTTCTGAGAAATGATGATGGTACGCCAATCGGCGCGAGGACACACAAAAGGTCGAATATCATGTCTTAGTAATGACGTAATGTATGTACTACATGTAATGGTGAAAAGGAATTGAAACGTTTTAATATTAAAATACAACACTTTAATTATGCGTTTTCAACTAATATACTAATTACAATTTCAGTTAACTGCTTATTTTATATGGATATAATTATTAATGTTAACTTATGACATAGTAAATCAATATCTATAACCAGCTGACCGGTGCTTCACTTCACTGGTCGTCATTAAAAATACACATGCACCCACGCACACACGCACGCAGGCATATCAAGGTTTAATTAAGCTTTGTAGCCTTTAATTAATTCATAAAGGTAGAAAGCAGTCGCAGTGCGTCGTACGACGATGTGCGCAATTCTCGCATGCAACGTAATTACTGTAACATATTACCTTTCTTACAATGTACGTCCGCCGAAAGTCAAACCCAAAACTATCCTGCAGCGAAATTTTGGTGGTATGAATGTGGACGCACTACTTAAGGATGATCAGGAATTCAACTGGTCTGAAGTGGCTAAGGCAAATATCATTGATGAAAAATTGCATGTGTTTAATACCGCTTTACTGAGGCTTTATGACTCACATGCACCTTTACGCCGTATAAAAATTAAACATCTGCTAGCTCTGTGGTTCACCGATGACATCAAATCACTGATGCATAAACAGTCCAAGGCTAAAACCAAATTCAAAGTTAAACCTGCAGAAGTCAACCGAATGGCGTTCGTGAGTATTCGTAATCGCTGCAATAGAGTGTGTAGGGACGCTCAACGCCGCAACATACTTATACACGAATCAGTCGAAAGTGTAAGCTCAGCTAAAGTTTGAAAATTCCTACGATCTCTGGAAGTTGGTAAGTAAACAAATACCTAGTGTACTTCCCAAACAACATTGACGATTGAAATTGACATTTCGCAGTTACTTCTAATTTTGACGTTGTGAATAAGTATAATACTTTAAATACTCTTTCCGCTCTGCCAAGATGCAATTATCCTCCATTCTTATTAAATTGATTTACTGATAGTGATGTTAGAAGTGCTGTAAAATCCATTACATAAAACGCTGTCGGTCGCGTGGGTATTAGTCGCAAGATAATTCTGCCCATACTGGATGTCATCAATCCCCTCACCATATTACCAATGCCTTTGTAGTTTCTAGTACCTTTCCAGTCACCTGGAAGGAAGCCCAGATTATTCCTCTTCCTAAAAAACCTAATCCTGTTTCTTTCTCTCAGTTTCATTTCATATCTATTCTGCCATTCCTTTCTAAAGTCCTGGAACGTTAAGTGTTTTCCTTAATCAACATTCTCTCCTTAATCCCTGTCAATCTGGTTTCCGCCCTGGCCACAGCACAACTATTGCCTTCGTGAAAATCACCGATGACATCCGTGACGGTATGGATAACGGTTTATTGACTGTGCTATCGCTATTCGATTTCAGTAGTGCTTTCGACAATGTTAACTTTGAAATATTACTCGGTATTCTAAGCTTTCTTAACATGTTTCCTATCGTAATCAACTGGTTTCACAGTTATCTGTATAGCTGCCAGCAGCAAGTTCGCGTCGAGGATTATTGTTCGTCATGGTGTGAACTTACTGCTGGTGTTCCTCAGGGCGGCGTTCTTTCTCCCATATTGTTCGCTATTTTTATTAGCTCCCATCTCTAATCAACTTACTTCAACCTATCATGTCTATGCAGACGATTTACAAATTTATACACAATCATCTGTCGCTACCTTGGATAAATCAGTTTCAACCATAAACTTAGATTTTGAACGCATTCTGCAGTGGGACAAGTTATTTAGGCTTCATGCGAATCTTGAAAAAACTTAAGTCATCGTCATCGGTAGCTCACAGATGCTTAATAAGGTCAACTGGAGTACCATACCTAGTGTAATGTTTGACAGGACAATCATTCCTTGTAGTGATTAGGTAAAAAATCTTGTAGTTATAAATATAAGTAAATATAACTGTCAAATGTTTGGTTGCACTGTTAAGGTTTGCACTGATAATCAGCGTTGTGTCGGATATAATTCCGGCACAGCAATATGCTGAGTGCAAACCTTGTTCGTTAAAAATGCGGCGTACAAATTCTCAAAATATGCTCTGTGTATAATAATGTATAACGAATGTAATTACGTCGCTATTTCTTCGAATAAAGTTTTTCTTTCTTTCTTTAAATGACAGTGAGCTGTCTTGGCGGCCTCATATAACTGAATTAAGAATTAAGTATTAATTAAGTTAAGGAATTTCTTACCCACTACCACCAAAATTAAGCTAGCAGAGTCCTTATTTAGTCCTATCCTTGATTATGCTGACGCCAGATATCTAAATTTAACCCAAGAACAACTTAATAAACTTGAGCGCCTTCAAAATTTTTGCATAAGGTTCATATTTGGCCTACGCAAGTATGACCATGTCTCTAAATTCCGAAAAAAACTCAATTGGTTGCCAATTAGATTTCGCCGGAATACCCACATTCTGTCTTTTCTCTATAGTATTTTATTAATCCCAAGTACTCTTGATTACCTTAAAGAACTTTTTGAATTTATTTTGTGCTTTGATAATTTACGGCCTTCTACTAAACTTAAATTGAACACTCCTGTGCATAACTGAACTTTTCTTTTACCGTTAAGGCTATTATACATCTTTGGAACGTGCTGCCTGTTGCTATCAAACAAGCAAAATCGCTACTGATATTTAAAACTGTGACCAAAAATAATACCTGTCGTTGCTATATGATATTTAAATTCATCTATAAACATTTATGTATTTTGTAGATATGTATAGTATAATATACATTTTTTTTATAGTATGTATATTAAGTATATATCTATTTAATATATAAAATTTAAGCATATATATTATATTATAATCATTTATGTATTTATTATTAAAAAGTAAGTAATTCGTACTATATGTTACGTATACCACCATCGCCATTATCAACATTATCATTACTGGGGTTGTCTGAAAGAGATCGCTTTTTGGCGATAAGACCGCCCTTTGTACATAACTAGATATTATTTTAGTCTTTAAGTTCATTTTTGTATTGGTATACAATAAAGTGTTATGTATGTATCTATCTATTATATTTGACAAGCGTTCCCGTGTCTACTTCGCTGGGAATAAAATATTTTTACTTTTTTATTTATTCATCACAATCAAATATAGCTTATGTCACTCGGAAATAATGTAGCTTTCTACTTGTGAAAGAATTTTCAAAATCGAATCAGTAATACCGGAGATTATCCCGAACATCCAAAGTCACAAACTTTACCTCTTTAGTTTAGATTACTAGTTTAGTTTGATATTAGTTTAGATTACTCAACATTTATTGATATTGTTTTATGAATTATCGTTGGTGAAAGTATTTACAATAAAATAATGTTAAGGTCGAGTACCAGACGATTTATTGCAGGATGTAGATAAGATACTCTTTTTCAACGTCTTAGTCACGTTTATTATGAACACGCATTGCTAATGTGTTCTTGATAATTAATATTAAAATTACTCAGTTTCTGATAAAAATATTTTATCATAGTTATTTGAAATTTAATTGATTTAAACCAATATCAATCATTGCAGATATAGCTAATATAGTTTTATAAACTACTTTTTAGAAAAAACAAATAATTAGGTAGTTCTATAAAATATTTAATATTAATAAAATTAATTTTTAAAAACCTTGAAATAAACTTATTAAGTTAATTAAATAATAGTATAAATAATTTATAACAATTATAGTTGTGTAATTATTAAATGTAATATTTATCTTTAAATGTTTTTAAAATTTGAAGTGACTCAAATATGGAAAATGGCGTAATAAATGTTTCATGGCGTTCTTTCAGATCTATTTATACAATAGCTTCTTAATTAGTTAAAAACATTGCTTAGTCATTATTGTAATAAAATCCGTATTCATATGTCTATATGTTAAATTGAGTTTCATGGATGTTTGTATATTTATAGATTTGTTTTTCCTTAAGTCTTAATAGCGTAACGGTTAGCGCACACGGCCTAAAATTCAAAGGGCGCGGGTTCCAATTCTGGTCGGAACGTAAGCCCTATTCAGACAGATTTCTGACCTAATGTGCATATTATTACAATTACCATGTGCTAACAACCGTGAAGGAAAACATCGTGATGAAACCTGCACATCGAGATAACCGATGTGTCAAACTTGCCATGCCATCTTGGTCAAGCGTGTCGGGTATACTATTCGTTCCCCTATAGTGGGAGGGTCCCAAAACCCAGCAGTGGGACGTTTATGAGCTGTTGTTATTATTATTATATTATTCCTTCACGGCCACATATGAACCGATCTTTGTGGATTTTGGTATACATACAAAAATAAACTTACATTAGCAAAAAGTAATATTATCTTCTTACAACACTTCGAACTTTAGTTAAGAACGTAATAAGAGGATTCACGATTACTATAAAAGCTAATATAGCGGTGAAGGAAATCATCACTTCAGCTACGTAGTCTGCGAGCCAGTTCCTGAATGTTCCCTTGTCGAAGCCGTAGCAGAGGGTGATTGATGCTGCAGAAAAGGCGATGGTGCCGAAGCAAATGTGTGTAAGCTTGGATATGTTGGGTGGTATTAATCTGGCGACCTCATACGCCCAAAGCGACGCCAAACCGTTGACCAAGCTAACTGATGTGAACACCAGAGCCACCAAAGCTGTGGAAAAGTATATAGGTAAAGAATATATCAGCCAATTACGTATCGGTTGTATTGAAGGGTTGTAGAGGCGATACGTCCTCCTGTTATTGTTATTTGGCTACATAGGCCCAAAAAAAATTATTTATCTTAATATGTTAAAAAGTGCTTAAAGATGTAATTAAAACCATTTTTTAGGCATCTTTGATTTGCCCGAATTTCCCACTTCGTAGTTCAAATATTTCGAGGCGAGGGCAAGAATTTTACGATTTTGGTAGCAAATTGACTTAAACGTAAAAAGTTAAAAAAATAACCGACTGACTACCTGTAATACTTGCAACAACTCAGAAGGGTTTATGGTAGTAAAAGAAGAACAACTGGTCAAAATAGTTTATATTGGACCTTACGGTTTTAACATATTTCAATACGTAGTATCCATATTAGTTTGTGATATTTCATACACTGACTATTCAAACTCGACAAGCATTTTTAGAACACCTCGCCATCACTCCAATAATTTTACAGTATATGAAACTTAGCATATTGGCACAATCGATAGCGGATTTAAGTCATTCATAAACTATTTTAATTAAAGGATTATGCATGACAAGAATTTAATACATTATGGTTGTTTGGATATTTCAGATAATATTTTATATAAGATATTGTATAAAATATTATACTTAAAGTTTTATATGCAATAAAATAAGTCGAACACTGTATTAATCTATCACGTCTGCCAACATGAAAATAAAATGTAGTGAATACCGTCTATATACAATTGAAAGGTTTGAATTATAATTTGTACACAATTATCACATTATACAAAGGATAAATATTGTAACAAAATTATTGTAAATTATATACAACTACTCTATACAAAACACGCGCTAATTACCTAATTAATAAAAATATAACATCATGATTCAATTAAGGATATGGCCGATTGTATCGTTCAGAAATAAGAGGGATCGTTCAGAAATCAGAGGGTACATAACAAAATCAATTATTAACTTTAAAAAGAAACACGACAAGAACAACTATGCTACTCAATAACTGTAACATACCAGCATGCCTCATGATTATTAATTTTAGCAAGAATATATTTTATAATTAAATACATAGATTATATATTGAACGTCTATATAGGTAAGTCAAGTAATTTTCAAAAACAAAACTATGACATATAAAAACAAACCTATATACAATGGCACAGAAGGGCGGATTTTGTTCATTAGAAACTATCTACAATATAATTTAAAGAAAGTGATAAATTTACCAAATTGTCCGTGATATGTGTTCCAATGTATATCCTTATCCAATATCTTAATAAAACTGCCAGCTATAGCTAATCCTGACCCAGCAATCTGCAGAATCCAATGAGCTCTTCTTTTATCCACGAAACTATACATTAACGACCACCCGTTGTTAGGTGAGAGGCTTAAAATTGCTTGTGCCATGAGTAGCTGGTACTGAAAACCAAAATGACAGTTACATAGAAAATATTTAAAATATTAAATGCATAATGGCTTAATTTATATTTATTCTTGAATGTACGAAATTTAAAAAAAGATGTCCTCATTTGGGGTCGAGAAAAAAAAACTAATCGATGGCAAAATTTAAATACTAAAACAGCATTTCAACATATTTTAAACATGATATTTCATTTTTACTCTGACATTTTAAACATTTCTCAGTAACTGACTGATTTAGCCATTAGGCGATAATAAATAAGTAATGCTCTCTGTCATCTACCATAAACTTGTTTTGTTTTAAATAAATAATTTTATTAAGTCTATGGCAGGAGAATGTATACACTTTATATCCGTTAAAACACATTTTAAATTTATTTGTTATTCTGAAAGTTAAAAAAATTCAAATTTAGTATTTTATTATTTACTAGCGGTCCCAGCAGACTTTGTCCTGCCCTGAAAAAATAAAAATCTAGGACCCGATTCTAGTGCCTCCTACCGGATCCAATTCTCCATTTAAACCAGTACGAGGACCCACTCGAACACTCGTAAAAATCATCAAAATCGGCCTAGGAGATTAAAAGTATCTTAGAACCCGATCCTAGTGGCATCTTCCGGTTTCAATTCTGAATCTAAACTCACACATTTAACGTCACGCAAAAAATTCATCAAAATTGGTAAAGCCGTTTTCAAGTTATGCGCGTACATATATTTCTACGATTCATTTTTTTTTATATAGATATGTGGAAAAATCAATCAAACTGAAAGTATGTGGACCAGGTGTTAATTTTGTAACAACATAGAATTGTGTGAAACTGACAAGAAAGAAAAAACTCCACTCAGCTAAGATGAGGCTTAGATGGATGTGTGGTGATACAAGTGTACTCCATACATAAGGGGATCTTTGCAAGTTGCACCCGTGAATGAAAAATTGAGAGATAGAAGATTAAGGTGGTATGGGCATGTAATGAGGAGGGATGAAAGTCACGTGACAAAAAGAATGTTAAACTACAAGATGGATGGGTACAAATGTAAAGGTAGATCAAAAAAGAGATGAATGGCTTGAGTGAAGAATGGTATGATGATTTGTGGTGTGACAGAAGATGTATGTTAGAATAGAGGAGTGTGGAAGGAAAAAAGATATTGTGCCGACCCAAGTAGTTGGGAGGTGAAAGAAAATAGCGTTGTGTGAAAAATAAAAAATTGACAAAAAAGTACTCACCCCTGTAACACATAATAGAAGGTGTAATCGCGTCGCACTCAAAGGAACTCCATTTGCGAAAGCAAATATGAACGAAACACTAACAACTGATCCTATAAGTATATGAGCTATCAAATTCAACCCTGATTGAAAAACTTTTAAATAGTACGCATTCTTGCTAACACCAGGTCCTAATCCATTGGATGGTCCTGGTTTAGGTTCAGTGAGTTGAGTTTCAGGGTCAGCAGCAAAGGGTGCATCTACAATATTTGGTGGCATTTTCTTATGTCTAAACTTTAAAGTAATTTTGTAACTTGTAGTCGCAACAGTTAGATCAATTGAAGTGACTGTTACAGTTTCGAGATCGCTAATATATTATTAGGTGTGGTTATCGGATAATGAATACTAGTTACCGATTCATACTTTTGCTGCTTTATTTTATTATTCTCCGTGCAGGAACGGAAAAATAATACTAATTCCTGCGGCCGGGCGGCCCTTCGTAAGAGGCTACAAAACAACCCTCAGCCAGGTGGTAGGGCATTTGCCCGCCTGGATGGCTACCACCCCTGATCTAGAGTATGCCGCCATAACAACTTTGAGTTGTGTTCCGGCATCAGTGGCTAGGTTCCAGTTTCTCCTACAAGGCCTGCAGAACATTGGCAGGAGCTCTGGAATTGCTAACGTCCACAGGCGACGGTAACCACTTTCCAAGTTGGGCCGTCAGCCTTTTTGCTGAGCTTTAGCAATAAAATATTAAAAAAATTAAAAAATCATAAAGCAATTAAAATGATCATCGAGACTGATGTTTATCTGATAGTCAATAAATCCGGTGATAATAAAATTGTCATCAATTGTCAACATACAGATCGCATTGACAATAATAAATATGTATATATAACTGATAAGTTATCGATCGGTCGTTGGTCGCCGATAGCAATTTTTAGTCTAATTTCGACGACACAGGTCATGACAATATCTTAGATAAGATATATGAACTAATTTGGGTATTTCTTGGCAGTTCGCGCACAATGAACGGTTCCGTAAAAGTGATAAACACTCACTAGTTTCGGCATTTGGCTTCGGAAACATAAAAAGTCATTAAGGAATATTTTCATCACATCATCACACCATGTAATAAAAAAAATCAATTACCTTCAGTTTCATGTTGCCATATATGTCACTCTTTATTTTAGTCTTTTTGCGGCATTAATATACTATTGTGTAGCACCATATTGACTACACGTTCTTGTGAAATTCCGCCCAAATCTGTCCAATAGTTTTCTAGAAAAATGACCGTGACATATAAAAATATGTGGACAGACGGACATATTAAAAAAGTTTCCGTTTTTGTTAAAATTGCTGTGGAACCCTAAATAATGAAAATACAAACACAAGAATTATTTTTAAATTATAAAAGCCTGGTTTATTGTTCAAAAGTATGACTTTTATAATATCATTTATTTAATTAATTTTAAAGTTATTAGCTGACTAATTATAACTAGGACGAATTCCTAGTTCTAGGACTAGAACGAATCAAGTAATTTAGTGAAATTGGGGTAAATATATCAACATGCATCCACATATCACAACAATTATTTATTATTAGCGTACGTATTTATGAAACTTTTTGATTTAACAAAAATGTTCTGTAAACTGATTAGTATTTCCTCAAATAAGAAGGAAATTGCAAATTTTTGAATAAATTTTTAGTTTTATCCGTAATTCTTACTTTTGTATGAGTGTTGAATTTTTCTGATTGGATATCGTTACATGTCACTGTTGTTTAAATTTATTTTATTTATTTATAAATAAAACTATATCTAATGCTACTGATTTTACGTCACTTAAAGGACACGGGGACTTTTAGGCTCAGAATGTAATGAGTTGAGATTTAGCTTAAAAAAGCGTTATATTTTTCTATTACAAAATGGAAAACATCAGCCCAAAAAACAATCTGGGACGCAGGATATCTTAAAAATAATTTTACAAATAAAATGAGTTGTCGATTATCATAGTCGATTTATATGAATGAAATTCAACAATTTATAGTATGAAAACACTTACACCACACGATTAATTCTTTCAAAATAACTAAACCAATTGTTACAATTGAAATAATATGAAAATAACAAAGCGATAATTTGAAATTCATTTTCGTTTATAAATCAATTTCTTAAGTGAATAATAACTGTATTTTATCTGTGCTGACAGTGACAGATACCCTAATTTTTATGTTGTTGTTACAATTTGCCACAAAGGCAGGCAAAGGACCTAAATCTTATTATGTGACATCTCATATTCAGGGTGACTAACTTAAGCGGCGTTCTGCGATTTTAGTAGAATTTGAAACTCAACTTAAGCTTTAGCAGATTATGTCGCAGAATAGAAATATTACGATTTTTATTGCTGTGCCTATATTATGTCTATAATATGGTACCTTGGTTGGGCTAGGTACCAAGATAATCTAGTATCACTTGCACAATTTTTAGATAATATTTTAATTATAATTGATGATGAATAAAAAATATTTAAAAAGTATCTTTACTGTATTTTATACTTCACCCAGGATCTGTTAAATTGTTTATTTGAATGTTTTCTAAAAAAATTGAGTTTATAAGCACATAGTTAATCTTTTTCCACAGTAAATGTATTATTTAAGTTTCAAAAATCAGCTGTTTAATACAGATTATTGCATAATATCACTTGTACTAAATCTCTTATAACTTTGTTCCCAGATTGCCAAACTCTGAAAAATTTTCAGTAATGATTTCTTAATATATAAGCTACTGATTAACACCAGTCTAATACTTTTACGCCTGGGCCCAAGAATGTATGAAAGCGTCTCCGTCCCCTTTATTTTGTAAAAAAAAGAGGTTTTTCTTATAAACCTTTATATCATTTGTAATAACATTATTTATTACTACATATTAAGACTTATATATAATACGAATTAAAATTATTTACTTATTTGTTGACAACATAATAAATAACAATGAATAGTTTATTCCGTCAATTAGTTTTATTTATAAAAATCTTATTTTGTAAATGCTTAGAATATTTAATCTTGTGCATTGTTTCAGCGTTACACAATTTATTACAATTTAAAATATGAAATCACTTAAGTAAATTTTGACATTATTATAATATCGGTCACTGTAAAGGCTTTTCTATAACATTAATTGTGAAAAATTAAAATAACAGTATACTTTATATCTTATTTTCTTAAAACGTTAAGAGACTTGAACGTAAAAGTAATTAAAGGATTAATTATGATAATGAAAGTAAATGTTACCGTTATGGCTATAACAGTATTCGTTATTGCACCAGAAGCCCAATTTCTGAAGCTCATTTAGTCATATCCATAGCAGAATTATTGTAGAGGCTCCAAATCCGACGACTACAAAGGAAATATGGGTTAGCTTCGACAGGTTTGCTGGAAGGACGCCCTTCAACTCATGTGCATAAAGGGATATTAAACCAATGACGAGATTAGCCACAAGAGCCAAAAGAAAAATATAACAGAATAACGATTGTCTCCGTTTTATATAACTAATTCCAAATATTATTTATATTTCTGGGCTTCAGAGAGTGTAATCACACTACTCTTTAATAAATACCACGGAGGTCTCTCCTCCGTCATATATATATATATATATATATATATATATATATATATATATATATATATATATATATATATATATATATATATATATATATATACAGTATATTATCCGCTCCTTTATATTAAATTGTTTTTAGAAATTATTGTAAAATGTGTTAATTATTCAATTACACCAATATGCATAAAAACTGCTTAAGTATGTATATTTTCTGCCAAGCTTCGACTATACTTCTTTGAAGTGAGATGCAGCTACTTTAGTTTCTGAGCTGCTGTTATGAAGTATTAAGAAATTTAAAAAAAACCTTTTTACCTCCGTAACACATAACACGATATGAGTAACTCCTAACGGTAGTCCATCGCTGAATGCGAATACAAATGAGATTCCCACAACGGCACCAATTAAAATATGCAGAAACAAATTCGAAGATGAATTAAATAGTTTTCATTTGTAATCTCAATCGGAATCTTCTTTCACCAACTGTGGTGGTTCTTTTCAATTAACTTATTTCGTATCACTTTTAGGATCATTTTGGATTGGAGGATCTACAATATTTGGTGGCATAGTTTATTTTTTAATATTTCAATGATTCGACTATTTATTTCGCACGAATCAATTAAGTGAAGAAAAAATTCTCATAGCAGCCAATTTATATGTCTACCAAGCGGGCAGTTGCTTCTATCGTCATTACAGAAATTAATTATATGATATATATCAAATTGTACTCATAATATTTTCTTCAGTTTTCGCGACTTGTATACATAATAAAACGTAGTTTTATTAAATTGTGCTCAGTTGTTGTGATTATCGCAAGTTTGATAATAGTTCATACTTTGCGACTCCTTTGTCTGGTGACAGTCTGTTTAGTCACTTATTTTGTTTAAATGTATTTATTTTTCTAACTTAACATGTACAAAATAAAAGTACGTTTTAAGTTTAATCGCGGTAATTTATTTGATTTTTATTATTCTGCTTTTCGGCCACTTTTCAATTAGAATTAACAATACTCATTGATACTTGACATCTTTGTTTTCCGTGATCACGGCTACTGAAAAGTGGTTGAAACGTCGGAATAATAAAAATCAAATAAATTACCGCGCTTAAAACCGATAAACGTAGTTTTAATATGTAAACTAGTCGCGAAAACTTAAGAAAATATTAACGTGTGAAATGTAAATAAATATATGATCTACGTATATTTAAATAATTGCATGATGATTGGAATCATCACGAGTTCTTACCATTACGCGTGTTTCGAGAAGTGTTTTCATTTGTGTTATTTATTAACAAGAATTTTCCTTGTTTATCTACAAGATTATATAATCTTTTGTATCACTTTATCCATATTAGTTCAGTATACTGTGTAATTGAGATATTATCTATAGCAGTAAATAAAATTGAAGTGTTTGTCTGTGAATTTTAAATAAATACAAAATTTTAAATGTAAACTGCTACATATATGATGTGTAATTGTATTACGTAAATTACTATTTTGGAATTTATGCCTGTCAATGTGCAGCTTTCTCTCCAATAGATTTCGAAACGGCTCATCGGTTTTTAATGAAGACTTTCATCTAGTCCAATACATCATCAATTTAGTGACTATATTCGTACTAACCGCCGAGGCAACACATTAAAGTACTGGATTAGTCATTCCCACTATTCTTTTGCATGGCCACGATCAAACCAAGTGGTCAATATGAGTTCCAATTTGCAAATGTTTGTCCATTATGAAATGTGCGTCATTTTCGTACAAGGTCCAGCGCTCACATAATAAACCGGCATCGGTCAGCACAATTAAGGGATCCCATTTGGACCTTTGCTAATGGAATTAAATCCAATTAGATTTTAGGGTTACGAGGTGAAGTTTGCCGACGGTAAACAAATGACTTTCTATTACGGCTTACACCTGCTGTTTGGACTATTTGCCCGAAGATAAATTTGTATCTCCCCGCTCTAATGGATGACGTTTTTGCCATTAATTAGTTTTATTTTAATTGTTGTTTGCACTTTAGACATTTGTTGCGAACGTAAGCTGTTTGCAAAGTTGTTATGGATGTTTTGTTAGAAGTACTCCTTTTTAGTAGCAATTACATTTTAAATTAAGAAGAAGAATGGAATTTGTTGACAACTACCATTTTTCAGGTCTTCGAGTCAGGAGTGAATGCATTTTGTAGGTAAGTGTTTTTCATTCAAGGTAACATCATCGCCGAGACAACGCAAAACTTGGACTATAAAAATCATTGTAAGATTTAGGGACCTATAGTTATTTTGATAAAATAGGAACCTACAAATCTTATGACAGTTCGTTTATCTGTTTTGTGTGTCATTAACGTTTCTCGGAAACAACTGAATTTACAAAGAAAATGTTTGTCAGGAAGATGTACTCTGTCTGGCGCTACATTTAGGTATATGTTGAAATTGGGAATAAAATATGATTAATAATGGCCGCCAAGTCCATACCAATACTTAATGTTAAATTAAGTTTGTTTTAATGAAATTAATTAATGAACGAAATTCAAACATCATAAAAAACACCATAATTATACATATATTGAATTACATAAAAGTCCACATTATCATCCATAGGCGTACAATTATTAAATTGACTTATACAACTAATATTATTATTATAGAATATAAGTATTGTTAACATGAGCATGGTTCGAGTCTGTATGTTCCCTCTTCATTGCTATATTCAAAGCAATCGATTGTTATAAAATTTTGCTGGTAGGAACTATACAGACCGGAGGTAAATATTTTACAGAACAGAGAAGAGAAGTTTTACAACAAACAGGATAATTTTTCTCCGGAAATTGCGATAGCTCGTGTGGTATATGGAGCGAAGAACACGCAGTAGACTTAACGTAGAAATCTTTGGTATAGCACGAGAGAATAATATTACATTTTAACGCCGACCTATTTGGTCACTGCCTTTTTGTTTCTTCTTTTTTCTTTCGCCGCATCTGTTACTATGTAATGTGTGACATAGTCTACGTCCGACCGCTGAACGCACCGCAGCTTCCGCGTAAACCTCGCCGCGCTGTGTGTTGTGCCGCTATTCACACCCGCTTATATCAACCCGCACGCTGGAAAGGTGCACGCTGTACCGTTCCAGCTGGTCCACTAATCGAAGGAACCGCAAGACGCAAAGGAAGGATCACGACGAAGAAGTGCCTGCCGCTGCGAAGCCGCATCGTTCGTAGCGTGTCTGGTGCGGCGACCTATCCTGTAAGTCCCTTCCTTTTATCCCCGCACATTACCTTTACGGTAATAGTACACTTATATATATATATATATATATATATATATATATATATATATATATATATATATATATATATATACCCAGCGAGAACTAGGTACTTTGAAGGAATCAGCTTCGATTTACTTTAACCTAAACTTCTTTCTATATTTTTGCCAATGCCGAACTGGCAACTTTTTCTTAATACAAACATGACTAGATAAAATCAATCAGAATCCATCTCACGAGTATGTCAGATCAAACACGCCAAGTGCTCTGAAGTTGTTTGGCTAAGATTGTTCTGGTACCAGCATATTCGATAAAATTCGAAGTTTCCAAGCGAGAACATTTTCTCTCGCCTCAACATTTCTTAGTACGTGCGGTTTTCGATCAAAGTTTTCCGTTACATCGTCTTCAAACGTCTGTTGTGTTTAAACATGGAAACATCTTCAAAGTAGAAAAGTATTCCAGATTTATCTATTATTATAATAAAGCTATGCCTGATTAATACTTCGTATTCATACATTGACAAGATTAGAATTAGGTTATTGTGGTGCTATGTTCTGTAGCGTACTCAATTTCGAACGGTGACAAGTTTGTACTTTGAGGGTTGTCAAATTTCAGAGTGACCTAAAGAACACTGTTCTGTTGTTGGAGGTAGATACCAGGCCTCTGATCATCTGAAAGTTTATTAGGCGAAACTATTTAGTCGTCTAGAAGGCTGTTTATATCTCCATAATATTGTTACAACTCAGGTCCTGGCAAAAACAAAACCCACCTGCACATCTGAAACAAAACACATTTTATTACCTACCGGCATTTAAACTAATTGTAACTCTTTTATGATCGTCTTCTTTTGTTTCCTTTGTGTTTAAAATTTGTGATTAAAAAACAGCCCATTGTTTTATTGTACTCTTTTTGGCAGTTTACGGCAGAGTCATTACCCAGATGTGGCGGATTAAGCCGACTTAGATACGGGGACATTGCATTTGTGCAGTATAAAACGATGACCTGATGGAGGGGAACACACTCGAGCGAGAACCACGAGCGAAGCGAGACGTGTTTACTACAATCGGGAATCTAATAAGTGACGGACTTTGCGCGTTTTATTGAGTTACGACCTTCCGCATTGCGTTTGGACTTGTTGTGTTCGGTTATATTTGTACCTGTCTTATACGTGTTTGTATAGTTCTAATAAACTCTATAGTAATTCTAACGGCATTTTAATTTGAGTCTCGCGACTCGTAACAATATTATTACTTAATGAAAGACTTTCTCTTAATCTATTTACTTATCGATGATGATGTGGATTTTAAGTAGGTTTAACCTGTACAGAAATAACTTTCTTCAAAATTACGACGTTCGTATAGTTCCAAAATACTACCGCTGCATTAAACACGAAAATACACAAAACGTGTTCGACAAGAGAGGGCAGCGTGCGTAGTAGTCACGATAAAGAGCGACATAAAACACACCACAATAACATGAATGCAGCAGTTTTTCCTTGTCCAATGACATTTTTTGACGTTTTCTCATCTGAACACATCTAGCGAGTAATTTCAATTGAGATTCCCGAGATCTAAGGCGAAAAATTCAATAACATAGAGACATTTGTTAACGCAACAGGACCGGCTTTCATTTGGCGGCATCTCCCCTAGGCACTTAAGTTTACATTAAACTTGTCCAAGCGCGAAATTGATCTTTTAGTGAGGGGTTCCTTCAACGAAAATATAAATTGCCGCACAACGCTATTGATATTTCGCCCCGATGTCGAAATTTGGACAGAGGAATTTACATTTTCTCGTTTAATACTTCGCCAATTACTTTGAGGTTATTCAGAGCCAATTTCTTAAGTGAAACAATACGAATTCATTTAATAAAGAGTGAAATATAAAAATATGATAATATCCTCAAATATATTATATAATCTAAATCTAATATAGATAGATAGATAGATAACTAAATTACAGAAAACCTTATAGCCTAAAAATATTCTAAATGTGCACAATATTATCGCTATTAAGCGATCTCTTCCAGACAACCCGTGTCAGGAATAAAACAGATTATATTGGTCAAAGGTGGTATACATAAATATTAGAAAATAAGCATTATGTGAATATTGCGAAGTAATTACCATTTATATTATTGTGTAGCATATTATAGTTAATATAAAGTTAATTTGTTAACTATTCATGCTTGTACACATAAATTTATTTTTATGTAATGCGAAACCTACTTGAGAGACCAAAGATGAAAGTAGGAAACATGTCACACAGGAAAATTTTAAAGTTTTTTTGCAATCGCATCAGCACCAAAATTGCACTATGCTGCCATACGAATTATCATTGAAAGTTGCTTACAGTTTTTAAGTAAAAATCAAAAGTGGTCTATATAATGTATCAACCCTTTAATGTCCAACAGTTGGGCGCGTGTCGCCTGTGTCATAAAGTCAAAAAACTTAATCACAACGTATGTGTAAGTTTTCCCGTGTGATTTTCTTTACAGTCTGCGAAAAAATGTATAACACGTTTATTAGTAAAGTCACTAAGTACTTATTATTATACTATTTGTTTTATTACCTAATTGTTACTAATTTACACATTTTTATTAGATTTTGTAAATATTCATCGAGTGGACACAATTATTGAAACCTTGTTTATCTTAAGGTAGACTTCTGGAAGGTTTTTCAAATAGCGAAGAGGCAAAATATTTCGTTTTCATTGAATACGCAGATACCGTAAAAGCCTTACCTAAAAACAAAACCACTAGATATGGTACTTATCTTATTATTTATAAATACATTTTTAAGAATTTATTTTATACTTATCACATATAAAGGCCGATTCCTATATTTTAGTATTCTTTCACTTGTCTTGCCATCGGTAGAAAATTTACAATACCTGTATGGAGCTTATGTTTAATTTTAATCGAAATTTCATTTTAATCATAATCAATGAGGCTGATAAACAGTAATATACAGGAACGGCTTTTAATATTTTCGACGTTTATTTATTAAGTGAAAACTGTGTCAGAATAAGCTAATTTTTACGCACCTGAACAACTACAACCCTCTCCAAGAAAATTCCCACGGGGTTCCCGGGATAAAAATATTACACATTTTATTACATAAAATTTTCTATCGAACAGTGAAAAAATTACATTAGAATTCGATTTTTTTATTAATCTGGCCATTTTAAATCATTACCAGAAATATCCCCGCGGGATTCCCAGGATAAAAAGTAGCCCAGATTTTAAGTCTAAGAATTTGCTGGCGATCAGCGAAAACAGCATCGAAATCGGCCCCGTAGGTTTTACGTGAATCCGAAAGAAACAGACAAACCAAAAAATCGACAAACAGATAAGAAATTTTAAAAAAATTACATCGTGTTCTCCATCGTTTATATCAGCCAGTTGTTGTTTTTTTTAAATAGTTTCAATGTACAGACACGACATGTTTACAATTTTATAATAATATAGATTTATAGTTTATTATTCACATATTTAATCGAATTTGATGTTACCTAAAAATAACTTACTATCGTTGGAGTACGTTCATGACTGTATATAATATCAAATAACGTGTAATTTAGTTCATTAAAGATAAGAATAAGAGTACATATGTGTAAAAAACTCGCTTTCAAATAGGTTCCAACCGGAATTTAAAAAGGGTGTCTTAAAATTTCTTTACAGCTGATAACGCGTTCGGGACATCCTGGAGTTGCGTTCGTAGGCGACGATAGCCACTTTTCATATGTCGCCAGTCTGCCAGTTTCCAACAATGCAAAAAGAACGGGGTATTTTTATTACAGGATAGGTTCACGTTTACTGCGATTCGGCAGTTTTTGTTGTTTTGTAAGAGAGGAGATAAAGATTGGTTAACCTTTCCTTTGATACAAAGATCTTTGGCCCTACCATCAAATCTAAACAGGAGCAGAACGTAATCAAGGATTAATTTTCTGCTTGGATTATTTTCAATCCACCTCCGTGTGAGAGCTTTAGATATGTCTTCAATGTAAAGGGTTCCCGAATTTGGTTGATAATTTCAGGTGTGGTATATATATCTACGTGAACTTGTATGTTTTATTGTATACCTAGCTGGATTAGGCGTTTATGAGAGATGATGTTAAAATAACACTTCGAGTTAGTAACAATTATACACAAATATATACACGTAATAGTTTGTTAGCAACATTTATTAATAGTATCTTAGACGAATGAATAAAAGTATAAACGGAGGTTAAATTAACAAATGCATCAAATGAAGTGAAGCATTTTTTTTAAACTTATGTCTGTAAACTTAGGAAGTAAAACGTGGTTTGCGTCTGTGTGGTTAATAATAAAGTGTCCAGTAGAAACTATTCCATCTTTCCCCGTAGTAATTTTTTTTTGTAAAGCACTGCAGCACAATCGACTTCCTATTTCAAATCAGCTTCCTTTACCGGCTTCACTCTGATAGTTCGGAGCTCAATTGTATTAAGTTAGTAGCAGAGACAAGACATGGCATATAAAAGTATAGAAATAATTATTGCACTGATCGGGGTTTAAAATTATGATTAATTTATGTACCTTACGTATAATTAAATGTTTCTAAATAAATCTTGAATTACTAAGATAATTGGTTACTAGTTATATTTTTTTATACTCCAATATACTCATAATTGATTCGATTGGATTGATCTTTAGTTTTGCAAAAGTCTATTTGTGTATAAACTTATAATTCCTTTTCTTTCTTAATATTATAAGGAGGTAAAGATTGTTTGTTAGTATGTCGGATATAATGTCTATAAGCAGTTTGATTCTAAACGCTTATGAAGGAAAAGCATAGACTGCAAACTTCAAGATGAAAATTAAACGTATGGAGCTGTATTAGCGTTGGTTAAATAGCGGTGTACAGTCGTCATACAAAAATACTCATCCAAAAACAGTGGTTATGAATTTAATCATGTCAACTGTTATTAAAATATAAACGTCGTGGTATTACGTGAGAAGTATTGTGAAAATATTAAAATTACGCGTGCTCCCAACACTCTTGAATGAAAGCCTTATTTTATGGCCTGCGTGTGAAGATTTATGAGAGCGTTAAAATAAAATATAATTTCACCCTCAGTACGGGCTTCGCAAGAAGTAGAATTAGAAAAATCTACATATAATACCAGTTTCATATTCAATGGAGGTATATCACCAACGAGACACTTATTACGGTTGTTAACAAATCTTAAACCGCGGTGTCTTATTTTTTAAATAAAATATTGTTGCAAGAATATTAAAACCTGTATTCATAATCCGTGATAAAATCCTAAATTACTGTTTTGAGGTGCTACTATGTTGGTAGTAGTTGTGCTACAAATATTACGAATTTTTAGTATCCATATTGTGATAGGGTTATCAGGTCATATCAAGCTTTCGTATCAGCAGTTCTTCCGCTTATCATCTTTTTAACTTATATGATTTCTCGGTCCTTTTACGACTCGGGAAATGAACAAATTATTATGAAATTTGTTAATGTGTACTTTTGACTATAGGTATGAGCACGGAGTACTTTTTGTCCTGAAAATGATATAAGTAGCTCCAATGGGAAATGGTTATATTTTCTCTAGTAAAACTTCGTGAAACAGTCTAGTAAATATACGTAAGTATATAGCTGAAAAGCGTATTTCGATCAGTTAAGTCAATATCGGCGACAAATGTCTCCCATGCGACACATTTAAATTGCAAATGAACTCGTTGAAACGTCGAATACGGGATAAAAATTTTGGAAAAATATTGACAGGGTACGCAAATCGTTTTTTTTAGATTTGTTTTTCTTCTTTTCCTTCTTCAGTTTGGTCTTACCAAACTTCTTTGGCCTTTATCGAGCTTACGGTTAATGAAAATTAAAAAAGAATTTTTGTTTTTTTGGAAGTGAATATTACGTTGTTATATTGTCTGAAGTAAGCAAAAAGGCAGACAGCCAAAATGATTGAAAATGAAATTTTTAAAGTAATGTATCCTTTTTACTATAAGTATACTTAAATAAATCAGAATAGTGCCGACAGTCCACATTATTTCTAGCTTG
Source organism: Dendrolimus houi (assembly GCA_039645545.1). Classification (NCBI taxonomy): domain Eukaryota; kingdom Metazoa; phylum Arthropoda; class Insecta; order Lepidoptera; family Lasiocampidae; genus Dendrolimus; species Dendrolimus houi. Next base: position 12,994,927 of record CM077132.1, read on the forward strand.
TCTGCACTCAATATACACTTTATAAACACATTAATTCACAACACACACATAATTTAACTTTCTTATGATATAAACCTTTGATTGTGTTACTGCACATAATCATAGATATAAATGATATATTTATTTATTTTACAAATATGTGGTAATTATTTGTTTGCACTCAATATACACTTTTATAAATACATTAATTTATATTTATTTGAATACAAAAATCTTGCATGATGCAGTATTTCCTCTAGGGATTTCACATATATTTGAACTAAACTTTTCTATAAAATTATAAGTTGCAGACAGATCGACAGTTGGGGCTGGCTCTCGGATCTCGCTGAGCGTTGGTCAGACGGAAACTTCAAAATTAATTTCAAAGTTTGCTCGAAAAATGTTTTTGCACTATCGCCGGATTGGTACAGCGATGCGAGAGAATCTCCCCAAGGGCATAGCTTGCACAACAGCTATTTGGTACTGTTTACAGATATTACATAAATGTAAATACTTTTTAATTCATTTTTATCTAAGACTATGTAATCGACATTTAGGGAGGGGTTAAACGGAACTCATGTTCAAATCAGTTTCGATTTCAGACTTCGATGACCTAGACTTAGTATTCTACTTATAGTCTTAAGAGATAATAGGTAGAATACAATATAAGTTAAGTTCCCTTCACTGTACTACTTTATAGTTATAATGTACTTATTTATTATACCTAATATTAACTGAAATTAAAATTAATTCTATAAAAACAAAACAAATGAATAGTTGGTGAGATATCCGCTTTCGAATTCGTAAAATATCCCTCCTCTTACTTCTGAAAATTATGAAATATTTTAAAGCTAGCTAGCTTTAAAAAATTTGGTTTAAGATGTAATTTTGTTTAAATGGTTTATAAGTTCTAGTTGCAAAACGAACGGAAAAAAGTTGGTACTTCGTTGCCTTTCCATTGTGCGTAGTCTAATATGCACTTGAATGGTTATGTAATGACAACAACTAAACTATAAAGGCCCTTGTATAGTACATTTTGAATACATATAATGCAGAAACTATTCTATTTTTCCGGGATCAAAGTATCCTATTTTTACCTTCGTTATCGAGTACATGAAATTTTACAGTACAATCTGTAAGTATCCAAGAACACAAGAAATGTACTAACAAGCATAAAAACAGGCAGAGAGAGAGAGAGAGAGATTTTCAGATTTATAAAGCATACATAATTATTCTGAAATTCATATACTAAAATTAATTGTACGCTTGTGTATAGTCTGTATCGCTTTTAAATTATAATCAATGCAAGGTTCTAACAAAAATAAAACTGAGGTTTAAAAGCGGACAACATAATAAATCACTTATATTGGCACGGTTGCACAAAAAACCTCCGATACCTATAGACGTCAAAGTGTCAAATACAAACAATACCCAGTGAACTCTGACTCAACGAACTCAAACTATGTCATTGATGGACGGTGTAGATTTAATAAATGATTTTTCTAAGATTTCAAACAATGAAGTATGTATCATTAATCTCTAAGCTACCGGGAAATGATTAAGCATTTGTACAGAGTTTCAACTTCGTACAGTAAGTACGACGCATGTGGACCACATGTATAATATAAATTTTCGACTGCAGACTTAAGCCACGGCATAGTAATAAATAAAATTATAAAGAACGAAATATGTACTTACAAATAAATAATTACGTAAGACAGACCTGAGATTACTTTGACATTAATATATTTATTAACAACCCTACAGCTCTTGATGTGAGGGATGGTGTCACTGATGAAAATATATGGTTGGGGGAACTTATATAAGGGCTGAAATAAATTCTATTGTACAAGTATTTTTACAATTTATAATATATATTCCAACACATATGTATCTAATACATAACACATACGACATGTGTTAAGACAACCTGTTTATTCTTCTTGTCACTGACTTAGATCTGAATATGTTTCCATCTTATTTTTTTATATACGTATTTGTGAAAATGCAGATGTTCATTGGATAATGGAATTCCATCCTTCGAAAATGTAAGTTTTGAGAGGTTATGTAAGTGGGCGCTCAAATCTTACATTTTCGGCGGATGAACCAGAAGTTATGCAATGAGATCATGTCAACGATTATGAATGTAGGTAATAATACATCTCGCTTCGCCTAACATTATGAAATATGTCGATCCTCCAAACTATGCATGTTTGAGGTATGCACAACGTTTATCACTGCTTTATGTACCACGCCTGCGTTACTAATAAAATACCCATATTCTGTATAGTTTTTGGTTGTTATATTCTGTATAGATATTTATTCATTTGCTACCGGTAACGGTCGGTGCCGGCGTTCGGTCTTCGGACAATGATAGCTAACTATGTACCGATGCTATCGTTCTAGATGGAACTAATCGATTTACTAGTCCCCAGTTGGCTTTCATTAAAACTATTGGGTCACGATGTGATGCTCATGATAAGTGTTTTGCGGCAGTTAACCTATTACTGTTATGTCTCGAAATGAATGTGTAGGCATTCGATTAATTGATTGCTGTCGTACAGTTTACTCGGAATTACATTTAAAGAATGGACATATATTGAACTCATAAAATTATGTCTTTATCAATAGGTGTTAAGTGTTTTAAAAATATATTTTTAATTAATTATGACTACATAATTATTAGGTACATCAATGTCCTAATATGTATTGAATTAATATTATTTCGTTTTAGAATTACATCTTCATAGTTTTTGAAATTAAACTTCTTTAGAATCGTGATTTGGAACTCAATGAAACGAAAATAAAGCGACCCTAAAAACAGTTATTTAATAATTTAAACACTGTTCATAACTATAGAGTTGGAAATATTTTGAAGATTTGAAGTTCATAAATCAAATTGAAACTAGAGCATTTGTTTCCTTTTTTAGTTAACATAAGCCTCTCGTGTCATTTAGACTAAAACCGTGAAAATATGAAAGTGATACTTAAGAAATTTATTTTCAATTATAATGTGTTGACGGATGTAGCCTAAAGGATTTATACTTATATTAATAAAACTTAGAGAAGAATTATCTGTGAATATATTCTCTGAAGTTTCACTTCTACTGCGTGTTAACTGACAATCACACTGTGAACACACATTTTTATATTTTTATTATATGTTTTCGAAGACCATGGGCCGTAAAAATGGACCGGACTTTTGGAGGGCTTGCGTGGGGCCATGGGAAGGCTAAATGTGGCGTGAAACTGACCGGCGATTGTCCATGTCTACACCATATAAAAATGCACCCAAATACAAGCCCCGGTAAGTGTAGGACTATTATAGGGAATGAGAACAAAAGGTACCGGGCCATTAGGATGAATTGCTACTTGAGTTACAGATCGGGGACTATGGGGACTATAGCGTCTGCCCATCGCAATGTTCAAGAAACATGGTAAAATGGGCAGACGGTGACTCGCCACTCACTGCATGGGCCCCTAAAAATGCCGTATAAGATTAGCGAGGGGCAAGGTGGCTGTGAGTGGCTAAGGGATGTCAAGTGGTGGGCTGCAGGTTCACCGAAGCTTCTTCCGACGTTAAGCCATTTATCACTTCCACCCCTGGAGCTTGACTCTTAACTCTAGCGATCTCCACTCTGTCCGCCGGCTGGTTAAGGCAAGCACAGAGGCCTTGCCTTGGCCCCCAGAATCAGGTTCGAGGTGTCACTACTTACCTAAGGCTTTGCCACAAAGCCCCCGTGCGGATACTATAATATTTTTATTATTATTGTTGTTTGGTATTCTTGTATTGTATGTAGTTTTAAATAAATACTTGTAAGAGGTTCATTGAAATGTCATTGTCAAGAGTTGTTGTCAATGTCACTCTGGCGAAGCATCGTGTCTAAGGAAGCGAAGGCGGACGCATAAAGAACACATAATATAACCTTTTCTTGAAAATGGCCACCAGCGCACCAAGTTCTCAACGAATCGCTATCCATTACCTTAATTAAAGTGAATTATAATGTAATCAGTGTTAATTTCTAGAGAGATAATTGTTACTTAAGCAATAGAAGCATAATGTTGTTGGAATAAAAAGTTATTGAAGATCACAAAAGATATTAATTTCATAAATATTCCCCGACATATTCATGCCATTCTATGATGAATTCTGATGAATAAAGCCTTCCTGAGCTTATACGGCTCTCGTGAGCTTACATACTTTTTCTTTTTTCTTCCCTTCTGTTTTTATGTTGAGCCTTTTAAATTATTTTAAAATATATTAATACGTGAAGTAAAAACTTAGTACCCCTTTTTTCGAAAATTGCGCGGACGGAGGAGTATGAAATTTCGCGCACTTATAGTTTATATAGAGAAGGAGGGCAGAATGGTAATATTTTTTTTAAATTATGCATAAAAAATTCATTAAGCTTGGTATGCATAGACATTTAACCAACGGTTAAAATAAAATAATCGCTGTTCAGGCATATAGTTTTAGCGATTATTTTGTTTTAATCATCGGTTAAATGTCTATGCACACAGGCCTAAATCAATAGAAAACATTACACACACTACCATGTATTTGACACACACATGCATATATACTTTTTTGTTTATTGTTAAAGTCAAATTAACAGTGTAGCCTTGGCGAAATCTGTGATTATAGAAGTATAGTTTTTTACAACAGAACCTTAATAATGTTCAAACTTATAATTTAAATTAATTATGGTCGAATTTCGACTACTAGGCGACCACTAGTTATTTTAAAACTGTAATTCGGATACAAGCAAATTTCTATACCTGCCTCCAATTTTTGTTGCTTGCGCGATATCACTTGTAGTCACACAAGTGATATCGCGCATATAAATATAATATAACTTCTTGCCAAATATATCTTTATTATATATACTTAGTACCTTCTGAGAAAGATAGTTGTGAACTATACTAGCAAACTAAAACAAGAACAGACAGACGAAAATACACGATGTTTGTATAATGGTTCCGTTTTTGCCTAAACCCTAGAATAGTAAAGCTTTACTCCTACGTATATATCTGTGACATTTCATGCAATAAACCAATTATTTCAAACAAGTTATTATTAATTGACTTATTTACCAGTCTTACATCGTCTACATTGCTTTATGTTTATTTATGTAATGTAATAAAGCGAATGTAAATGATGTGATCAAGAACTTCAAAGGCAGCCTCCCCAATTATATGATTATAGGCTTTAATACTATTAATTTACGAGACTAAAGCAGAAAATAAAATTATCTACCTATATTATAGACTTATCACGGCTAAATATCCAAAACACAACAAAGACGTGGTAGCTTAGTAGTCAGCGCACGCGGGTCCCAAATCCAAAGTGGATGTTCGAATCCTGACCGGGAAATATATACCACATAGAAAGTCTTTTGACCTAATTAATGGGCATTTCCAAAGAAAGAATATTTGGAGCTTGATTTTTTCAGAATATTCCACCTCATTATTTAAAAGTTAGGGAATCACAATTTTCACGACTTTGGGAACTAATATCTTGTTATTTATGGGATTAAATAAAAATATCTTTCAGGGTTTATAATATATATAATTGCCATTTATTTCAAATGTATAAATAATTAGTTATACTATATTTACCTCCTTACTCAAAATATGAGGTTTATCGGCTTGTTATAATAAAGTTAAAAAGTGTTATTTATGATGGCATTCAGAACACGAACATCAATAACACTTCGTCATCTTACAATAATTTAGTAACTGTTGTTGAAGAATAAATTTAATATCATGACGTCAGAACAGAAATACAAAAATCTGCAAGTACCCTTACATCAATTTTGTTTATAATTCCAGTTTAAGCTCATCTTAGCCTAAAGCGTAAAGATGAAAATAGAATCTCTTATACGAAGTATGTAAACTCGTAATATAATAATGGAATTTGCGCCTTCATAAGATATATCAATGGTTATTGAGTGTGCAATTGAAGGGATTTCAAAGTCGTTCATTCAGTAAGTAATATTAGAATAATTCTGATTTAGATTAGAGTCTGCGACATATAGATATGCTTTTACAACCGGTTTAAATGTACCAAAGGATGGTTAATACAAGGTATGAATTCTAACAGTAGGAATTACTGCAAGGATTTCTTTCCAATAAGTATTTACGTCGAGACTGTCAAATAGTAACATGTATTGTATTTTAAATCCAAAACTTTATTAGTTACTGTGTAGTAATAAAATATTAATTCTATTAAGACCAAAACCTATATACAGTTTACGTAACCTTCAGATCCGTATTCAGCCAAACTATTCCATCTTTTGATATAAAATCCTATGTTTATCGACATTATCAAAGTATAGTATATACTAAATTATACAATAATTCGTTTATACTCAAGACCGAAAAGAAATTTTGGTTTTCTCAAAATATATGGTCTCTTCTAAATTTTATAATTAATACATGGTATTTTAGGTAGATCTATTAACCGATATAATAAATTTCAACGGTATAATTTAAAGCAATTTCAATAATTTAAAATAAACATTTAACGTTGATTAGCTAATTAATTTCAAAGTATCATGATTTAACATCCTATATTTCCAACATAACCTTTCAGGCATAGATATTCCTTCCTTGTTAAATGCCAGTACTCGCATGCGTAAGTACATCTATCACCCATGTTTCACATTGAAACGACTACTCGTTAATCTATCAGTAGGAATCGTTGGCCGTCAAGCGGAAGCACATCTTTGATCTCAACCATAATCATTCCCTATCGATACAACGATGTTGGACAATCGAATTAAAGCCTATTTTAAATTGGACGGCATGGCTGACAAATTCACAAAACGTAACTTGTAGCGTTATCGTAAACTTCTCTACGAAATAAATATGAAAATATATTTAAACTTGTTACTATTAAATAATAGGTACTTAATTAATCAAAATACAATATAAAGTAATACAATAGAAGAAAACTTAGTTATATTGTATTCTACCCAGTGGCATAAAGTGCCCTAAATTTCATGTGAGCAACATACATGTTGCGAGGCCCTCTGGAAACGCAAATAGATAAATTTGAAAAACAATTGAAACTTACTACTGCCACTAGCCGGCGGTGATTCCCCGTAACATAAGGAGTACAAATTAGTTTCCGTTGATTTAAGAATGATGGTGTTACACCATTACGATTGTTGGCACACGGTCTGTCTGAGCAGCGCTATATATCATATGAAGTTACCAAAAATTGGGTTGATTCGTTAATAGCTTCAAAAGATGAAGATGATGAACAAAATTTTTTACTCCCGTCTTCGAGGGCGAGGTCGTAGGCGTTGGGCCACATCACCCACGCTTTACGTCGCCTCTGATTCTACCCAAAGTCCCTCAAAGTCTGTAAGTAAAATACTGAGCCTAGGTCACCGTCTTCTACGGTAAGGTGCCCCAGAAGGCTGGCTAGGTTTCCTCGCGGAAAATATACTTAGAATCACGATGTTTGTTTCTATATTTACGTAAATTCTCCTTCTATACTTACGTAATTACTCCCATATCATCCTATTTTAAATATACTATAAAATCTATAACGTATTCGATATCCAATACCCGTCTTATTCTATATCTAACTATATATAGTTTCTTAGTAAACTTCTTTATGAAGCACCCTGGCAAGTGTTTGTTCCAATTTTAACGTAAACAACTACTAAGTCTAATTCCATTCTGCCCAAGGTTACAGTATTTTCAAGAATCAATTTAGTATAATAGTTGAGTAAATATTGTTGCAAGAATAAACAACACATTATTGTGAAAGTGAGCTTGTGTACTTGTATCTCGATTTCCTCTTCTAATTTACAAGATTATCACTGACATACATTAAATATTTTGCAATTTTAGAAAGAATATTAAATATAATCATATACACACATGCACATATTGCCTTGAGTTAATAGGTATTTGCTTGCAATTGGAAAAAATGTTAGAAATTTGTACTCGTAAAATGTAGCTACTTCCGACAAAGATGATAAACCAATAAACATTCTATTTTCGAAAAAACAAGAATTGCCGCTGAATAACATGCCTTATCTTCATAAGCATTTTTACTTACCATTTAATTTATTTTTCTTTATTATTTGTTATTTGTATATCCTAATTATATTGCAATCGCACATATTTCACATACTTTTCTAATCTATTCTAATATTGTCTGGAAGAAATTGCTTTTAGTGATAAAACCGTTTATACCTTATAGTTACCTGTACACAAACTTCTTCAACTGCGTCTTAATGTTATGCAATAAAGTATATTCTACTATACTGTACCAGACGATAGTCATTCCAAGTATTCTTTCTCCATGCTTTAGAGACTGGATATGTTCCTAGAAGTCAAATGAAAAGCATTAAAAGAGGTGAAAGGTAAGCAATTAATATAAATCTCAACAATAAAATTTAAAAAGTATGTACTTGATTTCGCATTACCTATCACGACTCGAATAAATCATGCGATGTAGTGAATTTCGGTGTTGCACCGCCAATTCGTGACCATTAATGTGGATTTGAGAGCCGAACATAACTCGAACGGTTAACCAGGGGACCATTAACCACACTGATATAATAATGTCGAAATAATAAAATATTGCTTTCAGCTGTACGCCTTGGGACTATCGGAACATCGGGCTTAAAAATTAACAATAAATATTCATGCGGGGTAATGATTACACACCTACAATCGATACGTCGTATCGATAGCCACCGTATATGGCACGATCGAGATTTTTATAAATGAACTCGTTCAGTATTAGTAATGATCATTTGTATCATTACATTTTTATAAAAGGTCATCTTTTTATTGCTATATATCATTATTTTATAATAAAAAGAAGTCATTGTTTAGAAAGGATTTATTGTTTGAGATCTACCGGAGAAAGAATACAATTTCTTGCGGCCGCGCGACCTGTCGTAAGAGGCGACAAAACAACTCACAGACAGGTGGTAGGGTATTTTTACGCCTGGATGGATACCACCCCTGGTTTAGAGTATGCGGCCATAACAACCTTGAGTTGTGTTCCGACATTAGTGGCCAGGTTCCAGTCTCCCTTTAGAGAGCGGCAGCACATTGGTAACACGTCTGGTGTTGCGAATATCGGCTAAACTCGTGCAATAAAAAATTTGTAGACCATTATTTAATACTAAGTAGTTTCTTAAACCTAGGTTACATAATTAGGTTGAGCATAAGGCGACTTTATAACATTAAGTAACCTCTTCTAGGCAACCTCCTTGATTGAAGAAAAGTTACTTATTATACAATTTAGTACGGGATTCCGGTTTTAAACTTCTTTACACAGTTTCGCCCCCCTCACTCAGAGTTATACATAGTCATAAACGTACTTGCGTTTATGTATACCACTATTCTATATCTATTCATACAAATACTCAAAAGGTCTGCAATGTGTTTTTAATAGTAAAGAGTAAAGCTCTCATCTTGCCAATTATGTTTATACATCCTATTCTGGATAAGACTCCCAATTTCGGGAAGAATGAACGGATGCTTTGATACTTCATTTTAATAATATAGGCCAATTCAATTAGCGTATTAAATAAGTTACATATGATATTTTAAAATATAATATTAATTTATATATTCATATTATACTTACTCATACGAGTATATAGGATAAATGACAAAATGTGGTGAGGATTGTTGCAGGACGCGGACTAGTGATAGACTATAAGCTATGTCATATCGAATATAAGAGGAAAAATATTCAAGGCAGGTATAAAGTTGTAAGTAATACTATATTAAGATATCTTTCTTCATAAATTACAAATATTTTAGTAACAAACATAATCTTTTATCACTGTTGTATCATGATGATTCGTCTGAGCTCAGATTTCATATAGCCGTATGTTAGTTTTTATTGATTTTTTAATGAACTTTAAATGTCAGATTATATTGAATAACTAAGAATTATTATGGCTAAGAGTTATGATTAATGGTTTCGAGAGGTTTACCGTTGCTAGTGTTAATGATCTACCATTGTGCAATCAGTTACTTATGTTTGATCAAAAGAATGCGTTTGTGCTTTCGAAGTCATTGTTAAGGTTTATTTATCTTAAAATATTAATGATCCTAAACGTACTATTTAGGCTAGAGATACAAATAGCAGTATCTATACTAATGTTATAAATGCGAAAGTTGAAATGGATGTTTGTTCATCAATCATGCCAGAATGGCTGAATGGATCTGGATGAAATTAGGCACAGAGATAGATTATAGTCTGGAATAGCACACAGGTAACTTTTTATCCCGGAAAATTGCATGGTTCCGGAAGCCGCAGGTAAGAGCTAATATGTCATATTTATACTAAAAATAAAGAACGTGTTCAATATATTCTTTATTTATATTTACATACAATATTTTAAAAACCTAAAATGTAACTACTATATACAAATTTACAAACAAAACATGGATTCTAGGTCACTATCGGTGGGGAGTGTTCCCAAAACGCTAGCCGCATTTACACGCTGTATGGCAATGCTGACGCGTTGTCCCATATATGATATAAAAACAGCCAGATATAAGAATTCGTATTGTGTTTTCGGCTCTGTTAAAGGTTTAAAAGTGTCGTAAGGTTTTTTAAACTTCATATTTTCTTTTTTCTGGCAAATATTATCCGGATTATTTTGCAGAAAGGTGTATATTCAGCTGTACAATGGTGTTGTGTAATTGGACCAAGACCATAACGATATGTCTCGATGATTTTTTTACTTAAGAGCCGATTATTATCAAATAAAAGTTATCAGTGGAATAAATTATAACCTGAGTGAATTCAAAAGTGAAACCATTCAACTGCTTTATTCATCCAACTGATATTGTTAATTTTTCAATGTTAAACCTATACTTTATTCTATGAATAACTTTTATCTGGTGATTGAAAAATCGGCTCTTAATAAATATAATTGATACAGGGATATTCGTTTTAAAAGTCGTAAAAAGTGAATTCCTTCTTCTAGCTTTCGAACTATGGGGTGGAAAAATTTGAAAACCTTTAAGGCAAAGATTAAAAGAATATTTTTAAGAAAAAATGATTTCAAAGAGACATTATTGAGTAGTTTTGAAGGTGTTTTCAATTAATTGGTTTATTTTGGGATTCCGTAGCCAAGTGATAAAAACCAGATACACGACATTCATCATCTCCACAGAACCCTTCATTGTTTATAATTGATTTTATTGTTTTAAATTAAAAGTCGTATTAGTGAAATTTAAAGGAATACTAAAAATAAATTAATTTTCTTTATAAACGCAGATAAAAATCAATATTTTGTTTTTGGGATCTAATTTGTCGGTTATTTGCAAATAAATTATAAAAAGTCTTTATCTGAAAACGTATACTAAAAGGCAAAATTTTCCAAAAGCTACGATATATTTTTCTTAATATTTTCCCTTTCTTATAAGAACAACGACTTTACCTTATAACAAAGTGTACTTTGTTATTCCGTTCGGCAGTTTAGATGCCTTTATGAACTTTATCTACATGAGAAGTTCGTAAAAATATGTCAAAGGCTTCCCAGCTCTCGTCTTACAAGTTATTCCTTAAAACAAAATCAGTTCCTTGCCTCGTTTCATGATTTACTGAGTGTACATTATGTCTTTTTTCCTGATATAATATAGAAATCTTTTTGTGGTGAATACAGTCTCCCATTTGATTACTCACATAAATAGGGTAGATGAAAGACAAACCGACATCATTTGTTATTTAACTAAATGTTGCAGCCTTCTATATTATAGATTATACATGTATAATTATTATGAATTTAGTACCTTATTAAGTGATAACTCTAACGAGTCCTTACTTATTATGTAAAAAATAAAAAAAATATTAATTTTTAAAAGTAAGTTGATAGGAAGACAAAATTTTATATTTTAATTATTTTAGAATTCATTCAAAAATAGCAATATTTTATGTCATATACGTAATTTACATAAATGGTATTTGGGGATTAAAATACCTATATAGAAATATGTAAATGTGAGTTTGTGCCATTATCTGATATATTTTCTTTGCTTTCGGCTTTCAGAATTTCACTAGAATAGTGCCACTTATTGTAATGGTACTAAAGAAACAACATTTGTAGTCGTTGTATGCAGAACCGAAGTGAATCATGTGAAGCTGTGTGGAACGTTTTTTACATTTAGAGACGTGATTAATTTTTTTGCGTATTTCTCTGTACCACTTTCACCACCTTAACCCGATGTTAGACGGTTCATTTTTTACTTTTAATTTGGACGAATCAACCAAAGTGATTCGTATAAACATAAACTTGAATTATTCAATGTCTTTGATTACCATCGTGTCTCTTCAGTTTTTGCCTTTCAAGCACATTGATTCAATTTGGTTGATTTATCTAATACGAGCATTACTATTGATTCATATTGACGATATTCGTTCTAGATGTAGAAATGAAAGAAGATATACTCTTTGTCACGACAATGCAACCTGCATTGTCGTTCCTGAAAGAATAGCCGATAAAGAATTTACCCCTGTCAATACACCGTAAACTCAGAATATATTAAAACAGTCCATAAACGTCCCACTGCTGAGCTTGAACCTCCCACTACAGGAGAACGGACAGTATACCCGCCATGCTTGTCCAAGGCGGCTAGGTAGGTGTAACACTTCTGTTATCCAGATGTGCAGGTTACATCACGATGTTTTTCTTCGCCGTTATTAGCACGAGGTTATTGTAACAATATGCAAATTAGGTCAGAAAACTACCTAGGTGGAGCATGCGTTCCAGCCAGGATTTAAACTTGCGCCCTTTGAGATTGGGACGTGTGCGCTAGCCATTACGCTGCCACGACTTCCTACGGTACGGTAAACTCCGAATATGATGCAAATAGCCTACTAGACCATCTCGGACAAATGCGGTTATACATATGTGTACATAATCTGGTACGCCTATACTGTTAGTCAAATGCCACCAGAGATCGTAGGCCGTTAACCTTCCGACCGCTGATAGATGCTGTCTACCGCCGATCCTGTGTCGTGGATTCTTAGTTAGGAGATCATTGTAGTCCAGAGACTGATGATAGTCTAATCGACGCTCGATAAAGAGCAAACGGCCTGTTCGACTTACGGATTCGAATGGATTAAATCAATCTACATGCGAGTTTTTTTACTACGTATGCTGGTGGATATGTATAATTTATTTAAAATATTATCTCTATGTTTATTTTCATATAATAAATAATATATTATAGCTTATATAAATTCTGCTTCGGAGTTAGGGATTTGTCATATATGCACTTTTTTGATTGTGTCAAAAAATAAATAAAGAAAATATTAAATTAAAAATATATTGGAAATGTGCGAAAAGCTGTTTTTATTCGATACTTATTTTTAATTCACTGATATGTCTCAATGATTTAATTTGAATATTTTTGTTCCGGATAACCTTAGCCTGTATAAATAATTTTCATAAAGTTTAGTCAGACCCTTTCTTATACAGCAAATATCATGGTAAATAATCTGATTATTCAGTTTATAAGCCTAAGTATTGAAAAGATATATATAATATCCTACCAAGTTGTATCAATTTAGTTGATCTGTCTAATGTCAGCATTACTAGACAACAGTGACTAGTACTTGTTTAATTTAAATAAAGCTTAACATTATACAGAAATTGTATAAAGCGATGTAGGAAAGGGAAGGCAAGTAGGCTTTACAGCCATTGAGGGATTAACAAACATTTAAATTGGGCATGAGCAAACAATAAACAAATCATAACAAGGTCTCCAAGGGGCACGGCGAAATTTGTCAAGTCCTTTATGATTTATTTACTTTACAAATTTCGTCCTTTGACAGTAGACTTGTTTGTTACTCTACCAAGTTAAATTAAGGTACTTTTCGACCATGTCAGCTTAGGTTAATTACAAACCACCACACTCCTGATCACTTAACAGTATTTTAACTTTTGATATTGACAATTTTTTCATTTAATTTTTCTTCTAATAATCTTTTTCGATGGTTCAGACGGTCGCGTTACGTTTTTGCTTGTACTTTTATTTTATTTTGATTAAAGTTTTAGTAAAAAGAAATTACGTTCAATAAATTGATCGGTTAATAGTTCTTTAACTTGTCGGAGTAGAGCTGTTCTAATATATCAAGTTATAATTCTAGTAGAGTATTACCAATCTAACTTCGCTTTTTTAAAGCTTTGGCCTCACCGCCAGTGGTACCCTTAGCGGCAAGAGGTTAGTTGATCGCTTAAATGACTCATCTTTGTGAATCAACACAGTGTATGTAATGCGAACAGACACGTCGGTTATTTGCTTGGATTACTGGGATGCAATGGAGGAATTATCGAACATCTGCTCGACATATTCGATAATTTTGGTTAAGTGAAGGAAATTTGAGGATAGTGCTTTCTGTAAGGAGCAATTTTCTAGAATACTGAGACAGTAACTTTATCACAACAAAACACGACTACAAAACACACTTTAGATTACCCTGGTAATCTAAATTGTGTTATCAATATCTTAGTTTTACGAAGATATTCCAAGTACGATTCTCTATTATGAGAGTAGAAAATGTTTGTATTCTACTAAATCCGCAATGTCTTCTCGATATCGTCGCGGCGAAATAATAGTAGAAAAAAAATTGGTATTACCATTAGCAGAAATGGTGTCAGCCGAAAAGAATATTGGAAAGTTACTAACATTTTAAACATTTATTTCGCCGATTTTCGCTTATAAATATTTATAAAGATAACTTGCTACGGGCACGCCATTGGAATTAACAGAATACCGTAATCGGGCAAACCTACGATTGAGACGATAGTGTCTGGCAATTTTCACGAGATAGTCATTGCAGAATTGGGCCCCAGACATGACAGCATGGCAGCTGTGTGGCTACTATGTATCGAAGCATTTCGACCATTCTAGCTAACCTTCAAGCGTCCCACTTGCGGTGAGGCCGAAGCCAGCCGTTTGTTTGTTTTTGTACATGGGGGAACAATACTACGCTAATAATTTGTACGGTAGTAAAAACGTAACTACAAACAGCGCCTAAATCCTGTATGACTAGATGTTGCCACAGGTCTAGTATTACTCGCTTTGGACGTTTTATTATTCAAAATAATATTTTTAGAACAAATTTAAAAAGACATTTGGAGTTTTAAGTTGTGAATGATTTGGTAAAAGAATTGTTTTCATTGGGTATGCCGTCCAGTGTTTAATGTCAACAATCTAACATAAGGGTACTTGAAATATTTAAAAATCCGAGTAAGAAAGAACTTTACAGAATACATTAAATGATTTACGAATTGCAAAACTGCGAGTTTCTCGGTTCAGTTGGCGGGAGAGGGTAATGGGCAATCATACGGGTAGCACGCGCGCCCTCCGGTGTACGATTCTGTAATAACTGCGATTACCGCGCCCACCCAGTGATGGGACCGATTGCACTATTTGCTTAAAACACGGGTTCGCAAACTACTTCAAGCAAGCCCCTGTTTCGTAAAAATTCTTTTGCACCAATGAAATTAAAAATATGTAAATTCTAAATTGAATCTATATGATTACTTATTGAAAGTTATGTTTCTACAATCATACTCGTATAAATAAATAATGTACTTACACACGTACTAGAAGTTTCTTCTCAGCTTCCTGAGTGTCAACTTACTAAACTGACTTTTAACACACAGGAGTTCTTGTATATTTTAATCAAAAATATTTATATTTTAAAGAAGAAAGAAAGATATATTGACTTAAAAACTATGCGCAATAGAAAAATACCACAATATTTACACAATTAATTTTACGAGGAAACAAATCTGATTGACATAATAGAACATATTCATAACTAGGGATTGTATGTCGTCATCTTCAATATCATAAAATTTGCTTCATATTAAAGATTTTAGTCAATGTTGCTGATTGTTCTTGAAATTAGAAGTAGATATTATTAAAATTACGTTTACTGTAATTGTTACAATGTATATTTAATACATTGGTAGCATTGATTAAAGAAGTTAAACTAGCTTCTGTAAATACATTTTGATTGGGTACTGTTCCCTAGAGCATCGACGTTCATAATGTGCTCTGAACTTGCCAGTCGTTCTTATGGGCGTATCGCCTCCTTTGAGAACCTATGACCCAAGTGGAGCCATATATTAGTTAAACACACTTGCAATGATGTCAGCTTTTCTTAAAAGTTTGCAAAAAATTAGTCTATGGACTGTAAGAAATGACCACAGATAAGTCTGTTATTTACTCATAACAGAAAGTATGTTTGCACAATTCGCCCTACCATATCTAGAAACCTCTGCGTTCAGTGAGTTAAGGGACCAACGTTCCGACTACTATCTACACTACAGAAAAGACTAACTGTTTTTTTTTATTGTGAAGCTGGCAAACAATCAGATGGCCCAGCTCGTGGAAAGTGGTTACTGTTGCAACCGTTTGCAATACTAGAGGCGGAGCCAACGTGTTGCCAGCCTTTAGGATGGGATAAAGAGGGGGGGAATAGGGGGATGAGAATGAGGGATCTGACAAGGGGATAGAAGGGATAGGATATGGGATTGGAATAGAGCGATGGGATTGGAAAAGTTCGATAGGAAGGGAGGGAAGTGGGCCATCGTACGAAATACGACTAGCTCAAGGCTAACCGTTTCACGCCGATATTCTGTGACAAGGTGGTATCACACCGATCGAGCCGGCCTTAGGTCCGAGCTGTAATCAAAATAATAAAATGATTCCAGCATGGCTCTATCACGTTGCAAATTAGGTTTTGCTTTGATTTGGATTGGAATCAGTACTCGTGGTAGCGTAATAGCTAGTTTACGCGTCCCGAACTCAAAGGGCGCATGTTTGATCCTGGTCGGAACGCATGCACCAATCAGACAGTTTTCTGACCTAATGTGCATATTGTTACAATTACCACGTGCTAACAACGGTGAAGGAAAATGTCGTGATGCAACCTGCACATTGAGATAACCGATGTGTCAAACCTCCCAAGCTGCCTTGGACAAGTGTGGCGGGTACACTGTCCGTTGCCCTACAACGGGAGGCCCGAGCCCAAGAGTGGGACATTTATAGGCTGTTATTATAATGTATATTATTGGATTGGATTAATTGGATTTTGTCTTTTAGTGCCACAAATATTATTATATTAAAATTTGACAACTTTAATTCAGTAATGGCTAGCCTTTTATCCTCTAACTAAAATCAGAGTGGAAGATTTATTATTATTATGTAAAACTATATGTAACAAATGTTAAATATGAACGTGTTTACTGTACGAAATAATTATCCATTGACCTGTGCCCAAATACTAAGCAATTTGGCCGCGATTGCAGCACTTACGCATACACCTAAGTGTAGAATGTGGCTATAAACTGTGTAGATTGGCGTTGAAACAAGTTTATGGCGCCGTGAACATGCCATCATCCAGCTCGTATAACTTACAGCAGATATTTGACGCCTTTATTAATCTTATCTAGGAGCTCAGTGAAGTAAAAATGGGATTAAAGCGTGAAGTCAGTTAAGGTTTATGCTTGTGTTCTAAAACAATATCCAAAAGCAACATGGCTCTTCACTGCGATGAAAAACTTCCCGATAAAACTTGTATCTTTAGATTACAGATGTGTGGAACCCACCAATCAATTTTGAATATGCGTGGTGAGTATATCGTCTACGGGTACACTTATGTATAATAGCCCAAAAACGTACCACTGCTGGGTTCAGTGCCTTCCATTTATAGGAGAACGGACTCCTCGCCACGCTTGTCTAAGGCGGATTGGCAAGTTTAGGACATCGGTTATTTCAACGTGCAGGTTTCATGACGATGTTTTGTTTCACCTTTAGCATGTGGTAATTGTAAACAATATGCACATTAGCTCAGATGCCCAAGTGGAATGCTTTGCGGCCAGGATTCAAAGTCGCTACTTTGAGTTTTGGACCCGAGTGTGCTAACTAGTAAGCTACCACAGCTTTGTAGGCAGGTTCCCTTATGATATGGGTAAAAGAATACAAACAACCTTGCCGATAATCGAATCGTATACAGTCCCGTGATCTAATTGGGTCAACAGTTAGATCACAAAACTATATATATATAGACGCCCTCAAATGTATTAGCTTTATATCATAATTCATCATTATTGTAAACTGTATAAATCAGAAATTACACAAAAAAGTCTTGAATTTATATTTTTGAATGGAGATATGTTTCGCTTTAAATTTTATACTTTATATGTGTAATACGTTTTTAAGTTACAAAACCCTGTAATGTATAATTTGTTGTGTGTTTTGGTATGCTCCGTAAGCGGGTTAGGGGTTTTAATGACTAAATAAACAATAAAGAAACCACTTTGAAAGATAATGCCACCTTTTATTCAACCTAGAATTACCAGTTTTAAAGAACGTATATTCACAAATATAAAGTGCAAGCGTATTTTCAAAGAAAACTATATATCGAACATAAAAACTTCTCGATTTGTTTTAATGAAGACAATAAAAACTTGTGCTTTATTATTAAGAAAGATGAATTTTTTTATGGGTGTATTGAGTTTAAAGAGTCGATAAATTTTTTTTGGTATAAAATGATAGAGTTGATCATTCATGGAATTATAATGATGTCGTAAAACTTCAGTATCATCATATAGCAGTGTCAGTATGTGTCTATCAAACAACAAACACTAAATAATAGAGTTTATTCATTCGAATGACAATTTGCATATTGTATAGTTTGGTACCGCGGAACGAGAATTTTTATCAAGTAAAAGTGAACAAAATGACACGTAAACATTTGTACAAGTAAAACCGCGGTACCACCAACCGAGCCTTATACCGCAGAATTTATTACAACATTCGTGAAATACTTCTTCGCTTGAAATTTTTAATGAGTTATGGCGGTACACTCAGAATCGTAAAGACATAAAATGAATAGTCCCCGAGAATTACCACCAAGAATTAATTAAAGGACGGCTGCCATTGAAAAGTTTAGAACTGTCGCCACCTGGCACTCGTGATACAAAACAGAGTCTTAAGACAAAAGCACCGAAATCTTCTCATCTGTAAAATGAATTCCATGTTTTATTTATTATAATTCCATCGAATATTAATTCGTGCCGGAGAACAGAAATGCTTACATTAAAATTCCTTTGTCAAACTTCCAATATTAACTGCCCCGATTCTTTTCAAATAAGTATTTTATTATTTAAAATAGAATATGTTACAGAACAATAGTAAAATACGTAGACATCTATCTATAATATTATAAAATTCTAAATTACATTACACACATTCACATTAAAGCTATTAAAAAAAACCCAACTGGAATAGACTATATAAACAATGGAGAACACGATGCAATTTTTATTAGATTTCTTGCCTGTTTGTTCGGGATTCACGTAAAAACTACTGGGTCGATTTCAATGAGGTTTCTCTGATCGATAGTAAATCCTTAGACTTAAAATCTGCGGTACGTTTTATCCCGCAAATCCCGCGGGAATTTTTCTAAGAATTATTTAAAATGGCTAGATTAATAAAAAAATGAATTCCAATGCGATATTTTCACACATCGATAGTAAATTTTACGTAATAAAATGTGTAATATTTTTTATTCCAGGAATCTCGCGGAAATTTTCCCAGGGGCGGTTTGAAGTTGTTCGGGTGCATAAAAATTAGCTTATTCCGACACAGTTTTCACTAAAACGATAGCTGCGGTACTTTGTGTCTCCGGAATCCCACAGGAATTTCAAGTCAAGCGTGGATGAAGTCGCGGACATATCCTAGTAGTATTATATAAATATGACGTAGGTAAAAAAATAGTTGCGAAAGTCGGAAGGACTTTTGTGCGAGATGATGCTCGCCAGATTTATCTTAATATAACTTTTGTTGTAGGGGTTTCTCAAGTCTTTAGTATACAATACCCTGATGAAAACAATAAACGACGCTGTACAAGAAAATATTCGTCGTGATTCATTTAAGTCCGTTCAGTAGTTTTCACGTGATGCTCTAACAGACAGACAGATAGACAAAAATTCTAAAAATTGTATTTTCGATATCTACTGGTTCGAATTCTCCTTGATTTTTTTCGAATTTTTAAACGCTTTGTACAAACTCAACCATTTACAGATTTATTATAGTATAGATTATACAATTATGAAATAAATCATGATAAGCAAATTATTTTATCAATATGACATTTGGTCAGCCTTCTTGGCTTGAGACTTGTTTTATAATAATACAAATCTCGAAATAGTTGAACTGAATAATAACTAGATTAATATACTTAGCGATAATAAATGCAAAGTAAAATTGTCAATTTGTCAGATAATTGGCAGTTTGCGTGGGTAACCGGTCACTATATCGAATCACTCGCAATCGTTTATCTGCTAGCATTAATTTTATTATGCAATCGTTGGTTATAGCTCTGGTCTTATCGCAGACGGACTACATCACAACCATAAGCTTTGATTAGGTGTTTATAGAATAGACAAAGATTTGTAACAGTGATGTTTTATACCTTGAATAACTTATTTAATGTATTATAATATTTTGCAGTCTATATGTAGGCGCCATCTTAAAATGGTAGAAAATAGTATCTTTTTCTTCTTTAAATATGTGTTGGCATGGTTTATGAATAGAAAACCAGCCAAAATTTAGTCAATAGACAAGTTTGATAATAATTTAAGCATATTCATTTTAACCAATATTATAATTTTTTGGAAACAAAACTGTACAACAAAACAACACCTTTCAAATTTTCACCCACAACTCTACGACCTTTCAGATGAGTGGAGGGTTGGTGATCAGAACAATAATAGTCTTTTGAGGCCTGGTGTCTACGTCTCGGATCACTATGGTGATCCACCAAAGTAATGTTGCCAGATCTCTGAGCATCTTTTCCATAAAAGAAGGTTACTTAAGCTTGTAAGTGTAATTTTGAAAAATTATCTACTTAATAACTAATAGTTTACCTACATGTAATTTTTTTTATCGCATTAAATTATTATCCATAATATTTTAAATACGGGTTTGAATGTTGGTCCAGTAAAGAGATAGACCAAAAACGTCTCCACCCAGCTCAGATAAGAATGTTGAGATGGATGTCTGGTGTTACAAGAACGGATATGATGAGAAATGAGTACATCCAGGGATCTTCGAAAGTTGCGTTTGTGACTGAAAAGTTGAGAGGAAGAAAACTAAGGTTTTATGAGCATACAATGAGGATGGATGAAAGTCACGTGACAAAAGAATGTTAAACTGAAAGTTTATCGGGTAAAATAGAAAGGTAGACCAAAAAAGATATGGATGGATTATGTATAGGATAACATGATGATTTCTGGTGTGACAGAGGATGTATGACAGAATAGTGGAGTATGGGAAGAAAAGACATATTTTACCAACCCCATGTAATTAAGAGAAGATGAAAAATTGTAAATATCTATATATAAATTGCCGCTTTTGAGATGATACCATAAAATTTAAAGACGATGCTGAATGATTAACTCCTCTAAGATAGTTTCAAAACATTATCGTTCTAAATTATATTATATATACATTGATCACAAAATCTGTACATCTGGCTAAACTAATGGAGCTAGCATTAAGCACATTGTGAATATTCATTAGACTATAAAGGTTGTTAAAAGCTTAGTGGTTATTAGACATGATGTGTTTACCTTATTTCTGATCTAATGGGATAATTGAAGCTGTTTAAATGTTTATGGCCAGTACTAAGCCCTTAAATAGGTATAAAATAAGATTAATTTTTAACAGTCTTTTTTCGTCATAAATTGTATGAAATTAGGATTCTTCTAGACTAAAGTTAGTAGATGCAACAATAAACCAGGGATAAATTTTGTCAATTTTAATAGAATGCTGTACTTTATCGTAGTACAGGAACCGAGAAAGAACACCATTTCCTGCGGCCGGGCGGCCTGTCGTAAGAGGCGATAACACAACCCACAGCCAGGTGGTAGGGCATTTGCTCAACTGGATGGCTACCACCCCTGGTCTAGAGTATGCCGCCATAACAACCTTGAGTTATGTTCCGGCATTAGTGATCAGGTTCCAGTACCCCTTGAGATACCGGAAATGTCGGGAAACTTTTGGATGTCTAGTAACCCTGGTATGAACTAACATCAGATGAATTGTAGGGCCTGGATTAGAAAAGTAGAAGAGTGGGATATGTGGCTCATCCTTAGAGTTATGTGTGTTCGGTAATTGACCGCTATTGGTTAACAACGACAGGCAAAATTAACACTTTATAATAGGTAAAATTTCCTATCAGATAATTGGGTTACTACTATAATGGTTTGGACTATAATCCTTCATTAAGATTAGATAAAAATCTTAATTTCAATATGGAATATGAATTGTTATTCACCTTCGCAATACTGTTGACAATTTAGCTACGTGTGCGCTAGATTAAACATTACGTAATATGAAGTAGAATGCACAAAAAAGAAACATAAGAATGAAGAGAAAATCTTAACTATAGGTGGCAAGCTAGTAAATCAAATGCTAGTTAGGAATTGCTGAGAATTGTAAACTATAAGGAAAACTGCGTATAAAATTAGTCTATATCTTTCAGAAACTCGCGTTAAAATTCGAATGTTGACAAGTGAAATTTTTAAAAGTAATAGGTTAAAATAAATTCCTCTCCTTAATCTATATATTATTATGCAACGTGTCATTGCTGTTTTAAAGGAAACGGTAAGAACCTCCCCAGTAAAATCATCTACGAGTACTCCAGTAACTATTTTGTATTTCATTAATTTTCTTTTATTTTGAAAACTCACAATTTGAGTCAT
Source organism: Dendrolimus houi (assembly GCA_039645545.1). Lineage (NCBI taxonomy): Eukaryota > Metazoa > Arthropoda > Insecta > Lepidoptera > Lasiocampidae > Dendrolimus > Dendrolimus houi. The sequence continues at coordinate 13,017,693 of CM077132.1, forward strand.
TTGCAAAGCCTCAATAAACAAACATCCAAATTGCATTTTAGAATTTAATGACGTAATTTTAATCTGTTCCGTAAAAATGTTACGTTTTCTTATTACAGATTGCAAATTTTTGATTGATAATTGCTTATCACACAAGTTGATAACTAAATGACTAGGTAATAATTACACTATTCAAATCTTGATATCAACTAATTTTTAATAAGTATAACGTTTGTAGTGGAGGAGCATTACATTTTTTCTTACAGCCAGTTTCAGTCTACTACTAAATATGAGTTTTGGGTGCAAGCGTGAAATGCTAGAGGACGGCCAGAAACGCGTTCAGTGTTTTTTTGAATTTTATACGGTTCCGTCGTGAATTAGTTATGTATGCAGATACACATATTACGCGTAAATTGGATACTCAATACATTTGCAGTAATAATTCTTTAAGTATTATGTTTATCTAGTGGTTCTTTCTTTACATTTTGTAATTATTTAGTATTTAATGGCACTCTCTTTACATGTATGTACCTTAAGAAGCCGGATATAAATACAGTATATCTACTGTTTATTTTGGAAAACTTAAGAGTTTCTGTGACATACTGCCCCAAACTTTAAGTAAGTGAATTTCTAGTAAAAAGTTTAGTAGACAATATATTCCTAACAGATTATCTTTTAAATTCTATCCAAGGCCATTTTCGTTCATCGTTTTATCTCAGTAAGTACTCAAATTTAAGGCTGAGCGCACGTTGGCTACTAATGTTCATGCGATAATAGTCTAGGCATGAACGTTAAAGACTACAGTTGTGTTATTTCACTGAGACATTGCATACTTTGCTGTTTCGCCGCTCTGATTTCAGCACCGACATGATACGAAGTAATTAATTCTCTCGGTAAAGTTTTCAGTTTTATTTTTATTTTATTTTCTTTTTGATGAAAATAAACATAATAATAAAATCGGCAGACAAACACACACACACTGTATATCCCCAAATTAAGCAAGTTACGCTTGTGTTATGGGTAATATACAACGGACCAATCTGGGGCCGATCGCAGACACCCAGACCATAGTAAATAACGAAGAAAATACGTTTCCGAAATTTACTATACCAGGAGTCGAACCCGGAGCCTCTGCATTGCAGTGAGGTAAGCCTGTAAAAGCTTAGCCCGCTCAACCACAGAGGCCGTCATAATAATAAAATAATTATTTATTGAAGTTTTTGCTTTAACTTTCGAATACATTGGTCGCGGGAATCTTCTTGTATGTATTAAATACCTATATCAAAAGATTGCACTATTCACGTAATGACAAACAACAGCTACCAGTAATTTATATATCTATTACAAGGAAAAAATATTTGCGTATTATGTGTGTGTGTTTGATTTTTAAATATGTGCTTCGAGTATTATAGGAATTAATGAAAAACATGAAACTGATTTGTATCCTCAATGTACGAGTGACAAGTTTGAAAATGCTATATGAAAAATCGTATAGGCGTTTGTATCGACACTAGTACGACTAATGAAAAGTCGAGCAACTTAGATGCGATCGTTAGTCACTACAAGTCTTACAAGTTGCTGACACGCTCAAGCAACAGTTGCCAATGTGTAGCCAGCCTAAGCGAATTGTTAAAGGCGGCGCCTCGAGCAAGCTTCATAATAATGAAGTCGGTGGGTCGAGGGCTGATCATCAAAGGGAGTTAACAATAAGTGTTTTTGACGGTCATTGCTCAATGCTCTTTGATCTAAATGTTAACAGAAATGTGGCAAATATTTGAGGTAAAATTAGGGATTCTTGTAAGGGTCAAGGAAAGTTTCAAACCGTTTAAGTAGCTGCGTAGTCTTTGTAGCGTAAGTAATTCGAGTTTGCCGATGACAAGATTGGTTTGTTGAAGTGTTTGCTATCTGAGATTGTTATTACTTCGGTATTTACTGTTATTTAACAAGTGTAGGTTATTGTTTAGAAATAAACTAGAGACAACATAAAATATAAAATTGCAAAAGTGCCGTGAAATGACACGCACATATGGTAGACTTATTCGTTTTGCCATTCCTAAGTTGAAACCATTAGACTTTTATCAGGAACGTAACAAGTCAGAACTGTAAGATATAATTTTGAATACACAGTCTCTTTTTTTAATTCTATCTAAGGCAATTTCATGTGAGAAAATAAAATCAACCAATTAAAGCAATTTATTTATATAATCTAAATTTCAATTTTTTTTTAAATTTTTATTTAGAAAGGGCTTTGCCACTTAGCGGCCATGTCACACCGTAAAGTACCCAAATGATAAATAACATTTTTAATAATATCTCTTACTAATTTAAACTAAAAATAACATTCTACAGTTTGCAAAACATCTTGGCATCTCTCGATAACGGATATGCCAAGATGCTATTGCATTCTCCCACGGCAGATAAATCTCACTCTCCAAGTAACTCTTTTCTAATTTTAAATAGTAAACTGAACGAAAATCATAACCTGTGTTTTAGAAGTTGACAAAATGAATCCAGTGATTATGAAAATCTACATACAAACCCATAATAAAAACATTTGCAAAAATTAATCAAAAGCGTAAGGCATATAATTGGTGGTAAAACACGAATCGCATAACCCGATAACTGCTACGTGGATATAAGGAGCATACAATACGCATTGCGTGCGTTAATGACCCCTAAACTGGTTAAACAGTTTCACGCTTGGTTTGAGTCATTCGCGATATTTTGATAATGGCGTAAATTTATGCAGCCGTACTTCGAAATCCGAGACTGCATAATGACTTGGTGTCGGGCTTGTTTTATGCTAAGTGCGAGAATGAAAGAGCCTGCAAATGTATGCAGATCGCTCGCGTGGGAAGTAGCAACAAGTGGCCCAGACGTAGATTCCGAAACGTTAAAAAATAACCTTTTAGGTCTTTTTGGCAGTCCAGTTTAAAACACGGGTTAATTAAAACATTTAGTTGCCTTACAAGAATTCGTGATATCTAAAGGACATCTTGCTTTTCGTTTTTATTTTTTGTTTATACCTTAGCGTTAAACTGTATTACGAAATAAGAAACTCGATTTATCTTAATGATTTATGCTAAAGCAATTAATCAATCGCAAATATAATATCTTTTATTACAGATACCTTTTGATCACACATCTTGATCATTTAAACGTTTTTTCAAAGTCATCATTATGCATTTATAGTAGATTTTCGATACTTACAGTAATTAGTACCTGTCAATTGTTACATATTACCAATACAAACAAACGTGTCAAATCAAAGTATCGATTACATGTAATCGATATACACGTCTACGTCAGGACCAAATGGTTGAAGCATAATGGAGTTACTGGAGATATGAAAGGTATATTCAAAAACGGATGTGATAAGAACATGGCACAACCAAGTAACGCTTTCTCTAATTCAAAATATTATTATTTAGACACTATTTGATGATAATTTTTTCACGCTACTTTCGTTTATAGCAGATCAGCTAGATTACTGTCTAATCGAATGTGGAGTACTTATCGTCATCTATGGAATTCTGAAATAATAAGAGATGGAGCTTTGATGGAGTTATGTTTACCAGCATACAATGTAGTGCTGCTATAGGATTTATACTGAATATCATTATAAATTTATAAGCTCAGCAACAAAAAAATCACCCCTAAAGAACAGTTGTTTTCACGATTTAACTATTTATATATATAGTTGTACAGTGCCATATGCATTATGTGTTATAAAATATACTTTTCTATAAAATTTTATCCATGTTTGTGATCCAGCTGTTTCGCAGAAAATAACTGTAACAAATTCTGACGAACAACAGGTCTAAAGCGGTCGATCTCGCAGATTCATATTATGAACATGACAAGTATCAAAATACAGTGAAACTTTATATTATCTCTTACCCATGCTAGAATAAGCGATTCTTTAAAAGTGGCCGCTTTAAGGCCTCAGATATATAGTTGGTCAGGCAGACGGATGGACGAACTTGATGATTTTATAAGGATCTCGTAGATAGGAGTACGGAATCATAAAATAATTTTATATGACAAAAAATTAACATTGCTTTAAAAAGCATTAATCATGTACAACATTCATTATTTAGCATGGGAGGCGTGTCGTCGCGATCTTATCTTATACCTGTAATTATACGCAATCCACTAAATTTTCACAAACACCCTTTATCTGATCGGCGTTGGCAGTATGTTAATAGCACATCCCGAACGCGCGCCGGTAGCTTTGGTTGTTAACGAAGTTTTATGAAGTCTGCAACCTTATTTCATATATTATTATACTGTGATAATTCCCGATATCATGTTGAAGGGTTTAATGCTTGCAATATACCATAAACCGCTCACCGGAACGTATCAGTGTCGCGTGTGACATATGACATTAGCGACATTGGTGCCACCAACCCAACTTGTTAAAAAACCTTAAAATTCGAGTACGGAGCGAGTAGTGAGTTTTCAAATAATTTTATTGCAAGCCTATTTTATTATAAATATTTACGTGCCAATTCGCACACATGTCAATATTTACTTTTATGTTAGTTATTTACCGCGAGACTGGACCTAAGAATTAGCTTCTTTACCCAGCGAGAGGATCTTCTAGGTAACGCAAGTAGTATGATTGCGGTCTGCTAATAGCGATGAAGGGAGTCGTGAAATTGACGCGTGTCTATATATATACTGGAAGGTGTAAGACATATCATAAAACTCCATTTATTTTGATGCTTGTCATGTTCGTATTACGCATCTGCGAAAGCGGCCGCTTGAGGCACTCGGATATAGTTTATATATCGTTTTTTTGAAGTACAACATAAATAAGAATATTTATGTAACGTCGCGGTGTACAATTTTCGGGTAAGTTTCCAATATAATTTCATTGGAATGAGACAGAGGTCTTTTAGTATAGTATAGGTATATTAGCCAATAAACTTTAATATTAATAGTGGAAAAAAGAACTAAAATTTAAAAATATGTTTAAGTTGAAATATGAAAATGGTAATTTTAGCAAAATGTAAGTGTGAGTTGAAATTCATATTTTTTTGGCATTTCATTGGGTGATTCATGAAGGAGGACCGTCGTCTCAGGTAGATTTATAGCACAACCACCTGACATATTATGACGTTTATTGCGCGGAATAACTCCGATCTACTATGCAACCATTTTTACTACGAATATGTGTAGCGCACTTTAAAATTCGTCGTATTATAAAATTATTACGTTATTTTATTTTGCAATGGGATAAGCCGTGGTTGCTCGTGTCACAAACTTGCTATTCAAAAGAGACGCGTGTTCGAATTCTGGCTGGAAAGTGAGCATTTCTGATATATACACATATTGATACAATTATCACGTGTTGACGGGACTGGAAAATATTGTTACAATTGGGCCACCTGCACATTTGTAAAAAAGGCACATTTATTACCCGCCGTTGGTGTTTGAGCTAATAACATTAAAGCGCTTTTATGACCGTATTCTTTTGTTTACTTATTTATTGATTGTTGTGGAGAGCAGCCTATTGTACTCGTTTATGGCCATTCGCAGGCATAATTAGACTGGTGTGCGGATTACAATTTATGAGAAATTGTGTCGACGCTTGCCAGGTAGACATATTGCATCGTGCATTATAAAGCAATGCCCCAATGGAGAGGTCGGCAGTCAAGCGATAGCCACTAGCGAGACAAGACGTGTGTACATTCGATAATCTATATAGTGATGGACTTTGCGCGTGTTATTGAATCGTGCATTACGTTTGGACTAATTTTGTTCAGTTTTATTTGTACCTGTGTTATACGTATTTGTATAGTTTTAATAAATTCTATAGTAATTCCTACGGCATTTTAATTCGAGTCCTGCAACTCGTAACACTATGATGAAATCTGCAACCGAAATAACTGATATCTCAAACCCACAAATTCCCATGTTCTATCTGGTCATGTAGGATTTAGAAGTGCAAAAATTAGAAAATATAAATAATGTGATGATTTCCAAACCCTAAAAAATTAGATTGACTGATAACAATGCCAAATACCGGTCGAATTTTCATAAAACCGTTTTATAACTCATTATAATTTGGTGTAATTTGATTTTTTTAAATTAATTTATAATATATGTCATACCGGCTACTAAAACCTAAATGAGGTTTGTAATCTTAGATTCAAAACACGTAAGATCAAATGTGTGTTGAAAATTTAAAGTAGATTTACAATGAACGAAGGCATTTAACATTGTGTAATGTAAATTTTAAATTTATGTATCTAGAGCCGGATTAAGATAAATTGATCAATGAGCATTAACATTAAACGCGTAGTAATTATGGACCAAGGCAACCAGTAGACCCGCAGAACTAGTTAAATGTCGCAGGTATTTGATTTGCTCAGTAAATTGCTAGTTATCGCATTCATTGTGACATAGAACAAGTAATAAGTCAGAAGGAACTGCCGTCTAACTGAATAAGTTACTTATTCTTCTTTCTACAAAATATTTTACTATTAATTTTATATAAACGATAATAATATTTTTAAACAAATATATAACAAAATATGACTTTGCATGGTTTTGTATATTTACTCTGTTTCAGTTATGTATTAATAATCAAGTTACAGAATAATTTTTAAGCTAATAAACAAAAAATAAAACTGGGCCTATTTAATTTTCACGTAAACTCGGATAAATTGTAAATTATTGACTGAAGATAAACGATGGAGATATTGTGACAACTTTTTATCGTCGATAACCATGATTCGTGGAATTGTTTTCGATTACTAGCGTTTTTCTTATGTCTATATTTGTTCCCAACCTTTACAGGTACCTAGACGTGCTTAACCGATTTTATATATTTAAAATTCTTTGGTTTAACATAATGTTTGTTAAGCTTTAAATATTCTTTTAATTTACTTCCATGCCATTCCATAATTATTTTTTGGCAGGTCTTCCAATCTCAAAGGGGAGTGGTGTGGCAGACCACCACTAACCCATCGGGAGCGCTCAGTGAAGGCGACGTCGGTGAGGTGAGCCGCGGGACGTGTGGCGCAACGGTTCTCGCCGTGACCACTCTCTCGACTCACTGCGTTGTGATACCGTCAGAACAAAAACGTGTGCCTACCTACTGTCTTTTGTTATAATTCGTGGTGTGTAAATATATTATTGTAAATCGAAAACCAGCCTTTGAATTATGTCAGTTACACGAGTGATACTACACATAAATGTCGTCAAACTTCTTTTGCGGTCTTTCAGTATCAGTTTTGGTTTTACTACAAGCGTTTACTCCTTCTGAAAGATACTATGTTGTAAGCGTTGCATACTGCGAGAGGCGTAAGTTAGCTCGCGCCCGGGGCAATGCAGTTATGACGTCATTAGCACGTTATGTGACGTCATAACTCTCGAGCTATCTTCCGCCTGTCGGCAATTACCAGGATGGATGGAGCTACACGTGGCCCAAATGTGCGTTATTATTTAATTCCATAGTTCAACCTGCCAGTAAGGCAGTTGGTGCAGCCGTTTACTCTAGCTAGCAATAAAATGGTACAACAATATTATGAGAATGCATTTTATATAAAATACTACGACTGCTCGCGACTTCGTCCACGGTTGACTTGAGATGACAAAAAAATATTTCCAAAATTTAAAAAAAGAATGTAAGCTTCTTTTTAGTGGAAAATGTGTCGGAATAAGCTGATTTTTATGCACCCGAACAACTTCAAACCGTTCCTAGGAAACTTCCTACGGGATTCCCAAGATAAAATAATCACACATTTTATTACATAAAATTTGCTCTCGGTCAGTGAAAAAATCGCATGGGAATTCGATTTTTTTTTCAATCTGGGAATTCCTGTGAGATTCCCAGAATTAAAAGTGGCGCAGATTTTAAGTATAAGAATTATCTGTCGATCAGCGAAAACTGCATCGAAATCCGCACAGTAGTTTTTACGTGAATCCCGAACAAATAGACAAACAGACTAGAAATAATAAAAAAAAATGCACTGTGTTCTCCATCGTTTATATAGTTGATTTTTTTTAAATAGCTTTAATGTACAGACACGGCATGTTTAGAAGTTTATAATATTACTAGCTGTACCCGGCAGTCGTTGTCCTGCCTTCAAAAAATAAAAATCTGGAACCAGATTGTTGTGCCATCTACCTGGAACAAATGTTAACCTAAATTATTCTCGAGTCCATTTACACACCAGTGTATAGGGTATAGCTTTATAGATATACAAGGCCTTGAGCAAAATGGTAATAAATAATTATAGCACTGCAAATAGATATGGCATGGATTTTAAAATATGAAATCTGGTTTAAACTTATAAATGAAGGTGACATTATAACAGCAATTAATTGTTAGTTCCTGTGGTCTAATGGGTAAAGCGTTATACGCCTAGTTCATTGGAACGCATATAATCCGGATTCTATTTCCGGTGAGGTAAATTTCTTAAAAGAAATTTCTATCATTTGCTCTGATCTAGACATTTGGAATGTTCAAGAGTTTTTCCGTTACATATTATGATACCTAAAACGAAAGCGTAACTTGTTTAGCTTGGAAATATACAAGGCTTGTTGACAGTCGATTATTAAAAAAAAAATATTCGCATGATGTCACTTGCTTCTCTCTAGATGGAAATGCTCTATGTATATGTCATAGCTCAGGTACAGCAGTATAGAATAACAATTACTGTCAAATATCCTCTAAAACCATCCAAGTGTTCTGTCCCTTGAACTTTGGTCGCGGTCATGGGATTCCCGTCATGAACTCAGCAGACTTGTACAATCAACCTTTTTTTATACTAGTAATGTAGCATTGTAGATACTGCCTAGACTTGTATCCGTGCAAGAACGGAGAAAGAATACAATTTCCTGCAGGCAGGCGGCCTGTCGTAAGAAGCGACAAAACAACCCGCATAGTGCATTTGCACTATGCGGGAAAATGCCCGACTGGATGGCTACCACCCCTGGTCTAAAGTATGCCGCCATAACAACCTTCAGTTGTGTTCTGGAATTAGTGGCCAAGTTCCATTCTCCCTTTAGAGAGTGGCAGCACATTGGCAGCGCCTTTGGAGTTACAAATGTCCATAGGCGATGGTAACCGCTTTCCACCAGGTGGGCCGTCTGCCTGTGTGCCGAACTCACGCAATAAAAACAAAGACTTACTACTCCAAACCACAGCCTAGACACAACTTGGTCTTAACTTGCAAGCCCAATCACATTCCTGCTTGTTGCAGGGAAAATAAGCTAATTGATCAACAGATAAAAGTTATTTATAGACAAAAATACAAGATGGCAAAATTAAAAATGAAAGTTGCAGTAAAATAGTTGGATTATTTGACGGCCTCTGTGGTTGAGCGGGCGAAGCCTTTACTAGCCTACCTCGCTGCAACGCCCTCTGCGTTGTCCGGGTTCGATTCCTGGCATGGTAAATATCGGAAACGAATTTACTCCGTTATTTACTATGGTCTGGATGTGTGGCCCTAGAGTAGTCCGTTGTACATTACTCATAACACAACTTGCTTAATTCGGGGATGTAAAACATGTGTGTTTGTCTGCCGATTATTATCTATATATTAATACGTGAAGCAAAAACTTTGTACCCCTTTTTACGAAAATTGCGCGGACGGAGATGTAGGAAATTTCGCACACTTTTGTTTATATAGAGAAGAAGCGACGAATGCTAATATTTTTTTAAAATTATGTATAAAAATACATTAAGTCAATAAAAAAACATTACACACACTACCATGTATTTGACACACACACGCATACCTATATACATACTCTTTTGTTTATTGCTAAAGGCAAATTAACAGAGTCGCCTTGGCGAAATCTGTGATTATAGAAGTATAGTCTTTGACAGCAAATTATTATGATCGAATTTCAACCACGGGCGACAATTGGAAATGATTATTTCACTTTTGAATTCAGTCGGTTTATAACTTATTCCATTCATAACTTTTATCTGATGATTGAAAAAATCTCCTTATTTGTACAAAATCCTAACTAATATTATAAATACGAATGTGAGTTTGTTTGTAAGTGATGTTTTGACGCCGTAACTAGGCAACAAATCCTCCTGAAAATTTGCATACACGTTGTCAGGAGTATTTTGACCAGGACATTTAGTTTTCTTGTTTCTTTTTAATGCATGCGTTCAGCAGACAGGCAGACGGCGCACCTGATGGAAAGAGGTTTCTATCGTCTATAAACATTCGCAACACCAGAGATGTTACCAATCTGCTGCCGCTGTCTAAAAGGAGACTGGAACCTGGCCTCTAATGTCGGAACATAACTCAAGGTTGTTATGACGGCGTACTCCAGACCAGGTGTGGTAGCCATCTAGACGAACAAATACCTAACCACCTGGCTGTGGGTTGTTCTGTCGACTCTTATGACAGGCTGTCCGGCCGCAGAAAATCGTGTTCTTTCTCCGTTCCTGTACGGATCAATTTACCTTTCATTCAGAAAAAAGTACTGTTCCCGGGGTATAGACAAACGTAGCCAAAAGATGGCGCCCCTACCGCGTTTTATTGGAGCCACCGTTGCATTTCACTAACAAATTTTAATGCGTTGCTCTCATGGTTAGTTCCATTTTCGCTTCGCTAGATGGCATTACGGGTACTTTGAAGTAAAATTGAGTACAGCATTTCTAAGAACTATAACGTGTGCAGTGAGACAATCTCACCCAGTCTTGGAACTATATACAAAAAGCAAGAAACCGTAAATTTACATTTGAATTTAAATGGCTCACAAATACAAACAAAAATCATTCATACATTGGTAACGTCCAACAAGCAAACGTTAATGAGAATAGTTGGTGCACAAACAATGGATTCATAAATCGCTTGATTGTATCTCTCGGCAAAACTGCTAAAATAGTGCACTGTGACATTTATTATGCGTATTTATCGTGCATACTAGTTGGGTCCTGCAGTTTTACCTGCTTAAGCTACTGCCACATTTATTAGGGTCTTAGTAAGATGTTTTATAAGTAGCTTATTAGAATTCAGAACCTAGTAGCCGTGTGCGAGTAAATGGCCTTTCCTACGCTTACTATTCATTCACGTGCCTTATCATCAGCAGATATTTCATAATATCTGTATGGAGCTTCTGTCAAATTTTAACCGCTCGTGAGGCAAGCGAACGGTTAGTAAAGATATAGGACTTCCATATGTAGAGTTCCTCTTGGTCACTAAATAAATAAATAATCGGCAGACAAACATACATTGTATATCCCCAAATTAAGCAAATTACGCTTGTGTTATGGGTAATATACAACGGACTACTTACTTTGATTCCAGACACCTACACTATAGTAAATAACGGAAAAAAATCGTTTCTGTAAATTACTACACCAGGAATCGAACCCGGAGCCACTGCCTTGCAATGAGGTGGTAAGCCGTGAACAGCTTAGCCCGCTCAACCATCGAGGCCGTCTCGCTCTGTCATCCGTCAGTCTCTGCACATTTTTGATTAAAACTCAAACAAAAGATATATATTTCTAAAAAGCTTTTTTTTGATATCTTACACACGATATTTGATATACGACTAAATTTTACCTAGCTCGTTTGGACCCCTCTCTTTCAGTATAAAGAATATTTTTTGAAATTTCTTAGTGTCGTAATCGTAATTAGTGTCTTATATTTGAGATATCAAACCTTATATTATCGATACTGAAGTGGTTTTGTGAATCCGTGCAGGAACGGAACAAGGATACAATTTCCTGCTGCCGGGCGGCCTGTCGTAAGAGGCGTCAAAACTACCCACAAACCCACAGACAGGCGGTAGGGTATTTGCCCGTCTGGATGGCTGTCACCCTGGTCCACAGTATACCGCCATAACAACCTTGAGTTATGTTCCGGGATTAGTAACCAGTTCCCAGTCTCCCTTAGAGACTGTTTTTCATCAGGTAGGCCGTCTCCCTATCTGCTGAACTCGTGCAATTAAAAAAAAGAAATAATTCATAAAATATATGAAAATTATGTCACAAAAAAAGTTCAGTAATTATCGTTATTGAATTCGGTTTATTCATTTAGGAATCATGTTTTTCTCAATAAATCTCTGTTATTACTATAAATAATAAAAAATCATTATTGTTTGAAAGGGAAGATATATAGTTATCAACTTGTTTCATTACATTTTAAAATATCTCAATAACATTATTACAACAAACATACAACATGCCGTCAGTTTAATTTTATGTAAAGATGCATAACGCTTTTGGTTTTGCAGCGCTACGTTGCGCTCCAAAACCGTCCACTGGGGTCTAGTTTGAACACATTTTATTAACGACTCAATGAACAATGCTAAAATGTTGTAACAATTCGATTTTATGTGCATTTGCTTAAAATATTATACGAGAGTAAATTGGGAAGGTAGTATATAGTGCTTTTATTTCATACATTGACAATGTGGCAATAATGCTTCCAATTTGTAACATATATACAAACAAGCATAATCAGGGTTTAATTTTTGTTTTTTGACCACAGAACCCTAAAAGAAGTTACAAGAGTGCGTGTGACCATATTAAGTAGGTACCTAAAATTTTAATTAATATTTTGTAAATATGGCTCTGCACGATTTGTGGTTCTAGCCAGTGTTAAGAATTAATTTTAAATTTTAAAATAATTTTTAAGCAATCATTCGCCAGTCGAAAGTTGTATATCCACCTAATCTTTTTTTACAGGCGAATTTCGCTTGAGGACAAACCACCGCAGAGAAGAGCGGTATGGCGTGTGGTTTTTTTTTTTTTTTTTTTTTTTTTTTAAGGCGGGGTAAATGCATTTCGCACATACCGGGTCCTTTGCTAGGGATTAGACCGTTGTTGATCATGGAGGATTTCCACTGAGGCAATCCAAACAATAATCAACCGGCTTGTGTGGAGACTCGACTAATCAATACCCCACTAAAACCACCCTCCTCCCATGTGCCCCGCGCTTATGGCAGGAAAGGCGTGAGATACAGAACGTAGTTACGCCCACACCGATCCTAGCGCACAAGTGCTTGAGAATGCCCCGGGAGAGGCAAACTCACTTCGTCAACAGGGGTGAAGACTCCTCTGCTCCCTAGATGCTAGAGGGCCCCTGCAGCGGTATTTCAGGGAGGGAGGTCAAGCGCATACCTGCGCCTCCGGGCTCCTGACTGACGTCGGCGCCCGCGAGACGCATGCGCACTACCATCTCTCTCCCTATCTCGTTCCGCGGCCTCCTTATGAGACACTACCGTCTCGCAGAAATTGGCCGCACCCACCCACCAATCGTCGCTGTGCAGCATGGCTTGCACCAGATCGCCCAGCGATTCGATCGGTCCTACAAGTGTCTCGAGTTCAAACCTCTGAGGTGCCCATGCTGCGCACTCGACTAGCGTGTGTAACGCCGTGTCCAGCGCGCCACACTGGCGGCATTGGGGTGAAGGCAAGCAGCCCGCAATCTGACACAGATACTTATCGAAGCAACCGTGCCCGGTAAGTATCTGTGTCATTCTGAAGGTCAGGGTCCCGCGTTTCCGCGAGAGCCATCGCAACAGCTGCGGTCGAACCGCCTCCACCGTGTCAATGCCAGCAACATGGTTTTCCAACTTTACTGACCAAGATTGGATCATGGCCGCGGTTTCCTGCGTCCTGATCACCTGGAGTTCGGCCTGGCCATAGACCAGGCCACGGGCGAGGGCATCCTGTCGGGAGCGCCGAACTTTGGCTATCACGTCCGCCTGGAGAGGCCAGGGCGGATCACCTGCCAAGAGTGTCGACGCCGTCCACGACACTGTACGGTATCCTCGGATGGTCCTCACCGCCAGGACCCGTTGTGCGCGGCACAACAAAGTCCTATTGTGGCGGTGAAGTGCAGTGGACCATACGGGTGCACCGTGCAGGGCCATACTCCTAAGGATGCCCATGTAGAGTTTTCTAGTCGTCCCCCCCGGTCCCCCCACGTTGGGAAGAAGCCGAGAGAGGGCGCCTGCGGACCTCACGAGCTTGGGAACTAGCTGCTTATAGTGCGCTTTGAACAGCCATTTCCCATCAAGAATTAGCCCCAGATATTTCATCTGGGGGCCTACACGAATGTCCACCCCTTGGACTGTAACGGACAAGTCCGCGGGGGGATTACGAAACCGCCTATGGAACATGATGGCCTCCGTTTTCGCGGGGGAGACCTTCAAGCCCAGCCTACCTATTCTTCGGACCACGATCGCCAGCCCGGCGTTGGCGAGGTCCACGGATTCCGAGAATGACGCAGCGCGTGCCGTGAGTAGGGTGTCATCCGCAAAGCAGATTAGCCCTATTCCGGGCAGGACCGGAACCCGAAGGATCCAGTCATAACCGACGTTCCAAAGGACCGGCCCGAGGACCGATCCCTGTGGTACGCCGCACGCGACGCGTCGCCGACCTATCGCGCGATTCTCGGTCTCGCCGCCCTCCCAAAGGATGTATCTATCCTGGAGGTACGCGCCCAACAGCCTCGTGAGGTACGGGGGGACTCCGTGTGCACGAAGCCCCTCCCTAATCGTCTCGTGAGGGAGGCTGTTAAAGGCGTTCGCTATGTCTAGCGAAACCGCCAGGACAGTATCCTTTGCTTGGACTGCGTCGTCCGTTACAGATCGCAGTGTCTCGAAGGCGTCCAACGTGGAGCGCCTCCGCCGAAACCCGAACTGCGTCTGTGCTAGCCCCGGCTCCACAGTATCGATATGCTTAACGAGGCGTTCCGCTAAGATCTTCTCGAAAACCTTGGCGACCTCGTTAAGCAACACTATGGGCCTGTAGGCGGACGGATCGTTGGGAGGACGGCCTCCCTTGGGAATCAGGCATAATCGGCCCTCCTTCCATTGCGACGGGAACTGACCTGCGCGAATACAGGCATCGAACAGTTCCCGCAGCTGGCCGCGTAGGTGTTTGGCGGCCAGGAAGAGGAGCCGACCCGGAATCCCGTCGGGTCCCGGAGCCGTCTTCCTGCCCCGGAGCCGGTCTAGGGTGACGTCTAACTCTTCCTCGGTGATGGAGTGAGGCTCCACCTCCGAGGTGTCGGGAATGATTGGACCCATATCGGGGGAAGTGAAGATCCCCGGATCCGGGAAGAGCCCATCGATAACCGACCGGAGGACCTCGGGTTCGAGCGTTTCCGTAGCCGTGGAGGTGCAGGGCCGCAACGTGTTGCGGGCCGCACGGTACGGACGCCCCCAAGGGTCCCGGTCCAGTGTCTCGAGGAGCTCCTCTCGAGCCCGGGCTTTCGCTCGCAGAATTGCGATCGAAAGGGCCTTTCTGGCCTCTCTGAACTCCCCCATGAGTCCATTCTCCTCAACATAGTCTGGAGGACGACGCACTCTGCTGCGTTTGAGCCTATGGCTGACTCTGCGGACTCCCTCCGCAGTTCAGCCAGCTCCTCAGTCCACCAGTGGACCGACGTACGCGGCGGCGTTTGGCTCGAGGCATAGCAGCGTCGCAAATCCTTTTGAGGGATTTGCGCATGTGCTCAGCCTGCGCCTCCAGATTCTCCAGGTCGGCTGGATAGGTCCAGCATTCGATGATAGCCCTCTCCTCGGCCTGCTCCGCGTCGAGCTTGGTAAGAGCCCAGCGCGGGAGCCGGGAGGGGCCCTGAACAGGGTTAGCGCTAGGCGAGGGGGAGAGCTCGAATCTGATGTACAAGTGATCAGACAGAGTCTCCACCTCCTCCAGCACTCTCCATCCTACCACTCTGCGGGCGGCCGCATGTGTGGCGAATGACAAGTCGATGATCGATCCACCCCGCGCACGTACGCAGGTCTGGACCGACCCCTGGTTCAGGATGGACAGGTTGGATTGAAGCGCCCAGTCTTCAACCGCCCGTCCCCTAACATCGGTAATCGCGTTCCCCCAGGATTGGTGCTTGGCATTGAAGTCGCCTAGGACGAATATCGTCTTCGGCGCTAGTCTGCCGACGGCTGCCCTAATGGAGTCCAAGGCGAGCTCGTACTCCGCCAGGGGGCGGCTCCGCGTGAGGTACACGCCTATGATGACGTAACCTCCGCTTTCCGCCACCGCGTAGCCCTTTCCTCTTTCGAGACTGGTGAGCGGTGTGCCAGATCCGGCTCTGGCGACCACGGCTACCACATCGTCGAGATCCCCCAACCAGTTCCTGGCTGGGGGTACGTAATAAGGTTCGCTTATTACGGCTAAGTTTGCTTGCCACTCCGCCTTTGCCTGCAGGCACAAGTCCTGGGCGTCGGGGGAGTGGTTAACATTAGCTTGGAAGAGTGTTAGGGGTGTACTGGGCATTTACGTGCCCATAGGTACCACCCTTCCACTCGTCGGTCGTTTGTTCGCCCTCGGGTGGACGAATTTACCCTTGACGTATGGGGGCTGGCAGTGCCTCGCCAACGTCGGGTGGGTAGCGCGTTTGCCCCCCGCCGCGCAGACGGCGCAGTGGGGGTCGCGGGCTGTGCAGTCCGGCTGCTTGTGTCCGCCCTTACCGCAGCGGAGACACAAGCCGGTCCGGTCCGGGCACGAGTCCGGGCAAGTCTGGGTGCCGTGGCCGACGTTGAAACAACGGTAGCAACGTATGGGCCGGGCTTCCAGAGCCACCACCTTCGCCGAGGTGAAGCCCACCAGAAGGTGGCCCCGCTCGGCGATGGTTTTGGCTGCAGAGACGGGGCACATCACGTATGATGCGCCCATCCCCCCAGGTCCTATGCCGATGTGCCTCGCCTTACCATCGTCGCCCAGGCAGTTGCCCACGCTGGCGATGGCACTGCGAAGCCCATCTACGGTGGCCAACTCATCCAGCCCTGAGACGTAAAGCTCCCCACGCTTTACGGGGCGGATGACTTCGGTCATCCCTTGGAGCGCCCCCCGAAGGGCCTCGGCGATGCGGTTCGCCCTAGTCGCGCTCTCGGGTCCTGGAGGGAAGTCCAGGAGTCGAGCGTCCCGGGCGGTCCGCGTCACTTTCAGCCCCTCTCTGAGGCCTAGCTCGGTGATATTGACCACCGAGGCGGCCTTCGCGAAGACCTCCCGGTAGCCAATACCGTTTTTGGCCGATTCCGGCAGCAACTTAATGATAATTGCTGCCGATCTCGGCTCCTGAAATACCACGGGCTTCGTAGCCCGTGGCTTGCGCGCCGGTTTCCGCCCCGATGGCGGAGCCGGTGCTTGCGCCGAGGGAGGGGGGCGGGGCGTTTCCGCCCCCTCTCCCCTTCCCTTCTTCCTTCGGACGACCGTGGACCACGCCCCCCCCCCTCCGGAACGGGGGTGGGGGCAGGGGCCACCGCAGCCGATGGTGGCGCGACGGCGGGTGCCGCGACGGCGCGTGCCGCGACGGCGGGTGTCGCGACAGCCGGTGTCGCGGCCGCGGGTTTAGCCATGAGCCTGGGGGCCGGCTTGGGGGCCGGTGGCCCGGGCTTAGGCGCCGGAGCAGAGGCGGCGGCGAGAGCTGCGGCTCGGTGCAGCTTCTTCGCCCTCTGCTTTACCCCCCCCCTCTTCACCTTCTTCTTGGGGGGAGGGGGTGGCGGTGGGGAGTCCGCCACCCCAACGACGGGGGCTACCACCACCTCCATCGGTACCGGGGGAATTACTTCCCCCGGGGCCCGGCGGGCGGGGCCGGCAGCTCCCGCCGTTTTGGGCAGCGGTTGTGTCTCCGCGGCCTTTTTCCTGTCCGCCGCAAGCGGCGGACGAAGAATTGGCGCGGGCGGCAGCCGCTCCTCAATCCCGGCAAGCCGGGCGTCCAACATCGCGCCCACCGTGCGGGCGATGATATGCGTGAGCATATCATAATCCACACCGGCGTGCGCAGCGGTTGGTGTAGGAACCGGCTCCGCCACAACGGCGGTAGCCGGAACCGTTCTGGGGATCGCGGCGGATATATGAACCGGCTCGGGGGCCGGGACTTTTTCCGCCGCGGCGGCCTTGGCCTTCCGCTTAGCGGGCACGGGACCCGGTTCCGCCGTTACAGCGGGAACCGGGGCCGCATCCGCAGCGGGGGCCTTCATGGCCTTCCGCATCTGCTCGAACTCCTTGCGGTAGGAGAGGTTCTCCTCCCGAAAGGCGCCGAGCTCGGCGCGCAGCCTGGAGTTCTCCTTGCCGAGTCTCCAGGCTTCCGACTCTGGATTCCGCGTCACCAGCGTGTCGAGTATGTCCGACAGCCGGGTCGTAGCCTCCTTCAGTCGGCGTACGTATGCGCCCTTCAGGTTGCCCGACGTCTGGGCGACCTGGAGGATGTCGGCGAGCTGGGCGCTCGCCGCTAGGCGGAGCTCCCCAGGGCCGAGCACACGAATAAGCAGAAGACGCGAATCGCGTCGTCGAGTGCGTACTCCAGCGAATCTGGGACGCTGCCCGACGGCGCGATGTCTACGTGGTCCACGAAGGCGCTTGGCCCCTGCACAGGTGAAGCCCGTGCAGGTGGCGTTTGCGCCCTGTACACATTCTCTACGATGGCGTTCGCCGCGCTCACGGCCATGAGAACGGCCGAGTTCGCGGCGAGCACCACCTCCTTACCTACGGCCGTGTGTGCCGCGCTCTTGCGCGCGGCACGCACGGCGGGAACCCTAGGCGCGGCGGGAGCCGAAGGCGGCCCCATCGTCGCGCTCTCCTTTTCGCGGGGCCCGGCGGCGGTGAGGTCGACCACCGTCGATGCCCCTCCTATCGAGGCGGGCGGCCCGGTAGCCGTGACAACGGCTGGACCCGGGCGCCCGAGACGAGGTTCCGCGGCGCTGCGGCTGCGACGAACCAACGAGGACTTCTTCTCGCGCGTCTCGCCTAACTCCTTCATGGCCCATCCATTATTGGAGCCGATGTGGTCCCGCTTGCGCGGTACACTCGGCTCCCTGGGGGCCTTCGGGGTGCCTGGGCCGTCCATTGCTGGAGGCCCTGACCCACAAGGAGACCAGAAAGGCGCGCGAAAACACTACACACACAAAAAACCGTTACAAAAGCGCGCGCAACCAATTTTGCGCAAGGCACTAGCAAGCGGAGAGAGAAATGAGACTCACCGGCCAAAACTGCTTTCCGCACTGAGATCCGATCGAACAAACACTAGTACACTATCACCTGTACACAGAACTAGCAATTTATCGCTTTTCCAGGTAGAAAAGCGCGAAAAATTGTATTAAATAGATGTGAGGAGCGCATTCGTGACCGCTACGCAAGGAAGCTGATCACGAACTGGCGTGTGGTATACATCAAGTCGGGGTAGCTCTAGCACCCCCGTAGGAGTGCTTGCATCACCTGGGTCAGGGAGACCCACCCACAAAAACCCCTGGCGGTTCCTCTATACATCCCATGTCCATGCTGTGAGCTCGCTCGCGCATTCACCTCTAGCCTGTATAGAATACACCTAACCCCCTACCCCCAGCTTAGCAATATTTTAGGTTTTTGCATGGATAGTACGTCCATGGGTTTATGACTTTGGAAAGGAAGTTGACAATACGTATGTATATAATATGTGAAATGTCTAACTTGATTACTTTTTGTCGAGATGGATTGCTTTATGGATACCCTGCTTGCTATACTGGGATATATGTACATACCTACAGTAAAATAGTTCGTAATTCGTAGCGATTGTTGAATATTCGTTAAACACCCCGGTATTTCTTATCACCCGAGCTAGGCCGACGGGAGTAATGTTTAGTCAGTGCTGCAATCATAGTAGTTGTTGACCCATTCGCAACTTTCCTAACTTGAATACTGTGTGTACCTATATAATATCCTTTTATAAGAGCAGTAGGGTAGTGTTGGCCTCCAAATCGCAACTACCAAAGTACCAAATTAACATCCCCAGTTATCTACCCTATCACTTTTTGATAGCACTTTCTTAAATACTTTCGATGGCGATTCACGAATATATGTGGTGTTGAAATTAGTAATACTATTTCAATTTCAAACAAACCTTTATTCTTCCTCTAGTGTAACATCTTAACAGCATCTTCGATTAACACATCTCACTATTTAGGTATATAATACCATCGTCTTTCGTCCAGCACCAGCTCTCAACCTACGCTACCATTCGATAGTTACTTGTCTTATTTCCATCATCGTCTACTTTTATCTTTTTTAATTCATCATCTATCTTTTTGCTCACACATCGTACACATCGTTCGGAAACACTCTAGCTTCTCTATGCAAAACCACTGATACCTTTAGAAATATTCACAATCCCACATATATAACATAAACATTTAATCTAATACTCTCATTGGCTCTTTTACAAATTACAGAGGAACGTCTCATTTTTCCCACTTACTCAAACAGCGATTACTTTCTGAGTCGTTCTTGGGGGCAACGATTATAATCAACAATTCATTCCGTGAGCATCCAGTCTCTGGCGACTGCTCTATACTAGGCGATCCCGACATAAATTCTCGAAGTAAAGACAAATTACACGACCTTTTTTTCCTTTGGCTTCCCGTAGGATAACGGGTTCCGGCAAATCCCTTCGAACGTGCCGTTTAATGGAATGATTACATATTCCTACTTAACTCAGCGCAATGTTTCGTTGAATACTATTAGATATGTACATACATTTCCGGGCGGAAGATTTACTACGACATCTGCTTCACTATCTTAGAGTTTTTCCTTGGGAAAATAGTGGTCCCGGCGGTCTTGAGGCTGTTGATGTATGTTTTAGGGCACGCTACTTTTTTGCGTTAAAAAACTTCTACCTATTATTGTGTTTAGGCAATGTTTTATAATTATGTAAGTAAGAAATGTTGAACACGAGTATGGATTGTATTGTTCTTGCAATTCACGAGGCGAGCGGGCTTAACTTGTAGTAAATACGCATCTGTGTGTGTGCATGTGACCAAAAGCGGGCATGATTGGTTGCTAATCGTCCGTTTAGCGGACGAATAACAAGACACTTATTATTTTTGTAATTTTAAACTTAAACTTGATAAATATAAATATCAACCTTGGTTCTAACTGGTATGAATTACACGTTTAAAACTGAAGCAATTCAATCGCCAGGGACTTAATCGAATTTGAGTTCAGCACTTAAATATTCATTCTGGGCATATCTTTCGTAAATATATTAGGAATGTATAGCCACCTATTTAAACAATCTATTTGTTGCCTACACTCATTATAAAGAAATAGCGTTAATCGATCATCGATTTGCAGCGAGCCATCCCGCAGGCTTGCCTTATACCCGTCACCTCATTACAACACTTCAGAGATTTACTTTGACGGCACACGCAAGGTCTCTTGAAATACGGCGTTCTAGCCTTATTATGGTGAGAACTCATGTAAAATGAATAAAATGTATTTTTGTCGTAAGACAAAAGTTCGATTATAACCTTAAATATTTACTATATTATTATTGTAGTAGACAGAGATGATGGATCTCCACTTGCTATGATAATGACATACCTTTACTTCATCTATTTTCATTTATCTCTTCATACATTTGACAAATCCATGTGTATTTGAAGTACTATTACCTAATCCTTCTACATTTGGCTATGATATTAACTAATAATATGGTCGACGATGTATGCAACGTGCCTTGCCTATAAAGTATCAATTCATATTTGACTTGAAGATACAGGTAAACAAATATTTTATCATTGCGTTCCACATCTCAGTAGTTCGCAGGAAGTATGCAGTGCAAAGTGCTTTGTTTTGAATTAGTGGAATGTCCACAAAGTAGTGACAGAACAGGCCAGACTGGCCTGACGTTTGATGGTGCAATCGAGAGAGCGAAATTAGAATGACCAGTCCTATTAGTCCACTATCCGAAGTGTATCCTATAAAAAATACGAATTTGTAAGTATATTGTTATTACGGCTTGTTGTTTTATGGGATCCACCGACCGCCACTCGTTTTTTTAGCCGACTCTTAAAAGAATGAGTGGCAGACGGTCTTGTATCACGTTGTGCTTTGAAAGCTACTTATTAATATGGGTGGATTAACACATCAAGAGTCGGTTTGAGTAGTATCTTAAAAATGTTTATAACAGTTGAACAACACCATCTTTCTCTTCTTTCAGAATATATTTAATTCATATTTTAGAGAATAAAGAAGTACAATACACCTCAATCATTTGTAAATTAAATACATTGTAACTATATTCCAATATATTTGAGCGCGTGTTCAATTTAATTTCTTATTTTTGCCTTGCCTTGCCTTCGACCCGTTTTTTTTCAGTAGCCAAAAATACATATTTTCTAATACAAATACATAATAAGCAATACGTGGTAGATTAACGTACTGAAAAAAATCATTCATGCATTGATTAAATTATTATTATATAAATACGAACTATGATATGTAATATTAACTATATTTTATATTCTTCCATATAACCTTAAGTGAAGTTGTCTGATCAATTTCGAAATGTTGACTACCAAAGTAACTAAAATAAAATCAGTGTGTATCCACCTTTATAAACGTTTCGGATTATCCAATATGTTGAGACATGATATGATGAGATTAGAATAATAACGGTTTTTTGTTTACCCAAGGTAATACATACATATAAATATCGATGGTAAACATACATATAAAATTGTGAGTTATAAATAATAATTTTGAGTAAAATTTGTTTAGTAATACATACATACATTTAGGGTGGGTATTCATGTTTTTAAACTAGATGTTGTGACGTGGTATCCTGAGCCCTTGAGTCACAATAAAGAGAAATCATTTGATCGCCTTTTTAAGTCATCCGAGGGTTGATTTCTACTCCAGCTAACGGATCAGTACTACACCTCAATGAGATAACGTTGCCAGCATTTTCGGCACTTTACGCGTAGCTGGTGACCTGGGTTCAGTATTTTATTAGGTTGCAAGGAAAGAAGACATATTAGTAAATAGCGATATTAAAAACTTGCTGTGTACACCATTATATTCAAGTGGGTTTTGGATTTCATATTCGTGTTTTCTAAACCCTACAAAATATTAAAAGGAAAGTTCAGTTAACTTGATTATAAAAATGTTAATATGTATTTACTAACGTACACGTATATTCAGGGACTCTCACTAATGTTCTCAGCATTACATACCTTTAATATAAAAGAAGGAATCAACAGAGTTCATTGCAGGTAATATCAGTGTGTACATATATGTATTCAATGTGCCTGTTGTGTGAGCAAATTGGATTTCTGATCTTCGAAGATTTCGATTAGAGATGATCGGATTTCTGTCAGGAGCGTGGTCTAGAATTTTTGATATAGCCATGGAACTGTTAACTACGACTGTGTTGTTGTGTTGTTTTGACTTAAAATAGTCTAATAGCAACCTATTAGACTATTTTAAGTCAATATTTAGGTTGTATAAACAAAGGTATTTTCTTATATTTATTTTACTTATATCTTTTATTTCATTTGAGTTTGATGAATATCATTTACACTAAGCTTTGTTCTTTATTTATATCGACGGCCTCTGTGGTTGAGCGGGCCAAGCCTTTGACGGCTTGCCTCGCTGCAACACAGAGGCTCCGGGTTCGATTCCTGGTATGGTAAATTTTGGAAACGAATTTTCTCCGTTATTCACTATGGACTGGGATCGGCCCCAGAGTAAGTAGTCCGTTGTATATTACCCATAACACAAGCGTAACTTGCTTAATTTAAAGATATACAATATGTGTGTTTGTTTGCCGAATATTATTTTATCTATATATAAATAATAATAACTATTAGTCCAAGAAAGCGAGTTGTAGCTCAAGTAAAGCAGTACATCTTTCCACACCTTCAGTTACTCGCATTCGTTGTTCTTGTATGATATTTTCGCAATAGCCCAACCTTTAAAGATCCCATCTTCTACAATGGTTTTCCATTAGTCGGGGCTTGTTCTCAGTTGCGATATTATAATGCATACAGAAACAACATAGTCACACTTCAAATTTATTTGTCAAAATCTTTGGGTTGCACTTTTTATGCTTCATGGAAGTTTTCCAAAATTTCAGGTCATTATTATCACCTATGATATAAAACAACATCTAATTATCAGTTCACAAAAGTCTTTTAGCTGAGCTTAGATTCTCTCATTTCCAGGGAACGGGTAGTGTGCGGTAGTAACATCCCACGCTTGTGCAAGATAGATTAGTGAGTTACAAACGTCATAAATCTCACATTTTTCACGATATTTTCATTCATCGTCAGCATATAGCCATTGTTACAATATATTTACTTATTAGGCCATAAAAAGTATCTAGCGGTGCTTTTATTAACCCATTTCCATTATTTAACCGACTTCAAAAAGGAGGAGGTTCTCAATTCGTCTATGTTTTTTTTATCGTATGTTCGTTACTCGATTTCTCCGTTAATTATGGACCGATGTTCAAAATTTTTGTTTCAATCGAAAAGTTAAACTCCCGAATTAGTCCCATTGTCACCATGTCGGGATCTAATGAGTGGATTCCAAGGAATTAGAGAAACTCACAAAAATTGGTAGCCAACTTTTTCGTAACACGAAATCTCCCTCAATTGTTAACCAATTTCCGTTACTCATAAGTGTATACTTCCGAAGTAGCTCCATGGCCACCAAGTCAGGATCTGATGAGTGGACCGGATCCCAGGGCTATCGAGCATAATCCTTATTAAAGAACACCGTGCGCCTAAATTCTTGGAAAAATATTGTATATGCGTGTAGCTATTACATTTTCTATAGGCACTTAATTTTTTATATGTATGTTACGCAATTTCGTCATCAATTGTGGATCGATTTTGATAATATTTTCTTTAATCGCAAGTATTTATACTCCCAACGCGGTTCCATGGTCACCAAGTTAGGATTTGACTAGTGGATACCAGAGAAATCGAGAGTTACCCTCATTAAAAAACGTCGAGAGCCTACATTTTCAATAGAAAAGCTTGTATACGCGTGCTAGTATTACACCTGATTTGTGTATCGCAAGGAAATTGAAGAGTGAGATCGCAAATTTATATACGCGTGCCAGTTGTAAAATTTCTACAGGTGCTTAATATATTATTTCTAAATCTATTGAAGTATTTGCGCAACTAAAAAGTACAAAAGATTTTTTTTGACAAAAACAAAACCGACTTCGCACTAAAAACAAAAAAATAAATATTTAACCAACTTCTTTCTTCAACATCTAGAAGTCGGTTACAAGAAAAACCTAAAAAATACTATATTTTGTAAATTTGTTGTTGTTCTTTTATGTTTTACTTGGCACCGTCTTCTAAATATTGTAGAAAAAGTCGGTTAAATATTTATTTTTGGTTTTAAGTATGAAGTCGGTTTTGTTTATGTTAAAAAAATATTTATTAGAAGAAGGTACAAATCAAAAGAAATAGGAATCCGAAATTTAAAAGTATACTTTTATAAGTAACATAAAACAAGTCATTAATTAAAATTTCAGCCGCTTTTCAGTAGCCGTGATCATGGCTGCTCAAAAGCGACCGAAACGTTGGTATAATAAAAATCAAATAAATTACCGCGCTTAAAACCGTTAAAACGCAGTTTTGTTATATTAATTAAAATAGTTTATACCTTTCTCAATATTACACGTAAAATTTACAACACGAACTCTTCCACAATTATCGCTCCACCTGCCAATAAGCTGGACTCTGTCACATGAAAGCCCATGTCTTTGTGAGGAAGATTGATAATGTATAGCGTCACTGTTGCCAAGTTAATTGCAATCACCCGACCGGGCTCCGTAATACAATATGAATATTTAACATTCACAAGCAAACATGTATGCGAAGCACACTGAATACTCCTCACAATGATTTTAATGTAATTTAACTCATCTGTTTTCATGTCGATCGTAAGTACGAGTACGATGTTAACTATTTTATTGAATATTTGTTTGCATTATATATGTATCATTTTGTATTGGTAAACAGTTTTTAAATTGAATGTTATTATTGAGCACTAATTATTTATTTAACGGGAAGTCACTCATACAAATTAACGTCAATATATATTAATAGTACTACTAAATACTATTATACTACTAATACTTAAAGGAGATTAATAATAATAGTAATAAATCGGCAGACAAGCACACACACTGTATATCCCCAAATGAAGCAAGTTACGCTTGTGTTATGGGTAATATACAACGGACCATTCTGGGGCCGATCCCAGACACCCAGACCATAGTAAATAACGAAGAAAATACGTTTCCGAAATTTACTATACCAGGAATCGAACCCGGAGCCTCTGTGTTGCAGTGAGGTAAGCCGGCAAAGGCTTAGCCCACTCAACCACAGAGGCCGTCATTGATTGATCCTTTGTTAGGTGCCATTAATTTGGCGTAAATGGCATGATTTTTTATTTTATTTTTTTATTGCAGGAGTTCAGCAGACAGGCAGACGGCCCACTTGATGGAAAGCGGTTATTATCGCCTATGGACATTTGCAACACCAAAGGTGCTACAAATGCGCTACTGCTCTCTTAAGGGAGACTGGAACCTGGTCACTAATGCCGGAAAATAAATAAAAATTATGCCGGAAATTAATAAATTTTAAGACTACTCAAAATTATTTTAATTTAATTTTCAAATTGAAATAATGCGCTGTCATATGGATGTTTCACGTATAGCATTAAAATCTTTGATTTTAAAGTTTTAATAATTGATCTTTAAATCTTCAACTTTGGGAAATAAGTTAAAACTAATTGAAAGATAACGTGTAGCTACTTTCTTATTATATGTCAACGATAGCTTAACTACTATTAAGTATAGTTGGCTCTGAGTCAAAAACATGTTAACTTAGTGAAATTTTGTTAAAACAATTTTCTTATGTGCAATGTGCATTAAAAGTATAGTGCACAAAGTGCGACGTAACACAAGAACCGACGTCCTAGGCTTCTTAAAAGGAATGTCTCAAGGAACATACAAGTATGCAGATGTTAATGAAATTATTTCTGGGAAAGTAAGATCTGAGACGGGTGCATTGCCCCCAAGTGCTGCCAGCAATTTGCATTTTGAATACTAATGACGAGGTGCACTCGACGCAGCGACAAGGCCAGCTCTATAGAATAATAATAAAACTGAATAAACCCAATTACTTGCTAAAATTATGCTAAGCGTTTCCTGCTGGCCTGGAAAAGTAAAGTTTACAACAGGTTAGTAACATTTTTCACAGCCTCTACTTTTACATTCTATTGACAACCACTTACCATCACTTAGACCACTAGTGTACAGTGGTCTAAGTGATGGTCTGTTTCTTTCACTGTAACATAAAGGTATAAGGTTTCGATTTCAGCAGGGTGAATTTTCTAAACGAACTTTATATTGTTTATTCTAGTCTGGGTGTTTGAGATAGGCCCAGCATTAAAAAGTTAATAAGTAAAATTAGTTTAACAAAATTTTAGGTCGTTTCGGTCTTACTCTAAAAGGAAGGTTTGCACCAAAAATCAGCGTTGTGTCGGATATAATTCCGGCACAGCAATATGCTGAGTGCAATGCGACGTAAAAATTCTCAAAGTATGCTATGTAAACTAATAATACGTAAGTTATATAATTACGTCGCTATTTCTTCAAATAAAGTCTTTTTCTTTCTTTCTATTTGTCAGTTTGATATTATCCATAACATAATAGTAACTTGATAAGCATTTCAATTTACAACCTGTATAATATTTTATTAAGTTTTCGCGACTTGTATACATAATAAAACTACGTTTTAACGGTTTTAAGCGCGATAATTTATTATTCCGACGTTTCGGCTACACTGAAAAGTAGTCGAAACGTCGGAACAACAAAAATCAAATAAATTACCGCGCACAAAACTGTTAAGTCGTAGTTTTATTATACAACCTGTATGTTTGTAAGTAGGGTATTTGTGTAAGTCCTAGGTACTACTGCTGAGATAAAAAGGGCATAGCCTAATGTGTAAATAGAGCATTCAAATTGCTTTGTAATAAACATTAAAAATTCTCTGTCGGATTGACTTTTAGAGCGTTAAAGGGAATTCCACAATGTTGTAAAAAATAAGGCGAGCGCTCGCACACGGATTCAACGCAATATGGCGATAAGGAGTGCTTTTATTAAATTTTCTCGCATCGCCTGACTAATGTTGTCCAGCTGACGCGCATCCGACACACTTACTCTTTTTCACACGCCAACTTGTCTGTACGAATCGCTTGACATTTTCTCCTTGTCTAAGGATCTATCTATGTATGGTTTGTAACATATTTCTATTGCAATCCTTATGTATATGCTCGTATTATTGTCAATGCGGTTAAATTCTGGTTTATTAGAATTTCAGATGTTTTACCAATATAAATTGGAAGCATGAAGTGCTCGTTTCCTTAAATTTTATTTCCTTTTTTTTCATAAATGAAGTACTTAAAAAATACCAGATTAATATTATCATGTAATCTAAAAAGTCTAATAAGTAATTTAAGTATAACATAAATTAATTAAAAGTACTGAGAAAGCTTCCATTAGCAGCACTATGCTTATTGTCACTATCAAGGCGAAGGCGAAAAAAACTTTTGAACTAGTATCTGGAAACAAAACTAAATTGTAGTGTAGTGTAATACTAGCTATTAATAAAAAACACATGAACAAAGTTTATTTTAATAATTACGATATGGTTTCATTTTGATAAAATAAACAACAAACAAGTTTACGTAAAATCAACTTGATTTATTTATTTTATTTTTTAGTTTGGTTTGCAAGCTGGCCAACTCAGCTTACTTACTTTTAAACAAAACTAGAACACAGAGAATATGGTTGCTAAATAAATGGCCTTCTTGATGCGAACACAGGATGCATCATGTATAGACATCGAGTACATAATAATTTAGAAAAAAAGAAAA
The DNA here is from genome assembly GCA_039645545.1 of Dendrolimus houi. Taxonomy (NCBI): domain Eukaryota; kingdom Metazoa; phylum Arthropoda; class Insecta; order Lepidoptera; family Lasiocampidae; genus Dendrolimus; species Dendrolimus houi. The sequence goes on from CM077132.1 coordinate 13,046,350, forward strand.
GATATAAATAAATTATGAAGTTCAATAAATAATTAATAAAGAGTGTGAAACTTCTTGATGTGCTTAACCGATACATTGAAAATATCGAGCTCATGGCAGTGATTATTGTAGGCAGTAGAAAGACGGTATAGTGGTGAGTGTTGACAGTACACAGTGCGACATGCTGGTAGAGCGAATGTTTTACGATTATGCAAACGGCATCCATCTCGTGGTACAGCGAAATTTAGTTTGTCGAGAAGTTCGGGGCTGTCAATTTTGCTGTTTAAGAGTTTATAAAGAAATAGAATATCTGCAGTCTTGCGTCGCAACTGCAGTGGTATTGCTTTGTAGTATTCCAATCTAGAATCGTAACTATTTAGACTATGGCAGCGATTATTAGCGTATGTAATGTGGTAAAGAACTGTTTTTGTAGTTTTTCTAATCTCTGTACATGAACAGTGTAAGATGGGTTCCAAACTGGGCTAGAATACTCAAGTAAACTGCGGACATACGTATTGAATAGGATAATAGGTATCTCAGGCTCTTTGAAAAGTCTAGTTTGTCTTATAACAAAACCAGCAAATCTAGAACCTATTTTGGTGATAAATCGATGTGTTTCCTAAAATCTAACTTCATGTTAAGATGTAAACATAGTAGCTCAAAATGTCATTCGTACTTCTACTTAGATTCAGCAATCTATATTAACAATGATTTACATAGAACATTCTATAGTTTCGAAGTCATTTTAGCAAAAATGGAAACCTTATAAAATTGTATCTGTCCGTTCAGCCATCTTTCGCTCGTTCGTCTGTTTGCATGTCATAGTAATTTATTTCAGAAACGACAAGGTCTAGCGCTGGTTTGCTTTTAAACAATAGCTAAGAATAAAACGGCAGCAAGAGGGTATCAAACGTTTGTTCATTTTTTAATTAAAGATTAATCGTTTTGTTTTCTGCTACTTGCCAAGAGGCACAGCCGTTGTTTCCATGTAATTAATTAATTAATTTAAATATCCATGCTCAATTATCAAACTCTTTAATTAACTTTGGCTTTAATTCGTTGATTTATTTACTTTAGCTAATTCTGCCTCTAATTTAGCAAATTTTATTGAGCTCCGTTAACTTTATTTGTTTTCGATCTCCTCTTCTTGCTTTTATTTAACTTTTGAAGGTCAACTCTTGTATTTAATGAAAAAATTTGCTTTCAGGAATACTTCAATTTAGATTACTGTTATAAGAATATATACTTTGAAAAAATAAACAACCTAAAATTACATTTTCATAAAACGTTTTGGTTCTTCCCATGACTATGCCTGGGGTTTGCTCATTTAGCATTGCTATCCAGTGTTGCAATGCAGCCAGCCTTCATATGGTTACGCTTTGCTCTGGCATTTGGCTTTAATCTGGTACGTAAGTTAGTAGACCAATTTTTAATTTTTATACTTTTAGATAATATTTGGATTAATTTTATCAGTAAATCATAATTCTACCTCGTCGAGACTTAATAAATATGTTTGAAGAGTTTGTTATTGTAAATGAACTCTCGATGAACAGTCGTGTTAAAATAAAGCGGTAAAAGGATGCATACAATCATTATAAAAATGCCTAAGAGGTAAAGAACAAAACCAATAATGCTGACTCAACAAAAACGTTTTATTTATTTGTGATTCATTGCATGTCTATTATTATAAATATAAACATTCAATGACAAAGAGAGATATTGTATAACTTTCACACACGTAGGCGTTATCGCGTCAGTGAACCAAAAACTTTTAATGGCGCGAATCGTCAGCAGTCTGTCTAACAATTCTAACACTTGAAACTTGTCATACTGTGAGACCAAAGTGTAATGTATGCTCAAGTTACGCATTGTATGAATTAATGAAAACACTTTATTGTTCGTCATAGATTAAAAAGTAATAGTCTAAATAAGACCGTAAGTTTTTACTATTTGCAATATAGGATGAACTAAGGACGGTTAAGCGATCTCTTCCAAGCAACCCCCTTTCCTTTGAAAATATAAAATAAAATAGATGTATTATTCAGTTCTAAATAGTGAACATGTGCAGCCATGATTATAAGTCTTTCGGCTCCAAAAGGGGCTTACCAATACACTCTTTACTAAAGTCTAACTACTGTCCCGGGATATAGATATATAAATATTTATGTTACAATAGGTTGGGGAAAAAGTCTTTTCGCATATAGTATGTATGAACTTGTAATAAGATCTCTTTGGCTATACCATTTGTATCTGGCTGGTTTTGGTAACATTAAAAAGTTTTAATTTTAAAGAAGACAATTCCAAATTCAAATTAGGAAAATGAGTGATTTTCATTTGTTTTTCTAATTGTTAAAATGAGTGTATCTAATGAAGAAATTCGATACATTTTAAAATTTTACTACAAAAAAGGTAAAAATTCAACACAAGCCACGAAAAAAAATTGTGATGTTTATGGACCTAATGCAGTATCTGTGAGAGTAACGCAAATTTGGTTTAAGCGTTTTCAATCCGGAAATTTTGATATCAAAGATGCACGTCGCTCTGGTCGCCCTGTTACGGACAAAATTGATGCCATTTTTGAAAAAGTGGAGCAAGATCGGCATATTAGTAGTTACGATGTAGCTGGACAACTGGGAATTAACCACAAAACGGTTTTGGCGCATTTGAAAGAAGCTGGGTATACAAAAAACAGAATTTTTTGATCAGAAGCCCCAAAATTTTTATAGCAATGGGATCACGTCGCTACCTACAAGATGGCAAAAAGTTATCCAACAAAATGGCACCTACATACTTTAGTCAAACGTAAATAAACTTTATAAAAAAACCTTTTGAATTTTTATATAAAATGCGAAGAAATGTTTTTCCCAACCTATGTAGAGCTTACGATAGTGCTGTCAGTATTCTGGTCTGTAAACAAGCTGGCAGGCAAAGAACAACAACAAGACAAGTGTGGGGTATGATTAAACAAGTCACTAAAACTATAGTTATGTTTCTTAATAAATAAACTTTTTATATAGTTTTGACGTAACTATAAGATTAAAATTCTGAAAAAATGAAAACGTTATCTTAAATAATCTTAAGTTGAAATATAGGGCATTTTTATTTATCTTTTATTGCCATTTTTAGGTAGGGTTTTAGCGAGTATCCGCTAATAGCTACGAGTCTCAGATTATCTCAGTGCTTGATCCAGGCCAGCAAGATGTGTAAACATGGAAATGTTTTTGACAAAAATACTTGAAAAGCAAAACTTTCGACATCGCAAAAAATACATGTTTTTAAACTTTTTGCTGGCGGTACGGTTTGGTGTAACAAAAGGACATAATGTCTTTTTCCTATAAACCTTAGAGCTTGTTAAGCAACTTACTTTTCCCTTGAACACTTTTCTAATGCCTAATGATTGATACAGTAATTTCTTAGTAAAAGTAAAAGATCCGAAATATTTTATACTTAATGATGACATTTATGATAAATAATTTTCTAGTATAGAAGTGATTATATTGTTACGAGTCGCGAGACTCGAATTAAACTGCCGTTAGAATTACTATAGAGTTTATTAGAACTATACAAACATGTATAATACAGGTACAAATATAAAACGCGCAAAGTCCGTCACTTATTAGATTCCCGATTGTAGTACACACGTCTTGCTTTGCTCGTGGCTATCTCTCGACTCCCCTGTCCCTCAATCCGGGCGTTGCTTTATACTGCACAGATGCAATATGTCTGCCCGGCCGCGTGGACCGAATTCCCTAGAATCAGTTTGTACTTTAAATCCGGCACACCTGGCTAATGACTGCCATAAAAGATTACAATATACAATGGGCTATTTTCTAATCACAAATTTTAAATACAAAGTAAACAAAAGAAGTCCAAATTCCGACAGATAATAAAATGTGTTTTTACTGGTATGCAGGTGTGAATTTGTTTTTGTCGTCGTCTAGGTCGTAACAATATTGTAGTTTGAAACAAACACAATATACGAGTATGTAATGCTAGGTAAAGTAATATTATACTTTATTTAAATATAATGTCTGTAAAAATGTAACTATTGAGAAATTAATATAATTCATATCTTTAAATATTAGCTACCAACGAACTAATTGTGTTTTTTTTATTAACATGTCTTAGCACTCTTACCTGCGTTTCATTACAGTAGCTTTTGCACACCAAGATTGATAAGTGAAACATTTAATTTTGACTAGATGAAATTTCCATGTTTCGGGTCCAGATTTGAGACGTCTATGACATAATTATATATCACAAATAAATTATTTATAATAAATATATTTTATTCTTATTATATTTGGAGTTTGAGTCACATGAGTTTCCTGTTAACTAAGCCTATAGTCTGGTTTTTGCCCCAGTTATAATTAGATATATCACTCTTAATACCAGGTGTATGCATAAGTCTTTTCCGGTTTTACTAAGTGATGGCACCACTGAACAATACGCCACGTATAAATTTGACACCACGTCAGTTTATTTGTATGAAAATAACCTACAAAAACACATACAAGTTGAGTCTGCCAATTGAAAGCATCTTTGTTGTATAGTTAAGTGATCATGTCGACGTTTGTGCTTGAAAAAGAACATTTGCAGCACGCTTTGCTTTTTCTATTTCATCAAAAGAAAAAGGCAGTGGAAAGTCATCGTAACCGTTAACGCACAACGCTATCGCCAACAAATGATTATAGTATCTTAATCATCTATATACTAAACTTAGTAATTTATCCGTATTAGTTGCGGTAGACTTTTTTATTGCAAATATACTTAAACCTAAAAATAAACGTATTACACAAATTAAATTATTTGTATTAAAATTAATAATTTAATATAATAACAGTTAACATTATACAAAATATTGAAGTATTTTTCGCGTTGTGTTTTTAATCATATAATCCAAAAATCAAATTTTTATAGCAGGTACCTATATAAATTTCGAAATGGTTGCAGGGCAAGTTCCGTGTCTTTCGAATTTCGCTGGGAAGAGATTTGCATTTAAAGCGGGTGTACACTATCGCGTAACGTTATCGCGGTGCCTCTGCCGAGCCGCGCTTTAATGTGTCGCCTTCACCAACAAAAAGGTCTCATGGAAAAATAGCGAATACATTTTTCGGAAAGCTGGAAGCAACCCTTTTAGACGGTCTATTAAAAGAAGAAGGATCTATTCTCGTTGCTTTTGTGTAGCTTCTTGACGGCGCAGTTAGATAGGAAATATGTGTACATTTTTCATGAAAATGTGGGTCATACAGTAGAGAGGGGAGGTAGATAAAATACAGGGACAACGGCCAAGTCTTGAAAAAGTGGAAAGATACTGTCAGCTTAGCTGACGCTATTTTTTGTGTTCTGCTTTATGAGGTATGTTTAGTAATATATTAGTTTAACTTTTTGTCAATTTTTTTATTGCTTGAAATAGGCAATCAGGTAGACAGCCCACCTGATGGAAAGTGGTTACCGTCGCCTATATACGTTTGCAACACCAGGGGTGTCGCTAACGCGTTGCCGACGTCTAAGAAATTTTATAAAGCCCTTCTTAAAAAAACCCCTTATCATATCGCAAGGGGAAAACTATGGTGGGAAGTTCCCTACAGATTAACGTTGTATGCGGAATAAATGTTCTAGAAAACCGTTGCCCAGTTGAGCGTGGGAGCTCTAGGAAATGGGGGTGAACATCCTGTCGTTGGCGAGCTGTGCGGTTGTAGAAGTGAGGCGTTGGCACCAGATCAAACAATTCCTCGGACCACTACCCGTTATACAGGCGGTAGAATACGCAGAGGGACGCGAAGTCTCTCCGAAGGTTAAGCGGTTCTAAATCGCCTGTTAGTATGGTATCGTCGACGATACGAGTCCAGGGGGTCAGTCTGGTAAGCGGGTGCCCCGACCCATAGATGTGAGCAGTACTCCATATGCGGTCTGACTTGCGCTTTGTAGAGTGCAACTCGTTGCCGCGGGGTGAAGTAGTGCTTGGACCGGTTTAACACACCAAGTTTTTTAGAGGCAAGTTTGGCCTTGCCTTCCAGATGATCCCAAATTTGTACGTTGTTCGTTATGTCGACCCCAAGGATCCCAATACTATTAGAGATCGCGAGGGGTGTTCCTTGGAATTGTGGGGCATTGACCAAAGGGGTTTTTTTGGGTGAGAATGGGCAGACTTGTGTTTTCGTGGGGTTAAAATGGACAAGATTTTGTCGTCCTCATTCAGAGGTAACATAATAGATATAAGCCCCAAAATAGGGCTAAATGGGTTTTTATACACGATTTTTTTAATACATTTATATATATATATATATACACACAAACACATACACACACATATATATATATATATATATATATATATATATATATATATATATATATATATATATATATATGTGTGTGTGTGTTAAGCATTATAATTTAGTGATACTTAAGCTTTTATACATGAAAATGTGTGTTTGTGCAGTTCACATGCAGTAGAAGTGAAAATTAAGAGAATATACTCATCGATAATTCTTCTTTAACATTTGTTAATACAAATATAATACCTTTAGCCTACATCCGTCAACATATTATAATTCAAAAAAATAAATCTAAATTACACTTTAAAGCATTAACATGAAGTTCAAAGTTCAATGCACTGTTACGCACAATTTCTTTTCATCTACGTATAAAAGATTATCTGCCTTAAGTATATACAGACAGAGCTAAAATTCATTTGCAATCTTTTAAGTTTTATTTAAATTGAAAATTAATATTAACGGGTAAAGAGAAATGTGTTTTATTTTGATTTAAATAAGGTTGAATTTTATGTGTTAATCTCGTATTAGTGTCGCTTTTTCGTTTCATCAACTTTCAAATCACAACGATTCTAAAGAAGTTTCACAAATTTGGATTGAGTATTATTTAAAATTTGCACTGTATGGTTTGGAAATAAAATGGATCCATGTTCTAGGAAATGTTCTGCCTCCAAACAAAAAATCTGTTCGCGCCATCCAATTCAAATCCTCCGTCAAATTATTTTCGCAACTCTCCACTTTTCCTAACTACGTTGTCCAATAACCTTTTCCCAGCCGCCATCTTCCGTTTTATTTCGACTATCATTGTCGTACTTACCGCTGTACTGATACTACTGGTTTCTACGAGTGAATCTGCTGTCGACCCTCGTTGCACACAGTCTGCTGTCGATCCTTGTACGACAACGCGGATATCTTACCCGTCAGCAATGTCCTACAAGTGCAGTTATACTGCGCTGAATGTTTACATATAATACCGAGGGCCGCAAGGAGACGAGCCAGAAGATTTACTGCAAAGTTCACGACTTGGTGATCACCGCGCATAGTCAGTGCAGCCCAGAGGCACGCAGGTTAGTATCCCTTTTATCCATTACCAGCAATCTTACCATCTCCATTTCGGAAGGGCGTTCAATTCCTAACACTCGGTTGTCGCGTTGACATCTATAATAATTTAATTTTGGTTGTTAAGAGGTTTAAATGTGACTTTCGCACTTATAATGTTACTGTGGATTATTAAAATGAAAACGTTTTAATTTTTTATTAATAAGGAAAAAAATTAAACATGTTTTTTACTGTTATTCACTCGTTTGATCTGTAAAACAAAGGTAAATTAGTTCACTTTTTCATTAGTATATAAATGAGCACTTAAACCGCTCTCAACCCGCAGTTGAGTGGTATCAAAATAAAACGCCTTACGCTTTAACACATTTCACCGAAGTTCCCTGTCCCTGCAGGTAGTCTAACTTCAAAGCGGCTTACAAACGGACGCCCCTAGACAACATTCGCTAATTTACTTTGATGTCACCCCTCGCAACCCCCGCTCATCCCCTCGACACCATAACGAGAAAACGCGTCTTCAAACTTTAAACCTGGCGCGAGGTAAAATAATATTAAACGTTCGCAACAATTTCCTAATACTCTTTTTAAACGAGAAATTGTTTTACAAAGTTCTTTTAAATAGGAATTTTCTTGACAGCGCAATGGAAGGCGTTTTTATTTGTAACTTTAATTTAAAATCAAATGAATAACTTCCAATTGAGAAAACATTTTTGTACTAAGGTCTTTATTTTAGGCCTTGTGGTATTTTATTTCATTATCTGTACGAACTTTATTGTATTAAACAAAGTATTATGCAACAAACCTTTAGAAAAAATACATGTGAATTTTTTTGTTGTTGTGCACCGTACGTACATAACTATGTAATATTGTATACTGGTATATACATGTATGTATTTATACTAACAAATCATATTGTTAAAATTTAACAAGATATTCGAGGATCTGATAGGGCATTTACATATAATAATATTCTTCTAATAACGTGAAGTCTTCTCGTCGACCATCCCGCAATGCTTGAAGACGAAAGTATTCGAGCAGTGCATTCTCTTCGTCCTGACCTACGGGGCCGAGACGTGGACACTTGTTCCACAAGTTCCAAGTAGCTCAACGGGCTATGGAGCGAGCTATGTTGGGTGTTTCTCTTATAGATAGAATTAGAAATGAGGATATATCGTAAGAGAACCGAGGTAACCAACGTAGCTCGCAAAATTAGCAAGTTGAAGTAGCAGTGGGCCAGTCACGTCTGTCACAGAATCGATGGCCGATGGAGCAGACAAGTCCTGGAGAAGAAACCGCGTCTCGGTAAACGTAGTGTTGGTCGCCCTCCACGTGGACCGACGACTTGCGTAAGGTCGCCAGTAGGCGCTGTATGAGGAAGTCGGAGGACAGGGATGAGTGGCGTCAACTTAGGGAAGTCTACATCCAGCAGTGGAGTGCAATTGACTGACAACGAATGTAAGTACATAGAAGTGAAAAGTGATCTTTTGTTAAATATTTGTAGGGAATACAAAATAGGGTAATTTTATCTCCATAATTGCAAAAATTCCTGTGCGGTATGAATACGAAGTCTAAGTAAGTGAAGATGCTTGAAAGCTTCAGGCAGTTAATAAATAATATAAAAAAGATAATATGTAACGCTAAGGCTACGCTAAAGAAAAAACATGGTGGGTAGCGGATTATAAAGGACAACATAGTGATTAAATCTGCCAATTCTAGTTGGAATAATATCGCAGGTGTATTCATATGAGGAAGGGGCAGTCTTAATATGGAGCTTAAATAGTTATTTATAATATTAATGGGGATACAAGTGTATTGATTTCATAAAGATCGGACAACTTCTGTCGTCTCAACAAATCGGCTTTTTGCTTTAATAAAGCGGTAAGTCCAACAAATATTTTTTTATTTGATAATTAAAACAGCACTTTGCATTTTATTTTTCTAAAAAACGTGCTATCTTTTAAAATACATTGTAGATGGGCAGAAAAAAGTTATTCGGTTCAATACAATTATTTTTTGAAAGTTAATAAACTCTTAGGCCCACTTGCACGTTCCTGGGTTACCTCAACTAACTTGGAGTTAACTGCTAACACAGGGTCAAATAGACGATTTATCTTGCGCCATCAGAAGTTAGGTATAAACCCAGGTTTTAAACTTTTAAATATTTAACCCACCGACGTGGAAAGCTTAAGTCGCTAACACAGGGTTAGTGAAGTGTAATCTCAAGTGTATGTTAGCTTTCTAGTGTTTGGGTAGAACTAGGGGCCCAATTCTGCTATTTCAATATCTTAGTGTTGCGGAGATATTCAAAGTACAATTCCATTGCGATAGTGTCAAAAATTTGTATTCTACTAAATCTACAATATGTTCTCAATACCGTCGCAGAAGAATAATAGTAGAAAAAAACTGGTATTACCATTAGTAGAAATATTAGGCGAAATGAATATTGAAAAGCTACCAAAATTTTAAACATTTATTTAACGAGTTTTCTCTTTCAAATGTTTATACAGTGGCGTGCTACGGGCACGCCGTCAGAATTAACAGAATGCCGAAATCAGGCAAACCTACGATTGAGACGACAGTGTCCGGCAATTTTGATGAGATAATAATAGCAGAATCGGGCGTCAGTAATACTTGAATTGTATATTTTTGTCACCTCGAGCTAGCTGCATATTTTTACTGAAGGTTAGGCTCCATCAGCTTTTTTAATCACTATTACGATTTTGTATTTCGCTACTGTATCACATAGAAGCATATCATCACTAGTGTGAAAATTGTGGGCACGTAAGCCCGGCTTTTTATGCATTATTATTAAAAAAATAACCTAGTTTATTACTTTCACACTACAAAAGTAAATAAACGACATGAGACAATACGGTTAAAATAAAAACCTTCAACTGTCATACAAAGCAAGATATATACGGAAGTTTATATACAGTGTGCTGTAGTGTAAACGAGACAGATATATATGTTTCATTTTAAATCTCTGGTTGGGTTACAACAAAAAAACCATAGAACTTTCAATGTCACCAGCTAAACAAAAAAATGTCAGGTTAGTTAGCCCGGTGGTACTTTTTAGTGGCGCAAAGCACAAGGAGAGTTAACATTTTAAGTAACTAATCCCGAGGTTATAAACTCTACATTTATTTATTTAACCTGACTATACGTGCAAGTGGGCTTTATTGTGAGATAAAAGTGTATGCACCTTGCACGATTTGCTGTTTTTCCTTCAATAACTTATAGGAACCAATCACCAGTAACACACTCTCGCATCTATATGATCTATTTCAATATTATTAAAGTTTTACACACGTCGCGGCGCGGTGGTTTATTTTTGAGTTCTTATTTAAATATTTTGAGTAGAACCTTTTGAGTTGTATGCGTACGTAGCGGGCGACTTTTGAAGCGTCTTTTTATGGAAGGAAGGGGTAAAAATCTCCCCAGATTTTAAATACGGAACCAGAAAGAGCGAAGGAATGAAATGATTGGTGCGTATTCTTCTAAAATTTCAATTTTCAAGACATTACATTGTATGGAATCAAAGCCGGGATATTTCGCCTCTTTACATTATTAAAGTAAAGAGGCGAAATATCCTGCCTTTGATTCCATACAATGTAAACTTTATAAAATAAATTTCCGTTATTTACTCTGATCTAGGTAGCGTGATCGCCCCAGAGGCATCTGTTCTGTTTTACCCATAAGCCAACCATAGCTTAGCTTGGATATACAACATTTTTGACTAATACCGATTGAAAAAAAAGTTATTTAAAATATAACTTCATATATTTATTTATTTATTTATAACAACTCTACGGACTCGAGTTTTGTACCCTCTTACAACTTAATTTCTAAGAAAGTTTTTAAAATTTAAGTATACACGGTTATTGGTTATTTTTGTTATTGTGTGTGACATTTATTCAATGATATTTGTGTTGTGGTGTACTTTACGAATAACTTATTATATTAATTTATTCTAATTTTAATACTAAACTTATACTAATGTAGAGTGTATCTGTTACATGCTGGTGTTGTGAGGAAGTGCATGTGCAGTGTGTACCTTCTGTCTACTTATATCCCTATATATATTATCCTAACTAGTGCCATGTGTGTTGTTTTTCCTTTCTGTGTCTGGGTTATTAATTTTTAGGCTCTTTGTTTCTTGGTTTGTTTGTGAAGTGTGCGTGTAATGCAAGTGCGCGTTGGTGTGAGTGTGAGTATGTGTGTAAGTTTTGTTGTTAGTTGGGTGTTTGTGACTTTGTGTGGTGATATAATTTATTTTTTAATTGACTTCATATTTATTAATATGACGGAGGTCGATAGGTACAGATTTTCTCCGCGTCAGTACTCGTTATTTGAGCTATGTGGGCGTATCGTGATGATTGAAATAAAATTGTAACACAACTTCATACAAAGTGTACATACAAAGTACAAAATTACAAGCTTTATAACGAACTTCGTATAATCAACAGACAAAAGTATGAAACGCGTGACGGTTTCTACGATGTTGTGTTTGTTGTTGTGTTCCCTCGTCCAAAATCACTACAGAAGTGTGTCATCCCCTGGTACATTATTTGACAGCTAAAGACTCTGCACCCGTTTGTCGATAGTCAATGTGCCAACTTTACACTACCGGTTACTTGACTTCCGATATGTGTTCGCTCGATAATAAATGCCTTAAAACTGACGTCCGGTTTTTTCGACTACTTCCTCCACGTGGTTTTATTCACAAAACTACCTCGTAATGATAAATATATGAAATATATACATTGTACATTACTCGATACAATAATGTTCGTCACGCAGTTATTAATGTAATAATAATGTGAAGCCCTCAGCGATATTGCTTTGTGGAAGGCCAGTGGTTACAACGTGCTTTCATAACCTAGATTGAAAACGATACAAAGCGGCCGCAAGAATGCTTTGTGGTTCATATTTTGTCGGAGTCCTCTTTTGTTTACCGCCCAACTCAACAACTAACTTCGTCGAGTTTCTTGTTGATCAAATAACAAACATTCCTGTGGTCACCGCACGGTTCGCATGTTTCTTCAAGATACACTCAAGTAACGCCAGTTTATTTTTAATTAGTTCAACAAATATGTTTCTGTATTTAAGTTTGATCAGTTAAGCTTTTTATTAAATTTCAGGTAACATAAATCTAGTGTTATATAGTATTAAGGACATATAACGACAAGGGCTACTTTAAAGCTATAGATTTCCTCCAATGGAGGTAATCCGTGTTTAAAGGGTCCTGCACGCTCGCCACACCCACGTCAACTATAATTGTTTACGCTTCATTATTTTAAATAAATGGAGATAACTATAAAAAATGTATTGAAAAACCATCTGTCCGTCTGGTCCTTTATATGTCCCTCCGTTTGTTTGTCTGTCTATATTGTAGTCGATTTTACTAATTACTGAGTAGATATGGGTAAAATTTGAGAGGAAGGTATATTCTACATGCCCCTACACAATGGTGTAGTGAAATTGCGAAAAAGATTAAGATTGGTTACATGTTCAGTCCATTTCCATTTCAGTCCATTTTCATAAATGCTGCTTTTAGCTAGAATTAATAGGTGGGAAGAAATTAGCTTCCACTGTTTATAAAAAGTGTGCCCTTCTCCTAATTTTGAATTTCAAGGTGAAAAACTCTCTAAAATCAAGATGAGTAGAGCTTAAAATATATTTTCATCGAATATTCATATGAACAATTACTGTTGACTAATCATTTCATGCTTCTCATTAAATGTTTCTTTTAAAGTTTTGGAGCCAAATGTCAAAAACTTCGGAAAGAAATTGGATATTGAATACTTTTACAGAAACCTTCATCGTCCAGAAACTATAAGCACATTTTTTTTGCTAAACCATAACTTTGCTTTGTAATATAGATTAATTTCATTATTAATAGCTGGCAGAGATTAACAATTAAATGACAGACAACATCTAGTCTGGGATCAAGTGGTAGCTGTAACAATTCACAGGGGGTGGGTGGCCCACAGGCGAACTATAAACTCCGGTTGAGTTTCGCGGAGGCACCAGGCTTACCATCTCTCCAGTATGCACACGAAAAGCTTGTAAACTGGCTAAACCCTTCAGGTTATGGCCACCCTTCACGTCCAGTCAGGCAGCGGTAGGTTGTTGTTTTGAGTTCACGCAGTGTGGCAATGGACAAGAAAGGAACAGGAGGTGCTAGAGCCATGCTGGAATCGTTTATTGATTATAGGTCTTAGGGCCGTATCGATCAGTACGCTCTCACAGAATATCGGCGTGAAATGGTTAGCATTGATCTAATCTTGTTTTATATGATGAGTGAGAGATCCGATGGCCTACTTGCCCATCCTTCCCTCTATCACATTCTTCCTATTCCACCTGATCTATCCGGTCTCCTCCATCTCTCAACATCTTATTGCAGTTGAACACTTACAAGCTAATAGATGGCTGTGTGCAATAATTGAGGTTGAAAACGATTCCCAACACGTACAAAGACTATATACAAATTTCCAACAATAATAGAAGGACCTCGGCCGGCGTGGCGTAATAATAGCTTTTCTGGAAGATCTTCCTTTGAGACGGAGCAGCATTCCACCATGCTCCTCCACCAAGTCGGGTAATACCTAAACTATATTTATTCCATCCTTCCCATCCCATCCCCTCCATCCCTATTCCTATCCTATCCCACCATAAAGGCAGGCAACGCGTTGGTTGCTCTCCTGGTGTTGCAAAAGCCTATACGCGACGGTAACCACTTTGCATTAGATGGAGCGTCTGCTTGTTTGCTAGCTTCGCAATAAAGAAAAGAGGCGTTTTCAGTGGGTATTAACATTGGGTTTTCACTCTCCCGCTCCATGTCCCCTGGTGAGAAGACCGTAAATTGAATTTTTCCCAACCATACAAAAAAGCACTATATAGCTTATAATCACATGGCTGAAAAATTATTTTAGTTATATTGTATTTAAAGATAGTCATTCCTTAGTTTTAATCCTCATAATAAACAAGCTCGAGAAGGTAGCCTGTAAATAACAGCAATTTGTTGGCATTTTAACACTACCGAGGATTACTATCTTTTGAATTTACTTAACGCGATTACACCAGGCAATTTGCGGTGATCACCCAACAAAGAACATGTGTTTAACTTGTCGCTATTCTAATAGGTCTCTAGAAGGTGCAATTACTAAGGAATCCACAAGGCGTTGGTGAGTAAAGGGGCACTGTATGCAAATGTTTATTACGCAATACGCGACAATGTTACCAGCTATTCGCATTGTCTAGAATCCTAGTTACGATTCAATTATGTATCTTAGGAAAGCAAAATACACCAATTAACATGCCTTTTGTACTATCTTTTCACCGCCAATAAAAAAACAAATTAAAAAAATTCTACTTAAAATATTTTGCGGCTTTGCAACGACTGTTGTAGGTGATGTTATACGCTTGTTATAGTTTTCCAATCGTAATATTAACGTTGTAAATGCACAAGCAGCAACACAATTTTATTTACGCTTCGGAAATAACTGTTGTTATCGACTTTGTACAGGTAGTCCAGTTTTCCAACCGCAATAACAACGTTGCAAATGTGAAAGGAATGATGCACGCTCATTTGCAAGTGTCCGCAACTAGATTACGTTTTGACATGGCTTAACAAACAGAAACCAGTCTGAAACTCAACGGGTGCGTGGCTGTCGATTTGTTTTATTAATTCAAAGATTATGCTTTGAATAATGTCATGCTCTAAAGTGCACTTTCCGATACCGGGATAGCTACATGGCTAATGTATTGGCTTAATCCAGTTTTATCTAAGACCTTAACGCAGAACTTGATATTCAATCAATAGTTGGAACGTAGCGTGGGTCGCATACATTTTAGTAGATATTATAGGGTATTTACCAGTATGAGTATATCTTCACAGATAATGTGAAAAACATTGGACTATATGAAATCTCTATTTAGTTTTTTTCTAGATTTTATATACAGTTTTTGAAGCACTTGATGACCGACTCTTCAAGCAATCTCAACGTTGGTGTAAACGTTGGTCAACATATTATTATAAAATATAATATGTTGACCAAAAAGGTAATATTGTCTGTGAGCAATTGTTACCTAATAACTTCAAGAGACATCTGTAATAATTGGAAGATGTGTATGAGTGAAGAAATTATGTAACATTTTTGATATTTTCTTCTGTATATTCATTACAACATATCCCATCCACCCACCATGTCTTCATTTATTTATTGCAGTGATTTTCATAAATTCACTGAACTGATCGCATCTGTCGTTTCCCAAAGTTTCAAATATAGCTTACCAGAGTAATGTAACAACTTTGCATGGCTATTTGTAAATATTCGTGAGATAAGCATAGTTGCTTGCACAAAACATTGCAACTAAAATACTTGCGTATATGTTAAGCATTAAACAAATAATTCAATGACAGTATAAAAGCAGAAACATTTCTGTACGGACTATAGAATGGCGAATGCAATATATAAAAACGTACAGTTGTAACCAAAACTATAAAACGTCATCGCTAACAATATATTCTTACAGAAAAACTATTCAATTACACAAAACCAGCTATTTTACATATAGTTATGTTTATGATAACCTAAAAGCGAGGGAAAGTTTTTAGCAATGTCGATTTTGTCAAGTCCGGGTAAAAAGGTTAGGTCCATTAATGTTGGTATGTCTATGAAGACAAGCCAGCATTGTTCGGACCTCACTTTAACTTAAATATACAATCCCTCATGAACGGGATTATATATGTATAATCGTTTTGCAAAGAGAGATGCCGAAAGAATGGACAAGAAAAGTGAGAAAAAAAGTGGTCTGGCTCTGAAGCAAACGACCCTTACAAACTACTCTATGGATTGGTGTTACAATACAGAATTTTTCAAAATCAGCCAATTCGATTCTTAATTAGAATATGTGATTTTTAAAAATCTATTGATACCGCTTTAACTTTCATGGAATTTGGTATTTTTCGCTATATCGTTTCGGATTTAGAATAGAATACATAAGAGCCACTTGAAAACTTCATCAGTATAAGTAAAAATAAAATTATGGAAGTCCTTCTGTATAGAACAATTTATTTATAGCACCCAAACTAAGCATTATAATTATGAAACGGACTGTTTTTTTCGACACATATTCATACATACATACAACACAGTATACGCCAATGAAATAGTCGATGAAAATTGCATTTTTTTTTCAACTATCAAGAATTTTATTGTTGACTGTATCACGACGCTATTGGCAAAGCAGGTGCCAAAGTGGGTTCTATTCAATATTGCCTCATTGTACCATTAAGGGTAATCGAGATACATTTAGAGTGAGATGAGGTGTCGAATTTATTATTAATATTATTTCTCAGTTGAATTATAGCAGGATGTCGCATTCCTTTAGCCTGTCCTAGGTAACGCAATCTTTACATAAATTGTTCGACGGATTTGGAGTGTGACAGAGACAGCATCTTATTGCATTCAATACAAGAATAATATTATTACGACGGGACGACTTAAAATTGGCAACTTTTTGTAAGTGTAGTAAGTTTTGTAATTGAAAAGTGAAGTTCCAAACAACATCTAACTTTAATATTAGAGTTAATTATTAAAGTTGGTAGTCTATCTATAATATTATAGAACTAGAGTTTGCCCCGCGGCTACGCCGCATGTCAATCCCTAAACAGTAGCTTTATTTTACTTACACAAATACTAACTCCATATAGTTTAGACAACTGTCTAGCAAAATATAGAGGTGGATCGAAGCCAACCTGATTTGAAGTAATACAACGAATGACATGTTGTTTATGACAACGTAGGTATTTGTTAGTGAATTGAAAAAACGAGATTGCAGCGCCATCTATTTAACTAATCCGTCTATTCAATGGAAACGACATCATTTATCGGGATAAAAAGTATCATAAATGTTGATTCGGGATATAAGCCAGCTCTGTATCAAGTTTCATTCATAAACGTTCAGTAGTTTTCAAAATGGATCTCAGCGTCATCTTTTTCGATGTTTTCATGTATCCCGCTGAAACGGCATCATTTATCGGGATAAAAAGTATCCTTAGTTACGCTCCGGGATATAAACTAGCTCTATGCCGAGTTTCATTTAAATTCCTTCAGTACTTTTTACATGATGCTCTAATAGACAGACTGACAGAAAGAGAGACAGACAGAAAATTAGCTTATTATTATTAACGATAGCTTATATTCTTTTTTTAAATGCTGCGATACTTTGTGTCCCGGTAATACCGCAGGAATTTCAAGTTAACCGTGGACGAAGTTGCAGGCATATCCTAGTATATAACATTTATGATTTACTACTGCGAACAGTTGTGAATATTTTTTTAGCATTAGGATAGAGTGTAGATGAAAGAATCAAATTTTATGATCCCTAACTCAGTCGCTTTCCTTTTTGTAACTGTGTCTCACCTGATTGTCTCAGTAACTATATTATGTCTAGATATATCACATACAGCATGTGAAGAAGAAGCAATATAATATATATATATATATATTGAGGCCATACAATCATCAACACTATTTAATTATGTTAACTTCGATATGATACAAGATGTAGTTTCAAGGCAACATTAGGATGAAGTTTCTTTCATCTTCATTAGGCAACCATTGTCTACTACTGGATGTAGATCTCTTCAAGTTTACAGTACTTTTTTTTAACAATTCTACGGACTCTAGTTCCTTACCCTTTTTTATAACTTAATTTTCAAGAAAGTTTTAAGTATACAAACACGCTTCTTGGTAATTTGTTTTTGTGTGTGACATATGTTCAATCATATGTGTGTTGTGGTGTACCTTACGAATAACTTATTATATTAATTTATTCTAATTTTAATACTAAACTTATACTAATGTAGAGTGTATCTGTTATATGCTGGTGTTGTGAGAAAGTGTATCTGCAGTGTGTGCCTTATGTCTATACCTATATATATTATCTTAACTAGTGCCACATGCGTTGTTTTTTTCCTTTCTGTGTCTGGGTTATTATTTTTTAGGCTCTTTGTGTGTCTTGGTTTGTTTGTGAAGTGTGCGTGTAATGCAATGCGGTGGTAGTGCGCGTTGGTGTGAGTATGTGTATAAGTTTTGTTGTGTGTTTGTGACTTTGTTTGGTTACGGTTTACGGTACTTATATATATATATATGTCCCACTGCTGGGCTCGGGCCTCCCACGATGATTTCCTTCATCGTTGTTTGCACGTGGTAATTGTAATAATATACACAGGTCAGAAAACTGCCTAAGTGGTGCATGTGTTCCGGCCCCAGTTCGAACCCTTTGAGCTTGGGATTCGTGTGCTAGCCATTACGCTACCACGACTTATATTATAGTAAGCTTTAATTTTGGTAGCAGGCATATCGTCAAGGCCATATTGAATTGAAGTTTATTTCATCAACCACTGTCAAATTATGATAAGTTATAGCTGGAAACTTTGTTCTAGTTCCTCAAACTGTATAATGTACATTGAAGTTAACTTGCGACCGGGGTAGCCTATGTGTTACGTTTACGTCAAGTGCGCAATGCGTGGTGTGCCACTGATGTATTTACGATGCTGAACGCGACGTGTCGTCTCATCCGTGTAATTTAATCACCATTATGATGCTAGGAACGTAATTAATGAGAGTTTTCGATGTTGACCCAAATTTCTGTTAATTGTAGGCGAATTTCGTAATCGTACATAACGGAAACAGGTTAATGGGTAAATTGAACTCTGGTAGAGGCGCAGTTAATTCGACAGCAAACTGCATTGTTCAATTTCTTTTCGAGGGTTATGTGTTTATTTTATTTTTGTTGTTTGCCGTGACTTCAACTTGCAATGTGTATTAAAATAAATTAGATTTTAAGCGTCAAAAAACCGTTTAACGCAAAAAAAGATTATCCATTTTATTTTCAAGTTACTACTTTTTATTTCACAAGTTCTTTATTATACTTATTCTGTTTTTGTTGGCGCCCATGTTGGATTTGGATATTTTACATTGTTTGCTGTATTCTAGTCAAGGTCTTACATTTTTACATTTGAGACTGAAATTGAGGAGGTTATGAAGAAATATTTAATCCACCATTTTGTGGCGTCGACTATCTGGGATTTACAATGATACTGAATATATTCAACTGTATTGACATCAAAACTAAGGGTGTGTACCATTAGTTCTGTGTACTATGAGGTTTCTACCATTAAATATCTAATCAATTTGTCAACAGGAAGGGGGTAAAATTGTTACTAGGCACTAATGACACAAAAAAACAACAACAACAAATAGAGCAAGCTAAATAAAACCGTTTAAAAATTAATAAGCAGAGAGAATAGACACCCTTGATTTTGATAAAAGTAGTCGTAATAACTTGTAAGAGTCACGAAACCTAATAGAAAGTCGATTAGAGAAATAACCGACACTCAGATAATTAATTTCAATTACGGAAACGAAAAAAATGTGATTGTAAATATTATTATTTAAAATTATTATTAATTACCTTTTGTGCATTTATAAAACGTAAAGATACCTATATAGATCCATATAATGAACACCCCTTTTCAATAAACTTTGTCTAGTACGTAAAATAGGTAATGTGTAACGACAGTCTTAAAAACTGAATCGAGTAAGTGCACAACAATTTCCTTGAGCATACTGAAGGCAGGCCTTACTATTTTATGACATTTAACCATGCACCCCACTGTAATAAAATAATTTACGAGCGCGTAGGGCTGGAAGAAGGCAAATCTGAGAGATTAGCCAGGCTTTAAGGTATCACCGTGGCTTACAGACATACTTCTATATTTAGCATCGTTAATGAAATACTGTTTTAATTCAAAATATATTATTATATAAAATATATTATATATATTCAAAACCTTAAAATAATGTCGCCAAAGACTTTCTTATTATATATAATATGTATCTACCTAATACCTTGTAACATTATATTGTTTTTAATACGAAAATATATGAAACATATCTTATATGCGATATTTCTGTCAAAGTTATATATCTTTAAAATCGCACGGCTGATGATACGACTGTGACTAAATAAAATAACTCACTAAAGTTTAATTTGATTAAAAAGGTGAATTTACCAGTAGTAAGGCAAATGAACGGTTTTTTAAGATGTAGGAACCTATATCTACAGAATAAGGGATATAGGATATTGTCGCAAGAATGGATAAGGTGAGGAATGAGTACATAAGAGGATGATCTTTGAAAGTTGCGCCCGTGACTGAAAAATTGAGAGGAAGAAGATTAAGTTGGTAGGGCATATAATGAGGAGGGATGAAAGTCACGTGACAAAAAGAATGTTAAACTACAAGATGGAGGAGTAAAAATGTAAAGGTAGACCAAAAAAAGATGGATGGATTGTGTGAAGGATGATATGATGATATGTGGAGTGACAGAAGATGTATGTCAGAATAGAGGAATGTGAAAGGAAAAGACATATTGTGCCCACCCCAAATAATTGGGATATGGTGAAAGAAAAGAGAGAAGGGATATAGGATATAGGAAAATATATGAATGAATCAATCATCAAATCAATCAATCAAAAGTATGTTAAATTAATAGCTAAGAGGCATAATTATAGTTTTTTGTACCTGTTCAGCGTACAAATATCATTTTACTTATAATTCTGCTCCCCAGGGACGCTACTATATAATAACATTTTGTGTTTTAATTTAATAAGTAGGTAATTACAGTATATATAATCACATATACTGGAATTATTTATATTTAATATTTACGGACTATAAGTCGGTCATATTCATATTCACAGTTATATCGGTTGTGTACCATCATTTACTAATATTCAGACCTGGCAGTTAGGATATATTTGATGTCTATCACATAAACTCATCGATTAGTCATAAAAGTTTCATTCTCGACAGTCATGAGTTTAGAAGCTATATGATGCACTTTATTTTTAGGCAGTTGTAGCTTAAAAACATTTTGATATGGTTTGAAGGTACACGGTAAAAGCATTTACGACCGGATCATTGCGGAGTGTATCGTGTAGGAAGCCATTTAGTTGATATTATACTCGCAAACGTCTATGTCTCTCTAAAGGTATTATTAGGTTTCGCAGCATTAAAGTTTTTGTAGGTAACTGAATAATAGTTTATTGGTTTGTTGAGCGTAGAGATATTTTTGAAGTGATAAGTTCTTATGGGAGGGTAAACCGTTTCGTTACGTAACGCGTTACGAAGCCAGTCTGTCTGGCTTTTCTTTCTCTTACGCATACGGCAGCGGTAGGCAGGCTCCTCCTCTCTCATTCTAACCCACGCGCTATATACATAAAATTTAAGTAATAACCTAAGCTTTTCTCAAGTTAAACAATTTCAATATTATATAGTTCAACTTAGATTAGTTTAAGTTATCACTTCTGTCGGGTGTTCCGAGACGCACACGTTTTCTTCTTTTTATTATAATAGATAGTAGGTTATACAATGTAGAAGAGCTAGTATGTAAGAAACTTATCCTGGTAACCAATCAAAATAATAAGTATTTACTGACTGTTATTAAATTGGAAGATAGTTCTTATAAAATATAGTTAAGATCTGCTGGTGATGTTCTTTCTTATTATGTTGTTTATTTAATGTAGTTTAATAAGCTTTTAATAGCTCGTTCCTTAAACATTTGTCAAACATAATATATTTGCTGAACACAATTCGTTACAATTTAGTCTGATTTCAAAAACAAATTTGGCAAAAAATTGCATGTAGTTTGATTACTTGCAATTTTTTGCCTTTGATTTTACAGTCGAGAGGTGAGTTTAGCTGGAAATCTCTGTCTGATTTAAATGTCGTGGGTTTGTGTTCTTGATGATGAGATCACGCACTACTTAGGTTGTTTTTGTAGTTTGATTTTTATATTGCTACAGTTACTACGTGCTAACAATAAAGGTAAACCAAATATAAATCAATATGTGAAATCTGCCCATCTGCCTAGGACTAGTCTGGCGGGTATACCGTCCGTTTTCCTCTAGTCCAGAGAGTTGAATCTACCAGTGGCACATTTATGTATTATCATTAAATATTTTCTTTTTATAAAACTGTTCTCTGACGATCGAGGTTGTCGGAATTTTTCTTTAAAATATTATTTCTCTATATTTCTTTCTCTTTTTGGAATAATTGGTTTAATTCTCCTTTATTTATTGCTTTCACACGAAGCTATAGGTACCTACTTTTTTATAACCATTTATTACACCTCTTTATTATCTTTTATCACCTACCATGCGTTACGGTACCATAGTCACTAGTCAATAATGCTTTCAAATTTCAAATGATTCTTCCTGTATAATAACAATAAAGTTTCCTAGCTTATCTATTCCTACAACAGCAATTTTCATTTTACGCCGTTTCATTACACAATTCTATTATTTCCCGGATACAATTCCCCAGTATGCCATTATATAGAAAGTAAGAATTTAACCATAAAACTGGGGTTATTATTATTTCTGACGATTGTAGCTTTGACATTTACAATTTCTAGGGGACGCGGATGAAATTTTACCAGGTGTAGCGGTAGCGATGTAGCGGTCTTGCGGGTTTTCTTTAAGGCAGAGACTAGGCGAAATACAATCGTTTTTAGATTTTTAATACTTAATAATATAATATTATGAAATTATAATTCTGCCGTGTGTAACCCACGCTATAATTTCTCATAATAACTTATCGTAGCACAATGTGTGAGAAATTGTCATAGTGACGTCACACGTGCTTATTTAGGTACTCGGGTAGTGCGGGTTCAAAAATTAATTTTTAATTGAATACAAAATTTTAATTATAGCAAAAAAAAAAGATAGTTTGTTATAAAACATATATGATGATCTTTCCATTAAAAGAAAAAATACTGCAGATACTATTTTTGGATCACCACTTTTTTGTCTTGAAATTTAATAGAGATTTTTCTTATTTGATAGCAACAGGCACCGTATTCCATAGTTGGATAGTCTTAACCCTGAAAGAATTGTTGAAAAATGTTGTATTATAAATATATTTGTATGTAATATTGTTGTATAATATTTCCAATAAATGAAGAGGTATCAAGGACGAAGTCTGTCTTATAACTTGAGCCACACATGATATCCCTTGCGGTCCAGTTTACAGTAGTCCTTTGTTTGGTATGAGAGCATCGCCCGCGGGTTGTCATCAACCGTTAAATGTTCTCGCCTGTCGAAACCGGGCGCGTGTAGCTTTGTTAATTTCATGGCGGTTTGCATTTGTCCTTAGCCGAGACCCTGTTACAAATTTATTATACAGCTCCGAATAAAATTATGTAACTACCAAGGTGTCTAATTGCGACACAGTTTTTATGAACGGTGCTTTTGGACAACCATTAAATTTTGTGTTTGAAATCATGGCTTCAGTTTGTTATTACCTAATTTATTTATCCTAAATGGTATATATTTAATAAGCACTTTATGACTTAGTAAATGAGAAACAATTAATGTACTTATTAGAAATTATGTAAAATAAGTGAAGTGTAATAACATAAATAGTGTTTGAGCCTGGCATACTATGCTCGCCAAGGACTTTAGTGCAGACTATTAAAATATATATTGTATTGTTAAAAAAGATTAAAAAAAACAAAATCTTAGAGATATATCTTAATTTTTTAATAGTTAATTCGCTTTTGACCGTGATCTTGCCCGATGTATAGCGGAGATATAGTCGCATGCACGAAGATGCAGCACGCTTATCTAAAACCTATTCACACAGGTCTTGAAGACATCCGGGTTGTAAGTATCGAAAAAGACACCCCGGTAATGAGTTCCACTCTTTTGCGGTGCGAGTGATGAAGGTGGACGTAAAGCGCTTCCTTCGTATGTGTGAAATATTCAACATATATCATTCGATGTTCGACATTTTGAATTTTGTCATCGAAAATCTGGTCTTTGCTAACCAACCTTTTGGCTCTCCACTCAATCGACTCTAGTCGTCTCTTTGCTAATGTGTTATCTTCAAAACTGAAATTTTAGTTGACAGTTTTTATAACTTTCAAAAAATAATTGTATCGAAACGAATAACGTGGTATCTTTTAAAATACATTGTATTAGGTTGGGGAAAAAGTTCCTTCGCATTTTATATAAAAATTCGAAAGGTTTTTTTATAAAGTTTATTTACATTTGACTAAAGTATGTAGGTGCCATTTTGTTGGATAACTTTTTGCCATGTTGTAGGCAGGGACGTGATCCCATTGCTATAAAAATTTTGGGGCTTCTGATCAAAAAACTGCGACAAGTGGTTTTGGCAGTCCTCTCGTGATGTTAACCTGACACTGGCTAAGGAATTCTGCAGAGACCGAAACAGGTGAAAATCTGAAGGTGCAAGGTCAGGACTATACGGCGAATGCATTAACACCTCCCAGCCAAACTCTCGTAATTTTTGCTGAGTGGCTAAAGATGTGTGAGGTCTAGCGTTATCATGGTGAAAAACCACACCCCTTCTGTTGATTAATTCCGGCCGCTTTCTTTCAAATTTTTGCTTTAATCTAATCAGTTGTTCGCAGTACAATTCAGAATCGATGGTCCTGCCTGTCGGTAACAGCTCATAATGAAAAATACCCTTCCAATCCCACCATACACTCAGCATCACCTTATTGCAAGTTAGCCCGGGTTTCTCCAGTCTGTGAAGCCTGACCGGCCTTTGACCACGATCTTTCCGCACGTTCTTGTCGTACGTAATCCACTTTTCATCACCAGTTATCAGCTTCTTCAAAAATGGTTCGGTTTCATTACGTCGTAATAAAGAATCACAAATGAGTACACGGTTCATTAGGTTTCTTTCAAGCTGATGATGTACCCAAATATCGAGCTTTTTTGTGTACAGTTTTTTTCAAATGCGCCAAAACCGTCAATTCATTCTCCAAACATACAATATGCCGATCTTTTTTTTCGGCATCAATTTTGTCCGTTGCGATCTTTGATATCAAAATTTCCGGATTGAAACGCTCTTTGCGCTATTCTCAAGATACTTTAGGTCCATAAACATCACATTTTTTTCGTATTGCATTTTTACCGTCTTTGTAAAAATTTCTCGAATTTCTTCATTAGATTCACTCATTTTAACAATAAGAAAAACAAATGAAAATCACTCATTTTCCTAATTTGAATTTGGAATTGTCTTCTTTAAAATTAAACTCTTTTCTAAACTGTCAATTTTCAAGATAGCAATTGAAGCCAAGTGGCGTAGTATTCGATGTGTTCTTTCATATCTATTCATGTCTAGAAACAAAATTTAAAAAGTAAACGTAGATCTAAAGTAATTACATTAGTCAGTATAATGAAAATGTGTTTCAAAAGTATCTACTTAGACAAATTCACCCATCTAAAAGGTGGAAAACACTGTTCAGTTTTACAGGAGTCAGATTCATCTTAAGATTGCAATTCTTTGAAGCTAGGGTTGTCATTTTTTCAGGAATTAAATTTGTAAATAAACTTTTAAAAATAATGAAACTTATGCTTTAAATTTAAAATTTCACGTTTCTATGAAAGGTAGAGGGTAGTCGTTATTCAGGTTAACTGCGATACTCTTATCCTCTTATAAAATGTTACATCCTTTGATCGTAACAACAAATTATAAAGGCGAAAGTAACTATGACTGTCGGTCTATTTGTCTATATATGACGCTTTCACGGAAAGAAACAGGGTATACATTTTGCTGGAATGATGTTATGTAGGATTATGTAGGGTAGATACCGAGAATGGATAAAATATACTTTTTATTCCGGAAAATAAGACAGATTCCGATATAAAATTAAGTAAAATTTTTGGGAGCCATTTATACCACCTAGATAGAAAATTAATGCAACGTAACCTGTGTGAATACTTGCTTTCAAAATAAATTAAGGGAAAAACCCTAGTGACATCATAAACCTAACTAGTTAAAGCATTGATCAATGTTTAGACAATAAATAACATTATTTTTATCATGAAGAAGTAAGACCTTTTAATACTTATTCCTTTACATGAATACAATATATGGACGGCTTCTCTGATTGAGTGGGCTAAGCCTTAGCCGGCCGAGCTCACTGGAACGCAGAGGCTCCCGGTTCGATTCCTGGAATAACATAATTATTTCGTAGACAAACTTTCCGTTTTTTGCTGTGGTCTGGGTGTCTGAGATCGACCCCAGAGTGGTCCGTGATATATTAGATATATAGATAAATCTTTATTGCTCATCAAAATAAACAAAAACAAAATGCATAATTACTTATAAAATACTTTTTGACAAAACAATAGGCGGCCTTATCGCTAAAAGCGACGACTTCCAGGTAACCTAGCTTAAAAAAATCTTAACTGATCTGGCCATGTAGGTGGAGTAGAAAAAAGATAGGACTGTACAATTTAAATATACACTAATTTATAAATTTAATACATACACAAATCCAGACACATTTATAGAATACCAATATATATATATATATATATATATATATATATATATATATTATCCATAACACAAGCGTAGCTAGCTTAGCTTGGGTATATACAATGTGTGTGTTTGTCTGCCGATTATTGATATAATTTTAGAAATTATTGTAAAATGTATAAATAATTCTTTGATGATAATTTTGAATTAAGTAATTTAGTATAAATAAATTCACTGTCGATAATTTGGTCGATCCGATAAAATTATCGTGTTAAGCGATCGCGAATCATACATTAAATATGGACAAAATAGACCACATCTGTATGTTGTTACTTCGGAGACATTTTATTTTTACTAGTTTAGATTAGATTGGAAGCAGCTCATTGACGTTTGACAACCCTTACCCAAGGTTTCAAGTTTATTGCCCGCCTCATTAAGCAAAAAGTATGCTGATGTTACGATTCAGTAAAACAACTAATTAATTAGTTTAAGTAATTGCTAGTATCAGACACCGTAACTTTTCCCTCAAATAAATAAATCCTTTTAACCTCGGAAAAATTTACTAGAATACAAATTTTATTCTGTGTGTGTTTACTACATTTTTATTCTGTTCGAATACAATTAACGTATGTTTTTTTAAGCCAGAAAATTTGAGCGAGTTGTAATAGATATATTTTTATTACAAATCTAAAATTTCACCAAATAAAGTTTCTTTCTAAACGTTGTTGCAATTTTTCTTTGAACATTGTTCATTTTACATTTATTCATAAAATTAACAAATAGTACAGATATACCAATTTGTAAGTAACTGAAAACTTCCTTATAATATTGGTAAGTTTTATTTGTAGAATATTGAGGATCGACAATGGTCTGGTGTTTGTGGGTATTTAAAACAGCATATTAAGTATGTAAAAACATCTAATAAACTCAAAATTATACGATTACAAGACAGACAAGAGAATGCGAAAGTGTAACAAAAAAGTAATGTCAAAAAATAATTGAAATATATGAGGTGCCAGTGCCAAGTTGTCAAACCAATTCACGTTGCGGCCCCATCTGCGTTAGTGTTAAGGATCTGGACTGTGGCCGAATGCGCCTTATTTAAAGCGTCTAAAAATGACGCTGGTAACGTATAGTTATATATATTAGTGTATACGTTATCAGTCAATATTTAACGTCGTTGATAATGTCACATTTCAATATATGCGAGGCGACATAATCATAAGGCATTAAAACCATCGCCATATTATGTTAAACTAACGCAAATGAAGCTGCACCTTTAACAACATTCAGAGTTATGAAGAGGAAAACAATCGTACAGGTAAACTAACTTTTCCATTTAAATGTGAATATTCATTATTCTGTAAAACAAACTTGTTTATACCACAAGCTAGTACATTTTTTCACTTGTGGTCATGTCTCCCTAAAATTCTAAAAAAGTAAGTTGCAGAAGTTTTAACAACGTACACCGTAAAGTTTATCTACAAAAGCAAAAAGTAATGTTTTATCTCTCTAAATAGTCTACTTTTGCAAAAACAACTTTTGGTACTGGGATAAAAAAGCGTAACACAAAGTTTTGTATAGAAAAATGTTTGTTGCTTTAAAATAAAGTCAAAGCAAGTTTGTCGCAAGCCGGTGTTACATACACACCCAAATTTATATTGGTAAAATCACAAAATCAGTCAATACAGAAGCGTTAAATTTTCTAACCTTGAAAACCGTACACAAACAAAATATTTTTAATTTTATTTCTAGATAAACCCAGTAACACTTCGTTATAGCTTAATCTGACATAAATTAAATTATTACTAGGGAAATCAATCCATTGCATATTTTTCCAGTTTTGCGAACACAAGTATACGGGAGCTGTTTTTTTAATAAAATAATATAAATAATTTTTATAAATAATAAATAATCGGCAGACAAATACATGTATTGTATATCCAAGCAAGCAAGTTACCTTTGTGTTATGGGTTATATACAACGGATTTGATATGTATATATATAAATATATATATCTGCTTTGAAAAAAATAAATATCTAGACCACGATTTCAGTGCTACCTACCGGATCCCATTCTGAATCTAATTCATAATGGCCCTGTATGCAGGGTCCACTCAAACACAAAAAAAATCTTTACAATATTGGAAGCCGATTTTAGCATCACCTATCGAGTGAATCTGGGCCATCCCGGAATCCACTCAAACATATAGAAAACATTACAGAAGAATTAGATATATAAAGATATAATGTCAGTGCCTTGAAAGACGTCGCTATTGTCGACACTTGTTAGCGAAAATTCTTAATACGGCAATAATTTATGGTATAAACATTCCGTACACTTTGACTTTTGAAACACATTTATTACAGCTAAGAAATTTCGCCTTAAATTCTCATTCCGTTAACAAAATGTAAATAGAAAGTTCTAGGTAGGAGGCGTCAGGCAACACGGGGGAAGCGCGGCCCGTTAGCGCTCCTCCTCTGTTATAATTGAAATTTTGTTCAAAACCACTCTTCTAATATCTGTCTCTTATTTATGTTTTATGAGGAAAATGTTTAAATATTTATTTTGATCTATTTTGATAACAAAATTTAAAAATAAGAACGCAATAATATTACGTACACAGAGATGATACTCGTTCTGCTAAAAAAGTTTTTTTTATTGCATGAGTTCAGCAGACAGGCAGACGGCCCACCTGATGGAAAGCAGTTACCATCGCTTATGGAGATTTGCAAAACTCTCTAAAGGGAGACACGAACCTGGCCACTAATGCCGGAACACAAGTCAAGGTTGTTATGGCGGCATACTCTAGACCAGAGGTGGTAGCCATCCAGTCGGGCAAATGCCCTACCACCTGGCTGTGAGTTGTCTTGTCGCCTCTTACGACAGGCCGCCCGGCCGCAAGAAATTGTATTCTATCTCCATTCCTGCACGTATAAAAAATGTAGGAAAAAAGTAATTTGAAATTAATAAAAAATAAAACTTGTTACTTTTTTATGATTTTACTACTAACTTCAATTCAATAAAATCAACTTCCTCAATAAGGATGAAATCTATATAGATATTATTAATATAAATATGTCTCATAGGTAAAGAGCTTATATGTTTGTACGTGTTAGTCTTGAGAATCGAAAGCTGCTGTTAATAATTTATTCGCTTGCTGATATAATAAGATTCATCGTAATTTAAATCTGATCTCAGATGATTTATTTCTGTCTTTCAATTTGTTTATAACAACTAGTGATCCATGTAAACACAAGCTTAAATCATTCAATGTTATTGAATATTGTTCTTTCAGTTCTATTCTTTTCAACCAAATTAATTCAATCTGGTTCATCTATTTAATATCAGTATTAAGTACGTAACGTCTACCAATTATTGATTTAGTTCTAATACTTAGTTTACAAATTCTCAATACAATGTATGTCGCTATTACTTCAAATACATTATTATTCATTCTTAGTTTTTATTGCGCATATTAGTTGAATCTAATATATAAAAATCTCGTGTCCCGGTGTTTGTGGTCGCACTCCTCCGAAACTGTTTAACCGATTTTAATGACTTTTTTTGTATCTTTGGTAGATAAGAAGGCCGTAAAGTATTTTTCACCTTCCTATGGTGTTTTTTTATTTTACAGCAGAACAAGGTTTACGAAGAACTGTTGTTGTGCCTAAAAATTTTCTAGCTATTTATTTATTTTGGTTAGCCAAAGATATCTACATGAATAAAACTTAGATAGGTAGATAATTCTTTATTGTACACCAATACAAAAAACATACAGGTACTATATCTAGTTATGTACAAAAGGTTACTATTACTAAAAAATTACGATCTCTTCCAGACATCCCCAGGAATTAATTGTTAATAAACACTTTGTTAATAAAAAATATTTAAATTAAAGTTCTGGTTTAAAGGGGATTATTCATGCATAAATGGCATAATCCGGGTAACAAACATACGAATACTTTGTTGAAAGTAGGTCAGTGTAGTAGGTATTTGGACAGTGATGACAACTGCTCTTAATTTCTATCTAAGCTTTGTTTAATGTAAAGCCTTAAATAAATTGCTATAATGAATATGTGGCCTTATTATTTGAAAAAACTGACATCTTAGTGGCTTAGTATCTAATACACGCACGTCTTATTCATAAGACACCGGCTCTATCCGTGAAGCATTTATTGTTTAGGGTATTTTATGACCAAGTTCATTGGTTACAATTACAACGTATTGACGGTATAGTAAGGAAACTTATACACATATCTAGTTTACCAATGGTACATCGTCCGATATTTTGAAACTGGGGTAGGCCAAAACCTATTGAGCCATTTATGGCCTTAGCCAAGCCTTGTGCTACCTATAAGATGACGGAAACCTGAGCTTAGTGTTCTGCTTATAATAGTCTTTGGGGAATCAGGGATTATATATATAATCTACCTATTACTATAATAAATCTGTAAATGGTTCGAGTTTGTACATTGCGTTTAAAAATGTGAAAAAAATCAGGGGTACTAATTCGGACCAGGAGAATGCGAAAAATTTTAGAATTTTTGGCTGTCTGTCTGTTAGAGCATCACGTGAAAACTACTAAACGGATTTAAATGAAACTCGACATAGAGCTAGCTTATATTTCAGGGCGTCACTTAGGGTACTTTTTATCCCGATAAATAACGTAATTTTTTGGGATAGACGAAAATAGTGAAAAATTTGGCGCTGCGATCGCATCTTTTTTGGAAACTACTGAACATATATAAATGTAACTCGACATAATGCTGCTGGCTTATAACCCGAGTTAACACTTAGGATACATTTAATCCCGATAATTTTAGTCATTTCCTTAGAATAGACAGGTTAGCAAAATAGATGGCGCTGTAATCGCGTTTTTCAATTCACTAAAAAATACCTAGGTCATAAACAACATGTCAGTTATTGTATTAATTCAAATCAGGTTTGCTTCGAGACGCCTCTTTGTTTTTTTGGGCAGTTGTGTCGACTATATGTATGGACTTAGTTTCTTTGTTATTATTATAGGTAAAAAACCGAATTGAGATTTTGTGCAAGTAAAAGAAAGCTACTGCCTAGGGTTTGACAAGCGGCGCAGCCGCGGGACTAACTCTAGTGAACGTATATGAATGAAACTCGACATGAGGGGCTGGCTTATAACTCGAATCAACACTTAGGGTATGTTTTATCCCGATAAAAGACTTCGTTTGCTTGTAATAGACGGATTAGCAAAATAGATGGCGCTGCAATTACGATGTAGACAACCATCAATAACAAATATGTTGTCAGGTTGCCCACATGTCATTCATTACGTATTAGGTACTTCAAATCAGGTTGGTTGCGACTTTTCTTTATGTTGTTTTAGTTGTCTACACTGTTCTTTGTAATTGTAGTGAATTCAACAAGAAACTTAAGTATTGAAGGTTTATTATATAAAACACATAATTAAATTTTTATGTACATAAAATAGAGCTAGGGTTTTTCACGCGGAGTAGCCGAGGGAAAAGCTCTAATATACTATCTAGTTTAGTTAATTACTACTAGTTTATCTATATTAATATTATAAAGAGGAAAGATTTGATTGTTTGTTTGCATTGAATAGGCTCCGAAACTACTGAACCGATTTGAAAAATTCTTTCACTGTTGGCAAACTACACTATCCGCGGGTGACATAGGCTATATTATATTTTCAAAAAAAATAGGAATATTTACTAAAACTCCAATAATGTAACCCAAGGTATAAAAAAATACCTAAAATCGCATGCGCTGCGAAAACTATTGATGATAGAATAAAATAATGTACTACGACTTTGCAGAGCACATCATTATTTACAAAAAGTGTTGCGACAGCATATATCTAACTACTATAATTATGCCATAATAAGTGTCCTTTTATTTTAAAATTTTAATTGAAATGCCGCCGCTAGAAAAGGCTATTTATTTGTATCTTGGTATTCATCCTTATCTAAATAAATTAATTCATGTTCAACACTGCTTTAATAACTTTATATAACTTTTTGAATTATTAAATTCGAACATTCCATTTGAAAGATATCACGAGTTTAAGAATGTAAGAATTAGAAAAAAGTTGCGTGGTCGCCGCTCATCCTACTCGGCTAGTTAGGCGGCACCTTATGCGATGTAGGCGTCACTGGGGTACGGGCCGTACGGGAGGGGAAAAATTGTGAATTCGCTTAGTAGGTAATTAGACTCGACAAAAAAGTTTTTTTTAGATAACCGTGCGAAGCCGGGGCGGACCGCTAATAATTTATACAGATGAAAATAAATGTATATTTGTAAATATATGTACATCTCAGACGAATGAAAGAAAAGACGGAGACTACGTAAACAAAAGTGTGAAATGAAGTAAAGCATTTTTTAAATCTTGTGTGCGTAAATTTATGTAGTATACACCACTCCACTCCACCTTATCCACACTAATATGATTACTTAACAGTAAGTTCTCGTAACGCACTGCAGCGCGATCGACATCCTATTTTAAAATCTGCATCTTTTAGTTGGCTTTGCTTAGAGAGTCTGAGACTCGTCTTTCTTTTGGTAGTCTAAGATACAGATGTACATATAAATTAAATTTAATATTGATTAACAGCTTACCTTTTCACTCCACATTTATGTTAATCATAAGAAATCCTTTTCGTCTTATTCTGGAATCACTCGGAATACCAATAGCTGGGACGCGTGTTTTGGCATGTGCTTGGACCTCGTTAGCGCGCCACTCACCGCCTTCCAATTACGAACCAACTTCTAGTCGGATGACGGAGCCATCAATTAAATCTGTACGGGGGTTTGTCACGAATCGAATTATGTAATCGCTGTTTTTTATGTTATTATGTAAGGTCTATTACGGCCAGAGCCAACAGACCTTGAAACTTGATACTTTTACCCTAGAAAAAGGGATGGCTTCCGCAGGATATACATGTATGTGAAGTTTACGCGAACTAAGTCATCTTTACGTAGTATATAACAAAGCCGCTTTCCGCGTCTGTCTGTCTATTCACTAACTCCTCATAAATTCCCTAACGAATTTATAAGCGGTTTTTAGCGTTAGTTAGATAATTTTTTAAGGTTTATATGTAGCTTTTGCCCGCGGCTTCGCTCGCGATATATAAACAACTAATGAAGTTATTATGTAAGTAAAATAGAACTATTCATAAGCCTTTGAAAACTTGGTAAACTTTGCTGAGAGATGATAGTAAATAGTAGTAATCGGTAGACAAACATAAACAATTAAACATTGTATCCTTTTTTTGACGAAGAGAAATCTGATTATGGATTTATCACCATGTGGGGATCATGGTGAGAGCGTGTGGACATGCTGGCCAGCCGCAGGAATACCCAATAAAACTCCCTGTGTTCCTTCCATTCGCCTATATCCAGATTCGCTAGAAATGGCAATTACCTGCTCTGCATAAGCCATGGCATTGTATTCCATAACCTAAGTGAGTTACGTTTGTATAATGAGTGACACTAATAACACACACAGTAATACAGATCAAAGTAAATAACGGAAGGTTCATTTACAAAATTTACTATGCCACGAATCGAACCTGGGACTTTTGCATTTCAATGAGCTTGGCCAGCAAAACTTAACCCACTAAGGTTGTGAGTGCTTTAGTACAGTACATTAAAATCTCCCTTCATAATAAAGTTTCTTGGCTATTTTCGCGAATAAAATTTGAAAATGTGAAGATTAAAACTGATACAATATTAGATTAGATTCAATTTAAAATTCAATAAAACGTGAAATTAATCAACATTATTATCAGTGTGATGAGTTCACCTAAAATGTAGGATGGATTAAGTCTGTGTTGCTGGATCTTCTTTTAACGTGAAGTATAACAAGTGACAAGCTATGAGAGAGAAATATTATAAATTTTATTATTCCTTAAAGCGTGAAAAGTTGCTAGATTTGACTAGCGGATATTTTTTACAATCACGTAAGGACTGTCACAATATTTAAATCACAAATAGAAAGTAATCTAGCTCTGTATCATATTGTTTATTATGTCATAAAAGGAATTAAAATGATTACAGTTTAGTGGCAATGGTTCAGGCGTGTACTTTTCTGGTAGATTTTCTAACTCATTGTGTATATTATTAGAAATACCAAGTGCTAATGCACATCGATGTGCCAAATCCGTCAATCGGCTTTGACTAAGCATGTCATATATACAATCTGTTCCCTTAATTAGAGAGGTCCGAGTCGAGTGATATATGGGTCGCTTTTAGTTTTTAATTCACTTACGTACAAAGTGTACCTTAATAGATATGATAAAAATAATCGGTAAAACTGAAATATTGAGTACTCCCGTAACGCTTATTGTATTAAAAAACATGTTTTTAATTCGAATGGTTTCTCATCACAAGATTATATTTGCACAGGCAAATTCATATTAAATTCTAATTCTTATGCTAATTCGTATTAAAATATGGCAAGATCCTATTTTGCCTTCAAACAAATTGAAATGTTATTGCGATAATAACAATTAGTTTTTGTCAAAAATGACCTATTTATTTTGAAATTTGAGTAAACGTTTAAGAATAAACACTTCGAATCGCTGAATTGTGTAACTTGTGAGTGTTTTTCAAGAGCTATAAACTTTCCGCAAGAGATACGTGTTGCTAACATCACGTGTTGAGGATTAAGATGTTGCGCATAATAACTACCCACTTTGTTCGTATATATTCACGCTGTACTGATTACTGGGTTTGTTAGTCGGATAGAGGTGAGACAAAGAGAGAGGAACTAAGCTTATTGAATTTAAATAAAGTATTTCACTGATTCAATTAATGGTATAGAAGAAGAATGTTCACAACGACGGTTTTCCAGTAAAAAATGTTGCTTTGAAAAGCTCCTAAATCCTACAGGTAATTCTTTTATTGGTTTTTGACTTTATATATTATAGTATGACCAAATTCAGACTTAGTTAGGTAGTTAAATTAATAGAAAACATTTGATTTTAAATTTTGACAGGTTTTGTCGAGAAATTATGATTTAAAGGTTAAAACATCAAAAAGGGTAGGAGTATGGCATGTGGCGTTTTCTAATTATGTAGGATATAGAAGCTTTTAAGAGCTAAATTTATCTTGAGTAATTTGAATCCTAGTATTCCTTCATGCTTAAAAAGAAAAAGAATGTTAAGGTTGGTTAGACATATAGAGAGAATGGATGAAAAGGGACCGACAAAACAAGTGTATGGTAATAGTGTGAGTGGTAGAATTGGTGCTGGTAGACCACGACGTACTTATCATGATCAAATCGCAGATGTCTTAAAGAATGGCCTGGTAAAAAGTACATATAAAAACGTTTATGTCTATGTAGATGAAGCAAAAGATGAACATCAAGATCGAAGCAAGTGGAATTTCATCGTGTCTGCTTACCCTTATCCGAAACAGGCGTAATAATATGTATGTATGTAAATGTATGTCTGGTTTAGTTGATAAACGAGTCGCATCTATGTATCCATACTGAATTTCTCACCAATCAAACAGTAGCTACAAATACAAATGATCAGTGCATATCTTCGGTAGAATATTCTGGTTGGGTCGGCATCGGTGGGACTGGTCAGGCACCGGCTCGATTATTTGCCGATACAGACGACAATCAACACAAATTTGCATGTGAGCCGTATTGAATTGAGACAAGCGGCCGTCACGAGCCGTCCCTGACGGTACAATGAACAGGTATAGTGAATGCTAGAAAAGCTTGATCTAAAGTTTCCAAAATTTCCAATATTTCACATGTTATAGTACCGATTGCTTTAGTTAAATATTATTTTTTTCTGCAGTAGTTTAAAAATCTTATGTTTTTAGGCAGACATAAATTCAAAACTTCCTCGAAATGAAGCCATCTTGTATAGTCTAAGTAATATCTCGAGTGTTGTTGATGATGGATGAGCGGAACACTGTTGTTAGTCAATTGCAAGTGTTCTCAAGTTTACGCCACATATTCCGGTCCTCCGTTTGCCTCGACCGGCGCTAGCAGCGTCCTTCTCGAGGTCGTCGGTCCACCAGGCCGGTGTTCTATACTGCTTTCGTAAACGCGATCTCAAGTTCAGAATTCATCTGAGGAATTCATATCATAAGAAGAATCTATCAGAAGAAGAATATCAGAATTCATTATTAATGCATTTTTATCGCTCGTGCATCAAAAGCAACCAGCACATTGCTACTTCTGTTTGTTAATTTTACGAGTTATGTTGCTTATATCTTTGTACTCTTACGGATATTGTCGAAATATAGAGGTGGCTTTAGTGAAAACTAAGACACTGTTTTTTCCTAGGTAGTAAGGTGTGTGTAAAATATAGGACTTAATGAAATAAAATTTATACCTCGAGAAAAAGTATGAATATTTACAATATGTCATAATGGTCTTCAAATACAACAGTAAGTGCACTGTAAGACATTTACTAAGACAGTAAGTGGAGATCCACAGTCGTTGTATACCTCTTTTTGTTCTAGTAATATGAATAAGAAAATCTAATTACAATATAATATTAAACTGATTTCTATGAAGAAGATATACAGTATAGTAACAATTGGCAAATAATACTAACATCTATTGATATAATCACATCTAGTCCTATTATTTCTTTGAAAGAAATTTGCAATTCAGTAATATACCGCCGAAGGGAAAGATAGCAGGAGTTTAATTTAACCGTCTGTACGACGGGTCAACTGTTCCGACCATTTCATTAACGTATAATGTTATTTATTAACGACATATTCACCGTGAATACATTTTTACGCAATTCAATTTGTAAAGCTTGTTAACACGCAATTTGGGTGAGAATTTTCATAAACTGTGTTGAATTGGTGAAATTCATAGTTATAAATTGTAATGTACTTATTTGTCCCCTTATTCATAACAGTTATAGAAGTTTGTTGATCTCGCTAAAAAGAGTTAAAAGAAGTTTTATTTATAATTGCTTTCTGTATAGATGAAAGTATGAATAAGGCGTTGAGGTATAGAGACATGTGGCCTTATTCACAGAGAGTTAGAATAAGTTTGAACCCTTCCTTAAGAACCATAAAGAAGCGTTCAAACTTACTCTATGAATAAGGCCTTTGATGAATAAGTACATAATATTTGTGTAAATAAGAGTCAATAAATAGGCATAGAAGAAGATAGTAACTAATTTAAAATGTTGTCTTTTATTCCACATTGTTCAATAGATGCCACTAGTATACATTTGTCATGTTTTCCTAAAGGTCATATTTATAAAGATATTCTATTCTATTTATTTCTATTTAAAGAACTATCGAGAACATTTATAAGTTGTTG
The DNA here is from genome assembly GCA_039645545.1 of Dendrolimus houi. Taxonomy (NCBI): domain Eukaryota; kingdom Metazoa; phylum Arthropoda; class Insecta; order Lepidoptera; family Lasiocampidae; genus Dendrolimus; species Dendrolimus houi. Next base: position 13,084,341 of record CM077132.1, read on the forward strand.
AAAAATAAGTTGTAATTTGTAACGAGATAGAAATCACAAACACTAAAGTTGCAGGTAGTTTTGATTTATTTTTGTACATGCAAGTTACAAGTTCCTTCGAACCAAAAGAAACAGGGATATAGATTTCTTGGAAGTGTTATTGTTGTTAGTTTTTTAAAGATTTTTTTATTATGTACTTACTTTTATATGAATAATGTATGTAATAATGTAATTATACATAATAATATTTGCAGTTATTGGATATACACATTTTATATTGCGACAAATATGTATTTAATTTTGCTAATTTAAAATATTTTATCCGTGCAGGAACGAAGAAAGAATACAATTTCCTGCGGCCGGGCGGCCTGTCGTAAGAGGCGACAAAACAACCCACAGCCGGGTGGTAGGGTATTTGCTCGACTGGATGGCCAACCACCCCTGGTCTGGAGTATGCCGCCATAACAACCTTGTGCTGTATTCCGGCATCAGTGAGCAGGTTCCAGTCTCCCTTAAGAGAGCAGCAGCGCTTTTGTAGCACCTTTGGTGTTGCAAATGTCCATAGGCGATGGTAACCGCTTTGCATCAAGTAGGCCGTCTGCCTGTCTGCTGAACTCAAGCAATAAAAAAAAATTGTAACACGTGATTTTTTAGGCATTTTTTAAACAATTTTATGGATTTTGCTTCTTTCATCGTTTTTGGAAGTTGATTATATGTTTGGACTTCTTCAAATACTATGCTGCTTTTACCGTAATTCGTTCTGGGTGCCGGTTGTTAGTACTCCCGGCACCCAGAACGAATTATCTTTATTTCTTAGAAGAATTTTTTGAACTTCTGCCTTTTGATAAATTTTATTTCGGAATGAACTTTCTTGTTTAAGATTTTATAAATTAATGTACATATGTTAAGGGTATGCTGTTGTTTAATGTTCATTATTTTGGTGTTTTTTGTAAATTTCATGTGTAGGTGTTAGAAAATCAAAATTAAATAGTGCTTTTATTAGTTTATTTTGCGTTAGTTAGTTAACATAAAACTGAAAAGAAACTTCCAAAATGTATGTCTTGAATAATTTGTTTTAACAAAATAGTTATAGTAGCGGTTTTATACAAAAAATCGAGAAAAAATGGCATTTTCAAGGTTACCCTTTTCGCTAGGCGACTGTTATTTCATCTCGATTTGTCAAACCCGACAATCCGTCTTGAAAAATAATACTGATTTACCGACCACTCCCTTAAAATGTGTACTTCCGAATCTGTTGACACAATCGACAGGGTGTTTATGCGCTAGTATTATAAAATGATATTTTATACAAAAACTAGTGGGCCCGGCAGACATTATACTGCCCTAAAAAAGTAAAGGCTAGAACTCGATTGCAGCGCCATCCACCGGGTCCAATTGTGAATTTAAGCCATCCCAAAACCCTCTTAAGCACACACACAATTTTATCAAATTCGAGCCAGACCAACAAACCGCAATTGATATTTATATGTAAGATTTTCATAACAAACCCATTACTTCATACAGTACAAAAAGTAAATTAGGTCTCAAAGAGCAACGTAGAAAATGAAAAATACTTTAATATAATTTTCGAGATGAAAACTTAAATTTCATGCATGCAAACATGTCATTCAATTCTCTGTTATATTAAGCAAGAGACATCCCAACCCCTCACATTACATTACCCAAGTTTATTAGCTAAAATAAGGAGCATACCAGCCAGTTGTTATCAAAATGTAAATTATATGAGCACACTCACGAATCGTGACCTCTTCTCATATAAAATACTCAGTTTGTATCATTACGCTTCCAGGTAGAAGGCGGCTTTTCGCCACAAAATACTAAGATATTTTGTGTTCTCGCGGTATCTACGTAAATAATACAAATATTCTCATATGTATTCATAAATAGAAATTCTACCCTCTTCTTGGAAATGTAGAAGATGAAAATTAAGTTTGGAGCATTTTTAGAGTAATATATATTCTTTTAATATCTTGTTTCAAGTATCATCAGCAAATTGAGACTATAAGCATTGCTTTTTAACCGACTTCAAAAAGGAGGAGGTTCTAATATTATAAACGCCAATTTCAATCAAATCTTTTTGGACATTTTCATGTCGTATTTTTTATGTTTTCGCGACTAGTACACACAATTAAAACTATGTTTAAGCGGTTATAAACGCGATATTTTATTTAATCTTCATTTGGACTTTCCGGCCACTTTTTACGTGTAATCACGACTACTGAAAAGTGGTCGAAACGAAGTAAAAATTAAATAAAATGCCGTGGTAATAAACGGTAAACCGTAGTTTTAATTATGTTTTCCCACGTTAATTATGCAACAGATCGTCACGAAATTTTGCATACGCGTTGTTGGGGATATAGAAAAGGACATAGGGTACCTGTTATCCAGATAAAAGTACTTCTTAAGTTATTATATCTTTTTCGGTACGCTCCAGAAGCTTGTTAAAATATAATAATAATTTTTCCAGGTGGTAGGGTATTTGCCCGTCTGGATGGTTACCACCCCTGGTCTAGAGTATGCCGCCATAACAACCTTAAGTTGTGTTCCGGCATTAGTGACCAGGTTCCAGTCTCCCTTAAGAGAGCAGTAGCGCATTTGTAGCCCCTTTGGTGTTGCAAATGTCCATAGGCGATGGTAACCGCTTTCCATCAAGTGGGCCGTCTGCCTGTCTGCTGAACTCATGCAATAAAAAAGATAATAAGTAAATAATGGAAAGTTCGTTTTATGAAATTTACCATGCCAGGAATCGAACCTGGAACCTCTGAGTTCCAGTATGCTAGGCTGACAAAGGCTGGGCTTACTCAACCACAGAGGCCATAATATGCTGATAAGTTATGAGAATCATTTGATATTGTAGATATACTTCATATCATAATAATGACGATATAATAATCAAAAAATAATAAATGTTGATTGTAACTTGTATTTGTAATATAAATATCAACTGAAGTAAGTAATTTAAGTAAGTGTTAATTGTGATGTTATTTATAATCTAAATATGAATTTGGTGTCCAAACTCTAAAATTAAATAGTTTGATAGATATAATACCCTAACTTTAGAGTTTAAAACACTTTTGACGCCTCAATAAAAGGGTCCAAACCTACAAAAAATGACAGTGAAACTGTGACGTTTCAATGTATATCCGCCCGTCTATGAAGTTCATTGCACAAAACCTAAAATCTGTACATTTACTACACGAAAATAATAGTTACTAAGAAAATGAACAACGCCATCTAGTATCTACAAGACAACAATATAAAATCAAAAATCGTGTGCGTCTCGGGACGCCAGACAGAAGTGATAACTTAAACCAATCTAAATTGAACTATTTTATATTGAAATTGTTTAAGTTGAGAAAAGCTTAGGTTATTACTTAAATTGTATGTATATAGCGCGTGGATTAGAGTGAGAGAGGAGGAGCCTGCCTACCGCTGCCGTATGCGTGAGAGAAACGGAAGCCAAACAGACTGGCGCCGTAACGCGTTACGCAACGAAGCGGTTTACCCTCCCATAAGAAGTTATCACTTCAAAAAGACGTTTGGACAATTTATAATGCTGGTATGCCTATAAAAACAATATAATACATATTTTTTGTGAGTATATTATATTTTTCGGCTATATCTATATTATGCCTGAATTTACCCACTGAAGTAATCCCCCTTTTATCAGCAAGTGTCATGTTCTTAGTTTACTTGTTTGGTACGGGTATAATAATAGGGCTAACGCAATAATGTGTAGAATGCAAATTTTAATTAAGACTAAATTAGAAGCTTAGAAATTGTGTTCAGGTAGTTAGAAATAATGAAGATGAACGTCAGCTGCGATGTTTTTTTTATAAAAAAGTTATGGCATATTATTGGACTTCAGTCATAACAGTTCCGAATTCGTATAGCGCTGTACTTTTATATGTACATGTTAGTGATAAAATATGTCATAATTATATGCATATAGCCATGATCAAAAAAAGGCATTTTATGAATATTCAATCAAAGGGTATTTCATCTTGAAAATTGCTCTTGTGGGCAATGGATTTTTGAGTATAAAAATACATGAATTGTAGGAACGTCCCTGAAACTCGAGATAAGTTACGTTACTAAAGACACATAATAAATTATTAATTTATTTGGAAAATATACAATAATCACAATTCTTAGATATAAAACACAATATTAATACATATGTCAATCAACTATCCACCAAAAGATTTCTAATATACATTATACAGACAGCGTCGCAGCAAGCAAATCATAAAATCTAGTCTAGAAGTTTAGAAGTTAAGACACCTACGAAATTTAAAAAAAAATACAGATATTCAAGTATGAATCATGTCATGTTGTGCCAAAGCAAGTAATAAAAGTAACACAGCCAATTTTCGTGCTATTTTTAGCCGTATGATCATTCTCAGGAGAAATTCTAAGATGTTCCCACGACAAAAGTAACAAAGCATTTAAAATAGAAATTTTACTGAAAATCGTAACGAAATCAGCTAATTTTTATGCATCGCAACCAATTTATATCGCTCTCGAGAAAGATCCCGCAGGGGTCCTAGAATATAAAGTACCGGAGATATTAAGTTAGAAAATTTGCTATAGATAAATAGATATAGATAACTCTTGTCCATCAAAGCCCTGTCGCTAAAAAGCGATCTCTCCCAGCAACCTGAGACAGGGATTGATAGATGGCTATCGTAATCCACTAATCTTCTTTGATATCACTGAGAACCACTGTTCATATTCTAACTAACCACTAAATAGAACTAATGCACCGATTTCTCCTACTAAACTTTGCTTATAAGATTAACACGCAATATTAACGCACGCACGCAAAATTAAGATGCTTAATCTTATAAATCAAACCATAGCACAGTACAATATTGGTCAACGCCATCTATGGACGAATGACGAAACTATACAAATCTAACTAATTTATTATAAATCCTAACAACCACATTGAAATAGGTTTAGTAGTTTTTACATGAAACCTATACAATCAAAAATCTAAATTTTCTTTTTACTTACATTTTGTAACGCCTATTTCCCATTGGGATAGGGGTAGGCAGAGATGATGGATTTCTACCTGCTACGATCCTGACAAACACTTTTCACTTCATCAATTTTCATTAATCTCTCATATATACACGTCTATTGAAGTGATAACTTCTTATGGGAGGGTAAACCGCTTTGTTACGTAACGCGTTATGGCGCCAGTCTGTCTGGCTTCCCTTTCTCTCACGCATACGGCAGCGGTACGCAGGCTCTTCCTCTCTCACTCTAACCCACGCGCTATATACATAAAATTTTAATGATAACCTAACCTTTTCTCGAGTTAAACAATTTCAATATTAAATAGTTCAATTTAGATTAGTTTAAGATATCACTTCTGTCGGGCGTACCGAGATGCACACGTTATTTTTTTAAAGTGCTTTTCACATGAATTTTCTTGACTGACTCTATCACTCTCATTAAAGTCATACACTTGTTTTGTGATTCTGGTTTTATTTATTCTCTATACATGCCCAAACCACCTTAACATTCCTTTTTCAACTCGTGTCACTATATCCTCTTTCAGTCCACAACGTTCCCTTGTCACACTGTTTATTATGATTTCGCTTACATTAACCTTACATATACTTCTCGAAGCTCTCATTTCAGCTGCGTTTATCCTACTTTCATGCTTCTTCTGCCATACCCAACATTCACTGCCAATCATTAGTGTTAGTACTAATACTCCTTAATGGACAGCCAGGTGTTTTTTTAAATAGATTCGGGGTACAGACATGGCATTGCTACAGTTTTATAATATTATAGATAAAGATAATTTCATTCCATAAAAAGAGAACGAGAGAGAGATAACACTTTATTGTACACTATAACATACAATTACAAAACAGACGATATTTACAATATTTTCTAGACAATACAAGAGGCGGCTTTATCGCCCAAAGCGATCTCTTCCAGGCAACCTAAATCAAAGAAATTTGAATGAGGTGATGTAGGTCGTGCAGGAAAAAGGTAATAGATACATATATACTTAAACTAATTTAAGAATTAAATATACAAATACATACATATATACACATCATTCATTAATCCACGAAGAAGGAACAAACAAACATCTATAGCCTCTCACTAATGCATATTTAGTATGGAGTAAAGGTATTCCTGTTCGAAACATAAAAAATGAAAAATGACCGATAAATTTACATTCCAGTCGATTTCGTTCGAATATTTTATAATATCGATAATAACAAAGCGATGAATCGAAAATAGAAACAATACGGTGGTATAAAATATAACTTTCTAATGTTATGGCCTCTCCTTTCCATGGTAATATGGGGGTCGTAAAATTTTTATGATCCATAGCAGTATGTTTTCATAGTCCCTTTAAAATGTGGATTAAACTGGCTTTATTGATAGGTAAACGTATGGATAGAGTTGTAAGGTACGGATCTTAACTATTCATAAAACAATTTAACCACTTATGTGGATATATTCTAAGATTGATTTCATAAAAACATTGAACGAACAATAAATACATAATAGTTAAAAGTAATTTAATAACAAAACTGTAACCATTCCATGAATAGGCAATTGGACTTTTTTCAACATTTCAATGGCAATGTTGGCATGTACTTTATTTTATTTAGATCGGTATTGGGTTTGCAAATGTATGCAGATTATTTGCGTGGGTTGTCACGGACAGCAGTCAAATTAAGTGACAGCGAAAAGACCGGTAAAACGTCATGTAAAATTGTGCTCTTTTTTGAAAAATATATAAGCTACTTTTCACACTTCACTTTAGTTATATAAATGTACAGAGTATATTTTACTTTCTCGAATAAACTTCGAAATGGGTCAACAGATTTCAGTGAAAATTTTTAGGATCACAACAGGAATTTTGTTATATTTAAGTATGTTTTTTAATATCTTGCAGAATCAGAAGAGATTAATATAAATCTAAAATCAAGGGCAAACGACGTGGCAGGCCCAACTAGTACATATGAGTATATTTCAATAATTTTAGCTTGTTTGAAAAAAATATATTCATATCAGGTACAGTCTTGTCATTCTTTATAAAGTAGACAAATTGCAATAGTTAGACGCTGGTATGGCCACGTTATGAGGAATTCACCGTTTTTCCCGTAAATAGTTGTCCCAAGAAATGATAGCTTAACTTCAAATAAGATGGCATACGTGCCAATTATCTCTCTATAAGGGATGTCTAAGTCCGCGAGAAATGGAGAAAGATAAGAAGAAAGCGGGCCCTGGGCTTTAAGGCGGACACTCCAAACCCAAGCTGGATTGAAATTAGAGTGATGTTGATAGAATAGTACGATGAGATAATGTATATTTAATGTGTGAATAGAGAAGCAACAGCAGATTTATATTCTTTCTTTGTATAACATTCGCTCTTTTAACTATTATCTAAAATGAAATAAGCTTGAGGCAAAAGTTACTTTTAAGATTTAGAAAGACTTTTGTAAAGTCTTGCAACATCGCAACAAACTCACTCTAGTAGCAGCTCGACTACATAATACAAACAATAAATACTACGTTTTTATTTTGCGAAGCAACTGCGCTGTGAACTGGCTACTTTATGGCCAGCAAATATAAACGTGAAAAGGAATTCTTAATATACTTTTGTATTTTCTGAGCAATAATAAAATATTGAAAATGTAGGTAGTAGTGGCTTAGTGCCCTCGATTTAGCTCAATTCTAGTACGAATTCAAAAGATTTTAAATAACATTTACATCCTCTTAATAATATGCAAGACATTCCGCAGCAGTACAGTAATACTGCTGCGGAATGTCTTACCTAATTAGGTAAGATTTTTGTATTTCATTGGTTATCTCTGTTTCTGTTATTTTAGACTTGAATTGTTAATAACAGTACGCCATGGTCATCTGTATGTCTCTGTATAATATCACAGTATTTTTTCTTAGAAATTATTAGGTCTATACATACAGATAAAAATTGACTGGATGGTATATGCTGCTACACAATAGTGTAATGCGATCTCGCTGTAAAAAATGAGAGCTCTCGTACATATAACTAAGGGATGAAAATATTTTTTCTGTGTACATAGTTGTGACGCAAATCATTATTCAGATCTTGAAAAATACTGATAATTTTCTTTAATGACCTATTTAAGTCAATAGGTGGAGAGATATTATATAACACTTTATTGCTCACCAAAAACAAAACAATTACAAAAACAAAACGCACAATTACAATACTTCTTGGCAAAACAACAGGCGGCCTTATCGCTAAAAGCGATATCTTCCAGGCTACCTAGCTTCAAAGAAGTTCTTAAGTAATCTGGCAATGTAGGTGGAGCAGAAAAAAGATAGGACTATACAATACAATTTAAATATACATACTTACACTAATTTATAAATTTAATACTTACATAAATCCAGACATATTTATATAAATAAATATATTTATGAACATTATATATGAAAAGAATTTTATATTAACGTATATTACAATAAATGTAAACTTAAAAATAATCTACAAACTATACTTTTGACGGCCTCTGTGGTTGAGTGGGCTAAGCCTATGCCGGCTTACCTCACTGCAATGCAGAGGCTTCGGGTTCGATTCCTGGTATAGTAAATTTCGGAATGGTATTTTCTTCGTTATTTACTATGGTCTGGGTGACTGAGATCGGCCCCAGAGTGGTCCGTTGTATATTACTCATAACACAAGCGTAACTTGCTTAATTTGGGGATATACAGTATGTGTTTGTCTGCCGAATTATTTATTTATACTATATAAAAACTAAAACTAAATTAAAAAAGGGAAAAATACTTAAAGATAAGTTATTGGTCCCAAACCGGGTTATTTACTCACAGTTACAATAGATACATAAGTAAATGTTTATTATATAAGATTTATTTATTTAAAGACAGTTAGTATTTTCTAAGTGAGTTCCGAAAAGTAGGTAATTAATTAATTAGTAATATAAGCTACCAAAGTGACAAAACTTATGTCCCTCCTCTTGAAATTAGAAACTATGATGTGGAAATTTTCCCTGCATAGCCCTGATTGCACACTAAAACTGAATGTAAAACATCTACAGGCAATTCGTGATAACGTGTATTTATTTCTACCATACGCTTCTGGTATTAACGTATCTGTTTCAGAGTCCCATATAACTGCGTCAGTAATATTTTAAATTGGATTATTTTACTTCCACAGCACATTTTACGAACAACCTAATTCCGGTTATCCCCGACGACACTCAAAACAAACGAAAGTCTGATAAATGTTGCTATTAATCTTCCGGCCGCTTCGGGTGCCGTTCGCCTCTGACACACCAACGGAAACAATTGCAATAAAAATCTAGATTAGAGTTAAGTAAGCTTACATGGGCTGCAAAAGTGAGATGGAGGTTAGATTCTAGCTTGAAGTGGCTTCTATGATAGTAACATGGGGTAAGGTCAAACTGAAAAAAACACAGTGACGAGATAGTAGTTCTCAAAGTTATAAAAATTATGTCTCTAATTTTGAAGTGGAAAAAAAATCAAATTGGTAGAATTTACAAAACACCTTCAACGAAAATAGATTTGAACAAAAGCCATTGGATAGTTGTTGACTAGTGGAATATTTTCAATGAAATGTTTTTATTATAAAATTCCGTAGCCAAATTACAAAAACAGTGTATGTTCATCAATTCTACAAAACTATTCGCTGTACATAGACTACCGTAACACTTAACCAATTTTACATGTAAAGAAAAATTTAATTTCAATGTTTGGTTATAAATCAGTTAATTTTATGATGTGTTTTAATATATTGTTAAAAATTAATGAAATGAACAATAATGTCATATTTATGACTAGCGGCCCGTTCCGGCTTCGCATGTGTGGTTTATGGCTATTTTTTTTTATACCTTGGGGTACGTTATTGAAGTTTTAGTAGGGATCCCTATTTTTCTCCAGTAATAAATATAGTTACTCAGGAATAATGTGGCATTCTAATAGTGAAAGAATTTTTGAAATCGGTCCAGTAGTTTTTGAGTTTATTCGTTCGTTACAAAAATACAAATCTTTCCTCTTCATAATATTAGTATAGATTTGAACAATTTAATACAGATTTTGTAATATCTATATAACACAGTCTCACAACAACTAGGACATCCTTTTACTTGTCCAGATTTTCAACTAGGTTGGACACTGGCTATATATAGACGTCATTGAAATTGGATTATAGAGCTCACAGGGCACTTAAGTCTATTGAAGCATGTCCTAACATTGATTAAAAACATGCTATATCCTGAGACTGGCCTATATTTCACTTTCCTTCATTTTAAGATAAATTCTAGTGATTATATTTTCAAGATCAAGAGAGAGAATTCGTGACAATTTCAAAAAATCGGCTAAGGACGTATTTAGTTTTAGTTCTCGCGTTTCTGTGGAATAGACTAACGGTCGCTGTTTTTATCATTTGGGCACATAACCGAAAAAAGAAATTAATCAAACATATTCATATGTTTCAGAACCTACTTGATTAAACAAATTTTCATTGAAAATGAATGATTATAGCACTATCTAGAGTTGTTCAGTAGCTTTCACCTGATCGTTCAAAAGTTAGAGTGAATGGTGAATACTTAAATACTTTTGCAGCTCATATCTTATCACATATTGACTTCAATAAAAAATATTAGACAATACCTATCATTACTTTTCAAGACACACCTAACGGTATCCCACGTTCATGTAAACTGAAAAATATTTTACCCCAAGTGACATGTATGAATTAATTTTTTTCCGATTTCACTATACCAATGTGTAAGCGAAGAATACCTTTGCAAAATTTCTTCCATAAAAAGGCAGTAATTTTCTTATAAGCTGTGACACACTTGTGCAAGCGGTAGATGAAGATTTTGTAAAGATTTCTTACTATATGGCTACGGATTTGTAAAATAGTTTTACAAATAGAAAAATATTCAGAAAGAGAAGTGAAGTGCATTATTATTCGCCTCAAATTAAATTATGCAATTAAAATCTCGAAACATCACGCTGGAAATGCTAAACTTTTCGCACAACAGGGCTTGAGGAAGAATCGGGTCAGCCAAGGGTTTTGCAGAGGCCCGGCCGTAGCGTACAATGGCAACAATACTGCAGAAATAACTAGGACAAATTGCATGGGAACATTTTGAATGGCAACAAGTGGAGTAAAACTCTCTGAAATATGATTATCATATTCCGGTGCCGTATTTCCCTCACCTGTTTTATAATGTTTTTGTTTTTTGTTCTCTCACGTAACGAGCATCCTGTTTCGTGGTTAATTTGAATGCGTGTTTTTGTTGCTAGGAATTTGTTGTTGGGTTTTTGTCACTTTTATTTTTTTGTTCATCGTGCATAATTTTTGTTGTGAGATTTGTTATTTTTGGAGGGTCTAGCGTTGAGTGGAAAATGTCTGTTTTATACAAGCTCATTGAATGACGGATTTAAAAATGAAAGAGATATTGTTATTATGTAATTTAAAGACGTTTATTGCACCAAGCTGTGTAACACTTTGTATTACATATTTTATCATAAAACCTACGCCAAACTTGATTTGATAATCTTTGAAATTTATGTATAGAGGATTTTATACACAAAGGAGTGTTTTTCAGAGCCACATTATATTGCTTAGTAATAGTAACTTACAATAGGAACTGATAGGTACATTTTATACCTTCGTTGTATTATTAACGTCTTATTCATATTGATTTAAGAACCTTAAACAAGCCTACAAACTTGCTCTAATTCAATATGAATAAGACCGTTAGCATAAAGCTACTAACAATATGAGACCATCAAACATTTTCATTAAAAACGAGCAGCTGTAATGAATAAAATACTCATGATCAAAAAACAACATCGTTCGTAAATTCCAAATACATTATTAAAACTTCATAAGGTGAACATGCGGTTGTTATACATGGTCCTAAAATAACTAACGGGTAACCAGGCATTTCGGCAAGCGTCGAGCGTCAGAATGGAGAATCCTGCTGAATAATGGACGAAGGTAAGCTAAGTACTCCCTGACCCACATTACACTACAAACCGTTTTAAACGTTACCAACGTTTTATAATTGGAAGGATTCCGCTGAGAGAGAGAGAGAGTGAGTATAATATTAAATTAATCGCTTTCAATATTCAGGCTTTCGTAATGTACTTCGCCGGGCAAAGAGGTGAATATCTCTTTTGTCTTTATTCTAGACTAGCTGTGCCCGGGACTTAGTCCTTCTGGAACTTAGAGAAATAGTACTTTACTTACATACCAGTGTTTTTATCAAACTTCTTGTCCATCCAAAGTTTGTCTGGAATAAATCTCTAATAGCGATAAGACAACCTATTGTATTGTAAAATTTTATTTCTGTTACCTGTAACTCTTAAACCACAATAAAGCATGTTCATTCTTTTATTCATTCATTCATACTTTTTATTTTGCCATAAATAAAAAAAACAATAGATACAGAACTTCGGCAAAGTTGAATTGACCTAAATAGCATATTTGAGGGCTTCATAACAAATGGGCGTACAGACAAAAGTGCAGGCACACAAGGCATAAAATGGTGAATAAAACAAAACTAGTTGATTGTATAAAGCTGAAATTTGGATTACCCTTCTATTTAGGTACACTTGCATACTGGTAAGACTTTCTAAATTGTAACATGCATAGATTTTAGGAAACAACAAAAAATGGAATTTTTGCATATACGCCCATTTGTTATGAAGCCCTCGATATGAAATCCATATATTGAAAACCTAAATAGCACATATGAAATACACATAGCGCAAATGAAATTTGCTGCCAGTCTCGGAGAATTTAGCGCGGCATGTTGTTCTTGATAACCATTCAATAGGTAGTAGTAATAGTTACAAACACTACATTCATTTTAATGAATATTCATATTTAGCCCTTGCACGGATAGAAATATGAAAGTGAAGGTAACGTTATCTTATATATGTAGATATGTCTATTTTAATCACTCAAATCCTCATTGAAATCCATCCGTTAGGTATTTTAGAAGCCTATTCGAAAGAAACTTTCAGAGAGACAGATAAAGTTATAAATACAGTAATTTATGTTTAGACATTGCGCAAATAGCAGGTTTCTGGTAATTTTTTACTTTTATTTTTAAATCACGTGATTTCATTTAGTAAAACAATACTTGGACTAATAATAATTGACTAGTATTTTGATAACATTTTTTGTGTGTGTTTGAATGGGTCCCCGAATTACTTAGATTGGAAACGGTAGGTAGCACTGGGATCGGGTTTTAGGATTCTCCTAATCTCCTGAAACGATTTTGGTGATTCTTTTTTGTGTGTTTGAGTGAGTCCCATTATGGTTTAGATTTACAATTGGAACTAGCAGGTGGCGCTGGGATCGGGTCCTAGATTTTTATTTTTTCAGGGCAGGACATCGTCTGCCGGGTTCGTCTCTAGTTTTTTATAATATTTAACTGAGAATAAAATCTTATATTGAATTAACAATTAATTTTATTTCGATTCATTAACTCGATACAAATATAAGAAACTATTTCATTGTAACCTTTTAACAGTGAAGACAGTCAATAAACGCTTTACAACATCTCCCAGTCTTTTACCAAATTCGACTAAAACACCATCAACGGCGGCGCTCAAATTAAATTACAGTAATAAGAATACAGTAAAGTAAAACAAACTTTCCAGAGTTGCTTTGTGCGAAATGAGAGGGGCAAATGGTATCTTCAAACGCTTTATCCTGAAAATACTTAAATTAGAATTAGAGCCCCCCCTACAAACGAGTTCACTAATTAATTTTGCGATAATAGGTTTTCCGTTTGCGGTTTTACTTCTTGGTGTGCAAATTAGTTTGTACTATTTCACGACGAACAGATTGGATTTTGCCATAAATACATTTTGCACTGCATGTTGATTTGAAATAAAATTTTGGTGATCTGAAAATTCTTATATATAATAATTATATATATAGAAAAGAGAATGAAGGTGTTATGTATTCTTGCGAAATAAAACAAGGTTTATCTATGTTTATCAATTATTATGAAAAGAGAAATATTTTATTCATACGATACCTAATCAGGTTTAACAATTTTTTGACCTTTTGTCTATCCGAACGTTTGTCCAGAATATACTTCAAAACGGCTTAATCTACATAATTCTGTAAAAATTTTGACTAAGGCTGGTGTGCATAGACATTTAACCCATGGTTAAAATAAAATAATCGCTAAAAATATATGGCTAAACAGCGATTACTTTATTTTAACCATCGGTTCAATGTCTATGCACACCAGCCTAAGTAAAACTGGATTATGTTTAAAATTTTCGTCGATACCTTTTTTACTTCTCTTTTGGATATCAGAAGATATAATTATAAAATCAAAATTTCACGTGAACGACGCGCGCGTGTGGATAGTTTTCATATGAATGTTTTCAGATAAATTGGTTAGTGAAATTGATCTTAAAAAAGTTTCCGTGTTCTAATAAATAAATATCATGTATATATGAATAGTTTATAAAAATGTATATGTTCTAGACGGGTTATCAAAGTAATTCCATCCACTTGCGTCATCAGGATTCGTCCCTCAAACACAATCTTCCTCTGATAAGGTCAGAATATCAGTCGTTCGCTCTAAATGCAAATATTACCGCGCCCGGGAGAGGTGTTATAGCCTCGGTTTTGAGGTAAAAAGGACGAAAACAGCGCTAAATGGCAAGAAAGCGCTTTTTATGCTGACGGAATTGGGTAGTTAAAGATAAAGAATGGATAGACCGCGTCCTAAGATAGTCAGTTTTACAACTCTCTGGATAGGTACTGTTTGTTTTATATTATGTTATTCAGTTATGTCTATAGTCCGCTATCGACTACTTAATCTGTTCTTTTGGACTTAATTAAGGACTTCAAAATGTACAATAAAAATCAGTAAAGCGTGTGTCGATGCACGCCTAGCGTGCTTTCTGCAGTGACTATGAAAAGACTAAATAACCTCACCCAGACTATCCACATCTCAAAAATTAGTCAAATTAAATCATCAAATGAGAGCTATTTATTTTGAATTATAGTTTACGAATATTCAAAGTAGCTCTGCCCCCTTAGACAAGCGGAATTAGTGCTAAATGAATTCAATGAAAATGTATGAGAATGACATAATATTTAGCGTAACGATATGCCATTCACATACATTTTCTATTCTATTCGTTTACCGGTAATGCCACTTGTCTAACGTGGCAGATCAAACATTTTTTACAGTGTCTATGTGTTTTGTAACATGATTTTTTTTCAGGAATTATCCAACAAAATTTATTTAATACTAGCTGACCCGGAAAACTTCGTACCGCCTCAGAATCAATTTTTTTCATATTGACTCACTTTTTAAACCTTCCCTGGACTTCCATAAATAATTCAAAACCAAAATTAGCCAAATCAGTCCAGCCGTTCCCGAGTTTTAGCGAGATTAACGAATAGCAATTGATTTTTACATATAAGATTTGCCTAATTTATCTAAATAGTTTATAGTATGTAGGATATGTCGTTTATCCTTAAGATGTCACTATTATAATGTGCCAATCTAACTATAGGTCGCCGTGGCAGCGAACCATTATTTACTTCTACCCTTGATGGTGGTTATCGACTGATAATCCTTCTACATTACGTTGTAATTTATATTTTAAATAATATACGCATCTATGCTCAAACATACCACACAGTTCATAGAAGGCACACTTTCTCCTACTTCCATTTATAAAAAAAAAACGTGTGCGTTTCGGGACGCCCGACCGAAAACTAATCTAAGTTGAACTAGGAGCCTGCCTACCGCTGCCGTATGCGTGAGAGAAAGTGTGAGAGTGCTAGACAGACTGGCGCCGTAACGCGTTACGCAACGAAGCGGTTTACCCTCCCATAAGAAGTTATCACTTCGAAAAATAAACGGACGGACATGACGGAATCCAAAAGATTCTGTTTCAGTAACGGAACTTTAAAAATGCACAGCGAATATACAAAAAGAACCTTCGTTCTTCTTAACCACTCTTTGAAGATTGAAGCTATCCTAAATTATAATTAGAACAGTTTTATCTCGAGTTTTCTTTGTGGGTTAGATTATATAATTTTTCCCCAAGTTTTAATAAAAACAAAGAAGGGCTAATTATTTTTAATGACGAGGTTGCCTCGCAAACTATTATACTCGGGAAAATCTAATTTGAATCTGGTTAATTATTTTCTCAAAGAAATATGTTCATTACTTTAATAAATGTTTTTAAATTGCTTGTTAGAGATTCATTCTGACTAACAGTCATGAAATGTGAAATTAGATCTTCTTTGGACGTTTCTTTGTTTGTTTTAGCAACACAACCATGGGAATGAATGTATTTTATCATCAAAATTGTAATAGTATGCACGCTTAGATATAGTACTTATATACTTTTCTTCCGAAAAACAAAATGCCTCTTGTATTGAAACAAACATAAAAAAATAACATTAGTTAACTTATTAAAACAAATTATTATGTTTTGATTATTTTATTTTATTTGGGAGGCTAACAGCTATCTTTAATAATAACTAGAAATAAGCTAGATTAAGAAAAGCTATTTATTCAATCTATATATATATATATATATATATATATATATATATATATATATATAAAATCAATTGCTGTTCGTTAGTCTCGCTAAAACTCGAGAACGGCTGGACTGATTTGGCTAATTTTGGTTTTGAATTATTTGTGGAAGTCCAGGGAGAGTAAATATGAAAAAAATATTCTGAGGCGTTACGAAATTTGCCGGGTCAGCTAGTGATTATATTTTTAATTTGTGATAAGGATTTTTTATCACAGATACATATTTTTTTATACTGGAATTTTTCGTGGAGTGTTTTTATATTCTCATTACATTATATATTAGCATTTATTAAGTTTTACGTTGTGTAATTTATTTGGTCAGTAATGTGGAACATACATACAAAAGATGTCAATTTCGAAACTTTAATATTAATTATGTCTTGACAATTAATTTCACTTTGATCGACATGTTATATTATTGATATTGACTCATTATATTTTACGTATCTACGTAACGTCTATAGAAATTTATTAATTTAGTTCTAATAGTTTATTTAGATATATAGGTAAAATTATAAAGAAATTATAGTTAAATTAATAATAATAATGATTCTTTTTTATAGTAATAGCAATTTTTTTTGTAAAATTAATTAATTATACTTTATAAAATTTCACAAAAAAAACAAATGATTATAAATAATACAAATAATAATTATTTTATTAAACTTAAAAGAAAATATTTACTAAAAAAAATAAAATCTTGAACTGCGTCGGCAGTGAGGTCTGAGGTCCATGTAAACTACAGACTGTAAAGTTTCATTAACTTTTGACTAAGTTTTTTTAAAATAAATATTAAAGTATTACTTCAGTTTAGTGCTATTTTTCTGTATCAAAAAGTTAAAGATGGATAACTTACCACATCCTCTAGTCGACAGTAGAAATTTAGAATAAGAGATCTTTTCCAAGTTACGTCATTCTTAGTTATTGTTTCCCTTGGTCAGTAAACTGCAACTTATAAAGAAAACAGCACATTGCTTCATTGCACGCTTTTATAGGCCAATAGCATTAATGCGCAATTTTCATTTATGATTAAAAACCCGGTGGAGGTCGAACGTTTCCGGCAAAATAGGAAACGAATCCTCAAGGGAAATGGTTCGTTCCAGCTTTAGGAATAGATATAGAACGTTGAATTGATTTCATGTATATTTTGCAATCTCACAACGAAGCTTGTGCCAACTTTGAAACCTCCATAACTTATTTCTTGAAATGAGGACTCATCCGACTTACATTCTACTGGGATTAGATTGAAATTGAATAAATGAAACTTCTAGACTTTTATGTAATGAAGTTATACTTTATATGAAGATTTTTATTTAATAAAAAAACATTTCAATGCTGAATATGTTCAGGGTTTGTTTATTACACCATATCTTCACGACCGCCGATGAATTTACATTGGCAGGGTACCTTAATTTGACATTTGGAACATTTTGTTTTGTTTTATCGAAGTAGTGGTTTGAATATTTTATGGAACGACATGAAGCAATACTGGATGTATAAGATCTTGCGAATCAGAGTAGAAAAAAGCACAACGAAAATTTTTACTAATAGTGGAAGCAAAACGTAAATGTATTCTTGAATCTTGACCGTGTCGTTGTTATACGCTGGGAATTAGCCCGGCTGGACGCAGAGCTGGCCGAAGAGTCAGCAATATCTCAGAGCTGAGTCAATCTAGTAGTACGAAAAATCCTGGGAATCCGGAGAACCAGGCGGAGCGCGTACACAGATCCCTGACAAGGATATCTGACACAGCAATGCCTCGGTCACGTTGCCCTCCACAGCGTGAGTACATTGACCCGTGGACCGGGGGATCGGCGAACTGAGAGAAGCAGTCCTCAGAGCGCTCTTTTAAGCCCGCTCATTTAAGCGCTGTCGGAATCGACGACCCCCGGCCTACATAGAAGAAAACGAACTAGTGGGGGAGTACAGAGAGGCCAATAGGGCTCTTGGACTGGCTCGCATCCAGTTGAAGTCCCCAGACCGAGAGGAACTCCTGAAGTCTTGAAGTCGCGATAAAACGCGGCCTTGCACCATCCCGGGCACGGAATTGCTCGACCCGGAGATTCTGCGGTCTGTGATAGACGGACTCTTCTCCGACCCGGGAGCTTTTCCTCTCCCAGAGATGATTCTCCCAGTTGTCGATACCCCGCAGATGGAGCCTATCTCCACGGTGTAATATTGTCCGTGTCCCGGCTCGTTCTTGCATCGACCTTGACCGTTACTTGTCCCTTTACTTCTTCCAATATAATAACTTAATGGAACTACACTTCATCCAACATAATGACTTACATATGACTATATCGGATAGTCTATCTCAATGTAAAGGAGAGAAATATAACAATTTAAAAGATGTAAAAGACAAGCGATTCGCTTTGAGAGAGCTAATGCAAGAAACCACAATACGGTCTTGTTTAGAGTTCTTGCGTCTGTAAGTTTGCTACCACGGCTCATAGTATAAAGTTTGATATTTATATAGACTATTGTATAGTAAGTAGTTGGTGTACTATGCAGCGAAACTTTAGCTGAAGTAAATTGTTACTTGGATATAAATTGTTTCATTCGAGACTAATATCTTATTTTGCAAGTAGCCACATGCATTATAAAGTAATAACTACAGATCAAGTAATTAAATAAGATGTAGTTGTAGAATTACTTTGGAGAATTTAGTTTTTGACAATATAGATAAATGTTATAATGTAATGTTGATCGGTAAAAATTATATATGGGTGATTTAATAATTTATTTTGGAGTTTTCTTTAATAAATATATCGACATTTCAAATAACCATCGTCTGTAAGTCCACAGTAGTGGTTGCGGCTCAGGTGCTAAGACTCATACATATGGCTTAGTCTATAAATAAATACATAATCGGCAGATAAATACACATATTGTATATCCCCAAATTAAGCATATTACGCTTGCGTTATGGGTAATATACAACAGACTACTCTGTGGCTGATCCCAGACGCTCAGAACATAATAATTAACGAAGAAAATTTGTTTCCGAAAATTAAGATACCAGAAATTGAACCCAGAATCTTTGCGTTGCAGTGAGCTAGGCCGGCAAAGGCTGCTTGCTCAACTACAGAGACCGTCAATTCTTCTTATAATATGGGTTTAAATCTTGGCAACAAATAGGCCACATGCTTAGGCATTTTTTGCACTAAATGTGTATGTTATTACATTTTCTACATATTGTTGGGGAATGTAAACATCTTAAATAAACCTGTATATCTAATTTATTTATTTGTAAACCGGCAATCTGCCTTGAACAAGCCTGGCCGATATATGTACCCGTTCAACTGTATTGGGAACATTCGAGCTCAGCTATGGGACGTTAATGGGCTTTATTATGAAACAATAAATAGGTACTTAGATAGGTTTACCATATACATATTACAGTTTTTAAACTTATTTAACATTATGGGTAACCATTTTTTATGTTGTGAAGAAGAAAAGCGTTCCTGCACCCTCCCAGTGCTCGGGGACAGACTGAGATTTGTGGTATCTATGCTTGATATCCACTAAAACTACCTTCGCGTTCCCTCTATCTTATATCAGGTAAGTCGATTAAAAACTTGATTAAGTTTGCATTCAACTCCTATATTATTTATAATTTTAAAATGGCTATTTTTGAATAGTTCAAAAGGTATATTTCATTTTCTTTTTTAGAGTTACTCACACACTTCACTTCACTTCAGCACTGTACCAGATTGAATCCTGAACTTTTCGTATAGCCATTAATTAGCACATTGTAACCATTAGGAACGCTGAACCCTTTTATGAAAAATGTTCAAGTTTTTTTAGAAAGCACCAGTAATAAAAATACTGACGGTAAATGTAATGTAAATATGAGACATTGATAAAAACGCCGAGGCATAAAATATTCACATTTGAGGTAAATGTGAATATTTCCATCAAAAAATATAAGTGAGAGAACGATATCTGTTGAAAATAGGAGGCAACGTCGTTCGCTTCCCGCGGGAGCTCATTAGATTGTCGCGCGAGTCCCGGGGGCAACGCGCGGATCGACAATTCACTTCGATTCCAAAACGAAGCTTGTAAAAAATTACAAAATATACCCAAAGGTACAGGGTACATCTGGTTAAATGTGGGTTTCATTTTGCAAAAAATCTGATATGAATTATCAGTCAACAATAAAAATTAGTGATCAATAACATTTTAATGAAAAGTACGTTTCAACGGTTTTAAGCGCGGCATTTTATTTGATCCGTGATCACGGCTACTATAAAAACCAAATAAAATGACGCGCTTAAAACCGTGAATCCTTAAGAAAAAACAATCTTAGCATTTTATTTATCAAGCTGTTCTATCGTTTGAAGGATCATTTGGAAGCTGTACTCTGTGAGATTCCAACCTATTTTCAATAGAATATGGGTATAGATTATTTTATGCAAAAAGCGCGTTTGTTATTTCCATAATGGCAAGAAAAGCATATAAGCATAATTACATGTAAATAAGTATAAAAAATGTATAATATACTATGTATAAAAGGCGCCCCTAATGCTGACAGCGATTTTTTCCAGGCAATATTTTGATAGATAGATATTTTATGTTATTTTATTTAGCTAAGTAAATTAAGTTAAGATAAATTTTCGCGACTACTACACATAATAAAACTACGTTTTAACGATGTTAAGCGCGTCATTTTATTTGACTTTATACCAAGGTGACCTTTCACTTTTTAGTCGCCGTAATCATGGAAGATACTAGACATCTTTGTCTTATTTTTTATACTATACTTATAATACAGACGCAAAGTGATATATTATTATGAATGGAAAACAGCATAATACATTAAAAAATATGGTTGAAATTTTAATCAGCGTTTTCACGTTGATTCAATATTTGATTGCCTCTGTAGTTGAGCGGGCGAAGTCTTAGCCGGTCTAACTCGATGGAACGTAGAGGTTCTGGGTTCGATTCCTGGCATGGTAAATTTCGGAAACGATCTTTCTGTTATTTACTATGGTCTGGGTGTCTGAGATCGGCCCCAGAGTAGTACGTTATATATTACCCACAATACAAGTGTAACTTCCTTAGCATGGGGATATACAATGTGTGCGTTTGTCTGCGGATTATTATTATTATTATATTATATTGTTACAAGTTGGGCCACCTGCATACCTATTGTCACATACCGGTAAAGAAATGCTGCGCATCTTATCTATTGCCCCTCCCGCATTCGGAGTTCTTTTTATTACTTCGTATTTAAAATTTGCAATTAGACAATAGCCTATTGTTATTGTTTTCGACTTTGTTGGCCGTTCGCAGAAATAGATAAGCAGGTGTGGAAATTACTATTTCTCGGAAACGCAGTGCGTGCGGCCGATTTTTTTTTTCTGTATAGTTAGTATAAAACAATGCCCGAATGGAAGGCTGGGGCAGTCAAGCGACGACTACGATACGAGTAAGACGTTTGTAATACTCTCGATTAGCGATATAGACGACGGATTTTGCGCGTGTCAAATTCCATGGAATCGTGTGGTGTGAACTGTTTGCATCCAGTTTTATTTGTATTTGTTTTATACGTGTTTGTAGAGTTCTAATAAACTCTATAGTAATTCCAACGGCATTTATTTTAATTCGAGTCCTGTAGCTCGTAACAATATTAATAAGAATAATTCAATTGAAGCACACAATCAAGATTAGTTTTTCCAATGCATCCATAACACTTAAAACTTTCCGAGACACATAATGGCAATAGATTGGAAACACAGTGAAGTATGTCTACAGTTCGGCGAACCATTGTGTTCTTGACAGATGGAAGTTGGCAAGCACAAGGAACAAGTTAAATATTGAAGTTGACAAACTAGTACCCAAGTCGGTTCGTCCCTGGATCCAATTTGGGGTCGCTGTTGCATCTTAATGTATGTAACTTTAGCTTGCAGTAAAAACAAGAACATACGAAATAGTCTAGTAAGAAAACACACCAAATTCGAATGTTTTTATTCTGCGGTATGCTTAAGAACTTTTTAGAAAATCATAAATATAATAAAATAAATTTAATTTAATTTAGTTACATAGGCATAAGTAATTTTTATTCATTTTGTGATATCACTAAATAACTTTAGAGCGCTGTATAGTTTAGAACAACACTTCTCTATCAAATTGTATCCATATAAACCCAGTGGTTACCGAGAAAATGTCTGAATTTCATAATGGTGTGGTTATTACTAACAAAGTTATGGAACCCTAAAAATACTAATCCGGGAAAGTATTTTAATTTTCTTTGTTTTATAAGGTGTTAGTTTAAGTATTGTTTATGGTCTAGTAGTTAACACACTCGCGTCCCGTTTTAGTGACGTCTGGTCGAGCATTGGTGGGAAAGCTTGTATCGTTTATGCCCTATATCGTCCGTCGGTGTCAGATCAGGACCTTGTAACTGCTTTTTTTGGCAACATTATTTTTTTCATCAAAATGATTACATATTCACGGTTGCGGACAGAATCATCCTTCTGACCATTCCCTCGGAACACCCATACTCCCAGGTCCCGCTTATCACGAATATGTAGCTCGCTCGATTAGCAGCTAAGCGTCTGCTTAAAAGTAGTACCTTAGCGAGTGCGGTGCCCACCAGCATGTTAGTTGGTCAAGTATACAACTAGTTTCCGAATCAAGTTATACACAAGAGAAGAAAAGGAAGACCAGGAATACGAAGAAGCATTCGGAAGACTTTTCAGCCATTTGGATTCTCAGCGTGACTTTCGTGGATCTTGTGAAAACCAGTGTGTTTGATTAGTGAAACTAGTATTGATCGGTAAAATCGATACAATTAGTGTTATCAGTGTTCAGAGGAACATCCCGGTTCTAGTGCTAACTTCTGTTGATTGACTTGAACGTGCCGTTTAGTAGAGTAGTGCTAATCATACCTATTGCTGTTGTAAGCGCCTATAATAAATATAGTCCATATTTAAGGGGTGCTTCATTGAGTATACACCACCTGCACCGTATATTTACATTTATATATCACAATTTTGACGAAAAAATAATATCACCAAAAATTTAGTTAGGTACACATGGTTCTGCACTTATGCCAACTTACCACGGGAAGAAATTTAGCATTATTTCTATAGAGTTTATGTTAAATTTTAACTAGTAATCAGGAAAATGAACGGTTAGTAAGATATAGGAACTGACCATTAGACAGCAAGTGACATACATATTGCATACTTTACAATTACCATGTGCTGGCGGTGAAGTAAAATATTAATAAGATTATCGACATGTGAAATCCGCCGTTTTAGACAAGCATGACGGGTATATTGTCTATTTCAAATAGACGGTATAACGAGTCAGTGTGCTGAAATTTTTAATAATACTCTACTCGTATAATAGATATAGACTGCATTAACAATGTGATCTTTTAGCTGGAATTGCTAACACGCAGCGAGTTTTGTAATGTTTTTCGATTGAAGCAAAGATTTATTAGTACTTGTTCGATGTTGCTCGAATGCAGAGTTGATTTACAGTAACAAGGGGCAGCGGGTAATAAGGCTATTGAGAATTATTGACTAAGACTAAGATGTCGATACATACAGACTCATCAATACGCGAACCTTTTAACTTTCCTACGAAATATAGCTCTAAATTAAATATAGTTCTACTAATATCGTAGACTGTATTTATAGGGTACTAGAATTTTCCCCGCAGCTACGTTTCGGATCAAACCGCTTAAAAGTAGCTTTATTTTACTTACATAAACATTTGATTAGATTTTTTTATATTTTTACGAGTTGCAGGACTCGGATTAAAATGCCGTTGGAATTATAATAGAGTTTATTAGAACCATACAAACACGTATAACACAGGTACAAATATAACCGAACGCAATAAGTCCAAACGTAATGCAGGAGATCGTAATTCAAATACACGCGCAAAGTCCGTCACTATATAGATTACCGAATGTACACAAGTCTTGCTTCGCTTGTGGTTATTGCTCGACTGCCTCATCTCTCCATTGGGGCCTTGCTTTATACTGCACAGATGCAATATGTCTACCCGGCCACGTGGACCGAATTTCTGAGAATCAGTTTGTACTTTTAAACCCGAGACACCTGTCAGCGATCACAATATAACAATAGGCCGTAAAAGATTACAATACACAATGGGCTGTTTTTTTAATCACAAATTATAAAACACAAAGTAAACAAAAGAAGTCCAAATGCCGAAAAGCATTAATGCCTGCAGGTAGGCAGGTGTGAATTTGTAATTGTCGGCACCTAGGTTGTAACAATATGCATAAACTTTCAATAAAAAATATTATCTAAGGGCTAAAACCGCTTAAAAATCTATTACATGTTTTAGGCGGAGTTAGCGGATATGTAGTCAGACAGACAGACGCGGAAAGCGATTTGTTTTATATTTTATAAAGATAACTAAATTACGCTTATATGAAAACATTGTATTTATTACTTCTTAGCAATTTGATATTTGTTTTTTTTTACGTATGTAAGTTTTGCCTATTTGCATATAAACAAAATTATATTTTTACTGTTATAATAACGAAATAATAAATAAAAAGTGTGCTAAGCCGTATGTGCAAATAAGTTTTTATTTTGAATTTATACAGGGTGGTAAAATAAGGTAGAAAATAATAGAGGCGCCACTTTCGCAAACTTGTCTAAGCTCTATCAACTCCCATATTAGGTCGAGAGTAATTTCGACACTTACTAGTAATTTTTAATACGACATCGTGTAAGTGTCCAGTTGCGTTGGTTACGACGTACACATTTGGCAACATAGCTTATGATGTTTGCTTTAATAATAACGACTATAATTTTGTAAGCAAGAGTTTTAACACCTTGTGATAGTTAACGGAACAATTATTTGATTAAAAGAAGCTAAACTAACTATTACAAACCTATCATGCCGTCGGTTTTTTTGGTAAATATCATCGAATTATAACGAAAAGATTTTTGCTTCAAATTCCACTAGACATATTTAGTAAACTTTAAAAATCTAAGACGCTAAACTAACTATTACAAACCTATCATGCCGCCTGTTTTTTGGTAAATATCATCGAATTATAACGAAAAGATTTTTGCTTCCACTAGACATCCTTGGTAAACTTTAAAAATCACTGCTCATGTGAAACTTCGTATTGTTACATGCGTATTTAATTAATTTTTTAGCGGCTTTTAGACTCTGATCAACGTCAAAACTAAAATAACACGGATAAATTCGCTTTGTTTATAATTTACTGACCCACAGATTTTTTATTTAGGTATATGGCTTGGCAGCAAGGCCTTTAAGCCAGATCTTAGATTACAATGTAGTTTCTTCATTTTCTTTAGCCCATGTGTAGCACAGCTGAACTGTAGGTTTAATAATAATAATAATAATAATCGTCAGACAAACACACATATTGTATATCCCCAAATTAAGCAAGTTACGCTTGTGTTATGGGTAATATACAACGTACTACTCTGCGGCCGATCCCAGACACCCAGACCATAGTAAATAACGGAGAAAATACGTTTCCGAAATTTACTATACCAGGAATCGAACCCGGAGCCTCTGCGTTGCAGTGAGGTAGGCCGGCAAAGGCTTATCCCGCTCAACCACAGAGGCCGTTGAGGTTATCAGCTGGTGCCATTCAACGGAGTTCTTGTGACAACTCAAAAGACCACATTTGACTATAAAGTTCACATTTCGCACAAAACACATAATTACTACTCAAAAACTATCAATATCCTACAACTATTGTTTATTTTAGAGTAATTTTACACATTTTTAGAAAATAAAACTGCATAGCACAAAATCTCCTTTCAGTTCCCGCTAAAAACTCACTGACCTACAGATAAAATAGAATATTACCAGATGGTAAAAAAATTAGTTCATTTTCTAGACATTTTGGTCGAGTTGTAAGTTATAAAATTTCAATATTTTGGCAATAATTTACTCTAAATGACTATTTAGGGCATAGCGTTTGTCGAGCTGCATCTTTTAAATTACTTTTTAATTGTTTAAAATATGTAACATTATCAAAACTGAAGAATAATTTGTTCAAACCTTGTTTAAATAAATTGATGTCAAAATATTGAAACCTTCTTTGAATAAAATTGTTTAGTTTATATTTAGATACGAAATGACCGTTTGCTAATATATATATGTATATGTATTGTTCGTTTTATGCACGTCATATCTGTGTGTCACACCGAAACACAATCCATGGAAGGCCAAACTATTCGTCGGGCACATGTGACGCTAAATTAGAATTTGTGACCGGGCGTCGGCTCTCCTGACAGATTTATTCTCCATATACTCGTCCTACTTTATGTCACACCTCATAAACATGTCATTACATAGAATTAACACGAACTTGTATACATTTCATTTCAACTAATCATCTTTTTATATATGAGTATATAGAACAGGTATGATATACTGATTTAGTTACTGTTGGCTTGTTTTAAAATAGCAGGATGTATTAATTGTGAAGTTCAAAAAAGCTGAATCTAAAAGAACAACCTGTAAAGCACATCCAATAACCTTTTACTTAATATTTTTGAAACATGAATTACAATTTATGAGACGATATTATTTAAAGTAAGTAAAGAAAAATATTTTACCGCCGGTTTTTTATTAGGGTTTCGCAACCATTTTGGTAAAACAACCATTTCATCATGTTCTCACAAACTTTTGTGTTTAAATGTAGGAGCTGCAGGTTTGTCAGCTTCGCTTTAATAAAATAAGAAAAGTAACACAATTAAAAAATAGCCATATATATAGCCACCTGGCTGACATTTGTGTGACTAAGGAATAGACACTTCAATAATTAGTCCTGTACCATTAGTTAGATCTTAAAAAAACATGTAGAATCTTTAATGATTTTTAATTTCATTCAAAGTTGGGATGATATAGGTATCAAACGAAATTCACACCCATACATGACAGTTAGACGAACTGACATGGCCATTGTATAAGACTTCCGTTATTGCCAAAATTACTACAGAATCCTAAACAGAACAAGCAGGTTGCGCTGATATTTGGTATACTAAAAAAATATTGAATATACTGGCTGTTATATCGCTGTTAGGTGTCCAGTACATTAATTGCGCTTAAATCTTTCTAGAGCGATATTCGTTGTAGTTAGAGACTTCTACAAGCCTATGGACACTCCCATAGTGAAATCACGCTTTACTGGCCGTACAATTGCTCGTTTGTATGCTAAACGGTCGATCGATATGCCTACGATACACGTGTGAGCTAACTGATAGGGAGAAACACGTCCCTTTAGCATTATTGTTGCTCTATTATTATTGAGAGATGAATGAACAATCTTTGTTAACTGTTTCTTTTGAGATTAAAGGATATGAATAAAGAGATTTTGCTGTACCTACCTTCTAGACTATTATTGCTTAACTAATACACATTAGTGGTTCTATATCACGAGCCTGTTATGGAAAAACATCGTAAGTGACAGTTTTAAGGTATTAAAGATCCTATTCAGATCCTAATACAACGGTCCCTATGCCCATATCTAACGGCACAATTATCAACATACTAATGTATTAAAAATTATTTATAAAGTAGATCTCCTGTAAAATTTTATACGTCTCGCTTACGATGTTCTTCCATAACAGGCTTTATAATATCAGTTGATGTGTATCCCATTGCTCGGTTAGGATCTCCTCATTTTTATTCGATTGATATTACCGACACGCTTAGGCGGTTTAGCAACTTTCGTGTATCCATAACCTTGATGTGTAAATTTCCTTGTGTTATTAACCATTGTGTAGCGTCATATATAAGGATTTCGGTTTTATGAAATTGCGCATGCAATCCTAAAATGCAATTAACATTAACAAATAGTAGTATCTCTGTTATAAGTAAAGTTCTTCTTTATAACGTGGAAATCAATACTGCATGTACTTCACTTAAGTAAAAGCGTTTTACTAATCAATATAAGAAAAGTATTCTTATTTGCAAGTCTATTTGTTCTGACATGAAACGACGTTTGATGTACGGTCTTTATAATTTTACGTTGCTTCTTAGTAATTCAGTCTGTTCATTTTGCAAATAATTGTGTATATACTACTTTCATTGTTTTAATTTTTAGATTCGTGTATCGATAAATATGAACAAAATCAGAACTATTAGAATTTACCGTGGTGTAATGAAAGCGAATTCATTAATTCAGATGCTTTTGTTACTGCCGGGATTACAGCTATTTTAGAACCTAATGGACTGTGTCGCGAAGAAGGCAAAAGACCGGAGGTAATTAATATCTTTGGTGCACTGGAAGATGGAATATGGGACGACCAGTGTGGGACGCCATGTGTGTTGACACTCTGTCTACGTCCCACCTTCCAGATACGGCTGCGTTAGCGGCCGCAGCTGTCGCGCGGCAAGACGACCTAAAACGCCGCATATATGCATCCGTTGGCAGCTGATATTATATTTGAGGCTTTTGGGGGCCATGGGGTTTAGAAGCTCACCGCCTTTATCGAGACCTTTATTATCATCTCCACGGTTGACAGAATTCTCACGCGACCAAAAGGCTGGCCTATATTTTAGAGAACACATAAGCCATCCAACGTGGTAACGCGGCCAGCTTTTGGGAATGTTCCCAGCTAACAGTGATTTGGGACCTATTTATTATTTGTATTTTTTTAAAGCTGTATATTATGCCTGGAAGAGATCGCTATAAGCGATAAGACCGCCCATTGTTCTAATGGAAATGTATTTATATTAATTGTCTAGGTTTAAGTTATGGTGAACAATAAAGAGTTTTCATTAATTCATTAATTATACTAATAATATTTATATTTAATACGAAAAACATTGGAGCATGATTTTTGTCCCGAAAACCTGATTTTGATTTCACTACCAAAAACTAGTTGACGGCATGTTATCTTACATGCAGATAAATAAAATTGAAGTGTCTGTTTGTAATATCAAAATAACAGCTTTTTACTAAATGCATATGAAAGTATATACCGTAAGTTAGCACCGTACTTAAGTACTGATATTAAAAAATCATTTTTTTTTTGTCAGTTTGTCTGTATGTTCATGCTAATCTCTGAAACTTTGAAATTTTGATGGGACTTTAACCGGCATTAGTTTACTTTAATGTTATTAGGAGTAATTTTTCAATATAGGTGGCACCGACAGCCCCCTGTGCAGAGCATGCCTGGAGGCAGAAGAAACATCCGCCCATGTCCTGCTTGAATGCGGAGAGGTATCCAGGGCGAAGTATCTGGACGCCCCAGGTAGCCTCCGAGAAGTCTTCAGCAACGTCAAGAAGTTGGTGGACTTCCTGGAGGAGCTGGGCTGGATGGAGTAAACCATCATCCACCCTCGCACGCAAAATAGGCGCTTTGTCGTCAACTTGCGGAAACCGCTCGCAGAAGAAGAAGAAGATTATGAGTAATTTCGGCTACTTTTTTTAGGGTTCCGCGAAAGAAAAATCCATGCGGGTGAAGTCGCAGGCACAGCTAGTATTATATAAGACTATTATTACCTGGAGGAAAACGTGTAGATACATGACAATTTAATTAATTCAGATTTATAAAAAGCGAATTATAATCTATTATATTGAATCCCACAAAGCATTTATTTATGGTATAGCAACAGCACATAATATAGATGTGATGTGTGGACCCATTAAACGAGTGCACAGCATTTGCAATTCAAATGTCGTCAAACAAATCACCTATAGTATAATCTATTTTCTCCAATAGCAGTATGAGCTTACGTACAATTTTATAAGTCAGATGAAATCCTTTCAATTAATTACATGACTAGAAACGTATACTACGCTAACATAAAGTTGAAAAATAATTAATCCCAAGAAGTTCTTCTCATTTGGATTAAATTTGTTCGTAGCTATGCGAATGAGAGAATGGTTCCTGAGCTCCTGAGGAAATTAACTTGAGTGAGGATTTAAATTTTTCATCAAACCAACCTAATTAACTTCATAATTAAACTTTGCAATCTTGCGGGGTTTTATTCATCTATCGAGACGGCAGTTCCTGCCGCTTTCATTAAAATGTAATATACTTATATTCTACCTTGAGCTTAAATTAGATGAAGAAATGACGAGTACTTTATGAATAGTTTCTTAGGGTGTGTTATACTTGGGAGAGGTTATCAGTGAAAAGCAGGAAATCCCAATAATTTAGAGCTGAAACACTAAATCATATTTTTATTATTATTACAAATGTTTATATCCTAAACGCGGTTACCACTGCTTTGGCAGCATGATATCTTTGTCTTCCGTGATTACTTCTACTGAAAAGTGGCCGAAACATCAGAATAAAAAACAGATAAAATACCGAGCTTAAAACCGTTAAAACGTAGTTTTGTTATGAATACAGTAATTACGCAAATTAGACATTTTATTTTATTAGATATTATAAGTAAAATTCTATTTATTTTTAAAGTTATTGCTCTATATTGTTCCGTAATATTAGCATAATCAATTTTTCCGCGTATGTCATAACTTCCAATTTTAGTATATTTAAAAACAAATGCATCGCCACCCCGTGTGAGCTATCGACGCCGATGCTGCCCTCACGCGGACAGTTAGTGCTACTTCCTACACCGCACGCGCCGGATCGACCTTCCTGTTTTTTCGTCCATATTCAAGTGTTTTCCAAATATACAATTAGCTAATCCTCTAGCCAATCGAGAAATCGTGCCAGTGAATGTGAATTACAATCCACGATCGAAGGGTTCCCGCAGCACAGCTAGCAAGGTAAGTGGTTGTGCATTTGGCGTTTTCCAAATTCCGCATTCTAAACCGTACATTAAAAAAAGTTTAATGACATAATGAAACGTTTAATGGTATTCATTTACAGCACCTCAGTGAACTATCAGATCCTTTAAAAATAAATGGCGTATTGAAAATTCCAGGCCTACTTTCATGCAATAAAATTTTATAAGCAGTTAATGATTACGTCACATTAAATTTAGCATTAAATGCGACGAAGTTGTCCGCCTTCGGAAAACGTTTCAGTATTACAAAAGATCTCTCTCGAGATAAATACAAAGAGCGGAGGGCGAGCTCCCTTCAAAATAAGCATTGTTAAATCTTTTTGAAGCTCCAACTTTTCGCCATTAAGTACAATTTAAGTATAGAACTTAAATGAAGTGGAAAAGTTGACCGGAAAAGATCACTTTAAACGTGAACGTTTAAATTTCGCAGGTTTCTTCGTATACCTGGAGCATCCCGAAGCGGTTAATAGAAGTTTATCAGGCTATATACGAGAAATTCCATTATTATATTCTTTACTACTAAGGTTCTTAAAAAACAAAGTATTTAAATGAAAATATAACAATAATATTTATTATATTAATCATTTCCATCAATAATTACCTGTTAACACAATGTAACAGGGTGGGTATTCACGCTACATAATTTGGTACGGTAAATTGTCTATTTGTTCTGAAAGCTAGAATTACCCAGTATATAGGGGAGAAATTCGGTTATGATTTACAATGTTTCAATTCATAAGCAGCCCCTGCTAAGATCGAACCTCCCCAGTTTAGGGAGGGGAATATACTCACGTGCTTGTCCAAGGCGTATTGATGAGTTTCACAAGTCGGTCATTTTGCATTTTACAGATTACGGTGCTTTCTTATACCGCTAGTATGTGATAATTATAAGAGCATGGACACTAGAAAAGAAATACTGCCTAAGCGATGCATGGTTTTTGTCGATATTTGAACACTTTTAGAGAGGGTAGTATACCCAGCGCGCGTATCCAAGGCTGATTAACGGGTATCACAAATCAGTTATTTTGCAGTTCACGATATTTTCTTAAACCGTTAGTCCGTAGTGATTATGGACTTTAGGCAAGAAATACGCCTAAACGATGCGTGTTCTCCGTCTAGTTTTGAACACATGTCACTGGAATCTTGTACATCAAGACAATTGTTGCGTGAATCCTAATGATTCACCTTACACGAACGTGGTGCGTAAACCATGTGAAAAGGAAGTAAAGATTGGGAAAGCCAGTGCCCAGCAGTTGGGCGTTTGTGAACTGATATTAATATAACGAGCGGTCTTATCGCTAAGGAGAGATCTCTTCCAGAAAATCTTAGGCTACTTTTAACAGTTGTCTACTTCTGATAAGAACGTTGTTAACTAAATAAATGTTAAATAGAAAATAATTGATTCTAATGTCAATTCTTGTTTCCAAATAGTGTGCTGGAGAATATAACGTATGCTGTAATTTAATTTCCATACATCGCAATCAAAACTCACTTAAAAGTAATACGTGTGTAATTATAATTATTCCTGCTATTGAGGTTCTATATAAACGAAATGTATTAATATCAGCGTTGTATAGACAAACATAATACTTTTGCTATTTAAATTGCAAATAAATACGAAGTGTACTCGAAATAAGTTTAAGTATTTTTCTTCTCGGGGTCATATTATAGGCAGCACCGCAGCATGATAGGCACGATCCTATCTTAAGACACATTGAAAGGAACATCGGGGTTTATCTAGCGGGTATAAGGTAGTCATCATGGATATCGTACCTTTTCTTGGGTTTGTAAAATGTAGTTAAGCATCCAATCTAATTACCCCGGGGAGTTCTCGGTGGGACTTTTGCGTAGGAAAGTTTCCCCAGCCTACCTATGAAAAATCGAGCACGATCATCAGCATCTTAGAGAGGAGCTACTAGACCTGCAAGTACACTACTATTTCACTATGAACCCTTGACGCAGTGACTCTGGAGTACTATTGATGGTGTTTAATTTATGTCCAAAAGTCCATAAAAAAAATTTATGGTAGGAACTACCTAATTAAATCACACCTAATCAAATGTACTGCAATCCCCAAGGTGTGTTTAAATCATTTTATATTAACAAAAAGTGTACGCATTCAAGTCACATGGAACCAAAATAAGACCAAACTATTCAGACATGTTGAGTTCTTTTAAGTCACAATTGGACTGTAACAAAATTACTGGTAGCGTGTCCACATTCTAAACAATACTGTAATCTTGATATATAAAAATGAATGTTTGTCTGTATGTCCTTTATAGAATCGTAAACTATACATTTCATCATGTGATGATCTTTAGCAAAGTTGTTGTGAATGAGCTAAAGAAGGTTTCTGAGTTGGTTCACAATTGGACCTGGTAGGTGGCGGTGCTATCGGCATATCGATTGAAGCTTTTCCGGGCAGGACGACGTCTGCCGGGACAGCTAGTTGAACAATAAATTAATGCACATATACGTTATACTGTAAGGTAATAGTTATGTCAAAGGGTGTTTCAACCGGTTTGCTAATTGGTAAGCTAGAAGTAGGTCAGTGTGCAACGCGATAGTTGCTTAATATCAAAACTTTGTTGACAAGGGTCCAGTGAGTTGGATTACCAAAAACCACTTCATTTGCATGTGAGTTTAGTTTTGGATTAGAAAAGCTTTGTTGTGTTGCATAGTGCTGGTACAATGTTGAAACCGACTGCAGTTAAATGAGAAATATATACAGTGGAGACTCGATTATTATGATTAATCTTTCACGACGAAGATTGCAATATTTTAGTCATATGTACATTCGTACTTATGAAAAGTATTTAGACATACTTTCTTATAATAAACATTAATTTTGGTTAATTAGTTTTTTTTTTATATTTTGCATAAACACGTGTACGTAGACGAGCTAATTATTTTTAATAATATTTAATGATCTGTAAAAAATAAATGTATTGTCTTCATATATAGAATTATCTGCCTTACGACAACAATCCATACGGTTAATCCAGTTTCCATTGTAATGATACGTTTGTTTGTATATTGTTTTCAGAGTACCTACTGAAATTACAAAACATAATGGAATTTCATGTAATTCATTCATTCATTTAACATACAAAGTTTTAGATATTTAATACATGAGTATACATAGCCATAGTAACGCTAGAACTATTTATTCAGTTTTTGTGGCTATGTACTGAGTAGTTTACAAGTCAATGAAATTAATTTATTAATACTTACATATATTTTGATTGCGCTTTCGAATGTATATGTTTTTTTAAATAATACAAAAATGTTAACATCATTTTGTTTTTAAATATGCTTTTAGTTATTTAAACACATAATATGGCTTAAAGAAATTAAGCTACATAATGTGCCTACAAAATAAAATATATAGTACTGATGTAGTCAGGACAGCATGGGGATCAAACTTGGTAAAGAATTTATTGCGACAGCGACACACCCCCTCTGGGACAGTGTGTGGCTACGTAACTTACTGCTCCCGGGTATATTTGGTCCAATCTACGAATAAAAGGACAGTAACGTGAATCAAGGCATTTTAGGGAGGAAAAATTTACGAAAAGGTAATTGTTCTGTCACAGTAACATTGGAACTTTAAAAGTACGTCATATGTATTAACTAACTTACCCTTTAGGTATTTTAGTGTAGACAATTCATTATATAAAAATATACTTACTAATTTGTTCTATGTAGAGGCCATGAGCCTCTACCAAAATTTACCAAAACGACTCATTAACTCTTCAGGCGACCAGAGGGCTGGTGCTTACCTCGGGCAACGGATCAGTATGGCGATCCAGCAAGAAAACGTAGCCAGCCTTCTGGGCACCCTAGCCATAGAAGACGGTGATCTGGGCTCAGTATTCTACATATAGTCTTGAGGGACTATGGGTAGAATATAATACAAATAAGTTAAGTTTTCTTTTATTGTATTAGGTTATTTATAAATTTCTTCATTGTACTAGCTTATAATTTATGTATACATTGTCTATGTAGTTATAGATCTTTATTGTAAATCTGATACAATAGGTTTTCTGTCAATATAAATGTTAGATATTCACCACTGGTTATTTTAATAATTAAATAGTGATTTTTCAATCGCTAATAGTTATTCATAGAATCTTGTGTGCATAATAGCGTTGTTAATTGGGTAGCGCAATAAGCAATTAAAACAATTACCGTGCGCATAATACATATACCTTGGGTGACTCACTTCAATAAAATATATTAATACAAGAGAACTTATTAGTAGCACAAAGCTTTTACAAAGGCAAAAACAAGATTCTACAACAGTGTTGCTACTGTAACAAACATACATGTTAGGGTAACTTTTTCTTCTAAGGATTCTAGCACCTTGTATGTTAGAGATGAATAACTTACAGATACATGAATCAAATAATTCAGATTGATAGTTGATGGATAACTTTTATCTGAACATTAAATCAATTGGGTAAGCGGTAGTACCGCGCGCAACGAACGGTTCCGTAGAAGTAACAAACGTCCCCCTGTTTCCGTTATTTGTGTACGAAACAACAAAAAATAATAATTCGTAAAAACGCCCATAAAAATAATTTGGAACCTCAATTAGTTTAATTTGTTTCAGGATTTCCCACTACATAGTTAAAAAGTTAGATGGTGGGAGGACACAATTTTGGGAGCTAATATCTCGCCATCTATTCAACATCGGTATGTTTTTATAACATCAGAATTACGATACAACCCACAAGACTAAAAAAAAATCAACCCGTAATTATATACATGACGGCTATCCTAAGTTTTTTTTGGCTATTTCATCACATAACTTTGTAGCGCTATACAAACTACACCTAGTAAAATTTATTACATTGTACACCCAGTAGGTACTAGGAAAAATTCACCGTACTGGGTGAGACAATTTAATAAGGCTTCCGTTTTTGACAATATGCCTACGGAACCCTAAAAGTAGCATTTTGTACAACAAACAAAATTTTATATACATGCATCCATAAAATAGAACTTTTAAGTTTGTATGTATGACTTCAAAAATGTTTCCCTATGGAACTTAGTTACCTCAATTTATCTATTTTAGACTCTACATTCAGTTCTCTGTACGAGTATAATATCGAGCTGCATTATGAACTTTCAAGACTTACAATAATACTATGCCCTTTTCCGTCAGTTACGTGTAGTGATCACCGTTAATTTATATTTTTTGCAATTTCCCTACAGCATTGTGTAGTGGCATATAAAATACATTTTCCTGCGAAACTGTCCATATAGACCCAGTAGTTTTGAGAAAAATGGCGCGACATAATACACAGAGGGTCAGTCGAATTTATAAGGCTATATTTTGATAACAGAACCCTAACTCAATATGAGTAAGACCGTAAAAAATTAACAAAGTCTAGACACTTTAAATGGTCTCTTAACGGGTTTATTACTTAATAATTCCACAAACTAGTATCAAAACTGCAGTTTGAATGCCCTGGTACTTTATACGACTGAAGTTAGGGCTGTTAAGCTAATAAAGCGAATTTTATGTTGTAAAATATTTCACCAATTTCAAAATTTCATCGTGAGCAATGTGACATTTAAAATCCTAAATCCTTACAAGGATCCACTTCAATTTGTAACTGACTGTAGCAGACTAAGTTGTACGTGGCTTCGGGCAGCGT
The DNA here is from genome assembly GCA_039645545.1 of Dendrolimus houi. NCBI lineage: Eukaryota > Metazoa > Arthropoda > Insecta > Lepidoptera > Lasiocampidae > Dendrolimus > Dendrolimus houi. The sequence continues at coordinate 13,121,374 of CM077132.1, forward strand.
TCCCGCCCTCTAGTTTCATACAAATTGATATTTACGGTAATAGCTCGAGTTTTTCAACGGGAACGCAAAGTTAGAGGGTAACTGGCTCAGTTGGATACGGAACTGAATCTAAATGGGCAAAAACGTTGAGCTCAAGATGTAAAAAATGGATCTACAATCTTTTTAGCGGGTTATATTTTATATTATTACGAGTGCGCGGCTCGAATTAAGATGCCGTTAGAATTACTATAAAGTTTATTTATACAAACACGTATAACACAGGTACAAATATAACTGAACATAACCACTACAAACATAATGCACAATTTATATAACACCCGCAAAGTCCGTCACTATATAGATTATCGAATGTACACACATCTAACCACGCTTGTGGTTATCGCTTGACTGCCGATCTCTCCATTGGGGCATTCCTTTATAATGCACGATACAATATGTCTACCTGGCAAGCGTCGACATAATTTCCCAGAAATTGTAATCCGCACACCTGCCTAATTATGCCTGCGAACGGCCATAAACGAGTACCGTGGGCTGCTCTCCACAACAACCAATAAACAAGTAAACAAAAGAAGAAGGTCATAAAAGCGCTTCAATGTTATTAGCTCAAACACCGACGGCGGGTAATAAATGGGCTTTGTTTACAAATATGCAGATGGCCCAATTGTAACAATATAGCAATTTTGGGGATTTTTGCTTAAGCTGTATAAAGCATGTCTTAAAATAGGTATATATTATTACTAGTAAACTATACTTTCACAGATTTTTTGAATAAGAGACGTTTTGTAGTGGTAAAGGTAACTATAAGAATCTAAAGTAGTAAAATGTAGTGATATGTCGCAATATCTACGTTAACAGTAAAAATTAAAACAAGCGAAATTATGCAATTAATAAATTTCACAGAACAAGAAAGCTCTTTATAATTAATATAAAGTGCACTATATTGAAAATACATACCCAGTTTTCATGATAATACTCTTGATTGTAAAGAATGATTCAAGCCAAATTACTGTGATATTCACGTTCATGTACTGTGAAAAGGAGCCCCCTAGAACAGGCAAACCCCCCTAGAAAAGCGGGCACCATTGCCTATGGACGTTTAAAACATAAGGAGCGTTCCTATACTTTCATATATTATATATATATTTGAAACCTTAGTACTGAATTTAATTTTGCATCTGATCATATTTTTATAATAATTAAACAATGATATACGAGGTTTCAGTGTTACTTACATACGCCTTAAGGTTCTCTTACACCGGCAACTAAAATTGCTTAATCCCGGTTAATAATCGTCAACTATGGCGTCACGACTACATCAAGTGATTTAGGGAAATGGCAACATGTAGACCTGTTGCTGAGATACCACCTCATAATAAAATGCAACATGGTATGGTATTACTGCACTTTTAAGGGAAAATGAAATGATAACGGCTCGCTGCGACGGCGCAGTAGTTATACGCACAAACAAGTTAAAAAGAAAATTGACTAAAAATTTCCAAACCGATTGGATATTCGGCAACTCATATGGCGACTTTGAGACAGATGTCTAATATATGGTGCTATTAGAAGTAATATTACCGAAACAATTGTCGCATTTTATTGCAATTGCCCCAGATAGTTGTTCCAAATTGATTCATTACTGTTGCTAAGCAATTATTGCTCAAAAAATTGCCCGTGTAACCTTTACTCTCAAAACGCCTTTCGTCATCCGATTCAATCGAAATTGTAGGAAGAAGATAGAAAACTCAAATATTTATTTAGAAATACAACAACAAAGTCTATGTAAACACAAAAATAAATGGAACATGTAATCTAAAGTGCATTTAAATATTTAAAAAAAAAACATAAATAAAAGAGGTAATAAACGAAATCGAACAACGAAAGACGTTTGCGAGTAAGCTCTCAGTTCCGTTTATACTTTATTAAAAAAGTAAAAAATGAATACGAAAGAAATCGTGAGTAACGCCTAGTATTACAATATTCCTCGAATAAACGAAATATGGATACAATTGTCCAATTAAGAAAAAACCTTCTTTTGCAGCGATATTTTCGGCAGAATGAGAGCGACGGACGGAATCGAGGCGAAAATTATATTTACACAAGATACGTTACGTAATATGTTACATGAGCTTTCTCATACAATGTATGAGGCAAACGAATACAATAAATTGTCGGTCACACAATTTACATGAATTATAGTATTCCTCTGCTGGCTAAGTTTTCAAGAGAAAAATCAGTCAACGGCGGGTGTTCACTATCCGAGTCTAAGCCTGAATAGCGAGGAACACTTCCAGGTCCTTACTTCATTCATTACATACAATACATTCGGAGGAAGATGACCCCTGATGGAGATAATTCAGAAACCATAATGTTATAAAATTATTAGACATAGTGAAATAAAGCACCAAAAGCCGTCAATTGCTGTTGTTTACTTCGTGACATTGGCAGAGAAAGGAACTAAGTCCATACGCCTGATATGCTTTATTACTCGTAGATCTCGTAAATTATTTGTACACTTTCAAAACCTAAGTACTAAGTATTTCACAAGAAATTTTAACAACACAACATAAGGAAATGTCATGAACTTTAACGAAATGCTATTTCAAAACTATTAAGTTTTTTGGGAGTGATATCATATTTTTTTAGAGTCTTTAGATGTTTCAGCAAGCAAAATAAAATGACTAATACTTAGGCAATGAATGCATAAACATTTAGTTATAAAAAACAATATCATGTGCTTGCAGGTCTTAAAATTGATTAGCTCAAACCACAGATCATAGAAACACTGTGTTTCTATGATCTGTGGTTCAAACCTTTTATACTTTGTTTTTTTCTTACAAAATAAATTTTTAGATACAATTTTAGTTGTGTCTTTAGATGAAACAATATTATTTATAATATTAAGCAATTTATACTGTAAAATCTAATTTTAGATGCGCGTTAATTTGTCTAAAACATATAAACGTAATTAAATATTGTAATGAATTGCAAAAGTACTGTTTGTAATGCACGAAAAGTCAAAAATCTAAGGAAACCAGTGTATATTATGTATGATACACGCCAATTGACGTCAAACAACGAGTTCGTGTATCAACCAGAAAGGCTGCATTTACCTAAACAGCTTTGGTTTAGAAACAATTAATGGTACCTTATAACTAACAATATGATTTGTTTTTAACCAGAAAACTCCCTGCCTCATTTGTGATCCATAATGTTATATGAAGATTCCTTGAATCTTGAATGTATAATAAATACTTCTACAGGAATCTATGTTTTAATAGCGATCGAATCTACAGCGATCGATGCCAGGTACATGATGATGCTGAATGGGGGGGACGTAAATAAGCACCCCTGGTAACGTACAGACGGCCCAATAAATTATGCGGCGGACCACAGCGCCGTAGTCCGGACGCGTCGAATCCAACGGGAACCAATTAGTCGCACTCGAGAATATTTATTTGCGGTTTTCTGAAACAGTGAGCTCTCGACACTTCAGCGTTCACACACTTCGTGACTTGACTTCTTTATTGAAGACATAATACTTAGAGAAGGTTTGGATCGGTTTTGTATATAGTATTAGTGCGGCATTTATATAACGAAACACGTAGAAATTTGAGAACTGTTTTATTTGAATTCTGATTGAAGAATGCATATCTAAAGTACAATTAATTATAAGTTACGATTCTCACACATTAATTAGCCACCCTAGAGGTCTACTATGACATGTTCAACAAGTCTAAGTCGGAATGGTCTGTCGTCAATACAGTCGCTCGCTTTTATATCCGATTACTAAACACAACTACCCTCAAATATTACAACAATAGGTGAGAATAACATGCTCTTAACAGTAGATTACAATCGATAACTATTGGCGTCTTTCGCTCGCAGGCGTTGGTTGCTGCGGGACGCGTATACTGCTTGTCCCGAAACCGGTTTTACCTAGCGCCTATTGCATTTGCGTAAACATTTAACTATGTTATTTTTAAATAGATAGCACTGTACAAGACGATGAATATTTAAACACGAATAATGGAGTAGGTAGTTGAGTAGATTATTATGAGATATTGAAAAGCAAAGATATGATACCAAATAACAGTATGATGACAAGTAGTGAGGGAAATGAACACCAGTTTTTCCCCAGGAGGGACGAAGAGATAGAAGATATGGATTTAGGAAGTATATCGAGAGCTGATAAAAGGAGCAGGGAAAATAGTCGTGAAGAAGTATGGGCAACTGTTACGAGAAAGGGCAAAAGGTTCGCTGGGAGCAGCTATAATCAAGATTTTACTACGAATCCGGTTGACACCTCTAAAGTCAGTGTCACTTCAGAATAAATACTTCCTAAACAATTTAAATTAGCAAAAATTGTCAAGAAAAATATATGTAAATTGTTGTCAATATTAAATACGTTACCCCACATAAAGTACTCATTCAATTCAATAAAGAAGACAGCACTTACAAGTTAATAGAATCGCAATCTTTTAAAAAAAAAGGACTTAAATGTCAGGCTACATTTGAACTTGCCCACACTAATAGGGTGATTAAAGACATTGATATAGATGTCACAGAAGAGGACATTCTAAATAAGTTGAAAAGTGACAAAGAGATTATAGGAGTCAAAAGGTTAAAACGAAGAAATCATGTTAGTGGCAAATGGGAACCTTCAGAATGTGCAAGAGTTTGTTTCGAAAGATCAGCTTTACCGAAATATTCTTACATGTTCCGCTCATTTACATACTTATATATACCCTATTACACAGTGCTCACGTTCCTGCAGATTCGGCCACACTGTGAAGACTTGCCCATCGGCAAGATTTATTTGTCCTAAATAGTTACTTTCACGCAAATTGTGAAACGACAGACTTTAAATTGTCAAAACTGTTCAGGAAGGCACATGACATTATCTCGAATTTACCCCGTATATTAAAAAGAGAAATGGATTAGATAACTGATGTCTGGGTTTAACTGTTCATACAAAAAGGCTTTGATGATATTCGTTCCACCTGAACAAACTCCTATTTGCAACGAGGAACCTACTAATAACTTTTCAGCTTATCGGCAAGATGAGTACGAAACAAACCCTCAAAAAGTCTGTACATACGCTGATATCTTGAAAAGTACAAATATCAAAGCAGCTCAGAAAGAAGGTTTGAAGAAAAAAGACAATAAAAAACAAAAGTGGAAATTTAAGAGACAAAAAGAAAACGCTGACTTAAATACTATTTGGGAGTTATCATTAGAAGGAGATCTAGATACCGCTAAAGAACTATTTGAACAAACCATGAGAGGTAACAGAGAGGGATCTATACATTATATCTAAAACTGTTGGAACAGCTCAAAGAAAAGATTTTAGATAAAAAGCTTACGTTTGGACTTAAAATTAAAGAGTGTGCTTAAATAGTTTTTGACTGGATTAAATCAACTTTGATGCAATATCTAACGCAATTGCCTTTTCTATTTTACATTAAATTATGGATAACAGATTCGGACATGCAAGAATCAATATAGTGCAGTGGAATGCGCAGAGTTTACGACCTAAACTTGCAGAGTTTGAATTATTATTAAATCGTGAAAGTGTACACACAGCTATAGTTATTGAAACTTGGCCCCTTCCTGGAAGCACGTTTAGTTTAAGTGGTTATAATATATTTAAGATGGATAGAGATGACGGATATGGAAGAAGAGCAAATTTGTTGCACCATTCAATTAAAGCTTCAATCTATAACGTCTCTAACAATATTTTAAATGCTGGTATTCAATTGATATGTATTAAAGTGCACAACCGTCCCTGTTTAGAAAATATTATTTCTATTAATTGCCCATCATCAGTTACTACCACAAAGAACGACTGGGATACGATATTTTCTTTATTCCACGGCAAAGCTATAATTGCAGGAGGTGATCTCAATGGGCACCATTCTAACTGGTCGTCAAAAACTGACAGAAAGGGAACACATATATTTGATGCTATAATGGAAAACAATTATATTTCGCTTAATAATGGTACAATGATCCGAGTTAAATTAGTCAATGGCGTAGTATAAGAAACTGCTCCGAACTTGACTGTCGTTTCCACTGATTTAGCAGTAAAACTACATTGGGAAGTCTTGCAAGAAAATTTAGGGAGTGACCATATAATTATCATATTTTTTTACAACTAATCCACATAGGAATTATACCATATACTGAAATTTTAAAAAAGCAGATTGGGTCTAGTATTCCAATATTAAATTCAAAGAGAACTTACAAATACAGCATTTGACATAGATCATCAGACTGCATATAACCAATTCATGACTATTATTAACAACGCAGCTGACGAATTCATACAAACGATTAAAATTTGTCAAAACTCTTTACGTCACGAGAAATTTACACCAAAGCCGTGCTGGAATCAAAACCTGTCACTTGCAGTTCCTCAAAGGCGCCTAGCTCTAAGTAGATTACGTTCAGAGATTAATATGCAAAAAAAATGGAAAGTATTTCAGGAATTTTGCACAACTATAGATAACGACACAACTTGTGTGGCAACATATGAAATGGTTCAAAGGTCATAAAATGAGAAGACCAGCTTTAGATTTTGATAATGCCAACAGACTGTTACGGAGCATGGCTCCAGATTATGTAACATGTAAAATGCAAGGACAGATTTGGGTAAGAAAGTACCAAATATACCAAATATTAACTATTTGGACAGGGTTTCCACTTTATTGTTCAGCCTTTGATGTGAATATTCACACAGCACAGTAAGCAATGAGCACCGTCTACACGCCACTACACCTTTTATAAAAAAATGCTACCCTTCAAAACAATAACATTGCATCATTGCTAAAAATAGCAATTACATCATAGTGTTGCCAGGATCATAAAAACAATTATAATAATTAGTTACTGATGCACTAAATTATCTAGATGAGAATTTAGTGGGCTTATAAAATTAACTAACCGGTAGAAAATGGTAATTTAGTTATAAATCGAATCATCTGATAAATAGACTAAAAATATTATCTATGACCATTGTCTATGTCATATTAATATACACTATGGTTCTCATGACTACTGTGGTGGGCTTGTAACAAACACCATCTTCACCGACATTTATCTTTGAAAGTACTTAGCTTTGTAGTCCTATTATTATTCAAGAAGTGTTGAACTCTATTAAAAACATAGAAACCGCTCCAGGTTCAGACAACAGTTCATATTCTATGATAAAACATATCCCATATGCAGCCATAGCTATATTAACTTCATTTTATAATATTTTTTATCCTCTGGTTTTATTCCTGTACAATGGCGAAACGTGAATATTGTGCCAGTACCAAAACCAAGTGGCACATCTAATAGTTATATAAACATTAGACCAATAGCTCTTATATTTTGCTTGTGTAAAATTCTACATACAATTATTGTTTGGAGGCTGGAGTGGTTTTTTGAGAAAAATTAACTATTTTCAGAGAACACTACTGGATTTAGGAGATCGAAATCCTGTTTTGATAGTCTTTCGAAATTAGTCTCACGTATCCAAATTGATATGTCCAAAAACTGTCAAACGGTTGCTTGTTTTGTAGATATCGATAGTGCGTATAATAAGGTAGACTTATCAGCGCTTTTGATAACGCTAGACAAACTAGGAGCTGGAACTCTCTTGTGCAAATACCTGTGGCAATATTTACACCAGAGATAGATTTACATCTATCTATACAGACAAGTGAAAATGTGTTAATTAAACGATCAACAGCTATAGGAATTGCTCAACGTGATCCATTGTCACCTTTATTATTTAATGTGGCTACAATTGACATTTGCAAAGATATTACGGAAGTTTTTTTGTCTCAATATGCCGATGACTTTATATTATGCACAAATCAAAATTCATTATCAAAATCTGCTATTTTACTACAAAACGCTTTAAATATATTTGAAGAAATTATCGGTACACTAGGTTTAAATATATCTCCGAAAAAAAACAAATTTTGTGTCTTTAGCAGAGGAAGAACTAGAACCGGAATAAATTTATGTGTAAATGGCCATGTTATTGAGCAAGTTTATAATGTTAAGTATCTCGGCATTTGGTTGGATAGCTCATTAAATTGGAAAAACATGTAAATGAAATTTATATCAAAATTCAAAGATTTCTAAATATTTTGAAAGTTCTGGCCGAATCAAAATGGGGTATTCATCCTGTACATTTAAGGTGTCTATATATTGCTATTGTTCGTAGTAGGGTAGATTATGGTAGCTTTTTATATGACAGTAGTGCGAAGAGTCACCTCCTAAAACTCGAGTGTATCTAGAATCAAGCTATGAGAATTATAGCAGGTTTTATCAGGACGACCCCGATCCATGTAATGCAAAATTAGTTATGCCTTCAACCACTGTCAATAAGAAGACAATATTTAGCAGGAACGTTCTATATCAAGACATGTCAAATGAAATGTAATTCTATTTTTGATATTTTAGAAGAGCTCCTAGCCTACCTATGCAAAACAAGATATTGGAGACATAAAAAAGTTCCGTTATTAATCGAAATGCATAACAATTATATAAAGACTACGATATTAATTCTAATTCAAGAACAGATATTTTTTCTTTGAGCACTTGGGTTGGTTACTTTAATATATTTCAGATTGTAACGACAAAAATTGACGGATTTAATGGGCTAAAAAAAATTTGTAACCCTTCTGATCTTAAGACGACTTGCCAGAACTTTATAAGTAACGAATTTGAATATTACTATCGTATTTTTACTGATGAATCCAAAGAATTTCAAGCATTGGTGCTGCTTTTTTCGATCCGCAAACTAATTTACGAGCCAGATTCAAGGTGGATAATAATACCTCCATTATGAACTGTGAACTGTTTGCAGTTGCTGAGGCGCTAGCATAAATAGCTGATATGCCAAAAAATAATTTTGTCATTTTCTCTGATTCTATAAGCAGCATACAACACTTGGCTCGTATTCCCTCGAGCTGTCGAGGTAATCCGATAGCCATACGAATATTAGATATAATTTGCCAGCTCGAGAGTTCTGGAAAGTCCGTGTTTACCCAATGGATTCCATCACACGTTGGTATAGCTGGAAAAGAAGAGGCAGACTTGGCTGCACCACAAGCAACTAGTGAAGGCATACCATATAAATGTTTATTATTACCATCTGATTTACTTGTTCGGGTGAAAATTAAATGTAGGCAAATATGGAGTGAATATTTTGATGAACGTTTAATAACAAAAGGAATATGGTATCGTACAATCCAGGGTCAGCCACTTCGATTTCCGTAGTTTGCTGAAAGGAAGAGACCAAGAAGATGTATTACAGCATTGTTGAGGATGCGTTCTGGGCATATTCCCTCTAATCCGTTCAAATATTTAATGGGACTGACTGTGTCACCATATTGTTCAACCTGTGGTGTATCAGACGATGTTTTACACGTGCTGATGGAGTGTGCCCAAAGTGCAAGCCTTCGAACAATAAACAGAAGCTACAACATAGGTGTCTGTAACACTATCTTGGCCTCTCCCCTATCTCAGCAAGGAAATGATTTGTGTTATGTGTTAACCGATTATTTAAAAAAAAAGTTTTTTGTTTTATTTGTATTATCTAATGTATATCTTCTCTACAGAGGTGGCATTGTCACTGAGTGATAAAACCCCTTAAAAAATAGAAAAAAAACCTATTGGTATATTTAGATGATCCATATATGCGTGAAGATAAAAAGACTTGTACCCCGACCCCGTAAAACGCGCTTAAAAAGCACTTATTTACTTGTGTTGCAGTTCTTCAATGTTCATAAGCAACGGTAACAATCAAAGCAAAATAGCCTTTATTGCTAATAATATTTTTTTACAATATGGTTTCGTAAGTACTTAAATCTTAATTAAAATATAAAAATATATTTTTGACGTATAGTCATCATCCAGCTCTCTTCACGTATCCATGTCCCTCGCTACTCTTAGCTATAAGAAATCTGCAATTTCCTTGATACCGTCATCCCATCTTTTGTACTGTCTCTCTCGCCTAGCAAAGGTAGTCACTTTTCAACAAACGGGACATCTGCTCGTTTGCCTACAAGCAATTATAAAAAAACAAAAGTTTCTCAATATAATCAAATGATTCTTTTGTCATTAATACATGTGTATCAGTATAAAACCCTCTAATAGATCGCGATGTCGCCGAGTAAGTACGGGTCACGCGCGTTTCACACGCGATGGAGTAAAGTATATCCCGGCACAATATGATTGATCGTTGTTACCAGTAATTGCATTACGTGCCAACTAAATTGCAAAAAGGTTACGTGTATGAATAAGTAAATAAACTTGTTAAGCTGTCGTAGGCATTTAATTTGATGGATTTGCGCGTTGATATTTATTTTCTAAATATCGATATACTTAACATTTTTCTTTTCCTGGTTTAAGTGTCTAATAATTAGTATTATTTAGTCATTTAAAATTAAGTAGTGGTAGAGCCATGCTGGAATTATTATTTGATTACAGTGTTCTTATGGCCGGTTCAATCGATGTGATACCACGCTCTCACAAAGTATCAGCGTGAAACGATTAGCCTTGAGCTAATCGTCTTTCGTACGCTGAGTGAGAATTCTAATAGCCCACTTCCTCCTTCGCTTATTCCATTTGTCTATCCAATTCCCCCTGTCTTAATCCCTCTGTCCCATTCCTCCTGTCTGCCGCCTCTATCTCTCCTTTATCCCATCTCATCCCTCTTTTTTTAAATAGGGGAATGTTTTTTCTTGTGAAACACACTCACGCCCATGATGCGGGTAAGGCCAAATGCAGCGTCTAGAGCCGCCTGCACGAGTGCGTGTGGGACTCGTACCTAGTGGCACCGGTCCCTCTTCTAATGAACGAAGAGGCCGCCAACTACCCACTAAACCTACCTGCGTCCCGAAAAGAGAAAACACTTAGTAACAACGCCACAGGATCTAGGACAGAGTCACTGTACTGTGACGTTCTAGTATGCTCGATTGGTACAAACCCAGGGAAGCAGGGCTGTATTAAACCAGTATGTAAAGCAGAGATGAAGGTCCACTGATACCCCCATAAGCAGCAGCCCTCTGCCACGACCCCATCCCTCCTATTCGAACTCGCCTATCCCATCTTAAAGGCTGACAACGCGTCAGCTTTGCTCCTGGTGTTGCATACGTCTATAGGCGACGATTACCACTATCTATTAGATGGGCTGTCTACCTATTTGCCAGCTTTGCATTAAAAATAAAAAGTAGCATTCCTAGAACCATTCTTTTCTCATGGGTTAAATCACGAATATCCGTGGTGGGTATACAGTCCATTTTCCTAAACATGGCGAGGTCCGAGCTAAATAATAGGACATTAATGGAGTGATTTTTTTATGTTTTATAAGCCCGTAACTTCGTCTACGTTTGACTTGAACTTCCTTCGAGATTCCCGGGACACAAAGTATCGCAGCATTTAAAAAAAGAATGTAAGCTATCGTTTTAGTGGAAACGGTGTCAGAATAAGCTATTTTTTATGCATCCGAACAACTTCAAACCGCTTCCGGGAAAAATCCTGCGGGATTCCCGAGATTAAAAATATTACATATTTTATTACATAAAATTTGTTACCTGTCAGTCTTACTGACTGGTAACAAATTTTATGTAATAAAATCAAATCACTTTGGAATTCGATATTTTTTATAAACTGGCCATTTTAAATCATTCTCAGAAAAATTCCCGCAGGATTTCCAGGATAAAAGAGTAGCGCAGATTTTAAGTCTAAGAATTTGCTGTCGAACAGTGAAATCCGCATCGAAATCGGCCTAGTAGTTTTTACGTGAATCCCGAACAAACAGACAAAAATCTAAAAAAAAATGCATCATGTTCTCCATCGTGTATATATTCTATTCCAGTTTTTTTTAATAGCTTCAATATATAGACACGCCTAGTACACGCCCGTTTAGAATTTTATAATATAGATTAACCAGAACTTAATAAGTTTTAGGAAATATTATGCATGTGTACAATTAAGAGATTTAATACTGGCGATCTATTGAACAAGCTGAATTTAATCAACAAGACAGCATTTCAAATTAACTGGTTTTTTAATTCCTAGTCTTTGTCTTCCATGTCTGAGCTCTTTAAACTTAGAGTTTTGTATTAAATTTTCATACTACTTAGGCATTCTTTATTGTCTATTTTCTAATTTAGCGAATTTTCTTGTCGTCGCGTGACTAAAAAGCATCTGTCAACACCTTATTTTCGTAATTCGCCAGACAAAGCTGGCCTTGAAGACGTTTTATTTAATGAAATACTAGCTTGAAAAATTTTTGCTATTTAAATAAATAGTGAATTATATTGTGAGAAACATTTACTGCTTTCGTCGTTTGGCTATGCAATCTTAAATAAATATTTAATCGAAAATGTACATCCGTATTAATTAATCCATAAATATTTTTTTTATAGCTGGAGTACAGAGGACAGGCAGACGGCCCACCTGATGGTAAGCGGTTACCGTCACCTATGACCAGAGATGACACTAACGCACGAAGTTAAATGCGAAAGTTTGGATGGATGTTTGTTGTTCAATTACGCCAGAACGGCTGAACGAATCTGGATGAAATTTAGCATAGAGATTATAGTCTGGAATAACACATGGGCTACTATTTGTCCCGGAAAAGGTACGGTTCCTGTGGGATAACATTAATGCGGGCGAAGCCATAAAGGCTTTTGTTTTAAACAATTTTCTTTTAAAGTATATATTAAGATCTACTACATCAATTTCTTTTAAAATTTTCCACGTTATCGTTTTAAAGTTTTATTAACTACAAACTAACTTTTTATGCCTTTTAATTATTATTAAGAAAAATTTTAATTATAATTTTTAGACCTAAGCAGCTCTCCATACGGATACATACATACACTAAAAAACGTCATGGCACAAAACAATTTCAAAGGCTACGAAACCCTAAAAATTAACAAACCAGCTATAGAAAAGGTTCATTTTTGACATTTTCCTCTCTCAACAAACAAAAAATAATCACAAGCTTCATGGTGTGCAGAATACCTTTTGACGTGGGAGAAATTGATATTTATTATTATGAGAGCATTTTTTTCACTCCGTCTGCGCAACAAACGGGATCAGAGTCTCGGTACTTTGCTGGGATTAAACTCTTTGCGGATTCGCTTGTATCGTGCGAGTTACGGTTTTGATGAAAAACGCTTATTGAAAATGCGGTCGATGAAAAATTGCAATTTGTATGATGAGACAACGACTTATAAGGTACTAAATGGACCATGTACGTGTTACATATCGACGGCGTCACGGCAGGAACTTGTAACTAAATTTTATGATGATATTATTTTTTAGTCCAATTATTAACAAGATATAAACACATTACTCAGGTATATATAAATATAATATAATTCAATAAAATATAATTTCGACAAAAAATAATAACACCAACAAATGTAGTTATAAGGTCGTACATTGACGCCGACGATATAGCGTTTTTATTAGGTGACAGTAATGTGTTTATATCTTTAATTCCTTTTTTATTCTATTCGACTTCGTACACGCTTGAATTGAAATTTCCGCAGAATTTTCTAGAATAAGCTAATTTTTATGCACTCGAACCACTTCAAACCGCTCCCGAGAAAATTCCCGCAAGATTCCCAGGATAGAAAATATTACACATTTTATTGGATAAAATTTGCTATCGATCAGCGAAAAAATCATATTGGAATTTGATTTTTTTTAATCTGGCCATTTTAAATCATACCCATAAAAATTTCCGTGGGATTCCTAGCACAAAAAGTAGTACAGATTGTAAATCTAAGGAGTTGCTGTCGATCAGCAAAAACCACTTCGAAATCGACCCAGTAGTTTTTACTTGAATCCCGAACAAACATACAAGAAATCTAAAAAAAATTGTCGTGTTCTCGTGATCTCCATGATTTATATAGTCTATTCCAGTTGTTTTTTTAAATAACTGTAATGAACAGGCACGGCATGTTTAGCATGTTAAGATAGAAGATATATTTTTATGTATGTTTATTTTATTTTACTGGCTTACTTGGATAGCATTTAAAGGGTTATGTCATAGAGTAGGTATATTAAAAATGTCCTTCATTTAAGTTTTAAATTAAGGTCCAGAAGACCTTCATTTATAATCCAAAGTACCTAATCATAAATACCCGTACCGCCGCCTGGCCAAGGTGGAAACCATGAAAGTAACACATGAAAATTATCGCTGTGATTATTTTGCTATGACTACGTATTTCTTAGTGAATTGCAACGGTGGCAGCGCCAAAGAAACGCGATCTTAGCCCTATCTTTTCCGCAATATTCGTCTACTCATCAGGAACAACACTTTTTCTGGATAATAGGCACCTACCTATTTTTATCTCCTGCTCTGAAAACGTGTATGGAAAACTTCGTGACGATCGGTTTCGTAGTTAAGGCGTGAAAACGCCACAAAGAAACAAGCTCATTCGCATTTATAATATTAGTTAGGATTAATAATTTTCTTTTTAAATGTTCTTCTGGGTGATTTGTGTATTTAACCATTATCAAGTACCTATAAATTTTAGAAAATCTTCAACTACCTCAGCCAAATAGTAAGTCTTTGATTGACGCCCAGCGAAGTAATTCTTGAGGTACCTAGCTCGTATATACATATTTCACTAAATAGTTGAGCTATTCAACAGAAACACACCGCTGTTCGTTAATGACAAATGTTTTCATCATAATTTTTTTTTAATATTCAGTCTTGCCCAGATTTGTAGGTCACCTAACGACGAAATTTATTTGGCAACTTCAAAAGTCACATTTCACGAATCAGTTGAAACAATATCTAAAATACAGTGTTCATTTTAATTAAATTTATACGTTTCTTTTAAATAATTCCAAAAGAGATTTTGATGAAATCTTGAAATGTAATATTGCTGTGCGAAAATTAAAAATATATGCTTAATATTGGCTATAAGTTAACATTAGTTATAGGCTATTGATTGTTCTAGGAGAACTGTGTTTATGATCAAAATCTCAACTATTTAGTCAAACATGGCTTTTCAAGTTGCTACGAGAACTCCCTCATTAGACCTCAGTCAGAGACCTAAAATTTGACAAGTCTTTGGTTTGAAGGTTATATAGATATTTAATTTGACACTACCTAAACACACAAATATTTTTGGTGGCTTCTTTATCTTTAACCATTAGCGGCTACGTGGAAGTGGCACGTTGAGGAAAGCCTCTTTGCCACGGTTTCAATGTAAAACCATATTGAACAATAGAAAACAAACTCTGAATAAACATGCATAAACTATTTATGTTAGGCAACTGATCAAATATAAACATTTTTTTAAACGTACATTTTTACGGGAAATAATATAGAAAATAAGCCTACAAAATAACCATCAATTTTGGATAACGATATACATACATTGTTGCCGTGATAGGGAACCGAGGGCCGTATATCGGCCGTGTGACAGGACTCCACGTCAATCCCTGAGTTATTGCCGGACCCCTGTATTTTGCCCAGGATAGTTAATTAAACCGCACCAATACGCCACTCACAATTAGTTATGTAAAACAGTTGGGTATTTCTGCTTTAATTTAATAGACTAGAGACTTTTTAGTGTAGGTACTGTTCTTTTAGCAAAAAGGTGTCCTTTTACAACCGTAATGTTCGTCCGCCCGTCTGTCTATCTTTGTATGCGTATCACTATTATCTTTCTTAGAAAACGCAGTGGAAACCGTAGAAATTATACTATTATATAATGGTGTAGTGAAATCGCGACATAAAAAAGGGTTTAAAAACATTAAGTACCTATACTATATGTAAGCACGTGAGAGGTATACTTACACGGGTCCTGAAAAAGAATTTCCTTGCAGCTTTGCTGTAGTAAAATTTAGTCCTGTATCTTATAGTACGAAAATTAAAAAAAATGTGTGTGCAGTTCACACGCAATAGGAGTGAAACTTCAGAGAATATACTCACAGATAATTCTTCTCTAACTTTTATGAATATAAACATAATTCCTTTAGCCTACATCCGTCAACATATTATAATTCAAAATAATATTATTATTATCAGTTTTATTTCAGTCCAAATTGGACCTATGTTTAATCGTCGGTCTTATTGCCTCTCTAATCTGTGCTGCACAATGTAAAAATCATATCTCATTCTCTCGCAGGCTTAGTCTTATAGATTTATATGTTTACCTCTTTTTAGTGTCGCTTTTTCATTTCATCGAGTTTCAAATCACAACGATTCTAAAGAAGTTTCACTTCAAAAAGTTGGTAGTCTATAAGTTCTCAACAGGTTTTGATGTACCACCTTCAAAGCAAACATGTTATAATAGTATCAAAGGATGTTAAGAGAATCCAAATAACCATCTATAAAACACACTTCTGCATTTATATCTGGGTGTGTAAGTATTACAATAGAACTTGAATTCAATGCTTGTAGTAACTTTGAGAACTAAAGATCTTACGTTAAAGTCTGTGGTTATTGATTGTGCAAAAATTACAGCAAAATAGGTCCACTAATAAAATTATACACCGAGCCCTTGGTACAATTTAAACTGCATACTTCACAGAACCAGATTAAAGAGTAGCTTTGTGATATACAAATTATTTAATCGTTAATTGTCATCTAATGTATCCATTGACCAATCAATGGCCATTTGACATTAAATCGATAACTATGTTCCAATCGGGTAATAAACATTTAGGAAACAATTATTATATAAGTAAACCATTAGGAGGCCTGCTTATAACTACTTTTTAAGAGAAATATAACTTAATTTTCGTCTGTGTATCTCTGTTCGCGCAACATGCGAAATATACTGAAAATATTATTATTACATTTAATCTGGTGAAAGTTTATATTCTGTATCGCGTTAAGATACCTTTTATCTTGAAATATAAAAAGGAGTTCTATGGAGGGAAGTACAAACTTAAGGTTTTCCTTAGTGATAGTTTTTATAGTCGTGGACATTTCTTATCATAAGTCATTTCTTATCTTATAAAAAATATATAACCTAAATTTAAGAAAATACATTTATTTTTTAAGGGCAATGTCACAAATAATAGACATCTTTAAAGCTATTAGACGTGCTTGTTCCAGAAAATGACATCCGTATCATTTAAGATTACGCTGCAGGAAACAATCAATATTCCGGATATAATATCAAATGTATTAATCAGAAGGGTTTATTGGTTTCAATACTTCCAATAATCGCTCATTGAATTACGTTTGAGATAAGTTAAATTAATGGAAATCAAAGCATTCAAAGTTTAATTTGCGTTTCCCACGCTCTGTCTGAACAAACCGCATAGCTGTCACATCGCACGAAATAGGCAATGTATCACGTGTTTCCCGTAGCCGTCGGCATATTAAAAGCAATTCCAAACAGCAATTTACGTATCTTAGAACGTTATCTTATCCCCTCGTTATATTGGTACCTAATATTTTGAGATCCCTTCCAATGGCTTTAGTTTCAGAGTGTGAATCAATAGCTAGCTATTACGGACCGACGATAACACTTACTGGTAAAGTTTAAGTTTTATGAGATTTATCTCATAAAACTATAAGTTCAAACTTTCGAATTTTGAAGTTTAGTTCTAAATTTTTGATACTTATATGCTTGTTAAGTAATAGTTTCAATATCGATGATAGGAAATATTTTAGAAAGACAAACCTGTTGAAATAGCAGGTGTTAATTTCAATTGGTCTCAGTTTAATTATTATAGAGCTGAATACATATCAACATTTCATAGTTATAAATTAAATGGTTTTAAAGAAAAATGTTTTTAGTACACTTAAACAAAGAGACAGAAGGACGAACATGACTATTTTAAAATAGAATCGATTTTGCCAAAAACTTTTAATCTCTAAAAAATACGCTTTAAATTATTAAAATAGTTTTAATTGTCAACCGAGAATTATTGCTAATCAGGAGAACTACGGCGGAGTTATACCTAAATATCTGAATATAGATAAAGAAATAAGAATTATATAAAAATATTATTATAGCAACGTTAACATTGCTTCAAAACGAACCTTAAACTTTCCACTTGAGCACTTGACTGTATTTAATCGGGGTAGCTTATTTAAAATTTATTAAAGGTAAGGTTCGGCAAAGAAAAAAGGGGAGGGAAAAGTAGATTCAGATTCAGAAATGAAATGAATACGAGGCTTCAGGCGTTTCGTCGCCGATGAATAATTTATTTTAGAACTGGGATCTCACGAAATTACTTGCCATCTCATTTGAAAGAATATGCCGACGTTCGCACAAATCGAGTGCTAATGCTTCTAATATTATATTTCTTTTTCTTAAATTAATAATCTGTTTTTCTGTTTGAAAAACCGAATAAGACGTTTTCCATTAAATGAAATTGCTTTATGCAACTGAGATATTGAGAAAGCTGTAATAATATTTATTAGATACTCAATATTGACTATATATTTAGATTAGACATTAGATTAAAATTTATCTTTGAAATGCTGGCCTGTATTTTGGGCAACGTATAAGCGTTGCTATACAACGTGATAACGCGGCCAGCGTTTTAGGAACGTTGCCAATTGACTGTGATTTGAGACACATTTACTGTTTGTAACTTTTTGGAAATTAAGCTGTACATATTTCTAGTATAGACATATTTTAGTTTTAATTTTGTTTGATGCGATTCTAAATTATATTGTAAATATTATTATAACCCAGGTCCTGACAAAAACAAAATCCACCTGCATATCTGAAACAAAACACATTTTATTACCTGCCGGCATTTAAACTAATTGTAACTCATTTTTTCTTTTGTTTACTTTGTATTTAAATTTCGTGATTAGAAAACAGCCCATTGTTTTATTATATTCTTTTATGGCAGTTTGCGGCCAAGTCATTAGCCAAGTGTGGCGGATTAAGTCGACTTCGATACGGGGACATTGTATTTGTGCAGTATAAAACGTTGACCTGATGGAGGGGGGAAGCAGGTGAGCGAGAACCACGAGCGAAGCGAGACGTGTGTACTACAATCGGGAATCTAAAAAGTGACGGACTTTGCGCATTTTATGGAATTATCACTTTTTGCATTACGCCTGAACTTGTTCGGTTCGGTTAAACACAGGTTCGGTACCTGTGTTATACATGTTTGTATAGTTCTAAAAACTCTATATTAATTCTAACGGCGTTTTAATTCGAGTCTCGCGACTCATAACAATGTCAAATATAAAGTACAATCTTTGAAATGACAAAATGACCCTTAAAATTTTGAGGGTGTATGGACCAAACTGACCCTAGACTCGGATTCAGCGTATCGAAATACATAAGAATATATGGGTCTGATCAAAAGTACAGACCACTTTTTTTGTGGGCCGGTGTTATTATCGGTCAAATCCAAATTTCTGCAGCCCTGTGATTTTACAATACGAGCATTAGAAGTTTTAAGCTTCTGATAACTCAAGGCAAAAATAATGCTTATGGTTTCACTCCAGTTTCTATCTGTCTGTCTATCACTACTGGTGACCTCAAAAATAATAAGGCTAGATAAAATTGCTAAAGGAAATTTACTAAAAAAATATATATATTGTAATAAAACGGTAAAACATCATGTTCACCGTTTTATTTTTTAAACAAAACGTAATAAACAGCTACATTTATAAAATAGTATGATGGTTCTTAAATAAATACGTGTGTGCCAACTAGCCTTTACCAGAAAAAATATGTAATAACACAAATTATTTATGTAAAAATATTAATTTAAGTAAAAATCTCTTTGAAAATTAAATCTGCTTGAAAATAATTATTAAAGGATTTTTGTAAACTTATATACAATAAAATTTCCATAATATCTTAAAATCTAGTTTTGAAAGATACTCAAAATCAAACACTCGCTTTGGTCTCGGAGCTCAAATTTAACTAGCCACAAATGTTAAAGTTCCCACATAAACAAGGAAAATTATCCATAACACGTAAATTAGCTGCTTTCTCAAAACTTGTTTCTATTATACACTAACAGGGAAGACTGCGGAAACCTACTCCAAGTAAGTTTATCAATAAAGGTCGCATTAATCATACGGAACTCAGTTTTGTGAGGATTTCCTTGGGGCTTTTGCGGCGATAATTAAAGTCAAATAAGGTTTAATTTGTATTAAATTAAAAACGATTTACAAAAAAGTAAGAAATCCTCACGAAAGAAAGCTAACCTGCCAAGCCGCCTTGGATCAGCGTGGCGGGTATACTACCTGTTCCCTAATAGAGGGAGGCTCGAACCCAGCAGTGGGACGCTTATGGGTTGTGTTATTATTATATGTATAAGAAATCCGTGTTTAAATTTCTAATGTCCCTGCTACATTTGGGATAATCTTAGTGTTGTCGTCATATACACGTAACCGCGAAAAGAAAAAGAAAAAGTATTAATATCCACCCATTATCCTCTCTCCCTGTCTGTCCTATCCGCTACAACACTAGCGCGATCCAGACACACAATGGGAAGAAACAAAGTCAAAAAAAGTCAAACAAAAATTTGGCTAGTCACTAACATTAGTCCAGGGTAGGGATAAATGGTTATTATGGTTAAACTATATCAGACAAAAGTTAAAGTTAAGGGGGGGGGCATCATTTGGGATAATGTCAAAGATATAATGCCGTTTCATGCAGATATGGCGATGTTTAAGCCGTTATTTGAAGTGCGACATTATTAATGACGTTAAATATTGATGAATTAGATATGCATATACGGCGTTATTTTTAACGCTTTAAATAAGACGTATTCGGCCACAGCCTAAATTTTTAACACAAACGCAGATGAAGCCCTAGCATTAGTCAGTTGAGTTCTGTGATCAAACTTTAGTCTAAGACTTCCACACATAAAATATGTTACAATGTACACTTACAGGCACAAATACTAAACGAAAAGAAATACAGTAAAAGCAGACGGGAAAGTATGCGTATAAGGATGAAAATTACGTTATGAGACATTATATTGTTACGAATCGCGAGACTCGAATTAAAATTCCGTTAGAATTACTATAGAGTTTATTAGAACTATACAAACAAGTATAACACAGGTACAAATATAACCGAACACAACAAGTCCAAACGTAATGCAGAAGGTCGTAATTCAATAAAACGCGCAAAGTCCGTCACTTATTAAATTCCCGATTGTAGTACACACGTCTCGCTTCGCTCGTGGTTCTCGCTCGACTCACTCCTCCCTCAATCGGGCCATTGCTTTATACTGCACAGATGCAATATGTCCGCCCGGCCACGTGGACCGAATTTCCTAGAATCAGCTTGTACTTTAAATCCGTAACACCTGACTAATGATTACAATACAACAATAGGCCGTATGCCAATGAGTAAACAAAAGAAGATGACCATTAAAGAATTTCAATGTTATTAGTTCAAATGCCGACCGATAATAAATGTGCTTTGTTTCAGATATGCAGGTGGATTTTGTGTTTGTCGGGATCTGAGTTGTAACACTATATACAATAAAAGAGAATGAATCTGTAGGTATTAATTATTGTAGGCAAGAAAACGTAAAGTTCGCAAAAAGCAGCAAAAAGAAATAAAAACTACCTAGATAGGGGGATAGGTATTTTAAATAAAGATGGACGGCCATACATTTTCTAAATCGTTTTAGTTTTCTGATTGTAGAATTATTATGAATTGTTATTACAAGGAAGACTGTTATTTATTGGCTATGTAATTAGTTATAAAGTAAATTTTCCAAGTTCGCTTTATATCGTTGTTGGGTTTCTTAATAAATAAATTTACATTATTGTGTTTGAGTTATTGTAAAATTCAATTAACTTCTGAAATAAATTTGAGGGTAAAATAACAGAACCTTGTAACAAATTACATGATTGACAGTTTTCATTCGTCATTCTTAATTTAAACGAAAACGGAATTTCAATATTTTCTAACACCTTTCTAATGACAGCTACTCAAATCGTTTCATTTTCTCTGAGAAACTTTTCTAACAATTTATTAAATCGCGTTTATTTCATTTGTATTATATGATTGCTAGTTTGAACGCAAGATTTACACGATCTTTTCAAGGCGTAAAAATATGACACGTTTCATTTAGAAATTAGGACAGTTATTATAGAATTACGCCAAAAGTCTAGTCTCATTGGATTATGTTTCGTAGTATAATAAAATAACACACTTATTGTTCCATCATTGTTGAGTTGTGCTGATGCTTAGTTTATTTGAAATTAGTTCGTCCGCGTGGAACTTTATCCGCGGAACCTTAAAAAAGCAGCCTAAGTTACTCCTTATAACATCAGCTATCTGCCAGTGAAAGTCCCGTCAAAATCGGTCCAGTCGTTTCAGAGACAGACAAAAATTAAAAAATAATAATTTTAAATATAAGTACCGTGTATACCTTCATATGCATTTAGTAAAATCTGTGTAGATGTTTACCCAATCATTTGCAAAGACTAAAAGCAAGTTCCTATAAGTTACTATTCATTCACTTGCCTTATCATCGGTTGAATTTTGACATTACTTGTATGGAGCTTATGTCAAATTTTAACTGATAGTAATACAAATGAACGGTCGGTAAGATATAGGAACCAGCCATTAGTGTTAACTTAAAGTTCATTTAGGCCATACGTAATCATGCAACGTAATGGAGAGCTGATCGGCACATGTTTCAGATGGAGCCGCAAGTTTCAATATCGACAGAGAAGTATAGGAACAATTTCTCACTTAGACAAAGAGAACTTGAGTTCGTTTTCAAATTGTTACGCGAACTTGTACCTTAATACGAGTAGTTTGTATTTCAACGTCACAATTACGGGCAAGTAATAAAAGTTTTCTACGGCACTGTACGTGAGTACGATACTGAGACGTTACGTGTGACGAATGGATAACAACATAAACTTTTACGTTATAGATATATGTACTCCAAACGTCCTCAGATGAAAGTGGATTGAACTAAATGTTGTATCACTTTCGGGAATTAATATATTTGGACGTATATTATTGCTCATACTTTGATATTTTCAGCGTTCAATGGGACGTGATATAAAATGATTTGTTTAACTATGTATTATATGAAATAAGTTAGACGGGAATATTGCGACAAGTTTTTGATATAGCAGAGAATGAGAACACTACTAACTTGTTTTGATCTCGAAATATATTTTACTAAGATTTTGCAATTAATTAGATTTCGTATACCTCAAATCACTGCCAGAATAAGGGAAGGATTTGATTTTATGAGGGAAATAGTGCATAAAATTCATAAGGGCAACTTATAATTTCTCAAGTTGCAATATAAACATTCATATTTAGGGCCTGTAGTAAAAAGAAATAAAGAAAAATTTGATAGATACACACTAGTATATAGTATAGCAACAAAGAAATAATACTAATTCAGTAGTCGCGCGACCTGTCTTAATAGGTGACAAAACTATCCACAGTCAGGTGGTAGAACAATAATTGCCCGTCTGGATGGTTACCATGTGTATGACGTGCAGGACATGCAATATTTTAATTATTATTAAATATTTATTATATTTACACGTTTATGGCATTACACATTTTTGATGATATAGAAAAATGCCAAATCTTATCAATAGCTCTAAGAACGATATCTATTATCTGTATTTACATAGCATCACGTTCATGTATTAATAATAGTCTTTAACTGTGTCACACATCAATAAATCGGTGACTGAAATGTGACGCAATATGGTCCATTTTCAGTGTATTTGCATATTATTGTGTTGTAGATACATACAATGTTTTACTTGTAACTTCATGTAGACATGGTACCATCACACAATAAAAATATAACAAAATAAGCTATGATCGTCGTTTTACGGTTGTTCATATCGCGAAAAAGCAATGTCTTCCAAATTATTTTTATAGTGGGGGTACCTTTAAAAATGTTATATCTAGATTCTTTAATTATGCTTAATAATACTTATAGAAATTGTTTCATTTCACAAAAAAAGGACATTATACAAGCACTTATAATTAATCTGTTTATGAAGGTAGTCAAGTAATGTTTGTGTACAAGGTTATACAAAAAAAGATTTCAGTAACTGTGTATAATGCGATCGTGACGGTTCAGAAGTATCACTCAGAAATTTCAATTTGTCACTAATAGTTTAAAATATGTAATGAAAATTACTAGTTGTTAAATCTGCTGCACTGTTTCTTGCTTTATAAACAAAGAAAATTGCTTTAGAATCATGATTGTCGTGAAATCATAAATTTTTCGTTGTGCACATTATTTTTAGAATCTACCAGTGCAATTATAGAGTTCTTCTTGAGTTAGACAGTTTATTGAGGCATGTCTATAGACATTACGCTGTAGCGTAATGGTTTATAGACATGTCTCAATAAACTATTTCTATAAACCAGAGGAGCGGAGCAGATATACTAACTTTTTTCTAGTCCGTAAACTGTACATTAAACCAATTCAGATGTGTGTATTCATTTAAAAGATTTTCATTTCACTTGAATCAAAGAGAAAGCAAAGAGTAAATATACAGAGTGATACAGTTTTTATTTTCCATCTTGATATTAAAATTATAGATAGTGCGGGCGCGATGCGATGGCCGGGAGAAGGCAAAGGGACGTGGAAGAAGAAGCAAGGAAGGACTTACCTCGCCACCAATCCGCCGCCGCACTGCACTCGTCCCCCGGGGGTTCACACACTCACTAGGATTATGCTTTTGCTCATTAAATAAAATTATAACAGTTTATTTTCTTTATTATGTTCCAACCGACGTTACCTATATTTATCGCAGTGACAGCAGTGACACTAGCTGCCTGTGTCTTGTTTTGCGCATTCTTCGCTTAAAAGTTTGTTCATATCTTGATGGCGAGGATGGGGAGGAAGAATTTACAAGGAGGTGTTCCTTGGCGCAACCAGATAGTTTATTGCTCATCAAAATAGCAGACACAGTAGTAACGTTTGTTACAATATTTTGAGGTAAAACAATAATCGGCCTTATCGCTTAAAGCGATGTCTTTTAGACAACCTAACTTATAGCATATTCTTAGCTAATCTGGCAATATAGGTGGTACATAAATTTAGATTGTAGAAATTTAAATTACCTTCATTTAATACGAAAGACATTAATGAATATATTGGAAGGGGAATACTCTTTTCGGTATTTTCCACCTTAATTACATACCTTAACTGATTTAACCGTTGTTAAACCCATGGTGATTTAGTAAATTACAATCTGTCCACAAA
This sequence comes from Dendrolimus houi, assembly GCA_039645545.1. NCBI lineage: Eukaryota > Metazoa > Arthropoda > Insecta > Lepidoptera > Lasiocampidae > Dendrolimus > Dendrolimus houi. Next base: position 13,146,574 of record CM077132.1, read on the forward strand.
TGCAATCCCTAAGGAAGTTCCGCGCATAAAATGAAGGGCGAAGAGGGTTGATAACTTAGAACCTTAACGAATTGTTATTTTGATCCATTCACTCGGAAAAACAATCGGGGCTGTATTGTGAGGGGCGAAATTATAGATTCGTTACGGTTCATGCTCATTCGGTGTTAATTCAAACTATAAAAAGTAAAAAATAGATAGAATGAAATTAGTAAAAGAAAAAATATTTAGGACAGTTACATTATTCTAAAATTAAACGAAAATAAAGTCTAGGAATAGTTCAATATTCAAAAAATTAGGTAAATACGCAACATTACTACACCCTTATTCATATCAGTTGTACGAGGTTTACTATAGGTAAACAGTACAAAGCGGTGCGTAAAAATGAAGCTTAAAAAAGGATTATTCAGTCGCATCATCATTGCGATAGTGAATAATACATTTTTAACAAGTCGATAGTCTTCGTATAACTATTATGAATATGGTGAGTTCTTTTTATGTACATAGATCTTGCCCTCCAATATTTTAATGTTACGGGTATTCATCTCATTCAATTTAGTAAACTATATTTCTTTGTATACTGCAGTTTGTACACTTACTCTTGCTTGTAGTGGTGGATGCTGGCAGTAGTTGGTGGAGTGCTGGTACTTTCTTGTAACAGGGTGAAGAAAATACACCTTGTTGCTTTCAGGGATTTATCCTCGTACTAGTTGAGCTTGGATGCTGATCCCTGGGTTCAACTTAGTGGTAGTTGAAGTCGTATGTTACGACTAATAGCAACTCAATAGCGACTCGATCACAAAGTATATGTGAGCATTATTTATACTAATATTAAAATAGCCTAAAGGAGGTCGCAGCGTCAGTAGAAAGCTGTACGTTAACCGTACATTAATAAACAAAAACTTGTATGTAACTTATTATATGTTCAAGATTGATTTTATATAAAGTATTTTGGCGCTTTATCCTAATATTCAGTAAAGTAGGATGAATATTTAATTTAATATCACTTATAAAAACATAAATAATCAACAACGAGTTGGCAACGCTTCTGGTGTTCATCCGTCGACGACGGTAACCAATTTCTTGAAGGTCCGACTGTTTGCTTGCTTTAGGCAATAAAATACTATGCATGTTCCCCGTTACAGAATTTAATTGGACGTATAGACGTAAAAATGAAATGAAGATTTTTGTATTGATTTTGTTGCTTTAATTAAAACCAAATTCTGTTTCAGAATAACGAGTTATATGGAATAAAAGATGCATAAGCAATAAAACCTCTAATTACAACTGAAGTCGTGAAGGATGATATGCGTACCAATGGTTTCAATAGAAGGGATGTCGAGGACCACGCTAACTGGAGAAGAAAAAGTAGGAAAGCGGAACCTGTGCGTCAAAGCGTACGTTCCGAACGCAACCAGGATTTAACGCTGGGATGATGATGAAGCAATAAAACCTCTACATATTGAAATATTCATAAAATTAACAACGTCAAGAAGAGCATTCAAAATGTATTTATAAATATGTAAATAACGACATAATTATTAACACCCAAAAGAAAATCGCACCAATCCGCATAATAAAGTAATCGCTTGCGAGTGCTCTCCTCTGAGGTGCCAGTTAACGCCTCCAGGAGGGTTAAGTGAGGATAATTTCCCTTTGCGTGCCCACTCTTAATGACGGGACACCCCTGGCGTGGGGGGTTAAACGGGCCTAAAGGGAGAAAACAGGCTCGTGATACAGTTTAGGTTAGATCAGTAAATAAAGTGCGTCACGAAGAGCTACCGGGTAGAATATTGTAAACTTATAAGTTGGTTGACTAATGCCGGGTTTTTATAGTTTATTAACTATTCATATTTTGCCTCCTACTACTGGTGAAAATTTGTCAAAAACTGAATAATTATGTCGATTTTCTACTTTATTTTTAGTGCATGAGTTCAGCATACAGGCAGACGGCCTACCTGATAGATAGTGGTTACCATCGCCTTGGGCTTTAGTAACACCAAAAGTGCTAACATCATGCTGCCGCTCTCTAAAGAGAAGTCAGAGCCTGGTCATTGATGGCGAAACATAACTCAAGGTTATTATAGCGGCATGCTCTAGATTAGGTTTGATAGCCATCCAGACGGGCAAGCGCCCTACCTTCGGGAACTAATGGTTAGACAAAAGAATGGGTAGAGATATAGAACCGCAACAAAGTCATCGATGAATCCACTGTAAAGCCTGGGAAGGCTTTAGATCTTATTCAGTATAGTCAATCTATTCTGAACTCTCTAACCACCCAACGGTTATTGTCTTTCGAATTGACGTTGCTAAGTTTGAAGAGCCACATGTTTGGCGAGTGATGTATATTGGCAGCACCAGCCTATGTCTACATTGTTACAATGTTAAAAGGTTATTTATAAGTAAGACAGGTTATTTAATTTAATTTAGGTTTTCATTTGCTATTTTTATTGCCTAATATCTTTTTCTTAACTGAACTAACACGTTAATTGACGACCGTCTTACTTGTTCGTAGTTTGTCCACTGGTTTTCCTTCGTATCATTTTAAAGGTAGAAAATACTTAACAGGCCCACGCAGTTCTCCGTTTCTGGTTTTTAGATTTTCTTCGAATTTCTTTTTAATTTTATTACTAATGACTTTCAAATTTTATTTAACCACCGCGCCGTAAACACTGTAGATTAAAATTTTGATGCTTCCCTTTTTTACTTATACATAAATGAAAAAGTTAAATTATTTGATTGTTTACATATTTTCTCTTCGCGGCCTTGGACAAAAACTAATTTGAATTAAGTTTGATATAAATTAAATGATGACCCAGATGAAAGAATATATTTAACCAATACATTTTAACAAGTTCCTGTGGGATAGGGACCTCAAGTTTAAGGTGAATACGGTGTCAAAACTGGAGTTTGTTATGAAATTTGTTAAATACCATATGAGAGACTAGTTATGCAGAGAACAAATGTCTAGCCATGCCGTCGTCACCAGGTCCGGTAGAAAGGGTAGGCCCCAAAAATGCTGCTTTGTCACCAATAATAATAACCTATGCGTGCCAATGGTCCGTACTAAGTGGAGAAGAAAAAGTAAGAAAATGGACTTTAGGATCCGAAGCGGGTGGTCCGGATGCAGTCGGGATTTAATGCTAGGTTGATTAATGAATTCTCTTTAAGTATAGCTACGCAGAACAGAACTGGCATAATAAATCATACGCAAGTATATTATAAAGGAATAGGCATGTAGGAATAGGAATGCATTTGATTTCCATAAAACATTATAAATTTTAGTATGCACTAGTTTTGCGACCTTCCGGTATTTTCCGTGACTTTAAATCCCTGACTCCTTGTACATAAATCCAATAAGTCACCAGTGATTTCCATTATCTCCACCTAAACACTATAATGGAATGTTCACATCGCAGCCTCGTGCGAGATATTTGCCTTAATTAAAACTTGTACCAGACCAACGGTGCGCTGAACGAAACGACTAGATGCGTCATGCATTTATACCATTAACTTTTAACCATAGAAATAAAATTAAAATCATAATATATAAATGTGTGGTTTTTGTACTAAAATATCTGTGATGGATAAGTAACAAACTTGTGAAATGGAAACGGGCTTATGAAAAGATCTTAAATCAGTGTAATATCAATCATATATGTTCAAAAATCTTTGTCCATATAAATATTCATTTCACACTTTTATGATATCCCTTTTATAGAATGTCCAACTTTGGAAAATTTTGCCACTTACAATCAGATATGCCAAAATTGTTATTAATTCAGTAAATTGTAAGATTTGCTTCTAAAATTGAAAAAGCGACCTACCTTCAAATTCTAGAAAAAAAACAAACTGATAGAACCGAAAAAATAGTTTAACGAAACTTGTTTGGATTAAAGCTCGTCGAGTAGTTTTAGTAATTATGTGGTATTTACGATGAAATATTTTATCAAAATTCCGCAGCAAAATGATAAAGGCAGTGGATTTTCATCACTGATAGGAAATGAATCATTGTACACGAGTTGGCACATACTTGGAAGATTTATATAGAATTGACTTATCATATCTAGTTAATTTTAATATCTGCGTTTCGAAGCTTGTGTCCAGAAGCTGAGCAGTTTGTCTTACAACGGAACTCATTAAGTTACGAGCAATATCGAATCGGTGCTCAACTGGTCGTTAATTGGCGCAATGTTCATTACGTAACTGCTTGCAAAACGTTGAGCTGATTAATGGAATCTTTATGCAAATGCTAAGGATTCAATTGGTCATAAAACTGGATGAATGTACACATGGACATATAGAAAAATCAGACATCTGAGTAAGGGTTTCTTTTACCTCAATTTTTAATCTGATATTTATTTTGTAAGATTTTTTTTAAATTGTTTTTTGCAGGCAGTCTGGCAAACGGTGCACTTAATGGGAAGTGATTACCGTCGGCTATGGATATCTGCACCACTAAAGGAGCCGATGCCGGCCTACCTCGTTGGATTTTAATGCTGTGGTCGCACCTGCGTTAGTGTTAAAGATTTAAACTGTGGCCGAATGCGTCTAATTTGGAGATTTAAAAAGAACCCCTGTGACGGCTAGCGACAGTTGCAGGTCAGCAAAAATTGTAATGCGTGGATATTCGTGGCACTATCGTTAGTCGCCCCACGTTACCTTCCGAGTTCGAGTCATACGTACAAAGTAAATTAAAGACAGTTATATATTTTAACTTTTTATTTATTTTTATCTCCATCTACCCGACACGCCTAATTGGAATCAGAAGAGTAGTAGTAGTAACTCACAACAAATAACAGTGTCATAATACCTAACAGTGGTATTATACATAACAACGCTGTTAACGCATAGCCGCATTATTGTGTATACACACCTTATCTGTTAATATTTAACGTCATTAACAATGTCTCATCTCAAATAAGACAGATAACGTATGTATATACACTGGCTTTGCGTTAACGGCATTATTTTTTAAAGCTTGAAATAAGACGTATTTGACCACAGTCTAACGGTTTTATTCGTATCGAGTTAGATAAAGTTTGTAGATTTCATTAAGAACCTTAAAGAAGCCTACACACTTGCTCAATTTAATATTAATCAGACCGTTAATCTTTAATATTAACGAGCTTTAAACATAAATGTCTAATAGTTTTTATTATTTTAATGTAACAATTGATTGTTTGTGTAGAGAAGCTTAACTTATTAGCGAAACGTGACTTTTTGAATGGCATAAGAGCTGAATTGTGTGGTATCAGTTAAAGACAATTTGGCCGGTACTTGATGGACGGTTTTATGGACCTGACTTTCACTTACTTGTTTGTAGATTATACTAAAACTTGAAATATTCTTGAATTCACTGATTAGACACAAAAACCATGCGAAGTCGAATATTAAACTCACAATTTTATATAGATAATTATTTATGTAATGTTTTTATAATCTTATGCTAATATATAAAGCTGAAGAGTTTGTTTGTTTGTATGTTTGTTTGATTGAACGCGCTAATCTCAGGAACTACTGGTCCGATTTGAAAAATCTTTCAATGTTAGATAGCCCATTTATCGAGGAAGGCTATAGGTTATATCATCACGCTAAAACCAATAGGAGCGGAGCACCAATGAAGAATATATCAAAATCGGGGGGTTTTGAAAACAAATTCCACGCGGACGTCGTCGCGGGCACAGCTAGTAGATGTATATGTGGTAGTTAATATTTTATTACAACAAACCAGCGTTAATAGAGTTAAACAACATGAAACACAATTATATGAGATTCGCCCGCGACTTCGGCCTCGGTGGACGGAATAAGCTAATTTATACATGTCCTAACAACTTGAACCCATTCCTAGGAAAAATCTCATAGGATTCCCGCACAGATTTTATGACAGAGAATTTGCTATCGATTAGCAAAACCGCATCAAAATCGGCCCGGTAGATTTTACGTGAATCCTGAACAAACACGAAAAATCTAAAAAACAAAAGACTACATTGTTACAATTTTATAATATTATTATAGACAAGTACGACCTCTGTACTGGTACTAAAATTTGACAGATACTTCAGGAACACACGATATATTTTGTGTGTGTATTTCTCTTACCTAATAAAAGATACATTTGTCTACAAAGCCGGACATGCAAGATTTATTGATTTGCACGATAAAATACCGATGTAGTAGCGGCGGGACGTCACCGGGATGTGAGAATGACGTGCGTTTTCCGGATTTTCCGGAACAAGGAAAACTCGAATTTTCCTTACCTTCTCTAAGGTCTCTTGGCTACCATTTTATTTAATTCAGCTATTCTTTCTATTTTTTCAGTTCCGCAGCCATTTTCGGATGTAAGAACTCTTATAAACAACTAACATGTCTGTCCCTCTGTCAGGCCGTTTATCATAGACATTTTTCTCGGACACTGCCTATATGGATCAAATTTAGTAATAGTTTGTAGTTTTACATAAACATGGTGGATATTGTAAAAGAAAGAATAATAAATATGTACTTTATTTAAAAATACCAAAATATTTACAACTTACAAATCATAAAAAAGCTTTGAGAATTTGTACACCGTACTTTCAGTATACAAGGTATATACTTACCTTGTTAGTGTGCTAGAATTAGGGTAAACTATACTATTGTTGAAGTCGTGGTAGCGTAATGGCTAGCGCACGCGTCCTTCATACTCGGTTCGATCCTGGCCGGAACGGATGCACCACTTAGGCAGTTTTCTGACCTAATGTGCATATTGCTACAATTACCGCGTGCTAACATTGTGATGCAACCTGCACATCGAGGTAACCGACGTGTTTTTTTTTTATATTATTATTATTAACAACTCTACGGACTCCAGTTCCGTACTCTTTTTTACAACTTAATTACTATTAAAGTTTTTAGGTTTATACACGCTTATTTTACTATTGTGCGTGACATTAATTTAGTTATTTTTGTGTTGTAGTGTATCTTAAGAATAACTTATAATATTATTTTTTTTATTTTTAATATTGAACTTATACTAATGTAGAGTGTATCTGTTACATACTGGTGTTGTGAGGAAGTGCATGTGCAGTGTGTGCCTTATGTCTATACCTATATATATCTTAACTAGTGCCATTTGTGTTACTTTTCCTTTCTGTGCCTGGGTTATTAATTTTTAGGCTCTTTGTATGTCTTGGTTTGTTTGTAAAGTGAACCGACGTGTTTAACCTTCCAAGCCGCCTTGGACAAGCGTGGCGGGTATACTGTCCGTTCCCCTATAGTAGGAGGCCCGAGCCCAGCAGTGGGACATTTATGGGCTGTTATTGTTTGTTTATACTATTGTTGGCACCCTATAGTAATTGGCATACTCTCAATTTATTTAAGATATTAAAAATCTTAATATTTTTATTTTATAGCCATATAATAAATAATATTATTATTGTTATCATTGTAGTATGGCTACAAAATAAAAACTATTAGGATTTGCTAATGTTTCAATTAAATTAATAGGGTGCGTATCATTGAGTGCCAACAATTTTTTCTTTTATTGCAAGAGGTCAGCAGACAGTCAAACGGCCCACCTGATGAAAAGAGGTTACCATCATCTATGGACATTTGTAACACCGAAGGGCTACCAATGTGCTGCCGCTCTCTAAAGGGAGACTGGAAACTTAATTTGAAACAAAAATAGTCATTAGTTTTCATTAAGTAAAACATTTATAATCCATGTGAATGTAATTGTATTTATTATTTATTATAATTATATCTAGTATATAATTATAAAGTGCCAGAATTAAATTTCATGTGAAAATATTCGAAACGAGTAAGTACTCATCGCGCCGGTTGTGTATTTAACGCGGATATGAATTTCGCCGCATCCTCCCAAAAATAAATGAGCTTTCTTCCGGTTACTTAATTCACTGCCACCGGCCGAAACGAGGTTATATCACGAATAAATTTAAATTAATATTTAGCACTCGTTTTGTCATGGTTTCTTCGTGGCTATCACACCTGCGTTTCATACAATGACCTGGGTTTGAATCCTAGTATGCATTTTGTTACAAACAGGTCCTGACAAGGCAGGGAAATATCGTAAAGAAATCTGCACGTTGAGATTAGTCGATGTGTGAATTCCCGTTAATTCACTTTGGAAAAACGTTGTGGATGTACTGAAGGCTTCCTTAAAGTGGGTAGGTTTGACTCATAGATGAATATCTTTACATAGTATAACAATGTCGCTTTGCGCGTCTTTTACTAAACCACGCAACGGATTTCGAAGCGGTTTTGATCATCATATATAAAAAAACTTAATTACATTTTTGTGTAAGTAAAGTAAAGCTACATCGTAAAGGTTTGACAGCAGTTAGAAATAATTTACAATCGTTCAGCAAAAAGCGTAACTAGACATAAGTATATAGCGCCTCAGGCCTCAGTTTCCTCACTTTTAACGGTTTAATTATTTTAATTTACATAAAAGTTTAAATTATGTACAATTTCCTATTAAAAAATACAAATAATATATATGTCCCAAATCTCTGTCGGTTGGGAACGTGCCCAAAACGCTGGCCAAATTTCCGCGCTGGATGGTGTCTGCGTTGCCCCAAGTACAGACCAGCCTTTTGGTCACGAGAGAGTTGAGACCTTTATCAAACGAGATGATAGATTTCGATAAAACCTACTATAGGATAAGCTTCAGAGCCCCATGGCCCTAGAATTTCGACACCGAATGCAACAAATATGTATCCATTGCCAATAGATGCATATTTGCGGCGTTTTACGGCCTCCTTTCTTGCGGCAGTTGTGCCAGCTAAAATGGCCGTGTCTGGAAGATGAGACGCAGCCAAAGTGATAATTCATATCGCGTCCCACACTAAGGGTCTTCCCATTTTCCAGGGCATCAAAGACATCCCATCTGGTCTCTTGCCATCGCCGCGGCACAGTCCTTTCGGTTCTAGAATGGCCGGTACCCCGGCGGTGACAAGAGCACGGCGGATGATGTCATTCAGTGCAGCATAGCGCGGTATCCTCCCGGCACTTCTGACGCAAGACAAGTTATGGTACCTCGAGCTACCGACCTTACCCCACTGACAACGATGAGGGACCACGGCTGCTGCCCCCAATCGAATTGAGGCAGCAATCCTGAATGTATCCGTATGTGTTTATCTGTGCAGGAACGGAGAAAGAATACAATTTCCTGCGGCCGGGCGGCCTATCGTAAGAGGCGACAAAACAACCCACAGACAGACAGATAACCGCTTTCCATCGAGTGGGCCGTCTGCCTGCCCGTTGAACTCCTGCAATAAAAAAATTTAGAAAATGTATTTTTATCCAGGAGTGTGCCAGCCACAAACCTGACTCCCAGTTCGAGACTGATATATTTTATTTATTTTAAATCATTATTTATAAACCAAATAAATCAAATTCAAAAGTCTTTATTCAACTTATGTTTTACTAGAGAATATTTTTTTAAGGTCAAATAGGTGACTGTAGATCTCTGTACAAAATTCTTTTTGATCCACTACCGGACTACAACAAAAAAACAACGATTTGTAGAAATCCGTTCTTAAAGCTGCTAAATCACACCCTCAAAGCCAAACGTAGAACCAGTGCTAGTCCGGTGGTGGCCTTTACAAAAGCTTATTTATGACTAAATATTTTTTCTATTTTACGTACTGCCCCATATTATTTCGTTACTTGAGACCCAAACAGTACGTAAGGTCCAGGTCATTTAATAAGATAGAAAAGGGTTTAATGATTATTTATTTTAAATACATACAAATATTGTGTCCTCAATTTCAGAGATTAGAGAGTTTGCTACGTAAACCTAATTATTAAGAAAATGGATCTTAGGGAGTAGCTTCTAACTTATGTTTCTAGTTGGAACTTTAAAGGTGATCTTTTGCTGAGCATTTTTATTTTCATAGATGTATAACATTGATTAAAACTGAACAATGATATTTGTTTTGTCAATACTGATAAATAAACATTTAATACTAGGATATGCCCGCGACTTCATCCACGCTGTATTGGAAATTCCCGCGGGATTTGGTGATAAAAAATATCAGATACTTTATTACATATAAAATTTGGTATCGATCAGTGAAAACAATATATTTAAATTCGATTTTTTTAATCTGGTAATTTTAAATCATTCCCAGAAAGAATCCCGCGGGATTATCAGGATAAAACGTAGCGTAGATTTTAAGTGAATCCCGAACAAACAGACAAATAGCTAAAAACTATTTCATCGTGTTCTCCATCGTTTATATATTGTTTTTTAATAGCTTCAATGTACAGACACGGCATTATTAGAATTTTATGATATTATAGATATCTGACAAGACTGTATGGATTTAATTCCGTTGCCTGCCTGTGGTAAACCGAGTAACAAACAGCGTAACGATTCAAATAACTTATTTATTATTGTTCAAACAGTAATAAAATATATTTTTAAACAAAATAAATAATAAGGTCTTTTAACAACTGTTTCTATATTAGATATGTAAATGCTTTCAGTATATGTTGTAAGGTATGTCATATATCCAGTTTTGACAACTTATCATCTTAAGCATTAATATCTGTAGGAAATATCAGCAGGAAACTTCGCGTCATCCGCTTCGCTCAGGAGGTTGAAGAATTTCCTACCTGTTTGCTTCTCCCCTACTTGATTATGCAGATGCCTGTTATCTAGACAAAACCCAGGAACAACTAGATAACCTAGAGCGCCTTCAAAATGTTTGTATCCGGTTCATATTTGGTTTGCGTAAATATGACCATGTCTCCGAATTTCGTGATAAGCTTAAATGGTTACCTATTCGCTTTCGCCGGAATGTTCACTTACTCTCACTTTTGCACAATATCCTTTACAATCCCTATACTCCCCCATATTTAAAAGAACTCTTTAGTTTTCTCTATCTATCTCATTCCTGTAATTTGCGCTCAAATGAAAATCTTCTGTTATCAATACCTGCACATACTTCTTCCTACGTAGGAAATTCTTTTGCCGTACAGGCTGGTCGACTGTGGAACTCCCTCCCTTTACCAATTAACAAGCTAAATCAATGACTACATTTAAACATAGGATCACTGAGCAATATTGATCTATTAAATAAAAATTGTTGCATTAAATGAAGTTACCTAGATAGATAGATAGATAGATAACACTTTATTGTACACCATTACAGAAAACTTACGAACTACTATTATTCTAATTGTGTACAAAGGGCGGTCTTATCGCTAAAAAGCGATCTCTTCCAGACAACCCGTAGCAGGAATATTGCTGATTAGGAATGGCTATGATGGTATACATAATTATTGTACGATTACTTACATTTTAATAATAAATATATAACTATACTATATATACAAATATACACATAAGTTATATACATATATATACCTATTGTTCGTAGTAGATATATCTAATTTATATTATCATCATCTATCTAATTATATAGGTATATCTGTATATATAAGTATATAGTAGTTTATTTATATTTTATTTTTGATTTTAGTTGATGATTGTGATTATATTACTTTTATTTTAGTTTAGTACACTACCAAAAATCGTATATTTAAATTTCCTTTAAAATCTCCTTGGATACCGGGTTGCCTGGAAGAGATCTCTATAAGCGATAAGGCCACCCATTGTTATAATGCAAATGTATCCATATCAATTGTCTAGAATTAGGTTTATGGTGAACAGTGAAGAGTTTTCATTCATGAATTCATTCATTCATCTGAGTGGTGTATTTTTAAGTGTAAACAAATATCTATCTTTGTGATATTTTTAACTTACAGCACGTGAATTTACTCTGCCATAACACAGTTTAAAACTAGTACGGGGAGTAATGATTGTCGCATAATGTTAAATTAAGCATGATTGTATATTGTACTTGTTTAGCTTATAACTGGAGACCAATAAATTCTTTAATTTAATTTTTTAATTGATCAGGACAGTGTTTATAACTTATTTGGGTAATGTAACTTACATGTAAAGCAAGATCAAATTCGAATCACTACCTAGAAAGTATGACTGTACTTTATGCCGCTCCACCACTAAGATGTGAGCAGTAAAATGTGTAGTTCTATCTGATGGACGTCGTTACAGCATGTAGGTACGCGTACGTATGAGTATCTATCAGACTCTTAATGCTTACAAAATTCATTATTAAAGCTATTTTATCGGAAAAACAAGTGAACAGTTTTCAATTGGCAAATGAAAATATATGTACATATATGTCAAGAGTGAAATTATTGTCCCAAAAATGATTTATATGTTGACTGGATATTTCACGATAATAATGATTAACCTACGGATATAAATTAACTTTCGTGTTTCGAGGTCACTTTCTGAATATTTGACGATGAAATTAGTTCAGGGACTAATAACTAATTCATACGGTGAGTTATGCTTAGCTCTCTAATTGAGAATTGTTATTAAATATTAATCAAAGATCTTTGTTACACGATGCGTTAGTAAAATTTATACATATTCATAGAATATAAACTCAGCCAAATTAATAGTTTGTCATCATGGCGAAATGTTGCGGTCTTAGGAAAACTGAAAATTATCTATGTTAATAATTGCCTACTAATAATTACTTTATCTGAGTATCACAATTTTTTTATGTATTTAGTTATGATTTAGATTTTTATAGAATAAGTAAAAATACATTATTGTTTTGTTAATCTTCGCCTAAAAATCTGTATTTTAAAACTGGTTTGAGTTAGTATAGAGACGTCTGTAAAAAAAAACAATATTATCAAAAATCATAGATGAAAAACATTTGTGGGGAACCGACAGTATACCTGCCAGGCTCATCCGCGAAAGATTTCGCAGATGGCTCTCAATTTGTACATGTCCTTGCGATTCTGTTCTTTAAAACGGTTATTTATAATTATAGTAAAATGTATGAGGATAATAATAACGTAATAATCGACAGACCAACACACATATTGTATATATACGCATATTAAGCAAGTTACGCTTGTGTCATGGTAATATAGAACGGACTTCTCTGGGTCCGATACCATAGTAAATAACGAAAAAAAAATCTTTTCCGTAATTTATCATACCAGGAATCGAACATGGGACCTTTGCGTCAAAGTGAGGTAGGCCGGCAAAGGCTTAGCCCGCTCAACCTAAGACACTATCAAATTGTTACTATTATTTTGAAATTACAGACAGACGTTTCATTTTAATTTATTGGTAAGCAAACTTGATAAATTGGATTAATAAAATTTAACTCAAATTTCTATATAATAAAACTACGTTTTAACGGTTTTAAGCGCGGTAATTTATTTGATTTTTGTTATTTAACAATACTCGTTGACACTTGACATCTTTGTCTTCCGTGATCACGGCCTCTGAAAAGTGGACGAAACGTCGGAATAACAAAAATCAAATAAATTACAGCGCTTAAAACCGTTAAAACGTAGTTTTATTATGTATAAAATTCGCGAAAACTGAAGAAAATATCAAATGTCTATGTTCTCTATGTAGGTCCCAAGTAAAGTTTGCTCGAGTCCTAAAAGTAAATTACTGGCTACATACCTGTGATACATACTAAAGTAAACATAGAGACATAGATATAGACAACACTTTATTGTTCACCAAAACAAAAATTACAACAACTACAAGACAATAGTTATTTGGTAAAACAAAAGGCGGCTTTATCGCTAAAAGCGATCTCTTCCAGACAACCTGACTCAAAGGAAATTCTTAAATTATCTATAATTTAAAGAGATTACAGCAGATTACAGTCTAAAGTATTGTAAACTATCACATACATTATTGCGTAAGACCAACTTAATGATTCCTAAGTGAATTTTTAAATATAGCAAAAGATTTAGCTTTTCTTACGTCAGTGGGCAAAGAGTTCCAAAGTAAGACAGCCTGCATGGCGAAGGAATTGGAAAGTATATATACATGTATCCATATATAAATAATATACAATAGGTATACATATAGCCATAGCTTAGTTGAATTAATTATTCGCAAGGGGAAGGATACTAATCCTCGGCTGGCATCAGTAAGCGTACTACAAACACCCGTATGTAGGTATGATGTGTTCCAAATAATATATCTGGGAAAGCGCCGTTTGTGGAGTATCACCCTTGTGTTATCATACAAAAATATATTATGTAATGGTTATTAGGGTTCCATATTCTGTAGGGTAAAATAAAACTGTCCTGTTTGGCCGTGTATATCACAGCTTATTAACTTGGAAATTATTGGTACTGTGTAGATTAGTTTTGCAAGGAAGTTATCTTCTTGTTGCGGACAGAGAGCACCTCCCTGACCCGCCGCCGGAGCACACCTACTCTCCGCTCCCCGCATACCGCCGATGCCCATAGCTCGCACAATTAGCAGCTAGGCGTCGGACGGTACGAGGGATATAAGAGCGGCCTTGGAGCTTGGAGGCAACAATTATTAATTCTTATATAATTCTCATGGACGACTTACCACTCTCTCTCTCGACTCTCTCGCACAATTTATATTAGGTACTTATTTATGTTCTTCTTTATGTATTTCTAATTTATGTAATAGTTTAATAATAATAATCATACAGTCTATTATATCGAGTTTAATTTTCAAAAAAGAACTGACTTTACTGCCACCAATACTTCTATTAACTGTTATACACAAGTGTAATGAAATTGGTTAAACACACAATTAATGTTGGCACTCCGTACAAGTAACCAAAGAATAAAAAAAGTTAACAATGGATTAGCGTTAGACAGGTTTTCAAAAATAATAATGACTTTCTACGCTACATGCAGTGTAGTCATGGTACAAGAATACTAGGGTTGACAATCGTCCAGTATATTCATCTATGACAGTTCTGCCAAAACCAAACATGTGAAATTATAAAATATGTCCTTTATATCACCGACAAAAACTCCAATTTACGAGAAGAATAATAAAAGCGGATCACATTAATTAACCGTGTATCTGCTCCCTGATTAAGAGTGCAGTAGCGGAACGGAGCCACAGGGTCAACTTTAATTGGCTCGCCGTTGTATTTTAGATGTGCGATACGCCAGCGGAGGGTTAATGAATAGAGTCCGACATGTGGACAGTTGTTGTTGCTTCTAAATGATGTTTTGTTTTGTAATTGCTTCATGTGGGTGGTTCTTGTGTATAGTTTTGTTGCTTGCAATATGCATGTTCATTGCCTTACTATTAAACGAGTGAGTTTCATTGTTAGTATTTTTTGAAGTGAAACTTCTTTAGAATCGTTGTAATATGAAACTCGATGAAACGAAAAAGCGAAGTGAAAAAAGTGACACTAAAAAGAGATAAACACATAAAATTCAACCTCATTTAATTCGAAATAAAACACATTTCTCTTTATCTGTTAGTATTAATTTTCACTTTAAATAAAACTTAAAATATTCCAAATGAGTTTTAGCTCTATCTGTATATAATTAAGGCATATATTATTTTATAAGTAGATCAACAGACGCGTAGATACACATATGTGTGTAACAGTGCATTGAATTTTGAACTTTATAATAGTGATTTAAAGTGTAATTTAGTTTGAATTATTACGAATAAGGGTCAAAATACCTAAGAATAAATACGTCTATAATAGAATAGAAATGCGAAAATATGTGTGTGTGTCCACACTTGTCTACTAAGTGTTGTAGATATAATTATGTTCGTCTGTATATTCGCTGAAGTTGCACATCTACTGCGTGTGAACTGTACACATACATTTTCTTTTCTTATTGCGAAGCTGGCAAACTAGCAGACAGTTCGGCTCACGGAAAGCGGTAAACGTTGCCTGTAGACATTTACAACATCCGTGGCAAGGCCAACGCGTTATCAGCCATTAGGATGTGATAAAGTGGACTATATTCCCGTTTCTCAAAGATGGGTTAGATATGAAGCTACTTGCAAAATCTTTATAGTTACAAAAGATTAACATGATAAGGTTCAAAGAGTCCATCATAGGGTTCACACTTGCAATTTTTATTAAAACTGATCGTAAACATTGATTATGAACAGCGCTGTTTAATCCCAGATAGATAGATAGATAGATAACACTTTATTGTACACCATTACAGAAAAGCTTATAGCCCAAAAGTATTCTAAATGTGCACAATGGGGGGTCTTATCGCTAAGAAGCGATCTCTTCCAGACAACCCGTACAATAATAAAAGATGTTCATACCACCCACGTTTCAACGCAAAAATATTTGTGAAATACTATTTTCTTCTGTTTATATGTTATACTCGTAGATGTGGCTTTTATATACTTAAAGATCCTAGATTATCAAACATCAACACGATTGGATGGGGTAGATTCTTAAGTTGGGAAGAAGCAAGATAACCCGAGGACCTAAAGCGTCGGCTTTCGCAGATTCGTATTATGAATATGACACACATCAAAACAAAGTGGAACTTTTTATGCTATATCTGATATGTACAAGTATACATATCTAGACACGTGTCAATTTCACTTAGCGATTTACCAAAAGCGGTCCTGTGCTTTATGTAGTCAAAGTTTGTGTGGGAGAGACCACAGTAAATTAATTTTGTTAGGCATTTAAATATAAAATTTACATACTGAGAAATGCTTTCAATTTAGTTTTAGTGTCGTAAGTGACAAAAAATAATAAGCTCTTCCAGCTAGTGTACCCAATATTTCGAGCTCTACTGTCACGCTGTCACTCACCCGCTCGCGTGTTACGTGATCGTCATTGCAATCTCGGAGCCACGTCACGTCATTGTGAGGGTGGTGAATCGAATTCACTGCTGTATTACCTCTGAATATATGGTTTTTCCAGTCAAGGTGTAATGTTCTCTATACATACTCCACTATATGAAGATAAGTGATTAGGTTTTTATTTATTACGAAGTTAGCAAACAGGCATATGTTATATATATTCAGCCCGAAAATGGTTACCGTCATCTGTAGTCGTTTGCAATAATAAGTGTGAAGGCTACCTTTAAGGTGGGACAGAATAGATAGAGGGATCAGACAGGAGGAATACGATAGAAGGAATCAATCAATCAATATCTTTATTTGCAAGAATTTAGTTTTTACAGATGTTATACAATTTTAGATGCACAGTACATTCTACCACATAGTAGTATACAAAATGACTTATATACTAAAATTGAATTTACATAAATATTCCAATTCAGAAACATGTCGAATATGCTTTAGTAAAAAATAAAAAAAAAATCCAAAAGAAAAAAGAACAAATAAATCACTAATAGTAATAATTCGCCTGCGTGCTTGCCTTAGCCAGTCGGTACGGAATGGAGAACGCTAGAGCTAAATTTCAAGCTCCAGAGGTAGAAGTGATAAATAGCCTAATGTCGGAAGTAGCTTCGATGAACCTCTAGCCCACCTCCGACACCCCTTAGCCAGTCATACCTATGTTGCCCCTCGCCAACCTTGTACGGCATTTTTTAGGGGCCCGTGCAGTGAGTGGCCAGTCACCGTCTCCCCGTTTTTCCATGTTCCCCGAAGATTGCGACGGGCAGATGGTATGGTCCCCTTAGCCCCAGATCTCTAGCTCCATTAGCAGTGCATCCCAATAGCCCGGTACCTTTTGTTCTCATTCTCTACAATAGTCCTACACTGACCGGGGCCTGTCCTTGGGTGCATTTTATATCGTGTAGTGTAGTGTAGTGTCACGCCACATTTATATTAAATTTGTCAAGGGGCCTCTACATGTTGGCTTTCCCATGGCCCCATGCAAGTCTTTCAAAAGTCCGGGCCATTTCTATGGCCCGTGGTCTCTAGAGACATACAATATAATAATTTATTTATTTCAGGAATTGAGTATTTCTATATTTTACAATTTTATTTTACTAAACTTTCCCATATAGATAATAGGGATGGGATATGATATCAGAATGGATGGGATAGGGAAGTTTGGATAGGGGGAGGGGGTGTTGGGCCATTGGAAGTCTCACCCATCGAATGAAATACGATTAGTTAAGACTCATCGTTTCACGCTGATATCCTATGGAAGGGTGATATTACAACGATCAAACCAGCCCTAAGAGCTGTTAATCAAGATAGTAATTCTAGTATAGCTCTACCATGTCAGAGTATTATTGTGTGACGCGCGACAACTGGTGAACATCTAACAAAATCATTCAGATATTCCTGCAATTAACCGAACTAGGGTCACAAGACTACGGCTTAGTCAGTTAGGTACTGCGAAGATGTTTACGTGTTGTAATTTTCGCACGACAACCTCACTGGTAATTAGTTTTTAATCCATTTCTTAACAAATGTGAGCACACATGAAATCTAGTGGAGGTGGTATCGTGCTTTCGTCACCGCCATTGGACACGATATCTCACTATAGAATAAGGAAATTCTTAGAATTAATACAGGTGGCAGTCTTAACGCCAATAGCGGTTACTTCTAGAAAAAATTTGAATAAAAAATGCTAGCTCTAATTTTTTGAGCGTGGTTGCCACATCTATTTTTGAACACGTCTAAAAAATAGTATTTTCATTAACACACTCTCTGATTGTCTTTTCTTCACAATTTTCAAGAAATTTAATTGGAAGCTACGTGCTTATTATTTTTCAATTAAGCTACAATCTTTTATCTAATATTAAATATTAATAAAACAATATTTAAAGTTTTATTAATGAAACTTGACGATGAAAAGCGTTCATCCATAGGAGTAACACATAGCGCAAACAATTTAATTTATAACTTTATTGTTTATTGCTACAGACTGGAGATGAGTTGTCATCAATGTTGAGTTTTATATACAATTAAAGTGATAAAATACGGACAAAATAAAATATTTAAGAGTAAAATTTCTATACATACAAGCATAATAATACCACGATTGCTACCCATAGGTATAGCCAGAAAATTTCAATATTACAGGCACAGGATAAATTATATAATATTAATATGGATAAATGGTATTTTTTTGGTAACGAAATATGTATATTTAAGGTTTACTTTACTTTCTCTTTCTTTTTTTCACCTTACCCTAATTATTTGGGTTCGATATATAAATAGCTATCTTATTTACATTGCACTAGAGTTTTCCCTGCGGCTACGTCGCGGGTAAACACTAGTGCGTGCCTCTAGTTTAAAGAGCAAGCAATAATACAAGTTACATTATATTACGTTTTTATATTAGTACTATTTGCTCCTGGAAGATTCACTTCGTTTTATATTTTATATCCATTTTCGGTATTAAAACTATAATGTACAAAATTACAATAAACCGATCTAGTACTCCTGGAGTTTTTCCGTGAAAGCTTAACAGATAGACACACTGAGTTATTATCACGTTTTTTATAGATGATAATTTTTTATATCTATAAACTTGAGAAATGATTAATCTTTCATCTCCTATTTCAGTGCGTTCTAGTTTTATTTTTACGATAAAAAGTAGTAGTAAAAGTCTTGTCTATCACTGTAAACTACAAAAATGATGAAAATGGCTAAAATATATATAACCGTTATATAAATATATCCCAAAATCTATATTTTTTCCGGGATGAAAAGTATTCTATGTCCATTCTAGATGTTAAACTTACATGTATACCGAGTTTCAGCCAAATCTGTCCAGTAGTTTTTCCGTGAAAGCGTAACAGACAGGCAAAGTTACTTTCACATTTATAATATTAATATAGATAGGTTCGCGTTTGACTGACATTGCACCGGATGTCAGGTGGTAATGCAGTCTAAGATGGAGCACGCTTATCTAAAAGATACCTGTTCACGCGAGACTCTTTTCCTTCTATACTCTTATTCTGACATACGTCCTCTCTTAACACCACAAATCATCATGTCATCCTTCACATAATCCGTTCATCCTTAAGGTTTACTTTCTAAAGCCACTAAATTTTAGTTCACTTTTTATTTTATTGCTGAAGCTCAGCAGACAGGCTGACGGCCCAACTGTGATGGAAAGTGATTACTATCGCCTATGGTCATTAGGAATACCAGAAGTCCTGCCAATGTGCTGCCGGCCGTGAAAGAGAAACTGGAATCGGGCCACTGATGCCGGAACACAACTCAATGGCGGCATACCCTAGATCAGAGGTGGTAGCCATCCAGGCGGGCAAATGCCCTACTACCTGGCAGTGGGTTGTTTTGTCGCCTCTTACAACAGGCCGCCTGGCCACAGGAATTTGTATTCTTTCTCCGGTCCTGCACGGAGAGTATTACATTACATAGTATTACAATCGTCTGTGCTATTAAGCCATTTATTGTTAAAAAATAGGAAATATTTGCGAAAACTAATAAAATACTAAACAATACCGTAGTTCACAAGAACAACAAATAATACTAACCTTGGGGGCCGTTATATGCATTGTAATTGCAGGGGTCTGTCAGTCATTCGGTTTAATATTGCTACGTAACTGTAATCATACACGAATAGTTAGCATTCTATGAGTGCACCGAAGTTTGTTCAAAGTATTCCAATATTTAGCCTGCCTACAAACCAAATCATTTTGTGAATAAAATTATTATACTTTTATCTTTATAACATGTATTCAATCCATATATATAGATATTAGCCTTGACTAGCAAGCATTTAGGCGAAAAATAACAAACTAAAGCAAGCGCATAAGTAATAATAATAATAGCCCATTAACGGTTTATTCCTAAGCTTACGTACAACCGCTTCGCTTTTGTAAGACGGGTTAGCAAGTTTCAGACATCGGTATTCACAAAGTGCAGTTTTCTTTATAATATTATTCTACATCGTCAGCGTGTAATAAACATTCATCAACGTTAAAATAAAATACAGTTGTTGTTGATGACGTGTAAAATAACAGCTTAAACAGTATGTTTACTATTTAAAATAAGGCTTATATATAATTTTAAAATGTATGGATTGCATATTAATTTTGTAAAGTTATATGAGCTTTGTTATATAATAAATAAATAAATAATTTCATATGAAAACTTTTTTGCACTAGCATACTCCGTATGGAATCAAAGTTTGTTAAAGATATAAAGTATTGCTTTAACTTTTCTGTTGCAATCGGAACATCAAATGTGGGAAAGGAAATACTTACACGACAGTATTATTATAAAATGTACTTTTTGTTTTTTCTGAGAAAGAGAAGAAATAAGAGAAATAGAATCATTTACCCAATTACGATTTAATAAAAACTCTTTAATATTCTCTGTACAGTATTGTTACGTGCGAGGGAGGGTACGCACTTAGGATTGGAAGAAAACACTAGTTATTTTAACTTAACGCTTTTATTAACTAACACGTAAGTGATTCTTCTCCTCAGGGTTGCCCCTACACGCACAACTAACGACGCACTGTCCCGACGATAAGATGTCTCACTCACAATACCGTCACCGATATTGCTTAGACCACCTCCTGCTACTGCAGTACTCACCTCTGAATTTACCGCGTGTAGATCGCTTCTGGATCTACTCTTAAACTACGCTACACACCTCCTTCACTTAACTGCCCACTAAACTTTTGACTAAATTCACCACTAAACTGGCGACTGATTTCTATTAAACGTATCTTCCAACTCTTTTGTATAGCACTTGTCGCTTCGCTATCTAGAACTGAACTCCTCGGTAGGCGCCGCGCCTTACGCTACTTATATACCCGGAAGAGTCTTCTGGAACCCATAATTTCGATCTTCTTTTTGTTATTCTTTTATTTACTATCCATCCCTTTCTAAACTTCTATATATATCCGTCTTTTCCTTCTTGAACCTTCTATTCTAGAATTTTTGTTCATCGTCTATCCCTTTCTAAAATGTATCTGTTCTTGTCTTTTTTCTTCCAGAGTCTTCTACATGTTTGTAAAACTTTTTAAACCAGCTATATCGTTTCACCATCACTCGCCACAGTATTAATAATATTTGTTCCTAGTAGTAGTAGCCACGTACTCAGTTTGGCTCCATCTGTTGTTGTATTTTTCTACTATTGTAATAAGGTATATTAATAATTAGATTATATTTGCGGATAGTTTGTGGGTAGTTGTGATTATTACTCGTCGCGTTTCATTATCGCTCAGATATAAAAGTGTAGCGACAAACGATCATTCTCACTTCGGCTTTGGTCCGAGGCAAATGTTTTTGGAGCAACTCTGGGATAGCTAATTAGATGTGAGAATCATAAATTATAATTAATTGTACTTAATTCATTAGATCCGTATTTTTAGTTTCAAACTCGAATAAAACAGTTCTCCAAGTACCACATGTTTTGTTATATGAACCCCGCATTAACATTAGTTAAATAATGGAAAAAAGTATAATGTTAGATAGAAATGACAATATCCTAGAAAAAAACATACCTCTGGAAATTCCTAAAGTGGACATGATTAAAAAGCGCTACATGTCCTTTTTATTATTTAAATCAAATTTTTAGACCAAATTAGTAAAAATATTAAAAACGTTATTAAGACTCAACATCATTTTGTATTGAGATTATATAAGTGGTTATTACTTAGCTTTGTATTTTATGCTAGGGACGCAAATAGGGAGAAAAATTATTACGACAAGCTGTACTTCCCTGTTAAATTTAGCTAGTAAATTCTCGAATAAATTTATACTATGCGACTTTTATTTGAACTGCAAGCTATTTAGACTACGTAGTAAAATTAGTTCTTAATTCGCTAACTGTTGTGCATATATTCATAACAAAGCTTAAAACAAACATGTTGTATAACAATGCAGCTATGCAAGTAAACCTTTACAAGCATAAGCTTTGAAATTGGGTTAAATTCGAGTTTGCTTAAGTGTGTTTTCAACTTGATGCACACAATCACTGTATACAACGCCCCTCTACAGTCGAAAGCCTGTGTGCTACGTGACGAACATCATAGTGCTGCATACTTCTGCGTCGTAGTAATGGAAAACGTCCCCAACATAGTGTAGGGATGAAATGTACGAATATCAATATTTATATCGTAGTATCGAATTCGATCCTTATTATACTTCTTGTTAAAAATACTTTATTAACATAATTTAGTACTTATAATTTAAAATAGTAAGTACTCGTAATATTAACATTTTTTTATAAAAATATTTATTGAAGAATATGTAAGTAATATATGATTATCAATTAGTTATGGAATAGTGAAATTCTACTCAAAACACTAAAAAGGGGTATGAAGTGACATTTCCCAATTAAATTTATGGATGAAACTTGGAAGTTCTAGTGATAGTGGTGTTTTTCATTATTTTAATATCAATGATAGAATTATATCGATATTCTGAGTTCGATATTATCGAGACTTCAGTATATCGTTACAAGCCTACTACTAGACTAGCATGCGTTATTTGAATATGTAATCCTTATGGTTGCGCGTGCCAAGGATTTTGTGGATTAGAAATAGCAACGGTGTAGTGTTCAGAAATATTTCGCAATAACAGTTATTGTATGTACGTGCTTTTACACTTGAGCAGTCTTTATTTCTCTGCTGTGTGGTTTTGAATTTACTGATGGAATATTAGATTATTATCGTTTTAGTTTGCTCATACCAGACGGAATACGATTATTTTAGCAATAATTTCTTTATATAAGTTCTATATGGAAAGGTGTGCATTGTGCCAACATTGTGAGAGACAACGGAAAATTAAGTAATGAGATTCATCTCACTGTTATGTCTCAGGGAGTCATGGTGTTCGAACACCGACCTAGTTAGTTGGTAGTTTCGAATATGCTTATTGGAAGTTTAACACCGTTTGTTATTTTAGAGCGATAATACTATGTCACACATCAACAATCTGTAATTTCTATCCCAGAGACAGTTGTAAGACTCATTTCTAATCATTAAAAATTTTAACAGTGTCCTGTCTGTATATATACGAGATTGCACCTGTTCGTTAATATAAACTCCTATGTATTTAAAATAAAACCGCCACGACATGAAAATTTGAGAAAAGGATAACCAAATATATTCTGTGTTAATAGATATAATACGGCACTGTTGGATGTGTTTACGAAATGGCTCTTACAATATTGATTAAACTACCAAAACCGTTAAAAACATTAAATATATTTAAAACAAATATAAAGAAATTATTAATGGACAAGTCATATTATTCCACAAACGAATTCCTTAATGACTTTGAAACATAATATCAATACACAATTTATAATAATATTTTAATTAAAGACATTAAATAATTGTCATACACAGACTGAAATAATAATTTAAAAATAATAATCATACATATATCTATACAATTAATATATAAAGGTAATAAATATTATTCAAGTTACATAAAAGCTACTTAATGAAATAAATAGGAATTAATTATTTAAATAATGATGATTGAGATCCTGCTTACTTGCACACCATTGAAACTGGTAAAATGTACTGAACCATGTATTTCTAGGAATAACACCTGTATAGAACTACATTTATGCAAGAATAAATATTTCAATTTCAATATTTCAATTTGAATCAGGATTAAGTTTTAATTAGCTTCTAATAAATCGATATACGAACACGTTTGAATTAGCAAAGAGTTTAGTTATTTTCGTTAGTTTTTTATATACGAAGGTACCCATAAGACACGTGAGTGTTAGATTTGTCAAGCAGTGGCGGTAAAGGTGCAATCATATTTACCTATATATCTACTCTGATTTGGATTCACTATATGGATAGTGTGTCTGTGACGAAGAACACCATAAGAATAAAAGAGGTTAAACGTATTCCCTATCATATTCTGTCTGTAACAGGAATAAGTATTCTCAGTATCCCGTTAGATTCTAAAGAATATCTATCTGATTCCAGCCCAGATATAGCATTTCCTGAGCTGTAAATACGATAACATACATTAACAAACTCATTTTCTTCATATTTTTAAGTTAATCGTTTTTTAAAATACTTAAATGTTAAACTTAAAAATTTAATACTTAAAGCTTTCTAACCTCTTCATTCACGTAAACTCCGAATCCGTATTACACAGGTTTTTTTTATTTTCTACAAGAAAGAGTCGCATATGTTTGTCTCAGCTATCGAAGGTATATAATTATAAATTTTAAAAAAAAGGTTTATAAGAACTTACAAATATAATACACATAATACATAAATGCGATGGAAATTAAATATCGCAAAATTTTGTATATTAGTAGCTGTGCCTGCGACTTCGCGTGGAATTTTATTTCGCGGAACCCTAAATAAAAAAAAAAGTAAGAAAGTGAAAGTTCCATCAAATTCGGTTCAACCGTTTCAGTGATTAATCACAACATTCAGACAGACAGACCGACAGATAGAAAATAATTTTAAAAATTGTTTTTTTGATGCAATTACTGTATATACTTTCATATGTATTTAATAAAAAGTTGTTATTTTGTCATTACAAACAGGCACTTAAATTTTATTTATCTATATATTTGTGATGAAGATGTACTTTCAACAATAGAGGTGAATATAGGATAAGATTATCCTAACATACAGGACAGTTTCAGCTGGAAATGTCTTTAAAATTTAAAAGCGAAATCGCGTTGAAAACTAATTCTATATATAAAATATTCCCTAGACAGGCTAGTTGGTTCCTTATATTTTACTTCTTCCATTCCAAAACTTTCATAAACTTATAAGAACTTTTCAGACTACACATACATGCACTTTATATGTAGAAACTTGCAAAGAAAGCTTATACGACTATTTAAACAACTATACATTTAGCGAAGTTTTGTTGTCCTCTGACAATCTTATGTACTTGAAAAGCGCTCCACTATCTGTTATAAGACCACTTAGAGGGAGGATACGTAACCGCATTTACTTCGGCTTGCTTTATGCTTTGTAGACCATGAAATTACTGCTGCATAATTTCAGCAGTGCTTTCAGGCGATGCGGTACCTAAACAGTATATATTATTTATTACCCTCCGCTTTTAAAATTGAAAATTCTATTCGTGTGGCTGCCTGTAGTTTCTTATTGTCTAGAGAGTCTAGACTGTTCTGGTTTAGCGTTCTATAAGTTCATGACGTCTTTCGAAAATATTTTCGGTTTAAATGCAGATTATCGCAATTTTGGCATTTATAAAATTACAATAATGTTACAACTCAGGCTCCGACAAAGACAAATTCCACGTACAGATCTGTAAAAGCACATTTTATTACCTGTCGGCATTTTATGATCGTCTTCTTTTGTTCACTCATTTATTGGCATACGTTTTTAGTTATTGTGGAGAACAGCCTATTGCCCTATTTTACTCGTTTACAGCCGCTCAGGAGCATCATTTGCCACGTGTTTCGGATTATAATTACAAGCTAGTTCTAGGAAATTATGTCGACGTTGCCGGGCGGGCACATTTGCATTTTTGAAGTATAAAACGATAGCCTGATTGAGAGAGGGGGTCAGTTGAGCTACAACTACGATCTAGGCGTGACGTGTGTACATTCGGGAATCTAATATTGACGGACTTTGCCCGTTTTATTGAATTACGATCTTCTGCATTACGTTTAGATTTGTTGCGTTCGGTTATATTTGTACCTGTGTTATACGTGTTTGTATAGATCTAATAAACTCTATAATAATTCCAACGGCATTTTAAATTGAGTTCCGCAAACTCGTAATAATAATACCAGCCCATAAATGTCCCACTGCTGGGCTCGGGCCTCCTACTATAGAGGAACGGACTGTATACCCGGTACGCTTGTCCAAGGCGGCTTAGCAGGTTTGACAAATCGGTTATCTCGATGTGCACAGGTTGCATCACGATGTTTTTATGAAATTAATTTTAATTAATTATTTTTTTATATTTACTTATTTTGTGATATCTCAGTGGCAGTTCAATAATTTGGTTTCGGAATATCAATGGAATCCTATTCTAGAATCTTAGTGTTTTAGTTACGCATTATATGACAGCCACCCTTAAGTTCTAGTTTATTCCGATTTCACTATATGCATAGTTTTTTTTATGACTACTAGTAGGCAAACTGGCAAACTGTGTAACTGATGGTAAGTGGCTGCCATCGCATAAAGACATCTGCACCACTAAGAGAACCATGCGCTACTTACCTCGTTGAAATTTTAAATATTTATTTATGCCCTTTTTAAAGAGCATAATATTGGCAATAAAACCAACCATTAATTTCGCGGTCTGTTTACTACTTTTAGTGGTACAAGCCTTTGCTCGCCTAGCTCACTGGAACGCAGAGAGCCCGGGTTTGATTCCTGGTATAGTAAATCTTCGTAAACGAACTTTTAGTTGTTGACTATGGTCGGATTGTCAGGGATCGGCCCCAAAGTTGTCCGGTGTACTTATGTCACCCACAACACAAGCGGAATTTATTTAGTTTTGGAATAAACAATATATTTGTCTGACAGTTAATAAATTCTTTACTTGAAACTTATTTCCCTGTGCCATAGCAGCAAAGCCACCACGGAATGCGCTAAGCGTCGCATATTTGTTGCTTGCGTCTAAATTGCATCTCTCGCGCTTTGACGCCTGACAACTTTAATCAAGTCGATGGGAATGTGTGTTACTTGCGAGTTCCGCTCACGTCTCTACTGATCCGACGAACAATGACATTTGCGCAAGATGAACTCTTGTGGCGGGTCCGAAGCTTGCGGAAACTGAATAGGAGCTTAGTTATTCAGTGCACCCACATGCGTTTCTTGAATCCCGTTTTATTCTTGTCATATTTTAAGATTTTGAGGGTTAATCTTGCGCTTCTTTAACTTTTATTAACGTGACCTTACCTAATATTTATTTATAGACTTGTGATGTTCTTAAAGCCAACATTTTGGCGAGACTAGAAAAATAATATGTAATTTTAAAATTATTACTTAAACAGAGCATCTCAGATTAACATTAATAACGAAGTTTTTGGCATTTACTCTATGTGCGACGTTCTGCGATTCAGTTTAATTTTGTCTTAAAGTGAACTTTCAATTTTTTTTTAAATTATCCCATATTTTAAAAATGTACAATACTTGCTGTAAGGACTAAGGCCGCCCCTTACACATGGAATCCAGGAAGAATTATAAATATGTGTATATTTCTCTTATTATCCAATTGACGAGCAATAAAATACAATTGTGTAAAAGTAACGACGTTTTATTAATATACAATTGTAACCTACACTTTGACTGAGGATAGGGCGGGGGATTATTTTGGGGATATGTTATGGTCGGCTTTCTCCAGCTGCTAGTGTGCCTACAAACTATTTTAAAATGTGAATGTTACTAAATATTTGACACTGCCTAGAAATAAAAACAGTATGAAGCCATTTACAAAACATAAAAATTAGACTGCGTCATGATATTTTCAGAAAATATTTTAAAAAATTAAACAAATAAAAACAATATGAATGCCATTACAGTAACGAGGGTACATCATTAATTCACCGTAAAAGCCTAAAAGCGAGCAATTATACATTGACCTACAAATGCGGTGATACACAATTACTCCACTCGTCCCGGATGAAGTTAATACATTATAATGAAATTACAGGCCATTCTTTACGACTCCATTAAGTTGTTGGTGAAAAAATAAAGGGAGAGAGGAAATGGCAACCACTCAGCAGAGTCCCTCGTCAAGATCCGGGCGGGGGAATTCTTTTCTCAATCGACTGACTTCCATGAATACTAATGTTGAGGGGAATTTGGGAACATCACCTATAGAAATGGCAAATATAGCCAACGGTGCGGACATACCTACTGCCTTATTTTAGCTTTAATTTTTTATTCCAATCTGAGATTTAACTAGAATCGAGCGCTATGTGGCGATTTTGATGACAAATACATATATAGATTGCCTCTGCTTGTGTCATGTGGTCTGTAAGTTTTGTTATAAATTGTAAATTGTTTGTATAATGTGAGTAAATTGTATATATAATGTTGTATGTATTATGAGAGTCCAGCTGAAAGTTTAAGTGAAAACTGCTATGTTTACGTTACTCAAATTATAGTATATCACCCGTTTAGCTAAATTCCACTATCTAAATTTTGTTTATACCTACTATAGTTTTATTTTGAAAAAAATTATATATTTTAAAATTCATTACTGGCTATTTATCCGAATCCCGCTCAAAAGAAATTGCTGCCATAACTAGTATCAAATGAAAGTGATAGCTATTTTGGTTGTTTATGTATTTGCTAGTCCTGCATAGCCATGAGAATAATAATTTGTCATAAAAACTGGTTGAATTCTACTTTCGAAAGTAAGTGACTTTAGGATACTTTGTCTTTTAAAACATGTGTTAATTTTAGCACGATATGAAACCGAAACTAATAGAGAGAAACTGAGAAAATCTTTAGCCAATTTTGAAATTAACAAAAAATTGTTAACGTTACAAATTACTAAATTCATATTAAGTTTCTACTACATATGCTTCTACGTTATACCATTTATACATGAAACTGGATTATTTTAAGACGGGAAAATATAACTTATGCAGAAAGCGGCTTCGCTCAAACGTGGCAAAATTTAGCTCAATTTCCATGCAGAAAATGTTATGAAAATGCACACAGGGGAAAATGTTGTTCTTATAATTGGACAGGTGCAACACCTAAGTCGTGCGTGGCATTTCTAGTGCGCTGCATTACCATATAAATAAGCGACACCCCTGAAACCGCCAGCAAAAGGCGGTTGGGTTTGGAGTTGGTTTTTTGCATTTTTATGACCGGAAATCCAATTATCACGTGCAATTATCGAGTCAGTTAAATGGAAAGGGACCTGTTTTTTTTGCAATTCGAAATGAAATTTGGTATTCAATGATCTTAATCGAGTATTTTTCGTTATACCTCGATAGATGCGTCTAGTGTTGTGTATCGAAAGTCATTTGTGTACCGCAAGTTTACCGGTGTATTTTGAGCTTTGTATACGCATCAAATCGTATATCACTGCACACATTAATCTGGTGATATATTGTGCTATGTGCTGCAACGCCCTCACAGTTGGACGGTGTGGTCCAAGATATAAGCGCTATTAAAAAAAAATACAGCAAAACATAGAAGAATAAATATATATATTTCTGCCCAAAAAAGACTAGACTAATAAGCCAAACCTGTCTCTTAGATGTTAGTTTCTCCCAGTATTATTAACACTAGCGGTCTCGGTAGACATTGTCCTGCCCTGAAAAAATAAAAATCTAGAACCCGATTCCAGCGTCACTTGTCGGGTCTAATTGTGAATCTAAACCACCCCCCACCACCTAAACCACCACTCAAACACACATAAAATTTCATCAAAATCGTAAAACTCGTATTCGGGTTAAAGAACTTTATTTCTCATAAAATATTTTTTATAATTCACTTGAACTATGAGAACATTTATAAGTTATTAAAAAATAAATTTAATTTGTAACGAGATAGAAAGCACAAATACTAAAATTGCAGGTAGTTTTGATTTATTTTTGTACATGCAAGTTACAAGTTCCTTCGAACCAAAAGAAACAAGCATCTAAATTTCGTGGAAGTGTCATTGTGTAATTTGTTAGTTTTTATTTATTTATTTTTATAGTGTATTTATTTTAATGTGAGTCATGTCTTATGTATTAATATATAAAGATTTAGACAAAAATAGTACAGACACGTTTATTTTTATTTTATTTAAAATTTAAATTTCTACTCTGTCTATTGCTATATTGTTATATTTATAAGTATCAGTAGAATATTTTTAATTTCTTATATACCAACATAAACATATTTATCTAACTGTATATATTTCCATTTATTATTATTATATATTTTTTTGGATTGTACCAAATTTATATTTAATTTTTGATATTTTCCAACACATGATTTGTTAGGTATTTTTAAACATTTCTATGGATTTTGCATCTTTCATGGCTTTTGGAAATTGATTATATGTTTGAGCTCCTTCAAAATAGTATGCTGCTTTTACCGTAATTCCAATTCCAAAAAGTCGATTCCAACGCCAAGTATTTTGTTTAGATTGATGGGTTACATTATTGAAGCTTTAATAGGGATCCTTATTTTTTATGTAGCCTATATTAATCAGGGTAACGTAGCATTCGAATGGTGAAATATTTTTTGACATCAGTCCAGTAGTTTTTGTGTTTATTCGGTACAAACATACAAAAATACAAATCTTTCCTGTTTATAATATTAGTATAGATTGACAAAAATAAATGAAAGAGTATAACGGAAAACTTACAGCTATAATAAGAATCGAATTGCGATTCATCATTAACCATAAATATGAGTTTTACATTTACTTTATTTAATTAAATCTGTATTTTGTTTTGGTTAATAGCAAAATCGTGAATAATTCTTTTTGAAATCCAATCATATATTTTAAACATTTTTAACTTAACAATTTTTTAAACTCACTATTTAAGTTAGGCATCATTCAAGCCGAGCTATTTTTTAAATGCCAGTTGTAGGTAAACGCGCAGACGTTACAGCTGATTGATGTCATCATCTACGCCCATAATAAGGCGAATAAATAATTATTTTGTATGACAAAGAGTAAGAGTGTCCTTTACCTCTCCGAATTTAAAACCGCTAACTTCTGTGTTTTGATGCTCATATTCTGGTGACGTCGCGTCCGTCGTGCTTCGGTTAACCGCAACGCTGATGTAGCATGCAACCCTTCGCAGCCAGACCTGCTGCGATCATGCGAAATAATTTGCAATAAACGTTATTAACTGTAGCTCCATGAATAATATTATTAATGTACTATGTTATTGGTTTATTATGGATTCGCATTATCTATATGGTCGAAAACTGAAATCAATTGTAGACATTAGTGGGTAAAAAACTTATATACCATTTTTTATTTCTTATGTTAAATAAAGATATAATGTGTATATAAACTATATTAGACCTTACAACAACTTTATTTTAAAAATAGCAAACACTGAAAGAGTCATGGAGCTACACATAATTTTATCATGTTCTCTTGAACCATTAATGTATTTTTTAATTAATAAATGAAACTTACACTGAAACCATCAATAGCTTAGTGGCTAGGATATCCACGTTTCTTTCTAATGGTATGAGTTAGAATACTAAGTTCTGAATGATCTTCGCCAAAGAGCATTCATAAATTGGGCGGTTTTCCGGACCTAATGGGCACATTATTGTAATTACCACGTACTGACGACGGTTAATGCAAACATGACGAAAAATTATGCGTTTTTATGAATGATAACAAATTTATTTGCAGATAACGGGTACCTTGTAGTAGTGTGTTAACAATAGTTGGTTAACAAGATCAGAAGTATCACCGTATCTGATCTATGGGCGTACAAATATTTTTAAATATGTTAAGAATAATGTATAAAAACTGTATGGCGAAGTTGTTCATTCTTAAACTTGGTTAATGACTTTTATTATATTATGAAAGAAGTTGATATAAGTGTCATATTTATGTGAACAGGATGCTAAACTCTTTACTATGTAAATCAAATAACTTATGCTGAAGTAAAATAGGTATGACTGTTAATAACAAATCCGGACCGAACAC
Organism: Dendrolimus houi; assembly: GCA_039645545.1. Taxonomy (NCBI): domain Eukaryota; kingdom Metazoa; phylum Arthropoda; class Insecta; order Lepidoptera; family Lasiocampidae; genus Dendrolimus; species Dendrolimus houi. Next base: position 13,178,935 of record CM077132.1, read on the forward strand.
GGCGTTGCGCATTATAAACTTTTTTACAAGTCGTGTAAATCATCCTTATACGTTTACAACTGTAACAAAACTTCATCCGGCCCGTTCGTTCGCAATCCCTAACTTTTTATACAACTTGATGTAAAGGACATACCAAATTTATCTAGTGGTGATCGCTTTAAATCGATTACGCAGGGCAGCTTCTTCGGCGCACTCATAAATATTTATTGCAATTTTTGACTACAAGACTATAGAAATTTATGATAACGTCAGTTTACGCGGATGGAAGAGAAAATGGAATTTATTTGTGTGTGACAAAGGTGCACCGAGATCCTATCAATAAAATAATGTGTATTTGAATATTTTTTTATTATAATTTTACATTGAAATAATTGTACTTCATATCTAGTAGGTACAATATATTAAATCGCATTATGCTTTTACATGATCTCCAAGCAATTAATACATTTATAAATTTACATAATTACATATTGTTACGAACTACAGGACTCGAATTAAAAATGCCGTTGGAACTACTATAGAATTTATTAGAACTGTATAAACACGTATAAAACAAAGACAAATAAAACTGGATGCAAGCAGTTCACACTGCACGATTCACTACAGTTCGATACACGTAAAGTCCGTCGTCTATATCGCTAATCGAGAGTACAAGAAAACGTCTTACTTGATTCGTAGTCGTCGCTTGACTGCCCACCCCTCCATTCGGGCATTGTCTTATAATAACTACGCAGTACAAAAAAATTGGCCGCGCGCACTGAGTTTCCGAGAAATAGTAATTTGCATACCTGCGAACGGAAATCAATAACAATAAGGATTAGTTCGAAGCTAATGATGGTCATAAAACAAGTAGAAAAACAATAGCATGTTTTTCTTAATTACAATTCAAAACACAAAAGAATTCCTAAATCCGGGAAGACAATAAACTGCGCTTACGACAGGCAGCAGTGCATTTATCTTTGACGGCATGTAACAATATTGTGCACATAGTTTTTCTTTTTGCAAAAAAAATTCGATCGACGAATGAATATAAATGGTAAAATTATTCGATTCGTATAATCGACATTATGATTATATGAATCAAACAATGTTAGCATTCATAATAATTATAGTCATGCTACATGACTTATTTTATAATATGATTTAGTGTGACTTGGAAACTGCAACATAAATTGAGTTGAGAGAGTCAACACTATGCGAGATGTTGGTCGGTAAAGAGTCCAAGTCTTGGCTGGAAGCTTTTAGTATTAGGGTGGTGGAGAATGCCGTAAGGAGAAATAAATCTACGTAATATTTTATCATAACGTCGATTTACCGCTCTGTCATCACGTTACGTCATCAAGTGCGAAATTAATGTGGTCGAATACAGACTCCTAGTCGTGGTGATTTATTTATATTTGCATATAATAGATTTTACATTTATATTTAAATTACACAACTTTTACAATTTTAAATTTTAAACTAAATTTTAGGTAATATAAGATAAGCTTTATTTACACATATGTATTTCAGAGGCACGGACAGTATCGGAGGTGAACAGGCGTATAAATGTAACAAAAAAAAAGTTTTAGTACAACTAGGTATCCAAAACATAGCTAAGATAGAAGCAACAGCCACATATATACCTCCTACTGACTATCTTCAGGGCTAAGTACATATATTAATAGAAAATAGATCAGGAACCTTCGGAAGGTTTTCAGCAACGTCAATAAGCTGAAAGACTTTCTGGAGAAACTGGGTTAGCTGCAGTAGCTAGTCATATAAACTTGCAAGCAAAATAGGCATACCCAATCACCAGCAAAAAAACATGAGAAGAAAATCGCACGTATAAATATGATTAAGCCTTAACGTATCTCGCTTATAAGTTATGTCAAAGTTTTTATAGCTAGCAAAGATATTAGTTTGTATGGTTATCGTGTCACGTTTATGAATTATCGTTGTATTTTTGTCAGCCTGATTGCAGTATTTCAATAAAACGTTTTGGACATATATAAATACTAGATTGTTATGCCGCATCGTTTAATTTTTTCATCCCTGTATACCGTTTTTTTTTCAATACCTATAAACTAATTAAAGTAAAATCTTTTATTTTGAGACTAAAGCTTTGCTCGCTAATATCTTGTTAAAAATTAAAATAACACTGTATATAACTTTCTTTCACATGAAGGTATCTATCTACGCAATCATCTTTAAGATAGTGTTTTCATATACCGTCAATCTATAAGCAAACATGGTAGTTTTATTACAAATAATTGCACTAAAAACAATATTTTAATAGTAGATTGTTACACATGAGGAGACAGTGTCCTATTTAGCTTGACTTCTTCTTTCACTCCATAACGTTCCCTTATCACATGTATATACAATATTACGAAATTTTGATGTCGCTATCGACAATAAACAGAGGTGCAGAGTAGACTTTAAGCGCGCCGAGTAACGAAATTTGAAATTTTATATCGCCCATAAAATTGTAGGGTACGTTTTGAAGTTGAAGTATAGCACAGCGTTTCGGTTAACTTGTCTTTATGTTTCAGTTCTGGGCTAATGAAAGCGACCTACCATGTTTTATTAGCCACTTAAATGCGAATGACAGACTTTTACAGCAAACCCATTGCATGTTATTCAGGACGGTTGACAAATGCACCGAAATTATCTGAAATATACAAAAAGGTACTATATTATAATGTTTGGCTGGATATAAAGACGATGCATTCCTTATGAATAAATATCAAAGGAGGGCTTGTAATTTGAAATTTTACGTTTGGTTATTTTTGTTGAAGTTTTTGAGTTGTGCCCATCTACATATTTACGTATAATTAATATATAATTTTAACTATTTGTATTAATACAATAATATAAAGTCAGTGTTCATATATTTTGATGAGTGTACGTTTAAATATGTGGTGTATATTATTATCAGTTTTTAAAAATAGGGTAGCTGATGATCCAGTCAATCGAGGGATTTCTTTCATCTTAAACGCTTCGGCCTCCTAGATCTTGAGCGAGCGTAACGAGGTCTAAGAGAACTAGTCAAATAGTGTATCTAGAATAAATTTTTGAAAACTAAATTAGTTATTTTTATCACTTAAAAAAAAGAGATGAGTAAAGTAGTTTAAAACCCTCTTATTATTATTATACTTTTATTTTACGGGCATCGATTTAAAATTTACTATATAATGTGTCATATATTGGTAAGCTATTTGACTCGTTAAACTCAGGACGTCATAACTCTGAGCTCACTACAAATAATTATATACATACGTACAAAGTCCTGTAACATTTTATAGACGATAAAAAGTATGTATACTCTTTTAATATTTTCTTAGGTCATAAATATATGAAATCATAACTATCGTGATTTTTGCTGATGAGAAGTGGTCGAAACGTTAAATTTTATATGCAAGTTAATGTAATTTTAATGGTTTTAAGTGCGGTATATATTTGACTTTTATTTTTATTCCGACGCTTCCACCACTTTTCAGTGGCCGTGATCACACATTATTATAAAGTTATTATTTAGCCGACCCTCAACTTCCACTTTGAAATTTTGTTTGTTAACTGTATAATTATAAAAAAATCAAATAAATGCCATGTTTAAAACCGTTAAAATGTAGTTTTTATTAAAACTAGCTTCTAAGGAACACGACAAATTTTTGAAACAGAGGCCAAGTTATTCTGGTTTTCTGTACTAACAGATTAAGTACATTTTCTCATCACATTCGATAGAACATTGTTGTTCTAGTTACATTATAAGTTAATGTTTTACGCGACAGTAACTCCAAATGCATGCTTTTAGTACGAACTAATGTTGTACTGAAGTTTTTATGGCATCCGGTTTATGTTTGAATTAAATGTATAATGTTGTTATTTGTTTAGTTAATCACGAACGTAAATGAAGTTAAGTCATATAAAGAAAGTATTGTGACTAAAACTGCTTTAGAAGTGATGATAGAATTATGACTTTTTGTTTTATTACTTTAAACAGCAAACAGGTAGTCGGTCTAGCGGAGAGAAGGAAATACCTAGTCGGGAATTTTCTTCTAGATATTTATTGTACTTGGAATAAAACCAGTGTGTAGACTCTAAGCGTAAAAACTGGATATGCGAAAGATTACAGTCATATATGATAGATTTCAGTCATATTAAAACATAAGTGTTGTTACGAGTTGCAGGACTCGAATTAAAATGCCGTTGGAATTATTATAGAATTTATTAGAACTATACAAACACGTATAACACAGGTACAAATATAACTGAATACAACCAGTCCAAACGTAATGCACGATGCAATAACAAGCGCAAAGTCCGTCACTAAATAGATTACCGAATGTAGTACACACGTCTTGATTCGCTTGTGCTTATCGCTCGACTGCCTCAACCATCCGTTGGGGCATTGCTTTATCTTGTACAAATATAATATGTCTGCGCAACCGCGTGGACTGAATTTTCCAAGAATCACACCTGGCTAATCACTACCATAAAGATTAAAATACACAATGGGCTGTTTCTCCAATCACAAATTTTAAACACAAAGTTAACAAAAGAAGACAGTCATAAAAGAGCTTCAATGTTATTAGCTCAGACGCTGGCGGGTAATAAATGTGCTTTGTTTACAAATATGCAAGTGGCCTAAATTGTAACAGTATTATATTAGTTTTATTCGCCACGTATTTCTTGTTTGTACTGTGAAAATTATGAAAATATATATCCCAAATATGATATTATATACAGATACAATTAATACATTTATAAATCTACTATTATTTAACTTTGTTGTAATTAAGTATTAATATTACAGCCTTAATTAACGATTTGCTATAATTTCGATTTCAATGTTTTAAGCGAGCTCGTTAAAATAAACCTTTATTGCATTTAATTTATTAAAATGCGTATTAAGCGAGCGCGCTCCAAGGCTTGGAAAGTATAATATATTTTTAATAGCAAGTGCCACTTCTAAAATGTTTGAAAAGAGAGAGAGAGATAACACTTTTGCACACCATTGTATATTTAAAATTAGAAAAACAGACCATATTTACAATATTTTCTAGGCAATATAATAGGCGGCCTTATCGCTCAAACCTAAAGGAAAGAAATTTGAATCAGGCGATATAGGTGGTGCAGGAAAAAGAAAATAGATATATAAATACTCAAACTAATTTAAGAAATATATATACATATTAATTAGGTTGGGGAAAAAATTTCTTCGCATTTTATATAAAAATTCAAAAGGTTTTTTGTAAAGTTTATTTACATTTGACTAAAGTATCTAGGTGCCATTTTGTTGGATAACTTTTTGTCATCTTGTAGGTAGGGACGTGATCCCATTGCTATAAAAATTTTAGGGCTTCTGCTCAAAAAACTGCGACAAGTGGCTTTGGCAGTCCTCTCGTGATGTTAACCTGACACTGCCTAAGGAATTCTGCAGAGACCGAAACAGGTGAAAATCTGAAGGTACAAGGTCAGGAATATACGGCGGATGCATTGACACCTCCCAGCCAAACATGGTGAAAAACCCCACCCCTTCTGTTGATTAATTCCGGCCGCTTTCTCTCAACTTTTTGCTTTAATCTCATCATTTGTTCGCAGTACAGTTCAGAATCGATGCTCCTGCCTGGCGGTAACAGCTCATAATGAATAATGCCCTTCCAATCCCACCATACACACAGCATCACCTTGTTGCGAGTTAACCCGGGTTTCGCCAGTCTGTGAAACCTGACCGGCCTTTGACCACGATCCTTTTCGCACGTTCTTGTCGTACGTGATCCACTTCTTATCACTAGTTATCAGCTTCTTAAAAAATGGTTCGGTTTTATTACGTCGTAATAAAGAATCACAAATGAGTACACGGTTCATTAGGTTTCTTTCGGTGAGCTCATGAGGCACCGAAATATCGAGCTTTTTTGTGTACCCAGCTTTTTTCAAATGCGCCAAAACCGTTTTGTGGTCAATTCCCAGTTCTCCAGCTATATCGTAACTACTAATATGCCGATCATGCTCCACTTTTTCAAAAATGGCAAAAATTTTGTCTGTAACGCGACCAGAGCGACGTGCAATTTTGATGTCAAAATTTCCGGATTGAAAACGCTTAAACCAAATTTGCGCTACTCTCACAGATACTGCATTAGGTCTATAAACATCACAAATTTTTTTTACGGCTTGTGTTGCATTTTTACCTCTTTTGTAATAAAATTTTTAATGTATCGAATTTCTTCATTAGATTTACTCATTTTAACAATAAGGAAAATAAATGAAAATCACACATTTTCCTAATTTGAATTTGGAATTGTCTTCTTTAAAATTAAAACTTTTTAATGATACCAGCTTGTTGATTGATTGATGATTTGTAAGTCTTCGTAGCGTAATGGCTAGCGCACGCGGCCCAAACTCAAAGCGCGCGCGGGTTCGATCCTGGCCGGAACGCATGCACCACTTAGGCAGTTTTCTGACCTAATGTGCATATTGTTACAATTACTACGTGCTAAAAAAGGTGAAGGAAAACATCGTGATGCAACCTGCACGTCGAGATAACCGATGTGTCAAATCTGCCAAGCCGCCTTGGACAAGCGTGGCGGGTATACTGTCCGTTCCCCTATAGTGGGAGGCTCGAGCCCAGCAGTTGGACATTTATGGGCTGCTATTATGTATATTTTATTATATAATGATACCAAATCCAGCCAGATACAAACGGTATAGCCAAAGAGATCTTATTAAAAGTTCATACATACTATATGCGAAAAGACTTTTTCCCCAACCTATTACATATATACATAGTCATATATATACAATAATAGATAAGTTATTATAATAAATGTATTAGCATGATTATATTCTGTTAATCAATAGCTATTTGGTACAGAAAAAAGGTACAGTTGTTTCTTATATTTTATGTCATTCGTCGATTTTTTGATAAGAAAAAACTTATCATACATATAACATGGCGATATGTACTATAACAACTCAATAGTCGTTATAGTACATATCGCTATGTTATACGTTATAGCATCGCAATCGATGCTGTGTATGTAGATAGATATCTTGGTACAATAATATAGAAAGTAAGAACTGAATGTTAGTACTCCATTCAAAGATGTCAATGAAATTAATTTCAAGAATTTTGATTTCAGTATTTCAAACATACAATCTTGCCGTAATGGCGAGATAAAGAAAAGAGAAAATTTATAGTTGAAAATTACATTATTGTTTGGAATTATTATGCGACAAAAGTGTTCTATCAAAGCTGTCTAAAAGTACATAAAAATGTCTATAATATTATAAAATTCTAAACATGCCGTGAAGCTATTTTAAAAAACAACTGCAATAGACTATATAAACGACGGAGAACACGATGCGTTTTTTTTAGATATTTGTCTGTTTGTTCGGGATTCATATAATAACGTCTGGGCCGATTTCAATGCGGTTGTCGCTGACCGTCAGCAAATTGTTAGACTTAAAATTTGCGGTACTTTTTATCCATATTTAAGATTGCCAGATTAAAAAATATTGATTTCCTATACGATTATTTACTGTTCGATAAAAAAAATGGGTAATAAAATGTATGATGGATACTTTTTATGCTAGGAATCCTGCGGGAATTTTCCCAGGAGCGGTTTGAAGTTATAAAAATTTGCTTATTCCGGCAGTTTTTATTAAAACAATAGCTTACATTATTTTTTAAATGCTGCGATACTTTGCGTCCCGGGAATACGCGGGAATTTCAAGTCAAGCGTGCATGAAGTCGCGGGCATACCCTAGTATATTATATAATTATTGAAATCCGGAGTTTCCATGATATGTAAAAAACCAATAGATATCAGCAACCGGTATGCCTACAATTTTTCCACTATACCTATATTCATATTAGTACAAAATATGTTTTTTGAACACGCGCTTTTTTACATAAGCCGAAGTTACACTTGTTAATTTCTATGTTTTGCACTCACATCAGTTACATCACTTGCAAATGGTTCCAATCAATGTATTTATCGTTAATATGCTGTCTTATTTATTTAGGTAAATAACAAAGAATACAACTAACATTACTATAGCAGGGCCTTAACGCGTAAAATGCAAATTAATACAATTCGCAATGACGCGGCGCGTGGAGACAGCACGAGCGGGTGCGAACTCGTAACATTGACGTACCACTTCCCAGCCAAAGTTTCATCGAACTATGCAAATTTTAGTTACTACGTTCTGCAAACTACCACTCACAAATAATTCGAAGTGACAATTGTAGAATGTTTTTATTCGAATGCAATCCATGTCAATTTAATTCATTTTCTTGTATCGCATTTTATTCAAACAGAATACGAAAGCCAGGTCTATATTTTACAACACTATTGTTCTAAATAAAATATATACCTGATTTCCTTGTGGCGAAATCTATTCAGAGTAACATTTTCAAACAAGATAATAGATAGATAGATAGATAGATAACACTTTATTATACACCAATACAAAAATGAACTTAAAGACTAAAATTATATCTAGTTGTGTACAAAGGGCGGTCTTATCGCTAAAAAGCGATCTCTTCCAGACAACCCCAATATAAGATAATATTCCTTTAAAATTGGAATGTAGCACGGTAGTGTGACGCATTCTGCATTTTTAATTTGTTTCAATACTTCTTGATTTGTATTATCATCGCAGTTGTCGATTTGCGTAAGAGTAACATTGGCTTTCATCTGGTTCACTTGGTACCCATTTGATTAAAGATTACTCTAAGGGCCGCTTGCATAAGGTTGCTTAAATTTATTTAAGAAACACAAAACGCATTTAACACCCTTAAATATAATTAGCGTCTTGCACAACGCAAAATTTGCCGCTAAATATGTTGAAAGAACTATCAATACGTTTTATGCAAAACGTATTTAGGCAGTTTAATATGATTAACTGATTTTTATTTAAAGGAAATCGTTGTGCAAGCGGCCCTAAGATTTGAATATTAATTAATATTTGATACTGGTTAGACACTCAAATTGGGCGCAGAATTTTTAAAAGAATAAAAGGAATTCTCTAAGTTATTTTGCATTATTATTGATCATCTGAAAGCTACGCTCATTCAATGATGACTTTAAATATTATACAAAATTTGGTTGTTGAAATTTTGAAATCTGTGTGAACGAAAAATCTGATTCCTTAAACGTGATAATTATAAACAGAATACAAAAGCAATTAACACGTAACAAGTGATAAAATCATTTAATTACGTGGTTGTTCATTAAAAGTATCTATAGGATGATATGGTAAGAACATTTCTTAGGGCAAATACAATTTTGAAGTGTAAGTTAATAATTAATTAACACGGGTAGGGAACCGTCTAAGTTTCAACTTCGTTCCACTCAATATTTATGTTGTACCACTATGTTGAAGTTAAGCCACGAATAGTTTCATTATTACCTGTTCTCGGGACGAATAGGACAAAACTGACGAAACACAAGTAAAAGTGACTATCGAGCAGGTTTAGACAAACAGACTTCTTTGTCATTGTATAAGTCCGAATATAATGTACACTATTCATGGCATCTAAAGTGAACACATTGTGGTGTTTAGATGTTGTTAAATAAATCTTGTAAAATATTATTGTAAGTTGGGAATGTAGAAGTTTAAGGTATTTAGAGTTGGTTTTCATTTTAGTGGAAATTCAAATAATTAATTTTAACAGGCAATAATATTTAAACAGTTAGAGTACTTAATCATTTTATAATAGATTGAATGCCTTATATAATACTTTTCCAACATCCTTACGCGACAATTGCGAATCTAAATTCATCTATCATTGGATTTTATATTTTTTAAATATCAAACCAAGGTAGTCAGATATAATAGTTATTCTTATCCTTTATGTAAAAAATGTGTGTGCAATTGTAATCCAAATCCGAAAAGGTATGATTTTATAAGCCAGTGTCACCTCCATGCCAGAAAATCGTACTAGAGGTGATGCTATAAGTGAAGTTTATGAATAAGTGTACTCTTGGAATTATTGCTCTGTCCTCTCTATATGTATATATACACTAGATCACTCACTAACAAACCAGCTTGATGACTCCTTAGTAGGTTACTCTGTGTCTGTTCTCTTCATGTTCCAAGAAAGTTGTATTTATAATAATATTGATTTAGTTCGCACAATGTTCCTACTGTTCAAGATGTTTATCCATTTCGAACAAATATTTGAGAGTTAAAGGTACATATGTAAACATCGGACCTCTTAGATTTATTAAAATACATTAATATTATTGTGAAAATTCCACTAAATGTCTGTCAGTTCACGCAGAGTGAGAGGGTTTTGAGCAGGCGTCGAAAACCAAGAGGCATTTTTTTTATTTGGCTAGAGAACTTTAACAAACAGTTCAATAAAAGAATCGCAAGTTAAAGCAGGGAACATTGTGACAATTTTCAAGACCAGTCTATACACCACATGTATAACACGTCTGTATCTGCACTAAAAATATTTATTATTCATTTACAAGTATAGCAGCCATGCTTCATTTTTTTTTCTAAATTAAATTGTTTAATTATATGGCAAATTATTGTGAACATACATTCAAAATTTTATCTTCATATATTTAAACGTTTTCAAGAATTAGTTATGATATAGGAAGAGAGATGAACATGACGGAATTATAATAGTTCATTTTTGTCATATGCCTACGGGACCCTAACAATAACACTCGTAACAAATAAATGGGAAATTCCTAGGTACTAAGAGGGTCTACTAGCAGCCTTTTTAAGAATTGTGATAAAACGTTACTCATAATAATAATACTAGAAAGTAGATTTAATTTTCAGACACAAAATTTATTTAGCACTAGGATATTCCCGCGACTTCGTCCACGCTTGACTTGAAATTCCCGCAGGATTCCTGGGACACAAAGTACCATAGCGTTGAAAGAAGAGTGTAAGCAATCATTTTAGTGAAAACTGTGCCGGAATAAGCAAATTTTTAAGCACCTGAACAACTAAAATCGCTCCCGGGAAAATTCCCGTGAGATTCCCGGGATAAAAAAATTACACATTTTATTACATTAAATTTGTTATCGATCAGTAAAAAATAACATTGAATTCCAAACTTTTTTTAATCTACCCATTTAAAATCATGCCCAGAAAAATTCCAGCGGGATTCCCGGAGTAAAAAGTAGCGTAGATTTTAAGGCTAAAAAAATTCTGTAGATCAGCAAAAACCGCATCGAAATCGGCTAAGCAGACAAGAAATCTAAAAAAAAATTCATAGTCTCCATGGTTTATATAGTCCTATAGAAACATTCCTATTCCAGTTGTTTTTTTTTAATAGCTTCAATGTAAAGATACGGCATGTTTAGAATTTTGTAATATATTTACGACCTACACGCCGACAAAAGTAGATTCACACCTGCACACTTTATTACCTTCCGCATTTGGACTTCTTTTGTTTACTTTGTGTTTAAAATTTGTAATTAGAAAACAGCTCATTGTGTATCGTAATCTTTTATGGCAGTCATTAGCCAGGTGTGTCGAACTGATTTTTAAGAAATTTGGTCTACGCGGTCGCGTAGCCATATTGTATCGGTGCAGTATAAAGCAATGGCCCAATGGAGAGATCGGTAGTCTAGCGATAGCTTGTGGCGAAGCAAGACGTTAGTGACGGACTTTGCGCGTGTTATTGAATCGTGCATTACGTTTGGACTGGTTGTGTACAGTTATATTTGTATCTGTGTTATACGTGTATGTATAGTTCTAATAAATTCTATAATAATTCCACGGCATTTTAATTCGAGTCCTGCAACTCGTAACAATATTATAGATAATAAGTTAAGAAAATTTGAATGGAAATATATATAAGACAAAAGTGGATATCAGGCAGCCGACAATTTGAGTAACATTATTTCTTCAATTTTTTATTCCTATCTCAAAATAAGTCAAGTACTTATAATTATTCTATAATATGTTATTAAAAATGTTCATGATTTTATTATTTTACAATGGACTGGTTGTTTTTGTTTACACAAAAGTAATAAGAGTACCTGCAGAGCCTCCTTTCTGTAATAGATCATGAATTTTATGTGAAAGATAAACAAAATTAAATTTAAATACTGCTTAAGTTAGGTTCAAATTACTTTAAATTGTCTGTTTCTTAATAATGTTATTTAATTTTACGTCATCGTAAAAAATGTAATGAACATTGAGTCATTGGTTTTAATTGTACACAAATGAGTAATATTATAAACAACAGTTTATTTTTAATTATAAAACTAATTTCACTAGGTATAATTTAAAAAAAGCTTTATTCCATTCGGTGTTTCAGTCCTATAGTGTTTCTTTTATGTATAAAAGAAACATCATATCTACATCATCACCACAGAAAAGATAATTTTATAATTTTAACTAATCTAATTAGTTTTATAATTAACAATAAACTATAATCTTACAATTATAAATAATTGTAGGCTGCTGTATTACATTATATTACGTATTAGTAGGTTAAATTAGTATTAAGATACAACATATATTCACAAGACTTCAGTTACAACACATTAGAGGTCTTATTCATATTGAGTTTGGGTAAGATTTCTTTAAAAATCGTAAAGAAGCCTTCAAACTTGCTCTAACTCAATATGAATAAGACCGTAAAAGTAATAGAAAATGTAGTTAACTGAAATCGTAGTCAATAACGTTATATACAATCGAACCAACTGAATTATGACCCACTTTGCTAATACTTCCTTTAAAACCGCTAAAATAGTAAGGTTTATCGTGTGTGTTGCATTTAGAACGTTTTAAACTACGTAATTTTAAATTTTGTTATCATTGTACTAGATATGTTTTAGATAAAACAGTAATGATTTGGAACAATTTGAATCTCGAACTGAAATCTGTCTTATAATTCTAACTCTTTTCATTATAGAAAAAATATTATAATTTTAAAAATAAAATGTCATCCTGAAAGTATATCAGAAGTCAAGTAAAGTCAATGAGAAAAAAAATTAGAACTCAATATCTATCAATTAAATACTTATTTAAATCGTATAATGGCTAGTCTCGCAGAACAAAGAGCTCGGATTGTAGTGTTCAGTGAGGAAGGCTATGTATGGTATTCGAGAAATATCACGAGTGTTAAATATAAGTTGGAACACAGTGAGAACATGGATCACACGGCACGCCGAAGAAGCATTCTTGAAGATAGATGAAAACATAATCATGGCGTTGGTCGAATAACAAATCAACAAAGCACAGATATGCAACACCATTATGAAGAACATCCTTTTTCTCGTAGCCAATATTTCGCGACACGTTACGACGTTTGTTTACAAATCCTAATAAATCATTTACACCGTATTGGACTGCATTACCGACATTATGCTAACTAAGAAAGTACACTTAACAAATGCACACAAAACTCCAAGATTAAATTTTGCACGTAATTATTTAGACTTTGACTAGACTAATACCATATCTTCAGATGAAAAATCATTTAGATCTTCTCAACATGGTCGCTTAACACTGTGGCGTTATAACAATACGCGATACGCAGAGGATCACGTAGTGCCTAATCAATTATCTGGTCGAATTTCAGCTAACATGTGGGTGTGGATGGGTACCGGAGGTATAGGTGAACTTGTCCAAATTTCTCCTCGTCAAAACGCATAAAACTATGTCGATTTCTTGGAAGAATCAATGTTACCGATAGTCCGAATAGTGTACCAACTTGAAGAAGTCCTTGTATTCTCCTACGTTAAGACAATTGTCGAGTACATACCGCCAGAATCGTCTCGAATTGTTTTATCTAGTATGAAGATGAAATTACTCTCATTCCATGGCCGTTGAGGTCACCATACCTCAACCCAATAGAAAATTTATGGGGTTTGATGGTTCAAATGTGGAATAACAGAAACGAGAGGACAAAGGAAGCAATTGAGCAGCACTGTAATGAAATTTGGAATTACATGACAATTATGCCGACATCCAAAATCGTCTAATCTGGTCGATGCGTAATCGGCTATTAGACGTTATTGAAAACAATAGCGCTTATACCCGGTTTTAGGTTTAAGTAGGGAAAAGCGGGTGCTATTTCTAATTTTGAAATAAAACCAATTAATAAAATTAACAAAAAGTTATTATATTTAAATTCTTCCACATTAGTGTTGTTAATGTTTTATTTTATTGTGTATTTCTGCTATCAAACGTATAACGATAACCTTAATATCAAAGGTTGCTTATACAAAGGTTTGCCCTGTGTCACCTTTGGCTTGTCAATTTATGGCCGGTTCCGATATCTTACTATTCACTCCCCTGCCTTACCGTAGGTTGAATTTTGACATTACATGTATGGAGATTACGTCAAATTTTAACCGTTAGTAAGGCAAATAAGCGGTCGGTAAGATACAGGAACCGGCCCTTAATCCAATATACTTAATGACAGAGATAGTAATAGTAAGTAATAGCATTTGTCAGATGTTAGGCACGAGTATATTTGAGTCTCTCCGATCTGTTTAATACAACGTAGTCAGTAACTGTCAATGTATAATAAAATGATAACAAGTTCGGTACAAAGGAAATGTATTATTCAGGCGAATTTCAACTTAATTGTATTTCACAACTGCAAGAAAATGACCTTATGGTGGGTCATGATTCAATTGGTTCGATCGTACATATAATTGTAAATGTTTCGATAGCGTCCCTTTAGCCTACATCCGTCAACATATTATAATTCAAAATAAACTTCTTAAGTATCACTTTCAATTTATCACTGTTTTAGTTTAAAAAATATTATTATCAGTTTTATTTCGGTCCAAATTGGACCTATGTTTAGTCATCGTCTTATTGACTCTCTAATCTGTGCTGCACAATGTAAAACTCGTATCTCATTCTCTCGCAGACTTAGTCCTATCGATTTATGTGTTTCTCTTTTTAGTGTCGCTTTTTCGTTTCATCGAGTTTCAAATCACAACGATATTAATAACTAGAAAGCCGATTATATACAGAATATATATATATATATATATATATATGCACAGTTACTATACGATGTAAAATAAAACTTAATATAGTTCGTACAAATAGCTAGGTATCTAGAGGCATATATGTGTATATCTATAACACAGCTTCGTCTTATTAGTTTTATAGCCATTTTAACAAAAAAGGAACCCTAACGGAACATACGTCATATTTATCAATCTATGTGTGCCACAGTTATTTGTCTAAGAATCTATTAGGTCTACAGGCATACAATTCTTAGAACGATATTTTTAATACACCGTTATACATAGTGAAGTGAAAGTAAGAAAATAATATAATAGATGGCCGCTATAAATAAATGTGCAGTGAAAATTTTCTTTTCAGTATACCTATATACACATAGCCATATATGGTATCATTAATAGAACTGAAAAATTATAACAATGTTGTTTGATTCTAAGTCGTAAGTATTCTTCCCATCCCTTAATTTTTGAACTATGTAAAACATTCTGAACGAATTGAAGTTAGCAGAGCTTAAAAATATTTTTAATAAAAAAAATTGTGGCTAAACATAAAAAAAACCAAACAATTAACGTACATAACTCTCCTCTCACTGTCTCTCTCATACCTCTCTCTCATAAACCCTTCATTGTGTGTGGAATAACGTGCACTTGGCCGATTTCATTATATGATGCATCTATTCAGACCTCACGCGAAATGATATTGGGTGTTACAATAGTGTACGCTCACCTAGAAGGAATGTATTTACATGTGATTTAAACCCACCAGCTTCTATAAATATCCAGTGAATACAGTGTATCAATAATTTTTTTCATACATATTAAATCGATATGGAAATTAACCATCAGATTTGAGTAATTAAAATGTATATCTATAAGAATGCTCGAAGAATACGGGACCGTATTTTTATTTTAATTAGTATATTGAACCGATATTAGCACAATGGCGGACGCTCGAGTATATCACACGAACACAGACACCGTATCGACATGAGCATATGGTGCGTCATAACCGTAAAATTTTATCGTTTACGATACTGAAATGATACACGAAACAATCTAAATTATAGCAACGTGTCGTTGGCGGACAGCCAGATGAGTATCACCATACCATCAATGATATGACTAATCCAGTTTGTTAAGTCCATTGATGTTGATAGCTTGTAGCTTCCTGATTACAGCGTTGACAATGTGTTCATTCTGGTATATACGAGCTTTGTTATGACAACATGATGTTCAATAGCGCTTGGTAATGTTCACGAAACTCCTAAAAGGCAACAAGATTATTCACACCGCATTATCGCTAGATGGAGCAACTTATTATAGATATGAATACAGAATCTAATGACGTAGTGGGATCGGGTCGAGGTGTGAGAAATTCCTCGACGAGCCACAGCCAAGGCTCTGAGATACCCTGGTCCCAAAGGTTATATTGAAGGCATACGTCGAGACATCGCAGCGAGGTACCCATGGTGGGACGCCGCGGAGCCTCATCAGATGCAGTGGATATTCTGGCAGTAGGCATCTCACAACTCCTGCAGGGAAAGTGTGTGCAGAGGTCGTCAAAGTCCCACATATACCTCGGTGAGCTGGATACCCAAGGCCCAAGGGGATGCGCAAATGCATTTCTCCATCGTTATAACATTAGTATTTCTTTATTTGTTTATATTCCCAGACACAAACTTAGTTGATAGATAATTTTCTGCAGCTGGAAAAAGCAATTTGAGTTATCAAGCGACCTAAAACAAAAACAAAATTACGACGAACGATATCCTTAACATAAACAGGTAGATACTTGTGTTAAGTAGCGAAGTATTTTCCATAGCAAATATCTTGACATTTTCATTTTAGGGCCAGTAAAGTGCCTTAATCACCGGCCCATACTTTAACATTCGATGGGCAATGCACTTAACCGATACAATTCATAACAGTCACTTAACCTCTAAAGTGCTACTTCTAGAGGTAGCTATTTGAATATTTGGGTTTCTCTGATTATAATATGTTTTAGAAGTGAAATTTCTTTAGAGTCTCTGTGATTTCAAACTCGACGAAACGAAAAAGCGACACTAACCATTAGCTAATCATTAATTTTGTATAATTATATTGTTTGTATTAAATAATTTTAACTTAAGTCATTTTCCTCATTTTTGTAGTTTACGGCTGGATAGACGGGGGATAGATAAATAAAACAGGAACGGTTTTCAATAGTGAATGAAAGTTTGGGAGACCAATTATTTCTCAAGTTTATAGATATAATCATTTATCATCTACTAGGATATGCCCGCGACTTCGTCCACCCTTGACTTGGTATTCCCGGGACACAAAGAGAATGTAAAAAGAATGTAAGTTATCGATTTAGTGAACACTGTGTCGGAATAAGCTAATTTTTACGCACTTGAACAACTACAAACCACTCCTGGGGAAATTCCCGGGATAAAAAGTATCATACATTTTATTGCATAAAATTTGATATCGATCAGTAAAAAAATAACATTGGATTTCGATATTTTTTTAATGTGGCCATTTTAAATAATTCCCAGCAAAATTCCCGCGAGATTCCATGGATAAAAAGTAGCGCAAAATTTAAGTCTAAGAATCAATTGTCAATCAGCGAAAACCGCATCGAAATCGGTCTAATAGTTTTTACGTGAATCCCGAACAAACAGACCAGAAATCTAAAAAAAATTGAATCGTGTTCTCCAACGTTTATATAGTCTATTCCAGTTGTTTTTTTTAATAGCTTCAATATAGACACGGCATTTTTAAAATTTTATAATATACATAGATTTAAAAAAAAATGTATGTGTGTGCATTTCACATAGTGCCAGGGAATGGGATAGAATACATTATACAGCGTTTCATACTAGTCGGTCCCCTTTTTGTGCGGTACTTCGTAGCCTCCTCACTCTTGTCTACTAAGCGTTGTAGATATAATTATGTTCGCCTGTATATTCTTTGAAGTTCCACTTCTACTGCGTGTGAAATGCACACACACACACACACATATAGCTTTCGCTCTCTTCAGCCGACGAATGTAGAATGTCGAATGTCCAATTTAGGCGATTACACCTCCTTTTATATTGTCGAATCAACAACACAGCGTTCACCCTTTAGTAATCTGGTAAACTGAAACTTATTACAAAGGTGATTAAAAATTCTAAAGACATTTATAAAGTGCTCGCTCAACAATGTAAATCCCATCATATAAATACAAACCAGTTGTTATTAAACTAAAACACCACTTTAATAAAATCAAGTGGTACTTTAAGAAAAACATAAGTACCCTCAATTTAAAGTCACGGTATATTCTTAGCACGGCAAATACATAATTTAAATTTATTAAATACCTTCATATTACCTGTCACGGCCATATTGACCTCCCATATCAGATATTACTTTACGATTTTTTTACGATTATATCGCAATCTTGCTTGCTTTCATTAGACAGCTTGAAAATATCAGTTTACCTCTTAAGCGCATAATGATAATCATAGAATCATCTTTGATTCTCTAATTAATACAAAATCAACCGGAATAAGTACCCTTGTTCGAGATTTCGTGTTTCGTTATGAATATCGATCTCTGAACCTCGTCGATCTGCCTTAACACTAGCGTGTGTTTCCATATTTTAGAAATTCGGAGATCAATAACTAAAAAACTCTTATGTCGTAGTTATAAATATAACCAAAAAATTGTAACTCGCGATAGCTGACTATTTTCATTGGTTTCAAATCTTGTCGGAATAGTATAGTAAAAAATATTAAGTAGTTTTAAGAAACAAAGAAATAATTTATTTGAAAAAATTGTATTGAACAATAATTACATGATTTGAAAGAATTCTATGTCACTGACACTTTATGGGCTATAATTTAAAACTAAAGTAATTTTGATAATCACAAAAGTGATAACTAAAAAAATACTCATAAAGCACAATAGTTTATCACTATATAAAGAAAACACAAGCAACAGTTTATGGTACAAACATGCTCTTTTAGATTTTCGTAATAGAGATACTTTGTTGGCAGTAAATACGTACTTTTATTGCTTACCGAGGCGGGCTAAGTACACTACTTTGCGCCTATATTGGCCTCTGAGTTCGCAAAGGTGGCGAGAGATATCTTGCTACCGAGCACTGATCTCAAGTTATCAAAACATCAATGCGAGGTGATATCGTGAAATGTATTTTTATGAGTACACGTAACTACTTGTACTTTAATATGTTTCATTGTAAGGAGATATATATATATATATATATATATATATATATATATATATATGTGTATATGTTTGGTCCTTTGAGGCGGTGAGTTTTCTCAAAAACTATTCGGTCTATATGGATACAATTTCCGAAAAAAATGTATTCTATATTTCGCTACAGATTGATGTAGTGAAATCCCAAAAAATATTATAAATCAGGGTTGCTCCATACATGTATATGAAATTTAAACAATTTCTACTGTACATTATCGTGCGAGATATTATCGTTTGTCAAATTTGAAAAAATAACGATTTTTTAAGATTTTTTTTTTATTTAAAGGCGAGTATTCATTGACGAGTCAGATGAAATCATTCAACTCCTCGCGATTATGAACCCCCGAGGCTCAGAACACCAGGCTGGCATAACAGACGCCGGAGAGTCCCCGGCCCATCCAGGCAACGTTAAACGTTAAACCCACCAATCACACTCACTCATTACAGACACAAAGTAGCCACACAAAACTAACTTAGGCGTGTTGCTAGAGAGTTTCTTCAGTCGCTTCTTTTCTACCAGCTATGACACGCTGCGAAGCGGTAGTAAAGATAGACTAGGATCGACCCGCCAGCGGAGTCGGTAACTCGTCCCCACTGTTTTACTTCAACCTGTTGGTTTATCTCATTCAGCCTTTTATACTTTAATCCGATAGAGTCCCCGCTCCCCTCACGCAGCGGTTGAGCCGAAGTCAAACCTCACAGGAGGTGCCTTCTCGAGCGCGCTGCTTCCGGACTGAACGCTTCCGTCCCACGGAGTCGGTAAGCCCATCAAGCCCGGTAACGCTGAAACAGCCATCTGCGGCTATTCATCTGGATCTAGTACAGAAAAGAACGATATATTCAATTTCTACGAAAGCACAGATGGCGGCGTCTGAGATGCCACCAATCTCCATCTCTCCACGTCCTTGCCAGAGACGCCAGGTGACAAAGCCCCCCTTAAGATAGACTAGGCTTGTTGCTGGGGAGTTTGTTTCGTCGTTTCTTCCCTCACAGCCATAACGCGTTGCAAAAAAGTAAGATCATGTAGGCCACCTCGGATCTCCGACCCCAGTCCGCTGGGATCCTTCCCCTCGGGCTTTATATCACCCATCGCCCGTCTTTAGTTAGTCCATGGTTGTCGCCCTCTGGCTAGCATCATTAAATTAATCCCCTGTCATGGCAACAGTCCACCTGATGTAAAGCCTCTTAGGAAGGCTTTAAGGTCTTCGGACCAACAGCATAAAATCAAGTCATTAAAAATTATAAAGTCGATGTTTCCTCTGAAGATATAATAGATTCTACTGTACTCTTACCATTATTACGTCGTGCTATCTCTATGTATAATTTTAAAATTGTAATTACTTTTGTAAATATAATTGTAATTAATGTAAAGTACAGTCTATTATCGAATATCAAGTTTTTATCCAATCAAGCAATTGACACCAATAACCGCGTTGTCTAATACGTAAAAATTGCGTACCTCTTATAACATCTCTTATAACTTTCAAAATGCCAATAATAATAACAAATAAACTAATAACTTTTATGCGATAGGTAATTGGCTCTTTAATTCCTAAATATTAAAACTCCGAAAAAGCGAATGTTAAAATACCTTGCTATATAATTTTCCTTGTAAAATCTCATATAAAATATTAAACAAAATATAATTAATAGGCTATTTGATTTGTTACAATTATGGCGTCATACCTCACTATATGTATTTAAATAAAATCAACGAGGCTGTGTCATTTTGTAAGACAATAAAAAATGTCTCAATTGATTTCATTGTCAAGCACTTTATTGGTTTTCCATCATACAAAGTGGGAGTAGAAAAATACTTATCTCCCCTTAATATTTTAAACGCAACACAAACAAATCTATACACGTAAAACAAAACAGGAATCAAACCTTGTTATTGCAACCGCATTACATCAAATAAACCACCCCCTTTTTCAATAGTATAAATAAAATACAGGCTTTCAAATCTGCACTGATGATTAACCCTCGAGTTGCCATTAAAAATAGATAAAACAAAATATTGTTAGACCATCCCTAGGGTACCCGCACGTGACGGCGCGGCGAGCGCTGGCAATTCAATTACCTACATGTCTAGCGTATGGTATGGTAGCTACAGCCGGGCGAAAATCTATACATAAAATTATTTTTTTTTATTTGATAGAGTACATTGTGTTTATCACTTAGCTGTTATGGTTGCTTTATTATATGAATATCTCAAATGTAAAGGTAGACCAAAAAAAAGATGGATGGATTGTGTGAAGGATGATACGATGATTTGTGGTGTGACAGAAGATGTGTGTCAGAATAAAGGAGTGTGGAAGGAAAAGAAATATTGTGTCCACCCCAATTAATTGGGGCATGGTGAAAGAAAAGAAAGATTATACGAGTATCTCAACGGCGGATTAAGGCTGGTTGCCGCTTTCGGTCCCCTTTACAATGCTGCCCTTTTTCGGCCTCCGTAGATATTTTAGCAGAAATAGAACCCTTATGTAATTTCCATGTCCAAGCAGCCGTCTCTTTTATATTCTCATAATCACACTAATTCAATTCAATTTTTGAATTGTCCTTATATATTTTGCCTTCAATATTTTGATTTCCTACGCCCGGGGCTCACAGGCCTTTATATAAATCCAGCAATGAATATGGAAAGAAAAGACATATTGTGTGGACCCCAAATATTTGAGAGAAGATGAAAGAAAAGAGAGTTAGTTACTATAGAATAGGGACTACCCTAACTGTCAACTATGACAGTTAGGTCAACTGAAACTTCTCATAATCTTACAAAATGCCAAAACCTAGATTTTGTACGACAATAGCAAGTTATGAGTTCATAATTTAAATGAGTTAAGTAGCAAATTAATTATTCAATTAACATATAACAAAACTACCATTTTCCCTGTTGCTACACCGCGTGAAATGCCGAAGTTACTATACTAGCTCCGAGTTACATACATATATACAAATTTAATTAGGTGTTTTACCTAAAACTCAACTGTTTCTTGTTACTAAGTTCACTACAATAACAAAGAAACTAAGTCCATATAGTCCACACAATTGCGCAGCGAAACATAAAGCCGAGTCGCAGCCAACCTGATTTGAAATAATACTGTTACAAGTTGCGGGACTCGAATTAAAATGCCGTTGGAATTATTATAGAGTTTATTACAACTACACGAACACGTATAACACAGGTACAAATACAACCGAACACAAAAAATCCAAACATAATGCAGAAGGTCGTAATTCAATAAAACGCGAAAAGTGGGTACACACGTCACGCCCGTATCGTAGTCGTAGCCCAACTGACTCCTCTCTCAATCGGCCCGTTGTTTTATACTTCACAAATGCGAATATGCCCTGGCAACGTACACCCAATTTCCTAGTAATCGTAATCCGCACAACTGGCTAATGATGCCTGCAAGCGGTCATAAACAAGTACAATAGGCTGTTCTCCACAATAACTAGACACGTATGCCAATAAATAAGTGAACAAAAGAAGACGATTATAAAAGGATTACAATTAGTTCAAATGCCGACAAGTAATAAAATGTGCTTTTACAGATTTGTAAGTGGAATTTGTCTTTGGCGGGGCCTAGGTTGTAACAATACTGAGATATTGTTTACAACAACGTAGATATTTGTTAGCGATAGCATTTATCAGGAAAAAGTATCTTAAGTTACGCCCCGGGATATAAGTTAGCTCTATGTCGAGTTTCATTTAAAAGCAGTTCATTAGTTTTCAAGTGATGCTTTAACAGACAAACAGACTCTAAACTAACTAACTAACTCAGACTCAAAATTCTAAAATTTGCATTTTCGGAGTTGCCTGGTCCGAATTGTCCTTCCTGGTTTTTTTTAATATTTTTAAACGCATTTTACGAACTCGAACCACTTACAGATTTATTATAGTATAGATTATCTTTATCATGATATTATTAGTATGATATTTTAGCCCAGGCAGCTTTTTTAAACGAAAATAAATTTTAGAATTTATTATAACATATACCTATCATTTGCTCAATTTGATTGTGAAAGACATAGCGTACACGTTTTTTCTTTTAGAATTGAAAGAAAAATTTTCGCCTACGTTTTGGGCAACATGACAAAACATGGCAAAAATGACACAAACAACTAATTACAAAACAAAATCAGCTAGAAATCGAAACAACAACAAAAAAATAACAATTTAATGCATATTTGTTATTTATTTATTTTATTTTATTTGGGGGCTAACAGCTGTAGTCTTACAAACTAAAGTTAAAGAGATATTGATGATTTATATAATTTTGAAGTCGATGTTAAGTAAAATGTATACTTGTTTTTTCAAGTCAATTATAAAATGGAAGACATCAATACATCTACTTGATGTAGAAAAATTTGCACGACAAGATATTTTTTTTATTTTTAATTGCATGCAGACGGACCACTTGATGAAAAGCGGTTACCATCGCCTATAGACATTTGCAACACCAAAGGTGCTACAAATGCGCTGCTGCTCTCTTAGACTGGAACCAGGCCACTAATACCGGAACACAACTCAAGGTTGTTATGGCGGCATACTCTAGACCAGGGGTGGTAGCCATCCAGTCGGGCAAATGCCCTACCACCTGGCTGTGGGTTGTTTAGTCGCCTCTTACGACAGGCTGCCGGGCCGCAGGAAATTGTATTCTTTCTCCGTTCCTGCACGGATAAAATTGTAGCGAATGCACGTACACCCATAGTCTCTGCCTATCCCTGAGGGAAACAGGCACGATAATACATTATGTATATGTTATGGGCAATTTGGTAAATCCGGTCACTAGGAATAATGACCGGTCTGTATACATAATGCCCATATGAAATGGCCAATATAAATAAAACTGCATGATTAATCAATTTTCCCAGTCAGAATGAATAATGAACACCTTATCTTGAGCAATGTATTAAAACACAGATGAACTTTAGTTTTTGGTTTAAATTAACCCTTAAATTGACACTGTATGTCGTGTCATACACAACTTTTACAAAATCCTACGTTGTTAACTAAAGCTTTATTTAGGTTTATTTACTACTATATCCATGATAACATTACTAAAGTTTTAGTAAAAAAGTATTTCATAGCTCTGGCAACACTTTTGATGCTTATAAATACAAATGGCTACCACGAGGAAACAACTGACGCTGGACAAGGTTAGAATATTTTTGTTTTTTCTTTATTTTGAACATATTATGCCTGTGTTTTGTTTTTGCGATGTCAATGAATAGTAATACACCAAAAATGAAAATAAAATAACAAAATAACGTATTTTTATTTGCTGTCTAACCTGATGTATTTCAACACATACATTGCCAGCTCAATAAGAAACGACCGGTAAGATCTATTGTATATCGTGGGATACATTGCCAACTTCATAGTAAAGTATTAGTATTTTGTTCTGTATCTTGTGAAAGACACTGCTAATGCACGGTTGTGTTTTTTCTTTTAGTTTTTTTTATTTTTTGTATGGTATGGTTTTTCGTTTTCTTTGCCTACAGCAAAAGCAACTGACACGCAGTGGTAGAATAATTGCACTTGTGCCTGCTATAAAAGCACCTTCTGAATGTAGCGAGACATCTGATGCTGAAGAAGAGCTTGATATTACGCATGTTTCCTCTTATTCTTCTTCGCCACCACCTAGTATCAATAGTTCTCTAGAAAGATGCATTCAGCTTTCTGATAACGGCAGTGACTCTGAGCAAAATGAAAGCTCCGCCCTACACCTATAATATATAATTTTTTCTTAGCCCCACACAAGAACCCAATTGTAGCAATATACCAATTTTGTCTGATATACCCTCATTGCCATCGATTAACCCCGGAACTCCTGCTAGTATTGAGACTCCTGCTGCTTCCTCGCCTGCTTCTATAGTGACGCCAGCCAGAAAAACAAGATCTAAAAGGCCTCGTGTATTACCAGTGCTAACAGCAAAAAGGGCTAGGAAAATAAAGAAGTTTACTCTGAACTATGAATGGCGAAAAGTTGTCTTTCGTCACGGAGCTACTATAGAAGATACTATAGAACACGTAGACGTCACTACAACTGAGACAGCCATAGACTATTTTTTTAAATTTTCTCTCAAGATATTATAACTGATATAGTAGTACAGTCAAATACTTATTCCGTGTCTAAAATCGGTAAATCAATCGCTTTGATTGAAAGCGAATTGCGCGATTTCTTAACCATTCAGATAATTATGGGTATCGTACATATGCCAGCTTACGTTGATTACTGGAGTCAACGATTAAGGTTTTCTCTAGTTGCAGATTTAATGACTTTGAAAAGGTATCAACAGATACGAAGGTTTCTACACTTTGTCGATAATAATATGGAAGATTACGATAGATACTATAAAGTATGCCCTATTGTTCAAAAAATTAGAGATAATTGTTTGGCCCACGAAAACGAACAGAAGTTCAGTATCGACGAAATGATGATACCTTATAAAGGTACCTGTTTAGGCCAATTATTTCGATTGGTCATTTGTTTAATTATATGATCGGAATGAAGTCAGTCACGCCGACATCTTCCGATCTGTACGCTTCTAAGGAGGCTCATTGGCCAACGATGTTGTGTCGTCACGCTATGACACTGGAGGGACAAAACCGCACCACCGCCCCAACATTTTTATAATAGTAATAAAATATCGCCTACACGATCGCGCGCGCATAACTGACCCGCAGCCATATGTGCTACTTTTAATAATTTAACCGCCACTTGTGTGTGACAAAAAAAAAAACTCATTAAACCCATTGTGTGCAACCAATTGATCCTCGACGACCGCTGCCAGACGTCTCCAGGCTTGCCGAATTAGGAGAAGTGCAGTTTCGGGAGGTTAAGGTTAGTGGCTTGATTTTCCTTCCCATATAATCAATCGGATGCAACGATTGATTTGATTGTCCTGCCGTCCGCTGTTCTTGAGTTATATTATCGAAGGCCGCACCAGTCCAGGAGGTAGGGCAATTTATATACAACCGCCGCTACGTGGTGTGCTATAGGCGAGGTGGGGAAGGACCTCAAAATTTACCCTTGGCACCACCAGTACCAAAGCTGGAAAAAGACGACAGTACATGAAAGACAAACCCAACAAATGGGGTTTCAAGAATTACGTGAGAGCTGGTGTTTCGGGAATGATATTTGATTTTATATTGTACGGTGGCGAAGATACATTTCGTTTCCACACGTTCACTGATCAAGAATCTACATTGGGATTTGGGGCACAAATTTTATTAGCATTATGTAAAAGCATAAAAAAAAGACCAGCTGTTATTTATTGCGATAATTTTTTTTCTACTCCGGAATTATTTTATGTACTGAGAAAAAATTACGATATATTTGGACTTGGGACAATACGAAGCAATAGACTACGAGGTGCAGAGGTTTATACTACCAGCTGAAAAGGTTTTGAAAAAAGAGGCAGAGGCAACTTTGATGAAGTTGTTTGCAACAGAAATCGTTTGACTGTTGTACGCTGGAATGATAATAAACCGGTCACCCTAATAAGCTCATACGTTGGGGCGCAACCCGTGCATAAAATTAAACGATATTGCAAGGAATCGCGTGGTAAAGTAGATGTAGAATGTCCGCAAATCGTGAAAGAATACAATAAACATATGGGAGGAGTGGACCTCGCAGACATGCTTATTGCTTTATACAAAACCCTTTTTAAATCTCGGCGCTGGTATATTGGAATATTCGCCCAACTGATAGACATTTGTATCAACAATGCATGGCATACAGAAACCAGACATTGAAAATTTTTCGGCTTGAGATATATGAAGGTTTGAGAAAATTTGAAAGATTTGAGGCTCCAGAAAGGAATCAAGGAACCCAAAAAAAGAAACAATCCACGCAAGTTGCTCCGATCCCGGAGGTGAGATTTGATAACGTAGGTCATTTCATGGACATAATTAGTCAGGGTCGCTGTCGCTTATGCTCCAAATTGACAGGGGTCTTTTGTTTAAAGTGTCAGGTTCGATTATGTTTTGTCACTGGAAATAATTCGCGTAATTGTCAACTTGAATATCATACAAAGAAATAATTTTTATTTATGTTACTACCTGAATAAAGCTACTATTTTTGATTATATATTGTTTTATTTTTTATATCCGTAAATTGGCAGTGTATGCCGTGGCATGCAAGAAAATCTGATGTACTTTTTTGCGGAATTGGCAGTGTATGTTGGGTCATAATTGGTTTTTTTAATAAATTAATATATACAGTTTTTTTTATTTATTTTTTTTATACTCGTATATTGACCCGAGGTCTAGTTCTATTGAAATAATAAGTGATTTAAAAAAAAAAATTGCCTGCCCATTTAAGGGTTAAGTTAGCGTACTTTTATTTAATATTTGAGATATAAAGTGAATTTTTGATGGTTATAAAAAAATAACGACGAAGGTAAATGTGGAGTGAAGCGGAGCTCTTCTAACCTATATTTAAGAAAATCGGATCTGTTTATAATAAATAAAAGTACCATATAACTATACCCCACCCTTAAATTAATTAAACTTACGTAATTATTATGGAAAAGTAACCGAATTCATCACACTGTCCGGCTAGAAGTAGAGAAATAAGTATTCATACTTGAACTTCACTTGGACCGGTCTAAGTGAAGTTCAAGTTATTTCAAATCATGATTTTTTAAATGGTCCACGGGCTGTACATTATTAATATAGGCCGATCAAAGTAATAAATTTATCAAACTGACCGACACTCTTGGTCATTATTTCTAATGATCGGTCCATATTAATACTGCCCGATTAATCAAATTGCCCGTAACATATATAAGAAAATAGAAATTAGGAGAGGCTGTCTTTAGTGCGACTATGCTTAACGACAAAAAAGAAGTACGTAATGTCTAAGGCGTAGTAGCTTAGCGGTAGTATACTAACTTCATTCCAGTGACTTGTGTTCAAATCTTCGACGACGATGCAGCGCTTAAACATTTTCTGATCTAATGTACATAAAATATTGTCTATATCTTATGTGAACTATCAGTGTCCGTGTTTCCCGGAAACTACAGTCCAGATGTCTTCAGATTTCGTGCGACTAGGTATTATCTAGGTAAGCGTGCTCCATCTTCTACCGGATCATCGTTCAATATTTAGCGTGAGCGTAGTCAAACTGAAACTTATTTATTATAAAACAGATTTATACTATTAATTACTATTTACTGACGGCATAGGTAAACATTGTGAAGAGATGTGAACATCAACATTACTATGTGAATGTGTGTGGCAATGTGAGTAGCAGTTCTATAGACTTAGATTAGATATTATAACAACAATAACAGTATACATAATTGGATAATTTACATGAATTAAGTAGGTACGGAGATTACTTACATTAATTGAATCTTACATAATCACATGTCTGTTGCACATGCCAAACAACACCAAATTAATTTTGCATGTAGCAATCTACGGATGCATCCGATGCACCGGCTGTCATGACAAGCGCTGACCGATTTCATATGCACCCTCATGTGGAACTTACTGCCAATACTGTTCCATATGTATCATATTATTGCAATACTAATATATAGCAATATTTGTAGTCCAGTGTAGCTGTGTATTAAGGCTTTTTTATTAATCTCTCCAACTATCTAAATTTTGTTGGAACTTTAATTTATTTATCTTTACATATTATCCAACTTTATATCATTAGGAGTTTAACCACGGCTAAGCCGAGAGTTAAATCCTAGCAAGAAGTTCTGTCTTACTTATGTAAATAAAAGTGGATTTAGATGTTTTTATATATACAAACCTTAAGTGAATTTTTCTCTAACTGATGGTGAAATCCGCTTAAAATTTCATCGCGTGGTTTAGGAGGAGTTAGCGGATATACAGACAGACGCGGGAAGCGACTTTGTTTTATACTATGTAAATATTATAGGTTTCATCAAGTATCGACACCTCTGTTCTATAACCACCTGTGTAGTGAACATATGCAAGATCCCAGGCGCAGGTTTATGGCCATAGAAAATGTATTTATATTTGACAAAAAATATATAGAAAAGTAACTGATATTGATTGCTACAGGCATTGTACCAGTTGACTGGTTACTATTTGACTGCGGAGTTGCATTTGATGGAATATTGTTTTTATTTAATAATTTTAAAATGTATTTTTATTTAATGTAGTCGCTTAAATTTTGTTTCATCATTAAAATCATTCTAATTAAAATAAATAAAATCACTATATATTTATTTCAAAATATATACCTAGGTTCATTTGCCAAATGGGAATACTCGTATAGCTATAATATTTTAAAATTTTCGGCTGGTAAACTTTTTATAATCATGATTATAAGTTGGAAAATACAAAAATGACAAACATGTTTGAAATATAATTTCAAGAGCGCTTAGGTTTTTTTTATCGTTAGGTACCGAAACCCTAACAAAGAAGAAGCATAGCTGCATTCTAAAATTGTCAATGAATTAACAGCTCATTGAAAAACATTTTCAATATTTTGCAAACCAGTCGAGTATATAACAACGAGATGAAATAAAAATCGTTGTACCAATTGCATTAATTCAACTGCATAAAAATCAGCCAATTATTCAAATATGGGAACGCCGTGAACGGGAAACCGTATAGATGAATATTAATTGTTTTTATATTGCAATAAAAATTTGAATAGTAATCAAGCAATGGGTTAAAGCGTAATTCACTCGTCCTTTAAATAATGTCAGCATATAAACGTTCCACTGTTCGGATCGAACCTCCTTACTATAGACGAATGGATGACACCGTGACGGTTGTTCTAGACTAATAGGATTTTGTAATATTTAAACTTCCATATGGTATGACTAAATTTTATAGTAGTTCATTAATTAAACAGACAATCAGACACACTAGACAGATTTATTACTTGTACTACTATATATCTTAGTACAGCTGTGTAATTTTAGACCTTACAAATGACGGTTAGCTAGCTAGCAAGACTAAGACTGGTATGCATAGACATTTAATCGACGGTTAAAATAAAATAATCACTGTTTAATCATGCAATATTAGCGATCATTTTATTTTTTTATGCACATCAGCCTAAGATCAATAATTGTTCGTTGACCTTGGGGCATTTTTCGATGTATTTGCTAGCCTTTAAAACTGTATCAAAACATGATATCGTTCATAATAAGTTTATAGAAATAGTTTTAAATGGCATGTTGTTCTTTTTTTTATTTTAATTGTATAGGTTCGCGTTTGACCGCTGTCTCACTTGATGTTGAGTGATGACGCGGTCTGGGATAGAGGATAGAGCACGCTTACCTAGAATATACCTATTCATTCACTCGTGACTTGAAGACTCCTAAATTATATTTGTCAGCAAAACAGACGCCTGAGAATTATTCCAATCTTCGACAGTGTCTCTTTTCTTTCACCATATCCCAATTATTTGGGGTCGGCATAATAATATGTCCTTTCCTTCCTCTTTCCTCTACTCAGACATACATCTTCTGAGACACCACATATCATCATATTATCCTTCACACAATCCATTAATCTTTTTTTTGGTCTACCTTTACATTTGTACCCATCTATCTTATAGTTTAACATTCTTTTTGTCGTGTGATTTTCATCCCTCCTCATTATATGCCCATACTAACTTAATTTTCTTCCTCTCAATTTTTCAGTGCGCACCAGAAAAGATAAAGCAAAGCGCTTCGTCCTGACTGGTGGCCGTTAAAATTCGTTACATATTTTTTGCTTTCATGTCAAAAATTCTAAAAATCTTGCTACGTTTTGTTTTTCATAGCCGTAATTTCGATTAGTCTAATTTGTAGCTACAAATTTAGTTATAACAAAATAGCAGGGTTAAGTAAGTAAATCGGAGATAATTATGTCGGATCTAAGCAGATGTTTATTGTTTAATAGAATCTCCGTGTATGTAATATATCTTGGGTCTACTGCAGATGTATCATCTAAGCATTATCGTGTTTCCTAACGATAATGGAACTTTCGAGTGACTGTAACCCCAACATTAATTCGACTCGTACTTTAACTTAATGGCGTCGGTTTTGCTAATTGTACGTTAGAATAATTATATTGTGCCACACACGTATCGTTTTAATGGATTTTACGCATACGGCACACATTTTAGTGCCACTTGTGATAGTATTTAGTGTAATGTTCGTCGTAATTTATAGGTTAGGTCACTTGATTGCGGTATCGATTTCTATAACTCGGAGCTGTTAAATTAATATATTATGCCTGGTATTTGCTATCAAGCAAAATATATTAATAAATCAATTATACTATAATATAATATCAGCCCATAAATGTCCCACTGCTGGGCTCGGGCCTCCCATTATAGGGGGAACAGACAGTATACCCCGCCACGCTTGTTCAAGGTGGCTTGGAAGGTTCAACACATCGGTTATCTCGACGTACAGCTTGCATCACGATGTTTTCCTTCACCATTGTTAGCACGTGGTAATTGTGACAATATGCACATTAGATCAGAAAACCGACTAAGTGGTGCATGCGTTCCGGCCAGGATCGAACCCGCGCCCTTTGAGTCTGGGACGCGTACGCTAGCCATTGCGCTACCACGACTTTTCAATCAATCAATTATACTATTCTGATTTAAATTTGTAGTTCTTCCAAAGAAATATGTCAATACGTATGAACGTATTGTTATAGTAAATATTTGGACATTAATATATGGATTGACATTCTTAGCAAACATAACATTCTCGGTTATCGTGCCATGTTACCAGACATGGCACGGACGTGGGGAGGTCATGTCCAGCAGTGGACTGCAATTGGCTGACGACGACATTATTCTTGTAAAACGTTAAGTACAAGCTGATGAATAAGTAGATAGCACGAGGAAGTGCAATTAACTCAAACAAAGATATCTAGCGTCGTAATGTGAACTGCCTCGTAAACTGTATTTTACAAAAAGCAATATATTACAAAGTATTCTCTTGTAGCTCGGTCACGTTGAAGTTGAGGCATAGAAAATGGCGTCTTCGATGCCAATATATTGCTTTCTAGCGTGATGTCGTTAGGACCAGCTGTTGTTACAGCCTTACAACCCGCTTGTTTTTGTTGTCGATAATATAAAAGCTACTATATCATTTAAACTAGCATTGGGAAGTTTGTTTTATGGTGCTAATTTGTAGTTGCGACACGCGAAAGGATGCAGTTTCCAATTACAGTGCATTTATTTTTATGCTATTGACGACAGGTTATTTCACTAGTTTATTAGTTTGTAAATTTCTCGAGCCACAAACTCTCATTGCAAAAGAGGTGGTGAAGAATTCTGGACGGGAAGTATGCACCACTTGGCACTTTTCTGTCCTAATATGGATATTGTTACAATTACCACGTGTTGATGGTGGAGATAAATATCGTAATAAAACCTTTAGATTGAGATAACCGATGTGTTAAACCGGTCTATCCGTCTCTTCGAAGTGTGGCGGTGTATACTATCCACTTTCCTTGAAAAAATAGGAAGGTTCGAGCCCAGCATTATTTATTAATTCCAATACTGTGGCTTAAGAAGGTAATTTTTAATTGGAGGACGGTAAAAAGAGAAAAGAGAGACAAATTAATTTATAACAACTAATGTACCTGCTTTAACTAATTCCCAAAAATATATCTTAAAATGTAAGGTTGGTTAATGCTGAATTTAACCCAGCAGAAAATTGCATAAGTTCAACAAACAGACAGACGGCCCACGTGATGGAAAGCGGTTACAATCGTCACGGACATTTGTAAGATCAAAGATGCTACCAAGGTGCTGCTGCTCTCTAAAATGAGACTCCGGCTGCAAGATATTGTATTCTTTCTCCATTCCTGCACGGATATAGGTATATACAATTATACACATATAGACATATGACAATAATGATATTAATATTGATTATAACGATGTTCTGGAAAACATTTATTGTACATAATATAACTAACATATTTTGACGTGGATGAGAGAGGTTAATATGTACTGTTTTAACCAGTCACATATTGTGGCAGCCAACTTTAATTTTATATGTGAACAAGTAGTATGCGTACTCGAACCATGTATCTACTCGATTCCATAATGTTCCGCAGTTTTATATTCTTTTATGTCTGGGGCTTTAGAATCTCATTTTCTTAGTATATAATGTAGAAAACTTAATAAAATCAAATAATTTACAAAATAAACGATCTATATTTTTCTTTGTACTACGCCCACATACGCATATAAAATGTTGTATGAAAATTTCTTATTAAATAAAAATCAAAAAATATATTTACCATGAAATATTGGACATGCACAGCATGCAGTATAGCCACATAAATGAAAAGCAATTTTGTAACACGTGAATCCATAAGTGAAACCAATTTCAATGATTATACCTTTAAACAGCCATCAGTTAAACGACGGTTATTGCAACATGCTAAAACAAACACTGAAAGAGAGCATTTATTTCTAACATATGGGTTCCTTACTAGATTTTTAAACGTCATTATTCTAGGTATACGAATAATCTCAAGAACTATCAGTGTGATAAGAAAGATTACTTGTCGTTAAATAGGGCTTTAATTTATACAACAAACAATACAGTTTTGGGAATATTGAGTATATTAATTTTTATAATGGCTAAACCAATAAACATGAGCTTTTCAGTGGCATATTAAGATAATGTTGAGATAATATAGTGTTTATTCAATTTAAATTATTTAACAATTAGGCTTATATTATTTTGTAAGGAAGAGGGGAAGCGGCATCGGGATATTTATTTTTCAAAAACTTGTAGTTTTTCTATTTCTGAATAGTATTATAATCTTCGTTTCTTATATTATATGTTAATTGAATAGTAAATATTAAACCGTTACTATAAACGGTTTAATTAACAAAAAAAACCATGAAGGCATCTATCTTTATCAGATAATGGTTATGTTATTCTTACGCTTGCTTGAACATTTATTGTGTTATTTTTACGTACATTGTATCGATTGAGGAACCCAAAGAAACAATTCGAGTAACCTTAAGAATCTTTCGACAATCATAATAAATTAAGTTGAGGTTAAAGGATAAAGAGAGATTGACAGCGGTCCTTAACATCAGCCCGGGGGCGAACAGCGAACGGCGAACTTGTGTTTTGCGGATAAGTCTCAATTTTATCGAGTGAATTCAAGCGTAATAATTTTTGAGGCGTTTATTGCCGCATTTTCTCTTTTGATTTTCGATGAGGCATTTTGGTTGGAAAGCTGTGAATACGGGTTGTCTGCTCCCTTTGTTATCGATGTCCCAATTCTTGTACTTTATGTTACTGTATAAATGGTGAATGTAAATCGATGTCGACAATTCTCATTTTTTATCGCCTGTCAAGTAATTTATTGCCAGCGTTATTAGATACGGGTTTTTTGTTTGTTTGTTTAAACCACGCAAGAAGAAATACCATGGATGAGAATTCGACACGATTCGCTAGATGTCACTAATATCTGTTTACCTTTAAACTAGGTACTTATTTTTTGTGGAAACTTAGATACTGATTTGGCTTTTTAAAGGTAAAATTGAACTTTTTAAGGCTTAAATTTAGACTAATTTGGGGTGAAATACTAATGATGTGTTTTTGGGACACCTAGTTGGAACGAACTTCTCCTAAAATCTGTCTGAATCTTCGCTATAAAGAAGTAAAATAACAAATGTTATCTGAGGAACACAAATTCGCAATTGAATAAGTAATTTTACATTATATACATATATAGATATTATTTTCAAAATAAAGTTCAATTTAATTTATATATAAATATTTCCCATTTCCGTATTTTCTTAACATTGTTACTGTGAAATGACAGTATTCTTCTATGGACATAATATAGGCGAAACTCAAAGAATAATGTAAAGAAACAAAAACAATTGAGTTTATGATTAATTTAAACATTTGTCGCACTTGATAAAGTTATCACAAATAAATCGAAAATATAAAATAGTTAAGTCAATATTTCAACATTATATTTAATTACATACAATGTATTTCTTGGAATATATACTGAAGAAATTAAAGAAAACAGAAGCCCGTTTATATCTAAGGATCATATTTTCAAACGAAATTCACTTGAAGATAAGGACCCTCCTATACACCGATTGTTATCATTCACTTTTTGTCCGTTATCGTTATATTAAGAATAAAAGACCATTCAAAGACATTTTGAGATATCAGTTTGGTGTCTCAAATATATATATATATATATATATATATATATATATAAATATAAATATATATATTTAATTATAAATATATTTGATATATATATATAAATATATATATATATATATAAATATATATATATATATATATATATATATATATATATATATATATATATATATATATATATATTCTATAACTTACTAAAGTATTTAGATATTTATAAATAATCATATAAATAAGAATAATAAAAGGTTGGCTTTATACTTTAAGAAGAAAGCTAGGCTAGGTTTATCATTCTATTTTTAGTATTAAGAGCTATTGAACTTAATAGATTAACTTAATGTAGTTCAAGTTGTCATTACAGTTATCATTTTTTTTTTAATATACTAAATATTTTAATAACGCAGAAAACTAATGTAATACGTTCTCGTCTACTGACATATATTAAAGCCATTAAGGTTGAAGATACAACTAATATCCCACACTATTAAAGCACGTCCAAAAAAATTAAGTGATCACACATGTACCTAAACATGTGTGATGACTACACCTAATTTTTAGTTGTTTCTCGGTTTCATTACATCGTTATATATTGCCGTATTGTCAACATCTCTACTGTCAACTCCCTCCCTACGCCATACATGTATGGACCTAGTATGTCACGACAGACATGAGGAAAACATAAAAGTCCCGTTTATGCCAAAATGGCTACGGAACGCTGAAAACGTACTACGCGACCATTTGTTAGCTATATTAATAATCCCTTTAGAATTTTTGTTGCTTTTAATGGCTAGTCTGCACGTATTGAGCACATAGTATTTTTTAACTAAATAAACCCAAGTGGCTGTAAGTTAATATTGAAATCTTTTGTATGCATTTAGCTTAATAATATAATTAGGTAATGTAGTAAATATTTACTTCTACTAATACGTCTAAACCATTTTTTTTTTGGCAAGGGGAAATCCGTTTGAGGACTAAGCCGCGACAGGCACAGAAGCCTGGGGGGGTGTTCACGACCCGTGTGAGAATGTGGGTTTCGCCAGATCGGGGGTGGTACTAGCGTGCCCAGTCAGAACTGGTGCCATGCTATTGCCACTCCGCAGTTAGGGATACCCACTAAAACCCCTGGGTGTTCCGTCCTGCGACTTATGCCAGGGCTACGGGTAAATGGGATATCCAGCTCCGCGATGCCCTGGCAGGCGGGGCCTCCATCACGAGGCCTCTTCCAATGCCGGGGGACTACTCCCCCGGCGACGTCCGTGTCTTGTCCGTGGGTGGGGCAGTCGGTAACGCGCCCCACGGGAGAAAAGATGAGCGCGCGCGGAACACTCGCGCTTTCATCTCGACGGCATATGCGGGTGAGTGAGAACCCCTATACCCCAAGGGGCCCCAACCACGCCGCCCGCTTACGGTGGCCGAAGGTTGAAATCCGCCCTCCGGCGTCGGCGCGTCCTCCTTTGGCGGGAGCGGAGCAAGGAGTTCCGCTCATGCTCCCGCTCTGCCTCCTCCTTCGCAAACATAACATGCTCGCAGAAGGAGGAGACGGCGTCCCATCCGGTGTGGCTCCCGACCATGGTGCGAACCACGGCTGGGAGCGAAAGGTCCAGTCCGGTGAAGGCGACAAAGTATCGGCGCTGCTCCGTCCATGCAGTACATTCCTGCAGTGTGTGCAGCGTCGTATCCTCGTCGCCTGTGTCGCAATGATGGCACCCTGACGTTGGCTCACGGCCAAGGTGACACAGGTACCTCCCGAAGCAGCCGTGCCCCTGACCTGTGTCAGCCGGAACGTCAGGGTGCCGTATGTTCGTCTAATCCATTCGCGCAGGGCAGGCCTCACCACCTTGATGGTGGTGGGGCCCGCGCTGGGGCATCTAAGGCGATCTTCCGAGACTCCCACGGCAACCTGGCGGAGCTCTGACCGGCACGCCTCGATTTCGCGAGGCACGGGTCTGGTGCCCCTGGCCAGGGCCTCTTTCCGCCACGTGTACAGTGACGCCAGGACACTGGCTTCCCGGTCCCACGGGAGGGATCCAGCGAGTAGCGAGGCCGCTTCAAAGGACACCGTACGGTATCCCCTTATCACCCTGATGGTCAATATGCGCTGATCTTGACGCATTAGGGGAGCGTTTCTGGCCGTCAGGCGATCCGCCCATATGGAGGCCCCGTAGAGGGCCATCGACCGTACGATGCCTTCGAAGAGCGTTCGGCCCCCTGACATTGGGGAGCAAGCGCGAGAGTGCAAAGTGCACCCGCTGCCCCCTTGAATCTGGGGAGCAGCTGCCGAAAATGTGCCGAAAAATCCCACCGGCTATCGAGGACCAGTCCAAGGTATTTCATGGTCTCCCTGATGCAGATGCGGATGCCTCCTACTATGATTGCAGTGTCTGAAGGTGGACGGTTGCGAGGACCGTGGAAAAACACGCCCTCGGTCTTCTGAAGCGCCACCTCCCGTCCAAGACGCCGGATCCTGCCTACTACTAAGGACACCCCAGCCGTGCCTAAAAGGCACGCCTGCCTGTGGGTCCTCCCTCGCGCTGCGATTAGAGTATCATCTGCGTAGCATAAGATGCTGACGCCGGGGAGGACCCTGCTAATACGTCTAAACCAGTCTTAAGGCATACATTTTTTACTACCACCAAATTGCTATAAATTCATCAAAACAACTTATTAGATTACAGAATGTTACATTAATCTTTTTCTAATTAAGAGAGGCTCGAACCAGAGAAGTCGATAGTCCCTTGGGAGATTTATTAGCATTCTTTTATAAAACGGCAGTTCATTTACGTCATGCAAATGTTCACTTAGAAATAATGAACACAAAATATAGTGACCTAGATATGGCGGTTGATAACATAACTCAGCAAGGTATTATCATAATGACATCGGTGAATAATGCTGCCGCAGACACGATTGTATTCTAACTTAATTTATAATTTCGTCAGGCTAGTGTTTATGATAACAAGTACAGTAAAACCTCTGTAAGTTGAACTTGAAGGAAGTCACCAAAAATTCAAGTTATAGAGTTTTCGACTTCTATTTTTTTTTTGGGGTTAACTGGTATTTATTTTAGTAGGCCCAAACTACTTCTCATAATTTTCTTAGAATCAATTTATTGTATATACTTTACATTTATTTCTAAGCAACAATGATGTACATTATCGAATTTACATTATGAGAAAATGAATGAAAACATTTTATTGTTCAGCAGAAATAAAAACTACGTTCTTAAAACTATGTAAGCTATAAATATTGAATAAAAGGCAGCATTATCGATTAAATATTAAACATGTGAGTGGCATCGGTGAAAACAAAATAAATAATATGAAACATTAAAAAAATACACAAACATAAAACATACATTCAAAATAAGCAGCACTATTAAAGCCGAGAGGACCAAAAATAATTAGTAACCATGGCTTTAAAAGACATTACAGATTTAGCTAGTCATATGTTTTGTGGCAGTGAGTTCCATAAACGGACAGCCTGTACCGTAACGGAGTTATCAACAAAGGAAGAAATGTGTACAGGTGTCATTACGGAGACTATTATTACTAGAGCGCAAATAACGGGAATGAGAAAGTTGAAGGAAATCAAAACGTTGTATTTCATTGCAAATATCCATGAGCTTTTATTTACTTAGTTTTATTGCGAAGCTGGCAAACAGGCAGACAGCCCGTCTAATGTATAGTGGTTACCGTCGCTTGTAGATGTTTGCAACACCAGGAGCGCAACTCACGCGTAATAGGATTTAAGATGGGATGTGCATGGAATAAAAATGGGATAGAGGAATCAAACAACAAACAACAACAAAGAGGATAGTGTTTTTTTATTGCATGAGTTCAACAGAGAGGCAGACGACCCACCTGATGGAAAGCGGTTATCGTCGCCTATGGAAATTTGTAACACCAAAGGTGCTACTAATGTGCTCCTGCTCTCTTAAGGGAGACTGGAACCTGGCCACTAATGCTGGAACACAACACAAGGTTCTTATGGTGGCATATGGCGATCGCGAGTGGTAACCATCCAGACGGGCAAATAGTGAAAAGTGGGTTTTTGCCTATAAATGTGGAATTTGCCCAGCCGCAAGAAATTTTATTCTTTCTCCGTTCCTGCACGGATCAAAGTTAGTTAATGAAAAACCCTCTATAATAATTTATAACTTAAAAATTGATTCATTTTACAGTGATATCAGCCAAGTAGGTCTATTGTTGTATATATGTACAATGAATATATATACTTGTAGGTATCTTTATAATATAGTTATCATCTATACTTAATATTACAGAGGTAAAGTTTGTGAGTTTGTGACGCTGTAGGGGGTAATCTCTGGATCTACTAAATCGATTTTGAAAATTCTTTCACCAGTGCAAAGCTACATTATTCCTGAGTGACATAGGGTATATTTGATTGTGATTAATAAGTATTTTTAATTTTTTTCTGATGCCCAGCGAAGTGGGCGCGGGTCAGCTAGTTACTTGTAAATTGCGCCAACCTTAAGTAGGTTGGCGCAATTAATTAATCTACATTTTAATCTTTCCCTAGGTTTGTTTGGAAGAGATAGG
This sequence comes from Dendrolimus houi, assembly GCA_039645545.1. Lineage (NCBI taxonomy): Eukaryota > Metazoa > Arthropoda > Insecta > Lepidoptera > Lasiocampidae > Dendrolimus > Dendrolimus houi. The sequence continues at coordinate 13,218,869 of CM077132.1, forward strand.
TTTTTTTAGCGATAAGGCTTCTCGTTGTCCTATGTGTGTTTCTTTTTCGTCTCTATGCTTTCGTATAATCATAAAGAACTTTCTATCTATCAAAATTATCAAACTTTAACTTCTTACCTGTATTCATGTCTTTGGGTCTTTTTGTTTGCTGGCAGTACAGTTGAGGGTTCTGTAGTCGAAAAGAGTAAATCTTATTTGAAATTTAAATGCCTATTGATCAGATAAGTTTTTAATGTTATTATTAGATGAACCGGCCAAATAAACTAATTTGACTGAAAAACACATAACAAAGGATACGGCATTATCCAATGGCATTGACTCTTTCAAGTTTATGTTTATATGGATCACTTTGGTTGATTCATCTAAATCAAAAACAGAAATGAACGGTCTTATTTCGGCTGTAGACAACCTACATCGACTTCATTTAAAAAAAAAGGCGACTCATAAACTACTTGATATCTGGATTCACTCATGCTACAGTGTACAAAACGTCTATCGTATAAAATATTTCCTCTAAAGAAGTCGTAAATAGTATCCAGGTTGTAATATCCAACTAATATGGTCTCTAGGGCTTTCAAGGTACTGTGTAGATTTAGGCCGAGATACGGACGTCATCACACGTGGAATGGTGGTCTATTAAACGGCCTATTTTCACACCGACACCCTTTGAACACATACGTTGTACATTTTATGACCGTATTCAGTTTTATTTTTACGATTTTTAACGTTACTGCTAGTTTTGCTGTTCAGGTGGAAATTAAGGTTGTCAGTTATTTTATCAATATGTTCCATCAGAAGTTACTTGCTTATTCTAAGGCAAAAACTTTTATATGATTTAAAATACATAGAAGAATAAAAAATAATAAATAAGCAATGAAACTCACCAGAATTAATTCGAAAATTTCTTTAATTTCGGTTCTGATACTTAAAGGCAAAATAAAACTCTGATAAGTGTCAAAAGTGTCCCTCTGATGTCTGTCAGAACAGTTAATACACGATGACAAATATTCCCAATTTCTTGGAAAATTCTCAATTACACAGACGATAGAAAACGTAGAGGCGCGAAGTCTCTCCGCAAGCGACCGGTATTTAGACTGCTTGTAAGTATAGGATCGTCGACAAAGACTTCTCTGTCAACGATCTGCTGATCTGATGATGCTCTCCAGCACAACGTTAGATCGGGTCCAGGGGATTATACTGGTAAACAAGTGCCCCAGAATACAGGTAGTCATCTATATGCAGCCTTACGTGCACTTAGTATTTATAAAGTTGCTTTACCATTGTAGTTCATTGTTATAATGCAGTCAGTCGCAGATGACCTTAAGTATCATATAAAATCAGTAACCAGACCTAAGTATTAATCGCAAGCCAGCGTATCCACTGTGGTACCATATGCAAGGATATATTACGATAGTAAGAAGCCGATGAGAACAGTTGGCGCTAATGGCCTTTCCCGGGGGAACGGAGCTCTTCTAAACATAAAATATCCTAACGCCTACTATTGTAGGGCGTAGTTTTCTGTCAGCCGCTAAAATTGTCGCGATTAACTTAGGAATGCATTGAAGGAGTTTGTTTGTTACTTTTATATATGTAAAATTATTTCCATGAAAATCAAGTATTTAGTTAAAAGAAGTACACGTGTAGTATATATAATACAGAGTGATTTTTTAAGTGGGCCTTCAGGGCCAAATCCTAAACTATACGAAATAGCCAAAAAACACTCAAAAATGTCTCGAGGCCTATTTTGATCACAACTAAAGTGGTACCACTACATTTTTGAAAAATCAATTACCCTTGCCAGGAATTTGAAAAACTAAACATACCCTTACTTATACACGTATTATACCAAAACATAGTGTAGCTTCTAAGGATCTAAATAAAATAAAGTAAGGACTGTAAAAGAAAGTCAAATGTCAATTTAAGGGAATGGTTTATTTTGTATAGTTTAGAATTTCGCCATGAAGCCCCACTTGAATAATGTACAGTGTATAAAGTCTGGACGATGTAGGTAACCAGCCGGCTTCCTTAGTGTTGAAGATGTCTATGGGCGACGGTAAAGTGTATAAAGTCTGGACGATGTAGGTAACCAGCCGGCTTCCTTAGTGTTGAAGATGTCTATGGGCGACGGTAACCACGTACTTACTGCCAGTTTGCATACAAGCAAACATAAAATAAATTTTATGGACCATATAATTCATGCAATAAGAATAAGATATTTTTTGTAAAATAAAAAAGTTATTGTAATGGTGTATGTGATTAAAATTACTACACAATTACATATCATTACCTGAATTTCTATAGAAAAACACAAATAGCCAATGTGAACAGTTGGCGATAATAGTATGCTTTACTCGAGGGAGTTGCGCTCTTTGCAAGCAGTAATTACGCTGCAACAATAGCGAAAAGTCGATACATGTATAGATAATTTTACATTTGAATAAACGGCATAATGTTTATGGGGCTTTTTGTTCTGTTAATTACTGTATCTTTTTAAGGGGTTGTTGTTATTGATGATGGTGGTTAGTTAAGCTTAGTCGTTATCTTCTTTAAATTGGGTAGTTTATAAATTTTGTTTTGAATCGATAAGGAAATGTATTTATCTATACATTACCTTTACTTGACCTTCCTGACTGATACACTAATATATCAACACACAGCTCAAACTACGGAAGCTAGGATTGCGAAAATTTGTATTCTTTCTATACTAAGAAAGGTTTTTTGAAAATTCTATTTCTAAGGTGGTTAAAAAGCTTAGAATCTTTGCTCAAACTATGACTTTTAATCTACGCAGCGAAGCCGTGAACTAGTACTCATATATCGATAAATGAAGAAAAACGCTAAGTGCGTGCGGCACTAATTAGAATGAACGATCTGTGGCGCCATCTATTCATGTGCGTTTAAAGGATATTTTAACTTTATCCTCGGCCATTCCCATTCCTGGTTTCCATCTTCCGAAGTAGGGGACACTTGCCTTATTTGTAACCCCTATAAATAGCAAGCTAATAATTTAGAAAATAATGAATAAATAAAAATGAAGTTTAGAGTTATAGAATCTTTTTTAAGTGAGTAATCAACAACAGTGCCGATTTAAACTAAAACATGAATAAAATTCTTAGAAAATTAACTTTAAAAAAAGCAGACAAAGGTACATTAGGAACATTTTTCTCAAATCGTACTACAGTAGTCATAAGTCGTACTTTGAATATTATTCCTTTTATCTATGCTTTAAACCTAGTAAAATAAATATTTTAATCTTGCTTACGTTTATTTCTCTGATTGCCTGCAAGCGTCACAAAAATAATTGACAGTATTTTTGTCGACACCAGCACTTAAAGCTCGTCGTCAGCCATTCCCAGTCCACTGCTGGACGTAGGCCTCCCCCACTTAAAGCTCATGATGCCAGAATTTACATTCAGAACACTGGATCATATCTTGTTTCCTATTTCTGTTGCAGAGCTTACAATATTAACTTTCATATTACTTTTTTTAGCTTTTATTATTTACATTCATGTTTACAGTGATATCTGTCTTCCTTTTCAATACTTTTTGTTCCTTAAAGACACCAGAAGGTAAATTTAGATAGATGCAATAAAAAACAAGCTTCATTAAATTTTAAACTTCCCTTTTTATGTGTATCAAGAGCAATTTCCATATCATTTTGTAACCAATTAATGACCACACCAATCAACCAACAACAGAACATTACTTTATATTCCTAATTCATACTGGTATGAAATAAACAAAATCTCTGGGTACGAATTAGGAGCACTTATAAAACATTTTCTCAAATTTACCTCTAAAAAAAAGGTTTGCCCGGCTAGCGTCAGTTATAAAAAAGATTCAATTTACACATAAGTGTATAGTTTAATAATGTACTACATTGTCCAATTACTCACAACAATGTTGAGAAAAATGCCTATAAAATCAAACGATGAATGAAGTCTACTGAATTACTTACTTTTGGATTTTTCTTTATAGAGTAAAAGGAAAACGTTATCACTAGGCTTAAGTAGTCAGTGGACTATTATTAGTTCAATTTCTTGTCACTTCTGTTGCTACTGGTGTTTTTTGTTCAGAAATAATGATAGGCTACTATTTAAGAGCAAGTACGATTTAGACAAGTTTCTTTTACTGACTTATTTGCTAGTGTCGTTAACAGCGAACACGCTCGTTTAAAGGTGCTCTCTCACCGCGTATATAATGTAACATTTATGATTCGATTTTGAGCATTAAGTTATAAAACTGCCTCGCTGAGTAACGAGTATTCTCCTGTAATGTAATATTTATGATTCGATTTTGAGCATTTAATTGATGTCCACAATGTCAGATGGAAGTGGTCGTTGTGCTACAAGTTGTATCAAAATATAATGCTCGGTATTCTTCCTTCACTGATGTAATGATCTGTGACGTTACATTACAGGCGAATGCTCGCGGTGAGCTCCTTTAAATAAAACTCTTAAGTTTCGTGAACACTTAAAATAGAAGTTTTATTTCTTTGAGCACTTGAACTAAATTACAAATTAATAGCTTTTATTACTAACTTCTCCGTGCAAAGGTTAATAGAAAACCGAAGCTTTGAAGAATAAACTAAGATAACAAACATATACCGCCTTATTGCTGGCGCTATCTACCCTCAGTTGAACTCCCTTTGAAAAAGTAAAGTATTGAACTCGATAAATCACTGGGCATTAGCCATATCGCCCTAGGGGTAAGGGATATATCTACGTAATACCAAATACTATTAAACGAGCAGTGTATACACTTATGCCGCTACCCGCGGCTTAGACAGCAATATTAAAAGCGTAACTGAAACACATTTAAAAAAAATCTGATTAAACGTTACACTATTTTATATTCCTAAGCTGAGGAATTATGGGTTAAACATACAAATATACATTCCCTTTTTTACTGAAAAGGTAACTTGTAATTATATTTCCTTAGGATACTTATAATACAATCTATCTCCTTCCAAATTTCAGTAAGATATGTTAATCATGAAACACATACGCATATTTAAATGTTTATACCAATTTTCATGGCGAATTGTTGAACTTATCTAGCTGTAAGATGATACGTACGTTGCATAGCTAGCGTAGTTATCCGTGCAGGAACGGAGAAAGAATACAATTTCCTGCGGCCGGGCGGCCTATCGTAAGAGGTGATAAAACAAACCACAGCCAGGTGGTAGGGCATTTGTCCAACTAGGTGGCTACCACACCTGGTCTAAAGTATGTCGCCATAACAAATTTGAGTTGTGTTCCGGCATTAGTGACCAGGTTCTAGTCTCCCTTAAGAGAGCAGCAGCGCATTTGTAGCACCTTTGGTGTTGCAAATGTCCATGGGCGATGGTAACCGCATTCCATCAAGTGGGCCGTCTGTCTGTCTGCTGAACTCCTGCAATAAAAAATAAAAAAAGCATAGGTGTGTTTCCTAGTACAGAAATAAATTACCTGGTGGAAAGTGGTTACCGTCGCCTATGAACATTTGCAACACCAGGGGAGTCGTCAACGCGTTGCCGACCTCTAAAAATTTTTATAACGCCCTTCTTAAAAAACTCTATGTCATAGCCCAAAGGGAAAACCGAGGCGGGAAGTTCTCTCCAGATAATTGCCGTACGCGGAATAAATGTTCTAGAGAACCGTTTCATAGTTGAGCGTAGGAGCTCAAGGAAATGGGGGTGAACATCGCGTCGCTGGAGAGCAATGCAGTTGTAAAAGTGAGGCGTTGGCAACGGAACAAGCAATTCCTCAAAACACTCCCCGTTGTACAGGTGGTAAAATACGCATAATCTTTTCGAAGGCTAAGCGATTCTAAACCGCTTGTTAGTATGGGATTGTCGACGATACAAACGGCGCGATGCTGAATGGAACCCAGGGGGTCAGTCTGGTAAGCGGGTTCCCCGGCCCATAGGTGTGAGCAGTACTTCATATGCGGTCTGATCTGCGCTTTGTACAACGCAAGTCGTTGCCGCGGGGTGAATTACTGCTTAGACTGGTTTAGCACAAAAGCTTTTCAGAGGCTAATTTGATCATTTTTTTACTCTCTCAGACAATCTATGAATATTTTAAATCATCAAATTTTGCTCTAAAGTCTATCTTGAAAATTGAACCTACAAATAAATTGTGTTAACTATTTTCATTGGATAAGAGTTAGGGTCTTTATTCTGGTTATGTTTGAACAAGAAAGGAGCTTGTATATGTATGTAAAATATGAAACTCTATCAAAGGTACAGTCAAGCTGCTTATGTAATGTCTCTAGCTTAACGCATTTCACAGTTTACCACTTATTGGTCCGTAAACCTTCTCTCACAAACGCCAACACAATCCCTTGATGTCCGTCAAAGGGCCAGTATTACAGCGGTGAATGGGCCGGATTGACCAATATTTGATACGTAATACCATCGTAAACCACCAAAATCTACTGACATCTCCGTATGTTCTTATTCAACTTGTGTGTCCTCTTAACTTCTCTTTACTATTTGAATTATATTAATTCTTAGTAACTAAGAAAAGTAGGCAACTAAACTAACTAAAGGTAAATGATGAATATTCCGTCATTTTCAGCACAGTCGAAAACGGAAGAACAAAACAGATTTTTTTTTTTTAAATAAAATAGATAATTTTAAAGTATGTAAGGTCAGTTTTAGTCATTTTCATGTAGTACGTATATTTAATAATATAATTATAGCGTAAAAACCTAAAAAAACAAGCTTCTGTAGCATACTTAACTAAAAGGAAGAAAATATTTTTTAAGTATGGGGATATATAGATAATTTTATTGTAAACAAGCGTAAGGTGCTTGCCATCAAATATTACAAATATGTCATAGATTACCTACCTAATATCAAATTGGACCGGTCATTTGGCCCCACCTCATTCGAACGCAATCGTTGTTTACCCATTGACTGTTTTGATTGATTAGGGTAAAATAACGTGTGTTTCGAATGTTAATTTATTTAATTTAATTCATCATTTCCATATTGAATAAAATGAGATCAGCTTTAATTGATATATGAAAAACACAACATTACGTGAACCCTTTTCCTTTAATTTGAGGATTAGCATTCTTTCACAGTAATTGATCCTTACGTGCTATGGATTGGTGTAATAACACAAATTGTGATTTCTTTTCCAAATCAGACGATTCGATTCCTAACTAGGATAATTGATTTTCAAAAATCTAATGATACAACTTTAGTTTTCATCAAAATCAGCCTCGAGACTCCTTAAAGTATTTTTCGTAATTTCGTATAGTTTTAGGTTTTAGGATTTGGCCATGAAGGCCCACTTGAAAAAATTACCTGTATTTACTTATATATACTTCAAGTGTGAATAAACTCACTAACACCTAAAGCAAGGCAATTAATATAAGCACTCAGCTATACGTTCGATCATTCTGTTAGTGTAATATTGAGCTAGAAAAGTGGGTAGATTGTTAACTCTGAAAAGCGATTTCTTCAAAACGTTTTACTTAAAACTGCACAATTACAATAATAAAATTCACACGCAACACGATATGTATGAAATGTGTGTGTTTACAAATATTTCTTGAGAAACTGAGAATACCTTTCTTTCTAGCTGTTATAAATTAGTTTTATTATTAGGTAAAATAAAGTATTAAAATAATTTATTTCATGGCTACAAAGCCCTAAATTATACACTTAATATCAATTTAACAACATAAGCAGTAAGTAATCATTTTCAGGTTTTAGTTTTAAAGCACTAAGTTCGTCAATTATAAAATAACTACCGATAATGAAGTATTACGGTTCAAATTACAACTTTGAAAGTAAACTAGTTGCAGGAGTCCCCGTATAGTTAAAAACCCTAACAATGTCCAAACATAGAAGTAACATACGTTTAATTGGGGGTTGTGACGGGATGACCTATGGCTTTGCTGTTTACCCTTACCCGAATTTGAGGACTGGGAGATCCTTGATTTTAACAGTCAAACAGAGACGGCATTTAGTTAACGTTAATTTAGCGAGCAGAGTAGCTATTTGCAACAATTTAATTCATCTTCCATAATACAAGTTCAAAATGGACTTATAAACAAAAAGCATGGACATGACATGACTTGTAGGGTAAATTCAACTTAGAGGTACCTTTAATGCATAGATTTTATTTTCAGCTCTTTTCTTTGTTTTTAAATATCTTCTCTCAACTTTTTAACGAGATGAGACATTTATGTAAGCAAGGAAATACATATACATTATCGTAAAAATACCAAGAATGAAATGTTTCATGTACCTTAGGTATGTCCAGTATTTATTCAATCTACATCTATATATTGTATAAATATAGTAGCCCAACTAATATCTCACTACTCTATCGGGGCTAAATGTTTTAGAGAAAAGAAGATTATGCCTGCTGCACATCACCTTTATGAGTTAGTATGTCTCAGATATTGGTAATCTCAGTGTTCACGTTTTCTCATGATGTTATTCTTTACTATATGGTGCTATTAATAAATATATTGATAATAAATACCAGCTACTATTTTGTCTTGCATTGTATTGGTATATTTCGTAAAATAAAGAACAATACTTATAAAAAACGTAAACAAGCTTTCAAGGTATCGTATTAACCGTAGTACAACGTAAGAATGAATATCTTCGTTTATAGTCATACTTCACTTTTTTACTTAGGTCTATTCGTGCAGGAACGGAGAAAGAATACAATTTCCTGCGGCCGGGCGGCCTGTCGTAAGAGGACACTAAATAATCCACAGCCAGGTGGTAGGGTATTTGCTCATCTGGATAGATGATGGCTACCACCCCTGATCTAGAGTATGCCGCCATAACGACTTTGAGTTGTGTTTTGCCGTTGGTGGCCAGGGTCCAGTCTACCTTATGAGAGCAGCAGCGCATTTTTAACGCCCTTGGTGTTGCAAATGTCTATAGGCTATGGTAACCGCTTTCTAGCAGCGGGGCCGTCTGTTTGTCTGCTGTACTCATGTAATAAAAAAAGGTACTCTCTATACTTGTTCCCTTTTGGACAAGGAGGAAGCGAATTGCTCTATGTTCAAGCAAACAAAATATGCAAAGTAGGTGCGGGCGGGAGCGATACGGGCCCCGCTAATTATGTAGGAGCACGCGACGTTGTCCGTCCGACGTCCTACATTCGGGATGGCTAATAAAAATTCAAAAAATGTGGCAAATTATCAATTATAATTAGCTTCCAGCTACGTCCGTGGTTATGAATTCCCTGCGTTTTTCATTCGAAAACCCAGCACGGTCTTAATAAAGTTAAAATTATGGTTTTCATTTCCACAGAAGCTGGAAAATTAATTTAATGTAAACAATAAATTAACTTATGCTAAAAAGGGTCATTCATGAAACGAGGAAACATATGGAACAAAACTCACACATCCAAATAATTATAGTTGACTACAAAGTCACCGTCGTATTCAGAGATTAGCAGTTATTTTACTTCAGTTATAGATTAGTGAAGATTAAAGATGTTAAAATTATTTACAGTCGTTATAAATTAGAGTTTATTACGGGAACTTGCAGGGTTGATGTTTTACTGTGCAGTTTTGTATCCAAAAACTGTTTAATATAGGTACATAGTTTATGTTAGTAGAATATTGTAAGAAGATTGTATTGTAAGTTTATAATTTAACGGAGCTGATCATAAACACAGAGTGTACACTCACGTAACTTGTTTGTAATTTGCACGACTGGTTGCCAAATAAGTTATGGCCTATAAATTTTAATTTCATATTGTTACAACTTAAGTTCCGACGAAAACAAATCCACCTGCATATCTATATAAACACATTTTATTACCCGTCGGCATTTGAACTAATTGTAATCCTTTTATGATTGTCTTCTTTTGTTCACTTATTTATTGGTTATTGTGGAGAACAGCCTATTGTATTCGTTTATGGCCACTTGCAGGCATAATTAGCCAGGTGTGCGGATTACGATTCTAGGAAATTCGGTCGACGCTGCCGGGCGAACATATTGCATTTGTGCAGTATAAAGCGATGTCCCGATTGAGAGAGCAAGTAGTCGAGCGAGAATCACGGTAGAAGCGAGACGCGTGTACTATAATCGGGAATCGAATAAGTGACGGACTTTGCGCGTTTTATTGAACTACGACCTTCTGCATTACGTTTGGACTTGTTGAGTTCGGTTATATTTGTACCTGTGTTATAGGTATTTGTATACTTATAGTTCTAATAAACTCTATAATAATTCCAACGGTATTTTAATTCGAGTCTCGCAACTCGTAACAATATGAAAGTGCAAAATTGAAAAATCCCCTAAGCCCTATCCTCTCTATTGTTGACCATAAAACATTAAAAGTCATTCATCTCCTGGTTTTGATATAACAAAAACACCACTTAATCTTTCAACTAACGTTTTATGGTTTTTTTTGACAAAGTTAATCATAAGTTGATAATTATTGTCTTTGTAATTTTAACTTCATAGAGTATCTATCGGAACAAAATTGAATATTTTTTTATTGATAAGATTTAGTTAAAATGACAATGAATCAGTAGTGGTGGTTTAACTAGCGTAAAATTGAAACTAATTATATAAAAAAAAACAGTAAAATACTAATATTATCATTCCTAGTATCTCTGTTTCATGATTACCATATAATAATGTTTACTTTACCGACGATTGTTCATAGTGTTAACATAAACAGCAATCTCAAATGTTTACATAACACTCGACTCTATTTCTTTCACAGAAACAAAATAATGCAACTGCTAACACACCTCTAATTAAGCACGCCCACTTATCATGTGTTTATGTTATCGGTTATTTCCTAGTGTAATTAAAATAGCAGATGTTTATAAAGCTAAGTAAAATTCACACTCTTATCTCCTCTCTCCACAACTTAACACCTAAGTATCGTTTTTCTACCGGATGACTCGATGATATATTGTTTGTAAGACGAGCTGCCATTTTTAGTGTCGGTTCCCGTTTGACAAATGCGTACGTGAAAATAGATTATCAAAATTAACGATCTTCAAAATAAAAAATATGTTTAGTAATTTGACAATTTATAAAAAAATTACCTATTAAAATTAAATATATATAACATAAAACGTACAAGTGAGTTTAGTTATTTATGTATGCTTGTTTATTCTTCTTTCACTGCGTTGGATATGACGTAATTCTTAAAATGGTATATAGTGTAATCTAGACACAAAACTTGTCACCTTAGAAATAATTATATTTACTTATAACTATTTAGTTGTCCGTACTCTTACGTGAAATTGAGCTATTATATTTTAAATATAAGAACCTTTTATTTCAAAAAATGTAATTCGAAACTAATGCAAACAAAATTCTTTCGGTTTTAGAAAGTTAGTAGGTATTAAAATAACTACACTTGTAGTAAATATTTAGCTGTATTTTTTAATATCTGTAATGTTTTGTATAGAGATATTTAATTTAATATCCTTTTAATTGATCTATTTTAACAAAGATAGAAAACTGTATTTAAATAATGCATATTATTGTAAACCCATCTCTTGTTAATTCCACGTGAAAATTTTGTTGGGAAACAAAATTTTACAAAAAATCTTAAAAAAGTAGAAATATTTTTCATTGCTGGCATGTCAGTCTTTATACATTTGAAGCTAGAATTATTGCTACGAAACGAAGGTTTTATCTCCCCTAAGTGCGATTTATTCCACACCAAGATGTTTGAGTTTTTTCAATAAATCACAAATGCGTATCGAATTTCAAAGTATCATCCCCTGTTCTTTTTAGTGAAACTTAGGGTTGCTTTAGTAATGTTCACTCACGAAAACAATTATAAAAATAATGTTGCGATTTCAAAATCATTTATGACACATTTTATTTATTTTCGAAGATAAGACGAGTCGCCATAGATATACAGTGTAAATTTTTCAAGTGGGTTTTCAGGTCCGATTCCTAAACTATACGAATTAGTGAAAAACATATTTAAAGGAGTCTCGACGCCGATTTAGACGAAAACGAAAACGATATCATTAGATTTTTGAAAAATCAATTACAATCAGTCACAAATCGAAATAGCTGATTTTGAAAAAATAAACCACACCTAATACCAAATCATAGTGTAGTTTGTAAGGATCATTTTTGTGAAGGAATGTCAAAAGGCGAAATAAAGGAAAAGGGTGGTATTTCCACTGTCGTCGCCATTCGGTTACAGAACCACAAAACACGTTTAATTGAAAATACCCTATTTCAAGAACAAAAAAAACAAAATATTGAAATCAATTTTTGTTAAAAATGTTTTTAAAGCTCTATAATTTTCTGCTTTATAATTATTAAAAATTGCAGGAGGACAAAATGTTTACAACTTTGGAAGAAAAAATATTGTTCAAAATCATTGTAATAATTTTAAGATCTAAAGGAAGATACACGATTATGTCTTTAAAAAAATTCAACCCTCAGATACATTTACGTATGTATGGTGGCTATGAGCGTTTATGCTGGTCTTTGAGAAAAACACACATTTTGTCCATTAAGTATTTTACTTCAAAAATGTATTATTACTTTACACACGAGAAAACACATAACATTGAAATTTACTACATTTTAGTGCGGCACATGTGGAATGTGGGTGATGGGGCGAGCGATGACATGCAAAAAGGGAAGAGGGAAAACAAGATGGCCGCAGGACGTCTCGCGCGCACCAAGTCCTGCACCGTGCCCTATAAACGCGTGCATTATTCCCTGTTTTACCACGGACTGATATTATAATATAAAATAATTGTTCTATTGCTCACAGTGGCTACCACTTCTAATCTTTACTTTTTTAAAGATATCACTACAATATTTGATAGCGGCATACAATTATATACTGATTGTGATATACAAAGATAGATCGACGAATAAACATACGTGACGGTTTCATAGACACTTTTGTGCCAAAATATCTACGAAATCCCAAAAACTAACTAACTAAATACAATTCTCGCAGTGTGTGACATTGTCTGCGTAAATGCTTAAAGTAACATCGCAGTGTAAATACAAGACAATGTATTAATTTGTAAACAAGTTTGTATAGAGCTGGGCCGTGTGAGAGGAGATTGATAAACGATAGCGGACCGTGGGCAGCAATAAGCGCCGACACAAACAAAGACGTGTTTAACATTTGTCTTGCACTCATAGATTATTCTACGAGATGTCATCTATGTAAATATTTTACTATAGTATTAGGATGATCTGCATTTGGAGAATGTGTAGTGTCTCAAAAAATTATTGTGACAAATTTATTTTGGACCCTAGCTTTCGTCAGGAATGTAATTTCATTATTTAAAAATAATCTTAATAGGCAACTTAATAACTTAACCAATATTGGCATATTAATTAATATCAGAACTAAACGTTTCACTGGTAAGTTCAAGACTAACCTATTTTAGGAGGACCGAAACATATATGATCATTTTATGTATTACGTATATCCGCCATATTTATTTATGTCCGGTTCCTATACCTTTCTATTCAAGCACTTGCCTTACTATCGGTTGAATTTTGACATTACTTGTATGGAGCTTATGCTAAATTTTAAACGATAGTAAGGTAAGTGAACAGTCGATAATGTATGGGAACCAGCCAGTAACTGTAACTGGTAATCTCGATGTCCAAGTTGCCTAGATTTTTTTTTTCTCTAGCATTGTCATGGTGATTGTAACAATGTGCACATTAGGTTAGAAACGGTCTTACGTCATTGAAATGTGACGTGAATACCTTAGCTATTAAATTATCAAGATTTTTTTGAACATTTGCTTATTTAACTAAAATGCCATTATAATTTTAATCGATTTAATTTGACAATCCATCCTTGAAAGAAAAAGGACATCAAATAGTGGGAATCCAAATCGATTCATATTCAAAGCGGTCGAGTAAAAACAAATGTACCTATACAAAGCCATTTAATTTTATATTCATATGATTCTTCATATTAAATATCTCTATTGCAATATGTGTGTTTTATGGTTGTGTATAAAATTTAAAAAACAAGTATTATTGTATTACGCGTAGAACACATACAAATGAACGTACAATATAAGCCTGATATTCATTTTCCCAGCAACTTAATTATCGCTAATTAACCTTTTATGGAATAGGTATTATTTTCGTTTTATTATTTGAGTTTCATGTAATCTAGTATGCAAAAAGGCATTATCTAAATAATTTCAGTCTGTTGTTGTAGTTAATTAATATTTGCAAAGTAGCTTTACAAGCGCTTACGTATTCTTTCTGAGGAATAACGTGCTTATATTTTCTGTAAATTTGTACATTACTTGATTAGTTCTAGTGGTCGAAATTCGACCATAATTAATTTAAATTATAAGTTTGAACATTATTAAGGTTCTGTTGTCAAAGACTATACTTCTATAATCACACATTTCGTCAAGGCTACACTATTAATTTGACTTTAACAACAAACAAAAGAGTATATATGCGTGTATGTGTCAAACATATGGTAGTGTGTAATGTTTTTATATTGATTTAATGTATTTTTTATGCATAATTAATATTAGTATTCTGCACCCCTTCTCTATATAAACTATAAGTGTGCGAAATTTCATACTCCTCCGTCCGCGCAATTTTCGTAAAAAAGGGTACAGTTTTTGATTCACGTATTTATATAATGATAAATTAGACGAAATTTAATGACTAACATTTATGCCGCAAAGATTTTTGACGTGATAGCATCATGCCGGAATCATTATCTTGATTACATACAGTTCTTAGCACCGACTCGATCGGTGTGGTACCATGCTCTTACAGAATATCGACCTGAAATGGTTAGCTTTGAGCTAATCGTGTTTCGCACGATGAGTACGAGATCCGATTGTCCATTTCCCTAATTGTATTTAATTATTTAGTTTTTAGGATTTCGTTATTATTTTGGCACAAAACGTTTATGTAATGGTCATGTATGCTTGTCCGTTGATCTGTCTATCTGTCTTTGTATATCATAATCAATGTATAATATATATATGCTGCTATAAAATACTGTAGTGAAATCGCGAAAAAAGTAAAGATAGGTGGCCACCATACATACATGTATCTGAGGGTTGATTTTTAAAGACATAATCGTGTATCGTCTTTAACCAACCTTCCGTATCCCATTCCCCTATTTCAATCCCATATCCAATCTCTTCTATACTACTCCTCCCGTGTGATCCCTCTCTATCTTATCCTCCTCTATCCCCTCCTCTTTATTTCTTGTGTTTCTGTGAGTTTGCCTGTTTGGCAGCTTTGCAATAAAAAAAGAATGCTACCTCAGTACCTCAATCATATTAACATCTTAATATGCTAAAAGTAAGCAAAATATATGTGATGCCGTGGTATCACTTAGCGGTCCTTGCGGAAGATCAGCGCTGGTTGTGAAACCAGCATTATACTGAGCTTGGGCCTTTTTAGGACACCATAATTGGTGTTACGTTACTATTTATATAACTATATACTATTTATATTTAGTCTTTTTGTATCTTGTCCTAAATAATCATTTTTATCTTTCTTTCTGATAATGACTCAATTCATATTTTGCGACTTGCTAATAGACAAAGCGAAGTCGTGCACGGCACTTTACAAAAAAGTACAAAAGCGTGTAATTTCAATTCAGTAATAACTCGATCCGGCCCGTCGTGGAAGAATCCTAAGTTGGAAATTTAAAAATCACCACATATGAGTGGCCGGCTCGGTCGGCAAGCCACGCAGGATGGCCGAGTATGCCTGGATCGTGTTCACGGGGAATATAATGAATACCTGTCAGGCGCGCGTGTGGGCGATCCACTGAGGCCGGTCTAAGTCGAACGCAAACATTTACCCTTCGCTCAGCAGTAATTGTTTAAAATTGAGCCTAACTGTGTGGCCCTCGCCTGTTGCCCAGTTCTGCCACAGACTGACTCTTAAATACCACTTTATTCCTCTATTACCACTATTTATAGCGAGATATGGATTTCTTTATTAGGGGCTGTCCACAAATTACGTCGCACGAATTTCATGATTTTTGACCCGTCCCCCGTCTTTGTCACAGCTGGTCACATTCGCGGGACTTCTCCCTCCCTAGTGACATCACATTTTGCAATTTTACATCAAGAGATTTTTAAAATTAAAACAGCAGTTCCGTAATAGTTCTATTTCCATTTAAATTATTTTTTAACAATTTCAACACTATGCCCATACAGATTGAGTTGGAAATATTTTGAAGTTATTCGTTAATAGTTCAAATTTCGTGTTTTAAAGTTTAAATATGTCATTATACATTTTGAACGCCACGAAACGTGACGTCACGAAATTTAGGACCGCCTCCCTCCCCTTGGCACACAATATCACACTTTGTCACACCCCCCGAAACGCGAGACGTTATTTATGAATGTCTCCTTATTGCACATAACAACAAACGAAACGAATAAATACACTTGCAAAACGTCATCTGAAGAACATAGTCTTTTTTATTGCTTTTTAAACAGGTAAACAGACTATCAGCCTTCCTTGCATTGCATCGCCAGGAGCAAAGCCAACGCTTTGCCACCCACTGAGATTGGATAGAAAGGGTGAGATAAAAGAGACGGTATAGAGGTATGGGATGGATGGGGAGGGGAAAGTGGGCAAACACAACTCTCATTGAACGACTAGCTTAAGGCTAACCGTTTGACGCCGAAATTCTGTGTAAGCGTAGTGTCACACCTATCGAGCCGGCGGTGAGCTGCCATCAAGATGATATGATATAATGATAGCTCTACTGCAAATGTTATTAGGTCCCAGATGTTTGACGTACGATATAAAAAGGACAGACAATTAGTCAGTAAAAAGATAATTTTGAAAAGCTTGTAAATCCTACATCACTAGATGATGCCTAACCAATTCCGAAAATAATGAACATGAATATTTTAGCGTAGATAATCATTCTATTTCATACTCGTAATTAAATCTACTGTATCATTAAATAGAGATATAGACACGTTAATGGATTTAATTGAACGTTAGATGTAAATTAAAATGGCTGCTTCGTTGGTATTAAGCCCTGCATTTTGTATAAAATAATCGGTGTTCTAGCCACCTAATACGATAGTAAATTAGGGTGTTTCGACGCGGTGGCACGGCGTGGCGCGGCTGGCGCGCTGACGCAGGCCCCAACTGATTTATGTTGCTCTGTTATCAGGATTACCCCACTGTCACTAAGCCCTTACTATAACCCATTAAAGAACACTACTTCTAATAATAATTAACTGCCTTAGCTTCAGAAGCCTATGACTCCTAAGCCTATATACGTTATATGTGACTATTCTATATATCGATTAGTTTTAATTTTTATTTATCATATAGTACAGAATATATATTAATTATACCTTATTGTTATTGATATAAAAATTTCAATGTCATTCATACCGCCTAGGTTTACCAGTTGCTTAACAGTAAGTATGAAAAATCAAATAACTATTTTCTATATAGCGAAAGGTGTTTTCCAGGATCGTAGCAAGTGTAGATCCATCGTCTCTGCCTACCCCTGTGGGAAACAGGTGTGATAATATGTAGTGCAATTTTGCAATTGCTAAACAAACTGGTAACTCTGTGTTAGAGTGAATTAGACTGTTCAACGCTTAGACTATTCGATAAGAAAGTCCCTCATTACCACTTTCTTATTTATACAGATATGTATTTCAATACAAAGTTTAAGTTACATATCTCTAAAATACCCAATTACCATAAAATTCTTGAAATAGCTCACAGGGAACTACACGCAATCGTTTATTACTTTCAAATATGATATATCTAATATAACAATTTTTTTAATATACAATTCAAACAATCGAAAAGTTATTTCACATTCCTCTTTATGTTTGTTCAAAAAACATACTTTTAGAGATAAAAAGTAGATATCAAAGAATGAAAACAGTAACGTGTATCCGTGTACAAGAATGACATGTAAAAAGACCTAAAAATAAATCAGCCTTTTGCTTTATAAATGGGAAATAGAACGACATGATCGGGGGTTGAAAAGAGTATCACAATGCCGTGGAGCCAGTGGACCGCTTCCATCGTACAAAAGAGCATTGTTCTTGCCATGTCGAATGTATCGACTGAGAACGCCAATACACGGAGTTTATTAGTTTCTTTATATAGGAAAATGATAGGTGAAAATCTCTAAGTAATTGCAACGACCTATAAACTGACGGATTTTCTATTATTTGAGTAGTAATTGCCATTTTGAACCAATGCACATATTTAAGAACATATGAATGTATTAGAATTCGCCCGCGGCGTCGTTCACGTTGGACGGAATAAGCTAATTTATACGTGTCCTAACAACTTGAAACCATTCCCGGGAAAAATCCCGCGGGCATATAAAGTATCACAGATTTATGACAGAGAATTTGCTATCGATCAGCGAAAATATTACATCGAAATCCGAATTTTTTCACCCCGACTACTTTATACCGCCTCCAAGAAAATTTCACGTTGGATTCCCGGGATATAAAGTACCGCAGATTTTAAATCCAGAAATTTATTATCGATCAGCGAAAACCGCATCGAAATCGGACCAGTAATTTTTACGTGATTCCCGAACAAACAGACAAACACAAAAAATCTAAAAAACAAAAGACTACACTTTTACAATTTTATAATTAAATAGATATTGATCGATTTTTAAACAAATTTTTCAGACGTTCTAAAATTGCTTTTACTTATTGGACAAGCTCATATTCATTTGGAAGCTGTAAACGCTGTTGTTTGTTGAAACATTCTTTAATATATTAAGTTTCTATAATTAGCTATATACTAAAGGTGAGCGTGATTTTGTTTAGAGGTATAATTATCCCTTCTTCGTGGCCTTGAAAATTAACTAATTATCATAAACTACACGTGAATGTTGCTGAATTATCGATTGTCATAACATTTGATATACTTGTAATAGAAAAACTCGACCACGCTTCGCTGTATCTGACCTACAGATCACACATCTTTTGATTTCTCACATTGTTTTTATTTAAACTTAGCAGAATGCTTGAAATTTTCCATTCCTTGAGAACTCCTGATTGAAATGTATATAAAAGACTATTTTATGTATTAAAATTAAAAGTTAGGTATTCAAAAATTCAAGTCAATCCATTGGCTATTTTTCGAGTTTTGCGGCTACAAAAATACAGAAGTTGCATTTTTGTATATAAGGGTAATCAATAACAGTAAACAGGTGAATATAGAATACGAATTACTTTTTCGGTATACAGAACGAATTAAACTATTCCTTCATCAAGGCAAGCTAAATAACGTAGTAAATTATTTTTATTTATGAATCTAAGATCATATTCGAATCAAAGTAGGTTTTTAGGAAACATTAGTATTTATAGTTAATTCCAAAAGAAGGACTATTCATAAAAAATAACAACATTTTAATAATAAGTTTGAAAAATTATGTATCTGCAATACTGAGATCAAAAGAAATTATTTTTTAGATTCCATGTCTGCTAATAATACGTCGAAGTAAGTCAGTAATCTTCTTAGGAACTTAATCAGATACCCATCCAATAAGCTGATATTAAAATATAATTATGAGATGCAAAGTAAAATAAGAAAGAAACTGTAAATTCTAGTTCAAGTATACAAAAGAGACAACATCGCACTGCCGAGCACACTGTAATGTATCACACAATTCCAATTATTGTTGCGGCTAGTCTAAATCAGTTTAGTACAGTGAAATACAAAAATATGTAAACACCAAAAAAAATTACAACAAAGTTACTAGAACCCTGAACTAACTAAATATACCTTTGATTGTAGCCTAACCTTTGATAATACCTAAACGTTTGTCAAATCAATTTTTATAAAACAGATTGTCGAGTTCAGTAACTCTAATGTAATGAGTTTTTAAATTCAATTCAATTTCAAACTTTTGTTCAAATCGAGGTTTGTTGAAGAACAATTTTAAAAGTCATAATAAAACTTGAGATTAAGTCAACTACTTATTTAATCCGCTTCGTAATGTGTTATTATTATTTCAATCACGAGAAACGTCAAGAAATTCCTAAGAGATGTATAACATAACTAGCTGATGACCGCGACTTCGTCCACGTGGTGCGGTTTTTTAACTATCCCACGAGAACTCTTTTATTTTTCGGGATCAAAAGTATCCTATATCTTGACCAGGGATAGCTACCACCATACAAAATTTTCATTTCATTTAAATCGATACAGTCGTTTCAGAGATTAGCCGGTACAAACATACAGATAAACAGACAAACAGAGCAACACAAAATTTAAAAAAATCGAAATTAGTTTTCTTTCACTTCTTACATCCCCTGACTCGGTTTTTAATTATTTTTCATTGAACAGAAATTAAACCTCTACAGTTTTATTATATGTATAGATAATGGAAACTTTTAAAAACTGCTTTAATACCAGGCCTGTGATTTAATTATGTCACATATGTTGTACTTACTACATTTAAATAAAATTATACATATGAGCATATTGTAGTGTATAATTTTACATATCAATAAAAAATATAAACATCCATGTATACATATTTTTGCCTTTAATTGTAATCAACGCAGAAAATTAAATTACAACTCATTCCTACAATAAAATGGATTAACGTATGATCTCGGGAGCGACGCTATCTATAACTTTGCTTCTAAATGGCGCATATACGGGTGTTATGACACTTATATATCTTTAGAAATAATAAACAACAAAATCACAGAGTCACCGCTTTGTTGGTCTTATTGAATAACATGCTTTGTATTTACTTCGGCCGGAGTAATTTGGCCGAGCAAATAGACGAGCGGTGAACCTACGGTCACAATTTGCTCCGGCAATGGCCCTCGGCCTTGGTGAACTTCGGTAACAATGTTACACCGGCCCCTGCGTCCCCCGAGGCCACGAATGCCCCTACATCTGTTCACTAAGACGAACTATAAAACTGTGGCATAGTAGTTACAGTCCGCAATTTCATTTTATAGATATTGCACAATAAATCAAGATGAGCAAATACTTTTATCATTTGTCCTCTGTTGCGCGATGCTTAAGCCGGATTCTGATTTCAATTGAAAAACTGTGATCTCATTTTCTTCATAGTCACTGTTTATCCATCTTTATCAATAGTACTTCTCGGTTTAATACCAAACCTATATGTATAATTGCAAGGATATTGTACTGCTACATAAGTTAAAATCAAGAAGAAACGAAAGGTATATCCAGTTAAAAATCAATATAAAAAAGTATAATGAAGAAAACATATATCATATTGTATCAGAATGTTCCCCACGGTTACACCGCGGGTCAAACCCTAGACAGTAGGTCTATTTTACTTATATACATAAAAAAATAAATAGTTTTAAGCCTTCAGTGAAAAATGATGTGATGAAAACCGTTTAAGAACCCGTTGTATAGTTTAGGAGGAGTTTGCGGATGTAAAGACAGACATACGTGAAAAGCGACTTTGTTTTATACTATGTAAAGAAGATTTCCCACCTATAATCACTTAAGACTATAAGTAGAATACTGAGTGTAGGTCATCGAATTTAATGGATAAGTAAGGTTCGCAGAAGGCTAGCTACGTTACTCCGCTGGATCGCACTGTCCAAGGTAGGTTCCCAGTTCTTTAATTGGGTATTTGACGCATATTACTCAGTAAATTTTAAAATACTATTCATATAAAAGAGGAGGCGTCAAAATATCTTGTTATCATCTTACTTTCATCATTTCATTATAGAAATAATTTTAATTATAGTTTAAACAATAAACAATACACTATTTGACTCGCTAAAATTGTGATGTCATAATCCAAGTCATACTCATACAAAATCAAAGAGGTTATGACATTTTGTGCGATGATAAAAAGCGTCAAATGCCTAACTGTATGTATACCTATGTATATTTGTTTGTACTACAATAATATCTTGGTTTTCGCTCTTACACCGACGAGTTACGTATAAATTGGCCAGAATTTCTCTATTTATCTGAGCAGGTGGTGTTTCCCACTGTAAAATGTTTTTCTATCGTGTTGCCCTGGAGCGGTCCAACCTCCCCGGGGACGCAGCAAGTCGTCTTAATAGACTTATAGACGTAGACGACTGCATCCCTCGGGGCTAACGTGTCCCCGACCTCCCTATACATTGCAATCGAAAAAAACGAGATTAACTTCTTTTGTGGAATATTCGTTCTCATCAAAGCTTAAATTGAATCTACGTTATATAATGAATTAATGGTAGGAATTACAATTACTCAGAATATAAAAATGAAACTTTATAAAGCTTCTACTAAATCTTACATGACTATATCTTTGTTTTCTTTAGAAGATTTTGATACTTCATAGATTATAAACTCGCGGTTTTTAAAATATTTCGCTTTGTCATAAATAGTCAAACTAACCAGTCAAATTTGTTTTATTAAAAAACTGGATTTTCTCACGTTTGTGATTAATTTTTAGTTTTTTCTTCTTTCAATTCTTGGTCCAAAGTTTTTTTTATTAAAACCCTGATTTGATCATAAACCTACGATATATGTACATAAATGTGAAAGTGACTTTGTATATTCTTTTTTCAAAGTTATCGAAATTGATTGATTACCATGAAATTAGGTATATATAGTTCTTGCAATTCACGAAGGCGAGCGGGCTTTTGTAATAAATACACATCAGTGTGTGCGCGGGTGACCAAAAGCGATTATGATTAGACAGCACGCTCGCAACTGATCGTTCCGTCAAACACGCACATTATCGCAATGTGCACGTACACATTCAACTGCGAGAAAAGCCCGCTCGCCTGCGTGAATTACAAGAACAGGGTGAAATTCAAGTGGGCCTTCAGGGTCAAACTATACGAAATAAACCAACCCAAAAAAAAGGAATCAACCCTGTCCCTTAGTTTGCCGTTTGACATTCCTTCACACAAATTGATCCTTACAAGCTACATTGTGGATTATTGTCATAATAAAATTGTGTTTTTTTCTTTCCAAAATCAACCGATTCGACTCCTGACTAAGGTAGTTGATTTTTCAAAACGCTAATGATACTGCTTTAGTTTTCATCAAAATTGGCCCGCGACTCTTTTGAGTATTTTTCGCTATTTCGTATAGCTAAGGATTAGTCCCTGAGGACCCGCACTTGAAAAATTCACCATTTATAAGCATAATCACTTCTTTTTAGTCAAATGTGAAAAGTAAATTAAATAAGTAATACCGTAGTGCTTCCTTACTGATACGGCTAGGTGGCTTGGGGATACGAAAAATTTCCGATGTAGCACTACCTGTCTTTTTGTCCTCAGTCTATAGGACTTTGGACCTCATCGGTAATATAATAAATCCATCACTCAGTGATTTTGAGGTCCCATATTTGGCTAAGGCCAGAAATGCCTGGTCTTTGGCTTACCCGAATGCAAATTTTCCTCTAGATCCAAAGATGAAGAGAGGCTGTGGAATGAGCCGCTCAGTAAGTCGATGTATGACAATCTCATGTCATCTTTCCCCAGCGAAACTGACTGTGCCTGCCTCTTAGCTGTTTCTAACTGGGAGTCTAGTCTGTGGATTCAGAGTCTGCCCTCGGCGGATCTAGGTCCACTCCTGGATGATACTACATTTAGGATTGCTGCCTGCATTCGCCTGGGGGCAGACATCGTAGTCCCACATCGTTGTCTGTCTGTGCGGAGATAAAGTTAATATACTGGATCATCATGGCTTGTGTTGTTTGAAGAGTGCCGGTAGAACTTCACAGCATGCGGCAATCAACGACATCATTCGCCGGTCTCTAGTCACCGTCAGGATACCAGCTGTTCTTGAACCGAACGGACTGTGCCGCGACGATGGCAAGTGACCGGACGGAATATTGTTGGTACCTTGGAAGATGGGACGCAACGTGTTAGCGTCTTCCCATCTTTCAAATACAGCCGTCATTGCCGGAGGAGCTGCCACACTTCAAGAAACCTTGAATCGCCGCAAATATGCATCCATATTTGTGGCTTTCGGGGTTGAGACTTTTGGGCCATGGGGACGTGAGGCTTATCGCCTTAATCCAGACCTTTCAAGGCGATTGAGAGAAGTCTCGCGTGACCAAAGGGCTGGCCTATATTTAGGGCAACAGATTAGCGTTCCCATACAACGTGGGAATGCGGCCAGCATTTTGGGACTGCTCCCCACCGACAGCGATATGGATTACATTTTTTACTTGTAAATATGTTTATAATAGTGTTTAATTTTTAAGTTTTTCTTAGTGTAGTTTAATTTTTAAGATGGTTTAGTTTATAATTTTATTCTAGTTTTATCGCCTAAAGAAAGGCATTGTAAAACATTATTATGATAAGTAATAACAACCTTGCATGTCTGTACTCGTATATAATATATTATATTTCACTTTAAAAATGTTATCCTTGTATTTAGTAACATTTTGCTTTGTAAGTTAACAAATGAATCTATTAAACAATGTTGTGTAGTTCAACAATGTTGTATATTTCAGGATCCGCGAAACAAAATGCTAACTAACGACGTAGTCCAGAATATAAGCAGAACAGAACTAGGCATAGCACTGCTCCAATTTACCTAGTTTTCAAATTAAACCTAGTGTTTGTTACAAAACATTCCACATCAATAAACATCTGTGTGACACGTGTTTGTAATGTTTTGCTTATGTAAAATAGGTATTTTAGCGGTTCGTAAATATACTGAAACAAGCGTGTAATGTATATAAATAATTATATATGCGAAAGTTTGTTTGATACTTTTAATTAGGCTTGAATGTTTTTAGGGTTATTTGTTTATGAATGAACAGGCAGTCAGTTCAGGTGAAATTGTGGGACATCATATACGAATAATATCGATCCATAAACATCCACTGCTCGAACTTTCCTATTTTAGGATAATGGATAAATTCTAGCTAGGTTTTACAAGGCGGATTGGTGGGTTTCATACAGAGATGATCTCGAGTGCAAGTTTGTACAATGTGTTGTCTTCAGTCATAGTGGTTGTAATAATATAAATATATGAAGTATATATCAAAGCAGTGCAACTGCTGACGCTGTACATGTTCCTTGACCAAGATTTAATCGCATGTCATTGAGATGAAACGTGTATTATTTTATAATTTATTCGCTAAACTTTTTTTTAGGTGTAACATCATAGAAACCACGTCGTTCGGGAATAGCAGTAGGGAAATGTGAGACTCCCGATGGCACGCTCGGACCTTGCAAAGAAACCACCTCTGTGTTCCATTTCATCGCCGTATGTCAGAATCTCGAGAACCAGAACTGTATAAGTGCTGAATGCGTTACGGCCAGGATTCGTACCTCTGAGTTGTTGGGATGTGTGCGCTAGCCATTACGCTACCACGACTATCAAGAACCAGACATACATCCGAAACTTAGCTATTAAACTACCACAACTATTTTAGTATTTGTCATTTATTGTTTTCAATTTTTTTGATTATGGATAATGCACACCATAACAAACAAACCAATATCATAACGTAATATATATATATATATATATATATATATATATATATATATATATATATATATATATAGTATGTATAAAAAGTAAACAAAACTAAACTTTGCCTGTATCTAAAAACATTGCGAGTGACTAATAAAAATTCCCTAGAACATAATTACCAATATGCGAATTTCGTGTAACCATTATAGCAAATCAGCACGTGCCTGCGACATAAATATTCACATTATTGCGCTGCCGATCCTGCCCCAATGCTTCGGGTGCGATTTTTTCTCAATCTCATGTTGTGCATTTAGATGTAAAGGGGATTTGGGCGTAACATATCGATGCAAAGCGAGGGTGACGCGTTTCGCCTACTGTTCGCTATTATTTGCTATAATGCGGGTGAAATTTAGCTCGTTCCATACCACGCTCCATAATTGTCTCCGTTCTTTTATTGGAAACGCTTTTATTTATATCGCGTTGGGGTTCGCATCGAAATCCCGGATTATTTGGCTAACAAATTATATCGAATCTGCTAAGAATAGGACGCGCCTGTCAATAAATCAAGGCGTGGATTTATCGATGAAAGCCGACGTATTTATGAAATAAAATTCGGTTGTTCGTTCCCTTAACTTATTAATAACTATAGCAATGAGTTGGCTTGAATTATTGTAAATATGATTTATTAACATGCTATTAATGTTATAAATTCGAAAGTAACTCTGTCTGTCTGTCTGTATGTCTATCTGTGCCGTTTTCACGGAAAACTAGTGGACTGATTTGGTTGAAACTCAGTATATACATTTTTTCGATGCCGAGGATGAACATAGGATATTTATTTATTTATTTAAAGATTATTCCAGAAAGTAGGATAGGTTTTTATTTTGTGATTTGCCATTTTCGTCATTTTGGTTAATTTGGTCATTTTAATCGATTTGGTCGATGAGGTCGATGTGGTCGATTTGGTCGACTTGGCCGATTTGGTCATTTTGGTGTACATATGTAGTTTTAATACAAATACTTTTTATCCAGGAGATGGGATAGTTTACGATATAAAATGAAGTAAATCTTTCGGGGCAAATAGCAATAACAGTAAAATAACATAAAAATTTAATACAATGTAACCTCTTTAAACGAGAAGCACGCACTAGAGGTTGAATAGTAAGTAATATGTTGGTAATGTTCCTAATATTGCTATTGCATCGGTGACGGTACATTTACGAGTACTTTAACATAGACTGTCAACTTATCTGCTATACGTACGTTCCAAAAAAAATTATATATGTATACATACAGTAATAAAAAGAGTTTTTTGTACTTAACTCACTGTTACCTGTGAGTTCCTCAGCATACATTTTTATACTTTCCGCATGAATTAAAAACTCAACTTAAACACTTAAATACCTATTTGTTTATATCTTAACATTTTTTTAAATTAGGAACTTGTGCACAATTTACCTTTATTATAGTATAATAATTAATCTAGTTACAGGTATTTAGGGATTTAAAATTCATATTTAGGCTTTTGTTTCTTTGATCCATAAGTAAAACAATATAGCATAGTTTTACTTATGGATCAAAGAAACAAAAGCCTAAATATGAATTTTAAATCCCTAAATACTGTAACTAGATGAATTATCGGCTACCCATATAAATTTTTATATCTTATTTTGGTTTTTTATTATTGTTTTTTGAGATAAAAAGTAATTTTTATCCTTATCTAGTATACAATATATCTCCTTGCTAAATTTCATTACAATCCGTTCAGCCATATTCGTGAATAATTAAGAAACACACAATGTTACGTCCACATTTACATATTATCTATAATATTATAAAAATGCCGTGTCTGTGCATTGAAGCTATTTAAAAAAACATCTGGAATAGACTATATCAACGATGGAGAACACGATGCATTATTTTTATTTCTTGTCTGTTTGTCAATTTGTCTATTCGTGATTCACGTAAAAACTACGGGGCCGATTTCGATACGGTTTCAACTGATCGACAGCTAATTCTTAGACTATAACTCTGCGCTATTTTTGAATGAATGAATGAATGAATGAAAACTCTTTATTGTTCACCATAAACTTCAGTCTAGACAATTGATATGGATACATTTGCATTAGAACAATGGGCGGCCTTATCGCTTATAGCGATCTTTTCCAGGCAACCCGGTGTCTAAGGAGATTTCGAAACATTTTTGGTGGTGTACTAAACTAAAATAGAAATAATAAAATCACAATTAAATATTATTAAAAATAAAACACAATATAAATATACTACTATATATACATATATAATTAGATTAAGATGATATTATAAATTAGATATATATACATTCGAACAATAGATACATTCATGTAATGCAACAATTTTATTTAATAGACCAATAATGGTCAGTTACCATACGTTTTAATATAGTCATTGATTTAGCTTGTCTGATTGGTAAGGGGAGGGAGTTCCACAGTCGAACAGCCTGTACGGCAAAAGAATTTCCTACGAAGGAAGAAGTGTGTGCAGGTATTGATAACAAAAGATTTTCATTTGAGCGCAAATTACAGGAATGAGATTGATAGAGAAAACTAAAGAGTTCTTTTAAATATGGGGGAGTACAGGGATTGTAAAGGATATTGTGCAAAAGTGAGAGTAAATGAATATTCCGGCGAAAGCGAATAGGTAACCACTTAAGCTTATCACGAAATTCGGAGAGATATTTTTCTGGGAACGATTTAAAATGGCCAGATTAAAAAAACGAATTTCAATGATGATGATGATTTTTTTTACTGATCAATAGCAAATTTAATGTAATAAAACGTGTGATATTTTTATTCTGGGAATACTGCGGGAATTTTCCCGGGAACGGTTTGTAGTTGTTCGGGTGCGTAAAAATTAGCTTATTCCAACACACTTTTCACTAAAACGATAGCTTACATTCTTTTTCAAATGCTGCGGTATTTTGTGTCCCGGGAATCCAGTGGGTATTTCTAATCAAGCGTAGATGAAGTCATGGGCATATCCTAGTTATAGATAAACGTATTGTCTCCGCTAAATTTAAGTACACACACTCACTTCTCAAAAAACATGGTTGTCGCTAACTTTTATCACGAGCGACGCCCCAAATAATTTCCTCCTTCATTCTTCACGCTAAAGAAATAAATAATAATACTATGAATCACTTAGTAGATTACAAATATTTCTGGCACAAATACTGTCTAGGTCGGATGTCGGACGGAAAACACCGAAATATGGCGGCATATAGGAAGCCACCGCAAACCAGCCCAACAGTGATTAATAATTCCGCACTATAACAAATATGTCGCACTTACACACGTATTCTGGAGGCCTACTAACGTTTCGAATAATATTATAATTTATTCGAAAGTTTTATAATCTATATCAATAATGAATTATTTTACTACGTTCACGTGGACAGATGGGTTCCCTAGAGTTGACGAACGTCCACTGTTTATGTCCTAACCACAAATATAAACACTAATGTAATGAAAGTAGTCGTACTATATATTAAGTATGCCACCATCGCCATTATCATCTCAATTAATTCCTGGGGTTGTCTGGAAGAGATCGCTTTTTAGCGATAATACCATCCTTTTTGCACAATTATATACTTATATATATATACAGTTTTAGTCTGTAAGATTATTTTTGAATTGATGTATAATAAAGAATTATTTATCTATATTTAGTTACTTTTGATTTTTTTAGCTTTAGAAAATAAAAATATATGAAATACGTTAAAAGAAAGAAGGAACGACTTTATGTGAAGAAACGTTGTACGTGCCTATAATATTCAAAAGTGTCTCTCCGATTTTCCTGGGATCCAGATTTGCTGACAATGGGACAACCTCAGAAGTATACTCTTTCGTGTAAAAAAAATATTTTGATAATTGGTCGACAATTGGAGGAGAAATTGCGTAACAAACATTTTAAAAAATACAGTCCAAATGTGAGCCTCCTTTTGGAGGTCGGTTCAAAATTGGAGCATTATACACATTTCTACACCATTAGAAGCAAATAAATATCTTGTCACTAACTTAAATTTTAAATAATCATTAAGAAACATTGTATCGTTTACATTAAAGTCCAAAATAGAGTAACTAGCCAAAAATCCTTAATTAATAAAAAGTTATAATAATTATGTAATATGTGGTACATCTAGTCATGTATGATTTAGAAGCTTTTCAGACTTTATACTGTGTGAATGTCATGCTTAGTATTCTAAATTTAATAGTACCACTAGGTACTATACATATTTAGTAAAATATGTGACGGTTTGACAGATTATTCATGACCCATAGGGCGTAATTATTTTAAATTATCTTATCTATACATCTATACATATTATTATATATAATAAAACTGTAGAGGTCGAAGTTCTGTACAATGAAAAAAAATGGTAAAAACCGAGTCGGGGGATGTAAGAAGTGAAATAGAACTAATTTAGATTTTTTAAAGATTAATTTTATGTTTCTCTGTCTGTTTGTCTGTCTGTTTGTACCGGCTAATCTCCGAAACGACT
Organism: Dendrolimus houi; assembly: GCA_039645545.1. NCBI lineage: Eukaryota > Metazoa > Arthropoda > Insecta > Lepidoptera > Lasiocampidae > Dendrolimus > Dendrolimus houi. The sequence continues at coordinate 13,248,802 of CM077132.1, forward strand.
GGACCGATTTAAATGAAATTTTGTATGGTGGTAGCTTATATCCGTGGTCAACATATAGGGTACTTTTGATCCCGAAAAATTTGAGTTCCCGTAGGATAGTTAAAAAACCGCACCATGCGGACGAAGTCGCGGGCATCAGCTAGTTCTACTTATTAATATTCTAAAAATAAAATTCAAAAACTCATTTACTAACCATTACTCGGATGTAAATTACTTAAATTAAAATCTAGATTTAAAGTACCATTAGATATCACGGTCAGATTTATGAAGACTTAAAGGAAGGTGCGAACAAAACAAGTTACTAATAAAGCCGTTAAAACCGTCTCCTAAATCGTGACGAAGATCCCATTTTGCACGGGTGTCATACTTCATAACCCTGGACGCGTCATTACACAGCAAAATTACAACTCAGACATGCGATATGTCACATCGCTTTATAACACAAATACGGGTCGTGGTAGCAGTAGCATGCTGCTTTTTGTTGTGCCTTTTTATATACATTTCTCTTCATATTTGGCTTTCTGAGTCACACTTTGTTTAAATAATCGTATTTTATTGTTGCAGCACAGATAGGCTAAGGGCCCGCCCACCTGATGGCGGACTTCAACCTGGAGGCTAATGACAAACACTATGCATTGTTGTTATGACGGTATACTAACCTGTATGGTTTCTTTTTTTTAAGGAGGGGTGTTTGCTTCAATTATTTGGAAGCTTGGTTTAGCAATTATTTAGATATATGTGGATTGGGTTGTTAGAGAAGATGTCTACACGGATGCGTATTTAAGAAGACTTTATTTGGTGTTGCCACTCTTATAAATACAATTTTCGTGACCCTTTTTGGAGTTACCAGTCTAAGGAATCTAAATTGCGCAACCTTATTTAGCGTTGCCACTTAAATATTGGTTTTATACCACCTCGACACCTTGTCGTAGACAAGGGGAAATCCGTCTGATGTGTATTCACCCTGGGGAATACGCGGTGAGGAGCATAGGATTTGCCATGTTAGGGTGGAGTAGAACCGCTAGCAGATGCTATTGCCATCCAAGTCGAGTATATCCACTAAAACTTTTCGGTGTTCATTCCTTCGCCCTTACGCCAGAGCATGCGCATAGATATATGGTCGAGCCCCTCCGAGAGCAGGCGAGAGCCCTGGCAGGCGGTGGGCCTAGGGCCTCAGCCATTGTCGGAGGAACCACGGCACGCATTTTGATACACTCCTCGCGTGGGGCGGTCTGTAACGCGACCCAAGGGAGGAGAGGACAGCGCGCGCGGTAAACCGGCGCGCCCATATTTCGACGGCATAATGGCGGGTGAGAACCCTTCCCCAAGGACCCACCCGTGCTACCCGCTCACGGCGACCGAAGATCTAAGCTAGCCCTCAGGCGCTGATGCGTTCTCCTTCGACGGGAGCAGAGCAAGCTGGTACGCTCAAGATTCTGCTCCGCCTCCTTCTTGGAAAGCATAACTCGCTCGCAAAAGGAGGAAATGTAGAAATGTCTTGGCGCTAGTTTGTCTAAACGGGGCACAGGAGGGTGTGCAACAAGGGAGGTATCTGGAATAACGTGTCCTTAACTACATATAAACTGTCTATTTTCATGAACAATTGAAAAATAAGTTTTATAAGACTTATATATTATTTCTTAAATATAATGTTTTAATTGAAATCTAATGTGGGTAAAATCATTCTGCCTATAAATACAGCATGTTTGTTACAAACCCACATTATAAACCGTTCACCAGATATCCAAATTTAGAACACACAATTAAATTCAGATTGTTAATTTGATATCTAAATATCTGTGGTCTACGCAATATTGATTATGATTTACTAAAACCATGAGCAGAATTCAGTTTGTTATTGCATTCAATTATTCATATTTTAGATTTTAGATACGCAATAAATAATTAAATTGTACACGGTAACATAATATTTATCGATAGTTTGATTTTATATATACAAAAGACATGTAGTAATAGGGTGGGTACTCGAAAACCAAATCACCTAAGATACTTTTTATCATATTATAAAACGGAGAAGCCACCTAGATTTTGTACAAGCGATGCAAATTGTGACGTCATTTCTATAACGAGTCAAATAACATATTCATTATTATTTAAACGGTAATTACAATTATTTTTACCATAATATTTCAAAGTTAAGAAGATGGCATTATATTTGAATGCTCGCTCTTTTATATTAACATTGTTTCAGAATTTATTGAGTTATATGTCAACTACCCCATTGCAATCATAATAGTTGTTATGACTCCTTTTTGAGATTTTTGTTGACAAATGAATGTAGATATTTTGCTGTACAGTTTTGTTTTTTATAATATATTTTATTCAAAATAAATAAAATTTGTGGGATATTGATTATTTTTAAGAAAGATTTGTGAAGTTTTTGTAGAGAATTTTGTAGTTTAGTGAAGTGTAATTTTTTGGATTACTACAATAGCTCTGTATTTTGAAGTCATTGAAACACTTACTCCTTGTTTGAAGTTGAGGGACGAAAATAATGGTTAGGAGGGTGAGTCTAACTTTCATCTAGTATCCGTTTGCTTAAAGACTACTTTACAACTGTTTGAACATCAGTCCAAAATAGTCCCACTGCCGCCCTCAAAGCTCTTAACGTTTAGGAGAACGAAAAGTATACCCACCACGCTTATCTGAGGAGGATTGGTGGGTTTTACACATCGAATTTAATCGTGAATTTTCCTTCACCGTCACACGTGGTAATTGTAACAATATATGCTTTAGGTCAAAAAACTTGCCAATTGAAATATGAAAACGAACCTCCAGCACCAAAGTAGATGCTCCGGATGCAACCTCTATTTAAAGCCAGGATGACAATGATAATGGACTGTTATCCGATTCTGAGTGTGGCAGTTCAACATTAAAAAATATTTGGTTCTAACATAATTCAATTGAAGGGACTTCCGCTCCACATACAATAGTGAATTCCGGCTCACGTCTAATTTGGTTCACTATAAACTTAAACTTTTTATAACCCTTTAAGAATACGTTTTTTATGGAGTGTAAATGACTACGAGCATCTGTGGTGGATTTATTTCAATTTCCTCTTCGAGGAGCTTCCGCTACTTAAACTATAAATATTGATGTATACAAATTATCATATCACTTCTATTATAAGCTTCGATACGTCTAAATTTTACCGAATTTATCTGTGATGTTTTGTACCAATATTAGTTAGTGTTTCGATTTTTTGAATTTTATGATTATATTGTTTAGAATTATTTCGAATAACACGAATGACATCACAAGGAAACACAACCACATAAGTAAATTATGCATATTACAGGTGGCGCAATCGTTAATGGTGAGATAAAGATACCTACATAAAGATAGGCACTAACTTGATATAATCATAATAATATTTTTATTCAAATTTCTGACATGGCAGAAAGAGCTATTTTTAACAGTTTGTATAGAAAATCTCTATTATATTACTGTGGGTCGCTGACTCAACGGAGTTAGACTTAAAATTGCTTAAGCAGTCTGCTTCTCAACTACTAAGATTTCAATCGCATCATAAGAATGTAACGCGAATGTCTCAGTCGCTAAGCTACCGCGACTAACTAACGATCAAAACCTCGAATTCTCTTTTCCTATCGACGAAATGCTGCTATTAAATTGAATTGTGAAGGTTTAAGTTTATTATCAAATTGATTGAGATACATAACATAACGTGTTACAAGAAACCTATTGTTCATAGTAATAGCGAAAAAATTAACAGTATGTAGGTGTACATTTAATAACTCTGTAATTTTTAGTTATAAACGCAAGCAGCTATCGATTGTTATTAATATAGCTCCATGAAGTCAATTATTGGAATGAAAAACTTGAAATTAATTAAAATACCTACGATATACAGATATAGTAACGTTTTGACACGACAGCGACAATTAACCGACCAATTTAGAGTTAAACAACCCAATTAAATTTTGAATAATCGTCCATATTTAATGTAATAAATGTGCTAGGGTGTTTGTTTGAATGTTTGCACTTCATTCATTGCCTTCGTTATGATGATGTAATACTTGAAATTCGGTATACACGTAACGATTAAGAATCACAAGATATTTTTATCATGGAAAATGGGGTCATCTATGGACTTAAAATTGAAAGATTATTCAAACGAAGCTGAATGAATCAATTTTCATGAATCAATTCATGAAAATTGATTCATAAAAGTACTCTCAAGATAGGGTTAAAACAATAGGATGAATTTTATCCAGAAAAATCAATCAAGTGCCTATGAGTACACATATAATGAAGAGTTTTCTAGAGGTGATTGACGTCTTCTATTTTTAGCATGCATTTATAATATTATGAAATTCTAAATATGCTGTGTCTGTACGTTGAAGCTATTTAAAAAAACAACAACTAAAATAGGCTACATAAACGACTGAGAACACGATGCAAGTTCTTTTAGATTTCTTGTCTGTTTATTTGTTTGGTCGCGATTCACGTAAAAAGTACTGGGCCGATTTCGATGCGGTTTTCTCAGATCGCTAGCAAGTTCTTAGATTTAAAATCTGCATCTCTTTATTCTGGGAATCCCGCAATAATTTTATTGGCAGCGGTTTATAGTTGTTCGGGTGCATGATAATTAGCTTGTTCCGGCACAGTTTTCACTAAAACGATAGCTTCTTTTTTATATGTTATAGTACTTTGTGTGCCGGTCATTCCGCAGGAATTATAAATCAAGCGTGGACGAAGTCGCTGGCATATCCTAGTATGGTTATACAACCTTTTTGTTTTTTTAGCCAGGGGAAATCCGATTGAGGACTAAGCCGCGACAAGGGCAGAACCTTGGGGGGATAATTCGCGACCTAGTGTGGGATTCACCAGATCGGGGGTGGCACTAGCATGCCCAGTCAGAACTGGTGCCACGCTATTGCCACTCCCCGGCTAGGGGTACCCACTAAAACCCCTGGGTGTTCCGTCCTTTGCCTTATGCCAGGGCTACGGGTATATGACCTAGCCTCTCCGCAGCCCTGGCAGGCGTGGGCCCCCCTCACGAGGCTTCTTCCATTGCCGGGGGACTTATCCCCCGGCATCATCATGTTCTCTAGGCGTGGGGCGCTCTGTAACTCGCCCCACGGGAGGAGAGGTGAGCGCGCGCGGAACACTGGCGCCCCCATCTCGACGGCATATGCAGGTGAGTGAAAACCTCTATACCCCACCCGCGCCGCCCGCTTACGGTGGCCGAAGATCCTGGCTGGCCCTCCGGCACCGACGCGTCCTTTGGCGGGAGTGAAGCAGTGACGTGTGTCTACGCTCCCGCTTCGCCTCCTCCTTCGCAAACATAACGCGCTCACAGAAGGAGGAGACGGCGTCCCATCCGGTTACGCTCCCGACCATGGTGCGTACCACGGCTGGGAGCGAGAGATCAAGTTCGGTGATGGCGACGAGGTCTCGGCGCTGCTCTGTCCAAGCAGGACACTCCTGGAGTGTGTGCAGCGCCGTATCTTCGTCGCCAGTGTCGCAGTGATGGCACCCTGATGTCGGCTCGCAGCCTAGACGACAAAGGTACCTCCCGAAGCAGCCATGCCCCGAGAGGACCTGTGTCAGCCGAAACGTCAGGGTGCCGTATCTCCGTCTTGTCTAGTCTTGCAGGACGGGCCTCGCCGCTTCGATAATGGCGAGGCCCGCGCTGGGGTGTCTGAGGCGTTCTTCCCAGACCACCATGGCCCCTCGCCAGGGCCTCCTTGCGCCACTGGTAAAGCGACGCAAGGACCCTGGCTTCGAGGTCCCATGGTGGGGATCCGGCGAGTAGCGAGGCCGCTTCGAAGGACACCGTACGGTATCCCCTTATCGACCTGACGGCCAATACTCGCTGCGATTACCACAGCAAGGCTATATTTCTGGCCGTCAGGCGGTCTGCCCATACGGGGGCCCCGTATAGGGCCATAGACCGCATGATGCCTTCGAAGAGTTTTCGGCACGTGGCTTTGGGCCTCCCTATGTTGGGCAGCAGGCGCGATAACGCTCCCGCGGCCCTCTTGAGCTTGGGGGCTAATTGCCTAACGTGTGCGGAAAAGTCCCATCGGCTATCGAGGACCAATCCCAAATACTTCATAGTTTCTCCGATGCCGATGCGGACGCCTCCTACAACGTTATTAGTGCCTGGAGGTGGTCGATTTTGAGGGCCGTGAAACATCACGGCCTCAGTCTTTTGCAGAGCCAACTCCAGACCAAGTCGCCGGATCCTGCCTACAATTTATGACACTCCAGCCGTGCCAAGAGTGCATGCCTGCTTATGGGTCTTCCCGTTGGCGGCGATCAGCGTGTCATCTGCGTAGCAGATGACACGCTGACGCCCAGATGACGTCAGATGACGCTGACGCCCGGAAGGACCCTACACCGCAATGTCCAATCGTATGCGATGTTCCACAGTAGAGGACCTAATAACAATCCCCGTGGAACACCACATACCATGGCTCGTCGACTCCACCCTGCGTGGACCGGGTAAATGACGACTCTGTCTTCTAAATATGCCCCGACTATTTGACGGAGGTAGGTCGGCACCCGGAAGTACCGGAGTGCCTCCCTAACGCATGCCCAGGGCAAGGTATTAAATGCGTTGGCGATGTCGAGTGACACCGCTAACAGGATCTCACCCCGGGAGACTGCGTCCTCCGCCAGGCTTCTCAAACGCATGATGGCATCCAATGTGGAGCGCCCTGAGCGGAATCCGAACTGATTGTCCGCCAAATCCGGCCCAGTCGTCTTCAGATGCTGGACGAGGCGTTCCGCGATTATTCTCTCGAAGAGTTTGCCAGCCTCATCCAGCAATACAATGGGCCGGTAGACGGACGGTGAGTCCGCCGGGCGCCCCTCCTTCTTTAGGAGGACAAGTTTCCCTGTCCTCCACCTTTTCGGAATCCTTCCTTGAGTCAAACATGCGTTGAAAAGCCGCAACAGTCGGGTCTCCAGGGCGTCGTGGGACAGAACCCACGCACGCCTTGGTATGCCGTCAAGGCCGGGGGCGGTGTTTTTGGCTTTCAGCCGTAACATCGCAGCCCCCAGCTCCATCCGGTCCACGGTGGGCACAGGGTCTCCGTCCGCGCTGGTCTCCGCTTCAGGCGGGGCCATGGCAGGAGGCGAATATACAGCCCTAGAGGGGAACAGAGCGCCGACCACGTCATACACAAGGTCCCTGGAGAGAAACTCAGTCAGCGGGGGCGCCCAGGCGCGGAGCTTGTTCCGCGCCATTTTAAAAGGACGCCCCCACGGGTCTACATTCAAACTGACCAAGAGCTCTCCCCAGGCCTGTGATTTTGCTTCGCGAATCGCGACTTGTGGTTATACAAACGTAAAACAACCGAAAATAACGCATTTCTCAAAAAATCTTTAATGGATTTCTTTCAAAGCCAATTTTAGTTAAAAGTTTTCTTACGGTATTGGCACGATTTTTCCAAAATTTTCCACTTCGTAGTTCAATAGTTATAGATTATTTGTCACATTTAAAGTATGAAATGAAAAATTTTGAAAAAGTCAAGATACACTTGAGATTGGGAGTTCATCCACACTTCCTAGACACTTGGAAGTCCTCCACAGTACGAGGCGGACGGTCCTTCATACCATATGTGTCCAAGTTATGGAATGAACTCCCTCTCTCCCCAGTTTTCCCAGAGCGCTACAATATGGGGCTCTTCAAAAAGGGCGTGAACAGATACCTAAAGTCTCAACGAGGTAGGCAACGCGTCGGCTCCCTTAGTGTTGCAGATGTCCGTGGGCGTCGGTAGCCACTTATCACCAGGTGGTCCGTTTGTCAGTTTGCCTACTAGAAAACATAAAAAAAATACAAAACAAGCTACAAAAACACTATTAACATTTTTTTTTAATAATGCTGAATGAGTAGTTTTCTAGTTATAGGTTATGTTATATTTAATGCTTTTATTGGTTCCATTCGTAGTGTAATGTTGAAAACAGTGGACTACTATAAATCTTTACGGAACCCTTCATACTCAGTGGAGTGTCACGTATTTGTCCGAGTTTTTTTACATTATAATTTTTTTGTACAAACATCTGCATGTGTCAACAATTTGAACTAAAATAATTAATTAATTTTCTGAACAAAGCGTTTATTAATTATTGAAAATAAGAGAGAGTGGCCTGTTGACAAAATCATATTGCCCCCAAATGTGCGTCAGCGCCGACAGTGTGGAGACATTCGTTTGAAACATGTGGCACCAATTAAAGTTCTTTTACAGAGAGCATAATAAAGATAACGCCTGAATAATGATCTGTGGAGAACATTTTACGAATGACTGCCGCTCGAATGAGGGATAATTTTATGTGCAAAGGACATTGGTCCATATGTTTGGGTTTAAACAAATTTGAGATTGTATTGTATCTATACCAATACAATAGCTAAAACGACGGATATTTTAGTCATATTACAAGACAAAAATATTTTTTTAAAATCCTTTTCTGAGCAATTAGGAAGTCCAAGTATTTTATTTTTAGATTTTAATTCATAAAAATAGACGTGCCCGTGACTTCGTATGCGTGGATTTTTTTCCACGGAACCCTAAAATAAAAACCAAAAAGTAGCTAAGTTACTCCTTATAACACCAACTGTCTGCCAGTGAAAGTCCCGTCAAAATCGGTCTGGCCGTTTCAATGATTAGTCGGAACACCCAGACAGACAAACATACAAACATTTTAAAAATTGATTTTTGATATAAGTACCATATAAACTTTCATATGATTTAGCATAAAGCTGTTAATTTGATATTACAAACAGATACTTTAATTTTATTTATCTGTATAAATCACTTCACACACATCCTGCTCTTAGGTTAAGGTGATTTCATGTTTTATGGTAAGGAACTGTACCACACTGATCTGGTCACTGGTGGATTAATTGTGTCAAGCATTTCTTAAGCAGATATCCTCACGATGCTTTTATTCAGCTTTTATTTTATTAGCACGTAAATATTGTAACAATATGCATACTGTGTCAGAAAACCTGTATCCTAGTGACTATGAATAAAATACTAAGCTTATGCTACTAGCTACTTCTATAGGCGGAGAAGAATCGAGAAGAATGTTAACACTACCATTAGTATTACCATACTGGTCCTTAATCAAAGTAGGTAACAACTCTCTGAGAAATTTAAAATTACTTAATAAGGTTTATCATACTCATCAAAGTACAAGGAATATTTGAATTAAAAAATCACATACTTTGTTCTATTAGCTACATTTGAATTGATTACCTATTATCCTGGAAGAAAGTATAATACATTTTTCCATGCTACTATATTATAAATTAATAGACTTATCCATAAGACTAGTATAAGTATTGAATCTAAATGAATAGATTCCTAAGGTGGAATATAATAGTATTCAGAAGTTCTGAATCTGAAGAACTGAATCGCGCATTCAGTCAAAGTTGTGAACCAATAACTGGAGCATTCCTTCGTGTACTTGAATCTATAAATGGCTGGCACCAAAGGAATTAAAACTGGGATATAAAGCTAGGCTAAATGCCACCTGAATACACAAATTCCACGATAATAAAAGTAAAAATTGTGATTATAGAAGTCCAATATTTCCTAGATGACATAGAAAGCTCATGAACTGAAATACGTATTTGTTGAAATGACATACCATTACAAGTCACAGGGGACTAAATTTCAAAGAGAACATCGAATTCAGAAAATCTAAGTAAAATAGTTAAGTAAATAAAATAATCCCATATACATATACATGTACTAATATAGTGATTTTTATGGCATAAAATACTAAAATTCAAAAACTATAAACACATGTAATATTTGACAATCGGCCAAGTGCGTGTTTTTTCACGAACTATAAAAGATTTAGTAAACGTGACAAACATCCATTCTTCTGCGGGCAACGAAACGATAGAAACGTAATAATCGAAAGAATCAAGATCGAATCGAGATCTTAAAAACAACTCAAGTGGTCTTGTTCAAACAATATTTCGTTAAAAGTATTTTTGAAGATCTTGCACCTCAAAAATCGCCAGTATTTTGCACTTCATATTTAACAAAATTAGAAGTTGAAACAATCTTTTATTTCGCTCCTATATCATGTTGAAATTTCTATGTAGAGGTATGAAACTTCGGTAAATCAAGGCAGTAGTGTAGTGTAGTATAAGTAAATTGAATACATCTTAAATCTTACTTCTGATTAAAACAAGGAACTACAACAACCATTTTGCATAAGAAATTTAACGGGCTCAATTAAAATTGTAATTAATTGCTTAGCTCGGCGTACTGACGTTTTCAACGGGAACATCATTCACTTTTATATTTATGAGAGTTAGCTTAGGGACTCGTTCACGAACAATTCGCGATGCGATCTAAACAAGACTTCAAAGTCAAGCCTTGTATACCTAATATATATATATGTGTTACGGGCACTTTGATAAATCCGGTCACTATGAAAAATTACCGGTCTGTATACATAATGCCCTTATCCAGTGGGCAATATAAATAAAACTGCATGATTAATCACTTTTCTCGGTATGAATAATGACAACCTGACCTTGGGCAATACAAAAAAAACACAGATGTACTGTGGATTTTTGTTTGTTAAATGAGATTAGGGTATTTATAGTTATTAGTACTTTTATTTGCTATTTGAGATATGAAGTGAATTTTGGGTGGTTATAAAAAAGAATAAACACGAAGACTAAGGCGGGAGCGAAGTGAAGCGGAGCTCCCCCTTCGCGTTCTAACATATATTTAAAAAAAATCGGATTTAATCACCAAAATATAAGGTACCATTTTTCTAGAGCAGTTGATTTCCTACAAAAATTTGTATTGCGTATTTTATAATAGTCATTTATTGTCGAGTTATAAAATTCATAAACAAAAATGAAATTTATATTAAAATAATGAAATTTAAATCTTCAGTATCATTCAAATGGTGAGGTTTACGGAAAAAATATAAGATACCTTTTTTGTAGGAAATTAAATTTCCTATAAAATTCTTTCAGAATTTTTTTTTGTACAATCAATTAATGATGATGTATGATTTTTTTTTCTATTGGACTGAGATAAAAATAAAAAACTGCGATGCGGAGGATCTTCCTACTAAAATTAAGAGCTCATATTTGGTGATAATTTTTTTAAGGTATCTAGCAACCCATTTTTCCGTGTCACTTGTAAAAAAAATATTATTTTTTTGACCCACCCTAATATACACATATATATAACACTTTATGATTACTTTTTTTAACTTTATGAACCTCGTATGTGTAAGTATTATGAATAATAGGATAAGTAAATATAGCGATTTTTCCTCAAGTGCAAAATACAACCCTCAAAACCACAAGTTTTGACGTTTAAATTTTAATATAGTTTTCCTAAACAGAGTGAATAAAATTAAATTTCTAATTCGAAACCTTTAACAGAGTCAATTATTTAACAACATAGACCGCTATTGGGAAAAGCCATTAGCGTTTTTGTTATACCTTTCTAAAATTTACGTTCGGAGGTTAAACGCTCCTGTATCCGGTGATTTCGAAAGTTTAATCTATTTCCGATGAATTAAATTGATATAATTGTACTAGGTATAGTATATTATTCTGGCGAAATTAAACATATATCAACTCATCTATCAAATGTAATGCAAATACCTTCTTTTCATATTTAAAAATGATTTTGCATGTATTGCACATTAATTTAAAGTTATATAAAGGTTCGATTTTTCCCAAATATCTACGGAACTCAAAAATATGATAATGTAGAAAGAACCAAGCAATACGTATTCATGGCTTTAAAAATTTAGTTCTTCGTATACGTGGCCGGGCACTTATTTAAGCGAATTAACTTGACAGGTGAGAAACGGGTACCATCTTTTATATTTTATATAATCACATCAAACTTCATTTTTGTCTGTTAGTATTTGTAATGACGGATAGTTTAATTTTCGGTTTTGGAATAAATTTTAGAACTAGAAAATCGTTAAATCCTGATTGCATTCGAAATGTCTGCTGTAAACCGCGCACGGTCAACTGCTTAATTTTTATTTTTTATATAGCGCGGCCTTCGCTATTCTTCGTGAGGCAATAGGCACGCATATCATCTCTTACAACCTGCATTTCTAGGACTACCTATTTTAATGAGACCTGGCAGAAAGTGCATAGCTAGAAATAATTGTATAGTAGTACTAGCGGTCCCTGCGAATCCACTTGAAAACACAAAAATGGCTTCCAAATTGGTCCAATCCTTTAGGAGGAGTTCAATCACATCATATACATGTACAGAAGAATTATATCTAGGTGAATCAAAAAGCTTTTAGAAGTGCAAATGTATAAAACCTTTTTGGGAGAAGTTCAATATTCAAATTAAAGAGGATCAATCACACAATATTTATGCATCAACTGTTACTTATTTTTATCAGTTTGTTCGCACGTAACAAGTTGTTTTGTGCAATAAGTTGCTAAAAACGCAAAAATATGAATAAAAGTGAGTTATGTGCGGTGATAAAATATCTCAGCTCGAAAAAAATTTCTACTAAAGAATTTTTGTAGGACATTCAGCAGACATTAGGGGATGATGCTGTACCCTATTCTGCGGTTGTGTACCGGGTGGCTGAATTTAAAAGAGGTAGATCAAGCTGTAAAGATGACCCGCGTTCTGGGCGGCCTTCAACCTCCGTTACGGCAGAAAATGTCAAAAAGGTTAAGAATCTGGTTTTGGAAGACAGAAGAATAACTATAAAACATATAGCTGAGATCCTAAAGATATCTTTTGATAGTGGCCAATCCATATTAATTCATTCACTGGGGTTCAAAAAAAGTTGCTGTCACCTTGTTACCACGGATGAAACCTGGGTCCACCATTTCGATCCTAAAATTAAGAGTCAATGCATGTCTTGGAAACCATCCTCTCCATCCATTAAGAAACTTTAGTTGCTCCTACCGCTGGCAAAGTTATGGTCTTAGTGTTTTGGGATAGTGAAGGAATCCTTTTTATAGATTACATGCCAAAAGGCCAGACGATTGCTGGACCCACCCTATTAGGCAAATTTAATTCTGAAAGTGCGCGAAGCGATTAACGAAAAACGTAGTGGAAAACTGTCCTTAGGCGTGTTGTTTTTTCACGACAACTCTCCCGCTCATCGATCGAAAGTTGCGCTCAACGCAATCCGCTGTGCTAGCTTTAGTCTCCTTGACCACTCACCATATTCGCCAGACTTAGCCCCAAGTGATTTTTACTTATTCCCAAAATTAAAAGAGGACATTCGTGGAAGTAAATTTCACGATAATGACGATATCAGTGGTTATAGATGCCGTAGTGGAGTTTTTCGAAACTCAACAAAAACATTTTTTTTTGCAATGATTCAGGAAGTTAGAAATGCGTGATTCTAAATGCATTGCATTGGAGGGAGATTATGTAGAAAAATAAAATATTTTTTAAAATATTTGTTTTTTTAAATATTGATTCCAAAAACTTTTTGATTCACCCTCGTATATGAAGAAGATAATTAATATTAGTCTATACATGTCCCACTTTTGGACTCGGACCTTCTCATCTTATAAGTGAAGAAATACATCCCAAATACTTAGTCCAACGTAGATTTAATAATCTGTTTTCATCTATCGCTTTCTCGATGTGTAGGTTTCAACACGATATTTGTCTTCAACATCACAGCAATTATATAATATAAACATTGTAATTGTAACATTAGTCTGATAAGAACTAGCAATCCACTTGCCGACGCAGTTAATACTTCTCGTCTAGGATTCGAACCCACAGAATCATAATAAGATGCAAGAACGTTAGCCACTAGGCTACCACGATTTATTCTATATTTATAGCTTGCTATATATTTTGTGATATGTATATTACAGCAAGCAATATGTTAGAAAAAATACTATAACCCAACTTTCTGACAGCATACCAATTGCCCAATAGTAACGTTAGCGAGCAAATGTATGGTGATAATACTATAAGTTAGATACTTATCGAACTCTCAGGAAACTTGCTCAAATTTATCTTACTTTGGCAAAGGCATGTAAACGACATTTAAGACGCACCAAGTTTGGCGGCTTACATTTGAGAACAAGTTGCGTACTATCTTGTTTCTAAGCCATATGGTTTTGGCATCAAGGAAAATACTCTCGTGAACATGTATTGCAACCTTGTCATATATTATTATCAAATATAATCTAATACGCAATGTCTGATGTTAAGAATATTACTAATGATAAATCATCAATGGTGGTTTTCCAAAAGTTTTTCTTGTGCAAGTGTAATATTTTGAATTATCAGTATGGTGATTTTTCAAAGAACAGCGTCAGTAATTTACTTTGAAGCCGACAATACAGCTTAGATAGATAAACCCGTTTTCCATCCGGAGACTGTTATTCTGTCAGCTCTTCTCTAGCAATATAAAAACTGAATGAAAATTTCGTAAGAGAAAAGTATTAAGAATTCGGTAATTTTCAACGGATAACTCTCTGTCACGTGAACTTTCCATACGCCAAATGTTTACCAGGAAATATTTATTTAACCCCAAAAGTAGCTTTAGGAGATGGATAAATGCCTTTGTAATTTTCTTTACCTCCACTATTAAGAAGTGTTTTATTTGTACTCGAGACTGTTGAAAATAGAGTAGGTTGCTCACGCGAAATCAAGATTGCGGTATTCGGTTGCAACAATGTTACTATTTCCTACATGTTGAATTGCATTAATAGAAGCAGTTGGTTTTTAACATCTATTTGAAAATTTCTTTCAGAGTTCAACTATATTTTACACTAGTATTGTCTTATGTTTTATTATATTATGTATCGACTGCCTAGTTTTTTAGTCAAGAGTATGACTATGAAAGTGATCAATTAAAAGCTAAAATATTGTTACAACTGAAGTTCCGACAAAAACAAAATCCACTTGCATATCTATAAAAACATATTTTATTACCTGTCGGCATTTGAACTAATTGTAATTCTTTTATGATTATCTTCTTTTGTTTACTTATTTATTGGCTATTGTGGAGAACAGCCTATTGTACTTGTATATGGCCGTTTGCAGACAGAATTAGCCAGGTGTGCGGATTACGATTCTAGGATATTCGGTACACACTGCCGGGCGGACTTATTGCATTTTTGCAATATAAAGCAATGGCCCGATTGAGGAAGAGTTAATCGAGCGAGAACCACGAGCGAAGCGAGACGTGTGTACTACAATCGGGAATCTAATAAGTGACGGACTTTGCGAGTTTTATGAAATTACGACCTTCTGCTTTACGTTTGGACTTGTGGTGTTCGGTTATATTTGTACTTGTGTTATACATGTTTATATAGTTCTAATAAACTCTATAGTAATTGTAACGGCATTTTATTTGGAGTCTCGCAACTCGTAACAATATCTTCACAATTATCTCTATTTCTGTAAAGACTGTTATGAATAAATTAAACATCACCATTGAATTTAGAATAGTGGTGCCACAAGTGATTTTTATTTTGATTTTGGTCTTCTCATTATTTAAAACATATTATTTTAGACCAAAACAGTCAAAAGTGAAAGTACTGATAAGATTTTTATCAATTTGTGACGGAGTTGGTCTAAAAACATTTCAGAGTTAAGTTTTTATTGGACGATTAATATTTCTAGTATTTTTCTTCTAAGATCTGAATCCTGATGAGCTGCTGATTTTGAAATATTAATAAATATCAGCACATATATTTTCAAAAGCTGTACATTGGCATTTTTATTACCACGCTTGAAGAATTGGCATGGTGGTTTTGACAAATGAATAATCTCAGTGTATAACATCCCAATGGTATTTTCCTTCGTGATAAGAGCAGTAATATTTACATTAGACCCGAAAATCAAACTAGTCGAATTCAAACCCCCATCATTGGTATTAAATACTGAGCTACCATTGTTGTCATAAGTCGAACTTATTTTCCCTTTATCGTCGCATTTTCTCAATCATTCCCTCACTTGTAGGTACAGGATTATTTCCGTGGCCATTCAGGGTAAGGAGACTACCCGATAGGCTCACAACTGGTACGGGAAGATAAAAATATCCATCCAAAGGGACGCGATCAATCCCGATTCCCAAGCCATTGTGTACGATACAAAGTCCTTTTCATACATACTTGTACGTGGGCCACTTTATTCTTTGTAAAATATTTTTCTGATATATTTCTAGGTGGCTATTATGTTTCAGAAATATATTATTTTGTTATTTATTTTAGACAAGTTGATGATTTTGTGTCTAAGCCTCCCGTTCCCTGTTTCAAGAACCAACATCTACTTAACGCCCCTTTATTATACATATATTCAAATTTTCTTAATGGAATTAAACTTAATATTTCCTACTGTATTTGTTATTCAAAAGACATGGTTCATCATAGGTTGGAAAATATATAATAAAAATATTTACTTCCATGTATTATTTATTATATGTATTAACTAGAGATTATCCCACGGCTGCGCCGCGGGTCAACTTCTGTTGCCTGCCTCATGTTTAAAGAGCAGGTCTTAATACAGGTTACACTGTACTTAATTTTTATATCAGTAGTATTTGCCCCCGGAAGATTCACTTCATATTATATCGCAAAGCTATCCAATGTCCCGGCATGTAAAGTATTTGTTTATATCTATGTTCAGTATTAAAACTGCACTTAAACAAAATTAGAATAAAATCGATCCAGTACTCTTAGTAGTTTTTCCGTGAAAGCTTAGCAGATAAACAGATCGAGTTACTATAGCATTTTTTTTTATAGATAATAATTTTTTATATCTATAAACTTAAGAAATGATTGGTGTCCCATACAAACTTTCATCCGCTATTTCAACCCGTTCTAGTTTTATTTATATATCACCCGTTTATCTATCTGCAAACTACATAAATGATCAAAATGACCAAAACGAAAAACGACCAGTGACCAAAATGATCAAAATGACCAAAAGGACCAAAATTAACAAACTTACCAAAATTACCAAATTACCAAAATGACAAATCACAAAAAAAAAACATAAATATCTTAATTTATGGGATAACCTTTACATAAATCTATCCCATTATCCGGAATGAAAAGTACCCCTTGTCCACCCTCGGTATTCAATTTACATATATACCGAATTTCAGCCAAATCGGTCCCAATAGTTTTCCGTAAAAGCATAACGAAAAGAAAGACAAATATATTTTTATCCCGGAAACTATCCTATTTTTCGGGATAAAAAGTATCCTATGTTTATTCTCGGTATCTTTCTCTCTCTCTCTCTCTCTCTCTCTCTATATATATATATATATATATATATATATATATATATATGTGTGTGTGTGTGTATCGGCGCAAGTACAACAATTAACGTATTATAAAAACAATAATAATTTATTTAATTACTACGAGTTTATTGTAATGCGAAATTAACGTAAAACGACATGTTTTAATTGTAATTTCAATACTTAACCTAACAATTGTGATCAGGTGCACGTATACCGACACGTGCGCCGAGCCCTATAAATACGGCCACACTATCGGCATTTGATCATTATAATTAAACCCCGGTAAAGTTGTGAGGTCTTCGGACCAACAACATAAAGTCAAGTCCAATAAAAAAAATTTGATCATTATTGCTCGGACCGCTGAACGGGACGGACCTCTCTGGGACGTCGTAACGCTCTTGAAATATACAACACCGAGTACTCTTAAAATTATATTTCGAGGACTCAAAGATGGATCGTCACCAAGAAACCAAACAATCGTGACGTCGGCATTGCTGACGTCACGATTAATTACGATTAGTATTATTTAGTATTATATATATATATATATATATATATATATATATATATATATATATATATATATATATATATATTGAATTTCGACCAAATCGGTCCAGTAGTTTTACCGTGAAAGAACAACAGACAGACATACAGGCAGACAGAGTACTTTTGTATTTATAATATTAATAGGGATTTTACAAAAAAATACTAAACAATGACAAGTCGTGATAGCCTCGTGGGTGTAGGAAGTTTTTCCAAACGAATTTGGATTCATTTTAAGATGTACCAATGTATAATATATGCGAAAACCTAACGAAACCTGCACATTGAGATTAAAGATACTTGAAACCTGTCAAATTTGTCTAGAATAAGTAAGATGTTCCTGTGAAATCAAGGTTTATACAAAAACTAAATAGACAGTTAGATATTTTTTTATGGCACAACAAATACAACTTACACACAAAAGACACTATGTTTAATTAAACAAAGACCAGTCTTACCTATCGCTAACGAGCAAAATCTTTCAGATAAGTCTAAGAATAAAATAGGTTCTTTACAAGATGCGAAAAATTCATCTTTATATATTATTTAGCATTAGCAAGAACATTCTAAGTTCATTCAAGTCATTGATAATAATTAAACTTAGTAGGTAATTAAGTTTACAATAATTTAATAGGCGGCTGCAATTGTAATTTTCCCATCACGCCAGTTGGCTATTTATTATTAATCGTTTTAAGTGCTAATGAAATAATTTTAGACATAAATTGCTGTGTAATTAAACTTAAATTGATTTGTTTGTAGTTATAAATCGAATTGTTTTACTAAGTGAATTAATGAATAAACCAATCAGAGAATGAATGAACCAATGAGAGAATGAATGATAATACAATACTTTTTTCAATTTAAGGTATTACATTAGTTTTCATCAACAGTTTTCAGTCTTCTTATTTTTAAATTTAAGTTGTGGTTTTGAATTAACACAGAAATACATACAAAAGCATAGTAAAGCGATCAATGCATTACCGTAATATAGAGAAGCTTTCTCTAAATCAGAGTGTGATTATCAAGAGCTATCAACACGTCGGAAGAATTATTACGTTATCAAAGGTCTCATCCGTATGTGAAGCAACGTATTATTTAAGTCTAATAATAAGTAGGTAATGGGCCTAATGTTGTCAAATTTAGAGAACGTTCATAACGGATGGTGATTTGGGAACTATAGCTATAACATTCCGCCTTCCTAATCCAGCTCTTGCCGCGACCTTACGCAGGTTGTCAGTCCACCAGGCTGACGGGCGTCCTTCGCTACATTTACCGTGATGTAGTCTCCACTACAGGATACGTTTGTCCCAATGGCCGTTGGTCCTGCCACAGACTTGCAAGAATGCAGAAAGAATACAATTTCCTGCGGCCGGGCGGCCTGTCGTAAGATGCGACAATATAACCCACAGACAGGCGTTAGGGTATTTATCCATCTGGATGGCTACCACCTCTGATATAGAGTATGCCGCCATAACAACCTTGAGTTGTGTTCCTGGATTAGTGGCCAGGCTCCAGTTTACCTTTAAAGAACAGCAGCGCAATTGTAACGCCCTTTGTGTTGCAAATGTCCATAGGCGATGATACCGCTTTCCATCAGTTGGGCCGTCTGCCTGTCTGCTAAACTCATGCAATAAAAAGAAGACGTTACTGGCCTACAGCTACTTCAATTTACTCACCACTACTTGCAACTCTGAATCAGCAATATTCCTGCCAAAGGTTATCTGGAAGATATCGCATTTTAGCTATTAGACCGCCCTTTGTACACAATTAGAATATTACTAGTTTGTAAGTTTTTGGTAATGGTGTACAATAATATTTAAGATTCTATCCATAAGAGAAACACTCAATATAGCTCGGTTCATAGACCGTCAAGCGGATTTGAACCGGTATTATTCGAATAAGACTCTGATGCCACTAAACAACCACAACTTAAACGAGACATTTTATTGATATTTTGTGAGTTTAGCACTAAACCATGGGCTGACGTCACACAATAGATGTACCATCAATTTTGTTCACTAAATCGTTCAATCTTGTATAAAATTCATGGGGTGAACATCTGAGGAGAATGATAAATAAGCCACGGAGGCTCGGCCGAATATTCTCATTTAATACGTGACTTGTTTTGTGAAAATATCTACAGATATGAGTATCGCGATGGATGGTAACGTAAGAAATGTTATCTATCACACGTTTTTATCCTGTTGTATTAATGTTCTCCTGTTTGTGGGAATATTCGCTGAATCAGCCTTATTGGGCGGTGGGATTAGTGATGATTCTCATTATGGGATACGTCACTGGATTATGGCTTGTTTGTGTGCGATATTGATATGCTAGGGCGTTTTACACGGTCTGGCTTACATTAATTTCAGATTAGAATCTTGTGAAAATTCGTGTTTTCGAGATAAAAGACAAACTTAGTCCTTTATATCAATAGTAAGGTACTCAGAAGACTCGCAAAGATAACTTTTTATTGATCCTATTATATAAGAAAGAACTTATTTGCTTCACTTTAGAATATATAGACATTTGAAACACATATTATAATACGAGTACAAGTAAGCAGTGCGATTCAAACTTTATTTGTGTAAATTCTATTATTGTCCCTGTTTATTGTGTTTTTTTTATGTACAGAGTGTCGTGTTCTCCTCTATACAATATAATTGTTCATTTATTATTATTTCTAAAATGAAAATAATTTGCTGAGGTGGCAGTGTGGCGGCTAGCGACAGTTGCAATTCAGCAAAAATTGTAATTTGTCGATATTCGTGGCGCTGTCGTTAGTCTCCCCACATCGCTTCTCGCTTTGAGTCGTACGTAGTAATTAAAGACAGTATATAACGTAACTTTTTATTTAATTTAATCTCCATCTGCCTGACACGCCATAATTGGAGTCAGAAGAGAATCATATATACCATCACAGCAACCACAGTAGTAACTCACCGTGATATAACATACCAGTGGTACAATCGCGCACAGACAGCATCGCTGTAATCGAAGTTAGGATTATTCATTAAATAAAACCAGTCCTTCTACTAACTATTCTCAAAATTCTTTGTTTCCTCGTATGGCTCGTATCTATAATAAAAAATATTGTAAAATTGGTCTGTTTGCATCTTCCAAATACAAATTTAAAAGTAATATTATTAACGAATTGTAGAGTTTCCATAAAACAAACCGAATTTAATTGTTTATTTTAAATTAAATTTTACTTTGTCCAATTGTTACTACTAGAGTGTTAGTTTAAATAAGAAAACCTGTTATTGGCTTTACTTTTCGTTTTAAATAATTTAACATTATATTTGTGTATTCGCTGTTGGTTTTCTCAATAAATAAATAAATATCAGGCTGTGACAAAGTAAACAGTCCACTAAATGTAATGAAAATGTTTCAGTGCTTATAAATACATGTAAATTATAAAATTTATAATACAAACCACTATAAATATTTATATGAATTTTATAGAATAATATTGTTAGTGGGATAACAATTCAAAACGGTGTAGTTACTTCTCTATTACCACATGAACAGATAAATAATAATAATAAATAATAATTAGTAATTAGCTTAGATTTCTTTCTGATGACTTCCCATGTGGCCTCAAACCGTAATCTTCGGACCCCTTTATAGTATCATTTCCAGGATATAATGCATCCATCATTCAACTCCATATAACACAAATAAAAAAAATATAATTTACAATACACTCCCTGGGGTGTGAAGAATAAACTAAATAGAATATACATACACAAATATATTTATCTGATAATAAAGACAAATAAAATAGAAGAACAACGTTGGCTTGGAATTCTAATATCAAAATATTGAAAATATTGTTACTTAGATTAATTAACGTTTTATTTATATCCAGATAATAGTAACGTGGTTGTTGGCAGAATGCCCTATGGAGCGATACCGGATGTGCCGACTAACATCCGTTTCCTGAAACTGGCATACAGTGCAAACGGACTACTTTTATTGTTTTCGTTTTCCGAGAAAAACCTAAGAGATAAGCGAGCAAGAGATGCAACGTTTTACTGTCTGATTGTGTTGTTTTATTTCTAACTAGGATATGCCCGTGATTTCATCCACGTTTGACTTGAAATTCCCACTGGATTCCCGGGACACAAAGTACCGCAGTATTTAAAAAAGAATGCAAGCTATTGTTTTAGCGAAAACTGTGTCGAAATAAGCAATTTGTTTATGAACCCTAACAACTTCGAACCGCTCCCGGGAAAATCGCCGCGGGATTCCCGGAATAAAAATATCACACATTTTATTACATTAGATTTGCTATAGATCAGTGAAAAAAACACATTGGAATTAGATTTTTTTTCCACCCGAGCATTTTAAATAATTCCCAGAAAAATTCCCGTGGGATTCCCGGGATAAAAAGTAGATGTAATTGTTGTTTAATTAATATAACATTACACTTACAACTACATATACAATAAAAAAAACTTCGTTAAAAAAAACCGGCTTCAAAAACTAAAAAGTATATGTATATAAGTATTTTATGTTTTACTTCGCACCGCACCGAAGTATAACATAATTACTATATTTTGAAAATTAATAAGCACCGACTTTAAGATGTTTTAGAGAATATATATTAAAAATAAGATATTATAATTAAAAATAGCTTTAGAAATAAGTTATTTTATACTTTAGTTTTTGAAGTAGGTTTTTTTAAAAGAAGTTTTTTTTTATTTGTTACTTTTTAGTGTCTAGCTATGGGTAGGCCTACGATAGGTGCCGTTTGCCTTAAAAAATATAGATCCCAAGAAACACGAACGGAAATTTGTTTTCATAAAAAAATGTTCATAAAATGAAAACTACTGGGCCAAACTATGTTAATTTTTTAGGGGACCAAATGGCAACTATTCCGCATCAAACTAAAGAAGAATCACGTAAATCGGATCATAAATCTTAGCGTAATCGGTGTACATACGGAACGGAACGGATATTTTTTCATAAAAAATGTTCATAAGAAAAAAAAACATGAAAAATTTTCAAAAAGTGGAAACTACTGGGCCAAACTATGTTAAACTTTTAGGAGACCAAATGGCAACTATTCCGCATCAAACTAAAGAAGAATCACGTAAATTGGATCATAAATCTCAGCGTAATCGGTGTACACACGGAACGGAATGGAAAATAAATCATGAAAAATGTTCATAAAATGAAAACTACGGGGTCAAATGATGTTAAATTTTTATGGGATCAAATGGCAACTATTCTGCATCGACACTAAAAAAATCACGTAAATCGGATCATAAATCTCAGAGTAATAGGTGTACAAATATATATATTAAAAAAACACCAATCAAGTTAAGAACCTCCTCCTTTTGGAAGTTGATCAAAAATCATAACTATAATAATATAATATCAGCCCATAAATGTTCCACTGCTGAGCTCGGGCCTCCCATTATAGGGGGGAACGGACAGTATACCCGCCACGCTTGTCCAAGGCGGCTTGGCAGGTTTGACATGTCGGTTATTTCGATGTGCATGTTGCATCACGATGTTTTCCTTCACCGTTGTTAGCACGTGGTAATTGTAACAATATGCATATTAGATCAGAAAACTGACCTGGTGGTGCATGCATTCCGGCCAGGATCGAACCCGCGCCCTTTGAGTTTGGGACGCATGCGCTAGCACGGCTGCGCGGTGAAATCGTAATTGCTACACGGTAACAATAAAATCTTTATTTCATAGCCACACTACATAATTGCACGTAAAAAATACATAAAAGACAAAATTGTACAAAGAAAACTGTGCAGTCAGGTGGTTGCCAAGACCCCGTACTATCAAACTTGGGTTACATTTAGCATGGGCAGCCATTCGACTGCAAGAAAATACTTGTAGTTAAAGGCTAATTTATAATATATTATATTATAAATGCGAAAGTAACTCTGTCTGTTCCATTTTCACGGAAAATCTATGGGGCCGATTTGGCTGAAACTCAGTATAAGTATATTGCAGCGCTATCTACTTGGTTCAATTGTGAATTTAAGCCATCTCGAGACACACAGATATACACAAAAAAAAATTGGTCAAAATCCTGGAAACCGATTGCAGCCTCATCTGCCGGGACCAATTGTTAATATAAACTATTCTTGAATCCAATTGAACACATACAAAAAAATTCGTCACAATCGGTCCCACTGCTTAGGAGGAGTTTAGTGGCGCCACTTGAACACGCACAAAAATGTCATCAAAATCAGTTCTATCGTTTGGAAAGAGTTCAGTAACATACACACAAACAGAAGAATTTTATGTATAAACATTTTTGGGTCAAAAACCCTCGCGGGTGTCCTCAGGACCCCCTATTAAAGTTTCATCAAAATAGATCAATGCTTTAGGAACAAATTGAGGACAAATATACAAACATTTTTACAGATATATAGATTTTTAAAGTCAGAAACCCTTTTCGGCATCCTCAGAACACTACCAAAGTTTTACCACAATCTGATCAATGGTTTAGGAACGCATATTGGACAAACATACAACGTGTTGTAAACTATTCATTTATAATGAGATCATTTAATTAACTGAGCGTGAGAATTATCTTAAGAAAACTGGGAATAAATAATTATAGCACTGCAAATTGATGATACGTTTACTATGAGAATATATTTAATATTGAAGTTGCACTGAGAAAGTAAAATGATAAGTATAAGCGTCACTGCTACGATCGACGCACTATCAATAATAATGGCCGATAACGGTTTAGGCCTTAAACTTTTAGTGAGTGAGAGAAAGCTTATTGTGTGAGAAAGACAGGAGACCGGCTTCGTTCTCATCCCAACTCTATGCTGTTTACGGGGTGAGAAGTGATACCGGTAGACGCCTGGCGGCGGCAACTTATTGGGTGGTAACTGATCAATTATCGACCGTCGAGAGTAAAAAAATATTAAAGTACTAATATCGCTATTAAAAAATAGCGGTTGGTGGTAGAAGAGTGAAAATTTAGGGTTGTATGTACTTTTTAATGCCAAATCATAAAAATTTTTTTTTTTTTGGTGGACCACCCTTTGTCACTTCACAAAATCACCTATATCACGAAAAATAGTTTAAATCCTATTCTCAGACCTACTAAAATGCACACAAAATTTTATAAGAATCAGTCAAGCTGTTTCGGAGGAGTTTTGTTACAAACACTGTGACACGAGAATTTTATATATTAGATATATTTTCTATGCCGAGGATGAACATAGTGTAGTGGAATACTTACAAGCCAGTAGATGGTGCTGTATAATAATTAAGATTGCAAGCGATTCCCGAAACGTACAAACAATATATACAAATTTCCAACAATGATGGATAAGGCTTGCGAGGAACAGAAATAGTCTCGCTGGAAGATCTTCCTTTGAGACGGAGGAACATTCCATCTCGCTCCTCCGCCTAGTCGGGATACCCCTAAAATAGGCTAATTTTCATTCCGGATAATGGGATAGATTTCTGTAAAGGTTATCCCAGAAAGTAGCATAGGTATTCATTTTGTGATTTGCCATTTTCGTCATTTTGGTTAATTTGGTCATCTTGTTCGATTTGGCCGATTTGGTCGGTTTGGTCGATTTGGTCATTTTACTCGATTTGGTGTTCATATGTCGTTTTAATACCGAAAATGGGCATCCGGGAGATGGGATATTTTGTGATATAAAATTAAGTGAATTTTCCGGGGCAAATAGCATTAACATAAAAATTTAATACATTGTAACCCGTGTTGACCTCTTTAATTAATATTATTACGTCGCGTACATGAATTAATTTATTCTTACATAATTAGCGAGGCCAAAACTTTAAACGTATAGAAAACGGACAAAACCTTCGGAGACGCATCTCATTTAAATATTATCAACTAGAGTTTACCCTGCGGCTGCGTCGCGGGTCAACGTCTAGTGCGCGCCTCTTCTTTAAGCATCGATTCACTTAAAATATTCACTTCATTACTAGTCGCGAAAAAGTACTAAAATAATAGTATTTTTAAATAATTAATTTATTAAAATTTAAGTGAATATATAGATATTCACTTAAATTTTATTAGTACTAATTCATTTATTTACATCAGTTAACTTACTTAATTGACCTGTTCTAGCTCAAACTTATGACGTAGTATATTAGTTAAAGTCAACTGTCATTTTGAAGTATTTTGGGAGTATCTTATTAAAAATTCTCCAACCCCACGAACAGCTAGATACCTGACAACTGAGGCTGCCTCAATCTCAGTAACCTAAATGTCCATACTTCATTAATATTAACAAAACAATGCATTTAATTAAAACAAAACAATAACACTTTGACTCCTAAAATTATTCAAGCGTCGACCGAGATCATACAGCCAGATTTCTAGGAAGCGTGATATGTTAGACTTGCCTATTTATATATGAAGGGAAATCGTTGTACCCCTTTTAGTGTGTGTATTATTGTGTGTATTATTATACGCACGAAGGACTGTGAGATTTGGTATAAAGTTTGCACGGAGCAGGAGTTAAGAAAGCTTAAATTTATGTCTAACGTATGTAATGTAATCTAATTGTTTGTAAGCTTTACGTCTCTACAGACAATATCAAAAACATAAAGTGTATCATTAAAGAGTCGCACAAATTTAATATTACTGCCAAAATTTTTAAACCTAACGTCAATAACATTCAAACTTAAAAACATCTCACAGTTAATAACTTCTAACGACTTAAACCAGACTTTTCAATGACGATACACAAATTATGAAGCCTAAAACCATAAATAAATTTATCGAATTCGTCGCTTTTTGCGAAAAGGAATTAAATCATAAACATCGGAAGGTTAAACATGGCATTTTTCTTCGTGAGAGGGTCATCATTCAACGTCAACCTGTAATGAGGCAGGACTCAGTGGGTTCCGTACAGTCGATATACATAAATCAGTGGGAATTATTCACTCCCGCCCCCCTACTTGTGTGCTTTTATTTAGATGGATGTCGTCGTAATATTTTTACGTCCTATATTGCAATCACGTACGACTTAATACCTTCTTGTACATACATTATAAAACTAATACAACAAAGCGAACTTGAATGAACAATGAACTTTTTAACTTAAAATATAATAATATGTGAAATTACTTTTTAGATAGGCAAACTATTGGGAAATATTTAGGGGAAGATCTTGCAAACTGAAGAAACAAGATTTATTCCTATTTTCGATTTCAGATACTAATACATATAAGGTTGGGGAAAAAGTTTCTTCGCATTTTATATAAAAATTCAAAAGGTTTTTTTATAAAATTTATTCACATTTGACTAAAGTATGTAGATGTCATTTTGTTGGATAACTTTTTGCCATCTTATAGGTAGGGACGTGATCCCATTGCTATAAAAATTTTGGGGCTTCTGATCAAAAAACTGCTACAAGTGGTTTTGGCAGTCCTCTCGTGATGTTAACTTGACACTGCCTAAGGAATTCTGCAGAGACCGAAACAGGTGAAAATCTGAAGGTGCAAGGTCAGGACTATACGGCGAATGCATTAACACCTCCCAACCAAACTCTCGTAATTTTTGCTGAGTGGTTAAAGATGTGTGAGGTCTAGCGTTATCATGGTGAAAAACCACACCCCTTCTGTTGATTAATTCCGGCCGCTTTCTCTCAACTTTTTGCTTTAATCTCATCATTTGTTCGCAGTACAGTTCAGAATCGATGGTCCTGCCTGGCGGTAACAGCTCATGATGAATAATGCCCTTCCAATCCCGCTATACACACAGCATCACCTTGTTGCGAGTTAACCCGGGTTTCGTCACGGTCTGTGAAGCCTGACCGGCCTTTGACCACGATCTTTTTCGCACGTTCTTGTCGTACATGATCCACTTTTCATCACCAGTTATCAGCTTCTTCAAAAATGGTTCGGTTTCATTACGTCGTAATAAAGAATCACAAATGAGTACACGGTTCATTAGGTTTCTTTCAGTGAGCTCATGAGGCACCCAAATATCGAGCTTTTTTGTGCACCCAGCTTTTTTCAAATGCGCCAAAACCGTTTTGTGGTCAATTCCCAGTTCTCCAGCTACATCGTAACTACTAATATGCCGATCTTGCTCCACTTTTTCAAAAATGGCATCAATTTTGTCCGTTGTTACGGACGCCCTGTTGGGCGACCAGAGCGACGTTCATCTTTGATGTCAAAATTTCCGGATTGAAAACGCTTAAACCAAATTTGCGCTACTCTCACAGATACTGCATTAGGTCCATAAACATCACAAATTTTTTTCGCGGCTTGTGTTGCATTTTTACCTTTTTCTAGTAAAATTTTTAATGTATCGAATTTCTTCATTAGATTCACTCATTTTAACAATAAGAAAAACAAATGACAATCACACATTTTCCTAATTTGAATTTGTCTTTTTTAAAATTAAAACATTTTTAATGATACCAGCTTGTTGATTCATTGATGATTTGTAAGTCGTGGTAGTGTAATGGCTAGCGCACGCGGCCCAAACTCAAAGCGCGCACGGGTTCGATCCTGGCCGAAACGCATGCACCGCTTAGTTTTCTGACCTAATGTGCATATTATTACAATTACTACGTGCTAATAACGGTGAAGGAAAACATCGTGATGCAACCTGCACATCGAGATAATCGATGTGTCAAACCTGCCAAGCCGCCTTGGACAAGTGTGGCGGGTATACTGTCCGTTCCCGTATAGTGGGAGGCCCGAGCCCAGCAGTGGGACATTTATGGGCTGCTATTATGTATATTTTATTATATAATAATACCAAAACCAGCCAGATACAAACGGTATAGCCAAAGAGATCTTATTACATACAAGTTCATACATACTATATACGAAAAGACTTTTCCCCAACCTATTATTTAAGAATTACTGAACCTAACATAATTAATTTAGCTTTTCTGTAATGTTATTTTTTCTCAGTAAGGTTATTATATTATTATTATAACCTATTTAATTCCTATTAGTTATGTTGTATTCTAACTCTTAAGATTATAAAAAGAATGCTGAGCCTAGATCGCCGTTGTCTATGGTAATATGCCCAGAGAGCTGGGAACGTTACCTCACTGGAGCGTCATACTGATCCGTTACCTGAGAGATAAACCAGCCCTCTGATCAATCACTTGAAGAGTTGATTATACATTTTGAGATTTTTTTATAGGACGAAGAACTCTGTATCTTACCATGGTCTCAAGTGTACATGTTCCAATAGTGTCAACAGCAAACGGAACCTTCATATATAATTGGATTGTACATAATTATGTGGCGTACTATTTAATATTTGTCCATTTGTTTTACAGTGAAGTGGCTTCCTTTAACAACATGAGTACAAGCAGGACCTACGTGATGTGGTGTTAAATATGCTATGCTGCACATGCAGAATTTTTTCCAAGGGCCACGTTGGTGACTCCCGTAGTCTTCTTGTTTCTTTGCAACAGATAAAATGTAAGACACTTTTAACAAAACTTTTAATTTTTGACTTATTTGGTTGATTTTTAAAAAGTAAAATATCGAAAAACAATAGGGAGACTGTGTGTGTGTATGTTGTAGGCTACTAAATTTGTTGTTAGTTATATTTTAAATTGGATGTCATTCTTAGTATGCTTTTTCTATCTACAAATATGAAGTATCTTTAAATACTTTATTAAATTTTAATAATATAGTAAATTAATAAAAGTTTTGTAAGACTGTAAATGAGATACAAATTCTCTTTTAAAGTTTTGTAATACACGAACCAAAAACGAAAATACTATTCACAGCAGCTGCTTGAATATAAAATGGCTTTAATTAATTTCATTTTCCATTAAAAATCAAAATATATCACTCATTACTATTATAATTAGTTCTCAAACTTATTGAATAATCGT
Organism: Dendrolimus houi; assembly: GCA_039645545.1. NCBI lineage: Eukaryota > Metazoa > Arthropoda > Insecta > Lepidoptera > Lasiocampidae > Dendrolimus > Dendrolimus houi. Next base: position 13,278,450 of record CM077132.1, read on the forward strand.
CGGCCATTTAATTGTTATATTTGAATTCTGTTTTAATCAGTCGTGAGCTTGTATAATGGAGATCATTTTAAATAATTTTTTATCCAAATTATAAAAATTAACATGCGCTTGACATTTTTTATATCTTACGATTCCACGTAGGACGAGAATTAAAATTATTATGCAGCGTGCATTTTTGTAAGTAGCCATTTCGTTGAAAGTCGCTTTTTATCACAAAAGATAATTTAAGATAACATAATACACATCAATAACACCTGCTTCTTACTTCCAGAAAATAATCTTCCAGAAGAAGCAAATATTTATAACAAGCCGGTCTCATTGCTTTTTAAGTTTAAATTAATTGATTTGAATTTTAAATTCATCCATTAACATTCAAATGATTCTTTTTAATATCCTTAAAAAGAAAAAGTCTATTGTATTAACATTAGAGTTTTGATGTTCCAGTTACAGATTAAAGAGTGAAAAAATCTGGCAAGTACGAGGCAGACCAGAAAGTATGAAGAGTTCCGTAGAGCTGAGAAACATCCAGTATTTTCATCATTTGGCTAAGAATTCTTATAAAATCTAATCACAAATACGCACTTTAACTAGTTTTAAGATTTTTTTATTGAAAGGTTCCTGAACTCCTACAAGGTATTTAAAAAAAAAAAACCAGTTTATGGCTCAAGGTTTGAGGAAGGGTTGCAATTATACTAACTGGGAAACAAATATTTGCCCAAACATGGATTTGAGAGTCATTGAGGAACATTGTCAGAAATGGAGAAAGAACACTAATTCCTGTGGCTGGGTGGTCTGCCGTAAGACGCGACCATACAATCCACTGCCAGGTGGTGGGGTATTTGCCGTCTAGATGGCTAACACCCCTAGTTTAGAGCGTGCAGCCATAACAACCATGAGTTGTGTTTTGACATCGATGGACATGTTCCAGTTCTCCTTCGAGCCCGGCAGAATATTAGTAGTACTTTTGGTTTTGCAGATTTCCACAGGCGACGGTAACCAGTGTGCATCGATTGGACCGCCAGCCTTCTGCTGTAATTCCAGCAATAACAAAACTTCCAGTCATATTTCATCCGTGTTGACAAATTAGTTCAGACGTACAGACATACGGAGAGACATGACTAAATCATAAGGTTTCCGCTGCCTCCGTAATACCAACGGAACCTTAAAAATGTACTGTATCAACATTTTAGTTTTGGTGTTCGAGTTAAAGATTAAAAGAGTGAAAAATAAAAAGAGAAATAGGGCGTTGAACTTTGAAATATTAATTAAAGAACGCTGTAGAGATATTCAAATTATTAAGAAAAAAAGTGTACCCGACAATTTAAGAACTTCGAAAAGCGTCGAGGCAAATTGTTTTTTAAAAAGCCGTCACAACTAAAATTCTTACCTACACGGATCTTAATTGTTGTCTGATCGGTTCTTATGTTCGGGATCGTGGGGCGATTTAATCTCTCAGCTTGATCGGAGCCGTTATTCTGCAATGAAACCTTTTTTACTCGCATTTTATTTTTGATCATCTTTATGAGGTTTGTTAACAATCTTTATTTCAAGAGTTTTTGTTTATATCGCATTTTAATGTAATGAGCATCAGTCTCTTATATAAAGCCAATTAAAAGCAGCTTTTGATTCAAGCTTTTAACTTGTTCTTTTAATAGAGTGTACCTACATAACATGAATATTTAACCGTTTATTACTTGTGTAATAAAAGAGTTTAAATCCTATTTATATATTTAGTTAGATTAAGAAATCAAGATTTTAGTGTAAAAAAATGAAAAATGTGTGTGATACTTTACTTACTTGAGCACACTTTAGTAATAGTCATTATGAACGAACAAGTGAAGGTTTCTACAACGTGGAAGTCAAAAAAGCCTTATGCGATAACCGTTTGAGTAAATGTTAATGCCTTTCTCTCAAAACGAGCAATGCTATGTCCAATACTTGTTAGAAATACTATGCTGATTTTGTCCTATTACGTTAAGATCTCTGCGTATTCTTAGAATATCGACACTGGATACCATAAAATTTTGCTGTTAGTCATTTGAAAATGACCATGTTCGTGGCAGTCTATGAACTGTGGAGTATTTCGTTCCGTAGAGGTGCTCAAAGTCCACAATTGTCATTTGGTTGTACAACCCTCGAAAAAGTATTTAATGCAAAGTACGCCATATCTCACAAACTACCCAACTGATCTTGTATAAACTAATTTTCATTGTAAATATTGTTACAAATGCGGGACTCGAATTACAATGCCGTTGGAATTATTATAGAGTTTATTAGAACTATACAAACACGTATAACACAGATACAAATAAAACCGAACACAACAAATCAAAACGTAATACAGAAGGTCGTAATTCAGTAAAACGCGCCAAAGTCGGTCACTATTAGATTCCCGATTGAACACACGTCACGCCTTGATCGTGGTTCTCGCTCGACTTCCCCCTCTCTCCATCAGGCCATCATTTTGTACTGCACAAATGCAAATGTGCCCGTATTGTATCGTCGACATAGTTTCCCAGAATCAGCTTGTACTTAATCCGTAGCACCTGGCTAATAATAACTGCATGTGGCCATAAACGAGTACAATAGGCTGTTCTCCACAATAACTAGAAACGTATACCAATAAATAAGTGAACAAAAGAAGACGATCATAAAAGGATTACAATTAGTTCAAATGCCGACAGGTGATAAATGTGCTTTTACAGACTGTACGTGGAATTTGCCTTTGTCGAAGCTTAAGTTGTAACAATATTTTTATGTTCTACTACCCTGAATTTTTCAAATTGTTCTATCTCATAGCTTAGAATTAGAGACAGTGATACAATTTTTATGTACAAATATGACAATATTATATTATTTACAACACTTCCATTTTTGCCATTTTATAGTAGAACAGTAAAAAAACCAAGACCATTGTGAAGTAACTTCGAAGTGAGGTATGATATAATTTTCTTGTTAGTTCTATTACAGAATAGGTACCTAAACTTTAATTGAAAGTGCAGTGCCTTACGCTCACGGCCCCCGTTCTCAAAACATTATTATTACGAACAGCTCCTGAGGTAAGCATCGGAAATTGATTCTTATCGTGACGACATTATTACTAGACCAGATAAAAACAAACTTGGCTTACCGTTTCACTGTCTATAATTATTTCTTTATTTATTGACGTAAAAGTCTATTATCTATCTACAAAACGTGTGTTTACAGCGTAATTGTTTCGTCACAGCCAACCCACGCTTTTGGTGGCCAAATCTATAACGGTATTATTGAAAATAGTGTTGTTTGATGAGATGGAAATGAATGATATGGTTAGAACAGAAGTCTGTCGAGCATTTATTATTTTGCATTTATAATAAATCCAAGGGATACACTATAGTATTGTAAACTGTGGGTATACAAGACTTCTATAAATATTGTGTTTGTGTTTAATTGTATACATAGTCATGTTTTGGAATATGTTTGCTCGAATTTAGATTATAGGATTGTAATATGTCAGAAAGTAAATTGTTGTATTTTCATAATACAAGTGAAGTGTTCTTTTGACAATAAAGTCCCTTAGTCCATATTGCTGCAACTACCATATCCGATGCCGTAATCGCAACATCGTGACAAAACTAAAATCGAGATTATACATACATACATATTATGACGCCTGTTTTCAATAAGGGTTCAAATTCAATAAGGGATTATCCTGACTAACTTTCCTTCCTGATAATGCTATATGTCATATAATGAAAACAGATTTTTGTAAACTATACTTTATATGGCTAAAACTACTGACATTTCCATCATTATACATTTATGTTGTTGCTTTGTTTGTTAAAAATAATTTACATTTATACACTAAATGCAACAGTAAGCGCCACAACAGAACATATCTGCTTTCACTTCCTTCGTAAACCACTTTATTTCAAAACAGTCAATCGGTATGGTGACTAAAATTAATAATAAACTACCACTAAAAAACTCAACATCAAAAGCTTTAAAATAAAATTACGACAATTATTAATAAATAAAGCATATTACGCAATACATGAGTATCTTACTGACCCAAATACAATGATACAGGAGTCTGATTTTGCGACATCCTAAATATTGTAACCATTAATATTTTAAATTGTATTGTTACGAGTTGCAGAACTCGAATTGAAATGCTGTTGGAGTTATTATAGAGTTTATTAGAACTATACAAATACGTATAACACAGGTACAAATATAACCGAACGTAATAAGTCCAAACGTAATGCAGGAGATCATAATTCAAATACACGCTCAAAGTCCGTCACTAAACAGATTACTGAATGTACACAAGTCTTGCTTTGCTCGTGGTTATCGCTCGGCTGCTCATCTCTCCATTGGAGCATTGCTTTATACTGCACAAATGCGTGGATCGAATTTCTTAGAATCAGTTTATACTTTTAAATCCGAGATACCTGGCAGCGATCATAATACAACAACAGGCTGTAAAAGATTACAATACACAATGGGCAGTTTTTTAATCACAAATTTTAAACATAAAGTAAACAAAAGAACTCCAAATACCGAAAAGGTAATAAAACGTGCTTCTACAGGGCTGCAGGTGTGAATTTGTCCTTGTCGGCACCTAGGTCGTAACAGTATATTCATTTGTATTTAGACATTAGTAGTTTTAAATTCCATTATTTTGTAAGCTACATATGTGGCAGGATACAGTGATAACTAATTGTTATAATTATGGACATCATATTCAAACCTGTATACACAAAATAAATTGATTCAACTTTGACTTCCATCTACTTTCATTAACCTCTTCATACATGCACGTTTATTTGAGATGCTTTTGACCTGACCTCTCGTTCCTGTCATCGAGAACGTCACTGTGTGAAAATTCGCGTAATTATCTTAGATAAGATTATCGGGTATACTTCCCTTTACCATAAAACGGATAGGCATACTAAGCAGTGGGAGGTTTATGAATAATGCTATTGAGTTAAACGTAGCTCTCATTTACGTGGCAGTTTATAAAACCTTTCAACATTGGCAACTTTCAATCTGAAAAAACAACATTTCGAGCCTCCATCAAATGACAAAGGCTTATTGCATAATAAGAAGTTGAACCAAAAAACTTGCTCAGAACTGTCGAAGTGGGATAATCTGGCGGATTGGATCGCAAGTCAACCAGACGTTCCAAGAGAAATTTATACCCCAACTTTACACATCAGTTTTTCTTATCTCCAACTTTGTAGAAACTCGCAATCTACGGCGTACATTGCGGTTAAGATACCTCAAAGATTCTCAGAGGTTAAACCAATAATATGTGCAGGTAATAAAACCCTTTTACAGACCTCTCCGAGGGGTATTTTGATTTAATTAAGTTTTATTAGTGGTAATTTTTAAAGTTGCGGTTTATGCGAGCACTTTATAAATATTAGAGCTCTGTATACTTTTGTAAATGTTTATTGTAGTAGTGAGTAATAAAGTATAAAATATATTACTGCTTATATATTCAGTGCGTAGATATTTGGAACGCATACTTTTTTAATTTTATAAGACACTGAATCTGCTTTTCTGGATTGATACAAGATCAGTCCTGGATAAATGTCTCCTTCCTGTATTAGGTCCGCTCCATTAGGTATAGAGGAATAAGCGGTTGCCTGCCTCGCTTGTTCAAGGAAAATTGGCGGGTTTTAGACATAAAGATTACCGATGTCTAAATCCCGTCAGATGTTAGCAGGTGATCATTATAACAATATGCGCAATAAATATATCAATAATAAGAAGTGCATCTTCCTCGGCCAGTATTCAAACTTACATAATGGAAATGAAAATCTTTAGCTTATAATGTACTGTGGCTCATGGTTTTACTTGCATTATCTAATTGTAGTTCACATCATTTATCATCATCATCATTGCGAAAATATGACCATGTTTCTGAATTTCGTATGAAGTTCAAGTGGCTTCCTATTCGTTTTGGCCGGAATACTCACATTCTAATTCTCCTTTATAATATACTATTTAATCCTAATAGTCCTCCTTACCTTAAGGAATGTTTTGATTTCCTTCGCCTCTCCACTTCTCACAATTTGCGCTCAGATACATGTCGTAGACTCCTGACACCTGCATACACTTCATCCTTTTATGATAACTCTTTTACAGTGCAGGCTGTCAAACTACGGAATGTGTTGCCTCTTACTGTCAGAGAGGCCAAAACATTACCTACATTTCGGAACTCCCTTAGAAAGTACTATTTGTCTTTAAATAAATATGTGTAATATATTAAACATTTACTTATTTATCTATTGTAATATATGTTAATATAAAATGCTTGTCACATATAATGTTAATAAGTGAATTTATTTAGTTTTTTATTGTATATACGTAAATATATTAGTATTATATTAATGTATGTATTCAATTTATTATTATTATTAATAATTTATAAATGAGTGTAATATGTATATTTAAATTGTATAGTCCTATCTTTTTTCTGCTCCACCTACATCGCCAGATTAGTTAAGAATTTCTTTTAAGCTAGGTTACCTGGAAGAGATCGCTTTTAGCGATAAGGCCGTCTGTTGTTATGCCAAGAAGTTTTGTAATTATGCATTTTGTTTCTGTATTTGTTTATTTTGGTGAGCAATAAAGTGTTATCTATCTGTTATCTATCATTTACATACGCAAAAATCTGGCAAGGTTAAGAAGTAGGTATAAATAGACCCATACGAGCAAAGCCGCGGCCACATCTAAATATGATTCGCAGGTATTTATAGAGCGGTACTTTAATAGCAGAAATCAAATTGCTAATTATGGTCGTTACGTTGTTAACATATAAGATACTATATTAATGATATCAACCACTTAAGGATAATTTAAGTCACAAGAGATTATGCGAGATAGCATTCCTAGGAAGTTTAAAGAGTATTAAAATCAGGTTCACGGATAAGAACCCAGCTTGATGTTATCATTGGTATAAAATGTTCTTTGTCAAAATATGAGTACAGCTTGGTCATATGCATAGTGCAAAATTTTTAGAAAATTATGTAATTGGAGTCATAGCTAAGGCACCGTTGCCTTACTTTGAAGTTGTCAGACTGAATACTGGCAGAGGCCACGCGATACTTAGGCGAATTGTTTAGACTAATGAGCAATTGCTATTGAAGTTGTTGTGTATTAATATCAAAGAAAAATATCATATAAGAAAATTTAAGATCTCTGATGTGTGAAAGCTGCATTATATTGGTATAAAAGAAGATAAAAAAAATTAAAAGAAGCAAAAAGGAGAAGTAAGAAGAAGAACAAACAAAATGTATTTTCCATAAAATTAAGAAGCTGAAGAACAGCGGTCAGAGTTTTATGGACTGATAAGACTTATAATAACTTATTAAATAAATGGCTGCGCTTTGAATCTGAGTGGCATGATATTAAGGGTGATTTGAGTTTAGAGGTATACGTACGCCTTATATATAGCCACTAGACCTGTTATTGGGGTTAGAATACAAGTCTTTACAATCCACAAACAAGTTTTGAATGAATAATTGGAAAAACAAAAATTGTTAGATAAGAAAGGTTATGTCATTTTTGTTGATAACAAAGTGTGATTTGTATTTAGGATAGGATATTTCTATTTGTTTATAAACACTTGAACTGTTTTTGAGTTTAGGAAACAAGTTTGGGATTAGTTATTATAATTTTAAAGTTCAAAATAATAAATCACAGTTATGTAACTTTTTTACTTTACGACTTGTCAAACAAAGTATAGAGATGATAAATGGTAAAGAATCAATATGACAATAAAATCGATTTTTAAATACAACAATCGTTTTTTTCCTTATATATTACGAGTTTGAATTAGTAGTCTGTATTTTTAATCGATTTGTTTTTATTAACAAAATCTATGTACAATTTTCATCTCTATTGGCAACCATTGCGACATTTTTTTTATTCCATTTCTCTTTGATTTATGCGCCTGTTTTATTTAAAGAAATCCTCTTCCTGTTTTTTTGGGTGTGATATAGATAAACGGGACGTAAATTAATGGTGATTTGAGTTTAGGGATATACTTACGTTTTATTTGTAGCCAGTAAAGTTGTGAGGGACGGTCGGAAATTACGACCAGTGATTAGCACGGTGAGTCAGGTTAGGTTAGGTTAGACTTCAGACCGCAGTCTGGGCCGAAGCTTTGAACCGCAAAAAGATCGCCCTCCTGCGTCGTCCGCAGAGGGCGATGGCCATCAAGGCCACGATTTCGTTTGAAGCTGCTTGCGCACTAGCAGGAACCCCTCCTTGGGACATGGACGCAAGAGTTCTTGCGTTAGTATATCGCTAGCGTATAGAAAGTATTCAGAGGGGGCAAAGACTTTCACCTATAGAGATCCAAACTACGAGATCAAGCAAGCAAGAGCAAATGCTGCTCTCTCCTATGTTCAAGGCTGGCGTGTCCGAAATAAGCTTAAATTTGCCGCTCACAAAACGAAAGCTGTGACTTTCACTCGGAAATTGAAATACGACACCCCAAGATGGAACATGGGAGGGGTCAGCATAGAGATGGCCTCAGAGGTTAAGGTCCTAGGTGTCACCATTGACAGCAGCTTAACTTTTAACTCGCACATATGTGCAGTATTTGCGAAAGGAATAAAATTCCAGAAGCAATTATCGCGCCGCGGGTCACCTGGGGACTTAACCCTGAGATCGTCCGGATCATGTACACAGCGGTGTTGGAGCCAGTAATCCTGTATGTAGCGAGCGTCTGGGCGCCTTCAGCTACAAGGTTGTGTGTGCGTAAGCAATCCAACATGGTCCAACGAGGATTTGCTCAGAAAATGTGTCGCGCATATAAGACCGTCTCCCTGAACTCAGCAATGGTGTTGGCTGGTCTGCTCCCCCTTGACTACCGTATAAAGGAAGTTGCTTCCTTATACGAGGCCAAGAAGGGGGTAGAGCAGCCAATGCTTGGGGACAGGGAGATGGAAATGCGAGTTGCTTACGCTGATACAACTCACCCGGCCTCACAGATCGAGTTACAGTTTAGCTGCCTGATGGACCAGGAACAGGTGGATCCGCAACGCTAACAGGCGGTGCGTATCTTCACGAACGGCAGTTTAATCGAAAGAAAGGTCGGAGCCTCATTATCCTTTTGGGATAATGAGGTCGAGATCAAAAGCCGGAAGATTAAACTGGCGTCCTTTTGCACGGTCTACCAGGCAGAAATGCTGGCGATACGTGAGGCTACGGTGTCGGCTTGGAAGCGTCCAGAAAGAAGCTTTGGAATATATAGTGATTCCAGATCGGCGTTGCAGGCGGTGTGCAACTGGAGCTCCGTAAATCCACTTGCAGCGGAAGCCAGGGAAAACATCCAGCAGTGTGTTTCCCAAGGGAAGGTGGTAAGTCTGTACTGGGTGAAGGCCCACGTTGACGTCAGAGAAAACGAGCGGGGGATGAGTTGGCGAAAGCGGCGGCACTTTCTCTGAAAGTGAGGCCGCTTTACGACAAGTGTCCGGTTTCCTTCGTCAAACGGCAATTCCGCACGGGGACAGTTGACGAATGGAACCAGAGATACTGTCAAGAGTCAACGGCATCCGTTACGAAACTCTTTTTCCCTGAAGTCTCGCGGGCCTATAAGGTAGTTAGGCGGGTCGGCCTCACCGGCCTGCACACCCAGCTCTTCACGGGGCACGGGGGATTCTCGGAGTACCTGAACCGGTTTGGGTGCAAAGAGAATCCCTCGTGCATCTGCGGTGAGGAGCAACAAGAGGACGTCCCGCATCTCATTTTTTGGTGCCCGGTTTATACCCGGGAAAGATATAACTGTGAAAGCAAGCTTCGCGTCGCAATAAAGTACGACAACATGGCAGAACTTATGTCCAAACGAAATATAGAGGACTTCATTGCATTTTGCCTAGAAATAGTAAAAAGTGTAAACAGTAAGAATAAAACAACAGTTGCATACGATGTACAATTAATATATATTTAATTATATATACATAATTTACAGATAAAAACAATAGCAAATAAGCAAATAGATATGTAGTCCACAACGAAAAAAACATAAAAATTCATAGTAATAAAGTAAACAGTATTTTAGTACATAAATATCAGAAGTGTTAAAAAGAGGTCAGGTAAAAAGCATTTCAAATAAACGTGCATGTATGAAGAGGTTAATGAAAGTAGGTGAAGTGAAAGTTGTTTGTCAGGATCGTCGTAAGTGGAGATCCATAATCTCTGCCTACCCCTATGGGAAACAGGCGTGATATTATGTATGTATGTATGTAGTACATAAATAGTAGAATATATAGTTGAATTATATAAAGTAGCAAAAATAGATGATAAGAAGCTTGTAATAGTGTAAGTAAGGTAGCATAAGAAAGAATGTAGTGCCTATCACAGATATTAGAAATTAAAAGTAGAAATAGGAAAAATTGTATAAAAAGTAAAAGTTTGTAAAAATTCTATGTAAAACTTTAAAAATTTGGAAATAATTTTGTATAAATTTGGAAGTAAAAAGATATATGAGTATTAAGAAAACATTGTAAAAGTTATTTTTTGATTAATTAAAGAAATAAAAAGACAAGACAAAAAAAGAGAAAGAAATAAAGAAAAGATCAAAATAAAAGTAAAAATACAAAAATATATATATAAACCCCCTGAAAATATTAAGCCCGAGCAATCTCGTTCGCTCGGAGAGAGGAGAATAAAAAAATTAAAAAAACTACGAGATCTGAATTAATACAGTGCATGGTTGAGCTGTGGCAATGGCGACTGGCACGGCCCAGTTCTGGCCACACCACTGCTTCAGCAATTTGTCCCGTTCTCCCGGAATGGTTAAACAGGCAACATGGCTCCCTTACATTTCGTCTGACACAGGTACTTTCGGGACATGGGTGTTTCGGAAGGTACCTGTGTCGGCTTGCTGGAAGGAAGCCATATTGCCTGTTTCAAGATGTCACCACTGTGATACCTGCCTTGAGGATACTGCCCATCACACGCTGCAATCATGCCCCGAGTGAGCGGATGAGCGCAACGTGCTAATGAACGTAGTGGGGACTGACTTGTCACTATTGGCCATAGTACGCAATATGGTCGACAGTGAAAAATTTTAGGAGGCGGTTCAAAACTTCTGCGACAGGGTGATGTCGCAAAAGGAGGCGGCGGAAAGAGAACGGGAGGAATCAGCACCCGTGGCTTCGATCTACCGCCGTAGACCAGGGTGCCGAAAAAGGGACTATCACCAGTCCCTCCCGCTAACAGCGACCTGGAACGATAAGATTCGGGGATACTTATCGTTCAAATAGCGGTCGAGAGATGGCGCTGCGTGTGGATTTCCGCACACGCGTGTAATTGTTTTTTTCGCTGGAAGGAGGGTCTATAAGAGCCACCGCCGTCAGGGCCATCGGATGTGTCTTTGCTTCCCGAGGTCCTGACACACGGCATCAAGATGGAACAAAGAGGTGGTTTAGTTGATAGGTCCCAGCATGCCATCGGGAGTCCAACACTACCCTACCATAGTCCCCAAAGAGTAGGGTGTCCATGACGGATTACATCTCGTAAAAAAAAAAGGTTAGACTTCAGACCAAAGCGCACGAGCCGAGACAGTGAAGCGAGGGTGCCGCGGCAGCGGCCGACCAGTGCCAGAACGTACTGGTCACCATTTACATATTTATTTATTGTTGACTGTTTAAACGATGATTAAAAATCGGTTATGACACTCGCCGACCGCTGCCGTGGCACGCTCGCATTGCTCGCTCGGCTTGTGGGCTTTAATCTGTGTTTTAAACTGTTTTGAATCTTTTTTACATTGACTACTAGCTTTCTTCTGGATTTTTCATATTTGGACGTATGACATAAGTACAATATTAATGAAAAAACAGTATGGCTGTGTTTACAAAAAATTAATATCTCAAGAACTACACGTTTCCCAGACGTAGCAGATGCAAAAGCGTTAAGTACGCCTCCTTCACACCCCCCCCCCCACTATTTAATATTCAGTGATTACAAAGCTAAAGTTTAACCAATTAAACCTATTCCATATTTTTGTATCATTAGCAAGTCTATGTTTGGTGGTAATTAAAGAATATACATATTACACCCCCATAGTGGGAAGCCGGAGCCCAGCAGTAGGACGCTAATGGGATGTTATTATAATTTATTTTTAATACATATACTTATATACCGAAGTTCAGAATTGTAATTTATTGCATAACAGTTCCCAAAGTGTTAAGAATTGCAACATAAATCCAACGCTTATCAGGAACATAGGAAATATTTACTTATATTTTTAACGCTTTAGTACTTTAGTTTAGTAAATTAAAAAATAAATATAAATTATCGACTGGGAATAAGAAACAATTTGCAAACTTTGGCAACTCCCTTTCCTAATATGTAGTAGCCGTTGTTGTCTCATGGCATTAAGCTTGTAGAACACTCAGTGGGTGGCGTTTACTCAGTCAAGGCGCTTATCGTACCGGGCTTCTTAATGACAGCTATTCGGTAATGGACTCACGACTTAAGCAAGGATGTACTTTTATGATAATTAGTACGATCCAATATTTATTCGAGCCGCTTTATAGGCCGCCCTTTATCTTCATGTTTATTGGTATTACTTCTGCTTCCAGTCCGGATTACTCAATGTTAATTACCTGTTCCATTTAACTTTTAGGATTTTAATTGCAATCATCATTATTATACATATAATATCAACTCACAAACATCCCTGTTATAAACTCGAGCCTTCCTAATTTAGGGGAAGCAGATGGCATACTTGCTACGTTTATCCAAGGTAGAGGGTGTCACATTTCGGTAATATCAATATCAAGGTTTCCTCATGTGCTCCTTTACCGTAGCACGTGCTTGATTGCGTGCGTGCTACTTGTGCTTTACAAAGCAAAAATTATGCCGTATATAGAATACTGCTTACACTTATGGGCTGGAGCACCCGCTCACCAGACGGACCCTCTTGACTCTATCCAGCTTCCCGCCGTTCGTATAGTTGACGATCCCATATTAATAGGCAGTTTAGAATCGTTTAACCTTTGGAGAGACTTTGCGTCCCTCTGCGTATACTACCGCCTGTACAGCGGAGAGCGTTCCGAGGAACTGTTTGATCTGGTGCCAACGCCTCATTTTTACAACCGCACCGCTCACTTTCGAAGGGATATTCACCCCCATTTCCTGGAGCTCCCACGCTCAACTACGCAACGGTTCTCTAGAACGTTTATTCCGCGTAAAACAATGATCTGGAGGGAACTTCCCGCCGAGGTTTTCCCTCTGCGCTACGACATGGGTTCTATTAAGAACGGCGTTATAAAATTTCTTAGAGGCCAGCAACGCGTTGGCAACGCCCTTGGTGTTGCAAACGTCCATAGGAGATGGTCTGTCTTGATGGATGATCTTCCATCAAGCGAGCCGTCCGTCTGTTTGCCTGTTTCAGGCAATAAAAAAAACGTGCTAATTGTAACATATACCTATATAAGTACACATCAAATATGCCGAATCAGTTCGTACTCCACGATCAGGATTCGAAACAACGTTAATAAATTCCAGTTGCCACGACTTTGTTATACTTTTTATTATTGTAATTTTGGTTTCCTTTTCAGGCGAAATCTAAAAGATTTCCCTATAATAAATATATCTATACACACACACATATATATAATTAATTGAAAAACATCAATATAAAATTCAGTGAAAATCAATTCATCTGCTTTACTATGAGGAGGCAACAGACAATTAAATTTAGTTTAATTCTTGTATACATCTTTTTCTTAGGTAGGCCTAAATATGTATACAAAGAAAATCTTATCGGTTTTATCCGATTAGCTTCGCTACAGTAATGGTGAGTGTAACAAAGACAATAAGTACAAAGTAGCAGCGTTTCGTCTAATGCAATGGCTACCGGAACAAAATGTTACATCATTACGTCATTAAAGATAATCGAGGCAATTTTTCACACACATTTTTTCATGTACGACTGGCTACACTTAGAATATAAGGCACCATTCACATTGTTATTCTCTGTTCTACTTGCTCTGTATCCTATAAAGTTGTAGTATAACTTATTAAATAAGTTAAGGCACCATATTAGTGAGATTTATGTACGAGTAAGACCTACAGATATATTATTTCACTGAATAAAATACAACTATTTGAAAAAAATATTGATTCGAGAATGCTTTTGAAACTGTTGACTAAGTAGGCTGTACTATAACGACATAGGCAAAAGCATGGAGCTGCGTATCATGAAGATTAATAATTGACTATGCTGCAGATGTGTGGAATTATGTCGTAGGACGGCGTTAGTCGCTTTTGTATTGCTGACATTTTTCATGTCCATGATATAGCAATTAAACTGCAAGATAGTTGACTACATTGTTACAACCATGTTTTGCGGAAATCGCCTGGATATATGGAACAAATATGTTATCAAATCTCCCCCGTAAGGCCTTGTAATAAAGTCAGGTCTCCAAGAAATGCTGAGTTGAAGTCGCTTTTTAGATCTAATTTCAAATAATACTCGGCTTACAGGTCTTTCTTATCAGACCGTAGAACTCTACAAAAAAGTTGCCGCAAAGTAATGTCTGAATTATAAAACTTTGGATTTAGTGATTTAAAATTATTTATTAGTATAGAAGGTTATAGAATTTTGACATTTCAGTTTAGGCTAAGCATAATTCGAATCACTATAAATGTAAAGCATATTTTAATAGAGCGAAATCAAATCTCAAGTGTGTATCTAACCTAATACGTTTCCTTAATCTTGTATCAAGAAAAAACATGATTGATGCTGTGGATACACGAGTAAGTTTTTACTCAAAAATTGCGACATGTTTTCTTTGATCATTAAACACATACGTGTTATAACAAAAAATCAATATATGAGCTTGTCTTACTTTGGATGAAAAAGTAAATAATGATTTATGATGGAAAGATACATTATCTTCTTAATTATGACCACTGACAAGAAACGGTAATCGAAAAAATAATAAAGTAATGAAACTGTAAGTTTGGCTACGTTTTGTTGATGGATTATTATCTAGATAATATTCTAGCACAATATTTACTAATAAGAGGAACACTAGGAAAGACAAACAGCAAAAATGTTTTGTTAATATGTAAAAGTAATTTCAACGTTACGATCTAACCTATAGAGGCTAATAAGTAATATATTTTTAACCTAATATTCTACAAAACAAGTTATAGCTAAGAATGTGTTCATTGAATCTTAACTTAATCAGTGTCTGTTAGGGCGCATTCACACGTTCTCGTGTCCTAAACATAACTTACTAGCTGTTTCTATTTTTCACTATACACTAGATCGACTGAAACGGCTTAGTTATTTTGAGTCTTCGCACAGTTAAAATACCGCTATACAAACCTCTTAAATGGGGGATACATGGCTAGATGGCGCCATGAGTCATTTTCTTTTGTTTTTTGATGATTTGGTACTATAGTATATTTTTTATCAAACAAGCCAAAAATAAATTTTTTATTCACATTTTAAATGATTGACTATTTTTTTTTAAAAATATATGTGGGATTGTGAATATTTCTGAGCGTATGAGTGGTTTTACATAGAGTAGTTGAGAGTATTTCCGAACGATGTGTGAGCGAGAAAGATAAATGAAAGAAAAGATTTTAAAAGATAAATAATAAACGATGGTGGTAAAAAGGATAAAAGACGATCGAATGGGAGAGTGGTGCTGGTGCTGGACGAAGTACGAGTGTTATAAGATGATAAATTGTAAGATGTGTTATTTAAAGATGTTTTAAGAAGATATTAAAAGAAGACTGACAAATATTTAAGAAATTGAAACAATTTTACTCATTTCAACTCCACGTATAATATGTTGATTGTGATGCTAATATTGCTATGATTATCAATTAATTTTGTAAATTGACATCTCTGTTGAACGATTTCATTTCAAAAAGTCACTGAATTAAAACTGTTTGTTTCAAAGTAATCGAAACATTATGACTATTACTACCATTTCATAAATTAAACCGCATTTCAACTGCAATACGAATTTACAAATGAAAGCACAATAAATCACTGGCAAAAAGATGATAGTAAGCTACAGTATTGTTAGTTGACGTGGTTCGCGACACATCGTATTTCAAAGCGATTTCATTTATGAATAAATTTTACTCGCATTGTTTAGTATTATAATTATTATGTGTTCACATACAGATTGATATTTCACTTAGATTTAGATGTTTGTTGATAAATTTTGTATTTATGTCAATAAGTGGTGTGGTATTCGCTTCTAGAGTAGAGCTTCTAAAGCCGAATCTTTTGGACTACGTATTGAGTCGATATTTTTGAATAAAAAAATTAAATAGAGCCTAAAAAATACTTTTAACAAATATTTTTTTCAAAAATCCATTGGCTAGTTTTAAGCTATAGGTATGGGTAAATGATAAGGATTAATGTATGGGTATATGGGTCAGCACCCTTAATTTTTTCCTTCCTTCGCTTATTTTTTTAAAATTACTGCTCTGCTATATTTACTAAAGCTAATTACGTGACTTCGTCTGCATTCGTTTTGTATTAGCATCCCATCTTCTTCTTCTTTTACGAGCAGGCGGTTACCGCAACTCGACGACATAGCGCCTATTTTACGTGCGAGGGTGGATGAGGGTTTACTCCATCCCGCCCAGCTCCTCCAGGAAGTCCACCAATTTCTTGACGTTGCTGAAGACTTCTCGGAGGCTACCTGGGGCATCCAGATACTTCGCCCTGTATTGGGCCACCTCTCCGCATTCAAGCAGGCATCCTCTCATCATCTCCAGGCATCAGGCATCAGGCATCAGGCATCATCTCCAGGCATGCTCTGCCCAGGGGGCTGTCGGTGACACCTATATTGTAAAGATGTCTGTTAAAATTGCCATGTCCAGTGGATCAGCATCCCATAAAAAAAGTGTTGCATTTTTCGGAATGAAAACTTCAGTTTCAAGGTCGAATCGGAATTTTGTTTTAATATTTCTATGTTAATAGGTAAGTTAATGTTATTATTGCCTTAACTTATCTATGAATAACTTTTCTATTTCAAGTAGTAGTTTCTGAAATTTTTGCGTTTAGATTCATTATGTATATTCGTCCTAGTGTTGCTCATAACAAAAATACCCAGTATGGCTTCAAATCCCACTTTACATTTAATTTAGTTCTTCAATATAAAATTTGAACCAATGATTTTGAATGTCGCTATAATAGAGACTCTGAAACTTTAGAGATTTGAAGGTGTCTATGGCAAAAATTGCAGGATCTACAAGATCCTAGCTAACCCAATCGATGGCTGTAGTTATTTGTATTACATCCACTACGTGAATGTCAGGCAGCGTCTAACCACACGTACTTTACAAATTTTGAATTTACATACTTAAACAGCTTTATGTCGACACAGTAAAGCTGATTATAGCATATGCGAAATGTAAATGTGTTTGTAAGACTGTACCCAGATCTCGCTTCTGAGCGGTCAGTTCGAGCGATGGCTAATTAAGAACCCAACCTCAGAGGCTCGGTGGCATAAGGCACATTAAATGCGAGCTAAGTGAGCTACTGAGCTTGTCTTTCGTTGCATTAGAGAACTAACCACGTATTTACATTTTGCTAATACTATGCATAAAAGCACCTAGTACGACGGACGCTCTTGAAACATAAAAAATCGCTCGAGTGTAAGTAAGACCAGTATGGAAGAAAAAGATACATTACACCGGTCACATGTATATATATGCTACAAAATGATTGGAAAAGTAAAGAAGGAAATAAAGAAAGGGATAATAATAATTTATATTTTCTCGCAAGAATACAAAAGTGTTGGTTACAAAGTAAAATGTTAAGCAATATAATTTGATTTAATAGACTATTTAGCAATTTAAGTACTAGTCTTAAAATGATAACTTTTTGGATGTCCAACTTTGTGGAATGTCTATTTTTTAATTTGTCTATAGCGGCCTATAAACGTCTCACTCTGGGCGCGGACCATTATAGAGTAATAGAAGTTATACCCGTCAAGCCTATCTAAGATGAATAAGCGAGGATCATACACCAGGTATCTCGATGTGCAGATTTTGATATGATATTTTACATTAACACGTGGTAATTGTAACAATATACACAGGTTGGTCAGAAAAACGGTCTAAGCGGCATACTTCTCGGCAATCATTTACTCACGTCATCAGAATAAAACGTGGTGGGTTGGCCACTAAGTTACCTGGAATAATTTTGTATGCCTAAAGCGATATTCTGTGCTGCAATAATTTTACACGAGTTGAATTGCAAATAGTTCTACAGCTTTGATGCTACGAACTTATCTGTGTTTACATGTTTGCTTTGATAGGTTTAATTTGAATCAATTTGTCTATATAACAAGTATAATAAATTTATATTCGTTTATTTACACTAGATATTTGCTTTGGATATGTAATAAGTTTATTAAACGGGCGATAGACGTGCGATCAAGTATGTATGGGTACTTACGGTTCGACGACTTCTTCTCTTCTAAAAGTTCGCGTACATATTATGACGATAAAAGGTCTCACGTATTACAACATTTGTATAAAAACAAATAGACTTTATTAATGAATTATATATTTGTAATTGTTAAATTTTAAATTGTTTAACACACTGACACACACACACCCACCCACACGCTAACATAGTAATATAACATTAAAACTTACCACTACGTTTTAGTTTTGTATTCCACAGTTCATATCGAATAACCGTAATCGAGATATGAATTTCGTGGCAATACTGAGGGAAAAATTTTCAGTATACAAAGGTATGTGAAGTACCATCGGTATCGTAACGATCATAACTAACTATAACCATTTTTCTTATGGGGAAGACACAGGCGTTTCCAAATTAGTAAAAATTGTACCCACCAACTTTTTTCGTATAAGGTGAAAACTTGGAAACTAAAAAAAAACACGAAATAATATAGTGTTACAAACAACCTAAGCGCCGACAAAGATCAATTTCACATACAGATTTGTAGAAGCACATTTATTACTCGTCGGCATTTGAACTAATAACATTGAAACTATTGTAATTCTTTTATGACCGTCTTCTTTTGTTTACTTATTTATTGGCATACGTTTCTAGAGAACAGCCTTTTGTTGTATTGTAATCATTACCCAGGTGTTACGGATTTTAAAGTGCAAGCCGATTGTAGGAAATCCGGTCCACGTGGCCGGGCGGGCACATTGCACTTGTGCAGGATGAAACGATAGCCTGATTGAGGGAGGAAGGCAGTCGAGCGAGAACCACGATCGAAGCGAGAGTGTACTACAATTGGGAATCTTATAGTGACGGACATTGCGCGTTTTATTGCATTACGACCTTCTGCATTACGTTTGGACTTGTTGTGTTCGGTTATATTTGTACCTGTGTTATACGTGTTTGTATAGTTCTAATAAACTGTACAATAATTCCAACGGCATTTTAATTCGAGTCCCGTAACTCGTAACAATATTAAAAAAAAGTCGTTCAATAGTTTTTGAGGTATGAGATATTTCCGATAAAATTTTTTTGGAGTTAATTCCATAAATGATATGGATGTTTGTCCAGTTTACAGAACCCTTCGCTGTGCGTGCACTTGGCCGATTTATTTCTAATACATTAAAACAGACGTAATGTTTGACATTACGTCTACGGCTATATTTCAAGCAAATATAGTAACAAGTCAAAGGCATTCTCTTACATAGCAGGTGAACACGAACGGGGTATTAATATTCTCCGTATGTAGGAAACATCAAAATGCGCCGTTGTCTGCTGAACCCGCGGGGCCGTTATTACGATCTAAAATACCTTATTTTTACCTCACCTCGAGTGAAGAGCATTATTGTAATTTTTTTATTTAAGCAAGACTAAAGTAAGTGAAATATTTGAAATACATTTTTTATAATTTTAGTAGTTTAAGAGTTTAGTACCTTTCAGCTTAGCTAGTTTTCGCACCTTATTCAGAGCCATAGAGAGGAGCACGTTAGGCATTAGACTAAAAACAAAATAAACAGTGATAAAATACGCAAAAAGACCAAAATCTTTCACGCTTTAAGCACAATAGGAAAACTAAAATAGAGGTATGCAAGCCAGGAAGCCAGAAGAGAGGACTGAAGATGGCGCAAACGAGTCATATATTGGTTCCCCGGGGACAGCAAACGGGGAAGCGTTCAACCCATCAGATGGTGGAATGATGACATTCAAATAGTAGCAGGGAAATTATGGATACTGTCCAAATCTATTTGGACATAAAATTATTTAATGATATTTTTTAATTTAAATGGTTGTTTTTCTTTCGTTCATTCTTCCTGTTAATATGTATTCCTAATAATATTACGTTTAAACACAATATTTTCTTTTACTTTAATTCATATTATATAAAACATCAGTTTTTAACAAATACTAAAAGCTAAAAGAACGAAAGACGCATAGGCTAAGATGGAGGAGACCATCCTACGACAGTGGATGAACTCATTAAATTAAGAAAAACTGTTTTTTTTTCAATCTATATGTATTTTAGGGAAATTAAGGATTTCTTTTTTAACCGACTTCCAAAAGGAGGAGGTTCTCAACTTGATTGGTATTTTTTTAAATATATGTACACCTATTACTCTGAGATTTATGATCCGATTTACGTGATTCTATTTTGGTTCGATGCAGAATAGTTGCCATTTGGTCCCATAAAATTTAACGTCGTTTGGCCCCGTAGTTTTCATTTTATGAACATTTTTCATTAATTTTTTTTCCATTCCGTTCCGTGTTTACACCGATTACGCTGAGATTTATGATCCGAATTACGTGATTCTTCTGTAGTTTAATGCGGAATAGTTGCCATTTGGTTTCCTAAAAGTTTAACATAGTTAGGCCCAGTAGTTTCCATTTTTTGAAAATTTTTCATGTTTTTTTTTTCTTATGAACATTTTTTATGAAAAAATTTCCGTTCCGTTCCGTATGTACACCGATTACGCTGACATTTATGATCCGATTTACGTGATTCTTCTTTAGTTTGATGCGGAATAGTTGCCATTTGGTCCCCTAAAAAATTAACATAGTTTGGCCCAGTAGTTTTCATTTTATGAACATTTTTTTATGAAAACAAATTTCCGTTCCCGTTTCTTGGGATCTATATTTTTTAAGGCAAACGGCACCTATCGTAGGCCTACCCATAGCTAGACACTAAAAAGTAACAAATAAAATAAACTTCGTTTAAAAAAACCGACTTCAAAAACTAAAAAGTATAAAATAACTTATTTCTAAAGCTATTTTTAATTATAATATCTTATTTTTAATATATATTATCTAAAACATCTTGGAAGTCGGTGCTTAGTAATTTTAAAAATAATTAATTATGTTATAAATTACTAAGCTCCGACTTCAAGATGTTTTAGATAATATGTATTAAAAATAAGATATTATAATTAAAAATAGCTTTAGAAATAAGTTATTTTATACTTTTTAGTTTTTGAAGTCGGTTTTTTTAATCGAAGTTTTTTTTCACACTATTCATTCACATTTATTGTGTGAGTGAGTGAGTGTAGACCGCGTCTCGATAAACATAGTGTCGGACGCCATCCAGCCCGATGGACCGACGACCTGTGCTGGATGAGGAAGTCATAGGACAGGGATGAGTGGTGCCGAGTTGGGGAGGCCTACGTCCAGCAGTGGACTGCGAATGGCTCATTCAACACTGATTGCAGAAATTAAATCTGATAACACTGTAAAGTAATTCGTGTACAAAAAGTTTCAATATTAAAAAAATAATTGTGTGTGTGTGCAGATCACACGCAATAGAAGTGAAACAGTCTCACAGGGGGTGGGAAGGATTCTAAATTTCGTGAAGTTACTTTTCATATACGGTTATATTATATATATTATTATATATTACATAGTATTAACGAAAAACCTCAATCTGTATGAGCATAGTGTTTAAATTATTATATATAATTAATCAAAGTATGTTTATAAATTTAGAAATGTTATATTTTTTTTTTTAATTGACATTATTACCCAAATATTTGTATGACTATTAGGTCAAATATAATGACACCAATTGACTTTGTTTACCATCTTTTGTACAACTATTACCTGTATTTCTATAAATAAAGATTCATTCATTCATTCAATGTATTCTATCTCATTATCTCGCAGGCTTAGTCCTATAGATTTATATCTTAATCTCTTTTTACTGTCGCTTTTTTGTTTCATCGAGTTTCAAATAATAACGATTCTAAAGTTTTACTTCAAAAAGCTGAAGGACCAAATAACAAAATTGTTTTTAAAAATTGACTTAAAGTTTATCATTGCCTTTCTTTCAACTTAAAAGATTGTCATGAAAGTACTTCAATGAACTAATAAAATATATTTACTTACTATATATAATATATTTATTTATAAAAGTAAGAAAAAGAAACTTTTCAAATATCTTGTATTTACGGTTGGAAATATTTAAAATTATGTAACAATTGAAGTTACTTCTGTCTAAATATTATACGTGTAACTTTTATACGTTAAAAGATAAAAATTCTAAACACAGTTGGGTAGGGCAGGCTCTTAAGAATTTCATTTTGTACATCTAGAAAATATGCAAATTTATAAAATAATATTGACGTTAAACTTTTTATAGATTTAGTCAAAACGGACCACTAGACTAGTCTTAACACATTTTGCAAACACTATATATAATTAAAAAATACATGTCAAACAAAATTTCGATTACGCTTTTTACAAAAACGTTATATTAGTAAGTAGTCTAAAAATGTGTTCATTAAAATAGTCATACATTGCATGTTAATAGGAAACAAACCCAATTTAATGGAAATGTAATAGCTTCTATACGGCTATTCCAAACGTAAGTATGCTAATTACGAAGTACTCTACCTACTAAGTAATGACGGTAAAGTAAAATATGTTAATTGCTTTAAAATATTTCAAAGTTACTTAAATTTTTAATGCACTCAGTAGCTATTAAAGTGCCCATAATAAAATAGATTGATGACTTCTGACCGGTCATATCAAGTTTAATTAACGAAAACCCATAATCAAATGAATAAAGCCGACATTTGAATATATTAATCATTAATAACTAATTATACTCACCGAAATTCTTTGGCTATCATAAATTATTGCAAAAAATGCAACTCACGGACATCCTGACTACTTACTTATAAGATACGCGACGGTAACTTTTTGTGAGACCAATTTTTTAATATAAATTCCAAGAACTTATTATGCCAAAACGTTGATTCAAAATAATATGACTCACATTTATATTCTATCGTGAAATTTTTGTTTTATCGCAAAGGAAAATCTAGAAGACGGATTCTTTTCTTTGTTTTCGCGTTTATACGTCGCTAATTTAAGTTTTCTAAGCACGTCCCACGGCTTAGTCTGATAACAAAGACCAATATAGCGGAGTGGTGTGTGGTGCGATTTGAAGCGGTTTAAGACGCCCATCATTGTTTCGGTTTCTGTCAAAAGGCATGTGCTAATTACATCACAAATGGACGTCAAAGTCAATTTATTCGTTGTTCAAAATCTACGTGAACAGATATTTATAAAAATTAGTATAAAAGTGACTTAGAAGTGGAAGACTTTGATTGTAGCAAATTCTTTAAGCTCCGACTTTCTGACATACATGGATCCAAAGTCCACACAACACTAACCCTAGTGGAAAGCTCTAGTATACTTATATTATTATATTCAATAAATACTAGAAAAAACATGATTATATGTTACATACAATAAATATGTATTGTAAAATTTGTATTGTGGGTAAAACGAAGTATGTATTATAAATTGTTTAACTTAATTTACAATAATTGCGAGAATAGCACCCGAACATATTAGTTAATTTCAACTTTTTTATAGCATAAAGAACAACTAAATAGCGGCAATTGACCCAACCCTACCATAGACATCTGCAATATCAGTATTATTCTGTGATATTGCGCATCAGTTGTAATTTTATAAGAAATTTCGAAATAGATAGTAATGGACGTGATAAGAGCGCACGAAATATTGTGGATAGGAGGTTAAGTTTTTTACAAAAAATAAAAATATTTTCCTGTCCTTTAGAAAGGGCCTTTCCTAACGTAAGTCATTGGAATCTTTCGCTAACGTTAGAACCACACCATAACACAGTGCTCTAGGAGAAATTTCTGGCAGATGAGTAAGAAATTTTTGAGATATTTTATTACCTCATAAAGCCAACTAGATTATTTACATTGGCGCTCGTTTATAACCAATATCTTTTTCACGGAAGTTAATTATTACTTCCTTCCTTAAATTAAATCAACATTTATGGACTTACCGAGAATGGCGGCGGCTCGCCGGGATTCTCTTGTCACGACCAAATGAATATACGTATTAAAATAATGGCATTGACACTTAGAGCGATGTGGAATTTTGCCAGTCTTTTTAATAAAAGGGAGAGGGCAACCCGTATTTTACTCGTTAAGAAATAAAATTTGTTATGTCTTATATACAGTAATTTAAGCTGCTCAGAAAGATCTAAATAAACGCCTCTATTTCCGAAGTAAGTACTAGTAGTTCTTTTGTAAAATATTTATCCTTTAATTTTGATTAAGAAAAGCAGGAGTTTAACAACAGATAGTTCACTAAAGAATTTTCTTTAAATACTCATCTCAGAAATAATCGAAAGGAAATTCTTGGAAATTAAAGCTTAGTTTTCCTACATATTTAAGTAGCTTCATTTTATTATTATTATTATTTTCATTACAATTAAACTAAATGTATCACTGGAGTTTAATACGCGCGTCTATTATGCAAACGCAAGCACCTTCATGTTGACCATTATTCTCTTTTCGAGTTCTTGCTTCTTGCAAATGCCCCCTATTATATCGATAAGGAAAGACCGAGCTCTTTGTATAACTTGCATACGTATGAGATGAAGATTGTCTCGCTACAAACAGACTTCACAGTTATTAAATTATTACATGTAAAGTGATTGCCTGGCTAATGCATTTTTTTTTATTCTTATCTAAATTTCTTTGGTTATTTGGGTTGTCTGGCATATTATATTTAGTAATAAGGCCGCGCTTAAACATAGTTTTAGCTTGTGAGATATTGTATTTACAATAAATATAATTAATCTATGACTAAAATGTCTATATGTCCATTTTGAAAGTATCCAAAGGAATTGAAACTGTAACGAGAATCGGTACTCCATTTCATATTCCTCAACAGACTTGCCGTATAAATTGTATTCTATGACCTGTGACATTTATTAAACTTACAAAATTACCTGCTAAATGCTATGATTATAGTTTTGTCCTTATTTTTGTCACTAATCTTTTTGATTTTACAATTACTGGTTTTTCCTTTCTATTTAGAACGGAACTCTTATGGAATCGTCTTGTTCGTTCGTCTCTCAGTTTTCGTATGTTATAGTCATTTTCAAGAAATTACTTAGTTCATATTCTGACTGTTGACAGAAAATTGTAGTATTGGCGTTACAGAATGATGTAGTAAAACTATGGAAGAAGAATAAGTACTATTCGTTTTTTGTGGTAAAATCGCTAAAAATTAGGTGTAGCCGTCACACATGTAACTGAAGGTAGACTTCTACCCTCAGTTCTACCATGTCATGCCTAAATAGGTCACTTTCACCACTCATGTGAACGTGACCTATTTAGGCACGAGCGTAGCGAGGGCGCTAATAATTCGAGTGCCTAAATAGGTCTTTTACCCGAGGTTAACACTCTGCTTTTCATTTCAAATATGAGAAAAGTAAATAAAAACTGATTAGTTAAACAAACAGTTTATTAGTGACTACATTAGAGAAGTTAGTTACTTCTCTAATGAAATCAGGCGTTAAATCTATATCTAAATCTGATGAACTCATTTAATAAGTCACATATGAAACGTCAAGTAAATTTCTTTTGGCATTCTGCCAGCCAGTATTTTTTGTCACTGATGATAGTAAAGTGAATATTTAGTTGAAGTAAATATTTAGCTGAAATTTATGTAAATGAAATAATAATTTAGTGAAAAGTAATTTATAATATTTTTTAAATTTTTCGCGACTAGTATACATAATAAAAATACGTTTAATCGCGGTTATTTATTTGATTTTCATTATTCCGATGTTTCGGCCACTTTTCAGTAGCCGTGATCACGGAAGACAAAGATGTAAGTGTCAATGAATACTGATAAAGATTTTATTTAGCCTGCCGCCACCTTGTTTATTTTAATTATTTAGTTTTAATTTTGTTTATGGTTATTATTTACTCTATGGGAGCCTTATCTAAATCACCACTGCTTCGCAACATGTTGTGGCTTGAAGAGAACAAGCGCCGCAAGAAATTCTTCAACAAACATGCCTAGCTCTAATAATTTTATATAATATTAAAATGGGTGGGAGGTAAAATAAAAAAATATTATTTTATATTTTTATTCTTTTTATTTTACCTCCCACTCATTTTAATATTATTAATTGAATTATTATTTTATTATTATTAAGTAATCTATAAGTATAAAATGATGTTACAAAATTGTTGATATTTTTTTATTACAATTTTTGCTGCGATTGGTGGCTGTAAAAAAGGTTGTGTAAAAGTAAAAAAAAACCATTTTCATCCCTGTTATCAGGAAGCTCCAAGCGTACTTTCAGAATATGAGAAATGAAAATAAATATTTTAATATTACACAGTCGTCGAGATATTGTTAAATTTTAAAAACTTCTGTAGTCCTTTTTTTAATTTAAATAAATAGGTGGCGAGGTGTTTAGCTTCGTAGTCATAAATATTGTACGTGACGCTGTAACTCGTAGCTATAGTGAAAAATTTTACAAAAAAAACTGAAGTTGTAGAAATGTAGAGCTTCGAAAATATTTTTAACGATAATTGCTTTCAAAATTTCATCCGATCCGTCAAGCACTTTTTGAGACATTTTTCGATTAAAAACTTTTTATCGTTCCATAGTCAAATGAAAACAATAGGAGTTTAGTTTGTCACCTTCAGATAACTCGTTGTGTACAGAATATTTACTCAATTTATTGAAAATCAATATATCCAAAAGGAAACAAACAGAACATAAACAACCAACTTATACAATGATATGTATAAGAACTCCGTTTCAAAATAATTTTATTCACATACAAGAATTACTCTTCAATATTTTCAATATATTTCGGTACATGGTTGTGACGGATGGGTCGTGGCCCTTGGAAAAGGGAACATCTCAAATCTTCCGATAACAACGCATACATAGTTTTGTATTTTATTTTATTAGTGGATACCCGCGTGTATCATCGAGCTTTACGATGGACAAGCCTCTTTATTTCCCAAAGAAAGTACCGCTCGAGCTTTCATTTTATTGAGTTACAATCACAAGATGTTTGAAACTACAAAAGGAAACACTTAAAGCCGTTGTCGGGCTTTGAAGTATTGGGTTATATATATAATAAAAACAATAAAAAAATATCGTAAATAAATACACGAAAAGTCTGTTCTGGCTAGGCACCGTGGTCAGTCTTTTGAAAGTACTTCTAAAAGCGAAACTTCTTTAGTATCGTTGCAATTTGAAAATCGATGAAACGAAAAAGTGATACTAAAAAGAAATAAATACATAAAATTCAACCTTATTTAATTAAAAAAAAACACATTTCTCTTTACCGGTTGGTATTAATTTTTAATTTAGATAAAACTTCAAAGATTTGTAATGAATTTTAGCTTTATCTGTATGTGCTTAAGGCAAACATTCTTTTATACGTAAAATCAAAGGAAATTGTGCGTAAGAGTGCATTGAATTTTGAACTTTATGCCAGTGATTTAAAGTGTAATTTAGATTGATTTTTTTGAATTATAATATGTTGATGGATACCTATATCCATCAACTTATTATAATTCAAAAAATTCAATCTAAAGGAGTTATATTTATATAAGTAAAAGTTATAGAAGAATTATCTGTGAGTATATTGAAATCACACTTCTACTTCGTGAGAACTGCACATACACACATTTTTTTCTTTCATTTCTACACTAGATCTTTATAAGCAAGACGATCGCGTAAATTTTAGTCCTCGAAAACCAATTTATTTGGAATAAAAAGTATCCCAAGATCATCCTTTGTACCGAAAGTACCTACATAATACATATAATTGTATAATAATTCGGTTCGTTCAGATTCACTCTGGTAAACTTATCCTTATTCCACAAAAATAATGAAATGAAATAATGGATTGAATTATTTTCCATAACGGAGATGAGCATGTTTATCTTCGTTATAGAAATTAAATGAGAGTCCTTTATCGAAAATTTTATTAATATTAGAGCCTTAAATATGACCGGATTTTTGTTATGTTTGGTACTTTAAAGTAAGTCACTCATTTGAAAGCTGTCACACACTTGTCATATTTTTTTTTTCTAAACCAAATAGAAGAAGGTGTGATGATGATTAGTCAAACAAGTTTTAAATTACCACTGACATCAGGTTCTCTGAATCAATTTTAACTTGTATAAATTGTCAGTTAAAATTTACTAAAAATGTGTTGAAAGCAAATAAACAAAGAAACATTATTGATTTATTAACACGTAAACTTAGAAAATCCATGTGTTCTGAAATATGAAATGAGTTAAAAAGCGCGTTGCTGCGTCTACGCGCCTACATTTTAAATCTTTTTAGTCCGTTTGTTGAATGGTATTTAAAACTTTATCTTCAAAATGTATGCTAAAGAAAAGGACTTTAACACTCCTAGAAAGGCCTACGTCCAGCAGTGGACAATGGTTGGCTGATGATGACGACGACTCGTAGAAAATTATAAGCATAATAACATAAAACTGAATATACAATTAAACGCAATTTAGGTAAAGCTACTTGCTTTACCTAAATTGCGTCAAATACTGAAACTAGGACAAAAGTTAATGGAAAATTACTGTTACAACTATATAGATAAAAAGTCTTTATATTTAAAGTTTCTTATTAACATAGAAAGTACATGACTTACTTTAGGAATTGTAACAAGAATAATTTGCCGAAAGTTTTAAACTAAGTAGGTAGATATTATCTTAAAAATGTAAATATCGATTTTAGAATGTATTCCATTTATGAGATAGTGAAGCTAATTGAAAATAATAATTTGTTACGTCTTAAACATTCGGTTAATTAATTTGGTTTTATTTCTTTAAATCTAATTTTAGAATTAGTATGGAACGATAGATCATTTTTTGATGTCTTTTACATTCAGTAGGTCTTTTAGTCTGTTGTACACAAGCTACACAGCAAATACGTAAAGCGGTTATGACCAAAGGCGTGTTTGCACTTTGGTGTAATCCATACTTAATGTATCGAGCTAAGATTATATTTTTGCTTATATTTATAGCGTACAGAAAAGTTGCTATTTATGGCTGTGTTTTTAGATATATATCTGAATATATAAAATACTCTTTATACGTCAAATATTAAATTACAATGAAAGTGCGCTGTTTTACAATGATTATAAACTTTATTTTCAACAAAAAACAGTTTTGTTTTGTTTCCACTTTGACTAAAAACCTTGAAAAATAAATCAATAAGTTAATATTACACGGTTCACTTCTTTCTTTCGATTTGGATGAAAGAATGAAAGTGATTTATGTAAAATAAAATTGGATTGTTTATGTCATAGAATATCATTGTTTCCTTTCATTTTTACACCTTTCAACAAAATTCATTTAATTTGGTTAAGCAGTGTAATTCAGCTTTTATATGTAAATTAAGCAGGCACACACATTATTTGTAACGCCAGTCAAATAAGACCCAGTCTACCAATACTTAAGATGATGTTCTACGTTAATACGCAATCATGGGATGAGCCGAAAGTACGATTGACATTAGAATTCAGTTGCGTATGCAAACTAATATGGTTCACATGAGACAATATTTTCAGTCGCACGTATTTTATTTAGCACGTATGTTGTATTACTTACCACCAAAAATAATTTTATGAATAAAATCAATTTACATCTATTTTAAATATTAAGCTAAAATATACGTTTTTTTTAAATATAATCAAAAATCACAACATCACTCTTCAAGTTTAAAAATGTTATTTATTTACATTCTTATCATAATACTAGTGCATGAGTGCTGGTAAAAAAAAATGTTTTGGTCTATTGAATGCCACCAAAACTTGCAGACCGTACAACGGAGTACAAAATCGGCAAACAATAAATTTCCTCACGAAATAGACGTGCGTGCAGAGCGAGCTTGCACAATAATAAATATATTTTATGTGTGTACGGTAGTGTGTACAAAGCCTTTGTTTCATTTATTTATTTGGACTTCCCGGATTTGGTTTAAAAATTCATGCTATTTATTTAAATTTCAAGTAGTAAATTATAGGTATCAAACCCTAAAAGGTCATGATGACAGTATCCTAAACCTTTCCTCGTAATATTGTCAACATCCTTTTAAATATAAGAACTTATATATAAACCACAATCTAACACTGATATTTAAAAGTAACCGTATGATATTACCTGCTATTAGATACTACACTGTAATTACTAAAATTCCGCCACACTAGCTCATAACTCACTCACGGTCGTAATTAAAGCGAAACCTATATTCCTGTGTTGCTAGAACTAAACCTATAATAGTGCCTCTTCATAACTTGCGCACTATTGTTTTAATGAATAAATCACACATTCGCTTTGTTAAATTATAGACGCGAGTACGCGACGTACGTCGAGACAGTTCTTAATAGTGGGTCATGCTTAGGGTTGTCGTCTCTAGAGACACTTGTATTTACGTGCGTTCTTCAAGAAAGTATTCACTTAGTTTCTGCGACTGTCAGATATTTCTGAAACTATTGTTAACACTTGTTGATTACTTAAAACTATAATTATGGAAATTGTAGCTGGATTCGAGTTTGGAAGTTTTGATAATCCTACGTCCTAATATTAGGTTGGGGAAAAAGTTTCTTCGCATTTTATATAGAAATTTAAAAGGTTTTTTTATAAAGTTTATTTACATTTGACTAAAGTATGTAGGTGCCATTTTGTTGGATAACTTTTTGCCATCTTGTAGGTAGGGACGTGATCCCATTGCTATAAAAATTTTGGGGCTTCTGATCAAAAAACTGCGACAAGTGGTTTTGGCAGTCCTCTCGTGATTTTAACCTGACACTGCCTAAGGAATTCTGCAGAGACCGAAACAGGTGAAAATCTGAAGCTGCAAGGTCAGGACTATACGGCGAATGCATTAACACCTCCCAACCAAACTCTCGTAATTTTTGCTGAGTGGCTGAACATGTGTGAGGTCTAGCGTTATCATGGTGAAAAACCACACCCCTTCTGTTGATTAATTCCGGCCGCTTTCTCTCAACTTTTTGGTTTAATCTCATCAGTTGTTCGCAGTACAGTTCAGAATCGATGGTCCTGCCTGGCGGTAGCAGCTCATAATGGATAATGCCCTTCCAATCCCACCATACACACAGCATCACCTTGTTGCGAGTTAACCCGGGTTTCGCCACAGCCTGTGAAGCCTGACCGGCCTTTGACTACGATCTTTTTCGCACGTTCTTGTCGTACATGATCCACTTTTCATCACCAGTTATCAGCTTCTTCAAAAATGGTTCGGTTTCATTACGTCGTAATAAAGAATCACAAATGAGTACACGGTTCATTAGGTTTCTTTCAGTGAGCTCATGAGGCACCCAAATATCGAGCTTTTTTGGGTACCCAGCTTTTTTCAAATGCGCCAAAACCGTTTTGTGGTCAATTCCCAGTTCTCCAGCTACATCGTAACGTCTAATATGCCGATCTTGCTCCACTTTTTCAAAAATGGCATCAATTTTGTCTTTAACAGGCCGACCAGAGCGACGTGCATCTTTGATATCAAAATTTCAGGATTGAAAACGCTTAAACCAAATTTGCGCTACTCTCTCAGATACTGCATTAGGTCCATAAACATCACAATTTTTTTCCCCGCTTGTGTTGTATTTTTACGTTTTTTGTTGTAAAATTTTAAAATGTATCGAATTTCTTCATTAGATACACTCAATTTATAATTAGAAAAACAAATGAAAATCACTCATTTTCCTAATTTGAATTTGGAATTGTCTTCTTTAAAATTAAAACTTTTTAATGATACCAAAACCAGCCAGATACAAATGATATAGCCAAAGCGATCTTATTACAAGTTCATACCATACATACTATATGCGAAAAGTCTTTTTCCCCAACCTATTATTAAGATATAACGAAAAGGTATTGAATAAATACAGAACATTACCTTTAAACATTATGGAAATTACATTTCACTTTACACCAAAATAAGTTATGTTCTCTGTTCAACTTACAGTCGCTTCAGTCGATTAGAATACAAGTCTGTATTCTGCTCAAACTGTATATTCATATCAGCAACGTAAATTTCTTGAATGCCTAAAATCATTCGTTGACAGATATATTCACCAAACCATGGATCACCTAAGGAATTTTAGACACTTAAGATTGTAACTAATAATGTTTTATTTGGGTAACTGATCATCGTCTTCGAAAAACCTATTTTGAAAATAATCCATGTATTGCTAATATACAAATTATGAAATTGGTAATGTTTCTATATTTGTTCCTTCTTCATGGAAAATGATTAATGAATGCTAATATCTGACAAATGGGACATTTTTCGGGTACAATCAATATTTACGTTTTTTATTGCATGAGTTCAGCAGACAGGCAGAAGGCCCATCTGATAAAAAGCGGTTACCGTCTCGCCTATGGACATTTGCAATACTAAAAGCGTTACGCTACAAATGGATTACTTCCCTCTTAAGGGAGTTTACAACCTGGCCACTAATGCCGGCACACAACTCAAGGTTGTTATGGCGGCATGCTGTAGACCAGGGGTGGTAGCCATTCAGACGGGAAAATACCTTACAACCTGGCTGTGGGTTGTTTTGTTGCCTTCACGATAGGCCGCATGACCACAGGAACTTGTATACTTTCTTCGTTTCTGCACGGATAAAAGTAAGCGATACGTGAGCGAAGTTTTATGAAAATTCTGTTACTTTCATGATTTAAAATCTTTTGAATTCTCGTCCAATTTTAAAGACTACTATAAATATTTTCTATCAAGTAGTTATTAAAATTGGGTTTATTAAAAAATGAACAAAATGTATTTTTTTTTAAAGTAGTCGACAACCATAATCGAGCACTTAGCAAATGTGATGTTGTAGCTTTTGGGCCTCAAGCGATATCTATGACGACATTCTAGATTCTATTCGAATTCGAATAATTAATTGCGAAGTGTCTGAAGTGATAATATTATATAGTGGTGTAGTAGTATTTACAGCAGATAATTAGGTAAGTATACAAATGGCTACAAAATCTATTTATACCAATATAAAATTCGCTGTTAGTATTTTAAATAGTAATCATAGAAGATAAAACAAAATCGAATATTAGTCGTAGCAGTTTTTGGGCTAAGGCACCTAAACCTCGTTCCAATGACTTAGGTTTGAATCCTAACAATGGCGAAACATGCACCGCTTAATCAGATAAGTTACTGTGAAGGTATATATCGTAAAGAAAATGGCATATTGAGGTTACTGGTATAGTCAGGTACCTAATCGATCAGAACTCTGAAAAAATGTGGCAGGATTTTTTTCTATTAAAATGGAGAGGCCCGTGTTTAGCAATAAAACGTATATATTATAAGCTGATATTTGTTGTCTCCAATGCATTATTTGTGATTCGGCATTATTATTAATTTCCATTAGCAATTAATAACTTTAAACATTGACAAATAACGTTGTGTATTACTAATGTAGCTAATCATGACCGGCGTTATTTTTAACGCTCATAATCAAGACGTATTTGCCCACTAACATCATCCCAGATGGAGCAGGGAGATCATAAATACGACCACACACCATTCAATCTATGAATAAAAAATACATAAAAATTAACGTCACACATTGTACGCGTTCAGTATTCGCTCAGAACTCTATGTCCACTGTTGAAAATTTGTGATAATTTGTAATTGTAATTGAGACGGCACAAACGTTGGAACGAAGGCATAAAGTTTTACGACTGTTGTCATTCATTGCACTTTACGATATGAGCTAAAATATGCTCTTGCATTACTAGGAACCAGCGTCTCGTTCACAATGAATTATTTATTTGCTGAACCAAGAACGAAAATTCATTACGACCATCCGCAAGTTTTGTTCCAATTGCAATGTCGGATTGTTAAGTTTCTGCCTTTTGTAAAAGATGCACTATACTGTATTCGATGATCCATGTTTTTCAAAATTTAGTTGTTACTGAAAAATTAGGTTAATCAAATATTTGCTTGGAATAGCATAGTCTTGTTTCGTTTCTTGATATTAAAACCACCAATTATAATCTTCTTATACTTTATTCGTATGTATTTGTACACGAACAAATTCTTATTTTAAACAAATATATTTTTGGATATATGCTTGTGTACTTATTCGATTCAACCATTATAAGAGGCGAGGATATCGATGGTCTGTCTCTTGTCAAACTGAGTTGACATTAATGACAATGACGTTTGTATTTTACAGATTACACAGAATACCACTGTTAGAACAAGCATAAAGTTGAAATAAATGGTGTTTAGATTTAGAAAATAAGAGTTTCAAAATGCATGCATTTCCAGTCCATGCTAAAATTTGCTATTGAGACGCTTGGACCGTGGGGTCCTGAGGCCATGAGCCTCTACCAAAATTTATCAAAACGGCTCATTGACTCTTTTGATGATCAGAAGGCTGGTGCTTACCTCGGGCAACGGATCAGTATGGCGATTCAGCGAGTAAACGTAGCCAGCCTTCTAGGTACCTTACCCATAGAAGACGGTGATCTAGGCTCATTATTCTACTTATAGTCTTGAGGAACTATGGGTAGAATAGAATACAAATAAGTTAAATTTTCTTTTATTGTATTCGATTATTTATACATTCTTACAGTAAATACTAATATTATTTACAAATATAAAATTAAGTTAATTTGAATTTAAAGCTTTATGCTATTTGTACATAAAATAAATTTTCACGATTTCAAACTATTATCTATATAAATAAATAGAAAAACGGATGAACAAGCAACGATTTTACAAGAGTTCCTTTTTAACTAAAGTGGCTATAGAGCTCTAAAAATATACATTTTGTTCCTTGTGACTTTTAGTAGAACATATTTTGATAATAAAATATAACTCAAAAAACATAAATCTCCTTCAGAATAATGAAAGCATTTTTAAAACCTGTAATTTTTACTTTTTAATAACTCAATATATGACAAACATGTATTTAATACAATGCACCGTATAAGGGTTTGCATTTTATGATTTTGTGAAGTTTCACATCTGCAACAGTGTAAGTCTTTGTAAAAATATTAAATTGAGTACTGCAGAGACCAGTTCTTGTGTTAAGGACCAGAAAGGACTATATTTCAATACTTATTATAAAGACTCTACAGTACTGCATTTCGAATAAGCAATACTTAAGGACATACATATATGTCAAAATAACCAATTTAGGTATTTAAATTAACAGAAATGTCTCGTTTCGAAATTTTATTTAAATTATTATTATGTATGTGTGTAAGTATATACTTATTTCACCGGGGCTGCTGCCGCACACCAGGGGGCCCTGAAACGCCGCAGATATGTGTCCGTTGGTAATAGGTACATAGTTGTGGCTTTCGGGGTTGAAACCCTGGGGCCGTGGGGGCCTGGAGCTCATCCCCTCTATCGTCTAATTGAGGTCTCGCTTGACCAAAAGGCTGGCTTGCTCCTAGAGCAACGCATAAGCGTTGCCATCCAGCGTGGAAACACGGCTAGCATTTTGGGCACGCTCCACGCCGACAGCGACCTGGAGTCTATTTTTTACTTATAGATTGTTATTTTGTATGTATAGTTATATTTATAGAATAATTTAATTTTAGTTTAGCTTTTTAATTATGTTAATAATTAAAATGAACAAGTTGGCGGTAGGCTACATAAAAGTTTAATAATACTCATTGAAATTTGTTAAAAATCATAACCTTTTTTTAAAATATACTTATTTCACTTATGTATATATTTATTGCATTTTCAAACTTTAGTTCGCTCGTTTGCTCACAATTAAATTCAGAAAAACCTGTTATTAGCCCTACATTATTAGTAATTTTTAGTTGTTTGTATTATTGATATGCGCTGTTCGTTTTTTTCAATAAAGAAATAAATAAAAACGGCCAAACATACCTCGGAAAATCAAGAAATTCTCTACAATATCCAACACATATGTAAAGATATTTCAAATGTATACTACTCAAATGACAATAAAACAAATTGTCGAAATAGTTAGTACAAATGAACCACAAGTGTTTTACTGGACGTAATCATGATTTTTAAGTGGCGTTTACGGTTGTATTATAACTTAATATTATGAAATAAAAATCAAAACATGTTCCGTTTTACGATTTCGAAAAAGCCAATGTGTAATATTTCAATTGCAATGCTCAAATAGAGGTAGGTAACTTGAATTTCGTATTCTCATGGAGTCTTTTCAGATGTGTGTAACTAACCGAGATGATCACAAAGGGGATTCAAAAATTTCACCAACTAAATCTTTGACCAGTCTAGAAAGAGCCCTATCTCTTATCTGCTGTTGGATATTGATGAATACTGGTTTTAGATAGACACTATTATTCGCCAAAAAACAATTACAAAAGTCATATTCAGAATACCTTCTTGGTAAAATTTTAGGCATTTTTTCTGTTTTAGGTAATTTAACTTAAAGAAAATTCTTAGCTAATCTAGATGTAGATGTAGATGGTGCCGGAAAGGAATTGAAATGATTTTTTAACATGTAAATCTAATTTTCTACACTTTAATGAATATTAACTATGTTGACGGAGTAATGGGGGACATCGAAAATAAATTGAAGTCGTGTAAAGTATTTGAATGTCATTAAATTATGCATAGTATTAGGTGATGTTTTAACCATCAATGTCGTTTGACATTTACGTGTAACCTATTAAATGTGCTGTTAAATAGCATAGATGACTGAGATGGCGATTGAATAAATACCAATTTGGATTTACCATCATATGCTTTGAAATACTTACATATATGTGTGTATACATATATAGTTATATGATATTTTATCGTATGTATTATTATTTTATGTACACTTCTTCGAATTCATCGGTGGTTGTTGATACAATAAGATCCACTTAATTACACGTATTGAATAACCAAACTAACTCCGTGGGGTTAGCAATCTTACGCTCTTACGTCTTATTTTGACCTTCGAAATTAGTGCACAACATTTACTAATTTCTTGCTAATTACAAGCAGACACTCTATGCTTCCTAAGATACTTGTGACATATCCTCTTTATATTTATACTAAAAATGCCCGCGACTGCGTCCACGCTTGAATTGAAATTCCCGGGACACAAAGTCTCGTAGCATTTAAAAAAGAATGTAAATTATCGTTTTGGAGAAAACTGTGTCTGAATAAGCTAATTTTTACGCATCCGAACAACTACAAACCGCTCCCGGGCAAATTTCCGATTCCCGGGATAAAAGTGTCACACATTTTATTACATAAAATCTGTTATCGATCCGTAAAAACGTCACTTTGCAATTTTTTTAATCGGGTCATCTTAAATCATTCTCAGAAAAATTCCCGCAGGATTCCCAGGATAAAAAAGTAGCGCAGATTTTAAATCTAAGAATTTGCTGTCGATCAACGAAAACCGCATCGAAATCGGCCCAGTGGTTTTTACGTGAAACCCGAACAAAGAGACAAATCGAGAAACAGACAAGAAATGTAAAAAAAAGGCAACGTGTTCTCCATCGTTTATATAGTTATATAGTGTATTCGAGTCGTTCTTTTTTAAATAACTCCAATGTACAGTCATGCTTAGAATTTTATATGTATATATTAGGGTGGGCTAAAAAAAATTCTTTTTTACAAGTGACGGAAAAATGGGTTGCTAGAGACCTTAAAAAAATTCTCACCAAATAAGCTCTTAATTTTAATAGGAAGATCCTCCGCATCGCAGTTTTTTTTTCAGTCCAGTAGAAAAAATTAATATCTCCGTTAGTAATTGTTTTATCAGCAAAATTCACTATAATTTTTTTGTAGAAAATCGAACGCTCTACAAAAAATGTCTCTTACATTTTTATCGTAAATGTCACCATTTAACAAATATTGAAGTTAAAGTTTGATTATTTTCAGACAAATTTCTTTTTTGCTTATGAATTTTGTCCCTCATGAACAAATAAAGTTTATAAAATGGGCCATGTATATTTTTGTAGGAAATCGAACGCTCTACAAAAATGGTCTCTTATGCTTAGTCGACTAAATAGTGTTTCAAAGATATTCAGTATCAAACTTTAATGCATACTCATTCTATGTTCTTACCCAGAAGAACATAAGATGAGTATGCATCAAAGTTAGATGGTTGGATGGTTTAGATTAACAATTGGATCCGCTAGGTGGCCCTGGAATCGCGTTCTAGATTTTCATTTTTTCAAAGCAGGAGTTTCCTGCCTGAGACGTTGGTCTGCCGGGGCCGCTAGTAAATAAATATAAATTCTTACATAATCAAGCCCAAGATACATTTCATTTTGATCTTACTCAACAAGCTCTAAATAGCAAAAATATATTATAGATTGAAAAAGACATTTATTTTAATTGGATAAAACTGCTACTGAAAGCGCAGTTAAAATAAAAGTATAGCGATTACAGTTAATGAGGCAAATCACTGTGTATAAAGAAGTATAAGCACTCACAGAGCACTTTACTTAAGCTCTATATTCAAATACTTTTATTCCACTTATAGTACGCTAATGCACTTTTTCGTATAGGTGGCCGGTAATAACGCAGTCCATTAGTTGTTTCGACCTAAGAAGCCAACCAAAGCATTAGTGCGGGAACGTGGCTATCGACAATAATTGTATTGAGCAATAAAAGCAAATGATCATTGCTTTATTTAGTCGACGAGATACGTTTGAATATGATGACAATAAACAGTATGCAACGCTATGACATTTTATACTGTAGACGCGTCATACGCCAACATGGTTGCATTACAAACAGCAACATTAAACTATTCCTACATAACAATATAATTTTACAGTAGATACAAGAAAGAGAGAAAATATGAAAGTGATCTTAGGTTTTATCTATTAATAAAAAGAGATAAATTTTAGTTATTGTAATGTTCTGTCATACAATTTAATTGTATATCTGTAGATAACCAATTAAAATCTTAAAAA
Organism: Dendrolimus houi; assembly: GCA_039645545.1. Lineage (NCBI taxonomy): Eukaryota > Metazoa > Arthropoda > Insecta > Lepidoptera > Lasiocampidae > Dendrolimus > Dendrolimus houi. The sequence continues at coordinate 13,317,657 of CM077132.1, forward strand.
ATGCTATTCATATATTGTACTAACAGGATAATGCTTCGTATATTTGGAATTGTATTCTTGTGTTAACATTATTTATTGCTACACAATATGCAGCTGACAATAGACAATACGAAAGAGAATAATACAATTCCTGAAAGATATAAGCAAGGATGCTAGCTTTATATAAACCCAACTTTGATTTAAACATTACAATAGTGAGAGCACACTGAAGCTCTTCTTCACCATTCAAAGAGTCTTAAAAAGAAAAATCGCACAAAACTACAATAAACATACTATTGAATACATACGAGTATGGTTTTAGACATGACGTGCAGCCAAACACAATACATCTTCTTACCTGTATAAGTGAATATCGGGTACTTACCTTCATTAGATGTTGCTAAGATAGAACACGGTGAAATATATCTATCTATCTACGGGTAAAAAATATCATAGATGCAACGAGAATCTGAAATCTTGAACAAACAGTGGCGCTCGTCAACTTTCTCATAAGACTCATAACTGACGAAACACTTGAAAGTAAAATATTGTGACAACAGTGACATAAGTTTAAAATTCAATGTAAACATCGAGTTCTGAGAATCAAAACCATCGAATATGTAATAGAGTTTACCAAGTAGAGAGCAAATAGAATAACAAACGGACGAGTGGTTTCGTATATTTTTAGATATGTATTCGCGGTTCTTTCATGCGTAGGCTCGTTACCAGCAGCGGGTGTTTTATCTATTTTTTTAAAAGATACTTTATAAACTATAGCGTTTATTTGAGTAATAATTTTAGTATTCTTAATTGGTGTAGTAAATTATTATTAGTCAAATTGCATTTTGTATTACTTTGGTAAAATTGGAACCCCTTATGAAATCGTTATGTCCGTCTGTTTTTGTTTGCCACAGCTGTTATCTTTCTCAGAAACTACTGAGTATGAGATTTTACAGGAAGGTGTATTCTATATGCATATATATATAGAAGATTCCAGCAACTGACTACAAATTGTGCATGTGTTTCTTAAGAAATTTTTTTTCATATGCCTCTACACGATGGCATAGTGAAATATTGAAAATTTTAAATGGGGGTTAAAATGACCTTATATGTTACTATCATAACGTCTACCATAATCGGAACTAAGAGTTGAAAACATTATTTGTCGTAAGTCTGATCTTGAAAAATTATAATTTCAACAGTTTCAATCATTAAGAGCTTTGATTTCATTGATTCCACAGCCATATAGTTTGCTTTATAAGCTTTGAACATGTTTAAAACTAATTTATTGAACACCACACGAATTACAACCTAAAGTAATAAGAACGAAGACACTATTTATATTTAACTTTAATAACTTCTTACTCTGACTATGACTTATATTTTTACTAATATTTTGAAAGTAAGCAATTTATTAAAGCAATGTTTTGCCTTGTGCATAACATAATTATGTAAACTACAGCACTCATTTATTTCACAAGATATATTATATTCTTTATTTTAAAACACGTATATGTCTAGTTTTAAAAATTATCAAAAGTACAATTTAGTAGTTAAATTTGAGCATGCAGTCTGATCATTAATCACAGTTGTAAATGGTGTACATTTTTAGAGCTTATCCATAGTCATACTAGTATTACATATTCCAAAGTAACTACACGATACAATGTATAATTATAAACTACAACGTTAAATAGTAAGGAAGCAGTTAAACTATTCAAAAGATGTAATTAGAGGAGCATAATTCAGCATTTTGCCTGATTTCGCGTGCAACAGAGAAGTGTTTTAACTTCTTGTAGCATATTTCAAGTGCAACCAGCCAAGCTATTTATCATTGCCACGAGTTAATTTATTCAGCGATACAGTGCTTTCATTTTACATTGTATATCTAGTTTAAGTCCACGGTTAATGATATAAAAGCAATCTATAATAATATAACTTTGTAAATTGTTGGAGTTTGTACATTGCGTTTAAAAATGTGAAACAATCAGGGGGGATAATTCGGACCAGGCGAAAACGCAAGTTTTAGAATTTTGTCTGTCTTTTGTCTGTCAGAGCATTATGCAAAAACTACTGAACGGATTGAAATGAAAGTCGACAGAGGCTAGCTTATATCCCAGATCGTAACTAAGGATACTTTTTATCCAGATAAATGACGTCGTTTTCGTGAGATAGACGAAAATAGTGAAAATGATGGTGCTGCCGTCACATTTTTTTATGCCGCTTTTGCAGTTCATTAAGAAATAAATACATCGCAATAGCAACGCAAACGAAAGTTCGCTGGCAATGCCATACTAATTATATAGCAAAGTAAAAATATATATGTAGCTAGATTAAGAATTAAACAGCAGTACAGAATAGGGCAAGAAATATTGTAACATAGTAAGTACCTAGTAGGGTAAAAAAGTCAGCTGGCAATGCTCTGTCCAAAAGAGATAGAGGTCGGAAATATATAAAAAAGTCCAGTCTTGTTCAAAAAATTAAAAATTGTTTTTTTATTAAAAAACGTACTTTTGTATTACAAAGTAGCATATAATAAAACGGCTACTGTCAGATAAACGGTACCGAAATTTAGAGGTACGAATGATATACCAACCACACCCCATAGTAGATTTCACACAAACAGGCCTCCTTACAGTGTTCTCCTTTACCATTAAGCCTTAGCTATTTATTATAGCCAATGCAAATTAGACCAGATAAACTGTTAAGCATCGCATGTTCTCTGATAGGATCCAATCCCATGTTTTTGAAATAAGATTTATCTATTAAAAATCCCAATTTGAATACTACGACATTCGTTAAATTAACCTATATTAATGCTATTAATTAAGCTACGACAAACATGTTAATTATCAATGTTAATTGGTGTTTGTAATGCGATATACAATTTTCTACCAAGAAATATATATTTCCTGGTACATTTTGAAGTTTAGATAACACTCTCGATAAAGTGATTACGGCTAATGTAGAGGCAGTTAGTTATTATCACTTCAATTTTTTGAAAATCATTTGCACCTGGCGTTACTGTAGTTATGTATTTAAATAGCTATAGTGTTAGTTGTTAAGTTAATTATTACTTGAGGCTAGGTAAAAATTGGTTCAGACATAATGGAGATCAACGAGTGCAGCGTTCGCTTTTTATCATCAAGGTAGAGGAATACTCTATACACGCCCTACTGCCCTGGTAGCCTGCAACTCATGGCAATTACCGGATATTCACAATGATCCAGATAATCTAACCAGGGTAAGTGTTACCGCCCGTATCTGTTAATAGCGGGCATGTTTCCCCACCTTTCGGGGGATCAGAACATCCGGTGTATAGCTATATTATGTTTCTGACTAAATGGCCTTCATATGAATAAGGGCTGACGTATGTCTCACGGATAGATCCGAGATACGTGGCCATGCATCTACAGCGAGCGGTATTTTGGTGAAGTCTTCTCTTACACCTGTGGGAAAAGAGTTGACTTATTTGCTCCCTGTCGCATCCCACATCAGGATATACGGCTTCCCAAAAGAGGCGACGGTTTACTATTTCACTTATAGATATAGATTGCAGCATAATGTTGCTGCCATAAAAAGGCTATCTAACTTAATTAGAATAATTTTATTCAACTTCAACAATTATTTTATCATACATGTGTTAATAAAAGACTATTTTACTTACTCACAGTGAAGTCAAGTAATCTAATTCATTTTCCATTTCACGATTATATACCAGTAGTACAAGTCGTCTATAAAGGTTTTCTACGTCATTGAACCTGACCCCTTGGAGAATGTTATTCTGAACATACAGCCGTTACAGGGCCCGGATGACTCTGTTTTGTGGGCCGAATAAATATTTGCCGTCTTTGCTTTGTCATGAGTTACATTTTTATGTTATGTAGTAAAATAACAATAAAGTATATAAAGAGATGATGCTATAAAGGGTTGAAGTTATAAAAAGCAGGAATATTGATTATACAGCATATGCTATATAAATAAGCAAAATATATTTTTAATACGATGTGTACCTAATGTAATAAAAAATGTAATTAAATTTTCGAGAGTCCCAGTCATTTTGGTTGCGCCAATCCTTATCTTTATGTTATAGCCGGTCTGTTCATATGTCCGTCTATCTGCGTATGTCACGATTATCTTTTCAGAAACCACTGAAGGAAATTTGGCAGAAAAACGCCAATAATAAAGAATAGGAGTGAGGAAAGAGGAAGGACTAATTAAAAATAAAATTATTACCTGTCAACCTCGTTAGTAACACTCACACGGGAATAGCAGGTGAGGTCAATGGTAGTTTGACACACCAACACTCTTACCCTAACATAAAATTTGCATTGTCAATCAATCACGTTTAGTCCTCACGCGAAACACGCACGTTTTATAAGCGTCACGGACGGCTCCCCATAGTTATGGAAACCATACTTTAAGGTTTGTAAGGACTGTCATAATTATAGTGTTCAAAGTACAAATATAGCCGTTTAGCCCGTACAATACTGGATCACGGACCATAAAATCACCGTATAGTTAGTAGTAGTAGTTATATTTATGTCAAAATAGACTAAATATTAAGGTTTAAGTACTATGCAATATGTCAAACAGACTATAAATATAAATAGTAATAAGCAACACTAAGCTTTGATTCCATCTTCAATTGGACAAGACAGGACATCAAACAGATTGTCAGGAAACGAATTCATGCCACAGAATTACTTTAGCCACGGTTTTACCTTGACTTTATTTAAGGAAAGAGTTGTTGGAATACACACATGAAAATGTGTTTTTTTTCTTATACATAAATGTACCAATATATAAATGTATCAATAAATTAAATTTAAATGTCATTCTCTGACTTCAAAATAAATATCAACATTTGAGTAGAAGATGTTATTTATACGATTCCTAATCATAAATAACCATTTTTCTATTTTTCAGCTATATGTCGGTCTGAAAATTTATCTCGAATAAGCTCCAAAATGGCTTAACAAAAACATCGTGAGCTAAGAGCGTTATTCATAAAAACTTGGTAATTAACGTTTTAAACATTACACAACTAAGCAGCTAATTAAACCTTAAACAGTATTTAAAATTTTCTTGTTCATAAACGATACTTTGGTATGAGATTGTTTAATATGACTGCTATTTAAGTAACTGTTTAAACAGGTTATTAAATCTAAATAGTGTTTATGATTACAATTTTCGTTAAATAACTTTAAAGTGTTAGTTAAAAATTGATCAACGTTTACGAATAACGCTATAAATGTTTAATTAATTTATCTTTTAATAGAAAACACAACAAGCAACTTTTCACTGCAATTTACGTGTGCTTGTCTAATTTTAAAAGTACAATTTTACAACGCGAACGGAACCCAAACAGCTATTTATTTTTAAAGGTATTTATATTTTTTCTAATTCTTTTCGGTGAGTTATCGCCGAAAAATAAAAATAATTTGTCACAGGCTTAACAGATTTCAATGAAAAATTTACAGTCCAAAACAGACATTTTAGCTTATATTTTCACGTAGTTTCACACTGGATCTAGATTTCTGAAAGGGTTAAACAAATATGAAAAGTAAGACCCACGTGAACGAAGTGGTAGCCACAGCTAGTGCAATAATGTTTTTTTATAGTTCATTAAATTATAATCAAAACCTATCTGAGCAAGGAAGTTAATTTCAACACTGATTGCTTTTAAAAATAAACGCGTTCTTGTGTTATATTGATTAATGGTAACCCTATCCATGACTCAATGAGCGGCAGACATGTAACAATGTTTTAACCCCTGTGCAGGCAATGGGCGATATGTTGTCGTACCAATGTCACGCTGTCAACGCATGCGACACAGCAGCATTCAGAATTTGAATGAAATTCATAATCGTCGTGCGAAAAGGTACCATATAACAAAACCTACTTTGTAAAGTTTCTATAAGTTAACTCATATATTATGGTGATGATAGTGTTAAATGATGATATGATAGTTAGTGTTCTAATCACTTATAGTACTACTAGCCGTGCCTGTGATATCATTCGCATAGAATTTGGACTTTATATTCATATCTTTAGATCTAAAATTCCTGTTTTCATACTAAAAAAAATATATAATATAAATAAATTCGGTGAAATGGTCATTTAGGATTCTCTCTCTTTTTTACACCAATCATTCAAAGTTAAAAATTTAAATTATTTTTACACTAATAATTTCAAAAATAAGACTATCGAAAGAAATTTTAAACTTCTAGTCTTTATAATTATGAACATTATTTTAGATTTTTTTATTAAGAGAAAATAGTGAATTAAATTATTAGCATGCACAAAATTTAGGAAATTTAAGTAAGAATTTGTAGAATTATTTTTATGTTAACATTGTTTTTGTGATTTTATTACTTTTATTTAACTTTAGTGCACCGCCAAAAATCATATATTGAAATTTCCTTTAAAATCTCCTTAGACACTGGGTTGCCTGGAAGAGATCGCTATAAGCGATAAGGCCGCCCATTGTTCTAATTCAAATTTTTCCATATCAATTGTCTAGATTTAAGTTTATGATGAACAATAAAGAGTTTTCATTCATTCATTAACATTTAATTATTTCGCCTTATTTTAAGCTTGTGGTAGCTAAGTAAATAACGAATCCCCGTATCTTATAAATGATCTTCTGACCACGTGTTGACGGTAAATCAAAACATAGTAACAAACCCTCAATACCAAATTAACCTATGTATGTCACAGGACGATACGCCCTGCATAAGCGTAGCCTGTATAACGTTGGTTTTTCTAAAAAATGGGAGGCCCGATCTAGCAGTCACATGTTTATGGACCGATATTATTAAGTATATTACGGACTATTTAACAGAATGCTACGAAACAAAGGAGTGTGGCCGTAACTTATCTCTAGTAAATCTCTAATATGGACAGCAATTAAAAAAATATATTAAACTCAATGTACAAAGAATAATATTTTTTTACCAAAAACAAAACCTACTTCAAACTAAAAAAAAAGCAACTCTTCAAGTTGGCGCATTTTGCAATGTTGTTGCTGTTTTTCCGACTTTTACCGACTTCAAAATATTGTAGAAAATATTTATTTTTAAAATATTAAATATAATCATATACTTATTACTTAGTACAATGCAGAAATTTATAAATAATCTTTATGCTTTTTAGTTTGAAGTGGGTTTTTTTCGTAAAGAAAAAACTATTTTTTAGTTGCTTGAATAGCTTTTGAAATAATATTATATTTTAAGCTCCTGTAGAAACTGTACTGCCACGCGTATACAGTTTACCTTTAGAAGAGTGTAGGCGCTCGCCGCTCTTCAACGAGGGTTGCTCTCGACTTCTCTGAGATCCACTGATCAGATCTTGACTTGGTTACAATGAGACTACCTCAGGACTACACCCTTTCGAATAAAGAAAATTGTAAATCGGTCCACAATTAACAGAGAAATCGCGTAACAAACATACAAAAATAGCATACATTCGAATTGAGAACCTCCGCCTTTTGGAAATCGGTTAAAAATGCAGGAATTTAAAGCATTGAATTCCATATTACATCGAAACTGACCACACAAATAGAACCTATTCGGCATTAAGCGTTGAAGTTTACAAATCGTGTTACAAAATAGGAGCAGAGTCGGTTGCGCTTAAGATAGCAAAAGCAAGTCTCCTAATAGGCTCCCAGGCCCAAACAACGCAGCAAGGGGGCATTCAGCTAAATGCGGTGTAAACACATATACGTTGGACACATGGTTTATTGCACCACCGTGTATAGTAAATCCCAGCGAGCTATATAGAGCTTGTGAAACAGATTTACAGTTTAAATAAAATTGTTTTGCTACTGCGAAGCTCTATAAGAGTAATACGGTCGAAGTTCAGAGTACCCCTGAGACTCGGTATAGGGGATTCACATATAAAGGAGCTATATTTTTCGAATTAAATCTTGTTTTAGTTTTGATCTTTTTGTTTATGTTTATGTAATTATGGTGATAGCTGCCGATTTCTTATTTCCGTTAAGTACCTTTAAGTTCAGCGTCTATTTGCGCTAGGAGCAATGTAACAAGGCACAATCGAGGGCTTCATAATATATAGGCGTATACGCAAAAATGCCATTTTTTTGTTGTTTACCAAAAACCATACACGTTACAATTTAGAAAGTCTTACCGGTATGCAAGTGTACCTAAAAAGAAGGGTATTCCAAATTTTAGCCTTATACAATCGACTAGTTTTGTTTTATTCACAATTTTGTGCCTTGTGTAAAACTGCACTTTTGTCTATACGCCCATTTGTTATGAAGCCCTCGATATTATGGCAGAAAAAGAAGGTAAGTACGTAATGTAAAATAATTTAAAAAAAATATGCTTAATAATAATGTTGGAAATAATAATGTGTATATACGACTATGAAACTTAATAATTAGTGTACTCTTTGAATTTTTTGCCTATGGATTAAATTACCCAGACGAGGAGAACAATTAACTTTAATTGTCAATATACACTAGACTAATGTACAAAACAATTTTCTATTTTTTTATTCCATGAGTTCAGCATACAGACAGACGATCTACCTGATGGAAAGCGGTTACCACCGCCTATGGACATTTGCAACACCAAAGGCGTTATAAATGCGCTACTGCTCTCTTAAAGAAGACTGGAACCTGGCCACTAATACCGGAATACAACTCGAGGCTGTTATGGCGGTAGACTCTAAACCAGGGGTGGTAGCCATCCAGACGGGCATCCTACCGCCCGACTGTGGGTTGTTATGTTGCCTTTTGCGACAGGCCACCCGGCCGCAGGAAATTGTATTCTTTCCCCGTTCCTGCACGGATAATATTTTAATTGAAGCCTGCGCAATGTTTTGTGTAATCAATTTTTTGGCGATTTGGCTTAAAGGCTACTGGCGCTGATTCACCCAGTGTCACAGTAATTCAGAGAATGTCAGGTAATATCTTATCAAATAACGGGCATTTTGCTCGACATTGACAAACACATGACAAGTAACAACATTGAGTCAATTAAAACTTCAATTCAAAATAATACAATTCACCATTTCTAATTATTATACTAAAGACTTTTTTTTACTTTACTTATAATTTTTTAGAAATAGATCATATTTTTATTTTATTTTTATTACTGTATAGGTTCGCGTTTGAGCGTTATCTCGCGCGATTTTGAGCGCAGATACGGTCTAAGATGAAGCACGCTTACCTAGATAGTATTTATTTATACGGGATTTGAAGACTCCGGCAGTGAGTTTCACCCCTTTGCGGTGCGCATAACGAAGGTGCTTTAGTCATAATTTATATATTTATCACGATTTCTTATTAACAGACGTGTACTTTTAAGAGGAAGAACCCAATTTAAAGTATAGAGGAATTGAGCTCTCCAATCCTCATTTACACCGTGATGCTCCTTAATGATATTATAACAACACTTAATGACATTTCCTCAGAAAATCCAATAATAGGGTATTACACGAAGAGCGTAGCTTTAACCGTAGTTGTCATAAAGCTATATAAAGCGAGTGGCAATAAAAAGGAAGGCCAACAAACAACTTTCAAACAATTTATTATGTGAGATATATAAACAGATATTTGTTATCGCGGATAAACATCCTACCTAATAATAAATACGAATGGGAGTTTCTTTGTTTGTGACGTTTTGACGCCTTAACTATGCAACAGATCGTCATGAAATTTTGCATACATGTTGTCAGGGCTCTATAATAGGGCATAGGGTGGTACCTTTCATCCAGAAAAAAGTACTGTCTCCGAGAGATAGAGGAATTTAGCCGAAAAGATGGCACTCCGATCGCGTTTTATAGACTCCACCATTACTATTCATCAACAAATACATCCTCATGGCAATGACAATGACAGTGACAAGTTTAATGTGGTGCCATTGTTAGTACCACCTTCGCTAAATGGCGTTACGGGTATATATGATTAGGTATTTTGAATTAAAAAATTAAGTTCTATATTTATAAGTATTACAGTATGTGGGTACTAATTATCGAAACTGTGAGATCATGTATTCCAAGCTAAATGTTTTCACTACTAAACCTTTTCTTTGCTATTCATTGACGTGAATAAAATACTACAATAAACGAGTAAAACAATAAAAAATAACTCCCATTTAAAATTGATTGTTCATTATCCCATTCTGAGAGCGACAGGAAGTCCCCGATATACAAACATTCCACGACAGTTCCATTATGACAGAAAATAATGTTTATTTTATGCATGAGCAAGTCTGGCTCGTTTTAATTACTTAGATAGAACCAGTTTATCTAAAAAATATCCATAACATATTATGACTTTATGTCTTCTATCTTTTTTTAATTATAAACAGTTTACAATTTAAGCAAAGGTCATTAGAATAATTTTGTTTTTATTAAAAACCCTCCGAAAACATTTCTCGAGACATCAGATTCATTTATAAACCAATCGGAGAGAAAGTGTTGCGTGTTGTAAATAGTTTTATAATAGAAAACCAATATATAAATAAAGTACAATAATTCAAATTAAGTATACAAAAGTTAAACAATATATCGGTTCGTTTAGTGTTGCAGATGTCCATGGGTGACGGTTGCTACCTACCACCAAGTTTAGATGGACCCCCGACTTGGCGAATTCCACACACCACGGTTCCTCGTGCGGCTGCTGGTCCTCAATATGATTTCCTCTCGTAAAAAATTGTCTAGATGGATTGCCTATCTTTATATCTACGTATGTAATTTTACGTTTGGCATTCCGTCACAAGAATTGATCCTTACAAGCGATGGGTTGGTTATTTAATATCAGTCTATTCGATTCCTAACTAGTGTAAGTGGATTTTCAAAAATCTAATAATACCTTTAGTTTTAATCAAAATCAGCGCCCTGATTTCGTTGAGTATTTTTCTCTACATTTTATAAACTATAGTTTAGGAACATATATGGCCCATAAAGGCCCACTTGAAAAATTCAACCTGAGGGTTGAGCGGTCGGCCTTTGCAGAATCGCTTAGTGAAATTGACACGTGTCTAGATATGCTGATAATTATAAGACGTAGCATTCCAAGTTCCACTTTATTTTGATACTTATCATGTTCATCACACGAATCTGCGAAAACGACCTCTTTAGGCTCTGTATAGTTTAGTGTTGATATACAAGTTTTCAAATATGTCATTATACTCTCGGTTACGTAAACAAGTATGTATAGTAAACACGAAAAGCTTATGGAACGTTAATTGCAGTAATTATAAAGAATAAAGGACAGGTATATTAATTGCTTAATTTGCTTTTTGTTAATGAACTGTGAAAATTATTTGAACGGAAATAGCAAAATAATAAATAGTTTTTACACCAACGATTAAGAGACTTTTTGTGTTTAATAATCCAATTTTAGCACGTTTATAGCTATAATTGAAGCATTTAAGTCTTATAATATTCTATCTATCTCCTGTAAGTTATAATAACATTGAAGTGTCTATGAAGATATACATTATGACATACGGTGCCGAGACGTGGACACTGGGTGGGTCTGGTCCACAAATTTAAAGTCGTTAAGCGGGCTATGGAACGAGCTATGTTGGATGAATAGAATCAGAACTGAGAGAATCAAGGCAACTGATATAGGTCTCCAAATTAACTATTTGAAGTGGAAGTGGGCAGGTCATGTCTGTCACAGGACCAACGGGCGGTAAAGTAAACATGTCCTGGAGAGGAGACCGCGTCTCTGTAAACGTAGTGTAGGATGCCTCCCAGTTCAGTAGGCGAACGACCAGCGTAAGATTGCTGGTAGGGGCTGGATGAGGAAAGCGATAGACCGAGATATGTGGTGCAGAATTGGAGAGGCCTACGTCCAGCAGTGGACATAGATAGCCTGAAGAAGAATTCTTACTAAGGTTTCAAACTATATATCAAAATTTAAGTAAATACTGCTATTTTTTTTAAACGAGTTTAAAAATTGGGTAGGTGACACGTGTAACTATTCCTGACGATATTTTTCTTCAACGTCAACACGTGGCCATTTTAAAGACATACACTAAGCTATATCACGACTTGCAATGCTTGGCCGGTGTTAATTAAAATAACATAATCGTCGGACGCTCCCGCATAGGATACATTATTTCTATTCTATTTGTAATAATAAAATACGCAAAGCACATTGTACCCTACCCGAATACTTCTAAATAAACAAACTGAGTATACAAAATTGTCGCATAAAACCCATAAAGCCCTTTAAACGAGCTATAACGAGCTATAAACGGACCTGCGCCGACACAAAAGAGACCAATTGGGAGCGTCATAGCTTATGTTGCCAGGTATCGTATATCCATAATGCGTTCCGAATTTCATATTTCTATTGTAAGTCTTCTTTGGAAAGCCAATGTGGCATGCATTTGAAAAGGAGCTTCAATCGTTCATTTTTTTTATTTTATACGAATTAAGAAAGAAAATATTTATATACAAATGCGACACACACAAAAAAAACAGATTAGATAACATATACAGAATTGTATGACGTAATTACAGTTGCACAATGCACTAATTTTCAGTTCCCACTTCAAATTGTTATTCAGATTCAAGTTTTTATTCAAAATAAGTTCCACTGGAGAACACTTTCTGAAGGTCATATATATAGGTTAAAATTTAATTTTACTTCCCAGTCTATGTACACCATTTCGCAACGTGTTATTGCAGTTAAGGAGAAGAAGCGGCTAGAAACTCCCCAGCAACACGTCTAGCTAAAAATTGTTTTTCTTTATTTTTCTTATTCTATTTATATCTAAAGTTCTCTTTTTTTAAAGTTTTATACAGAAGTATGTTACAGAATTACTTTTGAAGAAGTAATGGAGTTCTAGCAAACAGTGCATATTCAATGAGACAGAGACACAATAAAAGTAAAGAAAAATATTATTAGAGTTATAATAAAGATATGACGTACTAATTTTTATTTTCTTTTTTGCTGCAATATATCTCTATAAATTCTTTACAGGCTTAGCAAGATAAAAACTTTATACAAAATATAGTATAAGAGACTGGAGAGAGTATTCTTCAATAGTGTATAGTGAAGTATCCCTTTTTTAACAAGATACTTTTTGGTTTGGTTTGGTGGCTTCGTAAATCACATAATGTCATGAGATCCTTTATAAGAATAAGAAACACTAGTTATGAAAAGGAATGTGAATAAAATGAATATAATAAACAAGAAAAATAAAATAATGTTGATAGCTTATTAATAACAATAAAACAATAATTCACCTAAATCCTAAAAAAATGTAGTTTCATTTCTATTTAGTCCCATTAGACTAGATTAGAGAGACTAAACTTTTAGTCGTGTGTTAGAATATTTGGAAATGCACCTGGCAATACTAGTCACGGCCCATAGCAACGTTATTTATTGACAAATTCGTTAGCGACCTATAAATTATAAAGAAAATATTAAAAATTAAACCATATTCGTTTCTTAAAAATATATGATACCAATTTTTTGTACAATCCAAACGCATTAAAGTGTTTCGGTGTCGGCATTATTGGTATTAAATGGATAAAAATGACATGTTTACGTCATTTTCCTTTCGATTTACTTACGTTTCCACGCCTAAATGAAATAAATGAATGTATTTGTATATATATATATGAGTTTACTTGTAGATCTGTTTCTGCACTTTTCGTGCCTTTAAATAAATAGTGAACGCCTTTTGATTGAATTTGATTTCAGGAGACATTGGAAAGTTTTATTTTATCCCGAAAAAATAGTTATAAGTTTCTGCAGGATAGAAAGTAAGATTAATAAAATCACAATCGTGTTACAAGCTTTACCTGTAATTGCTCTAAAATAGTATAATCTTGTTTTATTCTTGACCAATTTTACATCTTGATACAATTCAGTGACATATATGCTATCCTAACTTAATTTTATAAATTTTAGTGTGAATGTGAGTTTGTTTCTTTGTTTTTTGCTACGTTTTCACACCTTAACTACGCAACAGATCTTCACGAAATTCTGTATACACGTTTTCAGGGTATTCAAAAAATACCGTTCCCAAGATAGACGATTATAGTCGGAAATATTGCAATTCACTAATAAATACATCATTATGGCAACGATAATGACAGCGACAATTTTAATGTGTTACTTAAATGTTTAGTTCCACTTTCGTTAGATGGCGTTACGTGTATTTATCATTAAGTATTTTGAATTAAAAATTAAGTTGACATTTCTAAGAATTATAACATGCCCGATTCATAATATCATACATACCCTTTTTGAATTAGAGCGTAGCCGCGAGCAAAACAAGTAATATATTATGTATAAAGTAAAGAATGACTGAAATTATTTGTAATGTTCTGTCATGGAAAGAGATTTTATTAATGCTATTTTAAAATTTATTGTGTATGTGTCAAATCCTCGATTGTATGTATACAGGTTCTATTTTTGTCATAATGGCTATAGAACCCTTAAAATACTGCATTCTACGACTATTTAATTAGATTAAAAAATACACATCATGATTGGTAAAAAAAATATTGTTATTAAATTCGTTGATTTGTTTTTTATACTCCATAAATAATATTTTACAACGAATATATTCTCGACATGGACACTATAAATACAGTTAATTAGTGTCGTATTTCTTATAACATAGGACGTATAAGAAAACAGTGTTATAATTTACTTTAGAAAGGCGTGGTACTTCATATAGCAGTTTGTCAACGTCACTTGATATTACACTGAAGAACGTCGTATGTAACAAACTTGTTCTTAAAAAATCAACAATATTTTTTTCAAGACGAGTAAGCCTGTCGTAAATCTGTCACGTTGGGTGACCTAAGTTATATAAATTTCTTATGCTGTTGACCTGTTTGTCCTTTACAAACCTTGCTGAAAATGGAAATAAATAAATAAACAAATCTCCAGGTAAACATACATAATTTACATACTTCTAAAGTTACGTTTGTAATATGGATAACATAGAACGAACTTTTCGATCGTATACACCTAAAACAGACCCAATCTATTGACAGTCACAAAGAAACATTATTATGATTGTGCGTGTTCATAAGCTATTGTTACGTGCGAGCGGGGGTACGTACTTGGGATTGAAAATAAACACCAGTTTTTTCAAGTAAACGCTTTTATTAACTTACAAAGACACGTGATTCTTCTCCGCAGGGTTGCCCCTACACGCACAACTAACGACGCACTGTCTCGACGATAAGATGTCTCACTCCCTATACCGTCGCCGATATTGCTAGACCACCTCCTGCTACTGCAGTGCTCACCTACCAATTTACCGCGTGTAGCTCGCTTTTGGATCTCCTCTTAAACTACGCTACACTCCTTCTTCACTGAACTGCCCACTAAACTTTTCACTAAATTCACCACTAAACTCGTCACTGTCTTCTATTAAACTTCTTTTCCTACTCTTTCGTATCGCACTTGTTGCTTCGCTGTCTTGAACTAAACCACTCGGTAGGCGCACCTTACGCTGCTTATATACCCGGAAGAACCTTCTGGAACCCATAATATCGATCTTCTTTTCGTTTTTCTTTTATTTATCTATCTCTGTTTTTTCTTCCAGAATCTTCTACCTTTTTCTAGAAGTCTTGATTCCGGATTACGCTGCCAGAAAGTTCTACCCTCGGTCGCCACAGTATGATTAAGGCACTAGCGTGAGCACACCAGCTTTCTCCGCTCCTGTCATTGGAAAACGCGTCAGCGCCGGAGGGCATCATTAGATCTTCGGCCGTTGTTAGCGTGTGGCGCGGGTGGCTCCCTGGGGAAAGGGTTCTCATCAGCCGTTATGGCGTCGAGAGGAGCGCGCGCCGATGTTCCGCAAGCGCTCACCTGTCCTCGCGTGGAGCGCGTATCATACCACCGCTGCAGGCATGGATCCCCCGGCAATGGATGAAGCCATTTGGCCCCGCCTGCCAGAGCCTCGCGGAATGGCAATGATATGTACCTGTAACCCTGGCATAAGAGCGAAGAATGGAACATCGAGGGGTTTTAATGACTATCCCTGACCCAGGTAGCAATAACACTTCCTAAGTGTGCTAGTATCACCGCAAGTGGCAAATCTCATACGTACCCGCCGAGTTTTCCCTCGTGATGTCTAGGACTCAATCGGATTACTCTTCGTTAAAAAAAGGCACTGTTTGTAGGAAACTAACTAATTAATTCACAGATGACGATTTATTACGGTATTGCTCACCGAACTATCTTAATAGTAATAGAAGACTTATCACATCACACGTCTATTTATACTGAAAAAAAATGATTTTATCAATTACCCTGTGAATGATGACATCATTATATTTTTAAAAATTTCACTCCACCGTCATGTAGCGGACTATACATTACATGTTCCTACCATTACATTTATGTCTATTTACTAGTTTTTGAGCAAATTTTTGTGGCATACATTGAAAACAATCTCACTAACGGACGGGTATAACGATAACGATTTTATAATGGTTTCATTTATGCCAATAAGTGTACTGGACTCTAGAAATTGGTATACAGTACCAATTGTTTACTAGAATATACTAGCATACGAACGGACGCGCGCCGTCTTTGAAACAAGACGCGAGTGCCTTAGCAGCGAGTTATCATGACTATAGGGATAATAGTAATTATATCTAATAGACCAGTGTCCGTGTGCCCCGAGGGCATTTACTTCAATTGCAGTCTCTCGACAGCACTGTGGAGATAGCATGTCCATCAAATTATATGATAATCGGTACCAGTTAATTTTATTACCTGTTTGTTATCTCTGGCAAATAATATGTACATATAGCTATATTAACTTATAGCATTCCCTAAGAAAATGTTACGAGGAATATATTTCTTTTTAATAAAATCTTACTATTATCTATATAAATGTGAAAACGAGTTTATTTGGATATAATATGTATACATATTTGTTTCTAATTCATCTTAAGCCTATAATCCTGTTTAGTTATGTTTGTATGGGTAGATTTTTTTACTGTTTCAAGTAAAATGTACTGAATGGATTTTGATGAAATTTTACAGTAATATATATAACTTATATATACATCAGAATAACACATACGTCCTTATTTACAATAACAAAGTGAGGCCGATAAACTACAATTATCATTAGAATTTTTGGAGGTTAACTCCAAATGAGTAACAGAGAAATAAATTTGTTTCAATCCCCAGTTATATCTACGTCAGCCACCACTAATATTTTGATGTTTTACGGTTTTACTAAGTACCGTACTGATGTTATACTATATTTTTTTTAAATTTTCTATTGCATGAGTTCAGCGGAGACAAGCAGGCGGCCCACCTGATGGAAAACGGTTACCATCGCCTATGGAAATTCGTAACGACTATGGTGCTACCAATGTTTTACCGTTCTCTAAAGGGGGACTGGAACTTGACCACTAATTCTTTCTTTTTTTATTTTTCAGCCAATCTTAGTCCACTGCTGGACATAGGCCTCCCCAAGTATGCGCCAGATATCCCGGTCTCCCGTCTTCCTCATCCAGCCCCTGCCAGCGATCTTGCGCAGGTCGTCAGTCCACCGGGCTGGCGGGCGTCCTACGCTACGTTTGCCGAGACGTGGTCTCCACTCCAGGACTCATTTGCTCCATCGGCCGTCGGTCCTGCGACAGATGTGACTAGCCCACCGCCACTTCATTTGCTAATTTTGCGAGCTATGTCGGTTACCTTCGTTCTCTTACGGATGTCCTCATTTCTGATTTTATCCATAAGAGAAACACCTAACATAGCTCGCTCCATAGCCCGTTGAGCGACTTTGAATTTGTGGACCAGTCCCGCTGTCAGTGTCCATGTCTCGGTACCGTATGTCATGATGGGTAGGGAACACTGCTCGAAAACTTTCGTCTTCAAGCATTGCGGAATGGTCGACGAGAAGACCTGTCGAAGCTTACCGAATGCTGCCCAGCCTAACTGAATCCTCCTATTGGCTTCCCCCTCGAAGCCGTGTTTACCTACCTGGATCTTTTGTTCAAGGTAGACATATTCCTGGACAACCTCAAGAGGGGGGAACCATCGACGTTTACCGGTCTCGGCATGACATGTTCGTTGAACATGACTTTCGTTTTGTCCAAATTCATGCCTAGACCGACCCGTCGGGAGGATTCATTCAGGCTGTTCAGCATGTCGGCAATTTCTTCCAACGTCTCTGCAAAGACGACAATATCGTCAGCGAAACGTAGGTGAGAGATGCGCTCGCCGTTGATGTTGATGCCCCGTTCATTCCATTCTAGAGTTTTGAAAACATCCTCTATCGCGTTGGTGAACAGTTTCGGGGATATGACTTCCCCCTATCTCGCCCCGCGACGTAAAGGTATAGGTTTCGCCCTCCGGTCCTGGATCTGAACGGTCATCGTTGCGACGTCATACAGACATCTCAACACCTCGATGTATCAATCGATACGATATCTCTACAGAGACTCTAGAACAGCCCAAGTTTCCATAGAGTCGAAGGCTTTCTCATAGTCCACAAATGCCATACACAGCAGCTGGTTATACTCCTTGGTCTTCTGTATAATCTGCCGAACAGTATGAATGTGGTCTACGGTGCTGTAGCCTTTTCGAAACCCAGCCTGTTCTGGTGGTTGGAACTCATAAAGTCTTCTGGCGAGACGATTCGTTACGACCCTCGAAAATAACTTGTAGATGTGGTTCAAGAGTGAGATGGGCATATAGTTCTTCAAGAGAGTCTTATCACTCTTCTTGAAGAACAAGACCACTACACTCTTGGTTCACGCCCTTGGCACAGTGACCCGGAGGATAACGGAATTAAAGAGCTCCGCTAAAGCCTTCAGGATTGAGATCCTTCCCGCTTTGAGGAGCTCAGTTGTAATACCGTCGTCCCCTGAGCTTAGCCATTTTTAAGTTGCCCGAGTTCCGGTCTAATCTCGCCAATGTCGACCTCCGGGATAACTTCCGTATAGTGGCGCGTGAGTGGTGCACGTGGATCATTAGCGCCTTGAACCGTAGGTCTTTCCGCCTGCGAAGAATACAATTGCCCGTAGAACTGTTCCACCTCCGCTAGGATCTCAGAGTGAGACGTAAGCTCCCTGCCATCTGCGGTCCTCACTTTTCAAGATGACTTCTCCCCAATGGTTTTAAGAAAACTTTGGACCCCCTATTCTGCTCTATAGCAGCTTGAATGGCTTGCGTGTTTAAGCAGCGGAGGTCCCATCTTACAAGTTTTCTTATCCGTTTGGAGAGTGCCCTATGCTCCGGTGAGGCAAAAGAATAGGTGGCATCTCACGTTTCATCCTCATGAGATCCAAGTTTTCGGTGGAAAGTTCAAAGCGTTTGTTTCTTCACAAAGGTGGAAAGAGCTTTCGGCCCAGCTCTCGCATTGTTTTCACCACGTTGTCAATTATATCGTCAACATCGTCAGTGGTTTCCAGTGATTCGAACCGATTTTACAGTTCCAACTGAAACTGTTCGGACCCTAAGATAATCTGGGGTGGCGTAGGTCGCAGATTAAACTTTATCAGGCGCAGTCTTTCAGCTTTGAAGTCGATATTTAGAGTACCTCGTACAAGTCGGTGGTCACTGTCGGTATTACACCTGTTGACCACTGAGACATCTCTAAATATGTGCTTGTTGTGCGCCATGATAAAGTCTATCTCGTTCTTTGTCACAGTATCGGGGCTATGCCAGGTCTACCTCCTTTGGAGCTTCTTCTTGTAGAACGAATTCGTCAAGAAGAGCCCCTGCATTTCAAGGAAGTTGACCAGCATTTTCCCCCTGTGATTTCGGCGCCCCAAGCCATGAGGTCCCATTCTCGGTTAGTCGCATTCTTGTACTCCCACTTTGGCGTTGAAATACCCCATAATAACGTTGTAGTGTGCGGAGGTCGTGCCATGTATGGCTTTAGTGATATACTCAGACATAGCCACAACCTCCTCGTCAGGGTGTGCCGAGGTCGGTGCATATACCTCTATCTCCTTCAGGGAATAGGTACCTGTTGGTGAGTTTTAGTACTAGGTACGCTACCCGGTTCAACACACTGCTGACTTCCACAACGTTGTTAGCGAGGGACTTGTTGACAAGAAAACCGACACCACCCTGGGAGGCCTTATCACCTTCTCGGAAGTAGAGCAAGTGCCCGGACTCCAGGGTTATAGTATCCTCCCCCTCTCTTTGGACTTCTGATAACCCTAGAATGTGCCATTTGATATGACTTAACTTTTCTTCCAATTTCGCGAGGTGATTATCCAGCCTGATCGTGCGTCCATTGTACGTTGCCAGTGTCAGTTGGTTACGTTGGCAGCCTCCTCGTAACCCGGAGATTTCTAGCACCCTCCTCCCCGCAGTTACCACGACCGCTGCCGTAGCCGAGACTAGCGGGCCGCCGGGAACTGAGGGCCATGGTCTATGTTTGCGTTTCATATTTGGGGGAAATGCCATAATCACCAGGCTTGGCATGCGGGTTGGTGACCGCAGTACCGGCCTACTCACATCGGGGACGCTGCTGTCTGACTCCGATTAGGGGATTTATGTTAGGTGTATTTTACATGGACCACTAATGCCGAAACACAACTCAAGATTGTTGTGGCCGCATACTCTAGTCCAGTGGTGGTAGCCATCTAGATGGGCAAATATTCTAACCACCTGGCAAATAATATAGGTAGTCTATGTTATGGCTACCTTACTGGTTTTCATCCATCATGTGGACCCAGTACTTTCTGAGAAAAATGACTGCAGATAGATATGATGATTTCATAAGAGTTCCGTATTTGCTAAAATTGCTACGGAATCTTAAAATACTCTTCAAAAAAATATGAATTTGTAATCTGTGAACATATTCGTCCTGCTCGTGCACTTGAATAAAGTGCTATAGCGTATTATTCCCTACTATTACTCTGGATTAGGAATAAATGTACTGCAGCAATAACTTTAAGTAAAGTTCTGGTTATATATCAAAGGAATTATCTGCAACTTTATATGAGATGTCTTCTAAATTTACAAGGGTTTAGGATGGATTCATAAAAGAGATACAACCATAATTTTCTTGTTGTTGTAATTCATATCAATACCTACCAGTATACAAACGTGAAGGAAACTGTATTTAGATTCTTATGTAGGTGCTTTCTTCAATGTTGGGAATTAACCGATTATTCTAAATTTGATATGTACATTGTACATATGTACATAGTTTCAATAACGAACATGAATATAGGATTTTTTATTGCTAAGCTGGCAAACAGGTAGAAGGCCCAGCTAGGGTTGCCATCCGTACTATAATATATAGTATCATACTATATTTTATCCAATTGTACTATATATTATACAAAAATAATATAGTACAAAACGTACTATATTTTCATTGCTAATTCAATTGTTGCGCTCTTTGTTCAGATTCTTATGATTATTTTAAAAATAATAGATCTTTGCTGGCCAAAGTAACAAAATAGTAATAAATACACATGGAAAATTCGATAATGAAATAAATAAAATATATAATAAATAATGAAAAATCAATGTGTACTATTTTTTCCCCTAAATTTCCCAAAAGTACTCTATATGTTTACTGCTTAAAAACAAAAATACTATATATGCTTCGAAAAAAGGTGGCAATCCTAGGCCCAACTAATAGTAAGTGGTTACCGTCGTATAATAGACGCTTGTAACATCAAGGGCGAATCTAACGAGTTGCTGATGGGATAGGAGGGGTGAGATAGAAGGATAAGACAGGAGGATTGGGATAGGAGAAAGGAATAGGAGGATGGAATAGGGAAGATGGGATAAGTGGAGGAGGAAGTGGCCCATTGGAACTCTCATTCATCGTACGAAACACGAATAGCTTAATGCTAACCGTTTCACGTTGATATTCGGTGAGAGCGTGGTATTACGCCGATCGGACGTCCCAGCGAGTTGTTATCAAGATAATGATTAGTAAATAAGGATACCTACTATTTATCCTAGAAAGCAGCATAATTTCAGCAGGGTACAGACAGGACATTTGCACAAGCATATCTGTATGTAATGTTCTAGTTGAAGATATGTATTAAATTAATAAATTGATATTGTTAAACATTTAATTAAGACTTTTATTATTCAGAAAACGAAATGAAGCACTTAATTTCACAGAGCGAAAAGGATGATCCATGTAAATAAATTATGTCTTGATTATACGGTTGATTATAAAGTAGATAAAAATGTTTATCGAATTTCAATTTAATTTAGAATCGAACATCAGATTTTGGTTGTATTAAATGCACCCACGCAGTAGAAATATTCGGCCAGGTTCTAAATTAAAAATCAATTTCGAAATACAAACAATGAGATTCCATATTCTGTAACAATACTAGAGTATAATTCGATTGCTCCAAATGATAATGTCTAAAATTAAAACATGGAGCGGTTTCGTAATGCATGAAGCATTACAAAACGTTTTTTGAATTCTGTAGTCATTTTGATAATAACTAAATCCTTATTAGGCACGTAGTTATTAATTAGTAGTCCCAGTAATATTAATACCACGCTACGAGAGAGAAAGACATTTAACACCGAATCGAACTTCACTGCAGCCACACAGGCTCTGTAGAGACCGACTGTGGGTCCTGTAAAATTGTTCTTCATATTGGTAAATAATCTTGTTTCGTGTATTTGTTGTGATAAATAAATTTCGAATTAAATCGCTGTGGTCGTCCGACTCTTCATCTATCTATCTACCTATACACATACGTCACAGCCATTTTTGTTACAAGGTACTAGTTGAATATGAACAAGACAGGACGATATAGTCTATATGACGCTATACAATGAATGACATGTATAGATAATTTCGGGTAGCCACCATAGATATAAGTTGACGTACTCTGTGGATGTATGTGAAAAATAATATTCAAAAATCACTTTCATGAACTTTATATTAGGTGTCATATTAGTTACGCGGCGACATTTGCTGTCAGCATTGTAATAAGTGTCGCAATTCTAACTTTTGAAATCTGGGGTAAAAAACTCGAAAAGAAACCAAGGAAGTAAAACTTAAAAAATGCATCCAAGGGAAATTGGTTTTAACACAATTTGTTGAACATTTTTTCATAAATATGTAGTATTTTCAATTAAAGCCTGGCCATAATGTCTACAAGATGAACATTTTTTTTGCCTTTTATTAATATGCTCTCTGATCTGTATACAAGATTAGTGAATTGTAAATAAAGTAAAATCCATCGTCGTAGTCAGCCGTTCGCAGTACACTGCTGGACGTAGGCCTCCTCAAGTCGGCGCCACACATCCTTGTCCTCTGACTTCCTCATCTAGCGCTTACCGGCGACCTTACGCAGGTTGTCGGTCCATCGGGCTGGAGGGCGTCCGACACTACGTTTACCGAGACGCGGTCTCCACTCCAGGGCTCGTCTGCTCCATCGGCCATCGGCAGACGTGACCGGTCCACTGCCACTTCAACTTGCTAATTTCGCGAGCTACATCGGATACCTTGGTTCTCTTACGGATATCCTCATTTCTAATTTTATCCATAAGAGAAACACCCAACATAGCTCGCTCCATGGCCCGTTGAGCGACTTGGAACTTGTGGACCAATGCTGCCGTCACTCTCCATGTCTCGGCCCCGTAGGTCAGGAAGGCAAGTAAAATCCATATTATTTTAATTTTAATGTTGATCCAAGTATAAAATCCACTAAAAATAACTAAATACCGATATAATAATACCAAGTTTCACATGAGTAGAAATTTTTAAAGTTTACCAAGGTTGTCTTGCAGAATTTGAAGCAAAAATGTTTTTGTAAGAATTCGACGATATTTAAAGCAAGAGGTTTGTAATGGTTCGTTTCGCTTATTTTAATTGAATAATTGTTTTATTAATTACCGCTAGGTATTAAAACTTAATACATTTGCATGATGTATGACGTAATACTAAAAATTACTATGTAGTAAGTATCAAAAATCTTGACATACCTATGGGGCCTCTACGGGACTCTTGTCATATATATATATCAAATTTGTGAAAGTGGCGCAACTATTATTTTCATCTTTATTTGGCCAACCTGTGGATGATTTCTTAGGCTCTGTAGCCAAATTACAAAAACAACGAACATTCGTCACTATTACGGAATACTTGACTTTACGCAGTACGACAAGCACTTGGTTGATTTAAAATTTAGTTACTTTATCATTTCTGGCACCGGTTTGATCATTAGTATCTATTATTTTAGAATATGGGCTTAAGTCGATCACATAACAAACAGTCATTAATCGAGCTTAGACACTAATAATGTGCTATTGGAAGATTAATTGTTCAGGGAAAGGTAATAGAATATTCAGTCACACACGCAACCTGCGAGTTATTATAAAACTGAGGCACGCTTTGATAAATTAGCCCTATCCGTCACGATTGGTCACGGAAGTCTGGTTGTTACGGTGCATACACTATCCTACGAGGTGGTTGTAGATGCAACTGTTATTCTTGCCGGTTTTATTGCTTTGGAGTATTCATGAACGTAATTAATTATCTCCGTGTATACATTGTTAATTGCTACTTAACAGATCAAATAACGCATTTGCTCTTGAAGCGTATAACTTTAATGTTTTTAAAACTTGTTATAGGCATTTTTCTTAATATTTTTAAACTTCATCATGTTAATAGCGGGTTTTTCGTGGCATTCTCCGTATAAACTTCGCTACTACATTGAGTGTGATTCCTTAATTACATACATCTATATGTTACTCATAGGAATAGGAAAAATGCTTCGTTTTTCGTTTTAACAACTTTATCAGAATGTTTGCAATTTAGATGTGATCTACCGACACATTGTTATAACATCAAAATGTGATAGGTTAGATTGAAATTACAAACGTTTTGAATATTTGTAAAAATAAATATAGGTTAGATAATTAGAAATAATGTGTATGTTATAATTTTTACTACCCTGAAATCTGCCTCATACAAAGATGGAGATCTTCCAGTATTTTTAGAAAACTTAGAACACTTTAACCGTAAATAAAGACAAACTACCTACATGTGTATAATGTGAACTTGTAACACTTTTTTGTATAGGTTCGCGTTTGACCATTGTCTCTCCTGAGCCTGATGATGCGGTCTATGATGGAGCATGCTTATCTAGAAGGTTTTTAGATTGTATTTGTCAGGAAAAACAGATTCCGCTAAATTAATGAATTATTCGGCCGTGCACTAGAAAAGATGAAACGAAACGCCTCGTCCTGCCTAGTGGTGGTTCAACTATGTCACGTTTTATAGCAAAACAAGGATGGAATCAGCTCGTGCAGATCTAAAAAACTTCCCGAAGTGTATTCGATAGAAGATCGACTGTCTAGCAACCTTACACGTCTATACTCAAGACTCTAAAGTCGAAGATTAAAACTTACCTTAAAATAATAACATTGAGCTAAGTTGAAATTCATTTGAGTTACAACAGTTAAGACGAGTTACGATTACGGCAAATTAAAGGGACCAAATTCATAATTGTACCTGCGCCTTTACATTGTGCGACAATGTATAGGCACATATAGGTGGTGAAATCATGTAATTATGTGAACGGTGATACCTGGTAATACGTCATTACATTTCACCGTTGTCCCCGGAAATGCTTTATCATTGAGCATCGCGTCTATTAAGGGAATCTAAGTGACATCGGCGTCAACTAGAAGGCGTTGTAATCTTGTATTATATTTGGAGTTAAGAAAAGTTATTAAGCGCAAAATTCGCAATTATTTTATTACATCAATAATTAATAATACATTACAGAAAACAATTGTTTTTCGTTGAAAGTGGGTCAACGCTCGCGATGTTTAAGGTTGCAGGGTTATCCTAACTCGTAAACCCTTAAAATTATTATCATAATTATTCTTAGATTCAATTTTTACTGTTATGGTATCTTAACATTGGCTACCTCTGTACATGTCAGATACGGCAGTTCCAGATTTAATTTCTGCTAGGGTAAATGGAAAAGCTACCACTTCGGTATAAATTTGTTCTCATCTGGCTGTCAATAAAATAGGCCGCTGAGAGTTATTTGTTATATTTTATCCATTACACAGGTTAGATTAGGAATGTATAATGTGTTTGTTCGTTGATCGAGACAAAACAAAAAATATGTGTGTGTGCAGTTCACACGCAGTACAAGTGAAACTTTAGAGAATATACTTACAAAAATTCTTCTCTAACTTTTATCAATATAAATATAATTCCTTTAGCATAAATCCGTCAACATATTATATTTCAAAAAATTAAATCTAAATTACACTTTAAATCACTAGCATATAAGTTCAAAATTCAATGCACCGTTACGCACAATTTCTTTTGATTTAAATATAAAAAAATATATGCCTTAAGGATGTACAGATAGTGCTAAAATTCATTTGAAATCTTTTAGGTTTTATTTAAATTGAAAATTAATACTAACGGGTAAAGAGACATGTGTTTTATTTGGAATTAAATAAGGTTGAATTTTATGTGTTTATCTCTTTTTAGTGGCAATTTTTCGTTTCATCGATTTTCAAATCACAACGATTCTAAAGAAGTTTCACTTCAAAAAGAAAACAAAATGTATGATTAATTAAAGTCGTATACCAGAACTGCACTATTAATGATGTATCGTATCGCTTGATTACTTCTTAGCGTGTTAAAAACCAAATCAATAACTCAAATCGTTATAGAAGATTACAATTTTTAATAAAGATATTTCAATTCTTGATTTATATCATCAATAATCGAAAATAATTAAGTTATTAATTATAGAAACACCTACACGCGACCAAAGACATTCTATTGCATTATCGACACGATCAGAATGAGCCCTAAAAATGTTTCAAGTGTTGAAAAAAATGTATCAAATCTAGGCCTGTAAAGCCAATAAAAAATAAATTTTATTAACTGTGGACGTCGTTAACAGTGGGATTTATTTTAAACATCTGACACGATGACAGCGTTTATTTAAAAGTGGCTCTGCAACAAATTCATTAGACACCCGAGATCGCTACAGTCTCGGAGAGCTGTAAAAAATGATAAAAGATCTAATAAAACAAAATCACTCACAAATTTAAAAGTAACTCTGTTTCCATTTGTCATTAATTAATTTGTACGCTGAATTAAATGGAATTCTTTGTATAAATGGATGTCTAAGAATTTAATGAAATATTTCTAAATTTGTATTAATGAATAATTCAGAGGACACCAGATCGATACAAGCCTGACACGACTCAGTCTTGTCGATTTATCGTGCAATATTCACTAATCGTTCGTTGTAGTGAGTAAATGGTTTCCTAGAAAATGTACGTGATTTTAGTTGTCACAGCTCGACGTTATCCCAATTAGTAGAGTAATTTCAGACATATTGTAAATACGTATGTTTTTTTAAAAATAATTAATACATACATATTATCACGTATAGTAACTTTTTAAAACGTTAGCTTTTATTAAATTTAGCTTACTTTATAACAGTAACATTTATAAAATTATTATTGCGTGAAATTGTATTTAATATTTATCTTTAGGTGTGTTACAGACAACTCGTGTATTGAGGGTATACATATATCTTCAATACACGATTTTAAATAACCTCCCATTGAACAGGGTAATACAAATTTAGTCTGGAACACATCTAAAGATAAATATTAAACTCAATTTAAAGAAAAAAAACGTTTATTTGCCAAATGCGACAAAGACAAAACAGAAAATAGACGAACAAAATATTTTTATAGTTATATGCCGCAATTTGCAAATGAGGTTGGCACTCAGTATTGTTATTGTTATGTCGGAAGATATCCCGCCACAGCACTGATTTTCAGTGTGCACCCCGGAGTCTACACGTATTACCTAGAGACCCTTATAAAAATAATTATTTAATTTAGTCACAGCCATAAGTACTGGAAGAAATGTCAACATAAAAATAAATAAATAAATAAAAATATTCATATTAATAAGAATGAAAAATAGATAATAAAGTGATATAGTAAGCACAGTGTTATCATATACATGGGTTATCATATACCTATAATTGTATATGTAATTAATTAATTAATTAAAGTTATGTGCTTACAGACATACACAGCGTATAATCCTATCCTACTAATATTATAAACGCAAAAGTTTGTAAGGATGGATGTATATTTGTTACTTATTCATGCAAAAACTACTGAATAGATTTTCGATGAAGCTTTACAATAATATAGCTTACACATCAGAATAACACATAGGCTATAATTTATAAAGATATAGTGTGAATTATCCAAAATATAACGATTTTCCATCACCACGCGGGTGAAACCGCGGGGCGCAGCTAGTGTCTGAATATAGCTACATATAAAAAATGTTATTATGAAATGTATATGGCAATTATAATACTCTAAATAAACAGCTTAGACTTTATACTGCAGATTGACATTTAACTGAAACAATGATTAGTAGAGTGGAATACATATTACTGAGCCTAGCTAGTAAACAAAATATTTTTAATCATTAACTAGAAGTTAGCTAATTTATTTCCGTAATTACTTAGCAAAAATAATAATAGTAATTAAAGTCATTGTATGTATATGTTATAATGTGTTAATAAGTATTCAAAATATATAGAAATATAATATGTAAGTATGTGTTTGTTACCAAACTCCTCGGAAACATATGAACATAACCCTGATTTTTCCCATTGATTTGTATGAAATAAAATATTGTAATATATATCGGGTAGATCTGAGAATCGGCCATTAGGGGTATGAAAAATAGATTTTTCATACCCCTAAAATTTTTTTTATGACAACATTTCTGATTATGATTTAGCATTGAAAAATACATATAACTTCAAATTTTCACCCTTCTACGATCAACCCCTATTTATAATAGCGATATTAGTAATTTAACTTACTTTAAATAATTAGAAATAATTTAAATGTCAAAACAACGTTTGTCGGGTCAGCTAGTTATTATAAAGTAACCGTAATAGGACCGATGTTTCCTATGTCATTATTATAATTTCACCCAATGATAATTTTATAAATATTAAGGTTATAAAGTAAGCTAAATTTAATAAAGGCAGACGTTTTAAAAAGTTACTATAACGCTCTTATTTTAAAGCACTTGCCTCGTTTAATTATGGCTCATATTTTTTTACCAAACAAGCGGTACGTATTCACACAAAACTGCGATACACAAAAGACTCTTAAATTATGCGGGCGTATCACCGAAACTCGTGTGACACCCGTGCATATGGCGCCATAATGGTTTCCTGCTTCCTTCAACCTCGACACAATGCTACCTTCATGCTAAAATTATAAATATCTTTCACAAAACAGCCTTTTTGGAAAAAATAATAATCCCCTTGAGACACGCTGCCCCGGACTGAATAGAACGTACCATGAAATATCTGTTGTTTAACTGTTTACGTTTTTCAAAACTTAAAATTGCTATTCATAAAGACATTTTAAAACTGCAGCTTTTTAGCCATAGTTGTTAATTCAATCAAAACCCTTTTCCTTGTTTCATGTTGCTTTGCAGGCTTTATGGATTTAGTCAATGCCATATATTCAAAGATATTCAATACTAACAGCACCTATAGGACAAACAGGTGTTAAGGGCTTATATAGCCCAAATTGTAAGATTTTGACTGACATCTATCTAGGAAAGTTTTTGTGCAACCCGATAAAACAAATCTCGATAAGCAGTTGAAATTTTTTACATTAATATATTTGTATATATTTCAAAACAATCAATAATTAGACATACTTTAAAATTAACAAGTTTTAAGAACGTATACGGTAGAGCATAATCGCCCTTCAAATGAAGGATGAACGTCCGAATGAACGGAAGGACGTGGGAGCCCTTAAAACGGTAATAGAACACCACCTAAAATAATGTTATAAATATACTACAATAATGATATTCTGGTACAATAATGATAGGAACAGCAGGTCACATGTTCACCACTCGAAAATTAACTGTTGTTAATTTTCGAGTGTGACAACAGCAACGCAAACCAAGAGATTCACTTGACCCAATAAAGGAAACAATACGAAATTGAGACGCAATTCCACATTCAAATGAGGGATCGCATATAACGAATGACCAACATCCGTCCCGACGTATACGGTATTTGTTACTCGGCGGGGGTCACAGTAGAAGCACGTTCCCAACATTCTTTCCGAAATAACGCCCCGTCGCATGTGTTCCTACGAACATCGACGATTAATCACTTCACACTTACGTTACCCAAAAGCTTACGGGTCTAGAAGTTTTATTTTTTATTTGCTGAAAAGAAGGTGCAGACGATAGAGCTTAAGTGCTGTAGATAATAAACCTAACAGCGCCTGCATTTGTTTGAACAGAGGATTATTGTATTCTGATATCGAACCTCTCTGGACTGACCGACGCGCGACGGAACGGTGACCGGTGGATCGCCCCAGATATCGCTAGAGTGACGTAGTGGAGTGATCTGCGCGAACTTCAAGCCTGTGACTGGCAGGAGACAGCGTTGAACAGAAAGAAGTGAAGTATTCTTATTTCGGAGGCTAGGACTCATTTTAGGTCGTTGAGCCGCAGCAGTTAGTTTGTTCGAATTATACTCTGTACAACCAACCAGGTGTGGAAAGTAATAAACATATAGAGCAATGTTCATATGAGCTCAAGCTGTTATAGATTACTATAGGAAATGCTTGTAAAATAGCGTATATACACATAAACGGAAATAACATTTCGGGAGACATCAAACCCGATATTCCTTACAATTTAGTTTTAATTACACTGTGGAGCTCCTCCTCTACGTGTTTAAGTGTGCATTCGCATTTAATGCGATTCTCCATCCGCTACTGTTCGCATTTTCCGCGTTGTACAGGGATCAAGCATGCAAGCGGCTGTAACGTCACCACGATCAGTTAGTTACACAAAGACATTGGACAAGGAGCAGATGCTCTTGTTAAAAGATAAAAATAGCTTTATTACAGAGATACATTATACTTATACAGTTCATATTAATATTCCATATCGACAACCCTTCTCAGCCTGTGCTTGCGACTAAGGCTTTGTCCAAGATCCTCCATTTAATAGTACCAGTGTTGTCATTCTCATTAGTATTGGTGTAATTATGTCAGATATATATTTCAAATCTAGTCCGCAAAATTATCATTATTCACTTCGTTCCTATACATTCTTTCCGTGAACTTTTATATTCGTACATCACAAATACACATTACAATAGGTTAATTTTCAAAAGTATGTACATATTATTTGATCTCCTAATTTTGTTATATTATTTAGCTCTAAAGAAAACATACCTATAGGTCTAATAAAAATGGTTGATACAAGTTTGGTTTTTGCTCACATAATAAACAAACGAAGCTGTGAGTCAAATAAATTACTTTCATTAAACCATTTCAAGCAAATTGATTTGTTTGTACATGCTTCAATAAGCAAATTACATTTACGTTTATAAATAGGTATGTACGTCTATTTAATTTTTTATTTAAATGTTTATATCTTGGAGAATAAATTAAGAATTCAGTATCGGTGTCTAATTTTTATGCCAGCCTGGACTGCCTTTTCCAACTTTATGAGCCTTATTTCTAAGACGTGACTACAAACGGAGGGAGATAATGGAGAAAGATATACCTTGTTCGAATATAATTTCTTTTTTAATTTCCCGTCAACCTCTACCCGCCGTACGCCACCAGGAGCGGTCACGTCTAACGCAGCTGCTCACTTTAGTTACGCCAGTCAAATTGAGCATTGTTCCGTTTACCTTTTACACTTTAAGATCCGTATTCTATAACAAAAATCATACATAACCCGACGTTTGAGATTAATATCGATGAAATTGAAATGTCATATTTTCCTATGACACCTTGTGCATACAAAACACTGTTTAATTTAGACAGATTGTTAGCCTTAAGAGTCGGCTTAATTGAGTACACTGCGTAATTCTTCCAGAATATGAGCTTTGAATTTTACCAAGTGTTGAGATTTTCTAAAATTTTGTACTAAGTATTGTTTTAATTATCACCACACGAAATAAAATTGAAACCGCTTGAAGCACGCGCTTAATACGGTTTACTTTTATTATTGTAGTCCGATGTTTTGATCAGTTTTTAATAGTCATGTTCACAGTGGCTCAGTTCTCTTACCGACCGTTCATTTGCCTTACTATCGGTTAAAATTTGACATAAGCTCCATACAAGTAATGTCAAAATTCAACCGATGGTAGGTAGGGCAAGTAAATGAGTAGTAAGATATAGAAAAGTATCTAAAACTTTACGATATCAGCTGTATATATTATTGTTATCAAATAGTATTCCTTTTTATCTTATTGACAGATCATGGTGTAATATGCCTTTAATGAGTTAATTAAGTCATTCAAAAGGGAATGTAATAAGTAAATTATAAGATAACAATACTAATACCCGTTTTGTGCTTGATAAAACGGAAAGAACTCAGCGTTGTACTATGTAACTATGTGTACTTGTCAAGTACATAATTAAATAATTCAGAGTTGATCTGATCATGATGTAACTTGTGTTTTGATTTTGTCTAATCCACAGCACAATATCAATATTTTAAAACTAAGCTTGGCAAAATATAATTAACTTATTAAGTAATACACTCAAACTTTTTAAGTGAGACTTATAGTAATACATTTTTTAGTATGAGCGTAAATGATATTGCATATTTTGCAGAAACTTTTATTTTTAGTAAGTATAACAGTATTTTTACGACTCCTTGTTTAATAACCAAGGATGTAAAGGGAATAAATAAAATTCAATCGAATAATGATACTTGTTTAATCCAATTTCGGTTACTTTTTTATATTGGAGGCCCGGTGGAGTACACGCACATAGAGGTGCGTGTACTGGCGTGTAACTTACTTAACCACGTATAAAATATTCACTTTAATTTACTATTCATCAATCTTCTGCAAGTTATTTCATTGCTTGCTGGTAAAACACAGAATAAATCCCTATTAATATTATAAATGCGAAAGTAACTCTGTCTGTCTGTCTGTTCCGTTTTCACAGAAAAACTACCAGACCGATTTGGCTGAAACTCAATTATATATATTTTCGATGCCGAGGATGAACATAGGAAACTTTTAATCCCGAAAAATGGGATAGTTTCCGGAATAAAAATATATTTGTCACATTGTTAGTTATCCTTTTATGGAAAGACTATTGGACCGATTTGGCTGAAATTCGGTAGTTATGTAATTTTAATACCAAGGGTGTCCAAGGAATACTTTTCATCCCGGATAATGGAATAGATTTATGTAAAGGTTATCCCGGAATCTAGGATAGGTTTTGTGATTTCGTCCACTCGGTCCACTCGATCCATTTTGCATTATAGCAACGCAAACAAAGTTTTACTAAGTACATCTAGCCTTCTAATAAGTTTATTTCCATCCAATTTTCATTTACGTCCTCACTACAACGATCAATGATTATTTTAACGAAAAAATGTAAAATATCCGTATCACCACAAATAATGAACGCACCCATACACTCGTATCGAGTAGTCATTGTAAGCCGCTCTGTCATTACAATAAAAAATAAATTCACATCCAAACGAGCAGCCGAAAAAACCTTTCTGCTTTTTTCGGCGATACAAAATGACTGAGAATTTGCGTTCTATAAAGCTGTGTTATCAGAAGGCGACTTTTAAACGAATACGGCAGACCGATTGCTACCATAAAGATAACAATAATTAGCCATAATGACCACACCGTCTGTGGCCCCATCGGTTTTTTATAAGTGGGCGGCACAAAGCGATCAGGAGATAGTGCGTCCATCAAAATCATATGATAATCGGGCTCAGTTAATTCCATTACCAATAATAAATGCGCGCATTAATTTGGACCTGTCGGATGAGTCGACAGAACGCTGTCTCGCGATCGCTCCCATCACTTGGATTATGATATGAATAATTTATCAGTAAAAAAAGGACTCGTCACTTGATATTGTTTTGAATTTAAAACGTCAAGCTTGGAATATTCCTGTGCGTCGATTGTGATCTGATCACGATTGTCTCTGCGCTCAGAAATAAAATAATTATACGCGTAAATGTCACATAACGATGTTCAGTGGACGTGATGTTTATACCAATGAAGAAATCTATTTGCGGCGTAGTATTAACTTCATTATGAACATGGCTATAATAATAACTGTAATAAGTAGATACAGATATCAAGTTCTTTACCTAGAGGCAATCTCCAATTTGTGAAAGGGAAAGCTTTTGAGTTTTGACTTTTAACAGAATGTCCTACTTATTATTCTTTGCATACCTAATAATACCTATTAAAGGACTGCGAAGAGCTGTCTGTTTAATATACATGAAGATCGTTATAGTTGGTAATTAACACTGGACTTTTTTTGCAGAAAATCGATTGCACTTGACAAATTACTTATAGGAGAATCATGACACC
Source organism: Dendrolimus houi (assembly GCA_039645545.1). NCBI lineage: Eukaryota > Metazoa > Arthropoda > Insecta > Lepidoptera > Lasiocampidae > Dendrolimus > Dendrolimus houi. Next base: position 13,352,007 of record CM077132.1, read on the forward strand.
ATCATGATGATGATCACGAAAATTATCATGAACCTCAGTACTGAGGTACTATAATTAACACCTACCTCTATTACTACGACATTGGCAAAATCAATGCCTTAGGCGTTGGAGCCAGCAATAACAAAGATAGATAGATAGAGGTACTATAAGAAAGAAAAGGATTAAAACAAACAATAAGCATTTTCGCAAAACCCTGTACTGATTTTTAATAAAATAAGTAATAAATCTTAAATGTAAAAAGGTAGATAGATAGTTAATAATGACAAAGTTCCTAACTTAGGCATAAAGTTTGTGTTTTATGAAACTACATACAGAACTAATACTTCTATTTCATGTATGATGAGATTAATGAAAACGGATCAAGCTAAAAAATGTGTAAGAAAATAGTAGCAAATCGAAGTTCATTGTCTGTCTACACCCATAGAAAGCATGCATAATAGTGATATTGAATATATCAAGGATCTATTATTATTCTTACAATTTACACTAATCGACACTATTACAAAATTTAATTGTGAGTAAAGATAAAGGATCATTAACGTTCTATAAACTTCAATTTATAAATTCTCATTGATTACTCACATGTAGTATACAGAAAATATTCTTTTCATTTTTATCTTTCGTTTTACCACAATTTTGTGTTAGCAAATCGTTGATCAACAGCTACTTTGGACTAACAATGTCAAAGTTCAGACAAATTTGATTAATACAGTTCGTAAGTGAATTAATAAAGTGGATGACTCGAGTTCGCGAGATGAGCCTAAAGAAAGCGATCAAGTCAATTCTGTTGCTCAGTAAACCGCTTCAAAACTTTTCTAGCTGATTCATCATGAGTCGAACGGCAGTCGAAATTAAAGCTTTGAGATAACGTATTTTCGTATCCATACGTCAATTTTAATTACGATACGGATATCTTATTAATGATCCATGTTATAATGGTAGCCTTTTCACGTGTTTATAAAGTTTGTTTTTGATTTTTATTAGTAGTTAAAAATACAGTCTGTCTAATGGGTCCATTGAGTTACGTGGATTGTTATTTTTCGGCGATATTCTAACCTGCCCATAACGTCCTACTGCTCGACACAGGTTTTTCGATAAAGAAATTAAATAAAACAATTGATTAATAAAGGCAATATAGGCAGTAAGATTACTGTCACTAAGAGTAAATAACTAATGTCTAATGATTAGCAACACATTTATGGCTTGAGCTAAAAATATTATAAGTGTGAGTAGCTCGCCTACTTGTTTGCCCATCTTTCTCACATAAAACAAAAACAATTACAAAAATGAAATTAAAGTTTACTATAATCCTATCTAATTTAGACGACAACGAACTCAGTCATACACAACATTAATGGCAAAAGGAAACACGTCTTAGCAATATTAATATTTAATACAACACTATTCTCACAACTTAATGATCCTAGACTCGTCAATATATCGACGTAGAACAACAAAATGTAATAACACAAACCCGTTAACAACTTAGACACGAAGCGAACGTGTCAGCTACATTTTATCCACCTGCAATGCAACATGTTTGCTATAACTAGTGTTGCAATAACCAGTTCGCTAAGATACTGGATAGCTTAATGCCAAATAACCATATATTGATTTAGTCGCTATCCAAGATTATTAGTTTAGCATATATAGGTAATTCAAAAGACCATCCGAATTTAGGCAACTACCCTTGCAAAGTTACTATGTATTTGGTGTGTCAGTAAAATTTACTCGTGTTTTTTAGAAATATAAATGTCCACACAAAACCTCATCTAGAATATGCAAAAGGAAACATATTTAAGGTATTTTTCAATTGATATTTGGTGGTTTTTTTTAATCTAAACATTTTGACCATTTTAGATTAGCTGTGTTTACAGGAATAAAGATAAAAGTTACCTTCAACTTATATTACATGGAATAATCAAAAACAATACGTGAATAGGTAGATATATGTAGGCATAAACAAAAATATTAAGAAACAATCATTATAATTGTTCTCCCAGTGACCAATGAAAATTTGAGACATGAAATGGTTATTTTGAATTTCTAAATGTAAGCAAATATAATATAGACTGTCCTCCAGCTAGATGGACTAACAACCTGCACGAGTTTGCCACTAGATGCTGGATAAGGAAATCGGAAAGAAAATATATATGACATAAACTTGGGGAAGTCTACGTTTTTTTAAATTGCTGAGTTCAGCAGACAGGCAGGCGGCCCACCTGATGGAAAGCAGTTATCATCGCCTATAGACATTTGTAACACCAAAAGAGCTATAAATGCACTGCTGCTCTCTTAACGGAGACTGGAAACTGGCCACTTATGCCGGCCGGAACACAACTCAAGGTTGTTATGACGGCATACTCTAGACCAGGGGTGGTAGGCACCCAGTTGGGCAAATACCTGGCTGTGGGTTATTTGTCGCCTCTTACGACAGGCCGCCTGGCCGCAAGAAATTGTATTCTTTCTCCGTTCCTGCACGGATGATGTCTATATCCAGCAGTGAGCTATACATGGCTGGCGAGGACGACTTATTCCATTATAAATATATTATTTTTTCCATTATAAATATATTCGGTGGAATCTAGATTAGTGTTCAAACTATAGTTTTGATCCAGGCACCTGACATCACTATTTAAATCCCGTTATTCCACAAATAATATGTTGCGATATACAACGCTAATTAAATTATACCTTTACAGTTTCCGGCTTTATGCAGAAGCAAATTGTAAAGTGCCTTACAAATACTGATATTATAGATTTATTGCACAGACTACTCACGATTTCATCCATACTTGTATAAACAATTATATCTATAAGTTTAAACATGTAAATTGAAAAATGTATAGTATTATCTGAATATTATTATTTCACAAATGATGAAGTATTATGATAAATATTCAATTTTCAAAATAATGTTTACCTAAATAGCTACCAAACAAAAATCAGACCAATATAACCGCTCATCGCGAAGTTGGAAAATTGTAGATTTTACTATACAACGAAGTTCTTTTAGCAACTATAAACTTTTGAGATTGTGTACAACTTGTGTATCAAAAAAATCTTATATATAAAAATGAATCGTAGAAATGTATGTACGCGCATAACTTGAGAACGACTTTACCGATTTGATGATATTTGTTTTGTGTATTTGAATGGTCCCCGGATGGTTTAGATTCACAATTGGAACCGGTAGGTGGCGCTGAGATCAGGTTCTAGAATCCTCCCAATCACCTGAACCGATTTTGGAAAATTTGTTTTTGTGTCATGAACCAAAGTAGTTTAGGAATTCAGAAAATATGGCGGTACGAAGTTCGCCGGGTTAGCTAGTATCCTATAATTACAGTTTGTTATTAACAAAAAATATATATGTTATCTATAATATTATAAAATTCTAAACATGCCGACTCTGTATATTGAAGCAATTAAAAAAAAAACAACTGGAATACCCTATATAAACAATGGAGAATATAATACATTTTTTTAGGTTTCTTGTGTTTGTCTGTTCGTTCGGGATTCACATAAAAATTACTGGGCCGATTTCGATGCGGTTTTCGCCGATTGACAGCAAATTCTTAGACTTAAATTCTGCGCTACTTTTATCCTGGGAATCCCACGGGAATGATTTAAAATGGCCACATTAAAAAAAATCAAATCCCAATGTGATTTTTTTATTGATTGATAGTAAACTTTATGTAATAAAATGTGTGATATTTTTTATCCCGGGAACCCCGCATAATTTTCCCGGGAGCGGTTTGTAGTTGTTTCGGGTGCAAACAAATTAGCTTATTCCGTCAGTTTTCACTAAAACGATAGCTTATATTCTTTTTTAAATGTTGCGGTACTTTTAGTCCCGGGAATTTCAAATCAAGCGCGGGCGAAGTCTCGAGCATATCCTAGTTGAACATAAAACTCCATAGCAAAATATCAATCACTTCATTTATGATCCCTCAAAAACTATGCAGCATAATTTTTTTACTAGTCCATTGTGATTTCTTATATTTTGTTCCAATTTATGATGAAAAATAATACGCATTACGTAAGCTTTTACATATGCAAAAAAATCCTTACATTAAAATATTTCACCTATTACATTTTTCTGGTTACTACCTAAAGCTACAGTATCCGTACAATTAAAAATCTGCAAAATAACAATCCTTGACCCAAAATAAACAATTCTAATTTAACAGCAGATGTTACTTAAAATTCACCCGTTTTGAGTTTCGGAAAAACTTTCTGGCGATCTGACATTGTTTTGAAATGTTTAATGCAACAGCTTTGGATTGTTTACATTTGAAAAGACCACTTTTTTTTATTAATTTTTGGATATATTAATAAATGATAAATAAATCGAAACACACCCATTGCATATTCCCAATCTAAGTGATTTACGCTTGTGGATAACATACAACGGTCAACGCTAAGGTCGATTGCTGCTACTCAGACTAGAGTAAACAAGTTTTTAAAGGGGCATTGGTTTCACACATCGATTATCTCGTTATGCAAGTTTGATCACGAAGTTTTCATTCACCACGTAATAAATATGAACAATATACGGATTAGGTTTGAAAAACTGCCCAAGCATGCTTCAGCGAGCATCCAAAAGCAGGTCCTTTAAATGAGTCGCTGATTCGTTAATCATTCGTCTATCACGGTATAGAAAATAATCATTAAAAGATGTTATTGTGCGAAATGTTGAAACAATTGCCTTCGTTTGCACAATGCAAACACCACATATAAACTTCCTTACTAGGAATAATAAATAAATAAGGTATGACAAAACAGGTTAGAATTATAACCAGCGTTCAATGTAACAAAATTCCATTATTTTGATAGCATGACAACCCATTTAAAATATAATTAAGAAACGGTCACCAGTTACTACTGCAGTAAATTAGAATCACTCTGCTAACAAAAATCTATGGAAATATAGGACAGGTACATATACCCTTTTGATTACATGGAAGTAAGAAATACTATACCAATACACTATAAGATTTGGAAAAAAGGAAACTTATAAATTTGTCTTTTATGCCGAACTAGAAAATGTAGTGTAAACTAGATAATACCAATGTCCAGCGGTAATAGCAATTACATAATGATGAAATGATTTTAACTTAATACTTCTCAGTCTTATAGGTGGACTTAAGATTAAATTGGCAATGCATTAGCGGCGATAAATAAACATTCCACTTTTAATACTTACAGCACGTTTTAAATAAGCATTTAGTTTTGTTATTCTCTTTCTGTCATTCGATATGATTAATGTTGCGAATGTGTCACATTGTAACACGCTGTATTAATAAGCATTATTTATGAGACGAGAAAGTTTTCAAAATAAATGAATGTTCCGAAACTCTTTTGGATATAATTAAAAGCTTTTTTTGGTTAAAATAAAACGAAACGAAAACACAAACAAAACAAATAATTATTCAATATTCTTGATATAGATCTAAAATTGATATCTCATAATTATGGCTCAGAGTATTGTTTAAATTCGATCTTGTACCTTAGAACAGAGGAACAAGGTAAGTTAGCGAGCCTTTAAGTCAGCTCTTAATTTATGGTCAATTAACCTGGTGTTAAAGTTAAATAAGGCGACATTTAGATAGCCCCGGCTTAACACACCGCCACTGTCTAAAAGAACATTGGAACCAGTTAGAGTTACGACGCCTTCGATACTTAAAAAAGTTTCCTTACCGTGTTCTCTCAATTGGCACTACAATTCTCGGGTTGTAATTTCCAATTTTATTTCTTTGAATTATATGCGATGTCGCTAACGCACTCGCGTCTCGGAGTTGTATTTCATATGACGTAGATTCAAATCCTAGCTGAGAATAATGGACCATTATAGTTTTCTGACCTAAAATTTAAGAAAAACATGATATTGAAACCTGCACATCGAGATAACAAACGCGTGAAAAGTGTCAATCTGTTTTGGACATGCGCGGCGGGTATACTATCTATTACACCTTCTCCCAAAGATTGGGAGGTGATATTATTGAACAACAGAATTTATCCAGACTAAAATGTATAAATGAATGTAAATAATAAAACTAAGTTTCAACGGTTTTAAGCGTGGTAATTTATTTGATTTTTATTATCACCCGGAACACAAACCAACTAGATTGATAATTTCTTTTTATTTTTTCCTCCCACCCATTTTAGTATTACATAAAATTATTAGAGTTAGGCATGTTTCCTGGAGAGTTTCTTGCGCCGCTTCTCCTCTTCAAGCCACAACATGTTTTGAAGCGGTGGTAAATTAGATTAGGCTCCTATAGAGTAAATAATAACTAAAAAAAAAAAAAAACTAAATATTAAAATGAACAAGTTGGCGGTAGGCTAAATAAAACTTTAACAATACTTATTGACACTTGACAACTTTGTCTTCTGTGATCACGGTTACTGTACAGTGGCCGAAACGTCAGAATAATACAAATCAAGGAAACTACCGCGCTTAAAACGTATTTTTATTATGTATTATTATGTATACTAGTCGTGAAAACTTAAGAAAATATTAAATGAATGTAGTTTTGCAAATCAGACCAAACCCAGATGATGACAACATTTGTAAGATAATTTAGGTGTTCATAAAAATCTGTATCGAATGGTTAAAAAAGCCTGTTTTCTAATAATATTTTGATCTTTTTAGCAGATTAAAACTAAATTAATTCACTTTTGCTAAAATTGTGGCTTGGTTTCATAACCACGTCTAAATATAACCGCGAGCTTATTTTGATGTTTTTTCATAGATTTATATTTATTTAAGTCATTGAATATTAATAGATTTTGTTCTTGAATACAGTACGTAGGTACTATAGAGGCTAGATATGAATATAGAATAGTTTTTATTCTAGCAAATGTTCCTTGTCAATAATTTACAAAACCACGTACAGAGTAAAATAGAGATTATGTAAGTAAAATAGTGAATATTAATATATAAAGCATTTCTTGATTCGCTCGGTACTGATTCCGCCTTTTCTCACCGCCGCCGCTGCACTGACAAACCAGAAAGCGACCTAAAATATTAATAAAAATATCATCACCAAAGTAAACACACAATATATAGGTAGGTACATATTTGTTCTGTCAAAATGTGATTTTCCATCCAAAGGTGGCCTGGAAAAAATCGCTCGTACCGCCAATTGTACTCTTTTTGTTACATTGTTAATATAGTTTTATTTTTAAGTCGTGTGCAATAAAGTATATAGCAAATAAATAAATAATAGTTCAATTGCACTTCAGTATAATTTCTCTAGTCTTTTTGGTTTCAACAAAGCAGAAATGCTTCGCTCCAAGTACGATGGCCGAGGCTTATGAAGCTATCAAAAATGATAAATGTCACCGAGCCACATTTAGTTATACGCCTGCTATACTTGTTTCAGAGCATTAACTATCTCAATATCGGATCTAGATACCGTAAATCGATGGTACATACGATAACGTCGGTCAACGCGCCGGATTACTCGGGAATTAATTAACTACTATGTGAAACTATAACACCTTAAGACCTTTAGAAAGTTATGTTGTAGGGGCAATTGTTAGTAGTTTGTATTGAAATTATGGACGCGCTTGTGTCTGAGGAGATAGCAATCAAAGTTTGTGTTGGAAGAGAAAGCAATATATTATTAGTGTAACCCTTAGTAATTAACCCAGGCGTTTTAATTTCAAGTATTACGTAACTGAAGACGTTTAAAGTAAACAAAGTTACGTCTATATATTTTTCATAAATATTGAAACTGGGTTTGAAAATGTTTCACAATTCTAGCTACAAAGCATTTTAAAAGAGTATAATCAATCATTCTTTTGATTTTCAGTTGCTTATAAACCTTAGCCAAACTGAAGGTATGTGATTGGTCTCAAATCACGGAATTCTTTGAGCAGCTCGAATTTACTAAACAGCTATAAATTTCCGAAAAAACAACAAATCTTACTTAAAAACTAATATCTAATTATAATCATCGTTAATTTTTATAAAATCATATTTTAATAAAATTGAACATAACACCACCATTCATCTACCCTGCAAACACCCCCCCCATTAGGTAGCAATTATGTGATCAGTAGTTATCTTTGTTTTAAGGCTAATAACCGATTAGCTGTCTACCCACCAAACCAGAACTACCGATTAAATATTAGTCTGCGATATTTCAACGACGTAGGTGTTTAAAAGAATGTACGTTTAATAACTTTCGCTTTGGGTACAGAATAAAACAGCTTTCTGATTACTGACCTGAGGCGAAACAAAGTACAATTATTTTGGTTTGATTTATAATGTTTGCTTTTAATAGCTGTGAAGCGTAATCGTTTATTTAGATTATATAGATATATTAGAAGCCTTATACCGAAAGTAAATTAAGATTCCAATCTGAATGGGCATTTTGTTTGTTCGGTGTCTTTATTGAAATATGTGGTTGACCAATCATTTTTATTATCTACGTGACTTAAGCTTAGAGTAAAAAGAGTTATGCTGTAGTTCTGTTTAAAATTATTAGAACTTATAACGTTATTATAAAATGACTACTTGCATGTGGCAACAGAAGAAGAAAGAAGAATAAAACAGGTTTATTTCTAAGACGAACATACATATGTAAAATAAACATATTTAAAGTAATAAACTATGCTCTATTGTAACTTGACATATATCCCCCACAATTATAGTTGTGGGGATATATGTCAAGTATCAGCCTAAAATCAGTGTAGGTATACCTACACAGATTTTTTTTCTACGATATGATCCTTAGAGAACTCTAAAACTCAAGTCTATACCCGTACAATAAAAATCAAAGATATATTTATAACAACTAATATATCTATTCTAATAAGGGTCCATCACTATCCACCGATAAGTTTCAATGCCAACGCTTATCTTATACTAATATAATTATAATATAAAGATGGAAAGTTTGTTTGTTTGTTAGCTTGAACGCGCTAATCTCAGGAACTACTAGTCTGATTTGAATTTTTTTTCAGTGTTAAGTAGCCCATTTATCGAGGAAGGCTATATATCATCACGCTAAGACCAATAGGAGCGGAGCACCAGTGAATAATGTTTCAAAATCGGGGGTTTTTTTAATTATTCCACACAGATGAAGTTGCGGGCAGAAACTAGTCTAATGCACTCCTAGAATATTTAAATATAAAATTAAGTTTGTTTGTTAAATTATTTTTACCTTTTTAGCATATCAACAAATTTTTCATTAAATAATATTTTTTTTTGTATCCTGGGGAGGTGATTTTGTATGAAAATACAGAATTTAAATATAACAGAGGGCTTAACAGTGAGATACACAAAACACATTTTAAAAAAAGTGAACAAAAATTCATAGTTATTTATAACAAACCTCATTATACAACCCTTCGACATAAGGAGCCAGATGAAACCATGGGGCTGTTTAATAAAGGGCACAAAGAGGAGGGCATACGGCGCCTCAAGCAAAGGGACCATAAGATACGGTCAGATTAGCCTTAAATGAGACAAATGGAAAGAATAAAGAACGCCCCGACGTAATTAAAAAACCAATTTGCGAAATACATGACTTGATAAGGAAATATTTCAAAGAAGCATCAGACGTTGGAGAACCCATAATACTTCTGTTAATTATCGTAAATAATTCTTACTTTTATTACGTAATGGTTAAGAAAGTGTCTACGATTATGTATGAAATAACACATTAAAAAGTTTCGTAGAGATCATAAACGTCCACTGTTTATGTTATTTTGCAAAGAAAATAAAGCATTTAGTTAAAAATAACTGGAGTTGTATGGAAAAGATCGCTTTTTAGCGATAACACCGCATAATTAGACGCACTTTTAGTCTATAAGTTCATATTTGTATTGGTGTACAATAAAGAGTTATTGATGGATTGAACTCTTAACCCAAAAACTACTTAACAGATTTGTTAAAGTTCTATCATCTTGAAATTCTGGAATTTTTGATTCAAATTTTAGGGGATTAGCAATATTTATGACTTTGGACGCGAAAGTCTTGCTAGCTATTTAATAAAAAAAGAAGTCATTGAGAATTATTATTATTTTAAAGACATGTGTAACGTTAACCCAAAAGTCTATCTACACAAACATATATACGTACCACAGTTTACTCCGCGGCTCCGCCGCGGATCAAACTCTGGTGCGTGCCTCTTGTTTAAACAGTAGGCGTTAATACAGGTATTAAATTACATTGTATTTTCTATTTGCCCTAGAAGATTTCTTTCATTTTAGGGATCAAATATATTTATGTCCATTTTCTGTATCAAAACTACATTTAAACAAAATTACAGCAAAACCGATCCAGTACTCCTAGTAGTTTTTCCGTCAAGGCTTAACAGACAAACAGATCGTGAATTTGACTATAATTAATCATAGTATTCTGTATAGGACATTTGGAGAAACATAGTTGCAACATACATGGCGATATTATAAGGTTTCTTATAAGTTTTTATCAAAATGACTACACTATCATATCAAACGTGTTTTTGAAAGTATGGATGTCGTATAATTTGTCTGATCTTTAAATCATAAGCAATCAATTTATCTAGCTGACTCGGCAAACGTTGTTTTGCCATTTAAATTATTTCTAGTAATTTTAAGTAAGTTAAATTATTAAAGTACTAATATCGCTATTAAAAAATAGGGGGTTTTTTGGAGAAGGGTAAAAATTTGAAATTGTATGTAATTATTTTCAATGCTAAACAATAATAAAATAAAAGCAAGAAATTTTGACAAAAAAAAATAAAAAAAATTAGGGGAGGGTCACCCTAATCGCTTAGGGGTATGAAAAATAGACGTTGGCCGATTCTCAGAGCTACCCTATATGCACAAAAAATTTCATACAAATCGGTTCAGCCGTTTCGGAGGAGTTTGGTAAGAAACACCGCGACACGAGAATTTTATATATTAGAAGATATAACATAATGTGCTTGCGATAACAGGCTCATGAGATATTTTTTATATAAAAAATGAGATAGTTTTCATTGGATATGGATATAAAATGTATATGACCGAAACCACGCGAAAGTACTACTGTTTCGTGGCTTCGGTTTTCGTCAAAATGTTTTCTTTTATCAATTTCAACCGTGTATTTTATTACATACCAATCCGTTAAATTATCCTTTTCAAGCCAATACATCCAATATTGTAAATCACTCATGTAAGTAACTAAACGTATAAAAAGATAGCGATATTTCACTTTTTTCATTGAATTTAATTTAGTTTCAGATCGCTTTTTTCGGTCTAGTGAATTAGAATTGGTAATTTAATGTGATTTCTAAACCATATGGTTCATGTTATAGATAAATGGAATTTAAGAAAATGTTTTATAATTGTGTTCACTTTTATACTAAAATGAACAGACTTTTTAGGTTTACATAGCGATTTTGGCAAAAACGGAATGGTATCATCATATTGCCCCCGTTCGCTTGTTTAGTTCTTGTATATATGAGAGTCATTTTGATGTCCACCTGTTTGTCTGTTTGTTTGTCTAATCTAAGTAAGTACACTTTAATTAGATATTTGTTCGAAAACCACTGCATTAATATGGGTATAATCTGGCACCAAGGTGTATTCCAGAGCCGTTATAGGTACATTGGTGTGGTGAAGTTATAAGGAAAGATTTTTTCAGTAGTAGTCATGTATTGGCGTCTCCAACATCTACTTTGGAATATTTTATTATGTAAATTGTACAATCGTCTATCTTTTATTAATAAAAATGGTAGATATAATATTAAACGTAATTTACTCCTGTCTGTTTATCTGCAGTCTTTTTTGTTTCATTGTTTCTTGCTTTATCTATTTCTAGTCGTTTGAATATTTACGGTTCGTTCGTAGTGCAAGCATACCTGCAACTTGTAGATCTAAAAGATTAGTCATAAATTAAAATTTTCCCATCACTGTTGTATTTAAATGACAATATTTTAATGTTCCACGAACATGATAATTCTTTATATATAATTAATAACACTGTCAGTTACAAGCATGTTACTGTAGACCTGCACGTCGTCATATCCAATTAAGACTGAAGAGCCGCCTGTCAATGGCCTATTAGCACCAAGATGAGATATAATCGGGGCTGTTCAGAGACAATAAGTATCCACAGGGCGCCGTGTTATTGTTTGTCTTGTCTCACTCACGCAGCGGGAAGCCTTTCACTTAGTTCGTGGACAATTGACAAAAATATCGAAACACCGCATGGAAATAGTTTCCGTATCAAAAATATTAATTAGTTTCTAGTTGAAATGTTAATGAGTGTCTACTCTTAGTTGGATTTAATGCTGTGATAAAATATCTTTAATGTTGTCGGTGTCGTTAGCAAATCGTTTGTAGTGGTAATGTTTATTCACATAAATGGGATTAAGTTCTGTTATTTGGATACACGTGATTGATTAGGTCATTTTCGTATCTTTGCTCAGATTTTTTGTATTAGAAATTGTCTTGTAATTATTGAAAATAGGACTGATATGAATCAGAATTATTTGAAGAAATATTAATTTTATTAAAGTGGATATAAAATGTTATTATTGTGTTCACCCTTTTACTTACGATCGTTTCACACGTTCCATCTATCAATTTAACAGAATTACTCTATGAAATCGATATCGCTTCGATCTGCTGGTGTCCCTTTTCCCTCGGCTCATTGTGGGTCATAATTAGTTTTTGTCACTTCACATTGACAAATCCCATTCGAAATGTATTGGCGATAGCGCGAAACCCTCCACTTGAGCACTGGCGAACCGGTTCTTATCAAAGAGAATATTATTTCAAACGCCCCTGTCAACCCCGATGGGCTTTTCGAACCCCAAATCCGGTTTGTTATGAATGAAATTACAGAAATCGAATAAGGTAAACACAACTGAGAGCCAACAAAAGCTTGCTCGAAAAAAAGCTAAATTGAATTCAAATTGGTTTCGTCGGGTATTAGGGATAGCCGGGGGACGTTTTCAAGACGCGCACGGGAACGTATAGCATGGCAATAATTTAAAGTAACTTTTTGTCAGAGGGTGACAGCCCGTTGAGCCGCATAAAACCTACAGAGGTGATTGAATGAAAACATAAAACGGAATAAAGAAGGAACCGCGCTAAGCCAACGGTAAGAATTGCTTCGGCTTGGACACTAACGAATTAATTCCACGCACAAAAAACATTTCATCGAAAACAGAAACGGAAAATGTGTCAAAGATTTTACGAATAAACTTAAGATTTGCAGCGATATCTGAACCAAATCGGAAGTGCTTGAAATGAAATACTATTTACTCAATTCTATCGGTAGCTGACGTATCGACAGCGTAGCGTAGGTATTTCATACGTGAGAGATGCAGTACAAAATAAAATTGTGTCACACTTTCGATACCTAACAGCGAAGCCGTTCGCAGGGAACATCAACAGGTACGAATAGCTTGGTTTCAAAAATATGAGGTTCGCATGTTTTATTTGAAGAATTGAAGGCATTTCGTCTGAAACCGACAACTCGAAGCATAAACTCTCAAATCCGTGGTTGGCTGACAGAAAAGGTTGCGGTTAACCACTCAAAACGATTTGACTTTGTAGCTTCGAGCTTATTTTATAACGGAGTGTTAAATTGATTTTTGCGGTTATTTATTTAACTGGAGCTGTTACATAAAGCTTTCGAATGTAGAGTTATGTTGCTATGAAGTCCGAAACTACTTTGATTTTGGTAACTTTAGTTAAACCGCATTGAGTGAAAAAATGTTCGATTGAGGACTTGTGGCTGAATTATATAAATTAACATCAATATTACCTCAGAAAATAAAAAAAATGGACTAATTTTAAGTAGTTATTGGTTTAACATCAAAAGGTCTCTTAATTAAAACTAAAAAATTAGGATATAATATTTTTTAAGTTTTCGCGATTAGTTATACATAATAAAACTACGTTTTAACGGTTTTAAGCGAGGTAATTTATTTGATTTTCATTATTCCAATGTTTCGGCCATTGTTCAAAGGCCGAGATCACGGAAAACAAAGATGTCAAGTGTCAATGAGTATTGTTAAAGTTTTATTTAGCCTACCGCCAACTTGTTCATTTTAATTATTTCGATTTCATTTTGTTTATGGTTATTATTTACTCTATGGGAGTCTAATATAATTTATCACCGCTTCGCAACATGTTGTGGCTTGATGAGAAGAAGCGGCGCAAGAAACTCTTCAGCAAACATAGCTGACCCGGCAAACTTCGTACCGCCTCAGAATCAATTTTTTTCATATTTACTCACCTTTTAAACCTTCCCTGGACTTCCACACATAATTCAAAACCAAAATTAGCCAAATCAGTCCAGCCGTTCTCGAGTTTTAGCGAGACTAACGAACAGCAATTGATTTTCATATACAAGATAAAAAAGGGTGGGAGGTAAAATAAAAAGAAATTATCAATCAAGTTGGTTTGTGTTCCGGTGCACGCAGAAAGAGCTCACAGTGTCCTGAGGTCTGGCAGTTGGTTTTTGCTGGGTTTGGATCTTAATAGTTTTGATGATGGGATCCCAAACATGTGGTGCATGCCAACCATCGTCTCTATTGAAATTTGGGTGTTTTTTTAATTTCAATAGCCTCGCGCATCATTCCAGACATGAAACGATTCTCTTTTGCGAGAATTTGTAGTTTATCGAATCTGATGTTGTGGTTAGTTTTATCCAGCTTGTGTTCACTGATCGCAGACTTTGTAGACCTTGTGTGTTTCATGTCAGCAATGTGTTCTTTTTACCGCGTTTTTATGCTCCTCTTTGTTTGCCCAATGTATGATAATCCACACCCACAATCGAGATTGTAGACACCTGCATCCTGGATTGGGTGGGATATTGCATTTCACAGGTCTCAAATTTAAGTCTTGGATTTAAGTTCAAAGATAAATTATTTATATTTAGAAACTCTAAAAATATGATTATATAAAAGAGCCGGCTATACAATACCTTGCTATTATCGTATTTTTAAAATATCAAGGTAAAAATATTTTTAATTTCTGTTTAAACAATAATAAATACCTACGCTACTTCATTCGTTCAAGTTATGGCCTCATAGCTAACTGTGATCTCACAAAATTTAGGAGAGTACAGTGTTTTGTACAATGATAGTTTCTCATTGGATTGATTTTAATTTCATGTTCCTACCTTTAATAGGTTGAACAAACAGAAGTAAGTTTCGCTTGCATAAGCCTTTATGGCTTATTATGCAAGCACACACTATGATTTATCAATACCACTTTTAGCTGTGAAAGTATGAATAATCGCAGTGCGTGCTTAGCTTCAGAAGCTAACGAGAGCAAAACTTATTGGTGTACACCCGGTTTAAATGTATTGTAAATAATTTTTATATATGCGATGAACAATAAAGTGTTTTTTGTCTAACATATCTACAACTACAAGTAAGTTTCATGTTTACCACAAAATTTGATCGGTTTTCTATAAATACTTTCGTTTGATCTTCTTAATTATTACGTTTATTACGAAGAAACAGATTCGCATGAGAGTAATTTCAAAGTAGGAGTTAGATGTAAAATCTTAATAGTCGTAAATTAAGCCGTATCTCCTTTATAGTCAATTCTGTAGCTAAAAGATCGTTAAAACGCGGGATCCATTAATGTAATCATCCGGGAGCCAATAACGTCATACCAACATGCAAAGGTTGAACGTAAAGAGTCATGTAAGGCCTATCTACCGAGTGAGTGTAATGGTATATTAATGTTATATTTGATTTACTTAACGTTTGAAATTAATGCTAAAGTACTATTATGTTGGCAAGTAAATTCCTGCTTTTCTAATTATAATATTTTATTACATTAAATATATTTTACATAATGTTTTAAAGAAAAAGAAAGAAAATGTTTATTTCCAAATGCGAAACATACTACACAAATAGATTAGGAATCATATACAAAAATTATATGCCGTAATTTCAGAAATGAAGTTGGCACTTAGTATTTCGCCGTGCTGAAACGTGGTCCGACCACGGCACTGATTTTCAGTGCCCACCTGCTAAATCAGATATGTTATAAATTGTTACAATGAAAATGTTTTGTTCTATCGGTAGATATAGTTTTTTTTCAGTAAATTTTCTGGTTATTATTTTTTTAAACCCAAACCAACAAAAAGCAATAAATAATAATTTTCTAGATTTCCACATTTATTTGCTGATTTATAAAATTATGAGTTCAGTACTAAACAAAACCTATTTACATTTTACTTGGCATACTTTAAAACAAACAAATTATAATATGTAGTTGGATTATTATGCTTGAGTGTTACGTGTAAAATAACTGTTCATGCATTGTCCAAGTCAGAATGATAGTTTTGACATATTGCAATAGGGAGTGCAGTAGTGTATAACCGTTATTCGAAATTTCATAGCAAAATGTGTCTTTTCGGATTGCTACAACTCCATTGTTGGTCATCAGACTACAATTTGGCTGATTCTGGATTGTACGGTTATATGTCACTGACTGAACTTTTGCTTGATTATACTAAAATACTGGTTTTAACCACAAACCGTTGGAAGTGAAATATAAAAAGAACAGTTATAAGAATCAAAAATTGCCTCATTTCCGGATACAGTATTGTTGAATAACTGAAATCCTTTCGATGGCTTCCCGTCAGTTACTACGGCTCTGGGCCGTGGTCGAAGAGACGTGACGTCACGCGCGCAACTGCCGTTGGCAGATGGCTAAACTATACTCAATTTAATGATAGCCTCTGTCTGTGCTCCATTTTTATCTACCAAATGGGAAACAATATTGGAAACCACTAAAATATTACCTTGTCTACGTGACTTGTATTTTTAAAATGATTTTTCAATGCTCGCCGCCGTCTGTGTTATTATTGAACTCAAAGAATTTGTATGGGGAGTTTGAAGAAATAATTGTTCCTTCTGACCGTCTGAGTAATAACATTTAGCAGTATTGTAATGGGCATATAACTGCATGTTGGTTTTTTGTCTCCTCCTGAATTTGATTATTATATTAACTATAATTACAATGACAGCACATTTTAAAGACGTCATAAAATAGAATTAATAAATCTGATAACTTACTCTATTTATTGCCTGTGACCGACGCCAAGCTAGGGAATTATTGTGGCAGCTCTAAAAGGCACATATCACTACACGTGTGAGATTTTTAACACTAACACAAAATAATTCTTCGAAAGCAACGAAAATCTTACAAATACTATCCCTCTGATGTTTAAAAATAAAATTGCACAAAAATTACATCTTTTAAGTTCCCAAGAAATACTGGCATGTAGTGATTGTCTATGGTGACGCGGATAAAAGGGCCCATTCACTATCTTGCTTGGCTTGCTTGATAATGCAGAATTGTGAATGTTGTTGCGACCTGCATTGCGTCCGGAAACACAAAGCAAAGGATGCCTATTGAGTCTTGCAAGTACCGCCCACTGCAAGACTGCCATGCAGGATAGTGCGTGGGCCTCTTAAGGGAGAAATAATAAAAAACAACAGAAATCACAAAGCATTCCATTCTTGAAATGTTGATCTCATTTTTTGTTTACATTATTTTGGGGTGCTATTACGGATACAGTTTTCGCTAATAAAGAGGCGAAATTAATATATGACAAAAAAAACAAATTAAATCACAAATCAGTCATCATCGAAATGTTGGTCTCATTTTTGTTTACTGTTTTTTGGACCACTATGGGGCGTCTTCCTTTAGTATCTCACAAAGCCCAAAATGCTCGGTCTGCCCTTCCACGTGGCGCCCTCGGTCGTTATGGTCGTGGCAAAAACGTTACTAATGACGTCATTAATTTCACGTCATGTCACAAAGCGCTCACAACGACCCATGTGAAAAGCTGGGTCGAAGTGGGCGTTGACCACAGAACATTAATTCTCTCTATCGATTGACATTGAAAAAGGCGCGATTTTCAAATCAGCCAATGACATTTGTATATTTCGTCATTAAGAACATCAACGCTCCATAATCTGTTCCACTAGAGTTTATGATTCTAACACCCGCAAGCAAGTGGAATGGGAAAAATCGTGGTCGTTGTGATTCTCTTGCGGAATGTAGCCTATGTAGTACGGATATAAATTTCGCTAATAAAGCGAAGTTAATAATAAAAACAAATAAAATCACAAATGATTCCATTTTGAAATGTGGGCCTTATTGTTGTTTGAGTTATATTTGACCACTTTGGATACGTTCGTCTAGGGCTCACAACAGCCTAGCTCACGACCGCGATTTTTCCCGATCCACTTGCTTGCAGTCGTTACAATCATTAGGTACCTCAAGTAGAATGGATTATGGAGCGTTGATGTTATTTATACACAAACGACATTGGTTGAAGTCAACGTCAGCGTCCCGATAGAGAGAATTAACGTTCTGTGGTCAACCACCACTTCGAGCTACCTCTTTTAATATAGGCCGTTGTGAGAGCTGTGTGATCGAAAATGATGACATCATTAGTGAGGGTTTCGCCACGACCAAAACGACCGCGGTCACCTTGTGGAACGGCTAACGGAGCATTTTTGGCGTTTTGTACTATTAGAACACGCTGTATGTAGTATTTATATAGATTTCGGTAATAAAAGGGCGAATTTAATAATAAAAATCAAACGAAAAAAAAAAGATTCCATTTTTGAAATTTTAATGTACACCTTATTTTTATTTCCGTTAGTTTGGACCACTATACGGATATAGATTTCACTAATAAACATGCCGTGTAGCAGTGTATTATACGAGTAAGCTTGTAATTCACCTGTCACGCACATCATGTTGTCTTATTTAACTACGTAATTATGTCATATTCTGCATAAATTAGTAATGTTATACAAAGCATATAAGAATATAAATAAAATATGTTTTCTTAATTTACTTCGTTTTAATATTATCAAAAAAGGAGTTTTTTGATAATATTAAATAGCGGCTAAAACACCGTTTTCTCAACTGAATGGCGTGAGTTCGCATCTAGACCATGAAGCTTACACCGCTTAGAATCTCTACGCCCCATATTGTTACAATTATCACGTACTGATTGTAAAGAAAAACATCCTGACGAAATCTATACATTGAGAATACCGATGCGTGCTATCTGCCAAACGACCTTTATCTAACGTAACGGGTATACTGTGTGATGCCTAAAAAGGAAGACCCAAACCCAATAGCGGAGTGTTTATGGGTTGATATTATTGATTATATTAATTATTATAAGAACAATCTTGTCATTTTTGTTTTACACTTTTGTTATTGTAGTAAGTAAGTTACATATCTTCTTGCATAGAATTTGTTTCATTACATGGCTTATTGTTTCCTTTTCACTGTCATACAAACCGAATTTCATTAAATTCAGTAGAAGCGGGTTTCAGAGACTAAGGAATCATATTAGGATATAAATTACATTTTACGGAAATTCAGTCGTGAGAAAATATATCGCCATAAAACATTCAAAATTATTATACAATCTTTAAAATATGAATATTACAACCCAGAACTTTACACCAATTGAATTAATTAAAAGAAAAAGCGCATGCATTTAGAGTAACAACAGGAGAATAATAACACATGATTACTTAATTAATCTACGTCATTCATTTAAATTAATTAAATAGTTGTTAATTAAGTCATTTAAACACGCATCACGAGTCACCCCTTTCTACCTAATGAGTTATTATTTTCTTTTTTTATAATGACTTTTTTATGTATTTTTAAGAATAATACATTTAATTGATATGCAGTCCTCTTTGTGTTAAGAAACCAAACTCATTTTTTTATTTTATTTATTTTTCAGAACATTAATTATAAAACATATCCATACATACATCTATCTATAATATTATAAAATTCTAAACATGCCGTGTCTGTAAATTGAAGCAATTTAAAAACAACACTAGAATAAACTGTATAAACGACGGAAAACACTATACAAGTTTTTTTACATTTCTTGCCTGTTTGTTCGGGATTCACGTAAAAACTACTCGGTCCGATTTCTAATCGCCGAATCCCGCGGGAATTTTCCCGGCAGCGTTTTATAATTGTTCGGGTGCATAAAAATTAGCTTACTTATTCCGACACAGTTTTCAGTAAAACGATAGCATAGCTTACATTCCTTTTTTAAATACTGCGGTACTTTGTGTCCCGGGAATCCAATGGGAATTTCAAATTAAGCGTGTACGAAGTCGCGGATATATCGTAGTATTATCATATAATTATACATATCGTCGGCGTCAGTGCAGGACCCTGTAACTGTATTTTTGGTGACATTATTTTTTTCTTCAAAATTGTAATATAACATAAATGTAATATGTAACAATTTTGACGAAAAAAATAGTGTTACCAAAAAATGTAAGTTCAAGGGCGCCGAAGTTATGCAAAACGATGCTCCTGGTAAAGCACTCCCAATTGCTGGTCACATTATTCTTCTATCTTCAAGTCGTTCCCGCACTGATGGTAGTGAATAAATGATCTCCTCCACCGAGTTTTGGGCACGGTGGAGAGCCTAATTTATCGACATGTCAAGCTGATCAGCACCTCTTTAATTCACGTGTTTGGTAATCTACCACAAGTCTCTAAATAGTGCCTGGGTTCTTGTGGTCTATCTGGCCGAAATACTTCAGTATCTGTTGTCGGCAGACTGCCAATAACGTCTTGTAATCTCCAACCTCGAGCTCTTGCAGTATGGAGGCATTCATTCAGTGAGCTGTCCACGGAATTTTTTAACATCCAATGCCAACACCACTGTTACGAACTCTTTCGTCTTTTTATTTTAAATTTGTTTTTATATATAAGAGAATGACGTTTTTGTTTATCCTGAATATGTATAGTACCAAATATACGATTTTCACCATCGTTGTCGAGCGTATCATTTCAATATTCCATCTAAATTCATTCAGTCCCTAACAATCACTGTCAACTGCCTTTACAGTCCAAGTTTACGAACAGTACAAAAATATTGAATGAATGAATGAATATGTTTTATTGTACTTTTCAAGATTCAGTTAACAGAAATAAAATTTTACAATACAATAGGCGGTCTTATCGCTATTAGCGATTTCTTCCAGACAACCTTTGGATGGACAAAAAATTGATAAGAACAGAGGTATGTTGCAATGTTCTCACTATCAAATCAGTATCTTATAAATATATACATAAATGATATAAAATACATACATTAATAATAATTATACTAATACGATATATGTAAGTAAAATAATATTCTCACATTATACTAAGTATATTGGTCACATTTTCTTTTCTTTCACCTTCTCCCAATGATTTGGGATCGGCAGAATATGTCTTTCCTACCATACTTCTTTATTTTGACATACGTCCTCTGTCATGCCACAAATCATCATATTATCATACTTCACACAATCATACATATTACGATATATTGGTCACATTATATTAAGTAAAATATTATAATTAGGTATATTTGTTATGTTAAATTGTAAAAATAACTGAAGCATATTCACGTGTTATATACTGTCTATATATCTGATACGGTTATGAAACGTCGGATGCCTGCATCGAGAATTCCGCCTGCCCGCATCGGTTAACCGCAACTGACCTGCGGGCGACATGCCTCTCAGCATCATAATTTGACCCATAACATTGTTATTGTAAGTAAATGGACCTATGTATGTACTTAGATAGATCTCGCTGAAGTGTTGGTAATCACAGTATTAATGCTGCACTGCCAATAGGCCTTTATGTATTGTAATTTGGAGAACAATTATACTAAGCTTTGTCGATTAAATGCTTGCATGTTGATCTTGTAGGATGGTATGTGTACATTCAGGACCCCCGCAGCAAGCGTACATACATCTGTAAAAGATGCCTCAATAAAGTTCAGCTGTGCAGTTTTAAAACCGATAACAGATATTAATTTTTAAATTAACGTATGTGCACTTATTGTCTTACGAGGCATATGCTGATATATTGTGTTTGCTAAAACATGTAAAGATTGTATCAAGTTATCATATCCCTCTCAGTAAGCTCCATAAATAATTTTGAAATCGCATATTGTTGAAGTTAGTGACATTTGTTATGCTATAAAATTTCATAAATGCGCTTGCTAGATTTTGAAAATGCTTAGCAGAGTTGTCATTGGACTCTGAACTATGACCGTCTGAGCCCCTAAGAAAAAAGATTCTTGGTTGCGTGAATTAATAAAGCTTTACGTTTTGTCCAATTTTCAACTAGTTTTTGTCGACATTAAAATTCACCTTACAGAAAAGCGATATTACACTATTAAAAATAAAATTTAGACTTTCTGTAATAGAGATGAGAACCACTTCCTGAATCTTTAAGGAGTCAAATAATAAATAAATTAATTATAAACATTTTATCCATATTTATTAACATATTATTGCCCACTAACATTTTACTAGATTACTTCTATTTTTTAGCTCTTCGCCGCTTCACCGCTAATATAGATAGATAACACTATATTGCACAACAAAATGTACAATTACAAAAACAAACCATATTTACTATATAGGTATTTTCTATGCAATATAATAAGCCGGCCTTATCACTTAAAGCGATTTCTTCCAGGTAACCTAAATTAAAGGAATCTGTTTGATACAGCAATTTTGGTGGTACAGGAAAAAAAAGGACAATAGATACCTACATAAATACTTAAACTAAAATATTTCGGGTCTTTAAACAGCTATTGTAAGGTTGGGTGTTCTTTTCCAACATTTCTATATTTTATAAATAATATTAAAAATTCTATATCTTAAATAATAAACTACGAAATTACTTAAATTTATTATACAAATAATCTAAATTGAAGTATTTGTGTGTGATATCTAAATAAATGCCGACATTTAAGTGAAAACTAGAATTTTTGCGATGCCTAAATCAGTCTGTCAAAAAGTTTGTCTTAAATTGTCTTTGTAACTGCTCAACAGATTTCAATAAAGAAATTATTCATTAAAATTGGAATTTCAAATTTACGTTCAGAATATTTAAATATAAAGTATGAGTAACGCGTAAACGACACCGCAACAATAGCTAACGCCTACCAAATAAGCATGCTGACTTTAAAACAATATTATAATCCTGAAATAATATGCGATAGTAATACTAGAGATACGAAAACATTTTCTTGATGTTAACTATTATCGCAATAATTACATAATTTCATTTTAAATATCTAAAGTAAGGATAAGAAGTACTGTTGAACCTTCAAAAGGAACATACGGGTGTGTTATCGTTCATTAACTGTGTTTATATAGTCATTTCCATAGTAAATTATCAGCATAATGGTCGACCCTTTATCTCAAACATTAAAGTACTGAAGGGACTCCTATATGACTACGACGCCGTAGAACTATCTGAGACTAGAAGTGCTAAAATGAAGCGTAAAACTTATTAGTAAGGTGATACACATTACACATAATAGTAATCTTATTAGAATTTTGAACACTACGTCCAAACGAAGGCAATATGATTTTTGTAATATATTCTTCAGTGATCACAGATCTATAAGCATATAGGAATATTATAGTTATTTATTATATTATTTTTGAAGTGAAACTTTTTAGCCACGGTAGTGAATTCTTTCGTTGGGAACGAAAAAGCGTAACGCCGTGAATTTAATAATTTAAACACTATGTTCATACAGATAGAATTGAAAATGTTTTGAAGTTCATAGATCAAATTAAAACGAGAGCATTTATTTCTTATTTTAGTTATCATAAGCCTCTCGTGTCATTTGTTCAAATTGAAAACATGAAATTTGAGTAATATATGTTATAATATACCTTAAATATGTAATATATGAAATGTAATATTTTGCATTAAGTAAAACACAAAATATTTTTAGTTTGGTAAAAATATGATAAAAAATAAACTTTATAATTATCCTGATACTCCTGATACTCTATATTTATCTCATTTTCTCGTAGGCTACTTTTCTGAAGTTTCACTACTGCCGTGTGTGAATTGCACACACACACTTTTTTGTTTGTTTTGTAATTATTAATAAATGTTACTGCACGATACGGTAAATAATGCAGCACCGATATACCGGTGCGGCATTATTGTCCAGTATATATACTGGACATACCGCGCGTGACTACAATGGCCAAGAAAAGGCTAAAGGCGAAGAGGAGAATGTGAGAAAAGCATACTTACATTACAACCATCAGATTGCTTTCCTTATAGAGGTTCAAATACAAAATTAGGATATGGTATTTATAGTAATAAAATAATTTATTCAATAAGTTTCAAATTTTTAGTGCCGATGTTCTCGTTATAACATTCAAATTTGAAGTGTCTTATTTCTCTTCTTCAGCAAATTTCATGATTAAAATTATCAATTTCTTTTCTTCATGGCGAGAACTAGGAACAAGAATTTAATAAGCAAGTGTTCTTGGCGTAATCACGATCAAATCCGTTTAGCATCCTCTCTGTGCACTGTAGCACTCTGTACCATAAACTGTATATTCGCGATGATTATATAACTTAGAAATCTAAGGCAATCGTACTCCATCCGGGACTACATCCTTGCCTAACATGAGATATAATATCGGTCAATATATACGGTCATACGATACTGTATCATAATAATAATAATAAAAATTACTGGCTAAACTAAAGTATTGTGGCGACCGAGGGTAGAACTTTCCGCCAGCGTAAGCCGGTTTCAAGACTTTTAGAAAAAGGTAGAAGACTCTGGAAAGAAAAGACAAGGACAGATACATGTTGGAAAGGGATAGACGATAAACGAAAGTTCTAGAATAGAAAGTTCGGGAAGGAAAAGACAGAGATAGATAGTGGTTTGAAAGGGATAGATGTATAAACGAAAGTTCTCGAATAGAAGGTTCGGGAAGGAAAAGACAGAGATAGATAGATGTTTAGAAAGGAGCAGATAGTAAATAAAAGAATAACGAAATTATGGGTTACAGAAGATTCTTCCGGGTATATAAGCAGCGCAAGGCGCGCCTACCGGGCAGTTTAGAGTTGAGTTCAGTTCAAGACAGTGAAGCGACAAGTCCGATACGAAAGAGTTGGAAGAAGAGTTTAATAGAAGACAGTGACGAGTTTAGTTGTGAATTTAGTGAAAAGTGTAGTGGACAGTTTAGTGAAGGAAGAGTTTCGCGTAGTTTAGAAGGAGGTCCAGAGGTAAATTCTGTGCTGAACACTGCAGCAGCAGATAGTGTGTCTACGCAATATCGGCGACGGTATTATGAGTATACCGGTATGATGGTATATCACGGTATTCTCAGTGAGACATCTTATCCTCGGTACAGTGCGTCTTTCGTTGTGTTTGTAAGGGCGACCCTGCAGAGTGGAATCACGCACGGCTATGTAAGTCAATAAAAGCGTTAGTTAAAAACTGGTGTTTTCTTCCAATCCTAAGTGCGTACCCCGCTCGCACGTAACAGTATTAATTTAAACTGAAACAATCAATTTCGACAGTTCTATTTAATAACTAATGCGGTTTTTACATCATGCGGTATACAGGAACCCTCTACCTAAATCGGGCGGTGTAATATCTTATACTAATATAAAAAGCTGAAGAGTTTGTTTGTTTGATTGAACGCGCTAATCTTAGGAACTACTGATCTGATTTGAATTTTTTTTCAGTGTTAGATGGCTCATTTATCGAGCAAGGCTATAGGCTATATATCATCACGCTAAGACCAATAGGAGCGGAGTACCAATGAAGAATGTTTCAATATCTGGGGGTTTTGAAAACAAATTCAAAAGTAAAAATAAATACGAGATCTATAAGTGGGCCACACTCATTTTTAATAGTGCGTCTTACTAAGGGTAGTGTACTAGGGGATTAAGTTCTACCTTTACTTAATGTACTATGTTAAAAATTACTTAAGTTAATGGTGTATTGTTTATTTAATATGTTATTCGTATTAATTAATTTATAAATCTTGAATGAGCGTTGAAATACTTTTTTAAAAATAAATTATTCATAATTGCTTAAGAATGAACTCGTTAAAAGTCTAAAAATACTCTTCTATTAGACTGGAGTAACATATCAATTAGCTGGGCCTTTATAAAGGTATTCATCAACAATTCATATCGATTCATTTGTATTCTGTTACCGATCCAATAAAAGAGTTAACTGGCATCGATGGAATACCAGTCACATAAACGATCATAACAAAAACTTGCATTATTGCAATGAATTATTCCATACTTAAATTCAACTTTAAAATGCCCTTAACAGGTTTTCAAACAATTGAACTCAGTGTATTTATAGTTAATTAATTTTTAATATCCACATATATTATTATAAAATTGTAAAAGTGTAGTCTTTTTTTTCTTATATTTTTTGTGTTTGTCTGTTTGTTCGGGATTCACGTAAAAATAATGGCCCGATTTCGATGCGGTTTTCGCTGATTGATAGTAAATTCTCGGACTTAAAATCTACGTAACTGTCTATCCCGAGAATACTTCGAGAATTTTCTTGAGAGAGGTTTAAAATGACCAGATCCTAAAAAAATATTCTGATGCGAAATTTTCACTGATTGATAAAATCTTTAATAAAAGAATTGTAGTTGTGTATGACTTTAGTATCATTACTTATCCCGAGTTCTTAAGGGAATTTCCGGATTCATATATTTTCATACTGTTACTATTTACGGGACTCGAATTAAAATGCCGTTTGGAATTACTATAGGATTTATTAGAACTATACAAACACGTATAACATAGGTACAAATATAACTAGACGCAACCAGTACAAACTACACGATTCAATAACACGCGCTAAGTCCGTCACTATTTAGCTTATTGAATGTATACCCGTCTTGCCCGTATCGTAATCGTCGCTTGACTGCTTCACCCCTCCTTTCGGGCATCCCTTTTATTTTGTATAAATACAATATGCCTCGATGCAAAACAATAACAACAAGAATTAGTTCGACAGACCTGCCTAATGACGGCCATAAAACAAGTACAATAACAATAGAATGTTTTTTTTAATTACCAATTCTAAACACAAAGTAAACAAAAGAAGTGCAAATGCGGGC
Organism: Dendrolimus houi; assembly: GCA_039645545.1. Classification (NCBI taxonomy): domain Eukaryota; kingdom Metazoa; phylum Arthropoda; class Insecta; order Lepidoptera; family Lasiocampidae; genus Dendrolimus; species Dendrolimus houi. The sequence goes on from CM077132.1 coordinate 13,378,970, forward strand.
CGCCCGCAAACCGCATTTGCACTTCTTTGGGTAATAAGCCGGGTTTATGGCAGGCACATTTGCATTTACTTTTTGTCGGCATGTAACAATACTAAAAAATCCATTACCCTGCTGAAAGTAACCTTTGATTTTATATTTAACAAAATAACTGTAATTTTGTTACTAGTCCAACGTGGACACATGCTCCCTATTAATAAAACTTAAAATTTGAATATTTAAGTTACGAATAATGTACAATGACGATCAATAGCAGGATAACGATAATATATCAAATATTTATATTTCTCAACAACTGTTACGCTAAGTGGCTAAACGTATCTGAATGTTTGGCAAGAAAATAAACTGTATCATAACGGTGGAGCTTCATCTGCGATAAGAATGTTATAAATATATGCCGTTTTACGCAGACGTGGCGATGAGTTTAACGCGTTATTTGACATTGTTTATGACGTAAAATATTTTTATCGCTTTAAACAAGACGCATTCGGTTCGGCTACAATAAACAATATATTAAGATTGCCGCAGGTGCGGCCGCACCATAAGGAAGAACATTGACTACCTTCTGTTTTAAAAACTATCTCGAAAGAAGTGTAATAAAAAACGATAGTTTGTATTGGCTACAAATAATTCCTGACTCATAATGAGGCTTTTAACAAGAAAAAGACGTGTTTCAGAATTCAGTTAATGTACTAAATAAAAAAATAATGCAGATAAAGCCACGGATAACGTGTAGTAACTCATAAAATTTAAAATCTTTCCACACGATTGAAAAGCAATAAGTGATAAACCATTAAAAGAAATTTAAAAAGGAACGATTGAAAAAATAGCATAATCACGTGTATACATTTAACATTTGACACTTGACTCGTGCCCCTTCCATATATCTGCTTTATGGTCGTGTCTCCCAACAAAGCGCAACATGGTGTCCAACCATAACCATTATCATTTGCCTCACAATGAATAGCAGTTGTCCGACTCAGAGGAACCTATTTCGGCCTAATAACATTAAACATAAGAAACAGCGGGGAGCATCAGTGTCACCCTTTTATGTGCACTCGGGTGTTATTCGATATAAATCTACTACAGCGGGTGATGTGTTCAATTTTTGGAATTTATAGAATAAGGTTGATATATTATTTCATATTTAGATTTGGGTCACGGTTACTTTGTGTTTTGATTAGTAGCTTTGTGAGCTTGTCATTGCAAAATAGGGGAGTTTAAAATTTTTTTTTATCGGTTTTTATAAACATCCTTTAAGACTATAACAGTTGTTTTGTCACAAAAATTTTATCAATGTCAATTTCATAAAATCTTATATTATACTAGGATATGCCCGCGACTTCGATCACGCTTGACTTGAAATTTCCGCGGGATTTACGGGATACAAAGTACCGCAGCATTAGAAAAGAATGTAAGCTATCGTTTTAGTGAAAACTGTTTCGGAATAAGCTAATTTTTATACAACCGTCAAACTACAAAACGCTACCGGGGAAATTCCCGGGATAAAATATATTATACTTTTTATTACATAAAATTTGCTATCGTTCAGTGAAAAAATCGTATTGAAATAAGTTTTTTTTTCAATCTGGCCTTTTAAGTCATTCCCAGAAAAATTCTCGCGGGATTCCCGGGATAGAAAGTAGCGTAAATATTAAGTTTAAAAATTTGCTATCGATCAGCGAAAACCGTTCGAAATCAGCCTAGTAGTTTTTATGTGAAACCCGACCAAACAGGCAAGAAATAAATAAAATGCATTGTGTTCTCCATCGTTTATATATTCTACTAGCTGATGCCCGCGACTTCGTCTGCGTGGTGCGTTTTTTAACTATCCCACGGGAACTTTTTAATTTTTTGGGATCAAAAGTATCCTATATGTTGACCAGGGATATAAGCTACCACCATACAAAATTTCATTCAAATCGGTCCAGTCGTTTCGGAGATTAGCCGGTACAAACAGACAAACAGAGAAACAAAAAATTAAAAACAAATCTAAATTAGTTCTATTTCAGTTCTTACATCCCCCTGACTCGGTTTTTAGCGTTTTTTTTCATTGTACAGAAATTTGACCTCTACAATTTTATTATATGTATAAAGATTACAGTTGTTTTTTTTAAATAGCTTTAATGTATTATAGATGTTTATACCTATTAAACTCGGCTCAGATTAATATTAATTATTAGGGAACTCAATTTATCCACTATTTATCGAGTTTTGCGGATATAAATATACGGTAGCTGAATTCTATATAAAAAAAAAGTTTTACCGGATCGAAAGGTGTTATATTGCTCTATTTTACTTACATAAAAACTTATTTATAATTTTGTACATCGCGAGCGAAGCCGCGGCAAAAACTAGTTTATATTACATATAAACCTTCTTTAAAAAATGTTTAACTGATGATGAAAACCGCTTAGAAATACGTTGCGTAGCTTAGGACGAGTTAACGGATATACAGACAGACAGTGTACCGCTTCCGGCAGGATGCTCAGGCGAGAGGAGAGGTGCCGTGTCCGGCAGAAACTCGGATGATCAGGGCCCAGGCGACCGAGGCTCTGATCCGAATTTGGCAGAGGGACCTGGAGTACCCAGAAGCTGGGATTGCAACGGTGGAGGCGATCCGCCCCCACCTAGCTCGTTGGGTCTCGCGGAAACGCGGACCCTGACGTTTAGGATGGTGCAGATACTTACCGGGCACGGCTGCTTTGGTAAGTATCTGCATCAAATCGCGGGGCGGGAGCCCTCCCCGCAATGTCACGAGTGCGGCGCACTCCAAGACGGCGTTTCACACGCTCGTGGAGTGCACCGCCTGGGGGCCCCAGAGGGCCCTCTTAGAAAACGTCGTTGGCTCTGTGAGCTCGCTTCGTAGCATGGTCGAGGCGATACTCCAAGGCCAGCAATCCTGGCTTGCGGTTTCCTCCTTCTGCGAGTCCGTCATGGCGCAGAAGGAGGCCGCAGAAAGAGTTAGGGAGGAGGACGCGTACGCGGACCCCATCCGCAGGAGGCGGACCGGCGGTCGAAGGCGCCGCTACGCGCATCTCCTCCCATAATTACAATCACAGGAGGCCGCTGCTACCGGGGTAGCAGCGGACTACCCCCCCCCCTGATTGATGAAGTGGGTCACTCTGCCATCGGGGTGGCCCAGTATTGCCGAGCGTGGGGGTGTCACGGTGCAGTAACTCTGTTCTAAATCCCGTGACGCCCTGTAAAAGCGCGGATACAGGGGCGCAGGTTTAGGTTTAGTGGGTAGTTTGGCGATCGGTTTCTCGCGACTGCTTCTGATTGAAGCTAGCGTGGAGAATCGGTCGCCGAGAGTCCCACACACCCTCGATGCATGCTTCTGCGCTGCATTTGGCCCTTCCCCCGAACAGCCCGAGGACGGTGTCCAAAGACACTCCCCATGAGTAATAAAAAAAAATGTACAGACAGACAAACAGACGCGGAAAACGACTGTGTTTTATAACTATGTAAAGATTATATCAGAATATTATTATATTTATTTTCTATTTAATTTAACTACTGATCGCACAGTAATAGAAATTTGACTTGAATTCGATTCGCCAGAGAGCCAGGCTGTCAGCAAAGTGATCTTGACCTACGTGAATAGTCTCGTCTATTTATCTTATTCTATCAACCGTGTCACATTATGCTCTATTTTACATATTTAATTTGTTTTATAAAAAAATAGCATTCTGCAGTCTTCCTCTGTATAAGTAAACTGTAACCATGCCACATGGCACACTGCTCCTTGCGCGCAATACGCTCAAAAAGTATTTCTCTTATTGTATTTACTACCACATTTGCACATATTAAGTATTTGTATGTTTTGATAATAATTTTTTTATTCGAAGGCGAAATCAAAATGGAGTAAAATCTTGTAGCCTTATTAGCTCTTATGAAAACGAGTCAATAAACTCTATTTTTGCGAAGCTTAATTCCCACGATCATAATATTTATAATCAGCATTGCAACCGGTGTATATAATTAACGCATATCCGGTTCACGAATTATATTCTCGTTTTAATTGTAAACATCTCATAAAAGTCAATATCAGTTTGGTTTTAAATTAAATAGACGAAATTTATACCTATAGATTACAGGAAATATTGGAGAAGTCGTGTCCTACATTTTATAATAGTTGTTCTTTATTAGTAATTATTTAAGTAGTAAAGTAAGTAATTCGTAATTATTTATTACTGTACTTATTATTACTTACTGTACTTATTACTTATTTTCATTTTCATGTCATTTTTTCAATGTTGACCTTATTTAAATAGACATTTTAAGTAATTTTCTTATAATTGTATTTTTTTTCTCGTAATTATTAGTATTGTGTTTTATATTTAAAAATATTAATTATTGTGTTTCCCAAATAAATAAATAAATAATCGACAAATGAACTCAACTAATCATTCCTTCCGATGTACCGGTCTGCACTTTAGTGGAGGACGGCCTCTGTGGTTGAGCGGGCTAAGCCATTGCTGGCCAATGTCATTAAAACGCAGAGGTTCCGGGTTCGGTATCCTGGCACGGTAAATTTCGTAAAAGATTTTGCGTTATTTACTATGGTCTGGGTGTCTGGGAATCGGCCCCACACTGGTTCTTTGTATGTTACCCATAATACAATGTGTGTTTGTCTGCTAATTTATTATTACTAGTGGTCGCCCTTGCTCGAAATTCGACCATAATAATTAATGTCAAATACTATACACTTCTATAATTACAGATTTTTCCAAGGCTAAACAGTTAATTTGACTTTAACAAAAAAAAAAAAAGTATATATGCGTGCATGTGTCAAATACATGGTAGTGAGTGTAATATTTTATTATTGATTTAATGTATTTTTTCGCATAATTTAAAAAAAATATTAGCATTCGTTGCTTCTTCTCTATATAACCTATAAGTGTGCGAAATTTCATACTCCTCCGTCGGCGCAATTTTCGTAAAAAGGGGTACAAAGTTTTTGCTTCATGCATTAATATATAGATTATATTACTTTTTTGCTCAAATGGAAACTGCTGATCGGATTTATAAGTCGCCTAAAACTTTGAGATAATAATTTCGAAGAGTAGTCTCAATCACAATGTTCACGTTGTTCGTCATGATAAGGCACAATGCTTTGTAGATTTACATTTTATAGAACTGTGTGCTTAGTGCGAATTTTTTTGCTACTCGATCACTTTTAAGTTAACGCAATTTTGTATGGGAGCGATTTAGCGCAATCTCGTGAGCGTGAAAAGAACCATATATCATGTTATACAAAGTTGCGTTTATTTGAACATGATCGAGTAGCAAAAAGAATCTCACTAAGCACTCTACAGATTACAAGATTAGTACCTAAGTGCTGATCCTAAACGGCTTAACTGATCAAGTTCCGTTTGTGATAATTTTACTTAGCATAAACATAAGGGCGATCTCTGATCTCTGCCACATAAATCATTGTGGTAAATAACAGTATCTGCAAATAACAAACACTGCAATGCCCGGTCGAGCTACTTCGTTTGCATGAGTCTTGAGGCAGGCAATTGCTATTATTTGATCGACAGAAGCCTGTTTGACTACAATCGGGATGATAACAGATATTATGCTTGAATGATGTTATGTATGTAGACTTTTAATAATATTAACATTAATTTATTTAGTACTAGGGGTTTTTATGCCACGTTTATTACATTTTTTAGGTTAAAAGTTAGTTATATATATTCATCCCTATTATGGAATAAACATATATAGGTACAAAATATAAAGATAATAGGTATATACCTTATTACCAAAGCCACTAATACGGGACATAAATCCAAACCAATTTTATACATACAATACCGATAATATTCAATAAAAATGAAAGTAATTTTATCATAAATCTTTTATATTAATAATACATTAGATATTTGACTTAGGCTTCTTCACTTGCGTTAGCGTAAGTCTTGGTCCATCTGTAATACTTATGTGTGGAATTTCTGGTACTGCTAAAAATTTATGAAGAGGAAACAATCATACGATATATAAACTCATTTTTATATTTATAAATATGTACATACTACATGTGCGCAGAAAGTTTGCCGATAGCCTCATGATGTCACGCGTAGATGGTCAGTAGGGTTGACAAAAAAGTTGCATAAATAGTGTTTGGAATAAATTTATTATTTTAGTTTATTATTATATATACTTTACATAAGTATATACAATAATAGTAAGTAGTCATCGGCAAACCTGTGCGCGCGGTTTATATGTCTGGATACTGCTTATTTTTAATATGTATAATAAGGTCAAAATATAAATGAAAATAAAAAACTTCAAAAAATCGTTTTAATTATTAGATTTGCCAAGTCCAGATTCTATCTCAAACAAGTCAGCTAAACCAGTTTCTTTGACTTTTTAAATGAATCGACATGTAAAAAGCTTAAAAGTGCACACAATATTGACATTTAAATACAATTTTAATATTAAAGAGGTGATTGGTATTTTTACTATCAGCAATAGATTAGCAAAAAATAGTAATGGGTACACTGCTACAGGATATTGGGCTTAAATGAACTTTTTAGCTCACTGATATTAATCACAGTGTAAGTAGATCAAGAGGTATAAATAGATATTTTGTAAATTCTTAGATTAATTATTAATGATCTATAATGTAATACATAATTCGCAGTAAAGGTTGATTTGATAAACAATAATTTTAAATGCAATTAAAATTATTATGATTTTTAAAACTAATATTATATAAATTCCTAAAGTTTTATGTTACATTTCTAATTGTTCCTATTTCTAGCCTGTTATAATGTGCAATTTCGTGATGTAGTTATTACTTTATTTTTTATTTGTTTGTTAGATGTATTATTAATATTCAAGAGAATCGAGAAATCAGCAATATTGAATGCAATTATATAGTATAAAACTAATTTATATTTATTTTTAATTACGGACAGGACTGTGTGAAGAGCTTTGCTCGCGTAAATTTCTGATCCTTAGTCAATCCTTAATTCAAGATAAAAGGTATGCTATGTTTATTATCCCCATTATCAAAACTACATTTAATTTCTTGATAAACGCTTCATTCTCGAGGCCATGAAGAAATATAAACAAATATTCAAACAAAGTTACTTCCATGTTTATATACCCATTAGTACTGTAGGGTTGGATTATAATTTTGATATACCTAATAATCCTAAATAGTTTCTCCCAAATGTCTTGTTTGAATTTATTGTACATTATTCACTGAAAATAATGTGTAAGATTGATGTCCGTACAGTATCTGTATTGTTCAATACTGTAATCACGTCCATATTTCATTGGCTCTATTTACTTTTTCACATTGGCGTGGGAGCATAAAACTTATTCAGTTTTGTGATGTAATGGGCAAAAATTCAGTCATGCACGAGTGCCTATAGAATTTATGGGTAACACAATTCACGGTATAGAGCTGGGATTTGTATAATTTTGTTAATAGGGATCTGTAACGAATTTCCTGTATTTATGTTCAATTTAGAATAGAATAAAATTTACTGCAAATATGCTACATAAAATCAAGAACATTAATATACAAGTACAATCGGCGGTTTTATCGCCCATGGCGATTTCTTCTAGACCACCTTTGGATGGAGTATAAGTAGGACAACAAAAGTCGGTAGTTGCTAAACCAGCACTAGTACAATAATTTAGTTTAATTTAATATTGGAACAAATATGCACATATTTGAACCAATTCATTCAGATTTATATATTTATATTTAAAGTCAGCATAATAAATAAGTATTTTCCTTCCATACTCGTCTATACGGGCTTAAGCACAAGAGCAAATTTTTATGTTATCCATTACACAATTCATACATCTCATTTTGGTCAACTTTTATAGACTAATTTTTCACTTTAATACACTTTTGTCACATGATTTTCACCCCTCTTCATTACCTAAATGTACCTCTCAACTTTTCAAATTCATCTCAACATTTTTGAAGTGAAACTTCTATATAGATGGGGGGTATTAGGATTTTTTCTGTCACGAAAAAGCGTTACGGCCGCGTGGAGAGGCGTCATAATCTTAGAGTAGACTATGGATGTAGACTACGAAAAACGAATGGCAACGGAAAAGTGGCAAAGCGAATCGCAACAAAATTTTGACTTGAAGTTTTACGGGTAGATTGTTAATGTACTTGTCCAATTTGAAAACCTGCTTGTTAATCTATCGCTTTAGTGAATATGTATTATCAATCTATTATAACGATATATTGGGCCTAGTATGTATAGTACGTAGTAAATAAATACTATAAATTGATCCAATTTCATTTTCGTTGAAAATTCTATTTATTCCTTTATTCGGCGAGTTAGAAATATGCCTTTATATTTAAAATTTATTTTTAAAGTTACAGTATTACTTAAAATTCTAAATGTATCCAGCTCAACTGAAATAAACTAAAGTAAATACATGTAGTAATTTAGTAGTCGGCAGTAATAATATTAGTTCACAGATATTGGAAACAGCTGTATTTATATAAACTTATTTCACTCCTAGTCTTTACAGAAGCCACCCACTTGATATTCTGAAATTCAAATTACTTCGAGACCAACTTTAGAACACAATCGCGTTTTAGTAGAACACAACTTGGTATACAAAGGAGACTTTTTTAATTTAATCGAATATTTAAGCCAAGATATACAAAATATATAGTTATATTAGTTTATTTAAATACAAGATGGATACTTTAATGAATTATATGGCAATGATGCAAATCAAAATTATAGATTTGAGACAGTATACATCGATTAAAAACTCATCTGTAAATGAAGGAAGTGATTGTGAAGCAATCTACTAACCGCGATTACCAACGTGTGAAACCTCCCAACCAGGACAAGCGTGTTGGGTATTCCGTCCGATCCCACATTAAGCGAACAAACTATTTAAGCGTTGTGTGCCGCCGAGACAAAATTAAACCAACCTACAATGAGACAAGAAAGACAAAGCCACCACAACTTATGATCGTCTTAAGAAACAATGTTTAACGAAAAAATATTGCTACCATCCTTTCATTAGATTAGATTAATTGCAATATTCATAAAATTTGTGAAGAAACTATAAAAGGTAGAATTAGCTTACAATATCAGAAGATTGATGGCAAAGAGCATTTTAACAATTATTCAAAACCCCGCGGCTTCCACGTAGGATCTCGATGTTCTCGATCAAGAACCACTTATTAAGATATCGTGGTCACATCGACAATTACGCAATGGAGGAGGTTGGAAGGCAATTTCTTTACCGCGTAATATACCACATAAATCGACATGGAAAGGATTTCCATTTTGCACGAATAAAAGTCGTGATAGCTTTTACAATTTGAATTTTTTTATTTTGCGTTACGAAAAACCGGTATTTTTAATCTCTTAAAATACAAGTGCTTAGAATATGGTAGCTAGTGGTTTTAAGTCTCACATACTGTAAAAATATTTTCGTTTCCGCAGTCCATCACTATTTAGTATATATAGTAATTCCATAATATATTTGCCACAGTACTTTATATATGTAATAATAATAAGAGCCCATAATCACACTATACTCGCCTCGGGCTTCCTCATTTTTGGGGAACAAAAGTTATACTAACCAATATCTACTTATCACGATTGTCCAAGTTGGATTGATAGACTTTACGTATCGATAATCTCGATTTGCAGGTTACCTTACGGTGTAGCTAGAGTGGGAATTAAAAAAATGTTTTCCAGTGAAACTTATTTTGTATAAAAACATTTTAATTTGTTTTTTATGCTTCACCGTTAGTGAATTGATGCATTTTCTCCGGACAGAATTGAAACATTATACATTAATTTAACACAGCTTAATAGCACAGATAATTTAACTATACTATAAAACCTAACATTTCTTAGTTAGTCCCTAAATGTGAATGTATCCTGACCTCCAGATAGCATAAACTTTGAGTTTTATTATTTTTAATTACTATTGTTTTTTTTTTCAGACAGATATCATTAACATCTATAAATATCATGAAAATTATTTATTTGTATATACAAATACCATCCAGCTTAGCTTACCACCAAATTTGCTAATAGGTACCTGGTACATACCAATTACATGGCTGAATAGATGTTTAAAAAAACTAAGGTGGAAAAATGGTAGTCTCGTTGCAAATATAAAACGAATCTCCATTCTAAGTTGATCAACGTACCTTATTGCAAAATTACCATGACAGCCATCAATAAAATTTTACCGTTCCAACTTTCGGGAACAACGAGATCATCGATTTTCTTTAATCTGATTGAAGAGTAGATAATTTATTACGGTCTGCCGTTTGTCTCAGGTACATTTTTACTTCAGCAGGGTAATTTTGAAATTTATTATTCATGCTTCAGACAATTTTCGCTGTTGATTTACAAACCAATTATAAAGCAATGAGTAATGGGATAGTACTATGATTGTTGATGCACTTTTTAAATACTAAATAATCGTATGGTTAAAGACAAGTATCATAGTAGAGCTAAAGATAAGTATATATTATATACTGAACTTTAGTGTGACGTAACGTAATAAATATTAATGCTTTCTTATAACGATGATCACTGATTAAATATTATTAGTGGTCTTCAAAAATAATAGTACAAAAATACTGTCCAATAGTACTTATGCTTTTATATTTACACTAGGATATGCCCGCGAATTCGTCCACGCTTGACTTGACTTCCCGCGGGATTCCCGGGATAAAAAACTTTAAATTTGCTATCGAACAGTAAAACATTGCATAGGAATTGGATTTTTTTAAAACTGGCCATTTTAAATCATTCGCAGAAAAATTCCCGTGGGATTCCCAGGATAAAAAGTGGCGCTGAATTTAAGTCTAAGAATTTGCTGTTGATAAGCAAAAACCGCATCGAAATCGGCTTAGTATCTTTTACGTGAATCCCGAATAAACAAACAAACCAACAAACAGAAAGAATTCTAAAAAAAATGCATCGTGTTCTCCATCGTCTATATAGTTTATTCCAGTTGTTTTTTTAAATAGCTTTAATGTACAGACGGATAGATGATATTATGTGGATAATTTTTAGGGATACGTAGCCATTTTGGCAAACACAAAATCCTTATGTGTATAATAGTCATACATATTGGTCCCAAAGTAGAAAAAATCTACCTCCAACTAAAATTGATTTGAACAAAATCCGGTCAGCATATGACGTATCTACGAATCAATGTTTTTATTAGGATTTCAAAACTAAACTACAAAAACAGTCGAGCACTACGGAAGCAGTGGACTTCTGCGGAACCTTTAAATGTGGGTAGTCCGACATGCAATTGGCCGATTTGTTATGATTTATATGCATAGAAAATATTCTAGACATTAGTTTAATAACAAAGCTTGTGGCAAATACTCGAAACATTAATAACTTCTAGTAGTTAAATAACAATTTCATATTTGACATGTTGCGTGCGAGACTCACGATACGTTCAATTTACATAGAATTACACCGCATGTCATTAACGGATCCCAAAAAAAATTTACTACCATTCAAATCTTTGAAAGAAGCCTTGCTGCCCACAAACTGCGATCAAAATGCTATAAAAACTTCTTGAGCGTAAGCCAGGCCTAAAACAAACGAAAGAATTTAGTCGGTAGTACACATAAATCTTACGTTAGACAACAGCGAGAGACTATGCCGATTATAGGCTCGTCATTTAAAACTACCTATTTATTCACTTGTTACAATTACCACATGCTAACAACGGTAAAGGAAAACATCGTGATGCAACATACACATCGAGATAACCGATGTGTCAAACCTGCCAAGCCGCCTTCGACAAGCGTGGCGGGCTTATTGTCCTTTCCCTCTATAATGGGAGGCCCGAGCCCAGCAGTGGGACATTTATGGGCTGATATTATAATTTATTCACTAGTTGTGTATATACGTGTGTAACGTTTTTTATGCCGTTGGTTTTCTTCAATTCACAACATGTTGTGAAACGGTGGTAAATTAGATTAAACACCCAAAAAATAACCATAAACAAAAATTAAAATTAAATTAAATCAACAAGTTGGCGGTAGGCTAAATAATAACTTTAATATTTAATAAAACTACGTTTTAACGGTTTTAAGTGCGGTAATTTATTTGATTAAAACCGTTAAAACGTAGTTTTATTATGTATACAAGTCGCGAAAACTTAAGAAAATACTGTGTGTGTATGTATATATTTATGTTTAATGTATCCATTCTCATAATTCGTAGGTATCTCAATTTAGCGCCAATATTTTGAGAAACCTAAGGCCCGAGATATCTTGTGCAAACTTGGATTGGAGGTTCAATACCAGACTGCAAATGGCGGTCAACGAAAATAAATAATTTTCTAACTATTATCAAGACTTACCTCAGGGTATGGTTTACATTTGTTTCATTTATACAGCTTTATATGATGCTTTTGTGGGAGGCCTTTTTCGGGTAAATTTTGTATCTATATATCCCGCGAACACTATCATACTTTTAGGGATAAAATACTTTTATCCTTTTCTAGTATCATACACTTTAAAACTCGTCAACTATAACGTAATTTTATTATGTTAATTGCCATCTGAACTCTCAGCGGAATAGTAAAGCTAGGTTCGAAGCCTTAGAAAATTGACGGCCTAATAATTAGTTCAGTTATTTTCAATCTGATAATATACAGCAGTCTGTATTGTGCTTAAATCGGTATCGGTCGGGCATAAAACAAAAAACTGCAACAAAAACTTGGTCCCACCAAAATGAACGCCGCAGATGACACCGTCTCGACTTTAATGACATTTTAATAGCATCGCCTTCTGTGCTCGAAAACGTGCAATCAGCGCGTGATGACACCCCATTACCTGTTAGATGACTTTTTGTCATATGAATTTGTAGTTTCTTTGAGCCCTGTTTGGTTAACGAAAGTAATTTATTTCACATTTGTTATATCATTTTTTGGGAATAATAATCAAATATGTCTGCCGCTTCCAAATTGTGAATGTATCGTGTTTTCCATCTTTGTTTATCGTATGCCATCTGTTTTAACATCACAATGAAACCAATATTAGCAAAGTGTGAAATAAGCCAATCTGCCTTAGAAAAAAGTAACCGATATACCGTGGCGCCCGTTATCTTAAAAATGGGAAAATCCGAACCCAGTTTTAAGAGATTTATGAGCTAATATTGTACTAATGCCACGAGTAGCAAAATACGGTGATTAAATCATAACACTATTACTTGAAACAATCGGACAAGTGTGTGGTAGTATTAGGAAAGAAGAAATGAATCAATGAATGAAAACTCTTTATTGTTCACCATAAACTTAAATCTAGACAATTGATATAAGGAATATAGGAATACATATAATGATATAAGGAAGGAATTATAAAGGGATCCGTATAAATGATTAATGTTCTCTGTTTTTGTTATTTCTCTATGGAACTATAAAAAGTATACGTATTTCATCAAAAATAATAGGGTATTTCACAACCTCAATTTTTTTTCATAACTGTTAACTTCATATACAATGACACAATTTTTCCGAGTTTGGAACCCAATGCACAACACAACATGAAAGTGATTATAAGAAAGTCGAGATTTTTCAAGATCTGATTAACCATACGACTATCTGCAATGAAAAAAATCTATCTATCTTCAGTTACATATGCACCAATATATAGCGACCACGCGTAATTTTTAGTTATTTTGCGTCATTATTATACCATAGTGTCGTCGCCAATCGTCAGTCAACCGCTATTCTCTGCTGGACGTAGGCTTCCCTAAGTTTACGCCACTTATACCAGTCCTCAACTGTCCTCATCCAGAACCCAGCGGCGCTCTTGAGCAAACCGTCGGTCCAACAGGCTGGAGGGCGTTCTACACTACATTTGTCAAGACGCAGACTCTACTTCAGGACTCGCTATTCCTTCGCCCATCGGTTCTGCGATAAATGTGGCCAGCCTAATGCTATTTCAGCTTGCTAAATTTCTGAACTATGTCGGTAACCTTAGTTCTCTTACGGAGATCCCCATCTCCACCATTGTGTAGCGGCTAAAACCTATAATAACTTTCAGTCAAATTTCATCACACACAGACCCAGTAGTTTCTGAGAAAAATTATTGTTACATACAAAGGTAGACGGACGGACAAACAGACTGAAGAACATGACGAAAACCTAAGAGTTCCATTTTCCCGAAATGATTATGGAACCCTAATTAGAACTAAACGTATTGAGATTTTACTACCAATTTAGACGTTTGACACATTATAAGTATTTGAGTGCTTTGATATAGGCGTCACGTCCTGGGTTATCTTAAACACTCTGACAGCACTCGAATGATAGGCATATACTTCACGTTTTATATTCACAGCGAGTCCTTCTTATTACCATGCACGAGATCTCTCCTTAGTATGCAGGGCTTGCCACGGCACTTATTAGTCTCAAAAATTCCGAGAATCTTCCTCCAAAAGTTTCTACAAGTAAAATGTCGCAGCTTCAGCCGCATTTAAAACTTAGGTACCTAATGTTTTATACATAGACGATATTGCTTTTGATAAAGCGGTTTACGAATCTAAAATTTAAAGCACGATCGAATACTAATGCGGGTAAGTTTTGTTTGTGTCGCGATCATAAATATTAAGTTGGGAACACGTGGAAGTAAATTCTTTCTATTTGGTGTGGAGTTTTTGGAAAATAACCACAGGTTTTAATAACAATAACGTGTAATGCGTGTACCTACTGATTATTACTTAAAATAAAACTTTTTTTAATATGAATTTTGTTTCATAATCGAATACAATAAAAGAAAACTTAACTTATTTGGATTGTTACGAGTCACAGGACTCGAATTAAAATACCGTTCGAATTATTATAGAATTTATTAGAACTATACAAACACGTATAACACAGGTACAAATATAACTGAACACAACCAGTCCAAACGTAATGCACGATTTAATAACACGCGCCAAGTCCGTCACTAAATAGATTACCGAATGTACACAAGTCTTGCTCCGCTCGTGGTTATCGCTTGACTGCCGATCTCTCCATTGGGCCATTGCTTTATATTGCACCGATACAATATGGGTGCCCGAGCGCGTAGACCGAATTTCTTAGAATCATTTCGACACACCTGTCTAATGACTGCCATAAAAGATTACAATACACAATGGGCTGTTTTCTAATTACAAATTTTAAACACAAAGTAAACAAAAGAAGTCGAAATGCGGAAAGGTAATAAAGTGTGCTTTATGGTATGCAGGTGTGAATCTACTTTTGTCGGCGTGTAGGTCGTAACAGTATTGTATTCTACCCATAGTCCCTCAAGACTATAAATCGAATACTGATCCTAGATTATCGTCTTCTATAGGTAAGATGCCCAGAAGGCTGGCTACGTTTCCTGGATCGCCATACCGATCCGTTGCAAAATAATTAAACTTTAATTTGATTTTATTGAAAACCATCTTTATATTTTAGTATAGTTTCTATATTTATGAATTCTTACTATCCTCGATTATTATCTATGATATATTACTGTTTTTTAAGTGTGGTTTCAACAACATTGGCATAGGTTTTGCCAATTTCAGAGTTAGAAAAAACAGAATTCAATTTCTATAGAAAGATTTTTGAAGGTGATTTATACGAGTTATTTGCAAATCTAGAGACAAAACAAATATTATTTCTAACTACATTACAGTCGTAGCATTGACAGATAGTTATCGGTTTGAAATCTGAGGTTTACACCTGTAAAAATGATCTACTCTGAGTTTCCTTATTCTATGCTATTACAATGTGACGGAGCTACCGGACCTTTAACGTGCGTTGCTTTTTTCAGACGTAGGAATGATGATTTATCTCGCAACGAATCGAAATCAATTATACCCCATGCAAGTCATTGTTCTTGAATGACCTACAAGTTTTTGACGTAACCACATTATCGATTGAGGATCAACACGAAACATGGAATGCTAATTCAATCTTGTCACATCAATGTTTCTTTATGTAAATAAGTATGTACATATCTATTGTTTGGTATTCGAACAATAAATACGTTGTCTTGCTGACGTGTTGGTACTTTTCAATACGGTTCAGTAAGTATACTTTTTTTAGAGTTCTGTAGCCGTTTTGGCAATTGGAAACCTTATAAAACTATTATATCCGCTGCCTGTATGTATATCTATATAGGTCGCAGAAATTTTTTCAAAATCTTCTTAGTAGGTACTAATCAATAAATTTTAGTGGAATGTACAATGTTCATGTATATGTATAATATCTAGGGATGGGCCGAATGTGGTTTGAACCGAATACGAAATTCGGCCGAACATTCGGTTCAAACAAAAAATTCGGCCGAAATTTGGCCGAACTTCGCTTTAATTTCGCCCCGCTTTCTCAAAAGAGACACGTCGTTACTTGATAATGTCGTGACTTGATAACGCCGAATCTTTGGCGTTTTTACACCATAACCTGCCTCTGCTAAATTTTAAGTACACTAGTTATGGTTGTTAGAGGAATAATAAGTTTATGTCATTTTTATTAATTTGATGTCTATTTAATTAGGCAGACTCTTCAATTAAGAAGAACTAATTTTATTTAACTTTTATCACATTGCAAGTTAAGGTTTACATATTCTTAACTAAAATAAATAACCATAGTATATAAAGGCTTAATGATGTTATACGGTTATATGATTTCTATTAATTTTAGTCAAAATAGTGCAAGTAGGTATTTTACTTCTTTCTTGCACTTTCAGTTCGGCTCAAACTGTCGAAATTCGGTCAAACCGATTGTAAAACGGTAAAAAAATAATGATGTAAGCAATATGATCAGGCAAAAAATTTGGAGTGACCACTGTAAATGTCACTGAGGAATGTAAAATATTATAGCCATAACAATGTTTCTAACTTTCTTATTTATAGCTGGGAAGATAAGATATTTACTTGCATTTGCATGAAAATTATGTCCCCCCCCCCACTTCTAACTTTTATATATGATAGGGTGAAATATTCAAAATAATTAAAGATGTAAAATGTAAAAAAATAGTTTATAAGAAAATTGAATTTAACAAGATTGTACGAATTTAAAGTGATCTTTTGACATTTGTATGGAATTCTTTACTATACGTCAACTGACATATCTGAAGTTTTATTTATAGTTATTATGTGAAAATAGCAATTATAATAATAAGTATCTACTTCTAAGTTCCACTAGCGATTCATCCTAATAGCCCGGTACCTTTTGTTCTCATTTTCTATAATAGTCCTACACTGACCGGGACTTGTCCTTGGGTGCATTTTTGTGTGGTGTAGAAAGAGATAATCAGTCTCACAGCACATTTACATTAAATTTGTCTAGGAGGCCTCTATTTGTTGGCTTTCCCATGGGCCCACGCAAGCGCTCTGAAAGTCTGGGCCATTTTTCTACTAATAAATTGCAAATTACAGACTCCGAATTCATACGGCGCAGCCGATGTACACATCTAAGAAAGTTATCTTCTGATAAGCAGATATATTATTTGGATTAACTTAATTTATATTGGTTTACTTTGTATTTAAATGACACTTTTTTCTATTTTCATCAGATTATATACATCATTTTTTTCTTCTAAATATTGTGAGTTTTCTATATACAAGTAGGTACAGTTAGACCATATTATTATTTAATTTTTAAAACAGGAACACTGGTGTTCTTACTTCGAAAGAATTTAAATTGAAACGTTAGTTCCTTTTTCAAAATAGTAATAACCAACAGTAGCAACGACAATGTACGGTACATTGTCGTTGCTAAAGCAACCAGCGGCAAGCTACATTTAAAATGTCGAGCGTGCTATTCTCGCGGTGACTGTTTCGCCCGCGCAACGGTTTCCCAAAGAATTACTTCTAACCACACGTCTGTTCCTTTTATAATAATTTAGTCGATAATGCGAAAAATACGTGCCTTTCGCCGCCTCAGCCCTACGTGAGTGGGACCTCATTGCCACTTATTGCTCTCGAATGAAGCGAAATTATAATCTTAATGTAGAAACATTCGTACCCTGATTTTTATTGCTGGAATAACTTTTACGTAATACACAATATGTGGTTGGCCTGTACGTAATTGTCGCCATTATTTAGAATTACAGTAATTAAGGCGCGTACATAAACGTTATTTACCTAGAAATAGCAAATTGCTGGTTCTATTTATAATTACTCGTTTCTATGTTTGCCAGTTTAGTACTCGTATATCACAATTACAATGTTATTACGCGATTCTGTGTACTAGTAATTATTTGTTTAGTTAATAAATACAAATACGCTGTAGTTAAATACGATATGGTGTAAGATGTTTATATTTGTAATAAGCTATCTTATCTTTGCATAGTATAAAATAAAGTCACTTTCACTTTGCTGTTTCGCACACAACGGATTTTTAAACGGTTTTTATCAGCAGGTAAACAATTTTTCACTCAAGGGCTATATATGTATGTATATACAAAAGACCTAATTCAGTTTTTATGTAAGTACAATGTAGCTACTTCCTACTTCTAGTAATAATATAAAAATTGTGTGTGTAGTTCACACGCAGTAGAAGTGAAACAAAGTGTGACAAGGGGTGGAAGAGGGAATCTAAATGTTGTGACGTCACATTTCACCTATTATATCGTTATAATATATTTAAGCTTTACACGAAATTTGAAGTACTAACACAAAACTTTAAAACATTTCCAAATCTATCTGTATGAGCATAGCATAGTGTTTAAATTATTAAATACAATGTATTCTATCTCATTCTCTAGCATGCTTAGTTCTACAGATTTATGTGTTTATCACTTTTTAGGGTCACTTTTTCGTTTCATCGAATTTGAAATCACAACGATTCTAAAGAAGCTTCACTTTAATAATAAATTCTTTATTTCCTTTATAAAACTATATCAATTTTAAACCTATCAATATCTACGGATGAGTATGAAGCTGGTACTGTAATTAGGTTTGAAATAAACCTGTACTGCTGGCCACCATTGGAACAAAACATTTAGCTGATTCGTTTAAAAGGAACTAATACTTGTGATTATTGTAAATTAGTGTGAGCGTTTACAAGAGATTAGGAATGCATTGTGCGAATCTGTAACCAAATCTATAGGAAAAAATCTTTAAAAAATATAAATCTAAAATTTAAATTTTAGTGAGTACATGACAATAACCAGATATACAAAGCCTGTAAAGACATCTAAAATAGAAGAAACCTTTATTTGTCTTAATCAAACATCTAGTGTATATAAAGTTTTATCGCATTTTTAACTTTATTATGATATTAAACAAAAATATATCGTACGACATGAATATTTAGGATCAAAATAAGACTGGGGACTGTACATCTGATACAGCTTCGATCTAGTGATAAATCAATGATAAATGACGACTCAAACATAGAACACAAAGAACTAAGTGTGGGATTTACATAAAATATCACATTTCTGATATATTCCTATAACAATACTGACAATTTTTATCACTGAATTTTCTGACAGATATTTCTAGTTTTTTTTATACATGTATACAATTTTATGTTTTAAGCAGTTTCAAATACAGCAACGTCAGTGATCATATATGAATACTATTTAGAGATTCGGGTGCAGTGTGATGACCAGGAGCCAAGGAACAGAGACGAGAATATTTTGAAAAATAATTCGCGACCAATCTGCTGGACGGGGATTGACAGTTTGTAAATATTATTTTAGTATTAAGGTTTTATAGCCAAATAGCAACAGCAATGGACGTCCTTCGCCTCTACGGAATCTTTCAATGCGTGTAGTCCAACACGCACTTGGCCGATTTGTTTGCATTTTTTTCTGTTATAATTGGGTATTAAACAGTCAAATCAACTGAGACACTTCTTATCATCAAACAATAAGTCACAGCCTCCTTGACTTATGAGAATACTGCCTTGTGACGTCACAATTTTAATGAGTCAAATAGCATGTCAATTATTGTTTATACGATAATTAAAATTATTTCCATAATGAACTGTTGAAAATAAGATGATAACAACATATCATGAAGCCTGTTCTTTTATATTTATATGAATACTATTTTAGAATTAATTGTAACATGTATCAAATACCCAATTATTTCCTCATAATTTTAAATAAAAGTCAGTTTATAATCATTTTCTTGTGCAAAATAAGCGCTAATAACGTAACATTGGACGAAGTAAGGTACTTATTCAATATTCAAACTTCATCTTAGTATGATTATAATCTTATCTAAAAATAGGAGCCAATCTGACACAGTAATATAAAACCATATTTATCTGACTATTATCTTCATGGACGATCTGCTTATAAAATATACAATGATACAGAAAACAAATCCTGTGCTCACGTCTTTTCTTTCGAGACAATATATCACGGTACAGCAACAATTTATAAAAGACTCGAATCAAAACAGAGATCCGGTCGTCGTATCTTAAGCCCCCTAGATACATAGCTTCAACCGTATTTTCGTCTCAGGGCGCTATTCTGTATGTCAACACTTACATTTTTTATAAATAAACAATTCAAAAATAAACTTTTGTATATAATACAATTTTAAATTTAAATTTTGCTTAGGTAGTACATGACATAATGTTACAATAAACTCTAATACATAATATGAATAACCGTCTTTAAATTACTCATGCAATCTTATTATATTTTAAAACTAGCTTCGGCCGCGTGGTGCGGTTTTTTAACTATCCCACGGGAACTCTTTAATATTTCGGGATTAAAATTATCCTATATGTTGACCAGGGATATAAGCTACCACCATACAAAATTTCATTTAAATCGGTCCAGTCGTTTCGAAGATTAGCGGGTACAAACAGACATACAAACAGAGAAAAATAAAATTTAATAAATCTAAATTAGTTCTATTTCATTTCTTACATCCCCCTGACTCGGTTTTTAGCATTTTTTTCATTGTACGGAAATTCCACCTCTACAGTTTTATAATATGTACTTATATATAGATATTATAATAAAACTAGCTGACCCGGCAAACGTTGTTTTGCCATATAAAAATTACCAATAATTTAGAGTAAGATAAATTATTAAAGTACCAATATCGCTATCAAAAAATAGGGGTTGATTGTAGAAGGGCGAAAATTTGGAGTTGTATGTATTTTTCAATGCTAAATTATAATAAAGTATAAATAAGAAATTTTGTCAAGGAATAAAAAATATATTTAGCGGTGAGTGACCCTTATCATTTAGGGGTATGAAAAATAGATGTTGGCCGATTCTCAGATCTATCGCACTACACACTGCACACAAAATTTCATACAAATCGGTCCAGCCGTTCGGAGGAGTTTGGTAACAAATACGCGACACGAGATTTTTATATATTAGATATTTTTTATTACTATTTACACTGTTTAACTTCTTACGGTCTTGTTCATATCGAGTGAGAGTAAGTTTGTAGGCTTCTTTAACAACCTTAAAGAAGACTGCCAACTTACTCTAATTCAATATGAATACTGTAATATAATTTTATATCTTATAATTTAACTTTACTAGATTTTAACTTTAACCAAATTATGACGTCTCAATTTTGTACACTAATTCTGAATGTATGAGGTTGCAACATTTTGTAAGATGACAAAACGTATATTTTATCTAAATATCATCTAACTTATAGATATATATATACTTATAGAAATAACATAATATACAGTATCAGAATGATGGTAATGGCCCAGTACAAAAGTAAGTTTAAAAAGCTCACATTTTTTTATTATTGCATGAGTTCAGAAGACAGGCAGACGGCCCACTTGATGGAAAGCATTTAAGGTCGTCTAAGGACATTTTTAAAACCAAACGTGCTACCAATGTGTTGCTGCTCTCTAAAGGGATACTGTAACCTTGCCAATAATGCCGGAACACAACTCAAGGTTGTTATGGCAGCATACTCTAGACCAGGGGTGGTAGCCATCCAGACGAATATATACCCAACCACCTGGCTGTGGGTTTTTTTGTCGCCTCTTACGACAGGCTGTCCGGCCGCAGAAAATTGTATCCTTTCTCCATTCTTGCACGGATAATAAATAATCATTCCAAATCATACATGTTGGCACAACAAGTCCTTATTTTACAGCTTTTGATGTGTTTTTTAATACAATTTTTTAGATCATATCAACAAAAATTAAAACGAGAAACTAAGTAAGATAAGATATTAAAAGCATTTATAAGAAGAGTATAGTTTAGCTACAATTTTATTGTTTTCGAAAGTGATTGCTACCTGAAAACAAAACCTTTTTAGACACCGTTCTCAAAATTGATGTTTATACATACGTAAACAGCTCTGAAGATAGCTCGGGCAATAAAAAAGTGAGAAGGAAAATTAAATCAGTTGACTCTTGGATGGTTAGAGGGCTGGTTCTGTCTTCGGTCCACGGATCAATATGGCGATCCAGCGAGGTAACGTAACCAGCTTTCTCGAAACTTTACTCATTAACTTTGATGATCTAGGGTCAGTCTTATACTTATAATCTTAAGGGATTATAGGTGGAATACAATATAAATTAAGTTTGCTTCAATGCACTACTTTATAAGTTTACTGTTTAATAACAAGTTAACTTTGCGAGTGCTCGTAAGGTTCAGTTATAAAAATATTCGTTAACGAATAGCTACAAGGTCTCCCAGAATAAGATCACAATTGCGTCACGACCCGACGCATATCGAACACGCCTAATGCATAAAATATGGATAGCCTATTTGAATTTGTCATATCAGAACGGTATCAAGCGATAGAACGTGATAAGCCACGCCTCCTATACAAAGTTGCAACAATATTTTTAACCTTTGCGACAGCTTTGAAGGCAATGTATGCACATAATTGTCGATAGGTTTTATCGTGCGGCTTTAAAATCAGCGCTTTTTATTACCCTTTCAAGATTGAATGAGAATTGAATAAATATGTATTTTTATTACTTTATGAGTTCTCAAAACGCAGTTAACTTTTACTTTCTTTGCCTTTGTATTAAATGAAGCAGCACCATACATAATGGATCTGGTGACTTCGAAGTTATAAGTTTAAAACTTACCTGTAGGGTTATATTTAAACAGTCTGTCATGTATTTAGCACTAAGTCTTTACCTGCGGATTCACCTGCATCAATGTTGACTCTACTTAAGTTGAGAATATAGAATTTTTATATTTACTACAAAGTGAATGAAAAACAAAAATGTTTATTCTTTATATCAATGGTGTTGTAAATCTGCGAAAGAAATAAACATTTAAGGGGGTTATCTAATGATAGTCCCCTTAACTTTTTATTAAAATTTTAAATTTGATTGAAAATAAAATATGTATATATAACTGAAGGAGAAAAAATATTTTCAGTGTATATACAGAATATCATTTACTCAAAATTTATAAAATCTTAATGATTATTCTCCCTGCGTTTTTATTTAAATAAATAGGAAGCGATATAATAAAAAAAATAAAAGGTTAAGGGTGGAAAATAGGTAAATGGTATAAAAAAATATATGAAATATAATCTGTTTCACAGCTTCTGAGATATGAGATGAGAGACGTGGACTGCCACGCAATTTTCGATTTTTATTAAATCAGTGTAATATTGATTCGCACATAAACCGATAAACGATATTGTGAAAGTAAACATCAATCGACATTTTCACCTTGCAGCAATAAAACAAACGCTTAGTCGAACCGCACCAAATAAAGCGAAATCAAATAGACGGTATAAAGTGGCTTTTGCATTAAATCTTTGTTTATTTACGCCCCGCATCGAAGTTACAGTGTGCGTTATAAATTAAGCTTTTAAACACACCCAGTGTATATTAACAACACACATTCAGATTTTTCATTTACATTACGTGGCCAATTTTCGTTTGTTTGCATTAGCTATTGCTACACTGTACTACTATTTTATGTAATACACATATACAATCAGTACTACTTCTACGTATGCTAATATTTTATGTAATAGACATATTACTACGTGATCTTTTTTGTAACTTTTATATGCCTAAAGGGACATTTAAATGGAGAGAGTTTTTTGTCTTCAAGATACGATTGTTGGAAGCAAGAAAAAAATATTATCATATAAACTAAACGTACGATATCGTAGGTGGAAGGGTGGTAAATGCCTGGTCATTGAATATTGACGTCCCTGTGTAGACAAAATACAAAATATCGTGGTCATCACCAAGCTCGAATGGCAAGTCTAGTTTACAAATCGGTTCAAACAGATTTGTACGATACTCGCATGAACTTGAAAAAATGTCATAAGAAATCTATTTTAGACAAGTCGAGAAATCGTAGGCAAATATCTCAATGCGATTTGTGTCGTAGTGTAAACAAAACTTGACGATGATTACCTTACGATTATCGTATGACATACTCGTAAGCGAGTTTTTGTTTTGTGGTTCAATGTGAACATGCTCATGCGATTATTGTCTAAAGAGTATCGCCTACGAAAATAGTATACGACTTCATGCCCTAAAACGTGCCACAATTTCTCTCTATACAAACGGCCCTTTAAACAACAGGCAGAAAAAGTACTTTTAATAGCGGGAGTGTACTATTAACTTATTAATTACTTGTCATAATAAACAAGGGTAAGAAATATAATTTGCAACAGTCAATTCACTTTACGCCGATAAAATGCAAGTGAAATAAGTTTCTGGGCACAACAAGCGTCAGCCTTAAAAACCGGTATGCAATTAAAATTACTCAAACGGCAACACTAGAGAACTTTATCGGAAAGTATTGTCGTAAAATCAATCGATTTATGTTATTAGTCGACGAATACTACGGCACAGCGTTTCATTTTTATGCGCTGTTGTTTAGGGATTATCTACATGAATATATAAGCTCTCTTAGCAAAAAAAAAAAAACTAAACACTATGAAAACATTGAAAACGAATCATATTCCAAAAAAAGAATGTCAAAAATTAAATTAATTATACATGTTTTAGTTTTAACTGCACTTTAAAATTGCATTCAAATACCAAAAATAGCAAATCACCATCTGGTGTCAGTCATAAGCCGTGTACAGGTAAATTAGCTTCGAGACGTTTTTTCGTTTGTAGTAGTATATATATATTTACACGACTTCTAAACCTGAAATTTAGTAATTTAAAATTATGTTTAATATTAAGTACCTACCTATAAAAGTATATAAAAAGTATTAGTTTATTTATTTATGTGCTGGCAGGACACTACTACAAACCAAAAACGTCTCGAAGCTAATTTATCTGTAAAATACAATAGAAACCATGTTAAAATAAAAACTTTAACAGCTCATATACTGCTCATATAGAGTACACATAAGTGTGAGTGAAACAAAAACGTCTTTTTATCTTTTTAGAAGAGTCCTAAGTATAAATTAACATGTTTTAATTTATATTTTAATTCAAAAGTTTTTAACACAAATGTTATAAGCGTAATTTATTTGATTTTTTATTATTCTGATATTTTTAAAAGTTGTTATTCAAGCCAAATTTCACTGGAGAACACTTTTTGAAAGTCATACATATAAGTTAAAAAAAATATGATATCTACTATCCTATTCTATGTACACTGGCCACCGCTTCTGTAATTATGGCTGTAAGCGAGAAAAAAACTACCCACCAACACGTACAGTTAAAAAATCTTATTCTTCATATTTATGCACAAAGTTATGCTACTAAATTAAAAATAATTAGGTCCCTGATCTTTGTTTGTAAATTAAAAACAAAGTAATACGGTTATCACTAGTTTAACGTAAGACAGTGATGTATCACGAACTTGCTTCAAACTAGTCACTTGTAAATAACAAATTTTTTACTTTATACGCATCCCATTTCCAACACGTTTTCAATAACATAAGTGAAAATAGTTCAGACGTATGTGCTTTGTAGTTTTACAGTTTCAATATTTTTAATTATTGTTCTGTTTAGACATGACATTATTCTCTTTTTTTGCTACGAAGTTTTGTTTGATGTACAGAGAAAACTTATTAAAATCGACTTATACTAATATATTAAGCTGAAGAATATGTTTGTTTGTTTGATTGAACGCTCTAATCTCAGGAACTACTGGTCTGATTTGAAAAATTCTTAGTGTTATATATGATATATAGTCTATAGCCTTCCTCGATAAATGGGATATATTTATCGAGGAAGGCTATAGACTATATATTATCACGCTAAGACCAATAGGAGCGGAGCACCAATGAAGAATGTTTCAAAATCGGGGTTTCTTTTTAACTTACTTTTGTTTAACTATTCCACACGGACGAAATCGTGGGCAAAAGCTAGTATAGACTAAAATTCCTATGATAGTAATAATACAATCTCTTATGATACTAGTATAATAATTTGAGATTGGGAAATATTTAATATTGCCACTCAGAAAAAATCAGAAGTACTTTCCTTATTTAGCGACGTTTCTTTATTTCATATATAAAATCAGGAATACGATAACAAATACTTCCAAATTAACTTTAGATAAAAATAATGAATAAATTTTATCATGGATTCATCTCGTTAATTATTCGAGTGAATTGAGAGACCACTCCCACAGACCAGTTCCTGCGCTGACGTCAAATTGAAATCAACATTCCTTAGGTTTTTTGTCAAAATCTATCTATCGTAGTTTCTTTTGTTCGTTTTTGGTACAGTAGAAATTAGATAGATAGAGAACACTTTATTGCTCACCAAAATAAACAAATACAGAAATAAAATGCATAATTACAAAACTTCTTGGCAAAACAACAGGCGGCCTTATCGCTAAAAGCGATCTCTTACAGAAAATTAATTTAATTAAATTAATCTTCCGATTAATTTTATTATTATAGTAGCATTGTAAATTAATTACCTATTTATTAAACTATGACTGAATCGGCCAAAAACGGTATTGGCTACCGAGAGGTCTTTGCGGAGGCCGCCTCGGTAGTCAATATCACCGAATTAGGCCTCAGAGAGGGGCTGAAAGTGACGCGGACCGCCCGGGACGCTCGACTCCTGGACTTCCCCCCAGGACCCGAGAGCGCGACTAGGGCGAATCGCGTCGCCGAGGCCCTTCGAGGGGCGCTCCAAGGGATGGCCGAAGTCATCCGCCCCGTAAAGCGTGGGGAGCTTTACGTCTCAGGGCTGGATGAGTCGGCCACAGTAGATGGGCTTCGCAGTGCCACCGCCAGCGTGGGCAACTGGCTGCGCGACGATGTCAAGGCGAGGCACATTGGCATAGGACCTGGGGGGATGGGCGCATCATACGTGATGTGTCCCGTCTCTGCAGCCAAAACTATCGCCGAGCGGGGCCACCTTCTGGTGGGCTTCACCTCGGCGAAGGTGGAGGCTCTGGAAGCCCGGCCCATACGTTGTTACAGATGTTTCAACGTCGGCCACGGCACCCAGACTTGCCCGGACTCGTGCCCGGACCGGACCGGCTTGTGTCTCCGCTGCGGTAAGAGCGGACAAAAGCAGCCGGACTGCACAGCCCGCGACCCCCACTGCGCCGTCTGTGTGGCGGGGGGCAAACGCGCTACCCACCCGACGTTGGCGAGGCACTGCCAGCCCCCATACGTTAAGGGTAAATTCATCCACCCGAGGGCGAATAAACGACCGGCGAGTGGAAGGGGGGTACCTATGGACACCTAAATGCCCAGTACACCCCTAACACTCTTCCAAGCCAACGTTAACCACTCCCCCGACGCCCAGGACTTGTGCCTGCAGGCGATGGCGGAGTGGCAAGCAAACTTGGCCGTAATAAGCGAACCTTATTACGTACCCCCAGCCAGGAACTGGGTGGGGGATCTCGACGATTTGGTAGCCGTGGTCGCCAGAGCCGGATCTGGCACACCGCTCACCAGTCTCGAAAGAGGAAAGGGCTACGCGGTGGCGGAAAGCGGATGTTACGTCATCATAGGCGTGTACCTCACGCGGAGCCGCCCCCTGGCGGAGTACGAGCTCGCCTTGGACTCTATTAGGGCAGCCGTCGGCAGACTAGCGCCGAAGACGATATTCGTCCTAGGCGACTTCAATGCCAAGCACCAATCCTGGGGGAACGCGATTGCCGATGTTAGGGGACGGGCGGTTGAAGACTGGGCGCTTCAATCCAACCTGTCCATCCTAAAACAGGGTTCGGTCCAGACCTGCGCACGTGCGCGGGGTGGATCGATTATCGACTTGTCATTCGCTACACATGCGGCCGCTCGCAGAGTGGTAGGATGGAGAGTGCTGGAGGAGGTGGAGACTCTGTCTGATCACTTGTCCATCAGATTCGAGCTCTCCCCCTCGCCTAGCGCTAACCCTGTTCAGGGCCCCTCCCGGCTCCCGCGCTGGGCTCTTACCAAGCTCGACGCGGAGCAGGCCAAGGAGAGGGCTATCATCGAATGCTGGACCTATCCAGCCGACTTGGGGAATCTGGAGGCGCAGGCTGAGCACATGCGCAAATCCCTCAAAAGGATTTGCGACGCTGCTATGCCTCGAGCCAAACGACCGCCGCCACGTACATCGGTCCACTGGTGGACTGAGGAGCTGACTGAACTGCGGAGAGCAGTCCGCAGAATCAGCCACAGGCTCAAACGCAGCAGAGCGCGTCGTCCTCCAGACTATGTTGAGGAGAACGGACTCGTGGGGGAGTTCAGAGAGGCCAGAAAGGCCCTTTCGATCGCAATTCTGCGAGCGAAAGCCCGGGCTCAGGAGGAGCTCCTCGAGACACTGGACCGGGACCCTTGGGGGCGTCCGTACCGTGCGGCCCGCAACACGTTGCGGCCTTGCACCTCCACGGTTACGGAAACGCTCAAACCCGAGGTCCTCCGGTCGGTTATCGATGGGCTCTTCCCGGATCCGGGGATCTTCACTCCCCCCGATATGGGTCCAATCATTCCCGACACCTCGGAGGTGGAGCCTCACTCCATCACCGAGGAAGAGTTAGACGTCACCCTGGACCGGCTCCGGAGCAGGAAGACGGCTCCGGGACCCGACGGGGTTCCGGGTCGGCTCCTCTTCCTGGCTGCTAAACATCTACGCGGCCAGCTGCGGGAACTGTTCGATGCCTGTATTCGCGCAGGTCAGTTCCCGTCGCAATGGAAGGAGGGCCGATTATGTCTGATTCCCAAGGGAGGCCGTCCTCCCAACGATCCGTCTGCCTACAGGCCCATAGTCTTAACGAGGTCGCCAAGGTCTTCGAGAAGATCTTAGCGGAACGCCTCGTTAAGCATCTCGATACTGTGGAGCCGGGGCTAGCACAGACGCAGTTCGGGTTTCGGCGGAGGCGCTCCACGGTGGACGCCTTCGAGACACTGCGATCTGTAACGGACGACGCAGTCCAAGCAAAGGATACTGTCCTGGCGGTTTTGCTAGACATAGCGAACGCCTTTAACAGCCTCCATCACGAGACGATCAGGGAGGGGCTTCGTGCACACGGAGTTCCCTTGTACCTCACGAGGCTGTTGGGCGCGTACCTCCAGAACAGGTACATCCTTTGGGGGGGCGGCGAGTCCGAGAATCGCGCGATAGGTCGGCGACGCGTCGCGTGCGGCGTCCCACGGGGATCGGTCCTCGGGCCGGTTCTTTGGAACGTCGGTTATGACTGGATCCTTCGGGTTCCGGTCCTGCCCGGAATAGGGCTAATCTGCTTTGCGGATGACACCCTACTCACGGCACGCGCTGCGTCATTCGCGGAATCCGTGGACCTCGCCAACGCCGGGTTGGCGATCGTGGTCCGAAGAATAGGTAGGCTGGGCTTGAAGGTCTCCCCCACGAAAACGGAGACCATCATGTTCCATAGGCGGTTTCGTAACCCCCCTGTGGACTTGTCGGTTACAGTCCAAGGGGTGGACATTCGTGTAGGCCCCCAGATGAAATATCTGGGGCTAATTCTCGATGGGAAATGACTGTTTAAAGCGCACTTTGAGCAGCTAGTTCCCAAGATCGTGAGGTCCGCAGGCGCCCTCTCTCGGCTTCTTCCCAACGTGGGGGGACCGGGGACGACGACTAGGAAACTCTACATGGACATCCTTAGGAGTATGGCCCTGTACGGTGCACCCGTATGGTCCACTGCACTTCACCGCCACAATAGGACTTTGTTGTGCCGCGCACAACGGGTCCTGGCGGTGAAGACCATCCGAGGATACCGTACAGTGTCGTGGACAGCGTCGACACTCTTGGCAGGCGATCCGCCCTGGCCTCTCCAGGCGGACGTGATAGCCAAAGTTCGGCGCTCCCGACAGGATGCCCTCGCCCGTGGCCTGGTCTATGGCCAGGCCGAACTCCAGGTGATCAGGACGCGGGAAACCGCGGCCATGATCCAATCTTGGTCAGTAGAGTTGGAAAACCCTGTTGCTGGCATTGACACGGTGGAAGCGGTTCGACCACAGCTGTTGCGATGGCTCTCGCGGAAACGCGGGGCCCTGGCCTTCAGAATGACACAGATACTTACCGGGCACGGTTGCTTCGATAAGTATCTGTGTCAGATTGCGGGCTGCTTGCCTTCACCCCAATGCCGCCAGTGTGGCGCGCTAGACACGGCGTTACATACACACGCTAGTCGAGTGCGCAGCATGGGCACCTCAGAGGTTTGAACTCGAGACACTTGTAGGACCGATCGAATCGCTGGGCGATCTGGTGCAAGCCATGCTGCACAGCGACGATTGGTGGGTGGGTGCCGCCAATTTCTGCGAGACGGTAGTGTCTCATAAGGAGGCCGCGGAACGAGATAGGGAGAGAGATGGAAGTGCGCATGCGTCTCGCGGGCGCCGACGTCAGTCGGGAGCCCGGAGGCGCAGGTATGCGCATGACCTCCCTTCCTGAAATACCGCTGCAGGGGCCCGCCCTCTAGCATCTAGGGAGCAGAGGAGTCTTCACCCCTGTTGACGAAGTGAGTTTGCCTCTCCCGGGGCATTCTCAAGCACTTGTGCGCTAGGATCGGTGTGGGCGTAACTACGTTCTGTATCTCACGCCTTTCCTACCATAAGCGCGGGGCACATGGGAGGAGGGTGGTTTTAGTGGGGTATTGATTAGTCGAGTTTCCACACAAGCCGGTTGATTATTGTTTGGATTGCCTCAGTGGAAAGCCTCGATGATCAACAACGGTCTAATCCCTAGCAAAGGACCCGGTATGTGCGAAATGGATTTACCCCGCCTTAAAAAAAAATAGTTTTAAACGCTTTTGTATAGGGTCAATCGCCTGATTTAATTTGGGAGCAAGAAATGAGTACCAAAACGCGGCTCTTGAAAGCAATCCCTTAAAAAAAATTCATTAAACAGGTGTGCCAAACAACATTCCAAAATATTTAAGTGACCATAAATTCATATCACTTAAAAATTCAAAATATTATGCATCAACTGCACACTCAATTTTTGTGATTTTTTATTATAATTTAATCACATTTTGCTTCCAATTTATCACTTATCAGTTAATTTCAAACTTATTAATGGAGATATAATTTAGTCACTTTGTGAAGGTGTTTTATACATTCTTGCCTCATTCGGACGCTCATCGTTCCTTGAGTCTGTCCTCTTGTACACATTAATACTTAATAACGTTTCTCTTACTGTGATCACTTTCCATGAAGTGAACTGCTTGTCTGTCGCCTGTTTCATGCTTGTTATAAGAATATACAAAAAATACTGTTTCAGTCGAACGGATTGCCATTATAGGCGACTGTTTGCGCCTATGTGTGAATTCTAGAATATGAGTCATACCAAATACATATTGAATTCAGTTACATCAACCTTATGTATTGTGATTATTAGAGCTTTCGTTTCCGAGACGATCGTGTAGTCCTTTGTAGTTTATATGGTCTAATTGTCCAGGAATGTGCAATCACATATAATCCGTGCAGGAACGGAGAAAGAATACTAATTCCTGCAGCCGGGCATCCTGTTGTAAGAGGCGACAAAACAACCCACAGCCAGGTGGTAGGTTATTTGCCCGTCTGGATGGCTACCACCCCTGGTCTACAGCATGCCGTTATAACAAGCTTACGTTCCGGCATTAGTGGCCAGGTTCCAATCCCATCTACGAGTCCGGCAGCACCACTTTTTAACCACTTTTCATCACAGTTGGGCCGTCAGCCTGTCTGCTGTACTTCAGCAATAAAAAAAACACATTTTGGATAGATCAGAAATGCCAGCTCAATAATTATAGGCTTTGGATTGCCAGAAGTCCTTCTATTGAACAGGACCTATTCGCTCCTTTATTTGATTCTCTTCTAAGTATATATATAGATATTCGCTATATTTATATACTTTGAAGAGAATCAAATATAGTTTCGCCAGGTGGTAGGGGGGTATTTGCCCGACTGGATGGCTACCACCCCTGGTCTAAAGTATGTCGCCATAACAACCTTGAGTTGTGTTCCGGCATTAGTGACCAGGTTCCAGTCTCCTTTAAGAAAGCAGAAGCGCATTTGTAGCACCTTTGGTGTTGCAAATGTTCATAGGCGATGGTAACCGCTTTCCATCAAGTGGGCCGTCTGCCTGTCTGCTGAACTCCTGCAATAAAAATAAAATAAAAAAAAAGATATATTAGTGACGTCTGATTGCCACTCCTGTGGATCAAGGTTACAATTTTTAATGTGTCTTTTGAGTAGAGTCTAAAAATTTTGTTTTATATATTAAGATAGATAAAACAATTTTTTTTAGACATATATTGTGTATTAAAAAGCTGCATTATTAAGTGTTTCCCATAGAGAAATACTTTATTCTGCTAGTACGTGAAATTTTTCTCTTATATCGTGTGTTGCCTTGTCTTTACAATGAAGTAATTTATACATTTAATTTTCAGACTTTTTTATTACAATTTTCTACGTACATTAGTTTAATGTGAAAATGCTACTGATGCACTTAAAAGTTTTACCAAACTGCTACTTTGAACTAAAAAATTTACATAACTAACTTTTTATTTCAATTTATTCGCTGCCACTTAAAGCGACTTTATCTATATCTGTTTAAGCTTTGCCCATTAACCAGCACTTAAGTTATGAGTGAATAAACCCATATAAAACACTGGTCCAACATTAAGCCATAAAATCCGATTCAAAAGTCACAATTCCATTTAAAAGTAAATTATTACTGAATCAGAGCAATGTTGGATTGAATATTCGATCGTAATGACCTTCGTTTGCGCCTTTGTCGGGGCTTGAAGGGTCCTTATTACGTCACACCCTTATAAAAATCCTAATTACATCGAATAAATTATCATGTTAATCGAAAAAATGATTCGTTTCGTTAATAACTTGTTTGAACTAACTAATCCACTTGCAAACGTTATATAAAAGATATAATATTTTATGGAACCAAAAATTTATAGTCCAGATTTTTATAAATATTAATAGTCAATTTCGTTTTAAAACAACTTTATTTATAGATATATAGTATTTTAATTGATATAATATTATTAGCTAATGAAAATGAAACAGAATATTAATGTTTTTTGTTGGTATAGCGTTTTGTAGATATGAGCAACAAAGACGTAGTATTGTAGACCTTCCAGGGGTTTTGTGCTAGGGATGAACATCATTATGCTCTCATCACTGTCACTGGACAAGATCTCTACCTTCCGGGGGTGGTCCAAATCGACGCCGTTGTCTTAACATTGTCCGCCGAAGACAATGGTAAAGGCAAGGGGTGGTTTTCCTGACCCCCTCCCACGTAAAAGAAATAGACAATGTTGAAAGTCGTCTAACGACCTCTGGCGGCCACAGACGCATAGCTACGGATAACTAGCCTTGGGGTACAACATTAGCCGTCACACATTGGCCACTAGCCGGGGGTGCTCAGGTACTCCGCATACGCATTTTCAATCTATAAGTGAGATGAAGCTTGCTGAAGTTAGGTCGATCAGTACACAGTCTAAAATGTAGGTACATTGCTATGAATTTACTTATACTTTTAATACTTTTGACTTAGGGGCTGTAGAAATGCATGGTAACGTACTTTAGGTAAGTACCGGAGGTGTAGGGTTTTAAATTTTATGTTTTTTAATTCCTTCTTCAGAGCCTTGGGCGTTTGGAAGTCAAGCAATGTTATTTTAGAAACTTATTATGAAACAATGAATAAAATATTACTCAAAAAGAAATAAGGAATTTAAAATAGGTACGATTGGCTTTCTTTTATTTTAGAATGAGCATAGTAACAAGAAGTTGGTAATTGATAAGTTATAATCGAATTATATGTCTTCGTCCAGTAAGTATTAGTATAACATATGCTATAAATAGACATCAACCTCGAGTCCTGCGTCATCAATAGACTACATTATTACCCATCTGAATAAAGTTCGAATAAGTTTCAAGCACTGTATTCAATCCAATTTTAACCTCACCACTACCTAGTTTTGCATTACTACATTTCAAAGTCGGTAGTAATCGAATTACATGTCTTCGCCAAGTAAGTACATGCTATAAACAGAGATATCACCCTCGAGTCCTGCGTCATCAATAAATTACTTACATTACGTAATACCCATCCGAATAAAGTCTGAATAAGTTTCAAGCATCGTACACAATCCAATTTTAAACTCACCACTACCTAGTTCTGCATTAGTACATTTCAAAGTCGGTAGTAATCGAATTACATGTCTTCGCCAAGTGAGTACATGTTATAAACAGATATCACCCCGAGTCCTGTGCCATCAGTACGAACTACATTATCGCCCATCCGAATGAAGTTTCACGCATCGATTACAATCCAATTTTAAGCTCACCGAATACCTGTCGGTGGGTCTTTTGTCGCCTCGTCACGTGCCTCGACGTCACCTTATCGCCTTTATTTCCCAGCGAATCCAATGAGGAACGTGCTCTTTCTTATGACAACAGCTATTGCATTGTTTGACCAATATTTTATTAACACTTTAAAAAGCTGTTTATTGTTTCACGACAACATTATTACATATTTTCGACTGAGACATATTTTTCGTACGACTCTGTTACAGTATTTTTTATTTTATTTATTAAGAACAACCAACAAGTCTATGTTTTGTTAGACTGGGGTGCAGACTTAATTACAGGCTGCCACATCGCGTGCTAGAAATAGAAAACATATTGATTTTTTTTATTCAGAATAAACATTAATCCAATGAAAGTAAATATGTTGTTTTTTATGGGTACATTAAAATTATCTGTAAAGGGTACCTATGTGATACAAAAATGTATGCGAGCAAAGCCACGTGTCAACTTATTCTAATATATGAAATCGTGCAAAAACATAGAAATGGATTTGGCATATTTAGATGACATTTAAGAT
Organism: Dendrolimus houi; assembly: GCA_039645545.1. Lineage (NCBI taxonomy): Eukaryota > Metazoa > Arthropoda > Insecta > Lepidoptera > Lasiocampidae > Dendrolimus > Dendrolimus houi. Next base: position 13,414,151 of record CM077132.1, read on the forward strand.
AAAACAAAATGTATTGAATAAATAATTTGTAGCTTTATCTTTATGATGTATCTTAAGTTGACGGATCGTTGGTCTAATTTAGTATGAGAATAAATTAAAACCACGTAACTATGCAATAGTCCGTTAGGCTCGCCATCAGATCGATTTAGATCTTGACTGATTAAGACACGTTTAAGGACAACACGCGCTAGCATTGCTTAATCGATGATCAAATACCCGTCATTAAAGTACGTTGGCGCTTACATAAGCTACGACTGGGTATACCTTTTTTATCCAGGGGAAATCTGCTTGAGGACAAACTAACGCGGGGGGAGGATGGTGGTGCGTGGTGCGTGTGGGATTCGCCACGTTGGGGTCGCAATAGCACACTCGCAGAAGTGCAATTGCCACTCGCGGTTGGGGATATCCAATAAATTCTCTAGCCGGTCATTAATATGTCCCAGGTCCGGGCTCTAGGTTCGCTTGCGCATTCACCTCCAGCCCTGACGGACACAACTCGGTATACCTTTAGTTTTTAGGGTTCCAATACCACTCCCACCTTATATAAGTGCGCGCGGAATCCGCAGGTAAAAAAAGCCCCGGATATTCCGTAAACACGAAGCCGCTGAAAATAATAGTATAATTTTGTTGCCTTCAGTTGTTTTGTAAATGTTTATCGAATAACAATAAATATACAGAATAGACTATTATATAGACTAACCCAAAACCCCGTCGACTAAGAACGTACACCTTAGCTTCATAAATAGATTCACATACACGGAAACTGAAACCCCCCTAACTAATCATTCAAACAATAACAATCACTTTTCAGGGCGGCCGCCATTTTGTTTTTTTCAACAACTCACTGCATTTGCCTAAAGTCTTATTATTTCTTACATGTTTGTTTTTTAACACCACAAACGAATCCGACGACAAAATGGCGACGTCTACGACGTACCAAGGGAAAATTGGGGAGGACAGAGATAGATATACATACATACTATTGTACAAAAAGAGAAGGAACATGTATGTATCAAGAATGTGTATTGTGGTTTGAACAAGAAATGGCGGCCAGGACTTGAAAACCATAGTTCTACATTAAAATATTAATAAACATCATACATTACCCATAACAGCATTATTTTCTAATCGTAGTAATATTTATGTCTGCCAAGTAAACGAGTGTAAATGAGTAAGTAATTGCATATATGAGATTAAATAAGTATTTAATAAGGTTTTTGCGATTGTTTAGACTTATGTAACAAAGCGTTAAATTAAATGAGTGATTAAAAATAGTTAAACCGATTCATTATTTATTTATTTATTACAATAAGTATTTCCAATGAATATAGCACAACTATTTTGACCTAAGATTCGTTTATAATATTTATTACTAAGTATTTTCATTTTATGACTATCACGAATTTTTAACAGTACACTTGCTATACTTGTCTATGACAGATTCACATATGCTCAATAACATCTATGTTTAATGTAGTTAGTTTAACTTTGTGTTTGTGTTGTCCACAGATTTGCAATAACTCGTACAAATCACCGACCAAAATCTTGTTTGCTGATTTGCATTAAATAAAGCATCTGTCTTTTCTTTCTTCGAAATTAGCAAAATCAATGCCAAAGGCGTTGCAGCCATAGTTTAAAAAAATACAGATTCACGGATTTCATAACTCTAACAATGTCTAAATACAGGCAAGTGCCCACAGACCCTTCCTTTGTAATACATGTATAATTTAACTTTAGTTTGTCATAATGTGAAGAATGGACACACGTAATTCATAATTACAAGGAGATTAACATCAGGTGTGTTTTTTTATTTGTTTTATTGCGTGAGTTTAGCAGACAGGCAGACAGCCCACCTAATGGAAAGCGGTTACTATCCCCTATGGACAATAGTAACAACAAAGGTGCTACCAATATTCTGCCGATCTCTAAAGGGAGACTGGAACCTGGCCACTAATGCCGCAATACAACTCAAGGTTCTTATGACAGCATTCTCTAGACCAGGCGTCGTAGCCATTCAGACGGGCAAATTCCCTACAACCTGGCTATGGGTTATTTTGTCGCCTGTTACGACGCCCGGCCGCAACAAATTGTATTATTTCTCCATTCCCGTACTGATAAAAGTGTGTATTCTAGACAGGCAGTAACGTCAAGAAATATTTATTATCACGTCAAAAAGTATCTAATAAACGATTCAGGCTTTCCAGTCAGGTTAGAGCGTACCTACGTCATTGGAATGAAACGCAGACCCTTATACCAGTAGCCACTAAGCTACCACGACTTTACATGAGTACAACTATAGATAGGTAAGTGAGAACTGCCAATGTGTATACTTATATAAACAATCTCTTTCCAAGACCAAATATAAGCTTAGTCTATGTAGCGAGACCAAACAGGCTTACACAACTATCCTCAATCGCTGTAGTAGAGTGTGTAGAGACGCTCAACGCCGGTATATTCATCAATCAGTTGACAAAGATAACCCTTCCAAAATTTGGAAATTTCTAAGATCCTTGGGATTTGGTAAATTAGAGTAAAATTCTCTTCCGAAAAACTTCGATATTGATAACCTCAATCAACATTTCACAACTATTATGAATTTTGACAATATTATAAAGTCAAACACTTTGAAAAATCTTTCATCTGCTCCAACTCCTCATTCCCCTTTTTTTCTCAGACCATTATCTGATTGTGATGTTAAGAGTGCCATAAAATCCACCACTTCAAACTCTGTCGGCAGTAATAGTATTAGTCGCAATATGATTATCCCTATTCTAGATGTTATCAACCCCATTATCACTCATATCCTAAACTCATCCATGGCTAGTGGCATTTTTCCAGCAGCCTGGAAAGAGGCACAAGTCATTCCTCTGCCTAAAAAGTCTAATCCTACGTCCTTTTCTGAATTCCGACCGATATACATTCTTCCCTTCCTACCCAAAGTCCTAGAACGTCTAGTCCATAAACAATTAAGTATTTTCCTAAATTATAACTCATTAATGAATCCTTTTCAATCTGGTTTCCGCCCAGGTACTACAACTGCTTTAGTGAAAATTACAGATGATATCCGCCAGGGGATGGAGAGTGGTCTAATGACGATACTATCACTGCTAGACTTTAGTAGTGCTTTTAATAATGTTGACCATGACATATTACTTGGCATTCTTCGCACTCTTAACATATCTCCATCAGTAATTGGTTGGTTTCACAGTTACCTGCATGGACGCCGACAGCGAATACGTGTTGATGACAATTACTCAACATGGTCTGACCTTGCTGCTGGTGTTCCACAGGGAGGCGTTTTATCTCCTCTCTTATTTGCGATTTTCATGCTGACTTCGTGCTATCACCTCTATGCGGACGATTTGCAGATACACTCAAGCTGCTCCAGATGATTTAAGTAGTGCCGTGAGACAAGTCAATTTAGACTTAAACCACATACTTTATTGGAGTACAATGTTTGGTCTTTCAGTGAATCCTCGTAAGACTCAAGTGATAGTCATCGGTAGCCCCAGAATACGTGCAAAAGTAGATTTCACAACTTTACCGAACATTGTTTTTGACAGCACTTGTATCCCATTGAGTGACACTGTCAACAATTTGGGCGTAGTCATCGATAGTGATCTGTCTTGGAAGTCTCACCTCTCCGAATTAAGTCGGAGAGTTTTTCTGTCTTCTAGAACCCTGAGAAGGTTGAGAAATTATCTGCCTACTGCCACCAAAATTATGCTTGCACAGTCTCTTTTGCTACCCATTTTAGATTACGCTGACGCCTGCTATCTCGACTTAACCGTAGAACAGCTAAATAAACTTGAGCGACTTCAGAATTTTTGCATTAGGTTCATATTTAGCTTGCAAAAATATAACCATGTCTCCCTATTCGCTTTCGCCGGAATACTCACATTCTCACACTACTTTATAACATATTATTTATTCCTAGTAGTCCTCTTTACCTTAAGGAACGTTTTGAATTCCTTCACCTTTCTACTTCCCACAATTTGCGCACTCATACGTATCGAAAACTCACTACACCTGCACACACTTCATCCTTTTATGATAACTCTTTTACAGTGCAGGCTGTCAAACTTTGGAACGCGCTGCCTCTTACTATCAGAGAGGTCAAAACATCGCCTACATTTAAGAACGCACTCAGAAAACACTACATTTCCTAAAATAAATATGCCTAATTCTTATATTATGATTTATTGTATGTATTTAATTTATAAAGTAATTTAAGTATGTGTATTTAATTTATAAAATATGTAGTTTAAGTATGTTTAATTATGATAGACCTCATAATGTGCACCACCTATATCGCCAGATTAGGTTATACATTCCTTAAGTTAGGTTGCCTGGAAGAGATTGCTTTGAGCGATAAGGCCGCGTATTGTTTCTACCATGACAATATTGTAAATGTGTATTTTTGAAATTGTATATTTGGTGAGCAATAAAGTGTTATCTATCTATCTATCTATCTACTTTGCCTTAAAATTTCAAATAAGTTAATGTCATTATTTATCGCCACCTTTCGGCTTATTAGCCTAGATTTATTGGTTGTGATTTAAAATACACGTTTTTGCTTTTAATATAAGCGGCGTGTGCTGTTATTAGGTTCATTACTAAAAAAACATTAAAATTCAAATAGTTTATTTTATAAAGAAAATAATATATACTCAAGTTACCGGTTTAATGCTAATTATGTAAATAGGTGTCATAGAATAATTAAATATCTCCACTTTTTTTAGAGTCTGTAGCCATTTTGACAAACATGGAACCCAATTTTAGAATCGTCGTATTCGTCTGTTAGTTTGATCTATACTAATATTGTAAAGAGGAAAGATTTGTATTTTTGTATGTTTGTAACAAATTTACTCAAAAACTATTGGACCGATTTAAAAAATTCTTTCAACATTAGAATGCTACATTATCTCTGAGTAACATAGGCTATATGTATTACTAGAAAAATTAGGGACCCCTACTAAAACTTCAGTAATGTAACCCCAGGTGTAAAAAAATAGCAATGAGAATCGCTTAGTGAAATTGACACGTGTCTAGATGTACAGGTAAGACATAAGCATATAAGCATAGGTATAGCATAAAGATTCACTTTATTTTAATACTTGTCATTTTCATCATATGAATTTGCGAAAACAACCTCTTTAGGCCTTCTGAACTCTAAAACACAGCACAAATAGACATAATTATCACTTTTTTGGGATGTTTTGTGTACGTCATGCAAATTGCGACTAGAGGCCTTTTGTGTTCGACATTGCGTTCAGCGCATTTGTGCAGCACGAATATTTTTATTGGCTAAATAATTATAAAGTGTCTATATATATATATATATATATATATATATATATATATATATTAATTGTGAGTGATATATATAATATATAATAATTATTACTAAATAATTATTACCTAATTAATATCAGATAGTGCGGAAATAATTATATTATATCAAGAATATTTAACGAATCTTTCATGTACGATTTTATATTTAGACGTTCTATTACAGCTTTATTAACAAACCACTGAACGAACCGTGGGTGTAGATTTTGAAATAGATAAAATATACTAGAGCATTCTATATAATTTTTCAAAGTGAAATTCATAATAACATAATCCCATAAATTTTAATTTTCAAACTTAAATCTACCAATTGATAATTTTAACCTAATCTTAATATTCTGCTCAGCTTTATTTTTTAACTTATAAAATACCCACTTTTAATAGTGGTCATAGAGCTACGCCTATTTCTTTCCGTCTTTTAGGGGAGTAGCCATAACATTCAACCAGTAGTCATTAATGACTTGTAAATTCCAAAGGTTATTTTATAATCAAAAGAAATAAATAATATTGTAGCAATTCTTGAATTGACCTTGACAGATTTTCATTTTGGAATCGAGTATTGAGTAAGACATATCAATAATAAAATAAAATTATAAGAATGAAACACTTTACTAGGTACCATAACATTCTTATAACAGTAACAGAAAGTGCCATTGCAGCAAAAAAGAAAAGTTAAAACTAATTAAATATTGGTTAAAACTAAAAGTAATTAATGAAAGTAGTGAAAACTCACATTTAAACTATGCAAAACCTATATGTGTTATAGTTCTTCCTATTTTTAGTTGTGTTACTTGAATGGTTCATTTATCTTCACATATACAAGTATGTCGCCATAACAACCTTGAGTTGTGTTCCGGCATTAGTGACCACCAGTCTCCCCTAAGAGAGCAGCAGCGCATTTGTAGCACCATTGGTGTTGCAAATGTCCATAGGCGATGGTAACCGCTTTCCATCAAGTGGGCCGTCTGCCTGTCTGCTGAACTCCTGCAATTTAAAAAAAAAGTGGGTAGAAATGTAAAAAAAGCCTCCATTTTTCTTGCTAATGGAGTCTAAACATGGCATTCACCAAATCTCAATAAGAAAATCTGTTATCATGTTAAACATTCTGCGTTAGTTTAATGTCTTTTACATCCTTCTAACAAGGCTGAAATTATTGACTTATTTCAATAGGTATGTTCAATTTGGACCTACACATATGAAAATTCACAGTTATTCCTATCCACGTTTCTTATTATCTAAATGGCTTTACTTAACATCAGCTACCGGTCCGTTGCTTACGCTTTAATTCGATTAAAGTATTATAATGCCGGATTATGAGTGCATGTCAATCACCTTAATAAGCAATTCAAATTTGTTAATCCCTTAGAATTGGTTCATGGCATTCGAATTGTAACATGGGGTGTGTCGTTTTTTGTCGGCGATAATCTAGGAAAATATATGACTTGGAACTATTTTGAATATTTTAACAAAGCTTTACTTTGGAGGCAAGGGAAGTGTTATAATGATTACCGTAATTACAACACTCTAATATTATAATACTTTTATCGCTATGTTGTGGACCACCATCATATTCGAATGGACAAAAATCATGATAGCAAGTTATAAAATATTTTCCAATTCGAGTTTACTACTTGAGTTGGTTTTTATACATTAAAAGAAATTCACGTTACGTTATGTCAAGTCTAGTCTAAAGCAAATGCTTACACACCTATCCTATAATAGGTCTCTACATCAGCATTAACCGGTCGGACGCCTATAAATCGTTTAACGTCAATTATGTCAGAAATCGCAATTACGACCACGTTTATTAAGTTTAGATGATTCGAATTACCTTTAATTGGATTTACTATTAGCTGTAATTGCTTTTTTTAAACACGTTATAGACTTACAATCAAAGTATTTTTAAACATTACATATTTTCTTTGAACATATATTAGTATATAAAAAAATCAAGAGTATCAAGATAAGTTTAATATTATTCGGCGCTTCAGATGTAACACATTGTTACAGAAAATATATATAGCTACAGAAAAGTGGTTCAAACATCTGAATTTACACAAATATTTAATTGAATAAACATTTAAAGTGTTAAATTATTATTACACTACACTAATTTACAGAAAGGGTCCGGGAATCAGAGCAGTGTAGTAACGACTTTAACTAATAGTTTAAATTAGTATGACATGTCATATAAAGAGTAAGAATGAGCTTAATATAATATTATTATAGTTTATCTTTGTGTGAGATATTATTAAACAGTCTTGAAGAATCATATGATTTTTCTTAGTGACTATTGTACAAAAGCGGACGATATGATAATTGCACCTCAAAAAGTAAAAAGCATACCCCTCCTCCTTTATGGTTATAGGTATGAAAATTCTAAAAAAATTAAGATAGAGTCCACTCAAAACCATAATTTAATATTGGAATTACAATTTAACTACGACCAAAGTGTCATTATATAGTGCTTTACTTGAAGATTATTTTAAGATTTGAAAACTATTAAATTTGTAACTTGGGCTAGGATAAAACCAAGTGCATATTTAAATGAGGAAGATATTTTCAAATGGCGTTTATATTACGCGGCTGCCCTAAGCTTAACTGTCCCGCCACAGGACATCCTGCAAGCTAAGCGTCTCTCCCATTTTACTGTGTGGGTAATCTGAATCGGTTGCGGCCAACAGTGATTTATAGGACGTGCCCGACGTCCCAGCTAGCATTCCGCCTGTCTCGCAGCCCGCAATAAAGGTAATTTTGATATGTAGTACACGTGTATAAAACCGAGTTCATAATATTAATAGTTCTCTAAACAGATTTCGGTTCCATCGATGGGTACAGAAAGGAGAGCACTGGAACACTGATTTCGGACCCACTCGTGTGCTTTCATGTGACGTTTTATAGCTATTTTCGGGAAAAAATATGCAATTACATTTCGAAACGAGTGGGTTATGCATTAATATTGTAAAACGAGTAAGTATATTTATTATGCGCTCTCATTTGATGAATATAAATGAAATGGTCTGAAAGTCGACAAAAATCAAGTACCAAAACAAATTTTAAAACTATGCTTGATTAATTTGTTGTATTTTAACTCCGTGTTTTTAGAGGGCGAAATTTATACACGCTGCGCTGCGCTTATTGAAGGCGGATTACCAACCTGAAAGTATTGGATTTGGAAACCTGCATTAACAAAAACAAAAAAATTGAATATGAACTTTAAATTACAATAAATCTAAATAAGGTCAAATTTCTATACAACGAAAAAAAATGCCAAAAACCGAGCCAGGGGAATGTAAAAAGTGAAATAGAACTAATTTAGATTTTTTCAACTTTTTCTCTGTTTGTACCGGCTAATCTCCGAAACGATTGGACCGATTGAAATGAAATTTTGTATGGTGGTAGCTTATATCCCTGGCCAACATATAGGATACTTTTGATCCCAAAAAATAAGAGTTTATGTGGGATAGTTAAAAAACCGCACCACACGGACGAAGTCGCGGGCATCAGTTAGTATTATATAATCTTTTATGATAACTCTTTTACAGTGCAAGCTGTCAAACTCGGAATGGGTTGCCTCTTACTGTGAGAGAGGCCATAGCATTACCTACATTTCAGAACTCACTTAGAAAGTACTATCTTGGCTTTAAATAAATATGTCTAATATATTAAACATTCACTAATGCCCGGTTTCTGAGGTACTTTTAACTGTAGTTTATCTGTTCGTTAGCGCTATCGGTTCAATAACTAATAAAATTGCGTTTCTGAACACACCATCGTACGACAGTTAAACGAGGTTCAACTTAACTGACCAATATTAGGCGTTTATCTATTCCATATCTTTTGTTTGACGTTTTTGTTTGATGTAAATAAATATTAGATATTCCTTCTTAAATAGATCCATCTAGTGGCGAGGTTTGGTACTAGTTGTAGGTTAGCAGTTAACCCAAGTTTATCTATTAAATAACTTTATGAGATCAATTGTTATTGAACTCATAACTAGTAACCTCAGAAACCAGGCATTATTTATCTATTGTTAATATAAAATGCTTGTTATTAATAAATATATTTATTTAGATATTTTCGTATGTACGTAAATATGTATCTATCTATATATTTATTAAATTTATAAATTAGTGTTAGTATGTATATTTAAATTGTACAGTCCTATCTTTTTTCTGCTCCACCTACATTTCCAGATTAGTTAAGAATTTATTTTAAGCTAGGTTGCCTGGAAGAGATCGCTTTTAGCGATATGGCCGCCTGTTGTTTTTCCAAGAAGTATTGTAATTAAGCATTTTGTTTATTTTGGTGAGTAATAAAGTGTTATCTATCTATCTATCTAAATATAATGCTTTCATCTATGTGAAGATTTGTAACTAAGTTTGTAAGCTTTCAAATAAAGGCATTACATAGAACACCCTCTTACAACTTCAAATGGCAGATTCATTTAAGTTAACTCAATGTGTACATGTGGACTTAGCTTTACGTAATTCCGACACCGAATACACGTGTAGTCGTGGATCCTGGACATCAAGTCGCTCAATTGCGTAGGCTGTAAGTCGTATTACGATATTATGAGCCAGTAAATGGACGACTTATAAGGCGGTTACCACCTACTACCTATTATGTTACTAAGACCCATCTGGCACCTATCTCTTCATTGGTTGATTCCAAATTTGAAATACTCATCCAAAACTGTATAAATTACAGCTTTAATAAATCTATTAGAATTGATGTCAAAACTTGTGTTAAAAATGACTTTAATTCATTTAACTAATGTACAATTTGGATGTCTGATGGGCAAAATCATGTGAACAATTTTGTCATAATATGTCATCATTTATCCGTGCAGGAACGGAGAAAGAATACAATTTCCTGCGGCCGAGCGGCCTGTCGTAAGAAGCGACAAAACAACCCACAGCCAGGTCGTAGGGTATTTGCCTGACTGGATGGCTACCCCTGGTCTAGAGTATGCCGCCATAACAACCTCGAGTTGTGTTCCGGCGTTAGTGACCAGGTTCCAGTCTCCCTTAAGAGAGCAGCAGGCATTTATAGCACTTTTGGTGTTACAAACGTCCAAAGGCGATGGTAACCACTTTCCATCAAATGGGCCGTCTGCCTGTTTGCTGAACTCCTGCAATAATTTTTTTTTTAAGAATAAAAGTTTTTTTAATCTAGCTTTATTTTGTACTAGCGGTCTCGGCAGAGGTTGTCCTGCCTTGAAAAAATAAAAATCTTAAATTCGATTTCAGCGCCACCTACCGGGTTCTAATTGTGAATGTAAACCACCCCGGGACCCACCCACTCAAACATATATAAAATTTTATCAAAATCGTAGAACCCGATTCCAGCGCCAATTATTTTGTTTAAATTGATGGCTTACATTATTAAAGTTTTAGTAGGGATCCCTAATTTATATATAGCCTATATTAATTAGGGATAATGTAGCATTCGAATGTTGATAGAAATTTGGAAATCGGTCCAGCAGTTTTGAGTTTATTCGTTACAAACATAAAAATATTTCCTCTTTATAATATTATGTATAGACTAAACCATAAACCAGAGTTAGTAGTAAAAGTTGTATTAGTGTAACTTCAGAACATAACTTGAGTGTTTTCATTAGATTCGTAAATATAGCAGAAATGTTAAATATAGTATATATTTACATTTTTACACACACTTACAAAAGCTTATATATAATTTTCATATCCATAACGTGAGGAATTATGGGTTGCCTATACAAATTTTCATCTTTGATTTCAGTCCTTTCGTAACCTATGTCTTTTTCTAGGATAAAAGGTATTTCCTTGCCAAAGATAATTCGTTCAGTAATTTCGCGGTGAAAACAAATAAACATCTATAAGCTATAATAGTGATTGTTACATTTCTAATTGAGTTCTTTCAATAAAAATAGGTAATTGATTTTCTGAGACCCGCCTACACGTCTTCGAAGAGTGTGTTAGATTATATATAATACATATTCTAAAAATAGAAACGCTCAGGTTTGGGATAGTGACGTAAATGAGCTGTTATAATGCCAGGAATAATTGTTTATAATTTATGTATATTTTAATATACATAAATTATAAACAATTCTAATGAAGAAAACTTATACTTTATTTCACCTGCTATTCCTTAAGACTGTTAGGTAGAATATCAACCTAGATCATCAAAGTCAATCGGTAGAGTTCCTAGAAGGCATGCTACATTACCTCACTGGGTCGCCATACTGATCCGTTATCCGAGATAGGAACTGTAGTGGAACACTTGTAAGTGTTCCATTACAGGAACACTTACAAACCACTAGATGGCGCCGTGCAATAGTTAAGGTCGCAAACGTTTCCCGAAACATACAAAGAATATATAAAAACTTTCAACAATAATAGATGGGCCTGCGAGGAACAACACAAGCCTCGCTGGAAGATCTTCCTTTGAGACGGAGGAGCGTTCCATCTCGCTCCTCCACCCTAGTCAGGAGGGCGTCCCGTCACTGGTGACCCACGACTAACGAACACGCAACCTTCACTTCAACAACTTTCAACCTTCAATAACTTCATTCAACCTTCAATCAAGTAACTTCAACTTTCAATAACCTCAAGATCTCAAACTACCTTCAATAAAGACTCAAAAATTAACTTCAAGATTTCACTTCAACTTCAAGCACCATCATCAGTACCACAGTCCCCGCATAACTTAAGACACTGAGTATATCCTGCTAGATTCCACTGCCAATCATCACTGGTAGCCACTATAGGGTTAGGTCGCACATCTGCAACACGATATACCTGCATCCTTACTACCACGGCTACGCACTCAGGCGACTTCGGCAACCAAATCACGGCTGCTGAACGCTGCTTCCTGTGGATGGTCAACAGCCAACATAGTCCAGCCAGGTGACCCGCGAGAAGCTAATCGCCTACTCCAACCGTCTTTCCATACGCATTGGAAACCGACTCACGAGCTCCTGCTCTCCCGACTCACTGGTACAACCAACAAAGTTCCGACTTACAGGACTGCCAAGTGACAAATGAATTGGCATACTACGAGAAGCACTAATAGCTGTGAACAACTGTCGACTTCATTCGACTACCATCAACTTCCAGTCTCAGCAAGGGGGTGTGTAGTGGAACACTTACAAACCAATAGGCGCTGTGCAATAGTTGAGGTCGCAAACGTTTCCCGAAACATACAAAGAATATATATACAAATTTTCAACAATATCAGATTGGCCTAGGCCTGCGAAGAATAATAACACTAGCCTCCCTGAAAGATCTTCCTTTGAGATGGAGGAGCGTTCCACCTCGCTCCTCCACCCTAGTCAGGGCGTCCCTTCAGAAACCATTCCTCTGATTACCTGAAGAGTCGATTATGCGTTTTGAGAGCTCTTTGTAGAGGTTCGTGGTCTCAGGACTACTATTTTTTTTTTATAAATGATCGACAGACAAACACGCACATATATCCCCAAATTAAGTAAGTTACGCTTGTGTTATAGATAATATACAACTAACTACTCTGGGCCGATCCCAAACACCTAGACCATGTAACGGAAATAACAGAATTTTTTTTTCCGAAATTTACCATGCCAGGAAATGAATCCGGAGTGAGGAGGGCCGGCAAAGGCTTAGCCCGTTCAACCACAGAGGCCATCATTTATAATTATAGTTATTTAATTTGATACAATATAAAAATCAGATCCAAAAGTATTACTTTTCTATTGTGTATAATAATTCCGAATCTGTTATATAATTATATTTGTGTGTATATTGTCATTATTGTACATAAATATGTATATATATTTAGGTATATTGTTTTTGTACTTATAGGCACTGTGTACACTTATCATCATTACTTATAGAGCGCACTACTGTCAGTTTTAAAAATGTATTAATCCCTGCCAAGGGTTGCCTGGAAGAGATCGCTTTTTAGCGATAAGGCCGCCCGTTGTACTACTTTTTGTATTTTTCTACTTTTGTTTGTCTTTGCTTTGGTGTACAATAAAGAGTTACCTACCTATCTACCTATGTAACCAAATACGTATAGAAGCAAGTACGTACTTACAGAGCCTAAACCTTTGTACGAAAAGATTGATTATGCTGTTCAACAAAAACGAACGAAACGTCGCGTCGGCCAGCTAGGCCCGGCGTACATCGCTCGAGGCTAACTCCGATAGAAAATTATTAAGAAAATTAAATGATCTACCGTTCACTGGCTTACAGATATGCCAATTATTGATACAATCTGTACTGAGCGAGGATTGAAAAATGTGGCTTCAAGCGGCATGGTGCGATTTACTTATGTGTTTTATCTTTTCCCGTTCAGCTTTAAAAGCTAAATGGTAATTGATTTTATGCCCGTTGGAATCCTCTGAATAATGAGTACGGTCGCTTTGCAAAATAAATTGGAATAAAGTGACGTTGAACTATTAACATGTTTTATGTGCAATGGCTTAGGTGGACTTAACGAGATAGAGGATGCTTAATTAAAATTTTAAGTGTAGAAAATAATTCACTTAATTTAACATGTATGTCATAAATTATTAGGGCTTTTAGACATGAGCTAATGTAAATAAATGCATAATTATATTTCAATGAAGTATTATCAATGTTTATACAAAATTATAATTATGATGATAAGCTGGATATATTTAATGCAAAAGCTTTCTTATCTTTTAAGAAATCGGGTAATTCCATATTGAGAAATCACAATCCGCCTTCACTTTCAAATTGTTATAAGTCAACAATTTGACAGTAAGGTGTTTTTTATTTTCTTATGTCTTGTCATTATAACTTATTACTAACCCAAATAACATTTTCTTAGATTTAAGTATTTTTTGAATTATTATTTAAAAAAAGAATTATTATCATTAACATAATTTTGTTTACGAAAATATAATAATTTTAGTACTCATGTGTCAGCACGCTTGGATGCCAATCTAGTTCTAACCTTTCATATACTGTATTATGCTAATGAATTACTAATTGTAATCTGTTGTGTTGTCCAAATAAAAAATAATTGTTTTAGTGTGATTATATATTTTTAGTCTGCCGTTGACAGTATAACAGCTAAACTGCAGTCTAAGGTATGGGTAAATATCGTAAAAAATTAAAAAAATCCTGAATGTACGCATTTTATAATTAGTTAAGTAGTTTGACACGGTATCTCTCGACGCAGTGTTCTCAGTGATCAATTGACCAGTCACTCGACGTCGCGTGATATAGTTAGAATTGGTATTAGGAAAGTAAATAAGACAACAAAGACCATCATGCGAAAGCTCGTATACTTGTTTTGGCAATGATCATGTTAATTACATACAATTTCTGTATTTCTAATCATTTGCTTGAACATTTTACAATTACACAATTAAAGTAAAGAGTAACAATTGACATTCTAACATGACCAAACTAAAAGTGAAGTTATTATTCCAATCTACATCATTCTCAAACAGGTTACTAAGATTAATGATTTTGCAGCACAATGTCTTCAAATTGACTGATGAAACAATACTAGGCGCCAATATTGCTGTGTTTCCTAGTACCACAAATTTACATAGGAATATATTATTGGCAGCTTGCATGCTTTATGCTATCATGAGTCGATTCTTTGGTCCTCGTCACGTAGGTAATAAAACTAACAACGCCACGAACTGCGGTTGTCACAAAAAGTTTCGAGACCGCATCGCAGCTCTGCTGTTAGCTGTATTGTATAGGAAATTAGAATATTTAAAGTCTTTTCCGAATGTTGTAGCCAACGTTGGATGAAATGTTGGTGGTTTCAGGAATGCTTTTATCATAAATTTTACATTATTTATAAATATATCGTAACATAATACAGTTAAATAAATAGTTTTAAAACCAAATAATCAATTATTTTATCCACTGAAAAATATTTGATCAATACTAATATTTCAGTAAAAATTAATTTGGCAGCTGGGCCCAGGTCTCCCTTTTTTAACCAAACGGACGGTATACCTGTAACTTTTATCCAAGGCGAATATACAGGTTACACATCGATAGTCTCTATGTTTTCACTTACCGTAAGCACGTGGTTTGTATCAATAGATTACATTAGGTTTGAAGAACTCTTTAAGCGATGTGTACACTTCTCGCTCAAGATTCGAACTTACGTAAATGGTTTGATATGAGAGTACTTTATTCACTAAGCCAGGGCCTCGTATGTGCTCTTACAGGACGCGGCGTGTGTCAGTACGGTCTAACATAAATCATACCTAACGTAGAGGCGGATATTGGACCAAACATTGGATGAGTAGAAAAAATATGTTGGCTAGTATGCATCGCTCGGTTCGGTCACGCACGCTACGCACGAAGTGCGCACGCGCACCGCAAGCTAAGTAGAGTTTAGTAAATTATACGTTGATTGCTACGTGATACGGAGTTATTATTTTCTTATTCTTTTTGTGCTTTTTGTGAGAATTGTTTTTAACAATTCATAATTAGAATGTATTACAAAATTCCGTTAAATTGTGCAGAACTACGGAATGATTTACATTAATTTTGTACAAATTGCAAGAAAAGCAGAAATCGTTTGTAAATAATTACGCTATTGATTATACGTTAGACAATTTGTATTAGTGTAATAAAATGATTCATTTTACTTTTGTTTTGTATTATTTTTTAGTTATTTATATGAATAGTAAAAAGCTACATACATTATTGTGTAATGATATGTTGTATTAAGTGGTGGCACAACGCTATCCTAACTACTAACTAATAGATAATAAAAATATGACAACTCAGCTACATATTATCTAGCCCTTTCCTATATAGTTGAAGAGAAAACATAATTGTATTGAAATATTAAGATTACTGTATTAAATCCAAAGGGATAATATAATGTAATTAAGTTTAATACTTACACAACATAAAGCTAAATGAGCATGGAATTAAAACTAATCACTAATATACCAATAGATAGTCGTTAAACTTTATGTATATGGTTGTTTTATAGGTAATAACACAACTTTGGCATAGACAGTTTTTCCTGTATCTTATGTTATTTATTTATTTATTATTCAACAAAGATCACACTGCTTTACACTGTAAATTACAAAAGGCGATACATTTTAAAAACAGACGATGAGTGAATAATTGATCTTATGTTGTAGGCCATTTTATCCGTGCAGGAACGGAGAAAGAATACAATTTTCTGCGGCCGGGCGTCCTGTCGTAAGAGGCGACAAAACAACCCACATACAATTGCCTGTCTGGATGGCTACCACCCCTGGTGTAGAGTATGCCGCCATAACAACCTTGAGTTGTGTTCCGGCATCAGTGGCCAGACTCCAATCTCGCTTAAGAGAGCAGCAGCGCATTTGTAGCACATTTAGTATTGCAAATGGTCATAGGCAATGGTAACAACAGCTATTCATCAATCAGGTAGGCCGTCTGCCTGTATGCTGAACAGAGAATAAATACAAAGAGAATAAATTAAGGTAATTTAATTTAATTTGAAATTATGTCATCAAAATTAATTCAAATAAACAAAACAACTATAGTCAACACAGAGAAAGAAAAAGAAAGGTATGAAAGCCGGTATTTATAAAATACTAGTGTTTACCCTACGGCTGTTATTATACTTACATAAAAACTTCATTTGGTTTTTTATATAAAATATAAACTGATGGTGGTTACTGAACTATGGTAAAAATAACTGATTGTGAAAATTGATTAAAAATCCGTTGCGTGGTATACTCCTATAAGAGGAGTTAGCGGATATACACAAACAGACGCGGAAAACGACTTTGTTTTTTCCTATATATAGAAGATAAAGAAGCGAAAATAATCTGACTAAATTAAGTGGACTAAAATATTTGGTTAGAAACAGACTAAAATATTTATAAAATTGTGGTGTAAAAGAACCATGACCATATATAAACCATAGACTATGAGCGTTTCCCATAGTAAATTTATGATATTGCGCGTACAGACCGGTGCGCGTGTACCTGGTTTCATGCCCGTCTGGACCAGTGTGTGTGCATTTCCGTTGGTCAATCGTGTGCCAACGACGATAAGTAACTTATATGGCTAAAGGAGGTTATATTATGTAATTCTTTAGACCTAAAACTTTACAGTTTTTTGTTCAATTTACTACAATTACAAAGCAACTAAGTCAATATAGTGTAGATAATTGCACAGCAAAACATAACAAAAAGTCACAGCCAACCTGGTTTGACGTACCTAATACGTAATGAATGACATGTGGGCAACCTGACAAGGTATTTGTTACTGAATTACAGCGATGGTTGTCTAAATCGCGATTGCAATGTCATCCTTTTTACTAACCCGATATTCCATGGAAACGACGCGATTTATTGAGATAAAAAGTATCATAAGAATTAACTCAGGTTATAAGCCAGCACTATGTCGAATTTCATTCATATACGTTCAGTAGTTTCCAAAAAAGATGCGATCGCAGCCCCATCCTTTTCGCTATGTTCGTCTATCCCACGAAAACGACGTCATTTATTTCGATAAAAAGTATCTTAAGTTACACCTCGGGATATAAGCTTGTTCTGCGTCCAGTTTCATTTAAATCCGTTCCGTAGTTTTCACGTGATGCTCTAACAGACAGACAGACAAAAATTTTAAAAAATGTATTGTCGGAATCTGCTAATCCGAATTAGGCCCCCTGATTTTTTTCACGTTTTCAAACGTTTTGTACAAACTCGAACCATTTACAGATTTATTTTAGTAATAGATTATATATGTCAAGCATGTACGAAGTCAGAGAGAAATGTGATATATGTAGTGTGTATGTGTGAGTAGGTTTGTGTGCATTTATGCTTACTGCTCTAAAGAAGTCTGCTGAATTACGAGTCGATACAAATTGAGTTTGGGACTGCGAAAGAAGAATTTTCCAATACTCTCTACCCAGCACCGTTTTTTGGTATCTTTTTTATTGCCTGAAGCAGGTAAGCAGACAGATGGCACATCTGATAGAAAAAAGTTACCGTCGGACGTTTGCAACACCAGGGGTGTAGCTACAGCGTTGCCGATCTCTAATAAATTTACTGACGCCCTTCAAGAGCCTCATGTCATAGCGCAGAGGGAAAACTGCGACTGGAAATTCCCTCCAGATCATTGTTGTACGCGGAATAAATGTTCTAGAGAACTGCGTAGTTGAGCATGGAAGCCAAAGAAAATGGGAGTGAACATTACGCCGATGACGAACGGTGTGGTTGTAAAAATATGACGTTTGCTTCAGATCAAATAATTCCTCGGTACACTCCCCTTAGTACAGACAGTACAATACGCAGAGATACGAAAAAGTATCTCCGAAGACTAAGCGATTCTAAACCGCCTGGAATGCATGCAATGACAGCAAGAGATAGCTAATATCTTACTGTTCGTTATATTAGTTAGGAAAAATGTTCACACTTATACTAAACTTATTGTGTAGTATTTTTAGGAGGCGCCCTAAATTAAACATGAGTTTAAGTCACCGAAACGCGACCACGCCTCAGGCACACGTCACGAGAACGCCCACAACGCCCCTCGCTAATTATTATAACCGGTTATTTGTATACGCAGCCGTAATTAACCGTTGAGCGATCAGTGGCGTCACCTGTTGTTCGCATTCAACAGCCAAACGGTCACTAGACGGAACTGGTCGTAATTGCCTTCAAATACTTCCAAGTGCAAAGTGAAGGTTTACTAACAGCAGTTAGAATACTTTCGAATTAGCAATTCGATAGGCAGCGGTGAGATATCTATTCGATCTTTACAAGCGAACAAAAACAAAAATAATTTTAATATACTTACACGGGAAAGCTTTTTTAAATAAGTATAAGAAACGATCTTTTAATTTTTAATTATTCTATTTTACTTATTTTTTTTTTTTTATACCCTGGTAAACTTATCATCTGGCTTATTACACTAGTATTTTATAAGCCTGCCCCTTTAGTAAGCACCTGCTAGATCTATTAACGTGTTATTTAGGTCTTATGTAAATAGTCGATTTTTTCCGCTGTTACTAGATACGTACTATCGTCCCGTAAACAATCCACTGCTAAACTTCACAATTTCAGAGGAAGGGGCAGTATATCACCACACTTGTCTTAAACGGACCAGCAGGTATCATACATCAGATATATCAATATGTAAGTTTCCTCTTTTACTTTTCTTTACAACTTAAACGGTGCGTGCTACTCGATCAGATTTCAAACACACGTCTTATGAATAAAGGACGAGTGCCTTAGCTACTGATCTACTACAATGTAGAAGAGTGGCCTGTCTAGCAGACACACTGATGAGGTGGTTAACTATTTTGGACTGTATATAAAAGATAGATATGTAGATAGATGCTGGTGTATTCGTAGCTTTAGTATATACAAGTTTTGTCGTCCGTCGCACTAGCCGTCGTGCGGGCGAGTGTCGCGTGATCCCACAGCAGCCGCCGCCTGAGGCCCAGCCGTGGTCGTGGGGCGGCCCCTCCTCCTCCGCGCGTCTTAACCCGTGCGTGAGCCAACATGTTCCCCGGGTTGAAACAATAGTTTTCAAAGTTCTGGAAAAGGACATATATTATTAAAGGCCCTTCGAATAAGACCCTTCTTAGTCTTTAAGTCTGCAACTCTTGAAATGCCGTCATTTCCTGGATACAATTTGACAACTCGTCCCAGGGACCACAGGAGCGGTGGGAGATTTTTGTCCTTAATTAGCACCAAGGCGCCAAGTTTTAACTCGTTCTTTGAGGATTGCCATTTCACTTTCTGCTGTAGCAAGCCGACGTATTCATTGCAGAAGCGTCTCCAGAAGTGTTGCTTAATCAGTTCAATTCTCTTGAATCTCTCAAGGCGGCTGATGTTTGTAACCTGGATCTGTGGGTGTGGAATGGCCATAAGTGAACGTCCAATAAAAAATGAGACGGAGTAAGAGCAGTAAAATCTGAAGGATCGGATGACATAGGAGTAAGTGGGCGAGAATTCAAAACAGCCTCAATTTGATTCAGACATGTTACCATCTCTTCATAGGTGAAATGAGTAAGATGTAATATTCTTTTTAAATGATGTTTAGTTGAACGCACTGCTGCTTCGGACAACCCGTTGAAGTGGGGAGTATATGCTGGCACAAACTTGAATTCTATGCCTTCTTGGTTTAATTTACCTTCTAAGTCTGATTGCGTTAAGAATTGAGTTAGCTCATTATAGGTGCCGACAAAATTAGTGCCATTATCTGACATGATACTTTGAGGTTTCCCTCGTCGAGATACAAAACGATTTAAGGCCGCTAAATATGCTTCACTGGATAATGCCGTGACGAGCTCGATGTGACAAGCCTTTGTTGAATTGCAGATAAAGATTGCCAAAAATGACTTAGTGAGTTTGCAACCGCGACCTTTTCGATCTGCTATCAAGACCGGTCCTGTGTAGTCTACATTGCAATGTAAAAGGGAAACTCTAGTACCGTTCTTGAAGTAGGTAATTGACCCATAATAGGTTGAACAATTTCTGCTTTGTATCTAAAACAACGCATACATTTTTTGACAATGGTTTTAGATAGATTTCGACCACCAATTGGCCAATAGGTTTGCCTTAAAGCGGTTAGTAGAAGTTGAGGAGATGCATGTAAATATTTAATATGAAAATAATGAAATAATATTTTTGTAAAATGATGTTTACTGCATAATAAGATTGGATGTTTCACGTCATAAGAATAAGGTGAATTATCGAGTCTACCACCAACTCGAATGATATCATTCGAATCCAAAAAAGGTGTCAGAGAAATCAATCGATTTTTTCTGGGTAGAGGCTCCTTGGCTTTAAGAATAATATATTCTTGAGGGAACATTTGTAACTGGGATTTATGTATTATCAAATTTAACGATTTTTTAAATTCTGTAACTGAAATTGGGCCAGTTACTTTTTTAATTTTATTTCGACAATTGTAAATAAATCTTTGTATATAGGCAATTATGTTTTGTAGGTTAATTAAACGTGATTTGTTATTGATGAGTTTAGAAATGATATCACAGCTGTTATCGTTGACTAATGAAATATTACAGGTTACTAGTTCAGGAATGTTTGTATAACTCGATTTTGTATGAGGCATTTTTGGCCAATCAGTTTTTGTATCTGCCAAAAATGCTGGTCCTGACCACCACAAATAGGAACCACTGATAGAATCAGCCTTCAGCCCGCGGGAAAGTAAGTCTGCTGGATTGTCTTTCGACGGTATGTAGCTCCACGTGTGACTTTTTGTAGTCTCTTGAATTTCATGAACACGGTTACGAACAAAGTTTTTAAGATTAACTGGTGGAGTATTTAGCCAACTTAAAACTATAGTGGAATCGCACCAAAACCTGCACTTACTAATTTTAATAGTCAAAGATGCTAATACTTTAGTACACAGTCTTGCTGCTAGCAGAGCTCCGCAAAGCTCTAAACGTGGCATAGTTGTAGGTTTTGTGGGAGCTATTCTGTTTTTAGAAGTCAAAAGATTTACCTGGACTAGTCCATCTTTATCTAAAGAGCGAATATATAAGCAAGCTCCATATGCTCGCTCTGAAGCATCACAGAATACATGAATTTCATGGTTTTTGGTGCTATCTGTAAAACCCAGCGAGGAACCTGTAAGTGGTTAAGAATCGGTAACTTATGAGCAAAGGACAGCCATTGTTGTTTTATTTCTTGTGAAACTTCTTCGTCCCAAGCATAATGCTCTATCCATAATTTTTGCATGATGATTTTAGCATTCACTATGCATGGACCAACTAGCCCTAAGGGGTCAAAAATCTGACTGATGACAGACAGTATGTGACGTTTGGTCACAGTGTTATAAAGTTCGATGTTGATGGAAAATGAAAGGACATCTAAATCGGAAACCCAATTAAGACCTAATGTTTTGGACGAAATATGATTATTATTGTTATTTGAAAATCGAATGTATTATTTGATGCAGAGGAGGAAGGGGAAATTTCATATAAAATTGATTTATTATTCGAACGAAACTTTCGTAAATTGAATTGTGCTGATTTTAGTGTTGATATAACGCCCTTGCAAATTTCGACCGTTTTTGCTATTGTTGATGCACCGCTGAGGTAATCATCAACGTAGAAATCTCGTAAGATTGACTGTTTAACTTCAGAATCTGGAGCATATGATGCTAAGGTATTTAAACATTTAGTTGCCAAATATGGCGCTGAAGCCGTGCCGTAAGTTACGGTGTTAAGAGTGTAGGTCATTAGCTTTTCTGATGAGTCATTACGATAGACAATTTGTTGAAGAGAGCGTTGAGAAGGGTTTAGTTCTATCGCCCTGTACATTTTTTCTATGTCTCCAGTTACGACATATTTATGTTGTCGAAATCGTAATAAAATGCTATAAAGATCTTCCTGTACAGTTGGACCGACCATTAGGATGTCATTAAGAGACAAACCTGAACTTGAAGCGGCTGATGCATCGAAAACTGTACGAAGTTTAGTAGTAAGATTGGATTCACGTAAGATTCCGTGGTGAGGTAGATAAAATTTTACCTCTTGATCATTGCTAGACGAAGGGTAATTGTTTTTATTCATGTGACCTAGTTGTTCATACTCTTTCATGAACTCGATGTACATGGCTTTGAATTTAGGATCTCGATTAAATTTACGTTCAAGGGATAAAAAACGAAATTTGGCTCTTTGGAAGGAGTCTCCTAAGACTGAAGGGTCGTCTTTCAGTGGCAGGGTAACTAAAAGCGACCATCTTCTTTGCGTGTCGTATTCAGTAAGAAACTTTGCTCACAGGCTTGTTCCTCTGCCGATAAAGAATGTTTGTCTAATATATTGTCAAATTCCCAGAAACGAGATAAATCTAGATTAATCTCTTCGTTAACAAAATTGCATATGGCAGAAGATGGACTCTTAAGAAGGGTTACATGCCCTGACACTAACCAACCTAATTTAGTTTCATATAAAGTGGGTTGATTCTTACCTAATTTAAGAGAATTTTTGCAAAGAACGGACCAAAATACGTCAGCACCGACCAATATATCTATGCCTGAAGGCACGTTAAAAGAAGGGTCAGCGAGATTTATTCCCATAGGAAGAGGAATGTAATCCGTTTCAATATAAGAAGACGGTAACGCTTTGGTAATGTACGGTAAAATAAGACAGTCTAAAGTATGTTTGTAGTCAGTATGGAAGGACATAAATGTAAGACTGCAAGACTGTGTAATAAAGGACGTATTATTGTTTATACCTGTTACCGTGGAGCTTGCATTCCGTCGTGACAAACCCAGCTTACCGCAAAGTGACTGTGTAATGAAGTTCGCCGTGCTGCCATTGTCGAGCAGCATTCGAGCGGGATGCACTTTACCCTTGCCGTCCACCACCTTCACCAGCGCTGTGGAAAGTAATACGTGCGAAGAAGTAGTGCTTTGTGCTGCTAGAGCTTGCTTACTGATGACATTGTCTAAGGAAAAGCTATCACTGGTGTTATTTGTATATCTCTGAAGAAGTGTATACTAAAGTTGATCTTTTCATTGTGCCCAGGCCGTAAACAATTAAGACAGACCTTTGATTCATTGGCCTTTTGAATACGGGTTTCAACAGGAAGGGCTCTGAATGTTTCACAGTTAAATAAGAAATGAAATTGATTGCAGAGAGGGGCATGTAAATATTGTTTTGTGACTTTTATTTAATTTTTATTGATGATTTTTCTTTAGTATTAATCCTTTTATTATTATTAGTAGTTATAAGTAGGTTGGAATTAATTTCGTTAGAATGATTTTTGTAAATAGTGCTTTTATTTTCACGTAAAGATTCTAATAAGTCAGCTCTGTTACTTAGAAAATTGGTAAAAGTCTCTAAAGACGGTGGGTTTTTCAGATTATTTCTATCCCATACCCTATGAGTAACACTATCAAGTTTATCTGTCATTATGTATATTATTAAGGTATCCCAATGCTGAGTTGGCTCATCTAAAGTAGATAATGCACTAAAACCTTTTTATCATATCGGCTACATAATAAATCCCATGCGGATTCAAGTTTTCCGATTTGAAATCTAAATTGTCGATGACAAGCAAAGCATGATTAATGCTATCTATGTCTTGTCTTGAATGAATTAATGATATGAAAGTAGCTTTATATTCTAGCCATTTTTGATAATGACCACTAAAGGAGGGTAAATCAATTTTTGGCAATCTAACGCAATTTGATTTAATTACACCTGCCTGTGCGTCCTCGAAACTCGCCACGGAATCATCGCGAGCGTGAGCGGATCCGGAACGCGCGCCTTGATGGTAATGATTTTCGAACGTTTCGCGTTCTTCGCTCTCGTCGTCAGGGTCCTCCGCAAGCAATTCAATGTCGCACTCAAAGTCGGCGTATAAGTTTTCAAATTTTTGAAACGACTTTCTAAATCTAGAATTTTCAGTTTTTAGGAGTGCTGGAAGTTTCAAATGCATTCTACAACTGCGTTTTTTCATTAATTTTTCTATTTTTCTTCAGCCATAGCAAAAAAAAGTGAAAATAATTAATAGAATGAAACTAAAGAAGAATGCGATAAATAAGATTGATAGCAAAGTAATAAAATGTAATAAATGTAACTTGTCGTATGTGCAAGCGCATCAAACTGGTTACCGTGGCTAAAAATAGAATGCTCGTAATACGTAGGTGGGTACTTAAGCAATGTCATAAGGCCGAATAATTAATTGATTTAGGTAGCAAAATGCTCGAATGAAATGACAAGTGAATAATGAGAATATGTATAATGGTAATTAAGATAGAATAGCAAAGAAGTTGGCACTATATTTGTACTAAATCAAACAGAACTGTTTTAAGATAAGAAATATGGACAGAGAAGGAAAGGAATAAATTGGAACGAACTCACGAGTGGCAAACCGTCCATCCAGTTCCTTGAAGTCTCCCCTTCTTCGACTACGATGACTCATACGTTCGACTTCGACGGATCCAAAGTGCGGGCGCGGCGACCTCCGTTGTATATCCAAAACTTCTTTTTATGTTTTATTTTTTCATTGACGGGTCGATTGGACCATGTAGAAGAGTATTGTCTAGCAGACACACTGATTGGTTAACTATTTTGGACTGTATATAAAAGATATTAATAGATGCTGGTAAAGCTTTAGTATATACAAGTGTTGTCGTCCGTCGCACTAGCCGTCGTGCGGGCGAGTGTCGCGTGATCCCAAATCCTCCTCCGGTAACCACAACAAATAAATGACGTTATTTAAAATTATTTAAAGCACTTCTGAAATCTACCAATATATTAGATTGCTTACCCCTAATAAAACCTGAGTTGCTACAAATCAGAAGCTTATCTAAGTTTATAATCGTGGAGAACTGTACGCGTGTAATTAACTTCTGCAATTTCCTGGATATTAGATGTTTACAGGGAAAATTTCCAAACGGCAACAAACAGTTATGTTCACCATAATTCACCGCTTCCGCAAATTATTGATTGATTACTCAGTACGCGGACGTTGCTATCTTGCTATTTAAATCTAACGGCCGCGGCGTCACTCATAAAGACGGACTAAAGAAGTAAGATTAAAGGACTGTTAACTTAAACAAGAATCAAAATATTATATTTCAATCAATCAATAACTCTTTATTGTACACCAATACAAAAAGAACTTACAGACTAAAACTATGTCTCATTATGCACAAAGGGTGGGTTTATCGCTAAAAAGCGATTTCTTCCAGACAATCCCGGGAATGAATTGAAATTATAATGACGATGGTGGTATACATAATACATAGTACAATTTCTTACATTCTAGTAATAAATATATAAATGCAGTAGATACAGATGTTCTATATATTAAATAGATATATACTTAATATGCATAAGATACAAATACATATCTACAAAAATATATAAATGTCTATAGATAAATATGTAAGTACATATACTTATATTGTTAAGAAGCATGTGAATATTGTATATTGCAGGCTTAATTAACAAGATATATTTGAATTATTTACGCATAACTGACCATTAAATGACTGTGATTACTACAGTAAATATTTATTTTATTAATAGTCACCGGATTTAGCAGTTGATTATTCTCAAGTTAGAAAATATATCACGCGCAAACCAATATTTGAGATAAAAATCTGTCCAAATTATAAAGTATTTTAGTTATGTGATACCTCATACATTAAAAACACTTTTGATTCAGCCTGATTTAATTTAATTCAGCTTCAAGTGTGAGTTTGTTGAAGAAAATTACTATTACGGACAGGGGCCTTAAAGATGAACTGGTTGACTCGCCATGAAGTCAGAGATTTTAAATTAAAAATTAATAATAAAAATTTAATAACAAAGTCCTCATATTAAAACGTGCCTAAGGCTAAAAAGTTTAGCAGACTTACCTCCATCAATGTCTGAAACACAATTAGCACCTCGAAATAACAGTTCGGCTTTCAAAAACATTTTTTTTTACCAAAGCTCGTCTTGAACCTCTTACAATTACAGTAATTACATTGAAGACAAATATTTATTGTATTTACCAGGTAATGTTCAGCTGACCGCCCACGCGTTGACAGGCTCCTATTAAATGCGCCTGCACTTCGAGACATGCTGAGTCTTGAGCCTTCACATTAGCTAAAGTGCGCGTACGAATGAAACTGTCAGCTTAAACAACTCGTATAATTATTTTGAAAGGAGCTATTTGCGTTACTTGTGTGCATTTATTTTCACACTGAAACATTGTCGTTTTAGTGAATTGTTTTGGTTTAGTAGTAGAGTTCGACTCGGAGCAGTAGATTTTGAAAAGTAATTCTTATTTTCTAAGTTCTCTTGTGGTTCATAATTTTCCAGTAATATAGGAACCAAAACTAGTTTAGAAATGTTATTTATTTGTTTCCTTTTTACGGTCGGTACGTCGGTCTTTTATTGTTAATGTTATGAACTAAGTTACATAACATTTAGAGAAAAAAAGAGCAAGAGGAGTAAAATGTTTTAGAGATCAGTTATGAACAATTTGATTAGGTATATTATTCAATTTTTTAAAATAAATATCTTTAGTTAAGAGATAGCCTGTTTTAATCAAGCGTACAGGTCCAATAATAATGATAAATGCATAACACCGTTTGCAGATAAGCTCACATTCTCGTATCCTCTTTAAATGCACAACTGACAGTCACTAAGATGAACGGTAATTGCGTAACTTGAATTTCCGATGTTTGAAACCTGTTAGACGGAATACACGAAGGTTTGTGCAATTTTATTTTAATTGGGAGGTAAGGTGAATCAAGAAGGCAAGAGTCTTATGAACTTTCCATTGACAAGCTTAAACATTGATTGAGACTAGTCTTGTAGTCAGATGCATAATAATGTGAATGTTAAGATATTTGACTTCCAAAGTCGTCTATTTTTTATTGCGAAGCTGGCAAATAGTTAGACTCTCAAACTATTCCCAGCTCGTGGAAAGTAGTTACCATCGCCTATAGACGCCTGCAACAACAATGGTAAAGCTAACGCGTTATCACTTACCAGCCTTTAGAATGGGATACAGAGGATGGGATAGGAGGATGAGATAGAGGGAACAGACAGGAAGAATACGATACAAGGAAAGGCGTTAGTAGTAGTAACTAAAAAATAAGTACACGCGCCAAATGATTTACTTATTATGGCTTTTCTCGTGCAAAATATCAGTAGTTGAGTGAGCCTCTCACATCATCATGAATATTAAGTACTATCATTTTGAAGGAAGTTACATAAATATAAGCATCCTTTTTATAGTTATCATCCACTATTAATATACATATCATTTGTTATCCTGATTTGTAATTAAGCTATTTTAAGTGATAGCAATTTATAACGTAATTGGATCGGTGGTCCGACTTTACAAACCCACACGAGTATATTTGGGGTTTGTAGCCATTTTGACAAAAATAGAACGATCTCCACAAGGTTCTCATCCGGGGTTGGATACGGAAAGCGAATGATCGGGATCTTCTTCAGCCAATCGATATCTAATCTAGTCCTCCGCTTTCTTCTTTCTACCGGCGACCTTGTACAAGTCGTCAGTTCACTGATCTGAAAGGCATCCTGCATTACGTTTAACAAGACAGTCTCCACTCTAGAGGGCCTAAAGCGGCTGCTTTTGACGATTTACAAGACAAACATGACAAGTATCAAAATAAAGCAAAGCGGAACTTTATGCTATGTCTGTCTGCTAGTATATCTAGATACATGTCAATTTTACTTAACGATTCTCCAGAAGCGACCGTTTTAGGCCCTCAAGACTTTTTTGTTCCATCGGCTATCAGTCCTAATACTAAGATGGACGTGATCAGCCCACTGCCACATCCACTTAGTACTTTTGCAAGCTATGTCGCTTATTTTGGTGGTCTTACAGATATCCTCTGATTATATCCATTAGAAAAACACCTAAAATTTAATATTATTGTATTTTAATATTGTGGGATAGTACCTCTGTCAGCGACCACGTCTGGACTCGTACATCAAAACAAGTGGGACGCACTACTTGAGGACTATCATCTTCAAGGATTGCGAGATGGTCGATATAAAGATTTGAGTATCGGAATATATGGGGCAAATTTGAGCAGGCATACGTCCAGGAATGGACATTGGCCAAAAATTCATAAAAATGCAGTACAGAGTAACATTCACATAATTATTTATATTTATTATCGCTTATCAGCACACCAATTGTTGTAACAAAACGTTTATTGTATCACTTCCTCCTATTCACACATACTTTAGATTCTTTTGGAACCATTGTTTACAGAATAGCTTGCTAATATCATCGGCACGTTATTCATTATATTATGTTAGATTATAAAACTTGTATGTATAGTTCATGTCTTGTGGCCATTAAGTCCTAAATTTGAAGTTATAGTGATGAGATGGAACGATTTGTACATTTAATAAAAATATTCAAAAAGTCGTGTTTAATACGCCTTTTAAAGACGCCTAAATTCTTAAATAGTGTGTGAAATCATTTACATAATCAAGGCAAATTCTCTAAACGCGTTTATATTGACCGAGCTATCGTCTAGTTTATACGCACTGGAAGATCAAATAAACACTTTCAACAAACAAACACCCATTGTATATTCCCAAACTAAGCAACTAGAACTAAGTAAGTAATGGGTACAACGAATAAATCTAATCCGATCCAGCCGATCCCAATAAAAGCCAGACCAAAATAAATAACCGAAAGTTTGATTTCGATGTTTATCATAACAGGAATCAAACCTGAAACCTTTGATTTTTATTTAACGATCAGATCACTAGACGACCGATGCCACCACTTATCTAAAACTTGTAAATTCATAAACAGTCGACATTGTCTCAATTTACAATTCATGCGAAGCCATAGACGAAGGAGAAATGTTATAAACCAAACAAACCAATGTGTAATCAACGGCAATAAATTCGTATCGATTCAATATTTAATGCGTGTTAATTCATTGTAAGTAAAAGATATTAGGTGGCACATAAAGTTCGATGTAGACGGTTTGTAATCGTGAGTCGTAAAATGAATACTAAAAATAAACAAGGATTATCTGACATCGGTTGAATTACATAAAAGATAGTTGTATCAAGAGGTCATTAACAAGAAAGACTGTCACACACGTACTAACTCCATCGCCAGTTTAGATAGGGACTTAAAATGTTCTGAAGCCTTTATTTATAAGGTTCGACACAAACAAGGACATTTAACAGTTTCGATCGCTTTAATATGGTAGTAGTCGTAAGTGTTTGTACAATGATACGGCATACTGTTGCCCATTTTATTGTACAAATTGAAACAAACCCATAGAATTACAGTTTTCAGAGAGTTAAAATTTTTATAAAAAGCTGTTAGAATTATGAAAACATCAATTACATTGCATCACTGATCTAGATAGGACTCTAAAAAGTCGTATTTCAAAAATCCTTTAACTAGAAGGATCGACATAAACAAGACCGTTAAATAAAATAGATGATAGTCAAAAACATTGAGATATTTTTTATTGTATTACAAAACGTCGCGGTCTGATCGATTTTGTACGAGTGTATAAAATTATGACATCATAATCTTGTGAAACAACGAATTAGTTCAGGTTCAAAGAGTAATTAAAATAATTTCGATCATATTTTAAAATTAAAATGATATATTAAATCTTGTTTTTTGAACTGAAACTTCTTTAGAATCGTTGTGATATAAAACTATATGAAACGAAAAAGCGACACTAAAAAGGACTAAGCTTGCGAGAGAAAGAGATAGAATACATTACATTGAATAATTTAAACGCTATGCACATACAGATAGAGCTATAAATGTTTGTAGTTTTTCGTTGATACTTGATAATTTCGTGTTTTAAAGCTTAAATATATTAAAACAATATATGGAATGTGACGTCATGAAATTGAGAATCCCTCTCACTCCTTGTCAGGCTTTGTTTCACTTCTACTGCTTGTGAACTGCACACACACACATTTTTTTGTATGTAAATAATGTTAGAATTTACGTCATGTTTCATCAATTATTTCGACCGCATTAGTATGCTGCCTATCTAGTGAGTGAGCGTTGAACGATGTCTTTTGTATAAATAAGAAAGTATCTTGGTTGCGTTTTTGATAGTTCCTTTTTCACAATCATGGGAATTAACCGATGGTCATAAAACTTGGTATGAGTATTCTTATGTATACTTTCAACAGATATGATAACCGTAGGATATTTTGATACCAGCTAAATATTTTACAAACCATGTGAATCTATTAATAATAAACAGTATTGCAGTTACTACTATTAATAAAGTCAAAAATCTCTTACGATATGAAAATAACATAATAAATAAAATATAATAAGGACAGCCTTGTCTACAAATTTATTTATTCGTGCATTAATATGTAGACAGTTTTAGTAAGGGTAAAATTTCCACGAATATTATTATTATAATCGTCCATTTTGCAAAAGCCCTTAAACAAGATGACATTACCCACATTTATCTGGTACATAAGTTACTTTATCTCTTGGAATGGAATAAGGATTTGTATTTGTAATCGCAGGATAATCCAGATCAAGGACCATAACACTCTGTACGTTATGGCGGATAGGCACAATATATCGGGTATCACGATGTGAAAACCTAAAAAGGTAAGTCGTATTTTAGGAGAATTGAGGATGAAAAACTGTGAGATAATATGAAAAATATTTTATGTTAGTATGACTACTTATAGGACTCTACGTTTTACTTACTACGTACACTTAACAATCATTAGATGTTGGCTCCATTGCTTATGGATTTGTAAAACTAGTTGTTGCTAATTTCTGCGCATTGATTTCGTAAGAAGAGAAGCGGCTACAAACAGCTATTAGCAAATTTTTTGCGCTTGCTCTATTGATGTTTAAAGCTTACAATATATACATTACTTAGTAAGTGCTGCTTAAGAATAAACGTCATGGTTACATTTTTCGTGCCAAAAATCCAAAATGATTTTGTAAATTTCTATTAGCTATAAATTAATTCTAAAGTCGGCGCTATTATTACCCAATACAAATAATGAAAGACAATTAATTAAATCCATAAATGTACATCACATTAGGTACATGTATATCATATACATATATTAAATCAAACATAATCTAAGAAAGCAGTCTACATTTAAGGGACTATCGGAACCGAAGGGCACATAAGGAATAAGTAATGTGCTCAAGTTCTGTAATAAATCTTAAAAGAATGCTTTTGGCTGCTCCCAAAAGGATACTCATGGAAGCGTTCACCTTCTATTTTCCCCGTTATTTATGGGCCTATGCTTTATACTAGAACCGCGGGCAAGAATAAAATGGGTAACTAAAATAAATGGCCGTATGTTACCATAATCATAGATTTCCAAAGCAAACTGAATAACTTTTTTTCTTAATGAAAAATAATGGGAATACTGGAAGCTGATGGTAAAAGGGATATTGTCTTGACTGACTTTTTTTTATAACAAAAAAATATTTATACTACTTTGAGTATTCCAGAACAAAAAGGTTTACTATGTATATCTAATCTAAAGAGGTGAGTTATGGAGTTCTATGAATCCACTTGTCTTTTGTGGTTGGGAATGTCGGCTGTCCTCCATTTACACGTAATTTACATTAAGATGCCTTCGCATTTGCATGTCGGAATAGGGTTTTCATAATCGTCACTCCAGTGGCTTCCAACTTGGCGATTAGCTTAATGGATTTCTCAATTTAATGAAACCCAAACTTCGTAATTGGCTTTTAAAAAGATAGGCTCAAATTTACGATTACTTATTTCAATTTTTTTCCGTTTTCTCTCCGTTCCCTGCTGATCTTTAATAACAGAGCTTATTGTTGTTCCCGTTATTCGAAAAGTATTGGTTAAGTATTTAAGCTGCCACGCTCGGGATGAGGACAATGATTGAAATGAAGGGTTCCTTAGGGTCTGTGACGCACAAATCTTTTTGTTTGATCAGGCGTTTGTTGACAACAAATTCGTTGACGTTAATCCCTCGACAATGGAAGTTTTATTCGAGGAAACGCTGTATGATGGCTCGACCAGCGCAGCGGTATCCTCTTTGACCTAAGTTTAATCTCAGAATAAATATTTGTTTAAAGGATTTTTAGACATTACTGCTTTCAGGCGGGTCACATATTGTTATTATCTAAGTACATAAAGTGGTGATGGTGAAATGGCTATAGCACCCGCGCCTTTTTCCAATGGCGTAAGTTCAAATTATGTTGGACAGCATGTGCTGTTTAGATATCTATTAGAGGCTAATGTGCATATTGTTAAAATTGCCAAACGCGGGCGGTGAAAGAAATTATCATAAGAATACGCGGACATCAAGGTAACTAATATGTGAACTGTTAGTAGTAAGTAAACTGTTAGTACTAGAGAACTGTGGCAATTATAACATTTAAGGCATGACCGAACTTAGCAGTGAGACTTCTGTGCTAATATAATTTTATTACTGAACTAGGATATGCCCGCGACTTGGTCCACGCTTGATATGTAATTCCCGGGACGTAAAGTACCGTAGCATTAAAAAAATAATGTAAGCTGTCATTTTAGGGAAAACTGTGTTGGAATAACCTAATTTTTGCATTCGAACAACTACAAACCGCTCCTGGGAAAATTCCCGCGGGATTACCGGGATAAAAAAATCACACATTTTATTACATAAAATTTGTTATCGATCAGTAAAAAATCACATTGGAATTCAATTTTTTTTAAATCTAATGATTTTAAATCATTCCCAGAAAAATTCCCGCGGGATTCCGATAGTAAAAAGTAGCACCGATTTTAAGTCTAATTGCTGTCGATGGCGATTTGTTGTCGATCAACGAATACCGCAACTAAATCGGCCCCGTAGTTTTTACGTGAATCTCTAAGAAGCACAAGAAATTAAAAAAAATGCATTGTGCTCTCCGTCGTTTATATAGTGTTTTCCAGTTGTTTTTTTTTTAATAGCTTCAGTGTGCATATACGGCATGTTTAAATTTTATAATATTATAGATTCCATCCGAGTAATAAAACATGGAAAGCCTTCGTTGAATTTCTTCTGGTGTTAGAAGTGACATTTTAACGATCGATTGATTCGCGCAAATGTTCAGCTACAGTCATTATATGAAAAAGATAATTTTACGTCGTTCGTTTGTAACAAGCCGCTGTGAGACGGAATTTAATGAAAAACTTAGTAATGTTACTGAAGGTGTCAGAACCGTTCGTTAGTCATTGTGGCGGTCCATTCCAAATAATATAAATTAAAGAAATATTTACTTTCTTATAGAGCGCTGACATACATAGCCTTGGTAGAAAATTCTTGAAACGGTATTTAGGAAAAAAGAACAATGCGTATCTGATCCTAAGTTTTTTAAAGGAATTTAATCACAAGTGCCTTTGATAAATTAAACACAATTTAATTTGGCAGACATATTTATTCATACTTGTTAAAGTTCAGCTTCGTCATTTATAGCAAGTAATTTATATTTACAAATTCGAGTAAAATACAAAATTAAATCACAAAATAAATAAATTTTAATTAAACTTTCTTATTTCTAAACGGATTTTGGTTATCGATAAACCGTTAATACGTTTTTACGAGAATTATTTTGGTCTTTTTTCTTTACGTTCACTTGAAGTTAAGTGTCATTAAGTACAACTGTTTAAAGCCTAACAACGATTTAATCAAACATAACTGATCAAAATACGCAATTACAAGGAAAGTTGACATAGGTTAACATTTTTATTCCAATGTTTCCTAAATGATAATATTTAATTAATGTTTTCATTTTAGAATTAAAAATATGTATACTCAATTCGTAACAACTAGTATTTATGTTGAATGTCAAGAAAAATATATTTTCTCTGTTATTTTCTCTTTAATGTTTATACAATAAATGCTTCGATTATTTACAGATACATGTTTTTATTGCTGAAGACATTGTAAAGTTCACTAGATTGATTCAAGATCTTCGTCAAAACTATTAAAATATGTCTAACAACTATGATAACTAAATGATAATAAGGACTAGTTGTAAAAATAGGTCTAATATTTATATCGAATCTATTAGAAGTATCTCTTTAGCAATTCAATCAATCTTAAAACGTTATTTTCTTAATTCTCAATCGACTGTTTGGGACAAATAACCAACCTCATTTCTATTGAATGAATAAGTGAGGTTGATTTTATGTCAAGGGTTTTTCCTTTTAAGATATAAAAAGAAAATAATTAAATATCGAAGTTGGATAACACACATATTACAGTAATATATTTACAAGCGGTTCAAATCAATTCGTATTATAGAAAATTATGGTTTATAGGTCTTTTTTGTTCTTAACATATTTACACGGCTAATTTTTCTGGTGTTAACCTTACTGTGTTTCATAAATACATATATAAGATTTTTTTAATTTACATCTTTCCTAAATCTAACAAATAAAATAGTATGTGGGCAATTAATTACAACAGCATTAACATTTACAGTGTCCAAACAGTTCTTTAAAACATAGCAATTCACAAAATCTCACAAAAACATCACTAACTTTTGCTTGCACAAGTTTTGTTTTAAAGTATTTAGGCTATCACAATCAACACTCCCTACTTTCACTTTAAAAGTTTTTGCGAACATTCGTCCAAGGGCTTAGGAACTGAAGACGCGGTCTTCCACCGATAACATATCAAAACTGTGACGTCACACTACAACATCCCGGGACCCGGTGTCATTAGCTGGTGTTTCAGGCGCCAAGACTGGTTGGAAACAGTGTGTCGCTGGAGTGAAATCCTCAACTAGTTTCCTTTTCAGAACAGAAGACGATCCTACGTATACGTTGGTCCCAGGGAAAGTGCCTCGTCGTCTTCGCCTCCATACAACCGCAGCGAGTACCGCTAGGCCGAAAGCAATCATAGCTGAGAGACATCCTAATACTAATTCGGATTCAGGAGCTCGCTCCGGCACGCGTTCCCCTCTCATAGAACTAACCAAAACTGACATTAATCGGTCACCTTCACTGACCTGTACATCTTGTACGCTTTCAGTAGACACTCTTTGAGCACGGCTTGTGTCTATAGTCATTGTCTCCGACCTTTCATTGTCAACCCCTGGAGTACGAGATACTAACTCTACTTGAATATGATACACCGTATCAGGCCATAGCGATAGGGTAACTCGAGTAGAATCTGTAAATAAATTTCCTTTAAGACCGCCGCCGTCAACTTCCCAAGTTACTAAGTAAACCCCACGAGCTATTCTTGGTTCCCAAGCAATCTCTCCAATTACTAAAACTTTCTGATGAATAAGAGAAATCTCTTTTAACGTCCATTTATGTTCGTCGTGGTTAGAGGTGTTAGAGTCGTGAGCCACCCAGGTTTCATCTGGGCTATATATTGTAACAAGCCCTAGTGGATCTACGACCAATACTCGCAGCAAAGCTCCTTCGTTGTTTGAAGGAACTCGTGTAGCTAATGCTTGTGTTTGTATAATTTGTCGCCAGGGTCCTTCAGCTGCTCGTCTCATCACGACGTAGACGAGCGGAGTGGGGCGTAAAGCAGCGCGGGGAGCAGGAGGCGGCCAGCGAGCCAGCGCTCCGCTGACACGCATCACCCCCTCACCTTTTGTATGGATGACGGGTTGTGTTTGTGCCGCTCTTGCTGCCTCCGCATGAAATTCGCAGGCAATTTTACACCCGGGGAACTGTTAACAAATGAATTTATAAGAACTTATTTGGATAGTTTAAAAACGAAATAGTTGAATATGTAGAATAGTTTATAACAGCCTATAAACATATTTTCAATTTTAGGCTTCGATGTTGTTAAATAAATTGATACATAAGTTTATCTAATTACAAGTTAAGCACAACAATAATAATATGTATCAATGTACAGAATTTATTTCCGGTGTGAAATTAATTCCGTTGTAGGCGCGTTTCTATTAAATAGATACTTTATTGTATAAAAAACGAAATAGTTGAATATGTAGAATAGTTTATTACAGCCTATAAACATATTTTCAATTTTAGGCTTCTATATTGTTAATTAAATTGATACATAAGTTTATCCAATTATAAGTTAAGCCTAGAGCACAACAATATGTACCAATGTACAGAATTTATTTCCGGTGTGAAATTAATTCCGCGGTAGGCGCGTTTCTATTGAATAGATACTTTATTGTATAACATTAAGATAAAGTTCAAGAAGTTTAAGTACAAAAAACAATAGGCGATCTTATCACTAAAAGCAATTTCTTCTAGAAGCCCTTAGGATGGATTAGAAAAATTTGTAGAACGTGTGGGTTTTGGTATATACAGATTGTGCAGGAAAAAATATGCACTGAAAAATTTGTAGTGAATACATGGCCTTAGGTTGATCTATATCTTATTATAATCAGCAGAAGTTCAACTATTCATTTTTAAAATCTATGCTTCAAATCAGTCATGAGATAAATGTCTTTAATATTTCTATGTCATATATCGTGCAACCTGCTGACCACAGTGAATTGAAAATATTATATATTTATACCATGTTTCACACAAATAAATTATATTTAATTACAAAAGTTACAAGGTTGAGTAAATTACTAAAAAACTTACGCAAATATCCTTTTCTTCGCAAACCGCACCCCATACTTGATAGTTGGACTGCAGAAGCTCACAGTTTTCCCAACACTGCAACAACAAATTCAGGTTTAGAATGATCATCACATAGCTTTGTCACAATTAAGCCGGCCTTTTGAACTCGAGTGATTTATTTCAACGTTGGTCATTAGAGCAAATGGGCGAACGGTACTGACACTAACAAATTTAAAATTATAATGCTCATCTCTTGAACAAGTTAGGCTTAAAACAAATCTCTTTTTGTCAAATTAGTGAACGGTAATGGATTGGTGTTAGAACTGGAGTATATATTTGTATTCTATGTATTGTATTGTGTAGAAAAAAGATGTAATACAGACATCTATTTTTGTAAAATATAAGGATAATTATGTCAGGAATATATTCCTGCTTTTTTTTAGACCCTTATGGATCTTTGGTACATATGTAAATACATATTCATTGTTTATCGGTCTTTTTAATACATTAATAATAAAACAGAGACACATATTTTGTACTCCTAATATGAATTTTGTATAAAAGTAAGCTATTTATAATGTCATTTTCATTTCTGTATGGAATCAAGTTAAAATAAAATTTATCACTTTATATCTACTGCTTCCAGTACTAATTGTAGCAGTATAAACTTTGAAATATATAGAATCACACTTAATATATCAATTTAAAAGTAGCTTTGTATAATGAACGTTGTTATTTTTTTTTGTATTTCAACACGATATTGCGGATAAATCTATTTTTAAGTATCTCGTTTATACGTACATGTATAATTTCTATAAGGGGATAAACATAGGATCTATTATATTCAGGAAAAAAGGATAAGCTCTGTGCAATATAAATTTAGTGTTTAAATGCTAAGCACTAGTGTAGTATGGTGTAGGTACGTAATCTTTCAATAAATAATTTTAAATATATTGGAATTGTATGCGAGAAAAGCAAAAAAAAATCCTGTCTTTTTATAATCAATAATTTATTATTATAATAAACTGTGCTCGTTTCTCAGCTATATTTCTTTTAGTAACTAACAACAGGTTGTTCCTACTGGCAGCGACCTGTCACAGATTTACGACCCGTGACAGGTATCCTTATAACTAATTATAGTTAGTGGTAGTTCGTTTTCCTTGTAATGTTGATTTAATATATTATTATATAATTTACATTGCAAATCATACATGTTTCTGTATTCTGTTTGTTCGTTCGTTCAAGGATCGTTGAAAATGTATCTAGCCAGTGTCGAGCGTTCATGAATTTTCAAGTTATGGAATAATCTCTAAGCAAAAGCCTTAACCCAATTGTAGACCTTTAACAGGCGATAAAAGAGTTCTTGGGACAGTCGAACACAACAACAACACAAATACATAGTTCCTAGTTAAAAGCAATCGATATCCAAATGAATGCTCACGAGTGTATCATTATCCGCAACCACGTTTATTTGAACATCCTACGATTTCTTGAGAATCTGTTCAATTCAACTTCCTTGTTGATTACAATAATGAACATTAATTAGTGACTTTGTCGCCAAAAATGAATAATATAATACGAGTTTTAAAAAATCATGGTAGTAGACATGATACGCTCAAGAGAATTGGGCATCCTACAACTATTGTTTACTTTTAACTACTACATATTAAAATTGTTCAAAATAAAAGTGCACAGCAAAACATCACTCTTCAAGTTTCCGCTAAAAACTCTATGTTCTATTGTAGGTAAAATATGCCAAAACTATGTTCAAATATTTTCAACGTCATTAGTCAAAGTTGAGACTAACTTGACATTTGCTGTTGCTACGTTTATTAATTACTAGTATCGACAAAATGCTTTTCATCCTACAACGTTTGATGTGACACTTTTATTACTAGTTAGGATAGAACTATCACCTTGTGTTTGAACATTTCCACTAATTATAATTTGTAATAAATTGCGTGTGGAGGGAGAGGTGGTTTGTCGCGTTTATGGTTCAATAAATGGGATACTTAGATACAGTTTCATTATGTTCGTCATTCGGTTGTCCGTGTGTTTATAGATCACAGGTATTTTTCGTATATATCCGGTAGAATCTTCTGGAACCCATCGTTAATTTTACTTAAAGGATTTAGAATTATATTATATAGATGATTTATTATATTCTATATCTATGAACTTGTTATAGGATCAATATAAAGGGTGGCAGTCCATACATGTACCAAAAGAATGATTTTTATTAATTAAGTTTTTAACTAGTGACTTTTTTTTTAGGTAAACATAATGTTTTCTTACGTTTTCGCGACTTGTATACATAATAAAACTATGTTGTAACGGTTTTAAGTGCGGTAATTTATTTGATTTTTGTTATTCCGACGTTTCGGCCACTTTTCAGTGGGCGTGATCACGGAAGACAAAGATGTCAAGTGTCAACGAGTATTGTTAAAGTTTTATTTAGCCTACCGCCAACTTGTTCATTTTAATTATATAGTTTTAATTTTGTTTATGATTATTATTTACTTTATGGGAGCTTAATAGGTAAACATATTAAGTGGTGAAATATGTTTTTAAAGTCGTAAAAATGCTCCCACTATTAATTAAATGGTATAAAAAAGTCAAGCAATTGATAGTATCTATGTGCTTTTTGGTATAAATATACGTAATGTTTTCAATTATATTTTTATCGAATTCGGCAGCCAAATAGCGAAGAAGATAAACCTTTGTGGCCACTACAGCATATTCACTGTGCGTGATGTGATATACATTTACATGTTTTCTTTCAATTCTTCATATGCCATTATTTTTTACAGAACTTTTTAGTACTTATCGCTTTCTATGTATAATATCGATTTTGTACATGGGTTATAACGGTTTCTTACCATGAGTAAATATTTAAAAAATGATTATTAACAAATATAACAATTAAAATATATTAATCGTATATTGAGTTAAGAATCTACTAATGGTGTTCTCTTTTCTTTCACCATATCCCAATTATTTGGGGTCGGCACAACATGTCTTTTCCTTCCACACTCCTCTACTCTGACATACGTCTTCTGTCAGACCACATATCATCATATCATCCTTCACACAATCCATCCATCTTTTTTTGGTCTACCTTTACATTTATACCCATCTATCTTGAAGTTTAACATTCTTTTTGTCACGTGACTTTCATCCCTCCTCATTGTATGCCCATACCAACTTAATCTTCTTCCTCTCAATTTTTCATTCACGGGTGCAACTTTCAAAGATCCCCTTATGTACTCATTTCTTACCTTATCCATTCTTGTGACACCACACATCCATCTCAACATTCTCATCTCAGCTGAGTGGAGACGTTTGTGGTTTATCGCTTTAGTGGCCCAACATTCCGAGCCATATAGCATGACTGGTCGTATGACAGATTTATATATTTGTCCTTTTAATTTCAGTGGTATTAGTTTGTCACACGTCACACCGGTTACCTGTCTCCACTTTAGCCATGCTACATTTATTCATATTTATACATCCCTCTCTATATCACAATTACTCTGCAGTAGTGAACCAAGGTATCTGAATTCGGGGGTACATGGTAGTGTGGCTGGTTGTAGTTTAAGAGGCACAGCACTAGAGATCCAGCCAAAATCACAAAACAGGTATTCGGTTTTGGTTCTGCTGATTTTTAATCCAACGCCCTCTAGCGCTTGCCGCCACCTGTCTAGTTTGTGTTAAAGTGCCACCCCAAATTCATCCACCAGGACAATATCTACTGCGAAGAGCATGCACCAGGGGGCCTCATCCTGTAGCTCTGCGGTCAGTGCATCCATGACCAGCAGAAACAGGTAAGGGCTTAGGGCGGATCCCTGGTGCAAACCTACCCTCACAGGAAACTTGTTCGTGGTTCCTACTGCGGTGCGGACTTGTGTACTAACATTCTCATACATGCTTTCTATCAGTCTTACGTACTTCTCTGGCACTCCTTTCGCTCTGAGAACCCACCACAGAACTTCTCGGGGAACGCGATCGTATGCTTTCTCTACATCTATGAACACCATATGGAGATTTTTATGTACCTGTCTGTATTTTTCCATTAGTTGGCGTATTGAAAATATAGCATCTGTTGTGCTACGACCCGGCATAAACCCGAACTGGGATAGCGTCACCTCCGTTTCCTTCCTTTCGTAATCGGTCCTCAATCACTTTCTCCCATGCTTTCATAGTATGTGACAGCAGCTTTATTCCTCTATAGTTATTGCAGTCTTGGATGTCACCTTTTTGCTTGAATATGGGCACCAGATATGATTAGTGCCACTCCTGGGGTACAGTCTTTTCGATCATCAACTTATTAAAGAATAAAGCCAGCCACATCCTTCCATCTGATCCCACTGCTTTACCATTCTTCATCTTTCGCAATATATCTTGCACTTCATCCACACTTATTGCATTCACTAGCCCCATATTTCCTTTCAAGTCTTCTAGTTAATGTTGCCACACATTTTCTTCATTCAGCAACTTATCAAAATATTTCATCCATCTCGCTTTTATACTGCAGCCATCCGTCAAAACGTTTCCATCTTCGTCTTTTATACACCTGATGTGAGTCATGTCCTTACTTTGATGATCTCTTTCTTTGGCAAGTCGGTACAACAGCTTTTGCCCTATGCTATTTCGTATGTTTTCGTATAGCTTATTCCGAACCCTGGCTTTTGCTGTAGCCACCGCCTGTTTTACTTGCTTTTTTATTTGTTTGTACTTTTCTTTGGAGGACACTCGGTACTCTATATCAGTTCCACATAAATCTCGCTGCCATTCTTTAAAAGCATTCCTCTTTTCTTTTACTCTTCCCTGGATTTCCTCACACCACCACCAAGTTTCTTTGCTAATCTTGTTAGCACCTTTCGTGCTATCTAATCTACTAATGGTATATTAAGTAATAATACCTATATTAAGTGTTTTATACGCTGTAGACGTCAACAACGGCGCCAAACTTCTCTCATATTTATTATTATGTCATCTGTATTCACATAAATCATTATACGAAATAAATAATTTACTTATACAGCAAAGAGGAAAACTTTCAGTTACTTTAGTGATATGTCTTACCCATAAATATATCAAACTAACAATACATTACCCATAATAAGACGAGTGTTAGGAAACTATGTCACTATAATCTGTACTATACATTTATTAAACTTATAATAAGTATATATATCCCACTATTGGACACGAGCTTTCCCATTCATAGTAACGGTGTAGAATTAATATCAATATGCAACACGTGGTTATTAATTATGCACATTACGACACATTTTTTCCTAAGCAGTACATGCTCTTTACGAGCATTCGAATTCACGTTATTGGAATGAGACGTGGATATCTTAGCCACTGAACCACCATGACGTATAATAAACTTATATAAAGCGAAAAGAGTAAAAAATGAATAGTTTATAAAATCAATAAATAGATTTGCAAAAGAACATTGTATGTTCTTGAGCCAAGGAAGTTAACAATCGTGTACCTAGTTACATAAACGAGGATAGAGTTGCGACTAAACTCAACAACACAGAACAGAATAAGTATTGTTCAAGGCTGGTTCTTATATTATCTTAGCAGTTAATTGGCCTCAACTACTGCTTAAAAATTTGCGTAAGCTCTGTACTACTAATGTGAAATTTCTATCAATGGTAAGGAAGGAATGAATAGCAAATAAGATAGGAACTGGCCATGAGTCGTTTACTAGCGAACAGAAGCCATCAAATTGTCAAATGATTAAAATAATTTAATATGAATTATTTATATTATTTATTAAAATGACCCGCACTTTTGAAAGGCTTGCATGCGTCATGGGAAAGCCACGTAAAGGCCTTTTTGACAATGAAATTGTTGTGGCGAAACCCCAACTTTTCTTATTCTCGTATAAGAATATAAGCTCCGATGAACTATCAGGAAGTCAAAATATAACAAAAATTACAAAAAGTGCTTGGAGTTAATATACATATAGATAGCGACGCAATGACTGATGTTGATACATAGAAAATATATTATTATTTTCATATTAAAAGAACCAAAGCATAGTATCGAAATGACTGATAGACACATAAAATCAATTTCTGTGTTAACCAAGGCTGTGGATGTGTATGAAGTTACCTTCCTAAGAACACTCACCATAAAGCAGTCGGGGCCTTGCAAACACGACGACTCCCCGCTGGGCCTGGGCGCCGCAAACTGCGAACAAACATACCAAAATGTTACTCAATTTATACGTATTTAATTAAAGAAAACGTATAATTAATTAAATCTTGTCGATTTTATGTCGCTTATTTTATAACGACTGTAATACGTTCCAATCAAATACCCAACTTATTTAAACCTACGTTGATTAAAAATTTAAATTTGGTCTCTAACTACAATACAAAGAAAGATTATAGGGCAGTTAACTTAATAAGCAATTAAAAATATTTATCAAGAAAACTTTATACATAAATTGACGTATTCGATTGTTATTAATGTTCACAGTTTAAATTCTTTACTTTCCTACTTACTGCAGCGAAATAACAAGAAACAAATTAGAAATAGACTTAAAAGTTTAAATTAGGCGCCTAAATATTTAAAAGCAGTTATCAAATTTCATGGACCGTCATTCGATTCAAGTACTGCATTATCACCTAAATTCTAG
Source organism: Dendrolimus houi (assembly GCA_039645545.1). Taxonomy (NCBI): domain Eukaryota; kingdom Metazoa; phylum Arthropoda; class Insecta; order Lepidoptera; family Lasiocampidae; genus Dendrolimus; species Dendrolimus houi. The sequence continues at coordinate 13,458,161 of CM077132.1, forward strand.
ACCAATATTTATTTACAAACTTATGTTTGATATGTTCATTGATCGTCCGACACTATTAAAAACTATTTTCATATTATTCACACTAGGTGAAATAGACCCCACTTTACCTAATATATATTTGATCTTTTGTTAAAGTCGACTATTATTATCGGGAGAGTTAAGAGAGAAAATAAAGTGAAATCTAATTAAAACATTGGTCGACTTGCAAAGCTGTAATAGGGAACAAAATATACTTAATAAATAAATTCATGTTTAAAATAAAGGAAGGATTACAGACAGCATTCAAAAGAATAAATATAAGTTATCTTTTCTTACTTCTTTTTATAAAACAATAAGTTAATCCCCTGTTCATATATAAAATCCATCTCAAAAATGCCGATACAACTAAAACCTTTCTTTATCTAAATTTTGTTTGTGATCCAATCGTTAAAGCTCATCGGCTTACTGGATTCTCTAAAAGGATCTCTCTTCACATAATTATTGCTGTACTGGAATTTTTGTTTATTTAATATTTCAGTCAAATTACTTAACGAAGATTTTTCTTAAGCTGATTTTGGTGTACCCGAAGGATTTAATAAACCTGTAAAATTGTAAACAATTGTTCTTTTAAATCAAAATAAAAAGATAGCACTTTACCAAGACTATTTTCAAAGAATACAGACTACGTTTATTCAAACGAAAAACAGGTTTTATTATTTTTGAAATCTCAAACTAAATACAAAAGGAAAACAAACAACTTTCCTACATTTGTAAGGATTGACCTAGAATATTCCACGCGACTTCATCAAAAGAAATATCAAAATTCATTACAGCTACTCCATATATTTAGTCCCGAAACGTAACATACCATAAGGAATTATATCGCTTTTAGGCACATATAAGTTTAGGTAAGTTACTGAAATCTAGTTCAAATTGCTAAATGAAGTAGGCGTGCAGTGCAGCAGCATATATCTCTTCAATTCGCGACGTCTGTTACTCCTAATGACATCAAGTCGAAAACTCCAATAAAAAAGTGACATTTAATTATTCGACGAAGCCCAATGCATTTACTCGTTATCTCGAGTTGAAAGAGGGTTTTGTCCCAGAGAGTGAAATAAAAAATGTTCGATTCGAACAGCCAGTTTAATGTATTTGATAAAAGTGACAGCCATCTGCTTACCGTCGGTTGGCCGGTCGTTTTAATTGCCTGATATGCCAATGGCTGGGACATTGCAGGATTAGAGTGGGTATTCACTGTTCTGGTGCGGCTTCATCTGGGATAAAGTTGAAGGTATACGCCGTTTCACGCAGATGTGGCGATGGGTGTAATGTGCAATTTGAGATGCGACATTATTAATGACTAACAGATTTTTTAGTTGCAGTTTAACATTTGTGTGCAGTTCGATACTCAGTTTTATTAAGTAGCGATTTTTTAAATTAAATTAAATATTCACTCGATAGTATATGATTAATTCATCATGATCCTTTGAATAACTGTGGAAATTGTTTCAAGTCAGTCAAAGAACAGCGATATGAAATATACTGAAGCAGTTATTAAGTTTATTCTGAATACCTACTTAGGTATATATAAATATCTTGTGATAACTATGATATTATTATTAATAAGTTTCGTATAGGAACTTTGTAAAAAAATGTACGTAATCTTTCGTTTTATTAACAGGACTATAGGAAAATTACAATTGATTGTTAGTTATTAGTTATTTACAAATGCATTTTGCAACGTCTTTCTGTGTTCAAAATTTAGTTTCTCGCCTAGTTGTTCGAAAACTATGCTTAATAATCCTGTTGTTGGCCGTACGTATCTACAAACACCCTAATGTTGTAAAGTCGTGACGAGGAGTTTATGTCAAATGTCATGGACATATCCCTTCAGCAGTTTGTCCTCGTCAAATATGTCCGTATCTTTAAGTAATAAAACGCTTGGTTCTATGCCTTTAAAAGAACTTATATTATTTATTGTAACTTTGTCAAGAGGATAGGAGTTAATTTCTTTTATTTTGTGTTACGATGATTCATACTATAATTAGAAAATAACATAGTTGTTGTTGGTTTTACTGACTAAATGGATAAAGCGTTTTGATTGCGTTTGTCAGCGGCATGTGATGGTCGAAGTTTTGTAACGATTTGGACTTAGCTGTGAATCTTCATAGGCAATTAATGAATTTTTATTTGTTGAAATACAGGTTATACCTATATGTACATTAGATGGTAGCAATGTTAAAGATCTCCTCGTACATGCCTACCCACATAAAACATGTATATAGATATCATAAACATATTTAGGTACATATACTAAGTCGATATTATACCTATAAGCTATCATATTGACATGTAAATGTTATAAATTACAGTTACAGCTTTGAACATCAATCAAATATTTACACATATAAAATAGAAGAAAACAAATACACATTACACGTGTCAACGTTAAAATCTAATTATGTTTTACTTCAAACTAAAAACTTCAAGCCACCGTTCTTCTCTACCATATTGTTCTACTTGTGCTTTACTTGAACTTCAAAATGAGTCTAAGCATGAGTTTGGCCAGATATGTCTTCATTGTTTAAACTACTAGGTACTACTACTCCACCCAGGCTTGCTCTGTTGCTTTATTTTGCTTATGAACTCTGTCCAACTTCCTAGAGTTAAAAAACTTTCATATGTTCATCTCTGTTATCTAAAGGACACATAATCAGTTTTATGATAATCGCTATATCCAAACCAGTGACGAAGGAACAAATACACACACAAAGTCAAGTTTTCATTTACATGTCAGTATACATTTTTCATCACTTTCGAGTTAAAATATACACATAGAAACAGCATTCAAAAAAATACTAAACCCACCGAAATACTTCGAGAACCTTAGGAAAAACTTAAATAATACATCTTTAAACGGTGAATAAAGTAATGTAAAGTGGCACTAATTAGGTTAATATATATAGGTATATGTTAAGTATATATATATATATATATATATATATATATATATATATATATATATAATAAAAAAACAACATAATAAATAATATAATATTTAAAAAAAACATATACCTTAGACATAAGGCACACACTGCAAATGCGCTTCCTCACAACACCAGCATGTAACAGATACACTCTACATTAGTATAAGTTTAGTATTAAAATTAGAATAAATTAATATAATAAGTTATTCTTAAGGTACACTACAACATACACATACATTCAATAAATGTCACACACAATAATAAAAAAGCGTGTATAAATTCTAAACTTCTTTCTAAATTAATTTGTAAAAAAGGGTACGGAACTAGTATACGTAGTTATTTAATAAAAAATAAAAAATTGACGGCCTCTGTAGTTGAGCGGGCTGAGCCTTTGCCGGCTTACCTCACTGCAACGCAGAGGGCTCCGGGTTCGATTCCTGGTATAGTAAATTTCGGAAACGTATTTTCTCCGTTATTTACTATGGTCTGGGTGTCTGGTATCGGCCCCAGAGTGGTCCGTTGTATATTACCCATAACACAAGCGTAACTTGCTTAATTTGAGGATATACAGTGTGTGTTTGTCTGCCGATTTATTTTAAAAAATAAAAAAAAACGGTGAATAAGGATTATTAAATAATTAGTGATATTTCATTAATAATTGTATTAATTGTTCGTAGTTATTGCGTCTGTATTGTGGCAGTTGTTGGTAAGATCAAACAAACAAATTATATATCTATGTACATAATATAATAAAAACGTGTTCTCAAATTCCTTATTTGAGCAATGTTAATAGATTTTATGAAAGTGTTAATGGGAGCTGATTGTTTACAAACCCAAAAGAGCCTATTTATAGTACCTGTACCAGATATCCACGGCAAAACACGTAGCGTCCCACCTTAATTTAATATACTGATTAGGCAAAAACAAACTTTGTGGGGGTTTTCTCTAACAAACGCTAAGTTTCGTAAATCCTAAAATAAAAACAAAACATCGAATTAAGCTACTTGTAAAGTCAGTTTGTTACCACTACAGCACACAAGCTCAACATTTTCGCAGTAAATCCATGAGATTTGATACAGTCGTCAAGTTGCATCTTTCTTTATTACTACGTAATTTACAATTACTTAAACCTAGTCAATTATTAGTAAATTAATCTTAATTTATTATGAATAGATGCCTAGTTACAACAGAATTATTTAATAATTTCCATATTTCCTGTTTGATTCCTTCACAGTTGACAATAATATCATTGGTTTTTTTTAAATCTTTATTTAGAAAGGGCTTTGCCGCTTAGCGGCCATGTCACCCCGTAAAGAACACAAATCCTATATACATTTCTAATCTAATATCTAATTAATAAAAAACATAATTGTTAAATTGTATGTAAGTAACACGAAATACAAATAACTGACTAATAATTTACAAGGTCACATAATACCGAATATTGAACTCGAACATTGTTACAAGCTGAAATTAATAACAAATATAACTATGTAACTAAAGCGCTGTGATTAATGATACACAGTATTTATTAATCTAGGCGCAAAATGGCTTCTGAATTGTAATGAAAGTAGGAATTCGGCCGCCTTAGTCTTAAACCTTGTATTATTTATATTTAACACATTTGGTTAAAAAACTTGCTATTTAAGATAATAATTTGAGGTATATTAGTACCTATATCTCACATACATAAGACGGTCATAATACTACCACGTGGAGAAGTTTATATTGGGTTAATTTTGTGCTTTTTTTATTGCCAAAAGCTGGCAAACAGGCAGACGGTCCACCTGATGGAAAGTGGTTACCGCCGCCTATGGACGTTTGCAACACCAGGGGCGTTGTCAACGTGTTTCCCGCCTCGAAGAAATTTTATAACGGCCTTCTTAAATGACCCAATGTCTTAAGCGCAGAGGGAAAAACGCGGCGGGAAGTTCTCTACAAGTCGTCAATGTACGCGGAACAAACGTTCTAGAGAACCGTTGCGTAGTTAAGCTTGGTAGCTCAAGGAAATGAGGGTGAACATCCCGCCAATAGTGAGCTTTGCAGTGGTAAAAATGCGGCGTTGGCACCAAATCGAAGAGTTCCTCGGGACACTCCCCGTTGTACAGACCTTAGAATACGCAGAGAGAGAGAGGCAAAATCTCTCCGTAGGCTAAGCGATTCTATACAATACGTCAGTAAGGGATCGTAGTCTATACGAACGACGCGACGTTGGATGGAGTCGAAAGGGTCAGCTTATTTAAAAATGTATCCCATCCCGCCTTTCTATCCTATTCTAAGGCTGGCAATGCGTTGGCCTCACTCGTGGTTTTGCAAACGTTTATAGGGGACGGTAAACACTTTCTGTTGGCTGGGCCATCTGCCTGTTTGCAAGCTTCACAATTTTAAAAAATATATTGATGAATACAGATTCAAAAACAGTTTTTACTTTCGTAAGTTCGATTCAAATAGTCTTCTATTCATATCTGTTCCGCCATCTTGGAATAATAATGATTGTGTCATTTTAGATGAAAACAAATCAATTCTAATATAACATACGTCCTAATATATGTATAAATGTAAAAGTGAGTTTTTTCTTTACTAACTTGTAAAATATGTGATTATGTTTTGCATGCTTTCGATAACGAGGACAAACATAACTTTTTATCTCCCAGAATAGAAGATTCCATGGCATAGAGATCCACATTTTACGCGAGCGGAACCAAGTGGAAAGTCAGTGGATTTTATTAAAAAAGTTTTTAAGTATTCCATTACAATTCAGGATATTAGAAGCCTAAGTAGAACAAATAAGGCTATTGTTAGAAATACTTGTAAGGAACCCTGCGCGAACAATGGGAACAATTCACAAAATGTACCCACTTAACCGACCACGTTCAAGAGTAAAACATTAGAAAGCGTATTACATCAAACAAAGAGTAGCTAAGGAAAACAAAATTATTCTTTTGGGTCACTATCATTCCGGCTAATGACGCCAATCTGTGGAAGGCCATCAAGCAGCACTGACTATCCACCCGTTATTATTTGTAATCATCGTAATTTTTCACACAATTTATTTTTTTGGTCCACTATACTACGGAGCTCAGAAGTGTTATTTCACGTCAACTAATGATAACAAAAAACATACTCAAGATTACTTACCCGGCCTTCAGTAAATACAAGTTATTTCGTCACTTTCTTAGCCTATGCCGCCTTAAAAATAGGCCGTATAAATCAAGCAAAATTAGAAAAGACAGCGAAAGCCCGACTGATCTAGATTAATTGCTCATTGTATATTTAATGTTAATAAATTTTTTTTAATAAAAAAAGCACGAACATGAACTTTCGCTGTTCTAAATACTATAACATTGAACTTTTATACCAATTCAATTACTAGAACTATTGTATCGCACGACTTCGACTCGAGATTTTGAAATATGAAAGTCAACAAAACAAAACGAATGAATATACTTCGGCAACTGCAAAGGGAAGTGAGTGAATAATGAATGACGGTGATTGAAAACATAGACCGTCGAGTGGTACCGTATTTATGTTAGATGCCGCCGCAGATTACCCTTTTGTTAATCAAACAAAGTTTATTGAATTTTATTTAATTAATAATCTTTCGTTTGACTTTTGATACCATTCAGTACGATAAATGAGTGTCTTGAATATATCGAAAGATCATCGAACTATCGGAATTTCAACCGAGACATGGAATAAAGCGAAGAGTGAAAAACATGTTCTAATGCATATCCTAATAGTTTTATAAGTCGACCGTTAACCAGAATTTAAAATTAGGGTCGGGCGATGGATTACATTTTTAAAACTGATTTCGGGTCATGGGCACCGACATTAAGAAGTTTGAAAAATCCATTAAAGATAATCGGCTATAACCCGGACCCTGTGCTGCGCTTGGGCAGGAACTAATCGATCGACAGGCGCACACATAGTCGTTTACAATCAATCCATCAGCGTTTATGTAACGCGCAACTACCGCGGATCTTCATTTATCATTTTGTTTTGTGGGTAGCAAGCGCACGCTCTTGGGGGCCAAAGCAAGTTCTCGGATACAAAACAAATACCACGGCCTTACGAAATATGATATGTAAACAACCTTTTTTTCTTTAATTAAACAGCTCGACTCAGAGTCAATCAATCTTAGTTTGTTGCATATATTTGACTTTTATACCAAAATGTAGATGAACCAAGTCGAATAAATCCCACACAGTCGTATCTTGATGTGAGGCAGCATCAATTAGAGTCTATCACAAATTGCGATCTTATCGCTAACAATAAACAATGGTGAGTGCGACATTTGCATGTAACTTAGATAAGAGGAAAAACATTAAACACCTAACAGCCTCCGTTGGAGTGAGAAGCAAAAACAGCATGAATTATGATTTCACATAAAGATAAAATACAATCTAAGCTGGCGCGCCAAATGGCGATGAAAAAATGAAATTTTCTCGACAGAACAGATACTTCGTTGAGATGAGAGGCAAGAAATAGGGCAAAAATAGTGTGCGTGGTGTGGGTAACGATTAATCTGATGGTGGAAAAGAAATACATGTGTTTTATTTTGCCAGCATGGGATCCTTATTTGTTATAATACCTCAGTAAATGATGCTAAAAGTAAGACAGTACCTAGTGCTTATAATTCAAACAGATTCAATAAAAATCTCGAGTGAAGATCCTCTAAAGAATGTTGAATAGCAAATGTGTACCATGTCTCCAACGTACGCTAGTTGTTATTTTATTTGATCTGCTGTAGGTAAACTCTATTACCGGTCCGTTTTTACAAGTAGAAATTCAATTTCTGTTCCGTTCGAAGTCTTAGTAAAACTGGGTTATTCAATATAGACAGGAATGAAATTAACTAAAAAGAAAACTAAACATCATTTTAAACAGTTAAAGCTAGTAATTGTATTGAAACTTTCAATATTTATTTCAGTTATTAGATTAGATAGGAAAAAAAATTGTTATTTAATAGATATATTTTAAACTCGTTTGCGCTTATATCGCACCCTTAGAATTATAGAGACCTAATTAAGAATATCTAGTTATAAAATTTTGTACCTTATTATTTATGTAATAGATATTTAAATCCCATCATTCAAAATTTTGTTTTAGATCTCTATAATTTTAAGGGTGCGATATCTAAAAGCTTTTTGAATTAATAAGATGTGAGAAGAAAGTTTTTCCTTCAAATGTGTTCAAAGATTTATAAATAAAGTATATGTAGAATAATAATTAAAAGGTGTAGATAGTTTCCAGTAGGTATAAAAGCTTATTTCATTAAACTTAAATTAAGTTTTCCAAATAGCGATTTAATTACAATAATATATACAATTCATTATAGTAGACATTAAAAATAGAAAATAAAATCTTTTCATTACTGTATTCAATTTATATCAATTTGAAGCAATTCGGTAGATCCTAATAGTTATGGCCGGTTACTATATCTTAAAAACCGTTATTTGCCCTACTACTATCGGTTAAAATTTGACATAAGCTCCATACAAGTGATGTCAAAATTCAACCGATAGTAAGGCAAGTGAATGAATAGGAACCAGCCATTAGAGAAAAGGCACAATAATTAATTGTCAGATTACAATTTTCATAATAAACCTACAAATAAAAATCATAGATACATACTTAATGAATTATCTTGAAACAGAATTGTATAAAACATTTTTAGAGCTTGAAATAACACTTCAAAAAGATGCAGTATCACAATAAACGATTAATGAAAAATATGTCCTCTTTGGCAATAAAAGATGGCATCGGTATCATTAGCCCGGGCGATGATATGAATTTTTCATGAAATATGCCCTTCTTATATCTCTCCTATATTACGGCGTATGGAACGTTATTATCTTTATCAGTCTCTTCGAGTTTTTGCGCTCGTTTGATTGAACGCAACTATTTCATCTCGACTTCGAAGCAAGGCCTTAAAATATTGCTCTAAGTCGTTTAGAATCGTGAGAATGAATTCATTAAACACTCAAAACAGCCAATAAAGTTATATTCCCTTAAATTGTTTAAACAAAACAAAGGACTTAGGAACTCCATAATGCTTTTTATAATACAAAATAAGCAATGCTTTGATCCGTTTACTTATTTTGATCGCATCCTGCCAATTTACTTTATTTTTAAATTATAAGGTCATTATTTTTTTTCATCCTTTGCCTTCGATCACAGCGACTATAATTATGATGATAGTCGTAATCTTTAAACTATTTTAAAATTATAGTAAGTTCGGTTTACCATTCTTTAAAACAAAAAATAAATTTATTAATATCATGATATTTTATAAACTATGTTCATTGGAAGTGTTTTAGTTTTCATTGTTATAAAAATATTATTAGTATAATATTATATCATATATCTAGGTAGAAGTCTTTCGAATTAGCTGCAATGTATGTAGGTAAAAAGGTGTATACACCTATACAATATACTTAAATTATTATATTTTATGACATAGAAAAGAATTTTCTTCAAACATCTTTTGACTGAACTCTTAATGGTTGGACCGATTTTGATGACATTTTTTGTGCGTGTTCAAGCGGATTCGAGAATGGTTTCGATTCACAATTGGACCGGTAGGTGGCGCTGCCAGCAGGTTCAAAAAATTTCAAGGTAGGACGTCTGCCGGGACTTCTAGTACTGCATATTCTGCGAAGATTAACTTTTTTATTATCTTTAATAGACGACTCTTGAAGAACCCCCATATTAGAGTGCTTTGAAAATATTCAAAAATTTCGTAAATATGTTTTTTTTTCTAAATGTATAGTAACCGAGATATCTGCTATAATAGATTATTGTCTTAAAGAGTTATTTCCAACATTACTTTGAAATCCGGACAAATAAACCAGCATTTCTCGAAACTAAACAGAACATAATAGTTCCTTGTAATCCCTAACATGTCTGTCGTAAAGGGGAAGAGATTTGTGGCTTGGACATATTAAATAAACTAACATATAACTGCTGTTAAAGGATTAAGAAATTTAGAGATTTCTTACAAAATACCTCAGGTTTTTGTTTACTTTATAACTAGTTACCATATCTTACTTGAAGCTCAGGGTTTCCAGATGAAATTTACGGAAATACCCCATATACGTCAAAAAAACCTTCCCAAGACGACACTATATCAGAAACTTTCCCCAGTATTCCCCATATATTTCGAATGAAAAAATTGCACAAGTGTGTGTCGGACCACGCACAGTGACGGATTCCGTATTTTCGTTATTTTTTTAAGTCTTCAAAAAAGAAAGAGGTTCGCAATTCGTAATGTAAATATTATTTTTTATAATTTGATTACAAAAGCAAAAACCATCATAATTATTTAATAGAGATCTGTTTAGATTTAACTTTTATTAGTAACTAGCTGACCCGACGAACTTCGTACCGCCATATTTTCTGAATTCCTAAAATACTGTTTGATGACATAAAAACAAAATCACCAGAATCGGTCCAGGTGATTAGGAGGATTCTAGAACCCAATCTCAGCGCCACCTACGGGTTCCAATTGTGAATCTAAACCATCTGGGGAGCCATACAAACACACAAAACAAACTTCATCAAAATCGGTTAAGTCGGGATAAAAAGTATCCTATGTCCGTCTCCTGGTTCTAAGCTACCTCCCCACCAATTTTCAGCCAATCGGTACAGCCGTTCTTGAGTTATAAATGGTATAACTAACACGACTTTCTTTTACATATTTTATGCTATCTCTAATATTTTATGGCATTTTTAGTAAGATAAGGGTAATAAAACACGTTCCCAATCTTCTCAGCGCTGAAATTCATCGCCCCAAAAAGTCCTCAACTACAAAACAATTTCCCAAAATAGGGGAAAACTCACAATCTGGACCCTGTTGAAGCTTTTAAAATGTTTGGCTTACATGACATGGCGCTATATTATTGTTTGCTATATTGCCTTAGTGTCGTTGGTTGAATTCTGGTGGCACCTGGCAGAGTTTATGAATGGATTGCACAGATGTTGTACGCATTGTATTAAAAATCATTACAAGTACCACATTTTAACGGTAAAGCGAAACATTTGGACTATCCAGTCTAACGTATCCGTATCCGTTTACTCTTTCATATTTCTTTCTTGTCGAATTTGACTTACATATTTCAGTAACTTACACCAAGCTAACCGAAATATGATTAGTACTATTAATATTACCTGTTGAACATTTATTTTCTTGTTGAGCCTATGTCCCACTGCTGAGTCTCTTAATCTTTAAGGAAACAGATATTTACTCTGCACGTCTACCCCGCTTATATGAATTGGATTGGAGATATATTAAAAGATACCTAATTATTTTATAATATGAAACATACGACTTTAACATTGTTTTTTGTATTACTAAATCTACACCATTTTACTAGACCATAAAAATGGTTATTGTATAAAATGAAGTATCAAAATTTATCGTCGTTGTTCCATCTGTGACACTTTACGAGGATGACTATAAAAATCACTTTCTATGTTGTATTTTTAAAGGGTATGATGAATTTTCGACACATAAATATCGTTGAAGTTATGGCTCGCCGTATACTTTTTTATAACTTAATCGCCATTAGAGAGCAATACCGGTGGACAGGGAACGCTTCGCAACGCGGTCTTGGCAAGATGCGCGGCCACTTAACGTAAGGCATGGAGCCAGTTTTCTTGTTGGAAATGTATGCTATTGTCTCCGTTGAGATATAAAATACCGATATGACCCTACGACGTCTTCGTTGCAAGAAATATTCAAGGGATACGGCCCACACTTTTAATAGTGGTTACATCATTTCCACACAATGAGAGCGCCGTCCACACCCATTCTCTGTCCGTATGATTTGAAATTATAGCACCGTTTTATTTGCTCTGGGCGCATTTATATGCGGTCTCCGAGCCGCACAATGCGCCACAATATTATATGTTAAGGCACCTACATACAAACCGTGGCTTGCGTCGCGGCGGCTGGCGACCGGCTTCAGCTGAGAGCGATCTGTCGCATATGTGTCGCAACACTCGCTCGTGTGGGAGTCAGAATGAAGCCGTAATTTAATCCTTGATTGTGTTCCTATTTAATTTATTCGCCGTATGATCAAATTTGGTACGTGATTGTGACCATTTATATCACTGTTAGGCCGACGCTGGCAGCTTGGTTTAATTCAGCTTTTATATGGAAGTTTACCCGCCTAACAAGGTTACTTTGTGCCTATTTGAATGTACATATGTACAAAATTAAATATAACTGTGTATAAGCTTTGTCTGCATCAAAATTACAGGGTGTTCATAAATAAATGCAGACTTCACATTGTGTTCTCAGTATAATAACTTAGTATGCTGAAAGGTAACGTTGACACATATCGTAATACCCGCATTTAGGTGTGTTAATACATAATTCATCCGCAGTAAAATTATAAATGCGAAAGAATTTGTTTGTCTTTTAATTTATAACGGTCAGGAATCTGAACTTACTCGTTACATACATTTGTGAATTTTATGTTTTTCTGTATTGTTTGCTTTAGAGACGAGTTTTTTAAAAATGACGAAATTTCCTACAAATATACGTAACCGAAGTATTAGTACTTATAATTATAATATTAAAAATTCACTAACCTACTAGCACTATGAAGTCTAGGAGTTTAAGATAATGCTTCAGTTGAATTGACTGACATTCCTGCACATGCCGGACTAAGACCTACAATACGGGACATGTCTGCGGCATAAAAATTCCGATTCAATGGATATTTCGTTTGATTATAGGTGTAAGTTTGACAATCAGAATAATATACGTTTGTTAAGAAGACTTATTTAATCAAGACAGATAGATAGAAAACGCTTTATTGTTTACGACATTTATATTAAATCAACAATTTACAGAAGTCCCATTAAACAGTTAAGGCAGGAAAAATGGGCGGTCTTATCGCTTTAGAGTGTTAGAGCAAACTCTTCCAGACAACCCGTATCAATCAAGATACGTACTGTGTTTACTTAGCATTTTAATGAAAAGACATACAATTCAAGTTTCGTTGAAATTGTTATGTTCAAAAACAACGCTTTCAGCATATTTTACAAATATGAATAAGAATAATAAGAAAATAACTTCGACAAGCAAATAAAATTATTCCTCGAAACCCATCGATTTTGAAGGACATTTTTGTATCCGTTGGGGATAATATAATTTGAAACTGTCTCTTTCCTTCAAATGTGATTTATGCGTAATCTATCTCGTTCATTCTTGGCTTGTCAGTTTTTGTGAGTCTCAGAAATTCTCTGGACCATACGACAGATGTGCGCATGGTTGCGGTTACTAACGAGCCGTGTTTCAATTTGAATAATCAATCATAATCTTTGATTGTTTGACCGCTCTGTAATGTTTCACTGAACTTATAAATCATTCCATATATTGAGCAAGCACTCAAAGTAATTTTAGATATTTTATTTATGGAGCTTTCTCATACTGAAGTAAGTGATTATACGTGCAGAGGCAGAACCAGCGAAGTCATTGTAATACGTATTACAGATCCAAGGCATTACAAGTATTTTATTGATAACATTAAAAAAAAATATGGCATGTATGTAATGTATAACATTAAAAATAAATGTATAGTATATGTATAATATTAATATCAGTTTACAAACAGCCCATATCTGGGCTCAAAAAAAGGCGGTCCAACGTGGGTTAACAGATTTCACAGATCGGTAATTCCTGTGTGTATATTTCTTCAGTATGTTTTCGTTTGACTTAACTTCATAAAGAATTTTTCACGTGACAATCACAATGAATATGAATATTAGTCCAGAAAAGCTATAAGTTTTGTATGCTTAGATTCGTACAAGATTTGTTGAGATTTTTTATAGTAGTACTAATGAACTAATTTTGAAGAAATTATGTGTATTATGTACTTTCGATAACAGCGACGAATATAGGATAACTTTTATAATTTCTATGGGGGTAGGACACTAAAGTTTAAACGAGCGATGCCGCTTGGCAAGCACTACTTAGTACAAAAGACATTGGAGGATGAGGAAGAGATGTATAAAGACAAAATAACTACAAAAAACAATGTTGTCATTTCTTCAATGATTACCAATAGTATCATACGCCCTTCATCTAATCATCTATTCACTTATATTAGGTATTCTAGACAGAGTAAATAAAAACAACCGATATAAGCAATCATAGTAGCAACAACCAATACAGATAAGTAAGTTAGAAATCCAATAATTCTAGATACCGGTAACAGTATCCAAGCTCATTTCAGATAAAGCGATGTATAATCAAGATGCAAGTTGGGAGGGAAATCGTGTAGAATGCAGTCTCGATACAAGGACCGTTACGTACCGATATCGGTACCGAATCCAATCCGATTGGCGCAATGTGAAAATTATCCGCAGCGACTGAGGTCGCGTACACACTGGTACAACGAAGGTCATTGTTCGTTGGTGTTCGTCAGTAATCCTATGACAAAGGAATGTAATTATTCGACTGCTGGACGAAACTTCTACATAACCTCAAAAATATCAAAAAGCCCAATCGTTGGCCGTCTTTGAGACTGTCTGTACGCAGCCTTAGACGCAAGCCACTGAGGGGCACGTGTACACCGCGACCTTTAACAAGGCTTCAGGCCTGATTGATCAAAGTACAATAAATCGTCTTAATAAAACGTGTCATAAGTCGTCTTTCGAAGGTTCCGTAGCCATTTTGACAAACATAAAAACCATAAGAATCTTGAGTCTCTCTTTAGAGAGCGGTAGCACAATGGTAGAGCAACTTTTCTGGTACAAATGTCCTTCAGCGATGGTAACTGCTTCTCATCAGGTGGAACGTCTGCCTGTCTGCTGAATTCGTGCAAAAAAAAACATGAAATCCTGATAAAATTGATATGGGCATCCGTCCATCTAAGATTTAATGCAAACACGTTAGTTACTGTTCACCATAAATCAAAAATAGCTTCTTAAAAAATTGGGAATAAATCTTTATAGGTATATCGCAGCCAATCCACTTAAAAACTACTGAGGGTCTATATGAATGAAATTTAGCAGCAAGATTTATATATGCTGCTAAATAATGGTACAGAAAATTTGTGAACAAACAAGACTGACCATGGCCGTATCATACAGTAAGGGATGAAAAAAGTTTGAGTGCATCTATGTACGTACATACAATATGGGGAATCTATCGTTAGAAAATTGTCATGATGATAGTGATTTTTTTATATAAGACAATAAATGGCTACTTATTAGCTTACAAAGTGGTGACAATTTCCTGCTTCCCCCACCTTCCATAATGACTCGTGGAATAAAAATTTTTTGGAAAAGTTTAAGCTGGTGGAACTTAAAAGTACTTTCAATGAAAAATATTATGAACGGAATCTGTCAATTTTATTGTATGTTGAGATATGGGGTATTTTCGTTCAAATATTTTTTTTAGGATTACGTAGCCAAATGACATAAAAATGAACGTTCCCTGCCTCTACTAAATCGTATCATGTGGATTGACACTACTTCGACGTATACAACAAGAAAATAATATCTGTAGGTACCTACAACAATCTCAACGATGCTTGACAGTAGTAACTGCACTAAATGTAAGATAAGAACAATAGTAAAGCGCGCACAACCGAATGCTAGATGAAGAGTCAATAAAGGTCTTTTACCAGCTAAACAGTGTCTGAATACCTGTAGAAGTATTCTTTTCTACCGCGTTATGCTCAACTCTTTAGTATACAGCGGAGGCGTAAAGGGCCCTCGGAAATGGTTATGTTTTGTTATGTATCGGATTTAGCTTGTGACGTGTCGTTTGTACTGAGTGCTAGATACAATCTGTTTATTTCTGTTTATGGTTATTCCACGTCAAAATGTCAGTAAAATAGCAAAGAGCGTAGGACAGGCGTCGATGCTTATGTTAATATTACGTCTATATTGCTACAATATTTTATTTCAGATTTATTGAAAACGTATTAAACGAAAATACGGAAGTGAAATAAGGCGTCTGTCTATTTTAGTAATTCTACTAACAGCAGTTCATAACCTTTAAAAATCCTAATTACAGCCGTTCATGACCTTTGGCCTAATGTTCTAAGCGATAACTGCTTCAAAATGAAATTTATTCATGTGCCCATAGTATTTTATAAACGATTTTTATTATACAACACAATTTTTTAAAATTGTATATTGAAACACAAAACACCACACATATTTATATCTATACAAATAAATTAAATTACAGTGTCTGTCTGTAATGTCAAAATAACAGCGTTTTACTATATGCATATGAAATTACTAGGATATGCTAGCGCAGATTTTAAGTCTGACATTTTGCTGTTGATCAGCAAAAACCGCATCGAAATCGGCCCAGAAATTTTTACGAGAATCCCGAACAAACCGATAAACAGGTAAACCAAACAAGAAATTAAAAATGCATCGTGTTCTCCATCATTTATATAGTCTATTCAAGTTTTAATTTTTTAAATAGCTTCATTGTACAGACACGGCATGTTAAGAATTTTATAATATTGTTACGAGTTACGGGACTCGAATTAAAATGCCGTTGGAATTATTATAGAGTTTATTAGAACTATACAAACACGTATAACACAGGTACAACCGAACACAACAAGTCCAAAGTAATGCAGAAGGTCGCAATTCAATATAACGCGCAAAGTCCGTCACTATTAGACTCCCGAATTGTAGTATACACGTCTCGCTTTGATCGTGGTTCTCGCTCGACTGCCTCCTCCCTCAATCAGGCCATCGTTTTATACTGCACAAATGCAATGTGCCCGTATCGTAGTCGACCTAATCCGAAACACCTGGCTAATAAGTCGGCCACAAGCGGCCATAAATGAGTACAATAAAACAATGGGCTGTTCTCTAGAAACGTATGCCAATAAATAAGTAAACCAAAGGAGACGATCATAAAAGAATTACAATTAGTTCAAATGCGGACAGGTAATAAAATTTGTTTTTACAGATATGTAGGTAGATTTTGTTTTTGTCAGAATTTAAGTTGTAACAATATTATAGATAGATATACGGTACTTAAATACTTAAAAAATCCATTTTTAATTTTTTTGTCTGCTTGTCTGTCTGTTTGTTCCGGATAATCTCTGAAACGGCGGGACCGATTTTAACGGGATTTTTACTGGCAGATAGCTGATATTATAAGGAGTAACTTACTTTTTTTTAATTGAAAGGCCCACGCGCACTTCTCCGCCGACGCCGCACCGGAAGGTAAATTAAATTCCACGCGGACGAAGTAACTGGTAACAGCTAGTTTTACTAGACTATCAAAATGTGTTGTATTTTACTGGAAATATTTTGTGTTTGAATATTTAAATCTAAGCGATCTTATTTAAAAATTAGCACAAACACATCACCTTGAAGGAGTAATGAGGATTGCGATGAAATATCTAAAATATTTTATAATCATTCAAATACTACTTACATTTCACTACCGATCTATAACTACAACATTTTAATCTCACGACTGAACCTCCAGATACAAAATGAAAACGTGAACAATAGATATATCATTAGTAAGAATGTACAGTTGCACGAAACACTTAGACCTCTATCTTGATCGAAAGGGCATTTCCTTTTGATTGGAATCATCGATGCGGCTGACGCGGCTCACATCAAAACCAATATGATATCTAATGAGATTAACGTTACACGGTTATTTTGAGGCAATCTAGAGCGCACGACTGTTCTAGAATCACCGACAAAGCTAAAAGTTTCGAGTGGTCGCCTATACGATACCCGTCCGCTACTGAATTATCTAATTGTTAACATTCCTTACATAAACGGCTAATTTGATTTTTGAAGTGAAAACTTGTTTAGGCACGTTGGGCACCTTTGGGATGGGGAAAAAAGCATTGAACTCGGGTGACCGTTACGCTCAGATACAAAGTTTTCACTTCTGAAGTACAGTCCTACGATTGACAGATTTTTTTATATAACAATAGTATTTGCAATATATATTTTTTCATCTCATCATAATTACATGGTAATATAACGAAAGAAAATATCTACTAGGAATGGAAACCGCCCGCCCAGTAACAAACCCCCAACTCTGACAACCTTCTGAATCCTACACAAATATTAATACCTACTTAAAACATACCTACATATTTTGTTTCTATCGAAAATGTGAGTTTCCGTGGGATTCGACCGTATCACTTTACTACAGGTAATTAAACTTTTATAATGAAACTCTTAAAATCCTTATCATACAATTAAAATATAAAAAAATGTATATATACTTTTCTTCTAAAAATAAAACTAAGACAATACAAACTAATAAAAGGAAACTTAACTTATTGGTAATTATATTGTATTCTACCCACAGTCTCAAGACAATAAGTAGAATACTGAGCTTAGGTCACTATCTTTTATGGGTAGGGTGCCCAGAAGGATGGCTAAATGCCCTCGCTGGATTGCCATACTGATCCATTGCACAAGGTAGGCACCAGCCCTTTGGTTACCTGAAGAATTAATGAGGTGTTTTGATAAATTTTGTAGAGGCTCATGGCCTCAGGATCCCACGGACGAAGTGTTTCAACAGCAAACGTCACAAACATAACTCTCGCCGAGGGTACTTGAGTGATTCAGCTGTTTCCGTCGCCGAACCGGCTAATCTAGATGTGTTTGGTAAATCGGACGTGGCCAACGTGCCAGGAAAGGAGAAACTAGAGTCATTCAGGAATGGTGAATATTTTTGTTCTGATGAGGTGCTTCAGTTGTTATTTCAAAGTTGTAATTACGGAGATCATAATATTACATGCTACTTCAAAGGTCTATCTATGCTCGGGTATCCAGTTATCGCGCACAAATCGCGAAAAACCAATAACTACTCAGCTTATTTGTAAAATTTGAAAAATTAGCCGATGGCAACTTACACTGCCTTTAAAGCTTAGCTAGTTGACGCGATAAGTAAGAACTTTAATTTATAAGGTTATTTTAAAGGCAATTTGGAGCGCACGGGTGTTTTACGATTACGTTTACGATCAGCGGCAAAGCCTGGACTTATCAAAAGCGGCCATATTTCCAAAGCATAAAATAAGAAGAACAATTAAAGGGTTCATAATCGGGTAAGTAAAAGGCCGCATTCTAGAACAAATATTTACGTTGGCTAGCGTGTAAACAGTAGCGTTAAAAGCAAAGACATGCGTTTAATCTAAGACAAACAGGCTGAAAGAATTATTATTACAAGAGCGGGACACAAATATCATAAGCCTGTGAACTACGTGCTATAAAGAAAGCCATCCTAAGCAATGAAACAAAGTTAATAGAAGAATAGTTGACTGGCGAATCAATTGTGAAACTTTAGTATGATCTATTAAAAAACTTTACAGCCTCCTCCTTGGTTTTCCATGAGAGTAGCGCGAATTATGACGTCATAATTAAATTTATTCAAATAATTTGTGTAAAAATGTTAACTGTATCTGTCATATATCGAATAGCAAAAAATGTTGATAAGAGAAATTATATAGCTATTACACATTTAAATATACCTAAAGTGAAATACTGAGGCCATGAGCGTTCATAAAGAGCTCTCAAAACACCTAATAAATTTCGAGGCAATTAAGGGGCTGCAAGACGCACGGCAATTACGCACTTTGCATATCTTCTCCATAGATGACGAAGACCTAGGATAAGTGAAAGAATAATTATCTTAAATTTTTATCACGTTTTCGACCTGTAGTACTTTTAAGACTATTAGTATAACAGTAAGAGAAAACATTATTAACATTAATGAATAAGTTTTAAATAGGCAACATTTTCTTTTATTATTTATTGAAATAAGTGTATTTAAGAAGTACCTAAATAAAATATAATTGTAAACTTAATAAAATAGTCCCGATAAATGCGGCAATAAATGGCGAAAAATTATTATTATTCACATACTTCATAAATACGTCTAAAGAATACTATTGTCTCCAAGATTACAAAATGCGCCATAAATATGTCGCAAAGTAATTGATTTAGTTTCCTTTCCCTAAGGGTAAACAGTACAACGCTTAAGTGAGGTAATCCCTCCTAGTACAGTTCGAACTATGTAGATGTATTAAGGCGGAGTGCCTCCATTCAAAATGCAAATGTCTTACTTTGGCATTCTCCTGGGGATTAAATTCTGATCTACATATGTATGATGAGTTAAAAGACATTGTAATTGGGTGATTCCTGTAAAATTAACATTAAATCTCCATAATTTTGTTAAAATTTGTTCTTATGTTGTATTAAAATACATTAAGTCATAATGTCGACGAAAGCGTATTTTTAAAATTAAGAAATTCGTATTTAAATGACGTGTCTATATTAGATTTTACCTGTAAAGTATTTTAATTCTGTTCATGTTGCATACAAAATTAATATATTACGTAGTTAATAAAAGCAGAATAGTAACAGATAAAAACCACTTTAACGTTACTGATGGCTCATAACTATCATTGTTGTCACGGTTACTGAAAAGTGGCCAAAATATTATATAAAAAAACAAATTTTAACATTCCTACTAAATAAAAAAGTGTACGTAGTATTTAGGAAACAACGTCTCTCCTCTCATACATTAATTCTTATAGCCTTTTCTGCAAAGTCCTATAAAATTCATTTACTCACTGCACCTTAATTTACAACCCCGTGACTTGTAAATGTGGGCGTAGACACTTAGGAACGCTAGTTCAGCTAATTGTAACTCCACCCGTTGCGAGAACAACGCGTGAGAACAAGTGAACGAACTAGGGGAGACTCCGATACTTTAAACATGGCTGCGGAAAAATCACAGTTTAAAAGCATCCATATTTTTATCCACACTATTGTATAAATCTATATTATGTAAGCTTATAATACACATATACATCAATACATATGTATATTATTCCTAGCGGCCTAGTCCTGCCCTAAAAAAATAAAATCTAGAATCCGATTGCAGCGCCGACCACCCAAATACACACAAAATTTTATCAAAATCGGTTAATCCATTTTTAAGTTTTAGCCAAACTAATGAACAGCAATTGATTTTGAAATAATTATAAGAAGAATAAACTTGTTTGAATGTTTATTCCTCCTTCACTGCCTACGAAATGAACCGAATATCACAGAATTATGTAAATATTTTTTATTTTTAAATGAGGTATAGTTCAACAACGATTCAAAGTATAGTACACAGGCGACTCTAGAGTGAATTATCATAACATTTGTTAATACGAATGTCGATATATGTAGTTGCGTACCTTTATGTATTTCCGGTAATAGATAAACATAAGAAATATTCTATTATCTTAAAAATAGAATAGTTTCCTAGTAATAGATAAAAATCAATGAACTCGTCATATCAATTCTACTTTACACTCTAATTATAACTGGTAAAATTCACTAAGATTTCTTAGCCGTCAATCTGTATTTCTAAAAGGCTTTGTGTTGTGAATTTCATGGGAACTAAATCCAAGATACTTCCAACAAACTCGCTACACCGTTCGCAATGGAGGCAAAGGCCATAACTTACAATAAACTAGGAATAAGCGGCTCGACTGTAATAAAATACACTTTAGTATCATTCAATGGATTTCCCTTTCCGGAGTGTGATTCACAGATAGAAATATACCCTAACATATTTTTGTTTATAAACGTTTGGCATATTGTATAAAATAAAACGGATGTGTAGATAAATACAATAGGTATTCCTGTTTTGGCAGGAAGTAGGTATTTCAGTGTTCTTATTTAAATTGGTTTCAAATAAAATTTAAATACTAAAAATAAACTAAGTTATAAATAAAATTTTCCGTGCAGGAACGGAAAAAGAATACAATTTCCTGCCGCCGGGCGGCCTGTCGTAAGAGGAGACAAAACAACCCATAGCCAGGTGGTAGGGAATTTGCCCGACTGGATATCTACCATCCCTGGTCTAGAGTATGTCGCCCTAACTACCTTCATCTGTGTTCCGGCATTAGTGGCCAAGTTCCAGTCTCCCTTAAGAGAGCAGCTGCGCATTTGTAGCACCTTTGGTGTTGCAAATGTCCATAGGCGATGGTAACCGCTTTCCATCAAGTGGACCGTCTGCCTGTGTGCTGAACTCATGCAATAAAAAAAATATATAAGCTGTGTAACAAATCGCTGTCAGAAGGAAGGTTGTCCAGAAAGTCAGCTGCATATTTCGCCACCTCCAAGGAATACTACGCCATCTTAATTTTAGGTATTTTTTGTTTTTAAAGGAAAAGCACGCATTAATATGTTAATATTATATTTCTAAAATTTCATAATAAATATCAATTAAGAATAAAAAAACTTTTTAGTTAGTATATTTTTTATGAAATTTTTGAAACATGGTATTAAGACATTAATGAGTGCATTTCTCTTAAGATAGAAAATAACTAAAATCAAGTTGGCGTAGTATCCCTTGGAGGTGTCGATTTGCGGCGTGAAATATAAACTAGCCTTCTGATCATGAGTGGCGTCATTCAGTTTCAACAACGTTGGTTTTCATTGAAACATAATGTACTAACACATATCGCGAGCTTAATCCAATACTGACAATATCCAAAATTTTACCAAATCGAATTTTTAATGCCATCTATCATAAAACATGGAAATACACCTAATATTTTTTTTTGCAGGAGTTCAGCAGACAGGCCGGCCGGACGGCCCACTTGATGGAAAGCGATTACCATCGCCTATGGACATTTGCAACACTAAAGGTGCTATAAATGCGCTGCTGCTCTCTTAAGGGAGACTGAAACCTGGTCACTAATGCCGGAACACAACTCAAGGTTGTTATGGCGACATACTCTAGACCAGGGGTGGTAGCAGTCCAGTCGGGCAAATGCCATACCACCTGGCTGTGGGTGGTTTTGTCGCCTCTTACGACAGGCCACTTGGCCGCAGGAAATTGTATTCTTTCTCCTCGTTCGTTCGTTCATTGGTTCCTGCATGTATATAAACGCTGCGCGTAACACAAATATACACTAGGAAGGCATTGTAATAATTCATGTCAATCATGCTGATATGTTCATGCATATAATAACGTTTTTTGGCTCTCCTCTAAAATTCCCTTTTTTGGACAGTGTCAGTATTCTATTAAGCGTGCGATATGTAAGTTATTTGTTTAAATAGAGAAATAAATGTGAGTTTATTAACCACAAAAATAATAATAACTCAACAATAAATAACTACAATACTTCTTAGATAAAAGTAATTAGTGGCCTTAAAATTAGCAATACTTTCATGGAACCCAACATAAAAAATATTTGTCTAAATTGTGTTTTTACAACAAAAATATCTACAGGATATTAATACTAAGAACTTTTTTTAGAATCTGTATAAGATATACAAAAGGAATTTTGTATTTTTAAACTTCAGCTTTCAAATTATTTTTTAACTTCTTACACCAATGTATTAAATAATAATATTGTGTAAATCAAAATCGATATATATATAAATCGATTGTAATAAGTGGTATAATTATGGATTTTAGAGATCAGGGATATATATTTGCTAATTGTTCATTAGAAAACGTAGTTTATACAAATATTAATTATATAGTTTAAACACAAAAATATTGTAATTTCTACAACCCTAAGTTATTACGATTTATGAGAAACTACTTACCCGTTTTGTAAAGAAATGTCTATAAACATAATATTATCAAAATAAACAAACAAAAGAACAATTTCGTTACACTATTTTTGATTTTAATTTCATAATGCAAATTTCGTTTCAATACACGACGATAAAATCTACGTTTCAAATGCTTTCGTCCTTTCTCTCAGAAGCTCACAGCGATGGCCTGGCAATGATTATAATATATTAAACACCTATAAAATAAACTTACAGCAATTACGGCTGCATACCGCAATCAGCAATGGAGGAAATACTACGCATTTATTCCGCACATACCAGTACAATACCTATATAAATTTACCGCACTTACCAACTTGCGATAGGCACATCTAACAAGACGAGAAAGCGTACCGTATACTTGGTAACTAGCGAACTTGCAGCCGCTTAATTTATAGCCAATTAAGTTAGTGTTAAGCTAAATAAACTGACACGGAGATAGCACAAGTAACCGTAATACAAAATACTCGCCCCCGACGGAAAGGCACAACTAGAAACCAGCCAGTTAGTGTAGGCGCATATTAACGCTTAATCTCTGTCCACGATTGAACATTTTAAATTACCCGGTTTATCAGCCGGAGCTTTGATATTGCAGCACCGATGACAACTACACGAGTATTTGATTTATAATATTAACTACTAAGTTGAAATGTGCTCCTTAGAATTATATCTCTTGGTCCTGTCTTTCATTATTGCTTCAATTGACTTCCAAATGAGGATTAATAAGGATTTATGTTTGATGGAACATAATGAAAATTTCTGCTTCTGCAATTGTATAGAATACTAGGATATTCCCGCAGATTCCCGGGACTCAAAACATCTCAGCATTTAAAAAAGAATGTAAGCTATCGTTTTAGTGGAAACTGTGTCGAAATAAGCTATTTTTATTCACTCGAACAACTAAAACCACTCACGAGAAAATTCCCGCGGTATTCCCGGGATAAAAAATATCACACATTTTATAAAATTAAATTTGCCATCGATCAGTAAAAAAAATCACATTGGAATTCGATTGTTTATTAAACGGGCCATTTTGAATCATTCCCAGAAAAAAATCCGCGGGATTCCCAGGATAAAAAGTAGCGCAAAGTTTAAGTCTAAAAATTAGCTGTCTATCAGCGAAAACCGCATAGAAATCGGCTCAGTAGTTTTTAAGTGAATCCCGAACAAAAGACAAGAAATCTAGAAATTGCATCGTGTTTTTAGTCGTTTATATAGTTTATTCCAGTTGTTTTCTTTTTAAATAGCTTCAATTTACGGACACGGTTTAGAGTTTTATAATATTATACATAGATTAAAAGTGGGTGCGACTACCTATAGTAATTTACACAATGGCACATCTTTTTTAAAAGAATCACTTCCAGGTTATCTAATCGACATCAATGGCGTTGTAGATAGCAATTTTGTTTTAAATGATTGTGATGAAATTTTTTGTGTGTGTTTGGTGCCCGGATGGTTTGGATTCACAATTGGAACCGGTAGGTGGGCTAGCGGGGTAGCTGGGATCGGGTCCTAGTTTTATTTTTTTAGTGCAGGACAACGTCTGCCGGGATCTCAAGTTTTACATAAAATTTAAGGACGTATTACATTTAGCGCATACGATACGATAATTTTTATTTATCAATATAAAATTCAATTACAAAAATAACTTTAACAATAATGTTTTGACAGAATAAAATATCAAAAAAAAAAAACTTTTTAAATCGTTAACATAGATATATTTTAAATGGTAGATAATTTAAACGAGATAGCGTCATCCCTTTGTAACATTTTATTAAAGTACAGATTCAGGCAAAAGCGTCATTTAATGTTTGTATGGTTTTCTAAGTATAATATTGGTAAGAGTCTCATAAAGTTTAAAAAGTTCCATAACGTCGAGTAAGAATTGAAGTAAAGAAGCCAGATGCTGCAGACAGTTGGAAACAACTGGCCAAAGTTGCTTTGTAAAAAGTTGCTTATAAAATCTTGATATAAATCAATGGCAAGAAGTTCAGAGGAAGTGGATATTTACGATTGTGTTTCACCCGTTCTACTAGCAACATTATAAATTATAAGACAGAATGCTTTGTACCTTTAAAAAGCTGTAATCTCTAGTTACAGAAACAGCTCTTTAACCCGAAAATGTAGCAGCTGTATTATCTGGAAATATATTTCAACATGTTACCAAATAATACACAAGTTTCCGTTGTAACTGTCCCAAATTGTGTTTCGTTCCTATATGTTTGGTTAGCACATCTGTGTCAACATTCTATATTCAAGTCACTTGGCAATTCTTACTATACCTACATGACATTATTTGCATGCTAAAAATATTCTGAATTCAAAGACGCATACAACCGCTATATCGCTTGGAGTGTGTTAAAAATATTTGAGGATTATTTAAACGAAGCAAATTGTGCTTGAAAATATAGCTTTGTCTATATCTATATCACTTGGTCCACCTGTTTCTGTTACAACGTGCAAGCAATCGGGGAATTTTTTTATCAAAATTAGTGTGTCTGTACCTATATTATACCGCGAACCACTTGATACAAACATGGACAAAATTTGCTTTTCAATAGTTTGTTACAGAATTAAAAGAAGTTGCAATACCAATGTCTGTCTTCTATTAAATAGTATTTTAACTTCTATATAACATTGCATTATTATGTAAGTAACGTAACAAGGACGTGCATAACAACGGGTTTATATTTACATATTACAATCTTCTTTATGAAAAGAAAGAACCACAGCGATCTGCCCATTGTGAGGTCGAAATGACGTAAATATACCCAAAGGGTAACATTTTTTGTAGACATTGTGAGATAAAATCGTCATGCTTCGATTCATATCCAATTTACTTGGAGGAGGCCGGCGGCCGAAGGTACCTGACTCTTTGTCGCGTGGTCACGCCACAATCTCTCAGACGTTTGTAGAGGTAATAACTTCTTACTTATGTACTTTGTAATTAAAATAATCGAGGCGATGTCTTGGCTAACAAAAATAGAAAGAAAATTCCATGAGTAACAGATTTCTTCATAAGTTTAATAAAGGAGTGCGAAAAGTATTTTATTTTTATTTTACTAATGCTTTCCACGCAATATCGCTTTCGCAACCTTCGAGTCAGTGTCCCATCGACTTTATCCAATTAACCGGAATAGAAAATGTCTTACGTTCATCCCCGTTGTCAGAAGTACATATTACAATTGTATCAATCTGTATGATAATCGGTTATTCCCCGATAGAAAGGTGCAATATTGAACGAAATGCTATACATATTGTATAGATGTTACAGTTGTATTCTACATTCATATTGGTAAAAAAATGTGTAGAATAAAATGAGTGAAATACACATTACGTATTAAATAAAAATTCTTTTAATACTAACATGTTACACTAAGGCGCTAGATCGTGTAATTAAATCAAAGTAATTAAAGCTTGGATAGCAATTTGCACACGACTAGCCTTTTTCTCCGGCCTAAGGGATGCTTTGTTTCGTATTTTAATTGGCTTGAATACAATTCAACAGTCTTATTCTTAGTCTAATACAATCTTTTGTTCAAATTATTTGTGCAAAAAAAGAATAATTTAGTAATTTAGAACGGCGAACGACTAACTTGTACAGTGTTGTTAGCGAAAACAATGGGATTAAATTTCGAAGAGTTTTCATAAATAATCTTTCAACAAAGGCTTTTAAAAGATCTTAAGAACGTTAGAGATGTATAAAAGAGAAAAAAAGAGCTTATCAGCTTGCCGAGTCGGACTAGGCACTTAAAGCATAAACGCTACTTAATTCAGCAAAAACAAAAGATGTCTAAGTAAAACGCTTTTCTGTGTAGCCAGCACTTGTATTCGTGCACATTGTACTATCAGCTACAGATAAATACGCACCTTATCTAGTTAAAGTTAAGATCTAAATCAGCACTTGGTACTTAAACGTAAGCAACCACAATTTAGGGAAGACCATTGAGAACGCCCGTAAAATCTGTGCCAAAAACATGAGATAAGTCAAGGTTTAAGACTTGAACGTCTTAACTGAACAAATATTCCGCTCATACCAAGCTTAAAACTTGGCACACACCGCAGTAAACATAGATTTAATAAAATTAAATTGTCCATGGATTGAAAAATTTCAAATAACTTGATTCATAAATCCATTATGAAACTTATTAGTGCAAGGAGAAAATGTGGTAATATTATTTTGTATGTATTAAGAAGAAAGAGCATTCTTTATTTCAGTTAAACATATTAAGCATTTGTCCAAAACATGGTTTTTTGTTAAATTTAATTTTATTGCAAAAATGTTTTTAAATTTTATAAAACGTAAATTCATTTCCAGTAGATGTATAAATGTGTCTTTTTTACCTACAATGGAGTTTTTGTTGGTTCTCGAAAAATTATATTATATTTTCTACACATCAATTTTTTATATAAAACCATCAATATTCTATACCTATCTTTCATTTTAAATACTAATTATAGTTACTTGCCGGCTTATAAAGTGGCTGATTGAGCACACTTATAGCTTGATAGTTCATAAAATATAAAGGTTGATTAGAATAATAGAATTCTAAGTAATACTTCCCTGACATGTAATATAATTACTAATAAACGAGTTTAAAGTTTAGTTTATGTGTAAACTTACACATCAATACATCACTTTTCAAGTCCTTGCTATAAAGTCTTAGTGCACGTTATGTTAATCGAAAATCAACAGTTGCTCTTAAATCTTAGGTCACAACAAAACATTGACTCTGTAGATTATCGAAACAACTACACATATGGGAAACGCATAAATATGATTCAAGCCATCAAAACCCCGAACTGCCATAACAGTGGTCGTATATTATAAATGTTCAGTGTTATCTCCTTACGAACGCCAAACAACTATAAAACGTATCGCATTAAAAGCTAATAAATCCATGCGGCGGATGGCTGGTAGTATCGAGTGAGGATATTTAGACTGATATGATGCAGTAAAGCCAGGTTGGTTCTGAGATAAGTCGGGTTCAATGCAGCAAAGCGACGCCAGCTCAGCTTGACAAATGGTTGGGGGACCGTGACATCTATGTCGCGACTACTTAAATGCGGCAAACATTCTTTAACTTGTTCACTAGAATGATTCCCTCATAATTAAATATCATATGACAGACTAAGGTATTGTTCACAGCCCTAATGATACCTATACACTTTTCTTGTACGTACAATAGGGAATATGCATGTGTTTTTATTATATTTTGAAAACATTATTTACATCGTTTTATCATAGTAAAAATAGAAATACCGTTAGAAATGTCCAAATTTACTTTTAAAAAACATTTAAAATCTTGAATAAATTTGAGCTATTGAAACGCTATTATGTTTGCGAGCTTTTGATGACGTCATAGTTCATTCTCAGGGCGCATTCCTCATGTGGCTCACAACACTCAAAATGCTCCTTCAGGTTTTTTTATTAATAGTTGGAGTACAGTAGACAGGCAGACGGCCAACCTGATGGAAAGCGGTTACCGTTACCTATGGACGTTTGCAATACCAGAGATGTCACCAACGCGCTGTCGGCCTCGAAGAAATTTTATATACCATTTTTAAAAACCCCAGTCGAGGGAGCGGATGGCACGCCGGGGTGCTTTCTGAGTAAAGCGAATCTTCAGCACAGGTGTTCCACATACCGACTCACTGTCCACCACTAACTCCACTGTCGTTGTGGTCACCGCGAAAACGTCACTAATGACGTCATTATTTTTCAATCACGCAGCGCTCACAAGGACCCGTGTCAAGAGGTGACAAAGGCGCAATTTTTAAATCAACTATACAGCAACCAATGACATTTGTGTATTTCGTTGGTAATGAAATTTAACGCTTCGTAACCCGCGTTCCACTCGAGTTTTTGAGCGTTGTGAGCTGCAAGAGGAACGCCCCCTTTGTTGATAATCTCAATTGAAAAATGATATCAGGTTCCATTTGACCAATAGCGTTGCATTTTGTGATTTTAAATATAGGGCGCATTTTTAACACTTTTTATTAATTAAAATCTGTAAAATAAACGATTCGAATAAAAAAAATAACTTTAGTCATGTAATTCTACAGCAATAAAGACAAGAAAATTGACTCGTATTTGAATTACATGCATATTCCCTATTGTACATAATTATGTGCTGTAGACACTTGTTAACGATAATAAATATAACAAAAAAACACATTAATTGCATAGTTCCATATTGGGCTTGTAAGATTTATTTTAAGTCCGATCCCAGTAACTTGTAGACCAAAGTATATAAATATGAAACGTTGTTTAAGAAATTTACACTGGCAACAGTAGAACTGGAAATCTAAAAGTTCTACCGAATCAAGCGGTCTATAACGCTGTCATACATGGATACATATTAAGCGGCAATACTGTAATTATTTATGGATCTCTGCTTATTCTATCGAATGAAAATAACACAAGGAGAATACACAGTTATCAAGGATAAAAGTCTTGCATCAACTTCTATAGTAATATCAATTTATACACATGCTATTCCGGTTTAAGCACCACATATGAGAAACGAGGACAAAGACGTGTTTCTCACATGGGTAATTGATGTGCATGTTTCCTTAGAATATTTTAATTCGCCATCAGTACATGATAATTGTATCAATATTCACATTAGTCCAACAACGATAAGTGGTGCTTGCTCTTTGACACGAATCTACATCATAAGAATAAGTAATTTCAGAGAGCTACCACAACTTTCCAAACCGTATAGGACACGGGTATTACGCAAAAGAAGTAAGCAGATCTACTAATAAGAAGCTTATATTGTTAAAAGAACAGAGAAATTTTAAGTACCTACTTGAATATTATTTGGCAGCTCTCACCACACCTAATAAAGAAGCTTGAAACGTATTAAGAATTTTAATAGGGTAGTTTAATATAGTTCAGAAATGGCAATAAAAATCAGAAAAACAGTTAACGATTGACCCACTAGGAGGTCTGCAGACAGAGCCGATATTAAGGCTACAACCAATATACCTAGGAACTGTGTATCAACGATTCTTTTGCTGACTTTACGAGCAATGCAGGTAAGAGCGGGTCTCTTTTTATAGTGGGCGTCCGGTAAAAAGTATCGGTTGAAGATAGAACTCAAGATAATGTCTATCAAGGCGTATGAAAATTCTGAGAATTAATTATTTAAAGACGTAATGCGATTAGTTATCTTTCGTAGCGGTAGCCATTGTGATTTGACTACCGAATATCGGTTGTATTAATCTTGTACAGAAGTTTTAAATATATTTTCACGGTAATGAATAACAATTTGTCTGGTTCTTTTGAAAATCCAGGACTGTCTTATCATAAAGTATATAAGAACCAAACTAGAAATGTGTAAAAAAAATATGTTGCATTTCATACTTAATCAAAACTATTATTGAATTCTAAAATTTCATGCAAAATGGTTTACAGATCTTCTTCATTAAGGCATTTCATTAAGTTAATATTAATTCATTTTGCCAAATTAGGCAGCTATTAGATTATTTTTGGTCATGATTCTCACAATGATTCGTCGCAGGCGAGCGTAATGACTAATGACATAATCATAAAGTTAATGATATTACTTTTAGAATTTTAATAAATATTTCTTGGACGAGATTTATGATCGATATTTGTCAGCGTATCACGAATAACACATTTTTAAATATGGAAAGATCACTAATCAAGATTTTATCTGTATCCATTGAGACATTTACGATCTATAAAACTCATCAAATCTCAAAATACTTATCATTAGGCGAAATTTTAAAGACGTCGTTAAATCGCGGTTTTATTTCGAACAGACAATTAAATTGAGTCGGTCAACGTCTCACGTTTCCATTACGGACTTTTCAAAAGTTTTAACATTAAAAGGCGAATTAATGGGATAAACGAATTTTAACTATAGAAAGTTCGGCATTACGAAACTTGTGATTATCGAGTAATTTCAAATGTATTTTCAGGATGTTAGAATATATTTTAGGTTCCATAGCCTAAAGATGAAAACACACATGCCTATTCGGCCCTCTGTGTATGCGACTTTCATTTGACTTTGAAACTAACTTTGTGGTCGTCATATTTGACATAATTAGAAGCTCTATTCTGTTCTGATTTAAAAATTACAATTGGAAGTTTTGAAATATTGTTTAGATTGTTCCTGATAGTTTAATTTATGCAAAGAGAAGTGTCCTATACGCTTCCTTTATAACCATCAAATTGTATATATAAAACTACTAAATTTACCCTGCGGCCGCGCCGCGGATCGACCTCTAGCGCGTATCTCTTGTTTAAAGAGCAGGCGGTACAGGTTACATTCTATTATTTTTTTATATATTTGCCCCCGGAAGATTCACTTCATTGTATATCGCAAACTATACCATCCCCCGTCTATTTATAAACTACATAAACGACAAAACTTGACAAAATACACAACATGGACAACATGGACCAAGTGGACCCAGTGCAAATGGACCAAGTGGACGAAATGGACAGAATCACAAAACCTATCCTAGTTTCCGGGATAACTATTACATAAATCTATCCCATTATCCGGGATGAAAGTATACCTTAGCTACTCTCGGTATTAAAATTACATATGTACCGAGTTTCAGCTAAATCGGTCCAATAGTCTTTCCATAAAAGGATAACAAACAGAGACAAATATATCTTTATCCCGGAAACTATTCCATTTTTCTGGATAAAAAGTATCCTATGTCATTCTCGGCATCAAAAAAAAAATGTATATATACTGAGTTTCAGCCAAATCAGTCCAGTAGTTTTTCCGTGAAAACAGAACAGATAGACAGACAGAGTTACTTTCGCATTTATAATATTAATAGGGATAATGTAAAAGTATGTGTAATTAGGTAGATAGTGTTAAATTTGGAAGGAAGGGGTCTTGTTTTAATCTATATACAGTAGTACTGTGACATAAAAAAATAGTGATACAAAAGCATATATGAAACTAAGCAAAAAACTAAGCTAAGCTACTAGAAAAAGCGTGGTATAACTGCACTTAACCAGTATTTTTGTAAGCATTAAGGAATCAAGATTTAGTTACTTTTAATCAATATACAACGTAAATAAAACATATTTATATAATTAAACGCTAATTCTACGCTTTAATAAAATAGTAGTGAATAAAATAATTTGGAAACAAATTTCTCATTGACTTTATAATAAAGCAACGCCTATTTTAAGTTATATTGTAGAAAAAAACCTTATTATATATTAATGATACAGGTTTGGTGATCGCGAATGACTGACTGTTGTCGTATTAATCGTTCGATACATTTCGAACTCACTTTAAAAAGCCAATTAGGAAGATGGACATCGGTCGTGCGACGCAACACAAAAGCCCGAACAAAATGGACGCGTTTCATTACACGCTCACAATGTACAAATTATAAACAGTCCACTTGCTACAATACACAAGCTCACATCACTTCCTGTGCCATTGTCAGCATTCAATACAATAACTTTTATTGAAATGATCATAGTACGTGGCTCTTGCCAAACACTGAATAGATTTTTATTTGTGGCATCCCTCGACATTGTTACGAGGCGCAGCCAATTCCAATTCCTTCGATTTCCGTTCCACATCAAAAGAATGGAACATCCGAAATGTTTGCAAAATGCCGAGTTTACGAGCACAATGCTGTCCTTATTATAAAGTTTCTCATTTGAGAAAAATGTATGTCACCTTACAATCGTAAACGGACACCTCTTTTATAAAGTGTCAGAGAATTCACATTATACTTACGTCCAGTTGTTACAATTGAAGGAAGTCATCCTTCCTGTTATAGAAATTACCTGCAACAAAGGAATGAAATTAGCTATAAAATTGACAGATACGGCGTGTTATAATGAAACGGTATTGTATTTTTTTTAAATGTAGTTGCTATTAGACTGTCACTTAGTGGGGAAATTGTGGTGTATGAATAGTTCTTTGAACTCGTCGTAAATTGAAAACTACTTGGATCAATTGGTTATAAATGATAGAAGTCAATTAATGTCGATGTGTAAAGCAGAAATAGTATATGTTTCTACGTGGACACATCTTAAAAACTATTGAGCAAGTTAAAGAAGATACTAATCTCATAACTCTTCTTAGAATGTTAGAAACTGATATTA
Organism: Dendrolimus houi; assembly: GCA_039645545.1. Taxonomy (NCBI): domain Eukaryota; kingdom Metazoa; phylum Arthropoda; class Insecta; order Lepidoptera; family Lasiocampidae; genus Dendrolimus; species Dendrolimus houi. Next base: position 13,491,848 of record CM077132.1, read on the forward strand.
ATTATCCACATTTATGTTAATTTTCAGACCTTACGATACTTTAGTATTCTAATGTACTCAGTCAGTAGATAATATACGGCTAAAATAATGCATACAAAGAAAATTTAAATTAATCGTCAAAATTATGAAATATTTTTTTATGTAGGTACCGTGCTACCTGGATTGTGCTTATTCTCACAAGACATTTACAAAAATATACATATTTTTCCCCCTAAAAGGGTATGTTGATTTAATTTTTTAGTTCTGAGATTATTATGACATTATAATTAAATGGAATAATTTCAAAATTTTATTTCAATTTATTATTTAATAACAGCTATCTATTTACATTAGTACTAATATTTAAAATAAATATATAAAAATCCTAAAAATAAAATAACCATATATATATGTATATTTATAAACAAAAAACGGAATCCAGGTCACTGTCGGTGGGGAGCGTTCCCAAAATGCTGGCCACATTTCCGCATGGAATAATTAAATTCGAAACTCAGCTTAAAGTAAAAAAAATAAAAATGCCCTAAAGCTCTACTGAACCGGAAATAGAACAAATTCGCTAGTTAAATAACACGCCTTGTATAGGGATCGTCACTGGTGACACAAAGTAAGAACACTATATCCATAATATCTATGAAACAACATATTAGTATTCGGTAGTCGCCAACTTGAATATTATTGACTGCCTTAGTGAGTTAGTGGAACGTAATAAGTATGTATTGCACGAAACAATTAAGGAAGTCACTTAAACTGTTAGTAAAGTGAAACAGGTGATCAATTATGAATAAAAAGACTAATTCACATGCCGCTTCAAACGACGAACATTTTTCGACTTGGTGCAAAAATTGTTCACGGACAATAATATCTACAATGTGTGACTTAATCAAAAAATATAATGCAAACACAACAATTCCAGAAGTAATATTTACATTCTACGTACGCATAGAGACCGATAGACGATTGAAACGATTTTACGGTAAAAATGATTAACTTTAATTTAAAGCAATAAATAAATGACTGTTGAGTGCTAGAAATAACAAATAGATAACCGATAAAATTACCTTAGGCATTCATATAGAAAATTATTAAAATGTTTATTAAAATACTAATTATGATTACTGTGTGGTGTTGACATGATTCAGCATTATTATGATCACCTAAAACTTATTTAATACGTAGATTTTTTTTTTATAAGTTTTGCATTTTTATTTTTGCGAAATTAATATAATAATTTTACTATAGCTTACCATAAGTATTAGTAGCTCAAAAATTGCAAAATAATTGCAAGCATCCTATGTTTTCTCCTCGATCAGATAATTGACTCCATTATAACGAAATTTGGTAAACGTTTTCAAATAGAAACATATACATACCATATCTTATTATCATTAATTCGATCGTGAGCTCAAGAAAAAGGAACAAATAAATAAACATTCCAAGTCACCTGTACATTTGTGTATTTATTCATATTTTATGAAGTTCTGCTTTGTTTCATTTTTCATCGAGATTGCTGTTACATGCTTTAAGAAACAAAAAGTGCAACAAGAATATCCGTTATCTGAAACGAACCTTAAAGTAGCATGTAAGTTCAATAAACTCGTACCGTTATCTACGTCAGTCACAATTTCAAAGTTATTTTAAACAATAGGAAATTCTTGGTTTTAATTGGTGTTTGTAGACTTTAGCGCACAATATAACTGACGACAGTTTACGCTTGCTCATACATGAGCCGTAAAAAGAGCTGAAATAAACAAGTCCGTCTTTTAAAATATAATTCTTTAAAATGTATGCATATTGCGAAATAATGAGTTAGATATTTGTTATGTTAGCATTACATCGATAAATGTGTACTTATATCCGAGGACCCTTACGCAATCATTCTAATAATTCTTATGTTTATGAAATATAAGTCGTGGTAACTTAATAGCTAAGACATCTAGGTCTCATTCAAATTATATGGGTTCGAATCCTAGCCGGGTAGCGGGCCAAAAGTTTTATGACAAGAGGTACCAAACCGTGTGGTTCAAAAAAAAGCTCCAAAACAGATAGCCCGAATGCAAGCGGAACTTAACGCTAGAAGATAATAAATAAATCCTTAATCCTACGCTTGCATTGCTAAAACAATTTTTGTCACTTGAGGTGGATATTATGACTTCCAGAATACGTCTACATATACATAGTTTTCCCTTAGAAGATCATTTTCGTACATTACAAACAGGATTTTTGCATTGAATTACACTATTTAATGATTTTTAAAAGTCTAATACCCGGTTTCTGAGGTTACCAGTTATGTGTTCAATAACAATTGTTTCTATAAAGTTATGTAATAAAGATAAATTTAGGTTAACTGTTAACCTACAACTAGTACCAAAACTCGCCACTAGATGGATCTATTTAAGAAGGAATATCTAATATTTATTTACATCAAACAAACACTTCAACAACAAAACGTCAAACAAAAGATATGGTATAGATAAACGCCTAATATTGGTCAGTTAAGTTAAACCTAGTTTAACTATCGTATGGTGGTGTGTTCAGAAACGCAATTTTATAAGTCATTGAATCGATAGCGCTAACGAACCGAAAAACTACTGCTAAAAGTACCTCAGAAACCGGGCATGAGACAACTTAAGCCGCATCTAAAGTTAGATATTACAGTAGAAAATGTTTTATAATAATAATTTAAAGACACAATGTGACAATAATTTTATATAAAAAAAATAACCTGTAAGAAAAAAAAGGTATACATTTAAATCTGTGTTTGCCGCTTCGTTTGCATAGTACTTGTAATGTATATTTATTTTTATGTGAAATGTAAACACATGGATATGTAGGATAAAATAACTGGTATTAATCTTTAAAACCGTTATCCATAGGCCATGCGAAATAAACTTCCATATAGAATACTCTGTGAGAAAAATGAAATGAAAAATTCTTAAAACGATTGTTTGTGATTAGAAAACATAAAATTATAAATACCAGTTTTCACACAAATGTTGGCATTTATTTGGAAATCGTAAGAAGACACTTGGATTTTATTGCTACAGAAGATTAAAAATTCATACTTTTCGTACAAAAAGAAAACAGTTTTAAAATCTATTGATCTGAGACAAAAGATCCCGAGAATAAACATAAGGGTCGTCCTACTAAGTAAAGGATCTAATTTTCATGAGACATCGAACCGTGATGTGACCACTAAGGGGATTATGTACTTGTTACTCCAGTCACTTTAGGAAGGTTTCCTTAATAATGTGTCGGCCCGGGCATCTTTGAATGTTGAATTAGTGGTTAGCATAAAGAGGTTTTTGGTGCACTCAGAGCTGGATAATGTTACATTAAAATTACGTAATAAGAAGTTTATAATTTTGGCGAGGCAGTAGTAGTATTACAATAACTTCAGGCACAGTAAATGGTCCCATAGTAAGGGTTTACTTTTTATGATTTCACTAAATCATTGTGTAATGGTAAATGCCTATTATTAAAAACCCACCTCCGGATTCGATTACTGGTATCATAAATTTCATAAACGAAATTTTGCGTTATTCACTATAATCTGGGTGTCTGGGATCGGCCAAGTGGTCAGTTGTATATTAGCAATAATACAAGCGTAATCTGCTTAGCTTCGAAATATATGATGTGTGCCTGTCGATTATTATTGATTATTATTTTCTTTCAAGTTTCATATCTATAGGCATAATGGCATTAAGCTGTAAGCAAGACCACTGTGACATACAACAAAATTATAAGAAACCTATGTAGTAAAATATGACTATATATTTTAGAACAAAATGGAAGCCAGAAATAGATTTACTTTTATTCAAATTTAAAAGCATTTCTTTACAAATGAACTGAATTTGCGCGTAAATTCAAGCACATATTTACTTCGTTTATAACCCAGTCTAGGGCGTCTTGGCCTAAGACATCGATCGATATAGTCGACGAAATATCCCGATTAGTTACCAAACCACGTGTACCAGGCGTGCAGTACGTGCGTGGTCATGAATATAAGCGAACGTGTGACAATGATACAAAAGCCTCTGTCAGCTATCCCACAAAAGTCAATGACTCCGATTAAAACCTCTAACTAGTACAATAAAACTTAAATATGCTAAATAATTTGAATTTGAATTGAATTAAAACAAAACCAAAATAATTTATGCAATGAAACGTTGCGTAAAATCCGCACACTGCAACAATAAGAATACTTCATTCCGGGCTTGACGTCACATAAAGTCGTGGGCGAGGAAGACAGCGGGCATAAAAAACAAAATCCTTTTTTAATTTAAACCGAAGAGACAATGAGCAAACACAGCTGGCGGAATGTAAAAAACAACAAATAAAGAGAGAAATCCACGGTGTGATGCCAACCGTAGCGATCCTCGGTAGCCAAACGGCTGGGTAATTTATATGGAAACAAAGATTGGTTATAAAAGAATTGTCACGTCACGTGCGATAAATGAGCCCCATGCCATGACAAGGCCCGCCAAAGAGCAAAGCAAAGGTTGAGTATCTCGAGTTGAGCCAGCTTGCGGCGATCGACGGGAATGTTTTTTTATTTAGTGTCCTGATAAGTACGAACGGGACGACGGATGTCTGAGGCAGCCCGATACTCCTTACGATATCAGATAAGCTACGAGCAACTAAGAAAGGAAATGTTCAAGACGTATTATTGTTGTGACTATTGGTTGAATATAAAGCTTCGCCGCGAATGTTTAATTAACAAGGAATGGAAGTGTATCGGCCCAATGCGACATCGCTATAAAATTGTGTGACTTTAGGAGCGAGCTTTCAAGTGTCAAAATAAATATATCTGATTAACGCAATTCATGGCCAAAAACAGCGATATTTAGGAGTCAATTAAGAACAAACACGTCGGAACGCCCGGCGCGTCTTGCGTAAAACGGAGCTAATAGCCGTTTAGATGGCATCGATGAACAGCAGGAAGCCGCGCCGAGAAACCTGTGGCATTCTCGCTGCGGGCGCCGAAGACCTCGTCCGACTAACTTTACGACACTCCTCCGTTCTTATTGATTGAATTCGACACAATTTAAAATGTTTATTGCCTCATTATTTCAAGTTCACGCGAGGTTGAACTTCAGTAATAAACTAAACAATTCTTAAATCTCGCTAACAAAACAATATTTAAAAGTAAGGGCTGACTCCAGAGCGTTCATGTAAAATTAGCTTAAAGAACAATTATTTTTAACAAATCAAAATAAATATAATAGAAGTACTTATTTAAATTAAATTATTACAATTGCCGGGCAAAACTTTATCTTTTTGCCAATAATTGACCCGTTAATTGAGGTTAATAAGTGGTTTATTAATAATTTATGAATGCAGCAGTAAGAGGAATAACTACTCATAAAAAATGAGTGGGTCAACCAACATTGAAGATAAAAAATACGTGACTTAACATCTTTAGAGACAAAGAAAAAGCATTTATTTTAGGAGAATAACAAAAAGATATTAAAAACTGTGCAGATTTCAAATAATAAGCCCTAAAATTAGGTCAAGTATATATGCGATTTTTCCACTTTGACGACTGAAAATTTTAATAATGGATTACAATTTCTGTGAAATGCATGTAAACTACTTTTATTTTTATTAAAAAAATATATGAATGTCAAATTACTGTCGACAAATACGTAATCCTTTCTTTATAAAAGACAATAACCTATTGTGTAAGTTGATACGTTTTTACGACTTACGAAGCCATATCAATCAGACAACGAACAATGAGGTGTCGATTCTCAAGTTCAAGTAATAGGTGACTTTTACTTTATTATGACCAAATAACTCTTTCTATAATTACGACTGGTTGTAGTGTTCAATTTTATCCAATATTTTCGTCGTGCGTTCAACCTGCTTCCCAGCCCACTGCTCTACCGTCATTACATGTCGGGTACTGTTCTTCTCTGTAGAATATTTGCATTGCAATTGGCAAGAATTACACTGCGGTTTCACCTGCGTTAGTGTCCCGATTCCGTAATACTTTTTTTGAATTCCATGCCGTTTGAAATAGCACATTGAAATATAATTGTATTTATAGCCACAGCTACGCTTTTATCTTTAGGCTGTAAAATATAGCATAATATATATCTTCTAAACATCCCAGTGTTGGTCTCAGAACCCCTTACTTCAACAAAAGGACATATGTATTTAATTTAAGGCCGATTGGCAGGTTTCACACGTCGGTAATCTTTATGAACAGATTTCTTAAGATTTTTTTCTTCACTGACGCAATGCAAACAATCATTCTAATATTACTCACATTAGGCCTGAAAGTGCCTAAAATTGTGCAAAATTCAAGCCCACCTCAATGAAACTTGCCTTAAGCCAGTGAATTACCACGATTAATACCAAGTGACCTTTCTTAGTAAAACGGGCTCTGAGACTAAAATTTTTTTTAAAGTCTGTTTGATTGTTCATGAGATCAGAGCGTTCAAATCATTCATCAATATACAAAGACACTATTTAACTTTATTATAATAGGTAATCATTATGGTAAATGATGAAACGTTTTCAGAGTAACACATAAAGTGTAAGATATAATCGATAAAAATCGAAGAATATCAACAATCATCTTATAAAGATTCAAGTATCAAAAGGCGCGTCACGTCGTCAGGCCGCAGGTTCCCCTCAAAGTACGTCCCGAACACGTCAATTTGTTTGAGAATTATGCATAAATTCGTCCCCGAAGACAAGACATCTCGTGCGGCGATCGTTGTTGCGACATTTCAATAAAATTTACGATTGTGACTTAAATGGCGTGTCCGATGAACAAAAAACGTTCCGACATGTCCCTCTTTTATTTTAGACTTCGTTAAAATATCTCGGCCGTGATAATAAAACTGTCTGTGTATTGTGCCACCAATAAATATACCATTGAAATTGATATCATTGAGTTAAAAAAATCTAATTTGATTTCCAATCGATGTCTTTAAACAAACATATCAGATTTTATGGTCTCGGTGTGTATTTTATTGGGAATATACTTTTAGCGCTCATTTACGTCGTCGTCGAAGAAAGTAATTACCGATATATTCTCATTTTCGTTTATATTACATGTACCTAATATGTAATAATGGCTTTAGCATGTGAAACGGTTCGGATATGTTAATCAGTTGCTGGGTAAAGTTTGTTTTTAAGCGGCTTACCGCTTCTCTCAGAACGTACTATTTAAATTGTATGGGTTGTTTCCATATTTATGCAACTAAAAAACTACTTTGTACATACATACAAATAATCGCGTTTGTTTCCCATAGGGTAGGTAGAGACGATGAATTTCCACTTGTTACGATCTTAACATACATCTTTTATTTCATCTACATTAACCTCTTGATATATACATATTTATTATAGGTGCTTATTGCCTGGCCATTCTTTAAGACATCTGCGATTTGATTGTGATAAGTATGTCGCGGTCTACCAGCACCAATATTATTATAATCTATTTAATTATGTATATCTATACTAGTTTATTATTTTGTTTTTCTTTAATTATAATAAATTAGTTTTAGTTATACCACCAAATATTATTTATTTTTTCTTGTAATGTCTCCTTGGATACCGGGTTGCCTGGAAGAGATCGCTATAAGCGATAAGGCCGCACATTGTTCTAATGTAAATGTATTTATATTAAATGTCTAGGTTTAAGTTATGGCGAACAATAAAGAGTTTTCATTCATTCATTCACCAACTCTACCACCCACACTGATGCAGTGGTTAAATTTAAATAGTCTTTATACCTACACTAGCTTCTGCCCGCGACTTCGTCTGCGTGGAATAGTTTAAAAAAAAGTAAGTTATAAATAACCCCCGATTTTGAAACATTGTTCATTGGTTCTCCGCTCCTATTGATCTTAGCGTGATGATATATATAGCCTATAGCCTTCCTCGATAAATGGGCTATCTAACACTGAAAGAATTTTTCAAATCAGACAAGTAGGTCCTGAGATTAGCACGTTTAAGCAAACAAACAAACAAGCTCTTCAGCGTTATATATTAGTATAACATAAATCTGATTAAAGTAACAAAGTAATTTTTAACTGCTTAATTTTGGACAATAACTAATAATACTAAAAAAAATGTGTGTGCAGTTCACACGCAGTAACATAATTAATAATACTTTACAGATAATTCTTCTTAAACTTAAATGTAATTCATATAGCCTACATCCGTCAACATATTGTAATTCAAGATAAACTTCTTAAGTATCACTTTAAATTTTTCACTGTTTTAGTCTAAAAAACTTTATTATCAGTTTTATTTAGGTCCAAATTGGACCTATGTTTAATCGTCTGCGCAATGTAAAACTCGAACCTCATTCTCTCGCAGGCTTAGTCCTATATATTTATGTGTTTATCTCTTTTATTGTCGCTTTTTCCTTTCGAGTTTCAAATCACAACGACTCCAAGGAGGTCTCACTTCAAAAACAATTAAAGTTTTTTTCAAGTGGTTTCGCTTGCGTTCTAATAACCTCGGTGACATATTCTGCACAAACTGTGCATTTTCCGATATAAAAATTATATAATACATTTTCATGGTCTATCAAACAAATAACATTCTATTAAAGTACCAGTACATCCTTAATCCTTTTAATGCCAATGTGGAACTGCTATCCAATCAAATGGAAACTAGAGAAATAATTTGGAACTTACTAGAAATTCATAAAAATTGGAACAAATACGAAGAGGTAGCAATTTTGTTTTAGAATACCAGAATTAGCGACGTGGCGTGGTGACGCTCACACAACATTGATCCCGCGCTATTGGCCGTGACAGGCCAGTTGTCTCCAAAGACAAATCGTTATGCACCCCATTGGTATTTTTGTCTAAGCCTGTCCTCCAATCGTTTATTACCAGATTGTTTACCCAGATGAGTCGAAACTTTAAAATTAGCCAGAGATTTAGGAGTGTCCATAAAAAGATTTTATTAAAGACATGAATATATACTGACAAGATTTATTAAGCGCACGATAAATAAAGTTTTGAAAAAAAAACGTACGTTTGTTTTTAGATTAGGGCTTTATTGGCTTGAAGATTTTAAAGAACTATTTATGTATGAACATAATTTAGTGAAGCTTGTGTAAGTAGGATAGACAGTATGTGGGAGGATAATATATTGAACGAACGATTCTATATTTGATTACTAGATTTTCCACGCGGTTACACTCGAAATAAAAAGTATCCAAGGTTTCTTTGCAGTCTCTGAAATATACCTATACGTAAATCTTGCAAATGTTATCTAAATTGGCGAATTTCAGTTTGAGCATTAATAGCCGGTTCCTATATCTTATTAACCATTTATTTGCCTTATTATGGGTTAAAATTTAACTAAGCTCCATACAAGTAATGTAGAATTCCTACCGATAGTCAGGCAAGCAATTGAATAGGAAGATAAATGAACCGGCCATAACCAATCAATAATTTGCACAATTGAAAATCATAACATCAAAGCGGTAAGAAAATGGTACTACAAATAAATATTACCTATATGAAGTGTTTTTTTTTTAATTAAGTACTTTTCGTATTCACGGGTCGATATCGATCTAAAATTAAATAAGATTTTTTGATTAATTCTAAGTTCTATGATGAACGATAATGTCTTGAAACATACAAAGGCCCTTGTGTGGAACTAAAAAGCGATAAATAACCTCGGGATAGAGGGGGAATAGAGGTCGGTTCCTGTCCTTTTAAGATCATTATGAATGGACGTTGTTATAAACCATCTGCCCAAATACTACATCCTAACTATTATCAAACGAGCATTGAAAATGCGATAAGTAGTTCGATCTTATACTAATATATAAAGCCGAAGAGTTTGTTTGTTTGTATGTTTGTTTGATTGATTGAACGCGCTAATCTCATGAACTACTGGTCCGATTTGAAAAATTCTTTCAGTGTTAGATAGCCCATTTATGGAGAAAGGCTATAGGCTATATATCATTACGCTAAGACCAATAGGAGCGGAGCACCAATGAAGAATGTTTCAAAATCGGCGATTTGAAAACAAATTCCACGCGAACGACGTCGCGGGCAGAGCTAGTCTTACAATAATAATACCCGTCCATTAACGTCCCTTTTCGGGCTGGACTCTCCTCGGTTCGGAACAACGACGATATACACATAACGCTCCTCTAAGACCGATTAGCGAGTTTCATACATCAATTATCATAATGTGTAGGAGCAACATTTTCTTGCGACGTTTGATCTAATGTTAGCACGGATTACAAGTAACAATATGAACAATAGGTCTGAAGAACTATTTACGTGCCAGCATGTTGTCACCCAGGATTCAAGACTACGCCAATTGATTGAGACGCCGTAACAATCGCGTCATTACGAATTCATTATAATACCTATGTAAAATAAATTTTAAGCAATTCAAAATATTAAGAAAACAGTTATTTAAATAGAAATACGAAGATAATATGTTATGGCTTCATTACATTGAAATAGTTAACATAAACGAACATTTACTTTCATTAAATCCAGTTATATGAAGATAAAATTTATTAAATGTTAATATTAAAGCGCAACCAAAACATTGAATATGTAAAATCTCAATTGGAAAATATTACGAGTTCAAATTTTACCGTTCACAGCGGGCTGTATGTTTAAAAATACAAACACTTTAAACTCTCAACGTTTTACATAAAAAGCGTTATAAAAAGGCATATTTCATTATTTTTTTACCTCTAAAACAACGGGGTGCCATGTGTTTTTTTTTTGTGAGTGTGTAATACCAACGGCCCACGCGAGCCCCAATGATCGCTTCACACTTTAAGTGCCAGCCGCGGTAGTGATATTTATCTGCCTACTCCAATGCTATTTTTGAAACTCCTAGTCTTAAGGGAGACTGGTGTGTTTCTCTCCACTAACGCCGCCTTTACCTTACTTCAAACACGTAAAAAAATGACAAGCTTGACGCGAGTGAAAACATTGGGTCCCCAACGAAAGGTATCGTATCGAGTTGCTATGATATTTTTGTGATAATATAGTTCAGTACTCAGGTTAAATACACAATATTGAAGTAAAATACATATAAGTATTAATAATGTTTATGATAAGTATTGTCTGCGTTACTACTGACCTCTCCAAATTAGATGTAGAAGACTGGGTAGTAAATCTTTGTATACATAACCGTACTGTTATAGCGCAGCTAAGAGCGATTCTAAAGTTTGACAAAAATGTTATTACATATATCGATAAACTGATTTATATTGAATTATGTGATGTGAAAACAACAAAATTCAGTTGTAAAACGCATATAGTCAATATATACAAAAAAAATGTATACACCAAACATCTATATCTATTTTGTTCTTTTTCGGCGATGGCCCCACTCTATATCTAGAAAAGAATGTTAATTATTTAAAAATATGATATATCTATATCTGTTACAAAGTTATTAATCAAATTAAATTGTTTTTAACTTAATAACTGTTTTACGTTTCTGAGTGCCGCAGTACGAGCAATAACATAATAAACGACCTGAAATTATGTGTGCTCATCATTCAATGTTTTTCTACACACATATGCAATTCAATATCGATACTCTCACAACCATAGTTAAAAGGCAAAAAGCGGGTGTGATGTATTAGAATCGCAAATCTTGTTAGTTTAATATATTACAGACACTCATGGAAAGGTCTAGAGGGTAGCACACAGATAGTACAGTCCATTGAAAGGTCATAATCGAAATGAATAACTCCAACGTGCCGAACATGGACCGTAGAATTTCAGATGAGACCAATCAGTATATTCAATTATAATCGATATAAAAGTTAGATATTCTCACAACCCTAGTTAAAACGAAAAAAGCAGGTGTGATATATTAGAATCGCAAATCTTGACAGTTTAATATCTTACAGACGCTCGTGGAAAGGTCAAGAGGGTAGAACACAGATAGTACAGTCCATTGAAAGGTCATGACCGAAATGAATAGCTCCAACGTGCCGAACATGGACCGTAGAATTTCAGATGTGGGCAATCAGTATTAAGTTTTATTGAAATTACACGAGCATAGACGATAAAAGCAAGGCGGTTGAAACTTCATAGCCTGTAATGGTACGCGCGTGGTTTTCTAAAAACTTTAACTACACTGAGAGTCATCAAAAGCTTTAAAAAATAAGCTATAATAAAGAACAATCTTCAACATCTGTGACATACTCCGGTCGTGTATCGACACCTCTAGGAATTTTGATCACCGTATTATAGATTTGAGCTCCAGATAAACGACGGTGCCTCATCAATTTCGTACAAAATATTTGGTAAGACCCAAAGTTTTTTTATGTGTTTAAAAGATTAATGTGCAGATAAAATGAATTGGGACGGTTCTGGCTGCAGGAAAAATAAGGAACTTGGGGAATTTTTACACTTTTACCTTTAGGTATGTAAATAATTGTGAAGAGGATAAAAGAATTTTCCAAATCGTAATTTCTATTCTTATAATACCTAATAAATTTATAACACCATAATGTTATTATTTTTACTAGAACTTTCCACTCGGCTTTGTTCGTGTTAATTGCGGATCCGTAATCTGCCTAAGCACTAAAATTTTCGGTAATATAAATCCTATTTCAATTAGATCACGTTATCGAAACTTCATAAATACTCAATTGCATCATAATTTGTCTATTTCTATAGCCGTATACGATACAAACTCCAAGAAAATCACTTTTATATTTATACACTAGGATATGCCCGCGACTTCGTCCACGCTTGAATTGAAATTACCGCGGGATTCCCGGGGTAGAAAACACCACAGCATGTAAAAAAGAATGTAAGCTATCGTTTTAGTGAAATCTGTGTCGGATTAAGCTCAATTTTTTGCACTCGAAAAACTACAATCCGCTCCCGGGAAAATTTCCACAGGATTCCCGGGATAAAAACATCACAAATTTTATTACACATAATTTGCTACCTTGCTTTGCTATTATTAATTACGTGAATCCCGAACAAACAGACAAGAAATCTAAAAAAAATGCATCGTGTTCTCCATCGTTTATATAGTCTATTCCAGTTGTTTTTTTTTTAATAACTTCAATGTAAAGACACGGCCATTTTAGAATTTTAATATATTATAGATTACTAGTAAATGATAAAAATATCCACATACTACCTAAAATTATAATTGTACTTAGACTATAAAGTTTCGTAATTATTAAATAACATTATAACTTAATTGTTGAAATCAGATTAAACGCGCGTATTTGCAAAGATCTGAAGATATAAAGTTGTTAAAATTAGTTTATTTTTAAATAACACAGGAAGTTCTGAATACTCCCTCTACTTTCCCCACCATAAAACTAGGGTACACGGTGTCTGCGCGCACGCAATTTTAACTCCGCCCATCGGAGACAACCTACTGTGCTTTGTTTGAATACAGAGCTTGGGCTGTCTAACGAAGATAATTATATAGGTAGACATCCACAGTGTTATTTATTCTTCAAAGGCCCATATTTTAAGATGAAGAATCATTTCTGTCTTTCAATTTGGATGAGTCAACTAAAGTGAACAGTAAAGTGAATCGTTCAATGTAATTGGATATCGTCGTGTCTTTTCGACAAATTTGATTCAATTTGGTTGATCCGTCAAACAATTAGACAATATTCCAACCGACGCCTGAACTAACACTGATATACCTTTGAAATTTAAATAAAGATTCATGTATTCGATAACACATTTTTTTTATTTGGGCGTATTGTTATCATCAGGTGTAGATTTGTGCATGAATATTGTACTTTTGTTTGTCTATGGTTTGGTGTACAATAAAGAGTTATCTATCGATCTATTGTTGTAGAATCTGTATATTCTAACTCAACTGATATAACGGCAAGTCTTTGAATAAACCTTATGCCTTATTTAAAAATTATTAAGTTTGCTTCATATAAGTATATCAAAGGACCAAATGTTCGTATTCGCATTTCTTAAGTAATTATCTCCTTATCAAAGGACAAAAAACATCCTATGTTCATACTCATTACAAATGCATACATGATATAGATTCATTCTTAAAGCCAAGCGGGAGCAAACAAAACATCCAAACAATCACTTATACGTCTATATAGATGCTAGAGTATTCAAATTCTAATACCTGCCTCTAGTTTAAAGAGAAAGCATTAATACAGGTTACATTTTTTATACTTTTATATTAGTGATATTTGCCCTCGAAAGATTCACTTCATTTGATATCGCAAACTATCCCATTTCCCGGGAAGAAAAGTATCTATGCCTATTTTCGGTATTAAAACTACACATGTACAAAATTACAACAAAACCGATCCAGTCCTCCAGTACTTTTTCCGTGAAAGCTTAACAGATAGACAAACCGAGTTACTTTCGCATTTTTTTATAGATGATGAATTTTTATATCTATAAACTTGAGAAATTATTGATCTCCTATACAAACTTTCATTGCCCATTTCAACCCGTTCTAGTTTTATTTTTACGATAAAAAGTAGTCTGTATCAACTCTAGTCGTCTATCATCCGTAAACTACAAAAATGATGAAACTGACGAAAATGATGAAAACGACGAAAATGACAAAATTACCGGAATGACCAAATTTACGAAAATAACCAAAATGGCGAAAATGGAAAATCATAAAAAACCATCTTACTTTCTGGGATGACTTTTACTTAAATCTTTCCCAAAATCTATCCCATTATCCGAGATGAAAAGTATCCCTTGTCCAGTCTCGGTATCAAAATTCCTACATATGTATCGAATTTCAGCCAAATCGGTCCTACAGTTTTCCGTAAAAGCATTACAAACAGAGAGAATTATATTTTTAAACCCTGGAAACTATCCCAGTTTTCGGGATAAAAAGTATGCTATGTTCATCTTGGGCATCGAAACATATATATACTGAGTTTCAGCCAAATCGATCAAGTACTTTTTCCGTGAACGCGGACAGATAGACAAAGTTATTTTTGCATTTATAATATTGTTACGAGCTACAGGACTCAAATTAAAAATGCCGTTGGAACTACTATAGAATTTATTAGAACTGTACAAACGCGTATAAAACAAATACAAATAAAACTGGATGCAACCAGTTCACACTGCACGATTCAATGCAATTCGACACGCGCAATGTCCGTCGTCCATATCACTATTCCAGAGTACTACAAACGTCTTACTCGTCTCGTAGTCGTCGCTTGACTGCCCACCCCTCCATTCGGGCACTGTCTTATACTCACTACACAGTACAAAAAAAATGGCCGAGCGCACTGAGTTTCCGAGAAATAATAATTTGCACACCTGCGAACGGCCACAAAGTCTTAAACAATAACAATAAGGATTAGTTCGACGCTAATGATGGTTATAAAACAAGTAGAAAAACAATAACATGTTTTTCTTAATTACAAATTCAAAACACAGAAGAATTCCTAAATCCGGGAAGACAATAAACTGTGCTTACGACAGGCAGCTGTGCGCTTATCTTTGACGGCATGTAACAGTATTAATAAGGATAAGTTTTAGTGTGGATTATTATACTATCTATGGGATAAATAATAATAGGCGATGAAAGAACCTTTGTTTTTCCAAAGGAAACCGGAGGGTTAGCTTAGTTATAACGGACAATTAGACCAACATTCATTATTGGTAAATCTAAATTCTATATACCAAACTTTCATTTTGAAAACATCCCGCTTATAACAGACATATTTTGTGTACAAAATTTTAGATATAAACTTTTGCGGATACCACGTAGGAAGTGATTAGTCGTTCGGACGTCGAAGTCTCGGAATGAAATTTACGAGCATTAAAACTATCTCCATTTCATCGGAGCCTTTAGGGTTTAGTCCACGCCTTTACCGAGGCAGCTGCTTTTAATCGAATCCCAATCAACTATGGAACGATGTTAAATAGTTTACTGTTACATTAAATATGCTATCAAAATCGCCGCTGGCCCTTAAAACTATTAGAACCGATAAACGCGATTCATAACTTTAAAATACAGTTTATGTATTATTTTATAAGTGACTTGGTGTGAAATACATAATACACTAATAATGTCGTCAGTGTATTCTATAGACCGTGCCAAAGTTCATAAGCTTCTCTTAGCAACAGACGGCTGCGTAGTAAATGCTTGTTATTAAAAAATCAGTTATTAGGTAGCCAGCCTTCAGCAGTTAATAGGGGGAGATAATAAAATTTGGCATGAACTATAAGATAGATAGAGAGAGTATGGCCACATAATACTTGCAGAATACGAATTCGGATATAATGACCATTACATTCGAGCAGTTACAATGATATTATATTACTCCTAAATCAGAGAACCAATACACAGAGACACAAGAATATGAGCTCTAATCAAAGCACCAATGCGAGTATATTGTATACAGCCAATTATAACAATAACATAAAGAAATGGGAATTATGTAGGTACCCAATAAAGAACACGATCAGATGCCAAATGCCTAAACAGTAAAAAAGGTGATCCGACGATATTTATTTTATAAACTTTTCAACTAAATAGTCGTATTTATTATATTCTTAGTTCATTAATCGCTTCCAAAAATATCAGAACAATACTACAGTGATAATTAGTTACAATAAGTTACTGTCATTGTTTTAGAAACGCCTTTTGTAACAAAAACCAACAAACCATTAGATAGCGTGCGTTTGTATTTGATTGATTGTTAGTAGAGATAAAGGGAGTGGGGTCATTAATTTCTTATTTACCGACTAAACAACGTAGGTGTCGTTTGTGGACGAAGAAAACGGTTAATGTCAAAAATTAGACAGCGACACAATGGTGGCTTGGGGATTAAAAGCGAAGCGGTGTCGCGGAAGCGGACACATCATTTATCAGAACAAGTCGAGGTTTTCTTACGCCTTGCCACCGGTGGATTCGAAACGCAATTGAAAAATAAGTCTATAAGTACCATAAAAGTATAAGAACCATTAAAAATACCCCACATCTCAAGAACTACTCTTGACGGATCGTGTTCAAACTAATTTTCGTTGAAATTGCTTTGTTGTTACCACGTTGTTTTTTTTTCAAAATTTTCAACTTCATAGTTCAAAAGCTAGGGGAGTATTAATTTTACTTTGGAAGATAATATCTGCCCACCTACTGATTTTAATACAAGTCATTAAAGAATAATGTCATGACTTCGAAATCTGACTAACGAGACGGACAAAAGAACACGGAAAATTCCAACAATAAGTTAAATTTATTGCAAGCAACTCTATTCATTACTTTTTCGCGATTTTACTACAACATTGTATGGCGTCATGTAGGTATAATATGTTCGTACTTTTAACTACACAAGATCCTGTAGCTTCCAGCAAAAATTACTAACATACAAAGACAGACGGCTATACGGACGGTCATGACAAAAACATAAGGAATCCGTTTTTGCTAAAACGAGTAAGAAACTAAAAAAAAGATCCGCGATCGTTATCTTTGTTTAGAAACTTGATAGAAAATTGCTTTTTTAACTAATAAATAACAATTTGACTATCATTTGTCACGGAATAGGAAATACCATTATGATAAATGTTCAGAACAAAAAATTACAATAGCCATTTGAAACGGGGACTTGTTTAAATGGAAAATTTATTGCAGAATTTTAATATTCATCGACGTAATAAATCTCCATGGAAATTGATTCAAATGGTGTATCAGTTTGTAATTTTATAAAAATTATGCGTGAGCATTAAAATATACAATTAATTTTTGACAACACATTAATTTAGGTGCTGAAGCGAGATATAAGCGTAACCACATCAATACTAGTTTTCCTTGGGTAAAGCCGCGTACTCATCTGCGAGCTGTAACTGTAACCGAGCGGTTTCAGTACGTACTCTAATGTGAACGCCGAAATAGATCTTCATTCACGACGACCAACGAGCCGCCTTTGACCGCGTACTCATCAGCGAGTTGTAACCGTAACCGCATAGTGCTCTGGTGTGTACGGGTGAAATGATCTTCAGTCGCGACGTCTCAACAAGCCGCCTTTGGCCGCGTACTTGTTAGCAAACTGTAACCAGATAGATGGAGTAACGAGGGTTTAGTGTGTACGTAACTCGCGACCGTACTGCAAGCGCCCTTTTTTGCGAAATTTTGCCGGCGCCGGCGCCCTTTGATTCGTGGCAAAATTCGACAATCGTCGCGGTGTGCTCGTAATCCACGTCCACCCTATGATTTTTGGTTAAAGTAACGTGCAACGGTCAGTTACAAAAGTGGGTACGGGGATGTCGGCTCGTCGCGAGTGCGCCGCGTGCAGCTCACGGGTCACATCCTCAAAATGATTTTTGGTTAGAGTAACTGCAACGGTTACGGCTCGCAGGTGAGTACGCTGCTTAAGTTTACTTTTGATTAAGCTCGAAGCGTGCTTTATGGTCGTATCGCGTGACCGCAGGCCCTAAATCAACTTTAGGTCTAACGGAATGTCATGTAATTTCTAGTAACGATGTGTTTCTTTTATTGTTTGTATGGCATCGTTCTATTAAAATTGTGTAACCGAGTACATAATATATTGAGTACCATATTCTAGAACGGTACAAATATAGAATCGTTTAAAATTGGCGTCACGTGGCTTTGTATCAGATCAAAAACGGAATATGTCAGATGAACTAAATAATATTTCTAGAAAAAAATCTAGATACTTAAAGAACATTCCAGAGAGAGATCCGCGTACAACAAGACTTGGAGGGAATTTCTCGCTGCGGTTTTCCGTCTGCGTTATGACATGAGGTCATTTAAGAAGGGCGTTATAAAATTTCTTCGAGGCCGGCAGCACGTCAACAACGCCCCTAGTGTTGCAAACGTTCACAAGCGGCCACCACTTTTCATCAGGTGGGCCGCCTTTTTTGTCAGCTTTTGGCAATAAAAAAAGGACGTATGGCAGTCGTATTAGTGACATTTCGTGCGTTCCAAAATGACTATTATTCACTTGGACGTATTTTTTTAAAATACACAAGATTGTAGACACAAGACATATTAAGCGGATAATAGATGTTCGCGCATGTACGCGTTCTTATGATTCTTCTTCCTTTTTGAAAATTCCCGTACGTACGGTGACAAACGGTCGAAAGAGGTCGCCGACCTGGTAAGTGCGCATACTTACTTGCACGTTTATCACCTCCGTTATGCTTAAGTATATACTTTTAATTAAAATTCGTGTTTTAGAAATCGAGCATCTTTTGCTGCAGTTTATTATTTCCAACCGAGGAAAACATACATGAATTAATACATTACATAAATATTTTACAGACCAACAAACAAATCGCTCTACCAACTACGTCTATCCTATGTGATTTATTATTTAACACAATTTTAATGTTTATGACGACAGTTTAAACTTACCCGCATTGTTTATTTATATACCTAATTGAACGTGTCAGTTTAAACGATATGCATCAAATTGTTGAAGCCCATAACTTCACACTAAAACCGATTATAGCATCGGCCTATTGCCACCTAACAAATAAATAAATTCCATCGCCTTCCTTATCAAGGAATCTTAAAGAGAAACCCGAAACCGTAAACATGCACGTTGAGCATACAGTGTTAACTATTCATTCTATGTCTCTAGGGAATATATTGAACAAAAGACGGGCTCAGCATCCACTATTTCTCACTACATCGGTGCGATGTAATCAGAGAAGACGACGTGTCGCGCTTATTTATGTATGAGCGGGGCGCGGGCGAGGGTGGCCCAAACGCGTTGGATACAAACAGAATAATATTGATGACACTGCGCTACGAGGGGTCATGAATCATTAATCGTCTGCTCTCGTATACGACTCTATTACGACTGGCAGTGCCTCGCCGGATAAGCCACCCTTCACTACGTGAGGCCGTGTCTTTACGGGCGCATGAGCCTCGCCGCGCCTCACGCTTGCCTTTTTTGTCAGCACCCGAGTATCCCTAAAAGGTTCCTACATCTAGTACACCTCGGATTAGATACACTTAGTCAACTACAATGTATTATTATTACATATTCATAATATAATAACTACAATTAAAACGATCATAACGATAGCTTACCTACTTCATTAATAATATAATGTAAATACTGAATACACATTTTAACCGGCATGGCAGTTTTAGATGTAGTTAAAAAGCAGATTCAATGCAGACGGTGCTGTTATTTTTTCATCAAATAATATATATAAAAAAGAGCTACTAAAATCTAATTTGGTCAAGAACTTACGAAGTGACGTTACACACATAATGTTATTATTATACGTATCTCGCAGAAATATCATCCTTTCCATCTCCAAACACTCATCCCTATAGTATTTTTTATTGCAGGAACTCAGCAGACAGACAGACAGGTCAGTTGTTGGAAAGCGGTTACCATCGCCTATGGACATTTGCAACACCAAAGGTGCTACAAATGCGCTGTTGCTCTCTTAAAGACTGGAACTCGGTCACTAATGCCGGAACACAACTCAAGGTAATGTTATGGCGACATACTTTAGACCAGGGGTGGTAGCCATCCGGTCGGCCTCTTACGACAGGCCGCCCGGCCGCAGGAAATTGTTTTCTTTCTTCGTTCCTGCACGGATAAAATAGTACAAAAAAATAAATAAAATAGTAAAAGTATAAAATAAATAAAGTAACTGACTCAGGCAACCCTCTCGCCTGAGCACAAAAGAAAAAAAACTCATCCGTTATTTTAGACAACACGTTAGGTACGTATTATCTCTCAAATTTAATTATATTCAGTTAATTATCGAGACCGTTAACAAACAAACAAACATCCAAATAAAGTCGCTATGACATTTCTTCTATATTGGTATGGATACAAATACGAAAATTATATTATCAATGATATGAACGGAAGTTCAAGCTATTGTCGTCATGAATATACTTATATTTAGAAAGACGACATGCTAAAGTATTTATAAACAAATTACGACATTCTCAACTCGAAATATTATACATGAAAACAGTACATTGCTAAATGTGTTTAAAATTACGATCACAAAAGGCACATAACCAAATTTGAGATAAAAAAAGCAATTAAAGTTAATTCAGTAAGCAAGCAGACATGGCTACTTCCAAATGAACTCAAACGTTACAAAAACGAAAACAAATCTTGAACAAAAAGGCAGGTCATTTCGGCGTGGACTTTCTACTTTATTTTTTCTAAGCTTTGCCCGAGGACGTGCATCCGAAACCTTGAGGTATACTTTTTTATTTTTGTTCCAACAATTTTTTATTTTACCTCTTGTGCATGGTTGAACAACGATAAAATAATGCTTAGGCCGAGTGGCCGCTTCAAAAAGGAACCGTAAGGGAGCGACCGACAGAACGTTCCCAAAATTTCTAATCGAGTTTATATTTGCCATCACTCGTTCCAATCTTTGAGAGCTCTTTTTGTAATGTTTTAGGTCTCAAGGTAAAGCGTCTATTATTTTACGAAGTACAGTTGCTCAGGGATAATTTCTTGGGGATTTTTGAATGTGTGCGATATAATTTACAATATAGAATATTAAAAACGTTTGTTAGAAAGCTTTGAAACTGTGCCAACATTCAGCTTTGGCAACGCAAGTAATATTTTCAATAAAAACACGTTTCATGCACTGACTAATAAATTCAGTTAGGGCCTTCACCCCCTCCAAAGAGGAGCTCTACAACCCCTCGTTTCTAGGTCATTATAATAATCAAAGTTAAAACCTAAAAAGATACAAAAAATATATAAGATTCTATGAATTGAAAGGACTGATTATTTTGGTTTGTAGATCCGATTAGCTACTTGAAACCTGATGTGACCGTAGGCCAGTTACATCTTTCACAGAATTGATGGCAGATAGAGCAAACGAGCCTGGAGTGAAGACTTCGTCTTGATAAAGGTAATGTAGGACGCATTCCAGCCCGGCGGACTGTTGACCTGCGCAACGTCACTGGTAAGGGCTGGATAATACGTCCAGGGGTAGGTTCCGATTGACTCAATACGGTAAGGTTCAATCACCTCATTGATACTCCCATATAAATACTTACTGAAGTTATCAAAAAGTTGCCCCATTCGATTATTGAAGCAATACTTAATTTTATTATTTCTTATAGAGTGATATAAAAAGCATTATAGACGCGGCAATAATTTGCCTTAAAAATAGACACCTACATATTATTAACGTATTGGACAGGTTTCTGTCTACATGGAACACCGATAACTTTGACTAAACGATGGGAAAAATACTGAAAAGCTATTTCAAAACACATATACAAACATAAAATACCATAACATGAGATCTCATTTCTATTCTCCACAAACAAATGTCGACAATTTCTAAACATGAAAACATTCAAAACGAATTCGTATAAAGGAACAAACACATAAAATTTACATGACAAGTCAACTACACGCCTTAATGTAGTCATAACCATATCTTCGCACTTAGGTACCTTTCAAATTCATCACGTGGTTTCCTAGTCCGCTTTGACGTCAACGCAGGTATGTTACCACTTACCAAAACAAAACAAATTAGTTCACTAGATACAAACCACATTTAAATAATCACGGATTGTTTAATTGATATTTCTATTTTTGTACTTTGTATTTCTCTCTTTTGTAAAATGTTAGTAGGTATGTCAAAGTTTAAAGAAGAGCCTTTGTAACAAAATTATGTAATGCAAAATCAGTGATTTTTGCGAGCCGATAAATTCTGAGTGCGCGTACACCGTACACACTTTTTATCCGTGCAGGAACGGAGAAAGAATAACGTACAATTTCCTGCGGCTGGACGGCCTATTTTAAGAGGTGACAAAAACAATCCATAGTCAGGTGGTAGGGTATTTGCCCGACTGGATGGATGATCACCCCTGGTCTAAAGTATGCCGCCATAACAATTATGAGTTATATTCTCCCATAAGTGGACAGGTTCCAGCCTCCCGTTAGAGAGCGGCAGCACATCGGTATTACACATATTAATACATATACCACATTTGGTATTACAAATGTTCATAAGCGACGGTATCTGCTTGGCATCAGGTGGGCCGTCTGCCTGTCTACTGAACTCATGCAATAAAAAACACCTTTGGCCGATTATTGAAAATAAAATTGATCTGCAAAACAACCTGGAAATTCCCACCAGAAACTTCAGCCCATGGCAATAAAACTCATAATTGCCGGACAAAAAGTCTTAGTAGACACTATATTAGACATCATTCTTTTTACTTATTATTTTAAAAGAATTGTGTCCCGGTATTAAAAAAATCCAACAAGGCAACTACAGAAACTTGTAAAAAACATCCAAAAGCTACTCCTAAAAAAAACAACAAAGAACACAAACCAATATTTTTAAAACGGACATGTTTCATCTCAGGACAATAGAAGAAAATGGTAACCGGCGACACAACGGTGGTCACATTGTTCCAACTTTTTGTCTATTTGTTTTTTAACGTTCTTCAAAATTAGTATTTGTTTAAGAATATTTAAATGTTTTCGAAGTAGTTTAAGTACTAATGAAATCCTATTTAAATAAGGTTAGTGTAAAACGAATGTTGTTACTTCAATAAAAAATTTAAAACTCAGAAATAACAATTAAATTTTAACTGCTGTTTCGCCGCTAAAGAGAGCAATAACAGTTTTACAGGATTTGTTGTTTTACGATACCCGAATAACACATAACGCAACTAATAAAATAAAATGTTTGCAAAAATAACTGTTACATATTGTTTCTTTTTAGTAAAGACTCATATTATTGCCAACAGTGGCAATAATATGAGTCATTAACTCATAAAATTGTTTTAGGAGCAAAAATTAGAGTAAAAAGTTATTTTTATGTAGTTGTTGTTTTGAAGGTGGTGTGTACTTAAAATCCTAAAAAAAAGCTATGTGTCACGGAGATGAATATTAAGCAGTGGGTTCTAAGTCGCGACAGCCTTCGTGTCCGTCACATATACAGATAAACTGTAAAAGAGACGCCTACGATGGTATAGCTACTATGTATTAGAATGCATGTATAGAATTGCATTTCATATAATACAGTTAATTACAATAGTTACATTTAGTTAAAAATATTTTAGTAATAAAATGTTACTTTTAATATTTTAGTTTACACGATTTAGTGCCAATCGCAATGACATTTCACCTAAATTACTTATGTTTCAAAATACTGATACCAACTGCGATATAAAGTTCAGAATCAATTTGCGTTTCGCCCATTTTGACAATACATAATAATATAAGGATCAAACTAGCCAACTCATTACCAATACATGCAACCTTTTAAAACATTAATTTTCCATTACCTGAACTCAAGCTTGAAAAGAAAGAAGCTCAGAATCACAACCGGTAATTTGGTCTAATCGCGCAATATCGTAGACGCACCGGATATTTGTCAAGAAAAAACTATAATAGCTCAAAAACTCATCGATTACACCCATCCCGCATCCTTGCAAGGGTATATTTTAGTAATTTGCGCATTTCCTCACGATACCCTAATAACGTGAACAAAGAAACTGCCTACCTATCCTTCCACCCTTGGAAACGTCACGCACATCCCTTCACAAACAAAATAAAAAAAAACTAACACAAACCAGCTTATTGTGAGCCTGTGAGCAACCTTTGTCGCAGGTAGATTTAATAAAGTGAAAAAAATAAAGCCATTAAAGTCGCAAAAAAGTTGGAAGCGTGATCCCACTAAATACCTCAAGGATTAACAGCAGATGTCGATTTATGAAATTTAGATTGATGTGCATGATATGAGTGCTGTTTTGAATTTATACCTGAATTTTACAAAAGAGGTTCTTTGTAGGTAGGAATAAATGTAAGAGTAATATTTTGTATGTTGCTTCAATGTTTAATTTCTCTGACATACAAGAAAAACTCTCAAGTCACTCGGAACTTCTACAACAGTGCACATAATTAAACTTTATGTGCACTATTTAATTTATAAACTTAATAAAATTAAACAGCATATACAAACATGCATGCGTGTAAGTAATAGCTATGCATGACGGCCTCTGTGGTTGACTGGGATAGTCTTTGCCAGCCTAGCGCATTCGCAGACGCTCCAAGTTTGATTCTTGACATGATAAATTTTTTAAAGGAACTTTCCGTTATTTACTATGGTCTGATTGTCTGGGATCAGCCCCAGACTGGTTCGTTGTATATTACTCATAACACAAGCGTAACTTACTTACTTTGGGGATTATTATTTACTCCTGTGTAGTTTGAGTATTTTATGAGGTAACCATTTAAACACACCTAAGTCATAAACAATTCTCAGTTTTGTTAACATTTTGCGCACTGGCATATTTTTATCTATACTATAATATTATAAAGAAGAAAGATATGTGTATTTTTGTATGTTTGTAACGAATAAACTCAAAAACTACTGGACCGATTTCAAAAATGTTTTCACAATTAGAATGTTACATTATCCTTGATTAATATAGGCTATATAAAAGTTAGGGATCCCTACTAAAACTTCAAAAATATAATCCATCAATCTAAACAAAATACTTTTTTTATTGCAGGAGTTCAGCAGACAGGCAGACGGCCCACTTGATGGAAAGCGCTTACCATCGCCTATGGACATTTGCAACACCAAAGGTGCTACAAATGCGCTGCTGCTCTCTTAAGGGAGACTGGAACCTGATCACTGATGCCGGAACACAACCCAAAGTTGTTATGGCGACATACTTTAGACCAGGGGTAGTAGCCATCCGGGCGGCCTCTTACGACAGGCCGCCCAGCCGCAGGAAATTGTATTCTTTCTCCGTTCCTGCACGGATAGGCTTTCCACTTGGCGCTGGAATAAGGTTTTACGATGTTGATGAAATTTTACGTGTGTTTGAGTGAGTCACGGGTGGTTTAGATTTACAATTAGACCCGTAGGTGGCGTTGGAATCAGGTTCTAGATTTTTATTTTTTCAGTGCAGGACTACGTCCGACAAAACCGCTAGTATGTAAATACATAATAATACATACACGTTTTAATGTAAAAAGCAAAACATAATTAATCTTTAAAATTATTCTAATTACGATGAAACATGATGAAGCGTTAATGTATGTTGGCAATAAAAAGTAGACCTTTAACAAGCCAATACACGGCACACAAAGCTTCCTAGTCTAGCTGATGCTGATAGCACATGTTTATGTATAAGATCAATTTACACAACAAAAGGTTCGATTAAAGAGGTATTTTGGTAGTAATTTGATACACGACGTTATATAAAGTAGTTAACAGAGATGACAATACTAATTTATTATTACACTAGCGCTTTAGCTGCGACTTTACTCGCCATTTTTTTTATTTAGGTTTTATGGCTTGGCAGCTAGGCCTTTAAGGCAGATCTTAGATTATAATATAGTTTCTTCATTTTCTTAAATCTATGTATAGCTCAGCTGAACTGTAGGATATCAACTGACGCCATTCAACGGAGTTCTTGTGACAACTCGAAAGGCCACAATTGACTATATATACTAGTTCATATTTCTCATATAAACACATAATTACTTCTCAAAAACTATCAATATCCTACAACTACTGTTCATTTTAGAGTAATTTTACACATTTTTAGAAAATAAACCTGCACAGCACAACATCTCCTTTCAGTTCCCGCCAAAAACTTCCTTACTCGCCTAAACTTCGGTTATGTTACCAGGGCGATGTTACATTTTCTGGGAGGTCTGTATGACTGTTCAAAACAAATATCATGAAAATCTGTTGATATTTAATATAAAGAAAAAACAAATTAATATCCTGGTTTGGTTATGAATAATGAAACTTGGTTTCAAATTCAGTTTCTTTATTTATTGAATTCACAAGGTCATTTATATCGCGGTTTCTTTTTCTAAAAAAATCTATATAACGAATGTAAGGCGAGTCGTCGTCAGACAACAGTTGTCTACTGCTGGACGTACACCTCCCCAAGTTTGCGCCACCTATTCCGGTCCTTCACTGTTTTCATCCAGCCTCCACCGGCGACCTTGCGCAGACCAGTTTTTAATAGACTATTTTTAATTAGGTAATGTGTTTAAATAACAGAAACCATCAATATTTTCCTACATCATTTGTCTAAAGACGTCGATATTCCAACTATTAATTATATACTGAGTTCGTGGTCTCGTTCTTACTGAAGTTATAACAGACTTTTTTTAATTTGTTGGTTTTTATCTCATTGACTTTCGATAATATTGTTTTTTTTTTAATTTATTTCTTTATCGGCCTCTATTTCGATATCACACTACTATAAAGATAATATAACGATTCTAAAGAAATCACTTACATCCAAATCTTTCTAGGCATTTAAAAGTTATTGTGGAATAAAGAAAGTCCCATACATGCATATTAAGTTTCAAATCACACTTTACATTTTTTTAGGTAATCGTGTAAAAAACGATTCGAATAATTTAAATAAACAATTGAACCTATATATATCATAAGTTAGCTTTTGCCCGCGGCTTTGCTCGCGTTAGTGTAAATTTTGTAGACAGAGTGGAGGACCGTCCGTTGGGAATCCTACACACCCTTAGAAATATCAAACCGTACCGTAACACCACCTAGCGAATGTGGAACTAACCACGATGCTGCAGCCGCACCCGCGATAACGTTAAGAATATTGATTGTGGCTAAATGCGTCTTATTTATAGATTTAAAAATAACGCCGTTAACGAATAGCCACATTAGTGTATATACATACATCATCTGACAACATGTAATGTCATTATCAATTTAAAAAATGTGTGTGCAGTTCATACGCATTAGAAATGAAACTTCAGAGAATATAGTCACAGATAATCATTCTCTAACTTTTATTAATATAAATATAATTCCTTTAGCCTACGCCCATCAATATTACAATTCAAAATAAACTTATTAAGTATCACTTTAAATTTTTCACTGTTTTAGTCAAAAAAATATCATTATCAGTTTTGTTTCGGTCCAAATTGGACCTATGTTTAATCATCGGTCTTATGGGCTCTCTAATCTGTGCTGAACAATGTAAAACTCATATCTCATTCTCTCGCAGGCTTAGTCATATAGATTTGTGTTTATCTCTGTTTAGTGTCGATTTTTCGTTTCTTAAAGTTATAAATCACGACTCTAAAGAAGTTTCACTTCAACAATATAGCTTAATAAATAGAGCATTGCACCCATCGCCACATCTGCATGAACTATAACTGTAACATTATCGCTGGTGCGGCTCCAGTATAAGAGTAACATTAAACAACATTAAAATTGAATTGCCATTACCATGGCGATGTATTTGTTAGTGAATTGCAAGAGTGGCGCCAATAATACGCGATCGGGGCGCCATATTATCGGTATATTCGTCTATTCCACTGGAACAGTATGTTCTTTTGAAAGAAAAGGGTACCTTCCTACGTGTATGACAAATTTCATGACAATCTGTTGCCTAGTTAAGGCGTGAAGCGTCGCCTATAAACAAACTCACATACGCGTTTATAATTTTAGTTATGACTAAGATATGCCCGCGACTTCATCCACGCTTGAATTAAAATTCCCGGGACACAAAGTATCACAGCATTTAAAAAAGAATGCAAGCTGTGGTTTAAGTGAAAACTGTGTCGGAATAAGCTAATATTTATGCATTCGAACAACTACAAACCGCTCCCAGAAAAAAAGTCTCCCAGGATAAAAAGCAGCACACAGTCTAAGAATTTGCTGTAGATTAGTGAAAACTGTATCGAAATCGGCCCAGTAGTTACATGAATCCCGCAGAAACAGATAAAAACTGTAAAAAAAAAATCCATTGCATTCTCTATTTTTAATAGCTTCAATTTGTGGACACGACATTTACAGAATTTTATAAAATTATAGATAGACGAATACTATGTTTAAATATTGGTATATAATTGGATATAAATCGTGCTTATCTTCAAAGAGCGCTGATAAACTTGCATAATTGCGTTTCAAGTTTGATTGATGGACATAATTACTTTACTTGTTGGCTTGTCAAGCCGTGACGATTATTTGTCAACGGCCATTCTGGTATTTTAATCTGCTTATGATTTCAATTAAAATTTCAATAATTCTTCATTTCGGTATTCACTATTATCTGAGCGAGAACCTTCACAAACAATGTAATCTTGACATCATTTTTTGAACGTTCCTAGCATTTTGGGAACGCTCCCCATAGATCGCGATCTGAGTTACATTTCTTACCTGTAAATATATAGTACTTTAATTTAATTTTAGATAAGTTCTTTTTATAGACTAAGAGCCCGTGAACCTGTTTAATATTTGACCAGACCTGAGTTTTTGTACATTGAGGCCCCTATACCTACCATGCATGAGGTGGGGTCTCACTAAGCTGAAAGTGAATATATCAATGGCAGATCTGGTCAATAACTTTAAAAATCTATTTTTTTAGCATTTAAAAATTGTCTACCACAAACTAAAATGCGCGATAATGATCTGCCATTCTTATTTTCCGATAATAATAATCATATATTTTCAAATTTTAAAACGGCAGACGTGGTCAAATGGTTTTAAAATTCGTCAAAAATCGATACCTGTCTTACCTGAGCGCTCGTCGCGTCCCCCACTTAGAGCTTTGAGCCGTTCACGGGCTCTTAGACCATTAGCTTTAGTTACAATTATTAAAAAAAAAAATAGAATTAGCTTTATAGAAATTTATTTTCTTTTGAATGTATTGAATTGAATTTTAGTTTGGATCAACAATTAGGCAATAATAACATAACTAATATACAAATTATAAAACGAATTAAGTTCTATAAAAGGTTATCTTGCTTTTGTATAAAATGGCTGCGCTATTAGACGCTTTTTTTAAAGAAAAAGAAAACAGGCAGACTTTGTCTCACGAAACAAGTTCCGCAGACTATAAAATAATTTTAGAAACATTCCAATTTAGTAGCATTAGTAAATAGAATAATAATATAAAGTAACATTACATACATTAAAACACTGGATATAAACAATCTAACAACGTGGTTGGGCTGATCTGTACAATTAGTTCAATTTTTTTTGCCGCGGGGCTTATTTTGTTAGACAGAGTCTAATGTATAGCTTATCTTCAGCGTCAGTGCAGGACCTTGTAACTACATTTTGGGTGGCATATTTTATTCATGAAAATTATGATATACTGGTTGAATTTTTCAAGTGGGCCTTCAGAGCCAAAACCTAAACTATGCTAAATAGCGAAATACACTTGGAAAGAGTCTCGAGACGGATTTTGGCGAAAACACATATGAAACGTTTAGTAAATTTCTGTTTCTGTGGAATTCTACTAGCCAGTATTTTTTATCATTGATGATAGTAAATATTTAGCTTAAATTTATGTAAATTAAATAATAATTAAGTGAAAATTAATTTATAAGTATAAAATGATGTTACAAAATTGTTGATATTTTTTTATTGCAACTTATGCCGCGACTTGTAGTGTAAAAAAGTCGCATGTATTATCTATGGTTCGCTGTTTTTTTTTACACCAGGGAAAATCGTTTCCCAGGGGCGAAAAGTACTGTTTTCATCCTTCTGATCAGACAACTCCATGCGCAATTTCAGAATATGAGAAAACTATATTTTATGTTTAAAGTGTCATTATTTTCCCATCGTATAAACTAATAGTGCACTAAATAATTATGATGCAATTGGAATACCAAAAACAGTGTCACCATCGCATACAGTCTTTTAATGGCCCATTAACTTTTAATCGTACTAATAAAAATCAGATAATGTGCTTACAAATTTTGATAATATTGTCTCGCTGATTTTTTTTACAAATAAACAGTTTTATTAATTAGCAAATTCGGATTGTAAAATACTTCACATCCGTATTATCCCTGCTCCATTTGGGATAATTTTAGTGTCAGTGACTGTGGCCAAGTGTGTCTTGTTTATAATAGTATTCAAAATAACACCGGTAATAATTAGCTAAATTAGTTTATACACATATGTCACCTGTCAATGTTTAATAACAATACCGCATACTAAACTATGCCGTTAAACGTTTCACGCAGGCGTAGTTGCGTAATTAACACTAATATTATCCCAGATGTAGAAGAGGCATTAGACAATGCACTTACTACCACCACCAAACTCCAGATAATATGTGGAACAGTATAAGAGTAGCCAGTAAACGTTCCACTGCTCAGCTTGAGCCTCCCCATTTCAGGTAGTAAGGTGACAAACGCTGACGCTGTAGTTTGTCACCTTACTACCACCACTCTTGTTTGAGGCTGATTAGTGGATTTGACACATCACTAATCTCGACGTGCTTGTGATTAATTTGCACACGATAGTTTCTGCCAATCAGCACATGGTTATTGTAAGTGTGTACATTGGGTCGTAAAAACTACCTAAGCATAGCATGCCCCCCGGACAGATTGAGACCAACATCATTTGAGTGAATTGCCTTAGCCACAAGACGCCACGTCTTCTGAATAACAGATGGGTAAAAAGCTATCGGAATTTTTTTTATCTATTTAAAATTTAATGACATACCATAGAATACTTTATCTATGACATTAGAGATAAATTAGCTTTGAGGCGTTTTTGCGTTTGTAGTAGTGTACAGTCAGCACATAAATAAATAATCTAATACTTTTTATATATTTGTTATTTTTATACGCTAACCGCCTTAATATCAAACTAATAATATTAAACGATATTAAAATAATAAATATTAATATTAAACATAATTTTTACTACTAAATTGTTGGTCCCTGTTCTGAAGAATGACATTTGCTTTCTGATAGCACCTTTCCGATGGAAGTCAATGAACTTCAGGTTAATTTAGCAAATAATTGAGCGGGAGTCATAATACTGCTCGGATTGCTATTCCACTCATTTTCGAAATATTTGAACAAATTATACAAAAATTCCTTATTTTGGGAAGACAAAGGCTTACTTACCTCGACCACGTTTCAAGATCGAAATCATTTTTAATTAACAATTTTGATATCAAATAACAACAACTAGGAACAAATAATAACATTGAACAATAAATAACAAGAATGAACCACAAATAAAATCTTTTAATTCATTAATTATCAAACTAAAACTAAATAGTCAGACCTCACAACAATTAGCAATGTAAATAATTATTATTTATTTGACTTTCACCATTTGTTTTTGATTGCAAATATATTTACTTCTTCAAAATGTAACGAACCTCTTTTTGCTGATTGTACGAGGAATTTTAAATTTCAAGTTTAGAATTCCTGTAAATATATAAATACTACTACAGACGTAAAAACTACTCGAAGCTAATTAAAGATATAGGTTTCATAACAAAAACACTTCAAACGGGTATGCAAATATGAAGGAATGATAAAAAGTAAACGAAGCGAAGTATATGTCGAGGTCGAAGTTTGTAGCATCTAAAGATCCATTGTTTCTGCCTACATCTATTAGAAACAGGCGTGATAATATTTTTAATAATAACGGATTCGAACCCGCGCCTAAGCCAAGTTACCACGGCTTAGTACGAATATATATGTATGGGCTATATACCTACTATTATTAAATTAATCTTAACAAGTTTAGCAACAAGTCTTCTTTGATTGAATCAAGATGTTATTTGAAATTTTAGTCGACAGCTACGTCTAGAACTTTCATTAGAACTTTCATAAAGGAGCTCTTAGATTAAACAAATAAATAGGCCTAACTTGGTATTTTCCTCAGTAACTACGACTTAGAAGGACGGGTATAAAATTTATTTTATTCACCCTTAGTAGTAGGTACGTAGGTACTAAAGTTGTAATTATATTCCTAAATAAAGTAAATAGAAAGCTAGTAGATAATTAACTTTCTGAAATAGTACCTAGTAAAAGCAATACTTTAATTTCTGAGACATGAATATAAGATAGACATCATTCTGGAAAATATGACTTTCCACGAAACACATAATCGAACTTTACACTTGTGATGTCTTAATCTTTATATATAAAATTCTTCTGTTCGTGTGTATGTCACTGAACTCCTCCTGAAGGGTTGAATTGATTTTAATGACTTTTTTATATAAGTTTAAATGGGTCCCGGGATAGTTTAGATTCACAATTGGACCCGGTAAATGGCCCTGCGATCGGGTTCTAAATTTTATTGTATTTAGGGCACGGCAGTCTGTCGGGCACGGTAGTATTTTATAAATTCAAAAATGTGCTTTTATCTTCAATTTTTGTTTTTACAATAAGTAGCATTCTGTTCACCACAGTGCATTTCTTAACAAATGTTTAAATAATCTAAGTATAAGGATTTTCACATCTTGAAACTTGCAATATTTTTGAGACTTATAGACTTGTTGAAAGTATAGGTAGACATTTGTTAAATTTACGTTAATAATTCGGTTTTATTCTTATTTTTGTCTAAAAGAATAGACTCTTTTAGAGTTTTTTTGACTTGTACAATGGCTAATTTCTTTGTTCTCGGAGGTTCTAAAATCCCTTTAAATTAATACCTACCTATCTTATACATAAAAATGAATCGTAGAAGTGTATGTACGAGCATAACTTGAGAACGACTTTACCGGGATCGGATGGTTTAGATTCACAATTGGAACCAGTAGGTGGCGCTGAGATCGGGTTCTAGAGTCCTCCTAATCACCTGGAGCGATTTTGGTGATTTTGTTTTTGTGTGTTTGAGTGGGTTCCCGGATGGTTTAGATTCGCAATTAGAACCGGTAGGTGGCCCTGAGATCGGGTTGTAGAATCTTCCTAATCACCTCTAGTCTAGTACTAGTAACTAGTCAGCTAGTTTTGTAATAAAAATAAAATAAGTACCAACTCCAAGAGCTGCAAAACAAAAGGAAACGGCACCTAATATTCCAAGCAAACATTTCAGTGTTGCCAAAGCCACATGAAAATAGTTTTTTCCAAATTAATCGACACTATAGTTTGGATGTTTGGGGTAATCTCAGATACTACTGATCCGATTTTCAAAATTCTTTGACCAGTAGAAAGCTACATTATTCCCGATCAACATAGGCTATATTTAATTGTGATTAATAAGTCAAAAAAGTATTTTTTTTACGCCCAGCGAAGTTGGCACTGGAACGCCGGTCAAATATGTTACAGCAGTAACGTTCCACGCAAGAATTGCGCAATCCCCGTACGAGGCACTGCGAGTGCTTTCTGCGTTTATGAATTAATTAAAGATTACAAAGCTTAATTATACATTGACATGCGTGCATGCGTGCGTGTGTGTGTGCGTTGGTGCACGTGTATTTTTTAATGACGCCCAGCGAACTGGGCATGGGTCAGCTAGTGTCAAGATATTTCCAAGAACTCGTGTTTTTTTTAACAACAAGATCAGGACTGTCTTTTTCGTAGTCCTATTATATTACTTCTCTGTATCTAGTTTATCGTGAGTAATTTTTGTTTGAATTTTACCGAGCTGATAGATACATAGTGAAATAAATAATGCATTATAAAAGCCATTCTAGAAATCTACACATTTACAATTTACGGTATTACATTGCATTATTCGTTATAGTCTACGTCAAACTTTTGCCTCTTCGAGTTAGCTGCAGAAGGCTGCGCAAAATTTAAGTTTATTTTATGTGTCTATTGCGCAGCAATTTGTAGCTAAAACCGATATTAGACGTTACACTTCTCTTTCAATTTGTATCAATGAACCAAAGTGATCCATTTTAAAATTGACTCATTCAATGTCATTAAATAATGGCATGTACTTTCAGTTGATGCCTTTCAACTCAATTGATTCAATTTGGTTTAATCCATCTAACAACAGCACAACTAAAAAGGGGCTTTGACGCAGAATATAAATGAATTCATTTAAGTAGCGTCTTGGTTGAAATATTTAGAAACGCTTGTATAAAACTTTCCCATTCTAGTCTCGCACTTTGTTTTCTTGATACTACATTATAACAACAGCGTAAAGAAGATTACTACAAAAAGAAAGCAAAGCATATTTTCAGTAGTCCATTACCTTTTGTAAACATGTTGCTCTACACTGCGCCACTCGTAGCGGGGATGAAACTTCCTCCTCTGCAGACACCCCAATCCAAAACATTAAGATGTAAAATAAGGAGAAACTATACAAAAACATTTTGGCACACATTTTTCTTTGGTATTCTTACAGTACAAATTTTGTTCAAAAATCCTTCCTTATCATAACCACCACTTGAAGATCGACGGCGAAAGAGATGTCATTCTAGACAACTCTCCAATAATTAGTATTTTGAGAGGTTTATAAGTTTTTCGTCACAAAAACATTGTAAGCCGCCGGAATTTCAGTTTTTCATATGGAGCCTGAAATCCGTAATCCAAGTATCGATGAACTTTCCAGCATATCAGTGAAAACAAAACAAACACAAAACGTTGATGGTATAATAACACTAGTAAAATATTTTTCACAGTTCGATTTGCTACTATTGCTATATAACTCGAACGCTGACACTATCAGCAGCGCGGTCGAATGCGGACTAACCACCCCGCTTGAAGAAGCTCAGCTCCTCTCCCCTCAGTTGGTTAATTTTTGCGCCTTCTCGCTCAAACATTAAGCTTTTACTCGTCTCTTTCCCTCTTATTACAAAGTACACATCCATGGCTACTACTACGTGTACCGCTCTCTCTGTCCTCTCTACTATTGCATGTACATTGTTCTATCTCGTTTCATCTCGGGTGGTTTGACGTTGTTTTCCTTGATGCAGTTTAACGGATGGGAATGTAGTGGTTATTGCTAGACAAAGATGGTGGTAGTAAAAATTTTAGGGTTGTTCAAAAAGGGGTGACAAGAAATCGAGCTAATTCAGGGCTTGTGTTTTTATGAGAGCTCAGGCGGTAAAAAGTATCCCGCCTCTCTCGTTTGTTCAAGTTTATGATGCTCGCATCGTGAAACCGTATTAATAATATTAATGGCGGCCGCATCAACTATAATACGAATTTTATTATGAAAGTGTTTACGTATTCTTAATTTTACAGTGTTTTAATTTGGTTCCATTTTCGTTTTATTAACGGCATCTGGGTAATTTCGTTTCATAAAATGAAATTGTTGTTCTATTAAAAAAATTACCAATTTTTTAAATTTTTTTTAATTATTTTGGACAAAAAAACAGCATTGTACAGAATTTAGTATTATAAATCTTATACATAAATAGTTTTACTTAATACAACACCAACATCATTTGCCACATATTGAGTAATTTAAATTATACTAGCTACCGTAAGTAAAAACAAAAGAGAGAAAAAAAACAATGGTATACAATATCTATAAAGAAGAAGAAGAAAAGAAAAAGAAAAGAAGAAGAAAGAGAGACCTCGTCAGACTGCATAGCCGGAGCCAATATCACACCGAACGCCTGCGACCAGCCGCAAGGAGGACGCTAATTGCCAGAAATACTTGATGTAATGGTTTACTTGCTTTTCAAACATTCAAGGATCATTTGTTTATAAGTGCGGGGCCTGGTTGCCGCTATATCTATTAAGTAGAAATTGTGATTATATGAATTAAATGATAATGATTCACAAATACTCTTTAAATATATAACAGAGATGAAAGAGAAACTAACAAGTAGTGCTGCAACGCCTACCATTAAAAAGTGACTTGTACTAAACACAAGTTATGGAAAAAAAACAAAATTTAAAAGCGAGTACTCAGAACAAAGGGGAATTGAAGGTGCATTTCTTTGCAACACCGCTCATTAAGTCTTAAAACTAGAATTACTTTTTACGAGAGAGATGCGAGTATCAAGAAGTACAAGAACACAACAAAACGATAAAATAAGACTAGGACAGTGTACGTGACAGCGCACAAGCCTTTCCACGTAAAGGCATTTTTTCGTTTTCTTTCTCCAGAATCGGGCTGGTTCTATTCATCTTGCTGCCTTTAATCTTCAAGTCTTCCGCCAGACTTTGCCTAGACTCCGGTTTTGTAAATGCAAATAATTTCGATTGTTCAAAAATGTTTTAGGAATATGTTAAATCGCGTCAATATTATAAACAAGATTTTTTTGAGAATGAATGTTTATTACTCCTTCACTTAAAAAGTAAATAACAGATTTTGAGAAAACACCAGAATGACAGATAAATTGTCCAAAATATATAAAAACTCCACATGAACACGAGCATAGTAAGTGACTAGTACCAAGTATATTATAATTTAAAAAATAACATAAATTACAAGCTTATAATATAGATATTAGCTTAGATACTAAACTTTACATTAACACTAACATAAGTATTATATTCTACCTTTACATGAAATTACTGAGCTTGCCACTGTCTTCAATGGCAAGGTGTTCAGAAATCTGGCTGTTAAAAAAACAACAATGGACAGATAACTCCACACATTGTATAATTTCGGTGATAAACAAGTGACTTTTATGTTATGCCTAGGTAATATATAAATGCAAAGAGAAACTCTCGGGTAGATCCTAAACACCCAGACCAGAGAAAATGACGCTAAAATCATTTTCTACAGATTTTTAGACCATAGAGACAGCCAGATGTAATCTTTAAAAGATATCGGAAAATCATGAAACTGTAAAGCAAGTGCCTAATTATTTTTTTCCACTATTTGGGAAGTGCTATATGTTAAAAAGAAAACAAAAAAATTAACACGGATTAAACAAAATTTAAAATGCAATCTTTGTTTATAATTAATAATCAATAATTTGATCGTAATTAATAAATACTCTTCTTCGCATTAGTGTAAACATGTACTTTGTAGTCTAATAAATGTCAATCGATTCTGGTACTAATTAGCGTTTCTAAGTACTTAAACTACTTAATAAAAGCAATCTTAAGAAAAGAAATGTTTTTTAACAACTTTTTTAACAACTTGAAACCACTCCCGGGAAAAATCTCGTAGGGGTGGGTTCCCGGCATGTAAAGTACCGCAGATTTTACGTCCGGGAATTTGCCATTGATCAGCGAAAACCGCGTCGATATCGGCCTAGTAGTTTTTACGTGAATCCCGAACAAACAGACAAACACAAAAATCTAAAATAACAAAAGACTACACTTTTACAATTTTATAATATTCTAGGTTTAATTTTGATTTAGCGCTAAAATCAAAAAGGACCAATTATTTTAAATACACTTGAATATAATTTTTTCAATGGCCCACTTCTCGCTCCCCGTCTTCCCTATGCCATCCCCCGATTCCAATGTCTATCCCATCTTTCGTATCCCATCAACCTATGCCATCCCCTTTATTGCATCTGTCCTATTCTTTTTTTAAACAAGGAGAAATCCGATTGAGGACCATCAGCCGCGTAGGTAATCGCGGCTGGTGTGTGGGATTCGCCAAGCCGGGGTGGTACTAGCACTGCAAGCGGAAGTGCTATTGCCACACCACGGTCAGGAATACCCGCTAAAACCCGTCGGTGTTGCATCCTTCACTCATAAGGGTCACGGGTACATTTTTTTTTGATAACGCAGCGAAATATTTATCTTGCGATAGACACACGGGCCATGGATACAGGAGGAGGCCAATTGCAGCGCCTAGTGCCGCCTGCACGTGTGCGTGTGGGACTCTCGTATGGTACCGGTAGCTCTCCCAATGAAGGGAAAGCCAACGAACTACCCACTAAAACTACCTGCGTCCCGAAAAGAGAAAAATGGTACATACCCAGGGAAGTAGGGCTGTACCACTACGTAAAACAGAGGTGAAGGTCCATCGATACTCCCGTAAATAGCGGAAGGGCCGCGGATACATGGCCTAGCCTCTCTGCGGGCCCTGGCAGGATCTCTCCTATCCCATCCTACAAGCTTGCAACACATTCGCTTCTCTGGTGTTACAAACGTCCATAGATGCGAGAGTAACCACATTCCATTAGGTGGGCCATGTATCTGTTTGCCAGCATAGAAATAAAAAAAAAACTACCAAAACTATAAAAACTACGAAAATCACCAAAATGACGAAAATGGCAAATCACAAAAAAGAATACCTTGGAATTTAGTGTCGCTCCTTCGTTTTATCGAATTTCAAATCACAGCGATTCTATACAAGTTTCACTTCAAAATCTCATACAGTTTTTAAATTTAAAACAATTCCTTTAAAACACAGTGACATAAAATTGCCCCTTCCTTTAAAATTCTCCCTATATTTTCAATTTTAAATTTTGCAATGTCGAAACTCGTGGGACTATAAAACAGAATTGTTGGCCATACCCTTATTTGCGGTCCTTGGGCCCTTGCTCCACGAACTTCTCTTTATACAGTTGACAAACGCGATTTGTCCGACGGCACTTTATAGTCGGTATGACAGCCGACGCATTGTCGACGTCGCTGAAAGGTTTACTGCGGCATCGTAAAAACAAGTGCTCACTTTTGAAAGGTCACACAGCTTGGGAGATTGCTCAGCAATGGCCTGTTTTGGGGCAGATTTTTTAGTTTAAAATACTAAACATTAATGTTTAGTATTTTATTTAGTTTTCGCGACTAGTAGGTACATATAATTAAAACGAAGTTTTAACTGTTTTAAGCGCGATTTCTCTGTCTTCTGTGATCACGGCTAGTGACCGAAACGTCTAAATATCAAATAAACAAAATACCGCGCTTAAATTTTTAAGCGCTGCATTTTATTAACAGTTGTTAAAACGCAGTTCTAACTATTTTAATGTTCTCTGAGTTGATATTGGTTTTTTTTTAACAAAGAGTCATCTTAGTTTACCACAGACATTTTATATTAAAAAGTTATCACAATAGTCACTACAGTAGGGAATACACATACAAATCAATTATTTATATTTTGAATAATTTATTTACGTTAGTAAACAATCAATAAAATATAATTTTGTTTAAAATATTAAAATTAATCATCAAAATAGATATTTTAAAACTGCAATCATTTTTGGGCGATTTTAATTAAATCCTAATGTATTTTACTATACAATTAGGAAATGCCCGCGACTTCGCCCACGCTTGACTTGAAATTCTCGCGGGATTCCCGGGACATAAAGTATTGCAGCATTTAAAAAAGAATGTAAGCTTTTGTTTCAAATTAAATGAAAACTGTGTCAGAATCAGCTAATTTATATGCACCCGAACAACTTCAAACCGCTCCCGGGAAAATTCCCGCGAGTTTCCCGCGATAAAAAATATCACACAATTATTAAATAAAATTTGCTATCGATCAGTGAAACAACCGCATTGGAATTCGATTGTTTTAAATCTGGCTCTTTTTAAATCAATTCCAGAAAAATTCCCACGGGATTCCCGGGGTAAAAAGTAGCGCAGATATTAAGTCTAAGAATTTGCTGTCGATTAGCGAAAACCGTATTGAAATCGGCCTCGTAGTTTTTACTTGAACCTCGAACAAATAGACAAAACGACAAACAGACAAGACATCTATAAAAATTGCATCGAGTTCTTTATCCTTTATATAGTCTATTAGGTTGGGAAAAAAGTTTCTTCGCATTTTACATAAACATTCAAAAGATTTTTTTTATAAAGTTTGTTTACATTTGACTAAAGTATGTAGGTGCCATTTTGTTGGATAACTTTTTGCCATCTTGTAGGTAGGGACGTGATCCCATTGCTATAAAAATTTTGGGGCTTCTGACCAAAAAACTGCGACAAGTGGTTTTGGCAGTCCTCTCGTGATGTTAACCTGACACTGCCTAAGGAATTCTGCAGAGACCGAAACAGGTGAAAATCTGAAGGTTCAAGGTCAGGACTATACGGCGGATGCATTAACACCTCCCAGCCAAACTCTCGTAATTTTTGCTGAGTGGCTAAAGATGTGCGAGGTCTAGCGTTATCATGGTGAAAAACCACACCCCTTTTGTTGATTAATTCCGGCAGCTTTCTCTCAACTTTTTGCTTTAATCTCAACAGTTGTTCGCAGTATAGTTCAGAATTGATGGTCCTGCCTGGCGGTACAAGCTCATAATGAATAATGCCCTTCCAATCCCACCATACACATAGCATCACCTTGTTGCGAGTTAACTCGGGTTTCGCCACAGTCTGTGAAGCCTGACCGGCCTTTGACCACGATCTTGTCGTACGTGATCCTCTTTTCATCACCAGTTATCAGTTTCTTCAAAAATGGTTCAGTTTCATTACGTCGTAATAAAGAATCACAAATGAGTACACAGTTCATTAGGTTTCTTTCAGTGAGCTCATGAGGCACCCAAATATCGAGCTTTTTTGTGTACCCAGCTTTTTTAAAAGGCGCCAAAACCGTTTTGTGGTCAATTCCCAGTTCTCCAGCTACATCGTAACTACTAATATGCCGATCTAGCTCCACTTTTTCAAAAATGGCATCAATTGTGTCAGTAACAGGGCGACCAGAGCGACGTGCATCTTTGATATCAAAATTTTCGGATTGAAAACGCTTAAACCAAATTTGCGCTTCTCTCACAGATACTGCATTAGGTCCATAAACATCACAAATTTTTTCGCGGCTTGTGTTGCATTTTTACCTTTTTTGTAGTCAAATTTTAAAATATATCGAATTTTTTCATTAGATTCACTCATTTTAACAATAAGAAAAACAAATGAAAATCACACATTTTCCTAATTTGAATTTGGAATTGTCTTCTTTAAAATTAAAACTTTTTAATGATACCAAAACCAGCCAGATACTAATGGTATAGCCATAGAGATCTTATTACAAGTTCATACATACTATATGCGAAAAGACTTTTTCCCCAACCTATTATTTCGGTGTTTTTTTTTTAATAGCTTCAATGTACAGACACGGCATGTTTAGAATTTTACAATTTTACACATGTACATAATTTATTAAATTAAGACATTATAAACTAATAGAATAAAAGAAAATCTTTCTTAGTTATATCGTATTCTACGCATAATCTCTCAATAATAAGTAGAATACTGAGCCTAGGTTACCGTCTGCTATGGGTAAGGTTGCAAGGCTGACTGCGTTTCCTTGCTAGATTGCCATATTGGTCCGTAGTCCGAGATAGGCATCAGCTCTTTGATCGCCTGAAGAGTCAATAAGTACTTTTGATAGATATTTGTAGAGGCTCACGTACTCAGGGCCCCATGGCCTAAGTGTTTCAACAGCAAACGGAACAAACACCACCACCGAACCGACTAATAATATTACTTGACATAAAATATGTTTTTTTTTAATAAATAAAACTTAGTAAATGTGTCAACAACGAAGGTCTTGACAATGTACCATTTTTGCAATTTTAAACAAGAGTATTTATCAATTGAAATCAATTAAAAATACTGTTATGTTTGTAATGTTAATAAAGATACTTAGTCTACATACATTCTTCTTCTAATATATAAAATTCTCGTGTCACAGTGTTAGTTACCATACTCCTCCGAAACGGCTTGACCGATTTTTATGAAATTTTATATGTATATTCAGTAGGTCTGAGAATCGGCTACTATCTATTTTTCATACCCCTAAGTGATAAGGGTTGTCCACAGCTAACATATTTTTAAAATTTTTTGGTCAATTTTTTTATATTTTTTTTTTATAATGTTGCATTAAAAAATACATACAACCCTAATTTTTCACCCTTCTATCACCAACCCCTATTTTTTAATAGCGATATAAGTACTTTAATAATTTTCTACTCTGTTTGTTCAAGTTAATTCGAGTTTCGATTAACATTTGGTCCCGGAAGATGACGCTGTAATCGGGTTCTAGATTTTTATTTTTAAAGGCAGGACAACGTCTGCCAGCTACAGCTAGTATTATTTATTATATAAATTTACAGATATATGTCCTAATGGTAACTACCAATAAACAGATAGGGGTAATTATTATTAATAAAGTTATTAATAAACAAATTAGTTATCGATTTACTAATCGATTATCAAAATTAGTAACTAATAATAATTTAATTATGCAAATCATTTGTAGTCATATAGCCAGGTGGTAGGGCATTTGCCCGACTGGATGGCTCCCACTCCTGGTCTAGAGTATGCCGCCATAACAACTTTGAGTTGTGTTCCGGCATCAGTGGCCAGGTTGCAGTTTCTCCTCAACACCGGCAGCACATTGACAGCACCTCTGGTATTGCTTATGTCTATAGCCGACGGTAATCGCTTTCCATGACAGTTGGACCGTCGGCCTATCAACTGTACTTCAGCAATAAAAAAAATAGACGACTACCTCTAATTATAGCCAACACGAAGATACTAGGTACTTTGGAATGAACATTATGTGAACTCCATTAAACGTGAAAACACAAGTCCCAAAAAGGAAGCACAAAATTTAATGTAATCGAAATACCCTTACACAGTGGGAGTTAATTTTGTTTCAAGGAACAAGGGGCTAATTAGAAGTTGTAAAAGATGGCCAAACCAATGCTGTGGGCTTAGGAGCAAGTTGTGGCATTAAAGCTACACTGACAACAAGAAATAAAGCTAACAGAACACTATCTGCATATATTAACACTATAGTGATTATATGTGACGATAGCACTACGAGATTTCAACAGGGAAACAGATATTCAAAGCAACTGACATTTTTTATACACTTACAAAACGTCGTGACATTTATTTATTTAGGATTACCAATTGTTAGTTACAGAGAGGAAGGTTCTCAGGAAAATCTTGGGCCCAACAATAAGAGGAGATGGTAGCTGGAGAGTCCGAACCAACTCCGAAATAGAAGACCTCATAGTCGAGCCCAATATAATTGGCATATGCCTATAGATAAAATCTCACCATCTCCTCTGGTTCGGTCATGTAGAACGGATGAAGGAGAATCGGGAGTGAAAAATGCATACCTGGGACGACCTTACCGCACCAAAAGAGGACAGAGGAAAGCGGCGTACTCTCGTTTCAGAGGCCAAGATTCACTTTGGGCCGCTGAGCCAACGGAGTTGTTGGTTACAAAATGTTGTGGCCTACGTGCGTGCCTACGTACATACAAAATCTATGAGGCCGCAACGTTACCTATAAGTCGGTACTTATTACGTCATAAGTAGGTACAAGATAAAGGAATCAAATAGCGCATTTATTATTATTGTTTGAAAAGTAATTAAAATCACTTCTATCATGATATTTCTGGGGTTGTCTGGAAGAGATCGCTTTTTAGTGATAAGACCGCCCTTTGTGCATAATGAGACATAAAAAAGTTACAAGTTACAAAAAAGAACTTACAGACTAAAACAGTCTGTAAGTTCTTTTTTTGTGTTGTTGCACAATAAAGAGTTATTGATTGATTGATTTCAAAAGTTAGATGCTAACGGTATTATTCAGTTCTTAAAGAAGATTTCAAACTTACTTTAACTTTAACTTACTTAACATGAATAATATCGTAAAATGCGTTTTTAAGTCGTGATATTTTATTATACATGCATGTAAACATTTTATAATTTAATGTAACATTTGTAAGCATTGATTGATTAATTATTACAGATGTCATTTAAGAATAACGATGATCTTCTATTTTATTTCAAAATGTTTCATAAACACGCCGATGGCTAGAAGTAGTGGTGTATATTCTTATGCCCCAGTTCCGCCCGCGGTAATGTTAGTGTCAGTGACTGCGTACAAATGCGTCTTATTTCAAGCGTTAAAAAATAACGGTCTTATTGATATTAAGTTAGAGTGAGTTTGGGGGCTTCTTTAGGAACTTTAAAGAAGCCTACAAACTTACTCTAAGTCAATATGAATAAGACCGTAATGCATTAACGATTAGTTACATTAGTGTATGTATTAGGTATATAGTGATGATACTTATATGAGTTATCGGTTAATGTATAACGTCATTAACATTATCACATCACAAAAAACGCATTAAACCCTTGGTTACTTGTTAATATCTTTATTAGTGCGTTAGTTAAAGCACTACGGCGTAGGTATTACAGAGCACATAGTGTTGTAGTAGAGTAGACAATTTTATTGCTGGTA
Organism: Dendrolimus houi; assembly: GCA_039645545.1. Taxonomy (NCBI): domain Eukaryota; kingdom Metazoa; phylum Arthropoda; class Insecta; order Lepidoptera; family Lasiocampidae; genus Dendrolimus; species Dendrolimus houi. Next base: position 13,536,576 of record CM077132.1, read on the forward strand.
AGGAAGATTTCGTAAAGAACATTTCTGTTATTTATTCTGGTCTAGGTTCTAGGATAAGCCCCAAAGTTGTCTGTTGTATATATACCTACAACTCAAACACTAGCGTAACATGCTAAGCTTGAAAATATAGATACAATGTATGTTTGTATGCCAATTTTAAAAATACAATTACTGAAGCTTAAAGGTTGATTTACATTGATTCAGCTACTGACTTGGGGAGCGGACTGACCAAATCAATTTACTCAACACCAGTATGATGTCAGCGCTGGCTTCCTTCGAATTCGAAATCAATAGCTTGATCAATGTAAATCAGCTTTAAACCCTTATTACAGTATACTGATTTAGGAATTCGGTACAGATGACAGGCGTGGATTAGATATAGGATCTGACTCCCCTTTTCTTATCACACCACCCTAATAGAGAAACGGTCAGAAAGTCAGCGTAGTATAGAAACCGTTTTAACATCAGCGTGCTTATCGACATTCAATAATGCCTTATACTTGAAATTAATAATGACTATATCTAATTTACAGTTATCTAAAGTAAAATATTGCCCTTGATAAATAATCCCCCATCTTATTAAAAACTCGTTGTTATTCAACAATAGCGAATTGTTGTTTGCCTTATAAAATTCTACAAAACCTCTGAAACAAGAATATCATCACATTTTATAAACCAAATAGGGATAATAGAATTTCCATTGTATTCTTAAGTATTTGTAACATGGCCACTTTAATCTAAGATTGTGTCCAGATTCGGATAAAAAAAATCTGCAGTTCATAAAAATTAAGCAATAATTATATTTATGTACGGAAGCATCAAATAAAAGCAATTACTTTTTTAGTCACTAAAGAAATAATATCTAATGGAACGCAAATTAGCTAGTCTGCAACTCAGGGGAAGTATTTTTTTCTGTGACAATTATTTAAAAAAAAATTATTTTTCAGTTCGATACAATGACAAGCAAAAGAACTAAGTCCAGTCTGAGTTGTGTCAGATGCCCGATGTATTAACTATCAGTAATGAAGAAATAGTAGTAGTAGAAGTAATGAACAGTTCATATTTACTACATAAACACAATTTGTGCTTAAAATGCTATCTCTGCCACTTTTTCTGTTAACTGCTGTTACTTTTTAACCAATAATACATTTTATGAAAGTACAACTACATCTCTGAACCATTTTGATCCATTCTTATATGCAGATATGTATAATAGCATATGATGTATATATAAGTATGTCCATCATATAATATTTACCTATATTAAGTTACCAAGTGGGCATTTAGTACCATCGGTTACATAGACAATTTAAAATCTATCAATCTTTGTAAACAGTAATGTAAGTTTATTTAGCGAAAATGAGTTGCACTTACAGTATAACGAGCTGCGTTTAAAAGTAAATCAATCATTCTGTTTTTCCCCTTGTTACTCTACATTCTTTACTTATTACTTTTGTATCCAATAAACACTAGAAGATTTTGAAAGAGACTAAGTATTGTTTGTTAAAGAAGTTAGTAAATTCAATAGAAGTTAGTTAGTAAATAAAAATTAAATGGATCAGGTATCTAATTATGAATGTAATAATGAAACTAATTGTCTTTAAGCTTTTTGAGTGTGGTAATTGTACATTTTGACTCTTTACCTCTATAGTTGATTAGAGTAAGCTTTTGCTTCCCTAGCTCAATGGAATGCAATGATTCTAGTTTTCATTCTTGGCATGGTAATTTTCGTAAAAGTAGTTTTTGTTATTTTCTATGAACTATGTGTTTGAGATCCGCTCCAAAACCGGCTGAATATATGCATATTTGTCTGTCGATTTCTACCATTTTATTAGTACATTGCTAGCCTGGTGGAATGTAAGATGTGGTATAAACTTTACAAGAAGAAATAGTGCATAAAGCGAAAAATTATATGTGTTACAAATGCACAAAAAAAATGTTATTTGTTCACGTTCATACTGTCAATGTTACACAGTCTGTAGTCGAACAGCCGCATATAGAGAATGTCATGCAAGATTTTAAAAATATTTCCATTTAATAGTTACTGACTATAAAGAATCTCAATAACGTCCTTTCAATAATTACTGTTTACTTTTGGCTACTGATTGGTCACGAGTTATTATTATTCAAGAAGTAACTCCTACTCCGCTCTACTATAATAAAATCTTCACCGTGCACGAACGGAAAAGAATACTAATCCCTGCGGACGGGCGGCCTGAAGTAAGAGGTGAGAAAACAACCCACAACCAGGTGGTAGGGCATTTGCTCGTCTGGATGGCTACCACCCCCGGTCTAGAGTATGCCACCATAACCAACTTTAAGTTATGTTCCAGGTTCTCCTTCAAGGGCGGCAGCACTGTAGCAGGACCTCTGGTATTGCTAATGTCCATAGGTGACGGTAACCACTTTCCATCACAGTTGGGCCGTCATCCTGGCTGCTGTGCTTCAACAATATAAAATAAACGCTTTTATGGAAAATTTTAATAGTTTTAGTTGTAAGAATCTTCGTTGTATACAGTATATACAAACTCCGCAACGAAGGGAAGCTCAGTACCGCAATCTCTCCACTTCTCCATTGATTTTATGAACACTGCAGTACTAGAGTAGTTAATAATTTATCATTTGCATATTTCTTAACCTATAAAGTTTGTTTATAGTAATTTATAAGCATCCACGTAGTACAAGAAATGGATATATCAGTTTACGATAACAAAAATGAAAATTTAATTTATTTAATCCATCAAATAGACATACGGCACTACTCCTATTTTGTAGTTTTGGCAGTACTGATAATAATATATTACTTATTGATTAGTTTGTATAACTTCAAAACTTTCAAATCAAAATTACACAATTTTTTTCGATCACTCCTAGTTGATGAATTCTATCTTACAGATATCTACTCGTGATCACTTTTGTGATTAAAAATATTGTAACTTATTAATTAATGTCATAAAATAAAAATATTAAAATTTTTAGACCTAATAAGTCGCTAAGGATTTCAGTTCGAAATCGTCATCATAATAATGCATACTTTCGTTTATTTCTTCAGTCTGTGCATTTTTATTTCACCCGTTTCGTTCGCTAGGCAAGCACAGAGCAATAAAAAATCAAAACCATTTTTTCAAGCCCAAATACTCGTATAATTTCGCTGTGATAAGAAATGAAACTTATGATTGTTATTTTTATAAATACATTAAGCATTTTAAATTGAATATACACATTGATGATCATTACATTTATAACCACCTTTGCGTTCACTTTTATCTGCGCAACCAAAAAAGAGTGGAGAGACCTAAGTAACTTTCCAATCTGTTTTAAATCTATACGAAGTATATTATAATATCTTTGGTTTTAAAGTCCTGTTACATAAGCAGCTTACATTCTGAAACATTCTTCATTTGAAATCATATATTTGATTAACATCAAGTTAAATTGTTTACACAATAAAAAACTTGCTCATTAAAATTCATAATAAAATTTAACAATTAAACAACTCTGTAAATTTTCTCACTACTGTTAAACAAAAAAATCGTTAAGTCAATACTTAAATACAATTCCTTGTATTTTTGAATGATCTACTATTTCTTTGTTTATTTAATATTATAGTGACAAATCATGAATTTTAATATCAATAGTCATATTACTAAATTCTAGCCTTCTTATATCAGGTAAATGGACAAAATTTCACTTACCTATCGAGGCTTGTTTAGCGGGTTTCGAATATCAGTGTTTTCGAAGTGCTTTATTGCTACGTTTTCTAAATCGTTAGCCCGTAGTAATTGCTTCATGAAGAATAATACAATTTGTTTTAAGTTTTACTAATTTTAATTAGAGAGGAGCGTGTTAAATGTAGATTTTTATAGTATACATTTTTATTAGTATGCTTCTAAAGTTTGAAGCTACTCTGTGGTTAAAATGTGCAGTTACGGAGACGGAATTGTTATACTAAGGAAAGGACAGTGCCATCTCTCCTTATTTAACTGTTTCTATGACATTATTTTTTACAATGAAATGAATTTTGCCTACTTTTCTTACTTTATTGAAATAAAAAAACTTATTTTAAAATACAGAGGAATCCAGTCTGTGCTTATCGTTTGATACTTAAATTTAAGACTTTGTTTGTTTGTAAGTTTAGTAGTCTCACGAACGAGCGACTACAAGAAATAATGTATGCTATTTTATTATTTACAGTAATTTATTGCAAAAATCGTGTATAATAATAGCAGCCCATATCTGTCCCACTGCCTCCCACTATAGGGGAACGGACAAATCAAATCAAATCAAATCAAATTTATTTGTATAAAACATGGTTAAGCAGATGTAATATATGTTAGTGTACACATGTTTTGCTCACATAGGAGCATACAAATATTTATAAAAAAAATATTAAATTAAATAATGATAAAATAATAATAAGAAAAAAAAATTACATTTTACAATTGAGGAATTCGTCCACCGAGTAAAACATTCTATTTAAGAGCCATTCCTTTAACTGAATTTTAAATTTATTAATTCTAAACTCTTTTATGTGGATCGGAATTTTATTATAGATCTGAATGCACATGTTATAGCAGTTTCTGGTAAAGAGGGTTGTTCTTGGAGACACATTTAATACTAGTCGTTGACTATTTCTAGTATTGTTTGGATAGAAGTTTTTAGCCGTCGTGAAAATCGTAAAATTGTTTTTGACAAATAAGCATATTTCATAAATATACATACATGGCAGTGGTAAAATTTGTAGATCTTTAAAATGAGGCTTACAAGTATCATAAAATCGGATACCTACAATAGCTCGGATGCATTTTTTTTGAGCTATAAATGCTCTGTTTATGCCTGTAGAGTTACCCCAAATAATTATCCCATATCGTAGTACCGAAGCCACATATCCATGATATGCCATTAGTACTGTACTTAATGATGAAATTTTTCTTAACTTTGCTAGGACATACACAAAACTATTAACTTTTTTACTTATTTGGTCAACATGCGTTTTCCAATTACAGTACTTATCTATAGTTATACCAAGAAATCTTGTACTATTTGTCTCATTAATTTTAGTTCCTTTATATATTATATTTTTTTCATCTACTTTAGATCCATAAGTTTGAAATTGTACATAGTTAGTTTTAGCCAGATTTACGTGCAAATTATTCATGTCAAACCAGTTGATTACATTGTCAATAGTATTATTAATTTCATCGTCAAAATTATTGTTTTTGTTTTCAGTTAATATAATAGATATGTCATCCGCAAACAATGTGCATTTAAAACTAGTTATGTCAGGAAGATCGTTAATATATATCAGGAAAAGTAATGGCCCCAAAACACTTCCTTGAGGAACACCACGTGCGTTTTCCATGTATGGAGAAACTTTACTACCGATCAGTTGTTTACTGTCAACACAGGCTATTTCTACACATTGATTACGGTTGCTAAGGTAACTTTTAATCCATTCGTGTGCAGGTCCTCTTATGCCATAGTTTTCCAACTTTTCCAGTAATAACTCATGAGAAACGAAGTCAAAAGCCTTGGACATATCAAAAAATAAAGCAATCGTAGATATTTTTTTGTCCAAATTACACAAAATGTTATGGACAAGGTGAAAAGCTGCGGTTGCAGTAGATTTGCCTTTTTGGAATCCATTCTGTTCCTGTTTAATAACCCTAAACTTATCAAAAAACTGATTCAACTGTCCATGCATGGCCTTCTCAAAGATTTTCGAAAATATAGAAATTAAAGTAATAGGTCTATAATTACTTACTTTTGATTTATCACCCTTCTTATATAACGGTTTAACTATTGATGTTTTTAATTGTTCTGGAAATATACCATGTTCAAATGACAGGTTTATTAAGTATTGTAATATAGGCGCTAGTATGTTGACGCAGATTTTAATTAACTTTGTAGTAATTCCGTCAAACCCAACCGAATTTGTATTTTTTAATGACAGTATAATTAATTTTGTGTTTACAATTGATACGGGCTTCAGAAATATACTACTGGAGACACGTGATTTATTTGTATTATATATATTTTCGTTACTGTTATTAGTAATTTCAAGTAAATATTTATTAAAGATTGATGCTATTTCTTGAGGATCATTCACTACTTTGTCATTTATATTAATTTCCTTGATGAAGTCACGGTTATTATTAGGAACAGTATCGTCGTTGATTACCTTCCATGATGCCTTACATATATTCTTTGAGTATTTAATAAAATTGATGTTATATAGTTTTTGTGACTTGTTTATACATTGCCGCAAGATTTTAGAGTATTTTTGATACAAAAATTTTGTTTCCTTAGTTTTACGTTGATAAAAATTAAAACGAAGATTACGCTTTACATAACAACTGCGTCTAAGTCCCTTAGTTATCCATTTAATATTTTGTGTTTTAGTATTAATCTTCTTCTTTACAAAAGGAAAACATAATTCATAAAATAGGCAAAATCAGCATAAAATAAATTGAAGGAAGTATTTAGATCAATCGAGTTGTAAACATCGTTAAAAGTCAAACTGGAAATTGCTGATATAAATTTTGAAATATTCTCTGTACTATAATCACGCTTAATTATAAAATATGAAATTGGAATATATGTACTCTTAATTTTCGTGTGTAACAATTGAGCCGTATTATGATCAGACAGACCCAAGTGCAATAATTCACCATAAGCGTCACTTAGATTGCTTATTATGTGACAGTATACCCGCTACGCTTGTTGAAGGCGGCTTGGCAGGTTTGACACTGTTATCTCGATGTTCAGGTTGCATCACGATGTTTTCTTTCATTGTTATTAGCATGTGGTAATTATATGGGGGTCGATAAAAATGAACCCACCGTATTTTATAATTAATTGTCTATATTGCAAATCACCGCCTTAGGTACTTATTATTAGAGTTATACACTTAGGCAATGTCGTACCGTTTTTCCATACATTAAAGCTTCCCTGGAGCGTGTCGTGGGAGCGAATGCGCGCGGCTTTACGGCTTATTAGTACAATAAGGACTGACTCGCTCCTCCAGGACTCGGCTACGGGCGGGGATCTGCGGTGCGTCGGAGTTCGATATCGTAAGAACAAACGAACATTCCCGAGCGCACGTTGGCTGTATTTGCCTCGCCACAATTGTAACAATATGAACATTAGGTCACAAAACTGCCTAAGTGGTGCATGCGTTCCGGCCAGGATCGAACACGCACCCTTTGAGTTTTGGGCCGCTACCACGACTACAAAATCGGGTGTGTATACCAAAATGATCTTATTAAAAATACAATTTATATACGGGTAAACAATTTTTTCAATGTGAACTAAAAAATATTGTAAGCTAATTATGTCTTAACTAGGTTCCTTTAAACCTTTTACAATCCCGAACAAGAGGTAACGGAGTACATCTGTGTTGGGTAAAAGCATAGGCCGAGGTGAGGGAGAATGATAGAGTACACGTTTTGGCCAAGGTCGCTGCTCTGTCCCTGAAAACAAAGCCTCAGTATAACAGGTGCCCGATCTCATATGTTGACATATGAGATCTGCATCCTATATATATGATATCCGCATATATATAGTCCTCTTTACTGATTTCGGTAATGGCGACCCCTCAAATATCATTATTGCCACGCCTGTGGGCCCCTAACGTGGCTGGCCAGACAATATTTGTTTTTAAATTCGCGGCAACACATGGCAGAGTGTAGTTGGCCAGCGGCGCTGTACGTATAGCTATAAAAGGAATTTGACGTTTTGAGTACAAATCTTCTAAGCGTTTCTCTTCGAAGGCCTTGTCCATTTTTAAAGATTATGGATCGCTAAGAAGACCTTTCCGTAACAAGCTCTTTCCATTTTGTCGGTTTGGTGACGCATGCATTTAGATGACGCTTGAGCACGTCCTTGTAACGCAAGTGCATACCACCTTGCTTTCGTTTGCCTTCTTCCATATGACGAAGGACGTACCCACAACGTCTAAGTTGTCACTCCGTTAGTAAGGCCTCCATTCTATGCATTCCAGAACGACGCACAACTTCAGTATTGGGCACGCGATCTTGCCATTTAATGTTAATGATTCACCTCAGACACCTTAGATGGTATGTATCTAGCTACTAACGTCTGATTTGTATAGACATCATGACTCTGCACTATACAAAAGCACAGATATTATAAGTGCGGGTTCAAGCGCATACTCCGTAGAGAAACACTTAACAAATGTAACCGGAGATACAAGGACGAGCCAATTGAAGGAGCAACCCTCGTGCCCGTGTGATTCAGGAATACCAGAAACTCCCTTATATTCCCTCCATCTTTGACTGCCCCTTTTTCGCCCGTGCGCGTTACGATCTAGCTAGCTAGATCGTAACTCTTCGCATTGATATCGCGAGAAGAAATATTCAGGAATTACTGAACAAAACGAACAGGCATGACTTCCTAGACTTTGCACTAAAATTAATAAAAATAGTGAGTTAATAAAAATAAATGACAATTAACGCTGTCAACATATCTTGATAATATGTAATTTTTTAGAGTTTAAGGTAATTTTAGTAAAAATTAGAGTAGTCAAACCTAGTTCTAATGGATATGCATATTAAATAAAGTAATTAATAGTATTAATAAAAAATACATGTTTATAGAATAAGAAACACATATAAAAACCAGTGTATCTAGTTATAAATGCATATATATATATATATATATATATATATATATATATATATATATATATATATATATATATATATATATATATATGTGTGGGTTTTATTTGAAGAAAAAACAAAACAAATTTTATTAGATCAGTCTTACGTCGTATATTTTTGAACTACCTCTTCTCACTATCTTTTGACACTGACATTTACAATATGAGATTATAAATTTGAAAAATATAATGTGTGGCCTGGCTACCTAGTCGTCTTCGAATCCCACACGGCTATCCTGCTTTATTCATCTGACCCAGATGAATGTGATACTTCATCTTCATCGCCGTTGGACCAGGGTTTCATCCAATCTGCTGAACTGGTGGTGTTCATAGGTCCTTCGCTATTGCCAATTTTCCTTACAACGTATCTGTCATTTCTTTTCTTCTCTATAATTTTGTATGGCCCTAAATATTTCGGGTGTAACTTATACCCTTGTACAAACTGTGTTCTCTTAATCACGACTAAATCTCCAATTTCGTACTGTATAGCTTGTGTTCTCTTTTTATTATAAACTTTCCTATTTTCTTCCTGAATTTTATGAATATTTTGGTTCTCTCTGAGTTCTAATCTTTGATCTTGAATTTTTTCCAGACTTTCTTCTTCTATTAGCTTTAAGATATCATCATTTCTATCTCTCATCTTCGTCCCAATCAGCAGTTCAAAAGGTGTCATTCCGATGCTACGTTGATATCTTCCATTTAAACAGCGTTGTAAATTTCCAATTACTCTATACCATTTTGTAGGATCGTCAACTGTTAGTTTACTCAAAACATTTATTATTATTTGGTGTACTCTTTCTACTTGTCCATTTCCTCGTGGTTGGCCAGTAGTTATCATATAGTGTGTTATATTTTCGTCGTTACAATACGACTTAAAATCATTAGAAGTAAAAGCAGCATTACGATCAGTTATGATTCGTTCCGGGGAACCAAAAGTATCTTGTTGCAATCTGAGCTTTTGTAGAACTTCTTCAGTCGATAAAGTCTTGGTTGGGTAGATCCATGTAAATTTTGTGAAACCATCTACTACTGTAAAGATATACTTGTAGTTCTTGTTAGTAGACGTCAGCGGACTAAGGTGATCAACGTGGTATGTAGACAGTGGTGTATCTCCTTTATCAAGCGGATCTAAGTATCCTTCCTTTTTACCTTTCTTGTGTGAAATTAATATGCATTCTACGCAATTATCTATCACTGCTCGTATCTTTTCTTTACAAATATCTATGTAGTAGTCTCTATTAATTAATTCTTGTTTTTAAAATTCCAAAATGACCTTTTTCATGACATTTTCCTATTATTTCATTCTGCATCCTTTTAGGTATAACAATCAGTCTAGTTCCGTCTTTAATTTTACATAAAACTCCATTCTCTAGAATAAAATTTTCATATGACTTCTTTCTAAAATTTTCTTTAATAGTTTTATCTTCAGATCATCATCTTGAGCTCTCTTCAGGCGTGCTGTAGTTTCAGTAAGTATTAGACTAACAGGATTTCTGCTCAAAGCGTCTACGTGTCTCATTTGGGTTCCAGATCGGTGTTCTATCTTATAGTCAAATTCTTCAAGAAGGAGTGCCCAACGAGCAAATCTGGCAGGTAAATCTTTTTTCTGTAACGTCATAGTTAGGGCTGAGCAATCAGTCACAATTTTAAAGTGGAGTCCAAGTAAGTAAACTCTAAATTTCTTGACAGCTTCTACAATAGCTAAAATTTCTAAATAGTAACTATGTATTTCTTCTCAGCAGGAGTAGTCTTTTTGCTCATATAGTGAACAGGGTGTACCTGATTGTCTTGTGGATTTCTTTGCAATAAAACAGCTCCATATCCGTCTATACTTGCGTCTGTATGTAACTCTGTCTCAAAATTTGGGTTGTAAATTCGTAAAACTGGTGAGGAACATAAAATTTGTTTCAATTCTTCGAAAGCTCTCTCACTATTTAGATTAAAGTTAAAAATAGCATCAGTCTTCAATAATTCTGTTAGTGGCTTTGCTATTATTGAATAGTTCTTCACAAATTTTCTAAAATAGCCAGTCAGTCCTAAAAATAATCGTAATGATTTGGTATTCTGAGGCTTCTTAAATTTTGCAACAGCATGTATCTTTTCCTTGGAAGGTCTTATCTCATTATCACGAATTATGTAACTTAAATAATTTATCTCACTCTGTAGGAATTGACATTTCTCCCAATTAAATTGTAAGCCAAACTCTTCAGCTTTTCGAAGTACTTTCTCTAGTTTAAAAAAGTCCTTCTTTTTCTGTTCTAGATGGTATAATCAAATCATCTAAATAGACAAGAACTGTGCCCTCTAATATTAAATCCTGAAAGATATCATTGATAAAGCGTTGGAATACAGATGGTGCGGTGCATAAACCAAACGGCATTTTCTTAAATTCATATTGCCCTTGTGGAGTAACAAATGAAGTGTATTATTGACTATCTTCGCAGACATCAACATGTAAAAAACCATTCTTCAAGTCAAGTGATGTAAATAGTATTGCTTCTTTCAATTTGTCTACTTGATCTTCGATGAGTGAACGTGGATATCTTTCCTTTATAATCTTCTTATTTAGCTTTCTAAAATCTATACATAATCTGTAGCTTCCATTTTTCTTTTTCACTAACACGATAGGGCTTGCATATTCCGATTTACTAGGTTTTATTACTTCTTGATCTAACCATTCTTTATATCATATTTCTGATCAAATTCTTCTTCGTAGTCATTAATTTGCGTAAGGTGTAATATTCTTTTTACAGTGATCCCATCGGCAGAGAAAATAATTTCAACATCTTTTAATATTGAGTTTCCAAGTATGACATTAACAGGTATTACATTATCGTCGATAACGTGAATCAAGGTTTCAAAATGAATATCGTCGATTTCAACTTTTGCCATAAAAGATCCCTTCGTGCAAACTTCGTACTCGGCTATTCCTGATAATATGAGGGTATCTTTAATATTATAATCATTATTCTCGGCAAAATTTTGTTTATAACAACTCTCACAAATCAAATTCGCATCGCTTCCAGTATCAATAAAGGTTTTAACTTCAACTCCGTTAATTTTAGCTTCTTTATGTGGCTTAAGAATATCTGTACTAAGTTTCTCATCTTGAATTTTCAGTGTCTTATTAGTAGAACTTTGACATTCTTTTGACTTATGTCCATATCCGTTACATTAGAAGCATTTTATACCTTTAGTACAGGCTGGAGATTGGTGATCAGTTTCACCACAATTGAAGCATCTTTTGATGGTATAATTTTTACGTCCGGTTGTCATCTGAATAGGTCTTTGTTGCGTCTTGTGTTCTTTAATCTGTGCATATACTTCAAGTTTCTTTCTAAATTGTTTGATATCAGTGGCTCCGTAAAGAATGGCCTTATTTATTTCGGAATCACGAATCCCATCAATAACATATTCAATAAGTGCTTCATCCTCCAAATTTCCATGCAACGCCAGTTCTTTCATATGCAAAAAATACTGTTGATATGTCTGATCTGGTTTCATTTTGCATGATGTTAATTTCTTGTGAATGCTGGCACTATTTAACTTCGGACCAAATTCTTCTACTAAAGATTCTTTTAATGTATCCCATGACGTAATAGAGCCTAGCGATCGTAAAAATAATTTAGCAGTACCTGAAAGCAGTCTCTTCGCGTAAATAAGTTTTTCAAGATTATTCCATTCCATTAAATTTGCAGTGTCATTAAAATCGGTAAGCCAATTCGTAATAGGGTAGGTATCATCGCCTGTGAACGGTGTCATTGATTTTTCCAAGTCGCTAAATGAAATTCGAACTCTGTAACCAGCTTCTGAACAATTGCTATCTGAGTCTTCGATATCTTTATTTTTCTTCGGTGGCATCCTGTATGATTGGTTGTAAGTCTTTCATTCGTAAAAAATAACAAATTCATAAAACATCTTCATAAAAGAAAAATAATAGTGTTTATTCCAAATTGTGGGAAATTTTATGCGCTGGTATCATTATGCAAATTAGTGTCGGTAAAACAGCACACAATGACTCGTCTTCAATTTTAATTTCGATGTTGTTTCGTAATCTTCAAGTAAAAACTCACATTAATACAATGCTTCGCAGGATCCTTGCACGATCCTGGTATGATCCTGGCACGAGCCCCCATAAAGTTGTGGGTTTTATTTGAAGAAAAAACAAAACAAACTTCATTAGATCAGTCTTACGTTATATATTTTTGAACTACCTTTTCTCACTATCTTTTGACACTGACATTTACAATATGAGATTATAAATTTGAAAAAGATAATGTGTGGCCTGGCTGCCGAGTCGTCTTCGAATCCCATATATATATATATATATATATATATATATATATATATATATATATATATATATAATAGGTTGGGAAAAAGTCTTTTCGCGTATAGTATGTATGAACTTGTAATAAGATCTCTTTTGCCGTATCATTTGTATCTGGTTGGTTTTGGTATCATTAAAGTTTTAATTTTAAAAAAAGCAATCCCAAATTCATATTAGGAAAATGTGTCATTTTCATTTGCTATTCTTATTGTTAAATTGAGTGAATCTAATGAAGAAATTCGATAGATTTTTAAATTTTACTACAAAAAAGGTAAAAATGCTACAAAAGCCGCGAAAAAAATTTGTGATGTTTATCGACCTAATGCAGTATCTGTGAGAGTAGCGCAAATTTGGTTTAAGCGTTTTCAGTTCGGAAAATTTGATATCAAAGATGCACGTCGCTCTGGTCGCGCTGTTACGGACAAAATTGGTGTCATTTTTGAAAAAGTGGAGCAAGATCGGCATATTAGTAGTTACGATGTAGATGGAGAACTGGGAATTGAACACAAAACGGTTTTGGCGCCTTTTAAAAAAGCTGGGTACACAAAAAAGCTCGATATTTGGGTGCCTCATGAGCTCACTGAAAGAAATCTAATGAACTGTGTACTCATTTGTGATTATTTATTACGACGTAATGAAACTGAACCATTTTTGAAGAAGCTGATAACTGGTGATGAAAAGTGGATCACGTACGACAAGATCGTGGTCAAAGGCCGGTCAGGCTTCACAGACTGTGGCGAAACCCGGGTTAACTCGCAACAAGGTGACGCTGTGTGTATGGTGGGATTGGAAGGGCATTATTCATTATGAGCTGTTACTGCCAGGCAGGACCATCGATTCTGAACTGTACTGCGAACACCTGACGAGATTAAAGCAAAAAGTTGAGAGAAAGCGGCCGGAATTAATCAACAGAAGGGGTGTGGTGTTTCACCATGATAACGCTAGACCTCACACATCTTTAGCCACTCAGCAAAAATCACGAGAGTTTGGCTGGGAGAGGTGTTAATGCATCCGCCGTATAGTCCTGACCTTGCACTTTAAGATTTTCACCTGTTTCGGTCTCTGCAGAATTACTTAGGCAGTGTCAGGTTAACATCACGAGGACTGCCGAAACCACTTGTCGCAGTTTTTTGATCAGAAGCCCCAAAATTTTTATAGCAAATTTTATTCGCGGCTTGTGTTGCATTTTTACCTTTTTTGTAGTAAAATTTTAAAATGTATCGAATTTCTTCATTAGATTCACTCATTTTAACAATAAGAAAAACAAATGAAAATCACACATTTTCCTAATTTGAATTTGGAATTGTCTTCTTTAAAATTAAAACGTTTTAATGATACCAAAACCAACCAGATACAAATGATACGGCAAAAGAGATCTTATTACAAGTTCATACATACTATACGCGAAAGACTTTTTCCCAACCTATATATATATATATATATATATATATATATATATATATATATATATATAAAATCTATTTATATACGTATATATATATATATATATATATATATATATATATATATATATATATATATATATTGGGGAAAAGTCTTTTCAAAGTCTATAGTATGTATGAACTTGTAATAAGATCTCTTTGCCGTATCATTTGTATCTGGTTGGTTTTGGTATCATTAAAACGTTTTAATTTTAAAGAAGACAATTCCAAATTCAAATTAGGAAAATGTGTGATTTTCATTTGTTTTTCTTATTGTTAAAATGAGTGAATCTAATGAAGAAATTCGATACATTTTAAAATTTTACTACAAAAAAGGTAAAAATGCAACACAAGCCGCGAATAAAATTTGCTATAAAAATTTTGGGGCTTCTGATCAAAAAACTGCGACAAGTGGTTTCGGCAGTCCTCGTGATGTTAACCTGACACTGCCTAAGTAATTCTGCAGAGACCGAAACAGGTGAAAATCTGAAAGTGCAAGGTCAGGACTATACGGCGGATGCATTAACACCTCTCCCAGCCAAACTCTCGTGATTTTTGCTGAGTGGCTAAAGATGTGTGAGGTCTAGCGTTATCATGGTGAAACACCACACCCCTTCTGTTGATTAATTCCGGCCGCTTTCTCAACTTTTTGCTTTAATCTCGTCAGGTGTTCGCAGTACAGTTCAGAATCGATGGTCCTGCCTGGCAGTAACAGCTCATAATGAATAATGCCCTTCCAATCCCACCATACACACAGCGTCACCTTGTTGCGAGTTAACCCGGGTTTCGCCACAGTCTGTGAAGCCTGACCGGCCTTTGACCACGATCTTGTCGTACGTGATCCACTTTTCATCACCAGTTATCAGCTTCTTCAAAAATGGTTCAGTTTCATTACGTCGTAATAAATAATCACAAATGAGTACACAGTTCATTAGATTTCTTTCAGTGAGCTCATGAGGCACCCAAATATCGAGCTTTTTTGTGTACCCAGCTTTTTTAAAAGGCGCCAAAACCGTTTTGTGTTCAATTCCCAGTTCTCCATCTACATCGTAACTACTAATATGCCGATCTTGCTCCACTTTTTCAAAAATGACACCAATTTTGTCCGTAACAGCGCGACCAGAGCGACGTGCATCTTTGATATCAAATTTTCCGGACTGAAAACGCTTAAACCAAATTTGCGCTACTCTCACAGATACTGCATTAGGTCGATAAACATCACAAATTTTTTTCGCGGCTTTTGTAGCATTTTTACCTTTTTTGTAGTAAAATTTAAAAATCTATCGAATTTCTTCATTAGATTCACTCAATTTAACAATAAGAATAGCAAATGAAAATGACACATTTTCCTAATATGAATTTGGGATTGCTTTTTTAAAATTAAAACTTTAATGATACCAAAACCAACCAGATACGAATGATACAGCCAAAGAGATCTTATTACAAGTTCATACATACTATATGCGAAAAGACTTTTTCCCCAACCTATTATACATATATATATGTGTGTGTGTACATTAATAAATAAAGCATTGAAAGGGAAAGAGTAGTCTATCCCAAAAATAATAAAATACAAAAAAGAGACTTAATATAAAAATATAGGTATATACAGACCTCTACCTTGCCCAAGGACGGCGATTGAAAAAAAACTAATTTACGTATTCTACGTAGTTACTACTTGTCAAAAATGTATATAGATTGTACCTATACTTCCTTACAATCCCCGTGGTTTCAATGATTGCCCTCAATAGTAAACTTTACAAAACGTCTCTACTATCCAAGCATGAAGAGCATGATTTTAAATTATTTTCTAACAAAACTCGGCATACAAATATCCAAAGTAAAAATTAACCTAAGAAAAAGTCAGTTAAAAGTTTACAAGTTCCCCGTCCGCTTTCTTGGTAGATATAAAAGAGTTTTCGGTCTCAAAGGAGGCGATGAGCTCACGTAGTTACTTTGATTAGAAGTTTGTTGGCCGTCTATTGTAGTCAGAGTTCGACCTCAACTTGGCAATTGATGCCATATCGAGCATTTTAGGTGAAGCTTAGAATAATAATAATCGTAGGTACCTGAAAAACGTAAAGAATTTTAGCCTTATCCAATTCATTCTTATTCCATTCTAATTACTACTATTTTTAAAATTCCCTACGGTTTTACGGTAGTAGCAGTAGTAGTTACGGTACTATTTTAACGGTTTTAAGTTTTAAATTAGATTAAGTTCCCGTAGAATAAATAATAAACATAAACAAAAATGAAAATGAGCAAGTTGGAGTTAGGTTAAACAATAACTTTAACATTACTCATTGACATTTTTTCTTTCGTTATCACGGCTACTGAAAAGTGGCTGAAACGTTGAAATAAAAATAAAAATCAAATAAAATGCCGCACTTAAAACCGTTAAAACATAGTTTTAGTTATGTTCATAATACTAGTTATTTAGTTTCTGATTGCTAGATTCCGACCTTCCCATTTTAAAGAAACAAACAATATACATATTGTTACAAGATGTCCACCACAGTAGCTATGAGAACTATAGTGTATATTAATATGACATAGACCATTGTCATAGATAATATTTTTAGTCTATTTATCAGATGATTCGATTTATAACTAAATTACCATTTTCTACCGGTTAGTTAATTTTATAAGCCCACAAATTATCATCTAGATAATTTAGTGCATCAGTAACTAATTATTATAATTGTTTTTATGATCCTGGCAACACTATGATGTAATTGCTATTTTTAGCAATGATGTAATGTTATTGTTTTGTAGGGTAACATTTTCGTATAAAAGGCGTAGTGGCGTGAAGACGGTGTTCATTGCTTACTGTGTTGTGTGAATATTCACATCAAAGGCTGAACAATAAAGAGGAAACCCTGTCCAAATAGTTAATATTTGGTATATTTGGTACTTTCTTACCCAAATCTCTCCTTGCATTTTACATTATTGATGGAATCCACACACCGGTTGCTTCATCGTGCAATTGTCCCGCGCGATGTTTTTCGCTATCTTCAGCAGTGATGGACTTTTTTTTAAAGGATCTACTATAACGCTATCGTTACTCTCGTGAATTTTCTTATATTCAGAATTGAAGTAAAATCCTGATTGATTGTTGAATTAATAACGATAACCTAAACGGGTGATTCTTATAATTATATCCATAGTAATGAGCCAAGACAGAGCGCAGTTCTAATATAATGTTCATCCCCTATGAAACTTTTAACATTAGTATTGAGTCATGTAGGTATACATTTTTGAGCATTTATGTTAAGATGTTCTTCAGATACCGCAAATTAATGTAAATTAGTTTTTATACTTGATACTAGTAAAGTCACGTGGAATATCCTCACCTCTTCATATTATACATAATACTGTTACGGCTTTGCATGAGGGTAGGTAGAGATAATGAATCTCCAATTGCTAACATTTCAGCACACATCTTTTGCTTCATGTACTTTTACCGGATCTTCGTTCAAAATGTCGGCGATTTGTCTCCTTAGATCCATTCTCTCTACCACCACAAACCACCCGATCTCCAATAAATCTGAAAAATATAAGCTAAATTCTAATTTATTTCAAATATTTTTTTGCGTATGTTTGCTATTTAATCAAAAGATTGGTGAACTAATTTGTTCATTCATTACAAACATCATATGAATACATATATTTTGATATCAGCCTTGTGGCTTGAATGTTGATCGCTGGTAGCTTGAAGCGAATTCAGAATTACTTGGCCAGTTTCTTTGGCCAACTTTAATGAAGTTTCCCTTTTATTACCACAGAGTCTTAACTCCAAGGATCTTTGTGTTTATGATCCTGTTATAACTTTAAAGAGATTGCAATAGCGTTGTGAGGGTTAATTTTTATTTATATACTTATACAAGTACTTCTAATTTAATGCTTTTTTATGACTAAGATAATGGCTTAATAAGAGCAGTGTGAATAACAAGTTTGTTTGAACAACTTTATTCTCAAGTAAAGTTTTCCATATATTTTGTTTTTGGAGGTACTTAGCTCAAAAGAATTTCAGTTTCGGTTCTGGTCAGATTCAAGACCCTTTGAAATGTTTTTGTTATATATTTTTTTTAACATAAGAATTAAAACCAGACGAAGGTAAGATGGATGATGGCTCTCATTTAATATCATTCACATCAAGACGTTATGATGAAACCTGGGACGAGGGGCCCCGACACCTTCCGGCTCAAAGAGAGACTTGCTCTCTGCTACGGATAAGACTTTTTTTTACGAGAGGAAATCCGATTGAGGACTAACAGCCAGCCACACGGGGAATTGCGGCCGGTGTTTGGAATTCGCCAAGTCAGGATGGTACTAATATCGCAAGCGAGATTTCTATTGCCACACCACGATCAGGGATACCCACTAAAACTCTGTGTTTCTTCCATTCGCCTATAGCCAGGGCGGCGAGATACGCTATCGCCTGCCCACATACGCCCTGGCAGACTCCGGCCAAAAAGGTCTCGTCCATTGTCACCGCAGAGCGCAAAGCACACCGCGGTGACAGAATAGGGGGCGCAGAACATCTTCGCTCCCTCATCCAGCGGTCTTAAGTGCGGGTGAATCCTCCCCTGGGTTTTGCCCGTCTGAACACGGGGCCAGAGGTCATCCAGGCTAACCCGGATAAGTCTTCGTCTGTCCAGGAAGTCGTTATCCGGGTAAGCAACGATGGATCAGCTCCGCTCAACCCAAAGGGAGTCAGGGCCGTCCTATCACTGCTCATCAATTATTACAACAATCGGGTAGTCATTGTCATAGAATGGTGTGTCGATGTCATGGACAAATGATGGTGTCACCTCTCAAGAAACTGATCCTGGCTGCGGTCAGGCGCAATCAAGATTGTCACATCCTATGGCGCGACGGCGGATTCACGGCACCACACAACCCGTAGGAGATGAACCGACCCCCTTGACGTCAAGCCTTTTATTTCGTCGCTCCCAGCCATGAGCGAACCACGGCCGGGAGCGGATTTCATCCTTTCTGGGTAAGGGGAAAATCATCCGTGACACTCCTTTAGCGAGAGAGAGAGATAGCGAGGTCAGCGGAGTGGCTCGGACGTTAGTCCACTCAACGTATGAAATACTAAATTTCAAAAAAATATCCTTGTATACAAAGCCGTCAAAAACAAACAAAGTAGCACACATACAACTAAAACAGGTTCATATTTATACTTTTATATTAATAATGAATGATAAGAAATGAAAAAATTTTACCCTACTTTTAGTTATTAATTTAAATTATATTTTCTAATCAAAAGTAAATAAGTACCCACCTATAAATTAAAATTTAGTTTTTGCTTGAATAAGTAACTTGATGGAATTCAAAAGTTTTTTTATCTAAAAGAAAATGTCATCGAGATTTCATTTCTCCGTCGTATCGGACATAATGCGGAGATGCAATTTCCATAAATTTTACACTCGGTGAACCTGCCCCCTTTTCCCCATTCGAAGCAATTGGGAATGACCACAGGATGTGAACAAGATGCCCGGTAACTCGATGTTCAATATCGGTTGTAAAAATGATTTATTTTATTTAAACTAAGACTTTTCCCGCGGTTATAGCTATGTAGTTTCCGGATAATCTCTACAATGTGAAGAAGAAGTATACAAACAGTCAAGCGTCTTATTGTTGTAAAATTACTTAATGACGTTTTTGATGTGGTTAGATTTATAATAAGAATGCATATATCCTAAGCTAAGCAAATTTTGCTTCTGTTGTGAATAATACATAACGGACAAGTCTGCAATAGTTTCCAGACAAGCAGGCCAAACAAAATTTTGTTTACAAAATTTACCCTGTAGGACATTTGAATCGGCACTTCTGTGTTCCTGAGCCAATGGCTTGATGACTAGGCTATAGAGGGTGAAGAACATAGATGAAGGGCCAATATGAATAAATATAAGACGACAAATTTCAGAATAAACCTAAAACGCTGTCCATATGCATCCGTTGGCCGCCGATACATATTTGTGACATTTTGCTATCGATACTCTTGGGCCACGGGTCCAGAAGCTTACCGCCTTTATTGAAACCTATCTACACGGTTATAAATAGAACGGTTATAATAGGTCTCACACGACCCAAAGGCTGGCCTGTATTTATAATTTTTATTTTTTTTATGTAAATATGTAAAAATAATAAGGTTGAGTTATGTGATATTCACCCACAAATTAAATCAAAAGATACAGAGAGAATACTGGTAGTAACACACCAACAATAAATTATAAAACCGATCTTTTCTATAAGACAAGATTTCGTTGGGACAAGTCGTAAATTTAACGGTCGAAAGAATCCTTATTTCCCCCGACTATTCACGTGCTTGAGCTAGCAAAACAGTATCCTTTATGAGCAATAGAAAAAGCCTGTTACCACTAAAATATTAACTACTACAGAGCAAGGCGAGCAGAGAAAACTATTTCACACGATATCAAAATAAAGCATGTATTTTTTACCTAACCTTGTTTTAGGTCAAAATACATTTAAAAAAGACCACGAACATACACAACCCGTATTATTAATAAAAATGTTTTATTCCTAGGATTACTCCGACTTTCAGCTGGGCTAGTTAGTTACTCTGTACATAACCAAGTGTTAACTTCATTGTAACAATGTTATTAATAAACAAGAAGTATCCTCAGAGCAAAAAGACCGACTAGGTGAATGAAAATGACCATAAACTGACAAATAATGTTGACAGATGACATTATTTACAATGTCAGTGGATTCATTGAAAAAAGTGAAGTGAACAATAGCTATAAATAAGTTATTGTTCTTAGCCGAGTTTAACGTCCGCGTTAGTGTCTTCAAGCGTGTTTGTTTTATTTTGTAGTAGTTTTTATATTATTTTTTTACTTATAATTTCGCATATCTTAATCACATAAAATTAAATAAAAACGTTAATACTTGAATAATCAATGATGAAACGGTGCTATTGGTATGAAAAGGGAGAGAGAAGGCAAGTTAAAATTTGGTATCGTGATATTTAAGTATTAATATTTGTGATGTTGTTTTCTGTTTCGGAAATTATACTCATTTGCAGGGTTACACATTATAAAAAATGTCATAGAAAACAAATGTTTTTAAAACCTACTAAGTGAATTAACTGCTTAGTCTGTGCATAATCCATTCTAAAACTATTCGATATCTTGGAGTAACTTTTACTCAGAGAGTAAAGTCGAATTAGTATATTCCAACTTTACTTCGTGTTTATTAATACTGGAATTAGTTAATACTGACATAATACTAGGAGTAAAGTTTGTCTAGCTTTAATCTACTTTTATTAATAAGACGGAACAAGTATAAAAATATGTTGCTGGGGGCTTGTTACGCCGTTTCGTCTCCTTGGACAGTAACCAAAATTGCTTTGGAAGCGATGATAGACTCATCTTTCAATAAGGAATATGTACATTTTGATTATGTAAAAGTACATAATCACATATACAGGTATGGAGATATCTATATAGTGTTTATAGTTTCAACTACAAGAGCTCTAAGTTACACAATCAAACGAACAAGGCAAAATTACAAAGGGCTAACAATCTTTTTCTGACAGAGTTACCATAAAAATTGAGTCTGTCATTTGCCTCATAAATTATATAATTCTATTGTACATAATTTGTAACGTAGTAAAGGTTTTCCTGCATCATAATTACTACGCATGGAATTATAAGAATAATTTAATTAAGACATAACAGCACCTTTAATGCCGATTAGTCACACGATCGCTGGTTTTGGGCGTACCGAGTAATTTGAGATCTTAATGGGTTTACGGCGGCTTTGGTTATACCTCCTACTCAGCGCTGGCCAATCACGACCAGCAAGGCTTCGGAATTTCGACGGCTTCACTGATTCATTAATGATTAACACTTGAACACTTAAAGAGATTCCCTGATAATTTGGTTTATGTGCCTCGCTTGGTATAATATAAGTTTCGATTACTGTTTCATCACATGCCTTCAATACTCCTGTTGCTTACATCGTATAGAACAAACAGAAGCTAACATTTGTAATTTAATTAATACGTCTTTATTTTTAAATCAAGTTATCAAGCCTTAATAAAATTTATGTTAAGTATGAATACACATCGTCTTCTTCTATTTGTAGCTAAAACAAAATCATTTTTGTTATGTTGTACATCGGCCTAAGATAAAACGGGCCTACTTGACGTCCCAGCAGGCGTGCTAATAAGCTCCTTACGTCAGTTGGTTCAAAGCTAGTATTATTTTTCTTTAAGATAGCATTGCGGAGGTTTTCAATGTAATTGCCCCGGTCTCTTCAAGAGGCTGACAGCTCAAAAGGCAGTCAGTGACGTGCTCATTGTCAGAACGCCCACGGTTTACCTTATTCAAAGTTTGTGAGTTTTTTCTTTAAGAATATTCACCCAGAGTCAGTCGGCAGCAATCTCTAATGAGTGTTTTATTTGCAAGCCTCATAGCCGATTTTTGCGTTACTCAAAACGCTCTGTGGAAAACGGAATATTTTATTTTCAGTTCAATATCGTGTAAAACACTCGAATCATCCTTTGTGATATTGGGTTCTTGCTATTGTGGTCACGTTTTGTCGCATTTTTGTCATTTGCTCTTCCTTATTTATCTCCATGACATTTTTTTTAGGTATGAAATTATGAAAAAAAACCAGTAAGTATATATTTGCTCGATAAAGGTCTACAGTGATTAGAACAATTTAGATATTGAGTTCATTTATTTATTCAGGTGAGACTGAGCTAAACATTTTTTTTTATAAAACGTATTGGTCTAAAATATCCAAGACATCTATATTGATATTTAATAGTAGTATGTCTATATTCGTTATACTCACCCTTTCCCCTATCGAGCTTTTGTGAGTGGCCCATTTAGCAAACTATTTACCTATTTGTATAATATAATGAATTATTAAATGAGGTACCGCGGGCCGCAACATGAATTTATTTAGGTGTTGCTCTATTTCTGTTTATGTATAAAATTTAAAATTATCTTACAATTCATAATGCAACATGAATTTTATTTCAACTGACTGACTAAACATTTTATATCTTTAAATTATAGGATACCGTAATAATTTCTTTATGGTCCTCATCGGTGCAGTGTATTTTAGTTCTCCGATAGAAAATGCTCCAATAGTCGTAAAACGAAATTGTGGTTGTAAAAACTTGTAATTAGTGAAACTAATGGTGGTAATTGACTTCCATACAAAAATCGGTATCATAAACTTTTTTAAAGGCTTAATTTATTAAAATGCTTATATATAAAATTAAATTGTTTTTATAACTTTAAGAAATTTGATTTATGATTTTGAATAATCAACAAAAAATATTAGGTGGATTTGGGATGGTATCAGTTTTTAGGTATATGCGGCCTCAATTGTTCAACAAATTATTTAAAAGAAAAATTAAGTGTACTTAATTATTTTTATTTGAATTTCTTCACGTTTTGTAAGTAGTGGTAAATTAGTGAATAAGGAAAAACGTGTCATTTCTATGACGTGTCATCAAATCCTGGTCAATACATAGAACTCAAAGGTAGTTTGACTGATATATTGTTATGAAAACTACGGAGGAACATATTGTGAGGAAATTTGCACATCGAGATTACTAATGTTTGGAACCAACTACTCCAACTGTAATAAACGTAGTCTACCGGTATCGCCATAGTGAGTAGTAGTAATAGTTGTAGAATACTTACTACAACTCTTCAAAGTAGGGAGACCCGGGCCCAGCAGTGAGACTTTTACGGGCTGCTACTATAATAAATTATGTACACGACATTAATCGTATGACAAAACGTACAAAAAGTATTAAGGAGTAAAGCCATTCTTTCGTCTTGGGTAACCCGATACTGCTCATTCAGTTGTTTTCTGGCTGTTTGGGTATAAGATTACAAGCAATTTATTTCAATATGGCAATCGAATTTACGAACGCATTCGGATTGTTTAAGAAGGCCGTTTTATAGTCGATAATATTTTATTTACAATACCTTAAACAGTGCAGCCATATAAGCTTTCCGGCTGAAATGTTTTTATTCGAACCATATTGAGTCGGCGTGGCAATGAAATAAATTTAATTAATGCTTTATTAGGTTACTAGTAGTTATTACTTTAATTGCTTGAACTATAATATTAATGGCAAGTTTCGTAATTGTAGTTCCATTAAAATGACTTGTTTATACAATATTATTTTATGTTTGTTTACATGTAAACGAGTAGATATAGAGTCTATTTGATGGTAAATTATTACTGTCGCCCATGGACATTTGTAACACTAAGGCATACAACACATTGTCTATGGTATTTCATCATTATCTATTTAACTTACTATTAATGTTACATATACTAACGTTACTTCCAACGTATTATGACGAAACCATAAATGTACTCAAGTTTAAGTCAAAGCTTGATTTGATAATTGATAAAAATAAAATGTCACGGTTTTGTTCGCCTCGTGCGATTGAAAATACATTTTAGTTTGAAAGGATTATCTATCATACCAAGTACGATTGTAGCTGCTCTTTAATAGTTTTGAGACTCACAAGTTCACCAACATGACTCGTAATTCAACCATTGATAGAGAATTAGGTTACAATTGGCTAATCAAAACATACCTTTGAAACGTTCCCATATCTTTCATGACTGAATGTCGCCACAGGTAACTACTTACCATCAGATGGACCGTTGGGCAATTTGCTTACCTGCAAATATAAAAGAATAGCAGGCCTAAAGCAGCCTCTTCACCAGATTTCCGTGGTGAACATGACAAGTATCAAAGTAAAGTGGAACTTATGCTATGTCTTACAACTAACTACCAGTATATTCAGATAGGTGTCGATTTCACTAAGCGACTCTCCAAAGAAAACCGCTGTAAGCCTTCACATCAATATTCTAGCTTTTTGATGTTCTTTATTTGCAACATATCGTGACGGATACGCGTAACAGAATTTATACCCCTTAAGAAAATAGCGTGTAGTCTTCGCCTTAACTATAACACAATACAATGTTGCAATACAAAGACATGAAAGAGCAGGATAGAAATATAGATTCAGACAAATGTTAAAACGAGATGTATATACTCGAGAAGGAACCGGAATAAACTCGTAATAAATAACAAGGACGGGAGCATTTGTTGGACAAGGATAGACATATAATTGAATGATGTCAAAAGGCTAATTCTAGACCGTCGACCGGATATATAAGCACGACAATCTGCGCACGGAGGCAGAACCCTCACTGTCATACCCGCACTAGAAAGAGCCGACAACACCGAGGCGTTCGATGATGAGGAGAAAGCCGAATGCCTTGCTCAGAGTCTAGAGCTTCAATGCTCCCCCACTACACAAAACGTCGACCAGTCACACCTGACGGAGGTGGACTCCGAGGTCGAACGTAGATCCTCCTTACCAGCGGAAACCACACTCGACCCAGTCACGGTCGAAGAAGTGCAAGATCTGATCAAGTCCCTCAAACCGCGAAAGGCCCCAGGGATCGATGGCATTAACAATCGCGTGTTAAAACTCCTCCCCGGCCACTTGATTATAATCTTAGTGAGCATCTTCAATGCCGCCATAACAAACTGCTCTTTCCCCGCGATCTGGAAGGAAGCAGACGTCATCGGTATTCACAAGCCTGGAAAACCGGCTAATAAACCGTCCAGCTACCGCTCAATCAGCCTACTGAGCACACTCAGCAAGCTTTACGAGAGGGTCATCCTCTCTAGACTTAGAGATTTTGCCATCAGCAAACATCTACTACCCGATGAGCAGTTTGGATTCCGTGCCAGACACTCATGCGTCCAACAGGTGCACCGCATCACGGAGCACATACTATCCCACTTTGCCCATCGCCCTCGCCCTATAGGAACAGCCGCACTGTTCCTTGACGTAGCTAAGGCCTTCGACAAGGTCTGGCATAACGGTTTGATTTACAAGCTGTACCAGTTCGGTGTGCCAGACAGACTCGTGCTCATCTTGCGAGACTTCCTCCTAGGCCGTAGCTTCCGTTTTCGAGTGGAGGGAACACGCTCGTCCCCTCACCCACTCACAGCTGGTGTACCACAGGGCTCGGCCCTGTCTCCACTACTCTTCACGCTGTACACCAGCGATATCCCAAAAACTCCAGATGTAGAGTTGGCCCTCTTCGCGGATGACACCGCACTCTATACATCAGATCACAACCGACAAATGGCTTGCGTCCGGCTACAGGCAGCTGTAACAGATCTAGGCGAATGGTTTCGCAAATGGAGGATAGAGGTAAACCCGGAGAAAAGCGCAGCAATGTTCTTTTCCCCGGGCACGCTTCGCTCTCCCAAACGCGCTTGTCTTCGCTTAAAAGCCATCTCGCTCTACGAACAAGAGATCCCCTGGGCAAAGTACACCAAATACCTGGGTGTCACCCTAGATCAGAACTTGCGCTTCAACGAGCATATCACTATAGTCCGGAATAGAGCGCGATTTGTGATGGGTCGTCTAGCACCCATGATAGATAAACGAAGCAAAATGTCCCTCGGACACAAGCTTACTCTATATAAAACATGCATCCGCCCGATCATGACATACGCGAGTGTGGTATTCGGCCATGCCAAGCCTTCCCTTTTAAAGAAACTGCAAATCGTTCAGAATAAATTCATGCGCAGAGCCGTCGGTGCTCCCCTATATGCGTAACGTCGACATCCACCGCGATCTGGAGCTTCCCTCCATCAAAAACTACATTACGTCGCTCTCGCGTAAGTATTTCGATCTAGCGCCGCACCATCGAAATCCCCTCGTCGTGTCCGCGTCCGATTATAAGCCTCGACGAAAGGCTCTCGTGCGACGACCGCGTAACATCCTCACGGACAAGGTCGACGATATCACAAAACGGCTGGCTCGGATCAGCCCGCCCGCGGTTAGGACGGCAGGCTGGCAGGAACCGACAGACAGACACAGACGGCGGCGTCGACGCCGCTAATCACGATCTCTCCACGTCCCCGCGAGGGACGCCAGGAGACACAGCCCCCCCATAGGATAGACTAGGCGTGTTGCTGGGAAGTTTCTTTCGCCGTTTCTTCTCTCCCAACCATAACACGTTGCGAAACGGCAGTAAGATAGTATAGGCCACCGCGAACCGCCGATCCCGGTCCGCCGGGATCCTTCCTCTCGGGCTTTATATTACCCGTCGCCCGCTCTCAATTAGTGCATTGTGTCGCCCTATGGTGGGCATCATTAGATTCATCCCCCTCTCATGGCAACAGTCCAGCCGAGGTGAAACTCCCTAGGGAGCCCCCTCGAGCATGTTGCCCCCCGGGCTCGAGCGTCTTCGCTTCGCAAAGGCACTCGCCCCGAAAACCCCGGTAAAGTTGTGAGGTCTTCGGACCAACAACATAAAGTCAAGTCCAATAAAAAAAAACGGAGGCAGACTCGCACGGGCTAGCGAACCGAAAGCAACGAGAAAAGAGCAAAGGGATCAAAAGGGCCTATAGACTGCGCGACAACGACACGGTGGAGCATCAAGACGTGAAGCTTCAAGACCATTCACTGGCGAGACACCGGAACGTCGATTGAACGGGTCGGAACGTGAGTCAATCGAGAAAAAGCGTGTTCATAATTTAAAGGGTATTTTTATTTAATTGGTCTTTAATTAAATAAAGGCAGTTTTTCTTTAAATAGGTGTTTCCTTCCAATCTTGGTACCCACAGCACGTAACAATATGTTATAGACCCAGTTAATAAAAATCTAAAAATAAACTTATTTATATTTTGACTTTAAGTTTTTTAATATCTTGTTCGAAAAATAGTTTTGAAAGAGCTAAATGATAAAAAGCAACAAAATAATGATCTGTAGCGCCATTTAGTAAATTTTAAAGGCTTTTTAGGACTGTGTTATTTACCGGGTGATTCTTATTATTATAAATTCTTCCATGTTTCTCTCAATATGGGTGACGTGGCTGGAAGAATAACCGGGGTACTTTTAGCGGGTCGTGGTATTCAGCAGTCGCTATGAATTCCGCACTACTTAATGTTTCTCTCAAGGTGTTGGAGGTGTACATATATTTTCACCTTCGATAAATATAAGAATAAATATCCGAAACTTAATAGGTTTTTTATGATATTCAAAATAAAAACGACTATATAACAATATCAACAGTCGTGACGCGACTTCTTTATCAGACATATTTCCATAATAGGGGAACGGACAGTCAAATCACAGAGATACTTTTTATAAACTTAAAAGACGTCGCAACGTCATTGATTTTGTATGAGCGTACTATCTTATGACGTCATAAGTAGGTGTATAAAAAACATGAAATTGAGCATTATTTACATTATTTGAGACGTAATAAAAATTATTTCTTCGAGGATATTTTAACAGTTATATGTTATTTATCAACTGTTCTTTTATATATAAAAATAATAGAGTTCATTGCAACGTATGTCCGCATCCCTATTTTGTGAGAATCATTGCCACCTAATGATGGAATGCATATTCAGTTATATTTTCCTTGATGTCAGATCTCTCTAACATTGTTTGATAGAATATTTAATATATATATATATATATATATATATATATATATATAATATACTCGAATATCTGAACAAAAATTTATTTCGGTCACACATTCTTCACAATAGAGCCGCGAGTCGCGAGCAACCTCTTGGACCTTTTTCATTGGATTTTCAAGAATATCGGTTATCGGGACAATTATCGATAGAGGCCACTTGCGGCCGGCGAGATTGCAATCTTAAGATAGGTTGGTTTAATCCACAGATTTATGGTTTTGGCTACCAAGCTTTAATCGGTTCTCTGAGCAAAACCAACGCTTACGTACAGCTTTTGGTGACTATTGACTGTCACTTTAAGTTATATAGTTTAAAGTTATATATTATTATTTATTTAGGATTTTTATTAGATATCTATGAAAAATAATAATAGTAAATTGCTTTGTTTCGGACATTGTTTATAGTAAAAATAATCTTAGGGAAAATATCACAGCAGTTTATTTATTTACTTAATAAATGACGTAAGTAGGTAATAAAATTGAATGCAATATTTGGTAACAAAGTAAACCCAAATCAAGAATAGCAATTTATTTTGAATATAATTATTTTTAGGAGTCTGGCTTCAACACCTTTGGCATTAATTTTGTCAAGAATAAGTATTAATATATATTCGTTTATAAAACAAATTAAAATCCTAATGATTGTTTCAATTTATTTCATATAATGTAAAAATTTAAATAAATTAAAATAATTATGTCATCTAATATGTATTTTATATATATTTGAGTACATAAAAATGTCTTAATATTTCAAACTCATTTTATTTTTGGTGTATTTTAAATTGCGTGTATGTATGCTTCATATTTATTTAACTCTAAATTACAAAAAATACGATTTTAACGCCGTCTAGTTGAATACAAGTTATTCAAAGGTTAACTTAAACAAAACTTGAAATCAAACGTGCAGTATCTAATTAAGGCAAATTAAAATAATAGGTTGGGGAAAAAGTCTTTTCGCATATAGTATGTATGAACTTGTAATAAGATCTATTTGGCTAAACTATTTGTATCTGGCTGGTTTTGGTATCATTAAAAAGTTTTAAATTTAAAGAAGACAATTCCAAATTCAAATTATGAAAATGTGTGATTTTCATTTGTTTTTCTTATTGTTAAAATGAGTGAATCTAATGAAGAAATTCGATCCATTTTAAAATTTTACTATAAAAAAGGTAAAAATACGACACAAGCCGCGAAAAAAAATTGTGATGTTTATGGACCTAATGCAGTATCTGTGAGAGTAGTGCAAATTTGGCTTAAGCGTTTTCAATCCGGAAATTTTGATATCAAAGATGGACGTCGCTCTGGTCGCCCTGTTACGGACAAAATTGATAGCATTTTTGAAAAAGTGGAGCAAGATCGGCATATTAGTAGTTACGATGTAGCTAGAGAACTGGGAATTGTCGACAAAACTGTTTTGGCGCATTTGAAAAAAGCTGGGTACACAAAAAAGCTCGATATTTGGGTGCCTCATGAGCTCACTGAAAGAAACCTAATGAACTGTGTACTCATTTGTGATTATTTATTACGACGTAATGAAACTGAACCATTTTTGAAGAAGCTGATAACTGGTGATGAAAAGTGGATCACGTACGACAAGAACGTGCGAAAAAGATCGTGGTCAAAGGCCGGTCAGGCTTCACAGACTGTGGCGAAACCCGGGTTAACTCGCAACAAGGTGATGCTGTGTGTATGGTGGGATTGGAAGGGCATTATTCATTATGAGCTGTTACCGCCAGGCAGGACCATCGATTCTGAACTGTACTGCGAACAACTGATGAGATTAAAGCAAAAAGTTGAGAGAAAGCGGCCGGAATTAATCAACAGAAGGGGTGTGGTTTTTCACCATGATAACGCTAGACCTCACACATCTTTAGCCACTCAGCAAAAATTACGAGAGTTTGGCTGGGAGGTGTTAATGCATCCGCCGTATAGTCAGGTTAATATCACGAGAGGACTGCCACTTGTCGCAGTTTTTTGATCAGAAGCCCCAAAATTTTTATAGCAATGGGATCACGTCCCTACCTACAAGATGGCAAAAAGTTATCCAACAAAATGGCACCTACATACTTCAGTCAAATGTGAATAAACTTTATAAAAAAACCTTTTGAATTTTTATACAAAATGCGAAGAAACTTTTTCCCCAACCTAATATACCCTTTATTGGAAATTATAATTTAGGAAAACTAGACATAATGATTACCTATCATGCAACTCACTCCATCGCAGATCAGTGTGATATTATAATACCTACGTATTAAAAAGTAAAAAAGCAACTTATAGACATAAACCTCTTTAACTATAAAATGCCTATCTCTTAAACAAATTTTTAATAAAGAATGTACCTAATTGAAGCGTATCTTTTAATTGAATTCAAACCAAATCTTAAATAAGATTTCCCAGCGAGTAAAGTTCTAATAAGAATAATAAACTTTAGTATGTTGAATTGTTTGCGTTTATATTTACTATAATTAGTGAGTATTTTGTTTGTTCGTTTGTATGGGATTTGGAAATTCATTTCTATTAGAACATCCGTGTTGGATTAGTTTGTAACGGTCTTATTACAAAAGAAAGTCTTTTGGTAAGTAGGCAGCAGGCAAAAGTCGACCTTATATGTATCCAGGCAGGAACGGATAAAGAACACTAATGCTGCCGCCAACCGGCCTGTCGTAAGAGGTGACAAAACAACCCTAGGTAGGGCATTTGCCTGTCTGGATGGCTACTAGCCCTAGTCTAGATCCTGCCGCCATAACAATCATGAGTGGTGTTACAGCATTAGTGCCTAGGTTCCAGTCCCATCTAAGGGTCTGGCGGCACATTGTTAGCACCTTTAGTGTTGCAATTGTTCATAGGTGACGGTAACGATGTTCCATCACAGTTGGGCTGTCAACCTATGTGCTGTATTCCAGCAATAAAAAATAAATAAAAATAGGTTTATTTTTTTAATGAATATATATGTATATATATATTCACACAAATACACATATACCTAATCACGTCGTATATGCAAATAACATATATACAGTCACGAACGCTCATACACACAGGCTGTTATTTTTTCTAGATAATAGTGGTATAAACCTCCACTGCAGTCTCAGTCAAGTTGAAAGTCATATTAGCATATGGCAGCGAAACTTCGTTAGAGTTACCATAACGATAACGAATTTGAAACGGACGCATCAAAAAACGTCCAAAGGCTGTGCCACCTTTTTAACTATATTCATTTATCCCGCGGAAACGACGTCGTTTATCAGGATAAAGAGTATACTTAATTCTGCACCGGGATATAAGCTATCTCTGTGTCGAGTTTTAAATAAAACTGTTCAGTAGTTTTTATGAAATGCTCGACAGACAGACAGAAAAATTACTAAAAAATGCATTTTTGGATTCTGCTAGTTCGAATTTACCGCCTGATATTTTTTTTTTATTATATTATCAATATATAACATCTATACTTGACCAATTAGATCTATAACCTACATGTAAACAAAGGCAAAAAAATTAACTTAACACCGTCAGTCATTATGTTACCCATTTTCCCATACCAGGCAACAAGTAACTATCCAATGTTTTGTTCATAAAATTATCATCCAAAATGTCGCACTAGCACTTCCGTTTGTTAACACATAAGTGTCAGGTGATCTTATAATATAATACATAGTTACATGTGTAAATACATACATGTCTTCAGTGCAATGTGTGAAAATGAATTGCAATGTAATTTTGTTAACGTGACCATTTTTGTTATAAATAATTACCAAACAACCACATAGGGATATGCTACTTGTTTAGACAAGCTAAGTCAGTGCCAATATTGGAAACTTTCGTATAAAACACACCTTATGTGTGTACTTATCTCAAAAACTCATTCATTTTATGTGATTAGTGTCTACGAAGAAATATAATATTTTCAAAAAACGAATTTAAACTTCAAAACAATTTATAATTCTATATCGAACGTCCTTCTTCCAGTGAAAGGTCATCGAAAATGCGAACATAGAAAATATTTAATATCAACATAAAACTGCAGATTCAAATTCTTCATGTTAGATTGTTATTTGCACAGCTGTCATACATTTCGCGACTCTAATAAAAGTGCATGTGGGAGTATAAAAACAAAGTCAATACCAGACGGATCGTCCGGGGATTTTAAATAAAAATTACATTGGATACGACCGTATCGAGGAGCAATATCGCCTGATGAATACTGATTCGTGTATTGACGTGTGTACGATGTACATCTAATAATGTCTAAATAGAATTAAAAATATATGTAAAGAGTTCTATTTATTTTCTCAGTAACGTATTTATTTAATTTGTAAAATAATTTTTTTTCTATAAGCACTATTTTTTTCTGATGCATTATATTATTGCATGTATATTAATGCAACTAACCTGTGTGATAATATACCATAAATATATTATTATTTAGATATGAAAAATTTTACTTAAATATCGGTAGGTATTTATTAAAGATTCATATTTCTTAAAGGCTATGATTTCGCAAAGCGTGGTTTTGATTCACGGACCTCTGGATTATGGGCCCAGCACGTTTCCACAGCGCCACTCTGCTCATGAAGACACATAGAAAACTAAAGCACTGAATTCAATACACAATCGAACTACAGAGACAGCGTCTAAGCTTCAATAAAAATTATGTTTTAGCAGAACGTGGTTTCAATTCACGGGCCTCTGGGTTATGGGCCCAGCAAGCTTTCACTGCGCCATTCTGCTCATGAAGACACAGTAAACTAAAGCACTGAATTCAATACACATTTGAACTACAGAGACAGCGCAGAAGCATCAATAAAAAATAAACGTTTTAGCAGAGCGTGGTTTCGATCCACGGACCTCTGGGTTATGGGCCCAGCACGCTTCCACTGCGCCACTCTGTTTATGAAGAAACTTAGAAAAATATAGTACTAAATTGAATATATTATCGAACAAACATCGCCTAAGCTTCAATAAAAAATAACATTTTAGCAGAGCGTGGTTTCGATCCACGGACCTCTGGGTTATGGGCCCAGCACGCTTCCACTGCGCCACTCTGCTGTCGGTAGACTAACACAGAAAATCGAAATATAACTTTAAAAATTCTGACGCAATAGCATTGCAATCATCAATGTTCTATTATACTACGTAAACTCATATTGACTCACGTACGACGGGATAACTCATCAATGACATGTAAATTTAAAACAAATAACAAATTGATATTAATCCTAATCCAAGTATGGTGTAAGGTACCGTACGCTAGGAAGAAGTCCAATATTTTATTAGTTAATTAGCGCTTAAAATAAAAAATACATTTAATCGAAAATACATCAAATCTCGAAAATTACTTAACCAATCTTTCTTAGAAAGATTGTTTGGCCTACTTTTTATTAGAATGTTTAAAAGTAAGCAGAGGACATATTGCACGACTTTAAAAACACAAACTCATCATCAACTAACATAAGAAAGTCACCAAGAAACATCATAATAAAACTATGTTTTAACGATTTTAAGCGCGGTATTTTTGATTTTTATTCCAATAAAAAAGTATAAATGTCAAATAAAATACCGTGTTTAAAACCATTAAAATGTAGTTTAATTGTGTGTACTAGTCACGAAAAAGTAAGAAAATGCTAGGACACATCATTATGATTTCTCAAGACCTGTCTGAAGATAAATCACGTGCTTATACACATACACTGAAATTTTCTTTGTTACTCAGTTACATATATCGTTGGCGTCAGTGCAGGACTTTATAACTGTTTTCTATTAATTCGTCAAAATTGTTACACAATTATACAATAATAGTTGTTAACAATTTGACAAAAAATAATATTACTAAAAATGTAGTTACAAGATCTTGCCCTGACGCTGACGATATGGCAATCATTTCTAATTTTTTCTTTGCCAATTTTACTACACCGTTACGTAGTGGTATATAGCTATATATAGCTAGCATACAGGCTGAATTTTTAAGTGGGTCTTCAGGGTCAAATCCCAAACTATACGAACTAACGAAAAACACTCAAAGGAGTCTCGAGGCTGATTTTAACGAAAACTAAAGTGATATTATATTATTGTATGGAAAATAGAACATTTTGTTAAAAAACAACCCTTTCACTTGGTTTTCCGTTTGATATTCCTTCACAGATTTTTTTCCCTTACAAGCTAGTCTGTGATTTAGTATAATAATACAGAATGTGTTTATTTTTGTCAATATCAGCCGATTCGATTCGTGACAAGGGTAATTAATTTTTCAAAACTCTAATGATACCACTCTAGTTTTCGTCAAAATCAGCCTCGAGACTCTGAGTGATTTTCGCTATTGAACATCGTTTATGATTTGGCTCTGAAAGTCCATTTGAGAAAGTTACCCTGAATATATCAGAATTTAATCACTAAAAAGCCAAAACTTTTCTAAATAAATGCCTGACATTACGGTTTATAGAGACAGACGATGCCACGTGAGGCTATTTATACTTCTTTTATATTATGTACAAATTTTAATATACTTACTAGTGGCTTGATTAATCAAGCTTTTATTCCTCTATTTCAATTAGGCAGTGAACCTCAGTTTCTGTTATTGATTACGTATTCTATTGAAATTGATTTGAAACCATTGGAAAGCCAATTACAGCAAGTCGTAACTGGTGCTGCCAGGTTTCAAACGAAAATTTCAAGATTTGAAGTAATTTTGTTTAAAAGTAGTCCGAATAACACAAAAATATTTTTATCATACTAATATTTTCTTAAGTTTTCGGGACAAGTATACATAATGTTACAACTTAACCAAAATTCCACGAAGCAAGCCGATAAATGTGAATGCACACCTGCCGGCCATAAAGCACAGTTCTTTATAGTTTATTACCTGCCCGCATTTGTAGTTCTTTTGTTTACTTTGTGTTTAAAATTTGTAATTAGAAAAGCCGCCTATTGTGTATTGTAATCCTTTATGATAATCGTTAGCCAGGTGTAATTCTTGGAAGATCCAGTCCACTCGGTCGATTGTTGTATTGTATAGTTAGTATAAAACAATGCCCGAACAGAGGGATGAGGCAGTCAAGCGACGATTACGATACGAGCAAGACATGTGTACATTCGATGAGCGATATAGTGACGGACTTTGCGCGCGTTATTAAATCGTGCAGTTTGTACTGGTTGTGTCCAGTTATATTTGTACCTATGTTATACGTGTTTGTATAGTTCTAATAAATTCTATAGTAATTCCAACGGCATTTTAATTCGAGTCCCGCACTCGTAATAGTAATAAAACTACGTTTTGACGGTTTTAAGCGTGGTAATTTGTTTTCAGTATTCCGAAACTTCGGCCACTTTTCAGTAGTATTGTAGTAGTCAGTAGTAGTAGTTTTCGGAAGACTACTACTACTACTAGTAGTAGTAGTCTTCCGTGATCACGGCTACTGAAAGATGGCCGAAACATCGGAATAAGAAAAATCATATAAATTACCGCTCTTAAAAGCGTCAGAACGTAGTTTTATTAGACTTAACATTCTTTCAATTTTAGGTCTAGGAAACTGAAGTCATATATTAATAAATCCGACGTATTTTTTTTATTTGGATATTTGTTCATACCTTGCAACATAAATTGTAACCATTGGACTGTGACTTTCTGTTATTATTTTGAACATCTGTCAATTTCACGGCAGGACGCTCTGAGTCGAAGAAACAGAACGAACCATCAGGACGTCTTTGTTCGTATCTAGTTAAGCGGAAGATAATAATTACATCGATGAATAGTAAACGATGTTGATTGGACCGTGTTTTAAATAATTACGAGTTATATGGTTGATTTAGAAAATTTGTGAAGGAACAATAAAACCCGGATGTTGTCTGAATATTTATTAGGTTCGCCAGAACCTAATAAAGAAAAATCGTTCGCCATATGTGTATGACTGGCTATATATAATCTTGAAGCAGGATACGAGAGCCATAACACTTATTTATAATACATGATGGTCAGGACCGTATAAAATGGAATAAATTTAAGGTAAAAAGAACAAACAATCTTAGTTGACAAACAAAAGTTTTTAACGGTATAGCAATGTAGATATAGTTCCTGTCTCAAGAAGAAACAATCTTTTGTACGCGTCTGGTTTACCTAATTTCTACAAAATACGTAAATATCTTAAAACTATTGTATTTTCTATTAATATGTGCCACAAGCATGTCGACACTATTCATGAATGTCTTGTGAAAATGCTTTGATGTGTTGACATTTCGGTTAATGTATTTCAAAATTAGCAGTAGTTTTGTAAAGTTAAAGAGCTCTTATATACTTTTCGTACCTTTTTAGGAGCAAATTTTAATATTGTACAAAAATAAGAAATAATTACAGAATTTGTTATTTTCACCTCACGTGAAATGCGAACGAAAGCAATTTTAGTGTGTTATTTTCTCGTCACAATATCTCGAGTCCACGTCTTATTAAGTAATCAAAATTATACCATTCCAACAAGTTATTAAATTTTATACAAACATAGCTGTAGGCAATTTGCGTATAACCTACATATTACAAGTCATAATTTTGCAGCAAAATACCAGAAATATCAACAACTCAAATATAAAAAGCAACAAACAACACCAATATATATTAATATAAATTTCAACGTAAATCTGGTTTTATTTTGTCCTGTATTACTCTAATCATATTATAGTTTCCCAATTCTGAGTTTGATTCTGAGTCTGATTTTTTCTTGTATCGTATTTGTTACAAATAATATGGGCAGATGGAAACTTGTTTTATTGCCAATTTTAAACACAACAGTGGATTTATTGAATAGACTAACCAGAAGAAGTTACAAAAGATTGCATCAAAAAAATAATAAATTGTTATATTTGGCACAACATTGTACAGCAGAGTGGCGCAGTGGGAGCGTGCTGGGCCCATAACCCCATAGGTCCGTGGATCGAAACCACGCTCTGCTAAAACGTTCTTTTTTATTGAAGCTTGGCGATGTTTCTATAGTTCGATGATATATTTAATTTAGTACTAATTTTTCTAAGTTTCTTCAGTCTTATATTTTCCTGTATTGTATTTGTCACAATTAATATGGGCAGATATAAATTTGTTTTATTAGTAATTTTAAATACAACAGTGGATTTATTGAATAGACTAACCAGAGGGAATTGCAAAAGATTGCATCAGAAAATCAATAAATTGTTATATTTGGCACCATTTTGTACAGCAGAGTGGCGCAGTGGAAGCGTGCTGGGCCCATAACCCAGAGGTCCGTGGATCGAAACCACGCTCTGCTAAAACATTTTTTTATTGAAGCTTAGGCGATGTTTCTGTAGTTTGATAATATATTAAATTTAATACTATTTATTTTCCTATGTATCCTCATAAGCAGAGTGGCGCAGTGGAAGCGTGCTGGGCCCATAACCCAGAGGTCCGTGGATCGAAACCACGCTCTGCTAAAACATTTTTTTATTGAAGCTTAGGCGATGTTTTTGCAGTTTCATAATATATAAATTTAGTACTATATTTCCCTATGTGTCCTCATAAGCAGAGTGGCGCAGTGGAAGCGTGCTGGGCCCATAACCCAGAGGTCCGTGGATCGAAACCACGCTCTGCTAAAACATTTTTTTATTGAAGCTTAGGCGATGTTTTTGTAGTTTGATAATATATAAATTTAGTACTATATTTCCCTATGTGTCCTCATAAGCAGAGTGGCGCAGTGGAAGCGTGCTGGGCCCATAACCCAGAGGTCCGTGGATCGAAACCACGCTCTGCTAAAACATTTTTTTATTGAAGCTTAGGCGATGTTTTTGTAGTTTGATAATATATTAAATTTAGTACTATATTTCCCTATGTGTCCTCATATACAGAGTGGCGCTGTGGAAGCGTGCTGGGCTCATATCCCAAAGGTCCGTGGATCGAAACCACGCTAAGTTTTCACACTCAGCTAAACCTGTTATTTTCTATATTTATATTAAACTTTTTTGGATAAATTTCAATATTATTGTATCTAAATTGTCTATAATGGTAGCTGGCAAAAGTGGCACGTATTTTTTACTTTCTTATTTCAGTTATTATTTAAAAAAGCTATCCGAATTCTTTTGAGAGCTGTGAAGGCTTCGTTCGAATAGTTATAATTTTGTCAATGTTTAACTAAATTTTGCCAAACATCTATAATATTTACTTACATTATCATTTCACGATGATGGCTGTTGGTACCTTTGTTATTCAACAACAAACAAAGGGAACAAAGGGAACAAATATCTACCTGATTATGTAGACCTCGAAAGAAATCGGCAATTTTATTAGTGTTTAACAATAATAGTTTATAATTCTCGGGGATCTATCTAAATAGGATTACGCAACATTATTCGGGGAAGTACACGATAATATTAAGAGGCATGGGAGTATATTAAGGTTTGATTGTAATTATTTAGGGTATAGTGTGCAAGTAACTGTAAGAGCAGGTTTGAAAAAAATTCTGTCTAAGTAGAAATAATAGTTTCAAACTCATAATACTTTATAGGTTATGCAACATTTTTGTTGACACTAATTTTTTATTCTAATTTTGTCGAAAATAATTGTCGTTCTAGAATACGGACTTAGAAGTTCACCATTAACTCCTCGCAGCCATTGTAACTAGAGTATTATTGGTCAAAGACTATATAATTTCACATATAACGACTCTCAGAATCAAATAACAGCTGGTTAAATTTAAATAGCTATGATTAAAAACTGAAACTCTGAGTCGATCAATCAAGTTCTGTTTCTAATACTTTTGGTCAAAATGATTTCTCTAAATATGTGCTTAAAAGTTAAATGTCATTATAACATTATTGTGTTTTTGTATATACCATTAATTGTATTATGAATGAGTTTTTCTTGTGATTTAAATAAGTAGTCTTAAGTTAAGTCTAGGAAGTTACTGTCGATCAGCGAAAACCGCATCGAAATCAGCCCAGTAGATATTACGTAAATCCCGAACAAACAGATAAGAAATCTAAAAAATGCATCGTGTTCTCTATCGTTTATATAGTCTATTTCAGTTTTTTTTTAATAGCTTCAATGTACAGGACACGGCATATTAAGAGTTTTGTAATATTATCGATTTTATACGAGACAATGATTTACTTTACTCGGTGAAGATTTACTTGAAAATAATTATATGGAACCCACATAAAATATATCCTTTTAACCAACACCCACCCGGCTTTATTGTACTACCCCGATTCCAACAATTCAGTTTTTGCGTGCCCTGTCTCTGCCACCGCCTTATTACGTCAGAGGCTGTCATTATTGAATAGTCTACGACCACCCGCGTGGTACACACAGCTATGCAGTTAGGGGAACTAGGGCAATGCAGCTCCGGGAAAAGACTGGTCGAGCTAAAACGTACGTCAATGAATTTCTTTATTAAATAGAATCCTTTTGAACAAAAACATGTAAAGACAGCGGTAATAATGCTATGGTAGCTATTTAGTGAGGGTCTCCAGTCACAAACTTAGGTTTCGAAAATTATATGGATTCGACTCCCGTCCGGGAAACTTGCACCACTTAAGAAGCCTTTTGACTTAATTTATGTATATATTTACAATCACCATGTGCTGAAACCTGCACATCGAAATAGTTGCCCAGACCCGCCTAAGAAACATTGCGTGTATACTGTTCGTTCCCTCAATAAATAGGAAGGCCCGAGCCCAATAGTGGGACATTATGGGCTGTTATTATTATTATTTAATAGCTTTTGCTTTCGGCTTCATTCGCGCGGAATTGACACTTCTCATTATATTCTGGCTAATAATCTAAACAATATCTATACAAGGCGTATATGTTATTATGATGTGTAAACTAGGTTATTGTGAAGTTTCATCAAAATCCGTTCCTGGTTTATAATATTTAATTGGATTTATTTTTATGATAGATTTATTTCATAGTAACTTAGTGGTTAATGTCAAATGTAGCATCTGTGTCATTTTATACCAATGATTTACATAGGTTCGGCTTTGATTCTAAGAGAAACATGCATCGCGTAGATGTATATTCTTACAATTGTCATATCCAGAGGATAAACATTGAGAAGAAATGGCACATATATCCATAGGTCGCTGGATCATATCCGGCTCGAAGGACCACTACTTTGTTAGATAATTTAACAAAGTGAAGAATTATGGGGAAGTTAAATAAGGAAGCCATTTTGAGTTGAAGAACATTTTATATTATTAATGTTGTCACACAATAAAAATAATTTTTAGTGTTGCCAGACGTAACATGTTTTATGTCTCGAACAATAGAGTATACGGAAGTCGCAATAAATATTTCTAATAATTCTATAGAACAGAATCGTATCAGCTGAGGTACGTTTAGACAACAGCAAAATCGTCATCTTGCTTTAAAATAGTCATTTAAAAGCAGAAATTTGCTAACAACGAAAGAAAAGATTAAATCCACTACTTTATTTGGCACAAACACTTTTTACTTCACAATCTATTGGACAACTTCAAAGAATTGGTCGCTATGTTAGTATTTATCACGTCATTATTGGTTTATTTCGGGAATCTGCTGCTTGCAGACCACACTGGCTTTGGTTCACGTTTGATCGTTGGTGGCCCCAGACTTGACTATTCCAAATATTTCGCAAATTGTTGGATTGTCTGTAGCCACGATATCGACGTCACGACAATGTACGATACAAGCCTTGTATCGGAGGAACATTGATCGAATGTTTATAGGAGACTTGACGAATTATGAGTATGACAAATTGAGACAATTTATAATAGAAATTGAGGATTCTAT
Source organism: Dendrolimus houi (assembly GCA_039645545.1). Taxonomy (NCBI): domain Eukaryota; kingdom Metazoa; phylum Arthropoda; class Insecta; order Lepidoptera; family Lasiocampidae; genus Dendrolimus; species Dendrolimus houi. The sequence goes on from CM077132.1 coordinate 13,578,335, forward strand.
TCTATTCTTTAGGCATGTGGTGTGGAGAAACGGTTCTAGAGATAAAAAATCAAAAATTGCGTGTCACAATTTTTTTTGTTAAATTTTATTGCATGAGTTCAGCAGACAGCCAGACGGCCCACCTGATAGGAAGCGATTATTATTATAATAAAGGTGCTACCAATGTGTTGCCGCTCTCAAAAGGGAAACTGGGACGTGACCGCTAATGCTGGAACGCAACTTAAGATTGTTATGGCGGCATGCTTCTAGACCAGGGGTGGTAGCCATCCAGATGGGCAAATACCCTACCACCTGGTTGTGGGTTATTTTGTCGCCTCTGACGTCAGGCCGCCCGGCCACAGAAAATTGTATTATTTCTCCGTTTCTGCACGAATAAAAATGTAACCATGCACGATGAAGTCCATAGAGAAGACGAACATTCGCCATTTTTGTTATTTAACTACGATCTCTATATAAAGCCCTTTACGCTATATTCTTTTCTATACCATCCTTAAGGCTTGCAACGCGTTGGCATCGATCCTTTTGGTGTAATCGTCTATAGGTGACGGTAACCATTTTCCGGTAAGTGCGCTATCTGCTTGTTTGTTAGCTTCGCAATAAAACACAAACTACTCAATGGATTTTATTTAGTTTGTTTAAAATATTTTATATTTACTTATAACATTTTATTAAGGAAGGTTTTAGGGACAAATTACGTCACAGGTGTAGGGGCACGGCAAAGTGTGACAAGGGATGGGACGTTACGAAATTTAGGGGGTTCTAAATTTCGTGACGTCCCACCCGTTTTCAAAATCAAAATATTTCAGTTTTAAAACACGAAATTTGAAGTATTAACGAAAATCTTTAAAATATTTCCAACTCAATAAGTATGAACATATAGTGCTTAAATTATTAAAAAATAATTGAAATGGAAATAAAACTAATTACGGAACTGCTGTTTTAATTTAATAAATACTTGATATTATATTGATATATTGCACAATATGTGATATCACACTAGGGAGAGAGGAGTCTCACGAATGTGACCAGCTGTGACAAGGACGGGAGAGGGGTCAAAAATCATTTTTGTGTGACGTAATTCGTGGATGACCCTTTTAGAGAATTATGCAAAACGAAAAGTAGTAGCAAAATCCAAAGGTTTAGCTGGATCAATAATAAAACCATAAGTAAATACTACTTCATAACAATTGTATAGAACAACACTCATATTTTTATCAGTTGTAGCTTTTGTTAAATTGCGAGAAGATATTATTGTAGAACTTATCTACTACGAGAACAGGTTGATATCCGTGGTAATTTTATTGTTAGATCGGTGCCATAAACCAGCTTTCCGTCTTCCGCGTCAGGTCGATATTTCAGTCCAAGAACGAATTGAATATCTTACCATGGACAATGTCTATTGCCTTGTTCTCATATATTTGTCATGTTATTTGAGGTAGTAAAGAAAGCCACGTGCGTATCAGTCTAGGCACAATGAAGACTGGTCCGTCTTTTAATAATGGACTCAAGACCTTGTGCAAATCCTTTGAAGTTTGCCACAACCAGTATCACCTTGACCTCTAGTTCTTAGGCAATTAATTATATTATGAATTCTATGTTTGCACATATAGAATGTAGTGCTAAGTTGTACATCGATTTAATCGCTGTATGCTAAAACTGAAAAGTTGCGCAGAGATGATCATTAACAGTTTAGTTTTTGCGATTCGGTCATGGAACCTTCAAAAGGAACTTAATCAAAAGTATCATATATGACACCTAATCAAGTGTTTTTATAGTATTTAAATAATACCAAACTAAATTAAGAAGTTTTCAAAAATCATAAAATGTAAAAACTGTTATTACGTAGCGCTATATAAATTTACTAATTGTATGTGCTTTAATAACGGTTCAAGACTGTAAGTAATTTCTTATACTAGAGGAAACTAAGAAGCTATCTTCCTTAAGCGTGTTAATAATAATAAAATTTCTCCTCTTAATTAACTTAGACAACGTTAATATCCCTGTAAACAACATAACGATGTCTCTGAAAATCTCGCTAGAGCGTTTCTATAGAAATATGACGTCATAATCTTAAAGTTTAATAATGACTGTCATTATTAGCGTTTGCCAGTGCAGGAACGTCGAGGCTCCGATTTCATGTACTTTGTACGTTAAAATATATATTTACTTTGATATTTACGATTATAAATGGATAAATACTATGTTTGAGAGCCAACTTTATGAAGATTGTGGTGGTTTATTTGTTTATACGAATATCATAAATTTAAGAAATAGTTATACGAGTCTAGATGATTGAGGCTAGATGTTTAGGCTTCCAACGCATGACTATAGACAAGCTCAAATTAATACCCGAAAGCACCTGTTCCAATTAAAATTGTGTTCTGCATTACGTGGTAAAAGGTCCAGAAATGAGAGGCAGAATTTCAATCCATAAATCACTTTAATGTATCATTCTTCCGATTTACATAGAACACTTACACAGAACTTGTCGTCCTCACACTTGACTGTCACAGAATCACATTGAATTGTGTGCGCCACTCCGCTAGGTTTTATACTTTAAGAACGAGTAAAAAAAAACAAGTAATGGAAGTAGTTAACCGGAAATGTCGCTCACATCACAGAACACAGAAACTGGTTTACCGGAAGTACCGCACACATCAGTATTTCATTAATTAAATTATTCACACCATTTCTAAAAATCACACAATATTATCAATATATATCATTTACATTTGTAACAACAGTAAATTATTTATTAAGTGTTTAATTAATATTTATCTATATTTAAAGCATTACTTAGTGAATAGTTCTTATAGTGGCATCATAAGTTTGCGCTATCGTATCATCTAATTTTTAGTAACAATAATATTTTTTTAATGTGATATATTTAAACATGAGGTGTTGACAAATATAGGAATGGTAAAAATATTAAAAACCAATTGTTTGTTTTATATCACCATTCATAATTCAATTTCTCTCTCTTTACATCCCTCTATTTCTTACATGTGACTTAAATGTCTCGAGATAGTATTTTTTTTATTTGAAAAAAATTGAATAGATAGGCAACACCGGCAGCGAATGAGTCTTTTGAATAAACGCGTGATGGCAAACTGAAAACTGTGGAGTTGAGTGACGTTTTATTGTTTCTAAAAAAGTTTTTACGGTCGTCTGCTTTACATTTGTATCTCGTATGTTTAGATAGGTGAATAAAAGATGTTACGTGTATAGCGTTCTTTACTTTTATAGACTTGATGGAACATATTTTTATTGTCAGTTGAATTTCGTAACATTTAATTCTATGAAACTACAAAACGTATCTATGAATTTGCTTCATTTGTTACGCAATTGTTGTATAAGATTTAAAGCGAAAATCTTTTTAAAATTAATATTTTCTATCATACACAAAATGTTAGGCCCTTCACAATACCTAAGTTTTGGTAAAGCTTTCGATAGCTTACACGTAAATTTTATAATTCTTCAAGATAAAAAGTCTTTGTTTTTATTACACAAATCCTAAAATTACACAAATAATAGCCACATACAATATTTGTAACATTCTTTAATAGTGTGTATACCCATATGTTGTTTACGTAATTTTTAATTGACCTTAGCTCAATACTAAATTATTTTTAAAATAATATAATAAAGATACATCTATTGTGACATTCTATCCCTTTCATTCCTATTTAATATCTCATATTCGAGCAACTGCACCTTGCTCACTGGATTAAAGATGTATTGGAGTTAATCTCATTCATCATCATCCGAGCGATAAATCCCGATTGCGTTCGGAGCGTTCACTCCGACGCCCAGGGTCCGCTTTTCTACTTTTTCTACTCCACTTCGCGCGGTCTTCAGCATCCCTTTGATCGGGACGACGACGACCTGGTAGAGGCGGCATGACTAGACATTTGTATTCCCCACATAATTGGCCGGTCTCCATAAAACGCGGCCGTACCAGCGTAAGCGACTTTCTTGCAGTTTGTCTGCTATGTCACGGACATGAAGACTGCCGCGGATGCGGGAGTTCCTGACACGGTCTTTCCGCGTCACTCCACACATCACATCTCATTCTGTGCGCAAAAATGACAGACTCGGTAATTCCTGTGTTATGTTATTATGCTCAAGCCTTGAAAAGTTTTGAAACTGAAACAATAACCAACAATCAATTTGTATATATAATATAACAAAAAAATGACTACAAGGAAAACATAAAAGTAACTAAAAGAAATATATTTTTTCTAGAATAATTTAAAATTTAATTTTTGATTTATACAATTACTTCCTTTTACATAAATACATGTGGAGATAAAATATACATTGGAGTTATAGTAAAATGATTCGCAGATAGAAATTTAGTATAGGTGTCCAAATATCTTAATTTATTGATACGGGTGTCCCAAACAATCGTGTAATATTATCTGACCTATTTATAATCAGATAAGAATAAACTTTTAAATTATACAGATACCTACTTGTTATCAGTCGGACAATTTGTCATCACCCCTTTTATCTAAAAAATAAATTGTTATCTCGAAAACGTGTTAGTAACTCAATCACCACCTTGCATGACAAATAAAATAATATATAGGTCAAATGGAACTATTTCTGAAATATTGTACAACAAAATTGTTTCTCATAACAAATTTTAATTTGTTAGTCACCTGGTTTGAAATATGAATAGTACAAATAAATAATCTGTCAAGTGATTTTAATAAGCGTTATGAAATGTGCTATGATTCATGTTTTTAAATCATTAGCATATTAATATGTATTTGAATTCATTCCTCACACCTGCTTTGAAATATTTAATTGATTAAAATTTTTTCTTTATAATGATTTTAATGAGGTGGTGAACAAGAAAGTTTGGAGTATGCTTATGGAATCTAATTATAGCTCTATCAATTTTTTACTCGGTTAAATTTTGAATAGATATTATATTGGGTGTTTTAATCTAAGAATCTTGTTAGGTAAAAATCACCCTGAGTTTATTTGGTACCTATTTATAATACAGAGCGTTCGCTCAGTACTGTAGTGACAAATCTTCGTGGTCGTTTTTAATTTTAAGATAAAATTAATTTGAGAATTAAGACAGCTGTCACTGGCCTGCGGGCCGCGCTGAGAGCTATCTATTAAAATGAAAACTAAGAGAATGTAATATTTAAAGTTTCATGTCTCCGTCACGGAGTTATAGTAGCTATTGTTAAACTACACGATCATACATCTCACCTCTTCTCCTGTCTCTTCTCCCGGCGCCTTATACACCGCCCCACGCGATGAGAGTTTGAAGATGCCCGGGAACAAAAAGAAGTTCCCCGGCAGAAAATAAGGCCGTTGGGCCACCTCCTGCCAGGGTCAGCGGAGGGGCTAGGCCATATACCCGTGGCCCTGTACTAAGGGCGAAGGACGGAACACCGAGAGGTTTTAGTGGGTACCCCTAACTGTGGTGGGGCTTTTCCCCCCCCTACACATGACTGATGGTCCTCAATCGCCTCGTAAAGAAAAGGCGATCATACATCTTTCGGCAGAGAAAGAGGTTGTTGGTCTTGCTTTGGTATCCCTGTAGCCCTGACATAAGGCGAAGGAAGGAACCTTTAGAAGTTTTATTGGGTATCCCTCACCTGGGCGGTAATAGAATGTTTTCGAGGGTGCTATTGCCACCCCAACTTGGCGAATCCCACATTCCGCCACCTCGCTTACCCCGCGATTGGCAGTCCTAAAGCGAATTTCCCCTAGTAAAAAAGAAAGAAAGTTACTCATAGATATTGAAGCTTGTTGGGTACAGCGATCTCTATATTGATTAATAAGTACTGATAGTGATACTGATAATATTGTAATTACATTATACGATAATAGAATAATATCGTACACTTTTTACTAAATAACTAGTTACGATAAATAGTTATGATGATGTCAATATCATCTAACGTTAAGGGTACTCATACAGAATTGTTGTTTGTGTCAGGAATAAGGAAGGCTTGAAAATAAATATCTTCTTGTAACTGTTATCATCGAATAAGGAAGTAGTAGAAGGAACAAAAAAGTTAAAATTTAAAAGTTAGAAAAATACATCAGCATTTAATGTCATTGATTTTTGTCACCCTATTATTGAATAACTTTAATTTGGATATCTTAAATTACCGACAAGTAACGCTTTCTCGGCAGTTATTTCTTTGATAGACGCGGACAGGTTTGGGCGAAAATAGTCTGCTGCGAACGGTGTATCTATACGAGCGGACAATACATTCATTATTTTAATGCACGCAATCCACTGACTGCTGTTATGCGACTAGTCAGAAGCTAGTTGCACAGTGCAAAAAAACTAAAAGGGGCGCAATTCTGCTATTTCAAGTTTTTTGACGTTGCGAAAATATACAAAGTACGATTCCATTGCGATACTGGAAAGAATTTGTATTCTACTAAATCCACAATATCTTCTCAATATCGTCCCGGCAGAATAATAGTAAAAAAAATGATATTGCCATTAGCAGAAATGGCGTTAGTCGAAATTCAATGATTTTATACATTTATTTCGCGAGTTTTCGGTTATATTTATTTATAAAGATAGAGTGTCGTGCCACGGACATGTCATTGGTATTAACAGAATACAGAAATCAGGCAAATTGAGACGATTATATACATCTAGCGATTTTGATGAGATAGCAATAGCAGAATTGGGCCCCAGGTTCGGGTATTTTAAACAAAGTTCATATTTCCATATCTATGACATTTGTGTTTAATTTTACATTTATATGTGGATGTGAGATTGTAGGTATATTAAATAGATTGGGGCGTTTTGATTTTCGTTTAAGCTTTGAATATGAACCAATTTATATGAAATCTGGTAGAGATATACTTTAATAAGATAAGAATATTATATTAGGTACATTATTATCTTAAAAGCCCCTTGTTTTAAATAAAGCTCTTATTGCTACTTACATTGAAACTTAGTTGGTTTTTTCCCTTTTTAGGTCTTACACACAAAAAAATTGTTGATACTAAAATTAATAAACAAATCAATTACACGGTTCAACCCAATTAAATGACTTTGGGGTGGTAAAGGCCCAGAAATGAAACAAAAAGATGGTATTCACATCACATCACACCTACATGAATAAATTTGGTTGCTTTATCCAAATTCTGAAACAGATGCGAACCGTGTAATATTAGCTTTATTTCTTTACATATATTAGCATAATAATATATTTTGGGTGCATGGTATAAATTGATTCAATATTGAAATTTTATTGGAAACACTCACTGTACCATACATATCAATATCTATGCATAATAAATTATTGCTGTTACATAAATACCACTACGAAAAAAATCTTAAACCTAAAACAATCTAGCCGTATATACATTTTCAAACACATTCATTCACAACTCGAAAGCTTTCTTTATATCGCGACAGTGGTACCATTCTATCGGCAAGCCATCTCAAGACAAAACCAAATAAAAGAGCCGAGATCACCGTTCGAAGACCGAAATAGTGTTGGACTCTATTCAAAACTCTTTGGAATTACTATACATAATACTATTTGTTGCGATCGCCCATTCAGTAACTCAACGCCTCAATGTGATTTGTTTCATTAGGAATTCGACTTTTATTAGATACGCGATATATTTTAAAAGTTCCACTTTCGGTAAGTTATATATTTCTTTTAATATGTAACTAATCAAGTTAACTACCGCTCTTTTTCATTAGCACATAATTATTATTTTATTTATCTTATTTAAGACGTTTATCTTGGACAATAGATTTAGATAGACAAAACTTCCAGGAGGAAGCCAATATAGTAGGATGCAGTTGGGCTGGATAGCATTCTGTATGTAAGCTTCGTCAGGTCTTCTCGTTAATCGTTCTCCAATGCTTAAAGACCAAAGTCTTCAAGCACGTCCTATCCGTCATGACATATGACAGTTGGACTGGTCCAATAGTTTAGAGTCGCTCAGCGGGCTACGGAGCGAGCTATGTTGGGTGTTTCTCTTATGGATAGAATCAGAAATGAGGATATCCGTAAGAGAACTAAGTTAACCGATATATCTCGCAAAATTAGTAAGTTAAAGTGACAGTGGGCCGATCACGTCTACTGTAGAACCGACGGCTGATAGAGCAAACATGTCCTAGATTGCAGACCACGTCTTAGTAAAGCAAGCGTAGGACGGCCTGTAAGCCAATGAACCAACGATCTGCATAAGATAGCCGTTAGAAGCTGAGGAAGGGGACCGCGATATGTGGCGCAAACTTGGGAAGTCCCACGTCCGACAGTGGACATTGATTGGCGGATGATGAGATGAGATTTAAGACTTAGATGTTAACTTAAGCAGTATTCTGTAGTAGCATTTCGGAGTCTGTTTTTCCGGGAAACTACAATTTGAATGTCTGCCGGTCCTGTAAGAATAAGTACCTTGAGGTAAATGTGCTCCATCTTAGACTATATCTCCGCTCGAAATAGCGTGACATAATCTTCTAACGCGAACCTATACTGTATACAAAAAATTATCAGCAGCTTAGTGTTAAATTCCAGCTGCTTCTTAAGAATTCGCCTCGTAGTCTAGGGTACGATTGTCTGACAGTTTACTTTGTCAGACCAACAACCTTCATATTATCCTTTACACAATACATCATTTTTTTTTTCTATTGCATGAGTTCAGCAGACAGGCAGACGGCCCACATGATGAAAGCGGTTACCATCGCCTATGTACATTTGCAACACCAAAGGTGCTACACATACGCTGAGGGAGAGTGGATGAATGAAACTTGTGGATTTGTGATACGAAACTAAATATCTATATACTTTTCCCTAGGAATACAATAATATTGGTTACCAACATTATAAAAAAGTATATTGAAATATCCAATAACAAAAGCTAATAAGATATTTAATAAAGCTATCCCACTGTACCGCGACTGAAATAACAAAACAAACTTCTAAATATACCGTTTGAGGTATATATTTGGTTTTATATTTTACTAGATATGCTCCACAGTTACGCGCATGTTGGAAGATTATTGCTCCTTTCGGTTTGGCTGTTGAGCTTAGGGTGATAAAGATCAATTTTTTCAGTTGTCAGTGGTCACCGCACATCAAAATGTATCTTGATAAGTGATCATTTATACTGCGATTAATGCCTGTCTGATACGGACGGAAGAAAATGGAAGAGATTTTTTTGGTACTAATTGCGAAACGCTGGTCTGTACATTAATAGAATGCTATCTAGTTTTAATTCCGAATTATTATTACCTTGCCAAGATTAATAATTACGAAATATAAAAAATACAAGTTTCAAATTTATACACTTACCAAGAACTGCTCAGGCACCAGTATCATTAATTACAAAGTGAAGGCAAAAGCGCCAGCTTTAAACAAAAGGCATTGCACATTGCAAGTAATCTGATTCCGTATTATTGCATTCGCAACGCAACATTCCTTGCGATTTATTACAAAAGAGCTGTTAAACATTTTCACACCAAAGAATAAATCTATACATTGTATCTTCTAAATGAAGAGTTTCGCGTGGACTTGGACTTGGAACGAGTTTACTGTTTCTGTTTCTATAATCACTAAGATCCAAAGATGTTGTGATTTCTTAGTGGCTTACACATTCTGATCTTATTCTAATTACGTAGGTCGACTCATCTGCTTCCCTAAGATACATTCTATCTCCTTGCAAATTTCATCGAGAGCCGTGTACTTTTGAAAAGGTAAACAGAGCTACTTTTACTTTTATATAATGAACAAGAAATCTGAAGTAGATATTCGAAAACTCGCAATTATAATACACATTTATAGATTAATAATGTGTTTGCAGAAGCACTTAAAAACGTATTGAAAATTAAAACTATATTTAATTCTAGAAAGACTTAACCAGGATTGTTTGTTTGAAGTTTCACATACTCGATGTTCATTCATTGCAAAATGAAAAACGCGAATAAGATTCCTCATACGATTTAAATTCGTAATGAAATGAAGGATTAAAGCAATTTCATTTTCGAATATTCGTTTCAAGTCTATTAGCGCGTTTAAACCAAAACATGATTTATCGACTCGGCTTCGAGTTCAAGAGAGGGCTTGCGTTTGATGCTTACGCGAAATGTTGCTTCGTGCAAAATGGAATTCTAGTTTCACACGCAACAAATGTACTCATTATCTGATGAACTTTCCGAAGCGCGCCGGTCGATGCACAGATTAAACGGATATAAAGAACCGACTCTATGGTAGTTTACACAAAATAGCATTACATTTGATTAACATTTAAGCAATGACGTTCAAATTAATACATTATACGAGGAGGGCTATCCGTTTCCGATGCCATTGTGGTGAGTAAATCTATATCCATTCAGGTAAAGTGCCTGGCGGGTGTAATCTCACAAATTTATTTACAAAGTAAAATCTAGATAAACTAATTTGCTTCGACGTCCATGTATCATGTCCATTTGCTAAAATTTTCGTTATAATACAACCATACTTCATCAGGTTATAAGTTGGTGAAGTGCGTAGAACAGTAATCCTCCGACTGCGCTGCTGATTATAGGTTCGTAAAACACCAACTATCATCAATTGCTTGTTCGACATATAACTATATAGCATTATCAACCCATGGCCGTCCTACTGCTGAGCTTTTCCACTGTTATATTTACCACCTGCACATTCGAGATTTCTTATTCCGCTAATCATTCCGCCTATTCTCGCGAAATGTAAAGGGCCAAGCATAACAAACAGAAAATGTTTATAGGTTATTATTATTATTACACTGTCATGGATCTCTGACAATGTTGCTTTGACTATTTTCCATCTCCCAGTATGCATTTAGTATAATTATAAATATTGTATTTTATTTTATATTACTTTTAATCTTGGTTGATTCATCACTACGGGTAAACGCATCACTGGGTTTATTGCTTCATTGATATTTAATAATGCACAATGGAGTTGAATTAGTACTCGTAGTACGTACTAGAAAGATTATATGTTTGCACGTATTTTTATTTTTATTCAAATGTCATGTATTAAGCCTTTTCATGCGGCTTGGCTTCTAATCCTATATGGCACAATAATTATCGATACAATATAAATACTTATACCAAATTCAAAATTTAATGAAAGTTAGTAAGTAATGTTGAAAGGATTTATTAAAAAATAATACTCGTATCAAATATTTGGCATGCACTTATCTCACACTTACTCACTTATCTCACATAGCCAAGAGCAAAGCGATTTCCACGGGTATTAATTCCTTAGCCAGTAGAGGACCTCCCTCCCTCCCTTTTATGGCTCGAAGCGGACTGACTAAGCCCTGCCAAGATGAAAGTATTTTCGGAGCCGTATTTCCGCTATCCTGACTAGGGTGATTGCAGGAATACCAAGGTGTCTTATGTCCGGTTCCTATATCTTACCGCCCGTTCATTTGCGTTACTATCGGTTAAAATTTCACATACCTAAGCGCCATACAAGTAATGTCAAAATTCAAACGATGATAAGGCAAGTGAATGCATATATATATGCATTCACTTGCGGTATAGTGTATAGTATATAGTGCTGGTATAGGAACCGGCCCTTAGTAGTAGTAATAGTATACGGCAATCGTCGTGAATCGACCATGTTGGTAATAGCTTTGATGTTGCAAATATCCATAAGCGACAGTATCCATCTTTCATTAATTAGGCCGTTAGACTCTCCGCTATAAAAAAGAGTGCTACAATAACCTCACAGTTTTTCTCTGAGCAATGGGACGTTCGCACATCATTCCACTGATTAAAAGAAATTCCATAATTAATAGAATTTATAAAAATGTCTCGAGTAAAGTCAGACGCTAAGTCCAGTATTGTAATAATAAATAGCTTCATTCTTGCATTGGTTGATTGGAAAAAGTGCACTAGATCTAATGCCCTGAGAACTAATGTTTCTTTGACAAGTAACAAACATTCTTCGAATGAAGTTCTGAGAAAATCTTTCTATTAAATTGAAACTACCATTAAGCCTTCGAAGTTTTATTTCATTTATTTCTTTGTTCCACTTTATTCTGTATCTGCTTATATCGAGATTTAATTTTGACAAAATCATTACGTTAGTAAGTGATGTTTAATGTAAAACTATATTAAAACCTATAATAATGCACGTGTTGCTTATTCTTTTAGTGGCCTTGAATATGGACAGATTTTTATAAAATTTCATACGTAACTAGGTAATTAAGGAATCGGATGAATCTTGGATAAATACTGAATATTCTTCTATTGCGCATAATAATGGGGACGGGCTATGTAACCGAAGCATATCTGACTAAAATTGCTACGTAAATTTTCGCCACAAGAACATTCTTCATACATTTCTAATTCAAAACCAGGAAGTACATTTTTATCTGTATCATAAATAAATTGAAATTAATTTTACCATATCCAGGCATACTAAATCCAAGGACACTATCCGTTTATCGAAAGGAGGCACACCTGTTAGATTCGCAATGTTAAAATTCAAAAGTTTTTATTAAAAAAAAGTTCCACTGCAGAACACTTTTTGAAGGTCATACATGTAAATCAAAATTTTTCGAAATATTTCAATGAAGTTATACTTATAGGAACAGTTTTTTGTAGGGTTATAAGACGTAGCAGGTGGAGATTCATAATCTCTGTCTGCCACAATGGGAAATAGTTGCAACAGTGTGTATGTATGTCTACAGGACGGTCGTGCAAACTGGGCTCCGAAGATAAGATGTTCACTGGGACGGTTTCAGACAGTGGCTGTGAATCTGGTAGCAGAGTGTGCACCGTTACAAATGCATTTTCACTTTGACAAAAGTACGTATACCAGAAAGTCTTCTCAGAAGCTTTTTGTTTCTACAATTCATGTTCAACAGACATGAAAGACGAAGTCCTAATAACTCTCAGCTTCCTTTAACGCACACAAAAATAATGGGAAATTAGACTACCTCGCAAATTATGCAAAATGCAAACCTCGACTGCCGCTCGGGGCGAAACTAGAATTAGATCCAGCATTTTCGCAAACTTATAATGATATTCAGCTGTTGAGAACATGCACTTTGAATCGAAATTATGCTGAATTACGTAAATTATCGCAAATTATCATCTTGGATGCTTACTGTGGACGCTCAGCATCTGCAGCGAGGCATTAAGGTGGGCCTTCAGGCAAATCATCGCATGACAAGGGCAAAATATTCATAATTATAATATGCAATTAGGGTCGATAGGAACCTTACGGTTGCCCGATGTGGGGTTTTTTATGCAAATAAAATGTAATTTGATGATCATTACGGGAAAGGCTTTATAATGGTGCAGTTTTGAAGTAGCTTCACGGTAACAGATTATTCTTTGAATGGGTTTTTATAACGCAATCAACTTTGTTATAATATTAGCCCATAAACGCCACTATGCTGCTCATTGCAGGACAGTGGATAAAACCTCGATTTCATTATGTCCTCTTCCATGGCAGGAAGCATGAAAATAGCGAGGGAGTGCCCAGCACGAGTATTAGTTCTATAATAGAATAAATTTCAAGTTTGTACAATGCGTTTTAAAATGAGAAAAACATCGGAGTTTAATTCGGAGTAGCCGAATTCGGAAATGCAACTTTTGGATTTTTATCTATCTGTTCGAATGTAACGTGAAAACTACTAAACGGATTCAAGTGAAACTCGACTCAGAATTAGCTTATATCTTGGGTCAGAACTTAGAATGCTTTTATCGGAATAAATGACTAAAAACATCGCTAGCGATATTTAAAACCATGATCAAAAAATACTACCTGTCGTTGGAATATGATACTTAAATTCATTTATAAATATTATATATTCTTTAGATATGTATATTAAATATATATGTATGTAATATATATATATATATATATATCATTTATGTATTTATTATTTAAATGTAAGTAGTTCGTACTATATGTTACCACTATCGCCATTATCGTCTCAATTCATTCCTGGGGTTGCCTGGAAGAGATCGCTTTTTAGCGATAAGACCGCCCTTTGTACACAACTAGATATAATTTTAGTCTTTAAGTTAATTTTTGTATTGGTGTATAATAAAGTGTTATCTATCTAATGACGTCGTTTCCATGGGATAGATTATATAGAGAAAAAGGTGACGCTGCGATCGTGTTTTTGGTGCTGTTGTTGCAATTTACTAACAAATACGTCGTCGTCATAGAAACGCGATCCAAGTTTCACTTGTACTTATAATTAAATAAATAAAATAAAAAAGCCTTTATTTCCCAATAATCTCTGGATTGAATATTTTTTTTACCTAATTTAAGGGGTCCATCCACTGTAGGAAGGTACGGATCAAGGCTTCCTCCATCTTATGCCATGACTCTCGCTCTATAGCTTCTTTTATCCATAAATTTGCTGCTTCTAATTTTATGTCATCATTCCATCTTTTGAGGGGTCGGCCGCGTTCCCGATTGCCCTCTCTAGGGAATCAATGTAGGACGCGTTTGGTTTCGCTTGCACTCGCTAGTGTTTAAATAAATTGAGATTACAAACACGCGCTGCCCATTGGACACGAAGTTAATGAGGCATAATACCAAATACACATAGGAGAATTAATGAAGCATTGAAACCATCTCATTAAAAATATTTTATTTCCGTCTGGGTGTTCTTTGTATCCGCGATTTATATATTCCTACTTCTACAATACATGATTGGTAAGTTAGTTTATGTAGTAATTCAGAAATTCAAAAAGAAAAATCATATTCATATATTAAAAACTAATAAATAAACATCTGTCGTTTGATATTCGTGAATTGGTGTGATTATTAAATGGTTTTTCTAGAAGGAAATAAATACGCGACTACAATTCGTAATAGTTTAGTAGGGATTTCATTATGTATGTAGTATTTTTACCTACATTATGTGTGTCAAATATGTAAGTGTGTCACAATTTCTTAAATGAACAAATAATCTAGAAAGATCTACTTAGTGAAAATGTGAAAACCAGAATATTTATAATGTTAAGTCATGTCTATTTTTGTCTATAACAAATAATTTTGTTTGCGTTTATATGCCTACTATTGACAAAAATATTGTGTGGGTTATAATATAAAAAGGAAACCAAAAACCATAAAAACTGTAATCGAATATCTCCACTTCGATTTATGTTAAAGATAGATATGTTATCTGTTTTTTAAATGCGATATCTAATATTTTTATTTGTGTGGTCCACGCGTCATTATGTGACGAAGATTTACTCAAGTACCGGCTTCACGGGGATTATGGACCCGGCTCAAATTTTAAAAGAGAAAAAGTTTAATGTAAAGATCACTGACAAATTTGTAACAGAACAATGAATCGGATATTAAAGTATCTTCTTTCGTGACACGGGCGAGCGGATGGGATACTAAGGTCGTGCGCATGGTGACACCCGCATTAACAGCTCACTGTTTTTATCTCCTCCGTTTGCTATAAATTGGGTTATAAAGAAATAACTAAAGAGAATTCCACGGCTAACAACGATCTTGATATCAAACAATCATAAACCTTGTTGAAAGAACATAAATTGTAAAAGTTTTTAGATATTAATATCTTGGCTTAAGCCAAGCGTAGGAACCGCTAATATCTGCGTGTATATCTACGGCATTTCACGACCAACGTTATCTTCCATTTAAAAGCTAAAACCTTACGAAAGTACAGCGAAGCACGGGCAAGCCGTGCGTGACATCTAGTAGTCTGCAAGAAGATTACGGTCGCGACAAAATAAGTTAGGTGCGCGAACTATCGGCGGCATTCGTCCTACGCTCACCGCATCGCTCATCGCTCCGCTTAATGCTCAGCTAGCACGCGATGCAACCGCTTGCAAACCTCTTGGTGGTGTTAAATGTATCCGTCTGCTTGTATCAGGTTACTGTACCAAAGGCGTGGGCATTGACATGTCCAACTTGTTTTGTTTTGTTCATTCGACCATCGTAAAGGTTGACTTTCTACGCGCATCGACGTGACGTTCCCGCCCGGTTGAGTTACGTTAAACTTTATAGGAGACGCTTGTCAAATGTCACTTCGGCACTGTGTCAAATCGTTACCGCACCGTCGATACTAAACTTTATTTTGTATCTCAGATATAATACCTACTACTTTTCATGTTAGATATTAATATCAAATGCCGCCCGATCACATCGTTGTTGTAATATTAATTTAACATTTATTCATGACAAATAAGGCATAAATTATTCATTTCTAAAATGAATATAAATGTAATTATTTCTTGGTGTATTTCAATTATTTAATGCCAAGTAAGTTGTCGTTTCTTTGAAAAATAATTACGATTTGTGTTGGGTGTCTGTACGTCATGCTGGGTCGACACGATCCCTCAGCTTACAATTAAGATGTTAGAGTGAGGTACATGTTTAACACGCTGCCATTCATTTGCGAACTGAGATATGCCAACTGATAATCGCTATGACCCGAGTCGGAGCGACGACTTATTTAATGCTTGTCGATTTGAATTTGAAACCATTCCTCCAGTTATCATCGCAGAATATGAATGTGAATTCAATTCACTGTTCTCTGCTGATAGCGAAAAAGACGTGTCTAAAACGAGAACTTAAAAGAGTGTTCGAAGTTGAATTGAATTTAAGTTTATATAGATATAGTCATGCGTACCCGGTACCCACCCATTATCTTATATGAAATGCTTATCCACTGAATAGTCTGAAAGAAATTGTTACCAAGCTTTCTTTTTAATAACTTTTAAATTGGTATACTGTAATATTCTGTATCTATCGTTTAAGAGTTGATCTCTTGTTGATGGAAGATCCTCCAATCAATTATATTGTGAGCCAGCTGTTTGTATTGTATATTTTTATTTCTTTGTATGATACGAACCCCACTTTTTCCTTAACTTGATCTATGAACGCTCTCCACGGCCTCTCCTTGGGTCCACTCGTCCTTCGATTAATATGCATAAAAATGTGTCGTATCCGTTCATTTTTAAAATTTTGCGCTTCTCCTTTTCCTATTCCATAATTCTGTAAATTTTTTACTTTTGGGGTGCAATAAATTATAATTAGTCTAATCCGTATAGTATATTTATTTTGTCAATGTTTGACATCTGAATTCTACCTATGTTACAGCTACGATATTGTAACCGAAACGTCAGATTTAAATGAAAACTCTAATAAAAAACGAGCCTAAAAGCAGCAGCCATTAGCTGCAGCTAGTAGCCCGAAAACAGTATTTTGAACTTACTTCCACAGCAAAGTTTAAATATGTTATATTATAGAGATTTTATATTTAGAACCTGCCAAAGAATTTTTCTTAATTAAGCTACAGCTTCTATTTTATGAACATTAAATTTACGATACTAATAAGCTAATTTTATACACCTTTTATCTTTCAGAAGCTGTGAATTCCATCGATCTCCTACTGAACAGTTCAGTGTTTTACTGCGTTATGAAAATATTTTAATGACGTCATAAATAATCTAATGTTTTGACTGGCATGCATCATTTATGAGCTTATATATCTATTATATGAAGGGCAAGGAACTCTGTTATTGAAAATGCTCGTAGTATGGCGCTACTGGTTCGTGAGACCATCTGATAATTTCACCACATCTTTATTCGGTTAGTGTGGCTCTTACTGTGTAGTGTGCAAGGTTTAAAATTAATTTTGTAGTGAAATACTTAATTTTGGATGCTATGAAGTAAAGCTTAGCAGCACATTGGAATACATATTAAGTGATTATGTTGATAAAAACAGTCGCGACATAGTTGGAAGTGAGCCGAAACACGAAGGCAACTGAGGACTTTGAGATGAATAAGAATAAAATGAAGTCATTTCTAATTTCAAAAGCACCGTTTTGTATATTTTTATGTCTTTAAAATGTAAAATAAGTCAGTGAATGTCCTCAGCCGACGTGAACTTATTTTCCATGTTACACTGTATGTTACTGTCATTTTAAATACATAGTACAGTTTATTCTTATGTTTTAACAGAAAATAACACGCCATGAATATAGTCCAGTGCGAATGCATAATAATTGTTGTTAAATAATTAATTATTATGATAATTGAATTGATAGTAGTACACTTATCGATAAATAACTAAGCATACCGCCATCACTACACTTCTAATAATCTTCTAATCTGTTTTAGAATGGAACGGAATTTTCTATAAAATATCCTTTGAAGTTTAGAAAGTCTTCAATGAAGCACTTTTTGCTCAAATATTGCGTATATTTTAATGTTTTACAATTTTTCAATGAGATATGGTTGCGCGTACAATAATACGGTTTGCGTTCAGTCGGGGATTTTGAATATTGCGGATTGCCCATAATCTGTGAGCATCTGTCATAGGCAAATTTTTGAAATTGCCTGTACAGACCGACTCGAGTGTACTGATTTCATGCCCGGTTAGACCGATGTGTGCCTCTTTAGTTAAACTGTACGCCGACATCACTCTTTAACAATAAGACCACTCATATATAGTGTATTTATTATTTACGAAGAATCACTCTTCGCACAATATTGTGTAATAAATTACAACATAATTTACATACAAGAAACGGGCTTTAAAATGATCTCATCTTCATCTTATTTTTAAAATATCATCATAGAAATAATTGTAATTACTGTTTAAACAATAAATAATGCGATATTTCCATGCGCTATTTGACTCTTTTTACTCGTATAAAATTATGACGTCATAATGTTGTATAGTCATACAACATCTAAGACGTCGCGACATTTTGTAGATAACAAATAGTACTTATCTGAATTAGTTTAACTGTGATTGACCTTATTAGAATAGTATTAGCCGGTACGTTATTTGTAATATGGTATAAAATAATAAAAATAAATAAATCTATCTAAACAATTGCATTGCGCAAATTTTTATTCATAAAACTGTATAGTACATAACTATCCCGAGAGCCTGGCGGGTCAATCCTCCCTCTTTTTTGACGAAATGAAAAATATGCAAAAGTTAACTTTGTTTTCAATCAATTGAAAAATGTTGCAAAAGCTATATCAAAATAAATTTTCTGAACATTGTAAATAAATAAAACAAATTAGCATATTCAAAAGAAATGTTTATAAATGACCATAGTCTAGTATAAAAAATGTCACATCGCCAACCGAAGTCAGCTTCACTTTACAAAATCAACTGCTTACTCATTCAATAAACGTTTACAGTGTGGGAACGAAATATAACCCACTTTGTTCTGAAGAAACTACACCTATTATTCAATTCGCAGCCGTATTCTGGAATTATATGCTACTCTATTTTTTATATATTTGTTTGTCAATGTCGCAGCGACAGCAAAAAAGTAGAGGTAAATAACTAACACTAATGTTGCTAACTTTTTTGATACTTAATATATTGAGTTAAACCTACATATATTAGTCGGTTCATGTCTGTCTTTCATTTTGAATGAATCAATTACTATGATCCTTAAAAAATATAGAATTGAATCATTCAACGTCATTGAAGACCGCCGAGTTTTTTCAGTTCTGTAACTTTCAACCAAATAGATTTAGTTTGGGTGATCAATCCAATATCAGCTTTAATCTTCTTGTAGTTTCACTAGTATATATTTCGGATATGTTTGTGCCCATAGTAATTTTGAATTATATGAAAATAAATATTACAAAACTAAAAAAAAAAAAAAACCATTTTCTGGGGCGTGTACCCCGTACAACATATAAATTGTTTTTTCTGCCATTAAAAACGTATACATAATTATGTACCGAAATTCATTCTGAGGCTGTGAAGGAGAAATAAAACAAAACAAATAAAAATACATATAATTTATTTTTCTAAAAATAAATAATGGGTCGTAGGTGCAACACAAATATTTCGGTATGATATTTTTAACTCCGCATTGGGTTTACATTCTATACATTACCATAGATTTGATATGCGCTTCTAACCTTTAATATGGATATGTTCAATGCCCCTGCTACACCGGGGTTAGTGATAGTGACTGTCCAAATGCGACTTATTTATAGCGTTAAAAATAATGCTATTAATGATTATATACATTAGTGTATATATTATAAATGAATTATCTGGCACTGTTTAACGTCATTAACAATATCGCATCCTTAATAACGCATCATACACTACATCTGCGTGACACAGACACTAAAACTAAGGTTATTCCAAGTATAGCAGGTGTAGCAGGGGCATTACAGCATATTAGTCATGTACATTTATATTGTTTATTATTTTGTTTCAGTTCTAGAAATATAGAAGAAGAAAAACTATAATTACATAATATTTTGGCACTAAAAGAGTGAGTTACTAAATTTATACAAGTACAGATTCTGATATTGAAATATCATAAAGTAAGCAATACAAACAGTATATCCAAACGAAACACAGTAAAGCTTTATGAATAAGTAAGGTAAAACAACAGATTTAGCAACCTTCACACACATATCCTCAAAAACGTTTACGGAAGCATTGTCGCTCAGCTTGACAAATATGCCGTCATCCCAACCCGCTGCGAACAGGTGAAGGGTTTGTTACATCTAAATTTAACAGAAGCAAAACTGGCTTTATAAACAAATTTCACCTATTCACGCGACAATTTCACGCCGTATTTTATTTTATCTGTACAAATTGTCTCCGTCACAATTGAAATCGTGTGTGTATTGTAAACTTTTTCACTATTTTTACATAGTATTTTTTTTAAGTTTCGAGACTAGTACACAAAATTAAAAGTACATTTCTAACGGATACGTGCACCCGAAGACATTCCAACTTGATATATATATATATATATATATATATATATATATATATATATATATATATATATATATATATTAAATTTTACCTCAATCCCTTTTGATATTATATAAAAAATTTAGAGCTAGGCATGTTCCTGACAAGTTTCTTGCGGCGCTTCTTCTGTTTAAGTTCTAACATGTTGCGAAGCGGTGGTAAATTAGATTAGACTCTCATACAGTAAATAACAACGACAAACAAAAAATAAAATTAAATACTTAGAATGTACAAGTTGGGGTTAAGCTAAATAATAACTTTAACATTACTCATTGACAATTGACATCTTTATCTTCCATGATCATGGCTACTGAAAAGTGGTCGAAACGTCGAGATAATAATCAAATAAAATGCCGCACTTATACGGTTATAACGTGAAACATAGTTTTAATTATGCATTTTTTTTAAATGTGACACAATTTATGCGTTTAGCATATGTTAAGTATTCACAAGTACTCAAGTTTGAGAGTAATATTTAAGTAAATAGATATAAGATGAACCACCCCAGTCTCGGCCGTATTGAAGGTTGACTCTTCTCTCTCTCTTGACTCTGATTGACGCCAAATAATTTACTTCTTATGGTAAAGTGAAAATAATATTTCACTAAACAATTGTCATTTTCCGTACAAACATACAACTTTTGCACAAAGACAATCACTATCTTACAAATATTATGTTAAATTTGAACAAAGATAGTATATATTGTTTTTTTTTAAAACAATACTGCAAAGCAAAACATTTAATTACTATGGTTAGCTTTCTTAATTTGAATATACTAATGTATGTGTTTGAAGACCACGGGCCATAAAAATGCCCCGGGCTTTTAGAGGGCTTACGTAGGGCCATAGGAGGGCAAACACGTAGAGACTCCTTGACAAATTTAATGTAAATGTGGCGTGATACTTATCGGCGATTATACCTGTCTACACCATATAATAATGCACCCAAGGACAAACCCCGACCAGTGTAGGACTATTGTGGGCAATGAGAACAAAAAGTACCGGGCTATTGGGGTGAACTGCTAGTGGTACTAGGGGTCTGGGAATAAGGAGACTAGGGCGTATGCCCGTCGCAATGTTCGGGTAACATGGAAAAATGGGCAAACGGTGACTCGCCACTCCCTGCATGGGCCCCAAAAATGCCAAAGAAGACAGGTGCAACATGGGTTTGAGTGGCTAAGGGGTGTAGAGAGGTGGGCTGCAGGTTCACCGAAGGTACTTCCGACGTTATGCCATTTATCTCCACTCCGTGTCGGCTGGCTAAGGCTTTGGCCCCCGGAGTCAGGTCCGCCGTGTCGCTACTCACCTAAGGCTTCGCCACAAACCCCCATGCGGCTCATTTAAATTATTATTACCTTGTCCCTGCTCCACCTACGTTAATCTAACTGTTAGTGACCGTTTTCGAATGCGTCTTATTTATAGCGTTAAAGTAACAAACTAACGATTAGCTGCATTAGTGTATATGTATGTAAAGTCATTAACAATGTTGCAACTCAAATAACGTATTGAAACCTTGGTTACATTTGCGTATTGTTTTTATTAGTGCGTTAGTTAAAGCATTACAGTACAAGTGTAGCAGAGGCATTAGAAAACTGTAGACGCTTTTATGCTATTACGTTCTAGTTTTGTTTTTGAACGGATGCTACGTGAGAGTGTTCATTTGAAATCAGAAATAGGTTTAAGAACTAAATCAATTTCATGGTAACTTTATTTACTGTGTTTATTGGAAGAGATCCTTTATTTATACTTTTACGGTTTACATGAAACTTGAACTATTTAACATTTTATGGAAGAGGTATTTATATTTTGTTTAATATAAAATGTAATTTAAAGCCGCAACATCCTTGTATTATAAAAATTGTGACTACACGCTCCTTCCATTTAATATTTATGCCTTTCTGTCCCTTGGTAAGCTTTCCCGTCAGAAACTGTCGTAGAAAAATATAAAGAAGATTTGTGATAAGTATAAAATTCAACATTTATATATTTTAAAAATTTAACTATAATATCGTAATAATGTTTCTTGGTAACTTTTTATTTAGGTCAATAGATAAGGAAAAAATTGATTTCCAAGGCGTAAAATGTACTTTCTTCCGTTTCAACTATGACGTGGAAATTTAAAAAAAACAAACAGTTTAATTTTCTACCTATTAAGCTGAAACATTTTCAACACAAATTGAATAAGATATATGGGTAGTTTTTGGGATATGGAGTATTTTTTATCAAATTATTTTTTATAGTACCGTATTAAAACATTAACAAAATAGTTGAAGTTTGCCACGACTACAGAATTATTCGTTGAATACAAAACCTTAACTTTCAATATTTTTTATTTCCCTGCAATAATCAAAAAAGACATTTTCATTTCCAGTCGAATACGGTATCAATGTTAACCACAGTGAGCGGTAGATGCGCTCCGCAGGACGCCACTCCGTGGCTAAGTGATTTTATTTGTGTCCACATACCAATGTGTATCAAATTACTCGCCCCCGGGCCCAGCTGCTTGATCGATTGTCCGGCGTGCTACTAAAAGCAAAATATTGACTGTAATAATTATCTCAAGGCATTGTAGTTCAGTTGTTTAGGAGGCCTCGTCTCATTCCGATAACCGTGCTTGGAATCTTAATAGAAAATGTTAAAGACCTAATAGTTTTTTTCCAGTTTGATTAGATATTTATTTTAAACTAGGATATGCCCGCGACTTCGTCCACGCGTGACTTGAAATTCCCGTAGGATTCCCGGGGCTAAAAGTACTGTAGCATTTAAAAATAACGTAAGCTATCGTTTTAGTGAAAACTGAAGCCTTATAAGGTAATTTTTATGCACCCGAACAACTTCGAACCGCTCCCGGGAAAATTCCCATGAGATTCCAGGGATAAAAATATCACGCACTTTATCACATGATAACGATCAATGAAAAAATCTCACTGGAATTGGAAGTTCTTTTTTAAATTAAATCTGGTCATTTTAAATAATTCCCAGAAAAATTCCCGCGGGATTCTTGGGATAAAAAGTAGCGCAGATTTTAAGTCTAAGAATTTTCTATCGATCAGTGAAAACCGCATAAAAATCGGCCTACTGGTTTATGCGTGATTCCCAAACAAACAGACGAACCGATAAACAGACAAAAAATATATAAAAAAATGCATCGTGTTCTCCATCGTTTATATAGTTTATTCCAGTTGGATTTTTTTAATAGCTTCAACGTACAGACACGGCATGTTTAGAATTTTATATACTTTATACAAATATCTCGGATCAGTATGGCGATCCAGCGAGGAGGAGACGTAGCCAGCCTTCTGGGCACCTGACCCATAGAAGACAGTGATTTAGGCTCAGTATTCTACTTCTACTTATAGTCTTGAGGGACTATGGGTAGAATAAAATACAAATAAGTTTTCTTTTATTGTATTCGATTATATGTAATTTTATAATTGTAAATTATGTAAATATACCTGTTATTAATAAAATAAAATCCCAATGAATATATAATATACCACATCTCTCTGTTGGGTATATTATATATTCATTGGGATTTTATTTTATTAATAACAGGTATATTTACAATTGGGCAATTATTAATTCCGGCTATAGTCAAAGTTCTACTACTACATCTATTCTATTTTGCATGATCTTTACCGTCCTTCATTGCTAGTCGACTGGCTCGCATGTCTTGCTTATCTAGCTATTGCTGTCTTGAGCCCCTAGGGATAGCTTTCTAGGGACAGCTATACGAATTTACCTTCTACCCATGTAGTCCTTAAGTCAGCGCGTAATGCGACCGAACCACATCAGGGGATGTCTTTGAAATTTATCCGTCATGTCACGTAGCCCAAGACTGTTTCAAATATGTCGTATATACATAATTTTGTAGATAATCCGTATATACTTGTGTATATTAAATTGCAAAACTTTAATGGACGGGTGGATCCTAATATATAGTCCAAGTATGCGTATATCATGCGTACCCATGAAATTAACTAACACCTTTTCAGAATTTCAGTTTTGGCAAAGACATTACCCTAACATAATCGCCTTGTCCGTTCGTCTGTCTATGTATTTCACAAACATGGTTTTCAGAAAATACTTAGCCTATATAGACAAAATTAAACGCAAGCGTGTAGCTTACAGGCTGTTACAGTGTGCTCGAATTACGAAAACAACATAAATTGGGGGTAGCAGCCAAACGTGTACCTAAGGAACTACTATTTTTCAGAGCAGGCAGGTACATCGTTGTGTGAGGTATTATATATATATATATATATATATATATATATATATATATATCATTAGTCAAATATTTCTTTTTTATTGTTTAATTCAATGTGCAGCGTGATATTTTTGCAATTTAAAAGTCGCAAGAACCACTTCGCCCCTTCCTCAATCTCCTTTCACTTAATAACTATGCGGTAGAAAGGTGACAAAATAGTGAAGCAACAAGGATACCTTCTTTCAATGGAAATTGATCTGATCCGTGCATTAAGAATTAACAACATTAGTATAATTTTAGATACATGCTTAGATTTTCGTGCATAATGGTAAACACTAAATATTTGACGTTTATCTTCTCCAAAGAATCCTTCATAGTTTGTAGATTGCCACACACTTGGTCAAATTCTAACCAATAATATATTTTTATATTCCACTGCAAGGGAGTCGCTTACGCTGGTACGGTCACGTTTTGCGGAGACCGACTAATAATGTGGTGAACAAAATATGTCTAGCCATACAGTCTCCGCCAGTTTCCGGTCGAACGAGAAGGCCCAAGAAATACTGGCTTGACGTTGTGAATGAAGGACAACATGCGTACCAACGGTTTCAAAACGGGGGATACTGATGACCGCCCGAAGTGGAGAAGTAAAAGTAGCAAAGCGAACCCTGGGCGTAGAGCGAACGCTCCGAACGCAACCGGGATTTAATGCTCAGATGATGATGATATTGGCTTATATTCCGATAGGTGGTATCGGAATGTAACCCAATATCACCTTGCTGGCACCTTGTTCTCAAAACAGTTATTCTGTGTCCAAGAAAACAAACTTTATCTAATTAAGTCAGTATATATAGTCACATCGAATACGACAGCGTCTTCGAAACAAGTTATCTGAGTGTAATGTTTTTCGATAGATTGGATTCTGATAGCACCGTCGTGTACCAAATTCGAATCGGCATCTGAACGCTCAAGTAATACGCGCATTTGGTAAGACTCTGGCTTAAGGTAAAGCCACCTATTTCGCTTGTATTTTCATAGTGCTCGTAATAAATCTTTAGTTGTTCATTTGTACAGTTGTTTTAGCAAATACGCTGGTTTATCGTAATCTTATTTGAGAGAAAAGGCAATGAGTAACACAATAATTTCTTATTTTACTTTCTTCGCTGCTTACTTGAATTTAATTACGGATTTATAATATTATGCCGTGTAAAATTTCATATAATATGTGGCGAGGAATTATTTTTTTTAGTCAAAAAATTGTGCCCTCTGTATATAGTTTTTGGAAAATCATGAAAAATAAATCAAAATGTAGAAACTAAAAACACATCCAATGAAAGAAAATCGGTTTAAACAAAATCCGTTAAGTAGTCCTTTTTGAGACATTTGATTAAAATACTTTTTCGTACCCAAATACCAAAAACAGACTGCTTGTCTCCTCTATGGAATCCTTCAATGTGGGTAAAACCCACATTTATCTTGTATAATAATGTAAGATAAGATTATAATTATACAAGTAAAATGTTTACGTAATCACAATTTTAAGAATTGTGCGATTAATATATTCTATCTATAACTCTAATATTATAAAATTCTAAAAATGTCGTGTCTGTACATTTTAGGTATTAAAAAAAACCAGGAAAAGACTATATAAACGATCCATCGTTCTCCAGAACACGATGCATTTTTTTTTAGATTTCTTGTCGGTTTGTCTGTTTGTTCGGGATTCACGTAAAAACAACTTGGCCGGTTTCGATGCGGTTTTCGCTAATCGACAACAAATTAGACTTAAAATCTGCGCTACTTTTTATCCTGGAAACCCCGCAGGAATTTTTCTGGCAATTATTTAAAATTACCAGATTGAAAAAAATACTCGAATTCCAATCTGATTTTTCCACTGATCGATAGCAAATTTTATGTAATAAAATGTATGATATTTTTTATCCAAAGAACCCCCGGGAGTTTTCCCGGAAGCGGTTTGTCGTTATTAGGGTGCATAAAAATTAGCTTATTCCGACACAATTTTCACTAAAAATCTTTTTAGAAGAAAGAAGAGAATGTAAAAAGAAAGTAAGCTATTCAGCTTACATTCTTTTTACATTCTCTTCTTTGTGTCCCGGGAATCCCGCGGGAATTTGAAGTCGAGCGTGGTTGAAGTCGCGGGAATATCCTAGTTCTAAAATAAGTTGTGAAACCGTTAAATAGCTAAATTATTTCATTTAGATTACTTTAAAGTAATCTAAATGAAATAATTTAGCTTAGTAGCCAAAATATAATTCTGTTAACTATAATTTTTGGCACAATTCAATTTCAAATGTACACGCTGCGCACAGTTCCGAATCTTACCCACAAATCAGTAACTTGCTTTAGATTTTGAAATAAGTGTTATTTTATCCATTAGACTAAAAGGATCTAGAAAAAAATCCAATTTAGTTATCAATCGGAAATAGGGACGTTTACCCTACAACCATACCGCAGAACAGGGGGGATAGGAGATAGAATAGATTCGTGCTCAGCCCTGCTTCACGCGTTGTCAGCTTGAATAAACTTCCAAATCGATTCCGCATCTGGGAGTGACACCCTTGAATAAGACCCGCACACCACCGTTTCTACATTTGCATAAAGAACGGTAAGAATATTGACTAGGAAGTCGATGCGTGTTGCATGTTTGCTGACTCAATACAACTTTGTATTAAAACAATAAGTGTAACTTAAACTAAATAATAGTTTTCAAGAAGATAGTCAGATTTATCACGTTTAAACTTTAAGAGCGTTTAGAATAAACATTGTTAAAGAGTAAAATGTAATATTCCACACAGAGAGAGAGAGAGAGAGAGAGATAACACTTTATTGCACACCAAAATGTACAATTACAAAAACAGACCATATTTATAATATTTTCTAGGCAATACATTAGGCAGCCTCATCGCTCAAAGCGATCTCTTCCAGACAATCTAAATCAAAGAAATTTGAATCAGGCGATGTAGGTGGTGCAGCAAAAAGGCAATAGATACATAAATACTTAAACGAATTTAAGAATTAAATATAAAATATGTTCATATGGGTGTATATGTTTACGTATATACATTACGGTTTTTTTAAATATGTTTATATGGGTCTATATATGTAAATATATACACCCATATAAACATATTTAAAAAAACCGACTTAAAAAACTAAAAAGTATAAAATAACTTATTTCTAAAGCTATTTCAGTATTTTCGTAATTAAAAGTAGAAAATAAAAAAAATATAACAAAAAACGAAACCGAATTCAAAAGTAACTTAAATTCAAAAACAAATATTTTCTACAACAATTTGAAATCGCATCAAACTAAATAAGAATCACATAAATCGGATCATAAATCTCAGCGTAATCGGTGAACACACATAAAAAAAAATACCAATAAAGTTGAGAAACTCCTCCATTTTGAGGTCGGTTAATAAAATAGTTTTATCTACATACTGTTAAGTTTCATAAAAGTTTAAGTATTTGTTTTAAATTTTTATTAAATTAATTTAATGATTAAATATCACGATTACTATACGCTTTTTCGTGCACGAAATCGATGTAATTATGAAAAAAAATATAGATCATAAAAGTTCAAGTAATTTTTTAGTTTGTTCCTTCTCCCAAGGTAAATCTAAAGGTAAAAATCATTATGTATGGTATAAAATTATTTTTCTACGGGCGTAAGCATAAAATAGTTTTTATCCCGGATAATGAGATAGTTTTTGGAGTACGTAGACCCAAAGTTGATGCCCTGAACATACTTCAAATACTATTCTTATCATATTCCAATTCAAATATTACACAAAAATATTATACTAGTATATATAATTTTATTAACATAAAAATAAAATTAAGGCTTTTATTTGCGAGTACATAATAAACAAAATGATGATATTACAGCACACATCATATTTGTGCATCATTTAAGACGTTTAACTGACTGAGATTGTCGTCTGTTAGTTTTGGTACTCGTATTTATTAAAAAAAATATTGTGTCTATGTAATAAAATTAAAGCTATCAGAACATTTAGCTTTTAAGGTAAACGTAACAATTTATGATGTGTTTCAAAAGTTATACTTATTTTCGACATATAATGTATTTTAGAGTTTATGATCGTAACTCGAAATATCAATTTTATCTAGTAACATTTTATTTAATTTTAAATGAAATGAATGAATTCATGACGTCACATCCCATCAATATATTTTCTTACATCAATCCATTTCTATTCTTTATTCAACCCACGGCTATAGTTTTGTTTTTTTATATATTAAATAAACCCAAATCTAGTGTCAACTCAACCCATTTTGAAACTAGTGAAAATCGCAGATTTTGTGTACGGTCTGGCCAAAAGTCATAGTTGAAAAATCTTAAAACAAAAAATACATTCGTAATGCTGTATATTAATTATAAACGCGAGTGATTCCGTGGGTCGTAGAATTTAATACTTTAGTTATAATATAGATAGTAGTAATTTAACTAATTAACAATCCTATCAGGTTTTACCACTATACAAACAAAAGAGCCACCATTCACGGCTCCCTGGTATCTTCCCAAATTTTATCTCACCACCACGTAGACTAATCTAAATTAGGGTACAGAAGGTGTCTCCCAGATCGGCAATTCAACATAGATATCTTTTGTGACGTTTATTTAAATAACTCTGTTTCGTTGGGAAGATACCATCGAAATTTATGTGGTGGGGTCGCGAAACGGCGGCTGCGTACAATTGGATGTGACAGTCCAAGCCCTATTCACCTAGGGTTGCCAGATCCACGGCGGCTTATGGTGCTTTCTAACCATCTTATGTATCTTATAGTCAGCCAAGAAAGTCCTTTACCACCCTAATATCGTTTGCACCTCATTCTTTCATACTTTTCGTCCCTGGGAAACAATTTTCTCTGCTGTCAAAAAATTAAAAAGCTATACGAACCATAGATAATGCACGCGACTCATATCCCGACTTTTTTACGGCCACTGTTAAATTGCGGCATAAATTGTAATAAAAAACTATCACAACAATTTTGTAAAATCATTTTATACTTATAAATTACTTTTCACTTAATTGTTACTTAATTTACATAAATTTGAGCTAAATATTATCATCAGTGACAAAAAACACTGGCTGGTAGAATGCCACAGAAAAAGGAATTTACTTGACGTTTCATATATGATGTATTAAACGAGTTCATCAGATTTAAGGCCTAATTTCAATAAAGAAGTAGTTGTTTGTTTAACTAATCAGTTTTTATTTACTTTCCTCATATTCTAAATGAAAAGCAGACTGTTAACCTCGCGTGAAAGGCCTATTAGGCACTCGAACTATTAGCACTCTCGCTACAATAGTGTGACAAATTATCTCATAACTAAATAGGTCACTTTCATCTCCCGTGTAACAAAATCTATGTGGCAGTAATAAAGAATTAAAATATATTCCAATTCCAAACCGCGGCTTTAGTGCAAATATCGTTAACTACGAGTTATTGTCAAAACTGATGCACTCTCTTGAGTCTATACCGACATAATTCAGTAAACTAATAAAGATGCGTGTACCCATTCTTTGGATACGAGACTTGCCACTTTCTGATTTGTCGGTGCGGAATCGGTGTGTTCGATAGTCCTGGCACCGAAAGTTTACCGAGTACTTATACTTCTAAGAGAGTTTTCTGATTCGCTCGGTATATGCGGGAGCGAGTGACTAAGGTACTCTTATTCCTATGATGTGGATACGAATCCCAGAGAGCTTGAATTGCTTAATAAGGATTTCTAGAATACTGAGCACATTTTTACAATTACTACAGGCTAACAGTAACGAGAAATAGCGTAAAATCGCCTGTCGAGATAACTGATGTGTGATACAAACCAATCCGTCTTGAACAAGTGAGACGGGTGTAACATCCGTTCCACGAAAATCAAAACGTTCGAGCTCAAGAGTGGAAATTATTATAATAATTTCGAAGGCTAAAAACCGAACTTTGGTTTGATGAAGGTACTAATTTAAAAAACAGCTTTCCCCATGTCTCTCTAAATTTTTTAGTATAACATATAAATTTCTCTATCTCTTGTTGGCCAATCTACAACGTCCCCATCGGACGTCGTAGATTGGCCAACAAGAGTTAGAGAAGTAGATTGGCCAACAACTTTGACGGGATTTGTGTTGGCTACTTCTGCGGCTTAATTAGCCATTCATTGGGGTTCAGTGCCTATCACGGGTATTAGGTGACCTTCTGTGGCTGCGGGGTTCCTAGCAGCGGCGAGTTATTTGTAATTAATTGCTTATTTAATTTCCATAGTTAAATTACAAAGAACAGGAGTCGCCTTTTTAAAATTTTCACTATATGTGAACTCACACACCACTGCGGCCTCTGTGGTTGAGCGGGCTAAGCCTTTGCCGGCTTACCTCACTGCAACGAAGAGGCTCCAGGTTGGATTCCTGGTATAGTAAATTTCGGAAACGTATTTTCTTCGTTATTTACTATGGTCTGGGTTTATGGGATCGGCCTCAGAATGGTCCGTTGTATATTACCCATAACACAAGCGTACTTGATTTGGGATATACAGTGTGTGTGTGTTTGTTTGCCGATTTATTTATTTTATTTATATACTGCGCAGATTTGTTTTTTCTATTAAACTCATTTTTGTACATCAAGCAAGATTTGGAAGCCCTACTCACTAAAACCGTTCGCTTGAATAAAGACATGTCGGACAGGTTCTAAATATATATAACAGTGGACTGTCACAAACATCTTTCAGCGCTTATTGTTAATGATTTTGTAACAAGTGGAGCGATCCCTAAAATATTTCCGAAGACAAATGAGAAATTCTTGGAATGGCGATAAATGAATTTGAATCTTAAAGTATTTAACAAAGTTAAAGAATATTTGTTCCACGTCGTTGACACTGTGAAGTTTTGACGCATCGCTGTGATAATGGTTCCGTAATAATTTTAGACTTTGACAAATACTTGACAATTAGTGATAACCATAAATATTATAAAGGAAGATCGTGAAGGTGAAGGTTACTGTTTCAGACATAAACTGCTGAACAGATTTTAATGAAACTTTACAAATAACACATAACGTATAATTTATAAAGATATTATTTAAACTGCACAAAATATAGCGCTAAGTATTAACCTCGCGCGAACGAAAACACGGACATGACTACTTACATGTAAAAACATTTTTATATTGATTATTTTCTTGTTTATTATTTGAAATTGGTCTTTATAAAAAATAATCTTAACATACCCACGATAACACCCCATGAAACGTTATTATCATGTGAACTCTTAAATAAATATAATAACATTAATATTTTAACCTACTAATTACATTTACGTATATATTATCAGCAACAAAGTAAATTGTAAAATTAAAACATTTCAAAACAGTCTTAAAATTTACGACCACCATTTAACGATATGGCTGAAATATTTAAATGCAACAATTTGCCATCATTGTCATATGTGCAAGTTTGTCGTATTTTATACGTCTTTCGGTTAAATTTAAATTAAATATGGCTGTTAAGGTTATTTTATTGTTTAATGTCAGTCATGACTTTTAACATTCTTATTACACGCTCCAAGGGTATAGGCCTGGGTGGGCTTGGTTAAGCTTGCAATCCAATGTCATGTGCTAGCTAGGTAGCTACTCGAAGCCATTTAAAATTATTCGCTAAACATTTCTAACATAGTTTTGCCCGTGAAAATATTATTCTATATATTATGGAAAAACATTTTCTGAAATGAAATTTTAACGTGAAAATGATTTTGTTTCAATATTTTTGTTCCTTCCTCACAGGATTGAATGGACTGACAATAATATGTCTTTTAATATATTATTATGTACCCTTGTACATAAATACATTTTATGAAGTATTATGATATTAACTATGTATATAATTTAAACTACGTACATATAAAAAAATACTTTATATTACATTTCAAAAATCCCGTGGAAAACTGAACTCGTCTACTTGAATATAGCGATGCACCCTGAAAATTATTATGCTATCCTATAGGACAGTATAAAGATTTTAAGACAGCGTCGCATCAGGATATACCTTTAAGTTATTTTAATATGTAATCTTTAATCACCACGTGCTGATACTATAAGAAAGTGTCATGAGAAAATTTACCAATCAATATTACCGATGCGTGTAAATAATAAAATAACATCTTTTAGAATATATTTTCATAATATTATAAATACGAATGTGAGTCTGTTTTTGCCGTTTTCACGGTTTAACTACGTATCAGATCGTCATGTAATTCTGCATATATGCCACTAGGGTTATAAAATAGAACATAATGTATCTTTCATCCAGTAAAAAAAATTGTTTCGAGGGATAGACGAATATAGCCGAAAAGATGGTGGTCCAACCGTTTTTTATTGGCATTGGTTTTTTAGTAACAAATACATCATTTTGGCAACGACAATGACATGACTGCGACACTTTTAACATGTTCCTCTCATAGTAAGCTCTACCTTCGCTTTGCTAGATGGCTTTAGAGCTATTTGTCATTAGTTATTTTGAAGTAAAAAATCAAGCTTCACACTTCTAAGCATTATAACAGGCCTATTTCATGACATACATATCCTTATTCAATGCTATCGGAATCGTGGTTTGCCCGCTGTTAAAACTAATTTTTTCATAAAGTAGAATATCATCTTGTGTAGGACAAGCCTTAACTATAAATGACAGAATTATTTGCAATTGCGTACAGAACACAGGCGGCCGACAGTCATCTCCGGTTGTTTAAACAGCCTTTAATTGCTCCCGTGTTGATTTCTTGATGGTTACACTGTGTCGCTTAAATTCCTCGAATATGACAAAACTCGAAATGTTAATGAGTGTATGCTTACCGCATGGGGAAGTTAATATTGTTCAACTTTAAGTAATGTAGTCGTCATATTTTGTTTGAGGTTTTGACTAGGGCTGGCAACACTTTGTATTCCAAAATCACTAAAATGTTTTAGTTTTGTTGTTTGATCGAACTTTATGACAATTTATTCAAGTCAAGAAATATTTTTCTCTTTTTTTTAGTTATTTAAATTCCTAATTTCGAGTTCGTCTTGTAAACAAAAAGCTTGCTTCTTCGTGTATTTGTCATCATTGAATATTCAGATAGATGAAAGAGAAATCAATAATATCAAATAGCGAATAGCATATTTTATATCCTAAATTCAATAACTAAATGTAATTCTTTATTAAGTACATAATTATTCAATGTTCCTAAGTTCAGTTAATAACTACGTAATAGGAAATTTGTTCCAGTATATAAACAATCAATCACCCGTATCAAATTCTCTTGCAAAACTTTTACGTTCAACACACTCAGGTAAGCGCCCGCCAGCAACGCGTCAATATTTTTTACGAGTCCCGCGTGTTTTATCTCGCGTCAGAAACACATTCGAAACGACCCCCAAACACAAAAACAGGGACAATAAAAGCGCGACCTCATGTATCTTCGACAAAGTTCGCAACCTTATAGCCAATTGACATCCATACACGAATACACTGTACCTAGGGTTGCCTGAATGCTAACATTTATATTCGATAAAATGAATATTAATTGCCGAAACATGATATAATCAAAGACTTCTGGAGCGGTGCATGTCGCCAAAAAATCAAAGCCATAGTTTTGGCAATAGGTATACTTGTAAAATATATTAGTATAATAACTCTAAGTATAAGTTTATATACATACAGTATATGTGAACTTTTAAGATTTATATCAAATAATTAAATTAATATTAAACAGTAATTACGGTTTTAATCATATTGAGTTAAAGTAAGTTTTAAGGCTTCCTTAAAAACCATAAAAACGTCTTCAAACTTACTCTAATTCAACATGAATAAGACTTCTCGAGTAATATTATGGTTGTTTGTAACACTAATGACTTAATAGATATGGGTACTTGAACAAGAATTTCCTCTCACATTTATGATAATACTATGACCATAGATGGTATAAACGCGGTATTAGACGATTAGTTTTTCCTTGATTATTGTTGTAGATTTTAAAGTACATTGTGTATATTATTATTAAATTATAATATCAGCTTAACTTAATAGTGTCTAAAAGAGGAAATCAGTTGTGTTGTTTTCTTTATCTCTGTGAATTTATTGGAAGCATAAATTTTAGTCTCATTGAAGTCTTCGCCATCTAAAAAAAGAAAAATTACCATTTAGGTTGGTCTTAAAAAAAATTAATACAAAGAGCATTTTTGTTGACATTTTCTGCATTTATAGTAAAATCTCCTGATATTTGAAGAATATCAATAACCTAGCAACATCAAGCCCGGTCGTGATCGGACAGAAAGAAAAATACTCGTTATTTGCGAGCCGGCGTCCGACCATAAACGTTATCAGTAACTAGCGATCTGGGCGGATCGATCCCCTTGATTCTCCTCACGAAATTAAGGAAATCGCTCATGGGGATATTATTCTCGGCGTCTCAGATACCATCTGCTCTGGATATAGGAGATTTGTGCTATACTTTTGGCAGGGATTTAATGTTCACTGAGCGAGTGACGGAAGTACTTAAGTGTAGAAGTTTACCGCAAGTAGTGTAAACAAGTAATAAAATAAGCTTTTCAAGATCTTCTGTCTTTGTTCTTATAAACCTTATAAATAATATTATCAGCCCATAAAAAACTCACAGTTGGGTTCGGGCTTCTTAATTATTTATCGGTTTAGATAGCACACTCGCCACGTTTTTCCGAGGCAAATGGGAAATTTTACACCAGCAATTTAGATATGCTGGATACTCCACGATATTTTTATACCATTAATATGTAGTACTTGGGACAATGTTTACTTCCGCAATGGTCAAAATACATCATTAGAATTAGGTAACGGTGCCTTTGTTGCTAGGGTACACCGGTTAAAGGTAATTTTATCAACACGGTCGTAACTATTTTTATTGAGTTCCGTGTGTAAGATGGTAATTATGATGTCATATTATTTCCTAGTTTTATAACATTTTCGTCTAAAGTTGCTCCCTTACTGCGAGCATTCACCTGTAATGTAACGTTAAAGATCCGAGAATTACAACAACGGAGGAGGAAAACCAAGCATTATAGTGCACAATCTGTAATACAATTTGTAATATTTTGATACAACTTGTAACACAACGACCACTTCGTCTGACATCGTGAAGTCAACTAAATAAGTAAATGCTCAAAATCGAAGCATAAAGTTACGTTACAGGTGCTTGCTCGCGGAAGGGAGCACCTTTATAATAAATAAGAAGAATAAGGTTAGTGTGAAAATGAGTTCGTTTACTTGATTTTGACTTAGAAATTTGTATTGCAAATAAAACACCTATAATAAGTATGAAATGAAAAGTAAGTATAAGATCTAGATGAGAAGTGTCTTTTTAAATTCTTGATCTCTAATTTACATAATTAAAATGAAATTAATATCAAAGGTTATAAAACTGGTACAAACAAACGTTAAATACTATTTAAATACAATTTTTTTTGTTATTTATTTATTAGGACGTATACTTACCTACTCTTTACAGTTTACAGGTGGGTATACCTAATACAATTTCTGTCCCCGATACTACAATAACTCTCCAGCGAAATAGACTCGAAAGTTCAACGAGAGAAGCTAAGTAGACCGGACCTTAGTTAAATGAATAATTATACAAATTCATAATGTAAAATAACTTCATTCAGCCATACGAGCAACAGACAGATGTCAAAAACTACCACTTGTCTCCTCCGTGATCATTCCTTTTACTCATACAGATAACAAATTGTTTTGGGCGGTGCTAGCTGACAATGGCGTCAGACGTTGTTTTGACGAAGCAACGCTGGGTGGTCCTGCTAATTGCCTTCTGTCGTCCGACTAGTGACAAATAGGGCCGAGGTAAGAAAAGATAACGCTCTGATCGATACCTCGTATGTTTACTTTATTGGATTAACCTTTGGTTAATTAACCACGAGTGGAATAGATCGATGACTGGGTTTGTCTGCGATAAAGTATTACTTGAAATCATTCGTGATCGTTTCAAAGTGTTTGAACTATTTTATTGTATAGATATTAATTATCGTTATTAAAAATGCATTCCATATTAATTATTTTCAAAAATGTAATTTAATTCCTTAAGTGTTAATGGCAAATTAGCAAGTTGTATAGTTTTATTGGAACGAAAGGTAAACATTTTATTTTCTTCGACAAACATTGGTTTTAAAATTAAACATTTTCTATTTATAAAACAGTTTTCACATATTATTGACTTCGTTCTACAATATTAAGAATAAAAATGAACGGAAAAGAACCATTTATTTAAAAACCAATATTTTAAAAACTAAAATTAATATATTTATAATCACATTTATTACACCTACTTACTTATTAGACCTACAAATTCACTATGGGGAAACCACGTAAATTATTGACGTATTCTGATTACTTACTTGTCTTTGTTGAAATAAAAAAAGAAATCTGTTTTTTTAACAGTCCACACTGCGCAGCGTTTTATCATGATGTATTGAATCAATAGATTTTCAACCCTCTGTCGATATTATGCTTTGAAATGCGATAATCAATATACTTAAATCATATACATCTTTATATTCTATTTGCGAATTATACAGTTCGCAGGTTTTGAACCTAGTCTATTTAAAATCGCAATTATGATTATTTTAATAAACATCAAAGAAAAAAAATTGTTTTGATTTACATATAAATGATGCGAAAGAATAGGTGTGCAATTTAAAAGGAATTACTCTGGGGAGCTCGTGAACAGAAAGGGTACCAAATGCATATTAATAAGCTACGGTTCAGCTAAATATTTAAATCGAAACGCTTATACTCGTTACAGTATAAATGGATTTTCATATTTGTGATGGGCACATAGAAAACTAATATATTCATTGTCTGCATTTATTAATTTAAATTAAAACTGAATTAGTATTTATAAATAATTCAGTCTTTGGTCCGTGCCTAGATGAAGGTAAGTTACAGTCATCACTTCAATATTTTTTTAAATTACTCTCATCTGTGCGTGAGCATCAGAGGTTATCAGCAAAGCCGACACCGGTTAGTGAATTACTTTGACCACATAGCCCATTAGAACCCACAAAATGTGGAGAGACTTGTGATCACTAGGAAAGTTGAAGGCAAGACAGACCTCGTGGTAGCTCTCCAAATAAGAGGTTTGACCAGGTTGCTGGCCAGCTGGACATGTCGATAAATTCGGCCTTCCACCGTGCTCAGAACCGATGTCAGTAGAGGAGAGCAATTATTCACTACCATCAAAGTCATGATCCTCAGCAGTGAGGGAACGATTGAGAAGAAGAAGTGCGTGATGGTTCAGCAAATGTTGCCGGTTACATAGATAACATTAGACCGCCACTTCATTGCGCTATAACCACACCTTTTCTTTACCGTTTGACAATACTTTAATATATCGTATATAAATAAATTATTCTCAAGTAAAAAGTTTATCTATTACTATGATATCAATACCATTTTCATGTAATAACGTTTTTAAGTCATTTGGAATAAAAAATTTACTGACACATGTACGTATATATTACCACGCCTGTTTCCCATTGAGGTACAGACGTTGTATTTCAACCTACTACGATCCTGACAAACACTTCGTTGCATCCATTTTATTTATCTCTTCATAAATACATGTTTATTTAAGTGCTTCCTACTTAACCTTTCTTCAAAATATCTTCAATTTAATCACGGTAAGTACGTCGCGTTCTGCTAGAACCGACTCTACTAATTACATTGCTGTCATATGCTTGTTTTGAAATTCTACTTTCATTCATTCTCTCTACATGCCGAAATCACCTTAACATCCTTTTTGTACATTGTTACTACATCCTCTTTAAATCCATACCATTCCTTTTTTACTCTGTTTCCTATCATATCACTTATATGTTTTAATTTTTACTTTGAAAACGTAAAACATCTTTTTGAAAAGTTATGTAATCAGAAGCAAATGTAGATATGAAATAAATTCTGGCAAAGATCCTAAAAGTTCACAGCAATAACATTCTCGTCTAGTGACATTAGCAAAGCTAGGGACGCACTGTTCGAAGAACAGACACTGATGATAAGTTTAATTGTATGTGGCGTTAACGTAATGTTTTGGCTACAAGTGCATAAGGGAGGGTTTACATGTATTTGAAAGAGTCAATGAAACTAATGGTAGCCAAGTTAAATGGTAAAAAAACTACTCGGCTTTGAACTAAGATAAGTAATCTTTTTATGTGAAAGAGCGTGTGAACTTCGTATGAATATTTTAAATACAAGTATAGTGTGGCGACCGAGAGCAGAACATTCTAGCACGGTGAGTTAGTTTTAAGACTTTCAGAAAATTGTAAAAGATTCCACAACAAAAAGACAAGGACAAACACATTTAAGACAGAAATAGATATGATGAACAGAAGAATATTTAAATGAAAATCGAAATTCTGAAATGGACGATTCGGGAAGGGAAAGATCGAGATATGTACATTTTGAGAGAAGAAGAGTCAACAAAAGAGTAACGAAAATAAGATCCAACGTATGGGTTTTCGTTTGTATGTATGTATTTTATGGATGGTATACGTTTAGATTCAATTAAAAAACCAACAAAGACTTTTTTATTAATAAAACAAACATAAAGGTACCATTTTTATCTGACTTTTAAAATATTGCGACTTCAAGAGAATTATTTCTATTATATATAACGAAACTTCAAACTAAAAGCGAGCGATAAACATACCAACTACGGTTAATTTTACTGCATTAACATTTATTTTACTACAAAATAACTATTATTATCATATTTTACTGCTGCATCATAATGAAAGTCAAAAACTGTAACTGTGCTTGAAATATCCACAAAAACAGTTCAAGGCCCTTATACATACAAAAAAATTAAAATTAAATCGTCACTATTGACGACGACCTTTAATAAAGAACTTTTTTTTTCAACTTAAATTGGTTATATGCCGCGTATACATTGCCAACTAAAATCCATGAACCCACTTCGTAAGGTCAATGTGTACACGCATTAAGCTTAGCATTAGAAACCAATCGAAATCTATCTATAATATAATAATTCAGTAGTGGGGTTGAGTTTGTACAACGCATTAAAAAAATGAGAAAAAATCAGGGGGACTAATTCAAATCAGCAGATTCCGAAACTGCAACTTTTATAATTTTGTATCTGGTAGAACATCACGTGAAATTTACTCAACGGATCTAAATGAAACTCGATAGAGAGGTAGCTTATATCCCGGGTCGATACTTAGAATACTTAAGATCCCTGTAAATGACATCGTTTCCGTAGGAACGACGAATATAGCCTAAAAGAAGGCGCTGTGGTTGCGTTTTTGGTGTCACCGTTGCACTTCACTAGCAAATCAGTCGTCGCGCGAGCAAAGTTTCGCTGGCACATGCTAGTAGTAAAATAATACGAACTTTTGCTTGTTAGATGAAACGTCACACAGTTTTATGACGACTTGTGCGTTTGATAATTCTTTGTAATTTAGATTTCACTTCATTCTTTGTTTTCTGTTTTTTTTTAATACATATCTGTAAATGTAAAAAATATTTTTTTTATATAAGATGACATCCGCTGGCAGCGGGGCCTTAGGTCCTGGCTATCGGTGGTTAGAGCTCCAGAGACAGGAACTTTCTCACAATAATTTAGATTATGATTACCTCACGTGCCCGTTTGCCCTTGAGTATTGTTCCAGAATACGGGTCTTAATGTTACCGGTCACGGATAATTTAGCAAAGAAAGGCATTTAGAGAGGGTACGCTTATTCTTAACATTATCAAGTTATGTGATCAGATGACATTTATTTTTGACCCTTCACAAACCTGTCTCAGTTTCTCGTGATAAATGTAGGATGTTGTAACAATCTATACTATAATTAGAGGTCAAATAATATTCAGTCCCAAAACGTACTAATGCTCGGTGCATGCCTAAACTGTGAATGAAGTTGAATAAGCTATTTTTATTCATGTATAAGAATGTATTCGAGAAGAATATCGGAGTTTATATTAGCCAAGAGTCGTGAATAACTCCAATATAATTATTTAAATACTGCTTCAAATGTTTTGTTAAGTAGGTAATTCCGTAAAGGATTTTAAAATTAACCTTGAAGCAAATAGGCACTAGATTAAACTAGACCCATAAAATTATAACCCCATCAAGAAAACTTGTAAGTTTTTGGTAAACGTGGAAATTTTCAAGAAAATTTGAAAATTTCCATACAAATACACAATAATTATTCCCTATAACAAAAACAAAACCGACTTCACACTAAAACCCTAAAAATATACAAATTTTTATATTTTACTTGACACTGGCTACTTGGTTTGTTGGTTGTTTTTGTTAAAAAAAATTATTCTTTACTTTTTAGTTGCGCAAATACTTCAATAGCTTTAGAAATAATATATTAAGCACCTGCAGAAATTGTACAACTGGCACGCGTATACAAATTTGCCATGTCACTCTTCGGTGTATATTGCTCTTCAACAAGGGTTGCTTTCGATTTCCTTGCGATCCACAAATAAGATCCTGACTTGGTGAC
Source organism: Dendrolimus houi (assembly GCA_039645545.1). Lineage (NCBI taxonomy): Eukaryota > Metazoa > Arthropoda > Insecta > Lepidoptera > Lasiocampidae > Dendrolimus > Dendrolimus houi. Next base: position 13,619,867 of record CM077132.1, read on the forward strand.
CATGAAATCGCCTCGGGAGTATACATACTCACGAATAAAGAAAAAAAAATTAAAAACGATCCACAATTGACGACAAAATCGCGTAACATGCATATAAAAATTTGGCGCCTGTAGAAAATGTAATAGCTACACGCGTATACAATTTTTTTTCCAAAAATTTAGGCGCACGGAGTTTTTTAATAAGGGTTATAATAATAATAAATAAATCTTTATTGCCAAAAAATCTAATACAATAACTTATGGAAGTCCCTGACTCTCGAGCTAGACGTAAGCCTGTGTTTCGGGATTCAGTGCCCTCTCACAGTAGTATATAGTTTTAAACACACAACAAATATAAATCGGTAACAGTGTTTTTATGTGTAGTGGATAAGCGCGTAGATGTGCCTGAGCGCGCGCCCGCGCGTACTTCGTGTGTATGTGCCTGTGTGAGTGTGTGTGTGAGTGCGTGTGTGTGTTGTGCATGTGTGTGAATGAGTGTGTGTTGTGTATGTGTGTGTTTGTGTGTGTAATCATGTATGTAATGTACAGTTTCTATTAAAATAAATATATTAAATCAGTGCTTCGGTGGTCGCATAGTCAAGGGTAAGTAGCCAATTTTTTAATTTAATTTTAACTTCCCGACTTGTGAGTTCATGTACATTGATTTGTTTATTTACCTTGTTATATAGTGTCACAGACATATAGTATTGCTGCCGTCTTGCCAGGCCAGTACGGTACAGTGGAGTTGGCAATATGTTAGTTACAGCACGTTTCTTATCACTAGTATTGTTACGTTTTGGTGTAATTTTATGTTGCTTTAGGGTTATATTGTATATATATAACTGCCTAACGGTTAATACGTTACTTATCTCATATAATAATTTTGTGGGGAAGCGATAGGGGTTAAAAGTTAACGTTTTTAGTAATGATCTTTGAGCCCTTTCTAATTGAATCATATATGATTTAAACGCGCTGCCCCAAACAACAATACAGTACCCTACAACTGACTGCACCAATGCAAAAGAGACTATACGTAAAATATTAAACTCTGCAACATATCTTAATTTTTTGAAAACCCAAATAAGTTTTCTAACACGTGTTATTAGATTATCAATATGAGCATACCAATTTTATATAAGGTTATGCTCAAAAACCCTGAGATCTGATCCACTCCTCAGATCCTGATACAGTGACAATGGGACCAATTTGGGAGTATAACCTTTCGAGTACAAAAAATTTGAAAATCAGTCCACAATTGACGAAGAAATCGATTAACGAACATACAAAACAAACATACAGACGAATTGAGAACCTCCTCGTTTTTTGAAGTTGGTTAAAAAGCAATCAAACAAATTTTGATATTTTTTAACATAACTTACCTATAGTAAATTATCACCTTTCAAGTTTTCAGCAAAATTTATATGTTATTGTTACAGTCATTCTTTAATTACCCCATTTTCGTTGTAAACTGTGTACATGATAAAATCAAGCACATTTTCGTGGGTCCTAAAGAAAATAATCAATCCAGCATATGAAATGTGAAGGTATGTAATCCATACACAGCTCGCGTCTAATTTGAAACAAGTTGATTTCATCGTTTTCTCATTAAAGCGAATGCCCGGGTGGCCACAACTTGACAAGAGGAAATTGTCCTCAGTGTTAAATAATATTTGATTTAGTTCAAACTGACGTGCTTTATCTTTAAAACTGAAACAAAACAGTACTGACTGTATTAATCACTTACTGATTGTAGTAGCATGTAATAATAACAGCTCATAAACGTCCCACTGTTGGGCTTGGGCCTCCATGACCACACTTGTCCAAGACAGATTGACGGGTTTGACACATCGGTTATCTCAATTTAGAAAGGTTTCATCCCGATGTTTTCCTTCATCATTAGCACGTGGTAATTGTAACAATATGCACATTAGGTCAGAAAACTGCCTAAAAGATGCATTATTTCTAGCCAAGATTTGAACTCTTACACTTTGAGTTTGGGACATGAGTACGCTAACTACTAAGTGTCTAAGGAAATACTTGATAGTCAAATAAACTGGAACTCTTTTTATTATCGTAAAAAACGTAGTCTCTTTATAATTAAGGCTCTTTTAATTTATGACGTCGTAATTGTAACGAGTCAAATGGCGTCTTGATAATTGTGTAAATAATATTTCAAATTATTATAGTTATGACCGCAACTTCTTTGCCCATTACTTGGACAAACTCGGCATGTCTGTCCTGATGGGGGTATCAGGACTGACATGCCGTTTGTTCAATAGACGACAGCAATATTCTTCCTCTGTGGCAATAGTTACAAATATTTGTATTAATAACTTCTGAATCTTGTAAGACATGGTAACTACAGTAAATTTAGATTAAATTCTGTTTTAGTCGCTACAATTTTCGTGGAAATTACTGACATACTTAAAAATAAACTGATAGCTGAAAATTCTTAAAACAATGATTTATGTTTTGGCACCATATAAATAGCAGTTTCTAGTTAAATGTTGCTATTTATTTACAAATTACAAACAGATACTTCATTCTCATTTGTTATGACTATAGATAAGTACAAATTAATATACATAGTATTCACTGTTGACTTATTATCTAAATAATGTCATTTACGAATAAAGTAAATCCACTAAGCAATATTTTCAGTTCATGCTTACTAAGCCGTAAAACACCGGTGAAAGCATTTTGCAATAAAGGTAATTTAAATAAGTAATTTTAAACAATGTTGCAATTTGCGACTTGGAAATAAAGTAATGACGATAATAACCATAACAATATGCTTATAGTTATTAACATTATTACCTGTTTAATAGTTTTATTTAAAACCGTTTCGTGTCCGCTTCATTATTTTGTTATTATAATATGTTTATATGTATGTTTGGTATGAACGTGTGTATAAAGTTTATCCCAGCTCTCGTTGCATAAAAACGTACATACCGACACGTTTTTGGCACTTTTAAGTTACAATCATATTCACGCTGAGAAAAAATTCTTTATTTTTAGCTCTTACCCTTGTATCTGAATTCCTTCGCATTTCAGATTTAGAAAGTGGAAAAACATTGTAACTAAGGGTCTATTAATGGGAATAAAAAGCTATCTTTAGTTACGCAGAACTCTTTAGGTCAGCTACAACTAATTTAACATGAAAATAATTGCAATTCAATATACATTTTTATTATTGGACATAGTATTTTTTTTATTGAAAACATTTTCATTGTATCTGTGTCTACAATTTTTTCATTCTTCAAAACCTTCCAGAAAGTAAGACAAAAGATTGTAACTCTAGTTACAATTATTTTCTCGATAATAGGTCACAGGTTTGGTTGACTAAGTCATTTGTTATCATTGACTTATCATGATTTGATTCTGAACCTACCCCACGCGCAAGGAAGCGAATTTTAAATAAGGAAAACTGGAAAGATGCAATGTGTATAAAAAGAAAAAAAATTTGGTGAGGAGTTTATAAATAAAAAAGGTCAGCTTATTCTTAAAAAGCTATGAAGCCTAGGTGTAATACTAACTGTTCACGTAAGTGTTGTGAAAAAACTACAGAAAACCAAAGAAGTTTAATATTTAAAGACTTCTGGGAACTTTCTGAGATTTGTCAAGAGTCCCAAAAAAACAAATTACTGCCAGCTCAATTTCAACGAGTCAGCGTAAATGGTCTTTCGAATACTATTTGCTCACAGGTGAAGAAGTGAAAACCTGTAAGACAATGTTCTTAAACACCCTTTGGATTAGCGACATGTGGCTACAAACTCTTTTCGAAAAAATAGATAAGTTTGCTACAGGACACTTCTCTTATGATAAGAGAGGTTGTCACAGCACGCAAAAAATGCTGTTCCTGAGCAAGTGAAATAATCCGTTCGCGACCATATTTCTCAAATACCATTAGTAGATTCACATTACGTTCGAAAACGATTATCAAAACTTTACCTGGATGAACAGCTGAACTTACCAAAACTGCATAAACTTTATTTGGAATGGATGAAAGAAAACTATTCTGATCACCTAGTTGCAACTTTAAGCCAGTATAGAGAGATCTTTTGCACAGAACATAATATAGACTTTAATAAACCCTAAAAGGACCAATGTCCACGATGTGATTTATTCAGAAATGCAACAACTGCTGACAAAATTAATCTAGAATACGAACAAGCTTTACATATTGCTAATAAAAATGTAGTCAGAGCTTTAAAAGACATTAACAAACAACGAGCCGAGCACTCTGATTCTGTTGTTACAGCTTGTTACGATTTACAAAAATTATTGAATACTCCGCAGTCAGAAGTGTCAGCATTTTATTACAAAAGAAAACTAGCTACTTATAATTTCACGATATATGACATTGGTAAACATAAAGGGTATTGCTACTTGTGGGACAAGGTGACAGGACGCAAAGGATCTAACGAAGTCAGTAGTCTTGGGTTCGACTTTATTAAAACCAAGGTTCAAGAGGGGTATAAAGACTAACTTTTATTCTGATAGCTGCGGAGGCAGAAGGCGGTGCAATACATGCATTAATGGAGCGGAAAAAAAACATGAAGTTATCTACATTCCTCAGCAATGGGTGACTTTAATCAGATGTACAAAATCGAGCGGCGAGCCTTATGTGGTTAATGAAGTTAACCAAGAAATGATATTGGATTATAAACAACTTATGCTTCATTACAATAATTGGGAATACGACGTGAAGAATACAAGTCTCCTGGAGTAAAATTATGCACATTTGCTGTGCCAGTGACGTACCAAACACAATCAAGTTTCAATACGAATCTTTGAGTGACAGTGAGATGACAATTGATCTAGCTTATCGTAGACCAGTTAATCTTCGAGCATTTACGCGTCGTACTAATAGATCCGATCAGATCAGATCAGAAACTCAGATCGAACAAGAGATTCCGAACTACATTCTAAAAGCATATAAAGCACCTTTGCCTTTATCGTTAGCAAAGTACAAAGATTTAATGAGTTTGTGTAAAAGTCGAGCCATTCCAGCAGCCTATCACGATTATTTTACTAATTTACCCCATCTCAATTGTACTCAGTCAAAAAATAACTCTGATTCTGAGTAATAACATTAACTATTTCATTTCATGTCGATTTATAAATTATACTACCCTCCTTATTTTTTAAAGCATGCGCATAATTATCTATTTTGAGTTCTATTCTAGAATATTCAAGTGCATTTATTTGTTGATTTCTTTAGGATAAACTAATAATGTTATTTTTGATAACTTCTAATGTAAAGAATCTCTATGTTTATTAATTATTAGGACTGTTAATTTTTTTATACGTGTTCATTCTAAGTGTTTATTAAATAAAGTATTAAAAGTAATTGATTTAGTAAATAATAATTGATAAGTAAGTGATAAAGTATTAATATTATTTTCTACCAAAGAGGTGTGTTTTCTTTCAGTAGGTAATTGATAAAGCGTTTTTGTTGCAGTCAATTCTATAGTCTTGTCTTTGTTCCGTTTTATTAAGAAAATTAAAAGTATTCATATTAATCAACCAGTTTTTTATTCGGATCGTAACTCAAATATGATTAAAGTCATAATATAAACATACTCTATCTCAGATAAACAATACTCTTTGTATATGGTTTTAACAAATTACTCACATAATAGGATTGTAAGTCTTGAGTTACAATGTAATTTTTTAAAATATTTGTTGTGAAATTTCATTATAAGTCACAAAAGACACAAAAGAGACGTTTTAATGACTAAGTCAGTAGACGATAATAAAGATTTATCTATATTGATTCAAATTTTAAAGATATTTCTTTAGAAAAACGTTACAGAAGTCATCAAGAATTTTTAGAAACTTTAATGCGCCGTCCTCAAAAGTTACTGAAACTGATTTACCATGTTCTTCCTAGCAGGTGTCGATATCAACATTCTATATAATAATGAAATACCCATATACAACTTTGTTATTGGTAATATTAATAATATTGCCAATGGATGCATATTTGCGGCGTTTCAGGCTCTGCTGACTGTCGGCTCCCGCACCAGCTTCCATGACCGTGACTAAAAGTTGGGAAGAAGCCAAATTATGGACGCATGTGAAGACCTACATTAAGGGTTGACCCATCATCCAGGGCACTGAAGACATCCCGTCCGGTCCCTTTCCATGTAATAACTAAATATACTTATCTCTTAAAAAATAATGCAATATTTATTTTGTTAATGATTGCTGTAACAGTATGTAACATTATACGATAGATTCCAGCGTAGCGGAGAGATCTCCAGCTCTCCGTTTGTTAGTGAGGCCATATCCTCCCAATCTCGATATCGATGACCATGAGCATACATCAAGGTAGTGAAAGAAGTAGAAATAAAAATGTTGTATTCAGGACAAAAAATAGATAAAATAAATAGTAGGATAATAGAAACAAAGTCCTAAATAGGACCTATGGATAACCATGTTACTTTTTTCGGCGTACCCTATAAAACTCCAGTCGTATGTCCTACTTAATTTGTTTTCTGACAATTACTTCTGCATGTGTTACATTACATGCTTACAATTAAGAGAAATATAGTAAGGTTACCTGCAAAAATCTGCCAATCCGCCTTGGATCTGCATGGCGAGTATATCCTCCAGTTTCATAAAATGGGGAGACCCAAATTCAGCAGTAGGACGTTTGCAGATTGATATTATACTTTACAACAAAATGGGTCACACGGGTTTTTACTTTAAATAATATTAAAAGGAATTCATACATACTTACAATTATGAAATGATTAATGAAAGTTGATAAAACGATAGTTGCGTTTCAAAAAAATCATAGCTGGGGAAGATCTCTCTTGACCTTCATAGAAAACAGGCGTGATATTTTGCCTTAACCTGATAAAATTATATTGATAGTTCTTAAAATTTTGTGAATTGTCAAGATGTAAAAGTTTAGAAAACTATTCTTATAGTGATCATCAACATTTTCACGTAAGGTGTTATACATTAAGAGCATTAAAGAGCAAAAAAAAGAAGCTGTGCACCAGAGGGCTGAGTGGACATGTACGCAATTACGACCAACTCCACGAACAAATTGCTCCACTTATTTATGGTTAATGAATTTCAGATTTTATAATAGCACCGAGAGTTTTACGTTGTCGTTTACGCGTTTGTTCTACAAGGCCATTATTTTAAAGATAACTGAGTGGAACCCGCTAAAAAATTTAATATCGCTCGTCGTTGCTTTGTTAGTCTTGACCAAAGTTTTTTGCTGGAATATTAAAGTTTGAATACAGATTACGGTAATACAAAGTAGTTCTTTTGTTGCTAAATTACTTTTATCGTCAATATCTTAGTGAGATCTAGTACAGATTTACTATTTACACATTGATGAAGTAAGAAATTGATATAAGGAACGAATATTTGTTGCGAAATTTTTTACCATCACCGACATCTTAATTGTATACGGAGCGTCCGTTTTGGAGTTTTGAGTTTCGCGAATATATTTGATTTGGTGAGCTACATGGAAGTAGCTACCTTGCTACCTGACCGTCATAATGATGTCACGTTTATATGATATGAATAATAGAATGAGAGAATAGTAGAAGTTTGACACGAGTGAATAGGTATCTTCTAGCATGCTCCATCCTAGATTGCGTCATCACTCAACACCAGGTGAGACAGTGGTCAAACGCAAACCTATAAACCATAAAAAAAAGAAGTAGAAGAAGGGAAAGGACAATATTGACACGACAAAGATTGACACAGGGGAAGACAGTATCACGGACAACATCAGGTAGTAGTTCGAGGACGTTAGGTCACCGACGAATTTGTTCTCTATAATGTTTACAGGTAAGCAAATGGCAGACGGTCCAGATGGTGGTAAGTGAGCAATGTCTGCGCATTGATATCTGCTACATTAAGGGAACGGACACGTTACTCACATCTTTGGGACTTAAAGAATCAGTTTTATTGCTCTTTTTGAAAAGGCCCCTTTACTTTATCCAGGGTTGAGAGACTATCTGCTTCAAGCCACATTTTGTGACAGATTTAACATGATGGTCTTTTTTCACTCTTATGTCTTAAATATAAGAAAAAAATGTACTTTAGTAATGATGCGTTTTTTTGGGCCATTTGAAAGTCATTTTTTTTTAAATCACATTTTAAGTTCGCTTGGACCAAACAGCCTTTCACCCTCCAATATGTATTATACTTGTACTTGGAAAAATCGCAAGGGAGTTAATAAAGCGATATAAAAGTTTTTGTCAAATATCATGTTCATGGAGCATCTAAAGCGGATAGTCATTTAGCATGATATAAGTTTTGGGCCACCAATAATGATGTTCATACAAAAACATGATGAGCCTGCAATTTTACGTTCTTTTTCCATAACATAATGTTGAACTACTCGGTATTCTACAAAAATATTGATAAAGGTAAAAAGAAGCTTAAAATTTTCTATCAAACGTTTAAGTGAAAAGTTCACGTGAAAAACTCGTTAACTGTGCCATGCAGATTTGAGCGTCGCAACTTTTCAAATTTCGTCTGAATATTAACTAGGTACATCCCTTTTGAATCCGTGACTGAGGATTTTAACCTTCGAAAACTCCATCAAAAAGGTAATTAAGATGAATTAACGATCACAGAGCCGCGTTCCGTGCTGGCCCTCAGCTGTAACCTTTATTCCTCCTAATTGGCTCCCACGCCACATAATTTTTACACCAAATTGCCGGACTAACGATTAAATTCACTCGATGTCTACCTCTAATTTTTGGGACAATAGACTAGTTCAAATTTTAAAGAAATATGTTAATCTCGATCATTGTTTCAGTCCGTCGGAGCGGAAGATTATAATTATAAAGAAATCGTCGAAAGCAGTTGCTTTGTTATTGGAACCATCCAGTCGGGTGGGTGCTTAATGGATCTTTTGACTAAATCTTTTTCAAGTCGTGAATGCCATCGTTTTCCTTGTTCGAGACACTCGAGTAACAGAAATAAAAGAGAAAATAATCACCGAAATGACAAAAGACTGCTTTTACTTAACGCGTTTAGTTGGGACTGTAATCTTAAGTAGAGGAATATAGCTTTTTATTTACTTCTTGTTATGTTTTTACACAGATCTTATTATTTATTTTCTTAAGTTATCGCGAATTCAACACATAATAAAACTACGTTTTAACAGTTTTAAGCGCGGTATTTTATTTGATTTTTATCATTCCGACGTTTCGGCCAATTTTCATTAGCCGTGGGATAGCATCTATCCCATCCTAAAGTCTGAACACGCATTTGTTGATAGGATAGCAGGGTGGCATAGAGAGGTGAAATAAAGGGAATGTCACGTCATCGACGTCACAAAGAAGGAATGAGGGGTTATCCCCTCATAAGATAGGGAAGATAAGATAAGATAAGGGAGATAGAAATTGGAAAGGAAGGTGGAAATTGGCCGTTGGAACTCTCACTCATCATATGAAGCATAATTAACTCAAGGGTTTTTTTATTGCAGAGTTCAGCAGACAGACAGACAGTCCACCTGATGGAAAGCGGTTACAATCGCCTATAGACATTTGTAACACCAAAAATGCCACAAATGCGCTCCTGCTCTCTACAGGGAGATTGGAACCTGGCCACTAATGCCGGAATACAACTAAAGTTGTTATGGCGGCATACTCTAGGCCGGGGGTGGTAGCCATCTAGACGAGAAAATACCTTACTACCTGGCTGTGGGTTATTTTGTGGTGGTTGTTTACGTAGGCTAACCATATCATGTCTCCTCCTACAGACCGCCCCACGCCAAGAGAGCTTGAAGATGCCGGGGGTAAAAGTAGTCCCCCGGCAGTGGAAGAAGCCTCGTGAGGCTCACACCTGCCAGGGCTGCGGAGAGGCTACGTCATATACCCGTAGCCCTGGCATAAGGCGAAGGACGGAACACCCAGGGGTTTTAGTGGGTATCCCTAACTGGGGAGTGGTAATAGCATGGCACCAGTTCTGACTGGGCATGCTAGTACCACCCCCAATCTGGCGAATCCCACACTAGGTCGCGAACTATCCTCCCAAGGTTCTGCCCTTGTCGCGGCTTAGTCCTCAAACGGATTTCCCCTCGATAAAAAAAAAGTAACACATATAGCTAAAAATTATTTTACTTTATATTTGTCTATTTCAGGCAAATTTTTACTTTTCAAAAGCACACTTATGTTACTTAATATAAGATTTTAATTTTAAAAATGATCATCAGCGAAACATAGTTTAAATAAAAATAGTTCCATTTGATATAAAAAAAAATATTAACAATTTGATAAGTCGTGACTGTTAATTAAAAACGATAAACAATGTGTAATGTTATTACCTCCTTTACATTTATTCGTTTAACTCACAAAGTAAACCATGTTTCCTTAATTAAAGTAACAACACGTGTGCCATCGGTCGTCTAAGGTCAGGTGTCAGGGAAACCTCTTTTGATTCACATACGGGACCAGTGAAAGTTGAGCTTTGGTTTTCCTTTTACTTGGCATGTTATTGCAACGGAAAATTATTATGAATATTTGCTCGTCACTTGTTTGTTTTGTTTTCGAGTAATAAGCTTTTGTTTTCACGCGCTTTTAGCATAATAAATGTAAACATCAGTTAGTACTAAACGTTGTTATGGATGCAATGCAGTCAGTTTAAATCTGTTTTGATGTTCAAATTCGTTTTTATCAAAATAAATTCCACTGGAGTACTTTTTTGAAGATCATACATATAAATTAAAAATTGGCAGCGATTGGTTACATAGATTATATTAACTTTACTATAACTTAGTTTATTTTTAGTATTTAATTGTATTTTTTTTTAAATCACGATTTTACTTCTTATTTTAGTTTTAAATATCATGAAATACATAAATATAAAACATTAGCTAACTATGGCTAACTAAGTTATAAATTGAAATCTATGTACAATTCCTATTCTATGTACAATCCGCAAAAGACGCGGTGAATCAGTCATATGACTAAAATGGCGTGGCAACATCTTTCGTTAACAATGCAAGCACAAGCACACAAGTAAAACATCAATTTTAAGAGGCGGAGTTTTATTGTTACCTGTTTTGGGTTTTATAAGAAGGCAATAAAATCGAAGTCTGTAAACAAAGCGAGAGCAGAATAAAAAATGAAAAGGGCCTCATCAATCGACAAAGTGCATATTGCAACTGAACACGAGTAATTGTTTCCTTTAGTTTAAACACTTCAGAACATCCTGACTGGTGTATATGAAATTTAAGAGTGTGTGCGTGGATGTCGAAACTTCATGAGCCATTCAAAGCAAAATGTTAGAGAACGGATCAAGCAGGAATTTGGTTGACCGTACATATATCGCGTCGCAACGTGTTATTGCGGTTAAGAAGCGGCAAGAAACTTGCCAGCAACACGTCCGGTTAAAAATTCTTATACTATTACGACGATATGTTTGTAGCTGCTATATTTTGCAATATGAAAAAGTGGTCAATTGCATTTGATTCACGCTTAGTAAGATTGCGTGGTGACGACGAGTTTCTACTATTTTTGGTTTCTGAGTACAGAACTTTAACAAGGTAATTAATGATATATCAGTTTTCGAGTGATGGTATACCATTACTCGAAAACTGATAAACGTATCTTTTTTATAATTAATTTTGTTTAAAAGTATATTTCAAATTCTACCAGCGGTAATAATTGAGAAACTGTTCCTCTTCTAGGAGGGCGGGTCATATTATATCCACTAATAAAAAAATACTTAATAATAACTATACGATTTTTAAGACCTATTTAAATTAGACATAATAATCCACACACCTATGTCCCTACACTGATTTTTTTATCTCTCAGTTACATGTATGTTGTTGAATCCTAATTTTTAGACGTTTTGCAATTTTACAGCATTATTTTATGTAACGTTTAGAACATACATTTTATCTCTAAGTATATATAAAACCAATAATTTTCAAAAAAAAGGTAATGACATACACATAGACTGACAGATAGAAATAGCGAAGTCTATGTGTATTGTGCATCGTCGTATTTCAATGAAATTTGATGTAGGTCTTGTTTGAAATAAAAAGCTATAAATATTTTGTAGAAAACAAACTCAATTGTTTATAAAATTATTTTGTACTCTTGCTAGTATTCCAAAAAAAATTGGAATAACAGAAAATACTAAAGAACATTTGATTGATGTCTACATTTTTGATTCTGCGATCTATCTAAACAGTTATTTTTTTTATTGCTGAAGCACAGCAGACAGGCTGACGGCCCAACTGTGGATGGAAATTGGTTACAGTCGCCTATGGACATTAGCAATACCAGAAGTGCTGGTAATGTGATAAGGGCCTTGAAGGGACAACTAGAACCTGGCCACTGATGCCGAAACACAACTCAAAGTTGTTATGGCGACATACTCTAGAGCAGGGTTGGTAGATGTCCAGTCGGGCAAATGCCCTGCCACCTGACCGTGGCTTGTTTTATCGCCTCTTACGACAGGCCGCCCGGTCGTAGGAATTAGTATTCTTTTCCGTTCTTGCAAGGAGACAGACAGACAGTTCACCGTAATTGTGTTTAGAGCTTAAGTATTATAAGATTACGACAAATCCTCAGTTAACAACATTAAAAGCAGAGCTCAAATTATGGTGGTCCTTCTCTTATCTACCTCAGCAAGTCGACGGTCGTTATTCAATAAAGCGTCGTCTATGTAGGGTACGGCCTTACTACTGGGTATTTGTATTAGTCTCAATATCTTTCACTAACATTTGCAATAAAAAATAATATCTACTGTTAGTGCGAGACTTATATAACGAAACACGTAGAACTTTGAAAACTGCTTTATTTGACTTTTGAACGAAGAATACCGATCTAAAGTACAATTAATTAAAAGTTATGAATCTCGCACAATAATTAGCCACCCTAGAGATCTATTATGACATGTGCATCCGGGCAAAGTGGATGTGAGAATGATCTTTCATCACTAAGTCCACTCGTCTTTATATCCAAATAGTAAACAAAACTATTGCCACAGTACAATAATAGGTAAGTATTACTTGGAGCAAATGTTATTAACACTGCATATTAGGTTGGGGAAAAAGTTTCTTCGCATTTTATATAAAAATTCAAAAGGTTTTTTTATAAAGTTTATTTACATTTGACTAAAGTATGTAGGTGCCATTTTGTTGGATAACTTTTTGCCATCTTGTAGGCAGGGACGTGATCCCATTGCTATAAAAATTTTCGGGCTTCTGATCAAAAAACTGCGACAAGTGCTACATCGTAACTACTAATATGCCGATCATGCTCCACTTTTCAAAAAATGGCATCAATTTTGTCAGTAACAGGGCGACCAAAGCGACGTGCATCGTTGACATAAAAATTTCCGGATTGACAACGCTTAAACCAAATTTGCGCTACTCTCACAGATACTGCATTAGGTCCATAAACATCGCAAATCTTTTTCGCGGCTTGTGTTGCATTTTTACCTTTTTTGTAGTAAAATTTTAAAATGTATCGTATTTTTTCATTAGATTCACTCATTTTAACATTAAGAAAAACAAATGAAAATCGCACATTTTCCTAATTTGAATTTGGAATAGCTTTAAAGTGCGGATAGCTTTAAAGCTCTGTCGCTTTAAAGCTATCCGCACACAGACATTATTATTTCCATTGCTAGGTTGCAATAATATCGAACAATTTATTCATACCGTACACTAAGCAAAACAATGCCCGCAAACTAATAGAATAGAATACTTTATTGTTAAACGGTATACATAAAGGTGGTATAAATAGAACTAAGAAACATGAGATGGCCCGATGAGAGCGTACAATAACATTTGTTACATAATTACGTATAATTAACAATTATGTCCTAGATTAATTAATCAACATAGTTTTCATAAATTTTTATACTACCATATTATTTTTTTAATAGATGTTAATTTTTATATATTTAGAATGTCAATAATAGAGATGTTAATGATTTGCAACATTATTTTCACTATAGGCGTATTCTGGTTATATAATTTGATCCATGTCAGTCTTGAAATTCCCGGTACTTAAAGTACCGCAGCATTTAAAAAATAATGTAAATTATCGTTTTAGTAAAAACTGTTTCGCAATAAGCTAATTTTATGGACCCGAATAACTACAAACCGGTCCCGGATTTTTTTAAATAAAAATTAAACTATATAAAAAATTTCACATATGTTTTTACATAAAATTTGGTATCAATCAGTGAAAAAATTACATTGGAATTCGAATTTATTTATTCTGGCTATATTAAATGATTTCCAGAAAAAATTCCGCGGGATTCCCAGCATAAAAGAAGCACAATTTTACTAGAACAACAAGAACTAGCTGTTGATCAGCAAAACCGCATCGAAAAAGCCAGTAGTTTTTACGTGAATCCTGAACAAAGCTACTAACAGATAGGAAATCGAAAAAAAATACATCGTGTTCTCCATCGTTTATATAGTCTATTCCAGTTGTTTTTTTTTTAAATAGTTTCAATGTACAGACACGGCAGGTTTAGAATTTTACAATATTATAGATAAGTAAATTATTGCCAATAATACTGTGTGTGTGCCGGTAACCTTCAGAAAGTGACATATCTGTCCATCTGTTTGTTTGCATGTGTGTCACTATGATCTCGGAAACTACTGGGTATAAGTACATATTTTACATGAATGTGTATTTTATATGACGTTATACAATTGTGGTGTAGTGAAAAACTGAGTGTTGTTTTTTTATTTAGTATATGTACTACATAGCAGTACATAGACACGTAGTATCGATTTGATCGATTAGTCAGATATAAAAAAATGTTTCTTTTTGTATTTAGATAGAAAGGTAATTGCATAAATCGGGAATATTGTGTCTCACTCTAACTCTAACACTTTAGCACTACGAAGTTGAAAAAAAATATAAGTTGAAAATAAGTTTCAAAAATACTTTAATGAAAATTGGTTTGAACAATATACACCGAGTTGCTTATGAGATATGGTAATATTTCTATCAAATGTTTTTTAGGCGTTGTTACCATGTGACACAGACAGTAGACATTTGTCGCCCTTACTAATTTATTACCCAATTATGTTTGTAAGGCAAAGCCACTCTGTAGTTTGTAAATTTACCAGATTATTAATTATATAATTACTATATTTATAAAATAACACGAAAATTCACTACCAGAGCTTACTGTTTAAATTTTAAAGTATTTTTTTTATCCGTGCAGGAGCGTCTGCCGTAAGAGCGACAAAACAACCCACAGCCAGGTGCTAGGGCATTTGCCCGTCTGGATGGCTACCATCCCTGATCTAGAGCATGCCACCATAACAACCTTGAGTTGTATCCGGAATTAGTGGCCAGGTTACACACTCCCTTAAGAGAGTAGCAGCGCAATTGTAGCACCTTTGGTTTGCAAATGTCCATAAGCGATGGTAACCGCTTTTCATCTGGTGAGCCGTTGTCCGTGTGTTGAACTCATGCAAACAAAAAAATTAAAAATGAAGAGGTAAATTATTCAATGACGTTGTTCGTTATAATAAAACTACGTTTTAACGGTTTTAAGCGCGGTAATTTAATTCGTTTTTAATATTCCGACGTTTCGGCCAGTTTTCAGTTAGTCAGGTGGTAAATTACACTAGGCTCCCATAGAGTAAATAATAACCGTAAACAAAATTAAAACTAAATAATTAAAATGAACAAGTTAGTGGTCGGCTAAACAAAACTTTCACAATACTCATTCATACTTAACATCTTTGACTACTGAAAATCGGCCGAAACATCGGAATAATGAAAATCAAATAAATTACCACGTGTAAAACCGTTAAACTGTAGTTTTATTATGCATACTAGTCGCGAAAACTTAAGAAAATTCTATAGTTCGTTATTATATCATTTTAATTGTGTGTAATAGCCGTGAGCAATAAAACAATCATAGCTATTACAAAAATATATGTTTTGACAAAATGGAAGTACGTTCGACTAAGGTGTCAGAGATTTAACAGTAAATATTAAATAAAGAGTAGACTAAAAATATTTTTAGCATTGACGCCTTACATTTGCTTCATTCTGAGACCTTGGCTAATTTAAAAGTGGTCGAGACGTCAGATTAAAAAAGACATATTAAACCCATATTGGCTTAACGCCATTACATTATTATCTTTATATAAATAAAAATGAATCGTAGAAATTTATGTATGCTCATAACATGAAAACGAATATACCGATTTTGATGACGAATTATTTAGATTCGCAACTAGAACCGGTAAGTGGCACTGGGATTGGGTCCTAGATTTTTATTTTGTCAGGGCAGGACAACATCTGCCGGGACCTCTAGTTTAAATGAAACAAAATGATTTTGAAATTATAAATCTTATACTAATATATAGAGCTGAAGAGTTTGTTTGTTTGTTTGCTTGAACGCGCTAATCTCCCGAACTACTGGTCTGATTTGAAAAATTCTTTCAATGTTAGATAGCCCATTTATCGAGGAAGGCTATAGGCTATATATCATCACGCCAAGACCAATAGGAGTCGGGCACCAATGAAGAATATTTCAAACTCGGGGGGGTTACTTACTTTTTTAAACAATTCGTCGCGGGCGAAGTCGCGGGCAGAAGCTAATTTTTATATAAACAAAAAGTGTCTGTAAAGGCATGCCTGGTTGTACATCAAGAGCTGTCACTGCCAACACTAATGTATGACAGCGAATGTTGGTTATGGCAGAAGCATGAAAGTAGGTTAATCGTAATTGAAATGAGAGCTTTGAGAAGTAAATGTGAGTTTAAGTTGAATGATATGATAAGGAACATTGTGGATTGAAAGAATATATAAATAATAACAAGATTTGAGAAATTAATGTTAAAGGGATTTGGACATATAAAGGGAATGAATGAAAATAAACTAAGAAAACAAGTGTATGATAACAGTGTGGGTGGAAGAGTTGGTTCCGGTAGACCGCGACGTACTTACCAAAATCAAATCGCAAATGTTTTGAAAACTGATCAGCTAAAAAGCACTTATAGTAATAAACTTGTATGTATGAAGATATTAGTGAAAGTAGATGAAGCGAAAGATGTATATCAAGATCGTAGTAAGTGGAGATCCATCGTCCCTCTCTATCTCTATGGGAGACAAGCATGATGTAATTTTCATATAAAATATTTAATGTTCTTCAGAAGCTACCTAATGTTATTAGTAATCATATTTCATGAAATTTTATAACTTTCCCATATAGTACAACAAAGTAACCAACCCTAATGCAATTTGCGATAATGTACATAACTGCGTACTTTGTATCACGAACGTCCTTCGATCTAATACGCGAGTATACATCAATATGCCCGCTCGAACTAAAATACGTTCCAGATTACGGGCATGCTGATCTAATCAAGTTGGCTGATCGAATATCGTGACGTTAGACATAAAATAAATAAGCACAGAAGCAAACTCCTGCTTACCTTGAAAAGGACTCGTTGAATAATTGAGCTATATAATATCGGCCCTTCAACGTCCCGCTGCTGGGCTTCGAACTCAATATTTTTAGCGAAATTGATAGTATACCCATCACGCTTTTTCAAGGAGAGTTGGTGAGTTACATTCATATCAAGTCAGCTATCAAATATCGTGTTAGACATAAAATAAATCATCACAGAAGCATAACTCCCGCTTACCTTGAAAAGGACTTTCTATGTCTACTTTAAGGTAAGGCAAGGTAAGGTAACAAACAGACAAATAGAAGTATAAAAATACAAAAGATAGTACGGCGGCCTTATCGCTAAAAAGCAATCTCTTCCAGGCAAGTCTTGGCAGGGATTAATAGATTTTTAAAACTGACGGTGGTGCAGTCTATAAATAATGATGATAAATTTACACAGTGCATATAAGTACAAAAACAATATAACTATATATACATATGTGTATATACACATACGTATACGCACACCGATATATTCATATGACAAAATACACACAAATATAATTCGGTATACAACAGATTAGGAATTACTATACGCAATAGAAAAATAATGCTTCTGAACCAGATTTTTGGAAACATTGTAAGGATTTGGCCCGTCTTGTAGCAATAGGTAGCTTATTCCAGAGACGCACAGCCTGGACAGTAAAAGAGTGATTACTATTTTAGTTATATAATACTAGCTAGCCCTTCAACGTCACACTACTGGTCTTGGACCTTTACCATTTTTTATTGGGAATCTCGCAAGCAGAGGACAACCCATGTAATAAAAAGTGTTTACCGTCGCCTACAGACGTAGGCAACACCAGGGGGGTAGTTAAGGCGTCCCTTTACGATGGGATAGGGGGATGGGATAAATAGGGAAGGAAGGGGGGTAGTGGGCCACGGAACTCTCACTTACCCCAGGAAACTCGATAACTTAATGCTAACCGATGAAGCCGGCCCTAAGACCTGTAATTATGATAATGATTCCAGCATGGCTCTCATCATGATAGTCATTTTACACTCCATTTAAAAATCACAATAATATGTATGCGCGAGAAATATAAAAAGCAATTTAATAATTTTTTAACTAAAATTAATAGTTAATAGCATATATATCCACGGCTTTTAATTACTACTTTACACCGGCGAGGCATTGACTCTATTAATTTTTGACATTTCGCAAGAGAAATAGAGTTCCATTCTTCTAAAAAAACGTCGTACAGCTCTCTTAAATTCCCACACTGTGTATTTGAAACCTTTTTCTTTACTTCGAACCACAGATTCTCTATTGGGTTTAGATCTGGGCTGTTAGCTGGCCAGTTTAAGACAGAAACTGATTGCGCTGTAAGAAATTCCTTTACGGTGTGTGCAGTGTGCTTTGGATCATTGTCACGCTAGAATGTCGAAATAACCGGTAAAACGCCTTCAGCATAAGGTAACATTGTTTCTTCCAGTATATTTTTGTACTGGAACTGAGCCATGTCACCTTCTATCAACTTTATAGGTTCCACACCATGTCCAGAAAAGCACCCCCAAATTTTCATATTTCCACCACCGTGCTTTAATGTAACTTTCGTGTACTAAGGGTCGAATTCTGTATTCGGGGGACGTCGTACATATCGTTTTCCATCAGAACACACTCTGTTTATTTTCTTCTCGTCAGAAAAAAGTACATTTTTCCACTGTCGCACAGTCCAGTTTTCATACTTTCTCGCAAAGGCAAGCCGGGCTTGCCTGTGGCAAAGTTTCAGCATGGGTTACCTTTCTTGCTATCCTACCGTGCAATTTTTCTTCTACCAAACGTCTTCGAATAGTGCGTATTGTTGAAGGGTTGTTTTCACCAAAATATTCTTTTCTCAGCTCATTGGACGCTTTAAAAGGATTTTGTTTTGCCATACGAACGATGTTTCGGTCATCTCGAGGAGTTGTTTTTCTCTGTTTAGGTACACGTGGAACATTCGAAGTAGTTTGATACGTAGCAAAATGCTTTACAGCGTGGAAAACCATCGTTTTTGAACATTGCAGATGGTCGGCTATCTTTTTATAAGACCAATTCTTCTGGCGAAGTTTTATCATTACTTCTCTTGTAGATTTATCACAAATTTTATTTTTTCCCATTGTTTTTTCATAAGTACTTTGAGACTTTTAATCTTTTACAGCACTAAATGGCGCCAAAATTATACAAACAATAACAAATCGACTGAGTGATCTCTATTTAAATTTGAATAAAGGTAAAAACTATTTAGCGCTCTTAATTACGTGACCAGCCAGTAAATAGGAATACTATGTTTAGAAGCAGTGTAAAAAGTTTGTCTATTTATGTTTAGTTAATTATATCAATGAATATCTGTATTAATGAATACAGCGGTATTTTTTACGATATCGAGAGAAATTAAAAAATTGCATGCAATTAGTTTTGCGTCTTAGATTGAAAAAAATCTTCACTTTAAATCAGCGTTCCTAATTGTATGACCACCACTGTATATATATATATATATATATATATATATATATATATATATATATATATATATATATATATATATATATATATATATATATACACACACACACACACACACACACATATATATATAAGAAAAAAGAAAAGAAAATTAAGAATAAAAATACGACAGAGTTCGGAACATGTTACCTAATGTACCGATTTCATCACGATGATAACCTTTACAGTCAGTACTTGCTGATTGGAACAATGTGCATATTAATTAAGAAAAACTAACTAGGCAGTACATTCACTTTTTGAGTCCTTTCAAACTTTTTGTATTAGGCGCAGATAAGTTAGCCACTAAACTATCACGGTTTTTACTTAAGCCGTAAACGGTTTTATTAGATTTGAGAAGAGAACGTTGATTTAGATAATACATATTTATACCTGTCTCTTATGGACATTCATAAAAAGTGCATTGAAGTGGATTACTAATACAACTAAGCTAGTGATAAAGTGCTTCCGATGCAGTTATAAGACTATTATGACATTGTAATTCAATTGAATGAAATAAATAATTAGCCCTAATGATATATTATATTAGCCTATTATAGTCTCTCACTTTTAAGTTTGGGTTTCTTTATGAGAATGGATTGTATGGCTGTCTTGCTAATCCAATTTATGTTGGCAGAATTCATATATCAGCAATCTCGATATGCATGTTACTAACCACGTACAAACAGATTATTTTTTTATAATTTTTCCATACGTCAAGCTGAGGAAAATTACAAATTTATTTTTTCACTTTCTCCCTAGCGACCGGCTAAAACACCATACACGTTTAACCCAGGCACATCAAACATTTGTTCTTGACAAACAATGTCCGGGTTTTCGTTTGCAAGATTTAAAATTTAACCTTTCTGTCTTACCGTTCTGGGAATATATCATTGCCAAATTTTTATTTTGGATTTGTACGTTTCATTTAAAATCAAATGTTTGCGTTGAGCCACAATGCTTTAAATGAAAATGATACAAATAAGCCTATGGGGAACTAACCGATATTTGCTGCAACTAGACGGCGTTCTAGTCAGTATAAATAAATCGACAAACATTCATACATACATATGTTGTTGTTTTGACTTTCACTAACGTCAAATAATTGAATTGTTGTACCTGAAAGACCAAATTTTAATACACATTTAAGATTTTCCACTTTAACGCAATTCCTGCTTAACATAATATGATATTCTACAACATTTTTATTCATGTTTAACAAATATATTTTTTAATTTTTAAATAAAACTACACAGCTACTACATAGCTCTTTAAAAAGCACACAATCATAGTATAATATACTAGTTTTCCACGCGGCTATGCAGAGAATCATACACTGGAAATTAGCTCTATTTTACTTACACGAATACTTAATTAGACCTTTATATATCGCGAGCGAAGCCGCGGCCAAAGATGAAGAAATATGTAACTGATGGTGAAAACCGCTAAAAATCCGTTGCGTGAGTTAACGGGTCTACAGACAGACAGACAAACGAGGAAAGCGACTTTGTTTTATACTATGTAAAAATTCATTTTAAAAGTGAAGTATTGAATTATACGTTAGTACAATAAAGAAAACTTAACATATATTGTATTCTAATGGTCTTATTCATATTGAGTTACAGTAAGCTTGAAGACTTTTTTGTGGTTCTTAAAGAAGCCTTCAAACTTACTCTAACTATATATGAATAAGACCGTAAGTATTTATGTTAACTGAAAGTATACATACATACTAAGTTATATAATATTATAGTTAACACTTTATGCACATCAAAATAAATAATGACAAAAATAAATGTTTATAATACTTTTTAAGGTAGTATGATATAATATGTATGAATCTTTTACAAAACGAGATCCAGGAAATGCAATGTGTTAATTTCCAAGCATAATACTGTAAAACAAATACGAATGAAAGGGAAACATATCACGGCTCTCCACGAGGCATGTATAAATTCATACCTGTCAAGTGACACCACAGGCTTAAGTTTTATCACTATGTCCAGCCAAAGAACCCCAGTATCGGCGCTAGTCTGGGCGACAGGAAATAATAGCCTTAGCTCCTACGAGGTAAGAACCTACATGAATTTTCTGTTATTATCTTTGTTATTTAATTCATTTAATAAACTTATTGAAAAACGAAAAAGTTACAATCAATCGCTTTATGTGTAGTATTAAAAACCTTTAGGGGTTATATTAATACTATGGTTGACAATTAAATACTACTTAATCCTGTATCGGATACAAGGTCCAGGTAGATCCGAAAACTCCGATTATGTTTTTTTTTTATAGCCTGTAGCAGGCAAACAGGCAGACGGCCCACCTGATGGAAAGTGGTTACCGTCGCCTATGAACGTTTGCAATACCAGGGGTGTCACCAACGCGTTGCCGACCTCTAACAAATTTTATAACGCCCTTCTTAAAGAACCCCATGTCATAGCGCAAAGGGAAAACCGCGGCGGGAAGTTCCCTCCAGAACATTGTTGTACGCGGAATAAATGTTCTAGAGAACCGTTGCGTAGATGAGCGTGGGAGCTCAAGGAAATGGGGTGAATATCCCGTCGCTGGCGAGCGGTGCGGTTATAAAAGTGAGGTGTTGGCACCAGATCAAACAGTTCCTCGGAACACTCCCCGTTATACAGGCGGTAAAATACGCAGAGGGACGCAAAGTCTCTTCGAAGGCTAAGCGATTCTAAACCGCCTGTAAGTATGGGATCGTCGACGATACGAACGGCGCGACGCTGGATGGAGTCGAGGAGGTCAGTCTGGTAAGCGGGTGCCCCGGCCCATAGGTGTGAGCAATAATCCATATGCGGTCTGATTTGCGCTTTGTATAGCGCAATGTAATGAACGAATTTAATAAAAATATGTCCTCAAATGAGTATTAGTTTTGATACAGAAGTTATATTACGATACAGTTTAGAACTTACGAAAATCACTATCACTATGACTTGTATTTTAAATTAAATTATTTCAAGCAGATTTGACGGATTTAACCTTTTGGGAGAAATAATATAGTTGTATGCAATAAATTTTATATAGGTATCTAATAAATAGGTCTATATCAATAAATGAAATTGAAGTAGTGTGTTTCAGTTTGATATCTTCTAGGATTCAGAAGACATGTATATAGGTATAAAGTCCATGTCCCGTGCAAACGAAGTGGTAGGCAAAGTTAGTTTTAAAAGTAAACGGGTTACCAATTGCCTTTTGTACATTCAGGGCAAACACTGTAAGGGCCAGTCCCAACCCTCCAGGGCGCTGAGATTAATTCACTGAATAAATAAAAGTCAGCGGATTAGGCCAAAGTCGTTTCCCCCCTCTTAAGCTGACCTCGCGTGCTTTTGTGGAAAAATGCCCACCACATAAATAAAGTGTGGATATGGAATCAAAGTGAACAGACTTATTTGGGATTTGGTAAATAATTAGATTAGGTAAAACCTATTACTGGTATTTTACATATTTCATATATTATAATAGTAGTAGAAGTCTTGGTAGCGTAATGGCTAGTTTACGCGTCCCAAACTTAAAGGCCGCGGGTTCGATCCTGGCCAGAACGCATGCATCAAATAGACAGTTTTCTGACCTAATGTGCATATTGCTATAATTACCACGTACTAACAACGTATAAGGAAAACATCGTGATGTAACCTGTACATCGAGATAGCGGTATCAAGCCTGCCATACCGCCTTGGACAAGTGTGGTAGGTATACTGTCCGATCCCCTATAATGGGAGGCCCGAGCAGCGGGACATTTATGGGCTGTTATTATATATGAAACTTTTTTAATGCATTAATATATATATACATATACATATATATAAATACATACATACATATATATATATATATATATATATATATATATATATATATATATATTATAGCATTAAAAAAGTTTTATGCACATGTATATGTATACCTACATCTTGAATATTTAATTATGAGTTTTGATTGTATATCTAGTTAGTACATAATAATATGCTGCATTATAGAATGAAATAGAAACGTTATATTCTCACACAACAATTTACAAATAATAAAAACTTCTTATGTGAGACTGGTGCCTATTATAGATCTGTATTACATACAGGTCACTAGTGCTTCACTCCAATTAAAAACAAAAATATCACTAAGCAATTAGATATTGTTACAAATATGTTTACTGCCTGAAACAGCTAGCGACAAACGGCCCATCTGATTGCCTTTGGATGATAGTAACAAGTTGGTAAGCTCTTTCTTAATATTTTGCAAGCTATTAACTGGATAGCTTCCCGCGGTTTTTCCGGAACGCTATATTGTGTGGCTCCTCAAAAAGGGCGTAAATATATTTAAAGTTTCGAAGAGGCAGTCAATGCATCAGTTTCATTAATATTATACAATTATGTCCAGGAGACACAGTTAACATTTACCATCAGGTAAACCATTTGCATACATGTAAAGATGAAAAATAGACCCAGACTACGCAAATGCACACAACACTATTTTGAAGACAGTTGAATATGTTAGTAGTTAGTAATAGTTGAATATAAATAGACGGTATACTATTATGGGGGATATATTAATCGGTATAATTCAAGCCATCAACAACCGACAAAACTTCATTCTTTTCGTTAAATATTTAGCTTTTAGAAATTTAAAACTAGAATATAGTTTACGAATAAAATATTAAGTATCCACGAACTAGTGATGTGAGTCATTTACTACATTTATATAGTCGATCGATTTAATATTAAATAAGTATTATAGATTTTTTCTATTTATAATATATTTGTTTTTCTATATAACCTGAGTTTGGAAATTTCAATGGCCATGTCTTACTTAATTTTTACTAAATTATATATTGTTTAGCAGTATTTACAGTACAATTTTAGAGATTCCTCTGTTTCTTGACTCTAAGATGAGGAGAGCTAAAGCTTGTCGCCTCTTAAATATTATTTTATACTAAATTCGCATAAATGCTGTTATGTACACAAAAGAAAGAAAATTTGCCATTTGCAAATTAGCAAGATTATTTTGACGGCAAACTTTTTCGATTCTTCCATGATCGCACAACAGTCTGATAATAAGAACATATACCAGTATTTATATGGCTTTCCCCGTGGAAACTTTTTGCTCACGTTAATTACACTTTCCTATTCTATGGCAAGTCCTGCCCTTTCATCTAAGCTCTGTAAAACAATATATATTTTTTCTGCACCACCTACATCGCCTGATTCAAATTTATTTCATTTAGGTTGGAAGAGATCGCTTTGAGCGATAAGGCCGCTTATTGTATTGCCTAGAAAATATTGTAAATATGGTCTGTTTTTGTAATTATATATTTTGGTGCGCAATAAAGTATTATCGCTCTCTCTCTCTCTCTCTCTTAATATACACGGAATTTTATAAAATCCAGCTCATATTTCAAAGAAGAATTGTTAATTTTTAGCACACAGATAGATGTATAGATAGATAGATATATAGCATAATACACAATTTTTTTATTAAACATTTATAATAACAAAATATTTAATAAATAAATAAATATGTTGCGTGTTATATTAACAATTGATAGTTATATAAATAGAAAAAATAACTTGTTTCACATCACTACATGAAACATAGTTCGTAGTATCGTGTAAATTGTGAGTCGTTGATATGTTTATTATGCCAGCAGTAGAACACACCGAAATCGAACGTGGATGCCACTGAAAAAACAACTTTTATTGGTAAAGCTTTGTAACTGTCCGGCTTTGATCGTGACCTGTGTGGTCCTGTTTATATTTTAACCATTAACCATTGATGTTATCAAAGAGTTGTTGGTATTAAGTTGAAGAGCACAATATATTTCTGTGCAATTCTATTTTCAAAACGTATTACTTTTTAAATTAAAAATAGTTGTATGGTGTTCTTGTCGCTTTAGCGTTCTCAGAATATAGTAGATTGTTACGCGAGAGGTGCAAGTGACCTATTTAGACACGAGATGGTTTAGTGTACGAGCTTAGCGAGGGCGCTAATAATTCGAGTGCCTAAAATATTCTTTTTTTCAAATGAAATAAAAAACATACTATGGCATTCTACCCGCCAGTATTTTTGACTGATAATAGTAAATATTTAGCTCAAATTTATGTAAATTAAATAATAATTTAGTGAAGAATAATTAATATAAGGATAAAATGATGTTAAAAAATTGTTGATATTTATTTATTGCCGCGATTTAACAGTGGCTGTAAAAATGTTGGGACATGAGTCGCATCTATGGTTTGAATAGTTTTCTAAATTTTTGACATCAGGGAGAATCGTTTCCCAGGGACGTAAAGTGCTGTTTTCATCCCTGTGATTAGGCAACTCCAAGCGTACTTTCGGAATACGAGAAATGAAAGTTGCGATAGTCACTAATGGTCTTATTCATATTGAGTTAGAGTAAGTTTAACGGCTTCTTTATGATTCTTAAATAAGCCTTCAAACTTACTTTAACACAATATAAATAAGATCATAGGACGTTAAAATAGATTAGCTGCTAAGGTTGGTGGTTCAATATTTTGGTTGCCGTAGCCTAATTACCTGGTAGGCCGCCTGCATAATTCTTTAGTATAAGTCCAGTGTCTTGAAAACAGTTATCCTCTCTATACTTTAATTTTATTGCAAATAATTGTACTAAGAAATTAATACTTACCATTAATAAATAAACATAACTCAACAAGTAAAACAGGGCAACTACGTCAAAAATACACATAATAATTACGACCTTTAATGAACCCTTTATGCCCTCATAATGAGTCGATAATAAACTGAACTAATGGCTTAGTTTGGTCATGTCAAAGCAATTGAAACATAATGCGAGTGGCTCTAAGTAGAATTATTTGTTTCCGTTGCCCAAACACACAGGAAACATTTGACTTTGTTCTAATGTCACGCACTTAAACATGAAAGTGATGGCCTTGTAGCAGGCACAATAATACTACTATGGAACTATTGTTTTCTATGGAGGTCTTCTTGTGATGATATGCTCGTATTATAGACAGAATTAACATTTTGAACATTTAAGCTAAACTAAGATTACGAGTTATGTCTGCTGGAATCAAGGAAGAAGGATACAAGAAATAATAAATAATCATCATCATCACAATCATCATAAAAATAAATTGAATATATTGCGTTATCGGTTAGTTCTACTTTGTTATATAGATGTTATTGGTATCGATTCATTATAATTTCACGTACGTAACATCTAGGGATACCTAACCTTATTCGTAATAGATATACGAGACTTAACGGGTCATTAAAATTGTTTTAAAAGGTGTCATTCAAAATCGTATACGGACTGCGATTATCATTTTTTTTTCTCTTGTTTAATAAGCCTTTAAACCTCATATAACTATTATGAACAAGGGATTTCTTGTTGTGCTGATAGTTCTTAGTATATAGTAGATTCTTTATTAACTTCGTATAAAAACATGCTTTTAATAATAAAATATTTTTTGAAATTAATAATATATTATGATAGGGATATGATATTTTTGCATATCAAAAATCGTCATAAGAATTATTTATGGCATCTTATATTCGCACAAATTGTTTACTAGGGAAAACGTTTCGCCGCTTTGTTTTATTTTATCGCTTGGTAGCTATATCTTTAAGCCTGATCTTAGATTACATAGTATACTGTTCATCAAATTCTTCGTTTTTTTTATTTGATTTATTATTGAAAGTGTTTTTAATTTATTTATATAAAGATCTAAAACAGTCTTCAATCTTTTTATTATCACGTAAGTGGCGGGAGTCATTATTTTTAAGTATTTCATTTATTTCAATTGGGAGAAAAAGGCTATCTAATGTGTTAGAGATGCAGTAGACTGTAGGTTTAGGTCGCTGGTTCAAAATTTCTGGAGCTTCCGAAATGAAACGACGAAAAATGATACTACGGGAGGCTTCAACTTCGTAGGCGTCGGTGGGAGGGAGCTTCTTTCCTTTCTTGGCTACTAACCGCGAACTACTGCTAGTCACGAACTATGATGCGCCTTACAAGGCGCCCTATATTTATAGAAGCCGCCTCCGCCGGCCCCCCGCTTCGCTGTAATACCCCCTTTAATTTATTTCTTACGGTTTTACATAAAAAGAACCTTATTGTATCTTATTATTACTACAAATTTCAGTACCCAATAGATCTCGGTCTATCCTGAGGGTCCTTACATTATTATATCCCATGGTTTCCGCATACGAGACGTTGTAATGGGCATTTTCCTCGCCCCTCGTTTCACTAGTATAAATATAAAGCGTCGAGGCTATTCGACCATGGGTTAACGAAGTCAAATATCTTGGCGTAACTCTCGATAAAGGCTTGTACTTCCACAAGCACACCAGAGAGGTCGTGAACAGAGCATACTGGACCCTAGGCCGACTCTATCCGTTGATAGGCAAGAAAAGTAAGATGAGCCTTAGAAATAAGGTGACTCTATACAAAACTTGCATCCGCCCCATCATGACCTATGCGAGTGTGGTCTTCGGCCACGCCAGCGACTACAACATCTGGAAACTGCAAAAGATCCAGAACCACTTTTTACGTGCTGCAGCCGACGCTCCGCGATATATGCGGCTCGCCGACCTGCATCGCGACCTGGAGCTTGCCTCCATCAAAGACTACATAATCTCCCTCTCGCGCAGATTCTTTGACCGTGCCCCCCATCACCCGAACCCTCTGGTGACGGAGACGGTCAATTACAAACTCACTCCGAACGCTCCCACGAGTAAACGACGCCCTCGCAATGTACTTATTGACGAGCCGGATGAAATTACCCGACTTCTCGCTATAATGAACCCCCGGGGCTCAGAAAATCAGCCTGGCATAACAGATGCAGACAAAACAGACGCCGGAGAGCCCCCGGCTCGAATCGTCTCTCACAGGGTTAAGACCCACCAATCGCTCCTCACTCATTACAGACACAAGTAGCCATACAAGATTAGCTTAGGCGTACTGCTGGAGAGTTTCTTCCGCCGCTTCTTCTCCTCCAGCTATAACACATTGCGAAGCGGTAGTAATGATAGACTAGGATCGGCTCCGCCGGCGGAGTCGATAACGAGTCCCCAAATAATCACTTCAGCCTGTTGGCTTAGCTCGTTCAGCCTTTTACGGCTAAATCCTATATAGAGTCAATCCCCCGCAGTGGTCGAGCCGAGGTCGACCCTCACAGGAGGTGCCTCCTCGAGCGTGCTGCTTCCGGGCTGAACGCCTCCGCTACCACGGAGTCGGGAAGCCCCAAAGTCCGGTATCGCTGAAACAGCCATCTGCGGCGATTAAGCTGGGTCTAGCTCAAAAAAAAAAAAATGTTTCTTTACCGTATTGTAAACCCATGCGCCGCCGCGCGCGGTCCTCTGCCTGCATTATCATTATGGCCTCGCTTGTGGATTAGTGCAGGCATACCTCACGGATCCCGGGCTTCAGGTTGCGTTCTGCGTCCCTGTAGCCTGGTTGCCGCTACCCTTTGGGTGCCGGGTTCCAGGCTGCGTTCTGCACGCCTGTAACCTGGTCCCATTTTCATTGAGTCCCGGGCTCCAGGCTGCGTTCTGCACGCCCGTAGCCCGGCCTTACTTACCGGGATCTATTGGGGTCCTACTTTTAATGAAAGACAAACGCTATAACATTTATTTCCTAGCAACTTAAGGCTATTGCAAATTATTACGTTTTTTAACACAAATAAAATAAATTTAAATAATAATACATAACTTCATACATAAGCTATACCCGTCTCAGTCCGACCCGTCTCTTTCATGCGCCTAATGGTCGCTTCCACATTATCTACGAGACTTAGCAAATTACATACAACATTAATAAATGTTCCTATCGCCTATCTAGACGGGTCGGTGAGTTTCGCCCATCGATGTTGTCGTCGTCAACATAATGAAAATTATGCGTATTTAAAAAGTATGTTCTCCAAATCACCAACGTCAGTTTCACAGGCTTGAAACTTATTATCAGCAATTATTCCAAACCTAGCTCTCAAACTCCAATATGAGTAGGTGCTGAGCAAAAATAGTATTGGATATCTCTCGGCAAAGCTCGCGTACACATGGAGCCAACGAAAGGGTTTCATTCATTGGCCTTCGCTGCCTCTGTGTGTACGCAGTCGGAAATATAGTATACAAGGTTTAGACATTTAGACAACCCCAGTTTGAGAAACCCCGTATTTGATAAATACTCTAAAAAGGACATAAATTCAGAAATTCAGTAGAGCGTCTAATTTATGACGAATTAATTCTGCAAACTTTTATCTCGAAACAGTACAATCGTGGTGTAAAATCTATTGTTGTACTTAAGATTCTAATTTGCATATCAAAGCTAACCGAGGATTGTTTAATAGAACTTTTTGAATTCATTACCAACCACAAGAATCAATAAGAATCTAATGAAGCGTATTCGAACGAAAATCTTTTTGTAAAGCCCACTTCAAGTCGATGGAGTCAAATTAGTGTGTTCTTGTAAATGAAAATTTTGTTTTTTTTTTGTACTTTTGGTACGATTGGCTTGGTTTAATTTTTTGAAGTCGAAATGTAATCTTAAGACGTGCCGGGTCAAGTTTGGGTGTTTAATGTTTTTCCAATTTTAAATGCTTATAAAACGGTTGGTACGTGAATTTGTATTTGTGCTCTATCTTTTTAATTTTCGGCAAACATTTTTTACGTACACCAGTAATTTTCTTCCATATAAATTTAGACGGACAAATTAGTTAGATCGAGCCCCAAGCTCTCGGAGTGAAGCCGGCTAAAGCAAGCCTGTTGTAGAATAGGAAGCCGTACTTGCCGCAGTGCGCTACTAGAATTTAGTATTAAATAATCGAATTAGTACGGATGAAAGGAAAGTTTCCAGTGGATACTATTAATCACTTAGTCGCAAACCACGTGTATACTACGTAAGACTATGCACAGAAGTTTTTAAATTACGCGTCACTTCACATCACGTTTTTGTTCATGTAGACTCCGTCTATACTATAATTCTTTCGACTAAATATGTACATTACGTCTTTCCTGGTCGTAGCACTCTTTATAAAGTTTCAGAGATTTTAATAATTAGATCTTAAGTTTTTGACTAATTCAAAAATTTACATTTCGCTAGCAAGGTAATGTTTAACTAGTGTGAACAAAGAACTAGATTCGTTCATTCTTTGAAAATAAAACGACAAAAAAACCACTCTTCAAGTTGTTGCCAATAACTCAGAATTTAAGTTATTAAATAATTAAGTATTCTAATTTTACTATTATTTAATGCTGGCTAGAAACGCAACACATGTAAAACCATATTTAAAAAAAACTATCTAGATCGACCTTAATAATACCCATTTGGCGCATATGAATTTCAATTAAAACTATTACAGTTATAAAACATACTTTCAGTGCCAACTTATATTTATTAAACAGCGAATGTTTTGATTTAGTAACGGTACTCGTTCATGGAGTATGGCCAATAAAAGCCTATTTTAATGGCGTTTGTAATATGACGAATAAACATGAATCATCTATAATGGCTTCATGGCATAAGTACGTTATGCTTTTCACTTTACGGATTTTAAGCCAAATATTTATAAATTTACTATGTTGCCATCCCTACATAAACATTTTACATATTAAAATAATTAATAACCACGATTTTCTGTCTAACCTGCTAACATTTCCTTGGTCAAATATGCCCACAAATTTAATAACGTATTATGTTCTCAAACTTGTATCTAACGGCGATTGTTAAGGAATACAAAAACCTGCCACTTTTGTTTACAAAATAAGCATAAGAGATTTATGTATTGATAATCATAGTCTATTGATATCATCGGTGTAAATACAATAACTATATGTATTATAAAATATTTTTTTTGATGTATTTAAGCTGAACAAATAGGTATAACAAGTAGCCGGGATCTTAATTTTTTTTAACGGGGGTAAAAAGTGAAAAATGCCGCCCTTGCTCGCCTATATTTTTACCTCAATCACCATCATCCTTTCAGCCATCAGACCCCCACTGATGGACATAGGCCTCCTGGAAAAAACGAAACAATGACCGATCTAGCGCTTCTCTTTCTGTGTAAAGTCTATTTTTTTAGATACACATACGTGGACGTGTAGAACATATTATATTATAATTGGTTTCCAAATATAGCTTCATCCCTTTCGCACGCACGCTATCCGTCCCCAAATGTGAGTGGGTTTCACTTGCCCATTGCACCGGTCGCCACGCACGCGTGCGTCTGTGCTTTTTAACCTATGTCTATGCGCCCCGTGAAAAGTAATTAATGTGCTTAAAGTACTGAAAGTCTCGGTGGTCAAAGCCGCGTTAGTGATGAGTTGTGTATTTGTCTGCGAAGTTTGAATTTGCCGCCCTCTAAATTGGCTGCCCGGGGCATGGGCCCCGGCTTGCCTCCCATTCCACCACCCTGGATCCGGGGCTAATGACGAGTATGAAATAAATCAGTTGTTTATAATAAGTAAAATGGCGTATTGGCGTTAAAGATCTACTTTACGGTTCTTCAATAAGGGCGTAAAGACACGGTTGTAATCTTCAGTCATAAGATTTCAATGTGTTTGAAAATACTGGCTACTTATTAATAGTACTGGCCACTAATAATATTTGAAATACGGAACGTCGCTGTTCTTGTTTTTTATTTTTTCCTCCTTTTACAATCATGTTGACATATCCGTTTTTTTTAGTATTGCAGATATCCTTAGACAATAGGAACCACTTACCATCAAGTGATCTACCCGCCCGTTTACCTATGACCAAACATAAACAAATCCACAAATTCAAAATAAAACTTTGAAAATATAAGCTGATGATATGCTTCTATAGCTCCATCAGTATAATAATAATATACTACCCGAAAAATATAAATCTTTTCGCTAGTTAAAACGGGTTTTTATGTCCTCTTACGAATAAATTAATCGACAACGCCGAATCCAAACATTTAAGACAGAAATGTGTAAATTATTAAACTATGAAATTCCGTTTAATCCTGACGTATCACATAGTCCCTAATAAATTAATTTATGAGTTTAGGCAATAAGATTTGTGCCAGTTATACAGTTCTGTATTTTTTTATTCCGCGTATTGTCCCGAGTGGTATTACACCTGCAATATTTATCGCGTTACGTTATTAACTACGTATCAGCTAGATGGCTATCGTGTACTCTACACGCTCGAGTCCGCTGCACATGCTTTCTGGTGAGAGGGTGATATGAATCGGATTGTTCGTTTCCATTGTTAGATTTGCTTATTAGTTTTATAATGACCTTAAAATTTATTTCCAAAAATGCCAAGAAGTTAGCCTGTATTCTAATAAATAGTTATCTATACTTAAGATTGTAAAGAGGTAAGGTTTGTATTTTTGCATGTTTGAAATGAGTAAACTCAAAAACTACGGGACCGATTTCCAAAATTCTTTCACCATTCCAATGCTACATTATCCCTGATTAATATAGATTATATAAAAGTCACGAATCCCTACTAAATCTTCAATAATGTAACCCATCAATCTAAACAAAACACTTGGCGCTGGAATAGGGTTCTACGATTATGATGAAATTTTATGTATTTTTGAGTGAGTCCCCGGGCAGTTTAGATTCACAATTAGACCCGGTAGGTGACGTTGGAATTGGGTGCTAGATTTTTATTTTTTTACGGTAGGACAACGTCTGCCGAGACCAAATAAAACAGCTGTTTGGTATGCAACCGCACAACTCCCTGTTGTCAACACTTTTATTATAAGTAGTTATAGTTACATTATTTGAAACTATGTATGTAATCAGTTTGCAAATGCACTTCGATATGAGCTAGCATCTATGATCTCAATAAATTATATATTCATCAGACTTGCGCATTAACCTTAAAACAACAAACCACGTCAGCAGAACGGGGCCCACGCAGCAGTTATCTCTGTATTTAAAGTTAAAATAAAGTAATATATAATCCATTTAAATCACATTCGAATATAATAAAATTGTCGTAAAAAGGTCTATATTTATCGTAGGAAAAGGTAATACAAAACATTATCAATGATAAAAACATAAACATAGACATTACCAAGAATGTTTACAAAAGGTCAATACATTATCAATAATGTCTATAGAATAATAATACAAAATGTATGTAACTTATTAACTATTAATCTTAATACAATGGACACGCGCTCATAGCACTCGCGCGCTCATAATTCTTTTGTGTTAACAATTATACTTAATATATTGATTTTATCTTTTTCATTATTTTGCTATCCTTTCTACAAGACTGCCTTTATGTTTTTTAATCAAACCTGTATGTAGCCAAATAATTAACATTATAAAATATGTAATTTTCTTTTAAAGGGTATATAATATTACAAACATAATAATTTTATCCTCTTTTGATATTTTTGTTAATAAGTATACTTAAATTGGAAGGAGCAACAATACATTACAAAATCATTTCTAGTAATAAACAGACCATTGAAGTGCAGATCTGCTGTTATGTTGATTACCAGTTTAAGCTGCTTCGATAATTTAGGCGAAGCACTTACCGCTTGAAACATATTCTGTTATAAATTATATTATCTTTGTAACTTGAGTAACATATTTGCTGTACCTAGAGTCCTTTAAGGCTTATAGAAGAGACGTTGACTCTCTAAGTGTGTTCTACAGTTTGTACAACGGGGTTGCTCTGTTGAACAATATGATTAAATGCTTACGTTTCCATCTTACCACTCTGACTAATACTTTTTGGTGATCGCATAATCCTCCACATTTTCTCAACACATGATAATCGTCGACTGTATGTAGGGCATGCTCATTCCTTGAATGCATGCATGGAATGAACTATGTTCCGGGGTTTTACCAGTATGGTACAATATGAAGCTTTTCAAAATAGGGTTTAAACCAATATCAAAAGTCTCAAAGAGGCAGGTAAAATATCGGCTCCCTTATAGTTGAGATGTCTATAGGCAAAGGTACTCAATTACTGTCTGCCCTTTTGTTTAGAATTTAGATGCTAATATAAAAAAACCAAGATAAATATTTATATTTACCGGCTTTTACGAATTTTGACAAATATTGGCAACCATTGTGACCAATGGTGTAATTATATCGTTTTAGACCACAGTTAGCGTCATCCTTAGCTTTTACTTGTATTGTTCTTTTTCGATCAAAACAAGTTACATCAGGAAAAAAATTAAGCTGTACCCTGGATTCTTATGACTAGCTATAACATCAATTACAGGCAATGTACAATTTTAAATGTAATTGATATTATTGTATGAATGTTAACACATTTATATTATTTTCGAATAACTTAATAAAATAACTTGCTTATAACACTAGTATCATAACTAGTATTTTCCCAAAATTAGATTGCCTTTAAGTGGATATAAGCTTCTGTGCATAATTAAAATTTATTTAAACAGCAACCACGCAATACATGTTATATTTCAACTTATATATATATATATATATATATATATATATAAAATTCTCGTGTCACAGTTTTCGTTGCCATACTCCTCCGAAACGGCTTGACCGATTTTGATGAAATTTTTTGTGCTTATCCGGTATCTATGAGAATCGGCCAACATTTATTTTTCATCCCCCTAAATGTTAGGGGTAGTCCACCCCTAAATTTTTATTTTTATTTATTAGGCAAAATTTTTAATTTCTATTTTTTTATGATACAACATACAAAAATACATACAATCCTTAATTTTCACCCTTCTATCACCAACCCCTATTTTTTAATAACGATATGAGTACTTTAATAATTTAACTTACTTACAATTACTAAAAATAATTTAAATGGCAAAACAACGTTTGCCGGGTCAGCTAGTATATATATATATATATTCCTAAGCACTTCTTGAACTAAATTTTAGGGTGAAGAAAAATTCAGTTGAATTATTGGAGAGATATGCCGTAATGTAGTCACGTAATCCTTCTGCCGTCATCTCTTACTACGATTGAATTTCCAATTGGACTTTGATTGATCGAATCCGAGTCCGGATTGATTTTTAAGTAGATTCAAATCAAGAAAACACTTTAATAAATCCAACAACATTTGATAAAAAGAAACAACTGGATGAAATTCTATTTACAGGATTTTGGACAGATATACTTTTCGAGAGTTTCTCGGTAAGCTCCGTACCTAATTTTAAATCAGTATTCTTAAACCTTTTTGGTTTTAATCAATTTGTTTAAGTAAGTAATCTAATTTATCGCTGAGTAATGTTTATGAGTGAATTCGGATAAATATATAAATTACTATAATAACAAAAATATAATATATATCTTCAGAAATTTTGCGGAAATAAAGTAATTAATAATCTTGGGTGCAGTATTTTTTTTGTTGCTGAAGCACAGCAGATAGGTTGACGGCCCAACTGTGATGGAATGTGATTACCGTCGCTTATGGACATTAGCAACACCAGAAGTGCTCCCAATGTGCTGCCGGCCTCGAAGCGAAAACTGGAACCTAGCCACCGATGCAGGAACACAACTCAAGGTTGTTATGGCGGCATACTCTGGACTAGGGGTGGTAGCCATCCAGTCAGGCCAATATCCTACCATCTGGCTGTAGGTTTTTTGTGGCCTCTTACGACAGGCCGCCCGGCCGTAGGAAATTATATTCTTTCTCCGTTCCTGCACGGATAAAATGTACGGGGGAGGGGAACGAATACTTGTGCAACCCGTATGTCTAGATATAAAATGAATAATAAAACTACGTTTTAACGGTTTTAAGCGCGGTAATTTATTTGATTTTTATTATTCCGACGTTTCTGCCACTTTTCAGTAGTCGTGATCACGGAAGACAAAGATGTCAAGTGTCAACGAGTTGTTATTGTTAGTTTTATTTAGCCTACCGCCAACTTGTTCATTTTAATTATTTACATTTTATTTGGTATATGGTTATTATTTATAACATGAATTTTAGGTGGTTATTTATGAAAAAATAACCACGAATGGAATATGATACGGATATCCGTATCATACTCTATTGGTGGTTATTTTTTTTTGGGATACTTAATTATGCCCTAGAGAAAATCAATATTGATTTTCTCTAGGGCATAATTAACTATCCCAAAGTGTAATTTACCTATAGGACGGAAATATCGTGAGAAAACTTACGGTGGCCATCAACTTGCTGCCTATCGTCAATCAAGAAGAACTGCCTGTGTGTGGGCGTGGATTGGCAAGACAGTTATACCTGACAAAACAATCGAAATTCAATTCTTCTGGCTTGATCATGCCGATTGGACGATAGGCAGCATGGTGTAGGCCACCATTTCGCCCGCTTTGGACGACAGTGGCGGGTATATCGTACATTCTCCTAAAATGGGGAGACCTCACCCAGCAGTCAGACATAGGTACACGAGTACATTTATATATAGACAGATATTGTATATTTCTATGATGTCGGTCAATAGCCAAATTTGAAAATTAAAACTGACTATCTAAATGGAGAAAAAGCTGGTAGGTACTGGGTGCCGTGGTCTTTCAAATGCTTCAAGGAAACTCTGGATTTTTCATTTCAATATTATAATATATTTTAGGTAAATTTTTACATTATAGATTTTTAAAACGTATTATTGGGCACATTTTTATATTGTTCCAAACACAAACATCAATATTTAAATATATTTGCACTTTTTCTTTATCTCGCCAGATAAAGGTTGTATACGAATTTAACACTGACTTTGTTTGGCCTTTAGGATAAACTTATAGACGCGAACAAATGTACATATGTATTGTTGATAACTGGGATCAAAATAGTACACTTTTAAGCGCCATGCCGTGAAACGGAATAATTCCGCTGAATTGGGATTTGAAATTTACGCGAGCCAACTCGCGTGGAAACTAATATTCCAGACTGGCTATCTAATAATACTATCTATATACAATCTAATAATTACAACTAAGTAGTTATATGTCAGTCTATGAATATTCAAAACATTAGAATACATAAGCAAATCTTTGAGATGTCTAAGAACAACTTTCAACAGAATTGTTTTGTTTGATAACTCAGCTTGCAGTAATGAATATAAAGTTCGATGTTATATTCAATATTAATATAGCTTTTTGATACTAATATTGTTAAATTTCAATTTTATATCAAAAAGTTTGTTTTGACTTTAACTAAAATTTGTTTTAGAAGTTGTCGAATGTTGATTACTAACACGTAGGTGGAAAAATGAGCCCTTATTATCTAAGTATGGTATTTGTTTTAGAAAAGATTATTTCAAAAACTACTATGATAGAGATACAAAAATTTGGTATATTTACTGTCCTGTGTGTTAATTTAAGATATATTTGTTATGTTAAATTTGGGAAAATACTTTATTTTATCTAAACCAATTATGAAGATGCATAAAACGTTTCCCTTGTAAATTTTTGGGATTTGGGACGAACTTGGAGCTAGATTTTCCTACTAGAAAATTTAAAGTTTATCGAGGCCGATATTACTTTAGAAATACTTCTGGTTTTGCAAATGTCCCAATGGTAGTAGTACCTACCATCTAGACTCATTCGATGATGAAAGCGGAAGACTGGTATATGTGGCACAAATTAGAGAAAGCCTATATTGGAGTCCGAAATTAAGGTTAAATTCTTACCATCTGATGGATCGTTAATTATCTGCCCTATTCTGGCGATAAGAACAAAAAGAGAACGAATTATTTGTACAATTATGGAAGCACTATTTTACACAAATGCATACTAGACAATATAATATTTATAAACGTGTATTCCCTTCAGCCACGTCGACATTCAGGTGAGGTCCTGAATTACCATGAACATGGGCCCAGTTCATTTAGGAAAGATAAGAGTAAACAATGTTACAGATTCACATAGGGCTGGATGTGACAGTTTATTAATTTGCTTACCTGCCTTTGAAAAGTATGTTAAAAATATATCTGCAGTCAATAGATTAATTAAGTCAATTCTTGGAGTTTAGGATACAACATTTGGCGAGGGAAAGTTGGTACCGAGGCCCCTTATTCCTATAAGGGATTTTGATTTTCATAGTGAACACGTGCAGACAACGGCTATGAGTTCTAGCTTTTAAGTTATACGGATAGGCAATAAAGTAGGTATTTAGTTAAAATGAACTACATACAATTTAGAATTTGTGGCTTAATAAGACTAATTTACATCGGATCTCTAGGTGCTTTATAATGGACTTTCTAAACAATCAGATTTTTTTAATATATGAAATTTGAAACGATTATATGTATCAAAAATAGTAAATCCAAATCTGATAAAATTATATAATAATTAATCATTGGCCTGTGTTATAAAAAAATGTTCAAAATTGTTGCCCCAAGTACAATTGGGTAGTGGACACATTTTACAATAAATGCTAAAATGTTATTCATAATAATTCGCGCTTTAGACATTAGTATCATACTTTTAAAATATCAGCATAGAAATAATTATAATTAATGTTTAAACAATAATTAATACGCTCTTTGACTTCCTAAGGAAATGACGTCATAACAAGAAAGCAACATTAACATTTTATAAGATGATAAAAAGTTTTTCTGTTGATTTGACTGTGAACTCGCCTATTGTAAGTTGATAACTTTGTTTTTATGTATCAATATCACTTCCAGTCTCTATGTTAGATGGTTTATTCCCGAAATGTGGTTGCCTTGCGTCGGAGCTTGTCCCAATGCCGTAATTACGAGTATACACCCTAGTTGCGCAAATAGAAACAAAACCGCACACATTCGCATATATAAATAAGGGAGTATCCCAACCGAAATTAGAATCACAATAAGGACAGTAACCCGGAAAAATGTAACGGAACATAGATGATATTATTTAAATATTCACATTGTATATTGTCTTGCATTTTTCAAGTAATGAAATACTTCGCTGAATTTGCTGTCAGTTCTGATTCCTAAGAAAAATTACAAGAATTTCATTATTAATTAAAACACATAATTTATAGAAAATTGACTCGTAACACGTTAATCTAAAATCTATTTATGCCCACCAATTTCGCGTTAATTACACAGAGTTTCACTAATGTCAATGGTCCATCTGGGATAATATTATAATTAGTAAATGTGAATGCGTCTTGTTTTTATCGTTAAAAATTATGCCATTAATGATTAGCTACATTGGTGTATGTACATACGTTATTGGCCACTGTTTAGCATCATTAACAATTAGTAACAATGTCGCATCACAAGTAACTTATTAAACCCATAACACTAACATTATCCCATATGTAGTAACAGTAACATAAGCTTAATGTTTTATATAATCAACTAGCGGGCACGGCAGACTTTGCCTGCCCTAAAAAATAAGATTTAGAACCTGATTGCAGCTCCACTTACGGGTTCAATCTGGAATCTAAACCTTCCCGGGACCCACTTGAACACACACACAATTGTTTATCAAAATCGGTCCAGCCGTTTAAGAGAAGTTCAGTGACATACACACGAACAGAAGAATTTTATATATAAAGAAGAAGAATACTAAGATATAGTAATCTATCAACCATATATTGAGGGCAAACAAACTATTTAAATCGCAGCTTCTCAAGTTTAGTCTACAGTCTACACAAACCCAGAGGCTGCAAAATCAATGCTTTAAACATTTAATAAGATATGCACAGCTGGATAAATTAATAAGTAAAAATTCCTATACAGTTCCTCGACCTTAACCTCCGCAACTTCTTGGTTATCTTGCTCGGATCCCGTCATGTTCATTTTAATATTTAACAAGGGAGCACTAATTATTTATTCACACAACACAGCAAACAGCTCCGAGTTGTAAACTAACCGCACCACAAACTAAATAAACAAAATATTCGATGACCTGGCAATCATTTTAGGCATATTACGAGGTTATAAGCGGTCGATGTGGGATCCCTAATCTAGTTTTAGTGTAATTTAGAACTTCTGAGGGTTTGCTTGATAACTTTATAAATAAATAAGCCCTTTGTAACTGATTGTTAGGAATTATAATGAACTTGTGTGTACACCTACATAAATATTGTTACAAGTGCGGGACTCGAATTAAAATGCCGTTAGAATTACTATAGAGTTTATTTAGAACTATACAAACACGTATAACACAAGTATAAATATAACTGGATACAACCAGTACAAACATAATGCACGATTCAATAACATGCGCAAAGTCCGTCACTATATCGAATGTACCCACGTCTTGTCTCGCTAGTGGTTATCGCTTGACTGTCAATCTCTCCAATGGCCTATTGCTATATACTGCACCAATACAATATGGCTGCCCGCCCGCATAGATCGAAGTTCTCAGAAATCGTAATCTGCACACCTGCCTAATTATGTCTGCAAACAGCCATAAACGAGTACATTAGGCTGCTTTCCACAATAACCAATAAATAAGTAAACAAAAGAAGACGATCATAAAAGAACTACTATGTTATTAGCTCAAAGGCCGGCAGGTAATAAATGTGCTTTATTTACAAATATGCAGGTGGCCCAAATTGTAACAATATAATAATAGTTTTACTTTGAATTCATGTGATAACATTTAGTTGTTTTAAGTATCTCAAAGTATTTGTAGTATGATTTTATGTATTTTTGTTTAATTTTCTTGTATAATAATATTAGATGAATCAACCAAATTCGATCAATAAGATTGAAAGGCAAATAACTGAAAATACCCGACGATATACAATGCCATTGAATGTTTCAAGATTATGTTTATATAGATCACTTTGGTTGATCCATTCAAATTGAAAGACAGAAATAATCCGTCTAATATACGTAAGGCGTATTAAACGGTGTATTTCAAAATGTATATAATTAAAACATCATCCAAATTTATTTCTCGCTAGAATTATTCCGAATTAAATATATTTATAGTTTAAATTATAATAAAACCTCAAAATATAATCACCAGTCAAACTTAATTAATATTGTTATGTAATATTATCAGCCTATTAGAATCTACTCCTGGAAATAAGCTAAGGCATGCCAATGATCCTGGTTTTCGTCTCGTTGCAACCAGTTCTTTTTATTATCGAAGAGAAATCTTATTGACGGACTGCCTAATGTATATTGCCCGGGAGTCGTGGTAGTGCAGTGTTGAATCCGCCGGCCCAGCTACTGGAATACTTACTCATACTCCCTGATACACCAGTTCCTTCCAATACGTTGTGCTAAGGTCGCTGGAAATTGGCCAATACCGCGAACTCTGGCGTATATCTACTTACCTTTTACTTTAGCACCCACCTCACAATAGGTGAGATGAGCATGTATGGAACACCAGTGAGTCCCATACTGGCGGCTTCGCACCCAGTCCCTGCTAGTCGCCTTTTGCAGGTCCTCACTCTTCACCGGAGAATGGGGTCCGTCTTCCCACTAACTATGCATCGTTTGATAAAAATACATATTCCATCGCATAGTATGTATCCGTAGATAATAATAAGCTTAAGATAACGATCCCCCTTAGATCACAACATGGGCTCACATCACAAAAGTCAATAAATAAAATCACAACAAACATTAAGACAACCCTATCCGAATCAGTCACGTGCGAGCTAAATGATCCGAAACGGGAAGCAATAAACTTATTGTTTACCAGTATTTTGT
Organism: Dendrolimus houi; assembly: GCA_039645545.1. Lineage (NCBI taxonomy): Eukaryota > Metazoa > Arthropoda > Insecta > Lepidoptera > Lasiocampidae > Dendrolimus > Dendrolimus houi. Next base: position 13,662,338 of record CM077132.1, read on the forward strand.
TGTCGTTTATCAATATTTATTGTTTTTTGATAGCGTGTGTGGTGAAAACACAACGTCTGACAGTCATGCGAAGAAACTACCCCATGGAATATACACGACATAAAATGCGTACTCTGCTTCATTCAAGAACAAAATTTTGTGCACTTCGCGTTTTAAGTCAATGACAAGATAGAGTTAGCCATTTACAATTGGATATATAATAATAGACATTCTAAAATAACTTGTAATAAATTTATATATAAAACCTTAAGATACTTTGCTAATATCTTAATTTTACATCTTAAAAAAATCTATTTAAAAATAGTAAATATAAATACTATACTTTTTGATTCGTTAAAATTATGACGTCACAACTTCATTCCCATAAAATCAATGAATAAAGGTATTTTGTAAAATGATAAATATTTCTCGGTTGATTGGACTATCAACCAACTACCCTCCCTTTTCCTAAATTTTTGTAATTTTAAAGTATATAAACTATCGACCACAAATTATTGCGTAAAGGTGACAGATAAGAGAACGCTAATCATTTAACAGTTGTGATTAATGCTGCAGTTAAAATAAAGATAGACTGAATAGATTGTGTAAAGGATTATATTACAAAGTGGTGTGGTGTGCTAGATAAGTGGTCAAAATAGAAATATATTGAAAGAAAAGGCATATTATGCCGACCTAAAGTGACTGGCAAAAAAAGCAGTCTTTAAGTTTAATACAATGTTACCTATGTATCAGCTTTTACTGCAATAAAAGAGTTGATAAAGAAGATTTTTATTTATTCATCAAAACAACGAAAAATTAAATATCTATTTAACATAATTAAAAAACTAAACTAAAATTAAACTATTCTATAAATATAATTATACACACAAAATAACAATCTATAAGTAAAAAATAGACTCCAGGTCGCTGTCGGCGTGGAGCGTGCCCAAAATGCTAGCCGTGTTTCCACGCTGGATGGCAACGCTTATGCGTTGCCCTAGGAGCAAGCCAGCCTTTTGGTCAAGCGAGACCTCAATTAGACGATAGAGGGGATGAGCTCCAGGCCCCCACGGCCGAAAGCCACAAATATGTACCCATTACCAATGGACACATATTTACGGCGTTTCAGGGCCTCCTGGTGTGCGGCGGCAGCCCCGCCTGTCACGGCTGTGACTGGGAGATGGGAAGCCGCCAAAGTATCAACACAAGTTGCGTCCCATCTTCCATGTCACTAACAACATTGCAACTGGTCTCTTGCCATCGTCGCGGCATAGCCCATTTGGTTCGAGAACAGCTGGTGCCCCGGCGGTGACAAGAGACCAACGGATAATGTCACTAAATGTAGCGTGCAGTGATATTCTGCCGGCGCTCCTCGCGCATGACAAGTCGTGGTGGCCTAACTTATCAACTCTATCTCCACACCGACAGCGATGTGGCACTACAACACTTACCCCCAGACGAATGCCTACAGCTATCCTGAATGTTGTGTCATCCAAGAGAGTTTCTAGATTCGCCGAAGGCAAGGCCTGGAGCCGCAAACCCGACTCCTATTTAGAGTTGATAAATGATTTATTTAATTATATAAATTTATTTGGGAAACATACAATAAATATAATTCTAAGAATATAGAAATTCATAATTAATTCACATATCAGCTAAGTTTCTACCAAAAATAATTCATATTAGACATTTAATTTTGGCTCAAAAAATTATAAGAATAATTAATTGATATTTGATACAATATTGTAAAATGCAATCTCAATATTTGGAAAGTTTTTCATATAGTCTACGTCTACATGTCCTTTTTGTATTTATTTGAAAACACAAAAACATAATAATAAATAATAAATTGTACACCACTATGTGGTAGAATGTACTGTGCATCTACAATTGTATAACACCTGTATAAACTACATTCTTGCAAATAAAGATATTGATTGATTGAATAACTTAATGTCATATGGTAAAATGGGTAAGTTTTATGTCGGCGGCCATTTTGGTTAATTGATACCACAAGCTCGGTAACCGCAACACGATACTGCAGCGCAGGCGAGGGGTTAAAAGCATCTATTCTTTAAAAACTAGCCAATCCGAGCACATGGTAGAAACCAACCAAGCATGTTCAGCCGTCTTTTGTTTCAATGGTAAACCGATACGTATATTATATTCAAACATACATTGTAGTATAAGGGGTTGTTTTATATGAAAATTATATGGTTTCCTATGAGCATACGCGTCATAATAGTTATACGAGTATAATGAAGGTTTCATTTGATCATTTTACTGGATTGATTAAGCTAATATAGTATTGAAATAAACGACTAAAGCAGTTGTGACGATTTCTGAACACACTATTTGTGAGTACCGTATGATTTTAAAAAGGAAAAATAAGCTCTTAAGACTACTCACTAGACGTAGAGAAAGAATTAAATAGCAAACCTATATATATACCTATTAAAAATCAGATAATAACAATCGGTAGACAAACACACATATTGTATATCCCCTAATTAAGCAAGTTACGCTTGTGTTTCGGGTAATATATAACGGATTACTCTGGGGCGACTCCAAACACCCAGACCATAGTAAATAACGGAGAAAATTCGTTTCCGAAATTTACTATAACAGTAATCGAACTCGGGGCTTCTGAATTGCAGGCCATCTATTAGGTCACATATTTATCAATAATTAAATTGTAGTCTTCTCTTAATTCTCTTCATTTTTTGAGTTTTGTCGGCTCTTAAGTCATTTAATTATTTTCAAGTTACTTTTACTGCTATTTAAAGATTATAAACTTTTTGTTTCTAACTTTTAGAAGAAAATTCCACATTCAAATAATTCATCAAAAGCAGACACCCTAAATTAAAATGAGTCTTGCTAATTTGAATAAATAAATTATGAGGCTATTACAATTGTAATAAACGAAGTAAGGTAATTGTATACGGTAGGTAGCACTCAAATCAATTGAGACATTTTATCATAATACAAAACCTCGCTGTCTCCGAGATTTAGTACGAGCATACAACATTATGACATCTATAAAGGCTTCGAGTCTGTACAATACGTTTAAAAATGTGAAAAAATCAGAGGGCTAATTTGGATCTGGAGATTCCGAAAATGCAATTTTTTGAATTTTTGTCTGTCTGTCTGTTAGAGCATCAAGTGAAAACTACTAAACGGATTTAAATGAAACTCAACACAGAGCAAGCTCATATCCTGGAGCGTAAGGATACTTTTTATTCCGATAAACGACGTTGTTCCCTTGGGATGGGTGAAAACAACGAAAAAGATGGCGCTGCGATCGCAACCTTTTTGGAAACTACTGAACGTATTTGAATGAGACTCGACGTAATATTGGTTTATAACCCGAGTTAATACTTACGATACATTTAATCTCGATAAAGGACGGTGTTTCCTTAAAATAAATGTTTAATCGCGTTTTTTCAATTCACTAACAAATACCTACGTTGTCATAAACAACATGTCATTCATTTTATTACTTCAAATCAGGCTGACTTCGACTCGGCTCTTTGTTTTGCTGGGAAGTCGGATATAGTTCCTTTATTATTATAGTGACAAAAAGTTAACAAAAAACAGTTAAAAATTAAGTTTTTATGTAAGTAATATAGAGCTACTAAGTAGAGATTTTTACGCGTCGTAGCCGCGGTGAAAACTCTAGTCACAACTGTAACGAGTCAAAAAATGAATAATTTAAACATTAAAATTACCGTGTATAAAAGTAAGAAGATAGAATGGTATATTTTTGGAAATTGTGTTTATTTTGATATGAATATTTGTTATATGAAAATAATTTTACAATTTGTTATAAGATCGAAAATATTTTTTTAAAGTTCTAAAACTGTTCTAAAATTTCATATTACAATATAATACATTATTGAAGCAAAGAGGCGATGTGTCTTCTACCAAATTGTAAAATTACAAGTTAGAATACAATGCAAAACAAAAACAATTCGATATACTAAAATTGATATGTATACCGCTGGGTAGAAACGTAGACTACACAAAGGGAGGGAGAAACCCTGGAACAATAAATGACGTCTGCAAAGGGACCCTCGACGACCAATCAGCGCCGTCATGGTCTGTAGTGTACTTAGTTTTAATAGCACTAGGCTAGATTAGTTTTTGAGTGCAGTACTAAACAATAGTTCCTGTGCAGAGAGGGGATATATGAGACGCCATTTTGGAATACATTTGTATGAGTATATGGATGTATGAGACCATTCTGTACATGTGCTTTTTTTCAATTTTGATTGGTTTTAGTTTTGAAGTGAAACTTTTTTAGGCACATCGGGCACTTTTGGTATGGGGAAAAACCTCACGTGACCGTCACGCTAAGATATCAGATACAAAGTTTTCACTTCTGACGTGCCGTCTTACGAATGACAGTTTTTTTATTTGGGTTTATTTTTATGTACAGATTGAAGATTTTTCAATGTTCATAGTCGTGTAGGCATTGTTACTCTGATCTTGAGAAATCATACGATGACTGATTTTTCATATCAATAGATTGTTTAATTTATAATTTAAAACCTAAATAATATTAATATGTCGTATATAAATTAAATAAATGTTCTTCTTTTATTATTTTTTTAAGATGTTACAATATGATTGTTAGATCTTTGCAATACAGTGGTTTTTAAATGTCACGAGATCTTCAATAATAAATACTGTGGCGAATGATGGTGGAACCATCTGAAAATTCGGAAAATTCTGAAAGGAAAATACAAGGACGGATATATTTTAAAAAGGGATAGACGATGAACGAAAGTTCTAGAATAGAAAGTTCGGGAAGGAAAAGACAGAGATAGATAGTGGTTTGAAAGGGATAGATGTATAAACGAAAGTTCTCGAATAGAAGGTTCGGGAAGGAAAAGACAGAGATAGATAGATGTTTAGAAAGAGACAGATAGTAAATAAAAGAATAACGAAATTATGGGTTACAGAAGATTCTTTCGGGTATATAAGCAGCGCAAGGCGCGCCTACCGGGCAGTTTAGAGTTGAGTTCAGTTCAAGACAATGAAGGGACAAGTCCGATACGAAAAAGTTGAAAGAAGAGTTTAATAGAAGACAGTGACGAGTTTAGTGGTGAATTTAGTGAAAAGTGTAGTGGACAGTTTAGTGAAGGAGGAGTTTCGCGTAGTTTAAAAGGAGGTCCAGAGGCGAGCTACACGCAGTAAATTCTGTGGTGAGCACTGCAGCAGCAGAAGGTGTGTCTACGCAATATCGGCGACGGTATTGTGAGTGAGAAATCTTATCGTCGGAACAGTGCATCGTTAGTCGTGCGTTAGGGGCAACCCTGTGGAGAGGTATTACGTGCGGCTGTGTTAGTTAATAAAAGCGTTTATTTAAAAACTGGTGTTTCCTTCCAATCCTAAGTGCGTACCCCGCTCGCATGTAAGTATACTATACTAATATGTAAAAGTGAAAATGGGTCTGTTTGTTTCGGAACCAAAAATATTTGTGAGTAAAACCACGTCTAAAGACTTGATACATGTAATAGTACCTAAATATTAATTTACGTTTTATTACTCCTATAAATCTTCTTTATTGTTAGGAGTTTTTAAGCATTCGCTCAAGTGTTATGAAATCAATAATTACACATTAAACCGGAACTTGTAATCTGCCTATTTTAGGAAATTGTAAGATTTGAATATTTTTGAGAACTTCTAAGTTGATTAAAAAAAAGCAACTGTTGGAATCTCCAACAAGAAGTTATTATTGTAGTTGATATTTAAATATAAAAGTTTACTGATCTTAAATAAAACTACGTTTTAACGGTTTTCAGCGCGGAATTTTAGTTATTTGATTTTATTTACTGCTCAGTTCAGTTGCTTTACAAACACACCTAAATTTCAATAGAGAAGACAGTTGGCAAGTACCACTTATTTGGGGTCCGATCATTGAAATTATTAAGACCCAAACTCTGTAAAAAAACAACTTCCAGATCTCAGGACACTGAGTTCTTTCTGTGTGCACCGAAACACATACCCAACTTGATTGTCTCTTTATTTTACCGCCCCCCCTTTTATTATTGTATAAAAAATAGAGCTAGGTATGTTGCTGAAGAGTTTCTTCCGCCGCTTCTCTTCAAGCGGAATGAAGTGAATATGTTGCGAAGTAACAATAAATTAGATTACACTTCTATAGAGTAAATATCAACCAAAAAAATATATGACTTATAATGAAAAAGTGCATATGCACTTTTTCATTATAAAATAATTACAGATAAGATAATTAATATTTAAAGAAGTGTTTTACACCATAAGTAACGCAAATTTCTTCAATTCTCTGAATGTTTCGACGCAAAACACAAATCTTTCACCGATGTATATACAGAAGAAATTTAAGATATTCAACAGCGAAGCACTAATGGGTATTTGTTACTCATGCACCAAAAGCCCCGTTTTATGTTATTCGAACTGGTGCCAGGAGTACAGGGGCTTTGGGCCAAAACCGGTACTCGTTATTATTGGCCATAGTTTCGCTAATTTGACCGAATTTGCTTAATGCCCCGTAATTTGCACGCTCCGAGGTGCTTATTACGGACGCAATGCAACCAATTGTAATTTCACATACATAACCAGTATTGTATTGTTTGGATTCTTTTTCAAAAGTTTTTCATGAGATTGCAATTTACAGGTAAACAGTTTTGTGAATTGATCAATGTTTTTTTTTTAAATAGGATAACGAATGGCCGACGAAGCCAACGCAAAGCCCACGTAGATCATCGGAAGCCGCAGAGTAGCTAACGAGCGCCATTGAGAGACCACCGCTATGAGGGAAGATTCCAACGGCTCTAAGCCCCACCATCGACGGGTCGTTACCCGCCGAATAGAAGCCGGGCCAAAGGGGTTTTCCTCGACGCCCCGACCTCCTCACCACCTCAAATGGCTAACAGGAAGTAGACCATCGAGAGAGATTAGCCAATCAAAACCAACACTTTAAACTTCTATTGCTGGGTTTTGGGCTTCATCGTTCTCTTTTTTTATTGCGAAACTGGTAAACTAGCAGATGACTCATCAAATGGACAGCGGTTACCGTCGTCTATAGACATTTGCAACATCATGGGCGAAACCAACGTGTTGCCAGCCTTTAGGGTGGCATAGGAAGGCTGGCATAAGGAGGACAGGGTAAAGGGGATGGAATAGAGGGATCAGGTAGGAGGAATGGTATAAGCAATTAGGGAAGGGGCAGGGAAGACGAGGAGGGGAGGAGAGTGGGGCATCGGAACTCTCACTCATTTTGCGAAACACGATTAGCTCACAGCTAACCGTTGCACGCCGTTATTCTGTGAGAGCGTGGTATCACAGTGAACGATCCGGCCCTAAGAGCTTATTAAATACAGATTACACATATACACTTTGCTTGTTCAAGGATAATTGGTGGGTTTCACACATGGGTAATTTAGATGCACAAGTTTTCTCGTGATCTGTTTCTTTACCCTCAGCAAATTAAATTTGCAATAGTAAGGACGTTAGGTTATAAAAATTGCCTAAGGGGTATATAATCCTTGCTCAGAATTTAAAACCAGTTCGTAGAAATGAGATGCTGATAGCTTAACCACAAAGTTATGCACTATAGTTTTTCACAATGTTTTGTAAAACAATAAATATTACATCATACCTATTATAATATGAGTATTTTTATACTGTGTTAGTATTTAAATTTGAAAAAGCAAATACACATTTCATCATAAATAATATTAACCGCTCGTTTACGCTTTATAAGCATAATAAACATGACATGTTCAGTTGTTTCTTAAAAGATTACATAATTTAAAACTTTGATATATCTTCCATTGTTCAAAGTTAACCAAATGAGTATGGTTTTGTTTCTAATTATATTTACAATGTAGGGAACACGCAATATATATTTTTTAAGTCTGGATAATATTTGGGCGCCGCGCCAGGGACGCTGCTAAATTAATCGATAATAAAAAAAATGTGTAAAAGTAATTCTCAATGAATTACTTTACTAAATATTATGATCTAGCCTATAGAGACTAATGAGTAAAAAATATTATCATGTAAACTAAACATACGATATCGTACGTGAAGGGCGATAATTTCCTGGTCATTGAATACCGTTTCTCTGTACACAAAATACAAAATGCCGACCTCAAAAGGCAAGTCTCGCATTCAAATCGGTTCAAACTGATTTGTACGATACTCGCTTGAACTTATAAAAATGTCATATGAATTCTAGTTTAGACAAGTCTTAATCATTAGTACTTAATCATTGTATGAGAGCACATTCACATGTTCTCGTGTTCTGAACATCACTTATGTACTGTTTTTATTTTTCACTATACACTACACTTGCGCTCTTCTTTTAGTCTTGCCTTAAAACATCTATACATATACATATTAATATTATATACATTCTACGTATATATATAATATTAATATGAGTTATTGTTTGTTTATTTTAGCTCTATGTATTATGTAATATTTATATGTCCTATTTATATATGTATGTATTTAATGTGCACACATGTGTTGTTTCATGTGTATGTGGTGAACAATAAATCGTTTTCTACTCTATTCTAAACTGACTCAAATAGCTTAGTTCTTTTGAGTCTTCGCACTGGGTTTGTGGTGTCGAGCAGTTGGATTGTCTCGATATTCACATAATAGTGAAGCCTTTTTTCGTGGGTTTCTGCATGTTTTTATACTATCTCTTTCACGAACTCCATTTCCAGGTCTCAGTGGAAAACGTCAATGCTTATGTACTGTGGTGCGTTTAGAATGTTCCTCAGTACTTTATTTTGGTACATTTCTACTTTTTGGTTTTTTTTTTATGTCGCGTTCTCATAATTAAATGCCGTAAGTCCATACTGGCATAAGGACTTGTATGTATAGGAGTAATTTATTACTTATGGACAGCGGGAGAGTCAACCATGAGACAATATATTTTCTTAAAATCTATAAATAAATAACATCATCATCCTAGCATTAAATCCCGGTTTCATTCAGAGCGTACATTCCGGAGCCTGGGGGTCCGATTTATGAAATAAATTTCTCCATTTCGTGCGGTCGTTTGCATCCCATTTAATGAGATTTTTGGGACGCATAATTATGACATCTTCATGACTTCGTGCAAATATTTCTAGTTCTTCTACCTGGATCTAGCGGGGGCTGGATGGTTAGATACTGAACATAATAATATGAGCAAAATTAAATTGCATCCTGGAAGTTATTAGACGTCATTGCGCAGAACACAATTATAAGGTTCATAGACAAAGCTGAGAGGGCAGAGTATTACGCTCTCTCTTGGCCGCTTAACTTTATCCGTGCAGGAACGGAGAAAGAATACAATTTCCTGTCACCGGGCGGCCTGTCGTAAGAGGCAACAAAACAACCCACAACCAGGTGGAAGGATATATGCCCGACTGACTACCACCCCTGGTCTAGAGTATGCCGCCATAACAACCTTAAGTTGTGTTCCGGTATTAGTAGCCAGGTTCCAGTCTCCCTTAAGAGAGCAGCAGCGCATTTGTAGCATCTTTAGTGTTACAAATCTCTATAGGCGATGGTAACCGTTTTCCACCAGATGGGCCGTTTGCCTGTCTGCTGAACTCTGCTATAAAAAATAAAAACACTCATGTCTCAAGATTAAAATTTGACTGGATCTGCGCAAATTCGAGGAATAAACTTCACTTGAAGCGCATTTAGGTTGGGCGAACTGTATTTTTTATGTCTGTATACATTTTATTCTTATTTCTATTTTAGAAAAGTTTCACATAAAATTGCAAAAGCACACGAAAGATGTACAAAAAGAACTAGCTCCAGGCAAACGTCGCGATTAAGATCTTTGTGTACAAGAATAAATTTGTCGTCGGCCGACCGTCTGTTTGATCAACAGATTAAAAGTCGACGAGAGCTGCGAGCAAATGGTGCATTTCAAAGTTAAAAACTCCACAAATTTATTGTCGTCTGTTGAGTTTTCATTTTAACGCTTCGTGCACTTGTGAATGAAGTAAAATTTATATCGACGTGTATTAAATTATATTAGAAAAGTTGTGGTTGCTCAGTGGCAAATACACTCTGATGTTATCGGTGTTAGAATAAAGTGAGTAAACTGCTTAGATAGTTTTTCTCGTTTAGTGTCTAAGCATATTTTATAATATAATCAGCTCATGAATAAATGTTCCAAAGTTGGACTAGTCAGCAGGACGTCTTAACCATATTGGGCGGTGGGGTGCAAAAATCAGACCGCGCGCTTCCGCCTTTAGCAAATTTCTTTTTTTGGTTTTTTTAGCAGATTATGCAAAATATATGGTACAATTTCGTCGACTTGTGCTCCATAGTCTCTGCGCCCGGGTGTCAGGCAACCCTTGCGCCCCCAGGTAAAGACGGCCTGCTGGTCACCTAAGTAGAGTCTGGCTAGTAAAAGTAGAGACAGAAAAGCGCGGCAATTAAAAAAAATGTCAATATGATCTAAATTATTATAGAGTATTTATACAATACGTCCTAAACAATCTTGTATTATTTTTTACTTTTTCTTATGTAAATACTAACGGATACGGCAGACGTCGTCCTGCTCAATCCGATTGCAAAGCCACCTACCCCGTTCAATTCTGTATGTAAACCATCCCGGGATCCATTCACACACACAAAAATAATTTCACCTACATAAATCCTGAAACCTGACTGAAGCGCCACTTCACGTGGCTCTGCAGTCGGGTTCCATTGTGAATCTAAACCAATAGTCTGCAATCTTTTTTGCTTGGTGGACCCCTGAGCAATCTTTACTGTAATGCGTACCCTTTTTTAACATTTAACTCTTACAAATTCATCAAATTCAAATGTTTTATTATTATTTTTAGTCGTGTAATTTTTTTTATGTAAGTTCTCATGATTGATGCATATTATTTATAGTCATGAAATTCTCTGAATCTCGCTCCATATCATCAAAGTCCTTTTAGAAATGTTGAATGTAAAAACAGTATTTTATAGGTACAAACGCAGTTTTTATTTCATATTCTATTTTATATTTAAGAAAGTTAAAATTTTCTCACGACTTGCTTAAAAGGAATTCACTGTTTATGACCCCTATTTGCAACTCGCGGGCCCCCAGATTTGGTTATCGCTAACGTGGACCTCTTGAATTTCGATATGGAGCCTTAGGGGTTCACATCGACCACTTTGGGGACTTATGATTTAAATGCATCCCGGAATCCATTCAATCGCACACAAAAAAATTGTCAAAATCGGTCTAACCGTTTAGGAGTTCAGTGCTATACACACAAACAAAGGAAATCGACCGGTAAACTTTTCATGCTTTTTACAAAAAAGAGAATCACTTTCGCGACTATTTTCTGTTGAATTTCTATTATATAATGTCTAGTATGTCACTAACTTGCAGTGGACATCAATTAATAAAAACAAGCTATAAGTGTGCGTGACCTAAGCGGTCTATTACAGAAAAAGGCGGAGTTTATTGAAAAAAAAATGTTTCTCCCAAGTCTGTTCATATATTCATACTTATTCTGCTAATCGGGGTGGAAATAAATTCAACAAATCAAAGATTATAAAATTCGGTCCAGTCGTTCTTGTGTTATAAATGGTGTAAATAAAACCGACTTTGTTTTATATAAAATATATAGATTCAAATGTCCAGACTGATTTTGGACTTTGGGGAAGCCGCGACTAGGTTGGAGGAGCGAGATGGATTGCCCCTCCGTCTCAATTGAATCCCAAAGGAAGATCTTTCAGCGAAGTAATTACTATGTCTCGCAGATCTAGCCCCATCTATTATTGTTGGAAATTTGTATATATTCTTTGGACACGTCGGGAATCGTTTGCGACCTCAATTATTGCACAGCGCCGTGTATTGGCTTGTAAGTATCCACCACAGGAGTTTATATTATCAGTTTCGATTATGTATAATAACTTTAATTTTCTTTTTTTTTTAAGATTTAATCCATAATGACTGTATAAACCAATACAATAAAAGTATGCTTAACATATTTATATTATATTCTACCCATAGTTTCTCAAGACTATAAGTAGAATACTGAGCCCAGGTCACCGTTTTCTATGGCTAAGGTGGCCAGAAGGCTGTCTACGTTTCCTCGCTGGATCACCATACTGATTCGTTGTCTGAAGTAGGCACTAGCCCTCTGATCACCTGAAGAGTCAATGAGTCGTTTTCATAAATATTGGCAGAGGTTCATGGCCTCAGGATCCCACAGTCCAAGCGTTTCAACAGCAAACGACACATACATATAACTCTCATCGAGGGTTACATATTTGCACCGCTTGAGTAACTCAGCTGTTTCCGCCGCTGAACTGGCTGATCTAGACATGTTCGGTTAATGGAATGCGGCCGACGTGTCCACGCAGGTTGCATCCCACACCAAAGCCCGCACGTTGTTAGCAATGGCAAGTGCCCTCCGTAAGACATCATTCAAGGCGGCGTGGCGTGACCATCTGCCGGCATTGCGGCAAGAAAGTCCATGGTGTCCTGGGTCGATTAACTTTGTTCCACAGACGCATGTGTGTGGTGCACATATGCGAGAACCCAAGCGCTAGTTTATAGCTAAAGAAAAGAATTTTCTATAAATGCCACTTTCTATTATTATTTCTCAAACTCAAATTCCAAAACATGCTATAAAATGGCCAATACCCTAAGACGTTTGTTTTATTTATGCTTAATTACACCAATATTGTAAAACACATCAAAGGTACTGGAATTAGCATGAAGGATCACATATGAGGGATAATAAACTGCTGGCAGTTGTTGGTTGGCACCTTAGGGGCCAATTTCGCATGCGGTGTAATTATTACGAACGCAGAATGCGATTGTCAAGGCACCGCAATATGCAAATGATTTTTGTCCTTACTGCTATGCTGCGGCTTTATGGTTTTGCACTATCATATATAATATGCTTACATTCAAGTTATACATATCGCCTTTTGTACATAACTAGATATAATTTTAGTCTTTAAGTTCATTTTTGTATTGGTGTATAGTAAAGTGTTATCTATCTATACATATAATATATTTTTGACTGCGGCACTAGTGTACACCAGTCGTTTTATTATGTTCATTCTACACCATGAACAACCTTTACAGAGTATTCCGGGAGATTATATACATTTTCTGGAATAGCAAGGTTTTTATAGCTTTATTATTACCAGAAAATTACCAATAGTTTGGTTGCAAATCTTCAAAACTAATAAGATCCAAAAAAAGTGCCAGCCTAGAACAATAAATAGTTCCTAGAACTTTTTAAAAGTTCCTAGTTATTAAAATGGTACAATAGTTGTGTAACAATTTTATTAATAAATAAATATGCACCTTTTATTTCTAATATTTAACCATACTTAAACAAAAATATATTCTACTTAATCTAGCAGCAACATCACTACTAGTATCATTAAAGTTCTTGTCCCACGACGCTGGCTTAGTGTAATATAAAGATCACCGGGGTGGATAAATTGACTCCAGTGATCTCCTAGATATCCTTTTTAGTGATTATCTAGATGTCGTCGCAAGATCTTCACTAGCTCACTGTTTATCCCTGAGGAGAATGATGTGGAATACAGCATGTCCACCTCGCAATAAATATATAAGCCGGCTTCTCTTAAAACCTTCCACACGGCTCTAACTATGAATACTGTCGGTTAAGCTCTTCCATATCTAACTGCAAATAGATCTCGTCACCTTATCTATTTCTCTTACTGTCTAACAGGTAAAGATATTTATATCTTATATATATATATATATATATATATATATATATATATATATATATATATATATATATATATATATATATATATAGTATGTATATATAAATTAGATATTTATATATATACTTAGATGTATTGAGCAAAGATTGATGTATTGGGCGGTTTACCGCACTCTTTGCTCAATACATCTAAGTATAAAATTACTAGCTGCCCCGTGCTCACTTCGCTGGGCATCAGAAAAAAAATAAAAAATATTTGTTATTAATCACAATCAAATATACCCTATGTCACTCTGGAATAATGTAGCTTTCCACTGGTGAAAGAATTTTCAAAATCGGTTTAGTAAATCCAGAGATTACCCCCTCACAAACGCACAAACTTTACCTCTTTTTTGTTGAGTTTAATTACCTACTAAATGAATTCAAAATATTTCCCCTCCCGTACAGCCCGTACCCCAGTGACGCCTACATCGCATAAGCCTAGCTAGCCGAGCAGGGTGCGCGGCGACCACACAACTTTTTTCTAATACTTACATTTGTAAATGTCCGAATTGAATAATTCAAAAAGTTACATATTGAAGCAGTCTTAAATATGAAGTAATTTATTTTGATAAGGATGAATACCAAGATACAAATAAAGAGCCTTTTCTAGCGGCGGAAATTTAATTAAATTTTTAAAATAAAAGAACACTTATTGTAGCATAACTGCATATAGACATATACTGACGCGACACTTTTTGTAAAAAATGATGTGTTCTGCAAAGTCGTAGTACATTATTTTATTCTATCATCAATAGTTTTCGCAGCGCACGCGATTTTAGGTATTTTTTTAAAACCCTGGGTATACTATTGGAGTTTTAATAAGGATCTCTATTTTTTTGAAAACATAATATAGCCTATGTCAACCGGGGAAAGTGTAGTTTGCCAACAGTGAAAGATTTTTTTTAAATCGGTTCTGTAGTTTCAGATATTACCGTCTACAACGTCATAAACTCACAAACTTTACCCCTTTATAATATTAGTATAGATAGATAGATAACACTTTATTTTACATCATTACAAAAAACCTTATAGCCTAAAAATGTTTTAAATGTGCACAATGGGCGGTCTTATCGCTAAGAAGCGATCTCTTCCAGACAACTCGTAACAGATAATAAACAAAAACAGAACTTCCTTTGCGTAATGCAGTGCAATTTACATTTTAAACTCCATAAATGTTTTGTCTACTGACTAAAAACATATAATATAAATCTGTTTAATTATGTAATAAAATCAAAATTAATGACATTGCCTGTACCATCATTTACTCGTTACTTACTCGTTGACGCAATTGTAAATTTTAAGTTAATTAAATTTCAAAATTTATGCCCCCAGATTAATAGTAAAACGATTCAGTTTATTACACAATACAAACAGATTTATGTTCACTGTTAAATATAACTCTTAGAAAGATTAACAGCGAGAAGAACGCTCCATTTAGACGATTAAGCTTTTGGTAATAAGCACCCTACTTGGCCAACAAAAGGGTTGACAAATAATTCGTTTACGTTAACTCCTGGAGACGAGATGATCACTCAGCTTACAGTCAGAGAGTTAGATCTTAAAACGGCTTTTGTTTGAATTATAATCAGTTTTCATTTTCTTGTTTATATTTTATAACTAGCTGTGTTCGCGACTTCTTTATACACCTCAGATGGCGGTAATAGTTACAAATATTTTAATTCATATCTTTAATGCTGCAAGGTATCAAAATAAAACAAAGACGAATTTAGGATAATATTGCTGTTTTAATCTGCGTTTTTTCTTATTAAGTCCTTTGAGCTGTCTGAAGAGATAGACAAAAAAGTCTAGTAATGGTCATAATGTTATTTGGTATGGTACACATACAAATCAATCAGATGTAGAAAAAATATTTTAAAATTATGAAAACGGTAATAGCGAGTAATAGTAGTATTCCATAGCGGCTTGGAGAGTTCAACAATGGTATTTCGTAAGGTGATTGATATAGTAAATAACTACCTAAGACATACATGCTCTCTGATTTCAAACTCGAGTCGTCGTCAGACAATTAATTGCAGTTCATGCCAGTACAGAATACTACGAGCGATGTCGGTTACTTTGGTTCTCTTATGGCTATTTTCATTTCGGATTTTATCCGCAAGACAGACTCCGAGCATAAATCGCCCCCTAGCTCGTT
The DNA here is from genome assembly GCA_039645545.1 of Dendrolimus houi. NCBI lineage: Eukaryota > Metazoa > Arthropoda > Insecta > Lepidoptera > Lasiocampidae > Dendrolimus > Dendrolimus houi. The sequence goes on from CM077132.1 coordinate 13,678,235, forward strand.
CAGCTATATCAATATCAAGTCACTGAAATGAAATGCGAGTCTCTTAGTCATAACCTTTATCACTTTTCATTTCACAATACAGTGGTTTAAGTAATGCGCCTGCGATACATAAGCATCCATCTACATTTATGTCATTAGCCGATACGATCTCTATTTCCGCTCCTTTTCGATGTATCGCGTCATGTAGCATAATTCCAATTATAGTTATAAAACCGTCATGATTCAAGTGTGGAAAATTAGTATAATAATAATCTACTTCTATCGATTCATTTTACAGGATATCATCATATTAGTATGAGTTCCTGCTGAATCCGAATCATCCATTTGGATCTCGCTTTCTTATTTTTATTCCACAAGTTCTTCGGCATCCCTCATTGTGAGACCGGCCTACTACAATTCTTAGTATATTTGTAAGAAAAAATATCTAAATAACTTTTAATCAATCAACCAATAACTTTTTATTGTACACCAATACAAAAATGAACTTACAGACTAAAACTATGTCTAAATTATGCACAAAGGGTGGTCTTATTGCTAAAAAGCCATCTCTTCCAGACAACTCCTGAAATGAATTGAGATTATAATGGCGGTGGTGGATTGGTGGACATAATACATAGTACCATTACTTATATTCTAGTAATAACTATATAAATGCAATATAATATATATATATATATATATATATATATATATATATATATATATATATATATATATATGTGTGTGTGTATAGATGTTTTATATATTAAATAGATGTGTACTTAATATACATAACATACAAATACATATCTACAAAATGATATGAATTTAATTAAGTTAGTAAGAGAGAGTTTACGTTACGTAGCTTCGGCTATATTTATGGTTTTTATAGTATTTAAATTGGAAACATGTGCAAAAACAAAGGTAGCGATCTCTTATCTTAATCGGTTGTACACTTGTGACAAAAAAATATAACACAATAATGTGAAATTAGGGCAGTTTTACACGAAAACACAATTTCAGCGCGCAGTAGGCGTGGCGATTGCTGTGATTTAAGTGACCATTCCACATTTACAGCCTTTGTCACGCTTACATTTTAATAAATTGAGACATTTCGCCACGTAATGTGGGATATTTTAAATTAAACTTCGTTATTTATCGTCCTGCTTTTATGCTTATTTTGCCTTATAAAGTTGTTTACGCTTTCACATCATAATGAACCGATATTTTATGATTATGTTAAAGTGATGATGATGGATTGCGCTTAAATTCGTAAACAATATAATGCAGTATATTGAGGTCATAAATGTCCCGATGATGAGGGAATTTTTGGGAATTACCGCGGTTATATATATGGATCGTTTCAGATTCCATCCATAAAACAATTTTGTAACAGATCGATGTTGTCATAAACCAGCCGTCAAATAGAACGACATAACAGAGTGCTGTCAAAAACTGTGACAATTCGTGGAAAGTTCTATACTGCAGCTGAACGACCGTCTCTTTATTTTTTAATCAGAAATATGATCGGCTTCATCGTCATGTGAATGTAGAGGCGATCCAGCTCCTAGACAACACGGATAGAATGAGAAGGCTCAAAAGGACAAAACCTTTTGAACTAGTGCTGCTATAAACAAAACTAAAGTGTAGTCTACTGTGCTAGCTTAATAAAGAACACATGAACAAAGTGTCTTCGCCTTAATAGAGACAATAAGAAAAGTGCTAATGGACACTTTTTTGGCGTGAATACTTTAGTTAATTTTGGGTATATTGATATTAGATGGAATTATATATATTTAGATTAGATGGTAATATTGATGTGTTTTTTAAATACAATATTATTACGAGACGCGAGACTCGAATTAAAATGCCGTTAGAATTAATATAGAGTTTATTAGAACTGTACAAACACACATAATACAGGTACAAATATAACCGAACACAACAAATCCAAACGAAATGCAGAAGATCGTAATTCGATAAAACGCGCATAGTCCGTCACTTATCAGATTCCCGATCGTAGTACACGCGTCTCGCTTCGCTCGTGGTTCTCGCTCGACTGCCTCCTCTCTCCATCAAGCCATCATTTTATACTGCACAGATGCAAATATATCTGCCCGGCAAGCGTCGATGCAAATTCCTAGAAATCGTAATCCGCACACCTAGCTAATTATGCTTGCAAACGGCCATAAACGAGTACAATAGGCTGTTCTTCACAATAACCAATAAATAAGTAAACAAAAGAAGACAATCATAAAAGAATTACAATCAGTTCAAATGCCGACAGGCATTAAAATATGTTTTTATAGATATGCAGGTGGATTTTGTTTTTGTTGGAACTTAAGTTGTAACAATATGTATGAAAAAAAGACATGATTATAGAAAAAATAGATAACCTCGATTGAGTATAAATAATTCACCATTAAAAAACGTTTGCAAGTAGTTCAGTGAGACCTTCATGCAAATAGCGGCAACGCTAATCGGCTTCATGGTGACGAACACTATTCTGTAGAATACCACGCCACCTTGTTTTTATGGACAGTTTGTTAGTGACGTTATTCAACATTATATTACGGTTGATAGATGACGCTACCGCTCTTCTAGGATACCGTGAATTAAGAGACACATACAGGTAAGGGTATGAATATTGTGAAATGATCAGCAAAAATAGTTTTGTCTACTAAGCATAGTGCTTTGGTATCGATTTTAATCAATTTAGCCAATTGTTAACAACAGGAAATTGAGTTTCGTAAGTAGATACGTATTTTCATCGGGCCGCGACCCTGGAATGTATGTTGAAACAAAACAGAATCCATCGGGGGATGGCTTTCGAGCGTGAAATTGCCAAAAAACTTCCGAAATCCATCACGAATCAAATGACACTTTGAAATTGTAAAGCTAACTGAAGAGCGAATTGGATGGACTGGGAAAACAATTAACGTGAACTACCGATGTGAAAAATTGGAATAATCAACGGATAGCGTGTTGAATAACGTTTAAAAAATTTAAAAATGTAATATTTCAAAGTGTTGGAGATTGGTTCGTTCGTGGCAGTCGCACTTATGTCGAGCAGCCGTTGCAACTCCGCAATGAAGGGAACTTATTCGCTATGATTGCAATAACGTTATATTAAATTTTTATTTATTTGTCAGGTCTAGCTTGTTGAGGATATCTTATATATCTTCAGCAAATGTGTTTAGTCAAATTTTTATACTAATGTATACATTATCTTATAATACCTACGTAATAGTAATGAAATAAGGATATATTCAAATTCAAATTCATTTATTTATATAAATTTATTTCTAGGCCTTATATAATTATATCTAAAATTTATGATAATAACACATTTCGAATTAAAATTAAGGCTACAATTTTTTTGGCGGCTGCTGCACTAGACTCTAGGTCTGTGTCGCGGCACCCAACACAATTTTATTAAAAGAAATTAAATATAATGGAATTATTCATTAATTAACCTATGAGTGCGTGCGTGCGTGTTTGTGTGTATGTGTGTGTGTCTCTCTCTCTTTCTCTCTCTCTCTGTCTTGTATATATGTTACTGAGGAGTTTATTGCGCCGCGTCTTGTCCTTTAGCTGTAAGTAAAATTGCTTAGGAAGTGGTGGTAGACTTTCTGCGGTGGAGACCTTCCATAAGTAATTTATTAGATTTCATTTTGAAATTACTCAACAAATTTCATTGAGTATATCAGTTATTAGAAGAGGACTTATTATCTTAAAAGAACTGAGTATATCTCATTTTGATTTTGTCGACAGGGCGGGGTTCAGAAGACATTAATATATTTTCCTAATCCTACACGAACTAAATGGCAGCTACAGTTAGTATAATAAAATAATATCAGCCCATAAAATCCTGTAGTTGGGTATACGTCTTGCCATGTAATGGGACAGGTGCGTCTAATTTTTAATCTTTTAGTAAAAAAATATTCACTAAACTCGTCTTAAAATGCATATACGTATTATGTTATTTTTAATGTTGACCTTGGCAAATTTTCAATTGTTTCTTCGGTTAACAAACGTACAAGACATATAATAAACTAGTATCAAACTTTATTTCTAATTCAAATTACGCATAACACCTTCTAGCGAAGGTAGAAATGATCATGACCGTGTGAGCAACACATTAAAATTGCATTGTCTTTGTCGTTGCCATGACGATTCATTTGTTAGTGAATTGCAATGATGGCGCCCATAAAACGCCAGACATTTCGTCTATCCCTCGGAAACAGTAGTTTTGTACTGGATTAAAATTACCACCTGTCGGTTTCTACACTCTTGACAACGTGTATCCAATATATCATGACGGTCTATTGCGTATGTAAGGCGAGAAAACATCAAACAATAAAATAAATTCACATTCGCATTTATAATACTTATAATAACAGCCCATAAACGTCCAATTGCTGGGTTCGGACCTCCCACTATAGGCGAACGGACAGCATATCCGCCACACTTGTCCAAGGCGGCTTGGTTGGTTTGACACACCGGCTATCTCGATGTGCAGGTTTCATAACGATGTTTACCTTCACCATTGTTAGCACGTGGTAATTGTAACAATATGCACATTAGGTCAGAAAACTGCCAAGTGGTGCTTGCGTTCCGGCTAGGATTCAAATCGCCCTTTGAGTTTAGGGACGCGTGCGCTAGCCATTACGCTACCACGACTTATACTAGTTAGAATATAATTATCTGTTCACAGTACGAGTATAATGTTGTTAACTAGCTTTAATTTAAAACAACTTCTGGAAGTAAAATATTACTAATCATCAAATTTTAAAGCTTAGCGAATAAGGGTTGACCGAATAACAGAATTGTAACGTAAAATACCACTGAAATTATTTTAGCAACAACTCATTTTTCACGGACAATTAAGTAAATTTTCATTCAAAATGTGAGAAGCTTTTTTCTAGTAGTTTTTCACCTGAAATGCTTTGTTCTCGAAACACGTTTATTTAGGACGAAAGTTATGGAACCTCGTTTGTATTTTTACGTAAAATATATGCAAACAATTTAAACTTAAATCTAGTTTTTCTCTTTGCATATTCTTCGGTTTTTATGATTGTTACTCATAATTGAATCTAAGTATTAACGATTTTATGAACCACTCAGGAACCTTAATGATAAATTAACTTAAAAATTTGTTTGTAAAATCATAATGATCAAATGCACTTTGCTTTACAAAATAAGACGAAAAGCCGTATAAAACAACATAATGAATTAAATTGGCACATTTTACTGTTAAGGGATGATTATAGTATTACTTATATATACGTGGTTGTTCAGAAAAATAACAAAATCAAATAAAATCCTACTTAAAATTGATTGGGGTTAAGTAGAGAAAAATGATTTTACGAAATAACTTACTTTTTAAAATTAAATTTAATCTTTGTTTATTTTAATCCATTAACCGCTTTGAGTATATAAATAGAAGATTTATTTATTATCTTTGTAATGTCCTATACATATATCTTCTTAATCAATACCAAAATACTGTTAATGAATGAATTTAAACACTTTGTAGTTCAGCATAAATAAAAACTAGGTAAAACACACCAACATTAGTTGACGAGGAGCACCATTATTTATTTAATTGTACTCCCAAATATTTTGAAACTTTTTATTCAAAGTAGTAATTAGCAGTTCAGTAATAATTTAACCCAAACCTGTACATTAACATTTTAAAGGACCAAGTTACCGATAGCTCGTTGAAAGCCAGGAAATTGAGCATAACGTACCCATTAATATTTCAACAACTTCCTAACGATTATAAAGGATTAATTTAACATACAATTATCGATTTTAAGACATTTTAAATAAGGTCTAGATTGAGTATTCTTGGGTCGCTTGTACAGAAATTTTGGAGTAATACTGTATTCAAGTATATAGGTTGGTATACGTACGTATGTGAGTATTGAAACGCATTGCTCTGCGTACCCCAAAGTTAAACTCTGGAAATTTTAATACATCCTGTCGAGATCGATTTGTATCGGTTTAGTTTACATGGCGGCAAAACAGAAATACCTAATAAGTGCGAATATCAAGATGCTTTTTAAAAAATCTTGCAAGCGAAAGGTTCCGTATAGCTTCCGAATAGAAAATATCTATTGTTTTTATCATTTAGCTATGGAACCCTAAAATAGAAAGAATGTGAGAACTTTTCTGAGCGTAGCGTAGCGTCGTGAGCGTAGACACATGCATTATGTATGCAATATAAATAAATTCTTCTAATAATCTCGTTATTTTGTAACTATCGCATTAATTATTTAAAGAAAACTCAGTAGAAATCGAATCGTGACTTTATGGAAATACTTATTAAGGTTTTATAAACAGTTAAACATTACTTTACAATGTACGCAACAATGTGCGTATTTCTATTTAACAAGGCATGACGAAACTTAGTAGTTGAGCACGTTCGGAAGTTAGACGTTGATGATCCTAAGGGAAATGAACCCGTTTCGCAACGGTTCCGGAAATCTCTCTGTAACTCGACCCATTGTCTAGTTAATCTTTTGTAGTAAACAAAAGAAAATAGATATATTTATTACTGTATTTACAAATACAAAATACTTTTTGTATTTGAATGCGATATTACAAATACGAGATTGTGTAAAAAAATAATTTAGAAATAATCCAAATTGACTAAAGGTACAAGTAAAATACTCAATCACTCGTGGTAGCATAATAGCTAGCGCACGCGTCCCAGATTCAAAGGGCGCGGGTTCGATCCTGGCCAGAACGCATGCACTACTTAGGCAGTTTTCTGACCTAACGTGCATATTGTTACAATTACCACGTGCTAATAACGGTGAAGGAAAACATCGTGATGCAACCTGCACATCGAGATAACCGATGTGCCAAACCCGCCAAGCCGCCTTGGACAAGTGTGGCGGGTATACTGTCCGTTCCCCCTATAGAGGGAGGCCCGAGCCCAGCAGTGGGACATTTATGGGCTGTTATTACTAGTTATTACTACAAGTAAAATAGTGTGTTACATTTTTATTATTGGCTATATTAAGCTGCAGAGTCTTCATACATGCATGTCTACTTACATATTTCGTATAGGTATTGAGTATATATGTATCTTGTATTTATATAGAATAAGTTTTACTGTAAATGCGAGATTGTGTTGCATCACACGCAAACCTCATAGGTTTAAGTGGTGCCTTGCTGCTTTTCTATGATCTAAAATAGATAAATAAATAAATAAAATAAAAAAGGTATTTGTACTTAATATACAAACCGGAGAACTAGTCACATTGAAAATATACATTTGTATTAGGTTGGTAATAGTATATAATATACATATATCTAATATAGAAATATAAAATTCTGACTAAAAATAAATATTCCGTTTAGGCTTTCAAACAGTATAAAACTTTAATCTAACATGTATGTAAAAAGTGAAAACGCAAAAAAGTAAAACTTTTTGGTGGTTTTGATTCGGACAGACATATGAACAGAATCTAAAATTAAAATCTATTCCACCACCCCGTATTCTGCGGGATCCGAATCGCTGCTACGTTAGAATTTTCATCGTACTTTCTATTTTTTTAATAAAAGGAAGACCGCTTTGATTCACCACATTATATAGGAGTAATATTTTTGAATGTAAATCACAATCGCTGTACGTAAGCTACCCTCTGAACGGTTGAAATATTCTCGTTTGGAATGAAGTAGTCCAAATTCATATTGGAAATATTATACTGTATTCTTAACCTTTCGTGTAGAAAAATAATTGGAATAATTTTTGTTTTCAATTCGAAATCGAGCAAATCTTCCCTCTTTCTTTCAATTCAATCCTTGTATTACGTATGTGTTACTGGAGGTCAAGCGGCAGCTATTTAATGTAATCACCGCAAAGTCACTATTTTATATATTGTGGGGAACTTTGGAATCCAAAGCGGATATATTGGACGAAACCGACATTTATCGCTAGCATCCAAATAAATTATTTAATAGCAGCTATTTGTGTTGCGTGCAAAAGTGTGCATCTTGTATTCCAAAAATGTTATATGATGTTAATGTATTAATTTGCTCCCGGTCCGGTAACAGCTCAATGACATGCGACTGATCTTTTTACATTGAAATAATTATTTACTGGTTTGCTCATAACTATTCATTACTTTATCATTCTTTAAGCTATATGAGTGTAGCTAATATTCGTATTTTGATTAACGATTTTACACAAAAGGAGTCAACAACAATCAAACAATAACAACCTTACGAGCCTGCTAATTGAATATTTATCAAATTCATCAAGCACTTAACTAATAATTAAAGCAGTAGTTGTAAACAAACAAAGTAAGTTGTTAAGAGCCGTGCAACTACTACGAAGTCAACTACAACTTGACCCAACTTTAATTATAAACTGAATGAACAACTTCCCAAGAACAATCGCCAAGTTAGATATCATGGTGCGGTGTTATCGAAATACGTACGTACTTTTTCTTGATAGCTTAGACACAAGCCACACAGAAAGGAAATGCTCTCTTTGCATTATAACTTATTATCGCATGAAGCACGGAATATGTACAGTTGAGGTCAAAAGTCTAGTAGCAATTAGTACAAGTACAAAGATGTGGCATTAAAACAAAACGTTAAAAAAACTTCTACTCATTGTATTGTAATACCTTTATATCGTTACTATGTACATTCGAGTTAAAAAGAATTTGAATTTGAAAACGCGTTTATGATTTTATTCTACAATAAAACTGTACACACATTTATAAACATCTATATCACTTTTTATCGTGTTTCAATCAGAAAAAAGCGGTATGTTGATGTTAGTGATGTAATATCACAGACATAATAATAAGCTCAGTCAGAATCGGACAGTAGAATATGACCATTAAGATACTACTGGACTTAGACCCCTGATCGTACAGACAGACTGTCCATACTGAATATATATTTATATAAGTAAATGTAAAACGAGTGTTTGGAGATATGATTCCTCTTTGTCTTAGCAAAAAACTAATTTTCATGGAACTTGGTGTATGAATATGTCCTTTCTATGATAATGATAGACATAAGATATTTTTTATCCTCAAAATATGGGATATTTCCCGCGGGATAACAATTCAAAGATGAACATGAAAAGTGAAACATCGTCACTGAATGTGTTAATCACCCTAGTACTAAATGAGTGTGATATTAATGCTGGTGTGCAAACATTTAACCGACAGTTAAAATAAAGTAATCGCTGTTTAGCCATATAGTTTGAGCGGCACACTAGCCTAAGTTTGTTTGGTTATTTTTATATACATATATGTTTGAACACTTTACAAGGCCTAGTTTAAGAACCGATTTTAATGAAATTCTCTGTTTAAATGCTTTTAACACTAGATGTGAAGGTATAAGAATAACTCTCCAAGAAGACTATTTGTAATATTTACTATGGATTATAGGACCACAGATACCGCACATGGTAAATACTGTTGCACCTTCCACCTCTGTACTATATTATACACACGTACAATAATGTATCGACGTCTTCGGTCTTCCGTTTGTTCTGTTTGGCATGCACCTTAAAGTTATTTCGATGACGTAACTTTTAGGAAGAGGCTTTGTCCATTGGGAATTTCAATTTGGAACTTTTGGAATAAGAACGTTTTATCTTAAATTTTTACCTTTGAAGTTAAACGAATTATTAAATATTATATAAACTAACATTTAAAATGTTATTGGTGCATTCAATATATTATTTATTAGCGATAGTTGTATTTGTATAGAATATCGCCGGTATTTAATCAATTAAGACTTACCATCGTTTGGAGTTAATAAAAGACTTAGAATTTAACTGGGACTATTTAACAACTGGAATTTCAGAGAAATATATTAAAGATTATTTGAAAAAAAGGCGTTGTTGTCAGAATTATAAAACATTTTCAAAACAAAATCAGTTACACTTCTTACAAAACATAACAGTAGTTGCAACCAAAATTGGATTAAACAATTTTTAAATAAAATTAGTGTAATTTGTGTAAAACATATTACGTTATTTCAAATAGAAATATAATTATCACAAGAAAACCGATAAAAGCTTTTTAACGCAAAATCACGCAACAACGTGCGATGTCACTCCATCGTCAACGTTATTTGGTCATCAATTCCACAACTCTGTCAACATAGGTGATCACAAACCTCTCCTGATAGATATAGTAAGTTTTTTTAACCGCCTCAAGTCCTACAAAGCAATTTACTTGAGTAAACAGTCTGTATTCCGACCGCTCGGGAACATCTTGCGATTCGCTTTGCTGGGCTAATGGCCGGTATACACTGGATGAAGTAGCGCGTAATGACAGCCAGCGACTACGTGAAACGTCTGTTACAAACATTTTTTAAGGATGTTTTTTATGCTTTATACAATTTTATATATTTTTTCATTTTATGAGCTAAAATATTCAGTGAGAAAAATAGCACCTACCTATGTTCATCTCCCTTACTAAATGTACACACATGTATATTTAATTTTAACATTCGTTATAAAGATGCAAAAGTTAGTATTTTTACATAATATTAGAAAGAAAATGAGAATTAATATACGAGTATTACGTCTAGAACGGATCTTATATTTTTCATGAAGTTTCTTATATTTATTAAACATTTTATAAGTGACCTCTGAGTTCCAAGAACTATCTTTTGCAGGGTGTAAAACATTATAATTTGACAATCTTTAAAACATATTATTATACATAACTTATTTGTAAAGTCAAATTGATAAACTTAACACATTCATACATATTATATATTGTATTAACATAGATACATACAAATTTATGAAACCGGCGTATGTGTACCTATATATAATATGAAGAACAATTATATAGAGATACCGCCTCCGTCAGATCTCAATAAAAGAGGTAGGTCAAAGAAATATTAGTTTGACGTTGCGAGGCATGATATAGGTGCCAATGGTCTATTAATTTCGAAGACCAGCCGAAAGGAAAAGAAAGAGTAGTTTACGACTCTTTCTACTCTTACTACGTCTGGAGTCACTTTAGTCGCTCCGGACGTCGAAGCGGCGTGTTAGGTGTTACTGGAATTTAAGGCTAGAATGATAATAAAAATATGAATTGAATGTTATAACTAAAGCATGAAGGGACGATGATAAAAAGGGACTGAGAAAGGCTAGAGGCATTCGAAATGTGGTATTGGAGGCGTATGGAAAGAATTAGCTGGAAGGAGAAGAAGACCAATGACAAGATGTCGACCATAGCAGGAGAGAAAAAGAAAGGCGTTTAATTATAAAAACTACAGTGATAAGGAGACGAAGAATGTTTGGTAATTTATTACGACACGACATCTTTTTCGTAATGGAAGGTGGAAGAGAGAAGGGAACACCTAGGAGGGCGGGCATATATCGATCAAATAAAGGAAAGGATAGGTGTCGTGTCATATAAAGAAGTGAAACAGCTGGTGGAGAATAGAGAGGATTGGAGGAGGTTCCATCGATAAGAACTAAGCTCTTAAATATTATGATGATGCTGTTTAATTTACTACCTGTGAACAAATAAGGCTTCTTGCCTGGGCGGATAACGTTCCGTAGTAATGCTGAAACGTTTACTTAAAATGTAGTTAAAATGTAAATACGTGGTACCCCATTCGTTCTTATGTTAAACATTGATAGATAATAACGTTTGTGATCTTGATAATGATGAAAAAAACAGCTAATTTATAGCATTTGAATATTTCGTACCAATGCTCTGTCGTAAAATGGCTTATTTGGAAAATGTTGATACAATCTTAATATTTTACATGTAATTTGACTGATATTGTTTTATCTTAGTTCTTGTTTATTATAATTTCCTTCCAACACTTTTACATCGTATAAGTGTACAATTTAATTATAGGAATGCAATCGAGCGTGTTATTTGCCAAATCCATCTAATAAATGTTTAATATCGTGTTTACGAGTCTGCCGCAGAGATTTCTTGTAGAATTAATATAGAGATACCTACGTATAATGTATAGCAGGTAAAGCTTAAATTACAGGCACCATGGTAAGTTTATTTTAATTATAATTTTTATTAGTGAAGAGTGTCTCTGTGTTATTGTTTTCTTTTAACATTCCTTTCACTTTTATTTGAGTTAATGTTACAGATATAGGCCGTTTTACGGAGATGTGGCGATGAGTTTAGTGCGTTATTTGTGATGCGATATTGTTATTATTGTTAATGACGTTAAACATTGACAGTAAATATATGTATATATAGGTACATGAATATTACTACTATACTATTCGTTAACGGCATTATTTTAACGCTATAAATAAATCCATTTGGCCACAGTCAATAACCACAACTTTATCGCAAGTGAAGCCCGACGGCAATAATGGCCTTTAGTAATAATCTTTGCGGTTCATAATGTAAATTGTTTTATGTTATAATTTATTTAAAACGTCATTGACGAGATGGTATTTTCAAAATAGACAGGATCGTCTATGTTATGTACATTTATATTCATATAGTGATATTCGTATACTTATACAATGAGAAAACCACTGTACGCTGGTAGGGGCGTCGGTAACACCGAAGATAATCCAATTATCTACGAACAAGCCGTCGAGGAAGCCAATTAGACGCCAAAACTATGTACAGTACCGACGCATAGATTGTTTTAAATGTAATGTTCAGTACACGGTTTTCAAATCACTTTCTCCACCAAAATCTTGCTTGATTTGTACAAGAGTCATTACACAAGAGATTTAACAACAGAGTATAATATGTTTGTGAGGTTAATGTTTTACGTTGCCAAAGTAGAATCACATATTGTTGATGTATACTGTGAAAAGAATCTCTAGTATAGGGAAATGAAGTTTAACATTTACAACATTTTAAACTGTTAATAGGTGTATCGGTTTGCGTTTGAAGAATTTGAGACTTGAATTGAATTTTTCGGAAAACAAATTCTGGTAGGTTATTCCACAACACTGCTGTATCCACAAGGAAAATGAAGTCTACAGGTCTCTTTTGCACTGGTGATGCTCAACTGTAAAACGATGATGTCAACCAAAGCGCTTTGTAGGCAAATATTTCAACTACACACTTTCCAAAGTGTTTTTGATACAACAATCACCGGGAACGTATCAAATATTGTCTAATCTTTAATACAATCGGGGTAAAGTGTTCATTATAAAGTAGTGAGAGTAGTGACAAACATAACAAACACAATAACGAAGCCCCGGAGGGCTGTCTAACTAATTACAAGATTAAAAACAAAGATTCAAACAATAGAGTCGCCCTTGGGATTAGTCTGTCGCTTTGTTACAAAGAAAATGGATTAAATTCCAAGTTGAATGGTCGTCTGGGAGATAATTTCATAGTTATGCATTTTAAATATAATGTAGCACTTATGTATGATACAGACCCATTTGGTTGGTGAAGTCTTAATGGACGTATTATACAAAAATAGATAATGTAGTTTTACTACAAATATTATGTTAAATACATTGAGTATAAAAATTGTTAAATTTGTAAAACTAATTAATAATATTACACGAATACCAATTTCTCCAGATTTTGAGTACTAAAATTTCATCCTTAATACTTAGGAGATATTCACAATTTTATAAAATTCTTAAAATGCCGTGTCTGTACATTGAAGCTATTTAAAAAAACCCAATTTCATTTTTGTTAGATTTCTTCTGTTTGTTGGTTTTACTGTTTATTCGAGATTCACGTAAAGACTGGGCCGATTTCGCTGATCGACAACAAATTCTTAGAATTAAAAATCTGCGCTACTTTTTATCCTGGGAATCCCGCTGGAATTTTTCTGGGAGTGATTTAAAATGACCAGATTGAAAAAACAAACGAATTCCTATGCGATTATTTCATTAATCGATAATAAATTTTATGTAATAAAATATGTGATACTTTTATCCCGGGAATCCCGCGGAAGTTTTTCCTGGAGCACTTTGAAGTTGTTCGGGTGCATAAAAATGAGCTTATTCCGACTTATTTTTGACTAAAACGATAGCCGACATTCTTTTTTAAATGGTACGATACTTTGTGTCCCGGGAATCCCTCGGGAATTTCAAGTCAAGCGTGGATTAAGTCACGGGCATTATACTAGTATGATACTTCCATACCATGGCAAAATAAAACAAGGAACGACAATCGCCCCAGTAAAAAAACGTAAATTTGAAAACTCCTAAACCCAATAAATAGATGATGCCTTAAGATTTTTTTTAATATTTCTCCTTCTGACACACACGCTTATCAGGGTATTATTTGCCAAATTTATTTATTTTTAAATACATATACCTGAATTACAATTATTGAGTTCTAAAATATTCTACTTCCACAGCGACAGTGGTCTGGTGGGTCTGGACGGGCTTTGATGTAGGTTTTTTTTAAAAGTTAGGTTTATTTATAGGATCGTCTTACTATTTATTACTTAGTTTATTTTCATATTTAATCTTATTTTTAAGTTAGTTTAGCCTTTTTGTCTTATTTGTTCGTTTGTATGGTTCTCATATTTTAGTTTGTATATATAGTTTAGTTTAATTTTATTTGGTTAATTAAATACATAGTGTCAGTTATTAGGTACATTACCTACTATATATTTATGTCAAAATATCGACTGTATTCGTAATACGTGACAAGACCTTCTCTACTTCCTTATCTATCTACTTTATATAATGCTATTATTTATATCTGTTACTATTCTAAATATCTACTAACTCATCCTTTATTTCTACTGTTTTACTTATTTATCTTATTTAAACATCTATTTATATATTTACTATTTATATATTATCTTAAGAAACAGTGGTATTTTTGGTAATACCTCTTGTGCTATATTTCTCGACACTAGTCTTGCTTTATTTATTCTATGCTATTTTATTTTACGTTTGTCTTATATAAACTTAAGCATATAATCAAACCGTAAGTTATGTATCTTTACTTTGATGCCTTAGGTTAGTCTTCTCTCGCTATTTGACGTTTTATTATTTAAAATATCAAAAAGTTTTAAGTTAAGATACAAGTTTTTGCTGATTTGGTATAATAACAATTCCAAATAATAGAATTTAAGCATCAAAATTTCGTCCGCTTATAACTGTTTTATTTTTCTCATGCGTAGGGACTTTTAGGACTCCAGATACAATATATAGAAATTAGTAGAGTCACGTGCAGACAAAAGTTTTGAATTGAATTTCTATATTTAATAGAGCCTCGTTTGTGTTTTGTAATTTATAGTCCATTTCATAGATAAAAAATAATATGATTTAGCGTTGAATAGAGACTACCGTGTTTTAAAGCTGAAATGCATTCGACCTATATCCAGCACAATGGTTCTGTGTTTTCGGGTACACAATGGGTCCTACAGTTTGTTCAGGTGCTAGGTGACTTTTGCTGGGCGAATTTTAAACTGAAATTTTAGTTCAAGCGTTAAGTACGTGAAAATGAAATGAATATTTTTAAACTATCGCATTTATGCTGTCGGATAGAGATCTTACACACAAAAAATGAGCACACTAAATAATTACTTTTTTATTTCTCATATTTTGTAAGTACATTTGGACTTGCCTGATTACAGGGATGAAAATAGTACTTTTCGTCCCTGGGAAACGATTTTACCTCCTGTCAAAATTGTTAAAAACTATGCGAGCCATAGATAAATACATGCGACTCATGTTCCAACTTTTTTACGGCCACTGTTAAATCGCGACATAAATTGTAATAAAAAATATCTACAATTTTGTAACATCATTTTATTAATTTACATAAATTTGACCTAAATATTTACTATCATCAGTGACAAAAAAATACTGGCTGGTAGAATGCCACAGAAAATAAATTGCATGACGTTTCATATGTGACTTATTAAATAACTTCATCAGATTTAGACATGGATTTAAGGCCTGAATTAATTATTAGTTGTTAGCTTAACTGATGAGTTTTTATTATTTTCCTCACATTCATATTTATTAAATGAAAAGCGTAGTGTTAACCTCGAGTAAAAGACCTATTTAGGCACTCGATCTATTAGAACCCTCGCTACGCTCGTGCGCCAAACAATCCCATACCTACATAGGTCACTTTCACCTTTCGTGTAACAATCTACTATTTTACGAAAGTACGAAAGTAAATAAAACAATCGAATATCGAATTGAAAATTTCGATGAGAGACTGGTAATATGTTTTTCCAGATTTAAATTTGAAATTGTACTTTATTATAAATTTAATTATAAATATAATAAAGTACAATTTCAAATTTAAATCTGGAAAAATATAATATATAGCCAGTATTTTGATACAAAACTTCACATATGTTTTAACGAATTGAACATGAAACTACTGAATCGTGATAAACGTATGTCTATGTCTATAGAAACAGCCATACTTAGGACTACCTATGTTATAAAATGTTTAAATCTTCAAACACCTTATGCAATAAAAATTGAATAAATATTAAAGGATATTTTTCTATTTTTAGTAGACTTTCTTCTAGACCTGACAATATGCATCAATGAACTACATTTTTGTTTTGTTTTAATTTTTAAATTGTTTTCTTTACTTTTTTGTTGGTACATTCTTCATTCAATTTCTCTATTTGAAATATGGCAAAGCATTATCAGCGAATCTTTATCAAACCCAAAAAGGTTTTATATAATTTCCGCTTAAAAACTTTTTCATGGGTCGCATATTAAGTTAAAATCAAATCTATACATTAATAACTTTATATTATGTATTATTAAGTTATTATACCCAATTATGTATATGCACTTATGTATTTTATAAACATGCAGGTGACGTACATACAAACCGAGGACAATGATAACAGTCTCTGTCAAAAAGATCTTAGCACTCACGACACAATTTAATTTTAGTGTGGGTGCCACAGTTAACCGAACCATTTATATTATATAATGATAAAAATGATTTCAATAATACTAATAATATAAAAGTAAAAATTTGCAAAATAAATAGTTATTGAAAAAAATTATAAAATGACATCTACACTTTGCGAGTGTTATCGTCGTTTTTTAAGTACAAGAAGCGGCAACAAACTCCCTAGTAAAGCTAATATTAGATGGATCAATCAAATTAAAACATTTGGTTAAAAAGCACAATACTGAAACGACACGATGGTATTCAATGCCATTGAATGATTCAAGCTTATGTCTATATGGACCACTTAGGTTGATTTATCTAAATTGAAATACATAAATGCACCGTCAAATATCGGTAGATTTAAGTTTTACTATGGTTTATGACGGAAGTAGTCCCAGCTCATCTTTGACATTATTAAAATTACACGGGCATAATCATACGGTCATATCTTATGCACTAAATCATTTTTGTATCAGTTTGACGCAAAATAATTAAAAGATACAGCGAGCGTTGGATCTCAAAGTCGAGCTAGTTATAACTCTGTCGTTATCTTCGTGGTATTTCCGCAATTAATCCTATCTGCACGATAAGGCTGTTTCAAGTTAAGGGCCAGTCACTAGGGATCTAAGCAATCTTCACGGGTGACTTGTCAAAGTGAGAAAAGGGTCGGAAGCTCAAGAGACTTTCAACAATGCTTGTTATCTTAGAAGTAAACCAAGAACGTACCTAATGATATCGTTTTAAATAAATATAAGCTTGAGTTCCGCGGACATTAAGCTCCTGGGAAATGAATCAACCGCCTTTATTTTTGGTTGACGTTTCTCGAGATTGACTGAGATTTGTTACTGTTATTGAGATAACATTCACGATTGTTTTTTTTTAGTTTTGTTGGTGGATTTGTTAAGAACGCTATCTGTGCAAGATGGTATATAAGAAGATGCATTATCTTGCATTATTATGTTTAACAAGAAACAAAAAAAAACACTAAAACAAGTACTAGTGGTCGCCTGTGGTCGAAATTCGACCATAATAATTAATGTCAAAGACTATATAGGTATATACTTCTACTCGTATAATCACAAATTTCGCCAATGCTACTGTTAATTTGACTTTAACAATAAGCAAAAGAGTATATATGCGTGTGTGTGTCAAATACATGGTAGTGTGTAATGTTTTTTTATTGATTTAAAGTATTTTTTATGCATAATTTAAAAAAAAAATGCATGCTGCACTCCTTCTCTATATAAACTATAAGTGTGCGAAATTTCATACTCCTCCGTCCGCGCAATTTTCGTAAAAAGGGGTACAAAGTTTTTGCTTCACGTATTAATATATTGATATTGTACCCAAAGAGATGCCAACACGTTAATATCACAACCGCTGTCTTTGAGCTCCTACGGTTAACTGCGCTACGGTTTCTAGAACAATTATTTTGCGTATTACAATGATCTGGGGGGTCTTCCCACTGCGATACCCCCTCTGCGATATGACATGGGATTCTTTAAGAAAGATGATATATATAGACTTTCTTAGAGATTGCCTACGTCCCTGGTATCGCTAACGTCCATAGGTGACGGTAACCACTTTCTATCAGGTAAAAAAACAGAAGAAAGAAGAAGAAATTATTTATGTTCTAAAATATACTTATATTTCACGGCCTCTGCGATCTAAGTCTTGGCAGAGACTGCAATTTTGAAAGAAATTTCCGTTATTTACTCTATTGCAGGTTTTTGGAATCGGCCTTAGTTATTCTTTGCATATTACTCATAACACAAGTATAACTTGCTTAGCTTGTACAATGTGTGTGTTTCTCTGCCGATTAAAAACTATTGTCGCGTACCTAATACACGTCAGAGAGAAGGTTAATATTGTATCAATGGAGTTCAATAAAACGAGTCTTGTGACGAATGTAGACAGGGGATGAGAACATTTTGCTTTTATTTCGTGCAACTCGTTTAGCACATGCCAGCTGCCAATCAATCTCAGTCAATAATGTAGGACAAAGGATCTTTGTTTTCGTGTGGCGTGCTTTAATGAAATTTTTGTCTAATTTTTTAAGTTAAGCTTTGACAACATTTTTCGTTATTAATTTGTTTAATGCCGAACTTGTTTCAATACTTTAAAGTTTTTATTTCATCGATTAACATAATTATTATTAATGGTCATTAGTAATTTGAAAGCGTTCAACTCATAAATTATAAATAAATACCAGAATGAAAACGTTCTGTCATTCCGAAATGCACTTTACTCGAGGCAATTTTTTGCTACACACGTTGTTGATCATTACAACTTAGCAACAAACAGTGTCTTATTTAAAAACTTTATAAATAGTAAATACTAAAGAGGCCGTCGTTTACACCAATCATGCCAAAATCCATGAAAATGCGGTAGTTGACATATTTTACAATAAATTCTGAAATAATGTTCATATAAAAGAGCGGACGTTAGAGTAGTACTATGTGTAAAATGCAAGGAGAGATTTTGGGTAAGAAAGTACCAAACATACCAAATATTAACTATTTGGACAGGGTTTCCCTTTTATCGTTCAGCCTTTGATGTGAATATTCACACAGCACAGAAAGCAATGAACGTCTAAACGCCACTACGCCTTTTATACGAAAAATCCTACCCTACAAAACAGTAACATAGCATCATTGCTAAAAATAGCAATTACATCATAGTGTTGCCAGGATCATAAAAACAATTATAATAATTAGTTACTGATGCACTAAATTATCTAGACGATAATTTAGTGGCCTTATAAAATTAACTAACCGGTAGAAAGTGGTAATTTAATTATAAATCGAATCATCTGATAAATCGACTAAAAGTATTATCTATGACGACTGTCTATGTCATATTAATATACATTATGGTTCTCATGACTACTGTGGTGGACATCTTGTAACACATGTTATCATCAATTATAATACACAAAAATGTGAAGAGAAAACAAGCAAATAACCAAATGAATTCGACCACAGTAAGATACATTTTATCATAAATAAAGGTAGGATGTAAGGCTAAGAACATTCATACTACTACCCCATTTAAACTTGAATTTATAATTAAAACTGTGTAGGTAACTTAACTCAAATATTGCTACTTTGTGTATATTGTTAAGCAATCATTGCTTTACCATTTCGAGTAAGATGTAGAGATCTGAGGGCACCTGCGCTGGCCACTACTTTGTTAATAGCAGGTGCGGTTAGTTCCCGTCTAAGTAATTAATTGTCTAGCATCTAGAACTGTTTAATTATGTTTAAACAGAAGCGAAATGTAACATTATATTTCCTGTCAAATAATGATATAAATATGCAAGTATATTATACACTACGATAGGAGAAATAATCAAATTAGAAAGTAAATAACAATTAAATTTTAATCGTTTAGCAATGATTAATATTTGTAAATGACTATCTGGTAATTTATATTATTAGAAAGTACGAAATGAATTAAACATACGAGCTGCAATGTTTTTATTATAATGCCCTACTTTAACCCTGCTAGGAATGATTTCTCAAAACATATATTTTTTATAAGAAGTCTGAACATGAATTTTCATATCCCTGACTTTCTGAAGTCAGGGAAAATGAAAACAGTAAGTTGCCTATACAAATAGTTGTCCTCGATTTCACTCCTTTTGTTATTTTTTTATTTTGGAATGAAAGGGACGATATATTTATTTCCGTGATGAAATCTATCTCCTTGCCAAATTCTATTAAAACTTCTTAGTTGTTTAGTCTTGAAACGGTATAAATGTTCTTTTTGCACTTAGTTGGATATAATTTAAAACTATTTTAAATGTTTCAGACACTTTAGTAAAGTTTGAAAAGTGTTGAATTCAATTAGGAGGTAGCTTTCTAAATTAAATTTAATCATTAGTAACTCGCCACCGATGAGAATGTAAAACAGTCCATTAACGGTTGCATGATAATAAAGAAAAACGAGCACGAGTGAGTCTCCCTGGGGTAGCCCTCTACATTGAAATCAGCAGTGTCTGGCGAACAAATTAAATTTCCTACACATTGATTTTCACCGGGCGCAGTAATTACTTAATTTACCGATTAGTTTACAGAATCGTGAGCGCTAGTAATGGGGGGAAGATTTATGGACTAATTTAATGAGAACGCTCAGGTATCGAGTTATTTGCTACACCAATGATGGTGAAAAATAGGGAAACTTTGTAAAATAGGGGAAATTGTTTGTGGCAAATTAATTTATGAGAGCAGCGGGGCGTTGGGAATGTAACCAGTATTTTTTATTTTTTCCTTGTTTGGGTCTCAAAATAATTCCGGCTTACGTTCACTTTTACCTCGTGTGGCATACATGCAACAATTAATTTTCGATAGTTGACATATTATTTTCTTACGTTTTTGCGACTAGTTTGCATAATTAAAACCACATTTTAATGTTTTTCAGCGCGACATTTCACTTATTTGATTTTCATTTCGACGTTTCGGCTACTTTTCAGCGCTTCATTTTTAGTTACCTGTACTAGTCCCAACCAACCTTTCGGCGAAAACTTAAGAAAATAGTATATAATTTCAACATACGTAATTGTACATAGATATATAATCTGAAGATAAGTATACTCTATATATATTTCGTTCGTCCCTGTTAGATTTGTTGATCTTACACTTCAATTATTTTCCTTCACCGCCTTGATGTTAAAAGTAATTTTTTATTGGTTATTTACAATTAAAATTTACATTTACATTAAACACACAAATCTAAAATTAAAATATACAAATATAATGCATCCCTGAACTTAATTAGAGAAAAATAAATATAAATAATAAATAGGTCCCAAATCACCGTCAGTTGGGAACTTTCCCAAAACGCTGGCCGCTTTACCAGGTTGGATGGCAACGCTTATTTTATATTACACTTAAATGTAAAATTATGCTTGTTAGACCCGAAAATCCTAATAATATAATAAAAAAAATATATATAACTGTTACTATTTAACGCACTATAGAGTGCATTAAACACTAAGCTAACACACTATCGTGCCAAATCAAAGTTAAGAAAAGCCTAGCATTGGTGAAGTTAATATAATGTTCCTAATAAAGCTGTTCTTTAGTCATTTTATTATAAGAATTTTACACAAACGTGCTAGATAGTATTTCGTTAATCAATTCGTCTTTCTAGCATTCCCCAAAGATCAAACCTTGTCAAGCGAATTATTTTGAATGGTGAATTATTGCAAACATATATGTGAACTGAGGATTTCTTTCTAAATATACAGAGCAAAGGCACTTTTTTTTATCAAATAACCAGTACAAAGGAACACTTGTATTCGCCATGAGCTCGATGATGCTTTTGATGACCAAACGACCGGCCCGAGAGCACTTTGACCTCCCCCTGTTCATTATTACATCAGCCAGTCATTATTTAGGTATAAGCTCTAAGGTAATAACTCTTATGGCTTAACCAGGCATTCGTTTGGTCGTTCTATATTTTCAAATATATTTAGAAAGTAATAGAGATTTTTCTCTGAAAGAAACTCAGAAGCTACATAGCAATTTGAATGACGTGACAAAAGTCACAGATAATAGTTTATATTTATTGGCGCAAATAAAATTTAATTAATCTTATCACTGAGTATCTGAACGCATACGATCCTTGGCCTATTCACCGATTATATTCGGTAATATAATTTATTTTCAAATAATAAGTTTTCTACTACCCTTATAACGAAAAGTTTTGTGATGTCTGTAAGCTTATTTTTTAATAACTAGATTTTTTTGCAATTTGCTGATAACCTTTTCCTTGTAACTTTAGACGTGGTTGTCGTAGGCTGAAGCTTGAACGGCGAGATAAAGCTAAGTAAAATAAAATTCAAGAGCAACTTAGTTATAACTACCATACGTTTTAAAGGACAGTGTATTTATTGCAACAAAGAAGAAAATTGTTGCTACTTCACAGAATCGGTGAACAGAAACTATTTCGAAGTAAATGTATCAGAATATTGTTGTAATAATTAGTGCAGAAATCTGAAATTGTAGCGAATATAGTGTACTCCAGTCAACAGACGAAGTTTATCAGTTCGAAGCACGTTTTGCCTGTTACAGGAGAGTTCATTAACGCACACTGTTCTCCACGGAATTTATGCTTAGCGACTGATAATCGTGTTAACTAGTGAATTAATATGGTGCTTTATTATAGCGTTAAAGCTCGTGTAGACTTCTATTATCGTATTTATATTGTTATTGAAATATTAAATTTAAAATGTTAGAATAGTCTGTAGTGAATAGGTGCCACGAAAAAGCTAGCAGCCCTATGCAATTTCTCATTCCAGTTTCAGCCAAATGGTAGGTCTATGATTGATGCCAAATAACGGAGTTCGTGTAGTAACTTGAAAAGTCATATTTACGAAATAAGAAAGATTTTCTACAAAAACAATTCTTGGATAAATACAATTAATATCATAGTATATAATCAAAGTATTTTAAGCTCTTTCATATTAGCATGAACAGAAACCGTATAACTTGTTTGTTTATAATTAAATTGTTGTTATATAATTAAATTGCTGGCATACAATTTGAAAATAAATTACATCAGAAAGTATAAACAAGTACCAAGCTATTGTTTGTATACATAGTTGCATATAACATGATACAAGATGCACCATTCTTGTTGTATTCCCATGACGTACATATTTCTAAGAAAGATGCTCTTCTTTTGTAAACGACGAAACTATTTTAAAAGATTGCATTGGTATAGCTATCTGGGAGATGAGAATGTAGTCCATCTACATAATGTTTGTTTTTGAAAGAAAGGTTGTTGCAGTATTGTTTCGAAAGGATTTTTAGACGTGTAATATTGAGGCTGCTCTTTCTTTAACATAATTATAATGATAATCGACAGACAAACACAGATATTGTTTATCTCCAAATTAAGCAAGTTACGCTTGTATTATGGGTAATATACAACGGACTACTCTGGGGCCGATCCCAGATACCCAGACCATAGTAATATCGGAAAAAATTCGTTTCCGAAATGTACCTTACCAGAAATCGAACCCGGAGCCTCTGCGTTGCAGTGAGGTAGGCCGGCAAAGGCTCAGCCGGCTCAACCGCAGAGGCCGTCTAAACTTAGTTGTATTGTTATTATATTGTACCTAGTTTTTGAGATATCTACCTAGTTTTAGTGTTTTCATTAATTCACTAACCTTGGTTATAACCAAGGTTTGAACCTACGGCATTGGGATGAGACGCTTTGCTCTTAAAAATCGTCTATTCTGGTATACGATATCTTACACACCACGAAGCACCATGTTGTTCTTTCCATAATTAATATACTTCTTTTGGCCTAACTTTTGACTTAACTGTCATATTCAAATTTAAATATTATAAACTTCTTTTTGTATCATGACTTTCACCCTTCCTCATAACATCTTTACCTACAACTATAATCGTCTTGCTAACAATTTTCCAGTATTTTTAAATATAAAAATAAACCATAATTATAATATTTACTTGAATAAAAGCTATTGATAAAAGATTGCGATGTTTCGAAAAAATAAAATGTTTCCAACAACACATATTAATAAAATGCTGTGACATTATACCAATTCGTCTTTTTAATTAAGGCTTCGAATTTCAGGGAATAGAACTGAGCAGAATAAACGACAGCTTTGTCATCCTGACTCCTTAACTTGTAGCAATAAACGCTTGATAGTAACCAGATAAGCAAATTTATTGCTTTGTACGTCTCACAGTGTATGAAAATAAGTGTGGGAGGTACCCTACGCAGTAAATGATAATGTTATGTTCAGTGATTTACAAGAACACATTCATGGTTAGGTTAGTAAAAGAGATGGATGCATTGTATGAAAATGACGTTAAGATTTGGAGGGTTACAAAAGAACCTATGCCAGAATATAAAATTATGAAAGGTAAAGCCATAAATACTTTCTTAATTCTAGATTATTGGGAAACGTTAAAGAAAAATTATCTCACCGTTATTTATGTCTGTACAATCTGGAAAACTATATCGCATGAGAATTTTCATTCAGTGAGATGAATAATTCACGGCCATCACTAGATCCTAGGAACATCTTTGTTAAATTTCATTAAATTTTGTTTATTTCTTAGGTCATTATAGGTTAGCAGACATATCAAGGATGTGAGCTATTCAGCAATTATTTTTATTGTTATTTATTTATTAATTAATTTATAATATTATTTCTTATAATTATTTGATGTATACTTGCTTATTTTCGCTGATTTTGCTATCGTAGCCTTAAATTTGTATTCAGTGAGAATTCTAAAATAATTCTAATTTAAACGTATCAGTAAAATTTAAAGTATTTCATCCTCCCACTTTACTAGAATGCAGAAATGTAGGTTTATTTCCTGGTAGAGAAAATTGTGTATAATACTTTTCGTTATTTACACCGTTCTTTATATGAGAGAGCTTAAAGTGGTAGACTTTGGAGAATCGCTTAGTGAAATTGGCACGTGTTTTTTGTACTGGTACATGTAAGACATAACATAAAGTTCCAGTTTATGGTGATGTTTCTGATGTTCATAATATGAATCTTTTTTGGCCCTCTGGTATCTTAATCACTACCAGTGCCATTCTTTTATTATATGATGATATATTATATTACTTAATTTGGATTTTTAAGCTAAGTAAATTACTTACATATATACAGCATAATGTATACATTTTTAGCCGAATTATTTATATGTTTTTACTATAAGTAAGAATATCGAGCGTAAGATATTATTTTCTATAATTAGTTTAGTTTGTTCGTTCGAAATAATAACATAGCTAGGTTTTGAACTTTACATATCTCTATACTGTGACTTTACACTCCTACAGGAATGAATTCAGCCACGTCACGTTGAAGTTTCTAATTAATGAAAACTGTCTCCCTAGCCGATGATACTGCTAACATTTAATAATGTAGCTATACCGACTTGGTAAAAGGTATTTGTTTTCCATTGAAAAAACCTATATACCTATATCTACCTGCATACAAATTATGTACACTATTATTATGATTGTTTCTCATAGGGACTGTAGATATTATGACTTGTAACACTCTTATCATGAAAGAAGAGTGATAGTAATGATAATAAGCGGTCAATTAAAAAAAACTCAATATAAGATCCTAATGCCACATATATATTGAAAGAAAGAATGAAAAAGACTTCATTTGAAGAAATAGCGACGTATTATATTTATACTGAACCAACGAAGGCTATCCGAACCCCCTTTATTGCCTCAATGTGCACGCTACATTATATAAATAAATGATACAGTTACTATTGAGCAGTGGACACTAGGAGACACTCCTCTCTCACTTGAGTTTAACTTTAGATAAATATAGAAGATCACCACTAAAACTTTCAACTAACTTATTATTTAAAACCAAATTAGTCATTAATTGAGTATAATAAATAGTTTGTTAATTGAAAGACAACACAATACATATCCACAAAGAAACACACATAATATAAAATATCCTAATAATAGTAGATTACCGATACCGGTAATCTACTATTATTAGGATATTTACTATTATTTGGTGTTAGTTATTCCTGTTATGATTTAAGAGAACCATAACACTGTTATGGTTCTCTTAAACACATAGATAGATAGCCGAAAATATTCACCGAAATAAATAATTACAATTACATTACTTTTTACGGTGAATCAAAAGACGGGCCTTATCGCTTAAAGCGATCTCTTCCCGAAAACCTATTTTATTTTAATTTATTGCATGAGTTCAGCAGAAAGGCAGACGGCCCACTTTATGGAAAGCGGTTACCATCGCCTATGGACATTTGCAACACCAAAGGCTACAAAGGCGCTGCTGCTCTCTTAAGGGGGACTGGAACTTGGTCACTAAAACCGGAGCACGACCCAAGGTTGTTATGGCGGCATACTCTAGAATAGATCTGGTAGCCATCCAGTCGGGCAAATACCCTACCACTTGGCTGTGGGTTGTTTTGTCGCCTCTTACGACAGGCCGCCCGGCCGCAGGAAATTGTATTCTTTCTCCGTTCCTGCACGGATGAAACCTGACTTAAAGGATACTTTTAACAACATATCATGTCTACATATAATTTAATGATATGACCAAGTTCGTAGGCAGTTATGTTCATCAGCTCTTTCTTCATGACGATGTTCCTTTCATGAGATTTTATCATTTTTTATTTATATGCATTGTCTGAAAAAAAAAACAATACTAGTTCATACTATTAGTTCGTTACACAATTTAGACACACTTCTTGTGTAACTACAAGTGTTAATTTGTAACACTTTAGTTATAAAAGTTCAATTGTTATTTATCTCATTGTGAGCGGAATTCATTCTTGCTACTGTTTACTTTTCTGTAAAGTTTATACATATAGAACTAAGTTTTAATTAAATACGGTAATTTATATATACCTCTGTAAATTTAATTGATTAGACATGTGACATAGTTTACTATAAATTGTAAATTAATTTAGTTACAGGTATACTATAAGAGAGGGCGTTAAAATATATACCTTTCTAAAATGTCTTAATTTTAAAATAGCATGGTGTAAAATATTTCAACTACTGTTGAACGATGATTAATAAACTATAGTGTAATACGTTATAAAATATTAACTTATACTCATACAAAACTTAAAAATTTGTTTGTCAACTACCCTGTTAAACGAAAATAATCGCATTATAATAAATATGTAGTTTCTTTAGGATGTTAATACTAATATTACATAATAACAAAATTATTTGAAAACTAAATATGATAGGCTAAAATTGAAAGGTCGGGCGGCCTCAGGGCGTCTTGTGCGTTCAAAATTGTTTTTATTTCAATGGGTTATCTTAACTTGTACAACTGTTTGTAAATAAGTTTTATTCTAGAAGGGAGCTAATTTGGGACGTATTTTAACGTAGTTTGTAGAATTAAGTAGTTTAAAAGAAAAAATAAAAAAGAGTTAATCAATTTTGTTTTAAGATTATTGTTTTCTGAATAATCTCACTAAGGATAAAATATCAGAAAGAAACAAGTTTCAATTAAATTAACTACATGCTTAATAAAATAATAGTAATTATCATTTTTATTACTGGAGCACAGCAGACGGGCGAACTAACGGCCTATGAGTATGTGATAGAAAGTGGTTACCATCATCTATGGAAGTTTGTTACACTAAGGTGGTGCTGTATGGCGCTATATACATTAAACCTATAAATATTTGTTTAATTTATAAACATAGAAGATTGAGCGCGTGCATGCGGTACATATATGCACATCACAATATACATACGATATGTATCACATGATAGCACTCATTGGCATTGCTTATTTACAAAACTCAGCTACATAATTTTAACACCATCGTATCCTATAGCACGTATTATTCGTACGCATTGCTACGATCATATCTTGGTACATACGAATGCACCCAAAGTATAGCCCATATACCCATTTTCCAACGAAGTTAAACCAGAAACAGACCACATACGCCATTAGCACACCGCTCATTCCAGGTTATGTGCTAACGTTACATTGCTTGCATAACCTTAAGCATTAATGCAGAGGAGACCAAATAGTACTGTTTTGCTTAATGGTCACTTTGACCATAAGGTTTGAGTTGTAATATTTATAGCGTTATTACTTTCATCTACGTGGAAAGATATAATGAACTTTTAGAAAAATAAGTATTTCAATTTTCAACAGCAAAATGAGATATACAAAGCATACTGAATATTATATGAAGTTAAAGTATGTCGAGCCTTTACCACCATTTTATCGTAAGCGATATTTGTATTGAATATATTTTTTGTAACAATAGGTATTTTAAATTTTGATTTTGCTTTAGGACATTAAATTTTTGGTTCAGTAGGGTCTAATCTCACTAAAATTAAAAGTCTTAAAACAAAATAATAGTTTAAAACATCGTTTACAACAAAGGATATATTTAGTTACGATAAAATGGCGCTAATGGCTCGATAAATTAAGAACTACAATTACGTTGCTATAATATCTAGCTATGCTAGATATTATTACATGTTGTGTAGGTACATTTATAAAATAAAATTTTAAAAAGTGAAGATATCGTCTCTCGTAGGTAAATACTCAAAGTAAAATGTTCAAGAGATGTGGTGAATTAAATTTCATTATGTGATGACGTGGTAACTATGTTTGTGCGGCTAATCATTGTCGGTTGCAGATGCACCCAGAATATTTGAAATTTCATTAAAGTGTCCCCATAACTTATTTTTTATTTAAGTACCCCATCTCTGTGACTTACGAAAGTTTATTTAAGCAAAATTGAGCAAATACTTTAATCAACAAGAATTTGTATCTTGAATTATGATTTTTAAGAGAAATTTATTCCTCGTCTTTGCTATGACGATGACATATTTATTAGTGAATTGCAATGGCAGCATCTTATTCGCTATAATTGTTTATCCCACAGAAGCGACGTCATTTATCAGGATAGAAAGTATCCTAAGTCCTGATCTGGAATATAAGTTAGCTCTGTGCCGAGTTTCATTTAAATCCATCCAGTAGTTTTCACGTCATCATGCTCGAAAAGACAGACAATAATTCTAAAATTTTTCGGAATCTATTGGTCCGAATTAGCCTGTCTGCATTATTTGACAATTTTAAACGAATTGTACAAACTCAACACCCCCCAACAGATGTTTATATTACTAGCAAGACCGGCAAACGTCGTGCCTTCAAAAATGAAAAACCAGAAACCCGATTGCAGCGCCACCTACCGCATCCAATTATGAATCTAAACCATTCCGGAACCCACTCAAAAACAAATAAAAATTTAATCAAAATCGATCCAGGAGTTTAGTAACATACATAAGAACAGAAGCGTTTTATGCATAAAGCATAAACTTAAATCGTACATTAATGGTTTAAGATTATAGATAGATTATTATAAAAATCAGCCTAGCGCATGTCGCTCGACGGTCAAAGCTTAGTAAAGAATTCTACAGAGATGAAGCCTGAAAAGTGCAAGTTTTTATTTCTTTACCAACGACCTTAATTCTTAACAATTCATAACTACATAGCAAAGTTAAATACCCTACGTTTAGCAAAATCCTATTTTCGTAGAGCCTTGGAAATGACGAGCAGAATTTGCATGCCTGATTGCAGTCCGTTGCTCAATCAAGGGTATTTAACAAAATTAACTAATTGAGTGAACGTTCCACCGTCCCTCGCTCAAACTTACCAGCTATAAATTGCCCCGACAACAGAAAAGCAACGTGTATCAGAGGAATTTAATAAGCGGCAATAAAGTCATTTTGTATGCCGTCGTTGAGAATGTTCTAACATGATTTTTAATACAAGCACGTAGGACGATAAGCTTGTATGAAGGGATGCGTGAACCATACATGAAATTATTAAATGCAAATAAAATATGAGAGGATTGTTAATTTTCTTTGTTGTAAGCTTTATTTAGACATGATAATGTAAATAACAGGCGTATGTTATAACAGTATTTAGCCATAAGCTGAATGAATTAAAGATGGGTATAATATGTACTACGTAATAATATAAAGTTTTAAATGTTCATTGCTGGCATCAGACTCCCAGCCACTACGAATGAGCAAGGTGGCCTGGGAGGTCCCATACATCAGTTTTCTCTATGTGTATAGGTTTTTCACACAAGGTCAAAAAATCCGAATTCGCATCATTAGAACTTTCAATAAAAGTGATGTCCAAACCTATTTGAACAATTTCTTTTTAAATCTAAATGTTTCTTTTTGTTTTGTTTTGCTCTTGTCAATATGGTTTCTTAATAATAACGTATTACACAAAAGGTTTTTCTTTTAATTTAATTTAATAATCTAAAACACCAGTTTCTACACTAGTGAAGCTGCGTGAAGTGCACTAGTTGCTTAGTAGGTTAAGATAAAAATTCGTTACTAAGAATAATATATTTTCAGAAGAACTTTAATGAAAACTGAAAACTTAATTCACCAATCCTAATAAATAACAAACTACTGACAAACTCTTCCAATAATCACATTACAAGCAACAAACAACAAACTTCATAAACAATTTTCAAAAAGTTCGCACATGTTCAGGCATTGTAATTTCTTATCCAATTTCTTAAGGGATTCTGTGAAACGGTCTATTAATTACTCTCCTACACTTTGTACTTGTTCCAAACAAAGTCTAATTAGGTGATTGAGTTACTTTGTTCATCTAAAGAAAAGTCGCGTTACGTCAATGATGTTATTCTACGAGTTAAAAGGACTAAGCTAATTTGATATGCTGTTAAATAAATAAATACCAAAACCAAATAAATGCTTCAAATTTAAACTTCGTGGTGTATATGACATATAATTATGTCACTATACCGTTCTTTCCGGTTTTTTCGTCATAAACGTTTTCCCGTATACGAAAAATTAAGCATTTTCTAGAATATACATTCTTGTATTCATCTCTGAACTGACTGTCTTTGACTACATTTGGGTTCTAAGCTCGTCTTGCTCACTGAAACGCTGAAGTCCCGGGTTCTTTTCCAAATATGATCAATTTCGGAAACAAACTTTCTATTATTTACTCACAACAACACACCTCTAGGACCGGTCCCAGACCATGAGACCGGCTCTAGAGTTCTTCGTTGTACGTTCCCCAAAGATAAGCGTAGATTGCTTCTTTTGAGAATATACAATGTTTATTTTTGTCTGCCGATGTATTAATTAATAAAAACAGCATCAATGTATCCAAACAGCACCAGTGTACCATATTTTATCAAAATAGGTTGATAAGCAAAAGTGCAAAGTGGAATAAAAATTTCCAAGGATGCAAACCGTGGTAACAGCTAGATCTAAAAATGTCTATTTGCCTTTAATTGACTTGTCCGTCGGTCACAAATATTTATTTTATCTATCTGACATATTATTATTACCTATTTATTAAATAGTTTTATGTAAACTTTTTTCTGGTTTCGGTATAATTTGAATCTATAGTTTTTGTGTCTGTAACACACCTATATAGCAATATTAATTACCCAACTTGAGTGAGCTGTGTTTTTAAAACAGAACAGAATTGCAAAACCGAATGATATAAACCAAACTATACATATAAACAATACAATATAAATAGACACTATACATATAAACAATACAATATAAATAATCACATTTACATATTTAGTATATTTGTCTGTTGGTTAGCATTCCAATCATTCGACGTGGAAATAAATCTTTTGATAGTATTTGCCGACAAGAGGTCGATCTTAGGATTCCAGTTTTTGCTACTGAGGTCAAACGGGCTACTGCAAAAAAGGTAGGACCCCATCAGTTGCTAATCAATAATCCTCCTATGACATTGCAAGCGTGGAAAGCGATAACATCTTAGTAAATATGATGATTTCTATTACATCTACGAAGTCAAAAAGTACAACGCGTATAACTGTAATAGTATTAGTTTAATAGCTGTATAGCATTGAGTATATACATATTTCGTAAAATTTAATATTTAGTAGGTATATTCTGTAACTTGATAGCTAACACTAATAAGGTTTTATGTATGTACCTATAGGTATAATACTGTTTATGTGGTCTGGAAAAGATCGCTTGTAAGCGAAAAGACTGTCGATTATATTCAAAGACTATTCAATTAAAATGTAACATTTAATATTTTCTTAAGTTGTATACATAATAAAACTACGTTTTAACGGTTTTGAGCGCGGTAATTTATTTGATTTTTGTTATTCCGACGTTTTGGCCACTTTTCAGTGGCTTTGATCACGGAAGACAAAGATATCAAGTATCAACGAGTATTGTTAGTTTTATTTAACCTACCGCCAACTTGTTCATTTTCATTATTCAGGTTTAATTTTGTTTATGGTTATATATATGAAGCCTAATCTAATTTACCACCGCTTCACAACATGGTTTAAAGAGAAGAAGCGGCGCAAGAAACTTTTCAGTAAACATGCCTAGCTGTAATAATTTTATATAATATTAAAATGGGCGGAAGGAAAAATAAAATAAATTATCAGTCAAGTTGGTTTGTGTTCCGGTGCACGCAGAAAGAGCTCACAATGTCCTGAGGTCTGGCAGTTGGTTTTTGCTGGGTTTGGGTCTTGATAGTTTTGA
Organism: Dendrolimus houi; assembly: GCA_039645545.1. Classification (NCBI taxonomy): domain Eukaryota; kingdom Metazoa; phylum Arthropoda; class Insecta; order Lepidoptera; family Lasiocampidae; genus Dendrolimus; species Dendrolimus houi. The sequence continues at coordinate 13,711,156 of CM077132.1, forward strand.
TGATCGGATCCCAAACAGGTGGTACTTGCCAACCATCTTCTCTATTGAAATTTGGGTGTTTTTTTATTTCAATAGCCTCACGCATCATTCTAGGTATGAAACGATTCTCTTTCTCAAGGATTTGTGGGTCATCGAATCTGATGTAGTGGTTGGGTTTATCCAGCGTGTGTTCACTGATTGCAGACTTCGTAGACCTTGTGTGTTTCATGTCAGCAATGTGTTATTTTACCCATGTTTTTATGCTCCTCTTTGTTTGACCAGTGTATGTAAATCAACACTCACAATCGAGCTTGTAGACACCTGCATCCTGGAGTGGGATTTTGCATTTCACAGGTCTCAAAAATTGGATAATCTTTTTATGCGGCTTGAAATATGTTCGGAATAACAAAAATCAAATAAATTACAGCGCTTAAAACCGTTAAAACGTAGTTTTATAATGTAACATTTGTCAATTGTTATGGACAACATATTACAGATAACTCTAAAGCTGATCCCAAACACCCAGACCGGAGTAAATATTTCTTTCCAGTGAACCAGGCAGGCGAACACTTAAATCATGAGACAACAGTTGCTATTTTTATATCACATAAAGACAAAGACAGAAATATGTAAATTAAATCAACTATTTAAATTGTGTGTTTGTCTGCCGATTATTATTATCATTATTATTAAATTAATCGCATTTTAAATATAGAAAAATAATAACAGTTCAAGTTTTCTTTAAAAAAAAATAGAATATCTAAAATTTCGTAAACTACAGTCTTTCAAAACCAAAGACAGTATAGTAGAAACATCATCATTTATTTCACGTCGTTATTTAGCCGTTGTCTCTCTGCCTAAGGGGTGTTAAGCGAAAGTGCCATAATTATTAAGTACTAAGCCTGACGTAAAGGCCCACATATCACAGGAGAGCTGTGAACTATGATACTTAGATTAATTTGACTATTCAGGACCCTTTTAGGCTTTGTTAAGACTTAGAACTTTGCTTGACTAATTAAGATAGTCTGTGGAATCGTGATTTATATGGCCTAATCTTATCTCAAGTTCTTTGAAGTTTAGAAATATTGGCTTAGGACATACAGAATTTGTTCGTTAATTCTTGATCTTTCTAATGAGTAGTATATTCGCATTTTAGCCCAATTTGTCTTACTTGTTTTGTTGAAGTATGCAGATTATTTCACAATTTCATTTTAACTAATAAAAAGTATCATATATTCATTTCTGTTATTGTAAATTGGGGAAAAAGTTTCTTCGCATTTTATATAAAAATTCAAAAGGTTTTTTTATAAAGTTTATTTACATTTGACTAAAGTATGTAGGTACCATTTTGTTGGATAACTTTTTGCCATCTTGTAGGTAGGGACGTGATCCCATTGCTATAAAAATTTTGGGGCTTCTGATCAAAAAACTGCGACAAGTGATTTTGGCAGTCCTCTCGTGATGTTAACTTGGCACTACCTAAGGAATTCTGCAGAGACCGAAACAGGTGAAAATCTGAAGGTGCAAGGTCAGGACTATACGGCAGATGCATTAACACCTCCCAGCCAAACTCTCGTAACTTTTGGTGAGTGGCTAAAGATGTGTGAGGTCTAGCGTTATCATGGTGAAAAACCACACCCCTTGTGTTGATTAATTCCGGCCGCTTTCTCTCAACTTTTTGCTTTAATGTCATCAGTTGTTCGCAGTACAGTTCAGAATCGATGGTCCTGCCTGGCGGTAAGAGCTCATAATGAATAATACCCTTCCAATCCTACCATACACACAGCATCACCTTGTTGCGAGTTAACCCGGGTTTCGCCACAGTCTGTGAAGCCTAACCGGCCTTTGACCACGATCTTTTTCGCACGTTCTTATCGTACGTGATCCACTTCTCATCACCAGTTATCAGCTTCTTCAAAAATGGTTCGGTTTCATTACGTCGTAATAAAGAATCACAAATGAGTACACGGTTCATTAGGTTTCTTTCAGTAAGCTCATGAGGCACCCAAATATCGAGCTTTTTTGTATATCCAGCTTTTTTCAAATGCGCCAAAACCGTTTTGTAGTCAATTCCCAGTTCTCCAGATACATCGTAACTACTAATATGCCGATCATGCTCCACTTTTTCAAAAATGGCATCAATTTTGTCCGTAACAGGGCGACCAGAGCGACGTGCATCTTTGATATCAAAATTTCCGGATTGAAAACGCTTAAACCAAATTGGCGCTACTCTCACAGATACTGCATTAGGTCCATAAACATCACAATTTTTTTTCGCGGCTTGTGTTGCATTTTTATCTTTTTTGTAGTAAAATTTTAAAATGTATCGAATTTCTTCATTAGATTCACTCATTTTAACAATAAGAAAAGCAAATGAAAATCACCCATTTTCCTAATTTGAATTTGGAATTGTCTTCTTTAAGATTAAAACCTTTTAATGATACCAAAACCAGCCAAACTAACAACTATACAAACAAATGGTATAGCCAAAGAGATCTTATTATGAGTTCATTCATACTATATGCGAAAAGACTTTTTCCCCAACCTATTACATATAAATATTTCAAAAGGGAGAAGACATGTACATCCAACAAAAGTCCAAATGAGAATAATCACCCGTTTCTTTTGTACAGGATCCAGCTGAATCGCCGTACATAGCTGTTTAAGCGATACCGGGCTTGGTGGGCTTCCCGACACCGTGGAAGCGGGGGTGCTCAGCCCGGGTGCAACGCGCTCTAGAAGGCTGGACCTCTGAGGTTCGACCTCGTCTCGACCACTGCGGGGGGGAGAAATGACTATATCGGATTAAGCCATAAGAGGCTAAATGAGCTAAGCCAACAGGCTGAAGTGAAAAACTGGGGACAAGTTGTCGACCTCGCCGGTGGAATCGATCCTTGTCTATCTTTATTACCGCTTGGCAACGTGTTATAGCTGGTAGAGAAGAAACAGCGGAAGAAACTCTCCAGCAACACGCCTAAGGTAGTGGACTGCCCGTCAATACGCCCACCTTCTTTTATGTCCAATGATGAAACGAGCCAAATAGTAATCATAAGTACCCACAAATATTACAATAGTATATATAATAAAAAGTGGCACGACATGGAAGAAATTTTGTTAGTAATACATATGTGTTCTCAATAAAGGGAATGAAGGAAAGATAATTTTTATTTAACAAAATGGGAGAGTTTTGTAAAAAAAACGTTATTATAGTATAATTATTGTTGACTGATAAGGTTACAACTCAAAAGCAAAACTTTTATAAACTTAACTAGATTCTTTCTAATTTTAAATAATAGGTTAATGAGTATAAGGTATATATGTCCAAATGCCCGAACAGTATCGTGGGTGAATAAATAAAATTCAAAAGCAAAAACTGATCTAAAGTTACAAATTTATTTACTAAAAGTGGCTTTATTTTTGTGGTATACATATAGATTAAAGTTATTCCAGTCGCTACATCAGCAAATGTCTGACTTGACGTGCAGAATCTCAATAAAGGCGTGCACGGACGGACTGTATGTGCCATTTTGTTCTTATTCGCTGTCGTATAATGTGCGCCTAACAATCACTTGCAGTACTAGGTTCGCACACTGATATGTTACATCTACAGTGGTCGCAACTAGACTAGGATATTCAAAAATTTCATACCTAACCTACCTGCTAGAAATTGCAGGTGTTTCCTCATTTTTCATAAGGATATTTTCGTAGCATTATAACAAAAGTTATTTGCACCGTGTTATTTTGATTGCAACATAAACATTAGTTTATTTTTCAATCGAAATGAACACGTTTTAGTTTACAGGCTCTAAAACAACATTTTTAATGTGTATAATGTATGTATAATCTTAAACAATTATTTGAGATAAATAACAACCAACAAACAATTAAAATAATTTGACAAACATATATTATACACTACAGCTATTTCTATACTTACATGAATTTCTTACTATGTGTTAGTTTAAAGGTACGATTTATCAAAGATATATTTTTGATATATGTATTTACCTACATACATAATCTCCTTGCGCACGTCTCTCCCCTAACCAGATACAATGTATTATAGTTATTTCTACTACGGTTTCTACATACACAACTGTCAAAAGAGGAGTTTAACGTTCTATAATGTACAACATAAATACACAGTACTTTGCCACCACTGTAGTGGACACCTAGTACAGGAAACAATTTTATTTGCTCCATGTACCAATGTGATGACAATTTTCACACTCCTTTTGTTTCATGTTGCGTTCTTTGCAAAACTGAATGAACTACTCTTTATAATCCTTTTTGAATGCTTCACATGATTAGAGCGCATTGTTCACTCGCTAATGTTAGACGTTTAACCCCGGTTTGGAATGTTCAGAATCTCACTGAAGTCCTCTCACTCATTAGTCTTTAAAGCTGGAGGATAGTGACAGATTTATTCCATTGTTAGATTGAAAATATCACCATTTGTAGAACTATTCTATTCAAGGATACGAGTGTTTAGGTTATTGACCCTTCCTTCGAGTTGATATTAGAGATTCCATCAAAACTATTTCTTCAGAGAACATAATATGGATACCACCCAAAAATATTTGTAATTTAAACAAAATGAGGAATTGATTTATTAATTCTTATATTATTGTTATTGCCGATACTTTTCAGCACGTAAATGTAGGTTGTAGGTTGTCTGTAGGTTGAACAATAGTCATAATCAATCTATTATTACATCGTTGTTATGATGTAATAATAGATTTTTATTTGTTGACAAAAAATAAATGGTGAATCAATTGTGTCTTTATAAATGCCATTAAATTTTTTGGAAAAGAAACTTCCTACAAAAAACCCTTCTATTGTACGTTTTCAACATCGAAGCAAAGCGTATCTGTAATCGATTTTTTATTATAAAAATAATATATTTATCGCTTTTTGTTGCTTCGCATTTGATTGCTGTCAGAATTCAGGTCCCACGTCAACCGAAATGTAGCGTCGCGTTTCCTTGTCCAAAAAAATAAGTGAAATAAATTAAACGCTCGGCAAGTACACTCGTCAAAGCAAATCTACTGAATAGGAATAATGGAGAATACTCGACGGCCTATAGCGGGGGAAAGGAGTGCTTATTTCTGTTTTTATATTTCATTATTGGCCCTCTCATCTCGTATTGCACTCCATTCGGATTCATAGCGGCTGCCATAAAAGATTGAAACGTGAGAGGGGGCATTTCAATGGCATAATTGCAAGTGCACTTTTTTTAATTCAATTCCTGTCGGCTATGGTAAAGCTGGAATGCACTTCATACTATCGTCGTAAAGTAATGAGTTTTTGTTTTTGAATATTAAAACGGAGGTATTCTTGCAACTTTGGTTGTATACAATTTTAATTTACAAATTAGGACTGAACGCGATTGTGGTCGAAAGAGTAGTTTCAAGACATTTTATGTCGTGAATGATGATATTCGCACTAATATTTAGTTTCACAATAGGGGATGCCAATGATTCCGTGAAGTAGGTATGGAAGAAAAAGTAGAAAAATGGACCACAAGCTCTGAAATGGACACACGAATGCAATCAATAGTTTTGTTAACAATGTGTTGCTTAATTTGAAATTGCTAATAAATTACCAGTTGTAAAGCGAAGTTTTATAAATAAATGTATAGAGTCGCTCACTTATATATGTAAGTACATCTCTATTAATATGCGAAAGTAACTCTGTCTGTCCGTCTGTTCGTCTATCTGTTCCTTTTTCAAGGGAAAACTACTGGAGCGATTTGGCTGAAACTCGGTATATATATATATATATTCGATGCCGAGGATGAATATAGGATACTTTTTATCCCGAAAAATGGGATAGTTTCCGGGATAAAAATATGTTTGTCGCTCTGTTTGTTATACTTTTATGGAAAGACTATTTTTTTTGCCTACTCCTCTGTCATGTGCCAAGACAGAGACTATTCTTTTTCATGTCTTGTTCTAGCCAATTCTTATCTAATATTTATATACTAGGGATGATAAAAGGGAGGATTTTTTTTAATTTTATTTTCTTTTTTCTTTTCTTTTTCTCTTTTTTATTACATAATAGGTTGGGGAAAAAAGTCTTTTCGCATATAGTATGTATGAACTTGTAATAAGATCTCTTTGGCTATACCTTTTGCATCTGGCTGGTTTTGGTATCATTAAAAAGTTTTAATTTTAAAGAAGACAATTCCAATTTTAAATTAGGAAAATGTGTGGTTTTCATTTGTTTTTCTTATTGCTAAAATGAGTGAATCTCATTAAGAAATTCGATACATTTTAAAATTTTACTACAAAAAAGGTAAAAATGCAACACAAGCCGCGAAAAAGATTTGCGATGTTTATGGACCTAATGTAGTATCTGTGAGAGTAGCGCAAATTTGGTTTAAGCGTTTTCAATCCGGAAATTTTGATATCAAAGATACACGTCGCTCTGGTCGCCCTGTTATGGACAAAATTGATGCCATTTTTGAAAAAGTGGAGCAAGATCGGCATATTAGTAGTTACGATGTAGCTGGAGAACTGGGAATTGACCACAAAATGGTTTTGGCGCATTTGAACAAGGCTGGGTACACAAAAAAACTCGATATTTGGGTGCGTCGTGAGCTCACTGAAAGAAACCTAATGAACCGTGTACTCATTTGTGATTCTTTATTACGACGTAATGAGACCGAACCATTTTTGAAGAAGCTGATAACTGATGATGAAAAGTGGATCACGAACGACGAGAACGTGCGAAAAAGATCGTGGTCAAAGGCCGGTCAGGCTTCACAGACTGCGGCGAAACTCGGGTTAACTCGCAACAAGGTGATGCTGTGTATATGGTGGGATTGGAAGGGCATTATTCATCATGAGCTGTTACCGCCAGGCAGGACCATCGATTCTGAACTGTACTGCGAACGACTGATGAGATTAAATCAAAAAGTTGAGAGAAAGTGGTCGGAATTAATCAACAGAAGGGGTGTGGTTTTTCATCATGATAACGCTAAACCTCACACATCTTTAGCCACTCAGCAAAAATTACGAGAGTTTGGCTGGGAGGTGTTAATGCATCCGCCGTATAGTCCTGACCTTGCACCTTCAGATTTTTACCTGTTTCGGTCTCTGCAGAATTCCTTAGGCAGTGTCAGGTTAACATCACGAGAGGACTGCCAAAACCACTTGTCGCAGTTTTTTGATCAGAAGCCCCAAAATTTTTATAGCAATGGGATCACGTCCCTACCTACAAGATGGCAAAACGTTATTTAACAAAATGGCACCTACATACTTTAGTCAAATGTAAATAAACTTTATAAAAAAACTTTTTCAATTTTTATATAAAATGCGAAGAAACTTTTTCCCCAACCTAATATGTATCTTATTTTCTAATACATTTCTTATTAATTTACAATTATGTATCTATCTTTTGTTAATTCTATTAATTACAGTTTATTTGTTTATTACTCTATTTATCTGTTACATTTTTTCTTACTCTATTTATATATTACTAATTATTGTTACGTTATTTTTTGTTCGCAGGTTTGGTATTACATTTTTTTAATACAATTTTTGCGTATACTGTGTAGGTATAGACAATTATATACTACCAGTGTTACTTGTTGATCGGTTGCGTTTATTGACCACTTTGGCTATTTTAATTGCGTATTTAACGAATTCCTCGCACTGCTTCTTGCTGAGTAACTCCTTAATGTTCTTTCTTTCTATGTTGATCTTCAGGGCACATCCGAGGTTCTGCCGGTTCACTACAAAGAGGGGGAAGTCGAAGATTGCGTGTAAGGGGGTCTCCGGTACTCCGGGTTCACAGACACACGATGAGTCCTCTTTAACTTGAACCGGTTCAAGTATTCAGAGAACCCTCCGCGGCATGTGAATATCTGGGTTATCAGGTTCAACGTGGTGATGCTTCTGACTATTTTGTAAGCGCATACTGTATCCGGGAAGTAAAACTTAGTTATGGACGCTGTTGGCTCCTCGCTGAAGCGCCGATTCCACTTATCAAGGGTCTCCATCCAAGGGTCTCCATCAAGCGTAGCATTGGCCTGTCGCTCTATTGCCAATCCGCAATCACCATCGGCACTACATCATCGGCTTAGGCCTGGCAGTAGACTCCTTTCTCCTCCAGTTCACGCAACAGGGGGTCCAGTAGCAAATCTCAAAGGATCGGGCCTCCTATTGAGCCTTGCACGCATCCTTTCTGTGTGGCCCTGGTGACCTGCTCCCCTGCGTATCTGACGGTCACCTGTCTATTCTGCAGGTAACTGCCCAACACCGTCTAGATATTTACTGAGCAGTTATTTTCAGCCAGCCGGATCCTAATCATTGGCCACCAAGCGCTATCGAATGCTCCCCCCTCTATATCCAATGAGACCAAGGTTACAAGTCGCTTCTTTGACAACCCTTCACGTATGTTGCCCATTAGATCATAGAGGGAGTCCTCTGTGCTACGTTGGGGCAGGAAACCGTACTGCCGGGAGCTGAACTTAGGCACCAGGTGCCACCGCAGTCTTCCGATCAGCATCTTCTCAAATAGCTTGCCCATCACTGGCAGAAGGCCAATAGGGCTGTACGATTTTGTCGTGTCATATTTTAATTTCCCCGGTTTCCGCAGTATTACGACGGTCGCCCATAGAAAGACTATTGGACCGATTTAGCTGAAACTCGGTACATATGTAATTTTAATACCAAGGGTGGCCAAGGGATACTTTTCATCCACGATAATGGGGTAGATTTATGTAAAGGTTATCCCAAGTTCGGCGGGACCCACGGGACCAATGGGACTAAGGGGGCCAAGTGGATGAAATGGACAAAATCACAAAAAACCTATCCCACTTTTAGGGATAACCTTTACATAAATCTATCCCAAAATCTATCCCATTATCCGGGATGAAAAGTATCCCTTGGCCACCCTCGGTATTAAAATTACATAGTGGGTCCCGTGGGTCGCGTGGGTCCCGTTGGTTTCGTGGGTTCCGTGGGTCCCGTTGGTCCCCTTGGTCCCCGTTGATCGCCTTGGTCCCCTTGGTCCCCTTGATACACTTGGTTGACTTTTGTAATTTTTGTCAAGTTTTGTCACTTAGACAGATAACGTAGTTTACAGATAGATGGGGAATGGTATATATAGTTTGCGATATAAAATGAAGTGAATCTTCTGGGGGCAAATACATAAAATATTAAGTGCAATGTAATCTGTACCGCCTGCTATAAAGAGCAGGCGGTACAGGTTATATTGTATACAAGAGATACGCAGTAGAGGTTGACACGCGGCGCAGCCGCGGGGTAAACCCTAGTAATTTATAATATTATAAAATTATAAAACTGTAGTCTTTGGTTTGTTTTGTTCGGGATTCACGTAAAAACTAAGGGGCCGATTTCGATGCAGTTTTCACTGATCGATAGCGAACTCCCGGAATTTAAGTCAGCTGTGCTTTATATCCCAAGAATCCCGCGGGATTTTTCTCGGGAGCGGTTTCAAGTTGTTAGGGCAATTAAACATTAGCTTATTCCGACATATTATAAAGTAAAACGATTGTTACAGCCTTTTTTAAATAATGTGATACTTTACGTACTGAAAAATCCCGCGGGATTTTTTCCGAAGGCGATTTAAAATAGTCAGGATGCATAAAAATTGGCTTATTCAAATACGACTTGTTTCCACTCTAACGTTGACGAAGTAGCGGGCGAATCCTAGTTAGGTATATAAGAAGACTAGAGTTTTACTACTACTAAAAATCCGTTACGTGGTATACGAGATGTTCACGGATACAAATAGACAGACGCGGAAAGCAACTTTGTGTTATACTACGTAAACAAGATACAGGTAATGAGCCCTGTTAATGTCAGATATTATACTGCTTCAAATAAAAGTTATACCTACATAGTGTATTGTAAACTTATTATTAACATTCGTAATAATTTTTTGGCTTTGTAAATATTTCTAGTCACCGAAATATGATTATGTCATTAGACTGTGATGTATTTTTTCCAGGAGATGACGAGGAAAATGAGCAATTACACGACGGCGGTGGCTCTACTTTAACGCCTAATGAAATTTAGAGTATGCCAAATGGAAAAGGCATCCCAGGAGCTGACTTCTTTGGTAAGAAATTTTTAACACAGCTTAATATTTTAACTTGAATACCTAAGATAAAATTCATGTATTTCCTTGACGTAAGTAGTTCAGTTTTTTTCATCGACAAACAAACATACACACACACAAATAAACATTGTGTACTCTCAAGCTACAGCAAGTTATGCTAGGTAATATATAATAGACATTTTTGGATATGTTAAATGGTACTCACTATAACAGAAATCTTCACGTAAGTTCCAATTATAACTGCTAAATTTCAGCTTAATTAGATGAACGGCACGCAAACTCTCAGGGAACTACACATAAAAAATCATTTTTATACCCTAATCTACCTACCCACCATATAAAAACATGCTAGTAATTAATATAGACTAGCTTTTGTCCGACGCTTCGCTCGCGATATTGTTATCCCACGGAGACTGTACATTTTTCCCGGGATAAAAAGTAGTGCTATTCTAGACTATAATCTATCTGTGTGCCAAATTTCAACCAGATCCGTTCAGCAGTTCTGGCGTGATTGAGCAACAAACATCCATCCAAATTTGCGCATTTATAATATTATATAATTTATAAGTATATATATATTAGGACCAGTCTATTCGTTTTAATTTCTCTACATCTACATACCGTCTAGCAACTCTAGAATTCAGGAGCACGGAAAATTATTCCGAAATACAATTAAAGTGTAAAGCAATTTATTTTAATTTTAATCCTCGCCTACCAGCGCGCTGTATTTTCGACCGAGCATTTGTACCCTAATAACCGACGTTAATGTTCATTTTAGAAGTCTGTCTTACATATATTATTATTATAGAGGCATAAGCTTCTTAATAAAGTATAATTATATGTAATTCTTGTCAGATATTATTAAAGTATCAGGTCGACTTTTGCTATAAAAATATCAGATTAATTTCGACACTACATTGTTCGTGTTTGATATACCTACCCACACATCTAATGTGTGTCAATGATGATTTCTATTCCAGTCATTTATTTGAATGTCACTTCGTTCTGTTTTAATTAACATCTCGATACTTATGAACGTTAAATGACAAATCGATTCCTGAATGAATTTAGCGACCCTCACAGTCGAGGCGCCATCAATCATATCATATTACCCGAGTGTAATGCAGACATCGTTTCATTTCGAATGAGATTTTCCACAGTGTACTAACTATCTGTACATAACTTTTGTTTAACTGTTCATTGTTGGCTTTAAATGTATGGAATATTTTTAGCATGTGGTTGCTAAAAGTTACATTTATGTGTTGGCAATTTGACACAGTTTGTGCCAATTGGATGCCACTCCACAGGGTGTGAAGGGTGGGACTTAATTGCATTCTCCGACTATTGGCAACGGAAATGCGTCATTATTCGAGATTTCAAGGTAAGCTTATACTGAGAGTAAGTAGGTATCCTTTGAAATTTAGTCTGTTAATATTTTAGTGTTATATTAGTGTCATCTTGGATAAGGCCATTTCAAAGTTAAGTTTATTTGTATCCATGCCAGATTCTAGCCAATATACCACAGCACACAGAGTCATATTATAATAACTGAAAATTTACATTAAATTTTGTTGTTGTAATTTAAATTGATATTATACTGCCGGAATTAAAGTAATTCAACAAAAATAGAGCGATTATGTATCTCTTTACATCTAAAAAATCTCTATGAATAATAAATTGAAGTTTGTCAGTACATCAAGATTACTGATGTGTGATACTCGCCAATCCACCATTCCTCTTAAATAAGAAATCTCAGCGCCCTGAAATGTCACGTTTAAGGGCTAATAAATATATTAGATACTAGCGGCCCGTCCCGGCTTTGCACGGGTGGTTTATGGCAAATTTTTTTACACCATGGGTTAAATTATTGAAGTTTTAGTAAGGTTTCCTATTTTCTTCTAGTAATATAGCCTATGTTATTCAAGAATAATGTAGCATTCGAATGGTGAAAGAATTTTCAAAATCGGTCGAGTCGTTTGTGAATTTATTCGTTAAAAACATACAAATCTTTCCTCTTTATAATATTAGTATAGATTCCCGGAATAAAACTAAAATGAACGTCGAAACTGCTAATATTAAAATTATGGTAGCAACTTATTGTACTAACAGCTATTGATATCTGATTAATTACACATAGTTTCAATTAACTTGTTGAACCAATGAAACTTTACTTTGCGCTTGAATTTTATTTCGCTTTGAAGCGGAATAAATAATCGATAAGTTAATTTTTGCCATGCATAATTTATTTCATACTATTTGTGCCTGCGACTTCGATCGTGTGATTTTTTTTCACAGAACCCTATAAAAAGTAGCCAAGTTACTCCTTATAACATCAGATATCTGCCAGTGAAAGTCCTGTCAAAATTGGTCCAGCCGTTTCAAAGATTAGCCCGAACATACAGACAGACAGACAAAAATTTCAAAAATGTATGTTTTGATATAAGTACTGTTGTATATACTTTCATAAAAAGCTGTTATTATGGCATTACAAATACACACTTCAATTTTATTTATCTATATAGATACTTACGCGTGTACCTATCTATATTAATTACTAGTGGTATCGGCAGACGTAGTCCTGCCCTGAAAAAATAAAAAGCTAGAACCTGATTCCAGCGCCACCTACCGGGTCTAATTGTGAATTTAAACCACGCCGGGAGCCACTCAAACACACATAAATTCATCAAAATCGTTAAACCCGATTCTAGCGTCAAGTATTTTGTTTAAATTCATGGGTTACATTATTGAAGTGTTAGTAGGGATCCCTAAATTTTATACAGCCTATATAAATCAGGGTAATGTAGCATGTAATGTAATGGTGAAAGAATTTTTGAAATCGATCCAGTAGTTTTTGAGTTTATTTGTTGCAAACATACAAATCTTTCCTCTTTATAATATTAGTATATAAAACAAAAATATTTCAAAGATAAAAAAGTTATTTGTAATGAAGTTATCAAATATTTTTCTCACTTTTTCGATAACAAAAAAGTAAAATGTAATTTTTGATCAAAACATTTTATTCATTATAGGTATATTATTGTTTGTTGAAGAATACATTTGAAATCATTATTATTTTGAATTTTAAAACGTTATTGCCACGAAAACAGTCCTGCAACGCGGCATTATTCTAAAGGAATTTCATTAGGATGACAATGTTGGCAGGTTCAATTTTCTTGAGAGATAACGAGCGTTGTTGAGATTGTTTCAAGCTTCTAAGTTGAGGCCACTTTGACCCCTGGCCCGTGAACATCGCAAAGATTCTCATTACACCTCCACAAAAGAAAACTCCCTTTTTTAACAATGAATTTTACGACACATAAAAGAATGCGAACAAATACAAAATTCGTGAAAACGTTTAGCATTTTGACGGTAAAGATGTTTAAATGTCCCATCAAAATGTTTCCTAAAAAGTCATAAAAAGCGCTGTATTATTCTTAAAGTGATAAGAAAAAAGGGTAGTATTTTGCATTTTTGGTTGCGTCATTCTTACCCCTTTCATTAAAATTAATGAAATAAGTTGTTTGTTTAACATTTGTTCAGATTTCTTACTTAACTCTGAGATACCTTTATTGGTATACCTATACTGTGAACTGCGTGTAAGAATTAAAATGTATTTTAATCAACATTCTACATTTTTATCTGTGCAGTAACGGAGATAAAATACCTAAGTAATTTCTGCGGTGGGGTGGCCTGTCGTAAGAGGCGAGTAAACAACCCACAACCAGGTGGTAGGGCAATTGTCCACTTGGATGATTACCACTCCTGGTCTAGTGTGCGGTCATAGTAACTTTGAGATATATGAGCAAGTAAGCAAATTCATATCTTGTGAAAGTTCGTATATAGTTCACGGAACGGATATTGAGCGCTCCACTCGATTGATACGACTTAATATTATGTTTTTTGTTCCTTTACTCGAAAGGGACAATACCTCATACTTCTAAAAATAACAAAAATTTCACTGTGCGTAGGCCAAGTTGACCGCTCAAGAATCGTGCCGGGGCCTTACGGTAACAGACGGGCGAAAAATGTCATCTAACCAGTAAGTGCGCGTAGCTACTCGCACATCTATCATCGCCATAAGAGATGCTATAAATTTAGATGCGGAATAAACTTAACATTATGTTACGAGACCTTTGCAAAATTTCCATGAATATCACGAAAACAAGGTTAATCGCAATGTACAGTCGTGATATGACAAGGTTCACCAGTTTTCAAATTGATTCATTCAACGTTCCGCGAGCACATGTTACCTTTTCAAATTAAATCACAGGAGACTGTTCCACAGAAGATTATGTTTAACTGTTTGACAATAAAGTTTAAAGTTACTTAGATCAAAGTTGTTTGATTTTCTATCTTGTAGAAGAAGATTGTTTAAAGATGTAAAACCTTTTTATTGATTTTCATATTTATGATAAGCGTTATGATTATATCCTCTTTGTTTCTGATGATTAAAAGTATTGCTAATATCAGTGTCTGCCATTATCAACATTGCAATTTAATTTTTTCACGTTTTTATATTTTATAAACGTAACATTTATTAAAGTGTTGGTAGTACTCGTGCAAGCAAAAGTCGAGTTTAAGGTGACGATCCTTTTTATACCGCGACGGTACATTCACAAAACAAGTGAAGCCGAAATAATGACGCTGTAATGTAAATCACTCCGTCAGCGACGTATTGTCCAGAAGACCAATATTGGAAAAGCACTCGACTATTCGCTAACGAGATACAAGTCTAATGAACTTGAAATTCTGCGCTCCCATTTTGTATAATGGACACTGTCGTCCAGCCACGAACAGTAAATTGGACAGCGGCTACTATTTATTACACACTCTGTACTGCTGATTGAACGAAGAATTAAAGTCAAGAAGCGCTTGTAATCTATGCAGATGAACATAAGAGTCACAGAGTATTTTCTTAAGTTTACGTGATTTAGTACACATAATTAAAGATAGGTTTTAACGGTGTTTACCTTTTAATGCTTATACATTTGATTAGGCTCCCATAGAGTAAATAATAACCATAAACAAAATTAAACCTAAATAATTAAAATGAACAAGTTGGGGGTAGGCTAAATAACAACTTTAACATTACTCAGTGACATTTGACATCTTTGTCTTCCGTTCTTTACAGCCATGGGAATACGTCTATTTTCATGAAATTTAGTACTTGTATTTATTTTTCAAAACTCGATACTTTTATATTGAATATTTGTATTTATCTTGAAATATAGTCGTAATAATACGCGAAGAACGTGAAGCCGATAAAGACCAGAAAAGTAAATTGTATTCACACATTTTATTACAATATAGTATATTCATTACTGTTGGACTTACAGAAACGAAGGCAAGAGTGCGCTCGACGCGCTACCTATTTCATAGTTGAAATGGTTTGTTTGTCTATATACATATAATAGGTATTGAATTAGGGTATCGGAATCTGTAGGTATTGATATTAATCACTAAAGGCTAAATTAGAAAAAAATAACTTGCCATTCATTAACATTGGCACAGTAGATTTCGTAATGCTGATATGAAACTAATCAATAAAATTCAATCAATGCGGTACTTTTAGTTAGTTCAGACACAGAACTAATAAGTACCGGACGGTATTCAATGGCATTGATTGATTCATTGTTAATGTTTATACGGATCACTTTGGTTGAAACATCCAAATTGAAAGACAGGTATGAACCGTCTAATATCGGATTAGTGGATAAATCTTCAAATACCATTTATGCTTACATTGCGATTCGATACTGATAAAATACTTGTATAATAAATATTCTTATAACAAGATTCTATAAAATTGAAAGAAAATATTATTTCTTCAAAAGCTATTAAAAGTTGTCTAACACAATAATCAAGTTATTTAATTTAGAAACTTTTTTCTATTATGTTCAACATAAAAGAATTGTGCCAAGTACTAAAGGATCTTCTAATATAATAAATTAGATTTCCAATCTGTACTTTATATTAAAATCTTTTTAGTTCAATACTAAATTATATTTTAAGGTTGTTGTAAAATTATTTTAGTACGAATCAGTCATTTTTGTTAAAAACTACTAACACTTTTTGTGCTACTGTCAATACTAAGACAATTCCTTTACAACTACAACGTCAGATCTTTGTGCATTTAATGTATTAAAACTTTCGTCAATGACAAAGTCTCTCTCTTTTCTTTAACCTTCTCTCAATTATTTGGGGTCGACACGATATATCTTTTCCTTCCATACTCCACTATTCTCATATGAGAATCTACATTATTGAAAAGAGCTGGGTTGGTCAGATATGTATTTTAATTGTAGAAACTACATCTGCGACTTCAGAATAACATAAAATAGCATCTAAGTTATTTTTTCATAAGTCTAAAGAGTTTCCTGGAAGAGACAGCTAAGATAGCCTAATCACAAAACCACGTTGCGGTGCCGCAGCGTTAAAATCGGCGACGCCGCTCACCGTAACGCAGAAGTTTGCGTTGCGGAATGCGCCGCGCATTCCGACATTGTGGTGTTATAGTAGGGTGACAACAACTTCGGCTGACACAGGTCCTCTCAGAGCACGGCTGCTTCGGGAGGTACCTGTATCGCCTTGGCCGGGAGCCGACGTCAGGGTGCCATCATTGCGACACTGGCGACGAGGATACGGCATTGCACACTCGCCAAGAGTGTCCTGCCTAGAAAGAGGAGCGCCGAGAGCTTGTCGCCGCTACCGGACATGACCTCTCGCTTCCGGCCGTGGTACGCACCATGGTCGGGAGGGAGCCCAGGATGGGACGCCGTCTCCTTCTTCATACGAGCGTGTTATGCTTGCGAAGAAGGAGGCGGAGCGGGAGCGTGAGCGCACATCACTGCTCCGCTCCCGCCAAAGGAGTACGCGTCAGCGTCGGAGGGCCAGCCAGGACCTTCGACCACCGTAAGCGGGTGATAGAGGTTCTCTCACTCACCTGCACATGCCGTCGAGATTGGGGCGCGAGTGTTCCGCGTGTGCTCACCTCTCCTCCTATGGGGCAAGTTACAGACCGCCCCACGCCTAGAGATCACTTTATCCCCCAGCATTATGCTGGAGGATAAAGTAGTCCCCCGGCAGTGGAAGAGGCCTCGCAAGGCCCACGCTTGCCAGGGCTGCGAAGAGGCTAGGTCATATACCCGTAGCCCTGGCATAAGGCGAAGGACGGAACACCCAGGGGTTTTAGTGGGTTAGTGTGGTGTAGTAGTAGTGGTGTAGTTAGTCCCTAACCGAGGAGTGGCAATAGCATGGCACCAGTTGTGACTGGGCATGCTAGTGCCACACCCGATCTGGCGAATTCCACACTAGGTCGCGAATATCCCTCAAAGTTCTGCCCTTGTCGCGACTTAGTCCTCGAACGGATTTCCCCTGGCTAAAAAAAGGGTGACAACAACATCTCAAGGTCCGTTAGTCTGTAGGATTACATTTATTACTATTATACATATTTATATTCCTATATAATATACAGTCTAAATTCTTATCTATCTAATCATCTATCGCTACATGGTTTATACTTGTTTTGGGATAACTTTACATATTTCATCTATTCATAGACTATCCAAATATCTATCATTGTATATTCATATATTATTAACATTAATACTTAAATCTATACATACAATATTTGCGTACACGGGCGCATCACTTCCACAGATCTCTACCGCTGGGCCCACCTAAGTTTTGTAAGGCGGTGATGACCCGCGGGAGGTATGCAGCGACATACCCATACCATAATAATATATAGATACTATTATCTATTTATAATACAATACATACGTTATCTCTATATACTTATGTAAATTTATTATGATATATATTATTATTATACCTATATATATTTATTGTATTTATATAAATTCTTATGTGTGTAAGTAGTTAGTATTTACAGTCTTAGACCAGTAGATTTTTATTTACATTTCCATATTTTTCAATGTTCTTATAATCTAGGTTTTCTTATCAGTAACACAGGAACAACTTCTAATTTTCTTATCTATACCTACCTATATGTAACATTTTTCTTACTAGCTATTATACATGTTTACATATACTAATTATAATCAGTTATAACTGACTCTGAGATAATATATAATTATATATATTTCCAGTGTCATATTCGGTGTGTTTGTTTCTAAATAATCTATATAGATAGATAGATAGAGAGATAACACTTTATTGCACACCAAAATATACAATTACAAAAACAGACCATATTTACAATATTTTTCTAGGCAATATAATAGGCGGCCTTATCGCTCAAAACGATCTCTTCCAGGCAACCTAAATGAATCAGGCGATATAGGTGGTGCAGGAAATAGGCAATAGATACATAAATACTCAAACTAGTTTAAGAAATGAATATACAAATACATACATATAAACATAGTCATTTATATACAATAATACATAAGTTATTATAATAAATGTATTAGCATGATTATATTCTGTTAATCAGACATAGCTATTAGTGGACAAATAGTGTTTTCTGAGTAAATTTCTAAATATTGGTAATGATTTGGCCTCTCTGACAGTAAGAGGCAGCATTTCCAAAGTTTGACAGCCTGCACCGTAAAAGAATTATCATAACAGGATGAAGTGTGTATATATTAATCTATATATTAATACGTGAAGCAAAAACTTTGCACCCCTTTTTACGAAAATTACACGGACGTAGGAGTATGAAATTTCGCACACTTATAGTTTATATAGAGAAGAAGCGACAAATGCTAATATTTTTTAAATTATGCATAAAAATACATTAAATCAATAAAAATACCATGTTTTTGACACACACACGCATATAATACTCTTTTGTTTATTGTTCAAGCCAAATTATTATGATCGAAAATCGACCACGGGCGACCACTAGTTATTATTATTACGTATATACTAACTACACTTTTTATTTTACATTCTAACTACATTACATTTCCTTCTTCTTCAAGTCACTGCAATGTGTACACCCTCCACGAGTATCGACCAGGGTCTAGCTCCTGAGTCTAAGCATCTACGAGGTCCACTCTTCGTGCGGCGACCGGTCTTCTTCCATCTTCAAGCTTGACTACAGCGTAAATGTGTGTTGTTTTTGATTCGTCTATGTTACATTTATGTTGTTTTACTTGTGTATGTGCTGTTTATGTAAGTGTAAGTCTGTCTGTATGTCTGTAAGGTTTATGTTTGCTATCTAATGTAGCCGTTTTACCTAGTAAAGGGTTACAATTTTTGAGTTAATGTAATGCTAGAATTGGGCTAATATTAAGTCAAATTTGGGCTAAAATAGAACTAAACCTGGGCTAAAATGGGACTAAAATTGAGAAAAATTGAACGAAATTGGGTTAAATTTGGACTAAAATTGTACTAAATTTGGGCTAAAATTGGACTAATTTTAATAAATTATATAATGCTAGAATTGGGCTAAAATAAGGCTACAATTGGAATAGATGCGTCCAAATTTGTCCAATTCTGGCCCAATTTTAGCTCAACTTTAGTCTAATTTAAGCCTAATATTAAACCGAATTTTATTCCAACTATAGCCCAATTGTATACCAATTTTATTTACATTTTAGCACAGTTTTAGAGCAATTATAGGCCAATTTCATTACATATTTAGCCCTATTTTGTTTCAATATTAGCCCAAATTTTTTTGACTGACAATTTTACATCAATTTTAGTCCACCTTTAGCCCAATATGAGCCAAATATCATACCAATATTAGCCCATTTTTAGCTATTTTAAGCCAGTCCATTTTAAATATCATACCAATATTAGCCCATTTTGAGCCCCAATTATTATGTATATGGCGGCATTATGTTGATGCTTCTTCAAGGTAAATTGCACTTATGTTTACATAAGCGCAATTTAGAAAAATTGTGATTAAGTCTAAATAAAACCTCAATTGTAAAAATTTGCTAGGACAAGTCTTTATCTTTATTCTTATATCTTTATTTATTATCATTTGAGTAATATGTATGCGAAACATAATATCGAAATACATTGTCGTGTAGAATATCCATGTAAATTTCGAAATTTTCAGAGGCAACTTTTGATTTTTTTCTATAGAAGCTTTGGTCGTGTTTCCATTTCAGCCAATTTGACACTTATATCCTCGAGTAACATTTATTTTAATTTCAATACCGTAAAGTTAGCATTAACTACGTAATCAGAATTGGAATATCTGTATTCTCCACGTTAATTGTACCTAGTATGTACATATGTTATTACAAGACTGTCTGCACTTTTTTTGTTTAAGTCCTATTTGTCATTAAAGATATAAATATATAAATAAGCTTTTCACTCACCTTTACCCAAATATGTATGGCTCCCTTCCCCTCGCCCCATTAGTCCGAATAATCGACGCTCTGCTATACAACAGACACCAACCTTGCCCTTTTTTCGTAAGTTTATATCTTTACATTACACTTATTCTTAAACTTGACTTCAAAACGAATCAATGACCATTGTACGTCTGTCCAGAAAGCCCTTCACATAAAACCGTGCTCATTCACAAAATCGTAAAACGCAACACGAAGCATCTCAGTCTAGATTATTCGTTGCTTTAATAGGTCGAAATTAACATATGAAAGCTTTGGGGTCATCTTGTATGAAGGATTGCGTGTTAATAGTGTCTTAGACGTTAATAACTTATGAAGGGTTAAACTTATGTGCGGGTAATGGATATTATTCAAGACATGGCCCGGGTACAAAACGGTCTCACGGCGAGGACTACAGAATAACACTTTAATAGGAGATTTAGAATCGTTATATTGTTATTTAGCTATTATCTATGGCTGTGATTCTAATAGGTAGTCATAAGGTAGTCATTATGTGTTTATATATTTAGAGTTACAGCTAGACAGACCCAATAATAGATAATATGGAATACGTACGCCCAGCTTCAGATGTTTCTGGGCTAATTTGAGCTAAAATTGGACTAAATTTAACCCAAAATTAGGCTAAGTTTGGTCTAAAGTTTGACTAAAATTGGGAAAAAGTAATGCTAGAATACTAAAATATAGCTAGTAGGGCTAAAATTAAGTTATTTTTAAGCTATAATTGTATTGAAACTATACTAAAATAAGACTATAAGCGGCTAAAATTGGGATAAAATTGGACTAAAATTAGACTAAAATTGAACTACATTTGGAATAAAACTAGCTTAAAATTTTCTTAGAATTGGACTAAATTTGCAATAAAATAGGACAAAAATTGTTTTAAAGTTGGTTAAAAAACTGAATTAAATTGTGCTAGAATTGGGATACTATAAGGCTCAAATTAAGGTAAACTTGGTCTAAATTGGGTTATATTTGGACTATATTTGGCTTAAAAACAGTTACCCTGATTTTATTTGAGATAAAATTGGACTGAAATTGTACTAAAAATGGGTTAAAATTGTGGTAGAATAAGACTAAAATTGGGCTAAAGATGATCTGTAATTAAATTAAAATTGGGCTATATTTGGACTAAGATCGGGTTAAAATTAGACTGCAGTTGGACTAAAATTGTGCTAAAATTGGATGAAACTTCGACTAAAATTGGATTATAATTGGGCTATATTTGGACTAAAATTGTGCTAAAATTGAACTAAAATTGGACTAAAAAGAAAACCCCACTTCCGTAGGGCTGATAGTTTCCGAGATAGAGGCGCTTAAAAACTTTCAAGATGGTGGCCGTAAAGTTTTAGTCCTTGGCCGTTTCTAAACCAATTGCGGCTAAGTTTGGCCTCGCCTAGAAGCCGATTTCTGTGAGATCTAGACCGCAAAATTTTAAAATCTTGTCCGTTTTTCGAGATCCAGATTTTAGTTGAATCGGATGCTCTAGAATCTGCCAAGATCACCAAACTAAACCGTTATTTCTAGGCCCAATAGTTTTCTGACATAATGGCAATCCAAAAAATTTCAACATATCGGCCAAAAGCCTTTAAAACCTACTTTATCGTTCCCCATTGGGTCCCATATGCTCAAATTTGGGCTCTAAAAGTAGAGAATCTTCTTGCGCTTCTATCTAAAAAGTCAAATTTTAATTTTCATTATATTTAAAGAATTAAATGGAAAAATAGTAAAGAAAAATAATTCAAAAACTACTAAGCCTAAAAATCTTGAAAAATACTCCAGCCCTGTCAGATTTCCTGCTCTTTCGAGCGAGGATTTAAAACTAGTCAGTTTTTAAAACGTAGATTTTATGTCAATTTTTATCCTAACAATCAGTTTTTTGTGTATCACAAAAGTTTTCTAGGCAGCTTTTTTTCGCAAAATATATGGCCGCGTAGTACGTTTAAAGGGACGTCGTTTAGTGTCAAAAACAGAATTTTCAGTATTTAAGGTGGCGAGAATTTTAAATTGAAAAGAAATTTCTTTTAACTAAAATAAATGGCGATAATGGGCGAGGGACAATAGGAGAGCGGATAGTCAAATCAACCGAAATACTATTTATCATATTACTAGACGTCGTAGCCTCATATATTTTGTACGAACGTACTACCTATGACGTCATAATTGTCATAGCGCAATAATTATTATTTGAATAGTAACAAAAATAATTTCTATCAAAATATTTAAAAACTTAAAATAGATGTTAGGATGTTACCACCTGTTCTTTCATATTTAAAAATATTAAAATTAATTGTAAAATGAGTCCGCTTCCGTATTGTGGTGATTGAGTTAACCACATCGCTAAATAGAGATAAAGATAACAGCCAAGCCCAAAGTCATACTTCAGCGCAACTTTGGTGGTATGGACCTGGAAGCTCTTCTTAAGGACGCCCAGGAAGTCGACTGGTCAGGGGTCCTCAATGTATCAGCTATTGATGAGAAGGTGCATGCGTTTCATGCAGCTCTGATAAATCTGTACGATACTCATGCGCCTCTACGCCGTATCAAGGTCAATCATCTGCCAGCACCGTGGCTTACAGCCGATAACAGATTACTAATGTATAAGAAGTCTAAGGCTAAAACTAGGTATAAAATTAAACCAACAGAGGAAAACAAAACGGCCTTTGTCATGATTCGTAATCGCTGCAATAGGATGTGTAGGGACGCTCAACGCCGTTACATCCATGAATCAGTTGAAAACGATAATCCAGCCAAAGTTTGGAAATTTCTTCGTACTGTGGGAGTTGGCAAACAAGCAGACTGTCCAATTTCTAAAATATTCAACATCGATGAATTAAATCGACATTTCACAACCTCTTCTAACTTTGACATAGTAACTAAGTCTAACACTTTAAACAAAATCACTTCTATGCCAAGACCCAAATATTCTCCTTTTCTTCTTAGTCGATTCACTGATGGTGATGTTGAAAAAGCAGCAAAATCCATTACATCTAATGCTATCGGCAGCGATGGCATCAGTCGCAATATCGTCTTACCCATACTGGATGTCATTAATCCTGTCCTTACTCATATCCTTAATTCTTCTATTACCTCTGGTGTTTTTCCTACTACCTGGAAGGAAGACCAGGTCATTCCTCTTCCAAAACAACCAAACCCTACCTTAATTTCTCATTTCCGTCCTATTTTTATACTCCTCTTCCTTTCTAAAGTCCTTGAACGTCTAGTTCATCAACAGTTAAGTTTCTTCCTGAACCGTAATTCCCTCTTAACTCCTTATCAATCTGGATTCCGTCCTGGCCATAGTACAACCACAGCCCTCGTTCAAATCACTGACGACATCCGGTATGGCATGGATAACGGTCTGCTGAATGTTTTATCGCTGCTTGATTTCAGCAATGCCTTCAACAATGTAAATTTAGAATTTTTGCCTAGGGTTCTAAGCTCTATTAACATATCTCCTACAGTAATCGACTGGTTTCATAGTTACCTGTACGGTCGCCGGCAGCGGATTCGAGTCGATGATGACTATTCGTCATGGCGTGATCTCTCTGCTGGCGTTCCTCAGGGCGGCGTTTTATCTCCCTTACTATTCACGATTTTTATAAATTCAATCTCTAATCAACTTACTTCTTCCTACCATCTTTATGCAGACAATTTACAAATCTATACACAATCACCTGTTGCGACATTACAAGATGCAGTCTTAACAATAAACTGCGACTTCGATCACATAACGCAATGGAGTAAATCATATGGACTACAAGTAAATCCCGAGAAAACTCAGCTAATTATCATAGGTAGTTCACGGATGCTGTGTAAAATTGACTGGACCTGCTTACCAAATTTCATATTTAATGGTACACATATCCCGGTTAGTGAGAAAGTAAAAATTTAGGAGTCATATTTGATAGGGAGCTATCTTGGCGACCCCACATAACCGAATTAAGTCGACGTCTCTTCCTCTCTTCGAAATCCCTCTGGAGAAAAACTTCCTGCCCATAGCCACCAAAGTTAAGCTTGCAGAGTCTTTACTACTCCCCATTCTTGATTATGCTGACGCCAGCTGTATCGATTTGACTCAAGAGCAACTTAATAAACTTGAGCGCCTTCAATATTTTTGTATAAGGTTCATATTTGGGTTATGCAAATATGACCACGTCTCTGAGTTTCGTAAAAAATTCAAGTGGTTGCCAATTCGTTTTTGCCGGAATACTCATATTCTTTCACTCCTTTTCAGTGTGTTGTTTATCCCCACAACCCCGTATTATCTCAAAGAACGCTTTGAATTCATCTCTTCTTCTCACAATTTACGACCTTCTACGAATCTTAGACTTAATACTCCCAAACATTATTCAAAAAAATAATTATTTTACTGTACAGGCTATTCGACTCTGGAATGAGCTAATTGTTACTATTAGACAAGCTAAAACACTAACAATATTTAAGAACATGACAAAAAAGCATTACCTGCAACATAGTGATGTTTGATATTTTTACGTATATTTCTATATATATTTATGCATGTAATATCAGTATGTGTATTTATACATCCATTAAGTATAATTTTACTTATATAATATTTTACATACTTATATGTTTATAAATGAATAAAATATATGTAAGTAACTGCTTATCCTCTAATATTTATGTATACCGCCTTTGACCAATATAATTTGTTTCATTCCTGTCACGGGTTGTCTGGAAGAGATCGCTTCTTAGCGATAAGACCGCCCATTGCGCACATTTAGAATATTTTTAGGCTATAAGGTTTTCTGTAATGGTGTACAATAAAGTGTTATCTATCTATCTATCTATCAAAAGATTTAATTCGAATCAGTCGGACCGTTCTAGAATTTGAATCAACATTAGAATTTAAAGCATTTCATTTGAAGTAGTTTCTTTGAATGAAAGAACTCAAATGCCAATAACGCCACGTCTAGAATACAGATTGCTGAGATAATGAACCGAGGGACTTACTCAAGTTCTACGAATAGAGTTAATCCAAATTCGATTTTCCTTAACTATAAAATTACTTTCAAATTCTAAAGGACTTGTTGTTCATGGCTCGTGTTTAGTTTATTGTGCGAGAAGCATTTTGGTTCGTGTTCATTTTAATTTGTAAGACTGAAGTCACTCTGTTACTGTTGTACGTTTTGAAATCACAATACCTGGGTCACTAAGGCAACTGGGTCTCATTCCAATGATATGGGTTCGAAATCTCATTTTGGAGTATCTATAACGAAAGAAATGTTGGTATCCTAAGGTACATATTGTAATAATATCCACATGCTAACTGAGAAGGAAAAAGATCATGATGAATCTTGCATATCGAGGTTATCGATTAGTAAAACTCCCAGCAACACTAATCCATAGAACTGAAAAACAGGTCGACGGGTCTGTGCTAAGAAGTTCTTATCCCTAAAAAAATAATAATATCAATTCTTAAAATTTCCTACTGAAGATCTCAAATCTGACCCCTTTAGAGATACTGATGTTTTACCTGTTACATATCGATTATTTCGTTGGTGTAGTCCTCCGCCTATAATTGTAATTGTGAAAATATGCACACTAGAGCGCTTAGTGTGCGTTTTTGAAGTTAAACTTTTTAGCCATGGTAGGGAATTCTTTCGATGCGAACGAAAAAGTGTCACGCTGTGAATTTAATAATTTAAACACTATTCTCATACAGATAGAATTGGAAATGTTTTAAAGTTTTTAAGTTCATAAATCAAATTGAAACTAGAGCATTTGTTTCCTATTTAGTTATCATAAGCGTCTCGGGTCATCTGTTCAATGTGAAAACATGGAATCTGAATAATATGTGTTATTACTTCTTAAATATGTAATATGTAAAATGTAATATTTGCATTCAAATATAAAATAATTTTTAAGCTGGGTAACAATATTATAAAAATAATAACTCTTATAGTTATCCTAATACTTCCTGATGCTCTATATTTATCTCATTCTCTCGTAGACTACTTTTCTAAAGTTTCACTTTTGCCGTATGTGAATTGTACACACACACTTTTTTTGACTACTGGATCATGTTCAAGTTAGCGCAATTTTGTATGACACGATTTACTTATCTCTTCCTGCTCACGAGATGGCACTAAGTCATTACCATACAAAATTGCGTTAACTTGAACGTAATCGAGTAGTAAATAAACTCGACTAACTACTTAGGTTATTCTCGGCCTTGATTCGGGTCTCATGTCAGTGCAATGAAACGAAGCTATTTTAATCAACATCATAACTCATTTATAATATAAACCCTACAAAACTTCATGCCGTCATAATTCACAAAATACATTTTGTATAATAATATTTACAAACCTATACCCTTTCCAAGCATTTATTTTGTTTTTGACAGCTCGATGATAGATCAATTAGTAATGTCTTAACGCGTTACCGACTTGATTTGTTATAAAAATCGACTCCATTTATAAATAAGTTTTAATCAATTTAACTTACTGTATATTTTTTTGTAATAAATATAACAACATTTCTATTAAATAAGCCATTTAAAACTGCACTTATAATAATTGCGATATTATTTTTCTTTAAAGTATCGATATATTTACGTATAGTGTCTATGGTTTAATAGTCTGTGCGTTAAATGACTCACAGAACATCACGATTATGTCACCCATAACAATAAAGGACGACAATTATCTCATTTGTTTCATGTGGGC
Source organism: Dendrolimus houi (assembly GCA_039645545.1). Taxonomy (NCBI): domain Eukaryota; kingdom Metazoa; phylum Arthropoda; class Insecta; order Lepidoptera; family Lasiocampidae; genus Dendrolimus; species Dendrolimus houi. Next base: position 13,738,253 of record CM077132.1, read on the forward strand.
ATTCCTGACAAGAAATATGGAACTTGATTGACGTGCAAACGTCAAAAGTAAAATAAACGTTTGGAAACGGTATAGTGACAATTTTATTTATAACTTTCTTTGACAGCTTGTGACAGCAAATTTCGTTTAAGTAGCAATTTATTCAGAAGTGTCAACAAGTTTGCGTAAAAAAAAAACTGTATTTTTTCTTGGAGAATTTAGAAAAGAATAGCATCGGGCGCGTTATTACAAAGTTATGAATTGGTTATCATATAACATGTCGTATATTTTTATGGACTATATGAGTAAAGATATGGGTATTGGGCGTTGTGGTTTATACAAAATGAAAACATAACTTATATCTATAAAGTAAACCTGTCAGTTCTATCACATACTATAAACCAGTGGCGTGAACTTCATACAAATTGATATCCCATAGCCTACCTTTAAGAAACTAGTGACCACAAGGTCGAAAGCGCCATGTATTCATTGGCGTTTACGTTTTTTTATTCGTGTGTATATTATTACTGTATTACTATCTCTTACGCTCAGCGGCTTTCCAGACGTATTAGATGAAATAGCAACTCATAACCCGAACTGAAACCGGCTTTAGCTAAAAAAAAATGTGCAGTGAGATTGCAAAATTAAAAATACAAATTTTAATAAGATATTACACCGTGAGTTAGACGTTTTTATTTAGAAATGTAAGTTTTATTTACAAACATAATTTAGTATGCTGTGGTTCGCCATTATGGCGTGCGTGCTTATGATTTATTATAGTTTTTATTTATTTATTGTGTTGTTTTCCAGAGATTTTACTTAGTTCTTTGTTCATTGCATGAGTTTTATTTTACAAAATTGCTTTCATTCATCTTGAAATGTTGCTCCATTTACTACTTGCTTAACGGACAAACTTCATTTTCCAATATTAGTTTCAAAACAAAAATATGTCATTATTTTAGACCGTGCCCTAACAAACATGATTATTAATTACAAGAGGTGAGATGGCTTATTTAAACATTTTTATACATATATACATTGATGACAGGTAGTTCCAAACTAAATAAAACATTTTGTTTTCCATATTTGTTATTCTCGAATTCCAATTCAGTTGTAAGTTCAGTTCGTGTGGTGTGGATTTTGCGCACGTCTAAATAGGCTTTTAAAGCCAATTTTATTATACATCAAATCCTGTTGTCTTTTGCATGATGATAGTGGTGCCTTAGTTTCTACAACAGTAGTGTAATCGGCACTTGCATCATACGGTATATATTTTCAACCAGTTTGCATTAGCCGAGTTTTCACCCCGCGCCACTGCTACAAACTTGTATATATATTTTATTTATCCGTGCGGGAATGGAGAAAGAATACAATTTTCTGCAGCAGGACGCCCTGTCGTAAGAGGCGACAGAAACACCCCACAGCCAGGTGGTAGGGTATTTACCCGCCTGGGTGGCTACCACCCCTGGTCTAGCATTAGTGGCCAGGTTTCAGACTCCCTTTAGAGAGCGGCAACACATTGGTAGCATCTTTGGTGTTACAAATGTCCATAGGCGATGGTAACCGCTTTCCATCAGGTGAGTCGTCTGCCTGTTTGCTGTTCGCATGTAATAAAGCTATAAAGCTCGTCTATATATTCTATAAATATTTTAGGAAATTAATCGATAAATATGTAAAAGTAAAAATTACCAAAAACGAATAGCAATGCAGGAGACAATCTCAGTAATGTAATATTATGTTTATTGTAGCCTCGTTGATTAATTATAATCGTGCGCTAGATGCCACTAGTATTGATTATTAGTTATTTTGCGTGCATTGGCAACTACATTTGATTTAGTTCTAATATTCTCTTTAAATGTAAAATTGGAAGGAAACCTATTAAAACTTATAACGTGAAAGGTTAGTGGCAAACGTATTTTATTCCATCGACACGTGTTAGAATCCTAACCCAGAAGCATACACCGCTTTGACAGTTTTTCTGGTCTAATGTGCATATTGTTATAATTACCACAGACTAGTGATGAAAAAAAATATTGTGAGAATACCCGCACACTGAAATAACCAGCGAGTAAGTCTTCTGAGTTGCTCGCTGGCCGGCGTAGCCGTGCGAGTCTGGCGTACTGTCCGTTATTCTAAAATAGGGAGAGGCCCGAGTCCAGCAGTGGGATTCCTATGAGCTAATGTAATTATATCAGTACCATATACATACATATCATATAGCTAAATAATTCGTATTTAATAGGTCATTTTTGCTAAAATAAAAATGATAAATAGTTTATCGTTTGTAGCGAACCTTAGGAGGTAGACATAAGCAATCCTTGAAAATGAATGTGGTGAAATTCGTATATTTTATACCTTTGCTTCATACGATGTTATGAGAAAATAAGAATTGTCTATAAATTTATTATGCTCTGTGCACATATTCATAAAAGTCAAATATTTTTGTTCTTGAAAATTTTATGAGAGGTTAAAACCAGAACATGACGTCTACAAAATTTAAAAATCTAAATAATCTAATAATATTATAAAATTCTAAACATTGAAACTATTAAAAAAATCCAACTGGAATAGACTATATAAACGATCGAGAATACTATGCAATTGTTTTAGATTTCTTATCGTTTGTCTGTTTGTTTGGGATTCACGTAAAAACAATTGGGCCGATTTCGATGCGGTTTTCGTTGATCGACAGTTAATTCGTAGACTTAAACTTTGCGCTACTTTTTATCCTGGGATCCCGCGAGAATTTTTCTGGGAATGATTTAAAATGACCAGATGGAAAAAAAACGAATTTCAATGTGATTTTTTCCTGATCGATAGCAAATTTAATGTGATAAAATATGTGATATTTTTATTTTGGGAGCGGTTTGAAGATTTTCGGATACGTAGAAATTAGCTTATTCCGACACTGTTTCTACTAAAACGATAGCTTACAGTCTTTTTTTTTTATAAAAAATATTATATCAAATATTAAAATATGTTGTAAAATAGTACACAAAAAATAAAAAAATCCAAAATAATTAATAAGTTTTTTATAGTCTTCAAAGTAAATAATATCACACCTTAAACGTTGTACTGCTACCATGTTAGGAGAACGGATGGTGCTTAAAGGAATCCGCTATACTTCTTTGAGGTGGATTGGCGGGTTTCGTGATTAAACGACTGAAATTTGACAAGCATTATACTGGCAAAGGACAAAGAGTACGTTTCGTCCCATAAAATAATCTCAAATGGGATATAACAAGAGATAACAATTTGTATGGGCAACCCATACAAATTAAATATAAGGTTAGGTTAGGTTAGGGATATAAGTATACATATTTAGGCTTTTGGTAAAAGTAAATAAATTCGTGTTTCAACTTTACAGTACCGTTTTACTGTTTAATTCAGTAATTTCGAAATAAACGTGAAAGAAGCCAAGATTAATTAATATAATAAAGTGTGTGAAAATAATAAAAAATACCCATATCCCACATATCCAAAATCTTTTAGTCCGCTGATGCTATAACCAGCATACTTCAATTAGGTCAATGACTCAGAATAATTCATACTGCGTCTTAAACTTGATCTGACTCTAACAAATTCAATACTAAAGACATTCCTAATACGGGCACCGATGACCCTTGACTGTCCTCGACCACGACGAGCTCAGTAAAATCGAGCCATTCCCTTTTACGAGCAGGGGTGTGAAGAACCTTATATACTCGATACAATGGCACTAGCCATACGGTTTCCCAATTTAACGAGGCTTCTGAATACGAGAATATTGGGATACCAAATAAGACCTGCTCTAAGAGGTCCTTTGAACTCGATAAGCTTGTTCATGAATGTATATATATTTCTGAAAAGACAATTTTACTAGATAATAATCTCGCCAAAATGAAGTCTTGTTTCTATTGTAAAAGCTTTTTTGGGTAGGTTGGTATGTTTTGATTTTATTTTAATAAGCGAACTCTTAATTTTTATTCACGAGACTGCATTTAGTATATAATAATTTTATTATTATTATCTAATAATAATAATAAATCGGCAGACAAACACACACACTATATATCCCCAAATTAAGCAAGTTACGCTTGTGTTATGGGTAATATACAATGTACTACTCTGGGGCCGATCCCAGACACCCAGACCATAGTAAATAACGAAGAAAATACGTTTCCAAAATTTACTATACCAGTAATCGAACCCGGAGCCTCTGCATTGCAGTGAGGTAAGCCGGCAAAGGCTTACCCCGCTCAACCACAGAGACCGTCTTCGCTAATAATTATGTATCTATAATATATTATTAGCGAAGCATTTACATTTTTAGTACATACAAAATCTATTTTGTTTAACGATCTTTAAAGTCCCTGCTACTCAAAAATCAAACTTAATTTAGATGAATTCAAAAGACAATCACTTTTATAAATTACTCGTATATTATGATATCAATGTTAAATGACTCTTTTTTTAAATTAGGAATTCCCTCTATTTTTTTATATGGACTTGACTTTGCGTGTCTTTCCAAGTGACCTCACAGCTTCACCGAGTTGTGTCGGATGAGCGGCTTTACTTTGATACGATTTCAGTTAAAATTACGTGCACTTGCAACAGGTAAGGCGTGAATTTACTCGTTTTTATTGCTGTACAACAGACAGGCTAAGACTTGTTACCTATGGAAATTTGTAATATCAGATTTAGTGTATTAATTCATGACCAGATGATCAGAAGCATTACTGGTGCTCGCAGCCTCCAAGAATCACAATTTTACTTCTGACAAACCAGTAATTATGACACGCGCCTTTCGGTAAGCAACATGCCCCGCGATTTCAGTCCCGATTTACAATAAATTCTAATATAATTTCATCTTACTTTTAAAATATCATAATATAATTTATTTTAATTTTTTATTTATTTGATCTAAAAATTACAGGTATGAAGTTAAATTCTTAAATAACATATAATTAATCTAATTAAAGTAATTAAATACTATTGTTGCGTACTCGTTTTATCTGTAACTTTTTAGATATGTTTTGTAATTACTTTGAAGTTGACTTGTCAAAAATTAGATTCTCTGTCGGCCATATACTAAAAAATTACATGTTTTTCCATTTCTCCATTAAACTCATTTATTTGCCACAAAAAAGCTTATCATTCCAAGGGTTATCTTCGCAACAACTATTATAAACATATTTACAAGTAAAAGATGTAGTCCAGATCGCTGTCGGTGGGAAGCGTTCCCAAAATGCTGGCTACATTCCCGCGTTGTATGGCAACACTAATACATTGCCCTAAATATAAAATTTCTTTAATTACTATTTGAACACTAATTAATGCGCGATTTGCTCCTTTTACTTGTACAAACTTATAAAATCTTAAGTTTGCGCTCAGACTAAATCTATAAGGCCATTACTTTTTGTAAGAAAATGAAAAGTGTCCTTATTGACTGTCCAGTGTCCACTCTCCTATTAGCGTACCAAAAAAAAAAACAATTTTTGTGCAGTTATACATATCATTCTGGCAATCAGTAAAGTCATGTAGATGGATTGTTATTGGGCAATCTAAAGATACGTAATTTCCCCAACCTAATATAATAGGTTAGGGAAAAAGTCTTTTCGCATATAGTATGTATAAACTTGTAATAAGATCTCTTTGGCTATATAACCTTTGTATCTGGCTGGTTTTGATATCATTAAAAAGTTTTCATTTTAAAGAACACAATTCCAAATTCTAATTAGGAAAATGTGTGATTTTCATTTGTTTTTCTTATTGTTAAAATGAGTGAATCTAATGAAGAAATTCGATACATTTTAAAATTTTACTACAAAAAAGGTTAAAAATGCAACACAAGCCGCGAAAAAATTTGTGATGTTTATGGATCTAATGCAGTATCTGTGAGAGTAGCGCAAATTTGATTTAAGCGTTTTCAATCCGGAAATTTTGATATCAAAGATGCACGTCGCTCTGGTCGCCCTGTTACGGACAAAATTGATGCCATTTTTGAAAAACTGAAGCCAGATCGGCATGTTAGTAGTTACGATGTAGCTGGAAAACTGGGAATTGGCCACAAAACGGTTTTGGAGCATTTAAAAAAAGCTGGGTACACAAAAAAGCTCGACATTTGGGTGCCTCATGAGCTCACTGAAAGAAACCTAATGAACTGTGTACTCATTTGTGATTCTTTATTACTATGTAATGAAACTGAACCATTTTTGAAGAAGCTGATAACTGGTGATGAAAAGTGAATCACGTACGACAAGAACGTGCGAAAAAGGTCGTGGTCAAAGGCCGGTCAGGCTTCACAGACTGAGGCGAAACCCGGGTTAACTCGCAACAAGGTGATGCTGTGTGTATGGTGGGATTGGAAGGGCATTATTCATTATGAGCTGTTACCGCCAGGCAGAACCATCGATTGTGAACTGTACTGCGAACAACTGATGAGATTAAAGCAAAAAATTGAGAGAAAGCGGCCGGAATTAATCAACAGAAGGGGTGTGGTTTTTCACCATGATAACGCTAGTCCTCCCACATCTTTAGCCACTCAACAAAAATTGCGAGAGTTTGCCTAGGAGGTGTTAATGCATCCGGCGTATAGTCCTGACCTTGCACCTTCAGATTTTCACCTGTTTCGGTCTCTGCAGAATTCCTTAGGCAGTGTCAAGTTAACATCACGAGAGGACTGCGAAAACCATTTGTCGCAGTTTTTTGATCAGAAGCCCCAAAATTTTTATAGCAATGGGATCACGTCCCTACCTACAAGATGGTGAAAAGTTACCCAACAAAATGGCACTTACGTACTTTAGTCAAATGTAAATAAACTTTATAAAAAATCCTTTTGAATTTTTATATAAAATGCGAAGAAACTTTTTCCCCAAAGATATAATCGGACACAAATTAATCAATCAATTAATTAAACGTCGAATGTTCTAAACACGTAGTTTCTTTTTGTATGTAAACTTGTCAGAAGCCACTTCCCGTATCTTTCGTTTAATGGCGTTTGTACAGGAAAAAAGAAACGAACGTCTTCAAATGTCATTGGCATTTTAATAGTCTATTAAAGTCTTCAATTTGACGTTTGATTCAGTGGCTAGTCGTAAGAGTTTGAATGAGTAAAGTGTGTGGTACAAATTACAAGAGATCAATAAACAAAGATCAAGATAAATATGTATAATTAGTTTAATAGAATTTAGCTTTAGTTATCATTGTCGTGGTAGCGTAATGGCTAGCACACGGTCCCAAACTCAAAGGGCGCGGGTTCAAACCCTAGCTGGAATGCATCCACCTCTTAGGCAGTTTTTCGACCTAATGCGCTTACAATTACCACGTGCTATAACAACGGTAAAGGAAAACGTGATGAAATCTGCACATCGAGACAACCGCTGTGTCAAACCTGCCAAGCCGCCCTGGACAAGCGTGGCGGCTATACTGTCCGTTCCCTTATATTGGGAGGCCCGAGCCCAGCTGAGCAACGTTTATGGATGGACTGTTATTATCATATTTTATTTTATTATATCATTGGAGTTTCCTTTGCTCGTTTTTTTTTTTATATGAAGTTCCAGTTTTAATCACTTTTCCATTGAAATCCGTTTAACCGGTCCGGGGTCTCTTTTATATAAACTTTCAGCTGATAGTTAAAATTTTAAAAGCTTACGTTTAATTTGTTAAATTTTGCAATTTGTTTTGAAATCAGAGATAGAAAAGTAAATTTTACTTATTAATACTTAGGTAATTCCGGAAACTATAACATATTGAAGTGTTATTTTTAAGTATAAGCTATATTAATGTGTAACATTTCATCAAAATCCGTAGTATTTGCGTGAAAGAGTTAAGAAACATCCATACAAAGATGCTATCGTATAAATATTATAAACGCGAAAGTTTGTAAGAATGTATGTATGGATGTGTGTTTGTTACTGTTTCACGCAAAAACTACTGAATGGATTTTGATGAAACTTTACAGTAATATAGCTTGCACATCAGAATAAGACATAGGCTATAATTTATAAAGATATAGTGTGAATTATCCAAAATGTAACGATTTTCCATCACCACGCAGGCGCAGCTAGCAAGGTATAAAGCTGAAAGAGTATAGCCGGGTTTGCAAATAAAAACTGCCACTGCCACAAGTTTTTTTTTTACTTTTACTATGGGGATCGTTTTGTTACCAAATAAAAAAATTATACAAAATATTCAGCTTTTTACCTCAAGTATTTATCGATTATTTTTTAAAACCTGTTTTTCTGCTTTTATTTTTTTTTAATAATAAAATAACAAATTAATAAATGACTTTTTTACTAACATTTAGGATTAAGAGGCATAAAATAATATTTTTGTTGTAATTCCTGGATGAAAAACCGATTTTTAAAAATAAAAGAAAACTTTAATATTTTTTTATCTCGAGTTTTTCAAAACTATCTATAACCAATTTTTTTCAATTTGTGTTTTACAATCCTTTCTACTCATGAATTTTTCAATTCTTTTGAAGTGGTGAAACAATGTTAAAAAATAAAAATTGATTTTTTTTCATAACCTTATGTTCTATCAAACTGATATTGTTTTTATTTTTAACTCAAAACACATGCTAATTTGAAACAACGTTAAAATAATAACTTTATATACTTACGTATTAAAAATTATATATTTTTTCTATATAATTAAGAATAATTTTTGGTCATAATATATTGTGAAGGAGTGGAGTAGGGGATTTTGATGACAGAAACATGTTTATATAAATTGGCTAGTAATATTTGTTATACTGATGAATGGATGATGAAATGATTGTGATTATAATAGGCTAGTTGACAGTAAGAGAATATCTCATAGAAATCGGTCTTAATATAAACATATATAAAATAAACTTAAATTGTTAATTTGTACTTGTAATAACAGTTAATATTATAAAGAAATAAATAGTTAAGAATATTGTTTTTGATCACGTGACGTAATATAATATATATTAGGGCACGTGACGTCATGGCTTGCAAGGAATCAAATATTTTGTTACGGCGTTTTAAGTCATCTGATAATTGTGAGCTCTAAAATATTTTTAGTTTGTAGTTTTATTTTTTTACCACAATAATAGATAGTATTTATATAAATGGTACTTCTGCTTAGCAGAATTTCGAATTGTTAAATAACATAGCAATACTATATATAAACAATACAATGCAAGAAAACTTAACTTATTCGTATTATATTCTAATCATAGTCCCTTAATACTATAAGTAGAATACTGAGCCCAGGTCACCGTCTTGTGATTGTTAAATTAAATATACATATTGTTACAGTTAATACGTGTTAATTGTGTAAAAAAACATCGCAATGAATCCCGCACATCGAAATATGGGATATATCAAAACCACCAATTCGCTTTAGACTATCGTAGTGTAGGTATACTGCCCGCTGTCTCCTTCGATGGGGAGAACCAAGACCAGCAGTGGGACCTTTATGGGCTATTATTATTAATATCTCATAATATGATCTCGCGTATAACAATTGCTTTCAGGTTTTGCGTCGAACACAGAGAAACGCATTAATATAATAAAATTATACAATAAAAAATTACGTGTATGAAACGTGTTATAAGTTAGATAATAACTTACATCAAAATAGTTTTGCATAGAAACATACTGGGTGAATTTTTCAAATGGGCCTTCAGGGCCAAATCCTAAACTATGCTAAAGAGCGAAAAACACTAAAAGGAGTCTCGAGGCCAATCTTGATGAAAACTAAAGTAGTATCATTAAAATTTTTACAAACCCATTGCCCTTACTAGGAACTGAATCAGCTAATTTTGAAATAAATAAAAACATTCAGTATTATTATACCAAATTATAGTGTAACTTATAAGGATCAATTTCAGTGAAAAAATGTTAAACGGCAAATCAAGGGAAATAGCTGTTTTTGAACAAAATGTTCTATTTTCCATACATTAGTTAAACATGACATTGAGCCGGTCATTTGACCGTATCTTGTTTGAACGCAAGCCATATTTTCCCATTGACTGGTTTGATTGATCGTGGTAAAATAACATGTTTCGAATATGAATCTATATATGCCTATTAAAATAGAATAATTTTCATAATTTCTATATTGAAAAAAAATAGATGAGGTTTAATTAATGTATGGAAAATAGAGCATTTTGTTCAAAAATAACCCTTTCCCTTGGTTTGCCGACATTCCTTCACAGAAATCAATCCTGACAATGTGTTTGTTTTTTCATAATCATATGACAAAAGTAATTGATTTTAAAAAAATCTACTGATACTACTTTAATTTTTGTCAACATCGGCCTCGAAACTCCTTTGAGTGATTTTAGCTGTTTCGTATAGTTTAGAATTTGGCCCTGAAGGCCCACTTGAAAAATTCTCCTGTATATGAGAGATGGCGTATAGTGCGCATTTGGAACCCGTCCACTTTTTCCTTATTATGTCATCTTGAGGCATATAACATATAAATAAATAATTTGTTTGAAGTTTGTACGGATGTGAGGCTTAGACCCTAACACTTAAGGAGGAAAACAAGTTGTTGATGGCTGAAAAAAGCTCCTAAGAAAGATTCTGAGTCCAACACGCGGAAGCGACAGCAACTGGCAAATATGAAAAATGACGAAATCGAAGAGCTGGTGGATGAGCCCAATATCATAGGCGAGACTAAGGCACATTGCTTGTGCTAGCTTGTTCACCTTTACAGAATGGGGGAGGATCACGCGGTGAAAAGAGCTTATCTAGGCAGACCAACGGAACGGCGACCAGTTGGTCGGCCCACATATCGCCAAAGTGACATAGTGGAGCCTAATCTGAGCGAGCTTCAAGCCTATGACTTGCTGGCCACTGGCAGGAGACAGCGCTGAACAGAAAGTAGTAGAGTATTTTCGTTTCGGAGACCAGGACTCATTTTAGGTCGTTGAGCCCGAGCAGTTAGTTAGTTAGAAGTTTTAATGGTAGTACTTTCATCTTAAGGCACTACATAGGATTTACAAAATTGGGAATTGATTTTAGAATCAGTAATTTCTATCTAGTACTAGCTGACATGGCAAACTTCGTACCGCCTCAGAATCATTTTTACCTGCATCATTGCCTAGACTTCTACAAATAATTCAAAACTATAATTAGCCAAATCAGTCCAGCCGTTCTCGACTTTTAGCGAGACTAACGAACAGCAATTGATTTTTATATATAAGATATTAACACCAAAAAAATATTCTAAACAATACAGGAAAATTATATAATATTTGAGTTAAAAATTAAAAGAATATCAGTTTGATGGAATATAAGGTTATAAAAAAAAGTTTTTTAGACACTCTTCCACCACTTCGAAAGAATTGAAAAAAATCATGAGTAGAAAGGACTGTAAAACACAAATTCAAAAAAATGGTGATAGATAGTCTTCAAAAACTAGAGATAAAAAATATTTACGTTTAATTATATTTTTCAAAATTCGGCTTTCATCCAGGAATTATAACATAAATATTGTTTCATGCCTTTAGTTGGTGAAAATTCAGCATGAGTTAATTTGTAATTTAGTCACTGAAAAAATAATAGCATAGGTTTTTTTTAAACTTGAAAAGTACTGGAGACAAAAAGCTGAAAATTTGGGTTCATTATTTTTATTTGGTAACAAAACGATCCCCATAGTAAAAGTATAAAAAACGCCGCGAGCGCAGTTTTTGCTTAGAAACCCGGCTATACCCTTTATATGACGAAAGGCGGGCAAAGTGAAATATACTATAAGTATGCCTTATTAAGCTTTTCTTTGACCTCGTGGCGTTTGCCTCTTACTTTAAGCCATACGGTGAAAACGTTAACCCGTCGAAGTAGCCGCGGTCAGGCCCTTGTGTTGAGTGCGGTATTATGAACCGTCTGCTCGCAGCTCAACTCAACGCTTGTTCAGGCTCCTAAATTAAAATTTAAGAATCGCTCATAGCCTCTTAGTTTTAGAATGCTCCTTTTGTAATTTATTTTTTATGTTTGCTTGTAGGCAGACTGGCAAACGGGTCCACTTGAGGGCAAGTGGCTACCGTCGTCGATGGACATCTACAACACCAAGGAAGCCGATGCATTGCCTTCCTCATTGAGATTTTAAATACCTGTTTATGTCCTTTTTGAAGAGCTTCATATTGTAGTGCGCTGGGAAAAATTATCTTTTTTTTTCAAATTTACTTCTGATATACAGTACATTTGAAGATCATAAATTAGTTAAAATTAAACGAAGTAATCTTACCTAACTATATCGATCTGTAACATGTTTTATCGTTGGTTTAAGATTAAGTTTTTATTTGATATCTTTAATTGCATTTTTGGGAATGGAAGTAAAAAGTAAATAATTTATACTTACTTAATATACAATTTTGTTACAATAGGTTTGTTTGGATATTTGTTTGTTCCTTCTTCGTGACCTTGGATAAAAATCGGGTAAGAAGTTAGGTATATGTCCTAGTTAATTAGGAAATTTAGAACATCAATATAGGATTTTTATCTTTGGGAGGAAAAGAGATTTTTTGTGAGGTATTAGCCAGTATTTGACATGAACAATATGTATACCAGCTAAATTTGAAACTCTGTGTACAAGATGCCTTACAATGTTTTTTTTCATCCTCAGCAAAAGTAAAAACATGCTTTATTTATTCGAACCCATATCACCCAGATGAAACGCGGATGCCTTGGCAATAAAGCTACTATAACTTTTCTTGTTAACAAAGTTACAATTCGACTATGTAAATTTCTTATTAATCATTTTTTTTACTCCCATGCTTGTAACATTTATATTATATGTATGTTATGTGTAAAAAAAAAGGAAACTGCCCGAGGCTCATAGACTCGGCATATTAAGGGCGTTAGGGCGGGATTGTATGAGAAATAAAACATAAATTATTCAACAAAGGCAATGAGCCCATTCATTTTTACTATGTATTAGGTACGTATGAATATTTGGAGAGAGATACTCGTTTAAGGTTATTTCTTAAATTAACAATGACTGAAAAATTACTATAACAAAATATATTGTATATAACAATATGTTTTTATAATAATATTATTAGTTTTATACATTTATAAAGAATTTTATATTCCATTTATATTATTTTTTATATCACAGAAAAGCCTCTATTTTATTTTCAATCTCTGACAACTTTGGTTTTTAATTCATATACTTTCCTACGTATTGATTTAAAGTCTGGTTTAATTAAAACATAAAAATAAAATATGTCAATTAAAAAAGAACCTCACTTGATCATGTTGGTCAAATTTTAAAATTTATCTTTCCGTTTTCATACCCACGTTACAATATTCCAAAAAATATTCTGGGACCTCTTGCATAAGTAAGTATAATATGCAATGGAAACTTAAGAGTTATAGTTTTCTTATCTATAGTTATAAAAACTCTTACAAACATTTACTTTGTACGAATTATAAGAAATAATAAATATTATAATATAATATTAAAGTGAGAGATAAATATTTGGACAAAATATTTTGCTTTAGCTTTTTAAATGTTACTATATCTACCGTATCGTTTCCTAAGATAATGAGGTCTGACACAAAGAAATAAATATATCAGAACGAGACCGTATGGGTTATTTTTTACCTATAAGTATTAGGACCCTAATAATTTGTAATCGCCTGAAACAATTGAAATAGGGCGTGCTGCCACTTAGTTATTCTGAAAGTATGCCCAAACTGAATTAAACACAGCGACCCTATCATGAATAATTGTAAGGAAACAACATTGTTTAGTTTAATCAACGGCCCCGATTGCCTTTACTAACCTCCTCTGTATAAACTCGAGAGCAAATTCAATTAATGCTGGGATCACAACAATAACAGTTTTCGGTAATTATGTTTGTGTTACAAACTGTGGCTTGCAGGCCGGCCTTAACCTAATTTACCAATAATTACATAACACTCGCTTAATTAAAATATAATTTAATAATAACTATTGAATAGAATAACCCTGTGTGGGCTGACAGAGGTGTTCATTAAAGTCAATTTGTGTTAGAATTAGGGCTTACCATGTGGAATCGCTCGCGTTAGTTTTGGTTCCTTATTCCGTTTAAACTAACAAATAAATATTATAAATGCAAAAGTAGCTCTGTTTATTCATTACCTTTTCAAGATTTACCTGCGAAACGACACAGGCTACCTTTTGTTTTAAAATCAATCATGAAAGATGGCGTAATAGGAGTTGATAATTTCTAAGCAAAACCCATAATTCCTCGCGTTAAAGGAGGTAAGAAACGTAAAGTAAAAAGAAATTTAAAACTGGTCTAGAATCGCCTCCATCAACAAGGCCCGACTAAAACGTCACGGGAATTCAAAACAATGCCTCATCAAGGTAGACAAAATTTTTGTTCCTGTTTTCATCACTATACAACATTGCTTTGTTTGAAAAAGAAACAAGCAGCTACAAGAATCCCGAGCTCTTCACCTCTTACAATTAACAATGAGCCTGTTAAGGAGGAAGTCTTTTTTGTCACAAAATGCAGGTGTACTTTGTGTGACTTGATAGAAATGTGGATTTGTATTTAGTACTTTTAAGAAAGCTTACAATGATCTCATTTACTGCTCAGATTATATTGTTAAGATAAACTCCATATCAAAATTACTCCTGTAAAATTTTGGTGTATGAAGAAAGTGAAAGTGGTTTAAGAATTAATGGGTTACTCATCAAATGTCTACTCTATGCCGATGATCAGATTATACTTGCATCGTCGGAAAAAGAGTTACAGGAGATGGTAAGAATTATTAACGAATCTTTCAAGAATAAGGGTATGAAAATTAATGTAGAGAAGACGAAAGTTATGGTGTTTGAAAGAGATGAAAGGATGACAATGTGTAACGTACAGATAGGAAATGAAAGACTAGAGCAAGTTAAAGAGTTTGTTTACCTAGGGTGCATGTTTACCAGAGACGGAAAGCATGAAAGTGATATCGAAAGGAGAGTAATGGCAGGTAATAAGGTGAATGGAGCGCTGAACTCTTTTATAAACAGCCGGAAAGTGTCTGTAAAGGCACGCCTAGCTGTCCATCAAGGGGTATTAGTACCAACGCTAGTGCACGGTAGTGAAGGTTGGGTATGGCAGAAGAAGCATGAAAGTAGGATAAATGCAGTTGAAATGAGAGCTTTGAGAAGTATATGTAAGGTTAATGTAAGTGATATGATAAGAAACAGTGTGATAAGGGAACGTTGTGGATTGAAAGAAGATGTAGTGACAAGAGTTGAAAAAGGAATTTTAAGGTGGTTTGGGCATGTAGAGAGAATGAATGAAAGCAGAATCACAAAACAAGTATATGACAGCAATGTGACAGGTAGAGTCAGTGCCGGTAGACCGAGACGTACTTACCATGATCAAATTGAAGATATTTTCAAGAAAGGTCAGATAAAAAGTAGTTTAAATAAGCGTGTATGTATGAAAAGATTAATGAAAGTTGATGTAGCGAAAAGTGTTTGTCAGGATCGTAGCAGGTGGAGATCCATCGTCTCTGCCTACCCCAATGGAAAACAGGCGTGACAATATGTATGTATGTATATAAATTTTGGTATATATTTGAAAGTAAAACAAATGTATTATTATTACGTATATCATAGTCGTCTTAAATTGAAGTTTTTTTTAATTTAAGGCTCACTCGCAGTCTGACCACAAACCTATTTTTTATAACATACTTTTGTATTACATACATGATTGCGCACGATTTGTTTACCTAGAACGCTTCTCTTGCACATCATTGGAATTTAAAATATGCTCGTAGCTGAAGTGCTCTCACAGCACTACCATATGGGGTTTTTCAAAAAAGATGACGTAAAATTCCTTGGAAGCCGGTAGTGCATTGCCTGCCAGTGTAAAACCTGTGATCATAGATAATACACTATGCCTATATATAACCTTTGGTCTTGCAAATGTCAATAGGCGATGGTAACCGCTTTCAATCATGTGAACCGTCGGCCTGTCTGCTATTCTTTTATAATAAACATAGGTTGTTTATTATAAAAGAATAGCAGTTAATGTCAAGTATTAATCATTTTTGAATTTTTAGAATAATCTATAATACAACTACGTGTTAAGTGCGGTATTTTATTTGATATTTATTAAATAAAATACCATATTTAAAAACGTTCTTCGGTCCGTGTCGCGCTGCTTTACATGTGTGTTTATGCCTTTACGAGCGTCCGCATGCCACGTTTTAGTTCGGTCAAATTATTCTCCTTGTTTTATTTATTGGAGCACAAACTATTTAGAATAATCTTCCAACAAAACAGCATTAAGCGGGAGCCGGGCTTGTAATGTCCTATGATAAATTAATAAAGTGTTTACAGAATTACATATTTTACAGAAATAATACTACGGTTGTCTATCAATACAGTCCCAGTATTCTTTCTCCATAATATATAAAACGAATGAAATCAATACGGGTTAAATTGCGGAATAAAAAAGAGTAAATTTCACAACGAAAATGTTTTGTCTAAAGTAAATAATATACATCTTAACATCTATAATGACAGCGACATCTGTACTTTAAAGAAGGCATGCACATAATATGGGCATTAACGCGGCCCATTGTTTCGAGGGCCGTCTGTCTCGTGCATCAAGTGTCCTGTTTTTTATTGCTTATTCTGCCTCCCTGCTGCAAGCATCTACAATGCCAGTAAGCACCTGCAAGTGGATGCTCCGCTAACTAGCTAAGTCAAGTAGCTCCGTGTAAAATGCACGGTGAGTCACGATGTGAAACGAAATGACAAAAGTTATGTTTTTATTTCCGTGCATGTCTTAAGTAATGTATGTTGTCTCAAAGCAGTCGTTGTGACGCGACATATTTTCAGCTTTGTCTGACATCAACGACGTATTATTTAGAAATTGATTTTGTTCATTTTAGTGTAAATTGCATGAAATTTATATGAATTTATTAAAGTAGTACTTTAAGTATATTTCTAACACTATAGATATTATAACGGGCGAGATACTTCGTTCTTGTGTGACTTTGACTTTATACTCATATCTTCATATTTGCATAACCCTTACCAGATATTGAAATGAAACAGACAAAAAGTTAAGATATTTGTAGTATATTTTTGTTAATCCTTAGATTTTCATTAAAATGCGTTGAGCCTTGTCGGGTCTTATACAAGACAAACTTTCATGCCGATTGACAGACGAAAATTCTAAAAACAGTCATTTATGAGAATTAAGCTTCTTGTCCTGAAGTCTACTTCATATTTGGAGATTGATTGGATATCTGAAATTTGAATATTTAATAATATTTTCAATGTTAAATGTTCATAAACATTTGACACTGATTAGATCCATAACACTTGAGAAATTGTCTCTGAAAGGAGGTTATTCTGTTATTCTTATTAAATAAGACAACAATAGAGGAATAGGTCGTCAAATTTGACATAATACACATTTAATGTTGTAGTTTATATAAAGTGTTTGAGTTAAGTATAATAAAATTATTAAAAGACGTACACTATGATCAAATTGAAAATATTTTGAAGATAGGTCAGGTTATAAGCACTTTCAATAAACGTGTATGTATGAAGAGATTAATAAAAGTAGATGAAGCGAAAAGTATTTGTCAGGATCTTAACAGGTGGAGATTCATCGTCTCTGCCTACCTCAGTTCCCACTGAGGTAGGCAGAGACGATGAATCTCCACCTGGGAAACAGGCGTGACAATATGTACTCAGTTGTTACTAGAAATTGTGACACTGTAGATGTAATACTCAAACTACCTCATATTTATTATTTGTACCTAAAGCGCAGGCACTAATCCAACCCTTTCAGGTTTTTAAATGTAGATATATAAAAATTATGTACGTTATTGTTTGAATAAATAAAATGAATAAAAAAATGTATGTCGCAAGTAAATTTAGTAAACATCGCAAAATAAAGACGCTAAATAAAATCGGCATTAATGAAATTCAAGACACAATCCAATTACTAATACGTACCTAGTTTTTACATACAAGAAATACACCAGAAATCTCCTTGTAACAGAGGTGCTTAGGTATTCTCCTACACAATACCTATTTAATATTGTAGAGCAAACCACTACCCTTGTATGAATAAATAAAGTCCATCGGCATTCTTACATGCTTCCAGTTATTTTCTTTTTGAGGGTAAGCCAAGGGACCTTGTGTGGTAATGAATGTAATGAACATGTTGAGTGTCCATTTTTCTTGACGATAATAAGAAGGAATCTGCATTAGTAAAATTAATTTTATACAATACCCTCTACCAGGCTTACAAAAGTGAACGTTTTCTAGGCACTCTATCTTTGACAGTGATCTGGTACTTCATTTTTAATAATAGACTATTCATGTTGATCTGATATGAATGGCTACTTAGCCGGAGCAAAACTTGATTCTCTGTTAGACCTGATGCCGCCTCGCAAATCCTATTAGACTGAGTAAAAAAACAATGAACGCTTACCGTCACTGGAACTGTGTAGGGAACAAAGAAGGATTTCGGCCGAATTAGCGCGTCCTTGTTTTGCATAACCACTACACTAGCTGACCGAGACACTGTTGGTACTCTGAGGAACCGTTTTGAGGCACAATTTAGCAGTTTTCCGACGTTTTTGGTCTATTTATCGGCCAGCGTGGCGTGGCGACGGTATTTAATCAGTCATTAAAGGATTGGCCCGGCCAATAAGACGCATTTGTGTGCGCAACGCCCTCTGCTTAGGTCCGGCCGAATGAAGGTGTGAAAGAAATGTTGCCGGGAAAGGGTGTCTACCGGAAATGTAACGGGTGTCGTAACAAATGTTTAACCAGTCTTCGCTTGTTTGATAATAAATTATTTTTTCTATAGCTTGGGTCCAGCAAACAGGTTAACGGCGCACCTGGTGGGAAGTGATTGTTGTCGCCTATGGACATTTGCAACACCAAAAGTGTTTCAGTTAGAACACCAATAATATGGTTTATGATACATAATCTATGATATTATAAAATTCTAAAGCCGTGTCTGTACATGAAAGCTATTAAAAAAAGCAACTGGAATAGTGTATATAAACGATGGAAAACACGATGCAATTTTTTTAGATTTCTTGATTTCTAGATATTTTTTATCCCAGAAATCCCGCGGGAATTGTCCGGGAGCGGTTTGTAGTTGTCCGAGTGCATAAAAATTGGCTTATTCCGACACATTTCTCACTAAACAATAAAAACCGACTTCAGACTAAAAACCAAAAAATAAATATTTAACCGACTTCTTTCTACAACATTTAGAAGTCGGTGCCAAGTAAAACATAAAAGAATAACAACAAATTTACAATATATAGTAATTTTTATGTTTTATTTCAAGCCGACTTCAAGATTTTGTAGAAAGAAGTCGGTTGGTTAAATATTAATTTTTTTGTTTTTAATGTGACGTCGATTTTGGTTTTATCAAAAATATTTTATTTACATATTAGTTGAACAAATACTTCAATAAGTTTATAAATAATATATTAAGCACCTGTAGAAATTGTGCAAATGGCACACGTAAACAAATTTGCCATTTTACTATTTGGTCTCTTCAACAAGGGTTGCTCTCGATTTCCTTGCGATCCATAAATCAGATCCTGACTTGGTAACTATGGAACCATCTCGGGAGTTAAACAAGATTTGAAAATTGGTTCACAATTGACGGAGAAATCAAGTAACGAACATACAAAAAAACATACAGATGAATTTAAAAAAAATACTTACATACAAACGAATTGAGAAACTCCTCCTTTTTGAAGTCGGTTAAAAATTGTACCTACTTTAAGGTTGGCTTTAATAAAGATGAGCTATCTATTCAAGGAGAAACGAATAAAAATTACGACCTGAAAAGTAATGAAATAAGAAACGAATCTACAGTCAGAACTAATTATCACAAAAAAATATTCATGCTATTTTAAGAACTTTTAAAGAACAAGAAGATTCGGTGTATTCAAATTCAAATTCAAAGTTTTTTATTCAAAATAAGTTCCACTGGAGAACACTTTTTGAAGGTCATATAAATATATAAGTTAAAATTTAATTTTTCTTCCTATTCTATATATGTATACCGCTTCACAACGTGTTATTGCTGTTAAGGAGAAGAAGCGGCAAGAAACTCCCCAGCAACACGTCTAGCTAAATAATGTTTTTCTTTAAGTTTCTTATTCTATTTATATCTCAAGTTGTTTTTTTTTTTAATAAGTTTTATACAGAAGTATGTTACAGCAGTAACTGCACCTTGTAGGCTCATAAAAGCAAATAGTGCTTAGAACACGGCCCCTTTACATAAGTCTACCCCCTACAGTTGTTACGCTTAAGGAGTAGTCAAGGTGAGTAGGCAGTACGCACTTTCCACTCGACACTCAAAGGGGTGTTGGACCAATGACAAACCAACAACCCTTTGCTTCGTGTTTTTACATATCCACACACATTTCAAACATGGCTCCGTGAGTATGAATACGAATGGCTGTTAATGTGTGTCTATTCAGCATATGAGTAAATAAATGGATTGTGCACTATATTATTTTTCTGTATGACATGCCACTTGTGTCGCTGACTCGTGATGCTTAATTTTTTATGAGGTTTGTACACATAAACGTGTTTATTTTCTCTTTCCAGTTATGAACGTGGTAGAGGTCTATCCGTGCAGAAATGGAGAAATAATGCAATTTCCTGCGGCCGGGCGGCCTGTCGTAAAAGGCGACAAAACAACATACAGCCAGGTGGTAGGATATTTGCCCGTCTAGATGGCTACCACCCCTGGTCTAGAGTATGCCGCCGTAATAACCTAGAGTGTTCCGGCATTAGGGGCCAGGTTCCAGTATCCCTTAAGAGAGCAGCAGCGCATTTGTAGCACCTTTGGTGTTGCAAATGTTCATAGGCGATGGTAACCACTTTAAATCAAGTTGGCCGTCTGCCTGTCTGCTGAACTCGTGCAATAAAAAGAGGCAAGATGGAATCATTATCTTGATTACAGCTCAATCGGTGTAATACCACGCTCTGGGTCACGCTCTCTACCCAGAATATCGGCGTGAAACGGCTAGCCTTGTTCTAATCGTGTTAAGTGCGATGAGTGAAAGTTCCGATAGCTCATCTCCCTCTCCCCCTATTCCATCTTCCTTATATTATATCCCTATTCAAATCCCATATATCACTACTGTCTAATCCCTCTATATCTCCCCTATCCCGTCCTAAAAGCTGTTATCACGTTGACTTACCCGTTAGTATTGCAAATGTCTATGGGCGATGATAACCACTTTCTATGAGTTCGCTCATCTACCTTCCATTTTTTTTATTGCTTGTGTTCAGCAGATAGGCAAACGACCTGCCTGATGGGAAAACGGTTACCATCGCCCATGGAGATTTATGACACTTTATCATCTAACTTTTAAAATACCACGATAGAAATCATTTTAATTAATTTTCAAAAAATAATACACTATTTGCCTACTTTTACTTGTGCCTACTTATGACGCCGTAAGTAATTACTTATGATAATCGCGTACTTACGCGTATACAAAATTTATGAGGTTGCGACATTCTATAATTTTATAAATAAATAGTCGGTTCCTATATCTTACTATTCATTCACTTGCCTTACCATCCGTTGAATTTTGAAATTTCTTGTATGAAGCTTATACAAATATTAAGGCGATAATAATGCAAATGAATGGCTGACAAAAGTATCTCAATTGTTTTGACTGTCTGCTCCCTTTTATACAGTCGTCTTGTCCGTACGAATACGTCTGCCGTCAGTGTAGTAGCAGCCCCTTTTCATAAAAAAAATGTGTATATCTAAAATTATTAAAAGAAGTACCATATTATAAACTCAAATCTTGAGAAATAATGCTCTCAAACTGTCGCAGAAGCGAGTCAAATTTTAATACGATGAAAATTCTCTAGAAATTTTCAAATACTTGTCATCTAAAACAATATTTAGCTTTACAGTATCATAACATAAGACAGCATGTATATTATGTAAATTTATTATGAATATTTAAAGATAATATCACAATTTCGCGAATTCTATTAAAATTGTACGAATAAAAGATGAAAATCTGTTTCCATCAAATCATCAATCTATTGCCTCTGGGTTTTTGTTCGCCAGTCTAGACAGTTAAAAAATAAATTTATATAAATAGTGTTTAGTTTTATTGAGATAAGTATGGATTGACAATAAAAATGATAATTAAATATTATTTTTATACATTAGTAGACGGACATGAATTTTAAGAACGCACAAAGTGTACCCTATGTTTAATTTCAAATATGGTGCCTGCACTACAATATTTACACACCAATTATAAATAATTAATACTTATACGTAGGGTAATTCTGGAGCCAAATTATTACATTAATTTGATGGCACTTGCTATTGTCTATATTTTCTTTCCCCTATTTTTCGGTTTGTGATATATGTGTTAACCTTTCACAATTTCTTTTTCCAAAATTCCTAAATTATCCAGTTTAACATTATTTTTACCAAAGGATTTTCATCCTTCGTTCCGTGTAAATATTTACCAAATAAATCTTTCTCTTATTTTCTCAGCCACGGGTGCAACCTTCCTAATAGAAAAGAAAGAAAGAAGAAAGAAAAATATTTATTATCCCGAATGAATGCACATAACACTAATAAAAACAATACTAAATTATCAGAATATACCTACTCATAAAACAAAAACCATTACAACTTTATAAAATATACAAATATTTTAAAAAAGAAATGTATATAACACTTACGGCAATGAGACGGGTAACTCAGCCTTATGCTGTGTCAAGAACTGAGACAGCACTGGTTTTCAGTACCAGCTTCCATTAAATCACGAATGACCTAAACAAATAACTTCTCATTGGCCTTCATAAAGCAAATTTAAAACAATTTTACTTAAACACTAATCACGTGTATTCATTTTTATATTTATATGTAGCTAGCCGTCTACATTTTAATGAGTCATGGTAGCGTAATGGCTAGCGGACGCGTCCCGAACTCAAAGACCGCGGGTTCGAATACTGGCCGGAACGCATGCACCACTTAGGCAGTTTTCTGACCTAAAGTGAATATTGTTACAATTACCAGTAAAACATCGTGATGAAACCTGCATGTCGAGATAACCGTTGTGTCAAACCTGCCAAGCCGCCTTGGACAAGCGGGGCGGGTATACTGTCCGTTCTCCAATAGTGGGAGGCCCGACCCCACCCGTGGGACGTTTATGGGCTGTTATTGTTATATATATATATCTTAATGAGATAAAACTCAATTATTAGTTGATATATGTACAAACAATCGCCTCCCTTTGCGACTACGTCCATTTTACTCACGGTCGTGCTTCCTTGTCCACTAATTCCACTTAACGCAGTTCTGCCCTATCAGGTATCCGTTGAGAATTTCCAAGGTCTTTGTAGACCATCGTCAGACAGCAGTAGGGTTGTCATTCACACACAAGTTTCTCTGGCCGTGTATCAGTATAAAAAATTACAAGTATAAAATCTGTAAGCTTTAAGAAAAATTACACGAATGTTCACCCAATCACCAAGTTCAACCGGGTTTAAAAATATCCCACACTAGATACTTTCATTTAGCTACGGTTTCTAAGGTCTTAAATTTCAATTTCAGTGGATGAGCGAGAACATTCTTGCCTCTAAGCCAGACAAAGCTAGGTTGTGAGAGACTGCTATTGCGAATGTAAGATTTGATTCTATTACTGGAGCTTAGACATTGTATTTGATTTTATCTACAAGCACGTAATGTTAGTAAGAATGACTTTCAAAAAATGTTTATTTGAAGAAGCAATTTTTTATTCTGCATTCTCTTGCAGTTCTTAAATCGAACATACTATAAGGTTGAATATCGCATGAAAAATATTGTAAATTCTTATTTACCAAATTTCCTCATAATCGGTCGCTTAAGCTTAGGTTACCAAAAATCCGAATCCTTATTCCGTAAAAATTGTCTTATTTTTCTATGATTAAAATATTCTATGTTGTGTCCCATTATCGAAAGTGCTTACCTATGTATCCAGTTCCATAACAACATAACACCATCTAGCTCGGTGGCCTGATTATCTGCGTAAGACCACCCGTCGAGATGGGTGTTGGATGAGGAAAGCAGAGGACCGGTAAGCATATGTGGCGCAAACTTGGGGAGGCATGGACCCATTCCTAAGACTGCGAAGAAGACACAAACAAACATAAAAATATATGTAATACATATATATTATTCATTTAACAATTTGCACGCCATAATTATGAACAAAATTACTTATTTTTGGCGGGAACTAGATGAGTCTATCACTCATTAAGTTTGCTGTGTAGATTTTTTTATATTTAATTTTGGTTGAAAGTGTATATTAATTACAGAATATTGACAGTATATATGCAAAAATTGTGCATTTGTGTTGAAAATCTCAACTGTTGACTTTTCGAGCTGATACTCGAAACTCTCCTTTGGTGTCAGTCGAAGACCTACAATTTGACTAAGGCTCACATTTGAAGAGTATTATTCCAAAGCATAAATTATTCATGAATATAGATCTACAAACCACGCAAAGCCATTTTTAAAAAGACGAAGAGAACAAATGTCTATTGTATTATAATATTTAAAGTACCGCACAATCAGAAGCTAAATAGCTCAAAATTCTTCAGTGTGTCCGACACAGACTTAGCCGTATTTTTGAGAACTACAGCATAATCCTTGCCTTAAATTACTATATTTAGTTTGTTACAGCGCTTACTAATACCAGTCATATATAAAAACCTAATTACCTAGCAAAAAATAATACCGTTTAAACCTACGAAACCCTAAAAATCAAAGAGAATTTATTATAAAAGACGTCTTATTACATCATGTCTTCTTACTACGTTAGCTTTTTCTCTTCACAAAATTTATCCAAGCTTTGATTAAAAAAATAAAAGAAAGTTAACATTAACAAGATAAAAGAACACGTAATAAAAGTTAGAGTAATGCTTTTAATAAAACGAATCCTTTCTAAATGAAATTAGAAGCCATTTTTACAAGACCGAATAAAGATACCTAGAATATACGATTAGTTACTATATTTAAACAGTGCTGTCTTAGGATGAACAAATATTTTGACAAAGAAAGACAAAGAAGATATTTTAGTTTTAATGTAGACTAGCTTCGTCCCGCGGTCTCACCCACATGGTGATGGAAAATCGTTATATTTTGGATAATTCACGCTATATCTTTATAAATTATAGCCTATGCGTTATTCTGATGTGTAAGCTATATTATTGTAAAGTTTCATCTAAATCCATTCTGTAGTTTTTGCATAAAAGAGTAACAAACATACATACATTCATACATTCTTACAAACTTTCGCGCTTATAATATTAGTAGGAAGGATAATTATACTGTATAAGTATACTATGTAATACATAAACTATATAAATATATTGGCTAGTATTATATATAGCGGAATGATATGATCTTTACATAGTATAAAACAAAGTCGTTTTCTGCATCTATCTTTCTATATAATTTTCCGCTAACTCCTAAACCACACAACTGATTTTAAGTGGTTTACACCATCAGCTGGGTCAATTTCTCACTGAGGGTTTATATATATATGTATATTTATATATGTATATATATATATGTATATATACATGTATATATATATATATATATATATATATATATATATATATATATATATATATAAAATAAACTTAATTAAGTTTTATCTAAGTACAATAAAGCTATAATAAATACCTAGGGCTTTACTGGAAATTTTGAAATTTATTTTAAAAATTACAGATTACATGTTAATTTTATTTATTACTATAGATGTAATTTTCATTAAATAAATAAATGATTATACAACACTCCTTAAATATGTAAATATTGACATTTTGGTACTTTTATAATATATTCTATACTCTGATTTTTAATTACCTGGTCTAAAATGACAGCTGTGATCGACCTTATTTTTGATTCACAAGTGAGTTGTGCGAGTTGAATCAACAACTCACCACAATGAGTTGAATCCTATAGAATTTCTATAAAAATTCTGTAAGATTCAACTCACAGTCGTGACTTGCTCCAAACTTGCAACATAAAAAAGGTCGATCAAAACTGTCATTTTAGTCCAGGTAATTAAAAATCGAGTATAAATCATAATATTCTAAGTGAAATCTCTAACATTACTAATACAAAGTAGATTCAAATTTCTCGGGTCCACCGAGAAAGAAGTTTGAATTATATATAAGACGCAAAAGTAGCTATTATCCCGATGTGTTTGCCTGAATATATCACCTCAAAATATTCTGGTAGACGCCTACCTGCAAGTAACTGGATAAAAACGCTGGTTTTTTAACTTGCTCATTTATGCCACATTTGACATTCACACTCTTTAGGGATAAGTCACTTAATGACAGCATTTTGTTTAACACTTCCGTGAAATTGTACTTGTATTATTATAGTTGTCGTATTTTGAACTAAACCTGTCATTTTTGTATAAACAAAATATATGTTTATGTATTTATTAATGTTTAAATATATTTGATTACGCTATTAGTCTCATAGAATAGTATTAGATATAATTATGAAAGAAAATATTTGTTTCTGAAAACGCCACAATAAATAGCAATATAATATAATCGTAAATGTATAAAAAAATTGTATGTCGCAATTAGAAAAATAAGGTTGGCACTCAGCATTTTTTTATTTCCATACGTAGTCCGACACAGCATTGATTTTCAGCGCCGACCTATTAAATTACATATGCTGTGCGACTCGTGCTAAAAGGTAAGAAAAATAATTCTAAAGAAACTGTAAGTACATAGAATAAATATAACATACAAGAATATAGAATAATGTTGCCAATAATAAAATAATAAAAATGAAATAATGAGCTACAAATAAATACCCAACAAATTTTATGGGGTTTTCTACATATCTAGTACTTTCAGTTAATCATTTATACTGTTTTTATAAATGTAATAAATTTACTTGGCGATATCTTACCACCCAGCTTCCAAGTAAGCCCGGACAAAACTTTGGTTGAACTATGGCCAACTCTAACTTCTTCGGTCTGAGCCACGGTCCCATTATACCCGCGACTGATTTGTTATTTATTGGCCACTCGTGAGCCTTCATAGACTCGGACTAAGTTAGACTAATTTGAATTTTATAAGGACCAGTGGCTTTGAGTTTGAAACCGTATAATATATATATATATATATATATATAATAGAAAACACCTATTTAATAAAGGGACTTTGAACTATTTCAAGTATTCCTAGACTTTTTATACAAACCTGGCGGTGAATTAAAGTTGCTTTTGTTTTTTTTTCAGAATACTTCCCAAAAAAATTATTTACTTCCTAAACTTTGTGTTTTTTTGTTTTTGTTAATTTTGTTCCTTTTATTTGTTACGAATACATAATATACGTCTACATAAATTATTTCTTTTTAATAAAGTCATTAGACTTGTGTAACTTTATCGTACCCGTCTAACTGGATTCTATTTCGAAGTATGGGACAGTTTTGGTGCAGTAGAGAACATTTTAAATGATACTAAAATCTAATTTAATACAAACAGCTGAATTGATAATAATGTATTTACTACAAGCTACGACAGAAGATAAGATCCCCGGTACTTCGGGACCTATATATTTATATTCATAAATTCTGAAAGCTACTTAAAATAAATACTCGAAAATTTAAAATCAAATTCTTCTTTTAACATCCAAAATTTTTATTGTAAATCTTGAACCATTTTGTAGCCTGTTCGAAACAAACAGAGAGACAAAATTTCTAAAAACGTCTTTATGATAATAGATCGTGTGAATAGCAGTATTCACTTCTATTTTAGCACCTATTTTGAAATCACATAAATATACTTCATAGACATAGACATAGACAACACTTTATTGTTCACCAAAACAAAAATTACAAAAATGCACAACAAGACAATAGTTACTTGGTAAAACTTCAATTCTATTTATTGACATAAATAATATAAGTTAGGTATTGTTTTGTGAAACTACTCTGTTCCCGATGAAATATAGCTTCCAATACTCTTACAGAGGATGCTTAACGAATACTAGTTTTCATTTGCGATATTGCTTTTGTGCAGTGGCGCGATTGAATTATTCGTATTGTGATTGAATTCAATCGCAATAATCCATCACGATTTCAGTTTAAAACCAACCAAATTAATTTTATAAGCCTGAGTTTCAATGACGAATTGAAGTGCTCTGCTTGGAAAGAGTAGAAATTCGCGTAAAATTTTATGACATACACCATCGTACACAATGTAGGAAAATTAATGATTCATTAATTAGATATACATCTATTGCAATAGAGCACATTATACGAAATAGTAAAAATAGAATTTTAACATAGACATTAAAATTCTAGCTTTTGTATTTTGTTTAAGGTTACATTCAGCTGATCTAATAAATAAAGATGTGTTATAAGTTACAGTGAGACGAACATTTTTTAGTCGTAAATCTTATATTAATATATAAAGCTGAAGAGTTTGTTTGTTTGCTTGAACGCGCTAATCTCAGGAACTACTGGTACGATTTGAAAAACTCTTTCAGTGCTAGATAGATAGATTCCATTTATAGAGGAAGGCTATAGGTTATATATCATCACTCTAAGACCATTAGGAGCGGAGCACCAGTGAAGAGTGTTTCAAAATCGGTAGGGTGTTTAATAACTTACTTTTTTTAACTTCTCCATGCGGACGAAGTCGCGGGTAGAAGCTAGTTTAGTAATAAATTTTATCGCTTCTAACTAAAACTTGTTTTAAGTTCTCTATCTGCAAAAGATAATGTGTTTCACAAATAAGGTAAAGATAATGTAAGATTCGCTAGACATAGATAAAATAAATATTATAAATATTATAAATATTCTGTATTATTATACTTACAAATATAGAAAGATTAAAAGCATTTTGAAAGAAAGCGTCATTTCTATAATAAGCTACCTATAGTATTAACATAAAACAATATGGATTAAATACTGCATACTTGTATTATTTGTCGCTAAAGAATTCCGATTTGTATCTTCGAAGTCCAAGGTCCAATATCAATAAAATTAAGATGGTACCCTGGAGTTATCATTATTGTGAGCCCAATGCAATCCCTGTCCTCCGACTTTCTCATCCAGCGCCTACCGGCGACCTTACGTAGATCGTCAGTCCATTGGGCTGGAGAGCGTCCTATGCTACGTTTGCTGAGACGTGGTCTCCACTCCAGGCCACGTTTGCTCCACCGGCCATTGGTCCTGCGGCAGACGTGATCGCCTCACAGCCACTTCAACTTGCTACTTTAGTGAGCTATGTCCGTATTGGGATAAGGTGAAAGAAAATTAAAACAAACGAATAGAGGACCACCTTCTTTTTAGAAGTCGATTAAAAAATCCCTATTTCATGGATAAGCTAACTAACGGCACCACATTAGTCAAGTCATGCGTAATTTCCTTCTCGGGTATTATGTCTAACAGATATCGTGAAAAATTACTTTTCTCAATGAGGTCATAGGCGCGAATTGTGCGTACTTAGGAATATTTAGGGCCGCACTAAATTCCACTTATCGCGATTTCAAATGGTATTCAAGAAGCATTTAGGTGAGCGTCTCACTTCATTACAATCGTTCGAGATGGTCGTGATCGGATTGGCAAATTTCCCTTATTTAAAGGGAACGTTATAATACAATTGTACGGGATTAATGAAGTCAAAAACACAGTGGAATAAATGTTGTTTTTTTTATATAATTTGTTTAATTTACACCCAAAATACAGTTATTAATTTATTTGGTATTTCCTTAAGTTTCCGCAAGTAGAACACATAAGAAAACTACCTATTTATGGTTTAAGCACGGTATTTTATTTGATTTTAATTATTCCGAAGTTGGCCACTTTTCAGTAGCCGTCACCACGAAAGACAAAGATGTCAATATCAATGAGTATTGTGGAGTTTTTGGCGGGAACGAAAAGGGGACGTTGTGCTGTGCAGTTTTATTCTCTAAAGATGTGTAAACTCACTCTCAAATGAACAACAGTTGTAGAATATTGTTGTTAATTATAGCTTACAATACAACTGCGCTACAATACAATGACTTACACATCAGAATTGGCTGTATGGACTAAAGATTCCTTTGCTTGCCTTTGTGGCGAATGCTACTATTTCTACTACTCAATCAGTTTTGTGAAAGTTTTATTTAGCCTACCGCCAACTGGTTCATTTTAATTTTTGTTTATGCTAATGCTAATTTTGCGAACTATATCGGTTAAATTCATTATTTTACGGATATCCTCATTCATGTTTTTATCCATTAGAGAAACACCTAACATAGCTCGCTCCATAGCTCGTTGAGTGATTTTGAATGTGTGGACCAGTCGACAGTGTCCATGTAAAAACTACTGAGCAGATTTAAATGAAACACAACACAGAGCTAACTTATATCCCGGGTCAACAAGGATACTACTTATACAAATAAAAGTTTTTGTGGCATAGAAGAACTTAGCCAAAAATATGGCACTGCGGTCGCTTTTTTATACCGTTTTATACCGTTACAATTCTCTAACAATGACGTCATCATGGGAACGCGAACGAAGTTTCGCTGGCACTACTGAACTTCTTCTTTACATAGTATAAAAAAATCGCTTTCCGCGTCTGTTTATGTATAAAACCTAATTAAGTTTTTATATAAATAAAATAGAGTTACCTTAGGATTTGTCCCACGGGGTAGCCCTCTAAACTCTAGTTAAGATATGAAAAGCGAAATAAGTTCAATAATTATTTAAGCAGAAAGGATATTTTGGATGATTTTACTACAAAATAGTTAAATAATTTAATACGTCTTCTATTGTTCTTATGACTGCTTACTTTTACCTGTTATTGTATGTCCTTGAAGACCAGGGGCCATGAAAATGGCCCTTACTTTTGGAGGGCTTGCGTTGAGCCAAAAGAAGGCCAACACGTAGAGGCCCCTTGACAAATTTGATGTAAATGTGGCGTAGCACTGACCGGCGATTATTATCCTTGTCTATGCCGTATAGTAATGCACCCAAGTGCAAGCCCAGGTCACTGTAGAACTATTGTAGGAAATGAGAACCAAAGGTACCGGGCTATTGGGACGAACTGTTAGTGGAACTAAGGATCTGGGTCCATAGGGACTATGGCGTCTGCCTGTCGCAATGTTCGTGGAACATGGATAGAATGGGCAGATGGTGACTCACTACTCCGTCCATGGGCCCCAAAAATGCTGTACAAATTAGAGAGGGGCAACATGGGTATGGGTGGATAAGGGGTGTCGAGAGATGGACTGCAGGTTCACCAAAGCTATTTCCGACGTTACACCATTTATCACTTCCATACCTGGAGCTGAGTCTTAGCTCTAGCGATCTTCATTTCGTACCGACTGGTTAAGGCAAGCACGGAGGCTACTCACCTAAGCCTTCACCACAAAGCTCCCCTGCGGGTTTATTATTATTATTTTTATGTGATACACTTATTGCCTCTATGATTACTCTGATGTGAAATAGTCATATATGTATAGGATATATGGTATATAGTAGGATATGACTTATTTTTAAACATATCTATCTCCCTTCTCATAAACTTGAAACTACAAAGAAATGCAACACTAATTATTTTTACGTAACTATTATTACAAACCAATAATTGAAACGATTGTATGTATTAATTTATTTTTGAAGTGATAACTTCTTATGGGAGCATAAACCGCTTCGTTGCGTAACGCGTTACGGTGCCACGTAACGCCTGACTGACACTGACTGGCTTCCCTTTCTCTCACGCATACGGCAGCGGTAGGCAGGCTCCTCCTCTCTTACTCTAACCCACGCGCATATATAATACATAAAATTTAAGTAATAATCTAAGCTTTTCTCAAGTTAAACAATATCAATATTAAATAGTTCAACTTAGATTAGTTTAAGTTATCACTTATGTCGGGCGTCCCGAGACGCACACGTTTTTTTATATCTCACATTCTGAAAGTATACTTGGAGTAGCCTAATCACAGGGATAAAACAACACTTTTCGTCCCTGAGAAACGATTCTCCCTGCTGTCAAAAAATTTAAAACCTATGTGAGCCACAGATAATACATGCGACTCATGTCCCAACTTTTTTACAGTCACTGTTAAATCGCGACATAAATTGTAATAGAAAAATATCAACTATTTTGTAGCATGATTTTACACTTATAAATTACTTTTCTCTAAATTATTATTTAATTTACATAAATTTGAGCTAAATATTTACTGTCATCAGTGACAAAAAATAATAGCTGGTAGAATGCCACAGAAAAAACAATTACTTAATATTTCATATGTGACGTACGTGATAACATTTTATCAGATTTAAGATAAGAATTTAACGCCTGATTATACCTCTCGTGTAACAATCTACTATTGGAACATTATGTGTAATAAAGAATATTCTATTCTGCTTTCAATACTTTCCCTGTAACTCGAAAATGTGCAGCGATTTAACGCAAAAGGACCATCGATTTCACATATTTCCTACCCCAGCTTAAACGTATGTTGGTATTCAATAAATTTGAATACCGCAATCTAAACTTCGGGAGCACATGTTGGCTATAAAATAAAATAACAAGTGGTAGTAGGAACCGTTAAGCTTTAGAAACTATTATCAGTGCAGGAACTGAGACAGAATACTGATACCTGCGGCCGGGCGGCATGTCGTAAAAGGCGACAAAACAACTCACAGCCAGGTGGTAAGGTATTTGCCTGTCTAGATGGCTGCCAACCCTGGTCCAGTGTATGCCGTCATAATAACCTTGAGTAGAGTTGTATTAGAAGCCAGATTCCAGTCTCCTTTTAGAAAGCGGCAGCACATTAGTAGCAACTTTGGTGTTATAAATGTCCATTGGGCGATGGTAACCGATTTCCATTAGGTGAGACGTCTGCCTGTGTGCTGAACTCATGTAATAAAAAAATCTATAATATAATATGTTTAAATCTATAATACTCACTATGCGGATTTTGATAAAGGTGACATAGGTTTAAAGATTTTCATACCAGCCAATAAAGTTTCATTTTTAACTCATTCATCACTCAGACTTGGATTTAGTTTTTAAATGAAGATTATTGATCACTTTGCGAAGCAATACATTTTGTGTTCTCCATAGATCACCAGTTACACACATAAGTCAGTTAATATTTTTATTCGTTAGTCAATAATATCTTTATTTGCTCTAGCAAACCAAGATATTAACTGACTTATATTTGATGATGTACCTATACTTACATTCTAATGTAGAAGTTACAGTATATTACTAAGGTAAGAGGCACAGTACATTCTTATTTTTATTAATAATAGTAATACAGTTTAGACAGTACTAAACCAGTTTCGGTTATAACAACCACCATATATTTAGTGAATTTTAGGTGTATGATTTCCGAGCCGGTTGTGTGCTTACTTGTAGTTTATTATACATATTATACGGCAAAACGATACCACGGTAGTAATGGGTGGGTGGCCGTTCTTTGCATGTTTTCAAGGTTTTGTGAAATTTCAAGTAATAACATTTTCTATACTAATATTCAAACTGATTTCTTTACCAATAACCAAAAATATATATAGTTGGTTTTTATGTAAATCTCTGAAATTTTACGACCTCTCTAATTGATTAGGCTAATCCTTTGCCGACCTACTTCAAAGCAGGCAGAGGCTCCAAGTTCTATTTGTGGCATGGTAAATTTCGTAAACAAACTGTTCCTTATTTATTATGATCTGAATGTATGGGATTGATTCCAGAGTGGTCTGATAGATTACCCAAAACACAAGTGTAACTTGCTAAGCTTGGATGTAGACACGATTATTTATTATTCCTAGCTTAATTACGTACCTATTTCAATATTAAAATTTATTCAACGAGATTCGCAAATTTCATTTCAAATATTAAATGAAAGTAATAATTTAGTTACAAAATTAATCTTACATTATCTCTGAAACAATAAGCAAGTATTATGTTACCTAGTTACAGTCAATTCAAAAAAGAACTATGAATATGAAACCACGAAGACAAGGTTTACTCTCAAATTATCTTTATAAAACATGGAAAATAATTAGCCCTATAACATTTTATTTGGTTTCTTTAAATTTTTAGTAGGAATATTATATTTTTTTCTAGTACCTTGACTAATTTGAGGTTTTCTATTAATATTTTAAACATCTGTTTTAGTGTTCAAATATTAAAGAACAAACTAAGAGTAAATCTTGCATAATCTTTGGTTATTAAGATAAGATGCAAGGAGATTTACCCCTATTCTTAATTCAATAATCAACCTAATACGTGTCTCCAATATGAATAAATCCTTGAATGCACCTGGCAAACAGGTCACGACCTGACCTCGTCCCCACAAGATCTCGAGCGGTTGTAAGATTCAGAATATCGGAATACCGTTCAGAATTCTCACCATTAGAGTGGTCGATCTATTCTGCTTAATCTCATTATAGGTACAGTCGCGTTATGAATATGTTCGTCACCTCAAAGTCGACTTTTGCTTGCACGAGTACTAAACGCAGTACTGCGAAAATTTTAATAATTGTTACGTTTATAAAATATAGAAACGTGTAAAAATAAAATTGCATTGTTGACAATGGCAGACGCTGAGATTAACAATAAGAAACAAACAGGATATAATCACTATGCTTAACATAAATATTAAAACCAATAAAAAGGTTATACACGTCTAAAAATCTTCATAGACAAGATATAAAATCAAACAACTTTGATCTAAGTAATTTTAAACTTTATTGTCAAATAGTTAAACATAATTTTCTATGGAATAGTCTGTTTTGTGACTTAGTTTGAAAAGGTAACATGTGCTCGCGGAACGTTAAATAAATCGATTTGAAAACTGGCAAACATTTATCATACCACGACTGTACTTAGATATTTTATCTTTTTAGGATGTTGCAGTCATTTTATATTCTATATTCCTACAAAATCGTCATGTCCGTCTGGTTATGTCAATCATATTTTTTCAAAAAATATAGACTCTACCAGATACGAATAAAAGCATAGACGGAACGTAACTACGTGAACAAAAGCGTCAAGTTAAGTGAAGCATTTGTTCAAAAGTGGTGCGCGTTAACTTATCTAGTATACACTACATACACGCAAAGGTCTATGTAGTTAATAGTAATATATTCATAGAAACTAATCCATCTTTAGTAGGGGTACTAATTCGATAATCTTATACTTAGTTCTTGTAAAGCAGTTCGGCGCGATCGGTTTCCTTTAGTCGGCTTCACTCTAAGAGCTCGGAGCTCGGTTTACCTATTTTGTTCATATGAGGGTCTATCATGATAGCATTTGGCAAAATGTCATATTCTACATGCCTATAACGGCTACACAATGGTGTAGTTAAACAGTGAAAAATAAAGTTGAACACAGTGTGAGTCAGACATAATTATGTCATAACATTTAATTTAACTTCAACTTATATTTTTTTGATTACCTACTATTTATTCTGTGGGAGCTTAGCTAATTTAAAATAAAAACTGTTTTAAATGTAGGTGAATTAATATTAATTTATTACGATTCAGTTTGTGCTATTCGGCTGGGGAACACTAAAAAGCAAGCAAAAAGTAATCAAAACCTTCATACATAACAAACAGGCCTAAAATAAACATTTCTGATCACTCAAACATGTGACCTTTACATATACAACCTTTTACCTTTGAGTTTTTGTAGCAAAGGATGTTGGAAATTCTAGTACTCGTAATAACATATTATTTGGAGTCTGTGAGTAAATGTTCTCTTTGTGAATACACAGTGAGATATCGCCTACCCTCTTTCGCCTCTGAAAAGTTAATAACGTTGTTTGTTGTATTTTTTCGTAAAAAAAACCAGCATCTGATATTCACTTTTTGTTGGTAGTTGAATAACTGACATGTCATGAACAAATTATCATTCACCGTATTACTTCAAATCAGGTTGGCTTCCACTCGCCTCTGTTTTGCTGGGCAGTTATGTAGACTATATGAACTTAGTTTTCTTGTTATTATAGTGAATATGACAAGAAACAGTAAAGTTTTAGGTGTAAAAAATTACAGAATATAACTCTTTAATCAAATATGTTACTTATAGTAAGAAAATCTCATTATAAATCATCATTCATATTTCATAAGTTTTTCTTAGTTTACGATCCAGGTATTTATAGTCCCTTTGCCGGTTATTATATATATTTTTAAAACATAAAAATGACAGTTTAGTTCATGGGCTTTTAGCTTATGCCACATTTTCATATGGGATAATGTTATAGTTATTAACCATTTCAAACAGATTTAGCGATGAGTTTAGTGCGTTATTTGTGATGTGATTTTTTTATCAATTGTTAATAACGTTAAATATTAACAGATAATGTGTGTGTATATTTTCAACCGATTTTCACTATCAATTAGATAAATTTTCATTGAAAGTTTATATATTATATAAAATCTAATTAAGTTTTTATGCAAGTAACATAGAGCTACTACCCAGGGTGACTCACGCAGCGTAGCCGCGGGAAAACGCCTAGTACTTCATTAAAGTTTTAAAGTGAAACTTCTTTAGAATCGTTGTGATTTGAAACTGGATGAAACGAAAAAGCGACACTGAAAAGAGATAAACACACAAGACCTTATTTAATTCGAAATAAAACACATTTCTCTTTATCCGTTGGTATTAATTTGCTGTTTAAATAAAACTTGAAAAATTTCAATTTAATTTTAGCTCTATTTGTATATACTTAAGGCAGATATTATTTTATACGTAGATCAACAGTTATGATGATACGTGCGTAACAGTGCATTGAATTTTGAACTTTAAGCTAGTGAGTTAAAGTGTAATTTAGATTGAATGATTACAAAGAAGGATCAAAATACCTAAGAATAAAGACATCTATAGTAGAATAGAAATGCGAAAATGTATGTGTATAGTTCACACGTGTCTACTAAGCGTTGTAGATATAATTATGTTCACCTCTACTGCGTGTGAACTGCATACACACATTTTTTTAAAACAAGTTTCGAAATATACTTATACTCGTTTCGTAATATCTCCTATTCTGATATTTATAAAAGAAAGAGAGAAAGAATTTATTTGCTAGAAAAGTGACAACACAAGGACATAAAAACAATTCATACATTTCTATGGTTCAATTTGAGATGTTGTACGCCATATTTCCAACAAATAAGAACAGCAAGTCGGCATAAAGTTGTGCTGGAATTTCCTTCAGCTCAGCGCTGATTTTCAATGCCAACCCCACCTCATGGATTAATATATACGATGAATGATTAATATGTAATATATGAGCAAAACCACATGGAAGTATACTACGATATGAAATAAATAGAGTTCTTTATTTGAAATATATTATTCTCAAACTACTCGTGGCAACGACTTTGTTTACATGAGACTTAATCTTGTTATCATATCTTCTAAACCCTGCAAGATATTTAAATGAAATATACTGGAAAATTGAGACAAAGTTGTTGTTATCGTTCCTAAAATTTTCATTATAAACGTGTAGCTGTTTCGGAAGCTATTCGAGACAAACTTATATAAAACTTGACAGTCAAATATTCTAAAAAGATAATTTATAATTAGGCTATCGTCATATAAATTGATTACTTAAAATTTGACTTTAATTTTGAAATTAATGATAGACACTTGCACAAAATCAAATTTAGACCAACTGTTAAAACCCATTGTAGTTTTGTCGTCCTAAAGCAAAGTTTTAGTCGGACAATGGATTAAACCTTTTTCCAAACATTGAAAGCAAGAATCCTACAAAAATGAAAAAGTACTCGTACATAAGAATACTTTGGTAACTAAATTTCCGACACTAATTTAGAATAACTTTTCCACTTTTTCATGTAAAAATCCACTCGTTACGTAACTCCGTCAAAGCTTGCAAAGCGTATTTTTTCGCTAATTGCAAAAGTCTTGTAACAAAGTTTTGGTCTTTATTATCTCTTTGTGCCACCTTTTTTACGCTGCAGTGAAAGAGATATACTTACATATAAATAACATTTGCAAGTAATGATCTAAGCCGGATTTTCGAAACAACTTCTTGTTTCGAAATGTCCTTATTCCTTATTATGTTTGTTATTAGTTATGTTATGTTATACTATACTATGCTATGCTATGTTATGTTATATTATGTTACGTTGATATTTTAACCTAAATAATTAGTCGTAGAGCTTGGTAACAGGTCTAGAAGTTTTAGTGGGAGGTATGTTAGTCTTTCATAATTAACACGCGCTAACGGTGAAGGAAAACATCGTAATGAAACTTACACATCGAGATAACCGATGTGTGAAACCCTCCAATCTGCCTTGGATAAATACTGTGAGTATACTAAAAATTAAAAATGGGAAAAGCCGAGTCCATCAGCGGAACGTTTATGAGCTCAAAGTTTAATTCCCGCAAAGTATTACACATTTGCAGATTCAAAAATAATACCCAAACCCATATGAAAACCCCAGGGAAAAATACAAGCTTGTCAAGCAAAATTGATTTTGAGATGTCGCATTTTTAATTTTGGAACCTTGTGCTTCAGAAACCTATAAGTTGAGCTATTTAACAAAATACTAATTGATTTGTACGATTTTCATGCTCCTATTCGTTCAGTTAAAATGAGACACCATCCAGCACCTTGGCTAAATAAAGATATAAAATCAATGCTTGTTAAGAAATCGTTGGCTAAAACCAAATACAAGCGCCGACCACACTCTCTTAACTGGGAAAAGTACGTTGTGTTTCGTAATCCCTGCAATAAGGTGTGTAGAGATGCTCAACGACGCCACATACATGATTCTATAGAAAATGGAGATCCAGCTAAAGTCTGGAAATTTCTAAAAACATTGGGGATTGGAAAGTCGGGAAATATTTCAGCGTCTTCTAATTTGGATATAGAGTCTTTAAACAAACATTTCTCATCTTCGTCTCATATATTGATATGAGACAACTAATCAAAATACATTAAAGAATCTTTCATCACTTCCAATCTCTAACTATACACCGTTTGTCTTTACTCAATTTTCCGATTGTGATGTTAACAAGAGTATTATGTCAATTACGTCGAAGGCTGTTGGCCGTGATAGTATAAGCCGAAATATGACAATCCCTATCCTTGATATTGTCGCTCTAGTGATCAGCCATATTATGAATTTTTCAGTATCAACTGGTTCTTTTCCCCGATTTTGGAAAGAAGCTCTGATAAAACCCATTCCCAAGAAACCAAATCCTAAAACCTTCACCGAATACCGACCCATATCCATTCTTCCATTCTTTTCCAAAGTTCTTGAGCGTCTCGTCCATAATCAACTAAGTATTTTTCTTAATACGAACTCTCTCCTTAATCCTCTTCAGGCAAGTTTCCGTGCCGGCCATAGTACTGTCACTGCCCTAGTTCAAATTACAGATAACATCAGATTTGCCATAGAAAACGGTAAGGTCACAGTTCTCGCGCTGCTCGATTTTAGTAAAGCCCTTAACACTGTCGAATTTGACATACTGGGCATATTACGCTCTCTTAACATATCTCCAACGGTGACTGAATGGTTTCGTAGTTACCTGTTTGGCCGCCGGCAGCGTATTCGCATTGAGGATTCTTTTTCCTCGTGGTGTGATACGGATGCAGGTGTTCCACAGGGTGGCGTCCTATCCTCGTTGCATTTTTCTATTTTCATAAAATCAATCTCTAACAATCTTCAAAGCTCCTACCACCTTTATGCAGATGATTTTCAAATATATAACCACTCTCCTATCGGAATATTGCAAGAAAGCATTTGCTTAACAAACATTGATTTGCAAGCCATAACTGAATGGAGTAACGCGTACGGCCTTAAAGTTAATCCATCCAAAACACAAACAATTATCATAAGGAGCCCTAGGATGATTGCAAAAATAAACTGGACTTCCCTTCCGAAGATAACATTCGACAGTCTCGAAATTGCAGTCAGTGAAAAAGTCAAAGACCTGGGTATACTCATTGATAGCACATTATCTTGGAGTCCTCAGTTACAAGAAGTTAGTAGAAAAATGTTGCCGTCTGCAGCATCTTTGAGGAGATCGCGTAATTTTCTACCACATGCCACTAAAATTGCGCTTGCACAGTCCCTCCTTTTGCCGATCCTTGATTATGCAGATGTCGGCTATCTAGATCTTAATGAAAATCAGCTAAATAAACTTGAGCGATTGCAGAATTTCTGTATCCGCTTCATCTTCGGCTTACGTAAATATGATCATATCTCTGAATTTCGTGATAAGCTCAAGTAGCTTCCACTACATCTTCGCCGGAATGCGCACATCCAAACCTTTTCTACTATAATATTGTTCAATCCTAAAACGCCCCCGTATCTTAAAAGCCGTTTTCACTTTCTCCAAGACGGTCATTTGAGGATCCTGAGACCATCTTTGAATTACCGACTAAGAATGCCTACACATACTACACAGTTTTAAGATAAATCTTTTACTGCGCAAGCTGTAAGGCTTTGGAACTCTCTACCTCAAAACATAAAACAAACCAAGTCTGTGCATTCGTTTAATGACCTCGTCAAACAACACTATCTCAAATTGTAACTGAATAATAATGTTATTTAGTTGTATGCTTGGGATGTAGCAATTTCCTTTATATTCACATATATATTATATCTATTGCATATTACTTACCCCCATCCATACCGGGTTGTCTGGAAGAAATCGCTCTCAGCGGTAAGACCGCCCATTGTACCTACCCACTTATCATTACGATTGTATGTACGAATTTATTTTGTAACATTGTATGCAATAAAGTATATTCTATTCTATTCAAAGTTTCACAATAAAACAAAAATATAGGTTGAATGACTTAAAAGTCAAAAAGGTTTCAAGCATAAAAAATTAAAAACTATTTTAAGTCAGATTTAACAGAGAAAAGTGACATATTATGCCACTGATAATACTGTTTTTTCCCTGCACTTTTTGGGTATGCTATGCTACTTTTATCCTGAATGCGATTTTTTAAACGTCAAGACCTCTTTTTTTTTATTGCAGTAGTTCAGCAGACAGGCAGACGGCCCACTTGATGGAAAGTGGTTACCGTCGCCTATGGACATTTGCAACACCAAAGGTGCTACAAATGCGCTGCTGCTCTCTTAAAGGAGACTGGAACCTGGTCACTGAAGCCGGCATACAACACAAGGTTGTTATGGCGGCATACTCTAGACCAGGGGTGGTCGCCATCCAGTCGAGGAAACACCCTACCACCTAACATTAATTCGTGTTTTACCCTGTTCGGTAGATTAGTTTCGAAAAAAGTGACAAGTTCGTCTTTATCCCTGGTCTTCATTTTCATTCTATTTACAAAACGGTAAGTAGTTTATTAGATACCCAGTTATATTTTTCCTGCATTGTAACAATGATTTCACTGTTA
The DNA here is from genome assembly GCA_039645545.1 of Dendrolimus houi. Taxonomy (NCBI): domain Eukaryota; kingdom Metazoa; phylum Arthropoda; class Insecta; order Lepidoptera; family Lasiocampidae; genus Dendrolimus; species Dendrolimus houi. The sequence continues at coordinate 13,779,605 of CM077132.1, forward strand.
GAAAATACTTCATTCTAGCCCATGTATTTTATATTATAAGTACACATGTGGTATCAGGGCAGCAAACAGCACCTGATGTCCATAAAAGGCTATTAAATAATTGAAAATTGCTAATACAGACCATCGTAAATTACACTGCAAACGGTGTCAGGACATTTTAATGTATTATGCAGAACGCTACCACGTGTTAATGGCCTACGATGGTGCTGGTACATAAATTTCGGTAACTTTTAGGGACTTATTATTGTGTTATTTTAGTAAAATTAATGTTCTAATTACACAGTTTCTATTTTGTATGGTTTACAACAATGTAATGTTAGGTTTTATCGTCTTCTAGTTTTTAACCGCGGCTTCACTCGCTTTATGGCTGGTTCCTATATCCTACGGACCGTACCACCTTATTATCGGTTAAAAGTTGACATGAGCTCCATACTTGTAATGTCAAATTTCAACCGATGGTAGGGCAAGTGAATAAATAGTAAGATATAGGAACCGGCCATTAATGTAAATTTTGCAGACAAGCCGCTGGGAGTACCACATGCTTAGAAATTTCAAACTTATTTATGAAGTGTACTTCTGTAGAATCGTTGTGATTTGAAACTCGATGAAACGAAAAAGCGACACTAAAAAGAAATAATCAAATAAATCTATAGGACTAAAAGCCTGCGAGAGAATGAGATACGAATTTTACATTATGCAGCACAGATGAGAGAGTCAATAAGAACGATGATTAACATAGGTTCAATTTTGACCAGAATAAAACTGATAATATTTTTTAGACTAAAATAGTGAAAAATTGAAAATGATACTTTAGAAGTTTCTTTTGAATTATAATATGTTGATGTAGGCTAAAGGAATTATATTTATTATTTATTTCAATAAAAGTTAGAGAAGAATTATCTGTGAGTATATTCTCCGAAGTTTCACTTCTGCTGCGTGTGAACTGCACTGACATTTTTTAAATTGAAAATACGCCTAATGCCATCTGGTGAAGGTGGAACTTACTGTGAGAGCGATATGTTAATATTGTCATTGTTGTTGCTATGACGATGCATTCGTAAGTGAATTGCAAAAGTGGCGCCAATAAAAACGCGATCGGAGCGCCATCTATACAGGTATATTCGTCTATCCCTCGGGAACAATATTTTTTTCAGGATGAAAAGTACCCCCTATGTTCTTTTTCATATCCATGACAACGTGTATGTAAAATTTCGTGACGATATGTAGTATAATAGTCAAGGCCTGAAAAGTCACAAACTCTCTTTAGTATTTATAATATTAGTTTGGATAATATTATAAACAAACTTCGTTAACAGTCAATACAAATACCGTGTGGTACTGAGTCTGTTACTGAACAGAGAGAAAATAATTTAGACCCGAATCATAAAACACCTTAGAATTCTTCGACATATATAAATGTTGAAGATCCCGAAAGTATTTTTATCCGTGCACAAACGGAAAAATAATACAGATTTCTGCACCCGAGCAGCCTGTCGTAAGAGGCGACAAAACAACCCACAGCCAGATGGTAGGTAATTTGCCCGTCTGGGTGCCTACTACCCCTAGTGTAGAATATGCCGCCATAACAACCTTGAATTGTGTTCCGGCATTAGTGGCCAGATTGCAGTCTCCCTTAAGAGAGCAGCAGCACATATGTAGCACATTTGGTGTTACAAATGTCCATAAGCAATGGTAACTGCTTTCCATCAGGTGGGCCGTCTGTCTGTCTGCTGAACTCGTGCAATTAAAAAAAGTATTAAAGATACGTATTATGTAGTTGCCCGTAACATGCCAGTTATTCGTCCAATACTAACATTTTCACCTTGCATTATAAATTTTAAGTAGGGTATTGATGACTTACGTTGTCTATCTTAGGCGCAAGTGACGGGGCGAAATATTATGTTTGCTTCCTTTTCATACTTGATAAACGAAGAACAATTTAAATTTTAGACATTAATACAAACAAACATTATGTCTGTCATATGAGGTGTCTTTTCATTATCTCATAATAGAAAATGTACTCTATAGAATAAATATTAAACTATAAATTAAAAAATAATTGAAACTAAAATCCTTCTAATTGTAGGTAACCTCAATGTAAAGGGTATATATAGAAGGGTTTCTATGTGAAATCTGCCCCCAGCGCATTTTTTACTATTTTATATTTTACTATGGGTATCGTTTTGTTATCAAATAAGAATAATTCAACCAAATTTTCAGTTTTTTTTATCTCAAGTATTTTTCGAGGTTTTTTGAAAAACCTATTTTTCTTTTTTTTCAATAGTAAAATTACAAATTAACTCATGGCAATTTTTTTACCAATATTTGGGAGCCTAAAGGCATGAAACAATATTTTTGTTGTAATTCCCGGATGAAATGCCGATTTTTTTAAAAGAAAATAAAATAAAAATATATTTTATCTCGAGTTTTTGAAATTTATCTGTCACAATTTTTTTTCAGAATATGTGTTTCATAATCGTTTCTACTCATGATTTTTTGTAATTTTTTCGAAGTGGCGGAACAGTGTCATAAAAAACTGTTTTTTTTTCATAATCCTGTGTTCTATCGAACTGATATTCTTTTGATTTTTAGCTCAAAACACATACCTCTTTGAAACGACTTTAAAATAATAACTTTCTCTACTTTTGTTAAAAAAAAATAATACAGTATAAATTATAAAAAATGTCCATATGGTTTAACAATAATTTTTTGATGTTAATATATTAGATAGAAATTACTGATTTTAAAACCAATTCCCAATTTTGTAAAAGCTGTGTAGTGCCGTAATATAAATCTACTACCACTAAAACTTCTAACTAACTAACCCAAAATGAGTCCTGGCCTTCCAAACGAGAATAGTCTACTCCTTTCTGTTCAGCGCTGTCTCCTGCCAGTCATAGGCTTGAAACTCGCTCAGATTAGCCTCCACTACGTCACTCCAGCGATATCTGGACCCACCAACTGGTCACCGCTCCGTTGGTCTGCCCAGATAGGCTCTTTTCACCGCGTGATCCTCCTCCATTTTATGTAGGTGGCCAAGCCAGTGCAAGCGATATGCCTTGGTCTCGCCCATGTTATTAGGCTCATCCACAAACTCTTTGATTTCAGATTTTTTAGGATGCGCCAGTTGCCATCACTTCCCCGTGTCGGACCCAGTATCTTTCTTAAGACTTATCTTTCAGCCAACAACAGCTTGTATTCCTCCTTAAATGTTAGGGTCCAAGCCTCACATCCGGACAAACTTCAAACAAATTATAGAATAGAATAGAAAACACTTTATTGTTCACCACATACACATAAAATAAACAATTTACAGTAGTCACATTAAGCAGTAAAAGTAGGAGCAATGGGTGGCCTTATCGCTTTAGAGCGATCTCTTCCAAACAACCCGGGCTACGAATTTTATGAATAGGAGATTCCCAAGTGTATGACGGTGGTGTGCAAATTAAATACATATATAATATATAAATAGGATATATAAATATCACACAATACCTATACCTATGTAAATTATTTACAATTACTCTTGACAGGGGTAATGATCATTTCAAAATTCTAATGATACCACTTTCATTTTTGTCAACATCGGCCTCTAAGTGTTTTTTTTCTTATAACTTCGGATTTGGCCTTGAAGGCCCACTTGAAAGTTTCACCTATATATGAGAGATGGCATATAGTGCGCATTTGGAACCGGTCCACTTGTTCTTTATTATTTTATCTTGAGGCATTTTTTCTCTGAATACCCTTTATACTTAATATAATATAACTCTGTTTATCTGTCATGCTTTTACGGAAAAACTATCGGACTATTATATAGACATTAAACTACATTTTAGCACACGACAACCTACGTCACTACCTACTTAACACTATTTAAATATTTAAGCATTCTGATAAAAAAAAAGGTTTATATCTCCCACCTAAGTAACTAGTTCATCTTGATAGGGTATAAAATTAAGTGCAATTCTTATTTTCGCTGCAACCTATCTTAACTCGTAAAAGCTGGAGCCATAACTTTTTAAGAATTAGGAACACGATAAAAGGGTCTCGAACTAAACCTGTTGAGTACCAAAAGTGTATCTGCGTTTCCGTTAATGAGAGAATAGACCCAAATATCCAGTTTTACGGGCAACAAAGTCTAAAAGTAAATAAAGTCCGGGGCAAGTTCTATTCTCATGGGGGTATCAACAGCGTTTTATTATCAATCAAACCCGCGCGTACTTACTCACGAAATTATCGTATTCAATTACCGTTACAATAAATTCCCTTTTGTTGAGGAAGGCGTCACATGAAACCTAAACTTTTGCAGGTTTATATTTATTTTGACTTCTTTTCCGTTTACTCTTTTATTTTATCCAGGAAAGTAAATAGGGCTGTTTTTTAACTGGTAAGGATATTAAACTTATATTATGAAATTTTACATTACACACGATTATAAAAAGATGTCAAAACTAGCTATGCCCGCGACGTCGTCCGCGTGGAATTTGTTTTCAAAACCCCCCGATTTTGAAACTTTTCTCATTGGTGCTCCGCTCCCATTGGTCTTAGCGTGATAATATGTAGCCTATAGCCTTCTTCGATAACTGGGCTACCTAACACTGAAAGTGAGATTAGCGCGTTCAATAAAACAAACAAAAAAACTCTTCAGCTTTATATAATAAATGTTAGGATGGAAACAGATTAAGTATACTGTATATGTAGATAAATGTCAACTACAAGAGTCAGTCAATATTATGTATATCTCTAGTAATCCTGCATTGTATAGAAACATTTATCCACAGGCCAGTTAAAGAGGTGAACTTAAAATAATTATCTTCTGAACCCTGCAAGATATCGAAATGGAAAATGCACGATTTATGATAAATACCTGTTTTAATCTCTATAATTTTCATTGAAATACGATGAGCTGTTTTGGTATCTATTTGGAATATACTTTCTATTCTAACACAAAAATTCAAATTTATTAATTTGCCTAAAACATGGCACATAAATTTGAGTTGACATAAGGATGATACAAGACTCACTTGTTTTTCCTATCAGACGTGCAAATTTTATTTATATTTATTAAAAAATACACAATTATTACAAAAATAGCAACGAAGAAAATACATTTATGTCAATTATATGAAATTTTGTCAAAAATTACCCTAAATATTCGTTTACTGAGTAAAAACATTTATCCAACAGCCATTTGTGTACTCTTTGTATGAATATATTTGTGGAACAATCTTTAGTCTTCGGGAAGTTTCTTAAAAATCTTTACCGACATGTTATTTGAATTTCTTTGTAGTGACAATTTGCAGCTGGGGAACAATAATCTAAAAGCGCTCATTTACGACTAAGCCGATATTAGACTCTATATATTTATCTTTCGATTTCAATGAATGAACAAAGTGATCCATATAAACGTAAATTTGAATCATTCAATGGCATTGAATGATTACTGACTACTGACTGATAGCAGTTTTGTGCCCTTTAACCAAATTGATTCAATTCGCTTGATCCGTCTAATATCAGTTTTTTTTTAAATTTAATAGCGACATCCTCGGTCTATGTGAGCAGAGTTTATATACTAACTTTTTACATGCTTTTAGTTACGTACTACTTAATATCAGTGTTAGGCACCGTTTAAATAACAGTTTCTACTTTAAAAAATGTTAATTTAAAAAGAATTAAGAGATTCTTTTCTGTTTTTGAGATAAAGCAACATATATATGATATTTTCTCTTAAGTGATTTTTAGCTCTAATGACATATAACCAAATATCAAACCCACGTTTATCACCTCTAGATAATTCTACGACTTTTATCTATACCTATTTATTAAATTGAAAATTATTTGATAAAACGATAGTCTATAAATTTCTTATCGTTATCTCACTGTCTCAATAAACAGAAGAACATCGATATATTTTCACACGTCCAAAGTAAAGTCAAGTTGGTTCGTGACTACGCGCAATCGGTCGTCGACATAATCGTAAAACCACGTTATCTGTGGCTACATTGGCAACTTCGAATGTGGTGTTGCACTAACAATTTCCGAGTCCTATATAGGACAAAACCGTATAAAATTTATTACATGTTTCGTCCAAACGGCGTGTTACAACGTTTTTAGTGTCGATTTTACGATAAATAGCACCATTTGTACCGCACCCATTAAGGCTTCACGATGCATAGAATGGCCACTTGAGATCGTGTTACTCGTCTCTTGTGGATAAACTGCACTTCCTAGTGGTTCCGATAGTCACTATCGTGGTACATTTTAGGAAGAAAACAAACTGTTTTGCAGCCCGTGTATAAATAACAATGGAAAATATTAAGGTTTTGGCATTGAGCGTAAAACTGTTGTTTTACTATACGGATTGTCTGCTTCCGTAATAGGCACTAAAATATGGACTATTTTCCTGTATCTTTTAGGTAAATTACATTTAGTAAGTATGTTTTCTCATAACGGATCAAAAGTTTCCTCATATTATACTTTAGAACTCATATTAGCTAAACTTTATTTTGATAATGGAAAAAATAAGACTTTCGCAATAAATGTAAATAATGTGGGTACAAGTATTTTTTGCTACATGGATTATCTGCAGCCATTATAGGTACTCAAATAAGAACTTATTTCTTGTCTTATAGGTAAATTATATTTGGTAAGTCTGTTTTCTGCTAACGTACCAAAAGTTTCACGATATTTCACTTCAGATGGTCTAAGTAGCTATGGTAGAACATATGGTAGAACATATCTAATGGACATATACAAACTTTGGATACGTTTATTAAAAACAATAGTAGCCAAGAATATTAAATCTAAATAAAGATAATTATAAAGAATTATTCAAATATTGTAAAGTTATGAATATATTTGACAAGGTTAGATTTTCAATACTAACTGATTATAACAAACCAGAACTATTAGTTAAGAAGACTAGACCTAACTACATGCGACCGAGATCTGACTTATGTAAATATATTATTCCTAAATATAATAATGTGTATGGGACAAGGCGCGAGGAATATATAATACCAAACATTATAAATGATCTCCCAGAGGACCTGCAATCCAAGTACAAAAATAACCACAAATTAATCAAATACAATCTGAAAAAATTCGATATTGATTCCCAAAGCGGACCATCATGCTCGCATGTGCAGACCTGGGACTAAAATGATAACCATATACTAGAATGATGATAACCCCGCTTTATTATCAAATCAGAACTAAACACTAGAATGATGATAACCATTACTCGCCTCTGCTCCTATTTTTGATATAACAATATTGTGTACACGACTCTCTGCGGCACGAATAAACCCATGAGGTTTCTGTCTTTCTAATGTATATGAATGTAAGCATATTGGATAATAAATTTAAAAAAAAGATACCATAGGTAAATAGATTGTCAGGATCAGTAAATTGTTTAATTATTTTATGCCAATCCCATTTTTCGGCTATAAACACTAAGGTAGCTTAGAACTCGCTGGTGTTGCCCCAATCTAGTTTGAACCAGGGTCACTGTACAATAGCTAATCATACACCATGCCTTCATAACAGTCGAAGTCGATCAAGTTACTTAATCTATAAAAAGAGCGCTGTAATGATAACATATCCATAGAAATTTAAATTTTAAGCAATAAAATAACTCATACATTATTATCTTTAAACTTTAAAATCTACAAAGTATTCTAAGCTGGACTTTTTTAAGCTTTGGTTGTATATACATACCTACACATAAGTATATTACTAATCTCAGAAACTACTGTTACGAGCTACAGGACTCGAATTAACAATGCCGTTGGAACTACTATAGAATTTATTAGAACTGTACAAACACGTATAAAAACAAATACAAATAAAACTGGATGCAACCAGTTCACACTGCACGATTCAGTACAATCGACCGCGCAAAGTCTGTCGTCTATATCGCTAATCGAGAGTACTCGAAAACGTCTTACTCGTTTCGTAGTTGTCGCTAGACTGCCCGCCCCCCCATTCGGGCATCGTCTCCAATTTCTTTGTACTGTGTAGTTAGTATACTAACTACACAGTACAAAGAAATTGGAGGCGCACACTGAGTTTCTAAGAAATATTAATTTGCACGCCTGCGAACGTCCACAAAGTCGAAAACAATAACAATAGGGATTAGTTCGACGCTAATGATGGTTATAAAACAAGTAAAAAGACAATAGTATGTTTTTCTTAATTGCAAATTCAAAACACAAAGAACTCCCTAATCCGGGAGGAGGACAATAGACAGCGCTTACAATAGGCAGCTGTGCGCTTATCTTTGACGGCATGTGACACTACTTATCTGAATAAAAAAAATTGTTGCCTTAGTTAACCAGTTCGTTTAGAAAATATATAAGTTATCTAAGCTCACGTTGCAATTTAAAGGAATGAAGTATTAAACAAAGTTGAATAATTGATTATATGCAATTTATACAAATATAGAAACCGAGAACAACGAAAAGTGATAAGGCTGACGTTAATTGAACGAGCGCAATTGAAATAATGGAACACACCTTGTTGATTCTATTGATAAGAGTCTAAGTTACTCGTATAACAGACAAAAGTAGTGTATGTTGAAACATATTTCACCTGACTCGATTTTCCAAAACACTTATTTTCTTTATCAACTGCGAGCACAATGCAGTGGTATCTTAAGAGCCATTGTATGAAGAGTTATGACGAAATAAATAGTTGATACTGAACTTAACTGCAGAATGTTGGGTACAATAAAAGTGCAGTTTCAATGGGTTATTGTGTCTCTGTCATAAATTTGGGTTACCACCCTGAATTTGCTATAATTTCGGATCATTTGGACAAAAGAATACCCATTTCCAAAGTAAGTTCAGTCGTTATGTACTCTACTTTAAGTTTATTGATACAGTTATTTTAGGTGTTGCGGTTTTTGAGTCTATAATAAGTAACATCCGCACTAAGTAACCTTAGGGACCTATTAACTAAGAGAGCAATTAAAATTGTTTGTTGAATTCATAACAAAAAAATGTCTTTTTAGCCGTTTTGGCTAAAGCGTCCGGCTATATTTGTAGTCGTTGTGTTCGTTTGTCCATCTGTCTTTGTAATTTAGTCATTTTCTCAGAAATTACCGCGTCTATATACTAATTTATTTTTGTAAGTAATCATATATGATATCGATAGACAGATCTTAAAAGTCATGATGATATTCCTCAATCACTTTTCCATTTAAATCAATATTTAAAAAAAGTTTCTAGCATATTCTCGAATAAAAAATGCAATCTCAAAACCGTAGACAAGGAAAAATCAAACCATACGGTACCAGTACCATCACCTTCATGTGGGTGGCCTTTGAAATTCACATTTTTTACTCTGAACTCTGCCACATATCAAAATGAAACACGCGAAAATTTAAAATAAATTATTGCTTTCATGTCTAAAAGATTCATAAAAATCCGTTGAACCCTTTCGGAGCTTATTCGAAGCAATGTTACACTCCGACAAAAAATACACACACAAAAATATTCTGAAACTAAGAAATTCGTTATTAGGAATCGTTTAAGCAGGAACATTTCAATTTCATTTATTAGTAAAAGTACATATAATTATAATATTATTGATGGATTCATTATCTGATGAAACATTATCCGAGTGCATACCGTTTTCTTCCGCTATTAGACGATACGATCTAAAACTTAACCAATACGTTAGGGATATTCCTCCGTTCTTTTAAACTTTCTAGTATCCATTACATACACCAGATATCCAAGATTTCACATTTAAAATACTGGGATCGCGAGTTTAACATTTGATATTACTTGATCTTTCCTGACCTGTAATTATTCAAGCGACCCTGTCCAGAGTTTGCTTAGTCGTTCAGCAGTAATTCACTGTCATTATTACTTTGATTCGGAATAGGGTGAAGGGTAATGATGGTAATTTTGGACGTCGATTATTTAAAAAGTAGAAGGATATTATAGACATAGAAATTAAACGGAAAGTAACAAAGGTGAAATTGTCTACGTATTGTCATAAATTTTAAACTTAGATATCGAGCCCTTTGTATAAATATATATCTAGATTATGCGCCTTGATTTAAGTTTAGAGTTATTTTAATGTTAATATTTTACTTATCTATCTATAATATAATAAATATGTAGACGGATCGAGATTTTACAACGAGAAAAGAAAAAACAATCAGAATTACTAATTCGCACCAGAAAATTCTGAAAATACAGCTTTTAGAAATTTTGCCTGCCTACCTATTTGATTATGACGTGAAAACTACTGAACGGATTTAAATGAAACTCGACACACAGCTAACTTCTATCTCGGGTCAATACTTTTTATCTCGATAAATAATCGTTTCCGTGGGATAGACGAATGTAGCCAAAAAATATGACGCTGTGGTCATGTTTTTTTGGGTGCCGTCCTTAGAATTCACTAGCAAACAGGTGGTCACTGACTTACAAAAACAGACGGACGGACATGACGTTTCATAAGGTTTTGTTTTTGGAAAAATGTCTACGGAACCCTAAAAAGCTGTTACTCAGCTGTTATTTTAGTACAATTTGTTTAAAATTATTATTCTCAGAATTTTTTTTTATATTATGATAATATTATCACAAAAAATGGAAAATATTCCGCAGGATGAAGCAGACAGAAGGACTAGAAATAAATTTACTTTAGTCAAACAACAACAAAAACTTGTCGAATAAAAAAGCTGAGTAAAGCCATTACAGTCCATTGGTAAAAGTGAATCATTTTCTTTAGCTAAATGAAATCTGTTACTAACTAGCGCCTGGATCGCGTGATTTTAGTCCAGCTACTCTGGATCGCAGTTAGAGTCCAAATTGGCACCAATTTATTTCCCGCCTTTGTGAAGCGTTTCTGTGTTAATTGAGACATTTGCACAGAAAATGGCTACGTTATAATTTGAATGCGCGGTTGACCGATAAGGGTGTAAATTGAGCCAGAGGAAATGAAATATAACCGCGAACACACAATTTCAGACTGCGATGTTCGTTTGACATGCCACGTTCTAATGAATTGTTTGAATATGCTATAAATAATTCAGATTATTTTCCAAGATTAGGACAATGTAAATTTATTTTTTGTTTAATTTATAACAAACGCGACATTGTGTTATTTTATCTTTTATGTTGAAAAGTATGGTATTCTGATAACGTAATAATGGTAAAACTTTAATCATAATAGCGAACTACTTACTAATGTACTTAATTGTTACAGAGTTACTTCTCTCCTAATTAAAGCTTAAAGTGTAAACCTAACCTAAACCTTCTAAAATAGGGAGGATCGTTCCTTCTGGATGGAAGTAAGACGTTCGTGAGCCAGGGAAGCTATACCATTGTTGGCACACTATTAATATGATTAAACAATCAAGATTTCTTAAAATCTTAATTTGACAGGGTGCCAATCACTGGGAAGGAAGAAGCTCACGAACGTCCTTCTTCTAGGCAGAAGGATACGAACCTCTCTATTTAAGAAGAAGTTACGGTACATCCGCTGTAGTGGAACACTTACAAGCCAATAGATGGCGCTGTGCAATAATTGAGGTCACAAATGTTTCCCGAAACAAACAAAGAATGTATACAAATTATCGATTATAAAAGATGGCTCTAGGCCTGCGAGGAACAACATTAGCCTCGCTAGAAGATCTTCCTTTGAGACGGAGCATTCCATCTCGCTCCTCCACCTAGCCGGGGCACTCCCCTAAACCGCCAAGCTTGTCCAAAGCACAGAAACCTAAAAATGCATTTATGGCCGGTTCCTACATCTTACTGTTACTTCACTTGCCTTACCGTCGTCTAAATGTTGACATTTCTATTATAGTTCTTATGTCAAATTTTAACCGACAGTAGGGTAAATGAACGTTTACTAAGAATAATAGGAACCAGGCTTTAATCGGAAATACCATATTTCAAAAACTAGTATGCATTTTACAGATTTTATTAATACCAAATAGCTGGAGCTGGAAGTTAATAACGATCGTCTAGAATAGTCTAGATAAAGGTTCCGTTTTTTGCAAAATGGATACGGATTCCAACAAAATCGCTCTATATCAAAGACCTTGAACAGATAATAAAAATAACTTACTTCAACTTGTTTATAATAAATAAAGTAAAAATTTGTATATCTTTATCATTTTAATGAATATCTAAATCCAAGAAAATTTAATAAAGATTATAAAATAAAAATAAGAATGAAGCAGGTAAATCGTTGTCAAAAATATTTTATTTATAAAGAAAATATGAATAAGGAAGTTATTAAAGGCTCCTAAAATTACTCAAGTACGCCTAATTGTAATCATAATCCACAAACGTACCTCATAAAGCCTTTAAAGTTTTACTCGAAATTAGAAAATAATAAACCATAAAGATTTTATAGTGCCAAATAAAATTATACTTTACATTGTGTCACGTAAAAAATGTAAAGATTTTTTTAAGTACTATGAGAGTTTAGATGTCTATACTTTTTTGATTGTTACCTCACATTTTGAATATACTTAGTTTCCATCAGACTTTCATAGTTCTGGAATAGTACTTACGAATAGAATAAAGTGCGCGTGACATGATTTTTTTCATTGCTGAAGCACAGCAACCAATCTGGCGATCCAGCTGCTATGGAAGGTGGTTACTGAGGCCTATGGACATTAGCAATCTCGAAGGAGAAACTGGAACCTGGCCACTGATATCGGAACACAACTCAAAGTTGTTATGGCGGCATACTCTAAACCAGGGGTGGTAGACATCCAGTCGGGCAAATGCTCTACCACCTGGCAATGACAATAATAGTCGTGTTAACGTAACGACTAACACGAATGAAGTGGGTTCGAATCCTGGCCGGGAAGCTTGTACCGCCTCCGCTTAGGAATTTTGTCTAACATGTGCATTTTATGGCAACTACCACGTAACTGTTAAAGAAAAACAATAGAGTGATATTAGTGATTTGTTAAAATTGCTAATCTGCCGTGAATAAATATGAGAAAATATATACAGTCCTTTCGCCAGCAATGAGAATGTTCTTGATATCGTAACAGCGTATGGGTATAAAGTCATCGAACTCTCATCAAACTCTGAAAGACACCTTTAGTTTACATATAAAAATTTAGGACACAGCCGGGATTTAACGCTGGTTGCTAGCCGGCTTCGTTACTCACGTGTTGGGCTCAACCTGAAGGGTATAAGTCCTATAAGTGATCGTTCAAAGTTCGTTTTCATTTTGAAGTCAGACCTTTTACACCCTTGTCTTCCCTTGATGCATCGAGGAAGGGTGAGTTCATTAATAATTATAAATAGGAGTGGCCTTTTATAGATAATTTTGTCTGTATTATTATAAGTCCTAATTGGACCTACTTCCTAGATTAATTAATATGAAAGAAATTCTCGTGACGGACAAAAAAGTATTCCACTTCATTTCATAATTTAGGTCTATCTATCTAAATGTACGAATAAAGTTGAAATGTCTATGTAATGTAAAGCTACTATTTATACGTTGTACGTTTATATGACCCATTTTAGTTTTTAATTTTTGTCTGATATTCTGCCCGAAATTCAATTCAATATCTTTATTTGAAAGAATGTTGTTTATACAGATGCTATACAATTTGTAGGGGCACAATACATTCTACAATATTAAGTGGTTATACAAAATAACTTAAATACTAAAATTAAAATGATGTCAAAATAGGCTCCAAAACGGCTCAATGGATTTCAATGAAAAATTTTAGATGTTTACTGTACATATAAAATTTCAAGATATCATTCCTTCATTATCATTTTATAAATGTGATTTTGGTTTTTTTTATAAAACCCAGGTTAATACATAAATAACTAATAATTTAAGTAAAATATTTTTTTTTATCATGATTTAGGTGGTTACTTACTTTGCGAGAACTACTCTCCTGAGCTTTAAATACTTGATGTAGTGTTCTATCTCAATATAAATAGAGTATAGTGTTGCTATTTTTATTAAAACTAAAGCCTTTATATTAAACAACAAAGATAAATATGCTGGTGTTCTATGAAAAATATAGGTCCAAACTTTTTTTATTTTTTTATTGCAGGAGTTCAGCAGACAGGCAGACGGCCCACTTGATGGAAAGCGGTTACCATCGCCTGTGGACATTTGCAACACCAAAGGTGCCACAAATGCGCTGCTGCTCTCTTAAAGGAGACTGGAACCTGGTCACTAGTACCGGAACACAGCTCAAGGTTGTTATGGGGGCATACTCTAGACCAGGGGTGGTACCCATCCAGTCGGGCAAATACCCTACCACCTGGCTGTGAGTTGTTTTGTCGACTCTTACGACAGGCCACCCGGCCGCAGGAAATTGTATTCTTTCTCCGTTCCTGCACGGTTGAATTACGTTACGATAAATTACGACTATTTGCTTTATGGTATTTATTATAGATTTTATACACAACATGAAGTACTAGCATAATGCTGATAGTAGACGCATTAACCAAATTAAATCAATTTGGTTGAAAGGCATAGAACTGAAAGGATAAGACGGTATTCAATGACATTGAATGATTCAAACTTATCCCAAACTCAAAGGGTGCGGGTTCGGATCCTGAGCGGAACCCATGCACCGCTTAGGCAGTTTTCTGACCTAATGTGCATATTGTTACAATTACCATGTGCTCACAACGGTGAAGGAAAACATCGTGATGAAACCTACGCAACCATAAAAACCCTTTTACATTGTGGAATGAAAAAAAGTAATTCACAATACAATATTACATCTTTGTAAACAACTCCTTTAGCAACTATCAAATAAAGTCGGAAAGACGACACATGCAAAGTAGCTACCAACAACTCATCTAACATTCTATGTACAAAAACATATTCTTACTTACACATTACGTTGTTTGCCACAAACACGTCATCCTAGCCCATTTCCTTTCATGTAAAATGTAAATTTGTTTACACGCCGATCGAATTCAGTTTCAAAGATAGATGGATTCTAAAGAGAAATGTTTTCCGACCCAATTTTCGGCAATTCAGCTTTAAATACAGAGCGAGGCCTGCAATAGGATTCAATTTAAATCCTTCCTGAGATCCTATTATTACAGTAAGGTGTCGAGAGCTAAGTAACCGTGGCATCTCCCAATGCCTTCAGACAGAGCAATAAATTAAACAAATCCGATTTGCACGTGCGAGTGGCAACGGAACTCGTTTCTATGTGCCTTCACGGGAACGTTTATCACGATAATAGTCAACCACTACTTCTTTCTGGTTTCCTGATAGCTTCATCTTAATGATCATATTTACTTATTAATAAAAATACTAAAGTAACAGTACATATATTAATTAACATGCTGCTTTTCTTTAGCGACATCTACTTATGAGGCTATGAAATTCGTGAATTTAGGTTATGTCAATTTGTTCAAGACGACCTATAAGGTAAGTCATCTTTGTAGAGATCTTTCACTTGCCCAAGGATTTATCTTTTATGTGTTTTTGTTTGTTCTTTGAGTATATTTTGTCGAGATATAGATTCAAAGTGTGAGCGAGCGGAACCACGTGATAAACCCAATTTTATTTTAATATAAAGTTTGTAAGGTTTTGCGTTAAATGTATGCTTGGTAATGTTTTTATCTTTGCATTGTTGGGTATAACCAGGTTTCTACAATATTGCTAATGCGCATGTCTGTGAGACTTTAGAGACATGATGTGATATAGATACTTTTTATCCCACAAAATCTAGGTTTCCTATTGGATACAGAACTGAAGTAAAAGACCCCAGTTTATTTACCCTTTAAAAATTTAGAATATGGCACATTTTGAAATCAGTACCAGAACTATTATTATTAATAAAAACAGACGTTTAAATACCTTGATATCACCCATTCAAATATGATGTTATAACTTTTTACATTCAAGATCAATGTATCTTAATTGATTTAATTGTCAACTATTCTGCTGAAGTCGATGAGGACTAAATCAAGACGGCAGTTAGGTCCGTGTAGGCACGTTGCTTTCTCTGTTTCGGTGATCGCGTTGTTTATTTGATGACAAAACATAAAGTAAACACAATTCAAAATTGCTTAAGCGAAATGGAAATTATTTGTTTTGAAGAAATATTTATTTTATGAAGGAAAATTTGTTTCTTGTTTATTAAAATGGAAATTAGTCTGAGATTAATACCATTTCCTTATTTCGGTTAGCGATGGTCGGTTGCCAGGATCCGTTTTCTGATTTACCAATAACTCTCCAGTTTCACCAGATTGTATTTATTTTAAATAATAGAATCGGGAGAGTGCGTGGCAGTCCTCGACAGATGAAGCGTTCTGTAGAGGTATTATTTTATTTTTGTAGTACAGACAAGCTGGTGGCCCCCCTTATGGAAAGTGGTCACCGTCGTCTACACACTACATTTGCACCACCAAAGGTGCAACAAATTTACTATTAGCCTCAAAGAGGGGATTGGGTCCTGGCCACTAATGCCGAAACACAATGTAAGGTTGTTATGGCGATATACTCTAGACCAGGGGTGGTGGCCATCTAGACGGGAAAATGCCTGACCACCAGGTTCAGGATTGTTTTGTCACCTTTTACGATAGGCCGCCCAGTCACAGTAATTTAATTTAATTTTTCTCCGTTTCTGCATGGTTAAAAAGGTGAAAAGTTCCATAGTTTTCGTCGTTTGGCTATGCAAGCATAAAAAAGCATTTAATCTAACATAGAATACAATATACTTTATTGTACAATAATCCTACATAAAATCAAGAACATAAATAACATGTAAGTGTAATCTCAAGAATAAATACCTCGTATCTTGAAAACTTCTCAACGGATATTGTTCATTTAACGGATATTAATATTTCAACGGATATTATTATTGTTACGCCCTGAACGCCGACAAAAGACAAATTCACACCTGCATACCTGTAGACATTTTATTGCCTTTTCGGCATTTGGACTTCTTTTGTTTACTTTGTGTTTAAAATTTGTGATTAGAAAAACAGCCCATTGTGTATTGTAATCTTTTATGGTAGTTATCAGCCAGGTGTGATTCTAAGAAATTTGGTCCACGCGGTCAGGCAGACATATTGCATCTGTGCAGTATAAAGCAATGCCCCAATGGCAAGATCAGCAGTCGAGCGATAACCACAAGCGAAGCAAGACTTGTGTACATTCGGTAATCTATTTAGTGACGGACTTTGCGCGTGTATTTGAATTACGATCTCCTGCATTACGTTTGGACTTATTGCGTTCGGTTATATTTTTACCTGTGTTATAAGTGTTTGTATGATTCTAATAAACTCTATAATAATTCCAACAGCGTTTTAATTAGAGTCCTGCAACTCGTAACATTACATTTAATTACGATTGAATTAGTTTTAATTTAGCTATCCCACCAAATATTATTTAAATTTCTTTTAACGTCTCCTTGGACACCAAATTGCCTGGAAGAGATCGCTATAAGCGATGAGGCCACACATTGATCTAATGAAAATGTATTCATATTAAATTGTCTAAGTTTAAGTTATGGTAACAATAAAGAGTTTTCATTTCATTTTCTATTCAAAACAATGTTAGTTGAAAGTATTTTTGAAACTTAGAATATTCTTTATCTCGATAATCCATATTCCTTGAAAACTATCCAAGTTTTATGTGGAATTTTAAAGGTAGCCAAGTTACTCCTTATGACACCAGTTATTTGCCAGTGAAAGGTCCGTCAAAATAGGTCTAGCCGCTTCAGAGATTAGCTGGAACATCCAGACAGACAAACAAAAAATTTAAAAATTGATTTTTTTATTTAAGCACCGTATATACTTCCATATGCATTTAGTGAAAAGCTGTTACTTTAACATTACAAACAGACACTTCAATTTTATTTATCTGTATAGATATCGATCGGTAGATATCGCGTACGAAGCCATAAGAAAATTTCTAGTAACAACGTAATGATATTAATTTTATAGATCTCATTTTTAATGGAGGTAAATAAATAAAAAAAGAGAGGAAAATAAAGAACAAAAAAGTTAAAACAGATAAGCTATGCTGAACACGTATATGGGAGTCGGCTGATTTCTACGTCACGTATAAAGAAAAGAGAACTTTTATTACTTCAGAGAGCCGTAATTGTTATGGAGAACCGGTTCGCCTTATTACTCAACTTTGTCCTCAGCTAAGTAGTAACGTGAGGTGCTGGGACTGTACTAATTGAATGCTTTAGTTGCTTATTCTTTGGGGTATCGTAACCATTTTGGGTAATAACAAAACCCTTATAAATCATAAAAAAAAATTATAAATAATAAAATCATAGAATAGAATATACTTTATTGTACAATAAAATTAATGAAACAATATACAAAGACAGCTTAGAATTAGGTACAAATAGCGGTCTTATCGCTGATAGCGGTTTCTTCCCGACAACCTTGGGATGGAGAGAGAAATATGGCACAAAAGATGGGGTAGGGTTTTATAGCACAATATTTTTAAAAATGATAAGTAATATATATTAACATTATTATATACGTCTGTCCTTTCTGTATGTCAAATATTGTATGCCGATTATTATTATTTTTACTGTCATTTTGTATATTTGTATTTGTCAGTCTTTTTCTCAGTAACTACTGGGCTTATTGTTGGAAAATCTTTTAAGTAAAATATTGTGTTAACCGTTCGACATTTTTTATTGAAGTAAATTTGAAAATGTATTCTATACAATAATCATATTTTGTCTATGCCATTAGCACTCATGAAGGTTATATTGTGTGGCTTTCTTTACAGAAATTAAATTTGTATTTAAACCTGGCCCAAACACAACATCTGATATATTCTTTACATTTTTACCACTTATAGTTTCAAAATTATTTACAATAGGAACATTGCCTATTCCAGCACTAAATAAGGTATCACCATTTGCAATTGTCACTTTGGTAACTGGAAAATCTCTAATATTTTCCATCCAATCAGATCTACCAGACATATGTGCACCAGCTCCAGAATCTACGTACCATTTGTCAGATTTTATCTTTCCAGCAGTATTCAAAGCACCGAATACGTTTGAAATGTTACCTTTCTGACATCTTTCCTTGTTCTTTTTATTTAAGGGACAGTCTGGTACTTTGTGACCGGTCCTTTTACAGGTGTAGCAAATTATTTTTCGAACCTTTGGTTTTTAAATTGGTTTGTGCTTTGCTTTTAACGCTGCATCAGACGTAGATGATTCAGATTCAGCGGACCTCGCAAACTCTGTTAATGGTTTACTCTTTAAGAATTCAGTTGAAGTCCCTCCTGTAGAGCTTTCTAATGCCATGATCAACAGATCAAAACGGGATGTCAATCCTCCTAATAGAATTGCAGCTACTGAACTATCTTCAATAACTTTTACTATGTCTGCCAGATCCTGCACTGTTGACATTACAGCATCTATATACAGCTCCATGTTTTGAAAGTCACTTAAATGGTATCTATATAGCTTTCTCTCCAAAGCCAATCTACGACTCATGGACTTGTCTTCGTAAGAAGCTGCTAAAGCGTTCCACGCTTCCTTCGCAGTCTTACTGCTTCTGACGTGCGTAATTGCTGGACCATCTAATCTTAAGTAAATTTTCGCTAAGGTAATTTCGTCATTTCTTACCTTGACGTCAATAGAAGTGGCATCAATATCAGGGTATCCGACTATGCAATTCCACAAATTTTCATGTAGAAGATACATGCGCATTTTAAACTTCCATGAAACATAGTCGTCTCTTCCTTTTAAATATATTCCTGCCAATGAATGCAGGCTTGACCCTGTTTTTTTGTGATCCCCTGACATATTGTAACTTTTGTTTTTTTTCTTTGTCAGCCGTATTTTGTGAATTACCACAATTGAAAAAGTTACTTTACACAATAAACACAATGCCACAGCGACTTTAAAATAAAAAAATGAAACTATTAGCTCACTTTAAGGAGCTTCGTGCTGATAACGAATGTTGGAAAATCTTTTAAGTAAAAGATTGTGTTAACGGTTCGACATTTTTTATTGAAGTAAATTTGAAAATGTATTCTATACAATAATCATATTTTGTCTATGCCATTAGCACTCATCAAGGTTATACAACACTTATGTAGGTGAAACTTGATACAGCGATTTACCTTATATGTCGATTTACCTTATACAATGGATAATAATGGAGTTGCAAATACACAGAAAGTTAGAAGTGACTATCATAACGTGTATGTAATTGAAGCATGAAAAACAATTTTCAGTATACATAGGTGTATGATTAGTCAGTCATATTTTAACAAATCTTGACAATGTTTATTAATGACTTTTTCATATTAAAGTGAAAAGGTAACAAGATATTAGCTTCCAAGTTCATGAAACGAGTCACAACCCTTTTTTCTTTTTCACAATCGTAAATTGGGTTTAAGAAGATCCTATGACTGGTGTTTGAGATTGGAAATATTTTCGATTCCATACTTACCATTTTGAATTCTTACTTCAACTCTGATCTTGATTATTCTAATTTTTGTTAATTATACAACAGAATGTTGCTCTTTTTCTTAAACTTTTTACATTGCTTTTTTATATTTGTTAATATGACTAGAAGAAAATATATACCTCTATTTAAATATTATTTAACAAAATAGCAGCAAGATCTGAAGTCATTGTACAAATAATGTTTTAAAGCAACCCCAGCTAATGTACAATACGAGATTATATCTTCAGCATCCACGTCTATGCATCGTTATTGTAGCTACCGAAACAATACATAGCTTCTGGCTAAATGAAACTGAATAGACTTTACTTAGAGCATTAAATGAACTCACTTGATAATGTGTGTGAGAATTGTACCTAATTTAAACTTTTACAGACAAAATCTGTAATATGAGTGTATGGTAGTAAATAGCATGGAAGAAAATATTAGGATTTTTTATTGTCTGAAGTGGGCAAACAGGCAGACCTATGAGCAGCCCTCTTGATGGAAAGTAGTTTATTGATGTTTGCAAGGCGGTGGACGATGCCAGCTTTTAGAATGAGAAAGGGGGAGGGGGTGAGATAAGAAAGATGAGACGGAGAAGATGGCATTACTATACTATCTTCTAGATCTCATCTTACCTATCTCATCTTCTACTGAGGAGATGGACCAGGGAGAAGTCATTTATGACTCCAAAATGCCAGTTAAACTAAAAGGACAATGTCACGTACATGGAATAATTTATTGCTACAGCTGCTGGAATAGTTTATGGTTACCCCGTTGGATAGGGTGACGCACCACTGGCGAGATTCCATGGCTCTATCGCCATGCGGGAGCTAGGCTCGACCGCTTGAAAGGGGAGTATAAAATAAGACAACTAGTAGTAGTTGTACTTTCTATGTAATTAATTTAACATTAAACTTCTATATATATGGAAAACCTAAACATGTTTGTAGATGCATCTCCGAAAGATTTCTGTTGTTACCTTATTTTCCGGGGATAAATAAAGAAAACAAAACCGGGTATCTAGATAACAAACATTTATTTAAGTAATGCAAAGTTCAATAAAAGTTCAGATAGTGATGAGTACCAGCGACGGCCAGACTACTTATAAGGATTAATAAGGAAATTAGAAAATTAACGAAACGAAGGCTCTGGTGTAATAATTTGAGGAGTAGTATGAGACGACGAGTTGGGGAATTATGTTGTGGGATGTCAGGCGAATTCAGGCGAGTTTTAAGTAAAAGAGAGTTTCGTACGTTGTATCATTGGCAGATATTACTTTGAATACTAGTTGGATGAGTAATTTAAGTTCTATGTCGTTATAGCCTATCTTGAATAAGTCGCCGAGTAAATAGGTATGCTTAGCTGTGCTCCAGATGTAGTAGGCTGGATCCACAGGATGGCTAGGAGGTAGTACGCCCAACCAACGATGCTTTTCTGGGTAGTCTTAACTGTGTGTCGAAGATAGACAGCTCACTGCTGTTTAGGAACCCACGAACCTGGAACGCGTTGACACAAAGGTTGGAGACATAGCTCTAAACAACGTTTATCAGCTGAGGTGTTTAAAAAGAGAGCACTAAAGGTGAATAAGAGATTAGATACATTTCGGTGGGTATCCACTCAAATCTCATTAAGTGAAGACACGGGGTGTGTCATATATTTTATTTAATGTGGTTGAAACAAATAACTGTAGTACAGGGATCATCAAGATTGTTAAGATTACGTGGCGTGCACGACGGCGTTTGTAGAATAGGAAAAATACAGCACATGTCAGCCCATGTCGGGTCTGATGCGTAGATGGTTAGGAGACATAATGGTTTTACAAAAAGAACACGTACGGGGTTATAAAATGGAATCCGAGGCAGCTTGGAGACCAAGGAGCGACGAATCACGCGCCCTCTGGTGGTTGTAGGGCGTGGCCGAGACGATGATTTTTAAAAATTATGTGAGGGCTGCTCCCAAAGAAGTATTGGCTCAACACGATTTGTCGGTACCGGGATCTTCAGTGAAAAAGGCCATAAAATGGCGGCTGCCGCATTAAAATATCTTCAAGGTGTTCGAAGAAGAACCAATTACCTTTCGTATACTAGTTCACGTTAAGCGCGTATTTAGAAAAATCTATCGGTCCTCTCATGAAAATGATGGACCCGATATGTCATATATAATAATAATAATAATTCATTTATTTCAGAAATTGAGCATTTCCATATTATACAGTTTTATATTTCAAATTATTTCAATGTAATCAAATTTTAACCCTCAAATCAATTCACGGCACAAAAATTAATCGATAAAACAAATACTAGGGCATTACACCCGCGTCACAACAATCACCATAAATGTTTCCATTCCACGGCATCAAAGGGACATGTACACCAAATGACTTCAAGTATGGACTCCGCCACCGGGCCACGAGGCGGCAGAAAACAAACAAACTCATGCATTTAACTGGGTGTGCAGTTGCACCCATTTACGTAGCAGTGGCGAGTCCCATCGATCTACAAAAAGACTGAGCATGCTGTTGGTGCTGCCGCGAACGCGGGCCAGTAGGGAGGCGCATCTCTTTCTAATGATGGCCGCAAAGCCATTGATTCGCGCTTCTGTGAACATCCCTGACGCACTGCACCGCCACGGCAGTCCCAACAACACCCTCAGCCCATTATTATACTGGACACGTAGGTCGCTGTATGCCCGCTGCGTATAACTGACCCACAGGCTGCACGTGTAGAAGTACTGACAGTATGCTCGGAAAAGCGTCTTCTTTACTTCTTGCGTACAGCGTGCGAACCTGCGGGCCAGCTTGTTACATCGGACAGCCAGCGACCTACGTTCCCGGTCTATATCACAATCATCCTTTAAGTCTTCGGTTACCCAGTTATTCCATGTACGTGACGTAACAGACAGTTCTATAAATGTATCATTAGGCCTGTCCTTGTTTATGGCAATGAAGCGTGGCCTGTACTTGAGGTACACAAGCAAAAGCTGCGTGGCACGGAAATGAATTTTCTGCAGAGGATGTGTGAAATTACACGGAACTCCCGCGGCAGCCAATAAATACCCATGACTTGCGGATAAACTACAAGAATATCGCCTAAGTTGATACAAATACGTTTTCGGGAAACCGGCTAATTACGTGCGGAACAAATGTCTAGCAAATGCCGCCTCCGCCAGGTCCCGGTCGAAGGGGTAGGCCCAAAAAATGCTGGATTGACGTCGCAAGGGATGATATACGTACCTGTGGTCTCATAATTAGGAATGCCGACCTCCCGAAGTGGAGAAGAAAAAGTAAGAAAACGGACCGGCGTCCGTTTTCTTACTTTTCTTTTGACTTCAAGTCAGACGCTCGGAAGGCAACCGGGATTTAACGCTAGGATGATAATGACGGGGTAGGGGGAAGGGGAAAGTGGGCCACCGCAACTCTCACTCATAATTAGCTCAAAGTTAACTATCTGTCGTCGATATTGTATGAGAGCATGGTTTCATACAGGTCGAGCGGGGCTAGAAAAATGTAATCAAGATAATGATTCCATCCAGCACGACTTTACCACGTCAAAAATTATAATTAATTTAATTGTTTTAATTACAACCGCCCCGTAAAAAGTGTACCTCTAAAAACCCCAGATTGTGCATTCCTTGAAAGTAACATGAGTTATACTACTCTTGCGTTGTGTTTTACTCGTAAAAAACATCACTGTACTTTTAAGTAACATTTTATTTATAATATTTTTTTAATATATTTTTAGTCAAATCAATCAATAATTACAAATCTTAAGTTTCATATTTAAACAAAGTAGCCAACTAAATCAATACGTTTTTACAGATGTTACGACCACAAAAGCCATGGTTCCATAGAAATTTTATCCAAATTATAACTTGAAAACATTTTAAATTTTGAATATTTATAGATATTTGATAATGTGGCTTCGCACGATATGTGAATATAGATAGAAGTGGTACGGAGCAACATTTAAAAAGAAAACATATTATTTTATATTATGATAGAAAATAAGATAGAATAGAAAAGCTGCTGCGAACGTCACGAAATTATTCAGTATACATGTGAGTGGTAATTTCGCATAGTAGGTAATTAATTTACTCATTATGGAATCTCTGTTAGTCTTTTAATTTAGTACGTTGCTCTTAGATTCATTAGAATATCAACTAAATAATAGCTGTTATTAAAATTTAAGTGCGTCTAAAGAGATTCAGGTATAATTAGGTTCTAGTATGAAAACTTATTTTAAAATTAAATTTATAAAATTTCAATACAATTGACTAGTGTTAATATATTCTATGCTAGTTAATAATATATACATCGATTAGCGTAGAAGTAGAAATAATATTGAATGGAATAATAAATTGTATTAATACATATTCTTTTGAGATACACTAGTAAAATACTTTATGCATGGGTTATAATACAATCGTTCTACAGAGATTAATTAAGCTTTATTAAATTCCTTTTTATGTTTTGTAATTATTCAAAATTCGTTACAAAGAGGTTGTAGAAAAAGTGTCCGCTCCACTGTCCGCGTAACGTTAAGATATATTTTCTATAAAATCTTACGGCCGGTTCTAGATTTATAAGAATTTGTTAAATCGAGAAAATCGTTATATTAAAGTTAGTCACAATAAGATTTCACCGTAGCTAATAGGAATTAATTATTTGGGTCTATGTGGACTTTTGACAAGTCAGTTGTTATAAGTAAACGTCAACTAGCGGATTCCTATTCGGAGTTGTTACATAGACATTAAATTTAATTTATAATATTATAAACATACCGTGTCTGTACATTGAAGCTATATAAAAAAAAAACAACTTGAATAGACTATATAAACGATGGAGAACACGATGCATTTTTTTAGATTTTTTGCTGTTTGTCGTTTTGTCCGTTTGTCTGTTTGTTTGGGATTCACGTAAGAACTACTTTCGATTTCGATGCGGTTTTCGCTTATAAGTAGTACATTAAGAGTTAACTCTTAGACTTGAAATCTGCGCTACCTTTTATCCTGGGAATCCGGTGTAATTATTCTGGGAATTATTTAAAATAGCCAGATTTAAAAAAAAAACGAATTTCAGTGAGATTTTTAACTGATTTTAATGTAATAAAATGTATGATATTATTCATCCGAGAATCTCGCGGAAATTTTCCCGGGAGCGGTTTGAAACTTTTCGGATACATAAAAATTAGCTTATTCCGACACAGTTTCCACTAAAACGATAGCTTACATTTTTTTAATGCGATGCAATGCGATACTTTGTGCCCCGGGAATCCCGCAGGAATTTCAAGTCAAGCGTGGATGAAGTCGCGGGAAAATCCTAGTTTTCATATAATAAATCAGGAAGAATATTGTGACTGGCAATGTGACTAGCAATGAGCCAGTCACAATTTTCTTTCTAATGTTACAGTTTAATTTAATTTAATTACTTTTTAAACAGTTTAATTTCATATTGCATTGAAATAGTCAATTAACGTGTTAAAATTAGGCAATATGCATACTTTTCTTAGAAACGCGTTCAAATGTTGAATAATAAATACATTCTTGTTTAATTTATGTAAACGTAACCCTCTCATAGACAGATAAAAAATCTCGTGGCAAGATCAAATACATATGAACTTCATAAGTTAGAGTTCATTAAGCTTATGTAAACTTGCCAGGTTTATCTCTTACCCATTCTTACTAATATTACTTTTTATTACAAAACTAAACTCATAAACCGAATTGTACGAGGTACTAAAATTTTAAATACATCCATAATCACGGCTTACAATATTATTTCATAGCTTATCAAAGGCTATAAATATTCAAGTAGTGAAAAGCTAATAGGTCAATAAGCCGGTCGGTGGGTAGTTGTTACATGGTTATGAGGCAAGTCACGCTTGACCCGACCTGAACAGTCTTTGATTGAGCAATTTTCTTCGACAGCTACCCTACATGGCAGCTTAAACTGATTAACCCTTTGCTTATAAGTCATACTGGTCTTACCCCTTTGTTATTTTATAATAAACTGGCTGTTACACGAGACCGATTGTTTTTGTTTATATATTTTCTGAAAGAAGTAAACTGTAACTCTGAAACATGTATTTCTTTGTTTCCTACCATAACATTTTTATATATTATCTTAACTTGAATTTGGGAATTACGATCTAGCCACATACATTGTCATCGCCTATTTGTTACCCTTCAAGAATATTTTTGAGACAAAAAGTAGTCTATGATCTTCCTCAGGATATACCCTTGCCTTATTAAGATCCGAATCAGCTAATACTTCGCTATAAAATTAAAAACAGATTCAAATGTCTATGTATACCTAGACTCTGACTCAGGAAAGAAGTCTCGCAGACGTGGTGCTACGGTCGTGCAACGGAATGTTACATAAAATAATTTTAGAAGGATTCTTATTTAATAGTTTAATAAATAGAGTATGGGAGCTGCATACGTCTAGTCATCGCAGCGGACAACGAACTACTGACTAGCGCAACACGGGGGGAGCGCACATATTAATAGTTTCTCTATCTTGCTCACACATCATCCGTCCCGCTCACCCACTTTGCTATATATTGTACTAGCAGTACGACTTGTTAATATTTGTACGTAAGGTTACCGTTTCCAAAATAAATCAGTTCAGTTCAGTTCACATCAGCATTCGACAGTGAATACTATTCTCTGCCATCTGAAGTATTATTTAACCTCAACCTCTCGCTGCTAAAAGGTAATACTACAATATAATATTGACATTCAAACAGTTGATGAAAACAACATAATAACGTCGCTCGGTTGATATATTATAAATAGTTCCATTTTTTGCTCCGAAACTTGTTTTGGCGAGACGCAATCTACCAACTTTCATGATGATCTGTTTAACTTTCTAGAAATGATGCAGTATCATCTATTAGAAAATCAAAGTAAAATGGATAACGTGAAAATAGCTTCTATCACCTTTTAGCAGCAAGGCCGCCTGTTGTACCATTTTTTTTTCGTTCTTTTACAACAAATAGATATTTATCTAGCAAAAAGTAGCTAGCAGTGTGATGTGGTTGTATAGATAGATTTATGGCTACTATTTGGAAAGTGGTACAGTCTCTCTTTAGACATTTGCAACTTCATCTGGAAGGAGGTTTATGACACTCTTTTTGAAAATCACCAATTCCAAATTCCTAGAACGTGCAAGAGTTCTTGAGAATCGTTCGTTAGTTGGAATGAATACAATGACTTAAAGAAGCGAGAATGAACGCCCAGTCGCGACGGCGAGTGGTTTGGTGGTAGATAATAAGAGTGTGTGGTACCATTCTGAACAGATCAATAGAATTCTTCAGTTAAGCAAACGATAAAAAACACAACGTTGTATGGTGACTAGTAATGTTAGAAAAGAAATAACATTAGATACACACAAAAGAAAACTATTAGAAGTATTGTCGGGTATGTAAACTATTCGCTCCAAAGCTAAACTTTTATACGTCGGGAATCCAATCACCATGCACCGCTTACGTTAGGATACGAACTTTTGCAAAGTTCAATCGGAACGGCTGCACCACTCGTCAATTCCCTCTGCGGATAACAGAATTTCCGATCAGACAGGGATGCTTCTTCCGATGCTTCGTCAGTATTTGTTTATTTCGTTTTGCATATCACACATACTATGGATCGACGGAGCATATATATCTTTTTTTAAATAAGTGTAGTCAAGGTGGGGAAGTCCGTCAGTGGGGTAAGTTCGTTACCCCCATTTTGTTTAATTTTTTAAAATGGAATTTAACGACTACGACAATTTGAAAATAAAATTAAATGGTGTCTTAACTTTATCAACCAATTTTTTGTCGTCGTCGCTATTCAAACACGGAAACAACGAGAGGTGTATGGAGTTCTCCACTGACGGACTGCCCCACCTTGATTATATTTACGTACCAGCAACTGACAACTGACAACTATCTAATACCTTCTGCACATCATGATAATAATAGTCTTCATTCATTTTCAATTTGAAATCCTGAGTTCAGTAACCGCGTAAAATGTATAAGAGTAGTTAAAGGAGGGACTTTTGGGTCAAAGAAATGTAATGAGTTGAGATATGGCTTAAAAGAAGTCATATTTTCTATTAGAAAATGGAAAACATCAACTCTAAATTCTATCGGAAAGACGAAAAATCTTAAAATTAAGGTCACAAATAAAATAAGTTATCAATTAACCTAATCGATTTATGTGAATGAATTACAATAATATTAAAACACACCACACGATTAATTCTTTCAAATAATTAAACACACTATAGTTATAAATAAAATACCAACATAATAAAAATATTAAAATCACTGTAATTTGTTTACAATCTGAACCTAAGAATGTATGAAAGCGTATCCGTGTCCTTTAATACCATAGTATGATGAAATGTTTTTATGGAGCTATTTTCAACATGAAACTGTTTTTCAAAAGCTACATAGTTCGTAACCCGTGATGCATTTTTCAAACTGGACCACCAAGTGAGTTGAAAAAATAATTAATAAAAAATTTAGATATGTATTTCAGTAGCACAATCTACAATATCTTAAGATTCTAAACATGCTGTGTCTGTACATTGAAGCTATTTAAAAAAAAAAACACAACTGGAATACACTATACAAGGCAGAAAACAATGCATTTTTTTTAGATTTCTTGTCTGTTTGTTCGGGATTCAGTTAAATTTTTTAGACTTAAAATGTTCTCTTAAAATCTGCGTTACTTTTTATCCCGGGAATTTTCCCGGGAGCGGCTTGGAGTCATTTGGATCCTTAAAAATGAGCTTATTCCAACACAGTTACCACTAAAATGACAGCTTAATTTTTTTTAATGCTACGGTATTTTGTTTCTCAGGAATCTCGCGGAAAGTTCAAGTCAAGCTTGGACGAAGTCGCGGGCATATCCTAGTAATAAATACAATGCCAAATATTTAATCGTTGACATCACTACAGTTGCAAAGCGAGCCATGTTGAAGTATAAAACAAGTTACTAGCAAAAATTCAAAAACATCGAAAGACATTCGTATACTGTAAACATACATGAATTACGATCTGTTATTTGTTCCAACAAAGAATGCGGTTTGCGCGTTCCGACTGGAATTTGTTTTGCATCTGAATGAATACGTCCAAACTTTTTAGAAATTTAATACCAGATTAATTTACAAAGTATCTTATATGTAACATGTTACGGACAGAAGCGTCTTTTTAATGTTTCGAATGGAATATGAATGTAATTTTGTATACGGCTGCGAATATAATAAAATGTTATCGTTATGTTGGAAATTTTTTTGGTATTAAATTCGGCACTAAGACTCTTTCTTCCATTTCGTTCTTTAAAATCAATACGACGAAACATCCACATCCATCGCAATTATTTCCTATTCTATGAATGACTACAGTTATTTTTATGATTCCACTCGTATAAATGAATTTCACACCCATCCACTGAGAAAATTTTGGCATAAAAAGTCTCGTAGCGATGGACGTATGCATGTCAGAAACTATCGCAATTTTCGTGATAAATAATATCGTGTTGGTCCCGATCAACTATACATCTATAGCGATAAATAATATTGAAGTAGCTGTTTGTAATTTCAAAATAACAGTTTTTTACTAAATGCATATGAAAATAACATCGCCTACATTTAAGAACATACTCAGAATACACTACGTTTCCTTAAATAATTATGCCTAATTCTTATGCTATGATTTATTGTATGTATTTAATTTATAAAGTAATTTAAGTTTGTGTATTTAATTCATAAAATATGTAGTTTACGTATGTTTAATTATGATATACCTAATAATCTTCACCACCTACATCGCCAATGTAGGTTAAACTATTCCTTAAGTTAAGTTGCCTGGAAGAGATTGCTTTAAGCGATAAGGCCGGCAATTGTTTCTACCATGACAATATTGTAATTGAGTATTTTTGAAATTGTATATTTGGTGAGCAATAAAGTGTTATCTATCTATTTATATATAAGGAACGTATATCAAAAACTCAATTTTAAAATTGTTGTCTATCTGTCTGTTTGTTCCAGCTAATCTCTGAAACGGCTGGACAGATTTTAACCGGATTTTCACTGGCAGGTAGTTGATGTTATAAGGTGTAATTTAGGCTACTGTTAAAATTAGTGTTCCGCAAAAAAAAACCCACAAGGACAAAGTTGCGGGCACAGCTAATTAAAAATATATTCATACCAAATTACACGATAATCGGGTTATGCTTCATGTCGTGAGGATAGACCTTACAAACAAAATTACTTTTATAATGACACGAAGTGGAGACATGAAAATTAATGAAGAAAGTTTTTGCCGAATAATTTCATAGAACAAACATCTGTAGGTGTCTATTAATCAATTGAATCTAAATTAATACAATTTCATATTATTACAATGTTACCTTAGAACTGTATTGGATGCAATGCTTGCTTGGATGTAATGTTACATTGTTTAATTATTGATGCTAATCAGTAATTAAGCAAACAAATTGTAAGAAAACCTAACTTAAAGATTAAAGTTTGTGATAAACATAAAGACTTGACATACCTACCTGTAATATGCATAGACACCAATTTCGAAGGTTAAAAGCCAACGAAAAACAAAAATATGAAAGTTTAAAAAATCCCACCGTCATTAACGTGATGGCGCTAAAGCGACTTTATGCATTTTTTGGGCGGTCGCCTCGCCGCGGTGCTCTTCAGACGGTCTTTCGAAAATTCTTTTTTTGCAGTGTAAAGTCGTCATATCCGAGCTCAAGCGTTCAGATACGATCTGACGGCTCGTCTCAAGTGGCCACTGACCTGTCACGGCGGCTTACATCAGTTTTAAAGAAAAATATGAGATCAATTACTTCATACAGCTGGTATATATGCAAGTATATTATTAAAACAACGTTTTAGAACTACGTTTAGCGTCTTTTTTTAAATTGTAGTCTAAATTTCCAGACAAGTTTGTTTTCTAGTATTCCAATAACCAATAAGTCATGTCAAATATCAATGATAAACGTTAAAATTATTCAGGCGTAAATTTAATTTGTTTTACTTACATTTTTTCAAAGTTAGTTTCATCAAAACTAATAAATATGTCATCATCAATTTATGTCTTATATATAATATATGTACCCTATAAATTTCATTATAAATACTTAGTCTCGCCATAAATACTGTTACAATTAAAAAGAAACAAAATATTACATTTGAATTTGGAATCTGTTATTTTTATATGATTGTTCATTGTGTTTAATTTTGTTCATCTTAATCCGCTCGATTATGATTTATGGTCAGTTTTAGAGATTACGCCTTGCTCTAAACGACATGATAATTTGGAGTCCCTAAAACAGTCCATACGATTGGCAGTGAAGAATTTTCCCATGGAAAGAGTGCGTGCTTGTATTGATAACTGGCCTCAACGTTTAAAGGACTGTATTGCAGCCAATGGAGACCACTTCGAATAAGATTTTTAAATTTTAAATTGTTTTATATTTATATATTAAACTAACACTCTGTAAAACTTATAAATGTTATTTGCAATAGAAAAAAAATTCTTTGCTACAATATTTATGGCAAGACTAGGTATTGGTAAAAAAACAAACACGTACATTTCCAAGCTAAGCAAATGAGGCTTGTGTTATTTATAGATAATATACAAAAGAACTATGATGCTGATTCCAAACACCCAGAGTAGAGTAAATAGCGGATCGATCGTTTACAGAATTAACCAAAACTTGAGATTTCTACTTTCCAATGACCCAGTTGAACCAAGGTTTGGCTTATAAGGCCACAGATACAATTGTGTGATATGTAATAAGGTGTCATCCACAAATTAAGTCACATGAATTTCATATTCTTTTGACCCCTTCCCCGTCCTTGGCACGGCTGGTTACATTCGTGAGACCTCTCCCTCCCTACTGTGACATCACATCTGTGCAGGAACGGAGAAAGAATACAATTTTCTGCGGCCGGGCGGCCTGTCGTAAGAGGCGACAAAACAACCCACAGCCAGGTGGTAGAGCATTTGCCCGACTGGATGACTACCACCCCTGGTCTACAGTATGTCGCCATAACAACCTTGGGTTGTGTTTCGGCTTTAGTGACCAGGTTCCAGTCTCCCTTAAGAGAGAAGCAGCGCATTTTTAGCACCTTTGGTGTTGCAAATGTCCATAGGCGATGGTAACCGCTTTCCATCAAGTGGGCCGTCTGCCTGTCTGTTGAACTCATGTAATAAAAAACAAATTAAAACATATTTTGCAACTTTACACCAAGAAATTATTAAATTAAAAGGGCTGTCCAGTAATAATTAGTTATATATCCAAATAAATTATTTTTAATAATTTAAACACTGTTCATATAAATAGAGTTGGAAATATTTTGAAGATTTTCGTTAATAGTTCAAATTTCGTGTTTTAAAGCTTAAATATATTAGATGTTGAAATGTGATGTCACGAAAATTAGCACCCCTTCCACCCCTTGTCACACAATGTCACACTTAGTCGGACCGCCACCACCTAACATGCGACGTATATTATGTATGGCCCCTTATTGTTGAGCAAACAAGTAAATTTATTATTATTTCAGGCTAAGACATTGATGACATCATACTGGAAGAAACTGTTTTGAGCAATCCTTATTTAGTTTCTTAGGAAGCTCTTTCCCAAGACATTATTAACATCTAAAAAGATGCGAACATTTATAAAGAGAAGAAATTAAATATTTTCGTTACATTTTTGTTTTCAATTTGCTAAGGGAAATTAGGCGTGGTTGTTTCTTGACGTGGCACTTAAGGTATTTATTTTAAGCCTTATTGAGATGACTTCATCTTATCTAAGGACGCTTATGGGGAATTCGCTCTTTTTAGGGTTACGTAGCCAAAGGATAAGGGTGGATTTCTTTTGATTTCGTTACGTTCGTCCGTTTGTCTGTCTTTATACCAGTGGCGTGGACTTCATACTACTCGATTCCCCATAGCCTACCATTAAGGAACTAGCGACCTAAAGGTCGTAAGCGCCATAAATTTATTGACGCTTACGTTTTTTATTTACGCATATATTATTACTGACTACTATCTCTTACGCTCGGCGGATTTCCATACGTATTGGATGAAATATCAACAAAATAAGCGGTAAGACTGCAAAATTAAAAATACAAATTTTAATAAGAAAATACATCGCCAGTTAGACGACGTCTTTTCAACAGCAATGTAGTTGGCGCTTGCATCATATGTTATGTTTTTTTAACCGGATTACCCTAGCCGAATTTCCACCCCGCGCCAATGGTATGTAGCGTAATGGCGCGGGTTCGATACTGGCCGGACCGCATGCTCCACTTAGGCAGTTTTCTGACCTAATGTGCATATTGTTACAATTACCACGTGCTAATAACGGTGAAGGAAAACATCACGATGCAACCTGCACATCGAGATAATCGATGTGTCAAACCTGCCAAGCCGCCTTGGACAAGCATGGCGGGTATACTGTCCATTACCCTGTGGTGGGAGGCACGAGCCCAGCAGTGGAATATTTATGGGCTGCCATTATAATTATTATTATATTATACTATGTTAATGAAATTTAGAATGATAAAATTTCCTTTTAACATAAAACCAAAGGTGGAACATAGTTATTGTAAGTAAGGGATGGTCATATGGGATGAAAAAATCAATACATTGAGATTGCTCTAAGTTTTTCATTTTTATATCTGGCGCATCATAAAGACACAACAGTAAATATTACTATCTCAAAAATAAGCTAACACTGCTTATTCAATAAAGGGTGTGGAATATTGTTTGTTAGATACCTCTTGAAAACTTAACGATTTTTGAAAGTGACTTTTAACTAAGTATGTGAGATATGAGTTTCACAAATCGACAAACTATATCCCCAAAATAGCTTCAACTATACTATGGAGAATAGGCGACAATTTTTATCATCTTAAAACACATCGCGGCGTCACAGATTTTGTATAATTGTACAAAAGTATGACGTTACAGGAATAGGCATATTTTAGTAAAAGGAGTCAAAGTGGTTTTTGGTTGAAACAAAGTAATCGGACTCTACTACGGAACCCGTTACTGCAAAAATTCCCACACACGATGGTGAGCATTTTTTAACTTTTGTTTTTCACCCATCTCTTGATGAGAACACTGTTTACGAGAATAAATTGTTTGTTCTTGGAAAATAATACATTTTCTTAAATTGTTTTCGTTTGAAACAAATGTACAGGCCTTTGTTTGCAAATAATGGCGATTGAAATTGTTGGAGACTTCTATAAAATAAACTTAGCAACTAACACTCGAGAAATTTCATGGGTTAAACAATAAAACTTTCTCCAATTCATAAGAAAATTTAGCCTTAACTTATTTAAATTAAGACTTTGAATAAGGAATTTGTAAACGGATTTCGAAAATTTTCTATTAAACAGTTCGACTTGGACTTTATTATAAATTATTGGTATTAAAACTAATAAGTTTGAGTAAGCTTTCAATTGCTTTAATGAATTAGTTCATTTTAGAGTACTGAATCATATTAAATACAAACTTAGCCCGCGACAATGTTCACGCAGGACTTGGACATTATATTCATAATTTTCATCCGAACTTTGTAAGATATGAAAATAAACTGTTGAAATTTTTAACAAACTACCCATTAGCCTAAAGATGAATATA
This sequence comes from Dendrolimus houi, assembly GCA_039645545.1. Taxonomy (NCBI): domain Eukaryota; kingdom Metazoa; phylum Arthropoda; class Insecta; order Lepidoptera; family Lasiocampidae; genus Dendrolimus; species Dendrolimus houi. The sequence continues at coordinate 13,814,685 of CM077132.1, forward strand.
TATAAAAAGGATTATATTAAGCGTAACGTAAAGCATTCTTTATCAACCATTATTCAGTTGTGGAACTCCTAACATTGATATGATTATATAAGAATATAATAATTGGCAAACAAACACACATATTGTATATCCCCAAACTAAGCAAGTTACGTTTGTGTTATGGGTGTTATACAACCGACCACTATGGGGCCGATCTCAGATACCCAGAACTTAGTAAATAACAGAAGTTCGTGTCCGAAATTCACCATGCCAGGAATTGAACCCGAAGCCTCTGCGTTCCAGCAAGTTCGACCGGCTAAGACTTAGCCCACTCAACCAGAGGCAGTCAAATTTTGTCTTTTATATAATTATGCCTTCTTATTGAGATAATATTTTTGCAAAATGAATTGTTGAATTGAAGGAATTTTATTGTAAATTTGACATCTTTGTAATGGTAAGACTCACTCAATTCAGACACAAATATTTTTGTTAATGAATTTATAGAAAAAATATATATATACGTATGTGATATCAGGATAGAGCCATGGTGGAATCACTACCTCGACTACAGCTGTTAAAGCCGATCGGTGTGATACCACGCTCTCACAGAATATCGGCGTGAAACGGTTAACCTTGACCTAACCATATTTCGTGCGAGGAGTGTGAGTTCGATGGCCAACTTCCCTGTCCCCCTATGCAACCTTGACTATCTTATCCCTCTATTCCAATCCCATTTTCTATCCCTGCTATCCCATTCTTAAAGGCTGACAAAGCGTTGGCTTCGCCATTGGTGTTGCAATCGCCTATAAGCGACGGTAACCACTATCCATGTGCTGATCCATCAGCCAATTTGCCAGCTTCCCAATAAAAAAAATGAGATAAAACTACTGTTAAGCCTTAACATTTTCATGAAAAGTTGATCTTTTTTGGAGCTTTTTCTATACAGGCCAACAAAAAGGGCCGATTTTTCAATCATCAGATAACAGTTATTCATAAAGAAAAGTATAACATTGAAAAATTCAAAATTTCAGTTGCATGAATGAAACATTTGAATAGTTTCACTTTTCAATTCACTCAGGTTGTAATTTATTCCTCTGATAACTTTTATTTAATTATTGAAAAACCGACCCTTAAAACATATATGTTTAGGTTTAGACTTAGAAATAACGCATAATAAATAGTAAGTTTCTCCTTCAAGGCCGGCAGCATATTGGCAGCACCTCTGGTATTGCTAATGTCCATAGGCGACGGTAACCACTTTCCATCAGAGTTGGGCCGTCAGCCAGTCTGCTGTGCTTTAGCAATAAAAAATAAAAAAGTGGCATCTATATTGAAATCATAGACAGATACTTAATTTTTATTAGTATAGGTATAGTTGACAGTAGCAATGGGTTGTCAGTATTAAAACGATAAGTTCAGATAAGGTTGCAGTTATTTTAATGATATAATTCGGTTTCGGAGTTCGTACTAGTTGGAATAGAGAGTTATATTAAATATTTTATTTTACGAGTTCATTCTCCTGTAATAAAACAGCTAATCAAACGAGGCGCGGTGTAAATGGCTCCTTGGGGTAGCTTGGTGTACTTTTCCTCGCATTCCCTTTTCGAAATACGTCGGGAGGTCACGGGAGTCATTCGCCAAAAATTATTCCCTGTTGAACGGGGATCACGGCCACAATCGACCTTTTATGTCATAAAAGAATCCACTTAAAGATCTTACTTATACAGTGGATATTCGACGGGATCTCTCTGATCTGCCGATTTTTACCTATTTAATAATCGATTATCGCCCAAGGGTTGGGACGGATTACCATATCAAAAGAACGCATGATCTCATGTTCAGCTTCAATTCTCTGAAACATTCGGGTCGAAAAATTCGAGTTAAATCGTCCTTTATTACTTTTAAACATTTTAGAGATGTGGCCGATATTTTTAAGGTTAATAATATTCGAACATTGAAATACTTAATACTCACATTAAAAGTTTATTCAATAAAAGCATTTATTTATTTTTTCCTTTTCCTTGTTTAATTAATTTTTAATTAATGACTACTAAGGATTTATTCTGAGTTTTGATTGTATTAATATTGTTACGAGCTACAGGACTCGAATTAAAAATGCCGTTGGAACTACTATAGAATTTATTAGAACTGTACAAACACGTATAAAACAAATAAAACTGGATGCAACCAGTTCACACTGCACGATTCAGTACAATTCGACACGCGTAAACTCCGTCGTCTATACCGCTAATCGAGAATACTGGAAAACGCGTTACTCGAAAACGCGTTACTCGTCTCGTAGTCGTCGCTTGACTGCCCGCCCCTCCATTCGGGCATTGTCTTATACTCACTACACAGTACAAAGAAATTGGAGGCGCATACTGAGTTTCTAAGAAATATTAATTTGCACACCTGTGAACGTCCACAAAGTCAAAAACAATAACAATAGGAATTAGTTCGACGCTAATGATGGTTATAAAACAAGTAGAAAAACAATAGCATGTTACAAATTCAAAACACAAAGGATTTCCTAATCCGGGAGGACAATAAGCTGCTCTTACAATAGGCTGTGCGGCTTATCTTTGACGGCATGTAACAATATTATAATTCAAAATAAACTTCTAAAGTATCATTTACAATTTTTCACTATTTTAGTCTAAAAAATAATATCAGTTTTATTCTGGTCAAAATTGGACCTATGTTAATAATAATCATCGGTCTTATTGACTCTTTCCTCTGTGCTGCATAATGTAAAATTCGTATCTCGTTCTCTCGCAGGCTTTTAGTCCTATAGATTTATGTGATTATTTCTTTTTAGTGTCGCTTTTTCGTTTCATCGAGTTTCAAATCACAACCATTCTAAAGAACATTGGCCGCGCACACTGTGTTTCTGAGAAATAGTAATTTGCACACCTGCGAACGGCCACAAAGTCGAAAACAATAACAATAAGGATTAGTTCGACGCTAATGATGGTTATAAAACAAGAGATATAGAATATAGAAAAACAATAGCATGTTTTTTTAAAATTACAAATTCAAAACACAAAAGAATTCCTTAATACGGGAGGAAGACAAGAAACTGCTCTTACAACAGGCAGCTGTGCGCTTATCTTTGATGGCATGTAACAATATTTTTAAAATCTTGAAATAATCTTTTCATGTAAAAATATATGAGTATAAGAGTGATCGTATTAGTTACGATTTATGACATATATTAATTCAAAAACCTAATATTAGTTTAAATAGTATATTAAAAAATGTAATAAAATAAGTCTAAATCAATTAAGTAATTAAATCAAACTAAATTACGTTTTAACGGTTTTAAGCGCGGTAAATTATTTGATTTTATTATTCCGACGTTTCGGCTACTTTTCAGTAGCCGTGATCAAATAAATTACCACGCTTAAAACCGTTAAAACGTAGTTTTATTATATACATACTAATCGCGAAAACTTAAGAAAATATTATGTAAAACTTAACTGTTAGTTAGTTTTTTATTTTGAAAAATATATTTTTTAAATAAACATTTACGTTTTGAGTAGGCACTGAGTCTATACAAATAATTGTGTGAGTAATTCAAATAATATATAGTATATTTAATAATTGAGCAAATAACATAAAAAACAAAAATTAGTTAAATAAAACTACATACTCGTACATACCAATAAAAATAACATTAAACCAAACAACTGGATCCGACCGCTGTCAGAAGGGAAAATTCCCAAAGGACTAGCTGCTTTAAATATTTTTCAAATATTACAAAACAAATATAAAGCCAAAAAATCGATATTCAACGACACATCGCAATTTTTTTAATACACAGTAGAAAAGTTTAGTTTCAAATTACAAACCAATATAAAGTTTTTATTTTATCTTATACGTCTGCTACACCTGGGATAATGTCAGTGTTACTGGTAAAAATAATACTAAAAATCTCTTTTTTTTTTTAAATAAAATTATCATACTTGGCAACCAAATAAATCCTTTCATTCAAACCAACGTTAGGATTTTAAAAAAAACTATAATTATTTAAGTACTTTGTGGGCTGATAATAAAATTTTCTATGCGAAATTTTACTAGAAATTTATTATTTGAGTTGTTAAAATCGGTTCTCAGTCAATTTCTAGGTTTTTGACTGACGCTAAAAAACGAACTTTTTGTGACCGATACACACGAGACTTGCTTAAAACAATCAATATTCTACAACCATTCTTCATATATCACCAAAAGATCGTCTGAAAGACATCGCTTTAAGCGATAAAGCCTTTGTTCCATATTTATTGTACCTAGTTTTAAGAACATAATTTTATTTTTGGTGAATTATAAAGTGTTTTGATTCGTTCATCCACCAAATACTTTTTAGGGACCGTAATAATTTTGGCAACAACAAAAACTTTACGAAAACCTCATTTTTCTCGGAAACTACATTGCATACCTACACATAGACACACACACATATATATATATGTCTGTCTGTGTCTTTAAAATCACTCCATAAACATGAATTAAATACTTTAATTTTTTATAGGCAGCTTTGCAAAAAGTTATAGAACAGACACAAAACAAAGACTTGAAAAATTCACAGGGATCCAGCAAGAGACTACATTCAAAATGGCTATTCACCTATTCGTACTTAGTATACAGGTGTATGTATATCTTCTGTTAGGGTTTCCCACATCCGTTGCTACTCAATGTAACCAGTTATGATGCCTCGAGAGCGGTGCCGTGGCCGGATGCATCAGCCAACTATTAGGTACGTGGGCTAATCTTTGGGGATTGCCTAAAACTAATTCTGTGGTTCTTCTGACAATGCGAAGGGAATGTTTTGAGATCGTTTACTAAATTAATAATGTATGTATACTTGGACTTTCTTAGATTGTTTATAACAGTATTAGCTTTAAGGTGGGTACTGACCGGTAATGTACTATTCGCAGCAAGCATGTCATGTTATATCGTGTCTTAAAATTCGTGTAACATGCTCGTTTCAAGCTCTTTTACTCACCTGTGCCCCACATGTGCAAGACACTCTCAGTCAAGATGTCTGACGACGAGATCTTTGGTTCTATTAAATTATCGTGTCAGGTAGTCGGTCATTAATAACAATATTAAAAAACAAAATGATTACGGAAAATATAAAGACTGTGCCTATATCTCCGATTGATCATCAAGAACTCGTGAATTTAATTAGACCAAAGGTACATAAACGGCGTACTGACTGAACCACATAACACTCATAGGGTTACGCCAAAAAACCGACCGCGGGCTTAACACTCGAGACGAGCAACGAGCGGCTCGTTGCTTGCTAATTCGTGTTCATTTCCACGTACTGACTACACGAATCGCTTTGTAACACGTTATAGTACGCCCAGTAAAACACCGGTCAGTACCCACCTTTAGGAGAATAATATGAAACTCAGTGACGTGTTATTAGTTGTTTTTTTGTTATTGCGTGATTTCAGCAGGCAGGCAGGCGGCCCACCTGATGGAAAGCGGTTACCATCGCCTATGGACATTTGCATCACCAAACGCGTTAGAAATGCGCTGCTGCTCTTTAAAGGGAGACTGGAGCCTGGCCACTAATGCCGGAACACAACTCAAGGTTGTTATGGCGGCATACTCTAGATCAGAGGTGGTAGCCATGCAGACGGGAAAATACCCTTCCACCAGGCTGTTGGGTATTTTGTCGCCTCTTACGAGAGGCCGCCCGGCCGCAGGAAATTATATTCTTTCTCCTTTCCTGCACGGATAATTGATCTAACTGACTTATTAATCTAAAAGCATGGTTCGTTTCATAAAACTGCATAAGTGGTGCATAATCCCGGTCAGAATTAAAAAGCATAATTGGAAGAAATCGTGATATTGGAATCAGAATAAGAGATACCCATTATGGTATGCTACTAATAGCTGCTATATACAAATAAAACTGAAATACACTGTCCAACTAAATAGAATCAATTTGGACGATGGACGTAGAACTGAAAGCATACGTTATTCAAGCCCATGGAATTACATGGATAACTTTGGTTTCTATATTCAAATTGAAAAACAGTGTAATTTCGACATAAAAAAATAATAAATTCATTTCTGTTTTAACAATTTATAGCGTTATGGCGATACGCATGACCAGACCAGACTAGACGCTGGTCCAACGTCTAATGTAGGGCCAATAATCTCCCTCCTAAACCATCCATCATCACTAACACCAACTGAAAATTTTTGAACAACAATTCCCAGTCAACACTTTGTCACAACAATTAAACAATAAAGTATAACACCACACAAAGTCACAAACACACAACTAATAACAAAACTTATACACATACTCACACCAACGCGCACTACCACCGCATTGCATTATATGCACACTTCACAAACAAACCAAGGCGCACAAAGAGCCTAAAAATTAATAGTCCAGACACAGAACGGCCTCTGTGGTTGAGCGGGCTAAGCCTTTGCCGGCTTACCTCACTGCAACGCAGAGACTCCGGGTTTGATTCCTGGTATAGTAAATTTCGGAAACGTATTTTCTCCGTTATTTACTATGGTCTGGGTGTCTGGGATCGGCCCCAGAATGGTCCGCTGTATATTACCCATAACAAGCGTAACTTACTTAATTTGGGGATATACAGTGTGTATGCTTGTCTGCCGATTTATTTATTAAAAAAAAATATTATAAATAAACAGAACGGACAAAACAACACAGATGGCACTAGTTATTATAATAATATATAGGTATAGACATAAGGCACACACTGCACATGCACTTCCTCACAACACCAGTATGTAACAGGTACACTACAACACACATATGATTGAATAAATGTCACACACAAAAACAAAAATGACCAAGAAGCGTGTGTAAACTTAAATTTTTCTTCAAAATTAAGTTATAAAAAAGGGTACGGAACTCGAGTCCGTAGAATTGTAAAAAAAAAAACACTTTATAGCTAGGCCGTTATGTTTACTTTCCATTATTATTACTGCTTTTGTTTGGACTAAAGAAATAATGGCTACTTTAGAAACAATTTTAAACGTGCGTTTTTACAACCTTATAGTTAAAGTGAATTTTATATTATTTGACATTATGTTGTGTATGGATTTGTTAATCCTTAAAACTGCATCTTAGATCATATAACATGAATCCTCATTACTGAAAAGTTTTTGGACTATAAAGTGGAACAATCTTTCCAAACTTCCTTTAAATTTTTATACCACCATTAAATGAGTTTGAACTAGTAATTTGTATCATTATAAAAAAGGCTTAATTACTCATAATTTTTTAAATTATTCATTTTATAATATACTAGCTGACCCGGCAAACTTCATACCGCCTATACGCAGTTTCTAAGGGAATGCTAAATTGTTGTTCTTCTGTGTTCTGTTCCAAGCATTTTTTTCATATTTACTCACCTTTTAAACCAGGGAAGGCCCTGGACTTCCACAAATAATTCAAAACCAAAATTAGCCAAATCAGTCCAGCCGTTCTCGAGTTTTAGCGAGACTAACGAACAGCAATTGATTTTTATATATATAGACTATATTTTTTATTCCAACATCCATATCACAGTTAAAACGAAGAGAATTATGAAACAAGACATTTAAGCTTCGCTGAATCATTAACATGAAGTCACTTATATAAGAAGCTAGTGTCTTCAGGTGGGTTCTGGCCCAAAGAAGATATCTACGTTATTTAAATAGCAAAGGGAATAAGTCTTAGAGTTATTTTTTATGGAGGTGACATTGTACCTTTTTTTAAATACCTTACAATTATTAGATTATAAGTAGAATATAATATAACCATGGAAGAAGAATACTATTTTTTTCATGATATAACAATATTTAATTTTTTATTGTATAGTTTATAATATTTTAGCTATATAAATATGTACCTATATGATTTATCTGGAATCTTAAAAAACCATAAAATCCATTATGTATTCTGCCTATATATTAACATGAGTTAGTTTGAATATTTATAATATTGGTGTTTATGGTCTTGAATGCAAGTGAATGATTATTAAGATATAGGAACTAGGAATTAATAAATATATACCTAAGTACTTTGGATAATAGGATACATTTTATCCCGGAAATAAGATGATTTTTTTTAGTATACGCTTTCAAAGAGTACGTACACTTTATTCGTGAAAGTGGTTGAAAATTTTCAAGCGTACGGTGAATATTTGACACGATCCAGGTTCTATTCTCTAATTTGTCTTAAAATGTTTTAAAACCAAGCACTACGCTTAATCTAGTCAAACGATAAGTCTCTTAATGCACAAACACACTATCAAACAGTTGAATATAAAAATAATAAAATTACTAAATCAGTTAAAATGACACATTTAACAATCTTTAGTTCTACTTTATAACAGCTTAACAAGAACATAAAATTAAAAGTTACACGTTTACTCGGTATGCTTAAGTGCATAGTTTCTCACTATGTATTTCTTCAACCTTAGCACATGGTAATCGGGTAGTTTACAGTCAAATTAACTAAGACATTTTCATCATCTGACCAAACACACCTACTAAATTTTGTATGAGTGTAGCAAGTTGTGAAGTCGTATGTTATTTAACGAGTCAAATAGCGTATTAATTATTATTGTGTAATACTATTTAAAATTATTTTCATCATGAAATTTTAAAAGTAAGATTATAGTGTGGTATTTTAGCACATACTCTTTCATATGTAATTAATTTAAGAGTTTATTGTAAACTTAGGTCAGAAATTAGTAAATAAGCGGATCTTAGTCGCTAGCATTCGATCCCACAATTTCTTCGTTTTCAAAATATATTAGGAAAGGAATTATATAACTAGGATTTATATAGAAGTAAACAGTTTGGAAGACGCTAATTTTAAGGTTGATGGGTATTCATTCTGTATAGATTCATGGAATCACTCGAACATGAAATCCCCAGCGTATCCGATGGAAGAACTTAAAGACAAGCGCTTACTATAACGAGTATTGTTAGCGGGCTTTGCCCCGGAAAGCTTTGACCCACCACCGGGCTTTTAGCAATTCCTTTCCTATTAAAATTCTTTCCTTAACTCGAGAAAAACTTTATCTTAAAATATAAAGAGCCATCTAAATATAGTATATATATAATGGTAACTCTCCGAAATGGAAATATGCTGAATTTTTCACGAGTTATTTCTCTTAAGATTTCGTGGTAATGTATTTTGTTTTTCACTAGGTGTGTCAGTAATATTATGAACTCTGCAAGATATGGAAGTGATACACACAAAATTTCTCACTCTGGTGCCGATTTCTTAACTAGTCTATAATCACTTATTTTACACCTTAGTTTCTTTCTAGCATTTAATTGGGTTAAAAAAATATCTAGTTATTTTAGTTGTAGTAATTAATAGTTATCTTTTTGTTATTCATGATCAGTTTTATTTTTCAAAATTATAATTTAAACTAAATACTTAAAATAAACTTAATTATAAATAAATTAATATGAAGTAATTAATATGTGTTAATTTTTGTTAAATCTGAAGATTTAAAAAAATTTAGTCAGTGAACTGACGTCACCATAAAATTTGAGATAAAATAAAATAAATCAAATCAAATAATTTATTTGCTCAAAAACATGGTAAATAAAAACATTAGATGACAATATGTTATTTCATGTTCCACATTTACCCTTTTAGGCATGCAAATCGTAATTAAAAACACCTTAAAAATTAAACATAGTCATTATTTTTACATTTATCTATGACCTGGTTAAATCCTGAAAATTGTTTAGTAAACTATTAAGGATAAATTTTCAATCTGACTGTCAAACACACATTTAAAAAACTCATATATGATAATAAGTAACAGTTTCTATCCAATTTTAGCATTAGCAATATTTTGTATTGAAAAGACGTAAATTAAATTTTAAAAATAAATTTACTAACAATGTTTAAAGTGCTATTTGATTCCTTTTATTTGTACAAAATTTTACGTAATTTTTTCGTACTCTCATACAAAATGTATAATTTTACGACATTTTGTAAGATGATAAGACTCAGTTGATTTGACTATCATCTATTTATACTGTAAGATAAGTATTGATAGTCAAGAAAAGCATGAAGCAACCCACACATTACAATACGTGTCTAGAATGATTTTTTTGTTCTAGTGCCTCAACCAACATAGTAAACAAAAGAAAAATATATCCCCAACATTCGCCAGTAAGGAAGCGCTGCCAAAAGAAGCCAGTAAATAAAATTGTGAAGGAAGGTATCTTAAATTTATATTCATAAGCAAGGCGATGCCAGGGGATGTTGAAGTTTCGAATATTATGGGGTGAGCCGCCCTCTCAGGTAATCGTCTGACAAATGTTTTGGATATTTCACCAACTTTTGCGGATGCCTCGCATAGTTATGGGTGTGCACAAGAATAAAATATACTATAAATACATTGGTATTCTTTCAGCAGAATATCGATTCGTGGATAAATATGCTTAATATAAGACATACTTACGTATGTACCTACCTATCTACATACATTTAAAGAAATGTTCGTGTTTTCAACAACAAATATTATTTTGAGAATTCCATAAAGTAAAGTAAGTTTAACTCAAAATCTAAAAGACTTCATCAATTATGATGGCAATAACATCATTGAAAACAATACTGGGAATGATAATCACTTAGAAAAAATTGAATTGAATAGGAAATTTGCAATCTCTTAAACCCGACATGACTGGATGGTGACACACAGTCTTTCTTGTTTTATCGTATTTAATTAGTTAAACCTCAAACGGCGCAAATATGCAACCCTTAGAACAGGGTACATATTTGAGCCGTTTAGCGTGGAGACTTTGGACCCATGGGGGCAAAGTGCCCACAAACTATTTCAAAACGTCAAGACAACGCAACAGGAGACCGAAAGGCCGGAACTTACCTCGCTCAAAGGATTGACCTCTGTATCCAGCGAGGTAATGCTGCCAGCCTTTTAGGTACACTGCCCAGTGATCTGGACAGCCTTTATTGCAGATTTTTTTTTAATTATTATTGCAGATATTATATGTTTTTAAGTTAGTTTTATTTACATTAGTTATAAATAAGAGCAAAGAAGTAAGAAAATGAAAATTTCACTTACTAAAATAGAACTATTGTCTAAAATGTCTAACATAGTCGAGCTAACATTAAATCTTAAGAATACGTGAAAATTCAAGGAGAGAGTAACAAGTATCTTACAACATAGATAAATAATTTCTAATCTAGTGATAAGCCAGTAAATTGGCAACTTTCATAAACATGTTTTTAGATGTTTGTGTGTTTGCTCTCTATCGTATTTATTACAAAGGCTATAAATAAACATCAAATACTTTTTTAAATTAAATTACAAAATTCCGCAACATATGAAACCTACGTTTATGGCATTGAAGCTGCTTGAAATGCTTTGCTATTCTTGAACATACCGAGTATTTTTTCATAAAAATTGCCATTATTTTACCGCTCCCCTACAAATAAGGTGCGAAATTAGAAGATGAACTTGCCTCCCTCGACACAAAGCGTGCCTGGAATCCGCGATGCAGTAGGGTGCAAAAGAATATAATATATTATGTCTCACATATATATATTATTTACTCATAGCGTATATAATGTTTGTTTATGCTTTACAGATTAGTCTCCATTCTTTTATAGCAGACTATAAAAAGGGATTGGATATTTTCTGAATGATGTGTGTAAAGTTGAAGATTACTGGTATTAAAGGATGTTTTCATATAGTTATGTATATTCGATATATTTTTGTTTGATTATAGGGATAGTGGCAGACCATCGTCCTGATGGTACGTGATTATGGTTGCCTACGGACATTTGAAGTACGAAGTGAGACGATGCATTGCCTACCTCGTTGAGCCTTGAAGTATCTGTTTACGTCTTAAAAGAGCCCTCCCTATATTGTAGCGCTCTGGGAAATCTGCGGTAGGCGGCTTATTCCATAACTTCCTAATACGCATTCATTAACATTGATAACCTTTTATCTATTTGTAATTTGTTTGAAGTTTATATACGACTATAAATACATAATTACATTTAATTTTGCATACATGTATAGCTTCACAATATTTGTATCCTATATATATATATATTGTTACGTGCGAGCGGGGTACGCACTTAGGATTGGAAGAAAATACGAGTTTTTAACTAAACGCTTTTATTAACTTACACAGCCGTACGTGATACCTCTCCACAGGGTCGCCCTACACGCACAATTAACGACGCACTGTCCCGACGATAAGTTGTCTCAGTCACAATACCGTCGCCGATATTCCGTGGATACACCTTCTGCTGCTGCAGTGTTCAGCACAGAATTTACCACGCGTAGCTCGCCTCTGGACCTCCTTTTAAACTACGCGAAACTCCTCCTTCACTAAACTGTCCACTACACTTTTCACTAAATTCACCACTAAACTCGTCACTATCTTCTATTAAACTCTTCTTCCAACTCTTTCGTATCGCACTTGTCGCCTCACTGTCTTGAACTAAACTCAACTCTAAACTGCCCGGTAGCCTTACGCTGCTTATATACCCGGAAGAATTTTCTGGAACCCATAATTTCGTTTATACATCTATCCCTTTCTAACATCTATCCCTTTCTAACATCTATCTATCTCTGTCTTTTCCTTCCCGAACTTTCTATTCCAGAACGTTCATTTATCGTCTATCCCTTTCCAACATGTATCTGTCCTTGTCTTTTGTGCATGTAGTGCATGTAGCCTAAAAATATTATTGAAATATGTTTTACTAGTTACGTTAATCACTAAAATTCTATTATTAAGACTTGAGCAAAAATAGACAGCAAGCTGTATTGATTAAATTAAGGAAGAAAATAAAATGTACAGGTACACAACGCAATATAAACCTTTTTACATAACGCAAGACAAAATGGTATTAAATATCAATTGATTTATGAACATAGAGGTATTTCTTAATTTACTAAAGCTGGGTCCCAGACGACGCGACGCAAGACTATTACCTAACATTATGTACTGCCCAATACGTTAGATGAATAATAATTTTATTGAACTTTCTTCGACAAAAGATCGTACTTAGGAAGAAGGTAAATAGTATTTTATATTCTGAATCTTTTTAGATATTATGTTCATTTCTATTCTATAGGGCAATTATCAAACAGCGTATATTAATATTTGGCCATAAAATTGTCGTCGTCGTATTCAATCCCTCGTATTTCAAACGTTTGCTGTATCTGCTTTGTGCTGTAATTGTATCAATATGAACTTATGTTACAAAATTAACATATCAAAGGCATCCCGAGTCGGATTTGAATGCACATTACTGGAAAGACGTAAACTTAGTAGCCACTAAGCCCTAACTTCCAATACCTCACCTCCCGTAGAATTAATAATATGCCCTTACCTAAAATACATGCATCCTTTGCCAAACGCCTTCCTCCATACGTACATATGTCCATTTATAATAAAGTATGCCAAAACACACCCACCCTCCGCCAACGAAATGTCAGCATCAAAGCTTATACACCAAATTAGCAAATGGTTAAAAACATTAAATTACAGCGACACAGAATGCACATTACCAAACCGACTATAACACTAGGGGCACACACACCAAACACACACACACACACACACATACACACAGGCGCACACACACAAACACACACGCACGCACTCATAGTTATAGGTTAATTATAATTCCATTATATTTAAGTTCCTATAATAAAATTGTGTTGGGTGCTGCGATACAGACCTAGAGTCTAGTGCAGAAACCGCCGCCAAAAAGATCGTAGCCGTAATTTTAATTAAAATGTATTATTACCATAAGTTTTAGATATAATTATATAAGGCCTAGAAATAAGTTTATATAAATAAATGAATTTGAATTTGACTTGCACTAGAGCACCGGCAAGGGCTGGATGAAGAATGTGGAAGACCGGAATACGTAGTCCACACTTAGGGTGGCCTACATCCAGCAGTGAACATCGATTGACTGAAGATGAGACGAGACTAAGCTACCAAGGCGTGATACAAATTCTTACTGGGACTTAGATCACAATGCAAATAATAATTTGTTTCTTTCTTTCTTCATCTTAATCTTATGAATCAGTTTTTGTGAAATTAAATAAAGATATTTGTTGTTCTTGTTTCTAAAAGTTCGGGGATGAACACAGACTACTTTTTTATCTACATTTTATATAAAAGTGAAGCTTACGCAACCGATACCTAATTTCTATCTCTTAAATTCCAATCCATTAGATAATATACAGTGTCTCAAATATCTTATACTAATTTACCGATTAAGAATCATTAAAGATTATATTGGCGTTAAAAAACATAAATGAGAATGATGAAATCGTCAGAAATTTTACCTTTGTAAATTTCACATAAACCACGGTTGGTGTTATAAAAAATGTAGTCGTATACTCTCATGACAAAATATAAGAGAGGAGCTTCGGAAAACAAAAACATTTTTCTTACTGTAACCTCGTGTTTACCGGCAAGTGTTTGCTATCCTCGGGTCCCAGATGTTATTCGCCATAAGCCTGCCTTATTAGGGATTCCTTATGTTCAACCGTTCGTACAAGCTGAACTATGTATTTTTATTTTAGCAGCATTATTAATATTATCCTCTTTTATGAAATAAGGAACTATGTTATATTCTTAACTTATAAGAAAGAACCAATAAATCTTGTCTTCTATAATATTACTAAATTCTAAGCATGCCGTGTCTATACATTAATGCTATTTAAAAAATTGACTCGAATAGACTACATAAACGATGGAGAACACGATGCATTTTTTTCTAGATTTCTTCTCTGTTTGTTCAGGATTCACGTAAACACTACTGGGTCAATTTTGATGCCGTTTTCGCTGATCGACAGTTAATTTTTAGACTTAAAACTCTGTGCTACTTTTTATCCTGGGAATCCTGGGGAATATTTTGTGAGAATGATTTAAAATGATTAGTTTAAAAAAAACGAATTCCAATGTAATTTTTTTGCTGATCGATAACAATTTTAATATAATAAAATGTGTGATATTTTTTATCTCTGGAATCCCGCGGGAATTTTCCTTGGAGCAGTTTGTAGTCATTCGGGTGTTTTTTTTATTGCATGAGTTCAGCAGACAGAAAGACGGCCCATCTGATGGAAAGCGGTTACCATCGCCTATGGACATTTGCAACACCAAAGGTGCCACAAATGGCTGCTCTCTTAAAGGAGACTGGAACCTGGTCACTAATACCGGGACACAACTCAAGGTTGTTATGGGGGCATACTCTAGACCAGGGGTGGTACCCATCCAGTCGGGCAAATACCTTACCACCTGGTTGTGGGTTGTTTTGTCGCCTCTTACGACAGGCCGTCCGGCCGCAGGAAATTTTATTGTTTCTCCGTTCCTGCACGGATAAAAATAAGTTTATTCCGACATTTTTAACTAAAACGATAGCTTCCATTCTTCTACAAATGCTGCTGTATTTTGTGTCCCGGGAATCTCGCGGGAATGTTAAATCAAGCGTAAAAGAGTCGCGGGCAAATCCTATTTTTATATAATAATATCAGCCTACGAATGCTCTGGCTTGGTCAAGATAATTTTACGTTTTTAGTTCACATATCGGTAATCTTGATATGCAGATTGTCTCGAAATGTCTTTTTACTATCATCACGTCGCTATTAATACAACAATATAATACACAATAATATACACAAAAATCAAACCTACGTTTAATATTCAACTTGAGACTGCCACTAAGCTACTATGTATGCTAACTTATAGAAGAACAAAACCAAAAATTGAATAAATAATTTCGAAATATATATTGTATTCTAATCGAGATTTATTTGATCGTCGTGAGCAGGAAAAGATGTGAAAATAATTGATATTTCGTACCTGCTGTAAACTTTTGAACGATTCGTAGGACCAATGATTGGCTGACAGAGACTTTGAATTACATAAATATTTAGAAAACTTGTTAAAATTTGCGAAATGGGTAATGGGCTGCGAATAACCATAAATCGCCTGAAGCTATGTCTGATCTTTAAAGTTTCTCTTTGAGCTAGCTTATCTAAGAAAAAATATTTTAAAATAAAATCTGAATAAAATGTTTAATAGGATTCCGTAAACGGCAAAAACTGTGGAAGTTCATCGCAACTACGGGACCCATCGCTGTGTATGAAATTAATGCACTTGACCAATTTTGTTGTATTTTAGTAAATTCGAATCCATTATTCATTGTATGGTACATAGAACTCGGATAATTTTTAATTATTTTAAAGTAATTGTAATACAACTTCTATAATATGTATTTGAAAAAGAAGAGCCTGAGATAGAGAAATCATTATGACAAAAACATTTTTTTAGCTAGACGAGTTGCTGGGGAGTTTCTTGCCGCTTCCATCTCTTTTAAACAGTGATAACACGTTGCAAAGCGGTGTACATAGAATTAAAAGTAGTTTTACATTTTGACTTACATGCACATGTCCAGTGGAACTTAAAACTTTTGAATTTCAATTTCAATTTTTTTTACATACTAGCTTTTGCCCGCGGTTTCACTCGTGGTATTGTAACAATGTCAAACTTAATTATTAATTCAAAATACCCGTAACACCATCTAGCGTAGATGGAACTAGCCATGAGAGTAACATATTAAAGTTATGTTTTTATTATCGTTGTGAATGTCTGAATTACAATAGCGGCGCCAATAAAACGCAATTGTGGCGCCATCGTTTCGGCTATATTGGTCTATCCCCCGGTAACACTAGTTTTTCTTCATGAAAGGTACCCTATATCCTTTTCTATACTCCTGACAACGTGTATGCAAAATTTCATGACGATTTATTGCGTAGTTAAGGTGTGAAAGCGTAAAAAACAAACTCACATCTGCATTTATAATATTAGTTAGGATAGAACTGGTACCAGGCGTTTTATTTAGTACCGATCATATATCATATTTGGGAATTATAAAAAAGGTGAAATATATTTTACATTTGGTCAGGTGTCGTGGGAGTCCTGGGGGAAATCCAACTTTCCCGGAGGCGCAGACAGCCATCGATTCTATTCAAATTTATGACAGAGAGAAACGGTTTGCAATGGAATGTTATAGAGCTGCACAATATCCCTCTACATGGTGTACATATACATATTTTACAACTAAGGTTAGTTGGGTTAATAAGACGATAATATAGTGCACTCAACTTATCTTTGAATTGTAGATCGTCACTGTGTTCGCTCCGGTGTTGCCAATCTATAAATAATTATTTATCAAAGACATTTGAGTATATCACATTAATCTAAGATAATCATATATAATACTCGGCTCAATCTGAGTTAATATTACAGTTATTGACTGTGGCCAAATGCGTCTTATTTATAGCGTTAAAGATAACGCCGTTAACGAAGAACAACTTTTTTAGAACTGACAGCCCTAATTGGTATTATATATATATAGTTTCAACATGGCGGTTATAGTTCCATTTTTTGTCATTTCACAAATAAGTTGGGCGGGCTATATCTATGCTTGTTCAATCATTATTAAGTCTACTAAACAGAATATTTCGGGTACTTCGAAATTCTATTATTTGTTAACTATATCCGTAAACCATTATATTTTCAGCTTATTTCGTTTCTTTCACAAAAAGTATCAATATTGTATTCCTACCAATTTTAGTTGTTTATTCACACAATAACAGAGACTAAACATTTATGTTTATACTAAGTACATTAATTTACTGTAGCAAAAAATACACTTATGTTTTAAAAATTATAAAAGAGGTTTTAGAATATTTAAAACTATTTTATAACGAATTTATTGTGCATTTCTGGTGCTTCTAGATATAGGTTTAATCATATGCTACAATTTTTCAAAACTAATTTCTTACACTTTGCCTAAAATATACATAATTTCTTTCCTGAATAGAAAGAGCCTTCATCTGTATTGAGACAGTGTTGTAAATAAACTAATGTAAATATAAATTACATTCAGACTTACATATTACATACAATACTAAGAATTACACTAAACTTGCCGAAAAACTGACTCTACTAGTATATTGCTTTACATGTATAAAAATAAAAACTTTATATATTTTAGTTTTTGATTCTTATAAATCTTTAGTTAGAAAAGTTTTTGGAGGTATTCCCAGCTCTATAAAAGTCATATTACATTCGGAACCCTATCAATAGCTGTCTGCAATTGGCAGGTTGGCGTCGACTTCCAGCAAAATTCGCACCCTTATTTTATTGCCTTCTGTCCAAGATTAAACTTTCCTTCAGCTTTTTAAGAAACCATTCCTTCAAGTACACTCTGCCATAAAACTTCGCAACGAATGAAGGAGTATTATAATACACACTTAAAGGGAAAATATAAAGAAATTTTTTGAAAGTGCGTATTATACCCAATTAGGTTATTCTAAATAACTGAAGAATTAAAATTATTGACACGAATGTATTGAGCTTAGTCGTGGTCGTTAGTCTTCTAAATTAATTGCATTTTTTAATTAACTGCCAATTTTGGGATCTTATAGTTCGGTTGTAAGGGAAATTAAAAAAAAAATTGACATTGTTGGGGAAACATCCCTTTTCCTAGCTTTTTTATTAATTTTTGAAACTAGGTATAAAAATAACACACACACACACACACACACACATACACACATACACAAATACAAAACAGAGATTATGGAAAACCAAGTTACGTATACCAAATATTTTATAAATGCTTTAACAAACCTTAACATTATGTTTCTTATTCATTATACCTAAATCATGGTGTTAGATAGAATGACCTAGAAAATTCTATAATTTTGTATTACTCAATATCAAAACTTCAACATTTGAAAAATAATATTAGTAAGACAAAAATAAACGTCCGTGAATTTAATCAATTCAGTATTTCAGGAACTTATACAAATTTTTAACTTTAACAAAGGTTATAAATTAGAGAAAGGGCCAAGAATTCCTTTCATTACTTCTTAACCGGTCCTTTCAAATTAATAATTCATCTGTTTATTCATCTTTCTTCAACTGTAATGGAAGTTTGAATAAAGATGAATAGGGGTATAAATCTGTTTTATTAACAATAAGTGACACAAAATAGAACATCAATTTAACATTGTTCATCTAAAGTTAAAAACAACTGACTCTTCTCCCTTACCTTCCGTACTTTTAGGTCGTGTCACTGACTGCAGAAGAGTAGTGTTCTTAACTTACAAAGAAGATAACAGGCGAGACGCTAGAATCGTGACCAGCAGGACAGAGATACCTTAATGTTAATGGACCTTCATTTTCCTACAAAAACCTTACAAGAATGCCAAATAAAAAATACAAGAACCCATGCCATATTCTCGTTTCTCGCAAAAATCTGCAGTGTCCACGAAAGAACTGGGGAAAAGGAACACGTGCAGGGAAAGAGTGCCTCACTGCCTATTCAACTAGTGTTCAAGTAAGTGAAACGAGGTACATCATACACATACATATATGTATGATGGTTGTTTCCGTCTTCCGAACACATGAGTGAGTATATATATATAGAGTAGTTAAGTATGTATCCGAACGATATGTGAAATGTGTGAGTGAGAAGAAAAGACGATGAATGAAAGAAAAATAAACAACGGACGATAGAATTAAAAGACAAGGAATGATCGGATGTAAGCGTGGATTTAAGAGTTATGTAAGTATCATTCATTTTAATCTTAGTCTTAAAACAACCCACAGCTAGGTGGTAGGGCATTTGCCCGACTGGATGGCTACCACTCCTAGTCTAGAGTATGCCACCATAACAACCTTGAGTTGTGTTCCGGCATTAGTGGCCGCGTTCCAGTCGCCCTTAAGAGAGCAGCAGCGCATTTGTAGCACCTTTGGTGTTGCAAATGTCCATAGGCGATGTTAACCGCTTTCCATCAAGTGGGCCGTCTGCCTGTCTGCTGAACTCAAGCAATTAAAAAAAAGTCTTTGAGTACTTCGGGCACATAGCCAGAAAACAAGGTGACAATTTAGCAAAACTAATCATCACTGGCAAAATTGAAGGAAAAAGATTCCGTTGGTCCGACCAGACCCGTACCACACTCAAAGACTCCGTATATTACAAACTACACATTGCCGCTGATCGTCACCGATGGCGAAAAATAGTATAAGAAAATGTAATGCGTAAAAGGATCCTCGGGAATGAGGAACACAACTCGAGGGGGAGGAACTATGAAGTAATATTAATTGTAATTATTAATCAACCAAATTGAATTAATTTGATTGAAAGGCACAAAACTTAAAGAACGCGACGGTTTTCAATGACATTGAACTATTCCAGCTTACCTATCCATATATGGATCACTTTGGTTGATCCATTCAAATTGAAAGACAGAAATAATATCGGATTTAGATGTTTTTATTTTTTGAAAATGTAATGAATATTAAAGATGTGTTTATTTTAACTATAATAGTGTCATTTCACTTCCAGGTATATACTATACATATTAGCGATTGCGTAATCAAGTAGACAGCAAGTGAGATGTCCTCTGTTCATATTGTAATTTCATGTGAATTCCTACCACATTATTCCGCCGGAAGGCTCATACCAAAACAAATTCGGTTATTAAACAAAATATTCTTTTTCATTTAACCGTACAATTTTTATAAGTAGAAAAAATACCTTTCAATAAACTGAAATGTTTCCAAAAATTAAGACGAAAGTTATCACAATTTGTTGTACAAAATTTAATATAAGTTACCGAAGTTTGCGAACATTGTATTTTTTTATTTGATCTCTACTGTTATGGAAAAATGTATTGCCAGAACTTTCTTCTTGTATCCACTTTTACAGTCTCATTTTAATATTATGAGGAAATACAGTGAAAGTTGGTATAAGTGAATATCTTGTCTACATTGTGAAAACACGACTACGTTTAACGTTACAAAAGTTTATTTTGATTCTTGCTTTTCATTAATTTTTAAATAGGCAGAAAATAAGAAACTTAAATTTTAAATTCAACCCCGACTCACAATCGAATAATGACATTTTTCGATTGTGCATTAAGTGCTAAAAATAACGGTAATAAATTTTAACTGTTTTATTTAAGTCGTAATTCACGTCACCGTTGTAAAAGTTGTAGTAGAAAAGTAAAGATTTATAATAACTTCTAGTAATTTAAATGACAATTTCTATTTTATGTTTAGTAATATATTTTTTAACTACTTTTAAAATAGATCGACCATAAAGATCTCAGTGGGGCAGTCATCCTAATACGTATTATCAATGAATTCTAAAATTGCAATTAGTCTTAAATTGCAGTTTATTTATTTATTTTTCTTCGTTAGTATCCATAATGTTACGAGTTGCGAGACTCGAATTAAAATGCCGTTAGAATCACTATAGAGTTTATTAGAACTATACAAACACGTATAACATAGGTATGAATATCAATAAAACGCGCCAAGTCCGTCACGTATTAGATTCCCGATTGTAGTACACACGTCCTGCTTCACTCGTGGTTATCGCTCGAATGTCCATCTCTCTATTGGGCATTGCTTTTTTTGCTGCACAAGTGCAATATGTCTACCTGACCGCACGGACCGAATTTCTTAGAATCACACCTGTCTAATGACTACCATAAAAGATTACAATACACAATGGGCTATTTTTCTAATCACAAATTTTAAACACAAAGTAAACAAAAGAAGTCCAAATGCCCAAAAGTATTAAAATGCGCAAAACAGGTATGCAGGTGTAATTTTGTCTTTGTCGGTCGTAACAATAATTTACAGCATCGTATAGCTAATGACTTTTCTTGTAAAGTAATACCTTTATAGCAGGAGTCTTACAAAGGTAAAGCTAGGCCAAAAAAGAGATGGATGGATTGTTTGAAGGGTGATAAAAGATGATGATTTGTGGTGTGATAGAGGACGTATGTCAGAATAGACGGGTATGAAAGGAAAAGACTTATTGAGCCGACCCCAAATAATTGGGAGAAAGTGAAAGAAAAAAGAGAGAGAACAGGAGTCTTACAAAAGTACATAAGACGAATAAGCGCAAAGTACACGTTCATCACAAACACACATTATAATTTTATTATAAATCATGCATATTTATCTTCTAAATGATAATATTGTTACATGCCGACAAAAAGTAAATGCACATCTGCCTGCCATAAACCCGGTTTATTACCTGCCCGTATTTGCACTTCTTTTGTTTACTTTGTGCTTAGAATTAATAATTAAGAAAAACATTCTATTGTTATTGTACTTGTTTTATGGCCATCATAAGGCAGGTGTGTCGAACTAATTCTCGTTGTTGTTGTTTTGCGTCAAGGCATACTGTATTTATACAAAATAAAAGAGATATCCGAAGGGAGGGGTGAGGCAGTCAAGCGACGATTGCGATACGAGCAAGACGTGTACATTCGATGAGCTATATAGTGACGGACTTCTTAGCGCGTGTTATTGAATCGTTCTGTTTGTATTGGTTACGTCCAGTTATATTTATACCTTTATTATACGTGTTTGTATAGTTCTAATAAATTCTATAGTAATTCAAACGGCATTTTAATTCGAGTCCCGCACTCGTAACAATATCATCGAACCAACAGCTGTAAGTCACGTCAAACCAAGGCAAATTGTCTAAAAAATGTTCCAAATTCAATCAATGTTAACTTGTGTCTAATCCAGCCTATTTAATACTAGTAATCAAAAGTAATTAAAGAATATAAAATTAAAATCCTAATATAAGTATGGTTAACTCTGTGAAGAATGGATACTAAGCACTAACCAAAGCTTATCAACGACTGAATGTACTTAAAGATACTAAACTTCTAACATAATTTGATTAGAACTGGTTTCGTCCTCTTTGAAAATTAAATAGTGAGTGAAGATGCGCAGTTGTAATGCTGAAATACGTATTTTGTTCTTCATTTAATTTTAAGAGAATTAATAATTTTAAAACAAAAATAAAATGTGATCAAAATTAATATTCAAAGGTCGCAAATATAACAGGATCTGACCCAAAGATTATGTACGGTCTGATAAAATCTATTGGGACTGGCCTTAATTTTTAAAGTATTAGCCATGTAGCAACGGTTTAGTAAACGCTCGGGTTTGTACAATATTGCACACTGTAATTGTAGGGCAAATAATATAAAATGAAATTTGATTTGTAATCTATACTAATATTATAAAGAGGAAACATTTGATTGTTTGCATTGAATAGGCTCCGAAACTACTGAACCAATTTGAAAAATTCTTTCAGTGTTGACAAGTTTTTTTTTTTTCAGGCGGGGGTTATGCATTTCGCACATACCGGGTCCTTTGCTAGGGATTAGACCGTTGTTGATCATGGAGGCTTTCCACTGAGGCAATCCAAACAGTAATCAACCGGCTTGTGTGGAGACTCGACTAATCAATACCCCACTAAAACCACCCTCCTCCCATGTGCCCCGCGCTTATGGTAGGAAAGGCGTGAGATACAGAACGTAGTTACGCCCACACCGATCCTAGCGCACAAGTGCTTGAGAATGCCCCGGGAGAGGCAAACTCACTTCGTCAACAGGGGTGAAGACTCCTCTGCTCCCTAGATGCTAGAGGGCCCTGCAGCGGTATTTCAGGGAGGAGGTCATGCGCATACTTGCGCCTCCGGGCTCCCGACTGACGTCGGCGCCCGCGAGACGCATGCGCACTACCATCTCTCTCCCTATCTCGTTCCGCGGCCTCGTTATGAGACACTACCGTCTCGCAGAAATTGGCCGCACCCACCCACCAATCGTCGCTGTGCAGCATGGCTTGCACCAGATCGCCCAGCGATTCGATCGGTCCTACAAGTGTCTCGAGTTCAAACCTCTGAGGTGCCCATGCAGCGCACTCGACTAGCGTGTGTAACGCCGTGTCTAGCGCGCCACACTGGCGGCATTGGGGTGAAGGCAAGCAGCCCGCAATCTGATACAGATACTTATCGAAGCAACCGTGCCCGGTAAGTATCTGTGTCATTCTGAAGGTCAGGGTCCCGCGTTTCCGCGAGAGCCAATGCAATAGCTGCGGTCGAACCGCTTCCACCGTGACAATGCCAGCAACGAGTGTTGACAAGCTACACTATCCCCGGATGACATAGGCTATATTATATTTTCAAAAATTTAGGGATTCTTACTAAAACTCCAATAACGTAACCCAAGGGGAAAAAAAATACCTAAAATCGCGTGCGCTGCGAAAACTATTGATGATGTAATAAAATAATGTACTACGACTTTGCAGAACACATGATTATTTACAAAAAGTGTTGCGCCAGCATGTGTCTAACTATTATAGCCATGCCAAAATGAGTGTTCTTTTATGTAAAAATTTAATTGAAATGTCGCCGCTAGAATAAGCTATTTATTTGTATCTTGGTATTCATACTTATCAAAATAAATTACTTCATATTCAAGACTGCTTCAATACTTTTATATAACTTTGAATCATTCAATTCGGACATTCAATTCGAAAGATATCACGCGTTTAAAAATGTAAGTATTAGAAAAAAGTTGCGTGGCCGCCGCTCACCCTGCTTGGCTAGCTAGGCAGCACCTTATGCGATGTAGGCGTCACTGGGGTATGGGCCGTACGGAAGGGGAAATATTTTGAATTCGCTTAGTAGGTAATTAAACTCAACAAAAAAGTTATATTTAGATACGCGTACGAAGCCGGGGCGGACCGCTAGTTTATTATAAACTAGATTAATTAATTGAGTACATATAACATAATACTCCTTTAGTTCTCTGTTGATAGGTATTATTTTGTAATGTAAATGAGATTTTAATGTATGAAATGGTATACGCGTTTCAAATACAAAGCATAAGAAAACAAGTGAGAAAACATTTAATCATCGAATATATTGTATCTAGGCTTCTTAATAATGAGTAGATATAACAACACATCTGCGTAAACTAGTCCATTTTGAGTTTAATTTTCCAGTGAACTAATTAATCATTTTGCTCTAGCATTATAGGTTCTAATTGAAATGTTATTTTTATATTTACGCAATTTAGAGAATCATATATAATTTTAGTTTTCGATATCGCAGCAGGCATTGAAAAATCTTTTAATTAATTTGTATATATAATTCAATCTAAAACGTAAACATTTTGAAATACCGTTTATAAGGAGTGGAAACACAGTTAATTTGAACAGACTATTTGGCATTAGACTACGAATTTGCTTCCAAATTCACCAACTTTCAAAACGACAAAAATTCTAAACACGTATAAATTATAGATTTTCACTAAAATTGTGGCATTAAAATCACAGACAGACATTTCCATTTTATTTATTGGTATAGATACCAAAAATAAAACGTTGTGTATTGTCTGCAAAATCCATACCAAGCCTATATAAGTTCACAATAAGGTAGGCGGGCTATTTCCTAATGTTCACGGTACAAGATACAAGAGGACTGATCCCTGATTTTGGACAAGAATATATCAGATCTATAATATTAGCCCTAACACATCTGACTGCTGGATTTAGACTTGCCCATTTCAGGTAAACGGATAGTATACTAGTCATACTTTTCCAACAATAATTGTTGGGTTTTGAACCTTGGTTACATGAGTATTATGTGCAGGCTTGTTGACTTCCATATTTTCCTTCACAATGAGCTCATCGTAATTGTACCACGTTGCATATTAGGTATTTGAAATAGAGTATGTTAACTTTTTGACATAAAAACCATGCGTTTGAGTAATTAATTTTTGATTCCATATTTGAAATATTTTTTTGGAAAATGTAATAAGCAACCTATTTCGAATACAATTAAATATCGTGAAGAAAAATATTGACATTTCCGATGTGTGCAATCTATAGATCTACATACTTTGTCCAAGCATCTTAACCATCTGTTCTCCTTAGGTGAAGATGCTCGAGACTGTTCTTCATATATTGAAAAACACAATACGTCAGTAAATGCCTATTAATTATAATAAGACAATTAATATACAAAATTTTTAAAAAGTCACTTATTAGGTTATGCAATTGCATAACCGATATCCTAAGCTAAGACTCATATTTGCCTGAATATTACACATAAGTGTCTTCTTGCCTTCTCTAGCTAGATGGAGACAGTTTGGGATTTTGAGCGAAAGCTCTTTATAATAACATATTATTTACTCCTGACAGTGTCCAGTATCTTAAGGAACGTTTTAAATTCCTCCGTCTATCCACTTTCCACAATTTGCGCTCTGATATGTATCGAAAATTATATACTTATGACACCTGCACACACTTCATCCTATTGTGATAATTCTTTTACAGCGCAGGCTGTCAAACTGAAATATGCTGCCTCTTATTGTCAGAGAGGCCAAATATTTGCCAACATTCAGAAATTTACTCAGAAAGCACTATTTGTCCACAAATAACTTATGTCTGATTAACACAATGTAATTATGCTTTAAAGAACAATTTTTTAACAAAGACCTACAAACGCTAGTAAAACACTCTGTATATACGCGAGCCATCGCCCAAAACCGGTTCGTCACGAGTCGGGAAACAACATGTACGGCAAGCGCACAACTGCATATTTAGTTCCGCGTTTGTTAAATGACTTAGACTAAATGTTGAGTTTAGGGAAAGCATTACATCAATAAATATTAAAAATAAACTTAAAATGCACTTTTTAAACCAAATGTAATGTTAAAATTGTTAAATGCTACGGACGTAGATATCCATAGCACTAATATAAACCCCAGAGGTTTTCTATGCTATGTATAATTCAACAAGTTGTAATCATTTTGTTAACTTGTTAAATAAAAAAAAAAGGTTATACATTTATTATAATAACTTATGTATTTTGAAATATATTATTGTACAATTGTATATATATGACTATGTATATACGTATGTATTTATATATTCAATTCTTAAATTAGTTTAAGTATTTATGTATCTACCGCCTTTTTCCTGCACCACATACATCGCCAGATTAGTTAACAAATTTCTTTAATTTAGCGTGCCTGGAAGAGATTGCTTTGAGCAATAAGGCCGCTTATTGTATTGCCTAGAAAATATTGTAAATATGGTATGTTTTTGTAATTGTATACTTTGGTGTGCAATAAAGTATTATCTCTCTCAGTAAGTAAGTAAGAGTAAACCTCTCTCTTGTAAATTGTACCATAACCAATGAGGACGGCTGGCAAACACTGATATTAGTTTTCTGTGTAAGCAATTTTGGTAAGTGTCCCCTGTTATTCCTACGTAATACGGACTAGCGTTCGCTGACCATGCGTTGGGATCACGCGTTACATCGCTTATTGAATTGTAATAAAAACGCGTCAGTGCGTAATAAATCAATGCCGTATCTTATTACCTACTTCCAAGAGGTAATCATGTGATTAGGGTGACAAGAGCATAGTGAAGGTTAAATAATTTATACACCATACTAGATATGGTTAATGTAAGTTTAAATAATACCAAATTAATTGGACTGCTTACTACATTAATTAAACTGTAATTTAAGTCTTTGATAGTTTGTATCGATAAACTTTAGTCTTGTATGAAAATTCTACACAAAAGAAACCACTTAAGATTTTAATTTTTTTACTAATTTGGTCAAAAATCTATAATATTATACAATTCTAAACATGCCGTCATGTACATTGAAGCTATTTAAAAAAACATCTGGAATAAACTATGTAAACGGTGGAGAAAACGATGCAATTTTTTTGAAGTGAAACTTCTTTTGATTCGATGTGATTTGAAACTCGATGAGACGAAAAAGCGACACTAACAAGAGATAACACATAAAATTCAACCTTATTTAATTCGAAATAAAACACATTTCTCTTGACCCGTTAGTATTAATTTTCACTTTAAATATAACTTAAAAGATTTCAAATGCATTTTAGTTCAGTCTGTATATACTTAAGGCAGATATTCTTTTGTACGTAGATACACATACGTGCGTAACAGTGCATCGAATTTTGAATTTTATTCCAGTGACTTAAAGTGTAATTTAGACTGAATTATTACGAATGAGGATCAAAATAGCTAAGAATGAAGACATTTATACTTAATAGAATAGAAATGCGAAAATGTGTATGTGTGCAGTTCACACTTGTCTACTAAGCGTTGAAGATGTTATGTTCGCCAGTATATTCGTTGAAGTTTCACTTTTAATGCGTGTGAACCGCACACACACACATTTTTTTAGATTTCTTGTCTGTTTATTTGTTTGTTCGGGATTCACGTAAAAAGTACTGGGCCGATTTCGATGCGGTTTTCGCTGATCGACAGCAAATACTTAAACTTAAAATCTGCGCTACTTTTTATTCTGGGAATCGCGTGAGAAATTTTTGCTGGGAATGATTTAAAATGGCCAGATTGAAAAAAATCGAATTCCAATGTGTTTTTCACTGATCGATAGCAAATTTTATGTAATAAAATGTGTGATTTTTGATCCCGGGAATCGCCTGGGAATTTTCCCAGGGGCGGTTTGTAGTTGTTCGGGAGCATAAAAATTAGCTTATTCCGACACAGTTTTCACTAAAACGATAGCTTACTTTCTTTTTTAAATGCTGTAGTACTTCGTGTCCCGGAAATCCCACAGGAATTTCAAGGCAAACGTGGGCAAAGTCGCGAGCATATCCTAATATGTTATATAAATCATAAAATGTCAAAAAAATTTAAAAGATCATGGAACGGAATCTAATCATATAAGACTAGGAAAATTGACATAATTACGGTTTTTTTAAGCTTTAAATGTATCTAGTGTACTCGAGGATAAAATGTCCCCAAACATGTGATGTTCGACTCGAGCGACATTTCTTAAATCACTGACTAGTGTGGCCGGCATTTGTCTCGGGACATTCCACATAGTTGTTGAGGGATATCTTCTGCAACATGTTGATTCATTTGGTTCCTAATGTGTCTGAGGCTTTACTTGGCGATTCTAATTTCTAGTATTACTCTTCGTTATTTCAATAAAAAATACTTCATAATAATTAAGCAGCATGCAAAACAAAAGAATTTGTTGGAATCCAAAATAATTTTAATAAAGCAGACACAAAAGTTCTAACATTGTATTTGATTTTTGTAACAAGCCTCGTATTTTCCAACAAAAAGAACACGAGCATGATATCACGCGAAACATAATCATAGATTGTAGAAACGAGGCCCTCTTTCGTATATTGTACGAGTTTGGCGAAATTTTATGAACTAATTTCCCAGCGACAACATTCCTTATATGCGGATGCCTCCGGCTATGTAGGCATTTTTTGGACAAAAACCGAGCTCTGTGTTTAATGAAAACTCTGTACCGCAATACGCCCCGAGGGGCTGCTTTCACTGATTGTGGAAATTTTTCTACAGTACTACATATGAATATTTTTATAGCACGAAATGCGGAGCGCTGGTTCTACGGACGTTAACTTTGACCGGTCGGTCAGTGATGAAAAGACTTATAACGTCAGCATTTTCACGTTAAATATGAATTGATGAAAAGGATTTAAAAATTCATGTTGGACATTGTGCAGTTACCTATTCGAAGCAGGGATTTTAAGTCTTATATTGTGATGTGACAACTGAGCCTAATTGTCAGGGCGAGCAAAGCGAGCCCTATACTATCCCACAGTCTACGCATTTTTGTGATACATTTTACTGAGAAACTATCTCACTTTCAGATTTGGGTTTTGACGTAGTAATTTTAATTTATTTCTAGATCTATCATAAAAATATTATTATGTACACATTTAATAAAATAGAAGATATTTTTTTATTAATTACTAATTATGGCTTAAATAAAGTACTTGCTCGTCTTACTGCCGCTTATAACAAAAAAAATTATGAAGTAGATATTTTCTATAACTCAAAATTAATTTACAAATCAAAGATATTAGAAAAATTAGGATGACCTTTTAACTGTTTATTAAGCACCATAAATATCACGCCTTTGAAACGCCTCTATAGTTTTTTATGTATGTATGTAATAATATGTATTTGTGCATAATATATATGAATATTAAAAATATATATAATATGAATATCTGTATATTATTACTTTTTGGTTACTTGTATATTATATATAATATATACTATATAGGGGACACTTCAACAGGCATTATTTTATTAAATACATTACATCTATATCAGAGCTTATCATGAACTCTTTATAGCGGTCTTGCTTTTCTACAAAAACATTGTAAAGAGTAAAATATCCAGTAATTGGAAAAAATCATATTAAACTCAGTTTATTGTCTAAGTTATAAATATTGTTACGAGTTGCAGGACTCGAATTAAAATGCCGTTGGAATTACTATAAAATTTATTAGAACTATATAAACACGTATAACACAGGTATAAATATAACTGAACACAATTAGTCCAAAAGTAATGCGCGATTCAATAACACGCGCAAAGTCCGTCACTATATAGATTATCGAATGTACACACGTCTAGTCTCGCTAGTGGTTATCACTTGACTGTTGATCTCTCCCTATGGAGAGATCGATGATCAAGAATCAAGATGGCCCAATGGCCATTGCTAATGGCCCAATGGCCATTGCTATATACTGCACCGATAGAATATGGCTGCCCGCCCGCGTAGATCGAATTGCTTAGAAATCGTAATCTACACACCTGCCTAATTATGCCTGCAAACGGCCATAAACGAGTACAATAGGCTGCTCTCCACAATAACTAATAAATAAGTAAACAAAAGAAGACAATCATAAAAGAACTACAATGTTATTAGATCAAACGCCGGCGGGCAATAAATCTGCTTTGTTTACAAATATGCAGGTGGTCCAAATTGTAACACTATTGTAAGCTGTTGGATATGCAATAAATAAATAAATAAATATTTTTATTGTATTCCTAACGCCATCTGTCGAAAATTATAAAATCAAAATGACATATGTAATATCAACTGGACTGTTACTACTGTACGCCATACTGTGAACGCCACCTGTTTGAAAACTAAAGAACCAATATCGATGTAAATATATAAACAGAATATTGCTTAGTTAACAATACGCTGATTTTTTTTTTTGGTTAGTCACAAATACATAATCAGTAATTCATTAATTAATTACTAGGTACAAAACTTCGCGAACCCTTCTAAATCGCCGCTTTTTGCTAGTTCTTAATACAATCGAATTATATAAAAAAATAAAATGTGCATTGTATCGTACATTTAAAATAAAAAAATCCAAAAATTCATTCAAAGACATTCATTCAGCTACTTGACATTTATAATCTTCAGAAATATAAATACAAAAAATTGAAAAGTTCTTAAATGAAATAAGAGAAATTTTGACCAATCTTAAGTTGCTATTGTATCTATTGTACGTTCTTTATTAGTGGCCAAGTATCAGCCTATCTACGAGTCAGGCAGCAAGCACATTCTTCATAGGCGACCGTAACCAGTTTCCATCACAATTGGGCCGTCTATCTGTCTGCTGTACTCCAGAAATAAAAGTGGTTATAAACATCGCCCTATAAGCTACTTGAGTTCCTCAGTCAACTTTTGCTTTTTAATATTTTTGTGTCACAATCCTCCAGGCAAAATCAAGAAATACTACACATTTCAAGTACCGTGAAATTTGGCAACTTAACCAATGGTTGTCAATTTTGCCATTATACGTTTTCGTTTGCAATATTACTATTACCCCTCACAAAATGTCTTTTTGAGGGACATTATATGCTCAAAAAAGTAATTTTGTTAGAGGTAATTGTAATTTTGTTAAAGGTAATTGTAATCTCGTAAACGAAAGTCGAAGACCTATAATGGCAAAATTGTCAACCGTTGGTTAAGTTACCATATTTCACGGTACGCAGTATCATAATATACTCACGCATGTTATCTCCTATGAAACCCAGTAAAGATTTACAAACATTATATTGCACGGAGTATCGTGAAGGAGGTTTAATAGCGACGCAAGGTGAGCGTAGGAATTTGCAATAAGCCCCACCTTTGTCTCGCCAAAGCACCCCTTTATTTCCCAAGTTCCTTGAATTTCATCCACTATGTACATTGTGTAACAACACCGAATTGTTCAAACACATTTTTCTTGTGAGTGCGACGTTTTCTCGTTCTACAGCCAAACTTCTAAATACTTAGGTACCGAAAATGTATGCTCGTATCCAGTTTATTCTTATCTAACTTGCTGTTCTACTTGACTATATTATATAATGTTCAATTATTTAATGTAAATATTTATTACTGATATTCTCACTCCAACACACCAGTGAACACGTGTTGTTTTTATAATAACTCGTTATAGTCCAGACTCTGTGTGTCTGGAATGAGCTAGCTATCGCTATAAAACAAGCCAAATTCTTATCGTGCTTAAAAATCATGTTCAAAAGCATTATTTTTCTTTTGTATACAATAATCCCTAATATATCTATATACCTTATATAAGCCCGCGACTTCATCCGCGCTTGATTCGAAATTACCGCGGGATTCCCGGGGCACAAAGTAACGCAAAATTTAAAAAAGAATGTAAGATATCGTTTTAGAGTAAAACTATGTCGGAATAAGCTAATTTTTAGGCATCCGTAAAACTTCAAACCGCTTCCGGGAAAATTCCTAAAAATCCATCATGTTCTCCATCATTTATATAGTCTATTCCGATTGTTTTTTTTTAAATAGCTTTAATGTACAGACACGGCATGTTTACTATTTTATAATTTTATAGATTTCAATATCGCTACATTTATTTCATCTTGGCTTTGAGCGGTCAATTTGCATTTCCCTAATGGACCATTCTCATCATATTAATGTTTCCGATTTTAGTGTGCAAAAAGCAACCGTTCATTTATTTCGGGGTAAAATTAACACCGCATTATTACTCTGTGGTTTTTAATGTGACTCTTTTGACTAATTACGAATATTTAAATTATTTATAACAGCAGAAAGCAGCACAACAACGAAACGTACGACGCGCCATATACGTAAATAACCACATGAACTCTGTGATATTTTTGTCATCGAATATGCAATACATAATTTCATAACAATCGATGCATTTCCCAGAGTCGTAAGAACAACTAAACTGCAAAGAAAAAGTCAATTTTACATTTATATTATTGATTCAAATCTATTAAATGCGTGTATAATACAGAAGTATCTAGTTGTCCTAGCAACGTATGTAGTATTTTAAAATACCGACGCATAAATGTTTCAGTGGTAGACGTAGACACTGGCTTCTGATTTTATGGAAACGACAGAATGCCAGCCAAGCATTTCTAAAACGGATTGGCGGACTTCATATGTCGGTCATCTCGATATGCAATTTTTCTCACAAAATATTTCTTTAACGTTAGCATAATTATGACAATATGCGTATTGCAATTGGTTCGAACCACGTCATTAGAATAAAATACGAGTTGCTTTGCATTAAATTAACACAATGTCCACATATAACCTCTGTATAAAATATCAGGCAGCCACTAGTATACAAAGCTCGTATAAGAATATGAGACAGACAGATAAATCAGTTTTTTAAGAATAATAAAAAAAAACTAAATCGTATAGTTGGTTAGAGTAAGAAAGAAGAAAAAGTCACAATTGTATCAAAAGGTCTTGTGACATTTCCAATGATAACATACGATGCACTACGGTGGAAACAATATGGCATAAAAATAAAATTTTGATTCTGATTCTAGATGTTGGACTGATCACCATAATTCACCTAATAACAAGCATTAAGCCGCAGTCTTCTAGGCACCTTCGAAGAAATTTGCCTAACTGCCTAACTTATAAAACAACAATAATAGTATCACATCTTGTATTTGCTTTTTATTTTTTCCTACTTCCTGTAAACTGGTTGGTGGATCATTCAAAATGAAATCGCTCCATCATTCTATAGTAACTAGTCATCGACGAGGGTGGTTGGTTCATTACGCTCCCGATGCGATTCACGGTTCGTTAGAAATGTAAAAACTTTACTCCTTCAGGATCAATATTAGGAGTGAGATTAAACTTCGACGCCAATTTACGGGACGTATTCAAATTAGCTCCACCAAATTTGGAAAACAAATGTTTCAAACTGAGGTTTGTGGTCAAACTTAAGGATTCAGTTTTTATATAAAATATTTATTAGAAAGAAGGTAGATAATTCAAATATAAAATCAAAAATCCAATACAGATTCATGTTTAAAATATTTTAACTATTATATCACATTGACAAACGTTTAAAAAAAATAATTAAACAACTGATTGCGATGTAGAAAGAGTTTTGAATTTTGAAGAATGGCTCATAATTACCCGTTCACTCGCACGTAGTAAACGAGTGAATGCTACAGCAATACAATAGTCCATATGTGAAATGAAATATATAACGATTTTTTTGCTGCACGGTTTAGTGCATTGCTGGACTTTTAGTTTTTACGACATTATTACGTTTCTGTATCTTTGTAACAATGTTAGTTCAATGATCGGCTAAATCCCTTACAATATCATTTTCGATGAGAAAAGAAAACTTTGCTGGCTATTACGTGGATAAATCTTTGCTGGGTTTAGAGAAATAATTGGATCGCTACATTGAGGGAAAGCAATTACATTGGGCAAGAGAAGCAATTCCGATTTACTCAACAACGACGATTTAGGTAAACTTCTCCGTATTAAATTGTACTACCCCATTTTATATTTGCTTCATAAATCCCGTTTAAGGGTTCGATTACGTCTTTCCTTATCGTTATTTAAATGTAAAAGGTATGGGTGCATTACGAGCTCTTTTCGGAGAAAATTACAGGAAGTTACGTGAAGAAATTTTTACATTCTCACAAAATACTGTCGTGTAAAAATATATATAGACATTTTGTTACATGGCGATTTAAGCTATCTTTTTTTGTAGCGTTAATAATTTCAAATAAATTATACAAGACTAAATAAGGAGAATAATGTGGTACAGATGGGTAACTATTGTGAAAGCCAGCTAATTACAACATATGTGTATGCATAAGTCTTTTCCGGTTTTACTAAGAGATGGCACCACCGAACAATACGCCACGTATAAATTCGGCACCACGTCGGTTTATTTGTATGACAATAACCTACAAAAACACATACAAGTTGAGTCTTCCAATTGATAGCATCTCTGTTGTATAGTTAAGTGATCATGTTGACGTTTGTGCCTGAAAAAGAAAATTTGCGGCACGCTTTGCTTTTTTCTATTTTATCAAAAGAAAGGCAGTGGAAAGTTATCGTAACCGTTAACGCACAACGCAATTGCCAACAAATTATGATTAATTTAAATCACGCATTGACCGAAAAACGACTGGAATGGGCTAGGAGACATGGCAAAGTGATTTCGTTACACGACAATGCGCCGTCTCAAACAGCAAAACTAGTGAAAGAGAGTTTGAAATCGCTTGGATGGGACATCTTTTCGCATCCGCCGTACTCCCCTGACCAGGTGCCATCAGACTATCACCTCTTTGCATTAATGGGGCACGCGCTCGCAGAGCAGCACTTCAGCGATTTCGGGAAAGTTGGAAAGTGGCTTGACGAATGGTTTGCCGCAAAAGACAAACAATTTTTCTGGCAAGGTATTCATAATTTACCTGAAAGATGGGCTAAGTGTTTAGAAGCCGAAGGCCAATATTACGAATAAACTCAAAAATGACAAATTTTGAAATTTAACTTCAAAATTTTGTTTCAAATGTTTATGTTTATTTTACCACAAAATCCGGAAAAAACTTATGCATACACTTGGAACGATTGGTCACTAAATAGCCAGGCTAAGTTGACAACTACTTCGCTAACTGGATAATGGTTGGTAATGGTAAGACGTCAGCCGTCAGCTATCTAGCATTATATGGATGGCGAAGTTTCTCGAGTTTCAGTTATGTTATACCCACCGTTATAAAATTATCTAGTCATTTATTTTCTTCTGAGTAGTACCTATTGTACATATATATATATATATATATATATATATATATATATAATGACCAATTGAATGAATTCATATAATTTCCTAGTATATTTTTTCCTCCGAATTATTTTAATTCGTCGAAAGAAATGCTTTCGTCGAAAATACTCTTCGAAACATATACTCCACGTAACTAAACACTAAAGAGGCCCAAATTGTATTTGGAACTTTTCAGAAACTTAAGCATTAGCGGGCAAGTTTTCCTGGTAACACATGCTTGGGTTGCCACTAATGGACTACAGTCTTACCAACTTTTACCGAGACGCAATATAAAAAAGTTGTTCCAACTGAAAATTGCTAAGCAGTCTCATCCGAGTACAAACTTTTTGTGTCTAACGAAATAATCTAAGAACTTTGTGGCTGAACAAAAAAAGTGTTAACAAAGTTTGTACAGTGTTTGATATGCCTTCAAGTTTCAAGATGTACCTATTATGAATAAGCTTAAACACATTTTTTCAAAAATTTAATTGTAATAATTAGTCCCAATAAATAATATTAAAAAAAATCATTTCTAATGTCATAATTTATAACTATAGGGCGCTGTATATTTGTTACTTTTCTGCTTCGAGAGTCGAAGCGCTATTTTCATCTCTATGCTTTTGTATCTTATAATATATGTATTTTTTGTGCACTCTGCGGTCTTGTCTTCGTCCGACCTACATTTTCCATGAAAGTTTTTGCTCGTATTACTTATTTCATTTAAAAAATTGAATCCGTGAAACCCACTGATTTAAATATTACATTCAATTACACTTTTTATTATAAATCGCTTTGTACGGTTTCTGTATCTAGTTAGTGTAAAGTACTATTGCAAATAAGCTAGATCCATAAAATTACCTCAGCCAAATTATGAGGTCTTTGTTTGGTTTTTGTAGTAATTTGATAGGATATAATACACTAAACAGTTGAGATTTTCTACACAAACACAATTTTGTTACTATAAAGTCTTTATAGCTATTGCTCAATTTAAATTAAAATAAAATTGCAGTAGGTATAATATTATTAGTCCCCCGATTATTTTTATTATAGCAGGCAAACAGACCATGTGATGGAAAATTGTTACCGTCGCCTATGAACGTTTTAAAGTTCCCATCAAAAATTATTGGAAGGTTTTGTGGCCAGCTATTAAGGAACGTTCCCGACCAGTGAAACTGGTTTGGGAATATAAATTATCTTATATATAAAAATCAATTGCTGTTCGTTAGTCTCACTAAAACTCGAGAACGGCTGGACTGATTTGGCTAATTTTGGTTTTGAATGGTTTGTGGAAGTCCAGGGAAGGTTTAAAGGGTGAGTAAATATGAAAACAATTATATATAAGCTATGATATAAGCTAGTTCATTTATATTTATTTTACATTTGTGATAGAACTTGATTTGTAATTTTAATATTTATTTTTTAATTCTCAATATTCAAATCGAAATACTTATTTTAATTTTAGGTATGTAACTGAGACGAATAAAATTGAACTTTTAAAGTAATACATGTCAAATAAACTTAGAATCAGTAGCAACATTTTGAATATATCATCCAAAGAAAGAGAAATATTATTGAATACCTTAAAACCGACGCATATGGCTCAGTGTCTGGGATAGTAGCGACCAAATGATTTTTATTTATTATATTCAGGTGTGAAGTTACATTTTTATTACGAATTTATTTTTATACAACTCTAGGATTTTACAGCTTTTTTGTATAAACTTTATTATTAAAGTTATAAATATCTTATATGTAGATGAATATTTTGTTATTCTAGACGGTTCTTTGTATCAACGATCTAACCCATAGAATCGGAAGACATTGTTTTTTTTATGTCTTGGTCTGTAATCACTCCAATTGAATTGTGCACATCAACTGTAGGCTTGAAAACAAAAGCTCCTATTTGTTTTTTAAAATAAAAATACTCTTCTCTATCAAGTGCTGTATAGAGGCGGTGCTGTATACAATATACTGTTACGAGTGCGGGACTCGAATTAAAATGCCGTTGGAATTACTATAGAATTTATTAGAACTATACAAACACGTATAAAACAGGTACAAATATAACTGAATACAAGTAGTACAACGTAATACACAATTCAACAACACGCGAAAAGTCCGTCACTATATAGCTTATCGAATGTACACACGTCCTGTTTCGCTTGTGACCATCGCTAGACTGCCGATCTCCCCATTGGGCCATTGCTGTATACTGCCCCGATACAATATGGCTGCCCGCCCGCGTAGATCGAATTTCTTAGAATTCGTAATCTGCACACCTGCCTAATTATGCCTGCAAATGGCCATAAACGAATACAATACACAATAGCCTGTTTTCTAATTACAAATTTTAAATATAAGGTAAACAAAAGAAGTCCAAATGCCAAAAAGGTAATAAACTGCAGGTGTGCATTGGTCTTTGTCGGTCGTAACAATACAATAAAATATAGACGAATCTGAAATAGCAAACAATAATAATATTTTTCGAGTAGAAATCAAACCAACAGAAGGGTATATTGATATAAGTTGACTACTGTAACCATTATACTAAACACGCATCGTGTATCAATCTATACAGTGATATTTAGGTCGACCAACTGGGGTCCAATTCTGCTATTTCAAAATCTTCGTGTTGCGAAGATATTCAAAATACGATTCCATTGCGATAGTGTCAAAAATTTGTATTCTACTGATCCATAATATCTTCTCGATATCGTCGCGGCAAAATTGACACAAGTACAAAAATATATTATCATTAGTTATAATGGCGTTAGCGTAATGAAAATTGAAAAGCTACCAAAATTTTTGGACATTTAATTCGCGAGTTTCCGCTTCTAAATGTTCATAAAGATTAGAGTGGCGTACTGCGCGTCACGCCATTCGAATTAGCTGAATACCGAAATCAAGCAAACCTGCGATTGAGACGATAGTATCTAGCAATTTTGACGAGATAGTTATAACAGAATTGGGCCCCTAGACGTCGTGACTGGTTGCCACACAGGATCATCGGAACCGTCTTTAATTTCCGTAGCCCCAGTTTATGTGGTTGATCAGGATAGTTAGTTGTTCCACTATGATACAGGGAAATCAAAACTAGAATACTACCACTTCCGGAGAGGTATGTTGTCAATGACGAAATACGCCTCGAAGAAAAAACTGACAGTAAGCAAATACGACACACGCTTTAGTACAATTAGTATTTGTATTTTCTTAATTTAATGTTTTAAAAATATATGAAAAGTGTAAAAAGTACTCTCTTATTTCACTTCGTACTTGGTTACATTGCTTTTAAATTCCAATTTATTTTGGCTATATTTAAAAATATATGAATAACTGGCGAACTTCATACCGCCATATTTTCTGAATCCTAAAAGACTTTGTTTCATGACACAAAAACAAAATCACCAAAATTGGTCCAGGTGATTAGAAGGATTCTAGAATCCGATCTCAGCGCCACCTACCGGTTCTAATTGTGAATCTAAACCACCCGGGAACCCACTCAAACACACAACAACAAAATCACCAAAATCGCTCCAGGTGATTAGGAGGATTCTAGAACCCCATCTCAGCGCCACCTACCGGTTCCAATTGTGAATCTAAACCATCCGGGGAGGAATTCAAAAACGCAAAACAAATATCATCAAAAATCGGTAAAGTCGTTCTCAAGTTATGCTCGTACATACATTTCTACGATTCATTTCTATATATAAGATTATTTTCTAAAATAACACTCTTCCTTTGTATTTGGGTATATACTACTATGCAGATATAAGTATGTAGGTATAAGTCTATCTATAAATTTAAGTAGTAGCAAAGTTCGCCACAAACGCAGGCAAAGGAATCTTTAGTCCTTACAGCCAATATTGATGTATAAGTCTTCATATAGTAGCTGAGTTCTATTATAGGCGACAACTAACCCCATTCAACGGCGTTTTGTGAAAACTCGAAAGGCCACATTTGACTATACAGTTCTCATTTCTCACAAAACACATAATTACTACTCAAATTCAAACTATCAATATCCACTATTTTAATATAATACTATGTAGGTTTATCTATAAATTTAATTCATATCTTTAGCTTCAATAGCTCCTGACTCGCAAAAATGTGGACATCGGAGTAAGACCGTTAATAATAATTATGTTATTAAAAGACGTTAATAAAATTATTATCTTATTAATAGTAGATTGTTACACGAGAAGTGAAAGTGACCTATTTAGGCATGAGATGATTTAGCGCATGAGCGTGGCGAGGGCGCTTTGAAAGGCCTATTTAAGCACTTGAACTATTAAAATCATAGTGGTGAACCACTCTGCTTTTCATTTCGAATAAGAGGAAAGTAAATAAAACTATTACTTAAACAAACAACTACTTCTCTAATGAAATCAGGCGTTAAATCCATATCTAAATCTGATGAACTCCTTTACGTGACGTATTCACATACGTAACGTCAAGTAACTTTTTTTGTCTGTGGCATTCTACGAACCAGTATTTTTTGGCACCCATGCTAGTAAATATTTAGCTTAAATTTATGTAAATTAAATAATAGTTCAGTAAAAAGTAATTTATAAGTATAAAATGATGTTACTATATATGTTTATATTTTTTTAATACAATTTATTATGCCGCGATTTAACAGTAGCTGTAAAAAAAGTTGTGACATGAGTGGCATCTGTTTATTATCCATGCTTCGCAAAATTTTTAAATTCTTTGACAGCAAGGAAAATCGTTTCCCAGGGACGAAAAGTACTGTTTTCATCCCTGTGATTAGGCAACTCCAAGCGTACTTTCAGAATATGAGAAATGAAAAAGAAATTTCACATATCAAGACGGTGAGACATAATACTTATTAATCCATCTACTTATATTTTAATGTAAGTGGAAATAATATTTCATAGAAATACAGCTGTAAAGGAGACGGATACGCTTTCATGGATTCTTGGGCCCAGATTGTAAAAATATGAGACTGATTTTAAGATTTATTTTTATTATGTTGATATTTTTAATAGCCTTAGTTATTATATATTATTGATTTACTCGTGTGGTGTAAGTGTTTTCATATTATTTTTCTTTTTCTTTCCTTTTATTGTGTCTTGGTCTTATAAGTATGCACTGTTTGCTATAACTCCATTAATTCTTCAAAAAGTTATTCTGTAACATACTTCTGTATAAAACTAATTAAAAAAAAGAGCACTTGAGATATAAATAGAATAAGAAATATAAATAAAAACAATATTTAGCTAGACGTGTTGCTGGGGAGTTTCTTGCCGCTTCTTCTCCTTAACAGCAATAACACGTTGCGAAGCGGTGTACATAGAATAGGAAGAAAAATTAAATTGTAAGCTATATTTATGACCTTCAAAAAGTGTTCTCCAGTGGAACTTATTTTGAATAAAAACTTTTGAATTAGAATTTGAATTTATTTATTCTGGAAATTAATTCACATAAATCGATTCTGGTAATCAATGACTTATTTTATTTGTGACTATATTTTTAAGATTTCTCGTCTTCCAGATAGATGATTTAGGGCTGATATTTTCCATTCTGTAATCGAAATATATAACACTTTTTTAAACCATATCTCAACTCATTACATTTCTTTGGCCCAAAAGTCCACGTCTCCTTTAACAATCTAGCATGTCTTACACTATCTAGACGACAACTCACGTTCACGAATCAACATGTCTCTCAGGTACAGACTAATTTAACTAACTCAATTATCGTATTGTGTACCCACCAAGATTGAGCCGTGACAGGTGAAGAGATAACTAGCGAATGGAGTCGCGAATTTACTCGCATTTTGATTATAAAGACAGATTTATATATGCGAAGGCGATGCATTATCCGATATACTATCTTCAAAACGGCTTGTAGAAAGTATATTATATTGGTGTTATTTATTTTTTTTGTAAATAAATATTGGTAAATATACACACTGCCTTATAACGTTATATTTAATACTTTGATTGATTAAAATGTCGATCGAGAAATCACCATGAGTGATAGGACCCCCGATTGTACTTAAATATTAATTTTCTTGATTTTATGTAGCATAATTTTATGTAGCATAATTACAATAAAACCTATTCTATCTACAAGCTATAATTTGCATGTTTAGTTAAGAAAATCATTATTTTTGTACATATTGGTAACACCTTTTCTCAATAAATATTTGATGGGAACTATTTTTGAGTGCACCACGCCTGACTACCGAAAACTAATCGATTGAGACTGATTTTCATCTCAAGTGAAGCAATGGGTAGGTATATGTAAGTATTGTTCGAAATTGTCTTTGATTAGTTAGTTTTAATACAACTTGATATTCGCGCCAGCCTCGTTTATAAACGTCAAATTAGCATCAAAAGATGCACAGAGGGTCCAAAGCGCCTTCTTCTGGGAAGTCAGTGAAATTGTCACGTATCTAAATATACTGGTAGGTATAAGACCTAGCATAACATTCCACTTTGTTTTGATACTTGCCATATTTGTAATTATGTTAATTAAAATTAATTAATTTGATAACTTTTAGGCCTCCTGGTTTGATTGCAGTTGTACTGTACAGTATATATGCAACCCGAATTTTGACGACTTCACATAAAAAGTCTTTGATTATGTATCTTGCTTGCTTGTATATCTGGTATCAAAATAATATGATACAAATATGAATTCCCAAGATTTCGATTACATACTGAATTTAACAAAATCTAAAAGCTATCGAAGCTTGTTTAGTATAACGTACCCGTTTTAACCCAAGTTTTAAAATGGTTTTACAGGATGAAAAGTAAGTTGAAAGTGGGCGTGTGCTCGTCAGAGTATTAAGTAATTTGAAGGGTTGAACTCCACCCCAGAGGCCTTCATCCATCACAGGACTCGCTCAATTGACATCGACGTCAACGCTTAACCCCTAGTTGCTAACATACGGCTCACATGAAGCTGGATTTTCGCGAAAATTCTATTTTACGTAAACATTATAAAGAAAAATATATAATATATAAAAATATATAAATAGTTAAATTACGTTTAAATTTCTTTTTCACTGAAATGTTTTCATACATTCTTGTTAAAACAAGCAATCACAATCAATAAAGTGTTATCATTGATTCACTCAATCATTGAAGAGCTTAACAAGTCCGTGCACAAAGAAGGGTTAAGTAAGGGTGAAAAAACCCTGGTTCCAATATTTGATTACGATATCATAAAAATGCATTTCGTCTAAAATACCCAATATGTTAACATAAACAAACGGCTATCCTTGATTTTTTTATTTATTTTTTACTTAGTTTATTTAAAAGTTAAGGGGCGACACAATTTTCACAACTTTGGAGCTAGTATTCCGCTACCGTATTGACTTCTTTAAAAAGTCATTAAGTAACATGCTATGATTTTTCAAGACGTAACTAGAATTATCCGCGCAGGAACGGAGAAAGAATACAATTTCCTGCGGCTGGGCGGCCTGTCGTAAGAGGCGACAAAACAATCCACCGCCAGGTGGTAGGCCATTTGCCTTCTGGATAGCTGCCACCCCTAGTTTAGAGCATGCCGCCATAACAATCTTGAGTTATGTTTCAGCATTAGTGGCAAAGTTCCAGCAGCCCTTTAGTAAGCGGTAGCACATCGGCAGCACCTTTGTTGTTAAAAATGTCCATAGGCGTAGTAACCGCTTTCCATCAGGTGGGCGGTCTGCCTGACTGCGGAACTCATGCAATAAAAAAATAACGATACTTCAACCCTACTATGTACAATCAAAATTTATATACAACCGTTAATTAGATACATGTATGCCGACCACCACTAATATTTATTTTATTCGCGATTTATCCAAGTAACTAATACACTTTCCTGGTAAGTTTTATAAACATGAACGTAGTTGTTTCTGAGAAAAATGACTGTAACAAACACAAACTGACAAACATGGCGAGGTATTAAGGGCGTTTTTGTTAAAATGGGTACGAAACCCTAGAGAATAATGTTATTTACTTCTAGGAAAAAATTATAACAATATACCCTTTGCAACTATGAAAATTAGATGTCGATAACAATAAGGCCATTAAAATTAGTAGACATGTAAAACTATCTAAATGGAAGATTTACGTACATATTCTGCTCTCACATACT
Organism: Dendrolimus houi; assembly: GCA_039645545.1. Taxonomy (NCBI): domain Eukaryota; kingdom Metazoa; phylum Arthropoda; class Insecta; order Lepidoptera; family Lasiocampidae; genus Dendrolimus; species Dendrolimus houi. The sequence goes on from CM077132.1 coordinate 13,858,619, forward strand.
GGCACGTCAACGGTCATGATTCCTGTCTATCAACCTTAAAAAATATCGTCCGTAACATCTTTTCGGGCACATAAATTTTTAGTAATATACTGAACAATACTCACCAGTGAACACAAAAAAGGTTGACGGTATAATAGATTGAAAATCCTAAAATATCAATTACGAGTCTTTTATGAAAAGCTCTTTTTTATATATTAGCACTTAAAAGTTAAACATAACAATTAAACATAAATATACACAAATTTAGAGAGAATGAGTGAAAGTAGAAGCACAAAACAAGTGTATAACAGCACTGATTGGTACAATTAGTGCCGATAGACTACCAAATCTCAGACATATTAAAGAAAGGTCACATAAAAAGCACCTCAAATAAACGTGTGTATGAAGTGATCAATGAAATTAGATGGATCGAAAAGTTGTCAGAATCATCGCACGGCGTAGTGGAGAACCTATATCGCTGCCTACCCCCGCGTGGGGAACAACCGTGATAATATCTATGTATATACCTTGTTTTTTCTTACAAGATAGATTTTGGATAAAATTTTAAACATCATTAAATAGTGTAATTCATTGGAAAAATCTTGTCTGTAATACGAAAATGATCTTCCGAGGAAAAACAATGTATAGATCTTTGTATATTAGACAATGAATTTGTATTATATATTCAATGCGAATACGTGGATTTCAGTAAAAATAAATTAAAACAAATATTATATTAATTATTCCTCTACAAAAAGAATAATTATTCTGAACCCAAATAATAATTATTTTGAGTCAATATTACGGAATTAATAACCATTCTGAGAGAACCTCGAGGTTGGTTTTAGCCATTCATTTACAAAGTATCCAAGTTGCACTCTCAAAACTCATTAAAAGTAAATCCGGGTGCATTTTCTAAAGACGCTAAATTAAAGCTGGTTTAGACTAGGCGCACACGAAACAATTTTGATCAAGTTTCAATATTTTGGTTAATGTTGGTTAGAGATAAATTTTTACTAAATATTTTTATCTGATATTTTGAGAATATTAATTAATAGGTATATTATAATAACTTATAGATTTAAAGTCATCATCATCATCATCCGGGTGTTAAATCCCGGTTGCGTTCGGAGCGTTCACTCCGATACCCAGGGTCCGCTTTCCTACTTTTTTCTACTCCACTTCGAGTGGTCTTCAGCGTCCTCCGTTTTAAGACCATTGATACGCATGACATCCTTCACAATGTCAAGCCAGCATTTCTTGGGCTTTCCTCTTCGGCCGGGACCTAGCGGAGGCGGCATAGCTAGATTTTTGGTCCCCACATAATTAACCGGTCTCCGAAAAACGTGGCCGTACCAGCGTAAGCGAGACTCTTGCAGTTTGTTTGCTATGTCACGGAAATGAAGACTGCTGCGGTGCGGGAGTTCCTGACACGGTTTTTTCGCGTCACTCCACAAATTCATCGCAGCATATTCATCTCCTTGACACGAAATTCTTGCTTGTGTCGCTTAAGTACAGGCCACGCTTCACTGGCATACAAACGGACAGGTGTAATGATGGATTTATAGACCTGTCCTTTTAATTTAACCAGAATTTTGGGGTTACAAATGACACCTCTCCCCTCGAGCCATTTTCCCCAAGCTGCTGAGATACGAGCCTTTACGTCGTGATCAATATCCCCGGATATGCTAAATACAGATCCAAAGTACTTAAACTTCGTGCGCTCGACCGTATCTTCGCCTATGCGCATGGATGTGGGATCTGTAGTGTTGCAGGCCAAGTACTCAGTCTTCGCTACATTTAAATTTAAAGTATGATTTATAAATAATATAAATAGGGAAGTATAACTAATGGGTCTATAATTGAATACCTCCATTGTAAGCAAAGCAACTATACGAATATTTCAAAAAGTTAAAACCATTGACAATGTTCTTGAATGAAAATTATTGAGCAAGATTCGTTTCTTGACTATTTATATTGTCATTACATAAGCTTAAAGTAAAACTGTCAAAGATTAGACGCGATAATAAACTTCAATACTCTTCTCATAAGTCATAGTAGCTTACTGGTTAACAACGTTGTCGCGTTTCAAATTACGTGTGTTGAAATCCCAGCCAGGAAGCGTGCACGAATTTACAGTTTTTTGTCGTATTGTGCATAGTCTGACAATCACCCTGTGCTAACGATGACGAAAATATTGTGATGAAACCTGCACATCGAGCTAACTGATGCAATGTTTCTAATCCACCAATCCGACTTGGACAATCGTGGCGGGTATACAATATAACTTTTTTTACCAAAAAGTTTAAAACTTTTATTTGCAGTCAATTTTGTCATAATCCGCTTGAATAGTCCAAGAGACAGAAAAGACAAAATGTAGCCTTCGTTTTCAAATGTTTGTTGTAGTAGTACATTTTTATCATGGTATAAGTTCGCGTTTGATAGCTATATCACCGGACATTAAATGACGATGCGATCTTGGATGGAGCATGCTTATCTAAAACATACCTATTCACTCAGGACTTGAAAACCATTGGTCTATATTAAGTCGGGGAACATAGACTCCGGCAGATTGTTCAACTCGACAGTGGTGTGCAAAAAAAAATGGAAGCAAAAAGTTTAGTCCTAACCAATTTGTATTTAAAAATGATACTTGAAAAAAGAGCATGTGTTACCACCTTAAGGATTCATGGGAATTTTCTTAAAATTGCGAGCGGTGAGCGCGCCTCATTTGGCACTATTGAGCCGTTTCCTCATAGTTCAATGCGGAGCCTTCTGTTTAAATGCAGCTAAGATTGAATCGTTTCGAATTCTTCTCTTTGAATCTGAAAGACGTCTACGCCAAGTTAAAAATTTACTGTGGCCTTATTTGTAGGAAATTGTAATTTAAAATTTATGTATATGATTTCATTAAAATCCTTAAATATACAATCAGCTATATAAAAAATATTATTAAAACTCTAGAAATAATAAATGTAAAAGAATATGTATATAATATAAATATTTATATGATTGTTTTTTTATAAAAATATATTATTTTTATGAAAATCTAGCAATGACTAAAAAGGAAAGGGGGAACAAATAAGAAATGTAATAAAAAAATAGATAAAACTCAATTTCACTAACAATTAAGTTCTTCAGAACAAAATACAAATGAAAAAATATCCAAAATATTTTCTAAGGCGGATATTAGACGGATCAACCATATGGAATCAATCTGGTTGAATGGTACAGAACTGAGAGAATATGACGGATTCATAGAGAAGAATACATCAAACGATTAAAGCTTTATGTTTACATGTATTACCTTGGTTGAATCATTCAAATTGAAAGACAGAAATGGACCGTTCCTCATGTCATAAATCAGTTTCTAAGAAATCTTAACAGATGCCACTGTACATTTCTTACTTATAATAAAAACACGCTAACGTGCTCACACGTCACCTACACCTTTTCAATTCATACTTACCTGGTGTAGGGGACACCGTGATCAATAAGGCGGTTCCCCCAGAGCGAGGCCTTTCCATTGCACTGCGGTTAGGTTGATCCCTGCGATTATCCCTAATGTGGATAACTCGGGCGCGTCATTTTTGATAGTGGGGACTGCGTACGCGCTGTCTCCTCCACAAATATAAGTTCTAAGACATTGCGACATTGCATTTCAAATAATGCATTTAATCCTTAGCTACATTTGCGTAACAATCACTTATGGTAACATTATCGCAGGGGTTAGCACTAGAAGAAATATTTATAAGAAAACCCAGCTATGACTAAAAAAATTAAGGGAAACAAGTAAGAAATTTAATTAAAAAAATTAGATAAACTCTAAAAATTTAGTTTTTCTGAAGGTAAATTAAATACGATAAATCTAAAATATTTGAATGAGTTATATATTTTAAAGCTGATATTAGACGCATAATCCAGATTGAATCAACTTCGTTAAAAGCACAGAATTGAAGGGATACGACGGTTTTTAGTAACATTAAATAACACAAGTTTATGTTTATATTTATCACTTTGGTTAATTCATGCAAATTGAAAATCTGAAATGAACCATCTAATGTCGGCTTAAGATAGAATATTTTCTATGGCAGTGAAAAGTTTCTAAGAAATATTAATAGATCACCTTAAAGTACATCTTTCAATTCATACTTACCTGGCCTAGGATACACTGTGATCAATAAGACGGTCTGACTGCGTACGTGCTGTCTCTCCATATTTGTAAATTATAATCAAGTACCCAGTGAATGAACCTCTTCCATAACTTTTACAAGACTAAGAATCTTAAATCTATCGTTACTCGTTAAAACAAAATGCATTTTATCACTTAACACACTTAGTCAGTTTTTGAGGTTAATTATATAATATACTAGGATATCCCCGCGAATTCGTCCACGTCGGGCAGGTAACCAAGATTACAGTTATTTTGCCAATATTTAAAATCAAAGGGTATTTTCAGCACGGCAGCGGATTTATTATTATGAAAAAGAACGTAAATTATTGTTTTAGTACAAGTCATATCTAAGTCTACTGAAATTCATACTAAGCAATTTAAACCGTTCCTGGGAAAATTCCCGCGGGATTCCCGGGATAAAAAGTATTACACATTTTACTATATAAAATTTGCTATCGATCAGGGAAAAAATCGCATTGGAATCCTATTTCATTTCAGTCTAGTCACTTTAAATTGTTCCCAGAGAAAAATTCTTGCGGGATGTCCAGGATAAAAGGTATCGCTGTTTTTAAGTCTAAGGATTTGTTGTCGATCAGTGAAAACAACATCAAAATCTTCCAGCAGTTTTTACGTGAATCTCGAACAAACAGAAAAGAATTCTAAAAAAAATTCATCGTTTTCTCCATCGTTTATATAGTCTATTCCAGTTGTTTTTTTTAGTAGCTTTAATGTGCAGACACGGCAAGTTTAGAATTTTATAATATTATAGATAATATAAATAGACTAACCTGAAAAACCGACTATACAATGTACTCTTTAGTCTATACTAGAAAGAGATGAGTTTGGCTCTAACAGCTTTACTTGTATTTATAAATATAATATATAAATATAAACTTTCCAAACGCTAGATCTCTTTCTCTCTCTATCTCTCTCTTTCTTACTTCTTATTATTATAGATGTCTGGAAATTACAAATAAATAGAACGTGAAGTCTATTGTAGTTGTAACCACTATCCAATATAAAATAAATATAGGAAGAAATATCGTCAATTCGATTATATTGTTATAGCAAATCTAATAAATACTGAACCCTTTAATGACATACGCATGACGTTAGCAAACCTATTTTAATAAGAAAAGTTACAGATGTAGATCTCCGTAGTATAGATGTCTACCTATATAGATCTAGATTTCAGTAAATCCGCAAAATAAAGAGCCAACTCGAGATCCCAAACGTTTCAATTAATGCATATGTTACTATATCATGTCTCCTTTGTAAAAAAAGTGGATTTGCCAATAAATAAATTACCCTTAATTTTCTATATAATGAAAAAAATACTATGCTTGCAGGGTCATTGCAATCCTGATAATAATACATTATCAAAATTTTAATAATGTAGAAAGGATCAAACGGTAATTGCGACTGAAAGGGTGGTGTATACATGAGTTTAGAGATTAATCTCATTCTCTTTTCTTTCACCTTCGCCCAATTACTTGGGGTCGGCACAATAATTGTCTTTTTCTTCCACACTCCTATGGCATACGTCTTCTGTCACACCACAAATCATCACATCACCCTGTACACAATCCATCTATCTCTTTTTAGACTACCTTTATATTTTACATTAGATTAATCTCAATGTATTGTATAATAATATATAATATTGTAGAATAATATATAATAAAGTACTATATATACTACCTAGTTTCCTTCGTCTAAAGTAATTTAACAAAAGTAAGCCACTAAGCTCCAATGCACGTAAACAAAGTGAAATCCATTTCAATAAATTATCGAAGGAACAGCTATGTCAGCTATCTGTGTCAGCCTGCAGTCGTCTACGGTTCGCTACAAGAGAAGAGGGACGTATTCTAGTTGCCTGTTTATTTAATAAGGTTGTGCTGTCCCGATAAGCGCAGGCATTGTGCGCCTGGTATACTGAAGACTTTTAAAAGGACAGACAGGTCATTTAAAAAACAAATAAAACTACCAGACAAACACAATATAAATCCTCCAATTCGGCCTGCTTACGTAATTGTTTTATTAAAAATCGCCATAACAATGCATGCTCCCAAATCAGAATGTTATTAATGAATGAGAGGTGGTCTTACATTAGTTGTATTACTTGTTCTAGTTACTTTGGAATAAATATCTACCGGTACGAAAAAAACGATTATGCTATACAAAGACCGTAGAAAGAAGAGAAAAAGAAAAAATAACATTCAACCGTTATTTAAAGCTTAGCGAAAATTTAGTTTACGAATTTTTATTCTACACAGAACTTGTAAGTTCTAGACCCTTGTAAATCATAATTATGCTTGCTAAAGTTCAAAATACTATATCAAAAATTATATAATTTCATTAGTACTAATAGTAGTTTTTTTTTAATTAAAAAAGTAATAAAATCACCTTAGCAATATGCAGTCAGATTTTCATTACATATACAATCAGATAGTTTTAAAAAGGTAAAATCAAAACGTAACACTTTGTTGTATTTTTAACAATACGACCATGGAAATAGATTCTTTTTCCATGATACGATGAAATAAATTAGTATTAATAAGAGTCCATTTTATTTTGTTTTCTTTTTTTATAGGGCTTATGCAAAGGTGCGTCAATTCGAATATGGTATAAATTACATTATTTTGCATACAACATATTATCAAGAAAGTCTAATGAATTCAGTATATTTCAGAAGGGGCATCAACCACGATTGGTTGAATAATTTCAAAGTATTTGCAAAAACTATATTCTAAACAGCACAAATATTCTCATTTATCAACTAAACAAATGCATGGACATAGATCTAGATGTTTCAAGTTCACTTCAAGAACATAACAACATCAGCCGTTAAATCTCGTGATTCGGCTTGATATCACGCCATTTAAATACGAGGTTGCTCTAATAGAGTGAATCACTCTAGGCTGTCACCCCAATCCGCCAAATGCGCTGTGCTTGGCAAACACCGATATTAGTTTTCTCCAAAAGTACTCTTCTTAAGTGTTTCCCTCTATATTTCACTTTGAATTACATCGTTATAATAAGTAGCCATGTAATTTACATAGAAAGCAGTTTTGGCACTTTCTAGAAAAATTGTTTTAAGTGCTTTGTTTGTGCGAAATTTGGGCCTGAAAAGTTAATTTGTGAAATGACAGAAATTTGTAATAAAAATAAGAAGACTAACTTGTGTCGTGCAGTAAATATTTTGGGAAGATAATATGGTAAAATATTAAAATGTTTTCTAATTAATTACTTGCATAAATGGATTAAGTTCATATTTCCATATTAATTATTTTAAGCATTGATTCTTTTTACTATTTGTGTAGGATAATTCTTATATACATTTATCAACAAGTAAATAACTACAACTGTGAACCCCCGAATCTAATAACATATCACAGAAAATAAACTGTAATGTACGAAAACACACGAAAAGCCCCTTGAATGGAATTTATTTGGTAGCAAGTAAAAATAATAACTTTCGATTTTTATTCGTTATTTATAGTTTTCGTTTCATTTTTAACTAATTGGTACAAACCTGTAAAGTTTGGAATATGTCCTGCAATTTGGAGGAAGTCCCATATAACCGGGCATATAGTCGGCGTCAATGACGCAAATTATTATTTTCATCATATTCGTTACATCTATCTTCCTATAATGGAAACGATGAAAATTATTCCGTTCAAATCAAATCAGTCAATGGATGCGTTCAAATTAGGTGCAGTCAAATGACCAACGCAAATTGATATTTAATTAATGTAGGGAAAATAGAACATTTTGTTCAAAAACAACCCTTTCCCTTAGTTTGTCGTTTAACATTCTTTCACAGAAATTGTCTTTACAAGCAAAACTATGATATTATGGCATAATAAGCCGAGCCGTGTTTATTTTTTTCAAAATCAGCCGATTTGTTTCCTGACAAGTGTAGTTGATTTTTCAAAAATCCAATGATACTACTTTAGTTTTCGTCAAAATCGGCCTCGAGACTTATTTGAGTGTTTTTCGGCTATTTAGCATAGATTAGGAGTTGAATTTTTCAAGTGGGCTTTCAGGGCCAAAGCTGAAAGCCCGCTTGAAAAATTAACCTGTATATACCCATATACATTTCGAAAATTACATATAGTAATACTAGAGTTTAACCCCCGGCTACGCAGCGGGTCAAACTTTAGTGCGTGACTCTTGTTTAGAGAGCAGGCGTTAATACAGGTTAAATTGTATTATATTTTTATGTTGGTGCTATTTGTCTTCGGAAGATTTATTTCATTTTATATCGCAAATTATCCCATTTCCTGGGATGAAAAGTATCTATGTATACCATTTTCGGTATTCAGACAGACAGATAGAGTTACTATCAAATATTTTTTATAGATTATAATTTTTTATATCAATAAACTTGAGAAATGATTGGTCTACCATACAAACTTTCATCCCCTGTTTCAACTCGTTCTAGTTTTATTTATATATCCCCCGTCTATCTATTTGTAAACTACATAAATGACCAAAACTATAAAAACTATCAAATTACCAAAACTACCAAAAACTACTAAAACTACTAAAAATACCAATAACTACCGAAACTAACAAAATACCAATACTTCCAAAAACTACCAAAACTCCCAAAAACAACTAAAACTACCAAATACTACCAAAAATACCAAAAACTACTAAAATCACAAAAACTATCAAAACTACCAAATTGACTAAAATAAATAAAATGACGAAAATGGCAAACCACAAATAAAAAACCTATCCCATTTTGTGGAAATACATCCTTTACATAAATTTATCCCATAATCCGGGATAAAAAGTATCCCTTGGTATTATATTTACATGTATGCCGAATTTCAGCCAAATCGGGTAATTAGTTTTTCCGTAAAAGCATAACAAACAGACAGACAAATATATTTTTATCCCGGAAACTATCCCATTTTTCAGGATAAAAAGTATCATATGTTCATCCTCGGCATTGAAAATATATATACTAAGTTTCAGCCAAATCGGTCCTATAGTTTTTCCGTGAAAACGGAATAGACAGATAGACAAAGAGACAGAGTTACTTTCGCATTTATAATATTACTAAGGATTATGTATGTAAACTCCGAAATCATTCCGAGAATATTCAGAGAGGTCTAAACTTAGATGTCAAAAGATAAAAATGCTTTTCACCTTTTCCAAGTGAAAACTCTCTTCCAAGAGCCCAACGTCTTGGTGCTCAGCCTACCAGAAAATGGCCATCTTCGAAATTAATGGATATTTTATTGCGTTACGTGTTAAATTACGCGTGAATGCAAAAATCCCACAAAATATGTTACTATGAATACATTTTATGGCTCTAATATGTGAAACGTGGACTTTTATCTCTTTTTTAAACATGATTTTCGTAATCAAAAGTACGTTGTTTTTTGTTTATTTGATGCTCATTAGATACTTTTCATTTTTAGGGTTCCATTTTGATATGATATGGATGACATTTTGATACAACAAAACTCTTGTAGAGTTAGTTGTTGTTGTCTAATGGTTCGTGTATTTTTTTCTATCTTGTTGGTGTACAATAAAGGGTATTGTATTGTATCTTATCGTATTATATTGTATTAGTTTCTTTATTATTGTATGTAAAAACCGAAATAAGTTTTTATGAAGTAAAATAAAGCTACTGCCTTAGGTTTGACACGCGGCATAGCCGTAAGAAAACAATGTCTCTTTTAAATAGTAAGAAGTATTTATTAATTTCTATGTAATTCTTCATTGATAGGTTCAACTAATATTAATAAATCACACAAAGAATTGAAATAATGTTCCAAAAGTGTATTTATACTAATTCATAACTGCTTTGTAATTTTTATTATTGTCAATATTATAAAATAACGTAATAAAGAAAACTTAGTTTAACTTGATTAATTAAAATTGTAGTTTCTTTGTCATATAAAATAAATTAAATGGAAACGAAGTCGCGAGGATAGCTAGTTTTAACACACGAAACAAAGAGTAAGTACTTTATGTTATAGAAGTAGATCTAAACAATACAAAGGACTTAAAATTGAAATCGGACCCCACTCAAGAAGATGCCACAATAAAATTTTATATGAAAACTTCACATACATTGTGGACAAAAGAGGACATTAAGGATAATCTATGTGTCGTGAAATCCGAACTTTTCCTTCATTACACTCTTTATGATACAGTAAAATGAGCCAATCTAAGGTCCCAAAGGTTCTAAGAATTTATTTCGGTGTAGCATTATCATGTAACATATTGTATTATTGGAACGATTTCTTCTTTGTAGAGTTCCGTAGTTAAATTACGAATACGGAATACTTAAAGTTTCGTCATGGGCACACATTCGTCTATCCATCTATCCTAGTATTTTACTCTAAAAATTTTGTCGTAGACATTCACGTTTATAAATTGAAGTATGGATAACATAAGATATCAAAAAATTCAATAATAAATATGCATGGCGGGCTTTACATTTTAAATGGGTACTTAATTTTGTACTGTTTGTGTCTTTCTTATTTCTATGTTTTCTTCTTTCTAAATGTACAAAATCTAAAGAAAAATATATAGAAGAAGAATGTGAAAACGTAGAGAAATATATAAAAAAAGGAAAAATTGATAAAGCATACAGTGTCATAAAAAAACTAGATATAAAATACAAATCTAAGAGTACAGCTATAACAGACGAGACTGGAAAAATCTTACTTGATAAGGTAAATATAGTAAAAAGATGGAAAAGATATATAGAGTCACTATATAATGGCAATGGTTTAAACGACGAAGATATAGAAGCAGAACAATTAGTAGAAAAATATGATCTAGGACCACCTATACTAAGAACAGAATTTAATAGAGCTTTGCATCAAATACAAATGGGAAAAAGCACCCGGAGAAGACGGTCTACAAATAGAACTAATAAAATATCCAGTATGTACCCCATTATTAGATGAAATATTCCATTTAATTCAAGATATGTATTTAACTGGTAACATTCCTAATGATTTCAAAATTACTAGAACTCTTATATTGCCAAAAAAAATAAACAGTCTCAATTGCGAAAACTACCGCATTATAAGCCTCATTTCACACGCATCTAAAATATAATGATCCAGATCCAGTCCAGATAATTCAAAATAGAATGAGACCAAAAGCCGAATGCTATATTAGTCCAGATCAATATGGGTTCAGGAGAGAAAAAAGAACCAGAGAAGCCATTTTAGCCTTAAGACTTATATGCGACAGAAGAATAGATTTAGATATTGACACACATATAGCTTTTATAGATTTAGAAAAAGCATTTGATAAAGTGAACTGGAAAGGAATGATGGAATGTCTAAAACACGTAGGTCTAGATTATAGAGATAGGCGAATCATATACACTCTTTATAAAAACCAAGAAACTGCTATACAAGTGGGAATAAAGAAGGAAAAAGCAATAGTGAAACAAGGAGTTAGACAAGGTTGATCCCTATCATCAGTTATTTTTAATATTTTTATTGAAACCGCTATAAATAAATTATAGATTTTAAACATGGAGGAATAAAAGTAAATGGAGAAAAGACACATTTTATACGTTTTGCAGATGATATAGCCGCTTTAGCAGATTCAAAATCAGAATTAGAAAGTTTAATAGAATACATGGATTCAGTATTTAAAGAAATAGGCCTAAAAATAAACACGAATAAAACAAAAATAATGACAATAGCGAAAAATATATACATACCAAGCCCAATAAAGTTAAGGGATCATACATTCCAACATGTAGACAGATTTAGATATCTAGGTAGCCTCATTACATCAGATTCTCGATGTTCAGACGACATAATAGCAAGAATAACAATTGCAAAAAGAGCTTTTATTAGTAAAAACTATTTATTTAGGTCTAAAATAGCACAATCCGTGAAAAAAAGTTTAATTCAAATTTATATCTGGAGCATGGCTTTATACGGGTGTGAAGCATGGACAATGACACAAAGAGATCGCGATAGATTAGAAGCATTTGAAATGTGGTGTTGGAGACGCATGGAAAGAATAAGTTGGAAAGAAAAAAAGACCAACGAAGAAGTACTGGCTATGGTAAAAGAGAAACGCACAATTTTAAAAACACTGGAGGAAAGAAGAGGGAAGATGTTTGGCCATCTGCTACGACACGACACCTTCTTACGTACGTTAATCGAAGGCAAAGTAGAAGCAAGGAGAGGGGAGGAAAGACCAAGGCGAGCATTCATGGATCAAATAAAAGAAAATGTGGGTGTCGTGTCATACATAGAAGTAAAACAACTGGCCCATAATAGAGAAGATTGGAGGAGGCTCCACCGACAGGAGCATATCTCTTAAATGATAGATGATGACTTAATTTTGAAGTAGAAATAATAACTAATACATTGTTTTTATCTAGAACTTATATATTTTCCTCTTTCCGACAAGGGCAACTACATTTGCTAGAACTCGTCAAAATGTTAAAAAAAGAATCTATCATTGTCAGTTGAGGCATTACGCATTTAGCAAAGAAAAGTGTGTTATTTAAAATTGGAGCTTCAACCTGTTTTACTATGGACATTGGCAATATCAATGCCAAAAACGTTGGAGCCAGCCACAAGAAAAATAGAATAGAATAATAATGAAGCTAAGTTGACGATCATTGTGATTTTATTTTTATATTGTAAATAACTAATGATAATTCTTAGAAAAAGGAAACGAAAATAACTAAACGAAGCCGTTCTTTATACTACACTGAGTTTGAGAAGATATGTAATGATTTTGATAGAGTTACGTAAAATGACAATTTTTTCATGTCCTTTTACTTTATTTTTGCAAGCATGCTTACGTGCTTTACTGGTACGACTAATTAAAGAAAAAAATAATATAATTGAAAATAAGGACACTAATGCCATCATTTCATCATGTTTCTATGTGTTCATTTTCTTTCAATCTTTCGGTATTATTTATTTAATATTATATAGAGGTACTTAATATTCGATTCTTACTACAAGGATGTGAGTTTGTAGAATATTGGGGCGGTTTTCATGAATTTTGGTATAGATGTAGGTACCTACTTTAGATACTTAACAGTTTCCGTAAGGCACGCCATGAGTTTTATGTGAAGCCACTTTGAAAACCCTGATTCTGAATAAACTTATTTAACTAATTTATAATATTATATAATAGCAGCCCATAAATGTCCTACTGCTGGGCTCGGGCCTCCCACTATAGGGGAACGGACAGTATACCCGCCACGCTTGTTCAAGGCGGCTTGGCAGGTATGACACATCGGTTATCTCTATGTGCAGGTTGCATCATGATGTTTTCCTTCACCGTTATTAGCACGTGGTAATTGTTACAATATGCACATTAGGTCAGAAAACTGCCTAAGTGGTGCATGCGTTTCGGCCAGGATCGAACCCGCGCCCTTTGAGTCGCGGACGCGTGTGCTAGCCATTACGCTACCACGATATTATTATTTTTATATTTTATTATATAATATTATATCTATTTCATAAAACAATTTTGATATAATGTTAGGGAAGACTTTCAATTTAACAGCACTTTTCGTACCGGAAAGGGTAAAAATCTTGAGTGGCTCTATAATGGCTGTTAGCTCAAATTGTACAACAAAGTGCTTCGCAGTTCAAGAGCTAGGTTAGCCAAACGTTTAGTTTACTATTAAATAAGGTTGAATGTTAATAAAATACTCTAAAAACATTCTTTACCTTTCCTTTACCTACCTAATCAATAGTGCGTGTCAGTCTCTCCGAAAGTTTGTCTCAAAAACCCTCAAGAGTTTTTAACGAAAATTCAGGGATTGAAATAAAAAATTGTCTTAATAGTATATTTTAGAATTAAGAATTTTCAAGCCTTAAATAAATAAATTTCTTTTTCTAGCAGACTTGAGAGATATGATTATTGTGTCAAAGTGCCGTGTAAACGAAGTAACGAGTACTGATAGTGTTCTGTTACGTCAAGTATATGGAATAGTTTATAGCTAGATAATTATCTAATTAACAAGGTTAAAACTGAGTAGTGTACAAGAACGTGCCAAACTCTGTCAATACAGAAACCAGACAAAACCTTCGGAGATGCATCTACGAACATATTTAGGTTTTACATATTTACACATATCATTTAAGATTTCTATATATATAATCTTAAGTTTAATGTTAAATTAATTAAGCAACAATTACGTCTAGAGTACAACAACACGTCGTCTTATTTTGTACTCCCCTCTCAAGCGGTCGAGCTCAACTCCCTTTTGGCGATAGAGCCACGGGCTCTCGCCCCTAGTGCGTCACCTTATCCAACGGGATAACATCATAGACGCACCACACAACTTATTTCAACCCCCATATGTTTTAATAAAATTTAACGGTACTAAAGAATACAATATAGTTACATATACAATAACAAAAGTAGCATAAAAATTATTTGAAAAATGTAACATATTTCTTAAGAGCAATAACTGGCCAAGTGTTTTACTTTATCTTTAGGAGTAACAATTATAAGTGTTAAGGAGACAGCTGACAGATAATTTGGTCGTTGGTCTGCAGAGGCTCAAAGTGCCCTTTACCCAAGAAAGGATGAATAGAAGCAGCAGAATATTGCAGAGTTGGTAGCCACTTGGCTGGGTTTCAGGAAACTTTAGCTTCGGAACAGTGCTGCTCGCTATTGTAACATCAACTGATTGATAATTTATTGCGCCATTACTCAGCGTGCATCGTATATTGTTTGCCAACTGTATTTACCAAGACACGATGCCCATTTAGGGATTCGTCTGCTCCATCGACCCTTCGATTGACGTGATCTTGTGAGCTCACTTCAGCTTACTGTTCTTGTGAGCTATGTCAATAATTTTAATCGTTTTACGAATATCTTTATCTAGAATTTTATCTATACGACAACGGCACGGTTTATTACCTGCCCGCATTTGGACTTCTTTTGTTTACTTTGTGTTTAATATTTGTAATTAGAAAAGCCGCCTATTGTGCATTGTAATCCTTTATGGTAGGTAGTGGCCAGATGTTCTACGAATGCCCGAATGGAGAGATCGGCAGTCAAGCGACGATTACGATACGAGCAAGACGTGTGTACATTCGATTCGATGAGCTATATAGTGACGGACTTAGCGCGTGTTATTGAATCGTGCAGTTTATACTGGTTGCGTCCAGTTATATTTGTACCTGTGTTATACGTGTTTGTATAGTTGTAATAAATTCTATAGTAATTCCGGCGGCATTTTAATTCGAGTTCCGCACTCGTTATAATATGTATATACATTTTTATTAACAACTCTACAGGACTCAAGTTCCGTACCCTTTTACAGTTTAATTTCTAAGAAAGTTTCTAAATTTTATACACGCTTATTGATTATTTTTGTTATTGCGCTTTTATATTATGTATTAGTCTTATTGTCAGCGTATCCGTTCCACCACCACATGTCATGATAGGTAAGACACGTTACTCAAATACTGTCAAAGCTTGAAGAAATTGTTTTGTATTTTTCTTTTCATGTATAAATACCTATTCTTTAAATACTTCATATATTATAATAATGGGTTTTAGTAAATTGTTTAATAATTTCAACATTCTTAATGCAGAAACAGGCGAAATTTAAATTAAATCATATTTTTTATTTTTAAAAAGACATTTTTAGGAAAGTATTTGATGCGACCCACGAGAAGGCTGGTTTATACTTCGCACAGCGAATTAGCAATGCCATCCGGCGTGCCAATGCAGCCAACCTTCTAAGCACTCTTCCCTCTGGCAACGACGTGGTACATAGTCTTTAATTAGCTTGAATGTAGTTTTATTTTTAGTATAGTTTTATTGTAGGTAATATGTTTTTAATATGAAAATTACTATTTAAAAATTGTTTATTCATATGGTTTTTGATTTTACATAAATCGTTAACGTGTACATTTTAAATAAAATTCTCCTTGGTGATAGACATCAATGTCGACGTACAACATATCTAGTTTATCTGTAAAATAAATAATAATAAAATATTTAAAAATAATAAAAATACGAGTAGCACTGCTACCGATGGTTTAGTGGTATATTGGAAAATGTAATCTAAAGCTATACATAGTTACTCTTCTTTGGTAAAATCAATTCCAGGCTTTGGAGTCCAGATTCGACAATGATATATAGCAATTAAATAATCACTTTAAATTTAAATTCTTTATTTCGCAGTATAAGTAGGTATGTGGGTTCTAGCATAATTTAAGTAGTCAGTATTACGCATTACTTACTAGAATTTTTCCCTATATGTACATACACATATTGTAGCAATCTGTTTACTCTGCGGGGTATTACACGAGCTCGTTAATAAACGTCCAAGCGCTGACAAAATATTACCACACGCAAATGTAATGTTGCTTACCGTACATAGTAGCTATCGATACTTATTTATGCTTTCGGTTTTATTGAAAATGATTTCTTTTCAGCAATTTGTTATGACACATACTTAATTGCGTTTCGAAAATGTTTATTTCATATAATTAATTACTAGTTGGCAATTACTTACTGTAATTACGTAATTACAACAAAGCAACGCATAGGCGTGGTTGTCCAACGTAAGAATGCGGCCAGTGTTTAGGGCACGTTCTCATTCGACAGCGACTTGGAACCTATTATATTATAATAATTGTGATTTTTTTAAAGAAAATTTAATCTTTTAAGATAATAAAGCTTTTATTACATTTCTTACTATTTCTTTCCTCATCGACAATTATATGAGATGTATTTTATTTGTAACTTTCGACAAGATTAACGTTTACTTTCACAGTTATATTATGTATGAAGTAGTAAGTAGTGATTGCCTAATTAATACCTACGTGACTTTTTATTAGCGTAAAACATCAAGATGTTTATTCCTTCGTCATCGCCTTGAAAATGAATATGGTATTATGTACTTGAAAAACTATGGTAGTCAATAACATAGATGGATAGATAGATAGATAACACTTTATTATACATCAATACAAAAATGAATTTAAAAACTAAAATTGTATCTAGTTGTGTACAAAGGGCGGTCTTATCGCTAAAAAGCGATCTCTTCCAGACAACCCCAGGAATGAATTGAGATGATAATGGCGATGGTGGTATACGTAAAATATAGTACGAACTACTTACATTTTAATAATAAATACATAAATGATATATATGTAGACATTTTAAATATTACATAGACATATACTTAATATACATACCATACAAATACATATACATATCGACAGAATATATAAATATTTATAAATGAATTTAAATATCATATTCCAACGACAGGTAGTATTTTTTGATCATGGTTTTAAATATCGCTAGCGATTTTGCTTGTCTGATAGTAACAGGAAGCGTGTTCCAAAGCTGTATAGCCTTAACAGTAAAAGAATTGTTGTAAAAAGTTGAGTTACGCGCAGGAGTGTTCAATTTAAGTTTAGTAGAAGGGCGTAAATTATGAGAGTACGAAAGGAATTCAAAACGTTGTTTAAGGTAATCAGGAGTACTTGGGACAAATAAAATACTATAGAGAAAAGAAAGGATGTGAGTATTCCGGCGAAATCGAATTGGCAACCACTTGAGTTTTTTTCGGAATTCAGCGACATGGTCATACTTGCGTAGGCCAAATATGAACCTTATGCAAAAAATTTGGGGTCGCTCAAGTTTATTAAGTTGTTCTTGGGTTAAATCTAGATAGCTGGCGTCAGCATAATCAAGGATAGGAAGTAATAAGGACTCTGCTAGCTTCATTTTGGTGGTAGTGGGCAAGAAGTTCTTCAACCTTCTAAGGGATTTGGATGAGAGATATAGCCGCCGGCTTAATTCGGTGATATGAGGTCGCCAAGACAGCTCACTGTCAAATATAACGCCAAGGTTTTTTTAACATAATACATGTTTTAAATATTAAGAAAATAGTATGTGCTTAGAGAATTTTTCTGCATTTAACTCTATTACGAGAGTTCAACGATCTATCAAACGAACCAAGACATAGAACGTACGCTTTTAAATTTTAAAGTTATTCCCTCAAACTTTGTGCAGCTTTTCCATTTGACTTTCAAACGATTAATCGTTCCTTGACCTTAGACTTTAAATCTGTTTTAAAATCATCACGTTTAGTATTTTATAACACTATATTGAAATTAAAAAATTACCGTTACAGTTGTATTTAACAAAAGAATGTATATGAGAAAAGTTAGTGTTGATTCTCAGAATTTCTGACAAGCCAATATACTCATACTACTGAAGAACACGAAACGTCTAAGGCATGGTATCCACCGAAGATATTATATGTATTATTTATAGAAAGGCGCGATTGCATACGCTGTAGTATATATATATATATATATATATATATATATATATACACATATCGTTAGAATTACATTATGTAACTGAAATAAAAAAAAACGCTAGAAAAACATGGGACATTTTATTTCGTAATCGCTAGGACTATATAATTTTTTTTATTGCACGAGTTTAGCAGACAGGCAGACGGCCTACTTGATGCAAAAGCTGTTAATATCGCCTGTAGGCATTTACAAAACCAAAGGTGCTAAAAATGCGCTGCTGCTCTCTTAACAGCGTTACAACAGACAAAATATATGTCAATCTTGATCATATTTCTGAGGTAAACTATGTACTTCAAACGCATTCTCGATAAATTTTCTCGATAGAAAATAATTGCAAAGTAACCTCTAAACGTGTTCTTCAATCTTGTTTCATGTTATTACTGTTAATCGTACATCGCTAAAATAAATAACAGTAACATATCATATAAGAAATATACTTATTATAGTTTGTTTATTCGGTTACTTAGAGAATTTGCAAGTAATTAATTATTTTATTATAAATGACTTCAAAAATCACCCTTGCCGGTCCCAATGTATGGAATTTATCAATACGCCGGACGGCTCGGTGCTGTGTACACGCGTCGCTCTGCTCGAGCGTGCTATTCGAAATTAAATTTTAAATAAATGAAGGAGCAATAATAACCACAATTTCCAGCCGATCGAGCTATACTTATTTGGCGTATACGGTAGAGGAGTGGTCTAAATCATAGACTGTGTGGGTTCGAATCCTACTAGCTTCACTTGATGTAGTAGAATTTTTTATTTTTATATCAAAGTTGATAAAATGGTCTTTTTCTCTTCTTAAATAATTTTATAAAATGCAATAAAAATACTTTTTTATTAGGGTGAGGAAAAAGTTTCTTCGCATTTTATATAAAAATTCAAAAGATTATTTTTTATAAAGTTCATTTATATTTGACTAAAGTATGTAGGTGCCATTTTGTTGGATAACTTTTTGCCATCTTATAGGTAGGGACGTGATCCCATTGCAATAAAAAATTTTGGGCAACTGATCAAAAAACTGCGACAAGTGGTTTTGGCAGACCTCTCGTGATGTTAAAGTGACACTGCCTGAGGAATTCTGCAGAGACCGAAACAGGTGAAAATCTGAAGGTGCAAGTTCAGGACTATACGACGGATGCATTAACACCTCCCAGCCAAACTCTCGTAATTTTTGCTGAGTGGCTAAGAGGTCTAGCGTTATTATGGTGAAAAACCACACCCCCTTGTGTTGATTAATTCCGGCCACTTTCTCTCAACTTTTTGCTTTAATCTCATCAGTTGTTCGCAGTACAGTTCAGAATCGATGGTTCTGCCTGGTGGTAACAGGTCATAATGAATAATGCCCTTCCAATCCCACCATACACAGAGCATCATCTTGTCGCGAGTTAACCCGGGTTTCGCCACATTCTGTGAAGCCTAACCGGCCATTGACTATGATCTTTTTCGCACGTTCTTGTCGTACGTGATCCACTTTTCATCACCAGTTATCAGCTTCTTCAAAAATAGTTCGTTTTCATTACGTCGTAATAAAGAATCACAAATGAGTACACGTGTAGGACAACCTTTTTATACGTTTATTTTTCTATACATTTTTACATATTATTGACATTGTCATTCATATGTTAGCCGATCGAAATTATTTTCTGTATTTTATTGCAAAACCAGAAATTAAATAATTCGTCTTTAAACAAAGCCTATCTTCTTCATTGCACCAATCCGCCACATATTGGTGACCTTATCGATAATGGAGCACGAAAATAAAGGTAATTACACACCTCCCGATTTATGCCGAGTCGGAGTGCGACTACCACCTTTTTGGGCTGCAGAACCAGCGGTATGGTTTGCGCAAATAGAAGGCAGCTTTGCTCTTTCTGGTATTAAAGACGATAATACCAAATACTTTCACGTCACGGCGCAACTTGAACATCGTTTTGCTGCAGAAGTCAAAGACATTATAATTAACCCTCCACCGACTGGCAAATACGAGTTTTTGAAAAATGAACTCATCAAACGCCTTTCAGCTTCGCGAGAAAAAAGAACTAACACAACTTCTCATGCATGAAGAACTTGGTGACAAAAGGCCTTCACAGTTTTTGAGACACTTACGCCATCTAGCGGGCAAGGATGTTTCGGATAATTTTATTCGAACCGTATGGACCAGCCGATTGCCGACCAGCTTGCAAGCAATTATCGCATCGCAACCTCAGTCTACACTGGAAGCGCTCGCGGATCTCGCCGATAAAGTCCATGACTTAGTGCCGTTATCACCACAAGTTGCATCAACTGACGCACCTAGATTATATTTCGACAAGCTTACTAGAGAAATAGCAGAGCTCAAACTAGAAGTTCAAGAACTCTCTAAGAGGAACACCAGGGATAGACATCGCTCTCATAGCACAAGCAATCGTCGCAGTAAAAGTCGTACCAAGTCTCTCTCAAGTTACCGTAAGTTTCCCAATTGCTTTTATCACCATAGATACGGCGATAAAGCCAGGATATGTTTGAAACCTTGCGACTATCAGCAGGGAAACGAGAGGGGCGCTCATTGATGGCGACAAATGACTGCCCAAGTTCCTCAGGTCGCCTTTTTGTAACGGATCGTAAGTCAAAGACGCAGTTCCTGGTCGATACAGGTAGCGACCTCTGTGTCTTTCCACTTTCCGCTGCCAAACCCAGACGACCAAGAACGAGCTATAATCTTTTGCTGCGAACGGAACACCTATTCATACATACGGCTTCGCTCAATTACAGCTTGACTTAGGCCTCCGTCGCGCATTTTCATGGCGTTTTATCGTTGCGGACGTTAGTAAGGCAATAATTGGCGCCGACTTTCTTTCGCATTATGGCTTGATTGTCGACTGTCGGAACCGCCGCCTTATTGACAATATGACGACGCTCACATCCTCTGCATCTCCAGCTCCTACATCAGATTCAATTTCATCAGTTAAAACTGTCTTTGGCAAATCTGAGTATATTAACCTCCTTCGAGAATTTCCAGAGATAACTCGACCAGCGGGTACCGAACGGGTTATTAACCATAGCACAGTCCATTTCATCAGGACTACACCTGGACCACCTGTTCACTGCACGCCAAGACGACTATCGGCGGAAATGCTGAAGATTGCCAAACAGGAGTTTAGTGAGATGATCAAAAACGGAACTGCCAGGCCATCGGAGAGCCCGTGGTCGTCACCATTGCATCTCGCTCCTAAAAAAGATCATGGTTGGCGTCCATGCGGAGACTATCGTATGTTGAACGCTCGCACAATACCCGACCGCTATCCGGTCAGGCATATTCAAGATTTTACGCATTGTATATCTGGTTGTACCATCTTTTCTAAAATTGATCTCGTTAAGGCATACAACCAGATTCCAGTAAACCCTGAAGATATTCCAAAAACGGCGATTACCACACCTTTTGGGATGTATGAATTTCCGTATATGTCATTTGGCTTACGTAACGCAGGTCAGACATTTCAGAGATTTGTGGATGAAATGACCAGAGATTTCGATTTTTGCTACTGTTATCTTGATGATTTTTAATATTTTCACCAGATTCCACCACTCACTTTCAACATCTACGTGAAATTTTCGCTAGATTGCAAGAATATGGCATGGTCATTAACACTAGCAAATGCGTTTTTGAGCCTCAGAAGTCACTTTTCTTGGCTGTAATGTTTCAGTAGCTGGCATCAAACCCACTGGCGAAAGCATCGAAGCCATTAAGAATTTTCCTCCTCCAAAGACTGTTAAGGAGTTGAGATGTTTCTTAGGAATGCTCAACTTTTATCGTCGGTTTCTCAAAGATGCCGCTAAATTACAAGCTCCACTTCACGATCTGCTTACCGGCTCTGTGAAAGGCTCACATCCCGTGACTTTGTCCGGAGAGACACTAGAGGCATTTGAAGCGTGCAAACAAAGCCTATGTAACGCAACACTTTTAGCACACCCGGATATCGACGCAAAACTAGCCTTAGTGACAGATGCATCGGACGTTGCCATCGGTGGCGTATTAGAGCAGCATCGTAATGGCGAAACGCAGCCATTAGCTTTCTTCAGTCGTAAGCTCAGCTTGACGCAGAAGAATTACTCACCTTACGATCGAGAACTGCTAGCCATTTATGAAGCCATTCGTCACTTTCGACATTTCGTCGAAGCTCGTCATTTCACTGTGTTTACTGATCATAAACCTCTCTGCTTTGCATTTCAACAACGCAAAGACAAATGCTCTCCACGCCAATTCCGACATCTGGATTTTATTTCGCAATTCACGACGGATATCCAGCATATATCGGGAAAAAACAATATCGTCGCTGATCTTCTCTCCAGGATTGAGGAGATAGCTCAGCCTGTCGATCTTAACATCTTGGCGGAATCTCAGCAAACCGACACTGAGCTTCAGACAATTTTACAAGGCAATACAGCCCTAGATCTCGTCAAGGTTAATATACCAGGCACACGGACGGAGTTATACTGCGATCAGAAGATGCAGTCACCTCGCCCGTATGTTTCAGCTGATTTAAGGAGACAAGTTTTTAACAGCTTACATTCCTCAGCCATCCAGGCGCTAACACCACCTTGAAATTAGTGGCACAGCGTTATGTTTGGCCAGGAATGAACAAAGACTGTCGTGAGTGGGCCAGAGCCTGTCAGTCATGTCAACGGACCAAAGTCTCAAGACACGTTTCACCACCGCTGGGCAATTTTAAACTACCTCGCGGAAGATTTCAGGTCGTTCATATTGACTTAATCGGGCCTTTGCCAATATCAGACGGTTTCCGCTACTGCCTCACCGCCGTCGATAGATTCACGCGCTGGCCTGAGGCAATAGCTTTACAAGATATTAGCGCCGAAACTGTAGCAAAGCGTTCGTCACTCACTGGATCGCTCGTTATGGATGCCCACAGCAGATTGTGACGGATCGTGGTAAACAGTTCGAGTCTGCGCTTATGAAGCAGTTGTCAGAACTTGCAGGCTTTCAACGTTGCAGGACTACGGCATATCATCCAGCCAGTAATGGTTTAGTTGAAAGAATGCACCGCCAGTTAAAAACGGCAATTGTATGTCATGATAACCAAAGATGGACTGAGAGCTTACCACTCGTCTTATTGGGCATGAGGACGGCCTTCAAAGACGATATTCAAGCGTCACCTGCCGAACTTGTTTATGGCGAGACACTTCGCTTGCCTGGTGAGTTTCTACAACCAGACAACACTCTTCATTCCACCTTTGATGTGACTGATTTCACAGTGCGCCTGCGCGCCATTTTAGATAACATTCGTCCTACACCAACTTCAAGGCATTGTAACAGGAACATTTTCATCTTCAGAGACTTGCCTACTGCATCGCATGTCTACGTCAGAGATGACACCGTGCGCGGAGCTCTTCAGCCAGCCTATTCAGGTCCTTACAAAGTTCTAGATAGGACCGACAAGATTTACAAGCTGAATATGAAAGGTAAAGAGCAAACAGTGACAATAGAAAGGCTGAAGCCAGCTTATATGGTTGCTCACGGATACCGCACCTCTGACGTCACGCCGTCACAGCAAAAGGATGAACCTGGGACAAGAACGCGATCGGGAAGGAGAATTTTGTTCCCTAACTATTATCGCCCATCCTAGGATGGTCTCTGGGGGGGAGCCCTGTAGGACAACCTTTTTATACGTTTATTTTTCTATACATTTTTACATATTATTGACATTGTCATTCTTATGTTAGCCGATCGAAATTATTTTCTGTATTTTATTGCAAAACCAGAAATTAAATAATTCGTCTTTAAACAAAGCCTATCTTCTTCATTGCACCAATCCGCCACACACGGTTCATTAGGTTTCTTTCAGTGAGCTCATAAGGCACCCAAATATCGAGCTTTTTTTGTGTACCCATCTTTTTTCAAATGCGCCAAAACCGTTTTGTGGTCAATTCCCAGTTCTCCAGCTACATCGTAACTACTAATATGCCGATCATGCTCCACTTTTTTTATCCTTTTATGGAAAGACTATTGAACCGATTTGGATGAAACTGGGTACATATGTAATTTTAATACCGAGGGTGGCCAAGAGATATTTTTCATCCCGAAAAATGAGATAGTTTCGGGGATGAAAATATATATGGCCGAACGGGCTAAATGATAAAATGAAATGACCGAAATGACTGAAAAAAAAACCTGTTCTACTTTCTGAGATAACCTTTACATACATCTATCCCATTACCCGGGATGAAAAGTATCTCTTATTCACCGTCATTATTAAATTACATATATACCGAATTTCAGCCAAATCGTAATATTTTTTTCCGTAAAAGCAGAAGAAACAGAAAGACAAATATATTTTTATCCCGGAAACTATCACATTTTCCGGGATAAAATGCATACTATGTTCATTCTCGGCATCGAAAATATATATATATACACACACACACACATATATACTGAGTTTCAGCCAAATCGGTCCAGTTGTTTTTCCGTGAAAAGGGAACAGACAGACAGACAGTTACTTTCGCATTTATATTAATATATATATATATATATATATATATATATATATATATATATATATATATATATATATATATATATATATATATAACTATATATGGATTCGTTGTTGTTACATAATACAATTACATCATTTTAATAAAGTTTACTCGTCTAAAAAATATTAACAATAAACACATTGCCCGAGGATTCGAACCCTGTACCTCTTAGTTACTATTGCGCTCGGTGAACTGTAGAGCTAAAGACGCTTAGGAACCTGAGTCAAAATTTCAATACGTATTAAGCCTATAAACGATCTGTCTCACTTTAGGATATTTTGTCTCGCTCTCGTGCTCGGCAGCCTTAGAATGAAATAAATTGAATCAAGTTGGTATAGACACGGTGCGCGTAGGTATGTTCAGTTGCAATATTTCGCCACGCTCGAACTTTTATTACGCGCTGTTTCAACGAAGTAAATATCGGCCGTGCGGGGTTGATTTTCTGAAACACCGATTTGAATCAGGTCTACAAAGCCTCTTAACGAAGACTGGAACCTGGCCACTAATGCCGGAACACAACTCAAGGTTGTTATGGCGGCGTACTCTAGACCAGAGTGGTAGAGCCATCCAGACGAATGAACACCCTACTACCTGGATGTGGGTTGTTTTGTCATCTCCTACAACAGGCCGCCTGGCCGCAGGAAATTGTATTCTTTCTCCGTTCCTCCACGGATACATTGAAACGAAATGGAAAGAGATGGCTCATTTAACAAAAAACTACTTATTGTTTTTTGTACATCGCGCCCCCTCTCTGCTAATAAGTTTGCTTTGGTGGATAACAGGTTTTAAACGTGTAACTTGCAATTTTCACCTTGTTGAGGTTAGCATGGAAACTCGTAACTAATTCTTCCTGATTGGTTGACAGCCGTTCCGATTAGTGTAATTTGAAGCGCAATGACGAAGTCCTGCAAACAATGTTTAGGTTGGTT
Organism: Dendrolimus houi; assembly: GCA_039645545.1. Lineage (NCBI taxonomy): Eukaryota > Metazoa > Arthropoda > Insecta > Lepidoptera > Lasiocampidae > Dendrolimus > Dendrolimus houi. Next base: position 13,884,571 of record CM077132.1, read on the forward strand.
GATAATGACAACCGTTTAATCTGAACTGTTTGAATATAAGCAAACATGATCTCTGATATTAGATCTGTTTGTGCTGGTACTATAATCAGTTAGCCGATGGGGTAAGGCATTTATCTATAGCGGTATGAGCCGGTTAGCGTTTTTGGCTGAGTTTGATAAATTAATTATTAACCATTATCTGCATAATTTGTGCTTTTCCAAACTAAATTGAAGTTGAAGTTGAAGTTGAAGTCAGAGAATAACAAACATGGAAAACAAAACATTTCATTTAGTTTGGAACTACCAGTCATCCAAATATATATATATATATATATAATAAAATTGTAGAGGTCGAATTTCTGTACAATGAAAAAAGCTAAAAACCGAGTCAGGGGGATGTAAGAAGAACTAATTTAGATTTTTTTCCAATTTTTTTGTTTCTCTGTTTGTCTGTTTGTACCGGCTAAGCTCCGAAACGACTAGACCGATTTAAATTAAATTTTGTATGGTGGTAGTTTATATCCCTGGTCAACATATAGGATACTTTTAATACCGAAAAATTAAAAAGTTCCCGTGGGATAGTTAAAAAAACTTTATTTACTTAAACAGCTTAACAACTTATGCACCTAATTAAGTATTGATATTGCCGGTATCATCATCATAAGCCGATGAATAAAACAATTTAAACATTAAAAAACAATTAGGCTATATATCATCACGCTAAGACCAATAGGAGCGGAGCACCAATGAAGAATGTATTAAAATCGGGAGGGGTTTTTTAATAAAAAAAATTTAAAACTATTCCACGCGGACGAAGTCGCGGGCAGAAGCTAGTTATACATATATACTTAATGTACAAAGATGTATGAAAATGTTTAAAGAAGCCATCGCACCTCTCTTACTTAATAAGTATGTTTGGTAGAGGACGGCCTAAAATAATGATATTTTTAAATTTTCAAAACTAACTTTGGAAAATGAAGTCTCTCCGTTAAGCAAGTAGTTAGTGGAGCAGCATTCCAAATTCATTAAAGCCATTTTGGCAAATAATACTCACTTCAATTAACACAGAACTAAGTAAAATCTTTGAAGAACAACACAAAAAACAAATATAAACAAAAAACTATAATAACTCACACCTTAATGGCGAATCATAGCATTCTGAGTTATTTTTATAAATAAAACTTACACTTCTAAATAAAAGCGTCTAATTCGTGATGTATTTTCTTATTACAATATGTATTTTTAATTTTGCAAACTTACCGTTTGTTTTGTAACAAAAAGCCAGTGCACGATCGGCTTATCAGTTACTGTTGCTGTTTCATCCAATACGTAGAGAAAGCCACCGAGCGAAAGAGGTAGTAATACAATAAAAACGAAACAACGAAAAACTTTATTTGAAACAAAAAGCCGGCGCGCGATCGGCTTATGAGCGTCTACGCAAGAAACAGGGATCCGAGCACAGGTAACATCTTATCATATCACTTCTAAAATGTCATGATGGAAATAATTATAATTACCCTATTTAACTCCTTTTACTCGTACCTACTTATGATGTTTATGTAAGTACGATCGTAAATAATCTATAAGGCTGCAACGTTTTGTAAGATGATTAAAAGTTACTCAGGTAATTTGACAGTCCGCTTCTTTGTTGTGACTCATATGTGAAATTATTTATAACAATAAAAAAATATTTAGTTATATATTGGCATTGCAGCAAAAATAATTTCTTACTTACTTAAGTATCATTCTTTTTAGATTTCAGTTAAGTAACGTTATACTAAACAATTGTCTGACAGAAGCAAATTGTACTAGGCGAATAAAGAGTAAAAAAACTCACTTTAATTAGGATGTCGGCTCTGCAAATAATAATCCTTGTGTGGCTCATTTCGTATGCGGCCCCAACTCGCAGCCCAAAAAAAATTATCTTCACATTTTTTAGACAAAGCAATTACAGAAATATTTACTTAATGCCCGGACGGCAGTCCCATGGAAATACATGTTACAACATTTTTTAATTTTGTTTTTTTTTTAAATACAATATTTTTAGAGTAGCAAAAGTTCATGTTTTGTAAATATACCTGTAATAATGCGATGGAATAATATGATTTCTAAATAAATTAAGGGTCCGATCAAGCTAGTATAGAATCGAAGCGCATCGAAGCGTTAAATTCTTCACAAATTCACTGGTATATTCGCGTGCATTCACATGCTTTTATGTTTAGAAGACATTAGTTGCTAGTTGACTGGGTGTCCTGAGTCGCGCGTTAGCTCGCGTAGTAGGCGCTTGGGTTCGCGCGAACGTGCGCACACCAATCAGAGTTGGTCGCTCACAGACGCGCGTCTTAGGTTAATGAAATGTTTGGTACATTATATTGTTTATAAATTTCTTAAAATTTTAATGTGTTGTATAAAAACATGAAACAATAACAAAGTAAGTGTTTAAACAAACATCAGATACTCAAACTTAATTACATTATTTTCACCTTTGTTATTAATCCAAACGGAAATCTGAATCCCTAACCGCTAAAATTTAAAAAGGGAACATCAGTTGTTTGTTCACGACTATAAAAGCGGAAGGTTCGGCTGGCACGGTTCATTCTCCCCAAGTTTGGTGGGTTCAAACCCTCCAACTGCTTGAGAGCCGCGACCTGGCTCTCAAGGCTTGGTACTGCCAACAGATGAAGGGATATCTCCCCTTGATGGAGATAATCCCTTCACCTACGGCAACCACCGCGATCCCCGCGAAACCGACGGCTCCCGCGAAAGCCGCGTCTTCCGCGCCGCCCCCCAAAGCCCCTAAGGCCGGTCCGTCTAAGGCTCCTAAAGCCACCGCCCCCCTGGCCCCCAAGGCACCCGTGACCCCAATAGCCCCTCAGGCTACAACCCCATCGACCACCTCGGTCGCACCCACCACGGCCCCGCCCGCACCCGCCCCTGCCCCTGCCATGACCGAGTCTCCCGCTGTCGCTTCAGCCGCGTCTGAAAGCGACATGGAGTTCGACCTCTCCACCCAAAACGGTGACGATGACGGCTTCCAAGTCGTCACTAATCGCAAAGCCAAGAAGAGGCAACTCAACAGCTCTCCCCAAGGCCACCTCAATAAAGAGGCTAAACAGGCCAAAACCAAGCCCGCTAGCCAGCCCCGCCGCAAGCGACTCCCGCCTCCTCTGATAATCAGAGACAAACATCTCTGGAGAGATGTACTTACCTCTCTCCCCGCCCATAACATCGTGCTGAACGAAGCACGAGATATCTAGCACGCTAACAAAATTACCGTGCAGACTCCGGCCGACCACCGCGCCCAAACCCGAATTTTAACTGACAGAAATGTCAATTATTACACCTACGCTCTCGAAGAAGAGAAGCGCCTCCGCGTAGTCATACGCGGCCTCTCCCAAGAGCTTGAGACCTCCTACATCCTGGAGGACCTCCAAGCCCAAAACCTCCCAGTGCATGAGGTTCACCGCATGCACAAAGGGAACACAGACAGGACAACATACAGCATGGTGCTCGCTATTCTTGACCGCTCAGACCAAGGTAATCTTCAACCTGAAGAGTGTCTGTGGTCTAACTAATCTCCGCTTCGAGCGACCCTATAATAACCAGACCCCCCGGCAATGCCACCGTTGCCAACTATATGGGCACTGCGCAAATCACTGCTACTCCCGCCCGAGATGCGTTAAATACCTCGGGGATCACGGGACCAGTGACTGCTCACGGACTTAGGAGTCCCCCGATCCTCCGGCCTGCATTCTAAACGGACAAACCGGACACTCCGCTAACTACCGCGGGTGCCCAGCCGCTCCCAAGCTCAAAAAGAACGCTAAGCGTTCTCCCCCTGCCTCCAAGGCTGCCCCCAAACGTCCGGCATTTGTGCCCGCTCCTCTCCCGGCGTTCAACCTTTGGACAGGCTTCCCCGCTCTGCCTACCCAGGCTAGAGTCCCGATGCCCCTTCTTAGGCCCCAACCCCAACCTGTCGCTGCGCCACCCCCCTCAGGTGCTCCCTCTTCCATTTTGGAGGATCTCACCTTGATAACACAGTTTGCCAAGTCGCTGCCCTTCAACCTGGAGGAGATAGCCACCTTGGCAAGTAAGCTAAAAACTGCCGCCACCCTACAGGCTCGTCTGCGGCTCGTCATAGAACACGGCCCGCTGATGAAGATCCTGTACGACCTGCCCTAACTTAACCGTCTCAATGGCTTCCACAAGTAGGGAAAAACCCCACTCATGGACTTTGGCTAGTTATAACGCCAACGGACTAAAAGATCAACGTGACTTGGTTCACGACTTCCTGGTCACCGATAATGTAGACATTCTCTTGGTGCAAGAAACCTTCTTAAAGCTGAGTATTAGAGATCCCCGAATCGCTAATTACAACCTGATCAGGCACGATAGGTTAACCTCCCACGGCGGAGGGACACTTAATTACTACAAGCGGTCCTTGCACTGCTTCCCCATAGATGCCCCCCCCCCCGCTAGAGGAACTAGAAGTCTCCGCCTGCAAACTATCGTTGACAGGCCATCAGCCCATCGTCATAGTTTCAGCATACCTAAATTGTCAGAAACCCATATTAGAAGACGACCTCAACGCCCTATTCAGTCTGGGTCCCGTGGTTATAATAGCCGGGGACTTAAACTGCAAACATCCCTGTTGGAACTGCCCAACCAAAACCGGCAAAGGAAGGGAGCTTCTCCGCCTCTCAGACCAGCTCCTCTTTGACATTCTAGCCCCCTTGACCCCCACTAGATACCCCGACAGACCGGACACACAAAGCCCCCGAGCGTTCTCGATATAGCGCTACTGAAGGGAGTCTCTCTCCAGTTTCGCTCAATCGAAACACGGGATGACATCGATTCCGACCACTTGCCGGTCGTACTCTAGTTAGGCCCCCCGACTGACTCGTTACCACCGACAAAACCGTAATAGATTGGGCCAAAGTCCGGGATTTGCTCGCATCGACAAGCTCCCGGACTTGGACCGGATCCCAGACCCGATTCTCTCAGCCCAGGACAACGACGTTGCCATCGAAGCCCTCACCAGCCACCTACAGAGCGTAGTACGGGAGTCCACGCGGCAGCTACCTGTCGAGGGCCGCCGACTGCCGCTCCCGGACGACGTCAGAGAGCTGATGAGGGAAAAGAGGGCAGCATTAAGAGACTGCGGCAGTTTCCCTTCTCTCGAGAATAAGGCCCACTATAGAGCACTCCAACGACAGGTCAGATTCCGTGTCCAGGAGGTCAGGAACCAACGTTGGGACCGACTGCTGGAGGAGATCTCCCCAACACACCAAGCTTACTGGCAGCTGGCGATATCCCTGAAAGCAGAAACCCTCTCGAATATGCCATTCCTCAAGAGGTCCGAAAAACACCAAAGCGTTTGATGACGACGAAAAGGCGGAATGTCTCGCCGAAAGTCTCGAGCTCCAATGCTCCCCCAATACTGCCAATGTCGACCCGTCTCACCTATCGGAGGTAGACGCCGAGGTCGAATATCGGTCCTCCCTCCCGGCAGAAACCACTCTCGAACCGGTCACGGTTGAGGAAGTACAGGATTTCATCAAAGCGCTAAAGCCCCGCAAGGCCCCCCGGCCATGATGGAATCAGCCATAAATTACTTAAAATCCTCCCCGCCCAACTTATCTTAATTATCCTAAGCATCTTCAATACTGCTATAAATAATTGTCAATTCCCCAAGGCCTGGAAAGAAGCGGAGGACATCGGTATCCGTAAACCAGGCAAACCGGCCTCAAAGCCCTCCATCTACCGCCCCATCAGTCTAATCAGCTCACTGGGTAAACTGTATAAGCGAGTCCTACTCACTAGACTAAGAGATATTGCCTTCAGCAATAATCTCATCCCCCAAAAGCAGTTTGGCTTTAGAGCTAGACACTCCTGCCCCCAACAAGTACTCCGCATCACGGAGCACGTCCTCTCCACCTTCCAACGCGGCGGACGAAGATTCTGGCCAACAGGTGCAGTATTCTTCGACGTCGCCAAAGCCTTCGATAAGGTCTGGCACAACGGGCTGATATACAAGCTGTATCAACTCGGAGTGCCGGCCCGACTCCTACTCATCCTACGGGACTTCCTCAAAGACCGTAGATTCAAATTCCGAGTGGAGGGCACTCGCTCCTTCTCTCATACCATCTCAGCGGGAGTCCCTCAGGGCTCCGCGCTCTCCCCTCTACTCTTCTCACTGTACACCAGTGACATACCACGGCACCCCCACGTCCAGCTAGCCCTATATGCGGATGACACCACCCTATACTCCAGCGACCCCAGCAGATACAGAATCTGCAGTCAGCTCAACACCACCATCAAAAAATTAGGCGACTGGTTTCGTAGATGGTGGATTGAGGTGAATCCCGAGAAGAGTGCAGCCATCGTGTTCTCTCGTGGATCTCTCTCACTCAATATCCGTCCCACCAACCAACTAACGCCCATCAAGCTATTCGACCGAGTTATCCCATGGGTTAACGAAGTCAAATATCTTGGCGTAACCCTTGATAAAGGCTTGTACTTCCATAAGCACACCAGAGCGGCCGGGAACAGAGCATACTGGACTCTAGGCTGACTCTATCCGTTGATAGGCAAGAAAAGTAAGATGAGCCTTAGAAATAATGTGACTCTATACAAAACTTGCATCCGCCCCATAATGACCTATGCGAGCGTGGCCGAAGCCACGCCAGCGATTCCAACATCTGGAAACTGCAAAAGATCCAGAACCACTTTTTACGTGCTGCAACCGACGCTCCGCGATATATGCGGTTCGCCGACCTATCGTCCATCAAAGACTATATAATCTCCCTATCGCGCAAATTCTTTGACCGTGACCCCCATCACCCGAATCCTCTGGTGACGGAGACGGTCAACTACAAGCCCACTCCGAACGCTCCCACAAGTAAACGACGCCCTCGCAATGTACTCATTGACGAGCCGGATAAAATCACCCGACTTCTCGCTATAATGAACCCCCCGAGGCTCAGAACATCAGCCTGGCATAACAGATACAGACAGAACAGACGCCGGAGAGCCCCCGGCTCGAACCGTCTCTCACAACGCTAAGACCCACCAATCGCACCCCACTCATTACAGACACAAGTAGCCATACAAGATTAGCTTAGGCGTGTTGCTGGAGAGTTTCTTCTGCCGCTTCTTCTCCTCCAACTATAACACATTGCGAAGCGGTAGTAATGATAGACTAGGATTGGCTCCGCCGGCGGAGTCGTTAACGAGTCCCCTAATAATCACTTTAGCCTGTTGGCTTAGCTCATTCAGCCTTTTACAGCTAAATCCTATATAGAGTCAATCCCCCGCAGCGGTCGAGCCGAGGTCGACCCTCACAGGAGGTGCCTCCTCAAGCGTGCTGCTTCCGGGCTGAACGCCTCCGCTCCCACGGAGTCGGGAAGCCCCCAAAGTCCGGTATCGCTGAAACAACCATCGGCGGCTATTCAGCTCCAAAAAAAAAGCATGGCTCATTATTGTTCGAGCCGTCGAACGGAACAGACCTCAATGGGACAGTCTACGACCGACAGTCTACAATGACAGTCCTAAACCGACATTCTACATTCGTCGGTTGAAGAGAGCGAAAGCTCTGTTGGACAAGGAGCACATAATATGTTGTGGTCGGGAGAGAGATGGAAGTGCGCATGCGTCTCGCGGGCGCTGATGTCAGTCGGGGGCCCGGAGGCGCAGGTATGCGCATGATCTCCCTCCCTGAAATACCGCTGCAGGGGACCCTCTAGCATCTAGGGAGCAGAGGATTCTTCATTCCTGTTGACGAAGTGAGTTTGCCTCTCCCGGGGCTCTCTCAAGCACTTTTGCGCTAGGATCGGCGTGGGCGTAACTACTTTCTAAGTCTCATGCCTTTCCTACCATAAGCGCGGGGCACATGGGAGGAGGCTGGTTTTAGTGGGGTATTAGCCCATGGGCATTTGTCCGTGGGTTCGAGTCTCCACACAAGCCGGTCGATTAGTGTTTGGATTGCCTCAGTGGAAAGCCTGCATGATCGACAACGGTCTAATCCCTAGCAAAGGACCCGTTATGTGCGAAATGCATTGCGTTCCTACTGTCAGAGAGGCCAAAACATTACATACATTTCGGAACTCCCTTAGTAAGTACTATTTGTCTTTAAATAAATATGTGTAATATATTAAACATTTACTTATTTATTTATCTATTGTAATATATGTTAATATAAAATGCTTGTCACATATAATGTTAACAAGTAAATTTATTTAGATTTTTTTGTATATACGTAAATATATTAATATTATATTGATGTATGTATTCAATTTATAAATTATGTATATTTAAATTGTACAGTCCTATCTTTTTTCTGCTCCACCTACATCGCCAGATTAGTTAAGAATTTCTTTTAAGCTAGGTTGCCTGGAAGAGATCGCTTTTAGCGATAAGGCCGCCTGTTGTTTTGCCAAGAAGTTTTGTAATTATGCATTTTATTTCTGTATTTGTTTATTTTGGTTAGCAATAAAGTGTTATCTATCTATCTAATTCTAGTGTAATAAACTTTGATTATAATATTTCAGATTATTCTTCTGTTATATGTCGGCTTGAGCTGACACGCGCATTCTACGGAATACGCGTGTATTTTTTGCAACTCTGTAGAAATATTTGCATTACATTGTGAAGATAAGGGTGAATTTGCTATATCAACTTTTAGATTCGACTCTGCGCTAGCTTGAACGGACCCTAACTGAAACTATCTACTGAGTATAATGGGTCCTATACAACTGATCTATAGTTATATCCAAATGTGAATGTGAATTTATGTTGGTGTGTGTAGATATAATGTAAGTACTTATGCTTTTGGTTGTTTCTTCTTCTAACTTCTCTTCCATAACGGAGATGAAAAAAGATTATTTAATTACGAAGAATAGGATACTGAGTTTGGCCTATATATATATATATATATATATATATATATATATATATATATATATATATATATATATATATATATATATATATATATATATAATATAAATATAAATATTCAAAATAAATATAAATCATTCAAAAATAAAACAAATTGATTTAAAAATAATTTTTAATGAAATGGTTTATACAGTTAAATTACGATGATGTAAAAATCTCAAAATATGCATAAAATGTTATACAAGATATCCATAGATCTTGAGATGCACGGGCCATTGACATCCATTCACACAAATACGCCGAGTTTTATTTATATTATATATAATATGGAATATGTAATATATGTTCTGATAATATGATCCATGGGGCAAGTGGAATCAATACTTTTTACTGTTCATTTAATGTAACGTTTTAAATAAATTCAGCGCAAATACATTTTATACCTAAATACTAAGTGCACACTACTCATGGATCAATACAAAAGCTCATTTTGTTTTATTCCACCACTCGAAGGGAACGCCCAAACCCTTTCAAGGGTGAAATGTTTACTTACATTGAAACTAGATAGTTCGAGATGCGAGAACGTGGGCAATTATTCTGCTTCAAGTAAATAAACCCTGAAGTTTTTCGGGATAGGTTTTGATCATTAATCTAAGCACTTTATTTTCTTCATATATCTAACTTTATAATATAAATATCATTTCTTAACCTTTTGTAAAAGCGCGTCCTTACACCTGCAAATTTTGGTTACGTAAGTCTACTTTATGTTTGCTCGTAGTCAAACTGGTAAATGGGTCCAATGAAGCGGTTACCGTCGCCCATGGACAATTGGACATCTGCAACACCAAGCGACCCGATGCGTTGGGTACCTCCTTGAGACTTTAAATATCTCTTTGAAGAACCCCATGTTGTAGCACTCTGAGAAAACTACAGGTCTTAAAGGCTAAAATTCACTACGATTGTCAATACCGAACTAATTCTTTCACAGCTGAGCCTTGTATTAATAAATCGTAGTGCGAGTTTAATTTTAGAAGCTTACATAAGTCTTACGCGTGTAAGGGTCTAAGCCCGGGCTAAGATGTGTAGGTACTTAAAAATGGTAATACACTGAAAGGATCATATTTTAGAACAACACTCACCCCGATACCTACTTGTGATTTTATTAAAAATCGTCACTGTTAAAAATATTTGCTAGCTATATCCTAATATCCACCAGTCGGTCCGCAAGAATCTTGTATTTTACATGCATATTTTCTGTACTCCTTGAACTAAAATAAAATTGTCGTTTTAGTCAGTTATGATTAGGCATCACCAGTTTTCACTCGAATATACATTACCTTTTATTTTGAAATCACAAGTAGATTCAGGCATGGTAGAGCCTCACTGGAATCACCAACATTATGTCAGCTCTTAGGGCGAGCTCGATCGGTGTGACACCACGCTCTCACAGAATATCGGCGTGAAACGGTTAGCGAGCGAGAGTTCCGATGACCAGTTTCCCTTCCACTATTTCATCCCTACCTATTCCATATCTCATTCTTCGTGTCTGATCCTCTTATCCCATCTCCTTTAGGGTCCATCCACAAATTACGTCACACGAATTTCATGATTTTTGACCCCTCCCACGTCCTTGTCACAGCTGGTCACATTCGTGGGACTCCTCCCTCCCAGCTAGTGTAACATCACATATTTTGCAATTTTACATCGAGAAATTATGAAATTAAAACGTCACGAAATTTAGGACCCCTCTCACCTCTTGTCACACAATGTCACATCAGTCGTGGTATGAAAAGGTTTGCCAGTTTTCAAATTGTTTCATTTAAAGTTCCGCTAGCACATGTTACCTTTTCAAACTAAGTCATAAAACAAACTGTTGCGAAGTAAATTATGTTTAACTATTTGAAAATAAAGTTTAAAAATACTTAGATCAAAGTTGTTTGATGTTCTATCTTGTCTAAGAAGACTGTTTAGAGATGTGATACCTTTTTATTGATTTTAATATTTATTATAAGCGTAGTGATCATATCCTCTTTGTTTCTGATGATTAAAACTATTGTTAAGCTCAGTGTCTGCCATTGTCAACATTGCATTTTTTTTGTCACGTTTCTATATTTTATAAACATGACAAATCGTAACATTTTTTTAAAATATTGACAGTACTGTTTCTTGTACTCGAGCAAGCAAAAGTCTTAAAGGTGACAAACCTGTTCATACCGCGACTGTACTATAGTTAAATTAAAAATTACCAAAACAATTTCATTTCGTGATTTTGAAACCCCTCGAAAATAATAAAGATTTATAAAACATTTTGAAGCTTACTAAGTTTAATAATTTATATATTATAAATATTTAAGTTTCATATTAACCATCGGAAATTGCATTAAGGCATTCGTGACGAACTTCACACTCAGAATTTCAGAAATTCATAGTAGTACACTGAAGCGCGCGGCAGATGTGCAGTTGGCGAAGATCTAAGTTTCCAAACACATTCATATAAAGAAGAAACTTGTTCTCAAGTGTTGCACGTTCACACGATCCCGGTATAACAAAGTTCACACCCGGTTTATAACGAGAGCACAAAAACGTGTAAACAGGGATTCGCTTGTAATCTCTTTTGACATGGTAATAATCCGCTACCTACTTCGTAAAATGGATTTTATATCTTACCAATATAAGGGTGTTGAAGATATACCTAGAGCATTGTATCTGTATTGATGTAATGAAGGTTGTGGTGGACCCGAAAAAGTCAAAATTATCTTTAAATATTAATTATATATAAATGGGGCTAAATAAAATAAAACGCCATTTTTTTCTCCGTTCGAACCCACTCAATTTTCTTTTAATTACAATTATATTAAAATCGAGTAGGTATTAAAACATATAAATTATTAGATGCATATTTAATCCACAACAGAAGACTGTACCATACATACAATTACATGTTTGACTGTGTTCTTAAAAGAACTACCAGACCGATTGGAAAAGTAATATTATATTGTTTTGATAATTGGCAGACAAACACACACTTTGTACATATCCCATCCCTAATTTAAGCATATTAACGCTTGTGTTATGGGTAATATACAACGCGTTACTCTCTGGGGCCGATTTCAGACACGCAGACCCCTTGTAATAGTAAATAAAGGAGACAATTCATTTCCGAAATTTACCATACCAAGAACCGAACCCAAAGCCTCTGCTTTGCAGTGAAGTAAGGCCGTCGAACGCTTAGACCACTCAACCACAGAGGCTATGTACAATATTTGAAAAAGTTGCATAAACCCGATATTAGACGCTTCATTTTAGTCTTCGCATTTAAATGAATCAACTAGTGGTCCATAACATAATATAAACATAAACTTGAAACTTCATTCAGTGCCATAGAATACCGTCGTGTCTTTTCAGTTCTGTCTTTCAGCCAAATTAAATGAATTATGTTGTTACGTCTAATATCAGCATTATATATTATTCTTTTTCCATCGCATTATGTGAACTTCATAGATACTTGATATTACACTAATGAATTTAATTTTTACAGCGACATCTATGATAATAATTTAAAACTATTCGCTTGAATTGAAACCTAACGACACCTATAAACTAGAGAATGCAACAGGTACATTGGTAGGTATGGATAAATAATTTAATACATATAACCAAGATTTTTACATTTTCGGTTTACTTATATAATAGTTACTTCTTATGGGTTTTACTGTACGATTTTCATAATAATATAAAAAATACAGAATATAATGTATTGTATTAAAATTAACAATTTCAAGGCAGTATAGCTTTGGTTACATAGTCATCAATCATATAAAAATTTAAAATAAAACTATCAAAGACTTGAGCTTTTGCTTGTCATCGCGGCCGAAAACTGAATTTGTTAAATTTATTTAGTAAAAGTTATTTAATGTAAATTTGTATAATAATCAAGCAAAAAACAAAATAGTTTAATAGTTTACTTCAACCATGAGTTCAATCGGAACAGGTGTAAGTGTTTATCCAATTAACACAGGTTATAATGCCTGAAGTAAAGCGGTTTTTCTGTTTATTCTACATTTCTATACCTGAATAAAATTTCTTGCACCCTAAATATCATTAAATACTGTTATTTCAGCAAAACATAAGAAACCATCAATTAACCTATTAACTTAATTTTGCCTATTCATCATATTTTTAATAATTACAGTATGATCTTTCTGCCTCCCAATTTTCACCGGATGGACGAGTCTTCCAAGTGGAATATGCTGCAAAAGCGGTGGAGAATTCGGGCACAGTAATTGGTTTACGGGGAAAGGATGGGGTGGTGTTTGCCGTTGAGAAACTTGTGACATCAAAGCTATATGAACCTGGTGCTAATAAGAGGATATTTCATGTTGATGAACATGTTGGCATGGTATGTATTGTGTATTTTTTAACCTGTATAAAAAAGTTTGTAGTATATAATTATGAACTCTTCCCCATTCCACTGTTAGGATTGGGTCCACCCATACATAATGTTACCTGCCACTTTTAGAATTGATAGATTTTGCACATCAGTAATCTCTATTTCAAGGATATATATATATATATATACACAATGGAAAACTTTATCTATCATGAATATAAGAAATTCAAATATGGCTGGTTCCTAATATTTTACTATATATTCACTTGCCTTACCATCAGTTGGATTTTGACTACTTGTATGATGGAGCTTATATCACATTTTAACTGATAGTAAGGCAAATGAATGGTTGGTAAGATATAGGAATTGGCTAATAGCCACCTAGAACTATCTATAAAATACCATCTGGGTGTGATATAGATATAGGGCACCTGTATTTTAGTTAATGGAAGGTGTGTAGGGGGGTAGGAAGGCATACTTAACCTTCTACAACCCCTATGTTAAGAAAATGTACAGCCGGCCAAATTCCTCCTTGATCAGTTCTCTAAAATTTTGCTTTGAATGGCTCAAAAGTTTCGACATCCAATTTCATATAGACCAATTGGAATGTTTGTGAAATGTTTAAACTAAAGGATACAATTACATATTTTTAGTTGCAATATGCACTTTGCCGATTGACAACGCCTTTTAACTTTTGTATTATGCTTTCACTTTGTTTATGGACTTCGTTTTTATTGCTTCCTTGTAAAACCCAAAACAGGTAACAATAAAACTCTGTCCCTTAAAACTGATGTTTTACTTGTGTGCGGTGTGCTAGCGTTATTAATGAAAGCTTTTGCCAGGTGGTTTTAGTCTTATCAATGGTTCACTGGAGCTTTTGTCTATTGTATATATTTCTTGAGATATTGTTTTTGTAAATATAACCTCATTTATGTTTTTCACTAATATTGCACTTACATCTCTTAGGTTTGATAGTTGCCTCAGTTCTCATGCAGATTTTGAATACTTAAATCTGTTAATCCAGATATGCTCAGCTTTTTAAAAACCATGATTCAGTGCCAAACAGGATTTTTTTTTTTTGTACTCTTTATCTGCAATTAGTCTTCATAACTATAAGCAAACATGTTAAGTGCATGAAATGTCAGTATGAGCGTGTTTCCCAGCGAAACAACTTTACATAAGGTCTGTTTTAACTGGTTTCAGCAGTTATCGAGTTTCAAGATCACACCTTTTTAAACGTGTCTAGCAGCTGCTATCTAACAGCTGCATTGCTAGCTTGTTAGGTAGGGTGTTTAGCTAGCCTTTTTTTGTATGTGCTACTATAGCTTCAGATTTCCTCCCTAAACAGTGTTCATTTGCAGATGTTCATGTATTTCATGATTTGTAATAAACCATGAGACATTTGCTATGTTTCTTATTATTATATTTTGAAGTCTGCAAAATATTGAGTCACTAGCACTTCCCCACACCTGTATTCCATACGTCCAACATGTCTTTAGGATGCTTTTGAGCAGTTTGTTGTCTGTTAAGAGTTTTAGAAACAGGAAAATGGAAAACTATTAGTTGTAAAGTTGTGAGTTGGGGCCTATTGTTCTTAATAATTATAAGGGATGTGTAAGACAATACCAATATCATATTATACAATAGTTTGCGATTGTTAATGATCCCTCACTGTACTAAAACACTCCCATTTAATGATTTTCAGGCTGTAGCAGGCCTTATTTCGGATGCAAGACAAATTGTTGAGACAGCTCGTTCAGAAGCATCGAACTACAGATCACAGTATGGTATTCCAGTGCCTCTTAAGTATTTGAATGAGAGAGTGTCTATGTACATGCATGCATACACATTGTACAGTGCTGTCCGTCCTTATGGTTGCTCTGTTGTGATGGGAACATGGACTGACTATGAAGGTCCTCAGATGTACATGTTGGATCCCAGTGGAGTGTCCTTCGTAAGTATTTTTTTGTTATTTATCTTTAACATTATTATTTTAAATTGCCAATACTGGTATAGCTATGGTTTATTGAAACTAGTAAGTTTTCTAAGAAACAGATATCTGTATCTCTCAGGTTCTGGTTGTTAGGGATAGGCCAATAAAGGCTGACTTAATGTTTTGAGTTGATATGGGTGTGATTGGTAACATAAGAGATGTCTAAGACAGCAAAGTGGAGTAGAAAAATGAACCAAATTCACCTGGGAAATCCCCTTAAATAACACTAGTTTTTTGGTGAAGACTTTATTGTTAGTTACTTAATAGTTGAAAGATACTGGAAGACACAAAGATCTTTGAGACAACCCTATGTCGAAAGGGTTAATTTACAAAATAGACAAAAAAATCATATCAAAAATGTTTTAGGTATAAACTAGCAATAAAGGCTATTATTATGTTGTTTATTTATTTAGTTCCCTATTCATATCCTAATTTTCATAGAATTTGATTTTGTAGATCAGATATAAATAAGGTTACTTTTTATCCTCTAAACTTAAAGAATTCCCATAGGATATGAGTTATGATATTGAAATAAACCTAATGGCTATCGGAATATTGTAAATACACATTACCTCAGAGTACAATACATATTTTTTGCTAGTTATTTACTACACGTGTTTACGTCTGGTATGCATCTCTTGTTTATAGAGCAGGCGGTACAGGTTACATTCTATAAAATTTTTATGTATTTGCCTCCGGAAGATTCACTTCCGGAGTCGACCTAGTTGGCCGAGTTGAGCCCGAGTGGACCCCGTAGTGGACCCGGTGTGAACCCCAATTGTACCCCGAGTGGACCCCGATTGTACCCCGAGTGGACTCTGAGAGGAGCCCGAGTGGACTCCGAGTGAACCGAGTGGGCGAAATGGACAAAATCACTAAACCTATCCTAGTTTCTGGGATAACCTTTACATAAATCTATCTCATTATCTGGGATGAAAAATATCCCTTGGCCACCCTCGGTATTCAAATTACATATGTACCGAGTTTCAGCTAAATCGGTCCAATATTCTGTTCATAAAAGGATAACAAACAGAGAGACAAATATATTTTTATCCCAGTAACTATCCCATTTTTCGGGATATAAAGTATCCTATGTTCATCCTCGGCATCAAAAATATATATATACTTAGTTTAAGCCAAATCGATCCGGTAGTTTTTCCGTGAAAACGGAACAGACAGACAGACAGACAGACAGGCAGACAGAGTTACTTTCGCATTTATAATATTAATAGGGATATATAAGGTGAAAACACTGTTTTTTGTACTTATGGCTATAATCAAAATTAAACAAAACTGAATGTAAATAAAGATACCGGGCATTTTAGTTTTTCCTATTTAGCGCAGAAGTTTCTTCCATCATTATCGTACTTTCATTAAAATTGTCTGTGTTCCATTAATGTCAGTCAACTCCTAAACTTTATGGCTAGTTTTATTTAGTCACAGATGACTGCACAATACAATAATTTGCTTATGTTTATAAATTCCAGTCATACTTTGGGTGTGCAGTTGGCAAGGCTAAGCAAGCTGCTAAGACTGAAATTGAGAAGCTTAAACTTTCTGATATGACTGTCAAGGAGTTAGTGAAAGAAGCTGCTAGAATGTAAGTTTTTTCATTATACATGTATAAATTGTATATTTACAAATGATATAGATAGTATGCAACAGATTGGGCTAATCTTGATCTTAGACATATTCTAAAAAGAAACAATTAGGATAAAGTATTGACTGTATGAACTAGAGAATAGAAAACATTTTATTTTAGATTTTTTTGTCTCTGCATAAAAATTAACTGATTCAGATACAGTTTAAGTTTCAGACAATCTACATATTGTTACGATTTTAACTAGAATGATTGTTTATGTTCTTTTAAATGTTCCATTACTTTTTGTCCTAGGAAAGTCATGGAATTTTTTTGAGGATCATATAGCTGGAAACATCATGAAAATTTGTCATGTTACTCTTAGATTAGTCTTCAACTTCTATGTGCGTTACTTCAGAATGTGCTATGAGAAACTTCCAGCTACATATCTAGCTAAAAATGATTAGTTGTCCACATTTCTTTTGGCAGCAGAAATACGATCTACTGCTAAAGTAGATGACCCTAAGTTTGCACCATATTTTCTGGTCTTCTGCATACCTCATCCACCTTCCACCAGAGATCTTGCATAGGTCTTTGATCCAAGGAGCCAAAGGGTGTATTATCCTACTTTCACCAGTTATGGTGTCCATTCTATGAGGCGTCTGCTCCGTCTACCATAATATATCCTGCGACAGATGTGATTGGTTCGCTATCTCTTCAGCTTACTAATTGGGTTGTCTGGAAGAGATCGCTTAATAGCGATAAGACCGCCCATTGTGCACATTTATAATATTTTTAGGCTATAAGGTTTTCTGTAATGGTGTACAATAAAGTGTTATCTATCTATCTATCTAATTGTGTGGGCTATAAAGGTTAGTTCTTGCAATTCATGAAGTTGAGTGGGCTTTCCTTATGGTAGAAAGTGTACATGTATAGTGTGTGTGATGGAACAATCAGGTGTGAGCGCTACATCCAATTGTGCCTGCTTTTGGTTTCATGCACACACTTTAACATGCATACAAATATGTGTTCACCACAAGTTAAGCTGACTTCGTAAACTGTAAGCACCTTAGTTATGGATAACTTGAATTTGGTCACATTACTGTTTCAAGTTTTGGTTTGTACATGAGTATGTATTATTCTAGAATAAACAATTTCAGATATTAGCTTGTTTATAAATATAGATAGTTGTTGGTAGCTTATGATGTAGATTTAAGTCTTGACAAAAAGAGCAGGCATCAATCAGGCAATTTTTCAGGATTAAGTTACATATGGTTATCAATATCATGTGCGGATCTACCAGTCTGAGTACCAGTCTTGTGTCATAATATAAAGGCTAAATATGTGGGTAAGTATGGTTGGCTACTATAATCTTTGTGTCACAGTGACTCAAGGTTCATAGTTGCCAACAGTTGTTTTAACAGCACTGATAAGCATTGCCTTAAAAACTAAATAATTGAAACGAAAATTGTTACAATAAGGTCTGTTAAGTCATTTTTGACATATGGGGTATGCGTTTTAAGATTATATTTAAAGGACAAAAATAGTGAAAATTGTTCACTTCTATGGACTCACGCCTTCATTGCCTGATTTATTTAGATTTACGTTTTTAATATGGGACCAATGTTTTTCCTAGTATTCTGATTGTGTTTTTAAATTAAATTTAATATACAAATTTATCTTTACGTATGTGGTAGAGGCATGGTGGAATCATTATCTTGATTATAGCTCTTAAAGCTGGCTCAATTGGTGTGATACCACACTCTTACAGATAGAATAGAATATACTTTATTGTACAATAAAATTAATGAAACAATACACAAAAACAGCTTAGAATTAGGTACATATGACGATCTTATCCCTGACAGCGATCTCTTCCAGACAATCTTGGGATGGAGAGAGAAATATGGCACAAAAGCTAGGGCAGGGTTTTGTTGCACAATATTTTTAAAAATGCTACATATTATTATATAAATATACATATAAGTGTATATATACATAATTATGTACATAAAGCATAGTAATATTATATACTAACTTCTGCCCGCGACTTCGTCCGCGTGGTGTGGTTTTTTTAACTATCCCACAGGAACTCTTTAATTTTTCGGGGTCGTATATATTGACCAGGGATATAAGCTACCACAATACAAATTTCATTTAAATCGTTCTAGTCGTTTCGGAGATTAGCCGGTACAAACAGACAGACAGAGAAACAAAAAATTTGAAAAAAATCTAAATTAGTTCTATTTCACTTCTTACATCCCCCTGACTCGGTTTTTAGCATTTTTTTCCATTGTACAGAAATTTGACCTACAATTTTATTATTTGTATAGAGATATATAAACACATACATATATGTATATATACAGATATCGGCGTGAATGGGTTCGCCTTGAGCTAATCGTGTTTCGTGCGATGAGTGAGTGTCGATGACACATCCACCCCCTCCCTTTCATCTCATCCCCCTATCCCTTCCTAAAGGCTGGCAACGCGTTGGCTTCGCCATTGGTGTGTAAAGACCTATAGGTGACAGTGACCACTTTCCATGAGCTGGGCCGACTGCTGTTTGCCAGCTTCGCAATAAAACAGATCTATACATTAATTGCAATACTGATATTGTTTCCAGAATCTACATCGTCCATGACGAACTTAAAGACAAGCAATTCGAGTTAGAGATGTCTTGGGTATCGAAGGGCACTAACGGTCGCCATCAGATGGTTCCGCGAGAGATCGCCTCCGAAGCAGAGAACTTGGCCAAACAGGCCCTGGCTGATGTTGAAGATTCTGATGACGGTGATATGTAATTGGGTATTTTAGTTAATAAATTTTTTATATTTAAAATAGGTTCCATTTTTGTTCTCCTAAATAATAAACTAGTTATAAAATTTCTAGTGCCTATCACGCGACTTCCCTTTTATATTATAAATGTATAATCTTCGTATCAGTATCCCATGAATATTTTAATAGGTGTTTGCAACACCAATGGCGACGCCAACACATTGCCAGCCTTCAGGATGCGATAGGAGGGAGAATGGGTCATCGGCACTCTCATCAGATTAAAGCAATGTAATAAATAATTAGAACGACATAAAAACATTATTGATATTATATTTTATCAAAGGAAGGACAAGTATGTGCAGATATTATTAATAAAAGTAAATAGGGATAACATTATATATTCTTTGCACCCCAATACATTGATTGGCAACCTATTATTATTATATTCAAAACATTAGTTTTTTTAGTATTATTTTATAGCCATACAATAATAATAATAGTATTATTTTATGATACAAAATAAAAGGATGTCCAATGGTATTTTATATCTTGAATAAATTGACCGGGTGCTAATGATTGGTGGAGTAGATTGTTTTCTAGCAAGTAACATTATTTAAAGGATTGAAAGGATATTATAATCGATATATTAAACTTAATTAATTCTAAGTCCAATATAAGTAATCCTTCCTTAATAATGTTTATGAAAAATATGATGGTTGATTGCTGTGCAGAGTTCCTTCCCTTAAAAGTCAGATGTGTTTGTTCTTCATTGTTTTATTTGGTTGAAAATAAAACGAAAACAACATTTCTTCATAATTATTTGTATTGTCAGTTTATGTGTAATATCTCACATTCTGCAGATATACTAAGAACAATATACAAATTTATGACCAATAATAATGTTGACTCAATATTTATAAAATGTACAATATAATCTCATTCGTTTTGAACTTATACAGGGTTTTAAATATTTACAAAATATTAGTTTCTGATAAAATTGTATACAATATTGATATTTTTTAGATTACAGTGATATAAATACATAAAAAATAAAAAGAACTAATTGTATTTACAAGATAGTCAGGTCATAAAAAGGTTTTACTCGAGTTTCATTCACTCTTGCTGTGCAGTTACTCTTGGGTATAACTGAAAAAGAAAAACATTGTTATTCAACGTACCTACATGCATTGGTGTATGGGTTTTTTGTGATATGGTATATTGTTAATAATTGGTGATGACGTTAAATATTGACAGATAACATGTGTATATACATACAATAATATAACTATGATTTTTAAGTGATTTTCACCATCAGTTAAATACATTTTCATTGAAGGTTTACATAAAAACCTAATTAAGTTTTTATGTAAATAACACAGAGCTACTAACTAGGTTTTTTCACGCGGCGTAGCCGCGGGGTTATTATTACCTATAAAAAGCATTTTCTATTGCGTGAGGTAAACACAATGTCTATATCGTCGGTGTCAGTGCAAGACATTGTAACTACATTTTTGATGACATTATTTTGTTCGACAAAATTATTACATATTATACATACATGTTATTATCACAAAGTTGACGAGAAATAAAAAAAATAATGTGACTAAAAAATGTAGTTACAGTGCACTAACGCTATGATATGGGAAGTCAGTAAAAGAAGTTGACAAAAAATGTCCGATTTGGGAGCCTAAGGATCAATTCACACTGATGTCGTTGACGGTTCAATCTCGCTCCGATCTCAACCCGTTCCCGGTCCAGTTAAATATTCTTAAACAAGAAAAATCAAAGAATTCTCACTATCTTATATCACTCTAGTTCAGATCTAGATCAAATTTTAGATAGAAGGAAGAAAGAACAGAGATTTCTTTAAAACTTCAATAATATAGTTTATATAACACAAAAATAAATGGAAAATGTACTTAAACAGAAAAAAACAACCAAAAAATGTTCTAAAACAAAAACGAACAACGAAAGACGTTTGAAAGTAAGCCCTCTGCCATGACTTGTACCGACAGTGTGAATAGAAAGAAAGAAAGAAAAACTTTATTCGAAGAAATAGCGACATTCTTTATACACAGAGCATAATTTGAGAATTTTACGCCGCATTTTCAGCAAACAAGGTTTGCACTCAACATTTTGCCGTGTCAGAATTATCCGACACAACGCTGATTTTCAGTGCAAACCTTCCTTTTGGCGTAAGACCAAAACGACCCAATTTTGTTAAATAAAAAAAGTAATAATAATTAATTAAACTAATTGTACTTATGTAATATTTAATTAGTAAAACAAATAAATAAATTTTAATAAAACTTACAATAAAATACTTTGTTACTTCAAAAATTAAAATAAATCCTTGTGTAAAAACTTGTATCGCATTATCTATTCGAATACAATTCGCTAGAGTGCTTGCCGAGTATTACCACATTCTGTGTGCCACGTCACTGACATGAAGCAACAAATGACATTCTACTTTACCTATAAATATTGAATGTGTTTTTTACTATAAAGATATGAATATGCTTTTGTTTTAACTCCAGACTAGTAGTGAAGACACAGCGAGATTTGATCGGGGCGAGATTCAATCGTGCTGTGATACTAGCAGTATACACAGAGTGAGATTTGATCGGACCGAGATTGAACCGTGAACGGTA
Organism: Dendrolimus houi; assembly: GCA_039645545.1. Lineage (NCBI taxonomy): Eukaryota > Metazoa > Arthropoda > Insecta > Lepidoptera > Lasiocampidae > Dendrolimus > Dendrolimus houi. The sequence goes on from CM077132.1 coordinate 13,906,839, forward strand.
TCATAGTGTGAATCGAGCCTAAAACATCTGCTTTTGTAGAATCGTTTAGTGAAAATAACACGCATCTTGTCATATTCATGATACGAATCTGCTAAAGCGGCCATTTTAGGCCCCTGGATCTTGGTAGTAGCTCGTCGAGAGATCAGTGGACTCACCCCAAGCAGGTTCCTGGGGACGTAACCCTCGTGGCCGTTATCGTCGCAGCACCACCACCACTCCCTTTCGTTGTCGTCGCCCTTCCTCAGCACCTGCAGCCTTGCGCCAGTCTCGAATGACAGCTCGTCATTTCGCGCCGCAGTATATGAGAACACTGCGTATACTAGACCGTTGTTCATTATTCCTAGCTTTTCTTGAACGCCTGCAATAATAGGAACGTGGATATAAAAGGCGTTAAAAATAACATTTTATCTTAGTTTTAAAATATGAACGAATTAGTGGAAACCACGATTCTTGATACACCAATACATTTTTGGTGGTTAGAGTTCTTCTTCTTTCAAGTCGTTCCCTCATTGCTGAGGATTGTGACTTTGATGGCAGTGAATAAGTGCTCTTATCCACCGATAAGAGTACTTATTCACTCTTATCGGTGGGTTTTGATCACGGTGGGGGCCGAACTTATCGATATGTCTCGCTGGTCAACGACCTCGTCAATCCACCTTTACCACAAGGTCTCCTGCCTTCATCTACCACCGGTGATCACAAGTCTCTCCATGTTATCTGGGTTCTTGCGGGCTATGTGGCCAAAGTACTTCAGTGTCCGTTGTCGGCATACTGCTGATAACCACCTCTGGTCATCTGCAATATTAAGCACTTCCAGTATGGAAGCATTCATTCGGCGAGGTTAAAGGTTAAATTTTAAGGTTTAAACTAAAATCAAAAACATACTGTAAAGGTATTCAGAACATCCATCGAAACCTTCTTCATCCTCTTCACACTTTTCGGCTGCAGTTTCGTGATCCGACAGCGTTGTTGCAAATATACACGCACCTGAAATGTTTAGAAAGTAAACTCTTACATGGATTTTTACCAACTCCGTGTGTCCTTAAAGTCATAGAAATACAATAAGGATTGAGAGTCGCCCAGTAAAATGTAGTATTCTTCTTCCATGGTTAAAGTAAGCTTTTTATTAGTAACTACTAACCATTTTGTCTAAATTCCAGGAGTGACTCAAGTTTATGTTTACTTGGATGACTGGTTCTTTCATTCAAATTGAAAGACAGTATCTTCTAATTTATCGGCTTTATAAAAACACTTTATAATATAATACTATTCTTTAACAGTATTAGCGAAAAAATACTTGAGCATTAGATTAATAATATTAGACATCCAACACATCTTTCTCCAAAAGTAGTAAATATTGGGGAAACCATTATATTTTAAAATACAGATAAAATGGGAAAACTGACTTGTTTTAAATTTTCGACTGATAAACTTCGATAACGAAGATAGAGGACGTGTATCACCACCATAAGGAACCTTTCATTACGCGACTGCCACGGGCTTATCCGATTTTTGTATAAATAAACTTATCAATACAATAGGAGTTTTTATTATTAGAAGCAATTTCTCCCAGAAAACCTTTAAATGGGCTAGTTTTTTTACTCACCATTATCAACAAGAAACCGGACCATCGACAGATTGTTGCAAGACGCAGCGCAGTGCAACGGCGTCCATCCGTCAGAATCCTGGGCGTTTACATCACAACCGAGCTCCACTAGGAATCTGCAATTATTATAAAATATATATTATTAGATAGTTATTTTAAAATAGAGTTTTTCCCGCGGCTGTCAAACCTTAGGTAGTAGCTTTTCCTCGCACAAAAAGTTAATTCGGTTTTTTTTACATATAATAATAACAAAGAAACTAAGTCCATATTAGTTTAGACAACTACTCAGCAAAATATAGATATGTGTCGAAGCCAACGTCATTTAAAGTAATAAAATGAATGACATGTTATTTATGACATCGTAGGTATTTGTCAGTAAATTCAAAAAACGCGATTGTAGCGCTATCTACTTTGCTAATCCGTCTATTCCAGGTAAACAACGTCTTTTGTCGAGATAAAACGTATCCTAACTGTTGATTCGGGTTATAAGCCGAGTATGAGTTTCATTCATATACGTTTAGTGGTTTCCAAAAATGATGCGATCTCAGTGCCATCTTTTTGGCTATTTTCGTCTATGCCATGGAAACGACGTCATCTATCTGGATAAAAAGTATCCTAAGTTACGCCCCGTGATATAAGTTAGCTCCGTTTCGAATTTCATTTCAATCCGTTAAGTAGTTTTTACGTGTTGCTCTAAAAGACAGACAGACAAAAATTCTAAAAATTGCATTTTTGGAATCTTTGGGTCCGAATTAGCCCCCCTGATATTTTTTACATTTTTAAACACATTGTATGATTTGTTATAGTATAGATTAAAGAAATCAGGTTGGTTGCGAGTTGAGTTTCAGGTGGGATTTGTTATGCAATTATATTTTAAAAAAACCTTTACGTAAATGTTAATAATTGATTGAGTAAAGATGTATAATTGATTAAAATTAATAACTATTATATATGTTATAACAGTACTCACTTGACAATTTCAAAGTGTCCAGCACAAATGGCGTTATGGAGAGCTGTGATCCCTTCGTCATTTGCAGCGCTTGCATTCTGCACCTGGAATTTATTGGTATGATGGTTAATATTACAAATCATCGCTTTTTATTCAAGCACAACAAATTTTTATTCCGTAAGTTGTTGGTTAAAATTTTGACAAAGCGCTGTTAAGCGATTTTTGTAGCCTAATGTGCATAACTATTTTCAAGGTATTTTATGACAAGTACTAAGTATGACATTCTCGGTGTTTCATATGTCTTGATTAGTTCCACATTGTTCTCTGAATGTTGTCATCGTGACTCCTTGTGGGCAAGGATAAACCCACTAAAAATTATTTATTTATTAAAATTCAATAAAACTGCAATTGATTGTTGAAAAGCAATGACAATGACAAGGCCTATTTTTAATTAGTATTTTAAGAACATTGGTTGTGGCCAGCGCCACATTCTTTACCTTCTGATTGAAATCTCATTTATATTATTATAGTATGTAAATGAAAACATGAAAGCAGTAGGTACACTAGGAATGACAATCCCAGTACGTTAATGTATTGCTTTATTATTTATCAAAGAGTTATAAATGGTTTATGCACCTTTGATTTCTACGTTTTATTTTACTAGGACCAATTCATCTGCCAACATATGTGATTTTCAATGATTCAGTTCTATTACCTACTCTGTTTAATCACTAAATTGAAATGAAACATAGAAATTTCTGTTTTTAATTTATTGGACCTAAAAACGTAGTTTAGAAATTAAAATAAAATGATAAATTCATAGTACAGATATCTAGCAAATAAACTTGAATTTAATCATTTGATTTACCTGTGTTGCCGTTTTTTTGACAAGTTCCAATTCTCCTTCTAAACTGGCATCCAACAGTAGTGCGAGGGGATCAAAACTCACCCGCCTGGCTAAAGGCGCTTTACCACCCTGTTTTAAATTACCCTTCTTCCTCCTTAACACATTCTCAACCTGGGAATCCTGTCCATTCAAATCAACAGAACTGATCTGTTCCGTTATATCAGATACAGTATTACTATCTTTACTCTCTTCTCTATCATTAGATCTATCAACTTCGTCTTTCTGCTTCGTTTTGTCTTTTAGGCCGTTTTGTATTTCGTTAGGCGAAGAATCGATGTTTAAATGGTCCATTTCTGGGAACAAAAACGCTGGTGGCATCTCTATACGTCGATTTATACTGACACTTATACCATTCTTGGCGTTATTCAAATTTCTTAATTTAGGCTGTTCGCTCATTGGAGGTTTTCGTATTGTTAACGGGCGTGCTTTTATAATCATATCGTTATTGCTGTTAATATTGTTTTCTTTTTGGTTCTGCTGTGATTCATTTTCGTTCGCTAAGTCTGGTAAGGGTATTGTGGGCATTTGATTATCGGGTTGATTGAAACCAGTCTCGTTGTTCACCGACTGTCTTGGTGGGGTCTAAAAATGAATTAATTTATTTTATACTTACATATTTATTATACAGGTATTTTGCTACCCTTTAATTTGTATAATGTAAATAACAAATATAATTTATAGAATTTCTAGTATACATCATAGTTTTTAATTTTAGACGTTCCTACGCGACGTCTTCGATATCGATATTAATATTTTATGATATCACAAAAGTATTTTTAATAGTTTGGATGTCTGATCGTAGGATACAAAAGCAATATTTTTGCAAATGAAATTTGATGGATAGTGCGTAATTATATCAACGTGAAAACGGAGCTATAATTATGAAGTTATCATAAATTTTGATGTGTAAGTAGTAGATTTTTTATCCGTAATCTAGACGTGCATTTTTCTTACAATGTTTTCCTTCACGGTCAGCAGGTAAGATAATATGATATTATATATGCTACTGACTCTACAGTCACTGCAATTAAACAAATTATATTATTGTCCACAGAATTAATAGAACTCAAGTTAATGAATAAGTTATAGCTTTTCTGGTCTTCTGAGTGTTGGGTTCGTGTCGGTATCCAAAACATTATATTTGTGATAATGTACCTTTATGTCTAGGATATATAATTTGCTACCAACTTACAAGGGATGTATGTAATGGGTCAATGAGTGACTGTTATTTATTTAAATAAATGAATAGACAAACATACCTTAATACTAGGCTTAGGAGGTAGGGCAGGTTTGGGCGATTTGTCAGTACTGACATCAGGTGTAGACAACGGCGTGCTGGCACTTTGAGGTGGTGACAATAGAATGCTTTGCGAAGACGCATTCTGACCACTGAAGTTAGAACTGGCCGTGCTCGTAGACAGCCCAGAAGCGGTGTTCCTAACGATCTGGGGTTGGGAGGTCACCACATTACTAGCTACATGATTGGCGGATGACGTGATAGTTTGAGTCTGAACGGTTTGCGGTTGGACGGGTTGGATCTTAGTGGATGATGTCTGGTATATGGGTGATGGTTTACCGCTGCCCACCTGTACTGATGTAGGTGCTACACTCGATACGGGCTTCTGGAATGAATCATTGATGATGGTATTTACAGGTGATGATATCTACGATTGTGAACAGCAATGTGATCAAGCGTTAGAATTATGTACCTGACCGCCGAACTCAGAGTCATAAAATTATTTTGAATTAATCTTTTATTTTGGTTATTATTTCACTTTATTTAGTAGCAATGTACAGAATAAGTTGTGAATTTGTCAACCTTACTTTAAGGTACTAAAACGTGCTAATTATAAATAATAAAATAAATGTTGTTTTATTGATTCGCCCTTTGAGCTTTCTGAGTGCAGCCGTAAGTATAATATTTTCGAACGACACTCAATGTAGTTAATTTAATATGTTCATAATTAAGTTTTTTCTGTAGCTAATTGTCAGTACGGCTCCCTTATTTTAATTTAATGTCTTTTATATTTAAATCAATATTTGTTGTGATATGCATGCCTTTGAATCATAGAGAAGTGTTTGTTCCCTAAAATATAGACTTTTAAACAATAAATGCGAAAATATCCACAAATATACGTTGAGTAATTTTAGAGTTTTGGTATTTTTTCGGTAAAACTCTATTTGAGATCCCGGGCCAAATAGCAAAAGCAGGGGGCGGGGGCTTTCATCGCTGATATTGAACTATGTCGTGCTTGGACTGGCATGATTGGTTAATTGACTGGGCTAATTTTGTAGATTCTATGTTATTCACTATTGAGTGTCACTCCATAATTTCTTGGACCGTATTCTAGAATAATAATCATGTGCTACATCAACCGTTCAAATTAAATGTGTCCAAAACAAAATATACTTACGAAAGAGTGAGGTATTTATTACAGAGGGCTATAAGACTAATTTTTCTGATTCTATATGACTGATTGTGATTCTAGATATGGATCTAAAACTATTCTTCAAATGATGAATCAGTTACAGACATGAAAGGAGAGTGCTAGAAATAATAATCCCCAGTATTATAGTGAGTTGATAATTAGTTACATTTTGTACGCCACATTTGTCACCACTATCAAGATGCGAGAGAGTAAAAACTAGAATCTTTCTCTTGTTAAGTATGATTATGGACTTTTTAAGTTCCTTGTTTTACTGGGTTATTGTTATTCCCAGTATTATTCTTCCACGGTTACAAGTATTTACTTGATGAATGAACAAAAATACTTTTTAGAGATAACAGAAGATAAACTCACCCCAAATCCTAAAGAACTACTAGCAGTGGTCGAAACAAGACTCGGTGAACTGCCTTTCAAAGCACTACTGCCTTGACTCTTAGAATTCTTTGAACTGTCGTTCTGACTGCTCTGACTAAGTCTAGAATTCTGTTGATATGCATGATTCTCTTTTCCTTCTTGGTTACATTTACTCGAAGAATCAGATTTTTGTAACTGATATGCTTGTTCCTGTTGATATGTTTCCGTTTGACTTAGAGGCGTAGCGAGACTTTTATTCACAACCGACAAAGGTGTAGAATGCACTGTCATATGATTTACATTGATTGCACTCTTGTTATCTTCGTTGCCTTTTCCTGTAACATCAGGTTTTAATTTTCCATTGGTACATTGAGAGAATTTTATATTATATGGTAAAGTTTGATATTTAGGATCAGACTTACTAGCAGCGAATTCTGGTAAAAACTCTTGCTCGTTTATTTTAAGTTCTTTACCAGTTTGATTACTGTTCGAACTACTGGTACTATTGGGACTATATTGAGGTTGTTTTAAATAATCTTGATATTTTATATCAAGTACAGGCTTCTGATCATAAGGATTGCTTATGCCTTGTTGAACATTAAAATTTTCATGTTTATTGATATATTGGTTTTGATACTGAGGATCTTGTGATTGCGTGTGCTGATAACCGTTGAACAGCGGATTCATCATTTGCTTCTGTTGTAAGTAGTGGGCTTCTTGAGTTATATGGCTTTGAATGTTGTCACTTTGAGTCAGCTGCTTTAATGGCACGTTTTGTATTACATTCTGCTTCATAGCCTAAAAATTGATTTTCGAACATTATATTAATTTTAATATACTAACATGCCAGACACTTTAGTTAGTTATTGAAAATTTTCAAAAAATCTTTATAAGAACTCAACAAGAGCAGCGTGATATTTTTTAGAAGTTAGCTTGTTCATTTGTCAAGGTCTTGGAAATAAATTGATTATTATGAAGTCTGGTATATAATTTGCACTATTGGTAATAGGAATGTTAGGATAATTTAGATGACATAATAATTCAATTTTGAATGTTTCACGATTTTACGTTACTAACATTTAAAATCCTTAGGAAAATGCAAAGAAATAAAGTAATAGGTGTAATTTTACGGTAATAAAGATTTGAAATAAGCATGTTTTACCTGTATTAGAATTGGATGCATATTCACTATTATGAAACAAAAAAAACTCTACTAAACTAAATTCGTTCTAACCTGGAAATTTGTATTATGGGTGACGCTTTGCGCGTGTGGTACATGATTGTAGGGCTCTACAGCGGCGACATTTCCTCGTGCTTGCTGGTTCTTTGGTTGACTGTTGAGTGATGTGTTGCCGGATGTATAGTTGGGTAGTTGGTTTATAGGTGTCGGGTTGGTGGTCCTGAAAAATCATTATGAGAATACGTTAATGTGATTGAATATGGAATTGTGCAAGGGCTTAGAGAGAAAGATAATTATGTCAGACTCTACGTGACCCATTTTTGAGCAAGGATCTTCTTTCCCATTTTAAAGAATACCCCCATTCTTAAGCGTCATATTTATTCAAGACAGTTTGGCGGGTTTCTCATATCGGTATTCTCGGTGTGTAGGTATCAGGTCAGAAAAACTAAGTGGTTTCAAATCCTAGACGGGAATCAGATACTTATCAACCTGATGCTACGTCGCTGGCACGAGACGCGGGTACCTTTGGCACTTACGTACGGCACTTACCTCACAAACGAAGAACAACATTATTATTATTTTTTACTATGGCCCTGTTTTAAGATTTTTGTTTAGTTTTATTATTGTTGTTATGATACATATATATAGCTTTCTAAAAATATATTATATTTAATACGTGTATAACTAAAATATCAATAATATAGACAATGTTGACATATTTATTAGGCAGCTGTAACAATAAGTCTGTATTACCTCTGCTGTGGCTGTCGATGCTGTGATGCTAGCTGCCTGTTAAGGGCGCGTTTTCGCAGCAACCGTGCCTGGAGCTCGGATACGCGCCTGTCAATGCTTCGCATCTCCTCTTGCCGGGCGCCCAGGGCCGCCCTTTGCGCCGAGAGCCTGCCATTCTGCTGTTCGTTCAACTTGTTGCGGTACTGGAAATTTAAAAAGAAAATAATTGAAGAATAACAGGTAGACGTGTAGTGCTTCCTCCAGCCAGACGGACCGAAGTAAGGTGGCCGGTAAGAGCTGGAGGAGAAAAGAGGACGACCGCGATAAATGGCACAAACTTGAGGAGGCCTACGTCCAGTAGTAAACAATAGTTAGCTGACGACAAGTGTAGAATAAGTAGTTTCTTACGTTGCACTTACAGTTCTATATCCAGAATGGTTTAAGCCATTAACCGATTCAAATATTAATTAAGTAAATAAACATATGTAATAACCATTGCATGTGGTTGTGGTTGCAGAGACGTTGGACGAACTTGCCGACATGCTGAACAGCCTGATTGAATCCTCCCGACGACTCGGTCTTTGAATTTGGACAAGACGAAAGTCATGTACTTTTTGTTATTTGTTTTGTTATTATTGTCACTTTTGTTATTTATTTAGTTTTCATAGACGGGGGGGGGGGGAATAGATAAATAAAACTAGGACGGTTTGAGATGGAAGTTTGGATGAGACCAATCATTTCTCAAGTTTATAGATATAAAAAATTATCGTCTGTAACAAATGCGATAGTAACTCGATATGACTTTCTGTTAAGCTGACAGATATTTTTCATGCCGGGAGATGGGATAGTTTGCGTTATAAAATTAAATTATTTTTCCAGGTGCAAATAGCACTAACATAAACATTGAGTACAATGTTACCTGTATTAACGCCTGCTCTTTACACAACAGGCACGCTGTAGAGGATGACCCGCGGCTGCGCCGCGGGTTAAACTGGTAATGAATATAAAGTAGTGAATTCCCCTTAAAATGCTCTTTAGGCGACGATTGGGTGAGCGAGATATCTACGTCTTTTGTTCCTTAAACACTTACGAAGATAATAAGCAGCAATTAAACTATTTGCATACGTGTATGCGTATCGTCAGGACGGAACGTACGAACTGACGGTTGGTGGAGCATTGTAACCGGCCTTAGAAGAAAGTCTATGCAAATTAATAAACAACGACCGTGAAGACGACTGCATGGCCGTTGGTCCTTGAACTGTACAGATTATGAACAGTACCTACTCCTACTACGCTACTTATTCATTATCTATTTACTATTTCTTAATAGTAAAATAGATTATGCACAATACTGTTTACTAAATACCATACAAAAAGACCATCAGTTACAGTATGTGTAAAAGACCGTGTAATATTTTTATATTATTATATTTTATAAGAAGTCATATCAGAAAATGATCTGAGACGTTATGATTCCTAAACCATTTTCACTTGACTGATTCGTCCAGATCCCGCGCTTAACTGAAACACATTGCTCGTTATAACCCTGATTCATCTACCCGTTTTACCATTTTCAAGCTAAATCAGTTCCATTCGAATGATTTTTTCCATGTCAATAGACTTTCTGGTCAACATTAAGAGCGATTTATTTTTTCTCTCCATATGTGCTTTGTTACGAAAGAAATCAAAAGAAACATTTATACCAAAAGGAAACGAAACAGACTTTCTAAATGGTTAATCGACTATAATCTCTTGTGCTCGTCAGTCTATTAAATTAAATTTTTCCAGTGTGCTAAACAAACCAGATTAAAATTAGTTATCTGTGATATTTTGACATCGCATTTGTATTAAATTGTAAATTAATTGATATGTACGTGATATTACGTTTATAGTAGACCCACTTGCACGACAACAAACAAAAAAGTGGGAAGGCAAATGGGCAGCTCTAGTATGTAAACACAACATAATTATAAATTTCGAACACAGTATATTCGCGCTGTCTACTTCTCTCGCCACTTTCTTGCTTACTACCGTGGAAATAGAGCTACATAGAACAAGATAGACAATACAGATTGTAATTGAAATAATAATTGATACGTGCTTTATTTAAAGATTTCTTTTAAAAACATATCCGCTACACGAATTGTTGACCCGTCGACGTTTTAAGTGTTGATGGATTGGTAAAAGTCTCTTACCATCAGAGGTTTAGAAGACTGTCAAAATTAAAAAGAACAATTAGAAATGATTCTTGAAAAACGAAGGCAAACCAGGCAAGTGTTCTAATTGAGTTTTTGGTTCGCAAAATGAAGTTTTGTAGCATGTTAGTGTATTTAATAAAACAGCCATGTATTGAGACTCTGATTAAGAAATGCCAAATAGAAATAGGGCGTAAAAAGCGTAAACTATCGGGCACTGAGTAGGCCACGCTTGGAATCTGTTCCTTGGAAAATAATACTGGTTATATTTAGTGGACTGTATTGGAAGAAATATCTGCCCTTGACCCTTGCACTAGAAAAGTAGAAGTTCTACTAACCTTGATATACACCCTTTCTTGAATTGGGCCAGGCTGCAGCTCATATTCACAGAAAAAAAGTACGCGGTACCAGTTCCACAACACAACACACCTAATTAACCAAAGTCTGAATCCAAAATAAAAATGCGTACGCACGGCGTAATATATTGGTGGTAAAACGTTGAGTGCGCAAATTTTAAAGTGACTACTTGCCCTCCGCTTTGCAATTGCCGTCGAATCAGTCAGAACAGAGGGTAGACTACATAATTAGCAAAGCGATGTTTTCTTATTTTTTATAGGCAAGCATCGAACAAAAACATAAAATTATAACAATGCTCTGCATTATCAAACAATTAACGTTTTAGTTAATTTTAATTATGAGTCAGTTAAGAGTCAACGAAAACGCCTAAAATTGTTAGATTTGTCTTAAATTGGTTGACAAATAAATATCGTCGTGAAATTCGTTCTGCTACAACTTGAGGCACAAATCAATTAAATAAAGTTGTTTAGTTTCTTATTTACGACTGCCCCGTTGTGAATCAAAACAAATAAATCAAATGGCTATTTTCATTTATATTTAATATGCTAACTGGTTTTTTTTTTTTTGTAAAAATAGCGTCATCAGAGTTCAACTCGATAATTGGGCAACAAACACATAAAAGAACTCCAGCATCTTGTGCAAAATAGTGGTGCGTTTGAGATTTGAAACAACAAATGAGGCATAGTGGGGCCAGGGCGATTTCCAGATTCCCAACAAATCACACCGGTTTTCCTTCTATCTAAACTACTGGCAGGAATGGGCTTGCCTACAATCTACAGCGGTAACTCTACCATATTGCCGGGGAGATCTCCAAGCGAACATCATACCCAGAGTGTTAAGTAAGTACGAGTAGTATAAAGAGTGCGCGAGGGCTATCTAAGCCTCTCAACCTCGGACATATTTGGTTGGTATCGGGTGGCGACTAATATTATCCCCGAGGACAGTAACTCGCAATTGTAAGTATGTTTACAGTATGTGCAGGATTCCTTTATTTGCAGGAGGAAAGTCCATTCTTTCCGCCACCCGATGGCTTCCTTAGCTGATACTGTATTGGATATTTATTTGCCCCATAAAGAAAAAAACAGCGCCACATTTGGGTCACACCCTGACCATGTTCTGGCAGTGTTCTAGGACGGCTGACGTAGTGGTTAATGTTAGGGAGCAGAGATGTCGAACCCCTGTTGTCGAAGTGAGTTTGCACTGCCTCCCGGGGCATTCTCAAGCACTGATGCGCTAGGATCAGCGTGGGCGTAACTACGTTCTAAGTTTCACGCTCTTCCTACCACAGCGCGGGGCACATGGAGGAGGGTAGTTTTAGTGAAGTATTGACTAGTCGAGTCTCCACACAAGCCGGTCGATTAGTGTTTGGATTGCCCCCTTGGGAATGCCTCCATAATCGACTATGGTCTAATCCCTAGCAAAGGACCCGGTACTGTGCAAAATGCATTTCCCCCGCCTTATAAAAAAAGTGGTTAATGTTTTATATTATTTTAACATATAACTAAGTTACGAAACTTGTACCTATAGCAATTAATCAGCAAGCATTACCTATAGAATATGCTGAAAAGATCTAAATTATAAAACTGCTAATTCAATTAAGTATATAATTCAAGCTCATCTGACCGATAAAAACTACAAAATGTAAATATTTCGTTAATTTCTAGCAAAATCTGTAAATGAGATAATTTCTCGAAAGCAGAATTTAAGGAATTTCTCTAAACATCAGAATATTTGAAGCAAATAATTTTAAGCGATATTGAGCGGATCATAAAATAGAACCGTCTTTTGCTAGGCCTAACAAACTCAAAATGTTGGGAGAAAGTTTCATCTCTAAGGCAATTTCGTAGATTGGCACCGTAAATTTCGTGAACGAGTTAATTAAACGGCTAAGATAGAAAGAAGTGTTGCTCATATGAAGCTTTGTGTATTACCTAATTCTTGGATCCAAAAATTTCATATGAACTCTTTCTAGAGAAAATAAGAGTATGACTATCACATCCTTATTTGAAAATCAACTGAGATACTTTTTACCAATCTTACAAAACGTCGCAGACTCCTAGATTTTGTACGAGCATAAGTCAGATACGATCATACTAGTTGCATTGTTTGCCAACTATTATCGACAAATTATTACCTGATAATAAAGATTCATTTATCCATTCGATTTAATTTCTTCAACGAGTCAAATATCATATTAAATCTTGTTTTACCAGAAATTAAAATAATTTTTATCACGATACTTTAAAAGTTCTTCCTTTATATGATAGTATTATAGTTTTTGGTGTTTTAGGGCCTTTTATTTGTAGATGTAAATAATTTTACAATTTATTGTAACTTGTTTCATTTACACAATTATGTACCTATGTGACAGTTTTCCTTAAAAGCGCTGGACCCGAGTGCAATGGGAATAACAAAATCGGCCAAATTCGATTGAGAGGATTTATTCTCAAACGTTTTTCGTTGTTCATTTTCGAACTTCTTTTGCTTGTTTTTTTTTTAATTTAAGTACATTTTCCATTATGTGTTCCATTTGTTTTTGTGTAGACTTTATTATTGTAGATTTAAACAATTTTTTTCTTGTATCTAAAATTTCATTAACTCTTTCGGACTGATCGGACAAAAACGAACGACGAAAGACTTTTGAGAGTAAGGCCTAAGATCACGCACATTAAAGTGATTCTTGAAGGTAATGAACTTCCATTGTGTTTTCACTAGCCTATGGATTCCTTCCAAATTTTACACCTAAAGACCAAGTATTATTTACGAAAGACGGTTATATGTAATAACAAACATAGATTGACACACAAGACAGCATGACTACAAAGTGTCTGTTCTTGCTAAACGCTAACACAAGCACACGCATCCCAAACTCAAAGGGCGTAGATTCGAATTCAGGATGGAAAGCATGCACCACTTGGGCAGGTTTCTGACGTAATATATATATACATATTGTTACAATTATTACGTGCTTAATGTGAATTGTGATGAAACCTGCATATTGAGATAACAAACTGTTAAACCTGCCAATCCGCCTTGGACAAGCGTGGTGGGTATACTGTCCGTTCTCCTATAAAAAATAGGAGGCTCGAGCCCAACAGTGGGACGTTTATGGGCTGTTATTATACACAAGATTCAGTCGTTGTTAATAATAATCAATTAAAGTTAACGGGCCATTATTTGACTCTGGCTCGAAACAGTAGTTCATAATGCCATAATGTACCATTTAATGAGACATTGCAGAGGTAAATACAATGAACAACATACAAAAACAAAATAAAAGTACCACAAAAAGCTTTCATAACCACAAAGATAATAAGAATATCGCGCAGAAAAAGCAACTAGCGTAACTGACAAACGGTCCTTTGAAACAGCTGACAAAAAAAAATCAAATAAAAGGTCCTTTATATACGATAAATAAGATTAGATAAGTATATATGAAATTGTAACTGCGACAGTTACGTAATAAATAGAATAACACCATTTTCCGTAACTCACATTGACAATATATCAAACCCTTGTCTTCGGCCTAGATTTGATAGAAGTATTATGTTTTTATTTTGTTGCACGAGTTCAGCAGACAGGCAGACGACCCACCTGATGGAAAGTGGTTACCATCGCCTATGTACATTTGTAACACCAAAAGTACTCCCAATGTGCTGCCGCTCTCTAGAGGGAGACCGCAACCCGGCCACTAATGCCGGAACACAACTCAAGGTTGTTATGGCGGCATACTTTAGACCAGGGGTGGTTGCCATCCAGACGGACAAATACTCTACCGTCTGGCTGTGGGATGTTTTGTTGCTTCTTACTACATACAGGCCGCTCGACCGCAGGAAATTGTGTTCTTTCTCCGTTCCTGGTCGGATAAAATAATACCAGGAAATTTCTTATAATAATTTTTCAACACTTTTTATAACTATGTCAATCATACCTACCTACTATTATATAATGCTGATATTAGACGGATCAAACAAATTGATTCAACTTGGTTGAAATACACACAATTGAAAGGTTTTCTTTTTAAATAATATTGAATGATTCTAGTTTACGTGCTTGCACCAAAGTGATCTATATGGATCATTACTATTTGTTCAAAATACATTAAAAAAGACCACGGATATAACGAACATATCTTAACTTCACTATTATCTATACTATTATAAACATACCGTGTCTGTCCATTAAGCTATTAAAGAAAAACAACTGGAATAGACTATATAAACGATGGAGAGAACACGATGCAATTTTTTTAGATTTCTCGTCTGTTTGTTCGAGATTCACGCAAATCTTTCGATGTGGTTTTCGCTGATCGACGGCTAATTCTTAGCCTTAAACTTAAACACTGCTCTACTTTTTATCCTGGGAATTATTTGAAATGGCCAAATTAAAAAAATCGAATTCCAATGTGATTTTTTTACTGATCGATAGCAAATTTTATGTAATAATATGTGTGATATTTTTTTATCTCGGGTATCCCGTGGTTTGTAGTTCGGGTGCGTAAAAATTAGATTATTCCGAGACAGTTTTCACTAAAATGATAATTACATTCTTTTTCAAATAATGCGGTATTTTGTGTCCCGGGAATCCCCCGGGAATTTCGATTCAAGCGTAGACGAAATCGCGGGCATATTCTAGTTATACATTATATTATAGTGAAGTTAAGATATGTTGCTAGTATGTGAGACTCATGACTTTCAATTAGTAATCTGTTAGACTCCATTTCGAAATAAATATCTTTATTTTCATTTTTCAGTTTCACTTCGGTTTATTCCAGTAAATTGAAAGACAGAAATGCGATTTGTTATACCGTAGCGGTACGCGTGGATGGAATAATAAGTTTAATCATCGGTCTTATTGACTCTCTAATCTGTGCTGCACAATGTAAAACTCGTATCTCATTCTCTCGCAGGCTAAGTCCTAAGGCTAAGAGATAAACATTTATATGTTTATCTCTTCTTAGTGTCGCTTTTTCGTTTCATCGAATTTCAAATCACAACTATTCTAAAGCTTCACTTCAAAAAAATTGCTATCAACGTTAGCCGAAATGAATATTGAAAATTTATCAAAATTTTAGTCATACATTTCGCGCACTTTAAAAGTCACATACTACAAAAGTCACATACATAATACAGGTATTTTCTTAAAAAGTCATGACAATAATTTACCATTATCTTCCTGCTGTACTGAACTGTTCTCACATTATAAATAAACTCACACTAATCCCACTTCAGAGTAGTAAATTTTCACAAAAATCTACGTTAGGTAATCAAATTGTAAACCTTGTTGATTATTCCCGTATACCGCGAAAAATACAATAAGCAGTCGATTAATAAATGGAGATACAACTCCTTGAAATTCGTATTGATAACTGAATTATCAAACTCGTAACTGAATCAAAGTGTTGGCACTAGAACGAACAAATAAAATTAGGCCAGTGACGTGTTAGTTAACTTTAGGGTTGTTGACTAGGATGAAGAACATAATGCTTGTATCCTGAATACATCGTGGCCAGCTTGTCGATTTTCTATCGGATACATTTTGGAGAGTATGCATTGGAGCTTTATAATCTTATCCCGTCGTCTCCCTTCCATCATCGGACAACCAGACGCACTGGCATGCGGCACCGCTATATGGTGGACCTACCACCTATACAAACAAAGCGCTTTGAGTCCACCTTCATTATGCGCACCGCAAAGGAGGAGAACTCACTGCCGGAGTCTGTTTTTCCCGAAACCTACAACCTGAGTGTCTTCAAGTCTCGTGTGAATAGGTACCTTCTAGGTAAGCGTGCTCGATCTTAGACCATATCTCCGCTCAAATTGAGCGAGATAATGATCAAACGCGAACCTACACGTGATAAAAAAAAAGAAACATAGATGTGAAATGTTCGTTTGATTGTTTAATTTCAAAGTTACAGTCCTTAATATTGATCAATTTTTGAGTATTTTAGTTTATAAATAAGACACATTAAGGAACGGAGATGAACAGACGATATCTTTTCAAAAATACTGCAGATCAGACTCCGTAGACGAATGATATTAGCACTAAACGAATAGAATGAAAATGTTTGGGAATGACATAATACTTTTTTATTACTATTTTTTTTATTACACGAGTTCAGCAGACAGACAGACGACTCACTTAATGGAAAGCGGTTACCATCGCCTATGGATATACGATGGTTTTTTTTTAGATTACTTGTCTGTGTTCGGGATTAACATAAAAATATTAAGCCGATTTCGATGCGTTTTACGCTGATCGACAGCAAGTTCTTAGACCTTAAATCTGCACTACTTTTTATCCTGAAAATCCCGCGGGATTTTTTCTGGGAATGTTTTAAAAGAGCCAGATTTAAAAAATCCAATTCCAATGTGATTTTTTACTGATCGATAGCAAATTTTATATAACATAATGTGATATTTTTTAACACGAATCTTGCAGAAGTTTACCCGGGAGCGGTTTGTATAAAAATCAGCTTATTCCGACACAGTTTTCACTAAAACGAGAGTTTAGATTCTTTTTTAAATGCTGCAGAATTTTTGCCCGGGAACTCCGCGAGAATTTCAAGTCAAGCGAAGACGAAGTTGCAGGCATATCCTAGTATATTATAATACTGGCACCTCAGTTTTTACTTTATTTTAATTAACAGAAAATTCGATTCGAACGTTGAAAAAGAATGGTATTTTATTTTATTTAGTCCCATTTTAATATAGCCTCGTCTAGTCTAGCAGAACTACCAAATTAAAGTAGGGAAAAACAGTACTCACAACCCTAATACAAATTAGTCGCATAATTAGAAACAGATATTATTGTATCAACACATCGAAGCTACTTAATCGCATTACGGTCAAAACCAGTGTCATGATCGTGAAAGATTTATTCGTCATCTACGGTCAAGTCAAGATTATTGCATGCAACTTTGAAAATAACTATTTTATATAATATTCATTTATGACTAAACCGCCGATAAGGCCGCCAGTTGTACTATTTATGTTTATATATATATATATATATATGCTTTGGTGAGCAATAAAGTGTTGTGTATCTATCTATCTATCTAAACCATAGTCATAGATATAGAATTAAATTTGGATTATAATTTGCTCCCAAATTTGTAGTTTAAAAAGACCTTACTGAATAAAAAACTTAGTCTTAGAACAAAATAACAGTTTGAAATAAAATAAATAAACCTTTCGCAACAAAAAATGTACAATGTAAAAAATGTATGTATGTTAGATCCATATGTCGATTTCATCAATATCTTTTGGGACTCCATTTCAAAACACACGAACATCAGAATAAAACCCCAAGTATAGTGTGAAGTGTGCAAATAATTAATCATATATTTTATTTCGTAACTATAACTAATGGACAATAATTCGTAATTAACTAAATTTTCACTAAGGTCGAAGTTTGGAATTGGAATATATTTGATTCTTGTCTTACTATCGCCTAGATTTTACAAACGAAAATATACCTTATCATCATTTTGGGCAATGGATAATTTAACAAAAAAAACTTTCTTCATAAAAGAATGATTGTCATCCGCCAATCGCAATACACTGCTGGATGTACATGGACGATAATAGAAATATTTTTTCTTTTTTGATAGAGTTAGGTACATAGCAGATAACATTGGTACCAATTCAATTTTCTCTCGGATATACAAAAAATCTATATGAGGAGCATTGTTAACGCCTAAAGCATACCTCATTATTCTACTCCGATGAATTCGATATTATAGTTTCTTTGGCATTGTGTGTGAGCCAGACGAGGGAGTTGTGTCGTTTATGCCGAGAGGGACCTATTCTCAGAGAAATAAGAAAGCGAAAAGCTAATCGACCCTATATCGTTTTCTGTTCATTTTGAAGTCCATAAACAATAATAAACATAAAAGTAAAATTAATCTATACTAATATTATATATATTATATTATATATAATATTAGTATAGATTATATTATAAAGAGGAAAGATTTGTATTATTGTATGTTTGTAACGAATAAACTAAAAAATGTGTGCTGGGGCAGATTGTTAACGTACTTGTCCAATATGAAAACCTGCCCGTAAAACTTCAAGTTAAAATTTTGTTGCGATTTGTTTTTCCACTTGTCCGTTGAAGTTTCACTTCTACTATGTGTCCCAGCACACATTTCGATTTTTCGCAGGTTTACTGTAAATTATGTTTTAATTTTGATTAGGTTAGGTACATTTTGATGGATGCATTTTTTATTTAAACATATTTTATTTTATCAAACAAAAACTGAATTTGATCCGGAACCAAAAATGCATCCATAGTCTACTCTAACATATGCCGCCTCTCACCATATCTGCTCTAAACTTATGCCGCCCCTCCACGTGGCTGTAAAGCTTTTTCGTGACAGAGAAAAATCCTAATACCCCCGTCTATATAGAAGTTTCACTTCAAAAACTATTGGACCGATTTTAATTCACCATTAAAATGCTACATTATCCTTGAGTAATATAGGCTATACTTATTACTAGAAAAAAATAGGAATCCCTACGAAAACTGCAATAATGTAACCCAACGTGTAAAAAAAATTACCATAAAATATATTTCATCCCATGCGCTGCAAAAAGTATTGATGATAGAACAAAAAAATGTTGTACAATATTAAAGAACATATCAATATCTACAAAAAACTTCCCGATACCATATGTTCAACTATTGTAGTTATCTCACTATAACTACTTTTTTTACATTTTAAAAGTTAGAACTGCCAACCATAATCAGGCCATGTTATCCAAACCGCTGTACGAGTATTAATCCTTATACAAATAAATCATTTCATATTCAAGACTATTTTCATACCTGTAGATTACTTTTTTGATTATTCTAATCGGACATTCCACTCAAAAGATATTGTGAATTTAAAGATGTCAATCTATACAAAATACTTGGGCGCTGGAATTGGATTCTAGGATTTTGATGAAATTTTATGTGTGAGTGGGTCCCGGTATGGTTTAGTTTAGATTCGCAATTAGACCCGGTAGGTGGCGCTGGAATCGGTTTCTAGATTTTTATTTTTTCAGGGCAGGACAACGTCTACCGAAATCGTAAGTAATAATTTTGTTGTTCTGATTTTAGAAAAATGTTTGAGTATAATTTTTGTGTACTTCAATTAATTCAAACTTTACTTTTATTATTCGTGATTTGATTTGTTTGTGAGATTTCTTTATAAATTGAGTATTATATCATCATAACGTTTTAGTGCTTAAAGTGTCCAGGAAGCAACAAGTAAAACTTGGACAGTTAAAAAGTAACAATCTGGGAGAATTTCCGATATTCTTTCTAATAACATTATTTAACTTTTTTATTTGACTATTTGTATATACTGCTAGCGATTATTAATACTCATTTTACATACGTACAACTTTCAGCTTTTTCGGTCAGCTTTTCCGAAATATTGCAATGCCGCTAAATATGTCTACAATACTGTATACAACCGTATTTGTTATCGACAGCTGATGGCTGCGTAAAGATTTAAGAATAGTCCCACGTATCAAGTCCAACACACGAGCTCATAGTCACACGGCCGAGTGCCCGCAACCCAGTTGGCTCTCGTCAGATATTACTCGCCGAGCGTGTTGAACTGGATACGTGTTACTCCGTCATAGTTCAAAGATAATCCATTGCGTGTAAAAGTTATTATCTTTTTCCGAAACACAGGTATGTAGATACCTATGTTTAAGACAAGTATAGCATTAATACTAATGGATGGTCTTCGTATAGTTGTGAAGATTTTTTACCAAGTTCATATGTAGTAAAATTTAATCTTCAGTCATACGTAATTAATTATTTTTACGAAAATAGATAGTTCTGGGGTCCCCATAAGAGAAATGAAGAAAAAGAAGACTGCATATTACAAAATACGCAATCTCACGATCAATTTGATGAAAAACGAACTACTGATGCGCGGCATATTATTAAAACGAACTTTTGCTAAAAGTATTTTGGAAGTTATCCAGCTCAAAAAAAACCAGAGTTTCGCACTTCAAAAGTTAGAAGGGAGTCACATTGTTTATGATTTCGGGAACGAATATCTGAACACCCATTGAATAAAAAAGTCATCAGGAAACATCGTATAATTTTTCAAGATTTGACGAACATCGCACAATTAAATACACTGAAAAATGTTTTCAACTCCAACACATAATGGCGACTATCCCGTCTAATCTTTACTTTTTCGAGATTTCACTACAGCCTTGTGTAGCGGCGTATACATTACATGCCCCTATTAATTTTTGTCTATATATACTAAGTAGCTTACGATTAAAATGGCAGTAATATATAAAGACAAACGAACAAACGTACATGATGATTTCATAAAGGTTGCGTTTTTGCCAAGATGGTTACATAGCCCAACAAAAACTCTCATTTAAATTATGGCTCTACCAGGGTAGCAAAGGGTAGCGGTGGATAACCAACCGAAATTCCAAAAAGTTAGTGATCCGTTTTATAGTTCACTAGCTAACCCGGCGAACTATGTACTGCCATATTTTCTGAATTCCTAAAAGACTGTATCATGGCACAAAAACAAAATCACCAAAATCGGTCCAGGTGATTAGGAAGATTCTAGAACCTGATCTCAGCACCACCTACCGGTTCCAATTGTGAATCTAAACCATCCGGGAACCCACTCAAACAGACAAAAACAAAATCGCTTCAGGTGATTAGGAGGATTCTACAACCCGATCTCAGAGCCACCCGCCGGTTCTAATTGCGAATCTAAACCATCCGGGAACCCACTCAAACACACGAACACAAAATCGCTCCAGATGATTAGGAGGAATCTAGAACCCGATCTCAGCCACCTACCGGGTCCATTTGTGAACCAACTCCGTGCAGGAACGGCGAAAGAATACAATTTCCTGCGGATGCCCGGCCTGTCGTAAGAGGCGACAAAACATCCCACAGCCAGGTGGTAGGGTATTTTCCCGACTGGATGGCCCATGGTCTAGAGTATGCTGCCATAACAACCTTAAGCTGTGTTCCGGCGTTAGTCACCAGGTTCCAGTCTCCCTTAAGAGAGCAGCAGCGCATTTGTAGTACTTTTGGTGTTGCAAATGTCCATAGGCGATGGTAACCGCTTTCCATCAAGTGGGCCGTCTGCCTGTCTGCTGCACTAATGCAATAAAAAAAAACTCAGGAACCTTCTTTGGCTCATGCACAACAACTTTGCTAAAGATCATCATATGATCAAATCTATAGTTTACGATTCTATAAAGGACATACAGACAAACATTCATTTGTATATATCAAGAAGAGAAGATTAGCTGGCTAAAAATTAAACAGTTGGCGAAGTGGTTGATAATATGTCCTTGGCTATTTTGTGAACACCAGCTAATTAGCTGACTTTTACAATTGCTACCCCACCTTCAACGAGGAGGAATAGGTGAGCAAAATAAAATTTCGAAGGTATACCCGCGTTGCCCACTTCCCTTGCCAATTTCCTGTTTGTTGACGTGGATATGGGCATAATGTAAAGGAGGCATTAAACTTTAGAGCATTATTCTAACCTTTCAGAAAATTTCTATGTCAAAGACAACCAACAACATTGAGACTTTTACGATTTATGTGGCTTTAGCGTCGGCCCGAATTAAAAGTTTACTTTTACGGACAAGCACACACACCCATTTGCGCAAATATTAACGAAGGTTAATGTATAGACTTTAAGCATATAAATTTTATTTGTCCGCTTTAAATGAAGAATAATAATTAAAATAAAATTTAATTATTGCGGGTTTCAAAGCAAGTGTTTCTTAATTATAAATAGTAAGTACAAAGTGAATTTAAAAAGATTAAACACGTTATAAAATAAGAAATTCAATCGCGGCTATTAATAGTTAAGGGTAATTAATAATTAAACTCTGAGTGTGAAAGTAAATACTTTAAAACTATATTATATTTTTTTATATTGTAGGTAAACTGGTAAACGGGTCCACTTGATAGCAAACGGTTACGGTCGCTCATGGACATCTGCATCAGCAAGGGAGCCGATGAGTTGGCTGACTACCTCTCGTTGACTCTTTAAATATCTGATGACCCTTTTGAAGAGCCTCATACAATATCTAAAATACTTAGAAACGTAAATAACTAACAATCATAAAAAACCCAAGAAATAATAATATATGTTAATACAGTCTCGTTTTAAAACCTAATGTGTACTACGGCTAAAATAAAGAAAATCCCTAAAGCTTTTAACGTATGGAGGAAAATGCTTTTAAATGCTACAGCTGTAAAAATAAAGAAACTTTTGTAGAATTTAATGTTTAAATTAAGCTTTACAGTGTTTAACAATATATGCAAGGACGTCAGTAGAAATCTACTGCTGTAAAAATATGCTGTAAAGTTTATCTACTGACTGCGTTTGACTGCCTCTATGGTTTAGTAGTTCAAACCTTGGCTCGCCTAGTTCACTGGAATGCAGAGGTTCCCGATTAGATTCCCGAGAGGGAAAAATTTTTAAATAAACCCTGCGTTATTTACTTTGGTCTGAGAGTTTGGGACTGGCCCCAGAGTTGTCTACTGTATATTATATCCATAATACTAGCGTAACTTTCTTTGCTTGAGAAAATATGTACAATGTATGTGTTTGTATTCGGCCGATTAAAAAATATGCTTCCACAGTTACGTAGGTAATGAAAAAATACTGCTTCCAATGTTTTATAAAAATTAATCTTTACAATTTTGTAGTTATGAAATCGTGTTCTAACTTACCTGCCAACGACTCATATTATGATCATAAATTCACTGTTTCATCTAAATGTCTACTGCGCAGCTATCTGTTGCAAACTATCACAGCCATGCCGCGAATATTTGCAGTATACTAAGCTATTGACGATCAAATTAAATCAGTTTAATAAAAACGTCCAAGTAAGCAAGAAATAGCGAAAATTCATAGCGTTTTTATTACCTGAAGCAAACAAATAGGCAGATGGACCACCTGATGAAAAGTGGTCACGTCTATAAATGTTGCCAGCGTCGTTGAAATATTTTAACACCTTTAACCAGACCCATGTCGAAGAGCAGAGAGAAAACCTTGGAAGACCCTTCCAGATAGTTGTCCGTGGAATAAACGTTCTGGAGACTGTTGCGTTGTTGAATGTGTAAGTCCAACAAAACAAGATTGAACATCTCACCTAGGGCGAGAGCTTTTTCCAATATCCAAACTGCGAGAGTTATAAAAACCTTCGAAGACCCTTCCAGATAGTTGTCCATGGAATAAACGTTTTGGAGACCGTTGCGTTGTTGAATGTGTAAGTCCAACAAAACAAGATTGAACATCTCACCTAGGGCGAGAGCTTTTTCCAATATTCAAGCTGCGAGAGTTCTGAGTGATCGATCACTGGCTCTGAAACACTACCTATATGTAACACTGAGTATTTTTCGTGTTTAATTAAATAAAGTCCTTCAATTTTGGCCCAAAGGTATAATTGGCCGTAAATTTGAATTTTGTGCAAATTGCTTTCATCAATTGGTTTCCGCCGTTGATAAGGGACTGATCAGTCTAACGAAGGCACGAGGGTAGGTTAATTTGGGTCGAACGTTTCCAGGTTGATAGAAAAAAACAAGATAACCGTACGTATCTATGTTACGTAGATCAAAAATAATTGATGAATCCAATCGATATAAAAAATGTAATCGTGCTATTCATTTTGTTTTGTGTATATTCTAGGTCCTACCATAATCTAAACTACTTACTACTACTACTTTACGAATAAAACTTGGTTTTCTAGACCTGCGCTTTTAAAATAGGAACTGAATAAAGAAGATAGAGGGAGTTGACATTGGTAAAGTAATTAATATTAAGTTTTAATTAGTTTAAGGTCGATTGTACTTCATTCCTCGATGTACAGATTTTTTCACGATATATTCCTTGACAGTCAGCACATAGTCATTGTAAAAGTATGCATATTAGGTCACAAAAACTGCTAAAGCGGTGCATAAATCCTAAGCATTCAAACATATATCATTACAGTAAGACGAGTGCCTTAGCCACTAAGATACCACTTAAGGAAGTCATTTCTTGAGGGATAACTGTTAATAAAAAGTGCTGGAGGAACCAATATCTCCACAAGCCTTATTAAACAAACAACCAGTCAGCGTTCTGGGTACCTTACCCATAAAAGACGTTCACTTAAGCTCAGTATTCTAGTACTAAGAGATTATAGGTAGAACACAATATAACTAATATTAATAAATTAGGTTCACTTAGATTAAGTTTCATCAATGTATTAGTTTATAATTTAAACCAAATTTTCCTATAAGTTAACAACATCTGCAGGTCTAGTGTCGTAATTATAATGCTCTCGAGAGACGCAATAACCAAAATAAATAAACGTAGAAAACTCACCATGAGCTCTCTTCTGAGTTTGTCCAACTCATGAGCGGAAGGTGGCGCCGGCTGGACTCTTCCTCGTCTCAGTTCTTCAAGTTGCCTTGTCAGCTCTTCCACCTTCGCCACGGCCACCGAAAGCTCCTTTTCCTTTTCATTGAAAAGCGCTCGTATTGATTCCAAGTCACTAGCTGTGGACGAGGAAAAACAAACTGAATTAACGGACCAACCAAGTTTCATCTGTGGATTATTTCTATGTATACTTCTATAGTAAATATTATAAAGAGGAAAGATTTGTATTTTTGTGTTTGTAACGAATAAACTCAAAAACTACTGGACCGATTTCAAAAACTCTTTTACCATTGGAATGCTACATTATCCCTGAGTAATATAGGCTATATTTATTACTAGAAAAAATAGGAATCCCTACTAAAATTTCAATAATGTAACTCAAGCTCTTTCATCGCATGCGCTGCGGTTACTATTGATAATAGAACAAGAAAAATGTTGTACATTAATTCTGAAAAAAATAAATAGTAGAATTTAAAAATTCTTACAATGAAAATTCGTTTGAACAATATCCGTCAACAAGTTTTTGAGACATCGAGTATTTCCGTGTAAAAACTATTTTTAAAGTTCCGTAGACAAATAAGTAAAACAAGCGAGATCTCCAAGACACCCTTAATTATACATAGACTAACGCGCATTTGCCAGAATGTTGATACAGTTTACAGAGTTAATAAGAAATATGAACTTCGTACCGCGTATCACTAATGATATGGGTTTGAATGCTGGCGGGAAAGCATTCACTGTTTAGTAGTTTTTTCAAACTAGTGTTTCTTTTTCTTTCATATTAAGAAACTAGCGGTCCCAGCAAACGTTGTCCTGCCCTGAAAAAATAAAACTCTAGAACCAGATCCCAGCGCCACCTACCGGGTCTAATTGTGAATCTAAACCATCCCGGGACCCACTCAAACACACATAAAATTTCATCAAAATCCTAGAACCTCATTCCAGCGCCAAGTATTTTGTTTAGATGGACATCTTTAAATTCGTAATATCTATTGAATGGAATGTCCGGTTTGAATAATTCTAAAAGTAATCTACAGGTACTGAAACAGTCTTGAATACGAAATTATTTATTTGGATAAGGATTAATACAAATAAGGATAATATGGTCTGACTTTGATCGGCATTTCCATCAAATTTTAAAATGTAAAGTAGTCGTTATAGTGACATATGGCAACTACAATAGTTGGACATATGGTATCGCAAAGTTTTTGTTTGTAGATATTGATATGTTCTTTAATCGGATGGTTTAAAATTTAAAGGGTTCATTTTATCGAATATGAAAACCAATATTTCCATTTTTTTATATAAATAAAAAGTCATCGAGAAACAACGTTTTACTTTTTAAACATCCGACAACGACATCCCATAAGACTACGTAACCTACTTATAATCTTACCACTAATCAGGTATAGTCTTTGTAACGCCATTTTATGTAGTTTAAGAACTGGATTATAAATTTTAATCAGAATATATTATAGGTTTTGCATTCAACTATAGCAATACAAAAGTACACCTTTTTATACTTATGTCGTTATCAAATTAAGGCGATGTGTATATCAGAAAAAAAATATTACCTACGTTCACATTTTACAGAAAAACTGTATACTTAAAAGTAAAAATAATTATAAATTATCGTCACGCAAATCTTCTGCGTGTTCACATTTTTCAAGAAAACCATAACTCACAGGGTTTAACGCGGTAAATTACGCCCTTATGACACGTGATTGCCAACAAGACAAAACATAATAATATATTTATGTTACACTCTTACACTCTCGCTTTTTGACGTTTTATTTGAAATAGTATATATTAAAGATTTGCGCTACTGATATATTTCGTCTTGTATGTTCTAACGCCGAGCCTCGTGGAAAGTTGAAGTTATGAATAGATAGACATCAAGATGTTGTAGAAAATGTTTATTTTTTGCGTTTTAGTTACATTTGAAGGCAGTTTTGTTTTTGTTATTTTTTTATTATCTACTTTTTAGTAAAGCAAATACTTGAATAACTTAAGAAAAACAATGAATCACGTACGCGCCTTATAATATTCGAGGTTGCTCTTGATTTCCCTGGGATCCACTTATCAGATCCTAACTTGTGACTATGGGACCACCTAAGGACTATACTGTTTCGAATAATAAAATGATAATCGGTTCAGAATTGACGAAGAACTCGCGTAAGAAACATACAAAAAATATACAGTCGTATTGAGATTTTTTACTTTTTAAAGTCGGTTAAAAATAATTGCAAATAATAAACACCATTTCAGATTTCGTTAAACCGATATCAGACGCTTCATTTCTGTTTGTCAATTTTGATGAATCAACCAAAGTGATATATATAAACATAAACTTGACACGTTCAATGTCATTATTTACCACCGTGACCTTACGGTTACCTGGCTTTCAATCAGATTGATATAATTTGGTTGATCCGTCTAATATCTACACTAGTAAAAATACACGAAATAATTACATAATATCAAAATATGAATTACACCAAAAAATACTAGCTTTTTCATTAGGTGCATGTTTTGGTTGCTACAAAGAAAACAATAGAATATTCTCTTTATAAATAACAATAAAACTAATTGGTACTTAAATGAGTTTGGGCAAATGAAAAATTGTAACGCATTAAGAGGCAGAAATGCTACCAACATATTTCACCGGGCGAGGGACCAGCTGAGTAGCGCTTAAAAGCCTCGAGAACGGAAATACGCCCGACCTTTCAATTATAGAAGACAATAAAGCGAGCTTTATCTGTAAGAGAAGCCCCGTTCGTAGACGAAGTCTCAATGGGAACAACATCATCGTTCAAGCTATAAATTCTTTAAACAAACGCTTAAACACATATTATCATGCTTGTTTGTTGCAGGGGTAGGCAGAGAGGATTAATTTCAACTTTGTAAGATCTTAACATACACCTTTCTTCCTCATCTACTCTCATTAGAATTATGTACAGTCGCGGAATGAAAATGTTCGTCACCCTAAAGTCGACTTTTCCTTGCACAAGTACAAGAAACAATACTGCCAACATTTTAACAAATATTACATTTATAAAATATAGAAACGTGAAAAAAGAAAATTACAATGTTGACAATGACAGACGATGAAATTTACAATAAAAAACAAAGAGGATATAATCACTACGCCTAACATATATAATAAAACCAATAAAAAGGTTTTACCAGTCTGCTTAGACAAGATAGAAAATCAAACAACTTTGATCTAAGTAATTTTACACAGTATTGTCAAATAATTAAACATAATTTTCTGTGGAACCGTCTGTTCTGTGACTTACTTTGAAAGGTAACGGAAATGAACGGTACGTGAAATGAATTAATTTGAATGAATTAATTAATTATTAATTCCAGACAACCCCAATTAATTAATTGGGGTTGTCTGTCGCTTTTTAGCGATAAGACCGCCCTTTGTACACAACTAGATATAATTTTAGTCTTTAACTTCATTTTTGTATTGGTGTATAATAAAGTGTTATCTATCTATCTATCTAATTTGAAAACTGGCGAACATTTTCATACCACGACTGTACATGCAGTTTATTTGAGGTGCTTATTACCTAACCTTTCCTTAAAACATCAGGGACTTGGCCATGGCAATTATCCTGCTTTATATTATTGATAAAGTCTGATTTATTATTAATATACTTTTAATTTGTTACTTAGTTAGTTAATGCTTTGTTTGACTTCTTATGACATTTAATTTATATATTTATTCTTGTAACCTGAAATTTTAAGTTAGTTTGTAGAATAACACCTGAACATTATACGCCCAATAAGTCAAAATTAATAGAAAACACTGCAACAAAACACCTATGTTGTAGTAGTTTCAATACATTTTGATTTCTTATTATATACATTTCAAGCCATAAACTATTAATTTATTCTACCGGCACCAATTCTACCACCCACACTGCTATCATACACATACTCTATCAGCCTCCTTTCATCCAGTCATTCTACATCCCCAACCACCTATATACATATCAAAATAGTTATGTGTAACATAGGTGGTTTAAACCCTTCCATGACCTTTGGATGTGATTATTAACTTAATATTTGTAAGAAATGGTATGTTCGGGGTACATGAATTTAGGTAAACTTATTTACCTATTATTGTGAAATTTCGATATTTATATGATCTTTAGGGTTTCGTACTTATTTTGGCAAAAACAATCCTTAACAACCTTATACAATCACTAGCTGACCCGGCGAACTTCGTACCGCCATATTTTCTGAATTCCTAAAAGACTTTGTTTCATGACATAAAAATAAAATCACCAAAATCGGTCTAGGTGATTAGGAGGATTCTAGAACCCGATCGCAGCGCCATCTACCGGTTCCAATTGTGAATCTAAACCATCCGGGGACCCATTCAAACACACAAAATAAATATCATCAAAATCATTCCAGCCGTTTAGGAGTTCACTGTCAACACACGTGCAGAAGAATTATATACATATATATATATATATATATATATATATATATATATATATATATATAGATGATACCCACCCGTTTGTTCATCTGCATGTCTGTCTTGTCTTTAACTTTTGTACTATGAGAGGTGAAAAAACTTGATTTTGCCACCACATTTTTTTTTTAAGAATAAGCTGGTAGAACTTCAGAAACATTTTCAAAGAAAATTGATTTGAGCAAGATGAGTTGAGTAGTTTTAAAGAGATATTATGGAAGAATAATTACACGACAAAACTTCATTTACATAGCAGCTCGCTCCAGCCTCTTATACTATCAGAATTTATGGAGATATGTTGCAGTATAAACTTTTATTACGTCTCGTCATTATTATAACGATAATAATATTCTTCTTGTGTTTTATTATGTCTTTGTCTTACTAAGTATGCATTGTTTGCCACAACCCCATTAATTTTTCGAAAAGTAATTCTGTAGCATACTTCTGTATGAACCTTCGAAAAAAAAGAACTTGAGATATAAATAGAATAAGAAATACAAAGAAAAAGATTTTTTAGCTAGGATGTGTTGCAGGGAAGTTTCTTGCTACTTCTTCTCCTTAACAGCAATAACACGTTGCGAAGCGATGTACATAGAATAGGAAGTAAATTTAAATTTTAACTTATATGTATAATCTTCAAAAAGTATTCTCCAGTGGAACTTATTTTAAATAAAAACCTTTGAATTTGAATTTAAGACACGAGTTATATTTAGGGTTATACAAATGACGAAAACAGTGTACGTAGGACATGCACTTAACCAATCGTCAAATAAATATATACATTGCTTTTCCTTAGATCTTTTCGTACATTACAAACAGGATTTTTGCATTAAATTACGCTATTTAATGATGTTTAAATGTTTTAGACAACTTAGGCGACATCTAAAGTTAGATATTACAGTAGAAAATGTATATTTACAGTATATTTAGATTTAATTAGATAACACATTATTGATCGTCAAAATAAACAATTACAAAAACAATATGCACAACTAAGAAAATGTTTTATATTAGACATGTTTATTTAAAGACAAATAGTAATTTCTAAGTGAGTTCCGAAAAGAAGGTACTGTTTTGGTCTCTTTGACAGTAAGAGGCTGTAACGTAGATTTTAAAACGTCTAGCGACATCTAGGAGTACGCTGACGAAAGCAAGCCAGACATTTATTTACTTTATGGTTTTAGTCTATGAAATATTTGCAGTAGCAATATTAGGAATAATTAAATCAATGAAATAATGAAGTGAAAATTCTTTATAAATTATATATTGAAGAATTTCATTAATTAGAGAATTTAGACATGTAGACTAGCAGCGCCTCTATTGTCCAACCGTTCATAACTACCTTTTGACTGACGATATTAGTGCGCGATAGTTGTTACAACGGAAAATTCGGTAAAGACAATATGGACTAACCGATCCAATAACTGGGAACGGCTAGTCGTACAAAAAGCTTCGTACCTTGTATAAAAAAACAACCTACGAAGGCTAGCCGTCGTCTCACAGGCCGATGAAAGCAAAAGTAATCAAAATGCGACATATACGAAAGAGCCAGAGGACTTGGTTGCCAGCGCCCAGCCGTTTCGGCAGCCGCGATTGTCAAAATGACAACCTACGTTTTGGAAATTCGTTTATAACACACCGACCCACACTATAGTTTTTATAAAGACTTTTTTGCGTGGGGTAATGTAATATAAATTAAATAGCAAATAGACCGTTAGAGGGTCCTTTTTCAAAAGAAGATGTGCTGAGTCCAAGTGATACCGGTTGCGAAGACGTGTTCACAATACAAGACTAAGTACCTATTCGACCAGCGACCATTTTGTTATAATGTAAGTAATCACAAATTGTTTGATAGAGCGTCGTAGTGATTCATATCAAGTGATTCAGTGCCAATAACCATTACAGGATGAAAATAGATCGGGAAAAAAGATTCTGCGGGATCCTGGAAGCGCAGACAGGTTGCCCGGGACCGCCTTTCCTCAATATTTTAACCTCCTAGGTTGGTAAACCAGCATCATTATATATTTTATCTAAATTCAAGTTTCTCATCATATTTTATTAGCTTCGACTTTGCACCCACGGTCGGTACTTGGAAATTTAAATATAACTTTATACCGAGTAACCGTTGTAGCTGTTAATTTTATCATATGCTCACTACAACGTTGGTTAATTGTAAATACGATTCTAAAGAGACATTGCAAAGCTTGGTATCGTTAGTGGCGTCCACGATGAATATTCCTTGGTAGGAATACCTTTACTAAGAACACATCTCATTCCGTAGACTCAAGTGAACAGTATCTTCTTGTTTAAGCCTCTTATTAAATGGCGCACTGGTATTTTCCAGTCAGGTATCTGTAGCGGGCTATGCCCTACTGCACAAGGAGCCAGACCGTCGAGGACAGGCGTCCCGGACAGGTCGGCCTAAAATTCCTGTTTGATAGACCACACTATCTATTACTTGTCCTGCTGTAAGTGATCTCCCTCCGCGGATTCAGCAGGTGGCGTCCATCTTTATTACTTTCTTTTCTTTACTCACTACTGGATTCGACTAAGTTCAACTCACACATACCTAATGCATTCTATTGGCTCATAGCCGAATTCACCCCCTGAACGTAGCCTAGCCTGATAGTCTTGGGGAAAGGTAATTAAACCACACCTTAATTAGAGGTTGCAAGGAAAACTCTGAGGCAGAGAAGTTGTTATTTGTATATTTAATTGTAAGCTGAATATAAGCTAGTTATAAGTTCCTTGCCGTTCATATAGTGTTTGATATAGGAGAAATAAATGGTGTATTAATTTGGTTTAATTCTTTTATTCACTACCCTCTACTGTTGGGTTAACAAAACAAATAAATAACAAGGCAACGCATTCCAGAGTTTGACAGCCTGCACTGTAAAAGGGTTATCATAAAAGGATGAAGTGTGTGCAGGTGTCAGTCTATGTTAATTATCTAAAAACATAAATTAACTAAAATTTTATCCAAAAATTTATCTTCTAAGAAAAGATAAGATACAAAAGCGATATTCTATTAAAATAAAATCAATTCTATTCGCAATCCTGCCTTTCACCTACAGTGCTGTTGTCTAATGCTGTTACATAGCACAAGGTATATACCCTTTGTTTAAATATACCTATATCGGATACATACAGTAATATAAGTCAGTAAGACTGTACTTACTATGTATATGAAATTGCTAAATTGCTGAAATAAACGAATTATTACTACATCTATACTAATATATAAAGCTGAAGAGTTTGTTTGTTTGTTTTCTTGAACGCGCTAATCTCGGGAACTACTGGCCTGATTTGAAATATTATTTCTGTGTTAGATAGCTCATTTATTGAGGAAGGCTATAGGCTATATATCACCACGCTAGTACCAATAGGAGCGGAGCACCAATGAAGAATTTTTCAAAATTCGGGGGGTTTTTTTATCTTACTTTTTTAACTATTCCATACGGACGAAGTCGCGGGCAGGAGCTAGTATACATATATATGTGATATATTACATTCTAATATTGCTAAAAGAACATAAGTACAGGATAAATAATAACCTAATAATAGAACGAGAATACCCAAAATACGGAAACGACATCCAAGTATTCGGGTCACGTAAAGGAAATCGAAGTACTGTTTTTAAATAGACTTTTCGAAAACAAAACGCTTTGAGGATAAGGAAAAAATATTTCTTGATCTCCTGGATTTGTCGAAATTGATTGAGATATTAACTGTTAACGCAAAAATAAATATTTTCGGTCTGATAGAACTGAGTGAGAGTTGTTATTTTTACATGTACGTGTAAATGCAGAAATCAAAATGTTTCTTACTTTCGTGTTTATCTGGGAATATTTGGGTGAAAGTTATAACTTATGTTAATATATCAACATCTCTTCTAAGGGATGTAGTTTTTGTGTTTTAAAATTCTTCCACCACACTTGGAGTTCCTTTATTTAAAACGTGTGAAAGCTATAAAATGAAAATCCTACCATCTGATTTTAATAGAGTGCTAGACAAACTAATACTTAGGGATACTTACGTAATGTTGCTTAATTGAATTAAAAAATACTAAACACATTAAAATCCTTAAACTCAGCGAGCATTTTAGCACAATAAAAGATTTGTTGCTAAATATGTTTCAATAACATATTATGTATTCTTTTAGGCGAAATCAGTCATTGAAAAGGAACTTATTAAGGCTTTTAATTATTGAGTGATTTGATCTAAAAATATATATATTTTTATAGTTGGAGTACCACAGACAGGCGAACGGCCCACCCGATGGAAAGCGGTTACCGTCGCCTATAGACGTTTGCAACACCAGAAATGTCACTAACGCGCTGCCGGCCTCGAACAAATTTTATGACATCCTTTTTAAAAAACCCCATATTGTAGCGCTGTGGGAAAACCACGGCTGGAAGATGATTTCAAATCCCCATGGTGCGCAAGAGAAACGTTCTAGAGAATCGTTGCGTACAAGAGCGAAGCGTCTCAAGGAAGTGGGGATGAATGTCCAGCCGATGGCGTGGGGTGCGGTGGTAAAAGGAAGACGAAGGCATTCGGAATAGTTCCTCGAAATACTTCCCATTGTACAGTCGGTAGAATACGCAGAGAGACGTGAGGTCTCTCCGAAGGCCAAGCGTCTAAACCGTCTGTGTGTATGGGATCGTCGACAATGCGAACGACTTGACGTTGAATACTGTCCAGGGGATTTAGTTGGTAGACGGGTGCCCCGGCCCACAAGTGTGAGCAGTACTCCATATGCGGCATCACCTGGGCTTAAATATACATATGTTTTAAATAATAAGAAACGAGAGAAGATTGACCTGAGCTCTTCAGAACCATATTTTTATCTAGGCGATTGTGACGTCCATCAGGCTATAAGCTCGAGTAAGATTGAAGCGAGCTTGCAGTAAGAATAACAAATAATATAAGAATAATAAAGAAGTTTATTTATATCGTTATACCTTTACCTACCTGTGACAGCATAAGGTAGTTTAAAGGAGGGGTTTAATTAAATTACTAACATGACATAATAATTGCGTTCGGCCGGTATATGGAGTTAATGAAGGTGTCATGTTAACCTTCTTATGTACACATCAATTGTTCCCTTAGTCCTCTGACGTACATTAGTCAAGACTCGTGACAACTTACACTGGCATAGAATAGATATGCCTAATATAAACATTTTTAAAGCATCTGTACCATAAAATCGAAGTTTTACCCTGGAAAATAGTCTTCTTATTCCATGATTTTATTTATAAACGATGCAACGGAATTTAATTGAAAATTGATTTGAATGAAAATTTTACAGATCAAAATAGGAATTTGATCTTAAAGTTTTGTACCTGTTTCATTTCGATATCTTATAGGGTTCAAAAGATATGAATATAATCTTAGTCCCGCGTGAACTAGTTAAAAACACTTAAATAGAAAATAACGATTACTTTTGGTTTATAAAAACCCTTATGAAGTGAACTTATCAGTGAACATCACAAATTCACAATTAGCGTAATGAGGCAAAACTTGTAAAGTGATTAGGCGTAGTGTTCGGCTACTTCACTAATACCCCGACAATGGTAAGTAAGGGCTAATGTAGGGAGTGGTCGCAAAAACCTTTGACGCAGCCATTTAGAGCCGGGAGCAAGTGCGATTTTTGACTACTAATAAATAGACGGTATGGAAAATTATTTGCGTACATAAAATGTATGTTGAGTGCAATTATGATCATAATTCAAGCCTTAAATGTTGATTATCTTTTCTTGTCTTTTGTTTTTTAAACAGATAAATATGCAGATGGCTAGAAAGTGAAAACTCTATGAACGACTGCAACATCAGATCTAACCACGTCAGCAGATTGCTGGCTTCGAAAAAATTATGAAGCTCTTCTTAATTGACCTCATGTCATACTGCAAAAAAATCTAAGAAGTTTCATTCAAGTCAAATCTCTACTTCGTTGAGTCTTCGGTATTCATTATTGTAAGACCATTGGCACACATATCATCCCTATAATTTGTAGTGCTTCAAATAAGAAACGTATAATTCCACTTTTCATCTATCTTGGCAAGATTATTTTATTTTTACAATAAATATACATTAATACCTCGACTCTTGCTACTTCGACTTACGCGAACTCAGAATTACGCAATTTCCAAATCTCGTCGATTAGTCTTTTGTTTGAGCGCCAGACAACTTTCGATTACTTACTCGCTCCCAATTTATTTCGATCGGTTATCGATCAGTCCCATCATAGCGTAAGTTCGGGATTATTGAACTAACATACAATGTAGGTAGTAGGTAGGTAGTAAGTGTGAGAAATTAAAATCAGAAAAATGGTAATTGTATTATATTTTGTTTTTGCGATATTAAGCGATTGAATTGCCGATTTAACGTTAAAAATGTATATACATTTAATTTAAACAACTCTGAACACCGACTGAGATACAAATGAAATCATAACATGGTTGGCTGGATTTTTTTATTAAATCCAAATAAAACACGATTGGAGCTATCGATGCAGGTCGCGGAAGTTATAGCGAGTCGTAAAATATACGCTTATGCCCGAATCTCTTTAAAAAATAATTAAATATCATTGAAACAAAATGAAAATAATACTTTTATTGTAACAATAATAGAATATAACTAACAAAATCAGTACTTAGATCAAGCGGCAACTACATAGTCGTGAATGAACAAACATACTGATTTCCCTGATCCGTAGACCAAATTATTTAAAATTTTAAAGTTAATACAATTTTGACTATTTTTTCTATCTAAAAATATATTTAGTGAGAAAGAAGAATGGTGTACGGTTTGATATAGTTATTTAGAACATAAGAGCTATTAAGAGTTATATATTATACTGTGCGATTTTTATTCCTAAGATTTTTCTTTCACGCTATTAGTGTAACGACACACCTACTTAAAATACAGTGCTGACAGTTTGGCGACTGAATTATCAGAGTTAGTATTCAATTCAAAATTCAAATTCATTTTTTTTTAATTCAAAATAAGTTCTATTGAACACTTTTACTTGTTATTCTATGTACACCGCTTCGTAATTTATTATCGCTGTTCAAAAGAAAAGAAGCGGCAAGAAACTCCCCAGCAACACGTCTAGCTAAAAACAAAACAAACAAAATGGTTCAACTATATTCACCGAACTTTCGGACGCATAACGCGTTGCATAATGTGTTGATTGAATGTGTTCGCACAGAAATAGCTGCTAGAAGAAAGGTTCGGCATTACACCGAACGCTACTTAATTTCAGCTGAGATGTCATACATAGGTTACTTAAAAAGCACTGTGAGCGTATTTAGTCGTACTTTCGGCAGACGTGTCGCTAGCCTAAGATCACTTTATCGAAAGTATATATAATATTAAAATATGAATATCATTTCATTTAACTTTGCCCAAGTAAAATTCAATAAATTCCCCGGAAAATTGCCATTTCCAAGATCAAAATTAATTTGTAAATGTTATTTCTGATTTAGTGTACATTTTAAAACAGCCAATGTTCCTTATACATAAAAAAAGAGTCAACAGAACTAAACTTTATTGATTTCCTCAGTTTAGAAAACGCGGTGTCACTTGAAAGCTGGCACGAAGAACAGGCAAATCGAATTTTATATGACCTTACTCTGTAATATTTTATGTGAACTAGATAGATAGATAGATAGATAGATAGATAACACTTTATTGCTCACCAAAATAAACAAATACAGAAACAAAATGCATAATTACAAACTTCTTAGCAAAACAATAGGCGGCCTTATTGCTAAATGCGATCTCTTCCAGGCAACCTAACTTAAAATAAATTCTTAACTAATCTGGTGATGTAGGTGGAGCAGAAAAAAGATAGAATTGTATAATTTAAATATTTATACTTACACTAATTTATAAATTGAATACATACATCAATATAATACTAATATATTTACGTATATACAAATAAAAAGATATATAGATAGATAGATATATCGATCGAGAGTGATTTCACTGTAAGAATAAACAAAACTTAGTAAGCTATATTTTTGTACTAGTGCTGTTTTGAATATTTGTTTGTTTTTACATAATATTTTAGTGAAATAAATCATATTATAATTCCATTCTTTTTTTATTCTTATAGTAAACAATAATTATGTCATCAATGTTTCTAGCTTTAATTCACTATATTAAACAAGTGTTTCCACTGAAATGCTACTCTATAAAAAATCTATCACAGATTAAACTAGGACCAAATTCTGGCACGAACTATGTAAGCAATATTAATGAATTCACTAATTGTTTCGTCTATAGTTATTTCAATTAATTAATCAATGCCATGTTGAACTTTAGTAAACTTAATTTGGTTTTAAATGAAAAATAAGCTAGCAAAACGACTCTTGGTGAATACAAGACGTGTAAATGTATTATGAGAAATTAGGGCAAGGCAGTTTGACGTGGATAATTACATTTGACCTGGCCTAGCCTGTTAGTTTTACGACCCCTGGACGCATTGGGCCGTGCCCACCTGATTCCATCTTTCATTAAAATATTTAGGCCTCATTTTGTGACTATTTAGGCTGTTATAAGGGTCGTTTACGATTTTCAAAAGAATTTTGATATAAGCTTTCTGGATTAAAGTATTAATTTAAAAATATATCTGGAATATTATATAACGTTTGAGCTTAGGCTTATGCGTATAAAGACTTAGTGGTACATGTCGTTCAAATGATGTAAGCTGAATTGCTGGTCGAGAGCATGCACTATTTAGGTTCTGTTTCTGATAAAATGCGCCTTTTCTTCCAATTATTACTTGAAGATGAAGGTAAACATCGTGAGAAAAACTGCACAATGAGATTAACAATATTTGAATCCGGTTAGTCCGTTTTGGACAAGCGTCCGTTCAAACGAGATGGATATAATATTTTAACTACTTAAACTAGTTAAAATATTTGAAGAAACAAGACTGAAAAGTAAATGTGATGAGGCAAAATATGAAAAAATAACACATTTATTAGCAATAACAAATCGAGCACTTAATATAGATAAACGGCTATTAACATGAAAGGAAAACTAAATTCAATGTTAAACTATAATCAAAATAATGCCATTTTTTGGACCAATATTTCTGTTTGAATACGTATTTGATAAGAAAAAGCGAGTAAAATTATAAAACAGTATCAATAAGACAACAAAATATAACGAACATCTAGATAT
The DNA here is from genome assembly GCA_039645545.1 of Dendrolimus houi. Classification (NCBI taxonomy): domain Eukaryota; kingdom Metazoa; phylum Arthropoda; class Insecta; order Lepidoptera; family Lasiocampidae; genus Dendrolimus; species Dendrolimus houi. Next base: position 13,945,690 of record CM077132.1, read on the forward strand.
AATGCAAAATGTAATGTTAAATTCTTTTTTGGCTCATTTAGTCTTTTGCCATGCCCTTAAACGTCCATTTGATAAATTTTAAATATTCCGTATTTATAGGAAGATATGATATTTTTGAATTAGTCCCCTTTCAAATATTCATAATACAGCGTTTTGTATCGAGTCGATTCATAAATCCTCTCAATAAGGCTTTGGATAACAGCGCCTATCAATCTGAATTCGTGTCTTATTATCATTCTAACAATAATCATTTAAGAGAATATTCTTTTGAGCGTTGGGTCGTTGCTAAGTAATTGGATATCTGCTTAAATGTGAGATAAAATCGAGTGCCTATTCAGTTTTGATAAAGGCGGGTAGGAGTATCTATTTGTATGTGTTACTTGGTATAGTCAGAGTCCAAATTGAACCTAAGTAATAATGAATCACCGCAAACGTGGTGTACGATGCCATCCAGGCATAGACCGAGGAACTGGGTAAGGTTTCTTGTAGAGGTTGGTTGAAGAAAGTGAAGAATCATGATACGTAGTGTAAAAATATGAAGATCCCGAGAATCCTGACATCGCGTAGTTCCAAAGAAATAAACGCATGAAATAAGCTTTGACAAAAGTAATAATTGAAATCGATTACAACATGGACATATATGAGAGTTGTACATACACAATATTAGTCTATGTACTTTGATCAATTGTCAACGTTATCAGTTTACGTCATAACGATCGAGTTTACATTGAAACTTTTACAATCGACTGAATTATTGCAGAAAACATTAATGTATGTATAATTATAAAAGTTATACTATATATTTTTTAAACTAAGTCATTATGAACAAATACTACAATAAAGAAAAATATGGAAAATCTTGCTATTGGACCTCCCCTTTCCGGACAGAGGGTAGCTCTATGTTCATTCGATATAAACCCTCTAAATCGAACAATCTGCACAGATATCGGTCTTGCTGCTCAGAACAGCCGATACGAGAATCGGTTTTGTTTTTTTTCCAATAAGTAGGTCGGGGATAATTATCGTAGGTAGCAGTAAAACGTTATTTTTATCTTAGGTAAAGTTTGTCTATTGTACTATAAAATATGTAATGACGTGTCTAAGAGGGTTTTGGATATAAACGAAATTAATGTTGCTCTTATTTTTTTACCTAAAAGGCTTTTAGGATCGTTGTAATTAGCTAATTTAATTATTATTTTACGATCGTTTAGTTTTATTAAAACAGCTATAGCATTTTTCCCTTATATTAAACAACAACAAAACAAAACAACTAGTAGCTGTCTTTTAAACTACAATAATAAAATATACAATTACGTGTTTTTTAAAATACAACATACTGTAAAATGCAAGGAGAGATTTGGGTAAGAAAGTACCAAATATTAACTATTTGGAAAGGGTTTCCCCTTTATTGTTCAGCCTTTGATGTGAATATTCACACAGCACAGTAAGCAATGAACACCGTCTACACTCCACTACGCCTTTTATACGAAAATGCTACCCTACAAAACAATAACATTGCATCATTGCTAAAAATAGCAATTACATCATAGTGTTACCAGGATCATAAAAATAATTAGTTACTGCTGCACTAAATTATCTCGACGATAATTTAGTGGGCATATAAAATTAACTAACCGGTAGAAAATGGGAATTTAATTATAAATCGAATCATCTGATAAATCGACTAAAAGTATTATCTATGATGATTGTCTATGTCATATTAATATACACTATGGTTCTCATGACTACTGTGGTGGACATCTTGTAACAATACATTAATTTAAAAGTATACATTTTTGAAGTATCCATATTACGATTTTAGGATGAAGTTAGTAAGATAGAAATAAAATCAAAGTGTCTTCATAATTATTGTAATTAGAAATTATCATTTAGAAGGAATGCTTGTGAAATATACTAGAATGTAATTACATATAAACTTCTTATCTTTACTAATAACGTATAAATTGTCAAAATACTTCATACTGAATGGAAAACTTTTAAGAACTTGATTCTAAGCCAATGTAAACAAACAATAATGCAACTACCAACAAAAATAATATTTAATAAAGTTTACCTGCGAAACATTGGAATTAATCAATGCTTTATTAAAATACGTTTTAACTTAATTAAAACCGCATATTCAATGATTTTGCAGGTACTTGTTAGTGTTTATTCAGCTGTTATAATCTTAGTTTCTTGTTAAGGCAAACGGAAAATAGAAGCTGTTGTTCCATACAATTTAATCTTTATGAATGTTTTGGTTTACTTAGATCATTTTGCAATTTTTTCACATTCAAATTTTCGTCTGTTGAGCTGTTTTTGACAATGAATAAACAATGTGAGTTATTCTTTAAGAGCTCGCTATTCATAACTTAGTTCGAGCAAACTATTATTATATTATTATTATTATTATTTATGTTAATATCTTATCAATTCAACAAGATATCAAAACGGAACATACAAAAAAGATAAAGATGCTATTTAAATCATTGAATTTTTTATTAATAATCGTTGAAATATTTCGGAGTATATTAGAAACAAATAGTCAGATAGATGGCAAAAATTTAAAAACGTTAATTTATGAATAAGAATAAATAGCCGATTTCGCTTAAATTACATTCAATGGCGCCGCGTTTCCCCCGCGGCGGTTAGTCTTCAATCGGATATCCCCCCGTAAAAGAAATAGAAGAGGAAGGCGCAGCTGAGGACCAAGATAAGTGGCGCAAACTAGGGGAGGCCTACGCCCAGGAGTGGACGACGATAGGCTGACGACAAAATTCAATTTGAAATCACAGGCGGAGAGTTCAATTTTATTGTAGTGAAACTTTTTTAGAATCGTTGTGATTTGAAACTCGATAAAAGTAAAAAGTGACACTAAAAAGAGATAAACACATAAATCTATAAGACTAAGCCTGGGAGAGATTGAGATATGAATTTTACATTGTGCAGCACAGATTAGAGCGTCAATAAGACCGATGATTAAACATAGGTCCAATTTGGACCGAAATAAAACTGATAATAATTTTTTTTAGACTAAAATAGTGAAAAATTGAAAGTGATACTTAAGGTGTTTATTTTGAATTATAATAATATGTTGACTGATGTGGGCTAAAAGAATTTTATTTCTATGCTAATACAATTCTTTTAGCCTAATAAATATGAAAATGTGCTCAATCATGCCAGAACAGCTAAATGGGTCTTAATTAATATTTATAGTCTGGAATAGCACATACGCTACTTTTTATTCCGGAAAATGTACGGTTCCCGTGGGATAATATTAACGCGAGCGAAGCCGCGGGCAAAAGCTAGTATACGATAAAAATTAAATACCTATATAGTCTAAAATCAGAAATAAAATCGGTGCTGGCAATTATCTTGAAATAATTAATGACCACACTATGTTTTATTAAAGTCATAAAATCAATGTTATTGTGTAAATTTATTTCACGAATCATGTATTGGTAGCATCGCATTATAGAGTACATTTTTGCCTAATCTCTTGTTAAGAGACGAAAGCTGAGTATATCGCGACAAAACGTATACGTAACGTACGTAAACAATATGATTTTTATCCGTTTAAATAAGGTAAATTGTGGTTACAACGCGAATTTCACGAATCATTGAAAACCGATGGTCCATAAAATGTTCATGGTTATTTATTAAGCAAACCATTTCTTCACTCTTTTGAATAAATCGGAAACTATTTTATCCTCTATTCTATTTATACTTTTTATTTGGTTCTTTTTTGTGCTTGTTTTGAAGGTCTACTAAATAAGTCATATTTCGTAGAGCGTGACACTAATTTACCAAAATTCTAATTATTTAAAAAAATAATGATCACAATGTTAAATTATTACTCAAATTTTGGTGATTATTGAACTGTGTGATAGTGATAAGGAATAGGTTCCAGTGAAAGAGAATGAATGATCATGTTTCCGAGAACTATAAATATTGTCGGTCCTTCGTATTGGTTTTTAAATAATTGAAGAATTACATATATGATTTTTACGTGGCCCTTATAAAAATCAACGCTAGTTAACATAAACCTAGTTCTGCCGAGTTAGGGCCTATTTCGGCCCAATAACATTTTTATATATGAATATTTATTTTGTTTTAGATTCTAGTCCTAAATTAACATTTCCTTATTTTCTTGCTTCTAATTAAATTTTACAGTAACATTTAATATTACATTTTAAAATTCAAAGGGTATTTTTAGGCCAGGTTGTTAGGAGCACCTGTAACCATTTCGTGTCGTCACAATCAGGATCAATATTAAGCGTCTTATTTACGCTGTGGGCTCCGCAGAATACTAATTTATGAACTTAATTAATTTGGTTTAATAACATTGTTTTTTAATTATAAATCTTTGTTAATGTAATCTTAGCATAAGACCACTGGAATTTATCCTATCCGTATGTACATATTACGTACTATGAAGTATAATGTGTAAATGACTCTTTAGACGTTTGTTTACATTCTTTACGGCATTGGGAATGAACGGATTATCTTGAAATTTAGTATATTTTTACTTTCGAGGGGATCAACAGTAAATATATACATTTGATTTAGATATATACATTTGGACATGGATTAAGTAGATTACGCGAGCCTGTAGATAACCCGTGTGCAAACCTAACCAATTACAAGGTTCAAGTAAATGAATAAACTTTATACTCCAGTCTGTAGTTAACTTATTAGTAGTTGTAACTAATTAAAGAAACATTTTTATCTCACATTAAAATGTGACTTATTTATATCTCCTCTATATTTAAACTACAATTATATTATACAATATTAAATTGTACTATAGTAATTTTATTCGTACAATTAGAATTAAATAAGCGGAATATAACCAATTAGTTAACACACAAATTAGTTTAAAAAAAATTCTCCATCATCACGCGTTTTAAATATTTTTTTATAACATGGTTTCTGCTGACATTTAAAATAAATAGCAAGATAGAATAAACAAACTAATACAGTCTTTATGGTATACAACACATAATTGAAAAATCTACATTTCCCACTTAACTCTCAATAACTAAACGCTGAGTTTAGTTCAAATCTGACACAAGTATTGACTATTGTATTTTCATAGTTCACATTTTCCATTCATAAAAAACTAATTAACAAGCAAACACAAACCTGCATTGCACCTCAGTAGTAATAACTCGTTGGACCGAACTGAATTCGAATAATCTCGAATATAGGCTTCAATTAACCTCTGTTGGATTCTGGAGAATTCTGGTATGTCTGAAGGTCTAGAGGACTCTAGAATGCACGAGATAATGACGATGTTAACGTTGGAAACTAGTTATGTCCGAAGTACGTAACTAGGAATAGCTCCCAAATATGTAGTGTATTTTAGTTATATGATCTTTTACAATAATTACTTTATTACATTTTTTTGCGTTCAGTGCAAATTAATAAGAATTAGGTAACTTGGGTTCTGGTTATTGGTCATGATCTCTCGGTATCTTGGATCCATTTATTTTAGTTTATTAAATACAAAAATAGTATTGACCTAATAATTAGTTATAAAAATGTTATAATAAATAAAGTTTACTTTATATTCAGGTTTTCTAAATGAACATATATATTCGACACAAATAATGAAAGCATTATAATAATGACACAATATATATATATATATATATATATATATATATATATATATATATATATATATATATATATATATATATATATATATATATATATATATATATATATATATATAAATATATATATATATATATATATTTATATATATTACGCTATTATTATAATGCTTTCATTATTTGTGTCGAATTAAAATTTTCATGCGATTTTTTTATTACAATCTTATGTTAAGGCTAATTTTCAGTAGCTGTAAACACAGTTTCTTTATAAAGATAGATTCAACTTTTATCTTTGTTATAAGACATTATAAGATAGCTTTTTCAGTTTTCATTGTACTATGCGTTTAAAAAAACCAGGGGGATAATTGGAACCGGGAGATTCCGAACTATTATTAGCAAACTAGATGTCGCTGCAATCGCATTTTTTTCGATTCACTAACAAATACTTACGTTCTCATAAACAACATAGTGTTATCTATCTATCTACCTTATTCAAATCAGGTTGGCTTTGACTCGCCTCTATGTTTTGCTGGGTAGTTATGTAGACCATAATACACGGACTTAGTTTCTTTGTTATTATTATATAAACCTAATTATTTTATGTAAGTCAAATAAAGCTTACTGCCTAGGGTTTGAGAAGCGGCTCAGCCGCAGGGCAAACTCTAGTTTTTTTAATATTTTCGTATCCTATACATATAAGTATATTATAAAAGCTCTCCTATTTCCTTATAAAGTACTCTTTCCTCGTATTTGTAATTCATCCCACATATCACGTACGAAACGTTATTCTTCTAATGAAAATGTCAATAGCGTAGTTCGTATCTCTATCGAACGTCCGACAGTTGGAATGGCAGGGCATCTAGAATTGTGCCTTTATCATTGACCACCTGGTAATTAGTTTAATATCTTAGACTGGATCGGTAGCACCACTATTTTTTATATCTTAAATAGCTAGAATTATTATGTAGGTTTCATTTGCATAAATTTAGAATTTGTATTGAGTTAACTATTTACAGGATAGAATTACCATAAACAATGTTTATCTAAATTATTGAAAGTACAGTGTAAACTCCATGTAACGTCACTCGATTTAACGACAACTCCCTTAAGCGTCCAAATCACTTGGCTTTGGTTGATTTAGCTCGTCTTCCATACAATGATACACTCTATATAGCATTACACCCACTCTCAATAACGACATCAATTAAAAAGTACCTTTTATATTGCCAAAATTAGTAAAAACTGCGTAGCTGTGTACGTTCTTTTATCAATTTATTATCCTAGGCGTAATAAACTCGACTGTCGACATCATGCATATCAAAATTTCTAAGTACTTCCTTTATCACCAAGATGCCTCAATGTCGCAAGATGTGAATAAAAGAAGTAAAAAAATACAACAAAATTACTGGTGCAGGAAAAGACATCAAACAAAAATAACAGACTTCTCTCCATTTAACAACAACTCTCTATAACGCCATAAAATGCACAGTCTCTTCAGTGTCGTTATATAGAGTTTACATTGTATACGGTTTATAAGAACCTACCTTACTTCGATCACTATTAAGTCCGTGAAGAAGAAACAAACCAAAAAAAAATGATTCGCATAGTTACAATTAGTAGGAATTACAAAGTTACTTAATTTTCTCTTGAAAACCTTGTACATACATAATATCTATAATAATGTTATTAAAATTCAAAACATACCGTGTCTTTACATTGAAGCTATTGTACACAACGCAATTTTTTTAGACTTCATGTCTGTTTGTTCGGGATTCACGTAAAAATTATTGGGGCGATTTTGATGCGGTTTTCATTAATCGACAGCTAATTCTTAGACTTAATCAACGCTACTTTTGATCCCGGGAAACCTGCGAGATTTTTTCTGGGAATGATTTAAAATCACAAGATTGAATAAAATTCGAATTCCAATGCGATTTTTTCACTGATTGATAGTAAATTTTATCTAATAAAATGTGTGATTTTTTTATAACGGGAATCCCGCGAGAATTTCTAGTCAAGCGTGGACGAAGTCGCGGACATATACTAGTACAAAACATGAGTTTAAAATCTCCAATATGATTTGGATGGAACTTCCCGCCGTAGTTTTCCCTCTGTGCTATGAAAAGGCGTAACAAAATGTTCGTAGCGATCGGTATCACGTTGGCAGCGCCCCTGGTGTTACCAAAGATGACCACTTTCTATCAATTGGGCTGTCTGCCTCTTTAAGGTCTTTAACTGTTTCGGGAAATAAAAAATCTTAACAAAATAAATCTATGTATATTGTACTAGCGGTTAAGGCAGATCTTGTCCTGCCTTGAAAATAAAAATCTAGAACTCAATTCCAGACTTACAGAGTCTAATTGTGAATCTAAACCATCCCGCGACCCACCAAACACTATTTTTTTTACACCTTGCGTTACATTATTGAAGTTTTAGTAGGGATCCCTATTTTTTTATAGTAATAAATATAGGCTATAGTAATCTGGGATAATGTAGCATTCCAATGGTGAAAGAAATTTTGAAATCCGTCCAGTAGTTTTTGAGTTTATTCGTTACAAATATACAAAAATACAAATCTTTCCTCTTTATAATATTAGTATAAATTAATAATGTTAAAGAATCCTTGGTTCTTGGTGGTTGAATACAAGAATGTTAAACGTAACATTTACCTAACAAATTGTACATAAAGATTATGATTCCGTCGCCAATGTAACATAAACATTCACTGTGTTCAGTACAAATTCAATGTCAGTCCGTCTGCTTGTAAATAGAACGCTCTTGATCCGATAAAATAATGTGACCCATTTATCGGTCGACTGAAAACTTGTTTACCTAATGTTACCAGGTTTAATGTGTCAATGTCGGTAGCCGGTATTGGATAAATGGGAACTTTGAATCATAAGCATTCTTTAACCGTGTTATACAAGTATGACCATAACGCCAGCATCACTACTCTCAATTCAAAGTGACAATTGAAACTCGAGCTTTATTAATGTAGAGTTTCGTTGTATGTACCGTAGGAACACAAGATAACATATACACATTTTATGCTATACATCAGTCATACGTCAAATCACATGGAAATCAAAGTTTAGTACCGAGAAAATGGAACTAATATTTAAACAAACTCATTTTGTAGTTTAGAGGTATATTAGCATAAATTGTTTATGTTGTTGTTTGAAGTACTATATTATTATCTACATGAATATTAATTACAAGAAAAGTTGTTTTAGGTAAGCACTTATATATATTTTATGTTAGTGCTGATTTGATTTTGAAAGTTCATTATCTCTTGAGAACTTGCTATTTTTCCGAATGAATTTCGATGTTTTTGAGTGAAATTACTGTAAATTGTTAGATTCCTATGAGAAGTACATAATGTCGTGACATCACAATAAATAGCTATTAAACGGGGATCTCGTGGAATTCGGTACGTATGGCAACACTAGTTTCAACCACCACGTACTATTTGTCATTCGGCGTTTGTTACATCAACTAGTTTATTCATGTTTTCTGTGTTTTGAATTCTAATGATACAGAAAAATTTAATTTTCAGAATCCTCGAGACAGTAGATGACACGTTATACTTATTTATCCCTTTAACAACATTATATCCGTGCAGGAACGGAGAGAGAATACAATTTCCTGCGGCCGGGCGGCCTATTGTAAGAGGCGTCAAAACAACTCAGAGCCAGGTGGTAAGGTATTTGCCCGTCTGTATGGCTACCACTCCTGGTCTAGAGTATGCCGCCATAACAACCATAAGTTATATTCCTGAAATAGTGGTCAGGTTCCAGTCTCCCTTTAAAGAGCGACTGGATAATGGTAGTACCATTGGGGTTACAAATATCCATGGGCGATGATAACCGCTTATCATCAGGGGAGCCGTATCTGTTGTCTGTATTTCCCTGTTCAACAGGGGAGTCTGTTGAACTCAAGTAATAAAAAAATAAGGTTCTCAATTTGATGTAATGTCTATTTTTGTATAAGGGACGTCGAGTATTCGAAATACAGTATTGCAAATACCAAACTGAAATAACTATTACAAGCTCAGGTCAAAAGAGAGAACTTTGAAACGACTATTACAGCGTAAATGCATACTAAATTTTCAGGAAAAAAACTACTACTACTACTATAATATTTAGAATAGAATATACTTTATTGTATAACATTGAGACATAAATCAAGAAGTTTAAGTAGATATAGAAAACAACAGGGGTCTTATCACTAAAAACAATTTCTTTCAGACCACCGTAGGATGGAGTATTACATTTGTTTAATTATATAACGGAGAAAATAATACCTTTCGAAAGGCGTCAAGAATATAGAGAATTTCATGGACAGGTGTATCGAGAAGATCGTAAGTTAAAACCTAATATAGTAAATCTATTTAGTATTTGCTTATTATTTCATGTTGAACAATAATTTTTAAGTCATGGTACCGCCATCTCTTGTACGAACCTCAATACCAATTCTTGATACATATATATGTCTTCTTTTTGTATACTGGTATGTATTAGATCTATCTCTGTCCCCACAATTTCTCTTTGGTTGATGGAAGATGCTGGGTCGTCGAATTCCTTTGCGGTATTAAATAAACAAACATGTAAGAAATAATAAAAATTTTGGCAAGTGCAGTGCGTTGATGAATTTATATTAAATGGCGGCCGCCCTGAAAAGTACTGAATTTGGTAAGAGTGATTAATATAGCTGGTTTCAAGATAGGTGCAAGATATATGCTTCTGAAGCCAAAGGCGGACATAGTATTTGGACATGAGTTTGGGTGAGCGTATGTAATTTATGTACTTATTTATTATTATTCAATAAACATTTACACAACAACTGAAGGCATCACAATTATACTAATATCTTCAGCGGTTTCGTGTGTACGTAATATCCGGGGTAATTTTCATTTTTAGATCCGCGCATACATAGTATTCAGTACGATGGGCTTGAGATGTAATAATATTTTTTTACCGGGGATTCGTTTCAATCTCAATCTAATACTGGGCTTATTTACAACTGGTGCCCACGACTATCTCCATAGGATTTGCCTTTTCTTGTTCACTAGGTTGAATAGGTCCGCATCGAAATCGGCCCAGTAGTTTTTCCGTGAATCCCGAACAAAAAGTCAAGAAATCTAAAAAAAATGCATCGTGTTCTCCGTCGTTTATATAGTCTATTCCAGATGTTTTTTTAATAGATTCAATGTACAGACACGGCATTTTATAATATTATAGATATATATCTTCTGAATTCTCAAAATTATCGAAATATAAAACATACACGTAAGTATAAAATAAATTTTCATGTATGTTTGCGTAAAATTTTTCATTCAAACCATCCGTTGATCTGTTTCGGAGCGTATATGAGACGAATTTTCAGTCAGACTAACAGACAAAAATATAAAAATAAAAATAATCCTTTACTATTATACCTCTGCTACATCTCGGATAATGTTAGTGACCGTTTCACGCAGATAAACGTTTTATGCGTTATTTGTGATGCGACACTTTTATTAGTTAATGACCTTAAACATTGACAGATAACGTATGCATATAATGTAGCTAGTCATTAGTGGCGTTATTTTTAACGCTATAAACAAGACACATTTGATCACAGTCAATAACACGAACATTCTCCCAAATAAAGTAAGGAGACATTAGGCATAACATAAATTGCAGTTTTCATGTAGATTTTGGTTTGGTGTTTTGAAATCCCAGACATATAACTAAATTTTACTGGCATAGGTAAGATTATGACGCATAGAACAAATTCTTTATGAATTTGCCGACAGACAAGTATAGAAATTTTCACGGTCAGTCTAACAATGTAACTCGCACATCGATCGGTCGTCAGTCGTCACTACCGTCTAGCTCATGATAAATGAATGTTTATTGATCAACTGCAATATGTCGCATTTGCTATTTTCAATGTAATATATACTTATATATACGCTCATTTCAATCACTAGGTTTTTTTAAATAATTCTACGGACTCGAGTTCCGTACCCTTTTTTATAACTTTATTTTGAAGAAAGTTTTAAGTATTTATACACGCTTCTTGGTAATTTTTGTTTTTGTGTGTGACATTTATTCAATCATATGTGTGGTTAAGTGACAGTTAAATATGGATTATTTTTTTATTTCCAAACAAAACTACCTACATACTGTATGAATGTTATTTATTAGACTTCTACAAAATTACATTTTGTAGAGGCGTTGTAGCTGACTAGCTATGACATCATTACTCTAAGGGGTTAAGCAGTTGAGTTTATATTGTTTAATTAGAATTACGTAGCATGATATTTTAAAAATGTTTTTATTCAAATTCGCTCTCTAATCTGTATAATTATATAGGTTGATAAATTTGACATATATGTTCCTATGTGTAAACATAGTTTTAAATAAATAGCTAGGCTTCTGGGTGAAGAGCCAAATACATAAGGTAGCATGGACCCGACATGAATTGTAAGGGGCCATTCATATATTATGTCACACGTTAACAGTGGGTCGACCAAATATGACGTTGTGTGACAAGGAGTAGGAGGCGGTCCTAAATTTCGTGACGTCACATTTCAAAATCTAACACTAGGGAGGGAGGAGTCTCGCGTATGGGACCAACGGTGACATGGATGGGGGAGGGGTCAAAAATACATGAGATTCGTGTGACGTAATTTGTGAATGATCTCTAAGGAGGTGCCTGTCTCTGGAACCTAATCTCCGGTATCGTAGACCCCAAGGCCCCGCCGCCTATCTACATTTTATATTTTTTAAATTAATACTTTATACAATATTTTTAATTTATGACCACCTGAGTACAGATCCGTTACGCAGGGCGTGTGCTCAAAGTGCCTACAAGTTAGTCTATATATGGTCCCAAGCTTTTCCAAAAGTACGAATCACTTTGTGTGCCGTAAGAAGTGTCGAAATACGTCAAAATAAAATAAAGCTAATAATTAAACTGTAATATTTACTTACTTAGAGCAATGTTGGCTTGCTTGTTACGGTCAAGCTGTCCCCGTAGCGCTCGTAGCCTCCGCAATTTTAACTCTTGCGCTTCTACGCGCTCGCGTAACCTTCGTAGCCGTTCGCCTTCTACAGCTACCTGGAAAATAAAACAGTGAGATTCTGAGTTGATAATAATAATTTCTTTAGAAATTAAATAGACTACAATCCGTGCCTTATTTAAAGCTTTTGCAGATTAGCTACAATCCTTTATGTAGTTACTGATTTTATATTGAATGATGTCTGTTTCGTAGCCGTCTAAGAGGTGCCTGGAAGAGATATCTTTAAGCAACAGGGATGCCCTTTGTTAACCCTATACTGTGTCTAATTTTTAAGAACCCGATTTTAATTGATACTGTACGATAAAATATTTTGAAGATAATGCAAGTAAAGTCTGTTGCTTAGCGAAAAACGCAAACGCGACAAATAGCATTCTCATGTAACCATAAAATTACGTGTTTTATTTATTAGACAAGAAGATTTTATTATGGTCAATTTCAATAAAATGAAACCTGAATGTTGATAAGTTAATTAAATGGACACAATATTAAAATTATCGTTAGACGATGAAAAATCGCAATAAAGTAAATTAAAATATAAACAAAATTTTTGGTAGTTCATATTTCGAGGAATCGATCAATTTTATGGAAACACTTCGTTGTATTTGTAATATCGTTATGTAAGATTAGTAACAGTTTATATTATTTGAAAAATTTGTATACCGTCAAGTTGTAAACATGTTGTAGTCTTATTGAATATTCTTATCATCTTTTCATGTGCCTTATTTTATGCCCCCCCCCCTGTATTAGTGTTAGTCACAATAACCAGATATGACTTATTTATAGCGTTAAAATATAATGCGTTTGCGATTAGAGACATTAGTGTATAAACATGAGTTACCTGTCACTGTTTAACATTAAGAACAATGTCACATCTCAAATAACGCAAACCCTTGGCTACATCTGCGTGACACAATCGCTAACACTAACATTATTCCAGGTGTAGCAGACAACTCTTGATTTAATTAGACAAATCTGTTTTGTACTGAACTTTTTTTTATTTATTTGCTGTTGCGTAGGATAATTAAAATTTTATCGGGAAATACGTAAGGACAGACTTTACTCAAATTTTATCCGTGCAGGAACGGAGAAAGAATATAATTTCCTGCGGCCGGGCGGCCTTTCGTAAAAAGCGACAAAACAACCCGCAGCCAGGTGGTAAGGTATTTGCCTGACTGGATGGCTACTACCCCTGATCTAAAGTATGTCGCCATAACAACCTTGAGTTGTGTTCCGGAATTAGTGACCAAGTTTCAGTCTCTCTTAAGAGAGCAGCAGCGCATTTGTAGCACCTTTGGTGTTGCAAATGTCCATAGGCGGTGGTAACCGCTTTCCATAAAGTGGGCCGTCTGCCTGTCTGCTGAACTCCTGCAATAAAAGGATAAAAGAACAATCTGGAGTCGTGTTCCAGCATTAGTAGCCAGGTTCGAGTCTACATTTAGAGAGCGGCAGCACATTGGTAACACTTTTCGTGTTAAAAATGTCCATCGACGATGGTAAGCGCTTATCATCAGGTGGGTCATCAGCTTGTCTGCTGAACTCATGCAATAAAAAAAAAGTAAAGCCGCGAAACTCTTTAGTTAATAGACAGAAACAGTTATTAAGTCTTAACGCCACTTGAAACATTATTCGATGGAAACCAGTATCATATTTATTGTTATATTATAAGGCAATCACTAACAAGAGCCCGATATTAAGGGTAAAATGTCCCGGAATTCTTTGGAGAAATTGTGAACAGATAAGGGAGGGAAAAATTAAATTTTCCCCGGTGTTAATAAATCTCCCAGGCCGGTCGGGGCTGGCGTTAGCCTAATGCGATATTTATCGCTGGGCGAAAAAGAAATAAACTCTTCTCACACAATAAATAAGGCTGTAAAGTAAACAGAATTGCCCAAAAATGAGGTGTGATGATATTATCTTTTTATTACAACTTTGCTTTTATTACTTTTATAGCGTTAAATTAAAGTATATGATGATAGTGATCGTTGTGATTTAAAACTCGATGAAACAAAAAAGCGACACCAAAAAGAGATAAACACATAGATCTATAGGACTAAGCCTGCGAGAGCATGAGATACGAGTTATTCATTGTGAAGCACAGATTAGAGAGTGAATATGAGGGAGATACTCCTCTGGTAATTGAATTTAAATAAAAAAATAAAAAAGGCTAATATCGTGTAATGTCACGTAACTCAGTTTTGTTAAGACAAGGAAATCCCCTAACGGCTAACGCTGTCAATATTTGAACCGCGCGTTCCGTGTTCTTTTGCATTTGTCTTGACGTTTGGCGTAAGATCGCGAACAGAGAGTCAATAAGACCGATGATTAAACATAGGCCCAATTTGGACCGAAATAAAACTGATAATAATAATTTTTAGCCTAAAACAGTGAAAAATTGAATGATACTCAAATGTTGACGGATGCAGGCTAAAGGAATTAATATTTATATTAATAAAAGTTAGAGAAGAATTATCTGCGAATATATACTCTGTAGCTTCACTTCTACTTCGTGTGAACTGCACACACACACCACACACACACGCACACATTTTTTATTGCAAAGCTGGCAAATAGACAGATGCCCAACTCATACAAAGTGGTTTCCAAAGCCTGTACACGTTCAAAACATCAGGGGTGGAGCCAACGTGTTGCCTACCTTTAGAATGGGATAAAAAGAGTAGTATATAGGAGATGAGACAGGAGGATGGAATAAAGCATCGTTCAAATTGTCCAGAGAAGAGGTACAGTCGCTCTTTATGATAGGAGGATGGAATAGAGCTTCATTCAAATGGTCCAGAGAAGAGGCACAGTCGCTCTCTTTACGATAGAAGGAGCTCTTTGAGCCAGCGGCGTCAGGACCATTGGATGAGTCTTGGTTTCCGAGGTCGTTAGTTGGTAGGTCCGAGCATACCATCGGGAATCCAACACTATCCTACTGCAATCCCCGAGCGATGGGGAGTAAATGATGGCTTACACCTCGAAAAAAAAGGAGGATGGAATAGAAGACATGGGATAAATGAGATGAGATAGGGGGATAGAAGAGAGGAAATGAGATTGGGGATTGGAATAGGGGTCCATCGGAACTCTCACTCATCGTAAAAAACACGAGTAGCTCTCAAAGGTAACCATTTCACGCCAATATACTGATGAGTTACGCTGATTAGAGCGTGGTATCAAACCGATCGAGCTGGACAAGTGAGCTGTAATGAAGATAATATTTCCAGAATGTCTTTATCACGTCAAGAAGTTGGTTTTTTCCTTATTGTCTTGGAATTGAACCGGTTATAATGATATTCGTACATTATATGATATTATGTGTACTTTCAATAAAGAGTACAGTACTTTCAATAAATGTGTAATTTGAATGTGATCAGAATTGTACTCGAGCGAAGCCGGATGGAAAATGACCGCAATCAATACAACGGTTGTTATTTATAGAATCACGTAAATAATCAAGTGATTAAATTTAAAATGTATGTCTTCAAGTATTTGCAATACAATTCACAATACATACAAGTAATAACAAACCGTTGGAAATTTCTGTTTATTTATCTTTATAGGGTGAGATAAATTCGAGAATCGACTTCCAGTTCACAAAGAGGCTGCCGAAAGGCTTTAATTAACAGTCTAATTTGGTCCGTTCAACTTTATATAAATAATTAGGGCTTTCCCGTGTCTGTACCCGCATAAATTTTAATTTCATATCCCACAGGAACTTTGTATTTACGCATATGTAACATGCAATACCTAAATACCTAATTATGGGTCTAAATTTGTATATAAAAACACATTTTTTTCCTGTTTTCCCTATTATATTATTTGGAAAGTGAGGCCTTTAAAGTATCATGCTATAAGTAAGAGGCTCTGACATTTTGAAAGATGTTAAATGTTCTCTTTGTTGATTTGACTGTCTACTCTATTTAAAGATATCATATGTACCATACACTCAGCGTAATGATTCCGACCTTGAGTTACACATTATCTTGATATTACACCAAGCCTTGCAAGACACATTCTCATCATTCACAAGAGGTTTCATTTCCTGGAATGTAAATATTTGTATCATAAGGCACCCTTAAAAGATGTATATTCATAAATACGCATACATTGTAATAATGTTATTTTCAGAATTTAATTCAGCTGATGTATTTTAAGACAGAAATCGCTACGTTATGGCTTTTTTTTTTAAATATCATAAAATTTCTTCACTGTAGGCAGCATCTTAGAAACATGTCTGATGTTGTAAATGTTCATAGATGACGGTACCAGCTACTTTACATGCGGTTGGCCGTTAATCTGTATATAAAAATGTGAATATATGTTTTTCTTTCATTTTTTGTCTACATAAATACATCAGCTTCATAAATGCAATACGTCATAAGCAAAATAAAATAAAATAAAAAGAAATATATTATGGAATTCTTATGTAATATTACTATTAAATTAATATTATTATATATTAGATTATATTCTATGAGGAATATTTGGTTAAGAATTTTTTTGTAATTAAAGTGAAGTGTGGGTAGTAAGTATAACTTCAAAGTATTCGATTCAAGTATTCAATTGGAATTTCGCAGTAGCGGATGGAATCTTTATTACAATGTTAGGATAATATACAGTGAGAGCTATTTTAAGCATTACTAGAATATATTCACGTATAATTTAGGTTTTTTTTTTATCTAACATTTTATAAGGTTCGAAAAAATTACCTACACATAAGTAAATACGATAACGTAATACGTAAGCTTGAACCGGAAAAAGTCAAATCAGTTATAGATTAAGTACATAGGAGTTTTTCTTTTCAATTTTATTCTACCTTTAACCTCAATTTAGATGGTTTTTGGTAACAAAAGTTCATTATATAGGTTTTGTTGAATAAACCGGTTTAGAACGGTTTTTACTGCACACCTTAAAGCGCAGCCATGTGATACAGAATTTTTTTAGTCCCACGCAAACACATTTATATTAGACACAGTAATCATATAGAGAAAGTAATTCTGGCACAATAAACCGGTTATAACAGGTTTACATAACACTCTTTTTAATGTTCACAATCCGGATGAGATATTTGAATAAAACCGATTATAACCTTTAAAATGCTGACATAAAACCGGTTGTAAGCATTGTGTATATGCTAGATTAATCTCTATATCAGATTATATCCATTAGTGGTCAGCAGTCACCACATGATTACTGTAGTGGTTACTTTACGTCGGCTTGATGTTGGCACACAGGCAGTGACTACAGATAGACTTTACATATGGCACCATATAGCTACTATGATGTGAAGTTACATAAGTCGGTACACAAGACAATACTATAATAATATATAATATATACATACACGTCATCAATCGCGATGGGCAGGTTTACTTGGTTTACTTGTTTAACCGGTTCTTATATCTTGTGAATTGTTCATTTGCCTTATTTTCGGTTAAATTTGACATAAGCTCCATACATAATATATCGTCAAATTTCTACCGATGGTAAGGCAAATGAATGATTAAGAATGAATGAATGATTATGTAAGATATAGAAACGGCCATCGGTCTGTATGTTGTAATTGTAACAATATGTTACGTTATACTAGTAAAACTATAAAAGCGGTTCTCTATGTCATGATTTAAATCCAAGTGAATTGAATGAGAAATAATAAACCACTGAGTCTCTAACATGTATTTTTAATCAATTTAATTTTTATGTTTAGATTATACATGTTATCTCTCTCTGAAAGTAAGAAAAGTAAGCCTTTTTCCTTATCATCTCCTTTGGTGTAACTTTTTGTACGCATAATATTAACTTTGATTATTTTTCATTAATTAATTTTAAACACTTAAAACAAGAGGTTTAACAAAGATCTAATCAGATACATACAGATAAATAAAATTGTAGAGTCTGTTTGTAATATCGAAATAAAAAAAAACCAGAGGGGATAATTCGGACTAGGAGATTCCGAAAATGCAAAGTTTAAAATGTTTGTCTGTCTGTCTATCTGGATGTTCCCACTAGTCTCTGAAACGGCTGGACCGATTTTGACGGGACGTTCACTGTCAGATAGCTGATGTTATAAGAAATAACTTAGGATACTTTTGTTAAGGTTCCTCGAAAAGAACTTTCACGCGGACGAAGTCGCGGGCACAGCTAGTCATCACTATTACAGAAACTTGAGTTACATATTATATAACATTGATCACAGAAAAAGATTCTAAATAACATAAGAAACAGACAAGAAAACTCATTTCGTACTAGCACTATAGTAATTAACTGTAACAGACTGAAATGTACGTGATGCTAGCTTTACGAAACCGTAACAAAGTATACAACATTAACAAATTCTGTGCACGAATTTTGAAGTGACGCTGCCTTAATTTCTCTAGGGTAAAGTTTTATAGCCATGATCAAATTATAAGACAGTTTTATTGGAAAATTCTATGAGGAAATCGGTTTGAAACTTCTATATGAAATAACTCTTTTTTATGGCATTCGGTTACAGTATTGTAGTGACGAAAGTTTAACTAAAGAAATTTTAAAAACGCTTTTATTTTTAAGATGTGGAGTATTTTCGATAAATATATTTTTGGGTATTCGTAGACGCATGATTGATTTATTTAGTTATCATGGATCATTAACAGAAGATACATCATATAAATCCCTCTTAAATCTAAAGAATATTTACGGTGTATATATATATATATATATATATATATATATATTATAGGTAGTCACATCAACCATTATTGTCAATAAATTAGCTCGTTTAGCCCATAAAGACATTAATTAGACTTAGACAGACGGACAGACTAATTTCAGTATCTAACACTTTTTTCTTATTTTTATTATTAGAGTTTGATTAAATAACAGTGAAGAAATTAAATTGCAAGCGGTGTTCAACTAAATTAGATTTTACATCTCATTGTAAACCTTAGTCATAAGTCCATTAACTGATCAAATGTAAAAAATGTTGGTGATCCTTAATAAATAAATAAATCGTCAATTAAAAAGTTAAATTTAAATGTTTTACATATTTATATATCAATTACACATAAAAATGACGAAATGATATAGATCAATGCACTTTCGTCATCTTTACGAAACCCCTCAATGTTCTTGGTCTAAATATGCACTTAGCTAATTTTTATGTTTTCTTAATACTATTATGAGCTACGGGACTCGAATGCCGTTGGAATTATTATAGAGTTTATTAGAACTATACAAACACGTATAACACAGGTACAAATATAACCGAATACAACAAGTCAAAACGTAATGCAGAAGGTCGTAATTCAATAAAACGCGCAAAGTCCGTCACTATTAGATTCTCGATTGTAGTACACACGTCTCGTTTTGATCGTGGTTCTCGTTCGACTGCCCGACTTTCTCCACCAGGCCATCGTTTTATACTGTACAAATGCAAATATGCACCGCCCGGCAAGCGTCGTCATAATTTCCTAGAAATCATAATCCGCACACCTGGCTAATTGTGCCTGCAAGCGGCCATAAACGAGTACATTGGGCTGTTCTCCACAATAACCAATAAATAAGTGAACAAAAGAAGACGATCATAAAAGGATTACAATTACTTCAAATGCCAACGGGTAATAAAATGTGTTTTTTCAGATATGCAGGTGGATTTTGTTTTAGTTGGAACTTAAGTTGTAATAATACAATCAATCATAAATACGCCATGTGTATTAATTTAACTGCACAAAAATGTACTAGTTACCTGATGTTGCCTGGCCTCTTGCTGTTTCAAGTACCGCAGCCGCTGCTCTTTGGCGCATAGCAGCTGGTGCTGGGTGTCGATCTGCTGCTGTTGCCGCAGCGCCATCGCGCGCAGCTCGCCCAACGTCAGCTCCACCCCTTCCCCCAACTGCCAAAAACAGAAACAAATATATTAGGAACTAATATCCTTGCATCTTCTTATACTAATATAATTGTTAAAACTATTTGTCTGTGATTTACTTCGTACGGGATTGATACTTGACATTAATTGGCCAATTTACATTATATGTATATATTATAGCCCACTTGTTATTTTGGTGTATAAATTTATAGAGGAGTTAGTTCCTAGTAATGAAAACGGAGCAAGGGGTTGCTGGGAGCATTTTTCCTTGCATATTGGCTCATCCATATTACTACTATTTTATAGGGCAGGTTAGTCTTGAACCACTTGTATTTTGAAGGACTAGTTTAATTTACGCCAAGTTTCCTTGTTACAACTGCCCAAAGCTGCGCAATGTGTGTGTGGCAAAAATGTCTATTACGCATCAGTATCTTGCAAACAAAAATAGCCATAAATCATGGCGCGAATTATTAATCTGTAATGTCAATGTCAGCAATCTGACTACTTTATGTTACTTAAAGCTTTCGTTATGATGAAAACATAAACTTCTTTCGAAAAATATATTCTGTAAATATCTATCTCTAGATAGAATTCAAAATTGCGTCATCATTATTTTATAATAATAAAAAAAATTAAACTGTAATTTGTAGGCTCATTTCTTTCCCAAGCATAATTTAATTAAAAAATAATAATCAACAAAATTGTACACCTAATCTTCATAATGCCGATTTAATGATACGACAACAAGGGGAAGAATGCTTGGAACTTTCCAAATATTTCCATTACTGTGTGATATTTTTACATTTAGATCTGAGAGATCTGCTGATAAATATGTATTATAAGACCACAGTGAGAGTACAGATTATTATACATTCTACACTATGTTATAGTATTTTTTTATTTTAAAACCCATATGTTGTTATACTAGCTTCTGCCCGAGACTTCGTCCGAGTGGAATAGTTAAAAAAAGTAAGTTAATAAAAACCCCCGATTTTGAAACATTCTTAATTGGTGCTTCGCTCCTATTGGTCTTAGCGTAATGATATATAGCCTATAGCCTTCCTCGATAAATGGACTATCTAACTATGAAAGAATTTTTCAAATCAGACCAGTAGTTCCCGAGATTAGCCCGTTCAAGCAAACAAACAAACAAACTCTTCAGCTTTATATATTAGTAAAAGATATGTATTACACCTACGCAGGAACGAAAAAAGAATACAAATTCCTGCGGCCGGGCAGCCTGTCGTAAGAGCCGACAAAACAACCCACAGCCAGGTGGTAGAGTATTTACCCGTCTGAACGACTGTCATTCGGTATAAAGTATGCCGCCATAACAACCTTGAGTTATGTTCTGGCATTAGTGGCCAGGTTCCAGTCTCCCTTTAGAGAGCGGCAGCAAATTGATAACACCTTTAATGTTACAAATGTCCATAGCTGACGGACCACTTTTCGTCAGTTCAGCATCGCTGAACTCACGCAATAAAAAAATGTATTTAAATTAAATATCCATATATATAAATTACCAAAGTAACTAGAACTAACTCTCAAACTTTGCATCTGGATCTTGAAAGTTCGTGGTAAGTTCTAGCGTGTCTTGTACAATCAATAATCACAAATATATATCTGAATTTCACTTATATACAAACTTATAGCCCGAATTCAGTTATAATCAGCACATATTCTTATTTTTTCTGTTTTCTTATTATTATATTTTTTGTAATCAATTCAAAGTATAATATATGTTATATATAAAAAGAAAAACTTTATCAATGTACTTGAAAACACTTGACTGAAACATTTCCTTTAGGGTGAATAAGTTAAGGTGTACGCAAAATACAAGTAGATAATAAGTTACAACTAAATTTGTCAGGCATCGTGATTTACTGATGCTTTGTTTTTACTACTTCTATCATTTTTTATGTTATTTTGTGATTATTACAGGTAACAGACCAGACAACCCATTTCATGGTAAAAAGCTTCTGCCGCCCACCTACACTCTCAAGGGATCATCCACTTACGATTACGGTCAATTTGTAAACTTTTGACATTTTAGTTGAAATATTAATAGTGAGCTATACATTTGGGCTTCACTCGCGTTCGGAAAGGAAAATTTTCATAAGGTACATGAAAAAAAATGTAACTATCAGTTACATATGCTTAACTCGAACTTGACCTGTATCGTAATGTTATTCAATATAGTATATTCTATTCAATACGGCAGCCACTCTACACCTTTATTGTTTTCACAATTTCACAACCAAATTGTGTAACGGCATATAGATAACATATTGCTTCTAAATTTCATCTATTTTGAGACAGAACACTAAAAAATAACAGAAAAAAGACATACTGGGGTAAAAACGAAACCGTAACCAGTTCCCACTTCTCCATAGGCACCTAATTAATACGTACCTAAAATACTTTTGAGTGACCAAGAGGACTTTAAAAATAAGTTAAGACCACAAACATCCCACTACAGGGCTGGTGTTTCCCAATTATTAAGGACAGTATACCCGCCACGCTTGCCCAAGGCTTGGCGCGTTTGAAACATCCGTTATCTCGATGTTTCATTACAATGTTTTCCTCAAGAAAATCTGGTGTAGTATTCATTTTACATTTATAATTTTGTATCAAAATCTAATCTCTTAAAGCATTATACGAGTTCTAAGTATTAAACATGAAGTAAACTCTGTCTTTATTAATCATATTTTAAATTATTAAATCGAGTAACTATTATGTTATCAAATATTATTTTACAATAATACTAGCTGACCCGGCGGATTTCGTACCGCCATATTTTCTGAATTCCTAAAAGACTTTGTTTCATGACATAAAAAAAAAACACCAAAATCGATCTGGGTAATTAGGAGAATTCTAGAACCCGATCTCAGCGCCACCTACCGGCTCCAATTGTGAATCTAAACCATCCAGGGACCCATTCAAAAACACAAAACAAATATCATCAAAATCGGTCCAGCCGTTTAGGAGGAGTTCACTGTCTACACACGTACAGAAGAATTATATATAATATATATAGTAATATTATGGCCTGCCTAGCCTAGCCCACAGTTAAATTAATTTCATGTGTATCTTCCATACAAGAAAAAATAAAATATGTATAATCATTTTTTTTTAAATTTTGTCCTTATAACATTCTAAAATATTGAAGCTGATAAAGACTTTTTAGATCGTAATCTAATTAATTATGTTTTGCCAAAATATTTCAATTTTGCAATTATTTATTGCCTTCCTCGGATATAAGAGGAATTCTCAAGAGGCCTGTCCTGAAAGCAGCTGCTTAAATCCGTGTCACGTTGTCCTAATAAGAAAATATTGCTTTGCTATTCTTGAAGGCTAACCTCGAAAGAAATATGGTTCTGTATTGTTTGATTTACAACGTGATTAATATTTATGTATATATTGACTCCAAAACGAAAATTCACTGTTTTGTGGTGGTACGTTTGGGTGGCCATCATAAAAGAGAAATTTAGGAAACTCGAAAATGATTATTTAGATATAAACCGACGCAAAACTTAGACAAACATTTCTGTAATAAAATACGATATAATTACTAAGTTTAAAGCATTATTAGTTTATATAACATCACTGTGCAAAGAGACATGCAATCAAAAGCAATAAATAAACAAAAATTTCACTGGCATACAATGTCTAAGATTGATCAAAATGTAGACAGTCGACGATTAACAAAATAAGATAATTTACTTTACCATGTCACAAGAAAGATTTGCCGACTTCTAGTAAGACATTATATGAATAAATCCATTCTTCCGAAGATTTTCTAGGTTAAGCTGTGTACTCCAGTAGAGTATTCAAGCAATACTAGGATTTAATAAGCAACTTTCAATACTGGCGGCGTGGAAGTCAAGTTTTTTGGTTAGTAACAACTCAACCTACTGAAACCACATAGGTCATATATTATTATACATATCCTATGTGAATTTAGATAAAACTAAACCGCATGATCTTACTTCACCAGCACTATGCGTAATAGAAGAAACATCTAAGTAATTTATATTTGCCGAATAGCTTGAATGGAATTGTGAATACATAATTGTCACCTCACAAAGTTTTGCTATTTCTCAAAAGCAAAATAATTCAACAGTTTGATTTTTTTTAAAATGACAATATGTATACCGCACGAACAGTCTACTCTATGCTAAATGTGTAGAAACTAATGTCCTTGAATTAAATATATTAAATGAGTATTAGATCTATTAGAATGTATACGATACGTAAATATACTAGGAATATAACATTGGCAAAATATATTTTCCTTGATAATGCATCCGCAATTTCTGTAAAAAGTGATCGTACAATTTCGGAGTTCCAGTATCAAGGGTAACCGCGGTCAAGATTTATATGTGTCGACACTTGTTGATAGCTATCCCTTCGAGCCTTGATGTTTTGACGGAAAGATGTATTGTGTTATTTGCTTTGAACGGACGTAATGATACTAACCTTGATCCATACAATACAGGCTTGTATTAGGAATATTTTATTTTGAAACATACTTTTTATAAGCATAAATATTTAAAAAAGACCTTCAAGGACAATCTCCACTGTAGACGATTATTTGTTTAATTTAAAACTAGAGTTTGCCCCTCAGCTACGTCGCGTGTCAAACCCTAGGCAGTAGCTTTATTTTACTTACACAAAAACTTAATTCGATTTTTTACATATTATAATAACAAAGAAACTAAGTCCATATAATCTAGACAATTGCCCAGCAAAACATAGAGATGAGTCGAAGCCAAACTGATTTGAACTAATACAACAAATCACTTGTTTATGACAACGTAGGTTTGTTCGTGAAATGAAAAACAAGCGAATGCAGCGCCATCTATTTAGCTAATCCGTCTATTATATGGAAACGACATTATTTATCAGGATAAAAAGTATCTGAAGTGTTGATTCGGCATATAAACCATCTCTGTGTCGAGTTTCGTTCATATACGCTCTGTCGTTTTCAAAAAGGATGCGATCGCAGCGCCATCATTTTCGATATTTTCGTCTATCCCGCGAAAAGACGTCATTTATCGAGATAAAAAGTATCCTAAGTTACGCCCCGGGATATGAGCTTGCTCTTTGTCGAGTTTCATTTAAATCCGTTCAGTAGTTTTCACGTGATGCTCTAACAGACAAATAGACAACAATTCTAAAATGCAATTTTAGAATTATGTCTGAATCGAAATCTCCTGGTCCGAATTATCCCTTCTGATTTATTTCACATTTTTAAACGTATTGTACAAAGTCGAACCATGTACAGATTTATTATAGTATAGTATAGATTACTCTTCCTGACTGTAAAATTTTTCAATATATCCGTACCATGGAAAAATATTACTAGTTACTAAGTTCTTCGTGTGCATGAGAATATAATGAACTTATGGACAATGTGTTTAACATACTTTAAACTCTAAGGGTACAAAGATTGCAGCGAGACTCATAATCACTGTCTACCCCTCTGAAAAAAACAACAGAGATCATGTAATACTAAATAAACTAGCCAAAATAAAGTCGTTATAAACCATATCCTTTGCGGTCAACTTGGGTTAATAATCAAGGGTTGAATAGAAAATATACTGTAGTATCTTTAAGATTACGATCTGGATACATTCCACTTAACAAATTTTTACACATGATGAGATTAGCCACTAAAAATTATTCGTAATGTAATGTGTGTACGATAGATGATGTCTTTTATGTATTAGTGGAATATGTCCAAAGTAACAGCCTAAGAAATGGCATAAATTTATTTAATGTAGTCTGGTGCAACAGCATTTTGGCAGAGCCCTACCAGACTCTGCCAAAAAAATACAAACATCTTGCACACGCCACCTAATTTATATAATAAGTTGAAGTTGATTATTAATTATTAAGGCGGCATAGCCAAACTGTGGCTAAGTCTTTATAATACAACTAACCAATATGAAACAACAATTTCACCATTTAATGTTGTACCTCGTCGACTTGTTTATATCCACACGAAACGAAACAAAAGAAACTTTGGCGTATACTGGTTTCTTTCGTGACTTCATTTCGTGTAATGAAAAAGAATCAGGTTAATAAAATTATGTTATAGGTACGAACATAAACAACAAACGGTCGTAATAAAACCTTCGTCTGGCTTTTAATTTGATTGCAGTATTACACGCGAAATACATTTCTATTTCTAGTTTTGTAAATGCACTAAAAGCTTTTCATATTACGCTCATTCGCGACTGGCTCTCGGAAAATTTAATTAATTGCACCATTTTGAAGTTTCTCAAGCTTACTGTAGTCATTGACGTTTTCTTACCTCCTGAATAGTGGATATAAAAGTAGGACTTCATCTGGGCCCGTGTTAAATTCGTTTTATTTAAAGCGTTAGAAAATAACGCCGTTAACACATAGTCACATTACTGTATTTAGATTTTTCAATACCTCGACTGCTGTATTCTTCACCTCTTAGTTATATATATAATATGTATGATCACTGCAGGTAATTTCTTGATCTCTATTATTATGTAATAGCTTATAGAATACTGTTTTTTTTGAGATACAAGAATATCTAGTGTTTTAAAGCTATACAAGTCGTATATTCATCAACGCCATGATTGCAATCGAAACATTTAAATGAGTCTTGCGTTATTATATTAGACTATAAAAGAGATTAATGAAAGTGGATGAAGGGAAAGTGTGTGCCAAGATCGTAGCAAGCGGAGATCCATCGTTCTGCATATATGTGAACATAATATGCATGTATGTGACATAATATTTAACAACTTTACTTATTACATTATACAGAAGATATAACACATTTAATTCACCTTGATTTTGGTGAATATGAGAGTAGAGTAGATAACACCGCTGTTCACCAAATAAACGATTACAAGAATGTACGACTACAATATTGTTATGGTAAAAACAATGGGCGGCTTTATCGCTCAAAGCAATCTCTTCCAGGCAACCTAACTTAAAGAATATTTTAAATTAATCTGGTGATGTGCTAGGTGCTGGGCGTTACATAATAATTAACTTGTTTTATAAAATAAATAGAAACAAACATATAAGATACTGGTATATCTTTATTAGTTAACAGTATGAAAATATTTCAGTCAGAGTTCAAATGTTCACTTTAATTTAGCGGGTTATTGACAAAGTGGGCTCCACTTTTGCTAATGATTCAAAGGTTATTTATATATCTACGTACGCGGTATTTCAGTTATAATAGTAAATTTTGCTGTTTGTCAATTTATAAAATTTGACTGTATACAGTATAGAATCCACGGCCAACCCACTTATTTAGATTAGCAAGTTTTAAAAAAATCTGATGATGTCAGCCAAAGCCTGACAACAAAAGGTCTGTAATAAGCTAGATAGTAACAGAATTTGTATAAAAGCCATCTGCTGCTTACTGTTACAACGGAAAATTTTATATTAAAAAAAGAAATTTAATTTTATATATTCTTGTATTCACGAACGAAAATATTTATAATTTTAAATTTAGTCCCTTTAGGTGGCACGAATGTATATGACAGTATTTTAGCTGACAGATTAGAGGATGTAACAGTATGAAGAGCATCTACAAAAGCTGTGAGGGGACTCTTTACAAGGACTTACCTTCGATGTATATAAATGTTAGTTATGAACGTTTTAGAATTTTAGTGTCATGCGACTCATATATCTTATTTACACACACACACACACACACACACACACACACACACACACACACACACACACACACACACACACACACACACACATATATGAGTGTGTGTGTGTGTGTGTGTCGGAGAAGTTGTTGTTGTTCTGGTGGACAGCGTCAGTAGTGGTTGCGAGTTTAATGAGAGCCCCAGGGCTCTATTCTAGGTCCCTTCTTATTTTTGATATATATTAATGATTTGCCATATTTTATTAATGATATGTGTGAGGTAGTGTTGTTTGCTGATGACACATCACTTATATTTAAAGTTGATAGAAATAAACTGAACTTTGACGATGAAAACAACGCCTTATCCCAAATATCTAAGTGGTTTACTGTAAATAACTTATTACTCAGTCCGAGCAAAACTAAATGTGTTAAGTTTGTTATGCCCAATGTAAAAGAATACGATATTAATATCTCTCTTAACGACACTAGACTTAATCTAGTAGATTCAACTGTATTCTTAGGCATTAACCTAGATCAGAAGCTCCACTGGGGCGCTCATGTATCTAGTCTCTCAGGAAAACTTAGTTCTGCTGCATATGCGGTCAGAAGAGTTAGGCAGTTCACTGACGAAGAGACTGCTAAACTAGTTTATTTTAGTTATTTTCATAGTGTCATGTCCTATGGTATTTTACTTTGGGGCAACGCTGTTGACTTAGAGACCATATTTGTTTTACAAAAAGAACCGTAAAATCAATTTACAACCTCGGCCCTCGGGAGTCTCTTAGAGAATGCTTTAAGGAAATCAATATTATGACGGTCGCCTGCCAATATATCTTTAATAATATAATTTATATTCGTAATAATTTGAGTGCCTACAAGCAGTATAAGGATATTCATAATTTCAACACCAGGCATTGTAATAGACTGATATTGCCATCTTTTAGATTACAAAAAGTACTGTCCTCTTTCTTGGGGGTTAGTATACGCTTCTTCAATAAGATTCCGAGTGAAATGTTAGATCTGCCTTTCACTAAATTCAAAACCAAATTAAAAAGTATCTCGCTAAAAAAGGGATACTACACTATTGAAGAATACTTAAATGACAAAAATTCATTTACATAGCAGCTCGCTCTAACATCTTATACTATATTTTGTATAATGTTATCTTGCAAAGCTTGTAAGGGATTTATGGAGATATGTTGCAGCATAACATTTTAGTACGTCATATAATTATTATAACTTTCATAATATTTTTCTTTCCTCTTATTGTGTCTTGGTCTTATTGAGTATGCACTGTTTGCTACAACTCCATTAATTCTTCAAAAAGTAATTCTGTAACATACTTGAGATATAAATAGAATAAGAAACATAAAGAAAAACATTATTTAGCTAGACGTGTTGCTGGGGAGTTTCTTGCCGCTTCTTCTCCTTAACAGCAATAACACGTTGTGAAGCGGTATACATAGAATAGGAAGAAAAATTAAATTTTAACTTATATATTTATATGACCTTCAAAAAGTGTTCTCCAGTGGAACTTATTTTGAATAAAAAAATTTGAATTTGAATTTGAATTTGAATTTGAATTTGAATGGGCGTCATCAGGGTAAAATGCGAGCACAAAACACAATGGTCGCGGTTTATACACTTTTAATTTAGATTTAAACAGTATTTTGTCACAGTTAAGACCGAGCAGCGGGTTCAGGACACTGATCTTACTTTAACCCTTTCCTTTTAAATTCTCAACGATCCAACTCTCGCCACCAGACCAACCAACTCTCGCCAACCAACTATCGCTCCAATGTATCGCAAAAACTCGTCTGCATCCCTTAAGTACAGATGGCGCCTCAACCCTCGAGGCACGTCTTCTGCTCTGATTGGTCGCTTGTTAAATTACAATATTCATAACTTTTATTAGGTTAGGACGAATTTTAAGTTATAGAAATATTTCACAAATCAAATTAAATTAAATTTAGAATTTTAAAAGTAATTAAAATGTAAACAACAATCAACCCGACTCATAGCTTTCTTCGACATATATATATATATATATCAATTTAAATCATTCAGGCCCTTTTAAATCATTCCTAGAAAAATTTTCGCGGGCTTCCCGGGAAAAAAGGTAGCACAGATTTTAAGTCTACGAATTTGCTGTCGATCAGCGAAAACCGCATCGAAATCAGCCCAGTACGAACAAACAGACAAGAAATCTAAAAAAAAATTGCATCGTGTTCTCATCGTTTATACAGTCTATTCCAGTTGTTTTTATAAATATGGCTTTAATGTAGACACACGGCATATTTAAAATTTTATAATATTATAGATATATATGATTCGTAGAAATGTATGTACGCGCATAACTTGAGAGCGACTTTACCGATTTTGATAATTTTTTGTGTGTTTAAGTAGGTCCTAGGATGGCTTAGATTCACAATTGGAATCGGTAGGTGGCGCCGGGATCGGCAGGACAACGTCTGCCGGCAACTGTAGTTATATTATATTAGTAACTAAAGTTGGTATTGGTCTTCAAAATACAGGCTTCGCCTTGTTTGGTACCAGTAGGTAACATAAATAATGTTTAGACTTTTTGGCAACAAAAATTATTTTTATTATTTTATTATTATTATAGAGACGAATATATAAAAAAATAATACAAAAAAGTAAACAGATTTTCGTCGAACTCGTAATGTGAAAATGTGTATGTGAGCAAGCCTCTTTGCCTAGCATTTCTATGAATAATTTATAAACGTTCCAGCGCACTAATGGAACACTATTGTATTGGTTCCTTTCAAAGTTTAATACTTGTTACGTTTGCAATTCGTCATGATCTTATCGGTGACGGCTATTTTCTAGTCATAGCTTTTACGCTGTTTACAGTTGTAGGTATAAAGTTTTTATTTCTATCGCACTTTTAACGTCAAAGGATTCATGCAAATAAGAGCTTTCCATATTCAATTTTTTCGACTTATTTTAACCCACGCGGCACTACGTATTGTGAAGCACTTATAAATCTCAGATCTTAAGTTAGTTAATACGAAACGTTTATTTGTAGTCTTCTTTACGACCTAGAAGATGAAATTCAAATTCACTTATTTCTATAAAATTATTTCTAGGCCTTATTGTACATCTAAAACTTATAATAGTTCCATATTGTTGCAAAACCGATACTAATCCTTTACAGGTGTTTTATTACCCCTTCGAATTTGAGTGATTTATTGTTCGCGCTAATCCCTTTATACACCTCCCGGTAAGACGCCTTGAATACTTCTTTCTATTGTTTATATTACATGCATTCTTCGAAGCCATTAAATTCAAATTCAAAAGTTTTTATTCAAGTTAAGTTCAGCTGGAGAACATTTTTTGAAGGTCATACATGTATGAATGTTAAAAATGGTTTAATGTGTAATGGAACGCAAGTGTAGATTGAATGAGGCCAATGGTGGAGATTTGATTGAATTTGAATGAACGGTGATCTGAGAATCAGAGTCAAGAGCGTAAGAGGGTGGTTGGGTGCGTGTGTTGATTAAGTTGTTTTTTAAGGTGTATAAAGTTTAAAGAGGAGTAAAGTGTTTATTCGAAGAATTGTTTTTAATTCAAACGAGCCAATTTCTAACAAACAATTCACTTCATGATTCACTTGTGATCCACTCTTCATGATAATACGTCCAATGTGAAGCAAATTACACCTATTATATAATTCTATCTATGATTAACTTGTCACGGTTATATTCACCAATAAGACATGCTGAGGGCCGGCCTTTGTGAACTTATCTAATTTCTTTCCGGTCAAGACTCAACTTCTTAATTATCACAAAATTTCTAAAAAGTGTAACAACGTTTTGCATAGATTATTGAAACAAGTACTCGAAAGGCTGAAGAAATAAAGCATTATGAAATAAGTAATTAATAATTTAAATGTGACAGTTATTTTTGGAAATGAAACTTAAAACAGAATATTCATTTTTACATTTTAACAAATCCTTAATAATACTTCATGTCCTTTCGTCCGTCTATCTGTTTATTATAAACTCTACATAGAGGCGGACGGGCAGATGGACATATATAAGAATGGAAAGACATGAGGATAAGGCTTTACACGTTACCCTAAAAACAGCCGAAACTATCAGGCAAGACAACTATCAGAATTTAAATTAAAATTCATATATTGAACGAGAGTTTGATACTTTTGACACCGATTTATCACAATTTTTGCATGCATGGAAACTATTTCTGACATTATTATTTTTTGAAAATACGGTTAAAATTTTGATTCGTAGCAAAATTGTAATTATAAGTTCTAACAGTCCAAATTGATAAACTTTGCCCATAGAAATAATAATGTTACTTCAACTTTCATTAGTCCTTATATAACCCTTTCAAAGCATTAGAACAGAAATTGATTTCAGTAACAAAAATAAAACTTTATTATAACATTTCGAAATTAATTTAAGTAATGAAAACAAGCCACTTTTCCCTTGCAGAATTTTAAAACCAAATTATTAAATGTTTTAAATAAATATGAAGCCACAAGCGTAATCCGAGTAAAGGCTTTAAGAGATCATCCGGATGGTGGATTTTGTTAAATTTGTTTGCTTGTTACCGAAAACAACTTTCAGCGTTTTATGGTTTTACGACGAATTAAAAATTATGTTATATGACCTTTAAAGACTTTAATTTTAAACGGCCATTTTTTTAAAATAAAGAAGAAATTTAAGTATGTTTTAATTAAGATGATTTCAATTCAAGTGAAAGATATGTCGCATACCAACAACAATCAACAAACAGGGTCTAATCTCTAAGATTAAACGTCGTTGGGAAATCGTCATAATTATAGAAATATATTTTAAGAAAACTTAAAAGATTTTGACTTTTTGTATACTACAAGGCATCTAACAAAATATGATCTTCACTAAATTTCAATTCGATATCAATAGTTTATACTTTGAAGCTGAGACTGAAAAAGAACGATACGTATGGCAAAAACGTTTGATCTGCATTTCCACATATCTCGAACACAGGTGTGTTTATTTAAAATGCGAACTACTCAAATATTTCTCAACTTTACCAAAATTAATATTTTTCTAATAAAATTGATTAACCCAATATTCATTTTAAACTATGACCTGTTGGCCAGATTCGCTTGTGTAGATTTTGGTTACGTATATCGCAGAAACGTTTATGTTGTTTGACTTATGTACCCATTTATTTATAAATGTATGGTATTTTCATTCCATATCCGCGCAGGAACGGAGAAAGAATACAATTTCCTGCCGCCCGGCAGCCTGTCATATGAGGCGAAAAATACACCCCACAGCCCGGTAGTAGGGAATTTGCCCATCTGGATGGCTACCACGTAGTCTAGAGTATGCCGTCATAACAAACTTGAGTTGTGTTCCGCCATTAGTGGCCAGGTTCCAATCTCCCTTTAGAGAGCGGCAGCACATTGGTAGCACCTTTGGTGTTACAAATGTCCATAGTTGATGGTAACACCTTTCCATCAAATAGACCATCCACTTGCCTGCTGAACTCATGCAATAAAAAAAATGTGTGTGCAGTTCACACGCAGTAGAAGTAAAACTTCAGAGAATATACTCCCAGATAATTCCTCTCTAACTTTTATTAATATAAATATAATTAATTTCTTTAGCCTACATCCGTAAACACTAAGTATTACTTTAAATTCTTCACTGTTTTAGTCTAAAAATATTATTATCAGTTTCATTTCGGTCTAAATTGGACATATGTTTATTCATAGCTCTTATTGACTCTCTAACCTGTGCTGCACAATGTAAAACTCCTATCTAATTCTCTCGCAGGCTTAGTCTTATAGATTTATTTGTTTATCTCTTTTTAAAGTTACCTTTTTTTCATCGAGTTTCCAATCACAACAATTCTAAAGAAATTTCACTTCAAAAATATTTTCTACAAATATTTAAGAAAACAATCCTCATCTCAGTTAGTAAAGAAAAA
This sequence comes from Dendrolimus houi, assembly GCA_039645545.1. Lineage (NCBI taxonomy): Eukaryota > Metazoa > Arthropoda > Insecta > Lepidoptera > Lasiocampidae > Dendrolimus > Dendrolimus houi. Next base: position 13,979,844 of record CM077132.1, read on the forward strand.
TAAACAAATGCCTAAATAAACATTTCTCTTTTCAAATGTATATACATTTCAAAAGGGAAAGGGTTATTAATATGGATTTATTGCAAAAAAGTCTCTCGAATAATCAAAAATTAACTTTAGAGGGCTGAAATTACTTATAAAACGTATGCTATCGTGAAACATTTTAATATTAATAGTTGATGTAGTCAAAGTTTCCGGTCTTTGTGAGTTCATTTTAGAAATATTTGCATTATATAGTTCAGAAACAGTTAACAGTTTTCGCGTAACCAGCCTGAGTTCAAAGCCACTGCAACCCTCTTCTGAATTAATTACTCGCTTAGAACAAAACTACTGCTTTGCACTCTAATTCAGCTGAGAACGGCTCTCATACTAGGCTCTTGAGTTGTGCTGTGCTGCAACCAGTTTAAATAAAATACAGAGTTTTTAATTACAAGCAAGGAATTTTAAAATACCGAATAGAATAGATGATAGTAAAAGTAACTGAGACCCTTTTTATCAACCTCTAAAAGGTAACAGCCTCCTGCATTTAGTACAAGCATACAAAATTATGTCTATTAAAGACATATATATCCATATATCTATCCATCTAATTAATGTGTAAAATTATGTCTATTAAAGACATAATTTTACACATTAATTAGATGGATAGATAACTATCTATGGCACACTAAAGCGTAGATACACAAAAGTAGAAAAAATTACCAGATAGAAACCTGTAACTGCAAGAAAGGCCCGTTGGCCTTTTAGCGGCAAAGCGATCTCTTCCAGGCAACCCTTGGTAGGGATTGATGTATTTTGAAGTGAATCTTCTTTAGAATCGTTGTGATTTAAAACTCGATTAAACGAAAACTCGACGCTAAAAAGAGGAAAACACATAACTCTATATAGGACTAAGCTTGCTAGAAAATGAGATACGAGTTTTGTATTGTGCAACGCAGATTAGAGAGTCAATAAGACCGATGATTAAACATAGGTCCAATTCGGACCGAAATAAAACTTATAATAATATTTTTCAGACGAAACCAGTCAAAAATTTAAATTGATACTAAAGAAGTTTATTTTGAATTATACTTAATATGTTGACGAATGTAGGCTAAAGGAATTAATTATATTGTAGCGACCGAGGAGAGAACTTTCTAGCAGCGTAAGCCGGTCTGAAGACTTTTAGAAACAGATAGAAGTTTCTGAAAGGTAAAGACAAAGACAGATACATTTTAGAAAGGGATAGATGATGAAGAAAAATTCTAGAATAGAAGGTTGAGGAAGGAAAAGACAGAGATAGATAAATGTTTAAAAAGGGATAGGCAGTAAATAAAAGAATAACGAAAAGAAGATCGAAATTATGGATTCCAGAAGATTCTTTCAGGTATATAAGCAACGTAAGGCGCGCCTACCGGGGAGTTCAGTAGAGGACAGCAAACCGACAAGTGCGATTCAAGAGAGTTGGAACAAGAGTTAAGTATAATACAGAGACGAGTTTAGCAGAGATTTTAGTGAAAAGTTTAGTAGGCAGTTCAGTGAAGGAGGAGTTTCGCGTAATTTAAGAGGAGATCCAGAATCGAGCTACGTGCGGTAAATTCTGGGGTGAGCACCGCAGCAGCAGCAGATGGTTTACGCAATATCTGCGACGATATTGTGATTGAGACATCTTATCCTCAGGACAGTGCGTCGTTAGTTGTGTGTGTAGGGGCAACCCTGCGGAGTAGAATCACGTACGGCTGTGGAAGTTAATAAAAGCATTTAGTTGAAAATAACTGGTGTTTCCTTCCAATCCCAAGTGCGTACCCCCGCTCGCACGTAACAATATATTAATAAAAGTCAGAGAAGTAGTATCTGTGACTATATTCTCTGAAGTTTCACTTCTAATGCGTGTGAACTGTACACACACAGATTTTTTTTTCATGGTGATATTTAAAACAACATGTGAAAAACAATGTTCAACTAGAAGATTAACGGGTACAAATGTTAAGGCAGATCAAAAAAGATATGACTGGATTGTATGAAGGATGATATGATGATTTGTGGTGTGAGGTATGTGTGTGGGTCGTATGTCAGAATAGAGGAGTATGGAAGGAAAAAACATATCGTGCGGCCCCAAAAAAGGCAGAAGGTGAAAGAAAAGAGACATTTTAAAATTAAGTTTAAGTTTTTATACATTATATTATTAATTTTGGAGTCTATTGTAACATTTGTTATTTAAACAGCGGAAATTTTGTTTATCTCGCATAGCAAAATTTGAACGAAAAATGGCTAGTAAAAAGTTGATAGTCAAATCAACTGAGACACTTTTATGACTCCAAACACAGAATAAAAATAACATGTTATTCGTACATCGTTTAAACGCGAGCATATTTTACGGGATTTACTTATATACTCCAGTACCTCACAGCTTCGCCAATTTAGCCTTATGAACGACTTGATTTTATTAACTTTGATACATACATAAATCGGTTTTCAGAGCGAAGGAGAACACAAATAATTAATATGATACTTTTCTTGTATAAAGGAAGGATTTCCAAGGAATATGAAGTTAACGTGGGCAGTAACTCAGGAAAAGCCACTCTAAATTAATAATTTGAAGTAGCTGGCTCATTCGAAGTATGTAATAACTTTGAGTTAAAAGGCATTAAGGCATTAAACCCTCACTTTAAAAGTAATTAAACGTATTCAACGGCGAGGGTTCGAATTAAGAGATGAAGCAACCACCGAGGAAAATAAAACACACATGAAAAAATATTTTTTAATTATGATTTAATTTTAAGGCTTTATAATCATTATGGCAAAAACTTTACACTTATGGTTTAAATTGGCAGCATATCAAAACAGCTTTCAAAATGATGATGATGAAATCAATTTCGAAATGTGTTTTGACATACCAAAGGTATATTAAAATTAGGATTATATTAAAAAATTTAAAAACAATATTTAGGGCTTATACACTACTACGTACGTATCTGTATATTCAAAAGTCATAGTGGTATAAAAATATGTAACTGGACGCTTAGTAACAGAAAGATAAAAAGAGGGATTTCACAGATACGATGAGACGTTTTTTTCAAAATCGAGGACATATTAAAAGAATAAAGAAAAACTGCCAGAAATTGGCGGTTCTTGGGGGAGGTCTATGCTACAGAGGCTACTTTTAAAAATTGATATATAAGTGTACTAGCGGTCCGGTAGACGTTGTCCTACCTTGAAAAAATATATCCGATTATAGCGCCACCTACTGTGTCCAATTGTGAACCTAAAGCATTCGGCGCCGACTCGAACACGTACAAAAAATCATCAAGATCGATCCAGGGGCTTAGAAAGAGAGTTCACTGACATACACTAACATTAGAATATTATAATTCAGGTCAAAAATCGAGATAAAAACTATCTTACTTTTTAAGTTGGACCAAATTATACATAGTTACAAAATTTCATCAAGATCGGTTTAGTAGTTTCGGAGTTTATCACACAAATAAAACATGTCATGACACAAAATTTTGTTTTATTATTTATTTATTGAAAAAATCAACTGCGCATATTACAATAATAAATAAAAAAAGACTTAAAACTTTTAAGTACTTTTTTGTTTAACGTTCTTTAGGGATAATAACAGGTTTTTTTATTAAATTAGATTACGAACTAGCAGCGAACTAAATTTGTGTAAACATACAATAAATATATACATAAGTTAATAAGTGCAAAAAGTATATACATAAACACATACATACTAAGTCAAAGTCAAAGTCAAAGTTATTTATTTTGTGTATACAGGTTGAAATATGATGTCAATAATTATAACAATTTAGGTATCACTGTATCCTGCCACATATGTAGCTTTCAAAATAATTGAATTTAAAACTACTAATGTCTAGATACAAATTAATATACAATTTATAATAATAATGATTAACAATAATTAGGATTTCTCGTGTCACAAAATCAGACTCCTGTATCAGTATTTGGGTCAGAAAGAGTCAGAAAGATACTCATGTATTGTGTAATATGCTTTATTTATTAACAATTGTCGTAACTTTATTTCAAAGCTTTTGATGCTGAGTTCCTTAATTTTTAGCGGTAGTTTATTGTAAATTTTAGTCGCCATACAGAATAAACTGTCTATAAATAAAGTGGTTTTCGAAGGAAGTGAAAGCAGGTATGTGCTGTTGTGGCGCTTACTGTTGCATTTAGTGTATAAATGTAAATTATTTTTTACAAACAAAGCACCTTCATAAGTGTATAACGATGGAAAGGTCAGTAGTTTTAGGCTTATAAAATGTGGTTTACAAGAATCTGTTTTCATTATATGACATATAGCACGTATACAGCGTTTTTGTGCTAATAAACACACGTTCTTTACCGGTGCTATTGCCCCAAAATATAAGACCGTATCATAACAAAGAAACAACATAGCCAACATATGCCGTTATAACTGCTTTTTGGTCGACAACTTTACTTAAATTATACAGGGCATAAGAAATTCAGGATATTCTGTTGCATACGTCGTTAATATGAGTATTATATTTTAAATCACTATCAATATGAATAATTAAAAATTTAGTGCTACTTGCTTCTTCTATTTTTTGTCCACAATACGTTACAATAGGATCGGATATATATTTATTAACTCTATGTCTAAAGTGCATAATTTTCGTTTTTGTCAAATTCATTTGTAAATTATTATTATTTAACCATGATATTATGTTATGGAAGGCACGATTTATGTCGTGTTCGTAATTATCAGTATTAAGTCCTTCAAATGTAATCGTACTGTCGTCAGCGATTAATATCATTTTTTGAGTCACTGCCATGCCATATGCATGTCATTTCCTAGGACTGAACCTTGTGGCACTCCACATAAAATTGTACACATATACATAATAACAGATATATGTTAATATATACATACAGAGATATCTAAATAAAATACATTAATAGATACATGTAAAAACAGACATTATATACAATATCATTTAAATATAAAAATATATGGACTCTTATTTTTTATATAATGTGGCATTTGTTCAAATAATTGATTCGAAGATTAAACTTTTGAATAAAAGCTTAGAGTAACGAAACGAGTCAATATCACTAAATTTGGTGTTGTAAGTCTTAGCAATTTATATATATGTATATATATATATATATATGTACATATATGTATATATATATATATATATATATATATATATATATATATATATATATATATATATATATTACAAATCTGTTTTAACAGTCTTTATATATCTTATATATAATAGTTTCAATTCAAGGCTTTTCATTTTAATTATTCAGTGATTTATTAGCCACAGCACTCCCGTCCTGATAATGTCCTGGATGCAAATCATGACAGACAGAGAGCATGCACTGTATATAGTTTTTCGACCTAAACTCCTTTTAATTACAATAATCACGTTCTGGTGGTGAAAGGAAATGTAAAGAGACCTGCACATTGAGATTATTAATGTGTAAAAATCGCAAATCCACCTTACTGCATACGCAGTCTGCTACTCCTTAAAATGGAAAGGATTATGAATGAAAAGCATTAAGTCGATTGTGGGCTAATATTATTTTTTTATTTAATAATCCCCAAGAAAGGCGCTCCCATTTCGTATGAATTGTCCCATTTTACATGTATCAAGAATGAATCACAATGTACGAGTGTCAAGGCTCATTAGGCTCATAAATTTGTAAGTCGTAACCTCACAGCAAAAAATGTGTAAACATACGTCAACGCCGGATCAACAGAACAAACGGGATGAAACCTCAATATTGATTCCTCCGAAAATCATTTATGTTTCATTTATTTTCATAAATTGTTGTCCTGGGATTACTGTGAATACTGAGTTGGTTTTTTGTATCGTGGATTATTAAGTTTCTGATACCTTAAGGTAAACAGGAACTCTTATGGTTTCACTACGTTGTCTGTCTATCTGCGTCTGTGTTAAAGATGACAAATTCAAGAATACTCATCATACTTGATTAATGAAATATAACACAAAAATAACAGAACTTTTATTTCCCATTTCAAACGTATTTTCATTTTTTTCTAATTAATGAGTGATAAACATTTTATTCCAAATAATATTTTTCCACGGAATACGAAAAACACTATAAAGTAAAAGTATACGCAAACTATAAGACAATACTCACAAAGATCAATAGATATTTCAGTATATAAAAAAATAACCTTAAATTTTTTGACACTAGTGAAATAAAACTTCTATTATAATTAATATAACTGTTTAATGGAATAATTATAATAATTGTTATAAACTATGTCACCTATCTCTTTACTATTATTAAATTTGTCATATAACAAGCAAAGAACATGTGAAACTTGGTATCTGTACTATAACATGTTTAATGTGTACTATGTTTTTAAGTATACAAACTTAGAGTAATAATACCTAGAGAGATAGTTTCCTACAAAATTACATTCAGAGTTAAAGCACAAAACTAAGCGATGTGTGTGAGCGCCATCTAATTATTTTCGATGACACGCACACAAAGGCATAAATAATGTTGCAAGTAAATAGTCTTTCTAAGAAGTAGGGATCTGGAGCTATTGGAACTCGTCATACTGAGATTTTGTCTTGCGGACTGCCGGGACTGACGCGTCGACAAGCGAACCGAGACTTTTAGGTGTTACTTAAAAGTGCTTCACTTTACTGGCACCTACTGGGGTTCTAAGCGTATAAATTCTATGTATACAAATATATTGTGGTTTACTGCTTTGCGTTATATTATGTTGAAAGTTAGTAATACCGGCATTCCGAAATAGAGGTTTATGTAATTGAAATTAAAACCTTCGTCATTCAATTAACGGCTACAACATTGCGGGTAGAGAGAGCCCATTTGTTAAATTAAATAGTACAAGCAACTACGAAAATACAAAGTCATATTCCAACCATCAATCTATTTCAAGCACATAAATTTCTATTATTAACTAAGTAAAAGAAATAAAATTCATAAATCATACATAACCGTAATAGATGGTAATTCCCAAAACAATAGGCGCACGCGATTCAGTCAAGGTAACAGTTGGCTATTATAATGGAAATGGTGTTTAGGTCGGTCGTTCATTTGGAGAAGCGATGGAAATCAATAAACAATGTAAAGCCTCGTTGAAATAGAGTTATGCAGCAATGTACTTAACATATCTTATAATATAATAATATTCTTCATATTCATAATCTTGTATGGAGTATTGTTCTCACCTTTGGGACGGCTCAGGTACCTAAATACCAGCTTGAAGCGTTGGAGTTAATTGAGAGAAGAGCCAAGAGGTTGATTGGTAGTGACCAGCTTGTCAATACAAGGCTTCAAAGCGTAAAGCATCGATGTCGGGTTGCTAGTCTATCGGTATTCTACAGAATTCACTAAGGAGTGTGCGGTTGAACTGTTCCACCTAATCCCCCACCGAAGATGGATTACACCATTATAATTATTTATTATTAATATCACTATCTTCTTCATTATTTATAAGAAAAATTTGTACTTATCAATGTACTCGCGTCGTTATACTGAAACCTAGGAATACCATTTTATAAAAGGAAACTTTAAAGGAATTTTCCAGATTCCTCCCTCATAGCTTATAGTGGAAAGAAGCCTGAAAGTCGAATTATCGAGTGCAATAAACTAGCGTCGCCTTTTAATATATTTTCCTTCCCGCAACTACAAAAGAATTTTATTTGAACGCGTTCCTTACTATTTCGCCATCTACCGTACTTACTTTACATACGAAGCGGAAATATTTTTATAGGAACTTATTATGCAAATTATACATTACGCTCAAGGTAGGACACAAAAATTCTGGTTTTATTGCAACCTTTCTTCAAACGAATCATAACAGAATGATAGCAATTTCGGTTCGATGTAAAGTATTTATTATATACTTAATAGTACTTAGGTACACACACATCCATGTGTGTGTATGTAGGTATATCCAAATATACCATTTGGTATATGTATGTGTTAAATGAGATAAAATTGTAAGAGAATGGGATTCGGAATACATGTATCATTATGTAAACATTTTGGAATATGTATTGCTTTATACCGGATAAAATGACGCGAACATTGATTTAATAGCTCGAGGCCGCACCTGTAATATAAACAGCAAAAAACATGACCAGAATGTAAAATTACTACTTAATATAATTATCTAAAAGGATTTTATCTGTTTGTTACATATGAGAGTATACACAGAAATGGAAGATAGCGGTGATGTAAGTTTTATTAACGTCGAAATAATTAATTAACTAATATTAACATCAAAATGGTTGTAAATGTAATATCAGTCCATACAAAACCATTTTGATGTTAATATTACTGACATGGACTTGGGCTTCTCTATTTAAGCAGAATTGGCGGAATATTCGCCATGCTCATCCAAAGCGGATTAGTGAGTTCCATACATCACTAATCGCGATGTTTTCCCAGCAAGGTTTTCCTTAACTGTCAGAACGTAGTGATTGTAACAATAGATTAATTAGGTAAGAAAAACTGCCTAAATTGTTCATACGGTTCATGTATAAGTAGTCTTAACCACACAACTCAATGAAGAATCGATACTTATGTCGGCTAAATTAGCACTATAGTAGATATACCTAAAATTAAAAAAGAAAGTGTTGTTCTAGGAAGCATGTAAATAAATAAAAAAAATAGTGATTAAAGAAGTAATTATTATCCGTGCAGGAACGGAGAAAGAATATAGTTTCCTGCGGCAGGACGGCCTGTCGTAAGAGGCGACAAAACAACCCACACCCAGGTGGTAGGGTATTTGCCCGTCTGGATGGCTACCACCCCTGGTTTAATGGCGGCCTAACAACCTTGAGTTGTGTTTTGGCAATAGTGGCCAAGTTCCAGTCTCCCTTAAGAGAACAGCAGCGCATTTGTAGCAAGCACCTTTTGTGTTGCAGGCCGTCGTTTTATACCTCACAAATACAAATGTGCCCGTATCGTAGTTGAAGTAATCCGCAACACCTGGCTAATGATTCGGCTGCAAGTGGCCATAAACGAGTACAATAACACAATGGGCTGTTCTCTAAAAACGTATGCCAATAAATAAGTAAACAAAAGAAGACGATCATAAAAGAATTACAATAAGTTCAAATGTCGAAAGGTAATAAAATATGTTTTACAGATATGCAGCTGGAATGTATTTTTGTCGGAACCCAAGTTGTAACAATAGTGTTTAAATGATTAAATATAAAGTATTCTATCTCATTTCTCACAGGTTTAGTCCTATAAATGTATATGTTTGTCTCTTTTTAATGTCGCTTTTTCGTTTCATCGAGTTTCACATCACAACGATTCTAAAGAAATTTTACTTCAAAATTAAAACGGAAAAAATAATTATTTTCTACAACACCTCGCAGTTGGTACCAATTAAAATATTATTTTTATGTTTTACTAAACATCGACTTCAAAATAACTTTTTTGTTACTTTTGAAGTCGGTTTCTTTTTTGCTACACAATTCTTATTGTCGAATAGAATACGGAGAGTTTGCAATGATATTGTTCCTTTTGATTCCGTCATCTCCATTCCGCCATCGGAAGTCAAAGCATTTTGACATATACCATCGATACATCGGTATTTAAATCTAATTCATGCTTCGCTTCTATCAGGGAAAAAACGATCATGACAATCGCCCAGCAAAAAAATTTGCTACGATATATTTAATATAAATAAGCTCCTACATATATTTAATATAAATTAGAAGGAAATGACAAGCAAAGTCTTCAGTTACATCCCTGGACATATTACTGTACAAAAAAAATCTAGTAAAAAAGAAACCCAACTTCAAGAGTAACTAAAAAGCAAAAAAAAAATATTTTCTACATCTTGAAGTCGGTGCTAAGTAAAATATAAAGTTAAGTGCTAAGTAAACTATATTTTGCGATTTTTTTGTTGTTTTTTATGTTCTTTAGCACCGACTTCAAGATATTGTAGAAAATATTTTTTTGAAGTAAAACTGCTTTAGAATCGTTGTGATTTGAAACTCGATGAACGAAGAAACGACACTAGAAATATATAAACACATTAATCTATTGGATTAAGCCTGCTAGAGAATGAGATACGAGTTTTACATTGTGCAACACAGATTAGAGGGCCAATAAGACCGATGATTACACATAGGTCCAATTTGGACCGGAATAAAACTGATAATAAATAATATTGTTTTACACTAAAACGGTGAAAAATTTAAAATAATAATTAAGAAGTTTATTTTGAATTATGATATTGTTACGAACTACATTACTCGATTTAAAAATGCCGTTGGAACTACTATACAATTTATTAGACCTGTACAAACACGTATAAAATAAATACAAATAAAACTGGATGCAACCAGTACACAGTGCACGATTCAATGCAATTCGACACGCGTAAAGTCCGTCGTCTATCGCTAATCGAGATTACTACAAACGTTTTACTCGTCTCGTAGTCGTCACTTGACTGCCCCGCCCCTCCATTCGGGCATCGTCTTATACTAACTACACAGTACAAAGAAATTGGCCGCGCACATTGAGTTTCTGAGAAATAGAAATTTGCACACCTGCGAACGGCCACAAAGTCGAAAACAATAACAATAAGGATTAGTTCGACGCTAATGATGGTTATAAAACAAGTAGAAAAACAATAGTATGTTTTTCTTAATTACAAATTAAAAACACAAAAAGAATTCCTTAATCCGTCCGGGAAGACAATAGACTGCGCTTATCTTTAGCGGCATTTAATATGTTCACGGATATAGGCTAAATATTTATATTAACTAGTGGTCGCCTAGTGGTATAAAATCGACCATAATTAATTTATGATGAACATTATTAAGGTTCTGTTGTCAAAGACTATACTTCTATAATCACAGATTTTGCCAAGGCAACAATAAACAAAAGAGTATATATGCGTGTGTGTGTCAAATACATGATAGTGTGTGTAATGATTTTTTTATTGATTTAATGTATTTTTTATGCATAATTAAAAAAAATATTAGCATTCTGCACTCCTTCTCTATATCCCTGTTAATATTATAAATGCGAAAGTAACTCTGTCTGTCTGTCTGTCTGTTCCGTTTTCACGGAAAAACTACTGGACTGATTTGGCTGAAACTCAGTATATATATTTTTTCGACGCTGAGAATGAACATAGCATACTTTTTATCCCGAAAAATGGGATAGTTTTCGGGATAAAAATATATTTGTCTGTTTGTTTGTTATGCTTTTACGGTAAAAGTAATGGTCCGATTGGGCTGAAAATCGGTATATATGTAATTTTAATACTGAGTGTGGACAAGAGATACTTTTTATCTCGGATAATGCGATAGATTTATGTAAAGGTTATCCCAAAAAGTAAGATAGGTTTTTTGTGATTTGCCTTTTTCGTCATTTTGGTCATTTGGGTCATCTTTGTCTTTTTTGTCCTTTTTGACCTTTTTGACCTTTTTGACCTTTTTATCCTTTTTAGCCTTTTTCCTTTTTGGCCTTTTTGTCCTTTTTGGCCTTGCCGGGAGATGGGATAGTTTGCGATATAAAATGTAATTAATCTTCCGGGTGCAAATAGCACTCACATAAACATTTAGTACAATAAAACCTCTTAAACTGTACTAAACTATAAGTGTGCGAAATTTCATACTCCTCCGTCCGCGCAATTTTCGTAAAAAGGGGTATAAAGTTTTGCTTCATTTTTGCTTCACGTGTTAATATATAGATAATATATTAATAAACGCTAGAGAAAAAATATCTGTAAGTATATTCTCTGAAGTTTCACTTCTACTGCGTGTGAACTGCACACACACAGTTTTTTTCGCTTTTTAGTTAATAGTAAAGTCGGTTTCTTTTTGAAGTAAAACTTCTTTAGAATCTTAGTTATTTTAAACTCGCTGAAACAAAGAAGCGACACAAGAAAGAGATAAACACACAAATCTATAGGACCTATAAGCCTGCAAAAGAATGAGGTAGAAACATTATCTATACATATAATAAAACTGTATAGGTCGAATTTCTGTACAATGAAAAAAAATGCTAAAAACCGAATCAGAGGGATGTAAGAAGTGAAATAGAACTAATTTAGATTTTTCAATTTTTTTGTTTCTCTGATTGTCTGTCTGTTTGTACCGGCTAATCTCCGAAACAACAGGACCGATTTAAATGAAATTTTGTATGGTGGTAGCTTATATCCCTGGTCAACATATAGGATACTTTGATCCCGAAAAATTAAAGAGTTCCCGTGGGATAGTTAAAAAACTTTAATTACTTATACAGCTTATTATACTACTTATGCACTAATTAAGTATTGATATTGCCGGTATCATCATCATACAATAAAACAATTAGGCTATATATCATCACGCTAAGACCAATAGGAGCGGAGCACCAATGAAGAATGTTTTAAAATCGGGAGGGTTTTTAACTTACTTTTTTTTAAACTATTCCACGCGGACGAAGTCGCGGGCAGAAGCTAGAATTTAATAATTTAACCACTATGATCATATAGATAGAGTTGGAAATGTTTTAAAGTTTTTCGTTAATATTGCAAATTGATACAATACATTATATTAAATCATTTAAACACTATGCTCATACAGATTTGGAAATGTTTCGAAGTTTTACGTTAATACTTGGAATTTCATGTTTTAAAACTTATCTCTTTTTAATATATTATAACGATATAATATATGAAATATGACGTCACGAAATTTACATTCCCCACACCTTTTCACACTCTGTTTCACTTCTACTGCGTGTGAACTGCGCACACACACACACGACTTTTTTAATTGCTTGAAATTTTTTATAGTTCACTTATAAGTTTAGTATTATGGTATTCAATAACAATGAAATTCATATCAAACTATCCTTAAGCTTTACTGAATCCAGAAAGAACCATAGAAATAAGTTCAGATACAAAAACTTACGGCTGAATACACATAAAACAAAATGTTTACACGACCAATTGAGAATCTCCTCTTTTTTTTAGTCGCTTAAGAATAGCATCCACGCGCCAAATTTTGACTTCTAAAAATATATTAACAAAAGAAAAAAATTTGAAGCACAGCTCATGTGTTCGCTTGCGGTTGTAAAATCTCAGGACAACAATGGATCAACCCTGGCCACTTCAAACCGTTTTGTTCTGCCTCCATTCTTTTCACTAACGTTATTACTCGCTTTTGTCTTACGGCTTTTGTAACACGTGAAAAACTTTTCAAGCGCAGGCTAGAATAAAAATTTGCACATCATTATTCATTGGTGTTTGATAGTTAACAAAATAAATAATTAAGTACTTATTGTTTTATTAACCCATATATAAATTGTTAAATGTTAACTGATTATGAAAAAGACGTTTTGTAACTTTTTTAACGGTTTTATACGCCACATATAACTAATATGATTGAGGACAGGATTATATATATAAAGCTTAATGTATTATGTCAAATATATCGTATAGAGATATAAAATAAACCACTAGAAAAACACGCATTGTATATTCCTAAACTACCAAGTTTCGCTCGTATTATGGATAACATAGAATAGACAACTATTAGAGCGAGCCTAAAACACTCAGACCAAAGAAAATGAAAGTAAGTTCGTTTACAAAATTTGCTTTGCCAGAAATAGAGCTGTTGTTTAAGTTTTACCTTTAAGTTTTAGTATTCTAAGCAGGCCTACACATAGACCACTACACCATAGATACCGTTAAAATATAAACAAATTACAATGATGAGACAATTAAATAGGGTAGACATCGTTCTGTATTTTAAAGTCGATTAACGAAATCAAACAACATTGGTCTATCGTGATAGCAACCTCAGCACGTTCAAGTTTTAAAGCCTGCTCTTGAAATAATTCAACTTCGCAATCAAACAGGCTTTGTTTATTTTATTATTCAAATATACGGAAGTTGAAGCTTTGATTTATTTTTTCTCAACAATACAAATTTATTACAGAAAAGCGTTCAAAAGGAATGAATTGGCTTTCTTTATGTCCAGAGGAAAATTCGGGAACTTAACTTTAGGATGACAATTTGACGGATCTTATTGTTTATAAATATAATAGATTTAATAAAAAAAATGTAAGGTATACAACGTTATTGTGTTTTTAATTAAGTTATATTTTCACTCTACAGACGTATTTTTAATAACAATGGCCGGAGTCCAAATATTATCTAAAAGCATGGCATGGTATGTATTATATTAGTATTTTATTAAAACAATATCAGATCCGAGGATTGTTTGTATTTGGTAGATATTAAATTGATCAAGAAATGGCCATAATAAGAAAGCACAACTGGAAGGTTTATAAACTTAAAAATTTACATAATTAGGAGTTAATTTAATTACAATGTCAGTAGGGTCAATTACGTCAAATACTAATTAGTTGTGGTTTTTTAAGATAGATAAATATTAAAAAGCTAATTTCAATCTACTACCAACAATATTGGTAAAAGTTAATGTTTATTGTCTATATTTAATTTCATTTAATACATTATATTTTTGTTTTATAATTCCATTTACACTCTTTTAAAGCTATACAGTCTTTTATATAAAACAATACTTTAATAATGTCTATTTTATGACAAGCTTAGTCATTCAAATTGACTGAAAGAACTAGAAAAATCATATTTTTATAAATGAAAATTGTTAGTGTTTACAAAAAATACAAACACACTATCGTCTATCTACTATCTACTATCAAACGTCTATCTACTATAAATTTGCGTTACAGACCAATACTTTCTTAATTACTAAAGAGATAAAATAAGTGTAATCACAACGCTCACCAAGTACTAGACAACATAGAAGGGACGCTAAAGCCTAGCGCTATTCAACGAAAAAGCAAACTTTATTGCGGGCATTCTTTTGACCGCGAATGCGGTTGAGGCATCCTGACACTTTTCTGCACTTAGCTTTACTATGTACTTCTACGTTCACTATGTGACCGCAATAAGTTGTTAGAAAAATGGGAACGCCTTTATTGTGCTGGAAATATATTGCCTCACATCTCTGATAGTTGCTACATAATGCTCTTTTTGAACATGGCTGTCCTATACAATACTAATATTCTTCCTGACTACTACACACCTAATATATTTTATCTTATAATATACCTAAAATATTATCGATATATCGATGTTTATAGAAAAGTTAATATACTTTATTTTTTATTTAATTTGAATTTGCACCTCGGACAGCCAAAAGTGTGTCGAACCTTGTGTTTATTTATATCAAATGCGCTTGTTTTTAAGCAAATAAATTGTTTGAATATTTTTCATTTGTTTCGGATTGAGGATCTTAAAATTTCAGTCTGGTCCCTTATATTTAATTGAAGATATATTTTTTTATATCTCTAAAAACGCAAGAAAATTCTCAGCGCAATATAGTATCTACAGGGGCTCAAGTATTGGATTGTTTCGCAAACTATGTGTTATTTTAATTTTACCCACACAATTTACTACAAATTTTAGATCAATGTTTACGTTTTATGTAAAGAGATTATGTCCTACAAGAAAAATATCGTGTGATATGATGCAATATATTATTATGCCAATCAGATAGAAAGATTTACTTTAGTTATCATTCTAAGAAAATACATCACTCCAAGCAATTACATGTGATGCGAGTTGTCTAGGACGTTTCAAGTCACTAAATACTTTGTAGGTTGCAATTAGGGAAAAAATACGGATTCTGACTACAACAAAATTATGTGCCCATTTTTTATTTTGGAATTCGTTAAGACTCTCACTCGTTTAGCATAAGACCCGGGCTAATGACGCTATATTTTTAACTGTCCTCTAATACACTTACCCACATTAAGACATTTGGAGGGTAATTTTAAATGAAAAGCTTAATTCACGTTCTCTTAAATTCATTTAAGAGTAATGAACTATTTTACATTGCTTTCATTTTCTATTATTATTAATTAATTGAATTTTGACGATGTTGTAAATAAGATATTGCATTCTATTTTAGTAGTGTTTCAATAAGTGATATTTGCCGTATAAACTAATCTCCTGCAGCGACCAGTAGTTATTTATGTCTGAAGTTTGAAAAAAATACGAGAACAGAAAACTTCTGACGACAGGTAAAAGATAGCCCTGGATTAGTAAGCGCGCATTGAAGTGTACCGTGATGACCGTAAGCGTTGTAATCATTGCATTCACCTTCTTGATGCTTTTTATTAATTGGCGCATATACTAAGTATGTTTTATACATAATTAAAATAGATTTCATACAGTGGTTTACTTTGATGTTGAAATACTATCTATCTCTTTGGTACAAGAATTATTTAACTACGAATATTTTTAATGCAGTAACACTTTTAGTTATAATAATATAGGGTTACATTTATTTACTTGGCGTAGTTGTTCTTGTCATGTTTCTTTTTAAGGTTAATAATTAATTTTGTTCTGTACCCTCTTATTTCTAAACGATACAATCGGCCATTTCTTTAATTGAATAATAATATTGTATATATTTTGATTTATTGCGTGATTAGCGCCTATTTTGTATAGAGTAGTTTTCTATAATTTACCATAATTTTATGTAACAATGTTTATCTCTAATATGATATGGTAATTGTGTAAATTATAATTCAAAATCTCTCAATTGCATATATACGGTATTAGCTACATTTTATTTTCAAGTTGGCAGACGTGATAGATTTTTTTACTGTGTTCGATATGTTTTATTACATGTAAAACTTTAAATATAATATTTTATATAATATCTTATATAAAATATTATCTAAAATTTCCAAACAATAATGTAACAAATTCTTGTCATTCATAACCTTTTTAATGAAAATAGTATATCAATGACTTCAATCCGCTATAGGTTGTACGAATTTGCTAAGGTTCTTAGACTGTAAAATTGTTGGAGGGATGGCGAAGTGTTCTAAAAATGTCTGCCCAATATGTACAGTCAATGTATGTCATGTATTTAAGCCGTAAGTTTCTCTGATTATAATTATAGTGACCAGTTGCGGTTTTTTATTACCATAAACTCTCTCTTTTAAATCTTCAACAAACACCTAAAACATTCTGAATATTTCATTTTTCAGCAAAATTTACAGTTTCGAAAACAAAGACAAAATTCTCTATTCAAAATACATTTATTAAATACAAATACTTTTTGAACAATGAGAAATATTTACAGCAAATAATACAACCAACATCAAAGTCATTATGATGAACACGAATAGCCTCGTATAAAACATAAAGTGCTCATGTGAACTAAATTTATTGACTATTCCATTCTAGTCCCGTATGAATTGTTTGATTTTGAATAGCTAACAGAAGCGAGGCAATCGTTAGTAAACAGCGATGTTTTAGTAGCTAGAACTAGATAATTCTATAGTGGAAAGTAAGGTAATGGCTTTCCGTATCGATTTTATGCAAACACGCCTTGATTGAAAGTAATTTATATCTAGTAAAGTGTATCAATATTGACGTATTCAGTTTATGGAGCCATAAAGAAAAAACATATCACCGAGCTTTTTCAATGTTGTATGATTTATTTCATCCTAATAAAATTGTAACAGGATACGTATGTACCTATATTATAACAAATGTATAAACTATTTTTTTAAAGTTTTATACTTAATATTATATAAATTAGATATTGTAATGTTAGTGATTATGATTTAAAATATTTAAAAAAATATTATATTATTTGACAGATCCAACAAATTTGAATTTTGAGTACAAGCAACATTTTCTCTTTTTCTTCTCGCTCTCGGTATTATGCTGTAATGGTGCTAGTTTGTTTCTCGAGATAAATGTACTTAATGAAACTGTTCGTACTTATTTTTTATTATAACAATTCTGATACATAATTAAGTATCCACAATATTGATTTTTAAGTTATTTGTTGTACATTTTCCAGCTACGATACACATTAAAACTTTAGTTAGACAGATGACCCCATTACTTCATATGGATTCAGTGAAGAAACACGTGCTTACTTATTCTTTATACATTCAAAAATAAATTATGTAGTTCCTTAGGCACAAGCCAGAAGGTGCGTTGACCTCAACCGAATACAAGCGCATCTTATTACAAAAGTAGTTGAAATTCAAAGAAAAGTTCGAAAAAGTATAATAACTTACATCGAAAGACGTAACAAGGAATATTTCAGCAATATCAAAAGTGCGGAAGTTGCAGAAGCAAGTTTACAAACACGTATAATAATCCCAAAAGATGAAACTAAACTACAGTTTTCGTCGGGATGGCGAAAACCTGTAACTTCCCAACATCAACCTTAGCGAGTCACAATACCGTATTTTTGCATTTTTGGGGTATAACTGAATTTAATAATTGGCCACTATGATATTACGATGAAATAAATGAATAAGTGAGTAGCTTTTTATTGAGGTTAATAGGGGTACAATAACCACTTTCGCAGGTTCGTATCACGAATATGACTAGAGTAGAAATAACGTGAAACTTTATACCATTATCTGTCATGTATAGACATAGATAAATATACATGTCAATTATACTGTGGCACGAATAAACTCATGAGGTTTCTGTGCCACAGTTCAAATGTTTCTAATGTATACGAATGTAAGCATATTGGATAATAAATTTAAAAAAAAATACAAAGTTATTATTCAAAAGTGACATTTTTAAGTATTACGCCCCTTGTTTCGACCTTGTTACTTACCTAGAGATAGCAAGAAATACTTTTAATCCCTTTTGATGAAAGAAAATCTCATTAATATTTATCTATTTTATAGACAACAATATAATCAAGTACCAAATTACTAATAATAAGTTTCTTTAAGTTCTATATTATGACTTCCAACATTGCGAATTACTAATTAAAGGTTTGTATTGGTTATAATATTGACCTTAAATTACTAAGTAAGTAGGTTACAAGGTGTTGTATTTGTATCATTTAGTTAATTCTCATCAAATTGACCAAAATACTACATATGTTACCGCTAGAAGTTTTGGTTTTCTGCCAAAAACTTATAATGCTATATTTTGTTTTGATTTTGTATTCAAATAAGATATTAATTGTAATGAAAGCGGAACGATGCTCGGAGGATATTGAAAAACTTTATGTATAACATCTCGAGTGTATCTAATTATTCAGGCTGTGATAAGAAGATTATATTTGACTTTGATCAAAGGCCTACCAGAAGAAATGTAGTGGTATGGTGAAATGGTGTTTAAAAAAAAAGTAATTGCATTTAAAGCAATTAATACGCAACAAACCGTATTTATTTTATAAACATTTAATCGGAACATAGATATGGATAAATCTTAGAACAAATAAATACCGGTCTACATACAACAATATAACCAATATTTAATGCAAGAATAAAAGAGTTAAAAACGTTTTTGATTTTACTAAAAACAAGTGTTTTAAAGTCGACGGTAGCATTAGTGGTAATTAGAGTCTACATGATGCCGGAAACATGTACATTAGTATATTAAGTAACTTTTTCACTAGGGAAATATAGTGAAAGTATGATACAAAATGTTAAAACCCACATACATAATTGAGCAAGCCAGCTGACCTCAATCCAAACAATGTCCTAGCGCTCTACAAAAACATCCCATAATACCAGGATGGTATAATATTAGTATATTATATCTATTGCATATCCACACCCTTCCGTAACGTATATATCAGTTAATTTGATAAAATTGATAAAGAATATTCTATTCTATTATATACTCGGTTTTTAAATAGTAAACATTGATAACTACTTCTTGGTTTTAAAGTTCGTTTGGCATGGTTTGTGCAAAGCCAGTATAAAGTATTCACAAATATTCAAATTTTAGAATAATCATCACGAAAATTGGCACAAGACGAAAGCAAGACCCAACCTAAGCTTCAGTCTTGGATCGTATTCTCCGTTGTTTATCACACATAGTCTATTCCAGTTTTTTTTTATTAGCTTCAATCTATAGAATGTTATAATATTATAGATGAACATAGTTTTATAATAATGGCGCTATTCCTAAGGCCGTGAGAAAGAATAAATACTCAAACAAAATCATCTTCACTTTTATATTCCAATCATATTAAAAAAAATATGAAAAAATTATTTAAGTAATACGCAAATATAATATTTACGTCCATAGTAATAATTAATCTATGAGAATATCCATTTATTTTCAGTGGCCTTACAAAGATTTGTTTATTATTAGAATGACAATTAATTAAAACTAAGAAGATTAATTTTGGGAAGAGAATCGAGTAAGCTACAAAATTATTTATTATTTAGGGCATTGCTTATCATTATACCCTTGAGTTTCCGAGGCTGTTGGAAGTAATTATAACTACTTTTTAGAGCATTTAAGTTTGTGTGTTTTTCTTGATTTTCATATTGTGTGTTATAATATTCAAAACATTTTTAAAGGAGATAATAAATAATAGAGGGATACAGTTCTCGGTAAATATTTTGGAATAAAATCGATAGCTACCCATTATGATTTTCCAATAATTGTTAGCGTGATCACGGTGTTTATAATTACGCAAAATCATCCCATACATTGCTTTAAAACCATTTTCCATGTAATTTAAGCATCAATTCGCGCAGTTATTGTAAACGTAACGTAGAAAGGCAGGTTTGATTAAAATTTTAATCCACTCAACTCACTATGTTAACAAAAACTTGAACAGGTAATCCAATATTATAATTAAATAAACTTGAGGGTAGTATAACTAGGGTTTAAAAAGGCATGTATTGAACTAAATGAATGTAAATGACTTTATTTAATTATAAAATTTAAAGTAATCACTGCGAGACAAGCTTTGCCTAGTGCAAGGTTCTTTAAGAGCCATACTTTAAGTAGAACGTGATGACAATCAGGGTAACTTACTATATTACCACAATCTATTGTTACATTTTCACGTAACGTTTTTATCCTTGCAGGAACGGAGAAAGAATACAATTTCCTGCGGCCAGGCGGCCTGTCGTAAGAGGCGACTAAACAACCCATAGCCAACCCATGGTCTAGAGTATGCCACCATAACAACCTTGTGTTGTGTTCCGGCATCAGTGACCAGATTCCAGTCTCCTTTAAGAGAGCAGCAGCGCATTTGTAGCACCTTCGGTGTTGCAAATGTCCATAGGCGACGGTAACCACTTTGCATAAAATGGGCCGTCTGCCTGTCTGCTGAACTCCTGCAATAAAAAAAAAAAAAAAAAAAACGAGGAGTTTGGTTAAATAAAATTAAATTACATCAAATTATTTCAGCCATTAATTCAAATTAAAATATTAACAAATTAGATAAGCGATACGCAGTATGTTTGTCCAAGGCGGATTGACGGGTTTGACATATTGGTAATTAGGTTTTGTATATTATATTTTTATAAGGTGTTACCAATATAAAATTTAAAAGTAAAATTACATATTTGAACGATTATCCCTTGTTCGCAACTTTAAGGGTGGACGAATTGTTTTAAACATTAATAAATATGTAAAGGTATATTCGATAATAGGAATATCGCAGTTAAAACTCAAATCTATTCACAAAAAAGTAAACAAAGAAAAATATGCCTTATGATAAAAATCCAAATCCCGAAAATGTCAATAACATTGGATTTGTTTCGGATACCCTATTTACTATTAATGCATCGAACGGGGAAAACTCGTAAAATATGGTGTGGAATAACATTGGACAGCATTCACTATTTCAGATGACACGCCGTGTAGGCGTACTCATTCGACAATGAATTATTCACGCCGAGGTCACTGAAGTACTTCCCTGGAAAATTACGCCGCCGAAAATAGTGGGTCGTTATTACAATGACATAGGGTTGAGAGCTTAACATATCTGCTCTATCGAGAGGATTATGTTATATTATTATAAGGATTTTGTGTATTAATGAAATTACTGGAATAATAGTTATCTACATTAGGTACTAAAAGAGCGAAGACTATTTAATCAGATTAAGGTCTGTTTATGTTAATTGAATTTTCCTATTTTCTTTTTTAACCTTATATTTCGTAAATTTTTTATTAGTTATTATTAGAATCCCTAAACTAAAAAGACTGTTTTTAAAGTTTTGATCTGCCTTCCGTATCAAAATTTTAATAACAAAAGTTTGAAGAGCTCCTAATCGAATTTCAATGGAAATTTTAGGGTTTATTTAAGAATCTATTTTTTTTATTAGTTGTTATTAGAATCCCTAACCTAAAAAGACTGTTTTAAAGTTTTTATCTGCCTTCCGTATCAAAATTTTAATAACAAAAGTTTGAAGAGCTCCTAATCGAATTTCAATGGAAATTTTAGGGTTTATTTAAGAATCTAATTTTTTTATTAGTTGTTATTAGAATCCCTAACCTAAAAAGACTGTTTTAAAGTTTTTATCTGCCTTCCGTATCAAAATTTTAATAACAAAAGTTTGAAGAGCTCCTAATCGAATTTCAATGGAAATTTTAGGGTTTATTTAAGAATCTAATTTTTTTATTAGTTGTTATTAGAATCCCTAACCCAAAAAGACTATTTTAAAGTTTTTATCTGCCTTCCGTATCAAAATTTTAATAACAAAAGTTTGAGGAGCTCCCAATCTAATTTCAATGAAAATTTTAGGATTTATTTAAGAATATCCATGTATATTTTATTCATCTTACTGGAGTATAAAATCTCAAAGGTAATGAGAGCGCTATAGTTTATCGGGAGTCACCTCAGTCTGATCAAAGCTGGGTTACGTCGCAAAAGGAGAAGATCGAGAGGCGAACAGAAATGGGTGAGCAAGTCGACCCCCGTTGAAAAGAGCAAACAGGGAGGGAGTAGGAGGTGTTGCTAAGCTCACGTCTCTATGATCTTTACAGCTAAACCAAAGACTCAGAGTGCCATAGTCCCAGAGGCATCCCGACAGACGGTTTTTGTTGAGACATCATGGCTAAATACCTATAGCAGTTCCCGACTCACTAAGATACAAAGAAACGCTGGTAGATTTAGTAAGTAGTCTGAAGGCCAACCTCTAACAATTCCTTCTTGATTGAAAGCTGTATGATGAACCGGCTACTGGGAGCCCTACATAGTCTTCGCTGATCACACCCGGTTCCAAAAGGACGCGTATAGGCATTCCTCCAGCGATACACAAAAAGGCCGGGCTGTCTCCAACTAGGGCTGAATATGGTTATTGTTGCTATGAGGCACCTTGGTTGCGATTTAGCCGAGTATCACTACTTTGGTCAGTGGAGGGTACTGCTCGCTTTTAGGTGCATCAACATCTACCAGTGTTGAGGTGTCGACAAAAAATGTGCCCCTGACCCTGGCTCAGGTAATAAAAGTAACAGTGGGGTTTTCTTTTAATATGTATCTAGCAAACTTGCTAGTCCTACACTACCTCACTCACCCGAATGGAGAGAGACCACGTATAAAGCGATTTCATCTCGAAAAGATAAAGCAGTAGGTACATACTACATACATCCGTGTAGGAACGGAGAAAGAAAATAATTTCCTGCGGCTATGCGGCCTGTCGTAAGAGACGACAAAACAACCCACAGCCAGGTGGTATAGGGTATTTGCCCGTTTGGATGGCTACCACCGCTGGTCTAGAGTTCAGCGCCATATCAACCTTGAGTTGTGTTCCGGCATTAGTGGTAGGTTCCAGTCTCCTTTAAGAGAGCAGCAGCGCATTTGTGGTACCTTTGGTGTTGCAAATATCAATAGGCGATGGTAATCGCTTTCCATCAATCAGGTGGGCCATCTGCCACTCTGCTGAATTCATGCAATAAAAAAACATAGTATATTTTATTATTTATTTATTTATTGTATGTTTTAACGCTTTCAAAAGATAAATAACTCTTTATTATAGATTATTACATACAATGTGGTTTTTTTAATTTATTTTTCCTTGAAATTTAAAAAAACTAACGGTTGCTCTGAAAACTGATTAAGTTTTTATTAAACACAATACGATATACACTGTTTTGTGTGTGACAATTATCCAACTAACCTGAAAAGAGAAACAACTCTTGAAGGTAATTAATTAACAATTTCAATTAATCTAATACGTACGTGTTTTAAAATAACACTTTGTTCTATTGTTCTAACTGTGACAAGTGTGATGTACAAGCGACATTACATTGACACTTGACATACATAGATAATACAACTATGCGCGGCAAATTGCAATGAAATGAAGTTAATTTTTATTTACATGCATAAACCATAAAAATTATTACAATTCTAATTATGTATAAAGAGCTGTCTCTCGTTAAAAAGCGATGTCTTCCAATCAACCTGTGGAAATATATTGCTGATTCTATCGACGAAATCTATACTCCCAGAGATAAATAAGAGCCTACTTATTTTAATATGTAGAATTCCCCTGTCAAACTTTGCTTTTATGTTATAAACGATAGGTTAAAGTTGCGGTCTCCAGTCATGACAACAACACATTTTGAAAGAACATTAACAAATAATATAAACATTCATTACCCAGGATATGAAAATAGAAGGCTTAAAGGGAAATGTTCTTAACTTAGGCACTTAAGGACTTTCGAATGACGACCCGTAAACTTGCTTTTAATTGAATTGTTTGAATAAGTAGGCAGTTGAGAGCTATTAGCCTAAATAAAGGCGTAACAATAACTTGTATAATTAAAGTTCATTTAACACTAATGATAAATGTAATCGTATTTCTTTCTTTCAGAGTTGAAGTCAATATACTTCTTGATTCTATATATTTGGAATACCCTACCATTATATCAACGTGTCGTTATTTCTAAAGAATAGTTCAAATGACATTAAAACAGTGTCGCGGCACGATATACGAAAGGAAGGTACACACCGGTCCAGCCGGGCATGAAATCAGTACGCTCGCGCCGGTGTGTACATGCAATATCAAAATTGCCTATGACAAACGTTGAATAGTCGACGGCTAACCGCCAATATTCAAAAATTCGCTACGGGACAAAGACGACGGATTGTACGCGCAACAAGTTTTATTGTAAAATCGCTTAAAATTGAAATACACGTATTATCAGAGCAAAGGGTGCTTCATTGAAGACTTCCTACGCTACAAACAGTATCTACCGTATTATTCTAAAGAATATCCTTCAATGCCAAACCGCGGCCATATCACTTCTGTAGTTCATTATCTTGATAAAACTAAGCTATTTTCTGAAATAACAATCACATAATATTCGGCTTCCACTTTTAAAATGCTAACATTATTTTTTATAAATAAAATTAAAATGACTAAAAAGTAACTAAACTATAAAATATCTGTACTACCAGTTCCCTTGGGTAATTTGACTTTATTAATTTAATGTACTTTTGTTTCTCTCATTAACATTCCTGGCAAGTTTGTTTAGGTTCATCCACATCTACTGGGCTCCCAGCAACTATTGTTTTGATACAATATTACTTTTGTCAGCCTCGGACACAAGGTGTATAATTTGTAATGAATATATTTATACTCTTCCGTTTGAAGCATTGATTTATAAATGTTACAAAAATAAGCATATACTAACTTTACTGCCACAAGTACCAAATACGGTACAAGAAATATATCATTTTAGGGACAACAACCTACGCTTTTTGTGATTAAATTAGCTGATTATTAATTAATAGAAACAAGTTGGTATGTAGATAATCTTAGTTAAATAAGAAACAAACAAACTAGGATTAACTCAAAAATAAGATAGCAAAGGAAGCTCATAAATTATGTACTTCATAAATAGTACTTATGTTTTGAACCTGTACCAAAACGCTGCCTATCTGTTGTCGGCCTAATGCCTTGAATAAGTAAGCAGACGCCCGGGATATTAATTTCAGTGCCCTTGAAATAACCGCTGCCATCGCACTCGACTTTAGGGATAAAATGCTGGGTTTAGTCAAATTATCTTCTGTATTTCAAAATTTTATGGCGGAAATATGGTTTTCAATGCTAATTTGTACCGAGTATAAAATAATCAAAAAACAGCAGACAAACACACACACACACACACACACACAGTATATGTGTGTGTTTGGACGCTAGATAACTCAAATTATGCTTGTGTTATGGATAAAATGCAAACTGATCCCAGACCAGAGTATCAAATAGTATATATATATAGTAGCGTTGGCGATACCCCTGGTGTTGCAAACCTCCATAGGCGACGGTAACCGCTTTGTGAGCCGCCTGCCTGTTTGCCTGCTTCAGGCAATAAAAGAAATGGAATATTCGTGAAAGAAATTTAACCTACCATAATCGATCTTGGAACCTCTGCGTTTCAGTGAAATAGTTAGGCCAATGCTAAAACCACTAGTTAAGGAGGCCTGCAAAATGGATCAAATGACTTCACCAATTGTTCACTTTACCTTTCAATGCAGAAGCAAAGGTGACCATCGATAAATGGAGGCGCTACTCCTCGGATCAGTCGAGAGATCCGGTGTAATGTAATGCGAAGGGGTATCAACTTCCCATGATCCTCAGATGCTGGATTAGGTGAGTGGAGGAAAACTGCAGTGGGCCAACATTACCACACTGTTTGTCCTCCAGTAATGCAGTACATAAAGCTTTCTCTCGAAAAAATATAATATGCCTCATACTAATCATTACTAGAATCCAATGTTGTATATTTTATAGAAATAAAGAGTTTTTTTTTAATGATTATTGAGTTTTGTATGTAGATACATATTATATTATGATTTTTGTACTGGGCTCTTAATATTAGTCCATAAACATTCCTATACTCAGGCGTCCCTATTATATTGGTGACCAGATGGTAGATACGCCACGCTTATTCAAAACATTGGCAGATAGTACGCTAATGAATTGAAAAATATATTTTTTAATATTTTCTAATTTCTGATATATCGAAACTAGGGATTGCAATCCGGAAAACCGAATCCGGTACAAACATAACGGATCCGGTGATAATCTGCAACGCGCGATTAGTTTGGCAAAGGAGTAAAGTATGAATAGGTACTTTAAACCCATGATGCTTTTGCATGCGAGTCGTTTGACGCTGATAATGTATTTACTATGCGAAAGAAAAAAGACATACGACTAGAAATTAAAAAAGAATTGAAAAGAATTAACCAAGATAATAGCTCAAACGATAATGTGGAACTCGTGGAAGAAATAGTAGAGAGGAACTTAGATTCACAATCACTAAAAAAAGGACTTGACATTACAGGCAGAATTACAATTGCAGGTCCAGCAAGAAGTAGCGTCTTGTACAGTACAAACTGTAAAAAGAAGGAATTTGATAAAATACTAAAGAAGGAAATGACGGCATTTGAAAATGAAGGAGTTCGAGGAGAATACTTGTCTGATATTCATGATTATTTGCTGACAATTAAGCAGATAAGTGTAGAAGGTAAGAGAGCCTTCTCGGCCGCGGCCTATATTTGTACCTCTATTAGAAGTCGATTGGCAGATGAGACAATTAACACAATTTGTTTCCCAATTTCGTTTTTCAAACCAAAAATTGATTGTTTGTTTAAAAACTAAAGAGTATAAATATTATAAATAATAATTATTGTGATTGTTGTGCTATTCATTTG
This sequence comes from Dendrolimus houi, assembly GCA_039645545.1. Lineage (NCBI taxonomy): Eukaryota > Metazoa > Arthropoda > Insecta > Lepidoptera > Lasiocampidae > Dendrolimus > Dendrolimus houi. The sequence goes on from CM077132.1 coordinate 14,007,314, forward strand.
ATAGATTCGGTAGTCTGTTATATATAAGAATAAAATTGAGTAGCATTCTAAAACAGGTAGCTAATTATTGATATTATTGTGATCGCAGTTAAGATTAATTATTATGTTGTTTAATTTTATAATTTTGATTTCTACTTTATATTTAAAATCTAAGAACACTGAACCACAAGTTACATTACACTAAAGATAAAGACACTGTTTTTCTTTTGAGATTTAATTTAATTTGACTTTTTATAATAATTTGTGATTTTATTTGTTTTGACACTAAGAATTTAATTGATTTCCTTTTTAAAATTAGTCATAATAAAGTTGATTTCGTATATGTATCGTTTAATTTTTACACTTCATTACCGCGCATGAGGGAACGATAAAAGAAGGTTGAGTTATCCAGGTCAAATCAATTCGACCGGATCCGGCCGAACCTGGCCAAATTGACGCAAATCCAGTAGGATCCAGCCGGATTTAAAATGAGGCCGGATTGCAATCCCTAAACGAGACTAAACTCTACGTTCTGTATTGATTTTAGCTCCGAATTTAGCTGCAGCTGCATTCCTGGGACGTTCTAAGTCTCGACAGTTTGGGATCCGATCATCAAAGCTATTAAGACCCAAACCCAGCAAAAACCAACTGCCAGACCTCAAGACACTGTGATCTCTCTCTGCGTGCACCGGAACACAAACCAACTTGATTGATATTTTCTTTTATTTTTCCTTCCACCCATTTTAATATTATATAAAATTATTAGAGCTAGGCATGTTTGCTGAAGACTTTCTTGCGCCGCTTCTTCTCTTCAAAACATAACATGTTGCGAAGCGGTGGTAAATTAGATCAGGCTCCCATAGAGTAAATAATAACCATAAACAAAATTAAAACTAAATAATTAAAATAAATAAGTTGGCGGTAGGCTAAATAAAACTTTAACAATACTCATTGACACTTGACATCTTTATCTTCCGTGATCACGGCCATTGAAAAGTGGCCGAAACGTCGGAATAATAAAAATCAAATAAATTACCTCGCCTAAAACCGTTAAAACGTAGTTTTATTATGTATACAAGTCGCGAAAACTTAAGAAAATCTCGACAGTTACTTCAGAATCAGGAAGAAAACATGTACATAACAAAATTGTGTAAGACTTTAATCATTAGTTAAGGTTCATTAAGATATTTAAATTATTTAGTATCGAAAATAAAACTAATAAACACAATTTCAAAACAAAAAATTATTCGCAAACACCCATTTTGAATTTATTACAATAACTTGAATCCCTAACAAACTTGTAATAACTTATTTTCTTGAAAATTCCAACACAATCAAAGCGGAGATGAGTGTAAATGCTCGAGTTTAATAATATTTTTATTGGATTACCGTCGGCCAGCGAATTAATGTGTAACAACTCAACAACGCCGGCGAACAAACTTATCAGACTTAACGAACTTAAACCTCGATGCACTAAATAATATTGTTTGTGAATTCATGTTGGTATTATTTCCTTGTATAGGTACTTTCAACTGATTGGTAATCGAATAGTAATGACTCGGGGGAAATTTGTGCTAATGTATTCTATACACCACATGCTGTATGACTATACGTTTCAAGGTCTGTTAAATTTTTGACACGGGAAAGCTAAGATAATGAAATCGGAAAGAATGGGTGGGCCGATTAGCTTAAACTTTTCCAAATTTATAATTATTAGCGAAACACGATGACGAGATGTTCAATTGTTTAAGGAGATTATTTCGATTGTTCCAACATCTTGATGGATCATGATTATTTTCCCTGGCATACTTTCAGGCAGGACTGAAGACTAGCATCGGACATGGACTCTGCGGGCGACCTAAGCCCCAGGAGACAATTGGACTCCACATTGTGGTAATTCCGGTAGCCTAGAAGCGGCAGAGGCAAAGCTTGGAGTTTGATGAGAACAGCTCTCACCCCTAAAACCTTCTACCCTGGTATTCGATGATTTCGAGTCCGACTCGGTTGCAGTAATCAACGGTTGTGATCTGTTGATTACTGCAACCGAGTCAGAGTCGAAAGATTTATCGATACGACTTACGCATGAAAAGCAATTAAAAAACATCTATATTTTTTACAATTTTAGGTCGCTATTTAACAATTTAACTATTATACATACATTAACGACCACGATTATACAGTAATTATACACAGAAGGTTATCGATCTGTCTAAATAAGGCAGCATGCATGGCAAAACCAAAATTTAGTTTAAACTATTTTATAAACATCTACCATTTTCAGAAATTTTAAGGTTTATTCAGTTAAAGAGCGAATTGATTGTTGATTTGAATATAATTTTGAATTGATGGACATCTCGGAGTCCCCCATTGCTAATACTCAGCAGATACAGCGATTGTTACTTTCCACTACTGCAAAAGAAATAAATGTAAATTATGAAAACAAATATTCTTTTAAATTCATATCTATCACATTAAAACCTCTTCGTTTGGATGAAAGGGACTATCTAGTACCGTATTACCAATAATTAATTTCAAAAGATCAATAAAATTTGAAACACTTACTTTACATGTTATAAATTCAAAAATGTTGTGGTTTCTCTTTGTGTTCAAATTCTTCGTTATATGAATAATTAAACTACAAGGGGGTCATTCCTAGAAAGATGGTTAATGTTTTTAAAGCTTATTACAAATTCATGATCACTAAATATAGCAGTAAAGTTCTACCGGTATTCGGGCACTGTATCTAAAAACTGTTTACGTTAGTAGTTTAGTTTATAAAGTGTTAATTGCGCAGATTAAGGTCTTTATAACAAGGGAGACAAGACCATTCTAGCAGATGAGACAAACGGTCCCCTGGTTCTGAATCAGATCCTCAGATTAACTCCACCATTAGTTAAGATTTAAGAGATCATAGGCCTTAAAGCAGCCGCTTTTGCAGATTCATATTACGAATATGACAATAATCAAAATAAAGTGCAACTTTATGCTATGTTTTACACCAATCACCAAGCGATTACCTAAAAGGGGTCTGTTCCTGGGCTTAAACCGCCTCCAATTCTTCTCTTTATCACAGAGTCTCTGCATACAAAATTATCTATACTTCGTGCTTTCAATCACCTTAAATACTGTTCCGATTCTTTAGAATAGTAGCATAATGTCAGAAGTTATTTACTTTCAGAAAGAGTTTGTGAAATCAGGTTTTTAGTTTAACATATATACATAAAAAGAACAAAGCTTACGCGACAAATTAATAACGAAGACAGGAACAATTTCTCCTTAATTTATTTAATCAAATTATTCTTGGGTCTCATCCTTTTTTCTATGCCTATTACAAAAAATCAGCCTACAAATCCACGACTTTGCACAAAATCAACCGTAAATGTGAACTCATCTTAAAATAATTTTGACGCTAGCCAGCAGAGTTTTACAAAGAACATACCCGAAATTGAATAAGGAAAAAATAACTTCTTTTTTCAAACAAATGGAAAGTTTTAATTGAAATACAAAATTCTTTTGATAAAGGCTTTATTTTGCAGGTGTTCTTAAGTAAGTGCCGGCGCTAGGCTTCTAATAAAGTATTTTGCTTTGATAAAACTTTTTTGTAAGCGCCAATTTATGTTCACTTTTTAATTTTCTTCTTAAAAGTAATGGAGTGCAAAGAATATTATTCTAAAGTAGGTATATTTTTAATTCAACTGTAATTGTAAAAAACCTTTTATAAATTCACAGTTATAGGTACTGTTTGATCGACAATTTAAGTTTTCTTTTCGTTCGGTCGCGTAAACCGTATAGTGTATATAAACATGAGCAAAATTTTCACTTTGTAAGTGAGATACAGTTCGCTGGTGGGCTGCTCCCCGGGTCAATATGGAAGGGACTTGCCTGTGGACCCACACCTAGCGGCGTCACAGAGTTAGTTAAGCTACTGTTCCTCGTACCTAGCTTTGATCATAGGAAGAACATGGGGGTGAATTTAATGGGTATTCGGCAGTCGCCTCGAGTATCATATTACCTCACTATCAGTCTTTGAGCAATGGGGTGTGTGCAAGGCTATAACCACGTGGCAACAGAAAATAAGATTTCACAGAGCGCATATATTTTTTATTAGTAGAAAATGGCAAACAACATGATAATATAGTTGACGGAAAGTAAACATTAAGGTCTATAGAGGTATGTCCAGATATATCTCTAAAGAGTAGTTGGTCTCAAAGACAGATTATACTCAACACCATAGTTTTTAGGACTCATTTTGACAAAAACCGAAACGAACGGAATTTCGAAACAAACCATGTTATTTTACGACTTTTGACCGAGAAAAGCAAGGCCTCGACCCACAAACAACCTGAACGCTTCCACTAACCACTCGGCCCGCTTTCTTTTCAGAGGTTTCAAAGGTGGTGACTGTGCCTTTTCCTTAAAAAGACGCTATGTTCGCATAAACGGGCTTTAGGCGCGGTTATAAAAATAAACATTTGTAAAATGCTCAGTGTTATAGTATTTCGTGTTTATTTTAATTCGTGTGAAAGCGAGAACCTAGTTCTAAAATTATAGTAGTCACTCAAATCAGTTATGGATTTTGGCAAAGATTCATGGAGGTATAAACCTAAATCCGTCATCTAGGAGATGCAATTTTAAAAACCGGAAAATAAAGACAACGAGTTAGATCTTAAGTTTCGTATATATACTTTAAATACTTATCCTTTAAAAGTGTCATATTTACAGAGATAATAGTTAATATCCGTGTCGATGAAAAAGGAATAAAGTCGTGAAGAACCTCATCTATCACTCCACAAAGCATCAAAACTATTATGAAGCCTACCTTTACTCTTATATCTATCTATCAATCTTCCAGAGCAACATTTAATGCAGCAGGTGTCACCAACTGGGTGTATAAAGACACGAAACACTAAACGTAAGGATTATAAATAAAGAAAATCGTATTTTGATTATATTAATTCAAGATAACAAAAGGGATTCCACAAATTTGTCCGTATCGCCATATTTATCGCTAAAGCCGAAGATAATAGATTTTTTTTGTTTCGTTACTAATCAGGTTTCGTTCGACGAGTGAGGGTTCTGATGGCCTACTTGCCCTTCCCCCATCTATTCCATATCCCATTCATCCCCGTGTCCCAGACCTCCTATCCCTTTCCCTCTATCCCTTTCTAAAGGCTGGCAATACGTTGGCTTCGGATTTAATATTGCAAATGTCTATAGGCGACGGTAACCACTTCCAGTACGTGGCCCGTCTGCCTTTTTGCCAGCTGCGCAATTTAAAAAGATAATCGTGATGTTTACCTAGTTATTTCTATTGGACATACCTAGTTCTTTATATTGAGTGACCATGCTTACTACCTATTTATTTATGTTGAGCTACCATAACTTCATCATCATCATAATATTTAAGAGCTTTGTATTGTCGGCGAAGCTAATCCTCGGCCAGCTGTTTCACTTTATTTCCAACATGACTCCATCTTTTCCTTTATTTTGTCGACCACAAATTATAACAACAAAAAAGTAATGTTCAGTTGTTTTAATAACAGGTATTTCATAAAACTTTTATGTATGGCAATTACTTTCGATTCATTGAAACAGACCCCAATGTTCTATTTCGACAACACAATGTTTTGTTAACGCGCCATAAAACGCTTACGTTGAAACATAAACAATGAGTTACTTGGATATTGTTACCTTTACTGCACTTCGCTGTGTTTAAACTGGAATGTTAATTTTAGGCAGTACTTAAAGGTGCGTAAATGGCTTACAACTCGTATGAATTCTCTACGAAGACTGCCAACGTAACTAGAGTAGGTACTATCTATCTATGTATATGCTACGGTAAGTGTGAATAATTGAATTATTATTAATAATTCTCTATCATTATTAATCATTACCGAAAGTCGAGGTAAAAGTAAGAAATTAATTTATCAGTGACTATAAATAATTTATTCTTAGTACCTTTAAAAATAATAAATTTTCAAAAATAACGTACGCTATGCGTCTTTCTTTTCAATCGAGCCACAGAGATGAGGGCGGGGGTGGAAGAGTATGAGGGATGCTCGGGACTTTTAGTTTATTTAGTGCTTTAGTGCAGTACCTATAAGTATTTTGGTAGGTATTATCAATAAATACCAGTTGAACAAAAAAATATGAGAAATATTTTAATTTTTAATGTTGGTTTTACGGAATCTATGATTGTATAATTTTTATCTGTTCTTGTTTGATTTAAGCAAAACTAAACAAAACAATAAACTATTTTGCATGTAAGTTTCTTTTAGTTATGAAGTACTGTGGTATTCTAAATAAATAACTACTAGAAATTTAACTTCGAATCTTATTTTATTTTATTACTTTTACCGACGAGAGTAGTGAATTATAAATAACAACTACAAAACGTGATTAATTTCTATTTTATATTCTCATTTACCAAATCATGAGGTAATTATTAATCATGATGTATTAATAATTTTTAATTAATCACATTTACCGTAACAATTGTATATTAACAAGCGAAGGGAAATCTTTGTACCCCTTTTCAAACGTTTTATACGCATGGAGGAGTTTGATATTTAGCCTAATTAAAGTCTATAAAATTTAAAAATTAAATTTCATAAAACTTTTATTGTTTGCATTTAAACAGACCATATCAAATATAACAGTCTGTGAATGTAAAACGCAAGACATTATTTATAGCTGGAGGACAGCAGACAGGCTATGGACATTTGCAACACCAGATAACATTAACACGCTGTCGACCTCGGAGGATTATTATAACGCCTTCTTGAAAAACCCCATAACGTATTGCTAAGGGAAAACCTGGATTTGAAGTGAGCTCCGGCTTGCAGCTTATTCCAAATCCAAACAGTGTGCAAGAGGGATGTTCTTGAGAAACGTTGTGTGCATAACGATGATCGAACACACACAGAATAGAGATTATCAGCACTTTTAAAATGTTCCTAACAATTAAAATTGTTGACATAATAATCTCAATAACTTACAAACTTGAAACCATATTTTGCATTCCCTGATCGGCTATTAGTCTAACCAAACAAACACATGGGATTACTACTCATTATTTGTCTAGGAAAGTGGAGATAATATTTAATAATGTGGACATTTTAGATCATTTTGACGCATGAGAGCGCAACTGCGGTTGTAGTCGGACGTAAACCCAATATTGAGTTCGCCACACAGTAATTATGTTACCTCACCTCTGAACGGCAGGGAACTTTTTTCGGACGTGATTTTACTGCATTAAGAGTCGTGCAAATGTGGATTGTAGTTTTCAGTTGTAAAACTGTGATATATACAATAGATATCTGTTTAACTGTTTAGGTTCTTTCAAAGGTTATAATTTAAAGAGAAATCTTGTCTTATTAATAATTCTTCTTTGACTTATACTATTTCCATTTCTTTATTTTCTCGATGACAGCTCCTGTGGAAACTTGAACGAGCGTCTTTTATACATTATGTATACATTATTTAATAAAAATATGACGCTTACGCACGTACAAGGTCATATCAGAGTCGGAAAAACTGATAGGGATGGAGCTATCGATAAACGTAACACAATAACAGACCCGATATTTTTTTACAAAGTGTAAGAAACTAAACTATTGCCGGATGATTTTGTACAAATTTATTAAGTAATATTAACAAACTAATATAAACTAACAAACCACATTCACGTAAAGAAACAACAAGTTTTTTGAGTGTTGGAATTTCTTTTCGCAAGTAATAGTCATATATATGTCATGTCATATATAGCGTCAGCGTCGAAGTTGTCAAACTATGTCACACGGCGTGGTTGGCGTTTTTTATTCGGCATACGAAGCTTATTTTCCTGCATGCCGCTTGTACCGTAAGCTTCGGTAGTAATTTTTGAAACAGTAGGTCCACTAATTCCTAATACGGCCGCAACACGCTCTCACACTTGCGACAGTGGTAATAGCGGGCCACCATTTTGATACTCTGCTTCAAAGTAATTACGAACCTTGATCACCAGTTCTCTCGCCTGCCTTTTCAGAACAGATCCTTTAGGCATTTTGATATTTGACAGCTGGGCAGCAATCATCACGGGGGAACACAAAATACACAACGTAACGTATGGATAATATGAAAAACTCAGCGAACAGACTATATAGCATGACCGTCTTGTTGCGAGTGACAGATTAAAACAAACACAAAATGGCGGTGGGCCATTGAGTGTTCTCAGCTTGAAAAAATATATTTGAATGTTTTTGTTGTATTTGTCTTTGTTCAAAACATAATAAATATATGCGATCGATACCATTCCTTATTTGGTCACAGCACTACAACTATCAAATTAGAACTGTCATCGAGAAAATAAAGAAATGGAAATAGTATAAGATGTATTATCCCATTAAATAACGATAAAAATAGAGTAGGTACGTAATTTACATTTACACTGCTATGTAGACACGCAGTTACTTTAGAATTTATTAAACAACTGCTCATCGTGTATATTCATTGTAGCCTATTAATACAAAGACGTGTGTCTTACTCCAACGTTAGGTCAAATCCTGGAAGGGAAACATACAACGCTTAGGCAGGATTTTTATTGTTATAATTACCACGTACTGATGCTGAAGGAAAACGTCGTGAGGACATCGGCATATTGAGTCTATCGATCTATGAAAGCCACTAATCTACTCCACCAAAATGGATGGTCCGAGAGCAGTACTGGATCTTTTGCGGGGTAAATAATTACTATATAATTACTCGTATATATGTACTCCTACCTGGATATCGGTTATATTCCACTCTAACGGCTTTATGTTCTGTATTGAAGATTTATAAATAGATTTTAACCCTTGTATAATTAAAAACATATTACATAATTTTTAAGATGTGAACGATGTACAAAACATTTGCATTGTTAAGACTTTGCTAAATAAACTTTACTTAATGAAATACCTTTTGTACTCGCGGCTTACACGGGAACCATTATTCGAATGCTTACCTGCAACAAAGTAAACTTCAATTATTCACACGTTAAAATAATATATTTACGTAGAAAAACGACATATTTAAAATCTCTTTTTAATAGCTTTATTTAGGGGCCTTTGCAGTAAGCACTTGGTAATAAAACGATGTGTGGCAATCATAGACTAATCAATATTATATGCTTTTCCGATTTCAGCGTAAGGTTGGAACGGAATGGCCATTTTAAATTTAATTTTAACATTATATAAAATATGAACACAATTATGTGGCCAGCTGTAATATGTAATATGACTAGGCCGCGAGAAAATCTTAGTTACATATTTCATGATTCCTGTATCGGAAACCATTACTTGGCTACTGTGAAAACAATTAAAACTAGATACAACAATGGCTAATCTTCATAAATCTTCTTGTAAATAATTATGGAAATTCAACGAGTACAGAATATAAATGACTCGAACAATTTGGAACGTTTTTCTCGTGTAATACCTAGAAGTGCCTTAGAACTAACGCAGAAGGTATTGACCTTAGACATAACCTACATAACCAGACTTCTGACGAGGACTAGAAGCATAAAGGAATTATAGCCTAGTAAAAAATGGAACTTTGAAAAACTACAGTCACAGATTAATTTTCTGTCGATTTTTGATGTTTCATTACTTAGCCTAGCGATACACTGATGTGTCTATATGTCATTACGTATATGTACTATTACCTATCTTTCTTATATTATATATAATAGAAACGTATTGAAAGAATTTTCAAGAGGTTTGGTGTATATATACTTTAGATATCGTTAGTAAAAAATGTAAGGCTTAACACAAAAATTGCGTAAACGAATCATTTAAGTTTACATAATTCACATAAAAAAGTGTATAATACTTAAAACAGAAGTTATAAGGTATAATTTAATATGATCTACGAGAACTCTGCCGACAAACTACAACGCAGTGTAATTATTTGTAAAAACTTGTAACTTTTTTGAAAATCAATAAAAAATATACATGCGGAATCTACCGCGCGGAAAGTTCCGCTAAATACGATCGAAATATTTTTTAAGTTACCTATGACACATCCGCGAAAAAACCGCCAAGTTCAGATTAGCGCCGATCTTTTTGTCGCCGAACTTTCTGCGCGGTATGTTCCGCAGGTGTGTTGCTATGCTTACACATAATCTTTTACATCAAATGAGTCTAAGGCTGTTATTAGATCGATCAACCAAATAGAATAAACTTGGTTGAAAAGCTCAGAACTGAAAGGACACGATGGTATTCAATGAAACTGAACAATTCAAGTTTATGTTTATATGGATGACTTGGTTTGATTCATCTAAATTGAAAGAGTGAAATGAACCGTCTAATAAGCCGATATTAGACGGTTCATTTCAGTCTTCCAATTTAGAGGTTTTCTTTCAAGTTAAGATAAGTATTTTTAGGTTAGTTTTATATTTGTTTTAAATAACATAACATTAAAAAGCGAGAGAAGAGTCAAGAGATATGTATATAGTTAGTAATATAGAATTTAGTAATTTTTGAGCTACGTTTTAAAATAAGTGTGTATAAGTGTGTATGAAGATATTAATTAAATTTGTTGAAGCGAAAAGTGTTTGTCGGTATCGTAGCAGGTTGAGATCCACCGTCTCTGCCAAGCCCAATTCTAAACAGGCGTAAGACAATATGCATGTACGTACATTTTAAAATGGACGATTATCATTCGTAATATAGACACAGTAACAACGTACTATTTATTTATTCAAAGAAATGTTATAGTGCGTTTATTAGTAAAGTTTGATTTACGACAGAAACTAACAAGCGGACCAATATATACTGAATGCTTTCTATGAACAGCAATTGAGCATTCCAACTTCCATTAATCCGGCTGTGATTCGTTAATGATTGCCCTAGAGCAACATCTAAGTTACAAGTTCAGCCAAGCCGATGAAACATGATATTCAAATTCAAATTCAAAGTTTTTTATTCAAAATAAGTTCCACTGGAGAACACTTTTTGAAGGTCATATAAATATATAAGTTAAAATTTAATTTTTCTTCCTATTCTATGTATACCGCTTCACAACGTGTTATTGCTGTTAAGGAGAAGAAGCGGCAAGAAACTCCCCAGCAACACGTCTAGCTAAATAATGTTTTTCTTTAAGTTTCTTATTCTATTTATATCTCAAGTTGTTTTTTTTTTTAATAAGTTTTATACAGAAGTATGTTACATAATTACTTTTTGAAGAATTAATGGAGTTGTAGCAAACAGTGCATACTCAATAAGACCAAGACACAATAAGAGGAAAGAAAAATATTATGAAAGTTATAATAATGATATGACGCACTAAAATGTTATGCTGCAATATATCTCCATAAATCCCTTACAAGCTTGGCAAGATAACATTATACAAAATATAGTATAAGATGTTAGAGTGAGCTGCTATGTAAATGAATTTTTGTCATTTAAGTATTCTTAAATAGTTTAGTATCCCTTTTTTAGCAAGATACTTTTTAATTTGGTTTTGAATTTAGTGAAAGGCAGATCTAACATTTCACTCGGAATCTTATTGAAGAAGCGTATACCAACCCCCAAGAAAGAGGACAGTACTTTTTGTAATCTAAAAGATGGCAATATCAGTCTATTACAATGCCTGGTGTTGAAATTGTGATCTAACACTTGTACTTAAATTATTATTGGAACCCAAAGAGATATTCAAAGTTGATTAGTTACAAACTAACACACAAAACACATATATACGTCAAAAACTATCACTTAATTGTTGACGTGATAGAGCCATACTGGAATCATCATCATGATTTCAGCTCTCAATCCCGAGTTACACGAGGCTTGTTTTTCAAACTAGGTTAGCAAGCTAGTGCTAGTATCCTAGCAAGCTAGGAACTCTGGCTTCGTGTATACAGAACTAACTTCATTTCTAAGCTATTAAACTAGTGAGAAAACTAGTCAACTAGGATCTCAAGCTAGGATAGTTTAATAGGATGGGGTTCTATTTTTTGAACTAGTAGTACCCCCTCACCAATGGTTTTACTATCCTGGCTTGTGTACCAGCCGTGTGTGGTCGATGAAGCTAGTATCCGATTGGTTAGTGAGTAGTGACTACCCGTTTTGTTTTTCTGACCACGTCATTTCAGATTCAAAAAGTGACTGATAACTAATTCTGGACGAAAGAAAATCTAAAATGATCTCCAATTTTAGTTTTGCTTGTAGTGCTTGTTTCATAATTCGTTGTATTTTTGGGGTCACAAAACTCAACAGAGATATCAAACAAATCCGACGCCCATCGCAGAACACTCTTGTATTCTTGTATCTAGGTCTTCATTACGAAAGTCTAAAAGAAAACCACATGTTCCACGTTCACGCCTTCTTAAATCCATGGTCTTGCCTGTACACGTTTTTCTAAGACTTCTTCTAGTAACTCGTCTAGTGCGAATTGGCACAGTTTCCGAAGTAACTATTTCAATCGAATTATGTTTTTGAAGTGAAACTTCTTTAGAACCGTTGTGATTTAAAACTCGATGAAACAAAAAAACGACATCAAAAAGAGATAAACACATAAGACTAAGCCTGCGAGAAAACGAGATAGGATACATTATAATTAATAATTTAAACTCTATGCTCATCAACAATGTATTAAGTATTGTTACTGACATCAAATTTCCTAGCCTCATGTACACAGTATTACTCATTGCCATGTAAAAACAGCAAGCCAGGATAGTATACCGAGGCTCTAGCTAGCTATCTTAGCTTGGAAAAACTAGCCTCGTGAATTCCGGGCTTCATCCTATTAAACTATCCTAGCTTGAGACGCTAGCTCACTAGTTTCCTTACTAGCCTAGAAATGAAGCTAGTCCTTTATACACGAACTCGGAGTTACTAGCTTGAAAAACTAGCCTCGTGTAATCCGGCCATTACAGCGGAGACTTGGAGAGCTAAACGTTTTGGGATGTATGGTGTAAAAACATGTAAGTAATCGAGTCATATATATGCAACTATAATTAGATTAGCTTTTACATACAAGATTTGAAATTTCAATACCTAACACAATTACGATCCATTAATTTAATATGCAAAAAAATTATAAAACATAAAATATCTAAACATTTGTAAGTTAAGTAGGTATTAGATAAATTTACGAATATTTTATGTTCTAAAAACGAAAAAAAAAAACTAAATTAGATAAATCTCGTAACATATTTAATCCCTGTTTTATATAAGACTATCTATAATATAACAAAACATTTAAAACTTTAGCTCTGTTACTGTATAACTGTATAAACAAGTTCAAAGTTATACATACATATATTCGAAAATCGGAAATGTGCCGGAAATAACCTTCTGAGCTGAACAACACTAGCCTTGCCTTCTTTAAAACTAAAAGATACCTGCTTTAAAAACTTTACAACCTTCAAAAACAAAAAAACACCGTATCGATTTTCTCCCTATCTTAAATACTTTACATAACATTTAATGATGATGTACATTTTTTATTGTTCCGCTGTTCATAAATAATACACTTTCCGTGACCAGTTTCTTTTAGAAATAAATGTATGTTGTGACTATTCGTATAGCGATGTACAAATTATATAAATACTCAGCAGGAGTCCAATGCACGACATTAAATTAGCTTAAAAGTTGTTCATCAACTAGATCATATGTAAATTTGTGTTATTAAGAATAAACAACATATAATACATTTTTACGAGGTTGTTACCCGAGAAAATAACAAAAAAATATTTATAATCTTTCGTTTTTTATATACATGTAGGCAAAACGGCAGGCGGTCAACCTAGTAATAAGTTGTTACCGTCACCAATGGATATCTGCTACACTAAATTCAATGCCTACCTCTTTAGAATGTAACCACTTGTTAACGGCATTTTTGGACTCATTATTTTGAAGAACTCGCATTTATAACGCTTTACTGAAACTAGTAGAAAAGAGTTCATTTTACAGTTCAAGTATTGGACTACTATATCACTATTGGAAAATAAACTTAAATCCACAAAGAATTAAATTTACCCAGAATTTGAAGAATGTTCTATTGAATTTTTCTACCTAATATTATCAGAAGGCCACTGAGATGTATTGTAATGAGGATGAAAAGCTGAGAGGGCTTCTAGAACGTCGCTTGCTTCATTAGCATACAGATTGAACCGCACAGACGGTGTCTATCGAAATTCTGATAATGAACTCCGTGTACAAGTGAGAATTGTATTTTGTTTCTTGTAGTAATAAAATTGTTACATAGAACAAGCATATTTTACAAATCAGTAAAAGAGTTAGAAAGGACTGAAACATAAAACGTGTAATGCGTGATAAATTAATTTAAATAAATATCACTTACCTCCATTTTCTTAATTGCTATAGCTCTATCAGTCTTTCCCATTTTCAATTGGTCAGTTTTCATCGTTTGATCTGTCATAGTACCCTCATCAACTAAAATTTCTTTACTACTTTTCTTGGAATGGTTTATGATATCAGGCTTCTCTACGCTTATTAAATTACTAGCATTTTCGTTTGTACAGTTCTCTTTGCCCGATCTTCGATCTTCATCCAAACGTGATTTATCGTCAGAACTTTTCATTTTGAAACAAGTTATAGATATTTTGTCCTCCCTGGCCCCCTCTCTGCTAATTGGATCATTTCTATCACTTTTTCGTTCGTCTTTTTTGTGACATTTGCTATATTCTGACTTCAGACGTTTTTTCTTAACATTCCATTTGGTGTATTCGTTTTTAGATCGATTGCTATCGTCGCTACTGCCGATATTATCAGAGCAAACTGGGTTCACGAGGATTTTTGTTGACTTTGCTTTTCTCTCTATCTTTCTTAGATTTAAGAGGCTGCCAGCTGTGTTAATAAAAGACGGGGATGAAATGTGCGATGGGGAGCTAAGTTTAGTTTCTTCGCTCAATCGACGATCTGGTTTGTGAATGATTTTGATGGCTTTCATTGTGCCTGCATTGTTATGGCGAATCCTGCTCGCACTGAGTGGCCCCATAGCTACAGGTGGTCCTCCTTTGAATAATAAAGCGGTTTCCGTGGGTTGACATACACACGCTAGCATTTTTATATTATAAACATAATATTTTTATTGTTGCCCCTATAAAAAATCACAAAATTTAGATATCATAATAAATTTTCCGAAAAATTAAAAAATATACTGGCTGGTAACTACTAGTATGAGATATATTAGGAAATCACTTTAAAATCAGCATGCATATTCTTTGCATAGTATAAAACTAGGACGCTTTCGTGCGCAATAGAATTTTAAGCAGTCTTTACCATCAGTTAGGTAATTTTTCAAGAAAGCTTTATATGTACATACTAGATTCTGCCCGCGGCTTCACTCGCCATGAATAAAACCTACATAAATTTTTATATAAGTAAAAAATAGTCATTTATTAATTAGGGTTTGACCCTACGTCGCGGGGATGATTCTAGTTATTCCTATTAATATTTGTGAACTTCACCACACCATCTAACGGCTATTATATTTATGTATGAGATTTTAATATCGTCTAATACCGTCCACGGATGAGTTTTGTACAAACAGTTCAGCAGCGAAAACCGTTTTATTAAATGACTTTTCATATGTAAATATGACAAGTTCTTTATAGGGTAAGTTTGTGGAGTAAAATAAGCCGAAAACTCCCAACAAACATTCTGTCCCAACCTTGTCCCTTGGAGGAAAAAGTTTTGAAGCTAGTTATACTTCGTTTCGTATGTATGGCTACTTTTGCCACGAGTGGAAAGTTGACGTTATCAGTTTACGTTTTGAACCCAATTTTGTTAACTCAAGTTAAATAGGATTCTAAATTTTATTATGTATCACTTGTCTGAAACAAATTTTTCAACACATGCTCGTAAAGTGGTGCTTATTGTACTGTTTTATGACCGTAAGCAGCCCTATAACACACGCGTGCTTTTTACTTTACATTATCACACTAGTTCAGCTATTCTTTAATTTCAATAAAGAGTACAAAATGTACAAAAATCCCGCCTCAACTGTAAAGACGAGCTTAGCACACTTATCTTACACACACACACACTTAGTATCATAATCTACTATTATCAAATGTAATGTAATAATTTATACATTAGTTTTGATATATGTTTATTTTGTTTATATAAAATCAGATTTCCCACATTCTGCTTTTGTATGTACATACTATAAATGTAATGTAATAAGCAGTCCATGAATATGAATGTCTCCCTATTGCTCCATCAGAGTATTTAGTGGAATGAACGGTAGGTATACCCAAGATCAGGCAAATTGGCGGGTGTAACCGGCACATCAAAATTAAAGATGTATGAAACCCGCCAATTTCCCTGAGACAATTGTGGCGGATATACCGTTAGTTCCCCTTAAACTAACGATGTTTTCTTTTACTTTCAAAGTAAATACTTCCTATGTTAAGTATAACATAGGAAGTATTTACCAGTAGGTAACGAGATGCGCAACATTCATGAGAGATTTAACCTCATTGCAACCTATTCAAATTTTTCATCAGTTTTTTTGTTCTAAAACCACAAATACTTACAATTATTTTGGAAGCGGTGATAGAACCATGATTTTTAATAAGTAATCTATATTAAATATTTTATTACTAAGAAATAACAATATATTCTTACAAGGCTTAATCCGTCTTAAATTTAAGTTTATGTATTTTTTAAATATTATAAAAATGTTATATATTTGTTATTGGTTCAATCTTCCGAACGCATCATTAGCCACAGCCAGTGTTCATTTTAATAATCATGTATCTTCTTAAGAATTTTCCATTTCAAGTACCTTATTGATAAAAATAATGAGCATTAACCAGTGATATCATTGCCAAAATGAATGATCTAGCATAAGTTAAAAAAAAATTAGGCTTCAAACAATAATCAATAGATACTCGTATCACATTTATAATTTTAGGCTAGATTTTTTTATTGCTGGAGTACAGCAGACAGGCTGACGGCCTAATTATGATAGAAAGTGGTTACCGTCCCCTATGGACATTTGCAACATTGAAGGTGCTACCCATGTGCTGCTGGCCTCATAGATGGAACTGAAACCTGGCCACTAATGCCGAAATACAACTCGAGGTTGTTATGGCGGCATGCTCTAGATCAGGGGTGGTAGTCATTCACACGGGCAAATGCTCTACCACCTGGACAAATTATTCATTTTATTAAAATGTAAAGAAAATTCACAAAATATTTCACATTATTAAGAAGGCGAGAGGCCTCTATCAAAATATCAGCTAAATTTTACCTCACTCAAAGTCACATTACGTAGATATGGATAGGGCGAGCATATATTCAAGCGACCTACAAACTCATCGGAAGTGTGTACGGAAGCTCGCAAAGGAACGCGTCCTTGTCGCCCCTTTTGTGCCCCTCCATTTGCGAGATACAGCCTACAAGTAGACTGCTTCATAAAAAGGAACATTAAAACACCTTGACTTTGTGTGAAATACTTTTAGATAAAGTTTTTATCTTCTACTAGCTAAACCCAGTCACGCTTCGTCTTGGCGCAATGTATGTATAATATTAATACTAAACTGCGGATTTACTTCCATATTAATTATATCAGTGAAGTCTCTAGCATAACATACTATGTTTATTCACAACTAACCCACTAGGGTAGTGGTGAATAAACCGATGTTCAACAAAAAAAAAATATTCACCACTGTTACCAATAAAATATTGTTATTAGTAGTATATTTAGTTACATATTTATTGGGTTAGTTTTCTTGGTTGAACACTGATTTATTTATTACTCACTTATATAGATACAATACAACAAAGTCAAATTCATCGAATACTTTTCGCTTTTTTTTATTGGTCTGTAAAATTGAATATAGATTATAAATATGTTTTTATTTTATACATTGACTAAACCGTTTCATAGCTTAACCCTATATTCTGTTTATGCAAACACGGCATGCATAATATAATTGATATGTGTTAACGGAATACACAGATAAATAAAGGGAAGCTCAATTTTTTAACATAAAACATTAATAAAACAACTAGATTATAGGCTTTTACTTGCGTAAACTTCATACTTCTATCCTGGAGTAAGGTGAGTTGATAAGTATCTTTTTATTGCCAAAAATAAGCGAACAGAGACACGGTCCACCTGACGGGAAGAGATCACATTCACATATAAACATTTGCAACACTAAAGACGCGGCCAATTAATTGCTGGCCTCGAGGACATTTTATGACATACTTATTAAATGACTCCACATCGTATAGTAAAGAGAAAATTGCGACGGTTATGTGCCTGTTAATCATTATTGTACGTGGAATGAATGATTCAGAAAACCGTAGCATAGTTAATGGCCACAGACTGATTATTCTAAGAAATGAGGGTGAATATCCTGTCGATAGCAAGCAGTTCGGTGATGGAAGAGAGGCTTCATGCATTTCCTTGGAATACTCCCTGTTGTGCAGATGATAGAATACGCAAAGACGCAGTTACTTACTGTACCTTAATTTTCTGCTTTTATTCCGTATAATGGATTAGTTTCCACGGAATAAGAACCTGAAGCTTACGTAAGTAAAGCCAAATCAAAAACAATATATTTGTTATAATATAACCAAAAATTCTGCAAATGTATAACTTCAAAAGATTTTAATGAAAAACCTTTTATCACTCATAACGACACAAGATATAAGCATTGTATTGTATAATATTGGAGTAGCATCCAACCCAACAGAAATATAGTGCCCACTTTCACCTCCCTTCCATTTATAAAGTTCTATTACCTCGTCTATTCTAGGTAACTTTTATAGAAACTTCAGTATGGCTTTCTTACCAGGCTTCTTTGATTGCTTTTGTAGTTCATGTAGCAAAACCTCTGATACCGCATTTTTAATTAAAATAATAATATTTGAGAGAATAATCAACTTGTCTATAATTTCAAAACTGGTCGCAGAAAACTATTAAAGACTCATAAAATATCGGTTAATTTTATGCGTATAGGGTCGTTTTGGTTTTTGATAATTGAAATATATATATATATATATTATTACTTTACAATTGGTATTAAAAACTATTGCGCCACTATTATTAGATTTTTTGATAATCAAATACATTTCCTAGATTTTGTTTCATTGGTATATTTTAAACCAATGAAAAATTAGAATATTATATCAGTTAGCTGTCTAAGTCGGTTGACACGCATTTTTAGTCAAGTATTCTTGCATTGCAGTTGTATTGAACGTTTTAGGATTACTAAGAGATTCAGATTTTAACGACAGATCAAAATTTAACTGGTTAAAACTAATAATATAATTATTTTGGTATATAGATTGATAGTCGTAACATTAATAAAATGTAGCTAGAGCCGAATGCTTTCGCTTTATTATTAAAATTCAAATGATTAATTCATTTATTCATGAATTCATACTGCTAGACCCAATTACATATCTTATTTATTACATACAAAAACCTTTAAATTTTAATTAAAAATCATATCGACCGTGAAGCAGAAAGAAACTGATACAATTAAGTTTTAGTAGTAAGGATTCATTCATTTTACTGGGATCCCAAGGAAAGTCATCGATATAATAACATTCTCCAACGTAACTCAAAATGAAAAAGCTTCATGAACAATGAGCCATTTCTCTTGAGAGAAAAATGCGCAATTTAACAAAACGCTGTTGATTCAGTCGAAAACTCACCACTTACGATAATAAAGGACCAGCAGAAGCCCATTAAAACAACGTTATTATTCACCCTGACGCTCTAGCGGAAAATTAAGAAGAAATTCTTCCACACAATGCTTAGTGAAATTACTTGAAACACTCCAGAATGGTTTCTCGTCGTGACATCAATCACCAAAAAGTTAGGTCTGCGGAGTCGTGTTAGTTAATTATTATTGAAAGTTATGGCGGAAAAATAACTACCACCGCTGATGCAAAAGTTTCAAATATATAGTCAGCGGAGATGGTCTCTTGAGAGTTCATCTATGGAGCAAACGTGAACAAATCATATTTTATGGAGATACGATTGTTACAACAAAATGACGTTCATCATGATCTTAGCACAAATTCTCGGTTGCGTTCGGAGCGTCTGTCTCAAAGTATGGGGTTAACTAAATGGCGTTGTAGTCAGTAAATTGTGTTCTCAACGGTTTATTTGTGATATCATATTGCTCACTAGCTTTACTGTTTCGAAATACCAGTCATCTGAATGCGTGAAGTTCATTTTTGATATTCTATACGTTATTATTAATCGGCGGATAAACACACGTTCTATATTACCCAGATAAATTACGATTTTATTGTGGGAAATATACAGCGGACAACTTTTGAGATGATCTCAGACACTATCCAAATAATGAATAATAGACAAATTGACACTTTTATTACAAATCACAAAAAAATATCAGTAGCATTTTTCCCAAATTCATACACTTTCTTACTTAAAAAAAACAAATACCTACAATTTAATTTGTACAATTTGTCTATTTTAAATTAAATGTATACGCTTTTACTACATTCACTTGTAGGCAGGCAGGCATTTGTCTATCAATGTAAAGGAATTTTTCAAGTTGATTAATTTACAATAATTTCATAACACCGAAGTGATTAAAACATATCCATTTTAATATTTTCCTTAAAGGACACAAAAAAGAAATATTAAAATTACTTAGGTACTTCAAGACCTACATACGTATGCATAAAGAGTAAAAATGATCTGCGAAATAAAATATTTTATTTCCGTAGCAAAGAAATCAGTGTTCATAAAGCATTTCATAAAATAAGGCAAAAAAGAAGCAAAGCAGTATCAGATTTAATTCTAGTCAGCGCCGCGCCTACTCTAGCAAATATTTTACAAATACCAAACCGCCACGTTTACGTTTTTGTTGACTTTGAAATACGAGTAATACATAACACAAATGCGTTTGTTTACGTAATTCATTTTCATTTTACACCTGTTTACTGGTATCTCCCATAAATTACCAACATAAAATATAATGTAGAATTTATGCTGAGATTTCCACATATGAATTTGTAATAAGAAAACAAAATAAAAATAAGGAAAAGAATTAACTTATATCGAGCAAGTGTGTTCAAGACCCATGAAAGATTGCGTAGATGTGACAAATGTCAGATTAGGAGCATTACAAAATGCAAAATACAAATTTATTTTACTAGTGCGAAATTGTGCGAAAAAAGTACAATATATGAAAGTCTTAACATTTTAACCTTTAAATTCATAAAGCAAGGTATAATTTATTAATTTCAAACAGGGTCTCACGTCTGCTTTTTATAATAATGAGTCACGTCTTTTACGGAGAAGGTATTTTTAATAAAATGTTTATGACTACGCGTTTTATGTCTTCAAAATAATAAGGTGCCTAAATAAATTGCTGTAATATTTCGCTACACCTGAAGAGATACTTTTAGGGTTCCTCAGCCATTTTGGCAACAATGGAATCGATGTAACCATAGCTATCTATATCTATAATAATCATGTTTATCCCTCTGTGTTTTTACATTGCCAAAGTTATTTTCGTCACAAATTATTAGCTCCATATGGCCAAAATTAGGCATGATTTTTTTTATATCTTAAAAAGTTTTAATATAAATCTATAATATTATAAAATCTAAACACACCGTGTCTGTACATTGAAATTATTAAAAAAGCAACTGAAATACACTATATAAACGATGGGAACGCGACACATTTTTTAATTTCTTGTCTGTTTGTTCGAGATTCACGTAAAAACTACTGGGCTAATTTCGATGCGGTTTTCACTGATCGACAGTAAATTCATAGAGTTAAAATCTGCGCTACTTTATATTTTCCCGGGAGTGTTTTAAAATGGCTATTATACATTAAAATTATCTAATTCGAATCCGATTCATACTAAAACAATATAATCCGGGACTGTTTATATTTCCCGGGATTCCCCAACATCGAAACCATGTGATATTAGGACTGGTTAGACATGATAATTTTTATGTTTATTAGACATCTTTAGTAGATTTAGATATGTTCAATGTTACTAAAGGCTTTAGTAACATTACCTATCCCGGGTTTTTACGGGAATCTTCAGAATTCATATATTTTCATACCAAAAATCATTTGCCCCGCTGAAAATATCCTTTGATTTTAAACACTGGCAAAATCCTAGTTTATAGATAAAATAAGGAACTATTGGTTGCTAATATAAATTTTTATCCCTTATACCACCCCTTTCAAGATTGTTTTACGAAACAAAAGGAAGCCTAGTCCATTCCCAGGACACAAACAATCTATCTTCTAACTAAATTACATTAATATCAGTCCAGCGCCGTTTAGTTGTGGAAATGTATAAGTTACTTTGTAACTTATGATAATAGCATGGATTCAAATGTTTGTTTGAGCTTTCTTCATTATGTTGGAATTAAATCATTATCTTGAAACTTGGTAAATATGTATTTTGGACAAAAAGATAAAAATAAAAATTTTGTGTGTGTGTGTGTGTGTGTGTGTGTGTGTGTGTGTACAGTTCACACGCAGTAGAAGCGAAACTTCAAAAAACATACTCACAGATAATTCTTCTCTAACTTTTATTAATATTAATATAATTCCCTTCGCCCACATCCGTTAGTATATTATAATTCAAAATAAATTTCTTAAGTATTACTTTAAATTTTTCACTGATTTAGTTTAAAAAATATTATTATCAGTTTTATTTCGGTCCAAATAGGACCTATGTTTAATCATCGGTCTTATTGACTCTCTAATCTGTGCTGCACAATGTAAAACTCGTATTTCATTCTCTCGCAGGTTTAGTTCTATAGATTTATGTGTTCATCTCTTTTTAGTGTCGCATTTTCGTTTCATAGAGATCCAAATCACAAGGATTCTAAAGAAGTTTCACTTCAAAAATATAATTTTATCTCTGACAATGCATTTTCTACGGGATAGGAAACTTAGTTCACGCCAGTGACTCCGCTTGAAAAGTGTTGTTAGTCGGTCAGCTAGAATCAAGTTACAAAAAATCCATAGATCTACATATATCACCAGTAAACCGCCCGTGCGGGCAGTTTCTCTCTTACTACGTGTTGGCGCCATATACACTTAACCGCGAAAAAAAAACATTAATAACCTCCCATTATCCTCTCTCCCTGTCTGTCCTATCCGCTACAACACTCGCGCGAACGAGACGCACAATGGGAAGAAACAATATCTATGGCGCTGCGCTTCCGTATCTGTCAAAAATCTCATCCAGTCATGCAACGCTACCGCTTGAAGTACATTGACGTGTAACAAAAAATACTAAATTCAAAACAAACCAGCAAACCCAACAAACAAGTGAGTGTTACTCCTATTATTCTTATATCGCATCACCACTACATCTAACTCTCCGATATCAATAAGAAAATGTGATCGCAAATCAATTATATACTTACTAGTTTAAGAAAATGAGTTTATGAAGGTAATCAATTGTAATAACAAACTAAGGTATGGTAAATTAAAAATTGTAATTTAAAAAATTTGGCAGATATTTTTTAAAGCTACACACATAAAAATACGTTAAAAAGTATGTTTTTAATTTCTCTTCACAATCTTAGTAAGAAACACTACTTTTATAGGATAGTGGCTGTAATATAATATTTCTTATATATCAGAAAAGATAGTAGACATAAATACAGTTTAATATTCTATCATAATAATATAACAACTTTCATAAACCCCATGAATCATGGAACAAAAAATTCTAACCGCAAAATCATCCATAATTTATGAATGAAACATTCCAGGGCGCAGGGTAATCCGAAAGTTAAAACAACGGGATAACAATTCATTATTAAAATAATAATCTCGTGCGTACAACTTCTGTTAATGAGATAAATCTCCATCAAGTAGTAACTCATCTCTGTAATTGGTTAATTACCTTAACTAAGAATCTTCCTAATGGAAGATGAAATATTTATGGACGTATACACTCCCGCTGTTAGATAAGTAAGATATTTTATTAATAAGGGAAATTATTTGTAATTAGTACGTCGTCTATTAATTTATTATGAACAAAAAGAATTTAAGTATCGTTTTAGTGAAAACTGTAGCGGAATAAGCTAATTTTTATCGCTTCCGGGAAAATTGTCGAAATAAAAAATACCACATACTATTTTATTACATAAAATTTGCTAACGATCAGTGAAAAAATCACATTGGAATTCGATTTTTTTTTTAATCGGGCACATTAAATCTTTCCCAGAAATATTTCCGCAGGATTCCCTGGATAAAAAGTAGCGTAGATTTTAAGTCTAAGAACTAATCGACATTAGTGAAAACCGCATGGAAATCGTCTCAGTAGTTTTTACGTGAATCCCGAACAAACAGACAAGAAATCTCAAAAAAATGCGTTGTGTTCTCCATCATATTGTATATAGTCTATTCCAGTTGTTTTTTTTAAAATAGCTTCAATGTACAGACACGGCATGTTTAGAATTTTATAATATTATATTATATTATAGATAAATATTTTTTATTAATGAATGGAAGCTGGGAACGCTGTGAAGCGATGTAAATAGAGTAGGAAGTAGATTTAGCAATCAAAAAAAATCAAAAAATCATTTATTGAGTAAAACATAATTCACAATTTTTTGAAACTCATTGGTCCCCAAACTAGGTAAACCTGTATCTTGGGGACCTCCTTCCTGGATTGGTATAATTCTTATTATCTTATATTAAGCAATACAAGTGGAACTTAGATATGGATGAAACGTGGGTCCACCATTTTGATCTTGAAACTAAGAGACAAAGTATGTCTTGGAAACGACCGTTCTCTCCACCAATTAAGAAATTTCGAGTTGCTCCTACCGCTGGCAAAGTTATGGCTTCAGTGTTTTGGGATAGTGAAGAAATTCTTTTTATAGAATACACGCCATAAGGTCAGACAATTACTGGACCCTATTATGCAAATTTAATTCCGAAAGTGCGTGAAGCGATTAAAGAAAAAGATCGTGGAAAACTGTCGCTGGGTGTGTTTTTTCTTCACGATAACGCTCATCGATCGGAATTTGCGCTCAGCGCAATCCGCTGTGCTGGTTTCAATCTCCTTGACTACCCACCATATTCTCCGGACTTAGCCCCAAGTGATTTTCACTTATTCCCAAAATTAAAAGAGGAAATTCGTGGAACTAAATTTCACGATAATAACGCGGTTATGGCTGCCGTAGAGGAGTTTTTCGAGACTTAAGAAAAACATTTTTTTTCGCAAGGAATAAGTAATATAGAAATGCATTGTATTCGAGGGAGGGAGATTATGTAGAAAAATAAAATATTTTTGTATATATTTTTGCATTTTTTAATATTGATTCCGAGAACTTTTTGACTCACGCAAAAAACAAGAGCCTTAGAAGGCCCTTTGATTCATTATCGGATATTAATTTACCTAATTTGTTACACCCTATAAGCTTGCTCGTCACTTTGTAAGATTACAGAAAATTATTGACTAATATAAAGTTTCTAACTTGAATTCTCGACTACCGAGTTTATACTGGAGAAACTTTCGAGTCTCTTGGATACTTATCTTTATCAAAAATGCAAAAGCTATTATATAATAATTTTGAAAGTGATGGAGAGTTAATGTATTAAACTCGCTTATAGGATACATTTCCAGTTATCCTATAATCCGTGTGATATTGCATAATAATATTAATTCTAATATAATAATCAAAAATTATTTCAAGACAAATAAATAAAGTAGGTTCAAACGTAATAAATACATTAAAACTAAAAGTGGCTCATCTTCCTAAATATAACTATGGAAATTTATATGATTCATAGATAGATAGTACATCAAGTCATAAATGTCTCAATGCCAAGTCATAAATGTCCCACTAGCCTTCCAATTTTGGGCCAACAGATTGTATATGCAACATGTTCCACTAAAGCGGATAGGCGCGTTTGGCACTTCGGCAAAATCGATGCATAGTGTTAATAAGGCAAATAGCTGTAAGCCAGTAAATAGCGTGGTAAAAATGATATTCTAATGTCTGTAATGTTAGTGCTGCAAAAGCAGTAGAACGGTTACTATTAGTAAGCGTCAATGTTCAAATCAAAATAACTCTAGACTCTCTTAAAACATATAAGTATGGAAATATTTATACGCTTTCAAATTTTAGAAGGTAGTTTTGAATTTATTACGTATTTTGTAATCTAGAAATAAATATGTCATTGGTAATGCATCAATTGTTACAATCATGGATATTGTGAGTTAAGAGTCGATATACGATAAAAACACAAACTCAAGTACATAATTTTGTATTTCGATAAAACAACGTGTACTCACATGCATTGTTCCTGTAAGTCAGTACAGTGTAGATTCCGGTATATAATAAATATTTTAAGTTAAAAGTTGTATAAGCATATTGATTTTAATAAAAAAAACCTCTCCTCCATAATTTTAGAAATTCAAACCAGCTTAGAATTTCTCCCGCATGTCGCAGAAATATGTACATACGCTGATACATATATACGGAAAATTCCGGATGGCAACTCTAGTTACAACCCTATCATATAATAAAGAAGCGTAAACTTCCATAGAGCTTCCCTTCTCAACCACAGGCACGATTTCCTCATTTATACCCTACACATATTGACAGACGATACCGATACTGATCAATTTCAAGGTATCGTTATTTTGTAAGTACTTATTTATTTTGGGATCGTATACTCCCCCACATCTAAAACCGTATAATGCTCTCTTAATTCTTTATTAAATATGACTATTAGTTTGTATATCTAACCAGTGTCAGATATTTACAAATATAGAAATTTCAAATCAAGTTATACAGAAACATAGTACATGGAAAAGATGACAAAAAGACGTTGTGACGTTGATAGACATCATGTTTCTTGCCTATTCGGCGTACAAATTTTATATACTTCTTTGAAATAAACTCCATAACGAACAGACACCCTATAAAATGTTATGTAAATTAATTGATTGCAATACTTTCAAAATCAGTCAGATCCCCTTAAACGTTAACTAACTTAATATACAAATACATACGAGTATTTGTTTACTCTGTGAATTCATGCACACAAATTGCAACCGGTACTTAATTTTTGATATGAACATGTATGTACAAACGTAATTACTATTTGCAGTTTAAGATAGGGATTGTTTGTTATCCTATTAACTTAAACAAATACATTTCTCATTATCGTCATTTTAGCTTTTAATCCCGGTTTCATCCAGAATATCGAGGTCCAATGTCCCCCTTTTTCTTTTCTACTTCGAATAGTCTTTAGTATCCCTCATTTCACAACTATTATTGCATATATTGTGTTCATTACATCAAGCCTGTAGTTCTGTGGAAACACTCAACTGTTAAGTGAAATGTGTCTTTCGAACTGTCACAAGAAGAAGAAGAAAGCTATTTAGCGTCAGTCACCTTACAGTTTGGTTGGGGCTAAATTTACCAACTGTTATTCAAATAGACATTGATACTGGCACAAAAGTAATTGTGGGCAAAGCCATATAACATTCTTAAAACCAGTCATCAATCGATTCTCTAATAATTAACCGCTGTTATTTTTAGAATAAATATTACTATTATAATAGTTCATAACTTTGAAAATAAACAGTTGGGCTGCATGACTAAAACAAGGCAATTAAATTACTAAAGACATTAAAATTACTAAAGTCATATAAATCAGGCTGCGAAAACTTGAAATGTGTAACTTGCCTTTTCGCTTTACGACTTTTAAGGGGGTAAGAAAGTTATTCATGCGTTTATTAACATGCAATGAAAGTAACAAATTTGGAGACGCACAAAATTCTGTACGAGTATTACGTAAGTATATTTGTTGGAAAAGGACGAGTGAATTAGTTTCCTTGCGATTGGAAATTTTATGCCGAAAGTTTGTTGTGAAGCCATCAATTTTACAAATGTATACATATACACATATGTATATATATATTAGGTTGAGGAAAAAGTTTCTTCGCATTTTATAAAAAAATTCAAAAGGCTTTTTTATAAAGTTTATTTACATTTGACTAAAGTATGTCATTTTGTTGGATAACCTTTTGCCACCTTGTAGGTACGGACGTGATCCCATTGCTATAAAAATTTTGGGGCTTCTGATCAAAAAACTGTGACAAGTGGTTTTGGCAGTCCTCTCGTGACGTTAACCTGACACTGCCTAAGGAATTCTGCAGAGACTGAAACAGGTGAAAATCTGAAGGTGCAAGGTCAGGACTATACGGCGGATGCATTAACACCTCCCAGCCAAACTCTCGTAATTTTTGCTGAGTGGCTAAAAATGTGTGAGGTCTAGCGTTATCATGGTGAAAAACCACACCCCTTCTGTTGATTAATTCCGGCCGCTTTCTCTCAACTTTTTGCTTTAATCTCATCAGTTGTCCTCAGTACAGTTCAGAATCGATGGTCCTACCTAGCGGTAACAGCTCATAATGAATAATGCCCTTCCAATTCCACCATACACACAGCATCACCTTGTTGTGAGTTAACCCGGGTTTCGCCACAGTGAGGATACGGCGCTGCACACTCTCCAGGCGTGTCCTGCCTGGACAGAGCAGCGCCGAGACCTCGTCGCCGTTACCGGACATGACCTCTCGTTCCCGGCCGTGGTACGCACCATGGTCGGGAGCCCAACAGGATGGGACGCCGTCTCCTCCTTCTGCGAGCGCGTTATGCTTGCGAAGGAGTAGGCGGAGCGGGAGCGTGAGCGCACATCACTGCCCCGCTCCCTCCAAAGGAGGACGCGTCGTCGTCGGAGGGCCAGCCAGGATCTTCGGCCACCGTAAGCGGGCGGCGCGGGTGAGGCCTGCTGGGGTATAGAGGTTCTCACTCACCTGCACATGCCGTCGAGATGGGGGCGTGAGTGTTCCGTGCGCGCTCACCTCTCCTCCCGTGAGGCGAGTTACAGACCGCCCCACGCATAGAGAGCATGATGATGCCGGGGGATAAAGTAGTCCCCCGGCAATGGAAGAGGCCTCGCGAGGCCCATGCCTGCCAGGGCTGCAGAGAGGCTAGGTCATATACCCGTAGCCCTGGCATAAGGCGAAGGACGGAACACCCAGGGGTTTTAGTAGGTATCCCTAACCGGGGAGTGGCAATAGCATGGCATCAGTTCTGACTGGGCATGCTAGTGCCACCCCCGATCTGGCGAATCCCACACTAGGATATCACTTATCCCCCCAAGGTTCTGCCCTTGTCGCGGCTTAGTCCTCAATCGGAATTCCCCTGGCTAAAAAAAAGAAAAAAGGGTTTCGCCACAGTCTGTGAAGCCTGGCCGGTCTTTCACCACGATCTTTTTCGTACGTTCTTGTGGTACGTGATCCACTTTTCATCACCAGTTATCAGCTTCTTCAAAAATGGTACGGTTTCATTACGTCGTAATAAAGAATCACAAATGAGTACACGGTTCAATAGGTTTCTTTCAGTGAGCTCATGAGGCACCCAAATATCGAGCTTTTTTGTGTACTCAGCTTTTTTCAAATGCGCCAAAACTGTTTTGTGGTCAATTCCCAGTTCTCCAACTACATCGTAACTACTAATATGCCGATCTTGCTCCAATTTTTCAAAAATGGCATCAATTTTGTCCGTAACAGGGCGACCAGAGCGACGTCCATCTTTGATATCAAAATTTCCAGATTGAAAACGCTTAAACCAAATTTGCGCTACTCTCACAGATACTGCATTAGGTCCATAAACATCACAAATTTTTATCGCGGCTTGTATTGCATTTTTACCTTTATTGTAGTAAAATTTTAAAATTTATCGAATTTCTTCATTAGATTCACTCATTTTAACAATAAGAAAAACAAATGGTATAGCCAAAGAGATCTTATTACAAGTTCATACATACTATATGCGAAAAGACTTTTTCCCCAACCTATTATATATATATATATATATATATATATATATATATATATATATATATATATATATATATATATATATATATATATATCTCTCTCTTACTATCCATCTTTCTTGCTTATTATATTTTAATAAATGAGAAAGTTTTGTTGGATGTTTGTTGTTCTATCACTCCAGAACGGCTGAACGGACCAATATGAAATTTGGTACAGTGAGAGATTATAAGTCTGGAATTATACATAGGCTATTTTTCTGGAAATGCGGAGATTCGGGCAAACGCTAGTATCTTAAATGTCCATTCCTTTGCCTCAATATTGATAGAAAGTTAAAATTACTTTTATGAAGTTTATGTCAAATAGCAAGTTATCGATTAGTAAGATATAAAATCCCGGCGTAGTCCTGGATGTTATGAATTCCATGCTTTGGATGTTTGAACACTGATTACGATTTTGTGATAAATATGTTATACATAAACTTGTTTAATACAATGTTTAATATCATGTAGACAAAGATGCAGAAAATCTTTGGCCGAGAAAACGCCGCTTTATTCTCTAGACACATATTGATCACTTTGTTAATGCAGGAGAAGTTTCACGTTAAATCACCGTACACATCCCAGGAACCACAGCTGCGATAGTGCAGTAATTTTTTGTTCTTCTCTCCGACTATTCAAGAATCGTATGTAATTTTAATATTATGTTAACACAAGCACTATGTTAACGTCAGTTCAATATCTACTATAATTTTGCTAACACTAAGGCGGATGGGTTATGTCGATCTGATCTTCGCTTATCGCCTATTTGTTCGAAGATTATTCTAATACTTGAAATTTATGAGTACTCTACACTGACTAGACTTATAGTCTAGCGAAACAATATTTCGATAGTTGACAAACAATTATGTACATATAAAAGAGCGTACTATCTTACTATCAAGATATCACGACAAAAATAATTTGAATTCCTGTTTAAACAACAATTAATACGGTTTTTTTTTAATTTCATGATTTCAGCAGACAGGCAGACGGCCAACCTGGTGGAAAGCGGCTACCATCGCCTATGGACATTTTCAACACTAAATGTGCTGCCACTCTCTAAACGGAGACTAAAATCTGGCCATTAATGCTGAAACGGAACTAAGGTTGTTATTTCGGTATACTCTAGACCAGGTGTGCAAGCCATCCAGACGGCAAATACATTTCCATGATTAATGTATATTTATAAATTTGACGTTATGACGTTCCAACTTGCAATGCTCGTAAAAAATTTAGGGGAGTGCGGCGTTTTGTAAGACCGTGAAGTATCTCAGTTGACTTTATTGTGAACAGCCCTATTATGATACAAAATAACAGAATATAATTGAATTAATATTTCCAAGGTAGATTCCACAGATTAGCTGAACGCTACCTGTTGGGTATAGAGGAATCGTTAAGTTAATGCGTCCCTTTTACCGAATGACGCTTCTCGTATCGGTTTACGTTCCGTTGTATGTGGGCGGGTTGTTTATTTCTTTTCCCATGATTATTAATTTATTCAACGTGGGGGCGTATGCGGAAAGGGCGTGAAAAGTATTTATTCTCTATCAAAATCAACACGAGTGTCGTGGAATGTTAAGTTTCATTTTTAACGCATTGGAAATATCTACAATTTACAAAGAAACAATAGTTGTACATAGAATGAAATATTCAATGGACCGCGGGGTCCTGGGACCTTTTATCCATACAGGAACGGAAAAAGAATACTAATTCCTGCGGCCGGGCGGCCGGGCGGCCTGTCGTAAGAGGCGACAAAACAACCCACAGCCAGATGGTAGGGTATTTAACCGTCTGGATGGCTACTACCCCTGGTTTAGAGTATGCCGCCATAACAACTTTGCATTGTGTGCGTTAGTGACCAGGTTCCAGTTTCCCTCGAAGCTGGCAGCACATTGGCAGCACCTCTGGTGTTGCTAATGTCCATAGGCGATGGTAATCATTCTCCATCACAAGTGGGCGGGCCGTCAGCCTGTCTGCTGTGCTTCAGCAATAAAAATAAGAAAGGTAACGTAGCCAGCCTTCTAGGAACCTTACTCATTGATTTCGATGACATCAGACGCAGTATTCTACTTAAAGCCTTAAGGGATTATGGGTGGAATACAATATAAGTTACGTTTTCTTCATTGTTCTAGTTTATAATTCAATAATGTTTGTTTAAACTTAATTATTATAAAAATAAAATTAATTGTAAATGAAAACAAATAAAATTGTATCATGAAAGAAGCATAGGAATGACAATGACCCTGTAAATGACAAAACTCTGAAAATCTAATCCTGCTTGTCTAGACGACTCTAACGAATCATTTCTATTTCGCTTTTCGATTTATTGTTTTTAAAACATATAATTTTAAAGAGTGTTTTCTTGAGTTTTCGCGACTAATATACATAATTGAAACTAAGTTTTAATAGTTTTAAACGTCAAATTTTATTTGATTTTCTTCCGTCTGTCGTGACCACCGCCGAAACGTCGGATTAAAAAAAAATCAAAATACACTAAAATGTACTTTAAATTATATTATTTTAAAACTAATCCTACGGCTATGGAGAGTCTTCTTCCTTTTTAATTTTTGACTTTGAAAAATAAAGAAATAAGTTTTTTTAGTATTTTTCAAAATATTCGTGAATGGGTTAAGTAGGGGATTAAAATTATAAAGTGTTCTTTAGATGCATTCCTTATGTACAGTGCAAAAAAGCAAATGCGCGATGAAGTCGCGAGTAACAACTAGTATAACATAAAAGAAGATTCTAATACAAAAGCTTATTATTTTCTTATCCGTAATGTCATCTAAAAGTTTAATGCATTAAAACGGGTTTAACATTAAAACACATCTAAAAATCATACTGACTACAAAAGTTAGATTAAAATCCCTGACTGACATTTCCAGTAGTTCATTGTTTTAAAGTTGATACTATAATTCTTTGAGGTCCCGTAGCGACTTCAGTTGAACGGATCGTAATGAAAGAGATAGATTATATCCTAAGGAAAACACTCGAACTACCTTGCTTTTAAAAATACAATAGGGTATTAATATTTGTATGGGCTACCCATAATTTCTGGTTTCAGATGAGAAAATAAATATATAGGCTTTTGGTAAAAAGTAAATAATTACGTATTTGAATATTACAATTTACTTTTTACATTAGGGAAGTAAAAAAGTTATAATTAGGTCGAGATCGCAGGTAAACTAATTTCCAATACATATTACATGATATTAAATATTTACATTTCGATGCTTTATCTAAAATATAAAATTCTAAAAATGACGTGTCTGTAAATTGAAGGTAATTAAAAAAATGTGTGTTCAGTTCACACGCCCTAGAAGTGCGACTTCAGGGAAGGTACTCACAGATAATTCTACTCTAACTTTTATAGGAATTCATTATATCGATATTATCGATATAATTAATTCCTTTAGTCTACATCAGTCACCACATTATAATTCAAAATAAACTTCTTAAGTATCACTTTAAATTCTTCACTGTTTTAATCTAAAAAATATTATTATCAGTTTTATTTCGGTCCAAGTTGGACCGATGTTTAATCATCGGTCTTATTGAGCCTCTGGTCTGTGCTGCACAATGTAAAACTCTTATCTCATTCTATCGCAGGCTTAGTACTACACTATATACGTAGACTTAAACTTCTCTACTATAGACTTAAAATCTGCACTACTTGGGATTTTTTCTCGAAACGATTTAAAATGGCCAGTTTAAACAAAATTGAATTCCTGTGTGATTTTTCACTGATCGATAGCAAATTAATGTTATGTAATAAAATGTGTGATATTTTTTATCCCGGAAATCCCGCGGGATTTTTTCCGGTAACGGTTTGTAGTTCTTCGTGTGCATAAAAAACAGCTTATTCCGACACAATTTTCATTAAAACGATAGCTTACATTCTTTGTACTTTGAATTTCAAGCCATGCGTGGAGGAAGTCACGGGCATATCCTAGTATATATATATACATTATTTTGAAATAAACCTTAAAATGATAATAAAGAGAAGATAAAGACGTTGTAGGAAATATTCAACGTGACGTTTATTGGTGTTTAATTTATAGTATTATGTAATACGCTGTAAAGCAGTATACGTCAGTACCAGCATATGCGACGAGGGAAATTCAATTTTCGTACGGCAGTGTTGATTCGTGTTTCGTAAAGGTTCATCTTGTAGGTGCTTGTCTATACAAATGTAGGGAAGTAGACCCAGCTTCCAACTCGTCGTACCTTTTATGTAAATCGGATAGATAGTTCTATTTCTTCCCGCGGAGAAATGTCAAAGCGTGAATGAAATAAAGACAGCAGGCCGTATTGGATATCTTTAGACATGACGTCTTCTTATGTTCTCTTGTGACAATAGAAAATAATAAGCTTTTATTGATCAGATTTCAATCAGACATGGGTATTCTACTTTATATCGGATGCTTTATTGCTAGTATATACATTAGGTGTTTCACTTATGTTCTTGCTACATCCGGGACAATGTTAGTGTTAATGACTGTGGACAAATGCGTCTTATTTATAGCGTAAAAATAACGCCGTTAATGATTAGCTACATTTTTTAATCGCACGAGTTTAGCAGACAGGCAGACGGCCCACTTGATGGAAAGCGGTTATCATCGCCTATGGGTATTTGCAACACCAAAGGTGCTACAAATGCACTGCTGCTCTCTTAAGGAAGACTGGAACCTGGTCACTAATGCCGGAACACAACTCAAGGTTGTTATGGCGGCATACTCTAGACGGGCAAATACCCTACCACCTGGCATGTATTATTACATTAGTGTATGACGGAATTCTCACTCATCGTAAGAAACTCGATTCGCTCAAGGCTGTTTCACGCCGATGTTTTGTGAGAGCGTGGTATCACACCGATCGAACCAGCTCTAAGTGTTGTAACAAGACAATGATTCCAGCAATGCACTACCACGCAGAAAAGTGAGCATCTACAATGTAAAATATACAGTTGTCTATTATTATAGAGAGTTTTATTCTATCTATGTTAACGATTACAGACGATGATGATGAGTCTTGTTCCAAATACAAGTCAATTTGCATTGAATCAAGTTACATAACTAAATCACGTCTAGCGTTCACTGATTTTCAAGATTTCTATTCAGAGATAAATCAACCCAATGACAAAATTCAAAACACAAATTGAACGACTACTGAGCTCAATCAAGCTAGATTGGGAAGGCGTTTCTATCAAAGTGCATTGATAGTATGTATATTTGAATGAGTGTGGTTAGTTAAGTTGTTTATATTATAACACTTTAGGTATATTTTGAATAGAAATTGGTTACAATAGAATAATTTTCTAAAAATCTAAAATATTTATAAGTGAACTTTTCAAGTGTATATTTGCAGACTGCGAAATATATAAATTGTTATAACCTATTTAAAAAAACAAGAACACAAACTGTATACTCCCAAACTTACGTTTGGGAGTATACAGTTACGCTTATCTAATGAATAATATACAATAGACATTTTTGACGCTGCTCCTATACACCCCCAGGCCAGAGTATATAACGGAAAAATACTTTACAAAATTAACACGGCCGGTAGTCAAACCCAAGACCTCTGCGTTCCAAGTGAACTAAGGTCAACTTTTAAAACCCTAGATCAAATAGGTCTTCAATGTTTGTATCAATTTGATTTTCATAGACTTTTAACAAATTGAAAACGAAGAAAGAAAGAAGTGTAGATTTTTGTGACATAAAAAAATACTGATATTCAATGGAAACCCTATGAGTGTTTCAATATAATATTTATTGAGTCAAATTTTAAACAATTCTTGAATTATAAAATAGTTAGCCAGACTGATAACAATAATTATATATCTCTTTCTTAGTTCTCTCACCTTCTCCCAATCATTTGGGGTCGGTACAATATGTCTATTCCTTCCATACTCCTCTCTTCTGGCATACGACTTCTGTCACACCAAAAAATCATCATGTCATTCTTCACACAATCCATCCACCTCTTTTTGGTCTACCTTTACATTTGTAACCATCAATCTCTTTTAATATATTATTTTTGTTAAGATATGTTATCATTACATAGTTGTAAATTAGTAATAGTTTTTGAGTTATTTTGATAGAACATTTTAAAATTTTTATGCAGGTCAATAATATAATAATAATTTATTTATTGAAAGAGAACATAGTCCAATGCGCAGAACAATGCTACCATTAATATTCTTAATGAGTAAGGACAAACAGTCATTGAACTAAAGAAGTATATCGTTCATTCTAAATCCTATGTACCTATATATAATACCCTATAAAAGCTATATACATGTTATAGAAGCCTTGAACTTTAGGTCCCAGGTGTGCCATTTTGCAGTACAACAGAGTTCGTCTAAAACTACTGAAAATACATTTAGAATAAGGAAAACATAAAGGGAACCATTGGGAATTTATTTCGTTGTTTTACTCTGAATTAAATTTAAATAGGTGTCTGTGATATATGTATAAATAAATCATTTTTAACTAGCGGTCCCGGCAGATGTTGTCCTGCCCTGAAAAAACTGACTGACTTTGCGCATTTTATTGAGTTACGACCTTCTGCATTACGTTTGGACTTGTTGTGTTCGTTTATATTTGTACTTGTGTTATACGTGTTTGTATAGTTCTAATAAACTCTATAGTAATCCTAACGCCATTTTAATTCGAGTCTCGCGACTCGTAACAATATTTTTAATTTGCGTATTATCCATTTCAATATCTTGCAGATTTTAAAAGATATGATATTTATAATTCTGTGAAAACGAAGTCTCAAGTATAGCTAATAAGTATTAATTATAAAAAAATAATGTAAGATTATTAAGATTATCAAAAGGCTGGGCTTTATTTTGGCCAAAGAATTTGCATAGATAGCTAATGTGGTAATGCTGCCAACCTTCTATGCCCGTTTCCAACACATAACATTGGTTTGGGACCAATTTTTTTTTTTAATTTTTTAAATAGTTTAGAATAGTTACTGTATTTTGTACTATTTTAATAATATAACCAACACTATATTACTATGTCTTGCTAATCCAAAACTTTCACAATCGTGTGTTTATAATTAAGACTATGTTTTAACGGCCATAACCCCAAAATTTTATTTATTTTATTTTTATTTCGACGCTTCGGCCACTTTTCATTAGTAGTGATTACGGAGGACAAAGATGTCAAGTGTCAATGATTACTGTTAAAGTTATAATTTAACCTACCCCAAACTTGTTCAGTTTCATTGTTTATATTTTGTTTCTGGTTGATATTTACTTTATGGGAGCCATAAACAAACAAATAATAAACAAAAATTTAAAACATGGCACAAATACGGAACCTTAGTAAAGGGTTGCGTAATTGTGCCGTTTGGATTTGAAACATTAGGTCCGTGGGGTTCATCGGCAAAGAGTTTCTTCACAGAAATTTGCAAGAAACTCTTCGATGCCATCCGTGATCAGAAGGCTGGCACATATGTCGTCTAACGAATAAGCATCGCTATATAGCGTGGCAATGCAACCAGACTTCTGGGCACGCTCCCATCTGGTAGCGAATTGTTAGGCTTTAATCGCTTGGACTTAGGTATTTATAACTTAGTTTATTTTTAGTTTTTTATTCCTTATTTTTAATTATATGTTAAAAATCAAAAGAATATCAATATACAAAATTATTATTCAATTAAGGAAATGGCTTGTTATGGTGTAGTAAATTAAAATATCTCTGTACAAACAATGACCTTTTAACGGTTTTCTGTTATCGTTACATAGAATAGAATATACTATATTGGATAACATTAAGATGCACTTCAAGAAGTTTAAGTACAGAAAACAATAGGCGGTCTTATCACTAAAAGCAATTTCTTCCAGACAACCTTAGGATGGATTGGAAAACATTGTGTATCATGTAGGTTTTGCAATATAACTAGAATAAAAAAGTATACATATAAAATTTTGAAATGACAAGTATAATAGACATAGAAATAAGACAAAAATATACATATATTGATATATAAATAATAATAATTATCATAGTAATGTTGTATAGAATTACGTAAAGATGATCAATAACGAATTTCACAGTCTTCATCTTCTTGCGCCGATGAGTGGGTTCTAACTCAATATGGTACAAAATATATTTCTATCACCGGCAAATTAGTTTCCGGTCTGAGTGTAGTATATTTGTCATTTATATATGTTTTAATACCCTTAATATACATATTACTTAGATGCATAAAATTAATATATATACTCGTATATAGCACTGAAAACACTGGAAATATTATAGAGGGTTAAAAAGTAAAAATTAACGTAACATAATAAATAACCACATCTCTGTAATCAGTTGTTACCGGTGGTTAGTTGAGGGGTTATAAAAAAATAAAACTCAACGGTTCACACGATAAAATCCTGGATTATAGTAAAAACAAAGGCTCGTATACGAGTCTTGTAAACCAGATACGTGTACGCAATATAAATATTTACTTTATTACATTACTTTACGGAACGGAGAAAGAATACAATTTCCTGCGGCCGGGCGGCGTGTCGTAAGAGGTGACAAAACAACCCACAGCCAGGTTGTAGGGCATTTGCCCGACTGGATGGCTACCCCCTCTGGTCTAGAGTAGGCCGCCATAACAACCTTGAGTTGTATTCCGGCATAAGGGGCCAGGTTCCAGTCTCCCTTAAGATAGCAGCAGCGCATCTGTAGCACCTTAGGTGTTGCAAATGTCCATAGGCCATGGTAACCGCTTTCCATCAAGTGGGCCGTCTGCCTGTCTGCTGAACTCCTGAATGAAAAAAAAAACTTTAGTAAAGAGTAAAAAGTTATATTGAACTGAATGTTTATATTATACTTTTTAAATAGGATAAAACAACGTAGACAAATATTGTGAATATGATTTTCTCTTTAAATTAAATACACATTATGATAATAAACGGAAACTAAACATTATAAAAAATTACAGAAAGAATAGAGACAATAAATATGATAGTTATCCGGCGAAATCACTGTTTTTTTAGGATAGAATGTATTATGATTTTATCGCACAAAAAGATGTGTATGTCCATTATTGAAAGTAAATATAGATAATATACATATAACTTGTGTACTTATATCTCAAAGTCGCGAGATTAAAAGTAGATTATAATTTTCAAGTAAGTCAGATTGTGTCAGTTTCAAGTTAACAACATCTCATCTAAACATTGTTGTTACGTAAGTGCAAAGTTAATAAGAATAAATCACTACTTTCATACATGCCGGCAAAATGTATCACGAAAATATTTTTTATAAGACGTATCCCAATCCCAAACACGTGTATAAACTAACAGACAGAATAAGCCAACAGAGTCCCTTAACAAAAAATAAACCATTTTAAATCTCGAGCGATAATAGAAGGTAATACAGTTCCATAAGTGTTAACATATGGAACATATATTAAAACCATCAACCAGCTACTTTCACGAGTAATATAATTTGAAGAACATTCTATTACTATAAAGGAACGGTATTTAAGTGGACGTCGTATAATGTTAGAGCTCGTAGTAAGTATGTATTATGTTTTAGGTCTATTAGTGGATTTAAATTCTTATAGATGGAATGCAAGTAAAAAACTTGACTTAAAATATAGTATATAGTACGGCAAATGGATATTATCCAATTTATATAAAAAAAAGAGTACAGTGTTCATGAAACCAGATTCACAAATATTATAATTCCTTACTATTAAAATCTACCAAACGATTTACTTTTTACGTGATCGTGGCTATTGAAAAGTGGCCGAAAAGTTGGAATAAAAATCAAATAAAATACCTCGTCAAAACCATTAAAACGTAGTTTTATTTGATTTACTTTCCATTCAAAGTGTAAATATTATACTTTTCATGAACCCAATATGCTCATAAAATTAAATATGGAATATGAAAATATTCAATTAGGTAGAGTATTCATGAAATACAAGTTTCCAGCCAGTACAAAACAAAACTCACACAAAACCCAAATTAAACAACAGTGTCTTTTAAAATAAATAAAACTTCACTAAATTGTACGGGTTTTATCGGAAGGGGTCGCGATGCGACATCCCGGATGACGCAACCACCCCTCACCGAGGGCTCGAAGCTACTGACTGATGAAACTAAACCGGTACAGTTGGAATGTTCCGTAGACGCTTGTCGTCGGGACAGTGTGTAACCGCGCCTGCACCCCCTACAACCCCCGACACCTCGTTCCAAACATGCACAACTAAAGCTACTCACCCCCATGCAAGAAAGTGTTGTATGTACTTCATTTTCACTTGTTGGTCAAATCGTATGTAAATTTTGACTTTTAAGTTGATTTCCAATTTTATTAATTATATATGATGGTAGTCTTAAAAGGAATGCTGCAAGTCGTTTATTAAGTTCAGGGACTTATTAAAATGCATAAAGCGATTTTTGAATTAAACTTTTAATTACGTATTTTTTTCAGTCAGTCTGTATGTTACTGATGAAGTAACTTTACAATAATAAGTACTACAGTGCAAACAGCAGGATAGATTTATTTATGCTGGGTAAAAATTTCAAAATTAAATATTATAATATTAATTTAGTCAAGTAAAAAATAGTCCTTTAACATGTGGTTTTTCAATAGCTTTTTGAACAGTAAGATCGATTTTTCTCCTTTAATTTTTTTCGGTAGTTTATTATATAAAGCGCCTTCATGGGTTATGTTCTTTAATAATACTAAGGCAAATGAATGATAAAATAGATTTAGCTAACAGGGCCCTGCTTGAAAACAAAAGTTAATAACTTTAGATAGATAAGTCTATTTGATCTAAAATAACATTAATAACAATTATCTTGCTTTAACTTTCTTCTTGCGACAATTGCGTCATATTTAATAACTAAGAAGAATATTTAAGATATAGAGAAGAAAATGTTTTAAACTCTACAATTCTGCACTAAAATTGACTGAAATAACGGCTCACTTGGGTCAAAATAAATAATACACAAGTGGATTAGGAACAACATTGTCTGCTTTACCTAATCTTGTCTAGATAAGCTTTATTATGTTAGTTATAAATAAAATATGTTCAGGTTAGTCGGTGTCAAAATTATATGTAGTTAGGTGCCACCTTTTTTGTTTGACATGACCGCATTAGAACTTCAGATGTTTCGGTCGAATATTCCGGGAATCAAATATTTAGACGACAGAGTAAGCGGTCGACTTTGATATTCACTGCAGCAGAATCTTGGAGTAAGGTTATAAATTTCAAAATACAATTCCTGTCCTTTCGTAGAGAAGTGGACCAAAAATGAAGTAGAAATATTTATAGAAATGTCCCTAGTGATTCAGTGGCAAAGGTTTACGAGTCTCATCACAATGAAGTGGGGCTGAAAAACGAGTGACAGAACATAGGCAGTTTTTATAATTACCATATTCTTACAATTACCATATATTGGAGGTGGAGAAAATCAGTAAGGCAATCTGAACATCGAAATTACTTCCTTTCCCCTTCCCTCCAATATGCCTTGTACAAGCGTTGGCTGA
The DNA here is from genome assembly GCA_039645545.1 of Dendrolimus houi. Taxonomy (NCBI): domain Eukaryota; kingdom Metazoa; phylum Arthropoda; class Insecta; order Lepidoptera; family Lasiocampidae; genus Dendrolimus; species Dendrolimus houi. The sequence goes on from CM077132.1 coordinate 14,048,689, forward strand.
TAAACCTTCTATTGCCTAGAAATTGAGATGCCCCTAATCAACAGTACAATGTTAATGACCCAATATTAGTCTTAAATAAAAAGTAATTAGTACTTAGAGTATATGGATGTATATATTTAACATTACCAACAAAATCACAGTCTATAGGTATACAAACATATGAAAGTCAAATTTTATATAGCAGATGTGGTTAGAAAGAAATTTGATGTAATATGACGTACCTTCGGAAGTATTCTTCGAGGAGTCTTTAATGAAATTCTTCGATGCTCAGTTCATTTATTGTGCGATCCGTAGAACTTTGCACTGAATACTGGAATCGTCTAACATTTTTGACCAATGAAATGTACACAAAAAGGATGTTTGCATTTTCGTATGAATAACATGTCGCTGTTGGAATTTGTTTGTAATTTTTGTTCAAACTCAAACTTTTGATTCTGGATCGTTCTGTTTTGACAAGGCAAGCCAAATATAATGCAAATGTAAGTGTTATTATATATATTAAATTATACACATTTAAGGTCAATACCAAAAGCTTGTACCGCGTAAAACAAAAGGGATTTGAATTAAATTATAGGATCGGCCTGGTTGTTAACCGCAATAAAGTTGACACTTAAATAGGTCCGATGACTTTGAGACGGGACGGACTCACAAGGGATGTGTGGCAGCAAAACAAAGACACTCCACTTTAAATAAAGTGCCATAAAACTAAAAGAAAACGACCCGACATGTCGTCTTCGTAAAAAGAACAAAAAACAAATATATAAATAATGATTGTTTAAAGAAAATCAATCCAAAGAATATTTTCATGTTACAAATGCAGATAGTGGATATTTTATTAGAATACAGTATGTAAACGTCACATTGACTGCATCGGGCTTCCATGTTACAGGGCAATACAGGGATATACACCCGCCCTGGTTGTATAAAGCAAACTCACAGTTTCTGTCATATCGGTTTCCTATAATAATTCTAATTGTAACAAGATGAAATTTGATAGTAGAAATTGGTACGCATGTCAATGGTCTCAAAACAAGGGATGCTGAAGACCGCGCGAAGTGGAGTAAAAAAAATAGGAAATCGGACCCTGGACGTCGGAGTGAACGCTCCGAACGATGCCAGGATTTAACGTTCGGATGGTGATGGTGATGATAACGCAATTGAAAGTAGAAATATTGTGTATGCGGTAAGTACTTTGCTGCCAAGATTGACATTTGGGAGATTCGACGCCCATGCTTTAGGTATTAGTGAATGTTTCTACCAAATGAGACTGGTCCTCAAATTCAAAGTTGCTGAGCAGACCACGGCTCTTGTGTAAATATAAAACCCCAGAAGAGGATAGTTGCAAGACAACTAAAGTGACAATGGACCGATCACGCAGTCCCATAGGACAGATGGACAAAGGAGCAAACGAATTCTGAAGTAAAGACCGCGTCTTGGTAAACATAGTGTTGGACGCCCACTGGCTCGGTGGATCGATAACTTGCGCAAGGTCGACAGTAAGGGCTGGATGACGAAAACGGAAGACCGGGGATATGTGGTGCGATTGTGGTAAGGTCTATGTCCTACTGTAGACTGATGATAGTGCAAAAGTGAATTATATTATAATTTCAATAAATAAATAAAAATAAATAAATTATTATTTTTTCAATAAGTTATCGATTTTTCAATAAGGTGTCGACTATCGAGTTTATTGGCACGTTCAGGATTCTGTTGTTGCTTCCGAGCACTCTGCTTAGCATGGAGGCTATTTTCTTTCGCCAGAATATACTTCACTACTATTATTAGAATATACGAGCAGCTACAAAAATAGTTTAGAATATAATAAAAATATTAGCAAATTTAAATGTTTAGGGGACTGAAGAATGCTATTGAGAAAAGAGTGCTCCCAGATAAGTGCTTCATCGATGCATAAACTATGTTATTATGAAGTTGGTTCGGTTCTAAGGCGACGGCCGTTGAGCAAAAAGTGAATGCCTTTATACGCTGAAGTATTTATGGTATCGCTTTTTTTCCACGTGTCGTAAATTTGCGACCTTCGTGAGGGATCGCCGTATTTATGAGACAGATCGCGTGAGGAGATTGTATTGATGAGACCTTACGGCAATCGTTTTACTGTTATAAAATTCAAATATCATACGAGGAATGTATTATAAATATAATAATTGTTTACGATAAGCCGATTGATCGTATTTGTAAATTAACTGAAACAAAAAAAAAATATCGCGATGGGTTAGTGGGTAAGATAATGCGTCTCATTCCAATGATCAGAGTTTAAGTCGAAGTTAAAGGACCTTATAGAATTATATATGTCAGTAAATTTTCATTATATTTCATTTTAGAAAATTTTTAACGTAATGTGGATCGTTGTTACATGTATCACATACTAGCCGCTTATGAGAACATTTGAAGTTACGTCGACATTTAAATACCATATATGTTAAACGTACCAATCAACAAAAAGACAAGCAGTTATGGAGATCTAACCTCATTAGTAGGGTTTTTTTGGTCTATTATTATTGCTAAAAACTAAAGTTTCTATTATGCAGTATAGTAAAGTTGCCTTATTAGTTTTTTTTTAATAAAAATTGGCAGATAAACACACATATTGTACATACTCAAATTAAGCAAGTTACGCTTGTGTTTTGAGTAATATACTACGGACTATTCTGGGGCCGATCCCACACACCATAGAAATAATAGAGAAAATTCGTTTCCGAAATTTACCATGCCAGGAATCGAACCTGAAGTGTCTACGTTGCGGTGAGGTAAGTCGTTAAAGACTTCCCGCTCAAGCACAGAGGCTGTCTAAGAGCACAGGTGCTAGTAAGATTTTATCATAAAAAATTGAATAAGTATGTTGTATAAGAAAATTTGCAATAGTATGCATGAAAACGTATACACGTATAAATTCAATACACATCATTCTTCATTCCATACGTACCACATTAATACCTTCATTCTGACATTAATACTTTTATATTACCAACGTTATTCTTTTGATATTATGTGAAATATTTATTTGTATGATGTTATTTTTTCATTAATTATTTTAATTGGGAAAAAACATTTTATGGGCCTACTACGAACTGGCGGAGGTGGCATAGCTTCATGATTAGACATTTACTCTCAACAACTTTTTAGTAAAACATAGCTATACCAACGTAGACCATAGTCTTGTAGTTTATCTGCTTAGTCACGGACATGACGACTACCGCGGATTAGTTTAACGGACTATCTTAATATATTATTATGTGTATTTAAATATAAATGGACGATTTCGCTCACATAACAAAACCAATTTGACTTTAAGTAATTAAATAAAGGTTACTTGAGATTTAGTTCAGTAGAATTATTAGTTAAGTCGATTACAGATGAAAATGTTTTAAGATTAGCCCGTGTAGTAGTAGGTAATACAAGACCCTCATTACGGCATATTGTCTCACATTATGTCTTGATGAAGGGTCAGTTTACATACCACTTATGTTCGTACTTGGATTAGTTACTTTGAGGATTAAGCAGGTAAGGCCGATTCTATTGTGTTCGTCCTTCCAAATAGAACATTTGGCGTTATAGCGAAATGCTTGTGTTATGTTAATATGAAAACTTTAAAATAACCTACGCAAGCATATTTAAGACTAGCGTGCCTGTGAGGCCGGGACATCGTTCGCGCAGAATTTCGTCTCTGGGATGTAAAAGTTCAAGCAGAACACTAAAATGTATCTAATAATATCGACGGTCTGAATAGCATGTTACATCTGGCATAATAAATTCAATAAATTGGCGATATTTCTAAAACCCAATTTGGTAACTCTGCCTACAAGATATCGAAATGGATCATACATGGAAATTTAAGATAAAAGTTTCTTTTTCATGCCTAAAATTTTATTTGCAATCGGTTTTTTGTACCTACCTAAAACTGAAATGTATCACTTGTGACGAATCGAAATTTATGCGTGCAAAGCTCTACCTTGAAGTACAAATCATATGTCATGGCAATAGTACCATATCATACTGCGCTTTTTTGTAAACACATTCGTAGATTAACAACATGAAGTTCCTTGAAAACGATGTTAACACATTGAAATTAGCACACCACGAGTATGAAAAGCGTATTCCCTATGACATGTTAAGGCACCAACATGAGTTGCCTTGTATGTATTTGTCATCAATTACGGCGCCTTAGTGAACAAATCAGAATAAAGGTCCCTGCTCATTGCATCGGATACACTACAAATGGTATGTTATATAGTATACATTTGTCAAGCACATGACAAGCACCGCACAATTTTTGGGGGGAGAACTTTAAGCGTAATATTTTGCTATGTAATGTATATAGTATTTTGTTATGTACAAAACACTCAATACACTTTTGTTTAAAATGATTGTTGATAAATGATGATTGATGAAAAATTATCCTCTTAAAGTTTTAACGTAAAGTTAAGTAAGACGGCAACGCTGATGCGTAGGTACTTCCAGTTGCAAACCAACCTTTCGGTTACGCGAGACCTCAATTAGATGCGTCGAGAAGTGTAGATTATATTATTTATACGAAAAAAGTATTGTTTATGGAGAAAATCTCAACTTTTCGAGTTGCCACAATTTGGCTACAGCTCGGATGGAAAGACCTACATAAGTCCGGATTTCACCTGGCACATTTTTCCTTGAAGTATAAAACTTTAATATTTCTGGGACAGTGGTGGGTGTGTGTGTTTTTACAATATTCATAAATACTTGAAACTTCATTCTTATTTAAACTTTATTTTATAAAAGGATTTTTATTATATAACTCTTTGGAGGCCGACAGCAAGTTGTAAAACCTCCAGTTTTGCAAGTATACGGCGGTGATGATGATAACCATTTTTGATCAAATGAGCTGTTAGTTCATATGTTATGCTACGACAATAAAAAAGTACAAATCTCTCTCTATCTCTGTAAAATCAACGACACATTATGTACAGTACATAATCGAAGACTACGGTATTGGTCGGTGACAGAACGGTTTGATGGGCGTTGTATTATATTAAAGGGTGTAGTGGAAAAGGGCCTTGAGAGCCTTGATAAATCGCACGAGATATCCCAATGTTTGCAGGTCATTAGAGGATGTAGGGGTCTTGATCTTTGCTTTTTCACGAGAACGCTTCCGTTAGTCCCTTTGACGTTTCACTCAATGTGTGAAGGCACGCTTAAATAAATATCACACGTTTTTGTTCTCATGTTGTTTTGATTCGCATCATTGGCCATTTATTTCATGTAAGCTTACGATGAATTAATAAATGGATTATTTTATAAAGAAGACTAGAGTATTAAGTGTATTCAATAACAGCATGCAACTCATGTACATGATCTTTAAGTGCATTTTTCCTCTAATTTTCACCAGGTCAAATTAGTTATAACTAATACGTTTCAGTATGTAAATTAGGTTTCCCCCCGGGTACAACGCTGATGATACCCTAAGAAGTGCCTTACATGAAAACTTAATTAGATTTTTCTTATCTTCAATAAAAAAAATATCTAACTGATGGTGAAAACCGCTTAAAAATCCGTTGTGTGGTTTAGGAGTTAGCGGATGTACAGACAGACAGACGCGGAAAGCGACTTTGTTTTATACTATATAAAGATATTTAGTTACGTAATCGAATTATTGTAAACTAGGCACTTGGAACAACAATTCAGTCAGCGTCACGATCTTGGCAGTTCGCATTCCAACTGCATCTTACTATAGCATACAGGTCTTTTGCATATCGTGGAGAGACCGGCCCTCCAATGGGCTTCCTCTTATTTATAGAACGAGAATGGCGGGTATGAAATAGCTACGCGTTTGCGTATCGACAGCCTAGGCGCGGGTGACGACTGATGTCTCCGAAAGCCTTTATCCTCAACAAAACACAACTTTACCGCAGCCGGTGATCAGCAGAAACTCTCCGACGCTGGCGAAATAAATCGCTACATCCTTAAATTATTACCATTAATTATCCCATGTACAGTCGCGGAATGAAAATGTTCGTCACCTTAAAATAAACTTTTGCTTGCACGAGTACAAGAAACAATACTGCCAACATTTTAATGAATGTTAGGTTTATAAAATATAGAAACGTGAAAAAAGACAATTTCAATGTCAATAATGACAGACGCTGAGTTTCTTGAGTTCTTATTAACAATAAGAAACAAAGAGAATATAATCACTACGCTTCATAAGTATTAAAATCAATAAAAGATTTTACACGTCTAAACTATCTTCTTAGAGAAGATAGAAAATCAAACAACTTTGGTCTACGTAATTTTAAACTTTATTGTCAAATAGTTAAACATAATTTTCTATTTTTATTTCTATTTTCTAGGACATAGTTTGAAAAGGTAACATGTGCTTGCGAAACTTTAAATGAATCAATTTGAAAATTGGCGAACGTTTTCATACCACGACTGTACTTTAAAATTTACGTTTGCAAATCATCATATTCATCTGAATTTTATATCGAGATTGAGTTTCCTTTAATACAATTTTTATGAACTTCATAAAAACTTAACAAGCTGCTGACCTTTAAAATGGGAAAAAATACGTAGGTCGGTAAATCATAGTACCTACTACAATTATTAAATGTTGTCCAAATTGCATTCAAAAATTGCTTGTAATATAGATATTATTTGTTAAAATTAACAAGCCTAGGTGCGGTTAAATCTGACCGCTTATAAAAACAGTTACATCTTCATTCAAGATGTCAAAAAACTCAATAACAACACTAGGTCCTGTTAAATACATACCAATCTTTGATATTCATTAGAATACACGAGCATACGTAAACAGCATTCTATTTCGGGTAGCATTCCAAAAGAGAAATGTTATCGAATTTTTACCGTAAGATATCGTTGGCACGCTCAGAATTGTCCTCTTAAAACTAAATGCCCTATCCGGTTTGGAATGCGGGGAATCGTAAAGGTCCTTGACATACATCCCTTGTCAGGAATTTTATGGAAAGCAGACGCTAGTGCCGCTCCGGGACCACTTAAAGGACTTGTCGTTAATGCACAACACTCTAGAGAACGAGTAAAAGGATTGAAGCTCAATCCTCGCCACAAATACTCCTGTAGAGCATTAAAAATGGTTTAAATGTAAATTATAAATTACCTTTTCTAAACTACAAATGACTAGAGATTTACACGGGTTTCACCCGTATACCTAAACTTAGGCTTATACGGAGGAAACTAACCCGTTTTTGAGATAAAAATTATCTCATGTTTAACTCTGTTTAAATAAAATAGGTACATATCAAAACATTTTCATAACCGCCGGCAGAGAGCGACGTGCTAACTCACCATAATCAAATTGAAGATATTTTGAAGAAAGTTTAGTTAAAATGCACTTTAAGTAAATGTTTACTATATATGTATTTCATAATGTACACATAATAAATAATTCTTGTAAGCGATAAACGTACTTTTATAAGGTAGATTGATGGGTTTTATATGTCAGTTATCCCGATATGAAAGGTTTCCTTATGATATGTTGGAGAGATTATGTATGTTAGGTCAGAAAAACAACTTTTGTGATATATGCTTTCCGGCTAAAATTTGAAACTACGGCAGCCATGGAATAAAGATACGTTAGTCACTAAGCTACTCCGACGTCAGGTAAATTGATTCTTTAAGTTTTGCTTGTGTAAATTTTAAAGCTATATTTCATAGAAAATATTCCGTTTACAGAAAGAAAAACAAATGTTGTTCGTCGCTGTTAAATTTCATTATTATCGGTTCTTTCCCAACGCCATGAAGAAGCAACAAGCAAACATACAAACGTCACGTCATCTTCACATTTATATTAGTACAGATTAAACTCTCAACACTACCAACCTCTAATGAGTTTACCACGTATATTTGCGGCCTCATAACCTCTCAAAGGAGAGACGAAATACGTTGCAGCCTTTTTAAGCTGAATAATTTTACTGTAAGTATTCTTAACCGGATTTTGTAATTAGACGGTTAATTTATATTTAAATTCTCAAGTCTAAATTTTGTACACTTATTAATGTACACTATGTTGAGGTTTAACATTTACTCAGATACGAACATAATTATATGATGTTTTTTTATGTACTAAATGCGTGCTTTCTAGTATTTTTAAACGTTATGTAAATTTTGTTCCACATGTACGATCTCTAACATCTATAATATTATAAAATTCTAAACATGCCGTGTCTGTACATAGAGGGTATTAAAAAAACAACTGAAATAGATTATATAAACGACGGAGAATACTGCAATTTTTTTATATTTTTTGTCTGTTTGTTTGTTTATCTGTTTGTCGGTTTCTGTGTTTATTCGGGATTCACGTAAAAACTACTGGGCCGATTTTGATACGGTTTTCGCTGTTCGACAGCAAATTCTTAAACTTAAAATCTGCGCTACTTTTTATCCAGGGAATGCCACGGGATTTTTTCTGGGAGCAGTTTATTGGTTCGGGTGCATAAAAATAAGCTTATTCCGACGCAGTTTTCACTAAAACGATAGCACTGCTTACATTTTTTTTTAATACTGCGGTACTTTGTGTCCCGGGAATCCCGCGAATATTTCAAGTCAAGCGTGGACGAAGTTGCGGGAATATCCTTGTATTGTATAATAAAAATAGCCTGTGTTAGTATTTTGTATTTAAGAAGTTTTTACAATACAAGTACAAGCAACATTTGATTAATTTTATAATGTTGATCAAATATACGTCGCTGGTCAGTCATAAAATCACAAAATACTTCCCGTTATTATTAAACAACATCTAAAAGTAATGATACAAAACTTTAAATTATTTCTGTTGCTACGCTTGTTTCGGGGCCCATTTGGTTGGAATTTTAATTCAAACGTATAATAAAAGCTTTTGTATGAGTGGATTGACGGCGAGTCGTGGTATTTCACGCCCCAAACTAATTTATACTTCCTACTTTTTAACCAAAGACGCTTTGCACTTTACCGATCTATTCCATTCAGTTTAGACATGTTATGTTTACACAATCAATCTTCACGTTTTTAGATGCACTTGGGCATTCAGAATAGGCATTTGTCTTCCATAATCCTCGTTAAGCCGATTACAAAAGTTAAATGCTATAACACCGTGCATTTTTGTTTAGATTTATTTTTTAAGTAAAAATATTTTGTTACATAAGGTGTTTTTTTAATTCGCAATTGATTTAAAAGGATAGATTTATATATGAACAATTTTGTTCATTACATTATTACCCTCAGCTTTAAAGGAGTTTTTAGCGGAAGCTTGAGAAGTAACTTAAAATAAACAATAGTTATAGAATTTTGAATGATTTTTTGAATGTGAATAAAGAAATTTGGTTTTATGTGAAAATGAACATGTATGTAACATTTTGATTTGTAATAACCACCCAGTTGTTTAGCGTCAATAAAACTACAATTCGATTGAGCTGGTACTGATTGATACTCCTGGACAGTTCCTTCGTCTACTATTGTGGCAAACTTAACAAATATATAAATCTTACCGAGGCTTCGGTAGCAACTATCTCATTTTCTGGGGTAAAAAGTATCCTTTGTTCATCCCCATTATATGAAGTAATTGATTATTTAATAAGTATTTTAATTATCAATAAACAGAATTTATATGTAAATCCGAAAATTTAATATATTTTCTTGTACTATTTACATAACGATATTTAAAAGTTTTCGTTCATTGTTAATTTTGTTATCCAGATAACGTTTATTTTAACAATTGTAAACACAATTATAATTGCTAAATCGAAAATTATATTTTAAATTCACAACCCAAAATGTAAAACTACATTTAACTGAGTATTTTTTTTCGTAACGAGGCAGGAAGTTGAACCAAATTCATTCTCCCGAATAGCATTCATTAATCATGAATGAACCATTAATGGTTTGAATTGAATATATTTTCTGCATACATGAGGATAATTTTGCAAGGATTCGTTTGTTTGAATTATATCAAAGTGGGATTATTTGTGAACGAAAGGTAAATAAATTATCAGTAGGGCATTTCTTTTAGGGCCGATTTATCAATAGGCAAGTAAAAATAATCAGTCGTGTAAATTATAAGCTGAGTGAATTCAAAAGTGAAACCATTTGACTGATTTACAAATGAAACTGACATTTTTAATGTTTCCATGTTATACCATATTCTATGAATAACTTTTATCTGGTGATTGAAATATCGGCCCTTAGACATTTAACTCTTTTGAAAGGCGCATTTAGTCCATACAATACATAAATGCTTACTTATAATATAAATAAGTAAAATAAATAGGTCCAGGTTTAGTTCCTAGATAATTTCAGTCAATTATTCAAATTTGAAGGTTCGGAATCAATTAAATTGGAGGTGGACAAAAAAGAGATGTCTCATGGCGGGTCCTATATTTTACTATTCAGTCACTTGCTTTGATCCGTTGAATTTTGACATTACTTGTAGGGAGCTTATGTCAAATTTTAACCAATAATAAAGCAAATGAAGGGTTGCGAAGACATAGGAATACTTATATCTTGTGAAAATAACATTATTCAAAAATTTTAATAATTAAGATTGAAATTGGCGATTATCTTCTTCAATGCTTACACACAATTTCGCTCAGTTTATAATTTATATATCTTAGGTACTAAGTCCCACTTCTCTTCTTATCCCCTCGCTTTGATAGATATCTGGCCTTAAAAATAACTAGTGTAATCTGTAATAAAACTACGTTTAACGTTTACGATTTTTGTTATTCCGACGTTTCGGCCACTTTTCAGTGGAAGACTGCGGCCACGGCCACTGAAAAGTGGCCGAAACGTCGGAATAACAAAAATTAAATAAATCACCACGCTTAAAACCGTTAAAACGTAGTTTTATTATGTATAGAAGTCGCGAAAACTCAAGAACATATTACTGTAATCTAATTTATACCTACTACGGGTTGTCTGGAAAAGATCGTTTTTTAGCGATAAGGTCACCCTTTGTAAACAACTAGAATAGTCTAGTGCCTAAGTTTTTAAATAAATGAATGAATAACTTTATTGCACATACATTAAAGTACAATGAACGGTTTTGTCGCCAAAGCCGATCTCCTCCAGACTACCCTATACAAATTATTATCGACACCGACTACATTATTTACTGACTACATAATTATTAAATGGAAGATTATTGCATTCATTTAATTGCATTCGTCATAATTATATTATTAAAATTATCATTATTACAATAGTCATTTATTTATTACTATCACAACAGTAATAGGATACAATAATAACTTATCTCCGTATCTTTCTAGCAAATTGAGATGAGATACATCTCTGTGATTACCAATTGACTTTATATTCTAGATAAATTAATCGAATACCTTTTTTTTCTGTACGTAAGACTGACATCATTTCAAAGGGGTCAAAATGAGTACCAAACCGGTGTTTATCGGGGGTCTAAGTATTACAACGACACTATTAAAATATCATTACAACGGCATTTTGGTTGTTATCGACGCGGTGGAGTTTTCAATATCCGCATAAATTGTAAAATTTTCAACGCATATAGCAATTCGAGTATAATTTAAATACCATTATTTATTTATCTTTTACATAAAGTGCACACTTAAAAACTACATATGCGCTTAAAAAAGAACAAGTAGTACTTATTTATTTATTTTAAGAATACCAGCTATCTTATTTACAACATGGTTTTTACCAAGTTACTTTAAATCTATTAAATATTTTTAGGAAAATTAAGTTCATTGTCAACTTTATTATTTATCATTTATTTATCTATATTTATATTATACAAAAATAATATTAAACTTAAATTTAGAGGTAGACCATAAAAGAGATTGATAAATTGTGTGAAAAAAGATATTATGATTTGTGGTGTGACAGAGGACGTATGTCAGGATAGAGAAGTATGGAAGGAAATGACATATTGTGCCGACCCCAAATAATTAGGAGGAGGTGAAAGAAAAGAAATATATCTATATTTATATTCAAGAAAGCTACATATTAACCAGAAAACTGTTTTATCTATGTTTGTAATTTCAATTGTGGTATAAGGAAGAAACCATCAGCATCAGAAAGAAAGCAGAAAGAAAATAATGTTTATTTAGAGTTATTTAAAATTATAAAAGTCTACATAAGCAGTTTAATAAAAGCCGAAATTAACTAACTCTAAAAAGGCGCTAACTCAGCAAATGCTGGTTGATAACAACTAGCACTGGTTTTCCGTTAGTGCCAAGCAGCAACGTCACCTTCACAGAAGAAAAAAAAAACAAAAATAGCTAATGAACATTTAATATTATTTATATTTAGAATAACATGAAACAAAGAATAGACAAAATTTGAAAATTTTAATATAAGTACATAATAGTTATGAAATAATTATTGAAACTGAAAATAATGATTTTGAAAAATAATATTAGGTACGTTACAAACAAAAAGAAATTAAATTAAATAGAACTATAACTATGAAAAAGACTCAACCAGGCTTACTAAAAGGCGCTTGTATCAAGTGCGAGATCTGCTTGCTGCATTTGGTGTTCGTACAGGAACGCTTTCAGTTTAATTTTAAAAATATGTGCATTTCGAACGGTTCTTATTGGTGGCGGAATATTGTTCCAGCGCCTAGAAGCCGAATACCGGAAGCTGCCTTTAAAATCAGCTGAATGATGTCGCAAAGTAATAAGCTGTACTGCACATTGCCGTAGATTAGTAGATCTCTGTGAGCCTGCCCATAGAGGTTTTTCAAATAAATACTTAGGTGCTTTGTTTTTAATTACACCGAATAGACATGCGAGATGAAGCTTACGACGGTGTTTCATTTTAATTATTGAATAATCATTTAAAAACGGGGTCACATGTCCTCTAAATGGTATTTCAAAGCAGAATCGGGCACATGCATTTTGAACTCGTTGGATGAGTTTCTGTGTTCTTACTAAAAGACGAGGACCGATAACTATATCAAAGTAATTGAGCTGAGATAAGATTAACGACTCAACCAATCGAATTCTGAGACTCTGATTTAGATATGGTCTGATTTGGTATAGCACCTTAAGCTTGTAAAAACATGTTTTAACAGACTTTGCTACATGTTTCTCAAATTTAAGGTCGCTGTCAATATGTAGCCCCAAACTAAGAGCTTCAAAAACTCTTTCAACCACATCACCCATGAGCTCTATGTTTATTGAAGGATTTAAACCATTAAGCTGATATTTACTTCCAAGGATGAGGTATTTGGTCTTAGTCGGGTTAAGTAATAAACAGTTTTGCTTGTACCACGTGGCTATACTTGTTTAATTTAATTAGTCATCGTTTAATTTTCTAATAGCCGTGTCAACCTCCGACGGTTTGCAAGAAATATACACTTTAGTATCGTCAGCATAGATGTGAAACTTGCAGTACTTTATGTGGTGTATAATGTCAGCCGAATACAGGATAAAGAGAATAAGACCAAGTATAGATGCTTGCGGAACCCCTCTATCGACCAATAGCCTGTCAGATAGTGAGTTAGAACCGTTACAATTATTAAGACTTACAAATTGTTGACGGTTACCAAGATAACTATAGAACCATAGTATTGATTTGCTATCAAACCCATAATACCGTAATTTCGACAGTAACAAATTAATGTTAATTGAGTCGAAAGCCCGGGAAAAATCAAGCAATACAAGCAAGGTACACATACCTTCATCTTGAGCGCAGAGGATATTGTCAGTGACATCGAGTAGAGGTGTCACCGTGCCGCGTCCTTTCCTGAGTCCTGACTGCAACTCAGGTAGAATAAGGTTGGCTTCCAAATAATTTGTTAATTGCTGACATACCACTTTTTCCAATACTTTAGATAGGCAGGGTAAGATACTTATCGGCCTAAGATCTTTTAAGTTTGCTGGATTAGAGGTTTTGGGGATAGGACGAACAATTGCAAGCTTCCAAAGGTCAGGAAAGGTGGAGGTACTAATGGAAATATTTACGATATACTTTATAGTTTCCAAAGTGTAAGGTAGTGTCATTAAAAGCATATCTAGAGTAATTAAGTAACAGCCCTTTGCATTGAACTTTAGACTGCTAATGACTTTTTGTAACGTATCTGTATTGACCATTTTCATACTAAAAGTTGTATCACTAAATTTGTTATTATTGTAGAATGCCAGTAAAGAAGGGCATACATTTGAAGTGCCAGGTATGTTTAAAAAAAGATTGTTAATAATATTAGGATCATTAAGGTGCGACGGAAGTTCAATTTCAACATTGGGCAAAATAATATTCTTTAAATACTTCCATAATAGTTTTGGGTTTTGTATTTTACTATTAATATTTTGTTTAAAATAAGCCATTTTCTGGTAATATAGTGCCTGATTTGTTGTGGATTTTAAGCACCTATAGTAATCTTTTTTGGTCTGTAACTTAGTCTTATGATACTCCATTAGTGCCTTATCACGTAACCTCATCATCAATTTTATAGTGTCAGTAATCCAAGGATAAGAACGTTGTTTAATAACAGTGGATCTTACGGGCGCATGATAATCAAGCAATAACAAAATATATTGATTGAAAACTTCAACTACTTCATTGATGTCACTCGACATTCTAAATAGGTCCCAATTTATAGATTGCATATCAGCTATGAAGTTGTCCATACATATACGTTTAAGTGGACGATACACTATTATACGAGGTGTTGGTCTTTCTTGTTTTATGTTAAATTCGCATGCTACCAGGCAATGGCCGTAAAGACAACCTAAATGATCTAAGCAATTTTTTTAGACTGCAAATTGGTGCCGACCACGTCAATAAGGGTCTGTGAGGTGTCCGTAAAATGTGTAGGTGTAGATACAATTTGGTTAAGATCGAAACAAGATAAAAACGTTGTGTAAAATGCAAGGAAAGATTTGGGTAAGAAAGTACCAAATGTACCAAATATTAACTATTTGAGCAGGGTTTCCCCTTATTGTTCAGCCTTTGATGTGAATATTCACACAGCACACTAAGCAATGAACACAGTTTTTTTTTTTTTTATTGGACTTGACTTTATGTTGTTGGTCCGAAGACCTCACAACTTTACCGGAGTTTTCGGGGCGAGTGCCTTTGCGAAGCGAAGGCGCTCGAGCCCGGGGGGCAACTTGCTCGAGGGGGCTCCCTAGGGAGTTTCACCTCAGCTGGACTGTTGCCGTGAGAGGGGGATGAATCTAATGATGCCCACCATAGGGCGACACAATGCACTAATTGAGAGCGGGCGACGGGTAATATAAGGCCCGAGAGGAAGGATCCCGGCGGACCGGGATCGGCGGTTCGCGGTGGCCTATACTATCTTACTGCCGTTTCGCAACGTGTTATGGTTGGGAGAGAAGAAACGGCGAAAGAAACTTCCCAGCAACACGCCTAGTCTATCCTATGCGGGGGGCTGTGTCTCCTGGCGTCCCTCGCGGGGACGTGGAGAGATCGTGATTGGCGGCGTCGACGCCGCCGTCTGTGTCTGTCTGTCGGTGCCTGCCAGCCTGCTGTCATAACCGCGGGCGGGCTGATCCGAGCCAGCCGTTTTGTGATATCGTCGACCTTGTCCGTGAGGATGTTACGCGGTCGTCGCACGAGAGCCTTTCGTCGAGGCTTATAATCGGACGCGGACACGACGAGGGGATTTCGATGGTGCGGCGCTAGATCGAAATACTTACGCGAGAGCGACGTAATGTAGTTTTTGATGGAGGGAAGCTCCAGATCGCGGTGGATGTCGACGTTACGCATATAGAGGGGAGCACCGACGGCTCTGCGCATGAATTTATTCTGAACGATTTGCAGTTTCTTTAAAAGGGCAGGCTTGGCATGGCCGAATACCACACTCGCGTATGTCATGATCGGGCGGATGCATGTTTTATATAGAGTAAGCTTGTGTCTGAGGGACATTTTGCTTCGTTTATCTATCATGGGTGCTAGACGACCCATCACAAATCGCGCTCTATTCCGGACTATAGTGATATGCTCGTTGAAGCGCAAGTTCTGATCTAGGTGACACCCAGGTATTTGGTGTACTTTGCCCAGGGGATCTCTTGTTCGTAGAGCGAGATGGCTTTTAAGCGAAGACAAGCGCGTTTGGGAGAGCGAAGCGTGCCCGGGGAAAAGAACATTGCTGCGCTTTTCTCCGGGTTTACCTCTATCCTCCATTTGCGAAACCATTCGCCTAGTTCTGTTACAGCTACCTGTAGCCGGACGCAAGCCATTTGTCGGTTGTGATCTGATGTATAGAGTGCGGTGTCATCCGCGAAGAGGGCCAACTCTACATCTGGAGTTTTTGGGATGTCGCTGGTGTACAGCGTGAAGAGTAGTGGAGACAGGGACGAGCCCTGTGGTACACCGGCTGTGAGTGGGTGAGGGGACGAGCGTGTTCCCTCCACTCGAAAACGGAAGCTACGGCTCAGGAGGAAGTCTCGCAAGATGAGCACGAGTCTGTCTGGCACACCGAACTGGTACAGCTTGTAAATCAAACCGTTATGCCAGACCTTGTCGAAAGCCTTAGCTACGTCAAGGAACAGTGCGGCTGTTCCTATAGGGCGAGGGCGATGGGCAAAGTGGGATAGTATGTGCTCCGTGATACGGTGCACCTGTTGGACGCATGAGTGTCTGGCACGGAATCCAAACTGCTCATCGGGTAGTAGATGTTTGCTGATGGCAAAATCTCTAAGTCTAGAGAGGATGACCCTCTCGTAAAGCTTGCTGAGTGTGCTCAGTAGGCTGATTGGGCGGTAGCTGGACGGTTTATTAGCCGGTTTTCCAGGCTTGTGAATACCGATGACGTCTGCTTCCTTCCAGATTGCGGGGAAAGAGCAGTTTGTTATGGCGGCATTGAAGATGCTCACTAAGATTATAATCAAGTGGCCGGGGAGGAGTTTTAACACGCGATTGTTAATGCCATCGATCCCTGGAGCCTTTCGCGGTTTGAGGGACTTGATCAGATCTTGCACTTCTTCCACCGTGACTGGGTCGAGTGTGATTTCCGCTGGTAAGGAGGATCTACGTTCGACCTCGGAGTCCACCTCCGTCAGGTGTGACTGGTCGACGTTTTGTGTAGTGGGGGAGCATTGAAGCTCTAGACTCTGAGCAAGGCATTCGGCTTTCTCCTCATCATCGAACGCCTCGGTGTTGTCGGCTCTTTCTAGCGCGGGTATGACAGTGAGGGTATCTGATTTGAGAGCTCTAGCCAGCTTCCAGTACGCCTGGTGAGTTGGTTCGATATCTCTCAACGTTCTGTCCCAACGTTGTTCCCTGACTTCCCGGATACGTAGTTTGACCTCGCGCTCTAGTTGGCGGAGTCGGACTCTGTTGTCTTCGGTGGGATATCTGTCGTGAGCTCTGGAGGCGGCTCTCTTTTCCCTCAGCAGTACCCTCACTTCGTCCGGCAGGCATAAGTGGCGGTCATCCTCTACTGGCACCTGTCTGGACGAGTTCCGCACTGCGGATTGAAGGTGGCTGGTGAGTGCCTCGATCGCCGTCTCCATGTCTTGGTGGGATTCGATGTGGTCCGGGATGCGGTCCAGGTCTTGTGATTCGGTTGCCTTGAGGAGGTCCCCAAGTCTCAACCAGTCCACAGAGGTCCTAGTTTCAGATGTCTGGTCCGTCTGTTGTCCTAATTTGAGGATAACCGGGCGATGGTCAGAGTCTATATCGTCCATCGTTTCTATCGAATGGAACTGAAGAGTTACGCCCCTCAGTAATGCTAGGTCGAGAGTGTTTGGGGTCCCCCAGTCGCGGTTGGGGGGATATCGTGTGGGGGTCTACTACTACGCCTTTTATACGAAAAATGCTACCCTACAAAACAATAACATTGCATCATTGCTAAAAATCATAGTGTTGCCAGGATCATAAAAACAATTATAATAATTAGTTACTAATGCACTAAATTATCTATGACGATTGTCTATGTCATATTAATATACACTATGGTTCTCATGACTACTGTGATGGACATCTTGTAACAGTTGTAAATTTAATGGTTTTCATATCAATTTTATTCAATAAATTTATGTTAAAATCTCCTAATAGTATTAGGTAACTATAGTCGGATAAAGAATTAATAGTGTCAGAAAGAGCATCAAAAAACAGATCAACACCCATGCAAGGAGGACGATATGCTGTGCCGATTACTACCTTTTTTCCACTTAGCGACATATTCAACCACATTTGCTCCACGAATTTATGTAGCGGGTCAACTGGATGAGAACTAGTTCGAATGGATAAGCCTTGCCTCACATAAAATCCTACTCCACCTCCACGAGAATGCACATCGCGTGGACGAGGTATGTGACGTAATCGGTATCCCGGCAAAGTCGGCGCACGACCCTCTTCACCGGCTCTAAGCCATGTTTCATTTATGGCTAAAATATCTAAATCATGGTGCATTGCCGAGGAAATAAAATTATCATGGTTTGTGCCTAGAGAGCCAGAATTATAGAAACCTACCTTTAACTTTTTAGTAATCATTTTTAATTTTTAATGTAAAGTTTGATTTCGTTAAGGCAAAATAGAGAACAAGCAAAAATGTATTTAGTATTTCATAACAAATCATGATTATATATTTTTAGGTTGTCGTCTACTTTGGTTGTCTATTCTTGTTAAACACAATAAATATTCTGTGACTGTGCGTGTATTTCAATTATGTATCTAGTACGTAACTTAATTGCGATGTGGTACATATTATAATATAATTTAATGTTATAGTATAAATCAAAACATGAATAGTTATAGTAGGATAACTTAGTTACGACACATAAAAAAAGCAACATTAACATTACATAGAATAATAAGCATCACCATTTACTTATCAGGTATACATTTTTCCCTATACAATCTTCTCTTTAATCTTAACACCACTAACACAGAAAATAGTATTTACGAGAGCCAATGGCTCAGAACTGCAGTCACAGCGATATTGTGTGCGAACATTTCCATAGATGAATAAAAGAAAAGTCTCAAGTTACAGTCAACAAAGCAAAATGTTGTACTTTGCTCCTTGTCTACCCATATTAGAAAGACATGTGACTGCACTGCAGGTCCTATTTCAGAATGAATTAAGAATTGCAGTTTCAAACTGTCAACGCGTTTAGATAACTGTACCACAGGGACAATATCTGTGGTGCAAAGTCTGAGTGTTTGGTCACTGAAATAGCCGAAGGAGTTAATTTAAATACAATGTTTGTGTCAATTTTTTACAAAATGTATGGAAATAGGAGCTTGTTTGGATGGCTACCAACCATGGTCTAGAGTCTGCCGCCATAACAACCTTGAGTTCTGTTCCTGCATTAGTGGCCAGTTATCAGTACCCCCTTTTAGGCCGGCAGCACATTGTTAGCAACGTTCTGGTCCAAATGTCCATAGGCGACGGTAACCACTTTCCATCAAGTGAGCTAGCGGCTTATCTCCTGTAATCCAGCAGTAAAAAAAGAATTTAAAAAAGGAATTTCTTGCTTCCTACGTGTACATAACATCTAGTGAACTGATTTCTTAATTAAGGAAATATGTGTGTATTTTCTAAAAATGTTTTATTTATTTTTTAAGTTTAAAAATTTCGAATAGAAAACAAACAAATTTATATTCGAGTTTATCTATTAGCATGGATTTCACAACGTTCTGAATTGTTTTTATAAATGTTGCAATAAATGATGATATAATTTGATATAAAATATTGCTTGTACTATGTGCAGTTCATTCCACTTAACTGAACTGCACATAGTAACTTAAATACACTTCCCTAATCTTTTAACATACGCTCCGATAAAGAATAAATAGCCCGAATTCTTGCATTAAGCCTTCAATATGTCTTCTTATGCGCGGCTTAAAGTAATCTTAAGCTAAGTGTGATACATTATTTCTAAAACAAACTCGTACGCATCTGAAGGCCGAGGCTTTCGCGGAAATCCCCATAAAGAAAAGTGAACAAGACTTAACCATCGGGAGATAAGATACATGATCGTATCAAAATAAAAGATTTTGTCCTTTCCCTTTGTTTTTTTAGATATTACTTAATGATAATCTCTTGAGACCTGAATCGTGCCTTCGCCTTTATCTAGATTACTTTGACTTCAATGCCGATATCGGATAGAGAAATAGAATAACCTTGAAAACAGGACGAATTAGTCGATCGTAATCTAAGGATTCAGTAGTCTCATTAATTATACATATGTATTTCGCCATACCCTGTTTTTTTAACAACTCTACGGACTCGAGTTCCGTACCCATTTACAACTTAATTTCTAAGAAAAAATTTAAAATTTATACACGCTTATTGGTAATTTTAGTTCTTGTGTGTAACATTTATTCAATGATATTTGTGTTGTGGTGTACCTTACGAATAACTTATTGTATTAATTTATTCTAATTTTAATACTAAAGTTATACTAATGTAGAGTGTATCTTTTACATGCTGGTATTGTGGGGAAGTGCATGTGCACCCGGGTGGGTAGTATCGAAGTAATGTTAATAATAGGGTATGATGGTAGGGTTACCATCATACCCTATTATTAACATTACTTCTATACTACATTTTTTTATTGCACGAGTTCAGCAGACAGGCAGCCGGCACTTTCGTGACTCTTTTTGTTTTACTATCAATTATTTTACCATCAAATACCCCATAAAATATATGTAATATTTTTGTCAATTACAAATTATAAATTCGAAAGTTGGGATGGATATTTGTTGCTCAATCATGTCAGAATGGCTGAACGGATCTGGATGAAGTGCACAGAGATGATTATATATTATGTCTGAAATAGCACATAGGCTACTTTATCGGATAAATGTACGGTTCCCGTGGGATAACTAAGGCGAGCGAAGCCGCGGGCGATAGCTAGTAATTTAGTTAAGTTAATTTTATTCACATTCGGAACTTTGAAGAACTCTCCTTTAAAAACACATCCGATATATATCATATAGCGTAGAACGATTTGTAAGACTACAACATTGTATATTATTTACAAATGCTCTTTGGCCTTTGGCATTATTTCTATAAAGGTATCTTCTGGAAATACTCGTTATATAAGACCTTGGAAATTTCACCATTAGTTTACATGCTCAAAGTAAGGGTATAAATACTGAAGTAATGAACCCCTGAGCCCTAATTTGCAAGCGATATATACGACACAACAAAACCTTCTTCGGTACTTGTGTGCTATAAAACCCTCTATGGCAAGAATAACGAGCGTTATAGGCATCCTTCGACTATTTGTCTTAATGAAATAAATAGGCAATAATCCGTTTTTGTAGTGCTTTTACAAAAGTTTGTGTTTGAGCATAAAACATAAATGAAATACCTAAGAGCATTTAGCTTAGGTTTTATTTGAATGTGCTTTACAGACTTTACACTATAAAAGCGTTCTAAATTTGGAAAAAAATAGTGACTATTATGGGACGCCGAACTTCAGGAAAAACCCACTTTTTTTTGCAGGGGTTCAGCGGACAGACAGACGGCCCACTTGATGGAAAGCGGTTACCATCGCCTATGGACATTTACAACACCAAAGGTGGTACAAATGTGCTGCTGCTCTCTTAAGGGAGACTGGAACCTGGTGACTAATGCCGGAAAACAACTCAAGATTGTTATGGCGACATACTTTAGACCAGGGGTGGTAGCCATCTAGTCGGGCAAATGCCCTACCACCTGGCTGTGGGTTGTTTTGTCGCCTCTTACGACAGGTCTCCCGGCCGCAGAAAATTGTATTCTTTCACCGTTCCTGCACGAATAACATTGAACGATATTAACAGTTTTATTTCATTTTCAATATCTGAGCACAATTTCAATCGTCAACTTGACACTTCACTTTAACCTTTACAAGTACACAAATCGCGGTCGAATAATCCTTTCCAACAAACATTAGCCGTTTTATATTTTTTGCGCTAATCCACCGATTTCCGTAAACGGTGAATATCTCAAGCGGCGCCATCTTTGGACAGCGAATGTCTGCGGGAACAAGGTTTTCATACCAATACAACTACTTATTTTCACAATGTCAAAGTTATATATCGTATACGATTACTCACATAGTTCCATATAATTAATTAAATTATTATATGAGTAATTACGACAACTATAGTTTCATGATATCTCTAATAAATACATATCAACTGCTATATATTAGAATAGAATAGAATATACTTTATTGTACAATAAAATTAATGACATAATACACAAAAACAGCTTAGAATTAGATACAAATGGCGGTCTTATCGCTGACAGCGATCTCTTCTAGACAACCTTGGGATGGAGAGAGAAATATGGCACAAAAATTTGGGCAGGGTTTGCTATATTATATTTATATATTTTAGGATGCCAACACTATTTACTTTGTAAACTTCGATTCAATTTCTATTGGATTTCAATTAGAAAATAGGATATGATGAGACAACGGCATGTAAATATAATATGTACATATATATATATATATATATATATATATATATATATATTGACTTGCATAACATAAATGTACATAAAATTGTATATAAAAAGATGATCTAAAAATAAAAAGTTATATAAATTCACCTTTGCTCTTTTTAACGAAATAAATATAAAGTAAATTTTCCTACACCTATTTATTTTCTGACGATCTTTGAACATTTCTTTGTGTCGATAATATTTCCAAGTAAGAAATATGAGGAAAGCAAAAAATATAAAATTGGTACGAAGTGGGAATACACAATGACAAGTATGATTTCATTTACTTACATTGGAATGTCTTTTTCTTGAACTATGATATTGTTTACGTGACAGCATCGTCAATTCTGCCATGAAAAATTGTATCTTCATATAGTTATTTCTATGAAAAACGGCCTTTGCGGTTGACGGCCTCTATGATTGAGTGGGCTAAGCCTTTGCCATCCTGCCTTGCTCAAACGTAGTCTCCAGGTTACATTTCTGCCATGGTAAATTTCGTAAATGTAATTATTTACGAAATTAACTTGAAAGACCAAGACCGCCCTTTGTACACAACTAGATATTTTTTTGTATTGGTGTATAATAAAGTGTTATCTATCTATCTATCTATCTATCTATTATCCCTAGTATTTTTAACCGACTTTCAGAAGAAGGAGGCTCTCAATTCATCTGTAGGTTGCTTTTTTTGTATGTTCGTTACAAGATTTCTCCGACAATTGTGAACGAATTTTCAAAAAAATAATAATTCTAAAGAGTATCCCTCCTGAATTGGTCCCATAGTTACCATGTCAGAATTTGATGAGTGGATCCCAGGGCAATTAAGAGAAAACCACGAATATTGTTAACCGACTTCTTTGTTATACGATATCTGGGTCAATTGTGGGCCGATTTTCAATTTTTTTCCATGAGAACACCGATATGTACATAGTTATTAATTTTTATGTATTTATAAATTTTGCTAGGTATAATACATACCTATATACTGGTTGTATATGAGTCTGTAAAATGTTTAGAATGAAGAGTTTCGTTAAATTATTTGAAAACCTTGACTTCAGTAAACAAAGTCCTTTAATTTCTCAAACAATCTACAAGTTTCAGAGGAGCCTTGAAAAGAAATAGCGAGGATGCTAAAACAAACATGAAAGCAATTAAACAATATAATTACAAACACAGTATATCTTTTTAAACTTAATTTCACGCTCTTTTATGTGTTTTGCTTATAAAGAAGCGTACCAATTACAATAAGCTAATATAGCTATATCTAGTTCAAATATACAAATGTGAAAATGAAATTATTTTCTCGCTAATCATGGCCTTGGATATTTGGATTATTATAGGGATAGAATATTTTTCAGAACAGGATATTTAAGAATTACAGCGGGATACGGAGGCCTTGTGCTGCCAGCCGTAACCGCGTTAAAAGAATAAAAAATAAACAAACACAATGACAACATAGTTAAGCTTGAGCAGAAAAAAATGTGAACGTATTGAAAAATCGTCTCCTAAAGTAGTTCAATTTAAGTGTAACAGTGGAAGGACCTAAAAGAATAAAACTTTATACTTTGTGATCAAGGTTACTGAAACGTGACCGAAACGTCAAAATAAAAATCAAATACAATGCCGCGCTTAAAACCGTTAAAAATAGTTCCTATATCGTGTAATAGTCGCGAAAGCTTATAAAATACTTTATATTGAGTTGTAAACACGGAAAGAGAATTTCCTCCATGGTTGTAAATTTAAGTAAGAATTACTTGATGATACTGATTTTAAATTACCCAATCTCTCCTAATATAAGAAGCCAAGGCTGAATTCCGAAGTTCAGTGTTTGATTATTAACTGATTGTTTGCCCATGAGACTTAATATACCTCTACATTTGGCAGCTGACAGTTCGAATTGACGCATCAACGATGTCGCTCAAAGGCAGCTGATAACCAAATGCAGAGATAGCCAAATCAAACTGACACAGCAATCGATTGTATCAGCAGGGAGTTTGGTGCGATGTCTGCACAATTAATCGAGGTATTAATTAAAATTGGCGACAGTACAATCGTCGAAAATCAATTACATTAAAAAAATTACTTTCGGACGTAAGTATACTTATATATGCAGGGTTCTTATTCTAGACTTTGGTACAAACTTCGTAATTTTGGGAATAAGAAAGGCATAATTCGCATTTCATTATAATATGATTGTAAGCCCTAAAGCTATAAAAATAATAATAATAAGATACAGAAGGCAGCACTCTTGGACACGGCACGAATTTTGAGAAGGTTCCTGTCTCTAGAGATCTAACTACCGGTAGTTTGGACCCAGGTCCCGCTGCCGGCGAGATACAACATTTTTTTTTATTAAATATGTATTTTAATAAAAGAATAATGTTTTGTATTTTTTTATAAAAATGTCTTTATATATTTTTCAAAACAGTATATTTTATATTTTTGGAATTAAATAAATGCTTATAATAATAATCAGCAGACAAACACACATATTATATATTCCCAAGCTAAGCAAGTTACGCTTGTGTTATGGGTAATCGGACCACTTTGGGGCCCACGGACTAGGATCGACCATACCATAGTCACCCCACCCAGACCATAGTCAATAACAGAAAGGTCGTTTCTGAAATTTACCATGCCAGGAATCGAACCCGGAGCCTCTGCATTCCAGCGCGTTCGGCTGACTAAGACTTAGCCCGCTCAACCAAAGAGGCCGTCGTTGTGATAAAAAAATGTACAATTAGAGCAAATATGCAATTCAATTAGAATATACAAAGTATTTATTAGAAAATATGTCATATCTCAACTTAAGGATCTACTCCATATTAATTTCATCGAAAATAATTCTAAATTCTACTTAAATTTTTTTATTTTCATTTTTTTTATTGCGGGAGTTTAGCAGACAGGCGGACGGCCCACTTAATGGAAAGTGGTTACCGTCGCCTATGGACATTTGCAACACCGAAGGTGCTACAAATTCGCTGCTACTCTCTTAAAGGAGAGATTTACATTTATGGAGAGGACTATGATTTTTATAGTTTCGGGAGCTAATAATATCTTTCCACTCTCCACATTCACGATTATATTTACAATTCCCCATACGACTACGTAGATTATAAACTTTCAATCCTTCGTTATGTTTTGTGGCAGCCACCCATAAAATATTTATTTTTTGTATTTTCACTACACTATTGAGTAGCGGCGAATATTATTTCATTTCATTATCATATTACTTCCGAATTTCATCCATTCAGACCTAGAAGTTTCTAACCAAAATTAACTGGCATATAACCAGACAGACGAATGATGGATTTCAAACAGGTTCCATTTTAGCCAAAATGGCTACGAATCCCTAACAAGGGACTAATAAATAAAACGCATAAAACCAAAATAAACCAAATTACTTCATTGTAATATTAAAACGAACTTTTACATCTAATAGCCCATGATTTCCTATGGGAGTTTCGACATAAAGGTCTGCAGATGATGTCATTACGGAATCCTTATTAATTTGACTCGGTTCTTTGTGTAACTCGACCAATGTAACTAAATGTACATAGATAGAGTTATATTTAATACTTATGGCCGTATTCACGTAGCTTAAAGGACGGCTTAAATAATGGGTAATTGAGATAACAATACGAATATACGTACATATTATTTTTTATTAATTCTCTCAACTTAAACTCTACTTTACCGCGGAACAGCATGGAATAAAAACAGTAATCTCCATATACAGGTCTCATATCCGATATTTTATTTTATCATCAACTCGTATTTATGGTAACTTTCTAGCTATTTGAGCTACTCTCAATGGCAGGAACGTCTGACTAATATAGAGATTTTTTCAAAGCTCTGTAGAGATTAAGAATGAAAAACATTACGAGTGGATAAATCGTATATACCTATATACATGGAATAGTCCAGTACCTGTAATATAGTAATATCACCTTCGACACGCAGTGTAACTAGTGATAAGTAAGAGGAACTTGCGCTTCGACGAGCGGAATGTGGTACAAAATTCAAAATGGCGTCAAGGAATGTTAAACTATTCGAATCCCCTGCTACACCTGGGTTTATGTTACTATTAGTGACTGTTCCCAATACAACTTAGGGCCGATTTTTCAATCATCAGATAAAAATTATCCATCGAATAAATTATGACCTGATGAAATGTAAAAGGGAAACAGCTCAACTGTTTTATTCACGAAACTGTATTTTTTAATTTATTCATGTTTTATTCTAGTAGATTAATAACTTTATCTAACGGTTGAAAAATCGGCCCTTATACAGTTAGTAGCACCGTCAATGATTAGCTACATTATTGTATACAGGAGTTATACCTGTCAATGTTTAACATCATTAACAATAGCGCATTTCAAATAACACATTGAATCCTTGTATACATTTGTGTTACACATTCACTAATAACAATATTACCCCAGGTGTATGTAACAGGGAAGCATAGCGAAGATGTTGACACCAGAAGTCAAATCCGCAAAGCGGGATCCAAGCCCCTTTCCATATAACACCAATAGATGGTTATACATATACTACTTCATTTGCGTTTTCCAAGTCTTTCTCCTGACTATGCCAGAAAATTATAACAGAGGTTCAATTAATCAATCAATCAATCAATATCTTCATTTGTAAGAATGTAATTTATACAGATGTTATAAAATTTTACATGCACAGTACATTCTACCACATAGGGGTATTCAAAATGATTTAAATACTATAATTAAATTTAGATTAATATTCTAATTTAGGTAAATGTCAACTAAACTTTATTAATAAATAAAAAAATGTTTGTCCAAAAAATTTACAAATAAATTACTAAGCTTTTCCATATAGATTATAACGATAAGAATTGTTCAGGTTGGTTGTTGGAAACGCCAGAGAGGTCACCGTCATTAATGTAACATGCATATTAGATCAAAACAGCTGCCTAAGCGGTTAAGTGGGGATAAGATTCTAATCCACGTCATTGGAGTGAAACGCTACAGCTACTAAGCTGCTCGTATTCAACCTTTATCTCGCTATTGCTGACGAGATAAAGAAAAAGCAAGAATATTTAAAAATTTGATTTGAGATTAATGTTTGGAATAGATTTAAAAAATTACTCTCTTTGTAAAAGTCTATAAAATTACTTAAAAAATATAATTTTATTGTGAAATCCGGAATTCCCTTTATTAGTAAAATCCAAGCTACCGGCATTCCTACTAGTTTTCCCAGCTACAGGTACAACTTCGTTTATATAATATGTAAATTATTACTCCATAATAGCAATATTACTACTCTTTAATATAATGATCATCAGCAAATTGCCTTCGTCTATATAGATTTGACAATTTGAGACTATATTAAGAGTATTTTTCAACTATCGTCGTAAGCTAAAATCGTCAATAAACCTTAGTAGAACCATATCTTTTGAACGTATTGGTGCAAATGGAGCCATAAAATGTGTGAGCGAGACATTGGTTAAATAGAAATGGATCGGCTTTTGGCTAAGTATAATTTTGTCACTTTTTAAGGGTCCAAAGCCAATTTTTCAGAAACAGAACCATTATACAATAACTATGACCGTCCGTCATTATTTCTATTCGTACG
Organism: Dendrolimus houi; assembly: GCA_039645545.1. NCBI lineage: Eukaryota > Metazoa > Arthropoda > Insecta > Lepidoptera > Lasiocampidae > Dendrolimus > Dendrolimus houi. The sequence goes on from CM077132.1 coordinate 14,076,686, forward strand.
TGTATCTATGTTCATTATACTGCTTAAAAATTATTCGGTATACGAATTAAATTTGTCAGTAAGTTGCACTGTGTATTTTATCGTTTCTGAATTATCTAGTCTAAACGAGAAATACCAAAAATTATAAATGGATGCCACGTTTGAACTGAAACATGATTTTTTTTGTACAGAAGCATAATTTCTTATTGCTGAATGGTTCTTGAAAACTCATAACAATGTGCTTTAATAAATAATTACTTTGATTTAAGTCAATAAGTAAGGAGATATTCGATTCCAAACTCCTAAACTATTCTGTTATAGTGTAAGTAAAGTTTACCATGGTCGGGGTTCCCTTCAATGATTGGCACTCTTATTAGTTTATATGCAAAACATAAGGAAATCTTAACCTCTTATTTTATTTTGAATATATTCATATTTTATTTAATAATGAAATTAATAATATTACGATAATATATTCTTAATATTTTGAATAAATTAACGGGATGCCAACCAATGGGGGGTTGCTAGTTTCCCCTATATGTGTGTAAGTTATATGATGCTAAGGAAAATCTCTTTTGATTTGATCAATGGGGCGTAACTCCGTTAGGGTCAGGTATAGTGACTTAGTTTGATTTATACGACGCGATCAAACTGTCGCGCAACATAAATGCGATTGATGGCGAACTGTCGGGTACTCAACGAGATATCGTTTGGTCGGATCGCGATTGACGGGTTTTCTACTTTGAATTTATCGGGCCACTGTTGATGTATGCATCATTATTTAGAGCACAGAATGGTATGTTAAAAGTTACAAATAAGATGTGTTTGTTTTGTACAGACATTCTTAAATTTGTCAAGGAACGTTATATTTGCGATCAATTATAATGAGAGCAGAACATTCAATTCTATATTGCTAGGAACATTTATTTTATCATACTAGATTCTTCATTGAAGATCAATTTACATAAGTATATAAGCCGTTAGTTCAAACGAATCGCTATGAATAAAAAGAACATCATTAATTATTTCTTATATGATCTTAATTGAAGAAAAAGAAGCCTAAAGGCATACAGATTATTTATCTATACACCAATATGATATAAGAAATCCTCGAGTTCGTAAGATGCACTTCCCGAATACAGCGCGAAATGGAGACGATAAAGTAGTTAATCGGACGCCTCGATCGCAACCAAAATCTCTAACATTAGTACGACGATTAGGAAAATAAATCTTAAACACCTCCTGAACTTTTCAATAAATTACTTTAAAAAAGATATATATATATATATATATATATATATATATATTCAATAAAAAGAAATCAGTAAAGTTTATGTCGGACCTTGCAAAATAAACTTATTGGAAATAATGTTCAACGTTTATGTTATTTGACAACGAAAGTCTGAAAGACGATTTTCGTTGAAAGTGTACCATTGTCATTAAAACATGAAAACAAAAATCAAGATTTCGTTTTCTATTAATAAATTATCTAGCACCAGGTATATTTGGTCAAATATCGAGTCAAACGAGTCAAGTTATGATTCATTTCACTCGAAGTAAAACTCGTGTTGGATATTCCTACAAATAAATATATGTCTAAGCCAAAGAACATAAAGTCATGAATATACTCGTACTACAAGATCCCATAATTTATAGAATTGAATTCTCGATTCATTGTCACAGCACAACATTGTGAAACAGAGTACGAGTTTAACAAACAGTTATATTGAATCGTTTCAAAGTTTGTATGGGAGTTGAATTGTATAGGGCGATAACTTACACATGGACTTTTCTATAATATGAAACTGGATGAAGTACTCTTAAATAGTATTTATTAGATACAGACGAAATATACGTATAGGTACGTCTAATTTAACCAAAGACAGATTAATAGAACAAATAATATTCAAAACAACTAAAATATCAGCCTATAAAAGTTCCAGTGCCTGTCTCAGGGACTCCCCAATTTCAGGAGTGCATACTGTACAACCACGCTTCAAAAAGGCGGCTAGACAGTTTCACACATCGGTTTCTCGATGGTTTTATCACGCTTTCCTTCTTCGCCAGGACGTTGTGATTGTAACAACTTGCTTATTAGGTAACAAAAGCCTAAGCACTAAAATCTCTAAAGTAGTTTCCAATATGTGCTGGCCACTCTGGGTTCAACTGAGATATGTAATTAATAAGTGCGTTAATCTACTTAGTTTCAAAATTCGGCAGTCTTCCAGGTGGAAATAATGTTTGAAATTCACATACTCGTACGATCAACTTTGTCGGAGACCGAAGTTGCGATGGTCTCGAGCTTAATGTCAATTAAAACTCAGCCACCGTGCACACCGCCTCATTTAATACATTAAACACTTTAAATAGCGCGTCCAAATTGTCTATAAATGTGAATAGAAGGTTTATAGAATTATTTAAATTTGTGTTGTTCATTAAGACACTGAAGATGAAAGTGATTGCGTAGTCCACTTAGCATAAAATTAAATATCAGGTATACTTAATAATAATTCAGATCAATTTTCTTTAAAAGTATTTTTAATTTCTACAACCTTGATTATTATCAACAAATAAAAGAAATTTTAACATCTGACTAACCATAGTAGGTACACTAAAAATCAAACCTCATTTCCATGTATGGTGGTTATGATGATTTCATCCGAATTCTGTTTTTACCAAAATGGTTATGGAAATCTAAGTATAATGTAGATACCCTGTATAAAAGCCTGCACTGACACAATAACATAATTTCGCTTCGCTCGGCAGATGGTATATGATGAATGAATAAGTTAGGCTTAGGGCACAATTCAACTCGTCCCCTATAGAACAAATATGTTCAAACTGCAGTTATGTAATAGTTCATACACATTTAACCCCCATACGTCGACCCTTATAATAACCGTTCGTGCCATAACTCTGCTTCAGGTGGAATCCCACAAGATTAACAGACTAATAACTCAAAGTACGAGCATAACTAGGAGCCATTCTAATATACATAAATTCATGTTGCAGTTAATTTATTAATATAGGTTTCTTATAATTATCCTGAGATATGTATATAATTTTAACAAGCTTTAAAAGAAATTCGATTCTAATTACACGGTTCTTATATTAAAAAATTACGATGTATTTCCCCTGAAGTGAAAAAAAGCGGAGACTAGAAGCGTATCTGTGAAAAGCATCATAGCTCTCATTTTCCAGTATATATAGGTCATATGACATAGTATACAGCGAAGTAAAGTAAGACTGAGCGGGGACATTGTCAATTAAATTATTAACACATTATTTGTCTATTCCTACACACGTCTTTATTCCACTTATCTCTGGTGCAGTGAATATACGCCGTTTTTTCAGGCTTGTAACAGTCGGATAAATTGTAGTCTATAGACTACCGTATATAAGAACATTGAATACCTTAGCTGTTTCAGTGTTTTTAATAAATTTGAGAGAATTATACTCTTACTAGCATGATAAATTTAATAAAACCATCGAATTAAAATATTTAACTTAATAATTATACAAAGAATTGTAAAAGTTAGAAATTTTTCTAGATATATCATTAAAATCCCGCTTCAGTAAATATACGACAACGCACATAGACCACTATAACTTTACCAGTACGAGCAAACTTTACCCTAATGCTACCGTCTTGCAACTAAACTCAATGCTCAGCTTTGTTATAATAGAGTTACCCAGTAAGGTATTGTTAGAGCTCTGTTTAACCAGACAAACAGTCTTGAAATTATCTTTAGTAATAAACGTTGGTTAAGCAGTTAGAACTTCGAATTCAAACTTGCCTTGCTAGAGCATCTTGAGCTACATACCTGAAACAAACAAGAAACAAAATTATAAAAAGATTTATAAATAATAATATCAAATTATTAGCCTTGTTCTCTAATTAAAAGTTTTAGATGCCTCGTTAAAGTTACTAAATAGTTTTAATCAAACAAGAATTGTAGTTATTTAACAAAAAATGAAAATGATCTTTAAAAATAATCTAAAAACACAATGACATGTATACTTTTAATCGTAATTCTATTATTATAGATTTTCAACACAATTTAAAAAAATGTAGTTTTATTTAATGTATTATTACCGTGTAAAAGGGAAGCACAAGTGGCAGTTAAATGGATTTCCAAAAACTTTTAGATGGACAAGATTTATCGTTGAATTTAAGAATATTTACGTCTTTTCTGAAATAAATTACATGACATTTGACATTTCATACACTCAAGAAAACTCTCTCTAGAATACCTTCGTACTGTTTTAAAAACAGTTTAGCTATATTTTTGTTCAACCACCAGGTATTTAGTAAGGCCAATAACGACTTACCTAATTTATTTCAGGTCGTAATCGCTTTATTCATAGAGTAACTATTCACAGATAACATACAAAACTAGCTTACGTGACTTTATTATAGTACTTAACATAGCAAACAAAACCTAAATTTAACCACATAGAAGTGTATTGGGCAATTTTTCGGTTAGTTCTAGGTATTTTGAAGATAATGCTGAATCGAATGTAAATAATAAAGAATAAAAAAGCTTGGTAAATGAGAGTATAAAGTTCTCGGTGTTCCAGAGTAAGTCGCCTAATGGTACTCGAACCAATGTAGAAATGATATCATCAAAACCGTAAATCCGTGTTTTTAATACATTATAGCTACCCTATTGGCCAAATAAATGAATGTAATAATTCTAATACAGCCCTAGAAATTTTCTGAGTAAAAATTACGTTATGATTCTTACTCAGAAAGAATAAAAGACTTGTAAATTAGCGAAAATTAATTAGAATGGACTGTGTGGTTTAGTGATGCGAAAAATCGTTATAAAAGCTAAAGAACAGAATGTTTAAACTATTTATATCTTATATTATTATATATTTCATCATCACCCCAGCGGTAAATCCCGCATGCGTTCGGAGGTCCGAAGCCACTTCGCGCGGTCTTCAGCGTCCCTCATGAGACCAATTTATACGCATATCATCCCTTACTACGTCAAACCAGCATTTCTTGGGCATATCCCTTTGATCGTGTCCTGGCGCAGGCGGCATGACTAGATATTTGCTAGTAGAACTACGTTTTAACGGTTTTAAGCGCGGTAATTTATTTGATTTTTGTTATTCCCACGTTTCGGCCACTTTTCAGTGGCCGTGATCACGGAAGACAAAAGATGTCAAGTGTCAACGAGTATTGTTAAAGTTTTATTTAGCCTACCGCCAACTTGTTCATTTTTATTATTTCGTTTTAATTTTGTTTATGGTTATTATTATATATACTCTATACTCTATGGGAGCCTAATCTAATTTAACGTCGGAATAACAAAAATCAAATAAATTACCGCGCTTAAAACCGTTAAAACGTAGTTTTATTATGTATACAAGTCGCGAAAACTTAAGAAAATATTAGATATTTGTTCCCCGCGTAACGAGCCGATTTCCGTAACATCTTATATTATAATAATTTTATATGTATACTAGCTGTGCCCGCAGAATCATACGCGTGGATATTTTTTCGCGGAGCCCTTTAAAAAAAGGTCAAAATTGAGCCCTCCGTTTAAGAGATTAGCCAAAACATCCATACAGACAGACAAAAAAATGATTTTTGTGTACCGTGTATATTATTTCATACGCTTTTAGTAAAAAGCTGTTATTTTGACATTACAAACAAATATTTCAAATTTATTTATCTGTATAGATTGTATATATCTATCATTGCGAACTTAGTTGACAATAAATCTTTTTATAGATTACATCGTTATCTGTAAATAGTATAAAACAAAGTCGCTTTCCGCGTCTCTCTATCACTTTGCTTATCTGTACCTATATCCGTTAACTCGTCCTAAACTACGCAACGGATTTTTAAGCGGTTTTCACTGTTAGTTAGACAATTTTTCGAGAAAGGTTATATATATACTAGCTTTTGTCCCCAGCTTCACTCGCAATATATAAAACTCCTAATTAAGTTTTAATGTAAATAAAATACATTGTTCCCCTCTTCAAACCTTGTAAGGAAACTCTTCCTTACAAGGTTTGAAGAGGGGAAAACGCTAACTAAATGTTTTAACATTTATTACAAATATTGTTTATAAGAAATGACCAACTGTAACATCTAGTTGTTCTGAAATAATTGATATTAGTGATAACATCCACTTCATTCTTAAAGTGAATGCAATAAAGTATATTTTATTCTGCACTCAATTTTGAAACAGCTGTTTCAGTATCAATCGATTTTGATTTAAAATTCTATATACATTCGACATAAAACAATGAATATTTGTACAAATATTTATTTAGACATCACTGGAGCAAATTAACTAGAGAAAAGATTGATTACTTAGATATTTAAGTCCCATCACTAGTGTAGCACATGGCTTAAGAAGGAAAAACATAATTGACCAAGAAAAGCCTTAAAAAATGAAGTAAGCTGCTTTATTTAATAATTAATTAATTTACGCCAAAGAAGCGACAGAATAGAGAAATTGTGGGCCCATCTTGTCATAATTATAGTATTTACTTGTACAGAATTAAGTTTTTTATTGGGCCGCTATCTTTCCTGGTATTATTTTTTTCATGCTATTCACTTTTTTTCCCGGAAACAGGTCGGAAGTCTAGGAGATTCAATTCAATAGCTCTTTTTGGATACTGTTTTTTTCTCTTTACCCATAAAAAGTGGTTATTAACATAAAGGTAATCATAGAAAAATATTTCCCTATGTTTAAACCTAGCGAAAAATTAACTATTATAATTTTGATAAAAAAAATATAATTATATAATAAATAAATGCGAATATTTTTGTACCAAAAACCACTCTAAGAAAAATCGCCTACGTGACTAGTGTAAAATCCCTACCTTATTTCATGCTTCAGAGAGCTTTCAAACATCTGCAGACGAGCTGTTTTTTGGCGCTTAGTTTTAAATATTTCAATATGGACACTCTTTATTATAACCACAAAATAGAAGAACTTAAAATCGAAGCATAAAAAGTGGACTAATAACAGATATCACTTTTGTTAGAAAATTTATTCGGAAGTTTTGTGTCAAATTTATTGTTATTTTTCCGTATTGATTAACAAAACAGTGGGTAATATTTTTTGGATTATTAAATCCATTTTCATTAGAACATCTTTCATATTCTCGCTTTCTTTCCAGGTGACATAAGTCAAAGATAGAGAAAAGATTTAAAAATTCCCTAATTTACTTATCAACCAAGTTCTTCTTCATTTTTGTTATGTATGTAAGCCTGTGGTATAACAATATTCTATTCTATTTTGTTCTAAATGGCGCCAACGCATAGGCATTGATTTTGCCAATGACACATAGAGTGTCAAGTGGCAGGTGTAAGAGAATTTAAAGGAAAAAGGCTTGAATCGGTAATCGATTGCAAAGACCTTCTGTCATCCTGTGGACAAAACAAACATATGTTAGACTATCTACACTATAAATGAATGTTATTAAGCATTAAAAATTTATATAAAATATATACATAAACATTATCATTTAGGGTTAACATAGAGTTTAGACTGACAGGGCGGGAGAAATATCGTGGTAAGATATCATAGAGCGGGGTTTTAATTTTGTTGCAATGGAAGAAAATATGCTCCAATGTCCCTTCAGCTAATCCACATTCGCAAAGGGAGTGGTCACGAACCCTGATCTTGGCTAGGAAAACTGAGGAACAACAGTGACCCAATCTAAGGCGTATTATACAGGAAACATTTTTTTTAGGGAGATGTCGATGTCGGAAAAGCCAAGGTTTTCTGGGTACAAACGGTTGTAGTTGGCCATAGTATTTTTCAACAGTCTGGCGAGATGTTTGCCATAATCGGTCCCAAGTTTCATACATCTGTGAGCTGGCCCGGGCACGTATGTCACGAGGAAAGCATTTCCTGAATTTAGGGCAACCTAGATGAATGGCTTCCCTAGCACAGCCATCAACAATTTAATTGCCTTGAATACTGCAATGGCCGGGAATCCAGGCTAAGACTATTTTGTGGCCAGCAATGTGGCAGCGATATAGTGCCTCTTTGATATTTAAGGTAATTTCTGAATTAGTTTTAGAGTGAAAAGGGAATTTCAGGAGGTCTTGGAGGCAGCTTAAAGAATCCGAAAAGATGATGCATTTACTCAGGTTATGGGATTCTATGTAAAGAACAGCTTCTAAGATGGCAATCGATTCACCTGAAAAGACAGAATTAAAGAAAGGGATGTTATAATTGAGAATAATTTTGTACTTTGGAATCCAAACAGCGGCGCATAACAATGTTCAACTTTAAATATGGTTTTACCCGCTTTGTGTATGTAGTTTCTGTCAAGTATTAATGACTATTAGAGTTTTAGAATAATTTTCAAGAAAATTAAGGAAATTTCAACTCATATAATACTCACACTTCGATCACATTGGTCTCAGCCAAATTGCAGGTCTCCGTCCTAAAGCAAAAGAAAGAAGTATTTGTGGCAACTACCGTACCACATAATCCTTGCATAAAAGCTATCAAAACATAGCCTGTCAAATCCCCGCCAAAAACATCCAACTAGAGCTACTCGCAACTACTGAGTAAAATTCAAAATATACACGGTTTAAAATACAAATATGATTCAGGCACTCAAAACGAGGCTGTTATAAAAGTTCGTCTGCAAAGACGCCACTCATAAATTTAAATCTCGCTGATTTTGTGTTTTTTGACAGATGTTTCGTTAAAAATTCAGAATAAAACTACTGTGTCCCGTTTTTGTTACGGCATACATTAAACGATTTTCATCAAATTAAATGAACAAACATTTTTTTTATTTATGTACATACAGGTTCGCTTTTGTCATCATACTGATAGTAATTAATAACGCGGTCTAGAATATAGTACGTATCTCACTATCCGTGCAGGAACGGAGAGAGAATACAATTTGCTCCAGGCCGGGCGGCCTGTCGTAAGAGGCGACAAAACAACCCACAGACAGGTGGTACGGTTTTTGCCCGTCTGGATGGCTACCGCCCCTGGTCTAGAGTATGCCGCCATAACAACCTTGAGTTGTGTTCCGGCTTAGTGGCCAGGTTCCAGTCTCCCTTTAGAGAGCGGTAGCATATTGGCAGCGCTTTTTGTGTTACAAATGTCCATAGGCGATGGTAACCGCTTTCGTTCAGATCGGCCGTCTGCCTGTCTGCTGAATTGATGCAATAAAATAAAAAAGTTATCTTTAGAGAACCATTCATTGTGTGTGGACCTACATGCACTTTATTATTATTATTTTTTATTGCGAAGCCGATAAACGGGTAGACGGCGCACCTAATGGAAAGGGGTTATCGTCACCTATAGACGTTTGCAACAGGGAACAGAGAGGGTGGGCTAAAGAAGATGGGATAGACGGATCAGACAAGGCATGGAATAAAGGAGATAGGGTTAAGAAAATGGAAGAGAGGGAAAGGGAAGTGGGCCATTTGAACTCATACTAAAACGAAACACAAGTTCAAGGCTAACGGTTTCACTCCGATATTCGGAGAAAAATATATCAAGATAATGATTCCAGGGTGACTCTACCGCATCGCGCACTTAACCGATTTTTAGCATATTTATTAGTCATAGAAAGCTAAAAATAATCTTATAAAATTATTACTTTTGTAAAGAAAACCTTGCATTGTTCGATGTCTCTAATAAACTTTCAGTTATATTGAAAATGTAATATCAATCAAAACTACAGCTCCCTACAAAGTTATCAATAGATATCCCTAACTTCGGACTAGATAACGTAATAACACAATTACAGTGAGATATTGGAGCTTTAACTTGAGACTTCATATCTCAAATTTGGATCGGCTCATTCATATTCCCAAGTTGGATTATTAGTACAAAGGTATAAAGATATTATATAAATTGGAAAAGATTATACAAGACTAAGAAAAATCTGTAATCTCAATTGATTTAACTGTCCACGTCCCAATTAATGGGAAATTAACTGGTCGTCTTATTAACTTAGGAACGTTTTCTCATTTTCCAAAATGGTACAGCTTCCTTGATTCTGTAAGAGTAATTACGTTTGTGTATACGTATTTCCTTTATAATTTTTAAACATTTGAACCGATTTAGATGTGAATAATGTCATTAAAATCCCAATATTATCTATGATGTGAGCTAGCTTAAATTATAATTATTCGAACTTGTATATTTAAATAAGAGACTAAAATTGGGATGTCAAATTTAGGAGTAATTATATTACATGCTATTTTTATACCTACATATTAAAACAAATAATAATACTATAATAAATAATAAATTACTGTCCCGGTGGGCTTTGTGGCGAAGCCTTAGGTGAGTAGCGGCCCCCGTCCGTACGTGCCTTATCCAGCCGGCACGAAGTGGAGATCGCTAGAGCTAAGACTCAAACTCCAGGGTCGAAGTGATAAATGGCGTAACGTCGGAAGTAGTTTCGGTGAATCTGCAGCCCACCTCTCCATGCCCCTTAGCCAGTCACACCCCTTGCCAATCTGGTACGGCATTTTTTGAGGCCCATGCGGAGAATGGCGAGACACTGTCAGCCCATTTTGTTCATGTTCCTCGAACATTGTGCCGGGCAAACGCCATAGTCCCCATACTCTCAAATCCCTAGATCCACTAAAGCAATTCATCCCAATAATCCGGTACATGTTTTTTAAATTTCCTAAAATAGTCCTACACTGACCGGGGCTTGTCCTTGGGTTATTTTTAATGGTGTAGACCTGGATAATCGCCGGGTCGTGTCACGCCACATTTACATTAAATTTATCTAAGAGCCCTGTACGTGTCGGCCTTCCCATAGCCCCACGCAAGTCCTCCAAAGACTGGGCCACTTTTGTGGCCCGTGGTCTTCGAGGACATACAAAGATTTTATTAAGCAAGGGAAACAATTTTATATTAATTTCAAATAGGAAACCATATATTCCATTCATTTTTATTTTACAATTACTTAAATAATATGTAATCAACTATTAGATATAGTTGGTAAAAAAGTAATAAAACTAAATTCCAAACACCCCAAGTTTTTATGACGAATTGAATCATTCTCGACTATGACATTCTTTACCCGATAAATTCTAAAAAAGCCTATTTCACCGCAACGTGGCTGCAAACTCTGACTATAGTTGCTCACATTTCAAGACCTACATAGTTGTGAAAGACTAACTTTAGCCGGTAAGAGTCTTCTCGTGTAAGATAATATATATGTATACGTAAGGAATATGGTTAACATTTTACTCCCCTTCGAGAATTTTGGGATTGAAAGTGTATAAATAAAATGAGAAAAAGTGTTATAGCAATAAGGGAGTGAAAATGAAAATTAATGTATTTATTTCAAAATCGCATCCTACAAATTACTTATTGAAAGTCAAGAGTCTACCACCGCTTCTAAAGTAATTTTAGTTAGTGTTAGGAGAAGAAGCTAAGCAACAAACTGTCCAGCAACATAATTTTACTTCATAATTATTATTATTCTTTTTTTTATGTAGTTTATACTAATACAAGGTTTAACAAACTAATTTATATGAATGCTTGGTGGCGATCGCATTATACTTATTCGGTGCGGTCGTCTAAAACATCTTTCGTCGTAATAAGCCTTCTCGCACAAACGTTGTTTTACTAATTTTTAAATTTTTTATTGTTAACGGATAGTCAAATCAACTGATATACTTTTTATCATCTTACAAAAAGCCACAGCTACGTAGATTTCGTACGAGCGTATATACTTATACCACCGTTAGGAAGGCTCCAATGGCTCCAAACCCCGCCACCGACGGGTAGTTTACCGTCGAGTAGGAGCCGGGCAAAGAGGTTTTCCTCGAGGCCCCAACCTCGTCGCCGCCTCAAATGGCCAAGAGGAAGAAGACCACCACACCATGTACTTATGTCGTCACAAGTTAGTACAAGTAAAAGGAATCATATAACACATTAATTTTGTTTAAACAGTAACGAAATTATTTCTATCATAATATTTTACAAGTAAGATGGTAAGATGTTATTATATTTTAACTTTTATATCTAAATAACGTTAAAATTTATTGCAAAATGTGTCCGCAATCCTCATTTATTTGTTTCTAGATGAAAACTATATTACTATAATAAAGCTAAAAATATAGAATTTATGTACGCATTCAAAATGTACTAAACTAATTCATTTGTATAAGAATTTCATACGAGCCTGGACTTCATTCACAGAAAACGATGTATCCAGTTACTGAATAAGCATTTTCATCCCGATATTTTTTGTCATTGTAGGTACTCACTCTTTAACACTGCTTTTATATTATGTAATAACCACATAAAATCTTTAGTCGTCTTAATATTGACGTAAGTTCACGTGACACTGATATTTTTCATTTAAATGGCCACAACTTCGCTTGACGTCCTTAAAGCTACTTAAAAATATATGAGAACATATATATTTTTTTATTGCAGGAGTTCAGCAGATAGGCAGACGGCCCACTTGATGGAAAGCGGTTACCATCGCCTATGGATATTTGCAACACCAAAGGTGCTATAAATGCGCTGCTGCTCTCTTAAGGGATACTGGAACCTGGTTACTAATGCCGGAACACGACTCGAGGTTGTTATGGAGACATACTTCAGACCAGGGGTGGTAGCCATCCAGTCGGGCAGATACCCTACCACCTGGCTGTGGGTTGTTTTGTCGCCTCTTACGACAGGGCACCCGGCCGCAGGAAATTGTATTCTTTCTTCGTTCCTGCACGGATAAAATTATATAGGATATTATAAAACCCTATCAAAACTTTCAAGTATCTCCAACGATAAAACCGATAGTTGCGCAGCCATTTCTCGTGATTTTCATTCGATTAAGTTTGTCACAGTTACCAAAGCAATCTAACTTTTACCTGCCTTTAAACTCGCAGTTACTTTAAGCTTCATGTCACCGACGTAAGATTTGCTTATAAGTTGGTAACATACAGAATAATTTTACATATATCTGTTATAGTCAAACATCGAAGCTCTGGCGCTCCTAAGTTTGACTAGTCAAACCGCAGGTCTGACATAAAGTCTTAGTCAAAGTCGAAATAAATGAGGTTTTCCTGCCTTTGACTAACGAAGTTTTGTCTAACCTAGGAGAGACTAACTTATACAATCATTAAACAAGTAACAAATGCAGTACGAGTCGACGTTTGACCGAATCTGCCTTAGTCGCTTCTAGGATCGACTAGGCAAAGCCCGACACAGATTATTTTAAGTTCCACGTTTGACTAAAAAGTTAGGTACTTCTAGGTTTGACTAAAAATACTTTAATTCAAAGGCCGAAATTGGAATTTATTTCGGGTTTTGTCGAAAGGCCTTGGTCAAACCTAGGATAAACCAGTAATTCTTAAAAGAGACTGCATATCGACCTTTGACTATAACATATCAATAAAATCCTAAATCAGGTTTAGCTGCAGAAGTCAATGTTTAAGTATAATAAATCCAAGCTTTGAAAGACCTTAAACTTTTGATCTAAAACATCCATGTAGGATGTTAAGTTACTAAGAATAGATAAAGAAATTAGATGTCACATATAAAGTTAGTAATAAAAATATATGCAATAGGCTAAGAAAATTTTAAAAAAAGTGAATAAAAAAAGTGAGAATAATGATAAATAAGTGAAAATGCTCCTAAAAACGAATACCCTGAATAACTTGAGCGTTAAAGCGGGAAGATAAAAAAGATAAGCTTTTAAAATTAGCTACAGAAAGAAATGATTATTTATCGATAATACATAATTACATTTCTTTACTTTGAATATAAGTAATATATCTTACCTTTCGTTAACCCATTTTAGACGGTTCATTTACAATATATTTCAATCTGAATGAACCAACCTAAGTGATCCATATAAATATGAACGACAGTAATTGAATACCATCATTTCTTTCAATTAAATTGATTCAATAGGTTGACCCGTCTATTGTAAGCGTTAGATTAAAATTATTGATATTTTTTTGTTTTTATTTTTATTCTATTTTTTTAAGTTTTTTTTTAAGTTACAAATAAAACAAAATCACATTTCTTTTAAATAGTCGGTTAACACATAACACAGATATTTTGCTTGCTGAGATAGGGCAGAGGACAAGATAGTGTTACAGACACCTATGTTGTAGCTTCTGTTTATTGTTCGTAGGTTTGCACTCCGGGCACACTCCATCAGCACGTGTAAAACATCGTCTGGTACACCACAGGTTAAACAATTTGGTGACACAGTCAGTCCCATTTATAAATGCTTGAACCGATTTGAGGGAATATGCCCAGAACGCATCCTCAACAATGCTGTAATATATCTTCTTGGTCTCTTCCCTTCAGCAAACCACGGAAATCGAAGTGGCTGACCCTGGATTGTACGATATCATATTCCTTTTGTTATTGAACGTTCATCAAAATATTCACTCCATATTTGCCTACATTTAATTTTAACCCGAACAAGTAAATCAGATGGTAATAATAAACATTTATATGGTATGCCTTGTGTTCAATTGAATGAAATGTTTATTTTGAAAAATGCGCTTGTAAATAGTTAGATTCGACTCACCGATAGCTCGTTGTTGATTTTGATTTGAAGAGAGTAAAATTCAGTATCGTATGGACGATGGCGCCAATCGTGGTCGTGTTGAAACGTCGATTTGATTGTCACTCGCGAATTTACAATGATGTTTAGACGAGCAATTTTTGAATCGCAGGAATTTAAATACAACCGTTTAATAGCAAACCCTACACCTTCACTAGTTGCTTGTCGTGCAGCCAAGTTTGCCTCTTCGTGTCCGGCAATACCAACGTGTGATGGAATCCATTGGATAAACACAGACTTTCCAGAACTCTCGAGCTGGCAAATTAGAATAATTGATAGTGATGTCTAATGACTTACAATTCCGTTTATGAACATAATTCATACAGCGCTTATATTTCCAGAAAATACTCATTAGAACGATTACTGCAAAGTTCTCACAATGTTGAGATGTTAACTTTAAAATAAGACAACGACAAAAAACAAAGTCCTCCCAATTAAATTTCAATGAAATAACCCATAAAATTTTCCTTGAAACTTAATAAAACTTCTTTTACTGTAATTAAGTATACTTCAGTTTCAACAACTTGACTTAAGTACGTTATTACTTAGACAATTTCAACGAAACTAAAAGGCAAAGAATATTACAGTTAATTAGTCTGATGTTTGTTGAAAATTTATACACTCTTTTTATAACATCTTCTTTAGATGTACTTATTATAGTATAATTTTTGAATTAGTAGTGTGACAGAGAACGTATGGAAGGAGAAGTCATATCGTGTCGACTCCAAATGACTGGGAGAAGGTGAAAGAAAAGAAGAGTAAAGTACAATAAACAATAATAACTCGGCTTGGTTTATTCGAGACATCAGTTATCTCGCTGAGCAGATTTCATCATTACATTTTCTTTTACCGTCAGCATATGATAATTATAATAATATGCGCGTTAGGTGATAAACCTGCGTAAGAGATGCATGCTTTACCCGCCAGTGTCCAATCAAACCCTCGGCGATTATGTTTCAGACGCGAGTCCGTTAACCAGTAAACTGTTACGGTTTCTAGCATAGAATGCAGTAAAACTATACCTATGGCTTATATAATAATACATATCACAGTATAACTATAAGAAATATAGTACAACTACTCCAAGTTTTGTAACTTTCTTAGTCATTTCATATATATTACCATATATTATGACAAGACTAATACTTATCACCGTCACTTTCATATTAACACCAAATGTTTTAGTGTAAATTTACAAACATTATTACATTGATATTGTATTAGAACATTATTCTAAAGAAATGAGAACGACGTAACAACGCGTGAGACGAGATTGAATTGAGATCGAATAAGCCTTTATCGCGAGCGAGTCCCGTCTTAAACATTCTTTTCATTGGATATTAAGTTCTATCTTATCCCATAGCGGAATGCTCAAATCCTCAAATCCCTCCAGTTTGAGCGAATGAAACCCTAAAGAAATTGCGCAAAGTGAAAGAATTGTAAGAAAAGAGCTAAATAAATAAAATTGCGAGTATAAATCGCAATTATCTTATTGAAAAAGATGCCTAAGACACGTTCATACTAGCCACTGTTCTTATTCCACTGCGATTTTTAAAAGATTCAATAGAAACAAATAAAGATACCAATGGATGAAGGCGACATGTTACGATTGGTAAATATTGAGAACATGGACGACAAAGGTTCTTCATTGTGTGCTACTTATTTATATGCCAACTGTTTGCCCCGCGGCTGAGCCGCATGTCAAACCCCAGGCAATAGCTTTATTTTACTTACACAAAAACTTTATTCGCTTTTTACATATAATAATAACAAAAAAGCTGAGTCCATAGAGTCTAGACAACTGCCCAGTAAAACATAAAGGCAAGTCGAAGCCAACCTGTTTTGAAGTAATACAATGAATGACATGTTGTTTATGAAAACTTAAGTATTTGTTAGTGAATAAATAGTAGAAAAGAAAAGTAGAAGAATAGTAAAAAAAGCATAAAATAAATGTTTTCTACCATATCTTGAAGTCGGTGCATTTTGCAAGTCTATTCTTGTTTTTTACGTTTTACTTGACACCGTTTTTAGATGTTAGAGAAAATGTTTATTTTTGCTTCTTTGTTTTCGTAGGTTTTGTTTTTGTTAAAACAAAATATTTTCTACTTTTTAGTTAATTGAATAGCTTTAGAAATAAAATTTTAAGCGGCTGTATAAATGATACTACTGGCACATGTATACAAGTTTGCCTTTCAAAGAGCGCTTAGCTCGGCGCTCTTTAACAAGGATTGCTTTCGATTTCCCTGGGATCCCCTCATTAGATCCTGACTTGGTGACAATGAGACCATTTCAGGGGTGTACGTATGTATTCTTTCGAATAAAGAAAACTTTTAAAAATCGGTCAACAATTGATGGTAATAACGCGTAACAAACATAAAAAAAACATACAATCGAATTGAGAATCTCCTTCTTTTGAAAGTCGGTTGAAAAGCACATAAACGTCTCATTGTTGTCTTTCCCATTTGAGAAAATATACGATACACCCGTCAAGTTTGTCTAAGGTGAATTGTTTGGTTTCGGGTAGCACTTAAACACGTATTTGTTTATTTTTACCAATAAATATGAGTTTTTACAACCCTAAATTGAATTTATATGGTGCTACCCATGTAAATTTTTATCCCCTATTTAATTTCATTCGAAATTATTTTTGAAACAAAAGGTCTTTGTCCTTCCACGGTATATAAATCTATCTTCTTGTCCAATTTAATTAAAATTCGTTCAGTGATTGACTGTGAATCACTGATAGTAAATAGAGATATGTTTGCATCTATAAATGAATATTGCAAATAAGTTTAGACTTAAAGTTATTCTAAAAAGTGCCCCAAAAGTACAAAGAGAACAATTTCATTTTATGCCTCACTTGTTGGTATGGATTGTTTTAATCTATTTCCACTTTCAAGGGCTCTTTTAGATTCAAAAAATATTTTCGCAAAATTGAGACTACGTATATATTGTATATTATGGACTTTGATTTAATATCACTAGACATAGTGCTCGCTTGTTAACTTAGATGAAGTATTAAAACAAATCCATCAAAACCCAACCAAATGATGCAATATATATAGGTCATACAGTTCAAGAAACATGGGCTATTTAAGTTTCTCACAAACTCATTGTTTGAATAAAACAGTGTTACATAACATTCACCGCTTATACAAGCAGTATTGTTAGATTCTAAAGGTACGGCTTTGCGAGTGCAGGAACCACAGTGTACTTATTCCTCATTCATGTTACCTCCGCTCTTTTCAAAGGCTTTAGTAGGAAGCGCAACATGCGGGTGCTTTGATTAAATGAATACTAGTCACAGTGTTTTTATTTCGCTTTTATAAAGACTTTTTGTCACTACTGACTACTTTTGGAAAATATTAATTTTCAAATTTGGAGGTTTTGGGACGTAAATCGTCGGCGTCAGTGCACGACATTGGAACTAGTACATTATTTTGTGATTTTTGTCTCAAACTAATAACAAGTATATATGTAACAATAATGACGAAAAACATACATATACTAAGAAATGTAGTTACAAGGTCCTGCACTGACGCCGACCAAATATAATTATCCTAGCTCCTAGAAATTGTTGCAATACGTCAATACATACTTTACAAAACTAGTATCTAACACAATACAAACAGATAAACGGATACGAGCAAAAAATTAACGAACTATTCTTTCCTAAATGTTATTCACGATCGAATAGAAAAATAAAGAGCTTAAAAATCCTCTACAATAAACACTGCCAATGACGTAAGCGACGCGAATTTTAATAGAAAAAATTGACAAGTTGTGGACGTGTGACGTCACAGGTTATAAGTCACGCTGCGGGAGTGCTTCGGTGTACGATGTTATAGTATTAAATCGAGTGCATATAATATTTACTCGTTAGATAAACCCAACAGAAATTGCAAACAAAGCCTTAGGCGACAATATCAGATTAAACTTGTTCAAATTAAAAGAACGAATGGCAGCTTATTGTTCATCAAAATCACAAACTTGATTTTCTCTTTATTTAAAAACCTTTATCGCTACGTTGATGATGGCATTTAATGAATTAAATGTATTCACTCACTTATTAAGAGACAAATGTATAAAGAAATTTTAACATAATTATTACCTTTTCAGTTGTGCCAAATTGTACAGCATTCTCGCTTGATCCGACATGGAACTATTACATTTTACTACTTTATTAAGATTATCACCCAAGTTGTCCTTCCTATATTCCGGACACATTCCACCGAAACCTAAGACACCTCTACAAAGCACGTAATTACAGGAAATAAGAATTAAATCAAAACTAGTTTATTAAAATCTCTGTTCAATACAGATTCAAACAAAGCTGGGCTTTATTGCTTAAAGCGATCTCTTCTTGGCAAGTACTTAAATCTAGGCAAAACCCAAATAACAGCTATTGCGTAAAAAAGGTTTTTTTAATAATAATTAATATTAATAATTTGTTAAACTGAAAAATGTTACATACATATAATACTTAATTTTAACAAAATATTGTTGCATACGGATAAACTTAAAACAACTACATATAATGACTATAATATAATTATTATTTTTGAAAATAACAATTTTGAAACAGTACTTTGTATAGCCCGAGTTGTTGATTATAAATCAAAACCTTCTAAACATAAACAGAATAATTATCTAAATATCACAATTATTAATTGAGAATATAGGCACAAATTTGTACAAGTCGATCCAAAAAAATGTAGCCGCTTCGAAGAACAGAGCGTAATATACATACTGGCATTGAATAATTGCACTTTATTTAGAAATATGTTAAATATTTTCAGATAAGAAATTCAATTAACTGCACACATGGCGATCTAACTCGAGTAAAGGAAATTGATATCAATTTCCCCGTGAATAACACTGATAGCGAATAACGAAAACATAGAGGAATTTCATTAATTTAGAAAGTTCTTTAACTCTGTTTATAAAGGTATGAAGTGTGTGTATAATAAGTAAAATTATATTGCTTATCAAAATAATCGGTTACAAAAATGCACACTTGCAATATATATACTTAGGCAAAACAATAAGTGGGCTTAATAAAGTGATCCCTTCTGGGCCATCTAATTCAAACAATACTCTGAATTGAAACCACGAGAACTAGGGTGGCTTCATTTATACATATTTATAAAAAAAAAAATTAAACTGAAGTTTATATAAATGGCATTGTCTACAAATTCGTACTAATATATGTATGTACCTAGTCTTGCATAAATATTGTAAAAAAGCTTTTTTTTCTATTGCAAATAACATTTATAGGTTCTATAGTGTGTTAGTTTAATACATAAATATAAAACAATTTAAAATATAAAAAGCTTATTCGAAGTAGTCTCCATTGGCTGCAATACAGTCCTTTAAACGTTGAGGCCAGTTATCAATAGAAGCACGCACTCTTTCCGTGGGAAAATTCTTCACTGCTAATCGTATGGATTGTTTTAGGGACTCCAAATTATCATGGCGTTTAGAGCAAGCCGTACCCTCTAAAACTGACTGAAATCATAATCCAGCGGATTAAGACCGGGACTAGACGACGACCAGTCTTCAGCTCTGATGAAGTCCGAAACGTTCGTTTCCAACCAAGACTGCGTGGACCGAGCTTTATGACCCGGCGTCGAGTCTTGCTGAAAGGATCATTCTTGGTTATTGAACATGGTGTTGTTAAGGGGCTTCACTACCTTCTCAAGAATGGTATCTTGATATACTTGTGCCGATATTTTGATACCTTTTTCACAAAAATATGGCTCAGTCACTCCTTCATAGCTAACACCCCACCAAACCATCACTGAAGACGTATAATGCCCACGTTGCACTCTGTCGACTAATTAAGAAGCTTCCTTAGAGCTTTGAGCATAAATAAATAGGGTCATTTTGTTTGTTAAAATGTTGCTCAATTGTAAAAAATTTCTCATCCGTAAACAAAAATTTTCTGTGACCTCATTTGCGTACCGCTTCAGTGGTTGTTTCAATTTTACCACCCTATTCTTTTTTAAATGATGAGTTAAGAAATGACCACTGCCTCTCTTATAGGTTGCCAGTCCTAAGTCATCTTTTAAAATACGCGACATGGTTCTAGGTGATATCTTCATCGCCCGAGATAAAATCTTTTGCTTTCGTACAGGATTTCTTCGACTTCTTTCCCTTACTGCTTTGACCACCTTTTTCGTACGAACACTACGTGGACGGCCAGATCTTTTTCTGTCACAAACAGAGGAGATCTCATTGTACCTATTGATAGCCCGGTACACAAACATTTGACTAATACCAAGCGTATGGAGAGTTTTAAATATTGCGTTTAGCTCCATACCTACTTTGTGTAATGCAATCACAGCGATTCGGTTCTCTTTATCGCCCCACTCCATTTTAATATTTCAAAATATTGTACAATGTATTGGCGCCAAAATGAGAAAACACAATGAACAATCATATAAAAACGACAGATTCCAAATTCAAATGTAATATTTTGTTTCTTTTTAATTGTAACAGTATTTATGGCCAGACTAAGTGTATGTCAATGTAAAAGTAACTTTGGTTTTCTTTATAAACAACCATGAGAATCAAGCAATTTACTTGAAAATTCAACTGAGAATATAGAAAATGATTAATGAGAATCTTAAATTATTATACGACAATTCATAACTGAGTCAGCTTTATATCAAAAATCTCCACAAAGCATAAATACATTATTTAAAACAAATTATTAAATAATAATTACGACCTTAAAACCATTTAAAATTTATGATTAAATATAATGTATTTGACTTTAAAATACAAGTACAATGAAATCCAGCGCTATGAAAGCAGAAAGATAGTTCGTCAACCCCAATACGATGGCAATAATGACGGAATCTCAAAGACACTTCGCGCATTATGTCTATAATTAATTACGCCGGTGGACGGACGGCGTCTATTTCTTGGACGTTTCGCAGACAGTTGGCTCGATTCCACACAGGAAACGGCACATTCCGGGGCATGCCGGACGATCTGCCACTAACAGTCGATCCCGGCCAATTTCCCCGCCATCGATGCCTGCGGTTCGAACACATTAAGCCAGTCACCGGCGGAAAATCGAATCCGAGAGGTAATTCGTGGAGATTTTATATAACTTGAATTTAAAATTAGGTAAAGACCCAGATTGGGAAACTTGTCCTTAATTTTTTTCGGGTCTGGTCAATTTTTTTGGCTAGGTATAAACATTTGTACCTGAGCTGTAAAAATTGTAGCTCAGCACTAAAATGTATCTAATAATGTCGATGATCTGGTTGCCCTGTTACTTCTGACATTATAAATTCATCAAATTAAAGCAGTCAATCTGGAGACGACTTTGATAAAGAGCATATATGATATATATATCAAATATATTTTAATTGAATATTTTATTAACAGACACTTTTTCCTATAGAAGATCTGTAAATTAAGAAGTCGTATTATAAAACCAACAAACATACTAGCGATATTTAGCTGCCCTGTTCAACTTAGATACTTATATCTTATGTAAATAGTATTTATTTTTTAAAAACCTTGTTTCAAAATATGGTGAACAATTAAGCGTTTCAATCCTTCATAAAATACACAAATAAATAAAAATAATAAATAAAACATAACCTAAATAATGTATTTTATTAGGTACAGAGAGTAGATTTGCCTATCGTCCTGGTAACACGTGTGTTTGGTAACAAACCTTTAGCTACGGAAAATTGTGTTTCTCTTAAAAAAGTCCCCATGGAGTCACTAACCTAACAACACGTAGAAGAACTTTGTCTAAATCTCTATTTCCCTTACTCGAGCTGCGTTCTTGTTAATGATAGTGACTATGGCCAAATGCGTGTTGTTCATAGCTTTAAGAAATAACGCTATTAATGATTAGTTATATTAGTGTATACACATGAGTTATCTACAATGTTTAACGTCATTAATAACTTCACATCTCAAATAATGCAATAAGCCCTTGGTTACATCTGTGTAACACAGCCAGTAACACTACCATTATGTCAAATATAGCATAGACATAAAAGCAAATTGAGTTTTCTGAATTATTGTTTTGTTATTCTTATCACTACTTTAAACATAAACGTAACGTTCAATGTAAAGATAATATCACAAATTTAGACACATATATTATAATGAATATGGTTTAATATCTTCTAAAAGCTAAAATACTAAAATTTATCTTAAACATCCTAACTGGCACAATATTTCTTTTTAAAATATAATTTCCTTGCATAAATCCCGCACCAAGCACCCCCATCTTAGCAATATATTCGCTCGTAAACGCCGCAACGGCAAACATGCAGTATAGAGGTATAATGAACACGAAAATTCAGAAGCAGCCGACAACACCGCACGTACAACTTTCCACTGATATCCCGAAATGAGAATACTGGCGTCACTCCAAAGTTTTCCGAGGAGGTAAAGTATTTTAATATGTCGCGTTTAGAACGCGGAGTTAATATTTTAAGTGAGAATACTTTGGATTTAACTTGCTGTCTTCATGTTTTATATTTTTAGGGTTCTGTCGAAATTATCATATATTTATAATTAAAACAAGAAAGTCTGATGTCATTATTTAAATCTCATTTCTGATTGCTATGTACGTCACTAGATGGCGTTGTTCATTTAAAATACACACAATGGTTTAAAGATCGCCACCTCTTTGGACTTCGGATATTTTTCACAAAACTGGTTCGCTTTTTGTGGCCACGGCGGTGGCAATATAAGTTTCATAACGAGTGTGTGTGTGCGCGTTTTATTTGTGTTTTGTACGTAAGTGAAATTAACATCTGGTGCCGAAACCCGGGAGCGGTAGTGGTGAGTTATAGTGCAAAATTGAACTTTAAAGACACTGGTAAATTAACTTTGACTTTTTTAATGAACTTAGAATAATTGTGAGAATATTGGACTTGTAAAATTTTTAGTTTAGCTTAGGGACTTAGAATATTTTGTACTAAATTTGGACTTGTAAAATTTTCAAACTAGGGACTTAGAATAGTTTAGGTAAAAGTGTTCAGACGGGGAACCCACGCCCGTTGAAATTTTATAAGTGGTAAAATTTCAAACACTTAGAAAAATTTTGAAAATTTTTCGTGGAACATAGAAACATTTTGTGAAGTTTCCAATCACTTCCATATACATTTTTGATAACTTATCTCATCTTTTGGAACAATAATTCGATAAAATGGAAGGCTATTTAAATCTTCAAGATGATCGATTTAAATCACTGCTTAAGGCAGAAACTAATTATAGAAAGAGTCCAAAGGAAAGAATCACTCAAGGATACATTGAAACTCGTTTGGAGACATTGGAAGAATTATGGAGAGAGTTCAAAGACACTCACAAAAAACTAATTTCAGGCCTAAAGGCAGATCAGCAGGAATCAATCAACTATTTTAAAAACGATATGTACGAAAAGTTTGAGGAAAACTACACGGCATACAAATGCTTGTTGAAAGATGTTCTGCGAGCAAAGGATCATCTACAAAAGTACATCATGTATCCGAATCTGAGACTTGCTCACCATCTTTATTCAAGTTACCACGAATACAGTTACCAAATTTTAGCGGGGATTACGCCGAATGGCAAACATATTATGACATGTTTCTGTCAATGATACACGAGAATGCATCTTTATCGGCAGTCCAAAAACTGCACTACCTCAAGAGCACCCTGTCGGGTGAAGCGGAATCATTAATCCGAAATTTACCAACTACGGAACTAAATTACGAAGCTGCATGGGAGAAGCTCACTAAGAGATACAATAATAAGCGCTATAATTGTAACACAATATTGAAGACTTTGTTTTCTCAGAAACAAATCACACAAGAGTCTGCTAATGCCATAAAACAGTTATTGGATATAACATCATCATGCTTAGTCAGTTTGGATAACTTAGGCGTACCAACGACATCGTGGGATGCTTTCATCAATTTCTATGTCACTTCAAAGCTAGATAAGGAATCGCACAGGCTGTGGGAGATGCACATTAATAATGTAAACGCAGACAGTCTGCCAACGTGGAGTGAACTTTCACAGTTCCTTGAGTCACGGTTCCGAACTTTGGAGATGATTAATGGCGGAAGTAACATACGACATACGCCATCAAAACAGAATATTATCACTAAGCCTAAGGTGTATCATACAGCTATGCATGAAGTTAAAACTGACACAGGCACAGTATCTCAGGCTGCCACCAAGCAATGTCCTATGTGTGGGTCCAGTCATTTATTATTTAACTGTACACAATTTAGTAAGCAAACCCAAAAGGAACGGAACGATTTTGTGCAGTCTAAACGACTGTGCTATAACTGTTTGGCTCCAACACATAGTGTGAATCAATGCAGGCAAAGTACAAGTTGTCGTAGATGTGGAAGACGACATCACTCACTACTACATTTTGATAAAGAGAAGAACCAAGGGACTACAATTAATTTAGAGAGCAAACACACACTATTGGGCGAACCCACATCATCAACAAAATTAACTTCCGAAATAGACGAAATTGATATCATGGCAAATTTTGCCAACAAGAAGGAGATCGGGAACGTGCTACTTGCAACAGCTGTAGTTCAGTCTCAATCACGAACCGGACAAAACTATTTCCTAAGAGCCTTAATCGACCAAGGCTCTCAAGCTTCTTTTGTAACAGAAGAAATAGTTCAATTGTTAGGCTTAAAGCGCAAGCCAATAAGTGGTTATGTGTCAGGTTTGGGAGAGGGTCAGTTACAACTTAAGCATATGGTTTCATTGCAAGTAGAGTCGCGGAATAATCCGCAATCTTCAATCAACGTTACCGCGTTTGTATTAAAATCACTCACTTCACGTATTCCATCAAATCAAGTACAATCACCTGATTGGTTAGAAATTGAGAAGCTTCCACTAGCCGATTCAGGATATACATCACCAGGCAAAATAGACATTTTGCTTGGAGCTGAAGTGTATGCTGAGATTTTATTAAGTGACATCATTAAACACCCCCAAGGGTATCTTATAGCTCAGAATACAATCTTTGGTTGGGTAATTTCTGGGAAGGTGTCACGATCAGCTTCAGCAAGTGAGAGAATGTTAAGCTTACATATACAAGTAAGAGAAGACAATGTGCTAAAGAAGTTCTGGGAATTAGAGAACGAACCAAATATCATTCGGAAGAAGTTGACAAGAACGGAAGAGAAATGTGAAGAATTCTATGATTTAACTACTACTAGAAATAAGGAAGGTAGGTTCCTCGTGAAATTGCCTTTTAGTAATGAAGATCCAGAATGTCAATATGGAAGATCAAAAGATATAGCACAAAAGAGATTCTATTTATTAGAAAGAAAGTTTAAGAAAAATCCTAAGTTTCAGGAAGATTATGCAAGGGTCATGCAAGAATACATTGATTTAAATCACATGACTCGCATCACCAATGAGGTTCAGAACGAACTCATTGATCATCCCAAAGCAGTCTACATCCCCCATCATGTCGTGGTGAGGGAAGACAAAGAGACAAGTAAGCTACGTGTTGTTTATGACGCCTCTTGTAAAGGAGTGAATGGTGTATCACTCAACGACAACCTGCTTGTGGGACCGAAATTACAACAAGACCTGCGACACATCTTAATGAGATGGCGAAAACATCCCATCTGTATAGTGGCTGATATCGTTAAAATGTATCGCCAAGTGCGAGTTCGTAACGAAGACACTCGTTTCCAGAGAGTCTTGTGGAGAGATAATCTTGATGAGCCCGTGGGCCATTATGAATTGCAAACCGTAACGTTTGGTACAGCATGTGCCCCATATTTGGCTGTAAAATCACTACAAAGATTGGCAGAAGAAGAGCAGGCTAAGTTTCCTATAGCAGCTGAGATTACGAAACAGGATTTTTATGTCGATGATATGATGACTACTTGTGAAACGGATAATGAAGCTATAGAAATCTACAAGCAAATGAACCAATTACTAAACTCAGGCGGCTTTCAATTGCAAAAATGGAATAGCAATAGTGATAAATTTATGAATTTTATCAATCATAAATCCAAGAGTGATGAAAAAACTTTAGATATAAAATCCGACAACACTGTAAAGGTTCTGGGTATTTGCTGGAATCGGGATACAGATAATTTTGAATACACTGTAAATCTACCTGAGTTGTCTTTACCAATAACAAAAAGACAGGTTCTATCTGACATAGCCAAGCAATATGATCCCATGGGGTGGATAGCGCCTGTCATAGTAACAGCAAAAATATTCATGCAAAAATTGTGGAGGTCAGGCTTGCCATGGGACAATGAGTTGACTGGAGAGTTACTAAATGAATGGACAAAATATAGAGAGGATTTAGTTAATCTAAAGAATATCATGGTACCACGCTGGTTGCGGTATACTAAAGGCTCGCAAACAGAACTGCATGCCTTTGCTGACGCTTCTCAGTCCGCCTACGGAGCAGTTGTTTATTCAAGAGTTGTTGATGTCCAGGGCCAGGTTCATGTGTATTTAATCACATCTAAGACAAAGGTAGCTCCAATAGAAAAGGAGTTAACGATTCCCAGATTAGAACTTTGCGGAGCTGTGTTGGCTGCAAAGTTATTATTCGAAGTATCTCAAATTATGAATATACGGAAAGAGAATTTATTTGCTTGGTCAGACTCTACTGTGGTTTTGGCCTGGTTGCGTGGCTTGCCGTCTAGATGGACTACATTTGTAAGCAACCGTGTGTCTGAAATTCTTAATATTTTGGAGTGTGATCAATTCCGGCACGTTGCTACAAAGACAATCCTGCAGATTATGCATCTAGAGGTATGCAACCATCAAAACTTAAAGATCAGTTCCTGTGGTGGCATGGACCACACTGGTTACGTCATGACGTTATTACTTCGTCTAAAACCGAATTTATAACTCACGAGGAAGAGAAATCTAGCAAAGTTAAGGAAATCAAGTCTTTAGTTGCATTGAGAGAAGACAGAGATGAACGGATGTTAGAAGAAGAAAAAAAATTTATTTGGGCTAAGTATTCATGTTTAAAGAAAATGCTAAGAGTGATTTCATATATAAGAAGATTTATAAACAAAAAGGACCCAGAAGTGGAAGAAAGAAGCAAATCTAAATTTATCACAGTGAAAGAAACTAGGGAAGCTTTATTGTTGTGTGTCAAACAAGTTCAGGAATTATGGTTTAAAACTGAAATAATGCAATTAAAAACACGAGGAAATCTACCGAAGGCAAGTGATCTTCACTCACTCAATCCGTTTATATGTGACAGCGGAATTTTGAGAGTCGGTGGACGTATTCATATGGCAAATTTAAGTTATGAAGAACGCCATCCAATTATATTGCCGCAAAGATGTCATCTCACTCAAGTCATTATAACGGATGCGCATAATTCAACCATGCATAGTGGACCTCAAGGAATGCTTAATTATATTAGAAGCCGTTTCTGGATCATACGAATCCGCAATCAAGTGAAGAAACACTATCGGCAGTGTATCACTTGTTTGCGATTTTCTCAAAGGAAGAAAACTCCTTTAATGGGTCAACTACCAGAAGTCCGAGTACAACCGGATAAGCCGTTTAAGGCAACTGGTGTGGATTACGCTGGACCTATTAATATAAGATTTTCGCCTGGCAGGGGAGCTAAATCTTACAAAGGCTATATATGCTTGTTTGTATGCATGATCACTCGCGCAATACATTTGGAAGTTGTGTCAGATCTCACTTCGAAAGGATTTATCGCAGCATTCCGGAGATTTATAGGAAGAAGAGGACGTTGTCAGGATGTTTACTCTGACAATGGCACAAATTTTGTAGGAGCTGACAAAGACCTAAGGGAAATGTTTGATCGTGCTAAATCTAAACTTCCTGAAGAAATATCAGAGCTCCTAAGTTTAGAAGGTACTACCTGGCACTATATACCCCCTCATGCACCAAACTTGGGTGGCTTATGGGAAGCCGGAGTTCGGTCTGCGAAACTGCATCTCAGAAAAACAATCGGTGAGAGCACTTTGACTTTCGAAGAACTAGCTACATTGCTAATTCAGGTCGAGGCATGTTTAAATTCACGTCCAATCAGTCAGATTAGTGACAACCCTGACGATCCTCTCCTCTGACACCCGGCCACTTTTTGGTAGGCGAACCGCTTACGTCTGTGGCCGATGATACGCATTTACAGCAAGTAAGTAATGTAAATTGTTTAGATAGGTGGAGAGCAATCCAAAAAATGACAAATCAATTTTGGAAGAGGTGGTCAAATGAGTATCTATTAAATTTAAATAAACGTTCTAAATGGACTACTACCATTCGGGAGCCGAATATAGATGACATTGTAATAATTCGCGAAGATAATTTACCCCCTACTAAGT
The DNA here is from genome assembly GCA_039645545.1 of Dendrolimus houi. Taxonomy (NCBI): domain Eukaryota; kingdom Metazoa; phylum Arthropoda; class Insecta; order Lepidoptera; family Lasiocampidae; genus Dendrolimus; species Dendrolimus houi. Next base: position 14,105,569 of record CM077132.1, read on the forward strand.
GGATTCTAGGGAGAATAGTAAAAAAACATACAGGCAAGGACAATGTAACTCGTGTCGTTACTTTAAAATGTAAAGACAAGTGCATCAAACGGCCGGTAAATAAGATTAGCATTTTGCCCAAAGAATAGTATTCTTTGTTTGTATTTTTTGGTTTTGGTCGTTTACTATTATTATTATTATTTTTTATCAAACCTTTCTGAAACTTTTTTTTTGATAGTGGGCGGAGGTTCATATTTTGTTACAGTTAAGTTATTAAATGTTGATGTAGTGTAAGCACAACTCCCCCATCAAATTCTGATTTTTTTTTTTTTCTTCTTTGTTTTTTATATATTATTTAACTAAATATATGTATTTCATTAAATGATGTAATATGGTTGAAGGACATTGTGATTTGCTAAATAAATCCCAAGTCCTTAGTGGGCGGTATGTCGAAATTATCATATATTTATAATTAAAACAAGAAAGTCTGATGTCATTATTTAAATCTCATTTCTGATTGCTATGTACGTCACTAGATGGCGTTGTTCATTTAAAATACACACAATGGTTTAAAGATCGCCACCTCTTTGGACTTCGGATATTTTTCACAAAATTGGTTCGCTTTTTGTGGCCACGGCGGTGGCAATATAAGTTTCATAACGAGTGTGTGTGTGCGCGTTTTATTTGTGTTTTGTACGTAAGTGAAATTAACAGGTTCCTTAGTCATTTTGATATAAAGAAACTACTTATTATAAAGTCTTATGCCAGTCTGTCTATGTATGCGACAATTATTTTACTTCTAACTACTAAGTTTATATAGGTGAAAAATGAAAGGTAGTTGGAGAGTGCATTTTATATGTTCGTATACGGTAGTGTAGCCAAATCAGTGTACCTACACATTGTACACATTTCAGAATTCTATGTAAAAGTCACCCTTCATTCTCTAACTTTTGTAGTATGAGATCCAAAATTCAGGAAAAAGTTATGCCTGTAGGAGCTTAAAAAATTCTTCAAGTAATTATAAAATCTCGACGTGTGAAACCATCGAAAAATATGGCAAAATGTTGTCCATTCATATAGGAATCATAATACTCGAGACAAATAAAAGGACCTTACTAGGATGATAACCAGTCTGCTACTTATTATATCTGAGCTTCATTCAATTCTAGAACAAATTATTTTTTAATACTCAATTATCTATCTTGTTTGCTTAACATTTTTTTTCTTTAGAGGTCTTTTGGTACCTATGAGAACCTCGGTAAAACCCCAACTTAGTGTTAATTAAATGAGATTTTCATTATAACATCGTCCAATATACTAACGGATTATGGTCTAATCAAGCTTAATATTCTAGTTCAGTCATTTAGTTGCTATCAACGCGTCTAAAATATATCCCATAATTGCCAATTTGCATTCTAACCGCACTAGTTTAAATCAAATTGACATTTCCATATTCGAACCAAAGACTGGTTTTACCCGTAAATATCATACATAGAATAAGAATTCCATTTAATGGACTAGGGCTGTTTTCTGACTTCCACCCACGTAACTGTGGTTCCATATACTATCTTAAATATACAATGATTAAAATAATCAACGGAACCTTGTGGATTGAAAGAGGATGTAGTGACAAGAATTGAAAAAGGAATGTTAAGATGGTTTGGGCATATAGAAAGAATGAATGTGAGCCAGAATAACAAAATAAGTAGGTACATGACAGCAATGTAGCTGATAGAGACGGTACCGGTTGTCCGCGGCGTATTCATCATGATCAAATTGAAGATAATTTGAAGAAAGGTCAGATAAAAAGCACTTTGAATTAACGTGTAGGTATGAAGAGATTAATGCAAGTTGATGAAGCGAAAAGAGTTTGTCAGGATCGGAGTAGGTGGAGATCCATCGTTTCTGCCTACCCCAATAGGAAATAGACGTGAATATATATATATAAAATAATCAACTTTAGTAATATTAATTAATCAATTATTAACACGTCATTGCCAGTAACACCCTCAGGCTTTAATTTCTTTAAAATTAAACGACAGTACGCCTGTCGACGTCGAACTTAAATAAAAGAAAGTACTGATTGATTTAAAAGATTTTTTCTATTTTTTACTCTAAAAGCATATAAACAAAACGCAGGGCATATAATTATAGCCTATATAAACTGTCACAGAACGCCTTACGACATTAACGGCTTATCAGTTCTGTCATATCACATATTTTTTATAATATTGTGTTCTGACGCTACACGCCTATAGCCAATGTGTGAAATTTAGTATTATCTCAGCAGGCACTGCCACCAAGGTTGTAACTGTTCATCAATATGTTAACTTTACGTGTTTTTTGTTGTGATGTGTAAATCATACATCATGAACAGCTGTTTTAAAATCACAATACCAACAATTAGAATCGACCTCATTAAAAATATTATTAACAAGTATCTATATGTACGTATAACACTTTTTATCGCGTTATTTAACAAAAAATCAACACAGTTTCTGAGACGAAAACAGACATATTTTTTATTAATTTTATTCATAAATACATTGACGGGTATCGTACGGGATTTTCTTCTTATCAATTTTCAGCCACTTTTTAAGAAGCATTATAATAGAATGACTTAGATATTAAGGATCAAAGAATGAAGTTCTAATATTTTTGTTTACCCTCAATTACTTTTATTATAATTATTAATTTTACTTATGGTTATTATTTACTTTATTGGAGCTTAATCTAATTTACCATCGCTGCACAAATTATGTTATGGCTTGAACAGAAATGATGTATTACACTTTGCCATTCAGACATAATAGCGTTATTTCTCTACCTAGTTTTCTATAAAATCGTGACCTGAAACAACGAACAAAGCGAGAAATAGGGGTACAATGGTGCATTTTTGTCATAACAACCCTTTATAGAACAAAGGGGGTAGCCACGCGAATCAACGACTAATTGGACGACTCCGAGATACAAAAGGTGAATGCACGTGTGAAACTTTTTTCCATCTAAACCTATTTTTGAACTTTATAGCGTAGTCATAGCAGTAATAGTTTATGTAACTGAAAAAGAAGGAATAAATTGCGGGTTATTATGGTGATAATTATAATAACAAATTCCCGCAGAAAGTATTAACTTTTCGGAGTAAAATTATACTATCCTCCATCATCAAAACTCCCCATAATACTCGGCCTCTATCCGAGATAATATTAATGAGTTTGGTAAAATGCCTCTTGTTTATAGCGTTAAAAATAACGCCGTTAATGATTACCTACATAAGTGTATACATATACTTTATCTGTCAATGATTAACGTCGTAAACAATTAATAGCAATATGACATCACAAATAACATATTAAATCCATCGCTTAATCTGAGCGATGCAGTTACTAATATTAACATTATCCCAGATGGAGCAATAACTAAACAAGTAACAAATAAACATTCAAATAAAGTAATTTCCGTATTTACTTATTCATGAATTGAAAAACTTTTATGGTTCCAATAGTATTTCTATAAAGTTTTAATAATTACTGAAAGATTAAAAAAATATATTTTAATCACCATTAATTATAGATAGATAGATAGATAGATAACACTTTATTATACACCAATACAAAAATGAACTTAAAGACTAAAATTATATCTAGTTGTACAAAGGGCGGTCTTATCGCTAAAAAGCGATCTCTTCCAGACAACCCCAGGAATGAATTGAGATGATAATGGCGATGGTGGTATACGTAACATATAGTACTAACTACTTACATTTTAATAATAAATACATAAATTATATATATATGTGTAGATAATTATATGAAATTTATAATTAATTTTCAGGTTGATTGTTGTTATGCCTAAATTAGAATACCATTTTCCAACAACATGTTAATTAAACTTCACGAGTTAATTAACGTTTTCCGCTAGTGTAAAATATTTGAATGATGTTTTGCAGCTAGAATTTTGTGAAAAATAAAATGCAGTAAGGTATATTTATTTTGAAAATAAAGACACTTTACAAGGCTGCTCTAAGAGGAGCTCGTCGTCGAGCTCTTAAAGAAAAGTTTTAAATAGCTAAACACAATAAACGAAATCGACACATTAATTTTGTAAATTTCATGTGACGGCCTCTGTGGTACTAGGGTCTGAATATCAGCTGCTTCATTCATTCTACTGGCATACCTCGGGGTCAATTGCCGGTTCGATACACTCAGTTTTATTTTGTATGAGTGATAATAGAATCGGTTTTAGAGTGGTCTGTTACATTTTACTCGTAGAACAAAGATATGTTTCTTAGTTTGAAAATATACAATGCGTGTTTGTCTGCTGAGTTATTTTTTATAGCTTAAGCACAGTAGACAGGTTGACGGCGCACCTGATGAAAAGCTGTTAGCGTCGTATATGGACATTATAAATTTAAATTACATTTATATCGGCAGACAAACACACACATTGTATATCCCCAAATTAAGCAAGTTACGCTTGTGTTATGGGTGATATACAACGAACCACTCTGGGACCGATCCTAGACACCCAGACCATGATAAATAACAGAAAGTTCGTCTTTACGAAATTTACCATGCCAAGACTTGAACCCGGAGCCTCTGCGTTCCAGCGAGTTCAGCCGGCTAAGACTTAGCTCGTTCAACCACAGAGGCCGTCAATCATTTGCAACATCAGAGGTGTTATTAATGCGCTGCTGGCTTTGGAGGAATCTTGTAAACCCTTTTTTGAAAAATCCTATAATATAACGCTGTGGAAAATCCTTGGTTGAGAGCTCATTCCAAGTCCCTAAGGTGCGCAAGAGAAACGTGTTTAAGAACAATTGCGTACATGAGAAAAGCCGATGTCGAGCAGTACTGTGGTAGAGTTACCATTATCTACATAAGAAACGAGTAAAGTGAAAACATTATCACCATACTGTAAATTTTAATTGAATGGGTTTTGCTGTTGATCTTTTTAAATGTTTGTTACAATCTAATTTAATAGAACCAAGTTAAAAAATCTGACAATGACAATTATAATTCAACGTTAATTAGCTGTCACAAGTTTTGAACAGTCAAAAGACAGGGCGGCGAGAGAAATTAAAGAAGAATTCATAAAAATCGATATTAATAAGAAGACAAGCGATGCGTACCTTTTTGTATCCGCCGAGTCGAAAGGCTCTCTGCAATCTCGCTGCTCGCGTGGTCGACAGGTACACTATGGGCACCGCCTCACCCGCTTCCAACTCGATGTCGAAGTCGTTAACAGCCTCACAGAACTTATAATCCCCCAACTTTTTTGCCTCAGTCTTCATTAGTTCAGTGTGTCTGTCGTCAGTTATCTCGCCTTTTGAAACTTCGCTGGGTGAAATGAATAGGGGGTTGTCGTAACAACGGTTTAAAACTTCGTCTGGTTCGTTTAATGCGAGTTTATAATGGTTTTTCCCATCAATTTCTTCATCATCCGGGAAAGATATAAAATAATTTTCAGTCACTGGATATTCTTTGTCGCACGTATCCTCGATTACTACTGCAGGAGTTTGAGTGTCTAACGCGGAAGAATACGCGCTCCATCGCACTCCGTCACTAAACTGACCGGACTCCATTGTTCGCACTTATGTGTTCACAGCATGAATAAGTTATTCCGAGATTAACAATAACACACACAGACTAAAATAAATATTCACCACCCCTTGCAAATTTTCGCTACTAAACTACTTTGCAGTATCCTTTAATTACTTGAAAATTATTTCTACAAAATCATAAGTTACAAATATGAAACCTGGACTTTTGAATTTCTATGTCACAATGAAGTGTCAAATACATTTATGTATCAAACGCATTCAACAAAATAGTGGGCGTATTGAGTATCAAATTTCCATTTGTAATTTGTTAGGCATAGTACGTGTACAGATTTATACGGCATTTAAATATATTTCAAAGAGATAAACTATTAAAAAAAAAGATAAAAATTACCTATTAAAATAGGACGGCATGACTGACACATCCCTAAAACTAATTTGTAGCGTTACCGGAAATTTTCCTATGAAATAAATAATAATTTCAATTATATGAAAAAATATTTAATCCTGTTATTATTTAAAAACAATCTTATATTTAAAATCAAGATGTTTATTTCTTTATTTACGTAACTGTCATACTTGAAACAGTTTTAAATACAAACATAACTGTTAATTACATTTAATTTTTCTCAGAAATCTCCGAGGCCTGTTAAATAACAATAAGTTACTACGTTTAATTAACATTATTTTACAATCCTTGTCCTAAATTATAAAACTGTTAAAAATATTTGCTTGGTAGAATTAACAATTAGTGCTGAAATGATAAAAACTTTATGTTGATTTTTGAAGTGAAACTTCTTTAGAATCGTGGTTTTAAACTCGATGAAACGAAACAGCGACACTAAAAACAAAAGATAAACACATAAGTCTATAGGACGCCTGCGAGAGAATTAGATACGAGTTTTACATTGTGCAGCACAGATTAAAGTCGATAAGACCGATGACTAAATATAGGTCCAATTTGGACCGAAATAAAACTGATAATAATATTTTTAGACTAAAACAGTGAAAAATTTAAAGTGATACTTTAGAAGTTTATTTTGAATTATAATATGTTGACAGATGAACACTAAAGGAATTATATTGATATTAATAAAAGTTAGAGAAAAAATATCTGTGAGTATATTCTCTGAAGTTTTACTTCTACTGCGAGTGAACTGCACACACATTTTTTAAAATCTAACATATGGCTTGTTTTCATAATACGGTTACGCGATACACCAAACCGTGTGCGACGTGTATATCATGTTTTGACGTATTTAAAGCCGGTATCAAAACTCTGTTCACGGACAGGTGTTGAAGAGGTTGACATGGGTTGCCAGGCATTACCTCTTGCCCTCAATTAGCCAAATATTCCCTCGGACCACATTTAGCGTTTCCGAATATTCATTGTTAGTAATAACACTTTGTTTTGATGTTTTTGTTACGAAGTTATATTTAATTTCACTCTGGATAAAACACCCGAATTTGTTTTAATATTCTGTTCTAGCTCTTTATTTTACTCTATACATAATTAACATTTAAATTAGGGTCCTTATAATTATTATGGGTAGGTTAAATTAGTTGAAATCTCTAGTAATACGAACGTATACCTACGTCAATTAATATGCTATATTGTTTCGAAATTAAGAAAACAGTCAATAATGTTAAATTTTAGACAAAGTGATATAATTCTCAGCGTCGTCGTCAGCCAATCGCAATCGACTGCTGGACTTGATAAGTCTATACTTGACATATTTACATATCTATAATTACTGTATAATTCAACAAAAAAATAAAATTAATATCTGTGGTTGAGTGGATGACAGATTGTTTTTGTTAACTAGTTGATTTTCAAGTTTTAATTACAATTTGCATGCCTGAAAGAGCAAAAACATGTGAAACATAAAATAACATATTGTCATCTTATGTTTTTGCTAACCATATTTTTAAACAAATGAATGATTTGATTTGACGTAGGCCTCCCCAAGTCGGCGCCACTCATCCCGGTTCTCCGCCTTCCTCGTCCAGCAACCACCTTAACCTGACGTAGGTCGTCAGTCCATCGGGATAGAGGACGTCCAATACTACGTTTATCGAGACGCGGTCTCCACTCCAGGGCTCGTCTGCTCCATCGGCCATCGGTCCTGCGACATACAGAACCGGCCCATTGCCACTTCAACTTGCCAATTTTGTGAGCTATGTCGGTTACTTTAGTTCACTTACGGGTACACCCAAAATAGTTCGCTTCATAGCCCGTACAGCACTTGAAATTTTTGAACCTATCTTATCTATCGCTAGTGTCCACGTCTCGACCTCGTAGGGACGATGGAGGACGCACTGTTTGAAGAATTTCATCTTCAAGCATTGCGGGATGGTCGACGAAATCTTCAAGGCGTAATTCAAATTGTAATAAATAAAATTATTCAATCAGTCGCAGTGGGCATGGGGTTATCAAAATCAAGGTGGCGGTAAAACACATCATCGAGTATCGAAGGTAAATTTGTATGCTTATTAATGTATAATTATAACTATCCGTGCAGTGACGGAGAAAGAATACAATTTCCTGCGGCCGGGCGGCCTGTCGTAAGAGGCGACAAAACAACCCTCAGCCAAGTGGTAGGGCATTTGCCCGAATGGATGGCTACCACCCCTGGTCGGATGGCTACCACCCCTGGTCTAGAGGATGTCGCCATAACAATCTTGAGTTGTGTTCCGGCATTAGTGACCAAGTTCCAGTCTCCCTTAAGAGAGCAGTAGAGCACTTCTAGCACCTTTGGTGTTGCAAATGTCCATAGGCGATGGTAACCGCTTTCCATCAAGTGGGACGACTGCTGAAGTTCCTCATAAAAAAATTTTTTTTTTTTTTCGCATATGCTATGTACACCGCTTCGCAATGTCTTTGCTTTATATTTCTTATTCTTTTTATATCTCAAGTTCTTTTTTTTATAAGTTTTATACAGAAGTATGTTACAGAACTTACCATTGAAGAATTAATGGAGTTGTAGCAAACAGTAACAGCAATTGAAATAAGAGCTTTAAGAAGTATATGTGGTTAATGTAAGTGATAATAATATGATAAGTAATAGCGTAATAACGGAACGTTGTGGATTATAAAAGGATGTGTGACAAGAGCAGAAAACGAAATGTTAAGGTGGTTTGGGCATGTAGATAGAATGAATGAAAGCAGAATCATAAAACAACTGTATGACAGCAATATGGTAGGTAGAGTCGGTACCGGTAGACCGCGACGTACTCACTATGATGAAATTGAAGATATTTTCTAAAAATGTATGAAGAAATTAATGAAACTTGATGAATTGAAAATTATTCAGTAATATGACAGGATCGCAGGCAGCTATCTTGTGTGTGATATGTTCCTAATATCTATCGCAGATAGATATTAGGAACATGTACGCACTTACTGAACGCCAATTCTGTACATGTCAGAAATAAATCAGACTCGGGCCAGACATAACAACCCAAAAGGTAAATGTCATGCAACAAAACCACGGGGCGGCGGTGTCATCGCACTCCACTTCAGTATCTATTTAGCAGAACTGAATCTAAGTACTACATCTGGAATAGTAATGCGGTTTAAAGTTTCCTTGTTCGAACAAGGACAGTAATAGATACAAAATAAATTGGAACTAATTTCTTAAAGCTTATATTAGATGGTTCATTTAATTTTCTATCTTTCAATTTGGACGTATCAACCAAAGTAATCATCTATATAAACACAAATTTAAATCATTCAATATCATTGAATATCGTCGTGTACTTTCAGGTTTCTGTTTTTCAATCAAATTAATTCAATTTGGTTGATCCGTCTAATATGAACATAACTATTATATGATACACCGTCGTTCTTTTGTCAAAGATATAAGACAACATTTACTTGTTTAGGTATTCATTTTCTAACGAAATTTTCAAGGAAAATTAATAGTATATTCCCTTTTAACTACATATTTACTTTAAATAGATTGTCCACAAGAGTAAATAGAACCGCCAAAGTTCTTTAAACTAAGTAATATTGTACGTGAAGAAAGCAACATGTTGTGTCAGAGCCAGTTTGGTAAAGTTTTCCACGACGAACCCCGATAGTGCCAGATATAATGTATTGCATAATATCTTGAAAGTAATGACTTCGAGAAAGGATTTCTTTTCTCTTTATTTTTTCGGGATTATAATTTTATAGGCAAAAAGAGCTTCATAGTATTCGACTCGTATCAGAGAGCTTACTCCCCTTACTAACGTCTTTCGTTGGTCGTTTTCGTTTTAGAAGTTTTTTTACGGTTTTTTTTTTAGTACATTTTCCATTTTATGTTCCATTCATTTTTGTGTTATATGGACAAATGGACACCGGTAATTATGGACCGGAAAGGTGTGAGGCATTTAAAAATAACAGGTTATTATTGTAGTTTTAAAGGAATCTTTGTTCTTTATTTCTTCTATCTAAAATTTCATTGACTCTTTCGGGCTGATCGGACAAAAACGAACGACGAAAGGTGTTTCGGAGTAAGGCCATAGCATCGGCCACCACAAAGGATGAAGGTACAACACACCCACACATTTTGTTTATTGTTGTTTTCATAAAAATTGATAGCTAAGAAAATCCTTGAAGTCATCAGTTCAACAACATGCTTAGAACTAGAATAACATAACTCTAGTAATATTACATGTGTTCACTTACTAAGTACCTACAGATGATAGTATGTAACGTTAATATGACAATAAATTATTTGGATGAAAGTTATTGTTATTGACATCTGTATCTACAGAACAAATGGAGCGTAAAATGATTTTACGATGATCTTTTAAAGTTTATGCTGACATAAAAATAATAAAACTATTTGTGGTTGCTTCAGCCGCTCATTGTATATCATTAATTCAGTGAATACAAAAAGATTAAAACCATTTTCCCTAAACTATACTTTAGGAAAAGATTTTTAACATACAAAGTCAACTTTTTAAAATTAAAATACAGTTTTACCTAGTATTTTCTAAGTTTTCACGTCTAGTGGACATAAATAAAACTAAGGCTTAACGATTTTAAGCGTGTTAAATTTAATTATTAAAATAAACAAGGTATGCTAAACAATAACTTCGACATTACTCTTGTATTCTTTGTCTCTATTATTAACATATGACTTCTTCACTTGACGTCTTTCGTGATCACAGATACTAAAAACTGGTCGAAACATGAAAATAAAATTGACGCGCTTAAAACCGTTAAAACATAGTTTTAATCACTCTTACCTACATTGATAATAGTAATTTGAGATACTGTGCCAAAGGGACACCTACTTGTGGCCGGTTCCTGTATCTTATCGACCGTTCTTTTGTATTACTATCGATTAAAATTTGACATAAGCTCCATATAGGTAATGTTAAAATTCAACCTATGGTAAGGCAAGTAGATGAATAGTAAAATATAGGAACTGGTCATTGGTCTTGAAGGTCTACAGGTAAAATTTGATTAATAACATCGTTTCGACTTAATTTCAAAACACGTAAAATTTTGTGCTTCCGGAAATTTTTACATTTATTGAAAACTAGCTGATGCCCGTGACTTCGTCCGCGTGGTGCGGTTTTTTAACTATCCCACGGGAACTCTTTAATTTTTGGGATCATAAGTACCCTATATCGGTCCAGTTGTTTCGGAGATTAGCCGGTACAAACAGAGAAACAAAAAATTTGAAAAAAATTAAATTCGTTCTATTTTACTTCTTACATCCCCCTGACTCGGTTTTTAGCATTTTTCTTCATTGTACAGAAATTCGACCTCTACAGTTTTATTATATGTATAGATGTGATATGGATGTAATGACAGAACGTCAAAACAAGTCCCCCTACCGTAGAATGTTGCCGCGTCTGCTTCTGACAATGAAAATCGGTTCAACGTTATTATACTGTTTATATAAACATTTCAAATACAACTTCCATCGTGTAATAATTTATAACATTACTACATTCAATGTAGACTTGGGTTTGTTCTGATTATTACAGAATACTACGCGACTTTAATATGTTAAATATAATTTGATTCTAGTGAAAGAAGACAGTAATCTTGATTACAGCTCTCAGGGCCGGCTCGATCGGTGTGATACCACGCTCTCACTGAATATCGGCCTGAAACGGTAAGCCTTGAGCTAATCCTATTTTGAGCGACATGTGAGAATTCCGATCACTCACTTCCTCCTTCCCCTATTCTATTACACTACCTTATCCCCCTGTTCCATTCTCCTATCCTATTTGTCCCGTCTGATCCCTCTTATTCCATCCCCTTATCCCATGCCTCCTATCCTATCCCTTCTTGACCATCTACTCTATCCCATCTTGAAGGTTGGTAGCATATTGGCTTTGCCCATGGTGTAACAAATGTCTATAGGCGTCTTTTCGTTGGATGGGCCGTCTGCTTATTTTTAAACTTTACAATTTAATAGTATTCACGTGTAGCAAGTTTATTAATTTATCATGATGAAAGGCACGCGAGACATTGTTATACTTCAATGTTGAGAGTCCACAAATAGTGACGTGGGCGTTCTCTCGACCTTCTTATGTAAAATGTAGTATCTGTCTATAGATTTTGCGAAGAATTCTAAAAATATACCGATATTCAGTCTCCTTTGTATTTAATTTACTTAACTGAACACGGTCATTATTGAGTTTTGCTTGTTATGCAAGCATGTTTCACTGTAAGTTGATAGTTCAACTTAAAAATTAATGATGAAATGATGATGAGTTGTACTAGTAATTGAACCAGTCCACAAATTTTTTTTGCAATTAAACAAATATATATTAACGTGACTTCGCTTGTATAAACTTCGGATTTATCGTTCACGTAAGCGGCCCTATATATATGGTCCTGCGTAAAACGTAAGCTATACTCACCGATGTTATAGAAATCATATCAGCTACAAGTCTTTGGCAATGCAAAGTGCAGTTTACAATATTTTTATTTTCAAAATTTTTTATATATTTTAAATAGAATCAAAGTGCAATATATTGTTATAAGGAAGAATAAGAATAATGCATTAGTGTGGAAAATATCAAATGTTTAGTGAAATTTAACTTTACGATCTGCATGCCACGAAAGCTCCATTGTTTGGAGTCAGTTAAAAATCTTCAACTAATTAAGGCTAGCATTTAATAGTAAAGGGACAAATGAAATAAGGTTTGTCTTTAAGGTACAAAGCCGTAAAATACTTAGAAAACGATAAAAAAATGCATACTACACTTTCACACTTACATTCACACGTATTAATTAATACTAGTGGTCGCCTAGTGGTCGAAATTCTACCATAATTAGTTTAAATTATAAGTTGTACATTATTCAGGTTCTGTTGTCAAAGACTATAACTTCTATAATCACAGATTTCGCTAAGGCTACACTGTTAATTTATCTTTAACAATAAACAAAAAAATATATATGCGTGTGTGTGTCAAACACATGGTAGTGTGTGTAATGTTTCTTTTATTGATTTAATGTATTTTTTATGCGTAATTTAAAAAAAAAATATTAGCATTCGTCGCTTCTTCTCTATATAAACTATAAGTGTGCCAAATTTCATACTTCTCCGTCCTCGCAATTTTCGTAAAAAGGGGTATAAAGTTTTTGCTTCACGTATTAATATATAGATGTATGGTTTACTAACATTTAATTGCGAAACCTATATTTGTTTCACATTTCACACAAGAAAGAGGTGGACGGACTGTGCAAATGATGGCATGATGATTTGTAATGTGACAGAAAACGTAGTATTTCAGAATAGAGGACTATAGAAGAAAACGACATATTGTCAATGAAATCCTTAAATAGTTGGGAAAAGGTAAAAAGAAGAGAAATTTTGAAATCTGTATAGCGCCATAGTCTAATATATTTCGATTAAATTCGAAATATATCTTATCTATATCTTATTTTGTTAGAATCCTCTCAAATAAACCAAATTTTAAACGAAGGAAATTTATTTCATCCGCAGCAATTATTTTATTTGCAAATCAACGACCATTTCTGTTTTAAAAGTAATATATCTATTGATTAGTACATATAGTTGTTTGAAAATCTATTTACTCAGGACGCCCAGTATTTGATTTAATATTTTATTATTATTATACACAACAAATAGAAGATAAACTAATAAGATACTTTAACAATAAAATACAGCAACTGTCTATATCTAAACAACTAATTAACTTACTATCTGTATACACAAAACGTATTCACCATAATTGCATAATTATTTAAAAACTACACAGTAAAAATTAACACCGGCTGAATAAAAATATAAATTCAATTTAACCTATTTAACATAAACAAATGAACCAGTTCTGAAGGATTTTTCACATCAAAACAAACGAGGCGCGACGTATACCGGCGCACGCGTCGCGCGAGTTGAATCGAGAAACGAGACTGGACGTTCTATATTTGAAATGAAGTGGGTTTAATAACATTGCGTATATTTTTCCCTATTTTCTCTGGTCCGTGACATCCGCTAGCTGCATTCAAGTACCAATGTTATTTATAATAAGAATAGTGAATCTAATCGCACAGCTGATAGAAATACTCTATATTTTGATGTTTTATATTTAGAATTAGCAATGCTGCGTAGTTTTTAGTGAAGTGCAACGGGATAACCAAAAAAATACGACCCCAATCCCACCATTTTGGCTACATTCATATACCACAAAACGACAAAATTTATCGGGAAAAAAGAACCTACGTGTAAACCTGTGATACAAGCTAGTTCTGTGTCGAGATGCACTTACATCTATTCAGTAGTTTCACGTGATGCTTTAACAGATATACCAAGACAAAAGTTCTAAAAGTTGCATTTTAAGAATCTGCTGGTCCGAATTAGCCTACATGATTATTTTGTTACCCTTTTTTAAATTCATTGAGCAAAACTCGACACCCCCATCAAATTGATTATATTATTTATAGTCTAGAGGTCCCAGCAGACGTTGTGCTGCCATAAAAAAATAAAAATCTAGAACCCGATCCCAGCGCTACCTATCAGTTCCAAATGTGAAGAATCTAAACCATCCGGGAACCCACCCAAACACCCAAAAAAGTTCATCAAAATCGGTAAAGTCGTTCTCAACTTATGCACGTACAACACATTTCTACAATTAATTTTTATTTATATAGATTAGATACATGTATGTCTGTGTCTGTATTTCTATTAAATGATTAAAGTTAAACTGTAAGAGATCGCTTTGAGCGATAAGTCCGCCTATTGTATTGCCTAGAAAATATTGTAAATATGGTCTGTTTATGTAATCGTATATTTTGGTGTGCAATAAAGTGTATTATCTCTCTCTCTCTCTAAATAAAACTTACGTAGGTATATAATATCTTAATCAATAAATCAGTTTTAATTAATCTCATACATATTATAGAGTTGTGCTCTTGTATTTGGAACTTCCACTAATATTTACGTCTATCGTGCATATTTAACCTCTATATTTATGGGTATGGATAAAAGTACTATGAAATGACGACGCATAATAAGAACATTGAAAAATCCCTTAAGTTTTGTAGAGGGCGTAACAGTTCAATATTTGAAACGTTGTGATATAACATACACTAATAAAATGTTTACAAAAGATTAATAAATAAAATCATAAATTTTAGACTAAATTGATAAATAATTCAAAGGATTAGGTATTATATATAATGAAACTTTATTTTGTTAACTAACATTTAAAAAATACAATTAATTATTAAAAACTGAGTTATAAATAAATTAATATAAATAATGTAATAAATCGCTGCCAAAGGGAAGCATGCCCAGAAGGCTGGCTGCATTACAGTCAAAGGAGTGTTTTATTTATGGTGTGGTGTACAACCATACTTTTCTTTGTGTGGCAACGTAACATAATAACTATTGACAATAGTATTGATATACTTGCGGTTGGCCTATGAGTCACAAATTCATATTTCCGCGTCCAAAGATTATTAGAGCAACACTTTTTCTTGGCGCTTATTGAAAAGCTGTCACAAAATATTAATAGCACTGGCACTGTATTTCATTGAGCGCCGGGCCGGTTCTTATGTTAATAAGATAATGTCAAAACTATCTTAGCATAGTAATGTTTTGGATAATATTAAACGAATACAATAATTGTAGTCCTAGTTATCATACTTATAGTATATTATAATTATTATATAGTGTTACGACCTGAACGCCGACAAAAGACAAATTCACACCTCCATACCTGTAGGCATTTTATTACGTTTTCGGCATTTATACATCTTTTGTTTACTTTGTGTTTAAAATTTGTGATTAGAAAAACAGCCCATTGTCTATTGTAATCTTTTATGGTAGTCATTAGCCAGGCAGACATATTGCATCTGTACAGTATAAAGCGATGCCCCAATGGAGAGATCGGCACTCGAGCGATAACCACAAGCGAAGCGAGACTTGTGTACATTCGGTTATCTATTTAGTGACGGACTTTGCGCGTGTATTTGAATTACGATCTCATGCATTACGTTTGGACTTATTGCGTTCGGTTATATTTGTACCTGTGTTGTACTTGTTTGTATAGTTTTAATTAACTCTATTAAAATTAAAATTCTAACGGCATTTTAATTCGAGTCTCGCGACTCGTAACAATATTTTATCATTAGTACATCACTAAGCTACACGCCACCAAATTATTTAGAAAAAGTTCCTTGTCCATGTAAAGATTACCTGAAAGAGATTGCTTTAAGCAGTCAGGTCTCCCATTATACTACCTTATAATCTTAAGCCAAGCCAATGTGTTGCCATTTTTTTTAAGTTGTACATATAGTAAAAAGTAGGTATCGTTGTTGTTCTAGTCCACAAAAGTCACATAATTCAGCTTTCTTGGAGAATTGAACATATCGGTAATCTCAATGTAGATGATTATTTTTAGTGAAGAATTACCCCATAAGGGAGTGGGGTAATTCTTCACTAAAAATAATTTCCAGAGTTTTAAATAGAAACGACGTAGCGAAAAAAGATCTCTCATTATAATTTACAATTATTGTGTGACCTGTCTCTCCGAGTTGTGACCGTAAATTACTGAAAAAAATAGATCACATGCGAGCACATCACCGGGTTGAAAATCAAAACTTTAATGTTCACAGTATATAGCAGACACTATTCGAAACCAGTTTAGACAGTACTATTATAACGCACTTTGAGCATGTATTAATTGTAAATATGTAAGGGTAAAAAACCGCTTGAACCATTTAAGCAATACCTTCAAGTCATAATTTGAAACCATATCTTTTTACTACTACAAATTTTACCTGTCAAAATACTGCTTACACAAATACTATGAATGGATATCTATAATGTTTTAACCTCCTCTATCCTTTTCCTCCTGTCTGATCTCTCCATCCCAACTTCTTTATCCCATCCTTCCTATTTCATTCAATCCCAAAGGTTGGTAATACGTTGGCTTCGCCCCTGATGTTGCAAACGTCTATACCAGGCGACGGTAATCATATTACTGTTACATGCCATTAAAGATAAAAGCACAGCTGCCTGTCGTAAAGCGCAATTCATTGTATTCCCGGATTTAGGAATTCTTTTATTTACTTTGTAATTAAGAAAAACATGCTATTGTTTTATGACCATCATTAGTGTCGAACTAATCCTTATTGTTATTGTTTTCGACTTTGTTGGCCGTTCGCAGGTGTGCAAATTACATTTTCTTGGAAGAAGCCAGCCCACGCAATCGATTGTGTATTGTACAGTTTACTATAAAACAATGCCCGAACGGAGGGGTGCAGCAGTCAAGCGACGATTAAGAAACTAGCAAGACGTGTACATTCGATAGCGATATAGTGATGGACTTTGCGCTTGTTATTTAATTGTGCATTGCATAAGGACTTATTGCGTCCGGTTATATTTGTACCTATGTTATACGTGTTTGTATAGTTCTAATAAATTCTATAGTAATTCCAACGGCATTTTAATTCGAGTCCCGCACTCGTAACATTACATTAGACGGGCCATCTCTCTCTCAGCTTCGCAATAAGAAATGTTCTCTAATTTGCTATTACAACCTTGAGCTGTGTTCCGACATTAGTTGCCAGGTTCCAGTCTCCCTTTAGAAACGGCAGCACACTGGTAGTACTATGTTACAAATGTCCATAGGCGATGGTAACCGTTTTCCATCAGGTGGGCCGTCTGTTTGTCTGCTGAACTCGTGCAATAAAAAAAAATGTGTGTCTATGCAGTTCACACGCAGTAGAAGTGAAACTTTAGAGAATATACTCACAGATAATTCTTCTCTAACTTTTATTAATATAAATATAATTCCTTTAGCCTACATCCGTTAACATATTATAATTCAGAATAAACTACTTAAATATCACTTTAAATTTTTCACTGTTTTAGTAAAAAAAATATTATTGTCAGTTTTATTTCGGTCCAAATTGTACCTATGTTTAATCATCAGTCTTATTGAGTCTCTAATCTGTGCTGCACAGTGTAAAACTCGTATCTCTTTCTCTCACAGGCTTGGTCCTATATATAGATTTATGTGTTTATCTCTTTTTAGTGTCGCTGTTTCGTTTCATCGAGTTTCAAATCACAACGATTCTAAAGAAGTTTCAATTCAAAAAATTTCAAAATATATACGATTCATAAAAGTGCAAACATAGTGTATTATTCTCGTGAGTTTGTGACGTGGCGGACGAAGCAGTTACGTCAATTGCTCCCAATAGCTACAATGGAAAGGGCCTTCACCTGATATCTGAACATTTTGTATCTGTGTTAAGTAGTATCCATATAATAATATCAGCCCATAAACGATATACTGCTGAGCTTGTCGAAGGCCGATTAATGTGTTTCACACATCGGTAATTTCGATATAAACATCGTATCAATACTAATATGTTAATCTGTAAATTATTTCGTTTCGATCGATGCTTGTATATTTGTTTATTTCTTTTTGACGTCCTTGAAAATAAACCCACTTGAAAATTATAATTATAAATCAATTAATAATAATTACATAATAAACAAAAAAAAATATAGCGATATTAAATGAAACGTAAAATATGTATTAAATTGTTGTAGAAAACATTTATTATTTGCTTTTCAGTAACGATCCTTTTGTGATTTTTAAAAACTAGTTGTTTGATTTGAAACTAAATTTATTGGCAATGAAAAGACTAGAAAATGTAAAAGGCTGATCAGCACGTATTTCTATAAAAAGTAGTTTTATCTATAGATAAGAGAGAAAAATCAGTTATTTTCTTAACCAGTACACGAAAGACGAGGACTTTTTGACCAAAGAAATGTAATGAGTTAGCGTTATATTTTTCTATTACAAAATGGGAAAATATCATCCCTAAATTTGATCTGGAAGACGAGAAATCTTAAAAATAGGGTCACAAATAAAATAAGTTATCGATTACCATAATCGATTTATTTATATGTGAATGAATTTCAACAATTAATAGTATGAAAACACGTACACCACACGATTAATTCATTCACAATAACTTAACCTAATACAATAATAAAAGGTATAAACATCATTAAAAAATCTTAAAATCACTCATATTTTTTACAATCTGGGCTCAACAATATACTGAGTTTTATGTAAGTATACTGAGTTTCAGCCAAATCGGTCCAGTAGTTTTCCGTGAAAACGGAACAGACAGACAGACAGAGTTACTTTGGTATTTATAATATTAATAGGGATACTCGTAAGTATGTAAAATAATTCACTGATATCCGGCAGTGCCAAGCCATTGATAAAATATCTTGAAATAAATGAGTCAGTACTTTCTATCATGAACTGTCAGACCAATACTGCGCACTGAGTGTGTTTTTATGCAGTGCAGATGTGCTGGCACGGTCTCAAGGCGCCTGCGCCGGTCGCCGGCTGACCGCGCCGGCTACTCAAGGTCGCGGTTACTCCACGTAATAAATTTTTTATTTCATACAGTAAATTTTCAGTCAATATCCGCTCCTATGCAATTTATTATTATTAAACTACACAAGCCAATGATATTCAAGGACGATTTCTCATTAGACTACATGCACCTGTGACTATGCAATGGAATATTTCTTTAAAAGGAGACGGATACGCTTTCATATATATTTTCGATGCCGAGAATGGACATAGGATACTCTTTATTTCGAAAAATGGGATAGTTTCCGGGATAAAAATATATTTCTCTCTCTGTTTGTTATCCTTTTATGGAAAGACTATTAGACCGATTTGGCTTAAACTCGGTACATAAATAATTTTAATACCGAGGGTGACCAAGGTACACTTTTATCCCGGATAATGGGATACATTTTGGGATAGATTTATGTAAAGGTTATCCCGGAAACTAGGATAAGTTTTGTGATCTTGTCCATTTCGTCCACTTTGTCCACTTGGTCCACTTGGTCCACTAGATCCACTGGGGCTACTGGGTTCACTGGGTCCACTGGGTCCACTTGGCCCACTTGGTCTACTTGGTCCACTGGGTCCTATTGGAACACTGGGTCCACTGGGTCCACTGGGTCCACTGGGTCCACTTGGTCCACTGGGTCCACTTGGTCCACTGAGTCCAGTGGGTCCAATTGGACCACTGGGTCCACTGGGTCCAGTTGGTCCACTTGGTCAACTTGTTTCACTGGGTCTACTGTGTCCACTTGGTGCCCTTGGTCCACTTGGTCCACTGGGTCCACTGGGTCCACTTGGTCCATGTTATCTATTTCGTCATTTTTGTCAAGTTTTGGCATTTATTTAGTTTACAGATAGAAGGGGGATGGTATAGTTTGCGATATAAAATGAAGTGAATCTTCCGGAGCCAAATACATAAAAATTTAATACAATGTAACCTGTACCGCCTTTTAAGAAGAGATACAATTTTTCTGGGAATTGTTTAGAATGGCTAGATTATAAAAATCTAATTCCAATATGACTTTTTTACTGATCGATAGCAAATTTAATGTAATAAAATGTGTGATATTTTTTATCATGAGAATCCCGCGGGAAGTATCCCGGGGGTTGTTTGAAGTTGTTCGGATGCATAAAAATTAACTTATTCCAACACAGTTTTCACTAAAACTTGAATTTCAAGTCAAGCGAGGATGAAGTCGCGAGCATATCCTAGTTAATAAATATGTAGGGTAGGTATACTCTAAATGTTGAATTTAAATGTAAAGTATGGGCGACATAAACAAAGTTTTTACACGTTGTCTACTGCCATTACACTACAATCTACTCTATACTGACCTTTCAGCTCAAAGTGTGATTCCACGTCGTAACCGATATGAGTCCCCATGGAGTCATAAGGTTCACGTTTCGTAAGTAGCACACTTATAGTGAGGTCATGGTCATGTTGCCTCGGCAACAAACAAAAAGTTATTAAGGTAAACTACTAAAACGGGAGTAATTTTTAGCTAATTACTGTGTTTTACACAACTGTATATATGCATATTTTTTTATTGCAAACAGCCAGCGGGCTCTAATGGAAAGCGGTTACCGTCTACAGTAGACGTCATCAACACCAGGGGCGAAGCCAACGCGTTTCCAGCCTTTAGGATGGGATAAGGAGGATAGAGGATGGGATAGGCAAGGAGGATAGAGGATGGGATAGGCAAGGAATAGGGGGGATGGAATAGGCAACATGGGATAAAGGGAGGGGGTAGTGGGACATTGAAACTCATCATATGAAACACGATTAGCTGCGAACTGTTTCTCGCCGATATTCTGTGAGAGCGTGGTATAGCACCGATCGAGTCGACCCAGTGAGTTGTAGTCGAGATAATGATTACGGATAATGATCATCTACCACGTAAACTGTAACTCGTTAAGTAAAACAAAAATGTGTTTCTCTAACTTAGGACCTAGAGTCCTTAGTTTCGAAATAAAAAGTATGTTACTTGTAAAAACTGTAAAACGTATACTACGTGTTACAAGAATAAATATTGTAAGTAAAAATAGGTACATGCATATAGAATAGAATATACTTTATTGTACAATAAAATTAATGAAACAATACACAAAATCAGCTTAGAATTAGGTACAAATGGCGATCTTATTGCTGACAGCGATCTCTTCCGAAAAACCTTGGGATGGAGAGAGAAATATAGCATAAAAGCTAGGGCAGGGTATTGTTGCAAAATATTTTTTTTAAATGTTACATAATATATATTAATATTATTATACATAAATATACATATATATTTATATACACACAATTAAATACATAGATAGATAAACCCTGAGTGTGTTAGGTGTGACGTAGAGTTTCTTAAGGCCATTAAAAATAATTTATTTTAGTTTATATTCATACACTTATTCACATAAATATCTATCTATGCTAATATTATAAACGCTGGAGTAACGCTGTCTATTATTGTTTCAGAAGTAAACGACTAAGCTGATTTTAATGAAATTCGCCAAGGCTATAGATTGCATCATGAGGAAAAGAATACTTCTATTTCTCTCAAAAACAATTTTTATAGGTTTGTAAGAGTACTGAAATATTTACATTCCCAAGCTAATCAAATTACGCTTGTGCTGTGAGTTAAATACAACTTAGAACTCTCACAACACACTCAAAACTGAGGGAAAAATCATAAAGCCCTTTAAAGAAATATTCCCCTATTTCCAGGGGAAATCCGCTTGAGGACAAACCGCCGTGTTGGACGCACGGTGGGGATTGGCCTCGTTGGAAGGGTACTATTGCAGGAATGCTATTGCCACGCCACGGTTGAGGATATCCACTACAACCCTGGCCGATCCTTGTTGCGTCCCATGTCGAAGCTGTGGGCTTGGTCGCAAATTCACCTCTAGCCCGGGTGGAGAGAAAATCTTCAGTTAACTAGGCCAACGCTTTGACCACCGTAAAATAGAGGACATCAAGATACTTAATTGAAAAATGCATTTTTTTATTTCAATACGGATTTTTGTGGCTTAGCTTATCGCAATGTAATGTCAAGAAGAAAACCAACACAAAAATAACGTAGTACAAAATAAATTATGCATCAGTGTTTCGCAGCTAAAACAAATGTTACATCGATAATACATTCTCCATTACTGAAATTTCATACTCATAAAAGCTGAGAAATAGGCAATAATAACTTTGAACTGAATTATGTATTCATATACAAAGCCTATGACAGAATACATAGTCCCAGTGGTATTTAAAGTCATACATCCATTCTAGAAAGATTTTTGTAAACTAAGCCATTTACAAAAACCTTTGTTTTGAAATGAACGAATGAAGAAATGCATTATGTTTTTTTCGAGTTCATTAAAATTTGTTTGGATAACAACTGGCCTAGGGTTCATCGTCATCCGCGAGTTAAATCCCGGTATCGTTCGGAGCGTTCACTCCACCGCCCAGGGTCCGCTTTCCTACATTTTCTTCTCCACTTCATACTGTCTTCAGCATCCATCGTTTTAAGACTGTTAGTACGCATGTTATGCTTCACAACATCAAGCTAGCATTTCTTCCTTCCACTTCGACCGGGACCTGGCGGAGGCGGCATTACTAGGCATTTGTTTCCCACATGATTAGCCGGTCTCCGTAAAATGTGGCCGTACCAGCGTACGCGACTCTCTTACTTTTCGTCTACTATGTCATATGAAGATTGCCGCCGATGCGGGAGTTCCTGACTCGGTCTTTCCGCGTGATTCTACACATCCATCGCAATACATAGCAGTTAACTGGTCTAGGGTTGCCTTAAGCAAATTTTTGATGATTTTGTGATTAATAAATTACTATGGCATTTCTAGGATACTGTATATTATAAATTGTGTGATGCTCTAATATTTTTGGAGAATTGGTCTCCAAATATATATGTCCTAAGTATATGTCCTATATACATATATAAGTACTATACTATTTATTTCAGAAATCGCTTACACGCTTCTTGTTACATCTATCATACCAAAATATTTATGAGCTCAACTCATTACTAACGATCAGATAATTTACAAGAAGCGAGTTCAGTGATGGCGATTAGTTTGCCATAAAACTAAATGTGTGATCAATTAAGTAAATCCCTATAACTATTTCCTAAGCAATTTGAGTATATTAAGAGCCCTATACCAAGCTCGTAATTCATACACCGCTAAGATTATAATTGAATGTGCGGTGCGAACCACCCGACTTGGGTCGTAATACCTTTTAATGATATTACTAATACAGCTCAGTATCTCATCATGCATAGTAAAGCAAGTTCTAAATGGATGATCAGTAATAAAACAGATTGTAAAAAATATAATAACGTTTTTTATCTGGATTCTGGATAACAAAATTTGGACTAACACTGATATCAATTATTTAGTGTAGAGGTTGTACACCGAATTCCCTGCAATTAAGGTTGGCAATTTGGCTCATTGTTGTGCTAGAAGTTCATTCATCACAGTACTGATTTTCCGTGCCAACTCCGCCTAATTCATTAGGCAATTTCGGTTCAAGTAGTAAAATGAATTAAATAAATATAATTTTGTATTATGAAAATATAGCACTTCGATTTATTAATATTTTAGGCGTATAGACGATATGACACTTATCCAGTGATTAATCCACTAATATGTAAAATGCAATCTTGTAATTTAAATCGCGTGTTTCAAATGGATCAAATTTAATATCAACTCATCAACGTCCCAGACAGTAGCTTTTAGAAATCAGGTTGATTCGCCAAACAAAATATTCGGGCTGAACACGCGAACCGTTGCACGCACTTCTCAACTTTCACACGTTATTACCGGTCGTTTATTTTCCCACAAAAATACCCAGATATTTTTGCGGTGAAGAAACGAAATCAATCCTTTTAAATCCCCTGAACGTTGAATCGATTTAGAGCGGAAAGGGATTCGCCTAATGACTATGTTAACACCAGACAACACTCGAATGATCAAGAGGTGAACTAATAAACCTCTCGACTGTTTCTCGATCATCAATCATTCGTGCGCGAGTCCTTGTAGCCTTATAAAAACTGACGTCACATTGTCGTGTACATATTTATGAAGCTTCCAAAGTGATCTGCTATTGATGGCCGCCCCATTCATCAGCCAGAAGCTGTCGGATGTCACAAAAACTTGCTCATAATCACATTATATGAGTGGACAACATTAGGGGGAGTTTGGCGGAAATTCTCGAATAAAGATAATCTTGTATTAATGCAATTTTATGCCGGAAATGTGGGCGTACCGACTTGTCCTCAATGTGTTTTTTATATCAATGGTCGTATTAATTTTATATTTTTACATAAAAACAGTCGTAACAGCGGTATAGACGCTTTCATTCAGATTATAAACTGCGTTTGATTCAAGTTCTTTTAATAACTAGTAGAAAGAAAACGAAGATCCAATAAAAGAACAAAACTCAAGATTTAATTATTAAGCTAGTCCTAAAGATTAATGCGGTGTTGCTAATAGGTGTTTTAAAAGTAAAGTATGGAATAATATATTTACAATTTAAAAAGTCCTATTTAAATAATATGACTCCAGACGCTTAATAACTTGACAAAAACAATTTTGGCGAGTTGCCCGTTAGTTATTAATGTGAATAAAACGAAGTATCAATTTCAAAAGATTGAATTTCATAATGTTGGGTTATTGATACAATGTCGGGCATTATTCTCAGCTTGCCACTTTTGTACGAACAGCAATCAGCGAAATTTATTAGTAATGGATTTAACATCAAGTCTATTAATTATAATAGACTGGTAGAATATGCATTATGATGGAGTAATGCAGATTTATTGCGAATTCGTGAGGTCATGGTTTAAGTATGGATTCATCATTTGACATTAGATAAAGTGGATGAAATTTTGTTTCTTTCGCTTATGATACTTTGTCTAAGTTCAACACGTTCTCCTTCCTAACTTTAATATTCAACCTCCTACATCACACATACCTGTATATATACGGTGATGGTTATCACTTCTCTTATTAGTGTATATTTCTCAATTTACAGAACTTTTTAATAGTAATATAAGTTTGAGTTTAAAAATGTACAATATTTCACTAGTATATTACTGATGTTTGAATACATAAATATTATATTGGTCGAGAAGCATTCTGTTAGCGTTTCCCTGTTTTAGGTGAAGGTGCAGTTTACACACAAGGTTACCTAAAGCGCTGAAAAGCTGTCGATATATTAGGTTGGGGAAAAAGTCTCTTCGCTTTTTATATAAAAATTCAAAAGGTTTTTATATAAAGTTTATTTACATTTGACTAAAGTATGTAGGTGCCACTTTGTTGGATAACTTTTTGCCATCTTGTAGGTAGGGACGTGATTCCATTCCTATAAAAATTTTGGGGCTTCTGATCAAAAAACTGCGACAAGTGGTTTTGGCTGTCCACTCGTGATGTTAACCTGACACTGCCTAAGTAATTCTGCAGAGACCGAAACAGGTGAAAATCTGAAGGTGCAAGGTCAGGACTATACGGCAGATGCATTAACACCTCCCAGCCAAACTCTCGTAATTTTTGCTGAGTGGCTAAAGATGTGCGAGATCTAGCGTTATCATGGTGAAAAACCACAACACTTCTGTTGATTAATTCCGGCCGCTTTCTCTCAACTTTTTGCTTTAATCTCATCAGTTGTTCGCAGTACAGTTCAGAATCGATGGTCCTGCCTGGCGGTAACAGCTCATAATGAATAATGCCCTTCCAATCCCACCATACACACAGCATCACCTTGTTGCGAGTTAGCCCGGGTTTCGCCAGTCTGTGAAGCCTGACCGGCCTTTGACCACGATCTTTTTCGCACGTTCTTGTCGCACGTGATCCACTTTTCATCACCAGTTATCAGCTTCTTCAAAAATGGTTTGGTTTCATTACGTCGTAATAAAGAATCACAAATGAGTACATGGTTCATTAAGTTTCTTTCAGTGAGCTCATGAGGCACCCAAATATCAAGCTTTTTTGTGTAACCAGCTTTTTTTAAATGCGCAAAACCGTTTTGTGGTCAATTCCCAGTTCTCCAGCTACATCATAACTACTAATATGCGGATCTTGATCCACTTTTTCAATAATGGCATCAATTTTGCCCGTAACAGGGCGACCAGAGCGACGTGCATCTTTGATATCAAAATTTCCGGATTGAAAACGCTTAAACCAAATTTGCGCTACTCTCACAGATACTGCATTAGGTCCATAAACATCACAAATTTTTTCGCGGCTTGTGTTGCATTTTACCTTTTTTGTAGTAAAATTTTAAAATGTATCGAATTTCTTCATTAGATTCACTCATTTTAACAATAAGAAAAACAAATGAAAATCACACATTTTCCTAATTTGAATTTGGAATTGTCTTCTTTAAAATTAAAACTTTTTAATGATACCAAAACCAGCCAGATACGAATGGTATAGCCAAAGAGATTTTATTACAAGTTCATACATACTATATGCGAAAAGACTTATTCCCCAACCTATTATAAAGTAAATAAAACACATACAGCAATCTTATTCTTATCAATAAAAGATTGTTTTCGTGGAATCTTGATAGTAGTTTTAGGATGATGATCATTTGTACACACGAGTTTTTGTTTTTTTTTGTTCCTTGTAGACATATGGTCCACCAGATGGCAAGTAGTTAGCATGGCCCATGGAGCAATTTGGATGAAGCTTAGGTTTACCAAGTGAAGAGACGAATGAATAAATTAAGAATTGGAGTAAAAATATCTGTTAACGGGCCATGAGATTCTTTAACATAACTTGACAGTGATCAAATTGCAGAATTGTTAAAGATAGTTCAGGTAAAAAGCACCTCAAATAAATATTCAAGTATGAAGAGATTAATGAAAGTAGATGAAGCGAGAGTCGTTTGTCAGGATCGTCGCAAGTGGAAATTCATCGTCTCTGCCTACCTCCATGGGAAACAGGCGTGATAATATGTATGTATGTATGTATGAATAAAATAATTGAAATAAATAAATGCATTATATATATCAAGTTATTGATTATTATATCTGCCCCCTATTTATCTCTGTCATATTTAAGTATATATATAAGGTGTCACGTGTCTTGTGTGACACCATGAACGGGGTCGAACAGACCGTTATGATGTTTACCCGAGCCTATTTGTAGAGCCGGTCGAACTTGGACGTAAACGGGTCTGACCATAGCAGACGGTAGACAATCGATTAACGACCAACAAATGTATAAACGTGAGGTACCAGTCTCGCGTGAATCTCAAAGCTTTTTTTTCGCATTTGAGTTTGCTTGCTTGAAAGTTGTTTTGGATGAGAAAAGGCAAACAAGTTAACTCTTGTAAGCACATATGCACATTAGCCAAGCATAGTCAAGTTGCCGTGACAGCAATTAAGTTTTAAAGTGAAATTTCTTTAGAATCGTTGTGATTTGAAAATCGATGAAACGAAAAATTGACACTAAAAGAGATAAACACATAAAGTTTAACCTTATTTAATCGGAAATAAAACATATTTATCTTAACCTGTTAGTACTAATTTTCAAGTTAAATAAAACTTGAAAGATTACAAATTTTAGCTCTATATGTATATATTTAAGGCAGATATTCTTTTATACGTAGATCAAAGGAAATTGTGCGTAACAGTACATTGAATTTCGAACTTTATGGCAGTGATTTAAAGTGTAATTTAGATTGAATTTTTTTAATTATAATATTTTTACGGATGTAGGCTAAAGGAATTCTATTTATATTAATAAAAGTTAGAGAAGAATTATATGTGAGTATATTCTCTAAAGTTTCGCTACTACTGCGGGTGAACTGCAAACACACACACAATTTAAAAAAAAGGTTGTATATATACGTATACATATATTTATTAAACTAATATTTAGATAATCCTCCGCACTCAGTGGCCATTTTTGAACATATAGCATCGCCTCCGCTTAGCTACATTTTATTCCAAAAGCTCTGCACTAGTCTTAGTAGCTACTTACTAATTTTTACCCAAGCCATATAGACGTACCAGATGAAGTGCCGCGAGCCGCGACATTATTTTATTTAGGTATTTTTTTTCTACTAAAGCACACAGCAGGCAGGTTGACGGCCCACCTTGGGAAAGTGGTTACGTCGTCGATTAACACCTGTGGTGTTACCAACGTTAATTATATTACGGACCGTACATAAATTACGTCACTCGAATTTCATGATTTTTGACCCCTCCCCCGTTCTTGTCCCAGCTAGTCACATTTGCGATACTCCTCCCTACCTAATGTGACATCGCTATTTTGCAAATTTACATCAATGAATTATTAAATTAAAACAGCATTTGCGTAATTAGTTTCATTTCCATTCAAATATTTTTTAATCATTTAAACATTATGCTTATGGAGTTGGAAATATTTTGAAGTTTTTCGTTAATAGTTAAATTTCGTTTTAAAGCTTAAATATATTAGATTTCGAAATGTGACGTTACTAAATTTAGAATCTCTCACACCCCTTGTTACACAATATCACACTTTGTCGAACCCCCCTTAACGTGTTACGTAATCTATGGATGATCTCATGTGCAGAAAGGTGTATGCCAAACGGGCCACTCACAGAAGTCCGGCGGACCGCACAGTCTCGGGGGCCGCAGTTTGAGTATAATGGGTTTAGGCTAATAGAAGAAGTCCGAGTAACAACCACCTCCATAGATTTGATTTCTACATGAATACAAGTTTTTGCCTATTTATTCTACTGTAATATTTTTAATTTTCAATGCTAGCCCAGACCTTTGATCATAAATGAAATAGTAAAAAATTATTGAACTTTATATATTAATCTTTAATTTATTTATTTCACATGTATTCCACTTGTTATAACACTGATCCTAAATTTAAAGAAATCTGTTCACAAGTCACCACTATCGATACAAGCAACATTACACTCATCTAATCCATAGTTACTAAAACCATTGATTAGATGAGCAATCGTATACAATGGAAATAACTAAATAATACAGTGGAAATAACTAGTTAAAATAGATACGTTCATTCATAATCGGACGATTTCATTACTATTCATAATCGTCCATCGCCAGTTAGAACTTTAACGCATGTATTTTCAAATAAAATAAAATAGTAGTGTCAACATTCGCAGTCCTCAAAGTAAATACATTAATGTACACTGCTTACTCAACTCTTACACCTATTTATAAAACGGGTCGCGTCTTAACAACAAATTTTGGATCTGTTCCAAATGTCACTTTTTAAAGGATTTATTTAACAGCGAGTATGTTTTGCTTTGTAAACATGTTTGTGCCGCAAAATAACGGACTAAAACCGGATGGTTTCTTGGAAAATAAAGATATTTGTAGTCTATATAACAACTCGGATATCTTATTGATTGCATCGAGATTTTTTTTTCCACCATACCTTAGGTAATATTTATTGTGTTTTTCGGCTAGTATGATTTATATTCTTGACAAATAAGTGTAAGCCACACTAAACTTACTTTCTTAGCATTAGCGTAAGTTAAATCTGGAAAATTATTGTATGTAGGTTTTTTTTATAGGAGTTCAGCAGACAGGCAAACGGCCCACTTGATGGAAAGTGGTTACCATCGCCTATGGACATTTGCAACACCAAAGGTGCTACAAATGCGCTGCTGCTCTCTTAGGGGAGACTGGAACCTGGTCACTAATGACGGAACACAACTCACGGTTGTTATGGCGGCATACTCTAGACCAGGGGTGGTTGCCATCCAGTCGGGCAAATGCCCTACCACGTGGCTGTGGTTTATTTAGTCGCCTCTTACGACAGGACGCCCGGCCGCAGGAAATTGTATTCTTTCTCCGTTCCTGCACGGATAGAAAGAAATATAGAAAGGACAGTGGATTCTACTTATAATATCCTCCGTTGTAACGGCTTTTTGATTACACCTACGTAACTCTTAAGTCCCTTGAATTTAAAGTATACTCTTAGAGAAAAATAATTTGGCTATACAGACTTCGGATGTAACGCCGATTTCGGATATAGCGACTAGTTTTAATGAAAATTCCGTGCAGATATTGTGACCAACACTACATACTAAAACCGAGTAAAAAAGAAACACATAGTTTTGTTTAAAGAATCATAAATCTTTCTTATCTTTTGTTTACATCCACAGATGTCAGAAGTTTTAATGATACGCTTTTGTTTATAAATACTCAAGTACGAAAGTTAAATCTGAAAACCAAAGACATGAAATATAGTATAGGTATAGTTTTCTTTCTTTCCATCTTTCTATATAGCAATTTCCGGATATTATCCGTGCAGGAACGCAGAAAGAATACAATTTCCTGCGGCCAGGCGGCCTGTCGTAACAGGCGACATCGGTATTTGCCCGACTGATTGGTTACCATCCCTGGTCTAGAGTATGCCGCCATAACAACCTTGAGTTGTATTTCGGCATTAGTGACCAGGTTCCGGTGTCCCTTAAGAGAGCAGCAGCGCATTTTTAGCACCATTGGTATTGCAAATGTCCATAAATTCAAATTCAAATGTTTTTATTCAAAATAAGTTCCACTGGAGAACACTTTTTGAAGGTCATAAAATTAAACTAAATTTTAATTTGAACTCATGCAATAAAATGTAGCGACGGAATTAAAGTGGTCCCTTCATCGTTGGTATAACCGAAATCCACTGCACATAAATGAACAAATATGATAGAATATATGAGATGATAGACTAATTCAAACAAAATTTACGGTAAGCTAAACAATACGAAGTCCCTAAAATTGAATTATACCAACACTATATTCTTAAGTATTAATTTACAAATCACCTGGCATTTGAATACCATCAAAACAAGTATCGCAACGGACAATCACCATAGACGTCTAAGGGGCCATCTATCAAGCCCCCTGTCTGACAGGTCACCCTGCGGATAATACCCGTCCATCGAACGCACCTAAATCGTAATCGAAATACGGAAGTTTGATTGGCAGAACGTTTAGCACGCTAATAGCTTTTAGGTATGCCCGTTATTTTTCTACTCATAAATAAAATTAATTATTTCTACTTTTGGACCGGGGATGATGTAAGTAATTATAAACCACTAGCTTATCCGTGCCCACTTGGCTGGGCTTATTAAAAAAAATATTAATGAAAATCAAATATAGGTTATATAATGTCACTCAGGAATAATGTAGCTTTCTACTGGTGAAAGGATTTTCAAAATCGGTCCGTTGAACTACGGAAATTACTTTCTAAAAACAAACTAACAAACTTTAATCTTTTATAATAGAGATAGAGATAACACAGAGATAACACTTTATTGCACACCAAAATATACAATTACAAAAACAGACCATATTTACAATATTTTTCTAGGCAATACAACAGGCGGCCTTATCGCTCAAAGCGATCTCTTCCAGGCAACATAAATGAAAAAAAAAATTGAATCAGCCGATATAGGTGGTGCAGAAAAAAGGTAATAGATACATAAACTAGTTTAAGAAATGAATATACAAATATATACATAGTCATATATATACAATAATACATAAGTTATTATAATAAATTTATTAGCATGATTATATTCTGTTAATCAGACATAGATAGCTATTTGTGGCCAAATAGTGTTTTCTGAGCAAATTTCTAAATATAGATAATCTATATTATAAAATTCTAAACATGCCGTGTCTGTACATTTAGTCTATTTAAGAAAACAACTGACGACGGAGAACACGATGCAATTTATTTTGGATTTCTTGTCTGTTTGTTCGGGATTCAGGTAAAAAGTAATGGGCCGATTTCGATGATCGACAGCAAATTCCTAGACTTAAAATCAGTACTAATTGTTATCCTGGGAATCCCGCGGGAATCTTTCTGGGAATTATTTCAAATTACCAGATTTAAAAAAATCATACTGTAATGTGATTTTTTCACCGATCGAAAGCAAATTTTATGTACTAATAAAATGAGTGATTTTTTACCGGGAGAGGTTTCAAATTTTTCGGATACATAAAAATTCCGACACAGTTTCCACTAAAACGATAGCTTACATCCCTTTTTTTTTAAATCTGCGATACTTTGTGTTCCGGGAATCCCGAGCGAATATCAAGTCAAGCATGGACGAAGTCATCATAGTATTAAAATAATATTAGTAAAAAAAATATATATAAATAATTACTACAAAATAAAAAGATAAACCAGACTTGTACACATAATTTTCTCTAAATGATTCCAAAACTTAAAAATGAAAAATACACCGATGGCTGGTTCCTATATCTTATCGACCGTTCATTTGTCTTAGTATCGGTTAAAAATTGACATAAGCTCCATACAAGTAATGTTAAAATTCAACCGATGCTAAGACAAGTGAATGAATAATATGATATGGGAACCGGCCATAAGTATGTAAGGAGTCGTAGAGGATACCAACGTGAACTGTTTCCGTAATTTACTACAAAACATAACCTATAGTATTATCTCAAATACTACTCCTCAGACCTGATTTAAAATAGTTGTAGTTAAAAGTTTTTTTAAGATTCTGTCACCTTGATATTTCTTAGAATTATCCAACTCATAATTAATTTAGATAGAAGACACGCTTTTCATGACAACATTGTAGCGTAACGAATATTTTACCATTATATTTATTGACTTAAATAAAAATAAAAACAACGAGAAAGGTCTTTACAATTTCACACTGGTTTTTTGCTCACGTTAATAAATAAAGTGTTTCCATTTATTAATTACTTCAAAAGAAGAAATAAACACATTTTTGAAGTGAAACTTCTTTAGAATCGTTGTGATTTGAAACTCGATGAAACTAAAAAGCGACACCAAAAGGAGATAACACACATAAATCTATAGGACTAATACTGCGAGAGAATGAGATAGAATACATTATATATAATAATGTAAATACTTTGCTTTTACAGATAGAGTTGAAAATATTGTGAACTTTTTCGTTAGTACTTCAAATTTCGTGTTTTAAAGCTTAAATATTATAACAATATAATATATACAATGTGACATCACGAAATTTAGAATCCCTTTCACCCCTAGTCACACTTTGTTTCATTTTTACTGCGCGTGAACTGCACACACGGACATTTTTTTTATAGCAGTTTAATATCAACTTTGAATATTTTCGTAACATTTAGAAATGCCTTCCACATAATGATAAAAAATTCTTAACTCATGAAATTTCGTGATTCAATTTAGCAACTCAACAGTTTCGCTGCACGCATACACCGCTATGTATACTGTCCATGAAATAAACAAAATAAATCCGAAATATACCGCTTTTTAGCAAACCAGATAACGCTTCAAGCCAAATAAGCCAATTGGATTGTCACAAAAGCGATTGCAAACGAATCGTCTATCAAGGGGCTGATTTCTAATACCTTTACAATCTCCTTGAGAATCCAATCCGATTTATTTAGGAAAAGTTTGAAAGGCCCGATAAGCTTTACATTATTTTCGACAAGTAAGGTAAAACCCAGAGATCCTCTTTGGTTCCCCGATAAGAAATATAGCGGATTGTCACGCCAAGTGTTTGGGGAATTTTAAAAACGCAAGTGCTAGTAAACGTCGCTTTGAGCAATGTTCATTATCTGTTTGTTTTAACTACAATGGAAAAGTTTAGTAATGCAGATATTAGAGAGATCAACCAAATTGATTCAATTTGCTTGAAAGGACACCATGGTATTCAATAACATTGAAAGATTTAAATTTATGTTTACATGGATTAGTATTACTTTAGTTGCTTCATCCAAATTAAAAGACAAAGAAAATGAATCGTCTCATATCAGATTAAGAAATAAAAAGTTAACAATTTGATTTTTGAGACGCGTTCACTTGATTTATTTGCGCCAATAGGGTAGTAGGTGATTTTCATCAAGCAACTTTTTATCGTATAACATTGTAGTCTCCTAGATTTTATAGGAGCGTAGTGAGTTATGACATCACGATGTCAAAGAGTAACAGTATGTTTTTAATTCTTTAATCAGTAATTAATTTCTTTTTACCATGATATTTTAAAAGTGGAAACCAACCTCTATGACACGGCCAGGAGTAGATAGCATTATCATAATTATGGTCAAATACTGCATTAACACTTCTTACAAGACTTTTATTTACCATTATAGCATATTGCCGTTCAGATTATAATTTAAGTTAACTCGCCTAGAACAGATTTTTTAAACGAAAAAATCGCTTATTGTTTTACCAAGAAAGTGTTGTAACCATAGAATTATATAAATATTTATATTACTTAGCAGCAGACTGTTATCTATTTATGTTCTGACATCGAGGACACCTTTCCCGTACAGATGAGCCTAAAACATTTTTAATCGGCTTAAAATTATTATTAGTCGTTTGTCATATTTTAATTGCTGTTCTACAACTACTTGAAAATGTGGATATATACTGAAAGTATACTCGAACGATGTTTTAAATAGATCAGAGTAAAAAGGTTTTTACCTACCAATTCCTCAGGTGATCCCGGTTCCTTCATACCATTGCTCTTATCCGTGCTCCCCGTCTCTGAAAAAGAATAGATGATTTGAATTCGATTTAAGATTCATGTAATAACAATATCTTATATATACTATACAACAATAAATTGATACGCGTGCCAATGATTAAAGATTAAGCGAAGTGCAAGATAATAGTAAAACAGTGGACTCGATCTCGAAAGCAGTGTGTATGCAAACGGGAATCTATCTAATCTATCCATCTCTTTTGCGGTCTACCTTTACATTTCTACCCATCAATCAGCTTTCCAATTTAACATTTTTTTCTCTCAAGTGACTTACTTCCCTCTTTGTTAATTTATCTTATTTTTAATTTTTTTTTATTGCAGGAGTTCAGCAGACAGGCAGACGGCTTACTTAATGGAAAGCGGTTACCATCGCCTATGGAAATTTGCAACACCAAAGGTACTATAAATGCGCTGCTGCTCTCTTAAGGGAGACTGGAACCTGGTCACTAATGCCGGAACACAAGTTAAACTTGTTATGGCGACATACTTTAGACCAAGGGTGGTAGCCATCCAGTCGGGCAAATGCCCGCCCTACCACCTGGCTATGGGTTGTTATCTATACTTATACTTTATTTTATAATATTATAGAAGTAAAGTTTGTGAGTTTGTGACGTTGTAGGGGGTAATCTCCAAAACTATTGAACTGATTTAAAAAAATATTTATCTGTTGGCAAACTACACTATCCCCGGTTGACATAGTCTATATTATATTTTCAAAAAAATTAGGGTTTCTTACTAAAACTCCAGTAGTGTAATCCAAGGTGTAAAAAATTACCTAAAATCCTGTGCGCTACGAAAACTATTGATGATAGAATAAAATAATGTACTACGACTTCGCAGAACACATCATTATTTACAAAAAGTGTCCCGACAGCATATGTCTAACTATTATAGTTATGCCACAATAAGTGTTCTTCTATTTTTAAAAAATAATTAAAATGCCGCTGCTAGAAAAGGCTCTTTATTTGTATCTTGGTATTCATCCTTATCAAAATAAATTACTTCATATTCAAGAATGCTTCAATACCTTTATATAACTTTTTGAATTATTCAATTCGGACATTCCATTCGAAAGATATCACGAGTTTAAAAATGTAAGTATTATAAAAAAGTTGCGTGGTCGCCGCGCACCCTAATCGGCTAAATAGGCTTATGCGATGTAGGCGTCACTGGAGTACTGGCAGTACGGGAGGGGAAATATTTTGAATTCGCTTAGTAGGTAATTAAACTCAACAAAAAATAAAGAAGTAAAGTTGTGAGTTGGTGACGTTGTTGGGGGTAATCTCTGGATCTACTAAACCGATTTTGAAAATTCTTATACCAGTGGAAAGCTACATTATTATTGAGTGACGTGGGGTATATTTGATTGTTATTAATAATAAGTATTTTTTAATTTTTTCTGATGCCCAGCGAAGTGGGCACGGGTCAACTAGTTTTTAATATGTTAAAACATGTTTAACAACCTTTAAATCTATTCACTGAGTCCTTAATAGATCATCAACTGATACTCTACATTAATAAGAAAATAGTATAATACTAAGAATTACAATCAAGAAGTAAAATGCGCTTTCATCAAATGGGCAATCTACCTGTCTGCTATATTCGTGCAATAAAAAAATCACTTCAGTTATGACTAATTTAATAAAAAAATATATTTTAAATAATTAAACGCCAAAAATGAGACAAGAACAACCTGTGGTACTACCTACTCGCCATATAATTCCTAGTACTGGTGGTTGCCCAGTGGTCGAAATTCGACCATAATTAATTTAAATTATAAGTTTAAACATTATTAAGGTTCTGTTGTCAAAGACTATACTTCTATAATCATAGATTACGTCAAGGCTTCACTGTTAATTTGACTTTAACAATAAACAAGAGAGTATATATGCGTGTGTGTCACATACATGGTAGTGTGTGTAATGTTTTTTTATTGATTTAAAATATTAATTATGCATAATTTTTTTTAAAAATTAGCATTGTACATTCCTCCTTCTCTGTATAAACTATAAGTGTGCGAAATTTCATATTCCTCCATCCGCGCAATTTTCGTAAAAAGGGGTACAAAGTTTTTGCTTCACGTATTAATATAATGATTCTTCTACGGCGTTTTTACTAGTATTGGTAAAAACGTTCCTAAGTTACACATACATACACCAAAAATTTCTGTTTAACCATTGGGCACACTTTATTTTTGCTCTTCGTAACCCTTCTGTTCCAAAAACACGAGCTAATAAATAAAGGCACCATTTGATAGGTTGGTAAATAAACGAACAAGTATAAACAATATAAACACATTCGTATTTTAAATGAAAAGCATGTCGGTGCCGAAATCCGAGCCGGGTAGGAAGCCAACCGTATTGACGCATCTCTCGATACAGGGTTAAAACATGAAGCGATTAATCGAAGCGTTATCGCTTTCGTACAGGCTGTAAATACAGGTTAAATATACAAGGTTATATTTTATTAATCAATAGATTTAATGTAAATTAAATCGCCTAATCGACTCTTGGGGTGATTAGAGACCCACTTCAGATAATGAATCAGGATGCTAATTTAGCAAGGTAATGTAGCCAACCATCTGGATACCTTACGCATAGATAATGACGACGAACTTGGTCGATTCATCCAGTTTAACGCTAACGTTTAGGTTTTTTTTTGTAATTGGTGGATTACATCTGATAGTCTTGAAATTAGACTAGTAGTGAATGAGATTCCACAGTGACTGGTATGGTTTTGGAATATCTATGCTAATTTCAAAATTCATATCATCGTAGGCAAATGTACCCGCACTTGCCTAGCATATTTCACACGGCGTTGGCGCGTGGAAAACTCTGATCAGTAACAATTATTTACATGTTTAACTTATTATCATTTTATTACATATTATTATTTATTATCTTTTAATATTATTTGTTTCATATTACTTACCTGCCCATAAAAATATATAAAAAGTTTAAAATTTTAATAAATTAAAAATTAGTTTATTTATTTATGTGCTGATCGTACACTACTACAAATGCAAAAACGTCTCGAAGGTAATTTACCTGTACAAACTTGTAATAAAATGTATCCTTATACTATGAATTTGATGATCCATTCACAATATACGAATGGTTCTTACTCTATCTAAAGTAAATATTTTGTATTTTTTTGTATAGATGAGGGTCTGAGGGCTTAAAGCAGCCGATTTTGGAGTGTCGCTTAGTGAAATTGATACATGTTTAGATACAGCGATAGGTGTAAGACATAGTATAAAGTTCCACTTTATTTCTGATATATGTCATATTTGTAATACGAATCTGCAAAAGCGGCCATTTAGCCCCCATAGTCTCTGAACTAGGACTACTCGAATAATTGGCTTAATTCTGTGTAATCAATTACAATGTCAATTCATTAAGAATCCAACAGAAACAGATATAGCAGATATACCAAACCCTATTCGAGTTTAATTATAAATTAATTCACTGTTGCCTGCGGTTATTACTTGTGATAGTAAATCAGGAGCAGCATAATGTGTCGCTGAATTGTATTACAATAATTTGCTCCTAGCTTTTCGCTTCGGACCTGAATAATTTGAATCAATTTATTATTGAAACAATCCATTCTGACATATCAATTTGTACACTTAAAAGTGAAATGCAACGTTGGAAATTCCATTGGTACGTGCTGTGCGGGCTTTATTATTTAAACTTGGTAAATACTACTCGTGGACTGAATGGCTTTTCAGAAGAGTTATGCAGAACTGAGCTTTAAAGTGGTGTTTTTAGTCTGTCATACACTTTTTTAAATTAATATCGTCGATTCTACCAAATTGTGAATTTACATATTTACGAATTTGATAATACAAATTAGATTTCGCTAGCTCTTTGGTTTTAGTCGATATTGTTAATGTTACTGCTACACCTGGTATAATGTACTAGGGACCGCTTCATGTAGATGTAGCGGGCGATATAATGCTTTATTTGTGGCGCGACATTGTAGTTATTTGTTAATGACGTTAAACATTGACAGATAATGCATGTATAATTGTATATACACTAATGTAGCTAATTATTATAGGCGTTATTTTCAACGCTGTAAATAAATCACATTTGGACGCGGTCACTAACTATAACATAATCTCAGATGAAGAAGGGGCATAACTGGTGATCCTAGTTTAAACAATATATACAAAAATAGCTGACCCTGCGAACTTCGTACAGCCATATTTTCTGAATTGCTAAAAGACTTTGTTTCATGACATAAAAACAAAATCACCAAAATCGGTCTAGGTGATTAGGAGGATTCTAGAACCCGATCTCAGTGCCACCTACCGGTTCCAATTGTGAATCTAAACCATCCGGGGACCCATTCAAACACACAAAACAAATATCATCAAAATCGGTCCAGCCGTTTCGAAGGAGTTCACTGTCAACACACGTACAGAAGATTTATATATAATAGGTTGGGGAAAAAGTCTTTTCGCATATAGTATGTATGAACTTATAATAAGATCTCTTTGGCTATACCATTTGTATCTGGCTGGTTTTGGTATCATTAAAAAGTTTTAATTTTAAAGAAGACAATTCCAAATTCAAATTAGGAAAATGTGTGATTTTCATTTGTTTTTCTTATTGTTAAAATGAGTGAATCTAATGAAGAAATTCGATACATTTTAAAATTTTACTACAAAAAAGGTAAAAATGCAACACAAGCCCCGAAAAATATTTGTGATGTTTATGGACCTAATGCAGTATCTGTGAGAGTAGCGCAAATTTGGTTTAAGCGTTTTCAAACCGGAAATTTTGATATCAAAGATGCACGTCGCTCTGGTCGCCCTGTTACGGACAAAATTGATGCCATTTTTGAAAAAGTGGAGCAAGATCAGCATATTAGTAGTTACGATGTAGCTGGAGAACTGGGAATTGACCACAAAACGGTTTTGGCGCATTTGAAAAAAGCTGGGTACACAAAAAAGCTTGATATTTGGGTGCCTCATGAGCTCACTGAAAGAAACTAAATGAACCGTGTACTCATTTGTGATTCTTTATTACAACGAAACCGAACCATTTTTGAAGAAGCTGATAACTGGTGATGAAAAGTTGATCACGTACGACAAGAACGTGCGAAAAAGATCGTGGTCAAAGGCCGGTCAGGCTTCACAGACTGTGGCGAAACCCGAGTTAACTCGCAACAAGGTGATGCTGTGTGTATGGTGGGATTAGAAGGGCATTATTCATTATGAGCTGTTACCGCCAGGCAGGACCATCGATTCTGAACTGTACTGCGAACAACTGATGAGATTAAAGCAAAAAGTTGAGAGAAAGCGGCCGGAATTAATCAACAGAAGGGGTGTGGTTTTTCACCATCATAACGCTAGACCTCACACATTTTTATCCACTCAGCAAAAAGGACGAGAGTTTGGCTGGGAGGTGTTAATGCTTCCGCCGTATAGTCCTGACCTTGCACCTTCAGATTTGCACCTGTTTCGGTCTCTGCCGAATTCCTTAGGCAGTGTCGGGTTAACATCATGAGAGGACTGCCAAAACCACTTGTCGCAGTTTTTTGATAAGAAGCCCCAAAATTTTTGTAGCAATGGGATTACGTCCCTACCTACAAGATGGCAAAAAGTTATCCAACAAAATGACACCTACATTCTTTAGTCAAATGTAAATAAACTTTATAAAAAAACCTTTTGAATTTTTATATAAAATGCGAAGAAACTTTTTCTCCAACCTTATATATAGATAACCTGTGATGCACTTTGTTCATGTAAGTTTTAAAAAGCTTTTCAAAGTTAAGTCTTTTACCGAGCGATTGCTTAGTTTTCTTTTTGGTTACGCTTTTTCTTATACCATGGATTTAGTTAGACTTACATCATATAAATTCAAACAATACTTTATAATGTGTGCGCTTATTACGTAAATTAGTTTCAGTCGAATATTAAAGTAAATGTCGCTACAAGCTTTAATTAATTTGTTTCGATTCACCAAACTTAAAGCGGCCATGATTGCAACTTAATAGACATTTTATCATCTGCGTACAATCAGCATAATATATTTATTACCTTATGTTACAGTTACAATACAGTTATTTATACACTATGTATAAAAGTAAATATAAAATCTAATTTTAGAATTCATCAGTTTTTGATAGTGACTGATTCATATTAAAAACTAGGATAGGTCCGCGACTTCGTCCACGCTTGACTTGACATGCCGAACACAAAGTATCGCAGAATTTAAAAAATAATGTAAGCTATCGTTTTAGTGGAAACTGTATCGGAATAACCTATTTTTTATGCATCCGAAAAACTACAAACCGCGACTGGGAAAAATACCCGCCGGATTCCCGGGATAAAAAAATATCACATATATAAAATCACATTAAAAAATCAGTGAAAAAATCACATTACAATTCGATTTTTTTTAATCTGGCATTTTTAAATATTACCCAGAAAAATCCCTTGCGGGATTCCCAGAACGAAAAGTTGCGCAGATTTTAAGTCTAGGAATTTGCTGTCGATCAGCGAAAACCGCACCATAATCGGTCGTTTTTACGTGAATCCCAAACAAATAGACAAGAAATCAAAAAAATGCATTATGTTCTCCATTCTTTATATAATGTATTCTAGTTGTTTTTTTTATAAATAGCTTCAATGTACAGACACGGCATGTTTAGAATTTTATAATATTACAAGCTGACCCGGCGAACTTCGTACCGCCATATTTTCTGAATTCCGAAAAGACTTTGTTTTATGACAAAATTAGGATTATTATTATTCTAGGATCTAAGCCATCCGGTAACACACTTAAACACGCAAAAACGAAATCATCATA
This sequence comes from Dendrolimus houi, assembly GCA_039645545.1. NCBI lineage: Eukaryota > Metazoa > Arthropoda > Insecta > Lepidoptera > Lasiocampidae > Dendrolimus > Dendrolimus houi. The sequence continues at coordinate 14,147,309 of CM077132.1, forward strand.
ATCGGTTCAGGTGATTAGGAGGATTCTAGAACCCGATCTCAGCGCCACCTACCGGTTCCAATTGTGAATCTAAACCATCCGGGAACCCACACAAACACACAAAAACAAAATCATCAAAATTGGTCCAGGTGATTTGTTTGTTTTTCTTGTAATGATAAAATAATTCATAGGCAAACGTATATTCTGGTGTCAAATAAGCTTTTCATTATGTTACGTAGGTCGAGCTTTCGTAATTCTAGTTGTGGCTAGGGTTGCCAGACGTCCGTAATTTTTGGACATGCCCAATAATATAGATCTTTGTCTGGCATGCGAGGAATTCCAAACCGTCCGGAATTTCCACAATTCAGGTAAACAAAACACAATTTATTTAATCAAGCTTTAAATATTTATAATTAAAATTTACAAAAACAACATTGAATTTAAAATATACTAATAATGCGTATATACAGATTAATATACAAGAAAAAAATCAAATAATAAATTGATCCCATATCACCGCTAGTTGGGAACGTTCCCAAAACGCTGGCCACGTTACGCTAATGCGTTACCCTAAATACAGGCTAGCCTTATGGCCCCGTGAGGGTTTTTTATAAACCGTGTTTATGGGTCTCGATAAAGGCGATGACACATTTGCCACATTTATTATATTCGGTGGAGAAGGAGTGAGCGACGGGTGAGAGGGAAACGCCCTTCATCTGCCCGCGTACATTCAAATACACACACACACAGTGTTCGTGCAGGAGGACATTCTAGTCTTAGCTTCCTTTTCTCACGAAAATTCGGGATTTTGATTTAATGATCTGGCAACCCTAGTTAAGACGCTTCATGAATAGTCTAACCGCAATGGTAACGCCCGGTTACGTGCCATCGCGCAAATAATATCACCGTGACTTTACGATAGATATTCAAATTTTTACTTTATTTACATGATTATAAAGATTATTTTAAGTTTTTCACATTTTTTCATACAGCTGTTACAGTTTTATAACAGTTAACCGCAGAAAGTAAATCGTAAAAGCGTCACCAAATTCACGAGTATTATGTCACTGAAATTTTTATTGTTTTTCACGCTTGGCGTTATATTATATACAGCAAATCGTGAAGTCTTACTAGTAACTATAGTAAGGGCATCTGACCGGCTATAGTCGGTCTCTGTGATTGAGTTGTCTAAGCTTTTGCTCGCCTAAGTCACTATAACACAGAGATTCCGAATTCATTAGTATGGCATGGTAAATTTCGCAAAAGAATTTTCCGTTTTTAACTGTGATCCGAGTGTCTGTGATCGGCCTAGAGTTATACGTTGTATATTAGATACCCATAGCACAAGCGATTTGGATTAGCTTGGAGATATGTGTATATAGTGTAGGTGTGGTTATATGTTCATTATTTATCTATATATTAATACGTGAAGCAAAAACTTTCTACCCCTTTTTACGAAAATTGCGCGGACGGAGGAGTATGAAATTTCGCACACTTATAGTTTATATAGAGAAGAAGCGACGAATGCCAATTTTTTTTTAAATTATGCGTAAATAATACATAAAATCAATAAAAAACACATTACACACACTACCATGTGTCTGACACACACAAACATGTTCAAGTCAAATTAACAGCCTTGGCGAAATCTGGGATTATAGGAGTATAGTCTTTGACATTAATTATTATGGTCGAATTCGAGCACTGGCGACCACTAGTTTATATAAAAGTGCATAGATAACGATGTATCTATATGTTTTTGACGTAGTCGAGCCTCGCTGGAATCGTTATATTATTACAGTTCTTAGGGCTGGGTTGATCGGTGTCCTACTACGCTCTCACAGAATTTCAGCGTAAAACGGTTAGTCTTGAGTTAATCGTGTTTCGTGCGATCAGAGAGAATTCTGATGGCCCACTTCCCCCTACACTATCCCATCTTCCTTACCCTCTATTCCATTCATCTATCTCACACCCCCTATCCTATCCCGAAGTCTAGCAACGCGTTTGCTTCGCCCGTAGTGTTACAAAGGAGCCATCCACAAATTACCTCACACGAATTTCATAAATTTTTGACCCCTCCCCCGTCTTTGTCACAGTTGGTCACATTCGTGAGACTCCTCCCTCTCTAATGTGACATCATATATTTTGCAATTTTACATGAAGAAATTACTAAATTAAAACAGCAGTTTCGTAATTAATTTCATTTTTATTTAAATTATTTTATAATAATGTAAGCACTATGCTTATACAGATAGAGTTAAAGCTTAAATATATATACAAGGTGGGGAACTCCGTCAGTGGGGGAACTCCATACACTTCTCGTTATTTCCGAGTTTGAAAAGCAACGACGGCAAGAAATCGGTCAGTAAATCTAAGACACCATTTAATTCTATGTTTAGATTGTAGTTGACGTTAAATTCCCTTTAAAACAGGTAAATAACCAAACTTGCACGAAATTACCCCACTAACGGACTTCCCCACCTTGACTATATTCCATTTTGAAATATGACGTGTCACGGCATATAAGACCCCACCCACCCCTTGTCAGACGATGGTACACTTCGTCGATCTCCCCGTCTTAACGTGTGAATGGCCCCAAACGTCTATTGGTGACAGTAACCACTTTCCATTAGGTGGGCTGCCTGTTTACCAGCTTCGGAAAAAAAATAGACCTTACAACTGCCATAGTATTTATATCAAAAAATAAAATTATGAGAAGTTGCTTAATATATTACAATGACATCTATTTGAAGCTTGTCTCCCATAATCTTCAGAATCACGGTTACGTAATGGCAGCTTTCTACTTTCTCTGTCAATTAAAAAAGGCTACCGGCATTTAGCATGTCCAGCGGTCACGTTTCGCAGAGGTGTCGTGACCGATGATTGTGTTACATAAGCCAATCCTATTATTACGTTTCATGAACTACCGGCACAGCAGAACGAGATTGTATTTATAAATAGATATTCGTATGTTATCGTGCAATCACTTTAAAAAAGATAAAATCACGTATTGATGGACCATTGTTAATTGTCTCTGTCTTATCGGTAAGCGAAATTATATTATTTTTCTTAAATACAAGAGCTCACTTTTCAACTTGTCTAGCACAGACATTGAGTCCGTATCACGAGGAATCTATCCCAATGTCTAGGACAAAAATTCTCCTATTCTATTCTTATTCTCAAAAAACTAAATCATTAATAATGCTATTATGAAAACATCTTTTGCCGATAAACCTCGTATAAACTATTATGAATATGGGGATAGAATAATATCGAATCGAAATGTGCAAAAAGGGAAGTCTTATCCTTAAAAAGCGGTCTTCCAGACAATCCTAGGAATGAATTAAATTGATAATGGCGATATTGATATATGTAATATATAGTTAGTACGATTACTTATATTTTAAATTATTAATACATAAATATATTATTTATGTATATCTGCGTGTGGGTAGATGTTTATTTTATGTATTTATTTAAAATTACGTTTTGAACTGGCAATTATTCATAAAATTCTTTTGTTGTTTGCTATTATAATAAATACAATATTCATTGCAGTAATTGTCTTGAATATTATTATGAGTGGGCTCAATAAACAGGTGATCAAAGGATTACAACGCCATAAATTTCGGTAACGACGGTAATAATAGGCTTACAGGTAAAGAGGTAATCAAACAAACAATGATTAGGCTCGATCTTCAATTAACATGTGCCAATAGCAATAAATTGGGTAAGTACTTGGCAATCCAAGGAAAAGAAAGGGTTCCGTAGACTTGACAATTAGCTCCTATTTTCGTTGTATGGTTACGGAACCATAAAAAGAATTTTATCGAAAATACACCAAATCTCAAAAACTTAGTAATTATATTAAAATTTCGAGTAGGACATATTATTACTTTGGGGGCTTAATGTGTTACAACGGACTTTATTTAAGAACAGTTTTATTATTTTTTATGATCTAACTAACGTTATCACACACGACCAATAGCCGGTTCCCATATCTCACTAACTGATCATTTACCATAACTACTGTTTAAAATTTGACATATGCTTCATACAAATCATGTCAAGTTTCTATCAATGGTAAGGCAATGATCCCTCATTGCCTTACCATTGATAGAAACTTGATGGAAACATTTAAGAAGGATGTAGGAACCGGCCATAGTAGTACACTAAAATTTTTGTACAGCCTTCAGTTACATTTTTCGCAATTTCACTATGTAACTTTATAGCCCCATACAAATTACACTATCCTGGCTAATGTCTATAATATTATATAATCTAAACATACCATGTCTGTACATTGAATCTATTTAAAAAAAAACAACGGAAAAAGGCTATAGAAACGTTGGAGAACGCGATGCAATTTTTTTAGATTTCGATGCGGTTTTCGCTGATCAACAGCAATTTTTTAGATTTAAAATCTGTGCTACTTTTTATCCTGGGAATCTCACGGGATTTTTCCCGGGAGCGTTTTGAAGGTGTTCGAATGCATAAATATTAGCTTATTCTAACACAGTTTCCACTAAAACGATAGCTTACATTCTTTTTTCAAATGTTGCGATAGTTTGTGTCCCGCGAATCCGGAATTTTAAGTCAAGCGTGAACGAAGTCGCGGGCGTATCCTAGTGTTATCTATACAAAATTAGTAGTGTCCAGGGAGAACTGCGACATTTAAAGACAGATTGACAGACATGACGATTTCATAAAGATTCCGTTTATGCCTTCAGGGCTTCAGAACCCTAAAGATCCTTTGTATAATCATATATTATATACAGTGCACATTCCAGGTTCCAAGTTACTTGGCATTCCTTATCCCATAGGTCTAGAACTTTTAGAGAAATAATATAAAACGTTCATAGCCCTGGCCGTGAATAACAAGGAAAAAAACATAATAGCGTCGCTACATAGTACAAAATTTAAATTAATTATTAACTTATACAACCTTTGTATAGCATTATATCATTTTTGATGTGCAATTATTTTAATGACTAACGACCGCTCTAAAAGAGCTTAATGATCAATTAAGTTAGCTTATAAAGCGTTTAAATTTAATTATCACATTTATTCAAGATTCGTAATTGTCACTTTCATTAATTATAATTCTTGCAAGTAAAATGTATAGCGTACGTACGTCTCGAACAAATGGTGGTAGTTTTAAAAATTGTGTTGTAACATTGCAAGGTTCCGTGAAGTCTACTCGCCGCTAAAATGCATTTAATTGAATATAACTCATAACCATAAATTAATAAATGGATATTAATGAAAAAAAATGCCTATTTTTATGCTGGGGATATAAAATATGCACTATTCACGACTTTGGAAGTGAATATCTTGTCACCTATCTGAGATAAAAACGTCATGAAGAAACATCGTTATGATGTTTAACAAGGGCCACCCCATACGCATAACGCATGAAGTACTTGTTCTCATCTTTGGGACGGCTCAGCGAAATACCAGTTGGAGGCATTGGAATCAATTCAGAAAAGAGCCAGGAAACTGGTCGGCAATGACCGTCTTTTTTATGCTCGACTTCAGAGTCTGGAGCATAGACCCAAGGTCTCGGGGCTATCTGTTTTCTATCGGATACATTTCGGGGAGTGTTCCTTAGAATTGCACGAGCTTGTTCCTCCATCTCCATTTTACCATCGGACGACCAGATACATCTGAAATTTTGTTCGTATAAATATAAAATAAAACACACTCATTAAATCATTTTCGAAACAAATTAATGTTAGATAAACATCAGCGGTTTTCTCACCTCTTCGTCGACACATCCCATGTACACAGGGGTCCAACAACGAGACAATAACAGCATGTTTACCGTGGGACGTTTTACATTTTTTATGTAGTTAAACAACTCGGTCTACTTTAAACAATGTTTATAAGGGTACAGCAGACAGCTAGGAATCCTCTGTGTGCTTTAATCAAGTTCTTAACTTTCTTGTACCACTTTGTTTTAAAGTTCTAGTCTAAAGAACAATAGGTGCTTAACAAAAGCCTTAAAATACTTCTTTCTAGGCTAATTACCACTATTAAATTAAGATTATATAATATATATTTTCTTGTATGTAAATCAGTTCAATTGTTTAAAGACTTACATCTCGATTATAAGTATGAAGTACCTACGTTCGAGTCTCGGCGGAAGGCACGCAAAGCTTAGGTTTTTTCTTGGCTACCATACACATGGAAAACAACGTGAGAAAACCACATCAAACATCTAGATCAATGATGAGTGAAACCCGTTGTAAATATACTATATGTTTTATAATGAAACATTTATGCTTGTCTTATAGTTTTCCGTACAAGATTTTTCGTTAATTTTTAAAAATGTAATGTATATAAGGTACACATTACATTTTTAAAAGGTACTCGCACTTTTAGTAGAATTACTGATAAATACTATAATGAACTTTCAAACAATTTTAGTTCTTTTTGAACACCATAACATAATGTGTGGTGTATTACACATAGACACTTTGGTGGACGCTTAGGTCATTAGGGTCAGTTCTTTAAATATTTAATTCCAGTTACTACGTCGGTTTCGTAATTGCAAAATCAAGAAACATTTTGTTTTTTTTTTAAAAACAACTTTTCCATTTTGTCATTACAATATGATAGGAGCTACACAGGTAAGGGGTTTGAGAAATGAGTTAAGTTTTTATTAGAATAACCCAGCTGGGTTGCCGCCGACGAGAAAGCAAATTGGACGTATTTATATGACGTGCAGTAGCTTCGACATGACACGGGTATATGTAGATTTTAGCTAACAGATATACGTATTTATCAGGTTCAAGGATGTTCTTAAGGACTGCGGAAACCTGAGATGGATGGAAATATCGCATAAAATATTGAATAAACTCGTTGGCGATGGGTTTAAAGCGCTATTTGAGATGCGACATTGTTAATAACGTTAAATATTGACAGATAGAGTATGTATTACACCAACGTGGCTATGCGTTGACGGCGTTATTTTTAACGCTTTAAATAAGACGTATTCGGCCACAACCTAAATCTTTAATACTAAGCATAATAGGAAGAAGTGAATATATATTTATTGTTTTTGTCTTAAAAATATTTTCATAAACAAGTTCAGTTAATTTAAATTAATATGTCGTCAACACAATATCTATTAATGGTTAAGATAAAATTGAAATGTGAATAAACATATGTATGTTTATTCACATTTCAATATTCAATATCTTTGGAATACCTCATTTATATGTATAAATGAGGTATTCCAAAGATATTGCTAATATAAAACTCGTATTAAGTTTTTTAATTACTAGAGTATAAGAGACAGACCGACGGCGACCCACCTGATGAAACGTGCTCACGATCGTCTATGGACATACATATATATATATATATATATATTCGCAGGCGTCCTTAGACTCAAAGAGCGCGGGTTCGAACCCTGGCCGGAACACATGCACTACTTAGGCAGTTTTCTGACCGAATGTGCATATTGTTACAATTACCACGTGCTAAAAACGGTGAGGAAAACAAATTTAATGAAATCTGCACATCCAAAAACCGTATGTGTCAAACCTGCCCAGCCGCCTTGGACAAGCGTATACTGTCCGTTCCCCAATAGTGGGAGTTCCGACCCCAGCAGTGGGACGTTTGTGGGCTGTTATTATATATAGTAGAGTCTTGACCATTACACTTTCATATTCTGTCTATTGGGGTGAAAATTTATTTTCATAATAGAAATATTCCTATGATCTACTTAGGTCCTTATGATGAAATTATTCATTTCGCCTAACATAAAAACGTTATTATCGAGTTTGACAGTTACATAATTAGTTGGATGATTGAATAGTACGTTTGCCAGCAGTCTAATTTATTATTTTATATATTAGTTACTTATTTATATTACTACAGCTAATAAGAATAACTGTATTATAATATTCAATATCGATGTAGTTGTAAAAATATTTTCATAAATAGTATCATCAATTTTAACTTTTAAGTATCACACATTTCTATTATTGATAAAGATCCAAACGAATTCTCAGAAAGTAACACAATTCAAATATCATTAAGTATGAGTAATTAATTACATAATGACATCTCTCATATTAGTGTTGTATGGAAAAACACGGTTTGACTAAGTTATCAACGTGGTTTATCAAATCACATATTAAGTCAAGAAAAGGATGTATTTGTGTCTTTAATTAGATGTATGAAATCGAAATTTAAGATAGATTTTATCTATTCAAAGCACTGTTTGCGAACTCCATTAATTCTTCGGAAGTAATTGAATAACATCATTCCATACTTTAAAAAGAGTCTGAATTAGACAAGTATGAAGTAATAGAATTTTTAGCTAAACATATTGCTGGGGAGTGTCTTACCGCTTCTTCTACCGAGTACGTTTTGAAACGAGTACATAGAATAGCAAGTAGACATCATTTTGAGCATATTTATGTATGACCTTCAAAAATGTTTCCCCACTGGAACTTAGTTTGACAAAAACTTTTGAATGACTAGATGTGCTAAGCTAAAGATCGGGCTTATTCCTCCCACTAGTGGGACTCCAATAGATTCAATGTGCCGACAAGGCAGGTGTGTTCGCAAAGAGAATTTAAGTACTCCCTTTTCATTCGATTCAGGATGAGGCTACTTATCTAGTGTCGAGGGAGGAGTGGGGCCACTCTTTCGTTTTTTTTTTATTGCAGGAGTTCAGCAAACAGGCAAACGGCCCACTTGATGGAAAGCGGTTACCATCGCCTATGGACATTTGCAACACGAAAGGTGCTACAAATGCACTGCTGCTCTCTTAAGGGAGACTGGAACCTGGTCACTAATGACGGAACCCAACTCAAGGTTGTTATGGCGACATACTCTAGACCAGGGGTGGTAGCCATCCAGTCGGGCAAATGCCCTACCACGTGGCTGTGGGTTGTTTTGTCGCCTCATACGACAGGCCGCATGGCCGCAGGAAATTGTATTCTTTCTTCGTTCCTGGACGGATAATCTGCTTTAGTATTATTTTTTCTGTTGTGTCTGTCCTACTAACATAGATATAATATTTGTTACTAACAAATGGATGTAATATCTGAATGAAAATAAATTAATTATTATCTATAATATTGTTACAACTTAGCCAAAATTCCACGAATCACGCCGACAAATGTGAATGTACAACTGTCGACCATAAAGCCCAAGTTTTATTACATGCCCGCATTTGCGCTTCTTTTGTTTTCTTTGTGTTTAATATTTGTAATTAGAAAAGCCGCCTATTGTGTATTGTAATCCTCTCTGGTAGTCAGTGGCCAGGTGTGTTCTAAGAAACCATTGTTTACACAATCGTGACATATTGTAAACTGAGTATAAAGGGATGCCCGAACGGAGAGACCGACAGTCAAGCGACGATTACGATACGAGCAAGACATGCGTAGATTCGGTGAGCGATATAGTGACGGACTTTGTGCGTGTTATTTAATTGTGCGTTACATTTGGACTTATTGCGTCCGGTTATATTTGTACTTATGTTATACGTGTTTTTATAGTTGTAATAAATTCTATAGTAATTCCAAACGGCATTTTAATTCGAGTCCCACTCGTAACAATATTATACAACTTTAAACATGCTGTGTCTGTGAATTAAAGCTATTAAAAAACAACTGAAATAGACTATATAAACAATGAAGAACACAATGCATTTTTTTTCGATTTCTTGTCTGTTTGTTGGTTTGTCTGTTTGTTCGGGATTCACGTAAAAACTACTCAGCCGATTTCGGTGCGGTTTTCGCTGATCGACATCTAATTCTTAGCCTTAAACTCTGCGCTGCTGTTTATCCTGGGACTCACGCGGGAATTTTTCGGGGAATTATTTAAAATGGCCAGATCAAAAAAACACCAATTCCAATGTGATTTTTTCACTGATCGATAGCGGATTTACTGTAATAAAATGTGTGATACTTTTTACCCGGGAATCCCGCGGGAATATTCCCGGGAGCGGTTTGAAGTTGCTCGAATGCATAAAAATTAGCTTATTCCGAGACAGTTTTCACTAAAACGATAGCTACATTCTTTTTTTAAATGTTGTGATACTTTATGTACCGGGAATCCCGCGGGAATTTCAAATCAAGCGTGGACGAAATCGCGGGCATATCTTAGTTATTATTTATGTATGTCCTTAATAATTTTGGAGGCTTAGGGTGGGGGCCATGGGAGAGCCAACACATAGACGCCCCTTGATAAACTTAATGTAAATGTGGCGTGACACTGACTGGCGATTATCCTTGCCTACATCATATAAAATTGCACCCAAGGACAAGGCCCGGCTAGTGTAGGATTATTGTATGAAATGAGAACAAAAGTTAATGGGCTATTGGGATGAACTGCTTTAGTGGATCTAGGGATATGGGACTATCGGGACTATAGCGTCTGCCTGTCGCAATACTCACGGAGCTTGAATAAAATGAGCAGACGGTGCCTCGCCATTTCCTGCATGGGCCACAAAAAAATGCTGTACAAGATTGGCAAGGGACAACATGGCTGTGAGTAGCTAAGGGGTGTGGAGAGGTGGGCTGCAGGTTCATCGAAGCCACTCCCAATGTTATGCCATTTATTACTTCTTGGAGCTTGAGTCTTAGCTCTAGTGATCTCCACTCCGTGCCGGCTGGCTACGGCAAGCACGGAGGCGGGGGGCCTTGCCTTGCCCCCCCAGAGTCGAGTACGATTTGTCGCTACTTACCTAAGGCTTCGCCATAAAGCCCTGCGAGTGTTAAAGCATACATACTTTGTTTTCCACATAAAGATTTCTATTACGTATGATTTGTATAAAAAAAACAAATTGTATTGATGAGCATAAAGATTAATCCGCCTTTAAATGTTTCCGCTTAATTACAAGCTAAGCTAGTTTCTGAACTACAAAATAATAAATAGATAAATAATTAACTCTATGCGATAAATCGCTCTCGGATTTTTTGTCCAGCTTCACCAGTACTCGTTCAACTGGATTTTTTACGCGAACAGGTTTTATCTATTTTATTAAGTAGACCTATGTGATATTCATGACGGTTATCGAATTTAAACCGATTGAATAGTTAGATGAAGTAGAATTATTTATAGATTTATAGATAGTCAGTGTTGCGTTTTGGGGTAAAAATGTTGAATATAAAATTTCTTTGGGTGCGTTAGCCCAATTTTACACATACAAATATTTATTACTAGCTTCTGCCAGCGATTTCATCCACGTAGAAAGTTTTTTTGACTATCCCACGGGAACTTTTTAATTTTTCTCTTCTTTTTTAATTTAACTTTTCTATATGTTGACCAGCGATATAAGCTTCCACCATACAAAATTTCATTTAAATCGGTCCAGTCGTTTCGGAGATTAGCTGGTACAAACAGGCAGACAAACAGAGAAACAAAAAATTTGAAAAAAATCTAAATTAGTTCTATTTCACTTTTTACTCGGTTGAAGTAAGTTACTCGGTTTTTAGCATTTTTTTTTCATTGTACAGAAATTCGACCTCTACAGTTTTATTATATGTATAGATGTTTTCTACATTTGTAATACATGTAATATATCTGTAATACATTTATTTGTAGAGTGTTCGAGCTTGTACAATTAATTTAATAACGTGAAAAAAGTCAGGGGAGTTAATTTGGACCAGTATGCAGTGTGCGAAAATACAGTTTTTAGAATTTTTGTCTTTCTGTCTGTCTAGAGTACTACGCGAAAACTAGTAAACGGATTTAAATGAAACTCGACACAGAGCTAGTTTATATTCAGAGTCAACATTTGGAAATACTTTTTATTTCGATAAATTAGGTCGTTTCCATGGGATAGACGAATACAGCGAAAAAGATTGTGTTTGATTGAATTTACTAATAAATACGTCTCACAATGACGACGCGAACAAAATTTCGCTGGCACATGCTAGTAAACAAAAAACATTAGAGAATATACTCACCGACAATTCTTCTCTAACTTTTATTAATATAAATATAATTCCTTTAGCCTACATCCGTCAACATATTGTTACAACTTAGGCTTCAACAAAGACAAATTCCATGTACAGTCTGTAAAAGCACATTTTATTACCTGTCGGCATTTGAATTAATTGTAATCCTTTTATAATCGTCTTCTTTTTGTTTACTTATTTATTGGCATACGTTTCTAGTATTGTGGTGAACAGCCTATTGTTCTATTGTACTCGTTTACGGCCGCTTGCAGGCATCATTGGCCAGGTGTTACGTATTAAGTACAAGCTAATTCTAGGAAATTGTATCGACGATACGATACGTGCACATTTGCATTTGTGTAGTATAAAACGATAGCCTAATTGAGAGAGGAGTTCAGTTGAGTTACAACTACGATACGGGCGTGACGTGTGTACATTCGGGAATCTAATAGTGACGGACTTTGCGCGTTTTATTTAATCACGGCCTTCTGCATTATGTTTGGATTTGTTGTGTTCGGTTATATTTGTACCTATGTTATACGAGTTTGTATAGTTTTAATAAACTCTATAAAAATTCTAACGTCATTTTAATTCGAATCCCGCTAACTCGTAACAATATGATAATTCAAAATAAACTTCTTAAGTATCACTTTCAATTTTTCACTGTTTTAGCCTAAAAATATTATTATCACTTTTCTTCCGGTTCAAATTGGACCTATGTTTAATCATCGGTCTTATTGACTCTCTAATCTGTGCTGCACAATGTAAAACTCGTATCTCATTCTCTCGCAAGCTTAGTCTTATAGATTTATATGTTTATCTCTTTTTTTGAGTGTCGCTTTTTCGTATCATTGAGTTTCAAATCACTACGATTCTAAAGAAGTTTCACTTCAAGAAAATTTATTAAAAATTAGGCCGTAATCAACCTACTTAACTTATAAGGTATATTATTGTTTGACATTAATAAAATCAATCATTAATTTCAACCTTGTGACTTTATATAGAATGATTTTTATAAAACGAATATTTCATTATTTATTTATATATCCTTTTTGGGGTTCTGGAGACATTGTTGTTAATACGGATCCCTAATAAAATAGTCAGCGGAAGCTATATTCTGTGGAAGCTGTATTCTGTGGAAGCTATATTCTGTGGAAGCTATATTCTGTGGAAGCTATATTCTGTGGAAGCATTATGTGGAAGTATATTCTATGGAAGTGTATTCTGTGGAAGCTGTATTCTGTGTAAGCTACATTCTGTGGAAGCTGTATTCTGTGGAAGCTGAATTCTGTGTAAGCTGAATTCTGTGTAAGTTGTATTCTGTGGAAGCTGAATTCTAAATCTACATGAACTACACATAAGGGTCTAGTAAACCACAAAAAACAGTGCGAACACACTGTGTTCAGACGGTTAATTAAAGAAAATTACTACTTAAACATTTAACTTCAGATATTATAGATATTAAGTTGACTAATACATTTAAATCGTGAACAACCAAACAACAAACCAAAATAATCTTCTAAATAAAAACTATGTAAGGCGTATTATGGTTTATTGCATAGTTTGAATAAGATGCGTTGGGTAGTTTTTTTTTAATATTCGGTAGTTTAATTAAATATTTGTTAGTATTGTGTAGCCAAATGACGTAAATATTGGACGATGCACGTTTACAGAACACTTTATTATGTGTAGACCGACACGCACTTCACCGATTATATTTTCAACGTAAGCGTAGTACATTGCAATATAGAAACTTGCTACCCATGGTTGTAACCAAAGGTCATAACGTTATAGAAAACTATTTATAACCCACACATAAGAAATAATAAACTCATATGTTATAAAAAATATAAGGATCGAAACAACCCGTTTTAGATGTTATCGACGTAGTATAACTATAATGGCGCAGGTATTCCAATTTAGATAATATTTGTCTGGGGAAATCTATTTATAGTAATAGACTGTGATTTCATAAGATCCAAAATGTAGCTAATAGTAAGAATAGCTATCTTAAACAACTAATTACAAAAAACCGCTTTTGGAATTGTTTTTTGTTAATTCAAAAATTTGTCTCGAATGGGCTCTGTAACAATTAACTGATTTCAATCAAAAATTTAGAGATTAAAAAAGAAGTTCTGTCTTAAATTTTCGTTTATGTTCCATTTCGATAACCTGCAAGATTTAGAAGATGAATATAAACACAAAGTAACACGCAAACGAAATAACAAGCACTGTACATTTATTTTTGCAAGTCAGGCAGCAATAAATGTTTGAAAAGGTGTCAATATAGTAGATTATATTTTCAATATTACCTTAATATTTTAGCCAACATTACAAACATCAATTAGCAAATAAGGAGGACAATCATTAATCTCGTCAGCTACTATGTTATGAGCTCTTATTCTTTACGACACACGTAATTATTTACTGTAAAGCCGTGTAGTCATACGTTAAACAAAAAAATATCAATGCATTGGCAAAAGTAATTTCGACACACTCTTTATAAGTAGGTACGCAGCTTACATATCTACAATAAAATGTAGGTTTCTTTGTTTTATTTTTAGTAGTAGTACTTATCTGCATGAATTTCTAAACAAAAAATAAGCTTATTGTATATCAATTCAGATATGTGGATATAATATATAAGTGGTTTGTATTATCTCAATGAAGGTCGATTTTTCAATCACTGCTTTTTTATAGGATTAAAAGTTATTTATAGGATATAATATAAGGAGAAATTATAAAGGACAGATGCATGAATAAAATAGTGGAATTATTTCACTTTTAAATTCAGTCAGGTTATAATTTATGGATGATTCAAAAATCGGTTCTTAAGGAAATATTGGTCGTGCTCTCCAATTTACTGTAATTTCAGGGTAACAAAAAGGAAAACAAAAAACAAATTAGGGAAAGATACAGCATTGTGTGCACCTACTCTATTATTATCATGATTTATTATCATTTTATAACTACAAAATATACTTAATGTTTTAAAGAAATTAATAAGGTGCCAATCATTGTGGGGGTGAGAAAAATTGTATAGTTTACCCTATAAAAATATATAATTTAAAAATAATCAGACACTATCTACTAGCGACATAATTAGTCATACAATACATTTTATTTAAAAAAATCCCATTTGATCAAATTTGGCACATATGCTTTAAAAAGAGATCGCGATACCTACATAATCTTTTTTATATTCCAGTAAGTTTCATTTGAGAAGGGTCAATGAGGGGAAAAATATTTTAATTATAATATTAACAATTAAATAAAAACTAAACTAAATTATAAATAAGTATATATATACAATTTAAAATTAAACTATAAAATTACTATTCCAGTAAATTAAATGGTTTTAGCGATATACTAACACAATATATCCGTGAACAAGCTCACTGGGAAATATTATTTAAACATATTACAATATTTATTTATTATTCGACAAAGATCACACAACTTTACACTATATATTACAAAACTCGACACATTTTAAAAACAGCTCGTTTTATTTAGTTTTTATTGCTGGAGTACAGCAGACAGGCTGACGGCCCAACTGTGATGGAAAGTGGTTACCGTCGCCTATGAACATTTGTAACACTAAAGGTACTACCAATGTGCTACCGGACTCGTAGATGGGACTGGAACTTGACCACTAATGCCGGAACACAATCAAAGTTGTTATGGCGGCATGCTCTAGACCAGGGGTGGTAGCTATCCAGATGGGCAAATGCCCTACCACCTGGTTGTGGGTTGTTTTGTCGCCTCTTGCGACAGGCCGCCCGGCCTCAGGAATTAGTATTCTTTCTCTGTTCCTACACGGATTAAATGTGCCATGTGCCAATAATGGTTCTTGTTTTTATAGGCCAAACTTATACAAATAATACAAAGAAAATTAATTAAGTTAATTTAATTTAAATTGAATTTATGTCATCAAACTTAAGTCAAATAAACAAAACAACTCTATTCAATATAAAGAAAAAAAAATATGCATGAAATTCGGATTTTATAAAATATTGCCAATATCAAGGACGTAGGAAGTCAGAGTGAAATGTGACGTATTTAGTGTGTGTATGCCTATTGCTGCATAATATAATTTAAATATTAGTGTTTTATTTCTGGACCAACGGTATATGGAAAATCATTTTCCTTACGTTGCGTGAAGAATTCATAACACACATAATCCTACGTTATTATATATACGTGCTGTCTTCACATAGAATAGGAGCTTTAGAGTGGTTGCAGGCTCAGTTTAAGAATGTGTCCTGGCTGGACCACTTTATAAATATGGAGTTGGATGATTAAACAGTGCACACGTCGACTTTTTACGACACGTCCTTTCCTCCAACGCCTCTGTTGTCTTTTAAGCGAATATAATGAAATTGCAAGAAAAATCTACTAGTGTCAGTTCAATAATTGTAAAATATTGATTTAATTTTAAGCAATAATAATTGTGTGTCTTTGTAGAAAGTATTAAATGCTTAGAGTTAGAAAGATGCCTTGTGTGTTTTCGACTAGCCACAAGAACATCGTTGTTTGACGTGAGCCAGACTTACAATTTAGCTGTGGCTGGGATCGGAGATATGGTCCCGGATTTGGCCTTTCGCTTATGAAGGTTAAAGATTATTCTAAAACTTAAATATTCGTGAATACTTGACAATGGCTACATTCACAAACCTAGCGAAGTCACATTTAAAATCGAAGTAGTAGTTTAATCAAGAATAGTTTATAAAATAAGTAAGTAAATTAAAAAACTATATAACAAAATAGTGTTGTCTCTATTTTGTTTTTAATTGCGAAATAAAATCAACATAAACTTAAGATAATTGGTCTCAAATTTTGTCAGCAGGAAATAAAAGAACCGATACTTGGATTATTGAAAGTAGATATAACATATTTCAATATGTTCTCCAAGCGTTTCGAATTCAAAGGAATACAGCAAACGCCAAATAATTTCCTCTTCTGTATTTACCGCGAGCTTACTACACAACGTCTCTTTGATGAGTCAAAAGAAATGTTCCGATTGGCCGCATCACTGGAACTCCCTTGAGGCTGCGAGATATAGATACTACGCACTGAGCGTCTGCTTGCCGGCGACTTTTTATTTTAGCCTTTAAACGTTGCTGCTATGTTCCAACCTTGCCAGTCTAGAGAAACAGGCGTTTGTCCGCCGCGATTGCATAATGCTGACATCGCATATCGTCGCCTTATAACCGGTCCCTCTATTATACTATTCATTCACTTGCCTTACCATTTACTATTAGATGAATTTTGACATTACTTGTGTGGAGCTTATGTCAAATTTTAACCGATAGTAAAGTAAATGAAAGGTCGATAAGATATAGGAACGGCCCATTAGAGGTTAATAGGAATAATTCACTAAATCTTGAAACTGATAAATCGACTCGCTTTCGAAAAATTCCTTCTATTAAACGTATCTTAAGCTTATTGCCATATACTCATAACAGATCCTTCCAGGTATTTATGGACTCCATTACCACAAGCACGACATTTGTAAGTAGTTTTACGTATAAAACTTATGTTGGCATATTTGTGGCTTACATAGGTAAGCCATAGTCATAGAACTATTAACCTCCAAGACGGCGATAGAATAGTTTCTTTATATTAAATTTAGATTCTATTGTAACTAGTCATCTTTTGACATTGGACTTACTTATGAACAATATCAGCCCATAAACGTCACATAACTGCCCTCAGGTCTTCTCATTTTTAGGGAAACGGCCAGTATACCCTCCAAACTTGTCCAATCCGGATTGATGCATTTCGTATATCAGTTACATTGATGTGTAGGTTTCATCACGATGTCTCCTCCTTCGTCTTCAGCACGTGGTAGTTGAAACAGTACTACACACATTCGGTCTTAAAAATTGCATGCTTCCCGGAAGCTACAACGATTTAGTCCCCAAATTTGTGCCCTACATTTTTTTTACTAGGATTATTAATTACAATTATAATTTTAAATATGATTATTAAGTCGTGGTAGAGTAATGGCTAGCGCACGCGTACCATACTCAAAGGGCGCAGCTTCGATCCTGGCCGGAACGCATGCACCACTGAGGCAGTTTTCTGACCTAATGTGCATATTGTTACGATTACCACGTGCTAATAACGGTGAAGGAAAACATCGTGATATCGAGATAACCGATATGTCAACCCTGACAAGCCGCCTTGGACAAGCGTGGCGGGGTATATTGTCCGTTCCCCTATAGTGGGAGGCCCGAGCCGAGCCATGGGACATTTATGGGATGTTATTATTATATATATTAATTATATGAATACGATAAAAACTATCAAAGCTAGTGATTTATATCTTTTAAATTCTTTTTTATGAGGGTTAAAATATTTAATAATTTGCTAATGATATAAAGTGCAAAATTAAATTTATTTAAAATCAGTCTGCACAATTGGTTATTACAAAAATATTTTTACTCGGTACAGGATTATTTTAATTGGAACAAGACATAAATTAGGCTGTATGATATTTATATTGAATTTAATTATATGACTTTATTAAATTCAATATAAATATCATACAGTATTTCTTGCCATAGAACAATACTCTAATTTGATTTAATTTTCTGTGATAACGTCAATAGTATTTTAATTTTATCTTAACTTGTCTAAGGCAGTGTAATATTTGTACGCCTATGGGTAATGTCATGTGGACTTGTATATATCGTTACGAGTCGCGAGACTCGTATTAAAATGCCGTTAGAATTACTTTTTTTTCATTGCAGGAGTTTAGCAGACAGGCAGACGTCGCACTTCATAGAAAAGCGGTTACCATCGCCTATGGACATTTGCAATACCAAAAGTGCTACAAATGCGCTGCTGCTCTCTTAAGGAAGACTGGAACCCGGTCACTAATGCCGGAACATAACTCAAGGTTGTTATGGCGTCATACTCCAGACCAGGGGTGGTAGCCATCCAGTCTGGCAAATACCCTACCACCTGGCTGTGGGTTGTTTTCGCCTCTTACGACAGGCCGCTCGGCCGCATGCAGGAAATTGTATTCTTTCTCCGTTCCTGCACGGATAAAAATTACTATAGATTTTATTAGAACTGTACAAACACTTATAACACAGGTACAAATATAACCGAACACAACAAGTCTAAACGTAATGCAGAAGATCGTAACTCAATAAAACGCGCAAAGTCCGTCACTTATTAGATTCTCGATTGTAGTACACACGTCTCGCTTCGCTCGTGGTTCTCGCTCCACTGTTTCCCCCTCCATCAGGTCATCGTTTTATACTGCACAAATGCAATGTCCCCGTATCTAAGTCGGCTTAATCCGCCACACCTGGCTAATGAATCGGCCGCAAACTGCCATAAAAGAGTACAATAAAACAATGGTGTGTTTTCTAATTACAAATTTTAAACACAAAGTAAACAAAAGAACACGGTCATAAAAGAGTTACAACTAGTTTAAATACCGGCAGGTAATAAAATGTGTTTTGTTTCAGATATGCAGGTGGGTTTTGTTTTTGTCGGAACCTGAGTCGTAACTATATATATTTTAAGACCTGTATAAATTTTAGGTACCATGTCATATGCAAATAAATTTTCATTTTATTTTATTTAGGTACAAACTTAAATTGATTTTTTGTAATTATAAATTTACAGTACATAGCTTTGTGTCTTTTCGTCTATTCGTAACCGCCCATGGTTGTCAGCGACAGGTTTCGCAGTGCGTAAAAGCTCAGAGGCCCTCAGGCCGGGAAGCAATCTGGGAAGCCTATGGACCGAAGACCCGTTTACGCTACTGGACTTGAATGCTTGCAAAGTAAACAATCAATTCGTCTTTGAAAGTTTGTTATCGGCAAGGACCAATTTTATTCTGTTTAGTGTAAATGCTTTAATATTTAAATTCTTTTCATTCCACTGCTTGCTTTTTTTGCAATATTAATGTTTTTATGACATTCGGTCCCGACGAGAGCACGGCTAAACTACACTTGGGCAGGAAATATATGTCGGGGCGCTTGCTTGATCTAGCTTAAGATTCAAAGGTAAGGAAACTTTAGGGTGGTATTGGAGAATATTCAGTAGTCACAGTGAGTCATACATTGCCCTATGTGTTAGTTATCTCCAAGCGGTGGGGTGTGCTTAAAACATTTAACTTGGTTACAAGTTATTAGATTTCAGGCAAAATGGAAAACAGCTCTTTTCTGTATATGTCTCATGAATTTGCATTCTTTTTAGTTCGTACTGGTATAATTTCAGGTACTGTTTCATATTTGGGCGTGGATTTATAACAGTAGCGTGTCTACTCATGTCATATTTTCAAAAAAACAAACAATTTAATCAATCTACAGAATTTGTGCAATTAATTTAAAAAAGAAAAAAAACAACAGCAGGTCTAATTCGGACCAGCACATTCCGAAGATACAATGTTTAGAATTTTTGTTTATCTGTCTGCTTCTAGCATCACGTCAAAACTACTGTACGGATTTATATGAAACTCGATACAAAGCTAGCTTAAAACACAGGTCAACACTTAAGATACTTTTTATCGTGATAAATTACCTCGTTTCCGTGGGATAGATGAATATAACTAAAAATACGGCGCTGTGGTTACGTTTTTTGGTGCCGCCTTTGCAATTCACTAACTAAAAAAAACTAAAAAGTTGCCATGGCAACGCGAAAGAAGGTTCGCTGGCACAGACAGTGAATATTAAAGCGATCACATTATTTAGTTTCTTTATTCAAATACCCGTTGACAGCGGGAAACAAATTTAGTTACTTCTTAATTTTAGTAAAATATTGAGCGCATTCACGAAAATAAAATCATTACAGGTATAATAATAAATAAATCAGTAGACACACACACATATTGTTTATCCCCGAGATAAGCAAGTTACCCTTGTGTTATGGGTAATATACAATAGATCACTCTGGGGCTAATCCCAGATACCCAGATCATAGTAAATAATGGAAAATTCGTTTACGAAATTTACCTTGCTTGGAATCTAACCTGGAGCCTCTGCGCTGCGGTGAGTCAAAGGCGTAGCACACTCAACCACAGAGACCGTGTGCAGAGCTGAGCTGTGGTGACAGAGCAACAGATTATACCTATACCATCAGGTGTAAATATAATGTGTTGGTCTGTTTTTAGCTCTTTATTCCTGACTTTTAGATAACGTGTCGGTCGACTAATGTGTCAATTGAAACCTTGCTTTTTTGATTTGAAAATATAGATAAGACAAGACAACGTTGAGAATAATCCAATATTATATTAAAAACACAGAGTTAGGTCTAATGGCGAACACTCGGTAGCAAGTGGCGGTATCACGCAATTAACTATCTCAAGCCACTTATCTTGTCTAAACGAGCCTGCTAACGACTTGTTTGGCTTGATACAAACCGTTGATTGGCAAACATATAATGATGTACAGATTCTTTTCATTAAAAATATTTATGATGTACTTTTCGTTTCAATAGTTTTGGAAAAAATATTATTAATGCATTATTAGGTATTTAACACACTGGTTCGGTCGCTTAATCTTTCTAAGCGGTATCCCCTGAATCTCTTACATATTCTGAAATATAATATATATTATAGTATACATCTGAGATAGGTATAGTAATAATATTTATTGCTTATTTATTACCAAAATTGCAAATATGCTTTTTGAGAATTGTTTTATATCTAAGATATATATCAATATAGGGACAGACTGACAGGCATTAAATATCAACTGTAGATAGATAACAGATATCTACGAATATATGTATGTATAAATATGAAAAGTAGTGTGTTTGGCTGTTCCTTTGATCCTTATTCATTCCCTTTCTATTGTGTAGATGGATATTAAGAGATAATGAATAATAAATAGATCACCCAAGAGCGCATAAAATCCTTACATTGAAGGCATTTCCATAAAGGCAATTAACGTTCATTATTATTGAGTTGTGAAGACATATAAAAGTTTAATAAAAAACACCATACACACAGCCATACCTCAAAAACTACTCCACAGATCTAATAAAAATATTTTTCTTTTAAAGCGGCTCTCTGTAATAGTATATGTTTCTGCCAAATTACATCTATTTAAATCCAGTAATTTATTAGAAAAATGAGTATCACATACATAAATAGAAAGGAGGTAGACAGATTGAGAGACATACCGTGTTTTTAAATATACCACTAAAAATGCTAGTAGAGCTGAGTTAACTGAAATGTCAAATATATCAGATCTCAAATATATTAGATATCAAAGCCAGATTTTACTAAAAGTCCCTGTGATAGTTTCTTTCGGTTTTATTCATATTGAGTTAGAGTAGGTTTGTAGGCTTCTTTGAAGTTCTTAAGGATTGAGTGAGTGTAAGTAGAAGAAATGTGCTCTACTTATGTAAAATGAACGAAGGATCACGTGACGTGATTTTGTATGATTGCATGACATATGATTCACATCAGAATAATAAAAGAAATGCCCTAATGCAATTATCAACTAAGTAGTTGTTATCTTCGGTGAGTTCCTAATATAGTCCGACTGGAACTACTTATGTCACAAACAGAGATCAAGTATCGTGGAAGGTCTAAACGTATTCATGTAAAACGAGCCCAGTAATTAAAAAGTAATAAAATTCTAAGCGATTTTTAATGGAGTTACGGTAAACTGACTTTTATTGATCTTGGTCTCAAAAACACTTATGAGACGAATGGCGAAAAAGTATTTAAGTTTTACTACGTTTTCTATTTCAGAAATCACACAATTACGGAGTACTATAGATAAAAGCAGTATCATACATTTGGATATAATTCTTTTATAATAATGATAAAGAATGTATTTGGGTAGCTTAGGAACCAAGGCACTGACTTTTCATCTCAATGACGAAGGTTTAACTTAAGTTTAGGTAGTTGTGGCCTAATGTGCATAGGTATTGTTTCACTGCTGGCGGTGAAGAAACCTGGAAATCGAGATATTCGACGTGTGGCCAATCCACCTTTAATAAGCCAAAAATCTAGTGCGCAATATTTTTTTTATGGTAATTATAATTAGGATTTTTTTTATTTATAAACCATATGTCTGCATTCTGTCAATGTAAATGTCAATATTAATGACATTTGTGTCGCTTTTGGACTTTATTTTGTCATTTAATTGACTTTACAGTTTGATAGCAACTCTCATCAATCTTGAAGCTTGCAAATGCCTTAGGAAACGACTCATTCAATAGAGATTACGTATATGGAACTTCGGTGTAAAACTCCCACGATTTCTCTCAAAATGGCTAAGAATACTTTGTTGTGTTTGAGTGCTCGGTACTATACATAATAGGGTATGTGATAATACACGTTTACGGAGATGGGTATATAAGAGTACAGGCGAAGTCCTTATAAATGTTCACAGCGTGGGAAATGAATGTATATTATCAAGTTAAAGGGCAAGTTCGTTTGAGCATATATATAAAAACAGTAATTTAAAAGAGAATTGTAAATTGTGTACATTGAATAGGAAGTAGAGGTAATTTTCACTACAAAAAATGTTTTTCAGTGCATCTTAATTTGAATTTAAAACTTTTCAATTTAAATATCGAGAAGAAATCGAAATAACTACATCTAGGATGTATAAAAAGGAGAAAGGAGAGAAAGTCGCAGACAAATAGGCAATAGATTTCTCCCTGTAAGCTCAGCCTCTATAATGCGTACCAATATAAGAACATACACGGCCAAACTAAACCGAATATAATTATTATTAATAATAAAACCGATAAATTAAATAAATACCTAGACCTCGCGCACGAGATTACTCACATGTGACATATGGAGTCAACGATCGTCGTACCAATAGTGATGCCCGTTAACGGTCTAGTAGAGAGCGTAGCCTCAACCGACATCTAGAGAGGTTCTCGCTGGGTAAATGGGTGAAGGGCCAGATACAGAAGGCAGGCCTCCTGAGCACGGCATGGATTGTGAGGAGAATCCTGTCTCTGGAGCCCTAACCACCGGTAGCCTGGACACTACGCCCGGCTGCCGGCGGACGTTATCTTTTTATATTTTTTTATATATGTGTATTAAAAGAACAAAAAAAGAGAAAATAAATATGTGAAATAATAATAAATACAATTAATGAATATATAACATAATTATATATAATAATAGTTAAGATAGTAATTATATTCCTACTATATATCCTACTATACTAGTTATAACTCAGTGAATATAGAACGAAAGACGTTGAACAAGCTTAATAAATTTCAATAACTATGATATCATTTATCATGAACAGCAGTCTTCAGTATCATCTTTCTTATATACAAATTATTCTTACAAAATTTTTGCCCCATGGTGCCTCATAATAACAAGACATGTTCAATGTCAAGAAATCTCATACACGCTTTCCAATACAGAATACAAGTTAAGAAGTAGATGGCCTTGTTGAACGTTATATTTTACGAGGTGTCGAGCATTGTTTATAATCTAATATAAAAATCAATCCATTGAAATGTGCATCTAGTTAAATTATTTTAATTGAATGGCGTAGTAGCTATTATACAAGACACATTATAATAAACAAAATAAATTTTATATGATCTCAAAATGATACAGCCATAAAGACTAGTTAAGTGTAAGCTTTGCTCTAGCATGGAGATAGCAAAATAAAAAATACGACCGCATATTGTAATGGCAATACTGTATTTTTTTATTTATTATTTTTTTACAAAAAAAATACAGTATGCTAGTCTTTTCATTTATTTTTATTTTTTAATTCTAGAGTACAGCAGACAGACTGACGGCTTACCTGTTTTTTTTTTAGGCTACCTGTTGAAAGCAATTACCGTCGCCTATGGACATTTGCTACACCAAAGTTGCTACCAACGTGCTGGCGGCCTCGAAGAGGGAACTGAAACCTAGCCACTAATGCCAGAATATAACTCGAGGTTGTTATGGCGACATACTCTCGAGCAGGGGTGGTATCCATCCCGACGGGCAAATGTTCTACTACCTGGCTGTGGGTTGTTTTGTTACCCCTCACGGCAGGCCGCCTGGACACGGGAATTTGTATTCTTTCTCTATTGTTGCATGGATTAAAGTCTGTCTAAATTATCTGTTTATTTCAATGTTATGCATAGATAAATATAAACACGTTTCTAATTTTACAGGTACAATTTCAGAAGTCATTTTATGGCAGCATAAAGTCAAAAATATTCGAAACACGAATTTGTTAAAAGTATCACAATTACGGTTTGCTGCTCAATACATGAACACTATACGTAATAAAATATATGTTTTTATTATATACTAGCTTCTGCCCGCGACATCGTCTGCGTGGAATAGTTTAAAAAAAGGAAGTTAAAAAAAACCCGATTTTGAAACATTCTTCGTTGGTGCTCCGCTCCTATTGGTCTTAGCGTCATCATATATAGCCTATAGCCTTCGTCGATAAATGGGCTATCTAACACTGAAATAATTATTCAAATCAGACCAGTATAGTTCCTGAGATTAGCGCGTTCAAGCAAAGAAACAAACAAACTCTTCAGCTTTATATATTAGTATAAGATTATATTACAAAACCATGTTACGTTTTGAAATTATGAAATGTAGATATCATCCAAGCATACATGCCGGATGTTGATAAAGTCTTTATAACTCTCTTTATTTTCTCATAATGTACATTGTTCGAAATTGGTTCATTATTTAATTGTCCTAATGATTTAAAAAAACATCTACTTAGCAGTGTAGACACGAACATGAGAAATAAACATCCGTACATTACGCCCGCGTTCTTCATTCCCTTTTGCGGAAGTTTTAGACAGAGATAGCTATAAACCAGTCTTGTGGAATCCCCGGAACCCTTTCTCTCTTAACTGTATTATGACTTTGTATTTCATACAATATTTTATTCATCCACATAGCATACATTTCATACCTACGCCAATTTGTTTACAAAAATTCGTTAGTTGCATTTATATTATTTCCGACTATCAATAGATTTTGCAATTATGTTAATAAATCAAATAAAACTACCAGACTTAGGTATTGAGTCACTAATACACAAATAACAAATTTACATATCGCATGCTTAATTAAAAACGATGTAAGTCAAAATTTAAGAGTTTGGTTACCTAATAAAATGCGTATTTCTCAGCCAAATCCTACAGCTCCTGTTAATAAAAAATATTGAAGTGATGGCCCATTTTGTTTAGTTTTATTATAAATGCACGACTGTCCAATACTAAAATCTCTATAAAACGCATATTATAAGATGATTTTCACTTAAATTTTAAATTAATCTTTTTTTATTAAACACGCGATATATGTAATGTGAAAATTGTATAGACAAATATACACTATAGCAATATCAAAGCAAGCTTTTAGTGTTTTTTATCATAATGAAGTATCTTCTTACAACAAACTACTATTTGATTTCGTATATAATATAAATAGACACTTCTCAGAAATTGTAAATGATTGTCATTACAACATACCTACCTACATATCGGAATTCTTGTTACAAGTATAAATAAATACAACCAAAAAATATCTATATAAAACTTCAGCGAAAAACATATAAATGAGAAAATGAATTCTAAACAAACCGCATTACTTACACACCAGTAACGCCACATCGTGGTTTAACTGTTAGAGGTCAAACACAAATAACTGTTATCGAAGTAAATGAGATATTAGACCTAAGCTTAGACGAAGCTAGTGATCTTCTTAATAATACCTAAATGACTCATAATCTACAGTTTATTGCACTCTGAATCATGACTATTAAACTACATATGATGTAGACGGCAATAATATGTAGATTTAAATCGTATCTTACACTACAAACATTTTAATAGTTCAGTGTATGAATTCGGACCTCTACATAGAAAAGTTCTGCAGTGACTAAGAACGTTGATCGTTTTTGCAATTTAGCAACGGAACCTTAAAAACGAAAATATTTTATATTTCAGAAACAACTTGACATAATTTTCTTGTTCAAACCAAGTTCATAGAGTCGTTCGGATTTTACTAAGTGTTTCACAATTAGGGATGGTAGCCGAGCGCCGTACGAGGCTCGGTTGAGGCGTAGATTTAAAACTTCAATGACATTTTATTTAGCAATTCTTGCTACACCGTACAGCACACGTGTTCCGGTCGAGGCCCGGTCGCGCGGGCATTTGTATGTATGTATGTACACGATCACACGGTTTACGCCCGGCCCGGTCTGGCATAAAATATATTTTATTAATTACATTAAATTAAGTAATTAAATAACATTAAAATAATTGATTGAATTATATTAATTTTATTAATTAAATTACATTAAAATAGCTATTTACATTATGTTGAATTAATTAATTAAGTTACATTATTCACCCGATTTTATAAAAGTTAGTCATTTAATCAGCTTTAAAGTAAAGTCATCCAAGTCAATACTTTGATTATTTTACTCATTTTAAGTGATAAATTATACTAAAGAAGAATATAAGTACAACAATAACTTAATTAAATGTAATGCATAAAATAATACTTCCCTACAACTGTGAGAAATAAATTACCCAGCATTTTTTTTTTTGCAAATTTTCCATTTTTTGTTATGAACTAAATATTACGTTGTACAGGACTTTTTAAAATAATACGGGGGTTCATGCGAAAGATACCGCAATGTATTCAAATAAATGTTTTCTCTTTCTTTCGTTCATTCATATTCAATATTGAAAAGTTTCAGTCTGAAAAAGTATTTTAGTATCACATAATAGTGTGAAATGTACGATACCTTTTAAACAACAATCGTACGTTGTAGACAGTATTATGTAGGCTTAATGGCAACTGTGTTGTGCAAGCACCCACGTATTCAAATAAATATGCCAGTAATAACTTTCCTATTCAACTAAATCGTCTAGTCACGATCCTGCTAGTCGCACCAATATACGGACTGTTCTACGAGTACATTGTCCTTGAATATCTGTAAAAATAATGGCATTTTTTGAAGTCGATTAAACTCAGGCTAATATAGTAAATCCAAAGTTGTAAACTATACAGGAAACACGAAAAGCGAAGACTGGTTCGACGTTTTTATATTTATTTGCCAATATGCTTATATTCATATACATAAAAACATATTGGACCGTGGCAAAGAAACCTAAAGGGTTTTTTTCATGCCGCAAAGAGTCATGTATTAAAAAAAAGAATTTACACGATAATATTATATCAAAAATAAAGACCAGAGGCGAGGAATTCTTATCATCATTCAAGTGTTTACTTCTGATGTGATAATAAGAAGTGGAGTTATCATAATTTCAGTATACCGTTCTAATTTAGTTTGAGGTCTGCACATGTGAGTGGTCCGCTTTGGGAATCAGTATAGAATCTTTTCAGATATATTTATTTAATGATTACGTGGTAAACATATCATTGTAATTTCATACTTAATGCATGAAGCACATAGTATATTTTATGTATACGAGTATTAGAGAATTCCACACAATGTCACTCGTCCAAATTTTGGATTCGAATCGTGCTGAAAATAAACCCAAAAATTCACTTTTACATTCATATATATATATATATTATGTATTGAAATAGTGCCCTTTCTGTTCTATATTATAAAATATATGTAATTTATGATGTATAGACATTTGCAATTACAATGAAAAGAAAAGATTTTAACCTAAGTTCCTACTTATCAAATAGTTAATTGTATAAGAAATAAAAAGTATTTATTTGTATTAAAAAAAACCTATGATGTAACAATAAATGTTTTTTTCAATTATTGTCAATTACGTCGAGACACGAATAGATATGTACCGGATTTTTAGTATAGTGTATCCGTAGAATGCACATACGTATATGTATATATGTTTATATATGATGCATACGGATTTTTGGTATCTAGAATCGCGAGTTGAATACAAAACTTTCTTATTTCACTTCTTTATAGACATCCAATATATATTACTCGTGTCTACTAAGGAAAAATATTAGATAGCTGTTATTAAAATTAAATCGTGGTAAATTATCACCTATGAAATTAATATTATTTTTGGCATAAATAATGAGGTAACTTGTTACTAAAATCGACTTTGATACGTTATAAACGTTTATCTCTTTGATTTAACTCTTGTAATAAACATTAATTTGCAACATTTATAATTTGAAAAAATAAAACAAATTTCATACAGTGAAATACATTTAGAGCCGCTTTTTCGACCGTCGGATAAATAGTGTTCATAATTTTTTTTAAATGTGTGTGTGTATGTGTGTGTGCAGTTCACACACAGTAGAGGTGGAACAAGGGGTCGGAGGGATTCTAAATTTGTGACGTCACATTTCATATATTATATCGTTATAATATATTTAAGCATTAAAAAACGAAATTTGAAGTATTAACGAGAAACTACAAAACATTTCCAACTCTATCTGTACATAGTGTTTAAATTATTAAATAAAATATATTCTTTCTCATTCTCTCGCAGGCTTAGTCCTTTAGATTTGTGTTTTTATCTCCTTTTAGTTTCGCTTTTTGATTTTATCGAGTTTCAAATCACAATGATTCTAAAGAAGTTTTACTGCAATAAAAGCTTGTAAAAAATTATAAGTGACATATGTATGAATAAATTATTTCAATTTATCCTTTATATATTTAGCCAACTAAATAAAAACAAAACATCAGTTCGAGGATTATAAAAATTAACGGATATAAATACAGATTTTTCACTCGTATGACACGGACACAAATGGCACATCTCTAAAGTACTATTGGCAGGCGGCTATAAATGGGCAAGGGCTATGAATTACGCAACGTTTACGCATATATGATCGCCCTCTCTATCAAAACATTAACTTGTAACTGCATAAAGTTTGTAAACTAAAATTAATTCCAGCAATGGTCAGCTTCGGTGTAAAACCATTGGAACGTAAATGTCCGAAGCGGGGTGTTTTATGCTAGTCGATTATCTTTAACGTCTGTCAGAAGGATTCTATTATTACTACTTACATATTAAAATCCACATAAAACTACTGTATAAAGAGCATAGTCGCATTTAATTATAGCTTTTAACGTTGTTCTGAAGGTATTTATTATACTTCGTGTAATACAGGTAGTTTTAAATTTATGAGAATAATTCGCTTTTTATTTAAATCTAGGTATACCCACGACATCGCTGGCGCGTGATTTGAACTTTTTATTCACATTTTATGATCCCTGCAAGATATTAAATGAAGCCACGTAATTTAAGATAAAACTGCTGTTTTATTTTCTAAAATTGTCAAAATTCCTTGAGCCGTTGCAATGCATTTTGGGGATGAATTTTCAGACTAACAGATAAAAATTCTTAAGACGGCCATATTAAGCGTCGTATAGCAGTTATTTAAACTAATATTATAAAGAGATTTTTTTCGTATGTTTGTAACAAATAAACTCATAAACCACTGGAGCGATTTCAAAAATTCTTACACCATTATAATGCCACATTATCCCTGAGTGACATAGGCTATATTTATACGTTTGTCAAAAATGTTTAAAAAATAAATGTCCACCCATGCGAATCTGGGACGTGCCGCCAGTTATTTACATATTCGAATTTTATTATTTTTAATTTATTATTTTTATTTTATATTTTAAAATAAACAACGGATATTTCAATTTCAATTAAGAGCTGTTTCTTCAAGGATCAGATAAAAATTATATAGAGGTTAAAACACAACACAAAGAAGTTAAAAATCACAGCTGTAAAATGCTGATAGTTCAATTGTTTGACTTTTGTATACAGGCGGTTTATATTTTAGTCGATAGACAAATTTTATTAGATAAATGAATAATCGGATTTTGTTGACACAAATTGTTTAATTTTCATGAAATTGATAGGGCGTTAAATAGGACTTTCTTTTCTTTAATCTATAATATTATAAAATTGTAAAAGTGTAGTTTTTTGTTTTTTGTGTTTGTTTGGGATTCACGTAAAAATTACTGGGCCGATTTCGATGCCGTTTTCACTCATCGACAGAAAATTCTTAGACTTAAAATCTGTGCTACTTTTTATCCCGGGAATTTTTCTGGGAATGATTTAAAATGGCCAGATTAAAAAAACATGTGTGTGTGTTCAGTTCAGTTCCCTGTCACGCTTTGGTTCACTTCTACTGCGTATGTACGGATTCTAAATTTCGTGACGTCACATTTTATATATTATATCGTTACAATATATTTAAGCTTTAAAACACGAAATTTTAAATATTAACGAAAACTTCAAAACATTTCCAACTCTATCTGTGTGAGCATAGTGTTTAATATTTCTAAATATAATGTATTCCACCATCTCATTCTCTCGCAGGCTTAGTTCTATAGATTTATGTGATTATCTCTTTTTAATGTCGCTCTTTCGTTTCATCGGGTTTCAAATCACAATGGTTTTAAAGAAGCTTCACTTCAAAAATTAATTTTTTCAGTGATCGATAGCAAATTCTCTGTCATAAAATCTGTGATACTTTATATACCTGGACATATGCCTGTTAGGACACGTATAAATTATCGCCGCGAGCGAATCCTAATGTATTAATGTTTGAAATAATAAGATGTTGATTCAGCGGCGTAGTGTGGGTGACGGCCGCCCGGGGCGTAAGACAATTTACCACCATTTTATTTAGGTATTTCAATTTAACGCTAAAGTGCTAATCGGTCCGAATTTGTAGTTGCGATAAAAATATGAAATGGTTCAAATCTATATATTATTTATTGTGAAATTTTGCCGCCCCCTAAAAAGTGCCGCCCGGGGCGGGCCGCCCCTGCCGCACCCACTACGCTACGCCACTGTGTTGATTGTAAGTTTTAAATGACATTTTCTGGAAAAACAAGAAAGGGTGGATGGCATCAACTGATTGCATAATATATTACACTAACATTGTTACTAGGCGATCGGTCTTCCTTCATATTCTTCTTGAATCATTAAAATTCATCTATTTCAATAAACTTATTTCTAGGCCTTATTACGTACCTAAACGTATAATAATAACACATTTTAATTATGACCTAACGTTGGAAGTTGCTTCGGTGACCCTGCATCCCACCTCTCCACACCACTTAGTCACTCACACCCATGTTGGCCCTCGCCAATATTGTACGGCATTTTTTGAGGCCCATGCAGGAAGTGGCGAGTGACCTCCTGCTCATTTTTTTCCAAGTTCCCCGAACATTGCGATGGTCAGGCGCCATAGTCCCCATATTCGCAGATCCCCAGTTCCACTAGCAGCTTACCCCAATAGCTATCTTTAGCCAGGACATGCCCTTGGTTGCATGTTTGTATGGTGTAGACAAGGATAATTGCAGGTCAGCGTCACACAACATTTACATGAAAATTGTCGAAGTTACCTCTACGTGTTATCCTTCCCATGGCCCACGCAAGCCTTCCAAAAGTCCGGGCTGTTTGTTATGGCCTATGGTCCTATACTTCTACACATTTTAATTATAATAATTAAAATTAAAGCTAGTTTTTTTGGCGGCGTTTGCTGCACTAAACTCTAGCGGTCTTATTCATATTGATTGAGGCTTCTTTAAGAACCATAAAGAATCCTTCAAACTTACTCTAACTTAATATGAATATGACTGTAGGTCTGTAGGTATCGCGACAAACATCAGGATTATACTAACTTTCTAAAACTAAACGCTACTTGAAATTTTACATAAAGGTCTGACAAGGAATCCATTTTCATGAATCATTTAACATCGTTCAATTCTAAAATTTTGACATTACTTTGAAATATTGTAAAGTGTTAGACAAATAGATGTTACAAACTGAATCTTACATTGCGTGTTCAAAGAGGTTTACGCAATAAGGTAACAGGGTGAAGACACGTCGCTCGCGATTATACTTGAGTTCTCGAGGTCTCGACCCGAGCAAGTGCCCTCCAGGGCAGCACGAGTCGAGATATTTTCGAGGCTCGAGTAGCGCAGCCGTAACAGGCATTGTATTTTAATGTATCTCCATAAATTATACATGTGAAATATGATTATATGAGTTTGCTAAAAAAAACATACGAAATATTTTAACTATGAAAATTATCATCTATAAATAATAATCGGCTAACAATCACACACATTATATATAACCAAGCTAGGTAAGTTAAGTTTATTTTATGGTAATATATAACGGACCACTCTGGGGCCGATCCCAGACATCCGGCGATAGTTAATAACAGAAAGTTCTTTAACAAAATTTGCTATGCCAATAATCAAACCCAGAGCCTTTGCGTTCCAATGAGTTCAGCTGGAAAAGGATTAGCCCATTCAACCACATATGCAGTAAATTAAAAGAGAATTAGTATTTTTTTAATTTTATTGTTCAAACGTTGTTAGATATTATTTGACATTTGGTTGAGAGGTTTTGCTATGTGTCACCCTAGATAATACACAGTAGGTGCCTTAATATAAATTCCTATGAAGTGAATCGTTGTGGATGCCTAAAAACAGTGATGGCTTAGAAGCAAACCCCATGTCACCCAAGAACCCAGAGGGAAACCCTCCGCGGGAGATTCCCCCCAAGCTGTTATTACACGCTGAATAAATGTTCTAGATAACCACTGTAGTTGAGCGTGGTAGCTCTAGGAAATAAAGGAGAACATCCCGTCGATAGCGAGCGCTAGGGCGGTGAAAATGTGGCTTTTGCACTATCTCAAATATTTCCATGTAACACTCCCCTTTCTACAAACGGTACAATATGCAGAGATGCAGTTTTTCCATATACTAAGCGAGTATATACGGGAGTATACCTAATTCATGCACAGCAAGTTTGTTGCGTGTTGTTTGTAACATAGTACCTTGACATTATCAGTCTTTTCCTCTGCATGATATCATTTAAGATCATCATATGTTCTTACATTACATACATGACATCAAATGCTTCCATTGTTAGGCATCGTTCTGGCTGGCACAGTACCTACATACCATGTAATACGATGGCTAGAATGTTAATTGAGCATCAAGCGATTCGATTACAACCCTTTGTTTGATCGTTGTAAACGGAGACGGGATCAGCAAGTTAGTCGTTGTTTATTGAGGATCGGTTAAGTTTTGCTAGTGTAAAGGTTAAAGGATGTGTGTGAAAGGTTAGTTTGGATGTCAGCGGGATCTTAGAAAGTCATTTAAATAATTTGGTTAATACTTCAGGATAGATTGTTACTCGTATAATAATTTAGATAAATTTTATCGTGTCCTTGTCGCTCTTACATAAATACAATGTAAGCAAGGTTTTTTGTTTATGTATACAATACGTTTTTGGTTTATGTGTACAGCATCTAAGATTCCGCATATAAACAAATGTTATTCTACATTCATCCATGTAGGATAACACTTGTTTCGGAATAAGGAATAGGATAAATGAATCTAATATACTAGCTTCTGCCCGCGACTTCGTCCGCGTGGCATAGTTACTTTGGGCTAACGCTAACTTTAACCCGCGACTTTGTTTACGTAGAAGGTGAAAATATTTTTAAATCTTAATGACTGCCCGCTGGCGTTGCACATCATAAATGCGCGCGTAGTACTTGATCATTATTTTGCTGCGATGTTATTTTAAAACTGCGATATATCTCCTAAGATATTCATTAATATCGAATGATGTAAACGGAAATTTGGTTTTAAATTCATTACTTGTGATGAATAAAGTATTTATTTGGATAAGGATTA
Source organism: Dendrolimus houi (assembly GCA_039645545.1). Classification (NCBI taxonomy): domain Eukaryota; kingdom Metazoa; phylum Arthropoda; class Insecta; order Lepidoptera; family Lasiocampidae; genus Dendrolimus; species Dendrolimus houi. The sequence goes on from CM077132.1 coordinate 14,181,846, forward strand.
ATATCATGTTTATAAAAACACCTTCGCAAATAAAGCATTATTTTAGAACATTTTGGTTAGCATAAAAAAGGTTATAGTGAGCCTACCTTAAAAGATACACATATGCTGTCGCGGACGTTTTTTAGAACTTTTAAAGGGGAACAATTGTGTCACATATGATTTTAGCGAAATTCTAACCGTTTCCGCAGAACACGGAGCGGAAGCTCTCAAAAGGAAAAAAATCTGATTTTGAAACATTCTTCATTGGTGCTCCGCTCCTATTCATCTTAGCGTGATCATATATAGCCTATAGCCTTCCTCGATAAATGGGCTATCTAACACTGAAATAATTTTTCAAATCAGACCAGTTGTTCCTGAGATTAGCGCGTTCAAGCAAGCAAACAAACAAACTCTTCAGCTTTATATATTAGTAAAGATAGATTAGATATTATTATATAATACGGGTTGTCTGGAAGAGATCGCTTAATAGCGATAAGACCGCCTATTGTGCACATTTAGAACATTTTTAGGCTATAAGGTTTTCTGTAATGGTGTACAATAAAGTGTTATCTATCTATCTATCTATAATAATTCCTACTTATGTTTTAAATAACCAAATTATTTTGTAAATAAATTAATACATCGAACGGTTTTAATATTTTTAGTTGTACTGTAAAACTTTCGACATATCATGAAAATGAGATTAAAAATCAATAAATTTGGAAATGTTACAAATCAATAAAGATTTCTATGTGGATTTCCCCAAAAATAACCAGAAACTTGATTACATTTTTCTGAAAGATTTAACAGTTTCCAACAACACAAAATCAAATAGGAACAATCAATGGTAATTTCATCAAACAGTTTTTACCTACGTCTTTCCACAATGATAATAATGTCGTCTAAATTCAGTTTAATTTGCTCAAATTGATTATGTAGTTCAATTGATAACTTAGCACAATAGATACCAATTCAGTCGTTGTAAATTGGTTTACATAGTTACTAATGACATTGCTCTGTATAGACGTACGATACCTAACATTTACATATTTAACTAGACAAAGAAACTAAGTAACATAGTTACGGGTGGGTATATTGTGAAATTATATTAAATTATTTTCCTCAGAAACAATCTTTTCAGAAAATACAATAGACATTTGCATTGAAACTTGTGTCTCATAGTCAATATTAATTAGGTTTAATTTAATAAGACTGCTTTAAACCTTGTAAAATTTACTTTAGAAGAATAACGTATGTCATTAAATCCTTTTGTGGTAGACTAAGAATTTCTTCATAATTAAATGTTGGGTATAACTAGATAAGTATCCTAGAAAGTGATAGCTTATTAGGCGCCGCTTAGGCAATTTTACTACCTAATGTCCAAAATTAAAGTTATACACATGTTGATGGTGACGAAAACCATCGTTAAAATACCTGCACATCGATTTAAGTAATGTGTGAGTCCCGCGAATCGGCCTTGCACAAACTTAATGGCTATACAGTCCATTCTTTAAAAATAATGAGGCGGCTAAATTGAGACTCGGTGAGACGTTTATAGGTTGATATTACAATAGAATACTAATATATAATAATAATAAATAATAAATCGGCAGACAAGCACACACACGTATATCCCCAAATTAAGCAAGTTACGCTTGTGTTGTGGGTAATATACAACGGACCATTCTGGGGCCGATCCCAGACACCCAGACCATAGTAAATAACGGAGAAAATACGTTTCCGAAATTTACTATACCAGGAATCAAACCCGGAGCCTCTGCGTTGCAGTGAGGTAAGCCGACAAAGGCTTAGCCCGCTCAACCACAGAAGCCGTATATAGAATACTACTACTATACTAATATAATAGAATAATAATATAGTTCTTAGATATTTCAATATAACATTACATAGCAATATAATTGATACCTATACGTAGTAGCCTACTTTCCATAAACGACATGGGCAATGTACATTAACCTAGCATAATAAATATTACAAAATTATCAAATAAACTTTGTGCGTCAGCATCGTGTAATGCATACATTTATATAGATTTTGACATATAGGTTTATTCTTCATGCCACAATACAATGATAGAAAAAAAAAGAAAGAAAGAAAGCGTTTATTTGCCAAAAACGACACAGATAAAATAAAAAAAAATAAAAAAAGATTTTTTTAAAGTTCTATGCCGCAATTAGACAATAAGGAGGACACTCAGTATACTGTTTTGTCAAAAGTTATTCCGACACAGCACTTATTTTCAGTGCCCACCTCTTTAGTCTATATAAGGTATATTCGTAAGCTAATCGTGTTTCGTGCGATGAGTAAAACTTCCCCACTTCCTCCTTCTCCTATTCCATTCCTCTATCCGATCCCCTCTATGCAATTCCTCCTGATTGATACCTCTATCCCTCCTCTACTATTCTCTTTATACTCCATCCCCCCTATCTCATCCTAAAGGTTGGCAACGCGTTGGCTTCATCCCTGGTGTTGTAAACGTCGATAGGTGACGGTAACCACTCTCCATTGATTGGGCCATCTGGCTGTTTGACAGCTTCGCATTAAAAATTTCGCTGCACTTGTAAATAATGAATGGAAAAATTTAAGTCGACAGGTACGAAAATATTCTGTTTAGAAGTCGTAAAAAGTATGCCCTTATAATCCCGTTTAATACTGAAAAAAATCAAGGCAATAAAAATTCTACGAAAATTGGTTTTAACCAGGGTTTGTTTCGAACCAATGTTTTCGAAGAAATGGTTTTTTAAGGTTCTGGACCTAAATGACAAAAACTTAACGGTTGAAGGTCATCATCTATACAGAACTATTAATTGGACGTGTGCTAGCAAGTGCTTGACCGATCTTTATAATAACAAATATTCTATGTCTTTTCTTATAAGGTTATCACACACAATCCTAAATGTCGATTTACGACTGATAGCTTATACTTGTTGTAAAATATGAATAATAGACGCTATCCGTGACCTTTGGCCGTGGCTTTTTCATACATCACGCAGCGTGTAAGCATTGCTATATAGATAGGTAATATGGCAGTACTGCTAGCCTCGAGGCAAGTTTTGTACGAGCAATTTCTTCTGGTATGTCTTGTTTCATAATATAGTTTTTATTAGTGGGATTACAAATGCTAAATAAGAATTTAGAAAAGACAATTCAGACAAATAATTCCGGCACTATCTACGTAAACAACGCTAAGTTATACAACACATAACGACACTTTTCATGTAAACTATTATAATGATTCTAAGTCGATTTTTGTGTCTAATGCGTAGTTCTGTGAGTAATCAATTTGTATTTATCACTTAGCACAGTTTACATACATAGAACTGATTTAAACCCCTACTATAGGTGGTAGCTTTTATATCGCAAATAGAAACAAATACTTATTAATATTTATGTATGTGAGAGCATTGAAAAACAGTATTAGAAATGATAATTTCCTAGTGAAAAATGTAGATCTGGAAAGGCTAAATTCAACATAACCAGATTACTACAGAGGTACTATGCGTCATTGGATTTTTTTGTTTAAAACGTCTTTATGTGTATCAAATTAAACAATACATGAAAGAATAACAAAGATCGAAATTACGCCAAATGATGTCACGCAGAATGCTTCGATATCCCAAGTATTTAATTGAAAAGACACTTTAATTTATTAAAATATCCATAAATTGATATATAAAAACGTTTTCTGTACTCGATGTGCTTTAATTAACATTGTATTGAATTATTACCCAGTTAATATATTCAGTAAGCTGAGCACACTGTCTGCGAAATGCTCTAGGGACAGGCACTAGAGCTAGTCCCGTGACACGGGATTTAAAATGTCCCAGAGCGAGACAGGACGGACGGGCTTTGTTCAGATGAAGCATTGAAGTCGTGCCATTGTTAGTGGTGTTAGTTTTGAAATTAGTATTTACAGTGAAATCACATATAGAATTCTTCTTTTTTTCTAAAAGCTCTCTGTACATACACTGCTTACTTAATAATTTAATAAATGGCTTTTAATTAAGACAAAGTAAATGCTAGTTAATTAAGGTTATTAATGCTAGTTAATTATATGCTATTTTACAAACTATTTTAATAAAATAAAAAAAATAGTAGCCCGTATACGTCTAGCTTATGGGCTCAACCATTTTAGAGAAATGGAAGTTATACAAACCATGCTCTTCCAAGGCAGATCAGCAGGTTTTACACATCGATAATTTCAGTTAACGGTTTACTAATTAAATTTTTTTCACCGTCAGCATTTGGTAGTCATAATGATATTAAATTAGATTAGAAAATTTGTGTAAAATGCATGCTTAGCGGGCAACATTCGAAACCACGACATTGGAATGAGACGCGGGATGCCTTAGTCACTAAGCTACCACAAATAACCTATTGTGCATCATAATCGGTTCATTTACAAAGCCCTGAAGGAAGTACAAACAAGCACATTGACCAGTCCCAGTCACATTGTCCAGAGTTAAAGTAAAGAGTATACACATTATTTTAAAATAGCAAAATATTACCTTTCATAATTTTAGCTCTACGAAAATGACATCTTATTTCCATCTCAAAGCTCTATTGTTCGACAAAAGAAACAATGGGTGTTTATAGGGCGTCCAACCATTAATTTATTTAGTCATACTTTCTATGTTCCGCCCACAGCCGTGTCAGAAATGTGTCACGTTGTAATATTGAGTGACAGAAGTGAGAGCAATGATTTTGATTACAACTAACAAATACATTTTTGTAAAAATTCGATATGTCGTAGGTGTATTGAGTATTCATCGAATAAAAAACATGATTGTTCGAGATGTCATGTTATTCTTGCAAAGAGATGATAATTTAGTCATTTGACGACCTCTGAGTTGGGCTGGTTGAGCATGCTAAACCTTTGCCGGCTCATCTTGCTGCAACGCAGAGGCTCCGTGTTCGATTCCTGGTATTTATAAATTTCGGAAACGGCCCCAGAGTAATCCGTTATATACTACCTATAACACAAATGTATCTTGCTTAATTTTGGGATATATATTTGGGGATTTTTATCCGTGCAGGAACGGAGAAAGAATTCAATTTCCTGCGGCCGGGCGGCCTGTCGTAAGAGGCGACAAAGCAACCCACAGCCAGGTGGGAGGGCATTTGCCCGACTGGATGGCTACCGCCCCTGGTCTAGAGTATGCCGCCATAACAACCTTGATTTGTGTTCCGATTAGTGACCAGGTTCCAGTCTGCCTTAAGAGTGCAGCAGCGCATTTATAGCACCTTTGGTGTTGCAAATGTCTATAGGCGATGGTAACCAGTTTCCATCAAGTGGTCCGTCTGCCTGTCTGCTGAACTCATGCAATAAAAATAAAAAAATATATACAAGATGTGTATTTTTCTGCCGATTATTTTATTTTTATTTATATACTAGCTGATGCCCGCGACTTCGTCAGCGTGGTGCGGTTTTTTAACTATCCCACGGGAACTCTTTAATTTTTCGGGATCAAAAGTATCCGGGGACTACTACTATATGTTGACCGGGGATATAAGCTACCACCATACAAAATTTCATTTAAATCAGTCCAGTCGTTTCGGAGATTAGCTGGTACAAACAGACAGACAGAGAATCATAAAATTTAAAAAATCTGAATTTGTTCTATTTCACTTCTTACATCCCCCTGACTCGGTTTTTAGCATTTTTTTTTCATTGTACAAAAATTCGACCTCTACAGTTTTATTATATGTATAGATTTATTTTACAATATTTTCTCTTCTTAACTTCCGGATATCAGGAGCATTTATTTATTTACTCATGCCCGATTCCTATATCTACTAACAGGTCACACTCCTACTGGTTAAAATTAATTATAAGCTTACAAGTAATGTCAAACTTCTACTATGAAATAGTAAGGTACCATTCATTAGGGATTTCAATTTTATAGATCTGAAACGCTATGTGTTAAAATAGCCACGTTCGCAGATCCATAATACAAATATGCCAAGTGTTAAAATTACGTGGAATCTTTTGCCAAGTCTCGCATCTACCAGCATATCTACTGTTAAAACATGTGTTTCAAGTAGTAGCACCTATTATTTTACTATTGTAATTAAATGTGGGTAGTTGTGATTACTACTCGGCTCGTTTCGTCATCGCTAGGATATAAAAGTGAGCTGGCGTAGCTATGATAGATTATTCTCACTTCAGGTTTGGTTGGTGACAGATGCTATAGTAGCGCCCTAGGGTATAACTAGTTATTATACCATAATTATAATTTATAATCAATTTTACTTTAGATCGGCATTCTCTGTTCTGAACTCGAATTAAACAGTTCTCCGAGTTCTGTGTTTTGCTGTATTAATCCTTCACTAACACTACAAACGTGACAACTTTAGAATGCGATTCTCAAAAAGTGATAGTTTTAAGACCCTTCATGTGATTATTTGTACATTATATTTTATGAACACATACTAATGATCACGTTTGCATAGAAAGACAAACTCATCATATTCTATAAATTCATGCTATAATAGAGTTCATAGTATAGAGACTTCCAAAATTTCATCAAATCCCAACCGCCTCTGAACTCCGGCTAACTCGAATTTCCAAACTATGAAAACTGAATGAAAAATCAATTTTATCCGCCTTTCAGTATGACGAGTTAATCCAGTTACGTTGATACGATCCAGTTGCAAAACCGACAATTCCTCGCCCGTGACGACGAGCTGACCTCATGGAGGAAGTTAGGTAGCGATAACATTAAGATAAATGAGTTCCAAGCTTATGTAAAATGCTAAAGGCTATATAATATAAAACTAATTCAATTTGATAGCAACGATACTAATAAATTTTGTTTTGCCTATAAAATTCTTATTAAAATAATAACATGATTTTCGGTAGAAACTGAAAGTATGAAATTTTGCTGTGTAGTTTTATTTGGTTGTAAGCAATAAATAGTTCTAGAGATATTGATTATCCTTAAGTAAGAAATTGATTCAATATTTGTAACAAGAATTGTGTTTCTGTTGAAATCTTAATTGGTGAAATGTGCCTTTTTGAGTTGTCATAAAAACCTATTTTGGCATCAGTCAAAGACGGATACTTGGACTGAGGGTCCTGTTACATGATTTCAGCCTTCTCTTGATTGCTTCTATTTGTTTGAAATTAATTTAAAAATTATGCAAGTCGTATAATAAATACTTGATATTGGCTAGATATACAATTACTAGATACAGAATACACCATAGAAATAGTTTTAAATAGCCAGAAATATAAAAAAATAACATAATGTTTGACTTACAAACATTAACATAACGTTTCTTCAATGCAACTCAGAGGTCCAAGTAATGGTTATGGTAAACTTACAATAAACCTGAACTTAGGTTTTATAGAAACTAAAATCCAATCAACCGCTCGTTCGTGTTGTTGAAATAAAATGGAACTCAATTTCTCGTCCTACCCACCACCAGTGCTCGACAGCTCAAACATCGAAAAAAAAATGTAACGAAAGTATAAATACACAGCGAATTTAACGACAAATTGGTTTCCAAAAGTGTTTATCCAGAGTTATAAATTTATCGATAGTTTTATTAATAATAATAAAATGATAACAGCCCATAAACGGTCCCCCTGCTGGGCTCGTCCCTCCGCTGTTGAGGAATGGACAATACACCCACTACGCTTGTCGGTTGTTTCCGTTTTCTACCTACTTTAATTATCCAAAAATATTTCTTCCTCTTTCAACTCAAAATCTATTCCGTTTTAAACCTACAAAATTAAATATAATAGATTTTTCTGTTTTCTACCTAAAAACTTTCCGTTTTTAACCCATTATTTATTTTCACTGTTTTGATGTACAGTCAGAATCTTATTAGCTTTTAGATATTTATTTATTGCAAGATAAATAGTTCATAATATTTAAATGTAAATTAAGTTAATTAAATAAATTTACTCAATATACTTTCACGAACGAGTTCTTAGCTGCAAGTGTGTGTGACGTCACTGGATATTAATTCTATACATACAAATGAAAAACAAGTTTTCAAAAGATGTCGCTATCTCTGTCACTCTCATAGGGTCAAGGAGAAAGTAAAAGGTAATAGATATATTTGTAAAAAAAATCGGCTTATCTGGCAAGCCTTTTGTTTATTTTATGTTAGTTATTACGTAGCACAAGTCAAGAATGCATTTTTATTAAATTATAGTTATCAGTGCAGTCAAAATGCAAAATTCAAGTGTCATTGATAACTTTGAAACCGATTTTTATTTAACTGTGTCAAAGAAAAGCAACCAAGTTTTAGTGTATAGTGGAAAAGAATTTTATAAGAGAAGACTAATAAGAACCGATCTATATTGAAGATATACTAAAGCACCGACTTGCTATGGTAATTTAAAAACTATCGACAGTGTCATTATTAAAAAAAAAGTAATCACAATAGTAATTGTCTACCTAATTGTGCCAAATTATTTATATAAAAAATCAATGAAGAATATAAAGGACCAGGCTCAATCTTTCCTTGGTCACCCTATACAACAAATATACGAAGAAGAAATCATCATTAACACCATCCGAGCGTTAAATCCCGGTTGAAATCGGAGCGTTCGCTCCGATGCCTAGTCCGGCTTAGTTTATAGCAAAATTTGAATAGGCTACTGTTTAGAGAAACTAACTCCATTTACATATTAAATTTAAAAAACTATAAGTAATGTTAATCATATTTTAAACGTCGATATTGTTACCCCATCTATCAAGTTATTAAAATTTCACTTAATTTTTTAAGAATATTTTGTCAATATTATGATTCAAAAGGCAATAAACGCATCCAGTGTATTGAATAACAGTTAAAAATATTTTTTTATTAAGCTTCTTCAAAGTTCCTCAAAGTCTGTGATTGATTACTTAAATATTTTGAACTATGAGGAATCTGTGATTTTGTAATTTTGGTTGTAAAAATTCTATAATTTTATTGTTGAAATTCATATTTTAGCTAAGTTTCTGTAATAGTTTAAATTTAATATTTTGACGAGGTTGTGAATTATGAAAATTTTATGTACTAAACTTGTCCAAGGCGGCTTGATAGGTTTGACACATCGGTTATTACGATGTGCAGGTTTCATCACAATGTTTTCCTTAACCATTGTTAGCACACGATTACTGTAACAATGGGCATCCTTAGAAGTATGGCCCTGTACGGTGCACCCGTATGGTCCACTGCACTTCACCGCCACAATAGGACTTTGTTGTGCCGCGCACAACGGGTCCTAGCGGTGAGGACCATCCGAGGATACCGTACAGTGTCGTGGACGGCGTCGACACTCTTGGCAGGCGATCCGCCCTGGCCTCTCCAGGCGGACGTGATAACTAAAGTTCGGCGCTCTCGACAGGATGCCCTCGCCCGTGGCCTGGTCTATGGCCAGGCCGAACTCCAGGTGATCTGGACGCGGGAAACCGCGGCCATGATCCAATCTTGGTCAGTAGAGTTGGAAAACCCTGTTGCTGGCATTGACACAGTGGAAGCGGTTCGACCGCAGCTGTTGCGATGGCTCTCGCGGAAACGCGGCACCCTGACCTTCAGAATGACACAAATACTTACCGGGCACGGTTGCTTCGATAAGTATCAGTGTCAGATTGCGGGCTGCTTGCCTTCACCCCAATGCCGCCAATGTGGTGCGCTGGACACGGCGTTACACACGCTAGTCGAGTGAGCAGCATGGGCACCTCAGAGGTTTGAACTCGAGACACTTGTAGGACCGATCGAATCGCTGGGCGATCTGGTGCAAGCCATGCTGCACAGCGACGATTGGTGGGTGGGTGCGGCCAATTTCTGCGAGACGGTAGTGTCTCATAAGGAGGCCGCGGAACGAGATAGGGAGAGAGATGGTAGTGCGCATGCGTTTCGCGGGCGCCGACGTCAATCGGGAGCCCAGAGGCGCAGGTATGCGCATGACCTCCCCTCCCTGAAATACCACTGCAGGGGCCCTCTAGCATCTAGGGAGCAGAGGAGTCTTCACCCCTGTTGACGAAGTGAGTTTGCCTCTCCCGGGGCATTCTCAAGCACTTGTGCGCTAGGATCGGTGTGGGCGTAACTACGTTCTGTATCTCACACCTTTCCTACCATAAGCGCGGGGCACATGGGAGGAGGGTGGTTTTAGTGGGTATTGATTAGTCGAGTCTCCACACAAGCCGGTTGATTATTGTTTGGATTGCCTCAGTGGAAAGCCTCCATGATCAACAACGGTCTAATCCCTAGCAAAGGACCCGGTATGTGCGAAATGCATTTCCCCCGCCTTAAAAAAAAACGATAACTGTAACATTATGCACATTAGGTTAGAAAACTGCCTAACTTTTGCTGCTTTCCGGCCAGGATTCGAATTTCGCCCTTAGAATTAAGGACGCGTGCGCTAGGCTAGTTTCGTTTTTTACATAATGTTGCATTTTAGAATAAGTGATTTTTGGGTACCTAATTCTAAGCGTTTTGAAACCCATAGGTAAAAACTATTTTAATTTTGACCGGGTTTCGCTAGTATTAGGTATATGTAATAAATATGCGCGAAAAACTATTTGCAACTGTAACCAACTTAATTAAAATGTAAATATAAATTATTATGTTAATATAAAAAGTATAACGTTGTAATCTACTGTCTATATATGCCATTTTTGGTTTATTTTATTTTTTATTATTACTTCATAATTTTTACAGATAAGTTAAGCATTTCGTCAGGTTGCCTGGAAGAGATCGCTTATTTTTATAATACAATAACAGCCCATAAATGTCCTACTGCTGGGCTCTCAGGCCTTCCGTTATATGAGAACGGACAGTATACCACGCTTGTCCAAGGCGGGTTGGCATTTTTGTATTTGTCTATTTTGGTGAACAATAAAATGTTATCTAACTATGTTTGAATTTTCCAAAATACAAATGAAATTCAAACCCTACATTTATTGGAGCATAGCGGTCATACCATATCATAATGGAGGTAGGTACTCGGAGCACAAAATGTGGATATTGTCATTAGGAAATGGTTTCACAACAATAATAATGATAGAGGAAGGAGCGTAACTATGAAACAAAGCCAACATTTGCATATTAAAGTTGGTCACAGAGCATAATCGTGATATAAAAAGCATGCTCTTGTGAGCATATTAAAAACGATTGCAAATTTCACAAATTGTACTATATTTGTAAATATTCGATTTTGTACAATGCGTTTATAATAATAATCTTTATTTGCCAGAATGTAGTACAAAAGTTGTTACAGTGATAAGTTAATGTCCTATACATTTTACTATTTTCATGGTTGGCAAAAAATAATAATTCTAAATTAATTTAATATTTATAATTATAATATACATTACTTCAAAAAATTCGTCTTCTTTTAACATACCTATATCTATATTTTTACTATCGCTTAGCGAAATTATTTATTAATATTTAATTATTTTTAATATTATTACGAGTTAGCGGGACTCGAATTAAAATGCCGTTAGAATTGTTATAGAGTTTATTAGAACTATACAAACACGTATAACACAGGTAGAAATATAACCGAACACAACAAATCCAAACACAATGCAGAAGGTCGTTATTCAATAAAACACGTAAAGTTCGTCACTATTAGATTCCCGAATGTACACACGTCACGCCCGTATCGTAGTTGTAGCTCAACTAAACTCCTCTCTCAGTCAGGCCATTGTTTTATACTGCACAAATGCAAATGTGCCCGCCCATATCGTCGATATAATTTCTTAAAATCAGCTTGTACTTAATCCGAAACGCTTGGCTAATGATGCAGCCTGTAGCGGCCGTAAACGAGTATAATATAGAACAATAGGCTGTTCTCCGAAATACTGGAAATGTATGCCAATAAATAAGTAAACAAAAAGAAGACGATCATAAAAGGATTACAATTAATTCAAATGCCGACAGGTAATAAAATGTGCTTTTACAGACTGTATGTGGAATTTGTCTTTGATCAAAGCCTAAGTTGTAACAATATTATTATTCCTTTAAATGTTACATATAATATATTTTTAAATAGTATGTATGTCAATCAATTTAAAAATGTGAAAAATATCAGAGGGGATGATTCGAACCAGGAGATTCCGAAAATTCATTTTTTATAATTTTTTCTATCTGTCTTTCTGTATGCCTGTCTGTCTGTTAGAGCATCACGTGAAAACTGCTGAACAAATTTAAATTAAATTGGACATAGAGCTAGCTTATATTAAGGGGCGTAATTTAGGATACTTTTTATCCTGATAAATGACGTCGTTTCCGTGGGATAGACGAAAATAGCGAAAAAGATGGCGCTGTAATTGCATTTTTTTTGGAAACTACTGAACGTATACGATTGAAACTCGACATAGTGCTAGCATATAACCCGAGTTAACACTTACGATAAATTATATTCCGAGAAATGACATCGTTTCCTTAGAATAGACGGATTAGCTAAATAGATGGCACTGCAATCGCGTTTTTTCAATTCCCTGTCAAATACCTACGTTGTCATAAACAACATGTCAATCGGGTTGGCTTCGACTCGCCTCTATGTTTTGCTGGGCAGTTGTGTAGAGTATACTGATTTAGTTTCTTTGTTATTATAGTGAGTTTAACAAAAAACAGTAAATTATTTTTTTATGTAAGTAACATAGAGCTACTAGCTGGGGTTTTTCACGCAGCGTAGCCGCGGGGAAAACTCTAGTTTATGTATATAGTTACAATAACCACGTGCTAACAACGGTCAAGGAAAACATCGTGATGAAGCCTGCACATCGAGATAACAATGAGTCAAATCTGCCAAGCCGCCTTAGACGAGCATGACGGCTATACAGTCCCTATAGTGGGAGATCCCAACTCAGCAGTTGGATGTTTGTGGAATATTATTATATATATCCATTAAATATCCTACTGCTGAGCTCGGGCCTTCCCGTTTTTACCGTGGAATAACCATTATATCTGCCACACGTGTAGGTACACTCGGATTGGCTATCACACTTTAAAATGTTTCCATTCAGCGTCAGCAGGTGGTTATTGTAACAATACGTACAATTGCACATTGAATTGAAAAAACTGCCTAATCTATGTATGCTTTTTAGCCGGATTCGAAACCGCGTCATAAGAATGAGTTGCTGCTGCGCTAGCCTCTAAGTTACTACAACTTATGCCGTGTTTCTACTACTACTTACATACTATCTGTATCTTTTTCTTACCTACTACTGCTTATAATTTCACAATAACATGGTAACACGAGGAACAGTAACATGTTTAGAAACCGTGAACGCAACGATTCAGAAAATTATGTTACTATATTATTTAGGGAAGTCTACAAATTACTATACCAACATTTTGAGCATAATTGTATAAACTTCATAAGGAGTCGAAAACTTCATAGGAGAGACTTGGCATAATTTTCGTAACATGTTGGTTTGTTGGAAATTCTAACACAAAACAAATTAAACGAAACTTAAAATTAATTCCGAATTTTTAGGACACTGGGCTGGGTTGGATAATTGTAATTGAATAGCGTTATATATGAATAGTTCACACTAAATGCGAAAATGCGTTTGCATCTATGCCTGTTCGTTCTTTCCTGGTGGCCCTATAACCAAATTTCAGTAAAGGAATCGTTTCAGTTAGGGACATAGGACATAGCTAGAGAAGAATATTTATACTTAGTCTGTGTGTATATTAATATTTAAATGCTAATGTCTATTCGAGTGTTATTCAATAAATAAACGTATTCAGTATTTATGAAATGAAATGAAAATTTATTTGCATATGACATGATACATAAATTTTATACAGGTCTTAAATTATACATATATGAGTCCACATGTCATTACCCGTATGGTGTGCAAATATTACATTGTCTTATATAAGATATCTATACATATAATAAAACTGTAGAGGTCGAATTTCTGTACAATGAAAAAAATGCTAAAAAACCGAGTCAGAGGGATGTAAGAAGTGAAATAGAACTAATTTAGATTTTTTCAATTTTGTTTCTCTCTTTGTCTGTCTGTTTGTACCGGCTAATCTCCGAAACGACTGGACCGATTTAAATGAAATTTTGTATGGTGGTAGCTTATATCCCTGGTCAACATATAGGATACCTTTGATCCCGAAAAATTAAAGAGTTCCCGTGGGATAGTTAAAAACCGCACCACGCGGACGAAGTCGCGGCCATCAGCTAGTAATTAAATATTATTGACGTTACCACGAAAAATTAAATTAAATTAGAGTATTGTTGTATGTCAAAAGATAATAAAATTAAATAATTAAATTCAATATAAATGTCATACAGCCTCATTTAAGTCTTGTTCTAATTAAAATAATCACGCACTGAGTAAAAACATTTCATTAATAACCAATTGTGTATACTGATTTTAAATAAATTAAAATGGGAACTTCTTATGTCAACGAGCAAATGATTAAATATTTTAACCCCCTTAAGATTTTTGTAAGGACAGGTTGTACAACGGCCATAAGAGTCGGTTCTTTATGGATAGCCTCAGTAGTCTCTCACTTGATTCTCCGTACGTAGGGAATTTAACTAATTCTTCATTCACGCATATTCGGCACACTATAAATAAAGAGTAACGAAGATGAGTGATAGGACACAACTTCTGCTCACAGCGTATCATATATTACTCGATTAAAAACGCTGAAAAGACAAATACTACACTCAGAGCCGATTCTTCGATCACTAGATAAAAGTTGGTCTATAGAATGAAACACAAATTGGAAAAATTAAAAATGACAGTTACATGAATAAGAAGGTTGAATTGTTTCACTTTTGAATTTAGTCGGGTTATAATTTATTGAACTGATAACTTTCATCTGAATGAAAAATCGGCCCTTGGTATACCAAAAAAATCAAATGTAAATGCAGCACCTCACCATAACCATAACATGGCGATCAAACTGTATTATTGTACGTTTTCAATTAAATCTTAACTGATCTGAATATAATGGCATGAAAATAATTTTTAAATTTAATTCCATATGAATTTAAAGTGAACATGTAGTTTGTTACACTTTCTACTTTCAAGAATTTTACTTGCTCCAATAAATATGTAAGTAGGTAATAGTAGATAACCTACTCCAAAAATTTTCACCGGCGCTTCCTTCCGCGAGATGGTAATATCCGCTAGATATTAAGTTTCTCAAAATATATCCGCATTGTCTTCATAATTCAAATGCAAATAGGGATGCGGACACAATACATGTCACAATAAATTCGAACATCATTTACGTGTAAAAGTACAGACGTCATAATAACATCTTACCATATATATTATTTAAAAGATATCATCATAAAAATAATTTTTACTACTGTTAAACTATAATTAATGCGCTATTTGACTCCTTTTGTTGGTACAGTCTCGTGTAAGTTGGTATGCTCATACAAAATCTATGAGTCTGCGACGTTTTTTTGTAAGATGATAAAAATCTGAATTGGTTTAACGGTCTGTTTCCCGATTTATTGTACATAGTATGTACATCAATTCAATCGAGATAAACTTTCAGACAGATTGACAGACAAATATTCTAAAAAACATACCCTTCATTTTCATTAGTATGTCTTGATATATACATACAAATACTTAAGGTTTCCCCGCGGCCGTGCCGCGGTTCCAACGCTGTTGAGTAGCTCTATTTTACTTACATAAAAACTTGTTTCGGTTTTTATATATCGTGAGCGAAGCCGCTGGCCAAAGCTAGTCTATATATGTATAAATCTTCCTTGAAAAATAACTAACTGATGGTGAAAGTCGCTTAAAAACCGTTGAATGCTTTAGGAAGAGTTAGCGCATAGACAAACGCGGAAAGCAACTTTATTTTATACAATGTAAAAAAAATACTACGAACTATAAACATTCGTAAAGGCAAACAATATGTCAATAAAATAATCGTGCCATTTGACGAAATGTGACTAAACACGGAAACCGGAAGTTGGGTGCCGGTCTCTATAACGGATATTAATATGACGTCACTGAATCCCCATGCGCAGCGGAGCGTATTTCCGCCCGATGATTCCAACAATACAAGTTCATATCGTGTTTTATGAATTTTATTAACATTCAATGGATACTTCGAAAATGCATAAACCCTTTATGCATGAACATCGGGCTCGTTTAAAAATCGTAAAACTTTAATATCAAATGAAAATTTGAATAAATATTGAATTCTTTTCGTGCTGAGGATTATGAATTTACAGATTTTACTTTTATGGTCTTCAATCCAATATAATATAGAAAACATTTTGAATATTTGGGCCTACTATCTACTACTACATAGCACAATTTTGGTAGCTTAAAGCTCACAAACATTAGAAGATTTCCTTTCACAAATACTTGTTTTTAATTATTGCTGCTTAAATTCGAGTGTACGTGTGTCCACAATTTTAAAAATTGGACAGCAGATAGGCCACGGAAATATAATGTACTTTAATTACGGAAAATGAGATATATAATCTGCTAGTGATATGATTTTTACACGAAAATTCTTCTCTTGCTTTTGACATCACTAAGGTGATCAAAACAATCGGAAGTTTAGATTTAATAATTTTCCTTACAATATTTTACTGACTTGGTCTAAAACGTGAAGTAGCCAAACATTGTGCATGCTTTATTACTTTTGTATTATCATGCATACTCTGATATGTAAACAGTCGTGTTTTAGAAATAAATTATTATCTTTATCTCTGTCAAAATGCGTGCAAAGAAGTGCCTGGACGCCATACAGTCATACAGGACTATAAAGCTTTTCAGAGTTACCATTTTTTAGGCGACTGCTATTTCTAGGAGATATTCTTTATTCATGCTATCATAAAATTGAATACAATTTTTGATAGATAACGCTTTATTGTACACCAATACAAAAATATACTTACAGACTAAAATTTTATCTAATTGTGCACACACGGTTTTATCGTTAAAAAGCGATCTCTCCCAGACAACTCCAGGAATGAAATGAGATGATAATGGCGATGGTGGTATACTTAACTACATACGTACAACTACTTACATTTTAATCATAAATATATAATGATATATATAATAATATTTATATATATTAGATTGGCGCAAAAAAAACGAATATTTTTTTAGTCTCGAGTGAAAAAATGTTAGTGTTTGATGTTTTAAGAACTCCGTCCAAAGGACAGCTCAAATGAATTTTTTAGGAGGTCGCTCCAAATTTTTTACGATTTTAAAAGTCGCCAAAAACTGACTTTTTTTATTCAATTATTTTTCTCGTTACGATATAATTTTATAGACCAAAAAATAATAAGTTTCTGAAAGTTTCAGTCCAAAATTTGAATTTTAAAAGGTCGCTTATATTTTTTTTTATTTACTACTGTATTACTTTCCATTTTTTCGAGCGATCTTTTAATATTCATATTAACATACCATATATTTTTTCTTTTATTTAGTCATATAATCGATAAAAAAACACCACGAGATGAATTAAAAATCAAACAATACAAAAAATACGTCCTAACCTCAATATAGTTCAATGTATTTATTGTTTTTATAAACTTTTCATTTTTTATTTAGAATTTCCATCTGAAGTAAAGTGAAGTATACGTATTTTTGGTTTTTGACTATGTTCTACAACTACGTATATTATTATTTTGTAGATTAAAAATGTGCTCTAAACGACAACTGAGATAAACAAAACCATCGGGGCCTGTTGAATGGTTAATTGGAAAATACCATAAAGAATTAACAACTACTAAAATTCCTTCTCGTCGTGAAGTACTCAGCTTTTTATTATTTCAACACTGTGAAAATTAATTGATAATTGCTGAAAGTTTGACTACTCAAAAATTCAAGAATGCTGGGAACCGACAGCAATTATCAAAGACTTCCATGTTAAAGAAAAAATTAATAAAATGTTCGACATATGGAAAAATAAACAAAATCGTTTGAGGGTTACGGGAGTCCAGCGTGATAACAAAAAAGCGTTTCTAAATTCTTTAGATGTTATGTTTGATAAATTTTGGCCAAAATAGGCCAAAGAGTGGACTAAAATTGGGCTAGAATTAGAATAAAATGGTGCTAAAATTGAACTAGATATGGATTATGTTGGAGATGCGAATGGACTGTACGCTTATGTCACTGGTTCAAATTCTGGAGCTTCCGAAATAAAACCACGAAAAAGGATACTACGGGAGGCTTCAACTTCTTAAGCGTCGGCGGGAGGGAGCTTCTTTGTTTTCTTGCCTGCTGTTTGGTTTATTTGTTTGGTCGCTTGATTATGCGATTATTTAAATTTATGTGGAGGTTGTCAGAGAAATTGTCTACGCGGATGCGTATTCAAGAAGACTTTTATTCGGTATTGCCACTCTTATATTACAACTTGCGTGACCCTTTTGGTGTTACTAGTCAAAGAAATCTAATTTGCGCAACATTATTTAGTGTTGCCACTAAAATATTGGTTTTAAGCCACCTCGACACCTTGTCATAGACAGCTGCTAACCGCGAACTACTGCTTGTCATGAACTACGACGCGCTTTTTTTTTTTTTTATTGGACTTGACTTTATGTTGTTGGTCCGAAGACCTCACAACTTTACCGGGGTTTTCGGGGCGAGTGCCTTTGCGAAGCGAAGGCGCTCGAGCCCGGGAGGCAACTTGCTCGAGGGGGCTCCCTAGGGAGTTTCACCTCGGCTGGACTGTTGCCATGAGAGGGGGATGAATCTAATGATGCCCACCATAAGGCGACACAATGCACTAATTGAGAGCGGGCGACGGGTAATATAAAGCCCGAGAGGAAGGATCCCGGCGGACCGGGATCGGCGGTTCGCGGTGGCCTATACTATCTTACTGCCGTTTCGCAACGTGTTATGGCTGGGAGAGAAGAAACGGCGAAAGAAACTTCCCAGCAACACGCCTAGTCTATCCTATGGGGGGGGCTGTGTCTCCTGGCATCCCTCGCGGGGACGTGGAGAGATCGTAATTGGCGGCGTCGACGCCGCCGTCTGTGTCTGTCTGTCGGTGCCTGCCAGCCTGCCGTCCTAACCGCGGGCGGGCTGATCCGAGCCAGCCGTTTTGTGATATCGTCGTCCTTGTCCGTGAGGATGTTACGCGGTCGTCGCACGAGAGCCTTTCGTCGAGGCTTATAATCGGACGCGGACACGACGAGGGGATTTCGATGGTGCGGCGCTAGATCGAAATACTTACGCGAGAGCGACGTAATGTAGTTTTTGATGGAGGGAAGCTCCAGATCGCGGTGGATGTCGATGTTACGCATATAGAGGGGAGCACCGACGGCTCTGCGCATGAATTTATTCTGAACGATTTGCAGTTTCTTTAAAAGGGCAGGCTTGGCATGGCCGAATACCACACTCGCGTATGTCATGATCGGGCGGATCCATGTTTTATATAGAGTAAGCTTGTGTCTGAGGGACATTTTGCTTCGTTTATCTATCATGGGTGCTAGACGACCCATCACAAATCGCGCTCTATTCCGGACTATAGTGATATGCTCGTTGAAGCGCAAGTTCTGATCTAGGGTGACACCCAGGTATTTGGTGTACTTTGCCCAGGGGATCTCTTGTTCGTAGAGCGAGATGGCTTTTAAGCGAAGGCAAGCGCGTTTGGGAGAGCGAAGCGTGCCCGGGAAAAGAACATTGCTGCGCTTTTCTCCGGGTTTACCTCTATCCTCCATTTGCGAAACCATTCGCCTAGCTCTGTTACAGCTACCTGTAGCCGGACGCAAGCCATTTGTCGGTTGTGATCTGATGTATAGAGTGCGGTGTCATCCGCGAAGAGGGCCAACTCTACATCTGGAGTTTTTGGGATGTCGCTGGTGTACAGCGTGAAGAGTAGTGGAGATAGTGCCGAGCCCTGTGGTACACCGGCTGTGAGTGGGTGAGGGGACGAGCGTGTTCCCTCCACTCGAAAACGGAAGCTACGGCTCAGGAGGAAGTCTCGCAAGATGAGCACGAGTCTGTCTGGTACACCGAACTGGTACAGCTTGTAAATCAAACCGTTATGCCAGACCTTGTCGAAGGCCTTAGCTACGTCAAGGAACAGTGCGGCTGTTCCTATAGGGCGACGAGGGCGATGGGCAAAGTGGGATAGTATGTGCTCCGTGATGCGGTGCACCTGTTGGACGCATGAGTGTCTGGCACGGAATCCAAACTGCTCATCGGGTAGTAGATGTTTGCTGATGGCAAAATCTCTTAGTCTAGAGAGGATGACCCTCTCGTAAAGCTTGCTGAGTGCGCTCAGTAGGCTGATTGGGCGGTAGCTGGACGGTTTATTAGCCGGTTTTCCAGGCTTGTGAATACCGATGACGTCTGCTTCCTTCCAGATCGCGGGGAAAGAGCAGTTTGTTATGGCGGCATTGAAGATGCTCACTAAGATTATAATCAAGTGGCCGGGGAGGAGTTGTTGTTGTACACGCGATTGTTAATGCCATCGATCCCTGGGGCCTTTCATGGTTTGAGGGACTTGATCAGATCTTGCACTTCTTCCACCGTGACTGGGTCGAGTGTGGTTTCCGCTGGTAAGGAGGATCTATGTTCAACCTCGGAGTCCACCTCCGTCAGGTGTGACTGGTCGACGTTTTGTGTAGTGGGGGAGCATTGAAGCTCTAGACTCTGAGCAAGGCATTCGGCTTTCTCCTCATCATCGAACGCCTCGGTGTTGTCGGCTCTTTCTAGCGCGGGTATGACAGTGAGGGTATCTGATTTGAGAGCTCTAGCCAGCTTCCAGTACGCCTGGTGAGTTGGTTCGATATCTCTCAACGTTCTGTCCCAACGTTGTTCCCTGACTTCCCGGATACGTAGTTTGACCTCGCGCTCTAGTTGGCGGAGTCGGACTCTGTTGCCTTCGGTGGGATATCTGTCGTGAGCTCTGGAGGCGGCTCTCTTTTCCCTCAGCAGTACCCTCACTTCGTCCGGCAGGCATAAGTGGCGGTCATTCTCCACTGGCACCTGTCTGGACGAGTTCCGCACTGCGGATTGAAGGTGGCTGGTGAGGGCCTCGATCGCCGTCTCCGTGTCTTGGTGGGATTCGATGTGGTCCGGGATGCGGTCCAGGTCTTGTGATTCGGTTGCCTTGAGGAGGTCCCCAAGTCTCAACCAGTCCACAGAGGTCCTAGTTTCAGATGTCTGGTCCGTCTGTTGTCCTAATTTGAGGATAACCGGGCGATGGTCCGAGTCTATATCGTCCATCGTTTCGATCGAATGGGACTGAAGAGTTACGCCCCTCAGTAATGCTAGGTCGAGAGTGTTTGGGGTCCCCAGTCGCGGTTGGGGGTATCGTGTGGGGTCATGGGAGTTATTATATCAAACAAAAGATTGTCTGATATATTTATTAGGGCTCTGCCATTGGGGTTAGTGGTATTGCAATTCCACTGTTCGTGTTTACAATTCAGATCTCCGGCTATTATAACAGCTGGGCCTAAGTTGAATAGGGCTTCTAGGTCTTTCTTAATAAGGGTTTTCTGGCACGCGAGGTATGCTGAGACTATGACTAGAGGTTGGTGGCCAGTCATTGCTAGTCTGCAGGCGGATACCTCCATACCTACTAGTGGTGGGGTGACTAGAGGCATGCAGTGTAGAGATCTTCTGAAATAGATCAGGGTGCCGCCACCACGGCCTATCCTGTCATGTCTAGTGACCCGATAGTTAGAGATCTTTGGATCTCTTTCACTCGGTTTCAGGAAGGTCTCCTGCACTAGTAGTATATCTACTTGATTGGTAACCAGGAAGTCATGGACCAAGTCGCGCTGGTTTCGAAGGCCGTTGGCGTTATAAGTCGCCAGAGTCAATGAGCGTGGTTTATTTCTACCTACATGCGCCATTTGTTACCGGTAACAATAATTTAACTAGGTTGTTTAGTTATAACGACCTAAGTACCTGGAGGAGGTACGCGTGATCCATTTCGATCACGAGTTGATCCCGGAGGGAGGGTTGGTCAGACTCTGCAACTTGTCTTAGTTTTCGAGCCAAGAGTTGGACCTCTGCTAGGTCGAAAGGCAAGTTCTTGGCGAATTTAGTCGCCAAGGCTAAGTCCTCCGCTAAAGAGTGGTGGGGTGACGGCCCAGAAGGTGCTTTTAAAATGGGGGCGGGGCAGGGGTTTGCTTGGGGTAGGCCGGCCAAAATTGGGGCGCGCGTCCTTAGTGGAGGGAACGCTTCCGTCGTGGGAAGACCCGTCCAGTGATTTACCACTGGAGGGGGGGCCGCCACGAATGCGGGTTTGTTCGGCACTTTTCTAGTGCCTTTTGGGCGTTGCCCTTTCCGAACTTACGTTTGGGTCGGGGGCGGCAGGACAGCCTCTGTAGTTAGCGGGGTGACCCGCTTGGCCGCAGAGAATGCAGCTCGGTGGCTCCGGGGAGTCCCGGGTGCGTGTGCACTCCGAGGTCCCGTGGTCGCCCAGGCACTTGACGCATCTGGGACGGGATTGACAATGTAGGGCAGAGTGCCCATAAAGTTGGCAACGATGACACTGCCGCAGTGTATGTTTTTGTGTGGGCGTTCCACACGAAGGCCGGAGAGGCCACAGACCTTCTCAAGTTCGAAGATCTTTTCCTCTGGGGAGAGGTCGAGGACAACCAATACTAGGTTTAGAGGAGACTTTGTTGCGTCGCCTCTGTGCATACGGTGCACTTCGTGCACCGGTACATCTTGGGACTTAAGGTCCTCGAGAATGTAGGAACACTCGATTTCCTGTGGGAGTCCGCGGATTACAGCCCGAAGGCGTTTTTCTTCCGGCAGGGCATAAGTATAGTAACCGATTTTACGGTCACATAACAAGGATGTTAGGGAGCGGTGGTCACTTGAAGACGTGACCATAACTTTGATGCCGTGTTGGGTATCACGGGCTTCTTTTATAGAGATTGCCTTACCTGGCAGCTCCTTAGCGAGTTGAAGCCAATGGGCTTTCTCGCGGATGATCAGGGGTGGCGGCGGGCGCTGTGAAGGTGGCCCAGGGCGGCTGGAAGGTGCCGCTGTTGGTTTTGTGCCCGCAGTGGGAGCGGGGTTGGGGGGACCTCCTCTGGGTCTTCCGTTTTTGGTACGATTGACGGTTATAAAACCGTCATCGTCCTCGCGATTTAAGGGGATGTTCGCGGGAGGCGCGACATCCATGGGGTGATTTCATCGGCCGGTGGAAGAGGGGCATCCCTGAGGTATTGCGGACCGTCAGGAGATAATTCGATTTCTCGACGAGAATCGATTACGCGGTGTATGGGCGATCGCGAACGCGATGTCGTCGAACTCGCGGAGCTCGATCGCGGTTGTCCCGACGCGGAACCGCGAGAAAACGAGGCGCGTGATTTTGGTGCCACACGGTGGGCATCGTTGAGCGGGGGTGCGGGCGGCGGGCGCACCGGTAACACGGCGGGTACGGATGCGGGGGATGCGGGGGCGCGGGCGCTAAGGCAGAGCGCAGGTGGTCAGCGATAAGCGCGGTGGCGGGGGTCGCGGGGGGTGCGGTGGTCGCGGCAGATGCGGGTGCGGGGGCCCCTTGCACGTGTAAGGGTTTCTCGGAATTAAGTTCCGAGATAACGGACGCCATTGATTGGGACTCCGGAGTCCTCAAAAATTGGTCGAGCGCTTGAGGGAATTGCTGTCGTAAAAACGACAGCAAACCCTCCAACAGCAATGGAGAGAGCTCCACGCCGTCCATTGTCCCTGAGGGGGACGAACGATTTGGTGGAAAAACCACCTGATGACGCACTTTTCACTGCACTGTCACAGAAAAAACACAGATCGACCGGGTGAACGAACGAACACAACGAACACGAATAACGGACAGCCGAGGCGGAGCGGGAGACGTGCGCGCGCGACGAACGACAACGGGCGAATGGTGACTACGACGCGCCTTACATGGCGCCCTATATTTATAGAAGCTGCCTCCCCCGGCCCCCCGCTTCGTTGTAGGAGGTGTCCCCTTCAATTTATTTCTTTCGATTTTACATAAATCAAGCCTTATTATATCTTATTGTTATTACAAATAACAGTACACCATAGACCCTGGTCTATCCTTGGGGTCCTTACATTGCTATGATCCATGGTTTAAGCATACGCGACGTGGTAATGGGCATTTTCCTCGCCCCCCACTTCATTACTATAAATATAAATCATTGGTGGCTAGTCCGTTTACCATTCGCCCGTTGTCGTTCGTCGCGCGCGCACGTCTCCCGCTCCGCCTCGGCTGTCCGTTATTCGTGTTCGTTGTGTTCGTTCGTTCACCCGGTCGATCTGTGTTTTTTCTGTGACAGTGCAGTGAAAAGTGCGTCATCAGGTGGTTTTTCCACCAAATCGTTCGTCCCCCTCAGGGACAATGGACGGCGTGGAGCTCTCTCCATTGCTGTTGGAGGGTTTGCTGTCGTTTTTACGACAGCAATTCCCTCAAGCGCTCGACCAATTTTTGAGGACTCCGGAGTCCCAATCAATGGCGTCCGTTATCTCGGAACTTAATTCCGAGAAACCCTTACACGTGCAAGGGGCCCCCGCACCCGCATCTGCCACGACCACCGCACCCCCCGCGACCCCCGCCACCGCGCTTATCGCTGACCACCTGCGCTCTGCCTTAGCGCCCGCGCCCCCCGCACCCCCCGCACCCCCCGCATCCGTACCCGCCGTGTTACCGGTGCGCCCGCCGCCCGCACCCCCGCTCAACGATGCCCACCGTGTGGCACCAAAATCACGCGCCTCGTTTTCTCGCGGTTCCGCGTCGGGACAACCGCGATCGAGCTCCGCGAGTTCGACGACATCGCGTTCGCGATCGCCCATACACCGCGTAATCGATTCTCGTCGAGAAATCGAATTATCTCCTGACGGTCCGCAATACCTCAGGGATGCCCTCTTCCACCGGCCGATGAAATCACCCCATGGATGTCGCGCCTCCCGCGAACATCCCCTTAAACCACGAGGACGATGACGGTTTCATAACCGTCAATCGTACCAAAAACGGAAGACCCAGAGGAGGTCCCCCCAACCCCGCTCCCACTGCGGGTACAAAACCAACAGCGGCACCTTCCAACCGCCCTGGGCCACCTTCACAGCGCCCGCCGCCACCCCTGATCATCCGCGAGAAAGCCCATTGGCTTCAACTCGCTAAGGAGCTGCCAGGTAAGGCAATCTCTATAAAGAAGCCCGTGATACCCAACACGGCATCAAAGTTATGGTCACGTCTTCAAGTGACCACCGCTCCCTAACATCCTTGTTATGTGACCGTAAAATCGGTTACTATACTTATGCCCTGCCGGAAGAAAAACGCCTTCGGGCTGTAATCCGCGGACTCCCACAGGAAATCGAGTGTTCCTACATTCTCGAGGACCTTAAGTCCCAAGATGTACCGGTGCACGAAGTGCACCGTATGCACAGAGGCGACGCAACAAAGTCTCCTCTAAACCTAGTATTGGTTGTCCTCGACCTCTCCCCAGAGGGGAAAAAGATCTTCGAACTTGAGAAGGTCTGTGGCCTCTCCGGCCTTCGTGTGGAACGCCCACACAAAAACATACACTGCGGCAGTGTCATCGCTGCCAACTTTATGGGCACTCTGCCCTACATTGTCAATCCCGTCCCAGGTGCGTCAAGTGCCTGGGCGACCACGGGACCTCGGAGTGCACACGCACCCGGGACTCCCCGGAGCCACCGAGCTGCATTCTCTGCGGCCAAGCGGGTCACCCCGCTAACTACAGAGGCTGTCCTGCCGCCCCCCGACCCAAACGTAAGTTCGGAAAGGGCAACGCCCAAAAAGGCACTAGAAAAGTGCCGAACAAACCCGCATTCGTGGCGGCCCCCTCCAGTGGTAAATCACTGGACGGGTCTTCCCACGACGGAAGCGTTCCTCCACTAAGGACGCGCGCCCCAATTTTGGCCGGCCTACCCCAAGCAACCCCTGCCCCCGCCCCCATTTTAAAAGCACCTTCTGGGCCGTCACCCCACCACTCTTTAGCGGAGGACTTAGCCTTGGCGACTAAATTCGCCAAGAACTTGCCTTTCGACCTAGCAGAGGTCCAACTCTTGGCTCGAAAACTAAGACAAGTTGCAGAGTCTGACCAACCCTCCCTCCGGGATCAACTCGTGATCGAAATGGATCACGCGTACCTCCTCCAGGTACTTAGGTCGTTATAACTAAACAACCTAGTTAAATTATTGTTACCGGTAACAAATGGCGCATGTAGGTAGAAATAAACCACGCTCATTGACTCTGGCGACTTATAACGCCAACGGCCTTCGAAACCAGCGCGACTTGGTCCATGACTTCCTGGTTACCAATCAAGTAGATATACTACTAGTGCAGGAGACCTTCCTGAAACCAAGTGAAAGAGATCCAAAGATCTCTAACTATCGGGTCACGAGACATGACAGGATAGGCCGTGGTGGCGGCACCCTGATCTATTTCAGAAGATCTCTACACTGCATGCCTCTAGTCACCCCACCACTAGTAGGTATGGAGGTATCCGCCTGCAGACTAGCAATGACTGGCCACCAACCTCTAGTCATAGTCTCAGCATACCTCGCGTGCCAGAAAACCCTTATTAAGAAAGACCTAGAAGCCCTATTCAACTTAGGCCCAGCTGTTATAATAGCCGGAGATCTGAATTGTAAACACGAACAGTGGAATTGCAATACCACTAACTCCAATGGCAGAGCCCTAATAAATATATCAGACAATCTTTTGTTTGATATAATAACTCCCATGACCCCACACGATACCCCCAACCGCGACTGGGGACCCCAAACACTCTCGACCTAGCATTACTGAGGGGCGTAACTCTTCAGTTCCATTCGATCGAAACGATGGACGATATAGACTCGGACCATCGCCCGGTTATCCTCAAATTAGGACAACAGACGGACCAGACATCTGAAACTAGGACCTCTGTGGACTGGTTGAGACTTGGGGACCTCCTCAAGGCAACCGAATCACAAGACCTGGACCGCATCCCGGACCACATCGAATCCCACCAAGACACGGAGACGGCGATCGAGGCCCTCACCAGCCACCTTCAATCCGCAGTGCGGAACTCGTCCAGACAGGTGCCAGTGGAGAATGACCGCCACTTATGCCTGCCGGACGAAGTGAGGGTACTGCTGAGGGAAAAGAGAGCCGCCTCCAGAGCTCACGACAGATATCCCACCGAAGGCAACAGAGTCCGACTCCGCCAACTAGAGCGCGAGGTCAAACTACGTATCCGGGAAGTCAGGGAACAACGTTGGGACAGAACTTTGAGAGATATCGAACCAACTCACCAGGCGTACTGGAAGCTGGCTAGAGCTCTCAAATCAGATACCCTCACTGTCATACCCGCGCTAGAAAGAGCCGACAACACCGAGGCGTTCGATGATGAGGAGAAAGCCGAATGCCTTGCTCAGAGTCTAGAGCTTCAATGCTCCCCCACTACACAAAACGTCGACCAGTCACACCTGACGGAGGTGGACTCCGAGGTTGAACGTAGATCCTTCTTACCAGCGGAAACCACACTCGACCCAGTCACGGTGGAAGAAGTGCAAGATCTGATCAAGTCCCTAAAACCACGAAAGGCCCCAGGGATCGATGGCATTAACAATCGCGTGTTAAAACTCCTCCCCGGCCACTTGATTATAATCTTAGTGAGCATCTTCAATGCCGCCATAACAAACTGCTCTTTCCCCGCGATCTGGAAGGAAGCAGACGTCATCGGTATTCACAAGCCTGGAAAACCGGCTAATAAACCGTCCAGCTACCGCCCAATCAGCCTACTGAGCGCACTCAGCAAGCTTTACGAGAGGGTCATCCTCTCTAGACTAAGAGATTTTGCCATCAGCAAACATCTACTACCCGATGAGCAGTTTGGATTCCGTGCCAGACACTCATGCGTCCAACAGGTGCACCGCATCACGGAGCACATACTATCCCACTTTGCCCATCGCCCTCGTCGCCCTATAGGAACAGCCGCACTGTTCCTTGACGTAGCTAAGGCCTTCGACAAGGTCTGGCATAACGGTTTGATTTACAAGCTGTACCAGTTCGGTGTACCAGACAGACTCGTGCTCATCTTGCGAGACTTCCTCCTGAGCCGTAGCTTCCGTTTTCGAGTGGAGGGAACACGCTCGTCCCCTCACCCACTCACAGCCGGTGTACCACAGGGCTCGGCACTATCTCCACTACTCTTCACGCTGTACACCAGCGACATCCCAAAAACTCCAGATGTAGAGTTGGCCCTCTTCGCGGATGACACCGCACTCTATACATCAGATCACAACCGACAAATGGCTTGCGTCCGGCTACAGGTAGCTGTAAGAGAGCTAGGCGAATGGTTTCGCAAATGGAGGATAGAGGTAAACCCGGAGAAAAGCGCAGCAATGTTCTTTTCCCCGGGCACGCTTCGCTCTCCCAAACGCGCTTGCCTTCGCTTAAAAGCCATCTCGCTCTACGAACAAGAGATCCCCTGGGCAAAGTACACCAAATACCTGGGTGTCACCCTAGATCAGAACTTGCGCTTCAACGAGCATATCACTATAGTCCGGAATAGAGCGCGATTTGTGATGGGTCGTCTAGCACCCATGATAGATAAACGAAGCAAAATGTCCTCAGACACAAGCTTACTCTATATAAAACATGCATCCGCCCGATCATGACATACGCGAGTGTGGTATTCGGCCATGCCAAGCCTGCCCTTTTAAAGAAACTGCAAATCGTTCAGAATAAATTCATGCGCAGAGCCGTCGGTGCTCCCCTCTATATGCGTAACATCGACATCCACCGCGATCTGGAGCTTCCTCCATCAAAAACTACATTACGTCGCTCTCGCGTAAGTATTTCGATCTAGCGCCGCACCATCGAAATCCCCTCGTCGTGTCCGCGTCCGATTATAAGCCTCGACGAAAGGCTCTCGTGCGACGACCGCGTAACATCCTTATGGACAAGGTCGACGATATCACAAAACGGCTGGCTCGGATCAGCCCGCCCGCGGATAGGACGGCAGGCTGGCAGGCACCGACAGACAGACACAGACGGCGGCGTCGACGCCGCCAATCACGATCTCTCCACGTCCCCGCGAGGGACGCCAGGAGACACAGGCCCCCCATAGGATAGACTAGGCGTGTTGCTGGGAAGTTTCTTTCGCCGTTTCTTCTCTCCCAGCCATAACACGTTGCGAAACGGCAGTAAGATAGCATAGGCCACCGCGAACCGCCGATCCCGGTCCGCCGGGATCCTTCCTCTCGGGCTTTATATTACCCGTCGCCCGCTCTCAATTAGTGCATTGTGTCGCCTTATGGTGGGCATTATTAGATTCATCCCCCTCTCATGGCAACAGTCCAGCCGAGGTGAAACTCCCTAGGGTAGCCCCCTCGAGCAAGTTGCCTCCCGGGCTCGAGCGCCTTCGCTTCGCAAAGGCACTCGCCCCGAAAACCCCGGTAAAGTTGTGAGGTCTTCGGACCAACAACATAAAGGCAAGTCCAATAAAAAAAAAAAAAGTCCGTTTACCTTATTGCAAAACCATGCGCCGTCGCGCGCCTACTTCCCTGTGTTATCATTATGGCCTACTCGCATGTGGAGTAGACAGTAGTGCAGGTATACCTCATGGGTCCCGGGCTTCAGCTTGCATTCTGCATCCCTGTAGCCCAGTTTCGACTACCTTTTGAATCCCGGGTGCGGTGTTCTGCTCGCCTGTAACCCGGTCCCATTGTGATTGGGTCTCAGGCTCCAGGCTGCGTTCCGCACGCCTGTAGGCCAGTCTCATTACCATGGAGTCCCGGACTGCATGCCGCGTTCTGCCTGCGTGCAGCCCGGTCTTTTGGGGTCCTACTTTTAATGAAAGACAACCGCTATAACATTTGTTTCTAGCAACCTAAACATAAAAATAGTCAAAAAGGCTATTAAAAATAATTAAATTCTAAATACAAGTAAAATAAATTTAAAATTAATACTACATAACATTATACACTAACTATACGTCTCAGTCGGACACCGTCTCTTTCGTGCGCCTAACGGTCGCTTCTACATTATCTACGCGGCTTAGCAATTTATATTAATGTTCTTATCGCCTGTCTTGACGGGTCGGTGAGTTTCGCACATCAATGTTGTCGTCGTCAACGGATTAAAATTGGGCTCAACTTTGTCTACAATTAGGCTAATGTAGGTCTAAAATGGGGCTAGAATATAACTAAATTTTGATTAAAATTGGGCTAGAGTTGGATTAATATCGGCCTAAAATTGGACTAAATGTGGGCTATATATTTGGTTTAAGTTGAGATAAAATTGGGCTATAATTGGGCTAAAATGGTGTTAAAATTGGGCTAGAATTGGCCTATAGATGGACTAAAAATGGGCTAGAATTAGATTAAAACTGAGATAGCATTGTTCTAAAATAAGCCTTAAATTGAGCTAGAATCGGGCTAAAATTGGACTAAAATAGGCAAACATTTTGGCTGTAATTGGACTATAATAGGGATAGAATTGGGCTCAAATGGTACTAAAATTGGGCTAGATTTGCACTGAATTTGGACTAAAATAGTGCTACATTTGAACTAGTATGGATTAAAATTGGCCTAAAATTGGGCTAGATTTGGACTAAAACAGGGCTAAATTTGGGCTAGGAATGGAATAAAGTTAGGCTGATCTTTAGTCCAGACCAATTAAATTTATAAATATAATTTAATACATATTTAATTATTATATTGTAATTTAAATTAATATATTATTAAAAATCCTAGCCCAATTCTAGGCCAATTTTAGTTCTATTTGAGACCAATTTTAGTCCAGTTAAAACTGGCCTAAAATTGGAATAAAATTAGATTTAAATAGGGCTAGGATTGGATTAATATTGAGCTAAAAATGGATTAATGGTGGGCTAATATAGGACTTTAATTGGGCTAAAATAGGACTAAAATTGGCCTAGAATTGGAATAAAATTGGTTTCAACTTGATATAAAATTGGGTTAATGTCGGTATAAAATTGGCATAAAATTGGACTACAGTTGGTCTAAACATAGGCTAAAATTGGACTAACATAGGCGTAAAAATGGGCTAAAATTATACTAAATTAGGACTTTAGTTGGACTATAATCAGGCCAAAATTGGACTAAAATTGGCCTAAAATTTGATTAAAATTGGGCTAGAATTAGACTAAAATTGGGCTAAAATTAGGCTTAAATTGGACAAAATAGGGCAAAATCTGGACTGAAATAGGCCAAAACCTGGGCTAAAATTGGGCTATACGGGTTAGAATTGGATTATAACTAGGCTAAAATGAGACTAAAACTGGCCTAAAACTTGACTATAATTAGGCTCTATTTGGGCAAAAATGGTGCTAAATTTAGACTAAAATATGCCTAAAATTGGATTACAGTAGATCTAAACATATTCTAAAATTGGACTCAAATATGCCTAAAACTGGGCAAGAAATGCCAATAAAATTGATTTATCTTTGTGATAAAATTGGACTAAAATAGCACTAAATCTGGGCTATAATTGGACTAAAATTTGGCTAGATTTGGAATAAAACTGGGCTAAAATTGTTTAAAATAGGTCTAAAATTGAGTTAAAATTGGACGAAAACTAGGCTAAAATTGGACTAAAATAGCCCAATGTGGTCGATTTGGTCATTTTGGTATACATATGTACGTTTAGTACCGAAAATTCGCATAAATACTTTTCATCCGGGAGATAGGATATTGCGATATAAAATGAAATGAATCTTCCGGGGCAAATAACTGTAAAAAAATTTATACAATTTAATCTGTGTTGTAATGTCTTTAAACAAGAGGCTCACACTAGAGGTTGACTCGGGGCGCAGCCGAGGGGTAAACACTCTTTTTGTTATACTTCTATTTATGCAGTGATTAGCGCCTGTTTTGTATAGAGTAGTTTTCTATAATTTACCACAATTATTTGTAACAATATTTATTTGTAATATAACGTTGTAATTATGTAGATAGTAATTTAAAATCTCTCAATTTAATATAGACGGTATAAACCACATTTTATTTTCATGTTGGCAGAACCGATAGATTATTAGAGTGTGTTTTATAACATGTTTATTTTATAACATGTAAAACTATAAAAATAATATTGTTACATGCCGTCTAACATAAGCCGCACAGCCTATTGTAAGCGCAGCTTATAGTCCTCCCGGATTAGGGAATCCTTTGTGTATTGAATTTGTAACATGCTATTGTTTTTCTACTTGTTTTATAACCACCATTAGCGTCGAACTAATCCCTATTGTT
This sequence comes from Dendrolimus houi, assembly GCA_039645545.1. Lineage (NCBI taxonomy): Eukaryota > Metazoa > Arthropoda > Insecta > Lepidoptera > Lasiocampidae > Dendrolimus > Dendrolimus houi. The sequence continues at coordinate 14,213,993 of CM077132.1, forward strand.
TTTGACTTTGTGGACGTTCGCAGGTGTGCAAATTAATATTTCTTAGAAACTCAGTGTGCGCCTCCAATTTCTTTGTACTGTGTAGTTAGTATAAGACGATGCCTGAATGGAGGGGCGGGGGCAGTCAAGCGACGACTACGAAGCGAGTAAAACGTTTTCTAGTATTCTCGATTAGCAATATAAACGACGGACTTTGCGCGGTCGAATTGTATTGAATCGTGCAGTGTGAACTGGTTGCATCCAGTTTTATTTGTATTTGTTTTTATACGTGTTTGTACAGTTCTAATAAATTCTGTAGTAGTTCCAACGACATTTTTAGTTCAAGTCCTGTGTAGCTCGTAACAATATTTTATATAAAACTATCTGTACGCGGCAGACGTTGTCTTGCCCTTAAAAAATAAAAATCTAGAAACCGGTTGCAGCGCTATCAACCGGGACCAATTGTTAATCTAAACCATTCTCGAATCTACTTGAAAAACACAAAAAAATCATCAAAATCGGTCCCACCGTTAACAAGGTGTTCAGCGGCGCCACCTACCGGGTCCAATCGTGAATCTAAACCATCCCGGGATCCACACAAAAATAATTTCACTCAAATCCTGGAACCCGATTGCAGCGCCAGCTACCTGGTTCAAATTTGAATCTAAACTATACCGGACCCACTTGAACGCACACAAAAATAATTCACCTAAATCAGACAAATGAAAATGAGTTTAAATGTGACTGCATTGCCGAAATCGGCCGGGAAAGATCATAACAAATGAATGGCTACATAGATGTTGTAACTGATGTTTTTTAATGATAATTTTATTTATTGATGAATATCATATTTTAGTACTTATTATCCTATTCCGGATGAAGACAATTCCAAAAACGCAAAAATCATAAAAATTGTTCCCGCCGTTCTTGAGTTATAAATGGTGTATTAACACGACTTTGTTTTATATAGGTATATAGATATTATCTAAAGTTTCCAAACAATAACGTACTTAACAAATTCTTGTCATTCATAATCTTTTTAATTAAAACAATTTATCAATGACTTCAATCCGCTATCGGTTGTGCCAATTTGCTTAGGTTTCTTATACTGTAAAATTGTTGGATGGAAAATGTGATAGGATTTTAGTAGCGAGATGTTCTAATATTCAGTATATTAATTCTTTGATTATAAATATAATAACCAGTTGCTAATCTTTTATTACCATAAACCCTTCTCAGTTGTTGCAAGTGTTACAGTTACATCAAAGTTTAATTAAGAAAAATCAAACAAAAGAGAAACATTAACTGTATAATTATCACAGGACCGAGCAGTAAGATTTATTGCTACTTTCGCTGGCAGCGGCTAAAGTGAAAGCCTTCTTTATTTGCGTTACATAAAACTCTATACTGCAATTAACATCATAAAACTTCAACATCTATCATATCATAGAAATCTGCCTCGCACACTAATTATATAAAGTACAGTTTTAAAGTAAACATTCTACTAGATCAATTAAGTAGTAAAATTATGTTAAGTTTCTAAATTAGATGAATGAGAAACTGAATATTTTCAAATTTTCTTTTAGTTGCTTTATTTACTTCATTTGCAAAATCAAATAAGATAAAAAATGGGCCAAGTAATTTCTGTTCACGTACAATACAGAATTTCGTAGAGGTGGTCAACGTTAATTAAGTGTTTGTTTTTTGACATGTAGTCACAGAATTGAATTGAAGACGTTTAGCGACACGATTTTTCATACCCCCAATACCTCAAGAACTATTCAACCGATCTTGTTTAATCAAACTAATTATCGATGAAACTTATTTTTTTTTAATTCTATCACCTGCAATTTTTCCAGATTTTTCCACCTCAAAGTTCAAATTTTTACTTGGGTATATAAACATTTTATGACTTTAAAAGTAAATCTACCCAACTGTTGCCCAAAATAAAAAGGTTAAGAAATACTGACATCGATATAGACATAGTAGTATATATCTTAAATAGAGCTTCCTTTCTGATTATTCTATCTGATGTCTGCGATATGATGGATGGACACAGAACCCGTTTGTAGCATTCCATCCATTCTTTCTATTCACGAAATTATGTACTCAAGTTAATGACGTATTATTTCGTGGTGTATGAATTACGGGTTAAATTGTATCGTAACTTTGCGGCCTCCTACGTTGAAGAATATTCCCCAGTTTCTTTGATATTGTTTTTTTTAGGGTTCCGTAGGCCCTTTTTCTCTAAAAAAGCCTCATGCAATTGTAATATCGTCTTTATATGTCACATGTATTTTTTTTTCAGAAACTAAGTATAAATGACTTACAAATCTTAATGTTTGACAAGAATATAAGCTGTATCCTGGCGAAAGACGTAAACAAATTTTTATTTTAAAAGACATTGAAGGGTGTGAAATAGGACATAAATATTCATATTTAGAATTTTGTAAAGAAATAAAGACGTCATGCGATTTTGCTATTGGGAAAATCTTTCCTGAAAGGTTTAGTAGGAGATTAAAATTATGAGGTTTTCTTTAGATTTATGTACAATGTTATAAACTAAACGCGGACAAAGTTACGGATATATATAGAAAGTTATGAATATGATCATGTTACATCTATCATTATGCTCTGCTGTTAAACCAATATCTATAATATTATAAAATTATAAACATACCGTGTCTATACATTGAAGCTATTTAAAAATAATAACTGGACTAGACTATATAATAGATTGGGGAAAAAGTCTTTTCGCATATAGTATGTATGAACTTGTAATAAGATCTCTTTGGCTATCCATTTATATTTGGCTGGTTTTGGAATCATTAAAAAGTTTTTATTTTAAAGAAGACAATTCCAAATTCAAATTAGGAAAATGTGTGATTTTCATTTGTTTTTCTTATTGTTAAAATGAGTGAATCTAATGAAGAAATTCGATACATTTTAAAATGTTATCACAAAAAAGGTAAAAATGCAACACAAGCCGCGAAAAAAATTTGTGATGTTTATGGACCTAATGCAATATCTGTGAGAGTAGAGCAAATTTGGTTTAAGCGTTTTCAATCCAGAAATTTTGATATCAAAGATGCACGTCGCTCTGGTCGCCCTGTTACGGACAAAATTGATGCCATTTTTGAAAAAGTGGAGCAAGATCGGCATATTAGTAGTTACGATGTAGCTGGAGAACTGGGAATTGACCATAAAACGGTTTTGGCGCATTTGAAAAAAGCTTGGAGACCTAACGAACCATGTACTCATTTGTGATTCTTTATTACAACTTAATGAAACCGAACCATTTTTAAAGAAGCTCATAACTGGTGATGAAAAGCGGATCACGTACGACAAGAACGTACGAAAAAGATCGTGGTGAAAGGCCGGTCAGGCTTCACAGACTGTGGCGAAACCCGGGTTAACTCGCAACGAGGTGATGCTGTGTGTATGGTGGGATTGGAAGGGCATTATTCATTATGAGCTGTTACCGCCCGGCAGGACCATCGATTCTGAACTGTACTTCGAACAACTGATGAGATTAAAGCAAAAAGTTGAGAGAAAGTGGCCGGAATTAATCAACAGAAGGGGTGTGGTTTTTCACCATGATAACGCTAGACCTCACACATTTTTAGCCACTCGGCAAAAATTACGACTGTTTGGCTGGGAGGTGTTAATGCATCCGCCGTATAGTCCTGACCTTGCCCCTTCAGATTTTCCCCTGTTTCGGTCCCTGCAGAATTCCTTAGGCAATGTCAGGTTAACATCACGAGAGGACTGCCAAAACCACTTGTCGCAGTTTTTTGATCAGAAGCCCCAAAATTTTTTAGCAATGGGATCACGTCCCTACCTACAATATGGTAAAAAGAAAGTTATCCAACAAAATGGCACCTACACACTTTAGTCAAATGTAAATAAACTTTATAAAAAAACCTTTTTTTATATAAAATGCGAAGAAACTTTTTCCCCAGCCTAATATATTAATTACGGAGAACACGATGAAGTTTTTTTTTAGATTTCTTGTCTGTTTGTTTGGAATTCACGTAAAAACTATTGGGCCGATTTCGATGCGGTTTTCACTGATCGACAGCTAATTGTTAGATTTAAAATCTGCGCTACTATTTATTCTGGGAATTCCGCGTGAATTTTCGTGGGAATGATTAAAAAAAAGTCGAATTCCAGTGTGATTTTTTTACTGATCGATAGCAAATTTAATGTAATAAAATGTGTGATACTTTTTATCCTGGGAATCCCGCAGGAATTTTCTCGGAAGCGGTGAAGTTATTCGGATGCATACAAATTTGCTTATTCCGACACATTTTCCACTAAAATAATAGCTTACATTCTTTTTCTAAATACCTACTGCGATACTTTGTGTCCCGGGAATTTCAAGTCAAGCGTGGACGAAGTCGCGGGCATATCCTAGTTTAAATAAAAATATTGTTAACAGTACGTGCTTTCTGCATTATACTTTGCATGACCTAATAATAATATCGTCAATTTTCAACTGAAGTATTGCAAAATTTACGAGGAAAATAACAGAAATACGACCCTCCGCGAATTGAGCAAGCGAATTCCAACAAAAACGATTTTATGCAATTACGTTTAAGTTGTCCGGGGAGTTATTACTAAACCGAGAGCTTGGTCACGGCGGCAGTAATGTTCGCCGGGAACGCTCGTACGAGTCACGAGCCTCTTGAAACCTTATTCAACTCGACATCCAGCCGCTTCGGGCCTTGTCACACTAGCGTTTAGCGAGCGTGCTTATTTGTAGTGAGGCGATTACAGCGAGCTCACCATATCACTGCTACCTGGACCGCAAATCTGCTATAACAATCGTGTCAGATTGGTCAATCACTGGTGTGTTAATGGCACCATAATCGTTGCCTTTGTATGCTTTTTTACATATTACGCTGGACGTTATTGTTACGAGTTAGCGGGACTCGAATTAAAATGCCGTTAGAATTATTATAGAGTTTATTAGAACTATACAAACACGTATAATACAGGTACAAATATAACCGAACACAACAAATCCAAACATAATGCAGAAAGTCGTAATTCAATAAAACGCGCAAAGTCAGTCACTATTAGATTCCCGTATGTACCGTATGTACACAAGTCACACCCGTATCGTGCAATTGTGGGTCAACTGACCCCCTCTCTCCATCGGACCATCGCTTTATACTGCACAAATGCAAATGTGTCCGTATCGTATCGTCGACATAATTTCCTAGAACCAACTTGTACTTAATCCGTAACACGTAGCTAATGATGCCTGCAAGCGGCCGTAAACGAGTACAATAGAACAATAGGCTGTTCACCACAATACTAGAAACGTATGCCAATAAATAAGTAAACAAAAAGAAGACGATCATAAAAGGATTACAATTAATTCAAATGCCGACAGGTAATAAAATGTGCTTTTACAGACTGTACGTGGAATTTGTCTTTGTCGAAGCCTAAGTTGTAACATTATCTTGTATACGAGTGTGAAGTAGTCTTCTAGGTCCTATTCTTAAATGATAAATATTACAATATTCCTCCTATCTCTCCTCAGGACTAATTAAAATGATGTGATCTGTTTAGATTATAGTCTTGAAGAAAGACTAATCCGCCTACATATTGCCATAATGCTTTGTTGTCCGGGGAGGTCTTAGTGCATGCTTTGAAGTCTCGTTAAAAAGCTTAAATCCTCAGCACCTTATTGTGTCCAAGTGTCACTGACGATTGCCTATTAACACTACCTATATAGAAAATGTACATAATATAAATTAACCCCTATCTTGTACTTGGCTCAGTGTAATGTAAGTTAGTGTTTAGTTGTATTAAAAAGTCGAAATTAATTCTGGTTTTTTTTCATAAATCTGGCGAATAGTATGTTAGAAGCAAGGACACTTATATATCCTAATTTTTATTTTTGTACATTTTTTGTTCCTTCTGTTAGACTGTTAACATTTGTAATAACTTGAATACAGCAGGTACAATAAGTCTATTCCCTTGCAAGCAAATTAAGCTTTTAATAGAAAAAGCCGGAGTTTTGTTGCTGGGTGCTGCTGGTGATTTTTTACAGAAGGATGCTACGGATCATAAATGATTGATTGAGTTATAGGCCGATCAAATTTATATAAGTAAAGGGTAGAATTGCTTCACACGAGATATTAATAATTTATATACACTCTTTCGGTCTTATATTGAGTTCGAGTAAGTTTGCAGGCTTCTCTAAGAACTTTAAAGAAGTTAAAAAAGCCTAAAAACTTACTCTAGCTTAATACGAATAAGACCGTTTGTGTTTATTTCGGAGATAATTGTAGTTTTTATCATTTGAGCATTTTTTTCTGATATAATATTTTGTTTTATTGATTCCATTCCAAATTTAAATTCAGTTGTTACCTATATCATCGGCAATTCCAAAATAAAGCTTGATACATGTTTAACCTACCTACCTAGCTAGGTAAAAAACAGGTTGACAAACCGCTAGTGTGATACCGCTCTTAGCATCTCTCCAAAGTTAGCGTCTGACCTTACCAAAGGTTGTTTTTAAAAATACGGCAACTGAAAATACTCTGTAGAATTGGCACAGCATTGCAGTATTTCATTAGCGGAGGATTTGAACTCGATGGGAATCGATTCCCAGAGAATTTCATTGCGGTCGGTTTGTTGATTGGCAGAGGACATGTATTGCACATATATTGCATTTTCTGTTCTAATAGTAGTAATCATCATTGAAATTCAAAGTATTTTGTAATCGACAGACAAACACGCGCATTGTATACCTATCCCAAAACTAAGCATTATTTATAAACTCCACCACCATCAATATTTGAAATCTTTCAATCCTAGCCTACGCTTACCTAGAAGACATCGCTCTTTAGTAAAATATGTTTTGGTGTGCAGGAAAGTGTTATCTATCTATTTAAGCAAGTTACGTTTGTGTGCCGGTTAAATTACACAACAGACAGCCTTAGCGCCGGACACATGCACTCAGTCCGGAGAAGAACAATAACTTCCATTAAATTACCTTGGTCAGGAATCAAACCTGGAACCTCCAGCTTCCATTGTAATAGGTGAGCCAACACCAAAAATCACTATTTACAAGAACTGAAAATGATGTAATCTGTACAATGTAAATGAGTTTTTTGGATCTTTGCACGTTTCTTCTTCGAGGTTTTGTGACGTTAATTAAATAATTTTATTTAAAGTCAACAAAAGTGTTACAAAACATATTCCAATAAACTTCTGTAGAAATATTAAACTGTATTACCGTTGTTATAACCGAATCTACATATAAGCTTCAAAACTACAGGTACCTACATAAAACGATATTAAGCAATGAACTTGTGTAGTTTTACACCGTATATTGTAAGAGTTCCTCCGGCTACAGGCCATACAAATAAAGATACGTAAAAGGCATAGTAAAGTTACATTTTCCTATAAACTTGTTCTATCTTAATAATGGAGATACATTCTAATTAAAAACTATTTGTATCTTAGCTGTATCTGAAAAAGCAAAGTTACTGTTTACTGGCAACACACCAATGGCATTTCACTGTTTTCTTTTCTATTTCTGTATATTAGATCTTTTTTGGCTAGTCTAAGAGTTGTACTGTTCATTGATGCTGATAAAATGTACGGGCTCGGAATTGAATTCCCGGAGGGTCACATTTTGTAATTGATATTTCTCGTGCCCAAATTTGTCTCTATATTATACATAATACAGACAAACTTGATAAATTTCTCAGCAAGTAAACAAGCAGCACACCTGTATATTTCATGCAGTGTGTTTTTTACCGAATTATTGAAGTGAAACTTTTTTAGAACGGTTGTGATACGAAAATCAATGAAACGAAAAAGTGACACTAAAAAGAGATAAACACAGAAAATTCAACCTTATTTAATTCGATATAAAACACATTTCTCTTTACCCGTTAGTATATTAATTTTCAATTTAAATAAAACCTACAAGATTTCTAATGAATTTTAGCCCTATCTGTATATACTTTATGCAGATATTCTTTTATACGTAGATCAAAGGAAATTGTGCGTAACAGTGCATTGAATTTTGAACTTTCTAGCAGTGATTTAAAGTGTAATTTAGATTGAGTTTTTTAAATTATAATATGTTGACGGATGTAGGCTAAAGGAATTATTTATTTTAATAAAAGTTAGAGAAGAATTATTTGTGAGTATATTCTCTGAAGTTTCACTTCTATTGCGTGTGAACTGCACACACACACACACAATTGTTTTTTTATTTGTACTTGTCCTAAACAAACCAAAACTATCTAATATACGGCTGTGTTTTAACAAGTAACTATAGTCTTGTGCATTTTTTGTAATTTTTGATTTGGTGAACAATAAAGTGTTGTCTATGTCTATGGCTGTCGTAAATGTAGATGTATTTTTATATTAGCATCTTGTTTAATAACTAGAGGCTTTGTCCTGTCTGTTAAATGATATTAAAATGTAATGCACACCTTAACTAAACACATTTTCTTCTTCATTATCTTTAAACTAGCGTTTGACAGCTATCACACATTTTTAAAGGCAGTAAAACAAGTGCCTGGTCATTTCAAGCATACATTTTCAAGAACCGGTTCCAAAATTCATTGCCGTTTATCTTATCTTGTTTAATGAAAGTGGTACTCTCAGGAGCATTTCTTAAGTGATAGAGCAAATTTTTCTCTATATATTTTGTAGTCAATTAAAATTCCAACTACTGTGTTAGGCTTTTAACATGGTTAAACGACTGTATACCGCATGGCTGCATAAAGTAACCAGATTTCAACACTGGCTCGACACCATATTCCATCAGGGCTGTGTCCGTTCAGGTGTTCATTTAGGAACTATTTCATTACACTATTATTACTGTTTAACTTTAGATTCAAATTTTTACGTTCTTGGCCGTTGTTTATTTACTATTCAATTAACACAGGGAAAATAATTGACTAAAACATAGATTACTGTTACAACACTTAACAATAGTTTAAATTGTCGTAGTTTATAGATCTCGAAAATCCAATTCAAATATGACGTGCTCGTGTCCATTTTAAGGAAACGAAAGTGTATTGCCGACAAGTTATCTCTATGTGCCGATATCCTTACGATGTTTATAATTACCGTAAATACTTATTATTTTTCTTTCGTTTCGGATTTAGTTATGAATGAATTTTTATATAATTTAGATTACACATAGATTAAAGAAGAAATTAAAACACAATACGCTTTTTGCCGTGCTCGACAGTATAAGAAATCGAAACTTACACAATAGTGGTTCCTTACTCTTATAATAATTAGTATATTACTTGAAACAAAAGTGTGTTTGTCTACGCATTTCCATTATGAACAACGTAACCCTTACTTTTAAAGAAGGGCGTTAATGTCCATAGTCTACGGGCAGTGCGTCCTACCCGTCATGACATATAGTGCCGAGATTTAGACACTGACAGTGGGTTTGGTTCACAAATTGAAGCTCGCTCAGCGGGCTATGGAGCGACCTATATTGAGAATATCTTTTATGGATAAAATCAAAAATGAAGACATCCTTAGGAGTACCAACGTTACCGCCATAGCTCGCAAAATTAGTAAGCTGAAGTAGCAGTGGGCCAGCCACGTTTGTCGCAGGACTGATCGCCTATGGAGCAGACGAATCTTGGAGTTTGATTCTTTTACAGATATCCTCATATCTCATTTTATCCATAAGAGATACTCCCAGCATAGCACACTCGATAGCCCGCTGATCGATCTTCAGTTTGTGAACGAAAGCCACTGTCAGTGTCAACATCTCGATACCATACATTATGACGGGTAGGAGGTGCTGCTTGAAGAATTTCGTGACGAAGAATCAGAAACGTATTATAACCTAATGAATACTAAAACTTGACCTTTGTCTGACCTTAATTCTAAATATGTTATTAAACAAATATAAATCGACGAAAAATCAGGTGTTTTAAGTTCAAACACCGTCTGCATAATAAGTTACCGCTACACCAACAACTACAACACATGCGTTTATTGTTATGTCTAATCCAATGCACGATATAGCCCATTCCGAAGGGTAAACCACACACCACACGATCCGGTATGAGTCACGTACCGCACGCGATAGAAATGTCAATGATTGCAGGTGAGTACTCCAAGTACCACATTGTGAGATACATATAGTCGGTCTAGTGTACACTTTCTGGAAAACCGCCAGTTGTACAATGTACATATATAAATAAAATCGACAGATATACATACATTGTGTACTAGAACTACCAAGTTAAGCGATTTACGCTTGTGTTATGGATAATTTACAAAATTGGTCTGTTGTTGTTTAGCAGGTTACGTCAATTTTACTCGGATACTACTGACATTATAGTATAGGTACATTTAGAATATAAAGTCTCTTTTTCATGACACTATCTATACAGATAATTAAATTGTAGTGTCTGTTTGTAATGTCAAAATGACAGCTTTTTATTTATGTATATAAAAGTATATACGGTACTTATATCAAAAAAAGTTTTTTTTTTAATATTTTCTATCTGTCTGTTTGTTGCGGCTAATCTCTAAAACGCCTGGATCGATTTTGACGGGACTTTCACTGGCAAATAGCTAATGTTATAAGGAGTAACTTAGGCTACTTTTTTACTTTTTTTAGGGTTCCGCGAAAATATTTCCATGCCAACGAAGTCACGGGTACAGCTAGTATAATTATATAATGACATGGCAAAAAAGAAAAATAATCTATAACTGAAGGATACAAAAGTCTAGTGCATCCAGAGGTTGCAAATTAAGATTTTACCCACGTTAATATTTAGTAAGACAAAAAACGTAATTAAGTAAACGTAAAAACTCAAGATGGTAAAACGATCGTTAAAACCCTTTTAACGAATACTGGTTTGAACAAGATATATTAAGAAATTTGCAGATTATGGGCTATTTTCAATTAGATGCTTTAAAGGTATCGGCGAATTTTATCATCACTAACGAAACTTCAACATAAAATACTCTTTAAAACTTCTGCGTTTATTTGTAATGTGTTGTACACTCAGCTCTACAAAGACCCCTTTTGTTTACACAATGAGTTCTTTGGGGTTCATTATTTTGTAAGTTTAAGTAATTTTCGTATGAAATTTATTTGTTTTAACATCAGTTGCATGAAAGCCAATATCTGTTTCTAAGTGTTTATACGTTAATTTGAAGAATTACGTCAACATGCAATAAAAGGTTTTGCTTCGGATTATTAAACAAAGACTTAATTAATTAATGTTTTAATATATTGTTACATATCTCTAAATAATGTTTCTAACGTAAAGCTCATTATAAAATCACAAAATGTTCATTGTTAATACTTTCGCGGTTAAATTTCATATAAGTTTATAATTACTTTGTAGGTACTTGTTTCTTGTACGTAGGTGGATATTATCACGTACCTTGTAATTATAATGTAATAAAATTTGGCCAAGTGCCTGTAAATCCACGCAAAATGTAGTGTCGAATAGGTAATTGACGTTCTATGTTTTTGCTCTTATGTTAAGAATCCTAATGAAAATATTTAATCAAAAATAAATCTTATACATAAAAAATCGCCAAAGTATTTTAGGTTCTACCTCCATTTCTATTTTTATAAATTTCTACCCAACAGTTTCAAAGTTCGAGAGAAGGCATTTTTTTATAGCGTTTACAGCAAACATCTTGCCATCTACTGACTAAAAAATTTTTAATTACATGAGTTCAGCAGACAGACAGGCGGCCCATCTGATGGAAAGCTCTTACCGTCGCCTATTGACATTTGTTACACAAATGCGCTTCTACTCTCTTAAGGGGTGCTGGAACCTGGCCATAAATGCCGGAACACAACTCAAGGTTGTTATAGCGGCATACTCTAGACCTATGTGGTAGCAATCAAGACGAGCAAATACCCTACCACCTGGCTGTGAGTTGTTTTGTTGCCTCTAACGATAGGCCGCCGTTATTCGTAGTTGATGGATAGTAAAAAGTCATGAAGATATTATGCCGATTTTGTCAAAATAAGTACGAAACCCAAATAGTGTCCAAAAATATAATTCTCAAAATCATTCACGAATTTAACACCGTTTATCTTAATGATGAAATTTAACCTTTTCATCTTAATTTATACTTCGATAGTTAGTTAAAACACAACTAGAAGGCGTTTTATGACGTTAATCTTCAGACCGAAATATCTGTGGACATTGTTATGCGGAATATACATACAAGCCTGTTACAGTATAGACAAGCGTGAGTTACATTTTGAAGTGAAACTTTTTTAGAATATTTTTTATTTGAAACCTGATGAAATCAAAAAGTGACACTAAAAAGAGACAAATACATAACTATAGGACTAAGCCTGCAAGAGAATGAGATAGAATACGTTATATTTAATAATTTAAACACTGTGCCCATACAGATAGTTTTGTATTTTTTCCCTAATACTTCAAATTTCGTGTTTTATAAAGCTTAAATATATTATATAACGATATACCTAATATATGAAACGTGACGTTACGAAATTAAAAATCCCTCCCACCCCTTGTCACAGTTTGTTTCACTTCTACTGCGTGTGAACTGCACACACACACACATTTTTTTTATTATTTAAATCACAAAGTTAACAAAATAATTATATTGTTTATTTAATTATGATTTACTAATTAAATAGTTTTAAAATTAGATTCTCAAAAATCGCGTCTTTTGGTATCACGCCAAAAGGAAGGTTTGCACTGAAAATCAGCGTTGTGTCGTATATTATGCCAACACAGCAATCAGCTGAGTGCAAATCTTGTTTGCTGAAAATGCGGCGTACAAATTCTCAAAATATGGTTTTATTTTTTAAGATGTAACATGTGACCAATATATAAGTACGTCGCTATTTCTTCATATATTTCTTTTCTTTCTTTCTATACAAAATTGTTTACTTTTATAAGTCTTCCTACAAACCTCATTCTGATATTATTTATATCGTAAGAAAAGACTGATAGTATTTTTTATTAGATCCATTTTAATATAAGATCGCGATCTACTGGCAGCAAGCAACGGACTTTATCCAAAAAAAGTAACTAGTTCCACGCCATTTGTCACACCATTTTCTTAATAATAAACAAGCAGCTGTATTTTGTGAAAAAAATACAGGTGTAGCTTTAAGACACGGGTCAGTTAGTGCACCTTTGTTGAGCAAATGTCACTTGACATTGTTGACATTATATTGCAGCATTTTTTCGTTTTTAAAAGAAAACCCAATCCTGTATTATAGGGTTATTAGCATACTAATGACAGAGACACTATACCGGAAACAAACAACCTGGAGGTAACGGCAAACAGTAAATAAAACTCGATTCCGGCTTCCTATTCAAAATGTATTGGTTTCATGTTACTTTAATGACAGGAGATATAAAAATAGAATAATAATATATTTTATTTCGGAAAATTGTAGACTTCCGGAAAGTATAAGCAAACCGTGGTCATGGGAAGCGTATTTGGTTCTCGAGGCACTATGAGGCGATATGATAAACACCATGGACATTTAGTGTTTTATAGTTAGTTTAAACATCATAGACCATGGATTTAATGTTTAAAGTTTTGATGTCGATACACCAGAAAGAGACGGCGCTGTGGGCTATGCTTTTGCCTCGGCAGTGAATGTGGCGCTAGGGGCCCCCGTCTGCCAGAGCACGCGGCGTTGATCAGGTTTCCACTTTTCCCGTAGCCTAGACATAAGGTGAAAGAAGCAATACGAAGGAGTTTTAATGGGTATTCCTAACTCGGGTGACAATAATGCTTCTTTGGGAGTACTAGTGCTATCCCAACATGGCAAATCTCACAATTAGACCTCAGTCAAATTTCCCCTCCTTAAAAAAATAGTGTCAAGACCCAAAAAAGATAAATGTATGCAAATAAAATCACGTAGAATCCTTAGTCATACTTGCCTACGTATTTAATAATATAACAGCCCATAGACACCCACTGCTGGGCTTGGGCCTCCGATTTATAGGGGAAGGGATAGTATTATACCTATCACGCTTGTCTAAGGCAGATGGAGGGTTTGGCACATCTGCTATCTCGATTTACAGGTTTTAACACGATTTTTTCGTTCACTATCAGCACGTGTTAATTGTAACAATATGCACATTACTACCCGTGCGCAGGTTTGCTGATAGCCTCATGATGTCACGCGTCGATGGTCAGTAGGGTTGACAAAAAAGGTTACATAAATAGTGGTTGCAATAAATTTATTATTTTAATTTATTATTGTATATACTTTACATACGTATATTCAGTAATAGTAAGTAATACAATTCAATAATATTAAGTAGTCATTGGCAATTCTGCTCGCGACTTATAGGTCAGAAAACAGCCTAATGCCCGGTTTCTGAGGTTACCAGTTCTGAGTTCAATAAAAATTGATTCCATAAAGTTATGTAATAGATAAACTTAGGTTAACTGTTAACCTACAACTAGTATCAAAACTCGACACTAGATGGATCTATTTAAGAAGGAATATCTAATATTTATTTACATCAATTCAAATTACAAGAAAACGTCAAACAAAAGATATGGAATAGATAAACGTCATATATTGGTCAGTTAAGTTGAACCTAGTTTAACTATCGTACGATGGTGTGTTCAGAAACGCAATTTTATAAGTTATGGAACCGATAGCGCTGACGAACAGATAAACTACAGTTAAAAATACCTCAGAAATCGGGCATATTTTTGGACAGGATTCGAACCCGCAACATTTGAGTTTGACACACGAATGCGCTAAGCAGCTATCACAAGCTACCGCAGCTAGCAGCTACATATTATCTCTAGTATAATAGAATCTAATACGCGATTTAAATTTATCATAGAATAGATGCTCATTACCTATTCTAAAGTAATTAAATCACTCGATAAATTATATCAATAAGTTAATATAAAGTAGACGCATTAAATAAAATTATCATAGCAATTACACACGAAATGATTTACACCACAGCTTCCACCGCTCTGTGTCCACTTTATCTTCAATTTTAGTGATAATTAATTATTTAATGTAATAGCATGAACAAGTTATTTTTGATCTTTAAAGTGTAGAAGCAGGTGGACTTAAGAAACGGATGACATAATTTTAATGTATAAACATTTATTTTCGATTTTATGTTTCGTATATAATCGTGAGAATTATGCAAACACGTTTTTTAGTTATTCGAAATGGATGCTGTATGTTCAAACATACTGTTACAACTCAGGTCCCGACAAAAAATAAAATCCACCTGCATATCTGAAAGAAAACACATTTTATTACCCGCCGACATTTAAACTAATTGTAACTCTTTTACAGTCGTCTGCGGCCGAGTCATTAGCCAGGTGTGGCGGATTAAGCCGACTTATATACAGGGACAATGCATTTGTGCAGTACAAAACGATCACCTGTTGGAGGGTGATGGAGGGGGATTCAGTCGAGCGAGAACCACGAGCGAAGCGAGACGTGTGTACTATAATCAGGAATCTAATAAGTGACGGACTTTGCGTGTTTATACGTGTTTGTATAGTTCTAATAAACTCTATAGTAATTCTAACGGCATTTTAATTCGAGTCTCGCGACTCGTAACAATACTTTAGCCATGCAAGAATAATGCTATATTTTTCCATGCTTTTACTAAAGAAATCACAAATAATCCTACCCAGACCATTATGACTTTTTTATATTATGCCCACTTCCATGGCAGCAAGCCGGAAAGTTGCAAGGGAAATGGGTACCACGAATATGTAAGCACAAGATGTGGGAACTTAATTCGTATTAATACTACTGGGGCTTGTGAAACATCGTTTACATTTCGGCTCTGTTTCTATGTTCGTTTGCTATGTTAATAATAATAACTAATACACACCCAAGGCCACATCCCTAAAAACTAATGAAAAAACGGACTTTCATATTTCGGAATAAAAAACTACATATAAATGACCTCTATTTTGTTAACAATTTCTCTTAAAATAATATTAATCTATATTTCTTAAAAATTAACATCCAATGAAAACAATAAACATAATGTTAAAATCTTCTTTCAGTGTATAGCATAAAATTCCTAAATATTTTTATTGATTAAAGAATAGGTATTTGTGCTTAAGTTAGTTGTTGTGTACGTGTAACAGTAGTATAAATAAAATCGACGAAATATATAGATTACTTACTTATATCATACAAATGCATATAAATAACGAATTTATAATAAAAATCAATGGAAATGATACTTGAAACAGGATAAGTGTAATCAGTTAATAATAATATTAATTTATGTTAATAACCAATTAATTTTCGTGTAATGTGACAATAAATTACATACA
Source organism: Dendrolimus houi (assembly GCA_039645545.1). Lineage (NCBI taxonomy): Eukaryota > Metazoa > Arthropoda > Insecta > Lepidoptera > Lasiocampidae > Dendrolimus > Dendrolimus houi. The sequence continues at coordinate 14,230,295 of CM077132.1, forward strand.
TACATACATCCATAATATCACGCCTGTTTCCCATGGGGGTAGGCAGAGACTATGGATCTCCACTTGCGACCATCCTGACAAACAACTTTCGCTTCGCCTACTTTCATTAACCTCTTCATACATGCACATTACATCTTCTTTCAGACAATAAATTATATTTAATAAACTACAAATATTCCGATGCGCCTAATTAAAACATGTTTATGAATACTTTATGCTACATACCGTTTTATTTTCACAATAAACAGACACAATGACCATACAAAATATTGCGGCATGGACCGGCAATCTATAAGTAAACAATGTGATTGATATAAAACTAGCAGAAATATTTTTGTATAAGGCAGTTTTCAAATTTGCAATAAATGAAAGTGCAACATTTACATATAAAATCTAAAAGTTTTTATTGAAAATAAGTGCCACTGGAGAACATTCTTTGAAGGTCATATTTATTAGTTAAAAATTAAGTCTATGTACTAAAGGTGGGTAGAACCGGATGGATACAAATCCTCGGATCTGCATCCGTAGCATAATTGATTAATGTACAACCAACATCAATTCGGATACTAGTCCGACAATATCGGCAACCTTGTGCGGGAACCACGCGACCCGCATCCAAACACACGCATTCGAGTGCGAAGTAGTAAGTCTGCGCACACGTAACGATGATTACAATTAAAAGTGCCTAAATAAATTTGGTTTAATGGATCAGTCCATAATCCGCTGTACACGGCAGTCAATCAGACCGATATACCTGCATACATATTACGGACGTGGAACCTGGATGTGCGCCTTCAGACACGAATGCATGTCGGGATGCAACTCCGAAATGTAATGGGGCCTACCCACCTCTACTATGTACACCGCTTGACACGCTTCGTACACATGTTTGTATAATTTTATGTTTAATATTTATTTTTACTAGAAGGCTCTGACATTATCCGTGCAAGAACGGAGAAAGAATACAAATTCCTGCGGCCGGGCGGCCTGTCGTAAGAGGCGACAAAACAACCCACAGCCAGGTAGTAGGGCATTTGCCCGGACGGATGGCTACGACCCCTGGTCTAAAGTATGTCGCCATAACAACCTTGATTTGTGTTCAGGCATTAGTGACCAGGTTCCAGTCTCCCTTAAGAGAGCAGCAGCGCATTTGTAGCAACTTTGGTGTTGCAAATGTCCATAGGCGATGGTAACCGCTTTCCATCAAGTGGGCCGTCTGCCTGTCTGCTGAACTCCAGCAATAAAAAATAAAAAAACAGTGCTAAATATACATTTATTGGTTAAAATACTATAAAGTTCTGATATCTACAATCTTAGTTCAATATTCCAGAATGGCCTTCAATCTTGAGTCGAACAGTAAAGAATATATAAAATTGTGATGTTACACTATCGAGTAAACGTCTGATACATGCGAACAGCTATTCGAAGACGGATATTATTCTTGACTGATCGTTTTATTCTAGAACAAGCTACGCTCACGACTTCGTTCGCGCGGGCTTACGTATATTTATTTTCATATCTTTCTGAACTTAAAGCTGAAAATATGCAGGTAGAACTCAGAACGATTAGTACCTCTAACATCATATAAGATTGTATTATACCAATACAAGTACATATTGAATAGTCAAATACGTATTTACGATGGCAAGGAAATGGAAAGTCTTTGTATTTTTGATTTTCCCTAAGCTTAACTTTGTTAAATAAATTATAATGTTACAAGATCCTTGTCCCTTTTCGGTATTAAGCTTACGGAATCCGTACTCAAACTAAACTACAAAGCCACAAAAACTTTCTTTGAAAAAGATCATCGATAAAGGAATACCCCACCGTAATCTCCAAAGAGGGGATAATAATGTGTTGTATAAATTTATAGCGCTGACTGTACGACCTTATTAATTTTATGGGACCACTTGGTTTACTTCAAAACTGGTTATGTAAGGCGTGCTATACACATTACATAATTATATTCCAGAGTTATTTAGTTGTACCAAGAAACCCATAATATCTAATATAAATTACCGGACGACTTTGTAGAGGCCGAATATTGGGCTACTGAAGTATTAGACCAAAAACATCTTAACACGTTCTAGAAAAAAAGTTGAAGTAAATTTGTAATATTATATGCCGTCAGGACTGTCAGAGGTGTCTTTGGTTCCCGAGGTCCTGACATACGGCGTTGAGATAGAACAAATGGATTAGTTGGTAGATCCCAGCATGCTATCGAGAGTCTAACACTACTCTGCCGTTTTCGTTCGCTCTGTTTACCACCACTCGAGAGTGGTGGTCCATAACGGATTACACTTCATTTTTTTTTTTTAATTTCTATACATATATATATAGTCTTACGAGAATGTAATAATCGATATCTAAAAGTTGCTGTCGTAACTCAAAGATTGAAAGGCAAGAGTAATACGATTATTTTTGGTGTCAGAGATGGCATGGCATGGCATGTGTCAGAATATAACTACTACTGTCGATTGTCTAATGCTGGCACTATTGCTGGTTCCAAATTATTGGTAAAACGCAAAGCAAAATAAGAAGACCAACAGTCAGTCTTTAAGCTTTTGACCGATTTAATAGAATAGATAAACTAGGTAGGGACATATGATTTTGTCTATATGTTTTGCAATGTATTTGACTCTTTATGAATATAGTTGCCTTTGTAAAAACTTAATTACGCAAATGTCGAAACTGTAGTGATGTTTGAAAATTGTATTGACTAAATTAATTCCATGGCATGTGTTATATTCATATCCCCTTATTTGTAACAGTTATACAAGATTAAATAAGCTCAGTAAGAAGGTAAACTCGTATAACTATTATGAATAGGGGGCTGGCTTATTTTTATAAAAAGCAAAAGAAAGTTGTTATGTAATAAAATATAGATATAACAGGCACCATAATGACTGGCTTTGTAAATAAAATCGTGCATTACGAAGCCATACTTTACATAAAAATTTAAGCAAATGTACATACATACATATACTGTAATATGCATACGAGGGTGAATCAAAAAGTTCTTGGAATCAATATTAAAAAATGCAAAAATTGAAGCAAAAGTATTTTAATTTCAACTCGAAATTTCTTAAAGGATGGAGAGGATGTCCGTTTCCAAGACATGCTTTGTCTCTTAAGTTTCTAGATCGAAATGGTAAACCCACGCTTCATCCATGGTAACAAGGCGACGGCCAAAATTATCCGAATCACGCTGGAATATTTCGAAATTACGCTTAGAAACCAAACGTCGCTTTATGTTTTCACCGGTTAACATTCGTGGCACAAAAAGGTTTTATATAATAGGTTGGGGAAAAAGTCTTTTCGCATATAGTGTGTATGAACTTGTAATAAGATCTCTTTGGCTCTCGACCATTTGTATCTGGCTGGTTTTGGTATCATTAAAAAGTTTTAATTTTAATGAAGACAATTCCAAATTCAAATTAGGAAAATGTGTGATTTTCCCTTGTTTTCCTTATTGTTAAAATGAGTGAATCTAATGAAGAATTCGATACATTTTAAAATTTTACTCCAAAAACGGTAAAACGGCAACACAAGCCGCGAAAAAAAATTGTGATGTTTATGGACCTAATGCAGTATCTGTGAGAGTAGCGCAAATTTGGTTTAAGCATTTTCAATCCGGAAATTTTGATATCAAAGATGCGCGTCGCTCTGGTCGCCCCGTTACGGACAAAATTGATGCCATTTTTGAAAAAGTGGAGCAAGATCGGCATATTAGTAGTTACGATGTAGCTGGAGAACTGGGAATTGACCACAAAACGGTTTTGGCGCATCTGAAAAAAGCTGGGTACACAAAAAAGCTCGATATTTGGGTGCCTCATGAGCTCACTGAAAGAAACCTAATGAACCGTGTACTCATTTGTGATTCTTTATTACAACGTAATGAAACCGAACCATTTTTGAAGAAGCTGGTAGCTGGTGATTAAAAGTGGATCACGTACGACGAGAACGTGCGAAAAACATTATGGTCAAAGGCCGGTCAGACTTCATTGACTGTGGCGAAACCCGGGTTAATTCGCAACAAGGTGATGCTGTGTGTATGATGGGATTGGAAGGGCATTATTCATTATGAGCTGTTACCACCAGGCAGGACCATCGATTCTGAACTGTACTGCGAACAACTGATGAGATTAAAGCAAAAAGTTGAGAGAAAGCGGCCGGAATTAATCAACAGAAGGGGTGTGGTTTTTCACCATGATAACGCTAGACCTCACACATTTTTGGCCACTCAGAAAAAATTACTAGAGTTTGGCTGGGAGGTGTTAATGCATCCGCCGTATAGTCCTGACCTTGCACCTTCAGATTTTCACCTGTTTCGGTCTCTGCAGAATTCCTTAGGCAGTGTCAGGTTAACATTACGAGAGGACTGCCAAAACCACTTGTCGCAGTTTTTTGATCAGAAGCCCCAAAATTTTTATAGCAATGGGATCACGTCCCTACCTACAAGATGGGAAAAAGTTATCCAACAAAATGGCACCTACATACTTTAGTCAAATGTAAATAAACTTTATAAAAAACCTTTTGAATTTTTATATAAAATGCGAAGAAACTTTTTCCCCAACCTAATATATACATTTCTAAACTTTTTGATTCACCTAGATAGTAAAGCGAGTGTAAGCTAGCCCTAAAACGCCGATACTACTTGCCTGCTCATATGAAATATCGGTTAGCATTTTGTAGGGCCACATAACATGAATTTATAGACCTTAATAAGGGAGAGTGGGTAATAACACTACTTATACTAACTTATAGGCTTAAGCCTATGCTTTCTTATTTTTTCCAGAGCTGTGTAATGTAATAACGTCGAGATATGCTTCGTGTTCTCTCCAATAGCACTTAAGGATCGTCCTGTATTTATTTTAAACAAATGTATGACGATATATAGTCAGACGTGTTTTATTTACGTATTTAATAGAACAATATTTTGGGCATACAAATCTATTTTTAAAGTTATTTTATTCGTGTATTCACTTCTATTTGTCAAACTCTTCCCAATTTATTTGAGAGTTAATAATATACTATTTAAAGTTATGCTAGATCAGCAAGTACAGAAAGCGTGTTTTGGTTAAGGCCGCAAAATGTCGAAAGTAATGCAAATGAAACAACTTTTCGTCGGTATTTACTGATCAATAATTTACGAAAAAAAATATCGCAAATCATGCTCTGAGACGTAACGTGGTTTTTTCGTAATTTTTTTTTAGATATTTTAAGTTAAGAAAATAATTCCAGTGAAGTCACCTCCAAATTATTTACGTGAAACCATTTTACTCCTTCAATTTTTTTTAAACAGGATAGGAAAATATTTATATCTTTAAAAAACTAAGATAAATAATTTGATTATTGATATTCATTATAAAATAATAATGCATTTGAAAAACGACCGCGTCTATGAAATCCCCGCTATCGCCCGAAAAATTAGTACCGGAGAATCCTCAACGACATTGACGTTGCTACAAGCCTTAAATAAGGGATTCAAATCGTGACTGGTGATTATTTAATACTTAGGCACTTTTTCTGACCTAATGTGCATATTGTTATAATTAATTGCCTCCTACTGGCAACAGTAAGCAAAAAATTATTAAGGAAAAACAAGTATTGTAATGATGGCTTATCATTAAACTACTTGTAGAGTTAGAGTATCTAATACCAAGGAAGAAGAATACTAGGAATAATAATAGGTTGAGGAAAAAGTCTTTTCGCATATAGTATGTATGAACTTGTAATAAGATCTCTTTGGCTATACCATTTATATCAGGCTGGTTTTGGTATCATTAAAAAGTTTTAATTTTAAAGAAGACAATACCAAATTTAAATTAGATGCGTAATTTTCATTTGTTTTTCTTATAGTTAAAATGAGTTAATCTAATGAAGAAATTCGATACATTTTAAAATTTTACTACAAAAAAGGTAAAAATACAACACAAGCCGCGAAAAACAATTGTGATGTTTATGGACCTAATGCAGTATCTGTGAGAGTAGCGCAAATTTGGTTTAAGCGTTTTTAATCCGGAAATTTTGATATCAAAGATGCACGTCGCTCTGGTCGCCCTGGTACGGACAAAATTGATGCCATTTTTGAAAAAGTGGAGCAAGATCGGCATATTAGTAGTTACGATGTAGCTGGAGAACTGGGAATTGACCACAAAACGGTTTTGGCGCATTTGAAAAAAGCTGGGTACACAAAAAAGCTCGATATTTGGGTGCTTCATGAGCTCACTGAAAGAAACCTAATGAACCGTGTGCTCATTTGTGATTCTTTATTACGACGTAATGAAACCGAACCATTTTTGAAGAAGCTGATAACTGATGATGAAAACTGGATCACGTGCGACAAGAACGTGCGAAAAAGATCGTAGTCACAGGCTTCACAGACTGTGGCGAAACCCGGGTTAACTCGCAACAAGGTGATGCTGTGTGCATGGTGGGATTGGAAGGGCATTATTCATTATGAGCTGTTACCGCCAGGCAGGACTATCGATTCTGAACTGTACTGCGAATAACTGATGAGATTAAAGCAAAAAGTTGAGAGAAAGCGGCCAGAATTATTCAACAAAAGGGGTGTGGTTTTTCACCATGATATCGCTAGACCTCACATATCTTTAGCCACTCAGCAAAAATTACGAGAGTTTGGCTGGGAGGTGTTAATGCACCCGCCGTATAGTCCTGACCTTGCACCTTCAGATTTTCACCTGTTTCGGTCTCTGCAGAATTCCTTAGGCAGTGTCAGGTTAACATCACAAGAGGACTGCCAAAACCACTTGTCGCAGTTTTTTGATCAGTAGCCCCAAAATTTTTATAGCAATGGGATCACGTCCCTACCTACAAGATGGCAAAAATTTATCCAACAAAATGGCACCTACATACTTTAGTCAAATGTAAATAAACTTTATAAAAAAACCTTTTGAATTTTTATATAAAATGCGAAGAAACTTTTCCCCCTATATCCAAGTATTATGTTGTCTTAATTAGTTCCACTTTTTTCACTAGAGATGTCAATCTATACTATAATAATTTTGTAAATGGTTCGAGTTTGTGCATTGCGTTCAAAAGTGTGAAATAAATCAGGGTGGCTAATTCGGCCCAGCAGATTCCAAAAATGCAACTTTTAGAATTATTATCTGTTAGAGCATCACATAAAAACTACTGAACGGATTTAAATGAAACTCGAAACGAAACTAACTTATATCACGGGGCGTAACTTGGGATACTTTTTATCCCGATAAATGGCGTCGTTTTCGTGGGATAGACGAAAGTAGCGAGAATGGTGGCGGTGCGATCGCATCTTTTTTCCAAACTACTAAACGTATACGAACGAAGCTCGATACAGAGTTGACTTATAACCCGAATCAATTCTTAGGATACAGAATATTAGAATCCATACAACTTATAAATAATAAATACCGTATAATTTATTATTATAACGATATTTACAAACATTCCTTTTAAGTGTGTTAACAGGATGGTGTCTAGCTAAGCGTAACGATGTTTTTTACTGATATTTTATATGAAATTTTTTGAGTTACATTAAGCTTATTAATTTTGATCTAGGATAATGATGACCTCGCAAACACATAATACAGAAAAAGTCCGCATTCTAAAGGTAAAACATTTCCCAGTCCTAAATCACTGCCTAGTTTTGGACACGGAGCAACTATTGTGAGAACACAGATACGAGTGACAATGAGGTCAGTTCAATTAAAAGCCAGCATTTCAATGGCAGAAACAATCCACAATAGCACGTCACGGCACGTGAGAGGAATCGCACGGGTGGTTTTTTCATTCTATTCATTTGTGTAGGTTGGATAGTGTTGTTACTTCACTTAAATATTATTATCGATGCCAAGCCCTAAATTCTTTTCAATATAACTTGGGCTAAATGTGTCTGATACGATAAGCAAACTACCCCAACGTCTTCCATTGTCACTCTTACTATTCGTCCGACAACCTATAAAGTTCCGTTCAACCTATAAAGAGTTTCGAGGAAAATGTAATGGATAAATCTATCTATTAGGTACATCTTCCTCGAAATTCTTTATAGGTTGAAAGAATGTCTTTAACTCCTGAGATTTAATTTAACCGTAATCCAAAATTACTATAAAACAAATCGCCTATTGGTCAAAAGCCTTTAAAATTACCATTTAAAGCCTCATTGAAAACTTCATTGGTAAGTACTAAAAGAACTCGTTGACTTTTAAGATTAAAACAATTAAAATATATTTCTTTATTATTTTTACAATAAATTTTTACGTTACATTACAGTTTAACTAGACTTTTAAAATATTTGTCATAAATTTCCAATTACAACAATATCTATGGATGTTTTTTTAAGTTTAGTACTTTAAAAAGATACATTTTATTTAATATGTAAATGTATTATTTATATATATGTATATATATATATGTATTATATTGCATTAAGTTTGTTGACGGTTACGTAATAATTAGATATAGATTAAAAAAGAGTTTTTTTCTTTACTTTTCATTAAGTTTACGCAATTCAATATAACAATCAACTGTGTCATTTAATCTTTGTAATCTTTAGAAATATTACAATCACCTTAAAAGAAGACTAATAATATTTAAGTCAAGTTTGACATATTTTCCAATTTAAACAACATCTTAATAATCTTATCGATGATGCCTTGCAGTTGTGAACAGCACTCTGTTCACAACTGCGAATACAGCGAGTTTATCGCTTTGACTTTGCCAGAACTAATTGTTCTCAGCGATTAAGCTGATTTGAAGGTGTAGCGGAACCATTATTGTAGGAACCATTCTTCGTGTTACAAGGAACTTATTGTTTTCTATCAAGGGCATGATATTATCGTAATGATATGGCACAACGGATTTCAGTTTAATTCGTACTTCACACGTATATTTTTGTTTGTATAATTGTAACTGTTTCATTTGTTATAATAAGACAATTGAATTATAACCAACAACTATATGTGGACTTTTTATGTTATGCTGGGGCTTCATGTGCGTTAGTATTTAGGTTGTTTCATGCAGATATGGCGATAGATTTAATGCTTTGCTTGAGATGCGACATTGTTAATGACATTAAGTATTAACAGATAACGTACATGTATACACTAATGTCACTATGCGTTATTTTTTACCGCTTTAAATAAGACGCATTCGGCCACAACCTAAATCTTTAACGAATTTAATCTTTAAAGAAATATTATTAAATTAATTTGAAAAAAAAATTAGTGAACAATATACCTGTATAGCATGATTAAATTTACGTATTTTACTGTGAATTTGTAGGGATACAATACATTCAGGTTTTATAGATGTGTACTTTTATAACACACTATTGCATATTGGGTTCAAAACTCTCTGCTTCAGTACAACGAATAGGTGGAAATGCCAAGTTTGCCACATCGTTGATCTATTAATTATGCAAGTTATCCATAGACTGCCCACATTAGGCCTTAAAATTTGGGTATATAGTGCATGCACTCTGCCAGAAGGACACGAAATCATATAATTGGAATGAAATGCGGACACTTTTGCAGGTGACACAGATTATAATGATTTATAGCCACTAAGACATTAAGATTTTTTGGATAAAACGAAACTAAAATTCTATGAGAAGAATTATCAGAGAGGAATAATTCTTAATATGTATTTATATGAAAACAAGTTTCGCAATGTGCGGAACGTGTGGGCAGTATCAACGAATTAGAAAATAATAATGGATATGACACTTGACCCTACGCTATATCGAATAGTAAATTTAAACTGTTAACATTTAAAATACTACACTGACATTTCCAGCTCGTTAGAAGTGCTATAAAATACAAGGTTAGGAAGCCTGTTTGACAGTAAGATTTGTAGTGTACTGTACTTTACCTGAGCTGCCAAAGATATTTGGGATAACTTATTTAATCATTTATTCATCGCAAGGGTAGCATCTACATCTATCTATGTACAAATAATAAAATTCTAGAGGTCAAATTTTTGTACAATGAAAAAAAATGCTAAAAACCGAGTCAGGGGGATGTAAGAAGTGAAATAGAACTAATTTAGTTTTTTTTCTAATTTTTTGTTTCTCTGTTTGTCTGTCTGTTTGTACCGGATAATCTCCGAAACGACTGGACCGATTTAAATAAAATTTTGTATGGTGGTAGCTTATATCCCTTGTCAACATATAGGATACTTTTGATCACGAAAAATTAAAGAGTTCCCGTGGGATAGTTAAAAACCTTTAATTACTTAAACAGCTTATTATACAAATTATGCACCTAATTAAGTATTGATATTGCCGGTATCATTATCATACAATAAAACAATTTATACATTAAAAACAATTAGGCTATATATCATCACGCTAATACCAATAGGAGCGGAGAACCAATGAAGAATGTTTTAAAATCGGGACGGTTTTTTTTACTTACTTTTTTTAAACTATTCCACGCGGACGAAGTCGCGGGCAGAATCTAGTTTATAATAAACAAGCTATTACCGTCACTGCGTTCGGAGCAAACTTTGAATTTATATTCATATCGTTTAAACCCTGCAAGATTTTGTGTTAATACACACGAAATTTTTATTTGAAATTTCTATTTTTAATTCGTATAAGTTTCATTGAAATGCGTTGAACTATTTAGAAGCCTATTTGAACAAAGATTCCAATAACATAAATTATCATTAAGCATCGTATAAATAGCAGTTCTATTTTAAATTTTGCAAATTTTTTATTTAAATATTTGGACAAAATAACAGATAACAATCAACAATTCATTAATATAGGTAATATAGTTTGTAAATTGTTATGTGTAGATTGGAATCCAAGCGCGCTGACACATCAGTGTTAAAGTTATGTTTTTGTAAATAATGTCAGTAATAATAATTCAATAAATATTTAAATGTAAGACATGATTAGTTTTTTACATTAATACTTCCATTTTATTTATTGGAATAGAAAAACTATCTCTAGAATACAATTCTCTTATCGAGTACAATTTTGTTTAAAAAAAGAATGCCTACATTCTTGGTTGTTTTCGCATCAATTATAAAGCTAAGAAGCCGGTTTGTCTTGGGTTCTTAATTCATGGTGTTGCCTACACTTGCCGATTCACATAAACTGGTTCCAACGAGTCATCCACTTGATGTTGGACGAGTGTTGGCCAACTTTCACGAGATTCCACAAGAGGCCTGCGTGGCCCCCGAAGCCTCAGTACGAATATCAGACGTTATTTTTCATTCTAAACAATTCTATCCATAACATGTATATTGTAATGTCTGAATAATCCTATGTACTTGCTTTAACTTAGTTGCTAACACAACCACATCTCATTCCCATGACGTGGATTCGTATCGTAGTTGGAAAGTATATCTCTAAGCATTTTTTATTCTTTCTAGATACTTTTTTCTGTAATTGAATGGTTTATCCTTTATCTACATTTCTCAATCTAATTCCAGTATTATTCGAACCACACTAGTTATAACATGTACACATACGTTAACATCTAAGCAACATGTAAATCAAGTTACAAATTTAAGTCATTTTGTGATATTTTTATTAAACAATCAAAATTAGAAATGACCCTCGAGTAAAACAGGAAAATTAAATAAAAACATTGAGAACATCCTTTATTAGATTAAATACACAAAACGTAAATATAGTGACCTACATTTTATTAAACAATGCAGGTAGTTTTATTGCTCAATTTTTTAATTTACATAATTAAACTGGAATTATTCTAATGCATATTAATTATAAACAAATAATATACGAGTCCCAAATCGCCTTTTATTATGAAGGCACTCGCCGCAAAGTAATTTATTCCAATATATATACGTACGTATGTTAATTTATTATAATTACTTAATTACCAGGCAAACTGTATTAACAAAAATCAGGATAGTTCGTGGAATTCTACGAATTATTAAGGTTTCACTAGAGCTGCGAAGCATGCACCGATTAGGTAGTTTCCTGACCGAATCTGCATATTGTTACAATTACCACATGCTAACAGTGAAGGAAAACATCGCGATGAAACCTGCACATTGAGGTAACCGATGTGCCAAACCTGCCAATTCACCTTGGACAAGCGAAGCTGGTATACTGTCTTTTTCCCTATAAATGGCAAACCCGAGACCAATAGTGGGACGTTTATGGGCAGCAAAAATGAAAGCAGTGGACGTCAGCCACTGTAATAACAATTACAGTGGCTGACGTCCACTGCTTTCATTTTTTGGCTACAAACCTTAAGAAGGCAATCAATCTTTTAATTCTCATTATGAAGGAAATGAAATACCGTGTCAATTGGTATAAATGTAAGTAAAAAAGATAACAAACACGTATTCAATATAATTATGTATGATCAAATTTTAATAGACAATATTTTATTATTGGACCATCTTAACGCGTGTAGGAAGTTATTTGATTCGAAAACACGAGGTCAACGATCGATACATGATATTATCGAAATGTATTTTTGCGCTATCAAAATACATTTGTGACAGAATCGACGCCGGAATTAAATTACTATTAATTTTATATAACAAGATTTATAGAGTGAATACAAATCTGAGATTTTTTAACTACACTGGATACCTTTTAAATCTATACTAATAATAATATATGTAAACATTGTACTTTTGGTACAACAGGTACAACATTTTTGCAATCAACTACACTATTTAATATTGTTTAAATATCTTAGTCAACTTAAGGAAAATGTAAGGTTTATATTAAAGTAAAAAACCTTTTAAATTAACCATCTAAACACGCGATTTAACTAAAATTTTAATCAAAAATTAATCTTGATAGAAATAATAATAAAGAAGTTTTGTTTGTTTTTATATTTATAACTTTTTGTTCCGTGTATACAAAAGGATTTTAATACAAACCGATTTGCATTAAATACTGTAGAGATAAGGAATGAACGTAGGATATTTTTTATCTGATAAAATACTATAACGAGAAGTTTTTCTTTTCTTCTCTCAAACTATAATTCAATAGTTGTTATTACAATAATTATTCTTCAACAATAGTCCACTTGTTGGCTTCAGATCTAAATATTCTGACTATAATAAACACAAAATAAAAATAAAAAATACAAACATTTAAAACCTCGGTATGGTCTAAGTATTACTGAAATTTATTACATCCTTGATTATTTGTCCATACTGATAACATCAAATCAAATGCAAAAAACAAAGATAACTGTTAACGACGGCCGCCTTAGGGCTAAGTACTCTGTAATTTATTAAAATTAAGCCACTGTCTGTTGCTAAGTTGCAATCATCAACAAGGATAAAAATAATCTCCAGTAAAGTGCATTTCGCAATACAAAAATTTTCTTTCTAGTATCCATTTATAACTATAGAACTAAAGTCCGCTGAGCCTTTTCAATCACTTTAATGTAGATCAAAAGATGAGGAATAAAATCTAACGTAGCAACTTTACCTGCCTTTAATGAAAAAATGTGAGGAATGTGCTGCGTCCGCGCACGCTTTTTTTGTAAGAAGCCGAACAAAGTGGTTGAAGGGAATTTGATTTCAAACGTTATATTATACTTAGATCCTTGTTTAAAGTGAAAGTAACTGTGTGTGTGTGTAATATACTTTCTTTAGAATAGAATATACTTTATTGTACAAATATGCTATATATATATATATATATATATATATATATATATATATATATATAGTGAAAAATATTCATATTCAAATATAATCGGCGGTTTAATTGCCCATGATGATTTCTTTCACGTAAAATTTGGATGGAGTAGTAGACTAGTATAAGAAGGACAACAAAAGTCAGAAAGAAGATTCAGTCACACAGATTTTATCCCGACATATATGGCATCTATCTCACCAGTAATTTCTTATAATCCTTCACACAATCGATCCATCCGTTTTTTAACCTACCTCTACTTTTATATCCATCAATCTAACGTTTTCCACTCTTTTAGTCACAAGTGCATATTTCACATATCCTTTATATACTAGATAAGATAAATACACTGTCGACCTGTAAGTGACTTAGAGAACAATAACATTACATTGAAGGCATTTGTCGTCTCAACCACTTAAAGGTCTATGATGTCCATGTGCAATTCATAGAAATATTTTACTCTTTCAGATTAGACACTATCATATATTCATAAATATCGCCATAGTAAAGTATTGTTTGTAGAGTACCATGATTTAGTGGGATTATGTTATCAACTATATACGAAATACCTCACTGCTCAGGTTGCAGCTATCTATGAATGAGTATATATCGTATATTATAGCAAAGACCGTATCGATCGTGTATCTAGCTACAATGCGCAACACATCCGTTCTCGCAGACGGTTAGTATGCCGCGCGTTGATGTTCTTATAAAGGCAGATGAGTTCGCATCGCATACATGATAATATTGCTTGTGGATAGCATAATATATTCTTCTTTCTATAAATAACCTTTTGTATAAAAGAATATATTATGAATAGTAACCCGAGTAAAAGTAATAAGAGGATATAATGCACGAACAATTAAAGGTTAGAGGTCATCCACAAATTACGTTATACGAATTCCATGATTTTTGACCCCTCCCCCGTCTTTGTCACAACTGGTCACATTCGTGGGACTCGTCCCTCCCAAGTGTGATATCACATATTTTGCAATTTTAGATCGAGAAATTATTAAATTATTTAACAGCAGTTCCAAAATAAGCTTATTAGATTAGATTTTGAAATGTCCCACCCCTTATCACACAATGTCGCACTTCGTCAAAGTAAAGTAATTTATTTGTTTGAAACATGGACATTTTTGCAGATGATATGCTAAGTGGTAAAAGTTACATATTTCGCCTTTGACAGGCATAGAATTTTTTTGTTAAGTATTTAGTATTCAATTACCATGTCTCTATCAATTATATATTATGCATAAAATAGTTAAATTAAGGTAATGTAATTAACAGTTGTATGTACTGGTCAATTTAATATGATATTATGTTCTTATTATCCGTCCGTTTAAAATTAAAATATTCCTCAATCGTATAAAATGCCATGCGTATCAGCCACTCTACTACTTTTATTTTAAAATGTTTCAAAGGGAGTGATTTTAAAAAAACTCTGGCAAGTGGTTATAAATATTAACGCACATGGAGAAAGAGGTTCTTTGACATATTACAGTTCTACTATTGGGCAGTATAAGTCGATTGGGATTTCTTGAATTAAAAGTACTGATATCTTTAAATCTTATGAATAGTTTTGGATATTTGTAACAAATATGGAAGTTTCGTAATTATGTAAAGAGGGTAACATTAGAAGCTTATATCTTTGTGAAATAACGTAGTGTAAATATTGTCTTCAAGGTGGTCAATAGAAACAAGTGATAAATAATGGTGTGTATATATAATTTGTTATATATTATAGTAGTGTCTAGAATTAGGTAATAATATATATAATAGCAAGTATAGCAATAAACAAGATACATAAATGTATTAAACACAAGACATACAGTAATAAGATAGTATAAGTCGGTAACGTAATAGATTATAACAAAATTATAATACATATGAGTTTTCAAAAAAAAAAGAAAAGAAAACAATATCCTCTGTCCTGCTTATGACAGAGGGGAGGAAATAAAAAACATTGTTTTCATCTGACACTTCGTCAGTCTTTATTTAGATGCTTACATAAATATTATACTACTTAATTTTACCTAGATTTAATTCAGAATAGAGGAAACTGGTAATTAGCCAAAAAATTATAGACTTCCTCCTGCAAAAATATTTGATATTCTTTCTTTTAATAGAATGTTTGGGAACTTTGTGTTAATTTTCAGCAGTTATAAAACCAAAAGTAGTGCTAACTACTTATTATACTAATTAATCCACATTAATATTTAGTTTTAATACTTTAATTAATTAGTTTTGTTGCGTCATATTTTAACATAGGTAAATAAATTTGTATACAAGTAAATGCTACTATTCTGTGTTTCTAAGATTAGACACATGTGTTCCACTGCTGGGCATGGGCTGTCTATTTTAGAGAAAAAGGCTATCCACCATGCTTGTCCAAAGCAAGTTATCAGATGTCACACATCGGTAATCTATTCAGGTTACCGTACGAGGTTTTCTTAAACCATCAACACTTAGTTACTGTAACAATATATGTGTTTTGAAACCGTCAGCACTTAGCTATTGTAACAATATTAGAGCAGAAAAACTGTTAATAAGCTCTCTTGCCAGTATTCGAACCCACTTTATCACAATGATATTTGATGTTTTAACTACTAAGCTACTACGACTACTTTATAGCTAAACTGCCTTAAAAATAATGACAAATTTCATTTTATCACAGCCAAGTCTACTATAATATCTCAATAGACTTGAAAAGTACATTCGTATTCAAAAGCTGTATAAACCTTATTCAAAATAAACCAGGTAGATACCGTTACACGCATTTTGTACATACCCTGTGTTACGTTGAAATCTATCTCTCAATCCGTTCAAGTGGGCACTTATTCACAAAAACACAGTTGTACACAAAAGTACAACGAATATATCTTTATCTCCACCACAATTTCAAACTGACTTTGCACTGGCACTTTTAACGAACCTACATAGCACTGCGGTACATGGCGTGATTTAAGCCTTCACTTTGAATAAGGCTTCCCTGGCAATAGCCTACATGAAAAACACACTAAAACCAACACTGGACCTTACACAATTCACAAAAACGGTTTTCTAATTCAAAAAGTGACGTGTTAAACACAACATTGCTAAAAACGGCGGTTAAAAGTCGAATAAAACAATCGCTATGTTGCGATGTTAAGTTGAAACTAAGGTAGGTCCGCTATATGCCAGAAAGACCGTTGATCCAGTCCGTCGCCGTCGGTATTGCAGTCGTAAGCTGCTTTATCGACGATACCTGCATCACCTGTTCTTTTCTAACGTCATTGATAAAACAGAGAGAGCAATACCCAGCATGGCTATGTAGTGGGAGTTATTACAACCTGCGCAAGAGCGCAGCCTCTCGATACAACCATAGCAACAGGTGAATTGTCTAAGAGTGTGCGTGACACGTATACAACTATACATGTGAATGCCTTCTTGATTTTAGTTTAATGATAACGTAGTATTTTGTTCGACGTTACTTTATCAGTGGCCCTGCAACAGTAACGAACCGGCTTACATGTAATTAGACTATATATTAAGGTTAAATAGTTTTAAAACGTTTCTAGGTCGATAAACTGAACGATAGCTATTTGAATTTCTAATTTATTATTACGTTAGTGTTTATAACGGCCTTCGACTCTGATAGCTAGTGAAGGCTAGATCGAACATGCAAATTGGCTGTTTTACACATAACTTAAATCAAGTAGATAGTTACCAGATCAGGAATTTCAAGTTTGGAGCGAAAAAAATATACAATTCCAACGGAGAAAAAATACCGATGGAGTTTTATAATACAACTCAACGCTCAACGACCCACACTGGTTTCTAAATTTTGATTATTACAATATTCACATATGTACATTCATTCACTCGTAGTATTACTATTGCATACTAAGCAACGTCGTTCGCGTACATTTTGGATACGTATCCTGCAAAAGTACATAAACACCAAACTTCATTATAATTTCCAAAATCGTAAAAAAGAGCAAAAAAACTTTACACCAGCTCTCTCTCTCTCTCTCTTTTTAATTTTCGTAATAGGATGCGTATCCTGTAAAACTCAAGATATGGTTTAGTCACCTTTTGGCAAAAAAGAAAATTTTAACAAAATCGTTATATCCGTCCAATCTAGTCTTGTCTTTGTAAAAAACTTTTTAGTCTGAATTGCTTTTGTCCAAATTATATTTACTTTTCAGAACTTCCTTTCACATAAAGGACTTATTTAAGCTAACGCTTCCTCACATTTTACTCGTCTGTACAAAAATTAAAAAAAATCTAATGTTATTATGCAAGACAAATTGAGCCCCTTGAAGATCGTAGATACTGACATTTTTATTGGATTTATCTGTAAATAGACCTTCGTATCTATCAAAATAATATAAAATCGGATCTTAAATCAGCTAAAACATATGGGTCCAATCACAGCCAAGAGTAATGGAGACTGTGGGGCGCTTATAACCTACGGTTAATGTGGTTCGATTTATATGGATTGTATGAGAGAGATATGACCTAGATCCTTGCACTAGAAAAGTAGAAGCTCCACCAACCTTGAGATGCACCCTCTCCTGGTTCGATTCAGGTTACACACAGGAACAGCACACGGCACTTGATTCCACCTTAGAGCTAACACTTTTAACAAAGTCCAAGTATCGTAAAAGTTCTTGGCACGGCCAGTAATCACAATTAGTTGAAGTTCAGAATAGTTGAAAGGAAAAGATGAGCGCACGGCGCAGTGTGTTCTTTATCAAACGTTGACTCGGAAACTAACTAAAATGACTGCCTATACCCTGCTGCGTTAGCCGTCGCCTCACACAGAAAAGAGGGTAGACAGCAAAATTAATGAAGCGATGTTTTAACCACTTTATACTAGGCAAGGACGGAACAGCGACGGATGGGCGCACACCATTTTCACCATTTCAGTACGGAATCCTAAAAAAATGTTTACTCAAAATTACCATGTTTCTTTAAAAATACTCTGTATCTATCGTCTCCTGGATTTTATCAGAGTTAAAACGGGAATTTACCAAATGGTAAGAAAAAGTGAACCGTAAAAACCAAATAAATAATTCATCATGTAAATAACTTTTATTGTATTACCCCTATCCTAAACAATCAGATAACGTTGAAAGTCAAATAAATATTTGTTCATTTTAAAACATCGATATTGTTAGAGCAAACAGGAAAAAGTTCGCTCCCCATTATGAATGAAATAATAACAACAGATTAACTTCCCACTGCTGGACTTGGGCAAATGTATTTTTTTTAAATAGACAGTATGAACACACCATGCTTCTCAAAGCAAATTGGTACATCAGTTTTCGTGTTGTTCAGGTTTCATCACGATGTTTTTTCCATAATTCATTTTCTTCATTGACGGCCTCTGTAGTTGAGCGGGTTAAGTAAGCCTTTGCCCTTAACTGCAACGCAGAGGCTCCGGGTTCGATTACTGGTATGGCAAATTTCGGAAACTAATTTTACGTTATTTACTATGTTCTGGGTGTCTGGGATTGGCCCCAAAGTAGTCCGTCGTATTATGGGTAAAGCAAGTTACGTTTGTGTTGTGGGTAACACCAGCGTAACTACCTTAATTTGGGGATATAAAATGTGTGTTCGTCTGCCGATTATTTTTAAAAGAATATTATAAAATAAAATTTAAAACGGTTTAAAAAAAATAATCCGTACGTGGTAATTTTGACAAAATGCACGTTAGGTCAAAAAACTGTCTAAGTAGTATCTACAATTATACATGCTTCTTAGCCAGTATTCGAACGCATTTTATTTGACATGAGAATTTAAGATGCAGTGTGCCTTAGCCACTAAGATACCGCAGCTTATGAGTGAAGCTTGTAATTTTTTTCGATCTTACTACACGCATAGCGATTTCGTTTAAAATAATAAACACTACTTAATTCTTAAAACCACAGACTTAGTGCAAAGGATTTAAGCCGTTTGTGTCTGTCAGTGTAGTGTACCTATATTATTGTTGTAAAAAAGAAACTCCAAATATCTTATTCAAAATAATTATTCCAATTAATGTAAATGTAAATTATATCATCTTTTTCACTTCATAGTTCAAAACACAGGGGAGATGCGCTTTAACGTCTTTTTTATTTTTTTATTTGACAATTTAGTCTCTTTCATGGTTCAAAAAAGAGAGAACTATGAATCTAGAACTTCCTACTGATACTATGTAATAAATACTAATATCTTAATCTCTAATACAATATTTACTAATAATAAGTTACATAATAATCCGTGTTATATTAAATTCATACATTGCTTTAAAAATATAATATTTATAGTGTATGTACCAACTTATTATATAACTGATATTTATAATGGATAGATAGCAGTTTATACTATACTATCTATTGTCTGTTATATCCCAATATTGTTTTCAAATATTTTCTCTTAATGTTAAAGCACTTATTCTATTTATTCCATTTATACATATATTTATCTATGACATATATACTAATGGTGCTTTAACATCTTTGGAACCGAATATCTCCTCAACTATTCACTTAAATTTTAAAAAACTGAACTATGACCTGTTTAACGATACTCCACACACTTAGGTTAGAGTGATTTTCTTTTTCATTTATAAGTTACATGTTTGTTATTTTTAATCTTTATTTTTTTCCGATTTCACCACAGAAGTGTGTAGCGCCATATGTATTATATATTTGTAGTAAATTTCATGCTTTATATAATAATAATAATAATAATAATAATAATAATCGGCAGACAAACACACGTATTGTATATCCCCAAATTAAGCAAGTTACGCTTGTGTTATGGGTAATATACAACATACCACTCTGGGGCCGATCCCAGACACCCAGACCATAGTAAATAACGGAGAAAATATGTTTCCGAAATTTACTATACCAGGAATCGAACCCGGAGCCTCTGAGCTTGCAGTGAGGTAGGCCGGCAACAGCTTAGCCCGCTCAACCACAGAGGCCGTCAAAATGATATCATCCAGAATATATGCAGTAATTATTGAGAAAAATGGACGTACAAAGACAGACGACGCGGCTACGCAAAAACAGATTGAACGGACATGACAACTGGCTACCGAAACCCTAATAATATTAAAGTTAATATTTAACAAGTAACTTAATTAAACTCTCTTAACCACCTTTACCTCTTTGTGTTTCATGAATAGGAAATTATAAATGAAGAAGGGTTTTTATTGCGGTGGTATTGCGAAAGAATAAAAGTATTTAAAGTTTATTAGCATTCAGCAAAAGCGCCCAAAGGCGTCCGGTTGAAATTCATTTTTTACTTCCGAACATAAATTAACTTTATATTCATTGTTTTCTATGCAGGGCCGTCTTGACTATATTGGGCGCTTGCCGTGCCTGGGGGGTTTGTCAAGATAGCTTGTGCCCTAATACCAACAATAAAAACAGCATTTAATTTTTAAGTTTACCTAGCTATATTGGCAAAAACGGAACACATATCGTTGGCGTCAGCGACCGAAAAGCATAACATCACCAAATAATTTGTTACAAGGCTACATTTTTTGGTAACATTATTATTTTCGACAAAATTGTTACATATTACATGTATAATTGTATCTATATATAACACTATTTTGATGATAAAAATAATGTCACCAAAAATATAGTTAGAAGGTCCTGCACTGACACCGAAGATATGCATTCGTCATATCCAACCGTCCGTCTGTTTTTGTAGTATGTCACTTTTTGTCATAAACTACTGAGTTTCATTGGATCAAATTTAACAGGAAAATGTAGTCTGTATAGCGCTGCACGTTGGTGTAAATTTACATAGTCATGTGGGGTGTCATTAGTCAAATCTTGAAAAGCCATGAAAATGTTCTTTGATCACTTTATTATTGAAGTCAATCGGTTCGCGCTCTAGCGCCCTGTGCTCGTGCGCCACGTACCCCTTGCACTGCCGGGCAAAGACGACCCTGGTCTCATGAATAACTGTTGATTTAGGGCCCCTTTCTAAGTTAAAACTGTCATTGCAAGACGATACTTTTTGTTTTAGTTAAACAATATTTTAGGTTAAGAGCTTTACTGTTCCCAAAATAACCACAATTCACTTATATGTCAACTTATTTTTAACTAGCTGACCCGTGCCCACTTCGGTGGGCATCAGAAAAAATTAAAAAATACTTATTTTTAATCACAATCAAATATATCCTATGTCACTCAGGAATAACGTAGAAGTAATCTTTCCACTGGTGAAAGAATTTTCAAAATCGGTTTCGTAGATCCAGAGATTACCTCCTACAATGTCACAAACTCACAAACTTCACCTCTTTATTTTTTGTTGAGTTTAATAACCTACTAAGCGAATTTAAAATTTTTCCCTCCCGTACTGCCCGTACCCCAGTGACGCATCTACATCGCATAAGCTTATCTAGCCGATTAGAGTGCGCGGCAACCACGCAACTTTTTTCTAATACTTACATTTTTAAGCTCGTGATATCTTTCGAATGGAATGTTCAAATTGAATAATTCAAAAAGTTATATAAAGGTATTGAAGCATTCTTGAAAATGAAGTAATTTATTTTGATAAGGATGAATACCAAGATACAAATAAAGAGCCTTTTCTAGCGGCGGTGTTTTAATTAAATTTTTCAAATAAAAGAACACTTATTGTGGCATAACTACAATAGTTATATATATGCTGTCGGAACACTTTTTGTAAATAATTATGTGTTCTGCAAAGTCGTAGTACATTATTTTATTCTGTCATCAATAGTTTTCGCAGCGCACGCGATTTTAGGTAATTTTTTTACACCTTGGGTAAACTACACTATTTGACTTTCAGTAAGGATCCCTAATTTTTTTGATAATATAATATAGCCTATGTCAATCTGATATTGTAGCTTGCCAATAGTGAAAGAATTTTTTAAATCGGTTTGGAAGTTTGCCCCATACAACCTCACAAACTCACAAACTTTACCTCTTTACTTAATTACTATAGATTAAATTTCATTTAAATTAAAATGTAGGTTGTTGAACATTGTATATGTATGTATACTTATATATAAGTATACATAATACACATGAATAAACATACAAATACATAATCTCATTAATATTATAGTATCTTTAAATTTAAAGTTAATCAAGTTAAGTTGTTAATAAAACTACGTTTTAACGGTTTCCAGCGCGGTAATTTATTTGATTTTTGTTATTCCGACGTTACCGTTCTGACGATACGTTAAGTTGCGTTAATTACCGCGCTTAAAACCGTTAAGACGTAGTTTTATTATGTATACAAGTCGCGAAAATTTAAGAAAATATTAAGTTCTTAAGTTAGAGTTTTGGCGGAAATTTGAAGAGTAATATTTTGCCATACAGATTTATTTTAAATGAAATCCTAATCCTAACTAATATTAAAAACGTGAATCTGAGTCTCTTTGTGACGTTTTCACACCTCAACTATGCAACAGATTGTCACGAGATTTTGCATACACGTTGTCAGGGCTATAGAATAGGACATAGGTGGGTGGGTACCTTTCATCGAGAAAAAGTTACCGTTTCCGAGGGATAGACGAATATAGTCAAAAAGAGGGCGCTTGAACCGGGTTTTATTAGTGCTACCGTTGCAGTTCCCTAGAGAGAGAAAGAGAAAGAGAGAGAGAGAGAAAGTGTATTTATTTGCTCACACAACAATTTACAAATAATATAATATACCTGTTGTGTGAGACTGGTGCCTATTGTAGATCTGTGCAGATCCGTATTACAGGTCACCAGTGCTCCACTCCATGGCAAAAAACTATACTAATTATAAGGTAATGTGTGTGTGTGTATGTGTGTACACGTGCGTGCGTATGTGTATGTAATAATTCTAATAAAGATAAGACATTTGTCAATAGACTTATTATATTATTATTATTCGCTAACAAATACATGGCCATGACAACAACAATGACAGTTTTAAAGTGGCACTGTGGTCAATTCCACCATCGCTTCGCTAGACGAGGTAATGGATATTTATCATCAGGTACTTTAAAGTAAAAATTCAGTTCGGAACTTCAAAGAATTTCAAAATGCCCGCTTTATGATATATACATATATCCTTTTTTAACGCAAGTCATCGGCAAAATCTAGTGTACAATAAATTGGATACAAATAAACAATAACTAATTGTAGGATGTGGTAATTTTTCTTAAACAATATTTGTCTTTGTGTGGAAAATTTTAACTATTTATTGAAATAATGAGACTTTCAAGCTGCCACAAAAACTCGATCATTGTTAAGCGTTAGTTTTAAGATATACATTAGAGTAAGTTTGAAATCTTCAAGCTTCTTTATAGTTCTTAAAGAAGCCGTCAAACTTACTCTAACTCAATATGAATAAGACTGCTATAATTTTTTTTATTACATGAGTTTAGCAGCCAAACAGGCGACCCACCTGATGGAAGGCGGTTACCATCGCCTATGGACATTTGTAACAATAAACATTTAGGTTTAACGACTAAAATTGAAACTAAATATTAATGAAAGGGGCTTAAAGGGTTTTAACACTGGTTAAAACCTTAAAATTAAAAAGAAATAACTGTATTTCTTTTGATTTTGGTATGATACATACAGGACAGGCTAATAAAGACCTATCAAAAATAAACCTATAAGTCTTCATTTTGGATGACATTGCAACATTAATATAAATTAACCTTAAATACAAATCAGAGCTCGACACGAAAGGTAAAACTAATAATCCGTTAGTAAGACTGGTGCTGTCCAATTTGGACAGAGTGCTCCTGCCCATTAATCTTTATCCGGCCATCAATCAAGGTGAAATCTGGCAAAAATAAAATCGAACCGATTCATTTATAAAGCGTTATTACGAATGCCGCTAGATGCCAGCGTGACAATATAAAACCATGTAAGCGTCCTAATAATACATATATTTACACATCATAAAGCCTGGAATCCATCAAAGCGGAGATATGTAGAGAAGAGGCGATACATATTGTCGTAATCAATCAATAGTATTTATGCGATGTTACTTCCTAATATTCTTTGATATATAAAAGATGTATCAAAGAAAGCACATTATCAGTCGACACACCATCGCCAAAGACAAAAATAAATAATGGTTTGCAGCGAACTAAGGATAGAATGGCATATTGTAAAGATGACACCTTAAGGATAAATGACGTATCCTGCAAATAGGATTCCATTTACTAACCATCTCCACTTAAATTTAAAGCAAACAATTCTAGTCAAGAAAAAATCAACATCTTCGGGTTAAATCCAACTTGAATGGGAGCATCCGCTTCGTATCGCGAGGTCCGTCAGCGGGGATAAAATGTCTGATATCTAGTACAACTAAAACAGAGATCTGTTCGTTGCAAGAAGGCATAGGCGCCTCATTGAAACCAGAGACATATATAGACACTAGTATTAATGTAGTTAAGTGGTTTGGTAAACACTACACCTACAAATATGTAGCTAATCTCAGAACTACTAGTCCGATTTGAAAAATTCTTTCAGTGTAAGATAGCCCCTTTATCGAGGAAGGCTATAGGCTATATATCATCACGCTAAGACCAATAGGAGCTGAGCACCAATGTAGAATATTTCAAATTCGGGGTTTTATTTCCTTTTGAGAGCTTCCGCTGCGTAAACGGTTAAAGTTTCGCAAAAATCATGTTTGACAGAATTGTTCCCCTTTAAAAGTTCTAAAAAAAAACCGCGACAGCATATGTCTATCTTTTAAGGTTGGCTCACTATAACCTTTTTTATGCTAACCAAATTTGTTCTAAAATAATGCATTATTTGCGAATGTGTTTTTATAAACATGATATTAATCCTTATCCAAATAAATACGTTATTCATCACAAGTAATTAATTTAAAACCAAATTTCCGTTTACATCATTCTATTTCAATGAATATCTTAGGAGATATATCGCAGTTTTAAAATAACATCGCAGCAAGATAATGATCAAGTACTGCGCGCGCATTTATGATGTGCAAGGCCAGCGGCCAGTCATTAAGATTTAAAAATATTTTCACCTTCTACGTAAACAAAGTTGCGGGTTAAAGTTAGCGTTAGCCCAAAGTAACTATTCCACGCTGACGAAGTCGCGGGCAGAAGCTAGTCTATCTATATATATCTAAGAAGTAATTATCATAGATCTCTAAATTTTGACTATCGCCTAATATTCCTTTATTAAACAATTCTGATGTTAGTGACAAGAAATTGTGGCAACAGTAATGTATTGTTACCGTGGTAGAGTAGAACAGTTTGCTGCAATTTGTTTTTCCTAGATCATACAAATACAATCTGAAAGACTTCAAGTTCCGGTACCAGTAAAAAGGTGCCTGTCTCCGGGGTGGGTTGCTTCCGATTCAACCCACGATTACTCAACACACATAAAAAAATCCCAAATCAACCCATTTCTATTCCCAACTCAACCTCACGACTTATTTTTAATAAATTATCCTATCTCTACCTAATTGTTATTTCTAATTCAACCCAAAGCAAAAACAATGCCAATCAAGTATGGATAGCATAAAAATGAAACTCTGTGTTTAATATTTTGTTAATTTAAAGCATTTTAAGCATGCATTGGCATTAAGCATTTGCCCGTGTCTTCGTCCACGTTGAACAGGTAACAAAGATTACAATACTTTTGCGAATATTTACAATCGAAGGTTAATTCCAGCAGAGTAATGGATTTTTAGTGCGAAAATACATGAATCCCGGAAATTCCTCTAAAAACCCGAGATAAGTAATGTTACTAAAGTTATATACGACTACAAGTGTTCTACTAAAGATACTAATTAATACAGAAACTGTAGTAGCAAGCCAATTCTAAAATAACGTCGTTTTGAAGTTGGGAAAACTTGCGAAATATATACAGAGGATTTGATATTAGTCAGATATGCAAAATGTTATGTAGTACCAATTTATTCCTGATAAGAGTATGTATCACGGCCAATTTTCATGCTTTTTTTTAGCCGTGGGGTCGATTTTCAGAAAAATATCTAGGATTCCCAGGATATAATGTACTACAGCATTTAAAAAAAGAACGTAAACTGCCATTCGTAAAAATCGTATCGGAATTAGCCAATTTTTACTCACCCTAACCACTTTAAACGACTCTCAGGAAGATTCTCACGGGATTCCCAGGACATAAACTACCAAATCATTTAATAAAGAACGTAAACTATTACTTTAGTATCTATCAGATCCGAATCAAATAATGTTTATGCATAATAATCACTACAAACCACTCCCGCAAAAATTCCTACGGTATTCTCGGGATATTAAGTACAGCAGCATTTCAAAAAGAACATAAATTATTATTTTTGTACAATTCGTATCCGATTCAGCTGAGTTTTATGTTTGGTGAGTAAGCATAAAACTTAGCTGAATCGGATACGACTTTAAACAAATTCCGAGAAATTGCCCGCGGGATTCCCAAGACACAAAGTATCGCAGCATTTAAAAAAAGTAGAAGTAGTAAGCTATCGATTTTATTGTGTAGGAATAAGCAAATTTTTATTCGTCCTAAGAATTATAAACTACCCTCGGGAGAATTCCCGCGAGAATTTCGTGATAAAAAAATAGCACAGAGTTTATTTCAGAAAATTTGCTAGCCCTCAATGAAAAAAATCGCATCGAATCCTAAAAAATTTTTCAACACGGTCACATTAAACCATTCCCAGGAAAATTTCCGCGTAATTCCCGGGATAAAAAGTACCGCATAAGTATGTAATTTCTGTGTTAAGTTTTTTCACCTATGACTTTTGGTAAAACCGTACACAAAATCTCTGATTTTTTACGCTAGTTTTAAAATGGGTTGAGTTGAGAATAGATTTAGATTGATTTGTGAATAGAAATTAAAATATTGTCGTGGGTTGAAACGGGAATAGAAATGGGTTGATTTAGGAAAAATATATTCGTGGGTTGTGAAGTCATGGGTTGAATTGGGAATAATCCTCCTGGGTAGTAGTAATTCCCAATCGTAGATCTTATCGTATGTAACATCATTTGAGAAGCGTATAGAGGTCAAATACAAATTGATATTATACTATCTATTTTTAGCTTTGAATTTGGATGAAACAAACAGATGTTAAAATAAATTTAATTAATTAATTAAACATAAAATCAAATTATTCAATGTTATTGAATACTGTGTGCCAGTTCTATATCTTTTATCTAAATTAATGCAATTTAGTTGATCAGTCTAATATCAGTAATACACTACGATACAAAAAACTTGACTTACCAACATCGATGTATTTGAGAACAAATTGCACATCGGGCCCTAAGGCCGATGCCATCTCCAAAGGCAATTCGGTGTCTCGTAAAACGTGCACTGCAAAAATAAAATGTAAGAATGGTTAATTTTGAAACATAGTTGTCATAAAAATTGTTTATACGGCCATTGAATTGCAATTTATAACGCGTTATACGTAATAAGGAGGAAAGATTAAAATGATAAATGTCACGTTGTCATTTTAATTAAATGCCAACCTCGTTAAAACCATTATTGCCGACAACTATTAAAATTAATTTAAAAGTCCGCCATTGTTTAGCGGTTAACGCAAAATGTGGCTCATTCCAATGATTTCAACCCTTGGTAAAGGGCATATACCATTTAAGTAGTTTGTCTGGTCTAATTATTTAATTGTCTTATAGAATATAAAATATACTTTATTGTAGAATAAAATTTATGAAATGATACACAAAAATAGCTTAGAATCAAGTACAAATGGCGGCCTTATCGCTGACAGCAATCTGTTCCAGACAACTTTGATACGGAGAGAGAAAATAGCACAAACACTAGGGCAGGGTTTCGTTGCACAAAATCGAAAAAAATATTTAAAAATACATAGATACTAACGAAAACCAAATGTCTTTACATATCTTATACTAATATATAAAGCTGAAGAGTTTGTTTGTTTGATTGAACGCGCTAATTTCAGGAGCTTACTGGTCTGATTTGAAAAATTCTTTCGGTGTTAGTAAGCCCATTTATCGAGGAAGGCTATAGGCTATATATCATCACGCTAAGGCCAATAGGAGCGGAGCACTAATGAAGAATGTTTCAAAATCGGGGGGTTTTGAAAACAAATTCCATGCGGACGACGTCGCGGGCACAGCTAGTTACCGATAAAGTTAAACATCTTGAAAAAATCTGCATATCAAGATTACCGATGTAGAAAACCGCTTAGAATTTTTTGACAAATGTAGAAGTAAAACGTACATTCCTCCAGAAAGAGGGAGGCCTTAACCTAGCAGCGAGACGGACCTGTAGGTCATAATTTATTTTTATTACATGAAGCTGGCTAACAAATAGTGAAGCCTGAGGGAAGGTGACTAACTACCGTCGCCTATAGACGTTGACACCAAAGGCATCGCCAAGGTGTTACCGGCCTCTAAGAAATTTTATAATACCTTTTTAATTAAAAAAAATAATTAAGTAAAATAACATTTGTGCCCCCATTTTTAAATCAATGAAATAAGTGTTCCGGCAGCTTACTTTACGCAAATTTTAGCACCATATAAAACAGTATCTGCAGAACCATATCAAAAAGAAAATTTATATTTTTAAGACGAATATGAATTATACTGATCTTAAAACTTTAAGAAATATTCATGTCCATTGTATGATAATAGGTTAATCTATTAATTACAGCAAATTATGCAAAAAAAAAATTGACTTATATATGACTTGTAACCAATGTTCTCCAGTGGAACTTATTTATAATAAAAACTTTGAATTTGAACATTGTGTCTTTTATTCATTTAATATAGTTATAAATAAATGTGATGTGTCTGCGCATTCATGCATGTTAATATAAAGAAGTAACAGAATGAATTGAAAAGTTCTTACTTACATTAGAAACCGTATCTATTTAGAAACGTTAATAAAGCCTATAAAAAGTCAGTTAACAAAAAAAAACAGACAGTAAAATAACATATAATTATTAAAACTAGTGGTCGCCCGTGGTCGAAATTCGATCATAATAATTTGTAGTGAAAGACTATACTTCTATAATCACAGATTTCGCCAAGGCTACACTATTAATTCGACTTGAACAATAAACAAAAGAGTATATATATATGCGTGTGTGTGTGTGTGTCAAATACATGGTAGTGAGTGAATTGCATACATCACTTCTTCTCTATATAAACTATAAGTGTGCGAAATGTCATACTCCTCCGTTCGCGCAATTTTGATAAAAAGGGGTACAAAGTTTTTGCTTCAGGTATTATTACATAGCTGTGAAATGACTTCCACCATCACTTTTGACAACTCCCACAAGACGATTGTGAGCGTTGATATTTTATTATTAAAATAATCTGCGTATACATATTCCGCCTATTATTCCCACTAATGATTCTCTATTCTCTTTGATTACACGCAAACAGAGCTCATCACGACAACATTATCACATCTTTATTATTTCAGTCTAAATAGACCGCTCGTATTCATTATCGTCTACGAAAATTGCCTCGCATTTTTAAACGTTGAAAGAAAATCTTGACTTTTCACAACAACTGAATTGAACTCATTATAACTCGAGATAGATCGCGTCTTCCACACAAAACAGACTCTCTTGTTCATTGTTTGATTAAAAGCGACAATCTTGACTATGAAGAACGCCCAAGAGAATTCTTATGAATAAAAATATTCTTTATAAAAACGTAATCAATATGACAACTCAGTCTAAACTTGAGATGTTCTATTTTTTTTTTTCGTTACACAATTGAGTTATTGCTCACAAATAATAAATTAGAAGTTCATATATTAAAAGACCAATATTTTTGTACATTATACCACATTCTATTATGGTAACTTCTAAGTAAGGTAATTGCCCGATATTTGTTTTTCACATACTGTATGTAATACTTACAACAACTCAGAAGGGTTTATGGTAGTAAAAGAACAGCAACTGGTCACATATTTATGATCAGGGAACCTTACGGTTTCAACACATTACATACACTGACCTTTAACACTCGACAAGCATTTTTAAAACACCTCGACATCCCTCCAATTTTACAGTATATGAAACTTAGCATATTGGCACAACCGATAGCGGATTTAAGTCATTCATAAACTATTTTAATTAAAGGGTTATGCATGACAAGAATTTAATACATTATTGTTTAGAAATTTCAGATAATATTTTATATAAGATATTGTATAAAATATTATACTTAAAGTTTTATATGCAATAAAAATAAGTCGAACACAGTATAAATCTATCGCGTCTGCCAACATGAAAATAAAATGTAGTGATACCGTCTATATACAATTGAGAGGTTTGAATTATAATCTGTACACAATTATCACATTATACAAAGGATAAACATTGTAACAAAATTGTTGTAAATTATAGACAACTACTCTATATACAAAACAGGAGCTAATTACCGAATAAATAAAAATATAACATTATGATTCAATTAAGGAAATAGCGGATTGTATCGTTTAGAAATAAGAGGGTACATAATAAAATCAATTATTAACTTTAAAAAGAAACACGACAAGAACAAATATGCTACTCAATAACTGTAATAACACCCTGTTTTGGGGCTGCTCATCAATTGTATAACATTTTTTTTTAATTAATAGATAGCATATCATCTGTGCTTAAAGGCGATATAAAAATCTAGTTACCCACCTAATATTTAATGCCTAATTAAAATATGTTTTAATACAAATATGTATCAACAAAATATACTTATAAATAACTAGGATATGCCCGCGACTTCGTTCACGCTTGACGTGACATTCTCGTGGAATTCCCGGGCACAAACTACCGTGGCATTTAAAAAGATTGTAAGCCATTTTTTTAGAGAGAGAGCTGTATCGAAATAAGCTAATTGTTATGCACCAGAATAACTTCAAACCACTCCCAGAAAATTTTCCGCGGGATTCCCGGGATAAAACGTAACGCAGATTTTAAGTCTAAGATTTTATTGTCGATCAGCGACAACCACATCGAAATCGGCCCAGTAGTTTTTACGTGAATCCCAAACAAACAGACAAGCTTCAATATACAGACACGACATGTTTAGAATTTTATAATATTATTATAGATAAACCGAGTTTTTTGAAAAATCGAACCTGGTACTTGTACATTCTAACGAAGTATGCGCGCCGATTGTCAAAGAACAGACGCCGAAATATCAGCAGATCAAGCAGTCATACCTATATGTTTCACCAAAGAGTTAGATTTCTTAGATAGATAAATCTTGATCCTCCGCTTTCCACATCCAACCTCTAGTCTGTCCTGATTATCTTACGCAGGTCAACCGACCGTCAGTCAAGAATATATCTAGTATAAAGTTATATAATATAATATATATATAATATAATATGATCTAAGGCATCGAGCCTGTTAGGGAAAAAGATCGTAAGCAACCAATTTAGGATTATCACTTTTTTATTGTAACATACAGCTAAAATAATTTAGAACCTAATACAAATATCCTTACCCCACATTTACGTTAATAGCAAAAATACAAACAATATAATAAAACTCTGAAATCTATCCGTAATGTATAATTTTTTTTTTTAAAGTAACTCACCTATATAAAAATATATTTTGGTTTACGATCTTCTTTCCTAACCGACTAGATATTGTGATTATAAATTAGTAGAAAAAATAGACCACAAACTTCACTTTTTCATGCAAGTATTAGGTATATATAATAAAAATAATAACTCGCAGGGGGGCTTTATGGCGAAGCCTTAGTTGAGTAGCGACACCTCTAGGAGTGGAGATCACTAGAGCTAAGACTCAAGCTCCAGGGGTGGAAGTGATAAATGGCATCACGTCAGAAGTAGCTTCGGTGAACCTGCAGCCCACCTCTCTACACCCCTTAGCCACTCACACCCATGTTGCCCCTATCGTCTATGGCATTTTTTGGGGCCCATGCAGGGAGTGGCGAGTCACCGTCTGCCCATTTTTCCATGTTCCCCGAACATTGCGACGGGCAACACGCCATAGTCCCCATATTCCCAGACCCCTAGTACCACTAGCAGTTCACCCTAATAGTCCGGTACTTTCTAATCTCATTTCCCATAATAGTCCTACACTGGCCAGGGCCTGTCCTTGGGTGCATTATTATACGGTGTAGACAGGGATAATCACCGGACAGTGTCACGCCACATTTACATTAAATTTGTCAAGGGGCCTTTACGCATTGACCTTCCCATAGCCCCACGCAAGTCCTCCAAAAGTTCGGGCCATTTTTATGGCCAGTGGTCTTCAAAGACAGCCCATAAACGTCCCACAATTGGGGAACGGACAGTATACCCGCCACGCTTGTCCAAGGCGGCTTGGTAGGTTTGACACAGCGGTTATTTCGATGTGCAGGTTTCATCACAATGTTGTCCTTCACCGTTGTTAGCACGTGGTAATTGTAACAATATGCACATTAGATCAGAAAACTGCCTAAGTGCTGCATGCGTTCCGGCCAGGATTCGAACCCGCGCCTCTTTAGTTTAGGGACGCGTTTTCTAGCCATTACACTACCACGACTATATTAGTCTCATTTGGTATATTTTTAACGAAAATTACAATCTACAACAAAACACTTAAATATAAATTTAAGTGTAAATGTCTCTTAATGACACTGAGTACGATAGTAATCTGAAACTAACATTAAGTTTGAATTCATTATTATGAATAAGAGCCTGTAAAAATCACAATAGCAAGCATTACCTTTCATGCCAGTTCATTGTATGCGGTATTGCAAAAGTGCTATTGTTTAAATTTAAAAAAGTCATTAAGGAAAAGCCAACAACCAGAAATAAAGCTATATCGCGAATGAATGCTAACGAGCATACACCAAGAGGTTTCTCACACAACACATTATTTCACCCCTTTACGTCGCGTGCTAGCTTATCACGGCCATTCTTTGAATATGGGTTCATTATGCCAAATTATAGTTTTTATGTTGCAATTTGCGAATGTATGTATCGCTGATGAGCAATATTAACTTTTATTTCGTTCCCATGAATATTTACGATATTTACCTACTAAAACTACCTACCAAGAACGAATAATATCAATGTTTGTACCCATAATATTTTCTTAAGTTTTTGTAACTAGAACATTAGGCTCTCATAAAATAAAAATAACAAACATAAACAAAATTAAAATGAACAAATTGGGGGTAGGCTAAATAATAACTTTAACGTTACTTGACATCTTTGTCTTCCGTGATCACGGCTACTGAAAAGTGGCTGAAACGTCGAAATAAAAATCAAATAAAACGCCGTGCTTATACCGTTAAAACATAGTTTTAGTTATCAATGTTTCTAACAAATATTCTTTTAGACCAAACCCGTTAAATGAGATGTCGACAGTCATTATGTAAATGAAACCATTGGAAGTGACTATTAAAGGTCTTATTTATAGAGAGTTAGAGTAAGTTTGAACGCTTTTTTAAGAACCATAAAGAAGCGCTCAAACTTACTCTCTGTGAACAAGACCGTTATAGTGTTGGCATCCTAAAATATATGGCAGCTAATATGTATTTATAGATGTCATGAAAGCATAGTTGTAGAAATCACTCATATAATAATGCCATAATTTATTAGATTACTAGAGAATAAACCACGGGTCAAACTCTAATGCGTACCTCTTGTTTAAAGAACAGACGTTAATACTAGTTACATTGTATTACATTTTTGTGTTAATGCTATTTTCCTGTTCATTTTATATCGCAAACTTTCCCATCTCCCGACTTGAAAAGTATTTGTGTCTATTTTCGGTATTAAAACTACATTTAAACAAAATTACAACAAAACCGATCCAGTACTCCTAGTAGTTTTTCCGTGAAAGCTTAACAGACAGACAGATCGAGTTACTATCACACTTTTTAAAGACGATAATTTTTTATATCTTTAAACTTGAGAAATGATTACGTTTCCCATACAAACTTTCATTCTCGATTTCAATCCGTTCTAGTTTTATTTATCTATCCCCCGTCAATCTGTTTTTAAACTACAAAAATGACATAAATTCCTAAAATGAGTAAAATTACCAAAATAACCAAAATGATAAAAATGACCGCACCGTCCGCAGGTGGCAACCAGTTAAACTGTCGTTCTCAACCAGTGAAACTCGTGTGGTTCAATATTAAATCTATACGTGAATCACTCCGAGTAGCGGATGGTCACCAAATGGTGCATTCGCCATCCGCGCGTGGACAGCTTGCGAGCGAAGCGATCCGGTGCTGATCAAATGCTGGGTGGTTCTAATGAGCTATGAGCTGAAGAGTTCTGTAATCGTGATAAATATCTCAAACGTTTAGTTCCTCAAATTTAGTCACAGGACCAAAAAAAGCATTTAAATGAAAATACCCAACATTTAATTTAAATCAAATATGTTGTAATTGAATCAACTCAAAAATACCTTTAAAATTAAATGTAAAGAAGCCTTCAGTGAATAAAGACAAGCGTAATAGACAAACAACATTATAATTGAGCCTTACGTAACACAGCAAGAAAACAAATATCATTTGGTACACAAACATTCATAATTGAAGATAATTGCTAGCAAGGAACTACAGTGTGATTTCGACGGGGAAAGTGCTGTTAATATCTGAAACAAACTCGTTCAGAGGCGAATTTGCAATGGGAATTGTGATGGGGGACTTCATAAATATTTACGCATGCCATGCCCATGTATGGCGGCATGGTGTGTGAAGGGTCGGCTTATTATGTCCTGTTCCCTCATTACCGGTCCGTTTTATTTTCATAAAAGTTTATTTCCGCGGTGTAAAAACGGTCATATTTGGAGTGGACTCGTAATGATGTACTTGTAAATCGTCGGTAAATAAATTCTTTTTAACTGTTTAACGACTATTGCCATACACTTGCCATTTATAAATGAGTTTGATTGTATTCCGTAGACGGCCGATGAACCGACTATTATGTAATCTAATATAATTTATAAGTACTTTCGATCACAAGGCTAGACTTTGGATAGTTTTATCATTCCACGAAGTACGGGTCTGGAGTTTTTTTCTCCGACTATATCTAATTATGTCGCAATCTTATTCCTTTATTCTTCCTTTTATGATGTTATTCTGCCTATTCTTCTTTTCAGGTTATTGAATAAAATTTCACATTCTTCTCTACAAAACCCATTACTATTTATATCTTACGTTATAAAGCTTACAATTATCTTCTGTTTAGTTACATCTGCTTACATTCTATCTGCTTTTTAATACAATATATTGTTACGACCTAGTGCCGACAAAAGACAAATTCACACCTGTATACCATAAAAGCACACTTTATTACCTTTCCGCATTTGGACTTCTTTTGTTTACTTTGTGTTTAAAATTTTTAATTAGAAAACAGCCTATTGTGTATTTTAATCTTTTATGGCAGTCATTAGCCAGGTGTGTCGAGCTGATTCTAAGAAATTCAGTCTACACGGTCGGGCAGCCATATTGTATCGGTGCAGTATAAAGCAATGGCCCAATGGAGAGATGTGTTAGTCGAGAGATAACCACAAACGGAGCAAGACTTGTGTACATTCGGTAATCTATTTTAGTGACGGACTTTGCGCGTGTTATTGAATCGTGCGTTACGTTTGTACTGGTTGTGTTCAGTTATATTTGTATCTGTGTTAAGCATGTTTGTATAGTTCTAATAAGGTCTATAGTAATTCCAACAGCATTTTAATTCGAGTCCTGCAACTCATAACAATATTAATATTAATCTTATAATTAATGCAATATATATTTACTTATATATCGTTATAATAATAATTTTATTTGAGTCAGACTTGTGTCCATTTTTTATTAGTTACACAAAGACTTAAAAATTAATTGTTAGTAAAATAAAAAGAATTAAAAGTAACACACTTATTTGGCGGCTCGGTTTGACGGCAGCACATGCATCTTAACCCGGTAACGTTTTTACCAAATTGTCTACGGAACTCTAAAAATCCTGATCTTCTAAATTAGAGAAAGCAAGAAGACTACTTCTGTACGCTTGATATAAAATATATTAATTACATACTCATAATAAAAATCAATATTCGATAGTATGTCGATTCCCACATATTGTATTATAAAGTTAATGTCAAACAATTTTAATAATAGTAAGCATATTATGACGGCAATGCACCTGCCTTTTGTGCATTCCAGATTCCAAAGTTCCAGTCCCATATAAATCTTATCCTGTTTCCTGCGTTGTCATAAATTCCCAGTAGAAATACACGGAGTATTAATAATAATTAAAGCATACAATGCAACTTAAGGAAATCGTATTCAACGAGCATATTTTGCTATTAATTCATATTTATAAGTATATTATTGTATAAATATACTAGTGGCTTTGGGCTTTTGAATGTTTAAATTGGATTTTTTCACAATTTTCTGACTGAACCAAAAATCGAGAATTATCTATAATATTATAAAATTCTAAAGATGTCTGTAAATTAAAGCTATTAAAAAAAACTGGAATAGACTATTATATAAATGGCCAGATTAAAAAAAAATAGAATTCCAATGTGATTTTTCACTGATCGATAGCAAATTGTATGCAATAAAATGTGTGATATTTTTTATCCCGAGAATCTTGCGGGAATTTTCCCGGGAGCGGTTTGTACTTGTTCGGGAGCATTAAAATTAGCTCATTCCGACACAATTTTCACTAAAACGGTAGCTAACATTCTTTATTTAAATGCTGCGGTACTTTGTCTTCTGGGAATCCCGCGGGAATTTCAAGACACGAATGGACGAAGTCGCGGGCATGTCCTAGTTTATCTATATATTTCAGGAACGAGAAAGAACATAAGATATCTCAAGTTTTCTTTTTTTTTAAGTTTTATACTGAAGTATGTTACAGAATGACTTTTGAAGAATTAATGGAGTTCTAGCAAACAGTGCATATTCAATGAGACAGAGACACAATAAAAGTAAAGAAAAATATTATTACAGTTATAATAAAGATATGACGTACTAATTTTTATTTTCTTTTTTGCTGCAACATATCTCCATAAATTCCTTACAAGCTTGGCAAGATAAAAACGTTATACAAAATATAGTATAAGAGGTTGGAGCGAGATATGGAGATATATGGTTATGACAAACATCGAAACGCACCCTGTACACCGATGTAAGAAATATGCCAATGTCTGCCTTGAAAACGGGTCTCACTTACCTTGGTCTCCTAAAAATAAGTTAAATAAAAATTACCCCTCTCATCATTCCCATACATCAAGTAAAACTCAATAAATTGAAACCTCTACTACCTTGAAACTTCTACGGTCTGCTATCTTATATTTTAAGCTTTTTTACCTAGATTTTGTCAGATGTCTTTTTACACTGAATTTTTTTCAGCCCTTAGCCGTCATGGATACAATAACACTTAATGTTTTTCAGGTTTTCATTACACCATTTTGTGGCGGTGAATAGAATATAACTATTAATAACTATGAATAAAATAATAAATACAATTTTCTGACAAATTTTATCCACGTAGATGAACGAATTTCTGAGAAAATTACTGTGTCATACATAGACAAATAGACAGACGAACATACCGATATAACAAGTGTATAAGTGTTCCTGTGGAATCCTGAATTCAAATAAAAATCACTCTTATACCCGTTATATCGTAATTATAATAATGTTAATATTTGTTGATCTTCTTACAATCAAAAACTTGATCATCCGAGACATGATTTATTAAAGAGGCCATAACGTTTTCGACAACCGGACATTAAAAATGGCATTTCGGCCCCTCGTTCCCACGATCACCGGCGGGCAATTACAAGAGCATCTTGTTTTTGCAACGAGATTACTATCATTTTCCTCGATCTTTTAGTTACTTATCGATTCACCACGCTGTGACATAGTGTAACGGCTTCATAATATGCATATTGATCACAAATACAGTCTTTTATAGCTGGAGTACAGTAAACACATTTTAAACGTGGTTGGAAAAATGCTGGAATCATTATTTGATCGGTATAGTACTACGCTGTCACAGAATATCGACGTGAAATTGTCTCAAGCTAATCGTGTTTCGTGTATTGACTGACCCACTTCATCCTCCCCCTATTCTATTCCTCTATCTTATCCCCTCTATTGAATTCTTCTTGTCTGATCCCTCTATTCTACCTCTCCTATTCTATCACTTTTTCCTACCCCTTCTGTTCCATCTTAAAGGCTGGTAACGCGTTGGCTTCGCCCCTGGTGGTACAATAGTCTATAGGCGACGGTAACCACGTTCCATTAGATGGGCCGTCTACCTGATTGCCACCTTCGCAATGAAAAACAACCTGCCTGATGGTCCATTTGACAGAAATTGGTTACCGTCGCCTATAAACATTTGCAACTTCAGAGATGTTACCAGCATGCTGCCGGCCTTGGAGGATATTGAGGTTCTCTTTGCGTGATTGAAATATTTTTCGTGTAATATGGTTTATTAAGTCTAAACGTTACAGATGACTTTCTTAACAAATGGCTTGTAAATTAATATAGAAATTAACATACATTTCTTGAGAAATGAGCTTTTAAATATAAATCTTTATAAGATCAGATCTTATTAGACAACTACAAAATGTTTATTTAACATCAATGTGAACAAATGAACAATAAGCAATAAAATAAATAAAGATTAAATTAATATTAATAATCGAATACAATAAAAGAAAACTTATTTTTATTGTATTCTACCCATAGTCCTTCAAGACTATAAATAGACAACTTAGACCAATTACACAAGGAGACCAATTCCTTAAAAGTGTTTTTTTGTGCTACCTTGTGGTTTTCAAAATTTTGCACTCCACATTTCAAAAGTTAGTAGGGGAACATGTTTTACGGCTTTGGGATCGACTGTTTCATGTTCTATTTACTGTAAAAAAAACATAAAGAAACAATATCATAATCTTTAAGACCTATCTAAGAATACCCCACCTACCTATAAAGATTAAAAAAGATAATTTATGATTTTCCAACACCTTTGCACAATCGTAATATAAAACACATTTCCATGCAAAATTAAATCCATATTGACTCAGTAGTTTCTGAGAAAAATGGTTATAGCATACGTAGACAGATATATAGACACAGATATAAAAGAAGGCTTCCGCTGTTGCCAAAAATCAAGGGAACCTAAAAACCACGTATGAGGTTTAGCCTTAACGACCTTGAGAATAGTGGTCTCATTAACCTTGATTCGGAAAGATCGATGTATAATTTTATATTATAAGTAAGTCAGTTACTAAATTCTGATGATATTAATATAAAATACCGACGCCTTTCACAGTTATATGATTGTTAACTAAATTATTATGGAAATTAAATAGTAGGGTCGAGCTAACTAATTAGATGGTAATCATTTGTATAAATAGCAGGTGAATTCTAAAATAAAGAATAATTGGGGTAAGTAGGTATCATACAATTAAAAGGACTAATTAAAAGTATTATATTAATAAGATTTAACATAACTATAACTCAAGGTTTTTTATTAAGTCAACGTATTGAATTGTAATTTGTTTTTTTACTTATGTACCTATTCCTGATAAAAATACCTCGGTTACCATTTTTAATTAAACTCAATTGAGATAGTATTTTGTTATGTCCAATATAAAAAATTCTGAAGGAAGTCAAGTCTATTTTTAAGTTTGCAAGAACTTAAAAATAGACTTGGCTTAATTTTATCGATACGTAGTCAAACTAATAAATATCCGTTGACAATTTTTGAGATATGAGAAGTCAGTAACAATAAAGAAACTATAGTTTGGTAAATTTATTTGGGCGAAAATTTAACATTTGTGGGAAGCGAAGTAATACAAAGAGAATCTATTTTGTAAAGGGATTTATTGTGTGTTATAACACATAAATATAATTTTTAATATTGACAGTCCAATTCTTACAAATATTCCGAGATATTTAATTCACATAGTATTATATTTTATGTCTTGAACATGAAATTTTGTCAATTAAACCCTTTTTCATGGTTCCATAACTAAATCTTTAAAATCTTGGCACCTATACGGAACCCTAGATAGATTACGCACCTAGCGATGTTATAGTTATTTTAAAAATCTTTACAGGCAACTTTCCTTTTGCATGTTGTGGTAACTTATGGCCGCATAGTTTTTACTATTGTTGTAACAGTAATTAAAATGATTTTCATCATATAATTTTAAAAGTAATGTTAGTAAGATATTTTAATGACCGCTCTTTATTCTTATATTGTGTTAAATGCTAAATTGTAAAATATGTTATGTATTCAATTATAAATAAACTAGATGTTATCTGTGGTGTTATCGTGTTCTATAATGAGTATAACCGCAACTGAAACACTGAAACAAGTATTTCTTTATTTGTTAATGAATACCTAATTATGAAGTTGTATATAACTTGAGGAATTATGGTTCTTTTTATTTTTTGTTTTAGTGTCAGTTCTGATTTACAAGAGGTTTTTTTCTAATCTCATTCTTCATAAACTTTCCACTTACACGTTTATTAAAAAGAAAGAAAAAGATTTTATTAAAAAAAATAGCAATGTACTTACATTAATTACAAATCACAGTAAAAAGAAAGATACAAGTTTTAAGAACATGTAGAGCGCATTTTCAGCAAATGAGGTTTTCACTCAGCGTATTGCTGTGCCAGAGTTTTATCCGACACAACGCTGATTTTCAGTGCCACGATGTCAAAAATGACCCAGCTACAAACTAGTTAAGTAAAATTTTACTATAATGATAATTTGATAAATATAATAACTAATGTTTAGCTAAAATTATCATTATCATTCTTGTGCGTGTCACTAATATCAGGAAACATTCCAGTTATATCCACTGTGCGTAGAAATTATTTATGAAAAAATAGTCCCATTTATATTATACTTGGAAAAGAAAAATAAGATGTTTAATTTTATTCTAAGTTATTAATTTTTTTTTTAATACTATATATAGACAATACAATGCAAGAAAACTTAACTTATTCGTATTATATTCTACTCATAGTCCCTCAATACTATAAGTAGATTACTGAGCCCAGATCACCGTCTTCTATGGGCAAGGTGCCCAGAAGGCTGGCTACGTTTCCTCGCTGGATCGCCATACTGATCCGTTGGCCGAGGTAAGCACCAGCCCTCTGATCACCTGAAGAGTCAATGAGTCGTTTCGATAAATTTTGGTAGAGGCTCATGGCCTCAGGACCCCACGGTCCAAGCGTCTCGACAGCAAACGGCACAAATATATAACTCTCACTGAGGGTTGCATACTTGCGCCGCTTGAGTGATTCGGCTGTCAGCGGTGGCAAGCGCCCTCTGTAAGACATCATTCAAGGTAGCGTGGCGTGACCATCTGCCGGCACTGCGGCGGCAAGAAAGACCATGGTATCCCGGGCCGATTATCTATGTTCCACAAACGCACGTGTGTGGTGCACATATGCGTGAATCCAAGCGCAGATTTATAGCCAAAGAAAAGGAAGTATTATCCATTAATGTACCTATGTTTGGGGAGGGGATAGCTTGGAGCCAGAAACCAGCCATAAGAAAAATAATAATAACTGTATATTTTTGTCATATAATATATACGTTTCATAGACTATACAATATATGTTATTATTATCCTGTATTTAATACTGTACCTGTATAATAGTTCTTACTTTTTACGTATTTACAAATATTTAAAAATACTATAGGTTGCCAATACAAATTCTCTATAGCTATTTCTATATTTGATTGGTTTTTGGACAATGTATTTTACGTCTTTCATCCAGATACGATATGTGTCATGCAAAATGTAATTAAAATAAAATCCGTTCAACTATTTAGTCGTGAAAAGGTAGCAAAAGGGTTATGAGTATTGAATTATGAGTTATAGATTTAGAAATCAGAAAAGCAACAACTACCTATTAAATTCTTCTTTTAAATTCTTCCTAGAAAGAAGGTTTATCATCAAGTTCCGCAACAAAATAATAGTTACAACTTGGAAGGCGGTCTCTCGATCCCACGATTCACAAGGTTAGAGGCCCATCAAGTACTGTTAAAGCGAATTAAAGTGACATCTCCCGGTAACGGAGTGCCCGTTTTTGTAGGATCCATGTCCCGAGTGCCGCACGTTACTTGATGGCCAGATTCTTAGAACTTAACAGTGTATACAGGGCTGACACTTTCAAGTATAAAACTCTGTTAGATATCAGCGCATACATAGATTATTGTAATTCACCACAGGGTGTTTACAAAACATGAATCATGATTCTTTTAAACAGGGTCATTCAGTTTTGGATTGTTTCCAATTTAATGAATTTATTATCCCAGAAGTAATACGAAGTCCAGACTGTCGTCATTATTAGATACATTTCAGTGCTCGGCTCAAATTTTTATGTCTTAAAATGTTATGCTTTCTTTTATTGTGAAGCTAACAAAGAGGCAAACGGCTCAGCTCATGGACAGTGGCTACCATCGCCTAGTGACTTTTGAAGTGAAACTTCTTTAAAATCGTTGTGATTTGAAACACGATGAAACGAAAAAGCGAAACTAAAAAGAAATAAACACATAAATCTATAGGATTAACCCTGCAAGTGAATGAGATAGAATACATTATATTTAATAATTTAAACACTATGTTTTGAAGTTTTTCGTTAATACTTGAAATTTCCTATTTTAAAGCTTATGTATAATATAACGATATAATATATGAAATTTGACGTTCCAGAAATTTAGAATCCCTCCCACCCCTTTTCACACTTTCATTCACCTCTACTGCGTGTGAACTGTACATACACATATTTGTATTTTTTTTGAGACTAACTCTGCGAACTCTTATTCCGTACTTTTTTTACAATTTTACACGCTATATTATTTTTGTGTTATTGTGAATGACAACTTATGTTAGATTTGTTAGTGTGTTGAGGTGTACCTTAGATTTAAATTATACTAATACGTCTAGAAACGTTTGCAACACTAAGGACTAAGCCAGCGCGTTGTCAGTCAGGATGAGATAAAAAGCATGGGATAGGAGGGTGAGAGAGTCAGGAGGAATAGGATAGAGGGGAAGGGATAGAGAAGACTGGATAGAGGAAGGAGTAGTGGGCCATCGGAACTCTCATTCATCGCCCGAAACACGACTAGTTATCTAACTAGTTATATCTTTATCCCAAAATCCCAACAAACATTTAAAGAGAAAAACTCCCAATCTGGAAACCATACTTCTCTCCGTTTTTGGGTTTCCAATACCTAATTGCGAATAAGGAACCATTATGATCTCATCCCGTTTTAATTTTGTCTGTGTGTCAGAGTTGATTATCAGTACATAGAGATGTGTTTCACATATAAGTAGAAGTATTATAGATCCAATTTACGAAATATCTCTTTGAATATTGATAAGGGGGCTTGAAAGATAAAATAGAATTTTTAAAGTTGAGTAATATCATCGAGTGAGATATAAAATAACAAATAAATGCTCAATTATGCATATTTCACACTGGCATATTTGGAAAAAATATTTGCTAAATTTTTTAATCTGTTTTTCGACCTGTAATCAAAATAATGTAACAATATCAGTTTATTTAGTTTCAACAATATAAAAATTCCTTGCAAGCAAATGTTGTTAAGATAAAGGTCTTGAGTTCACGTACCTCCATGAATCGGATGGATGCACAGCAACAGACAGGGCTCGTCTCCGGGCTCCCGACAGCAGTCGAGAACATCCCGGCAGTTGGTTTGCGGAGTGACTGGCACGTGGGTCGGCGCCCAGCCAGCGCCGCTCTCGCACCACACTCGCAATATCATCTGAAACACATAAAGACAAACGTAAAGCCTTTAGAATTGACCACACCTGTGGTCTAGTGATCTAAGCGCCTAGTTCACTAATGCCCAGAGCGCTTAGGTTCGATTACTGGCGTGGTGTATTTCGTTATACCAGAGGCTTGGTTCTCCTCGGCATGACTAGGTCGTTGGGCCGCCGCCTAGCAGAGTTACTAGAGTTGACTAAGCCACTTGTCCGCAACCCTGACAATAGGTACAAGAAAGAACAAAAAAGAGCTTGAGGTCGGTCCCTGTAATTTATTTCTCATAACATCAATTTTTATTTCATCGTAAGGTAGACGCTAGACATTCGT
Organism: Dendrolimus houi; assembly: GCA_039645545.1. NCBI lineage: Eukaryota > Metazoa > Arthropoda > Insecta > Lepidoptera > Lasiocampidae > Dendrolimus > Dendrolimus houi. The sequence goes on from CM077132.1 coordinate 14,275,015, forward strand.
ATTTTATTGTTGAGATTCACGAAATATACAGATTTGTATATATTATCAAACAAGTGATAATGCGCAAGCGAGATATCGAACTCCATTTAAGTAGTCCCTTAAGACTTTTTTCCAATAAATTCATCCAAAATAAGCCTATACATATACATAGATTCGTTTTTTAATTTTTTTTATTGCATGAGTTCAACATTGAGTTCCGACAGCCCACCTGCTGGAAAGCGGTTACCATCGCCTGTGGACATTTGTAACACCAAAAGTGCTACCAATGTGCTGCCGCTCTCCAAAGAGAAGCTGGAACCTGGCCACTGATTCCGGAACACAACTCAAGGTTGTTATGGCGACATACTCTAGACTAGGGGTGGTAGCCATCCAGACATGTAACATTATAGTTATTATAATAATATGTTTTAGATACTGGTAGATACTCTTCTTTAGAAAATTGTAGTTAAACTTTGAAAGTTTCCAAACTAGAGGTGCTAAGAATTTTCCATGCACTACACTATGAAAATAAACTGTCATAGAAACTCAGTTTAAGTTTTAATAACTTTTATCCTTTTGATTTTGGGTGCGCAAATTTACGATCCGAATAGCATGAAACTATTACATTTCCGAAATAAAATAAAAAAACATCTTACCATTGTAATACAATATACCAAATCACATGAACAATCAATTTTACATGGTAAAAATGTTCTACATTTCGTCCGGCTTATTTATCAAGATAAACAGTTCCCTTAAAAAAGGAATAACCAATTCGAACAGTTGGAACGTTTTAGGGTATTATTTTAAACTAGCTGATGCCCGCGACTTCGTCCGCGTGGTGCGGTTTTTTAACTATCCCACGGGAACTCTTTAATTTTTCAGGATCAAAAGTATCCTATATGTTGACCAGGGATATAAGCTACCACCATACAACATTTCATTTAAATCGGTCCAGTCGTTTCGGAGATTAGCCGGTACAAACAGACAGACAGACAAACAGAGTAACATAAAATTAAAAAAAATCTAAATTCGTTCTATTTCACTTCTTACATCCCCCTGACTCGATTTTTAGCATTTTTTTTTTCATTGTACAGAAATTCGACCTCTACAGTTTTATTATATGTATAGATTAACGTTTAATATTATTTTTACATATTTAAAATTAAAAATTACTTTCACATTTTAAATTCAAATTCAAATATATTTACTTTCATAAAACATAATTTAAAAGTTGTGTTACAGTAGTTATATTTATTAAAATAATATAATTAAAAACAATTAAAATTAAATTATACCTACAAATAACTCCCAGTTTATTTTTTTAATAACAAATAATTTATAGGTCCTAAGTCACCATCAGTTGGGAACGTTACCGAAACGTTGGGCGCGTTACCACGTTTGATGTTGAATGGCAACGCTTATGTAAAAAATACAATTATTTGCCCATTACTTCGTCCAAGTCAGCTAAAAGCAAAGATCGTTAATGTGAAAGAAATATTCGAAACTATAGGGTATTTTGAATTTAATAACGAAGTTATAAAACGATATATTGATAAAACAACTGCCGCAAACTTCAGTAAAAGGGTTTTGAAATGTCACTGTCAGCATTAGACAGTCAGTTGTAAATATATTAACTATTAAAAAAAAAATCAGTCTGCTTTGATCTCGTAACAATTTATTTATTATTAAAAAAAAAACTAAAATCCGAATGAATCCTAAAACTATTGATGGACATGAACATTCGTTCAATTTTAAATTTTTACTATAAGAATTTAAATTTTTACTATAAGATAAGCATGATTAGTTTTCATAACAGCCCCACAGTTTCACAAAAATACTTTCTTGCAATAAAAAGTTTTGCAAGCATGGTACACTATCCGTTGCCAATTTCCTCGAAATCAGTCCATTAATTTTGAAGCGAGAAATTATCTTTAAAAAATTTATAAGGTCACAAGACAATAAAATTGCCGACAATGTCAGCTTTTCATATTAAAGCTCTAATATTTTTCCAAAAAAGAGCAATACAAAATATATATAAGTGTATACACATTTATAAGTATATGAATAGAAATAAATAAATTATTAAATAGAATTATGCTCAGGCAATATTTATATTTCATGTAAAGCCACGGCACTTTCACAATTAGCTTCTTGAATCAAATTTATTTTTCCTAATAAATGGAAAGATCATATATAAGTTTTATAAAAAAAACTAATTTTTTCGCTATAATTAAAAAGTATCGTCATATTAAAACAAATTTTTGATTTTTTTGTAAAGTACTGAAAACACTCCAATCCCGCGTGTGACGTCATTATGATAATTTCTCATACAAACTCATCGTAGGTCCGTAACACATTGCGTGAGAAAATATTATAGTGACGTCACACGCGCACTTTGCGTATTTGCGGCACTCTGTTACTTCGGGTTCCAAATTTTATTTTTAATTTGATATAACTTTTGAATTATAGCGAAAATTTTTTTAATAGAAACAGTTTGTTAAAAACCTTATATATGATCATATTACATCTGATACTATATATTAGATGATTATGATATGATATTATTACAAAAAACTAATAATTTAGTAACACAAATTTATATTGTTGTAAAGAAAATTATTGATCTGCGTTCGATGAACGATGAAAAGTATGAAACAATATTCAAAGTAAGAAGGAAGGTACAAACTGAAATTTACTAAAAACTTTTATCTTAAACGTGCTTTATTGGCAGCTGAAAATATTGTTCAAGAAAACCGCTTTTAAAAGCTTAAGAGTAAAGCAAGCACTCCAGGTTTCTTATCGTTAAGAATATAATACGGCAAAAGCTTTCTGTGTCGGATGCAGTTTGAACAGTTTTCTGTAATACTCTGACTTTTAATACTTAAGAAAGTCTAAATGGTCCTACCACATGGAAGAAAATAATTTTGTGAGAGAATATGATAGGATTTTTGATTCTAATTATTTCTAACGTCTCAAGTACCTATGACCTGGTTTTCAAATTATTTCTATAGATGTTCTTCTTTTTCTGATAATTATGGTACCTAAATAGATTATCAACTATACGACATTTGGGTCATTTGAAGCTACAAATTCTTTTCCCAACATATTTTCAAAATGTCGCTTAAAAAGAAATAGTATTCACCCCTCGATACAGGAATGACAATCATCAATATAAAAAGCGAAACTGAAACTAGTTCTAGACTTAGATAATAAGACGAGGCACTTAACTTTCAAACTGAAACTTTATTTTAAAACATTTTTGAAGTGAAACTTCTTTAGAATAGTTGTGATTTGAAACTCATAAATCTTTAGGAATAAGCCTGCGAGAGAATGAGATACGAGTTACATTGTGCAGCACAGATAAGAGATACAATAAGATCAATTAGGACCGAAAAAAAACTGATAATAATATTTTTTAGACTAAAACAGTCAAAAATTGAAAGTGATACTTAAGAAGTTTATTTTGAATTATAATATGTTGATGGATGTAGGCTAAAGGAATTATATTTATATTAATAAAAGTTAGAGAGGAATTCTCTGAAGTTTCACTTCTATTGCGTGTTAACTGCACACACACACAATTTTTTGTAAAAGCAAATATAAATACGGGCTTAAGTGATTATCAAGAATAGCGGTTAATTCCTAAGGTCATCAGACAAGGAACAAACAAACATCCATTTACTTTTACATTTATGTATTAATAATTATAAGAACTATTTCAAAAGGTTAATAATGATAATGCCGTCGTTTAAAGAAAAATAGATTACGGAAGAAACTCATTAACATCCATATGATAATTTGTGAGATTTTATCCTCGTATTTTTTTATACGTATAGACACTTGTTATGTTTGTTTATTGAATAGGAAGTATTGCAGTACAAATTTTTACCTTGTAAATCTTCATGCCAACTGTTACCAATTTAACGGAATTTTCGCTAATTAGACACAAAACTAAAACCTATTCCTATTCTCATAAAATTCTCACATATTCAATAATAATAATCATCAATCTACCTATAGAATTATATTATCTAAGTTAAAAATATGTGAGAACTTTGACAACTAAATTAAAAAACTTGATAAATATGTTTAAATACTCCCTATTCGTATAGAAATATATATATTTGCAACGCGATTCAATAAAGTAGTTGCTAATAGCCGTTGATAAAACACAATTCCATAAATTTTGAACCACTTTACTGAAAGTAACTAGGAAACTCGTAGTAATATATTAACCAATAAATATAGTTACTTCTACGAAATTTCTACTTTGCTAGTTGGCAAACTCAAGACGCTGAGAATATGGCAGTGAAACACTAACGAGTTGCGAACTACCGCCTTCGTTCAAACGGTGCGACAGTGCCGCCACCTGTAAGGAAACTAACGGAAAATCACATACTTGATCACACATGCCATAATTTCAGTGCAAACTTCGTGAAACTGCACCGAGTACAAAGAGCTATGATGTAATGTTAATTAACCATAGAGTAAGTACTTATTTATTTATGGTCCCTCACGATGCCAAGTTTACATTTCTTGGGCCTACCTCTCCTACTTGGACTTTTTTTGGGATTGTCTTTTTTTGTGACACTATTCTCGAGCCTGGAGAAGGCTTTACACCCAGGGACGTGTGGTACTCTTGAACAGCCGTATGCCCAACGTGACCTCCGAGCAGAGGCCAACGAGGTTGTCGACCGTCGAACTACCAACTAAACCTAAACCTGCGCCCCTATCTCACTCGCTTTTATGAGACGCCACAGGAAGTAGACCAACTAGGTACTGCATATGTGACGTCCCAACGCTTGTCTGATGAGCCCAGGGTGTACTGCGGGGGAGGAAACCCTCTTCAACAACAGGGGTAGGAAGTCCGCAGGAGCCCGTTCCGCGCGGCCCCCTGTGCTGAAATCGTGGAGGGAGGAGATGTGCGTAGCGACGCCTCCGGCGCCGAAGCCGGTTCCTGCGAACAGGGTCCGCACACGCACTCTCTTCCCTTTGCCTCTCCAATGCCTCTTTCTGGATCATGACCGACTCACAAAAGGAGGCAACCGCGGACCAATATTTTTTGCTGGCGAGCATGGCTTTCACCATACCCTCCACTCCTACCTGAGCCTAGTGTAAGCAGTAATTTTCCCCACATAACTAGCTGGTTTCCGTAAAACGAAGCCGTACCAGCGTAAGTGACTCTTGACTTCGAGCTGAAAACTCCGCAAGCAGAAGTTTTTAAACGCGGTCCTTATATCACTCAAGTACATGCCATACTGCACTACCATAAGAAAAGGACATGTCTAATGATGGGTTTATATACCTGCCGTTTTAGCTTAGCAGGCATTTTGCTAATGCTAATAACACCACTCACCTCACGCCATTTGCGCCAATGGTGAGATACGAACCTTGACGTCGTAACGTCCTCGTGAAATTCAAAAAGTGGTCGTTGCTGTAACCGAATATAGAATATTATTTAATCCAGAAAAGGCAAAACTTTCGAGATACAGATCGAAAGGTTAATGTTTAATAAATAAATAACAAACATTTAATAGTGATAGGTACAATTTACATAACAGGAGCACGACATAACGTCGCCATATGTTTATGATTATCCCCATATGTCTCAATTATGTCGGAACACTCCCATTCTTGAAACAATAATCTTGAATGGCACTATTGTTTCTAAGCTCGTGACAAGCACAATTTTGTATGGATGGATGGATACCATAACATCCCATAAAATACAATATATTTAGTTATACATGAACAAATACAGTAATGTTGTAATTTATAATGGCTATCTTCAACGAGTGATAGACGTTATAGCAAATACATAATATACTTATGGCTTGACGAATTTTTCACTTTAAGAAAGTTCACATTCTTAAAGTGACATACAGGCGAAAAAGACCTTTGAGCGAAAAGTAAGTGAACTTGCTCGCACATCTATCACTCACTCAATATTTACAATTTGGAGATGCACGAAATAAAAGTTTTCTTACTATTGTAAATCTATTCTTCTGACTTTTTGAAGCGAAATTTATTTTTCTATATTATATTTTGGACAGTTTTCGAAACATTGAAACATTATTTATTACTAGGATATGCCCGCGACTTCGTCCACGCTTGACTTGGAATTCCTGCGGGATTCTCGGACCACCAAATACCGCAGCGTTTAAAAAAGAATGTAAGCTGTCGTTTTAATGAAATCTGTGTCGGAATAAGCTAATTTTTATGCACCCGAACAACTTCAAACCGCTCCCAGGAAAATTCTCGCGGGATTCCCGAGATAAAAAATATCACACATTTTATTACGTAGCTACCGATCAGTGAAAAAACCGGTAGGCGCTGGATGAGGAAGTCAGAGGACAGGGATGAGTGGCGCCGACTTGGAGAGGCCTACGTCCAGCAGTGGACTGCGAATGGCTGACGACGATAGTGGAAAAAATTGCATTGGAATTCAATTTTTTTTATCAATCTAGCCATTTTAAATCATTCCCAGAAAAATTCCCGCAGGGTTACCAGGACGAAAAGTAAAGCAAATTTTTAGGCTAAGAATTTGCTGGCGATCAGCATTGTAATTGGCCTGGTAGTTTTTACTTGAATTCCGAACAAACAGACAAAAAAGGTAAAAAAAATTACATCGTTTATATAGTGTATTCCAATTGCTTTTTTAATAGCTTCAATGTACAGACACGGCATATTTAGAATGTTATAATTTTATAGATGGATATTCAGCCTCCTATAATCAGCTTTAAAAGCGATTTTTCGACGTTTTTAATGCTAAACTCGGAAAACGAATCGCTGATATGCTGATCCAAAATGACAATATTGCCAGCCGTCTGAAGACCTTCATGGCCCAGTGAACCTGGACGGGTTTGACTAAAGTATTTTTAGTCAAACCTAACCTAACCTAACTTTTTAGTTAAACGTCGAACGTGAAATAACCTGTTTCGGGCTTTGTCTAGTCGATCCTAGAAGCGACTAAGGCAGGCTTGGTCAAACGTCGATTCGTACTGCACTTGTTACATGTTTAATGACTGTATAAATTAGTCTCTCCTAGGTTAGACAAAAATTCGTTAGTCAAAGGCAGAAAGACGTCATTTATTTGGACTTTGACTAAGACTTTATGTCAGACCTGAGGTTTAACTAGTCAAACCTAGGAGCGCCAGAGCTTCGATGTTTGACTATAAAATATACACATACATCATCTGTCTATATTTAATGTCATCAACAATATCGAATCTCAAATAACGCATTAAACGGCCTATATATTTAATATTATCGTAAATGAAGCCGCACCTTATGTTTGGTGCACTGATGACATTTAAACATATGAAATGTCGGAAATGATCTCACGGTTTATAAAGAGTTCCAAATTAAAAACATACAAAGTAGTGACATGTGTATAGGTAGTTATAAACTTAAACAATTTAAATTCTAAATTTGAATAGCATGTACCTACACTACACATATACAAAGAGGAAACGTGCTCGAAGGTATAATACGAATAAAGAACGGATATAAAAATCGCGTCGGTAGGAACAGCGGTCGGCAGCTTCCGGTGCCTTTTAAACGAGTTTAACCTTTTGTGTTCCAAAGAGAAATAATTCCACGTAACGTTCTCTCCGAGGGGACGAGTTTACGGGAGATTATTATGGGATTACGACCCGAAATTGCGGACATAAATAACTCGTACTAAATTAAAATGAATCAAATTGTTATAAATAAGTATTATATCTGTCTTCTTTTTTTGGTGTTCTTATGATTTTGGTTATTTTTTATTTTTTGCATGAGTTCAACAGACAGGCAGACGGCCCACCTGATGGATAGCGGTTACCGTCGCCTATGGACATTTGTAACATAGATTTACTGCCAAGTGCTACCTAGTATCAGTGGTTTACTTAAGTCTAGTTTTTTTTTAATTACGAAGCTGGCAAACACGCAGAGGGCCCATCTCACAGAATATGGTCACCGTCACCTCTGGATGTTTGCATCACCAGTGTTTTTTTACTTTTATTGCAGGAGTTCATCAGACAGGCAGACGGCCCACTTGATGGAAAGTGGTTACTGTCGCCTATGGACATTTGCAACACCGAAGGTGCTACAAATGCGCTGCTGCTCTCTTACAGGAGACTGAAACCTGGTCACTGATGCCGGAACACAACACAAAGCTATTATGGCGGCATACTCTAGTAGTGAAGCCAACAAGTTGTCAGCCTGGGATAGAGGCGTTAAGATACCTCGCTCCGGGGCTTGGTAGAGGCCATGCTCTGGAGCAAACGTTGGTGGCAAGCCGTGACCTCCTTCTGTGAGCAAATTATGGAGTAGAGTCCGTATGCGGACCCCATCTGGAGATCGTGGGTACCGCTACGCGCAGCTCCTCCCGTAACCCATCACAGGGGGCCACGCGGACCATTAGGCGATCCCATGGACTTCCCCCCTGTTGGTGAAAAGGGTACCCTTCCCCGGGGGTGCCCTATGTGAGAGCCAAGCTTTGGCTGTCACAGATGTAAGACCTATGATTTAGTTCCTGTGGCACCCCGTAAAAGCACATAGGAGACGGCCCATGTTAGGTTTAGTGGGTAGTCTCTCAACCATCTCCCATCCCTCCGCTCGGAAGCCACGGCGGGGATACGGTTAGGAGTCTCACACATCCCCCTCAGGCCCGAGGATGGTGTCACAAGAAAAGACGTTATCCTGCGTCACCAAAACAAATGAGGGATAAGCTAGAGGAATCGGACAAAAGAAATGTTTCTCGAGGGGATATCTTGCATTATCTAGAATGAAAGTATTATAATATGTCCATATTCAGTCTCTAACGCATAATTCTATGTGTCTCATTTAATTTATACTCAACGACAAAAGTGCCTTTTCCTTTGAACCTTTCACCATTTGAGACCGTAATACTTTGTGTATTTTTTCTCTATTTTTATTTTTTGCCATACGTACAACCAAATTTATTCTCGTTTTTTACAATTTTACATGTTACTTTTATTAAATTGATTTATTAATATTATTTTATTCATTTTTGACTGATAAGGCCAATAACAAAATATGTTTTAACCTTGGACAGTTTTATGTTTTTATCTAAGGTTGTAACTAATAGAATCCACCATCAAAAAGTGAGAAAATAATGACATGTAGCTCAATCTACTCATGTAGGAATTAAATGCTTTTAGAGTTACGTATTTTCCTAAACGATTGCCATTCCTGGTATTCTTCTTTCACGATAGAAAGTAGATACCCGGAAATGTACCCAAGATCCTATAAAAAGCAAGTACATCGCATTCCGATTCATTTCAATTTGAAATTTTATGATGATTAGACAGCTATCCTATGACTACTTGATAGCTTGACAAGTTCCCCGTTCTTGCTACATTCCGACTAGACGTTTGTCAGTTCGATAGATAGTAAACCAGACATTATTCTAAATAAATAGTGTATATACAGGAGTCCATAACATCAGTTAAGGTTTATGAAATTTATTTCTCAAAAGTTCACAATTCACTTACAAAGAAATAATCAGTTACATTAAGGATCTTCCTAAACGAAGTTCGCTATCTCGCTTACGTATTTTTAAAAATAATAATACCTATTTATTTTTCTCAATATAAATATATATAATAACTAGCTGACCCGGCAAACTTCGTACCGCCTCAGAATAATATTTTTTCATATTTACTCACCTTTTAAACTTACCTTCCCTGGACTTCCACAAACAATTGAAAATCAAAATAAGCCAAATCAGTCCAGCCGTTCTCGAATTAATACTCGAGAACTAACAAACAGATATATATATATATATAGATAAAGTTGTATAATAAAGGTGTGTGAAACTGGTGTCTGAAATATATAAGTATTTACAAGAAATGTGTATGGTCAATGGTGGTGGTCTGTCAATCAAATGGTCAACAGTGTTCCACACCATGGCTACCAAGAATACAGGATTATTCACATTAACTTAAACAAGCTTACTAAGATAGGAAACAAACAATTATTAGAAAGAAAACTGTATGTGTTGTGTGATACACACACACGTGTATGTATATATATATGCATACGAATTCATAGAGATAGACGAATATAGCGACAAAGATAGGACGATTTTTTTGGCAAGGCCGTTGCAATTTTCACAAGAACATCGTCATGGTAAGGCCAACGAATTTTCGCTAGCACATGCCAGTTTAAAACCAAACTGATGTTTTAGGCCCCTAAAATATGTCATTAATATCTGTTAAATCTGTTCGTCCTATTGTGTAACTGTATTTTAAATGTTATTATTATTACACATCTCCGAATAATTAAAGAAAAAGGAATAGAAAAATAATGATCTATCATTACGCAACTCTTAATGACAGTCTTCATAATTTTCTTCGAAGAGCCAACCAATTATATACCGATTGGAAATCAACTATTATCTAAACATGCAATAATCACGTCTTTAAACCACAAACAAGAACTTATATACTGAATGTTATCGGTTTCTAATTTTAAAAAAAAACCTGTTCCTTGGATATCAATAACCCTGCTTCCTTTATTACATGAGCAATAAGTCTTTACCAGCTGCTTACAAGCAGATGTCGGCATAATTACTCTGGAGGGTGACTGGCTTTACGCGAAAATCTCATTATTTTGTTAAATTCAGCGTATTTAAACATATGTCTATAAAGGGTATAATTGTATAAGTTACTCTCACAATTGTTTGTTTAACGGTCTTATTCATATTGAGTTAGAGTAAGTTTTTATACTTTTTTATGAATCTTAACGAAACCTAGAAACTTACTCGAACTTCATATGAATAAGACAGTTAGTCTATATATATATATTAAGGTTCAGATATCTAAAAGGAAAAATAAAACTTTATAGTCTAACTACGCTGTATGTCTGTGGGTCATAGACATATAGCTGATTGGTTCAGAATCTACTACGTATAGCAATATAAAAGAACCCTATGTCGAAGTGGAAAAACCAAAGAAGGAAGTTTGTTCCATAGCGTGCACGAATAACAAGAACGATTAAGCGACGTGTACGTTCATCTGCTAAGCATCTAGAAAATCATCACGATGTCCCAATTACAGATATATATATATATCTTCTTTTCACGTAATAAAATATTAAGGCTAGGGGTGATACGACTGTCTTAATATTAAAAATCTTGGTTATAAGGGTATTGCTACTCACCGGAATCATTTTTGGGGGACATGTGTAATCTTCCCCTTATATTGCGCCACCACTGAAACGAAAAAAAAATTTAAGCAATTACTTTTTTATTTACTCCGATGAAAACAGACTTTCTCCTTGGCTTCGGTAAACTTTGTGTGTAATCGTGTCTAAACTTTGAACTGAAGGCAATTGTCGGAACTATAATCTCGGAAAATAAAAATAATAATTATATCAAAATGTAGTGGAACACTTACAAGCCAATAGATGGCGCTTTGCAATAATAGAGGTCGCAAACGTTTCCCGAAACATACAAAGAATATATACAAATTTCCAACTGTAGCCTCGCTGGAAGACCTTCCTTTGAGACGGAGGAGCATTCCATCTAGCTCCTCCACCCTATACGAGGCACTCCCCTCAAAAAAGATAGGTTTTAAACACTTAGTCTGGCCATAAATACTGTTACAATTAAAAAAAAAACAACATTTAATTTTAATTAAAAAGAAACATTTGAATTTGGAATCTGTCATTTTTATATGATTGTTCATTGTGATTTCTCATTTTGGCGCCAATACATTGTACAACATTATGCGAAATTAAAAGGGAGTGGGGCGATAAAGAGAACCGAATCGCTGTGATTGTATTACACAAAGTAAGTATGGAGCCAAATACAATTTTTAAAACTCTCCATACGCTTGGTTTTAGTCAAATGTTAGTGTACCGGGCTATTAATAGGTACAATGAGACCTCCCTGTTTGTGACAGAAAAACATCTGGCCGTCCACGTAGTGTTCGTACGAAAAAGGTGGTCAAAGGGAAAGAATTGGAAGAAATCCTGTCCGAAGAAAGCAAAAGATTTTATCTCGGGAGATGAAGATATTACCTAGAACCATGTCGCGTATTTTAAAAGATGTCTTAGAACTTGCAGCCTATAAGAGACGCAGTGGTCATTTCTTAACTCATAATTTAAAAAAGAATAGGGTGGTAAAATCGAAACAACTACTGACGCGGTACGCAAAGGGAGGTCACAGAAAAATTGTGTTTACGGATGAGAATTTTTTACAATCAAGCAACATTTTAACAAACAAAATGACCGTATTTATGCTCAAAGCTCTAAGGAAGCTTCTCAACTAGTTGACAGAGTGCAACATGGAAATTATCCGTCTTCAGCGATGGTTTGGTGGGGTGTTAGCTATGAAGGAGTGTCTGAGACATATTTTTGTGAAAAAGGTATCAAAAAATCGGCACAAGTGTATCAAGAAACCATTCTTGAGAAAGTAGTTAAGCCCCTTAATAACACCATGTTCAATAACCAAGAATGGTCCTTCCAGCAAGACTCGGCGCCGGGTCATAAAGCTTGGTCCAAGCAGTCTTGGTTGGAAACGAACGTTGCGGACTTCATCAGAGCTGAAGACTGGCCGTCGTCTAGTCCCGATCTTAATCCACTGGATTATGATTTATGGTCAGTTTTAGAGAGTACGGCTTGCTTGCTCTAAACGCCACGATAATTTGGAGTCCCTAAAACAATCCATACGATTGGCAGTGAAGAATTTTCCCATGGAAAGAGTGCGTGCTTCTATTGATAACTGGCCTCAGCGTTTAAAGGACTGTATTGCAGCGAATGGAGACCGCTTCGAATAAGCTTTTTATATTTTAAATTGTTTTATATTTATGTATTAAACTAACAGACTGTAAAACTTATAAATGTTATTTGCAATAGAAAAAAAATATTTGTTACAATATTTATGGCAAGACTAGGTATAGAACAGGTGGAATGACGATATTTTTGTAACAATGGATATTGGATACCTAACCCTAAAAAGTACCCTACGTTTAATACTGTTCTTCAAAGTACATTAAAATTCATGATAATAATCGGATTACTCCCAAGCGCTTTTAAGAAAAAATAAACCGATACACAAAGGATTAGATAGATAATACTTTATTGATCACCAAAGTAACAGACACAATAAATGAATTAATTACAATATGTTTAGGCAGAAAATAGGCGGCCTTATCGCTTAAAGCGATCTCTTCCAGGCAACCGAACTTATAGAATATTCGTAAGATAATCTGACGATGTAGATGGTGCATAAATTCAGATGTTTCTAGATTTTTAAAATACGTACCGGATTTTTAAGATAAATACATGCATGCATACATACTTATGAGATATATTTTACTGATAAGTAGTAATCATATAATACAACAGTTACTCAGAGGCGTCTGTATAGAATAAATAGTAGAAATTTCATTTAATTTTATATCAATAGTTATATTATTTTATTTTACACTTTTATTACGTTTAGTTAGACAAATATACACAGCTATATAATATTTATTAAGTTAAGTAGTTAAATATACATTTTAAGTTTAATTAGATTTATAATGTCCAACATAATACATACACATACACACAACACTTCACACTTGCACATATACACAGAGACACACTCAAATAAAACAAAGTCGGAAAGCATACGAACGGGCATATAGTAAAATTAAGGTTATATAGGCCCCGAAGAACGTCAGGGGTAAACAGGCGACACCAATAATAAAAAAAATATAATATAACAGTTAAATAATTACTCATAAATAATTTAGATGTATTTTTACATAACTCATAAAAATATTCTTACAAAGTATTGAACAACAAACCTAAGCAATGTCTTTTAAACAATCAGTAATAAAGCGCTAAAAGCAAAACTGTTTAGGCAAATTGATCATGTCCCGCTGTTATGGGCAAAGATAACCGGTTGTTGTGCTCGTGACCCGATCTGGATATATAATGATAGGAAGCTGAATGGCTACCGTTGAACTACTTTCTTTCTACACGCTATGCAGATGTCTATCTAAGACCTAATAATTAAAGCTTAAGGCACGCAAACTCAAAGCGGTATTTGACAATACTCGGTATGATTATCATATCATAATTGCGGCTATACTCTCGCCTTTCTAACAGGATAATCAAGTCACAGATTCTTATATAAACATAGTGAAGTAGAGCCAAGAGAAAAATAATACAGCTTTGTCTGGAAATACTACATACAAATAACAAAACATATTTTTATATGCCACATACAACACAATATAAATAGAGTAGTAAAATAACAAAAATCTTAAAATTTAAGATAGCTAATTGCTCATAAATATTGTATACAAAATTGTCTTTAAAGTAGATATGTAGATGTATCATTAGACGAGTCAAAAAAATCATAATGATGTTCCATGATAATTTATTTTATTAAAAGTCAAGCAATGGAGATATTGTTGCTAACATTCTGTATCTTCTGTGATGCCCCTAATCATAATATAAAATACAGAGCTTAATGTACGTGTTACTTTTGATAAAATTTTCTTTACTGAGTCAGCAGCTAAATAAATCAATTAAAATGTTCAAATATAGAATGAGAAGTACTGAACGCAATGGAGCATGTTAAGGCGTTGTTGGCATTTAATCAGTGTATAATAAACGAGTTATGATTTGAAACAGTTGTCGTTCAGGGGCTAGGTCGGGGCCAGACAATGGTTGGCCCACGCCCTGCGGAAGTGGGCGAATGTGCGTGGCCCATAATGCGCAGCGTTGTCACAAGCCCATTCATATTATTCGCTAAACAGAATATTATGATACATGTTATTGAATTCGGTTATAAAGTTTAATCATCTGACGTGGTAGAGTCATGCTGGAATCACTATCTTGATTTTAGCTCTTAGACGGCGAAGAGGGGGTCGCAGGCGTCACTTTGCCGACCTTCTTCCGATAACGTAGTGTGGCTGGAGGATCGGGGGCTCCTTCTGGTGTGCCACACCCAGTGCCGTGAGGTTTCCTCACTCCAGGGACACCCGCCATTGTCGGCTTGTATTGAGGCATCGCGACAGTCATCTATGATTATGGTCCCATAACGCCTCAATAGGATGGGGAGGGACGCTGGAAGGTTTAGTGGGTAGTCTGGCAGTCAGTGCTTGCAACCTTTTCTATCATCAGAAGTTTGTGTGTAGCATCGGCCGTCGGGAATCTCACATACCCCTCGGTAACCCCCTCGGGATATGCGCAAATGCTTTCACCCAGAGTTATAAAGAAAAGGGCCGGCTCGATCGGTGTGATACCACGCTCTCACAGAATATCGGCGTCAATCGGTATTAGAATTGACAACTATCACATACATCACAGCACAGATTACCCACATTAATATAATAAGAGACATGACAGATAGAGAGATAAAATCGTCATGAAAATGCTTATTTAAATGTGTAATCATCTTATTATATTTTAATTGGTTATCGTTTTGGCTATAATTATACATATTAAACAGCAAATTAAAATTATTATGAATGTACCGGTCATTTCATTGCAACAACAACCCTTTTTTATGAGGGGATAACCGATCCAGGGCCATCAGCCGCGCAGTGAACTGGAGAAAACACGGCCGGGATTCGCCAGGTTGGGGTGGCACCTCTAGCCAGATGAACTAAAGATGCTATTACCACACCACTAGCGGATATCCTCTAAAACCCCTCGGTATTTCGTCCTTCGTCTTTAATTCCAGGGCTATGGGTAAATGGCCGAGCCTCTCCGTTGGCCCTAGTAGGCGGTGGCCCATTGGCATCTTTCACTGCCGGGGGACTACTTTCTCTCCAGGCATCTTCTTACTCTCATTGAGTGGAGCGGTTTCTTGCAACAACAACCCGACATAACTTATTCGTTCAATACGCCAATCTCATATACCTGGGTGTCTATTTAACGTTATCGGAAGGGCATTGTGTAATAAATATAATTTTCCATTCCTAGACAATAAGCAACAAACGAATAATCAAGGAAACAAACATCTAATCGAGTCACTTTTACATTTAATATTATGTATTACTATAATCATAATAATCTATAATTGGTCAGTATGCAATTTATACTTTCAAATCTCAAAGTTCATTATTAAACCAATATGGATTGTTTTTATTCAAGAAAGAATCCTCTAAAATGATGAATTCACAAAGTAAGACCCGCAAGACTAGCAAACTACAAAAAAAAATATAAATAGGGATTCGGACACAAAATAATAACCTACTGCTGGGTTCTGGCATCCCACTATATGGGGAACGGGCAGTATTCCCCCGCCACGTTTGTCCAAGGCAGCTTGGTAGATTTGACACATGGGTTATCTCGATGTGCAGGTTTCATCACTATGTTTACCTTGACAGTTGTTAACACGTGGTTATTATAATAATAATTATGCACATTAGATCAGAAAACAGCCAAGTGATGTATGCGGTCCGACAAGGATCAAACCGGCGCCCTTTGAGCTTGGGACGCATGCGCCAGCCATTACGCTTGCACGTGTTCCTCACACGGTACAATATATTCTAATATTTTTACATATAAACGAGCAGACGTTATAATGACATTTTATCGTCGTACTTTCAAAATATCATGATATAAATAATTTTAATTACTTTTCAAACAATAATTAATTCGCTATTTGACTCCCGTTTCTTGTACTCACTTATGACGTCATAAGTAGGTACGACCCTACAAAATCTATGAAGCTGCGAGGTTTTGTAAATTTATAAAAAGTATTTCAGTTGATTTGATTGTCTGGTCTCCTGTTGTAAATCTATATCGTATCTGTTGTAATAATATCTGGTTGCGCCGAGGAACACCTCCTTATAAATTGTTCCTCCCCATACTCGCCATCAAGAAAATAATAAACTTTTAAATGAAGAATGCGCAATACAAGACGTCTCAGCTAGTGTCACTGCTGTCATCGCAATATATATAAAAAATACGTAAAAATAAATGGTTTAGAACACAATAAAGAAAAATAAGCTGTTGGAACTGAAATGAATGCATGTTAAATCATCATAATTAATCCTAGTGAGTGTGTGAACCCCCGGGGGGACGAGTGCAGTGTGGCAGCGGACTGGTGGCGAGGTAAGTGCTTCCTTGCTTCTTCTTCCACGTCCCTTTGCCTTCTACCGGCCATCGCATCGCGCCCGCAATATCTATATCTATACTACTATAATAAAGATTTGAATGGTTGGAGTTTGTACAATGTTTAAAAATTAAAAGCGTTTAAAAATGTGAAAAAAATCATAAGGGTTCATTTGAAAGGAGATTCAGAAAATGCAAGTTTTAGAATTTTTGTCTGTCGGTCTCTCTTTCTATCTGTCTGTCTGTTAGACCATCACGTAAAAATTACTCAACGGATCGAAATGAAACTCGACATGGAGCTAGCTTATATCCCGGGGTGTAACTTAGGATACTTTTTATTCCAATAAATGACGTGGTTTCCGTGAGATAGACGAAAATAGCGAAAAAGATGGCACTGCGATCGGATGTTTTTTGGAAACTACTGAACGTATATGAATGAAACTCAACATAAGGCTCGCTTATAACCCGAATCAACACTTAGGATACGTTTTATCCCGATAAAAGACGTCGTTTACTTGGAATAGACAGATTAGAAAAATAGATGGCACTACAGTCGTTTTTTTCAATTCACTAACAAATAACTACGTAGTCATAAACAACACGTCATTCAATACTTCAAATCAGCTTGACTTCGACTCGACTATATATTTTGCTGGATAGTTGTTTTAACTATGTGGACTTAGTTTCTTTATTATTATTGTATGTGAAAAACCGAATTAAGTTTTTATGTAAGTAAAATGAAGCTAATGCCTAGGGTTTGACACGCGGCGTAGCCGTGGGGCAAACTCTAGTACTATATATATAAATCTGTAAATGGCTCGATTTTGTACAATGCGTTTAAAAATGCGAAAAAAATCAGAAGGGCTAATTCGGACCAGTAGATTCCGAAAATATTTTTTTAGATTTTTTGTCTGGCTGTCTGTCTTTCTGTATGTTAGAGCATCACTTGAAAACTACTAAACCGATTTAAATGAAACTCGAAACAGAGCTAGCTTATATCATTCACTGTATTACTTCAAATCAGGTTGCTTTCGACTCGTCTTTATGTTTTGCTGGACAGTTGTGTAGACTGTATGGACTTAGTTTTCTTTGTTTTCATTATATATATACCCGAAATAAGTTTTTGTTTACGTAAAATAAAGCTACTACCTAGGGTTTGACACGCAGCGTAACCGCGGGGCAAACTCTAGTCGCTTAATAAAGTATGAATTAAACTATTCGATATATATTGGCCATTCTTGTGGCCCATAGTCTCCAACGACATTCAATTAGTAATAATTCGAAATACTAAACAACACCTGTATTTATAATAATATGAGTATGCGAATAGCGGTTTCATATCGTTAAAACATACAGTAATCGAAATTCCTCGAAACCAAAGAGATTTATTACAATTAATAAGAGAGCTTTCAATTTTGCTTTAATATACTTAGGTTTAATTCTTAGGTAGTACGCTATATTTTATCAAAGCAATAACTCAAAATTAATAACAAGTACAAAGTAAATTACGAGACGTAATTAATCCTCATGAATTTATCGAACTAGTAGTTACAAGGAAATCTACTGGTTGTCACAGAACTCAATTTAACAAGCTTACTGTATGTACAGGCTTAACTTACAAGTAGCATTTTCTAATAGAAAATGCCAATTATATGAAAATTATAAACAGCATATTATAAAAAAAAATAACACATTTATTTATAAATTACTAGCTGTCCCGGCAGACGTCGTCCTGCCCGGAAAAGCTTCAATAGATATGCCGACAGCAGCGCCACCTACCGGGTCCAATTGTGACCAACACAGAAACCTTCTTTGGCTCATGCACAACAACTTTGCAAAAGATCATCACGTGATCACATATATAGTTTACGATTCTATAAAGGACATACAGACTAACATTCAGTTTTATATATCAAGAAGATTTATTATTTTTGATTACTATTAATATCATTATTATTTTATTTTTTACTATCTTGAAGTGTCTGCTTTACAAAACGGCACGGCGCTGCAGTCACTAAAACTATTAAATTAGGGTTTGAAAAGAAATAAATGCATTTAGCGCATATATAGTGCACCAACTTCAATACATTTATTTATCTATCAAACCCTTGTTGTGAATAAATAAATTATGTTTTATCTGCCATCTAGAGAGATTTTCAGGACACCCATGAATGCAATGCCTTACTAATTATTCATACACTCGTAACATTAACAACGCTTCGTAATATTGAATGTGTGGGAGTGACACAGAACGTGTTATTAAGATTTCAGCTGTAAAGACATGTCGGCGTCAGTCTGGGCCACAGTATAATTATATTAAACCAGTAAAATTAACTTACTGGACCATAGTATTTTTGCGACCCGTACACATAATAAAAAGGTTTTTCGTTAAACGTTTATTTAATTTTTAATCTGAATTTTCGACCATATTTGCGTAGCCATGATCACGGAAGACAAAGAGACAAAACGTCGGAATAAAAATCAAATACCGGGCTTAAAACCGTTACAAAGTAGTTATATTACTAGACCAAATAACGTTCTTGTGATAACAAGTAACATGACCACAGATATGTATATACAATACAATACTCTTTATTGTACACCAACATTACATAGAAAAAAATCACAAAAAACTTACTTACTAAAAGGTAGTACAGTGAGCGGCCTTATTGCTAAACGCAATCTCTTCCAGGCAACCTTTATATATATATGTTATATATATATATATATATATATATATATATATATATATATATATATATATATATATATATATATATATATATATTGTATATATGATCATAACTTTCATATCTCAGGGCTTGAAGTGGTCGCTTTCGCGAATTCATATGAGGGATATGATAAGTATCAAAATAAATTGAAATTCCTCTAGTCTCTAAATAATATCTATTAGAGTTATTATAAAATTTCATTCAAAGATGTAAAGGACTAAACATACAAACTCATATTTACGTTTAGATCTTGCTTTTTTTACAAGTATTTTATTTATTTTCTATTGTAATAACTAACTTTATATATGGCTTAACTTATTTAAGATATTTAAACATCATTAAATAGTGTAATTCATTGTCAAAATCCTGTTTGTAATGTACAAAATGATCTTATAACGAAAAACAATGTATACATAACAATAGTCAGCAGTCATACTGCATTTTTTGGTGCGAGGAGAGGGAGAACGCTTCCAAACATCCATTCTGAATATACAGCCTTTGGAAACAAAATATACGATGACTCATTCAAAAGCTTATAAAACTGTAATAATAATAACAAACATAGACAAAGACCGAAGTGATATTATAAGTGGTCCTTCCTTTTTACCTCAACAACATTGCGATAATCCTGGCCTAGTTCCCCCTTCCCCTATTCCTCCTGTCAGGCCCTTCTATCCATGCCTTTAACCCCATCCCAGCTCCTAATTTTATCTCCTGCATCCCATCTCAAAGGTTGGCAAAGCATTGGCTCTATATATTGCGAACGTCTATAGAAGACGGTAACCACTTTCCATTAGATAGGCAGTCTGCCTGTTTCCCAGTTTCGCAATTAAAAATATATTCTGACAACGCGGGCAAGGTTGCAAATACTGTCAGCTTTTTATAAACATCAAGCATGTTGGCTTACTACTATATTTATACTGTGACATAACCCTTTGATACGGAGCGATACACGAGTACTTCGGTGAGACGGTAATTACCCTATCATTGCCCGTACTTGTGTACGAAGCTTTCGGAAATTTCACTCCTGTTACTGTCTATTGAATGACTGCGAAACTCAGTTTACGTATTCTCCGATATGTTCATTATTTTCTACATTAGCAATAACGAAAGTTATGTATATTCTAAAATATGAAAATTCTATACTTTATAAACATCAAGCATGTTGGCTTACTACTATATTTATACTGTGATATAACCCTTTGATACGGAGCGATACACGAGTACTTCGGTGAGACGGTAATTACCCTATCATTGCCCGTACTTGTGTACGAAGCTTTCGGAAATTTCACTTCTGTTACTGTCTATTGAATGACTTTGCAAAACTCAGTTTCCGTATTCTCCGATATCTTCATTATTTTCTACATTAACAAAACAGAAAGTTATTTATTTTCAAAATTTTGATAAATCTATTCTTACGTAAGTCGTGGTATCTTCATAGCTAAGACACTCGCGTCTCGATAAATGGCTAAATGCAAATCTGGACCGGAGAGCCTGAATTTTTTTGACCTAAGCTGTATATTGTTACAATTGCTACGTGCTAACAGTAAGACGCATGTCAGGATTATCTATCTGTGGAACGTGCCAATCAGTCTTGGATAACTATGGCTGGTATACTAACCCGTCCCCTAAACTGAAGAATTTCGAGTTCAATAGTGCGATATTTATGGGCTGATATTAATTATTACTTCTACATTAATATATTCTAATATTATAAAGAGTATAAAGTTTGTGAGTTTGTTTATAGGAAGTAATCTCTTAAACTAATGAACCGATTTTGAAAATTTTTCAACAGTAGAAAGCATTATATTCACATTATTCCTGAGTGACAGGCTATTTGTCTGTCGCCCAGCGAAGCGGTCACGAGTCAAATAATTTCTATATAAATATTGTATTTAACAGTGCATTTATTTCAATGCTTGTTTAGATGACTAATAAACCCATTTTCATGCATTTTGAGAGGCAGGTATTAAAGAGACTATGTATGAACATAACGTTAATTTTTAACTTATAAGTAGGATCTTCAAAAAATTTCTCCAGTGGAATTTAGATTTTAAAAAATCATTTGTTTTTTGATAAACTTTTTATCCCAAGAGGTCACAAACCTACTATGTACCTATATAGTATAATAAAGAAAACTTTTAATATAATATAAAATCTATCAATAGATTTCTAACGATTTACCATTTATATCCAGCTGAATTTAAACTGAAAAAGCATAAAGGGTAAACAAATTGAAAGAAACGGTACAAGGAAAAAGTTTGCAAAGCAGCGCAAAAACTAATCAAGAACTAGTTCATTGACATCGAAGCAATTGCATATTTCGTTGTGGCACTGACAGTACTCAAGTACACAGAAAAAAATTAAGTCCGCCAATTTTTTTACTGTTCGAATGATGAAGAAGAATACAATTTATAGAGAAAATCCAATAGATTAGAGGCCATCCATAAATTACGTCACACGTTTAGGGGGGGTACGTATGAGATTATGTGACATGGGGTGGGAGGAGCCCTAAATTTCGTAACGTCACCTTTCAAAATCTAATACATTTAAGCTTTAAAACACGAAAGTTGAACTAATAACGAAAAACTTCAAAATATATCCAAGTCTATCTGTGTGAGCACAGTGTTTAACTTATTAAAAAAAAATTAAATGGAAAGAAAACTAATTAAGGAATAGCTGTTTTAATTTAATAGTTTCTTGATCTAAAATTGCAAAATATGTGATGTCACACTAGGGAGGGGGAGTCTCACGAATGTGACCAGATGTAACAAGGACGGGGGAGGGGTCAAAAGACATGAAATTCGTCTGACGTAATTTGTGGATGGTCCCTTATATGTGTTCGCCTACTGCCGATTTCGTAAAAATTAATTAAAAAATTTGAAAATACCCAAGTACATGCATGAGATTGACAAAATTCATAAACCTCGGAAAACGTTATTTAAATATAGCATACAAAGATAACAAAAGAAGCAAATTTGAAATAGAAACCACGATGAATTGGAAAGTAAACATAAACACTGTTAGAAACGTATTCCATAAATAGCGTCATAAACAGACTTGAATAAAAACAGGATCATACGTTACTACTTCATCTTGGATAATGTTAGTATTACTGACCGTTTCACGCAGATGTAGCGATGGGTACATCTGATATATGATAGTAGGATGATAGTGTTATAAATTTAACTGATCTATAAATTTTTTTTCAACGTAAATCTAATAACAAACTTTAATCTATCTTATAAATAAGTATATAATAGGTTGGGGAAAAAGTCTTTTCGCATATAGTATGTATGAACTTGTAATAAGATCTCTTTGGCTATACCATTTGTATCTGGCTGGTTTTGGTATCATTAAAAAGTTTTAATTTTAAAGAATACAATTCCAAATTCAAATTAGGAAAATATATGATTTTCATTTGTTTTTCTTATTGTTAAAATGAGTGAATCTAATGAAGAAATTCGATACATTTAAAAATTTTAATACAAAAAAGGTAATAATGCAACACAAGCCGCGAAA
Source organism: Dendrolimus houi (assembly GCA_039645545.1). Classification (NCBI taxonomy): domain Eukaryota; kingdom Metazoa; phylum Arthropoda; class Insecta; order Lepidoptera; family Lasiocampidae; genus Dendrolimus; species Dendrolimus houi. The sequence goes on from CM077132.1 coordinate 14,298,324, forward strand.
AAATTTGTGATGTTTATGGACCTAATGCAGTATCTGTGAGAGTAGCGCAAATTTGGTTTAAGCGTTTTCAATCCGGAAATTTTGATATCAAAGATGCACTTCGCTCTGGCCGCCCTCTTACGGACAAAATTGATGCCATTTTTGAAAAGTGGAGCAAGATCGGCATATTAGTAGTTACGATGTAGCTGGAGAACTGGGAATTGACCACAAAACGGTTTTGGAGCATCTGAAAAAAGCTGGGTACACAAAAAAGCTCGATATTTGGGTGCCTCATGAGCTCACTGAAAGAAACCTAATGAACCGTGTACTCATTTGTGATTCTTTATTACGACATAATGAAACCGAACCATTTTTGAAGAAGCTGATAACTGGTGATGAAAAGTGGATCACGTACGACAAGAACGTACGAAAAAGATCGTGGTCAAAGGCCGGTCAGGCTTCACAGACTGTGGCGAAACCCGGGTTAACTCGCAACAAGGTGATGCGATGTGTATGGTGGGATTGGAAGGGCATTATTCATTATGAGCTGTTACCGCCAGGCTGGACCATCGATTCTGAACTGTACTGCGAACAACTGATGAGATTAAAGCAAAAAGTTGAGAGAAAGCGGCCGGAATTAATCAACAGAAGGGGTGTGGTTTTTCACCATGATAACGCTAGACCTCACACATCTTTAGCCACTCAGCAAAAATTACGAGAGTTTGGCTGGAAGGTGTTAATGCATCCACCGTATCATCCTCACCTTGCACCTTCAAATTTTCACCTGTTTCGGTCTCTGCAGAATTCCTTAGGCAGTGTCAGGTTAACATTACGAGAGGACCGCCAAAACCACTTGTCGCAATTTTTTGATCAGAACCCCCAAAATTTTTATAGCAATGGGATCACGTCCCTACCTACAAGATGGCAAAAATGTATCCAACAAAATGGCACCTACGTACTTTAGTCTACTGTGAATAAACTTTATAAAAAAACCTTTTCAATTTTTATATAAAATGCGAAGAAACTTTTTCCCCAACCTAATATACAAATTAAAATTAAATTATAAAATCTAGTGCCAGACCGCTGTCAGTTGGAAACGTGCCTAAAAGACTGGCCACATTACCTCGCTGTATCGCAACGCTAATGCGTTGTCCGAGGTACAGACCAGTCTTTTGGTCACGTGAGACGTCTACCAGGCGTTTCACTATGTCTCGATATAGTTTGTGCGCCTCAGGCCCCCATGGTCCCAGGGTCTCGACCCCAAAAGCCGCAAATGTATAACCATTTCCGATGGCGGAATATTTGCGGCATTTTAGGGCCTCCTGCTGTGCAGCAGCTGTACCAGCAGACATGTTAGTGGCTGAAAGATGGGACGCCGCCAGAGTATCGACGCAAGACACGTCCCATACTAAAGGACACCGTTATAAATTGTTAATAACGTGAAACATCAACAGATAACGTATGTATATACACTAATGTAGGCAATCATTGAAAGCGTAATATTTAACGCTAAGACGCCTTTGGCCACAGTCACAAACTATAACATTACCCCAGATGGAGCAAGGGCCGGATCTAGGGGGGTGGTCATGTCGAAGTCCATGCCCCAGGCGGCCAATTCAGAGGGCGGCACATTCAAACCTTGCGGTCAAATACTTAATTCATCACTAACACAACTTTGACCACTGAGAGGTCCAGTACTAAAAGCAGCACAGAAATTACTTTTCCCGGAGCGTGTACGCATGACGCCGCGTGTCCATCAGTGGGCACTTACAGTTTTTGTCCCCCTCGATAAAATTCAAGATTCGGGGTTGTGGAGCAGGGAGATTACAATTATCAAAATTAAAATGTCTATACATCCGAAAATACTTTTCAATTAATCTGTAATATTATGAAATTCTAAACATGTCCTCTCTGTACATTGAAGCTATTTAAAAAAACAACTGGAATAGACTATATAAACGACGGAAAACACGATGCAATTTTTATTACATGTCTTGTGTGTTTGTCTGTTTGTCGTTTTGTCTGTTTGTTCGGGATTCACGTAAAAATTACTGGACCGATTTGAATGCAGTTTTCGCTGATCGACAGCTAATTCTTAAACTTAAACTCTACGCTACTTTTTAACCTGGGAATCCCACGGGAATTTTTCCGGGTGCGGTTTGAAGTTGTTCGGAGGCATGAAAATTAGCATATTCCGACACAGTTTCCACTAAAACGATAGCTTAAATGTTTTTTTTAAATGCTGCGATACTTTCTGTCCCGGGAATCCCGCGGGAATTTCCAGTCAAGCGTGGACAAAGTTGCGGGCAAATCCTATTATAATAAAATATTTCAAGGGAATGGGTATTTATTTAATACGGACCTTAGAAAAGGATGAATAATAAGTAAAGGACGGTGTGTCAGTTAGCAAGACGAGACGTGACGGTGACGATACAAATTACGCTCAACGTCTGAATGGCAATGATGTTGAACGCCGACAAGCAATTTGTCTCTTACCAAGACCGCACCGCCTTCGCAATATAGATCTACAACATTACTCATATCTACGTGGGTATTTATTTAGCCCAACAAATCTAAGTCACGTCTAATATTATCATATTATCATTTTATACTTTTAAAATTTATGTTTGTGAATTTATTCAAGCTATTTTTTACATACGTATACATACATGGGTATGTAATAATGTATAATAATAATAGCGTGACGCGCTCAATGAATGACACCCCGTCATTCATTGAGCGCGTCACGCTATTATTACATCGCTTGCAAAACAGTTTCGCACAATGAACACATTTTATTTTATGGTACCTACCAGTGCTTTATGATAGATAAGTTCCCGTTTGAATAGGATCACACCTAATGTCAGACGATGATGCGCTCGAAGATGGAGCACACCTACTTAGAAAATACCTATTCACTCGAGACTTCAGACACCGGGATTGTGCTTTTCGGTAAACATGGACTCTGGTAGTGCATTCCACAGTTTTGCAGAACGTGGAGGCGAAATGTGTCGTTCGCACTGGCGGTGTTTCCATTGTGACACGATTAGTAGACCAGAGCGCTTTGTCGCCCGAAGATAGAGAGGTGTAGGGGGAATCAGGTCGAATAGTTCAACTCCACACTCTCCGAAAAAGTCCTATAAAATAGACTGGACTAAACGATAGACTGGCAACCCGGCGTCGATGCTCTAGGCTTTGAAGACAGTGTGATTCTTAGACCATTCGCGACAGCACCTTATGGTAAGTAAATTTTACCAAGCAACTTACCCGCGATAAACCCTGATTTATTATGAGAAGAAGCATTCAGATGGGTAACATTGCATAAAAATATTATTGAAGCGCTATGCGCCTCCGGAAAATTCCATCTATCCCAATAAATATACTATCTCACTTTCCGGCCTTAAAAGTATCCTATGTCCATTCTCGATATTGAGATTATAGATATGCCAAAATTCAACATAATCGGTACTACAGTTTTTCCATGAAAGCGTAACAGACAGAGTTACATTCGCGTTAATAATATTAGAATGATTAATATAATTATGATCTTTTGCTCTCCAGCTTTTTCATATCGGGAGCAATGCACGTTATACCCGCCACACTTGTCTGAAGATTGACAGGTTTCTCGTATCGTTAACCTATTGTGCATGTTTCCTCGTAATATTTTCCTTGATAAAACATTCATATTTCGTATCAATCGTACAGGTGTTTTGTGTTTTAACAATATATATTGCTTAGAAGAACAATAAAGAGCATAAATACAAAAATTTCAATAAAATTTGTTCATGAGTCTCCCACACAAACCTACAAATATCGAAACATATTGTGAACAAAGTAATCTTCATAATTTGCGTAGTTGCGCACAACTATATCTATAGTCATGGCATCGCGCCTAGCAGGAGCGGCCTACCTAACTCTCATGGGTGATATAAACCAAATGCCCTTTATAGACAGGAACGACTTGTTCCCCATGCTATATCACCGCCCTACACCCTCGGCTAAAATCACCCGAGAACAGCTCTGTACACACCGAAATCCACTAGACGTAGCATATGCCATGAGTGCTGTATACTCAGGCATATACTCGTCCAAAAATCAAGCTCGTTCCCTGGAACTCAAACGGTATTCGCGAGAGCGCATACCCACAGAACTTGCCAATACTCTTTATCTAACTCACACGCAGTCAGAGAAAGAGAGCCTAATAAAACTAGGCTGTGGCAAGGGCGAAGGGTCATGCGTTCAAACGATACACGAGGCTCAGGGTCTTACCTTCGAAACAGTGGTGATCGTGAGGTCCAAATCCAACAAGATGGACCTGTACAAGAGCATCCCTCATGCGGTCGTGGCAATTTCGCGGCACACTGGTAAATGTATTTACTAGTATTTACTATTTATTATTTGATGAGATCAGGGATTACAGTATAAAAATGGCGATACGCAAGGGAGACAAGACGGTGGTCAAACGTATAACGGAGGGCCAATAATCCCCCTCCTAAACCATCCATCATCAATTACACCAACTGAAAAATTTTCATGTCACAACAATTAAACAATAAATTATAACACCACACAAAGTCAGAAACACACAACCAACAACAAAACTCACACAAACTCACACCAACGCGCACTACCACCGCATTGCATTACACGCACACTTTACAAACAAACCAAGACATACAAAGAGCCTAAAAATTAATAACCTAGGCACAGAAAGGAAAAGCAACACAAATGGCACTAGTTAAGATATATATAGGTATAGACATAAGGCACACACTGCACATGCACTTCCTCACAACAGCAGTATGTAACAGATACACTCTACATTAGTATAAGTTCAGTATTAAAAATAGAAAAAAAAATATTATAAGTTATTCTTAAGGTACACTACAACATAAAAATCACTAAATGTCACACACAATAATAAAATAAACAATAAGCGTGTATAAACCTGAAAACTTTAATAGAAATTAAGTTGTAAAAAAAGGGTACGGAACTCGAGTCCGTAGAGTAGTTAATAAAAAAAAAAACTACATATTTGAAAAGAGAATTTTCATTTATTTATTTTATTGTCTTGTTGGCTTAGTGAGTTAATGGCTAGATCACCCGTGTCGTATTATAATGACGTCGCGCGTCGGTTTGAATTCTAGACGAGACATACAGACTGCTGAGTCAGTTTTTCTAACCTGATGTGAAAATGATTAGATTTACCATAAGCTGTTAGTGACGGAAAGGATTCTAAAACGGCAAAGCAAAATAATTGATCTGAGAAACCTGCCAATTCTCCTTGGAAAAACACGGTAATTGCTTTTATAGCAGCTCGAGTCCAGTGGTGAAACGTTTAAAGGCTAACAAATTAATTATATTGATAATGTACATTATTGCAAAGCTGACAGTTATTCATCCTAGTTGTGAAAATAGTTATTAATTATAGGTAATATCTTATGTATATAATGTACAATATAAAATATGATACGTGACGATGGATTTCTCCTTTATCGATAAATCTATTTCCGAAAAACCATGTAGTCCATCCAGTAAAGCGCTTTATTAGCGCGTTACATAAGGAATTGACAAAATCAGTGACATGGAAGGGACAAATTGGTGGTATCGCGGTTCCTGGAAAGCTATGGGACCGTTCGATAGTGGTGGGGTCGCGTAATTTGGAAACCTACGCATCGCCCAAAGGCGAGCGCTTCGTGAAATATTTGGTAGCCGACGGGCGAGGTGGTCCAATTTGCATACAATGAAACAAACCGGCACAATTGAGGGTGGGTCGCCGAGTGGAAAGCTAAGCCACCTCTCTGGCCTCGCTAACATTTCGGAAGTACCGTTCTAGTGGCATCGGGCGTTTTATTTGGGTTATTTGGGGCGTGTGTTACAGATTTTATAGAAGGTTACTCTTTTGAAAAGGGAAAGTAAAATGGTTCATTTCTAATTGATAAGTAGTTGCTGACACGAACTTTTTAAATATCCCATTTCCTGCAAAAATGTGCATCTATCACATTTATGCAGTATTTATTATTTACACAATTAATTTTACCACTCACGTGGAAATGCGGCCAGCATTTTGGGCATGATCCCCGCCGATAGCGATCTGGAGTCTATTTTTTACTTATAGATTATGTTATTATGTAAGTATAGTTATATTTATAGTTATTAGTATAGTTTAGTTTTAGATTATAATAATTTATTTAGAACTTAGTTTATTTTTAACAGTTTTTTTTAAAGTTAGTTTACTCAATGGTGCCTATAATTTTTGGACTAATTTAAATTTGATTAAAATCCCCCTTTTTAAAAATTCTATTAATTAGATCAATTACTAAATCGGAGAATAAGAAGTGATCATAATACGTAAAGGACTTTCTATCAATTGCCAATTCCATTTGTACTTATTCATATTACAAGTCAAAAATTTGTATGAAAACATTTCACTCAACAAAGGTCTTCAAGGTTGTAACTTAAATTTGAATCTACCATTCTACATCCTCACGAGTGTTTAATTACTAATACATCGCCTTGCTGACTGTTGTCGCTGTTCGAAAGAAAAAATAATTTAATAAGAAATTTTCCACTTACTTTTGATATTTTCAATTCAGTTCATTTTTCAATTATTAAGGTAAACCACTTTTGAACTATTGAAAAAACCAATGAATATACGTAATCATTAATTTCTTCAATTGTAATAAAATTTGTTTCACAATAAAACTAATAGTATAAATATTTCACTAAGGGCCGATTATTCAGTCACCAGATAAAAGTTATTCATAGAATAATATTAATTGAATTGCAATGTGCTTAACATTATTAAAGACCACACGAACAAGGTGTCTTCTCTTTAATAGAAACAAATATGTAAGTGTTATTGGACACATTCTTAATATAAATAATGATATCTAGTATTTTAGGTCAGATTAAAATTACTTATTAGTATTGTTTCTTAGATTACATTGTATTTATGTTCTATCCTGAAGACGAAAAATAATACAACTTGAGAAAATTAAAAATGAGAGTTGCATGAAAAAAGCAGTTGATTGCATCATTTTTGAATTTAGGTTATAATTTATTCAGCTATAATTTTTTATTTGATAATGGAAAATCGACCCTAAAGCATCTAGATCTAATTACTACCTTAATATGTTTATCGGTAATGGGTTAAACTTTCGAAACCTCTAAAATAATGTGTCGATTACTTTGGTTAGACAGAAAATACAATTATAATAACATTACTAAAGTTCCCAATTATTTTATGTAAAAGTATTATTTTCTTTTGAAAAATTGACTTTTACTTTGTAGGTATATAAAGGCAAGACAACATAAAAAGAGGACCCAAAAATCGTCGGTATCTGCTGTCTTATAATCACTTCAAAGTACAAGACCACCCATATACATTGCACCTTAAGGCGACAGGCATAAGAAAGGGCGAGCTCACACAATCGCTACTTATCACCGAATTTGTTCTTTTTACACGGCGAATAGTATTCAAAGTACATTAAGAATGCCGTTTTTGAATTTGTAACCACGAGAACGTCTGTTTAAGTTTATATTCGACGCTTTTATTGAAAGCGATGTAAGCAATACTCAATAAAAAATCCAAATATGGGTACCGTCAGAAACAATAGGCATTTAATTGTGCCTTCCCTACCATAAAGGCATTTAAATGAAACCTTTAGCACAGCCTTAATGAAGATCCGCCTTCCTGCATACTATGCCTTTATTACTTTCGACGTACCGGTAGATAATGAGACCTACTATAATATATAGCTAAAGCACAGGCGCCAAGAAAAATCCCATCAAACCTTTATTTATTATGAGTTCAGCAGACAGGCAAATGGCCCACCTAATGGTAAGAGGTTACCATCGCCTATGAACATTTGCATCGCCAAAGGCGTTACAAATGCGCTGCTGCTCTCTTGAGGAAGTCTGAAACCTGGCCACTAATGCCGGAACACAACTCAAGGTTGTTATGGCGGCATGCTCTAGACCAGTGATGGTAGCCATCCAGACGGGCAGATACCCTACTACCTGGCTGTGAGTTGTTTTGTCGCCTCTTACGATAGGCCGCCCGGCCGCAGGAAATTGTATTCTTTGTCAGTTCTTACACAAAACAAAATTAATTAATATTTTGCGTTAAAAGCTCATAAGTCACGTCATGGCGTTGACAAAAACATTATTGTTATTTTTCAAGACCTGTCTTCAATACTCTACGTGGATATGTATACCATGTAAAAATTATCCCTCAGTTTACACGTATAGTGGTCGCCTATTTTTTAACCGACTTTAAAAAGGAGGGGGTTCTCAATTTGATTGGTATTTTTTGACGCTGAGATTTATGATTCGATTTACGTGATTCTTTTTTAGTTTGATGCGGAATAGTTTCCATTTTATGAACATTTTTTATGAAAATTTTCCGTTCCCGTTTCTTGGGACCTATATTTTTTAAGGCGCGCGGCACCTGTCGTAGGCCTACCCATAGCTAGACACTAAAAAGTAACAAATAAAAAAACCGACTTCAAAAACTAAAAAGTATAAAATAACTTAATAAATATTTTTGACTAAGAATTTATTTATTTTATTAAGAGACAAAATAATATAAAATTTTCTACATCTTGAAGTCGGTGCCAAGTAAACCATAAAAATCACAACATTTAGCAACATTTTGTTGTTATAACAGGTAGAAGTAGGTTTTTTTTAAACGAAGTTTTTTATTTGTAATTTTTTTATTTACGATTTCTCGATACCATTTATACGCTGCTAACAAAGACATTATAGAGCCTCTAGAAAATACACTTTCTTGCCAAATTATAAATTGATTACATAAAATACCTACTTCTTGAGAAACACAGCTGTAAATCATATAGACAGATATAATACCAATTTAATAAACGTTTAGTGTTTTCTAAAAACACTGGAACAATAATATTACAAAGTATACATTTTTCCTATAAATAACAAAATCTTTTAAGCGTTATAAAAGCAACAATTTACGCCTTTAAAGGAAATTAACCCTGTTGTTCAGTACTCACGGTGGTCATCGGTCGAGCGGGTGGGTTCGTGAGTGAATTCCCAATGTAATTGATGGATACGCAATTTACATGGGCAGCAGTGCTGCACACTGATCCCGGTACTTATGACCAATCATGCTGTCAATCCGTCTATCAGAGGAGGACCGCGTCTGCGCCCGTGGGAAGAGTGTTCCAATAGGGTAATGTAATGATAATTTTGAAGAAGGAACAAAGCTTAGCTTCAGTTGAGCAATTTCGAAACTTAGCAACTGACATTGTCTTTTAAATGAATGTGTGAGCCGTAACTATAACCGAGCGGATACAGTAACGTGTTCTCTAATGTGTTCGCCGACATTGATTTTCGCTTTGTCGGTTCGCTGCGTGCCGCTCCCCTCCAGCTCGCAAGCCACGTAGTACACACTGATTTTTTGTTACAGTAATTACAACGGTGACAGTTACATCTCACAGGTGAGTAAGCCGCGTTACTAGTTATTTGCTGATACATTGTGCGTACGAAAAGATATAAAAACTATTACTCCCTATTCTTATGCCGATGCCAGCTATCTGGATATAAACCAAGAACAACTAAATATACTTCAACGCCTACAAAATTTCTGAATAAGGTTTATATTTGGGTTACGTAAATATGACCACGTCTCTGAATTCCGTAAAAAAACTCAAGTGATTAATCGTCATTTTTCGCCGGAATTCTCACATTGTCACTCTTCTTTACAGTATATTGTTTCTACCCACTACTTCTCGTACCCTCAAGGAATGTTTCGAATTTCTCTATGTATCTAGCTCCCATAATTTGCATCCCTCCACTAAATAAATAAACAATAAATACAGCCTGTATACACGTCCTACTTTTTTAATAACTCTCACCGTCCAGGCTGTGCGTCTCTGGAATGAGTTACCTAATACCTATTGCTATAAGACAAGCCAAATCCTTACGGTGCTTTAAAAATCAGGTTCAGAAGCATTACTTTTCTATTGTAAATAATAATTCCTAATTGTTAACGCCGACCTATTTGGTCACCGCCTCTTTGTTTCCTTTTTTTCTTTCGCCGCTTCTGTCACCATGTAAATAGTCTACGTCCGACCGCTGAACGCACCGCTGCTTCCGCACAAACCTCGCTGGGTTTCGTGTCTTAGTTTTTAGTTGAAGGAAACTCAAGACGAGAAGAAAGGATCACGAGGAAGAAGTGCCTACCGCTGCGAAGCCCGCATCGTTCGTAGCGTGTCTGGTGCGACCTTATCCTGTAAGTCGTTTCCTTCTCTTTTATCCCCGCTTCCGTCCGCGCCATCACTAATGCTATTATATAAGTATATGTATCTACATATGCATATATATTTATATTGTTTTTGTACTTATATGTACTGTTTATTAATCATTCATCATTATCAATATCAATATAAATCCCCGCCAAAGGTTGCCTGGAAGAGATCCCTTCTTAGCGAAAAGGCCGCCCTTTGTACTACTATCTCTTATCTTTTTCTACTTTTGATTGTCTCTGCTTTGGTGTGTAATAAAGAGTTATCTATCAAAAAACTGTATCAAAATTTGTTATCGCAATCTATAAGCTTAATAAACAGTTTTGAAGTGGCATATTGTGGAATTTCACGACTCTTTTTCTGTTGTCATTTAAAATTATATGGAATGTAGTTGCTAGTTTTTGAATTTGCACCGCTGGCTTGTTTGCAAATGTTTATGAAAAGAAGTCATAATTTTTAGCGAGAATCGCAAGTATATTGTTTAGACTTATCTAATTTGTCTTGGATCGTTTCTTACACTTTCTTATAAATAAAATATACGAAGCAGCTGTACCTAATCAGTACTACCTACCCGCAACTTCATTAACCAAATAAATTAAGAATCGGCAGAGAAACACGCACATTTTATATCCCCAAGCTAAGCTAATTACGCTTGTGTTACGGGTAATCTACAACTGACCACTTTAGGGCCGATCCCAGACACCCTAAGAATATTCTATGGCCATCCCCCTTACTATGCCAGGAATCGAATCCGGAGCCTCTAGTTTGGCAGTAAGGTATGCTGGCAATGGTTAAGCACACTCTACCACAGAGGCCGTGATTGCAGAGGAATGGCACATATCGACTTATATTTTGGCCAATGTAAACAATGTCTTTATAAATTATGGCCTATGTCTTATTTTGATATATGAGCTAAATTATTGTAAAAATTTAATTAAAATCCGTTCAGCAGCTTTTGTGTGAAATAGTAACAAATATTCATCCTGAGAAAGGTTCTCATTTATTATATTAATAGAGTAGGATTTCATGGAAACAAATTGCAATCGTTTTCATCGCATCGTATCCAGGTTTATTACAGAAAAAAAGGAACTAATAAATCCACATTCACGCTTATATTTGTATGGAAGGACGACTAAATTAGTTAACAGTTTCTTAAAGTGAAATAGAATTACTTTCTGCAATCTAACAAAAACAAAGATTTTCATTCAAAATCTTCAGAGTTCACTCCAAAATTTCAATCTGTTGCAAAATCAGAAAACCTATAAAATTGGTGAAATATTTAGATGTAGATGTAGATGACAAAAACAAATTTAATTAGACCATTTGTTAATTAAATCAGGGAAAAAATGCTAATTTTTGATTAAGGAAATGGTTCAACATGACATTTGCATTTCATTAGAAGGACAAAGCCTAGCAGGATATTTCGGAAGGTAAAAAAGTAAACGCCACGGTATTTCCATATTGTAAGTAATTAAATAATACTTTTCATCCCAATTTTTTTTAACAAGCTTTTGAACTTGAACCTTTGTCTGAACCCATCGATTTATTACATTATACAATTTATATGATATAAAAGCTTATATAAACGAGAATACAATAGCTATGTAACTTGATCTTGACACATAAATAAGTCTGAGAAAAACAGTATTTATGTATTTTATAAAGTAGATAAATACATCTACATAAATAAATCTCGCGATAAGCTTTTATACCTAGGTGAATCAAAAAGTTCTTAGAACTTCTCCCAGAAAGGTTGTATATATATTATATATATATATATATATATATATATATATATATATATATATATATACGCATATATAAAACCTTTCTGGAGAACCAATCTCCTTGACCACCGACCATATTCTCCGGACTTAGCCCCGAGTCATTTTCACTTATTCCCAAAATTAAGAGAGGAAATTCGTGGAACTAAATTTTATGATAATGATGCGACGATTATGACTGCCGTAGAGGAGATTTTCGAGACTCAAAACAACATTTTTTTTGGCAAGAAACAAGGAAGTTAGAGACGGGTTATTCTAAAATACATTACATTGGAGGGAGATTTTTGCATCTTTAATATTGATTCCAAGACCTTTTTGATTGCGTAATGATCGATAGGTTTGATTTAAATTAAAGTTTACTGTATTCTTTTTAGAGCTTTAAATACAATCTTGTTTATAAAAATATACTATTTTTTTATTGTTTATAATTTTTTTAATGTTATCTTTATTGACATAATTAAAGTATCTGAAAATATAACATAAATAAACTTACAAATAAATTACGTACTGAACTATATTAAAAACTAGAACTAAATAAAAAAGGGAATAATTATTACAGATAAAATATTGGTCCCAGTCCCAAGCCACTGTCATTTATTGCTGCTCATATTCCTTAATGACTTTTTTAATGAAGTCAATATATAGAGGTGAGATATTATTAACTCCCAAAATCGTGAAAATTGTGTTTGGGGTAACCTCTAACTTTTAACTATGAAGTAGAAAATCAAAAACAATCATGGTGGTAAAGCTGAAAAAACACTTTAAACGAAAATCACTTTTGAGAAGATCAGTTGAGTAGTTTTTGAGATTTAGAGTATTTCAAATATGCTATTTTGTGGTTCCGTAGGCCAATTACTAAAACAATGGACTTTTATCACCTCTACGGAACTCTGTATAAATCGTGCACTTGCTTAATTTTATTTATTATTCGATTCTTATTATGGCAGTTAATTGAGAAATATATTACAAAGGGTTGGCCTATACAGTGAAATGATAATCTAAATTTAAATTCTAAATAAGTACACTAAAGGAACATTAAACTTCTAAGACCTTAATTTAAATTAACCATCCAAACTTGGACTGCATTAGCTGCATGTGGCAATGCAAATAACGATGCTAGTTAAACTGGATTACCAATTTTCCCATCCAAAAGCTTGCGGTTACCTACTTTCAGAATATCTTTGCGTATTATCATGTGACATTTACAGAACAATTACTGCTGCTCCGGCATTGTTGTTCGACTTAGGTCTTATAGGCAGGAACAATGCAATCTTTTGCCAAATGTTCACATTGTTATTGATAATTCAGTGAAACTAACCTTTTGCTGATCGTGAAACTGTTTATAATCTATACATATACATATAATAAAACTGTAGTGGTCGAATTTCTGTCCAATGAAAAAAATGCTAAAAACCGAGTCGGGGGGTATAAGAAGTGAAATAGAACTAATTTATATATTTTTTTAAATTTTATGCTTCTCTGTTGGTACCGGCTAATCGCAGAAACGACTGGACCGATTTAAATAAAATTTTGTATGGTGATAGCTTATATCCCTGGTCAACATATAGGATACTTTTGATCTCGAAAAATGAAAGAATTCCCGTGAGATACTTAAAAAAACTCTCCACGCGGACGAAATCACGGGCAAAAGCTAGTTGAAAATAAAATCGGTCTTTCGTGCAATGAAAGGTTCTACTTTGATTTTTTCAGAATTGTCCACCATACAGTTCAATATTTAGAGGAAGGAGAAATGACTTAGAAAACGATTAATCTATTAACTTAATTTAAAAATTAAGATCAAAATATTTTTATTCAAATTAAATTCCACTGGAGAATATTTTTTTACGGTCGTACATGCAAGTGAAAAATTAAATCTACTTCCTATTCTATATAGTACACTGCTTCGCAATGCTGTTTAACGAGAAGAAGCAATACGCCTAACTAAAAAAAATTGAACTTTATAATTATTTGCCAATCTAAAGCTCTCTCTTATATAATTTACTTAATAACAACCAACTTAAATTCTTGTTTTGTTACAATTTTAAAGACTCGTCTATATCCTACAGGCCTATACACTGAAAATGAATTCATCCATCATTTACTTGTATGGCAAGTACTTCTAATTTTTAGTTCTTCTCTACACCATTGCGTAGCGTTGTATAGAACTCATCTCTCTGCTAAATTTTACTTATATAGACTGAGTAGTTTTTCAGAAAAACAGCTATAACCTAATTATATAACATAGCTACATCGAAGACTGCCTGGAAGAGATCATTATGCGGAATGAGGTCACCCATTATTCACTAGCATCTACATATATTAATTGCCTAGTTTTCTGTGTACCATGAACAATAAAGAACTTTTCATTCATTCATAAATAGACGGATGGACTAACATAATTTTATAAGGCTTTTGCCAAAATTGCTACCGTTTCAGGACCGTGAGATAAGTTTACGAGTTTCAATTCAAACGCTGGAATGCATATTTTACGTTTCAAAACCACACCATTGAATTGAGATGCGGGTTTCTAAGACCTTAATTTAATCTATTATTATTATACTGCAAAAATATTCAAATTCAATAAAAACTTGAGTGCCGCACCTACAACAAAACCCATCGAGAATCTAGCAGGCTATACTTTAAAGTTCATAGAGCCAAGGCTAAAAAAACTAATCGTGTTTTTAATGTATGCCTAAGTACATCTTAGATGAAGAAATCGCGTGACCATTTGCATTTGTTATAAAATAAAGAATGAGATTTAACAAAAGTACCTACAAATGTTGGATGAGATAACGCGCAAACATAATTTCCTGCGGCCGGGCCGGCCTGTCGTAAGAGGCGACAAAACATACCCACAGCCAGGTGGCAGGGTGTTTGACAGAATGGATGGCTACCACCCCTGGCCTAGAGTATGCCGCCATAACAGAGTTTGAGTTGTGTTCCGGCATTAGAGGCCAGGTTCCAGTCTCCCTTAAGAGAGCAGCGGCGCATTTGTAGCACCTTTGGTGTTGCAAATGTCCATAGGCGACGGTAACCGCTTTCCATCAAGTGAGCCGCGTCTGCCTGTCTGCTGAACTCATGCAATAAAAAAATTATTAAATCAATAATGAATGTGGGTACGAAAAACCATCCATTCGTTATTATACGAGTATCATAGGAAAATAATACTAAGAACGACTGTTACTTAATTAAGAATGTAACTCCAAAAGAGCCCTAAATCTTACAAGACTAAAGCATGGTCTCTATTTTTTACTATCAATTATTTTACATTGGTAGAAAGTTAACGTTACGTTACATAAGATATGTTTTACACCAAAGTAACTTTATTTACTATACACTCAGATGAATAATATTCCTCTGTGAAAAAACATTATTTAACCGTTGTACCTAATTAGTAAAAATAATGAATAAAATATTGATTCCAAATTAATATGTAAACATTTTGATATGTAGAAACTGGATATCTAAAATAACTAATGAACGCGGCCTTAATTAAAACTGGAAACATTCACTTCAATATAAATTTATTAACTCATCTCTTGACTAAAGGAATATTTTGAAATAAATCAATTACATGTTTTTTCGTCAGTTAATGTTGTAATGTACAAAGTTAGATTTTCGTGATATATTAATTATTATATTAAAGTAAAGCTCTTCAACAAAATCCCACAAAACATTGAAGAGCTTTTAGTAAACAAGTTTAAAACACTAATAAAACAACGTTTGTGCAAGAAGGCTTATTATACGACGAAAGATTTTCTAGACAACCGCATCGAATGGGAATAATGCGGTCGCTACCAAGCTCGATCAGTTATTCATACAAATTACTTTGTTAAACCTATTTGTTGTATTAGTTGTAATTACTAGTTATGTTAAAGTTTATTTTAGTTCAAAACACATATAAAAAAGATTTAAAAAAAACCACATAACAATATGTATAGGTATACATAATAATTATGAAGTCAAGATATGTTGCTGAGGAGTTTGTTGCGCCGCTTCATCACTTTTAACACTAACTAGAATTGCTTTGGGACCAATAGTAGACTCATAACTTTCAATAAGTAATCTGTAATATTCCATTTTGAAATAAATACATTCATTTTCATCTTGTACGTGACGCTGAAAGGTCCTTCAAAGTAACATAGTAAAAGCTCACACATACTAATTAATCTATATATAAGTATAATGAAGGCTCTATCTATGATTTCAATATAACCTCAACAACATGTCTGATACATACAAAAGGGGTGAATATTTGATACCCTTATAATCGGCTAGTACAGTCAAAGCGCATATACCGGAAGAAAATAGGCAATTTAATCCCTACTTTAAGCAGTCATCAAAGACATCTACGAATAATGTACCATCTTTTAAGCTTTATTATTACACAGAGGCGGCTTTTCCGTTTTCAATGCGAGGCAACTATTTACAACTATTTACTCATTATAATGTATGACAAAGCTGAATACATGCTATCGTTAATTAAGGAAATATTAAGCCCAACTCAAGGCTATCGGATTAGCAAATGCAGGCAAAAACTATGAGGTCAAGGCACTCTACATGACTAGGAATGTGGGAAGCTAAAAAACATAACAAGAACAAAGAGTAATGTTAGGTATCAGTGGACCACATCTATCAGGAAATTCAATCCACCAATTAAATGTTCAAAATCTTTTGTCTTATAAAAACTAGCAGAATTCTGAGTGAATTCAACTTCGAAGGAAACCAGTTATTTTATACGCAACATATCTGGACATATTAATCACTATATGTCGTACCCAAAGTCGACTAATGACCGTTAATATTAAATGGTGAATATTGAATTATTTTCTTCCATTTCTACCGATTCATTGCTTAAAGAGACCGCATCGGATTTAAATGACGCGGGTTCAAGTTCTAGCCTGTAACCATGCACTCCTTAGGTAGAATTCCTTGCCAAATATTCGCAGCTCTTAAGAGGGTGTATACCCCTAATTCAAATTGGTATTTCACATAATTAACCCCGCGTGGCCAATGTTTTTGACATACATTTTATTACGCCTATTTCTCTTAAGGCTAGGTAGAGATAATGGATCTCCATTTGATACGAACTTAGCACACCTTTCAATTCATTAATCTGTTCATACATGCACGTCTGTTTGAAATATCTCAATCATTCCTAGTTTGGTTTTTGTATGTCAATTACACAATTAGTAAAACTAGAATTTAATATTAATATTTGCATCTGCGTATGTAAGGCTTGCTAAGTTGCTACCCATGTTTCTTTCGTATAAATAAAAATAGATTTGAAGGCGGCCTTAACAGGCCTACATAACTACGATTCTCAAGAAGCCTTGAAAGTACTATAAAAACAAACATTTCTCGATTTAATTGTATTCAGACGAGATGTCACCTTGAAGACAAGAGAATATAACCAGCAAAAAATGACCTCTGTAAAGTACCAGTAGCTATTAGCGGTTACTTTTATATGAACAAAGGTCAGCGTAAACTGGTGGCGCTACCTGAACTACACTCTCCAAAAACCTATTGTTGAAACCGGTCACAAAGAATCCGCCTTGCGTCATTTAGCCACGTGTAAAAATTTTAATTGATGATATGCGGAAGACAAAAAGTCTGATAGTAATCGGAATTTTTATACTGGTTTATTAGAGTATCTCTACGCATAGATCGAATGTTAATATTTGAAGCGTTAAAATGCTTAATTTGGTTTGACATGTGATGGTGAAACTTAAACTCGTAAAAGCAAGTTTAGTGAAGATTATGAATTCCTATCAAAGACTGTACAGATAAGTGGTACCGAAATACAAAGCGGTCAACTGTTTGTGGTCTTAAAGTAACAAATGGTGCCGTAGCGATAAATCTAATAACAGATAGTCACCAATGGCGAAAAATAGTTTAAGTAAAAGTGGTGGAAAAAGATCACGACCCTAAAAAATGAGTAATACGACTGAAGGAGGAGGACGGAACATAAACAAAAACCTAAAACCGAAAATAACTTGCGCCACTTCTCTTCAAGCCACAATATGTTGCGAAGTGGTGGTAAATTACATTAGGCTCTCATAGAATAAATAAGAACTATAAACAAAAATTAAATGTATATAATTAAAATGAACTAGTTGGGGGTAGCCTTAATAATAACTTTAATATTAGATCACAAAACTGAAAATGATGACAAGTTCCAGTATTTGATTCAGAGTAATTAACTTTAATATTATTAATTGACACTTGACATCTTTGTCTTCCGTAATCACGGCTACTGAAAAGTAGCTGGAACGCGACAACTAACGCTGTAACAAATAAAATTCCGCGCTTAAAACCGTTTAAACATATGTAGTTTTAATTAAACATATACATAATTATGTAAGACAATATAGATACTAGTAGTATATTTCGTGGCTATGATATTTAAAACACAAAACTTGGTCATCATAGTAAATGTTAATCTAATATACTACTACAGATAGTCGACAACAAAACATCAAATTGCCCGCAAAATTGTCATGCTGGCGGAAATTTATCATTGGCTTTTTGCTATAATTTAGTATGATAGCGTAACTCTATATTAATGAGAATGACTATTATCTTGGTCGCTATTTCCTTTAGTTGTAGCGAATCTTATGTTTAACATCAGCGCCCCAATTCTGCTATTCTAAGTGAATTGCATTGCGAAGAGATTTCAAATACGATTCCATTGCCATAGTGCCAAAAATTCATATTCTACTAAGCTAAGCACTAAGCTCTCTATAGTGTCGAGGCGAAACAGAAGTAGAAAAGATCGGTGTCACTATTACCAGAAACGGAGTTAGTTCAGGGAGTACCTGTAGTAGACTCTTTTACCTATTTTATTTTATTCCTATGAAGGTTCAAATTCTGGTAAATGGACAGCTATAACAGGCCTAATGCGCTTACTGATATAAAACTATCCACTAATGATTTGCGATTTGTTACCAATCTATTATTAAAGTATTTCCAAAAAAATACAATTTCGTTGCATTTTGACTATTACAGTGAATTTAAAACTGATTTCCACGAGTTATTGGTTGTTTTGTTTGTATATTTAAAAATATAAAAGTTTTATATAAATAAGAATACATTTAATAAAGTATTAAAAGAAATTAAGTCTCAATTTAATAATAATAAAAATATTGTATGAATTGACTCAACATATATCGGACTCATTGCTCGCAAAAATAAAATTATATTAAATCCATTATATTCGGGCAATCCCATTATTCACATAGATCCAAAGCATCAGTTCCATACACATTTCGTAATTAACGACCTTAACAGATGGTCGCCGGATAAAATGATATATAAAAAAAGAAAATTATAATTTTTAAATCTTACTCGTTTTTAGATATTTTTTAAAAGCCTTCTTTTTGTTTCTTTCGGAAAGTTGTAATTCGCCAAGGGCGATTGGACCATAACGTTTAAGAGAGATAAAAATTATTAAACCAAATGAATGTTAAACTGGAATATTTATGGATATAAAAGTAAGGGTCTACCATTACTTTTATATCCGTAAAAGAGACAGATAGATTGTCTGAAGGATACATGTGACTTTTAGTCTGACCGAAAGCGTATATCAGAGTAAGGAAGATGAAAGGAGGAGACATATGTGTCGACCGCAAATTATTGGAACAAGGAGAACAGAATGTAGAAAGACGACTTATTGAAACTTACATTTCATGAGCCTTATACTAGGACCTGGCGGAAAGGATACAGACACATTTGTTTCCCACGTAGCTTGCCCGTTTCTAAAAAGTTTGACTATACATAGGCCACCCTTCAATGCTATACCAAAAGAAAAGTCTTATGTTCAATTCATAGACACGCCCTTTCAGCTTAGTTGATATCCATCCATCTCTCACCGTATTATCCAGACTGCTATAATATCAGCATTATACATCTTAATCGATATCCTCCGAAAAATATACACTGCATATTACTCATATTAACTACTCACATTTTGAAATAAACCAAACCATTTCCAAGTATATTCTTGCACGAATTACAATTACAATATTTGCTCTCAGTATAATTTTAACATCCAGATTATTATCCATTCATCCATTAGAGCCTTATTAACTTCGTCAATTCGCGAGCCAATCTCTACGAAAATGTTCGTAATAAATTAAAACAATTTTAAAATTCATATTTAAAATAAACAATTACAGAGTACAAAGCCATGAGAACATGCCCGAGGACAGGAAACATAAAAATTAAACCACATAAAAGCCCTCCTCAATACGTTGCTTCGAAATAAAAAGATTTCGACACTGAGTTTTATGGTGTCATTTGTATTACTTAATTTTTCTGCAAAGTATATGATGGCTCCGTTCAGAATTCAAAGCGAAGTCAATTATTCAATATGAATGAACTCGCGATTCTAAACGCCTAGGCATGTATTACCTAAGTTTGTTAGTAATATCGTACTGCATCGTCGTCAGTCATTCTTAGTCCACTGCTGGACGTAGGCCTCGCCAGTTTTGCGCCATATATCCGAGTCCTCCGCCTCTCACATCCAGCCTCTACAACTTTCGTCGCTGGGAAAGGATTCTTACTGCTGTCAAAAAATTAAAAAAAACTATGCGAATTATATAAACATGCGACTCAAGTCCCAACTTTTTTTACAGCCACTGTTAAATCGCAGCATAAATTATAATAAAAATATCATAAATTTTGTAACATCATTTTATACTTATAAATTACTTTTCACTAAATTAATATTTAATTCCCATAAATTTGAGATAAATATTTACTATCATCAGTGACAAAAAAAATACTGGCTGGTAGAATGCCACAGAAAAAATTTACTTGACGTTTCATATATGACGTACATGATGACGTTTCATCAGATTTAGATTCAGATATTGATTTAACGCCTGATTTTATTAGAGTAGTTGTTTGTTAACTAAACAATTTTCATTTACTTTCTTCATATTCGAAATGAGAAGCAAAATATTAACCTCGGGTGAAAGGCCTATTTAGCCACTCGAATTATTAGCGCCCTCACTACGCTTGTGTGCCAAACGATCTCGTGCCTAAATAAGTCACTTTCACCTCTCGTATAACAATCTACTATTACCCATGTATCCATAATAATTTATATAGTTTTATGGAATTTATGAAACAGCAATCATTATGTAACACTTATTCTTACCTTTAAAATGTTTATTATTATACAACAATACATACAATAATACAGCATGAATACAATAATTCATTAATATATTAAATATTAACCAAAGATTACTTTGACATACCCCTGAAAGCGTCATCTCATCATCTTATTTGACAAAAGTTCAAGAAGTAAATATTCCTGAAAATTTATCGAATCATAAAAAACAGCATACCTTAAATTTTGAATATCTCTTACAAAAGATGCCATTCCGAAATATTTGCACCATAATACATATAAAATTAGTTGCCTTGTCATAAAGATATTTGAATTATGAATAAGAAAGGAATATTGGCATCTCTCACGAAGGTGAGACACGCACACACGACTCCTGTCATACAAAAGGTATATCAGACAAACCACACCGAAGACGCTTGGATATTAGGATTTTTTAGAAGACGAGAAACGCTTGCGTTCTTGATAATAGGCCAAATTAACTATTTTAGAAAAAATCATTTCGCGACTTCAGTATATATACATACAAATTAGTATTGTTATAGCAGTATTTAAAATTGAATGATTTATTCATGATAGTTAATTTTTTTTAATGCAGTTAATGAATAAAGTTCTTCAAAGGGCATCATAGAATTGCATATAAGTATGTCTATTTCTTACCTTTTCAAGAATAGAGTTTAATGAACTTTGACGAGGAAGATGTATCCAAGGGAAAGACATAGGCTACCTTTTGTCTAAAAAAAACGACGACCAAAATTTGAATGGGCAATCTATATTTCCTAAAGCGGTGTGAACATTCATATTGTGGCGAATGATGATGGAACCATCTAGTTACTTTAAGAACTTTTAGAAAAAGCTAGAAAATTCTGGAAGGAAAAGACAAGGACGGATATATTTTAGAAAGGGATAGACGATGAACAAAAGTTCTAGAATAGAAAGTTCGGGAAGGAGAGAGACACGAGATAGATAGATGCTAGAAAGGGATAGATGTATAAACGAAAGTTCTCGAATAGAAGGTTCGGGAAGGAAAAGACAAAGATAGATCGATGTTTAGAAAGGGGCAGATAGTAAATAAAAGAATAACGAAATTATGAGTTCCAGATGATTCTTCCGGGTATATATAAGCAGTGCAAGGCGCGCCTGCTGGGCAGTTTAAAGTTAAGTTCAGTTCAAGACAGTGAAGCGACAAGTGCGATACAATAGAGTTGGAAGAAGAGTTTAATAGAAGACAGTGACGAGTTTAGTGGTGAATTTAGTGAAAAGTGTAGTGGACAGTTTAGTGAAGGAGGAGTTTCACGTAGTTTAAAAGAGGTCCAGAGGCGAGCTACGCGCGGTAAATTCTGTGGTGAACACTGCAGCAGCAGACGGTGTGTCTAGGCAATATCGGCGACGGTATTGTGAGTGAGACATCTTATTGTCGGTACAGTACGTCTTTCGTTGTGTGTGTAGGGGCAACCCTGCAGAGTGGAATCACGCACGGCTGTGTAAGTCAATAAAAGCGTTGGTTAAAAAAACTGGTATTTCTTCCAATCCTAAGTGCGTACCCCGCTCGCACGTAACAATATTAAGCTTTGGTAGGAAATAAACCATTTAAAGTTAGAGTTGCATTTTTACATCACTCAGAAAGTAGAAACATAACGCGGACGAAGCCGCGGATTTCAAATAAAAGAAAGAAAATATTTATTTCTAAAATGCGACACACCCAAAACAAGAGAGGACGTTATATAACAAAAAAAATATTTAAAACAAAGAAAAACGTAGGTATTCCAGAATTTACGAAATGAGGTCGGCAGTCAGTGTTTTGCTGTGCCGAAACATAGTCCAACACAGCACTGATTTCCAGTACCTCCTTCGTACAAAAAGAAATATTTATACTTTGAATACACGCGAAGATTTTGTGGTCCGTCTGTACTGTTACCCCGTGAACTTTCATGATGTCTTCGCATGGCTGTAATTTGACTGTTGACAGATTTACAATCGCCATACTTTAACCCATAAGAAACGAATCGTGGTCGACGTCAGGCCATAGAGTTACTAGATGGGCTGTGAATTTTACGAGAAGCGTGACTTTCGTAAGAGAGTTATCGATTATATTGAAAGATATGCTCTGGAAAATTATTACCCATTTATATAAATATATGATTATCGTATTTAGAAAATGTTATATTCTAAGGGTCTTATTCATATGAGTTAGAGTAAGTTTTTAGGCTTGTTTAAGTATCTTAAAGAAGCTTCCAAATTTACTCGATATGAATAAGACCGTAAACAGTTACTGCTGCAGTCCGATTCCGATAATGATCCAGTTACCTTATTTGATGGCAATCGTATTTTTCGTTTGCTCCTTTCTTATATATGTAATCTAAAGCACTTCTTTGTGAAGTAAATAATAAGTTGCAAATATTATTTAAGGGACCCGTTTTTTAATCGTCAGATAAAAGTTGTCCATCGGCTAAATCATAATTTGACTGAATGTAAAAGTGAAACAGTTCAGCTGTTTTAAACACGCAACGGTAAATTAAAAAATTTCGTGTTGAAATTTATTTTATGAAAACTTTATTAGCAAGTAATAATTACTTTTTAAGCTAATTGTGCGTTAACTCCTCGAGTGCGACAGTTCACAGTTCAGAGTAAAACTCCTTTGATTTCAGGTCTTATTTATTGACCGCTGTATTTGGATATAATATATATATATATATATATATATATATATATATATATATATATATATATATATATATATATATATATATATGTATAATTTCTATGATATGTTTCTGTAAATATTTTTAAAACGTAGGCTTCAGTGCTTTAATACTTGATGAAACAACGACTAAAGGCCTCACAATCACATTCACCCTAAAAAAGATTTAAACTTATATGTATTAAATAATAACAATATCTGTTATTGTGGAATCCATGTTCTAATGTTCCACAAATATTGTGGAATTGATAACTTTGTACGGCATTTTTAGGGGCCCATGTAGGGAGTGGCGAGTCACCGTCTGCCAACTTTATCCATGTTCCCCGAACATTGCGACGGGCAGTCGCATTAGTCCCCATAGACCCAGATCCCTAGTTCCACTAGCAGTTCATCCCAATAGTCCGATATCTTTTGTTCTCATTTCTTACAATAGTCCTGCACTGACCGGGGCATGTGCTTGGGTGGATTATGGTGTAGACAAGGATAATCTCCGGTCAGTGTTACGCCACATTTACATTAAATTTGTCAAGGGGCCTCTATGTGTTGGCCTTCCCATAGCCCCATGCAAAGCCTCCAAAAGTCCGGGCCATTTTATGGCCCGTCGTCTTCAAGGTCATACATGTATATCTATTAACAATTATGAACATTACAAATGTCGTAAAAGTCTTGTACTGCAACAGTGACCTGATTTGATACTAATTAAGTATAAAATACTGAGAAAAGAGTTGTTTTTATTGATTACCACCATCGATCATCAAATGGGTTGACCAGAACTTTTAATCAATTCACGCCTTCACATCCAAAAGGTTTGCCAACAGTGTGCAATGATTTACCGCGCTTCTCAATCATGTTTTATTACTCTTTCTAGTATAATGGTTTTCTATGATATATCTTTGTTGCGTTATAAATTCGTGGCTTGCTTACACGCGTTAAGGAATGATATGTGATTTAATTTAGTCTTTAAATATGTTTTTTAGTATTGAATATAGTTCAGTTGATGACGAAAGGCTAATTAAGAAACGAGAAATGTTTATCTTTTTAATAACTATCCAATTTCCATTTTTTCGTGGATACCAAATGTAAACATAAATCTCAGATTCACGAATAATTTATATTTTTAGGTATCAAACTTAAAATGTAAAGGTATTTATTATAAAAGGATTTATTCAATCGTTGGATTTTTGAAAAATATTTTAACAACTGCATATATTATAATTAGCCAGGATACGTGTAATCAATAATCGTATATATTACAATAAAATAAGTTATTTGTCTACGTGAATTAATTTTTATAAAGGCCGAATCATTTTTAATGACAATAAACTAACATCTATATATCTTTTGTTTCAAATAAGAATATGTATTGGGCAAGCAAATCGAGCACAAATAATTAAAGACATGAAAAATATTCATAGATAACTAGGCATGCTATATCACCTTATTTCCTTGTTGCTTATGTTGGCATCATCTAAATAATATTCGAATATCAATATCGGGAACTGGTTTTCAAATTATCTTTATCAATTCAATAGTATTCCATCTAGCCTCTAGCTATTGCGTGTAAGGCTTGGCGCATAGTGACCATGCGCGACAGCCAACAACCGCTGCCGCTTCTAACTTTAGCCGCCACTAAAGGTGGAACAGGCTACATACCAGCGAAAACACGCGATATCTAATGTTTGGTCACTAACACAAGTAATCCGTAGCCACTACTTTCATTATCCTATCGCTTACATATCCTAAGGAGTCTGATGCAGGAAGTTTGTACTGTGGCTGATAAGATGACGTCGTAGAAGACAAATCTATCGATATTATTGGATACCCCCAATAATAACAAACTTATGACACCATTTGTGTCCCTGTTTTATAAATCGTGGCGGCCAAACAAAGCGAGAACTAGCATCTCGTGGCGTATAATGACCAGCGGGCGGCGCAGTGTCAACAGTATACGAATTTATAAAAGGCAGTCCTCAACTTGGTGGCGGCGTTTTGAGGCTGTAGAACGTGGCCCATGTGTAGCGAGTTTTATAGAAAAATGACAGATTCGTCGCTCGGATCCGCTTGACGATGTTGTAACAATAGCCATAATATATTACTAGTTTTTATGACACGTAGATCAACAGAGTGGTGAAAGCCATGGAATTATATAACATGAGATCCAAGCCGATATGACACAACAGCAAATTAAAATTATCAAGATCTCTGTAATGGGTTCACATTAATTTTAGGCGTATTGCTAATTAGATCAGACATATTCAATCAATATTTTATTTGGTAGTTGCTGCAATGTAATAAAAAATATACTTTACACCAGATGTGCTTGCGACTTCGTGCGCGTGGAGTCCAAATTATATATAACGATTACTTTATCCAGAGGTTATTTTGCAAAAACACTAAAATACGGTATATCTTAATATCTTAAAAAAAGCTAGCTATGAATTTTTATTTACCAACTTGAGAAATAATTCGTTACCCATACAAATTTTCATCCCCTATTTCACTCCTTTCAATACTGTTTTTTACTTTACTGTGCAATTTAATTTTTAGTTTAAATGTTTTGTGTCAGTAAAATACAATTAATTTGAATAAAGCAAGAGAGACCGGATTTGAAAAACCCAGTTATCACCTGGTTCTTATTGGATTAAAAAGTACTCTAAGCCTTGAATATTTATAAATCTACAAACAGTGTGAGGCCGCATTTATAAAAATATCACATATTACATAGGTATATAATAGTAGATTTATTACACAAGGGACGTTTAGGGATATTTAGGCATAACATGGCTTGGCGTATGAGCGTAGCGAGGGCGCTAATAGTTTGAGTGTCTAAATAGGCCTTTCACCCGAGGTTAAAGCTGCCTGTCTATTGACGCAATCCCATTGGTTAATATTTCTCCGTTTCTCCACTCCGCAGCCTCGCTCCACTTTAATGGCCAGGCATGAGGAGAGTAAATAAAAACTCATTATTTAAACAAACAACTACTGTAATACTTGTAACAACTCAGAAGGGTTTATGGTAGTAAAAGAAGAACAGCTGGTCACAATACTTTGTATTCACAGAACCTTACGGTTTTAACATATTTCAATACGTAGTATCCATAGTGGTTTGTGATATTTCATACACTGACTATTCAAACTCGACAAGCATTCTTAGAACACCTCGACATCCCTCCAATTTTACAGTATATTAATCTTAAGAAACTGGCACAACCGATAGCGGATTGAAGTCACTGATAAACTATTTTAATTAAAGTGTTATGAATGAAAAGAATTTAATACATTACTGTTTGGAAATTCGAGATAATACTTTATACAAGACATCATATAAAACATTATACTTAAAGTTTTACATGTAATAAAATAAACCGAATACAGTACAAATCTATCGCGTCTGCAACAAGAAAATAAAATGCAATGAATACCGTCTGTGCACAATTGAGAGATTTTGAATTATAATCTACACAGCTACGACGTCATAAAAGATAAATATTGTTACTTAAAATTATGGTAAATTATAGACAACTACTCTATACAAAACAGAGTGCTAATCCCAGAATAAATAAAAATATAACATTAATATCAATTAAGAAAATGGCCGATCGTATCGTTTAGAAATAAGAGGGTACATAACAAAATCAATTATTAACTTTAAAAAGAAACACGACAAGAACAATTATGCTACTCAATAACTGTAACACTACTTCTCTAATGAAATCACGCATTATATCCATTACTAAATCTGATGAACTCATTTATAATACCATTTCACATATGATACGACAAGTTAATTTCTTCTTCTGTGGCATTCTACTAGCCAATATTTTTTGTCACTAATCATAGTAAATATTTAGTTCAAAATTATGTAAATTAAATAATAATTTAGTGAAAAGTAATTTATAAGTATAAAATCATGTTTCAAAATTGTTTATATTTTTTAATTATAATTTTATGCCGCGATTTAATAGTGGCTGTATAAAAAGGTTCGGACATGGCTTGCATAGTTTTTACATTTCTGACGCCATGGCAAATCGTTTCTCAGGGACAAATAGTACTATTTTCATCCCTGTGATTAAGTAACTTCAAGCGTATTTTCAGAGTATGAGAAGTTAAAAATAGTTTCAAAATTCAAGACATTTTCCAATGATTTTTGTATAGGAAAATGACTAATAATTCTCCATATATTTACACACAACTTTTCCAAACCCAACAAAAAGCTTTCAGTATTTTTTTCAGCATTTTCCTAACCCCTAAAATAATGTATAACAGGGGTATGTATAACTCGACTTGAATGACTGATGTCTGTTACACCCTGACAGCCACCATTACTCAGCGTAAACTACCGTTAGCATGACCGTCACCACTGTAGTGATGCATGTTGTCTCTAAATACGCTGGGACTAGAGATACCACAGGGTGTTTACTCTGTGCCAACTTAATGCGAAAATATTTACAATAAGATATACAAGCCTGGCTAGAATTTCTTTTACCTTACTATTAGTACAAAATTGACACTATTTGTATGAAGTTATGGCGAAATATGCCGGGTCAGATTAAAAAAATATATAAATTGACAACTGTCACAATTACAAAAAAAAAGTCTAAGTGTTCACTTGTGTTCTTGTTTGCTTACAAAATAATTCAAAATATAAAGAACGACTGTTCAAACCTCAGTGATTTTTTCTCAAAGTAAGGACTGGACTAACATAACACACTCACGATACCTTCAGCGAAAGTAATTTAGTGGTGTTTTAAACACAAAAAGAGTTAGCAAATATAGAAGGAACGGTTATAACATTCAAAATTTTCACAGCTGTCTTAAAATTTTGTAAACATAACCTGCTATTTGTCGTTTTATTCTGCAAAAAACTTGTTTACTAGTCAGCTGATTGGCGGTTCAACAGCAACAACGATTGATAATCATCGAATGACAACTGACATAAGGTGACAACATCGATTCTAATACTGATGGATAAAGAACCATAGACAAACTATCTATACGTTCAGAAACGGTAAATCCAAATAGAATCGATTAAATTTCAATAATCGACTAAAATTAATAAATAACAATGACCTCTCCAAGCGTTAATTGGGGATGTTTTGGCGAAGAAAAAGACGAAGAACATCATCTACCATGTTCTCAAAAATATACCATTTGGAATGCGTAGGCTTAGAAATAGATAATATTACTTCAAAAAAAACCGCTGCATGGAAATGCCCCGTATGCCTCAGCTTACAACCTAGGGGGAATAAGACAGATAATACTTTGATACGAAACGTTCCTGCGACCAGAAGCTATAAACGAGTTGCAATCAATTCCCCGCCAAATCTACAGCACGAACCTATTCTCACGCGCGAGGATGCTACTGAAATATTCGAAGGGGTAATGAGTTCCCAATTTGACGAGATGCTTTCAAAGATGAATACCACCCTATTAGGCGCCTTCGACAATAAACTTCAACCAATCCAGGACGAAATTCGCGAAATGGTAAAAGCCATGGATTATATCAATGTGCAATTCGAAGATATTCGCCGAGAACACAAAACATCTCAAGACGATGATATTAAAGCCTTGAAATCAGAAAACGAGAATTTAAAATCAACAATGTTTAATTTGGAAAATAGATTAAGTCAATTAGAGTAACACGCTCGTGCAAAGAATATAGAACTTCAATGCGCGCCCGAAAAAAATACAGAAAATTTAATGAATATTATAACAGACTTAGGAAAAGTTATTAAATGCGACGTTAATGAGAAGAATATTATTAAATGTACTCGAGTTGCCAAATTACAACGTGATACAAATCGCCCTAGATCAATTATAGTAGAATTTGTTACTCCTAGAATTCGGGACGATTTTATTACGGGTGTAGCAAAATATAACAAGAACAACCCAACAAATAAACTTAATAGTAGTCTTATTGGTATTCCTGGTCCGAAACTTCAAATCTTCGTCGCCGAACATCTATAGCCCACGAATAAGTCATTGCATGCTGCAGCGAGACTTAAGGCTAAGCAAATGAACTAAAAATTTATATGGATCAAAAACGGACGAATATTTACACGCAAAAATGATGAATCACCATATATATGGATCAAAAACAATAGTTCCTTAGATAAGATAGTTTAAATTCTACAAATGTTTAACAATTTCTTCAAATGGCAAATTATAAACAGTATATTAATTAGTTACATTCATCAATATATATTACCAAAATGTTCGTGGTTTACGGACTAAAACTCATTTATTTTATCAAAATTTATGTTGATATGATATGATATTATTATTCTCACTGAAACATGGTTAAATAGCAAAATACTAAATAGTGAATTATTTTCTGAAACATACATTGTCTACAGAAGGGATAGAGAAACATCAGGTTTTCATACGGCAAAAGATGGTGGTGGCGTTTTAATAGCAGTATCAAAAAAATACAATTCCGAAAGATTCTCGAATAAAGAAAGTATGTGTGAAGATTTATGGGTTAAGGTAGATTTTACAAACAGTAATAGTATGGCAATCTGTGCAGTATATCTTCCGCCCCCCATTCAAAAACCAATGCTGAAACATTTTCTAAATAATTGTAATGATTTTTTTGAGACATGGAATTCTACAACTGTTATTATTGGAGACTTTAATATTATTATTATTATTTTAATATGGGTAAAATGAGCTGGTCTTTATCCGGCCAAGCTGATGGTACAGCAGCTCTTGCTGCAGAATGCCAGTCGTTACTTGATTTTATTAATACGAATAGTTTAAACCATGCAACTTTATACAAAATAACAGCGGTAGAATCCTTGATCTCGTTCTCGCTGACCTCCTTACTTGTACTGTTAACGAGTCGGTGGATGTTTTGAGTAATGTGGACCCATATCATCCTCCCCTTAATATAGCAATCTCACTGAGAAATGATACAAAACTTAGTCCCAACCAATCCACACCGAGACCCAACTTTTACAAAACTGACTACTCACAAGTCTGTAAGTATCTAAATGCTGTAAACTGGGAAGAAGCTTTTTTAGGAACGAATGACGTTAACAAGATGGTAGATATTTTTTATGATATTATTGGCTCTGCAATAAAATTATATGTACCTTTACAAAAAAACAAATGCAAAAAATACCCAGTTTGGTTTAATATAACTCTTATAAAGGCACTAAAAGAGAAAAACCGAATAAGAAGTCGTTACAAAAAGTATGGCAACCCGCGAGACGAATTAGAATACAAACTGTTAAGTAAGCGATGTGGAAAATTAGCCAAATAATCATACAAATCTTACATAAGCAGTGCTGAAGACAATATTTTAAAAAACAGTAAACACTTCTGGACATTTATTAAAAACAAAAGAAAAACTTCTAGTACGTTCCCTGCAACTATGAAACATAAAGAGAAGTCTGCCAGTGAAGGAGTGGACATAGTCAGTGTGTCAGTTTAAGTCAGTGTATGTAAATTATAATACTAGTGATACTGCCGATTCTCCAGAAGAAACTACAGTAGGTCCAACCAGTGATTCGTTTACAACTATTTTTTTAACTTCCGATGTTATTTTCCAAAAACTTAAAAACATAGATATTAATAAGGGTGCTGGTCCTGATGGAATACCACCCATTTTCATCTCTCATTGTGCTTCTGCTTTAACCGCACCTTTAAGAATTATATATAACACCTCAATCTCAATGGGTATTTTTCCTTTTAAATGGAAAAGCGCAAAAGTTGTACGAATTCCAAAAACAGCCAATAATATATATAATAATATAATAGCCAAATTTCTAATTACAGGCCGATATCTATATTGTCTTCATTCAGCAAAATCTTAGAGTCTATAGTAAGCCCTTTTCTTCAAACATATTTCCAAAAATTTATAACTGATAATCAACACGGATTTACAGTCTCAAGGTCTACTTGCACTAATTTGGTATCGTTTGTACAAACTGTTATTAGTTGCATTGATAATCATCACGAAGCAGATGTTATCTATATGGACTTCAGTAAGGCTTTTAATAAAGTTTCCCACACAATATTAAGAAACTAGAAGACTACGGAATTTCTGGAAATATCCACAAATGGATAGAGTTCTATCTTAATTACCGACATTTCTATGTAGTGGTTAATGGATTTGAATCAGATTTGTACGAAATTAATTCAGGCGTTCCTCAGAGATCCCATTTGGGTCCAATTCTCTTAAATATATTTGTCAACGACCTACCTAACTGTCTTAAATACTCTACTCCATTATGTTTGCCCATGATCTAAAACTAATAAGAATAATTAATTCTACAGAAGCCGTGTTTTTACTTCAGCAAGATTTACACAGTTTGGAGGGGTGGTGTATATTGAACGGAATGCACTTAAATGCTTCAAAGTGCATGCACATTAGGTTTTGTCGAAAAAGTAATAGAATACCTGCAGAATACACAATAAATGGCAACATTGATACTGAAACTAACTGCGTGAGAGACTTGAGGGTGCTTATTGATAGTAAAGTTACATTCCAGGATCATTACAAAAATATACTTAAAAGGGCTTTTAACATGTTAGGGTTCTTATTACGTAACGGGAAGGTATTTAATAAAACTAGTACCAAAATAACATTATTTAATAGCTATGTCAGAAGTTTACTAGAATACCGCAGTACAGTATGGCGACCGCATTACTCAACTCATTCTCTAAGACTCGAACGCGTCCAAAAACGCTTCCTATGGCACTTGTGTTATCGCACAAATCTAGCAAAAAGAAACGTATCTTACGGAGAGCGTTTGAGACATTTTGGAGTTGATGCCCTGGAGAAGAGGCGCGACATTTTGGACCTGACGTTTTTATATAAATTAATACATTATAAAATAGATTGCCCTCAGCTACTAAGTAGAGTCAACTTCAGAGTGCCTGCTAACTATCCCCGATCACTCATCACTATCTTTAGTCCACCTTTGCGCAAGACAGTCTTAGGCAGCACTTCACCCATTCCACGAATTATTAAACTATACAACAAATATAGCTCCACTTTAGATATATTTGCCGATTCACTACCTAAGTTTCGCCGAATATTGCACAATATGCTTCCATTCAATACTTTATATCGTTACTAATTTTTCTTTTTCTTTTTGTAATACTTAATCCTCATTTAAGCCATAAGTGTGTGCTTGTGGTTGTGTATTTATATAAATATTTGTCTAAATTTGTTTATCCTTATTTTTGTTATTATTTTTTTTTACTGTCAACCTAAGCTGTGTTTGTTTGTAATAGGTTACACACTAATCTTACTATTATACTTTAAAATTGTCTTTTCAATGTTATGGTGTAATAACTGTAAACGAACCAAATAAATAAATAAAATAAATAAATTACAAAGAGAAGTTTTCATGAAAAATATCACATAGAATTTTAATCCTAAAACATTTGTGTTGGATTTATTCACACATTTAATTAAGTAAATAATGTATATAAAATTATATATTATTTGATTTTAATGTACCAGTCGTTTGATTGCCTTTCCGACACGTCAGTTTATGTCAGATTTTAACCGGTATCTAATAAATAGTAATATTTATATATGAAGGAGCTAATTAATTATTATTGGCTTAACGCAATAAAATAAACGATTCCATACGACCCTGTAGTGTTATTAAAACCTGCTTGTTTGTAAAGTTTGTAAGAAAATAAAATATTTATTTATATTTGATTTAAGATAAATAAAATCGATCAAGCGTATACCAGTCGAAGTACATTGAAAGGTTACGTAGAGATGCAGTAGATACATCTACTATATTTTCCATTTAACTAGATGCCAACATTTAACCAAAAATGATATATTTAAAAAACTACCGAATAAAAATCATGCTCATACTTCAAATCAGTTTTTGTGCAGTGGTAGAAAAAAGATAAAATTACATCTTCACTGTTATTTCAATTTACAATTTCGTATGGATCAGATATCATATACAATATTATCGCTCCAATTTTAAGATCCTGTCTCCTGCTTGTCACCTTTTTCATATAAATTACTTCGGTACGACAGTACCTATGTCATTTTCTGCCATACTCCTTTCTCTATTCCAGCTACGTCTGTCACACCACAAATTTTCATGTCATTCTTCACTATCCGACACTTTTTGGTCTACCTTTAAGGTTCGTTTTCACAGTGCAGGTTGCTGCCTAGCCAGTAGACAACTACTCGGCATGTCTAATCGTACGCAAGTAGCTCGGCTCGCCTTAGCTGTCTACACAATACAGAGTACCTGTCGCCTAATCTTGCGAGTTGTCGCGATGTCCAGTAAACGTGTTTTAATTTAAAAATCGGTATTAAGGTCTATGACAACAATATTGTGTAAGAATTGGAAAACGCCCATAAAAAACTCAAAAAAAAAGAGAAAGAAAAGGGTTTGGATAAGAGATTTGATGACAGATACCGAAAGTATGCAAGCGATGCGAGTGATAACCGAGCTAATACCGTGCGCAAATTGCTGCCGATCGAGCAGGCGAGTAAAAACAAAAATGTTGAAGTGACTCGGATGCATGCTACTGTCCAACTCGCACGTACGATTTACTTGTAAGTTACGTCCAAACAGTGCGAGTTAATGCAGTGCGGCTACTCAGCAGGCTGACTCGAACGATAGCTCGCACTGTGTAAACTCTCTATCCAGCAATTTTCCAGTTTAATATTCTCTTTGTCGTATGGTTTCCATTCCCCTTAATTTAAAAATACGATTTGTATAATCACCTTCACTTTTCCATTGAAAACCAAATAAGGCCCTTCACTTATAAGATTATCGGCATTATCGGTACATATTTCGCAAACTTGGAGAATGAAGAAACATTTTGAATAGTATAATATTTCATTATTATAGGTCGATCCGTTCGTTGGAGACGTGATTCGTGAATGTACAAAAAGTGGTTGAAATGAAGTAAATACGATAGCTGGTGAGCATGGAGGCCATTGGGTGTCACTTACATCGGAACCCACTGCGCTCGAATGACCACCGGTTGTGGTTTTCAATGCGGCAAAACAATCCGAAAGTAACTTAACACTGAAATTAATTTTGTTAATTTGTAAACTCGAATAATGACGAAGATCAGTGAAAAGTTGAAAGTATTAATTTTCATATTACAGATTAATTTAGCAAGGGCATGTCTGTCCGGACACAACGAAGGGATCCGCAGAAGTTAGAAAAGTCCAGAGGTTTTGTTATTTAGACTCGAAAACATAAAAAAACATTTAATCGGAAATACCGCATACCTCAAAAAGTGTTTAATCTTATATACAAACCAAATTCGCTGCAAGTATTTTTTAAGCTCTACTTTGATATTTTTTAAAGTTTTTTAAAAGATAGAGGGGTTAATAGATAAAAACGTGGTCAAAGCACATCGTCATAACTTTTTAGGATCTGACTAAATACCCCACACGACAACGTACATTGAAAAAACAAATTCAACGTTTGGTTATATAAATGGCGGCCACTCCTAATCTGCCACTGTTTCGCGATTTCACACATACAACAAAATATAGATTAACATCATATTTTTACTCCATTTCGTCCATACAAACCCATCAGTTTTCGACTAATATGACTGCTACATACAACGACAGACCAACAACCGGACGGATCATAAGGCCGTTTTTGTTACCTAAAATGTCTACAGAACTGTAAAAAGTATCAAAACTAAATCAATAATTTGCCCTAGTTGCTAATGTAGGTACGTACTTAAAATAACAAAGCATCTGTAGTAGGGATATCTAGCAAACAAAATAGATCTAACTGGTATAGGAGAACAGTCACATCAATTGAAATACTCTTTATCGTCTTACAAAATTTGGCAGCCTCATAGATTTTGTACGACCGTATATACTTATGACGCCATACATGTAGGTAAAAGAGGACTCAAATAGCGCTTAATTACTGTTTCAAAAGTAAACAAAATAATAATTTTAAAAGTAAGATAATAAGTTGTTATTTTACACCTGTGCATTTAAATGAATATAATGTTATTTTTTTACAATTTATTAAACCAAAATATTATAAACTAATACAACAATGAAAACTTAACTTAGTTATATTGTGTTCTACCTGCTCGTATAATCTAAGACTATAAGTAGAACACTGAGCCTAGGTCACAGTCTTCTATTAATATATCGCCCAAAAGGCTGGCT
Source organism: Dendrolimus houi (assembly GCA_039645545.1). Taxonomy (NCBI): domain Eukaryota; kingdom Metazoa; phylum Arthropoda; class Insecta; order Lepidoptera; family Lasiocampidae; genus Dendrolimus; species Dendrolimus houi. The sequence goes on from CM077132.1 coordinate 14,334,346, forward strand.
ACATTACCTCTCTGGATTGCAATAATATTTGAATTTATTGTAACATGACTACGCATTCTTATTCTCAATTCCAGTAGATCTGTTCCAAGTTTATACTCAGAATTCCATAACCCATCTCCTGTCGTTTAACATATTCACCAAGTGCATATCATCTGACAGTCTGCGGTTACCACGAGCCAGAGACAATCAGCGCGTTGCGACTTGCCAAAGACAAAAACTCGGTGTCATATTGTATGTCATGTGAAACTCAGATATACATGAGGCTTTTGTCGCAGAGATGTTTTGTCTCTGCGCACATCCTGAATGGGTGTCGTTGACCCCCAATGAAAAGCCGATTCTAACAGCTCTTTTGTGATCTGTGAATGTACAGTACTGCGGCTAATTTATGTTCAATGTTCAATTGTACACATAATTGAATGTTGTATAAAGCAACATTAAATGTTACTGCACATAGTATAGCAACCCAATGAATAGTAGATTCGCATATTGCACTTTAAAAAACAATGGATCGGTATAATATTTGGACTCACACAGAATACAGACATTAAAACTCTTATTTGGTTCAACTTTAAATAAAAATTACAACTTTATTTATCATAATTTTAATATTAATAATTAATTAGATACGTAATAAATAGTCAAATTTGTATGGCTAGCATTGTATAAGTGTACGAGTTCACTGAAACTAAAATACGTTATTTTCCTAATTTTCCAAACATTTCTATTTTTGGACAAAATATCCACAAATAAGACAATGTTTTCACGGCAGTATGTCAACTTTGCCTATATTTTTTATATGTAAATATTCGTATATTCATATTTTAAAAGCTGTGTATAAATATGGACTGTGATTATGTTATTTAGACAAAAAATATCCCATTAAAAATACAGGGTTAAATACTAGGCCTCTAACGCCGTACCAAACTAAGTACGGGCGGCGCGCGCCAATGCAGTGATAGCGCCCGGTCAGTATAAGAATCAAATCGTTACTGTTAAGAGTTGAACCAAATAAATTAAAGAAATAAAATAATGTGATCTGTAATCAATATAAAATTAATTTATCTTTGTTTTATCTAATGGCATTATGTCATATAAATGGCATTGTAATAATAGTATTAATTTATAATTATATCATCTTTTTTATTCAATTTATACGCCTAATAGGCAAAGAACATGTATGTGAGATTTTGTATATATAGAGTAATATCTTTGATTTGTACCATGGTTTAAAGTATAAATAAATTATAACCCTGTATTGTATAATACAATGAAATAAATTCCTTTGTTTTATTTCATTAATATACTTACGTTGAATAATATAATAAAGTAACACAATATTATTTATTAGTCTCCCTTTACTCCATCAACTTACACATCATGAAGCCTACAACACTTTATTTCTCCATTAAAACCCTACTTTATGGTTTTTACAACGGCCTTTGAACCCATATATTATCAGTTATCACAAAGTTAAGGCGGTATCTCCTACGAACATCTAAAAGCGTTCATTAAACATCGATTTTACAACATTTTAATACATTCAATTACGACGCGAGATTATAAAGGTAAGAGCGATACTCCTAAGTGCCACTTATTTTAAGTAAACCTTACACCGCCGTACGGAGGCGAACCTTACTTTTAATTAAAATTATAGTGAACGTATCATATTGTTACATTCTTAAGACCTTGACATTTATAGTGCCTCTAAAAGTTACAATTTAAGCCACTCAACTATACATATAAGAAAATGTGTGGGAGTTTTTAGCGGTAACTTAAAGGGTGCTGTTTTGCTGAAGTGATTTATTATTCAATTTGTCTATTGTATATTAGAGTACCATCCCTTAAAATGAACAATAGCTTATTTTTAGAATTTATTTTATTTTAAGGTTTTATCTTTAGGATTTTAAAATATCTATTCTCTATAACATTATAAAATTCTAAAAATTCCGTGTCTATACATTGAAGCTATTTTAAAAAATCAACTGGAATACACTATCGAAACGATTTTTTAGACGTCTTGTCTGTTTATCTGTTTGTGTATTTGTTCGGAATTCACATAAACTACCTATTTCGATGCGGATTTCGCTGATCGACAGCAAATTCTTAGACTTAAAATCTGCGCTACTTTTTATCCTGGGAACCCCACGGGAATTTTTCTGGGAATTATTTAAAATGGCCCGATTTAAAACAAATGAATTCCAATATTCGATATCAAATTTTATATAATAAAATGTGTGATTTTCTATCCTGGGAATCCAGCCGGAATATTCCCGGGAGAGGTTTGTAGTTTTTTTATTGCTGAAGCACAGCAGGCAGCTGACGGCCCAACTGTGATGGAAAGTGGTTACCGTCGCCTATGGACATTTGCAACATCAAAGGTGCTATAAATGCGCTGCTGCTCTCTTAAGCGAGACTGGAACCTGGTTATTAATGCTGGAACACAACTCAAGGTTGTATGGCGACATAATCCAGACCAGGGGTGGTAGCCATCCAGTCGGGCACACCACCTGGCGAGTTTTTCGGATGCTTAAAAATTAACTTATTACGACACAGTTTTTACTAAAACGATAGCTTACATTCTTTTGTAATGCTGCAGTCATTTGTGTTCTGGGAATCCGTCGGGAATTTCAAGTCAAGCGTGGACGAAGTCGCGGGCATATCCTAGTCATTAAATAAAACTGTGTATTGTATATTAGAGTATCATTTCTTAAATGAACAGTTTATTTTTAAGATTATTTTTTATTTTAAGGTTTTATTTTTAGGTTTTTAAAAATCTCTTATATTATCTTGACCTTATTTCAACCTTCGTTATTTTATCAAACACACATTTAAAGACAAAATAAACACCTTGGCCTATGGTTCTACAATACTGTTTGTTTATTATATGAACTTTTTCGAGTTGTAAGAAGAATTGCCGCATTGACCGCAATCAAAGTTCAAAGATATACAATTTGTAATATAGTAATGCTTCTGTTCCATGGATCCCGATTTCTTTTTTAAAATTTGAATATCCTTGAACACTTGAAACTGGTTACGTATACAAACCTTGCAAAACCATATTTAAGATCATTGGTTACGTGTTCAGTTCACGTCCGGCAGGAAGTATTCCGTAGACTATCTCGTAGACTTCCATCTACTGTATTCGTCGCTTGACTTTCTCTTTTTTTCCCCTTGTCCCAATAATTTACAGTCGGCACAATATGGTGTTCCTTCCATACTCCTCTATTCTGGCATATGTCACCCTCTCCACACAATCCATCCATCTCTTTTTTGGTCTGTCTTTACACTTGTATCCATAGATCTTCCAGTTTACCGTACCTTTTGTTACTGACTTACATCCCTCCTCATTACATGCCTATACCACCTTAGTCTTCTTCCTCTCATATTTTTTAGTCACGGCTGCAGCTTTCAAAGATCCCGTTATATATTATTTTTCACCTTATCCATTCTTGTAATACCACACATCTATCTCAACATTCTCATCTCAGCTAAGTGGAAACGTTTCAAGAGTTACTAAATTATAGGTAAATTATTTATCTTCTAACATTTTGGCATTATTTGTATAGACTTCACATAAAATTTTAATCAGTATTAAATTAATGAACAATATAACCCAATATAAATGATGACGCATTTTATACAAGAGGATCTTTTACGTATAAACAAAAGGAAGTGAATAGTGTCAGAGAAGTTGAGACTGAATAGATCAAAGCGAAATTGAGGGCAAATCGCGGAGGCGTTTCCGCGCTCCCATACTTCCTACGAGCAATAAATTACCATTCAAAGCCTCGAATCAGCCACTTATACAACGTAAAATGCATTAAATCCACCTTATAAGGCTAATGATGCACTAATGTCTATGTAAATACAAAATGATACACACTAAAACTGTCTAAATAATTGTTTGAATAATTTAGCAATATGGCAGTGTGATTGACTTTCGACTATTCTTTTCTTCTATTTTCAAACTAAATAATAACTGTTTCTCGTCGATTTTAAAACAAACACATATAAACACAAACATAAATCATTCAATGTCATTGAACACCTTCGTGTCCTTTGAGTGCAGTGCATTTTGAATCAATAATTTGGTTCGGTTCCCTTGAAACCAGAGTAAAAGTTATGTTATCGAGCAGACGCCCTATAATATAGAGGAATTTTTAATTTAATTATAGATTAATTGCATGAGTGTGAAGAATGTTATAGTTTATGTAATTTCAAATTGACTTGTACATCTTATATTGTATATTTGTACTACATAAATGTCTTATGACATACTATACCTATCAGAATTTTCCATGCAATTTGACCAGAACAAACTACAAACTCATATCCTGCACAAACTATGGCGTTTTCAGAAAGTATTATACATACATATTTCCAGATTCTAAAATACATTTACACTCAATTTAATTATGATTCTTTCAGACGTTTCTCCTCAGTACGGTCTTTGACAATTAATCGCATAATGCCGAGAGTTCGCATTACTCTTCCTCACGCAATGTTGCGCGATGATTTGTACATAATTTATTTAAAAAATATTTCTCATTTCTCATATTCTGGAAGTACGTTTGGAGTTGTCTAATCACAGGGATGAAAACAGTACTTTTCGTCCCTGAGAATCGATTTTCCCTGCTGTCATAAAATTAAAAAAAACTATGCGACTCATATCCCAACTTTTTTACAGCCTCTGTTAAATCGCGGCATAAATTGAAATAAAAAAATATCAACAATTTTGTAACATCATTTTATACTTATAAATTACTTTTCACTATATTATTATTTAATTTACATAAATATGAGCAAAATATTTACTATCATCTGTGACAAAAAATACTAGCTGGTAGAATGCCAGAGTAAAAGAAATTTGCTTGACGTTTCATATATATGTGACGTATTAAATGAGTTCATCAGATTTAGATATGGATTTAACGCCTGATTAAAGAAGTAGTTGTTTGTTTAATCAGTTTTTATTTACTTTCCTTACATTCAAAATGAAAAGTAGAGTGTTAACCTCGGGTGAAAGGCCTATTTAGGCACTCAAACTATTGGCGTTCTCGCTAGTCTTGTGCGCCAAACCATCTGTGTGAATATTCACACAGCACAGTAAGCAATGAACACCGTCTACATGCCACTACGCCTTTTATACGAAAATGCTACCCTAGAAAACAATAACATTGCATCATTGCTAAAAATAGCAATTACATCATAGTGTCGCCAGGATCATAAACACAATTACAATAATTAGTTACTGATGCACTAAATTATCTAGATGATAATTTATGGGCTTATAAAATTAACTAACCGGTAGAAAATGGTAATTTAATTATAAATCGAATCATCTGATAAATAGACTAAAAATATTATCTATGACGATTGTCTATGCCATGTTAATATACACTATGGTTCTAATGACTACTGTGGTGGACATCTTGTAACATGTGGTAATATCGAGGCCCCCGCGAATAGTCCGGTATGCTGTTACGAGGTTTTTCGTACTATAATAGCTATTTCTGTATCCAGAGGATGTATTACACCTTGCAATTTTTATTCAGAATTTTGCTACTGATGATTTCGAAGATGAAAAATCTTCCTTGTATATTCCATAATAATGAAATATATACTATTTCGAGTGAAATATACAGTTATAACGTTTTAGAAAAACTTTTATCAAAAAAAAAAATTATTAATAAATTAAAAAGATACCAAAAAAAATTGTTTTCATTTGATTATAAATATCGGTCAACGCTTATTTTATTTTAGAGTTTTTACTAAAATTACTTTGGTTGTTCCTGCACAATAAATTTTCCTATTACCGGATTATTCGCGGCAGGGTGTCGTTATATTATATATAATAATGTTGCAAGCCGAAGCAAGTAATCCTTTGCAGGTGTCTTATTACCCCTTTGAATTTGAGTGATTTATTATTCGCGCAAATATCTTTGTTTACGCCGCAGCAAGACGTCATAAAACCTTATTTCTTTGTAAACTATTTCATGTAAATTCTTTGATGCCATTGAGCCGAAAAGTTAATAATTCAAAGTAATGGTGGCCATGTTGCTAGGAGGCCATGTCTAATTTGCAATTGGAGAGATTCGATCAGTCGGGAAATAGGCCAGTCGTGTTCTGACTGCGAACGAAGCGTTACCTAGGGCACTTTCGGAGCGATTATCTTATAACGACGACTTTGCGCGATTTATGTGATAATGATTTTCTGCCCTACGGTTTGATTTTGTCGTATTCGCTTATACTTGTTAGAACTGTGAATTACGTGTGTACACTTCTAATAAACTTTGTGATAATTCCAACGGCATTTTCGAATTTACAACCTACAAATTCGTAACAATACAAACATCAAAATCAATAAAAAATATCAAGACCAGTCTTTTGATTGATTATCAGAATGTTGTTTGACTAGCTAACTAGCTTTGAAAGTCAAGGACTGTATAAAATTACAAATTATGTTCAAACGTAATCGTGTATAGCGATCTCCTAAGTCATCGATCGATTGACGCGTGCTTTCGTGCACGTTTGACCGCGATTAGCGCCTTCGGTTGATTTCAAGGGAATTGCCACAGACGTTATGGAGATTGCGATCTAATATACGAAATGTTGACAAATGATACAACAAATGAAATCATATAGCAATTTCTTGACGACTGGAATAAACTTTTTGAATATAGAAATATTTTATTTACAAAATCCCACATCTGGTAAGTTCTATTTTCTCCTTGTAGTCTCATGACTAAAAAGATTATAAGTATTATCTATGGCTCTTGATTAACTGCCCGAGGACTGCGCTATACCTGGGCCCTAGTTCTGCTATTACAATATTGTCAGAATGGTTGTTTTTGCATGAAAAACAGCCAGTGGTTGATAATACTGACGATATTGTAATAGTAGAATTAGGGACTTGATTTTGTATAGGAAAACGTTTATTGCGCAGTTATCTTTTGCTTACTAAGAGTTGTCATTAAGTTTATTTATAAATGTAAATGACTCACCAACTGACCCTTTGGTGCAAAGTAAAAATTTGGCACTACCTACTTTTTAAATGAGATCAGTCCCTAAGATTAATAATACACAATCTTAGTTTATTTATAGTGTATTTACTGGCGTTGTAAAATTTATTAACATAGTTACATATCCATAAATACATATTTATATATTCTATATCATCTACATGTAGCTATTAACAACTTATACCATAACAAATATATTATAGGTATATGAATATAAGGCGTATCGAGATGACTTGAACGCATTGATGCTTAGAAATGGGAGGTTAATAAATCCGCCTGTGGGGCCGGCTATCTTTCACGTATAGAATAAAGAGGCAATGGAATAGCAATTTGTCATGAACGTGAGGACACGCGCAATCAATTTCGCGGCACGCGCCTACCAAACCGTTCGCCGTAATAAAACGGTAGAATGAGAGCAACTGTTCGACAAATTTCATAATAAATAGATGTATAAGAACGCCATAGTGTAGTTCAATCACGTAGTTTGAACGAACAGGCGGTCGAAAGTCCGCTCTACTCCGCTCATCGGTTTTGTAATCTGATTTCTTTGTCATTGCGAATTGGATTCTTTAGTTCGGTTGACTAACACTTACAAATGTTGTAAAATATCTTCTCAGTATAATAAAATTAAATGAAATTTATCTGTTTGTGACATCGTTCAGCACAATGCTTGTCTTAAGTCAGTTCGGTATGCCTTTACGTATAATAAATTATTTCTGACAAGTATTATAAAAATATTTATAAATTATTATAAAATAGATCGAAAAGAAATATCTATTATCCATACTAACGCCGTTATGTGAGTTTAATCAGAGTAGACAATAGTAGATTGTTACACGAGAGGTGAAAGTGATTTATTTAGGCATGAGATGGTTTGGCGCACAAGACTAGCGAGAACGCCAATAGTTTGAGTGCCTAAATAGGCCTTTCACCCGAGGTTAACACTCTACTTTTCATTTTGAATGTAAGGAAAGTAAATAAAAACTGATTAAACAAACAACTACTTCTTTAATCAGGCGTTAAATCCATATCTAAATCTGATGAACTCATTTAATACGTCACATATATATGAAACGTCAAGCAAATTTCTTTTACTCTGGCATTCTACCAGCTAGTATTTTTTGTCACAGATGATAGTAAATATTTTGCTCATATTTATGTAAATTAAATAATAATATAGTGAAAAGTAATTTATAAGTATAAAATGATGTTACAAAATTGTTGATATTTTTTTATTTCAATTTATGCCGCGATTTAACAGAGGCTGTAAAAAAGTTGGGATATGAGTCGCATAGTTTTTTTTAATTTTATGACAGCAGGGAAAATCGATTCTCAGGGACGAAAAGTAAGAACAATAAAGGGGAAACCCTGCCCAAATAGTTAATATTTGGTATATTTGGTACTTTCTTACCCAAATCTCTCCTTGCATTTTACACACACCTATTTCTCATAGTAATAGGCAGCGAATAGAAAAAAAATGCACCCCTAGTTCCAAATGAGAAGCCAATGACACTACTGAGATTTATTGTACGAGTAATTGTGAATGTGATGATAATAATATTTATAATTATATTCTAATAATTATATTTCAAAATAGAGAGAAGAACAACAACAACATACTTGTTATTCGATGAATACTCACGGTAATCGGTAAAAAAAGAAAAGTAGATAATCTTATTACAAACGATGGAAAGTGGCGTCCGAATAAGTCGGGCCTTCTGGGAACCCTATTAACTCCTGTAATCAGGTCAATAAAAGTCAATTCCATGACTGCAATACAAAATTATTGACCCAATTGAGTTTTTGCAAGCGTATATCCGCTTTACAATGGGAACCCTTTTTATCTTATATAAATCAGCCAAGTGTGTGTCCATTGACGCCCAGTTACAGGTTTATCCTATTTTTTTTAATTAGTACTTTCGAAATTAAATATTACTTTTTTATGGATTTAATTTGATACATATTATCATTGTTTTTAGTTTATATAGGTATATGTATTATATTGTTTGCAAATTCTAGACGAATAAAAGAAAAACAAAGTAAGGACCATTAAGGAGTGCAGTAGTCGATATACCACCACGTTGGCCCAAATCGGATTTGCGTGTTTTACAGATCAATAATGATGAGGTGCAGGTTTTCCCAAAATGTTTTCCCTCTCCAACACTTGGTGATATTAACAATATGCAGAATAAATATATCAAGAACCTGCCTAACTGATGCATGTTTCATGACGTCTACAGAACTTTTAATACCTATAGGTATAACAAACCTATAAATAAAAAAGATATTTAAACATAAACATTTAATTCATACATTTGTTGCAGTTTATGGAGTATATAAATTATAACAGGGTGATTTTATTACCTATAATGTAAAATGATAATATTACAAGCATTATAGCATATTACATACAAATCGCATAAAGGATTACTTACACCAGAAGGCCTCTTGGTGGTTTCATTACACAACCACCCAAGGAAGCCGTATTTGAAGCCCCGCTTTGTTTTCTTATTAGCATATACGTCTGCGGTGAGTTTAATCCTACATTCAGTTATAATATTACAACAAATCCATTCTAATATAATAAATACGAAAGTAACACAAAGTATTTTTTTTATTATATTAATCAGAAGACCAACACACACATTGTATATCTGCACGCTAAGAAAGCTTGTCATATGAGTAATGTACAAGCAGAATGGTAAAGCCAAATACCTATGGCCCTGGCATAAAAGCCAAGGACGAAACACCGAGGGGTTTTAGTGGGATCCCGACACGAGAAGCAATAGTCCTCCATCGGGATGCTAGTACCACCCCCACATGGCGAATCTCACACGTCCGCATTGCATTTCCCGCGAAGTGGCTTATAATAAATTGGATTTCCTTTCGTTAAGAAACGGGAAAACTTAAAAAGATGGGTATATTCCTCATCTTTTTAAGTTGATATTTCTACGTTCCAGTGAGCTAAGTGGGCAAAGACCACTTAATGACAGATACTGTGTATTGTATCTTAACTTTTCACACAACTAAATAAAAAAATGGCTGAACGAATCTTAATGAAAGACAAGGAGATAGATTACTTTGTTGAATCTCTTGTTAGTTCAAAATACATTTAAAAAAAACCACACACATATATATATAATAATAACGAACTTAAGATATTATGTTACTGGGGAATTTGTCGCATAGCTTCTTCTCCTTTAACAGTAACTAAAATTGCTTTGGAAGCGGTAGACTCATTACTTTCAATAAGTAATCTGCCGGATTCTATTTTAAAATAAATATATTCATTTTCATTATATTTTAGGAAAGCATTTGTATTGAAATAGCTACTTTTTATTTCTTAACAATTCAACGATAAGATACAGGGTAAGTAAGTGGAATACTAAACATTCTCGTGAATATATCTGCAGTAGTCCGCAAGACCATACAAACAAGTTCTAGCGCCCGCATCAGCATTCAGCACCTTTACGAGAAAAGTTTTATGTGAATACCTAGAGCACAATCCTGGAGAAGTATTGCTTTCGTTAGACAAATATGGATTTATTCGAATTTTGGTATAAAAGTTCTTCTTTTTGTAGATATAGCTTTGCAAAAGTGGATCTAGCCAATGTTAAAGATTTATAAACATAGACATAGACAACACTTTATTGTTCACCAAAACAAAAATTACAAAAATGCACAACAAGGCAATAGTTACTTGGTAAAACAAAAGGCGGTTAAAAAACCTTCAAGTACATAGAGTTTAAATAATAAAGTTCATGTGAAAATCTTATAGAATTGAGATTTAACATATAAACACACAATTATTAGATAAATACAATCGAAACCTTTGTTTCAGAAAAGATTCGAAAGCGCATATCTCAAAGCCATCAAAAAACATTATGATTTTTAAAAATATTATGTTTCACAATAGCCTACACGATTACATATTTCAGTTTCATATATAATTACCACCTCTAATTTTTTGTAATTTTGCGAGTTCACTATATCACTTTGTAGCAGCATATAGCATACACCGTCCTACTAAATTTCAAGAATAAAGACTTACGGTCTTATTCATATTAAGTTAGATTAAGTTTGTAGATTTCTTTAAGAACCTTCGAGAAGCTCTCAACAACAGTCATAACCTATATTGACAGAACCGATATAAAAGAATATTTCTATTCTATTTGTGTCAATATGGCTACGGAATCCTAATAAACCATACACTCCACGTTAAGTCGCGGTGGCTCAATGGCTACGCCATTTACTTGTTTTTCGAATGATGCTGGTTCAAAATCTGGTTGTAAATTCTGAATCGCTTACCAGTTTTTATAAACTAATATGTAAATAGGTATTCTGTTACAATTACCACGGGATAACGATACTAAAAAATCCTGCACATCGAAATTACCAGTGTATAAAATCCCCAAGCGTGACGGGTATATGGGTATACCGTCCATTCCCCCTCAAACACAGAAAACTGAGCCCTGTAGTAAGAACTTTATGATCTTATTATGTACATTCTCACAAACTTCTCTTCATTTGTATGTCATTGTAACTAAAGGGTTGGAGCGAATTTGATATTTTTTGTGTGTGTTCAAGTGGGTCCCGGTGTGGTTTAGACTTTAGATTCACAATTGTATCCTGTAAGTGACGCTGCAATCGGGTTCTAGATTATTTTTTTAGGGCAGGACAACGTCTTCTGAGCCCTCTAGTATTCTATACATTATAACTAACAGTAATCAATATCTGTTAATAACTAACGATGTGGGAGCATTGTCGGGACATGTAAGCGATTATTCAAACGCACTCAAATCACCATCTGTCACCGGTCGTCGATCGCCAGAACTAATTTGCATGGCGAACGGCTTTGCATAAGTACGAACTGTATGAAACGTAAGCCTTATTGTATTGTAGTAGGTACACAAGCATATCATAAACACAAATTCAATGCTCTTGAGAACATTTTGTTCTGTATGTATAACTACTTTATAAAATGCAGGTAAATTCCCAATAACTGACAAAAGCAACATTGATATACAAATTGAAATATTTTACCTACATTTAATCCTCTCCCGATGGTACCTACTTTTAAAAAGTTCTCACTTTCAGATGTGTCTTTAAATATTCGAATAAAGAATTTCGCAAACTTAAATCTACATTTTCTAGACTTCACAAGACTTCTATATGCGATAAAATTTTCTTAAGTTTTCGCGACTTGTATACATAATAAAACTACGTTTTAACGGTTTTAAGCGCGGTAATTTATTTGATTTTTGTTATTCCGACGTTTCGGCCACTTTCCAGTGGCCGTGATCACAGAAGACAAAGATGTCAAGTGTCAACGAGTATTGTTAAAGTTTTATTTAGCCTACCGCCAACATGTTCATTTTAATTATTCAGTTTTAATTTTTTTTATGGTTATTATTTACTCTATGGGAGCCTAATCTAATTTGCCAGCGCTTCGCAACATGTTATGGCTTGAAGAGAAGAAGCGGCGCAAGAAATTCTTCAGCAAACATGCGTAGCTCTAATAATTTTATATTATAATTGATGGAAGGAAAAATAAAAGAAATTATCAGTCAAGTTGGTTTGTGTTCCGGTGCACTCAGAAAGAGCTCACAGTGTCCTGAGGTCTGGCAGTTGGTTTTTGCTGGGTTTGGGTCTTTAATAGTTTTGATGATCGAATCCCAAATAGGTGGTACTTGCCAACCATTTTCGCTTGAAACCGTTAAAACGTAATTTTATTTATATTATTATTTCTATATGCGAGTCAAATTTCATATTTCTAGCCTTAGTAGTTCTAAGATAATCAGCTGTGATACAAAGTCGGACAGGTGGTCTTCGTAGATATCGCTTTTTTTACCGAATTCTAAAAGGAGGAGGTTTTCAATTCGTCTATGTTTTTTTGTATGTTCGTTACTCGACTTTTCCGTCAATTGTGGACCGATCCTCAAAGGTTTTTCTTTCAATCGAAAGATACTCCCGAATTGGTCCCATCGTCATCATATCAGGATCTGATGAGTGGATTCCAAGGAATTAGTGAAACTCACGAAAATTGTTAGCCAACTTCTTCGTAACACGGTATCTCCGTCAATTGTTAACCGATTTTCAAATTGTTTTTTTAACTCTCCAGTGGTCCGATTGTTACCAAGTCAAGGTCTGATTTGTGGATCGCAAGGAAATCGAGAGCAACCCTTGTTGAAGAGCATATACACCGAAGAGTGAGATGGCAAATTTGTATAAGCGTGCTAGTCGTACAATTTCTACAGATGCTTAATATATTATCTCTAAAGCTATTGAAGTATTTGCGCATCTAAAAAGTAAAAAATATTTTTTATTTAACGAAAACAAAACCGACTTCACTCTAAAAACAAATCAATATTTAACCGACTTCGGTTCTTGAAGTCAGTGCCAAGTAAAACATAGAGGATTTTGTTAAAAAAATATTTACTTTTTAGTATCGAAATCCTAAAAACTGCCAAGAGTAGAATGCTCCTAAATCAAGATTCAAATCCGCGTCTTTTGAGAAGAGATTGCGCTGGCCACTGAATTACCACGATGTGAAAATTTTATATCGAAAACATACTTTTAATCATTTCAGAGTTCATCAAAAAGTTCATATTGAAGACAGTATGTTATTTCAAACTAACAAAACTAGTCACAAAAATGACTACAGTAGGCAAAAAATAAGTTGGACTTACAAGATATCCTTGAAATGCTAGCTAATTATATTTATTTTCGTCTGACCAAATACCTAATAGTTCAAAAAAATTGTTTGCGACAATCAGCAAGGTTAACGAGCGGAGTGTAATATTGTTGTGCAAATTTTGTACGCGCTATTTCATTCTCAGTATAACATGTAGTTGAATAAGCATGTCATTACCATTACTACATTGTATTTATAATACTCCTATAATACTTTAGGCACTGCAAATATACGAAAATTTAACTTGTTGTGGACTTTAACCTATCTATAATATTATAAAAGTCTAAAAATGTCGCGTCTTGACATTGAAGTTATTAAAAAAAACTAAAATAAACTATGCTATAAACGACGGAGAACACGATGGATTTTTTTAGATTTCTTGTCTGTTTGTTCGAGATTCACATAAAAACTACTGGGCCAATTTCGATGCAGCTTTCATTGATCGATAGCAAATTAAATCTGCGCTACTTTTTATCCTGGGAATCCCGCGAAAACTTTTCTGGGAACGATTTAAAGTGGCCAGACTGAATAAAGTTCGAATTCCAATGCGACTTTTCACTAAGCAATAGCAAATTTTATGTAATAAAATATGTAAAAATGTTTATCCCGGGACTCCCGCGGGAATATTCCCGGGAGTGGTTTGAAATTGTTCGCATGCATAAAAATTAGCTTAGTCCGACACAGTTTTCACTTAAAACGACAGCTTGCATTCTTTTTCAAATACTGCGGTACTTTTCGTCCCGGGAATTCGCGTGGTATAGATTAGTTAGATTGCATACATATTAGCTGATTTCGATACGACTTCACAAGAACGATAACTTAAGTCATTTTTCAAGTGATGCGATACTTTATGTTACTGGAATCCCACGAGCGTCCTTTGCCCGGGCTGTGGGTGCGCTTGCGCATTCACCTCCAGCCCGGCCGGACCCGTTACGGGTTGGCTCCACTATTTGCTAGCCGGAGATCTGGGTCTCACCGGCTACCTCGGGTCTCATCACCTCGAGATGACAGGAGGCGCGCGGATCGGAAGGCAATAACAAGTATACCCTATCGCTTAGAGACAGCAGAGTAGTTCCGGACTCCTGGTAATTTCTCTCGGCCCTTACTACTTGCTTATTTTACTTCCCAGTTTAACACCCCGGTATAAGTATCATCCGGTACTTATACGTCCTAGCTTGGGAACTAGAGCGGAAACCGATGCAAACTATCTTAAAATTGTTGGAATACAATCGATTTCCGAATCTCATATCTACATTTCGCTGAAATAAATGATTATTTCTGTAATTTTTCTATAGTGTACATATTGTTACGAGTAGCTGGACTTGAATTAAAATGCCGTTGGAATTATTATAGAGGTTATTTTATTAGAACTATACAAACACGTATAACACAGCTACAAATATAACTGAACACAACCAGTCCAAAACTAATGCGCGAGATCGTAATTCTATAAAACGCGCAAGTCCGTCACTAAATAGATTACGGCATGGGGTACACACCTCTTGCTTCGCTCGTGGTTATCGCTAGACTGACGATCCCTCCATTGAGGCATTGCTTTATGCTGCACAAATGCAATATGTCTAACTGACTGCGCGGACCGAATTTCTTAGAATCACACCTGGCTAATGACTACCATAAAAGATTACAATACGCAATGGGCTGTTTTTCTAATCACAAATTTTAAACACAAAGTAAACAAAAGAAGTCCAAATGCCGAAAAGTAATAAACTGTGCAAAACAGGTATGCAGGTGTGAATTTGTCTTTGTCGGGCGTAAATGACAATTGAAAAATGTTGGATGCAGCCACATTCAGGTCAGCAATCTGTCTTCGTCTTGGGGCAAATTGCTGCGCACCACACAATTGTCGCTGCGGCCGGGCCGTCGACCGGCTTGGCCACCATGGCCTATCGTGTAACAGAAGCACAGGCAGAATTCCGCGACATGCCGGTCTCAACGATATAATACGTCGGGCTCTTGTCAGCGCCGGCGTGCCAGCCGTTCTCGAACCGAACGGCCTGGTCCGCGACGATGGGAAGAGGCCCGACGGTATGACTTTAATTCCCTGGAGCTTGGGAAGGCCGCTCGTGTGGGACGTTACCTGCGTCGACACACTGGCGCCTTCTTATCTCCAGGAGTCCAAAGTTGGGGCCGGTCGCACCGCCACTTCTGCCGAAAACCTCAAACGGCTCAAATATGCAACCATTGGAACAAGTTACATATTTGAGCCGTTTGGGGTGGAGACTTTGGGCCCATGGGGGCCAAATGCCCACAAATTATTTCAAAAAATTAAAAAACGTCTGGTCGATACAATAGGAGACCGGAAGGCTGGAGCTTACCTCGCTCAAAGGATTAGCCTCTGTATCCAGCGAGGTAATGCTGCCAGCCTTCTAGGTACAATGCCCAGCGACAGTGGTCTGGTGGGGCTGGACGAGTTTTAACTTAGGTTTTTATTTTAATTTTAGTTTTTTTACTATTGTATATATATTTTTAAGTTAGGTTTATTTATAGAATAATTAAAAAATAAAGTTAATTAAAGATAATTACATATATCATAGGATCAAGAACAACAAAGGAAAGTGTAGTACATAAAATATCTATATGTACGTGTACTTAGAAGTACGCTGGAAAACGCATTTCTCAGTTAATTTTAGCAATCTATTTTTTAGTGGCTTGGTATCCATTTTTTATTTGTAAATACCTATGTGATTAGTTGTACTTTATTATTATTTTTCAATATTGCATAGTGTAAATCCTTATAAAAATATGATTTAAATAAATAAAAGAACTTAGATTTTTTAGTTTCTCGCAATTGTTGAAAAATTAATTATTAACATCAAATATTCTAATCATAGATCTAACTCTTAATTTAAAACTACATTATTCTAATATTGGCCTTGGTCAGATTGCTAACCCACCCTGTTCCATACCCATTACTCCTATGCGATCTATTATTTCACCTGGCAATCATACTCACAGTTAAGTTCAATTGACAAGTCAAATATTTCTTGTAATTTATGCCAACATTGAGCTAAGTCTCATACATTCTCAAAATAAATATCATTACACACAACTCTTGTTTGCCATTTTCTAATTTACATAAAGCAAAATAATGCGTCGTCGTTGTTTCACATTCCTATATCTATAATATTATAAAATTCTAAACATACCGTGTCTGTACATTAAAGCTATTTAAAAAAACAATCCATTATATAAACGGTGGAGAACACGATGCAATCTTTTTTAGATTTCTTGTCTCTTTGTCGTTGTGTCTGTTTGTCTGTTTGCTCGGAATTCACGTAAAAACTACTGGGCAGATTTCGATGCGATTTTCGCTGATCGATAGCTAATTTTTCGACTTAAACTCTCCGCTACTTTTTATCTCGAGAATCTAGCAGGAATTTTTCTGGGAATGTTTTAAAAGGCCAGATAAAAAGATTCATATCCAATGTGATTTTTTATTGGTCCGTAGCAAATTTAATTTAATAAAATGTGTGATATTTATTATCCCGGGAATCCTGCGGGAATTTTCCTGGGAGGGGATTGAAGTTGTTCGGATGCATAAAAAATTAGCTTATTTCGACACAGTTTTCACTGAAACAATAACTTATATTCTTTTTTAAACGCTGCGATACTTTGTGCCTTAGGAATTTCAAGGAAAGTGTTGACGAAGTCGCGAGCATATGCTAGTAGTGCATATAAACATTTTTGCTTTAAAACTGCTTGACTGAACAATGTTAAATATGCTTTGTACTAACATGTATTTAGTTTAAATGAATTACTGTTATTGTTGTTAATTCTTGTGTACTATATTTATTTTGGCTACTTTTAACGGAATTAGAAATAAATATTGTAAACGTATTTGCAGCATTTATATCTGTGATTTCAGAAGATCGGTTCCCACATCAGTTATTTCGATGGGAATGCTTCATCGTGATGTTTTCCTTCACCATCAGCACGTACTAATTATAAAAATATTATATCGCCTCTTTGCATCAATAACGTGATAAGTCCGAAAAATCATATAATTTATAGTTATAATATTTTTAGTTGAGACTTTAAATCGCCATTTTAAATGCTATTTTCTTAAAAATGTGGTATCTTTTATAATAAACAGTGCCAGTAAAAAAGTTGTTACTTTTGGCGCAATTATTTTTTGAAAGTTAAAAACGCTCCTATAAATTTCAATTTTCAAGATAACACATTATTGAAGCAGAGGCTATATACATTTAGGTTAGAAAAAATATGCACTTCCTGGCTAGGATTCGAACCGACGTCGATGGAATGACACGCGGATGCGAAAACGACTAAGCTACACGACCTAGGTTGTTTTGAGATTCTTATTGCGTTGAGTATCCATAAGTGAAATAGCGCAACATATAAGTCTATATTAGAAAAGTAAGGACTTTTAAAGTACACAAGACCGACGTTCAAGATAATAGAATGTCACAACTTGTACGCGACACTCGTTCATAATATGAACGAGATACTAAACTCGCTACTTCAAACTTTCCATATAAGTTACCGTTCCGCTTTATTGGATATTCAAGCCATTTTGAATCTTCATAACAATGAAGATTCAAAGAGCAGTGCTATTGCATTGCTCTTTGAAACTATTTTAAAGAATATCAACATATCAGATTTGAACAGACTTATTCGCACAATATTTTATATACCATATTTATTTGTGAACTCCTAATACTTATGGTTAGGTCATCTATATTTTTAATACAACATTTTTGACTTGACTTAGTTAAAATCTTACAAAACTCAGGTTATAGATTAGGCCAAGTCAGACATACTCGTATACAGACTGCCAAGCGTATTTTCTATTTCCCCGAGATTTTTATCTCTAATTCGCGAACAAACCTAAATTTGTTCAAGAATAGTGATCCGTCGTTTTCTTAGGAAAAACGTACAACAATAGTTTTGGAAAAAAATAGTAAACTACACTAAGTAAATTAAATACATTTTTAACAATATTATCCAGTAATTCAACTAATACAAGAAAAATACCTAAAAATAAAATTAAACTCTAAAAATAAACTATATAAATACTGTAACTGTAGATAATTGGGGGTTTTCTTGTATTGTAGTTGTGTTGCATGACCGTACAATTTTTGTCCATTTATTTTTATGAGTATACTTACTTACCGTTTGCGAGAAAAATCAAAAATACATACATACATATTGTCACGCCTGTTTCCCATTGAGTTAGGTAGAGACGATGGATCTCTACCTGATACGATCCGGACAAACACTTTTCACTTCATCAACTTTCATTAATCTTATCATACATACACGCTTCTTTAAACTACTATTTATCTGACTTTTCTTCAAAATATCTTTAATTTGATCACGGTGAGTACGTCTCGGTCTACCGGCACCGACTCTACCAGTCACATTGCTGTCATATACTTGTTTTGTGATTCTGCTTTCATACATTCTCTCTACATGCCCAAACCACCTTAACATTCCTTTTTCAACTCTTGTCACTACATCTTCTTTCAATCCACAACCCTCCCTTATCACACTGTTTCTTATCATATCACTTACATTAACCTTACATATATTTCTCAAAGCTCTCGTTTCAACTGCGTTTATCCTACTTTCATGCTTCGTCTTCCATACCCAACTTTCACTGCCGTACATTAGAGTTGGTACTAATACCCCTTGATAGACGGCCAGACGTGCCTTTACAGAGACTTTCCGGCTGCTTATAAAAAGTTAAGCGCTTCATTCACCTTATTACCTGCTATTACTCTCCTTTCAATAGCACTTTCATGCTTTCCGTCTCTGGTAAACAGCACCCTCTTACAAATAACGTAAGCAAACTCTTTAACTTGCTCTAGTCTTTCATTTCCTATCTGTACGTTACACATTGTCATACTTTCATCTCTTTCAAACACCATAACTTTCGTCTTCTCTACATTAATTTTCAAACCCTTATTCTTAAAAGATTTGTCCATAATTGTTACCATCTCCTGTAATTCTTTTTCCGACGATGCCCGTATAACCTGATCATTGGCGTAGAGTAGACATTTGATGAATAACCCATTAA
Source organism: Dendrolimus houi (assembly GCA_039645545.1). Classification (NCBI taxonomy): domain Eukaryota; kingdom Metazoa; phylum Arthropoda; class Insecta; order Lepidoptera; family Lasiocampidae; genus Dendrolimus; species Dendrolimus houi. The sequence goes on from CM077132.1 coordinate 14,354,120, forward strand.
TTCTTAAACCATTTCAATTTGACACGAACGACGGCCTCTGTGGTTGAGCGGGCTAAGCCTTTGCCGGCTTACCTCACTGTAACGCAGAGGCTCCGGGTTCGATTCTTGGTACAGTAAATTTCGGAAACGTATTTTCTCCGTTATTTACTATGGTCTGGGTGTCTGGGATCGGCCCCAAAGTGGTCCGTTGTATTACGTTACCCATAACACAAGCGTAACTTGCTTAATTTGGGGATATACAGTGTGTGTGTTTGTGTGCCGAATTTATTTCTTTCAAACCATCCAAGTAACTGTTCATAAAAAGGTTGAATAGCCACAGTGATGCTACAACCCTGTCTAACACCTTGTTCGATGCTAAACGATTCGGAGTAGGTCCCATTGATCCTAACACAAGCACTGGAATCGTCATAAAGAGACTTTAGTGATTGTATCAGGTTGCCTGTTACCCCACACTTAGACAACGCTGACCACAGTTCAGTTCTTATCACTCTTTCGTAAGCTTTTTCCAGATCTATGAATACACAATAGACATTTTGGCCCTTGGCCAAAAACTTTTCAGTTATGCACCGTAAGGTGAAGACTTGGTCTGTACATCCCATTCCCTTGCGAAAACCCGCTTGCTCATCCCATACTTTCTCATCGGTCATTTTAAAAATCAAAAAAATCAATACTTTAGCATACAACTTTCCAACAACGCTGAGAAGATTAACGCCCCGATAATGTTTGCAGTCCTGTTGTGACCCTTATCCCTTAGAGTGGAACAATTACGGCTTTACACTAATCTTTTGGTACAGAGCCTCTCATCCAGCACATGTTGAAAAGGCGATACAATTGGCTTGCGATCAGGCCTTGTCCAGCTCTTAACATTTCTACGGTAATGTTATCGTACCCCGCAGCCTTTCCTAATTTCATACTATTTAAAGCTTTCACTATTTCATTCATATCTATACTATCGTTATTATCCTCTCTTTCCTCCCATACACCTTTCCCTATTACATTCATTCTCCTATATAGATTTCTAGCTTCATCTACATCTTCCTTTCTTGCATTCTTCAATCTTAGATCAGCTCTTAAAGCTAACCAATCTTTCCATGCTTTCTTTTTATCATTCACTACGCTCTGTACTTCCTTATCCCACCAAACATTCTTCACGCATTTGCCCGATTTTCTTTTAGCTGTACCACATACTTCAGTAGCGACATTCACAACTTTGTTTTTAAAAGCCATCCATAAGTCTTCTCACTTGCATAAATCATTGATTCCAATATTTTTTCCTCTAGTTTAGCACTGTATTCTATTTTCATCTCTTCCTCTCGCAACTTTTATTCTTTGAAAACATACTACTTATTACTTACTAAAAATACATGGAAACTTTTAATGTTTGACCTCGAATATGTATATACATTATTATATTTTTTTAAGAAGTAGCTCAGTAGTAGTAGGACGGCTGGAATATTTGCTATTTTGATCTGTATCAGTTTTCAGCTCAATGTGAATTATTTCAACTTAAAATATTCTATGAAGGCCGCGTACTCATCTGCGAGCCGTAACTGTAACCGAGCGGATACAATAACAGTGCTCTAATATGTACGATTGACAAAATTCCTCTTTGATCAGTTCTCTAGCATTTTGCTTTGAACTGCTCATAAAGTTTTGACATCTACGCAAATACTATTAAATTATATATATACCAATCAAGACGTTCCTGGAATGTTTAAACTAAAGGAAACAATTACCTGTGTTTAGATGCAATATGCACTTTTTCTTTTGTATTCTGCTCTCGCTTTTGTTACGGACTTCGATTTTATTGCCTCCTTGTAAAACCCAAAACAGGTAACAATAAAAACCCGCCCCTTAAAACTGATGTTTTACTTATGCGCGTGTCATTACGTTGTTACAGAAAGTTTGTGCCAGGTGATTTTAGCCTTATGGGTGGTTCACCGCCACTTTGGTCGATTGTACGCCGACACTGATCTTCGCTTTACCTGCTCGTTGCAAGCGCATCTACCAGCGAGAGTACCTACGCACAATGATTTTTCGTTATAGTTTTGCAACGATTACGATTACGCAGGTGAGTGCGAAGCGTAAGAAAACGACGAAGCAAGTCAATATTTAACAAACAAAAAACAATTCTGAAACATCCTGTCATATCAAATGAAATAAGATATAGAATTTTAATTTTACACACATATTCGAAATATTTTATCAAAGAAGTTTTATTGCTTAGACTTAAAAGGAATTTAATTGCCACCGGTCGAGGCGCCAAAATATTTTGTTTATTCTTGTTGAGATTTTAGAGTTGCGTGTATGTTCTATTCGCCCACGGTTTACCAACAACAGCTATAAGTGTGACTTTCGTAGGAGTCCAGATTCTTTAAAATATTAGGGTTTTTTACGCGGATTCGCTCGCATAACCTGTATGGATCTCGTGCACTAGTAATCCAAGTCTCAGGCTACTGGCCGCATAAGACTAGATGTTCATGAAACTATGCATTCAGTCGTTTAGTCTTGATGGATGTGTTATTTATCCGCAGGGCCGGCCCTAACCTTTTTGCCGCCGTAGGCAAACTCTCAAAATGCCGCCCCCACCGAAACTTAAGAAAACTTCGTAAACCAACAAATGATATATATATAATTGAGTTAAGCAAACAAATTTATTGTAACATACTTAAGAATATCAATATGAACATAAGTGGAAAGTAAACTAACTTAAAAAAGTAAAATTAAATACTAAAAATGAACTAATTTATAAATAATAAACATTACATATAATATATGAGTCCCAAATTGCCGTCAGATGGGAACGTTTCCAAAACGCTGGCCGCATTTCCTCGTTGAATGGCAGAGCTTTCGCGCTGCCCTAAGTATAAGCCAGCCGTTTGGTCACGTGAGACTTCTATCAAACGTGTTGATAGGTCTCGATAAAGTCGATAAACTTCGGGACCCCATGGCCCTATAGTTTTTACACTGAAAGCCACAAATATGTATCCATTGCCAATGGATGCATATTTGCGGCGTTTCAGGCGCTCCTGACCGCCATACTCTGCCATGACCGTGACTGGAAGATGGGAAGGAGCCAAAGTATCGACGCACGTGACGTCCCACACTAAGAGACGACTCATCTTCCAGGGCACCAAAGACATCCCGTCCAATCTCTTGCCATCGTCGCGACACAGGGCATTCGGCTTAAGAATGGCCGGTAACCTGGCGGTGACCAGAGCACGACGGATGATGTCATTTATAGCAGCATGGCATGGTATCCTTTCGGCACTTTGAATACATGACAAGCCATGGTGACATGAACTACTGCCTTCATCCCCACACCGGCAGCGATGAGGGACTACAGCCGCTGCCCCCAGTCGAATCATGATGTCGAAAACAGAAATCCTGAAAGTAATGTCGTCTAGAAGTGTGCCTAAATACAACGAGGGTAAGGCAAGAAGCCACAAATTTGACTTCCACCTCAAGACTACTAAGGGCACGCTCTGCCTGATTGGTACTAGATGACAAAAAGTTTTCGTATGTCAATTTGCTGAGCTGGCCGTCCCAAAGCTTTTGCGACTTGCGCTCTGTTTTTCCCTTGGGCATACCAGAGACCACGCGCTTCTGGCTTCAGCTAAGTATGGGACCTTAAAGTCACTTAGACGAATTAGTTATTTAATAAATGAGGTCCATAGTACTATAAGTTGAAGCCAGAAAAGCAGGCAAAGCTTTATCGGAAATTTTACGTATTCCCAAGCCTCCCATCCTAATAGGTAGAGAAGTTTGGGACCACGTGCGGTCATCGAAAGGTATGTTTAAAATGAAGTTGGAATATTGAGTTAAGACATTAACATTAATACAGATTTTATTAACGAAAATTGTTTTATTGAAAAACTAAAGTTAACATTTTTTTTGCTTTAGTAGTTCAAGTGTTTTTGCACACATTTTTGCAGTATATCCAATATCCAACCAATTTCTGTCAACGTCTCAGTGTCCTTATCGCCGTCGGTCACCACTAAAATCCGATATTTTTTTGACAACCAGATATACGTGGTCCAAGACATTTAACATTATCTACATACATATAAAGTACGCGTCATATATGTACATCCAATGGTGACAGCGTAGTATTTTGTGTGTAATAGTTGTATGTCAGCGTAGTTTACGTAGCTGGTGTCATATTGGCCTTGGTATACGTCCCTAGCGGGAGTGTGAGCGGACATCTTTGCTCCGCTCCCGCCAAAGGAGAACGCGCCGGCACCGGAGGGCGGGCTTTGACCTTCGGGCACTGTAAGCGGCTCCCACGCATATGCCGTCGGGATGAAAGCATGAGTGTTCCACGAGCGCTCATTTCTCCTCCTGTAGGACGCGTTACAAACCGCTCCACACCCCAGATTAGACCAGGAAGATGCCGGGGGATAAAAGTAGTCCCCCAGTAGTGGATGTGGCCTGCGGGCCCCCGCCTGCCAGGGTTGGCGGAGTTAGTTGAGCTTCCGTGTCCCTGGAGCCCTGGCATAAGGCGCAGGACGGAACACCCAGGGGTTTTAGTGGGTATCCCTGACAAGGGAGTGGCTATAGCATGGCACCAGTTCTGACTGGGCATGCTAGTGCCACCCACCATCTGAAGAACCCCACACACTGGTCGCGAACTATCCTCCCAAGCTTCTGTGCTTGTCGCAGCTTATGGACCTCAATCGGATTTCCCTGGCTAAAAAAATGGTATACGTCCCTAAATTGGCCTAAGGCGGTAGAATGCTAGAAACGCCGTATGCTGCGTGCGTTATTATACGCAACCTACGAATGCTGATTACCAAAATGCATTGCAGGGGTCTCTCTCAGATGCCTGACGCGGCACATACGCTGTGCGCGGCGTCCATTCGAATATAAAGTTTTGAGTTGACTTCCGATTTATTTATTACTATTATTATTTAAGTCGATTTCTTAACATCTATAAATTCTTACATTCTTTGATTAATAAAAAAACTAATAACCGTGTAATTGCTAGAACACTCAAGAAAAGTGCGAAATAATTTCAAAGCAAATGTCTATAATTAACACTAACCGCCTTGAAACAATAGAGGTTTTTGCCATTGTTTTCTTTTTGGTACATTGACGTCAGTCTCTCACGAAAAATACTTTAAAACATTAATTTAAGAATAATAACCTCGGTTATTTAACGTCTGAGTTATGTATCTATAACAACATGGCTTATACTAATAAAAATGTACCCTCACAACGTTAGCAAAAACTTAGCTATCAACTAAAAAATACTAGTGTAGTTGTTACGTAAACACGCAAAACGCTAATGTAGTCTTTAAATGTTTACTACACAATATAAAGAGATATAGAAGCATGGGAATATTTCTTTAAGTTACAATAAGAAATTTTATACATAACTAGCAATTGGCGCGCATTCGCTCGTGTTCAAGTTATGCCACGGGAACCCTAATTTTTCCGGGATAAAATTTAGGCTCTGTGCTATTCAAGACTATAATCTATCTCTGTGCCGAATTGAATCCAGATCGGTTCAGCCGTTCTGGCGTGATTCAGCAACAAACATCCATACAAACTTTCGCATTTATAAAAATAGGATAGAAATATATATAGATTAGTATAGATTTTAAGGCCAAACCAGACACGGCAACGTGGCTCGTTAGGTTTGAACAAAGATAAAGATGTCTACGTAACTTTTATTACTAATGTCAACATTTAATTCTTATGCAAATAATAGGCGCTTTTGAAGTCGTAATAAGTGTCTAACTCTTAGAGTGCAAAGAAATATTATGAAGAATTCCTTACATGGTACACAATGAAAATGTTGAATAAAAATGTCGAGCTTTTTGCACACATCAGACAAATACGGGCATATTCTATTTTTGGGGTTATGACGACAAATGGCAAAAGCTTAAAAAACCTTCTACGCAACAGAACCCCCAACTGTACTTGATCTGACATGAACCTGCCTGGTTGTTTTATCTATTGGCAAAATAAATGCCGAAGCAGCCTTGAAGTCGAATGCTTTAAAAATAGAACAAGTTTGAATAATCAGACTTCACAGAGCAAGTTCATTTAATTCTTAATTTATGGCTTTAGCAAATATCTTTGAGATGCAAATTTTCAACACCATTAATTTCATATAACTGTAAGATAACAATGAAGCGAACACATAACTTACAATACATAAGTACACCTACTACATAATCGTTATAATCATAATTTATTATGACAGTCATAAAGCACGAGTTAACAAAAATAGCCATGAACCTTGCTGTTGTGGATAACTTTGACACTAAGCTCTAAACGCATAATAACCTATGTGATATATCGAGTTTTTAATATGTTTTAATACCTCATTGTAAATATTTCTTCTGAGCATCTTAAACAATAGACATGATTTAATTGATATATAAATAGTTGTACAAATAATTAAACAAACATGACCAGATATCATAGAAAGCAGCGAAAGTGTCTACTGGACCCAATTCTGCTATTACTATCTCGTCAAACTCGTCGGACAATACCGTATCAATCGTAGGTTTGATTGATTTCGGTATTCTGTCAATACTAATGGCGTGCGGGTATACCACTCTATCTTTATAAGTATTTATAAGCGAATACTTGAGAAATAAATGTTTATAATTTTAATAGCTTTTCAATATTCATTTCAGTTAACGCATTTTCTGCTAATGGTAATACCAATTAATACAAATTAATTGTTTTACTATTATCCCGCCGCAACAATATCGAGAAGATATTGTGGATTTAGTAGAATACACTGAGACTATAGTACTTTGAATATCTTCGCAACGCCAAGATATTCAAATAACACAATAAAAGGAGCAGTACAGTAGCACCTTTTCTACAATAATTAAAATGTCGATATTTTAAAATAAGATACATTTAAAATATCGATAAAAAAGTACGATTATTGTTATTGCAAGGAATACCCACTCTTTTATTTTAAAATTGTTTCAGAATTTATTGTAATATGTCAACCATGACAGATATTCTAATTTTAAATTTATTAAAGAAATCTAAAGATTTTCCATAAGTTTTTGTATGATGCAGTCCCAACATCTGAGCCACAGTTCATTAGTCACGCCCACGCAAATGTGACAATAGAACTAACGTACTATTGTTTACCAATGTCGAAATTTTGTCAGTTCAACTGGTCCAACTAAGATTATATAATTAAGCCATATCTAAAGTTTTATAGAAATCTGTCTCCATTAGTCTTATCTAAAATTAATATCTGCTCAATATTTGTTGTTGGGTTCAGGCAACCCCATGGTCATAATCGTACACTAATACTACACTAGTTAGTGTAGTATTAGTGTACGATTCCATATTTATCTAAGACGGATTAACGAGTTCACACATCTATTTTATTATATTGCTACAAATGCATTGAGTTTATTCATTGTTTTACTTCCATTTCAGTCATACCTTTGTATGTCTTTTTCTCGAAAACTACTCGTGTATAAATATAAATTATTTAGAATATCTGACTTACTTTAGATATTCTGACAAAATTCAAGGTGGTAGAGCCTATAAACACTTTCAACAATTTTTTGTTTGCTCAAATATTTTTATATTTTAGCAATATCTCCTTAGTAGGTAGTTTTGAGAATATGATTTTATGTACGTTTTATGATTATGTTACTAATTGACGAACATAATACATAGACGTTTGTCATCTCCACGGAACCCTTTACCCGATTTATTTTATAGTAGGTATATTCACGTACGCTCTTTTTAATTAAATTGCACCGATTCATAGTGAAACGTGTCATATATCCAATTTCCTAGTGTTATTATGGAAAAGAATACTATGTATTAATAGAAGTACACTTGTTTTATAGCTCATTACAAGAAAATACAATTTTAAAACAGTCAGAAACAATAAAGAGAATGAAAATTCACGAAACTTTGTTGATTATAATTATAAAACTCGCTATAACCAAACAAAGTTAGGAAGTGGAACGATGTTGTTTTGAAGTTAAAATCCACATTTGTCGTTTATGAATACAAAATTGAGGGTAACTTCTAGCTAAAGTAGGCAGACACGTAAAAATATTATCTTTATATCTACATTTATCTAATACTAAAAATCTCTTTATTAATCCTGCAAAGTTCCAAAGAAAATAGTGCATAAGGACTAAATAATTAAATAAGTAGATTGGGAGATTCAAGCTCGAGTTTATTTTTAGCATTAAATATAGGTTTTTTTTTAAAAAGGTGTCATAAAATTCTTTCTAGAATGGCAGTACACTATTAACTCCTACTCAATATTCCTGGTATTGCAAATATTTTTAGACGACAAGGTAACCTTCCAGCAGATGGGCCGTCAACATGTTTATCTATAATATTATAAAATTATAAACATGCCGTGTCTGTACATTAAAGCTATTAAAAAAACAGCTGGAATAGACGACGGAGAACACGAAGCTTTTTTTTAGATTTCTTGTCTGTTTGTTTGGGATTCACGTTAAAACTACTGGTCCGATTTTGATGCGGTTTTCACTAATCGAGAGCAAATTTTTAGACTTAATATCTGCGCTACTTTTTATCCTGAGAGAATTATTTAAAATGACCAGATTAAAAAAAATCGAATTCCAATTTGATTTTTTGACTGATCGATAAAAAAAATTATGTAGATATAAATATATGACTTTTTTATCCCGGGAATCTCACGGCAATTTTCCCAGGAGCGGTTTGAAGTTGTTCGGGTGCATAAAAATCAGCTTAGAACAAGCTGATTTTTATGCATACAGTTTCCACTAAAATGATGGTTTACATTATTTTTAAATGCTGTGTCACGAGAATCCCGCGAGATTTTCAAGTTAAGCGTGAACGAAATCGCGGGCATATCCTAGTATATATATATATATATATATATATATATATATATATATATATATATATGTATCTGGGTATATAATTTTCACTGTTATAAATAAATAATAGATACTATAAAATGTGAAAGTGATTTTGTTTTTATGTTTATATTATAAATAGATTATAATATTCTGTAATATATTAAAGGCCGATTTTACAATCATCAAATAAAAGGTATCTTAGAAACTTTAATTTTAATTTATTCATGTTATATTCGATAAATAATTTTTATCTGATGATTAAAAACTCGGCCCTAAATGTCACATTCAGACAAAAAATAAATATTCAAGTGCAAGCTTTCTTCCTAACATTATTGGATAGAATAGAGGAAGGAACAAGAAGAAGTCAGTGATTGGTAAAATAACTCTAACACAATAAAATAATATTATAAATTTAAAATATATATATATATGTGTAAATGTTTGATTATTCGACTTCCACGATCTTGAAAATGCGACGGCTGTAGTGAAATTTATGTATTTACTTTCGATAACGGAGATGCAAGAAACATTGCATAGTTTCCGCGGAACACTTGCACGCTGAAGTTCACTATGTATTAAACGCGCTAATCCGCCTTAGACAAACGTGATGGGCGTACGGTCTCTCTATAGCCGTTGGACTTCATCTGCAATAATGTAATGGTTATTGACTGTGGCCAAATTCGTATTATTTATAGCGTTAAAATTAACGCCGTTAATGAATAGCTACACTAGTGTATATAAATACGTTATCTGTTAATATTTAACGTCAACAACAATAATAATAATAATATCGCATCAGAAATGACACGTTAAAGCTATCGCCACATCTGCGTGAAAAGGTCTATTAACTGTAAAATTATTTCGGATGAAGAAGTAAGGTAAGATAGATATTAAATTTATATGTTGCTAATGTCATTACTGTTAAACCAACTTCAAAAATGCATTATCAGAAACACACAATCGATAAAATAGGCCGTCTGATTACGTGTATTAAGTAATGGTAGCTTAACAAAATCAATTGGTTACACATAACAATATAATGGCTAGGTACACAACCCAATGAGTCAATAACCTCTAAACTACTCGAGTTACAGTTAATAATTAATAAAACAACGGTATTCCGCTTTTGAGATGAGAGGCACGCGATATTCGAGCGTAAAAAAAATATAAACGAAAAAGTAAAATGCTTCCCCAATTAATATTATTTATGTACTGACAAGCCAAAACTAGTAGTATATTTGTCATGAAGACTGGAGAACTGGTATTACAGCTGTTTTTGGGTATGTTGGATGTTTAAATTAGCGTAGAACTTATTTCAATTTGAGCTCTGTGGTTGAGCTGGCTAAGTCTTAGCCAGCCGAACTCGCTGGAATGCAGAGGCTCCGGGTTCGATTACTGGCCTGGTAAATTTCGGAAGCGATAATGCTGTTATTTACTATGCTCTGGGTGTCTGAAATCGCCCCCAGAGTGGTCCCTTGTATATCACCCATAACAAAAGCGTAACTAGCTTACTAAATTATTAAAAAACATTAGGTTAAATTTAAACTAAAACGATAGCTTACATTCTTTTTAAATGCTGCGATACTTTTTATCCCGGGAATTTCAAGTCAAGCGTGGATGAAGTCGCGGGCACATCCTTGTACTATTATAAAATTGTAAAAGTATAGTCTTTTGTTTTTAAGATTTTTTGATTTATTAGACTCCCGGGAATCCCATGGGAATGAGTTCGTGTGCGGCTTAAAGTGGCCCGATTGAAAAAAAAACCAAATTCGATGTAACATTTTCACTGTTCGATAATAAAATTCTCTGCTATAAAATTTGTGGTTCTCAATATTCTGGGAATCCCGCGGGATTTTTCCCGAGAGCGGTTTCAAGTTGTTAGGACACGTAAAAATTAGCTTATTCCGTCAAACGTGGACGACGTCGCGGGCGAAACCTAGTAAGAAATAAAACGACAGCGTCATAAGTAATATAAAATAATAATTTAGATTTGTTTCTTGTATAGTTGGTTTATTGGTTAGTTATATTTTTAATTAGCAAAATTTCAATATTCTCCCTCAGTAACCAGCTTTTATGATAGGAAGAACGACAACTATCTTTTCAATGTGAAAACTACATAACATGAAAATGTATTCAAGGCTTTTAAAAATTCTAAAATTACTGTGTTTTGTCACAAAATGTTATGTCTCATTAGAACCTGTCAACTTCGTGCATGATATTTTATTATTATTCACTACAGCATTTCTTCTCGCTTTGCTTGTGTAAATGTGTATTTCAATTTACATGGAAATTATTCCTTTTATAAAATTTCCTTAGCCATTCTGGTAAACACGGGGACGTTATAAAAATCGTCATGTCTGTCCAACCGTTTGTCCAAGATGCCTATGTATGTCACAACCATTTTTCTCGGTAACTACTGCTTGAGCTTTCTCAGAAATCATAATATGGGTTAGAGGCAATTTCGTGTCATCGTTCTCCTAAATTGCGAATCAATATCACTCAGAAAATATCGCCTTTTGAGATTAAAAATATTCTATGTACATCTTTATTATCGACAGTGGTTTTGTATTTAAAACATGGTACAGTTTTACACAACTTATAATTCCGATCTAATCTATGTGTATGAATTTTATTCGCACGTGGAAATGGCAGAGTGTTACTTGCTATGCATTCTTGGCTCCACTTACACGATTCGTACTCTGTGTACACTACTAAAATAATTGATCTACTATGCAGGTGCATCGGGAAGAATTAATAGTTGTGGAAAATTATAATCATATATTCAGCTTCGCTCGTGAAGACTTTGTATTGATATATGGCAAAAAGTAGGTACCCAATTTTTCGGGATAAAAGCTACCCTATGTTCATCTCTGTTATAAAATTTGACAAGAATCGATTTGTTCTTGATGGCCTCTGCAGTTTCAAGGATTAAACATTCATCCCCTTAGTTCACTGTTACACAGATGTGTAGCTTTTAAATAAAATAAACTTCGAAAACGAAATTTTCGATGCTTACAATTATTTGGGTGTTTAAGATCAGCTCCAAAGTTATCAATTGAATATCATTACCAATAACCATATGCTTAACTTAGAAATGCGAGTGCTTATCTGCGAATTAATATTTCTTTTAATCATGGACGTGAAGAAACCCAAAGTTACATTTTAGTATGGTTAATGTTTATGCTGCAATTTATGTTTATTCGCCGACACGCACCTTATTGCCGGAGATGAGAGCATGTTTTCACCGAGGTATTACAGTTCTGGGACACGTGTCGACAGAAAGGTCAGATGAATTTATTAGGCATCGCGCGACTCTGCTCAACTAATAGTCTTGTTAAGATTGTCTCATATAAGGCAGACGTAAGTTACATTAGGCCCGTTAAAGTTCTTCAGTCTCACGACGGTGTTATTTTTAGTTCCTAGCTATCTTTCCTCGGTAATATAAAAGAGGCCTGCCTCACTCAAGACTACCGGAGTTATGTCGCTAGCTAAACTGTTGTCCCTGGTTTGGGACGATAAAATTAACATCAGGGTCATTTTATTGAATACCTGGCAATCACCGCGGAGTCCCATACTAAAGTCTGACCAGCGAGTCATGTCACAAGCTATTTATTCAGATTCTTCCTATGGCAACATTCATATCTGTCAAACGAAAAGTCATAAACATCTCTGCGTGTTGTTTTTGTGAAAAAATTTGGATAAGCAATGGCGAAACCGAAACGAAGTAATAACATTAATATAAAGATACAAAAGTACCAAATCGGTTTTTTCGTGTTATATTTAATATTGGCAGTTGAGGATATTTTTAATTCGCCGCCATTTAGTCGTGCCACGACTTGCTAAGCCTTACTGTTGGTTCCTGAACAGTGACATGTGCATATAGTATTTGTGAGGTACCACAAAAAAATATACATAAGATAAGTCCGATGCGTACAAATATGCAAGTGAATTGTAATTGGCGAAATACTAGATCCCCTATGGCTGATCACCTTTCATAACATGATTGCTATCTATACATTACTCGATTCGTACAAATGATATGGGTTTATGAGGAGTCTAGTTACTTTTCAACAAGATCAACGTCCACAATGTACACCCTAATTTTATATTTAATTTATTTTTTAACAACTACTATAATAATAATAATAATAATCGGCAGACAAACACACATATTGTATATCCCCAAGCTAAGCAAGTTACGCTTGTGTTATGGGTAATATACAACGTACTACTCTGGGGCCGATCCCAGACACCCAGACCATAGTAAATAACGGAGAAAATACGTTTCTGAAATTTACCATACCAGGAATCGAACCCGGAGCCTCTGCGTTGCAGTGAGATAGGCCGGCAACGGCTTAGCCCGCTCAACCACAGAGGCCGTCACTAATAGAAACTTTATTTAAATTACAAATTACACTACAAAATAAAACTTAGAAATTAAATACTATTATAAACATATTTACAAGTAAAAGATGTAGTCCAGATCGCTCTCGATGGGGGCGTTCCCAAAATGCTGGCCTCATTCCCGCGTTGTACGGCAACGCTAATACGTTGCCCTTGCCCTAAATATAGGCCAGCCCTTTGGTCACGCGAGACTTCTTTCAATCGCCTTGAAAGGTTTTGATAAAGTTGATGAGCCTCACGTCCCCATGGCCCCAAAGTCTTAACCCCGAAAGCCATAAATATGTATCCGTCACCGGTGGATGCATATTTGCGGCGTTTCAGGGTTTCTTGAAGTGTGGCAGCTCCTCCAGCAGTGACGGCAACTTTATTTACAGATAATATATGCCCGCGACTTCGTCCATGCTTGACTTGAAATTCCCGCCGGATTCCCAGACACAAAGTATCGCAGCATTTAAAAAAGAATGTAAGCTGTCGTTTTAGTGGAAACTGTGTCTGAATAAGGTAATTTTTATGTATCCGAACAACTTCAAAACGCTCCCGAGAAAATTTTCGCGGGATTCCTCGAATAAAAATTATCACACATTTTATTACATAAAATTTGCTATCGATCAGTGCAAAAAACCGCATTGGAATTCATTTTTTTTTATCTGGTCATTTGAAATCATTTCCGGAAAAATTCCCGCGGGGCTCTCAGAGTAAAACATAGCCAAGATTTTAAGTCTAAGAATTAGCTGTCGATCAGTGAAAACCGCATCGAAAACGGCCCCGTAGTTTTTACGTCAATCCCGAATAAACAAACCAGAAATCTAAAAAATGCGCCGTGTTCTCCGTGGTTTGTATAGTCTATTCCAGTTGTTTTTATTTAAATAGCTTCAATTTACAGATAGGGCGGCATGTTCAGAATTTTATAATATTATTACGACCTGAACGCCGACAAAAGATAAATTCACACCTGCATACCTGTAGACATTTTATTACCTTTCGGCATTTGAACTTCTTTTGTTTACTCTGTGTTTAAAATTTGTGATTAGAAAAAGATTCCATTGTGTATTGTAATCTTTTATTGTAGTCATTAGCCAGGTGTGATTCTAAGAAATTCGGTCCACGCGGTCAGGCAGACATATTGCATCTGCGCAGTATAAAGCAATGCCCCAATGGAGAGATCGGCAGTCTAGCGATAACAACAAGCGAAATAAGACTTGTGTACATTCGTAATCTATTTAGTGACGGACTTTGCGCGTGTTATTGAATCATGCATTACGTTTGGACTGGTTGTGTTAAGTTATATTTGTACCTATGTTATACGCGTTTGTATAGTTCTAATAAATTCTATAATAATTCCAACGGCATTTTAATTCGAGTCCTGCACCTTGTTACAATATTATAGATATACATCACGAATACAATATCTGGTCTTTCTAAATTATTCTTAGAACGTGGAAAAGTTTTCGAACTCTTTTCGACGTGATTAATGACAGAGTTATCGATCTACTGCCAGTTGCTGTATCTTACTATTTATTCACTCTCCTTACCATCGGTTGAATTTTGGACATTACTTATGGCAAATTTTAACCAAATATAAGGCAAATGAACGATCGGTAAGATGTTGGAACGGTCCATTAGTCTCCCGAGATCATCGGTGCACGTAATTAAACATCGCCGTGTCAAAGTGCAACGACAGTTCGGTCGCTGAGGTGTTGCGAGTCTCATTAGACCGGCGTGAGGACGCTAACGAGTCGAGATCGTATCACATAAACCCGTGCCCGTGCCCGACCGACCACTTTCACTTCTTAAGGGCAGCCATAGAGTATAAACATTAGATAAGTCCATTTATGAAATGGGAGAGCGGACAGTCAAGTCAGCTGAGGATACTTTTTATCATCTTCAAAAACGTCGCAGCCCCATAGATTTTGTTCGGCAATACCTACTTATGACGTCATAAGTAGGTACAAACTAAAGACGTCAAATATGGCATTCATAATACTAATCCCTATTAATATTGTTACGAGCGCGAGACTCTAATTAAAATGCAGTTGGAATTACTATAGAATTTATTAGAACTATACAAACACGTATGAAACAGTTATAAATATAACTAGACACTACTAGTACAAACTGCACAATTCAATAACACGCTTAAAGTTCGTCACTATATCGCTTATCGAATGTACGTCTTGCTCGTATCGTAATCCTCGCTTCACTGCTCCAGCCCACCGTTCGGGCATTGTTTTATACTGCACGGTGCAATATGTCTACCTCACCGCGTGCACCCGATTTCCCGGAATCACACCTGGCCATTGCCTACCGGAACAGATTACAATACACAATAGGCGACTTTTCTAATTACAAATATTAATTATAAAGAAAACAAAAGAAATGCAAATGCGGGCGGTAATAAAACTTGGGGTTTATGGCCGCAGGTGTTCATTCGCATTTGTTGTTGTTCTTCGTGGAATTTTAGCTAAGTCGTAACAATATTATAAATGCGAAAGTAACTCAGTCTGTCTGTCTGACTTCTTCAACTTTATTTGAAGAAATAGGGACGTAATAACATTCCTTATAAAACACGACTCATAGTAGCCAATCATTAGCTGTCATGGTGTGCATGCAAACATTTTCATTACTTATACTATGAAGGAGATCTTTGCTGACCCGGGGGCTATTCTAGTAGTATACTACTAGTATATTGTGGTAATGATATTAACGAGATTTTTCTCATCTTAGATAGTTCTTTTTGTACAGGACGTGTATAATTTTATATACCATGGCATTAGGGAAAGTAACCACACTATTCTCTGATTTTTAATTACCTGGACTAAAATGGTAGCTGCGGTCGACATTTTTGATTCATAAGTGACTTGTGTGAGTTGAATTCTACAGAATTTCTATAGAAATCTGTATTTCGAAAGTAACTCTGTCTGCCAACCGATTTGGCTTAAACTCAGTATACATATATTTTCGATGCCGAGGATGAACATAGGATACTTTTTATCCCGAAAAATGGGATAGCTTCCGCGATAAAAATACATTTGTCGCTGTGTTTGTTATACTTTTACGGAAAATTTTAATACTGAGGGTGGACAAGGGATACTTTTCATCCCGGATAATGGGATAAGTTTGGGGATAGATTTATGTAAAAAAGTAGGATAGGTTTTATTTTGTGATTTGCCATTTTCGTCATTTTGGTTAATTTGGTCATTTTGGACGATTTGGTCGATTTGACCGATTTGGTCGATGTGGTCGATGTGGTCGATGTGATCGATGTGATCGATGTGATCGATGTGATCGATGTGATCGATGTGATCCATGTGATCGATGTGATCGATGTGATCGATGTGGTCGATTTGGGTCGATGTGATCGATGTGGTCGATGTGGTCGATGTGGTCGATGTGGTCGATGTGGTCGATGTGGTCGATGTGGTCGATGTGGTCGGTGTGGTCGGTGTGGTCGGTGTGGTCAATGTGGTCGATTTGGTCATTTTGGTGTACATATGTAGTTTTAACACCAAAAATTGGCATAGATTTTTTTCATCCGGGAGATAGGATAGTTTGCGATATAAAATGAAGTAAATCTTCCGGGGAAAATAGCAGTAACATAAAAATTTAATACAATGTAACCTGTGTTGTAACCTCTTTAAACAATTTAAGGCTTTAAAAGGCTTCTTCCATGTGTACACAGACAATATTTCAAATGTAGTGGTGGGAAATATAATATAATTGTACTATATTAAAGAGGAACATGCAACAACAAATACATATCTATATAAAAATGCAATAAAAATACTGCTTACTATTAAACATGCATATTTTGCGGCTGTGTAAATATTACAGGTTTTTACCCTTCTCGATCCGCTTCATCGATTAAATGTAAAGGGGAATATATCTCACTACAAAATATAAATTCAAGTTTATGTATTTCTTTTTCATTCTTGCTTTTGTATACGAGTAATATTCAATAGTATCTAATACGTCTAGTAGCTGGTATAATGTCTAAAATGAAACATTATATCATAGAAATTTTATCTACATATGACATACATACCAACCTAATCTTTGGCAAAGTGAGTTCATTCGGGAATACAATGAGCAAACCATATTTTAGCGCGTGCCTTTGCAAAGAAAGTGCGTTTACTTAGCGGATTGTTGCTATTAAAGGAACATTTACTTAAAGCTCCCATAAAATCCTTTTCCACTTACACACATATACATACATTATATATGCCATAGATTTTTTTTCCAATGCTGTATTGTAAGATATAAAATATTATGAATTTTTATACATCACAATGCTAAAAGGATTAGGGAACTCAGGCATTCATTCTTAGCCCGTATAAGCTTTTTATATAAAAAAGATAAATTTTCACTGAAAGTATATACTTATAGTGAAAATTCAACTAACTGATGTTGAAAACAGATTAAAATCCGTTGCGTGATTTAGGAGGAGTTAAAGACAGATTAGACGCAGAAACCGACTATGTTCTACACTATGTAAAGATTACGCAATGACTCTATAAAAAGGGGAAGGAGGGAGCAATGATCTGTACACCAAGCACACTTGTAAGCACTTTTATATTTTGTTAAGTCGCTCATTATATAAGTATATTAAATTCTAATAAAACTGCCTAGTGGTTTGACTTATTTTAAACCTTAGGTGGTGGACAGAAGAAAGAGGTCGGACGTAACTAATATTATTTCAAGTGAACTCGCAATCACATCTAATACTTAATTAAAGTCAAATTGATTTAGTAAGTATAACTACATAATGAAATTATATTCATTAAGATCTTATTACTGCTTTAAACACGTATCCCAATTAAGCAATAGTAACAATTAGAAGAAAAACTTCTACAAATATAACAATAAAGTACCTACAAAACACTATGCTGAGTGTAATTCCGTGATATTATAGTGATGAGATAATTGATTGTATATGAAAATAGTAATTTCACGATCTGTAGCGTGTGAACAGGTATGCTTAGCCTACTTAACGATCAGTGTTACCATATGATAAATGAAATTTGGTATAAACTCTAATATTTATTTTATCAATTAGGTAGGCAATGGAGTCATTACTTAGCTATCGACTAATAATCATCACGTTTAACAACATACAGCGTAGAAAATTTTAAGAAAATGTACAGAAAATGATGGAAGTGCGATAACGTATAAAACACGAACCCTATTTACAAATAAATAATTATTTAGCATTGCTGTGGTAATAAGATTAAGCTATCATGATTATTATCATCATATCTTCATCATTAGCTTCAAGGCTTCACCTACGATAGTGGTAAAGTTATTGACTATAGCGAAATACGTCTTATTTATAGCGTTCAAAATAACGCGGTTAACTTATAGCTTCATTGGTGTATATACATACTTTGTCAATATGTAACGTCATTCACAATTAGTAACAATATCGCATTACAAATAACGCATTTAACCCATTGCTACATCTGCGTGAAACAATCAATAACTATAACATTGTACCAGATCAAACAGTAGCAAAATAGGAGTTTTATAAATCGAACGACACTTATCTGCAAAATAAATCATTACTTAAATAGATTTTTATGTTCAATTTTGAAGCCATCCAACCTACTACACTACAGACGTGCTTTGATGGACTCTTTTCAAGAATACTTTTATTATTTAATCAAAGTTATAGAACCAAATATAAACATATGATTAGAAGTGACGTTCGTAAATTTATAATGTATTGATACTGGTGACATCTAACAAAATGAAACTAAGCATCAAGGCAATGAATTGCAGTAATGGTATTGTCGTTCCTAGTATTCTGCGATGGAATAGACAGCGGAAACGTAAAAACTAGATTATCTGCAGTAAAAAGACGACGGATGGCAACTCTGTTTACGAATAATGTTGTCTCGTCCACGTCGTTCACAGAACGGGTTGCGTGTGCCACGGTGTGCCGCAAGGTACCATACTGGGTACATTACTAATTAGTAATTGCTATTGCTATCGGCGATTCGTTGATTTTGCTTTTACAGCTTTATTCTTCTCTCGCACGCTTGTCTCTGTAAGTACACTAACGTATTCAATTTTGTTTCATCTATACAGATAAATAAAATTGAAGTGTCTTTTTGTAATGTTACGCGTATGCGGGACTCTAATTAAAATGTCGTTAGAATTTAAGAGTTTATGAGAACTATACAAACACGTATAACACAGGTACAAATATAACCGAACAAAACAAATCCAAACATAATGCAGAAGGTGTAATTCTATAAAACGCGCAAAGTCCGTCACTATTAGATTCCCCAATGTCCACACGTCACGCCTAGATCGTAGTTGTCGCTCAACTGCCCCCTCTCTTCATCAGGCCATCGTTTTATACTGCACAAATGCAAATGTGCCCCGCTCGACAACGTCGACATAATTTCCTAGAATTAGCTTGTACTTATAATCGGCAACACCTGGCTAATGATGCAGCCTGCAAGCGGCCGTAGACGAGTACAATATAACAATAGGCTGTTCTCCACAATAACTAGAAACGTATGTCAGTAAATAAAAAAGAGGACGATCATAAAAAGACTACAATTAGTTCAAACGCCGACAGGTAATAAAATATGCTTTTACAGATGTGTACGTGGAAGTTGTCTTTGTCGGAGCCTAAGTTGTAACAGTAATTTCAAATTAACAGTTTTTCACTACACGCATATGAAAGTAATATATATATATATATAGCGTATATACGATAATAATAAAAAAAATGTCTTTCTGTCTGGATGTTCCAGGTAATCAGGACCGATTTTCACAGGACTTTCACTGGCAGATAGCTAATGTTATAAGGTGTAAATTAGGCTACGAAAAAAAATCCACGTGGACGTAGTCGTGGGCACAGCTATTACCTATACCTATATAAAATTATTTACACTTTATTAACCCCAGTGGTACTTAGCCTTGAGCTAATCGTGTTTCGTGCGATAAGTGAGGGAAATCAGGAAACGATAACCACGTTCCGTGAGCTGGATCGTCAGCTTGTTTGCCAGCTTTGAAAAAAAAACCTACGCTAAGATAATTGTTAAAGATAGCCCTGACTACACTATCTTTATGTATAACGTTCTTCTGTTCGCGTGTACCATTTGTCATTGAACTCCTCTTAAACGGTTGAACCGATTATAATGAAATTTTTTGTGTGCCCAAATAGGTCCCGGGGTATTTTAGATTCACAATTGGACCCGGTAGGTGGTGCTGCAATTCAGTTTTAAATTTTATTTTTTAGGGCAGAACAACGTCTGCTGAGCCAGCTAGTTATAATATTTCATAAAGCCCCAAGCGACATTGCTCACGTAAACATCCACTTTATTACGTGTTATGCAATTTTTAACATATTCAAAACTCAAATACCTATTATTCATTTAAATTCTAAATGTTAAGAGACATTAAAAAGATCCTTGAATTTGCTATAGCAGTAACGAAACAGGTTATATACAGAGTTAGGGAAAAAATAGATACGCAGTTAATATTAGATTATCTGCTGTAAAACATCGAAAGTATCTGATGATACAAGTAACTATTGCTTGTGTAGGATGTTTTAACAGTTTTCCGCTATCTTTATAAGGTCGTTGGTCAAATAAGTGGGTGGATAAAGTACAATGCACGTCCGGACTGCGATCAGTAACAAAGTGAAAATTAAAATTTAGGAATAAGTCGCAGGGTCATACGAAGTTTTTTAATTGAAACTTCTTTAGAATCAGTGTGATTTGAACTCGATGAAACAATGACACTAAAAAGAGAAACACATGAATCTACAAGACTAAACCTGCGAGACAATAAGATACAAGTTTTACATTGTGCAACACAGATTAGAGAGTCAATAAGACCGATAATTAAACATAGGTCCAATTCGGACCGAAATAAAACTGATAATAATATTTTGTAGACTAGAAAACAGTGAAAAATTGAAAGTGATACTAAAGCAGTTTATTTTGAATTATAATATGTTGACGCATGTAGACTAAAGGAATTTTATTTAGATATTAATAAAAGTTAGAGAAGAATTATCTGTGAGTATATTCTCTGAAGTTTCACTTCTACTGCGTGTGAACTGCACACACACAATTTTTTTTATTGCAGGAGGTTAGCAGACGAGCAGTCGGCCCACCTGATGGAATGTGGTTACCATCGCCTATGGACATTTGAAACACCCAAAATGCTACTGACTGGTGAGACTGGAAGCTGGCCACTAATGCGGAAACACAACTCAAAGTTGTTATCGCGGCATACTCTAGACCAGGTGTTGTAGCCATCCAGACTTGCAAATATCCTAGCACCTGGCTATGGGTTGTTTAGTCGCCTCTTTCGACAGACCGCCCGGCCGCAAAAATGATATCTTTCTCTGTTCCTGCACGGATAAAAACTGATGGAATGGCCCTGCCCTGAAATGAGCACCCTTTCACCGCGACCATAAATGTAAACTGTCAAATGGCCAAATGTCATGCGACGACAGCGAAGTTGAAATGTATCTTGTTGTTCGTATAAAACCAAATAAACTAATCTTAAATAATCGCCCTAGTTTATTGTTCAAAGTAATCTCACGATCCTACACGAACGGAACAGGTAGACAGGGCCCCGAACGTTCAAAATGAAGCCCGCCAAAGGTGGCCAATTTGTGAATATGAAGCCGAACGCACCGCAGTGCGTTACACGATAAGTTTGTGTAACGCACTGCGTAAGTATTAAATAATGGCATTATAGTAGGGATAAAAGTGGAATAGTTTCCAGTGGATACATTACTATTAGGTACCCGTACGTACAGATGCAAACCACGTGTGTACTAAATAAGTCTAGGCACACAAGTTTGTAAGAAATGCTTCACTTCATTTGACGCTTTTGTTCACGTAGGCTCTGCCTATACCTTTATTAGTCAGAGGTCACAGGCAATATACGTAAAAATTGTTCCGTAACATTTTGGCAGAAATCGAATCTTTTTGAAAATGTCATATCCAGCCTTCCGTTTATTAGCCAGTTTTTAATGTCACAGACATTATTGTAGGGAACTACTCAATTTACATATATGGAAAAAGTTACGTTGTGAAATTGTGAAAACGTAAAGATTAGGGGTGGCCGCCACACATGTAACTAAGGGTCGAAGAAAGTTCAGTGTTATATAGTCGAGTGGCACATTGTTGTTCAGAACTTAAAAAACATAGCTATAGAAGTTAATAGATAGGTATCAAGATACTAGCACCCGAAGTCATGAAAATTTTGTCTTCGCCCTATGTAACTTTTAAACTTCGAGATGGAGAATGAGGAAAAAATCAAAATGAAAGTACAGTAGATTACAGGAAATAGTGGTTAACATTTAATCTTTCACACCGTTTTAATCTGCTTATTTATCTTTATGTTAAAACTGTCATCGATAATTTTAAAAGGCAACTGAATTCATATATAACACAATGAAATTTTAATTCTTAGAAATACATACTTATAAATTAAATGCCTATAAACTTACTTTCACTTCACGAACATGGTTATCATAAACCAATTTTCAAAGATCTTCTAAATGCACTCAAAACTTGCTTGTTAGAACATTTTCTCATCAAACAGGTATAATCGGAAGTTCCGCTTTTCATATCGGTCACCGCGATACAATGCTTCATATCCGAATAGGTAGGTAACTGGGTAAAGGGTCACTGCTCTCTCGTGCTGTGTAAGTACTATGCTAGCGATTCATGGCTTTCAATGATGGAGTGTACTGCTACTATGAGTTAACGTGTCGATTCTCACTCAAGCAGCCATAATACTCCACAGGGAGGAAGCTTTTGATGAAGTGTATGAAATAAACGTGCTACTCTCACGTGAAAAGATTTCCGTACTTACGCAGTTGCGATTGTTCCATGTGGGAGCATTAAACCCAATGAATAAAACTACTATGGTAATGTTAGTCAGATAAAACTGCATCAACATCTGTATAATTAATTAAAATGCATGGTATTCAATCGGCTAGAAGTAGAATAGTGTTGTGGGTCTAGACATGCTTACATTCGGGCTGGAAAAGAGCACACGTAAGCGAAGCCATAGCGCGTAGAATTGTTGCAAACTGGAACAGGGTATTTTAGTGGGTATTCCGGAACAGTTACTCTTAAATACAAGTAGGCACCCCCATCGCTCCTCGCGGTGGATAAATATTCTGTAAACAGGATTTTATCTCGAAAAAATAAATAATTCCATTATTTTGACATTTGGCAGAATCTCAATATGATTCTACAAAAAGATTCCAACACTTCAACTCTCATAGTCTTAACATTTGAACCAAAGAGCCTTATCTCCTGTCTTTACAAAATATATAAACGTTACAAAAGAGTAGGCTTATGCGATTATTAGACATTTTACAACAAATTAAAACTAGCTTTTAAAGGTTGTATTCGAATTTTCAAGCGTCAAGTAGTAATGCTAAAGTAGTGTTCATAGAGTATGTACACTACTTTAGCATTACTACTTGAGGTGTTTTATTTTAATTATTGAATTTGTTTATGGCTGCCTGTTATATACTCTTTCCGAGCCTAATCTTATTTACTGCTGCTTTGCAACGTGTTATGGCAAATGAAAAGAAAATATAGTAAGTAGTAAGAAATACCTCAGCAAACACGCCTCGCTAATAAATAATTTATACAATATTATAGGCGTGAATGAACATAGGTAATTAATAAAAATGAAAATATTCTTACAAAAGCGTTACTTGTTTATATTATACGCTCATGTTGAGAATGAAATTTGGATTTGATTCAATAACTAAAACCAACTTAATCCGTTAATAATTATTTATAGTACTAGTGCGGTAAATTGGATTTTACAAACGAGTAAAAGAATGTGAAACACACATAAATATCAGTCGGAAAGTCGTAACAATCTTTGACGTATCTTATATGAAAATGGCGTTCATTTGCAAATTAAAGTGAGACAAATGTATTGATCAAAAGCGCCTCCAAGAAAGTTTGATTATTCAGCTTATTTATTTACATCAAGTGAAACTCCTTGGTGGAATTGTCATGTTTTTTTTAAACAAGTATTTATCTTCCACACGACGTGCAGTAACATAGGAACTTAGGTGAGAGTTACTATTTTACCGCACATTCCATTGTATGGTGCGTAATTTTTAACTTTCGAACAATGTATACAGGTTTCGTAAAAGCATTTTTGAACAAATTTGTTAAAAACATCTTTACAGTAATTTTTAATCATTGTTATATAGGTAAACAGTTTAGTCTAGTCTTAAAAAATAATTATCGGGACGAGTTTAAATTAATTTCAGATAAAAACGACATCAAAATCCATGCCAACCACCTTCGCCAAATACTACAGACTTGTAATCTTCGCTACCAGTTTTTCGTGTTACACCGCATGACCACGATACTTTTAAGACCAATTACATAACAGCCAGTAGCAATGGCATATAATTGGCTGCGTTCATCGACTACTCATTAAGCGTAAAATTATTCCCAAGCAGACATAGCAGGTGCTCTTTCGTACTTGCGCGGCCAGTGATCAGTAAATAGAGAAAAACCATCGACCGTCCTCGGCTAACCGCGCAAACATCAAATACGCACAAAAAAATGGACAATCGCGATTATGAAACATTCAATAATGTTCTGTACATTCCATACATATCGATAGAAATATACAATAATTTTATAAACAAGCTCAAACAAAATTTAAATGAACGAGAGTTCGTATAATAAATGAGAATTCAATTTACAAGAAAACAATCAGGATAGCTTTAATATTATGATTTGGATAAACCGTCATTATAAATACAAGAAACACAATTATGAAGTAATGGAGAAACGGTTATTCGTACAATGAAACTAGCGGACGTCCAACTCGTTCAGAAGTCAAGCGAGAAATGAAAGTACGACACTGTAGCCCCCTCTTATAGTCGAGCAAACGAGCACACCACCACCACTTCGATCACGCCACTCGAATGATGTAACCGCTAAACTACCCTCTTTGTGGCAATTATTTGTAACAATGGATTAACTAATATTGCATATTGGCTTAGAAGTTTCCCGCTACAGAATCGTACTAATATTATAAACGCGAAAGTTTGTAAGTTAGATGTATGGATGTTTGTTAGTCTTTCACGCAAAAACTACTGAATGGATTTTGATGAAACTTTACAATACCAAATAGTAGCTTACACGTCAGAATAACACATAGGTATATAATTTATAAAGATATAGTGTGAACTGTCCAAAATATAACGGTTTTCCATCAACACGCGGGTGACACCGCGGGGCGCAGCTAGTGTTGTATATTGCAAAAGTAAATTAGGGATGGTCATTACGCAACTAATGGATGAATTTTTTTCATGATAGACGTGTGGGATATCTGTCGTATTGGGGTTATATTAGACAGATTTTGATAAATAATGACGTTTCTTAATGGCGTTTTAATTTAGGTCAATAGATGGGAAGACATACGGTCGGATACCGTAAAAAACGTGTGGGTAGAGGAGTATCCGCTTCTAAGTTTTGAATTATGTGATGAATTTTTTGGAAAGTTAACTTTCGTAAAGCCTAAAAATACTTGCAAAAAAATTCTAAGACATTTTGTAACATATAGGGTATTTTCGGTTAAATGTCTTTTTGGCAAAATGGCAAAAGCAGCGTACATAATCCCCGTGAAACATTTCGCTGTGCGTGGACCATTTCACACTTAACAGACTTTTATATCTATTATATATGTATATAAAAAAAAGTCGTGTTACTTACACCATTTATAACTCAAAAACGGCTGTACCGATTTGGCTGAAAATTGGTGGGAAGGTAGCTTAGATCCAGGAGACTGACTGACTTTTTATCCCGACTTAACCGATTTTGATGAAATTGGTTTTGGTGTGTTTGAATTGGTCCCCGGATGGTTTAGATTCACAATTGGAACCGGTAGGTGGCGCTGAGATCGGGTTCTAGAATCCTCCTAATCACCTGGACCGATTTTGGTGATTTTGTTTTTGTGTGTTTGAGCGGGTTCCCGGGTGGTTTAGATTCACAATTAGAACCCATAGGTGGCGCTGAGATCGGGTTCTAGAAACCTCCTAATCACCTGGACCGATTTTGGTGGTTTTGTGTTTGTGTCATGAAACAAAGTCTTTAGGAATTCAGAAAATATGGTGGTACGAAGTTCGCCGGTCAGCTAGTCTATGTATATATAAAACAAAGTCGTGTTAGTTACACCATTTATAACTCAAGAACGGCTGGACCAATTTATATGATTTTGTGTTTTTAGAATTATCTTCGTCCGGAATAGGATAATGAGTATCACAATATGATATTCATCAATAAAAAAATTGTCATTAAAAAACATCATATTATTAGCCATATATATTATATATATGGCTAATAATATGATATTATATCAATAGCCATTCATTTGTTATAGTCTTTCCCGGGCGATTTCGGCAATGATGCTTACATTTAAACTTATTTTCATTAGTCTGATTTAGGTGAATTATTTTTGTGTGTGTTCAAGTAGGTGGGTCCCGGGATGGTTTAGATTCACGATTGAACCCGGTAGGTGGCACCGCTGAACACCTCTTTAACGACGGGATCGATTTTGATGAAATTTTTTTGTATTTTTTTAAGTAGATTCGAGAATGGTTTAGATTAACAATTGCTCCTGGTTGATAGCGCTGCAATCGGTTTCTAGATTTTAATTTTTTAAGGGCAATACAACGTCTGCCGGGTACAGCTAGTTTATGATAAAAACATCTTGTAATAATATGTGCTATATATTTGAAAACAATCTTCTTATACAATTTATTAGCAATTAATCTGAAGAACCCTGGAGTAAATTTAAGTATTACAGCATCGTTGTTGGAGGATGTCTCGAATATATTAAAGTGGATTAAATACAAGATATTAATAAGGAATGTTGTTAGCTGTTCCATGTTGAGTATTTTTATTTCTAAGTAAACGTGCGATTCTTATCGCTTATTAAAAAACCTTGCTGATAAAACTCCCAATTCCTATTTTAAAAGTATTTTATTATTGTGTATGACATCCAAATACTCTTGAATAAACCGTTGAAAATAATTTATATTCTGGGGTAATTTACGTTATGGGGAATCTTTGATTGAATGTTTTTAGGGTTTTCATAACCAAAAACAATGAACTTTCATTGACTCTATGGAACCATTCAATGTGCTTGGGACGATGCTCATTTAGCCCATTTTCATAAGAGCTGCGTACGATACCCCGCATACGGCTACGTACACTTAAAAAGGATTATCCCTACCAGTATCTCAAGAGCGAAAGAATTCTTTCGTACAATATAGGTACAATACTAGTGGTCGCCCGTACTCGAAATTCGACCATGATAATTAATATCAAAGACTATACTTCTATAATCACTGATTTCGCCAAGGCTACACTGTTAATTTGCCTTGAACAATAAACAAAAGAGTATACATACGTGGTTATGTCAAATATATGGTAGTGTGTGTAATATTTTTTTTTATTGATTTAATTTATTGTTTATGCATAATTAAAAAAATATTAGCATTCGTTTCTTCTCTATATAAACTATAAGTGCGCGAAATGTCATATTCCTTCATCCGCGCAATTTTCGTAAAAAGGGGTACAAAGTTTTTGCTTCACGTATTATTATATAGATAACTATAGATAAAGATAAAAGAAAACTAAAATTTATAGCTTAACATTCTCATGATCCTCTATGCGCCTGCAGAAACAATACTATTCAACCCTTGCTTACTTTCTATACATCTTTAAAATATTACCAAAAATTTACATACAAGTCAAATAAATGTCACGTAATTTATGTAAAAACAAACAACAAAAACTTTAAAAAATTATATGATACACTCTGAAGAAATTATTACCACAGTTCCTTTTAATTAAAGAGCACGTCATAAGGAATGTGAAAATGTGAAGACTCAGCACCCCTTATTATTGTATGTAACGAGGTGAAATTATTCTCGACGAAGTTTCACCGCGAAGTCATCAACTTAAACGTGATCTCTTCAACCTTGCATAAGATTGTGACAAATTACCTGCATAAGGAAAATCTTTGTATATATACGATATACAATGTGTACCTATCATTTTTAATACCTCTTACTTAGTCTAAAACGTTACGTTACTCTAAAACGTCCACTAAGCTGAGATGAGAATGTTTAGATAAAGGTGTGGTGATACAAAAGTAGATAAAGTGAGAAATGAGTACATAAGGGGATCCTTGACAGTTGCACCTGTATTGTGTTTGGGCATGTTATGAAGAGGGATGAATAACACGTAACAAAAAGAATGTTAAACTGAAAGATTGATGGATACAAATGTAAAGTAGACCAAAAAGAGATGAATGGCTTTTGTATAAGATGACATGAATTGTGATGGTATGTATGCCAAAATAGAAGAGTATGGACGAAAAAAATATATTGCGCCGACCTCAAATAATTGGGACAAGTTGAAAGAAAATAGAAAGAGAATTTAGTTACTTTTCGACCCATCATTACCCTTGTAGTATATATAGTTATACATATATGTAAATAGTTAATGGATGAACGAATGTCTAGGCTATGACGCCGCCGTCAGGTCCCAAGAGAAGGGTAAGGTCCAAACAATGTTCGCTTTTTATCGTGATTGTTATGTAAAATGCATGTCAGTGGTCGAGCTCAGAAGCAGACACTTCGAGCTCTACTGATATTTAACATTAGGATAGTAATCTTAATAGATAGACGCATGTAGTCTACGCAGATTGATAATCTATATAGATTTTATATACATACTAGAGTTTACCCACGGCTGCGTCGTGGGTCAACCTCTAGTGCGTGCCTCTTTTTTAGAGAGTAGACATCAATACAGGTTACATTGTACTAAATTTTTATGTTAGTGCTATTTGCCCCCAGAAGATTCACTTCATTCTATATTGCAAACTATCCCATCCCCCGGCAAGAAAAGTATTTATGTCCATTTTCGGTATTAAAACTACATTTAAGCAAAATTACAGCAAAACCGATCCAGTATAAACTTGAGAAATGATTGGTCCCATATAAACTTACATCCTCTATTTTAACCCGTTATAGTTTTATTTATGTATCCCCCGTCTATTTATCTTGTAAGCTACATAAATGACGAAGATGACCTTTACATAAACTATCCCATTATCCGGGATGAAAAGCACCCCTTGTCCACCAGCGGTATTAAAATTATATATATACCGAATTTGAAACAAATCGGCCCAACAGACTTTCTATAAAAGCATAACAAACATAGAGTCATACATATTTTTATCCCGGAAACTATCCCATTTTTCGGGACAAAAACTATCGTATGTTCATCCTCGGCATTGAATTATATATATATATATATATATATATATATATATATATATATATATATATATATATATATATATATATATATATGGATATAACTGGTCACAACTAGTACAAACGTAATGCACGATTCAATAACACGCGCAAAGTCCGTCACTATATAGCTTATCGAATGTACACACGTCTTGTCTAGCTTGTGACCATTGCTAGACTGCCTCACCCCTCCGTTTGGGCAATGTTTTATACTGAACTATACAATATGTCTCGACACAATACTTGACCGCGTAAACAATGATTTCCAAGAATCACACCTGGCTAAAGACTACCATAAAATATTACAATGCACAATAGGTTGTTTTTCGAATTACAAATTTTAAACACAAAGTAAACAAAAGAAGTCTAAATGCCGAAAAAGTAATAAACTGCAGGTGTGAATTATTCTTTGTCGGTCGTAACAATATGTACGAGCTTTTGCAAACTTGTGGACAACACAACCATACAGTTAAACTAACTACATTAAACATAGATGTTACAAAGCATCAATGACTTGCACAGAACATACACAAAATTACTACGAACTAATGTTAGTAAGTCGTATATATATATATATATATATATATATATATATATATATATATATATATATATATATATATATATATAAAATGTTTAAAATGGTTTGGAGTATAACGGAACGCATGTTTAGATTGAATGAGATGAATGATAAAGATTGAATTGAATTAGAATGAACGGTGAGCTGGGAGTCGTTAGTCGAAAGCCGAAGAGGGTAGTTGGTTGCGTGTGTGACCCGAAGTTGTTTTAAGGTGTTTTTCAAAGGTGTATAATTTAAAGAAGATTGAAGTGTTTATTCGAAGAAGATCTGTTTTATTCAAACGAGCCAATTTTCAGAACCACCACCACCGCCCTCATATATCTATATATATATATATATATATATATATATATATATATATATATATATATATATACTGAGTTTCAGCCAAATCAGTCGAGCAGTTTTTCTGTGAAAGCGGAATAGACAGATTTACTTTCGCATTTATAATAAGAATAGGGATATTATCTAGAAATTGAAATTATAACAATAAATTTTGATTTTGATATGAAACTCGAAGCACTGGACTAAGAACGTGCTCCGAGCCGAGTGTTGTAAAAACATGTGAACAATTACAAGAGTGTGAGCATTGGAGTTTAATAATAATAATAATAATTTCACTCAATCTAAGTAAGTAATTTGAAGTTTAAACCGTAAAATCAATCTGGAACGCTCCTTAAAAGGTTCTTCTATAAAGTGACTAAGGCATACCTGCGCAAACTATGATCCACCTACTTAAGTAAAACTGCCCTCAAAGTTGTACTCTAATTCATTCCATAGTTGCTAACGTTCAAGTGTCTTGGTTTTGGGGTCAAATAATACAAACTTCGTGGCTTCTACAGACATATATCTATAATTTACAGTTTAACAGCAAAAGGCTGCGCAGTAAATAATCTAGTATAAAAAATCGTCTATTGCATAGCCACTTAATGCTAACTAAATGCTATCATAAAAATTGGCGAGGTCTACAGGTTAAGTTAATGGGTTGGTGAGAGATTCACTTCCAAAGTCGTGACAACTGTGTGTGCCAAATGTATCTGTTGAAAATAGTGAAATAATTTGAGGAGGTAGAGCATATAAAATACTTACAACAAAAATAGACTTGAATATTTTTTTTAAATTTATTTGGACAAAGAAGCAGTATTGTACAGAATTTAGTATTATGAATCTTATACATAAGTAGTTTCAATTAATACAACACCAATATCATTTGCCACATATTGAATAATTGAAAATATACGAGCTACCGTAAGTAAAAACAGAAGAGAGAGAAAAAAAGGTTGGTATATAATAATTAAAAAGAAATAGACAACCCCTGTTGACGAGCGTCAACACCGAAGAGTGAGATAGTAACCTTGTATACGCCTGCCAGAAGTACAATTTCTACAAGGGCTTAATATATTATTTCTATATCTATTTAAGTGCTTGCGTAACTAAAATGTAAAAAAATATATTTTTTAACCTAGCCAAATTTTTATGTTTTACTTGGCACCGACTTCAAGATATTGTTGGAAGGCGGTTAAATAACAATTTTTTGCTTTTTAGCTTGAAGTCGTTTTTGTTTTTGTTAATCATGAAATTAGGTATATATAATATGTTAGTTAGGTACCTAATTTTTATATGAAAAAGATACTTTGTAACTTGGAACAACTCAAAAATAATTATCATTCACACAACGTTAATAACCTAAAAACGCTAGTAGAAAATATTTTGTAACACTGTCGGTACACTAAATTTTTTTTTATTTATCAATAGTTTGTTTCATATATCTGGTGGATAAATTCTAGATACCACGTTAGATATAATAATTTAAGATACTTTAAGTTTTAGACGATAATAGTTCCTAAGAGCTAAAGACAAAATCGTCTGGATTACGTAAACGCTTTCGGAAAATGTCGGGTTCGAAGTCAAAGCAAACTTAACCGCTGGCAAAACTTCCACACTACTTAAAACAGTTCCAAAACGGCTTCAAGCTTTACTCTGAGAGTTAATTTTGAACCCTTATGCATCTATAAGTTAAGTAATGTAGGATCTCAAAATTTACTTAAAATTTTCCTGAATCTCAAACAAAGACGTGAACTGAAGAAGAATTCTGAAAATTGCAATTCTACTTAATATCTACGGTTTTAGTTCACACCGCTATGTATGACAACAAGAAAAAATATCAACCCTTTCAGCAACTGTTAATTTTAAAATATATCTGCAGTCTCACACTAGAGAATTCAGTAACATCACATGAATTACACACTGCCAAATTTTATCCTTATGGTATAGTAGTTTTTAAGATGTGACTTACATATAAAGGACACGTGGACGGGCGGATATGAAGATTGTATAAAGGTTCCGTTTTTGCCAAAATGGATTTAAACTAAGAAGTAGAGCAGTAGTAATAGAGTGTTTAAGAACATTATTATCTTGGACTTGGATGTAAAATAGATGTTGTTGGAAACTCCAACAATATCTATTCAATATCTATTAACAGTTCATTTCTATTGTTTACACATTTTTGCTGGCCACTAAATATCATTTTAAATACGGAATATTAATATTTTATGTGTATTGTATTATCTGTAAAATATTTTCTTTGACGTTTGCTCACCATTTTCTTGCTTGCTGCTGTGAAAGTAGGCATAATGTAAATGGGACATTATGGAGGTATGTCTTTCGCAAGTGGTGTTTTTGATTTAATTACATCCATTTAATATTTAAAGAATTGTTTTTAAAAGAAGGCTTTTTAACACGTAAATTAGGTAAAAATCTATATTGATATTTCATATCAACTTTTGATATAATTTTATATTACCTACTTATTTTTAGACCAATAGAATATTATGAACAGTGAATAACCAAAATATCAGAAACTGTACTTATACAGTATATTTATACTTTCAAAAGAATGTGTGTGAATGTATCTATGGTATTTCTGCGAAACTGTCAGTCACCTAACCGGTGCTACCGAGTAAAGTCAATATTTGCCATCACCTCAAATCGAGTTAACACATAACAGTTCGCCAAGAAACAACCTGAAAGGTGCCTCAAATGCACGATCTCAACGCCCATTAGACGCCTCCACCTGCGCACTTATCAATATTTTAAATATTGATGTATCTTATACTAGCCGTGCCCTGTCATTTTATTCACGCAGTTCTTGGACTTTACATTCATATCAGTTGTACAATTTCAAAAGCTAGAAAGTGTATTCTTAGAAATTTTACACTACAAGATCTAAGACCATTAACAGAAAGACGGAGTCTCGAACTCTCAAAGTGAAGCCAGCTAAAAGATGCTTAGAATAGGATGGTCATCAGAAGAAAGAGAACACAGTATAAAATCGAATTAGTGTGGATAGAGGTGGAATGGATTCCCACTGGAATCCACTGATGATACATTACTATTAACCACACAGCCGCAAAACATGACAATTGTACGCACACAAGTTTTTTAAAAATTCTTTACTTTATTTGACGCTATTATTCCCGTGGGCTCCTTCTATACTTCTATTTCGCCTGAGCACAGTCTGAAAATGTCATAAACTTCAACGATATGAAATTTTAATACTATTTATTAAGCTGTTTATGAGCGATATCATATTTTAATATATTTTTCATATTTTGGTGAGCACAATACAATACAATGTACATAAGCAAATGGCTAACAAGACGATAAATGGACAAGCATTCATTTAAATAACAATGTCAGTTGCTAGGTCTTGAAATTAAACAGTTAATATCTTCTGAACCCTGTGAGATATCGAAATGAAACTTACCTGTAGATTTAAGATAAAAATTATATTTTAATTCCTTATATTTTCATTGAATTCCGTAAAGCCGTTTCGGGTGGACAAACTAACAAACAAGTGTCTGAATACGGTCAATTATGATTAGACATCGTATATAAATATTAGTAGTGATTTCAATTTTAGCAACTATTTCGATACCACAGACAGACACTTCCATTTTATTGGTATAATTAGTTGAGAGGAAAACTTCTCTGAAGGACTATACACAGTATATTCTGATTTATATAAAACTTTATAAAATACTAACAATAACACCGTCGTAACATCTGTAATCCGAGAAACCACGAAATTAATCATCAATAAGCTTCTTTTGCGTATTAAGATTTATTTAAAAATAATTAACACAGGGTTTATTTATCGCTTATTTATAATATTATATTAAATACCTATTTGTATGTATTTTTTATGATAAATAGTTCCCGCTTGACCACGATCATGCGTAATGTCAGACGAGGATGCGGTCGAAGATGAAGCACGCTTACCTAGAAAAAACCTAATCACACTAAAATCGTAAACAGATTTTTGTCTGTGCCTTGGTATATACTACTTATGGGTACGTAGCGTTTAGCTTCTACTTTTCTTAAACGTACTCAAGTATATTCGGAAAACTTGACGCTGTGTACCAATACACTTATAATCTAGAAGTCTGTAAGTTACAAGTAAAAAGGTTCCAAACTACATCGCATCGTCACCTTAAATCGAGTGCCACAGTACTTTTCATGCGCAATGTTATCTTCTATATATATATATATATATATATATATATATATATATATATATATATATATATATATATATATATATATATAAATCAATTGCTGTTCGTTAGTGTCGCTAAAACTAGAAAACAGCTGGACTGATTTGGCTAATTTTGGTTTTGAATTGTTTGTGGAAGTCCAGAGAAGGTTTAAAAGGTGAGTAAATATGAAAAAAAATGATTCTGAGGCGGTACGAAGTTTCCCGGGTCAGCTAGTAACAAATATAAATGTTATAAAGAAATATTTCCATAGGTTGTCAATAATTCGAATGCAACATCATTTTTTATTCTGGTATAGCTTCTCGTTTCAAAACTAAGGTCTATGAATGAGTACGCTTACATAAAATGTACCTAGTCAAATGGATCTTAAAACACTCAGGTTGTATACAAGGGGAACTATAGACTCCGGCAGTGTTCAACTCTTGTACTCCAAGATGCAGTTGAAAACCTTCAATTGTGTCTGGCATTTGCTGAATTGTACCCATTTGGTACCATCATGAGAAATAAAAGAAGTTACGTTAAGAATATTGTTTGTTACGTATTTAATGTTTTACTTTTTTGTTCCAATATGTAATATGTCTCGCAATATATTCTTGCCAAATAAGTATTTTATCTTTATTTCTTTCTTGCGCATCCCGCGCATGTTAAACCGGGCGCGAAGTACCTCGTTTATATCTTACGTTTTGTCCGATGGGGAATGATGGAAGAAGACTATCGGAGTCTAGACATCCGGATTAAACATGCAAAGCTAGTACAGTCAAAACTTTAATAACTGAAATATATTGAATTACATCAAATTATAAACTAGTACAATAAAGGAAACTTAACTTATATTGTATTATACCTATAATCCCTTAAGACTATAAGTAGAATACTGAGCCTGGGTCATCTAAGAAGTCAACCGGTAAGATTCCCAAAAGGCTGGCTACATTACCTCGCTTAATCCCCATACTGATCCATTGTCCGAGGTAGGAACTAGCCCTCCGATCACCCGAAGAATTAATGAGTCGTTTTGAATTTTATTTTTATACTAGAATTTATCCCGCGGCTACTCCGCGGTTCAAACTCTAGTGCATACCTCTTGTTTAAAGAGCAGGCGTTAATATCTACAGTGTTAAATTTTTATGTCAGTACTATTTGTCCCTGAAGATTCACTTCATTTTATATCGCAAACTATCCATCTCCCAGAATGAAAAGTATCTAAGTCCATTTTCAGTATTAAAACTAATATGTACAAAATTACACCAAAACCGATCAAGTACTCCAGTAGTTTTTCCGTGAAAGCTTAACAGACAGACAGATTGAGTTACTATCGCATTTTTTTAGAGACGATGAATTATTATATCTTCTATACTTGAGAAATGATTGGTCCCCATACAAACTTTCATCCCCTAATGACCAAAATGACAAAAATTACCAAAATGTCAAAAGAAACCAAAATGCTATAAATGCCAGAAATGCCAAAAATGAAAAAAGTGCCAAATATTATCAATATGACAAAAATAGCCAAAAGTCCCAAAAATTACCAAAATGCCGCAAATGACCAAAATGCCGGAATGCCCAAAAATGCTAGTGCCCAAAATGCCAAAAATGACCAAAAACCTGTCCTACTTTCTGGGATAACCTTTACATAAATCTATTCCACTATCCGGGATGAAAAGTATCCTATGTTCATCCTCGGCGTCGAAAAAAAAAATATATATATATATTGAGTTTCAGTCAAATCGGTCCAGTAGTTTTTCTGTAAAACGGAACAGACGGAGTTACTTTCGCATTTATAATATTAATAGGGATAAATTCCAACAAATGACTACCGAGTTTGTTGATCTTTCGCGTGTTTTCTGACAAATAACAAAACTGCTCCATCAAGCAAGTAAGCACAGATAATTGGTCTGCGCGAAATAACACTCAGCGAAAAATATTCTGTTTTTTTTTGTAATATGTTTTGTTCGTATGAACGATCAAAACCAACTTTTTTTGTAACTTATACGACTACTGCAATTGTAGAAATAATGTAATAGGATATTTCTAAATTATTATGTAACGTAGGTATGTTTATCTGGACATATAATTTAAAAATAAGTAGAGCAAGAAGGAAAAACGATAAAAGGGCGAGATGATGAAATGTTACGACGGTCATATGAGAAATGCGCAGACGTGAAGTTATATGTCCATCATAAGATCTATTCTAAAATGATTACATGATTCTAAACTACTTAAAAAGACAACAGACGGATGTACGCAGAGAAAAATCCATTAAAAAAAAACGTGTTTTGCTGACTTTATTTAATCGTATTAATATAAATTTAACACTCTAACATAGTAATCGAAATGTTCTGTGGTATGCTAAGTATTATTTTATTTAGTATTATTGTTGAAGTTTTAACTTTCCTATCTGGTTTAAAAGTAAAACGTTAGCAAATTTTGGCACCAACTCTTCTATATATCTAAAATACTTCACCCCCCAATTATGTGTGGAAATCTTTGTTATACTTACTTAATCAGAATTTATATATCTTACTATCTACATCATTTATTTACTTACTAGCTTCTACCCGCGACTTCGTCCGCGTGGAAAGTTTTTTTAACTATCCCACGGGAGCTCTTTAATTTTTCGGGATCAAAAGTATCCTATATGTTGACCAGGGATATAAGCTACCACCATACAAAATTTCATTTAAATCGGTCCAGTAGTTTCGGAGATTAGCCGGTCCAAACATACAGACATACAGAGAAAAAAAATTTGAAAAAATCTAAATTAATTCTATTTCGCTTCTTACATCCCCGTGACTCGTTTTTAGCATTCTACAGAAATTCGACCTCTACAGCTTTATTATATGTATATAGATATATGGATATCCCAGGCATGTACCTTACCATTGATAGAAAACTGACATTACCTGGGAAGATGGAGTTTATATCAAATTTTAATCAAAAGTAGGTAAGACAAATTAATAGATAGTAAAATATAGGCATTGGCTTTTAGTCAAAACAGGCAGAGATGTGTTTAATAGAAAGTAGAAAATATTCAGTACATTAAGAACCAATAAGGCCAATGCGTACGGAATATGAGTTCAAATGTAGTGTAATGTAACGCGTAAGTATTGCATCCGTGTCTTCTTAACGCCATTACCTGATAAAATGTACAAAAAAACGCCTACTATACGGAACACGTACAATCCTATTAAAGAGGAGGCCGACATCCAAACTAGTTTTACAGTTACGAGACTATCCGATTCTGCAACGATACGTAGCCGAAGGTCACGGAAACTCGGGCGGAACTAATTTGGAATTCGTTCTGCAAGTTGCTGGTGATAACCAGATGGACACAACAGACGATGCCATGCCAACTCTTCATCTTTTGGGCGACACGTCAATTCGTCGCACTTAACAAGGTAGACAAAATTGTGAATGTTGAAACAAATTCATGTACTGAATCTTATTTGAGGCTATTTAACCTACAAGAGATCAATATTTACGGAACCAACAGAATTTTCTTAAACCTTTTTTTAAATTAATAGCTTTCCAGAAAACATTTTTATCTTAAAGAACGATATCAATGATTCCTTCTTTAATTAAGTACCTAATCATTTTATTACATATAAAGGATCTACTTCTGGCAGGATCAAAGCGTTGACTTATGGCCTGTTCCTAAATCTTAATATTCATTCACTTGCCTTAATTTTGAAAATACTTCTATGGAGCTATGTCAAACTTTAATCGACTGTCAGGCAAATGAACGGTCGATAAGATATAGGAAACCTACCATAAGCTATTATCCCACAATCTTAGCTTAGATGAAAGAAACATCGGCATTTTAGTGGATGATTGGAATTTGCAATAAATTTCACAGAACCACACTCCTACCATTATTAATCCCCAACAGTGCTTTCAAACATTTCCACCCCGGAAAAAGCTATCATTAACTTAAGAACTTTATTTACTAATTTAATTAATAAAATGCAACTCTTTTTTATTGATAAGTACATAAGCACGATATTTATTTATTTTGCTACTCATTAACAATTAGATAGTCGAATTTAAATGACTAGCAAAATAAATGCTGTACACCTTCTTCAAAATAAAAGTTGTTTTAGTTTCCTACTACATAAATTTTTTTAAGACAAACGATAAACCAAACTAGTAAAGTGTTTTCTATAACGATCTTATTTGCATTTCTGTTGCGTTATTTAAGTTCTCACGTTTTATTGTTCTGTAGCGTTTAACTCACAGCGGATAGATGTTTTGAATGAAATATTATTCAAAATGTGTATTTGTATCTGTAAAGTAGCGACATAAAAACCGAGTATTGAGATTTTATGACCTCCCGCAAGTTTTTTATCGTTCACGTTGTTACGTTACATTAAATTGGTCTGCTAGATAATTTGCATATTATATTAACAGACTTCTTCGTAGATAAATAAAATTGCAAAGATTATGTCAACCACATGGAATAATGATATGTGTAAGTAGTAATAAATTTTACAAGTTTTACATACTTTTTGAAGTAGCGTTTCGTATTTTGCGTTATTGTTTGCTACCTACATAACTAGTATCATATTCAACACCATAGTATTTTAAAAGGCCATAGTTAATATCTACCATATACCTAAGCAAGTATTCAAATAATTCTTAAATAAAATAATAAGTAACGGAGCTTAGTATAGTAATGGTCTAGTCTATATAACGGAATAACTTTTTGATAATCACATCGATAACATCGAACTTACCTCCACCGGAAGTATTACAAAGCGTCAATTAACATCCGTTTCTAATAACACTTTTCAGACACAGCTTAATTAGTAGGTGATTAAACCCATCATCATCACTAAACTGACGGCTTGACGAACCAATTGCCAGCACAACATAAAATATACAATACAATGATTAATCAGATCATAATCACGAACAGCAACAAAAAAATCACACCAACAATCATATCCTGCACGATCACAAACTAATACACATTTTTTTGAGTCAAACACTTTCACGGATCCTATTTCATGTTTTATAATTGAATTTAAATGTGTCGGTCGGTATTATTTCCTTGCGCGCGAATTAATCATGGACTAAGTATAGGACGAGTGCGCCCGCGACGTGCGTGCTTTGCCCGCATGTGCCGACAGCTGACTGAATCGCAATTCAAAACAACGCTACAATTACAAGCCGGGCGTAAAGCCTTTAATTCGTCATCAACATTTGTAACAAGCACCAACTAAGAGTACTTGTCTACAGCCGCTAAATTCCAGAACAGGCCATGAAAAGCTTTAGCCTACAGTCCAGCCTGTTCTCTTGAAAATTAGGATCCAGCCAACAGCCTCCGCGGTTTAACGTTGATCTACTTAACTCACTGATCGTTGCCGCTAATCGTCTACGATGGAAAAATTGTCAAACAAAAAGTAGTGGGGAAAGGTCACGACTCTCAGGATTGAGTTACACGACTCAAGGAGGAGGACTTAACTCACTAACAACAGCTCTCAGAAACTATAATGTTATTAACCTTAAAATTAAATAATGGTGATTAGCCATTTTACTAAGTCTGTATGTAATACACGTGAAGTTAAATAGTAAAGTAAGCATCTTCTTCACCTAGCGTTAGATCCCTATTAGATGGAATATCTGCTTCTTAGTTCGCAATCCCCTATTTTACTTTTATTTCTCTACTTCACATGGTCTTCGGCATACTTTATTGTGAAACCAATATCATCCCTCGCGCCCAATCAAGCCTTTTTTATTTGTAAAAAAATAATAAAGGCAGGACCGATGAGCAATCGAGCAGACGACTATTAAGTCGCCAGAGGACGCTGGATAAGTCAATCAGAGAAACGGGATATGTATCATAAACTTGGAAGGTCTACATCCAATAGTGGACGATGGTTGGATGTCTACATATATTAATCAATTCATTCCCAAAGCCCTGAAAGAGGGACAAATAAACATACAAATACATATCCTAACAAGGTCACTTTCACCTTACATATATGGAAGTACATATTTTGAAATGCATCTGTTACACATGTTTTATGAATAGATCATTACTTTTCTACAACGGTGCTCGTGAAATAACTGTTAATAGACCCCGCGCCCATATTTATAAACGTTCTTAATAAACAACAGATGTCTACGCAATATTTTTCTATTAAAAACCAGATACCGCTGCCCGAGGGTCTCATCGAACTCCAGTGAGTGGTTAACCACGGCAGAGATGAAGACAGCGCAAAAAATGGCGAAGTTCCTATGAACTTAATTAATTAGGTCGTCACACCTATGTCTGACGACCTAATTGTCAAATATAAGGCGCGCCACCATTATGCGTGGAAAATTCCAACGGCTCCAGACCCAGTCACCGAATGCGACGAGAATTTACCCTCCTATTTGATGTCAAAGATGTTAACCACAAGGGCCCAATTTTTTCAATACCTTTAACGACCATAGAAATCTCCAGAGAATTGAGAAATGTAGCCATCTGCAATCTGAAGAGATATATAGGATAGGATCTCAAATTTAAATAGTTTCATGAGACTGCTTCATACATACACCCACACTACTTATGTATTAATATCCATATCTGACAAACAAAATTTCTAGACATGAAAATCTCACCACTTTTTTATTGCAGAAGTTCAGCAGACAGGCAGACGGCCCACTTGATGGATAGTGGTTACCGTCGCCTATGGACATTTGCATCACCAAAGGTGCCACAAATGCGCTGCTGCTCTCTTAAAGGAGACTGGAACCTAGTCACTGATGCCGGAACACAACACAAGGTTGTTATGGCGGCATACTCTAGACCGGCGGTGGTCGCCATCCAGTCGAGCAAATACCCTACAACCTGGCTGTAAGTAGTTTAGTCGCCTCGCCACGGATGAGCCACTCTACTGAAAATACTAACAATCTGTAATACCTTCTTTTGAGAGGTATCTGCTTCCTTGGTGCATTCAGAAGTCTCAAATCAGGCTAATAGGATATAATATTTCAGTAAAAACTTTAGCTCTGCTCCAAGTGTTATTTTAGCATCCATAACACCACTGCAACTTACTAGACTTGATAATACTTTATAATACGTATGTTGCTTTAAAGAAAAACAGAACAACCAATTATCAATTCAAAATAATTTATTGTTGGCATCAGATATAGGTAGTTTATATTTTGTTTATTTTATTATTTGAGGTAATTAATTCTTCGATATTTACCTATTAAGCCCAGGTCAACATTTGTATCAATGTGCCGTCCAATCACAGTTCTAGTATATCGATGTACCTAATCGCTGATTGAGTGCAAAATTGACGCAATCGTTTGCAAAAATCTAAAGGATCAAGGCATGTTCCGTCTATATTTTAAGATATGCGATCAAGGCATCTATATGATCCTGTCAGCACATTGATGCAAATGTGGATGAGTTCAAGGCAATTAACAAGAGCAAAAGATAAACACTGAAAATATTCACAATTAATAATAAGTTTTGACAAAAAGTTCACTGGTTCTTATAAAAGCAATAAACATGTTACAAATTCGAAACATCGACGGTTACCAAGACTCTCCAGATAAACATTATTCCTCACACAATATACAAGTCTTCTATATAGATTTCTTCTATTTATATTTGTGACGAACAGGGGACATAAGGCGGCCGCTTTCGGAGTTTCGTATTAACAACATACAATATAAGTATCAAAACAGAGTGGAAAATGCTAGTTCTTACACCTACCAAGTATATCTAGACTCTAGACATGTGTTAATTTCACTAAGCGATTCCTCAAAAGCAATCGCTTTAGGTCCCCAGAACTACATTCCTGATTTGCGCATATTTGCATTAATTATATAAAAGGTGGTTTGGTTATGGTTTATGGCTACTGTAAAATGT
This sequence comes from Dendrolimus houi, assembly GCA_039645545.1. Classification (NCBI taxonomy): domain Eukaryota; kingdom Metazoa; phylum Arthropoda; class Insecta; order Lepidoptera; family Lasiocampidae; genus Dendrolimus; species Dendrolimus houi. The sequence continues at coordinate 14,396,739 of CM077132.1, forward strand.
TGATATATTGAGTTAGGTCTTGACAGCAGACGATAGTTAACCATCGACATGTGATATGATAATGAACTTCTTTACTTGACAGCACTTCTCTGCCACACTGAACGGTATTATAATAATAATATCGTCGCTTTTCTTTCTCAAACTCAATCTTGAGAAATTTATCTTAAATTTTTTTATTGCAATATGCTGGTTTATTTAATTACCTACTCTAGGCGATGCGGTGGTGTCCCTTTCTTCTATCGTCTCTCAGACGCCTGCCGCAGCGCACATACGCTGTGCTCTGCGCCCATGTCGGGCGTCTGAAAAACACGACTATATTATGTATTTCCATAATAAAAATTCGTCGGTCGCGTACAGCATCAAGACGGTCGCAGTCTACGGCGTTTGGAACGGGCAACCACCTCACCTATTTTAAAATTCTTCATAAAAATGCTTCTTCCTCATAAGTGCATCGTTTTCGTGATAAATTACCTTTTTTTATATATTTTTTATAATACAAGTTTGATAAACAAGGCTATGAGATAGAAGCTGTAATTCAACCCTAAATGCTATCACCACTACAATAGAGTTGTCTGTCTTCGTTATACCCTATAGCCAGGAAGTATTTGGTCTTCATAGTGTATATAGCTCATCTATACAATTTGAAAACAGAAATCACTTTCTAAGAAATATCACTACACATTAGAAAAAATGACGTTAACTTCCACGACATGCCATTATATATCTATTTAACTTAGAGCAATACCATATTTTGATGCAATCTAGTGCAAAATAAATAAATGCCTAGCGAGACAGTGAATGTACAAATACTAATTTAAAGAAATAATAAACTTGCTAGATTTTTAAATTGTACAGCTGTACAGGGTCCTCAGGGTCGTACGTAAGGGAACGTACCCATACTACGTGACCCATTCAGGGGGGAGGAGGTAGATCTTCAAAATATCACGCTTGGTCACGGGGGGGGGGGGCTTAGGTTTTCGTCACGTAGTCAATATCCTCTAGCGAAATCTCGCGCTTTTTCGTGCTATATTCAAATATGGCGCGCTTCGTTTAACACTTTTCAAACAGCTAGCCAAATTTTTTTTTTAAACTTCCTGTTTGCAAAAAAATTGTTTGAGACCATTTTTATAAATTAACCACGTGAAAACTGGAGGGGGGGGGGGGGAGGTGAGCTTAGTACAGGTAAATTAAGCTTCGAGACGTTTTTACGTTTGTAGTAGTGTACGGTCAGCACATAAATAAATAAAGTAATACTTTATACTTTACACATATATATTTTATAGGGAGGTACTTAATATGAAACTAATAATATTGAACGATATTAAAATAATAAATATTAATATTAAACTTATAACAAAATTGTTGGTTGGTCCCTGTTCTGAAGAATGATATTTGCTTTCTGATAGGACCTTTCCGATGAAAGTCAATGATATTCCGGTTGATTTAGCAACTAATTGAGCGGGAGTCATAATACTGCTCGGATTGGTATTGCACTCATTTTCGAAATATTTGTACAAATTATACAAAACTTCTTTAGTTTGGGAAGTCAAAAGCTTACCTCGCCCACGTTTCAATATCGGAACCATTTTTAATTAACAAAGATAATATCAAATAACAACAATTAGCAACAAATAATAACACTGAACAATAAATAAGAAGAATGAACCACTAATAAAATCAATTAATTCATTAATTATCAAACTAAAACCAAATAGTCAGACGGCCTCATAATTAGCAATATAAGTAATTATTATTTACTAGTTTTCCCCGCGGGTACGCCGCGTGAAAACCCCTAGGTAGTAGCTCTATGTTACGAACATAAAAAAATTATTAATTAAATGTTTTATATACATCAACCTTCAATACTTTAGTTTCTTGTTCAATTCATTACAATTACAAAGAAAACACAGACTACTAAAGAAACTAAGTTAATATAGTGTAGACAACTGCACAGCAAAACAAAGAAAAGTCGCAGCCAACATGATTTGAAGTACCTGATACGTAATGAATGGCACGTGGGCAACCTGACAACGTATTTGTTATTGAATTACAGCGATGGTTGTCTACATCGCCATCTATTTTGCTAATCAGTTTATTTTAAAGAAACGACAACATTTGTCGGGATAAAATGTATCCTAAGTGTCCATTCGGGTTATAAGCCAGCACGATGTCGAGTTTCAATTATATACGTTTAGTAGCTTAGAAAATGCGATCGCAGCGTCATCTTTTTCGGTATTTTTGTCTATCCCAAGGAAATGACGTCATTTATCGGGATAAAAAGTATCCTAAGTTACGCCCCGGAATATAAGATAGCTCTATGTCGAGTTCATTGGGTGAGTCATCATTTTCAATTCTAAAAAATTGTATTTTCGGAATCTGCTGGTCCTAATTAGCCCTCCTGATTTTTTTCACATTTTAAAGCCCATTGTACAAACTCGAACCATTTGCTGATTTGTTATAGTATAGATTTGACTTTCAATATTGACTTTTGATTATAAATATATTTTCTTCAAAATGTAACGAACCTATTTTTGCAGATTGTAAAGGAGTAAAGGAATTTTAAATTTCAAATTTAGAATTCCTGTAAATATACAAATCCTACTAAAAACGCAAAAACTTCTCGAAGCTAATTTACCTACATATATTACGGGTGGTCACTGTAGGGAGGAGGGAGGTGAAAATTGTACAAATGGGTAACGTATACTCTGATTTTTAATTACCTGGACTAAAATGACAGCTGTGATCGACTTTTGTTATCTTGAAAGTTTGAAGCAACTCGCCACTGTGAGATGAATCCTACAAAATTTATAGAAATTCTGTAAGATTAAACTAACACAAGCCACTTATGAATAAAAAAAGCCATTTTAGTCCAGGTAATTAAAAATCAGAGAATAGTATGGTTACGTTCCTTAATGCCATGGTATATAAAATTACACACCTCCTCTACAAAAAGAGCTATCTAAGATGAGAAAATTTTCGTTCACGAGGTTAACACAATATGCTAGTAATATACTACTTGAATAGCAAAGATTACTTCATAGTATAAGGACTGAAAATTTTTGCATGCACACCATGATAGGTAATGATTGGCTACTATGATTCTTGTTTTTTAGTGGCTTTGGGAGGGAGCAGCTAACGGAAGCATATAAAACAACTTAAACTATGAGTTGAAAATTCTGAAAAAAAATCAAAGTGCTTTTTAATATACTCCTATGACGGAAGACTATTTTTAATACTATGACATAAGACATTAGCCCAGACTCAATCCACAACTTTTCAGTGTTATTAGCATAAATAATAAATACCAAACATAAACATCAAAAATATGCTACTAAATACATAGATCAGTCTCAGTATCAAATAACTAAATAAATACCGTTTCCAAATGTCAAATTCCAAATGGAATGATATCGATAATAATTATTTTAATACTTAATATATTCAAGATTTTCGCATAAATGAAAAATATGTGTTTTAATAACCAAAATATCGACGCTTAACGTGATCAATGTGTTGCGATACGGCGATATTACGTTTGTATATTCGATAATAGGTATTATTAGCTGCAGGGATTAATGAAAAACAGGAAATTTATTAACGAAAGGAATGTGTTATCTTTTTAATTTCAACGTGGCTATAAAATTATATTTTTCGCTGTTATCCCAGAGGCAATATCAATGTAACAAATTAGCTGAAATTATGTTTCCAGCTTGGCTACTTTTCCCCAAAAAAGTTTGTTTGGGGTCGAAATAATGTTGAGATTGATATTATTAATTTTAAACCCACCTTAAAAAAAGGAGGAGGTTCTCAATTCGATTAAATGTGTATGTTTAGCCATAACTTTGTTATTTCTGAACCGATTTTGATGTTTCTTTTTGCGTTCGATTTAGCAAAGCTTCGAAATGGTCCCAAATGAATTTTATTGCTAGCAGACTTTGGGTTCCAAATGTGAAATTTTCTACCACATCTCGAAGTTGGTGCCAAGCAAAATACAAAAACTACCATATGCATTATTACAACAACATAATATTGCAAAATGTACTAATTTTTAGGGATGGGCCGAATGTGGTTTAAACCGAATATGAACTTCGGCCGAACATTCGGTTAAAACAAAAAATTCGGCCGAAATTCTTCGGTCTGATTTCTTCTTCTTCTGTCGGATTTCGCCACGCTTTCTCAAGAGCAACACGTCGGGACCTGTTGACGTCGTGACTTGATAACGCCGAATCTTTGGCTTTTTTTCACCATAACCTGCCTTTAGTAAGTTTTAAGTATGAGTAGGTGGATAAAAGAATAGATTTTTAGACTTTTGATTGAAAAAAAATCACCATTTCACAATTCTAAATTCATAATGTTTAATTCGTAAAAAAGTAATTTCAATCAAAATTAAAGTTGTAAATGCTGAATTTCCTTCGAAGAAGCTTTTTATTTTATTTTATTCCAGTTACGCATTGTAATTAAGCAGTTGCACTACTTACTGATGTTTCTTAGAGGAATAATAAGTTTATTTTATTTTTGTTTTAATTTGATGTCTATTTAATTAGGCAAAGACGTAATCAAGAACAAATTTTATTTAATTTTTATCACATTGCAAGTTAAGGTTTACATGTTCCTAAATAAAATAAATAATCATGAGTATATAGAGGCCATTTTTTATGTTACGGTTATAATATATATGATTTCTATTAACTTCAGTCAAAATAGTGCAAGTAGGTATTTTACTTTTTTCTTGCACGGAATGTTCGGCATTTAAACCGAATTTCGGCCGAATGCCGAAGTTCGGCTCAAACTGCCGAAATTCGGTCAAACAGAATGTAAAACGAATTTCGGCCCATCCCTAGTAATTTTTATGTTTTACTTGGCACCGACTTCAAGATATTGTAAAAAAAATATTTATTGCTTTTTATTTACTCTTGAAGTCGCTTTTTTTGTTAGAATATTTTTATTTTTTTTCAATTCGGATACATCAGCCAAAGCGATCCATATAAAATAAACTTGAATTATTCAATGTCATTGAATACCGTAGTGTCCTTTATACCGAAATTAGACGTGTTCATTTTTGTCTTTATGTTTGTATAAAAATGAGACATAAAAATATAACGCAGAATTAATTGTTAAAAAAGGTTTCGTAAGCGACTTCTTAAACTGCTTTTACATTTTCACTTTTTTGTATTACTGCAAAGCAGAGGTTTCCCCGCGGCTGTGCCGCAGGACTATCTCTAGGGTGTAGCTCTATTTTACCTACATAACAACTTAATCAGGTGTTTTATATATTGCGAGCGAAGCCACGGGCGAAAGATGGTATATAATAGGTTGGGGAAAAAGTCTTTTCGCATATAGTATGTATGAACTTGTAATAAGATCTCTTTGGGTATACCATTTGTATCTGGCTGGTTTTGGTATTATTAAAAAGTTTTAATTTTAAAGAAGACAATTCCAAATTCAAATTAGAAAAATGAGCGATTTTCATTTGTTTTTCTTATTGTTAAAATGAGTGAATCTAATGAAGAAATTCGATACATTTTAAAATGTTACTACAAAAAAGGTAAAAATGCAACACAAGCCGCGAAAAAAATTTGTGATGTTTATGGACCTAATGCAGTATCTGTAAGAGTAGCGCAAATTTGGTTCAAGCGTTTTCAATCCGGAAATTTTGATATCAAAGATGCACGTCGCTCTGGTCGCCCTGTTACGGACAAAAATGATGCCATTTTTGAAAAAGTGGAGCAAGATCGGCATATTAGTAGTTACGATGTATCTGGAGAACTGGTAATTGATCACAAAACGGTTTTGGCGCATTTGAAAAAAGCTGGGTGAGTAAAAAAGCTCTATATTTGGGTGCCTCATGAGCTCACTGAAAGAAACCTAATGAACCGTGTACTCATTTGTGATTCTTTTTTACGACGTAATGAAACCGAACCATTTTTGAAGAAGCTGATAACTGGTAATGAAAAGTGGATCACGTACGACAAGAACGTGCGAAAAAGATCGTGGTCAAAGGCCGGTCAGGCTTCACAGACTGTGGCGAAACCTGGGTTAACTCGCAACAAGGTGATGCTGTGTGTATGGTGGATTGGAAGGGCATTATTCATTATGAGCTGTTACCGCCAGGCAGGACCATCGATTCTGAACTGTACTTCGAACAACTGATGAGATTAAAGCAAAAAGTTGAGAGAAAGCGGCCGGAATTAATCAACAAAAGGGGTGTGGTTTTTCACCTAGATAACGCTAGACCTCACACATCTTTAGCCACTCAGCAAAAATTACGAGTTTGGCTGGGAGGTGTTAATGCATCCGCCGTATAGTCCTGACCTTGCACCTTCAGATTTTCACCTGTTTCGGTCTCTGCAAAATTCCTTAGGCAGTGTCAGGTTAACATCACGAGAGGACTGCCAAAACCACTTGTCGCAGTTTTTTGATCAGAAGCTCCAAAATTTTTATAGCAATGGAATCACGTCCCTACAGCTACAAGATGGCAAAAAGTTATCCAACAAAATGGCACCTACATGCTTTAGTCAAATGTAAATAAACTTTATAAAAAAACCTTTTGAATTTTTATATAAAATGTGAAGAAACTTTTTCCCCAACCTAATACAAACTTTCCTTGAAAAATTATCTAACTGATGGTGAAAACAGCTCAAAAATCCGTTGCGTAGTTTAGGAGGAGTTAGTTAACTGATATACAGACAGGCAGAGACACGAAAAGCGACTTTGTTTTATACTATGTCAAGAATTTCTAATTTTGTTACATATATATTTCTATCAGTTATTTATACAGAACAATGTTTTTTACTTTAGATAAAGTCCTTGAAAATACTCCACAATATAGGAAACACCATTATATAATAAATAAACAGATAAAAAAGTCAGATGTGAAACGTTTTTATCAATGAAATTGGTTTTTTTTTATTAAGTTGACAATGCCTCATTTTTATCAAAATTGAAAGAGCAATGGACCATCACATCAAATAGTCGTGGTAGCGTAATGGCTAGCGCACGCGACCCAAACTCAAAGGGTGTGGGTTCGATCCTGGCCGGAACGCACGCACCACTTAGTCTGTTTTCTGCTCTAATGTACATATTGTTACAATTACCACGTGCTAACAACGGTGAAAAAAAACATCGTGATGCAACCTGCACATCGATATAACCGATGTGTCAAACCTGCCAAGCTGCCGTGGACAAGCGTGGCGGGTATACTGTCCGCTCCCCCTATAATGGGAGGCCCGAGCCCAGCAGTGGGACATTTATGGGCTGGTATTATATATTATATAATGGACCATCTATTTTCATTCGCGTCCGCGTGCCTTTTAAAACATTTGATTCATTTTTGTTGATCCGTCTAATATCGGCATGGTGTAATGTAAATCCAACTTTAACATTAAATATTTTTCAAAAATTACATTATGTAAAATGGGGTTAACATATAATACGAGTTACTTAAAATCAGTCTTAAGCTTTAAACAACATTTCTAGAAATATCAGTAATTTTATATAATGTCGAAACTCTTTTAAAAGTCAATATAGGTTTTGCCTATAATCATTTTCAATGGAACAGTGATTCCGGGTTCAATCCGTATGGGATTTTTATAAAGTAATGTTTCATTAATAAGCCTGGTCTGGGACTAAACTCAGAGATATCTTCTGTTACATTACACACATTTGTATATAGCTTGGGAATACACCATTTTTACGCTTACTAATACTAATGTTCTTGAATATAAATATAAAAACTAATCAGTATTTATTTCCAGAAAATCATTATAGAACAAGTCAAACCATTAAACAACCGTAATATAATTATTTAACATTTTGGTTTATTCAATAATAAATTAGGTAGGAGGCATATTAAGCCTATCTATTATTTTTAAACACGTGCAAGAGATTATGAATATATTGCATATTTTATACAGGTTATATAATACTTAAAAACTATATAAAACTTAAATTAAAATTGGAAAGCTTAACTCTCAAAGATTAATGTGTATTAGTTTTCATATTTAAGTAAAAACCATTTATTTTGAAAATATACTGTGATGTTTATACTTAACATTTTGGCAAATATAGAGCATTATTCAGAGTATTTTTACATTTATTTTCCTATCTAATCTAATAGTGGCGTTACATAGTCATATAAATACATAGCATAGGCACTGGTTTGAATATTTGCAAGTTTCCTTCTAAGATAATGAAATCTATTTAGCATACAGTAGAGTACACAAAAAACGACTACAAAATATATTTAGATAATTTTTGTACATTATTATTAAAAAGGAGTGAGAAGAATTTGCTTATTTGATAATTCTCTTATATAGATAAAATTGAAGAGTCTATCTATAGGTTTCTATATTTCTGTGATTGAAAATATAAGTAAAACTTGCTATTTATACGACGCCTTATCATAAATGTACGTTTTCAAAATTGTTGTATGAAAGTTCTGGAAATTTGTCTCACATAGGCTCCGAATCAACTAAAAGGATTTCAATACAAATTTCTGAGATTAAAATAGCAATTATATCTTAAATTTCCCTTTGTCTGATTTCGATATCTAGCAAGATTCACAAGATATGAATATAAGTTCAAAGACTCGCAAGAAACGAACGATAGCAGGTTCCAAGCAAAAATCCTCACACTCGTTTTAAAATAAATATAACATGTTAATGATTTATTACACAAACATGCCCATATAAAGATTATTATTGGTTATTAATCAATTTAGTAACTAAGACTAAAACATGGTTATTCGAATTAATTCTAGCGTTACTTAAAATGGTCCAAAATATTTAATCACTAACAATGGAAATATTTTAATTTTCCCACGAAATTCATACACATTTAGAGAAAACCAGGAAAATTTTTGCAATAAATCCTATAAACATACTATAAAATTATAATTATTATTACGAGTATCATTATGATACTTAAAAAAACTATATGTCATAAATATAATATAATTTTTAATTAATTTATTTTCATTGATTTGGACTAAATAAGCATAAATAAATGTATATTTATTATATAAATAGTAAAATTTTGATTGGAGGTATAATGGTTTTTTCCATATCAAAGCACAAAAGAAAAAGAAGTCGTGGCACCTCTAGAAATTTTCGATTTACGGGCTTTTTCAGAGTTACATTTTCAGTCGAAGAATTGTAGGATTTTACTACCATGGTTTAAAGTAGTTTAAACAATTACAAGTTCTAGAACCTTATATGAAATCAAAAATATTTCCACATATTTACGATTATGTACAGAAAATGCCAAGGTTCCTAGCTTGAAATTTACTTTTGATGTTAACATACTTGTGACAATAATAAAGCATAAAATAAAAAGTGGTCAATATTCTTGGCACTCGCTGTAATTGCAAACCGGTAAACAATCAACAAACACATATTATTGGTTTATAAATGGGAGAATACTAGAAATAACAATCCCTGTACTTTTAACGTGTTACTTTGACACTTAGTTTCAATTTCATTTTAAAGATGTCACTACTAACAATTCATCGCAAAACATACATACATAATATCATAGAAATTTATAAGTTGAGTTATGATAGCATACTTAAATATGAAATTTAAAAAACTTGAACAACTTTCAATTTTTCATTAATTTTCATTAAAAAAGTAATGTAAAATAAAAACGTTGATCGAAAACTTTAGTTACTTTTCTTTATCAAAATGCGAGAGAAGAATTATACATAGCATGCTCGAGAGACAACAGCAGAACATTGTAATGCTGATATTTCACGGTTCATTTATGTCTTTCATATTGGAAGAATCAACCAAACTGATCCATGTAACATAAAATTCCTTTGTGCCCTTTCAGATCTGTGCATCTAATATCAGCATTAGACACATCAATCAAATTGATTCAATTTGGTTTAATCATGTTCATATCAAATTTTAAAGATTCTTCGGATTCATGTTTATTGCTAATTGATTATTATTTCTTGTACTCTTCCACCCTTTTAACTCATTCAAATACAAACATACTCAAATTGTTATATATTTTACAGACACATTAGGTCTGTTCCAACACAATTTGAAGAGGTCAGCAAACTATCAGGTATGCACATGCATAGTAGGTATATTTCTCCAAGCAGAAAAATTATAGTGCACATGCTGACTATTCTTTGACTTCTTCCAAACAATGTTGTAACAAACCTAGATATACTATAAACATCAATTAATATTCATACCAGTAACTCCATACTTAACAGGATCCAAACCAACATTAAAAAGCCCATTAATCTTATAACCTTCTGAAGTATCACAAACACCATTATATTCACTGGTACTTACAAAATGATTCTTTCTCACAGCATCATCTATGGAATATAAGAGATGTTCAAAGAAATTTGGAAAATTATCATAACTTGGATAAACATTTATATCAATAACTGCATGATTCCCTGTCCGATTATCTATGACAATGTCAAAACCAGCTAAAATCAATCCAATTCGTTTTCTTAATACTCTAATTACATGTTTTAATTTTTCCTCTTCAAGAGTCATAGTGATATCAGCTTGATCGTGAGGATCAAGAATAGATAATGTGGATTGACTATCTGCTTTGCAAACTTCGCCTGTACTATAGAAAATTGGTTCTAAATCTTCTGAAGCATAGAAGTTTTTGAGACTTGGTCTTTCGCAAATGTGATATCTGTAAATAAAATAATTCTATTTTAGAACTAAACTTTTATCAATTGTAAAGCATCAGAGATACATCATTTATTCTTCAACATATATTTCTTCCAATTTTTATAAAAATTGTCCACTACAAAAATTTATAAAGTTCTTAAAAGCTATAGGCAATAATAATATACAAATATCTAAAAATAAAGTAACTTTCACATTATATATACTTGTGTACTAAATTTCGGCGCATCCCATAGTCATTGATTTGGTACAGAATTATTAATAATCTAGAAAATACCTATCAAATTAACAAAGAGGACATCTTACCTGTCTCCTATTAAAAACACCTTATGCAATACAGCATTGTGATTAACAAAGCTCTGAACCACACATGGAGGTTTGCACACATTTAGTCCCTTTTCATTAAATATAACCACCATCTCATGAGCTGATTTCGAACCATGCGCTATCGTGGGTTTGCATATAACTGGAAAAATGACACCTCTCTGTTTCATTAACTCTATGTTTAATTCAATGTTGTTTGTGGTAAATTCTGCAAATGTTGGTGTGAAAATGCCTTGTTTTTGGAATGTTGGTTCTTCTTGTAATATTGAATAGTAACAGTACCTGTAATTGTTTTTAAAGCATAATTTAGTCAGGGTTACCACTTACCATAATTTGTATGGACTGCCGACTATTTTATTCTTCAATTCAATTGTCTTTTTGGGATTTGTAAAACATCTGTATAAAAGTAATTTTATTACAAATAGCGATTAAAAAGGCAGACGGCCGACGTAATGAACCAAATATTTTTTTGACAGAAGTTTTCATATTTCGAAATAGAAAATTCAGTTGAAAAATGTACTAGGAAAAAGGCCTGTAATGTGAAGATTAAATCTAATTATAAAAGCACAAAACATTACATACCTATTTAATAGTATCCTAACATTATTCAGTGGATCAATCACTGTAATATTTGGATGATTTGACAAATACTGCTCAACTCTTCTGATAATTGAAGATGCCTGAAAAACAGGTTAGATATCATTCACAAATATAAAATACAGTATAACCTCTGTAAGTCGAACTTGAAGGGAGACGCCAAAAAATTCAAATTATAGAGTTTTCGACTTATGGAGGATTTCGACTTAAGCGAATTTTGTAAAGAAACATTCGACTTGTAGAGGTATATATAATAAGTAATATACTCCATATTCTTAAAGTCGGTTTTCAAATAATTGAGTTGTAACGGTTGTAAAATCAAATACAGTCTACTCTCGATAATTTGACACTCGTTAATTTGAATCTCTCGATAATTTGAAATTTTTTCCGGTCCCTTGAAAAATACTCGATAAATTGAATAAAATCAATGTTGATTGGTCCCTTCGGTATTTTGAAGTTGAAGGAATATTATCTTGCTCACAAACATGCGACAATTTGAAGTCCGGGCTTTCCTGCTCTCTATAATTTGAAGCATTTATCATGCACATACATGTCGTTGGTTTACATACATGTACAGACCTGTCAATTGTTTACATAAATGAGATATGAGTAAGTTCGCATTCCAGTCTTCTTTCAAACGTGAATGAGTCATGTTCATGTTTGATTTGTGCTATTAAAATGAATCCAAGAAAGAACAAATGTCTTCCCATAAGTAAATGCTTATTTTGAACTCTTAACAGTTTGAAATTTATCTCTAGTCCCTTGAGTTTCAAATTATCGAGAGTCGACTGTATTGCTATTATCGAGACACATAGGTCAATTTATTTTAAGTTATAGAGGGGAAATAAGTACTGAATTTGCTTATACGGACTCACTAATTATTGCAACTTATAGAGGGTGCAGATTTCGAGCAACGGAGGTTTTGAGGTTGAAGGGAAGGGAACACAATATTTTTTGGAGTTTGGGAGGTTTTCGACTTATCGGTGTTCTACTGTACTAAATTTTGCCCGTGGCTTCGCTCGCATTAAAAAATAATACTATGTCATGAAGTAGGCATATTATAATTCTTAGATTTGATTTTTATTTCAAAATACCTAATGATAAATAACCATAACGCAATCTACCAAGGCGAAGGTGGAACTAACCATGAGAGCAACACTTTAAAATGGTCGCTGTCATGTCATCATTATCGTTACCACGGCGAAATGTTTTTCTAAATGAAAGATACCCTATATCCTACTCTATACCCTTGACAACATGTATGCAAAATTCCGTAACGATCGGTTGCGTAGTTAAGGCGTGAAATGTCACAAACAAACAAATTCACATTTATAATATTATTTGGGTGCACTTACTAGAAATAAAATCTAGAAGTAGATTACTGCAATAGAAATCTCAATTAACTTGTTTATGTTAAAGACAGCGACGCGACGACGATTTAGTTCAAACTAATTCCTACGAAAGTATGTTTTATAAAATGAGAAAACTCTCTCAATTGACTTGACTGTGGTCTAGCTCCCCTAGCCGCTGTTTTGTCGCAATAATTATCTACACGGATACAAATTTTGCTAACTCGCCGTCGTCATCGCATCAGTATTGCCTTATTACCTTAACAATGCAGTCACAGTCTTACATATGTAAGTTTAGTAGGTATTACTATTTTTTATACCTTATAAATGAAATACACTGTCATGAATGGAAGGCAAGGAATTATTGCCAAGTGACTCATTGTAATCACATTAATTCAACTGTTGTCTGTTGTGGTATTTTCCATAAGTACACATTATAATCAAGTCATAGTTGTGTATCACCGGTTCACAAAATTATACCCGAAGTGAAATGAGTGTTTCGCATACTGGTAATATCAACGTACAAATTTCTTGAAATGCTTTTCTTTACCGTCAGCATGTGGTAATTGTAACCATATATGCATTACGTCAGAAAAACTGCTTAAGAAGCTACTTATATGGAGTTGGCTATCTCGCTTGCTCATTACCACATTTTTAAAGGTGTAAATGACCGAATTTACTCACGACAAATGTACATTACAATAATTTCAACAATAATATCACGAATATCTGTCGCCACCGGCGACCATTAAACGAAAACTACAATCAATTTCACCTAGCTATTTACACATAAATAAACAAACCCAGTCAAACAAATATATTGAGTTTAAAGCTTTTGCCCGGTTGTCGTCCACGTTGGACAGATAAGAAAAATTACAGTTACTTTGCGAGTAATGAATTTTCTAGTATGGAAATACATGAACGCCAGAAATTCCTATAAAAACCCGGAATAACTAATGTTACTAAAGGCATACACAACAACTGACTGCTTAACGCGAGATTTTTTTACTACTCGACGACTTTCAAGTTAACGCAATTTTGTATGGCACGATTTATATTTCCCTTCACGTTCACGAAATGGTGCTAAGTCACTCCCATACAAAATTGTATTAACTTGAACGTGATCGAGTAGTCAAAAACTCGCACTAACAATACTGTTCTACTAAAGATATCTAATAAATATAAAAACTGTCACATCAGGCAACTCCCAAAACCACGAGATTTCGAAGTTAGGAAATTGCGGGACACATAAAACGTGCCGGATTAGTCAGGCATGCAAATTATTCCGTAGTATCAAGCTAAGACGTAATAAAAGTAACAAAGCCAATTTTCATGCTATTTAGTCGTGTAATCGTTTCTCAAATAAGAATCCGGGATCCCCAGGATATTTTTTTTAATAATCGGCAGACAAACACACATATTGTATATCCCCAAATTAAGCAAGTTACGTTTGTGTTATGGGTAATATACAACGTACCACTCTGGGGCCGATCCCAGACACCCAGACCATAGTAAATAACGGAGAAAAACGTTTCCGAAATTTACTATACCAGGAATCGAACCCGGAGCCTCTGCGTTGCAGTGAGGTAGGCCGGCAACGGCTTAGCTCGCTCAACCACAGAGGCCGTTTCAATATAATGTACCACGGCATTTAAAAAAGAACGTAAGCTGTCGTTCTAGAATAAATCACATCGACATCGATGACACACATGTCGGACATCGACTCCCAGAAGAATTCCCGTGGAATTCCCAGAGCATAAAGCACCGAAGCATTTGAAACAGAACTTAAACTATCGTTTTAGTGAAACATAGTATCGGAATCAGTTAATTTTTATGTAACTTAATTTTTTTTACTGTATCTAGTAAAATCCCATGTTATTGCGGAATAAAAAACCGCATCATTTGTGTAATATCTATCTCGTTATACAAATACCTACAATAAATATTTTAGTGATGTAGATATTTTTAATTTTAAAACAGGTATTTAAATCAGTAGTTGTTAGCAAAGTCATTGATAAGTTACAAAAGGAAAACTTAAAGTTAACTATTTATTTGTTATTTTTCCCATCAGAAGTGTCACATAACACAGATAAATTATTTTATATATTTAGTGCAATAAGTTTAGTTTAAGTTATTGTTATTTCTGTTCTTTTAAACTATCCAGATAAGTATCCATCTAT
The DNA here is from genome assembly GCA_039645545.1 of Dendrolimus houi. Lineage (NCBI taxonomy): Eukaryota > Metazoa > Arthropoda > Insecta > Lepidoptera > Lasiocampidae > Dendrolimus > Dendrolimus houi. The sequence goes on from CM077132.1 coordinate 14,411,850, forward strand.
ATATATAACATTTGAAAAATAATGTAAACTATTGCTTTAGTAGTCATATCCAAATCAACTAATTTTTATGCACATAACCCATTTTAAACCACTCCCGGGAAAATTCCCACGGGATTCTAGGGACACAAAGTACCACAGCATTTGAAAAAAAGCGTAAACTATTGTTCTAGTATCAATAGTTTCAGAATTAGCAAATTTTCATGTACATAAACTACTCCCGAGAAAATTTCCATGGGGTTTCCCATGACATAAAGTATCGCAGCATTTGGAAAAAAAAAGTAAACAATCATTTTAATAAAAAGGTGTTATAATGCGATAATTTTTAAACACTTGAACTACTTCAAACCGCTCCCGGGAAAATTTCCGTGGAATTCCCAGGATAAAAAGTATCACAGAATTTATTACACAAAATTTGCTATCCATCAGTAAAATAATTGCACATGAATTCAAATTTTTTTCACCCTGGCCACTTTAAATCGTTCCCAGAAAAATTCCCGCAGTATTCTCGGGATAAAAAGTACCCACATATTTTAAGTCCAAGAATTTGGCATCAATCAGGGAAAATCGCATTGAAATGGACATACTTGGGCCGGCCACGGTCTTTATGTGAATACTGAGTAAACAGACAAGAAACCTAAAAAAAATGCATTCTGTTCTCCATCATTTAAATAGTCTATTCCAGTTAGTTTTTTTAAATAGCTTTAGTGTACAGACATGGCATTTAATAGAATTACCTAGTCTTGCCATAAATATTGTAACAAAGAATTTTTTTTTCTATTGCAAATAACATTTATAAGCTTTACAGTGTGTTAGTTTAATACATAAATATAAAATAATTTAAAATATAAAAAGCTTATTCAAAGTGGTCTCCATTGGCTGCAATACAGTCCTTTAAACATTGAGACCAGTTATCAATAGAAGTATGCAGTCTTTCCATGGGAAAATTCTTCACCGCCAATCATATGGATTGTTTTAGGGACTCTAAATTATCATGGCGTTTAGAGCAAGCCGTACTCTCTAAAACTGACTGAAATCATAATTAGTTTGGTTATAATAACTGGTACTCGATGACGGCCAGTCTTCAGCTCCGATGAAGTCCGAAACGTTCGTTTCCAGCCAAGACTGCATGGACCAAGCTCTATGACCCGGCGCCGAGTCTTGCTGGAAGGACCATTCTTGGTTATTGATCATGGTGTTGTTAAGGGGCTTAACTACCTTCTCAAGAATGGTATCTTGATACATTTGTGCCGATGTTTTGATACCTTTTTCACAAAAATATGGCTCAGTCACTTCTTCATAGCTAACACCCCACCAAACCATCACTGAAGACGGACAATACCCATGTTGCACTCTGTTGACTAATTGAGAAGCTTCCTTAGAGCTTTGAGCATAAATTACGATCATTTTGTTTGTTAAAATGTTGTTCAATTGTAAAAATGTTCTCATCCATAAACAAAATTTTTCTGTGACCTCCCTTTGCGTACCACTTCAATAGTTGATTATGAGTTAAGAAATGACCAGTGCGTCTTTTATAGGCTACAAGTCCTAAGTCATCTTTTAAAATACGCGACATGGTTCTAGGTGATATCTTCATCTCCTGAGATAAAATCTTTTGCTTTCAGACAGGATTTCTTCGAATTCTTTCCCTTACTGCTTTGACCACCTTTTTCGTACTAACACTACGTGGATGGCCAGATCTTTTTCTGTCACAAACAGAGGAGATCTCATTGTACCTATTAATAGCCCGGTACACAAACATTTGACTAATACCAAGCGTGTAGAGAGTTTTAAAAATTGCATTTGGCTCCATACCTACTTTATGTACATAATGCAATAACAGTGATTCGGTTCTCTTTATCACCCCACACTCCATTTTAATATCACAAATGGTTGTAACAATGTATTGGCGCCAAAATGAGAATACACAATGAACAATCATATAAAAATGACAGATTCCAAATTCAAATGTAATATTTTGTTTCTTTTTAATTGTAATAGTATTTATGGCCAAACTAAGTATATATTAGGTTGGGGAAAAAGTTTCTTCGCATTTTATATAAAAATTCAAAAGGTTTTTTTATAAAGTTTATTTACCTTTGACTAAAGTATGTAGGTGCCATTTTGTTGGATAACTTTTTGCCATCTTGTAGGTAGGGACGTGATCCCATTGCTATAAAAATTTTGGGGCTTCTGATCAAAAAACTGCAACGAGTGGTTTTGGCAGTCCTCTCGTGATGTTAACCTGACACTGCCTAAGGAATTCTGCAGAGATCGAAACAGGTGAAAATCTGAAGGTGCAAGGTCAGGACTATACGGCGGATGCATTAACACCTCCCAGCCAAACTCTCGTAATTTTTGCTGAGTGGCTAAAGATGTGTGAGGTCTAGTGAAAAACCACACCCCTTCTGTTGATTAATTCCGGCCGCGTTCTCTCAACTTTTTGCTTTAATCTCATCAGTTGTTCGCAGTACAGTTCAGAATCGATGGTCCTGCCTGGCGGTAACAGCTCATACTGGTAATGCCCTTCCAATCCCACCATACACACAGCATCACCTTGTTGCGAGTTAACCCGGGTTTCGCCACGAGTCTGTGAAGCCTGACCGGCCTTTGACCACAATCTTTTTCGCACGTACTTGTTGTACGTGATCCACTTTTCGTCACCAGTTATCAGCTTCTTCAAAAATGGTTCGGTTTCATTAAGTTGTAATAAAGAATCACAAATGAGTACATGGTTCGTTAGGTCTCCCAGCTTTTTTCAAATGCGCCAAAACCATTTTGTGGTCAATTCCCAGTACTCCAGCTACATCGTAACTACTAATATGCCGATCTTGCTCCACTTTTTCCAAAATGGCATCAATTTTGTCCGTAACAGGGCGACCAGAGCGACGTGCATCTTTGATATCAAAATTTCTGAATTGAAAACGCTTAAACCAAATTTGCGCTACTCTCACAGATACTGCATTAGGTCCATAAACATCACAAATTTTTTTCGCGGCTTGTGTTGCATTTTTACCTTTCTTGTGATAAAATTTTAAAATGTATCGAATTTCTTCATTAGATTCACTCATTTTAACAATAAGAAAACAAATGAAAATCACACATTTTCCTAATTTGAATTTGGAATTGTCTTCTTTAAAATTAAAACTTTTTAATGATTCCAAAACCAGCCAGATATAAATGGTATAGCCAAAGAGATCTTATTACAAGTTCATACATACTATATGCGAAAAGACTTTTTCCCCAACCTATTATTATAGATACTCTTATTCTATGCTTTTAATTTACATAAAATATTTTTATACTATTATTAATATTACACACAAATCTTATTATTAATTCATTACCTTGGCGTCACCTTGATCCGCTAAAGCTATTACATCAGTAAGTTTGTGTAAAAAGACATCTATTTGACCTTGTTGTTCTAAAGACTGCTCTAAATCTAACTGAAATTGATAAATAATGTTATTACTTTTGATTAAAATCTGTACTAATATAATAAAACAAGAACCATACATGTAAAACTGTATCTTAGAGTGCACTTATGTCAGAAAAACCTAGTCTGATACTAATTTTTTAACTTTTTTCATTAAGATTACAAATATTAAAGACTTCAGCTGGCAATACATCTCTTAAATAGGTTAATTAAAACAGAGACAGAAACCTGAATTTGAAACTTAAATCACTTATTGACAGAGTTTTAACGGTTTAAAATCCATCAATAGAATGATTTTAAGACTGCCTCAAAATTTATGATCTACCCACATTAAGTGCACAGACAACTACAATATAATAGAGTATATGTAAAATGGTTGGGTGCTCTAGAGATACATGGGAGACTATTGCACAAGCATCTGTGACCCAACTATGAGTACCCATACAGGTTAGTGTGGACTTTTTTCTACTTTGATCAATCACTAAAATTTACCATTATTTAAAAAAGACTTTAATTGCACATCTATTACATTACACTGAAGTCTTTCACTTTAATTAATCAAAAATTAATTTGGATTTGTAATTTACTTCAGATTTATTAATACTTCCTTGTTTGTAAAATAATTAATATGCATAACCATGACAGTTGTTTCAAAATTACCTAAATTCAACCAATTAAATGACAAATAACACTTTCAAGATTATGCAAAAAAATATTTGACTCACATTAATGATGCAATTTGTGGTCAACATAGCTTGGTAGATAAATGGTTAATGCATTCTCATCCGAAACTCAAATAATCCAGTTTCACATCCTACATGGAAAGCTTGCATTGCATTGCATGCCGAATTTTTCTTACCTAATGTGCATATCATCACAATTACTAGATGCTGACCATAAAAAATATTATGAAGAATGGCACATAGAAATAACAGATATGTCAAAACTGCCAAGCCACCTTGGAGAAGCATAGTGGATATAGTGTCCACTCCCCTAAGAAATTGGGAAGCCCAAATCTAACAATAAGCCAAATATGGGCTGTTATTATTTATTATTATAATGTTACAGTTTAATCAATTTATAAATGCAATGGGTAATATTAATAGTTGTATATAGTAGTATAATAGTTACGATATATACTTATGGCTTACATTTATAAGTTTATATGACCAATTGATATGCATAAAACTATATTAGGATTTTAATACTCACTTTTAAAACATTATAACCATGTGATGAACAAGTTTTATTTAGTTCTTTCCAATTTAACTTCTGACTTTTCTTATCCGATATCCATATTCCTATTGTTCTAAAAGTAATTCTCTCACTTTCCATTTTTTGGATATAAACGTCAGTAAAATTAATTACCTAAAAAACAAAATCATGTGGTCTTCAATCCTCAGAATAAATACACTTTACAGTCCACTGGCACTGTCTGAAGGATTTTTCAGAATTGAAGCAAAAAATTAAAGAGAAATATTTGACCTCGAACTAGAACTATAGCTTATACTTATACACTTTAGCAACAAATTCACCTTTATACCCAAGCCGAGTTTGCTCTCGTTAGAGAGTACTAATGTTCTGTGATTCTATGCAAGTTGTGTTTGTGGCCACTTGGTCATACCGTTATTTTGATATAGGTATATACCTATATGATAGTGATCTGACTGATCTGTGTATTCTTGATTCTTGTCTCTTGATTCTGTTAATATACCTATGCTGTTAATACTAAAATCCACAGACTACTATGCTGGAATCTGGAATGAAATGTGCATTTGTTGTGGTAGGATGGCGATCTGAGATCGATTAATCGAAGAATCTTTTCATGACCAAAAATCGATTTTTAATTATGCAGCACTGAATTGATTTACTGAATCGATATTTCACCTTAGAAAATCGACTTTCGATTAATCATAAGATGAACTCAAACGAGAGCTAGCAGTACATGCCTCTATGGATCTCATGACAACGAGTTAATACAATATAAATATACCACCATAAATATACATAAAATATAATTATACCATGTACCCCGTTGGTGTCGTTAGTTGTTATGCAGCTATATAATTTAATCAGCTGATATTAATAACAGAATTTTCTGTAATCAAATGACAGTTAAAAATTATGACTGCTGACGAGCCAACGGTTAAACAGTGGGTTTTTTAAAAGGTACTACAGTTTTGCGCATTTGCCAATTCCCAATTTCAAATTTATTTATACCAATAAATAAAATTGAAGAGTTCTTTTGAGTGAGTTTAAGAGAGTGAGAGTGCTCAAATCTTTGTGACTGCCAATACCTATAGCCTAAATACTCCAAATATTAATTAAAATATCTATAAGTTAAATTATATCTGTGATGTCACATGGGTGGGAGTTTCATTGTGTCGTATTTATTTACTAGCTTTTACTTCTTCCCTCGCTTACAACAACAATACTTTTTTCTGGAATGAAAGGTACCCTTTGTCTTTCTCAGTACACCTAACTATGTGTGTGCGACATTGCAAGAAGATTGGTTCAGTAGATAGAATATAGAGCGTGAAGAAGTAACAAACATACATACGAACTCACTGCTCAATGGTACTCAACACATGTAACGAAAAAAGAGTTTATCATTTAATTACTCAAAAACTCGCGAGATGGCTGTGTGCATAGTTCCCTTCGCCTCTCTTTTCTAAATAAAAAGAAGTTACGGTTGTAATCTTTGACATTTTGTATTTGTTCTTTATTAATATTGCGTAATTTTTTACTGACAAGAACAAAAAACTCTATTTATCGTCACGTTCATTCAATAGCCGCATAGTCGTGATGTATACGAGTATTGTGGGATCATCTGTTCCTTGTGAGCGCTTATTTTCGATTACTGGCAACATCACAAGAGATGAGCGGAACCGCTTGGATCCCAGTAGACGTGACATACTGTTGTTTTTGAAAAGCTTAGATACTAAGCATTGAGAACTATAAGCTATTTTATCTACTTTCTATGTGACTGTGTTTTTTGTGTGTATGTTACCTGATTATTCGAAAACGCTCGGATTGATTTGGAAAATTCTTTTTTGTTTGAAAGCTGGTACTTCCAATGTAGTCACATTTAAATTTCATCAAAATCTGTTCAGTAGTTTTAGAGTTATAATTTGAAGTCAGTTTTTTTTAATTATTCATGTAACAAATACATTTAGAAAATAAATGCCTTCTTTTATATCTGATACTTCGACATGGTTATAATAATAATTGCAATTATCGAATTCCTTAAACTAAAAAATTACTGATTTTACTAATAAGAGATCGTTTACTATGGTATCTATCTTGTTTTTCATTAAATGGATTTTTGTAAAATGGATTACATTGTAAATGCAAACTCGAAAAATAATCAATTTTTTAGAAATCAATCTTTTAGACCTCGAAATTTTTGTGAATCGATTTATCAGGTTACGATTTGAACAGATTTTAATTTAATTTGAATAGAATCGCCATCCCTATTGTGGTCAAGAGGAAAATAGTTAACTGACCACTTCAGTGAATCTCCCCTACATAATCGAAAAATAAAAAATGTACGGAAACTAGCGCTATCAAGAGGGCATGAGAAATAAAAATTATAAGTAGTTTCCATTTAGTAATTTAGTGCACTTAACTACCATCTAGTCCAGGGATTCCCGAAGTGGTCAATAACGACCCCCTGGAGTCTGGGGTCGAAATCGGTTCCCAGGGTTCAATATAAACGAAAACATAGAGGTGGGTAATATCGCTATTACCGCGCATCAAATCGAAACCATATACTGAATTTGGATATGATTTTAAAAGCATATATTTTCTAAAAAAATATATTTCTGAATTAATTTATTGACCGGTGCGATCCGATTTTCTGATATTGTATCGCGAGAATTAAGCAGAAAATTCTAGCATTAGCCACCCAGTCAATGGTTCTTCAATAGCCAGGTAAAAATGACTTGATAGCTATTGTCTAGTGACTCTACGAGGCTACGACAGGCTGGTTGACTGCGACAACCAAGAAGTTTACACAAGCTTCTTGGTGACAACTGTCAACACGACTGCAAACGTCCATCGTACAAATGACACACTAGCCCTTACCGAAGGCTGGCGGCTAAGCTGCATACTTAATAGTTATCGTTTTCAGTTTTATTCGAACACCATTATCCAGCTGACAAGTTGATAGATATCACTTGAACAACCATAATGTATTTTTTTTACAATAGCTATCATCTCTAGTTCTAGTAGTCTTAATTAATAGCTTAATATTTTGGTGATAATAGATTACAATTCATTTTATTTTTGAGAGTTTTTGGCGGGTACTGAAAGGGGACGGTGTGCTATGCACTTTTATTTTCTAAAATGTGTAAAATTACTCTAAAATAAACAAAAGATGTAGTAGTATGTCAATAGTTTTTGAATAGTAATGAAAAAACACATATTTTGTAAGAAACGTGAACTGTATGGTCAAATGTGGCCTTTAGAGTTTTCACAAGAATTCCGTTGAATGTCGTCAGTTGTAGCCTAATGCGCTACTTTAAACGAAGACTTACGCATCAGAATTCGATGTATGGACTAAGACTCCTTTGCCTAACTTTGGAGAATTCTACTACTATACCTACTACTGACAGCGTAGACAGAGAAACCCTACGACTGACAGGGTCTCCAGATTTGGGGATGCCTTACTTTGGGTAATTTTTTGCAGTTAGGATTTTGGAAACAAGAATTTCTTGAGGAACTCTTTGGGGACGAAATTTTTTTCTAATTGTGGAAATTGGGTAAGTATTTTATGACAATAGCCTAATTAAAAATGCCTTAAAATAAACAGAGCATGATATTGCTAACATAATTTAATTTTAAATTCAAATATGTCTGCATACAATCATTCTAATGGTATTGATTCCATACACTTTTCGTTTAATAACTTTATCTCACTGTATATACAATAACCAAGGTTAGCTTTAGTAATATAATAAATATATTGTCATACAATTCATTAATTGTACTATGTAATATGAAATAATATTTTTTACAGTAAAAGGTCACTGCAAGATTTATTTAAGTTAAATGTAAAAGAAAAGGAATAAGTTTACTATTGATTTGATTTTTTTAATAATTATATTATTGTGATTGTGGTGTAAATCCTTCTTATTAAGTCGGTACTAATTTGAAAGTGTCAACTTGTAAAAGAAATATTTTGACATTATTCCTTATAAAATTTTAATTAGAATAAAACCAAATATTAAATTGGTTTTGTCTTTCCTTTGTATCAATTTATTCTAATTAATAAAACTATACGATGGAATCTTAGACCATTCAAATGGAATCTTAGACCATTGAATGGTCTAAGGATGGAATCTAAAGCACGCTTGTTACGTCCGGACAAACTCAAAATAGATCCTATCTCAACGGCAGCTGATGTAAATTAACAACACTGGAAGGTTCTCTTAAACTATATTGACGAAAATGCTTCCAAAAATTCTGAACACGTCAAGCTAAAAGTATTAATCAATAACATATCTGCTAAATTATACGCACACATACGGGAGGCTAAAGATTACTCCTCCGCAATAAAAATGTTAGATAAACTCTATTTAAAGCCAAAGAATGAAGTCCATGCTAGGTATATCCTCATGTCGACTAAACAGAAACCTGGGCAGACTGTCGTTGAGTATATACATACGTTACAACAACTAGCACACGACTGCAGCTTCAGTGCAGTTGATGCGGAACAGCACAAAAAAGAATACATACGAGACGCTCTCATAGCTGGTCTCTTTTCTCAAGAAATTCGACAGCGGCTACTAGAAAACCTTGAAATAACTCAGAGGAATCAACAAATCAAGCCATGTCCCTTGAAATGGCGAAAATTGACTCCAAAGATTTTAGTACTAAGCCTTCATTGGAATTCTATTGTATAGACAATGAAATGGAAAACTCCACAAACTTGGCTACCTCTAAAGACGATGTTTGTTTTGCGGTGGCAGTGTTCATCAAAGGGTTAAATGTCCAGCTTTTCGAACAGTTTGTCAAAACTGTGGTAAGAAAGGTCATTTTGCCAAGGTCTGTAGGAGTGAAAGCTCTGCATTCGAGTCTACAAGCAACTGTATAACCGAAATAGAACGTCAAAAACTTGGAGCTATTCTAGCTGCGTCTCCTGCTAGTTTACGGAAAGCTACGATTTCCGTATTCGTTAATAATTATAAAACTGATGCTCTGATTGACAGCGGAAGCTCTACTAGCTTTGTTGATAAGAATTTTGCTAATTTGTTACACTTGAAATGCTATCCTTGGAAAGAAAATGTAACATTAGCTTCTAAAAACAACATTACTTCTGTAAACAGAGTATACTATGTAACTCTCCAAATAGACAAGCACAATTATAACAAAAAACCACTATTCTTACTCGACTCTCTCTGCGCAGATATTATTATCGGACATGATATCTTAGGTTGTCACTCAGCTCTTGAACTAAGCTTCGGGGGTCCAAAGGACCCCCTTAAGATATGCAACGTTATGGCGGCGTCGGTACCAGAAGTTTCATTATTCAGGAATCTCACAAGTGGCATAAAACCTATTACAATAAAATCTAGAAAACACTCCGAAGTTGATGCTATGTTTATACGAGAAGAAATTGACAAACTTCTAAGTGATGGAGTCATTGAACTGAGGAATTCACCGTGGCGAGCTCAAGTTTTGGTTACTGGAGGCCAGACGCATCGCAAGCGTCTTGTTATAGATTATTCTCAGACTATAAACAGATTTACTGAATTGGATGTTTATCCTTTGCCTAACATTGAGTCAATTGTATCAAAAGTTGCTGAAAATAACATTTTTAGTCAAATTGACTTACGGAGTGCTTATCATCAAGTACCTGTTCTGAAAAATGAGAGAATCTATACTGGTTTTGAGGCTTGTGGGAACCTATATCAATTTACTCGAATACCTTTTGGTGTAACTAATAGAGTTGCAGCCTTTCAAAGAACTTTACAATACACTATAGCTAAAAAAAGCTGAAAGGTACATACGCATACTTTGATGACGTTACTATTTGTGGAAAGACAGATGAAGAACATGATCAAAACCTGAAACAGTTCAAGGAAGCTGTCATAAAATATAATCTTACACTAAATGAAGAAAAATGTGTGTATAAGCAGCATTCTATTAAATTGCTAGGTTATAAGATCGAAAATAATACTATCCAGCCGGATGAAGATCGACTCAGTCCTCTAATGAATCTATCTAATCCAACCGATACTCGATCTCTTAAAAGAGCTCTTGGTATGTTCGCCCATTACGCTAAATGGATCAGAAACTTTTCTGAAAAGATCATTAGCTCTCTTACGAATATATCTGAATTTCCTCTTAATAAAAATGCGATTGACTGTTTTCAAAAGTTAAAACTGGATATAAAGAAATCAGCACTGACGGTGATCGATCCAAATGAGACATTTACTGTTGAAACCGATGCTTCAGAACACTCTATAGCGGCTTCTTTGTCACAAAATGACCGACCAGTAGCTTTTTTTTTCTAGATCTTTATGTGATGCTGAACGCCGTCATTCTTCGATTGAAAAGGAAGCTAGTGCTATAGTTGAAGCTTTAAGAAAATGGCGCCACTATCTTATCGGACGACGCATTCTTCTAATAACTGACCAAAGATCTGTCTCTTTTATGTTCCAACAAAGTCTTAAAAGTAAAATAAAAAATGAGAAGACTGAGAGATGGCGTCTAGAATTATCGAGTTTTAAATATGACATTATTTATCGCCCAGGTGAGGAAAATACTACAGCTGATGCCCTATCACGCGTCTGTTCGAACATAAACACAAAAGACAGGTTAAAAGAATTGCATGATATAATGGGACATCCCGGTATCGTTCGAATGGCACATTGGATACGATCCAAAAACCTACCATATACAACTGACGACAATCAGGTAACGACTTCAAACTGTCGTGTATGCGCTGAAGTAAAACCTAGATTCCTAAAAATGCAAGGAAAACTCATAAAGGCTTTAGCACCATGGGAGAGACTTAATGTCGATTTTAAAGGACCATTACCTACTAACACAAGTAATCACTATATTCTGACAATTATAGATGAATATTCACGTTTTCCATTTGCTTATCCATGTAAGGACCTTTGTGCAAGTACTGTAATAAAATATTTTACTGACTTATTTTCTACATATGGCGCTCCATAATATATCCACACTGATCGAGGAACAGCGTTTATGTCAGATGAACTACGACGTTTTCTGCTATCGAATGGAGTTGCATGTAGTAGAACAACACCTTATAATCCTCAAAGAAATGGGCAAATAGAGCGCCTCAATGGAACACTATGGAGAACTATAAAATTATATCTCCGTTCGAGAGACCTTGATCCCGTTAACTGGGAAGAAGTCCTGCCATTTGCCCTACATTCAATTCGATCCCTGTTATGTACTTCCACTAACGCAACTCCTCACGAGAGATTCTTTAATCATCCTCGTCGGACAACAAACAGGATCCTAGCCAACATGGCTCCTAGATCCGGGTCCAATATTGATGAAAAACAAAAATAAATGCTCTAAATACGACACGGATGTAGAAGAAGTAGAACTCTTGGAAGCGAACCCATCCTATTCTTATATTAGATTAGCTGATGGCTGTGAGACAACTGTGTCAAATAGACAACTCGCTACCCTACCAAAAAATCAACATATGTGTGATTCAAGTGACTAGTTCTCAGGTATTGAAGTTGATGAAGAGGTCGATGCAGAATCACCATCGACCGGTAATGAGAATTCTCCAGTTGAAACGAGCCAGTTGCTGACTGAGAATTCTTCAGCTGAAACGAGCGAGTTGCTGATGCTTCGGCATTCTACCAGAGCTAGGCAGGCTCCTCGTTACCTGCAGGATTACGGAGTAGGAGGGGTGAATGTGCTGTAAATCCTTCTTATTAAGCCGTTACTAATTTGAAAGTGTCAACTTGTAAAAGAAATATTTTGACATTATTCCTTCTATAATTTTAATTAGAATAAAACCAAATATTAAATTGGTTTTGTCTTTCCTTTATATCAGTGATATACGTGAAATTAAAAACAGGAAATCATGCCACTGCAATTGTATTTTTTCAATAGCCGGTTAATAGCTCTCTTATCTATTTTTTAAGTTTATAGAGCGTAAACGTCTTATTGGTACGCTTAGGACTCCCTTATTATATTATAGGGCAACGAACAATATACGCACCACGCTTGTCAAAGGAAGATTGGCAGGTTTGACACATGGGTTATCTGGATTTGCAGGTTTCATCACGACATGGAAGATATTTTCTTCACCATCGCTTTCATATAAAGTAAAGATATATAAATTCTGACAAAAAAAATAAACGCAATAAGATACTGAAAAAAGAATAAAGAAAGAAAAAGTAGCACCGCTAGAGCAGATTCTGGATTCTGTAGTAATTTTAGCAAAACGGTAGCATTATGAGATCATGATATGTCTTTGTATAATATGTCACGTTCATTTTATTTAGAATCTTTGCATTTAGTAATTAAATTGTATAAAAAATATTTGCACAACGAATTATGAATCTCCTCCTTTTTTTAGTCAGTTAAAAAAAATTACGAAATTTTGTCGCCGCTGCGAAATCTTTCAATGTGCTTGGTCCTCACGCACTTGTCCGATTTTTCATCCAATAATATGTATGAGTTTGTGAAATATTTTGGGTATTTTTTTGGCATATTTTTGGAAGTATTTGGGGAGTAGTTTCGTAAATGCAATCTGGAGATCCTGACTACAGATTTTATAAAATATTAATAATAAATAAAATTATTTGCAAAAGTAAAACTATAAACTTTATATTTGATCTTTCTACAAACTTGTAATTGTACTTATATCAGTTACATCTTAAACAAGTAACCAGCATGTCGGAAGACGGTTTTAAAAATACCAAATCCAGAATGTTGGAATTATTCTCAGAACTTGATGATTCTGAGTTAAAAGATGTTGAACAGTGGATAACTAGTCTATCGTACAAGAAAGGTATGTTTTAGAGAATGTTAAATCCTTATTTAATTACGGGATACACATATTGTTCTTATCTATTTGTTATTTATCATTTACAGTTACTTGCAGTATATTTATTTATTATACCCATATTTATAAAATTAATTACAACTTTCTCTGTATGCAGATCTTGATCAAAAGAGGACATTTCTAAATTTAGAGAAGAATCTCCTAAAAATTGGTAACACAATAAAGAAGATAATTCCATTTGATGCTGAAATGACATCTGAAAATATTGTGCCACCAAAAATTGGGGAACAATCAGATTGCAACAAAACAAACACATGCCATGTGGACGAGTTTCTCTATGATGATGATGAAGTTGAAAAACTAGTTAAAGTGGGCAAATTAAAAAGGCATTACTGTTTAGAGTGTAATTCTAAGAATGTTAAGGTAAAAAAATGTATATTCAATATTAAAGCAGCAAAACATTGTTTATTAGTTGTACTGATCATTGGGCTTATGTATATATAGAATTGCCATTTCACTAAAACTGGATATGAAATGGATAAAACTGGTCTCATTTTCTAGGGCAAAAATAATCTTATATTCATTATTCATCAAATTGCTGTCACCAAGTTTATCAAACAGAATAAACCTGCTTTGATTGTGACAATCAACAATCTCTCGAATTTGGTGTGAATTATAAGTGAATATTGCTTACATACATACATCTAGTTTTTTGCTATGCAGGAATGCAGAAAGAATACAATTACTTGTGGCCGGGTGACCTGTCATAGGAGGCAACAAAATAATCCACAGCTAAGTGGTAGAATATTTACCTCTCTGAATGGGTACCACTTTTGGTCTAGTGTATGTCATCATAAGAAACCATGTAATAAAAAATTGTGTGTGTGTGTGCAGTTCACACGCAGTAGAAGTGAAACAAGTGTCACAAAGGGTAGGAGGGATTCTAAATTTCGTGATGTCAAATTTTATATATTATATCGTTATAATATTAAGCTTTAAAATATTAAATATTAATGAACAACTACAAAACATTTCAAACTCTATCTTTATGATCATTGCCAAATGATACAGTAAATGGTAAAATGTAAATGTAGATTTTATATACTCTACATTTCAAGACGATGAATGTGTGAATACCTCCAGTCTTACTTCAGACATGTGGATGGTATATTATCTGCTACCTTAACAAAGGGAGGGAGGCTTAGGCTTAAGCAATTGGTTTTAAGGGCTAAGCAAAAAGTATTTTTCATAATGATGATTATGAATAACTCTTTTTTTTTAATGAACCCATAAAGCTTTTATATCTATTATGAATAAGGCAGTTAGTGTTCATACCAAATGATTCCATTTTAGATCATAAAATTATAATATAGGTTATCTAATGAAACATTAAATTTTCAGGAACTGATGTATATCTCCCATTCAATGTCAAGACAAGCACTGCAGTACATTTTTAAAGTTCTCCTACCTAAAGATTTAGAAGACAAACAAGTATTAGATGTTGGGTCCCGACTTGGTGCTGTTATTTATGGAGTAAGATTTTTTTGATACATCCATACCAAAATTATTATTTATAGTGACAAACAATTTTTAACCACTGCTGAGTGGATAAAAAGAGTGTGTCCAATGTGCTCCATTTAATCTAGACTGTTGTTTTCCTCACCCAGTTCCAAACCAGGAACCTTGTGCAGTTTGCCTTCGCACAAGGCTGCAGGGTCCTATACACTTCTTGTGAACATGTAGCTATCGCTCCAGAATTCATCTTCTTCATCTGTTATGGGTCATAACATTATATAGTTTTTGAAAATAAAAGAAAACTCTTTAAATTCCTTTTAAAAACTAAAACTCAAATTAAATATAAATGAATATTAACATTCAGGGTCATTTATTTGGACTATAATAACTCTGTAAATCATTTAAGATTGCAGTTTCTACAATACCTTTAAAAAAAATTTAAATGTGAGGAGCCTAATTCAGACCTGCAAATTCCGAAAATACAATTTTTAGTATTTTGTCTGTTTGTTTGTCTGTTAGAGCATCACATGAAAACTACTATCAGTTCAGTAGTTTTCACATGATGCTCTAACTACTCTCAAATTAAACATGAAATGAAGCTAGCTTATATCCCAGGTGTAACTTAGGATAGTTTTTATTCTGATAAATGACATCCTTTCCTTAGAATGGACAATTTAGCCAAATAAATGGTGCTGCATTCGCATTTTTCAATTCACTCAAAAATACCTACATCGGCATAAACAACATGTCACTCCTGGTTGGATGCCCATGCTAGAGGCCAAGCACTATGCACGGCCGAAAGGAAATCGATCAGAGCACGGGAAACCGCGATCATGATCCAAACCTGGCAGAGGGACTTAAAATCCCCTGAGACCGGCATGGAGACAGTGGAAGCCATTCGTCCCCACCTAGCCCGATGGGTCATATGGAACTTTGACTTATAGGATGACGCCGATACTAACTGGGCACCGGTGCTTCAATTAGTATTTGCATCAGATCATGGGATGTTTGTGTTCCCCTCAATCCCGCGAGTGCGGCGCGCTTGACGCTGCGTTTCACACGCTGCTCGAGTATGCTGCATGGGAAGCTCAGAGTTTCGAGCTCGAGGACATAGTAGGGCCGATTGATTCGCTGGGGAGCTTGGTCGAGGCCTAGCTCCACAACGACGACCACTAGAAGGCGGTCTCGTCCTTTTGTGAGTTAGTAATGACCCAAAAAGGAGGCCGCCGAGAGACAAAGGGAGAAATCTGCATATGGAACATACGGACGCCGTCCTCAATCTGGCCCCCGGAGGCGCCGATACGAGCAGAATATTCTCCCGTAATTCCATCACAGTAGGACCGACGGCGACTGCAACTCGGGGGAGTGCAGTTGGGGGAACCTCTGTTGTTTAAGTGGTTCACCTTAGGCAATCTTAGGTGAACCAATCTCGCACATGGGACGACATCGTGGGTAGTAACTACGTATACTAGATCCCATATCGTCCCAGTCCATGCGTGCTAAAGGAGTGCTGGTTTAGGTTTAGCGAGGTATATGGGAACGCCTATACTAGAGTCCAAGTTAAGTATCTGCCACGGGTGGTTCTTTCAAAAGATCACTACGCAATCGGTCATCCCCCTTGAAACCCAGACTGAGTACGAAACATATTTCCCCTTTTACAATTTAAGAAATACATGTTAAATATTGTACTATTTTAAATCAAATCGCCTCTATGTTTTGCTGGGCAGTTGTGTAGACTATATGGACTTTGTTATTGTCGTGAAGTTAACAAAAAACACTAAAATTTTAGGGCTAAAAATTACAGAATATTTATCCTTTAACCATATATGTTATTTATAGTAATAAAATCTCATTAAAAACCATTATTCATATTTCATAAGTTTTATTTTTAGTTTACCATCCATAGGTATTTAGTTCCTTTACCTGTTATTAGACATTCTTTAAAACATAAGCATTTCAGTTAACTTAATGGGTTTTTAGCTTACGCCACCTTTTCATCTGGGATAATTTTATAGTTATTGACCATTACACACAGATGTAGCGATGAATTTAATGTGTTCGTTACTTGTGATATGATATTGTTATTAATTGTTAATGATGTTAAATATTGACAGATAATGTACGTGCATACAGTAGTGTTGCTATGATTTTTTCACCATCAGTTATATAAATATTCATTGAGGGTTTATACATGCACTAGAGTTTATCCCGCGGCTTCGGATCAAACTTTAGTGTATACCTCTTGTTTAAAGAGCAGGCGTTAATACAGGTTACATTGTATTATATTTTTTATGTCGGTGCTATTTGCCCTAGGAAGACTTTACTTTATTTTATATCGCAAACTATCACACCTCTCGGCATAAAAAGTATCTATGTCCATTTTCGGTATTCAGATAGACTGATCAACTTACTATCGCATTTTTTTATAGTTTATGAATTTTTATATCTATAAACTTGGGAAATGATTGGTTTGCCATACAAACTTTAAACCCCTATTTCAACCCGTTCTAGTTTTATTTATATGTCCCCGTCTATCTCTCTGTAAACTACACAAACGACCAAAACTACCACAACTACCAAAACTACCTAAACTACTAAAACTACCATAGCTACCAAAACTATCAAAACTACCACAACTACTAAAACTACCAAGTTACTAAAACTACCAAGACTACTAAAAGTACCGAAAATACCAACCAAAACTACCACAACTACCAACCAAAACTACCACAACTACCAGCCAAAACAACTAAAACTACCGAGACTACCACAACTACCAAAACTACCAAATTGACCAAAATAAACAAAATGACGAAAATGGCAAACCTCAAATAAAAAACCTATCATATTTTCAGGGATAACCTTTACATAAATCTATCCCACTATCTGGGATGAAAAGTATCCCTTGTCCACCCTCGGTATAAAATTTACATATATACCGAATTTCAGCCAAATCAGTCCAGTAGTTTGTCCGTGAAAACGGAACAGACAGATAGACAGAATTACTGTCGAATAATTTATAATATATAATATTAATAGGGATACATAAAACCTAATTAAGTTTTTATGTAAGTAACATAGAACTAACCCAAGGTTATTCACGCAGCGTAGGCGCGGAGAAAGCGCTAGTTTATCTTAAACTTCTTTATAGTAGTGTATCATTCAAAATCTCATTAGAATTCATACTTTATTTCAAAATTTATTAATAGGTAATTAAATAAATAAACAAATGGTAAAGTAAAAAAGAAAAATAATTGTTATGCGTTTATTTAAGCTTAAATACATTAACAATAGTTTAAAATCAAATCAAATAAATTGGTACATTTAAAGAATTAAGTGTGCACTTTAGCGTCTATAAGTGCCACTTCAGTAAAATTTTAATACTTATTGCATATCTCGATTATCTTTCATTCTATTTACAATTTTAATGGATTGTGGCTTTTCATAGTCCGGCCGAGGAAACCTTAAAATCCAAATACATCATAGAAAAATCATTTGTCATTACAAAAAATTTACGGCCTCTGTGGTTCAGCGGGCTAAGCCTTTGCCAGCCTACCTCACAGCAACGCAAAAGCTCTGGGTTCGATTCCTGCCATGGTAAATTTCAGAAACGAATTTTGTCCGTTATTTAATTAATATCACAAGCATAACTTGCTTAATTTGGGGACATACAATATGTGTGTTTGTCTGCCCATATAAAAAAATACCCGATCGTTCGCTTTGCGTAGTCGGATAAATTGACCATTTCATATAATAATAACTCTTGGGAGTTAAAATTTCATTGTCTGTAAACATTAGTTAAGAATACATTGATAGTTTGTCTAATCTGCGTAGGCACAAAATGTTATTCTATGAAATTCGCCTGAACACGGTCGCAGCGAGCGACGCGTCAAGACAATTTAAAATGGATAAAATTTAATTCAAATAAGATGATTTATCAGGAATACAACAAACTTACCGGTGATAAGTCACCCATTGACTTTTATTTAAGTTTCTTGGGTGGTTTGAACAGTACCTTAGTACACATGAGGGCATTGTTTTAATAGTTAATTTTCACTCAAACACGTGAAATATCTACAACAGCCCGGCGCAGACTAAACGACTTATTGTCCATGGACCAAATGAGTGGTCAAATAAACTAGTTACGAATGACTCTTGTATGTAGTACATTATATCTCATTGATAGATATGCCCCTTTTTAAGGTATAGTATAATTTTATAATTATACTTTTACAACACAAATTTTTGTGGTAACTGCTGCACTGGATATACAGTTACTACTACGGGCTAGACAATTTTATTATACTACATTCATACAATATAGTTAGTATAAGGCATAAAATGCATTTATCTATCAACATTGCTCCTATCTTCACCATTATCTTAGTCCCAAATAATATTAATTAAACTATTTATTTTGCCCTTGCATGTGTGTTAAAGTTTCTAAATGATGTCTTATTAGTACTCTTTTATACAAATATTTTTTCAGGCTTACTATTTTTCAAATGCGGGTACAATAATTGGCATAGAAATGAACAAGGAATGCTGTGAAGTACAAGAGCAAATAATCAATCAATATTCAATGGATAATAATAGAATAAAAGTTATTAACTCCGACGTTATGGAAAGGATTGATGTAGTAACCAGTTCAGACATAATCATCATTAATATACTAGATTTCTTTGTTGATAGTGAAAAACATAAGAATATGTGGTATTTTTTTAAAAAACACATAAAGAAAGGCAGTTATGTGGTCTGCAACAGAAATATGCAGGAGACTTTGATGAATCTAGATGTTGTGGAAGAATTTTTGAACTGGCTCAGTGTATGTAAACCTAATCAGTTAGAAAATGAAGTGTTTTTCGACATTGAAGATTGCAGTGATTTATATTTGTATGCGGTTAATTAAATTTATTTATATAAAACCAGTTCACAAAATTATTTTTTCCCTTGTTCATTTTTAAACATCGCTTCATAACATTTAAAGCTGATTTACATTTATCTAGCTACTGACTAACAGTACATCGAGCAAATGTCTGAAGTCCTGCAAGCTCTGTCCACTGTAGGATAGTAAATGGGTTCTCAGTATACGTAATATACTGTGGCAAATAATTTTAGAAAATAATAGGGGTCGCTACGTTCACAAATTTGTCTAAACTCTAGCAACTCCAATTTTTATGCTGGTGGCCACACCGGCACCTTGTTATTTCGTACTGTGCAATCTCAAAGATATAGATTGTGGCCCAATTAGATCACAAATAACGCATTACATCCATCGCCACATCTGCGAGAAAGGGCCTATATCTGTAAAGTTATCTCAGAGGAGGTACTACGTCAAACATCGTGTAAGGATTAGATGGTTTCATTTATGACATGCATGTATTTTTTCAACATGACCTATGATGTTTATTTTAATAATAATGACTATAATTTTGTAAGCAAGAGCAATACCTTGCAATAATTAACAGAACAAACCCGCCATGTCGGCTGTTCTTTGGTTAATATCGTCAAAATATGACAAAAAGATTTTTGCTTTAAATTCTGCTTGATATCCTTGGTAAACTATAAAAATTACTTCTCGTGTGAAACATAGCGTTGTTATATCCGTATTATTTTTAATGGGTTTTAGACTTGGATCAGAGTTAAAATTAAAATAACATGGATAAATTCGCTTTGTTATAATTAGCTTACCTTGACTACAGATAGGATAGAATACTGTTAGAATGCAAAAAAAAAAATTCATGTTCTTGATGTTACGTACGTGACATAAGTTTATACATAAAGCTTACAAAAATACTATCCAAAGACCTTTATTTTATTGTTACTTGACGTTAAAGCGTATGTTCATTTTATTATTCATTCAAATTCACGGAAATAAATAATGATAGGTAGTAGTTAATTATAATTTGTTTCAATAAATCTTCATCTAAATATTCTATCTCACTAACTGCTTCTTCATCTCTGTCTTGATAAGAGCTGGCCGCAACATCATCTTCGTCGGACTTAGATTCAGAAGTACTGCTATTGACATCCCTAAAATTTACAACTTACTCTGTGTAAGTGATTACACTCACACAGAGTAAGTGGAACGAATTTTTCCAATCGTATTTAGTACTATCTCGAAATGCACGGTCAGCTGCTTCCTATAATAACAAAAAATTAGAATCAATTTGAATCTTCAAAGAATGTAATTCGACCAAAATTAATAGTAAAAGAAATTATTACGTAAATTTATTCAAACCATATCGTACATTTATGTCTATCGATCCCATGTTGTGATAACATACTCGCAGATGTGGCTGGCCCCGGTACAAACAAATACTAAAAAACCAAACATAAACATAACCTATCTGGTCAATGATAATTGTACAAAATTTTCACGATTTATACGAGAAATCCGAAATAGCTATTTCTTTATCAAGTAATATACGATTGAACTAAAAACAACAATATAAACTTAAATATACCTGCCATATCAGTGGTTCTTTGGCAAACGTCGAAGTTCAAAAAAAAGAGAGAAGAATACATCTTGCTTCATATTCCGCAAGATATAGTCTGTAAACTTTATAAATTATTTTTCTTCCCGAACTTAGAATAGTTTTATTAATTTTTTTCACATTTCACGTATTACAATCACTGTTAATATAAAACAAAAGAAATGTTACAAGCATCTGTACCTTTGTTTACGTCATATGTCAAAACAGAATCACAGACTAGTCAGAAATGTTGCTAGTAGATTAGAAAAAGAAATCCGTATCAAGACATTTATGCTAGATTCTATCCAAAGATATTTGAATATTTCATTCTATCCTCCTAGCGCCCACGGTCCTTAAAAAAGTACTTCAATGAAATAGTGAATAAAGCCCAACACCAAATCCAATTTCGATAAATAAACGCCCAGGGTACTATTCTAAGTACCCCAACTTTAGCCATTGCTACTAATTCATATTTACCACCTTTTTATAAAGTGATATCTCCGAACGTATGTTCGAGGTTTTTATTTGTCTACGACCAAACAACAGTGCCAACAAAACAAAAGAATTTGTCTTTCTTGACTTAACATCGAACAAGATCGTAGAGTGTGAAAATAAATCGTAATTTATTCATGAAATCTTTACGATTTGTGTTGATATGCTTATCAAAAATAGGAGTTTATATACTATATTTGCTGTTTAAATCAAAACTTTATATGGACATAAGATATAGTGAAAATTATCTTAATTCTAAATTTAAGGCTAATAGACATTTGGGTTAATAAGGACTATCATGATTGTTTCAAATGTTTTAAATAAATAATAATAAAATAAATGTTTCTATTAATTTTAAAGATTTATTTTGTTTATTAAAGTTATTAAATTAGTTTTTAAGTTAAATTTCATTTTTGATTTTTTGAAGGTAATTGGAAAAAAATGTTGTAAATGTAAATGTTTGTTGCTTTTAAGTTTAGTGCTTTTGACCCAAAGGCCTACCAAAAGGTAACCTATTTTTGTCCTTTTTCCTTCTCCTCGTTCACCTGATACAAGAAAAAAAATATCATAGCTGTGAGATTACTGTAAAGTACAATTTTTAAAGTTCATAGTCTTGGGTTTCGCCATTAAAACCTTTTTTAAGTACTTTGGGCGCTTAGTTCGTGAAAGCGCTGAAAAACCTGGGCGTCAGGAGGCTATGGTCAGATCGTAATGTCAATAGTGTCAAAAACTGTTAGCATAGGTGATACATTGATACACTTGACTGTCAGACAGTAATCAAAAATGGCGTCTGTTGCTTTATACTAACGTCGACTTGTGCAATTTACCTTTATTTAATTACCTACTTACAAATCGTATATAGTTTGCAATATTTCTCATTTAAATTATAAATACAGACAGTTTTAAAATGTGGCACGAAGCAAGAAAACAGGAGCGACTTATCCGTGGCATGATTGTTGATTACCGTCGGAGGGCGGAACGCCGCAAAGATTTCTATGAAAAAATTGTGAGCGAATAGTTTGTTTTCACCATTTCTAATTATATTTCTATTATATTTTTATTCATACGAAATAATTTGTTATTAACTTAATTTAAATAACTAACAACATTATTGTTTCATATTTATTTATTTTAGAAAGCCGAGCCGACTCAATTTCTTCAGCTACATGGTCGACCTTGTAAAATACACTTAGACCCAGCTGTTGCAGCTGCTGGAGAGGGGCCGGCGATTATGTGAGTATAAACTAATTGGATAGGTAAGTGCGTTGATATGCACTCTACTCACAAGGAATGGATTCATAGAGTAGCAAACATTATTTGAAAAAAGGCTTTTAATCTGAAATACCCCATATCTCAAAAACTATTTAATGGATATTGTTCAAACCTATCTACAAAGGTGAGGCTTTCAAGTGGGCTTAAATAACACATATTTCTTGTAATTTTATTGTTTTATTTTAACATTCTAGGATGCCTTGGCAAGGTGATTCAAATAATATGATTGATCGTTTTGATGTGAGGGCCCATTTAGATTACATACCTGAGATCAAATATCCTGATATACCCCCTGAAGATCTTAATACAGAAGAGAGGCAATGTAACTATGAAAGATACAGAATATTAGCTCAAAATGCTTTCCTTGGTATAAGTGAGTAAACTGCTGTTTAAATTGTTGCTATTTATGTAATGACTCAGGGATGATTCTTGTTACTGAATACAGTATTAGGTTTCATATCATTTTTTAAATACTTAGTATGAGATTATAGTTTGATATACACCACTTACAATTACATCATTCTTATTTTAGAGAGAAAAAGTGTAAAGAAATTTAGAAAAGAATGTTGCAGATGTGTGATTGTGATTAGTAAAGTTTTATAAAATACAATGAAATCAAAATCATTATTTGGACACAATATATTAGTACATTTTAAGATGGTATTGTAGTAGTAGTTTAAGATTCTGCATTTTACTATTTTTATCATCTGCTGAGGCATTTTATTCAATTGACCAATTACTGAAAAAATTTTGATCATAGTATTCTGAAAGTATATTATATCAGTGTAACATCATAATTACAAATTTTGTTTTAAATCTGAATACTATTTCACCTGTAGCCATCACTTAGGAACAAAAAGAACCTGAACTACTATCTAACCTTTTCCTAAAATGTACATCCATTTTTATTATTTTGAGATTTAAATTGGGTCATCATGATGAAACTTTATTTTTTAACAATTCAATTAAAAGAAAATTTCTTAAGAGTGCTTATTCGTTTCAGGTGAAGACAAATTCCTGCAACAATTAGCAATAGAAGAACAATTTGGTGTGACCATAGAAGAAAAGGAATTGCAGAAAGAAAAATTGAATGAGAAAAAAGGCACTGGTGTTGCTATAGGATACAATTATAATGATCCGGGAGCCCAACCCTCTAGTTCAAACGGTAGATTCAGATTCAAATTTACCTCCCAAAATGAGGTTTTTACTCCACACTACAACATGGAGTGTGTGAAACCCATAGGCATTGAAGTGTTTTGATCTTTGGCAATTAAAAATCATGGGGTAGTATAATATCATTGTGGATCTTTTAAAGAATATTCTTATGGCATTAAGTGTTAATTACAGGACTGGAAATTAAAAAAGTTGAACAAAAAGACTCAGATGATGATTCAGATTTGGAGATCATTGATGTTGATCTGAGCATTGATGTCAACAAGATGGAGCCTTTACAGGTGCGTGAATTTATATCACAGAAACATATTTGATTAATTATTGAAACCTAAACATCAATTTGGAAGCTTTTAAAATGTATTTACATTTGTAATGAATCATAAATCAATGTGAATTACAGGATTAATCAGGATTTGTTTAAATATATAATTTTTCATATAATTTTCTTATTTAAATAATTGTGACATTAAATTATTTATCAATCAAACTGTTTTCCTACCTGATTCTCTGTTTACATTTTCTGTTTTTGTATTTTTTATTTAAATAGAAGAATTAATTTTTTGGTCTGTGTTCATTTTTATTGGATATTGGAATAACAAAAATGAGAAATGTTTACAATTCCATTAGTCCATGGAATTAATTTGTGGGCACATATAAGATATCTTCAGCAACAGCCTCAGTAAAAATCTGATCGTAATATAGCAGATTATTAAAGTAAAAAAATAAATGAAGATAATTATATAATTTTATAACTGTTGGACTTGGTCTCTACTAATTGCTCTAAAATGTGTGCTGTTGATGTTTTTATCTTCCATCTATGTTCATTTTTTTTATATTTTATTATTTATGAATTTTTTAATTATTTATCTGGAAAATAGTGTTGCTTTTCATAAAATTTATTTCTTAAAAACTATTCCTAATAGATACACGGGCATGTTACTCTCACATTCGATTTTACCTAATCGGAATCTCCAATATAAAAATTGGTCCCATAAAATTCATTTTCCTTGTTACTGCTACTGGTTAAAGCCTAACATACTATACTACTATATAATTAATATTAATTTCTACCAATGAAAAGGTATAGGAATAAGATATAAAAACCTGGCTTAAATAACATATGCGTACAGTCAATATACACATAATATAATACAGTCAAGTCGACTCTTGATAATTTGACACTCAAGGGACCAGAGAAAAATTTCAAATTACCAAGAGTTCAAAATAACTGAGTTTATAACCAAGAGAGAAGGGAGGAAAAAACTCAAGTAAGCAAAGTAAGTTTGATTGAAATTTATTATTTTAAACATTTGTAAAATTATTAACAAATGTTTATATTGAAAAGAAGTCTGTAATTTCTGTTTACTTCAGTCTTTCTACCTATGAATTTTCGATAGTGATGAGAGCTGATAAGAATTTGCCACTGGTGTCCACACACTTAGAACTGATAGTACTTCAAATTATAAAGAGTAGGGAAGCCCGAGCCTCATTTTATTGCATGTTGGCAGGTAAGGTACTATTCCTTCAACTTCAAATTACCGAAAAGACATTAAAGAAATTTGTAGAAAATTAAGGGGCTGGGGAAAATATTCAAATTATCGATCATTCAAATTAACGAGTGTCAAATTATCGAGTCGACTGTACCAACAAATTAAGTGGTGCATAAACTTATTAGTGGGCCCCCTTGTTTGATGTAGCCCCAGGCTGTCATAAAATGTCAACCTTCACTGGCCATGGTATATGAAAAAGCTGAAATAGATTTCGTGGTTTAACTTAATAATAATAAACCATTGCTGAATAGTAAAAAAATCATATAGTTCCATCATTTTTGTCTAGTGTCACGTTAATTTTATCCATAGACTAAAGGTTTATAGTAAAAAATTTAAACTAAGATGTCTTACGCGAATTGAACTGAAAGAAAGACTAGGAGTTATATGTACTTCATATGTATGGAATTAAACAAAAGTTTACTTATGTATTGTTAGATAGGTAGATTTCCACCTTAAAGGAGTTGATAATAGATGAATTGGTTTTTAATACTTGACATAAATAAATATGTAAAGTGAGATATGGTATGATTTAACACCTTGTCCTCATATACAATATGACAATATGCCTGTCAGCTTCAGCTATGGTGGGGCTTCTGTAATATACATAAAATTTCACCTTATACAGGTTGTTTCAGCAAATGGAACACCTACTTAAATGAGTGAAAGGGCACAACACTAGTGTACAGTTACAGAAAGGAAAAAATCTTAAAAATGTAGTTTTAGAGTTATGACCATTTAAACTTTCACTTCTTATCACCATAATTTTGCATAAAACCAGGTGGAACATGTACAGTAAAAGATTTTAAATTGAAAATATTTTTTTAATTCATCTGGTATTGAAAAAACGTATGAAAACTAACTTCAGCAGTGACGTACTTTTGATATGATCCCCCCCTTAACAATGTTTACAAATTGTTGAGGTCATAAACTGTCAGCTGAACTTTATAAAAAATGCCAACTATCTGTAAGCGGGATGCGCGGTTGCTTTTTCGGCATTATCTGTGTTTGGTGGCATTATTAAAGGGCAACGAACTTACCAAATGTTTTATGCAAAGTTCAATCATTCTTAGTGTACAATGTTAAGGAGAAGCTCAACCAAAATTTTTTTTTCTTCCTGTTACTTTGTTATTATTAAATAATAAAATTATAATACATCTTAATTAAGATATATTACCGGTATACTATAACGGTTTCAAGCAGGTGTTCCGTTTGCTGAAACATTCTGTATAACTTTGGTCTCTTTTACAGTTAATTGTCTGGATGTCTTGGTTTCTTTGTTATTTATAAAAATAATTTCTGTGTTCTCTTACACCTTTCATTTAGGAACTAAATAAGCATAAATAATTTAAAAAATCAACAATTTATCAAACTATTTAAATGAAAATGGATTTCAGTGTGTGAATGGACACATATATGGCAATTTTTATTCTTTAAAGTAATAAATACTTCTTAGCCAGCTACATTATTATCTATATAATATTATAAAACCAATGTTCTTTTTTAAATACAGTTGTACATTATATCCTGGGAATCCTGGTTTTTTTTCTGAGTTTTCCTGAATTGATCACACGGCTGAAATAAGATGAAAATTAACCCTAACTCTTATTACGGCACAGTTGGTACTACATAACAATGTTCATACCTGACTATTCCATCTATTAATACCATTTGATTTTAAATATTGCTAACACAATCTTCTGCTATCTGTCCAACGTGAACTAAGTCGCGGGTGAATGCTAGTTATTAGTATTAATTTCAATAAATATATGTTTATTTTTAATACTTTAATTCTTTTTGATATTGAACAATATTTGGAGCACAGGCGCACGAGTTGAACGCCGTGGGTCCTCTGTACGGAATGGCTGGATGCGATTTATTTTCATTTTTAACTGGAGATGCCGACGACGCTGAACATCAGAAACAATTATTGCGCGAAGAAAAAGAGAAAGCCATGTTTTCTGGTAGAAAAAGCAGAAGAGAAAGACGAGCTCATCGGTAAGTTGATCTTCATGATAATGCAGTTTGCATTCCCTCATTGCATAATTCTAAACATAATATTTTTTGTTATATTGTTGAACAAACTTCAACATTGTCAAATAATACTATACACAAAATAAACTTTATGTTATGAGTGTTTAACAGATATGAAAGAATAACGTTGGAAAATTACTGTGTTCTATTAAGACACAACTAACCAGAAAATAATTTATATCGCAACTGGTTAAAATTATACATAAACTATACAAATAATGTCGATTTCCTGTCAATTGTCAAGTAAAACAAACGACATTAAGATAAGAAAATTGTGGATTTGGGAGTTTTAGGGAGTAGGAAATTTGATTCTTTCTGTACTTTCAGTGATAAAAAGCTTGCGACTCGCGTGATGTTTCCGCCGAGTTACGCTGCGCCTTCCACACAACCGGTCCGTTCACCAAGTCGATCGGTTAGTCGTACTCCCTCCCCAGACACCGGTGAAAATATACAGTTTATTACATCCTTTGGAGGTGAAGAGGACGAGGTTAAGCCACGTGAGTTTTTGTAAACCACACTATACCAATATTTATTTCCTCTTTATTTATTTGGGACTTTTAACATTCGCATATCAGCCCCATCATCTAAACATACAACTAGCTATTTTTCAGTCTGACTCTATCAAAATCCCTATCAAAATTATGATGGCTTCTGTGGTTGAGCGGGCTAAGTTTTAGCCGACCGAGTTCGCTGGAAACGTAAAAGGCTCCGGGTTTGACCCCTGGCATGGTTAATTTCGGAAACAAACTTTGTTATTTAGTATAGTCTGGGTTCTGGGATCGGTCCCAGAGTGGTCCATTGTATATCAGCCATAACACAAGCGTAACTTGCTTAACTTGGGGATATACAATGTCAATATTATATATATTGTAACTCGTCAATATTACTTGTCTAAACCAATATTCGTGGTAGCAGAATGGCTAGCGCACGCGTTCCAGACTCAAAGGGCGCGGGTTCGATCCTGGCCGGAACGCATGCACCACTTAGTCACTTTTCTGATCTAATGTGCATATTGTTACAATTACCACGTGCTAACAAAGGTGAAAGAAAACATCATAATGCAACTTGCACATCGAGATAACCGATGTGTCAATCCTACCAAGCCGCCTTGGACAAGCGTGGCGGGTATACTGTCCGTTCCCCCTATAATGGGAGGCCCGAGCCCAGCAGTGGGACAATTATGGACTGATATTATATAAGTCAATATTATAAAATCATTCTTATCTTATTATTATCTGGGCCCAAGAATCTATTAAAATGTATCTATCTTCTTAAAAATATTATCTGTTACGGGTATTTTTTGTTCATAATACAAAAAATTACTCTAATGGAATTAACTGTTTTACCAATTAAGATATCGATAGCTTTGTTTTAATACTTTTCAAACAATATTTTTACAGCCTTACCTTCGAAACCACTCTATGCAGAGAAGTTGAAACAAAACCTCAAAAAGGCACAGTTGTATTCGGAAGTAGCTCGCAAGCCCCGAGCACGGTAATAAAAAGTTAACGTTTTTACTCTAGTATATAAGAAATCTTTTTACTTGTCACCTAACAATCCAAATTGTCAGTCTTACTATTATTATTTAAAAAAAAAATTGTCACACTTTCCTTTTATGCTCATGCTCCACCTGCAGTTAGTATTAGTGACTGACCAAATGCAACTTAAGTTAAAAATAACGCTTTATACCCTTGCCTATTTTATTTATTTTTGTGACACAGTCACTAACACTGACATTGTCCCAGGTGTAGCAGTGGCATTAGGATTATGGGCTTTTTGTTTGTTTCTCTTATATTTATTATCTACACATATTATTACAATCTAATGCAAATGTTTAATATTGTCTGTATGAAGTTTTATGTGTATTAGAATTAAAAAAATAAAGTATTTCAGGTCAAAGTGTACAGACAAACGTCGTATTCCGATCGGACCGCGAGGACCAAACTCGAGGTCGCGGTCATTTTCAAAATCACGTTCAAGTACTTCAAGGTCACGTTCGAGGTCAAGATCCCGATCACGTGTATGGAGAAGATCAGTCTCGAAGTGTCGTTCTTACTCGAGATCAAGT
The DNA here is from genome assembly GCA_039645545.1 of Dendrolimus houi. Taxonomy (NCBI): domain Eukaryota; kingdom Metazoa; phylum Arthropoda; class Insecta; order Lepidoptera; family Lasiocampidae; genus Dendrolimus; species Dendrolimus houi. The sequence continues at coordinate 14,441,869 of CM077132.1, forward strand.
TCAAGATCTTCAAGGTCACGCTCGAGGTCATACAGCCCATATAGAAGGACGAGGTCAAGGTCACGTTCCAGGTCCCGTAATTATAGGAGTAAACGTTCCAAGAGTCCAAAGTATGTATCTTGCTGATTTATGCTGAGTTTCAATATCTTATCCATTTGTTTGGTTTATTTTATTGTTCATTACAATTTGACATAAACTCCATACAATTAACGTTAATTTCTGCCACATTCAGAGTCGGATAATGGTATATTAACCTTAAAGAATAGAGATCGAAATTCACATTTCACCCTTATTTAAATTTGTGCCTCATATTTATTACTAACAACATAAAAAAAGAGAAGTTATCAGTTAAAATATGATAATAAAACTGCTCTTTAAGTTATTTAGGTTTCACTTTGTATTTGTTTATAGTGAAGATTAATTGTCTAATGTTTTTCAGTCACAGTGGTTACAGAAAACGTAACTCCAGGTCGATGTCTTATGAAAGGTAAGCCTTTTAAAATTTATTTGATTTTATGTAGCACTGTGGTTTGTGTTGCAGCGAAGGTGAGTTTTATTTGATTGTCTTGAAATAAAAATAATGTTAGACACTTTTTGTTTTAAGTAAATATAATTTCAAAATAGTCCGTCCAGTCGTTTGGGGCGAAGAAAGGGGATACCTGGAAAGTTTTCTGGGAGTTTTGAAAATGGGTAATTTTATAGATTTCGATGAGCTCTTTCCTAATGTCAATTTTTCCACCTTGTATCCTTGCCGCTGGTGTCGCTATATTGTAAAAAAGGCACCTAATAACAATTTTTTTAATTAGTTTAGTTAATAGCTGATATTTTTTATGCAGTAGGGTTAACAAGTCTACTACATAAAAAATATCAATGATATGTAATGATCTTTAAGAGCATATGTGTTTAATTTATATCTAACACATCATAAATTAAGCATATACTGCGTTTAATATTTTTAAGTTCGAGAAGAGGTAAAGAGAATTTGGTCGTATTTATGATATCGACGCAGATATCGAAAATGCAACTTTGAAATTACTGAAAAGATACATACATATATATATATATATATATATATATATATATATATATATATATATATATATATATATATATATATATATATATATATATATATATATATATATATATATATATATATGCAGCTCTACAGCTAGCTATATCCCAGGTCAAAATATAGATTACTTTTTATCCCGGTAAAATATCTATATGTTTCTATGGTAACAGCAATGAAACAAGCGCGCCCACCCAGCCGGCGGCGCCGCGCTACTACGGCCGCAAGAAGGAAGATAACTCCTCCAGCGAGCTGTCCATAGACTCGGACTCCAGTGGTGGCAGTGGCGGGAAAATCAAGTGAGTGCACCTCTTACATACTTGTACAGTCGTGGTATGAAAATGTTCGCCAATTTTCAAATTGAGTCATTTAACGTTCCGCGAGCACATGTTACCTTTTCAAGCTAAGTCACAGAACAGACACAAATTTAAAATTAATTAAAAAATTATGTTTAACTGTTTGACAATAAAGTTGAAAATTATCAAAATTGTTTGATTTTCTAATTTGTCTAAGAAAATTCAGATTGGTTAGAGATGTAAAACCTGTTTATTAGTTTTAATATTTATGTTAAGCGTAGTGATTATATCCTCTTTGTTTCTTATTATTAATCTCAGCGTCTGTCATTGTCAACATTGCAATTTTCTTTTTTCACGTTTCTAAACTTTATAAACTTAACATTTATTAAAATGTTGGCAGTATTGTTTCTTGTACTCATGCAAGCAAAAATCGACTTCAAGGTGCTAAACATTTTCATCCCGAGACTGTACATAGTGAATTGTGTTGACTTAACTTCTTGTGTGCTAGCTGTTGGAGCTCTCTGTATGATCACACTAAGACTAACTAGACTGTATAAGCGTAGTAGTCCCTGTTTATTTGACGTGGTAAATAATACAGGTAATAAGTTAAATAATGATTACAATGTATCTTATACAGGTTGAACTTTTCAAGTGGGCATTCAGGGCGGGCCAAAGCCTAAACTATGCTAGATAGCGAAAAGCACTTAAAGGAGTCTCAAGGCCAATTTTCACAAAAACTAAAATACAAACAATAAAAAAAAAATATAAGACTGAACACGTTAACGAAACAAAAGAAAGTAAAATCCACCTATCGACAAAATCCACAATCACTACTTAGTTGCCAACCCAATATTTATCACGTAGTTTTGTTCCGACTTCCTCTGGAATGGCTGTAACGAGCTTAATAATACTTGGCAGAAAATTGCATTTTACGATTTTTTCGTTTAAAAATTCTTATAGGATGCCATAGGATCCTTTGTACAGATGCAATTGAAAAATAAAAAATATGTATAATGTCCCATAAAAACTTGGTGTAGTGAAATTACAAATAATAATTTTAAACGGTAATCACACGTAACTGACGGATGTTAAAATCATTCTACTTTAATATATACGATATTTCACTTGTATGGTTTTTTGCGGGTTCCATAATCAATTTACCAAAAACGACAACTTTATGATATTAAATTATATTTCAATGTATCGAGAGAGTCAATTTGCCCGCTGTCGGGGGAACACATTTATGTTAAACCTTTAGCTATAAAACGTGTTTTTCACGTATTTCACGGCCTCTGTGGTTGAGCGGGCTATGCATTACAACACATAGGTTCCGGGTTCGATTCCTGGCATGGTAAATTTCGGAAACAAATTTTCTCCTGGGTCTGGGTGTTTGGGATCGGCACCAGAGTAGCCCATTGTATTAATTAATTTAATTTTGGGATATATAATATGTTTGTCTGCCGATTATTATTATAAAACAACCACGAGCCACCATCCTAACAGTTCGACACCCTTACGGAACTTCACTGCGCGCGGTCCGAAACGAACTTCAGGTCTTAATATTATTATATTTTCAATTTCAGATCAGCGTTGGGCAATAAATCCAATACAAACCAGAATCAGTTACGATTGTCTGGATCCAGCTCCAAAGTCAGTAAGAATCATTTGTTTTCACATTTGTACGCTTACAGTTAGCATTTTTGCCACATTAACTACCTTTTCAGAAACCGCCGTGTTCACTTTCTTGTAAATTAAATTTCACACAATAGTATTTTGTTGATACAGTTTTGATCCCTGTATTTTGGTAATACACCGCGGATTATTTCTACAATTTAAAGTTAACGAATAGAGATAGTGTATGTATTATGTATACAATTAACATATGAATATAAGTACCTACGTTTTAATATTTTTATCTGCGATTGGTTTGACTTTTTATGTAATTCTGAGACTTTGACTACTTTTTAGTAGTTACTTAAAAGTCAATTTAAAACGCACTAGAAACGATTAAGGCGGTGTGATTAGTTAAATCTATATTCGCGAAGATCTAAGTAAAAAATCCTTTATTCACCGATATTTTTCTTGCTGTGAAATATTAATTTAAATCTCAGAAAAAAATCCCATTTCGATTATATTTGAAATGTTCTATGTTCCGTTTGCATAAAAATATTCCAATTGCTTTGGAAAATTGAAAGTTTTTTATTATGTGATATTTATAATGCTAGAATCCTATGCTAGGTAACAGATATTGCTAGGTTTGTTATAATATATCGTAAAATCATCGGCAATATCTATATAATTCAAACTCCTATATCTCCGTCGGTAACAAAGTATTGAAAACACTTTTATTTGTGTGTGTATACATAGCAAATAAAAGAAGTGCTAGCTAACGAGGCGTTTTGTATCCAAACGGACGACAGTATCGAATATTGATATTTACCTGCGATATAAATATATCGATTTTTTTTCTTTTCATCACTAGTGTAACAGTTTTATTTATATATAAATGTGAGAATATATTTAATTAGTACATTGAAATTATTAATATTTCCATTTAAGCTATGTAAAGCTAAAAGATAACAAATACTACATAACTTAATGAATTGATTTAAGTATCTATTTATGAATATTTTTACTTACATAGGCAGTTCTCAGTAAAGAGACTGCCTGTTAAATATGGGATTTAGGTATTTAAATGAAATTATATTGCAGGTTCCATCTAAGGAAACACTATCCCTAAAGGAGAAACTGAAGAGGAAAATGCAGGCTCAGCTATCAAGGCAACGTGAGTTTTTTTTATGACCAACAATTAGCATGTAATATTCCTATATTTAACAAATAAAGCTTTTAGACATCATCTGTATTCTTAGTGCGGGTCTTTTTACTACTCGATCACGTTCAAGTTAACGCAAGTTTGGATGGGAATGACTTAGCGCCATGTCATGAACGTGAAGGGATACTTAGATCGTATCATACAAAATTGCGTTAACTTGAACGTGATGGACTAGTAAAAAAAAATACTCGCACTAGGGCGTGAGACTAAACGCTATAAAGTCGTATGGGTTTTGATAAGACATAGGCGCCGCGACAAAACGGCACCGGAGTGACAATTTCACGATTTTACTAATATTGTTCAAACCTTAGGTTTCTAGTAGACTGTATTTATTTGACTGGTGTATGCATGCCCTTATAATGAAAAGGCATTTCACTTGAACTGTATATTAATTGAATAATTATTATATTACAAAGCAATAGTTCAATAGCAACTGACAATATTATTCGACACATAAAGATTAATTACAAAATAATGAGGCTTCCAAACAGTCAGTGTTGGTGTAGGTTTCTTACAACTGTATTTAAATCTACTTTCATCTATGTTTGCTCAAACAAACACAAACAACTTGGGTACCTAAAATTGTACACTGCAAATCGGGATTAAATAGCCAGAATTCAAAGATGCGACACTACCTCTTTTTTACTATCATTTTTTATATGCTAACAATTTAACTAATGGTTTTACAGAGCTTAGTTATTTTTAAATACTCTATATAAATATAGTATGGAAATTGTTTAAAACTCAATCAACGTCTCACTGCCGCACGCGCCGCGCGCACCTGGCGGATGTCTACCTGGGACATGACAAAACTGATGTGCACCAGCGGATGTGATCTATGACATCATAACTTGCTACGCTCCTACGAAAGCTATGTCGGCTTCGGCGTCTTGTAAGACGACAAAAAGTATCTCGGTCGAACTGATTGAACTGCTCTATTCCAGTGCGGGCTGACAAGCGCGCGGAAGCGGAGCGCGTGGAGCGCGAGAGCCGGCGGCAGGCGCGCCGCGACGAGGAGATGAGGGAGCTGGCCATTAAGCTACGCCGCAAGTCTGTATCAGCTACTGCTATCCTTGCACATGCATACCTTTTACTCCATTCATTTATATTTACCCAGTTATCAGGATGTCACTAATTTATGCCGGATTTCCATTCGGAATATCCTTCTTTTATCACTCGTTTACTTACTATTTATTCAATTCCTTACAGTTTTACACAACTTATAATTCCGATCGGCAAATTTCGTTTGCGGCAGAAATGTGCAGAGTGGTTCCTATACTGAAGATTCACAATAACGAGAAGAACGAGGAGGAATCAAAAAGTAGTGAGAATGAGATAGAATATAATGACTATTGATAACTTAATTTATTTTTCAACATAGGAGTCTCTACACACCGAGTCCAGTGCTTTTCCAAGGCTTCAATCCCTTTCAAAAAAAAAGTTTTGTCCTGGTCGTGCAAAAAGCTCTCCACGGCATCCATCACCTCGTTATCGTCTTCGTACCTGTTTCCCCTTAATTATTCTTTCAATTTGGGGAACAGATAAAAATCGCTAGGTGCCAGATTTGGTGAATAAGGGGGATGGTCAACCAAATCGAAGCCAGCTTTCTGAATGGCAGCCATCGCAACTGCCGACCTGTGCGCGGGTGCGTTGTCATGATGAAACAGCACGCCCCTTCGAAGTTTCCCTCCCTTTTTCTCTTTGATGGCATTCCTCAACTTGGGAATTAAAGCTGCATAATATTGGCCTGTTAATAGTGGTTCCACGCTCCAGGTAATCAATCGATAATATCCCTTCCGAGTCCCAAAATATTGAGGCCATAATCTTGCCAGCCGATGCCACGGCACGAAACTTTTTCGGGGTCGGTGATGATGGCAGTTTCCATTGCGAAGATTGCTGTTTTGTCTCGGGATCAAAATGATGAACCTATGTTTCGTCCATTGTTACGAAACGAGACAAAGTTTTCAGAATCTTCTTGAAACTTGTCCAACAATATCTTCGAAATTGTCAAGTCGATTTTGTTTCCAACTGTCGGTTAACATTCTCGGCACCCATCTTGCGAAGACTTTTCTCATATTCAAAGATCGTTTCAATATGGATGGAATACTTCCATTGAAAGAAGAAATGCCCGTTTCTTGAATTAAGTATCGGATGGTAACTCTTCGATCGCTGAATACAATTTTCTCGACTTTCGCAACATTTTCTTAGGCGACTGACGACGATGGACGGCCGCAACTATGTTAGTCTTTCGTGCTCGTTCTCCCTACTCGAAATTGAAAAGCCCACTTTGCGATAGTGAAATACGGCGGAGCAGACTCTCCTAATGTTGCCTCCAAATCGCAATGAATCTTGCGTCGTTAACTTTTTTAAACAGAGGTATTTAATAACGGCTCGCACTTCGTTTTTCTCCATTTTCGAGAACACGTTCCGACACGAAGCAAACAATTGACTACATTCAGAAAAAAACAAAAGAGAATCGAAGATTTTTTGCTATATATCTGAGCTATGCCTGCCATTATTTATTTATTTTCTTACCAAGGAGTTTGTCGTTCTTACTACTTTTTGATCCCTCCTCGTATACTAAACTTTATTCGCAAGCGGAAATGGCAGTGTTGCTTGTTATGCATTTGTCAGCTCAAGCCGACAAATAACAATAATAATCTGAAATATTATAATCAAAGTTTATTACACTAGAATTATTACAATTACAATATTAAATACAGCACAATAATACACAGAAATATTAGGACAACTCCAAGAGTTGCGTCCACGCTTGTCAGGTGTCGAGCAGCAATTTGCCCTCAAAGAATACTGCTATTATTGGACCGTAATTATTGACCATAATATACTATGTGCTCCTTGTCCAACAGAGCTTTCGCTCTCTTCAACCGACGAATGTAGAATGTCCCGTCTAGGCGTTTTCACCTCCTTTTATATTGTCGAACCAATAACACAGCGTTCACCCTTTAAAGTGCAGGTACTTTAAGAAAAACATAAGTAAGTAAACAAAATTTAAAGTCACAGTATGTTCTTAGCACGGCAAATACATAGTTTCAATCTATTAAATACCTTCATATTACCTAACACATTCTTAGCTCTGTTCCGCTTACACAATTCGTACATTCGCGCGCTACTAAAATTCGTCTTCTTCGCAGGTACTTCAGGAGGAATTATTAGTTGTGTAAAACTGTACTACTGGTTAACTAATTCCGTTGGGTCAGCGACCCAAAATGTGTCTTGGCCTCCAAAACGAGAACACGCCACCCTTTTCTATCCTGTTCAGTTTCTTGCCAGTTGTGGGCATGAAGTTCACATAGGTCAGCCTCCATTCTGTCCTTCCACTGGCATTTGAGAGGACAGACCGGACATTGTCTAATCCAATCATCCCAAGTAGGCTTTTAATTATAATGAGCCAGCGGAGACAGTGAGAGACTACTGTTTAAAGTTTGACGTGAAGTCCATACAAGTAATATTAATTTACTACCAATGTTAATGCCCTATTTGCACGACAACAAACATGAATGAGCTGAGAAAAGTGTATCAAATGTTCAAATAAGTTGTATTTATATATTCGCGCTGTCCAGTTCTCTAGCCACTTTTCTTCGCCGGGTAAGTTGGCACAATGTAAATGAGGCATTACGGTTGGTGGCAATTTGACATTACTCATATGAATTTCATGTTAAACTTTAACCAGTAGTGAGGCATTTATTTAATAGTAAGATCTAGAAACCGGGTTCCCAAAGTCAAAGTAATTTATTTTGTTTATACAGGCATGAATGATGAATCATAAGCGCCTTGTAAAATTATAACTGATAACACTCCTAAATTTAATATTTTTAAAGGATGTTACAATACGCGCAAAACTTAAATGCGCATCGAGTGAAGTTAGTTGCGTAATATTCCGCAGTTCCGGTTTAATGTTAACTTTTATTACACCCTACAGTGCATTTTACGAAATGAACTTGCATGTGAGTCTGGATATCAGCCGAGCGAGAGCGCAAGATTCCTTTCTCCGCGCTGTCTGTGAATCTTTAACTGTCTTCTCCGCTATGACTTTTACGGAGTTCAAGGACACATTTAAGTTTTACTTGTACTATACAAGTATTTCTTCTCTTGCGTTTAGATATAGAAAAACCGTGTTAGACTTTCAATTAATATTTAATTATTGTAGTCAGTCAAATATCTAAGTAATTTTTTTTTTTAAATTGTTATGTTGGTTGGATGTCTGGTGATGTTTGTTACATCAATATGCAAGATAAGAAAGACCCTCTATAAATGTAGGATTTAAGACTAGTTCAGAGTTAGATGATTTTTGTGGACGATTCTCATTCCTACTAGGAATGACAATCGTCTTACTCCGTCGTACTTCCAAGTTTAAACTAATATATTATTTCATACATTTTTTAAATGCAGGCAACGTGAAATGAGGCATCAGCAGAACAGGCGGTCCAGTGATGATGATTCTGATAGAAGTCATAGTGAATCTTCCTCGAGGTACGTAACATGATGGCTAAGTGCGTGTTGTTCTACCAACGCAAAGGTTTCCATAGCAGCGGCGAACATGGGTTTTTATCATTTACCTACAGAACCCGTAATATTAGCATTTAATCGTAAATACCCCATAATTTTTTAATAGTCAGTACTTAGTAATAAACTGTTTTCCGAATTAAGAAAAAGTTATTCAACAAATTTTTCATTGAAAGTATTTTTTCTTAAACTTTACCACTTTCAATTTTTTCAGCATTTGCTTTCCTCATGATTAATGTTAAGATAGTTATAGATTACACTTTACCACATTTCGATTAAATAGATCTAATAAATTTTCGAGGAAAACAGCTGTGACTTATGTAGACAGATGAACCAACTAAAATGACGATTTCACGAGGTGTTAGTGTTGGTGATTACGAAACCCTAAAAAGACCTACAGCTTTGTGCATGTTTTAATGATGTCTAATTAATACAAAATTCACAAAACTTATTTACAGAGGTTCTCAACCATCCGAGAAGAAAAGAGATATCAGGAGCCATACAAAAAGTCCATCACCACAAGAAAAACGTACACAAGTATGGGAGTTACATCGTGTACCTACATCGACGTCGCATCATAATGAAAGTGCATATACAGACCAACGGAAACAATATGAACTAAATATGTACATTGATGGCAAAAAAGTCACAGATGAAGATAGACCGCAAAATTATCCAAACAGATTCGACAAAAGTAAAGAATATGGACGCAGTTATGACAGTCAAAGTCATTACGACAGTGGAATCCGACAAGACACTCAAAGCCGTTATGACAGTGGAACTCGACATGACAGTCAAAGTCGTTATGACAGTGGATTACGACACGACAGTCAAAGTCGTTACGACAGTGGAACACGACACGAAAGTCAAAGTCGTTATGACAGTGGAACTCGACACGAGAGTCAAAGTCGTTATGACAGTGGAACTCGACACGAGAGTCAAAGTCGTTATGACAGTGGAACTCGACAAGACAATCAAAGTCGTTATGACAGTGGAACTCGACCCGAGAGTCAAAGTCGTTATGACAGTGGAACTCGACAAGACGGTCAAAGTCGTTATGACAGTGGAACTCGACCCGAGAGTCAAAGTCGTTATGACAGTGGAACTCGACCCGAGAGTCAAAGTCGTTATGACAGTGGAACTCGGCCCGAGGGTACAAGTCGTTATGACAGTGGAACTCGACAAGACGGTCAAAGTCGTTACGATACACAATCTCAGGATAGATGGGATAGTAAAAGTTTTCCAGATAGGAGAAGAACATTTCTGAATAAAGGAAGTTATAGAGAGGGTTTTAAAAACAATGAAAGTTATAGAGGCGTTTCCACTTCGAGAGATAATCATACAGATAGCAAAGAAATGTACAATACGAATAAAGTGAAACTTGTAGATTATTGAGATTGTATAAAATAACTTTATGAATAAATGTTCATAATTAAGAAGAATTGCAGTACTCCTTTGGTAATCAAATGAATGGTAAATTTGGCATGTTTTTATTTAAATAAATAGTTTTTTTGTTTAAAAACATTTCTCTTTGTTTTGTTAAGAATTGGATAAAAATTTTAACAATTTCAAACACAACCAATGTATTTGTCAAAAGAAAACAAGCTGTTTTGTTTCGTTTAAAAAGGAATAGGGAAGCGAACATAATTGTTACAATAAAATTCTAATCTTTTTACATATACAGTGCAGACTCGCGTAAACCGGACTAATTGTTGTCGTAAGACATCGGATGATTGAATATAAGAAGAAAGTAATTTTTGCACATGAAAGATAACTTACTTTGTCCGCGTACATGTGTTTATTCAATACTAGAGTTTACCCCGCGGCTGCGCCGCGGGTCAACCTCTGGTGTGTATCTCTTGTTTAAAGAGCAGGCGGTACAGGTTACATTGTATTAAATTTTCATGGATTTGCCCCCGGAAGATTCACTTCATTTTATATCGCAAACTATACCATCCTCCGTCTATCTGTAAACTACATAAATGACAAAAATGACAAAATAGATAACATGGACCAAGTAGACCCAGTAGACCAAGTGGACCCAGTGGTTCAAGTGGACCCAGTGGTTCAAGTGGACCCAGTGGACCAAGTGGACGAAATAGACAAAATCACAAAACCTATCTTAGTTTCCGGGATAACCTTTACATAAATGTATCCCATTATCCGGTATAAAAAGTATCCCTTGGCCACCCTCGGTATTACAACTATATATGTACCGAGTTTCAGCCAAATCGGTTCAATAGTCTTTCCATAAAAGGATAACAAACAGAGAGACAAATATATTTTTATCCCGGAAACTATACCATTTTTCGGGATAACAAATATCCCATGTCCATTTACGGCATCGAAAATATATGTAATTATATATTCTGAGTTTCAGCCAAATCAGTCCAGTAGTTTTTCCGTGAAAACGGAACAGACAGACAGAGTTACTTTCGCATTTATAATATTAATAAGGATAATAAAAAAATATCATCCAAAATATATGTTTATACAAGAGATTAGGAATACATTTTCGTACGTCCGAATGTACATGCGACGTGTCGGTGGACGCACGGATTGAACTATATTTTGATCGCGATCGCTAATCTGGATAATCCCGAATCCGTTCAATTGAGGTCCGGATAATCGCGAATCCGTTAAATTGAAGTCCGGGTTATCGCGAATCCGTAAAGTTGAGGTCCGGATAATCGAGTCTCCACTGTAAAGAAACGTGTTAAAATAACATCTTGTAACTTTTAAAATATGATAGAAATAATTACTTTTCAAACAATTATTAATGGGCTATTTGGCTCCTAGATACCCTCGAATAAAATCTAAGATGCTGCGACTTTTTATTAGTTCCCCTATTACTGTTATTCCAAAAATTTATTGTTACGCCCCTAATCCACCTGTGTTAGTGTTAGTAACTGTGACCAAATGCGACTTGCTTATAGCGTTAAAAAATAACGCGTTAATGTTAGTAACATTAGTGTATATACATGAGTTATCTATCAATGTTTAAAGTCATTAACGATGTCATCTAAAATAATGCATTAAATTCTAGCTTACATCTGCATGACACAGTCACTGACTACTACACGTTAGTACATCAACTCAGGTGGGGCAGAGACATTATGAATTAATTATTTGACTTTTAAATGAAGGAAAACTTTTTTGTTACTTTGAGTCCGCACCAAATTAACTGCACAGGCCGTATAATATCTATATATATGAAATTGAAACTGGTATTATATGAAAAAGAGCCTCTGTTGGAGCCAATTATTAGTAATTAAGAGTAAGAACGGCCATAAAATTTGGCACGGATTACAAGTTTGTTTTGAAAATGACCTATTTTTTTAAACTTTATTGTTCTTCGGTAGCTATTACTTATGTACCTTCTGTATATCTTAAGATATAGATCACGATAGCTATGCAATTGTTTATACAAAACAGTAATTTTACTGAACTCATAGCTGATAAGTATATCTTTTAAATTTAAATCCACTACATATTTATATTTTTAATTCATTTCATACTTTCTATATTCAGTGAGTTTATCGTATAGATTATTTGATTTAATAAATATTATAATGATTTATTACTTTAGTTTTAATTAATGGGCGTTCTTTGAGACTTCGTCAGCGTAACCTTGATATTTATTACAAAATTGAATCTTACAGGTTGCTTATTGAAAGTTGTAATTCTATCACCGCTTCCAAAGTATAATTGAGTTATATCCCTCCCACAGGTACCTTTAAATATTTTTTTGAGGGATAACAACGATTATATTAAGAAACTTAACTAGTGTCATACATAGGAATGTATGATGCTTGTTATACCTTTTCCACCAAGTCCTGGTATTTATGTTCTTGTAATAATTAGATCTAAATTGGCTTGCATATCGCTAAAAGCAATTGAGTAAAGACCGCAATCCGAAAGCTGCTATGAGGTGTATTTGTAAACACAATTTGTATTGGTGCTTCTTGTTTTGATAAATGTAATGAATTAAGTAATTTTTAAAACTAGCAGTTTATGCATGGTATGTACAGGTTTAAAGCAATGGATTTGCGCCCGGGTGCCACGCATCCCTTGCACCCCCGGCTAAAGACGGCCCTGTATATTAGGCCCAAGATATGTTGATATCCTAAGCCTAGCGAATGACCATTGGTGTGTACATCATTCATAGGGGTACCCAATGCATACCAATGGTCTGATCAAAACCACGTCGGTTGTAGTAAAGAATCCCGATGATAGCACGAAGTGGAAAATGAAAACTGGGAAAGCGAGTCCGTGGTTCTGAACACACCTGGGAGTTAATTTCTTTTCTTGTGAAGCTGGCAAGTAAGCAGACTGCCCATCTAATGAAGTGGTTACTGAAGCCAACGCTTTGCCAGCATTTAGGATGGAATAGAAGGGGTCGGATAAAGGTCTGAAGAATGGGATAGGGAGAGAGGGGTGTGATTTTATTCGCATTCTACGATTCTATTCGCTTCCTAAATTATTATGCTAACCAAATAAAAAGAGTGAATTTAACATTATGCTATTTGTTATTTATCTAGGTCCCAGAGAAACCTAAGGATACGAAATATTTATAAAATCTTAATATCCGTCTGTGAATCTTAAAAAAATTGTTGTGCGTATCTGAATAAAATTTAGTAGAAGCTAGTGTGTTATATATGTCACGATCACGACCTACAGACGCTTTGCTGCAAAGAGTAATTATTTGCCAATGCGTAAATCAATGTAGGTAATTACTGAATAATAAATACAAAATATTCCGTAATTAAAGCTCTATATTTATTTCCTGGCTACTTTGAAACAAAATTTCATCACATAGCCTCGTAGCGCCCACGGTCCTTAAAAAAGTACTTCAATAAAATAGTGAATAAAGCCCAACACCAAATCCAATTTCGTCAAATGAACGCCCAGGTTACTATTCTAAGTACCCCAACTTTAACCATTACTACTAATTCCAATTTACCAACTTTTTATAAAATGATGTCTCCGAACGTATGTTTGATGTTTTTATTTGTCTACGACCAAGCAACAGTGCCAACAAAAACAAAAGAAATTTATCTTTCTTGACTTAACATCGAACAAGATCGTCGAATGTGAAAATAAATCTTAATTTATTCATGAAATATTTACGATTTGTGTTGATACGCTTATCAAAAATAGATGCTTGTATACTATATTTGCTGTTTACATCAAAACTTTATATGGATCTGAGATATAGTGAAAATTATCTTAATTCTAAATTTAAGACCTTTTAATAGACTTTGGGTTAATAAGGACTATCAGGATTGTTTCGAATGTTTTAAATAAATAATAATAAAATAAATGTTTCTATTAATTTCAAAAGGATTTTTTGTTTATTAAGGTTATTAAATTAGTTTTCAAGTTTAATTTCATTTTTTATTTTTTGAAGGTAGTTAGAAAAAATTGATGTTGTAAATGTTTGTTGTTTGAAGTTTAGTGCTTGTGACCCAAAGGCCTACCAAAAGATTTTTGTCCTTATTTTTCTTTCTCCAACTTCACCTGATAGATACAAGAAAAAATATCATACTCGTGAGATTACTGTAAGATACAATTTTTAAAGTTCAAAGTTTGGGTTTTCGCCACTGAAACCTTTTTTAAGTACTTTGAGCGTTTAGTTCTTGAAAGCGTTGAAAAACTTGATAGCAGAGCTGCCACTTTTACTTCCTTTATTTTGCGTGGAACTTCTTTTATAACTTCCATACGCGTGACAGAGATGAAACTATTTTCCCGTGTCATCTTCGAGTCGCGTGAGACATCTTTAGATAGTTTTGATAGATAATGATGTTCCTTAATAATAATATTTATACAAAGGTCCATAATAGGGCGTGATGGTTAGCGCACGCGTCCCAAACTCAAAGGGCGCGGTTTCGAATCCGGACCGGAACGCATGCACCAGTTTTCTGACCTAATATGCATATTGTTATAATTACCATGTGCTAACAACGGTGAAGGAAACATCGTAACGAAACTTGCACATCGAGAAATCGATGTTTCAAACCTACCAACCCGCCTTGGACAAGCGTAGCGGGTATATCGTCCGTTCCCCTATAGTGGGAGACCCGAGCCCAGCAGTAGGGGCTGTTATCTATAAAGGTCAATAGGCGACGGTAACCATTTCCCATCAATGCCCGGTTTCTATATATTACTAACCCTTCATTGGCCACACTGGCATACTAATTAATAATGGTTAAAATTTGATATAAGCTCTATACAAGTAATATCAATATTAAACTGATGGTAAGGCAAGTGAATGGACAGTAACAGCCTGCCTGTTTGCCCGCTTCAGAAAATAAGAAAAAATCCTATTTCAGATACTTTTTTGCAAAATCGAAAATCAATCTAGAACTTTCCATACCATGAAAATTTTTGATAACATTCAAGACGTTGCAGCAAAATAATACACTTTACAAGAATCGTTAGGTAGTTTTTTGAGGCATGTATTAAATTGTTTTTAGGATACCGTAACCGAATAACAAAAATCGTCGGAACATTCATAGGTGGATATCTCTATGCTACGGAAGCACTAACTCTGCGTGGCTTGACACGCACTTGGTCGATTGTTCATCTAAAGAAATAAGTCTAAAAATGAACTTGAAATAAACGTCTTTATTACATATTTATTATCATAATAATATAAAGGCACTCTGCATTAAAAACTACCTTATCATAAATTTTAATTAATATTTTATAATATGTACACCTGGCAGTCGTTACAAATGTACCTACAATGACATTTGGTTTTATTTTGTACGCAAGGCATTTTCTTTTGAAACTTCATATCATAAGTTGGGGCAAGTTTAATTATATAGGTAATAAAACGTGAGCCATTCATTCCAGCCTGAGGTGTGAAACACACCAGACCACCACAGACAAACGTGGCGGATATAAGAAATTTCGCCTCATTTAGTATAACTGTAGGTATCTGATGATAATTGTAATATTAGTAAAATATATTTCTATTTTGCGAGCATTTTGTGTTGTAATCAGACATGTGCGCCGCATTGAAAAACGGTGGTGACGGCGCGCTGGAGATTTTCAGTCAGCGGTGGCGTAACAATTTCAGGCCTTTTTAAGTTCTGTATTTAAATGTACTTCATTTATGTTTGCTTCGAAAAATAGTCTAGTAATAGGTTTATAAATATAAAAATAGTATGGAACTTGTTTACAACGCAATCATCTTGCTACCACGGCGTGGCGCAGATGTCTAATTGGAATCTACACGCGGTTTCCTAATTTCTCATTTTTTATGACAATATTTTAACTACTAGTGCAGTCTTAACTACTGGCGCGTTCTCAACTACCAACAGGTGCGTAGGTACGTTATGCAAATGTTTTGAAAACTAATTCATGCTGGCCGTATAGACATTTCAAGATAAATTTAATCGCTAAGCGTGTCGACGTCCACCTCTTCGTTATCTTCGTTAGGTGAGTCTTGGTCTCTGCTGGGGATACCGGTAGTGGATGCCACGCCCCCTCTGCCTTCTTTCGTGTGCCGCCATTTCATGCGACGATTTTGAAACCACACTTTGACCTGGTAACAGAATCGCATAGTTTTATAATGCTATAAGTAAGACGTATTCGGGCACAGTCACTAACATTAACATTATTACTGAATAATAAAAAGTGAATTTAGTTTCAATAAAACATTTTGATTTTTAGGACGCTCAATTTTTATTGCCAAGTTGGCATGCAGGGAGACCGCCCACTTACTGGAAACTGGTTACCGTCACTTACAGACTTTTAAAAGACCAGGTGCAAAGCCAACGTGTTACCAGCCTTTAGGAAGGGATAAAGGGATGAAATAGGAGAAGGGGAAATAGGCCATCGAAACACTCACTCCTCGCACGAAATACAATTAGCTCACGACTTTTCCACGCCGATATTCTGTGAGAACACGGCATCACACCGATCGAGCCGGCCCTAAGAGCTGAAATCATGACAATGATTCCAGCGTGTCTACCACGTCAAAACCAATTTAATTAAATATTTACCAGTGCAGAAAGGAAGGTTGTCCGTAAGATTTTGGGTCCAACAAAGTGAGAAGATAGTAGCTGGAGAGTCCGAATCAAACTTGAAATCGAGAATCTCATGACCGAGCTCAACACAATAGGAGAAAACACATTGCCTCCATTAGCTCAGACACGTAGAAAGGATGGGGGAGGATCGCAGCGTGAGGAATATATATTTGGGACGGCCGGTCGGTCATTCAAAATATCGCTGAAAGGACAGAGTGGAGGCTGACCTGTGTGAGCTTCAGGCCGATAATAATTAGCAAGAAACTGCGCATGGCAGGGTGTAATGGCGTGTTCACGTTTCGCAGATCAAAACTCACTTTGGGAACGCTGAGCCAACGGAGTAAGTATTTACCTGTGCGTCGGTTAATCCTAATGTTGCAGCTAGCTGTCGCCTGTCTGGTTTTGTGATATATTTTTGAATTTGAAATCTCCTCTCCAGCCCTTTTCTTTGTAGATTACTAAAGACTGCTCGCGACCACGATCGTTTTCTCTTCCCGCTTGACGTAACGTCACAGCGAGGCACTGAAGAAGACTGAGGTGGTGACGATGAAGGTAGTGGAAGTCGGTAAACTGAAACAAATATTATTGTTTATTTCTATAATAAATCTATTTTTTACGTTGTTTGTACGCCACGTTTAAGCTAATATTTAAATATATTGATTAATTAAAAACTTCCAAGTCTACTGTATAATTAACTCCTTGTTTTTTACTGATTCTTCGACTTCTATAATTTTGTTTTGAAACAACAGACAAACATTATAATAGGTTTAGACTAGCAATTATAAAACAACTAAAATGGCGATGGTCAGGACATATGATCAAAGGCAAAATAGACAAAAGGACAAGACCAATTACAGAATGGTATCCAAGACAAGATAAACAAAGCAGAGGTAGACAAATTACAAGGTGGAAAGATGATCTTTAACAATAAGCAGGAGCTCTTTGGATGAGAACAGTAAGACGTAGATCGAAATGGAAGTCTTTAGAGGAGGCTTATGCCAGAGTACAAGTTGAAGAATAAGAGGTTGCCGGAAAATTGTGAAGAGTAGGGCGGGGTTAGTAGAGCATTAATTAATTTGTGATAGCTCCTAAACGAGACATCAAAACAGTTTATACCGTATCTTGATAAATAGATATTTTAATCCTGCTTAAAAGTGTCGGTAGATATTAATTTCTAATAATTAAGGTTTAAGAGCTACATGCGTGTATGTGAAGAATGTCAAATATGATCAACTTACCCCATTGGCTGGGTAAGTTGACCATAACTTTGCAGTAAACCAGCTTAACATGGCCATCTTGACTACGTTCACTACTTGACAGAAGAACTCTTCTAGAAACACTTTTCTACTTTTTTTTCATATATTCAAATATAATTGATACAGAATTCCTTGATGGTAGAATTATGCTGCTCTTCGTTCATGAGAGCCTTTGTTGCATTATTTAACTGGGGAAGAAAAACAGAAACTCCTATATTATTACTTTTAAATGTTAATATAAATAAAAATATATCTTCAAATGAAAGAAAAACATATCAAACTGTTTCGGTTTTAAGCGGAGAGATTATTTGAACAACCATTACTTATCTAATATATAGTATATGAAATTTCAATATTTTTTGATGTTATAAAAGGTTAACACTTAAGTACTTAATCAAAAACGGTCGATATTTGACGTGTATACAGGTTGGAATTTTTTAATGCCACCTGGAGAGAAAGTACTCTAAATAATAGAGATAGCGAATTTTACTCCAAAGAAATATTTCTTTATTTTTGAAAAGAAATAAAACTCCATTCAAAGTTTTTCGAAAATTCTCTTGCTTCACCCGGGAATCGAACCGACTAAAATCTGTAAAAATTACACCTGTAATTTTATTGCATCGATCGTTAGGGTCAATCACAAGGATGAAATCTCTCTAACAGTCTTGGTAAATTTAATGAAAGGAAAACCATGAAATCTGTACTTATAAATTCAATGGGTCAAGCTAAAGCACTTTTGCTCAAAGATCCATCTGTTTCTGTTTACTTATGCTAGTAATTAATAATTTATCATTAACGTTATTTAGCAATTAAAATGACAAATTAAGTACTATTCAGATAAGACGATTGCAATAGCACGTTGTTTGTAATGCAAACTCCTTTCTTAGATGCGACATAACTGCGTGTATGAGGTAGTCTTAAATAGTGAATGTTACATTAGAAAATAGCATTTGTTATTCATATTTGATTGTTTCACAAATTATTTCATATTTGTCTCATGGTAAAAATGGCTTATCAAGAACAATTTGATTTGACAAATTTTAGTTGGTTCGATTCCCGGGTGAAGCAAGAGAATTTTCGAAAATCTTTGAATGCAGTTTTATTTCTTTTCAAAAATAAAGAAATGTTTCTTTGGAGTAAAATTTGCTATCTCTATTATTTAGAGGACTTTCCCCCCAGGTGGCATTAAAAAATTCAACCTTGTAGAATAAATTGAAACCGAAACAATATCTTCACTTTTTTGTAGCAAAACTGTGTTTATAACTCAATTGATAAGTCGGCGTGGACAGTCGTCTGATGAATTCTTCTCTTAGGGCCGCAATTTTTTACTATTTGATAAATTTGTATAGGGTGTACAATTTTCGAAATATTTCGATTGCCCAACTTACCTCTACGTTCAACAAGCCCCTCTCTACCCTACGTTATTTATGAATATATGAAAATTTACAGTTAGCAATGATTTTTCGAGATGTAATGACTATGTACAGTGAAAAATATTGTTTAGCCCTTGGTGACGACATTATGGCAGCCACGCCTCATTTATTTCTCGCAATCACACTACATCATTATGTAGCGGCGTATACAGGCTGAATGTTCAAGTGGGCCGTCAGGGCCAAATCCCTGCTTTACGAAACAGCGAAAAACACTCAAAGAAGTCTGGAGGCCGATTTTGATGAAAACTAAAATAGTATCATTGGATTTTTGAAAAATCAATTACCCTTGCCAGGAAACGAATCACCTAATTTTGAAAAACAAAACACGTTCTGTATACTAAATCAATCATAATGTTGCTTAGGATCAATTTCGGTGAAAAAATATCAAATTAAAGGATATTTTGTTATTGGATTTATCTATATAAGTTAGTACATAAGTTAAGTTGAATATATATATTGATAAATAGTTTTGCGTTTGACCATGATCACACCTAATATTAAACGATGATGCGGTCGAAGATGAAGCACGCTTACCTTGAAACCTATTCACACGAGGAAGACTCGTTGGAGTGATTGTACTTTTCGGGAAACACATGCGCATTTCATAGCTCTACCATACGCATAAGGAACATGGAGACAAAACGCTTGTAAAATATATATTCAAGTAAAACAAGATATACTATAATATAATAATAACAGTCCATAAACGTCCTACTGCCGGGTTTAGACCTCCCGTTTATAAGAGAGCGGAAAGTATACCCGCTACGCTTGTCTAAGGTGGATTGGGGGATTGACACATTGGGTATCACGTTGTTCAGTTTTCATTATGATGTTATCTTTCACTTAGCACGTGGCAATTGTAAAATATACCATGTACATTAGAATAGAAAACTGCATAAGCGGTGCATGCTTTCCGGGCAGGATTCGAATCCGCGTTTTTTGTGTTTAGGACGCGCGTACGCTAATCACTAAGCATTTTTTGCATAGATATTATTATACGTACCTAATTTTAGATAGATAGATAAATAACACTTTATTATACACCAATACAAAAATGAACTTAAAGACTAAAATTATATCTAGTTGTGTACAAAGGGCGGTCTTATCGCTAAAAAGCGATCTCTTCCAGACAACCCCAGGAATGAATTGAGATGATAATGGCGATGGTGGTATACGTAACATATAACGACAATACGGTGGTATACGTAAATATACGAACTACTTACATTTTAATAATAAATACATAAACGATATATATAAATATATATATATATATATATATATATATATATATGTGTGTGTGTGTGTGTAGATATTTTATATATTACATAGATATATACTTAATATACATACCATACAAATACATATCTACAGAATATATAAATATTTATAAATGAATTTAAGTATCATATTCCAACGACAGGTAGTATTTTTTGATCATGGTTTTAAATATCGCTAGCGATTTTGCTTGTCTGATAGTAACAGGAAGCTTATTCCAAAGCTGTATAGCCTTAACAGTAAAAGAATTGTTGTAAAAAGTTGAGTTATGCACAGGAGTGTTCAATTTAAGTTTAGTAGAAGGGCGTAAATTATGAGAGCACGAAAGAAATTCAAAACGTTGTTTAAGGTAATTAGGAGTACTTGGGACAAATAAAATACTATAGAGAAAAGAAAGGATGTGAGTATTCCGGCGAAATCGAATTGGCAACCACTTGAGTTTTTTTCGGAATTCAGAGACATGGTCATACTTGCGTAGGCCAAATATGAACCTTATGCAAAATTTTGGAGGCGCTCAAGTTTATTAAGTTGTTCTTGGGTTAAATTTAGATAGCTAGCGTCAGCATAATCAAGGATAGGAAGTAATAAGGACTCTGCTAGCTTAATTTTGGTAGTAGTGGGCAAGAATTTCCTCAACCTTCTAAGGGATCTGGATGAGAGATATAGCCGCCGGCTTAATTCGGTGATATGAGGTCGCCAACACAGCTCACTGTAAAATATAACATCAAGGTTTTTTACGAATTCCCGAGCATCCTTAAGAAGTGCGTCCAGATTTAATATAGAATAGAGAAGTTTATTAGTCAAAAATTATGGACTTCTTGCAAAACAAATCCAATTCATTTATTTGCAGTATCATTACTGCAAATATTACAGGCGTATTAAAAAACAGTAAGGTTTTTATTAATGACCGGTTTCTATATCTTATTATTCATTCACTCGCCTTACCATTTATCATCGATTGAATATTACATTACTTGTATGGAGCTTATGTTAAATTTTAATCGATTGTAAGGCAAATGGACGGTCGGTAGGAACATTAGAATCGTTTATTATTAGTTACTTAATCCACTCATAAAAATCTTATCCGGGTTTGAATATTCGGCAAAAACTGAAAATGCGGCCCCCGCTCGCCTGTATTTTACTTTAATCGTCACCATCATTATTTCAGAAATTAGACGCCCATTGATGGACATAGGCCTCCCAAAAAGAACGCCACAATAACCGGTCTAGCGCTGCTCTTTCAGTGTTAAGCCTATTTTTTTTAAATATACATACCTCGGTGTATTTATCTGCGAATTTTGAATTTGCCACCCTCTGAATCGGCCGCCCGGGGCATGGGCCCTGACTTGCTTCCCTCTAGGCCTTTGCACAATCAGCCAGAAAATCTACTGAGGCGCATCTATGTACCTACTAGGACTTGAAGTCATTAAATCCACATTAGAATGAGAGGTAGACGTCTTATCCAATCGAGGGTTTTTTTAATTGCGTAATTGATGGCTTACTCTCAAACGTCTTTTGTCGTTCGTTTTCGTTTTAGAACTTTTTTGCTCGTTTTTTAAATTCAAGTATAGTTCGATGCAAACTTTATGGCCGCTCAGAACATCGCACTTTCCGATGCGAAGAACGCGATTTTAGGTGTTAGAGGGACGAGTCGGGACGAGGTCATCAGATGACGAGGTATATCCTCGCTCGCTTTCTCGTTTACGGGACTTCCCCGGCGATCGGCTCATCAGGGCTGCCACTTTAGCGCTTTTTAGGGCAACCCATCTCCCATTTTTTTTAAACAATTTCCAGCGCGAAAACTTTCGCTTTTTATGATATGCAAATATCTAATTAATTTTTACGTTATTTAAGGTACATTAAATTTAAATAACCCATGGGTAGTATATATCATGCCATAGCAATTGATTAAAATCTCATTAGCATCACTGCAATATAAATTACTTTTTTGAGGATCGTCCAACCCTGTGAACTAGATTTTTAGGGTTTCATAGTCAAACGACAAGAAAAGTGGTTAATCTTTGCTTCTACGAAATTCTTCAGTTTACGTGTTACGACACGCACTTGCTGGATATTATTTGTAATTTTGACCATGTAACAGAATCTAGCCCTTTTTTTCCAACTCATCTAGCACACGGACAGCCCTGCGGTCATTACGACGTAGCTATAGTAGTATTGACCTACGTCCGTACACAGCACACACACACACACACACACACACACACGCGCGTCTAAGCTAAGTACAATAGAGCGCGAAAGTTTGTTGTTAGTTTATTGTTTTGTTATTATTCCATTAAGATTTTTTCATTTTTAATTTAGTTAAATTTATTGTTGTTTTTGTCTAAATTATGGAATTAAATTGCGTAAAAAATTATGAAAGAAAAGACAAGTCCAAAAACAGCAAGCTTCCGTACACATGGTAAGAAAAAGAACGGAAAGAAATAACTAGGTAGGTTTGTGAAAGTAAGAAGAATAGAGGAGTACAAAAAGTTAACATTATTATCGACACATTGATAGACAAATGTATCATCCATGTCTGAATCTATCACTGAGAAGGAATCCTGTTCAAGCGAAGACGAAGAAAGCAACAGTTCTGTAGAAAATGGCTCCTCCGGAAATAAAACAGTTTTATGTGACGCCGACTCGGGTAGTCCTATGTTCAGCAGTGGAGTGCGGTAGACTGACGACGATGGAAGGAAAACATTATATAGCCTTTTTATACGTGACAGAACTATGTTGGAATCATTATTTTAGTTCCAGCTTTTAGGGCCGGCTTGAATGGTGAGATATCACGCTCGCACAGAATATCAGCTTGAAATGATTAACCCTGAGCTAATTATGTTTCAAACAATGAATGAGAGTTCCGATGGCCCACTTTCCACTCCCTATCCTACATTCCTAATACAATCTTCCTATTTCGTTCCCCTACCCCATCGCCATTGTAAATACGTGCCATTTCCATATCAATAACGTTAAAAAAATTGCGACTCTCTGACTGATATTTATATTTGTTTCATTACCTATAGTACTGTTGTCTCGCAAATGTGTTGAAAAACGTATGACAGACGTGTGGTTGTTGGTTTTTTCAAACTGGTTAGTAAAAGTCAACTTACCGCACTAGTATCATAAATAACAATTATTTTTATTTGAACCCTCCCGTACTTCATAAGTACCAAACCGCCGTCAGCACTTTCAACATTATTTTTCCACAAATCAAACTATACACTATAGGTAATAAACACCTTTGAAATAATCATTCTTAGTTTTGTGAGTACTCGAAAAGATATAATAAAACAATTCTAGAAAAAATATGTATTTTGACTTTTAAGTTACGTATATGGTGCCCAATAAAAACTAATGATTTATATAAACTAGCCTGATGCTACTAAATCTAAAGCAAATAGAATAATGAAAATTGATTTAGAAACAAAAAAGTTTGGTTGAACATTCATAAAAAAATATTTACATGAATTGAACATCCTCCTTTTTTAAAGTTGGTAAAAATCGTAGATACATAATTAGCCCTAATTAATCTCAACTTGACTGTACCTGCGCACGCCTTTGCTTGCAGCTAATATCATAGCCGCTATAAAGTTTGCATCGAATACATTATCTATTGTAGGTTCTATTTATTTTTGTGTTATATAGACTATATTAAATTAATGAAAATGTAGTTTAAAAAAATTTGGGCTTAATATCGGATAAAAAGGAATGACGAAACCCGTTCGGGGGTAAGTAAGGCCTCTGTAACACACTTATCAGGTTTGTAGACCTAACTTTGTTAGTTCGTTGTAAATTCGTTATCAAAATTTGCTTTCCGTTGCGCCAAATCAAAGATTTTCATCATGTAAAACGTACATAAGTATTTTAATCGACTTCAAAAAAAGAGGCGATTCTC
The DNA here is from genome assembly GCA_039645545.1 of Dendrolimus houi. Lineage (NCBI taxonomy): Eukaryota > Metazoa > Arthropoda > Insecta > Lepidoptera > Lasiocampidae > Dendrolimus > Dendrolimus houi. Next base: position 14,466,498 of record CM077132.1, read on the forward strand.
AATTTGTTGTGTATTTTTTTTATAATGTGTTCAGACGTAACTTCTTTGTTTAACCTTTAAAATTCATTGCATTGAATTCGGTATAGCTTCATTGCAGTTTACATTAAACGAAATCTAGTAGAATTTTACAAATTAGGTAGTCGTGAAATCCTTTCGCGCTGGACTCTTCAGTCAGATATTACTATGAAGGTACAGTTATCTTTATATTGTTTATAAGAATGACTTTTCTACCATAAACTACATGTCAACCAATGACAGCAGGGGCGTAGTAATAGAAAATGGCGCCTAGGGTACGCATCATAGTTGCGCCTCTTCATAAATTGTCCTAATATAAAACAAATACATTAAATAAAAAATTCATAAATCTTACTTATAAAACATAAAATATTTATTTTGTTTTTTATAACGAGTTCGTAAAACCTTTATATTTACAATTGAACCATCCTGGTTTCTTGCTAGTGCCCTACTTACTACGTACGCTACGCCTAGATAGCTCTAGAGCTACGCCTCTGAGTGTCAGCACATAGTAAATAGGGGAAGTTCGGGCAGCCCGAAACACTTGAATGAATTGCGAATAATAAACAAATGAACGAAATTTCGGTCTTTATTTTATACTTAAAACAAAATTTTAAACTTTAATAAAATGATATTAATTAAACATTACTAATAATATCGCATTTTTTACGGAATATATTGAGACTAATTTGGTCTTGTTTTATTGGCGTTATAAAAGACAGCAGGTAACCCTGGACACAATAATAAATGGTGACTCAACTGCTTTGGCCGCTTTGGTCTTACTAACATCATAATTATAATAAAATACGATACGATCTATATAAGCACAATCTTCGTGGACCGAGTCTGCATTCCTAGCACTGAATCCTAACTTGCCTTCCATTACATATTTAACTGCTTCTTTCATTTTATTTTCATCCAATTTTCCTCCTTCACTAATTGTTCCCTTAAATTACTTCATATTTCAAGTTTATCTGCATCAACAGTAACAATATGGTAAGGTAGGTACTTTAAATAAATAAGCAGAATAATAATGCAATTGAAGTTTGTTAAAATAATATTGCGAAATTAAAAACGTAAAATCATGTCCGGGTACTCGACATTATTCTGTCCGGGGATACCCGATCGTTATCTTGTAAATTTTTTACACACAGCTCTTAAATTGTAAAACAATTGTTTCAAATATGATAAGAATATATAAAATTTCCCTTTAAATATATAAAATTTCCTAAAACATTGAACGACAGACAAGTATGCACTCGTATTTGTATTTGACAACCTGCAATGAAATTCGACAGACGCGACGAAGTTTTTTTGATTAGGATAAAACATTCACTCAAGATAACTTACTCGGCGCCCACGCCGCAACCTAAATGCATTTGTTTCTACTCTAAAGAGCGCACATTTACAATCACGCTTATTTACGCATAGAAATTGAAATGTCCGCAGTTACCCGCCGTACGGGGCTACCCAACTTTCTCGTAGTGTTTTATATCATACTGTTACGGAACATCAAATAGGGTATTAAGTATTAATCAAAATTGTTTCATTTCATCTTGTTAAAATCTTAAAAATTTCGCCCACTGATTCAAAATTTAGAGGGTGTGGATACACTTTTTATACGCAGACTTTGAAAGCACTTTAGTTTTCTTACACTTTACTTGTCACTTTAAAAGAATAATAAGTATAATAAGTATGAATATTACCTACTATAAGAAGAAGATAGCTAAATTTAGTCAATTTTGCTTAAAAATAAAACATTTGAGTCGTTTGATGATTATTTTAGCATTATTCAAAATCATATTTAATTACTCACCTGTATTAGGTCTTAACGCTGGGTGTAAATGTGTGTATGGTAATGGCAAAGGCAAATGTAACATAGGTGGATCATCCCTACAACACCTGTATAAAGCCGCCACACATCCCACACAAGGGGGCTCCTGAGGTCTCGGAGCTTCCGACAAAGAGGGACTCGTTCGTAAGTCATTATTCCCCAAAATACTATCAACACTGAACTTCAACTTGTTCGTAGTAATTTCACCACTCAACGATGTCATTTCACACAATGTCAACTAGTACCACCAGAGACAGTCCTTCTGTCAAGAAGGCTTCTAAAAAACTGACATAAGTCGCGCGTGGTCGCCGGCGCGAGCGCAGGCGACGGGCGTGGCCTGGCCTAATCAAGCGTTGTGATTGGCTAACGATCATTGGGCGTTGCGCGAGAGCTTATGGAGTAAGCGAGCATTGACTGATCGTAATTTCCCAAACAACTGCATTTGTTTACAATAAACTGTGTCTTTAATGTGTTTTATATGACTCTGTACTTTAATTTTATTGCCACAAGGCTTGCATCATTCGTCAGATTGTTAGGTTATAATTTTTTACATGTGTTATCATAAAGAGATAATAGGTACCTATATATTAACAGTTGCGTAGGTAAATAAAATCTATGTGCTTGTAGATATTCTGAAATGTACATTACAGTCATATACACATAAGATATATATCTTCTGAATCAGCATTTCGCTGCCACTTCGGAATTTAATTTGACAGTTAAGTCGAAAACACTTAATTCCATATCTTCTCTTCCTACTCCACAGTGTTCTTCTTTTTGTTTCAATCGATTTTCTGTCTGTGATATTGAGAAAGCTATAAAGTCAATTACTTCTAACGCAATCGGCACTGACGGAATTAGTCAAAATATGATACTTCCCATAATTGACATCGCCACTCCTACCATTTCGCATATTCTCAATAGCTCCATATCCACGCGCATATTTCCTGCTGTATGGACAGAATCTCAGGTTATTCCTTTACCTAAGAAACCTAATCCTTTATCCTTTACTGAATTCCGTCCTATATCCATCCTTCCCTTTCTCTCTAAAGTCTTAGAACGTCTAGTACACGAACAACTTAGTATATTCCTCAACACACAATCCCGTATGAATCTTTTTCAATCTGGGTTTCGTTCAGGTCACTAGGTACAACCACTGCATTGCTTAAAATTACAGACGATATCCGTCAAGGTATGGACCAAGGTTTGGTGACTATTCTGACACTACTAGACTTCAGCAGTGCATTTAATCATGTAGACTTTGATATATTTATTGAAATTCTCCGCTCTCTCAACATATCTCCAGCTGTAATTGATTGGTTTCATAGTTACCTGTTCGAACACCGGCAACGGGTACGGACCTATTGATGATAGGTTTTCATGGTGGCAGAATCTCTCTGCGCGCGTTTCTCAGGGCGGCGTTTTATCTCCCCTTCTATTTTTATAAATTCAATCTCGAAAAATCTATCTTCTTCCTACCATCTCTATGCAGACGATCTGCAGATTTATGCTGAAGCGCCTAAGGACACGACGCTATTAAGTTCATCAATGATGATCTGAGTCGCATATATAATTGGAGTACTTCCCATGGACGTAATGTCAATCCCAATAAAACTCAAGCTATCATCATTGGTAACTCTAGCTAGAGCAATAGCTAAAATAGACTTTTTACTGCTTCCCGATGTAGTCTTTAACGGAACACCTATTCCTATCAGTGATCAAGTTAATAATCTTGGGGTACTCATGGACAAAGAATTATGCTGGCGACCCCAGATCACTGAGTTAAGCAAGATCTTTGCATCCTATGCATCGCCTAGGAGACTCAAAAATTTCTTTCCGACTGCCACTAGGATTGCGCTTGCTCAATCAATTTTGCTTCCCATCCTTGACTATGCTGATACTTGCTATCTTAATATCACTCAAGAGCACCTTATTAAACTTGAGCGTCTTCAAAACATTTCTATAAGATTCATATTTGGTTTAAAAAATATGATCACGTTTCTGAATACCGCAAAAAGCTTAAGTGGTTGCCTATTGCACTTCGCCGGAATGCTCATCTTCTTTAATTACTATATCCCATTTTATTCATACCTGATATCCCTACTTACCTTAAGGAATGTTTCAACTTCATTTATACTTCACATACCCTCAATTTGCGCTCTACTTATAATCTCTTGTTAATGGCACCTGCACACTCTTGAACATTTTATTTCCAACTCCTTCGCCACGCAGGCTGTCTTCATTTGGAACTCTTTGCCCATAGTCGTCAGAAAAGCTAAAACCTTGCCATATTAAAAAATTCACTCAGGAAACATTATCTTAACCTTACGCAACAATGTATGTGTTAGTTTACTCTATCTTGAATTGTAATCTGCTATCTATGTATGTCATTATTTTTCCATTTTCTTTTTCTTTTTTCATTAATTTGTATTAATTAGATAAGTTAAGAATTTCCTTTCTGTGCATCAGGTTGCATGAAAGAGATCGCTTTTAGCGATAAGACCGCCTTTTGTTTACCTAGTATGTACCTAACTACTGTCTTGCTGTGTATTTTTGTAATTCGTGTTTTGGTGAACAATAAAGTGTTATATCTATATATATCTATCTATACACACCACATATTCACTAGTTTGTTCCTCATAATTTTTACATTTCGAAATTTCTATCAGTTGAAACTTAAGAAAATACTATGTAGAATTTTCATTGACACACCTACATACTTAACGATATTTTTAACACAATAAGAAATAAAATTTAATCTAGTATTAGTATACTTTATATATATATACAATCTAGTATCAGCCAGCCTTCTAGGCACGCTCCCCGTTGGCAGTGATCTGCTACATAATGTATTTTAGTTGCAATATCTGTTATTTTTGTTTTATCTAGTATATACTGTACATATAATAATATTTCTTTTTAATTTTTTTTTCAATAAAAGAAAGATACAAGATCATACAAACAATTACATTGCCAAACTGCAGCGCAGTCTGTCGGCAGCGTTCTCGTGGATCGCATTAAATTATACCTTATAACTTCTGTTTTATATACTGAAGTACACTTTTTAAAATGTAAATTATAATATAAATTAAATAAAGTGATTGGATTAACCAATTTTTGTATTAAGTCTTGCTTTAATTACCACCGTTATCTAAAGTACATATACACCAGATTTCTTGTGAATTCGTTTAAAACGTTTCCATTGATTCCTTAATGATAGTACCATATCTCACCGCGTACATGCACTATCACTTATCATACATATATATATATATATATATATATATATATATATATATATATATATACACATACATACATACATACATACATACATACATACACATACACGCGTACAAAACAAGCAATAGTGTATACACGCAACGAGACACGGCACCATCATCAAGGACACAATGCTAAATAATGCTTACGTAATATAGATTTTAAACTCTGTTTGGACATATTTTCCATTAGCATATCTTTGGGTATCTCATTATATATCTTAGGACATACCCATCTCCTGGTCCGTAGCCCGTAGTAATTATTTACTTTAGGTAGTTCATATTTAAGTTTATTAGACACTTGTCGGGTTGGATATTTCCGTGATATTAATTTCTTGAATTCAGTATTCTTGTGTTGTTCTAAAATGATATTTAGTTCAAACTTATACTGTATAGGCAGTATTTTACAAATTTTAAATAATTTTTCGTAATCATTTTTAAAATCTTCCTTTACTTTTCTATCAACTCAATTTTCCAATATTCTTACTTGTAAATTTTTAACCTTATTCAAATGAGTCGGAAAAGCAGAACCATATCTACCCAACCCGTAATTATATGTAACATCGGCTAATGCGTAATATAGTATAAATAGTAAACTTCTACAAACTGTCCATTTCAGGTTACTTATTTTTCCTAAGATAGATCGTAATTTTTTACAAACTGAGTCAATGTGTATGTCCCAAGAAAAGCGATTATCTATCGTTAAACCTAAATACTTGTAACTACTAACATACTTTATTGAATCGCATTCACAGTTTACCATACTATTATGAAGACACTCGTATGTGTGCCCTTTTAAAGTAATATTAGGATTTTTAGCAATTGGGTTATATGGGGATGATATTATCATATATTTAGTCTTACTCATATAGATTAAAATTCCGTTATCGTGTGCCCATTTCACAATGCTGTCAAAATCAGTTTGCATTATTGACTGTGTCTGATCGTAGTCACGGCCGGCGTACACCAGACAAGTATCATCGGCGTACATATAAACTTTACAGTTTTTTACGACATTAACCATACTGTTCACATGCATGATATATCCCACTGGACCAAATACAGATCCAGTAGGTACACCGTATTTAACTTCACCAAGCGTACTGTCTGTTCATTTCACCCTAACTTTCAAATATCTTTCCTCTAGGTATTTTTGAAACCATGTATTTACGGGCCCTCTTATACCACATTCGTTCATGGCCTGTAACAGGCCTTTATGCTCTAAAGTATCGAACGCTTTTTTAAAATCTATGAATACCACCATTACAATATTTTTTTCATTCAATGAATTATTAATATGACAATGGGTCTATAGTTTCCATAATCTTTGTGATTTCCTTGTTTATAAATTGGTCTTGTTATTGATGTTTTTAATTGACTAGGATAAACTCCATTTTTTTACGCATAAATTTATAAATCTATGCGTAAAAAATGGATGCGTATACCTGTATGATAAAATTAACATCTAACTAAACTGATAAAGAATATTTAATCTAAATAAATTTCAATGATGTAGATGCTTATGACATCTCTAATATTATAAAATTCAAAACATGCCCTGTCTGTACATTGAAGCTATTAAAAATACAACTGGAATAGACTTCATAAACGAGGGAGAACACGAGTCAATTTTTTTTAGATTTCTCGTCTGTTTGTCTGTTTATTCGGGATTCACGTAGAAACTACTGAGTCCATTTTGATGCGGTTTTCGCTGATCGGCAGCAAATTCTTAGACTTAAAATTTGCGCTAATTTTTATCCACGGGAATATTTCCGAGAGTGGTTTGTAATTCGGGTGCGTAAAAATTAGCTTATTTCGACACAGTTTTTACTAAAACGATAGCTGCGGTACTTTGTGTCCCAGGAATCCCGCGGAAATTTCAAGCGTGGACGAAGTCGCGGGAATATATAAAATGAATGAAATGATACACAAAAACAGCTTAGAATTAAGTACAAATGGCGGCCTTATCGCTGGCAGCATTTAGTTCTTTATTTTACATGTAGTACATACCCACTCCAAGACTAGGAGTAGAATCCTGACCATTCTACATTGGTAATATAGAATATAGACACAGGGGCGAAACTAGGCTAGATTGGTGAAAGGGGATCAAGATCAATCAACTGCCTTGTTGTAAAGTTTTGCCTAGAAGTTGACAAACAGGCGACTTCCCTTTACAACATAGACTTGTGGCCTGCCCTTATCGTCATAGTACCTACCTACATATTTTTATACAATTACCTACTTATAACTTTTTTAAGCCTGCGTGAAGTACATTTTTACAATTTAAAGTAGGTAATACTTAAGAAAAACAGTCGATATTGGAATATGTGGGTTGATACAAAACAGGTAGGAATAAAACCGACTGAATCTTTCGACTGAACTCGATTATACCCACTTATCTAAACATAATACGGAATCAATTGATTCAAGAACAACTGTTAGCTCTAAAACTCTAAAATCGATTACGGTTCAGTTTATTTTGCTTGTCAGAAAACACCTGTGGTACATCCGCGCCACCAGATATAGATCTGATCATTAGGCGTAACATCCACCGAACTATACACATGGCCGCTGAAATGTTTTTAACTTTTAATTAAGATTTTTATTTCTGTATTATAAATTAATAAAATTTTCCGTTCCATTATGGTTTCCATTTTTATGTGTTATCACGTTGCATGTAACTGAAATTTATTGCATTATAACATCTGACCACCTGATCTGATCTTGAAATAGTGCTGGATTTACCCTTAGGCCTGTAAGGCCGGGGCCCAGGCTGCACCATTTTAGGGGCGGCAAATTTATCGGGCCGCCAAAATTGTAAGGGCAAAAAATGTAAGGATAATTCAAATTCAAAAATTGTTTTGAATAAGTTTCATTATAGTAGAAAAATTCGGACGGCTAGACATAGCAATTACATAAGAGTTCCTTTTCTGCGGAGCCCTAAAATAGGCGACATTTCGAACGGGGCTTAGGGCGGCAGCGAGCCAAAATCCGCCACCGTCGTAAAGTGAAGTAGGTAATAATGTTACAATCCTAACGTTGTCCTGGATAACTTACGATTATAAAATTGATTGTATATCCATATTAGTATGTACCAGGCGGCTTGGCTCGCATCCGTAACGCTGTTATTACTCCGACCGACCAAATTAAATCAATTTGGTTTAAAAGCATAGAACTGAAAGGAAAGCGGTTTTCAATAACATTTCGAGCCTTTACCGCCATTTTATTGTAAACAACATTTGGACCTAAATATATTTATAGGTCCAATAGTATTTTAAACGATTATTTTGTTTTAAGACTTTCAGGTTTTGCTTTATTAGGGTTTAAATCTTACTAAAATTGAAAGTTTGAAATCAAAATAATAGTTTAAAATACCATTTGCAACAAAAAATATACTAATAAATATAGTATAGTTATTTTATATTTATTATTAAAATGTAGTATATATTGGATGTCTTACGGGGGGTGCTTGCCACCGCTAACGTGCCGGCTTTATTAGAGCCGAACGGTATTGCACGTGACGATGGTAGGCGTCCTGACGGAATGACTCTAATTCCCTGGCAACGTGGCAAGCCTTTGGTGTGGGATGCGACTTGCGTAGACACGTTGGCCGCATCCCATTTACCAAACACGTCTAGATCAGCCGGTACAGCGGCGGAAACAGCCGAATCACTCAAGCGGCGCAAATATGCAACCCTCAATGAGAGTTATATATTTGTGCCGTTTGCTGTCGAGACGCTTGGACCGTGGGGTCCTGAGGCCATGAGCCTCTACCAAAATTTATCGAAACGACTCATTGACTCTTCAGGTGATCAGAGGGCTGGTGCTTACCTCGGCCAACGGATCAGTATGGCGATCCAGCGAGGAAACGTAGCCAGCCTTCTGGGCACCTTACCCATAGAAGACGGTGATCTGGGCTCAGTATTCTACTTATAGTATTGAGGGACTATGAGTAGAATATAATACGAATAAGTTAAGTTTTCTTGCACTGTATTGTTTATTAAAATGTACCATTACTTCGTACAATAATTATGTATACCACCGTCGCCACTCCTAATCAGCAATATTCCTGCCACGGCTTGTCTGGCAGAGATCGCTTTTTAACGATAAGACCGCCCTTTGTACACAATTAGAATACTAGTTCGTAAGTTTTCTGTAATGGTGTAGATTAAAGTGTTATCTATCTATCTATCTAATTTCCAAATGTCGCTTACGATAAAATGGTGGTAAAGTCTCGATTTAATGATTCAAGTTTATGTTTTAAATGGATTACTTTGTTTGATTCATCCAAATTGAAAGATATACCGAAAGGAACCAACTAATATATGCTTAACCCGTGTATACATTATTTTTCAAGATGAAAGAAGATAAAAAAACAGCCAAGTGCGCGTCATTCCATGCACAGCAAAGACAGTTCTGTAAAGATGAAAAATTTTCGCTGATATTGTCATTCGTAAGGAACTAAAATATTTATTCAGTAATATCGCATATCTCAAAGTTACTTACTTCAAACCAATTTTCTTTAGGGCTCTTTAGTTGTACTATTTTTTTTATCGTAAATAATAAAGTGAGCAAAGTAACTGGGGAACATTATTATAATATTTCAAGCTCAAAACCAAAAAAGAAGTAACAAAAACTATACAAATAGTCACATTTACATGTATGTTTTTATATTGTAAGTATTTAAATTGTTTTTTGGTTATTATTACCTATGAGTACATCGAACTACTCGACCTTGGTTGGAAGTTCATCCCCATTTCCTTGAGCCACTACATTCTTTCACGCTCATGTTCTAAATAACGACTCTGTTGTACTGATTTCGTTATTGCTTTCTATAGGCGACGGTAGCAATTTTCCATAAGGTCTACCAGCATGGCGATGTACTCCAGCTGTTGAAAAACTATTGTTTAAAAGTAGTTTATATCCATTGATACTGTGTTTACACGATTATCGTTGATTACTTTAAAGGTCCTTCTATTATTTACAGATTTATTTTTTAGTTCATACATATAATTACACGTCGGTGCGTTTTGGTGGTTATAAATGGTTAATAATAATATTTGAGAAAACGTAAAAGTACAAACAGACACATTACTTTTCCGTTCGTGGCATAGGCACGTAGACACAGACACCTATAGGTGTATGATGTATATGTGTATAGGTATAGGTGACTTTCATAATTTGTAAAATATGCTACAAATAAAAGCCCCATCAAACCACTGTCACTGGGCAGTGTACCTAGAAGGCTAGCAGCAACATTACCTCGCTGGATACAAAGACTAATCCTTTGAGAGAGCGTTGGCTCCAGCTTACCGGTCTCCTGTTGCATCGACTAGACGTTTTTTATAAATTGTTACGAGTTACAGGACTCGAATTAAAATGCCGTTGCAATTACTATAGAATTTATTAGAACTATACAAACACGTATAACACAGGTACAAATATAACTGAACACAATCAGTCCAAACGTAATGTGCGATTCAATAACACGCGCAAAGTCCGTCACTATATAAATTATCGAATGTACACACGTCTTGTCACGCTAATGGTTATCGCTTGACTGTCGATCTCTCCATTGGGGCATTGCTTTATAATGCACGATGCAATATGTCTACCTGGCAAGTGTCGACACAATTTCCCAGAAATTGATATCCACACACCTGCCTAATTATGCCTGCAAACGGCCATAAACAAGTACAATAGGCTGCTCTCCACAACAATTAATAAATAAGTAAACAAAAGAAGACAGTTATAAAAGCGCTTCAATGTTATTAGCTCAAACACCGACGGCGGGTAATAAATGTGCTTTGTTTACAAATATGCAGGTGGCCCAATTGTAACAATATTTTGATACCGTTTGTGGGGCACTTGGACCCCATGGACTCAAAGTCTTTACCCCACACGGCTCAAACATATACATGTTTCAAAGGTTCACATATTTGAACCATTTGAGGTGTTCGACAGAAGTGGCACTGAGATCAGCTCCAACTTCGAACTTCTGGAGATGGCAAGGCGCTAGTGTGTCGACATAGTGCATATCTTAAATATGTGTATTAGACTTCGATATTAAGACAGTGTGCCGTTAGGCATCGGACCAGGGGCGCCAAGCATGAAATGGTTAGGAATCTACCTTCATATCTCTCAACTGCATTGATTTTTGAGTGTGTCTTAACTTCTATTATTAGAATAGGTACAGGTTATAATACATAAACACATTATATCTTGTAGTGATTTTAGTAGAAAAGGTTCGATTGAATACCCGTTTAATTTTTTAAACGTTTCCTATTTATATAAACAAAACTACGTATTTGAATTGTGGAGAGGAGGATTCCAGTAATTTTAAATCCGGCATTGACAGACTTGGATAGATAACTCTTTATTACAATACACTATTAAAGAAAACTTACAAACTAGTACTATACTGATGGTGTCCAAAGGGCGATCTTATCGCTAAATAGCGATAACTTCCAAACAACCAGCGATCTCTACCAAACTATGTTAGGTAGGTAGTACCTAAATATCTATACTAATAAAATCAGTAATAGATAATGTAAATTTTCTATCAATTATTCCGAAATTAATATTGTTACACGCCGACAAAAGTAGATTAATACCAGCATACCATAAAAGCACACTTTATTACCCTTCCGCATTTGTACTTCTTTTGTTTACTTCGTGTTTAAAATTTGTAATTAGAAAACAGCCCATTGTGTATTGTAATCTTTTATGGCAGTCATTAGTCAGGTGTTTTGAACTGATTCTAAGAAATTCGGTCTACGCGGTCGGGCAGACATATTGTATCGGTTGTGTAAAGCAATTGCCCAATGGAGAGATCGGCAATCTAGCGATAGCCACAAGCAAAGCAAGACGTTAGTGACGGACTTTGCGCGTGTGATTGAATCGTGCATTACGTTTGGACTGGTTGTGTACAGTTATAGTTGTATCTGTGTTATACGTGTTTGTATAGTTCTAATAAATTCTATAAATAATTCCAACGGCATTTTAATTCGAGTCCCGCAACTCGTAACAACATCAATTCTATGTTTCATACCTAGTGAAATTCCAGAATTACTACCATCATAAAATATGCAGTAATATAATTCAATATTGTTCTGCATGAAATAGGTGCGAATTGTACCTAACCAGCTGCAAGAGCACTAAATCACATTCTATGGCTTATTTATCTACGGTATAATATAAATTGAAAAATAGTCGCACAACTTTATCGTATATTATTCTAAAATAAATGTCTGGAAAGCACCATAATTCTTAGAATATTTTAGATAAACATCTTATAGTTTCAGGAGGTCATCATAGATGTCATAGGCCTTTCATTGCCACTTCCCAGCGGCTCTGATTCAAATCTTATCCTAGAGTCGCGGTGTAGATATATTATATCATACTTGAATTTTATGTAATGGGAGGAGGGGGGAGTAGGGAGGAATACTTACCATTTCTGCAACCTCTAAGTTTAAAATGAATTTTGGATGGTTATAAAAAACAACTAGGAATGTTAAGACGGGAGCTCCGCTTTGTTTCGCCTTAGCCTTCTAACCTATATTGAAATCTGTGACATTTTAGTGGTTATAAATAACTCATAACTATATTCTTAAACTCAAATCAGTGTGATTTGAGTTTAGGTATGTACTTATTATTATCAAAATTAACAAATTATTGTAGTGAATTTTAATTTGTTATAATTATTTAAAACCCTTTTTTCTAAACTCAAAAACAATTTTAGTTGTTATACATAAATAAGTCGTAAATATATCCCTAAACTCATATTATCATTAAATTCATCTTAAATTATTGAACATTACCATTAACGAAAAGCTGTTTCGTTTGCTCCCCATTTTCGACGTTTTCTGGAAACCGGGGCTTTAAATCCCTTGCGTTCGAAGCCTGGACTCTGGTTCCATACTTTGTTTTTTCCACTTCACAGAGTCTTTGGTATTCGCTTTTGTGAGACCATTCGCATACATATGATGCCCCACGAGATCAAGCAATAAATACTTCTTGAGGCTTCCCCCTCATTAGGACCTAGTGGGGCGAAATAAATAAATCATGTTGCTAACATAGTGCAACAGTTTCTATAAAATGTTAGTTTTCAAATACAAATTGTCGGCGTCAGTGACCTTGTAACTACATTTTTTGGTAACATAATTTTTTTCGACAAAATTGTTCCAAATTATATGTACGTAGTATATAATATATATTACAATTTTGACGTAAAAAATAATGTCACCAATGACGTAGGTAGAAGATAGCACTGACGCCGACGAAATGTTTTAATGGCAGTCTTCTACTACATAAAGTAAATAGATATATTTTCTGAAGCAAGTAAGTACGTATCGTTAATTTATGAAGCGACAGCGACAGCAAATTCCAAGAAAATCGGTTTAAATATTACAAAAAGCGGAAACAATAAATAATCACCTCGCCTTCATATTTATTCATTAGTGGATATACATTTCACACATTTTCTTCTCACGATCTTGCATTGCTTACTTGCTTGATTGTTATGAACTCTGTCAATGACGTTTGTACGAATCAATTTTTATGATTTGATTTTGGGAACGGAAGTAGGGGAGAGTGGGGTAATTGCGAATACTTAAGGGAGAATTCAAATAACACAAAACCAAATAAAGTTTCAAAAGCTATTTATTCCTTAATGTTTACTTAAATTAATTAATCTTAGGTTTTCATAGTCAACATACATAAACTTTCAAAATAAAATAAAAATTTAATAAAAAAACAAAAACGTTGGTGTCCAATGACCCAACAACTTGTGGGGTAATTACGGATGGTGCAGGGGGTATCACGGACATAGTCTAATTGGCACATAAGTAGCTGAAAATCCCCTTGATGTGCTTTCAATACTCGTATATTTTTTGTGGGCCCATAATTCACATTTGTAGCATATTATCCAATCTTCAATGATTGGATCTACATACTTTTCATTAAAAATCAGACAATAATATTTCTTGTCATCGTTGTTATCACCTTTGTCGACTTTGTTTTTCTTTGTGGTGTGTCCTATCTTCCTACACATCATCTGCAACTGCTTTAAGATTCCTCGCATCTTTCTTTCTTTTGGTTGTGGGCTCTTTCTAAGTCTTCTAATTCGTATTTGGTATACATCTTTCTTTGGTAATTTCGCGGCATCTGAAATATATTGGAGAGTAGCATATTTTATTTATAAATCAGTAAGGATGGCCACTGCCGCCAACTGCTGGCCATATATAATAAAAAAAGATAATAATTCCATTGTTTAGGGGTAATTACAAGCGTTCGGGATTACCCCACTTAAATCGTTCGCAATTACCCGATACACGCAAAAAAGCAAACTATATTTTTATTTATGGTTAGAATCTAGTCATACACGTGGCGAATACTTTAAATCATTGTTTAATTAGACGTTACGTCACAAAAAAATAACGGGCTTTTATGGGTTTGTCGTAAATATAGTACACTTAATCTATTTAAGTCAAGAATAAGATGAAATTGTTTTAAAACAATAAAGTTAACTTATCTTGTACAGCGAGCGCGGCCTCACGTTGCTACTCACTGTTCGGCACTACATTCAGTTTCGGCTCATGATTGCGTCATTTAAAATATTCACCGTCTTTTCCTAACATAGCTAAACTGTCCTGTCCGCCATTACCCGCCGTCCGTGATTGCCCCACCCTCCCCTAACCATAGAATATAAAATAGTATCTATATTTTAGATCGAAGAATAGGTTAGGGTTTTGATGCAGTTATGACCAGGCCATTGACCGATTATTAATTTACCTGGGAAATGTTCTGAAATTGCTCAAGGGATATTAGGAATTTATTTATAGCCGGTTCCTCTATCTTACTATTCATTCACTTGCCTTACCATCGGTTAAAATTTGACCTTACTTGTATAGAGCTTATTTCAAATTGTAACCGATAGTAAGGCAAATGCGCGGTCGATAAGATATAGGAACCGGTTAATGAAGATATTATTGACCATATAATACCTACTATATATATAAATTATTGGCATACGTCAAAAATAAATGATATTAATGTAAAATTTGTAAGTTATGGATGTTGCGAAAAAGCTAGGGGACGTGGTTGTTCTAATTTAGTAGTTCACTAATGTACTGGTGCAAAGGGAAGGAACATCCCAGGACTACTCTTAAGATTCAACTTTACTGTTCGATTATTCGGTCGACCTGCAGCATTCTTTCGTACATCTGGAGTGAAGAGTCTCGCGAACATCTGTTTAGTGTTAGTCTTTCCAAGCAACTACCAAACATGCGTAGCAGGATTTTCAGCATCCCCATCCCATCGAGAGTCCTATGACATGAGAAAACAAAAACTTTCGCGTTACGGATGCGGTACTTTACTACTACTTGCTATTGCGGTACCGGCCAATTAAAATATTGTTACGTGCGAGCGGGGTTCACACTTAGGATAGGAAGGAAACACCGGTTTTTAAATAAACGTTTTATTGACTTACACAGCCGCACGTAATACCTCTCCGCAGGGTTCCTATACGCACGACTAACGATGCACTGTTCCGACGATAAGGTGTCCCACTCACAATACCGTCACTGATATTGCATAGACCACCTCCTGCTATTGCCGTGCTCACCTCCGATATTACCGCGTGTAGCTCGCTTCTGGTTCGCCTCTCGAACTACGCTACACTTCTCTTTCACTTAACTTTCCACTACACTTTTCACTAAATTTCACCACTAAAGTCGTCACTGGCTTCTATTAAACTCTTCTTCCAACTCTTTCGTATCGCACTTGTCACTTCACTGTCTTGAACTGAACTCAACTCTAAACTGCCCAGTAGGTGCGCCTTACGCTGCTTATATACACCGAAGAATCTTCTGGAACTCATAATTTCGTTATTCTTTTATTTACTATCTGCCCCTTGCTAAACATCTATCATCTCTGTTTTTTCCTTCCCGAACCTTCTATTCGAGAACTTTCGTTTATACATCTATCCCTTTCTAACATCTATCTATCTCTGTCTTTTCCTTCCCAAACTTTCTATTCTAGAACTTTCGTTCGTCGTCTATCCCTTTCTAAAATATATCCGTCCTTGTCTTTTCCTTCCAGAATTTTCTAGCTTTTTCTAAAAGTTCTTAAACTAACTAGATGGTTCCACCATCATTCGCCGCAATATCAACCCTTACAAGAACTTATTACGTTACGCCTCTTGAAAAACCCTAGGTAGTAGCTCTATGTTACTTACATAGAAACTTAATTAGGTTTTTTATATATATAAATCTTCAATTAAAATTTTTCTAAGTGCTGGTGAAAATTGCTTAAAAATCATTGCTTCATTATTGTTTATACATACGTTATCTGTCAATATTTAATGTCATCACCAATTAATAATATCACATCACAAATAACGCATTAAGCTCATCGTTAAATCTGCGTGAAACAGTCAATAACTATAACATTATCTCAGAAGAAAAGTGGCATAAGCTCAAGAACTAAACTTATCAATTATATGTTTAAAAAAAATGTACTTATTATTATTATTTATTTAGGTTTATGGATTGGCATCTAGGCCTTTAAGCCAGATATTAGATTATAATGTAGTTTCTTCATTTTCTTAAGCCTATGTGTAGCACAGCTGAACTGTAGGTTATCAGCTGGTGCCATTCAACGGAGTTCTTGTGACAACTCAAAAGGCCACAATTTGACTACACACAGTCTCACATTCACATTTCTCACAAAACACATAATTACTATTCAAAAACTATCAATATCCTACAACTATTGTTCATTTTAGAGTAATTTTACAGTTATAGAAAATAAAACTGCACAGCACAACATCTTTCAGGCCCCGCCAAAAACTCCAAAAAAATATGTACTATATACAGACAAAGAAACTAAGTTCATATATAAGACAACTGCCTAGTAAAACATACAGATGTGTCGAAGACAACCTGATTTGATGTAATACAATGAATGGACATTGTTTGTTACAACGTAGGTATTTGTTAGTGAATTGAAAAACGCGATTATAGCGCCACCTATATTGTTAATCCGTCTATTATATATATAACAAATATTCTAAGTGTTACCTCAGAATATAAGCCACCTCTGTGCAGAGTTTCATTCGTATATGTTGAGTAGTTTCCATAGGAGATGCGATCGCAGATACCCATCTTTTTCGCTATTTTCGTTTATCCTACACAAAAAATCCTAAGTTTACGCCCCTTGATACAAGTTAGCTCCGTTTCGAGTTTCATTTAAATCCGTTCTGTAGTTTTTACGTGATGTTCTAACAGACAGACATAAAGACAAAAATTCTTATAGTTACATTTTTGGAATCTGCTGGTCCGCATTAGCCCCCCTGATTGTTTTCACATTTTAAACAATGTACAAACTCGAACCATTTACAGATTTTTATAGTAGGTATAGAGGAAGTAACTTACAAGAAATAGAGGATCACGTAAATAGAATTGCAAAGAAACTTATCGGGGGGAATATATTAAAATGTACGTCTTTTTAACAGACTACCAAAAGGAGGAGGTTTTTAATTGACCTGTATGTTTTTTTTGTATATTTATTACGCTATTTCTCCGTCAATTGTAGACCGATTTTATTTTATTTTTCTTTATTCGAAAGAGTATATTTCTGAGATAGTTTCATTACAACATTTATAACCAAGTCAGGATCTGATGAGTGGATCACAGAGAAATTGAGAACAACCCTTGTTGAAGAACGTCGAGCGCCTACATTCTTTGGAAAGCAAAACTTGTATACGCGTGCCAGTAGTGTAATTTCCACAGGCACTTAAAATATCATTTCTAAAACTGATCAAGCTAATAAAAAGTCGATTTAAAAAAACCGTTATTTATAAAAAAAATATTACAACACCACTCTATAGTAAGAATAAAAAAATTACGGTATTATTCATATTGAGTTAGAGTAAGTTTAAACGCTTCTTCAAGAACCTTAAAAAAGCATTGAAACTTACTCTAACTCAAGAACCTTAAAGAACTTAAGAACCTTAAAGAAGCATTGAAACTTACTCTAACTCAATATGAACAAGACCGTAAATCTTAAGTTAAAGTTCCTTTTTATAAATTAAACTTTATTGCGGTCCCGAGACCGAATAAAAGTCAAAACGGGTGTCGGTTACGACTTCCTTATTTAAGGATTTCTATAAAAAGAAAGTGCTAAAGCTTCCGATTGGCTAATTAAAACGACTTTCAGGAAATAACGTTTTATAAAGATTTATTAAGTCTGCCTTTGTTTGTTTTATAATAAACTAAAACTCGTTGTAAACGTCCACGGTCGTCCACCGAGTTACGCTGGACACCGACCACCGGAGAGACACCGCGAGAACTTAGATTTCGTAGTTCGTATGATCGGCACTAAAGTTTATAGCACTTTATGTTTAGCAACGGATGACTGCGCCATAGACCATACATATCCATATAGAAACAGTTATAGTACAGCCTCATGCAACTAATCTAAATAGGTCATAATATAGTGTAGATTAATAAATAATAATTTCAAGTAAATCAATAAAAATTGCAACCCATAAACGTCTCCTCATTGCATGGGAAGGGACCGATTCAATGTGATTTGGTGATTTCACACAGATTGTAGTCTCGATTTAAAGGTATCATCGTGATGATTCATTCGCTGTCAGCATGTGGTAATTGAATAAATATGCACAATAGGTAGGATAAATGCCTAAGCGCTAAGCACCCCAGCTAAGATTCGAAACCTTTTCACTGAGATGAGACATGTTCACCAGACTCGTTGAGCTACCAAGGCATTATATCATATTATTAGTATCCACATTTAAATTCGATTCAAAGGTGGCGTAAAGTGTGAGTGACATGGGCCATCGCCTACGGCCTCGTACTCCTAGGGACCTCACACTTCGGAAGTCAGGACGAGTACATTTTTTTTGTCGCGTTTAAACTGACGGAAAATTGTATTCTTCATGAAACGATAATCCTTATTCAAACCAAATTCATTTTTTACTTCGGCTAGCAAAATTCGTGGTAAATATTACGGGAAACCCACCATCGGCCAGTGTCAATAGTAAGTTTCAAATGTTTTTAATATCCAACTTTTTGCATTACCAGAAGGCCTCGCAAAATGTACTATGTGGCCCACATGAAATTTAGATCTTGCTCCGCCACTGATTCGATTGTAAGTATATATAAGAAAATGTAAGGTATGAAATATAAAAACAAAATATTTAAATACTGTTCGGATAAAATGTATATATGTGCCGACATTTATTTATATTTCGAAAGAATGTCTCTTAATGACGATATTACAACCCGAAGGAATTCCATAGGAATGTCCAATAAAACCATTGTAATAATTCTCCCGGTGTGCCCACAACGGTCTGTATCGGCTGCATCGAAATAAGTGTATCAACAAACAGAACATCCTTTCGGGAGCGACGCCCCGCGTATCCGAGATTCATTTGTGAATGTATATTTGTACAATGTAATACGTAATAATGGATTAATAAACATATAGATACTTTATTAGATCAAAGGGATTTATGTTTTCCTTTATTATGTGTTTGGTTTTTGACTGTCGAGATGTGAATTGGAAACATTAAAAACCTCCGACTTTTAATATTTATTTAATTATTTCTAGGTACACCACCCTACGACAGCGGTTTGGTGTGGTTGGACGGGTTTTAGTTTCGATTATTTTATTATCAAGTAGGGATGTATCTTCAACTTTTGAATTTGGAAGATAGGTATTAACCTTAGATCATATAACATGTTTTATCTCAATGGTATTAACTAATATCTTGCAAATGAGACTAAAACAAAATAAACGGTTTCAGACTTTACTTCTAATTCAGGAGCGTTATATGATAATTTTGGATGAACCCGTGTTTAGCAATATTTTTTTTAATGGCTTTGCATAGGTTGTTTCATGCATGTATCTAACCAGTGTAAAGTATTTCTAAATACTCAAGTTTACGAATAATGCCAAACAAAGAGGTATCAGGTGACAGCGAGGCTCATATAACCGCCCATCTTAGCTTTAATTAAATTGTGTTTCTTTGGTGAAGGCCAAATAACGTATTTATTCTTGACAACTCAATAATTCATATTTTACTAAAACAAATTAGATATTTTAAATAAACACATAATTCCAGCTCAAAAGATTATTGTTAATTCTGTATCAATTTGAGACAAACGTGATAAATGTTACTTGCATAACATACGTTTCAATGCATAAAATTAATGTAAATGTCATATATCTAAATTAAGTTAAAGTTTATTTAAGTTTTTGCATACAGTTGCTAACGATACAGACTTAAACTTATATGTTGTTATAAATAGTAGATTGTTATACGGAGGGTGAAAGTGACCTATTTGAGATGATTTGACGCATGAGCGTAGCGAGGGCGCTGACAGTTTGAGTACCTAAGTAGGCCTTTTACCCGAGGTTAACACTCTGCTTTTCATTTCGAATACAAGGAAAGTAAATTAAAAACTGATTAGTTAAACAAACAACTACTTCTGTAATTAAATCAGGCGTTAAATCCATATCTAAATCTGAGGAACTCATTTAAGACGTCACATATATATGAAACGTCAAGCAAATTTCTTTTACTCTGGCATTCTACCAGCCAGTACAATTTTGTCACTAATGATAGTAAATATTTAGCTAAGATTTATGTAAATTAAATAATAATTTATAAGTATAAAATAATATTACAAAATTGTTGATATTTTTTAAATACATATTTAATGTTGCGATTTAATAGTGGCTCTATAGAAAGTTCGGAAAGGGATCGCATACTTTTTAAATTTTTTGACAGCAGGAAAAAAAAATCCCAGGTACGCAAAGTACTGTTTTCATCTCTGTGATTGGGTAATTTCAAGCGTAATTTCCAAGTATAAGAAATGAAAATTACCTTTAATCAGCTTTCTAAAAATGTTAATTTTGAAGTTACAGTAATACGTGCTACTCCTGTATAGATATTAGACACCTACTTAGATATTTCAATAGAAAAATTGTAGCATATCAATCACCTATCCAAAAGCAAAAATACCGAATAAACTCAAAATCATATCTGTTGAGTATTAATATTCCATTGAACAGGGCGAAAGTATCAAAGGAACACGATTATACAAATCACTGGCTCATATTGGGTGTCTGTGTCGCAATAAATATTAAATATCGAAGATGTTAAAATATCCTCTTACAGTTTACGAGAGCGCCCGTCGACATATTTACGTATGAGAGGGGGCAATCAATTGGGTTTTTTCGTTTAAGCTTATGTTAAATGTGGTTTTACTCACGCAAGCCTTGCCTTGTCCCTTATTCGTTACTAGTTGACCGGTTGGCATACACTAAGTATTTTTTAATCATTTTTATAAGTTCGGTTTAAGTTTTTTCATTTTAAGTATGCAAATTTACTTACATCTTAAATGATTATATAAGTTTAATAGATTAACACTACAATTTTAATATATTATTTATTTATAAACTAATGGAATCGCTTAAAAAATGAAATATTAAAATTGTGTGAACTATAATTAGTTGTCGTCATTAATATTAATTACCGGCAATATGGATTTCGCTATGGTCGTTCAAATAGAGACCTCTTGATATACACGACCCACCTACGAGCTAAAGCCAAATCATTAAGAGTAAAGGCAAACCTTTCGCGGTTAGCCCGGATATTGCTAAGACCTACGAATGGATCTGGCACAGGGCTTTTCTATCGAAACTATTATACAACGAGATACCCGAGGGACTTTCGGTGAATGCTACATGCATCAATCTCATAAACGCTGATGTGCCTTAGGGTCGAATGCTGTTGCCGACACTGTTCCTCCGGTATATCAATTAACTAAGTAATAAGTTGTCTGTTGACAACGTCAATTGCTGTGCCCAATTCAACATTGGCAGTTGCCATTATACACACAAGACAAATAATATAAAAGAATCTAAGCTATAATAGATGTGTTGCTAGGGAATTTGTTGCTGCTTCTTCTCCTTAAAACAACGACAACACGTTGCGATGTGGTGTATAGTGTTGGAATGTACCTATTGCAATACTTACTACAGCTCAGAACGGTTTATGGTAATAAAAGAACAGCAACTGGTCACATATTTATAATCAGAGAACCTTACGGTTTTAACACATTGAATACACTGACTTTTTACACTTTACAAGCATTTTTAGAGCACCTCGCCATCCCTCCAACAATTTAACAGTATATGAAACTTAGCAAATTGGCACAAACGATAGCGGATTTAAGTCATTAATAAACTATTTTAATTAAATGGTTATGAGTGAAAAGAATTTAATACATTATTGGTTGTAAATTTTAGATAATATTTTATATAAGATATTATATAAAATATTATACTTAAAGTATGTAATATATAATACATGTAATAAAATAAACCGTACACAATATAAATCTATCGCGTCTGCCAACATGAAAATAAAATGTAATGAATACCGTCTATATACAATTGAGACATTGTATATAGACGGTAATCTACACAATTACCACATCACACAAAGGATAAATACTGTTACATAAAATTATGGTAAATTATAGACAACTAACTCAATACAAAACAGGCGCTAATCACAGAATAAATAAAAATGTAGCATTATTATTCAATTAAGGAAATGACCGATCGTATCGTTTAGAAATAAGAGGGTACATAACAAAATCAATTATTAACTTTAAAAAGAAACACGACAAGAACAACTATGCTACTAAATAACTGTAACACTATCTTTTAAAAAAAAATCTCTGATTCGCCGCTTCTGCTTCTTGAAGAACAAACTAAAGTCGCTTGAAAGCGGTAATAGAATCACGACTTTCAGTAAATAATGTATCAACTTTAAAATAAAATAAATTCTTTTTTATTTTGTTTAAAAACAAATAAATCCTTTTTATAAATGTAAAAAACGTGTGTTTTATTAGCTGTTCCAACACGCTCTGTTATGTTCCTTATACGGACACACATTATAAACAAGAAATTTAGTTCAACCTAACTCAGAATAGGGAGCCACGCTGTCCTATCAGCATAAAGCTAGTAAACACGGCAATCCAGCTCCAAGTTTACGCATTTTGTTCTTAATTAATAACACAGTGTATTAATTATTTAAATTAACCTACAGACGTAATAAATGTTTTATTGCTTCCACATCTTAAAAGAAAATAATGAATTTTTACCACGACATAATTAAATATTAGGAGTGTTTCAATCTAACAATACTTTTGGTCCGTTGTATAAGTATATGATTATATGAATACGTAACGTGCAAGAAGAATAAGAGAAATAATAAGGCCCGGGTCTTTGGGCAAAGTCGGGGGAGACGGGGGGCATGCCCCGGGCGGCCAATTCAGACGGCGGCAGATTCAAATTTCGCAGACAAATACACGTAGGTATGTATATTTGTAAAGAAAAAAGGAAAAGTAAAAAAATAGGCTTAACACAGATAGAACAACGCTAGACCGGTCACTGGCGTTTTTTCCGGGAGGCCCATGTCCATCAATGGGCGCGTCTGATGAAACGACGACGATGATGATTAAAGTAAATAAATTGGGTAAGTGCTTTACAGTCCGCGCACAACCAAGGGTTCTGTAGAGATGACAAATCTCTTATTTTTATTGGGGTATGGAACTGTAAAAGAACATTCAATCGAAAATACACCATATTTCTAAAATTACTGAATGGATATTGTTCATAACAATTAATTACCTGGGACAAGATTGTTTTTTTTCATAATTTTCGCAATAAGCTAATTTTTGTGCACCCTAAGAACTACAAATCGCTCCCGGTAAAATTGCCGCGGGTTTCCCGGAAGAAAAAATATCACACATTTTACATATTTGCTATCGATCAGTAACAAAATCACATTAGAAATCGTTTTTTTTTTCTATCTGGCCATTTTAAATCATTCCCAGAAAAATTTCCGCGCGTTTAGGATAAAAAGTAGTGCAGATTTGAAGTTTAAGGATTTTCTGTCGATCGGGGAAAACCGCATCGAAATCGGCCCAGTTATTTTTACGTGAATCCCGAACAAACAGACAAGAAATCTAAAAAAAAACATCGTGTTCTCCACCGTTTACACAGTGTATTCCAATTGTTTTTTTTAAAACAGCTTCCATGTATTGACACGGCACGTTTAGAATTTTATAATATTGTAGACTATGGTGACAAGGACCATTCCTTGTCACCACAGTTTAAAAAAAAATCTGACTAACGATATTACGACTATGTACACTTAAATTGTCGAAACTCTTGAGAACAATAATCTCACATACGAGTAACAACAATATAAGTATGAAAAAATCATTAAAAATAAAACTATATCTACTATAAATAAATCCCTAACAAATATATGCACTAAAAAGAAAAGAAAACACAATAAACTACAATCGGTCCAGCCGGACCAGGCCGCTGCCCTGTACACTGAAAAATTCAAAATTGCATTCAGAATGCGATTATGAATGACATTTTTTAACAAGCCTATAAACCTTGTATAGTTATTATGAATAAGGGGGTCAGGCTAATGAGAAAAAATAGAATAAAGATGAGATTTCGTTTTCGCTTTGTCGCAGTCGGGTAAAAATGTAACCTATTTCACCCGGATCATAATAACGAACCAGTCAAAATCAGATGAGTAATTTAGATGTTACAATGGAACCATGGGAACATATCGTAAATATAAACATATACATAGACTGTTAATTAATGTTAATAATATCCTCTTATCGTTTCCGTAGTCGGGTAAAAAGCAAACCAATTCATTAATGTGATAACGACTGAATTAATTACAATAATTAGGGTATAAGTGTCTGGTGCCATTAATCGATACTAAATAAATTAGAATCGAAAGATAGCTATATTCCTTTTTATTGTCTTCTTTAGAAATTCAATATCTTTAAAAACTCGTTTTTAAATTATGTTCTAAATTTACACATTTGAATATTTACCAAACAAATAGAAATCTTATAAATATAAACCGACACAATTTTTTATGAGAAATTTTATTGTTACATTATAACAAAGCACAAAACTATTAAGTTTTTGAATAAATCCTTTCAAAGACACCTACGACCTCTCAAACACATATTAGTAATATTTAATTGTAGGCGCGATATCATCACGACAGACATAAGTAACTGTTAATAAAGTGTATTGTTGACGTGAATTATGCTCATAACTATAGTGAAACGTGCTTGTAAAGGGAAATGGGGGTTATTTCCAAAGTAGTACGAATGTGTTGAATGGATATTGTTGCATCTCCAACAACAAAAATAAAAAAAAACCTATGCGTCTCAGGACGCCCAACAGAAGTGATAACTTAAACTAATCTAAGTTGAACTATTTAATATTGAAATTGATTAAATTAAGAAAAGCTTAGGTTATTAAATTTTATGTATATAGCGCATGGGTTAGAGTGAGAGAGAAGGAGCCTGCCTACCGTTGCCATATGCGTGAGAGAAAGGGAAGCCAGATAGACTAGCGCCATAACGCGTTACGTAACGAAGCGGTTTAGCCTCCCATATGAAGTTATCACTTCAAAAATATTATAGTTGATAAGGCTTGGGACTAGCCACAATAACTTAGGAGACTTCCATGGACCATGTCCCGGACGAGCCTTCCATTATCCAGGATGATCCAGATACTTTAGACACTATGTGCATCGACAGTGTGTGTCGCAAGAAAAGACATTCTCCCTGCGTTAACAAAAAAAGAGATGGCCACAATAATTTCGTCTTTTTGCGAGCGAGTCATACTTGGAAAGGAGGATGCGGAACGGGAGCAGGAGCGTGAACGGGTACGTCCTTGCGTCGCGCCCGCGAAAGGAGGACGCGTCGGCGCCGAAGGATGACTTTCGAGCTTCGGCCGCCGTGAGCGGGTGGCGTGGGGGTCCCTTGGGGATAGGGTTTTCACCCAGCGTAACGTCCTGATAGGGGCGCGCCATATTCCGCGTGCGCTCCCCTCTCCTCCCGTGGGGCGCGTTACAAACCGGTCTACGCAGAATAAAGACCAGGATCATGCCGGGGGATAAAAAGTAGTCCTCGGCAGTGGATGTGGCCTTGGAGGCTCCCGCTTGCCAGGGCACGCGAAGTTGGTCGACCTTCCGCTTTCCCGTAGCCCGCGTTTTAGTGAGTATCTCTGACTGTGGCGTGGCAATAGCACCTCTAGTTCTGCCTAGAGTTGCGAGTGTCACCCAGATCTGGCGAATCCCACACACGGGTCGCAACATATCTACCTTGCATTGAATGGCACTGAATTGCATTTTCCCTAAAAAAATGACTAAAATACTTGTAATTTTTGAATTTAGAACTATATTAATGTTGTTTTGTTTCATATGCATTTATTTTTTTCAATATTAATTCGTCTAATTCGCATATGCAGTTATTGATTATTAAAATTAAATATTTAGTCCTATTCATATTTAGTTAGAGTAAGTTTATGGGTTACTTTAAGAACCTTAAAAAAGCCTACAAACTTACTGTACTGTAACTCAATATGAATATAACCGCTTTAGTCCGCTAAAAAACTGACATTTTAAGAATTGTTATACAGATATTTAGTATAAAAGCTGCTCAAAAGTGATAAGGCTCTGGAAATTGCTATTGCAAATTGATCGTTACCAGTATTCGCTGTAGTAGATGTGTTTAACGTAGCTCCGTGGTTAATCCGTCACTCACTAAAACAACCCTCTATTCGTTATCCATCATCAAGACTGTATGCTCCCTTTTAAAACTTACTGCTCCCCCTCTCCCCTCTTAGAATGAGCGTTGTCATAAGCAACTGTTCTATACAGGCTTCCCCAAGTTTGCGCCACATATATTCGGTTTTGCAAGCCATTCTCGTGGCCAGAAAATTATAACAGAGGTTGCCATGGACGGAGCCATATGTCAGAGAAATCATCATCATTAAGCCCGCAATCTTGCGCTGGTCGTCGATGCATAAACTGGAAAACATCCTGCACTACGCTTGTTTTAACACAATTGCTACGCCAGAATTTGTATGCGCCACCTGTTATTGGTTCTGTGGCGAACGGTTTATTGCTAATCCAGTATATATATTCTTGAAACTAAAAGGAAGTCCAAGCATCAGTGTCAGATTTACAGATTTGCTACCAGTATTCAAATAATGCCGCCCCTAACGATGTCTAAATATTAATTACAATTTTTCTGTTCATGAAAATTTAAATTGAATAATGGTGCGCTATTGCCCTAACTAGAGATGCCACGAATATTCGGCTACTATTCGGTATTCTGCCTATTTGGCAACTTCTTTAATTATTCGTTATTCAGCCGAATACTGCGTAATATTCGGCGATATACTGAATATCAAATTTTGAAAAAAAGGCGCATATTGCTCAAAATTGCATATATTTCCATGAAAAATGCATAGTTAAACTATGTTTTAACCGAGTTAGATGCGATTTAAATTAGTTTTTTATTTTAACATTAGGTTTTTAAAATGTCAGAAACAAATACAAAATTAATTTATAATTTAGAATCGCGCTTAAAAACGTTAAAGAATACTTAGTTTTAATTATGTGTGCCTACCTACCATTCCCAGAACGTAAGAACGTACTTTACAAATTATTGTTTCAATACTAACCTACTACGCGCGAATTGCACATACCTCATGCCGAACATTCGGTAGCCGAATATTCGGCGCTTCGGCCGAAGTTGTGGCCGAATATTCGGCTTTCGGCAAAAACCTGTATTCGTGACATCTCTAGTCCTAACTAATTTTGAACTAAGGTGTAAAACATATTACATGTTGAATTGTTTGTGGGGACAATAATAACATTTAAATATAAAAATATAAAACTTTTAATTTCTGAAATATATAACTAAAATTACTAATTTGCCGCCTTCGCCTGTTGGTATATCCGCTACTGCTGAACATAGATCGCACCGTATCTCGCTAAACGATTTGGTAGTCATGGAATTATCCAACTATCCGAATCCATTTCTCGGTCATGCGTTTGTATTCATCAACAATTCATTTCTGAACAAAAAGATAAGTAAGTACAGGCTTCCTAAAATAAACATTTTATTGAACTATTTTTCGGCAGGTCTCATAATAGGGTGCCGTGTGAGACTCCGGCGTGTCGCCGGAGGATATGCTTTATATCGGCGTACAAGCTCGCGTTCAATAAACGTTATAAATAATACTAGATCGTGTGAGACCAGCCACGGATCCCATAACAAGCGCTTATATCTGTTCTTACTTTAGTGTCATAGAATAAAGTAAAAGGTGATGTTCTTTATCAAGCGAAGGGTTCAGTATCAGTTGTATAAAACAAGTAGTCGTCGAAATTAACTCTTGGTATGTAATTATTGTAAGATTACACTAGATACCTACTTAGATCTGATCAGAAATTTGTATGCGTAAACACCCTTTATCACGATTGTGAAGCCTTGTATGGCTTATAGACTCCTTAAAAAGTATTATATATTGCATTTTGTATAAATTGCATTTTGAATGCGATATAAGCATGATTATAAGCCTAGTATAAACATTATGAAGAAAGGGGTTTGTGTATTAATTTATGTTCAAAACGCATATAACTTCGTGTTTTGCACATGTCCAAGTAATACGCTATTGTTTGTTCTAATATTACGCTTTTTGGTGCAGATTAGGATTCATTTTATGGGTATCCCCGACTGGGGTCGCAATAGCATTCCATAGGGGTACTACTGCCACACTAACGTAACGAATTCCAACCGCCCCCCGCCACGTTCCCCCCGCAGCGGAAAGTCCTCAATCGGATTTCACCTTGTTAAAAAAAATATTAGGATTCGTGCAGATCAGATTATTACAGGATACATGCGACTTAAAGCTATTGGCTGTATTTTAATTGCAACCTTAAACTGGACCTCCGTAGTTCGCACAGTGACATTTTATTTTAAACGATACATGTGATCGTGTATGTACAAGTTATGAAATGTATAACACGGATCCCTAAAAAATAAATTCGTACCGATAACCGTAGATCACTTTTATTAGTACCGATAAATAACACGAATAACTTTTCTATGTGATCGATTCTAATGTGTTGTTGTATTTATTGTAATTAGGAACTCCGGCGGGCGCGCTGCTCGCTTCGTGTGGCGCGCCCATCAACATGTATAAACTGTTTATTAAGAACTAATAATATTTGCATAATCGTATTTCGAAACATTATTCAATATGAAACTCAATATTAATAGCCCATTAATAATTATAATTAGCTCAATATACATGTATAAAATGATTTTTTATATTAATAAATGCAAGAAATCATTAACTCCGATCAATAAAAATATTATTAATAGATATTTTTGGATAGATATCATATTAACTTAAGTGGGAAAAGGAAATAGCATTTTTATTGGTACGGTGAACTAAGAATGGAGATTTTAAGTTCGACTTCAACTTGATATACTTGATTGCTGCGATCGTATCATTTGAAACTGAGGGGTCTACGATCCATTTAATATCTATCCAACAGCGTAGTCTTTCTTGTGTCTTGCATTGATTATATTTAGAATAGAACATCGATAATAAAAAAGCAATAAAATTACACAGTTCCTCCGTTGATTTTTTAGACTCGGAAATACACATTTGATGTATTTCAACATTTTAATTTGAAAGATGTTCTTTTACAGTTTGAATAAAATGCGGAGTAGATTGTATTCTAGCCGTAGTTTTTTTCGTACTGGCGGTAAGTTGAAAAAGTAAAAATTTAATAGATCATTTGATAGTTTTACCTGGAAAGTTTCCAGGAGTTTTCAAAATTGATAATTTTATAGATTTCGATGTGTTCTTTCCGAATGTCAAGTTTGCCACCTCGTATCGTTGCCGCTAGCGCCGCCATAGTGGATAAATGGCGGCCAATAGCAGTTTTTTGTCAATATCTACTTTCCGATTAATTTTACAATAAAAACAGCAAGTACAAAATTAAACTATAGAAAAATTCCCATAATTTATGTTACAACTTTTTTTGTAAAATCATTAGTTTTAGCGTACGAGCGGCGCAAAATCTACTCCAACATGCGTATGTGTATTGGCTAAGAAAAATCATTTCCACGCCACTTTAGTTAGAAGTACCTAATTATTAATAAAAATCAGTATTATAATTTGTAAAAATCTTAATTATTTACAATACTCATTACATACATTATATGTAAAATTTTAACCGAGTTAAAAAAAGGAGTTTCTCAATTCCTCGTATAATTATGCTTTGCTACTTTTTATATATTTTTAGTCCTAAATTTTTTGTTTCTTAAACGATTTTAATATTTGTTTTTCAGTGGGATTCAGTAAATTTTCAATATATTGTAATATAAATTTCATTATAATTAGACCTTGAATTCCGAAGATAATGCAGGGACTTTTTCTGAATGTTTATTCCGATATCAGATATTTTAAGAGATTAATTAAATTAGAATAGTAATGTGTTAGTTACATGTTGCAAAGAAGAAGTTAAGAAATATCCAGGTAACTTTGTAGAGGCATTTCAATTGCAATGATTATTTATTTAATATAAAGACAACTAGATATATACTAATTTATAACCATAGCGATAAAATATGCATTAGTAATTTATAACTATAATAATCACAAAATAAAAAGCCCGATTTGACAGTTCTGATTACAACATATTTAGAGATTGAAACCTCCAAATCGTTAACCAAGTTAACCGATTATCACGAGAAACCGATTTAATATTATTCGACTTCGTAATCATTTGATTTAT
This sequence comes from Dendrolimus houi, assembly GCA_039645545.1. NCBI lineage: Eukaryota > Metazoa > Arthropoda > Insecta > Lepidoptera > Lasiocampidae > Dendrolimus > Dendrolimus houi. The sequence continues at coordinate 14,497,381 of CM077132.1, forward strand.
TTTAAGTTAATTACTTTTGTTGTTCACAATTAATACCTCACAAAATCGATATAGAGTGAGAAAGTTTTGTTTCACATCGCCTTTCGCGTACCGCATGTATTTATCACGCACTGCGTACCACAATTAATCTATTGAAATTTTTATGATTTCATCCGTATAATATATATTTATTCAATCTTTTTTGTTTTCAATACATATATGTACAATCATGAAGTATTGTTTTAGTATAAATATATAAATAATGTATGTAATAGTTTTGAAATAAATATGTGTATAGTTTTTTTCTTGAATCGAATTGAGTTAATGAACTGCAATAACCCTTTGGTAGCAACACTACAATTAAAAATAAGACGCATTAGAACGTAACTGTTTTTGGGGCTTCGCCATAGATTAATACGGCAACAGAATTAATAAAAATCATGTTATTTCGTCATTCGGAGGATAATAATAATTGAAACGTGTTTTATAACATTACGTAATGCACCAGTAAAAAAATATGTATATCATCATCAACTCAATAAATTAATTGTTATTGGCTTTCAGTTTTCTTGATTTCATTCAAAGTTACGTTCTATAGATAAGATTCTTAAATGTCAAATCAGGCTTTTTATTTTGTGATTATTATAATAACAGCCATGATGTCAATGGCTTTAGATCGATATTGAAGACAATTCACACGAATTTAACTTGAGAAAATATATTGCAGGAATTTTTATTAAGCATCAATAATGCAAAGTATCTTCAAAATTCTTAGTATTGAATACTGGCTGTCAATTTTCGATTACGATCCTCATAACATTGGCGGCCGAGTAAATTGTGATCGTGCATTGCAAAAAAGGTGCAAAACGAGCAACAAAGGTTATACTTGTGTAAATCACAATAAAAGTCTTCGGAGACGCCTTCGAGGCCAGTGCAGGGGCACGGAGACGAATTATGATTGCCGCGGGACGGCCGTAAAGAACCAGAGTAGCTCTTGTACGGTGCACCTCATTTAGGATTATTGGCTCAATATTAGATCTTCCTAACTAATAACCTTCGTGCCCTGTAATTTTACAGGTTTGTTCTTTTTCTTATTTCTTACAGATTTCGATATAAGGTGATTTTTGCACGAGATAGATGTTCCTCTGAGGTAACAATTAATCTACTAACAATTATCCAGATATGATCAAGAGTTTTCAAAGGATAAATCTCTCTCTCTTTCATTTCACTTTTTCCTAATCATTCGGGGTCAATATAGTACCTATGTTTTTAAAGTTCATATTTACCTCTCTAATATAGCATATATTCTTTGTTACATCACAAACCATCTTATTCTTCACACACTCATCATCACCCGAGCGTTAAACCCTGGTTGCATTCGGAACGTTTGCTTCCAAGTCCGGGATCCGCTTCGTTCACACAAGCCTTCACACATGCCTTTTTTTGCTTGCCTTGCTCATATATCATTAATCTTCTAGTAAAACATTAATTTTATCACAAAATTTTAATCATATTAAACGACCATAAATAAAATTCATTTAATAATTAAAAAATTCTACTCCGCGAAGCCTCCAAATTTGTTAAAAATTTATGACGTTAATAAATTCATGGAAACATAACTGTGTCTGAATAATGAAAGTTTAATATAAGCCATAAACAATATAGGAATTAGACTTTAGCCCAAGAAAATGAAAATTGTTGAAATATTAATATATGAATACTTGAATAGCATTCATACCTCATGCATATTAAAGTCATCATAAAAACGCATGATAACAAGCACTAAAACAAACATTAAATAAATTAACAATTACAGTATTAAACGGATTAATTCAATTATATTTAATTGTTTCCTTAATCGCGTCACGCAGTGGGCGTTTACATACAGAGTGGTCCGCAGCGGCGATGTTGTGTGGTGAGCCTACTCGGGCGAGACGCGAGGTGTCCGGCGCGCGCGCAGCGTGCGATAAAGCAAGGCGCCGCGGGGTCCCCAGACCTCCAGCATGGCGGAACTCATGTTAACAAAACGTAGATACGCTAATGTTAAATTCTGAATTAGCTAATAAGTCAGCAGTGACGTATATCAGATAAAGCTAATATATTGTTAATTTTTGCAGCAAAACTAACCTTGAAGAAGTTTATATTTTGGTGTGAATTTAGTCAAATCAAATAATTTATTGCATAAAAGCATGGTAGTTTTACAAATAGGTGTTATTATTTTATAATGATCACATGTTTTTGCCGCTTCGGCATACAATTTTAAACACAGTTAAATTAATACATAAGTACGTCTGTATAAAAAATCAGAGTTATATTACCATATATTAATACTAAATACATAAATATTTTACATTTTTATAACGAAACAAAGCCAGATGAGTACTATAACCATAAATGGTAAAGCATCTTAAGGCTTAATATACGAATAAGTGCATAATTAAATTTAATATCAAAAATTGAACGAATGAAACAATGAAAATTTTTCATTGTTCACCAGAGATTTAAAGCAAGACGATGATTTATATCTGATAAGGCAAAATACTGGAAAGTTGCCTTGTTAACTATGAGCTTCAAAATTCTACAATACCTACTTTAATTGACAAAAATAATTATTATACTTTAAAAGCGATGTTCTTTAAAATATTTCAGCCTATTTGACTGTATAATATGTAATTGTATGCGAGATCAATTATTAAGTTATAATGTCGATATGATTTAACAATGTAATTAAACCCATATAAAGTTTATTCGTGTCCATACAAAGCTTTCTCCAAATGTCGCGCCCACCGCTCCGTGTAAATAATAATTAATTTTATTGTAAATGCTTATATTTTATTGCGGGATTTGTCAACAGAGTGCGCGATGTATTTTGTTGTTTGAGATATTTATTGTTAAGTTACCAATTTAATGCCTAAGCAGGCATACGACATGCGCTCATGTGAATGCTGAATGGCTTATGCGTGCCTTTGACTGTTGCAAACTCAGATATGCGTAGGTACTGTAGACCAAATAAATCTAGGATAAAAATGTTTATTTAAAAATCCCTGTTTGATCCACGTAATTATTAAGTTGATCACATATTATGTCTTAAAAACCGCGACCCGCGGTCCTCTAGTTCTTAGTACTACTTAGACAAGCCCCGGTCCCAGTCGTTAGAAGCGGGAGGGGCGACCATCGGCAAACTTTCTGCGCACGACTTATAAAACCAGATACTAAGGGAATGGATTTTATATTGGACCTGAAATTTTATTACGCCGAAGATTAACAAACTATATTACAAACGGGTCTTATACCTTTAAGGAGATTATGTCTGTATATTAGAATTTGATAGTAGGCAAAACGAGAAATGAGAATGATCGAGGAGTTAGAAGAATATGGGGAACGTGAAATGCACCTTTTTTACTCACAACTCCTCAAGGCAAAGCAAGGCAGGCCAATCTCCCAAGAGCGGGACGAGATTTTCAGTACAAATACACCAGGATGCTTATATTCACTTCACGATGCGGAGTCAAGTAGACGACAGGGTATTTAAAAGACAACTAAAAAGTTTTCTCGAATTTAAAGTCCACTTTTTAGAAAGACTAGGTTGAAACATAATTTTCATGTCTTAAACCCTGTGTTTCCGTAAATACTTTGAATTTTTACGGATTGTCGCCCTAGGAGTCGTTTTGTATAACTACATAATTATATAAATATTATTCTAAAATACACATCCAAAGCTTAATGTTTATTGTAATTAAATGTTATATGAAAAACTAATGCCCTTATTCATAATAGTTATACTAGGTTTATAGGCTCTGTAAAAAACAATCTAATTCAAAGCGTTTTTTGAAGCATTTAATGTAGTACATATTGTCCATAATCTCATTCTGAACAATGCTACATTAAATAAGTATTTGTATAGCAAGCCTATAAACCTAGTATAACTATTATGAATAAGGAATAAGTATTTGGTGAACTGTACCTCCAGGACCACAGACTCTTTGTGTGTGTATGATGCCATTTGATCGTTAATTTGTAAGGCTGGTTCATAATAATAACTCACGGTGGACGCGTATTATGCACCGCTCAACTAGATTTGTGAGATACGCCTTTAAATGCTAGGAATGATTTATTCAGATTTAAATCGTAGAAGAAGTGAAGTGAAACATTTTTTTTGAAAACCATCAGAATGTACTCGTATTTTATATTTCAAAATTGTTGTTAAATAATATTTTTGTAAAATAAAATTATGTAGAGTTAGAATGTACAAAATATTTAATTATAATTATTTGTATCAATTAATATAAGAATAAAGATAATAATCTGTTAAGGTTATCTACCTTGTTATAGTTAGAAGGTTACGATACTTTAGCTATTGTCCCGTGTGCCCGACTCCGTAGATTATTTAATCCATCTTTTCCCTTTCATTGTAACATTGAATTGTTTTTTTTTTAATCAATGTATAAGTGTTACATTCCAATAATTTCATTTGTTATTCTAGGCTAAAAACACCGGCAATTGATTTGGCTCATTTGAAACTCACGAGTATCTTAAAATATAATTTTCAGACAAATAACCATATAAATTAAAGGATAAGTTTTAATAAATGCTTTTTGTAATAAAAATTACTATAAATCTTGTATACTGACAATAAAGGTAATATCATTTCATGTGTTCATTGTATTAAATTGATTTATTCGATGTAAAATTATTTTAATATCCGGCCGCGATGCTTGATTCAATTAAGTTTATCAATACCTTATATTAATACATATAACATAAGTACAAAACACTTATTTTCTGCTATAAACAATTATGCTATTATTGCAGCTGTTTTTGTTCATGAATCATGAAATAAAGCCATTATGGTGCCAGTAGTCGACCATTCCGACGATATTGTAATAACAGAATTAGGATCATGGTTTTAAAGCGCCACTCGCCGGCGATTCACACACACAATTCATCCACACTTCCTTACTTCCTCGACACTTAGCAGCTGTCCACCGACCGTGGCACATGGTTCTTCGTGTCTTACGTGTGAAAGCCGTGGAATGAGTTCCTCCCTCGATTTTTATCGCTATATGGGACTATACAAATAGGACATGCACAGATTCTTTAAGATTTATTTTTATTGATGCACATGTCCACCGGGGGCTAAATGCTTACCCATTTATCATCAAGTAGAATGTTTGTTAGTTTGCTATTTGCAAACATAAAAAATAATTGGTGGTCTCTAAAGTCACGAGAAACCATCGCCAGATCCTATAGCATTTCGGGGGCTGCAAGTATAATACATGATAAAGTGAAAAAAGGCGCACACATTATCATCATCACTAGCGTTAAATATTGGGTGCTTTCGGTGCATTTCAATGTTTTTTTCCCGTCTTCACGCGGTCTTCGGCATCACTTATTGTGTCCATTGGCGCACATATTATTCCTTACGATATAAAATCAGTATTTCTTGGGATTATTCTTGCAAGCAGACCTGCCACAGGCGGTAGACATTTGAGTTCTTCACACAATCGATCGGCTTCTACGAAACGTACCAGCATAAGCAACTCTCTTGTGGATTGTGGGCGATGTCCTTCTTTCATAGTGAAGGCTGTCTCCAAGTGCCTAAGATGGCACACTAGAGGAAATTCGCCTATACGAAATGTAATGGAACAAAAGCAACATGTGAAAACTAGTTAGCTACAAAACAGCTATCAATTTTATTGTGGACTATAAAAAGATACTATTATTGGTTTGGAATGAGTGATTGTCGCCGGGCTTAGGTGGGTGGCGATTAATATCTTAAATGATATCAAATAGGTGAGGTTGGGTAATGGTCTTGGATATTACCACCACGTTTAAAGCTATGCCTTGTTAATGGAATATTAAGTTTAGTATATTACCCAAGACAGTTTGGCGGTGAAGAGCCCTATGAAATCTATTAAAGATTACGAGGAGGTTAAAACGGCCATTTCTGCAGATTTACAGTATAAATCTGTCCATGATTATTTATTCATTATTTGTGATATAACTAACTAATATGATAATGCTGAAATGTTGGTAGACTGCTAGTAGGCAGTATAATTTGATTTTACCATATATTGAATAATAACATTGCAGACTTTATGATACGAATATGCAAAAGAGGCTGTTTGAACCTTGTGGCCTTATATAATATCATTTGAAGTCAGATCAGATGGTCATTGACAGGAGGAACGCGGAAACAATGGATACTTGCAACACCAAAGGTGCTACAAATGCGCTGCTGCTCTCTTAAGAGATGCTGGAACTTGGCCACTAATGCCGAAACACACCTCAATATTGCTATAGTGACATTTTCTTAACCAGGGGTGGTAGCGATCCAGTCGGGCAAATACCCTAGCACCTAGCTGTTGCTTGTATCGTCGCCTCTTACGACTGGCCGCCCGGCCACAGGAAATAAAATTCTTTCTCCGTTCCTGCACGAATATTTTTAGTCTAGCTCCCATCTACCGAGAAACGTGCGATAAGGAACTTGATTCCAAAAAGTAGAGAGACATCCTTCACATCGAAGGTCAATGTCCAAGTTTCCTCACGATGTTTTCCTATACTATCAACAAGTGATAATTGTAATAATCTGCACCACCTACATCGCCAGATTAGGTTAAATTATTCTTTAAGTTAGGTTACCTGGAAGAGATTGCTTTAAGCGATTAGGCCGCTTATTGTTTCTACCGTGACAATATTGTATTCGTGCATTTTTGTAATTGTATATTTCGTGAGCAATACAGTGTTATCTATTATATTATATTCTATTCAATATCAGCTCATGTTTGCATTTTGGGACAAAAAAAACAACCTCGTTATAATTTCGGGGTTTTACTTATATTGAAAATTTCTTATCACTTTATTTATTTATTTAATACAGAAATGCTCTGGTACCTCTTTAAGCTTCTAATAAAATATACGATTATATTATCTTCAATACTTCCATCATGTGAGACGTTGAAAGATTCGAAGATTCGATAGAATATAATTTAAAAACCGATGTAATTCTATTAGTTTTCATATTTGTATTTTAGTATTTAACCTTTTGACTGAATGATGGTTTGCATAATAGGTATCATTATTTTTATTCATTTTACAACTCCATGAGTTCGCGCCACATCATTTCAACTCGTTCGTAAAGTCTTACGATGAAATCTTTTACGAGGCAATTTGGAATCGAATTCAATTTATTTTAGAGGGTCCTCGGCCGTAAACCTTTGACCTAAACGAACTCCATTATGTCGCCTCTAAACGATTCATATTAGCGAATAAATCGAGCCATTTCAATAAAAAAAAAAAATTATTCAATTGGTTTTGTAAACATCGTTTTAAAGTATGTATGTGCATTTACAATTTATTCGTATTAAAGAATTTTATATTGATATTTTTACTGGAAAATATTGACTAATGATATAAGTCACGCTAAGGCAAGAAGTTTCTGATATTGGCTGTCTAATCATATAATATGGCCGGTTCCTGTATCTTATCGATCGTTCATTTGCCTTAATATCGGTAAAAATTGACATAAGCTAACATAACAAGTAATGACAAAATTCAACCGGTAGATCTCCATATTGTAGCGGGAAAATATAGAATATAGGTACCTATTCCAAATTTCTATATTTTGTCCAGGATATTTAAGCCTGTCTATCAAATTCTTGTTCTAACTTATTTGTTTTATTTTGTTTACAGAAAACTTTAACTGTAACCGATTTTTTTTTATAATAAGCTTAATTTACAACTTATGTTCGCCTGTTTTTTATATATGTACAGTTTTTCACTGTGACATTGGCAAAACCAATGCCAAAAGCATCGGAGCCAATATTAACAAGAATAAAATAAGGCAAGTGAATGTATTCATTCATACATCACATTAATAAGATATAGGAACCAGCCAATAGTCAAATAGCAATGTGACCATGTTGTTGGGAAGATCTTAACAATCCTTACAAAACTTGACTGAGATCATCTCGACAAAGTGGGCGCCTATACGACGTAGTTAACATAATTAATTAATTATATATTCAAATAATTGTAAATCTGTAAATAGTCAACGTTAGTCAATGTATATTTTTGAGATAATATCTATAGTTCCTCCAATACTTTTAATAAAAACTTTTAAAATTCATAACCAGTTCCAAGTTTATGAAAGCTTCATTCATAGCTCATTTATTTTTTATTTATTTTAAGTTCTAGACGATACTCTAATAATACTAATATATTTAACATTAATAAAATAATAACTGACATTATCTATGTCAGTTGTCTTAATAATAGTTGTAATATTTTTTCCATTTTCCCCGAACATTACAACAGGAAGATGCCATAATCCCCGTAGCCCTAACGTTTGTTTTCATTGCCTACAATAGTCCTACACTGATCAGGGTTTGTCCTTGGGTGCATTTTTATATGGTGTAGACAGGGATAATCGCCGGTCAGTATCACGCCATATTTACATTCAATATGTCAAGGGGCCTCTACGTCTTGGTCTTCCCATGGCCATTTTTATGGCCCGTGGTGTTCAAGGACATACAATTGTTCTAATAAAAATGATATTTTTATAAAATAACATGTTAATAACTGTACGAAATTTGTACGCCGAGCAGGCAAGAAACATGTCGACTCTATAACAATGTCTTTATCGAAGTTAGCTTGAAAATAAATAAATCGTTGAGTTCCGTAAATTAAAACTTAAACACACACACATACATGTAATTATTTTATTGGCTCTAACGCAAATAATCAAACGGGTAAAACCTAAAGCTATGTGTAACATATACATAACTCATGCGCCCGGTTTCTGGGGTACTTTTAACTGTAGTTTATCTGTTCGTTAACGCTATCGGTTCAATAACTAATAAAATTGCGTTTCTGAACACACCATCGTACGACAGTTAAACTAGGTTCAACTTAACTGACTAATATTAGGCGTTTATCTATTCCATATCTTTTGTTTGACGTTTTTGTTTGATATAAATAAATGTTAGATATTCCTTCTTAAATAGATCCAGCTAGTGGCGAGTTTTGGTACTAGTTGTAGGTTAGCAGTTAACCTAAGTTTATCTATTACATAACTTTATGGAATCAATTGTTATTGAACTCATAACTGGTAACCTCAGAAACCAGGCATAAATAGAGTAAGTAAATAAGAAATTCAATCAACTCTCGCTTTAATGGATTATCTTCTAACTTTTTACCGATGATTGATGATTTTTTTGAAACAAGTGAAATAACAGTGTTTTATCTATATTCCTTAAAACAGCTTGTTTAGTTTATAAATCAGTAGTAGACAGGGTGTGACGATGTTATTATAAACAGAATCTTTTGGTGAGTAGCACCGTATTTATTTTACAATTTTTGGATGACTATCAGCTATTCACATTGTAATAATAACACATTAGTTATAGTCAACTATTAACAAGTCAAGAACTAAAAAAACAGAGAAGAAAATAGTAACCTAAACATGAACAATTTATCTAACATACTGAGAAAACCTGCTCATTACACACTAAAATTCAAAATATAGATAATTGAGTTTATTCCTAAAACTAGACACCGACGTACCCGTTATATTCAAATCATAGCGACAAATTAATTTATTATGGGTAGTACACGATCGATACAGAACACTATTTTGGCGATAGTTCGTGTTAACTCATTGTAACGCAAAATAGGGAGGGAGACTATAACGGAGAGAGTGTCGAGGCGTTATATGTATCTATTTTGTTATGTAATTCAGGACATTTAGTAGTAATGAGTTAACAATACGAGCTAGGAAGGTTAAATCAGCTATTTCCCGACGCTGTGCGAGTTTCAGAAGATAGTGATTTTTACATGGTGTATTAGTCTTTTAATTTTAATTATTATAAGCCCTTTATTACCTAATAAAACTTATTGATACGATAATAATCGATCAAATTAATGAGCCCTTAGGACTGTGACACCTCCTGCTGTCAGAAATGCCTTTTTTTAGACTCATTATCATGGTTTTTATTAATGAATGTTTAAAAACCATGAGATATATATATAAACAAGTGCCCTTTCAACGTGGGCTATAATTGTGTATAAATCCTTTCGTATTTTGGAATTAAATTTATAAATAATTAGAGTTTGCCTGCGGTTACGCCACGAGTCAAACCCCAATAAGTAGGCTTTTTACTTACAAAAAACTTAACGAACCTTAAGTAACTATAACTTAATTTAAATATTGCGAGCGAAGCCACGGTCAAAAGATAGTACATATATATAAACCTTCCTTGAAAAATGATCTAACTGATGATGGTGAAAACCGCTTAAAAATCTGTTGCATTGTTTTGTAGGAGTTAGCGGATATACAAACAGACAGATGCGGAAAGCAACTTTGTTTTATACTATGTTAAGAAAGAAGAAAAGACTAAATCATTATAAAGTCCTAAACTGGGATATAAGCATTCACTCTGCAAAGTTTTATCAAAATTTAGCTTTTTAGTCGATCGCTAACAGAAGGATAAAATTCAAAAATATACATTTAAAAGCATGTTTAATGAACAGCGTGCCTTAATTAACCTAAGCCTGTTTCTCTATGTTAACAATGCTGTTTTTAACATTCCATAATCAAAGTCATAAATCCGTTATTTATAGACTACCACCCAAGTGTACCGAGAAAAAAATGTTTATCAAAGAAATATTTACAGCAGGACGTTTTTATCTAAAACTGTTTCCTATAAAGAACACCAATGAGTTTGCACCACATGTCTGCATAAATCGCCGTTTCAACGTTGGTGGATAAATACAACATTTATTTTTGTAATAAACGTTACACGGCTATTTCGCATCATGTTAACTTTGTATGTGGGCACCGTCCTGTAAACAGTAGAGCCCGCTCGATGACAGATCCAACGCAGCACCCCTCATTACCAGCTCTTACAAACAACGCTCAATACTTGTAACGCACTGGAATATCGTAAAAATGGTACTTACATCACATAAAACAACACTATATGCTTCATACATTAAAGATCAGTTTTATTCAACACAGAACATGACCAAATCTTCAGTGGAGTGGAACATACAATAGAATCTTTAAAGCTAAGATGCAGCTATTATTAGGTGTTAGCATGATTATTTGACAGTTTGAAAACGTTTACAGATATTGCCAGGCAATCTGGCTTCCTGCTTCTAATATAAATACTGTTTTGTAGTGCAACTGGCTTTTAGTGAAAAATATTAATATCTTCATACGGATTATGTGCTGATTTTTATAGAGATTGGTTTATACAATATTAGAATATTTTCGGTTGTTTTAAATTTGAAATTACCGTAACAGATAAAAGCCCCCATCTTTCAACAGATTGAACAACTTTTTGCTTTCTTATACACTAAAAACATTATAAAGCGAAACATGTTTACAATTCTAACTCATCATTTCCTTCACTCCACTTTGCATAACTTTCACATAATTTTATCAAAACATCAAATAGTTCTTCTGGAGGTAGGTCTATATCATTGATACTTTTTTGTAATCTATTGTCTCGTCTTCGTCTTCCATACGATGCAAATTGAGGTTGAGGTTTCTTCTTTAAACCAGCACTGACGAACAATGTAGTCGGTTGTTGAGTTGGGTAAGCAGCATTTCCCTGCTTGGCTTTCACAGCTTGTACAATTAAACACAACAAGTACCCACCAAAGGCCAAAAACGCAAGCGTAGTCACAGACATAGAGAAAATGTTACTTATCTTACTCTCTTTCTTATATAATCCCTCTTCGTAATCTCCTCTTTTGATTGACGGTGCTTGAAAAGCCATAGCCTGAGCTCCAAAACTCTGCAAATACGAAGGTGTAGTGCTGGTAACATTCTCAAAAGTTGGTGTAGTTACAATTTCCCTGAGAGATGACTTCAGCAGTAAAAGCTTGTCTAAAGGTAATTCGTTCAGATATTTAACGCCTTCAGTGGTGGTTACATCCGCGGCCACCCTGTAAAGCGTGAAAATTGTAAAGAAAAGTGCTAACATGTTGGTGGACGGATTACTAGTGAGATATATATGTGGAACTGTAAGAGCATGGGTGGTTGCGATTATTTTGGTCTACTAAGCGCGACAGTCCTGTAACGGTCATGATGAATAGGTCGATGCGTTTTTCTTATTGAGAACACCTGATTCCTTTTCTGATAAAGTAATTATTAGAGACGTTTAAATGCTCATAAGTAAAACTGCAATACAATGCTTAGTATATTTTTAAGTACTGGAAATGGTTTAAAAAACTGTTTGTAAGTTCCGATAAGAGTTACAATATTAGAAAGAATCATAATATTGTTTATACCTTCAATAAATTGTTCTTGTGGATATTGGGTACAATTCGGGCACTTTGTCTATTGTGTATTAATAGTATCTATCGCAAATAGAATAAATTTACATGCTATATACCTAGCTTTTGTATATGTGAATAAAATATGTACATAAACATTATTTTTATTTTAATATGACCATGTTTAATGCATACATGAGGTTAGGCTTTATACTAGTATAATAAAATCGTCGACGTACGTGTATTTTACCTGCAGGAAAGGGTTTCGTACATTTTACCAACGTCTACTATTTTCGTCATTTAGGTAGGTACAGCAACCTAAAAACCATTTATGGCCGGTTCCTATATCTTACTATCCATTCACTTGCTCAACCATCGCATCGGTTAAATTTTTGACATTATTTGTATGGAGTTCATATCAAATTTTAACCGATAGTAAGGCAAATGAACGGTCGGTAAGATATAGGAACCGGCCATTAATCAAAAATGCCTCATACCTAAAAAGCTAGTCAATGAATATTGACCAAACCAACTATCATTGATAGTGTTTATATTGTAAGTTATGCGTGCAGGAACGGAGAAAGAATACAATTTCCTGCGGCCGGGCGGCCTGTCGTCAGAGGAGACAAAACAACCCACAGCTGGGTGGTAGGGTATTTACCCGTCTGAATGGCTGCCACCTCTGGTCTACAATATGCCGCCATAACAACCTTGAGTCGTGTTCTGGCATTAGGGGCCAGGTTCCAGTCTCCCTTTAGAGAGCGGCAGCACCTTTTGTGCTACAAATGTCTATAGGCGATGGTAACCGCTTTCCAACAGGTGGGCTGTCTGTCCGTCTGTTAAACTCATGCAATAAAAAAAATTCTTCCACCTTAATTTATAAAAATAGATAATATTTCAAAATTTTTAGGAACTTAATAAATCGCTCAATTGGGCTACTGTCATTCCTAGTACTCTACCTGTTTTTCGTATATGCAAAAAGAAACAACAAACTTTTATATGAAGCCATGGCAATTTTTCTTTAGGGCTTAAAATTTGATCTTTGAAACCAATTATTTTTTTAAATTCCAATAATATACTATAAGCAGATTTTTGCGCGTTTCACTATTACAACACCACATAAGAAACCATTGTACTTGCACCTTAATGTTTCCATGTCCATTGTGTTCCTTTGTAAATTTTACAATGCAATATACAGTGTGTATTTTTTCACACAACGCCCATTTTTTCCGTGAAGTGAAACGTTTATTTAATAAAGTTTACCATATGCATCGATTAAACTCTCCTACGCGAATCTAGACTAGACAAATGGCATGTTCTAATTTATGAAGATTTATTATTCTACTACTAGTAACGCCATCTTACATTTTTATTCATAATGTTCCCAATGATTTTAGTTTGTTGAAAAAATCTTTTAATGTCTTTTCAACAATATTATTTTTCCTGACAAATAAAAATTAGATTGAGATCGTCCTGTACTTTCCAAAGAACACAATTATTATAATATTTTATGCTCTAATGCGATTCTTGCGCTTGCGCAGCCATTACAGTGAGAAGCGAACCATGGCTTGGTGAATGTGCGTGGCTTTTCATTTAAGTGCAAAGGACGGCATCGAGATGGCGTCACACGTACTATTTCTTTTGCTTTTATCTCAAACTGTATTTGGAAGTGAAAATTATAGAAAGGAAGAATTTATAAATAAACTGAGCAGTGGAATGAAATTTGCGCAGGATTTTCTTGGTAAGTATTGTTATATTGTTTAAAATAGGAAGTTAAACATCAGTAAATAGGTACATAAGTTTATGAAGTAAGTTTATGTAGTAGTACCTTATCATTATTATAATTTGAAACTAAATCTAATTTTTTCTCATATCTTTCACTTCTTCTAATCTGCACCTATAAAAGTCCCACTGTTACTAAGGTTTCAGAGCAACGGACTATATACCCATCACGCTTATCGTAGACCAATTGACGAGTTCCACATAATAGTAATCTTGATATGCAAGCTTCCTCGTAATGCTTTTCCTTTAGCGCCAGAAAATCTGCCTAAGCGGTGCATGCTTCCTGGGCAATATTTGAACTCACGCACGTCATTTTATGAGATACTGGTGCCTTAACCACTGAGCTACCACCACTTCCATTACAAAAAAATATAGTAAAAAAACACTCTTCAATAACAACATGAAGTACTAATAAGTAAAATATTATTTTAGGTATAGTAAATATGTATGTAAGTACATACAATAACAATAACTAAGTACTAATGAACACATTCTGGAATAATAATATTGTTACAACCTAGCCAAAATTACACGAAGCAAGCCGACAAAAGTGAATGCACACCTGCCGGCCATAAAGCACAGTTTATTACAGTTTTATTACCTGCCCACATTTGGACTTCTTGTGTTTAAAATTTGTAATTAGAAAAGCCGCCTATTGTGTATGCGGTATGTAATCCTTTATGATGGTCGTTAGGCAGGTGTGATTCGTGGAAATCATTGTTTACGCAGTCGAGACATATTGTATAAAACAAGTTTAAGTATAAAACAATGCCAAAACGGAGGGGTGAGGCAGTCAAGCGACGATTACGATACGAGCAAGACGTGTGTACATTCGATTAGCTATATAGTGACGGACTTTGCGCGCGTTGTTTAATTGTGCACTACTTGTGGACTTATTGCGTCCGGTTATATTTGGACCTATGTTATACGTGTTTGTATAGTTCTAATAGATTCTATAGTAATTCGAACGGCATTTTAATTCGAGTCCCGTACTCGTAACAATATTATATAAATAAAGTGATTTTTTACATTAGAATAAAATTATTACTGATTAGTCCTTATAGGCTAGATTGTAGTATTTAGTGAGGTAATCCCTTGATTACTCACACGTTTGAATATAAAGAAGTAGGTATAAAGAATTTGTCCAATATCTATTGAAAGTCATCTAAGAAAATTATTGTTTTTTTTTGTTTAGTCTCCGTTACGTTGATAAATACATACATCCATGGTTCAGGTATAGTTTTAGTCTGTAAGTTCATTTTTGTATTGGTGTACAATAAAGTGTCATCTATTTATCTACATCCATGAATCCATGAAGATTAAGCTGTAAGCATAGTAAACAATTGCTAACTCCTGTTTAATAATAATATGTACGTTTTTCAGCGTCCGAATCTGTGGCTCTTAAGGTAGCAGAATTTGTTGTAAGAGCATTTCAAACTGCGAACAATCCGTCGTTTACGAATATAAGAAACCCTCCAAGCGCTGCTTATCATGATGATAACACTCCTGACGAAATTGCTGAGGAAAATAGGCCGAATACTGAAGTCCATGATGCTGTCAGTCCAATGACTCCTTTAAGACATTTAGTGAAGCTATTTGGGCTACAGCCAAATCAGATTAGTGCCGTTGCTGTTAATGCGCTAGTTTTTGTTGCGCAGATGGTAAGAGAAACTATTTACATAGGTAAATATTTATATAGATAATATTTAAACATTAATTCCAAGTATCAACGATGTATAAGCAATTTTACGATATTTTAATATGTATTAAATATAAATTGTTGGCATCAGTGCAGGACCTTATAACTACATTTTTTGATGATATTATTTTTTTCGTCAAATTATTTACAAGTATTACTCTCTTTATGTACCAACTAGCATATGCCCGCAGTTTCGTCTACGCTTGACTTGAAATTCCGGCGAGACTCCCGGAACACAAAGTATCATACATAGCATTTAAAAAAGAATGTAAGTTGTCGTTTTAGTTTTAAAACTGTGTCGGAATAAGCTAATTTTTAGGTACCCAATCAACATCAAACCACTCCCAGGAAAATTCCCGCGGGATCCCCGGGATAAAAAAAATCACACGTACTACATAAAAAAATTTATCGATCAGTGACGAAGTTATTTCTAATCCTGCCCTTTTAAATCATTGCCAGAAAAATTACCGAGGGATTACCGGCGTAAAAAGTAGCGCAGATTTTCAGCCTGACAATTTGATGTTGATCAGCGACAACCGCATCGAAATCAACCCAGTAGTTTTTACGTGAATCCCGGACAAACAGATAAACAGACAAGAAATCTAAAAAAAATTGCATCGTGTTCTCCATCGCTTATATAGTGTATCCCAGTTGTTTTTTTTTATTCCAGTTGTTTTTTTATTCTATTTGTTACAGACACGGCATCTGTTGAATTTTATAATATTATAGATTTTGATAAAAAATAATTTAAAAAAAAATGTTATTACAAGGTCCTACATTGACAACACCGAAATGATAACAGGCATTTATTTTATTTGTTTTTATACTTTTAATGTCTCTTTGTTCTAGCTTCAGTTATTACATTTATTAATGAAATCCGGTAATTAGGTAACTATTATAGGAAACTAATATTAGGAACGACAATCTGTTCCTTCTGTCACTCTAAGCCAGTCTTAGAACAACAGCATAGCTAGCACCACGACTGACTTGGGCTTGCCCGCGGGCAAATCCCTTCCATATTGCTGGAGGGAATAGCCCCCACAGGGAATTTCTATTCACACGTATAATAATAATAGCTTTAGACTCTAATAAGTAGTTACAAATACACTTATGAAACAATCATGCTAATTGTGTGTTACAAAATGTAAGACTTATTAAATAGTTCATTCCGGCTTGCGAGCAAGTTTTCAATTTATTGATTTAAATTTTTTACCTATCCTATATTTAATTTGTATACCACCGTCATAGACTTTCGATTCCATTCACACAATCCACAGTCCGGAATGTACGGAAGAGCTCGCTCTGAAGTCATAAGGTCGCCCTTTGACCCTACGTTTACACGAAATCACTGTAAATTATTTACTTTGTGTGTATATGTGGTGCATAAAAAGTTGTCTTATCTAGATAGATAAGAATTTATTTATATAGATGGTAGGGGTAGGTAGATACCTACCCCTACCATCTATATAAATAAATTTATAATTATTTTTTATTATATTCAAAACTTCATACATGTATTTCAGATTTCAACATTTTTGTCGGGAGCTAAACGGCCATCCAAGCCCTACCGTACAGACAATCCTAAAGAATGGATTTTAAATAAGAATTCTCGAAGGTTGCAAGAGTTAATTTCAGCTGCTAAGAATGAATCCCTGTCGGATGCTATCGAAGAGTTGATTCGAGAACAAGGATCCGAAGAAGAGACAAGTTGCATACGACTTCTTATGTGTAAGATAACACCATTTGTTATCAGAATGCAGGATGTGGTATTTGGCAAACCTAATGAAACGAAAACTCATAAAGTTAATCGCGGAGCTGAAATCATGTACCGCCATCTACCAACAGCCGACGAAATTAAAGAGAGGAACGACATCTGTGAACAAAAACACAAAGATTGTGATATAAACGAGTGATCTATAACGGAAATTGAAATGAAATATTTTAATTTCTTGAATTTATTTCTTTTAATATTTTTGTAAAATGTACATTTGTTGTTATACAGTATTTTTAAATATATTTATGTGTCTCATATCCCTAATTTTTAATTTAAAAAAATGTTAATTCATTTATCTTTAGTAAGCTTTAGCTTTGACTGTGTAACCTCACTATTTTACAACCTATCATAATTCCAGCACTTGAGGCAGTGACAATTCTAAAACAATAACTAGGTACCTACCTACTTCACACAAGCCCACACTCGAGGTGAGATTCAGGACCCCGAGTCAGCTATAATAATCGTGTCAAAATGGTTCTTCACTGGGCCACGATGCACCATAATGGTGGATTCTGTATATAAATACAACAATGACAATTATGGTACCATTATGACGCCAGTTAACGACTATAACAACACAACTATAATAGCAGACTCGGGGCCCTTTAAAAATAAAAAGTCGCTTAGTATTGTTATTATTGCTTTCTAACAAATCATACCTTTCAATAATAGGGATAAAATAAAACTTTTATTTGTGGTGAACCAAAGTTGTTAGGTACAATAAAAAATAAAGTCAAAAATATAATTAGTGTCTTACATTCTATAATGATATAATAATGGTTATAATTGTATGTTACTTAACATACTCGTATTTTAATTTTATGTTACTGAACAGATTGCGGGTCGTTTAAAATCAACTTTTGAGTTTGTACAAGTTTTCGAAAGTTTCAATTGCTCAATGAAATCAAACATTACATCATGTTATCTAAATTTATGCTATGCCTATCATCTACTGGGAAACACTATGCATAGAGGTACTTTACGATACCAAGGTAGAGTTTCTTAGATTTATTCTAACTTTTCCTGTGAATGAAAACCGTATTAAATTCTACAATAGAAAAAGAATACCTAGGTAGGTATCATTCCGAATAGATAGTCGGAATGATTTCTTTCCCTATATAATTTTTTACTTTGTCATAAAAATTAATTTAATGCAAAATTTAATAAATACGTACGAATATATTATTGATTTAGGTTGGATTGCGCTAAGTAGTAAGAGTATGTACAAAAATAACGCCGGTCTCATGGAGAAAGCGAACGCGGGTCGACGACCTTCCACCGCCCAATTCCTACAGCCTTTGAAACCAGTGTTGCTAGTTTATGTGCACAAAAAGCCCGATAAAAACAGAATATTCGCTCCATTTTAAAATTAAGAAGTCTCTTACTTTATTTAAAATCATTACTATTACATAATACACATTTCCTTAGGTATTCGCGATTGGCATCACCTAAGCTTCGTTTTATTTAAGAAAATCATCATACTTGTATGTCCTTGAAGACCATGGGCCGTAAAAAGGCCCGGTCTTTTGGAGGGCTTGCATGGGGAGGTACATATGTATTTGTTAAGAAAAACAGTTCATATGGTACTTAGATTAAAATTAGTGTAACATAGATTTCGTGTGTACAATTCGTTAAATAATATCTGTAATATGTATATAGAAAATGTACCTATGTATTGAAATTAAAGCAAAATATGCGCTGCGTGTGTTAGATTTTTAGATTGGGTGGTATAGATAAATATAAACATAAATTTAATGTTTAATACGTATATTGGCTAAGAATTTTATTCATTTCACAACATTGAAAGACATTTCATGGATATTTTAGGTACTTCAAGTTAGATATTTCTATTAAAAGCAAGTTAAACCAAAAAGGTCATAGTTACATTCCTTATTTCATAAAACTTGAAAACTTTCCATGCTAACAATAAGATAACAATAAGATAACAAGAATCTTATATACATAACCTTAGTACTATCAACCAGTACCAGCAGTCACAATTACTACCGCTTGACTATATTGAACAGAGCTTTCGCTCTGTTCGACAGACGAGTATACGAGGGTGAATCAAAAAGTTCTTGGAATTAAAAAATGCAAAAAATTAAAACAAAAATATTTTATTTTTTCCATATAATCCCTCCAATGCAATGCATTTAGAATAACGCGTTTCTAACTTCCTTATTCCTTGTGAATAAAACTGTTTTTCTTGAGTCTCGAAAAACCCCTCTAGGGCAGCCATAACCGCGTCATTATCGTGAAATTTAGTTCCACGAATTTCATCTTTTAATTTTGGGAATAAATGAAAATCATTTCGGTAGCCCCAAATCCGGAGAATATGGTGGGTGGTCAAGAAGATTGAAGCCAGCACAGTGGATTGCGTTGAGCGCAACTTCCGGTCGATGAGCGGGAGCGTTATCATGAAAAAACATCATGCCCAACGACAGTTTTCCACGACGTTATTCTTTAATCGCTTGACGCACTTTCGGAATTAAATTTGCGTAATAGGGTCCAGTGATCGTCTGGCCTTCTGGCATGTAATCAATAAACAGGATTTCTTCACTATCCCAAAATACTGAGGCCATAACTTTGCCAGCGGTAAGTAGGAGCCACTCGAAATTTCTTAGTGGATGGAGTCATTTTAATCGTTTTTTTAAATTGTATAGTCAAGTATTAGTTCAAATTCTTTCCAAAAATTATTTCAATGATATCGGGCGAAGCAGATGTCGTTAACGTACCGTACTGAAGCAATTTTTATCAACAAAAACCAATTAAACTAGAGATTTTTTTATTGCATGAGTTCAGCGGACAGGCAGACGGCCCACTTGATGGAAAGCGGATACCATCGCCTATGGACATTTGCAACACCAAAGATGCTACAAATGCGCTGCTGCTCTCTTAAGGGAGACTGGAACCTGGTCACTAATGCCGGAACACAACTCAAGGCCATCCAGTCCGGCAAATACCGTACCAACTGGCAAAATTCCTTAAGCTGGCAACTTTTTCCAGCACAAATCTTCCTAATTAACTCGTCGGCACTTTAATCGTGACGCAACTTCGTTTAAAGCAATAAATAATAATTAAAATGGCTATGAAAACATAATTTAGCAGTTGTATCTAACATAAGTAATTAAAGTCATGAATGAGGTCTGTTAATATGGCTGATGGTTGAAAGCAG
This sequence comes from Dendrolimus houi, assembly GCA_039645545.1. NCBI lineage: Eukaryota > Metazoa > Arthropoda > Insecta > Lepidoptera > Lasiocampidae > Dendrolimus > Dendrolimus houi. The sequence goes on from CM077132.1 coordinate 14,518,072, forward strand.
GTGAATTTTAATTTATATTATAATTATTGCGTACACACCAGCCAAAAACCATTCAATCTTGATTAGTATATATATAAGCACGGAAGAAGAAGAATACTGGAAACTCGACGAATCTTGTTAGAAATAATTTTAATTGAAAATACTTTTCGTTTTAAAGAACTTTATTTTTCGTAAAAGAATTTTTACAATTCACTAAACTATGAGCAACATTAATAAGTGAAAAAATATAGCGAGATAACAAGTACAAATACTAAAATTGTAGGTATTTATTTATTTAATTTTTTTGATGCCTTATTGTAATTTTAAAGAATTGAATCCCTTGAACATTTTCAGAATTTGTCACAAGGTAGTTCAAGAGTTAGAGGCAGACACAGCCATACACACCAACACACATTTTACGACTTTCGTATCCTAGCACCTATTAGACATGGATAATAATATTAGACATGGGTACAAAGACACTAAGTATAAAAATTGTTATAGTATTAGTAGACCGGTCCCTTAGTTGCTTGTATGGTGGCCACCCCGTATTATTTCATTTCTTTATATCATTGTTTAAAGACGATTTTTATCTGAGTTGGTTACATACAAAATAGGTCACCTGCCAAATTTCGTCTGTATAGACATACGGTCTTATTCATAGAGAGTTATAGTAAGTATGAACGCTTGTTTAAGGATCATAAAGAAGCGTTCACACTTACTTTAACTCTCTATGAATAAGACCGTCAGATTTTATGAGAAAAATTGTTTTGACATAGGTATATACACAAACGGATAAACATGGACATGACGATTTTATAAGTGTTCTGTTATTGCCAAAATGCCTATAGAACTTAAAAAAGTCTCGCCAGAAGTGAGATCTTAAAGACTTCTTTAACTAAAGACTACTTCACCTATAGACATTTTACCTAACCTAAAGATCATAATTATGGTGCCAAAACTACGTACTGGCGCTGAAAAAACAATTGTGAGGATATCTGCACATCAAGATTATTTACCGATGTTATAAATGCACCAAGTCGTCTAGGTCTAGTAGGACTTAAGTCTGATAGAACATTAGCAAAACAAAAACGCGTTGATAGTTGTGATTCTAATGGCGAGATTTTCGAGTCCTTGGTTTCGATTATTAAAATATCTCCATGATTCTCGATTGCTGTAGGTCGTAGCCAATGGTTTCGGTTCCACGAGTATCGTAATCATAATCGTAGCGATGCGGGATGTCTAAGTCATTTAATATCTCGATAATTCTCGATTGCTCTTGCTCGTAGCCAATGGTTTCGAGTCCATGAGCACCGTAATAAGCAACCCAGCCGATGAATCGACGTGACTGACCTACGACACCGGCCGGTTGTTGAGTTGAAAATTGACCAGAAACAATAAAAAAAAATGTCAATTGTTCAATGAAGGAGCAGGTCTATTGTTTGTTGTTGTTCTCGATTGTTTTTAGCTGGCAACCTTCATAGATGAGAGGGGTATTACCCCACTTCCATGGGAGCTAGCAGGAAAGTGTCGAGAGAAGTGGGCAGCGTGAGCTTGTGTTTGCATAGGCCAGTCGTTAATTAATTGAACATTGCGCGATCCCATTTTAATCGTTAAATATTTATTAACTACTTTTTAAATTCTCCTTGAACTTATGCCGAGACTTTAACATTATTAACCTGATACCTACGAATGTCAATATTTAAATATATTGTTTCATAATAACAGATTGCATAACAATTAGATAATGGCTTGTAGATCGATGACCGTCCTAACCGTCGGACGGTGAGCGGGGTTACGCAACAGCTACTTACACGAAGAAAGTTTGGTAGTCTTTTGAAAAGCATGAATGGATGACATGTTTAGTGACACTTTTTTTCTCCATTGTAAGTGTTTGTAAGCGTTATGTGTCTGTTTCTTAACATGCAATAGTCAATAGACAAAAGAAGTCTTGACTATTTGTTATTGAATGTAATTTGAAATATGTCTTGAAGAAATAGTTTTCGTATGTAAGTAACTTTTACATTTTTATTACGTTGAATTAGACGCGTTCCGGTTCAAGAATTATTATGTATTTGTGTTGAAAAACTGAACTGAGTATACAAATATGCTTTCTCGAGCCTCCACAAAAATTCCTTGTTTTACCGTTAGTCTAAGACCAACATTTTAGGTAAGGACCTGGCTACGAATTCAGAAATAGTGATGAGCCGCACGGACAGTGGTTGGCGCCCGACGACTCGTAAGATCTTTCTTACATGTTTTGTTTTTCCACCGGTCGTATCGCATTGCGTTGTCGCTGATGTTACTCCTTCATCTGTGATAATGTAATAGTTATTGACCGTTACATGCAGATGTACCGATGCATGGGTTTAATGCATTAATTGTGATGCGATATTGTTGTTAGTTGTTAATGACGTTAAACATTGACAGATAACGTATGTGTATACACTAATTTAGCTATTCGTTAACAGTGTTATTTTTAACGCTATGAGAAGATGTACTTAGCCACATTCAATATATAGCATTATTCCAGATGGAGCTCGAGCATCACAACGATAATTCCGTGGCCGGCCGTAATGCCGAAAATAGACGATTAATTTATGTCTTTCAATTTTTGTAGAAATTAGAGGCGTTGTCAACTTTTAAAAATAAACGAAATGAATTAGTTGCTAAGCAGGGTCTCATATGTTATTTTTAAACTAATTATTTCTTATTAATGGTTGTAGCGTAGGAAGTCTTCAATGAAGCGCCTTTGCTCTGAATAATGTTAATACACGGGAACTGAAACCCCCTTAATCAATCATTCATACAATAACAATCACTTTTCAGGGCGGCTGCCATTTAGTTTGAATCAACTACTCACTGCAATTGCCAAAAAACTTATTATTTATTACATGTCTGTCTTTTTAACACCGCAAACGAATCCGACCACAAAATGGCGGCATCTTCCAAGTTGTAAGGGGAAATTGCGGGGACAGAGATAGATATACATACATACTATTCTATAAAACGAGAAGGAATGTATACACATTCCTTCTCAAGAATGTGTATTGTGGTTTGAACAAGAGATGGCGGTACCGTGACTTGAAAATCATAATTCAACATTAAATAATAAACAAATATACTTTTTAGGTTTTCGTAGCCACCACCTCTACGAAATTCTTCAATGTCAGGCACAAACTTTACAGAAAATGTAGATGAAAATTAAGATAATTTGGTTGAGTTTTTAATCCATCAATTCAAGTATGACAAAAGCGGTCAATGATCCTAGTTTTTTTTTACAACAAAGTTTTGAATTGGTTTTACTTTATTAACCCAGAAATTATACCGATTCGGAGCTACTTAATATTCAATACAAATCTTTTGACATTCTTAGTAATCTTAACATTAGCCATATATGTAGATCGATTAAAATAATATCAGCCCGTAAGTGTCCCACTGCTGGGCTTGGGCCTCTTAGTTTATTAAGTGGGCGGGTAGTAGGTATACCTGCCGAGGCGAATGGCGGGGTTCACACTTCGGATATCTTAACGTGTAACTATCATTACAATGATTTCCTTCACCTTCTGCACGTAGGAACAGGGATGCGGACACATGTTACAAGTAATCGAATATTTTTATAGTTAAAAGAACATGCGTTAAATAAAACTTCTAATCATATAACTTTTAAAATATCATGTCAGAAATAATTTTGAGAGAGTGATAAAACTTTATTGTACTGTACACCATTACAGAAAACAGAAAAACTTATAGCCTACTAGCGGCCCGTCCCGGCTTCGCACGGGTGGTTTATGCCTAACTTTTTTACACCTTGGGTTACATTATTGAAGTTTTAGTAGGGATTCCTATTTTTTTCTAGTAATAAATATAGCCTATGTTACGTGAATAACATAATGTAGCATTCTAATGGTGAAAGAATTTTTGAAATCGGTCCAGTTTTTGAATTTATTCGTTATTAAAATACTAAATCTTTCCTCTTTATAATATTAGTATAGAAAAATATTCTAAATGTGCATAATGGGCGGTCTTATCGCTAAGAAACAATGTTTTCCACACAACCCATGGCAGGAATAAACCAAATTCAATTTGTCGAAGGTGGTATACCTATATACATATTATACGATATGCAGTTACTTACTGCTTATTTTGATTACTTTTCAAACAATAATTACGTCACACGTTAAGACGAAGTGTGACAATGTGTGGCAGGAGGTGGGAGGTGGTCCTAAATTTCGTGACGTCACATTTCAAAATCTGATATATTTAAGCTAATTACGGAACTGCTGTTTTAATCTGTCAATTTCTTGATGTGAAAATGAAAAAATGTGATGTCACTATTGACTAGGGAGGATGGAGTATCTCGAATGTGACCAGCTATGATAAGGACGGGGGAGGGGTCAAAAATCATGAAATCCGTGTGACGTAATTTAATAATAATAATAATAATACGTATCGTGATCGGATGCTGTCTCTGTTTCAGATCCTTCAGCCAGATACCAATGTCACGACACAGCGCTTATCGGATCAAGTGCGAGCTATCCAACGACGACATCTGTTGGACGAGCCTACACTTGATCGTCTACGCACTGAAATACGAACCACCTGTAGAATCATCGAGACTCCGTGTTCTTCACAACACCCAAACATAACATCTAGGGTGACGGCGATGTCGCCGGTGGAAGTTGATGATACTACGGTAGGTAACGTAAGTAGCCAGGATAATGAGCTTATGAGGAGGGCTTTGGAGGAAGCGATTGAAGACTATAAGACGATACCTATATTAAGTAGACCACGACTACCACGGTTACCCACACACAAACATAACTTGTTGATCATGGGGGTCTTGGATTCCTTACTAGCTCCATATTTTAGAGCTAGTAAAGATCTTGCCGAAACACATTCGATTCTATACTGTGGCGCTGTTGTTGTATGTCGTGTCTCTGGTACCAAACTTCCAAATTTGGAACAGAGACCACGGCGTAGTGATGGACAGCCTGCCTGGCAGAAGAGAATCGAATGTCGTATTGGTAAGACCAGGACCATCATAGCCAAATTACTTTGTTTTAGGCCGGAAACACCAGGCCAAAAGTCATGCGTTTTGTAAATCAGGCTTTCACTGAGACTGACATTAATCCCAGTGACTATTTAGCTCGAGCTACAGAACGCATTGACTTTTATAAACAAAAACTTAGTGCGTGGGCCAATAGATTACGTCGGTATAAAAACGTGCAGATCGTTATAACTTGAATTGCTTCTTCCAAAGAGATCAAAAACGAGTGTATAGAGGATGGGAGCGTCCATGTGTCTCTGTGGGTGATGGTCACTGGCCAGATATGGACTCTATGACAGCGTTCTGGAGTAATATCTGGTCGGTGCCTGTTACCCACAGAGAAGGCGACTGGACTAGGATGATCGAGCAGGCTTGTGAAACGATTCCAGAAATGGAACCGTTGGCTCTTGAACCAGTTGACATTGGTCGTGTAATTCGTATGGCTCAAAACTGGAAAAGTCCAGGACCAGACGGATTGCACAACTTCTGGATTAAATGGTTCAGGAGTTCGCATGCCTGCTTGGCCGTCCAATTCCAGGAGGCTATAAACATGGGTTCGCTTCCTTCCTTTATGACTACTGGAGTCACTCATCTGCTCCATAAGTCGGGTAGTACCACGGAAGCAAAAACTATAGACCCATCACTTGTTTACCAACTATATACAAATTACTTACATCTGTTTTGAGATCTAAATTAATGGAACATTTGACAAATAATAACATTTTGGCCAATACTCAAAACGGATGTAAGAATGGGTCTCGTGGTACTAAGGAGCTCCTCCTCATCGATATGACCATTAGTCATCAGGTACGGCGAAACAGAAAGAATCTATCTGTAGCTTGGATTGACTACAAAAAGCCTATGATTCGGTGCCCCATACATGGCTGGAGAAGGTCCTGGAGCTGTATAAAGTAAATGCAACTCTTCGTGCTTTCCTCAGTTCATGTATGGAGCAGTGGACCACGGTGCTTAGGCATCCAGGGACAGAGGGAATCTTTCTGTTCTGCGCGACCCAATAAGGATCAAGCGGGGCATTTTCCAGGGTGACAGTTTGAGTCCACTGTGGTTCTGTCTAGCTTTGAATCCACTAAGTACTCTACTTAGGAGTCAAAGTTAGGCTTTCAACTTCGGAGAGGGGTGAGATTATATCACACCTTATGTACATGGATGACGTGAAACTATTTGCATCGAAAAAGCCAGATCTTTTGCAGTTGCTAAAGATTACTGAAAGCTTTAGCAACTCCATTAGTATGGAATTCGGTGTAGATAAGTGTGCCGTCATGCATGTACAACGAGGGAGACTTGTAAATTCAGAAAATTTACAACTCTCTGAGAATATATCTCTCAAGATCCTCTCTGAAGGTGAGACCTACAAATATCTCGGTATGTCAGAGTCGTTGGGTATTCCTGATGCTGATGTGAAGCAGGCGATGAAGGATCGTTTCTTTTCCCGCCTGAGAAAGGTCTTAACGAGCCTTCTCTCAGGTGGAAATAAGGTTCGAGCCTTCAACGCTTGGGTCATGCCTGCATTAGCATACTCCTTTGGCATACTAAGATGGACTCAAACTGAATTAGACGCCCTGGATAGACGGGTTCGTTGTTTACTGACAACGCATCGGATGCACCATCCACGTTCGTCTGTGATGAGACTGTACATCCCACGGAAGTGTGGAGGTAGGGGGTTTTTAAATACCAAAGACTTCCACAACCGTGAGGTGTACAATCTCAGAGAATATTTTCTCAAAGTCAGCGAGACAGCGGGTATGCATCACGATATAGTGTCAGTAGATAAAGGGTTCACCCCGCTATCCTTAGCAAAACAGAACTGGCAGAGACCGTTGGTAATGAGTGCGTCTGATCGTATGGACGTATGGAAGAGCAAGGAGCTGCATGGCAGGTTCTATCAGGCTTTAACGGGGCCTGATGTGGACCTACCAGCGTCGGTGAACTGGCTACGTTTCGGTGACCTATTTGGGGAAACCGAAGGGTTTGTCTGTGCAATTATGGACGAGGTTATCAAGACGAAAAACTATCGGAAGTACATTCTGAAGGACGGCACGCCTGACATATGTCGGGCGTGTCACCGCCCTGGTGAATCTCTCAGACATGTCACTTCCGGTTGTTCTCGTCTTGCTAACAGCGAGTACTTGCACAGGCACAACCTAGTAGCCAGGATCATCCACCAGCAACTTGCTCTTAAATACGGACTTATCTCGTCGGAGGTACCTTATTACCAATACAAGCCCGAACCAGTTCTTGACAATGGTCAATATCTGCTCTACTGGGATCGATCAATTATCACAGACAGGACTATTGTCGCCAATAAGCCTGATATTGTGATAGTTGATCGGTCTGCGAGACGTGCTATAATTGTAGATGTCGCGATTCCCCATGATGGTAACCTCGTGAAAGCCGAGAAAGAAAAACAAATAAAGTATATTGATCTCGCTCACGAGGTTTCTGCCATGTGGAACTTGGACTCTACAATTATAGTACCGATAGTGGTGTCAGTGAATGGACTAATAGCGAAGAGCCTTGACCGACACCTTGAAAAGCTCTCGCTTGGTGTCTGGGTGAAGGGTCGGATGCAGAAGGCAGCCCTGCTGGACACGGCCCGTATCGTGAGGAGGTTCCTGTCGCTGGAGCCTTAACCACCGGTAGCCTGGACCCTAGGCCCTGCTTCCGGCGGATATCGATTTTATTACATTTTTTTTTAAATTTACATGTTTTTTTTTTTATATAGTATATATTTAAAGAAAAATGTAAAAAAATCTGAACTTAAATAAATATGTATAATAATAATACTAATCGGCAAACAAACACACATATTGTATATCCCCAAATTAAGCAAGTTACGCTTGTGTTATGGGTAATATACAACATACCACTCTGGAGCCGATCCCAGACACCCAGACCATAGTAAATAACGGAGAAAATACGTTTCTGAAATTTACTATACCAGGAATCGAACCCGGAGCCTCTGCGTTGCAGTGAGGTAAGCCGGCAACGGCTTACCCCGCTCAACCACAGAGGCCGTCAATTTGTGGATGGCCCCTAAGTACGTTCGCTCTTAGGTACAAAATCAATGAGTTGCGACGTTTTCTAAGTTTATAAAAACTATCTCAGTTGATTTGAATGTCCCCTCCCCTATTGTAAATAATATGCATAGTAGGTCAAAAAACTGCCTAAACTCTGATGTTTTATTACCTGGACTGAAATAATAGCTGCGATCGACCTTTTTTGATTCATAAGTAAAGTCTGTGAATTGAACCAATCGCTCATCCTGTGAATTGAAACCTACAGAATTTCAGTAAAATTCAACTCACACTGGTGACTTATTCCAAGTTTGCAACATAAAAAAGATCGATCGTAATTGTTATCGTAGTCCAGGTAATTCAAAATCGATTCGAACTTTACTGTAAACACATCATTTAAAAGAAGAGTTCGAGATGCGACTGCGTTAGGGCTATCCCTAACTATAACTATTTATTACTGGTTTTTAACATAATAAAATTGAGTGTTTCACAATCCACAAAAGGCTAAAGGTTCCGCAGAAGTCTGATACGTCCCTGTTTTTGTTATTAAGCTACAGAACCATAAAAAGCATTCAATTGAAAAAAACTTGTAACCCATTTTCGTTAAAAGCATTTTTAAAGCAATACGACTTTAATGTTTTTTAGAATTTTTGAAAGTAATTCACATACATTCGTGTGTTTTTTTTCAGATGATATTACATGACTATACACGAGAATAAAAATTAAAGTTACATATATGACGGACACCCCCAGTTTTAATGTTTTCCGCGACTTCGTTAAATAACTTTGTAACTCTATGCTCTAAATAGACTACACTTTAAATTTCATCCATATAGACTCAGAAATGACCATGACAGACGGATATAGCGATTACATAAGTAAAAGTAGTGACAAATTGAAATGAATAAAGTATTTCCTTTAAATGATAACGTAAGTGAGTCCGCAAAGCCTGGCTTGGTTTTTGTTTTAATGGAAATCTGGGTGGTTTTTAGTAGCATGGCGCGACTATTGGCAGCGTTCTCCCATCAGACGTACTTTCACTAATGATACATTGATAAATGATTGATTGTAGAGTAAAACCTAATAGTAAGAGTTTTAAGTTAGAATTTTTGCCTCAGTCATGTTCATCGTTTAAATTTTTGGACTAATAGGTACATACCTATCTGAGGAAGTCGTAATGACTGTGACTACTACATTATCGATATTACATTGTAATAACATGGGTTCGACTCTTGCCAAAGAGCATCACACATCACTTAGACAAATTTTAAAATTCGAGAATAATCTAAATGAACATGGTAAAAAAACTAAAAAAAAAACAAATTTTACAGGAGAGCCATTCGGAATTTTTAAATATCAATTTTCTATTTCTATGTACTTTATAAATTTACTAATTTGCCATAAAATTATACGACCATTTTAATTAGAGACATGCAAGATATTTAGTAGGAATGACTATATCCTTTGGTTAAAAATAATATATTTTATTGACATAATAATCGTTTTGATCATCAGTGACAATATAACATATTATGTTGTTACAGTAAGGACGAAGGAAACTATTGCGACAAAACCTGCTCATAGAGATCAGCGAAGTTTGAAGCAGTTTGAAATCGGACTTATCTTCTTTGAGCTGTTATTACAATAGTAAATGGTACACAGAAAGCTAAACTCATTAATCCATGACATTAATGTGTTTGTTTTTGATTTACTGCCATAGTTAAGATTAGCACCTATCTTAAGCAGAACAAATAATGTTAAAAACATCAAATAAGTGAAATTGTTAATAACATTTTATGTAGAGTCCGCGACACAAAAAAAGGCCCACAGACGCGGCGCTGCAATCGCTGTACTTAATCCTGCCCGAGCAATTATTTGCTAATTCGTAAATCGATATAAATAATTACTGAATAATAAATGCAAAATATTCTATAATTAAAGAATGCTGTTAATTTATTTCCTGGCTACTTTACGAACAAAATCCTATCAAAAAGCGGAGCTGCCACTTTTAGTTCCTTTATTTTCCGTGGAACTTCTTTTGTGGCGCGGACACTAGCTACATTTCACTCAAAGTTCAACATTCATTGCAATATAATTTGTTTGAATGAATAAGTAAAATGATATTATATTCTCTCGCCTATATAAAAAGCGTGAGAGAAATTAGTCATTATAAAGCCATTATGGACTCGAGACGAGCAATTTAATTATTTACTTGAACTTTTTTTGTAATGCATACTTTCATAAGCTTTGTCTAGATGTTTTATTCTCTTGCTAATTTATTTGTGTCTGTACACTATTTTGTAGGGTGAGACATTTTTGCATAAATCTGTGTGTAGCTTTTATTCAAGGTCGTAATCTAAAACTGTTATCACTTTCAAGTAAAAAAAGCTCAAACAAAAAACTGAAATATTGCGCTGCCGTGTAAGCCTCTCTTTACTGTTTCCTACACATACGCATACGTATGAAAACTCTTACACTAGGTACGTATCTATAATTATATATGGTTCCTCAACTTTTCAAGTCCACGATTTTTACTAACCACAGATGACAAGTCTGATCCCTACTAAATATCTAGTTATCGTAACTGAACGTTGTGTTCTAGCATAATAGGATAGGTACATTTTATTTGATTGATTATTTCCAGGGTCGTTTTGCGTATGATTCTGTTCTAGAATACACACAGAAGACACGGAAACACTACATTTATTAACATTTAGGTACTACATTAAAACGAAATTCCATCATATAGCCATAGGCCTCGGCAACTAAAGATGCTCCCCATAACAATCCACGCGTGGCCCATACCCATGCGTAGTGTTTGGCACAAATAAGTACCTACTATACAGCAATTAGGTACTTTAATTTGATATAACTGTTAACTTATTTATAATTTAGTGGAGAATAAAAAATAATCTCCTGGGAAAGACTTTGTGCGTTTATATACAGAGGCCAACTAACTTTGGATCGACATTGATTCTTCGCAGGATGTTGATTTTTTTTGCATTTATAACACAAATATACCATGCATTGGGCTTTATAACTGTCAGCCTCTTTTTGTTATCGAAAAGTCCTTAGCCTGGAAAAAGTTTATACCTAAATAATCTGTATTTGGCATTTTTTATCATTTCATGATAACTTAAAGTCATTTGCTAAACCTTGTCCTGTATCGATAGTGAAACCTTATCCATAACAGTTTTGATATTTTTGTTATGTACAGGAAAAGCACAGCAGGTTGGCCAAATATTGTTTTGCTGAGTAATGACTTCTGACAACTTTCTTTCTTCACAACTGGTAAAAGGGTGTCGTGGCCGAAATTGTTATTATTAACACTTTATAAATGAAAGTAAAACGAGGAAAAAAACTGAGATGTTGTATTGATTACAGAGCAATTAGGTACTTCATTTAAATATACTCTGTCTTTTTCAAATAGGATGGTATGGCTGACATGTATAAAACGTAACGTAGCGTTATCGTATACTTTCCTACAAAATAGATATTTATTTTAATTATATAAAAATACTAGGATATGCCCGCGACTTCGTCTACGCTTGAGTTAAAATTCCCGCGGGATTCTCAGGATATAAAGTAGCGCAGAGTTTAAGTCTAAAAATTTGCTATCGATCAGCGAAAAACGCACCGAAATCGGCCTAGTCGTTTTACATAAATCCCGAACAAACAGACAAAAAATCTAAAAAAATTACACCGTATTCTCTGTAGTTTATACAGTCTAGTCCAGTTGTTAAATAGTTTCAATGTGCAAACACAGCATGTTGAGAATTTTATAATATTATAGATATTTTATCCTTTTCTATTTAATAATAATCTCATACTAAGCCTAGTGTGCACCGACGTTTAACAGTCCTATTTGGAACAGCCTGTGGTAAAGGAAATCTGAGAGTACCTACTATTGGTATATTAGCGGAGACAAAGTAGAATAGATAATATGCAAATCTCATACTGAACAACTCAATAGTGGAAGCTTATCAACTTATTAGGAATTATTCTGTTATAACGTACGTTTGTTATAGCGTTTATACCCTTTTTTATTGCACGAGTTCAGCAGACAGACAGACGGCCTACCTGATGAAAAGCGGTTAGCGTCGCTTCGTAACACCAAAGGTGCTACCAATGTGCTTCCGGTCTCTAGAGGGAGACTGGATCCAGGCCACTCATGTCGGAATACAACTCAAGGTTGTTATGGCGGTATACTCTAGACCAGGGGTGGTAGCCGTCTAGACGAGCAAATATCCTAAGACCTGGCTGTGGGATGTTTTATCGCCTCTTACGACAGGCTCTGTCCGGCCGCAGGAAGTTTTATTCTTTCTCCGTTCCTGCACGGATAGATTTATTCCAGAAAAATACCAAATTGTTATTAAAAGATATAATATCTCCTGGTTTAATGAAATTCAATTTATTTATTTTGTGTACAAACTCAAAGGCTTAAGTTACGTTTAACTTGTTTGATGTCACTTTCTCAACGAATTTAGTTTAGTGCTTACGTAACAGGTATAAATATCAATTAATAAATGCAATAATTAATTAATGCATTGGGTTATGTATATTCTAACATAATTATGTATAGCTATTGTAACTTACATGTATACATGAATCCCTAGTTTTTTTAAATACTTATAACTCTATTAAATACGTAATTTCCTAACATTACCTTATATGTACGTATAAATTGAATTAAAATGAAACAAAAAATATAATACCAAAAACGACATATAATATATGAGGCCCAAATCGCCGACAGTTGACAACGTTCCCAAAACGCTGTCCGCATTTCCTCGTTGAATGGCGGAGCTAATATGTTGCCCTAAACACAGGCCAGCCCTTTGGTCACCAAATGAATCTATTTTAATTAATATGATATTATGAAGTAAATCGAAAACAGTAGATGCGAAAAATAAAATTGTGGAATGAATCATACATATCTCTCTTCATTTATTGTGATCAACTCAAAACTAGTATATGGAAGGGTATAAATTGCAACACGAATGATATTTAATTATTTTATTCAATTTACATCGTTACATGTTAGTAGGAAAATTTTATGTGACAGTCTAAAAACCAATTGTTTGTTGGTGTTGCCAACACATTGCATGGTACATTCATACTCAAAGAATTTTGTTGTGCTTCCAGATCCCAAAGTAAATCTCTGCTATATGTTTTTATGAGAATTGAGGTTATATTTTAGGTCGTGACATAAAATATACAATATTTACCTAATCATACTGGCAGACATTTACTTAGGGACCACGGACCAGTAATGATTAGGTCAATGACTTTTGATTATTCAGATTAAATAGATATTTTCAAGCAACCTTTGTCATCAGCTTTGCCATTAACCAAGTACCTACCTAAAGCAATTTGACAGAACTTTCGATTTTTGCCAAGCTCCTGCGTCTTCACTTTCAAAAAATACCATGCAGGCTATTCACAGCAATAATACAGGGTCACAGCATATTCGCATACGTAGTATGCTGCCTTGTAATTAGGGACAGTCGACATAGTAATCGCGACTTGTTGTTTTGTACAAAGTGATGCGTTCTGGTTCACATCGAGAGCAGTCTTCACTTTCTATGGCTGTGACATTGCACTCTGTTTACATTTAACTCTATTGTTCGATTGTCGTGCATTTGAATCGTGGAAAAGTTATCCAGTAGCACACACTGCTAGTTTTTCTTTCACCGCTTATGTATTGAAACGAACTGTTTAGTTTCTATTTAAACTGCGATTAGTGTCTATAGATACTAAAGTTTAAACGCTTTGTTATCATGATTGTGCTTATACAGGTAGATTTTTTTATATATTCATTTTTTTTTTTGAAGGAATAAATCTGCTTCATTTGAATAAGTTGACGATCTTTACTCGAACAATCCTGGATGAACCGTTTATCAATATCATGAAATGTGACAGGAATATTTGTATTTTCGATAGCCGAAGTGGGTGAACACATTTAATGAGAGAGAAAATGTTAGAGGCAATAGGCATGCTCCAAGCTGCGGCTACTCAACGGAGTATTACTGAGGAGATAAGAACAAAACAAAACGTGTTATCAAGATTATGGTTACGTTATCGTTCCACTGCTGCAGTGGCTGAAAGATGCCCAGGCGAGAAACGCCTAACTACTCAAGACCGATTTTTGCTAGTTGCCGCGTGAGAACTACCAAATTTTATGGCCATGCATCTGGCTCAAAGGCAGAGGTCAGAGCACCAGTTGCTTGTGAGTGACCAAACTGAGAGAAGAAGACTGTATAAAGCTAACCTTCATACTTGCAGATCGCTTCGTATTCCAGCATTAGACCGAGGAAGTCGTGGACGAAGATTACATTGGGCTCGTGAGCATTTGCTATGAGAAGATAACCAGTGGTCCGTAGTGCTGTTTATCGATGAGTCCTAATTCCGTTTCCATCCATATTCACGAAGTATACGTGTATGGTGAGTTCCTGGTCGTGAAAAACGCCTACAACACCTTCGGGAAGTTGATTCTTACCATGGCGTGACAATTATGGTTTGAGCGGGAATTTTTGTTGGTGGAAGAACAGACCACGTTTGGATCAGAAATACCACCGTAAAATACCGTAACCAGGTCTTAGTACCAATAGTCTACGGGTAGACACTACAAATGGGCCAAAAAAATCACGCTCATGGACGACAACGCCCGTCCACACACAGCGCGAGTGGTTACGAGCTGGCTACAGGAGCACGACATAAACGTCGTGCTCCTGTAGCCAGTCTAAGACCTATGGATCTTAGACGTGCAATCACTAGACCGAAACCCAGTTGACCAAGCGTGGTATATGCTACAATGGAGGATTATGAAGATTTTCTTGCAAACATTGCATCTGAAGAGCAATTTTATTTTTGCATCTTTGCAGAACCTGGAAAAATATCACGCAGCAAGATTTGGTAACTTGATTAAAAGCATGAAAAACTATTGCAGGACCGTAGTTAACTTCATTGGTGATTTACTGACTACTGATTTTTCACATAATTGCAAAAAATGTAATAATTTCGCTTTATTTTTTCTTGAAAAATATATTCCATGTGATTTTTACCATTATTTCATTTTTTGTCTTTATTTAAATAAAACGTGTAGTCTGATAAATGACCTTTTAAAAATATATACTTGTTGTATGTTTTATCTATAACAAATTTTGAGTAAATTTAGAAAATCTAAAATACCCTAGACGATGTTGATGTGTTCATTATTATTGAGTACTGTCCTATAGGTTTAAGTCATATATACTAGTAAGTTGAAAACAATAATCAGAAACACGCACAGCAGCGATGGTGATCGGAATGCGCACGCGCATCCTTCTAGGTCATCACACTTGCTTGATAATAGTCTGTCATTGGCGGTAAGAACGAAAGCCAACATTTTGCTGATGTTCCATTGACCCACTGAGGCGACTCGTGTTTACACACCATGCTATGCTTGTTTACTTTAACTATATTATTTGGCCTTTTCGATCCCGTACTAAAAATGAAACTAGAATAGAAATTCTATGAATCTAAGATACTGCTAAGACAGCCTTAATAGAATATCTTAAATATTTTTAGTATAATGAAATATGGGTGAATTATTCAAGTGCGCCTTCAGGGCCAAGTCCTAATACTAAATAGCGAAAAACACTCAAAGGAGTCTCCAGGCCGATTTTGACGAAAACTAAAGTGATTAGGTTAGATTTTAATACAATCAATTAGCCTTGTCAGGAATTGAATCGGCAGATTTTAGTATATATACTATAGTTGCCTATTATAAATATACCTAATTTTCATTATTTGCATATCGCATAAAATGAGGTGAGGTCTATTTAACGTATGGAGAATAGAACATTATGTTCAAAAACGACCCTTTCCTTTAGTTTGAAGTTTGACATTCATTCACAGAAATTGATCTTGACAAGCTACACTATGATGATGTAATAATACAGGTGTTTTTTTTTCAAAATCATTCGATTCCTGACTAGATTAAATATTTTTTCAAAAATCAATTACCCTACTCAGCCAAAGACGCTATTCCGTATAGTTTAGGATTTGGCCCTGAAGGTGCACTTGAAAAATACTCATATATTACTGACATGTGGCATATGGAGTCAATAATCATCGTACCGATAGTAGTGTCCGTTAACGGTCTAGTAGCGAAGAGCCTCGACCGACACCTAGAGAGCCTCTCGCTCCGTAAATGGGTGAAGGACCAGATACATAAGGCGGTTCTCCTGAGCACGGCACGCATTGTGTGGTGCCTGTCTCTGGAGCCCTAACCACCGGTAGCATGGACCCTAGGCGCCGCTGCTGACGACCGTCAACGTTTTATATTTTTTTTAATATGTATTATTTATAATATAGATATGTATTAAAAAGTATACAAAAGAAACAATAAATATAAAGTGAAATAATAATAAGTCTTTATTTCAGGCCATAAAATACCCATATAAAATCACAATTACAATCAGAAATTGAAAACTAAGAACTATTAATTATATTAAATATATATATCAGCCCATAAATATCCCACTGCTGGACTCGGTCCTCCCACTGTTGGGGAACGGGTAGTATACTTAGCAGAGGAGTCTTCACCCCTGTTGACGAAGTGAGTTTGCCTCTCCCGGGGCATTCTCAAGCACTTGTGCGCTAGGATCGGTGTGGACGTAACTACGTTCTGTATCTCACGCCTTTCCTGCCATAAGCGCGGGGCACATGGGAGGAGGGTGGTTTTAGTGGGGTATTGATTAGTCGAGTCTCCACACAAGCCGGTTGATTATTGTTTGGATTGCCTCAGTGGAAAGCCTCCATGATCAACAACGGTCTAATCCCTAGCAAAGGACCCGGTATGTGCGAAATGCATTTCCCCCGCCTTAAAAAAAAAACAAAAAAAAAACGGGTAGTATACTTACCACGCTTGTCCAAGCTGGCTTGGAAGGTTTGACACATTGGTTATCTCGGTGTGCAGGTTTCATCACGATGTTTTCCTTCACCGTTGTTACCACGTGGTCATTGTAACAATATGCACATTAGGTTAGTAAACTACCTAAGTGGTGCATCCGTTCCGGCTAGGATTTGAACCCGCGCCTTTTGAGGTTGAGACGCGTGCGCTAGCCATTACGCTACCAGGGCTTCAATAATAAAATATTTCTGATAAATACACACATATTACATAATAAAGGTATATGTGGATATATTTGTTTTACAATATACGTCCAACAACATTAAGAATTTTATGTAAACTAAGTAATAATGAAAAGAAAAAAAGATCAAGAACTAACAATTTCGTTTTCAAGTCCCAACGCATTCGCTTCACGACTCATTCAGGATTCAAAGGATTATAAAAAAATACTTATTGCTCTGACCCAAAAACTTGTCTCTAGTACCTGAGACTTAATACTTCAAATGTGTCTTTAACCTCATTACTCAGTAATGGGTTGATTCGAGCCTCAATCAGCCAAAGCCCGTCGCTTGTGGTTGCCGTGGAAGCCGCTTCGAGGTCAACCAAATTGAACAAACTCTTCTGCCGCTTACATTTTATTACTAGTTCCGTTTATTAAGCACCTGCTCTTCCTGTATTTGAATAATTTTCACCAAGATTTTTAAAAGGACTCGACGTCACCGCTGCTTTAGATAGATACGCCCTTTTGCAACGCAAAGGAGGTATTTACATCACTACTAACATTAAGGTTTTGTAATGGGTTTATTTATAGTGTTAAAGTTGTAGCATGAATACAAAACAAACCAGTGTGGTTTACATTTGGAACCAGTTCTAAGGAAACGTCAATCTAGTCTCTAGTAAGTATCATGGTTAACAGACGATTATCAAAATGAAAGTCAGTCGTATATTTGGATTAGTAGACGAGCGAAGTAGATAGACTTGTGCAGTGAACGTATCATCTTTATTGCACTCTACAGTAATTTATAAATTGTCTAATAATATTGACAATGAAGAGATATTTTTTTAATAATTATGGGTTGCCAAGCATCTTCACTGGTGTCATTTTCGAACATGTATCTTACGGGAAGTCTAGCGTTTATCGGATTGAAAACCATTTTAACATTGACAAGCAATCCCTAAAAAGTAATTTATAGCAAAAATTACCATCGGTTCAGATTTATGTTCTAGTTTTTCTAGTCTAGTCTTCTAGTCATACTCGAATCTATACTTATTTTTTTTTCAATTAAGGGAAAAGAAATCTTAAGGCTTAAGAAGGCTCTTGTTTATCTTAAGAAGTATAAAAAATCATCGTGTAAAGATTTAAGTTGATACAACAGCTTCTTTTAAAAAGTAAATCTGGTTCAGGACGTAATATGTAATTTAAACCGTATTTATATAAAAAGTTCCCCAAAAATGAAAGTGAAATGTAAGCAAAATGAGTCAGAGTGGCGAGCGGGTCACTGATCTGACGCAACGTAAAGTGACGCCCTAGCGGAACATCTGCACATTACGAGTTTGTTATACCTTCTTTAATTAAATTTGTTAATGGGTTGAGGTCAAGTCAAAAGTGCTGGATTTTTCTTAAACAGATAAAGCGTTTGCTCTATAAAATTAAGACCTACTCTTTAATTTAGGCAGACTGTTAATTGACAGAGCCGTTTGCTGTTGTAACAAGTAGCTACTACTTGCGTCTGTTTGTGTTTATGTTGGTGAGCAATAAAGCATTATAAGCAGATGTTACTTTTTATCATTCTAGCGTTTAACTTTGGCTGCATCGTAATTTCGTACTTTACTTACCTTTTACTAAATACCTTCGCATGTCTTGAGGCTCTTTCAATGTTAAATCTCTTCCAGGATTTACTACTTTAGAACTTTAACTTTCTAGTACTTTAGAAGAGACAAGAGCTTTTTAAAACAGATCTACCGTCTGTAGAACGGCGAACGCTGTGATGCAATTATAAATTTGTTGTCAATGTTCATCGGTTGGTTACAGACTTCGTCACTTGGCAATCATCAACTGTTCATGGCGCTCACCCCTGATGTCAAACATACGAAAGTTATAGAACGACAGGGCCATCTTGACCATATTGGGTGCCGGGGTGCAAAAATCAGACTGAACCCCGAAGGCCAACATTAACATTTATGTAACTTATAGGTTAAGTTCATTTTCAAACATTTTAAGACGGTCCCATATAACGAAATTCCTTATTTCTTAAGATTGTCCTTTCTACCGGGATATCAGATTAAGGCATCAAGACGAACCTTTTGTTTTCCACATAACTTAGCAGCATCCATAATATTAGAGGCAAAGTATTAAGTAAATGAATATTAATTATACGAGTGTTATATGTAGAATTGAGTTTGAATGTTAGTTTCCTTTTGATGGTCTAGTCACCTAGTGTATGAATAGATTATCGACAAAGTAGATAGTTTCTAAGTAGACGTTGTGTATAGTTATAGTCAAACATCGAAGCTTTGGCGCTCCTAGGTTTGACTAGTCAAACCTCAGGTCTTACATAAAATCTTAGTCAAAGTCCAAATCAATGCCGTTTTTCTGCCTTTCACTAACCTAAGAGACACTAATTTATAGTCATTAAACATATAACGAGTGCAGTACGAATCGACGTTTGACAGTCTGTCTTAGTCGCTTCTAGTATCGACGAAACAGATTACTTCACGTTCGACGTTTGACAAAAAAGTTAGATACTTCTAGGTTTGACTAAAAATACTTTAGTCAAAGGCCGAAATCGGAATTTATTTCGAGTTTTGTCGAAAGGCCTTGGTCAAACCTAAGATTAACCAGTCATTCCGGGAAGAGACTGCATATCGACCTTTGACTATAACATATAACTAGCGCTATTGATCTAGAATTTCTGATGGGTAGTTCTCGTGTACTACACGAACACATACAGAAGTTTGTACGTGGAAAGCTACAAGGTATATATCTAAACATTTTAATTGTTCTATGTATAGTACTTGATTATTCGATGATAATATGAGACGTCAGTAGTTTTATACGTAACGTTAAAAAGTATAATATATCTCTATATGGGTCGTAAACCTTCGCTATGCTAAATTTTATTAAATTTTGTCCCATACTTTTGTTGTTCAGTATACACAAATAGCAAGTCATCCAAAAATTATATTTTTTTTATCTAATATATTCCCCTAATATAATAAATAGTTCCTTGTTTTTAATTCCTTGTTCCTTGTAATTTTTTGTGGAATTAAATTCAATACCTACACCAAAAAACAATAAACTATGGGTACATAAATAAAAAAACATTTCATATTAAAATTTATTTTAATAATAATCTTTATTGATCAAAAGAAACACATGTTTACATAATAACGAACAGTTAATTGCACTACAAAAGTATAATAATTTAAAAAAAGCACCTTAATTTACATACCAAATTTGTACACAATTTTTCTATCTCATAATTATTCAGTGAAAATCTATCGCATAAATTGAGAAAACTGTTTAGTCTATTTACCACTAAAATCTTAATATCAACGCAAAAGAAACTGCATTTCTTTGAATTGTTTTATTTTGTACACTTATCGCAGTGTTTAAGAAGGCATAAAATACTCACCCGTTATCCTGATGCAAAACGGCAAAAACAGCAGTCAATAAAAAATCAGTAATAGCACTTGTTAAATTAGAAAATAATGAAGATGGTCTATGGTTTTTTTTTGTATTAAATAGGTTGGCGTTTGACCACGATCACGTCCAATGCTGGACGATGATGCGGTCGAAGATGGAGCACGCTTACCTAGATAGTACCTATTCACAAGAGACTTGAAGATACCCGTTGTAGTTTTCGGGAAACACGGACTCAGGTAGTGCATTCCACAAATCTGCCGTACGTAGAAGGAACGTGGAGGCGAAACGTTTAATTCGCACTGGTAGCGTTTCCACTATGAAACGATGGCGTAGACCAGAGCGTCTTGTGGTCCGAAGATGGAATGGTGTAGGGGGGATCAGGTCGAACAGTTCAACCACACACTCTCCGAAATGAATCGTATAAAAAACCAACAGACTAACAACCCAGCGTCGATGCTCTAGGCTTTGAAGCCTTGTATTGACAAGCTGGTCATTACCAATCAACCTCTTGGCTCTTCTCACAATTGACTCTAACGCTTCGAGCTGGTATTTAGCCACTGGTTTACCCAAGAAATACTGAAAATAGTTACAGTCTTGATACTTTGATACTTGATACTTGAATTAATAGTTACCTTTTATTGTACTCGCAATAAAAATTCTGAAAAAATATAATAACCAAAAATTACTTTTTCGAGTTAATATTCCGTTTCACACAACAGATGTTTTGTCGTCGACTGAGCAGAATACTCAATGTCCCTCCTACCATGACTAACGACCTTCAAGCCAGCGTATACTCGCGCCTGCTAGTACCGCCGTGACATTCCTCGCGCTCCCGTCTCACTTGCACTTGAAATTGCCGGAGGCACTAATCTACCAGTAAGTGGAAAGGCAAGCGCGTAGTAATAAGTACTGGTGAGCAACCAACAGTCGACGGGTGTTCTACTGTACCCATTTTTACTATCTATTCGCTTTTCTCTCCAGGCAATAGGTTGTGCATAAAGCGATCCACTGTATTCAATAAAAAAAAACCAAAGAAATACGACAACCCCAGTAAACCAGGGAGTGCGGCAGTTAGTATAATAATGACATTTTATCTATACTGTAATAAATGTGTAAATACCTATACATGTCATGGAATGTGAACTGTGTATGCCTCCGTTAAAATCTCGTCCTTGGACAAATAATGTAATTATAGAACTATTGCTAAACCTCAATGCTGTCGTCGACCAAATTTCAATTCGCAAACTGACTTTAATTGCAGAATTTTTTAAAGAGATACAAGAAGAGATCATACGTTCTTCCTCAATTTTAGGTATGTATGTTTGTTTAGTTTAAAGACCTGGGTAACTAATTTCAACATTGAAGATAGCATGTCTCTTGATTTGATAGCCTTGAAATTCTCTAAAAACACCTATGATCCATGTCTCATAAAGTTTGAAATTATAAAGGAATTGGATGAAAAATATAATGGCTGGTATTTTTTATACACAGATGGGTCTGGCAGTTCTGAAGGTAGAGGTGCAGCTTTTTATGACGCACAAAAACCTTTAAATTGTGTAAACAACCGTTTTAAAATTAATGTATACGTATCTATTACGTCCTTGGAGCTCATTGCAATCTCAGAAGCTCTATCCTATGCGAGTGAAATCTACCATAAAAAGGTTCTAATTTGTGTTGATAGTGCACTATTTCTTATTGCTCGATGTGCCTCTGGTTGTAGCAGAGGTACTTCGATAGCATATTAAATTATCAACAAAATGGATAGCATAATAAAAAGTGGAAAAGAGCTGAAATTGCAATGGGTTCCTTCACACATAGGTTTAAAGGGCAACGAGAAGGCTGACTCTCTGGCCAAAGAAAGCGCTATCAGGGGCAGGGAGTTACAGTATGAACCTGATTTTTTTGAGTTAATACCCAAATATAGAAGACGTATACATATCTTTGGAAGGAGTATTTTAATAGAAGATCTTTAGACAAAGGTATTTGGTATAGAACGATAGTGAGTGAGAATCCTCCTTGGTTTCATTCTATTAAGTTAAATAGACGTCTTTTGGTTATAGCACATAGATTAAGATCCGGACACATTCCGCTTAGTAAGTTTAAATACCTTATGCGACAAAGTATAACCCCAAATTGCGACGTTTACGACCTTGTCGAGGATGTACCGCACTTATTAGCAGAATGTGTCAGGACTGAAGAAATGAGGTGTAAATTAATGAAGAGCGCTAATTTTTGTACTTTTGATATAGGCATATTTAATAGTATTCGGTCAGACATAAAATCGAGTGTATCAAAATAAATGTTAATAGATTTAAGTGTAATAATTTGATTGTTTTAACCATAAGGTACAATGGGACATATTTTATTGTCCCTTCAAAATAAAGAGAAAAAAAAGTGTAAATGAGTGTGTACATTGCGATTAAAAATTTGAAAAAAATCCCGGAGTATAATTCGGACCAGGAGATACCGAAAATGCATATTTTTTTCATTTTTGTCTGTCTTTCTGTTTGTCTGTTAGAGCATCACGTAAAAACTACTCAACGGATTTAAATTAAAATCGAAACGGAATGAGCTTATATCCCATGGTGTAACTTAGGATACTTTATATCCTGATAAATGACGTCGTTTCCGTGGGTTTGATGAAAATAGCGAAAAAGATGGTGCTGCGATTGCATCTTTTTTGGAAACTAATATACGTATATGAATGAAACTCGACATAAGGCTGGCTTATAACCCGAATTAACACTTAGAAAATAATGAAGATGGTCTATGGTTTACCCAAGAAATACTGAAAATAGTTACAGTCTTGATACTTTGATTTTTTTTACTTACGCTTTTCAGTAATAGTTAACTTTTATTATATATACGTTATCCCGATAAAAGACGTCATTTACTTAATAGACGGATTAGCAAAATAGATGGCACTGCAATTGCGACGTAGACAACCATCGCTGTAATTCAATAACAAATATGTTGTCAGGTTGCTCACATCTCATTCATTACATACCATATTAGGTACTTCAAATCAGGTTGGCTGCGACTTTTCTTTATGTTTTGCTGTGCAGTCGTCTACACTATATTGACTTAGTTTGTAATTGTAGTGAATTCAACAAGAAATTTAAGTATTGAACGTTTACATATATAAAACATCTAATTAATTTTGTATGTACGTAACATAGGGCTAACTTCACAGAGTATTTCACGCGGCGTAGCCGCGGGGAAAACTTTAGTCTATACTATATTATAAAAAGGTAAAGTTTGTGAGTTTATTTGTAGAAAGTAATCTCTTGAACTACGGAACCGAATTTGAAAATTCCTTGACCAGTAGAAAGCTACAGTATTTCTGAGTGACATAAGCTATATTTGATTTGTGATTAATAATATTTTTTAATAACGCCCAGATAAGTGAACACGGGTCAGCTAGTACCTTTTAAGGCCCACTTGCACGTTTAGTCATGTTAAATAAATGTAGAGTTTGAATGCTCAGGGTTTGTTAATTAAAAAAATTGAATATTTAGAAGTTAACCCTCGGTTTACTCCTAACTTTTGATGGCGCCAGATAAATTGTTTATTTAACCCTGTGTTAGCAGTTAACTCCAAGTTAGTTGAGCTAATCCAGGAACGTGCAAGTGGGCCTAAGCTAATTTAACGTTTGTTACAATTAGAATACAAAGCGAATGAGAAGCTAAGCACTAATGACTTCATTTTCACGCCACACATAATGTGATTGATAAAGATTTACACATATGTACGTACTTACTTTTTACATTCCCCTTGTGTCAAGCTGAGTACAATGAAGAAAGTGCATATTATTTAGTTCTTGTTAGTTGGCAATTTAATAACATGTTGAATGTTGATGAACATTTTGTTAGTTCAGTTAAATGACAAAGCTTAAGAAAATAAAGCCATAATCTATAATGTTTAAAAATTCTAAAAATGCCGTGTCTATTAAACTAAACATTGAAGCTATTTAAAAAAACTGACTGGAATAGAACATATAAACGACGAATAACACGATGCAATTTTTTTTAGATTTCTTGTCTGTTTGTTCGGGATTTACTTAAAAACTACTGGGCCGATTTCGGTGCGGTTTTCGCTGATCGACAGCAAATTCTTAGACTTAAAATTTACACTACGTTCTATCCCGAGAATTCCGTAGGATTTTTCTGGGAATTATTTGAAATGGGCAGTTTAAAAAAATTGGCAACCCTTATGATTTTTCCACTAATCGATAGCAAATTTTATGTAATAAAATGTGTGATATTTTTTATCCCGGGAATCCCGTGGTAATTTTCTCGATAGCGGTTTTCCACTAAACGATAGCTTACATTCTTTTTTAAATGCTGCAATGCTTTGTGTTCCGGGAATCCCGCGGGAATTTCAAGTCAAGGGTGGACGAAGTCCCGGACATATCCTACTTTATAAATAGTTTTCAGCCATTAATTGCGGGAGACGGGCCGCAGAATGTATGGGATCCGTGGGCGTCTCCTAATAGGGAAGGACAACAGAGGACACAGAGGAGGCTATTCTCTGGTGTATTGCAAAAGGAAACACAGAGGGGGTTGGTCTCCCTCCGATATCGCTAGGTAATAGCCGAAGGGGGCATTATTGAAGCATCGTTCACCTTCAACACCGTCTACCCTTCATGGCGATAGATAAGAAAACGGCGGTGGTAGGCGGTAACGCCTGTCTCACCATCGCCAATAATCAGCAGACAGGCAGATGGCCCACTTGATGGAAAGCGGTTACCGTCGCCTATAACATTGTAACACCAAAGGTGCTACCAATGTGCTGCCGCTCTCTAAAGGGAAACTGGAATCTGGCCACTAATGCCGGAACACAACTCAAGATTGTTATAGCGGCATACTTTAGACCAGGGGTGGTAGCCATCCAGTCGGGCAAATACCCTACCACCTGGCTGTGGCTGTGTATTTTCGTTGCCTCTTACGACAGGCCGCCCGGCCGCAGGAAATTCTTTCTCCGTTCCTGCACGGATAGTGTTTTGAACGGATTGTTTCTCAGCCCTTCTGTAGTACTATGGAAGTTTAGTTGGTCAAGGGGTCAAAGCTTAAATAATTACACTACAAAAGTTGTCAAAAATGTATCCTTACAGTAGTTGCATTATAGCATAGTGTCCAAAGCACATCTCTTGTCAAAGACGTGCGTCATTTAAATAACATGGGTTAGAAGCTTGGAAGCATGCGCCGCTTAGACATTTTTTCTAGTTGCTTACGTACAGAGACGAAAACATAGTGAAGAAACCTGTATATTCAAATTACCCTCTATAGTATATAGTATATGCTCTATACTACTGAAACGGGGACACCTGTGTCCAGCAATGGGACCGTTATGGACTCATGTTGGCCATTTACACAAGAATAACATAATACGATTTCTTACAGAAAAATGTAAAATGGGAAGATTTCTACTGACAGGTTTGTCAAAGCAGTTATCGCATACCAGTCATTAAAACACTTTGAACTAACATGTGATCGAGACATATTACCATTTCCTTTTTTTCCGATATACTGGTTTCTATACCTGAAACAAGGAAAAACTTGGTTAATTATTCAGTTTAATATTTCTTATCTTGTAAAAGAATTTTGTTTTTGATTACAGCACATGCTCTAGAAACTCACTTATAAACTAAATGAAATTTAAAAGTCGTTTAGATTAATGTATTAGCAAAGGTATGCTCTGAAAAATTAGAAAATATACAATTACACGTTCATGGTGCGTGTTGATAAAGACATTGTTATTGTGGTAAAAATAGATGTCCTTGACAAGGGCCATGCCGGGACTCATCCATACAACGGGATGGGTACAGGTTGGACACACGGACAAACGGACCGACTAGCACAGTTATCCATAGCTACTATAACTGGGTCATCATATATATATAGTGAAGTTCAAGGCGCAACACTCATTGCAAGTCAAACTCTCGCACGAGCAACACGAACTTTCACTGGTGACAGTAGGCTACCTTGTGGAAGATAAGACAGTGATCAGTGATATTGTGTTATCTATTCCCGAAGGAGATAAAAAGGTAAGAATTTTGTGGATACAACCCTACCGACAGTGAGAAGCAGTGGAGTGTCTGGAGACATTGGACCGGCGCAACGATGTGAAAGTTTAACGGGATGCCGGATGCACACTTTACCTACATAACTATAAGATGTTATCGTGTAAATGTGAAACCAATTTATAAATACTTATTTCACTTAGTGCCTAAGTGGTTACAAAAAATATTTATGGAAAGTGTCATCATAATTATTTTGTGCTTTTGAAATATAGAAAAAAAAACACATTTAAAACATATTTTTTGTCACAATTGCGTCAAATAAATAACTTAATAGATAATTTTTGTGAACCATGATATTTTACAATATTTATAATAATTTATTAATTTGGGGATAATATATCCCGAAATACAATTACGTGGATGATGATGATTATTAAAGTGTGTATTTTATGAAATTACAAAAGAAAGATAAAGTAGTTTTCTTCAAATATATCAATTTGTCTACATAAACACAGTATCTGGTAATTAAGTAGTAATTGTACAGTTTACTATGTAGAACTGATTCAGGATTACGTTTAAATTGTATAAAGTGCCGTTGAGCTTAAATTGTTAGGCAAAGCAATGGGCCAATATTACAAAAAAAAACCTGCATAGACCACGTGGTCGAACAATGGAACGAATTTGCCAAATTTCACAGCTATTACGCATAGCAACAAGTTTGTTTTCAATGTCCGCTTAAGTCATGTAAATAAAAAACCTTCACTTTCTAAATTATGAAGACGCACACGTCGTTTTTAACCCTGAATTAGGTTTGGCTGTATAGAATAAAAGAATATAGTGTTTTTCATATTATATTAATGTACTCTGTTATACTGTTGTTCTTTTCCAGAGGCTATATATTTGAAAGACTTTTGTCTAATATTTCGTCAATGTCAACTGCATATGTAGGTTTTAATGACACATGTAAAATTAATATAGTTTTTTACATTCAAATCAGTGAACAAAATATAATAAAAATCAAGTGCATCGGTCTACAGTTTTTACACACAGTTTAAATAAAATTTATAGTTTAAGCCATTCATTTACACTATTACGAGTAATTTAAATCGAATGATCGATTCTTTCAAACAGTTATAATTTATTGGGTGGAAAATCAAGACTTGTTTCTTTGCAAGATTTTAGAAAGCAACGTCTGCACATGCGACTTTTTTAGATTCGTTTTCCAATAGTATGTTGTAAAGTTCCAAGAGAATATGTATCATCAAAATTGGTCCTGGTAGTGGTCCTTCGCATTCTTCCAGATAACATAGATAAAATTAGGCAGGTGCGTAGATGTCCATAAACTGTGAAGAGTTCCGTCACGGTGACAAACGCCCATTTTTTGTCATTTGGCTACGCAACCATAGAAAGAACATTTAAGTAATCGGAAGTATCGAATAGTATTATTAACATAAATAAAAAAGTCATTAAAGAATAATGTTACGATTTTAAGGTCTAATGACTAACAATATACGATTATGTAGAAACTTGTATTTAAAAATGTAACCCTGAATTTATATATACGGCGGCCATCCCTAATTGTTACACCATATAGAATAAACCCTCCTATCATATTCCAATCATATGGTCTCAATAGTTTCTGAGATAAATGACTGCGATGTACAAAGAAAGACGGTCATAACGAAAATACAAAGGTTTCGGTTTTGGATAAATGGCTACGGAATCCCAATATATACTATACTAAATCTGTAAATTGGGTTGAGTTTGTGCATCGTGTTTAACGTATAACTCGACACAGAGCAAGCTCATATCCTGGGGCGTAACTTAGGATACTTTTTATCCCGTTTAATGACGTCGGTTCCGCTGGGTAGATGAAAATATCGAAAATGATGACGCTGGGATCGCATCTTTTTTGAAAACTACTGAATGTATATTAATGAAATTCGGCACAGAGGCGGCTTATATCCCGAGTTAGCACGTAGGTTACTTTTATCCCAATAAATAACGTCATTTACATAGAATAGACGGATTAGCAAAACAGATGGCGCTGCAGTCACGTATTTTCAATTCGCTAACAAATATGTTGTCATAGGAAACAAGTCATTCATTGTAATACTTCAAACAGGTTAGCTTCCACTTATCTGTATACTTTTCTGAGCAGCTACTTAGACTATACGGACTTAATTTATTTTTTATTGTAGTGAATTGAACAAGAAACAGTAAAGTTTTAGGTGTAATATATATAAAACCTATTTTCGTTTTTATGTAACACAGAACCGCACAGGGAAAAACTGATGCATAATAACAAACAAGGCAAAAATAATATTACTACGAATTTGTAAATATTTTTTTACAACTCTTCGATCGTTTAGTACATGTACCCATTACAGGTTCTTAAGTAATTAAAAGTCCTCGAACGTGCGTATGCACAGAGTTGAAAGTGTCGAGGAAAGCTGTCGGTGACGGAATGTCGAACACTCGCGTGCCAACGACCAAGTCCGTCACAACATTTTCTCGAATTAACCAGTATGCACTTCATTGACTTATTATGATTGATAATAGATATATAACTTAATTATCTTGCGTTTGTATCGTATAAGACTGAAGCATGAAAAATTGCTTATAATTAGTTATACAGCGTAAGCGCTGAAAAACGTCTTCATAAAATTTCCAATCTAATTATTATTACACTAATTTCTATAAACATTGTATTAATTTTTTTGGATAAAAAATATCCTTCATACTCGTCATCGGATGTAAATCTCGTCACTTCAATACAAAAACCCATGAATCAAAATAACGTTTTTATTATAAGACAAGCCTATCAAAATTTTAAATGAAATGTATTTTTTGTCGATTATTTTTTCATCTTAGATTACTTTTAACCATGTTATATGTCGTTAGAGGTTTTTAAGGTATTAATTAAGGTATATAAGAGGTATTTTAAAATTGATCTTAATGTTATGTATAATTTTGAAAACGAAATATATTATCGTATTTGTTCCGCGGAACACAAAAACGCAAAAGGTGGATAACTGTTGTACACTAAAGCATGCAAACAAATAAACGAAAGAAAAGGAAACATACATAGTGACATCCAGGCAACCCTGGGTAAGGATTTATATATTCCAAATTCTGACGGTGGTACAATTTATAAGTATTGATAGCTATACTTACATAAATGCATACATCCATTTTGTCTATGAAAATGACTGAGTAGTCATTTTTATAGTCATAGACTACTTAGTCATATATTTTGTATATGACTATTAAAGTTACTTTATAGTCAAAATGGAAAATAAATGCGATTTTTATTGTATGGCAATGAATAATGTATGGCAGTGAAAGTTGGGTATGGCAGAAGAAGCATGAAAGTAGGATAAACGCAGTTGAAATGAGAGCTTTGAGAAGTATATGTGCGCTTAGCTTGAAGGATATGATAACGAACAGTGTGATAAGGGAACGTTGTGGATTGAAAGAAGATGTAATAACAAGAGTTGAAAAAGGTATGTTAAGGTGGTTTGGACATATAGAGAGAATGGATAAAAGTAGAATCATAAAACAGGTGTATGACAGTATTGTGAATGGTAGGGTTGTTGCCGGTCGACCGAGACGAACACACCATGACCAAATATCAGAAGTGTTAAAGAGAGGTCAGGTAAAAACCATTTCAAATAAACGTGCATGTATGAAGAGGTTAATGATAGTAGGTGAAGCGAAAGTTGTTTGTCAGGATCGTCGCAAGTGGAGATCCATAGTCTCTGCCTACCCCCATGCGAAACAGGCGTGATATTATGTATGTATGTATGTATATATATATATATATATATATATATATATACTTATATATATATATATAATAAGTTAGATATATATATATATACCTAACTTATTAGAAATATATTTCTGGTATAAAAATGATTTAGATTTAATCCGACTTGTGGTCTTCTTGTATAGAAGTACCGATCAATGCTGATGTTCTTGAATGTCTGTCTTAATCTTGTCTGCGATTTCAAAATAAGTATGTACTTACTACGTCTAAGCGAAAACTGCTATTTATCCTATACCCAATCATAAATGACAGCTTTTAGGATTTTTGTCTTTCAGTCTGTCTGAAAGTTTTTCTTTAATAGGCTCTAAAAAGGGCTCAACTGATTTCAATTACTGTTTTAGGGATTAATAACAAAATATATAAAATGATATAAGGGTTAAAATTCAAAAATTAGCAAAATAGAACAGACTTCAGCAGTAACTAAAAAGCAAAAAATAAGTATTTTCTACATCTTGAAATCGATGCGACGTAAAACAAAAAATACTATTGACAATATTTTGTTTTTATGGCACCGATTTCAAGATGGTATAGGAAATATTTATTTTTTGCCTTTATCCCCACTTCTGAAGTGGGGGTTCTTTAATTTGTAGTGGAACACTTACAAGCCAATAGATGGCGCTGTACAATAATTGAGGTCACAAACGTTTCCCGGAACATACAAAGAATATATACAAATTTTCTACTATAATAGATGTGCCTAGGCCTGCGAGGAACAACATTTGCCTCGCTGGAAGATCTTCGTTTCAAACGGAGGAGCATTCCATCGCGCTCCTCCACCCTACACGGGTAAACCCTGCAACTTAAAAAAAAATATACCTCAAATTTTCGTGTTTAATTTTTACATCTTGCTGGATTTACAAGACATGGATATAAATTCCAAGTCCCGGGCAAACGCAGTGACGGACACATCTAGAGTTATATCACAAACATATAAGCATTGGATGATAAGCTACATTAAGCATAAATACATAATTATGATAAAAATTAATTTAGAAATTACGTAAAAGCCAGTTTATACAAACACGCGCTGTCGTTATGCAGCCGCGTGTTATTTCCGAATTCGTAATAGTAGTAGTAAAATATATTTTGATTACCAATAACACGCAACTACTTTCTTAAGCTTACTGAACAAGGTTATTATTTGTTTATGTTGAAGTACAGCTTTTCTCGCGGTTTGACTCGAGTGAACTTTGAATTGATATAGGTAGGTACCTTAAAAAGATCTAAAGCATATAATAGTTTCTAAACCAAACCGATAACAATAATTATAGATACATAAAGTATGTATATTATTGTTTAAATGAATTAATCAAAAAAATAATAGCCTATATTCATTCCAGTTATCGAATATACCTACGAGTGGGTACATACGTACATATATACCAAATTTCAGAGTATGGGTTCATTTCTTAGGTCGGTTAAGAACCTGCAAAGATTCATACAGAGTCACTTTCACGTTTGTATTAAAATGGTAGGCCTCTGGCAGACGTTTAGGGAACGTAGTGGAATTACCAGCAAACATTAAATCCCTACAACATGCGACAGTGGTCTGGGCGGGCTGGACTGATTTTAGTTTTTTTTAGGGTATAATTATTTTAAAGTTTTCCTTCGATTACGTTTCGTTTTGCGTCAATTTTCGAAATTGTATTCCTAGTACCTAGGTAATATTAAAATACGGAATGTGAATTGTGTTTTCAGTCCAGTATTGTTCTTCCATAATATTAAATTGGGTTAGTGTCGCATTTACTTTTGTTGCATTTCAAACGCCTTAATTCACAAATTACGTAGGTACCTAAGCATAACATAATATATCATGTGCTTCAAAACTATTTACATTTTTACTTGACGCTTTCAAAAAACTGTTTAATATTTGGAATAATGAAATTCAAGCAAAATTTGGTCCGTATCCTACAATTTATCTCTTGCAAGCTAAAGTGTGAGATTGTAACCCGTCTAAATTTAAAAAATTACAGATTCACATTTCTTCGCAGCGTCACGCAACATTTCAATTTGATCAAATACGATCTCAAGCACGACAATTGTTTTGAAACAAGAGGTTTAATTTCCAACTAAAATAAAGCGTTGAAAATAACGAATTTTTTGTATGAAAGTAAAGGAACAGAGTTAAATAACTGCGCGTAGATAACAACGCGGTCGTGCCGTAAAAGATGTCGGAGCCTCCATGTAGTGTCCAAAAACAAAGTGAAAGTTGCAGCGAGAGGAAACTTCGTCATTCACCGCTGTTGAGTAATCGAAATTATTTTTAAACAAAAATTATACACCTGACGTACGTGTCCGGAGCCTCATTAGTACACTCTAGTGCTTCCTTAAGTATTATTTATACAACTAGGTAATAGAAACAGAACTATTGACGAAATAGTAGTGCTTACTTTTATACTCTTATTGATTTACTCTCTCTTACTCTTACATACCATATAAATAAATTTATTGAAAACATTAAGAAATCCTCATATTTTTGTTTTAGAATAAAATAGAACAGAATATCATTTATTGCATAAACTGACACATAAATACATGATAGAAAAGGTGTTGTATTCTTTACAGGGACGACAGTTTGTTGTTTCGGACGTGCAATACAGGCAATTTATAATGTTGCCTGGCCATTATATAATATTAATCAATCAAATTAATAAAAAACAATGGCATTACACAAGCACAAAACAATATTTTGTATCCATAAAGTGATGATATATATTATTGTATGCTTGTATTATAAAAAATATTGAGTTTTCATAATATCTTAAATAAATTAAAACAGACTGGGTAGTATAAATTGCCCAATATTTAATATTTTTATATTAAAAAGTTTTCCACGTGACTTACTGGCTTACATAATCTTTCTAATCGTATTCCGAGAAAACAAGCCTATTTTGAGGAATAAATCCAAAAAACCCCTTTGGACATATTTCTCAGCTCCAAAGAAAACATCTTATCTCCTCTAACAGAACGACACAGTGTCGACCGTCGTGTATTATAGATAAATATTAATTTATTGCTCACCAAAGTGCGTTCTCCTTAATAGAGACAATAAGAGACGTGTTATTGAACATATTCTTAGTTTAAGTTATATCTAGTTATTTTAGGTAAGATTTAAATTACTCATTAGTCTTATTTACTAGATTAGATTGTAATTTTTATGTGGTATGTCTAAGAAACACCATTTATGGAAAAAATGCCCAATTCCACGACAGTCAACAGGAAAGTGGAAACAGAAGAGAGCAGCGCTAGTATGTACTATACACAACTTATTTGAACATATAATACTCGCGCTGTCCACTCCTCTCGCCATTTTCCTGCTAGCTGCCATGGACATAATGTAAACGAGGGGTAAGGAATTCCACACGGCGCCGATACCTCGTAAATAATAAAGCGTCAAAAGACCAAATTTGGTGTTACTAGTTCCACTTATAAGCTTTAACGTGCTATTCGCATTATCAGCAATCCCATTTAAAGATGAACTAGATAAGCTTGGCCTTCAATGACGCGTGTATCTTCCTAGCTCATTGTATAACGGAAGACACACCTATCCCTTCCAAATTACATTTACATATAGTCATTGGATTACGAATGACAATGGCCTATTAAAAAAGCACGTTGGCGCCATTCTTGTTTTTATAGAAAATTGCAATTAAAACTTTCAGTCAACGAACGTCAACGTAAAAAAATATGTTTTAAAATATAAGTTAAAAAATATGCATTATATTATTTTTAAACTTTAATCAGTCATAGGTATATTAATCATAATTAGCTCTTTTTCATTTGATTAAATTGAAATGGAACTAATTAAGACTTTCAATGTACGTATCATTGATTTAAGTTTAAAAAATATGTTTTAAATAATAAAATGTTGAGAACATGTTAATTGAGATTTTCTTTAAAATAATGACCAACTGGTGGCGCCAACTGTGATTGCAGAGTGTGTTACGATTAACGACTTCACTAGGCGATTGTCATTATCTAGTACTCTTCTTCCATAATCTCAATAAGTTTCTTTCCAATGTTTAATTTGGTTTGAAAAAAATACGTCATTTTAGATTTTTTGATCCATTTTGTGAGGTTTGTGGCGCCACCTTGTCATCACTAGGATTTAAAAGGATCATCATATAGGATTTAAAAGCTTTACTTTACTCCGAGTAAATATACTGTATAATATATATGGTTATACAAATGTAACAGAATTCCGCGTTTAGCATTTGGCTACGGAACCCTAATAAAGTAGGAAACATCTTCGTCAATAAATCGAATACTCCATCAAACACAATTGATCCGCATCGAGAGCATTGTAACGGTTCGTTTTACACACGCACACCCATCGCCATGTTTGTGGGGCATAGAGCTGCAGTAGCTATTTAGGATGGCTATAATATTCGATTCTTATGCGATGTATAAATTGATTGCAAATCGAATACCTATTAGTTTTACAACTAGACTGTTCTCATTTGACGATTGTTTTCATGAAAGTTATGAAGATAGTTTTTCCATTAAAAATACCCGCAAGATTCTGACTGCGTCAATCAAAGTTTGATGAACATAAAGAATAAATCATGATGAACGTTACTTCCAAGTATTTTAAATTAAGAAATTGTTAAACTACTTTTATTGCTGGAGTACAGCAGATAGACTGACAACCTACATAATGGAAAGTAGTTAATGGACATTTGCAACACCGGTGGCGCTGTCAATATACCTACTGCCATTTTATCATTCATGGCCGGTTGCTATATCTTACTATTCATTCACTTGCCTTACCATCGGTTGAATGTTGACATTACTTGTTTGGAACTTATGTCAAATTTTAACCGATAGTAAGGCAAATGTCGCTAAGATATAGAAACTAGCCATCAGAAGGCCAAACGCCCGACCACCTAGACATGGTAGTTTTAGTCGTCTCTTACGACACGCCGCTCGGCCGCAGGATTAGTATTCCTTCTCTATTCCTCCACAGATAAAATACGATGTTTAATAGTAATTGTTATTTAAGTTATTTATCCCTTAAGCTCTTTGAGTACGGCAGTAGATAAAAACATAAATCAAAAATGAATAGATTTTGAAATACATTATAAAAAAATAGGCTTATATAAACTTAGGGTCGCGAGTAGTTTTTAATCCCCGTTGAAATAAATAGAAATGTAGGTACACGTCAATTTTTTATGGCTTTCATTTTTAGTTTTTTCATATACTTAGGTATAACGATTGAATAAATTTATCACGTATCCATATTCCATGTTCAAGTCCGCGTAAAAATCACGCATAGCGTAGACTTACGAACGGTTTTAGAAAGCGGATTGCGCGCTGGACCGGTCATCGAGTCGGTTAAAAATGCCGTCAAAAAACCCGGAAACTGATTTTAAAAAATCTACTTAAAATAAATAAAAATGTCTTTAATTTTATTATTTCATCAAAATGTCTTGCTATTAAATATTCTTATGCTACAAATAAGTTTGTATAATGACTTCTGTCATCTCATAATAAAAGCAAAGATAATATTTTGAAATGTTAAGATGTAAAGAAAATTATCTATGAGAGGTGAAATCTGAAATCCGCATAGAGCACTCATTTTCCATAGTGAGTTTCCGATGAAAGTATAGCTAGTATATTGTAGGTAATAGCAGGTCCGAATCCTCACTCCGAAATTAGAAAAACGTTAACCTTGCACGGCAGTGGCACACGCGACCGGTCAGAGACGCTTTCACCCATTGCCATGTTTGCCTTACTGCACACCATGCTCTACCTTACCAGACAATATAATTATACCCGATAAAATAAACGGTAATCCCACATTACATTTTTAATAGTAACAAATTATTATTTATTTTCTAAATGTAAGAATTACTACCTACGCAATATACAAACAATTTTAATGTTAAAATAATATTTATTTTTTTATAGCCATGTTACGTTTATATATCTTTTAAAAACTTATGTTTCATACATAAAATCTCAAGTAGGCCAACATCGACGTGAAGATCCGTGACGATCGAAAGTGAGGTTAGTTTCCCGCGCATTGCACCGCGAAGTTCAGTTACCTGCGCTAACGCAGTTTACTAGGTCAAGAGGTCAACGCTACCTTCAACTTGCCCGTAAATAAACTTATTATGTATCGATAATGGCTTTTAAGTATCATGGAGGTTAATCAATTCATCCAGCACTACAAACAATTGGTGGTTTTACCGAGATGCTATACTCAATTTAATAAGCTATATTATATCCAAGTAATGGCAGAATTTTGTATGAAATGTTTCGATTCTAGCTTTCTCTTGTTTATATCTAGTAAAATACATGCGAATACATTTTATCGTTGTTTCGTGTAGGAATTCCAACGTTTTATAGAAGCAGTATTGACTTATCGTGTCGTTACATAAAATTGCAATATGTATGTAGTGGTTTAGCAGTGAGAAGCGGCCACAAAGCATACATAAAACATAAGTAATAATGGCGAACTAGACTAACGACAACAAATTTCTCCGGGTAGAATCTCAATGGATCTAACTATCAACCGATATAATGGCAATGTGCAAGCGCTGCGAATTACAATTGCTGTCCCTAGTTTGCTTACACATAAAATTAACATAATAGTCCATATTATACAAGATTATTTAATTATGTTAATACACGCACACAAATATTGGGCAAAAAGAGACGCAATTATTGTCAAGTCGGAAGTCGGAAGCAGGTGTTAAATCTGTTGCTTATCGGTCAAAGAAAGTGGCGCACTCATGGTACATTCGTGGCTAACGGTCTTTCAAAATTTAAGTCAATTTAAATAACTAACACCTTATTAAAACAGGTAGAAGTTGACATCCGAACTACAGTTATTAAGACCGGGTCACCTGTATTCGATCTATTGGATAGACTCGTTACACACTTCTTTGCCGGATAACATTTTGCCTTAATGAAGTTGAACAATCTATACGTAACCTGAAATCGAATCGATTATAATACCGTAGTAAGTTTAAAAAAAACTCCACTTAAGGAGCTAATAATAGGCCACTTAAAACAAATGGTCTTAAAATTAGCCATGGGGGAATAAATTGTTTACAGCGCTTAATTAACGGTGGTTTATTTTTTCCGTCACTTGTTAGTGACGGAAAAAACTTAGGTAATAATTGCAGGTAACATCCTCAAATGTAAGCGTTTTTTAAATCGACGGTGACTCAAGGGGCCACTTTCTAAGCAACTCTAAGCGAGTGATCAATTCGCGCGAATCACTCATCAGAACACTTTCTAATCGTCGTCCACTGCGCGAGAGCACAATTAAATTAAAGAAAGTTTGCTTTTCGAGTGTAATTCTTTTAAATAAATATAATTAAGTAGAGCATATACGTTTACGTAAGCGGAATATTTTTATTTATTTCCATAGTTGTGTTTACTTACCGTGTTTTATTTTGTCCACAGGATGCATCAAAAGATAACTGGCTCGGCGTTATTAGCCCTGATCAGCTCAACAGTAATTCTTCACACACTCGCGTATCCACAGCATGTTCCTCTTATCTCACAGGTATTTCCAATATATAATATATTTATACGCATACTTACATCACATATACAGTATTGAAAATTAAAAAGTCTTATATCTGTTTTAAATCGGGTAAATATTTCTTGTGGCGTTATTTGATAGGATTTATTGTAGAACATCACACGACTCAATACAAAAAATTCGCTGATTTTTTTATTAGGGTTCCGTTGCCATTTTTGTATGAAAACGCCAATCTATTAGTCGTATCTGTTTTTGTACGTCAGTCACTTCCTCGGTAACTACTATATAAATGAAATTTAGCAGGAATATGCAATCTACCAGATCACTCAGAAAGTATTACGAAAAAAGTTTTTATGTATAAGAGACTAGCCAGTTATAATCTATTTTGAAAATATGATTATTTATAACTAAAAGTAGGTACGTTCCGATTTCAAAATTTCCCTCCACATTGTTTGCGAGCTAATTTAAATTATCATGTCTCATTGGAAAATGGATCTGCGCCGGGAACATTTTCGCGCTATGATTTTTTACGGTTTCAAGTGTCGCCTGAAACTGGACGAATCGTACGATAGACTTCAAATGGCATTCGTGGATGAAGGCCCTTCTAATGCAACCGTGTATCGTTGATACAACAAATTCAAGCGCGGTCAACAAACTTTGGGGGATGAAGAAAGAAGTGATCGCCCTTTTATGGCTGTTACGGAAGAAAAGCGTGCTAGCAATGAAAAATTTAATCCAAGACAATAGGCGAGTTACGTATCAAGAAATTCAGCACGTACTGCAGATTGGATCGGGAAGCCTTCACGAGATTCTACTCGTGCATCTTCGCGTGAGGATAGTTTCACGCTGGATGCCGCACAACCTCACCGATGCTCAGAAGCAGGCCCAGGTAGAATATAAACGTGATATTATAAACTTTGAATTTCGGCTTGTTTACGACATCATTACAGGTGATGAGTCCTGGATTTATCAATACGATCCAGAAACGAAGCGCCAGTTGACGGTTTGGGTGTTTGAAAACGAATCAACGCCTACCAAAATGAAGCGATCTAGAAGCGGGGGGAAAATTTTGATCGCGAGTTTTTTCAATTTGACCATACCGCGCTCAAAACAAAGGACTTCCTGGACAGCATGCCGGTCAAACTCCTGGGTCACCCCCCTTACAGCCCTGACCTAGCACCGTGTGACATCTTTTTATTCTCGAAAATAAAAAATCAGCTCAAAGGGATACAATTTTCGTCGCCGGAAGATGCGCTGTCATATTTTGAGCAAGCTGTAAACGTGGTGTCTGCGGCGGACTGGAAAAGTGTTTCGAAAACTGCTTCAGACGCATGAAACTTTGTATAGAGGCTGGTGGAGCATACTTTGATAAGATTTAATATAAAAATATTTACCTATAGAACATTTCTTTTTATTTTCGCAATACTTTGAGTGTCCCACGTATATGCCACTACATAAAGTTGTAGCCACGTTACTGGAAGTTAAGGGTTGAAAAAAGTTTACCCAGTGTATAGTCGTGTGGAATATCTTTAATCTTGAAAAATCGTAATTTTGTTCCTTAATGTTTTTTTATTTCAGTCTATAGGTGGCGAGATTCGCTTTCAAATTCACAAAAAAATCACACTTAAAAAATACTTTCAAAGTAAATTACTTTGAACCAGTTCCGTTAAGTCGTTTTTGAGATATGGGGTATTTTCAAATAAGGTTTTTAGAATTTCGTAGTCAAATGACAAAATCAGTGCGCGTTCGTTGCCTTTACGAAACCGATACACACAACCTATTTTTAAGTTCCGTTAAATGTAAAATGTCCGGTGCCTGTACTGTCGCCAAACATAATATTAGAAAATGTTATTGAAGAAGATGGACAAGTTTCAGTTTAAACATCACAATCTGGATATTGAGATTATAATAAAATTAAATAAACATATATGGAGGAACCTCGAACCTCGTGTTTCCATCGCTTTCCCAAAACCTGTTAAATAAAAAGATAATTTTCCAACATTACATAACAAAATATATTTTATTGCACATGTATAAATGCTGTGCAAAACTAATAAATTTCTTAACCGATTTAAAACTTAATTTTATAAAAACAAAAACGTTCTTTTTTTCAGGCCACAAGCAATGTTCGGACACACAGCCCACAGTATTATAGCAACTCAGTGCCAGAACTCCAACCAGAACAAATAGCTCAGGAGAGAAAATTCGCAGAAAAACCAAATGCACTAAAGAAAGTTGCTCTTGATGACATTGATGAAATTCAAACCAATTCCATCTCGGATGGAGGTTTTTCATGGTCGAACATACTCGGTAAGAATGAAATAGGTAAATATTCACCCTAGAATGAAAACGCACGGTTGGGGATTTTATCACATCCTTTTGATACTTGTTTTTAATTAATTTAACGAGGAAACTCAAGTTAAAAACATTTCAGGTATGATTATGCAAATGATTTTCAATCCCGGCGCGACGGGTCCAAACAAGAGTGACAATCTTGATACCGATTCAATCGCGCCTTCCCCATGGGCCAATCTTCTAACCATGGGCTTCAAAATTCTAACAGCCTTGCTAGGAGGTGGAGCATCCAGTGACGGCATTGATAAAGTGGACAACGCATCCTCACCAATGCAGGTATAAATCACACCCACTCATACGCATGTTAATCATGAATTTACGACAAGAGAAAGTTTAAACAGTATAATATTTATAAAATGTACAAACAGAAAAGCATAGGAATCATTATGGTCATTATATATGAATACTGATCTACTAACATCGTTTCTGTAGATATAATAAGTATTTAGAAAGTTTGCAACCACTCAAAGTGTAAAGAGCACAATTTGATCCTCACCTTAAGCAGACGCTATCCATATGTAGTTTTTAGATACCTTAATTTATTAAACATTACTAGAACCTTTATATCCATAGATCACCTCAATGAAATATTTTATTTATATGTTTAGTTTATGTACCTATATTATTTTCTTTTCATTTACATTATTATTTGAGGCATCATCCTGTGTATATTCTGTTCTTTCCTTGAGGTGGTCCCAATATATGAAATGTAAATAATATCTATGGTTATGGAAACGGTGTCGCTTCTCGCTTGCTTCAGAGTATTTTGGCTGCGGTTCTGTCAACGATGCTCGGTGCAAAAGATCCCGACCAAGTCGCCTCCATGGCAAAGCAGGCTGGAGAGGTACGCACCAATACTTCCTCCCCTTTATAAAATTTATCTATTTACTAAATTTATATTAAATTGGTGAAAGTTTCAATTAAATTGTTCTAAACATCACTCTTTAAAACACATTTACGTAACATTAAAATTTTCAGTTCATCAACATCGTAGTGAACCTTCTTGACGCCCTGAAGACTTCTTTCTCACATAGATCCATGACTGCTCGTTCAATGGGCCGCAAAGACTCGGTCAGTGACGCCGCTATCGCTGGTATTGGCATTATGAAAACCTATGTGAGGTCATTTGGTACAAACGACGACAAATGCCTGCAGAGATACGTTTGCGACGCTAGTAATGAATGTTCTTCTGACATCGGTCCTAAGAGCGTCTTCTGCCAACTTGGAAGGTGAGAACATTTTTAAATCAGCCGATCAGTGTAACTCTTTCGTTGATAAGATTATTAACTTTTATTTGCTGACAAGAGTTCCAACGTTTTATCGAATACTTCCAAAACTTGTCACCATATTTTTTTGCATTTATGAAGACTCTGAAGGATGATTTTATTTGGTTATAGTTATGCAGCAAGTTTCGTCCTCGAGAGACAGTCCGGTGGTACTTTCGAAGATTTCTACGAAGCCGGACGTCGGGGCCGTTCTGGAGTAGATTGCCGCCAAATGTACCTCCAATGCAACGAAGTCTAAGCCATCAATATTTAAATCCACCAAATTAAAAGTGCGACGATTGAAATCTAGTGATAAAATTTTACATCTACAGTATTCTGTCGTGAAGTCCTGAATAATAATAAGGTGTTTGATTTTTAAAACTTGAAAAAATTTAAACGGTGCATTGCTTAATGATCCAAAATTCTGGGTATTTGAAATGAACTTTGGGGATAATAAACATGTGCCTTAATTTATGAAGATACGTGCTCAAAGTTTATCCCATCGCACTGATTTTTACATCAAAATATAGTGTGTTAATTTATTTAAATTATTATTTATTTCTTAACTTATTCTAGAACTTATTAAGTAGGCATTATCAAATATAATGAGAAGATTACATCGAAAATGTAACACGAATCCTTCCAATACAACTTTAGGAAATGATTGTGAATTGGCATTTTTGTATTTATTAACAATGTGACGATTGTTGAATAGATTGATGACTGATGTAAAAAGTAAATGAATGTGATATAAATATTTTTATATCACGCAGTAGTTAGTATTTATGTATATTTGTGAAACTGTGTGACTGAGGACGTCCTTGCGTGTTTGTGGTTATAAATTAATAAAAAAAATATATTAAAATTATCTTTTATTTTGTGAAATCCCGTTTCTAAAAGACATTATGTGAAAGCACCGTTATGAAAATGTCACATCGCGTGGAGCAACTAGACCTTAACAATTCTCATGAGCGCGTGCGCTCTCGACATGTCAGTCAAACCTTGAAACCTTTGGACGTGTTGTGTAGACATACAAAATGACACTGGATAATATACTATCCCAAGTAGGATTAGGAACAAAGCAAATATCAGAAAGGTTAGTTTTAACATACTTATTTACTATACATTTTCTCAGCGTCAATGTACGCAACATTGTTAGACTTGCTTTAAAAAAACCAAAAAGTTAAAAGACTTACGAATTATAGGTTATATAGAAAAGTTTAATTTGAAACAAGGTTATATGTTACGATACGTTTTGAAATAGGTATTCAGAATATGGTGCTCCAGCTGACCAGCACATATTTTACACATACGAACCATCTTCATCTACGCATGGACATGCACCAATTTCCAAATA
Organism: Dendrolimus houi; assembly: GCA_039645545.1. Taxonomy (NCBI): domain Eukaryota; kingdom Metazoa; phylum Arthropoda; class Insecta; order Lepidoptera; family Lasiocampidae; genus Dendrolimus; species Dendrolimus houi. The sequence goes on from CM077132.1 coordinate 14,561,007, forward strand.
GTAAGTATTCAATTAGAATAATATGACAAGAATAAACTCATTGTTGTTTAAGTAAAATAATACGTTAAGGTGTATACTAAAATATATTATATAATTTGTATATAATAAAGCTAAAAACGAATAAACGCGGTTATTCGTTAAAGAAAATTTATATGTTGTTAGAACGCAACGTGAGGAACAAACAGGTCCCATTGCTAAAAATATTTTTGCATTATACAAGTTGTTTAATGATAAAAATATAGGACTTATAATATAAACTACGTACTATGTCATTCTACGACTCAAAGCGAGTAGAGCATTAACAAATACATACATTATATATATATATATATATATATCTTTGACTGAAGTGAAAATAAGATACTTTAATGTTTTTTGTCCATTTTACAGCAGTTATGGTGGAGGTCTTAAAAGTAATGCATCCATGTCGGCTCTGACTTTGTTAGCTTTTTTATTCTTTTTACACATACTCCAACAATGTATCAAGGAGCACATGAACGATATGAGCTCAGCTCCAGTAATGGTGATGACAGCTGGAAGAGAATCCGAACAAGAAATAACTAAAAGCTTGACTAAAATCGATAAAAGTGGTCTTGATAAAAAATCAGATCTTAAAGTAGAACCATACGGAATTAATCAAAAGAAAAAAAATATTCAAATACATGAAAGAAAAAATCCATACGAACAAACTGAATATTCTAACGACAATAATTTGATGAAAATGAACGTAGCTGAATACTCACCGAAAATTGATAAACAAAAATACAAAGATGTATACAAAACTTATGCAAATCGAAGTTCAATTATTCCTGGATTTGTCACCGCAGTGGATGATGATAACTTGTAATTAGGGTATCTGTAATCACGAAAAAATTTGAGAACCGGGATTTCTCACTTTTAATCGGTACTTTCGGGACTAGCTGGTTTTATGTTTAACAGAAGTGCAGGAGTCAATGAACTAATGTATAACTAGTACTGGACGATTTAAATTACTGCACGATGTTACTAAAAAATTAGTGATCAAAGTTTTAAAAAACATTTTTAATGCAAAACATATTTTTTGAACAAATGACTTACAGTTAAGTCTTATGTATGTAGAGGACATACAAAAAGAATATTTTAAGGTTTTAAAGCATGCACAATTGACTATACACTTGTATTGATCCAAGGGTCGTTTTTAAACTATCACCTAAAGCATCAAATAAACCTTAAGGCCCAATTAAAACGTATTTTTATTTGGTCGTTGTCAATTCCCGAAAGTACCGACAGAACCGGGAACTAAATTTCAAATTACCGGTGCTAATATGATGTCAAAAAAGCCGGTACATTCGAGACCCGGACTTACCGGTTCTGAACCCTACTTGTAATACAATTAATAAATTAATGATTTATAATAAAACGAAAAAATAATTATATCACATAATTTATTTAATACATAAACTTATAGATATGTATCTCACCACTACCGAAGTTCATAGTAAAATATTTATTATTGTATGAAGATATTATAGTAAAATTGTAAAACATATTAGTTTTATTTGACGTTATCGTATGGTTTCTTTTTAAACTATATGGGATTTAACACGTGAAACTACTTAGTGGCCCCAAAATGAATTTTAAAATATTTTTAAGCTTTTTAAATGAAATATATATTTTTTGCAATAATTATTTAATATTATATGCCATAATTGACATTTCAATACCCGTCTCTAATAAAATCTTGTAATAGAAAATTAGCTTACAGCCATTCCGAAGTGCTAAGAAACAATTTAAAAGATCATTTTAATTAAAACATTTTATGCTTTGTCAGGATGACAAATAGTTTCACAAATTATACCAAGTTCACCTCCATAACTAATGGTGATATTCTAATTTCTAAATTACACCTATAGATAAACTAAATTATCAGTATTAAATAAAAACTCACTATTCCTACAAAGTAACAGTGCACCTATGACGATGATACAACAGTTGCTATAATAAGCCGAGAATGAAGAGTGACAAGCATAGTGTTACATACAACGCGGGTGCATTATTACGTTGGTAGAGAAGAACACGAGAAAAACACTAATAAAATATAATTCGACGCCGTACACATTAGCCGTAGAAAAAGTACTTTATTGTGATATAAAATAAGAAGAGCACGTATAACCACAAAAGTATGCCTGGATTTAAAACAGGTTTAAACGAATCCCGCTTGACTCAAATCTAAATTAAACGATATCAAGCGTGATTGACTCTTAGTTCCTATTATTCCCTATTATTCCCTATTATAAGACAAAACAAAACGCTTCGATTTACAAACACATTAGTGTTTAATAATAGTTATTCAAGTCATTAACGCCTCACACGCTCGATATATTTAGTTTGTGTAAGAGCACTAGATCCCATTGTAGGATCAGTCATCCTGTTCCAATCAGTTTGACCGACAACGAATCCGATAGCCCGCATCTTCTCTTGCTTCCTTCTTTCTTCAATGTCGGCCCAGCGTACCTGTTTTAAGTTAACAAGATTGAAAGTCCCGTTTATACTATAATAATAATACGTACGCAAACTCACCTTTAAAAAATATCAATAAATTTGACAAGATTGCCAACAATTGCAAAAAAATCTTTGTTAAAATATGTTTCATAATAGTTCCATGAATCTGTAGAACAAACGCAGTTTGTTGTTTTTCCAAAAATTGCCGTATACTATAGTAAAACCAAAGAAGACAAGATTACAATGTGTAATCAACCAAAACAAAAATGAGCGAGTTAATTTTTAACATAGCCCAATAGGACCAACAAACGGTGAAATAAAATTGTCTAGTTAAAATTTGTCCGAGCTCATAAAAGAAACCATTGTCAATTCTATGGCAGTGACTATAAAATTAGATTCACTGTAACCCCAAAAATATAAAGTGTGTTAGCACAAATAATTTCATCATACTTAAATGTAACGTTAATTTTTTTTAATTAAGTCCGATAGGACAGAGTATGGCGTACAATTTATAATGAAGTTTAAAGAATGTCATACGCTTAACTACACCGCTTACCCAAAGTATAGGGTGGTGAAACATGTATTAGTTGTCCAATTGTCACAATTTTAGCATTAGCCGTTTGCTCTAACATTATTTCTTTTCTCTTGCATACATGCACGGAGATTCAATACGTTCGTAACCAATCGCGCGACGACGCATAACAACTTATTAATGTATTGTAACACAGCATATTTAAGAAAAAAACGTTATTGTCCATCCCAAAAAAAAACGTTTTTCATTTGGCATTGATCATGTTAAAAGCAGGATTTATCTGGACTTTGTTCAGAATCGATAAATCTTATTGTATTTCAGCATCAAAATAGCCAGGTCCATCATGTACCATGGTATATTACCATTCTGCCAATATCCATTAAAGTCGCTTTTAGAATTTTCCGCATATTACGCAAAGAGACCGAGAAAATTGGTTTTTTTTTGTTGTAACTAATGGATCCAAAAAGCTTCTCCATTACGTATTGTTTCAATTAAAACTACAAACTCAGATTTATTATATCATAGTCTGAGGATCACATTTGAAGCTATACTCACAGTTTTCTTTCCTGGTTTAGCAGTGTTCGGTTTCCAATCGTCTAGTTGAAGGTAGTCCTCCATGGAGAGCTGCGACGGCCGAAGTGGCTTGCTTGTGCCGTCGAGCCGCGCTGCAACAATGCACAGTACATATCACCCACATAAACGTTACTAGTGATAAAGGCTAGTTAGTCGGGCGCAGAATGGCGTAAATAACGACTCTGCACCCTCGCGTATAGCAAGACGTATTTATTAAAAAATTCACGTCTCATGAGGAAAATGTATTTTTTTATTGCTAGATTACATCTGAAAGGCTCACGACCCATCTAAAGGAATGTGGCTACCGTCACCTGTGGATATTTACAACATCAAAAACAATATGCTCCTGACCTAAATTAAGAAAGGATTGATATAGTTATGCCGACGTTTGTTTACAAAATAATTGTTTAAATAAAAACGTATATGTCCATTCGTGGTCGTTCGTTTCGTTCTATTTCGTGGTTCATTCAAGTGGTGGTAGTGTAATGACTAGCGCACGCGTCCCAAACTTAAAGGGTGCAGGTTCTATCCTGACTGGAACGCATGCACCACTTAGGCAGTTTTCTGACCTAATGTGCATATTGTTACAATTACCACGTGCTAACAACGGTGAAGGAAAACATCGTGATGCAACCTGCACATCGAGATAACCGATGTGTCAATTCGACCAAGCTGTCTTGGACAAGCATGACGGATATACTATCTGTTTCCCTATAATGGGAGGCCCGAGCCCAGCAGTGGGAAATTTATGGGCTGTTATTATTTTATTTATAAGTTCTTCACCGATTGCTGTGAAATCTTGATGCAACGTTTGCATTCGCATGCGCGCGTGTTTTATATGCCTACTAATTTTAACCGTTTTATTTTAACACCGAGCATTCAGAGGTTACATTGCAATAAATTCATATTTAGTTGCTGTTCGCCCCCGGAAATTGTACCTAATTTTATCCCGGAAACTTATATCCATTCTCGGTATTGAAACTACATATTATATACAAAATTTCAACAAAATCATTCCCGTTGTTTTTTCCGTGAACGTACATAAACAAGCAGACAGATTACTTTCGTATTTATAATATTAATATAGATCATATGGTCACACCGAAGACACAAAAAGTTGTTTGAAAAAGTAGCGTCACCTGCAACGTACTCTCTTTTCTTTATTTTCTATTTAACCAGACTAAGTCATAGTATGTGTGGCCAGGTAAAGCTAGTTTATAATAATAGTATAGGTAATAATAACTCAGTACCAAACGAATTTTAAAATTTTAGCATCCATATTATAATATGTATAGTAGTATGTAGTAATGACATTGGAAACAATTTTTCTACACATTCATAATTATTATTACATTGCTCACATTGCAATTAATTACAGTGCAAAAAATATTAATACTGGCTTATGTAAACTATTTTGGTGAAACAGTGAATATTTATGTTGGATAAGGCAGGATTACCACTGCAAGAGGCGCATGTTGGCCACAAGTAATCGGGTGGGTATTCTGTTTGTGACATATGTCACTGATTATATCACCACTCAAAACGCAACTTTTTAAGCCGTTTCTTTACTTCTATGAGAGACGTAAAGAACCGGCTTCAAAAGTCGCATAAAACAACTAATTATAATGTCAATAATCTCGTATCTTTAATCCCAGACTTATAGGCTGGAGTATTGTACCTCATTTCAGATAACTTTAAAGCCACTAACAACAAAAATAGAATAGAAGATTTTATACACCTACGATTCTACAATACGTATTTTTAATTCGATTATTTGTAAATTAGTAATCAAAGCTCTCATAAAGAACATTCAAGGATCGCATACTCTCCTAGTGAACGCGCTATTATTTTCATTACCATATAAAATTAATGAACAAAATCTTGAGAAAATCTTAACATCCAGCTTGCTGGCGGCTATCAGAATCCTGTATGATTTTATATATAGCGAGATAAAAACGATTATTCAAGTAATAATTTTAGAGTTACAGATAATTAAAATAATGTGATAAAGTAATATGAACTTTCATCATAGTAAACGTTAAGAAAGATTTGATACTAATAAATCTTTATTTTTACACAATATCCAAAAAGGTTTGTAAAACTAAGGGGAACTCATAGCAAAACTAAAAAGAGTTAGAATTGAATCTTATCAGGAAATATTCAAAGGGTTTTTTTAATAAGTAACACATGTTAAATAGAACACTAGACAATTTAATTGATCTACTATATATTATGCACCGCTCCACTGGACACCGAATATAAAAAAAAACTAAACTTATATGCAAGGAGATAATGCATCCATACCAATATACAAATGTGAACATAGCTGTTTGTACCCTTGCAACTGTCTAAAGAAGGAACTGATTATTATGGTTAGTATATAAACATACATTGTTTTGGCAATGGATATACATGACATACCATAGGACAATTTTTGTCCCCAAAAACTGGATAGCTTCCGTGGTCTATGAATTCGAATTTAAATTAATGATCACGAAGTTTAGTAGCTTTGTATACAGATAAAATTAGATGAGAAATTATTTGTGCTAAAAAAGGGGATTTGTTTTTCGCTGGATACGAAACCTGAGTTAAAAAGAAAAGTCCTACATATGACAAAAATAACTAAATACCTAATAGATTTTAAATCATCCTCGTTTGCTATAGTTTTCCACTGTGCCTAGTCTTTCAATGTAGTCTAAATACACGCTGAGATCATTAAACCTATAATAACTAAATCAAGAAAATAATATCATAATTTCACCAATAACCTACCTAATTGGGCTGCGTCTTCCATTTTCTCCCATTTCGAAGTAAAACTGCTTTCAACCTGTGGTTATGTAGCACCTTACAAATTTAGTGTAATGCTGGAATAAAGCTGATTAAAACTAAGCTACCCTAGTTAATATTTTATAAAACTTAATTGACATACTTGTAAAAGGGAGGAAAATTAAATAATATTATAACAATTTGGTTATAGAAGTATAAGGCCAATTGGGGATCTATCTATCTTATAAGATACAATAAGAATATTTGCAACCATAGTTACTATTTTAGTAATAAAATATGTTATTAAGACCTTCTCCAAAAAACCTTTTAGGCAAATATTTAAAGTTATGGGGAAAAATGGGAATAGAAGTAGAATATAATAGATATATACTTTAGTGTCCGTATTATATGACATTTCCGGAAATCATCCCAAACTTAAGTTTTTGCTTGAATATTGTTTTACAATATAGGCCTAAATAAGTAGCTATCACTCTTCTCTATCATCTTTTCCCAGTCACTTGGGGTTGGCAGAGAATGTACTTTCCTTTCATACACCTCTTTTCTGACACACATCCTTTCAAAGCTCAAATTATGTCATCCTTATCACAGTCCATCCACAACTTATTGGCTACCTACTATTATATTCATCAATCTTCCAATTTAACATTATTTTTGTCACATGATTTTGATCCCACCTCATTACATGCCTCTACCACCTTAATCTTCCTAATTTCTTTTCGGTCACAGGTGCAAATTTTAAAGATCCTCTTATTTATTTTCTCTGACAATTTCTCTTGATAGATAAGAGACAACACATATACATGATATATTTCATTGAAATGTCAGCAAGCACTACATCAAACAGAATTTTCGATACCTACTTTGATTATTTGAAGATAAAAGAAATCAAAGGTCTAATATCTAGACAGAAGACGTCTTTAGATGCATCTTTCGTCCATAGTATAATTATGTGGTACATAAGATTTAGTACTCCATTTGTTTTTTTTTTTAAATCCTCACCTCAGGTTCTTCTGCATCTTCCATAGTAAAGTCATTATCTTGAACATCCTCCATTTGTACATCTTGAATAGCGGCGCTTTGCAGCAATGTAGTTGCATCAAGTTGGATATGATGCAATGGTGTTGGGAAAAATCTACTACATATCACTTGTATGTCATCAAGATTGCGATTATGAATGTTTCTTCTATAACAAGTTTGTGGATCTAAATCCATTGTGCATATGTATACCTGTAATTTGAAAAAAAAAACTTCTGGACACATTGTAAGTAAATTATTCTAAGTTGATTTAGGTGACGTGGCATTTGTATAACAGCTATAGTCGGTGGTTCCGTTATTTCTTCTAGTAGTAGGTGTGTATGTCACAGAATTGCTCCTAAAACGCTAGACCAATTTTGATGATTTTTTTTGTTTTTGAGTGGGCCCAAGGATCGTTTAGATTCATAATTGGACCCAGTAAATGGTGCTACAATCGAGTTCTAGATATTTATTTCTTACTATACATATATTCCTTTTCTGTAGTAAGGCAAAGGCTAAATTATTTAATATAAAGTGGATGTATAGGGGAGAGGGACATGGAAAATCGCATAGGGAGAGGAGGAATTGAGCCATAGGTACACTCACTCCTCATATGAAACATGATTACGTCAAGTATATCATTTTACATTAATATTCTGTGACAGTGTGGTGTCACACCGATCGAGCCCGCCCTAAGAGCTGTAATCAAGATAATGATTTCAGTATGGCTCTACGACGTCAAAACAAGGCAATAACAATCCATAAACATCCCACTTTTGGACATTTTAAGAGAATGAACAATATAACCTTTCCAAGCATTTACTTTATATTTGATAGATCGATGCCGGATCAATTAGTAATGTCCTAATGCGTTACAGACTGGATTTGTTCTAAAAATCGACTCCATTTATAAATAAGTTTTATCAATTTAACTCATTTATTTATTTATATTTTTCTAAAAATATTATATTGTGTAATAAATATAACAACATTTCAATGAACATATTTTACATATATTAAATAAGCCATTTAAAACGGCACTTATAATAATTGTAGTATTATTTTTCTTAAAAGTAGAACATTTTTTATTATGAAATTGATTACTTTTTTATTTATTTATGTATGGTGTCGATGGTTTAATAGTCTGTGTGTTACAAGACAACAATAAAGTACGACAGTTGTGTCATTTGTTTTATGTGGGCTTCACTGTCGAGAAATATTTAATTCGATAGATGTGCAAACATCAAAAGTAAAATAAACGCTTGGAAACAGTATAAGTTTGTTCTAAGCGAATAAACATCACACATTTAACATGCAGGTTTCTTCACAATATTTTCTTTTATCATCTATAATGAAGTCAGTATTGATAGTTAAGATTTGTTTTACCACCATTATTATCAATTATCACGCTGCGAAGTGGTGTATATAGAATAGAAAGACTTAAATTGTAACTTATACATATGAACTTCAAAATAAGTCTTTCAGTTGAACTTAGTTTGAATAAACGCTTTTGAATTTGAATATCAATAAAATCTAATAATATTAGAACCTGAAAACACTTACCTGGAAACCATTTTGCCTAGAATAGTTCCATATGTCAGCATAGTTTTTCAACTGATCATTGACAGCATCAAATATAAGAAATGAAAAATAACCATCCGATATACTCCTTTTGAATGCTCTAGACAGTGACGTAAGATAAGTACTTTCACTTTCTTCATCATATTCATATTTTAAAGTTTGTTTTTTTACCTGTAAATATAAGGTTTATATAACAACGCAATGTTATTATACTATAAATCGGTACAGTCGGCTAATAATCCGTAAATAACATAGTATAATAATTTTAATGTATCAGTTTACTAAAGAATTAGTAATAACAATAACAGCCTATAATCTTCCCACTGCTGGGCAAAGGCTTCCGTATTGTTAGACAAAAGGACAGTATTACCACCAAGACATGCTTGTCCAACACGAACTGGTTATGTCTGTGCAGGTTTGTAGCATGTGGTAAGTGTAACAATATGCATATTAGGCCAGAAAATTGTCCAAATCCTCGCGTAGACGGCACTAGCGATAAGCCGCCACCGCGCTATTATTCTATGAATTTCTGCGTATATGCGAATGTTATCCGCCTTCTCACACCACCGCCCACCACTGCACTTTATACCGAAAGCGCGGCGGCTGGTCTCACCTAGTCTATAAGTTTGGCGGCGCAACGGCAGCCAGGTGCCGGTGCGGTGGCGGTATCGTGTACAAGCGCGTTGTTATTTTTTATTTTTTTTATTGCAGGAGTTCAGCAGACAGGCAGATGGGTCACTTGATGGAAAGCGGTTACCATCGCCTATGGACATTTGCAACACCAAAGGTGTCACAAATGCGCTGCTGCTCTCTTAAGGGAGACTGGAACCTGATCACTGATGCCGGAACACAACTCAAGGTTCTTATGGCGGTATACTCTAGACCAGAGGTGGTCGCCATCCAGTCGAGCAAATACCCCATTGTTGTGGTTGTGGGTTGTTTTGTCGCCTCTTACGACAGGCCGCCCGGCCGCAGGAAATTGTATTCTTTCTCCATTCCTGCACGGATAAAAGTTAATAAGCGGCGCAAGCATCCCGGTCTATATCCAAACCTACGTCATTAGAAACGCGAGTGTGTTAGATACTAAGCTACCACGGGTATCCGCTGTAAGAAAAGTTATTAAACATATTTGCCATCATTTAAAATTACAAAAATGTCAATTTGTTTATGGATCAAATTTCAGTCAAATCAAAATAAAATCTTTTAAAAAGCCAGAAAGCCCTTTGAACTAGTCGTTTCAATATTTCTCTTCAATTTCAATAGTAAAACTTAGCCAAGTCGAATATTTGACACAGATCCCACAACTATTATTCTTTTCAAACAATATTATAAGTCAATATTTTAAATACTGATGCTGCTTTAATACTGACTCTCCACAATCACCTCACGCAATAGAAAATTCTCCTAAATATGAAACCAATATAACTATAATTCAGATATTACTTCAAAGATAAAAATATTTAGTGTGAGTAATAAAAAAATTTAATATATTGAGGTGGTAGTAGTAGTAGGAGGTCTTGATAGTTAATTGTTGACAATTTTTTTTAAACTACACAACAAACCACCAACCATTCAAGTTCTCGTTCTATATTGTTTATATTCAACAAGTCCACAAAAACAAATTGTGAAGATTGCACATTTTCTCTTATCTATCTATCTTATCTATACTATACTATAATATATAAAGCTGAAGAGTTTGGTTTTTGTTTGTTTGCTTGAACGCGCTAATCTCAGGAACTACTGGTCTGATTTGAAAAATTATTTCAGTGTTAGATAGCCCATTTATCGAGGAAGGCTATAGGCTATATATCATCACGCTAAGACCAAGCGGTGCACCAATGAAGAATGTTTCAAAATCGGGGGTTTTTTTTTTACTTACTTTTTTTTTACTATTCCACGCGGATGAAGTCGCGGGCAGAAGCTAGTCTAGAATAATATAACAAACCAGCAGGGATGGGGCACGAGTATGAACAACAATTTAAAAAAAAAGGGAAAAAATCAGGCAGGCTAATTCAGAACAACAGATCCCAAAAATGCAATTATTAGAATTCTTGCCTATCTGTTAGAGTCCGTTAGGGTCTGTTAGAGCATCGTGTGAACACTACTGAACGGATTTAAATGAAAGTCAAAACGCAAGCTCATATCCGAATTAACACTTAAGTTACTTTTTTTTTAAATCTTTATTTAGAAAGGGCTTTGCCGCTTAGCGGCCATGTCACCCGCTTGAAATGTATTCAGGATTTGTGTAAAGAACACAAATCCTAAATACATTTCTAATCTAATCTTTAATTAATATAAACTAAAAAAAATCATATAATTTACAAAACATCTTGGCATCTCTTGATAACGTAATGCCAGAATGCTATTGTATTCTCCTACGGCAGATAAATTTCGCTCTCGAAGTAACTCTTTTCGTAAGTCTTCGTTCCGAAGACATTCCATCAGAGATCTCGATAAATTACCTCTTTTCCGTGGGATAGATAAATATAGTCAAAAAGATGGCGCTACAATCACGTTTTTTGGCACTGTCGTTGCAATTCACTAACAAACACGCCGTCGTGAAAACGCGAATGAAGTTTCGTTATAGTCGTTAATATTAATTGTAAGATATAAACCTTTATATTTTGCACGTTTATGTTTTGAAAGAAAATGGTAACCATTGTGCGAAAGTTGCAATTACTTCATAGTTTAAAAATAAGAACATTTACATACAAAAGGTAACATTTTAACATACAATTTTGCCAGTAGCAGGATCTTTTTCCTCCACCTCGCTCTCTTGCATGAAATAATCGTCAACGGACATTATTCTGGCAGTGCCTCCGTGCTCTGCTTCTCTATCCCTTATTAATTTAGCTAAATATGATTTTCCACTACCTGGTGGTCCTGAAATACAATAATTAAGTCACAAATCTCTAACCACGTGTGTTTTTAGGGTATAGGTAATTGTTAATACTATTCAATGAATATTCATTTTATTCCTGGTTATAATTGACATAATTATAGAGCATAAAAGTATTTGATCAGAAATATAACAATCAAGGTGGATGATCAAATTACGTAAATACAATACACACCTCTAAGAATTATAACAATCTTCTCAGGTCGCATTTCACGTCCTGGCAGCTCCAATATATCATCAATCATAACTATATGTTTAGATTCCCTGGACTCAACTTCAGCAGCTGGTTTTTCAGGATTATCTTTAGATTTCTTAGAAACAATGCTGATTTCACTGTCCTTACTGTGTCCACGTTTACGCGAATCCCTATCACGACTGCCACTGCGTCTTTCGTCTCTAAAGTCCCTAATTCTATCAAATCTATCCCTGTCCCTCTCTCTGTCTCGTTCTCTATAGACAGGGATATGGGGTGGGCCCTTATCCCTCTCTCGTTCTCTATACCTATCTCGTTCCCTCTCCCTATCCCTATCTCTAGATCTCTCACGAAGATCGTCACGTCTTGTAAATTTATCACGATCGTCTCGTCTCCTATCGTCAGATCTATCATCTACCCTTCTTATGTCATAATCATCATCCCTCGGTGTCAATTTAGGGCGAAATTCATCCCTTAATTCATCCCGAGACAACCTATACTCATCTCTGAAATCATCCCTAGGCAATCTTCTATCATAAAATTTGGGCTCTCTATCTCTATAATGTGGTTCTCTAGAAATTGGTTCCCTATACCTATCATTTTCAAAATCTCTTTCGAACCTTTCTGGTCTCCTTCTCATTGAAGGAAATAGATCATCTATCTCCTTCTCAAAATCTCTTTTTTTCACATCACTATCTTTTGATTTGTGATTATAGTCAAACATATGAACAGGATCTATGAAATCTCGAGCTGAAAAGAAATTGGTGTAACTGTTTTATTATTATCAATGCCAATAGTAAATATTTTTTAGAATTATAAATTACTTATTAAAAAAATAATGAATAAAATTAAACCAGTAGTAATTAATAATGCTTTGATATATTAACAATCAAACAAAAAGTGGCATAAATGTAGCAAAGTATTGTAGTTTCAAACAAATTTATATATTTTTGTTCGTGTCTCACTGATCCTCTTAAACGGTTGGACCGATTTTTATATGTTTGTATAGGTACTGGAATGGTTTAGATTCAAAATTGGACCCGGAATGTGGCGTTATAATTGGATTTTCCAGGATTTTGACGAATATTTTTGTTTGCGTTGGTCCTGGGATGGTTTAAATTTACAATGAAAGCAAGTAGGTGGCGCTGCAATCGGGTTCTAGATTTTTTAAAACAGAGCAATGTCTGCCCGGCTCATTATTATATTGATAAATTTTTAATGTCAAATCTTCTTGTTAGTGAACTTTAACAATGGCTGGAGTAGATCTGCCAATCGCCGTGATAAAGATAATTATGAAATATACTACATAATATAATAGCATCCAATATATGCACCACTAAACTACTAGGACATTCTTCTTCTTCAATATTTTATTTTAGAAATATGTTTGACTTTCATACTATGTACAAAATAAGAATCTATGCTAATACATAAATGTAACGTAATTGAGATGTTTCTCTTTCAACACTCTAAGAGTGAATGAAATGTGGTAAAAATATACTTTTCATAACGGGAACCAAGAATACATTTTATCAGAGAATATTAGTTTCCATGAGACATGGTTTCGAAATTTAATCAAACAAAGCCACATACATTTTTTGAAAACAGATAATAGGTATTCAAATAAATGTGAATATAGGGTAAACTACACCATTGTTGGCATTCCGCCCAATGATTGGCATCCAGTCAATTTATTCCAAATGGTGGAGTTGTGTTTGTTATTATAAAGTAACCATATGACAGAAGTAGTCAATAACCGGATATAGAGAATTCTTTTATGAAGTATAAAGATGTCGGAAGTCATATAACCGGATGTCAATATAGAGACATTTATTATCAAGCAACAATTATCGGAAAAGGAGTAACCAGAAGTTGGAAGTTAATATGAATGGCGGAAGTTGGTTCTATAAAGGAAGTGAAACTGAAATGGCGCCAAAGCATTACCGAGTGGTGTCACTGCAACGCACTACGAGGACCTTAAATACGCGGCGTTTGGACAGGGAGGGGATAGTCTATACATACAGTGTACAACGAGAGTCTACACGAGCAGTCTACTATGGGTTGTCTAAAGCAGTCTTGGACAAGGAGAGCACATATAGCGGTCGATAATTAGTGCCTGATAATCACAGTATTCGTGAAGAGCAATTGCTGCTCGAGACCTGACAGTTGTGAATGGAACTCTTGGAGTTGTCTTGATATTACTGTTTAATTAGTGTGCTATATTTAATATTGTATTTGTAATAATTCTGGTGTAATACACTTTGTTTAATATTTCAAATTATTTTTGTGTTATTTTCGATTATTTGCCGTCGTGAGTCTATACATATATTAAAAGGTCTTAATATTTTCTATTTTGTAATCATACTATAATATTATTAATATCATTGTATGGCTACAAAATAAAGAATACTAAGATTTCTTAATATTTTGAATAAAATAATAGGGTGCCAACAATAGTATAGTTTCCCTTACCATGTTAAAAGATACATATGAGCTGAATGCTGTTACTGGAGTACAGGAAATTGTGCAAAAATGGTTATTGTCATCAAAATGTCACTAATGTTTAAAAACTTTAATTTCTCTAATAATATTTTACCTTTTAATCTTAATGGCTTGTGTTCATATTCAACAATAAAAGATGGTGTGAACATAGGTTCTTCAACCCATTTGGGACGTGGAGCTTGAACTGGAAGAATAACTTCTTCGATTGGAGGTCTTTCAGGAAGGGCTCTAGGGTAATCAGCATTGTGCTGAGTAGGTCTTTCTATTAGTGGCCTTCCGGAAGACATGTTGGGTCTCATCAGAGGCAGCGGTCCACCTCTATGAGGCACATCATCATATTGTTGTTGCATATTTGATTGGTCATATGAATCATTGCTATCACAATGTTGCTCCTGCTCAGGCATACTAATATTTTGTTCCATTAATGGTGGTGGATAACTTGTATCTTGATTTTGCTGGTTAATAAAACCAGGACCCTGTCTGTTCTGTAGCATGTTTTGTTGTCTGTTCTGTGGCATATTTTGTTGTCTATTCTGTGGCATATTTTGTTGTCTATTCTGTGGCATAATTTGCTGTCTGTTCTGTGGCATATTTTGTTGTCTGTTCTGTGGCATGTTTTGCTGTCTATTCTGTGGCATGTTTTGTTGCCTGTTCGGTAATATATGCTCTTGTCTGCTCTGTGACACACTTTGTTGTCTGATATCAAAGTGCTGATTGTTATAATAATGCTGATTTCTATTATCTTGTGGCTGCACATTATCTTGCTGATTATTGCCAGGATATGGTCTTGACATATTCAGATTTGAATTATTTGTTGGTGGAGATTGAGTGTGATTATTAACCATAGAGAGTATGTTCATAATTTTCTCATCCCCAAGAATACTGTTGATACCCTTTGATATAGTTGAATAGTCAGGACCCTTAGGCTGCTGATTTTCTTGATGTGGCGCAATTTCATGGTTATCATCAGTTATATCTACTACTTCATGTTTTTTGTTGGAATTCTTATCAACATCAGGCACCAAATCCAAACCTGGTATCCCTTTATTAGAATCAGTTGTAGGCAGAAAACTAGAATTATCATTAGACTCATAGCTATGCTCAAAGTTAGTTTGCTGATTTGCGTCTTGGTATGACTCATATCTGTCTTGAGGATCAATGTTTTTATTATTGCTTCTGTTATAAGACTGAGGCATATTATGTTTTTGTTGTTGTTGTTGAAATTGCGAGATATTACTTTTATCTGAATAGTTGTGTTGTGTTTGAGAGAAGTTTAATGTTGGCATATCTTGTTGAGGTTTGTTTATATTAACATTTGAACCAGGAGCAGCAGCTATATTACCTGGTATGGAAGTTGTTGATGGCTGTGGAGTATTGTGCATAAGTCTGTCTCTTTTTAACTTCATTTGGCGACGTCTTTCCATCAGTTGTAGTCTACATGCCTCAAACTTCTGTTCATATTCTTTGTACGCTTGTTTGTCAGGGTGATTCTCATTTTCTCGACGCCATTTCTCAATTTCCTGTTCCCACTGTTTAAATTGTATGTCAAAAAGCCTTTCTTCCTCTGCCAACTTTTTCAAAGCTTCTGCATTTCCTGATGGTTGAGAATTGACTGGAGTTTTAGTGCTAATGGGCGGTTGTGCGTTAAGTAAAGGTTGAGGCGCCACTTTACTAGGCGCTTTATTGTATGACCAATTTTGATTGTTACTTGTTGTATTCTGATTAGATTGATTAGTATTGTTCCATTGGTTGGATTTATTCCATTGATTTGTAGTTGGGACTGGTACTGGTCCCGGAGCTGGTGCAGCCGGGGGTGGGGCTTTTAAAGTTTGTGCATAAAGAGGTTGATTATTCTCATGAGGGGGTGGTGGGGGCTTATCAGGTGGGGGTGGTGCAGGTGGTGGCGCAGTATTGGCTGGTGGCAAGGGAGGCATCCCACCCATAGCTTGTATTGTTTGCATTTGCTCTACATACTGAAAAAAAAAAAGAATTATATCAATTGAAATAAACTAAACCGTCTGCTAGTGACCAAAGATACTAAAGGCTTTTATAAAATAATCTTGAAGCATTGCATATCAAAAGCAACTATACTTTGATTTTTAATTACCTAGACAAAAATGGCAGCTGCTTTATAGTGTTGTAGTATTCATTCATAAGTGAGTTGTGCGAGTTAAATCCTATAGAATTTGTATAGAAATTCTATAGGATTTAACTAGCAGTGGTGAGTTGAATCAACGACTCACACCACTCACTCAGAATGGGCCATACTACAACACTGCTCCAACCATGCAACATAATAACAGTCAATCAGACAGAATATAATTATAATGTTTTTGTCAAGCCCAACTTGAATGGATAATGTCAATGAGCAAAGTTTTTTGTACATAACAGTTCAAAGACACGCAATGAGATAGTGTGGGTCTAGTAGTGACTGCTGGATAAAAAATAAAATCATCCCAATGTTCCTCTAATGACTGTAATCACTCAAACAAGAGCATGGAAGTAAGCCAATCGTTATTGTGAGCTATCGTTTTAGTGAAAACTGTGTCGGAATAAGCTTTTTTTATGCACCCAAACAACTACAAACTGCTCACGTGAAAATTTTTGCAAGATTCCTGGGATAAACAATAGACAAGAAATCTAAAAAAATCTGCATTGTTTTCTCCATCGTTTATATAGTCTATTCCAGCGGTTTTTTTATAGATAGCTTCAATGTACAGATATAGTATGTTTAGACTTTTATAATATTATAGATAAGAAATAAACGCCTTTTAGTGCAGGACAGGAACGGTGAAAGAATTACAATTTCCTGTGGCCAGGTGGCCTGTCGTAAGAGGCGGCAAAACAACCTACAGCGAGGTGGTAGGGTATTTGCCCGTCTGGATGGCTACCACCCCTGGTCTAGAGTATGTCGCCAGTACAACCTTGAGTTGTGTTCCGGCATTAGTGGCCAGGTTCCAGTCTCCCCTGAGAGAGCAGCAGCGCATTTGTAGCACCTTTGGTGTTGCAAATGTCCATAGGCGATGGTAACCGCTATCTATCAGATGAGCCGTCTGACTGTCTGCTGAACTCATGTTATTAAAAAAAAACAAAATTATTTGTTATTACACAATGCATTATTATGCATGTACCAGGATCCATTCCCTAAATCAGTGTGGTGTTATTACACCACACAGAAAGAATACTGAAATCTATAATTAGGCTTACTATGGCTGCACTCTACATACAGTATAGTATATACTATAAATCCTCTTCTATATTAAGTTCCTAACTCATTAAAAACTGGTTGTAAAAACCAATGCTACTCTTCTGTTATGGTCTAATGGTGTCATCAGGTGAACCTAAAATGCAGTAGGCATAATATAATATAACAAAGTAGTAGGTAATATTTTTTTACACTTTTTATAAGTAAATATAAAAAAGGTAAATCTATAGATTGATTTGATGCACGAAATTTTAAGTATGGTTTGGTGGAATGGGGAAGGCCCTCATATATATTTTTTTTAATGCAAGGAGAAATACATTTCATACACTACTGGGTTCTTTACTGGGATTAGACCAAAGCAATGAGAGTTATCGACTGAAGATGGTGCAGATAACAGAGTCAATTGCTGGCTTGTGTGGAGACTCAGCAAGGTCCCCCCCTATTAAAGAGGTAACCCATGGGCTAATACTCCACTAAAACCCCCTTCCTCCCATGTGCCCCACGCTCATGGTAGAAAAAGCGTGAGACTTAGAATGTAGTAACGCCCATGCTGATCCTGCGCATCAGTGCTTGAGAATGCCCCGGGAGTTCCAAACTCACTTATTCAAGAGGGGTTTGATCCTCCGCTCCCCAGATGCTGGAGAACCCCACCCCACACAACCCCAGTACTTATCCCTACTACAACTTCTATGGTCCAGAGATCTTCAGTTTTTTTAATAAATATAAACTCATTTATTTTTTCACTAATATTACACTTATGTAGTTGGACAATCCTTTTAAAGTCAAAAAGAAAGCCAGTAATCAACAAAAAAAGAACCCAAAAACAGCATACATCATCAAAAAATGAAGAAAAAACACAATAGCACATACACTACAAGAGTAACCATGAAAATATTCAAAATGGTGGCTCATAAAGACGAAATTATAAATTATGTGTATAAAATAAATAGTAAATGGTTAACAGACAGTTCTGGCACTCTCCGACCGCTACTGTGGCACGCTTGCTCGGCTTTTGCACTTTGGGCTAAAGATAACCTAACCTAACCTAAAACACTGTTCTATTCACTGCTCGCGACCTTTCACCACCCATTACAATAATGTTAGTGAAAAAATAGGTGAGGTTATCTTTACCAAAAATAAATATTTCAAGAACTCCGGAGCCTAGGAGTTGTAGAAAGTAAGGTAAGTATATCTTCTCCCCTACCCACTACACCCACCCACTACCTAAAATTCGTGAACGGTTAGATAAGTAGCGGCCAAAAAAAAAAAAAGAGAAATGACACCACAACAAATATTTGAAGTATCCGATATTGCCTATGGCCATTGTAACATTAAGGGTAAATCTATAGCATTCTAGTACAGGAATTTTAGGTAGTGGGGTGGTGAAGTGGGGAAGGAGGGAGGCATACTTACCTTTATTACAACCCCTAAGGTCCGGAAATCTTGAAATATATTTTTTTTAATAAACATAACCTCACTTATTTTCACTGATTTTTTTCACTAATATTGCAAATTTTTTCAAAGTTCAAAAAAAAGCCAGTAATCAACATAAAAAGAGCCAAAAACCAGCTTAATTGGATAAAAATTAAGAAAAAACACAATAGAACACATTCATATACACTACAAGAGTAACCATTCAAAATGGCGACCAATAAAGACGATATTTTTTTTACGTAATCACATTAATTTATATTTAACCTATATTTAAAAAAATGTTGTTTAGCAATGTATTTAAAAATTGATATCATTAATATATTGATTCATTGTCATCTTTAAAACCAACTTGCTATAGTTGAATTATTTTATCCGTGCAGTTTCAATAATCGGAGTGGTGAAGCCAGTATTTCCCTCTCTCTTCCACTCACGGGCCTTATGGGCGGGCATAGTTATAAGTTAGATATAAAATAAGCGTTATCGATAGTGTATTTAGTTTATATAATAATATGTTTATATAATAAAACGGAGACACTATTTGTTTAATTACACTTTTGTCAAAGTCATCTAACGCAGTTACTGTACAAAGCCGATAGACGCTTTCTCGCAGAGAGCTAATTTCTCCCTTTATACACTCTTTTTTAATTGTGTCGACCGTTCTAACACTCACACCACATATCGTCGCAGCAAGTTCACGAGAACAGCAGAAATTAACACTTTGAAACTTTTCGGGATCTATTTTCATTCATTTCAGTGAAAAATTTTAAGACATTGTTGATAACAACACCTGCTTGTGCTGGTATATTGGAGCCAACAGACAAAATATTATTATGAATAAATTCTGCCATTTTGGAACAAAACAAAGGAGTAGCCATTATGTCACTAAAGAAATTCAGAGAGTAAATGCACAAAAGCACATTTCTCTTCGACATATGTACTATAATTTGCAGGTAGGTACAACAAATGACTCATAACATAACAATGTCTCACCACCCTTTGTATACCGCCCGCCCCACCCCGCCGCCGTGTACCTGCCTTCGATGACTCATTTGTTTTTATCGATAATGGCGATGCGTCCGCGCAACATGCTCACCGCCCTAGCCGGGCTGAGGCTGAGCTATGATTTATGACCCAAACTGCATGGACAAAATAATTCTACTATAGTCGTCCACTAAATTGATAAATAAAAGAAATGTTTCATACGAGACTTTTAAGGTGTCGTACTATTTGTGTGTATAAAATAAATAGTAAAAGGTAACCAGTCGGTTCTGACACTCGCCGGCCTCTACCACGGTACGCTCGCTTCACTTGCTCAGCTCTGTTATCAGGTAAGGGATCTCTTTAAATAAAATATGGTGCCTGTATAATTTAATTAACTGTAAAAGCACATTCACTTAACTGCTAGAGAAAAGGAATAAAATGGCAGCAATAAGAATTGCAAAATATTTGTCAATATTTTCTATTTATAGAAATATGTTGATTTCTGAAAATTATATGAAATAATATATTAATTAAAAATCAAGATTTCGAAATTCTTAATTAAAAATCGATAAATATTATTGACATATCGATTCATTTATTTTTATCATCACACTTTGTTAGCAAAGCCATTAAAAACAAAAGTAACAGTATCGTTTATATGTCTAGCATGTAATTAAGACTTTGCCTCAATTAAATTTAAAACTTTATTTCTACATTAAAAACAGTTTTAGTGTTACAAAAAGTTCTGGCAGTTATATGTAATTCATGAGTACATTCATAAACTCAAATCACGGTTTGTTATCAAAAGTGACACAATTTTACAACAAAAATAAGTGAGGTTATGTTTATAAAATAAAAAAAAAATTTAAGACCTACGGACCTTATGGGTTGTAGTAGGGGTAAGTATGCTTCCCCCAACCCACTACGCCCACCCACTACTTAAAATTTGTGTATCAGATTGTTAAGTCGCAGCCTGGAGGCATACTCTAGACCAAGAGTAGTAGTCATCCAAGTGGGCAAATACCATACCACCTGGCTTTGGATTGTTTTCTCGCCTCCTACGATAGGCCGCCTGGCCGCAGATAATTGTATTCTTTCTCCGTTCCTGCACGGATCTATTTATGTACAATATCGTCACAGCAGGAAAATCCTGGGAGTTTATTCCATAGCTCACATTAATAGGGGTTAAGAAATAATCAGTATATGAAGTATATATAATTCACGCACTTTACATTTGTTTTTTCACGAAGCAGAATTTTAGGTACCCTTAATAATTGCATTTCAGATGCACCAAACCAAACTTCCTTCATACATGCGAGATAAACACTGGCAAGCACTGACCTTTTCTCCATACTGGCTTTGCCATTGAGCATACTGCTGTTGCCATTGGGCCCATTGTTGCCAATTCTGCTGTTGCACTACAGTCCATTGCTCAGCTGAATAAGAACCCATGCCCATGTCAGGCGTCATAGTCATAGCAGGATTCCAGGGTCCTGGTGGCGGCATAGACCAAGCCATTTTTACTTTCACTGCAGGAAGATTATATTGAAAAAAATCAATTAGGTAAAAATTATATTTCAATGTTACATCAATTTTAATAAATTAATGCACGAATATTATAGTAGTCATAAATCCACATATTATTTAATAATTTAACAAATTAACATGTGTCCGCCATTTTGATTTTGAAGTTTTTTGACCGACCGATGATCACCGATGAATGACGAAATTCTCCGAAACTTCCGAAGGTTATTCTTAGTGATGTACAAAACTTGAAAAAAATATAATAAGGTGAATGTTGAATAATTATTGACAATAACCACAAAAATATCATATTTAAACAGTTTTGGGCGCAAAATTAGAGGACACTTAACAACAAAATTGACTTTAGTGAATTCCAATATTGAAATTCTTAAAAATGATTATAAGTGTTAAGTTCTTCTTAAAATGAAAATATGTTTTTTTCTTCTCCGCTATGCGTGTCGGTTCACGCTTATGGCGGGTTCCTATAACTTACCAATATGTGGACGGTTCTTATATCATACCGTCTATTAATTCACCCTACAATCGATTAAAATTTAATTGACATAAGCTCCATACATGTAAAGTCAAAATGCAACTGATGGTAAGACAAGTGAATGAATAGTAAGATATAGGACTGGTCCGGTGGCCATTAGTGAAGTAATCCGTAGACTTGATGAATATCCACTGTTTATATAATGTTACTACAGAACCCTAAAGTCCTAAAGTGGAAGCTGTCTCGGTAATCATAGACAGGGCGTTCCACCAGTAGCTCACAACGCCCAAAATGCTCCGTTAGCCGTTCCACAAGGTGACCGCGGTCGTTGTGGTCGTGGCGAAAATGTCATTAATGACGTCATCACTATCGATCACACAACGCTCATGACCCATAACAAGAGATGGGTCGAATAGCCATTCTACCTGGGTTTACGATTGTAACGCCGGCAAGCAACTGGAACGGGAAAAATCGCGGTCGTGAACGTGGTCGTTGTGAGTCCCTGATGGAACGTAGCCAATGTAGGACGCCCTTCAGCTATAGGTCTAGAGGGCATCATACATTACTACCTTAAGACGGTATTCTGGTCTAGAAGCATGAATTTCAGGTAATTTTGGAAGTGCCGTAAAAAAGGCAATCAATGTTTTTACTATCCATTTTTTTATAAGGTATTTATTAACATTATAAGAATACAGAAAAAAATAAAAACGTTGAAAATTCAAAACATTCGCTGCTGAGGAAGTGGGGGGTCCCAAAAAATTGGCACGTGACCATATCCACGATTTCAACCCTCCTAGTATTGTGAAACAAAAAAGAAATGACGACTGCTTGAAAAAAAAATACATTTTTTACCACATTTAGACTTTCGAAATTTTTAAAAATAGTAAATTTTAAATTTGGGGATGATCGTAGTTCCAGCCATAGAGAAGTCTATAAAGAAGACCCTCAAAAAATTTCAAGTAAATCGGTCTAGTAGAACTTGAGAAATCGTGGGTATCGTTTTGAAAAAGACAGTCTCGAGAAAAACGCGTTTCATGTTTGGTGTCAAGTTTTTCGCAGTCTAAGTCATGAAATAATATTTTAGACTTACATTTATTCAATCTGCCATTCCTGCTGCATACGTCGGATCTTCCTCGACTTCGATTTTTTTTTTTATATTACTGAGAAATATGGATTCAAGTAGACGGATATCCCTAATGTAGAGTATCCCTAATATCTTTTGTTTTATTCGTTCCGGCCGAGCCAGTTCGGATGCCGCGTCAGAAACATACTTATATCTCCGAAAATAATTTGAATTTTGAAAAAATATCTTGACATATTCTTAAATAGTTTAACTTTGAAAATGTAAAAAGAAAACATTTTTTTTATTTCTACACCAGAATACCCCTTAAGTAATTTAACGTAAAAGTTGTGTTAAAATTAAAACCGATTTTGTTTTTAAATTTATCATCCCGAATGTTTTCTTACAATAATTTAGTTCCAATATAATTAATTATAATAATTCACAGATATATTTGAACTTTAAATTGAAAATTTCCAAAAACATGGTTATAATTTCTAATGGCCAGTCTAAATCTATCTAAATTACAATTATTAAATTTACAACTCCAAATACATTATGTGAATAGTAGATCATTCGATTACAATAAAATCGATAACGAATCTATTTCAATTCATAAGACAAGTGACAACTCTAAAAAGACGCCATTTTCGCTTTATGTTTAATGTTGCTGTGCATCTAATAAAACAAAATTACGTTGTTATTTACATAAACATTAAAAGGGTGAATTTATCAATACATAAGTCGATAAGGGTTTATATATGAAACAAGAAAAAACTACTTTTGTTATGGCTTATTAGATAATTGTGGAAAAATCCTTCAGCGCGGGAAATGTGACTATTGACTACTTCCAACGCTGTCAAATCCAACAAGCAAGAATACAGAAGAATTTATTCATAAAGTGTTCAGCAAAATGATTATAAATAAAATACGCGAGACACGGAAGGTAAAAGCTATGAAACTATCCAAAAACATTGAACGTTTATATAAGGAAGGAAAGTGTAGGGAGTGTGCTGTTGTAGTAACTCGTATGGACTTTGCCAAAATCCTAGGTAAATTCACAAAAGTTAAAATTCAGTATGAAAGCAGTTCAACGCGTAAAGATAGACTTTCATCACCACATGGCAAGTCAAGATTTAAAACTAATGAAAATGGGGTGGTCCACATGCAGAAAAAGGCTTGCAATGAAAAGCCTACCAAGAACTATATTAACTCTAAGACATCTAAATTAAACGAAAATGTCAATCGATCACCAAATATTTTAAAAGAAAACAACAGATTAAAAAAAACTAAAGATGACAACATCTTTATCAACAACAATAAAGCTATTGATCCAAAAAAGCAATATACAATCATATTTGAGAATCCTATTAACAATAAAAAAGACTCAAAAAGTAAAATAACCCTAATGGAATTACTGCCGCATATAGACAGTAGTGTTTTCCCCTCAGAAGACTGGTTAATTGACTATTTTCCTAAGATAGATGAACCAAAAGATGACAAAGTGTATGACAGAATAGCTGCAGAATTAGAAGATTTAATGTTCAATGAGAAAACAAAGACAGATAAAATTGAACAACTTGCACCAACAGAAAATAAGATTGATGAATTCCCCACAATTATGGATATTTTGAATGATAATATAAATGATGTTAATAAACCAGAAGACCAGACAAATAATGAATTTAAATCTAATCTAGAGTCGAGTGATGTTGAAGCGATGCTTCTTGGTAAATCAAATGATACAAATTCAACTTTAGAAAGCACCCCAATGGAAGTTGATACACCTGATATGAATAATTTAATAGCTAATGTTGATCATTTGAATGTTATTCCAGAGGCAATTGCTCCATTGACTGTAAATAGTCACCAAAAGGAGATGATTGTTGATAACATTGACAATCCCCACAGCCCTTCCATTCTTGATGAAACTCTCCAGAAGGGTATTGAAGAACACTTACCTCCAGAAGGACATGGTCTTAATAGAACTGTAAATGAAAAAACACCTACCAAAGACAATTCATCTGCTACTTGTGTAAGTACACCAGAGACTGAAAATTCAAAAGATACAAAGAGAGTAAACTTTTTCCTGCCAACAACGGGAGTTGAAGAAGTGATTTTCAAAAAGACAGTGAATGGAAAATGTTTCAAAACAGTTATATGCCCAAAGAATCTGAAGTATAGCATAATGCTAGAAGGAAAACCTGTAGAATTCTTAGGTGCACCTAAATATATATCGAGTTTGGAAGATTTACAGGTCCTATTAGAAATTGTTAATGAAACTGAACTTCAAAGCTTGTATGTTTTGCACTAATAGATTAAAATCAGTACACATGTTACATCATATAAATTTATATTACAAATTTATTTATGATTATGTAAAAAATATTTTGAAACTGTGCCTCTTTGATTTTTAAGGTATAGAATACCTGAGTTGGAATTTTAAGATATTTATAGATTTAAATAAACTGGATTTCTATTTCATACAAATTAAATTCCTTACATTTTGTACATTATAACTGATCTACTGTCTAATTTTACATAAAAACATGAATTAATATTATAATACAGTCTAAATAAGTATAATACCAACATAGCTTTTTAATTCTAGTTTTAAGATAAGTTTTACAGTGTTATTAACTGACTTAAACAACTTTATACTTAGTTGTCTCATAAATTTGTTGTACACATTACTTACATTTTTTTAGAAATATAAATAGAGTAGGCATTAGATATAAATTAAATGTTTTCAATTGCTTTTTGACCTCCTGAGAGTAGGTTACTTCAATTTAATATCCTTTATTTTGTTCTATAAAATATTAATGAAAATTTTATTCATTATCATATATATAATGTGGCAATACCAGCAATTTTTGACTTGCTTTTCTGTATTCGAATTTGACATTTTAGGATGTCACTTAAAGGTATGTAAACTGCCTGATTATGTACTTAAAACTACAGATGATTGTGGGGCTGGACCTTAGATTGGAGTCTTCAATTGCAAAATTTAAATAATAAAACTTCATTGAGTTATTTTGGTTAAATACACAAACCATGTGAAGCTATATTTAAACTAACGAGTATTACCACTTCCTGCGCATTTGTTCATGTTGACGGTTTTAAATTAAAAAGTATAGCCCGCACTTTCTTTATTGCCACTGTTAATTAGCTACAAATGACTACGTAACAGACCGGTTTCTTAAAAAATCAACTATTTTGTAACCAATTTGTCTTCTTTATTTAGAGAGGGTTTGGCTGCTCAGCGGCCACGTTGCCCTATGCAGTCACCAGCAGGTAATTTGGAAAAGTTAAAGACTGGCGCGTCAATCTGCGAGTTTTTTAAATTTCGATATCTCTTATTCAATATAATTTCTTTAGACTCGACTACTTTTAAAAAGACCACGAATTCAATTAAAACAAAATATAAAAAGTTCGAGCGTGTTATTTAGTGACAATTGCTCCGATTTCCTGTTTATGTCTTTTACACAGCTAAAAACACTTCTATTAAAATCCTCTCTTTATTGCCTTATCATTACTTTAAAATTTACTAACAATAATAAACTGCCCACACTAAACTACTTATAACGCATTTAACAAAATAGGATTATATTTGGAATAATTTTAGTATAAAAATTTTTAAGTTTATTGTATTTGGTTATTTTACTTTTCGATAATGGCAATATTTTTAAAACATCTACATACATATTGGGAACAAATGTTGTCGTAAGGATGATCGTCTGTGAAAGCTTTATTCTATATTGTTGTTGACTGATGAAGTTTGATAATGAAACCAGATATCGCCAATAGCGATTATGACTTCAAAGCTATGGAATCGCGCAATTAATTTTCATGCAAGGCCTTTTTTTGATGGGCATTAAAATATTGCAAACTAAATTATAAAATTCTATTCTTATTTACTTTAATTTTTATATCCATAAAATGTTATGGTCATACGGAGTTTTAATTATTGATTAACTCTTCTATTACGAAAACGATGCTAATTTTAAAAAATTTAGTATATTAGTTAAATATAAAAATATTTTTTGAAAAAGATTTAACTAATTATTATTACAGAGAGTTTTCATTCACTCTCAAAAATAAACCACTTAAAAAATATCATAATAGTTTGTGGTTTATGTTTAAATTCTTGTTTTGATAATTTAGATTTTCAGATAAATCTTTTTCAAATCTACAGATTAAACAAGTTTATGTAGTAGTTATTATTGTATAAGAAAGTAATAAAAATACTTTAAAATCATACAGTGAGTTTTATTTACATTTTTTTTTAATTCTAAAGGTTAAGATATTTGTATTCTTTTGTAAAAACATCGTTTTTAGTGGGATAACTATTTTGAGTTCCTTCTACTGTAACAGATATTGTAGCAATGTGACATGCCGCGCCAATAATTTGATGCAAAGGTTGAATCTTATGCGTCACCAAAAAAGTAGCCAAAGCTCCAACAAAAGCATCCCCTGCTCCCTGAAAAAATATATTTATGCATTGATATTTAAGTTATTTTTTAACAATTTTAAAATACATACTGAAAATTTAACTAAAATTAACTAGCAAACCATATTCAAAT
This sequence comes from Dendrolimus houi, assembly GCA_039645545.1. Taxonomy (NCBI): domain Eukaryota; kingdom Metazoa; phylum Arthropoda; class Insecta; order Lepidoptera; family Lasiocampidae; genus Dendrolimus; species Dendrolimus houi. Next base: position 14,588,849 of record CM077132.1, read on the forward strand.
GTAATTAAATCTTATAGAAGTAACTAGTAATACAGTATTTGACTCGGTTGTAAATAAAATATAAAACTTAGCTACGATGAAAGATCATATTAAAAGAAAATTTACAGTATTTCTTAAAATAATTTTAATAATTCGTAAATATATTGATTTTGGTGGATAAATCTATGGTTTTTAACCTATATATCACGTGACTCGAAAATCCAAACATAATGCGTGAAGTCAATTCTCAGGAGAATGACAGATTTTTTTTATTTTGTTGCAGTTATGACACATGACAGCGTCGTATATAAAACAAATTACTTTTTTTTTATTTTTTTATTTGACTTATTCACGACCATAGAATCTATGTCTTTGAGTCGGAAACATGATTAAAATGAACTTATTCTATGTGTAGCACAGCTGAACTGTAGGTTATCAGCTGGTGCCATTCAACGGAGTTCTTGTGACAACTCAAAAGGCCACATTTGACTACACAGTTCACATTTGTCACAAAACACATAATTACTACTCAAAAACTATCAATATCCTACAACTATTGTTCATTTTAGAGTAATTTTACACATTTTTAGAAAATAAAACTGCACAGCCCAACATCTCCTGTCAGTTCCCGCCAAAAACTCCAAACAAATTACTTTTTTTTAATTAATTTAATCATGATCATAGAATCTATGTCTTTCAGTCGGAAACATGTTTAAAATGAACTTATGCTACGTGTAGCACAGCTGAACTGTAGGTTATCAGCTGGTGCCATTCAACGGAGTTCTTGTGACAACTCAAAAGGCCACATTTGACTATACAGTTCACATTTCTCACAAAACACATAATTACTACTCAAAAACTATCAATATCCTACAACTATTGTTCATTTTAGACTAATTTTACATATTTTTAGAAAATAAAACTGCACAGCACAACATCTCCTTTCAGTTCCCGCCAAAAACACCCAAACAAATTACAAAAAAACAATTTTGCTGTTGTAGCGACTTTGACTTTGTCACTAAATCTAGCTAATTAAGAAATGAATAATTTCAGTAATCTATACTATGAACTTTTACCAAAAAAAATTGGTTTTAAGCAAGAAAATAATGTTGCGACTACTGGTGACTTTTAACACATTTAAACAAGTAAAATATCACAAGACAGGTACTTATGAACTTCACCAATTTTTGAATTAAATATTAGAAACTTGGGCGCCGAATAAAATGAAGTAGGAAACTTTTAGTGTAGGAAAATTCTTTAATTTTTGGTTTATCTCACTAAACATTATTAAAAATGAGTAAGATGACGAACAATAAATGTAGTAAATACTTTGGATAGTTATATAAATTAATTAATTTTGAATCGTTGATCGGTAACTCTATTCTCTAGAGTTTTAATTAAGTGTGAGTAGTGACAATGTCAAATTAATTTAATTTTTCTTTAAAAAATACCACAGACATGTCCCTAAAAAAAGAAAGGTGTTGTGACGTTATCTTAGGAAAATGCGGAAGATCTATGCAGAATGCAAATATTGGTTGATTGAAACCTGTATCAGATATCTATCTGACACGGGTAAGACAGCTAAACAGCTCTTTGTAGCTATTGCTACTCCAAAATGTCCTCTAAAAACTCAATCATTTTGTAGTATTTGCAAAGAAAAAACTAATCAAAATGCAAATGAAGCTGAAGCTGAGATTTTTCTTTTGATAACGTAATTAACGAACCTGGATACCTATTATTTGGTTTTCCAAATCTAGGTACTACCATAGAAAAAGCTGTGCCATTGTAACTTATATCGAAAAACACGGTGTACATACATTTCATAGTATTATCGATTTTATCTATATAATTAGGAATGTAACAATTTGATAATTATGTTTTCTTACACTTTATAATATAAGTTATATCTGATTACATTGAAACATTTAGACGTACGTTTCACGTATTCTGTTTATGTATTATCTATATCATATTATTTTAAAGAAGTTTTGCGACTTTCCGCGGATCTTCAGTAAACGCTTTTTCATATAACTAACCTTTTTTTTAACATAAGCTAGCGAGTTTAAATTTTATGTATAAGAACACTGATTTTGTAGTAGTACTGAGTATTGACGTCACAAAAAGGCAACCGTCATTATGGTGCTTTTTGAATGGTCATTGAAAATTAAAGTAGGTAATTTTCTCTACGAAGAATTAGCAACACTAAAAGATCCAGATTTCTATTAAACGTTCGCGCTCAAGTACGGCTCAAGGGTACGTCTGATGTGTTGTTGTGATACTTTTTAGTTCGAGAATCCAGTGGTAATTTTCCCGGGAGCGGTTCCTAGTTGTTCGGGTGCATAAAGATTAGCTTATTCCGAGAAAGTGAATTTTTTTACTAAAACGGTATCTGACATTTAAATGCTGCGGTGCTTTATGTCCCGGGATTCCCGCGAGACTCAAGTCGAGCGTGGATGACGTCGTGGGCATATCCTAGTCCTAGTAATATTATAAAATGTTAAAACTAGATGTGGCCGTATCGAAAATATTAAAAAAACAATTGAAATGGACTATATAAACGATGGAGAACACGATATGTATATATTTTTTTAGATTTCTTGTCTATTTGTTCGGGATTCACGTAAAAACCATTCGACCGATTTCAACGTGGTTTTCGCTGACCTATAGCAAATTCTCATTTATCCTGGGAATCCCGTAGGAATTTTTCTGTGAATAATTTAAAATGGCCAGATTGAAACGAAATCCAATTCCAATGCGATTTTTTTCACTGATCGATTATCTTACGAATTTGTAGGATGTAAATTCAAAATACTTTTGGAATTATCACGAAATTTATTAGAAGTACACACACGTAATTCACAATTCGTAAGAACTGTGAATTTGTAAAATTACAACCGAATACATCAAAACCAAACCGTAAATCAGTCATCGTAATAACAGAAATTGCCCAAAGTCCGCCGTTATAAAATAATCGCTCCGAATGTACACTAGGTAACTCTTCGTTCACAGTTAGAACATGCAAAATCCTTCCTCGACTGACCGACCCTATCCATTTACAAATTAGACATAGCCTCCTAGCAATATGCCCATCATTCTTTTGAATTATTTATAAGTTTTATGGCTTCCAGCATTAAATATAAATAGAGGATGTATTACAGCGGCGTGAACAGAGATTAGCACGAACAATAGATCACTCAAATTCAAAGTAGTAATAAAACACCTGCAAGGACCGGTTTGCATCAATAACAAATTTTATGTAATAACATTTGTGATTTTTTTTCCCGGGACTTCTCCCGAGAGTGGTTTATAGTTATTCAGGTGCATAAAAATTATCTTATTCCGATTTTAGTAAAACGATAGCTTATATTATTTTTTAAATGCTGCGGTACTTGTTCCGGGGGAATCCATCGAAAATTTAATGTCAAGCATGGATAAAGTCACGGGGGCATATCCTAGTTATTAATATAATCCAGATAATAAAAGTCGTGGCTTTCAGCCGTGTCCGGTAGTTTCTTTGGTGCTTAAGCCGTAAAGGTTATAAAATCAGGCTCCGGGATTTGGTCTCATGTCCTTAAAACCTGTATGCTAGCACGATCATCAGTCAATGTCGCTGGCTCACCTATTCTTATAGATAACCCAGTGAGACCGACTGGAGATCGTGCTGCTCTCAACAATTTCCCGCGCTGGCTCTGTCCAGGAAAATACTTTTGCGTTACGTAGTGTTACGGATAATTCGTGGCTAGACTGGACTGTACTATACCCCTAACTTAGGAACGGCCAGTACAAAGCCAAAGCCAGCCCGGTCGCGATTTTAGTTATACTGTACACGCATGATCTCTTTGAACTTAATATACATTTGAGGCTCATCGGGGGGTTTTTACATAGATTATACATATATATTCAATCGCGTTTATTTCACATGCGCTTTAGGCAACTAGATTCCAAGTGACCTGAATCCTTATTTTTATTGCCTTGTTCAAGTTCTTATTTTTGTTATAGCAATAAAATGTTATTTATCTGTATTCTTATACGTACTGTTGTATCAACTGGTACCACGTTTTCACATAAAACATGTATAAATTGCAGGTTGTTTTTAGTTGCATATACAGCTCCATTGGCTCCCAAAGTAATAATAACTGTCTCACATCCCATATCTAATAGCTTTTTCAAAGCAATCGCCGCATTTCTGAAAATATATATGTGATATTGAATTGTGAAACACTGAAAATAATTTAAACCTTTATTCTTTATGAAGGTAGTTAAATAATGTTTGATTGACAAGAATTTTTTATATAACGATACATTTTAATAGAATTATTTTTGTATAAATACTCTTTATTATACACTATAAATACTCTTTATTATACACTAATGGAAAATATTAAAGGATATAAAATCAATTTTTCAAATGGCTGTATCTTTGTTAAAAATGGCTGTATCGGGTCATAAAACAAGATATTTTAAGCTTGACAAAACAATTTTTCAAGCAACATGTATTGCGCATTCATAATGAATACCGTTAGGAAGAAAATATATTTTTCGTTTTTTTTTTGGTCCAGAGACATAGAAATTGTTTTTCCGACTAAACTACTATATGGTTCGGATAGGTTGTTTATCCAGTTTTAATTTGTTTTTTTTTGTAGACCTTGATATGACCATTTCTCGCTGAGCTATCAGACTTTGAATGATAATGGATCATTTTGTCTTTGATCATCGATATCTCAGCAACCATTGCTTGTACAGAGAATTAAGGTAGGTTCCAAAAATTTGAAGAAAATCTATACAATCTTTTTTTCTAAATTTTCCATGGCATGCTAGTCCCGATAAAAATGTGAACAAGTCAAGATTTTTTTTAATTTTTAGAGATTATGAGCGTTTAACAGAAAAACGAACCCTTATTTTTTGAAAAATTCAATCGTATGTAACAACAAACCGCAGGATGTATCGAATTGTAACTGCGAGGTTTTTATTGAATTAAATTGAGCAGTAAAACGCGAACCTATACTGTTCGCATTTGACCACGATCTCTCTCTATGTGGAAGATATGGTCTAGGATGGTGTACTCTTACCTAGAAGGTACCTATTCACACGGGACTTCAAGATACCCAAGTTGTAAGTATCGGGAAAGATAGACTCCGGCAATAAGTTCCACTCCTTTGCGGGGCGTATGATGAAGCTAGATGCAAAGCGCTTCGTTCTTATAGGTGGAATTTCCACCATATATCGGTTCCCCATGCCGGTGCGTCTGTTTGTCCGATGATAGAAGGTAGATGGCGGAATCAGATCGAAGAACTCAGCTGCACGCTCTCCAAAGTGTATCCGATAGAAAATCGATAAGCTGGCAACCCTGCGTCAATGTTCGAGACTTTGAGTTTTGTCGTCGAAAAGTTGGTCGTTGCCAACCAGCGTCCTCGCTCTCCACGCAATAGATTAGACGCATTGAAGGTAACTAAGTTAGCTTTTCCTCAGTCGCAGACTGCCTTTAAAGTTACATTGAATCACTCTACCATTACCTACCTAAGTGTATGGATTTCGACTCTGTCGGCTCGCGCGGTGGTTGTGTATCTCTCTACAACGGTGCTATCGTCTGCATACATGTTGTGCTAAGATCTTATAGCTACAGACTCCAAATCCAAAGCTCTTATGACCACGATATGGCCATTTCAAACAAAGATAAAGATTTTAAAGATACTATTTAAAAATTGCATAGAATTTGGAATATATATATATATATATATATATATATAGAAATATATATAATAAAAAACATATATTTATGTCCACAAATCTCAAAAAGTAGCCGAAGAATTGCATTCTTTAATAAATGATGTCAGACTGAGCCACAGAAAAACACAGATGGGTATAGCTAGTAAATATCTCTCATATTATATATGATAAGTGAAATTAATACTTACGAAATATTTACGTCTAAATTAATGAGTAACGAAGCTTCACTCTCATTTACGCAAAGTATTGAACAAAATGGTAATATTTCTTCTATTCCAGTTTTAGCAGGTGCAGCATTAAATAATTTTATCTGTACAGCAAATAAGTTATTGCGTTGAATTGTATATTGAAGAATTTTAGAATTTTATATTAATTATTAATTAATAATTAATTACATTGGCTGCATTACTAATTTTATAATCATACATCTATAACAGTTGATGGTGATTATGTTTTAACTTACACCATTGTTTAATTTGAACGCAGCCAAAGTTGTTTCGTATGGAGTTTCCAGTTGACCAATTAGAACATCTGCACTTTTTATTAAATCTGCAGAGTTTTCAACGTCCGTAACGCTTAGATGATTATTTGCACCTTGTACAATAACTATCTGATTTTCACCATTATCAGCAACAGCTATTAGTGCTACGCCTGTTGATATATCCGGAGTTATCCGGACATGCGTAACATCCACACCTTCACCTTTTAGATGATCTTTATATTTGATACCCGACTCATCATCACCCAGCTGAAATAAAGAAGTTATGTATTAGGTACAAGTCATTTCATTTAAGATTCATAATGAATAAATTTAATGTCACATATTTTATGGTATCTTTAATTTCAACTTACTCTACAAATCATAAACGTATTTCCACCTAATCTAGATGCGGCTACACATTGGTTTGCACCTTTACCACCAAAGCTTGTAGTAAATTTATGACCGATTAATGTTTCACCAGGTTTTGGAAGTCTTGGTGCATATCTGTAAACAGCAGAATAAGCTTTACTAACATAATAGTACCTTCAGCGCCGTTGGCAATAGATATCAGATATTACTATTTTTAACAACATTGTATTGATCAGTGTCCCGCGGTACACCCAAAATATAGCTTGTTTACAAAATTAGGCGATAATAATGTCGTAGAATTACGCGGGGAAAAAACATTGTTGCTAAATAATAAATAGCATTTACACCTTCTAAATGGATTTTTGGTAATAAAATTTTGTATTGATGTGAACTTGATATAATATTGACGTGGTTTGATATAAGATTGAACCACGATGATTAAAAAATAAATTTGGATTAGAATTTCTTATTCTTGTTTCTAGATTGATATTAATTTTAATCAACATTAGATGAATTGATATTCAGTTTATTTTTGTCTTGTATGAAAATAGTTGGAAAATCATAAAGTGCATGCTTTATGTAAATATTAAAAAATGGGTATCTATAATTAAAATATTTGTTTAATACATACGTAGCGAAATCAACGCCACAAGATCCGAGAATTACGATTTTAGGTAATGAAGACTTCGACATTCTGGTAATAAATTATTATCTTTGCAGAACTACAAAGTATTCCGGATTAAACAAACGTCGCGTCACGCGCGTTGTCTTCCTTACACACAGAGATTACTGATGTGAGATGAAATATAGAATAAAGTAAATATAAGTATACACTTATAGATACACGTTTTATTAACAATAATGTTTTGATAAAATGAACCAGTATAGGAGGTTATTTGCTTATCAATCATTTACCGATAAAGAGTTTGATATTAGGTATATATAGTGTATGAGAGTAAAAGAGAGAGAGAAAGTGAATGTTCAATTTGTTATTTTTGGAGCAAATTTGTAGGCGGGCGTTCATAAAAATAAATTTATAATTTTTAGGGTTCTGTTACTATTTTAGCAAAAATTGAAACCGTATGTTTTCGTTGTCAGTCCGTCCGTCTGTAAAGCTGCGTATAGAAAATCCCAACGAATGACCTTCGTTGATTCTGTATAGATGTTTCGTTGAACGGTCAAAAGATTCGATTGTTGCCGCTTAAAGACATTTTAATCTGTTACCGCCACGTGGTGAATTGCCCCCAACAATGAGCGAGGTCATCATAGTAATATTATGCTTATAAAATAACAAGAAATAGCAAGCGCTTAATAAAAAAGAAAATCTGAAAGTTCCTAGATTAGATAGTTTTATAATGTGTACACTAATATATATGTGATGTGATGATGTGGATGGATGTTTGTTGCTCAATCACGCCAGAACGGACCTAGACGAAATTTGGCACAGAGATAGATTATAGTCTGGAATAGCACATAGGCTACTTTTTATTTCTGACAAATGTACGATTCTCATGGGATACCTTTAACGCGAGCGAAGCTGCGGGCAAAAGCTAGTCTAAAATATTTTAGACCAAAGCAATCGAGAAATAATATTGAAGGTTAATATTGTTACGCGTGAGCGTACTTGGGATTGGAAGGAAACACCAATTTTTTAACTAAATGCTTTTATTAACTTGCACTCACAGCTGTATAGTTCGATGAAAACTTTATGGCTGCTGCGATATTACATATATATTTATATAGTAGATAGTATAGTTCAGTTGAGATTAATTGGACGTAGTTAAATGAAAAGGATCCAATCCACACAAAGTCATTTTCGAGATATTGACATTTGAAGTTTGTAACGTATTTATTCATAGGTGTTCATTTAAAATAGATTGTGAGTATGATAGTATCTTGGAATATTATTATTATTTTTATTGTATATATTACTATCATACAGAATATTGTATTTAATGAGATATTTGTAAATATATGCGGTTGGATCCTTTTCGTTATACAACAGTTTATATTGTGCATGCCTCAAGACTTATTTCATTAAAACGACCCATGTAAATAAATTCTTTAATAAATACCTAATTTCATAAAATATTAACACTTAAACATAAACGCTTCTACACAAAATTAAAAAGATGGAATAAAAAACTTAAAAAGTCAACCACAATTTTTACCAACATTATAAATCTTCATAGTAATAGTAATCTTATGAGTTTACAAGTCTTTTAGTTATCAGCCTCCTCGGGTATAAAATCAAGTTCTCCGTCATAACCATCTATGTCTTCTAGGATGTTAGAACCACTCTTTAGAGACTTATAAAATTCTTGACAATCCTTTGGGATCAAATCTAACATGTACATAAGATCATTCAACTTTGGTTGAGAGATTTCCTTGCCATTGGGCCACAATAAAACAAGGTATTCCTCACTGATATCTAAGGATTTACCTTTTATCTTTTTTTCAATGTTAAGCTGATTGAAATTATCAGTATCGGATTTCATAAAAATATTAAACTTGTCGTTCTTATTTATTAAAATTAGATTGGTTTTCAACCAGTTTACTTTTTCTTTGAATACAAAATGTTTTCTATTTACAGTATTCTTTTCAAGTGTTTTGGTGTCCATGAAATCATTTTTTTCCATTCGGTAAACTTGTAATGGGTGTTGTTTTTTGCATTTTTATAATATTTATGTATTCTGCTACAGTGTAAATTCTTTCGTGATATTTCAGCATGGTTTCGATCTTTGAAAAATCAGTATCATTGGGTAAAAATGTATGTCATGATTCCAAATACTTAAAAGTTATTGTCTTCAATGTGGGGTGGGAATTCAAAACAGCTTTTAACATTAATATTATTTTGATGTTGCGATTTTGACCCCCACAGCAATCACTCCAGAGAACAAGATGTTCTACTTTTGGGTCCAGTTTATGTTTTATATACTTGGAAATGCACGATCCTACTTCTTGGGACCCTCGACCCGCCTCGCCCTCAACCCACACATAACAGTGCCCGATATTGTCGGACCCAGTATATACGGAACACCTTTGTACACCAGTATAGTCGTGAAACACCTTTGGCTCAACATACTTTTTCTTGGTAAGGTAACTTTTGTTATCATACTTTCTTGTATTTGCTTGATGGATGTTTCCTTTTTCGACCCTTTTTTGGACGTCCAACTGAAAACAATGTCTGATCCACATTAGAATCCCCAAGCGAAATTTCTATATTTTCTCCAGGATTAGACTCAATAGCATCATTTTGCAAAGTCCTTACAGCAGAACTATCAGATGTGTGTGTTAATTCCGTATGCAATGAGATCAAACCAACTGATGTTTGACTCTGTCTTGGGTTGGGATAATTATTGATATTTTTACCAGAATTAGATTCTATAGATTCGATTTGCAAAGTTCTTACAGTTGTTCTTTCATCTACGTGTGACACATCTGTATCTTGTACATGTGTAGTCAAATTACTATTGTGTTTAGTATCATCACTATGGACTGTAGCCACAACATTGATTGGTCTAGATGTCACTCTGATATCATCATCAGATGAGGCTGAGTTACTATCTAGGACATAATCTGTATAAGTATCAGCACTGAAATCGCTCATATTTTCTACGAATTTCCTTAAAGGAGAAGAATGTTTGGCTAGTACATTATTGTTTTCTAAATCTACCTCGCTCAAGTTTTCAGGCTCTTCTTGAATCGGAGTCAGTATGTCGCTCAAAGTTTGGAATAAATCTAATGTGCTTGGAGACATATACCGTATAGGAGACGAGTGAGGCTCGCTACCTGCAAATATTCATTTATACACTTTAAAAATGCCATCTCGTTTTGAAGAACCTGTAAATTAATCTTTGTGCCGAAAATAAAATTAATAGAAATTAAATTTTAAGTTATTAACTTCATAAATACCTTTATCTAAAATATCACCCTCTTGTTTTGTTGTTCTCAGTGGTGTCAACGGAGAATACATTGGAGCTGCCGGAGAAATCATGTCCTCTAAAAGATATAGGTACACCTTTTAGCCCCTAAGCAGATCATCAGATCAATGACTAAGCAGCTAAGGCTGCCTTTGCCACAATAGATATTGTTTTATTATAAATTCCATTTAAACAAAAACCAGTCCCTAAATACTATGTCCATAACATCATAACCAAAAAAACATGCGCACGCGCTATGCAGAAGCAATTATGTTGAAAAGAACCCCAACGCAAAACAATACCTTTAGGTTATATATAAATATGGTTAATTCAACAAATAACTTACCTGGCTCAAGATCTTCTTCACTGCTTGAACAATTATTTATCGCATTAGACATAATTCTATCTATTCTCCTCATTTTGGAAACTACTACTCAACAGATTCACGAGAAAGCACGCCCATCTCAAATCATTTGAAGATTATTGACTGACTAGTGTTACCGTTTGTAAAAAAAAAGTTTAAAAATGAAAAAACAAGATTTTTAGTGTAATAATTTTATTAAAACTATTAATATACCTATAGGTACTCCGCGTTATATTCAGGTTTTAGTTATAGGTGGACATGGACAGTAATTTGTAATTCCACAAAACTTAAAAATGTTAAAAATGTGTTGTAAAATTAATATAAAATGAACACAAACTAAAGTTATAAAATAGAGTTAAAAATTTCAGTTTATTCAATCATACGTAATAATAAAATTATGTAGATAACTCGGCTTGGGTTGTTTTTGTGAAATGATATTCTATATGTACTAATTTTGAATAAAATATAGTCAGTAAGAAAACACCAAGAACTATGGATCGTTTTCGTTGACAGATATATTAGAATAAAACATGAAAATGTATTTAGCGAAAATGATCCAAGCTTTCTGGGTTGTTTTATTTATCTAATTATAATGCAAGTGATTCGGCAAAAGAGTCCCAAGCAGAGTGGATCGTTTTTGGATTTTTATCATTGTAGGTAATATAAATATTAAAATTACGCAAAGAGGATCCAAACTCTTTGGTTCGTTTTAATGATTTAGTTTCTAATACTGGGTAAGAACCACGATGGTTGGATCGATATAAGTGAAAACAAATATAAATGTGCCTATTGATGTTGGTTGGTTCCAATGTTAATAATCAATAAAAAAACAGCTGTTTTTACGTGGGTCTTTTTTACTGACCGATAATATCGATATGTAGCATCAGTTTGGTGCACTTAACTAATTTTTTACAATATTGTGGGTTGGATCCTTTTCGTGTAACTACGTCCAATTAGGGCTAATAATGTTTCTACTATTTTTACAGACTTTAAAAAAAGGCGGAGGTTCAATTCATGTAAATACTTTTTTTTTATGTATGTTCAACCATACTTTTTGTTTATAAACTGATTTTAATTATTCTTTTTGCTCTAGATTCAGTAGCATTAGGATAGTTTATATAAATCATTCATTGTTATTGGACACCATATACGTAACTTTAAAGTGAAAAATAATTATTTTCTAGCAAAAAACAAACCAACTCCAAGAGTACCTAACTAAAAAGCAAAAATAAGTATTATCTACTGCTCTTGAAGTAGGAGCCTAGTAAAACATAAAAAACAACAAAAAATTGCAAAATATACCTACTAACTTTTATGTTTTACTTCGCACCGACTTCAAGATGTTGTAGAAAATAGTTATTTCTAGCTTTTTAATTACCTACTCATGAAGTCAGTTTCTTTTTTTTTCAAGAATTGTTTTATTATAAAATATCAAAACTACCAAAACTATTAAAACTACCAAAATGACGAAAATGGCAAATCACAAAAAAACCTATCCTATTTTCTGGGATAACCTTCACAAAAATATATCCCATTTTCCGGGATGAAAAGTATCCCTTGTCGATCATCGGTACTGAAATTACATATATTTCGCCGAACTTCAGCGAAATCGTTCCAATAGTTTTTCCGTAAAAGCACAAACAGAGAGACAAATATATTGTTACAACTTAAGTTCCGACAAAAACAAAATCCACCTGCATATCTGTAAAAAAACACATTTTATAACCTGTCGGTATTTGAACTAATTGTAATTCTTTTATTCGACTTCTTTTGTTTACTCATTTATTGGCATACGTTTCTAGAGAACGGCCCATTGTTTATTGTACTCGTTTATGGTCACTTGCGGCCGACTCATTAGCCAGGTGTTTTGGGTTATTTCGACTACGATACGGGCACATTGTATTTGTGCATTATAAAATGATGTCCTGATTAAGGGAGGAGACAGTCGAGTGAAACAACGATCTAAGCGCGACGTGTGTACAATCGGAGATCTAGTAAATAGTGACGGATATTGCGCGTTTTTTTTAAATTACGACCTTCTGCATTACGTTTGGATTTGTTGTGTTCAGTTATATCTGTACCTGTGTTATACGTGTTTGTATAGTTCCAATAAAGTCTATAATAATTCCAAAGGCATTTTAATTCGAGTCCCGCTAAACTCGTAGCAATATTTTTATCCCAGAAAGTATCCCATTTCTCGGGATAAGAAGTATGCTATGTTCATCTTGGCATCGAAAATATATACTGCGTTTCAGCCAAATCGGTCTAGTAGTTTTTCCGTGAAAAAGCAACAGACCGACAGACAGAGTTACTTTCGCATTTATATTATATAACAGGGATTCACTATTGGATTGAATAAAACTTCATATCCGCAGTGTAATCATAAAGGAACCCTCCATGTGCGAGTGCGACTCGCACACGATTACTGGTAACATAGAAAAGCAAAATGTGTGGAATTGTATGTAGATGATTTAAATTTATTATTCACAAGAACGGTAGGTGTGCTGTAAGCGGGCGCGGCAACAGCTGGAGCTCTAAATAAATTCATCGTTATCATAGTTATAGTTTTGAGAATACCTAGTCTTGCCATAAGTATTGGTGTGTAGTGTTTTCGCGCGCCTTTCTGGTCTCCTTTCGGGTCAGGGCCTCCAGTAATGGACGGCCCAGGTACCCCGAAGGCCCCTAGGGAGCCGAGTGTCCCGCGTAAGCGGGATCACAGCGGCTCCAATAATGGATGGGCCATGAAGGAGATAGGGGAGACGCGTGAGAAGAAGTCTTCCCTGGTTCGTCGCAGCCGTAGCGCTGCGGAACCTCGTCTCGGGCGCCCGGGTCTAGCCGTTGTCACGGCTACCGGGCCGCATGCTTCGATAGGGTGCGGACAGGATCGGCGGTGGTCGACCTCACCGCCGCCGAGCCCCGCGAAAAGGAGAGCGCGACGATGGAGCCGCCTTCGACTCCCGTCGCGCCTAGGGCTCCCGCCATGCGTGCCGCGCGCAAGAGCGCGGCACACACGGCTGTAGATAGGGATGTGTTGCTCGCCGGGAATTCGACCGTTCTCATGGCCGTGAGCGCGGCGAATGCCATCGTAGAAAATGTCTACCGGGCGCAAACGCCACCTGCACGGGCTTCACCTATGCAGGGGCCAGGCGCCTTCGTAGACCACGTGGACATCGCGCCATCGGGCAGCGTCCCAGATTCGCTGGAGTACGCACTCGACGATGCGATTCGCGTCTTCTGCGGCCCGCACACCGAGGCGGCTGCATGTGCATCGACACCGGTTAGGTCGGTGTACACAGCGGCCGGCTCGGCGGCAGCGGGGGGCGATGTCCCCACGACGGTGTCGGCTAGCGCGCGGGCTTCACCCGTGCCCTCGACATCGGCTTGCGCACCGGCTTCACCGGCGCGCAGCGTGGGGTCGACCGCCCCGCGACACCGGTTGCCGCGCGGGCTTCACCCGCGCCAACGACCGGGGTCGTTGTTAGGGACGGTGTTGTAGGTGCGGTAGCGGCGACCATTTCGTCTTCTTTCCCTACTGGGACAGTCGCCGCCACCGCTTCGTCTAGCCCTATTCCCGAGCCGAGGCTGCGGTTCTGGGACCGCAGTGCCGACTCGGAAAGCACATCGGGTGCATCCACGCCGGCGCGGGCGACGCGACGGCGAGCGTGCTCGCGGGTGCGGAGGCCTATCTCCGCACCGAAGGGGTGGAAAAGGGCCGTAGGGCCAGAAGGGCCACGGCCGCCAAACTGGCCGCGGCTAGCCAGTGCGCTGCGCTTCTAGGGGACGTGCGTGTGCTCGGCCCTGGGAAGCTCCACCTAGCGGCGAGCGCCTAGGTCGCCGACATCATCGAGGTTGCCCAAACGTCGGGCAACCTGAAGGGCGCATACGTGCGCCGACTGAAGGAGGCTGCGACCCGGCTGTCCGACATAGTCGACACGCTGGTGGACTATGTCGCACGACGCGGAATCCGGAGTCGGAAGCCTGGAGGCTCGGCAACAAGAACTCGAGGCTGCGCGGCGAGCTCGGCGCCTTGCGGGAGGAGAACCTCTCCTACCGCAAGGAGTTCGAGCAGATGCGGAAGGCCATGAAGGCCCCCGCTGCGGACGCGGCCCCGGCTCCCGCTGTAACGGCGGAACCGGGTACCGTGCCCGCTAAGCGGAAGGCCAAGGCCGCCGCGGCGGAAACAGTCCCGGCCCCTGAGTCGGTTCATATATCCGCCGAGGTCCCCAAAACGGTTCCGGCTCCCGCCGCCGCGGCGGAACCGGTTCCTATAACACCGACCAATGCGCACGGCGGTGTGGACTATGATATACTCACGCATATCATCGCCCGCACCGTGGGCGCTATGTTGGACGCCCGGCTTACCGGGGTTGAGGAGCGGCTGCCGCCCGCGCCAATTCTTCGTCCGCCGCTCGCGGCGGACAGGAAAAAGGCTGCGGAGGCACAACCGCTGCCTAAAACGGGAGCTGCCGCCGCCGCCCGCCGGGCCCCGAGGGAAGTAATTCCCCCGGTACCGATGGAGGTGGTGGTAGCCCCCGTCGTCGGGGTGGCGGACTCCCCACCGCCACCCCCTCCCCCCAAGAAGAAGGTGAAGAGGGGGGTGAAGCAGAGGGCCAAAAAGCTGCGCATGCCGCAGCTCTCGGTTGCTCGGTTGCGGCACCCGCCGTCGCGGCACCTGCCGTCGCACCACCATCGGCTGCGGTGGCCCCAGCCGCCGCCTCCGCTTTGGCGGGGGGGGGGGCGTGGTCCATGGTCGTCCGAAGGAAGAAGGGCAGGGGAGCGGAAGCGGAAACGCCCCCTCCCTCGGCGCAAGCACCGGCTCCGCCATCGGGGCGGAAACCGGCGCGCAAGCCACGGGCTACCAAGCCCGTGGTATTCCAGGAACCGAGATCGGCAGCAATCATCATCAAGTTGCTGCCGGAATCGGCTAAGAACGGTATTGGCTACCGGGAGGTATTAGCAAAGGCCGCCTCCGTGGTCAATATCACCGAACTAGGCCTCAGAGAGGGACTGAAAGTGACGCGGACCGCCCGGGACGCTTGACTCCTGGACTTCCCCCCAGGACCCGAGAGCGCGACCAAAGCGAACCGCGTCACCGAGGCCCTTCGAGGGGCGCTTCAAGGGATGGCCGAAGTCATCCGCCCCGTAAAGCGTAGGGAGCTTTACGTCTCAGGGCTGGATGAGTCGGCCACCGTAGATCGTAGATGGGCTACGCAGTGCCATCGCCAGCGTGGGCAACTGCCTGCGCGACGATGTCAAGACGAGGCACATTGGCATAGGACCTGGGGGGATGGGCGCATCATACGTGATGTGCCCCGTCACTGCAGCCAAAGCCATCGCCGAGCGGGGCCACCTTCTGGTGGGCTTCACTTCGGCGAAGGTGGAGGCTCTGGAAGCCAGGCCGATACGTTGTTACAGATGTTTCAACGTCGGCCACGGCACCCAGAGTTGCCCGGACTCGTGCCCGGACCGGACCGGCTTGTGTCTCCGCTGCGGTAAGAGCGGACACAAGCAGCCGGACTGCACAGACATACATACGTCTGACTGCACTGATATACGTCAAGGGTAAATTCGTCCACCCGAGGGCGAATAAACGACCGGCGAGTGGAAGGGGGGTACCTATGGACACCTGAATGCCCAGACACCCCTAACACTCTTCCAAGCTAATGTTAACCACTCCCCCGAAGCTCAGGACTTGTGCCTGCAGGCGATGGCGGAGTGGCAAGCAAACTTGGCCGTAATAAGCGAACCTTATTACGTACCCCCAGCCAGGAACTGGGTGGGAGATCTCGACGATGTGGTAGCCGTGGTCGCCAGAGCCGGATCTGGCACACCGCTCACCAGTCTCGAAAGAGGAAAGGGCTACGCGGTGGCGGAAAGCGGATGTTACGTCATCATAGGCGTGTACCTCACGCAGAGCCGCCCCCTGGCGGAGTACGAGCTCGCCTTGGACTCCATTAGGGCAGCCGTCGGCAGACTAGCGCCGAAGACGATATTCGTCCTAGGCGATTTCAATGCCAAGCACCAATCCTGGGGGAAAAGCGGTTACCGATGTTAGGGGACGGGCGGTTGAAGACTGGGCGCTTCAGGGGTCGGTCCAGACCTGCGTACGTGCGCGGGGTGGATCGATCATCGACTTGTCATTCGCCACACATGCGGCCGCCCGCAGAGTGGTAGGATGGAGAGTGCTGGAGGAGGTGGAGACTCTGTCTGATCACTTGTACATCAGATTCGAGCTCTCCCCCTCGCCTAGCGCTAACCCTGTTCAGGGCCCCTCCCGGCTCCCGCGCTGGGCTCTTACCAAGCTCGACGCGGAGCAGGCCGAAGAGAGGGCTATCATCGAATGCTGGACCTATCCAACCGACCTGAGGAATCTGGAGGCGCAGGCTGAGCACATGCGCAAATCCCTCAAAAGGATTTGCGACGCTGCTATGCCTCGAGCCAAACGACCGCCGCCGCGTACATCGGTCCACTGGTGGACTGAGGAGCTGGCTGAACTGCGGAGGGCAGTCCGCAGAATCAGCCACAAGCTCAAACGCAGCAGAGGGCGTCGTCCTCCAGACTATGTTGAGGAGAATGGACTCGTGGGGGAGTTCAGAGAGGCCAGAAAGGCCCTTTCGATCGCAATTCTGCGAGCGAAAGCCCGGGCTCGGGAGGAGCTCCTCGAGACACTGGACCGGGACCCTTAAGGGCGTCCGTACCGTGCGGCCCGCAACACGTTGCGGCCTTGCACCTCCACGGTTACGGAAACGCTCGAACCCGAGGTCCTCCGGTCGGTTATCGATGGGCTCTTCCCGGATCCGGGGATCTTCACTCCCCCCAATATGGGTCCAATCATTTCCGACACCTCGGAGGTGGAGCCTCACTCCATCACCGAGGACGAGTTAGACGTCGCCCTGGACCGGCTCCGGGGCAGGAAGACGGCTCCGGGACCCGACGGGGTTCCGGGTCGGCTCCTCTTCCTGGCCGCCAAACACCTACGCGGCCAGCTGCGGGAACTGTTCGATGCCTGTATTCGCGCAGGTCAGTTCCCGTCGCAATGGAAGGAGGGCCGATTATGCCTGATTCCCAAGGGAGGCCGTCCTCCCAACGATCCGTCCGCCTACAGGCCCATAGTGTTGCTTAACGAGGTCGCCAAGGTCTTCGAGAAGATCTTAGCGGAACGCCTCGTTAAGCATCTCGATACTGTGGAGCCGGGGCTAACACAGACGCAGTTCAGGTTTCGGCGGAGGAGCTCCACGTTGGACGCCTTCGAGACACTGCGATCTGTAACGGACGACACAGTCCAAGCAAAGGATACTGTCCTAGATGTTTCGCTAGACATAGCGAACGCCTTTAACAGCCTCCCTCACGAGACGATCAGGGAGGGGCTTCGGGCACACGGAGTTCCCCCGTACCTCACGAGGCTGTTGGGCGCGTAACTCCAGGACAGGTACATCCTCTGGGAGGGCGGAGAGTCCGAGAATCGCGCGATAGGTCGGCGACGCGTCGCGTGTGGCGTCCCACAGGGATCGGTCCTCGGGCCGGTTCTTTTGAACGTCGGTTATGACTGGATCCTTCGGGTTCCGGTCCTGCCCGGAATAGGGCTAATCTGCTTTGCGGATGACACCCTACTCACGGCACGCGCTGCGTCATTCGCGGAATCCGTGGACCTCGCCAACGCCAGGTTGGCGATCGTGGTCCGAAGAATAGGTAGGCTGGGCTTGAAGGTCTCCCCCGCGAAAACGGAGGCCATCATGTTCCATAGGCGGATCCGTAACCCCCCCGAGGACTTGTCCGTTACAGTCCAAGGGGTGGACATTCGTGTAGGCCCCCAGATGAAATATCTGGGGCTAATTCTCGATGGGAAATGGCTGTTTAAAGCGCACTTTGAGCAGCTAGTTCCCAAGCTCGTGAGGTCCGCAGGCGCCCTCTCTCGGCTTCTTCCCAACGTGGGGGGACCGGGGGGAACGACTAGGTAACTCTACATGGGCATCCTTAGGAGTATGGCCCTACGGTGCACTCGTATGGTCCACTGCACTTCATCGCCATAATAGGACTTTGTTGTGCCGCCCACAGCGGGTCCTGGCGGTGAGGACCATCCGAGGATACCGTACAGTGTCGTGGACGGCGTCGACACTCTTGGCAGGCGATCCGCCCTGGCCTCTCCAGGCGGACGTGATAGCCAAAGTTCGGCGCTCTCGACAGGATGCCCTCGCCCGTGGCCTGGCCTAGGGCCAGGCCGAATTCCGGGTGATCAGGACGCGGGAAACCGCGGCCATGATCCAATCTTGGTCAATAGAGTTGGAAAACCCTGTTGCTGGCATTGACACGGTGGAAGCGGTTCGACCGCAGCTGTTGCGATGGCTCTCGCGGAAACGCGGGACCCTGACCTTCAGAATGACACAGATACTTACCGGGCACGGTTGCTTCGATAAGTATCTGTGTCAGATTGCGGGCTGCCTGCCTTCACCCCAATGCCGCCAGTGTGGCGCGCTAGACACGGCGTTACACACACTAGTCGAGTGCGCAGCATGAGCACCTCAGAGGTTTGAACTCGAGACACTAGTAGGACCAATCGAATCGCTGGGCGATCTGGTGCAAGCCATGCTGCACAGCGACGATTGGTGGGTGGGTGCGGCCAATTTCTGCGAGACGGTAGTGTCTCATAAGGAGGCCGCGGAACGAGATAGGGAGAGAGATGGTAGTGCGCATGCGTCTCGCGGGCGCCGACGTCAGTCGGAAGCCCGGAGGCGCAGGTATGCGCTTGACCTCCCTCCCTGAAATACCGCTGCAGGGGCCCTCTAGCATCTAGGGAGCAGAGGAGTCTTCACCCCTGTTGACGAAGTGAGTTTGCCTCTCCCGGGGCATTCTCAAGTACTTGTGCGCTAGGATCGGTGTGGGTGTAACTACGTTCTGTATCTCACGCCTTTCCTACCATAACCGCGGGGCACATGGGAGGAGGGTGGTTTTAGTGGGGTATTGATTAGTCGAGTCTCCATATAAGCCGGTTGATTATTGTTTGGATTGCCTCAGTGGAAAGCCTCCATGATCAACAACGATCTAATCCCTAGCAAAGGACCCGGTATGTGAGAAATGCATTTCCCCCGCGTGAAAAAAAAAAAGAAAAAGTATTGTAACAAAGAAAAAAAAATCTATTGCAAATAACATTTATAAGTTTTACAGTGTGTTAGTTTAATACATAAATATAAAACAATTTAAAATATAAAAAGCTTATTCGAAGTGGTCTCCATTGGATGCAATACAGTCCTTTAAACGTTGAGGCCAGTTATCAATAGAAGCACGCACTCTTTCCATGGGAAAATTCTTCACTGCCAATCGTATGGATTGTTTTAGGGACTCCAAATTATCATGGCGTTTAGAGCAAGCCGTACTCTCTAAATCTGACCATAAATCATAATCCAGCGGATTAAGGTCGGGACTAGACGACGGCCAGTCTTCAGCTCTGATGAAGTCCGAAACGTTTGTTTCCAACCAAGACTGCGTGGTCCGAGCTTTATGACCCGGCGCCAAGTCTTGCTGGAAGGACCATTCTTGGTTATTGAACATGGTGTTGTTAAGGGGCTTAACTACCTTCTCAAGAATGGTATCTTGATACACTTGTGCCGATGTTTTGATACCTTTTTCACAAAAATATGGCTGTCACTCCTTCATAGCTAACACCCCATCAAACCAACACTGAAGACAAATAATGCCCACGTTGCACTCTGTAGACTAATTGAGAAGCTTCCTTAGAGATTTGAGCATAAATACGGTCAATTTGTTTGTTAAAATGTTGCTCAATTGTAAAAATTTTCTCATCCGTAAACAAAATTTTTCTGTGACCTCCCTTTGCGTACTGGTTCAGTAGTTGTTTTGATTTTACCACCCTATTCTTTTTTAAATTATGAGTTAAGAAATGACCAGTGCATCTCTGCATACAGAAAGAAAGAAAGACTTTATTTGAAGAAATGGCGACGTAATTAAATTCCTTATTACATTATTATGCACAGAGCTTATTTTGAGAATTTGTACGTCGCATTTTCAGCAAACAAGGTTTGCATTCAGCATATTGCTGTGCCGGAATTATATCCGACTGCAAACTGCGAACCTTCTTTTTGAGGTAAGACCGAAACAACCTGATTGATAGGCAAATATCTAATTAATTTTTACATTTTTTAATGTAAAATTAAATTTAAATAACCTAAAGGTATACTATATATTATTATCATGTCATAGCAGTTGATTAAAATCTTATTAGCATCACTACAATGTAAATTTCTTTCTTGAGGATTGTCCAACCCTTATACTAGATCTTTAGGGTTTCGTAGTCAAACAACAAGAAAAGTAGTTGATCTTGGCTTCTACGGAATCCTTCAGTTTAAGTGGTACGACACGCACTTGCTGGATATATTTTGTAATTTTGATCATGTAACTGAATTTAGGGCTTCTTTCCAACTCATCTCGCAAGCGCACACGGCCAGCCCTGCGGCCATTACGACGTAGCTATAGTAGTATTGAGCTACGTCTGTACACAGCACACACACGTGCATCTAAGTTTAAGTACAATAGAGCGCAAAAGTTTCTTGTTTGTTAATTGTTTTGTTATTATTCCATCAAGATTTTTTAATTTTTATATTTGGTTAACTTTATTGTTGTTATTGTCTGAATTTTGGAATTAAATTGTGTAAAAAATTATGTAAATAAAATACTAGTCCAAAAACAGCAAACTTCCGCACACTTGGTAAGAAAACGAACGGAAAGAAATGACTAAGTAGGTTTGTGAATGTAAGAAGGATAGACGAGTACAAAAAGATGACTTTACCATCGACACGTTGACAGACGAATGTATTATCCATGGCTGAGTCTATCACTGAGAAGGAATCCTGTTCAAGCGAAGACGAAGAAAGCAACAGTTCTGTAGAAAATGGCTCCTCCGCAAATAAAATAGTTTTATGTGACGCCGACTTAGGGAGTCCTATGTCCAGTAGTGTAGTGCGGTAGGCTGACAACGATGGAGGGAAAACATACAGCCATATTATACGTGACATAGCTATGCTGGAATCATTATTTTAATTACAGCTTGGAGGCTTGGCTGGTGAGATACAACGCTCTCACAGAATATTGGATTGAAACAGTTAACCCTGAGCTAATTGTGTTTCAAACGATGAGTGAGAGTTCCGATAGCCTATTTGCCACTCACAATTTGTTGCCATCCCATCCCTATCCTACATTCCTAAACCAACCCTCCTATTTCATTCCCCTACCACATAGCCATTGTAAATGCGTGCCATTTTGATATCAAAAACCTTAAAAAAATTGTTAAACGCTTTCTGACTGATATTTATGTTTGTTTCATTAGCTATTGTATTGTTTTCTCGCAAATGTGTTTACAAACATATGACACTCGGACGGTTGTTGGTTTTGACAAACTGGTTTATAAGAGTCAACTTACCGCACTAGTATAATAAATAACAATTATTTTTTCTTGAATCCTCCCGTACTTAATAAGTACCAAACAGCCATCAACGCTTTCAACATTACTTTTCCACGAACCAAACTATAAACTATAGGTAATATACACATATATTTTATGAATACTCTAAGATATAATAAAAACAATTCTAGAAAAAAAGAAACAGACTTCAAGAGTAATTAAAAAGCAAGAAATTACTATGTTCTACAACATCTTGAAGTCGGTGCGAAGTAAAACATAAAAGTTAATTTATTTTGCAATTTTCTTTTTGTTTTTTATGTTTTATTAGGCACCTACTTTCAAGAGTTGAAGAAAATACTTATTTTTGCTTTTTAATTACTTGAAGTCGGTTTATTTCCTCCACGCGGCCACTGTCATTTTCCCTTTGCTCCGTGACAGTGGTGTCCCCCCTTCTCCTCCTCCTAATTTCCTTCCTCAGACCCCGCCTTTTCCCTATTCCTACCCAATCCTGATTCCACTTTATGGGTTGTGGAGGTCGGACGGCAGCCGCTCCATCTAAAATCGTCTAAAGCCGCATCAAATATGGTTCGTAATACGAATGTTCTGGGTATGGCTAGGGCGTCGCCGCAAAACGGCGCGTAGGCACATCGCCCTACACCTGCGACAAGTGGGCAAGGGCTACCGTGTCATGGACGAGCACGGCTAAAGATGCGAGTCCACACCCAGATTAGGAAAATCCGCTTCGCGTCGTGGAACATCGGTACGCTGACTGGACGTGCTTGGGAACTTGCCGAAGTACTCTCCAGGCGGAGGATGGCAGTAGCGTTCCTGCAGGAGACTCAGTGGAAAGGCAGCAGATCCCGGTTAATTAGAAATGGCTACAAGCTGATCTACACCGGTGCTCCTGGTGGGGAGAACGGAGTTGCGGTAGTGCTCTCCGAGGAGTTCCAAAACAACATTCTGGAGGTGAAATGCTTCAGCGACCGACTTATGGTCGTGTCGGTCCTTATCGTTTATCGACACTGATAGAATGAGATTTTGGAACCAAATCGGTGATGTGCTTCGTAACATCCCGCTATCACAGGGGGTCGTTTTGGGTGGTGATCTAAACGGTCATGTAGGTGAGACGTGGGACGAGTTTGAGCGTGTTCACGGTGGTTTTGGATACGGCTGCCGCAATACAGGAGAGGATATCCTTGGAATGTGTGCGGCTGCGGATCTCGCCATCGTGAACACGTATTTCAAAAAGAAGCTGGAACACCTAATAACCTACAAGAGCAGGAGGCACGCCCCCAAATCGACTACCTACTTACCAAGAGACACCACATCGGCAAAGTAGCCAACTGCAAAGTCATACCCGGAGAGAGTCTCACTGCACAACACCGTCTACTTGTCATGGACCTCTACGTGAAACCTAAAGACAAACCTGTTGAGCATTGCCGACGTCAAATTAGATGGTGGCTGCTTGATGAAGGCAAATCCCAGAAGTCCGTCTCATCCTCCGTGGAGATGTGTGTCGGAGTTGATGGTGAACCAGTCCAGAGCCACTGGGACAAGATTCAGGCAGCCATTACTAATGCGGCGAAGGCAGCGCTGGGTGTGTCTAAGGGTGGACTCAAGTGTGACAAGGAGACTGGTGGTGGTGGTGGTGGTGGAACGACACAGTCCAGAGGGAGGCTAGAGTGAAGAAAGCCCTCTTTAAAAAGTGGCAAGCGTCCAGATCTCCTGAAGACCGCGACGCGTACAGGGCCGCGAAACGTGACACTAAAAAACCTGTAGCCAGGGCCAGACGAGACCACTTACGACCGTTGTACGATAAGTTGGAATCGTCTGAGGGGCAGAAGCTAATTTACAAGTAGGCACGTTCCAGGGTCAAAGCAGCACAGGATCTTTCCAAGTGCCGCTGTGTTAAAGACCCTGGCGGCAACCTACTATGCGAGGACCTCGCGGTGAAGGAGAGATGGCGCTCTTATTTCCACGAGCTGTTAAATAAGCAGCATAAATAGGTCCAGCCACCGGATCTTTCTCCAAATCAAGGACTTGTGCCACCGGTAACGCCCGAAGAAGTCCAAGAAGCTCTTCGCCGCATGAAGAATCGGAAAGCTGTCGGAACCGATGGAGTCCCCATCGAAGCCTGGAAGGCGATGGGTTCTCGTGGTGTGGGCATTTTGACTTACCTGTTTAACCGTATACTTCTCACCGGAAACATCCCGAGCCAGTGGAGACTGAGTGTTATCACTCCAGCCTACAAAGGCAAGGGATCGGTGCAGGACTGCGGAAATTACCGCGGTATAAAGGTAATGTCCCACACCATGAAGCTCTTTGAGCGGATAGTCGACTCACGGATCCGGCAGGAGTGCACTCTCTCGGGATGTCAATATGGGTTTCGCCCTGGACATGGTACCATGGACCCAGTTTTTGCCCTAAGGATCATCATTGAGAAATACAGGACGAAGAATACGCCTCTGCATTTCTTGTTTCTGGATCTGCAGAAGGCCTTCGACTGTGTTCCTCGCGTGATGATCTGGTGGGCACTGAGGTCCAAAGGGGTGCCTGAAACCTATGTTGATATTATTCGAGACATGCACCGTGATTCCGATTCTATAGTTCGGACCGATGTTGGCGACACTACACCATTTCCTATAACTGTCGGAGTGCACCAGGGATCTGTTCTCAGTCCGTTTCTGTTCAGCGTAATATTAGACGAAGTGTCAAACAGCATCAGAGACCGACAGGAGCAACCACCATGGTTGCTCATGTATGCGGACGACATCGCGCTGGCAGATGCGAACAGAGCGCGCCTGGTGCGATGTGTGAATGCGTGGAAGGAGTCGCTTGAGAACGGCGGTCTAAAACTACGTGTGGCGAAGACGGAGTACTTGGCTCGCAACATTACAGATCCCACATCCGTACGAATAGGCGAAGATACGGCCGAGCGCACGGACCAGTTTAAGTACCTGGGATCTGTACTTAGCGCATCCGGGGACATCGACCATGACGCCAAGGCCCGTATATCAGCAGCTTGAATCAAGTGGCGCGAGGTGACAGGTGTCATTTGCTACCCCAAAATGCCGGTTAAGTTAAAAGGACAGGTCTACAAATCCATTATTAGACCTGTTCTTTTATATGGCAGTGAAGCGTGGCCTGTACTTGAACGACACAAGCAGTAGCTACGTGTCACGGAAATGAATATGCTTCGGTGGATGTGTGGAGTCACGCGAAAGGATCGCGTCAGGAACTCCCGCATCCGCGGCAGCCTTCACTTCCGTGACATAGCAGACAAACTGCAGGAGAATCGCTTACGCTGGTACGGCCACGTTTTACGGAAACCGGCTAGTTACGTGAGGAACAAATGTCTAGCCATGCCGCCTCCGCCAGGTCCCGGTCGAAGGGGTAAGCCCAAGAAATGCTGGCTTGACGTTGTGAGGGATGACATGCGTACCAATGGTCTCAATACAAGGAATGCTGAAGATCGCGCGAAGTAGAGAAGGAAAAGTAGGAAAGCGGACCCTGGGCGTCGAAGTGATCGCTCCGAACGCAACCGGGATTTAACGCTTGGATGATGATGATGATATTTTTTGCTAGAAAATATTTCTTTTTCACTTTTTAATTACGTATATGGTGCCCAACAAAATGAATGATTTGTATAAACTATCATAATGCTACTGAATCTAAAGCAAAAGGAATCATGGAAACCGGTTTAGAAACAAAAAAGTTTGTTTGAACATACATTAAAAAATATTTACATGAATTGAACCTCCTCCTTTTTTAAGTCGGTAAAAAGTAGAAACATAATTAGCCCTAATTAATCTCAACTTGACTGTACCTGCCCACGCCTTTGCTCGCAGCTAATATCGTAGCCGCCATAAAGTTTGCATCGAACATACAATTGTACTGTTTATAGTCTAAAGTCTAATTCTATACACAATAGGTTGGGGAAAAGTCTTTTTGCATATAGTATGTATGAACTTGTAATAAGATCTTTTTGACTATACGATTTGTATCTGGCTGGTTTTGGTATCATTAAAAAGTTTTAATTTTAAAGAAAACAATTCCAAATTCAAATTAGGAAAATGGGTGATTTTCATTTGTTTTTCTTATTGTTAAAATGAGTGAATCTAATGAAGAAATTCTATACATTTTAAAATATTACTACAAAAAAGGTAAAAATGCAACACAAGCCGCGAAAAACATTTGTGATGTGATGGACCTAATGCAGTATCTGTGAGAATAGCGCAAATTTGGTTTAAGAGGCTATGTAGACCTGATTCAACTCGGTGTTTCAGAAAATCAAACCCGCACGGCCGATATTTACTTCGAAGAAACAGCGCGTAATAAAAGTTCGAGCGTGGCGAAATATTGCAACTGAACACAGGTACGCGCACCGTGTCCATACAAACTTGATTCAATTTATTTCATTCTAAGGCTGACGAGCACGAGAGCGAGACAAAATATCCTAAAGTGAGACAGATCGTTTATAAGCTGAATAGGTAATGAAATTTTGACATAACTTCCTAAGCGCCTTTAGCTCATCGGTTCACCGAGCGTAATAGTAACTAGGTGGTACAGGGTTTGAATCCTCCTCAGGCTATATGCTTCTTTTTATTTTTTAATAATTTTTTAGACGAGTAAACTTTATTAAAATGATGTAATTGTATTATGGGACAACAATGAATCCATATATAGGTATATATTAATATAAATGCGAAAGTAACTGTCCGTCTGTCTGTCTGTCTGTCTGTTCCCTTTTCACGGAAAACTACTGGACCGATTTGGCTGAAACTCAATATGTATATATATATTTTCGATGCCGAGAATAAGATGCATTTTATTTATTATATATTTATTTTATCCCGGAAAATGTGATAGTTTCCGGGATAAAAATATATTTGTCTTTCTATTTGTTCTGCTTTTACGGAAAAAACTATTACATCGATTTGGCTGAAATTCGGTATATATGTAATTTAATAATGACGGTGAACGAGGGATACTTTTCATCCCGGATAATGGGATAGATGTATGTAAAGGTTATCTCCAAAAGTAGAACAGGTTTTATTTTCAGTCATTTCGGTCATTTCATTTTATCATTTAGGCCCGTTCGGCCACATATATTTTCATCCCAGAAACTATCTCTATTTTGGGATGAAAAGTATCTCTTGGCCACCCTCGGTATTAAAATTACATAATAGGTTGGGGAAAGTCTTTTCGCATATAGTATGTAGGAACTTGTAATAAGATCTCTTTGGCTATAACCATTTGTATCTAGCTGGTTTTGGTATCATTGAAAAGTTTTAATTTTAAAGAAGACAATTCTAAATTCAAATTAGGAAAATGTGTGATTTTCATTTGCTTTTCTTATTGTTAAAACAAGTGAATGTAATGAAGAAATTCGATACATTTTAAAATTTTACTACAAAAAAGGTAAAAATGCAACACAAGCCGCGAAAAAAAATTGTGATGTTTATGGACCTAATGCAGTATCTGTGAGAGTAGCGCAAATTTGGTTTAAGCGTTTTCAATCCGGAAATTTTGATATCAAAGATGCACGTCGCTCTGGTCGCCCTGTTACGGACAAAATTGATGCAATTTTTGAAAAAGTGGAGCAATATCGGCATATTAGTATTTACGATGTAGCTGGAGAACTGGGAATTGACCACAAAATGGTTTTGGTGCATTTGAAAAAAGCTGGGTACACAAAATAGCTCGATATTTGGGTGCCTCATGAGCTCACTGAAAGAAACCTAATGAACCGTGTACTCATTTGTGATTCTTTATTACGACGTAATGAAACCGAACCATTTTTGAAAAGCTTATAACTGGTGATGAAAGGTGGATCACGTACGACAAGAACGTGCGAAAAAGATCGTGGTCAAAGGCCGGTCAGGCTTCACAGACTGGCGAAACCCGGGTTAACTCGCAACAAGGTGATGCTGTGTGTATGGTGAGATTGGAAGGGCATTATTCATTATGAGCTGTTACCGCCAGGCAGGACCATCGATTCTGAACTGTACTGCGAACAACTGATGAGATTAAAGCAAAAAGTTGAGAGAAAGCGGCCGGAATTATTCAACAGAAGGGGTGTGGTTTTTCACCATGATAACGCTAGACCTCACACATCTTTAGCCACTCAGCAAAAATTACGAGAGTTTGGCTGGGAGGTGTTAATGCATCCGCCGTATAGTCCTGACCTTCAGATTTTCACCTGTTTCGGTCTCTGCAGAATTCCTTAGGCAGTGTCTGGTTAACATCACGAGAGGACTGCCAAAACAACTTGTCCCAGTTTTTTGATCAGAAGCCCCAAAATTTTTATAGCAATGGGATTACGTCCCTACCTACAAGATGGCAAAAAAGTTATTCAACAAAATGGCACCTACATACTTTAGTCAAATGTAAATAAACTTTATAAAAAACCTTTTGATACACATAATAAAACTGTAGAGGTCGAATTTCTGTACAATGAAAAAAATGCTAAAAACCGAGTCAGGGCGATGTAAGAAGTGAAAAAGAACTAATTTAGATTTTTTTAAATTTTTTGTTTCTGTTTGTCTGTCTGTTTGTACCGGCTGATCTTCGAAACGACTGGACCCATTTAAATGAAATTTTGTATGATGGAAGCTTATATCCCTGGTCAACATATAGGATACTTTGATCCCGAAAAATTAAAAATTTCCCGTGGAATAGCTAAAAAAACTTTCCACGCGGACGAAGTCGCGCACAGAAGCTAGTCAGATATTAAAAATTTAGCTGTCGATAAGTTGTGAACGGATCATAAAGTTCACAATATAAAAGTATAGTCCGTTGTGGTAATTTTGAAAATGGAGTAATTACTATTGTCTACTAAACTAGGCAATGTTTTTTGCTATGACCACTTTTATTTAGATGCTGCTTTCTATATCTCCCTTGCTTCAATTATACTAGGTAGAATGTAATGGTGGTACGTACACAAAACTAACTTTTCATAGATAACTGACTTTTCCAATATTTTGAGGTGTATCAGTTATTAATAGGGGTCGGAATTAGGTAAGGTGAGTGGGGGTAGGATGAAAAAAATGGAAAGTTAAAAAAGTGTTAATTACGCCGAATTTTCAAGGAATCTTTAACAATAAATAATATTTGATATATATTTAAAGAGAAAAGAGAAATAAAGTGAAATGAAAAGAAATTTCAGCTTTCAGTTCCAGCATGGAGAAATAATAGTAGGTATTTTTTTTTTCAATTCAAAATGAATTTATCACTTAGTGCTTCTAATTTACTAACACCTAAACCTTAATAAAAAATATGTTTATAAGTGTTTAAACATGTGTACGAGCCTTGCTGCGGCAGCGGCCAGCGAGTCTCAGAAGCATTTTTTCACTGATTATAAGTTTTTAACCTTTCACAATGTACGAACAATTTACAATCTAACCAGATGTATTATAAACTAGGATTCGCCCGCGACTTCGTCCATGTTGTACGAGTTGCAAATATTACAGTTGTTTTTACCAATGTTCAAAAATAAAAGGTATTTCCAGCAGGACAATGGGTTATTTATAATCAGAATACCATAAATCCTGAAAATATACGTAAAACACAGAATAAGTAATGTTACTGAAGACATACGCAACAACTACGTAGCACTGCGAATAGCACATATGTGCGCCAGTCGCAGTCACAGAGTACATTGAATATGTCGCAGTCGCGCTCTCGCGACGTAATGACGTGTGTAAAAATTTGTTGTCTCATTCTGTTTTATAGGATTTGTTTATAAGATTTGTAAGAAATGGGTATAAATACGATTACGATAAGATAAGATAAGAGATAGCAATATTTAGTGATAGCAGTTAACAGTTTTAACAACCTATGAACTTCCGATTCAAATCACATAAGCTCCGCCCAATCTTTTTTTTTTCAGCCGGGGGAAATGCATTTCTCACACTACCGGGTCCTTTACTAGGGATTAGACCAAAGCGACGAGAGGTGTCACCACGAATGGCGCACCAGAGTCAAATCACCGGCTTGTGTGGAGACTCGAAGAACTCAATACTCCACTAAAACCACCCTTCTCCCATGTGCCCCGCGCTGTGGTAGGAAGAGCGTGAGACTTAAAACGTAGTTACGCCTACGCTGATCCTAGCGCATCAGTGCTTGAAAATGCCCTGGGACAGGCAAACTCAATTCGTCAACAGGGGTGAAGAATCCTCTACTCCCTAGATGCTAGAGGGCCCCTGCAGCGGTATTTACGGGGGTAGATTTTGCGCATATCTGCGCCTCCGGGACTCCGACTGACGTCGGTACCCGCGGGACGCATGCGCACCTCTCTCTCGTTCTCGTTCCGTGGCCTCCTTTTGAGACATAACAGCCTCGCAGAAATTGGCCGCACTCACCCAATGATCGTCGCTATGCAGCATGGCTTGCACCAAACTGTCCAGCGAATCGATCGGACCTACGAGGGTCTCGAGTTCATATATCTGCGGTGCCCATGTTGCGCACTCAACCAGCGTGAAACGCTGTGTCTAATGCGCCACATTGGCGACACTGAGGGGAAGGCAGGCAGCCCGCGATATGATTCAGATACTTATTGAAGCACCCATGCCCGGTAAGTATCTGCGTCATCCTGAAGGTCAGGGTCCCGCGTTGCCGCGAGAGACATCGCAACAGGTGCGGGCGCACCGCCTCCACCATCTCAATACCTGCCACAGGAGTTTCCAACTCTCTCGACCAAGTTTCGATCATGGTCCCGATTTCCCGCGTCCTGATCGCCTGAACCTCGGCCTGGCAATAAACCAGGCTACGGGCGAGGGCATCCTGACGGGAGCGTCTAACTTTGGCAAGTACGTCCACCTGGAGAGGCCAGGGCGGATCGCCTGCCAAGAGTGTCGACACCGTCCACGACACTGTAAAGTACCCTCGGGTGGTCCTCACCGCTAGGACCCGTTGTGCGCGGCACAACAAAGTCCTATTGTGGAGGTGAAGTGCAACGGACCATACGGGTGCACCGTACAGGGCCATACTCCTAAGGATGCCCGAGTGATTTCCTATATTTTTAAAAGTATCCTATGTTCATTCGATGCCGAGAATGAACATAGGATACTTTTTATCCCGAAAAATGGGATAGTTTCCGAGATAAAAATATATTTGTCTCAATCTTCTATGTATACAATCTAATCTTCTTCTAAGCAAATTTTACTTGTATCAGAAGATCCCGCTCTCCATACCTTAAATATTATTACATTGTATTTAAAAGTTTCTGAATATTATATATCATTATATTTAAGCTTTAAAACACGAAATTCGAAGTATTAACACAAAACTTCAAAAGGAAGAAAGAAAGAAAGACTTTATTTGAAGAAAATGGCGACTTATACATGTTTACATATTATATATATGTATATATATATATATATATATATATATATATATATATATATATATATACAGTATATTTTCCAAAACATTTCCAACTCTTTCTGTATGAGCATAGTGTTTAAATTATTAAATATAATACGTTCTACCTCATTCTCTTGCAGGCTTAGTCCTATAGATTTATGTTTATCTCTTTTTAGAGTCGCTTTTTCGTTTCATCGAGTCGCAACGATTCTAAAGAATTTTCACTTCAAAAATATAACAAGTTTCCCCAAATTTTGAAACTAACTCACATTTATCACCTGAGAACATCAATCAATTCGATCTATCGAAATTAAATTTGTTGTTTTCATAAAGAAATCATGAGAAAAGTGTTAAACTTATCAATGAATGACATCTTATCCTTATCCTTTCCTCTTTTAAAATAGTTCCGACACATTTTAATACCGCAGGACGGCATAATGATTTTTTTGCGAGAGCTCTATCTAGTAAAATAGTTGAAACGACAATAACATGCGTGGGGAGCAAGTGCACCAAATTTAGTGCACTTTTTTATAGCCGTTTTTGTGCAATTAATGCGTTATCTAGACGTTTATATGATCTAAGGTTATACCTCAATGTGTGTAAGACAGTAAATTATACATAAAGGCCGAGGATGAACATAGGATACTTTTTATCCCGAAAAATGGGATAGTTTCCGGGATAAAAATATATTTGTCTCTCCGTTTGTTATGCTTTTATGGAAAAACTACTGGACTGTTTTGGCTGAAATTCGGTTTATATGTGTAATTTTAATACCGAGAGTGGACAAGGGATATTGTTTATCTCGGATAATAGGATAGATTTATGTAAAGGTTATACCAAAAAGTAGGATAAGTATTTTTGATTTGCAATTTTCGTCATTTTGGGCCTTTTTGTCATTATTGTCCTTTTTGTCATCGTTGTCATTATTGTAACTTTTGTCATTTATGTAGATTTCATAGACGGGGAATAGATAAATAAAACTAGGACGGTTTGAAATAGAGGATGAAAGTTTGGATGAGACCAATCATTTCTCAAGTTTATAGATATAAAAATTCATTGTCTATAAAAAAAAAATGTGATAGTAACTAGATATGTCTTTCTGTTAAGCTATATCTGTTATCGATTTTGCTGTAATTTTGTTTAAATGTAGTCTTAATACCGAAAACGGACATAAATACTTTTCATGCTGGGAGCTGGGATAGTTTGGGATATAAAATGAAATTAATCTTCCGGGTGCAAATAGCACTAACAAAAAAATTTAGTACAATGTAACCCGTATTAACGCCCGCTCTTTAAATAAGAAGCACGCACTGGAGGTTGACCCGCGGCGCAACCGCGGGGTAAACTCTATTACTATGTATATAAAAGTTACATAACAGGTTTGATTTTTTCAAAATGACATATCTCTAAATAAGGACTATACTATTCACTCAATATTTTTTTAATATACTCGTGACAACTATTTCTTTTACATTTTTTCTTAAAGATATTTCTATAATAATTAAATAATAATATTAGCAATAATCATTTAGATTTCAGAAGTTTTATTTTCAATGGGCTCCATGGTTTCTTTTATTGACATGCTCTGTTTGCTATTTGTGCTTTCTTTCACTTCATAATTTAATTTTCCATTACTTTCTTTGCTCATTTTCTGGGCAACTTCAGCATACTTAGCTCTTCTATAATCTAATTTAGCTGCATCAAGAAGTACATTTTGTATTAAATATTTGTTTTGAGGTTGTTTAGACATTAAATCTGGGTATGGGTTGTCTCTCAATTCCAACACAACTTTTTCAATATTCCTTGTGTTTTGTGCTCTTGGTGCATTGATTAATCTTGTGTATGAAAGCTTTGAGTTTTCAAACCTTGGTACTAAGACTTTAAATAGTTTGTGAATTAATTCTTTTTCAAGCAACCAATAGTTAGCTACATCCATTGTTGGTTTATGGCAATCTCCATGCCTGATGGCTTCAGATATAAGCTGTAAAAATATTAACAATAGTTCAATGTTGTTTTCATATAATTTAATTTGTTGTGAACACTAACCTCATGTTCCTATATCTTACCAACCATTCATTTGCCTTACTATCGGTTAAAATTTGACATGAGCTCCATACGAGGAGGGATCAAAAAGTAGTGAGAACGACAAACTCCTTGGTAAGAAAAAATAAATACTGGCAGGCATAGCTCAGATACATATTTGTAATATTAATAAAGAAAAAATTTTCGATTCTCATTGTTTTTTTCTGAATGTAGTCATTTGTTTGCTTCGTGTCAGAACATGTTCTCGAAAATGGAGAAAAACGATGTGCGAGCTGTTATTAAATACCTCTGTTTAAAAGAGTTAACGACGCAAGAGATTCATTGCGATTTGGAGGCAACATTAGGAGAGTCTGCTCCGCCGTATTCCATTGTCACAAGGTGGGTTTCTCAATTTCGAGTAGGGAGAACGAGCACGAAAGACGAACATCGTTGCGGCCGTCCATTGACGTCAGTCGCCCAAGAAAATGTTGCGAAAGTCGAGAAAATTGTATTGAGCGATCAAAGAGTTACCATTCAATATTTAATTCAAGAAACGGGCATTTCATATGGAAGTATTCAATCCAAATTGAAACAATCTTTTAATATGAGAAAAGTCTCCGCAAGATGGGTGCCGAGAATGTTAACCGACAGTCAGAAACAAAATCGACTTGACATTTCGAAGATATTGTTGGACAAGTTTCAAGAAGATTCTGAAAACTTTTTGTCTCGTTTTGTAACAATGGATGAAACATGGGCCCATCATTTTCATCCCGAGACAAAACAGCAATCTTCGTAATGGAAACGGCCATCATCACTGACCCCAAAGAAGTTTCATGCCGTGGCATCGGTTGGCAAGGTTATGGCCTCAATATTTTGGGACTCAGAAGGGATATTGTTGATTGATTACCTGGAGCGTGGAACCACTATTACAGGCCAATATTATACAACTTTAATTCCCAAGTTGACGAATGCCATCAAAAAGAAAAGGAGAGGGAAACTTCGAAGGGGCGTGCTGTTTCATCATGACAACGCACGCGCACACAGGTCGGCAGTTGCGATGGCTGCCATTCAGCAAGCTGGCTTCGAATTGGTTGACCAACCTCCTTATTCAAAAGATCTGGTGCCTAGCGATTTTTATCTGTTCCCTAAATTGAAAGAATACTTAAGGGGAAATAGGTACGAAGACAATAACGAGGTGATGGATGCCGTGGAGAGCTTTTTGCAGGGCCAAGACAAAACTTTTTTTTTAAAGGGATTGAACCCTTGGAGAAACGCTGGACTTGGTGTGTAGAGAGACTCGGAGACTATGTAGAAAAATAAATTATTAAGTTATATAATATTATTTAATAGTTATTATTATATAATAGTCATTATGTTCCATCTCATTCTCACTACTTTCTGATCCCTCCTCGTAGAGGCTAGTAGACCAGGGTATCCAAATATGAAGGATAAAATCTGCACAGGGCATATATATATTATATTTAATTTGACTGCTACTTAGCTATATTCGGTGCAAGAAATTTTAAGTAGTCGGTAGGGGGGAAGGTAAACTTACCCTTTCTGCAACTCCTAGGGTCCGGAGTTCTTGAAATATGTATTTTTGGTAAACATAACCTCACTTATTTTTTCACTAACCTTATTGTGATGGGTGGTGAAAGGTCATGACCAGTGACTAGAGCAGTGATTTAGGTTAGGTTAATTTCAGACTTCAGCTTGCCATGGCAGCGGTCGGTGAGTGCCAGAATTGACTGGTAACCATTTACTATTTATTTCATACACACAATTTATAATTTCGTCTTTAATGGCCGCTATTTTGAATATTTTCATGGTTACTCTTGTAGTGTATGTGAATGTGCTCTGCCGTTTTTTCTTCATTTTTTTATGATATACACTGTTTTTTGGTTCTTTTTCTGTTGATTACTGGCTTTCTTTTTGACTTCATAAGGATTGTTCAACTTTGTGAGTGTAATATTATAACAGACATCTTTCCAATATAGGTGTCACCAACAGCCCCTTGTGCAGAGCATGCCTGGAGGCAGAAGAAACAGCCGCCCATGTCCTGCTTGAATGCGGAGAGGTGGCCCAATACAGGGCAAAGTATCTGGACGCCCCAGGTAGCCTCCGAGAAGTCTTCAGCAACGTCAAGAAACTGGTGGACTTCCTGGAGGAGTTGGGCTGGATGGAGTAAACTCTCATCCACCCTCGCACGCAAAATAGGCGTTTTATCGTTGAGTGGCGGAAACCACCCGCTCGCAGAAGAAGAAGTGTAATATTAGTGAAATAATAAGTGAGGTTATGTTTATTAAAAAAACTAAAGATCTCCGGCCCATAGTGGGTAAGTAATAGGTTGGGGAAAAAAGTCTTTTCGCATATAGTATGTATGAACTTGTAATAAGATCTCTTTGGCTATACCATTTGTATCTGGCTGGTTTTGGTATCACTAAAAGTTTTAATTTTAAAGAAGACAATTCCAAATTTTGCGGAAATTTTGATATCAAAGATCCACATCGCTCTGGTCGCCCTGTTACAGACAAAATTGACGCCATTTTTGAAAAAGTGGAGCAAGATCGGCATGTTAGTAGTTATGATATAGCTGGAGAACTGGGAATAGACCACAAAACGGTTTTCGCGCATTTGAAAAAAGCTGGGTACACAAAAAAGCTTGATATTTGGGTGCCTCATGAGCTCCTTGAAAGAAACCTAATGAACCGTGTACTCATTTGTGATTCTTTATTACGACGTAATGAAACCGAACCATTTTTGAAGAAGCTGATAACTGGTGATGAAAAGTGGATCATGTACGACAAGAACGTGCGAAAAAGATTGTGGTCAAAGGCCGGTCAGGCTTCACAGACTGTGGCGAAACCTGGGTTAACTCACAACAAGGTGATGCTGTGTGTATGGTGGGATTGGAAGGGCATTATTCATTATGAGCTGTTACCGCCAGGCAGAACCATCGATTCTGAACTGTACTGAGAACAACTGATGAGATTACAGCAAAAAGTTGTGAGAAAGCGGCCGGAATTAATCAACAGAAGGGGTATGGTTTTTCACCATGATAACGCTAGACCTCATACATCTTTAGCCACTCAGCAAAAATTGCGAGAGTTTGGCTGGGAGGTGTTAATGCATCCGCCGTATAGTCCTGACCTTGCACCTTCAGATTTTCACCTGTTTCGGTCTCTGCAGAATTCCTTAGGCGGTGTCAGGTTAACATCACGAGAGGACTGCCAAAACCACTTGTCGCAGTTTTTTGATCAGCAGCCCCAAAATTTTTGACAAGATAGTAAAAAGTTATCCAACAAAATGGCACCTACATACTTTAGTCAAATGTAAATAAACTTTATAAAAAAACCTTTTGAATTTTTATATAAAATGCGAAGAAACTTTTTCCCCAACCTAATATGTAAGTATTTAACAAATTAGTTTTATACATATGGATAATATGCAATTTTGATAAGGATACTACGAGATAGTTTTTACACTGATACTTACTCGCTCTGCATACTGGCGAGCTTCATCAGCTCTGTTCACATTAAGCTCAATTCTCTCATACTTTACAAGTCCTGTTACCGTTTTACGTAATTTATCTAACCTGCCTTCGGGACCTTTTGGGTTTTTTAGGTTACGGCGATTTGGACGCACTTTTATACGCAATTTAGAGACTAATTTAGATACATCTGCCTGATTCATGTTTTAAGATTAAAATTGAGACTATAAAAGGAAAAGTGTGGTATTTTGTAAATTAAATTATTTAATTACTAAAACCAAATGTAATAAAAAACTCAAAAACAATGTACTAAGGCTACGTTCCACAAGAGACTCACAATCACAACAACCACGCACATAAACGAGATTTTACCGTTCCACCAATGTTGCCAACTACAAGAAACTAAAAAACAACAACTCACCAATAAAAAAACAGGAGAAAGCAGTAGGTAAAGTATAAAAGGCAGATTTCATACTTTCCTCATATAATTAAAACAACCACCTACTTTTATTAGTTAGCAGGACTCGCATACATTGTTATATTATAATATAGATCACAACATAATAAAAAACAAAAATCAAAGTAAAATTATCTTCCACTTTTATCCTCAATTGTCTCATCTTCAGTATTTTCGGACTCATTTTCCTTTTTAAAATCGTACATTATTTTGTTAAATTTCTTCATGTGCCTTTCTGTGGCTTCAAATGAGTAGAAATCGGTTATTTCGCATTGAGTGTGTAATGCTTCTTTAATAGTGTAATAGGTGACATTGATGCTAATTTAAAAACAGTAAAAAAATTAGGAAAGGAACGAAAACAGGGGGCATCAATGTGAAAACAGCAAAACTACTGTTAAAACAGTAGGGTTTGTAACACTGCGTTCCACCTGCTTGCAGACATTAGAATCACAGACTACTGTGGATAGTCAAGTCAATCATAAACTCTACATGGCGTTACACAAGTAGCTCACAATGATCACGTTCACGACCGTGATTTTTCCCGTTCCACTTGCTTGCGGGCGTCACAATCGTAAACTTAAGTGGAACGGTTATTCGACCCACCTCTTAAATTGGGTCGTTGTGAATGAAAATCATGACATCATTGATGTTTTCGCCACGACCTTAACGACCGCGGTCGCCCCCTGTGGAACAGGAGACGGAGCATTTTGGGCGTTGTGAGCTACTGAAGAAACGCGTTGCTGGTAGAACGGATTGTAAAACGTCGAGGTCATTAACGACGAAATACACAAATGTCATTGGTTGATTTCCAAATCGCGCCTTTTTCAATGTCAACTGATAGAGAGAATTGATGCTCTGTGGGGAAAAGTGACAGGTGCCCAAGTGTGAATAACACGTGTTTGGAAACCTTTCCGTGTTATTTATTGTTTTTCTGAAAATCTCAAGGATTTGTGTTGTGTTTTTGTGTTGGTGGTGGTATTTATTTATTTAAGTATTGCTAAGTATTAATATAATTTACAATGTTGTTCTCCGTAGGAGAGAATGTCTCCCCTGACAAAGGGAGGACTTCTCTTGATAGAGAAATAGATGACTTGGCGGTTTCAGTCCGATCTCCAGATAAAATTGCCCAAAAACCATCCTATAATATAATTAGCCATGATATTCATGAAAAACGCGGCACTCCATGTCCCGCATCTGCATCCGTACAACACACGTACACCAGACCTGGATACGAGCCCTCCTCTGACCTCAATTATTCCGAAGATAACTGTGGTCCCTATGCTATTGTTGTATCTCGTAAGACAGAGAATGACTTACCCAATCTTACTAATACCATGAAAACTCTCAAAATTGCTCGAATTATTTATAACAATAATGTCCCTGGAGTTGATGAAATCCGCAATACTGGCAGAAATAAGACATCCGAATATTTCAAAAACTCTCAAGATGCTAATTCCTTAGTGTCCAATCCCTTATTATCCATTAATAACCTCTCTGCCTCCATTCCACGTTATCGAGTCACCCGTATGGGTGTTGGTCGTAATATTCCACTCGATTGGACTTTAGAAGATTTAGTGACAAAAACTGAATGCAGACCAGGGCTACCATTAGTTATAAAGACGACTCAACAGGAAAAAACGCATAGAAGGTAAAACTGTATGGGAACCCACAGGTACTGTTGTTTGTACCTTCCTGGGTCAAAAATTACCAGAACGTATTTATTGCTGCAATATGTCTCTGCCTATTGAACGCTATACCTTACCAACTATCCGGTGTCACAAGTGTTGCCGCTTTGGACATGTTCGTGACCAATGCCGTTTCAGCCCTCGCTGCTCTCGATGTGCTGGTCCACACGATTCACTATCCTGTAAAGTTCCGGATGACAGAATTTCTTGTTTATTCTGATCAGGTAACCATTTAGCCATAGAATATAAGTGTCCAGAACATTCAAGACAAAAGTTAATCAAAAATGCTATGTCTGAGGATAATGTTAGCTACAGTGAAGCAGCTTTGGCATTCCCAGCAGTTCGTAACCCATATGCAGATATTGTAAATTCTTCCTTCCCAACAAGACCAATAGTTCATAGCAAATTTCGTTCCTATCCAACTTTCCCTCAATCTAACCCTAATAATCATGCTCCAACTTCCTCTTACAAAAAGACAACCTATATCGAGAGACGCCCTCGACATGCTTGAGGAAAATCTTAGGATTCCCATGCACATTCTGAAATTACGTCAAACCCCTCGTCATCTATGCCTAATGGCTGTGCTTTGGGTAATCAATCGCAAACTAATTTAATTCCGAGTGAAAACTTATTAGAACTTTTATCTATGACATTAATAAATATATTCTCCAAGTTTGGAGAAGTTCTACCGTACAACGTTCTTCAATCTGTTCAATCCATAATTAGTACCCTATTAAACACTCTCTCCAAAAATGGCGAAGTTTCTACAATGGAACTGCCACAGCGTAATGAATAGAAACTATGAAATTATTCACCTTTTAAACGAATACAGACCCATCATCTTTGCCATCTCTGAGACATGGTTAAAACCTGGTTCCCTATTTAGGGTTCCGGGATATTCATGTCTGCTAGATGATAGAGATGATGGACGTGCAGGATGTGCTATTCTTGTTAACAGAAAAGTAAGTTTTTCCCAAATCCCTCTCCCCCACATTCTGTTGGTCTCAATATTATTGCTGTCCATGTTTTAACCTATAATATTCTTTTGTTTCACTTTACATTCCTCATCCGAACGCTGAGGTCCTTCAAGAATTATCCTCTATCTTATCCTCTATCAAAACTCCTCTGATTATTCAGAGAGATTTTAATATCCGTCACACCTTATGGGGTGTTCCCTTTTGTGACTCTATCTCTCCGCTATTTCTGGAAATATTAGATAATCTAAATTTATGTATTCTAAATGATGGGTCTCCTACCCGCAGAGTTTCCTCTACTCAAAATATTAGTGCTCCAGATCTAACCCTTTGTTCTCCCCCTTTATCCAGTAAACTATCATGGACAGTTCTTTCATTTACTCACGGTAGTGACCACCTCCCTATTTTAACCTCTTTGTCCGACTCCTGTCGCCCGGCCCTAACATGCCCTCCTCTTCTAAAGTATAGACTCCATAAAGCCAACTGGTACAAATTTTCTTCTTCAGTTCAAATTAAACTAGATTCTATCCCTTCTGTATCCCAGGATAATTTACTTTCTGCCTACTCTGAATTTATAAACATTCTTTCCTCTGCTGCAGCAGCATCTAGTTCATTAAAGAACTCTGCTCGTTCAAAAATCCCCTCTCCAGCATGGTGGGATTCAGAATGCTCTAACATTGTCAAGCAACGTAAACAAGCAGAATCAAAATTTACCTCTAATCCTACACTTTCAAATTTTCTAGACTTTAAAAGAATATTCGCTCATTCCAAGAGACTCTTTCTTAAAAAGAAACGCTCTGGCTGGCAAACATTCTGCAAAAGTTTATCCCCCAGAACGCCTGCATCCTTGATATGGGGAAAGATAAAAGCATTCCGCAAATCTCAATCCGATTCAAATCCATCAATCCATCTCTTGGCATTCTGAATTTTTCAATAAACTTGCTCCCCCTTTTGTTCCATCTAAACCTTGTCCTCCTGACATCTCTTCTTCTGTTTCCGACCCAATGAATTCGGATTTTTCTTTTGCAGAGTTATCAGGTGCCCTTGACCATCTTCGCGATTCGGCTCCAGGCATAGATGGTATCCCTTATTCTTTCATTTCAAAATCATCTAACTCTGTTAAACTGTATTTCCTTAACCTAATTAATTTCTTTTTTCTATTTGGTTTTACCCCTTCCCCTTGGAAAGCTCAAATCATTATTCCAATATTAAAGCCAGGCAAAAACCCTTCGGATCCAAACTCATATTGCCCTATCGCTCTCTGAGGAGAGAGCCTTAGCCTTGCCTTAGCAAAAATTTTGGAGCATCTCATTAAAAATCGTTTGGAATGGATTGTTGAGAATCGTGATCTTTTACCTAGAAGTCAATTTGGGTTTAGAAGAGGAAAAGGGACTATGGACAGCCTAAGTCTACTCACCACAAACATCCGAGCTGCATTTTCACTCAATGAACATGTTGTTGGTATATTCT
Organism: Dendrolimus houi; assembly: GCA_039645545.1. NCBI lineage: Eukaryota > Metazoa > Arthropoda > Insecta > Lepidoptera > Lasiocampidae > Dendrolimus > Dendrolimus houi. Next base: position 14,630,569 of record CM077132.1, read on the forward strand.
TAGATATATCATCTGCATATGACAGCGTCAATCTACATTTACTCAGGAAGAAAATGCTCAATCTGAGTATTTTAGTGAGAATGGTAAACATCATATGCGAAGTGTTCATAGAAAGATCCATTATGGTCCGCTCCTCCGATGGTAGTGTATGTTATCCTAGGCTTGTGTGGAAGGGTCTTCCCCAAGGATCCGTCCTCAGTCCTATCCTTTACAATATGTATACTGCAGATTTAGACACCTCCGTCAACTGTTTTTGCAACATCTTACAATACGCCGATGACATCGCTTTATATGCCTCATCGAAGTCATTCTCAGATATTAACTCTCGCTTAAACTCTGCTCTCCATTATCTTAACACATGGCTATGGCTCCAAGATCATGACTTATCACTTTCTCATTTAAAGAGTAAAGCAGTTATTTTTTCCCGATAAAGAACTTTCCCCACCCTTGACATAATCGTGAACAATAACCCTATTGAAGTCGTTAATTGTGTGAAGTTTTTAGACATGTATTTGGATTCAAAGCTTACAGGTATACCCCATCTCAAATATGTCTCTGAGAAAGCAGAAAAAAATATTAATATTCTAAGAGCTCTCTCTGGAGTTAAATGGGGATCTCACCCTTATAATCAAAATCTCTTGTATAATGCAATAGTTAGGAGTCACTTTGATTATGGGTGCTTCGTACTAGAACTTTGTAATAAACTAGCATTGACCAAAATTGACCGTATCCAAGCTAAATGCTTACAAATTATCACAGGCACCATGAAGTCGTCTCCTACTAATGCCCTGCAAATCGAATGCCATGAACTGCCTTTCGCCCTACGTTGTTTGCTGACCGATACTTTTATAAAGCTCTAGAGCTGTCAAACCATCCCATTATTGAAAGCCTTAATAGTCTATCTGACTTAACTTCTTCCTCTCCCTATTGGAATCACAAGAGTCTTCCCCTACTAGTTAAATCTTATAATTACAAAATCCTCTCATCTCCAATTTTTCAAAATTACAGGCACCCTTTATTTGAAATTAATTTTAATATGCTGCTGTTTCAGCCTAAAATCATATTCAAATTTGGTATCGAAAAACATAGCCCTGTTGCTAATCAATTATTCAATAATATATTACTTGAGAAGTGGCCTGACTGGATTCCAATTTTTACAGATGCCTCTAAATTAACCCCAAATGGTCCTATTGGTGCAGCTGTATGGATTCCCAAATATAAAATCATCCTCAACTATAAAATCCCCCCTTATAGTTCTGTTTTCACAGGGGAGTCTATTGCTATACTCGAAGCCTCTCTTTATATTGAATCACACAGAATCAACAAAGCGATAATTTTCACTGATTCCTTGAGCTGTTTACAAGACCTTTCAAAGCCGCCTTTTCATTCTAAAGATATATCCCCTATCTCCCTACAAATGAAAGCTGCTTTCTGCCGATGCTATGATATGGGCTTAGAAGTTGTTTTAGCATGGATTCCCGGTTACTCAGGAATCAGTGGAAACGAGACTGCTGATAATTGTGCCAAACTTGCTATCTGCTCAGGTTCCAATAATTTCAATAAATGTTTTCCTAGGGACCTTCGAGCCATATCTAAATCACAAATGATCAATTCCTGGAATGATTCTTGGCAACGATCCATCCAATCTACCGGCAAATTTTACGGCGAACTTCAACCCCATTTATGCCAATCCCCATGGTTCTTCCGATTCCGCAATCTCCCCAAAAAGATAACTTCTGCCATTTTCGCTTAAGATTAGGACACATATGCAACCCAGTATTTTTGGCTAAAATCAGGGTACGAGATCATTCCCTGTGTGAATGTGGCCTTGACGAAGGAACATTAGAACATATATTCTTTTACTGTCCAAAATTATCTATGCCCTTATATGACCTTCTTCCCCCTGACCTTCCTCGTCCCATTAATATTAACTTCTTATTAACCTTAGTATATAGTAAATATGTATATATCCTATCTAGATTTTTACGCTTAATAATATATTTTTATAAGTAGTTAGTTTAATATGACCGTTTGTGTTGTCTTGTCCTCAGGTTACCAGAACAAGAATACCGTCCATCAAAATTTATCTTTTTTAGCTTCCTATATTTAACACCTGTCACTTTTACTCTGACATTGGCAAAATCAATACCAAAGGTGTTGGAGCCAGTACCAACAAAAATAGAATAGAATAGATGCTCTGTGGTCAACGCCCACTTCGACCCACCTCTGGACAGTCATCATTGTGAGCGCCTTGTGACGACGTCCTTAGTGACGTTTTCGCCGCGACCATAGCAATAGCGGTTGCCTTGCCTGGAACGGCAGATGGAGCATTTTGGGCGTAGTGAGATATGCGAGGAACGCGCCGAAGAAGTTTTTGGCGGGAACTCAAAAGTAATGTTGTGTTGTGCTATTTTAATTTATAAAAATGGTAAAATGAACAACAGTTGTCAGATCTACAACAGGCTAGAATACGTAAATATGTTATCTGTCAATAATGTTATATTCATTTACAGTGTTACTTTTAACGCTATATTTAAGACGCATTAGGTCACAATCATTAACGTTATCGCAGGTGAAGCCCAAGCATAACAAAAAAAATGTAGTTTAGTGTCTTTAGAATCTTTAACCTGATTATTAGCAAGGTGGCATTAAGCATATAAGCTTTATCAGTGGTGGGAACAACTGAGAACTGAGAGCTTTGTTGTTTTAAATATTTGCCGACGTAAGTGACAAAAACTAGGAACATTACCAAAATGATGAAAATGACTAAAATGACCAAAACGATCAAAATTACGAAAACGATATAAGTAAAAAACAACACCTGTCCCGCTTTCTGGGATAACCTTTACATAAATCTATTCCTTTTCCGGGATAAAAAGTATCCTATGTCTATCCTAGATATTAAACTTACACATACACCGAGTTTAAGCCAAATAGGTCCAATAGTTTTTCCGCGAAAGCGTTACAAGCAAATAGAAAATATACTTTTATCCCGGAAACTATCCCAGTTTCGGGATAAAAGTATTTTATGTTCATCTTTGGCATTAGAAAATATACACACCAAGTTTCAGCCAAATCGGTCGAGTAGTTTTTCCGTAAAAGCCTAACAGACAGTTACTTTCGCATTTATAATATTAATAGTGATGAATAGTGAAGCAATACTTAAATTGGAATTAGATCTGTTAAAGATAAAAATAGCAAATTTGGAAGATATAAATAAGAATTAAATCCAAGTCAAAATAAAAAGTAAAAATTTAAGTTTAATTTAATTTAAAATCACCTATTAATAAAGGCAAATAAACCGGTAACTGGCCGAAATTGGGTGGTAATAAAATTCTTACGAATAGTAGTATTGACAACTAGTGGTTATAATATAGAAAGACTTCATCTGTCATTTCCATATTAATAGTGGTAGACTATTTGTATCGGTATTGTATCGGTCAGAAAATCTCTCTCATGGGTAATAGTAGTTTCATGTGTAACCAGCTACGAATGGTTTATTATAGAAACATCAGTAGAGTTACCAGGCGTTAATATTCTAACCACCGCGCCGGTAAGAAAAACGAATCGTTTCTGCAATATAGAAACTGGCCAAAAATCTGTAGTACTTAATGTTACTTAACGCACTTGTGTCTCAAATGACGTATCGTACCGGAAAACATACACCACTTAGGCTGAGCTGAATGAGCATATTATCACAATCACACCACATTTTAAGGGTGAAGGAAATCACCGTAATGAAATTTGTTCATCGAGATAACTAATGTGACAAACCATTACAACGTATTCCCCAAAGAGAGTTGGCAACAAAAACCCGCGTCTTATGCGTCCAAAGCTGGGTATGCACATTGCTCGGACGCGTCCGTCAACTGCGGCTGACGGACGCGTCCCGTAATGTGTGGGCACCTTTACATAAAATGTTAACTTTTTCTAATAAAAGGAAATTAGCAGAAACTAGAAGAATTTATGGCTACGTTCCATCAGGGACTCACAACGACCACGTTCACGATCGCTATTTTTCCCGTTCCACTTGCTTGCCGGCATTGCAATAGTCAACCCAAGTGGAATGGTTATTCGATTCACCTCTTGACATGGGTCGTTGTAAACGTGTTGTGTGATCGAAAATGATGACTCATTAGTGACGGTTTCGCCACCACCAAAACGACCGCGGTCGCTACGTGGAACGGCTAACGGAGCATTTTGGGCGTTGTGAGCTACTGGTGGAACGCGCTGTATGTTACAGGGGCTAGATTCATAAATTAAATCTGGTCATTAACGTCAACGTCAAATCAATTAATTTTTGAGTGACTATAGAGATTGACCACTGACTTGTTTTGTGAACTTGTTTATAAACTTCTAATAAGTAATAAGAATTTGATTTTTGAAAGCAAGTTTCAGTAATGAAGTAAGAGTTTCTTACGCATATAATTTAGTTAATTAGTTTCTTCATCCTTAACTTTAGTTTTAAATTTAAATCAATGGCTTCGACACATGTTAATTCAAAAGATGCTGGTGTTTACGATCTTCTCACCGAGCTTTGCACTAAAACTGCTTCAAAACACTGTACTCAAAGCAGAGTTTCACGAAAGCGGCTTGTTATTAAAATGCGATCCCACGCTTATGAACTTATTTTAAAGAAATCTGTACAAGAGTTACCAGTAATCCAAGGAGAACCTATTATTGACCTTTTGTCTTACTATTTCGTTTCTCAACAAAATGCAAAGAATGTTTCTGAGTACAGAAGATCAGTTGATTTAAAAAAAATGATTAGCACTATCCGTAGTACTGATTTTGGTGATAGTAAGGATCATGTATACACCATGTTAAGGTTTCTTATTGCACTAAAAAATTCTGTCAATGAAGATTGTTCTTCAGAAACATATCAGGTAAGGCACATTATAATTACCTAATAAACAGTGATATATTGTATATAAGTATTATTTAGCGCCAACTGGATTAGTTCATATAAATTTTACATGTAATCACATGAAAACCAACTTAATTTGTAGGATAAATAGTTCTCAAAAGACTGGTTAGTCAAATTAATATTAAATCACTATATTTGTATATTAGTAACAACACATTTTGTGGGTCTTTCTGTGAAGTGTAGATTGAAAATAATGCTTGGGTAGATTTTTTGCTTTAAGTATATCTGATTGAAACTTACCAGACAACTTAATAGGAAGCCGGATTATGCATAGGAAAAAGGTATGTCAATGATTGACTGATGCTCATATAGCTTTTATGCACACCCTTGACACCTCACATTCCTTGCACAGCCTGGCTCACTATAAGTTCCAAGTATAATATATAAATAAAATTTTGTATAAAACTAAACAGATTCCAATTATTGTATAGTAATTTTAACTGGGCACAAAATATAGTTATGATCTTTTACATGTTGTTTGTCTATGTCAGTATGGCAATCCCATTGGATTGCCATACTGACATAGACAAACAACATACATACATACTGATATATAGGTATAAAAACTTATTCAGCTCACTAATCTATGTGTAGTTTTAAATTACATAGTTTCTATATATTGTATATTAAATTAACAATAATAATAATCTATACAGATAAATAAAATTGGAGTGTCTGTTTGTAATGCCAAAATAATAGCTTTTTACTAAATATGTATGGAAGTATATACAGTCCTAATTTAAAAATTTTTTTTTTTGTTTTATTAATTTTTTCCAAATTTCGATACTGCAATAGTACAGTTATCTTAGTAGATGTGGAATTGGACTTTTTAACTTATAAATATGTAACTTTTCAGCTATTTCTTTTATAATTTTTAAATGTACATGTTTGGTTTTAATTCAAGAAACCGTTCACATTTGGTATGTTAAATGAAATGCTACCGAAGCCAAAAAGAGAGTCATTTGGTTCACCACAGCCATATCCATACTACCCATCTTATATTTTTGAGCTGCCATTTTTGCTGAGAAGACAAGGAGCTGCTTTAGACTACCAAAAATCACAAACTTATACTGAATATACTGTTGAGAGCTTTGATTCTAGATCTTGTAAGTATAGATTAACGATTTTGAGATTGTAAATAATGAAATATTTTTCATAAATTCTTTGAATGGATGACCTAATAGTTTTAGAAAAAAATGAACAGACTTATGAAATCTGTTACATATGAATGTTATGAATGTTTTTTATATTATGTGTTATATCAGGGTTGAACATGGGATAGTTTTAATACTCCCTATATTTAAAAAAAATGTAGGGGTTCAACATACTGGGAGACGGCCCACATGATGGAAAGTGGTTATTATCACCTATGGACATTTGCAGCACCAAAGGTGCTACAAATATGCTGCTGCTCTTTTAAGTGGGACTGGGACCTGGGTTTGAGTTGGTTGGTTGAAAATGGGTTCATGGGTATGGTAAATATGAGTAAAAATACTTTCTACAGTATACAGATACAAATATCATGCAAGCAAAGTTATACCTGCTTCAGGCAATAAGAAAATGCTGCCTGTAATATGTCTTTAATATTTTTTTACTGTTCAATGCCCCTTTGGGTTATTATGTGATGTACCTAGTCTTGCCATAAATATTGTAACAAAGAAAAAAAAATTTCTATTGCAAATAACATTTATAAGTTTTACAGTGTATTAGTTTAATACATAAATATAAAACAATTTAAAATATAAAAAGCTTATTTGAAGTGGTCTCCATTGGCTGCAATACAGTCCTTTAAATGCTGAGGCAAGTTATCAATAGAAGCACACACTCTTTCCATTGGAAAATTCTTCATTGCAGATCATATGAATAGTTTTAGGGACTCCAAATTATCATGGCGTTTAGAGCAAGCTGTATTCTCTAAAACTGACCATAAATCATAATCCAGCGGATTAAGATCGGGACTAGACGACGGCCAGTCTTCAGCTCTGATGAAGTGCGAAATGTTTGTTTCCAACCAAGATATCTTGATACACTTGTGCCAATGTTTTGATACCTTTTTCACAAAAATATGGCTCAGTCACTCCTTCATAGCTAACACCCCACCAAACCATCACTGAAGACGGATAATGCCCACGTTGCACTCTGTCGACTAATTGAGAAGCTTCCTTAGAGCTTTGAGCATAAATACGTTCATTTTGTTTGTTAAAATGTTGCTCAATTGTAAAAATTTCTCATCCATAAACAAAATTTTTCTGTGACCTCCCTTTGCTTACCGCTGGACCTACTGAGTTGTTTCGATTTTACCACCCTATTCTTTTTTAAATTATGAGTTAAGAAATGAGCAGTGCGTCTCATATAGGCTGCAAGTCCTAAGTCATCTTTTAAAATACGTGACATGGTTCTAGGTGATATCTTCATCTCCCGAGATAAAATCTTTTGCTTTCGGACAGGATTTCTTCGAATTCTTTCCCACACTGCTTTGACCACCGTTTTCGTACAAACACTACGTGGAAGGCCAGATCTTTTTCTGTCACAAACGGAATAGCCCAGTACACAATCATTTGACTAATACCAAGCGTATGGAGAGTTTTAAAAATTGCATTTGGCTCCATACCTACTTTGTGTAATGCAATCACAGCGATTCGGTTCTCTTTATCGCCCCACTCCATTTTAATATCGCAAAATGTTGTACAATGTATTGGCGCCAAAATGAGAAAACACAATGAACAATCATATAAAAATGACAGATTCCAAATTCAAATGTAATATTTTGTTTCTTTTTAATTGTAACAGTATTTATGGCCAGACTAAGTATAGCCTGTTTGCTTTTTCAGTAGATAGACTGTCAAAAACTAAAATAAATAAATATATAGGCAAATATTTACCTACTTCAGGAAAGAAAAGAATATTATAAAGCTGTTACAGTTTGAGAATGGATAAGAACAAAGAAAACATTTACCCCAGAAAGGCACACTTTTGTGGGAAACAGTTCAAAATTTGCACAAGCAAAGCAGGGCGCAACGCCATATGCTATTTAATAGGTTGGGGAAAAAGTCTTTTCGCATATAGTATGTATGAACTTGTAATAAGATTTCTTTGGCTATACCATTTGTATCTGGCTGGTTTTGGTATCATTAAAAAGTTTTAATTTTAAAGAAGTCAATTCCAAATTCAAATTAGGAAAATGTGTGATTTTCATTTGTTTTTCTTATTGTTAAAATGAGTGAATCTAATGAAGAAATTCGATACATTTTAAAATTTTACTTCATAAAAGGTAAAAATACAACATAAGCCGCGAAAAAATTTGTGATGTTTATGGACCTAATGCAGTATTTGTGAGAGTAGCGCAAATTTGGTTTAAGCGTTTTCAATCCGGAAATTTTGATATCAAAGATGCACGTCGCTCTGGTCGCCCTGTTACGGACAAAATTGATGCCATTTTTGAATAAGTGGAGCAAGATCGGCATATTAGTAGTTACGATGTAGCTGGAGAACTGGGAATTGACCACGAAATGGTTTTGGCGCATTTGAAAGAAGCTGGGTACACGAAAAAGCTTGATATTCGGATGCCTCATGAGCTCACTGAAAGAAACCTAATGAACCGTCTACTCATTTGTGATTCTTTATTACGACGTAATGAAACCGAACTATTTTTGAAGAAGCTAATAACTGGTGATGAAAAGTGGTTCACGTACGACAAGAACGTCCGAAAATGATCGCGGTCAAAGGTCGGTCAGTCTTCACAGACTGTGGCGAAAACCGGGTTAACTCGCAACAAGGTGATGCTGTGTGTATGGTGGGATTGGAAGGGCATTATTTATTATGAGCTGTTACCGCCAAGCAGGACCCTCGATTCTGAACTGTATTGCGAACAACTGATGAGATTAAAGCAAAAAGTTGAGAGAAAGCAACCGGAATTAATCAACAGAAGGGGTGTGGTTTTTCACCATGATAACGCTAGACCTCACACATCTTTAGCCACTCAGCAAAAATTACGAGAGTTTGGCTGGGAGGTGTTAATGCATCTGCTGTATAGTCCTGACCTTGCACCTTCAGATTTTCACCTGTTTCGGTATCTGCAGAATTCCTTAGGCAGTGTCAGGTTAACATTACGAGAGGACTGCCAAAACCACTTGTCGCAGTTTTTTGATCAGAAGCCCCAAAATTTTTGACAAGATAGTAAAAAGTTATCCAACAAAATGGCACCTACATACTTTAGTCAAATGTGAATAAACTTTATAAAAAAACTTTTTGAATTTTTATATAAAATGCGAAGAAACTTTTTCCCCAACCTAATATGTAATAATGACTGCTTTTTTTGTAAAAACTATTTCATTTACAAAATGAGTATTTTATATTGTATACTTCACTGTTTAAGAGATTTTTTTACAATTAATATAATTAGGAAATTTATTTCACAGTTTTAGTGGATGCAAACACTGCATCACATCCTCATGGAGCAAGAGAATTGAAGACTTTTCTTAGTCCAATGTCTTTAGCCTCAATGACATCCACACACCTATCACCATATGCAGAATCAGGCATATTTAATTACCCAAGACTCACTGCCCCAAGAGGTTTGCAATTACCAAACTTATCTACTGATGTTAATGTGAAGGTAATTTTAGTCCCATGTTATTTTAAATCATGAATCTTTAAATTAAAATAGTGTTACTTCCTTTTCATACTTTAGGTTCAACACATTAGGGTTCCATAGCCAGCCACAACCATAACAAGTTGGTAACTGATCTATATTGTAAACCTTCCATGTACATTGTCGTCTGGTTTAAATTAATGAAGCCCACAAGGCTGTTTTCACAGATTCACATTATGAATATGACAAGTATCAAATTAGTGTAGAACTTTAAGCCATATCTTTCAACTACCGGTATATCTAGATATGTGCCAATTTCACTAAGTGATTCTCCAAAAGCCTTAAAAAGGCCATCAGATCATCTCTAAATTTGGTGTTTTGAAATTAGATTACTGTCTTATTTTAGGTATCAGAAGTAAGTACAAGTATTAAGACAGATGTGAAGGAAGTATACAGAGCGAAACACGAAGATAAATCTGTTGATATTTGGGAACTTGCCATGCAAATTGATAAGGATGTCCCAGAAGATATATGGGAAATTGTATGTAAGTTTATTGTAATCATATTGACCTACCTATGGAAAGCCGTGGTAGCTCATTGTATATTAATGTGTAAAACTTGACATGAAGGTGCAGTTTGTATAGTGCTAAAAATTTAATTAGTGATATCACAAAAAATAAAAACTGGAGGCAGCTGCCATGATATGTAACCAAAGGTTGAAACGTTTTTTCAGTGTCCTATAGTCATGTGGGGTGTCGTTAATTGAGAAAACAACAATGTTTCATACTAACTTATTTTATAAAGTCAACCAATGGCGGAATCTTAGCTTCCAGAATCCTGAAAATGTGTCCATACAAGGGGTATTTTCAACACATTTTCAACTCTTAGACTAGGACATAGAAAATTCTGAAAAATTAAGCTTGTAGAGCTTCAAAAATAAGCTTGTAGAGCTTCAAAAATAAGCTTGTAGAGCTTCAAAAATACTATTCCTATAAATTATTTTGTACAATATCTATTCAGTAGTTTTTGAGATATGGAGTTTTTTTGATTGAATTTTTTTTATAATTTCATACCCAAATATCGGAAACTGAATGTTTGTCACCTCTATGCAACCCTGCAACCCTTTCATTGTAAACAGCCTGTCAACCATTATGCAATTTTTTGAAAATGATATAGAGAAAGCTATAGTATGAAATATTTTTATAATTCCAGCAAAACTACCACCAATCAATGAAAGGCAATTAATAGCTACGTCTTCCCGTGAGATGGCGTTGTGGAGGGAAACTTATGCAGGCATGATGTCCCATTTGCGTGTTGTGTCAGAGAAACAATTCATTAGGCATATCATGTATTTAATTAGTAAGTAAAACTAAAAAAAAACTGGGATAGACTATATAAACGATGGAGAACAAGATACATTTTTTTTAGATATCTGGTCTGTTTGTTGGTTTGTTTGTTTAGACTTAAAATCTGCGCTACTTTTTACCCTGGGAATGCCGCGGGAATTATTTAAAATGACCAGGTTAAAAATTCCAATGCGTTTTTTTACCGTTTCATAACAAATTTTTCGTAATAAAATGTCTGATACTTTTTATCCCGGGAATCCCGCGGGAATTTTCTCAGGAGCGGTTTGTAGTTGTCCGGGTGCATAAAAAATAGCTTATTCCAACACAGTTTTCACTAAAATTATAGTTGCGGTACTTTGTGTCTCGGGATTCCCACGGGAATATCAAGTCAAGCGTTGACGAAGTCGCGGCATATCCTAGTAAATAATAAAACTTAAAATCAATTTAAAAATAAAATTTTATATATTACGATAATAAATGGAAAAATCTTATAGATACTCTATATGGGGTAAAATGTGTACTTAATATAATCCGATATTTCTCTGTAAGTGAATAATAATTATCAATTCTTTTGAGAAATAAATGTCTTAAACCACATGTGTTAATGATAGTAATAAATCAGCAGACATATAGTTTGATGACCTTTGTAATCGAGTGGCTATGCTTTGCCGGCTAAGGTTTCTAGAACTCGGGGGCTCCGTTTTTGGTTCCTGGTATGGTAAACTTCGTAAACGAATTTATGGCTATTTAATATGGTCTGGGTGTCTGGAATTAGCCCGAGTGGTCCTTGCATATTACCTATAAGACTTGTGCAGTTTACGGATATATGTTGTATGTCTGCCGATTAAAAAAAGGACAGGCAGCGAGAGTGCGATTTCGTATTTACACACTGCTCTCGTGCTGACGCACAACAGCATTTACAATGTATTGATGTTATTAACGTCTTGCATAATGGTGATTATTCTCTTTTGTTTGACATAACGATTCAAAAAACCCAAATCATTTTATAAATTTAAAATATTTTGATGTCTGTCTTTTCCTGACGTCTGATATAGGAGCAGTATGTAAACTCACTGCTTGCGATGCTGCTGCAGAATTTTTTTAAAGAATTATTTTAGACAGTGATAGCAGGAGCGGCAGAGGCTGGATGTAAACGGAGCCTTCTTTATACTTACTTACTATGGAGAGTATAACTGTTTTTCAAATAAATGAAGTGCTAAACTTACTTTCTTGTATTACAGTTGGTGTAGAAACGAACTCTTTTCCATTCAACGAAGAACTAAACTGTTTTGAAATGAAAGAAAACTTAATTCTCGAAGGAATATCAAAGGAACACATCAAAGGGTATATATCAGATTTATTGTTGATCGGGACATATTATAGAAGGCTTTACAAGTTTGCTTTTAATCAAACACTTGAAGATCACTTTTGTAGTAATGGCTTAGTATATGAAGTAAGTGTGACTTTTTTTTGTAATTTCTTTTGTCTATAATAAATATTCTATAATAATAGCTCATAAATGTGCCACTGCTGGGCTCGGGCCTCCCATTACAGGAGAACGGACAGTATACCACCCCACGATTATCCAAGGCGGTTTGGCAGGTTTGACACATCGGTTATCCCGATGTGCAGGTTGCATCACAATCTTTCCTTCACCGTTGTTAACATGTGGTAATTGTAACAATATACACATTAGGTCAGAAAACTGCCTAAGAGGGGCATGCGTTCCGTCAGGTCGAACCCCCGCCCTAGGAGTTTGGGACGCGTGCGGTAGTCATTACGCTACCACGACTTTTGTCTACTATTAGACAATTAGGCATGTACCATTGTCTTATGTCGGGAATAAGCAACTTATTCCCGACATAAGAAAATGGTACCGGAGGGTTCGGCGAAATAAACTACTGCATAACGCAGGAGATAACACTTTATTGCACACCAAAATATACAAATTAAACCATATTTACAGAATTTTCTAGGCAATACAATAGGTGGCCTTATCGCTTAAAGTGATCTATCCCAGGTAACCTAAATTCTAGGAGCTCCTACGCTTATCTGGCGATGTAGGTGGTGTAGAAAATTGGAGCAATAGATATGTAAATAAAAATGTGATTAAGATCTGTTCAACTGTTTTAGTCGTAGAAAGCTAAGAAACAGAGTTACTTTTGCATTTATATAACTGATATCACTTTCAGGCGGCTAGAGAGGTAATAAGGCGTTATCTATTAGATTTTCGTCTGTTAGCAACTGAAATATATGAAGAATGTACAAAGACCAGTGCTGAGGATGTGAATTGTATGCCAACATTGCTACAAATATTATATCATTTGGAACCTTTGAAATACGAGATAGAAACGATTGTATCTATCTACAAGATGATCGATACAGGTGAATCTCAATAATTTGCTCTTACTTCTCCTACTTGAAATTAGCCCATAATAGTGCCTACTTTTTCATCTAATATTATGATTCGGTACATTATGTATTATCTACAATCCACCTTAGCTAAGCGTGGCTGGGTTTGTTTTGCTCTAAAAACAGGGAAAGTTTATCTGCTGTGTCTGTACATTAAATTTATTTAAAAAAAAACAACTGGAATGGACAGTTATAAGAACACGATGCAATTTTTTAAATTTCTTGTCTGTTTGTTCGGAATTCACGTAAAAACTACTGGGCCGATTTCGATGCGGTTTTTGCTGATCGATAGCTAATTCTTATACTTAAACTTTGCGCTGCTTTTTATCCTGCGGTTTTCGCCGCAAAATTTCTGGGCTAGATTTAAAATGGCCAGATTAAAAAAAATCGAATTAATCGATCGATAGCAAATTTAATGTGTAAAAATGTGTGATATTTTTTTATTCCGGGAATCCTGTGGGAATTTTCCCGGAAGCGGTTCAAAGTGGTTTGGGTGCATAAAAATTATTCCGACACAGTTTTCACTAAAACTATAGCTGCGGTATCTTGTGTTCCGGGAATCGCGCGGGAATTTCAAGTCAAGCGTGGATGAAGTCGCGGGCATATACTAGTTTACTAATATTTATGTGGAGTAGTATGAAAGAAGAATACTAGGAATCACAATCGACCCGTAAAAAACAAACTCTGAAAACCTCCTAAATACTACTTGAGTAAATGGCACCATAGATCATTTTTCTCTTACTTTCTGAGGTTTTATTGTTTAAAACCTTGAAGTATGGAGAGAGAGAGAGAGAGAGAGAGAGAGAGAGAGAGAACAAGGACAACAAGGAGAGTATCTATGAATATAGTAATCTTCATAGCGCTAATACTTTAAAAAATAACAGATGATGAGTACAAGTCTATAAATGATTACTTAGTTAAAAATCGACTACAATAGCTATAGTGTACAATATTTCGGTTTATATTTGCTAACTTCACTCCGTCATTGAGACTAGGAGGAGACAAAGAGAAGTGTGCTAAGTAGCTTGCAATGGTGCTATAGTAGCGGCCCCAATTTGGTGCCTTTGGCCGAACATTTTTTTAACACAAATTTTGTACTCTTTGGCTCTATACACCATTTTTAAAACGCAATCTTTTAAATCAAATCCGCAAGGTTTTAGGGTTGATTTATGAGTATTACAGGTAAGTTTGTCCTGCTCAATTATATATTGTTCCTAGTTTTCTTTTTCGGTGGTACAAAAGATTTCCTTCGCCATATCAATTTGAACTTTGTCCTCACCCTGACTAACAAACGTCATATACATTTATTTCTACTAGTGGTCGCCCTTGGTTGAAATTCGACCATAATAATTTGTTGTTAAAGACTATAATTTCTATAATCACAGATTTCGCCAAGGCAACAGTAAACAAAGGAGTATATACGCGTGTGTGTGTCAAATACATGGTAGTGTGTGTAATGTTATTTTTTAATTGATTTAATGCATTTTTATGCATAATTTTTAAAAAATATTAGCGTTTGTCGCTGCTTCTCTATATAAACTGTGTGCGAAATTTCATACTCCTCCATCTATAATATATAGATTAACAATATTTATCTTTAGTGGAGATAGTCTAAGTTATTTGTTTTGTTTTGTCCACAGGTCTACAGGAAACCTTAACTGTAATATTGATACCAACTACATTTTTATTTTTTCAATAAGCTTAATTTGCTAACTTATATTTACCTGCCATTTTTTGTATTATCCAGTTATTCACTTGATATTGGCAAAATCAATGCCAAAGGCGTTGGAGCCAGCTTCAACAAAAATAGATAGATGTAATTAGTTTCTTCTGAATTTCAGACCCAAAAACGTCGATTCCTCACGGCGCGGAGCTAATGTCATACCTTTTTAGTGAAATATCACTCGTCACTCACAAGAAGACTGCACTCACTATGTTCAATTCATTGGTGACCATTTGCAGGGTTTATTTCAAGTATGTTATTAGCTATAGGAGTAACTAAGGCCTGATTTATATTTTCACTACTAGGACATGCCCCTGACTTCGTCCATGCTTGACTTGATATTCCCGGGACACAAAGTACCGCAGCATTTAAAAAATAATGCAAGCTACCGTTGCAGTGAGAACTGTATCGAAATAAGCTAATTTTTACAACAACAACTATATTCTACAAAATTCTCGCGGGCTTCACAGGATAAAAAATAGCGCAGAGTTAAGTCTTAAGAATTTAATTTTATAAAATTTAAGCCTAAGAATTTGCTGTCGATCAGCGAAAACCGCATTGATATCAGCCCAGTAGTTTTTTTTTTAATTTTTTTTATTAGAATCTCCAACAAAGGATACAACACATAACAGATTTATAAATATACACAACCTTAAATTTTTAATCAATGTGCTCCTTCAATTCCTGGCGACCACGACATGCGTAAAAACTAGTCATATAAATTTAATGTGTTAATATGTTAATAATACTTATATAGAAAGCTAAACAATATAATATTATATATTCGTGATAGTGATAGTGTACAGAGATATCATCAGCCTTTATCAAGCAGACTGTAATACCTTTCTCAAGAATATAGTATTTGTTCCCAAAACAGGATCAATGTTGTTGAAATTACGGTTACAGGTATCACCAATTCTGGTGAAAACAGAGTTCTGTCCGTAGTTAGTACTACGGCATGCAGTATGCAGCAGTTGTGTGCGTCTTGTCCGACGCACTATGCATAATACAGCAAACCCAGTTTTTACGTGAATCCCGAATAAACAGACAAGAACTCTCAAAAAAATTGAATGGTGTTCTCCATCGTTTATACAGTGTATTCCAGTTGTTTTTTTTTTCTAAATAGCGTCAAACAGACACGCATTCATACAATTTTATGATATTATAGATTTAAGAAGCGGGTTAACTTGTACTGGCGAGTTATGTCCTAACTGTTTAAACGGAAATTTACCAATTGAGTAATAAGTTGTCGATAAAGTTATACGTTTGTTTAAATGATGATAAAGTCTGATTTACACTTACATACATTAATTGTGTACATATACTTAATATTAAGCCTAGCGATTTCACATATTCATAAAATGTATTATTATGTATGTATTATTAAAGGATACATGTTTATTATATTATTACTTAATATTTTGAGTTGTAAGTGTAAAATTTTAATGATGTAGTTGTTTGTGGTTCCTATAAAATAAAAAAGAAACGGGTTAAATCGTGAAACTGGCAAGTTAGGCCTTATCATCGTTTGGACAGAAATTCGTCGGTTTAGTAATAAGTTGTCGATTAATAATTGATTTATATATATTACTAATAGCTTCTGCCCGCGACTTCGTCGTTTGGAATAGTTTTAAAAAAAGTATGTTAAAAAAACCCCCGATTTTGAAACATTCTTCATTGGCGCTCCGCTCCTATTGGTCTTAGTTTGATGATATATAGTCTATAGCCTTCCTCGATAAATGGGCTATCTAACATTGAAATAATTTTTCAAATCAGACCCTTAGTTTCTGAGATTAGCGCGTTCAAGCAAACAAACAAACTCTTCAGCTTTATATATTAGTATAAGATTAATTCACTTGCCTTACTATAATTTGAATCTGACATTACTTGTATGGAGCTTACGTCAAATTTTAACCAACAGTAAGGCAAATGAACGGTGAGTAAAATATAGGAACAGGCCATAAGCGGATGGTTCGCAAAAGGACGATAAGGGCTTAGCTCGTCAGTTTCTCAAGTACTGGCTTCAAAACTAATCTAAATATAAATCAGGCTTGTTGTTAAAAAGGAAACTCATAGTTTCACTCTGACATCTGTCTATCTATCTGTCAGTATCTATATATCTATCGAAAAAATATCGAGATCGAAAAGATAATAAAACCGTTAAAAAACGATCTCTTTCAGGAAACCAGACAATAAAAGAAAGACAGATGAAATTGTTCTACTATGTTTCTTGTGTGTGTTAGATTAGACTTATTATAGGTTATAAAGGCTCTGTTTCTGTCATATGGCTTCGGATATTTAGAAATGTATCTCTTTCCAGATTCATTGAAAGATTTATATTTGAAGGTGAATTGGATGATAGACATGAAGAGTTTTTTATAAGGAAAGACTCACAAAATGTGAACTGTAGATCTAAACGTTATTGGGACAAGGGGTTTCATATAACGCAGAGTGTTGCCATTCCTGAATTCTTGAAAGCATTGGCAAAGTGTATCCTGTTGTGCGGCAAATCTTTGAGATTGTTGAAGTTGTGTAATCCGAGCGTAAGTATTTATCTTTATAAATGTTTTAATTAAGAACACATCAGCCATTGTGCCAGACGGCCTCTGTGGTTGAGCGGGTTAAGCCTTTCTCGGCTTACCTCATTGCAATGCAGAGGCTCCGGGTTCGATTCCTGGTATAGTAAATTTCAGAAACGTATTTTCTTCGTTATTTACTATGGTCTGGGAGTCTGGGATCGGCCCCAGAGTGGTCCGTTGTATATATTACCCATAACACAAGCGTAACTTGCTTAATTTGGGGATATACAGTGTGTGTGTTTGTTTGCCGATTTATTTATTATGTATGTTAGCGGTAAAGTTCTGACGTGGTAGATCCATGTTGGAATCATTATCTTGATCACAGGCTCTTTTAGGGCCCGCTCAATCGGTGTGATACCACTTTCCCACGGCATTTCGGAATGAAACGGTTAACTCATCTAATCGTTTCGTATGAGTTTTGATGGCCCACTTCACGGTCCCCTTTTTTTTTGATAACGCACTAGGCATGTCTTTGGACGCCATCCTCGGTCACTTCAGGGGAAGGGCCAAAATGCAGGCGTAAGACCTGCATCGAGGTTGTATGGGACTCTCAGCGACCGGTTCTCCACACTCGCTTCTAAAACGAAGCTGTCGTGAGAAACGGCCGCCGAATTACCAATTAAACCTAAACCTGTGCCCCATTTATAGCGCTTTTACGGGGTTTTACGGGATCTAAGCACAAAGCAAAACGACAACTCCGGGGCAGAGTAACAAACTTCGTACAGTAGGAGAGGGGAGGGGGGAAGTCCGCTGACAGCGGCTCGCTGTGACGGTAGCTATGGGAAGAGGAGATGTCAATCCCCCTATTCCATTTCCATTTTCCATCCTCTATCTCATGCTTCCTGTTTGACCCATTTATCCCATCCTAAAGGCTGGCAACGCATTGGCGTTGTCCCTGGTGTTGCAAACGTCCGTGGACAACGATAATTACTTTCCATGAGTTGGCCATCTACCTGTTTGCCAGTTTCCCAATAAAAAAACAAAGAAAAATCTATACACTCTTTATCATTAGAAGATTATTTTCGTATATTACAAACAGGATTTTAGCAATGCATTACACTATTTATTGATGTTTAAATGTCTTAGACAACTTAAGCCACATTTATCCACAAACAGCCTCTGTAGTTGAGAGGGCTAAGCCTTTTCCGGTTTACCTCACTACAGCACAGGCTCCAGGGTTGTCCTGGTATGAATTTCAGAAACAAATTTTCTCCGTTATTTACTATGGTCTGCTTGTCTGAGATCGGCCTCAGAGTAGTCCCTTGTATATTACCTATAATACAAGCGTAATATGCTTAATTTGGGGATATACAATATATGTGTTTGTCTGCCGATTATTTATTTATCGATATTTAATCATTTCAATTTAAAGTTAGATATTGCAGTAGAAAATGTTTTATATCATCTAAAGACGTCATTTAACTAAAATTTTATCCAAAAATGTATCTGGTAAGAAAAGTAGTACTGTTGTTTTTTTTAATTTACCATCACCTTAAACAACAAGTTTGTCAGGGATTTTTTCTGTCTGCTTTCTTTTATACAAGCTTTTATTTGCTTATACTCTCTTAAGTAGTATGGGGTTGTATTGACAGTAAAATATTTTATTTGTATGAGCTGATATTTATTTTCTTTAGTATCTAGAACTTAGAACATAAAAGCTCTATTCTTGTAAATAAAGTTCACAGTGTACTGTGTGTATGTTAAATTAAAAAATAATACTTAGGTAACATTGTTACTCATTGATTTATGGTTTTATATCGAAAGTTAGGATATAAAAAGAAAAAAAAGAACTTTAAAAACTATTGTTTTAAATATTCTCAACATTATCAGGGATGGATTCACTTGCTCAGACTCATGTTCTACAAATTGTTGGGTAGGACATGATTATAAAATGAGTTTGTGAGAGTAATAAGACATTTTGTACTAAACCAGTACAATTTACCACTTCAAATGAGGCGAGGAGATTTGTACGGTTTGTACCTCGGCAGTACATTTGAAGCGATGAGGCCGGTGAGGCGGTAATCGTCATTCATTCGGTTCTCCCATTCAAAACTTAGTTCGGATATGTTCGTTAAGAATCGGATGTGGTCAGCCTGTGTCACCTCATTTTACTAGCAGCTGTACAGTGATATATCATGTTTTCACTCTTTGTCATGTACATTCCGTAGAGGCGTTATTGTTCTGTTGTAGCATAAGCCTCGTTGCGTCCTTCCTTTTACGTTTGAGGCGTGAGTGATAGCGCGATTAAAATGTTGAAGTCTTACATTTTAAAATTTTGAACCGTATCAGAACAAATGTATTTTATATGGGACAAATGTACTGGCTCACACGTGTACTACTTATCGCTAGTTCTACATGAGTCTATGCAAGTGAAACTGCTTGACGAGTTTAAAATGCGGATTACTGGTTGTGAATATAGTTTATATAAAATGTGACTTTTAGGATCCATTGGTGCTTCTAATATCATCAGACCATCCGTCAGTGAAATGTTGTGCCAGTTTTGATCAACTTGAAAGGCAACAACAAGTGCTCGACGTGTATCGTACGAGGTGCCTTTTCGTTAGTGGCGAATTGGTCACGTTCGATCAAATATTACTGAAGAGGGAAGCGGAAAGGAAAGCCTTTACTGAAATGGCTTCGTTAAAACAGGCTGAAACGCTGGAGAAAATCGTTGGTAGGTTCGACTCTACTAAGAATTTCATATTATATAAATTGTGGCTATAATTATATAAATTAATAGGGGTTTTCTGAAAGTTTTAATTGAAATGTTTACCTAAATTGGATATTACTCTAAAATCAGATAGATAACACTTTGTTGTTCATCAAAAGTAACAATTACAAAATGCATAATCACTATATCGCAAACACATACAATGTAGCAAAACAATAGGCGGCTCTATGGCATGAGAACTTATTACACTACATTAAATTTAGAAATTCTAACTAGGATTTAAGAAAGAAACCTGATTTGGGTGCTCCTGATTATGTTACACTGAATCAAATCGAAACTCGATTCCAAAGCGAACTCCCAGGGGGGTACACGACTTTATTAATGACACCTACTCTATCGAAGCACCAAAAAATGGTTTTAACGTTAATGATTAGTAACTTGAAAAATAAATAAAATTGGCAAAATGCGTGTCAGTCCATGGCAATTAAGGGTTCAGTGGAGGTGACCAATCAATCTCAATTTCAGCTGAACGTAAACGCTTAGCCCAGTTGATAATTGCCGAGAAGCAACATTCGCTGCGAGTTCTCGAAGCGGCTATGGCTGAAGCCAAAGCGGCTAAGAGTAAAGCGAAGAAACGTGAACGAATGCGTTCGGAAATGGAAGAAGCGGCGCAAAAAGCTACTGACGAACTTGATTCTAAGTTGCGGGATGTTGAAAGGTGTGTTTTTCTGTTTATATATCTTTTATATCTGTTTCTATATCCGTTCTTTATAAAATTTGCTGATTGTAGATATTCTGATATATTTTTGTGCGTATTTTCTCCCTACATTTTTAAAATAAAGCCATATAATATCTGGTCCTTTTATGCAATTAATAGATACCACACGTCACAAATATTCTTGGTTTATAGTCTTCTTACTTTTGTTTATCCTTATTTATGAATCTTTTAGAGTTTTATGGGTTTCCATAATTCCATATTACATGCTAATACTTGTCCTCTGCATTTACAAATGTATACAGATTTTTGAAGAATCTATTATAATGTTTTGAATAACGACATTTCTTGTATTTAATTAAAATCCTAAAGCCCTAAATGCGATTTAGCCTTAAATAATTTGATTAATTTATAGAACTAAAATCATGGAATACTACTCAAAATTAAATATGGAAGTTGAAAAAAGTAAAATTCATACAGAATGGAAAATAAAACGTTTGCAACTAGACCAGAGTAGAATGCAACTGCTTTCTTCGGAGGAACGAAATTTAAAGAGAGAAAAGCTTGAACTGCAACATCAGAAAAACGAAGAAATAATGGCTATGTCCATACAAAGTATCGAAATGCAATCTGTAGATGGCTTAGATTCGAATGATAACAAAAGTATTAGTGAAAATAAAATGATAAATTCTAATACTTCAATAGACTTGCATACAGTGCACGATGCAAAAGGAATTAATCAAAATACAGATTTAACGGAAAATAAACTTAAAGCTAACAGTTCAAGTGATGTGTTTAGCGCTATATGTAATGTTGCCAAAAGTTTTTTTGGTGTATCTAAAAGTACAGAGATTAAGAGCTGCGATAACAAAAAGGAACTTGACTCTCAAGGAAATATTCTAGAAAATTCAGCGTACAATACTGAAATTAATAGGAATGAAGGAAAAACGTCTAACGATGTAATAGGTGCTCAGTTAAATGATGTTTATGACAATGAACAATATTATAAAACAAAACAAGAAGCTATGTTGAATAAACAGAAAGTAATGGCACATGAGTTTGGGCGGATTGATAATGAAAATAATTCAATAAAAGACACATCCGTAATAAATACAGCTTCGGTTGATATAGAAAACAATATCGGTGATTGGTCACCATTTGTGCAAGCTAAGAAAAACAAATTGAAAGTTTTAGGGGCAGAGTTTGGAAATGAAAGAGATTTTAAGCCAATTGTAATGGAACCCAAAACAGACGCTCAAAGAGAAGCTTTATTAAATAAGCAAAAAGTTTTAGGGGTTGAATATAACTTACCTCCAGAAATAATATGTATAAAAGAACCGGCGAATATTGCCCAAGAGGAAGCATTGCGTAACAAAAAGAAGATACTAACTTCAGATTATGAGGCAAATGTTCCAAATCAGAAAAGGGAAATAGCGAAGCGATCCGGATTAACATTGAATTTGAAACCTTATAGTGAAACTTTGGGTGGAAGTCGAAGTACTGGGAATACGCCTAATACTGATGGGGTTACACCAGGAGAATTCTACTCAAAGGTAACATTTAAATTCTGTAAATACACATTACTTACTTAAAAAATTCTTTTTATACTGAAATAATCTATCCGAACTAAATGTTTCCTCAAATATATAGTTATGTATAGAAAATTACGATGGTTGATTAGTAGTAAGAAGAAAGGGGAATTAAACGTCATTAGGGATTGTAATCCTTAATATTCTTCTTCCGTGATTTAGTAGTTTTACTAAAAATGAGGCACTATTCGTGATAACGATTAAGAAACAGACTTTAATAGATATATTAAAGTCTGTTTCTTATAGTAATAAAATGAGAGATAAACTGAAATTTGCAATTCAAGAGATATTTATTCTAATAACATAATTTTCTCTGTACCTACAAAAACTAAGCCATCAAGCATGGCTTTTTTTCTCCAATTATTACACTGTATTAATGTTTCAATATGTACTATAGCACTATTTCGGTTTTTTTTAGTTGGATTTAGAAACGCCAACTACCGCTGACATACCTCTAGAAGGAGCAATAACTAGCGACATATTCACACCACAAATCCAAGACAACAAAGATCTTGAATCAAAGAAACCTAATCAAGAATTTTTAACTTCCGATGGTTTTAATTTCTCAGTAGTTGTTGATGATGAAACTGCAGAATCTGAAATCATAAGTGACGTACAGACACTTGGCAGCTCAGATAATTCACCAATGAAAAGTTTAGATATGGAAGTAACAGGAATAAGAACAAAATATTCGTTTTTCAATATACTCGATGGTTCATATAATCTTGAATATTTTGATCCGTTTGGGGTTAGAGATTTTAAAAAGTATTCCAAAGATTATTTTACGAATAAAATGGATTTAGAAACATCGTGCTATACACACCCCGTAATAATTATGGAGGAAGTTCAAAAACGACCGTACAATAATATCTTCGCTTCTCATTATGAAGAGAAAGAAAATAAAATTACATGTGATAATATAGCAACGTTAACTGCTTGTTTGCAAAGATCAGTAATGTTGCCACTTACATATCAGTTAGAGGTTGTTAATAATTCGATTTTAACGTATTTCTTAGTAAATTTAGACATGTATGACCATATGAGGAGTTTGAAAGATTATTTCTTTTTGATGGATGGAGAATTTTCGAGGAGTATTTGTCGCAATTTATTTACGAAATTGGTTAAAACGCTGAATCCACAAGAGTTGCTGAATTTTGGAACACTTCATAGTATTTTGGATAAAGCATTAGGATCTTCTATATCACGTAAGTTTTTTTACTGCTTAATTAATTTGTTGTCTTTTTCGGCTTTATAAATACCTACAACTCATTATCTCGCAAACTAACATCTATTTTGGTCTACTTTTGGCAGTTTAGATATTATTTGGTAAAAGTTGGTCTTTCTGCCCTATCTCAAATGGTAAGTTTAAAAAACTTAATCTGTCACAAAAATAAAAACAGGAATTATAATAAAATTTTGTTAGTGATGTTTCTTTAAAGACAACTATGATGGACTTTATGTACCGCGAATTGCAATTGTACAATCAGAACTGAAATTAGACGATATGCTCTATAATATTTAAATTTGATACCGAAAATTTTGATGAAGTGAATAAAATAGGTATTATAGTTCTATTCTTAAATCAGATTTTACAATATTTTTCAGATGTACATAAATTCTCAGAGAATCTATCATTTACAATTACCGAATCTCCTTTAAGTTTCCAACACAGTTCGCCAGACGTCTTGCAATGTTTATCTCTCACATACTCTGTGAATTGGCCTCTAAATATCATTCTTTCTCAGGAAGCTCTATTGAGATACGCGAAAGTTTTCCAGTTTCTAATTAAAATGAGACGAATATTTTGGGTTCTAGGGGAAGATTTCGAAGTAAGTATATTTGTTTAGTTAACTATTTGTATACTTTTAAAATAGCCTTTATTTGTATTTTACATTTAAATACATTAGATATTTTGCACCAGTTACATAATATATATATTATTGTTTTTGTAAATAGCATTATTTTCTCAATATTTTATATCGAACTTTAATTTTATTCAGTGAGTTTTTTTCACTGAAAAATTCAATTTTTATATTTTTTAATTGTTTGTGCCTAAATCAACTGCGAAACTACTCGATAGATATAATGAAACTTTGTATATAGCTTAAGATCAATATATAAATCGGTATAGAGTTGGTTTTAGGATATGTAAGTTAAAGTAATTTGTTTTGTATGGGTCGAAGGGTTTTCTTAGTACACTTGAAACTATGAAACAGACTAAGTCTAGAGCCAGTACACATATTTTTAATTAAAACCAATTTACGTATGCAATTTTTATAAATGTGTTGTCATCTAATATTTTCAGTCACTAAAACTGTCAGCAAAACTTTCCCGTGAACATTCGCGCAAATTCCTTCGATCGCCGCAGTACATTTCAATACAAATATACCGTCACATAATGGAATCTATGATACGAGCATTAGACAATTATATTGTCACGACATGCATTCAAAGTTCTTGGACTGAATTCGAAAAGGATTTGAAAAAAGCGAGAACTCTTGATGACTTGTATGAATGTCATATGGTTTACTTGAAGAAGGTCTTGTTTAGGTGTTTATTGAACAATAGATCGACACCAGTCATGAAATTGCTAAACGATATATTCACCGTTGTATTGAAGTTTAGCCGCGTTTTGAAAGCTGGGTGAGTGATTTTTAATGGTATATATATTTTTTTAATATTAAATAACCAACATCTTATAATATTACAATTGAAACAAAAAAAAACTCTGTTTAATATTATTTTCGCCAATTATAGGATACTTCATAATATTTTTTTATATATATTTTATTTTTCGAAGTTCGGCTCTGATTTTAATAGTCACGTGTCCTAATAATCGTATTTGTATATATATATATATATATATATATATATATATATATATATATATGTGTGTGTGTGTGTGTGTGTGTGTGTG
Source organism: Dendrolimus houi (assembly GCA_039645545.1). Lineage (NCBI taxonomy): Eukaryota > Metazoa > Arthropoda > Insecta > Lepidoptera > Lasiocampidae > Dendrolimus > Dendrolimus houi. The sequence continues at coordinate 14,656,039 of CM077132.1, forward strand.
TGTGTGTGTGTGTGTGTGTGTGTGTGTGTGCGCTCGTGCGTACGTGCGTGCGTGTGTGAATCTAAATAGCATTACCAAAAAAATATGCTGTGGAAATTATTTTTTATTAATACTGCTCTGTGTAAATATCTGGCGTAAATACAATAAGTATTAGTAAAACAAACTGCACATTAAAACAGCAGTAATAGTCTGATGCCCTGTTTTACAATATCACGTAATAATTAAGAACCTTGTAGGATTATTACCTTCTTGGAATATTCCCTTTTTATAAAATTAAATCTTTACACGAACGACACTTATAACACAGAAAAAATCTTCTTAAATTTTCCATCTTCACTGTCACATTATTATTTACGCAAAAACAAGTCAATTATCACGAAGAACAACGTACCATTTGTCTAATAGTTGTCAAATTATAGCTCTCATGCTAATTGGGGCCAAAATAACAAAGAATTACACGATATATTTGTTTAGATAGTTTTATAAAACTTCTTAAACGGTTAATTATTCGTTCTTTATTACAGAGAATGGCAACAAAAAGATACAAATGGTAATTTTACACATTCAAGTTACGCGCAATTGGAAGAACTATTTCATTTGTTCGAAAAACTTGCCAAATACCTGCATAAAGTGGTGACTAAGCTGATGGAATGCGGGTACCAGAGGCACCTGGTCGAGCTGTTGACTATGGTCAATTTGAATGGGTATTATGACCCGGAAAGATCGAAAGAAGAACAGAACACTAGTGTACAGTCTGCTTAAATAGCCGAAGTATTTTAATATTATCGGCCGCCCGCGACTTATTTGCGTTTGTCCTGAAAAGTTGTAATATGGACAAAACCGTCAACGACGTCTGCACTTACGCGTGTAGCCGCCTTCGGGTTATGCTTCCGACAGGCTTTTTGCAATGAGTCTGAAGATGCCATAGTAGTTTTTTTTTATAACTATATGTTCGCATTTGACCATTATCTCGCCCGATTTCGAGCGGAGATATGGTCTAAGATGGAACACGCTTACTGAATAGAAGGTACCTTATTCACACAGGACTCGAAGACACCAGTGTAAGTTTTCGGGAAACACGGACTCGGGTAGTGATTTCCACTTCTTTGTGAATTATGTAATCGAAAAGCTTGTAAAGTTTGTGGAGTCTTATTATAAATCCGCTTTATTTAATTTTATTTTAAAACGCTTATTAATGTGCCTAATTTTAATAAAAATAAGTATGTTAATTGTAACAAAATTGTATACCCCACCTCTTGATCATGTGATAATTTTACCGTAAGTTTGTTAATTTTTATATATACTGAGAAGTGCCTCGTTGTGTTGCCAGTATTGGGAATTTATATATTTATTGTTACTATAATACAATATTTTTAAAGTTTTATCATTTTTACTTTTTTGTTTATTCATAAGATGATGATAAAGCTTAATACACTTTTTGATGATTATAATTAAAACTCCTAATACAATAGGGCTTTGTGGTTGATCGCAGTAACGTATGGGGCAACGTAAACGGTTTAAAATCATTTCCGAAACTACGCTAACAGGTATCGAATCCGAGAGCTTTTGCTAAGCACGCTAATATTTAACCGGTATATCATTGAGGCTGTTAAAATTGTGTTTTCTGATAATTGCTCTATCATGATGACTACCAAGTGATGTGCTTTTAAATAAATTCAAACCTGTCATTTAGAACTCATAATACATAGTATGAAAGCCATAATATACTTGTTGAAGCATTATAATCAGAAAAACAATGAGTTTCCGTCTGTTTAACATAACTTCAAAATAATGGAATGTTAATTAAATTAATCTACATTTTAATGTTAGTAGTACTATTAATAAAGTAATCTTTTATAACAATGGTTTGTTTTTATTTGCCCCTTTTTTAAGGTAAATTTGAAAATCAAATACTAGCGAAGTAACTACCTGTTCGTACTGGTAAATAGTGCAATGGAACCCACGAGTCGAGTCGAGTGGATATGTCCCTTTTGAAGTTACACAGTGCTCAGGCTGGAGCCGTTACACGGGCTTGAAGTCTCCATTACTCGTCCGGGCTAGAGGTAAAGGCGTAAGCGAGCCCACAGCCCGCACAAGAGCCTTTTTATGAGGGAAAGGCTAGGGATTTTAGTTGACATCCCCGGTGTGGCAATAGCATTTCTGCGGGGGTCCTAGTGCCACCCCAACGTGGTGAATCCCACACTCCCCGCGAGGGGTTTGTCTTCAAACTGATTTATCCTGGAGAAAAGGTCGACATTATAATTCTAGCCACTCCCCTATAAGAGGTAAAAGTGCCATCTCCTGATGATACTAAATTGCACTGACGAATATATAACACATATTTTTATTTCCATATCGTACTAGATGGCGTATTTTTAGTATTGTTTATATTGTCATCTGTTGTTCAATAGCGAAACTAAAAAACTACTGTCTACAGGAGAATAGAGCTTTATAATTATGATATGTTAAATTTATGTGATAACTCTTTTTGAATCATAGATAAAATGTGACATCATTAAGATTAAACAATAATCAATGGCATACTATCTGATGATATTGTGTATGGAAATATTTGAAGTTTCTGGAAGCGGCCGTCGCGCTGGTGGCGCCAATATTTTCCTTATATTCAGGGTATGTTTTCACGAATACTTCATTCGGCTGCAATTCGTGATAGGGTTAACACCTTATCTTAAACAGTACATAGTGCGCGACATTGAAGTGAAAGCCGGCATTTTCATAAATAAATATACTTGTTGATGCGATATTTACAAAATATTATATTTAAAAGAAACAAATATTTTACAAGAAAATTACTTATGTTGTGTATACAATTGCAGTTTTCAAATATTGATTGCTGAACAGTTTTCCAAGAGCCAATCATAGCTTTTTATCGGCAACTAGTCGTGATTCGACCAAAAACGTTAAAACTCAAGAGTCACCGTCACCGCCGCCGAGATGGCGTTTATGATGCCTGTAGTGAAGAACGATTGGGACATTTACAACTCACAGCGGTCGCGGCGGACCTCGGAGTCAGCGGAGAAGGCGGGGCTCAGTGGCGGACGCGTGAGGAAGATATCGGAATCGCGCTCCGAGGGCCCGGCGATGTCGCCGCGCTCGGCGGCGCTCAGCCCGCACCGCAGCGCGCCCGCCATGCGTTCACTCTCCTACTGCCGCGCTCCGCCGTCACGGGTCTCACTGCGCACCGCCAACGACAGCCCCAGCAAGGGTTCGGCTAGCCCTGCGGTCGCCGCGCCGCAGGATAAATTCCACAGCAGGTTGGTGGAGAAGTTGAAGCGGGCCCTGGGCCGGTCGGAGTCCCGTCGTGAGGAGAGGACCTCGTGAGTTAACGAGTGCTTGTGTGCAGGGCGCGCGCGGAGTCCCCGGAGCGGCATTCGCGGTGCAGCGCCTGCGTGCCCTACCTGTGACGGCCGCCCCTCGTCGGGCCCGTCCTACAAGCGCCGCCACACTATCTGTGATATGTTTCCGATAGTGAACTCGACGAGTTGAGTAAACGTTTGATGAATGTTCTGACTAACCATCTATGGTACTTCGGACGCTCGGAACCTAATCAAATTCGCGTCTGAACTAAGTGATCGTGATGCAAATAGTTTTAAATAACTTATCACACATTATATTCAGTTCGCTTTCCATAACTGTTGCATGTTTTGTATCACCTGTAATCATCTATTGGGTTGTCAGTTGTAAGGTTGTAAAGGGTACACGAATGGATTTTAAGACTGCGTTTAGATTAAGTTTGGGCGGCTTGGGTCTTGCGATCGTGTTGATTAACATGCCCCTAGTCGCCAATAGATTTATTCATGGCAGTTCATGAAATGTATCTGTGATTTGTTACTTATATTTGTTAGGGTGTGCCGTAATTATTTAAGTTGAAAAGATTAAGGTTGAGTCCCATCGCTTGAGTATTTGATTTTGAATCATTTGTAGACTTCTGCTGTAAGACAGTAATTAAATGTTTAAGACCAAGGGTTAGGGTAAATTGGAACAATGAGGGGGTTAATAAAAGTTTGGCCGTGATAGAAAAACTAGTGATGGTTGCTAGATAAATGTACCATTAGAATAATGAAAGTACCTTATGATAATAATGATATACAAATGTACACATAGTGCAAATTGTCGGTATTGGTTAATTATTAATAAAGTGTTGTAGTATTCGACTTAATTATTAATTAAATGGAAAAGTTACAGGTCCTTTTAAACAATATTTTTTGTTATGAGTAACAATTTGATTTTATGTAATGTTAACATTGTATTTTAATTAACATAATTGAAACTGACGTCTTAACTAATCAGAGTATCGTAATTAGAAGAAAATAAAATTGAGAACCAATGTAGCAAACAAAAATATTAGAGAATATAAACATCTTTGAAACTCAAAGCGTAAAGCGTTCCTTAACACTCTTTAACTGCCATAATAGGTAGATTTAGACCCATATTCTAGAACGGTAATCGTACATTTGAAAAGACGTTTCAACTAGGGAAGATTTTTACCTATGCCCAGCATCGAATAGCGCTTGAGAATTGTTCTAGAATAGGGGCTTATGAAACATAAGTAGTTATAAGTTAGAATATTCTAATTTGCTTAGGAGCAATTTAGAATTTGTCATCAATAACCATACCAATCATTGAGTGTGTAATGTTGATTATAATTTGCTTGCAGTTTTGATGCCTGTATTAAATATTGCATGTAAACAATAATGTATGTCTGATCTGATCTTTTATAAACTATTAAATCTTATAAATTATAAGCTTATTCTTTATTTCTCGGTTTTTATTACCATCAAATCCTTTATTATAGATAATTTCACGTAATTTAGGTAACAAGCATTTTTTTATTTTTTTTTATTGCATTAGTTAAGCAGACAGGCAGACGGCCCAGTTAATGGAAAACTATTACCATCGCCTATAGACATTTGCAACACCAAAGGTGCTACAAATGCGCTGCTGCTCTCTTAACTAAGACTGGAACCTGGTCACTAATTATTTGTAATAAAGAATAATGAGTTTATAAATAACACACTGGTATTCTCTGGCCTGCACGTATCTGGGGAACGCATAGTATAAGGTATAGCGTGGGTTGCATACATCCACACTTCTAATTTGCAGGCCTTTTACAATGTTTTCCGTCGTTATCAATATGCCGTGTTTGTAAATATACCTACACAAAAACTTTGCCCTCTACTAGATCTAGCCGCATCTTATTCTACGCAAGAATAAGATACAGGTGCGCGAGTAATAATAATGCTAAGCATGTTTGATAATAGAAGTGCAGTAAAAAATAATTTAATCAGTAATAGCGAGATAAAGCAATATAATGTAGTGATTTAGAAGTTCATGTCAAGGATAACTTAGTTATCGTTCAAGAGGAAAAAAACCAATTGTTTAAAAAAAACGGTCTTCGATGCGACCCAAATACTTTTCTCAAATTATATTAGTAAAATTCGTAATTCCTAGAAATACTGAGCTTCCTTGTGATTCTCTGAGCGAGTTGCTGAAGGCAGAAGCAGCTCGTTTGGTACTTTATGTCGTAGAGGTAAAATACTACCAATGCAGAATTTCCTTTCGCGACTCTTCCGCCTGATTCCACACATCTCCCGCAGCATATTTTTCATTCATATTTTACAATAAGCCGTAAAATGACCTTTTATAAAGGTTTGCGTCTGAGAAAAGAAAAAATAGGTACTTTATACGTTCAGAATATTTTTAATGTATTTGGCACGCTATCCGTCTTTTATATTATTGTTTCAAGATAGTCGTATGTTCGGCCACGTGCATTGAAGCATGCTATAACAAAAATAAAATAAATTCAGAGTTCATTACATTGATAATGCGGCACAAACGGGATAATCACGCAAATTGAGAGAAAACACGTGAAAAGTAAAAAAAATATGCTAAATGTTTTATCTTGGTGTAAAATCGTCTGAATTTTATTCGACGTATTCGTAAAGTTGTGATAGCATACTATCGTCAAATTCCAATAACCTGCGTTCGAATCTTACCTCGGACACATTCTCCTTATAGTTTTATTTTTCTGACCTAATGAGCTTATTGCTACCATTACTATATCCTGACTTTAAAAGAAAACATCGCGGGAATGTATAAAACTCGCTAACCCTTAGATAAATAAGAATGGAGGATATGCCGTCGGTTCTTCCAAAAAATTGGGAGACATCAAGCCCAGAAATGGCACGTTTACGTCAGATTGAAGCGTCTCTAGAGGCTATAAATACACTACAAGCCTAATATCATTTACAATTACTTGCCTAGATTTAAAGGCTTGTTACTATTATGTTACTTAAAGTGATATGCATGGCTGACGACGATCAAAATAGACTCCAATGTTACATTGTAACAACAGTGCCATAACTATGCAGACCACGTCATGAGAATGGGTTTCAGGGCACGATCGATCGTACAAGCATTACAACTGCGCCTCTACATTTGCATAGAAATCGAACAATTGTTTGTTATGATTTGAAAGCTTTTATATTTGGGAACTGTGTCTTTTATAACGTCAAAGCTTTTATGTTTGTGAAATGTTACTTTTATAACGCGAATGCTTACATCTTCGTTTGCGTTGAATGTACTTGGTTATCCCAAGGATTCTCTTTCATCTAATGAAAAATGTTAAGGTCTTATATTCAGAAAGATAAACCGATTTAATTAAGTTATTATTTAGAATGTATAATATTGAACTACAGCACTGCTTTGTACTGTATATCTCATGCGTGTCAAAATACTGCTTTTTTAATATAAATAGATTAGAAATAGATATACATGGTTTGTGGATTTTGTATCAAGTATTAATTTGTATTATAACAACTTTGCATTTGTTTTGTGCTACAAAATTGGTTTAATTATTCTCACATTAAATTATTTAGTTATTTGGAGTTGCCATACTATAAATTTATAATATATATATATATATATATATATATATATATATTACAAGACAACACATGTTATTAGTAAAAAAAATCCTCATATCCATTGCATATTTACGACATGAGGGATATACAGTGTACTATAAAGGCTCGTGTGATAATGATAACAAAACACGTATCAACGCAGTAAATAAAAAAATTTCATCACGATAAAGCTTTGTTTTATGTATGATATCCTATTATCAGTATAATGTATCATCGTAACCAATTTTGATGCGTCATACTCATATTTGAACGAAATAAAGAGATGGAATTTACTATCAGCTATGAGTAGGTAAAGAGGGAAATTTCCTTTAAGTGTCCATATTTTCTGAACCCTGCAAGATAACTGAATTATACACAAAAAAATATTATTATATAAATACAATGAAGTTGAGCTGTTTCGGAATCTTTTTAACTTTCACACGGGTTGACAGACAAAAATCCTATTAACTGTCGTTTATGCTTAGGTGTCGTAATTTATTTTGAAATCAGAGACAAATAAGTTTTATTTATTAGTATAAATAAAATAACATTGAAGTTCGAACATTTGATTTCTTTAAAGGAGTATTGCTATAGTTTTGACGGCTTCTGTGGTTGAGCAAGCTAAGTCTTTGTTGGCCTACCTCACAGCAACTCAGTTCCTGGTCAGCTTCCCCGCGTAGCGGTCACGAATGCTTTGCTCACGTCTATTTTATACAATTTTCCGCGCTTTTCTACTTGGAAAAGCGATAAATTGTTAGTTCTGTGTACAGGTGATAGTGTACTCGTGTTTGTTCGATCGGATTTCGGCGCGGAAAGCAGTTTTGGCCGTTGAGTCCCATTTCTCTCTCCGCTTGTTAGTGTCGTGCGCAAATTTTGTTGCGCGCGCTTTTGTAACGCTTGTTTGCGTGTGTAGTATTTTCGCGCGCCTGTCTGGTCTCCTTTTGGGTAGGGGCCTCCAGCAATGGACGGCCCAGACACCCCGAAGGCCCCCAGGGCGTCGAGTGCCACGCGTAAGCGTGATCACCTCGACGCCAAGGACGGCTAGGCCATGAAGGAGATAGGGGAGACGCGCGAGAAGAAGGCTTCTCTGGTTCGTTGCAGCCGTAGCACTGCGGAACCTCGCCACGGGCGCCCGGACGGCGCCGTTGTTACGGCTGCCGGGCCGCCCGCTTCGTTAGGCGATGTGTCGGTAGTGGTCGACCTCACCGCTGCCGCGCATCAGGATGAGGAGTGCCCAGTACACCCTTAACACTCTTCCAAGCCAACGTTAACCACTCCCCGGACGCTCAGGACTTGTGCTTGCAAGCGATGGCGGAGTGGCAAGCAAACTTGGCCGTAATAAGTGAACCTTATTACGTACCCCCAGCCAGGAACTGGGTGGGGTCCTCGACGATGTGGTAGCCGTGGTCGCTAGAGCCGGGTCTGGCACACCGCTCACCAGTCTCGAAAGAGGAAAGGGCTACGCGGTGGCGGAAAGCGGGAGTTGCGTCATCATAGACGTGTACCTCTCGCGGAGCCGTCTTCTGGCGGAGTTCGAGCTCGTCTTGGACTCCGTTAGGGAAGCCGTCGGCAGACTAGCGCCAAAGACAATCTTCGTCCTATGCGACTTCAATGCCAAGCACCAATCCTGGGGGAACGCGTTCACCGATGTTAGGGGACGGGCGGTTGAAGACTGGGCGCTTCAATCTAACCTGTCCATCCTGAACCAGGGATCGGTCCAGACCTGCGTGCGTGCGCGGGGTGGATCGGTCATCGACCTGTCATTCGCCACACATGCGGCCGCCCGCAGAGTGGTAGGTCGGAGGGTGCTGGAGGAGATGGAGACTCTATCTGATCATCTGTATATCGCATTCGAGCTCTCTCCCTCGCCTAGCGCTAACCCTGTTCATGGCACCACCAGGCTCCCGCGCTGGACTCTTACCAAGCTCGACGCGGAGCAAGCCGAGGAGAGGGCAATCATCGAATGCTGGACCTATCCAGCCAACCTGGAATCTGGAGGCGCAGGCTGAGCACATGCGCAAATCCCTGAAAAGGATATGCGACGCTGCTATGCCTCGAGCCAAACGACCGCCACCGCGTACATCGGTCTACTGGTGGACCGAGGAGCTGGCTGAACTGCGGAAGGCAGTCCGCAGTATCAGCCATAGGCTCAAACGCAGCAGGGCGCGTCGTCCTCCAGACTATGTTGAAGAGAATGGACTCGTGGGAGAGTTCAGAGAGGCCAGAAAGGCCCTTTCGATCGCAATCCTGCGAGCGAAAGCCCGGGCTCGGGGGGAGCTCCTCGAGACACTCAACCGGGATCCTTGGGGACGTCCGTACCGTGCGGCACGCAACACGTTGCGGCCTTGCACCTCCACGGTCACGGAAACGCTCGAACCCGAGGTCCTCCGGTCGGTTATCGATGGGCTCTTCCCGGATCCGGGGATCTTTACTCCCCCCAATATGGGGGTGATGATGGGTCCGAGATGGGTCCAATCATTTCCGACACCTCGGAGGTGGAGCCTCACTCCATCACCAAGGAAGAGTTAGACGTCGCCCTGGACCAGCTCCGAGGCAGGAAGACGGCCACGGGACCCGACGGGGTTCCGGGTACGGCTCCTCTTCCTGGCCACTAAACACCTACGCGGCCAGCTGCGGGAACTGTTCGATGCCTGTATTCGCTCTGGTCAGTTCCCGTTGCAATGGAAGGAGGACCGATTATGCCTGATTCCCAAGGGAAGTCGGCCTTCCAACGATCCGTCCGCCTACAGGCCCATAGTGTTGCTCAACGAGGTCACCAAGGTCTCGAAAAGATCTTGGCGGAACGCCTCGTTAAGCATCTTGATACTATGGAGCCGGGGCTAGCACAGACGCAGTTCGGGTTTCGGCGGAGGCGCTCCACGTTGGACGCCTTCGAGACACTGCGAGCTGTAACGGACGAAGCCGTCCAAGCAAAGGATACTGTCCTGGCCGTATCGCTTGACATAATGAACGCCTTTAACAGCCTCCCTCACGAAACGATCAAGGAGGGGGGGCTCCGTGCACACGGAGTTCCCCCGTACCTCACGAGGCTGTTGGGCGCGTACCTCCAGGACAGGCACACCCTTTGGGAGGGCGCGAGTCCGAGAATCGCGCGTTAGGCCGGCGACGCGTCGCGTGCGGCGTCCCACAGGGATCGGTCCTCGGGCCGGTTCTTTGGAACGTCGGTTACGACTGAATCCGGATTCCGGTCCTGCCCGGAATAGGACTAATCTGTTTCGCGGATGGCACCCTACGCACGGTATACCTCGCCAACGCCGGGTTGACCAACGATCGTGGTCCGAAGAATAGGTAGGCGGGGCTTGAAGGTCTCCCCCACGAAAACGGAGGCCATCATGTTCCATAGGCGGTTTCGTAATCCCCCTGCAGACTTAACCGTTACAGTCCAAGTGGTGGAAATTCGTGTAGGCTCTCAGATGAAATATCTGGGGCTGATTCTCGATGGGAAATGGCTGTTTGAAGCGCACTTTGAGCAGCTAGTTCCTAAACTCGTGAGGTCCGCAGGCGCCCTCTCTCGGCTCCTTCCCAACGTGAGGGGGCCGGGGGGACTAGGAAGCTCTACATGGGCATCCTTAGGAGTATGGCCCTGTACGGTGCACTCGTATGGTCCGTTGCACTTCACCGCCACAATAGGACTCTGTTATGCCGCGCACAACGGGTCCTGGCGGTGAGGACCATCCGAGGATACCGTACAGTGTCGTGGACGGCGTCGACACTCTTGGCGGGCGATCCGTCCTGGCCTCTCCAGGCGGACGTGATTGCAAATTTCGGCGCTCCCGACAGGATGCCCTCGCCCGTGGCCTAGTTTATGGCCAGGCCGAGCTGCAGGTGATCAGGACGCGGGAAACCGCGACCATGATCCAATCTTGGTCGGTAGAGTTGGAAAACCCTGTCGCTGGCATTAACACGGTGGAAGCGGTTCGACCGCAGCTGTTGCGATGGCTCTCGCGGAAACGCGGGATCCTGACCTTCAGAATGACACAGATACTTACCGGGCACGGTTGCTTCGATAAGTATCTGTGTCAGATTGCGGGCTGCCTGCCTTCACCCCAATGCCGCCAGTGTGGCGCGCTAGACACGGCGTTACACACACTAGTCGAGTGCGCAGCATGAGCACCTCAGAGGTTTGAACTCGAGACACTAGTAGGACCAATCGAATCGCTGGGCGATCTGGTGCAAGCCATGCTGCACAGCGACGATTGGTGGGTGGGTGCGGCCAATTTCTGCGAGACTGTAATGTCTCAAAAGGAGGCCGGGGAACGAGATAGGGAGAGAGATGGAAGTGCGCATGCGTCTCGCGGGCGCCGACGTCAATCTCCTGATTGATAGAATCTCCTGCGCCTCCGGGCTCCTGCCCGGAGGCGCAGGTATGCGCATGATCTCCCCCCCTGAAATACCGCTGCAGGGGCGCTCTAGCATCTAGGGAGCAGAGGATTTTTCACCCCTGTTGACGAAGTGAGTTTGCCTGTCCCGGGGCACTCTCAAGCACTTTTGGGCTAAGATCGGCGTGGGCATAACTACGTTCTAAGTCTCGTGCATTTCCTACCATAAGCGCGGGGCACATGGGAGGAGGGTGGTTTTAGTGGGGTATTAGCTCATGGGCATTTGTCCATGGGTTCGAGTCTCCACACAAGCCGGTCGATTATTGTTTGGATTGCCCCCAGTGGAAAGCCTCCATGATCGACAACGGTATAATCCCTAGCAAAGGACCCGGTATGTGCGAAATGCCTTTCCCCCGCCAGAAAAAAGAAACCTCACAGCAACTCAGAGGCTCCGGGTTCGCTTTCTAAAAGTTTGGAAATGATTTTTCTCCGTTATTTACTATGGTCTGAGTGTCTGGGATCGGCCCCAGAGTAGTCCGTTGTGTATTACACGAAATACAAGCTTAACTTGCTTAATTTGGGAGTATACAATATGTGTGTTTGTCTGCCAATTATTATTATTATTATATTACATAGGAAAATACGTAATAGGTACATAGTTTGTAGACAAATTTTTATAAAGTTAAATACGACAGAGTGACAGACAGACAGGCAGAGTGGTCCAAACATTAACCCGCCTACCTCATTGTAGCTGGAGGTCCCCGATTCGATTCCTGTCATGCTAAATTTCATAAAACGAACTTTCCATTGCTTACCATGGTCTGGGCGTCTGCGATCGGTCCCAGAGTTGTCTGTTGTATATTTCACATAACAAAAGCGTAACTAGTAAGTTACAAAATTTATAGATAAATACGCAGACAATCATACACATCACACATAATATATTCCCGAGACGCGTCTCGGGAATATATTATGTATGATGTGTATGGTTGTCTGCGTATTCATTTATAAATTTTAGTCGCATATTCATTCAAGTCTAGAATATTCCAATTATATAAGGTTTCACTCGTTTACAAGAAGCGTAATCGAATTAGGGTTAATCCTATTACCGCCAGGACTACTATGTATGACAAGAAACGGAACTTTACTGGACTACCTTAAACATTGACTTAGATAACTTACTTATTACATATAATAGACATGGTTCAGAAAATAATTAAAATGTCTCAAAACCATTAATTTATGCGTTCATTTAAAACTTTAGTTTGAACCGTGTTTGAACAAATGGTATTATATTTCTAGTGTTTTGTTTTTTTGTCGTATAAGGCCGCGTATGTTTGTAATATTCTATAAAAGCGTTTTTCCGTTCATTGAACCTGAGTTGGCTGGTCTATGTTAATATACAAATGTAAAAGTATAGCAGGTGTCAACAAGCTTGATTGTGAGTGTGGATTATCATACATTGAGCAAACAAAGAGGAGCATAGAAACACGGGTAATAGAATACATTGCTGACATGAAACACACAAGGTCTACGAAGTCTGCGATCAGTGAACACACGCTGGATAAACCCAAGCACTACATCAGATTCGATAAACCACAAATCTTCGCGAAAGAGAATCGTTTCATACCTAGAAGGACGCCAGAGGGTATTGAAATCAAAAAACACCCAAATTTCAATAGAGAAGCTGGTTGGCAAGTACCACCTGCTTGGGATCCGATCATCAAAACTATTAAGACCCAAACCCAGCAATAACCAACTGCCAGACTGCAGCTCTTTCTGCGTGCACCGGAACACAAACCAACTTGACTGATAATTTCTTTTATTTTTAATTCCACCCATTTTAATATTATATAAAATTATTAGAGCTAGGCTATTTGTTTGCTGAAGAGTTTCTTGCGCCGCTTCTCTTCAAGCCATAACATGTTGTGAAGCGGTAGTAAATTAGATTAGACTCCCATAGAGTAAATAATAACCATAAACAAAATTAAAACTAAATAATTAAAATGAACAAGTTGGCGGTAGGCTAAATAAAACTTTAACAATATTCGTTGACTCTTGACATCTTTGTCTTCCGTGATCATGGCCACTGAAAAGTGGCCGAAACGTCGAAATAACCAAAATCAAATAAATAACCGCGCATAAAACCGTTAAAACGTAGTTTTATTATGTATAAAACTCGCGAAAACTTAAGAAAATATTATATAAATATTTGTTTGTTATATTTATGTTCAAACGGATCATAATTAAATTTGATTGTATCCTAGCGAAGGACACAATATTGAAGGTTGCAAAACAGCGATAAAAATGTGTATGGCTAGGGACATTTTTCGGCTTTTAGTGTGTGGTGGTATGATACATATGTATGTATGTATAAAATTATACCCTAATAGTTTTTATTATGATTCGTTCGATCTGTCATCTATTATATCATTTAAGAGGTATGCTTTTGTTAACTCCAACCTTCTCTATTAGGGGCCAGCTTTTTTATTACTTTGTACGACACGATACCTACTTTTATAAAGATTAAAATTATGATGAGTTATTTAGATGCACTCCTTACAGTGTCAAAAAATAAATGCAGACTAAATCGCGGATAACAACCAGTTTTCTATAAATTATCTAAAGCAGTACCTATACAGACAGACATCGTAGGCGTATAATATTGATATTTACTTTCATTATTTTGTAATTTTTAGAATTATCAGTATTCAGTAATCTTTTGGGAAATGTTGGAACATAGGCGTCATTGAAATGGCGCGGTGCGGGAGTTTATAGGGATTATTCTAAACGAGACCTTTAAATGGGTGCTTCAAAAGCTCCTTTGTTTCTTTGTATAAAAATATGCCTCTAGCTTATAATATCAGCTTATAAACGTCCTCCCTATTGCTGAGCATACGCCTGCCTTGCCCCAGTATTTCCTGTATAACCTCATCATTGTATACTCGCTACATTTGTCCAAGATGCATCATCAAGTTTCATATATAGTTCTAATATCTTAGTCGATTTAGGAACGTCCAAAGATAGATATCAAAGTGGAAAATGTTTTAAATTAACCATCTGAAAACTAGCTTAAAAATAAGTTTAAAGTAAAGTAAGTTACAAGTAAGTTAATATAGACTATGTAACAAATCGCTGCCAGATGGAAGCGTGCCCAGAAGGCTGGCAGCATTCTACGCTGTATGGCATGCTCTTGGTGAAATTCAAACCAGCCTTCTGATCACGGGCTTGAAGAAATGATTACGTAATAATAGTTTTTGATTTGGAGGATTCTTCGAGATATTTTACTGCACTGTTAGCGATGGCATTGCCCAGAAAATCTGACAGGATTCAAACTTACATTATGTAGATGAGACCGGAGCGTTTTAGTTAATGAGCCTACCAAGACGGCTTGCCTACACAATTGTATAATACTAAAATTTGCTTACTTAAACTGTTTACGACGCTTTAAATTATCATAGACCGAGTGTATAAAATTTCTGGAGAATGTAGTTTTATTACTTTGCTAATATAAACTTGAATTCTAAATAAATCGAGCATCTGACTGACATCAGTGCTTTAAGTTTATTCACGCGCTTCATTGCTATTTTAGCATATGATCGGATTACATTTCATTTTGTTTTTCAATATCACCAAGAGGTTATACAAACGTAATATGTGATACGAGATTATGTATATGTAACCTATGGTAAGGTTATGTTGGAACCATTGAAACGATACCTTTCTACTAATGGCGATGACGTCACCACGACTCCTTGCCTAGTGCAAATCTTTTATTTTCTTAAGTTTGCGCCCCATATTCCGGTCCTGCGTTTCCCTTATCCAGTCTTAGCCGACGACTTTGCGCAGCTCATCAGTTCATCGGGTAGGACTACGTTTACAGAGACGGGGCTTAAAGTGATCGCTTTATGAATATGACACGTGCCTCTGGTGGGTGTACATAAAGTTCCATTTTATGTTGACACTTGTAGAAAGGGGCCACTTTAGGCCTCCAGGACTCGTTCGCTCCACCGACTGTCGTTCTACAAAGGACCGGATCACTGCCACTTCGACTTACTAATTTTGCAAGCTATGTCCGTTATCTTGGTTACGCGAAGCTAATGCCGGATAATTTCTTTTAGATACTATTCATTCGTTTTAATGTTTTTAAACGATTATATTGTATGTGGATAAGATTATAGAAAAGATAAGATATGCATTATAAATAATAATGATAAAAAAATGATAAATAGAAGACGTATTTTATTAGTTCTAATAAAGTGAAGCCTGTAATTTTATATTCGCTTTAAATATTATGATAATTTATAATCTCAACCTTGAATAATTATTTTGTATTGTGTGGTAATACAAAATTTTATCCAAATACCTAATACACAAGGTACACAAGGATTACCTACTTTCCTTTTCTTTGTAGTCGCATACATAAGCTTACGCCTACGTCTGCGTCTTCTCTCTTCTAATATTAACATGTTATATATGCAATGTTTCGTGTGCTTCATAAATATATTGTATAAAGAATTATAAAGAAGATTATTTACTAAGATATTTTCTTGGTTTTTGGTGGATGTTTTTTGTGCAGTTTTATTTGTACAAAAATGTATTATGTTCTCCAATGAACTATATTTACCCCATTTGGCTAAGGCGTCTCTAACGTGGGATCCGGCTTTCTCCTAGTGTTTGTCTCCTGGTATTTGCTTGAACATTATTATAAAACTGGAATATTAAAAGTGATATTATAATTTATTATAATATTTATATTTATACACAGATCGTGCAAAGCTATATTTAAAAAAGATGAAGATTACATCTAAATGATAGTTAGAGTTCCACACCTGATGACAACAAGCTCTTGAAGTACGGGCGCAGAAAAGGTAAAGTGCTTCTGAAATCCTATACTAATTAATCAAGGTCAAAAATATGAAAATAAGCTATAAAAAACCACCCTAGGTTTTTTAATGTTTGCTTGTAGGGAAATTGGCAAATGCGTTCACTTGATAGCAAGTGGTTACCGTCGTCCACGGAGAGTTGCAGATGATAACACGCTTGACGCTTTAAAAATTATCTGTTTAGATTCCGCGCTACAAAAGAACTCTCAAATACGCGGCGCTACAATAGCCGTACTTAAAAGCCTGGCACAGTAATTATTTGCTAATCCGTAAATCGATGTAGGTAATTACTGAATAATAAATACAAAATATTCCATAAAACTGTAAAATTATTTCCTGATTACTTTATGAACAAAATTCTAGTAAATAGCAGAATTGCCACTTTTAGATCTACAGTTAATTTAGTCCATTGCTATTAAATTGTTAACAGTGGCTAACAATAGATAATAAATGTTTTAAATTCACAAATTAGTGTAGTATTTCCTGTATATCTTGTATATGCGTTAAGTCTAGTGCTAGCTGATTTGCTTGTTAACGGGCTAAAATGATCTAAATCAGGCTTAAGGTGGTTTAAAATCCTACTGCCCCATAATAGTCAGCGGCTGGTATAGCAAAGGGATTTCTTTGTTGATAAACCAATAATCTATATACCTATATATATTAATATTATAGCGGAATGATTTGTATTTTTGTAACGAATAAACTCAAAAACTATTGGACCGATTTCAAAAATTCTTTCACCATTAGAATGCTACATAATTCCTGAATAATATAAGCTATATTTCTTACTAGAAAAATGAGGAATTCCTACTAAAACTTCAATAATGTAACCCAAGGTGTAAAAAGGTTGGCCATAAAATGTCTTTCATCGCAAGTGCTGCGGAAACTATTGATGATAGAAAAAAAAATGTTCTACTATAATATATTAAAGCACATATCAATATCTACAGAAAACTTTGCGATACCACATGTCCAACTATTGTAGTTATGTCACACTATAACTACTTTTTTACATTTTCAAAGTTGATAGAAATACTGACCAAAATCAGACCATGTTATCCATACTTTTGTATTAACCCTTATCCAAATAAATAATTTTGTATTCAAAATTGTTTCAATACCTGTAGATTACTTTCTGAATTATTCGAACCGGACATTCCATTCAAAAGATATTACGAATTTAAAAATGTAAATCTAAACAAAATACTTGGCGCTGGAATCGGTTTCTAGATTTTTATTTTTTCAGGGCAGGATAACGTCTACCAGGACCGCTAGTGTTGTATATAAATAACACTGGACTAAACGTCGCTCAATAATTTGACACGCGCAGTATCTATGAATCTTAATTTTAGATTTTGCTCTTGACGTAACCGGGAACGTACGTATGTCGGGATCATTGAAACCATGACGTAACTTTTCTAACAAACAATATAATTAGTTTTATGGGTTTATTTACAATGTTATATTTTTAAATATACTGCGGCGTTTTTAATACTATTTCAGAAATTGTGGTGAACACCATCTGTGTGTGCGTAATTCCCCTGCTACACCTGGGATAATGTTAGTCTAGTTAGTTTCACGCAGATGTAGCTAAAGGTTTAATGTTTTATTTGAGATATGACATACATACATAAGTTAGTGACGTTAAATATTGACAGATAACTAATGTATATATATACATTAATAAATATAGCTAATCAGTCGCGGTGTTATTTTTTTACGTTTATTTTTTTAATTGTCTTTCTCTGTCTTTTTATCTTTTTCTTTTATATCTTTTGTGACAATAGCGAGAGACATTAACAATAAGACTACAAACAAGAAAAGATTAAAATTATGAACTAAACTACCTTAAAAATTGAACTACACTATAAAAAAACTTAAAGATTAAAAGTACTACAAATATAATGTAAATTGGTGTATATAGTATACTATACTAAATATATTAATTTTATCTTTTTATTATCATCTTTTAGGAAAAATAATGGGGTATGACCTCTTATTTTCTATTACATAATGTTACTGACTGATACGTATTTCTATCTTATATTTTTTACATACCTACAAAATTTTACGAGTTATTTATTATGTCTATATTTCATCTACTCTTATTACATGTTTAAACTACTTATTTATTATATTTATTTCTTTATACAATCTTATGTTTTTACGTCAATTTCCTATTTATCAATTTATTACATGTTTTTCAAATTTCTAAACTATTATTGCTAATATTCTCTAACGTCATAAGTAAGCCGTGCCGTGGTAGCTTAGTGGCTAGGGCACGCGTCCGAAACTCAAAGGGCGCAGGTTCGAATCCTGGCCAGAAAGTATGCACCATTTAGACAGTTTTCTGACTTAATGTGCATATTTTTACGATTACCACGTGTTAATGGTGAAGGGAAATATCGTGATGAAACCTGTAGATCAAGAAAACCGATGTGTCAAACAGGCCTATCCGCCTTAGCCAAGCGTGGTGGGTATACTGTCCGTTCGCCCTATAAATTGGGAGGCTCAAGCCTAGCAGTGGGACCTTTATGGGCTGTTCTGTATAAGTAAGTCACATTTGTGCACAGTCATTAACCCTAACGTTATCCCAGGTGTAGATGCATGCATGCATGCATGAGATGCATAATGCATGAGACCAAAAGTGGGTATGATTGGGCACAGTATCAAAAATCGTTCGAACCGGACGTTCTCCGGTCGGTGATCGACGGACTTTTTCCGGATCTGGAAGTCTACTCTCTCCAACATGGTGTTGCAAGAAATTCTCCAGCAACATAACTAAAAATTCTTTTACTTCATATTTATCTATCACCGTTTCACACAGATGTAGCGATGGGCTTAACGCGTTTTTCTTCTTCTTCTTCTGCGAGCGGGCGGTTTCCGCAACTTGACGACAGAGCGCCTGTTTTGCGTGCGAGGGTGGATGAGGGTTTACTCCATCCAGCCCAGCTCCTCCAGGAAGTCCACCAGCTTCTTGACGTTGCTGAAGACCTCTCGGAGGCTACCTGGGGCGTCCAGATACTTCGCCCTGTATTGGGCCACCTCTCTGCATTCAAGCAGGACGTGGGCGGCTGTTTCTTCTGCCTCCAGGCATGCTCTGCACAGGGGGCTGTCAGTGACACCTATATTGAAAAGATGTCTGTTAAAATTGCCATGTCCAGTGGCTGCACTAATAACTTGTCTCAGCCGTGACCGACTGAGCTTTAGAATATTCCTGGAGAAGCGCAGGCTCACTCGAGGCATTGCCAGCTTGTCTTGCCTGCAATCCTCCAGGTTGTCCCAAAGTTGTTGATGTAAAGCCCTTGTCCATAGATTTAGGCTTAACGCGTTATTTGTGATGCAATTTCTTATTAATTAATAACTTTGAATAATAATTAATTATTATTATTCAAACATTCAAACGAAACAGAGATAATCGGCCCGGGATACCATGGTCTTTCTTGCCGCCGCAGTGCCGGCAGATGGTCACGCCACGCTGCCTTGAATGATGTCTTATGGAGGGCGCTTGCCACCGCTAACGTGCCGGCTTTATTAGAGCCGAACGGTATTGCACGTGACGATGGTAGGCGTCCCGACGGAATGACTTTAATTCCCTGGCAACGTGGCAAGCCTTTGGTGTGGGATACGACTTGCGTAGACACGTTGGCCCATTTACCAAACACGTCTAGATTAGCCGGTACAGCGGCGGAAACAGCCGAATCACTCAAGCGGCGCAAGTATGCAACCCTCAGTGAGAGTTATATATTTGTGCCGTTTGCTGTCGAGACGCTTGGACCGTGGGGTCCTGAGGCCACGAGCCTCTACCAAAATTTATCGAAACGACTCATTGACTCTTCAGGTGATCAGAGGGCTGGTGCTTACCTCGGCCAACGGATCAGTATGGCGATCCAGCGAGGAAACGTAGCCAGCCTTCTGGGCACCTTACCCATAGAAGACGGTGATCTGGGCTCAGTATTCTACTTATAGTATTGAGGGACTATGAGTAGAATATAATACGAATAAGTTAAGTCTTCTTGCATTGTATTGTCCATTGATATATGTAATAACTTTGAATATTAACAGATAACATATGTATATACACTGATGTAGCCATTTAACGGCGTTATTTGTAACGCTATATACAAGACGCATTTGGCCACAGTCACTAACTACAACATTATTCCAGATGGAGCCCGAGCATAGGCGAACACAAACTTTGCTTCGAAACCTACGCGAGTGTTATAGAATCATATTGCTGGAATGTTCTTTCCCGACTAGGTCAACAAAGAATAATATTATTGTACTCGAATACAAGTATAATCCTCGGCTCGATTCTTGAGCGGTGACCTTGGCCTCCGCACAAGTGAAATTTCTGTTTTTTTTTAAATTATGGGGTATTGTCTCTTTCGAGGAAAAGGACAAAAACATAATATTATCGATATATCGAGAAATCGCATCACATTAGCTACACTCAATGCGCAAAGCGATCCCTACTATTCCGCCGACCGTTTAAGATCCGTGCCGGGAATTATATTAAGATTGCTTTCGTTGTTGCAAAAATGTTCAATATCGGTGAAAATCGCGGTCGTTGCGTACCAATGCGTGACGGTATGATATCATTAACTGGTTATAACCGGATCAGCGGATACTGCCGGCATTGATTTCGTCGGCTAGCTTCTATCAACTACTGATGTGACCACATGCTTTAGCTTTAATATGGATAAGCTTTATATTTAATAAATACTTTTTCATTTACTTATTTTATTAAAACTTACTAATATAAAAAACAACATGTATTTCGAGAAATAACATATCCTAGAATGTTAATTTTAAACAGGATTCAGATATTCTGTAATAATAATTCAGCCAGAATGTCTTTGGCCAAAGGTCAAAAAGTGTATTGTGTATTAATGAATGAAAACACTTATTTGTTCATCAAAAATTAAAACTAAGTTCTTAAAACTAGGTACAGTAAATGTTGAACAAAGGGCGGCCTTGTCGCTTAAAGCGATCTCTTTCAGACAACCCCCTAAACTAAGGTAAATATTAAGACAACAGTGGCGGTGAAGACAATAAATAATATGAAACATTCCAAGAATAAGTGAAAAATATATAAAATAAATAATAATATACTTTACATACTATACAAAAATAGGATATATCATACTATACATTGAATTAGCAGCATGTTTTAGACTTGCGAGGACCAAAGATATTTAGTAACCATTAGTTTAAAAGACGATATGGATTTAGCTTGTCTGATGTTGAGTGGCAGTGAATTCCATGAACGGACATCCTGTACCGTGAAAGAGTTATCAACGAAGGAAGAAGTATGTACAGGTGTTATTAAGGAGAGATTATTACTAGAGCGCAAATAACGGGAATGAGAAAGACGTAGGAAATCAAAACGTTCCTTTAAATACGGAGGGGTTCGAGGATCAAAAAGAATATTATACAAAAGAGAGAGAGTAAGTGAACGTTCGAAACACATTGTGTATTTATAGACTTGGAGAAAGCCTATGATAGTGTGATAAGAAATGAATTGTGGTCAGCACTGGCCAAGTACCTATGAGGTACTGGTCAACCTGCTACAACCATGGAAGTCTCTTTATGACAATTCCAGTGCTTGTATTAGGGTCACCGAATGGTTTAGCATAGAAAAGGTGTTTTTTTTATTTATTTAAGCACTGACGTCTCTGATGACATCATTTTCGTGGGGAGGAGTTTGGAAAAAGAGAAAATGGTAAGTGTGGTGGGGGTACGAGGGGGTATATGTGGAGAGAGGGAAACATATCTTATATATCTAAAGAAGATAGAATTTTAATACATCTTTTAATGTATCTTTCCAACCCCCGCACCCTCGTTGCCCGACCAGCATGAGTCTAACTCAGGTCGGACGGGCAGGCAATAACCCGGAGGGTGAAGGGTTCTCGAAACTTATTTTTGTATTTTACCTTTGTGACAGATATAAATTTATGCTTTTGTGAAACTGAGAAAAAGATGTCAGACAGGGATAAATAGCGTTGCCGTGGCTCTTCAACTTGTTCACGGATAGTTGCTTGGTTGATTTGAAAGAAGCTACTTATCAAATGTCTTCTCTAATCCGATGATTAGATGATCCTCTCATCATCGGAAAAAGAGTTACAGGAGATGGTAAAATTTATGGACGAGTCATTTGAAAGAAAGTAAGCATATGACCTTGAAGAAAGTCAATTTATCTGAAACACTAATACAAATTTTGTTATAGAGTTGTCAGCTGTCAAGATTTTCTTATATCTAAAATAATATTTAATACTCTTTTAAATGTACGAACATATTGACAGCTTGGTGCCACTACTCATTGGTGATGTTTGTTCACTGCGGCTTCGATACAAAATCCTGTGCGTTATCAATCGACACTTAGCAGGTTTGTATGCCATTTATAGTTTCTTAGTACTACTTTAAAAGAATGGCTACTTCTAAAAATTCTGAGTTTTTAGAGTTTCGTAGGAAGCGTTTCGTTTCGTGTTGGCAAAAACAAATTCTATATGAAATTGTTAAACAGATTTAACAAAATCCATATCGATGTTCTTTAATCACTCTAATTTAAACTATTACGTGGCGAGATATTAGCTATTACTAGGGGTGTGCGAGTATCGTTCGAATCGAATATGAATATTCGATTAGAATTTCAAATAGAATAATTCAAATTTCCGAATTATTCGAAATTTGACGAATAATTCGAAAAAATCGAATAATTCGAAAAATTACGAATATTTCGAAAAATTACGAATAATTCGAAAAATTACGGATTTTCTATTGTTTCCAATTTGAATTCCATTACATTGTGTATCAAAATATTCTATTTACGAATAACATACTTTTTGATTAAAAACCAATTACCCGAAGAAAACAATTGCTCAATTTCAATATATGTTCATTTCTGTCAGTAAAATAAAAAATCTAGATACCAATATTGGCAAGAGATCTTTTCAATTAATTTTGGTTTTTATAATTATTAATTTCCGTTTGAAAAAATCTATAAGAAAAAGGTTACACATGCAATGTTTTAAAATATTCGAAAATTTACGAATAATATAATATTAATATTCGATTCGGAACGAATAATTCGTAAGTTCGAATTATTGTCACACTCCTAGCTATTACCGTTAATTGTATGTATGTGGATGTCCCATAGGTACCCCGCCGTAGAGATTTAGGGGGCGCAGGCCAAACTTCTTGTACCTACACACACTATGCATGATCTATTAGTTTCAATATAAATATAATTTAAAAAATAAATTTTATTTTTTATTGTTGCTAAGAACAGGCTGATTGCGCCTCTTGGCTTGGCTCCCAGTAGGGTTAAGATGACCCTGTACGTGCCATATCTAGAGGTTTACTGACCGCTAAATATCTCATCTGTGTATTTTCAACTGCGAACTCCTCTCTCTCTCTCTCTCTCGCCGGTCGCACACCTCAGGAGGTGACTAGCCCTTTCGCGTGGACAATACTAACAAGCAGTTATGTATAGTATTAATATCGGTCTCAAAACTGGTCTTGGATTATCCCAATTCAGGGGAGCAGAGTGCATCCATCACGCTTATCTAAGGCGAATTGGTGGGACTCGTACTTGTGCATTGCTAGGATTCGAACTCACGTCAGTCATTGCAATAAGTTGTAATTGACTTAGCCATCACGGCTTTCCTTACTATGTAGAATTATTATGTGGAGCCACTATTTTATATGTAGGACGCAAAACTTACGATCAATTCGGGACATGAAGGCTTTTACCAAATTTGATGTGCACTGAAAGGGCCATTATGAGGTCGAGCCCGGGTCATCGTGTGAAACTTTTACTCGTTCTCATTTTGTATTTGAATTGTATTTTATTAGAGTTTCCCCAATAACCTTTATAAAATCATGATGTTTTTCCTCTGTCCTATTATCTATAATATATTCTTCCATTCTTTACATTCATAGCTCATTTTTTTCATATTCTATTTACTGATTCTGTATAAAAGAAGTTTGATGAAAACAATGGCGCAGCGAAATTGCTAAAATAAAATTAGGAACCACCGACACACGTGTCAGTGCTGGGACGAAAGGAAATGATCGCACACTTCTCCCGAGATCGTTTCGTATGAGCCGTGAGGCAGGAAGGACCATCGGTTGGTAGTATTAGTAGGTAGGTAGTAAGTGTTCATATGTTCAAAATCGTGCGGCCAACGACGACGGATAATAAAAAAGCCCCGGGCTCTATTTAATCCTGTACCTCCGTTCTTGGGGAACTCCATGCTTGAACAACAATTACTGTCCTTATACCTATATGGGTTATAATACCCGTAGTTACGTAAAAGCAGATGGTCGTAAGGCCTTGCCAATCAGGCTAGGCGTGGGCGTGAGCCTGCCTATTTCCTGATCTCCTTATTCTTTCTATATCATGCCTCATGTCTTCGACTATATTGCGTTAAACGCATGTCATATCCTAACCACGATTATTCAAACCACAAATAACCTTGATAGGAAATTTTATACTTAAGTCTAGTCTAGTTAGTGTTTAACTTATGATGTTACACTTGTGATGTTGAACTTATGTGCATACCGTACACGTGGCTATACACGTGGCGCAACGTTGTGAAGCCTACAAAATGTAAGTTGTATTCAGTCACCAGTTTTCCCCGCGGCTCTGCCGCAGGTCTAAGTATTATAAGTAGCTCTATTATACTTACATAAAAAGTTTATTAGGTTTACATATATATAAACATTCAGTAAACAACTACCTAACTGATGGTGCAAATCGTTTCAAAATTCGTTTGCGTGGTTCAGGAGGAGTTAGCGGATATACAGACAGACAGACACGGAAAGCAACTTTGTTTTATATTATATTAAGATTTTCAAGTCCGGCCGGTCCGGCGGCGTATGGTAATCTGTCTATAATCATATAAAATTCTAAGTATGCCGTGTCTGTATATTAAAGCTATATAAAACAACAACTATAATACACTATATAAACGATGGAGAAGACGACGAGAGACGCATTTTCATTTAAATTTCTTGTCTGTTTGTCTGTTTATCCGTTTATCTGTTTGTCGGTTTGTTTGTGTGTTCGGGATTCACGTAAAAACTACTAGGCCGATTTGGATGGGCCGAAATGATGAAATTTTTAGACTTAAAATCTGCGCTACTTTATATTCTGGAAATATTCTATATTCTAATTGAAACAAAGAAATGAACCGTCTAATGTCGACTTAAGGCAATGTTTATTTTTTGAGAACAGTTTGAACCATTTTTATAACAATTTGAACTACACTTAGTATATACTAATTATGAAATCGTCTGCAGTCATGACTGAATTGTTATCACTTAGTAGGTACAATAAATATTATGTTTGTCTCATTGTCACGTGAATTTATTATTGCCAATTGCGACTTATTTTTATGACGTGTATCGATAGCTGCACGATACCTTATTATTAAAATGACTGTCAAACTTTATATAATTGTATGTTAAGCTTATGTTTCTTTTTCGCGTAATATTATTTATGAACCTTTACTATAATCTCTTAATAAAATTGAATTTCATGTGTCGTAATAAATAAGTTTCAAAATCTAGTCTTGAATTTTCTAAAATAAATAATACACTTAGTACCATTTTAGTCTCTATAACTAGATGACCGATGCCATTGAATTTTTACTTATCTCTAGTCAAGTGTAAAGTCTAAATATAATAAAATTAATGCATTGTATGTTTAGAAAAAATCGTGGTAGCTTATTGGTCAGCACACGCGTCCCAAACCGAAAGGGCAAGGCAAATTCTAGCCAGAAAACATGCACCTCTTAGACAGTTTTGTGACATAATGTATATATTGTTATATTTACCACGTGCTAACAGTGAAGGAAAACATCGTGATGAAACATCGACGTGTCAATTAATGTCAATTCGCCTTGGATAAGCGTGACGGGTATACTGTCCGTTCCCCTAAAGGAATGGGAGGCCCGAGCCCAGCAGTGGGACTTTTATTATAATTATTAAGTACGTTATCGGCTTACTGCAAATATTTGGTCATGTTTATTTTACGTAAATTTTATCAATTCTTAGGAATTGTAGCTGATAATATTATGATCGTTATCAGCCAGACGCAATCTATTGCTGGATGTCAAAAGCTTCCTTAAATTTGCGTCACATATATGTATGGTCTGCTTTATCGACCATCGTTCCGTTGCGTGCTTTATCGATTATTTTGGTTTTTTTCATTGATATCCTCTTTAGTGATTTTATCCATGAAATAAACATCTGACAAAGCTCGGTCCATAGCTTTTTGAGTGACTTCAAATGTGTTATTTCATATATCGGTAGAATTGTCTACTAATTTATGTCAATAAGTGTAAAATAAACACTATCAACTTATACTATTTACACAATACGTTTTACACTATTTAACTACGAGATAACATAAATTCTGTGTAAATTAGCAATTAATGTAAGGTAAGCAGTAGTAATCCATTTCTGTTTATTCAAATGTTAGATAATATAAACAGCACCTATAATTTTAGATAGTCTGTACTAAGTAAAGTAGTAAATAAATTGTATATTAATTATATAATTCGTTTATTTTTGTTTAGGTGTCATATTTTAATCTATTAAAATCTATGGCATCCTGTAAATAGACAGCTCGTTAACTTATAAATAGAAAATTGTGTGTGTGTGTGTATTTGTGGGTGTGTGTACAGTTCACACGCAGTAGAAGTGAACCTTTGAGAGTATACTCACAGATAATTCTTCTCTAACGTTTATTAATATAAATGTAATTTCTTTTAGCCTACATCCGTCAACATATTATAATTTAAAATAAACTTCTTAAGTATCACTTTCAATTTTTCCCTGTCTTAGTCTAAAAAATACTATAATCAGTTTTATTTCGGTCCAAATTGGACCTATGTTTAATCATCATTCTATTGACTCTCTAATCTGTGCTGCACAATGTAAAACTCGTATCTCATTCTCTCACAGGCTTAGTCCTGTAGATTTATGCGTTCATCTCTTCTTTAGTGTCGCTTTTTCGTTTCATCGAGTTTCAAATCACAATGATACTAAAGAAGTTTCACTTCAAAAATATTTAAAAATAAAATGGATGTGAACATTATATGCAAAATCGCTATGCGATCGACCTTATTTTTTATTAATAGAGAATTACAAACTCGTCATCGGAGATTGTCAGCTGCGGACCGTAGATACAACACTGGACCAATTCCGAAAAGCCTCGCCTGAAGACTGAGCACCTCTCCGTGCCGCTGAAGAGTTATTTATTGAGAAAACCAACAGCATATACACAAATATAATATAAAATCGTTTACAATAAAAAGTAAGGTCAATAACAGGTTTCTTTATAAACTACCATTTTAGTACCAATTTTACAAAGCAAATGTTAATTTGATATTAAACAAATAAAGTCGGGTTGTGTTATGTAAAATTCAGCAAGTCATTAATAATGTTACTTTTAAATTTATATTTGGAGGACGCAAACAGATCAATTTTACAAAATTTAGTGTTATAAGTATGAGCCATATGAGAAAACAAAGAATTTCGACAGTAGTTGGTAGACTTACAAGGAACATTTAGCAAGGATGTATGACGAGTACGGTATCTAGGTACATTATATGCCAATTTCGAGACGAGCTCAGGACAGTCAACACGGCTGTGAACTGTATCAAAAAGCAATGAAATATCTCATCCAATCCTTGGATGAAAGACGTCTTTCATATTTCCATAGGCTTCTAAGCCTATGTGAACTACAGCTGTCTTAATAGGAATTGGGATTTATACGACTAAGATACTTGATATGATTGCAAAAAATTCTTTGTATTCTCTCTAAGCGTTCTTTGTAAATGACATACGTGGAGACCATATGGGACTTGCGTATTCCAAAATACTCCTAACAAAAGAATAGTAAACAGATTTAATTCAGAATTGAGTGAATTGCAGATTTAATTCTGAAAAATATTTTTTTATCGTCAGCATACATAAGGTATTCTGAATTTTTTAAGAAATCATTAATGTCGTATATGTATGCATTATATAACAGGAGGCCTTAATGGGAGCCCTGTGGTACTCCAGTTGGAATTTTTATGAGGTCCGATCTGTATCCACCAAGGACGACTGCTTCAGATCGGCAGGAAAGATGTGATTTCACCCATCGCAACAAGTCACCGTGAACTCCCAGTTTATTAAGTTTCTCTATTAAAATATTAGATGTCCCAGACGTCCACGTCTGGGGATCGTTTGACTCCAAACTTCAGCCCAATTGGTTTCAGTAATGGGCAACGATGATATGCAATTTCCAAATAAATTTTATTGAAAATTTTGTTCAATGTCTGGAGAACATTATTAATAACGGGTCGTTCATTGAATAAAATGGCACGTACATTAAAATACTATATCATTTTCTGTATTGTATTTACATTAACGAAAGGATAAATGATTTATTGTATAATAAGATTAAATAGGATTTACATAATATGTTTTACACCATCAGTTGTCAAACCCAATTTTCTTGGCCAACCGGCCAGTGAGAGGAAGAGGTTTTATACGCTACACCACTTTTTGAATTACTTCTTATGGGAGGGTAAACCGCTTCGTTACGTAACGCGTTACGGCGCCAGTCTGTCTGTCTGTTCTGTTTTCACGAAAAACTACTGGGCCCTATTTGGCTGAAACTCAGTATATATATATATTTTCAATGCCGAGGATGAAAATAGGATACTTTTTATCCCGAAAAATGGGATAGTTTTCCGGACAAAAAAATATTTTTCTCTCTGTTTGTTATGCTTTTACGGAAAGTCTATTTGACACGATTTGGTTGAAATTCGGTATGTATGTAATTTTAATACCGGGGTGGTCAAGGGATACTTTTTATCCCGGATAATGGGATAGATAAATATGTAAAGATTATCCTAGAAATTAGGATAGGTTTTTTGTGATTTGCCATTTTGGTGATTTGGTCTATTTAGTCATTTTGGTCATTTTAGTAATTTTGGTCATTTTAGTCACTGTGGTCACTTTGGTCAATTTGACCATTTTGGTCAATTTGATCATTTTTAAATGAAGCACTTAACGCCTGAAAAATGGTCTGCCCTGGTAAAGACATTCCCACGACCCTGAATTCGCAACGATGCAGGAATTAACCTATTTCTAGAGGATTAAATACAGAACTTTTAAATTCAACTAACTGTACAGAACGTGCCCGCATCCTTGCCGTTTCCAGCAAAGAGTCTGGTGTCTGGCTCCAAGCTATCCCCTCCCCAAATATAGGTACATTGATGGATAATACTACCTTCTCTTTGGCTATAAATCTGCGCTTGGGTTCTCACATATGTGCACCACACACATGCGCCTGTGGAACAGAGGTAATCAGCCCGGGATACCACAGTCTTTCTTGCCGCCGCAGTGCCGGTTGATGGTCACGCCATGCCGCCTTGAATGATGTCTTACGGAGGGCGCTTGCCACCGCTAACGTGCCGCCTTTGTTGGAGCCGAACGGTATTGCACGTGACGACGGTAGGCTTCCTGATGGAATGACTCTAATTCCCTCGCGGCGTGGCAAGCCTTTGGTGTGGAATGCGACTTGCGTAGATAAGTTGGCCGCATTCCATTTACCAAACACGTCGGGCTCAGCCGGTTCGGCGGCGGAAACAGCTGAATCACTCAAGCGACGCAAATATGCAACCCTCAGTGAGAGTTATATGTTTGTGTCGTTTGCTGTCGAAACGATTGGACCGTGGGATCCTGAGGCCATGGGCCTCTACCAAAAGTTATCAAAACGACTCATTGTCCCTTCAGGTGATCAGAGGCCTGGTACTTACCTCGGGAAACGGATCAGTATGGCGATCCAGCGAGGAAACGTAGCCAGCCTTCTGGGCACCTTACCCATAGAAAATGGTGATCTAGGCTCAGTATTCTACTTATAGTTTTGAGGGACTATGGGTAGAATACAATACAAATAAGTTAAGTTTTCTTTTGTTGTATTCGTTATCAAATTTAAATCACTAGTATAAAGTATAAAGTTCAAAATTCAAAGCACTGTTACGCACAATTTCTTTTGATCTACGTATAAAAGAATATCTGCCTAAGTATATAAGTATACAGATAGAGCTAAATTTGAAAGCTTTTGTTTAAATTGAAAATTAATACTAACGGGTAAAGAGAAATGTGTTTTATTTCGAATTAAAGAAGGTTGAATTTTATGTGTTTATCCCTGTTTAGTGTTGCTTTTTCGTTTCATCGAGTTTCAAATCACAACGATTCTAAAGAAATTTCACTTCAAAAACACATGAACATTGGGAGGTCTTATTGCTTAAACTGATCTCTTTCAGATAACCCGTCATTATGATAAAGTTTACAGAAATAATTGAATCAATGTGTAAAAATTGGATAAAATAAAATACAATAATTATACTTATATTAAATTTCGTTCAAAATATTTCCTTATTTTTACAATAAGTATAAGTAAACATTTGTACATAGAGTTACCTATTGAAACATATTGTTTCTGATACATTACGATACCTCATTTCTGTTATGAACCGTAATAGTACTAAATAATAAGTATTTTGTATCTTGATTTAAACGGGGAATTAGTAGCTATTATAAAAAAACTTACATTGTTATCAAATTTAAAGGGCTATAAAATTTTAGGCAACCAACCTTCCGCGATAATGATTTTTAAGAGGAAACGAGAGTTATACGGAAATTTTACTTCGTCGGATTCCTTTTATGATGTTTTCCTTCCCCCTTAACACGTGACAATGTTTCTCTTCCCTGTTGGCACGTGGCAAAAGCACAGTAAGAAAATTACTTGAAAACTTCCAAACGTACCTACCTAAAACCAGTGCTAGATTCCCAAACTCCTGTCAGGCACTTTTTTAAGTTATGCTTGCGTTTTGGTTTTTATTAACTAAATGAAACAGCTATTATTTATGAATAAAATTTAGAATTATGAATTAAATTATAATAGGTATACAAAGAATGTATTGAAACTATCGCGAATTATGCCGTAAAACAATTTTAGTGTTAATTTGATATTGTTTACAACGCCATCTTCTGACTTCTGTCTAATCTTCTAACACAAAAGATGCAAAACACAATATATAAATTACTTAATTTGAATAATAATAACCGGCAAATTACGTGGAGAACCTGTCCATAAATGTTGCTTCCATCAAGCCTCGGTAGAATAGGTGTGACAATATGTTTACCAGTGATTTCGCAATGAGGGATAATAATAATTATAATAACAGCCCATAAATGTTCTACTGCTGGGCTCGGGTCTCCCTTCATAAGGGAACGGCCGGTATACCCGCCACGCTTGTCCAATGCGGCTTGGCAGGATTGACACATCGGTTATTTCGATGTGTAGGTTGCATCACGATGTTTTCTTTTAGCGTTGTTAACCAGAAACTGCCTAAGTGGTTCATGCGCTCCGGCCAGGATCGGACCACGGCCTTTTAGGTTGGGACACGTGCCAAATTTTATTATATTGAATTTGCTATCGATCAGTAAAAAAATCACATTGGAATTCGATTTTTTTAGTCTGGACATTCTAAATCATTCCCAGAAAAATTCCCGCGATAAAAAGTAGGGTAGAGTTTAGCTCTAAGAATTTGCTGTCAATGATCAACGAAAACGAAGTAGTTTTTACGTGAACCTCGAACAAACAGACAAGAAATCTAAAAGAATTGCATCGTGTTCGCCATCGTTTATATAGTCCATTCCAATTGTTCTTTTAAAACAGCTCCAATGTACAGACATGGCATGTTTAGAATGTTATAATATTGTAGATAAATTTTATACCTAGAAGATTGCAACATGTTTCATTATCAATTTTGCCCATCACGAAAAAACAAAGGTACCTAGCACAATAATCATAAACAAACAAAAGGTTATGAAGTCATGACGTAATATCATTAACACTCCTGTACCTAATCTGATTAAGTATTATGAAGCATTTTCGTCGAAGTACTGTGACGTCGTTGTGACATATTATCTTTGTCATCCACATCCAAGCTATAAATGCTTCGACAAGTAATTAAATAAAATAATTCTGTACTATTCAGAAACATAAACATATCACTAAAAATTAACGACATATATATACGTAAATATTAAAATAAAATTAAAATTACATATAATATATGAGTCCCAAAACACCACGCCGTCAGTCAGGAAAGTTCTCAAAACTCTGCCCGCATTTACTCATTAAATGGCAACTTATTAGTACTGTATTTAGGGCTGCGTATTAGACGTTGCCCTAAATACAGACAGGTCAGCCGTTTGGTGACTGGAGAATTCTATGAAATGTGCTAAAAGACTCTTAGTATAAATAAGATAAGAGTCGATAAGCTTCGGGACCCCATAGCTCTAGAGTTTCGCCACTGAAAGCCACAAATATGTATTCATTGTAACGCATATATGCGCGCTGCCCTCTTCCCTCGTCTCTTTCCTGCTTGCTACAATGGAAATGAGCATGCTTTAAATGAGGTATTACAAAACCACATATCTGTCACTGACTTACGCTTCTGTCGTTCAATATAGCGTATGTCATGCGATAATTCGTTTTATGAACACATCCATTGTTTCTTACGTCACTTTGTGGTGGGCTTCAGGTTGTTATTACGGAAACTTTCCGTTCCAAATAACTACTCCAGACACGTAAGGCGAATTTTTTAAGTGCTTTGTTATGCCGAGGCATGAGTCGTAGATATTTTATAAAATACTACGTGGAAAGCTAGCTTTATGGAAATAGTCCAAGAAATGGAAAGTAATTACAACACCATTATTTTTAGTATTTAAGAAAATTTATTATTAGACTTAGTTGAAAATAGATTTACTTCGTAGCAGCTCTGATGTTGAGGCACACGGGTCCCATTACAATGACGTGAGTTCTGAACATGATTTATATTGCAGCAAGACAATATCTTGCAGGCTGCGGTCTGTCGGTAGTGTCTAACTTTACAAAGAATTTTTCTTTAATTTTGTTTTAGTAGTTGTAAGGATGGTATAGATCTAAAAGATATCACCTGTAGTCACAAGAATGAATACTGTACGATAATATTTTGTGTAATAAAATCATTCCAATTTCGGTCGATTACGATTTCATATCCTCATTATAATTATATAGGAGCTCTTCATGTGCAAGTCCGACTCGTACATTTTTTTTGTTCGCGTAAACCTCGAAGGCTAAACGAACACGATAAAGTGATACGATAAAGTGTGCTACTGTGATTACTGTGACAGGAAAGCCCGGACTTACCCTTTCACAGTTGAGTTCAGTATTTAGAAGTTGTAGTGCATTAAAGGTTTACGCGAGCAAAACTTGTTGGTTTAAGGCAGCCCTAAAATACACTTCAGAAGTCGTGATAAAAGAATCCCTATCCCTATAATTATTATAAATGCGAAAGTAACTCTGTCTGTCTGTCTGTCTGTTCCGTTTTCACGGAAAAACTACTGGACTGGCTTGGCTGAAACTCAATTTATATATATTTTCGATGCTGAGGATGAACATAGGATACTTTTATCCCGAAAAATGGGATAGTTTCCGAGATAAAAGTATATTTGTCTCTCTGTTTGTTATCCTTTTATGGAAGGACTATTGGACCGATTTGGCTGAAATTTGGTACATATCTGATTTTAATACCGAGGGTGGCCAAGGGATACTTTTCATCCCGGATAATGGGATAGATTTATGTAAAGGTTATCCTGGAATCTTGGATAGGTTTTGTGATTTTGTCCACTCGGTCCATTCGGTCCACTAGGTCCTTTTTTGTCAAGTTTTGTTATTTATGTAGTTTACAGATAGATGGGATAGTTTACGATATAAAATGAAGTGAATCTTCCGGGGGCAACTACATAAAATTTAATACAATGTAACCTGTATGTACCACCTGCTCTTTAAACAAGAGGTACGCACTAGAGGTTGACCCACGGCCCAGCCGCGGGGTAAACTCTAGTGCTACCATAAATAATTTGTAAATGTTTTACATTATAAAATATTTATTTCAATTTCATTTTACTAAAGTGCTGCTTTGGCATTGCATATATTTTTATAGTTTTGAGCTTTATTCTTAATGTCTTTGAGATTACAATACATATGTAATCAAACTACCACATTATATGCGATAACATCTACTAAATTTTTATCAGTAAAAAACTATGAACTCGTGTAAGGTACAGTTTATTGGCCGTATATTTATGACATTATTGTGGTACTCATAACACGCGTAATTCCACGATATTAAGAGGCTATATAGACCTGATTCAAATCGGTGTTTCAGAAAATCAACCCCGCACGGCCGATATTTACTTCGATGAAACAGCGCGTAATAAAAGTTCGAGCGTGGCGAAATATTGCAACTGAACATACCTACGTGCACCGTGTCTTTTTTTTTATTGGACTTGACTTTATGTTGTTGGTCCGAAGATCTCACAACTTTACCGGGGTTTTCGGGGCGCGTGCCTTTGCGAAGCGAAGGCGCTCGAGCCCGGGGGGCAACTTGCTCGAGGGGGCTCCCTAGGGAGTTTCACCTCGGCTGGACTGTTGCCATGAGAGGGGGATGAATCTAATGATGCCCACCATAAGGCGACACAATGCACTAATTGAGAGCGGGCGACGGGTAATATGAAACCCGAGAGGAAGGATCCCGGCGGACCGGGATCGGCGGTTCGCGGTGGCCTATACTATCTTACTGCCGTTTCGCAACGTGTTATGGTTGGTAGAGAAGAAACGGCGAAAGAAACTTCCCAGCAACACGCCTAGTCTATCCTATGGGGGGGCTGTGTCTCCTGGCGTCCCTCGCGGGGACACGGAGAGATCGTGATTGTGCACCGTGTCCATACCAACTTGATTCAATTTATTTCATTCTAAGGCTGACGAGCACGAGAGCGAGACAAAATATCCTAAAGTGAGACAGATCGTTTATAAGCTTAATAGGTATTTAAATTTTGACATAATTTGCTAAGCGTCTTTATCTCAACGGTTCACAAAGCGTAATAGTAACTAGGTGGTACAGGATTCTATTCCTCCTCAGGCTATATGCCTCTTTTTTATTTTTTAATAATTTTTAGACGAGTAAACTTTATTGAAATGATGTAATTGTATTATGGAACAACAATGAATTCATATATAGGTATATATTATTATAAATGCGAAAGTAACTGTTTGTCTGTCTGTTCCCTTTTCACGGAAAAACTACTGGACCGATTTGGCTGAAACTCAGTATATATATATTTTTTTGATGCCGAGAATAGGATGCATTTTATTTATTATATATTTATTTTATCCCGGAAAATGTGATAGTTTCTGGGATAAAAATATATTTGTCTTTCTGTTTGTTCTGCTTTTACGGAAAAAACTATTACATCGATTTGGCTGAAATTCGGTATATATGTAATTTAATAATGACGGTGAACAAGGAATACTTTTCATCCCGGATAATGGGATAGATGTATGTAAAGGTTATCTCAAAAAGTAGAATAGATTTTATTTTCAGTCATTTCAGTCATTTCATTTTATCATTTAGGCCCGTTCGGCCACATATATTTTCATCCCGGAAACTATCTCATTTTTCGGGATGAAAAGTATCTCTTGGCCACCCTCGGTATTAAAATTACATATTAGGTTGGGGAAAAAGTCTTTTTGCATATAGTATGTATGAACTTGTAATA
This sequence comes from Dendrolimus houi, assembly GCA_039645545.1. Taxonomy (NCBI): domain Eukaryota; kingdom Metazoa; phylum Arthropoda; class Insecta; order Lepidoptera; family Lasiocampidae; genus Dendrolimus; species Dendrolimus houi. The sequence goes on from CM077132.1 coordinate 14,691,871, forward strand.
AGATCTCTTTGGCTATACCATTTGTATTTAGCTGGTTTTGGTATCATTAAAAAGTTTTAATTTTAAAGAAGACAATTCCAAATTCAAATTAGGAAAATGTATGATTTTCATTTGTTTTTCTTATTGTTAAAATGAGTGAATCTAATGAAGTAATTCGATACATTTTAAAATTTTATTACAAAAAAGGTAAAAATGCCACACAAGCCGCGAAAAAAATTGTGATGTTTACGGACCTAATGCAGTATCTGTGAGAGTAGCGCCAATTTGGTTTAAGCGTTTTCAATCTGGAAATTTTGATATAAAAGATGCACGTCGCTCTGGTCGCCCTGTTACGGACAAAATTGATGCCATTTTTGAAAAAGTGGAGCAAGATCGGCATATTAGTAGTTATGATCTAGCTGGAGAACTGGGAATTGACCACAAAACGGTTTTGGCGCGTTTGAAAAAAGCTGGGTACATAAAAAAGCTCGATATTTGGGTGCCTCATGAGCTCCCTGAAAGAAACCTAATGAACCGTGTACTCATTTGTGATTCTTTATTACGACGTAATGAAACCGAACCATTTTTGAAGAAGCTGATAACTAGCGATGTATAGTGGATCACGTACGACAAGAGCGTGCGAAAAAGTTCGTGGTCAAAGGCCGGTCAGGCTTCACAGACTGTGGCGAAACCCGGGTTAACTCGTAACAAGGTGATGCTGTGTGTATGGTGGGATTGGAAGGGCATTATTCATTATGAGCTGTTACCGCTAGGCAGGACCATCGATTCTGAACTGTACTGCTACCAACTGATGAGATTAAAGCAAAAAGTTGAGAGAAAGTGGCCGGAATTAATCAACAGAAGGGGCGTGGTTTTTCACCATGATAACGCTAGACCTCACACATCTTTAGCTACTCAGCAAAAATTACGAGAGTTTGGCTGGGATGTGTTAATGCATCCGCCGTATATTCCTGACCTGCTTGAACCTTCAGATTTTCACCTGTTTCGGTCTCTGCAGAATTCCTTAGACAGTGTCAGGTTAACATCACGAGAGGACTGCCAAAACCACTTGTCGCAGTTTTTTGATCAGAAGCCCAAAAATTTTTATAGCAATGGGATCACGTCCCTACCTACAAGATGGCAAAAAGTTATCCAACAAACTGGCACCTACATACTTTAGTCAAATATAAATAAACTTTATAAAAAAACCTTTTGAATTTTTATATAAAATGCGAAGAAACTTTTTCACAAACCTAATAGAAAAGTGTTTTTATTGCATTTTATAAAATTATTTAAGAAGAGAAAAAGACCATTTTATCAACTTTGATATAAAAATAAAAAATCTACTAAGATCAAGTGAAGCTAGTAGGAGTCGAACCCACACAGTCTATGATTTAGACCAGTCCACTACCGTATACGCCAAATAAGTATAGCTCGATCGGCTCGAAATTGTGGTTATTATTACTCCTTCATTTATTTAAAATTTAATTTCGAATAGCACGCTCGAGCAGAGCGACGCGTGTACACAGCACCGAGCCATCCGGCGTATTGATAAATTCCATACATTGGGACCGGCAAGCGTGATTTTGAAGTCATTTATAATAAAATAATTAATTACTTGCAAATTCTCTAAGTAACCGAATAAACAAACTATAATAAGTATATTTCTTATATGATATGTTACTGTTATTTAATTTAGCGATGTACGATTAACAGTAATAACATAAGACAAGATTGAAGAACACGTTTAGAGGTTACTTTGCAATTATTTTCTATCGAGAAAATTTATCGAAAATGCGTTTTGAGTACATAGTTTACCTCAGAAATATGATCAAGATTGACATATATTTTTTTCACCACAATAAAGTATGTATAATTACTGTAACAAGGGCTGAGAAATCGATCAAAAAACGCTTTTTGTCTGTTGACTTGCTGTTAATATTCCCATAGATAAGAAATTTGGATAACGTCATTAAATATTATCCGTACAGGAGGGGGAGCTTTCCATCAAGTGGAATTAAAAGTATCCTGTGTTCATCTCCGGTAACTTATATGTTAAATTTCATGAAAATAGTATACGAGTATATTTACGGTTGTCAAAAGGAACAACATATTCCACATTGAAACCAAATAATTTTCACATTAATGGGTTTGTTATTAAATATACATATCAATATAACAGATAACAAAAATTGAATACTAAGTATATACAAAGTGTTTTATGTCTCATAGGCATTTTTTTTAAACATTATATACAATAATGTTACAATTTGGGTCACCTGCATATTTGTAAACTAAAGCACATTTATTACACGCCGGCGTTCGAGCTAATAACATTGTAGTTCTTTTATGATTGTCTTCTTGTGTTTACTTATTTATTGGTTATTATGGAGAGTAGCCTATTGTACTCGTTTATGGCCGTTTGCAGGTGTGGGGATTACGATTTCTGGTAAATTGCGTCGACGCTTGGCGGGCAGACATATTTGCATTTGTGCCATATAAAGCAATGGCCCGATTGAGGAAAGCAGTCGAGCGATAAGCACAAGCAAAGCAAGACGTGTGTACTACATTCGGTAATCTATTTAGTGATGGACTTTTCGCGTGTTATTGAATCGTGTATTACGTTTGGCCTGGTTGTATTTAGTTATTTTTGTACCTGTGTTATACGTGTTTGTATAGTTCTAATAAATTCTATAATAATTCCAACGGCATTCTAATTCGAGTCCTGCAACTCGTAACAATAATAATTATGGTACCCAAACAATCATTGTGTCTTTTTATAGGTCTCACTGTTATGTCTATATACCTATATTCAGAACCATTTTTCTCAAAAAGTACAGGATATATACATATAAAATTTACTAAAAATATGTTTCTTATATGCTGCTTTATAAACAAGTGATAAAATCGTGACCAATTAAAAATAAGTTGTGATCGCCTTACCTAAGGAATGGCGACCATAACTTATTTTGATTTATTCAAGTATATATAATTATGTGTAGTTCAGTATACAATCATATCAAGGTTTTTAAATGACATAGAAGTTAAAGGGCTTTTTACGATTTTGAAAACGAAAATATGCCCATTTTCGTTTTCAAAATCGTAAAGAGCCCTTTAACTTTTGAATTCTGAAGTGAAAAATATTTTCATAGAAAATTGGTTTGAAGAATATACATTTAATAGTTTTTAGCACATGAGGTAAGTAATTTCGACTAATGGTATGGCAAGTAAATGAATAGTAAGATATAGGAACTGACCGCAAATGACTTTAAGGCCTTGTAGCCAAATCACGGAAACTGTACATTTGTTTGTCATCTCTACAGAACATTCGATTTATTATGAATTATCACATTTTGTACTCGCAGGTAAAGACGCAAATTAAACTACATTTGTGAATTTCCAGGACTCGTCATTAAATTATCACTTCCATTTACTATAGTGATTAGTGAAAATTAAACATCTTTGCCTAGTTATTATTTATATAGCTTGTCTATGCGATGGAATATTTTCTTTTTAAATTTGTTCCATTGTTTCCATAAGTTTTCCTTCGATGTATTATGATTAGGTCAATCCGTGTTTTTTTTAGCAGACAAACAGACACATTGTATATCCTCAAGCGAAGTTACACTTGTGTTGTGTTATGGGTGACTAGCTCTGCCCGCGACTTCGTCCGCGAAGATTTTTTTTCGCGGAACCCTAATTTTAAAAGTAGCTCCTTATAACATCATCAGCTATCTGCCAGTGAACGTCCGGTCAAAATCGGTCCAGCCGTTTCAGAGATTAGCTGGAACATCAGACAGACAAAAATTCTAAAAATTGAATTTTCTGGAATCTCCTGGTTCGAATTACACCCCTGATATTTTTCACATTTTTATTTTGATATTACAAACATACACTTTAATTTTATTGATCTGTATAGATATACAACGGACGACTCGGGGCCGATCCCAGACACCCAAACCAGACTATAGCAAATAATAAAAAGTTCGTTTGTGAAATTTATCATGCCAGGAATCGAACCCGGAACCTCTGCGTTCCAGCGAGTTCGGCCGAGTAAGACTTAACCACGACACCCTGACGTTCCGGCTGACACAGGTCCTCTCGGGGCATGGCTGCTTCGGGAGGTACCTATGTCGCCTAGGCCGTGAGCTGACGTCAGGGTGCCTTCATTGTGACACCGGCGATGAGGATACGGCACTGCACTCCCTCCAGACCTGTCCTGCCTGGACAGAGCAGCGCCGAAACCTCGTCGCCGTTACCCGACCTGACCTTTCACTCCCGGTCGTGGTTCGCACCATCGTCACACCGGATGAGACGCCGTCTCCTCCGTCTGCGAGCACGTTATGCTTGCAAAGGAGGAGGCTGAGCGGGAGCGCGAGTACACGTCATAGCTCTGCTCCCGCCAAAGGAGGACGCGTCGTCGCCGGAGGGCTAGTATGAACCTTCGGCCGCCGTAAGCGGGGAATAGGGGTTCTCACTCACCTGCATATGCCGTCGAGATGGGGACGCGGAGTGTTCCGCATGCGTTCACCTCTCTTCCCGTGGGGCGAGTTACAAACCGCCCCACACCGGAGTAGCCATTGAAGACGCCGGGGGACAAAAGTAGTCCCCCGGCAGTGGAAATGGACTTCGCCTACCAGGGCTGCGGAAGAGGCTAGGTCATGTACCCGTAGCTCTGGCACAAGGCGCCGGACGAAACACCCAGGGGTTTTAGTGGGTGTCCCTAACTGGGGAGTGACAACAGCATAGCACCAGTTCTGACTGGGCATCCTAGTGCCACCCCCGACCTGGCGTATTCCACACACGGGTCACGAGCTATCCCCCCAAGGTTCTGCCCTTGTCGCGGCCTATGGTCCTCAAACGGATTTCCCCTGGCTAAAAAAAGGGTAAGACTTAGCCCGATCAACCACGGAGGCCTCCTCCGAAGAATTGTTTAGAGGCGTTAAATTATTTAATTTGATTACTGGTTCTTTGTTGGGTATTCAGTCAAAGAATTTCCAAACTGCCTGACACTCGTTCAGCGCCGTTCACTTGTTCTCAACCTGCGTTCGCTAGTCTATTTCCGTAAAGATTATTCGAAGTTGACATTATTTTTCTTATTTTCATTAGATCCTTATATTAAACGAAATACAGACGTACAAAAGTATCTCCCTTTTCTTTTACCCTTCTCCCAATTATTTGGGTTCGGGACTATATGTCTTTTCCTTCCATAGTCCTCTATTCTGGCATGCGTTCTCTGTGATCTGTCACACCATAAATCATCAAGTCATCACACATCCATCCATCTCTTTTTTGTTCTATCTTTACATTGCTCCCATCAATCTTCCAGTTTAACATTATTTTTGTCACGTGACTTTCATCCCTCCTCATTACCTGTCCATACCACTTTAGTATTATTCCTCTCATATAGGCATACAAAAGTATATGAAATTTAATAAAACTACGTTTTAACGGTTTTAAGCGCGGTCATTAAAACGTAGTTTTATTATGCATACAAGTCGCAAAAACTTAAGAAAATATTATATAAAATTTATTACAAATATTACATTCACAAATAAAATTAATATTAAGTCAAAAAAGCTTGATTCAAACCAGTCTTAAGAGGAAATGTTCCCAAAACAGATAGCATTTTTATTAAGAATACAAATACCCAGATGAATAGAACAGTTGTGAATAGGTATATGTCGCTATTGTAAATGCAATTTCTTTTTTTATGTTGCTCAATATAATATAATACTACATTGACGCACTTTCATTATTACGTTTCGGGAATTACCTGGACTTTACGTGTCGTAAATAATAAGCGTTTTGCGGTTTATTAAAAGTAGCGTGTGTGTAATAAAAACAAGTTTAACGTCACGTATATTATAATTAGTTAAAATCATATTACGAGAAAATCGTCACATAGATTACGTAAACTATAAGCAATGTATATAATTATACATATTGTTACGAATTTGTGAGATGTGAATTTAAAATTCCGTTGGAATTATCACAAAGTTTATTAGAAGTACACACACTTTTATCCGTGCAGGAACGGAGAAAGAATATAATTTCCTGCGGCCGGGAGGCCTGTCGTAAGAGGCGACAAAACAACTCACAGGCAGGTGGCAGGGTATTTGCCCGACTGGATGGCTACCACCCCTGGTCTAGAGTATGTCGCCATAACAACCTTGAGTTGTGTTCCGGCATTAGGGACCAGGTTCTAATCTCCCTTAAGAGAGCAGCAGCGCATTTGTAGCACCTTTGGTGTTGCAAATATCCATAGGCGATGGTAACCGCTTTCCATCAAGTGGGCCGTTTGCCTGTCTGCTGAACTCCTGCAATAAAAATAAATATAAAAAAACACGTAATTCATAGTTCTTACTAGTACAACTAAATGCAAGAAGTCCAAACCGTAAAGCAGAAAATCGTAATCACACACATCGCGAAAAGTCATTGAAAGTGCACTAGGTAACGCCTCGATCGCAGTTAAAACCCAACTCACTTAGTCGCCGACTGGCCGACCTTATATATTTGTCAAAATAGCCATAGTTTTCCTAACAGCATGGCCACTAGTCCTTGGAATTGTCAATTTAGAAGCTTTATGGCTTCTATGAATTTGCAAATAATAGAAAAGAAGGATTTATAACGTCTTACTGGGAGGCGTACAAAGGGATTAGCGCGAATAATAGATCATTTAAATTCCAAGGGGTAATTAAACACCTGCAAAAGACCGGTTCGCAACAATATATTGAAGTCCTTTTTAATAAGTTTACATATATATATATATATATATATATATATATAAATTTGCCTATCCGTCAACGTTTAACTATGTTTCAGAGCTGTGAAATGTTTTTCGTAATTTGGGGTAAAAATCAATATAACATGATCCTGATTTTAAAAAGAATCAATAAGAATCTGACCCGTTTATACATAGTATATAATGCGTATCTCTTGTTTAAAGAGCAGGCGGTATAGGTTACATTGTATTAAATTTTTATGTATTTGCCCCCGGAAGGTTCACTTTATTTTATATCGCAAACTATACCATCCCCCGTCTATATGTAAACTACATAAATGACAAAACTTGTCAAAAATGACAAAATTGATGACATAGACCAAGTAGACCAAGTGAAACAAGTGGACCTAGTGGGCCCAGTGGACCCAGAAAACCCGGTGGACCCAGGAAACCCGATGAACCCGGTGGACCCGGAGGACCCGGTGGACCCGGTGGACCTAGTGGACACGGTAGACCCGGTAGACCCGGTGGACCCGGTGGACCCAGTGGCTGAAATGGACAATATCATAAAACCTATCCTTATTTCCGGGATAACCTTTACATAAATCTATCCCAAAATGTATCCCATTATCCGGGATAAAAGTATACCTTGAACACCCTCGGTTTTAAAATTATATATGTACCGAGTTGCAGCCAAATCGGTCCAATAGTCTTTCCATAAAATGATAACAAACAGAGAGACAAATATATTATATATATATAAAAAGTATCCTATGTTCACTCTCGGCATTGAATATATACATATACTGAGTTTCAGCCAAATCGGTCCAGTAGTTTTTCCGTGAAAACGGAATAGACAGGCAGACAGAGTTACTGTCGCATTTATAATATTAATAAGGAATAAGGATGTATTAGTTAGTTCCTGTGTATGTGTCTTGGAATAATTGCTTGAAAAGGTAAACTAAATTACAAACGTAACAAAATTACTAAGAAGATGCGGATTATGTTAATATAAAAATGACTACGATTCGTTTTGCGTAATAAAATAAACAGCTTATGTTATTGAGTAGCGATATACTAGCTGTGGCCGTAGTTTCGTCCGCGTGGATTATTTTTTGCAGTACCCTAAAAATAATAGTCAAAGTTACTCCTTATAAGCCAATGAAAGTCCCGTCAAAATCGGTCAAGCCATTTCAGGGATTAGACGGAACACCCAGACAAAATAAATCTAAAAATAGTTTTTTTTTTATATAAGTGCCGTACATACTTTCATATGCATTTAGTAAAAAGCTGTTATGTTGACGTTACAAACACACACTTAAATTTTATTTATATGTATAGATGTAGGTATATTTTTGAAAGAAATAAAGAAAAACTTTGTTCGAAGAAATAGCGACGTAATTACATTCGTTATAGATTATTATTATACACAGAGCATATTTTGAGAATTTGTACGCCGCATTTTCAGCGAACAAGGTTTGCACTCAGCATATTTCTATGCCGGAATTATATCCGACACAATGCTGATTTTCAGTGCAAACCTTCCTTTAAGCGTAAGACCAAAAGGACCTAAATTTGTTAATTAAATAATGAATATAAATAATAATAATTATAATTAAATAATAATTTATAAAACTAATTCTACTTATATAATATTTAATTAGTAAAAATAAATAAATACATTTGAATAAAACCAACTGGGCTCAGTATTCTACTTATAGTATTGAGGGACTATGAGTAGAATATAATACGAATAAGTTAAGTTTTCTTGCATTGTATTGTCAACAAATACATATCTACAAAATGAAACCAACAATAAATACGTTACTTCTAAATTAAAATAAAAATAAATAATCGTGTAACAAACTGGTATCGAATCATTTATTCGAATACAATTCGCTAGAGTGCTTGCCGAGTACTATCAAATTCTGTGTGCACGTCACTGACATGAATGAGGCAATAAATGACGTTTTACTTCATAACCTATAAAATATTGAATGTGTTATTTTACTGTAAAGATATGAAATGTTTAATATATTTTATTTTCCCACTCTATATACTATATAGGCCGTGCACAAGACTGACTCGCGTTACAACACATTTCATTTAAATACTACAACTGTAGTAGTAATGCAACCGCCCATGCGCGAACAATCCGCCCTAGGACACCGTTTGACGTCACAACTCCCAATCAGTCGATCGAGGCCAATGACCGTATGACTTGCACAATATTCCAGGCAACATTATGCCTTAAATCTGTATTGATATAATAGGTTGGGGAAAAAGTCTTTTCGCATACAGTATGTATGAACTTGTAATAAGATTTCTTTGGCTATATTATTTGTATCTGGCTGGTTTTGGTATCATTAAAAAGTTTTAATTTTAAAGAAGACAATTCCAAATTCAAATTAAGAAAATGTATGATTTTCATTTGTTTTTCTTATTGTTAAAATGAGTGAATCTAATGAAGAAATTCGATACATTTTAAAATTTTACTACAAAAAAGGTAAAAATGCAACACAAGCCGTGAAAAAAAATTGTGATGTTTATGGACCTAATGCATTATCTGTGAGAGTAGCGCAAATTTGGTTTAAGCGTTTTCAATCCGGAAATTTTGATATCAAAGATGCACGTCGCTCTAGTCTCCCTGTTACGGACAAAATTGATACCATTTTTGAAAAAGTGGAGCAAGATCGGCATATTAGTAGTTAAGATGTAGCTGGAGAACTGGGAATTGACCACAAAACGGTTTTGGCGCATTTGAAAAAAGCTGGGTACACAAAAAAGCTCGATATTTGGGTGCCTCATGAGCTCACAGAAAGAAACCTAATGAACCTTGTACTCATTTGTGATTCTTTATTACGACGTAATGAAACCGAACCATTTTTGAAGAAGCTGATAACTGGTGATAAAAATGGATCACGTACGACAAGAACGTGCGAAAAAGATCGTGGTCAAAGGCCGGTCAGGCTTCACAGACTGTGGCGAAACCCGGGTTAAGTCGCAACAAGGTGATGATGTGTGTATGGTGGAATTGGAAGGGCATTATTCATTATGAACTGTTACCGCCAGGCAGGACCATCGATTCTGAACTGTACTGCGCACAACTAATGAGATTAAAGCAAAAAGTTGAGAGAAAGCGGCTGGAATTAATCAATAGAAGGGGTGTGGTTTTTCACCATGATAACGCTAGACTTCACACATCTTTAGCCACTCAGCAAAAATTACGAGAGTTTGGCTGGGAGGTGTTAATGCATCCACCGTATAGTCCTGACCTTGCACCTTCAGATTTTCACCTGTTTCGGTCTCTGCAGAATTCCTTAGGCAGTGTCAGGTTAATATCACGAGAGGACTGCCAAAACCACTTGTCGCAGTTTTTTGATCAGAAGCCCCAAATTTTTTATAGCAATAGGATCACGTCCCTACCTACAAGATGGCAAAAAGTTATCCAACATAATGGCACCTACATACTTTAGTCAAATGTAAATAAACTTTATAAAAAACCTTTTGAATTTTTATATAAAATGCGAAGAAACTTTTTCCCCAACCGAATACTAAGAGATGAATGATGAGATAAACTTTTAATAGATCTTTAACATAATACACAGTTTTAGAAAAAGGTAATTTCAAAATAGTTTTCATAATATTTTCGTGTTTAAATTTGAAAATAATGAACCCATTTTTAAAACATGCATAATTTATCATCATGAGTTAAATAAAATATTAAAATCCCAGCAAACAGCCAGAGCCATCTATAAATTACGTCCACGTTAAGGGAGGGGGAGGAGGTCGACGAAGTCTGACATTGTGTGACAAGGGGTGGGTGGGTCCTAAATTTCGTGACGTCACATTGCTAAATGTAATATAATATATTTAAGCATTAAAACAAGAAATTTGAACTATTAAACTATTTGTCTGAGCAATGTTTAAATAATTAAGAAAAATTATTTAAATGTAAATAAAACTAATTACGAAACTGTACGTTATAATTAATAATTTCTTGATGCAAAATTGCAAACTATGTGATGTAAAACTAGGGAGGAAGGAGTCTCGCGACTGTGACCAGCTGTGACAAGGACAGGGCAGGGGACAAAAATCATGAAATTCGTGTGACGTAATTTGTGGATGGCCCCTTGTGATGCCTAAATATTTGGCAAGGCGATGGTTGAATGATGAATATTGGGGACAGATATAAACTACCTCCGGTTTCAAATAACACTCTTAAAGGGAGTGAAATCATTATGAAAATTTGTAAGGGAAACACATAATTCCTCTAGATAGGCGTTTGGTAAAAAATAACGTAAAATATATTTCAGCATTTTTGTAAAATGACAATTGAGTGACAGTATGAGTCCTTACTGTGGAGGTCAAATTGCCACCAATGAGGGTTTTTTCTATTGGTAATAAGTAATACACTAATAATTGTGATGGAGATAAACACAATGTAATGTTACATACCGTCAAATATAAGCGGCACAGCCTATTGTAAGCGCAGCTTATTGTCCTCCCGGATTAGGGAATCCTTTGTGATTTGAATTTGTAACATGCTATTGTTTTTCTACTTGTTTTATAACCATCATTAGCGTCGAACTAATCCCTATTGTTATTGTTTTCGACTTTGTGGACGTTCGCAGGTGTGCAAATTAATATTTCTTAGAAACTCAGTGTGCGCCTCCAATTACTTTTGTACTGTGTAGTTAGTATAAGACGATGCCCGAATGGAGGGGCGGGGGCAGTCTAGCGACAACTACGAAGCGAGTAAGACGTTCTCTAGTACTCTCGATTAGTGATATAGACGACGGACTTTACGCGTATCCAATTGTATTGAGTGGTGCAGTGTGAACTGGTTGCATACAGTTTTATTTGTATTTGTTTTATACGTGTTTGTACAGTTCTAATAAATTCTATAGTAGTTCCAACGGCATTTTTAATTCGAGTCCTGTAGCTCGTAACAGTAACAATAATCCTTTAATCTGTACACCTGTGGGCACTACACAGTCCGGCGCAAAGTGATTCAATTACATAACCACTGTTATGTAATTGAATCACATAAACAAACATACACACTGAAAGGAAAAAGGGAACCTTATACACCATTCGATACTTGTAAGTGTGTATGATTGTCACTACACTTAAAAGAGATACTAACTTCATTCAAGGCCGGTTTTTTAATCATTAGATAATCATTATCCATAGCAGCTTTACGTGCGTGTTTGTCTGCCGATCATTAAAAAAAAGATAGATAGATAACACTTTAATTGTACACCATTACAGAAAACACAGAAAAACTTAGAGCCTAAAAATATTCTAAATGTGAAAAATGAGCGGTCTTATCGCCAAGAAGCGATCTCTTCCAGACAACCCGTGGTAGGAATAAAACATTATATTGCTCAAAGCTGGTATACATAAATATTAGAGGATATGCAGTTACTTACATATATTTTATTCATTTATAAACATATAGACATACATAAAAAAGTATTGTTACGACCGACAAAGTCCAATGCACACCTGCAGTTTATTACCTTTTCGGCACTTTTACTTCTTTTGTTTACCTTATGTTTAAAATTTGTAATTAGAAAACAGCCTATGTGTATTGTACTCGTTTATGGCCGTTTGCAGGCATAATTAGGCAGGTGTGCAGATTACGAATTCTAAGAAATTCGATCTACGCGGGCAGGCTGCCATATTGTGTGGGTGCAGTCTAGCGATAGTCACAAACGAGACAAGATGTGTATACATTCGATAAACTATATAGTTGCGGACTTTGCGCGTGTTATTGAATCGTGTATTACGTTTGTACTGGTTGTGTCCAGTTATATTTGTACCTGTGTTATACGTGTTTGTATAGTTCTAATAAAATCTATAGTAATTCCAACGGCATCTTAATTCTTGTCCCGTGACTCGTAACAGTATAAAATAAAGTCGCTTTCCGCGTCTGTCTGTCTGTATATCCGCTAACTCCTAAACCACGCAACGGCTTTTTAAACGGTTTACACTATCATTTAGATATTTTTTCAAGGAAGGTATATATACTAGCTATTGGCCGCGGCTTCGCTCGCGATATATAAAAACGTAAATATTTTTTTATGCAAGTAAAATAAAGATACCTACATACTATGGTTTGAACTAAGGCTACGCCGCGGGGAAAATGTAGTAAAATATAAAATTCAAATATTAAAAATTACAATTGCATGAATAAAACATTCATATTCAGTTAGATTATAATTTATTCGATGAATAACTTTTAATCTCATGCTCGAAAAATAAGTCCTCAGAAATAAAAAAAATATTGTGGATGAAGTCACAGACAACTAGTACTTTATATATATATAATTTGTTTTTTTTTATATTTTAGAAAAGTTTGTTGTTGAAAAGAAAATATAAGCGTTACTACACATGTAGTAACTAGAATAAAATGGCCTAGTGCGTGTTTTTCTTATTATTAAGAAATGATAAAATGTTATTATCGAGGCGAGTACGAAGTAAAAAATCCTCGTTAGAACCAACAGTTACTGAGGCGAAATAATTAGTTATACAAGTTATGCCATTTTCTAAGTATTTATTATAAGCACATCTTATTGAATAGGAACAGAGAACAACTGTAATGTGTAAAATATGACGCTATTTATATGTGAAATCGAAATTTAAAAGAATACTAGCTGTACCCGGCAGACGTTGTCCTGCCTTTAAAAAATAAAAATCTAGAACCCGATTACAGCGTCATCTACCAGGGCCAAATGTTAATTAAACTCGAATCAACTTGAACAAACAGAGTAGAAAATTATTAAAGTACTAACATCACTGTTAAAAAATAGGGATTGGTGGTAGAAGGATGAAAATTTAGAGTTATATGAATTTTTCAATGCTAATAAATATGAAATTTTGTCAAAAAAAAAAAAAATTTAGGGGTGGATCACCCTTATCATTTAGGGGTATGAAAAATAGATGTTGGCCGATTTTCAAAACTTACTCGATATGTACACAAAATTTCATAGTAATCGGTTCAGCCGTTCGGAGGAGTTTGGTAACAAACACCGCGACACAAGAATTTTATATATTAGATTAAATAAAAATACCTATTAAAATATCTAAAATTATAACATGAGGGCGACGACTGAACGTAATTTTATATAATTTACTGGATCATCTGGACTGATGGACTGCATCATTATAGCTGCCCATGTTGCTTCGCTCGGGTAAACTTTAGGTCTAGGTGGGTACAAATTATATGTACTACTAGGATATGCCCACGACTTTGTCCACACGACATGAAATTCTCGCGGGATTCCTGGGACACAAAGTACCGCAGCATTAAAAAAAAATGTAAGCTATTGTTTCAATGGAAACTGTGTCGAAATAAGTAATTTTTTATGCACCCGAACAACTACAAACTGCTCCCGGGAAAATTCCCGGGGATTCTCAGAATAAAAAGGAGCGCAGATTTTTATTCTAAGAATTACCTGTCGATTAGCGAAAACAGCATCGAAATCGGCTCCGTAGTTTTTACGTGAATCCCGAACAAACAGACACAAGAAATTTAGAAAAATTGCATCGTGTTCTCCGTCGTTTATATAGTCTATTCCAGTTGTTTTTTTTAAATAGTTTCAATGTACAGACACGGCATTTTTAGAATTGTATAATATTATAAATAATCATCACCGTAATCGAAACTACGCCGAACTATAAAATAACCTACTATAGAAAACCGAAGTATAGAAGAAACATACCTTAACTTAAAATTTTCGGCTTAAAACTTGTAATAATATCGGGTGTCCCAAAAAGGACGCAAGATTTCAATTTGCCGCCATTTTTCTATTTTAGTGCTGGCAACCCTAAAAAAAACTATTTGACAGTCGAATGTTTAGGGTTTGTAAAAATGGCGGGTTATACGAAAGATCAACGCGTTTTTATTATTAAACAACATTTCAAAAGTAATGAAAGATTTTTCAAACAAAATCATCATTAGCGACGAAGCACATTTTCATCTCGATGGCTTTGTTAATCGTTAGAATTGCCGCATTTGGGGCTCAGAAAACCCACATGTGATTGTTCAAAAACAAATGCATCCACAACGGGTCACTGTTTGGTGCGGATTTTGGGCTGGAGGCATTATTGGACCATATTTTTTTCAAAATGAGGCCGGTCAAGCAGTTACTGTTAATGGAGCTCGATATCGCGACATGATAACAAGGTTTTTCTAGCCGAATTAGAGGGTATCGATGTGGAAGCAATGTGGTTTCAACAAGACGAGGCCACTTGCCACACAGGCAGAGAAACGATGCAATTACTGCATGAAACATTTCCTAGTCGTGTGATCTCTCGATTCGGTGATCAGAATTGGCCCCCTAGATCTTGCGATTTAACGCCTCTAGACTTCTTTTTATGGGGTTATTTAAAGTCTAAAGTCTATGCCAATAAGCCCACAACCACTCATGCTTTAAAAGTGGAAATTCGACGCTGCATCGGAGAAATTCAGCCGCATCTATGCAAAATATTCATAGAAAATTTTGACAAAAGAGTGCGTCACATACGCAAAGCCTAGGAGGACATTTGCCTGACGTATTATTCCACAAATAACCCTATTTTATGTATTTCAAGATTTTATATACAAATATATTATAACGGTAAAAAAATGTATTTTTCATCAATTTCAAATCTTGCGTCCTTTTTGGGACACCCTTTACTTACATGACAATTATAGTATTTATCGCTATTGTAATTTGGTGAGACGCGATTGGTAACTGGAGTGATACTTCCGTGTTTAACTTACTAACTGCAGTACATTACAATACACCAATCGAACTAACTATAAACATATAACTAACTATAAACGAATACTAGGAATGACAACCACTCAGTAAAAGACTTAAAATCTGAAAGACCACTCAAATTTGTCAAAAACGATTACCTTAGTTTACAATAAATTATATGTTATTCTATTCTTCTTGACTTTGCTGTTTACTGTCCACGTTGTGCTGTCCTTATTTTTGTTTGACATAAGTTGTTAAAAGTATCCTCCAAGTCAGGTTGCCCGCAAGAGATCGCTTTAAGCGATAAGGCGAACTTTTGTTTTCCCATAAAATTATTGTAATTATTCATTTTGTAATTGTTTATTTTGGTGAACAATAAAGTATTTGCTAGTCTATCCTAAGTCCTACACAGGCTTTAATTATAGAAGAACGTGACATATCTGTGGAGCGTTTCCCTAGTTTTAATTATTTCGTCTAAATATAAAGCTATGATCAACGAAATTCAAATATAAATGTAAAATGGGTAGGTTTACAATAAATACATATATATACAATACATTATATAATATTTTTTAAAACAAAGTTTTTATAAAAGCACTGGTTTTAAATTCCTTGAATCATTTTTATTACTGCTGAAAGAATAATTAATACATTATTTGACTCGTTAATGATATGACGTCATAACGTGCTATGCTCGTATACAATATGGGAGGGTTGGTCGTTTTGTAAGATGACATAAAAAGTGTTTCAGTTGATTTATTTTGACTATTAAATACCCCTACTCTGGCGTAATAACGCGCTATGGTTTCAATATTTCTTCATTTGGACGAGTTTTCTTTAGTGATGATTGACATTTTTGGAACGTCAAAATATAATAAAATGGACCTAGAATATGGATAATGCGTTAAGAAGGCATTGAAAGTATTAAGTTAAATATAACACAGAATGAAATACGAGTCACTTTTTTAAAGTAAATTTATTCCATACTACGCCATTACCAATATTTGCCTATCTTCATTTTCTACGAAAAATTAATTAGGGGATTTTCGACTATATTTAAAACAATGTTTGCATATAAATGCAAACATTGTTATCAAAGTTTACGCTCTATGTTGTTTCTAGAGCAACTCAACAAATCCGTGACATATTTTATCTAATGAATCAACCAAGTTACGTGGATGATTCACAAGGGAAAATCTCGTCTTTGACTAATGACACGCCTACAGTAATCCAATCATTCATGATGATTTATGACAAACAATACACGTATTATAGACGTAGAATTACACACTGTGTATGTGTATTAATTTACCAATCAAATTGAATATCAAAATATTGTTACGATCTAGGTGCCGACAAAGACAAATTCACATATGCAGCCCTATAGAAACACATTTTATTACCTTTTCGGCATTTGGACTTCTTTTGTCTACTTTGTGTTTAAAATTGGTGATTAGAAAACAGCCCATTGTATATTGTAATCTTTTATGGCAGTCGTAAAAGACTCCTTGTTCCTTCTACGTACGGCAGAATTGTGGAATGCACTACCAGAATGCGTGTGTCCCGAAAAGTACAATCCGGGTATCTTCAAGTTTCGTGTGAATAGGTACTGTCTAGGTAAGCGTGCTCCATCTTCGACCGCATCATCGTCCGGCATTGAACGTGATCGTGGTCAAACGCAAACCTAGTTAATATAAAAAAATAAAAAATAAATAAATAAAACTTATTAGCCAGGTGTGCGGGTTACGATTTCTAAGAAATTGCGTCGACGCTTGCCGGGCAGACATATTTGCATTTGTGCAATATAAAGCAATGGCCCGATTGAGGAAGGGGCAGTCGAGCGATAACCACAAGCGAAGAAAAACTTCGGTAATCTATTTAGTGACGGACTTTGCACGTGTATTTGAATTACGATCTCCTGCATTACGTTTGGACTTATTGCGTTCGGTTATATTTGTACCTGTTTTATACGTGTTTGTATGGTTCTAATAAACTCTATAATAATTCCAACGGCATTTTAATTCGAGTCCTGCAACTCGTAACAATATTGTCAAACAATTAATTAGTTAAAAAATATATCCTTACATACACATATATGTGTAGTATGTTCTATTAATACATGATAATTAACCGTAATTCACCTGCAAATTATTATTTTTAAAAGGTGTGTCTGAAAATCTTCTAAATCAGACATAGATGGCACTACAGGTAATTTTTTCTCACATTTAACCAACTTCATAAAAAAAGCAGGAGGTTTTCAATTTGTTGTGTATATATTTATTATTAAACTTTATCTTTCGTTGATTACAATGGTAGTTTACTGTAGTTAGTTAATGGTGATAGTCGCTCTTTTATGAAATAAGCTCAGATAAAATAACAAAGTAATTTCGGAAACTCTTAAAAATATAAATATGCAACTGTATCAAAAAATGCTGTTATTATTATTTTTTGTAGATATTAAAATGACAGCCATTATTCAACACAATATATATTTGAACACTCATTCCCGTTTAACCCAAATACTACAAATATTACGACGAATATGATGAGTCACATTAATCAATCATTTGATAAGTTATCGATTTGTAAAAGTGCTATTTCTTAGTCCTTATCAAGTAATCTTTTTATCAACATTCCTGTTTCTTGAAATTGGCACAAATGTTTGGGTACCCTAACCTAACTGTCAAAAGTCAAAAGCTTATAAGATTTTATTTAGTTCATTTATGGATCTTTAAAGTCTATGTACTTTTGGGTAACGGTATTTTTTATTTAGTACTAGCTGATGCCCGCGACTTCGTCAGCGTGGCGCGGTTTTTTAATTATCCCACGGGAACTCTTTAATTTTTCGGGATTAAAAGTATCCTATATGTTGACCAGGGATATAAGCTACCACCATACAAAATATCATTTAAATCGGTCCAGTCGTTTCGGAGATTAGCCGGTACAGAGTAACAAAAAATTTGAAAAAAATCTAAATTAGTTCTATTTCACTTCTTACATCCCCCTGACTCGGTTTTTAGCATTTTTTTTTCATTGTACAGAAATTCGACCTCTACAGTTTTATTATATGTATAGATTATTGCTTTCTCTATGGATTCACTCGCATATCCACACATACATATGTAAAATTACGATAAATTGATACCAGTGAAATTTATCTGACAAATTAGAAATAACCAGCAAAACAATACATAATAGTATTAACAAAATAGTAAGTGTCTTTATCCATGTTTCAAAACATGAAAAATTGCTTATACAGAAATTAAGCTGGAGAAAAAACGGAAATAATTTTGGACAGTATTTCTAATATACTGCATACATGTATCAACAACACAAATAAACAAAAGTTGAATCATATTTCCTATTTGTATTTTTATTGGCCTTGAAGGAGAAACAAATTCTCTTCAAACTTCATAGTAAGAACTTAACAAAATTCAAAGAGTACATTCAGAGAGTAAAATAGTAGTGCAAAACAAAGAACTGGGTACAATTTACGTATTGTCGTAAATTGTATTTTCATCTTTTTAAATTCATCAGAGCCTTGTAGTCGCCAGTACATCACTATTCCAATGTAAGTCGTTTTATACTTTTATCTACAAAAGTATTACGCAGTTGGAGTAGATCAGAAGGGGAGAACCTGCTACCAATGTAGGTCACGGTGTCAAGGGCGCGGACAATCGGGGGGATAAGGGATGTTTACCAAAAATATAAATAACCAATCAAACCGCACGAATTACTTATGACGCTTTAAATGAGTTTATGAAGGATGTTTGTTGAGTTTCAATACAAACATGTTTTTCTTTTGGTATATTTGTGAGTAATTTATATTTGTTTACATTATTAAATAAAACAAAAAAACAATAACTGATATAGGATATGCTGAATGCAAGATTTTAAAATTTTAGGTATCATGAAATAAAATATATCTTTTTAGTATATTATCCTAATTATCTTGACTATAGATCTTCTATTTTAAAACACTGTATTGTAAACAGACCCTTAGGGATAATTCCGACTAAAATAGAAAATGTTGTTAAGTAGAACGTATTAGGATTTTACACTAAGTTTTTAATAACTCGTCTTATTTGTTTAGGTCACGGAATAAGAATACTTCGTTGGTACAGATGAAATTTTGAAATTGATTTTAAACTAACTGCCTTATGAGCTAGGGAATTGAAAGTTTATGAATAGCTTTCAATTACTTCAGCTATCTTTCTACCGCGGGAAAAGTTTTGTAACAGACTTCCATAAAGATTATTGTTTTAGGAACACTCGCCCAGCAAAGGCGAAGAATCTTATACATCATAAATGGTTGTTGTAAACGATAATAATGTTACGAGTTACGGAAGTCGAATTAAAAAGCCGTTGGAATTACTATAGAATTTATTTGAATTATACAAACACGTATAACACAGGTACAAATATAACTGGACGCAATCAGTACAAACTGCACGATTCAATAACACGCGCTAAGTCCGTCACTATATAGCTCATCGAATGTACACACGTCTTGCTCGTATCGTAATCGTCGCTTGATTGCTTCACCCCTCCCTTCGAGCATCCCTTTTATTTTGTACAAATACAATATGCCTCGACGCAAAACAATAACAACAAGAATTAATTCGACAAACCTGCCTAATGACGGCCATAAAACAAGTACAATAACAATAGAATGTTTTTCTTAATTACTAATTATAAACACGAAGTAAACAAAAGAAGTGCAAATGCGGGCAGGTAATAAACTGTGCTTTATGGCCGGCAGGTGTGCATTCACATTTGTCGGCGTGCTTCGTGGAATTTTGGCTAAGTTGTAACAATAAGTATTAATTAGGAATATTTTTTTGCTAAAATACAGCAGACTCACCTAATGGAAAGTGATTATCGTCCCCTATGGACATTTGCAACACCAAAGGTGTTATCAATATGCTGCGGTCCTCGAATGTAACTTAGTCACTAATACCGGAACACAAATATCGCTATGTCTATACAGTCTAGACTAAGGGTAGTAGCCATCCAGGCGGGCATTTGTCCTATTTCCTGTGGGTTATTTATTTATTATGAGATACCGTAAAAGTCGTGGTAGCGTAATGGCTAGTGCACGCGTTCCAAACTCAAAGGGCGCGGGTTCGATCCTGGCCGGAATGCATGCACCACTTAGGCAGTTTTCTGACCTAATGTGCATATTGTAACAATTGCCACGTGCTAACAACGGTGAAGGAAAATATCGTGATGCAACTACACATCGAGATAACCGATCTGTCAAACCTGCCTAGCCGCCTTGGACAAGCGTGGCGGGTATACTGTCCGTTCCCCTATAGCGGGAGGCCCGAGCCCAGCAGTGGGACATTTATGGGCTGACATTATATGACAGACCGCTTTGCCGAAGTAATTAGTATTCTTTCCTCGTTCCTGCACGGACAATTATCTTAGCTTCCTAAATGAGAATACATTACTTTTCTTTTTACTACCGCAGTGTCTTGCCAATTATAGGGTTCAAGATCGTGGGGATTAGCCAGCACTATTTTTCTAGCGAGACTGCGCGGCTCATTGTTCACTCCAAAGAAGCTTTGTTTACATTATGAGTATCTCATATCCGTTCTATGTGATTAGTCCAATGGAGGCGATGAGTTTTCTTACTCAATTATATTGGGCTTGGCGTATGAATGATTAGGCGAACGAGTATGAATTTTAAAATAAAATTTATTTTATTTTTAAGTGTTTCATATTACTTTGTCATTAAATACACGGTTCAATTGAGAAATGTCTAGTGTTATGTAAATATTTTATTAAAATCATTATCTGTTTTTTCTTATTATTAATTTATAGTTGAACTGAGAGCAAGGCCAAGGCGTTAACGATGAATTATCAATAGCTATATTGATACCCGTGAAGCGATAACCTGTTCTTGATAGAGATTTTACTTCGATTTTTCTAGAACGATTTTGTAAGCTATGTATGTTTTTCACAGCTATACAAAATTTCCAAAAACCTTACTTTGTGTCGTCTTTGGCCATTTAAAACGTCCCACTGCTATGCCCGGACTCCCACTACACGGGAAAAGACAATATACCCGCCACGATTGTCTAAGGCAGCTTAGCAGGTTTGTCACATCGCTTACCTCGATGCGCAGGTTTCATCACCATGTTTTCCTTCATCGTTGTTAGCACGCGGTAATTGTAAAACTTTAAGACTAACACCTCAAAATGCAGATAATTTGTGAATATTATTTATATTAAATCAGACCGGCATATTGTCAGGAGGTTAACAGAGGTCTTCTTTGCCAAAGGAAATATTTGAAAGTGAATATTATGAAAAAAAAATCTACAAACATCAGAAGTCTTTTTAGAATGGTCATTATTTACAAATACATTATACTTTTGGCACTGGTACAGTAAACCACATAATTTAACACAACGCCTGATAATACAAATTTTGTCCATAAAGATCTTATATTGTTTTCATTCAATACACAACAAAACGTTTTTGAAAAATAACAACTATTATGTATTTACACTTCTTTAATACCAAAATTATATTGAATTTATTACTTTATAAGTTCAAGAAAAAAATAAGCAATGTTTATTTTTTTGTTGCATCAAGAGTATCATTACACTCTATTAGTTAAGTTCAATGGTAAACACATTTAAAATATATTATAAAGCAGGAACTAGACATAAATATAGAGAAGTGACACTTATTTACTAACCCACTTTAGGTACCCCCATAAAGCCTATGTAGTTATTTTTCGCTTCTTGTTCATGGTTTTGATTGGAAGATTTTGAAATCGAAACCAAGAGTATATTAGTATAGTGTATATTATGTACTTTTGTTATTATTCAATTTTGCCTTTGTATGTCACTACAATATACCCTAGGAAGATCAGCACTGGTTGATAACCATTAATCTGTTAAACTAGAGCCAATTTAGAACTTGATGGTTTTTTTATTACTAAGTACATATTTTTGTCCTAAATAGATATTTTTTCTTTATTTTTTGTTTCTTTCTATAGATTACTCAGCTTGTTATTATCAATGTTATATTGGAGGGAACTGTCCCTCAAAATTGGGTGAGGGCCACAACAATTAAGTGGAAGCGAAAGACTTACTTATTACGATATCATATAATATTTAAAGATTTGGAGAGTTATCGATCAACGCATCGAGTGCCTTTTCATGACCCCAGTCCTTGGCCTATTTTCCTGTATACTCTGAGGCAGTATTTATATCAAACAAGGTTATAGCGCTATTGATTTTTCTAATTTAATTTCATAATTATCAGCTTTTCTTTCAAACCAGATCATTAGCTATTCTTCCTGCAAAGCTTTTGTTAGATATTAAAATTGTTTGCGAGTACGTTCGTGCATTTATATCACTTAGTCTTGTCACAAAATAAACAGATATAGAATGTTTAGTTTGAATAAAGTATGGTGATGTCCGTGAAAGATTTATGTCGAGTCTGAGATAAGTGTTCAGATACGCAGCGGTCTATTTAGTATTTGATTCTTTTTTGTCGAGATGTAATCCACCAAAAAGATTTACTTCATCACCATATGCAACAGGACTTCATATTGATATGCAAACTATTGACGCAGATAACGTACCGCTACTTCAGTTTTCCTTAAAACATCAGTGTTCGAATGCTTAATATCCGAGCTGTGGCTAACCCTTTCTACATAATCAATGCTTAGTTCTTAGTGATTCTGACTTCCAATTGATTTGTAATATTGACTTGTACCTTTATATTTATGGTATATTAAAACATTACTTTTTTACTAAGATTGTGATCGATTTAAATCATATCCGAAATTGTTGTCATTAATTTCCTAATATAAATTTTAATGATTTCCAATGTCGATACGCGAACATATTAACAGTCTTGTATCTTTTAAGATTTTGGCTCAGCTCTCAGCTTCATTCCTATAGTTATTATTTTCTATTCCTATATATAGTTTCGTAAAACTTATTTTCTTAAACAGTCTATTACATTGCTGTTTGGTGTTAAACGCAAGCCTACAGTCCTTACGGCATAAATTACGCCAGACTATCGCCCTGAAATACTTGGATCTCTGACTTCTAATATTATTAATGGTTGGTGTCTAATTTAGTAAAGTAATTTATTGAACTGCTATTCAATAATTATTTGTAATATATTTAAATAAATAATAGCAGCAGGTAATCAGAATATTATTAAATTTGGCAGAGAAATCAAATAAAATTCCACAATAAATTGTTGTATTCACCTTTTAGTTGGCTCTTTAATCAATATTGTTTCCAACAAACAACTTTCAGGAAGCAAACTGGAAACAAAGTAACAACGTCAATTACATATTTGTGTACTAAACTGGTTCATTCCCGTAATATCCGAACACCAAATGAATCTGTATTTACTGTACCTACATTGAACATACGTCACATCGTCCGGGATCTCATAAAGTAATAAATTGAGATACCTAAATTGATACCACTTCGTTCTTCTTAAAGGAGGACATGTGGGCTCTTCGTAAAATGAATGGCGTTTTATTGCAACCGTTTAGAAATAAATATACAACAACAGAACAACTTAGCTATTTTTATAGGTGTTAAACGAAATGCGAATAGTAACATTATAATTGGTTCATTGCCTAGACCTGAAACAGGAATAAATAAAATCAATTAGGACCAGCGTTGCCAGATTTTTTTTAGTTATGTCGGAATTTTGGAACTTTTTGAGTGAGAAAAGCGGAAATCTCTCGTTGAAAGCGGGACATAGTAAAAAAAACGTATATTATAAAAAGTTTTCGAATATTTATCTTTTTATTTGAGTTCAAATTACGTTTACGTGACAATAGATAGCAAAAATAGGCATTGAAAATTATATATTATATTATATTTTAATAAAAATATAATATTCAAAATCAGATTTCCCTATCGTTAAATAGTTGGTCTTATTCGTCTTCTGAATTAAAAAATAAATTAAAAAAAACAGAAATCAAAATCAAAAAAGTTTTATTCGTTAGAAAAATATGGCGTTTCAAACAATAGTCTGAGGGGTGAGTGTTACAAATTGCAACTTACATAAGAGAATAATTTTAATTTTAAGAATAACTTATTCATGATATTTCTGTGAAGATTAACTTCTTTTAAGGTATCCTTTTTCTCTTTAATAAAGATGAAGAACTCTTCACAGGACAGCTGTAGATTAAACTGGATGAGTAATTCTGCTTTATTAAATTTACGGAGCATTTATTTCTGGCATCCGACCATTTTAAATTCATCTGGGAAAAAACGCGTTCAGGAAAACACGCTGCACGCACGATCGAGTTATTCCCAAAGCGAGACTGAGCCTGTCCCGCGCGGGACATTAATTTTGATTTAAAAATCGGGACGTCTGGCAACGCTTATTAGGACTGACATTTTAACATCTATTTAATACTGTAATTTGTATTAAAACAATTTAGTAATTGCTCTTTTATATCCTCAAATAGCATTGTCTTAAAAAGCATTAAATGTAAAAATGTGGAACAAATAATATTTTCTTAAGTTTTCGTGCCTAATATATAATAAAACTACGTTTTAACGGTTTTAAGTATGGTAATTTAATTGATTAAAACTCTTAAAACCGTCAAAATGTAGTTTTATTATGTATTATAATGTGGAACAAATTAAGAATAATTTTATTTTGGTCCGTGAGAGTTTTGACATGTGATCAATACAAGTACCAACCAGATAAAAGCCGAAAAAACAGCGTGAAAAGATATAACTTTATACCAGTTCTGTTTTTACATCAGACGGAAACCAGACAATTTATATAACCAAGTACTTGTTTTGTTCAAATTGCTGTATCCGACGCCACGTATTGTCAATGGAATTTCGTTTATAAATAAGTATAAATATATTATTTTAGGAATTAAATTCATTTGGCAGATGTTTAATGCACCAATGTAAGTGGGACGAACACCGGCGACCTTGCTTGCCACGTGCTTAGACCGTGTCAGCGCACTCAGCAAAGAAAACTTAACCCGCGATTTGTATTGCTTTGAAATATTTGTGATAAGTAGGAATTATCTCATAACAATAACTGAAACAATAGAAATCGTATTAAAAGAACTACAAACTACATACATCAAAATTCTTTTCACTTATGGAAAGAAGTACATTCATCATTTACAAGGTTGTCATCATTGTTACTGTTTTCATGCAAGAAAGTGATACATCACTGTATTGTTTTAAAGTAGTATAGTATTAATTATTATAAAGCAATATTCAATCAAAATCAGATGTTTTAACTACTCATAAAGACTAAAGAAAATACAAATAAACGCTATATGAAACAATATGGACTTGAAGGAAATTTCCAGAAAAAAATTCTCGAATATAGCGGAGCATTCCGCTCACCGTTGCTAGGACCCTTTGAGATAGCCCCTCTCATTCATCACTTTGAATAACACGTTTGCCTTGAAGCGGCTTTGAAAAGAATCTGACCGTAATAATAATAGCATAAACTATTCACAAAAACCTCAATGTATTTATAAAATTGTAGCAATATGGTTTTGTTTCCGTATTGGTTGACCTTAATGACGTTTCTGCATTCTTTATCATCTTTTATGGATGCATTGCTTTTAAAAATAAACACATGAAATGTTTAATATGTTTTTGGTTTTATTTGTTTGAGTTTGGTGATGTGAAAACAATTTAACAGTCAATAAGGTATAATTTATTATTATTGCTGAAACACTGCAGACACGCCGATGGCCCAACTATGATGGCAAGTGATTACCGTCGCCTATGGACATTAGCAATACCAGAGGTGCTGCCGGCGTCGAAGGAGAAACTGGAAGCTGACCACTGATGCCGGCCGGCACACAACTCAAAGTTATGTACTCTAGACCAGCGGTGGTAGCCATCCAGTTGGGCGAACACCCTACCACCTGGCTGTGGGATGTTTTGTCGCCTCTTACGACAGGCCGCCCGGCCGCAGGAATTAGTATTCTTTTTCCGTTCCTGCTCGGAGAAATATAATTAATAAGGACTTTTTCGAGCTATGAATCACAAGTATATATAAAACTATAAACTAGCTGTGCCTACCACACCATAACGCTGAACTTAGGATTTATCCCTCTGAAATGTGCAAGATTTCAAAATAAAATATAAACGAACATTTTAGATTTCCTAAAACTTTCAGTGTTAGGTGTTGTGTTGAGCCGTTTCGGAGTGTATTTGAGATAAACATTCTGACTGACAGACAAAATTCTAAAAAGGATAATTTATGATAACTGATGAAATTAAGGGCCAGTAACACATTTTTATTTATGACTAATAAGTATAGATAATGTTTAAAAAAATACAATTCAATTCGTTAGTGTAGTTAAGTTATCAAAAATTTAGTGATAGATTTAACGACGATGTAAGGCAATAACGCCAGCGGGGTGCGCATGAGCATGCGAAATAGAAAGCAAGTGCAGGTCAACGACCCTGTGACCGCTCAGACCGACAAACTTCGCAATACTTATCTGAAGAGATTTATACGTTTTTGAATTCCAGATTTGTTGGCCTTAAACTGCCTTCTATCAAATCAAAGATTTCATATTTAAAATAACCTCAAAGGTAGAAGACGTTCAAAGGCCTAATAAATGACAAAAATTAAATGAAATACTATTGCAGGTTCTGAAATAAAATAAAACGGAAGAAGAATATTAAGCCTATACAGCCTAATACAGTGACCGGCCCTCAATACTTCCAGTTGCTATAAAACCATGTATTTATCTTAATCGTGTTTTCTTTAAATTAATGAAATTTTTACTATATTAGTTGTGAAGATTTTAATAAATAAAAGTCGGAATATAAGTTGGATTACATTATATGTTATTAAGAGATCCATACTATCAAATGATGCTACTTGTAATATAATAATGATATCAATCCGTAGACGGCCCATTACCTGATCTCGGGCCTATTCATTGTTTATACTTGCTCGAGATGTAAGCCACCATCAGAACTAGCAGAAAAAAACAACCTGGTATTAAAATAAAAAACAAATGGTGCATGCTCTCTTGCTAAGATTTGGGCTCACGTCAATAGAATACGCTGTAGTATAGGTGATCACATCATCATCATCATCTATCACGGCATAGAATGCATTTACAATCCAGTAAAGGAAAATACAAGCATCTATATAATAGGGAAATCTTTATAAGCACTGGTATCTATCTACCCTTAGAAAGAGAAGCCGATAATAACCGAGTTATACAAATTACACATGAAGCCTTCTTTACTATTGGACACCTACATGGTCTTGTATTAGAAATAGAAAGTAACAAGGCCGTATGAAATCAATGTGAGGACAAGTCTGATTTCTCAAGAGAGATTAGTGATATTTTGTTTGCTAAAAATAAAATTAGAAGGGCGAAAAGAATCAAGGCTCGCAAAAATGTTCGTTCATTAAAAATAGGAATCGCTGCCAACAAAAAGACTTTCATTTGACGTAGGTAATGAATGTTATTTCTGAACTACTCGAACAGTTTATTTGAAAACGAATAGTCCTCTTGGTAGTTTCAACTAAGCGATATTTTGTTATATTTTCGAAAAAGCTTTTTTTTGTTGAAATTAAATTACAGCTTTTTTATGCGAAGTACTTATAAGCTTCCTGATTAATAAGAAGATCGAGTTTGCGTTATTAGCACATAATAAATAGAAGGGTGTTAAGTGTTAAAATATTTTTTTGATAATTAATTTAACACTCGAATACTCGTAATTTATATATATATATATATATATATATATATATATATATATATATATATATAAGATCTATTTTACAATAAATAAAGTACATATAACCGAATACAATGCAAGAAAACTTACCTTATTCGTATTATATTCTACTCATAGTCCATCAATACCATAAGTAGAATACTGAGCCTCGATCACCGTCTTCTATGGGTAAGGTGCCCAGAAGGCTGGCTACGTTTCCTCGCTGGATCGCCGTACTGATCCGTTGGCGAGGTAAACACCAGCCCTCTGATCACCTGAAGAGTCAATGAGTCGTTTCGATAAATTTTGGTAGACATATATATATATATAATGTACTCTTGATAAGGGTATGAGATAGATTTTTTTATCTCAGGAAATCCCGTGCGGATAGCTGTTATATGTGCTGTAATATAAATAGTGTGTGATTAAAGTGTATGACAAAAGTTCTCTTTCATTTCGTGTCCACGCTAAACTACATCACCACTCCACCACCATTTTTTTTAATATGCGCGTAGGGGGAAAATAGCGGCTAGAAAAACTAGAGATGCTAGGGATACCCACTAAAAACCCTCGGTAGTATTCCGTCCTCCGCCCTTAATGCCAGGGCCACGGGTATATGGCCTAGCCCCTCCGCTAGCACTGATAGGAGACAACCACCATACGCAACCAAGCACAACACTATCATCTCACTACGATAAAAAATAGTATGGAATAATGTGAATAATAATATAATTAATAATAGATAGGCTTGCATTGGTATCGAATAAATACGCGTGGTAAGAAATTAGGTTTAATAATAGAATACTACAAACATAAGCAACTGGTACTGCAAAAGTTATAAATATAAACAAATTATTGAAAAATCTTGCTTCTCATCTAAAAAAGTAATGGAATTCAGTGTTTCTAAATTACTTTCATGCCCACGCACAATATAGATCTAAACATTTTTAGTGCGTTCAAAATTTAAACTTTGGTAAATAAACTTTTAGTGAATTTGTATTAAATGTGCCCGAAATATAAACGCGGAAATAAAATACTTAATTTGTCATTTGATATTTCTTTTAAATTACGTAGTTTAGATAAATACTAGACACTATGATTACACCGTTTTTGTAAATACGGGAAGTATCTGCAAGGAAAACTAGGTACCTTTCAAAGATTTAAAATCCTTTAATATTTTTAATTCTAAACACACAAAAGGTGTCATAGTACGGTATTTCAATACTGCTGATTACCATCGCAACTGACACATATCACTCTATGTCACATGGAAAGGAAAAATTGCTTAGCAAAAAAAACGCAACTCTGAAAAGCGACTCTTACAGGACCCCAATGACGTCATCGGTCATTCTTCTCTCAATTTGTGATGTTGTATAATTAATTATAGTACTTACTTACAATTTTGTAGACCATTTCAACAAAAAAATTAGTCTTATATAGTTTCTATTTTCCACATTTCATCATTATCAGAATTAACTAAGTATCCATAACTATTATGTACGTAAACTTATTATTAGATTTTTATCAATCTTTATATATTCAGTACATTGTTGTCTTATTTTTAAGCTTATTTTACTTCCCATTTAAAAATATACATATTCTGTATTGCTTCACATTCTAGTTATATTGCAATACCCAAAAAATTTCCAATCCATCCTCAAGTTTCTCCAGAAGAAATTGCTTTTAGTCATAAAACTGCTATTGTTTTCTGTACTTATATTTCTTGAACTGTATCTTAATGTTGTGCAATAGAGTATATTCTGTTCTATTCTATATTAATGTTCTCTTAAGTTTTCTGGGTGTGTAAGGGACAGGAGAGACATTTAAACCGTTAATGGTGGAAGTATGTAGCGTAAACTGCCTGAAATATGTAAGCATGACGTGGTTAAAACGTTCAAGGTCCTTGAAAATAATAAAATACTTCTTCCGTTCGATACTGATGTTACGTTAATCAACACCGGAGTGATTTTGACGCAAAATAGTAATTATTTCTGTTTAGCTTGGCACACTGTGCAGACGATAGACGTACTAGCAAGTACGCGTACTTTTTGCTCGACGATCATTTTCGCTTTTTAAAGTTCTCATACTTAAAATGACATATGTACCTATATATGGGTGAAAAAGGTCGCCGAATATAGTGTATTATCTATGGTCGCCGAGCCATAAGTATGCGGACTAGGTCGCACGTCTATCAGACTATGATCCGCTGATACTTACTAACATTATTTTATTTCAAAGTTCTAATGTCATGTAATAAAAATCAATCAAACGAAAGATACCGCTGTTTTTAGGACTCCGTATCCATTTTAGCAATAAACGGAACCAAAAGGCAACATGTAAACACTCAATACTTATGATGGTGCCACAGAAGTATTTTGAGATTTATTTTCGATACCGGTAGCATCAGCAGCGGCTGAATGTAAATCATACATAAGATATTTTTCTTATTTAAAAAAGGTTTTTGATCTTAGGTTAGGTTGCCACTCTTTTGTTACTTAATAGGTATTTTACCGCTAATCAACGAAAGACAATAAAGTTAGTAAAATGCTTTGTATTTTTCCATAGCTAAGATTGGTAAATATGCAGTCTCTCTTAGCGATAATAGATATTCAAGTTAACACGTTTGTTCTGTAGATAATAGAATACTTTGGATACGTGTGACCGTTTTATACAATTATGCAAGCTAGTAAATTGCAAGACGATAGACGGTTGAGCCGTGGACGGCGAACCGCGTCGTTTGGGGCACCACTTTTCGGGCTGTAATACCGAGGTCATTGGTGTATCGACATCGATAAGCAATAATTAATTTTTATCCTATACATTATAACTAAAGCAACAATCGCTGTTTGGCGAGATTATCGTGGATTTCAACAGTAAACATGATAACAATGACAACGAATTAATTTTAAGTTTTTAACCAGTTGTAATTTTGGTAGCAGCGTGATCTTACACAGCAATTTTACAATTGGGTTATATAGGGATAAAATAATATTTCAAATGTATCTTATACTTACTGAGATTGAGATATCCGATTGCCCTATACTTATGTATATATTTAAAACACCAAATTTTGTGCATATTAAAACTAAAACGCCGTTAAAACGTAGTTATAGGTACGCAATATAGATATATGTATAACTACCTAGAACTATTTGTAACGGAATTTTAATTTTAACGGTATTTTTACTTACAATTTGACTATATGCCTTTTGCAACAGGCAGCAACTAAAATGTTTCAGAAACGTCAAATTAAAAATGAAAAATTACATTTGTGTGATTAATAAACGTTAAGAAGCTGTACAAACTAGAGGACTATATCGCGCTACAAGGATTCTTAAAATTTGTTTTAAATTCGATGCGTTTATTTATAATATCCACTGTTATTTCAGCTATAATAAATAGAATAAAAAAGTTTTTCTATTTAAAAATAACAGCCGTCTGCGCAAGTATTTACTGTTAACTATCTTCGTTTCCAAATTGTTCTTTTTAGCTTTTGCGAATTTTCCAAGTGATTTAGTCGCTGACTGTAAGTATATTAATCTAATCAGAAATATTATATATTATCCCAGGTGTTATAATTATTTTAAATATTATCATGTAAGTGTGATTTGGGGAAGACATAAATAAAAAAGGTATTTACCTTAATAAAAATATTATCTATTTTATTATCATGAAACGAAATTTTGACTTTTAAATGGTAAATCCTACAGATAATATATAATCGGAGTGGCAATGGTCGAGCAATGTTGATTAAAGAAGGCACTTCATAAAAATAAAAGTAGAAATTCAAAAGAAGCAAATAGGAAAGTATTTCAATATTATCAAGAATTTGGCAACATGCCACCGAGATTTTTAGCCAACAGCTATAAAAATGAACAATAAAATTTGATTTACATGTCGATATTAAGTTAAATTTACATCACTATCTCCTCATACGTTCAAGTTTCAATTGTATGCAGTGGAAATTTCCACGTTAAAACATGTAACCTTCGGATACACTGCTTTAACATTACTCACTTAATATATTTCTTTCTCTTTCATACAATATAAACGCAGGCGCTCTGACCTAAGTAGTACTCGCTGCTCTAACACGCAACTTAAGTCGTAAATCTTTCTCTTTCTTTATCGTTCTATTTTGCGAATAGCTCTGTGCTATGTATACTTCTCGGTCGTCGGCCAAATGATTTTTGTTACCTGTCTTTCTCTAGAGCTTGAATGGAATAATTTTTGTTTTCTTGATGCAGAGCTACAGCTTCAAATCCAACAAAATACTATACAACCAGCACGTGTTCGAGAGGTTAACGACTGATAAACAGATAACGTTGGTAATAAATAAACAATTATGTCATAAGGTCAAAAAGCGGCGATTTGATTGATGTATGTTTTTTTTACAGGGGACCCGATCCTTCTAGATTTCAGTTTTGTGAAAGGAAGTAGTAGTTGCACCGTCTAGTATCATGTATTCTATAAATACTGTCGGTTTTTTTCTAAAAAGTGTTTAATTTTTAATTAGATACTTACCTACTTCATAATTAATACATAGTAATAGAAAAAGCGAGTTTGTATGGTCCATGGCCTTTGGCTGGTCTATGTCTAAAGTAAAATAATAAAAAAATAAGTACACATTTTCTTTCTTTATTACTATAGTAATTTTTTATTATAGAAAGTATTGAAATTTAATTGTGAGAGTGACTGTTTACTAAAAACAGATACACATACTCATAAGTACTCGTACTT
Organism: Dendrolimus houi; assembly: GCA_039645545.1. Lineage (NCBI taxonomy): Eukaryota > Metazoa > Arthropoda > Insecta > Lepidoptera > Lasiocampidae > Dendrolimus > Dendrolimus houi. The sequence goes on from CM077132.1 coordinate 14,724,792, forward strand.
ATGAGTATATGTAATGGACTGGTGCAATTGAACACACATCTCGAATATTCCATATTGCCTCGCATCGTTGTATATAGCTCGTTGAGATGGTTGCCTAGCTTTGGGCTGCGACAAATTTAAATTTAGCCTCTGATTCACATTTTCAACGTTATTTAACTTTATTTGATATATTACACCAGAAGAAATAAAGACGCATTTTACGTTTATGTAGGTACAAACATATATAGAGAATTTGTTATTGCAAGCACGCTATAAGTAATAAAAGCAGCGATTTGTATGATTTAGAAATCTTTGATTACGTTTATACAAGTACATAATCAAAATTGGAAATATGTGTAATGCTAGTAGGTATTGCTCTTGGCAAGGTTAGACGCTTATGGTCTTATTCACAGAGAAGTAGAGTAAGTTTGAACGTTTCTTTATAGTTCTTGAAGAAGCTTTCAAACTTACTCAAACTCTTTATGAATAAGACAGTTATTATATGGGTCGAAACCCTTGGAACAGCATTGTGTAGATTAAATATAGTACCTATTACGTCTTATTTTATAAACAAACCCGACTTTCGCAAAGCAGGAGTTGAATTGGAATGTATTCAAAGTAATTTTCTCAGTGCATTCGAGAAGTTGCGAATAAAGTATAAATATTAACGAAATCGCTTATAAATAACGTCCTTAACGATCGTACCGTCTGAAGGCGTCCCACAGTAATACCAGCCAGAAGAAATTTTAATGGAATGTCTAGGTCAAATTTATTTATTTAAAAGCATTTATTGTACAATGAAGACATTTTGCTTGTAGTATCGTTTTACGTTATATGTAAACTCTAAAAGTTCAACTGCTTCTGTGGTCGTGGGTTAAGCCTTGGTCTGCCTAGTTCAATGGAAAGCCGTAGTAGCCCCGAGGTTTTAGTCCCGTCAGGGCAAATTTTATAAAAGAACTCGTTTTTGTGTACGCTGGTCTGGGTGTCTGGTATCGGTTCGAGTTCTTCATTGTATACTCATAACACAAGCGTTACTTATTTATCTTACACGGTGCGGTGGTGTATGTTGTCTGCTGGTTTACGCTGCCATTATCACGAAGTGAGCCTGAAGAAGAATGTCGTAAAAATCTAAAAAAAAATATTCAATTTGATACTTTTTGCCAAATACTGTTTTAGGCCTATAGCTCATACTCTAGATTACTCTAGAAGTCTAGAGTATATCCAATGCGAGGTTTTAGATAATAATTTGAAATTGTATGCTTTTGACAATTGGTGATTTGAAAATACTTTTTAATTTTACTGTTCTGTATGCGTGTGATGTTTAATACATGCCCATAAACTTTAATTGGAATACTTTATTGGACTACTGCTAAACGCAGCACAGAAATGTATAGTCAGTCAAAAAAGTGCTTTAGCTGTTTTTACAAACAATTCGTAGTTAATGAAATATTCATAAGACCGAGATTTGAAATTGGAATATATGTATTTGAAACTTTTGTTAGTGTCGCATAGATTTCACAAGCGGAAATAGATCTTGTCGTCGTATGAGATGCAAATGATATTCGATCTTGGGGTGCATACATTATTTTCATCATATCAGTGTTGGCGTTATCGTCATTTCCAGTCTTTCATGATGTAGCTGTCTCTGAAGCGAAATTTCTTCGGCGCCCAAAAAACGATACATAAATGTCGTGAAGCAGGACATGGGAGTTAATAGATTAATAGCTAACATAGTACGAAGTGAAATTGCAGCAAAAACCAGGATTCAAAATTATGAAGCAAAAATAAAGGGATCCGAAGAGGTGTCGACCATGATGTGTCACATTCGTGGCCACCTTTCTGTATTTATTTATCGAAATGTTATTATAATGCGAAATATTGGTCAAAACACTCGTGACATTGGTGACGTCGACGCCGACGCTCAGACGAGAAGGTATAAAATTAGACGCCACATGTATTTCTGTTTCCACATTCAGTTACGATACGATTGTTGCTTGTTATAAATACAATAAATAAGTCATCAAAAAGTTCTCGTAACTAAGAGGTTAACGTACCCGCGTCTTGTTCTAATGACGTGGATTGTAATCCTGGCCGAGTCGCAAGTTTTTCTGACCCATTGTGCATAGGTATTAGTAGTAATTACCACATACCGATGACGAGGGATAACATCGTTAGGCACATCAAGCTAACCGATGTGTAAAACCCGCTAATCCACTTTGGATTAACGTGGCTAGTATACTTTCCGTTTCTCTGAAATGGGAAGGTGATTAGGTGTAGGGTGTTTATGGGCTGACATTGTAAGTCACTCCAGATATCGTTTTTTATTTACAATAAATTTCGATTTCACGATAGTTAAACTTTATACGCTTGATAAGAAATCGACAGCTCGATCGGTTTTTTCGAATGTGCTTGGCAGTAAACAATAAAAGCTTAATCTATTGAAATATATTACGTGAAATAAACTAAATCAACTTTAAAGCCACAAAGTTATGATGATATTACATGATTTTTGATTTCAGCAATACACAAGGCATTAATTATTCCTGGGGCCCAATTCTGCTGATTTCTGATTCCATTGCGATAGTGTCAAAAATTCGTATTTTAATAAATCCGCAATATCTTCTCGATATCGACGCAGCGGAATAATAGTAGAAAATAATTGGTATTTAGTATTGGTCTTCCATGTTATTACTATTAGTAAATATGGCGATAGCCGGAATGAATATTGTCAAGCTACCAAAATTTTAAACATTTATTTCGCAAGTTTTTAATTCAGAGTAGTCTGCCACGGGCACGCTTTTGTAATGAGCAGAATACAGAAGTCAGGCAAACATACGATTAAGACGATAGTTTTCGGCGATTTTGACGGGATAGTAATATCAGAACTGGGCCCTGGTTTTCTTTTTGTGTCATTGTTGGTTTGCTAAGGAAATGGAATTTTAACATTCCACAAAAGATTTTAAGGCCAAGAGAGGGGTACAATGGATATATAGATTGGGATGTAAATAGTGTGTGTTCACAACAAAAAAGGTTTTATTTGGTTTTAGTTTTTAATTTAATATTTTAAATATAGTAACATGTCACATTAGAAAAAGTCATTCACAATAATACATTATAATACAAAAAACCTTTATTTATTTATTAATTCAATAATTCATTCCCTCTCCAACAAAATGGTGCCGAAACCACGGTAATTCAGTCTAATACAAGTTTATACAGTCATAATACATACAATTCATAAATATAATAATATTATATATTCAAATATATATATATATACGCAAACAATGGAGGGCGAAGACGGCAAGAAGTTGCGAGCCGCAAGAGCTCAATGCAAAAGAACTATTACCCTTGTTGAAAAATACTTGCAATCAGGAACTGATTTACATATCAATGAGCTAAAAGTCCGTAAGCAATCTTTAATAAAAGTACATGAAAAATACGAGCATATTCTAGAACAAATGGAATACATGAATATCGACGAGGACGAAGATTTGACCGAAAGAATTTGGAGTGCGATGTCAATGATCGAGTCTCATATGACGGAGGATGTTGCAATTTCTGCTAAGAGCTGTTCACAAAATCTTCAGCCTGCGTACGACATAAAGCTGCCTGCGATTGAGATTCCAACGTTCGACGGCAAGGACCTCAATTCATTCAAACCTTTCATGGATTTATTTCTTTCAGTTATTCATAAGGACAATAGACTACAAAATGTACAAAAATTATATTATCTAAAAAGGTATTTGAAGGGTGAACCACTTAAAATTATAGACAATCTGCCGCTTACTGACGATTCATACAATAATTCATTAGATCTTTTGAACAAAAGGTATAACAATTTATTTTTATTAGTGAACAACCATATTTGTACTTTATTCGACTTGCCTTCCATCAGCAAAGGTACTGCACAACAGCTGAGAGATTTCACTGCTAGCTTTAGGCAGCAGCTTTCAGCTCTTAAGAATTTAAACCAAAAGGTAGAGTATTGGGATTCTATGTTAATAAGCCTAATTACGCGTAAACTTGATCCTTGGACAGTTAGGCTATTTCATACCAATAGAGACATAAACATTTTGCCATCTGTGGATGACATTTTAGAATTTCTCGATAATAGAGCATTGGCGTTAGAGTCAAGTCCTACATCATCAAATTCCAGGAACTATTATGTTAACTTAGCGGGCGCTCAAGAATCCAATAGGTCTAGTCTAGGTCATAGTAAAAACAATAATTGCAATCTATGTTCACAAAATCATTTTCTTTTTAAATGTCCCACGTTTTTATTAATGTCTATTGAAGAAAGGAATAGGTATATTGATGAGAAAAGCTTATGCAAAATATGCTTAAGGCTACACACAAACAAGGTTTGTAGGTATAATTTTAACTGTGCTAAATGTAAGTCCAAAGATCACAACACGTTAATTCATTTGGATTCTCTTACAGATTTTGGAAGCCAAAATCAAATTAATTTGATTGCTTGTAAAGATCAGCATTCAAATGTACTTCTTCCCACAGTTAAGATACTGATATCAGACTCTTCTAATAATAAAATTGAGGTACGTGCATTGCTTGATAGTGGCAGCCAAACGTCTTTCTGTTGTACTAGTTTAGCAGATAAATTAAGAATGCCAACATTTTCTATCCATAAAAAGATTATAGGATTAGGTAATAATTTTAATACCATTAATAAAGGGTTGAATTTAACTATGCATTCGTTAACAGAAAACTTCAGTATGAATGTTACTTGTTCGATTATAGACAGTATTACAGTCAACTTGCCACAAAATAGTTTTAGTTTGAATAATTTAAATATACCAAAAAATATAACTTTATCCGATAATGAATGCAATATTTCAGCTGAAATTTCAGTTCTGTTAGCAGCCGACATATTTTTCAAAATAATTAAGGATGGGAAAATAGACATGGGTTTAAATGAGCCGATTTTGATCAATACTCGTTTAGGCTATGTAGTGTCAGGTAGTTTTCCAATGCATTCTAATTCGTCAATTGTTATGCAAAATGTTGAACACTTTGAAAATGCAGAGCTCCTCAAAAGGTTTTGGGAGACTGAGAAGGTACCAGAGATTTTTGTTGAATCCTTGCCAGAGCATGAGCATAGTGAAAAGGTTTTTAAGGATACAGTCAAGTTGTGTAATGACAGATTTGAGGTTAGTCTTCCAACAAAGATTGACATTAGTGAAATAGACACGTCTCAATCTTTTTGCATTGCATTACAGAGGTTTTATTCTTTAGAAAAACGTTTTGCAAAGGATCCTTTGTATTATTCTTTATACGTTGATTTTATTAAGGAATACCTAGAATTGGGGCACGCAAAATTTATAGACGTTAAAAGCTTAAAATTATGTGACCAACCTTTATATTTTATTCCTCACCATGCTGTTATTCGTATGGACAGATTAACAAATAAATTACGAGTCGTCTTTGATGGTAGTGCTCGAGCTAACAAAGGTTTAAGTTTAAATGAAATATTGTACAACGGGCCAGTTGTACAAAAATCTTTATTTGACATTTTAATAAGACTTCGCACATACAAGTATATTTTAATGTGTGATATTAGACACATGTATAGACAAATAATGGTTCATCCTCAAGATAGGAAATTACAAAATATATTATGGCGCGAAAATAACAAGGAGCAAATAAGGTGCTTACAGTTACAAACTATAACTTATGGGTTAACTAGTTCAGCTTTTCTAGCCACAAGGTGCTTAGTAGAATTAGCCATTAGATATCAAGATTCATATAAGTTAGCTAGTGATGCGATTCTTAACAGTTCTTACATAGATGATATTATTTGTGGTACCAACAGTATAGAAAAGGCAATTTCATTAAAAAATGAATTGATAGCTCTTTTAAAATTAGGAAGCTTTGAATTGCATAAGTGGAGTTCCAACAGCATGGTTATTTTATCTGATATACCACAAGATAAATATGGTTTTCAACAAAAGGATTTAGGCAAAGATATTACTATAAAGACTTTAGGTCTTTGTTATAACATGTCACACGATGTGTTCAAGCTCAGTGGCAGTGTCATCTCATGTCTACAAATTCCTACTAAACGTTCTATTTTAAGTTCAATTAGTAAATTATTTGATCCACTAGGTTTTGCTGGTCCTATTATTGTACGAGCTAAAATCATTTTACAAAGGATTTGGGAGTGCAATACTGAATGGGATGATCCTCTCCCTGATAATATTATAAGATTATGGGATAGTTTTTACAAATCTATTAGCAATATGCCAGATATATCAATAGCTCGTGATATGCATTTATCTGAAGCAGAAGATTCTGAGTTAATAGGATATTGCGATGCTTCAGTCGAGGCTTATGGATGTTGCGTTTATAGTAAAGTCAAGGTGCAAGATAAATACCATATATGTCTAATTACTTCTAAATCTCGTATTTCTCCATTAGGTTCTAAATTGACCATACCGAAGTTAGAGTTAAACGGAGCTTTACTATTAGCTAAAGTTATACATAAAATTCATACATTAATACCTCATTTCAAGAAGACAAGTTTATTTTGTGATTCTAAGATAGTGCTTAGTTGGTTGAATTCAGTTCCAATGAAGTTGCCTGCTTATATGGGCAATAGAGTTAAAGAAATTGGCAAATTGACAGACTTAGCATCTTGGTTATATACGCCTACTATTTTTAATCCAGCCGACATTTTATCTAGGGGTTGTAATCCTATCGACTTAAATAATCACAGTATGTGGTGGAATGGACCGGATTATCTAAAGGATAGCAGTGATTATAATTTTTATGTTTCTGAAATAGAATTACCATTATTATGTAATAATGATGGGGATGTTCAGCAGGTACTTATAAATCTAGAAGAGAAAGAAATAATGCCATTTTTCACAAAATTTTCTAAATTATCGAAAATGCAGCGTATAATGGGATATGTGTTGCGTTTTATTAATAAATGTAGAGGTCGTTCCATAATCACTGATAATTTGTCTGCAAGTGAGCTTAAGCAAGCTTTACACATTATAATAAGGGTTGTACAAAAAAAATATTATCATTTTCAACTTATTAATAATGAGCTTATTCTTGAAAATAATAGTTATACACGGTCGTTGCATCCTTTTCTTGATAATGATGGATTATTACGAGTTGGTGGGCGATTACAAAATTCTAATATTCCTTTTGCAAGTAAAGTTCCATCAAATCGTTTAAGGTTTTGGCGGTGCTGTGAACAAGTGCGTCAGCATTTTTGGAAGGCTTGGGTTAAAGATTATCTCGTGTTCTTAAATAAAAGAACTAAATGGCAGAAGGAGTATCCTAATTTAAAGGAAGGAATGGTTGTTTTATTGTCAAATATAAACACTTCACCTCTTTATTGGCCACTGGCTAGAATTTGTAAAATATATGTAGCACCGGACAATAAAGTCAGAACTGTTGACGTTAAAACAGCTGATGGCAAGGTTCAGACTAGGGCAATATCCAAAATAGTTGTTCTACCTTTAGATGATTGAATGATTATTTCATTTAATTTATCTATTAATTTGTTAAGAAATTAAGTTATGATTGTTAATTTTAATGATTTTATTTAATATTTTGTTTCAATGTTTGTTTTAATTTTTTAGTGATGATTTTGTTTCAGCATTTGTTTAAGTCTAATTTTAATGTATGTAACTTAATTAATATTTTCTACGTAATATTTAAATTTTCTTGGGAGTTGGTTTTACTTGGCACCATTAGTTTTGTTTATAATACCATTTCTTCCCTCTCCAACGTGTGTGACGTTTCAGTGTAGTAACTGGGAGTTGGCAGAGTTTTGTTTATTCATTTCTCGCCCGTGAATTGTCTGACCATTGGTAGAACATCCGACCTTACAATTTTGCCATATCCTAGCGGAAAGGTTAGGGTTAGTTGACTCTACCAGCAATCTGTTGGGGCCTGTTGAGGAATTTATTCCCTTAGAGTTTTATTTTATGCTTACATGTATAGTACTTACAAGTACAGTAGGTACCTACTTAAAAGAGCTATGTTATTGTTATTAAAATGAAATGCTGGAAACTGCTTTAATGTTGCAAAGAATGGTATAGGTGTATGGGGCCTTACATTGGAAAACGATGTACATGTCGCAGGAGAGGAGGAGAAGTAACTCGAAAGAGAACCCTAGGCCCTGAGGGCTTGCTCTCAAACGCCTTTCGTCGTTCGTTTTCGTCCGATCAGCCCGAAAGAGTCAATGAAATTTTAGATAAAGGAAAGAAAGAACGGAGATTTCTTTAAAACTACAATAATATAGTTTATATAACACAAAAATAAATGGAACATACAATGGATAGTGTACATAAATATAAAAAAGAACCAACAAAAAAGTTCTAAAACGAAAACGAACGACGAGAGACGTTTGAGAGTAAGCCTTCTGATGCGAAAGCTTAGGACGCAACCAGAATATAAATAAATGTATGAATACAAAAGTTATCTTGGTTCTATTATGAAGAAGTTCTTTGTGGTATTATTTCTTTAAAGGTTACGACTATTAGATATAATTATTCCAAGGTGTTAGGTAAGTGCATTTCGGGATGAGAGGCCCCAGCCCAGCAGTGGGACATTTATGGGCGGGCTGTTATTAATATTAGTGAGTACAAAACAAATAATAAGAAGCAGTAAAGCACGTCAAATGGTTATATGAAATGCGTAAAGAAATACACATTCAATGTTATTTGATTTTGGCTTGTTATAAATTACATACGTAAAATTATGGAAGAAGAAATATAGACTGATAATAGAGTAAACAATGCGGTACAATTGGAGCGCAGCCAATTTATGATACTATGATTGAAAAGGAAATAGTGCTATAACTTATATATATCAGCAATATAAGTCTCTAAATTTAGTCTCATTATTAAAATTCTAAGCACTTACGTCTACATCTATCTTGTAGAGTTCTATATTTTACATATCTGTATGTAAGTGAACTAAGTAGTTTCGCTATTCTATAATAGATGGCAGGGTATAATAATGACTAGCACAGTCATATCAGGTGGTTCTATGCCTCGTTTCCTTATACTACGAATGACGCTAGATGGCTCTACGTGTTTTTAAATGTAGCAAATTATTTCAAGGGGTCGCCGGGCAATATTTTCCAATAACGACCTATGTAACAATACCCTACAAGCCCTACATGCTCATAATGAAAACTTGTTTTTTCATCAATCGGTTACATGTATGTCTGTCACCCCTAATTTTTTTCTCAATATCATCATAATACAGCGGTATAATATATAGCATATACTTTCATACTAAACTTCAGCTAAGATACTCCTAAACGTATAAAAACAGAATCATTGTATTTTTGTTGTTGAATAAGTAGATTGTTACTAGTAGCTTTTTTATCTGTTTATTAAATGACTATATTATCACCTAATAGAGCGTCTTGTATATATCATACCTAATAATAATAACAATAGCCCATAAAGGACCGTCCCACCTGGGCTTAGACTATTTATAGGGGAACGAACAGTATACCCGCCACGCTTGTCTCAGTTTCATGATCGCGATGTTTTTGTTCACCGTCACCTTCTCATAGAGTAACGATATCTAACATTTAACGAAAAAAAACAAAAACAATATAATATTGCAAAAAGCATAAAGAAAGAAAAAGTAGCACCAATTCAGCAAGTTCTTTTAGGGTTTTGTAAATTTTTTAACAAAACGGTAATCTTATGATATCGGGAACTGTTTTTGTATAATACATAAATCAGTCATCCGGTATTTTTTCATTTTATCAAATTGTAGAAAAATAATTCAAGGCTATTCGTCGCCTCTACGAATCCCTTCATGTGAGTGGTCCGACACGCACTTGTTAAATTTTCATAAAATAATATGTATGGGATAAAGAAGCTGAAATTATATCATTTTGGGGTCATTTTTTGGCGGATATGGGTAATTTTTATAAATTCAAACTAGAGGCCCTGTTGCCATCAAACGTGGCTATGCGGCCAGCATTTTCTAAATTATTACTGATAGATTTTTGTTATTTTGTAGGTATAGTTTTATTTACAGTTTAATTTATAATCTAGTTTCATTTTAGACACGCTTAAGTTATAAACCCATGTAAAATTGTAATTACCTACTCGTTTGTGGGAATTGTATTTTCCACCCTCCGATGTGATTAGTTCCAGTATCAATTACATGCAATGCATTTGTAGTAATCTTGGGCCAGTTGATTTCCCTTGATAACAATTCGTTCATAATCAATCTAATACAGCACGTGACCTGTCACCACGTCATATCCTAGACCTCTTTCTGATTAAAGCATTTTGTTTGGCTAATATTTCTTTAATTATTCAGGGTTAAGAAAATACACCAATATTTTAAGTAGGTAGGTATTTACAAACAAATGAAGTAAGATGATATTTTATGTATGTTGACTTATACTGTAAGCATGAAACAAAGGTATGTAGGTATTCTATTCAATTTCAATTCTTCTTCTTCTTGTATAGTTCCAAGAAAGGTTTCGAAAAATTACTTATTTTTAATAAATGTTAACAAACTCACGTTTATTCTTAAGTGATCAGTACGTGCTCTGTCATCACATTATATCCTAGACGTCTTTCTGATAAAATCATTTTGTTTGGCCAATGTGTCTTTAATTATCTAGGGTGAAGAAAATGCACCAATGTTAAGTATTTACAAACAAATGAAATAAGATTATATTTTATGTATGTTGATTGATATTGCAAGCGTGAAACAAAAGTATGTAATCTATTCAATTTCGATTCTTCTTCTTCTTGTATAGCACCAAGCAAGATACCGAAAAAATATTTACTTTTAATAAATATTTACATTGTGTAAATATTCAAACTTACATTTATTCTCAAGTAATATACCGACCGAATTAAAAAAAATATTATTAAATGTACTGCAAATAACTATAATCATTTATTTAATTTACTATTATTATCGTTTCCAGTCTGTTTGATTAAACAATAAATGGAGTTATCATTACTCTAATGTTGGTTCTGGTCGAGTCTCAGTTCTGCACTTGAGAGCCCGATGGTCCGCTTTTAGAATTAATATCTTTTCAGTTTATATTTGGTCAATTTGCGAATATTTTTGTGCATTATTAGCAGATCCTCTGGGAGATCATCTATTGGTGTTATATACTCTTCTGTCCTTCTATCATAATTATACATTCTTGTACTTAGGTATGATATATTGACAGGTAGGTGTCAGATTTCGGTCTCATATAGTAAAATCTAGTCTTCTTTATTCATATTCTGATTTCTTATATTCAGTTAGTTATATAATACAAAAAATAAAACTATAATAATTCAACATTATATACATATCTATAATTATCTACATATACACATATCTATAATTAATATATACAAAACAACAAAGTCCATTCAAGATACCTAATATTTTCTAAGTTTTGCGACTAGTACACGTAATAAAACTACATTTTAACGGTTATAAGCGCGGTATTTGATTCACTTTTTATTTCGACGTTTCGACTACTTTTCAGTAGCCGTTAAGACGTAGTTTTGTTATAAAATTTAAGATCTCTCTTTACATCAATTTACAGACGTTCCCCATTCGACACGTGTTCGTTGTTGCACTACATTGGCGGAAAATTCACTTATAATGTCATTACAACTCCAATTTGGACAATGACCGAATTAAAGGATTGGCGAGAAATGAATTTATTTCTAGTTTTCTTGGCTATTTTCACAATTTAGCGACAAGTTTCGCATTTTGTATTTACACGAATATAATAGTCCTAAATTGTTAAGATTTCTGTTATAGTATTAACTATATGCCATATATATATATATGTGTGTATATATGTATATATGTGTGAGTGCGGGAATGATGTATTTTGAATGCGTGATGTGATGAATGTAAGAAAATGTTTCTGAACGAGCCCATACTGTAAAAGAGATGACGAGTGAAGGAGAAGAATAGTTCGACGAGTTCGAATGGACGACTTACGCACGACGCAAGACGCTCAGTTATTATTTAAAATATTATACGTTTTTAATCTTAAAATAATAATAAGCCGTAAACTCGTAAAGTGTTGTCTTACTTACCACCCACCGTCCCACATATATAATTGTTATAATTAATGGTGATATTTAATGGTAGTGATACGTATCGTAAGAAAATACTATGAAATTTCACATATTCTTGGTATTTTTAGGTCGCTAAAGGATTCTATGTATTTTGTATATAGCTTCTTGCGATTCTGAAAATATCCATCGATGCTAATATACATCTGAAAGTGATTTTCTTTACTCCTAAATCATGACTTTGGATTTTAAATATGTACAATACAATGACACGTGCTTTCCACAAACGGGTTGGACATAAGATACTCTTTATTGTGGAAAATGGTATCGTTTTATAATATAAGGATTCAAATTCACGAGAGTAAAGTGGATTAATGGTCGGTTCCTATACCTCACCGACCGTACATTTGCCTTACTATCGATTAAAAATTGATATAAGCTCTATACCACTAATCTCAAAATTCAACCGATGCAAAGCCAAGCGAATGAATAGTTAGAACCAGTCTTAAACTGCTTATATATACATATAATAAAACTGTAGAGGTCGAATTTCTGTACAATGAAAAAATGATAAAAACCGAGTCAGGGGGATGTAAGAAGTGAAATAGAACTAATTTAGACTTTTTTTTAATTTTATGTTTCTCTGTTTGTCTGTCTGTTTGTACCGGCTAATCTCCGAAACGACTGGACCGATTTAAATGAAATTTTGTATGGTGGTAGCTTATATCCCTGGTCAACATATAGGATACTTTTGATCCCGAAAAATTAAAGAGTTCCCGTGGGATAGTTAAAAAACTGCACCACGCGAACTAAGTCGCGGGCATCAGCTAGTTATTTATATACTTTGATACACTTATAATATCTACTTACGACGACAAGGATGAACGTGGATGTATGTATGTCACAGCTATTTTTAATTTCTCATATTCTGAAAATAGATACGCTTGGAGTTGCCTGATCACAGGGATGAAAACAGTAGTTTTCGTGCCTGGGAAACGATTTTCCCTACTGTCAAAACTGCGAACCATAGATAATATATGCCACTCATGTCCCACCTTATTTTACAGCCCTTGTTAAATTGTAGCATAAATTGTAATAAAAAAATATTATTAGTGACATAAAAATACTGGCTGGTAAAATGCCATAGAAAAAGAAAATTACTTGACGTTTCATATGTGACGTATTAAATGAGTTCAATAAGTTTAGAAATGGATTTAACGTCTGATTTCATCACAGAAGTAATTATTTGTTTAACTAATCAGTTTTTATATAAATAAAAACTGAGGAAAGTAATTTCCTCATATTCAAAATGACAAGCAGAGTGTTAACCTCGGGTGAAAGGCCTATTTAGGCACTCGAACTATTAGCGCCCCTGCTACACTCGTGCGTTAAACAATCTAATGCCTAATTACGTCACTTTCACAATCTATCATTCCTTCATTCGTAAGCCTACTGGTCTAAAAAAATGGTCTTTATTATTTTATAGCAATAAAATAGTGTACAGAAATTCCAGAAAACCAGCTGTAAAAAATGTGTGTCTCTTCTGTAAGTTTTGAACTAGAGGTTAGAAATATCAGTAAAAATATCATGATGGTAGAGCTTTTAAGAAAAATTGGTTTAAATAACAGCTGTTGAGTTTTTTTAATGTTCTTATTTTATTTTATTAAATGCTTATTTTAGGTTTCGTAACCAAAACAAATGAAAAAACATGTTTGTCATGTTTACGGCACATGGACTTGGCTGACTAATTACGAACATTACTAATACAAAAAAATTGTCACAGTCCAGGAACAAACAATGGGATAGCGGAAATGTATAAGTTATATTATAAAATACTACGTTAAAGAAAACGATAAATACGCAAATCCTTTAATATTCATTTTATTTAATTACAAACAATAGCCACAAATTATAAAAAAAACGATATATAATGGTGCAATTTCTGTTTACATTTTTATAATATTTTTAAAATTTTATAGACACGAAAATTCTAGTCATTATAGCTGTGTGAATTTATTTTACTTTACTCGACATTTATTTTCCTGCTGGTTTAGTTTATTATTGGCTTATAATAAATGTATTAGACTTCGTTGGAAAAGGGATGCATCTGGAGAAGGGCCGACGTCAACACCGATATGCTCCCTTGGGACGCGCACCCCGAAACTTGAAAGGCTCGCACCTGCGTCACACCATGTATGTATGTCTAAATACTGTTGGAAACCAGAGATAACACTTAAATGGAATTCCTTTAGCCCTAACTAATCACTGATATCCTTTTTATCGCACACCTGCGTTCATTTACGATATCATATCGAATTAAGTATGTAGATTAATTCAGTCGCCGTTTCTGAGCTCCTTTTAGTAAATCGTTGGCATATCTAATGAGCAGTCGTCATGATATTAATAATTAGCTTAGACACTAAAGTGTAAAAATAGTGAAAGTTTACTTTAAAACTAGAGTATTTCTAAAAATGAAGTTTGTAGTAGTATTAACTTTGCTAGGTTTGTGGTCGTGTGCGGAAGCAAGATGTCGTATGCGCGGAGAGTGTATCGAAATAGCAGGGAATGCCAAACCCTGTCCAGTGGATACAGAAGCCATTGCTCTAGTTGAAGGCTTGTCAACGACAGAAGCAGATGAAATCATCGAAATATTTGGCAATAGATGCCCAAAGTTTGTCTTCAATGATGCAGGTGAAGTCAAGCCTTACGATGAAATTAAGACATGCTGTGACCAGACACAAGTCAGAAAAATGTCGGAGAGCTTAACACTGGCGGACAGTATCCTGGGACGTTGTCCAACTTGCGTAAGAAATTTTGCTAGGCAGATTTGTGAAATGAATTGCTCACCAGACCAAAGTAATTTTGTTGAAGTATACACTGAAACCTCCAATGATATTGAATATGTCAATGAAGTTGATTATAGATTATATGAAACATTTATGTTAGATGCACATGCATCGTGCGCTGGAGTATTGGTTCCTCAAACTGGTCTTCCAGCTATTAATATGATGTGTGGTAACGCTGTCACATGTGACGCTGATGCATGGTTTGGATTCACTGGAGATACCTCAATAAATCCACTTGCTCCTTTACACATTAATTTTTTGAGATGGCCTACAATGCAAGACTCTATGAATGCCACGGCTCCTCCTTGTAATGAAACAGCTGAAGGAGATCTGCCTTGTAGTTGTGTAGACTGTGAAGTAACTTGTCCTACCGGAAATGAGCCTTATGTACCAGAAATGTGTAAAATACTAAATGTTAACTGCGTCGGATTTTTAGCCGGAATAACTTTCTTTGTTTTATCTGTCACAATATTTACTGTTTTAACTTTAATACAATATAGAAAGTCTGGAATAAATGACAACAAGTCGACAATACCCATTGACAATATGTTTACAAAGTTCTTTAAAACCTTGTTTATTAAAATTGGAGTATTTTCTGCCAGTCATCCTGCTATTATATTGATGTTTACTTCATGGGTAGCTTTTGGTATGCTATTTGGAGTTTTGAATCTTAAAATAACTTCAAATCCTATTGAACTATGGTCTGCTCCTGATTCGCAAAGTCGTGCAGAGTTAAACTATTTTAATTCAAGGTTTGGACCATTTTATAGAGCGGCTCAAGTATTCTTGAGATTTAATGGTCTCGAGCCTTTTCAGGTGGGAAATGTGACATATGGACCAGCATTCAGAATAGAAGCGTTGCAGGAATTGATTGAGCTTGAAGATGCAATAATAAATATTGGCCATGACGATGGGGGTGTTACTTTGGCAGAAGTGTGTTATGCTCCACTTCGACCGCGGGGAGGTGATCCAAGATTAGACCAATGTGTTGCCATGTCAGTATCTGTTTATCTCGGCGAAGGCCGAGAGAACATTAATGAAAACACGTACCTTGACACAATTCAGGGCTGTCTGAATAATCATTACGCAATTAATTGTTTGGCCTCGTGGGGAGGTGGTTCTGAGCCTGAAATTACATTTGCTGGTTATGAAGATGATATTTTAACTGCTGATACGTTATTAATAAACTTTCCTATATCAAACCACCTTTTAGAAGAAAATCTGAGACCTGTTCTGGAGTGGGAAGAAAAGTTCTTGGAACTTTTACATGATTATGAAGCAAATAATAAATCAGATTACTTGGATATATCATTTGGTGCAGAAAGATCTGTGGAAGATGAAATACGACGTGTATCGGTTGCGGAAGCTGGGCCTATCGCAATTAGTTATGTTTTAATGTTTATTTATGTTACTGTTGCATTAGGGAAGCTCCGATCTTTTAAGACGTATTTAGTGGACAGCAAGATTATGGTAGCTGTAGGCAGTATTATAGTTGTGGTCAATTCTATTTATTGTGCATTGGGTCTTATGGGCTATACTGGTATTATTACAACATTATTAGCTATCAACGTGATTCCATTTTTCGTATTATCAATAGGTATAGATAACGTTTTTTTGATGGTTAATGAACTAAACAATATTCAAGGAAAATTGAAAGACTATGACGACTATGATCCAAATTTTAGTTTCGAAAAAAAGAAACGTTTTGTTTTTGAAAAAATGATGTCAACTGTAGCTCCTTCCATGTTTGTGGCTTCTGTAACTCAAATAACATGTTTTGCAATTGGGTCTCTTTCTAATTTCCCAGCAGTTTTAACATTTGCTATTTTTGCTAGTTTTTCCTTAGGTTTTCTATTCATATTTCAAATAACAACAGTAGTTGCTATTTTAGCTATCGATTTTAAACGAGCATCTCAAAATAGACTCGATCTTTTATGTTGTATTCAAACTAAGGTAATTGATGATGAAGAACCACTAAATTCTGATACTCCTTACCAAGGTGTTACTCAAAGACTAATGGTACCATATTCCAATTTCATACTTGATTGGCGTGTTAAAATTACTGTTGCTATTGTTTTCATGCTTATGGTTTCAATAAGTGCATTTTTAATACCACAAATAATAGTTGGCTTAGATCAAAAAATGGCTCTACCTGTTGATTCTTATGTCTATAAATATTTAGATGCAGTTGATAGTTTAATGAAAATTGGACCACCTGTATTTTTTGTTCTTAAAAGTGGCTTGAATTTTACAGATCCTGATCACCAAAACACAATTTGTGGTGGTCAAATGTGTTACGAGGATTCTTTGACAACTCAGATCTTTTTGGCATCTCGCCATAGTAATATTACTTACATAGATAGAAATTCTAATTCCTGGTTAGATGATTTTATTGATTGGAGTAGCCTGTATGGAGCGTGTTGTCAATATAATACAACAGATGGTGGTTTTTGTCAAAGTACTGACACTTCTCCTGAATGCAATTATTGTACAATCGACAGACTTGAATATGCAAATGGACTAAGGCCAGCCGGTGAGGCTTTCGAAAAATACATACCCTTCTTTTTGCGAGACGAGCCAACTGATATTTGCAATAAGGGTGGTTTGGCTAGTTATTCTAGTTTTGTCAATTATCTCATTGATACTGAAGGTCGTGCCACAGTTCACGATACCGCTTTTATGACTTATCATTCAACTTTAGGGAATTCTCAAGATTATATTACAGCCCTTAAATACGGTTACGAGCTTAGTGAAAATATTACAGCGGCTATCCAGAATCACACTGGAACAGATGTCGAAGTTTTCCCTTATTCCGTTTTCTATGTATATTTTGAGCAATATTTGAGAATGTGGAGTGATACTTTTGCATCCCTTGGATACTCTCTTATTGGTGCTTTAATTATTAATCTGATAGCCTCAGGGTTTAATATATTAACAACATTTTCTGTAATGTTCACAGCAATTTTAATCTTGGTTAACATGATGGGCGTCATGTATATTTGGAATATTCCTCTAAATGCAGTTTCTTGTGTAAATTTGATTATATCAATAGGTATTGCTGTAGAATATTGCAGTCACATCGCTTACGCATATGCTACTAGCATAAAACCATCAAATGAAAGAGTTACTGATGCTCTCAAACGAGTAGGTCAGACAGTTATTACTGGTATAACATTTACTAATATACCAATTATTGTATTAGCGTTTTCGTACACAGAAATAATAGAAGTATTCTTCTTTAGAATGTTCTTTAGTATTGTGATATTAGGATTCTTGCACGGAATGGTATTCTTCCCTGTTCTTTTAAGTTTTTTGAATGACTTACGACGCACGTAGCGCTTATTTTGATAATTTTACGACGTAAGATCTGCCCCTTTTATATAATAGATACACGAGGTTTATCTAGGCTTTTTAAAATAATTAAATAATAGTGTTATTCATAATTACATTCTGATTCCGATTATGCATTACACTTTTCAACGAGCTTATAAACCTCGTATAACTATTACGAATAAAGGGGTTTATATTTAAACTGATAATAACGAGATAATTAATAGAGTAAGTATAAGATAATAATTG
The DNA here is from genome assembly GCA_039645545.1 of Dendrolimus houi. Classification (NCBI taxonomy): domain Eukaryota; kingdom Metazoa; phylum Arthropoda; class Insecta; order Lepidoptera; family Lasiocampidae; genus Dendrolimus; species Dendrolimus houi. The sequence continues at coordinate 14,743,249 of CM077132.1, forward strand.
TAATTAAATTTTTATTTTACTTACATAAAATATGTTTTAACTGTATTAAAAACATAAGTACTAGTTGTAAATGCAAAGAATTTGTAATATACTGCTTTTTTATTTTCCCCGACATTAAACTTAAACGCATCATGAATCTGACAACATCGTAATCTTATGAGATTTGCCTAAGGATATTTTTCAGTTATCATTTTCGTTTAACGGATATATGCATGAAGATAACTATTCATTTTTACGCCTCGACTTTTATCAAATATCGTACCCAATAAGTTCATCCTAATGGTGAGGCTTCATCTGCGACAATGTTAAAGATTTCTAAATCTTTAACATTATCGCAGATGAAGCCGATGTGAGCGAATAAGTCTTATTTATAGCGTTGAAAAATAACGCCGTTATCGAAACGTTATATATAACATACATTATCTGTCAATATTTAACATCATTGACAATATCACATCTTAATTAATAACGCATTAAACTCATCGCCATATTATCTGCGTTAAACGGCTTATATCAGTAACATTATCGCAGATAAAACCGCACCATAATATAGCAAGAACAACGAATATTTAAAAAAAACTTACTTTCATACTTGTATATGAGCATAGATGATGGAGCATCATGTTAATATGGACTTTGTCAAGAAAGGCGATTACCTGTGGGATGATATTACTACGGTTCTATGAAAAACTTAAGTACTATCTTCTCTTTTTTATTTATTATGTTTTTCTGTTCTGTTGTTAAATGTTTGTATGTCATTGAACTGCTCCTAAACAGATGGACCGATTATGATGAAAATTTTTGTTTGTTCGAGTGTGTCCCGGGATGATTTAGATTCACAATTATTGAACCCGGTAGGTAAAGTTGCAAACGGGTTCAAAATTATGTTTCTTAGGACAGGACAACGTCTGCTAGACCGGCTACTTTACTACATTATTTTCTTTGTAAGGTACAATCGTACAATCTACGTTTGTAATACAATTTAATCTGCAATCAGATATAATATAAAAATAAAAAAATAATAATAAAAATCATTTATTCATGTCCATAAAACATAACAATGGAAAAATTAAAATAATTTTGTGCAGTCCGTTAGCTATCAAAGTCCCGTACTAGGATTCAACCTGTAAATTATAGTTGACTGTGGTAAATTTCGGTTGCTGCGGAATACAAAATACAATAAAGGCTAAAGTAAACATTGCAAAATGTTGGAATTCTCAACCCTTTAGTAGATTACTGTACTAATAGGGATCAGATGAATAACTAATTAATATACTAAAGTAGATATCCAAGCAGTCGTACAAAAAGCAGAGATCTATTCAAGTGTTTGTTCGGATTGCGTGTGCATGCGTGAATATGTGTGCAATCATGTGATTTTGTGGTGTGTATTTATGCGTGTGTGTGTGGTGTTTGTGTGCTTGTTTGTGAATGTGAATTAACAACTGATTTTACCCAGAAAAATTTGTACATTTGTATATTTGTTTATTGTTTTAGTCGCTATGCTAGTTACTTTTGCATATAAATTATATATATTTGATATAATATTTAGTTGATGAAAATTAATTTAATAGGTTACTTAGTAGTTTTTCTGTATTAATATAATCATGCGATTGTAGACATTTGGATAGTTTGACTTTTACTTCATACCTAGACAGAGAATATTTTTTTAATAGTTTATTAATTTTGTTATGCAAGGGTGGTTCCATGAATGAAGTTATAATGTCGTTTGGCAAAAGAAGTTCTGCAAGCTACATGAAGGTACACTTTGTCGTAGCGTCGTTTACGTGTGTATATTGACGGATCAAAATTTAGTTTTGAATGAGCTCTTAAGATTATATTTAATCAATATTTATGAGCAGCAAGCAAAAATTTAACCTCCTAGCGCCTACGGTCCTTAAAAAAGTAATTCAATGAAATAGGGACTAAGGCCCAGCACGAAATCCAATTTCGTCAAATGAACGCCCAGGGTACTATTCTAAGTACCCCAACTTTAACCATTGCTACTAATTTCAAATTACCAGTTTTTTATAATACGATGTCTCTGAACGTATGTTCGAGGTTTTTGTTTGTGTATGACCAAGCAACAGTGCCAACAAAAACAAAATAAAATTGTCTTTTTTGACATAAAACTATATTCTTTTTCACACCCTTATGAGATGACGATTAGAGACTTTCTGACTCGAGCTTTATAGATATCGATGAACACGAGGCATCATCGATGTTGCCTATGGGTATCCAAGCAGCTAGCGGCGAGCTTGGCGGCATGTAAAACCTTAGTAGAGTTTAGACGTGCTAGGAAATTGGCTTAGGATTTAATTGGTTAAGTCCGCAGAGGGTGATGGCCATCAAGGCCATTCGTGGCTACCGCACGATTTTCTTTGAAGCTGCTTGCGCTACAGTAGGAACCCCTCCTTGGGACATGGACGCAAGGGTTCTTGCGTTAGTATACCGCTGGCGCGTAGAATGTATTCAAAAGGGGCAAAGACTTTCATCTATAGAGATCCAAACTACGAGATCTGAATTAATCATGGTTGAGCTGTGGCAACGGCGACTGGCTTGGCCCAGTTCTGGCCACACTGCTTCAGCAATTTGTCCCGTTCTCCTAGAATGGTTAAACTGGCAACATGGCTCCCTTACATTTCGTCTGACACAGGTACTTTCGGGACATGGATGTTTTAGAAGGTCACTGTGTCGGATTGCTGAAAGGGAGCCAGATTCGAGATGTCACCACTGATCACAGTGGTATTCTGTATGAGCAGTATTCTAAGGCAGGTATCAACCTGCCTTAGAATACTGCTCATCAGACGCTGCAATCATGTCCCGGGTGGGTCAGGTGGGTGGCGGTCAGCGCAACGTGTTAATGAACGTAGTGGGGACTGATTTGTCACTGTCCGCTATAATACGCAATATGGTCGACATTGAAAAATCATGGGAGGCGGTCCAAACCTTCTGCGACATGGTGATGTCGCAAAAGGAGGCGGCGGAAAGAGAACGGGAGGATTCAGCACCCGTGGCTTCGATCTGCCGCCGTACATCAGGGCGCCGAAAAAGGGACTATCGCCAGTCCCTCCCGACCTAACAGCGGCCTTGAACGATAAGATTCGGGGTACTTATCGTTCAAATAACGGTCGAGAGATGGCGCTGCGTGTGGATTTCCGCACGCGCGGATAATTGTTTTTTCGCTAGAAAGTCAACAACCCTCCCTATGTAGGAGGAGCTCTATAAGAGCCACCGCCGTCAGGCCCATCTTATCTGTCTTTGGTTCCCGAGGTCCTGACATACAGCGTCAAGATGGAATAAAGAGGTGGTTTAGTTGGTAGGTCCGAGCATGCCATGCGGGAGTCTAACACTACCCTACCGTAGTCCCCAAAGAGTAGGGTGTCCATGACGGATTACACCTCGTAAATTAATTGGTTAATTAAGTTATAGAACGGAGATTACGTAGGATTAGAACTATTAAATGGTCGTAGTAAAGATTTTTTAAAAGTTAGACTAAGCAGAAATAGAAACGATATATTAGGTATTACTTAATAAAACTATATACATTTTAACATTGAATAATAAGACAAACCATAATAATTTTAGACATTTAACAAACAAATCATGTGTCTAAAACATGGTTAAGATATGCGATATAACAAATAGCTAATCTTAGTATTTCTATTTTGGACAGCTTCTTATCTGGTGGAAGGGTCGGTAATAATCTCCTCAGGGAAGCGAATGCTGCATTAAATGCTTCGACACGAATTCGTTCTCTAGTAGCATGAGCTGTGCGATATTTTAAGGTTGCTCGACGTCTTCGTCTTCGTTCTTCTCTGGAAAGACCAGCGCAGGGAGACCCTGTACCGCTGGATAAATATGCTTCTTCAGCTAATGCGCAGGGCTCTAGAGTCCTTTCCCTGGAAAATATACAATAATATATTTTTTATGCATAAAACATATAATAAAATTGTAGAGGTCAAATTTCTATACAATGAAAAGAAATGCTAAAAACCGAGTCAGGGGGATGTAAGAAGCGAAATAGAACTAATTTAGATTAACAAAAAAAAATGTTTCTCTGTTTGTCTGTTTGTACCGGCTAATCTCCGAAACGACTGGACCGATATAAATTAAATTTTGTATGGTGGTAGCTTATATGCCTGGTCAACATAAAGGATACTTTTGATCCCGAAAAATTAAAGAGTTCCCGTGGGATTGTTAAAAAACCGCACCACGTGGACGACGTCGCGGGCATCAGCTAGTCTAAAATAAGTGTAGCGGTAATCACTTCTACATTAGGTATAACTTTACCCAGCTGCAACAGACTTGTGCTAATACCCAATGGTAACTATAGTAAATATTGAAATTCTTTTAACTTATTAAATTTCAATATTGGATATGAAGAGGGTGTTCTTCGTAAATTGAAATAATTAAAAACAATACATAATATATTGCCATATTAACCCATTATGACTAGATCAATCGAGATCATTCTTCTTTTGATTTTTGACGATTAATTATTAAAAAAATACAATTTAACATTCTACTTCCACTTAATAAAAATTCAATGAAAAATGGTTTAGGCAAAGTTCACAATATTACAAGATATTTCGCCCAACAAATAAGCATACAGCGCGGTAATGCAGAAAGCGTTCTGGGCACGCTGCATCTGGCAGCTATTACTACGGTACTATTTGTAACTTGTTAATTTTTAGTTTTTAATTGTATTTTTCTAAGGTGGTTTTAGTTTCCTGCCCATTGGGTTTTATATTTTACAAAAGCTCGTTGTTTCGAACATTGGTGTAACAGGAAAAACAAAAAGGTTATGCGATATCGGTTTAGAGGCAACATTTTACATTCTTATTTTTTATTCTCCTAATATCTGTAAAGTTAATTAATTAAGAATATGAAAAAATCTTCCTAAGGGTTGGAAATAACTTTAAAGACCGAAATTAGTCAAAAATTTAAAAGAAACATCAATTATCAACTCTGATATGGTCTAAAAGATTAAAGAATAAAACACCAAACAGCGAAAGAAGAACGACCTAGTCTGTATGAGTTTTAGAGCTTTTGAGAGTTAAATTTTTTATTAGACGATTGTCACTCTTGACTTGATGGAATCATTACCTTGAGTAATGATTCCACCAAGTCACCACATATTCGTTGTTAGATATGAATAATATGACAACTAGAAGTGTGGAAGAACAGTACCAAGAATGACAATCGTCTAATAATAAAACTTAAAATAATTACTCAAGGTAATGATTCCTTTACCTGGTGGAATCATTACCTTGAGTAACGATTCCACCAAGTCACCACATCAGTAATTATAGCTCGTAAGGCTGGCTCGATTTGTGTAATACCAGGCTCTCATAAAATATCGACGTGAAACTGTTAGCCTTGACATACAGCACGTTCTTTTAGTAGCTGACAATGCCCAAAATGTTCCCTCTGCCGTTCCATTAGGCGACCGCGGTCGTTATAGTCGTGGCGACAACGTCACTAATGACGTCATGATTTTCGCTCACGCAGCGCTCACGACGACCCATCTCAAGAGGTGGGTCGAATAACCGTTCCACTTGAGTTTATGATTGTGACGCCGGCAAGCAAGTGGAACGGGAAGAATCGCGATCGTGAACGTGGTCGTTGTGAGTCTCTAATGAAACGTAGCCATAATCGTGTCTCGTACGATGAGTGACAGTACCAATAGCTCTCTTCTCTATTCTAATCCCACTTATCCCATCCCCTTTAGCTCATCCTAAAGGCTGGCAAAGTGTTGCCTTCGGCCCCTGATATTGCAGACGTCTATAAGCGAAGGTAACCACTTTCCATTAGATGAGCCGTCTGCCTGCTTGCTAGCTTCGCAATTAAAAAAAAGACGTAATGAAATACATTTTGAAATAGATTTTTACTTTACAATTCTTTTATTAACATTCGCCGTAGAAGGTGACTATATGAATAACAAGAGGCTTAGACGTTACCGAAAGACAATTACTTATGCTATCTGATATTGTATCAATGCACTAGGATATGCCCGCGACCTTGTCCACGCCTGACTTGAAATTCTTGCGGGCTTTCCCGGAAATTTGAAGTTTTAGTGAAAACGGTGTCGGAATAAGCTAATTTTTATGCACCCGAACAACTACAAACTGCTCCCGAGCAAATTTCCACGGGATTCCCGGGATAAAAAATATCACACTTTTTATTACATAAAATTTGCTATCGATCAGTGAAAAAATCACATTGGAATTTGATTTTTTTAATCTGGCCATTTTAAATCATTCCTAAAAAAAAATTCCGCAGGATTCCCACGATAAGAAGTAGCGCAGATTTTAAGTCTAAGAATTTGCTGTCGATCAATGGAAACCGCATCGAAATCGGCTCTGTAGTTTTTACGTGAACCCAAACAAACAGACTAACTGACAGACAAGACATCTAAAAAAATTGCATCGTTTTATCCATCGTTTAATATAATGTATTCCAGTTGTATTTTAAATAGTTTCAATGTACAGACACGGCATGTTTAGAAAATTATATTATTATAGATATTAAATGTATTTTTATAGGAGATAATCTGAAATCTTTCGCATAAATTATTATTTATTTAAGCATTTTTTTATGCTTAAATAAATAATAATTTAAACTATTTATTCATTTTAATATGGAAAGTAATATTATTTTTCCATTATTAATTTTAAGGCTTTCCTCGCGACTTTACTCAAATAAATTTTAAAGAGATTGTATTCCTAAGGAATTCTCGTATTTTCCTGGATGAAAATATACTACGTTCATCTTCAGAATCTTTTTTTTATTATCACGGCTTTGCACGATTTATCTAACTAGCTAATGTCAACTATATAATGCATGCATGTATGTATGCATGAGTGTTCAAATTTAAAGAGTCTTATTTACTTTAAGACGTAAATCCAGCATTTTTTAAAATTGGAAAAATAATTAATAAGTATTTATTCAAGTCTCAAAAACCTTTTTTATGTCTGTGAACACAGAAGAAATAAATTTTATTAAACGTGTTTTCATATTAGAATTAGGTAAAGGCTTACTGCGATCGAAAGAAGGCAACATACTGGTGTTGAATGATATGACTGACTGATCTGATCATGACGTGATTATATGATTGCCAATGTGGCAAGGCAGTCAGTCTTTCGAGAATGCCCTCTTCTGATAACGTTCGAGGGCTAATTTTTTATAATTTTAATATTTACTTCATTTGTATACATAACTTGTATAGAAATGAATGACTGAATAAAAAGTATTTAGTCACTACTTTTTATTCAGCATTTATATTTATATATAATGCTGTCACCTACAATTTAATCTATACTTTACTTACCTATATTAAAAATTTCTGAATGGAGTAGGTAAGTAAAAACGCAACTCTAGATAACTTTGAAACAGGCAGTTTTTTATTGTTTATTAAACGCCTATGAATATGAATTCTGATTATTTCATAATTTCACTTTAATTAATATGATTTTTGAGAGAAAAGGCAGCTATGACCTACCTCAGGACACAATTTATCTTGTCAAGTTTCACTAAGGGCCGCGCGGCCGTTTAAACATTTACTAATAAAAATTGTTTTACGAAGATAATTAATTCTTTATACAATTAATATAAAACACCGGTTGTCTGGAAGGGATCGCTTCTTAGCAATAAGACCACTTTTAGTACCTTTGTATACGGTTCTTAAGTTTTTCTGTACCTAATGGTGTACAATAAAGAGTTGTTCACCGATCTATAATTTTATTATTCATTTTATGTTTTACTGTTTTTATATTTTATGAGTATACGTAGGTAACCTTTTTCTTGGTGCCAGATTCTCGCGGCCTGTGATTGGTAGCAGCGCCTCGCGAGGTTCGGCCAGCATGCAAGACAGCGTTTCATCCTCCATACTACCCGCTGTCTCCAGCCAGCTCTTCATAGTGGTTCTAAAAAATATATTTGTCATTAGAACGGTATAAAAACAATAGGGATTTATTGTAACGTAATTCCGCAACAATAAATTCTAACATTATTTAGATACATATAAACGAGCAGGCGTTAAAATAACATCTTTTAAAATTACATATTAGAAATAGTTTGCAAATCGATACGAATCCATTATAGGTGCTTTATTACCCCTTCGAATTTAAGTGATCTATTGATGTCGTTAATCCCTCTATTTACTTCCCAGTGAGATGCCATAAATCCTTTTTGTCTATTATTCAAATAACATTGCACATCCGTAGAAGCCATTAACTATGTTAGTCTCGTGAATTTTGAGAAATCCTGAGTATGTTGTTGGGTAGCCATGTCTATTTTACAAATATATAAGGTCGGCCCGACCGAAAGAAAGTTGGATTTCAACTGCGATCCAGGCGTTATCTAGTGTACTTTCGGAGCGAGTATCTTATAACGACGGACTTTGCGCAATTTATGTCATTACGATTTTCTGCTTTATGGTTTGGACTTGGTTGTATTTGTAAGAACTGTGTATTACGTGTGTGTACTTCTAATAAACTTTGTGATAATTCCAACGGCATTTTAATTCACATCCTGTGATTCCTAACAATAATACTTATGACGGCAAAAGTATGTACGCGCGTACAAAATTTATCAAGCTGCGACGTTTTGTAAGATAATAATAAATATCTCAGTCCGACTGTCCGCTTACTTATTATAATAACTAAGATATGCTCGCGACTTCATCCACGGTTGACTTAAAATTCTCGCGGGATTCCCGGGGCACAAAGTACCGCAGCTATCATTTTAGTGGAAACTGTGTCGGAATAAGTTAATTTTTATGCACCCCAACAACTACAAACCGTTCCCGGGATAAAAAATATTACACATTTTATTACATAAAATTTGCTATCGATCACTGGACAAATCACATAGGAATTAGAATTATTTTTTAATCTGGCCATTTTAAAACATTCCTAGAAATGTTCCTGGGCGATTCTCAGAATAAAGAGTAACGCAAATTTTAAGTCTAAGAATTTGCTGTCGGTCAGCGAAAACCGCATCGAAATCGGCCCAGTAGTTTTTACGTGAATCTCGAACAAACAGACAAGATTTTAAAAAAATTATTTGTTCTCCGATGTTTATATAGTCTATTCCCGTTTTTTTTTAAATAGCTGCAATGTACACAGATGGCATGATTAGAATTTTATAATATTGTAGATAAATCAAATTCAAAAATCTTTATTTGTATAAAACACGGCGACAGCATACATAACATTGAGATGAACAAAGTATTATAGCATGTTTTACCCCATCGGGGTGCACATATATTTAAGTGGAAGCAAAGGTAAAGAACGTTTTGCTTCAGTTCTTCAGTTTTGCCTTATCATCACTATTTTTTTAATTTTTTATTGCAGGAGTTCAGCAGACAGGCAGAGGGTCCACTTCATGGAAAGCGGTTAACATCGCCTATGGACATTTGCAACACCAAAGGTTCTACAAATGCGCTTATAATTATAATTTGAATATAATTTTGTATGTAACTTTTTGTGTACAATAAAGAATAAAGGCCGTCCTGAGATTTGAGGTGACAGATTGTAACACAACTGAGACCGGTGTTAGGGTTACTAATCACAGAATTTCTTAGGTTTCATACTCATTATATACTTGCATTATTAGTTTTAAACTGAAAACGCTTTGTCATGTGTGAAAAGTTTCTATAGTTTAGGATTTTAAATTTAAGGCTTAGTGCTTTAAAAATCAGGTTCAGAAGCATTACTTTTCTATTGTGAATAGGGTATAGTGAATTCTTAATCAAACTCATAGCGAATATATTGAATAACCAAAAAATAAAACTAACTTAAAAATTAACTGTAAGTTACAAATATACTCTAATCTAATTAAAATCGTAGTCTTAAAATAAATTATATATACAAATTAAAATAAAACTAATACATACAAATAAAAAAAAACCGCTAACAAATCATACACTAAAATAAAACACTATAAACTACAATCGGTTCAGCCCGACCAGACCACTGTCGCTGGGTAATATGCCTAGAAGGCTGGCAGGATTATCTCGCTGAATAGGCTTCTTACAGGTACGTATAAAATTCAGATAAGGAAATCTGATTTTCTAGAAGAAAACAATGTATAAAAAAATCGAGTTTACGCTGGGCTGTTTACCTGTTTGCTTTCAGGCAATGAAAAAAAACAATACCCTCTCATAATAGTTAATAAAAAAAAATAATTTGCCTAAAACACCAAATTACTTGGGACTTACGATTATATTTTTCTTAAATTAAATAAATATATAAATATTACTTTATACCTTGTGTTAACCCATGAAATACTTCGGAGATAATAAACGAAGAGAATCCAAAAATCGGAATTTGTACATCACATTTATGATATCATTTATCGTGCAAACGTAAAGTGGAAATTGAAAGACATTGGTTAAAGATTGAAGATATAGAATGATATATCCGGTGAATTTCCATATCTCAAATAGTTGAGAAATTTCCAATATTTTTCCATATATGTATATATATATATATATATATAGTATACCTACTTACTAACATATAAGAAAAAACTATCTTTTTCCATGCTTCTACCTGTTTTTTTTATTAGATTTATTTTAATAAAGTAGGTAAAGACTAGATTTTAGAGAGGAAGACAGTATCTATACATATAATAAAACTGTAGAGAGTTTTATATAATAATAATAAAACTGTACAGGTCGAATTTCTGTACAATGAAAAAAATTTGCTAATAGCCGAGTCAGGGGGGTGTAAGAAGTGAAATAGAACTAATTTAGAGTTTTTCAAATTTTTTGTTTCTCTGTTTGTCTGTCTGTTTGTACCGGCTAAACACCGAAACGACTGGACTGATTTAAATTAAATTTTGTGTGGTGGTAGCTTATATCCCTGGTCAACATGTAGGATACTTTTGATCCTGAAAAATTAAAGAGTTCCCGTGGGATAGTTAAAAAACCCGCACCACGCGGACGAAGTCGCGGCCATCAGTTAGTCTTTATATAAATATTTAATGCCTTTGTATGTGTGTATATCACTGAACTCCTCCTAAACCGCTGGACCGATTGTGGTGACATTTTTGTGTATGAGTGAGTGGGTGGTTTAGATCCACAATTAGACCACAATTAGGTAGGTTTTGCTGCAATCGGGCTTTAGATTTTTATTTTTTCAGGAAAAGAAGTTTCCGCTAGTACTTATATAAAATAATATAAAATTCGATCCGTACTAGGTAGCTAATTTTATGAAATAAAAATGAATTATGAAAATAATATTTTCCTACATAAACATTACACATTTACTTAGTTTCTATAGGGGTATGAAGGGTTAATTGTAGTTATTACTTTTGTTATGATTGTCAAAGTTTTGGCTTCATGCAAGAATTTATGTTTTAAGAATGAGTTTTAAGCTTTTTGGGCAGTGGGCACTTTACCCATAAAAGACGGTGACCTAGGCTCAGTATTCTGCTTACATTCTTGAAGGTTTACAATATAACCAAGTTTTCTTTTATTGTATTAGTTTATAATATTTATGAAGTTTAATAAATTAATTAGAAATTCAAACAACAAAGGTGGGTTTTTTCACTTCTAAAGAAACCTTCATTATTCACTGTGCGTACTCAAAAGGCACAGCCGTTTTTTGTATATTAATTGTGGACGTATTATATTACAAGACATATTAAACTCAGTTTTCTCCAAACAGTTTTCTAATCTAGCACTAGGAGAATTTCTTTTAAAATAACCCTCCCTTTGTGACTCAACCATCACGTTTGTTTTGATTTCCTATCAAATCAAATTTACTGCCCGCAAGGGTAAAGTGCTTGAGATAAATAATACAACACGCGTTCACACCTCGGCTTCTCTCACTCTTAACCGGCGTCTTTAGGGAATAATAAATCCTGTATTTATTTTTTTTATTCCGACCCCAGCAACCCTTTCCTTAATCGAATCATGTGCGGTAACCGTATCGAATCGATGCGATACCCATCAGATTCTTGCGAAAAGTAGAAAGGTAGAAAGATAAACTACATGTACTGTGTACATATTATATCTCAAATGAAAGTACATTTAATTGTGCACAGAGAGAATATCGACGTGAAACGGTTAGTCTTGTGCCCACAGTGGTTCATGCGATAAGTGAGAGTTCAATAGGTGTACATTGAAGAGAGGCGAGGTGGGCCGTGACTACCCCAGTATGGTCCAATGCCCAATCCAGGATAGTGGGTTACCGATTCAAAATTCTAGGCTGGACACCTAAGAAACGTCACATAAAAATCATTGAAATCAAATGATTATCTACATAATACTACGTTTTAACGGTTTAAAGCGCGTTAATTTATTTGATTTTTGTTATTCCGACGTGTCGACCATTATCTACAGCCAAGAAACCTGTGTACATATACTTAGTTTATTACATACTATTATCTTATATATAAAAATGAATCGTAGAAATGTATGTACGAGCATAACTTGAGAACGACTTTACCGATTTTGATGATATTTCTTTTGTGTGTTTGAATGGGATTTACAATTTGCAATTGGAACCGGTAAGTGGCACTGAGATCGGGTTCTAGAATCCTTCTAATCATCTGGAGCGATTTTGTTTTTGTGTCATGAAAAAAAGTCTTTTAGGAATTCAGAAAATATGGCGGTACGAAGTTCGCCGGGTCAGCTAGTTTTATTATATATATTGTACATTCCGTTTAGTTACTTTTGAATACACAACGTACTAAGCTAGAGTACAATTGAATTTCGCGCCACAACGCGACGGATTCGTACCATTCGTTTCATGGACATTTGTAACACCAAAAGTGCTACGAATGTGCTCTCTAAAGAGAGAATATTTTGCATACCTAAATATCACCGGATTTTATAAAATTTCACGGGGTTTCTAACTTCCAAAGCTAGCACTAGTGCTAGATCTAGATCGATTTTGATGCGGTTTTCTCCAGTCACTACGTGATTTTATGGCTTGTTTGCTGCGACATTTTCTCTATCTATTTGAAATATTTAGTTGAACAATTACTGACATCGTGTATACCTTTAGTAACGTTAATTATCCCGGGGTTTTACGGAAACTTTCAGGATCTATGCATTTTTAAAGTAAAAACCTTATTGCACTAGTGGAAATACCCTTTCATCTTAAATATTGGAACAACTGATCATTATTTATTACCTTACAGACAACCTCAGAAATGAATCGAGATGATAATGGTGATGGTGGTTGGTATACGCAAACTATATAGTACGACTACTTTCAGTTTAGTAATAAGTACACAAATATTATATATACAGACATTAAATATATTAAATATATATATATATGTACTTAATATACATACCGTAGGAGTACATGCGTACAAAGTATATAAATGTTTATAGATGAATAATGATGTATAGTGGTATATTTATGATTATGCACAATGGTGTAGTAAAATCGCAAAAAATGGAGGCCATGATTAGTGTATAAACATCATGTAAGATGAAAAAACTTTCAGAGTGCATTTGTGTGCGGGATATCGTTATACTGGTTTTTGGATTTTATTTTACTAGTTCCATATATAATGGTAAACTAGTACAGTGAAGGACACTTAGCTTATATTATGCTCTACCTATAATCCCTTACTATAAGTAGAATACTAAGCCTAGCCCTTTGAAAATTATGTTTTTAAGTGACTTATTATTTAAATTAATAGCTATAAGCTTTTAATGTTGTAAAATTATTAGTTGAATAAGAAGTACTTACATTTAAAATCCCAATCAATAAAATTTAGAGTCACTTTTGAACCATTTTTTACCACAGACAAAAATTATTATTAAGATTATAGGACTACAAATATTTCCGTCAATTGAACACTTCTTACAGACTCACACGATACTATGCCAGAGGACAGCATCCCTCCGTATTTAAGCCCTCTGAAAGGGGATGGACCAACCCTCTCGTTGGAGGCGGGACTGAACAACTATTCAATAGCAAAATACAGATCTTAATATAAATTCAGGTTTTCCAGATTTGTTATAAAGATAGGCACTATATATTTGTTGCAGTTTTGCATAGATTGGGTAACAGGTAACAGGGTAAGTGAATGAGTTTTTTGGTAATTTATTGTTTAATCTTACTATAACGTACTTTAAGGATATAAAATGAGTTACCAGCAAAACTCTGTGTAGATATAACTACAATAAGGGGATTTTAAAGTGTCTTAAAATTCCTTCAACGATGTGCATAGTCTATAGAAATTGCTTTCTATTACTCGTTGCTGTTAGCCTGACTGCTATTCTCCAATAATAAAAATTATCTTTATATTCTAGAATAGAATATAAATAGAATAGAATTCTAGAATAATTATTTTTATATCAGAGGATTCATAGAGAGTTACAGTAAGTTTGAACGCTTCTTTAAGAATCATAAAGAAGCGTTCAAACTTACTCAAACTCAATATGAATAAGACCGTAAATGTTTAGCAAAGATGGTTCACTTGTTTGTAATTGAGAACAATGATTAAATATGAGGTCATCATAATCAAATCTAATATGTAATGGATAAATAAAAGAAACGATTCTTCCTAAAACAAACACATACAAGCATACCTTTATATCATTTGGTCAATCCGATCACATTTTTGTTACATGACAACATACTGTTTTGTATGAAAAGAAGAAATTCAGGAAGCATCTATGGGATTGTAAATGATCGGAGTAATTATTCTTCTGTTAGAATTTACTTCAAGTTAGGTAGTCTAGAAGATTCGCATTCAACGATAAAGGTGTTTATTGTTTTATCAAGAAAAAAATAACTCTGCATTTTGGTAATTGTGTATTACGAGCTACATTGTACGAGGTATATTGTTACTGTCTTTTTATTATTCGTCAATTGTGTCATCATCAGATAAAAGTTATCTATCAAATATATAAATTATATGCTAACTGAATGGAAATGATGTAAATGAATTATTATTATTCATGCAATTCTCACTTTTATTTATTTACTTATGTTTGATTTAGCTTTTGAATTTAGTGTTAACCAGTGACTGATTGAAAATTTACTGATCAAATTATACAGGCGCGACGAGACTTTAAGGAGTTCCTAAGGAGAAAAAGGTAAGGTTTCGATGGTTGTGCAGAGCAGAGTATCATCATCGTCCATGTAGAAATGAAAACAAATGAATCATCAACAGCAGTCAATGATGTAGGTAACGAGATTGTATATCTCCTTTCAGATAATATGTGTCCTTTTTGATAAGATTACATTCCACACATCTGTTTCCGGTGTAGTAGTAAGACTATTTTGTCATTATTATCAAGAGTTTCCTGTAGTTGTTACAAAAACGTTACCAATTTGGATTAAATTTTTGTGGTCTAGAATTTATGACTGTAGTTATTATTGGGTAAGGGAAATTCATCATTATACCTAATAATTAAGTACAATAATGACATTCTCTCAGCATAAAAAATTGAAAGTAATTCGCTCTGAAGTTTATTGTTCAAAATACATTTTTGTCAAAAGTTGAAGATTTTAATGAGTTAGAATTAATTGTGAATAATAATTGATTTAAATTATAAAAAATTCCATTTTTTACTGATTGTGTTTGAAAACGATATTTTTCTAACAATACTTCAAAAAGCGAAAATATCTGTCTGCTATCTAGTCTTATATAATATTGGAGTTTTTCAGAATTACTTTTTTTACTGAACGATTGTTTTTTCTAACATTACAATTATTAAGTCTTCTTCTAAGTTTTAGGAAGATTTAATTTTTCGTTTAGATATGTTCACGTATTTTAATCTTTTCCCGCAGCATCTGGTCTCAAATTGGAACCGCCCAAACTGGAGATGGGCCAATCCCTGCTGACTCCGCCTATCGATCCCAGGACGCAGGTGTTCCCGGATAATTGACGCCCGGGATCGTTTTTATACGATGCTAAGGATACATTCAAAATACGTTTGCTCAAATAGGAAAATCTATCGATAGTACATTTTTAGGGTAGCGTAGACATTTTGCCATAAACGGAACCTTTATACAATCGACATGTCTGTCTGTTTGTCTATGAAGACTACGGTCATTTTACCCAAAAACTATTGCGTTTATGTTGAAAAAATTTGAAAGAAAAGTGAACAAAGAAATTTATATGCCGCTATATAATGCTTTAGTGGAATCGTGAAAAAATAATCCTTAATATGGTGTCTGTCATACATATAATTGAGGGTTTAAAAAATTACATGTAGAAGTGCTTAGATAGCTTTATAAAAATCTTGACGATGTTCCTTAGTAACTTTATCCTTAAGATGTTCGTTACCAAAGACGTAATAATTGTGTTCCCGTGTAACGTTCAACTAAAACATGACAAATTCTACAAAAATTCAAGACGAATAGAGTTTATAAAATATAATGAAAATTCGTTACAACGAGATCCTTACTACTGTAAGTAGTAGTTTTTAGAGAGATAGGGTTGTCTTTTTATAGTATCGTAGTCAAAAAAAAAACCTGTGCGTCTCGGGACGCCCGACAGAAGTTATAACTTGCACTAATCTAAGTTGAACTATTTAATATTGAAATTGTTGAACTTGAGAAAAGCTTAGGTTATTACTTAAATTTTATGTATTAAGCGCGTGGGTTAGAGTGAGACAGGAGGAGCCTGCCTACCGCTGCCGTATGCGTGAGAGAAAAGGATGCCAGACAGACTGGCGCCGTAACGCGTTACGTAACGAAGCGGTTTACCCTCCCATAAGAAGTTATCACTTCAAAAACAAGCAACGGACGTTTGTTATTTCTACGGAACCTTTAAAGGTCTAACTTTTATATATATTACATTTGAGCTTGACATTGAATACAAACCACACATTCAACGACAAGCAAAATTACTTGCAGTCATCAAACCAAACGACATCCAAATTAGGAATCCGTAAATATTTCCATGTTGCTCGCTTCTGAAAAATTGATTTATTGAATAACGAACTAATATACCTAATTTATGCAAAGAATCATGTACCGGTCGGGGACATCCTCGGTCTAATGTCAGCTCGCAATTCTGTATTAATGCCATAATAAACAGTTATACGTAACAAATACAGCAACGGACAACATTTACGAAGGTCACGGTAAAGGATAATTTACTTTATACTACTTTATTGCGACATGGCAACAAAACACGCGATTTAAATGAAGCTTTATATTTTCTGCATTGTAAATTGATATTACTAGTTATAGATAACAATTGCATATTTTAGATGTACATGTTCTCTCTTTTCTTTCACCTTCTCCCAATTATTTGGGGTCGGCACAACATGTCTTTTTCTTCCATACTCCTCTATTTTGACATACGTCCTCTGTCACACCACAAATCATCATATCACCCTTCACACAATCCATCCATCTCTTTTTTGGTCTTTAGATTTACGTATAAATAATGCAGAATTGTTTTGAAATATCATATTGTTGGCTCGACGAAATAAAAGATCGTTGTATACATTTATTGCAATATAAATAAAAATAATTTACCTAATGTTAATATTAATATAGATAACAGAATGTTCAGTTGATGTCGATGTCAAAAAAAATGTGCATTGTCTTTATATATTATAGGATAAAAATAATGTGTGTGTGTGTGTGTGTGTGTGTGTGTGAGAGAGAGAGAGAGAGAGAGAGCTTTATTGTACACCATTATAGAAAACACAGAGAACTTATAGCCTAAAAACATTCTAACAAAATGTACACAATGGGCGGCCTTATCGCTAAGAAGCTATTTCTTCCAGACAACCCGTGGCAGGAATAAAACAATTTAATTAGTGGAATAAAATTGTTGGTTAACTAATAAACTATAAAAGTTATTCATAGAATAAAGTATAACATGAAATAATTAAAAATGTCAGTTGCATGAGTAAAACATTTGAATGGTTACACTTTTGAATTCATTCAGGTTATAATATATTTAACTCGGTATAACTTTTATCTGATGATTGAAAAATCGGCCCAAGTACGATTTCCTTTTAGACTGTTTTAAAGGCTGCTCCCTTATTGGTATTTTATTGAAGACATTTATAGACATCACGTGACAACTTCTATTGCTTAATGCGGTTTTATACTCTGGAATCACATAAATTCTTACTTTGAATACCTCGTTTTCTCCATACATTATTTCTCTGCTGAAAACAGCGTACATGCTGACGGCCCATCTGAAAGTGGTTATTGCGCCTTATCCCCAGGCAGCTGGTCTCCGTGGCCCCGGGAGATAACGATGAGTGAAGACCCGGGGAGTTTAGTGGGTATTTTGCCAAAACTGCCTGCGAGTCTCACGCTGTGCCACTGTCATGTCTCCGAGTAGTGAGGTAACCGCAAAGGGATTCATATCGTCTGGCCTCGAAGAAATTTGATGAAAATTTTTGTAAACAAAAAACCAAGTACCGCTTAGAAACAATCTCGGTTAAATATGCATGATGATGACATTCATGATCATCTTACTAGCGTTAAATCCTGTTTGCTTTCGGAGCATTTGTTTCTTAGCCCAGAATACTTTTTACTTTTGCCTCCAATTTCTTTTCCCCTTTTTAAGTTTTTCTTATGAAGATGACCTGTTATCATTAGGTGTATTAATTTGTAGTATTCATTATTTAATTAATATCTAACTCTAATGATTTTGATATTAATAAATATGAATAAAATGATTAGAGCTTTTCCTGCAGCTTTTTCGCGTGCACTTCTAATCCGTGTCCCGTGAAACCTGTCCAATTTTCCGAGAAAAAAGCATCTATTTTAAGTTTATCCTTCCGTTTACTAAATTTTACAATAATCCAGCGGAAACTATTCCATTTTTGGGATAAAACGTATACCTATATTTGGGGATAAACATAGATATACTTTTTAAGTATCGAAAGTTTGTGTCGAATACGCATTGTTCTGTTCAAAGGATTTCAATAAAATTTAGGAATTATAAAAAAAAATCTCTTAAATTTTCGTGTCTTTCCCGTTTCAATACCATGCAGGATTTAATAAGTATTTGTTACTTGCGTGAACAAAGTCACGGGCATAGCTTGTTTGTAATATTTGTATAATATGGATGAAATAAAATTTTAAGTCATGATAGTCTCCGAACTGCGAAAACTGTTCTATAATGTCCTTTTAACATCATTTAAACGATAAAATTGCATTTATATTGAATTACCGAAGCCTCAGTTTCGTGCATGCCATTTCTGAGGGGATACTTTTATACATAGAGTATTATGTATGGGGGATATTTGAACAAGCCAATGAACTCTGAAACGGTTAAAAGTGTTTCCAATGGAAAACTCATCGGAAATTAAATAGTTACCATGGCAACCGTATAGTTAGGCCGATAGACCTTTCCATTTTCCTACACATTGATACCTGCCGGTGAGAAAACAATTTTTGACATGTTTTACATTTTTGACACCTTTTAAACGTGATCAAAGAAATCTGTGATATTTTCGTGGCAAATTTATATTTTCAAAAAGTTCCGAGTGTTTTTTGAATAATGGCGTTTAATTTCGACAGTGGACAAGTAAGTAAATTAAAATTAATTAAAATAATACTTTAATGTCTTATAGGTTAGTATTGATAGAAAACGTTTTGACTTGTGCTTTATGTAAACCTTTAGGAGTAAACAGTTAGGTAAAGTGAGATTCACGGCTTTCAATCGAAAAACCAGTGCCAAATACACAGCAAAAGCATCCCGAGGTTCTTTTTATGGTTTTTGTTTTTGAAATTGTAGGTATTCTTTTTCCGTTCCTGCACGGATAAAGTACGGTACAGTTATATGTTGTATGACAACAGCTTAGTCAGTACCATGTACCATTTACCCTAGCAGACGCAGGCCCGCAAGTTGGCTTATTTGTGTTATAGGTAGGGTTCAAGTTCTAGGTGTACAAAATCAGACTACAATAACTATTAAAAAGATAAGCAACGTAAACAATTGTCTTAACTTTAATAAAGATTTTGATTTTTCCCCAAAAAATAGTATGCTGGCTTACAGAGTTCAATTAAACGTATCTCGTTTTTTTTAAATATTTCTGATTTGGGTCCTAGGTCTCTGCAACTGTTTGTTCCTTCCATTACGCGATTATCTTTAAATTGCACATCACCGTCATAAATTGTGATGTCTTACATTTAATACGTAGTAAGCTCAAAAGAGTATGTTGGCCCAATGCTTTAGTCTATCTATTTAATTACGCATGGTCTTTAAAATTTTGATAACGTGTTAATTATAGCATTTAGTCAAGGAAATGATCCTTCTTTCCAATATCAAACCAGCATTTTTACAAGATTTTATTTAACTTGCAATGGATGTACCTATGTATGTATGTATGTAAGTTCGGGTGGAATCTTGCAAGTTAAATTTGACCAACTTCCTGGTTTCCGATTGAGCTGAAATTTAGCATATGTATATCGCGTGACAATGCAATAATATGGTACCATGGTGCTGATCTGATGATGGAGTGGGAAGGTGGCCATAGGAACTCTTGTACTAAACAAGATAGACCCGTCGTGTTTGGGCACGTTTTACTTGTCTTGGCTAGCACTCTGCTGCTACATGGTATCCAGGATCTCAAAAGCTTGTATTTAAAAACTAAAAAAAAATCTTATTTAGGCATTAGGCCGCTCGTTATTAGTTCTTACACAGCTGTAGGTATCATGGCAAGACAAATGATGAACATCTTTATTTTCTTTCAGTGATATTTCAGATTATCAAGTTTTTTTAAGTGCTAAAGTTTTTCCAAAGAATTGCAACTATCCAACTTCCAACTAGCCTGTTAATGGCGTATATTTTTTATGTAATGCACCTGCACCTATTACAATCCCCTAAGTTTTTTATTTGCGAACAAATTGTAATTCCTTTAATCCAAGTTAGATACATCCAATTACATCGTAAACATCCTACAGACTATTTGCATTTTATCAATATTACACTTTATAGTTATAGATATAAGTATCAAAATTGATTAGATTTATTTGGAATACCCAAGGGTGATTCCATAGGGGCCGACTTTTTTAACACTTGTGAGAGAACGACAATTTTTCACGGTATTGTGTACAATGTTAATCTGTGTTTGACACATCTAGCTGGTGGTCTTTAGTTAATAGGTCCTGTATGCCAAGTTGAACTATATTTATCATTGTTGTTTTGATAGGAATTGTGTACGGGATTCAAAACATCTGTGTTTAATTTTCTTTTAACAAAATCATATTCATTAAATATATTTATGTTATTCATTTCCTTAATTTGAACGCTTATTTCGAAATTTACTAACAGATTCTGTCGGTGCAGTAAGAGCGGTTACCTGAATGAGGTTCTATATGATATACCGAAATAATAATGTGAATCCAGGAACAATGGACACTCTATCGTTGTGATCGTATTTTGCAAAAAACAGGAAAACAGGAGGTATAGCCACTAAGACAGTTCAAAGCGGTTTGACGTGTAATTCGCATTTGTATTCTCAATGTGCAGTTATTCTCACCACGTTTGCCTTGATCATCAGCACGAACATACTATACGTAATTAAGTCTGAAATCTGTCTAAGCGATGCCGGCTCTATTTTTCTAGGATTTGAATTCACATTATCGAAATGAGGCAAGGATGTTTTAGTAATTGGACCATTATGGTTTTTATTTCTAGTGCGGAATATAGGGTAGCTACTCCGATATAAGAATGCGACCGCGAAAGAACGTTACGCGAGCAAAGCTGAACGAATTGATTTTTTATTAAGTAGGTACATAATTATATACTTGCGATAATAGAGACGAGTAGAAAGTACTTTTCATCCCGGATAATGCAATAGTTTCTGTAGGAAACTGGTTCAAAAACTGGGCCCGCGATATCGCGTGGACACTTTGATAGGAATAGAGTTATTGCCCTAATATGAAGCTGCTAGAGACTTATTTCTAGCTATGTCGCTTTACCAGATCCCAGAGAAAGGGATAGGGTTAAGAAATGTGGGCCAATGGTCTCACAAAGATCGGGGACAATGGTCTCACAAAGGAAAACACAAGAAAGCGTAACCGGGCTTCGAAGTGGACGCTCCAAAGGCAATTGGGAATGCTAGGTCAATGATTATGATGTGCATTCTAAAATATTTCATACACAGAACAGAACTTACAGCCAGACATTTCATTAGACGCTGTAGTAAAAACAAATGAGGAAGAAAAGTAATCAGAGTGCTAAATTAGAAATGACAAATAGCCTAACGGCAGAAATGACGTACGAAATTCTAAATGGATATCATTATTCCAGCACGCAACAAAACGAACAAAACTCAAAGACACGCACATCATACATTAGATTTAAGTTCTAGTCAATATACCTACATGTTCTAAATTTAGACGATTAGGCGACAAAAAGACGTTAACTGTAAATACTAGCATGGTTACAGGTTGATATATCAAGGTTATATCGATCTTCAGTTTATTATTAAATTGAACAATCGCTTTATTCCGTACCTACTTGTTGATATCAAATTAAGTAAAATGTAATACTTATATTCCCGTCACTTTAATAAGAAGTATCTATCAGCTATCCAGGTGACTTTAATTTTGTAATCTTCTAATCCGATCTTAGGGTAATACAATATTAATTTTACTATATTCATAGTTTACGCGAGTGGAACACGTGGAAAATTCTAGTTTAGTACGTAATCACAACTGAATATTATATATTATTTTAATCAGTCAACAAATCTAAATCATTAGTATTACCACTAACAATACACAAATAGTGACATGATAATTCTAAATTATTATGGTCATTTATAATTTAGTCAAATAGGCGCGTGATGTATGGGGTAAATAACAATTTGCAACCCTTTGTTAAGGGAGCATTATAACGCCCAGTGTGAAGGGGCTGGACTGACACCTGATCAATGGGAGACGCGTGGATGATGCTTTTGTTACATTTTTTAAATTGAAATCATTCAAATGCAATTATCTGTAGATTAAAAATAAAATCATCAAAAATACTTAGGTATTTCTTCGATCAAGATTCTTGTTTATAACAGTAAATGACTAAAATGTAATTAAACTATGAGATAGATAATTATGTATCTTCAGTACTTTGCGGAATTCCTGATTGTTATCCGTATAGAAACACGGACTCCGCTTTTCTCATTCTTTTTCTTCATTTACAGCTATTTGTATGACCACTAGCATCTTCTTCCATGATATAACTAAAATGTGTAAAACTATCTATAGTGCTCTCTTAGATGTCTGATGTAGTGCATATGCGTTGGGCGCGGCGCCCGTAGTCATTCTTGAGCATTCCAACGTGAAAGCGTCGCGTTTTTGTCGTCTAGTCTCTCCAAATCATATAGAATGCACGGAAAAAACTGACGCGCATTTAGACGTTTCCAGAGCGATCATAGGTGTAACGTCAAACTGAGATACAACGGCGATTCATGTTCGACACCGCTTTCAGCATCTGTAATAAACCACGGCCTTACGTTTTATATTGGGCAATGGTCATACCTAGTCTTATTTTTTCATGATATAACTGGCTTAACACAATCACTTACCCTACTGCTATATATGTAGACCTGTGGTGTTTCATATTTCGACTCATTGTTGTTATATCTACATTAAATTCTCAATGGTTACGACACGTGTCCCTTTCCGCAGTCACGTGTGCTTTCCATGATTACATAATCAAGATAATTTGACGAAACTGTAAAAATATTCACATAGAATCCGTTCTGAGCAATTAGTAAAACATTGTTATCGTAACTCATGATTGAATTTCGTAATTGATCGAAGTTTGGGTCTTAATTCGATTATAATTTGACTTATCGGATAATTTATTCTGTTTGAGGACGACGTTGTCACTCCAGCCATGAGTATTACTTATAGGTAGACGTTTGATAGTTTCTTCTTATAATGCCGCTGCTACATTTGGGATAATATCGAGGGCTTCATAACATAGGCGTCTACGCAAAAATGCCATTTTTGGTTGTTTACTAAAAACTATGCATGTTACAATTTAGAAAGTCTTACCAGTATGCAAGTTGTACTTAAAAAGAAGGGTATTCCAAATTTCAGCCTTATACAATCAACTATTTTTGTTTTGTTCACAATTTTGTCCCTTGTGTAAAACTGTACTTTTGTCTGTACGCCCATTTGTTATGAAGCCCTCGATATTATTGTTAGGAACCATTTCACGCAGATGTAGTAATACACTATTTATGATGCGACGTTTTTATTACTTGCTTGTTAATAACATTAAACATTGACAAATAATGAAAGTACTAGTATATCTATTAATGTAGTTAATTCATTAAGGGTGTTAATTTTAACGCTATAAACAAGACTCATATGGCCACAGTTGCTAACACTAACATTATCCCTAACTAAGTAACTTAGAAGCATGATAACTTTATGTGTGCCAATAGTTTAATAGTTCATATCACCGAATTAAGTCGGCGGCTATTCCTTTCGTCCAAAACCCTTGGAAGGTAGAGGAATTTCTTACCCATTACCACGAAAATTAAGCTAGCAGAGTCCCTGTTACTCCCTATCCTTGATTATGCTGACGCCAGCTATCTAGATTTAACCCAAGAACAACTTAATAAACTTGAGCGTCTCCAAAATTTCTGTATAAGTTTCATATTTGGTCTACGGAAATATGACTACGTCTCTGAATTCCGTAAAAAATTCAAGAGATTGTCATATATTGTTCCCCAGAATAGTCATATTCCTTGTCTTCTGTACAGTATCTTATTTGTCCCGAATACTTCTCAATATCTTAAAGAACGCTTTGACCTTTAGTTCGAGCTCCCATAGTTGACGCCCTTCCACTAAACTGAAACTAAACACCACTGCGCATAATTCAACCTTCTACAAAAATTCTTTTACCGTCAAGGATATACAGCTTTGGAACGCGCTGCCAGTTGCTATCAGACAAGCAAAATCGCTACCGATGTTTAAAACAATAATCAGAAAATATACATATACTGTCCTTGGAATATGATATTTAAATGTATGTACATATATATTTATCTCTAAACAATTATATATTTTTGTAGATATGTATTTGTATGTTATGTATATTAAGTACTATATAAAACATCTGTATATACTGCATTTATATATTTATTACTGGCATGTAAGTAATTTTACTATGTATTATGTATACCACCATTGTCATTATAATCTTAATTCATTCCTGGGGTTGTGTGGAAGAGATTGCTTTTTAGCGATAAGACCGCCCTTTGTGTATAATTAGACATAGTTTTAGTCTGAGAGTTCTTTTTTTTGTATTGGTGTAAAATAAAGAGTTATTGATTGATTTAAAAATGAGACATGGCGAAATATATTTGAAAGGGAGAACTGAAGCAAGAAAGCGGGCACCTGATATCGAGCAGATACTTTGAACGCAACCAGAATTGATTGTACCGCCTTTTCTATGGCTATTTTAATTTAGAAGGCTAAGAATTTATAATATCTAAACTAACTTAAAAGGTATAGGTATAGACATAAAAGATTCATTTACAAGTCTCCGCATACGCATAGAAGCCTGTAAATGCCTATATGTATTTTTATAGCCACATAATTAAAAAATGTATTTAATATACATTTTAGTTTAACAGAGAATCAACGCCGAAGCGTCTGGGAAACTGGGAAGTGCCACGTTGGGCGCCAACAAGAGCGCGACCTTTAGAAATGAGACCAAATCCAAAGCCTATTTGTGATATCAATGGACACTTTCTACCAGGCGCTCCAAAAGGTTCCTCGAAGTGTTTTGGACATTATACTGGTACTTGGGATTTACCTAGGAAGATTACTAGAAAAGTGGGTAAGGGCAAATTCACTAAGTTGGTAATATACAAAAATCTATAATATTATAAAATTCTAAAAATACCTTGTCTGTGCATTGAAGCTGTTAAAAAATCAACTAGAATAGACTATATAAACAATGGAGAACACGATGCAATATTTTTAGATTTCTTGTCTGTTTGTTCGGGATTCACGTAAAAACTACTGGACCGATTTCGATGCGGTTTTCACTTATTGATAGCACATTTTATATAATAAAATGTGTGATATTTTTATTCCAAAAATCCCGCGGGAATTTTCCCGGGTGCGGTTTGTAGTTATTTGGGTGCATAAAAATTAGCTTATTCTGACAGTTTGCAATAAAACAATAGCTTACATTATTTTTTAAATGCTGCAGTACTTTGTGTTCCGGGAATCGCACCGGAATTTCAAGTCAAACGTGGACGAAGTCGCGGGCATATCCTAGTGTGAGTATAATGTTGTAGATTAGGATAATAGGATAGGATTAGAATAAGGAGTTTGAAGTAAAAACAATTCATTTTATCGAACAGGCGTTCTAGTTTGTGGAGTATCATAATAGGTTGGGGAAAAAGTCTTTTCGCATATAGTATGTATGAACTTGTAATAAGATCTCTTTGGCTATACCATTTGTATCTGGCTGGTTTTGGTATCATTAAAAAGTTTTAATTTTAAAGAAGACAATTCCAATTTCAAATTAGGAAAATGTGTGAGTTTCATTTGTTTTTCTTATTGTTAAAACGAGTGAAGCTAATGAAGAAATTCGATACATTTTAAAATTTTACTACAAAAAAGGTAAAAATGCAACACAAGCCGCGAAATTTTTTTGTGATGTTTATAGACCTAATGCAGTATCTGTGAGAGAAGCGCAAATTTGGTTTAAGCGTTTTCAATCCGGAAAGTTTGATATCAAAGATGCACGTCGCTTTGGTCGCCCTGTTACGGACAAAATTGATGCCATTTTTTAAAAAGTGGAGCAAGATCGGCATATTAGTAGTTACGATGTACCTGGAGAACTGGAAATTGACCACAAAACGGTTTTGGCGCATTTGAAAAAAGCTGGGTTCACAAAAAAGCTCGATATTTGGGTGCCTCATGAGCTCACTGAAAGAAACCTAATGAACCGTGTACTCATTTGCGATTCTTTATTACGACGTAATGAAACCGAACTATTTTTGAAGAAGCTGATAACTGGTGATGAAAAGTGGATCACGTACGACAAGAACGTGCGAAAAAGATCGTGGTCAAAGGCCGGTCAGGCTTCACAGACTGTAGCGAAACCCGGGTTAACTCGCAACAAGGTGATGCTGTGTGTATGGTGGTATTGGAAGGGCATTATTCATTATGAGCTGTTACCGTCAGGCAGGGCCATCGATTCTGAACTGTACTGTGAACAACTGATGAGATTAAAGCAAAAAGTTGAGAGAAAGCGGCCGGAATTAATCAACAGAAGGGGTGTGATTTTTCACCATGATAACGCTAGACCTCACACATCTTTAGCCACCCAGCAAAAATTACGAGAGTTTGGCTGGGAGGTGTTAATTCATCCGCCGTATAGTCCTGAACTTGCACCTTCAGATTTTCAGCTATTTCGGTCTCTGCAGAATTCCTTAGGCAGTGTCAGGTTAACATGACGGGAGGACTGCCAAAACCACTTGTCGCAGTTTTTTGATCAGAAGCCCCAAAATTTTTATAGCAATGGGATCACGTCCCTACCTACAAGATGGCAAAAAGTTATCCAACAAAATGGCACTTACATACTTTAGTCAAATGTAAATAAACTTTATAAAAACACCTTTTGAATTTTTATATAAAATGCGAAGAAACTTTTTCCCCAACCTAATATATTATTAGAGTTAGACGAGGGATTCTTTTTACATTTAGTTGTGAACCTAAATCTTAAAAATATTAATAAATAAATATTCTAATCAATTTTATTTTCATATCGATAGATGCTTAATGTAGATTTATTAAAGAATAAAGGCTAGAACAAATGTGCATCAGATTAACAACTAAGTTTTATAAAGAAAGTAACGACTTTTTTTTATAAAATTTAGTTGCTAATCTGATGCACATTTATTCTAGCCTTTAGCGTTACCTTATTTTAAAAACTGCTAAAAAGAGACGATGTTCCAAATGCGGCTTGAAAATAGTTTGTTTCGCTTTAAATAGTATAAGAAAACAACTATTTCATAATTAGTGTTACTACTGACTGTAATGTGACAAAGATCTCCCTTTTCTAAGGAAAATATTTTGACTGGTCTATTTCCAACAAGAGGACGTGTTAAAATATTTAACATTGTCCCCCATTGTTTTCCTCAATATGTGCATTCATACTGCAAAAGTAATAAGGGCGTTGAGAATATAAAATATCACCAGGGGAAGGCAAAGATTATTCATAAAAAATGGGACTAAAACACAACTAAACTTGAATCGTGGTACCTTTGTTTTGAAATCCATAAATGTCACGAAGCTTGTCAATGGGATAGAATAGTAAGGCCCGACTTGTATTTTATTACAAAACATAAATTGTCTTTTGCGTATTTTAGTAAATTGCAACATTATCAAACTCGACCTTGATATAACTTTGAAACCCAATAATGTATTTGTCAACGTACACGCAAAGAGCTTCCTGTTTCTCATAATGCCGTGTTACGAAGTAGTTGGGCTGCTGTTCTTCATATATAATCGTATTACGACGATACTTTCGGTAATTTCAATGCTTGCATAAATCAGGGTTAAAATCGATGACCTATTAAAACACGCATGCTATCCTGCGCTTAATTTAAGTTCAAGTCCTCTATTTGAGATATTTTACTTTGATTTAGATTGACACCTACTGTTAGAGACATCTTCTGTAGCAATTTCATGCAGTTAACTAGCCTATAAATCTGTTATCAATTCAAACTTCAGAATCTTAATAATAATAATAATCTATACTCTTGATAATCGGCAGATAAACACACATATTACGGACAATTTAAAATGGATCGATAACTCCGGGACTGATCTCCAGGATATCAAAATATTTAATGAAAAGTTATTTCCTCTAGTAAACCTAGAACCTCTGTGGACGCTCTATTTGGTTTTCTATCTTTGATTACGTTTCGCAGGATATTATTCATAACATAACACAAGCTATATAATACAGCTACAGAATCTGTGCATCATTGGCTATTTAATTTTCTTCATAATCAACTTCAATATTAATATTATACAGCTTTTTTTTATTTATTTTCCAATTTGCTTACATTCATATACACAAAAACATATTCGACTGTGGCACAGCTGAAGAGTTGGCGAAGGAACCGCCGGATGGAAGGTTTCCGGATTGGCTAAATCTTTGCGTGCAAAGGCCCGAAGCAGTGAATCCGCAGCGCAGGCGCGGTGGCAAACGCGCCAAAGGAAAGGAGGACGACAGAAAAACCGCGAAGGAAGCACAGACGTTCCAAGTGAGTGTCTTGAGCTACACGCGGTAGTATTTTGGCTAGTAGATAGTAAAGCCTTTGCGCGCAAAACGTGCTTCTGTTTGTTTTTATCGTGGAGTTATTTTTAGATTCCTTGAATGTAGTCTCTCACCTTGAAAGTTCTATGTTTAGGTTAGTAACGGTAGTTCAGAGAATTTTAAGGTTTTCGTTCAATTCAGGTACATATATTACAGAATTAGATAGTGCAGCTTATACATATACAAATAATTTTTATTTTGCTTTTATTTCTTTCAGCCATGCCAGTGTCCATTTCACAAATATAAGCATAAAAAGGATAAGAAGTGAGATTAATAAAATATTGTGTTTTAAACTTATATCACAAGCAAAAGCCAGTTAGCATCTTTCTATAAATAGTTTATTAAATAATACCTATTGTTTCTTTTAAATCTTGCATGTCTGTACAATAAGGACTCTGAACAAAAAGAAAATCAAACACACGAGTTTGATGAACCAGTCGATCAAATTCAAGAAGAGTTACAGAGGAACGGCGCCGATCAGGAACAGGAAGATCCTTTAGGTTTTAATGAAAATAAATTGCCAATAGATGAAGACGGTCGTGGTCCTTATGTTCCTGGCTCACTGACGGATCCTGAAAAACGGCATGATAGTCATGAAATTTTAGTCAAAGACGCTGTCGAGCAGTTACACGGACCACAAGAAGAGGAAGAGGATAAATTCTGGCGAAAAGTTGCTGAAAACTCAAAGAAAAATGAAAAGAAAGATATGAAATACGATAAAAAGAGCAATACTCCAAAATTGCCCAGCGTTAACGTTGCCCGAAATTTTCAATTTGCCAAAAAAATGCACGTTGGAAATTTAGAACATCAACCTTTGCCCGATACTTTGGGTTATAGGAATATGACAAAGATCGGTGAGCACAGGGATTCCGATATCATAGTGAAGCCTTATGCAATAAGTTGGAAAGGTTATGGTGCTTCAGGACCCACATGTTGTACGAAAATGCGTGTACATAGACCGAAAACGTGCGACCCGAAAAAAACTGATGACGATCAAAAGCAAGATCTGAGGCCATCAACTTCCGCTCCAGATTTAGGGGGACAATATAAGAAACCAATGTCTTTAATGGATTTGGCAATATGTTGGGATTTTAGACCAGATGATCCAAAAAGAGAGCCAAAACCGCCTAAGCACATAGATGGTTCAAACGGTTCCAAGGCACCGGCAGTGTTTACAATGGTTCACACGCCGAAAGAAGAAGTTGACAGAGCTTTGTCACATTCAAACCCCATTTTCAATCAAAATAATGTTGCGGACGACGCTGGACATCATCCAGTGCCGTATTTCCAAAAAGACATGACAAAAGAAAAACGTAAAGATTCATGTGAAGTGCAAAACTGCCCTCAACATAACATGCCTTCTGGAAAAAGCTCAAGATCAGGATCTTCTAGTAGGAAAAGTTCAGCTCAGTCTGTAAAAAATACTCAATGTGACGGTATCCATGGATGTGGTACACCGTCAGAGAAAAGTCGCAGGTCAAAGAATGACGACAGACCAGATAAACTGCAGCCTGTTAAAGACGCTTGGAATTCCAACAAACCTAAAAATGCTTATGACGTTAATCGGAATCGCAACAGTTTAGAGTCTTACGAAAAGACACCATTGGCACAAGGGAAGTTACACCATAGTTCACCAAATGAATCTGAGATTTCAAAGCGCTCTGTTAAAGACTGTGATACGTCCAACACCACTGTTAAGCACAAAAACTGTTTGCCATGCAATGGGTTGAAATTGCCGCGAGAAACAAAGTCAAAGGAAGATTATAAATTTGCATTTAAGGCAGGGAATCCAAACTCAGTGCAGAGTGTAACGAGTTCGACGAATTCTAAAGGGATAAAAATTCCTAAGATGCGCAATCCATATACTAAGAAATCGTACACCATACCGACGTTAGCACCTCCATTTAGTATCTGGCGTGATGCGAATGCTACTGGATATCCTGAACATTGGAGGTTGGCAAGTGTTTATCAACATGCTTATAAACCACCTGAGCAAAGGCGTAAGCCGCTCATCGACAGCGTATATCAATGACAGCAAAATAGACTATAAACCATAAGGGATATAATTTAAATAATACAATGCTGTTATTGAATTGTTTATTGGGCCCAAAATGAAATAACAAAATTGTTAATCACCAGTTGTGAAAATAAATTATTTCTTAATCATACACATATATCATTTACAGTCTGAACACCTGCAATCAGATAGATTAAACCCTTCTTTATCTCTACGAACTATACATTTTTAACGGGTTTTATATATATTATATATTTTATAGTAAGCGACATTTGGACCTGTATGTTTTTGTAGCAAAAAGGTATTTTAAATTATTATTTTGTTTTAAAACTTTCAGTCAGACAGTTTTAGTTAGATTAGACTCTACCGAATCAAACACTGAAAGTTGACATACATTTTGCATCAAAAATTAATCTTGGGTCCAAATGTCGCTTACGATAAAATGGTGGTAAAGGCTCGATATAGATCTTACTTTCTTCTACCTTAAAAAAAAATACAAATACCAAACTGTTAGCAACGAGTTACTATTAGATTGTACTTACTTTTTAATTTTCAACTTGGAAATTTGTAAAATATTTGTCAAAAGCATGTCATTTAAATGAACTAGTAATGACCTTCAGTGAGACATATTTTTGCATTATTCTAATATCGGCATGTGATAATGACTGTAATGCGTTTACAATCAGTACAAAATGTAAGCTTTGAAAATGATCTAAAACTTTATAAAGAAAACCATAAGGCACAAATTTAGGTGCTATTGGAATTTTTTTGTACTTGTTTTGAAAATCCAGTTATATAATAGTTAAATTCAAATTTATAAAAGCTGTTTTCCTACGTGTACTAATTTTGATACTTGAATCGACGTGATTTTGTAAGAAAATTCTCACTGATAAAAAACCTCGTAACCTCAAGAAATCTTTGAGTGACAACATTAAACTTTACAGTCTTATCAAATGGAACATGTGTACCTTTATATATCTTTAATAAATCATGGTAAAAATCGTTCATACTCCATGAAAAATGTACATTTCCTTATTGTTTCCCAAGCTTTGTTGCAGTAGTGGAACCAGCCTTTTTCAGAGAGATTAGGAACATTAGTAATTTGGTGTCTGTTGACGCCTAGGATCATCCAACGAAGTCGTTTGGCCAGTTGCTCAAATGGAGGGTGACCCCAATATATTTCACGATTATCTGTAAGAAAAAATATCCATAATATTTTTATATATTTTTGAGATTTTAACAATAAGTTCAAGGGTTTCGCTGTACAGTTTTATTTTCAATAAATGTAATATATAGGTTAAAAGTACACTTTAATGTATTGTATTGATTGTTCTTAACCAAGAATGGTATGTTTGTGTTGAAAATCTTAACTGTTTACTGATATGTGCCTTTTCTAGTTGCCGGAAGAGATTCCCTAGTATAGTGTCAGTCAAATATGTACAATTTGGCTGGCTTCCAATTCTGGAAGATTGTTCTACAATTTTAATATTCATGAATATTTTACACTGACTAGACGCACAAATCGCGCAGAGCCAGCCATATGTAGAGATGATATAATGAAAAATAAGTAATAATATGGTAAATGGCTGTCATTGCCCATAGTATGAAAGGCTATATACTAAAAATCACAATACTCCAGCAAAAAATGTAACTAACTCTATATAGTAAATGCAACACGACTGGATGGTGTCACATATCATATTTATTTCGCTTTTTGACATTTTATTATTTAAAACATATTTTTAGACCAAAATACACAAAAATGCATAAGTTTATTTCCGATATTTCACTCATGTGGTCTAAATAGTGTATTTTAAGTACTAAAACATCAAAAAGCGAGAAAAGAAGCACGTGTGACCCTTTCATTTCTAAGATTGATTGCCATTAAAGTAAGTGATAAGTGCTAGAATATAACACAATAAATATAGTGTTGCAGTACAACAGATAGTGTACAATACATATACTAACAGTCTTATTCATATTGAGTTAGAATTAGTTTAAAGGCTTCTTTAAGAACCATAAAGAAGCCTTCAAACTTACTCTAACTCAATATGAATAAGACCGTTTGTGTCGTAAACATAACGAATAAATTTTCGATTTTATCTATGCTCAAGTGTTGTTGCTAGCAACGTCGAGACATCATTTTTTTACTGTCAGCACTAACGTACTGATCAAAGCCGAGAGCGGCAACACCAGTGTAACGACGGAAACGTAACGATTGAGACGAAATACGAACGCGCACACAAAATCTGTAATCTAAGTGACATCCCGCCAAAAAATACACATCAAAAGGAAGGAAAAGGTGATAGCAGTGATCTCAGGTACGTATAGTGCTTAATATCGCTATTGCTAAATTTAGACCTTGAGCAGGGAAACAATCAAAAATTTACCCAGAGTGGTATTCGATTTTGCCTTTACTTACCAATCGAATGCTACACCGTTAGTGTACAAATGCATATAACAAATAATGTTACACTATAACAGATATTTATAATAGACTAGGATATGCCAGCGACTTCACCCACACTTGAAATTCCTGCGGGATTCCCGGGAAACAAAATACCTCAATGTCAGCTATCGTTTTAGTGAAAACTGTGTTAGAATAAGCTAATTTTTATGCACCCGAACAACTACAAACCGCTCTCCGGAAAATTCCCGCGGGATTTCCGGGATAAAAAATTAATTTTTTTATTTAGGTTTATGGCTTGGCAGCTAGGCCTTTAAGCCAGATCTTAGATTATAATGTAGTTTCTTCATTTTCTTAAGCCTATGTGTAGCACAGCTGAACTGTAGGTTATCAGCTGGTGCCTTCAACGGAGTTCTTGTGACAACTCGAAAGGCCACATTTGACTATACAGTTCACATTTCTCACAAAACACATAATTACTACTCAAAAACTATCAATATCCTACAACTATTGTTCATTTTAGAGTAATTTTACACATTTCTAGAAAATAAAACTGAACAGCACAACATCTCCCTTCAGTTCCCGCCAAAAAAAACCGGGATAAAATATCGCACATTTTATTACATAAAATTTGCTATCGATCAATGAAAAAATCACATGATAAAAAAATCGAATTCCAGATTTTTTAACATGGCCATTTTTAATCATTCCCAGAAAAAATTCCGCGAGATTCCCAAGATAAAAAGTAGCGCAGATTTTAGGTCTAAGAATTTACTATCGCTAAGTGAAAACCGCATCCAAATCGACCTAGGAGTTTTACGTGAATTCCGAACAAACAGACAAGAAATCTAAAAAAAATGCATCGAATTCTCCATCGTTTATATATATAGTGTATTCCAATTGTTTTTTTAATAGCTTCAATGAACAGACACGGCATTTATGGAATTTTATAATATTATAAATCTAGTATACTTACCAAAATCACTAGTGATTTCAGGTAAAAGGAATAAATTGATAGGTGTTCCACAAACATCCACATTGTACCCTTTATTCACGCTGTCCACATTCAAACCATTTTTGTTTGTATCACTGTATAAATACATTCCGGAATGTAACTGAAGATTGGATCTTTGGAATGCTTTCCTGTAACAAGGAAAATAAAACTCTTTTTATAACGTCAGTCCATTGTGAGGAAATTTTTCTCAAATTATAAATATTTGGAACATCATTATATTTTTAAATCAAATTCAAAATAGCCAGTGGGATTAATTTTGATTTTTCACATTTTTGAGCAGGTAACCTTGAAAATAAGGGGGTAGGGGACTGAAAGCAACGGGTATTGTTGATTATAACTCGAAAAATAGAGTTTTTACGCAGTTTTTAAAAGACCAATAGTTTTAGGATTGTTTTTAACAAAACATTGGGCATTTGTGTGGAAGATTTTAATTGTTTAGTGAAATGTGTCTATTCAAGCTACCACATGGACTCCATCGTTTGTTGTCAGTCAGACCTATAATTTGGCTGAAGCTTTTGATTAAAAATTATTCCAAAACTTAAATATTCCTTGATAGTTGACTCTACCTAGATACCCTAATCGTATATTCATATTAATTATAAATTAGTAGCAAAATAATTTTGAAATTAATGAAGACTTAATTAATAAATTTCAAATTTCTCCTTCGGCCTAATCAAAATTTAATAAATTAGAAGGTATAAGAGACGACAGCATCTGTGTTCATATTGCTAGTCTTAGTAATTTCCGAGTTAATCAAATATGACAGACAGACAACATAGTGAGATCCTATGGGTTCTTTAAACCTTTAATAAATATCTGACTAATAAAAATATAAACTACGATAACTACACTGACAGAATTATATCTATAACGTGAGTCATATCTATTGATTAGATAAAACACTTGTTCAATACCACACAGATAACATGATTATCCCTAAAATAATTAGGTAAACAGCAAACTTATTAGTTCACAGTGACTTTCAAATAAACAGGTGTTTTTGGCTCAGATAATGTTTTGTTATAATTCATTACTATACACATTTAAGCAGTCTGTAAGGTGTGGTTGGCTAAAATGCGTTGCCAGCCTTCAAAATGAGATAGGGGGATGGTGTAGAGAAGATGGCATACGGAACATGGAATAGGGGGAGAAGGTATTGGGTCGTCAGAACTGTAAATCATCGTATGAATCACAATTAGCTAGAGGCCAACCCTTTCACTGATACTCCTTGGGAGCGTAGTATTACACCGATTAATTCGCTGTAATGAAGATAATTTTTATTTCAAGTTCAAATATTTTATAATAATTATCAGTGAAAAAATATGGGAGTTTTTTTGGGGCAATCTATCTATACTATAATAAATCGGTAAATGGTTCGACTTTCTCCAATGCGTTTAAAAATAAGAAAAAAATCAGAGGGGCTAATTTGCACCAGGATATTCCGGAAATGCAATTTTTAGAATTTTTGTCTATCTGTCTGTTAGATCATAATATGAAAACTACTGAATGGATTTATATGAAACTAGACATAGAGCTAGCTTATATCCCGGGGCGTAACTTGGGATACTTTTTATTTCTATAAATGACGTCGTTTCCGTGGGATGGACGAAAATAGCGAAAAAGATCGCATCTTTTTTGGAAACTACTAAACGCATATCGACATAAGACTGGCTTATAACCCGAATCAACGTTTAGGATACGTTTTACCCGATAAAATTAGTAAAATAGATGGCGCTACAATCGCATGTTTCAGTTCACTGAAAAATACATACTTTGTCATAAATAACATGTCATTCGTAGTATTTACTTCAAATCAGGTTGGCTTCGACTCGACTATATGTTTTGCCGGACAGATGTGTAGACTATATGGACTCAGTTTCTTTATTATTGTAGTGAATTTAACAAGAAACAGGGAAGTTTTACGTCTAAAAATTACAGAATAAAACCTCCTTTAACAATATAAAAAAGGCGAAACATGTAACTTTACCACTTTGCATAACATCTGTAAAAATGTCCATGTTTCAAGCAAATAAATTACTTTGTTTTTGATATATGTTATTTATAGTAATAACATCCCATCAGACTTATATATGCTTTAAAACATAAAAAATACAGTTTAGTTCATGAGCTTTAGTGACCGTTTCACACAGATGTAGCAATGAGTTTAATGCGTTATTTGTGTGATGTGCTATTTTTATTAATTGTTAATGACGTTATATATTCACAGATAACATTAAGTGTATACAATAATGTAGCTTTGCTTTTTAAGTGATTTTCACCATCAGTTACATAAATTTTTATTGAAGGTTTATATATATATATAAACTAAATTGAGTTTTTATGTACGAAACATAAAGCTACTAGCCTAGTACCTAGGGGTTTTCACGCGGCGTAGTATTTTTAATTAATAAATACGATTTCAATCTACAATAGTATAATAGTATTCTCTTACGACTCTCTCTCTCGAATAGTACACATAATTGGGTATTTGAATATATTTTTTTAATAAATGGAAAGATCGTTTTTTATTACTTTTATAATAAATTGTTTTTTTTTTCGCTATAATTAAAAAATTATATAGAGTCTACATATACAGATACGGAATTTTAGAATTTTATAATATTATAAAATTGTAAAATTCCGTATCTGTACATTGACGCCATTTAGAGAAAGCAACTGGATTACACAAACGATGGAGAACACGATGCAATTTTTTTAGATTTCTTGTGTCCTTTTCGGTTTCTGTTTGTTCGGGATCCACGTAAAAACTACTGCGCCGATTTCGATGCGATTTTCGCTGATCGACAGTAAATTCTAAGACTTAAAATCTGCGCTACTTTTTATTCTGGGAATCCAGCGGGAATTTGTCTGGCAATTATTTAAAATGGCTAGATTTAAAAAAATCGAATTCCAATATGATTTTTTTACTGATCGATAGCAAATTTTATGTAATAAAATGTGTGATTTTTTTATCCTGGGAATCTTGCGGAAAAGTTTCCAGGAGCGATTTGTAGTTGTTCGGGTGCATACAAATTACCTTATTCCGACACAGTTTCCACTAAAACGATGCCTAACATTCTTTTTAAAATTCTGCGGTACTTTGTGTCGCGGGAAGCTCAAGTCAAGTGTGGACGAAGTCGCGGGCTTATCCTAGTTAAAAGTAAAATTTTGAACTCGAAGTACCCGAGGACCGAAAACTCGCCGAGCACACGTGTGACGTCACTATGATAATTTCTACTTCTCGTAGTTTCGTAGCACACAGCTGATGTGCTACGAAGCAACGACGAGTTATTATGAGAAATTATCATAGTTTTCGGTCCTCGGGTACTTCGAGTTCAAAAAATATTTTTAATTTGATATTATACTTTTCAATTATGACGAAACAAATAGTTTGTTATAAAAATTATATAATAATTATGTTTCCATTTATTAAAAAAAATATTCAATTATCTTAATTAATTAGTCCAGCACGCTTCATCAAATCAAATTATAGTAGATACTTATATAATGAAAGAAGAATATTAGGAAAGTCAACTGATTAATACTAAATTTTTACTGTTGACCAGAGGACACTACGAGCCTGTACCTGAGAAGTTTAACTAAAACAGTTTTATAGTTTCATTTTACAATGCCTTGAGTTCAAATAAGTTTTTGTAAAATGTACGTTTTAGCAGTACCATATACTGTTTCTAAGACACAGGCGTCACACTTTTCTAGTTTTGATATTAAAAAAACACTATTACACTATTCAACTAACTTTTATTATTTAAATTTAGACCATATCAATCCTAAACTGAATGTTCTGTAATTAGTTTATTTTCAATTTCATATTTAAACAAAGTATTTTATTTGTTGCTGGAGTACAGCATAGAGACTGACGGCCCGCCTCATGGTAAGTGGGCACCGTCGTCTATGGACATTTGCAACACTACTTGGCGGTGTGCACATAAAGAAAGAAAGAAAGAAAGAAACGTTTATTTGTCAAAGGCGACACACACAAAATATATAAGGTTAAGAGAGCTATTCAAAGTACGATTGCGATAGTATCAAAAATTCCCAATATCTTCTCAATTACGTCGCGGCAGAATAATGGTAGAAAAAAATTGGTATTACCATGAGCAGAAATGACGTTAGCTGAAATAAATATTGAAAAGCTACCAAAAGTGTAAATATTGATTTGGCGAGCTTTCGCTTATAAATATTTATAATTATAGAGTGCGTGCCACGGGCGCGCCATTGGAATTGTCAGAATACCGAAATCAATTAAACCTACAATCGAGACGATAGTGTTCTGCGATTTTGACGAGATAGTAATAGCAGAACTGGACCCCAGAGATGCTGTTAATATACCTCAAGGGGGACTAGAACTTGACTATTGATGCCCAAACACAACTCATTGTTACGGCGGCAAATTCTAGATCAGAGGCAGTAAGTAGCCATCCAGACAGACAAATGCCCTACCACCTGGCTGTTGGCTATTTTGTTGCCGCATACGACATACCGCCGAAGGACAAGAAATAGTATTCTTTCTCCATTCCAGTATAGGCAAAAGTATCAGAAATAAGTTTGTTCTTACAAATGAAAAAAAAGAATAAATCGTTATCAGTGATATATAGCGAACCAAGTGATATTCATTAAACTAAACCATTAATGACCGCTTCCTATATGTCACTATGCATTCACTTAGTTTACCATTGGTTGAATTTTGATATTAGTTGTATGGAGCTTATATCAAATTTTAACCTATAGTAAGATAAATGAACTGTCTGTCAGATATAGGAACCGGCCTTAAACACCACATTGTAGTTAAAATTCTTAGTATACTTCTTCCATGCTCCACTCTTAAATTATGTGATTTTACGTTCCTGTATAATAACTTTTACATTAAATTTAGCCTACTTATGTGTTTTGCGAATCAAAATTATTTTTGTGTCTTTTTTGTGACTCTAATGTGATTCTAATGCATTATGTATTGTGCTTTCATGTCAATAAACCATTTGTTTCTTTCTTATGTTTTACCTGTAAAGATCCTGCATGATCTTCACACTTTCAGGCGTAAAATCTTCAAGCTGACATCTGTTATGAAAAAGTAATAAGTGGGGATTGCTTTCACCCCCACCAGTTGACTCTGCGCCTTCTTGACTGCTTACAGTATTAGAGGCTGATAATGAAGGCTTTAGCATTTCCGCTGCCTGGATATATCTGTGTAAAGTTAAAGGAAGAAATTTAATACACTCATAATTAAGCTGTTAAAGAAAAGAGATGAAAAGGAATTATATACAGGGAGTTCCACTAGTAGCTCACAACGCCCAAAATGCTCCGTTAGCCGTTCCACAAGGCGACCATGGTCGTTGTGGTCGTGGCGAAAACGTCACTAATGACGTCATCATTTTCGATCACACAACGCTCACAACGACCCATGTCAAGAGGTAGGTCAAATAACCGTTCCACTTGGGTTTACGATTGTAACGCCGGCAAGTAAGTGGAACGGGAAAAATCGCGGTCGTGAACGTGATCATTGTGAGTCCCTAATGGAACGTAGCCATAGTAAACACATCCCTGACAATTTGAGATCTATAAAGGAGATGTATGTACGAGGTTGAATCAAAAAGTTCTTAGAAGTGCATATATATAAAACCTTTTTGGGAGAAGTTCGATATTCAAATTAAAGAGTGTCAATCACACAATATTTCTGTCACTTGTTTTTGTTAGTTCGTTCGCACGTAATAAATTGTTTTGCGCAACGAATTGCTAAAAACGCAAAATTATGGATAAAATTGAGTTACGTGCGCTGATAAAATATCTGAACTTGAAAAAATTTCCATGAAAGAAATGTTTTCGCACATTCAGCAGACTTTAGGAGATGATGCTGTACCCTATTCTACGGTTGGGTACTGGGTGTCTGAATTTAAAAGAGATTAAGCTGTAAAGATGCCCCGCGGCCTTCAACCTCCGTTACGGAAGAAACTGTCAAATAAGTTGAAAATCTGGTTTTGGAAGACAGAAGAATAATTACAAAACACATAGCTGAGATCCTAAAGTTATCTTTTGTTAGCGATCAATCCATTTTAATTGTTTCACTGGGGTTTAAAAAAGTGTCGGCAAGATGGATGCCACGAATGTTAACCGACGAAAACAAAAAGCGACGTTTGGAAATTTCTCAGCGTAATCTCGAAATGTTCTAGCGTGAATCGGATAATTTTTGCCATCGCCTTATCACCATGGATGAAAAGTGGGCTCGCCATTTCGATTTTGAAACTAAGAGATAAAGCATTTCTTATAAACAACCATCCTCTCCACCCATTAAGAAATTTCGAGTTGCTCCTACCACTGGCAAGGTTATGGCCTCAGTGTTTTGGGATAGTGAAGGAATTCTTTTTATTGATTACATGCCAAAAGGCCAGACGATTACTGGACCCTATTATGCAAATTTAATTCCTAAAGTGCGTGAAGCGATTAAAGAAACGCGTCGTATAAAACTGTAGTTGGGCGTGTTGTATTTTCACGATAACACTCACACTTATCGATGGAAAAGTTGCGCTCAACGCAATCCGTTGTGCTGGCTTCAATCTTCTTGATCACCCCCCATGTTCTCCGGAATTAGCCCCAAGTGATTTTTACTTATACCCAAAATTAAAAGAGGAAATTCGTGGAACTAAATTTCACGATATTGACGCGGTTATGGCTGCCCTAGAAGAGTTTTCCCGAGACTCAAGAAAAACATTTTTTTCGCAAGGAATAAGGATTTTACAAACGCGTTTTTCTAAATGCTTTTCAGCGAGATTATGTAGAAAAATAAAATATTTTTGTTGAAATTTTTTCCTTTTTATAAAATTGATTCCAAGAACTTTTTGATTCACCTAGGTAGAACAGAAACGGGGAGAACTTTATCTATATTATAAAATTCTAAACATGCCTCTATCTGTACATTGAAGCTGTTTAAAAAAACAAGTGGAATAAACAATGGAGAACACAGTGCAAATTTTTAGGTTTCTTGTCTGTTTGTCTATTTGTTTGGGATTCATGTAAAAACTGCTGGGCCGATTTTGATGGGGTTTTCACTGGTCGACAGCAAATCTCCGATCTTCTTCTTCGACTTAAAATTTGCGCTTCCTTTTTGTCTTCGTAATCCCGCGGGACATTTCTCTGGGAATGATTTTAAATGGCCAGATTAAAAACTATTTCAATTTCCAATGTGGTTTTTTCACTGATTGCGACTTGAATTTTTTGTAATAAAATGTGTAACATACTACTGTAATACTGCTATATTTTGTGTCCCGGGAATCCCGCGGGAATTTCAAGCCAAGCGTGGACGAATTCGGGGACATATCCTAGTTACCTTATAAAATTATAATCTGTGAACCAGTCCTGCACAGCTATAAGAACATGGCATATGGCCATCAAATATGAAGCGATTTGGAGGCAATCAACTGTGATCACATTTGCACTTCTCGCAGTTATAGGATTTGCATTTGTTTCTTCAATTAAAGATGGAGACCACAGTGCTTGACAGTCCAGTAAGATAACACGATCGTTTGTAACATACATATCGATACCTGGAATATTTTATTATTTACATTTATCCATATCTTGCTTTTCCTTATGAGCTATTTTTTTTTACAAAATTTTAATCATATTGTGTATGTGTCATTTAGTTATAATTTGTTATGGTTCATTGAAAATATTTTCTACTTTAATATCTAACTCTAGGTATTCCTTATGTTGACTAAGAAATTTAAACATCATTAAATAGTGTAATTTATTGCAAAAATCTTATGTGTATTACACCAAAATTATCTTCTAAGGAAAAAAATGTACATATAAACAACAAAATTGACAATATGTGATTGAGTGGTTTAAGCCTTTGCTCATCTAGCTCATCAGAACGCAAAGATCCCGAAAAAATGTTCCATTATTTACTATGGTCTGGGTGTTCAGAAGTGGCTTCAGAGTTTTTATGCTCTATATTTACAGTGGAGAGCTATAACACCAGAATATCTTGCTTAGCTCAAGAATATATAATGTGTGTGTGTGTTTGGAAATTTACAAGAAAATATAATCATGTCATTTAGTTAATATAAAAATATTAGCTATATATTCTATACAGAACATATTTATATAAGGAATTGAAATCTTTACCTTTGGTACAATGAACACCTCTCTCAATTTGATCAATATCCTGTATTTTAAATTTGAAATAATTTTCAGTCTGATTCTCTTTAGATTCAGGAACCCCAGCAAAATTCAAAGCTTCTAATTGATTCTCCAGGTTAGTATTATTGCCCTCCAAATTAGGTTCTGCAGGTATTTCATGGGAATTCAATATTTGATTACAAAGATTCTTTTCATGCTTATTTTGAGCTATGAGATTGAGTATCATTGACTTTCCAACTCCTTGTGTGCCTAGAAATAAATATGTATAAGAAATTTTAGTATTCATATTAATCAGTGTCATAGAAATCCTAGAGTTTATTAATTGCAAAAACATGACAACACTAGATAAGACATCCTTATACCATCTGTTATCTAACCTAATTTTAATGCACTAGAATCTAGTGACTAGATAAAAAAATATAATTTATTTACAAACTTTGTTTAGAAAAGCTGGCCTATGATTATAATGACAATTTTTGATCTTTGAATTGATAAATTACTGTGAGGTTTCTGGGAAAACATAGGAAGAATACTATTCATTCCTGTCACCAGTGGCCTGTTTTAAGAGGCAATAAGACAACTCACAGCCAGGTATAGAGAATTTGCTTATCAGAATGGCTAGCCTGGTCTAGAGTATGCCGCTAGACCAACTTTGAGTTGTGTTCCAGCATTAGTGGCCAGGTTCTAGTCTCCCCATTTGAAGTCAGCGGCACATAGAATACATTAGATTTTTGATAAACGAATTACCCTGGTTAGGAGTTTAACAATCCTTCATAGAAGTTAATCCTTACAAGATACACTATGATTTGGTGTAATAAT
Source organism: Dendrolimus houi (assembly GCA_039645545.1). NCBI lineage: Eukaryota > Metazoa > Arthropoda > Insecta > Lepidoptera > Lasiocampidae > Dendrolimus > Dendrolimus houi. The sequence continues at coordinate 14,786,929 of CM077132.1, forward strand.
ACAGCATTTGTTTTTTTTTCAAAATCAGCCAATTAATTTCCAGGAAAATATGTGATTTTTCAAAAATTTAATGATATCACTTTAATTTTCATCAAAATTAACTCTGAGACTCCTTTGAGTGTTTTGCACTATTTCATATGGTTTAGAATTTGGCCTTGGAGGCCCACTTGAAAAACATTATGATAGTAGTGGTTTTGTATGTTATAGTTTTTTCTTCATCATAGCTTTGCAGATGAACTAATTATTATGAAAAGTACATACATACCTTTTCATAATAGGTGTGAACAGAAAAGACATTTTATCCTGAATGTTGGGTAACAACCACAGAATAAGGTTTCAAGATTTATGTGAAGTGAAATGAATGGATAATTCATGCATGATTTTTTTATATCTGCCACAAACTTTGCCTTTTATAGATTAGGTGCAGAAAATTTTTAGGCCTATTCCTGATTTGTCAGTGCAGTGGTAGTGTGGAGTGTGTATATTTTTATGAGTGAATCAGGAAATGTTGGGAAATTATATTTGTTTCAAAATGTTGTTCAAGTTTACAGTATACATTTTTCTTAGTAAGTAATGGTAATGCTTATAAATTTTTATTATTAAGAATTATTATTACTTCTAAAATATTTAAAAGTGACCCTCAATAGATCCAGAGATTATTGGATGTGACAAACAGACTTAAGGCCAGATATACACCAGAATAAGACCAAAGGCTTTATTTGTACCTTATAGTATAATAATCATAAAAAACAAAGTTTAATCAGATAGCTCAACAACAAAGATAGAATATAAATTTTACCTATAATGCCAATAACTAAATAATTAGTGCTAGAGTCATGTAGGAATTCAAGAGCAGCTGGATTGAATTCCAAATTTTCATCAAGCAGTTTCACTGGTTCTGACATAAACTTCAGGGGTGGTGGTGGTGGTTTTGATTCTGTAAAGTAGAATAATAGCAATAGTTAATATTAGAATAGTCCATCATTCCCACAATATACTCATCCTACGTACTAACACCTAACCAAACTTTTAGAACACACAAAAAAATGCCAAACAAAATTAAGACAAAAACATATACACCTTATCAAACAAACATCAATAATAACTTAACTAATTAAACAAACAACCCATAAAACAAACAACCCACACAAACACATCAAAAAAACACCTCAACAAGCAACACCACATTTACCTTACACTGACACTGCACAATAACAAAATAACACACAAAGTCTCAAATGTAAACCCTGAGACAAAAAGAACACCAACAAACAATGACACTAATTAAGCTAATATAAGTAATTAGGTATATGTTATAGTTATGTCAAAAGACAAAAAATAAATAAAAAAGGCACAAAAATATTCTAAATGTATATCAGACTTAAGTAACACACTCCACAGGCACCACTTTCATTACACTATTGGAACAGTAACACTCCACACAAGACTAAGTAGTATAGAAATAAATTAGTAATAAAACAATAGCTTAACTAATCTTAGAGTACACTTCAACACACAAATAACACCCAATAAATTGTCACATATAAACAAATAATTATAATTATAGTGTGTAAGCACAAGCTTGAGTTGTGCTGCCTCATTAGTGGCCAGGTTCCAGTCTGCCTTTAGGGAGCAGTAGCACATTGTAGCACATTGGTAGCACTTTCGGTGTTACGAATGTCAATAGATGATGGTAACTGCTTTCCATCAGGTGGGCCGTCTGCCAGTCTGCTGAACTCATGCAATAAAAAATTATTTTCTCAGCATATTATTATTTATATCAGAATTTATTCATTGAGACATATAAAGAAACAAACATATATAGGTATAAGCCATGGTAGCATAATGGCAAGTGCACGCATCTGAAACACAAAGGGGCGTGGGTTTGATCCTGGCCAGAACGCATGCATCACTTAGTCAGTTTTCTGATCTAATGTACATATTGTAACAATTACCACATGCTAACAACGGCGAAGGAAAACATTGTGATGCAACCTGCACATTGAGATAACCGATGTGTCAGACCTGCCAAGCTGCCTTGGACAAGCATGGCGGGTATACTGTCTATTCCCCCTATAATGGGAGGCCCGAGCCCAACAGTGGGACATTTATGGGCTGATATTACTATTGTGTGTAAAACTCAATAATTTTCAAATTACAATTTATAAAAAAGGCACGGAAGTTTCTTAAAAAAAGATTAGTCAAAAAGTCTTTTTTAAAAGGTCATTTATAGCATTTATTTAATAGAAATGTCCTTAATTTATATTTAAATATATCATGTTTTAGATCCCTCCAATCTTTAGATAATTTATTATAAACTATTGAAACCATACTAAATATATTGTACAAATATGTGAATTTCTACACTAAATATTTATTAACAAGTAGTTTAAAATAACTATTTTAAAACTGCAATCATTCTTGAGTCAAAATTTATGTTTTAAATCAGTGACTTAAAAATCTAACTGCTCTAGAGGCATTGTTAGTATTTATAGATTTTTTATTATCACAATATAACTGTAGTGGCTCAGTGATTACAATCTCATCTTAACATGTTTTTGATTCCTAATCAATAGAGCATGTAGCACATACTGTTTCTAACTTAATTAAGAGACACTTTAGTTTCATCCCTATGTAGTGGAACACTTACACTAATACTTACTTCCTGAAATGTATAAAGAATATATATAAATTTTCAACAATAATACACAGGCCTAGGCCTACGAGGAACAACAACAGCCTCGCTGCAACTTCTTCCTTTGAGACATAGGAGAATTCCATCTCGCTCCTCCACCCTATATGGGGCACTCTCTTCACCTACATTCATATGTACCTACAGTAAAAGAAAACATCATGAGAAAATCTGTATACCTATTAAGAAGATAACTGATGTGGGAAATCTATATTGAAGAAGCAAAAATATATACCCTTGTCCTAAAATGCCAAGAATAGGTCAGTACTGGTGGATTAAACATACCTGAATTCTTTTTTTCTTTGTTTTCGTTTTGAGCTATTTTACATGGATGAGGTCCATCATCAGCTGTTGGTGATTTCAATGTCTTTGGGCTAACAGGCCGATCTTCTTTCGGTGTGCTCTGTTCACGAGTTTTTAATATAATCGTCGGTTGCTTTTCTTTTTCTGGTTTGTCTTTGCTTTGCTCCTTTGAAATATCTCTATCTGATTTCAAAATTACTGGCCTCCTTGCAGCTGCAGCTTCCTGGAAATATTCAGTTTTTAACAGCAGATTTTATAATTTTCAAGCATAATACATAATAAATATTGGCTGATACTATGTCAAGTTACCTTGGAAGTGAATATTTTTTTCTTTTTTTCTGCCATTCTATCTATAAAAGAACTTAGAACCAAGAGTTCTTCAACGGCTGGTAAATGTGCTGATTTTAGTGTATATTGCTTTAATATTACAAAATATCACAATAATGAATATTGTATAATTAGAAGTATACGAATAATTGAGATTATCAAGTTATTAAGGTTGAGGAGTTGAGGTATATTCAATGTACTCTGTGGTTGAGGTTATGTGTACACAGTTATACATTTCTTATGTTTATGGCTTGGCAACTAGGCCTTTAAGCCAGGCGCAGATGTATTGTAGGCTACAATCGACGCCATCCAACGGAATTCTTGTGAAAACTCGAAAGGCCACATTTGGCTATACAGTTCACATTTCTCACAAAACACATAATAACTACTCAAAAACTATCAATATCCTTCAAAACTATTGTTCATTTTAGAGTAATTTTACACATTTTTAGAAAATAAAACTGCACAGCACAACGTCCCCTTTCATTTCCGCCAAAAATTCCCCACAGTTAGTTAAACATTTATTTATTTAGGTTAATGGCTTGGCAGCTAAGCCTTTAGGCCAGATCTTAGATTAAAATGTAGTTTCTTCATTTTCTAAGCCTATGTGTAGCACAGCTGAACTATAGGTTATCAGCTGGTGCTATTCAACGGAGTTCTTGTGATAACTCAAAAGGCCACATTTGACTATACCACAGTTATACACTACACAGACTGTCACAGACCATCCCAGTGGTTTTCCTTACGTAATACATAATCGAAAAATAAAAAATGTACGGAAACTAACGCCATCAAGTGGCCCGGGAATATAAAAAATTACAGTTAGTTTCCATTTAATGCACTTAACTTCACTTAAGATGGCGATTGGGGCTGTGCAATATAGTTGAATAAATACATCGCGCTGACAAGATCTTAATAGGATAAACGAAACCACAAGTTATGGTAATATATGATGAATCTCGCACACTTTTACATGAAATTATTATGTGAACTGTTGGAATCAACCTCTTTAGATCGTTTTACTTTTTATATCTTGATACTGTCAACATTCTTTTGTTTTTTCTTCTTTTTACTCACTCTATATTCTTCCTTACATTGTACCGTATCGTTGTGTAATAAATATTAATATTATAAGAAAATTATCGTATTAATTCACGTTCAGGTTATAATATATACAGTCTACGTGCTCTCCACAGAACTATTTTTTACTTTTGGCATAAATTATTTCTATATAAGTTTTTTAAACTGTAATTTTATTGTGTCTTTCCCTTTATTCCAATTTAGAACAAGTTATAACTTATAAGTACTATAAAATGGTATACATAGGAATATAATTATCAATTCTAGCGCTATCTATCGGACCAGGTAAATGATATTTTATACCAGAGAGGCTCATCTATTTTATATATAGTGTATTATCTCTGACGCAGACTATATACATGACGCGTTCCAACTTTGCTCACAACGCTTAAAATGCTCCGTCAGCCGTTTCACATGGCGTTGGCGACCACGGTCACAACGACCCATTTTTTTTTTGATGCGCAGGGGAATACATTTCATACCACATTGAGTCCCTCTCGACTGTGGGGGGTGGGACCGGACCGCGACGATAAGCGCTGCACAGCGTATACGAAGACGGCGGAACCAACTACTCCACTAAACCTAAACCTGCGTCCCATACCCGGTTTCGTGTGGAAGAACATAGACGACGAGCGAAGCTACACCCATTATTCAACCGCACAACAAGCTTAGGTCACCCCGGGATGCAAAGTGACCCGCTTCACAAACAGAAGTAGGACTCGTCGCATCCCCACGATACGCGGACCCCTGTGATGGAATCATGGGAGGAGATATTGCGCATACCTGTGTCTCCAGAAGCCAATTTGACGACTGAGTCTGGGGAGCGCGTGCACAGCTCTCTCCCTTACTCTCTCAGTGGTTTCCTTGCAGGACATTACTGCCTCGCAAAAGGAAGAAACCGCTGACTAGTGATCGTCGCTGTGGAGCAAGGCCTCGAGCTCGAACATTGCCATGCAGCGCATTCGACTAGCGTGTAAAACGCAGTGTCTATCACGCCGCACTCGCGGCACTGAGGGGAAGTCAGACACCCCAAAAGTCAAGAGGTGAGTTGAAGTGGGCCTTGACCACGGAGTATTAATTCTCTCTAACAAATGACATTGAAAAATTGAGAATCTCCTCCTGTTTTGAAGTCGGTTAAAAAGGCGCAATTTTCAACTCAACCAATGACATTTGTATATTTGATTGTTAATGACATCAACGCTCCATTATCCGTTCCACTTGTGTTTATGATTAAAATGTCCGCAGACAAGTGAATCAGGAAAAATCGCGGTCGTAAGCGTGGTCGTTTGAGCCTCATGTGGAACGTAGCCCTAGCCCTCGACCCGCCTCTTGACATAGGTTGTGAGCGCTGCGTGATCGAAAATGATGATGTGATTAGTATTATAACGTTTTCGCGGTGACCGTAACGACCGTGGTCGCTTTGTGGAATGGTTGAAGGAGCACTTTAATCGATGTGAGCTAATGGAGAAATGCGCTAGAGCGTAGAGCCATAGATGGCTACGTTCCACATGAAGTTCACAACGACCATGTTCCTCCTCGTGAGGTACTAAGGTACGGGGGGACTTCTTGAGACGGGAGCTCCATCCTGATCGACTAACGACAGACCGCCAGGATGGACTCCTCGATGTGTTCTGCCTCTTTCGTGAGGCTCCGTAGTGCGTTCAGGTCGTTTTACGTCAAATATCCTGCCCTGAATCCAAATTGATCCTCACAGAGCCCAGGCCCGCGCGAATTAAGGTGATGAACGAGGCGGCTGGGGAGAATCTTCTCGAAGACCTTGGCCGCCTCGTTGAGCAACACGATGGGTCTGTAGAGACCCTGATACTCTGGACGAACATTTGTTGGCCTTCATTGGATCAATGTGTACACGGCATGCTGTCACATGCTGTCGTTGTCGTTGCTACTACCAATGACGTATCTGATGAAGCATACCATTAACTAAGTATTTGCGCGTAAAAAGTTAACTGTAATCTGTAATTAAGACATCAATATTCTAGCGACTAGATTTTCATAATCGATATAAATTTTCGAAATAAAGAAAATGATATTTAATTTTGAACAGAAATCAAGAGTCTTATAAAACAACTAGTGATAGTATTATATCGAGGGCTTCATAACAAATGGGCGTATACGCAAAAATCCCATTTTTTTTGTTGTTTACTGAAATTTATACATGTTATAATTTAGAAAGTCTTACCATTATGCAAGTGTACCTTAATAGAAGGGTAATCCAAATTTCAGCCTTATACAATCAACTATTTTTGTTTTATTCACAATTTTGTCTCTTGTGTAAAACTGCACTTTGTCTGTACGCCCATTTGATATGAAGCCCTCGATATATATCGGTCTAGTGGCTAGTGCATATTGACCCACGTATTAGTAGGGTTTCATTAAGGTGACAAAGTTTAATTGTTTTTGTCACCAAGCTGCGAAATCCTTAATAAAAAATAATCGAAAATATATTTTGTGAAAACATTGCTTTACTGAATTTTATTTTAATAGTCTCATTTTTAAAATGGGAGAGCTTCAAAGATGGATCCAGAATGGTTGCATAGCCACGGTGAACATTGCTTTAGTTTATCGAATCTCTTTAAAACGCCTTTCTAATAATATTTGCTTTTAATTAAATTATGCTATCAAATGTATTATTTGCTGCGCTAGCATAATTTATCATCAATCTTATCTAAAATATTTGTTCATAAAGGAAAATATATCGTCGTTTTTATGGATTTAGATAAATATCAATATTAAGTTAACGAATTTTACGACGTACAGTCGATATATCGACTATCGTTATATCGTTACATCCCTAGGCAAGCAGCCAATAAGTATCACACTAGAGTTTTTGGCGAAAACTAAAAGGAGATGTTGTGCTGTGCAGTTTTATTTTCTAAAAATGTGTAAAATTACTCTAAAATGAACAATAGTTGTAGGATATTGATAGTTTTTGAGTAGTAATTGTGTGTTTTGTCAGAAATATGAACTGTGTAGTCAGATGTGGCCTTTTGAGTTATCACAAGAACTCCGTTGAAGGCACCAGCTGATAAACTACAGTTCCGCTGTGCTACACATGGGCTTAAGCCATATATGGGCAACAACCGGCCCGCTGTAAGATATGATCCGGCCCGCGAGACATTTTGAAAAAACCCAATTAAAAAAATATTACATTAGGTACTTATACTCACGGGAGTGACAGTGAGGCGGCTAACATCAAAGGATTTGATGTTTGCCGCCTCCCTCTTTGATAATCGCCGCCACTCGGCTTGCTCGATCAAATTCTTTGAGGTTTGCCTCCTCATGGGCGACACATCAAAAGATTTATTGCTTCTCAATTATTCTAGACTAGTTTATTCCAGATTATTCCTTCCTTTTGCCTATATAAGCGGGTGGATGGCCCGAACGTTAGTTCAGTTAGTTCGGTTCTATTTGAGCTACCGAGGTGATAGCTTGGACAAGCGATATCCTAGCGAACTGCTCGAGCCGTCAACTTGTTTTGTGACTTTGTGTGTATCTTGAGTGGTTACTAACTATAGTTTGTTATTAAGTTTATTGAACGAAAAGTAAACAAAAATGATATCTGGTGGAAAGAAACTAAAAGTAGATACAGAGAGTCGCCAGTTTCAAGAAAAATCGACTGAAGATTTTTTTTTATCTTGCTCAATGGTAAGCTTATTTGTTTACTGTGTAATGAATCCATTTCAGTAATGAAAGAATTCAATATAAAGAGGCATTACTCAACTAAGCATGCTACGCTGCACTCACTGACAGGACAATTAAGAACAGACAAAATCCAGAAGCTTACCGCAAAATTGGAAAAACAGCAACAGATGTTTCATAAACAAAGAACAAAACTTGATAATGTTGTGAAAGCTAGTTTTATAGTTAGCTCAAAATTGGCAAAGGCATTAAAACCATTTGCGGAAGGAGAATTTATCAAGGAGTGTATGTTAGAAGTTTGCAATATTTTGTGTTCTGAAAAGAAAAACGTATTTGAAAAAATTAGTTTGTCAAGACGAACTGTTGTTCGACGTATAGAAATGATGGTTAATGATACAAAAACAACATTGACTGACCGTATGGCTGGTTTTGAATCATGTTCCATAGCATTAGACGAGAGCACCGATTTGTCTGACACAGCTCAACTGGCTATATTTATTCGAGGTGTTGATAAGGAGTTCACTGTTCCTGAGGAATTGCTTGCTTTACAGCCGCTAAAACGAACCACTACAGGAGAGGATATTTTTATTGAAGTTCAAAAGGTAATCACAAGTTTTGGCTTGCCATGTTCAAAATTAATTGGAGTATGCACTGATGGTGCCCCTTCTATGGTCGGCTTACGTAAAGGTTTCATTGGAATTTTGAATGAAAAAGCAACAGAATTAAATGTGCAAAAAGATGATTTGATAGTCCTTCATTGCATTATCCACCAACAGAACTTGTGTCCTAAGTCCATTCGACTCCAGAATGTTATGAATGTGGTAGTAAAAACCATCAACTTTATTCGATCCCGAGGGCTTAATCATCGTCAGTTCAAGGCGTATTTGGATGAAATATCAGCTGAATATAACGACGTAACATATTATTGTGAAGTCAGATGGCTGAGCAAAGGAAAAATGTTGAAATGGTTTTACGAGCTTAGAATTGAGATAGCAGACTTTATGAAAATAAAATATAAACCACTATCTGAATTAAGTGACCCAAAATGGATATGTGACTTAGCATTTCTGGTCGATCTTACAGGCTATTCGAATGATTTAATTTTGAAACTTCAAAAACAAGGACAGTTAGTAAATGATTTGTACAGCCATTTGAAAGCGTTTCAGATCAAACTACGCTTGTGGGAGTGAGAGATGCTGTCTGGTAACAGTTACCATTTCAACACGCTCTCTACGTATGAAAATATTGCTTAAGCTCAATACACTGAAGAACTCAAGTTACTGTCGGAACAATTTTCGAACAGATTTAGCGACTTCAAAAACATGGAAGACTGTTTCAGTTTATTTGCTACTCCTACAAAATGTAATGTACAAAATGCTCCAATACACTTACAAATGAAGTTGATCGAGATTCAAGAAAACTCACTCCTAAAATCCAAATTTGAAAACGTAGAGTTGTGCGATTTCTACAAAAAATACCAAGAAGAAGACAAAATTTTCCGCAGCTTAGAAAATTCGCAAGGAGATTGATTTGTGCGTTTGGCAGTACTTATAAATGCGAACAGTTCTTTCCATTGATGAAAGTTAATAAATCAACACATCGTACAAGACTGACTGACGATAATTTGGAAAATTCTTTACGTCTTTGTATCAGTGGAATTAATTCAAATATCGATGGATTAATTTCCCAAATTCAAGCTCAAGTGTCTCATTGATTTCGGTGTATTTAACTTTCGTAATTTGTAACAATTGCAAATTTAACGATTTAATTATAATGTACCATTTTTTTAAATTTCATTTTGTTATTTTAATAAATTGTACTATAATAATGTGACATGCCGTCAAAGATAAGCCGCACAGCCTATTGTAAGCGCAGCTTATTGTCCTCCCGGATGAAGGAACTCTTTTGTCTTTTCAATTTGTAGTTAAGAAAAACATGCTATTGTTTTTTTACTTGTTTTATAACCATCATTAGCGTCGAACTAATCCCTATTGTTATTGTTTTCGACTTTGTGGACGTTCGCAGGTGTGCAAATTAATATTTCTTAGAAACTCAGTGTGCGCCTCCAATTTCTTTGTACTGTGTAGTTAGTATAAGACGATGCCCGAATGGAAGGGCGGGGCAGTCAAGCGACGACTACGAAGCGACTAAGACGTTTTCTAGTACTCTCGATTAGCGGTATAAACGACGGACTTTGCGCGTTCGAATTGTATTGAATCGTGCAGTGTGAACTGGTTGCATCCAGTTTTATTTGTATTTGTTTTATGCGTGTTTGTACAGTTCTAATAAATTCTATAGTAGTTCCAACGGCATTTTTAATTCGAGTCCTGTAGCTCGTAACAATAACATTGTCGTAATATTTCATGTCTGATATATTATCACTACTTTAAAATGCACTAAGTATTTTTAAACTCGGTCCGCGAACGTTTTTGCATGCTAAAGTTTGGCCCTCAACATGTCAAAGGTTGCCCATACCTGGCTTAAGCGAATGAAGAAACTAAACTCTTCGATGCCTGTATTCGCGCAGGTCAGTTCCCGTCGCAATGGAAGGAGGGCCGATTATGCCTGATTCCCAAGGGAGGTCGGCTTCCCAACGATCCGTCCGCCTACAGGCCCATAGTGTTGCTACACGAGGTCGCCAAGGTCTTTGAAAAGATCTTGGCGGAACGCCTCGTTAAGCATCTCGATACTATGGAGCCGGGGCTAGCACAGACGCAGTTCGGGTTTCGGCGGAGCCGCTCCACGTTAGACGCCTTCGAGACACTGCGAGCTGTAATGGACGAAGCCGTCCAAGCGAAGGATACTGTCCTGGCCGTATCGCTTGATATAGCGAACGCCTTTAACAGCCTCCCTCACGAGACGATCAGGGAGGGGCTCCGTGCACACGGAGTTCCCCCGTACCTCACGAGGCTGTTGGGCGCGTACCTCCAGGACAGGTACACCCTTTGGGAGGGCGGCGAGTCCGAAAATCGCGTGTTAGGCCGGCGACGCGTCGCGTGCGGCGTCCCAGAGGGAGCGGTCCTCGGGCCGGTTCTTTGGAACGTCGGTTATGACTGGATCCTTCGGGTTCCGGTCCTGCCCGGGATAGAGCTAATCTGCTTCGCGGATGACACCCTACTCACGGCACGCACCGCGTCATTCGCGGAATCCGTGGACCTCGCCAACTCCGGGTTGGCAATCGTGGTCCGAAGAATAGGTAGGCTGGGCTTGAAAGTCTCCCCCGCGAAAACGGAGGCCATCATGTTCCATAGGCGATTTCGTACTCCCCCTGCGGACTTGACCGTTACAGTCCAAGGGGCGGATATTCGTGTAGGTCCCCAGATGAAACATCTGGGGCTGCTTCTCGGTGGGAAATGGCTGTTTAAAGCGCAGTTTGAGCAGCTAGTTCCCAAAATCGTGAGGTCCGCAGGCGCCCTCTCTCGGCTTCTTCCCAACGTGGGGGTACCGGGGACGACGTCTAGGAAACTCTACATGGGCATCCTTAGGAGTATGGCCCTGTACGGTGTACCCGTATGGTCTACTGCACTTTACCGCCACAACAGGACTTTGTTGTGCCGCGCATAACGGGCCCTGGCGGTGAGGACCATCCGAGGATACCGTACAGTGTCGTGGACGACGTCGACACTCTTGGCGGGCGATCCGCCCTGGCTTCTGAAGTTGGACGTGATTGTCAAAGTTCGGCGCTCCCGACAGGATGCCCTCGCCCGTGGCCTGGTTTATAGCCAGGCCGAGCTGCAGGTGATCACGACGCGGGAAACCACGGCCATGATCCAATCTTGGTGGGTAGAGTTGGAAAACCCTGTCGCTGGCATTGATACGGTGGAAGCGGTTCGATCGCAGCTGTTGCGATGGCTCTCGTGGAAAAGCGGGACCCTGACCTTCAGAATGATACAGTTACTTACTGGGCACGGTTGCTTCGATAAGTATTTGTGTCAGATTGCGGGCTGCTTGCCTTCACCCCAATGCCGCCAGTGTGGCGCACAATATACAGCGTTTCATACGCTAGTCGAGTGCGCACCATGGGCACCCCTGAGGTTTGAACTCGAGACAATAGTAGGTCCGATCGATTCGCTGGGCGGTTTGGTGCAAGCCATGCTGCACAGCAATGATCATTGGGTGGGCGCGGCCAATTTCTGCGAGACGGTCATGTCTCTAAAGGAGGTCGCGGAATGAGATAGGGAGAGAGATGGAAGTGCGCATGCGTCTCGCGGACGCCGACGTCAGTCGGGGGCCCGAAGGCGCAGGTATGCGCATGATCTCCCTCCCTGAAATACCGCTGCAGGGGCCCTCTAGCAACTAGGGAGCAGAGGAGTCTTCACCCCTGTTGACGAAGTGAGTTTGCCTCTCTCGGGGCACCCTCAAGCACTTTTGCGCTAGGATCGGCGTGGGCGTAACTACATTCTAAGTCTCATGCCTTTCCTACCATAAGCGCGGGGCACATGGGAGGAGGGTGGTTTTAGTGGGGTATTAGCCCATGGGCATTTGTCCATGGGTTCGAGTCTCCACACAAGCCGGTCGATTATTGTTTTTGCCTCAGTGGAAAGCCTCCATGATCGACAACGGTCTTATCTCTAGCAAAGGAGCGCTATGTGCGAAATGCATTTCCCCTGCCTGAAAAAAAAAGCGAATGAAGAAACTACATTATAATCTAAGATCTGGCTCAAAGGCCTTACTGCCAAGCCATGAACCTAAATAAATAAGTATCACACTAGGAGTTTCTGGTGGGAACTGAAAGGAGATATTGTGCTGTGCAATTTTATTTTCTAAAAATGTGTAAAATTACTCTAAAATGAACAATAGTTGTAGGATATTGATAGTTTTTGAATAGTAAATATGTGTTTTGTGAGAAATGTGAACTGTATAGTCCAATATGGCCTTTTGAGTTGTCACAAGAACTCCGTGAATGGCACCAGCTGATAACCTACAGTTCAGCTGTGCTACACATAGGCTTACGTAAATGAAGAAACTACATTTTAATCTAAGATCTGGCTTAAAGGCCTAGCTGCCAAGCCATAAACCTGAATAAATAAAAATAAGTATTACACTATTCTATCATACTATTTAAAAAAAATTGCGCAAGTCTCAAATAGGAACATCGGAAAATATTGATAATTTCTTTTTGTTTTACGAAATAATGGATTTCGTTAGGAATCTAGTTTTTTATTTCTGTTGGTTTTATTTTATATCTTTAACAGTTTGCACTGATGATACTTGCCAACCACTAACTTCGTGTAGTTGTGAATTTTCAAACGGTACTGGGATCGACCTTACTCCGGCGGAAAAATTGACGTTTTATTCCACACAAAACTACAAACTCGACGATAGTAGTGGCAATATTGAGTTACACACGTATTATTACCATCCTTGTTACGATGCAACGATGCCAGTACCTGGAAATGCTACAGAAAGTTCAACATGCTCCCTTCCTTTGTCAGTAAGTATATTTTTATCTTTGTGATGTATTTTGTTTACCACGCTCTTAGATTAATGTATTCAATGTATTTGACTATAATCACTCTACATGATACGTTATTTGACCTTGTCTCAATAGTTAAAATTTTATTCCTACGTGTGGTTAAAACTTCTATACCTTCAAAGTACATATCTCCAAAACTAGTTTAGCTTGATATTAATTTGTTAAATTGGAGGAACTGGTTTTGTGTTTTTGTGGTCAAAATGTTATACTAAAATATGTCTTACCAAATCATAAGTAAATTCACATTTACAATGCTTCAGGGTTCTTGATTCGAGTGTTTTTCAGATATCCGGCACACATGTTTTAAGTAGTGGGTGGGCGGAGTGGAGTGGGGGGAGTTATACCTACCCCTTTTGCAACCCCTATGTTCTGAAATTCATCAAAAAGATTTTTTTTAAAACACAACAGAGCACATTCAGAAACTACGAGAGTAATAATCAAAATCTTAAAAATAGGGGCCAATAGAGATGAAATAATAAATTGATATATTTTTATCCTAATCTCATTTATTATTTACTTATATTAAAAATGGCTGCGACTTAACAATCTGATACACAAATTTTAAGTAGTGGGTGGGTGTAGTGGGTAGGGGGGAGGTATACTTACCCCTACTACAACCCCTAAGGTCTGGAGGTCTTAAATTTTTTTTATTTTATAAATATAACCTCACTTATTTTTGTTGTAAAATTGTGTCACTTTTGATAATAACAAACCATGATTTGAGTTTATGAATGTACTCATTAATTGTTTATTAATGTACTCACAAATTACATATAACCGCCAGAACTTTTTGTAACACTAAAACTGTTTTTAGAAATAAAGTTTTAAATTGAATTGAGGCATAACTACAAAATTCATGCCAGACATAAATGATTGACTAAAAAAGTGACAGTTTTTACTGTCACTTTTGTTTTTAATGGCTTGGCTAACAAGGTGTGACAATAAAAAGAAATTAATCGATTTGTCAATAAAACTTATTGATCTTTAATTAAGAAATTCGAAATCTTGAGTTTTAAATAATATATTGTTTCATATAATTTTCAGAAATCGACATATATTCTATAAAAAGAAAATATTAACAAATATTTTGCAATTCTTATTGCCACCATTTTATTTCTTTTCAGTTAAGTGAATGTGCTTTTAAAGTTAATTAAATTATATAGGCAGTATATTTTATTTAAAGAGATCCCTTACCTGATAACAGAGCCGAGCGAGCGTACCGCAGCAGCGGCTGGCGAGTGCTAGGACCGAGTGGTTACCATTTACTATTTATTTTATACACACAAACAGTATGACACCTTAAAAGTCTCATATGAAACATTTGTTTTATTTATCAATTTAGTAGACGACTAGGTTTTAAATATGACAATGAATCAATATATTAATGATATCAATTTTTAAATACATTGCTGAACAGTTTATTTTTATATAGGTTAAATATAAATTAATGTGATTACATAAAAAAAAATCATTGTCTTTATTGGTCGCCATTTTGAATAGTTACTCATGTAGTGTATATCAATGTGTTCTATTGTCTTTTTTCTTCATTTTTATCCAATTAAGCTGGTCTTTGGCTCTTTATGTTGATTACTGGCTTTTTTTTGAACTTGGAAAGGATTTTTCAACTTTGGACCTATGATAGAAGTGCAATATTACCAAAAAAATCAGTGAAAATAAGTGAAACAGTGAGGCTATGTTTATTAAAAATATATATTTCAAGATCTCTGGACCTTAGGAGTTGTAGTAAAGGTAAGTATGCCTCCCTCCCCTCCCCACTTCATCACCCCACTACTTAAAATTCCTGTATTAGATTGCTATACATTTACCTTAAAAACAATTGGATTTATTCTGTAATGTATTTAAAAATTGTTATCAGCAATATATCAATTCATTGACATATTAGAAAAGAATCTTGCTAGTTGTCTGCTAAATGGATGAATAAAAGAAATGTTTCATATGACGTATTGCACATTTTGCAACTGTTCATGTATATAAAATAAATAGTGAATGATTACCAGTTACTTCTTGCTTTCTCGGCTCATACTTTTCAGTCTAAAGCTAACATATCCTAACCTAAATCACTGTTCTAGTTACTGGTCACAACCTTTTACCATCTTTCACAATAATATTAGAAAAAATAGGTGAGGTTATGCTTACCAAAAATTAATATTTCAAGAACCAAGGCCCATAGAGGTTGTAGAAAGGTTGAGTATATCTTCCCGCCCTACCCACTACTTAAATTCGTGTATGGGATGTCTCAGTAGCAAACCAAGTATTTTATGTTTATCATTGGTTTCAAGGTTAAGCACCTTGGAGAATTTATGAAAAATAATTCCTATCCAAGACAGTAGAGGAGGAATAAAATAAGTTTTGTATATTTTCATGTATGTAGTAAATATATAAAAATGTTTTCCATTTCCAAACTTCATCTACACATAGTGAGAATAGGCTCAAAAAAATAGTAACATACTGTAAACTATTACTATATTAGCTAAAAACTTTAGTAAAGAGGTTTCATTTGAACTGATACATAAAGATTTAAACGAAATCTAAAAGTACTTGTGGTTGGCATGAAATTTGATAAAGACAGTGAAGGTCTGCTTTCAGTACCTACTATTTTAGTATTTTAATAATAATTACATTTTAAAACTATGTTTTAACTGTTTTAAGTGGGGTAATTTATTTGATTCTTATTATTCCGATGTTTCGGTCACTGTTCAGTAGCTGTGATCATGGAAGACAAAGATGTCAACTATCAATAATTATTGTTGAAGTTTTATTTAGCCTACCAGCAACTTGTTCATTTTAATTATTTAATTTTAATTTTGTTATAGTTATTATTTACTCTATGGGAGCCTAATTTAATTTACCACTCCTTTGCAACATATGGCATGGACAATAGAAGTAGCACAAGAAACTCTTTACCATCATGCCTAGCTCTAATGATTTTATATAAGGTTAAAATGGGTGGGAGGTAAAATAAAAATAAATAATGTTGATTGTAATTTTAGTGATGTTTAGCTGTATATAAGCATTATTGTGAAAAATAGGATCTCTGGATTTTTCAGACTTTTTCTTTTTTGACTGGATGATTATCCACAACTGACTGTACAATATATTGTTTTTTTCATTTGGTCTGCAATATTCAATATAGATTTTAACCAGGGATGTTATGACACTCTATAACCGTAACCGAAACTATCGCATATCTGAATCTATATATTAATATGTGAAGCAAAACCTTTGTACCTCTTTTTACGTAAATTGCGTGGATGGAGGAGTATGACATTTCGCACACTTATAGTTTATATAGAGAAGAGACAAATGCTAATATTTTTTGTAAATTCTGCATAAAAAATATATTAAATCAATAAAATAAACATTACACTACCATATATTTGACACACACATGCTTATGTATATATACCTAGTCTTGCCATAAATATTGAAACAAAGAAATATTTTTTTTTCTTATGCAAATAACATTTATAAGTTTTACAGTGTGTTAGTTTAATACATAAATATAAAACAATTTAAAATGTAAAAAGCTTATTCGAAGTGGTCTCCATTGGCTGCCATACAGTCCTTTAAATGTTGAGGCCAGTTATCAATAGAAACACGCACTCTTTCCATGGGAAAATTCTTCACTGCCAATCATATGGATTGTTTTAGGGACTCCAAATTATCATGGCGTTTAGAGCAAGCCGTACTCTCTAAAACTGACCATAAATCATAATCCAGCGGTTTGAAATCGGGACTAGATGACGGCCAGTCTTCAGCTCTGATGAAGTCCGAAATATTCGTTTCCAACCAAGACTACGTGGACCGAGCTTTATGACCCGGCGCCGAGTCTTGCTGGAAGGACCATTCTTGGTTATTGAACATGGTGTTGTTAAGGGGCTTAACTACCTTCTCAAGAATGGTATCTTGATAACTTGTGCCGATGTTTTGACACCTTTTTCACAAAAATATGGCTCAGTCACTCCTTCATAGTTAACACCCCATCAAACCATCACTGAAGACAGATAATACCCACATTGCACTCTGTCGACTAATTGAGAAGCTTCCTTAGAGCTTTGAGCATAAATACGGTCATTTTGTTTGTTAAAATGTTGCTAAATTGTAAAAAAATTCTCATCCGTAAACAAAATTTTTCTGTGACCTCCCTTTGTCTACCGCTTCAATAGTTGTTTTGATTTTACCACTATTCTTGATTAAATTATGAGTTAAGAAATGACCAGTGCGTCTCTTATAGGCTGCAAGTCTTAAGTCATCTTTTAAAATACACGACATGGTTCTAGGTGATTTCTTCGAATTCTTTCCCTTACTGCTTTGACCACCTTTTTCGTACGAACACTACGTGAACGGCCAGATCTTTTTCTGTCACAAACAGTGGAGGTCTCATTGTGCCTATTAATAGGTGTACCGGTACACAAACATTTGGCTAATACCAAGCGTATGGAGAGTTTTAAAAATTGCATTTGCTCCATACCTACTTTGTGTAATGCAATCACAGCAATTCGGTTCTCTGTTACGCCCCACTCCATTTTAATATCGCAAAATGTTGTAGAATGTATTGGCGCCAAAATAAGAAAACACAATGAATAATCATATAAAAAAGACGGATTCCAAATTCAAATGTAATATTTTGTTTCTTTTTAATTGTAACAGTATTTATGGCCAGATTAAGTATAGTCTTTTGTTTATTATTGCCTTGGCGAAATCTGAGATTATAGAAGTATAGTCTTTGACAACAAATTATTATGGTCGAATTTCGACCACGGGCGACCACTAGTATGTTGAGTTTTGCATAAACAGAATTACTATTATACATCACGTACAAATGATAGTTGCTGATCATTAATTGTGTTGGTACATCACAGTAAATGATTAGCTTTCTGTAGCT
The DNA here is from genome assembly GCA_039645545.1 of Dendrolimus houi. Lineage (NCBI taxonomy): Eukaryota > Metazoa > Arthropoda > Insecta > Lepidoptera > Lasiocampidae > Dendrolimus > Dendrolimus houi. The sequence continues at coordinate 14,805,370 of CM077132.1, forward strand.
AATCTCGAGGAGGAATTAATTATAAGTATAATAAAAGAAGAGCTGGAGTCTATTTCTCTATATTAAATTGAATATTTGATTAATTTTAGATTTGTCGGCATGTCAATATCTTGACACACGTAAATGGTACCCTCAACTACACTATGAGCCCGGGGACATATGATTTTATTGGAAAAACCGATGTGTCAAAATTCAGTGCTAATGGAGATGCTATTATTTACTCTAATGGACCATCGTAAGTATTTGGAGGCAAACAATTTGATCAAAATCCCTTATATTATGCATCAGTTTGCGCATGTTTCGATTATTTGCGCACACAATACCCTGCCCTTAAAGATTACCAATCGTGTCTAGTCTTACTCTTCATATTGATTGATCAAAGCTTTTACACCCGTTTATGAGACATAAGAGTTGAGTACTAATACTACGATAATGTTTTATTTTTTGCTTTTTATAATATATTACAATCTGCACCACGGCTACGTTGCGTGTCGTCCTGGGCAGTAGCTAGCTTAATTTTATTTACACAAAAAGTTAATTCGGTTTTTTACATTTAATAATAACAAAGAAACTAAGTCCATATATGATAACTACGTTTTGCTGGGTAGTTGTATATAGTCTATACAACTACCCAGCAAAACGTAGAGGCGAGTCGAAGCCAACATGATTTGAAGTAATATAATAAATGAAATGTTGTTTATAACATAGGTTTTTGTTAGTGAATTGAAAAAACAAGATTGCAGCGCCATCTATTTTGCTAATCCGTATATTCTAAGGATACGACGTCATTTATTGGGATAAAATGTATCCTAAGTTTAAGCCAGCACTATGTCGAGTTTCATTCAGATACGTTCAGCAGTTTCCAAAAAATATGTGATCGCAGCGCCATCTTTTTCGCAATTTTCGTCTTTCCTACGGAAACGACTTAATATTTTATCGGGGTAAAAAGTATCCTAAGTTACGCCCCTGGCTGGGTATAAGTTGAAGCTTGTTTATACGAAGCCATCGCTGGCTGCCAGACTCAGTGGCAGCTAGCACTGACTTGGTAATCGCTTTATATAAAGAGTTTTTCTAACCAAGCTAGCCTGGGCGAGAATAGAGCGCCCGTTATTTTTCAAGCCAGTGACCTCCGCCCACATATCTCTTAACTCTCGCGCTAGCGTTGCGGACACGTGTAAACGCATCACGCCAGTCGCTCGTTCGGGAACAGACAGGTTTGCCGCGAATTAATATTTTTTTAACGTCAAACGTGTGCATCCCACAAGAAAAATCCAGGCTGACTTGGCTACATTTAAACAACATGAGCTAAGCCAGCGGTGGCTTGTCTGCAGGACTGGCGCTAACGCACTGGCTTCATATAAATCATACTTTAGCTCTTATATCCAGTTTCATTTAAATCCGTTCAGTAGTTTTCACGTGATGCTGTAACAGATAGACAGACAGACAGACAAATATTCTAAGAATTGTATTTTCTGATTTTTTTCACATTTTTAAACGCATTGTACAAACTCGAACCTTAACTTTAATTATAGTATAGATTTAGTTTCTATTAGCTGATAGTTTCTCTATATTTTGTTTAAAAATTATTAGTATAGTAACTGACACACAAATGAAAGTTTATAGTGAAATTTATAATACGAAAATTGTTACTTTCATAATTTTAAATGATTCCTAGTAAGATACCTCCGGTAACTCCGGGCTCGATTCCTGGCTTGGTAAATTTTGGAAACGAATTTTCTCCGTTACTTACTATGGTCTGGGTGTCTGGGTGCGGCCCCAGAGGAGTTCTTTGTATATTACCCATAAGCGTAACTTGCTTAATTTGGGGATATACAATAAGTGTTTGTCTGCCGATTATTTATTTATGTAATGATTCTTAGTAACATTCACAATATGGCATTCTAACTATAACAAAATACAAACTTAAGTAAAAGAGGGTTTGTAAATTATGTAAATATAGTAAAAGGGTAAAAATGAAATTCTTAACAACTCTAAATTCATAAAAGTCATTTATTTTGTATATATATGTTTCAATGTGATGCTTATAGATCCTAAAGGTTATTAGATCACTATTCAACTGTGAGTCCAAAAGTTACACTTATGTATTTAACCAACCACAGATTATGCAATTCAGTGTGTAAGCTATCTGCTGTTTGTATTTAGGGACCACTTTGTGATATCTATAATATTATAAAATTTTAAACACGCCGTATCTGTACACTGAAGCTATTAAAAAAAATCAACTAATAAACTATATAAATGATAGAGAACATGATGTAATTTAAAAAAAAATCTTGTCTGTTTGTTCGGGAATCACGTAACAACTACTGGGCCGATTTCGGTGCGGTTTTCGCTGATCGGTAGCTAATTCTTAGACTTGAACTCTGCACTACCTTTTATCCTGGACATCCCTAAGGATTTTTTCTGGGAATGATTTAAAATGGCCATATTAAAAAATCATTCGAATTCAAATGTAATTTTTTCACTGATCGATAGCATATTTACTGTAATAAAATGTGTGGTATTTTTTATCACGGGAATCCCGCGGGAATTTTCCCGGTAGCTGGTTGAAGTTGTTCGGATGCATAAAAAATAGCCTATAGCGATCGATAACTTATAGTCTTTTTTTGAATGCTGCGATACTTTGTGTCCCGGGAATCCTGCGGGAATTTCAAGAGAAGCGTGTACGTCGCGGTCATATCCTAGTAATTAATACAAATGACTCTCTTCACTACAGTAGTCGTGTTATATAGTACATTAATTAAATATCATTAAAATTGTTTGATATTTTTGGGCACAACTGCATTCATTGGCCTCAAAGGGAGCCAATTCATATGCAAATTAAAATTTACACATTTTCGATTTAGAATATTGATTAGGATTTCAAGGCCGATGATTGAATCAACTGCATTAACAAAAGTAATCGAAGTCAAGTTTACTATAGAAACAGCTGTTGTAATTTTATATTAACTGTAACAAAAAACTGTCCTCCTCTTTATCATCTTATTATACAGGTTGCAATTTTCATCGTTTTAAGTTGAATATGAAAATATAAAAGGCTCGTCTTTAACCAAGTTATGCAGTCTTGTGTATCGCCGCAAAGTTGCTAATGTCTAGTCTGTCGGTTTTCTAACGGATACACTTATGAGAGTATGTAGTAATGCAACATGGTTCAAGTAAAACATCTGTATGAGAATTTCAATGTTTTCAAATGTAAAATATCAAAATTGCCTATTTATGACATATCAATGGTTTCCATTACAATGGGCACCAAAGTTGCCACAATTAGTAACTGTTTAAGTTTCTGGAAATATACATACACACATAGAAAGTGAAACAGTATATTTTCTATTTTTTTCAGATCTACTACTGTCCTTCTGGTTTGTGCTCAAAGTGAGGATGCCTTGCACATAGTTTCTTTGGATGACCCTCAAAAACTCGTGAGTATTATTTAAATTGAAAGTCCAATTAAAACATGGCTTTTTACATTTAAAACATTAAAGCTAGGAATTTATTTTCTATGTACACATAATAATCTAGTGTACTGTTAATCAGAAATGTAAAAATCATAATGACATTCCTCAATATTTTTTTTAATTAAATCAATAGATGAGTAAGCCTCTAAAGTCCTTAAAATATGTGACATATAAAATTAGTTCATCAGATTTAGATGTGGACTTAACGCCTTATTTTTCATTAGAGAAGTAGTTGTTTGTTTAACTAATCACTTTTTGTTTACTTTCCTCATATACGAAATGAAAAGCAGTGTATTAACCTCAGGGTGAAAGGCCTATTTAGGCATTCGAACTATTAGCACCCTCGCCACGCTCGTGCGCCAAACCATCTCATGCCTAAGTAGGTTACCTCCTTCACCTCTTGTGTAACAATCTACTATTTCTGTGGCATACTACCAGCTAGTATTTTTTTGTCACTGATGATATTAAATATTCAGCTCAAATTTAAGTAAATGAAATAATAATTATACAAAACTGTTGATATTTTTTTATTACAATTTATGCCGCGATTTAACAGTGGCTAAATAAAAGTAGGGACATGAGTCGCATGTATTGTATATGGTTCCCATAGTTTTAAAGTTTTTGACAGCAAGGAAAATCGTTTCCCAAGGCGAAAAGTACTATTTTCATCCCTATGATCAGGCAACTCCAAGCGTACTTTCAGAATATGAGAAATCAATAGCACATTCCTGTGCCATGTTGAAAAATTTCTTTGGAACCACTTGCTAGGTTTTGGGACGGCACAACCGGTTTGTTATGTATTGTACATTTGCTGTCTTTAATTTCAGGTGTTATCTTTCCATTCAAGAAGTGCTTGCCTTAAGCAAATCGACACGGGAAGATCGATTGGCTCCACTCTAGTTATAGTTTTCTTCTCGTGCCTAATATTCTATTTAGTACTTGGGATTTGTACAAAGAAATTCTTAATGGGTGCCACTGGTATCGAAGTTGTGCCGAATCTCGCCTTCTGGTCTGATCTACCCAATTTAGTTAAAGTGAGTATTATATATATTTAAAAAAATAAAAGGTTACGGAAGTACGTTTAGTAGAACGTCAATTATTCGGACTAATGGTTGGGGGGATACGGACATGGGTATTCGGCGAACCGGTTTTTTCGTATAATAATAATAATAAATAATAAAATGATTTATTTGCCTCAAAAATAAGTAACAATCTTAATTACAATATTAAAGACATTACAAATTTGCGGTCTTAGAAATTAAATTATTGTTTGTGCTTCTACTAGCTCCAAAACTAGTATACTGTATCTTTGGAGCTAAATTGGACAATCGAACTGTATTGATTCAGCCGTACATATTTGTGTACAGGTGAGTGAAAACCTTATTTAAAGTATACTACTTAGTTAAAGTGCAGATAGTCTTGTAATGAAACATTATACATACTAGGTACAATTAACGGTTAAAAAATCTTCAATACTCGTCTGTCGAAGCGAGCTTACCTGCTTACGAGCGGCCAGATCACGTACTTAGTAGTTTTATTTTATTTACATAGAATGATAACAAAGAAACTAAGTCCATATAGTCTAGAGCATAATTTCTAGATTTTTTTAAATATACTTAATTATTATTAATTTATTATTATTATCATTAACTAGCTGTACTCGGCAGATGTTGTCTTGCCCTTAAAAAAATAAAAATCTAGAAACCGATTACAGCGCCATCAACCGGAACCAATTGTTAATCTAAACCATTCTCGTAACTATTTGAAAAAACACAAAAAAATCATCAAAATCGGTCCCACCGTTAAAGAGGTAATAATAATAATAATTCGGCAGACAAACACACACTGTATATCCCCAAAATAAGCAAGTTACGCTTGTGTTATGGGTGATATACAACGGACTATTCTGGGGCCGATCCCAGACACCCAGACCATAGTAAATAACGGAGAAAATACGTTTCCGAAATTTAATATACCAGGAATCGAACCCGGAGCCTCTGCGTTGCAGTGAGGTAATCCGGCAAAGGCTTAGCCCGCTCAACCACAGAGGCCGTCAAAGAGGTGTTTAGCGGCGCCACCTACCGGGTCCAGTCGTGAATCTAAACCATCCCGGGACCCACTTGAACACGCACAAAAATATTTTTTCTGAATCAGACAAATGAAAATGAGTTTAAATGCAGTCACCATTGCCGAAATCGGCCGGAAAAGGTCATAACAAATGAATGGCTAGACTGATGTTGTGACTGATGTTTTTTAATGATATTTTTTTTATTGATAAATATCATATTTTAATACTTATTATCCTATTCCGGAGGAAGACAATTCCAAAAACACAAAAATCATAAAAATTCGTACAGCCGTTCTTGAGTTATAAATGGTGTAAGTAACACGACTTTGTTCTATATATAGATAATTTAATTTTATATGTCATTTCCATAAAGTTTTACTTACATAAAAACTTAATTTAATGTTTCTTCACAACTGCCTATACGAGTCGAAGCCAACTGATTTGAAGTATTAAAATGAATGACATGTTGTTTGTGGTAACGTAGGTATTTGTTAGTGAACTGTAAAACACGATTGCAGCGCCATCTAATTTGCTAATCAGTTTATTTTAGGAAATGACGTCCATTATCAAGATAAAATGTGTCCTTAGTGTTAACTCGGGTTATAAGCCAGTACTATGTCAAGTTTCATTCATATATGTACAGTAGTTTCCAAAAAAGTTGCGATCGCAGCGCCATCTTTTTTGCTATTTTCGTCTATCACGGAAACCACGTTATTTATCGGGATAAAAAGTTTCTAAGTTACGCCCCAGGCTATAAGCTAGCTCTATGTTGAGTTTCATTTAAATACGTTCAGTAGTTTTCACGTGATGCTCTAACAGACAGACAGACAAAAGTTCTAAAAATTTCATTTTCGAAATCTCCTGATCCGACTTATCCCCCTAACTTTTTTAAATTTTTAAACGCATTGCATAAGCTCGAACTATTTACAGATTTATTATAGTATAGGTAGATATATAGATTAATAGGTACAAAATTCATGAGGCTGTGACATCTGCTCCTCTATTGATTCCATTCTGTTGATCTGTCTAATATTAGCATTACTCTCAAAAGCCTTTCGTGTAATGCGCTTGATAGATTCAACAAACACGAACGACGAAAGGAGTTTGATAGTAAGCCAGTTCATAACGCTTTCAATCTAAATTCCAGGATGGTTGGGCGTTCATGATAAGCGGTTTCAAACTACCAGCGCGTGCTGCGAACGGAATCGTCAGGACCCCTGATCCCAATAGCTACGATAGTATATAACATCAGAGGGAAGAAATACTCTCGGAGGGTCAACTTGTATTACTCGAATAGACCTTCAGAACAGTGCACTGGAATAGAACTGAAATCGAACAGTGAACTCGACGTTGTGCGACATTGGAAAAACATTTGTAAGTTAATTTTGTACTAAAATATAATGTCACTTCTCATGTAGTATTTTCTTAAGTTTTCGCGACTTGTATACTTCTCGGCACGAATTTCGAGCGGTCGGCGGAACAGTAAGGATCGCTTTGCGCATTGATCATAACCAATGTACTGTAAGAATTATCGACAAATCGACAATATTATGTTTTTGTCTACTCGAACAGGACAATACTTCATACTTCGAAAAAGAATCGAAATTTCACTGGTCGTAAGACAAACCGGCCGCTCAAGAATCGTGCCGGGGGTTATACACATAATTGAAACTACGATTTAACGCTTTTAAGTGTGATATTTTATTTGATTTTTTAAATTAGGTTCCCGTAGAGTAAATACACAAAAATTTAAATTAAATAATTATAATGAAAAAGATCGGGGTAGGCTAAATAGTAAATTTAACATTACTCGTTGACACTAGGCATCTTTGTCTTCCGTGATCACGGCTATTGGAAAGTGGCCGAATCGTCGAAATAAAGAAATCAAATAAAATGTCGATGTTAAAACTGTTAAAACGGAATTTTAATCAAGACTCGTGATTGCTTGGTCTTTATTGAATATGATAAATCGAAAAGTATTTTTATATTTATACATTCGGCAGTACAGCACCTGTTTTGTGGAGCGCGGTACTAATGATCTTATTGTACTGTACTAAATGATTAAATAATCCATATTTTAATCGACAAACACACATATTGTATATCCCCAAATTAAGCAAGTTACGTTTGTGTTACCGGTAATATATAACGGACTACTCTGGGGCCAATCCCAGAAACCCAGACCATAGACAGTAACGGTGAAAATTCGTTTCCCGAAATTTACCAGACCAGGAATGTAACCCGGAGTCTCTGCGTTGCGGTGAAATAGTGAAAAGGCTTAGCCCGCCGCTCAACAACAGAGGCCGTCCTAGTAGATCTGACTGGTAGCTTTAATGTAAACAGCAAGACCCGAGAGTCTGCCAACGATAAAACTGTCGGTACGACCTAATGTGAACCTAGCCTTAGGCAGTCTTCTGGTCATATTACCTTTCGCCATCGACGGGATATTAACCCCCATTTTCATGAGCTACCGCGCTCAACTGCGCAACGGTTCTATATTTTGAAGGTTCTTCCCGCTGGTGTTTTGCCCCTGCGCTATGATATGAGGTTCTTTAAGAAGGGCGTTATAAAATTTCTTAGAGGTCCGCAACGCGTTAACCCCACCCCTGTTGTTGCAATTTTCTGTAGACAACGGTAACCACTTTCCGTAAGGTCTTTTCTGTCTGACTGTTTGCATACTCCAAGCATTTACAAAAAATAACACATGCTGACAGTGAAGATATCCATCCAAACCAAACCCGCTAATCCACCTTGGGCAAGCATGATGTGTCAGTTCTTCCTAAGGAACGCGAAGGCCCGACCCCAGCAGTGGGATGCTATGGTCCGGTTTTCGGTTAATTAGTTGTAATATAGGCTGCGTTCCATTAGGGACTCACAACGACCACGTTCCCGACCGTGATTTGTCCCGTTCCACTTGCTTGCCGGCGTTACAATCGTAAACCCAAGTGGAACGGCTATTCAACCTACCTCTTGACATGGGTCGTTGTGAGCGTTTTGTGATCGAAAATGATGAAGTTATTAGTGTCGTTTTCGCCACGACCACAACAACCGCGGTCGCCTTATGGAACAGCTAACTGAGCATTTTGGGCGTTGTGAGCTACTAATGGAACGCCCTGATAGTGTTGTATTTTGTTTATTTTCTCATTCACACATTTCACTTAAAATGGCAGTCTGAGTTTGTATTTATCGTTCCATTAGTGCCAATTGTTAAGTACATATAAAAGTATATTCATCTAATAACAAATAAATTATCTTAAGAATGTAATCATAGTCTAAATATGTAAATAAAGATTGTAACTTGATTACTCTGTGAATTTTAATAAATGTTTATCTATCAGTTTCAAGAGTAGATACGTAAGTAATCTGTAAGAGCTAAAACTACAGTCTAGACATAGCCATATTGTGGGGTATTATTCTTGGTCACGTATTATTTTTTATTTAGTCTGCTGGGTGAAATTTTGAATTATTTTATAATGACATCAAAATAGTCACGTCTCCACGTTGAATCTAAAAATTTATGCTATACTAGGATATGCGACTTCGTCCACGTTGGACGAATAAGCTAATTTATTTGTGTCCTAACAACTTGAAACCATTCCCGGAATATAAAGTATCACAGATTTTATTACAGACAATTTGCTATCGATCAGTGCAAATAATATATGGGAATTCGATTATTTTTCAACCGAGCCACTTTAAACCGCTCCCAAGAAAATGTCAGTGGGAGTCCCGGGATAAAAGGTAGCGCAGATTTTTTGTCTAAGAATTTGCTGTCGATCAGCGAAAACTGCATCGAAATCGGCGCAGTAGTTTTTACGTGAATCCCGAACAAACAAACAAACCTACAAACAGTCATGAAATCTATATAGTGTATTTCAGTTTTTTTTTAATAGCTTCAATGTATAGATATGGCATGTTCAGAATTTTATAATATTACTAGCTGACCCGGCGAACTTCGTATCGCCATATTTTCTGAATTCCTAAAAGACTTTTCATGACATAAAAACAAAATCACCAAAATCGGCCTAGGTGATTAGAATAATTCTAGAACCCGATCTCAGCGCCACCTACCGGTTCTAATTGTGAATCTAAACCATCCGGGAACCCACTCAAACACACAAAAACAAAATCGCTCCAGGTGATTAGAAGGACTCTAGAACCCGATCTCAGCGCCATCTACCGGTTCCAATTGTGAATCTAAACCACCCGGGGACCCATTCAAACACACAAAACAAATATCATCAAAATCGGTCCAGCCGTTTAGGAGGAGTTCACTGTCAACACACATACAGAAGAATTATATATATATCTATCTATCTATCTATATCTATATATATATATATATATATACATACATACACACACATATATATATATATATATATATATATATATATATATATATATATATATATATATATATATAGATAGATAGATTATGTTATCATTAATTCCGAAAATGTTGAATTTTAGTAAAACATGTCCGACGTCCACTATTTTGAATATTTGTATTCATATTCAACCTAAAGAAAGAAAGAAAAATTTAATTCAAATGGCGACGTACTTACATGTGATTTTAACAAATAGCATATTTTAATAATTCTACGCTGCGTTTTCATCAAACAAGGTTTGCACTCAGCTTATTGCTGTGCCGGAATTATATCCGGCAATACGCTCATTTTCAGCGCAAACCACTCTTACTGTAAAACCAAAACGAATAATTCTTTTTGTTAAGCTATTTAGTTAGTAAATAATTTAATTTAATTAATAAACAAAACAATGATATATTTTGTTTGTAGCGAAAACTATATATACGTAATAGGTGTTTATAAGTAGCTTCGTAACCGCTATTTTGCTTAGTAATTGATTAAACGTGAGCAATACAAAACCTGTCAACCCTGCCGTCGTAAAGTGGAATATTGCTAAAGTATTATTCGACCTTCGTGTCTTCCATATGTGTAAACTGAATAGATTTAGTTTATTTAAGATGATTTACATCTTTGTATATAATGTAGTATGAAATGTTTTATAACCCAAACGAAGAATAATCAATAATGTTTTAAGTAAGTATATCACAACCTCCTCTCACCTCGCCACACCACGCACGATAGCTATGTCTAGACTTGTATTTCGGCTGTCTACTTAGTTGTTTTTAGGCTATGATATCTACTTTAACTATACTAACATTATATCTTTGAATACTTCGGACCAATAATGTATATTTGTAAAATATATTCTGCAGTTTTGATTTTCATTCATCTACTACAAGGCGGAGATTCTTTGCAATATTCGTGATTATTTCGTGATTAAACTTCGTAAGCCTTCGTCCATACTTGTATCATCGTAACGACCCCATCTTGCTCGAGTTGCACGACAGTTTATTTGAAATATGCACGGACAGGTTGTTTTTTTACAACACAGATAATCAGGTGAATGTTGAATCTAACTTGCAGTAGTACATGCAACAATGTAGTGCAACGCAACAGAGATCGGACCGTCACAATGAAACAGACGTGAACGCAGCCTAATCTCTTTGTGTGACTGATAGCAAATTAATGGTCGGTTCTTATATCTTACTACTCATTCGATTGCCTAAACATCGGTAAAATGTTGACATTACTTGTATGGGGCTTATGTCAAATTTTAACCGGTAGTAGGGCAAATGAACGGTCGGTAAGATCTGAGAAGGAGCCTGCCATAAGACGAAAGTAAGTGGGCGTGCTCTATCTTTGACCGCATGATGATGATGATGATAGGAGTGATCGTGGTCAAACGCGAACCAAGTTATCATAAAAAAGTGTAGTATGTTTCTGTGCTTTACGATCAAATAGCTTTCTATATCTAATCTGGGGAGGTTATAGACTATATAATATGTCGTATGGTCAAATATTTCAGACAGTTTTATGTTAAATATTAATAATTGTTATAACAAGTTCAATCAGAATAAAGTATACTTTTAGTTGCCAACAGCGTGTTACGGTAGTAGTTATTATTTATTTCAAAATGTAAGATTATATTTAAATAACAAATCCAGCCATTAGCACCGATTTAGCTTAAGCGACATTTGGATCTAAGTATGTTTTTTGCAAAAGGTATTTTATACTATTATTTTATTTTAGTAACTTAAATTTTAGTTAGATTAGACTCTGCCGAATCAAAAATTTAATGTCGTAAAACAAAGCAAACATGCTCCCTCACCGCTGCATTTGCTTGTAATGTAACATTTATGATTCGATTTTGAGTATTATGTTACAATGCTGCCTCCTTGACTGACGAGCATTCGCCTGTAATTTGTGATTCGATTTTGACCATTTAGTTGATTCCATAATGTCGAGACGAAGCGGTCGTTGTGTTACAAATTGTACCATTACAGGTTACTCCCTGTAATGCTTGGTTCTCATCCCTCACCGATGTAATGCTCGAATCTGTCACGTTACATTACAGGCGAATGCTCGCGTTGAGGGAGCACCTTAATAGTTAAAATATCATATGCAACAAAAAAGGATGTATGTAGGTACGAAAGTCGCTAACGTTATAGTGGTGGTAAAGACTCAAAATATTTAACACTGTACATTTATTATTTTGATAATGATTTCTAATCGTCTAATGTATGCGTGTATTGTTTAGTGGTAATAACAATCTTTAGCCGCTCAAGTGTTTGCAATTAATTATTAATACCGCGTATGGCGTCAATAGGTAGTATTTGTTGCGTACATGTAAACAATGTAAGAGTACATTGAAATTTTAAGATTTACCTCTTTAAACTGCCTCGTCCTTGCTTGTCTTTAAAAGTTTTTAACTGTTGCGGTACTTCATTTCGCGTATGTACGAACTATCTATGACAGAGAACGCATGCTTTACTTTAATAGCGTGTCTCAGCGGACATTTACACGGGAGCGAAAGTCGAACAATACAATGATGTTTACATTCATTCTGTAGCAGTGTTCAGTACTTGGCTTCAAGACATCTCGGCTCACTTCAAGTGGTACGAATTAGTATCTCAGCATAAAAAAGAGGTTACTCTTACAACACATTATAAAGTCTTTTCTTACTTAACACTATTTTCGTGGATTAGATGTGGATCGCGCGTCAAAGTGCGTTAAACAAACATACATGGCTACAATAATGAGCTCTGCCATACCAGCGTAACAATTTAGAGTATCACCTTAAAATAAGTTTGTTAAAACACGATTTGTAAACTAACTTTCAAAGTGTATATCGGATTCAAATTGTATTGGAACAGGCTTGTGGTGTTAAGGCTTACGTAGAAGTAAACCAATGAATTTTTAACGTCGCTGTTGTACTGTTTGACTTGTATTTATATAATCAATGTAATTTAGTTAATAAGTAGTATAGGATAATACTTGGAATACAAAATTTGCATATATTGATTTGCCATTAAAATTATTTTTAAATGATATCATTTAAGTATATGATTTTTCATCATCAAATTGTTTGCTATCTTAAACTTGATATTAGAAAGACAACGATAGGGTAGTTGACAGATCCACTGACATATTTTTTGTCATCTTACAAAACACCGAAGCCACCTAGATTTTCTACGAGCGTTGCAAACTTTGACATCATTTCTATGATGAGTCAAATAGCGTATTAATTATAGTTTAAACACTAATTAAAATTATTTCTATCAGTATATTGTGAAGTAATGATGAATACATGGTTCTTGAACGCTTTTATGAACATTGTTTTGGAATTTATTGTGATGCGTGTCACTACCCTCATTGTGGACTGCTTGGAATCTCTTTAGAGGGAGGGAGGTTGTATTTAGGGTAGGAGAGTGTAGGTGTGAATATGTTTTTTACAAGTACAGGCCAAAATTATATCAACCATACATCCATATCAGTTTTGTATAATTGTCTCAGAACAAATAAAATATTGTAACCGTGTTTTTATTTTATAAGCACTAGTCACCGCATATTTCATCAAAATGCCGCACTGTTCACTGACTTTTTAAAGAATTTCTTTGAGTTATGTTGCTTTCAATCTATGGTTTTGTTATTTTTGCTTGTTTATACAGGTTGTTAAATAGAAAAAGGGACAAATGTATTTTTAGTCAATGCTTTGGGAAGTGTTGCCTAATTTTATTTTTGTTTCTTCTTTAGGGTAATTTGTGTGATATATATATCAGCATAATATCATAAATCATATAAGTAGTAAATATTCACCAAATATGTATTATATATTTTGTATTCAACATTGTTGTTTAGTGTTTTATAAAATTATAATAAAATAAATGAAAAATTGCTCATACATAGTTTTATTTATTTTATAATTAAGGCACTTTAAATAAATTTATTCTCTAAACAAATAATTGAAGATTTATTTTCAAACAAGACAGTTATTTTCTACGGCAATTAATCGCACTCTCAATTACAATGCGCTACAGCCCATAAATGACCTACAGCTGGGCGCGCGCCTCCTATTATAGGGGAACGGACAGCATATTTGTCACGCTTGTCCAAGGCGGCTTGGCAGGTTTGACACATCAGTTATTTCGATGTGTAGTTTGCATCACGATATTTTCTTTCACTGTTGTTAGCACGTGATAATTGTAACAATGTGCTAACTTAAAGTATAACAATATAAATGAACGTATTACTGTCTTTTACCCTAAAATGGTCGAGATGCAGAGTCTAGCAGTAGGACGTTTTTGGAGTAATATTATAATCGCATTTGGCTTCACAGTGTAAATTCACTTCAACAATATTAGTTAATCAATTTTATAATAAATTCCAAAAGCTTTGCTGGTAAAATTATATTAACTGTAGTTGGTAACAAATAAGCACTAGCTTTTTTAAGTTCTAACAATTTTTTAATTGTATACTTGAAGTTATTCTTCTGGCCCGTCGGTTGGAATTACCTCGAATCCATACTGAAACATAAGTTAAAAAGTCGTAGTCGCTTAGTGGCTAACGGATAAATCTAATTTCAATGAGTGGATTCGAATACTGGTTGGTGAGCAGTGCATGCTCTCTAGCTTAGTCAGTTTTTCTGACATGAGCGTATTGTTACAATTAGGTACCACGTGCAGATAATTATCATCGTATTGAACTGATCACAACGAACAAGTTTACTGTACCAGCTGCTCGCATTTGACTCCATGCAGCGCCAAGCGGTCCAGATTGTCGACGATCCCGAATTTACAGACGGTTTAGAACTTTTAAGACTCAGAAGAGACGTTGGCGCTCGTAAGCGCGTTCTACCGTCTGTACAATGGGGAGTGTTCTGAGGAGCTATTTGGTTTGGTACCTACGTCGCCATTTTACCACCGCACTGCTCACCGGCGACTGGGAGTTCATTCACACTTCCTTGACACCTAGAAGTTATCCACTGTACGTGGTGTTCGCTCTTTTATGCTATACGTGAGCAGGCTATGGAATGAGCTCCCTCCCGCGGTTTTCCCAGAGCGCTACAATATGGGGCTTTTCAAAAGGGCGTAAACAGATATTTAAAGTCTCAACGAGGTAGGCAACGCAACGGCTCCTTTAGTGTTGCAGATGTCCATGGGCGACGGCACCCACTTGCCATCAAGTGGATCCGTCTGCCAGTTTGCCTATAAGCAAACATAAAAAACTTCGTTAATGGTTCGTTGCTATTAAAGAGCACGATTATTTTAATTAACAATTTCAAGATAACTCAGCAAAGAACATCATACCTCTTTAGCATTTCCAATCAGACATTTCGAAAGTAACAAAGCCCTGTCGCATCCATCTTCTCCGTCGGTAACGGGTTCCTCATTTACTGAAAAAGTATGTTTATGAGGTGATAGACAACAGTAAGTGTACTCTCCGAAGTAAGGTCAGGTAGGTTAGGCCCAAAAACAGGTTTGCCAGTATTCGGCCTGTGCTATCGAGTGTTAGATAGGTACCTAAGATTAGGTTTAATTTAATAAAAGATTTAAAATGTGACATGTGTGCTACTCTTTAAAAGTGATTTAGCAGACAAAGACGTAATTTCTAATGCCGGGGCTTCATCTGCGTTAGTGTTAAAGATTTAGGCTGTGGCCGAATGCGTCTTATTTAAAGCGTTAAAAAATAACGGCGTTAACTCCACGCAGTTGAAGCCCCACCTTAGGGTAAGCAAATTACTACTACTAAACTAATAAATAATGTGTTACATATCTCTCTTTTCTTTCACATTCTCTCAATTATTTGGGGTCGGCACAATATGCCTTTACTTTCCACACTCTATTCTGACATACGTCCTCTGTCACACCGTAAATTATCATGTGTGTGCGTGTGTGTGTGTGTGTGTGTGTGTGTGTGTGTGTGTGTGTGTGTGTGTGTGTGTGTGTGTGTGTGTGTGTGTGTGTGCGCGTGTGTGTGTGTGTGTTGTTTAGTAACATCAAAGTATTTCTATACCTACTAATATAATTACTAGGCAAGTGAGTTTGTTTGTTTCCTTTTTATATCCTTGAATATTTTAATACGATTTTCATGAAAATTGGTCGTTTATAGACCGAAAATGACCACGGCATGTTTACCTACTCGGAATATTTATCTTCTCTTCCGCGAGAATTTACGTCAATTTTTTTTAATTGGTCTGCAAAATTGAATGTAGATTATAAAAATGTTTTTATTTTATATATTGACTAAACCATTTCATAGCTTAACATTATATTCTGTTTATGCAAACACTGCATGCATTTTGCGTGAGGTATAGAATATATGAGAATATCTTTATTGAGTAATGCACGTTCAAGGATGTTGAAGTAGTCACAGTATATACGGGATACAGTTGGGTCGTAGATATTAATTAGATTATTAAGAAAATGTTATAAGTACTAAAAAAAATATTTTTAATTTTCTGAAAAGAAAGTTTTAATAAGAATCATAGATGGAAGGTTTTCTTTTACCTTTAGTACAAAATTGAAAGAGTTTCTTGCCGGCTTCAAGTTTGGTAGGATTATCAGCATACTCTTTCTCAGAAAATGCAATGCCTTGCTCTAAGTCAAACATACCTTTGGAATCTAACTACAACATAAGAAATAGACATAGAGATACTGTTATATACTTGATAGTTGGAATGTGCTCATTTCAAGTTTTCTTTATGTTGCGGTCGCACCTCACGCGATAATGTCAAAAATTTAGATTAGCCGAATGCGTCATATTTAAAACGTTAAAAATAACGTCGTTAACGATTAGCCACATTAGTGTATCCCATGTCTATGTTATCTGTCAATATTTAACATCATTAACAATGTAGCATCTCAAATAAAGCATTAAGTGTATCGTCATATCTGCTTGAAACGGCCTATATCTGTAACATTATCGCAGATGAAGCCCTTCATTGAAATAATATAGGTGTTAATAAATCCTGCTGACTATCACATTTCATGTGGCCATACACTACCATTAAATCTTCTTCTCCTTCTGCCAATCCCTGTCCACTGCTGGACGTAGGCCTCCCCAAATTCGTGCCGCATATCCCGTTCTCCCGTCTTCCTCATCCAGCCCCTGCCAGCGACCCTGCGCAGGTCGTCTGACCACCGGGGTGGAGGGTGTCCTACGGTACGTTTGCTGAGACGTGGTCTCCACTTCAGAACTCGTTTGCTCCATCGGCCGTCGGTTCTGCGACAGACGTGATCAGCCCACTATCACTTCAACTTGCTAATTTTGTGAGCTATGTCGGTTACCTTCGTTCTCCTACGGATGTCCTCCTTTCTGATTCTATCCATAAGAGAAACACCTAACATAGCTCGCTCCATAGTCCGTTGAGCGACTTTGAATTTGTGGACCAGTCCCACTGTCAGTGTCTATGTCTCGGCACCGTATGTCATGATGGGTAGGACGTACTGCTCGAAGACTTTCGTCTTCAAGTATTGCGGAATGGTCGATGAGAAGATCTGTCGAAGCTTGTCGAACGCTGTCCAGCTTATCTGGATCCTTCTACTGGCTTCCTCCTCGAAGCAGTGCTTGCCTATTAGTTTTTTTCATCCAAGATAGACATATTCCTGCCCAACCTCAAGAGGGGAACCATCGACGTTTACCGGTTTCGGTATGACATGTTCGTTGAACATGACTATCGTCTTGTCCAAATTCATGCCGAGACCAACTTGTCGGGAGGATTCCTTTAGGCTGTTCAGCTCGTTGGCAAGTTCCTCCAACGTTCTTCTTTCTTCTGCAAAGACGACAATATCGTCAGCCAAGCGGAGGTGGGAGGTATGCTTGCCGTTAATGTTGATGCCCCGTTCATTTCATTCCAGAGTTTTGAAGACATCCTCAATGGCGTTGGTGAACAGTTCTGGGGATCTCACAGCCCCCTGTCTAAGCCCGCGACGTAGAGGCTTCGCCCTCCGGTCCGGAATCTGAACGATCATCTTTGCGGCGTCATATAGACATCTCCACACCCCGATGTATCGCCAATTGATACGGCATCTCTGCAGAGACTCCAGAGAGTCCAAGTTTCGATAGAGTCGAAGGCTTCCTCGTAGTCCCCAAATGCTATACACAGCGTGTGATTATTAAACAAAAAGTCTATCACCTTCGCTTTATATGGCTAATAAGCCATGGGTAATTAAAGGAAATTTCAAAAAATTAGCCATGCGACTAATGGTGGTCGAATAGGCAGTTAAAATACCAGCTGATGGCTATTTGGCTAATGGGTAAATGGCAGAGCCAACTGTCAGCCTATGGCTGAGAAATCGAGGTAGTAGGGCTTAAAAATACTTTCACCGAAAATTGGTTTGAATATGATCCGTTAATTAGTTTTTGAGATATGGAGGACATTAGATCGACTATTATATTTCGTAGCCAAATAACAACAAAAACCACCTCTACGGAACTCCGCGTGGTATGACACGCACTTGGCCAATTTCATTTTCACCGCCTAGTGTCTTTACAAATATTAGATTTTTTTTAACGAAACTGGCAAACTGGCCGACGGTCCATCTAATGGAGATTGGTTTTCGTTGCCTATGTATGTTTGCAACACTAGGGGCAAAGTTAACGCGTTGCTGGTCCTTAGAATGGGATAGACAGCATGGGATAGGAGGGACGGATAGAGGTATCAGATAGAAGGATTAAAAATAGGATCCCGTGGACTCCCCCCTCCTGTTGTTGAAGAGGTTAGCGTTCCCCGGGGGTCCCTCATCAGTGAGAGCCAAGAGTAGGGGTGTCACAGATGTAGTACTTATGGTCGAGTTCCTGTGGCACCCCATAAAAGCGTACAGGAGAGGGGCGCAGGCTAGGTTTAGTGGGTAGTCTGACGGCTGACCATCCCCCCGTCCCACCGCTCGGAGGTCACGGTAAGCATCTGACCGATCAGCAGTCCCACACATCCCTCGGTGTAAAGCCTTCCCACCCAGGCCCGAGGATGGTGTCCCAAGCAAAGACATTCCCCCTGCGTCATCAAAAAAAAAGGGGAATGTAATAGGATGCCGAAGAAGGGACTATCATCTATCCCTTCTGCTCTAACAGCGGCCACGACCGAGAAGATTAGAGGGTATTTATCATTTAAATAGCGGTCGAGCGATGGCGCTGCGTGGAGATCTCGCACGCGCGTGTTATTGTTTACGATGGAGGGTCAACAAACTTCCCTATGTAGGAGGGGCTCTATAAGCCAACGCCGTCAGGGCCGTCGGATATGTCTTTGATTCCCAAGGTCCTGAAATACAGCGTCAAGATGGAACAAAGAGGTTGTTTAGTTGGTAAGTCTGTAATGCCATCGGAAGTCCAATATTGCCCAGATTACACCTTGTAAAAAAGGGGGAATGCAATAGGAGTATGGTTTGGGGGAAGGAGGGAATGAGCAATCGGAACTTTTACTTATCTTATCACGATTAGCTCATGGCTAACCGTTTCGCGCCGATATTCCGTGAAAGCGTGGTATCATATCGAACGAGCCGGCCTAGTGAGATGTGGTCAAGACAATAATTTCAACATGGCTCTACGGCGTCAAAGATTGGGTTAAGTTTGGTACTAACATAAAAATGTGTGTTCTTACCCAATTAGCTCTTCTAAAAACGCATGCACCGATACATTTGCTATTCCTTGATTCGGGAAACTGATGTTGGTGCATTAACTTCATTTCTTCAACTGTCACTGGATGATCTTTACTGCATTCAACGCCTTGGCGAAAGAACCATGCTCTAATTTCTGTATCTGTTCTTGCCTGATATAAAATTGTATGAATAACATATTAAAGTAAATTTTAGTATTATGTATATTTTGCTCAGCAGTGTCAGCTCATATTTCGTTCGCGTTGCCACAACGACGTATTTGATAAAGAATTGCAACGGGTACCTAAAAAAATGCCACCGCGCCATATTTTTCGTTATATTCGTCCATCCCACAGAAACGATGTATCTTATCAGGATAAAAAGTATCCAAGTGTTGACCCGGGTTACTAGTGAAGTAATTATTTAGGAGAGAAGAGAGATTTAGAAATTGAAAGTCTTAACAAATTCTTTTAAAGAGACTTATTTAGTCTAAAAGTAAAAATTTCTTTAAATAATACTTTAAAAAATGAGAAACGAATCACCTCTGGCACCATTTAGTAATTTTATACATTTAGGAGCGATTGTCATTGATACTGTTCTTCTTCCAAGGCTTTTAACATCCTTCATTGGAAAAACATTGGGCACTTATATCATCATTCGCGACGCTATTAGTAGATGTAATTAAGCCCATTATTATGGTGTATAGTGGAAACTTTAGCCTGCATAAGAGTTCTTAATATAACTTTATTTCTCATATATGCGTCAGAAAATTGTAAATGACACTTTGTGAATGGAAGAACTCTGTACATTTTTTTTGGATCATCGTCAATCAACCGTTGTCCACAGCCAAACTTAGACCTCCCTAAATTTGCCCTCATAAGCCAGTCCACCGCTGTCCTAATTCAATTACCACCGATCTTGTGTTGGTCGTCCACTATCCCAGTAAACTATATGTATTTTCTATCCTAGTGAACTATATAATATTTATACTACGGTACCAATTCTTTTAGGGTTCTCTCCAAATATTAAACGTGAAAAATAAATTAAATATAAATTACTTACATAACAGGCGCCTACCATACAAAAACACAATATAACCTGAAAGTACATTTTTGTTACCCTGTATAAATAACACTAAAATTTATTACATTAAACATCCTTTTATATTCGTGTAAACAATCATTAACTTGTCATTATGGATAGATAAAATCCATTGGATCTTAAATCCACTGAAAATCTTAATATGTTTTAAATTACCATTATTTTGATGGAAAAAACTTAAATAAGATTGCCATGGTTATTATATAATCAATAAGGTTGGAATATCTTTGAATGCGGGTAGTTTCACTGTTTCGCAGTGGTTGTGGTCGGGTGATTTTTATTTTTTTTATTGCTGAAGCACAGCAGAGAGGCTGACGGCTCAACTGTGGGATGGAAAGTGGTTACCGTCGCCTATGGACATTAGCAATACCAGAAGTGCTGTCAATGTGCTGCCGGCCTTGAAGGAGAAACTGGAACCTGATCACTGATACCGGAACATAACTCAAGGCTGTTATGGCGGCATACTCTAGACCAGGGGTGGTAGCCATCCAGTCGGGCAGATGCCCTACCACCTGGCTATGGGTTGTTTTGTCGCCTCTTACGACAGGCCGCCCGGCCGCAGGAATTAGTATTCTTTTTCCGTTCCTGCACGGAGAAGTTTTCTAGAGGCCAAAATAGCTACTTTTGGTTCGCATTAGTTGACGTGTACTTAAATAACATGGATTAACGTGGTAGAGCCATGCTGGAATCATTAATATGATTTTAGCTTTTAGGGCTGGCTCGATTGGTGTAATACTACGCTCTCACAAAGTATCGCCGTGAAACGTTTAGCTTTGTTAATCGTGTTTCGTACGATTAGTGAGAGTTCCAATGGCCCACTTCCTTTTCGCCCTATACCATATCTTATTCTAACTGTCTGATCTCCTAAAGGCAGGCAACTCGTTGGCTACTTACACATGGTGTCGCAAACGTCTCTAAGCGACGGTAACCCATTTCCAATACGTGGCCCGCCGGTTTGCCAGCTTCGCAATTAAAAAAGATAATTGGTATAAGACACTGCATAAGGTTCCACGATGTTTTGATACTTGTCATATTCGTAATATGAATCTACGAATATGGCTATTTTAAAAGTAAACTTCGACTGTCCAGAGACTGCGACCCGTTGTATTCCCGTATGCGCGAGCAATAAATAAACCCATACTTATAAGCCGCGCGCAGGTTTGCCGATGACTACTTTCTATTATTGTATTGTATTACTTACTGTTATCGTATATATTTATGTAAAATATACAATAATAAATTAAAATAATACATTTATTGCAACAACTATTTGTGTAACTTTTTTGTCAACCCTACTGACCATCGACGCGTGACATCATGAGGCTATCGGCAAACCTTCTGCGCTCGGGTAGTACGTAATATTTTATAAGTCGATAATTAAAGAGGTAATCTGAAATGAAAGAGTATAACCTAAATTATTTGATGAAGAATAAAAATCTTTGATTTACGTTAAACTGTGTGTTTTAGTGTAACTGCATTTCTAACAACGTTTTATTATTCGGAAAAAGGAGATTGAATCTTACGTAAGAGGGAGGGGACGGTCGAGAAATCTTATGTTTCCTTACGTGGGGGTAGGGAGCGGATCAAAATCGTCAAAATTATCCTTACGTCATTAATGAATGGCCCCCAACACATTTGGAATAGTGTGTTAACACCGGCGCATTGAAACAAGTTAACACAATTGCGCTAGTTTTTAGGCTGTGATATATATGTTCCTACATGTAACGACTACATGATAAACTTAATATGATATTGGGAATCCTAAACCACTCTACTTCTATTCCCAGACGTTAGAGTAATCAAAATAGATAAATCTCAAAAACTATGGCCTGTATAGTCATGCCAGGTCATCATGAACCTGTACAAATATCTACCAAATTGGTTCATTGACACTTCAGGTGATCACAGGGCTGGTTGCTACCTCGGACAACGGATCAGTATGGCGATCCAGTGAGGCAACGTAACCAGCTTTCTGAGTACCTTTCCCATTGTCTTCGATGATAGTCATAAGCCCAGTATTCTACTTTAAGGGATTATAGGTAGAATATAATATAAGTTAAGTTTCCTTCATTGTACTTTCCTACTAGGTCATAATTAATTTCAAAGTTAATTTTTATTGATTTGTTTATTTCCTATTAAAATCTGTCTGCGATTAACAGAATCTTTTCATTCATTACAACCTCATTTCATTACTACATAATATTATTATAAATCACACATGTCACTCGCCTTACATACGTCTAATACTAAATCCTTAATATCTCTATATAAAATCTAAAACCATATAAAACGTGTGAAATCACGAAATAAACACACAGAAATCGAAACATACTTTTAAATTTAATATATTATCAAAAGAAAATCTATGGATGTTGTTCAACAGCAAATGGCTCAAAAATTCGCAAAATAAACATCAAGACAATCGTCACTAATTGATAGATTTTTTGAAAGAAAGGGCACCGATATTGGATGCCTCCCTAATTTTAAGTCGTAAAAATTGGTTTTTCAATATATTTACTCAAAAAATGCATTTACGAAGCCTGTATACTGTGATGTATGTAAATTGCGGATGGTTCTATATTTTGTATATGATGAATAAATCAGTCTTGTTACCACGACCATTGTTTGAGTCTTGCATTGCCTGCCGCACAGTACAGCGAAAAATTTCAAAACTTAAAAATTACGCACCACACAATGGAACGTGTGGTAAAATAGGTTTTAGGTGAAACAAAATGTGTTAGAATTCCATCAAGGAGATTCACATTACGAATATAAATAAGCTGAAAAATGGAACTTCTATGGAAGCGCTTTTATTTAACACATTTGTCTCTCTTTAATACTATAGAGAAAATGCGACGAAAGAAGTAATTCTAATTTTCACCTCGCACAAGTGGCACCATTCACAAATGCGCGCCATTTTCATATTAGGAACGTCAAAGATTCTTGTAACTTTCCGACTGATTTTTATGTTTGTTTTATTATATATTGTACTGTTTTCTCGCAAATTTGAGTATGACACAGGTGCGGTTGTTGGTTTTTACAAACTCGTGACTATGGTAATCCCTCGACTACGTCTCGGGCTCACATTCGTCTACTCGTTTATAAAAACCAACTTAGCGCACTAGTATAATAAATAATTTATTGTGAGTTCTATTTAAATCACTGTGTATGTTAATGTATTGTTACTTTTTTGAATGTGGCATCACGATCTTTATGATTCATGGCCAAGGTCGTACTCGGAGGCTAATCCGTAGATAATAAACGAATTTAGAAACGTTTTATAAACATGTAATTTTATTTATTTCTATCTATGTAACTACAATATAGTTGATATTATTATGTTTTATTTTCGTGCGCAGTGGGATGTGGTAAAAAGATTGCAAGTTAATGGATTATTATCGTTAGAGTACCACTGTAATTACCTCGTGATGGACAGGCGGAAATGGCTGAGTACAGCGCATGTATGATGTATGTAGCTATACAACATGTAGGTATAATGTTATGCAACTATGGGAGAAAAACTGATAGCAAAAAAAGTGTTTTTGCAGTATATTCCTGCGCATGCCTCAAGAGTAGATACTTTTAAAACTATGCTAATGTTAGCACATTCCACTGGTGGGCTTTATTTTCGTCCATTGCATTACTATTTATCTTAAAAATTTAAATGTATTTTATAAATCTATAATCATCTCAATTTATGCACCACCTACATCGCCAGAATAGCATAGAATATCGTATAGGTTAGGTTGCCTCGAAGAGATCGCTCTAAGCGATAAGGCCGCCTATTGTTCTGCCTAAAACACTGTAATTAATGTATTGTCTGTTATTTTGGTAAGCAACAAAGTCTTATATGTATCTATCTATCCTCAATCAATTTCAATATGTTTGCGATTCACTATTTTTTTGTTGCTCGAGTTGAGATGATGTTAAGTAATTTTCAAAACTAGCACATTATTCAAGGCAAGTATGTGTTTGTAGGTACAAGGTCGACGGCTTGTGCCCCTAACCTTTGCACCTGGCTGCTACGCACCCCTTGAAGACGGCCCTGGTATTCACATTTCTCACCATGTTTACCTTTGCATAATTTGCATAGACTGTCAAAGCAGTTTTTAATTTTCTACTTCGTAATTCAAAAGTTGTAGGGGCACACATTTTTACGATTTTGGAAGATTATTTTACAAAGAGACGGATGGATTGTATGAAGTTATGACATGATGATTTGCAGTGTGACAAAGGACGAATGTAGGAAAAGAGGAATGTGGAAGTAATGTGCCGACCCCAAATATTTGGGAGAAAGTGACAGGAGAGGAAGATTATGTTACAAATAATACAAATGCGATTAAATCAAAACATTGGTTTCGTTAAATAAAATAAATAATTTCCGATTAATTTAATATATTTCATGGAAAATAAAAAATGGATGGATTCGCTTCATAAACACACTTAGTCATATGAAACGAAGCATCGCAGATGTCCTTGTGACCGTTCGCTGAAAACAAGAAATAACATTTTTTTATAGCAGTTTTTCAATAATTGCATAGTCATTAAGTCATTATCATAACTAGGAAGCGTATTTGTTTTAATGACTAATGTGTTGTTGGGAATTTCTTGCTCTGGTCGTTTATTTATAATATGTATAATAATATACAATAATAACAGCCCATAAATGTCCCACTGCTGGGCTGGCTGGCTCGGGTCTCGCATTATAGGGGAACGGATAGTATACCCGCCACGCTTGTCACACATCGGTTATCTCGATATGCAGCTTACATCATGATGTTTTGTTTCACCGTTAGCTTTTGGTATTCGTAAGTAAACAACTCAAGAACATTTTTCTTTTGCTCACTGAAGTTCTGCTGCAGTATTTTTTAATTGCATGAGTTCAGCTGATAGGCAGACGGTTCACTGGTGAAAAGTGGTTGCCATCGCCTATAGACATTCGCAACATCAAAGGTGCTACAAATGCGCTGCCGCTCTCTAAAGGGAGACTGGAGCCTGTCTACTAATACTAGAACACAACTCAAGGTTGCCATGGCGGCATACTCTAGACCAGAGGTGGTAGCCATCCAGACGGGAAAATGCGCTACCATCTGGTTAGATGCTAGATTTTTTCATCTGATACACACCTGCATTTTTACAAGTTGTTATTGCAGCTTTAGCTTCTTCTTTTATTTCCTCGGGTAATAACAAGTCGGCTTGTTTAAGTGATTGTTCATAGTTGATCTTACCATTTTTTACCTTAAAAACATAAATCAATACATTTATTTTATCTATTCAGTGCAGGAATGGAGAATTAATATAAATTTCTGCGACCGGACGACGGCTTGTCGCAAGAGACGACAAAACAACCCACTAGGTGGTACATGGTTCCGACACGGTCTAATGGATTTCAATTAAAATTTAGGGATTAAAACATTAAGTATATCATACCGCATTAGCCATCTTCATAATACACGCCATGTAGCATTTCAGATTAGTATCGTCCAAAAACTCGCCCTTCATGATGCCATCGAGTTTTTCTGAAAATTTCAATGAAATTGTTAAGAAAGGTGCTATGCTTACAATAATCTACACACTAAATATACATTGGTTTGACTGATGACTTAAGTCAAAGCATGTTAAGGGCCGCTTGCATAAGGTTGTTTAAATTTATTTAAGAAACACAAAACGCATTTAACACCCTTAAATACAATTAGCGTCTTCCATAACGTAAAATTTGGCGCTAAATATGTTTAAAGAACTGTCAATACGTTTTGTGTAAAACGTATTTAGGCAGTTTAATATGATTAACTAATTTTATTTAAAGGCGATCGTTATGCAAGCGGCCCTTAGTATTTTAATTAAATACGTGTATGTCTTCTATACAAATAAATAAAATTAAAATGTCAGTTTGTAATGTCAAAATAACAGCTTTTTACTATGTATGTGAAAGTATGTATATACGGTACATATCAAAAAACATTATTTAATTTTTTTGTCTATTTGTCTGTTTGTCTCTTCCGGCTAACCTCTGAAACGGCTCGACCAATTTTGACGGGACTTTTACTAGCAGCTAGCTGATGGTATAAGGAGTAACTTAGCCCACTTTTATTTGAGAAAAAAAATTGAAAGCCCACGCGCACGCAGCCGCCGTCGCCTCAACGGAAGGCAAATCAAATTAAATTAAATTCCACTCGGACGAAGTCGTGGGTAACTGCTAATTTATACTAATATATAAAGCTGAAGAGTTTGTTTGTTTGTTTGATTGAACGCGCTAATCTCAGGAACTACGGGTCTGATTTAAAAAATTCTTTCAGTGTTAGATAGCCCATTTATCGAGGAAGGCTATAGGCCATATATCTTCACGCTAAGACCTATAGGAGTGGAGCACCAATGAAGAATATTTCAAAATTGGGAGGTTTTGTAAACAAATTTCACGCGGACGACGTCGAAGGCACAGCTAGTTTGAAATAAAACATCAAGAAGCATAAAATATAGCTTTATGGCTCCAGACAGTAACATGTAAGATTTACGAACTTTTCAGGCTTAGGTTTTTACTGGGGGATTATCATTCTTAGGCCAATTTTCCTATAGCATATACATATATACATACATAAATATATAAACGTAATAAAGAGACATCATCGCATAGTCTCGTACGTGTGGGTGGAGTTGGTTAGAGAGTCGAGTTAAAACTTTCCTCCAGCTTTAACTTGGAGGCCAACGACAGACCGGTGACGTGATCTTGGAACTGAAATTGCATCCTGTACTGGAATCTACACAACGGCTCACGTTCACCAATTTGCGGTTTCCGGTGGTCTTCAATGGCTTCACGTAGGCTGCTGCATCGTTCGACGAGTCTGTGGCGTCCGATGGCCATCTGAGGCCATCTTTAGCTGGCCTTTCTGCAGGTGCAGAGAGTTCGCAACCTCTCTGCTTCGGTCTCGTCTAAGCGCGTGAGGTTATGGGAGTCTTGGGAGCGAGCGTGGAGAGGAATATATAAAGAACCTTAAGAAGATTTACGTGTCGGTCGTTGTCGCCATGGCCGATCGTTCACCGAGCCGCCATCGCTACCAATCTTCTGCACTGAGTGAAATATGGTTTTGGGCGCTATACTTAATTAAAAACCTGTAAGCGATATCCTTTGCAGGCTTCTTCTTCCATGCTTTCATCTCTTAAAGCACTGTACGTGTTAGTAGCAAAAAAAAAATATTTACCATCTTCTACATTATTTTTAGGCTGACAAGTTTTTCTCATCATTTTACCGGAATTTTTCATTTGTTTCATAGTCATCTAAAACATTACAAATTCTAATAATCTATTATGATAAATTAATTGGTTAAATACTAAGTAAGATCCCTGTTGTTAACTGGTAAAATATTTAAAAAAAAACGATTTTAGGATTATCGATCCATGATGTGAAAATGGCTTTGGATGTATGTTCTTACTTCAATGCCTCAGAAATGAACCGTTTGCTATGAAATAGAGATATGGAGGTTTATTTGATGTTGGGGATGATATGGGCTACTTGTATCCTAGAAAATAGAATAGTTTCAGATAGTTAAGAATCCAAAGTTGCTTGTTTTTTAATTTGAATACTAAAATAAGTAGAACTCGTAAGTTTCTCAGAAAAAATAAACACTATTAATTAAAGGGTGACATCGGATTCATTTCATAATAACAGCTACTGATGCTTCATTATGCTGATGATGATGATGATGATGATTGACGCGTTAGACAAAAACATGTTTAAAATGGTTAAACCGTACTTTAAATCATAGATAATTTAATGTTCCGAAACGAATATTAAATTATCTATTTTTTTCTAAATTAAAACACTAACCGCTTCACAAAATATCCAATAAACAAATAGATGAATTATAACTTTAAAAAGCATAATTTGACGACTTTTTACACACTTGTGCTACTTGATCATATCACTATGCTTAGTGAATTGCCTGATCATCTTTGCCATTTTATAATGTAGTCGATTAATAACTCATTAGACTCATTACTAATTATATATTCAATTATGCGTATGATATTGTATTTTTCTTCCGGCAAGGATGTGACAATGTGCCATGGATATTTGTAAAAATCATTACTTTCTTGAGGGCAATAAGTAATACGACAAAATCTGTGATTTTGATGATAAAATGATATTTTTATACGCCTGGCCCTGTCGACAAGTTAGCGCTAAACGAATAGAATGAAAATGCACGTTATCTGATTTAAATTATTTAACAATTAATATATTGGTTAAAATACTTGACCCAAGCCACAATAATATAATAATTTAGTCTTTTAACATCTTACTGCTGGGTTTTTGTTTTTGTTTATCTTTAATAATTTGACATGATGTACCAAATTAAATTGTCTTAATTTAGATTTAAGTATAAAATATTGCACACCGATACCGTTAGAATATAAATGTAGTAACTACTTATTGTAAAACCTTTTATCTTACCTATATTTGCAATAAAATGAATTTGAATTTGGGTTCAGAACTCGCTTATTACAGGGGATCGGACAGCATGCTAAGCTTGTCTCAAAGTTAAGTCTCAAATTAGTAAGCTCGATATCCAAGTATACTATCAGAATCTAATCTCGTTATCGAGGGTCACTGTTACAACTTATTAATTGTAATAATATGAATATTGTGCCAAAACAACTGCAAAAGACGTGTTTATTCTCGTTTAGAATGTGAACACATATCATTGGAAAGAAAAGAGGAAGTAGAGAATAGTCATTATTACACTTTCTCCATGTAAAGAGCCTACATAGAGTAGAATGGATGAAAAGATATTAACAAGAAACAACGTGGTTTCTAATTGGTTGAAATCTCTCTTTAAAAGATACTATTTGCCATCCAAGTCCCCGCTTGGTGACACGGCTAGCCTTCTTTTTTGGGGAAAGTTTTAAATATCATGACAAAGTGTTTCTAATCTATATAAAAGCTTGGTGTGCTAAACCGCTCCAAGCAGTACTTCTCCCCGTGGCAACGATTCGCACTCTACAAAGTGCAAGTCAGACTGCATATGGAGTACTGCTCACATCCATGGACCGGGGCACCCGCCTACTAGACTGACCCCCTCTACTGTATAACGGGGAATGTTCCGAGGAATTGTTTGATCTAGTGCCAACGCCTCACTTCTACAACCGTACAGCTCGCCAACAACGGGATGGTCACCCCCATTTCTTAGAGCTCCGACGCTCAACTACGCAACGGTTCTCTAGAACATTTATCTGGAGGGAACTTCCCGCCACGGTTTTCCCCTTGCGTAATGATATGGGGTTTTTTAAGAAGGGCGTTATAAAATTTCTTAGAGGTCGGCAACGCGTTGGCGACACCCCTGGTGTTGCAAACGTCTATAGGCGACGGTAACCACTTTCCATCAGGTGGGCCGCCTGCCTGTTTGCCTACTTCAGGCAATAAAAAAAATTAATCGTAAGAATTTATGTACGCGCAACTTGAGAATGACTTTCCCGATTTTAATGAAATTTCTTGTGTGTTTGAATGGGTCCCCGGATGGTTTAGATTCACAATTGGAACCGGTAGGAGGCACTAGAATCTGGTCCTAGATTTTTGTTTTTCAGGGCAGGATAACGTCTGCCGGGAACCGCTAGTTTGTAATAAAAATACCTATAGTGTAATGTAATTGATTATCTCTAAATTTCAAATTTTTATTCTCGGTTTGTATTTTCTTATAGATTAAGTAGGATATGCCCGCGACTTCGTCCACGCTTGACTTGAAATTTCCGCGGGATTCCCGGGCCACAAAGTATCGCACCATTTAAAAACGAATATAAGCTATCGTTTTAGGGGAAAATGCGTCGGAATAAGCTAATTTTTATGCACCCGAACGACTTCAAACCGCCCTCGAGAACAGTCCCGCGGGATTCCCGGAATAAAAAGTAGCACAGATTTTAATTCTAAGAATTTGCTGTCGATCAGTGAAAACCGCATCGAAATCGGCCCAGTAGTTTTTACGTGAATCCCGAGCAAACAGACAAACAGACAAAAGTCTAAAAAAATTCATCGTGTTCTCCATCGTTTATATAGTCTATTCCAGATGTTTTTTTTAAATAGCTTCTAAGTACAGACACGGCCCATTTAGAATTTTATAATATTATAGATTTCATACCCTGATTACTTTAGATTATTTTAGATTCAGTCTATTCCTCTTTAAGGAATAAAGAAGCTAGGGTATCTAAATTACATAAATATACGTCCTCTAATTATTGAAAATCATTTCCCTGTAATATGAGTATCACCTTCTTATATTTTTTACTCTTAATGTACGTTCGTGATGTGCTAGTGTTACTCATAATTAGTTTGTGATGATTATAGAAACGTGGCAATAATACACGCGATTGTTACATTGTTCTATAGCATACAACGTTACCACCCTTTTCATGTACTACAATTGTTCTTGGTACCATTATAAGATTCCTTGATTAGTAATTTATTCTTAATTTGACTGACGGCTGGTTCTATATCTTACTAAATGCTCATTTGTCTTACGAGTCGGTAAAATTTGATATAAGCTTCATACATATAGTGCAAACTCTATCAATGGTAGAGTGAAAATATTAAATTAATTAATGAATATATAAAAGTACCTAATAAAAGGATCGATTGAGTTATTAATTTTTCGAAGTTATTGATACAAACGGCATAATATTTATCACGTATCCAGTTATTTCAAACGATATGTAGTTGGAACGCAAACGTAAGAATATATTGCTAATAAACAACTCTTTAAATAATACGTTATAAGTGGCTATCTTTTATTATCACCTTACAGTATTTACTTAAGCGTATGGAAAAATATAACAAACATCACACAATATGACATCTGTGTGTTGATTTTTTTGGTTTCTATTTCCTATTATTGGGTTACTGATGAGTCCGTTATTGCATTTTTTTTTACGAATAAAAGACAAGTGCTCAGACCTAATGGTAAAATCATTAGCATATTATGTGGTATTGACTTTTGCAAAACAAAGACGGTGCCAGAGCGTTGCCAGCTTCTTAGGTAATTTTATAATCCTTTTCATAATTACTCAGTGTTGAATCACGAACGGATTTTTTTATTGTAGAATTCAGCAGACAGGCAGACGGCCCACCTGAGAGAAAGTGATGTAACACCAATCACTGTGTTACAAATGCGCTGCTGCTCTGGTCACTAATGCCGGAACACAACTCAAGGTTGTTATGACGGCATACTTTAGACCAGGGTGGTAGCCATCCAGACGGGCAAATACCCTCCAATCTGGCTGTGGGTTGTTTTGTCGCCTCTCACGACAAGCCGCCCGGCCGCTGGAAATTGTATTTTTTCTCCGTTCCTGCACCGATGAAAACTTATTCCGGTAGGAAGTTAAACAGGTATTTATAGCGCAATTGTGATTCTAGACAACCGTTTAGTTGTCCAGGGTAGACTGTCACACCGTATGTAGTAAATATTTCGCCCAAATGAATTTGAATTTGCCCGCGTAGTGCTTTTCTTTATATAATACCTATAGCGACCAGTAGCGACTTATCACAAAAAAAAACATTTCTATAAAAGTTTGATGTTAGAATGCCTAATTTATACATATACTAGCTGCACCCCGCGGTCTCACCCGCGTGGTGATGGAAAATCGTTATATTTTGGATAATTCACACTATATCTTTATATAGCCGGTGTTATTCTTATGTGTAAGCTATATTATTATAAAGTTTCACCAAAATCCATTCAGTAGTTTTTGCGTGACAGAGTAACAAACATACATCCATGCATACATTCTTACAAACTTTCGCGTTTATAATATTAGTAGGAAGTAGGATAGGATGTAGTAAGTTTTTGGTTATAACTGGAAAAATAAAAATTCATTAAAGATATGTTTGAAATAGGCAAAACAGACCAAACAGCAACAAAAAGATTTTTAAGTTCTCTTTTTTAAGTCCTCTTGTCAGTATTCAAATTCGGTATATACTACATTTTTGCATTTCTCTAGCAGTGTTAGTTTCTGAAGTGGGCTCTGACGCAGATGTCTGAGTGGTAGCAGCAGCAGTCAGTTCATGTCAACTTCGTCGTATGTTAGATGAGGTCTAGGTAGTAATTATACTCTAATCAATAAGAACAACGCAAATGATAATTTTAGTATAAATTACAAATTCCACAAACAAACGAAGCATTGGGCACAACTTGTATTTTTAATTTTATATAATTTCTTAATTAGATATAGTATGAGACACTAATAAGACAGTTTTCAACTACCATCCATGTATATAATTAATCTACCACTACTTAATGAGACATTTTGTCTTATAAATATCCTATTTTTATAGTTTTCTCTCATTTTGATGTTGTTGCTCCAATTATGTACTGCAAAAGAATACAAATATGTATTCAAGTTCTTTCCTTAATTTTTTTGTTGGTCGGTGACTGTTATGCGGTAAGTATTTAGCATAAATTGGCTAAAGATATTATTTACAGTGTTCTCTAATAGTTTTGGCAAAAACTTCCGGGTACCTTCTAGGTACGTCGGTCTATGAACGTAAAAGCCATTTTTCTCAGAAACGACTAGTTTTATATGGATGTTTGACAGGAAAGTGTATTCTATATGCCGCTACATAACGGTGTAGTAAAATTTTAAAAGTCTAAAAATTAGGAATCACCGCCGTAAATGAAACTG
Source organism: Dendrolimus houi (assembly GCA_039645545.1). Lineage (NCBI taxonomy): Eukaryota > Metazoa > Arthropoda > Insecta > Lepidoptera > Lasiocampidae > Dendrolimus > Dendrolimus houi. The sequence continues at coordinate 14,838,635 of CM077132.1, forward strand.
AACACAGAGTAATGAAGTTATCCCTGCCGGCACCTACTCAGTAGTATGTAAGTCGCCGTGCTGGGATTTTTTTATGTCTTTTTATTTTAGATATTAGTCAGAGATATAATAGCCTCTAAAGTTTTTAAAAGTGAATTACCCCTTTTATCTTATTAAGTGGTGATGTATAATTCTGAGACATTTAAACTTAACTTAGAACTTAAAAATACTCTCTGAAGTGGAGATAGACTAGCGAGCAGGTATGCACACTAAAGGCTAGACGATTTTGTTCGTGTCGACGTTTGTGACGCGCACATCTATCATAATAGATCCCATAAGATAACTTTGAACAAGATTAAGGCTAGTTTTTAAGATACAGGGTATATAAATGATTGAATCCTTCCGATCAGAATTCCGTAACCAAATGACAATAGTCAAACAGTTGAAGGTGCCTGAGCCGATACGCATTTGGAAGATTTTTAAATTTTATTGTGTTTTCATTTGAAGATGACGAGGCAACAACTAAAGAAGTCTGGAAAAATCATGAAGAAAAGCTGCATGCCGAAGAATGATGTGACTGAAGGTAATTAATATTTACATTTTACAATGAGGTTTATCGCGCTTTTGCCCGCTTGTACATCGATTTCATGTTCTGCGAAAAATTGCCTATGAAACATAAATGATTATCCGAGAAAAAATCTTCGATCTCTCAAGTTTAAAAAAAAGAAATAAGTATCTATACTAAATATTCATAGTAGTGAGAAGAAAGCAATAAACATAAAAAGCTTTCTACACGGCTTCGCACACGTAGACTTTCGATACTTATTACTAAGAAGCTATTTCATTCAAGCTTCTTATCGAAAGTATGTTTATAATGTTTTCCTTATGATTGATTCATTCCTAAGGCCGTAAAGAAGAGACAAAAAACATAAAAAAGTCACTTTCACGTTTATATTTCTTTAAACGTATAAATAAATAAAGTACGGACTTAAAAGTAAAATGTATTAATTCAAATTTTAATATGGATGAAATCGCAGAATTATACATTGAAATGTACGTTTTTGCAGATGAAGTGGGAGAAATAGAAAATGGGAAATTCATTGAAGAAAAGAATGTCATGTGTTATATTGCTTGCATCTACACAATGGGAGGTGCAGTGAGTAACAAGTTTATTCTATTGAAAAATTAAATAGAGTGTATATATAGGTATATAATAAGAGTCCCATAGCTATTTTGCCCAATATGGGACTCTTAAAAAAACATCTTGTCCAGTCATTCCTTAATCTCCTATCAGATATTAAGATTCAAATTGACTGATTTGGTCTGAATTGTAATTTATTTATTAACTTCTAATATTTACTTGTTTAGATTTTATATTGAAATCCGTGGCTGATTAAATAAATAATTACCTCTAACCCAGCAGCCTAACGATAGCCAGAGAGGCTCTTGCTAGGCTGCTGGGTGAAACCAAATATAGAAAGCGGCAGTACTGGATACGGCATTAATTGTGAGGAGATTCCTTTCTCTGGAGCCCTAATCACCGGTAGCTTGGACCCCAGGCCTCGCTGCCGGCGGAGATAAGGACTCTATTTTTTCAAATTAATACTTTATTTAATGTATTTTTTTATAAAATAATTTTTGTTCCTGTCTGATTATTTTAAAATCTTTATAATTATTATCTACTAGCGTTTTCCCCCGAGGCTACGCTGCGTGAAAATCGCTAGGTAGTTGCTCTACGTTACTTACATAAAAACTTGATTAGGTTTGTTTATTTATATATAATCATTCAATTAAAATTTATCTAACTAATGGTGAAAATCGTTTAAAAATATTGTATGCACATACGTTATTTGTCAATATTTAACATCGTTAACAATTATTAATATCAATATAATTTCATTAATAATTAATAGAGGTAGTGCCGTTGTCACCAAGTCAGGATCTGGTGAGTGGATTCCAGGGAAATCGAGAGTCATCCTTATAAAAGAATGCCGAGCGCCTTCATTCTCAGAAAAAAAAGATTGTATGCGCGTGCCTGTATTACATTTTCTATAGGCGCTTAATTTTTTGCATGCTTATTACGCGATTTCTCCGTCAATTGCGGGCCGATTTTCAATTTTTTTTTATTCGATTGTCTATACTTTCGAATTAGTCCGATGGTCAACAACTCACAATCTGATGAATGGATCCCAGGGAAATCGAGAGCAACCGTTGGTGACGAGCGTGTTCACCGTAGAGTGAGATTTCTACATGCGCTTAATATATTATTTCTAAAACTATTCAGGTATTTGCGCAACTAAAAAGTAAAATATATTTTTAATAAAAAAAACAAAACCGACATTACATTAAAAATAAATATTTAGCTGACTTCTTTCTACAACATCTTGAAGTTGGTGTGAAGTAAAGCATTTTCCTATTGGGGCTAGCCTATTGGGGAACAGGAATGGGCACTTCGGAGTATACCAAATAGTGGTCAGATGATCCCAGAGGAGCTCTGACCGAGATTTGGCAGTTCTCCGGGTGTGTGGTCTGCATAATGTCTAAGAAAGAGGGCTCGTGGTTCACTCTGTGCCGTATACGGGTAATCCCCGTGAACAATTAAATAAAACCATAGGCGAGAACAAAGTCGCGGGCAGTAGTACCCGGCAGATCAGTCATCGGAGAACCCAACTATTCAGCATGGTGAGCGTTAGTCTCCAAGGATGATTACCTCTGCGGAAGGGTACAGCCCTAAAAGTCTATTGGTCGCGTCTTGGACACGGCCAAAGAAATGAGCTATCTCGCATTCTTTGCTGTGGGACCTATATAGGCACGAGTATACTCGGTGGAACCACCGAAATCGACCCGCCCAGGCAAGGTAGATAGGTTCCTATTTTCAAGGCCTTGGAGACGGCGGCAACAAATATTCTCACGCACATATAAGCAAACCCCGGCTTTTGCAAGGAATTTATGTTCCAGACTGTAGCCGGGGTAGTGTAGACATGATGTGTCCGCGGGGAGGATATTTGCGTCTCTGTTATAAATAGTAAGGCCGGCTTCGTCGTCTCGAGGTGCTGATGGACGGCATTAAGATTGGCGTGTATGCCCCTGATATTGCAGAAAGGTCGCCCGGAATTAGTGTTCTTTCTTCGTTTCTGCATACATTGATTATTATATTATGAATGATGTCTCACTTTCCTACTTTTTTCAGGTTAAAAATAATAAATTAACCCTCGACTTAATGCTAAAGCAAATAGACACAATGTTTCCAACTGAAGTGAAGGATGAATTAAAAGCAGCCATTAATTCATGTAAGGATACGCGTAAGTATTGTGTACATTATTTTTTCATCAAGTAAGAAGTAGTAGAAGTAGAAGATACACATCAAGTATTTAGTGTGTGTATGAAAATTGTTTACAAAGCTCAACGAACGTTTACTACCGTACGCGCCGCACGCAAGTGGCGGGCGGCACCAGCGCACCGCACATGTCTAATCCGAACTAATTTCAACAAGATTTTTAACTTCATACTTTTTCATTCTGCGGTAATACTTTCTTCTTGAATCTTCTGTGCATTTTTGTTAGCTATCTTTCAGACTTTATCTTCTCATCCTGTTTTTCCATGTAAAATTTCTTGTTATCAAATTTTTCGTCGTCGCCGCGTCTGTTAGCGAGTCAGTCAACCATAACCAAAAAGCCATCAGCTAATTCTTTAGCCGCCTCATGAACTACCATATTACTGTTTATCTCAAATACGACGATATGCCTGACACATCCCATAGAACGTAATTTGTAGCAACATTTCATACTCGTCCTATGAATTAGATAGATAAATAGATAACACTTTATTGCTCACTAAATATATAATTTCAAAAATGTATAATTACAATATTGTCATGGTAGAAACAATAGGCGGCCTTATTGCTTAAAGCAATCTCTTCCAGGCAACCTAACTTAAATAATTTAACCTAATCTGGCGATGTAGGTGGTGCAGGTTATTAGATAGATCATAAACAAACATACTTGTAGAAAGAAGTCGGTTAAATATTTATTTTTGGTTTTTAGTGTGAAGTCGGTTTTGTTTTTGTTAAAAAAGTATTTTTTACTTATTATTTGCGAAAATACTTCAATAGCTTTAGAACTAATGGTCTAAGAGCCCGTGAACAGCTACCTGTATGTATTTGACCAGACCTGAGTTTTTGTACACTGAGGCCCCTGCCATGTATGAGGTGGGGACTCATTAAGCTCATAGTGGGGGACGCGACGAGCGCTCAGGTAAGACAGGTATCGATTTTTGACGAATTTTAAATCCATTTGACCACGTCTGCCGTTTTAAAATTTGAAAATATATGACTGTTATTAACGGAAAATAAGAATGGCAGACCATTATCGCGCATTTTACTTTGTAGCAGACAATTTTGAAAATGCAAAAAAATTCTATAGTGATTGACTAGATCTGCCATTGCGGCTAAACATGCTCGCAATGATTTTTAAGTTACTATCTGTGCGCAGAAGGTTTGCCGATAGCCTCATGATGTCATGCGTCGATGGTCAGTAGGGTTGAGAAAAAAGTTTATATAAATAGTTGTTGCAATAAATTTATTATTGTATGTATATACTTTACAGAAGTATGTACAATAATAGTAAGTAATATAATACAATAATACCTAGTAAGTAGTCATCGGCAAACCTGCTTATCGGTTTGCCGATGCCTAACGGCACCGGCAACCGGCACCGGGCCAACCGGCACTACCCGGTTGCCGGTACCGGCTATCGGCGCGCGGCTTATATACCTATGACACATCAGCGGAAAATCCGCCGAGTGATTCAGCGCCAGGTCAACGCCGATCCTTCAGTCGCTGAACTTACCTGACGGTATGTTCCCCAGGTGTGTCGCTAGGCTTAGTCAGCTGGCGAATTGATGGTGATGGCTGATTAGGCTGGTGTGCATAGACATTTGACCGACGGTTGAAATAAAATAATTACTGTTTGGGCAACTTTTAGTGTTCACCACCACATAGTCCATGGTTATCTATGACAAAGAGTTAGTTAACTTAAACAAGCATATAAAGGCTGTTTATATCTTGGTAAACTTTAATTGGATTTTTATATGAACTTTGTGTTGTTTGTTTCATGTAGATTATTATCATGTATTATTCCAATAATGCTACCGTTGTTTGACATTTCAATTATAATTCTTGTGTTTATTATTTAGTAAAATGTTGCTTACAATAATGGTAATGGAAGAAACATGAGAATTGAAATAAATCTAAAAAAACTACATTTTAATGGTTTTAAGGGCAGTAATTTACACTCATTTAAAAAAAAAATAGTTTGGTTCGCTAACTGGCCAACTCAGCTTACTTATAAACAAAGCTAGAACACAGAGAACATGGTTGCTGAATAGCCTTCTTGATGACAGCATGCATTATATATAGACATTGAGTACATAATAAATTAGAAAAAAGAGAAGAAATAAATAATGAAGTTCAATAAATAATTAACAAAGAATGTGAAACTTCTTGATGTTCTTAACCGATGCATTGAGGATATCGAGCTGGTGGCAGATATTATTGTAGGCAGTACAAAGACGGTAGAGTGGTGAGTGTTGACAGTACACCGTGCGACATGCTGGTAGAGCGAATTTTAGTTTGTCGAGAAGTTTGGGGCTGTCAATTTTGCTGTTCAACACTCATCCCAGCCTATTCGCATAAAACTACCTTTTTTTAAAAGATTTTCAAGGCTAATGATATCAGACCAGTTGACGTGAAGCCATTTTCATTTCTATAAAAGTCATTGGTGTAAACTTGTGAAAATCGAGCTCGCTGCAAGTATACTTGGATCAAACTCCGTTGTCCTAATTTTTTTTTCTGAATTCGGAAAACAGACAGACGACCATGGTGAAGACGACGATGGTAAATGGTTACCGTCGCCTAAATCCGTTTCTAACACTAGAGGCTCAATTCTGCTATTTCAAAATATTTTCGAAGATATTCAAAGTACGATTCCATTGTTATAATGTCAAAAATTCGTATTCTGCTAAATCCACAATATCTTGTCAATCTCGACGCGGCGGAATAATAGTAGAATAAATTAGTATTAGCATTAGCAGAAATGGCGTTAGCCGATATGAATATTGAAAAGCTAGGTACTACAGAAATTTAAACAATTATTTCGCGAGTTTTCGCTTATAAATATTTTTAAACATAGAGTGGCGTGCGACGGGCTCTCCATTGGACTTAACAGAATAACGAAAGCAGGTAAATTTAGGTTTAAGACGATAGTCTCTGGCGATTTTGTCGAGTTCCACAATACGAGTAGCGTCAGGGTATATCAAGTGTACTCGGTACAAGCTTAGTTCGATACCTTGTACAATTTGTTTAGGAAAATTACACATACGTTTATTACGTTACAAGAAGATTTTCAATTTTGACGATGTGAGACCAGTTGATGCCGTTGTATTTTTATGAAGTTGGCCCAAGTATACTTGGATCTGATGTCGTTGTTCTAATGTACTAGAATTGGTACTATACAAGTAGCGTCCGAGTGATTATCCAAGCACAATCGGCCCAAGTCCATTCGGTCCAATTACATTCGGTCCAAGTGCCTTCGGTTCAAGTACTTTCGGTCCAAGTGAATTCGGTCCAAGTGCTTTCGGTCCAAGTGTATTCGGTCCAAGTGCATTGGGTCCAAGGGTTTCTATACCTCCTAAAAATCGTTTAAATAATTACACATACATTATTAGGTATGTCATTGTTATTTTCTTTTTGTTTCAGTTAAAAAATACAAGGATGTTTGCGAGTCTTCATATTACATGGCAAAATGCACCTATGACACAGCACCGAATGTCTTTATCTTCCCTTAACAGCGATTATATATTTTGTAAAATATTCAATTTGTAATGGATAGGTAATTCTAATGTACAAACATTGTATTCAAATAAAGGTTTTTCAAAGCACATATAATAATTATTATTAGGAGTTCATTCATAATATTTCAAATATGTATACAGAACTTCAAGACTTCAGATTAATACGTAAAAAGTAATATTTGTATTCAAGATGAATATTTGAGCGTAATTTGCTTCATTGTTGATCGACAAATAAATATCATGAGATTATTTTTTTACAAATCATGTTACACAATATTATTTTTAGACGTAAAAAAATCGGCAAATTATTCTAAATTCATTTCTATTATATCATCAACAGTAAATTATATACACGCGCTCACTCGCCCCCCCACACGCACACACACACAAGGGCTGAAACACACACTTACACACGTTAACATATTAAGACAACCGTACTAACGAACAATAATAGAAAAATAGTATATATTTTTCCAGCATGTTGTAGCAATCTGTAATTAAGTGTGCACTTAGTCTAAGAACATAGTTTAATATAGACAGATGTATATATTAGTGTAACACTTGTTGGTTGTTCCTAAAATACTAAAAAAATGTAGGTTTGCTAACGAAAATTCTAGTTATAAGTGCAAGCCTATAATCTACGCAGAGTGCGTCTCACGTAACAAGCCCGCGGCAAAAAGTGGAACTAGTCACACAGATCAGCCCAGCCACGTTATGTCGTTTTTACCAAGTGTTTTAATGTAAATGTTACATTATATTATTATCCTATTTTATAATGCTATTAAGTCGGTAACTTTCTAAAATAATTTTATCTTTCTAGCATTCCGTTGCGCGAACGTGTAGCGCCACGTCTGCGTGACTTATTTCGTGTGCCAGAGTCTAATGTTCAAGATTTCTTTCAAATGTAATCGCAGAGTACAATATGTATATTAAAAAAATCATTTTAAAGAAATCTGTCACATTCTAAACGAACTGTCAAGTTATCTTCTGCGTTGCTGCTGTTTTGTTGCCGCGCCATTAGTTCGCGCCTATGGCTTCTCTATTTAACTGTATAAGGCTGCAAATTACTTGATTATATATGATAAGCGTCTGTAACCTCCAGCTAGGTTTCTGAGGTTAGTAGTTATGAGTTCAATAACAATTGATTCCATAAAGTTACGTAATAGATAAACTTATTTTAAATGAACTGTTTATAATATTTGACGTCTTGTCACTATTATGCCGTTGCTCTACACGCGTTAGTGTTAGTGACTGTGCCAGTTGGTTCTTGTTTATAGCGTTAAAAAAACGCCGTTAATGATTATCTACACTAATGTATACACATGAGTTATCTGTCAATGTTTAACGTCATTAACAAGGTCACATCTCAAATAACGCATGAAACCCTTGCTACACCTGTATTTATATTATTAACGGCATCTGTGTTTGAGCGGGCTAAGCCTTTGACAGCCTACCTACCTCACAGCAACGCAGAGATTCTGGGTTCGATTTCTGGCATAGTAAATTTCGGAAACGAATTTTCTCCGTTATTTACTATGGTCTGTCAGGGATTGGCCCTAACATAGTCCGTTGTATGTTACCTACAACACAAACGTAACTTGCTTAATTTGGGGATAATATACAATATGTCTGCTTGTTTCCTGCAATATTTTTTTTATATTGCAGGAAACTAGGACTATTTAGGACTTACAATTGTTTGTCGTCAAACCCATTAATTTAACAAAATATCTAAAATAACTCAGTTATGTAACATCTGATTAAATGCTATTACTAGTCATTATATCTTTCAAAATTACAGGTTCTCAAAATGTAGGCGTTACAGTTTATGAAACTGGTGACTGTATAAATTTAGGTAACTTTGAAGTATAATTTTAGTATTTTTGGTTATTCGACACAAGGAAAACTCACGTAATCTGCTTTAAACAGTCAACTTCGATAATAATTTAAATAAAATCAGTAATAAATTAAGACAGCGTGGTGTAAAATTAAATTGTCTATAAAAGGCAGCATTTTGTTTTGTAGTTGAACGAGTCAACTAAAAGCAAATAAGTCAGTTATTTTATTATTTGTATGAACAATGTTTTGTTTAATAATGTTATTAGTAATTGTTAATTTGAATTTATCACATGCGGTAAGTTCTTAATATTAACGTCGTTTTAATTCAAATATTTCGTAAATTAATTACTACAGTTTTTTTAAAAATAATACTCACACATACACACACACGTACACATACGCATACACCGCACTGCACTGCTATGCAGTGGTATACCGAGAGGCATTTATCAACGCTCTCTTTATTTGCTCTTCCCATATCTTGCATTCCAAAACAGTATTTAATTTTTATAGTTATATCACATTAAGTTCCTATGCGACATAGCTCGCAAAACTCAGGAATCTGAAATCTCAGTGGGTCGGCTACGTTTATCTCAGGACCGATGGTTGATGGAGCCGATGAGGCTGGATGAAGAAAGTGAAGGATAAGGAAATGTTTTTTTTAGAACGAAGCTGGCAAACAGGCAGACGGCTCAGGTGATGGAAAGTGGTTATCGTCATCTATAGACGTGTGCAACAACAGTAGCACAGACAATGCGTTGTCGGCCTTTAGGATGAGATAATGAAAATAGAATAAGGGGGTGCGATAAAGGAATCAGACAGGAGGAGTAGGATAAAGGGAATGAGATATGGGATCGGAATACGGGGATGGGTCAGGGAAGGTGGAATAGGGGGAGGAAGAAGTGGGTCATCGGAACTCGTCATCGCATGAAACACGGTATGTGTTGCAATTTGGAGAGGTTTATGCCTGTCAGCGATATAGGAGATTAGCTGACGACGATATGATATACATGGAATACTTAGTATTTTATGTAGGTTATGAATTCTTTCTAAACTTTTAGATGACGAGGGCTCAGGTAAAAAATACAATGACAATGATGAAAAAGCAATGCCTGCCTAAAACAGGTGCCACTGAAGGTATGCAGTTTTCTGTTTTTCTTCTATTTGATACTATTTGCAGGTGCTGACTTTATTGGAAACAAAGTAAAGAAAATTGCAATCGGTGGATTCCACCATTCCGCCTTAGACAAACGTGGCAGGTTTATTTTCTGTTTCTACATAATGCCAGAATACAGCAGGATGATGCTTAGTTGAGCACGTTTAATCTATACTATAATAAATTTATAAATGGTTCGACTTTCACAATGCATTTATAAATGTAAAAAAAATCAGGAGATAATTCGGACTAGCAGATTTCGAAAATGAAATTTTTAGAATTTTTATCTGCCTGTCTGTTAAAGCATCACATGAAAACTACTGAACGTATTTCAATGAAATTTGAAACGGAGCTAACTTATATCACGGGGCGTAAACTTACGATACTTTTTATCCCGATAAATAACGTCGTTTCCGTGGTATAGATGAAAATAGCGAAAAAGATGGCGCTGCGATCGCATATTTTTTTAAAACTACAGAACGTATATAAACAAAATTCGATACAGAGTCGGCTTGTTTTTATAGAATAGACGGATTAACTAAACAGATAGCGCTGCAACCGCGTTTCTTCAATTTACTAAGAAATACCTACGTTGGTATAATGAACATGTCATTAGTTGTATTACTTCAAATCAGGTTGGTTTCGACTCATCTCCGTGTTTTGTTGGGCAGTTGTCTAGAATACGTGGACTTAATTTTTTGTTATTATTATATGTGGAAACCCGAATTGAGTTTTTGTATAAGTAAACTGGGCACTGTTAGACACGCGGCGCAGCCGCGGGACAAACTCTGGTTCTTATATAACTAAACATTTAATTGTCTGTTTAGAGCTTAAAACTGATTATAATAGATGACATCGTTACCATACCAGCACAAAACATACTTAGATGAGGTAAAACAAAGATGAACCGTAGACACCACCCTGTGTCCTATTAGTAGTAAAGTTGCGAAAGAATGTTGATTGAAACCAAATTGAAGAGACTGTTTCCACGATTTGACACTCTTACATACACTATGCGGTTAGCTGCAGTCCGGTCAGTCATGCGGCTGGCATAGACGACACCTGCCTGACGTTCCAGCCGACACAAGTCCTCTCGGAGCACGGCTGTTTCGGGAGGTACCTGTGATGTCTTGGCCGAGCAACCGAGCCAACGTTAGGGTGCCATCATTGTGACACCGGCGACGAGGATACGGTGCTACAATTACCGGACTCGACCTCTCGCTCCCTGCCGTGGTTCGCGCTATGGTCAGAAACTCAACCGGATGGGACGCCGTCTCCTCCTTTTGCGAGCTTGTCATGCGGCTGGCCACAAGAAAAATTATGTAAAACTGATTTCTATACCCAATTTGCGACGGCTGTGAAGTGTGTACAGAAATCAGTTTAACATAATTATATTTTCTTATCTGCACCCAGAGCTGGACGGCTGAACGGACCGGACTAGCGAAGAAGTGTGTATTGGGGCTAAGATAAATCTTAACCTATTGTAGTATATAATAATATTTGTTTACTTCTATTAATATTATAAGTCTAGAAAGTTAAAGATGATAGGTAGATGGATTACTCTTTCAGGCAAAAATTACCAAATAGATTCTGATAAAACTTGACAATAATATAGCTTTATACATCAGAATAATAGGTACGGTACACAGGCTATAATTTATAAAGATATTTTTTTAATTTGCTAAAATAAGTGTTCATCATGCGCTAACGAAGTCGTATTCACAGATAGTGAGGGATAAAAATGTAATGTTACAAACATTTATATTATTACATTACGATCTTTGGCATCTTATATCCTTAACACTTTGGTAAGTTAACAAATAATATTTTGTAATCATTAGATAAAGTTGCAAGAATAGATGAGGGTGTTTTCATCGAAGAACATAGTGTTATGTGCTACATTGCTTGCGTCTACAAAGCCATTCAAGTGGTGAGTTCAATTTAATTGTAGAATTGTTAATCTTTAATTACGTATTTAGTTGAAAGTAATTAACCGATTTCAAAAGGAGGAGGTTCTCAATTCGTTGGTATGTTTTTTTTGCTTCCAGCACCATACATAACAAATTACCGAAAAGTATATTTTATTAGTATATTTTTCCGTTTTGCTCTGTCTTATGCTCTGTCTATAGTTGTGCAAATGTGCATAGCCATCATGAGTTCTTGGCTATAATTGTATAGCTATAGCTACAAGAACAACAACAACAAAAATACTCTTTATTGTACATCAACATAATAAAAGTAACACACTTTATTGTCTTTACTAGTTATAAGGTAGTACAATGGGAGGCCATATTGCTTAAAGCAATCTGTTCCAGGCAACCTTTGCCAACCAAAGATCTCATTTTAAATCATTAACCTGTAATTTTGTTGTTTATGATTTCTGATTTATTATTTCCTGTTTAGTCCATCATTATTGTCTTGTTTTTTTTTAAAAACTCTACGGACTCGAGTTCCGTACCCTTTTATACAACTTAATTTCTATGAAAGTTTTTAAAGTTCATACACGCTTATTGTTTATTTTTGTTACTGTGTGTGACATTAATTTAGTGATTTTTATGTTGTAGTGTACCTTAAGAATAACTTATAAAATATTTTTTTCTCATTTTAATACTAAACTTATACTAATGTAGAGTGTATCTGTTTCGTGCTGGTGTTGTGAGGAAGTGCATGTGCAGTGGGTGCCTTATGTCTATACCTATATATATCTTAACTAGTGCCATGTGTGTTGTTTTCCTTTCTGTGCCTAGGTTATTAATTTTTAGGCTCTTTGTGTGTCTTGGTTTGTTTATGAATTGTGCGTGTAATGCAATGCGGTGGTAGTGCGCGTTGGTGTATGTTTATAAATATTGTCTTGTTTAAAATTGTCCTGTAATTTGATATGGATGTCTTACCTAATCTATCATATTGTTACAACTTAGGCTCTGACAAAAAAAAATTCCACATACAGATCTGTAAAAGCACATTTTATTACCTGTCGGCATTTGAACTAATTGTAATCCTTTTACGATCATCTTCTTTGTTCACTTATTTATTGGCATACGTTTCTAATTATTGTGGAGAACAGCCTATTGTTCTATTATACTCGTTTACGGCCGCTTATAGGCTACATCATTAGCCCAGTGTTGTGGATTACGATTACAAGCTAATTCTAGGAAATTGAATCGACGTTGCTGGGCGGGCACATTTGCATTTGTGAAGTATAAAACGACGGCCTGATTGAGAGAGCAGTCAGTTGAGCGAAAACTACGATCAAGTTGTCACTGGTGTACATTCGGGAATCGAATATTGACGGACTTTGCGCGTTTTATTGAATTACGACCTTCTGCATTACGTTTGGATTTGTTGTGTTCGGTTATATTTGTGCCTGTGTTATATTATACGTGTTTGTATAGTTCTAATAAACTCTATAATAATTCTAACGGCATTTTAATTCGAGTCCCGCTAACTCGTAACAATATCTAATGATAGAGACGAAAGTTTATTTTCAGATTACTTCTACAGAATATCTCAATAATTCACACGCGAAGTAATAATGTGTCCTTATTCAAGTAAATTAATTTTTCATAGTATATCTTTTCTTAGCTTATGTGTAGCAGATTTTGCTTGAAATTTTTGCCAACCTCTTAGGCCTAGTAATTTAAGTGTTGGTCGTTTAGCTTACAGAACTCAGAGGCCTCAGCTTCTGCTCTCGGTATGATAAATTTTGCAATTAAACTTTTCGTTATTTCATCTGGTCTAATGTTGCTGGGATATTAACAAGTACCTTTCTTAGATTGGGAATATACGATGAATATTTGTCTGTATAATCTGTTTATTTCTAGTCTCCCTACACACTGTATTGCTTTTTAAATATTAAACTAATTTATATCTCACATTAAAATATTTTAAGTCTTTCTTATACTGTTAACTGTAAGGATTTAATATTTTCTTAAGTTTTCACAACCAGAAAGAAAGAAAAACTTTATTCGAAGAAATAGCGACGTAATTACATTCCTTATACATTATTATACACAGAACATATTTTGAGAATTTGTACGCCGCATTTTCAGCAAATAAGGTTTGCACTCAGCATATTGCTGTGCTGGAATTATATCCGATACAACGCTGATTTTCAGTGCAAACCTTCCTTTTAGTGTAAGACCAAAACGACCCAATTTTGTTAATTAATTAACTAAAGCATTTATAAGAAATTACATAACTGTATTCTGTTAATACATTAAGTGTCTTTGCTGTTTGTTTAGGTTAAAAATGATAGACTCGACATGGATTTAGTATCAAAACAAATCGATTTATTGTATCCTCAAAATATGAAGGAACCTGCTAAAAAAGCTGCTGGCCAGTGTGTTTCAATCCGTAAGTATTTTTTAGCATAAACGGAACAATTAGTATTGTTGCTTCCTTCCCTCTGTAAAGTTCTGCTTGTTTTGTTGCAGTAATTATTCTCATATATCATTGGATAGATTTTAAAAGTTAAGTCTATGTTCTTCAATAACTTTTATATTCAATATATTGGGAAGAATTAGTTTCAGAAGTCATAAAAATTGTATTCTTCCGTCTAACTTCTACTACATGGCGATAGTTTCTGGAAAAAAAATCAACAAAAATTGGTGGGAACTAGGTTCGCGGTAGTAGTTTTCAAGACATCTTTTAGAAACGAATGAACGGATCTGTATCGGGTCTGTGGGATGTTGTTTATTAAAAACTTTTTTTGGCTGGGTGACTAAAAGTGCACCAACGGATAGATGAATGGACTTTACAATTTTGTAATATCATCTCTCTCTTTCATAAATAAGGGCCCTAATAAACTCTGAATTCCTTTTACTCATACTGAAATTCGTAATTAAAGCTATTTTTAATTTTAACTAATCCAGAAATTGGTTTGATAAAATTGTACCATCTTTACGTCATTTTGGTTTCAGAGGATAAGTACAGCGGCATGTGCGAAGCAATTTTCTATGCGACGAAGTGCTACTACGAAGCCGATCCATCAAATTTTATTTTTCCTTAATTCTCCAGAACCAATTTATATGCAGTATTAAAGACAATTCTTACACTACATATGTAATACTTACTTATTGGAAAACTTGTAACATAAATAAAACAAAATAAAAATAAATAAAATAGTAAAAACGCAAAGTCGCTTTCCGCGTTTGCTTGTATGTATATCCACTAACTCTTCCTAATAAGAGGTTTTCACCTTCAGTTACATAATTTTTCAAGGAAGGTTTATATAAAATCTTGCCCGCGGTTCGCTCGCGTTATATAAAATTCTAATTAAGTTTTTATGTATGTAAAACAGACCTACTTGCTAGGGTTTGTCAAACTCTAGTATTGCTATATCCAAATAATAATAAGGTCAATGTGGGTAAGTCCGTCAATGGGGGAACATCGTACACCTGTCGATATGTCCACGTTTGAAGAACTACGGCGATGCCAAATCAGTCGGTAATGCTAAGTTGTTGTTGATGGCGTCAAATTCCGTTTAAAAGAATAAAACGGTCTTTTTCATTTTTGGTATTTGACAAGTTGAAAAACGAGTAAGTGGTGCTGTAATTATACTTTAAAATAATTTAAAAAAAGAATATGTTTCAATTTTCTGTTGAAGTAAGTGTATAGTTTATATTATGTATTTTTATTTTATTGTATTCAAATTTAATTAATATCAATATTTACAAAAATATTAATTTTAATGAAAAACTAATCTTCAAACTCAAAATGAGAGAAGACCATCTAGTAGTCTAGGGAAAGTTCGTCCTGTGCCGATCTTGCCCCAAAGCAGATATCGTAAACAGTTTTTAGTTTAAATTTTTTAATTAATGTAACCATTTTATTAGCATAGCATAATTACGTAGAGGTATAGGCAAAAACAATTTCATTAGCGACTTTAATAAAATCGTTTCGTGTTTGAAAGTGTATCATCAACCTATATAGTATTATAAAATTCTAAAAATGCCGTGTCTGTACTTTGAAGCTATTTAAAATAATCTGGAAAACATTATAAACAACGGAGAACACGATACATTTTTTAAAATGTCCTATCTGTTTGTTCGAGATTCACGTTAAAACTACTAGACCGATTTCGACGCGGTTTTCGCTAATCGACAGCAAAATAATAGACATAAAATCTGCGCTACTATATTATAATGCGAAAAACATACTACTTTTATATAAATTACTAGGATATGCACGCGACTTCATCCACGCTTGACTTGAAATTCCCACGTGATTCCCGGAACACAAAGAATCATAGCATTTAAAAAATAATGTTAGCTATCGTTTAAGTGAAAAATATATCGGAAAAAGCCAATTATTATTTATCGGAACAACTATAAACCGCTCCCGGAAAAATTCCCGCGGGATGTCCGGGATAAAAAAGTATCACACGTTTTATTACATAAAATTTTCTATCGATCGGTGAAAACATCGCTTTGGAATTGCATTTTTTTCAATCGGGTCATTTTAAATAATTTCCATAAAAATTTCCGCAGGATTCCCAGGATAAAAAGTAGCGCAGATTTTAAGTCCAAGAAATTGCTGTCGATCAGCGCAAACTGCATCGAAATCGGCCTAGTAACTTTTACGTGAATCAACAAACTGCTAAACAGACAAGAAATAAAAAAAATAAATCGTGTTCTCCATCGTTTATATAGTGTATTCCAGTTGTTTTTTTAAATAGCTTCAATGTACAGACACGGCATGTTTAGAATTTTACAATATTAAATAAATTATTATTATATTACGCAAATGGAAATTGTAAAAAAGCGTGTTATAAACAAATATACTTTACCAAAATTTTATGTCATCTTAATTGCATAATATGAGCATTGAGCATATTTGATTTTAATGTTGGTTGCTTTAGCAAATATGCCGCCGGACTTTCCGCTTTTATGATTTTATTACAATGAATTGTAGCCGCTGCATTGTATGATGATACTTATAACATATGCATGATTAAAGTTAATTAATTATTAGTTATTATGTACGGGTTCTGCTTAAATCTTTTATATTCCATTAAATTAATGCTTATGAAGGAATTGCCCCCAATATTCGGGGAAGTCCGTCTACTGACTACTTGTTAAAAATCGAGGTTTTACTAATTATGACGACAGTCACGTGCACGTTCGTAAACGTATTCGATAAATGATTTTTTTTAATCGTCATCAATATTAAAAACGTAGATCTAAGTTAATAATCGGCTGTAAGATATTTATCAAACCGAATTTGCTAAGAACTAAACTTCTCATATAGTCCTGACAATGATTTAATCTTGGTTCGGTCTATATGACAATTTGGGGGAGTAAAAAGCATCTTTATATAATAATAATATATATTATACTAGCTGATGCCCGCGACTACGTCCGCGTGGTGCGGTTTTTTAACTATTCCACGGGAACTATTTAATTTTTCGGGATCAAAAGTATCCTATATGTTGACCAGGGATATAAGCTACCACCATACAAAATTTCATTTAAATCGGTCCAGTCGTTTCGGAGATTAGCTGGTACAAACAGAGAAACAAAAAAAATTGAAAAATCTAAATTAATTCTATTTCACTTCTTACACCCCCTGACTCGGTTTTTTTTTTTTTTATTGTACAGTAATTCGACCTGTACAGTTTTATTATATGTATATATATCCGATTGTTTGACAAACAGTCACTAATTTGACCACAGTGACTCAGATGTGCATTAAGAATCCCAACCTGGACCTAAATAATATAAAAATACTATACTTTAACATTTTTTTCATATACATATTTAATCGTTTTAAATTTATCAGTATGTTCTGACATTTCGTTGTAATTGTAGATCGTAGATTGTCTTGTAAGAATTTATAAAAAAAATTAAGAGGTAATATATCATTTAAACCATAAATTAGTTGTGTTAATCATAAGAATTTTTTACAAGCCGTCACACAATTCACCTGTGAATTTTTTGTGCGAATTTGACGATCGTGAATGACAAAGACTTAGTAAGAACATGGTGAGCTCTCAGTAACCTTAACATTGCTATGTTCCTCATGGTCATAGGAATTCATAGGTATATACCAAATTTGTGATAATTAATCTATTAATATTCAAAATCATAATGAAGGAAGAAATAAACATTAAAATGTCCTAACAAATTAGCTTCCTGATTAATTTATATATTAGTAGAGATTCAAAACATTGTATTACTAATGCCAATAAAACCACCGACGACAGATTGGCATACAGGTTACTCATTTTTTAATATGATTCTTTTAAAAATTAATGTATATAGTTCTTAACAACTGCCAATTAATATTAATTAAGCAATTTTCAAAGGCAAGTTTATACTTTTTCTATTTTAGTTCATGTTTTACTTTAAGTCAGGGGTTCCCAAAGTGGTCGATATCGACCCCCCTGGGGTCGAAATCAATTTTCCAGGGGTTGACATAAACGGAAACTGACTTTGGCGGTCGACAAGGTCTAAAAATCGACCCCTAATAATTAACACACACACAATTTCAACACCAGGCATTGTAATAGACTGATATTGCCATCTTTTAGATTACAAAAAGTACTGTCCTCTTTCTTGGGGGTTGGTATACGCTTCTTCAATAAGATTCCGAGTGAAATGTTAGATCTGCCTTTCACTAAATTCAAAACCAAATTAAAAAGTATCTTGCTAAAAAAGGGATACTACACTATTGAAGAATACTTAAATGACAAAAATTCATTTACATAGCAGCTCACTCTAACATCTTATACTATATTTTGTTTAATGTTATCTTGCCAAGCTTGTAAGGGATTTATGGAGATATATTGCAGCATAACATTTTAGTACGTCATATCATTATTATAACTTTCATAATATTTTTCTTTCCTCTTATTGTGTCTTGGTCTTATTGAGTATGCACTGTTTGCTACAACTCCATTAATTCTTCAAAAGTAATTCTGTAACATTCTTCTGTATAAAACTTATTAAAAAAACAACTTGAGATATAAATAGAATAAGAAACTTAAAGAAAAACATTATTTAGCTAGACGTGTTGCTGGGGAGTTTCTTGCCGCTTCTTCTCCTTAACAGCAATAACACGTTGTGAAGCGGTATACATAGAATAGGAAGAAAAATTAAATTTTAACTTATATATTTATATGACCTTCAAAAAGTGTTCTCCAGTGGAACTTATTTTGAATAAAAACTTTGAATTTGAATTTGAATTTGAATTTAACACAAAGTATTATTTGAAACTTTCAAGATACTGTATAAGTTGCGTTACGAGTACAAATGTGTGGTTTTTTCACAAAATAATTGCCTACTTAAGTATTTTTACGTAATTCGTATTAATAATTATTAATTACATTTGATACTTACTGAAGTCTATGTCTATTTATTTTGTAAAATTTTGATGAGTAAATGATGTCAAGTTTACTCACTTAACCAAGCGCAAAATTTTAAAATTGGTATGTATTTTGTATCAATACGAAAAAACCAAGGATAGAATTTTTAAAGTAATCTGAGGTATCTGTTCATTTTGGAAAAGGGGTCTCTTACCCAAAATGGTTTGGGAATCCAAGATTTTAAATGACGAATGAGAATCCGTCCATTCTGTACAATAACATGTCAAAAATGACGAATTAATAATCGTGCTTCACCTACTATTATGGGTTCAGCATGTTTATAAAAACACCTTGCATTGTGATACATTGTGGGTGATCTTGAAAAAATCTACAATGAACTTGGATAGTTTGTTAGTAACGGTCTTAATGTTTTCAAATATGCTGTGTGTTTGGTCGGTAAGTAACAATTTTTATAGTGCTCTGTCTTTAAGCAAGAGTTTTAAATTAATTAAACTACCTCAAAAATTAAGTTAACATATATAATATTAACAAAAAAAAATTCAAAAAACACTATAAACATATTTACACATAAAAAAATGTAATAATTTGAATTGCGCAAGTAAAAATAAAATCGTGGTAGGTTAGCGGCAATCGCAACCGCGTCTCTTCATAAAAAAATTCAACCATTAGTTACATATAAGTATCTATTTTTATATTGTATATTGTTTTTGCGATTTTAGTAAAAAAAAAGACTACTTACTACCCGTGCGCAGAAGGTTTGCCGATAGCCTCATGATGTCACGCGTCGATGGACAGTAGGGTTGACAAAAAGATTACATAAATAGTTGTTATAAATGTATTATTTTAATTTATTATTGTGTATACTTTAAATGAGTATATACAATAATAGTAAGCAATACAATACAATAATAGTAAGTAGACATCGGCAAACCTTCTGCGCACGGCTCATATACACATATTTTTGTTTAATTTCATTAATATAGCCCCACTAGTTTCCGAGAAAAAGTAACTGCGAAATACACAAGCAGACGAACAGCACTCTTTCCTACATGATGTTGCCAGACGTTATTCAAAAATATAAGAAAAATAATAAGGGAACCAAAGATAAATAAAAAAAAGAACAAAAACTAAAAAAGATAGATAGCCTGACATCATTAGAAATATAAAGTCAAGTGTAGATTATAAAAAAAATATATTAAAAAACGGCCTATGGAAGGCGCCATGTAATTGTATATAGTCAAATACGGTTTAGAGATTTTCGGAATCAAATTTTCTAATGTGGATTGATATTTTTAATACTTATTTTTTCTTCTATGCTTATAATAAAACTAGTTTCTGTCCTCGACTTCGTCCGCGTGGAATAGCTAAAAAAAGTAAGTTAACCCCCCCCCGATTTTGAAACATTTTCATTTGTGCTCCGCTCCTATTGGTCTTAGTGTGATGATATATAGCATATAACCTACCTCGATAAATGGGCTATCTAACACTGAAAGAATTTTTCAAATCAGACCAGTAGTTCCCGAGATTAGCGCGTTCAAGTAAAGAAACAAACAAACTCTTCAGCTTTATATATTAGTATAAGATAAAAACAGAGTAATTATTTTACAGGTGACAAGACAACAACTAAAAAATTCTGGCAAGCTATTGAAAAAGGCTTGTATGCCGAAACATGATGTTACAGAAGGTCAGTACTAACTACTTCACGAAGCCTTGACATGAAGTGTATGTATGCATTTGAATGGTTACGCATTGTGTATATGTAATATTTTTAATTAGCGGTAAGGAAAATCTAGTAAAGTATTTATTTACCACAAAATGTGTGCAAATGGCTCATAAACACTGCTTAAGTAATTATAGAGATATTATTCTAATTTAATATTCCATGTACATTAAAGTTATATTACGACCTCCGTAGTGTATTAGTCTAAGCGTTTCCTCGCCTAATTCGCTGGAACGCAGTTGAACCTGGTCTGATTCCCAGCTGATTAAATTTCGTAATCGAGCTTTCTCTCATTTATTAATATGATCTGGGTGTTTGAGATAGGCGCCAGGGTTGTTCCTTGTATAAAACAAACGTAACTTGTTTAGCTTAGGATTATACAATGTTTGTTTGTCGAATTATTTATTTAAATAAATCCAACACGTCAATTATGACAAACCACAAATCCCCGCAAAAGCACTCTTGATTCAAATATTCTTATTCAAATTCAAAACTTTATACTTGCAACAAGTTTAGCTGGAGAGGATTTTTTTATTCATCTATTTAATTTCTTTGGAAAACATACAATAATTAATATTACTAAATATAAAACACAAAATTAATACATATATCCAAGTTTCCACTATAAATAATTTTTATAATATAAAACATAAAAATAAGAATTGACTGGCGCAAATAATTGATTACAAGAAAAAAATGATTTTTGAAGATATAAGTTACAAATTAAGCCTACTTCCTATTATATATACACATAAAGAATATTCTAAGATGTCTACATAAACATTTTTCTTTGTTTTCAGAACAAGTAGGAAATATTGATAAAGGTACATTTATAGAAGATAGAAACGTTATGTGCTATATTGCTTGTATTTACAGTGTAGGACAAGCTGTGAGTATCATCCAGAATAAATCACAAACTAAAATAAGTGGCCGCATGCGAGTCGGTTTCGCGTATGGAGAGTACTCTGTAATATAATACTTAAATATGAAATATCTTCGACAATACATATTTTATAGAACTATATATGTGTATCAATAATCAAATCACACATTTAGCTGGTTCATGCTTTTGGGTAAGGTTTGGACTCTACAAGGCGAAATGGTGATATTTTGTTCAAGAAATAAAACGACGCTATCGAAGGTTATTAACGGAAGAGGAAGTTTTTATTTTCTTTTAAAATAAGGTTATAACACTTTACACACATTGACAAACAATAGGAACATATACATTCTCGGGTAATGGCGGCGCCTGATATTCGCGTCGGTAACAACATAATTTTTTGTACGTCATTGTTTGCATATTTTCACTATAATTCATTCATAAATGAAACAAGCTGAAAATAAATAAGAAGTTTTTGAAATACGGTAACAGAGCTCTTTTGTTTGATGTCTCATTTGAAGATATTACGTATTTTTTGTATATTTAATTTTTCTCTTTTTTCTGAATAGAAAAGAGGAGAATCCCTTTCAATATTTTACAAATTTCATATTTTAGACCCCACGTGATTTTTATGCGTTATAGACTTGATATTACTATCCAAAATACTTCCTGAATTAATCAACTGTGATACATTCAGACAGGTAGACACCGTAATTAAGCCCAGGGATTCGTTTTTATCTTTAGATATTGGAACCCTGAATGTGACTATACAATATATGTCTTAACAAGTTGGATAGTAGCGAGGGAAATAGTCATCGTGAGTATGTAAACTCAAAAAATATGTTGAACACTCTTTACTCTGAATAAGTACTACGCCGAAAGCGCCCAGAGAACTGACATCAAGCGGAAAAATACACACGAGTTACTAGGCAAAAAGAGGAGGGAAGGGATTCATTTAGTTCGCAAAGAAAACTGTAAAAAGATAGTAAATATGTAGAAACCAGTGTTACTTGTTGCCCACAAGTAACGCTGTAGCCATGTAGCCAGATGATAAAACAATGTAGTCCTAAGATTTATCTTATAATAAATCGTAGAAAGAAATAACAAATAGGTAATATAAATTAATATGTATGTATTAAACAGTAGTATGTACCATAGATAGGTAATAAACAAGAAAAAACAATAAATAATGTATAGTATAATAAAAATATAAACTAAAAACCTCTGTTGGCCTGCAACAGAGGAAATGGCGATATTTAAAACAATGTTGAATATGGCATACATACTTGTGCTGCCGTCTATCATTGCCTCTGTTCTGCCAGCTGCCTTGGAATATGAAATGAGCATAATTTAGATGAGGCTAAAAAAATGTTATAAATAGTTTGGCTGGCATCACATTTATAGGTGCGTACAATATATATGTACAAGGCTCTTAGTAACTGGATAACATTGTAAATAGTGGTTTCTTTGTTCAGCAAATTGTGAGAAGATTTTTTGTGTTATTCAAATAATCGTACCTTCCGACAGGTAAAAAATGATAAAATCATACACGATGCCATGATTAAACAAGTGAACCAGATGTTTCCAGCAAACATGAAAGATGCAGTGAAAGCGGCTATTGAGAATTGTAGAGGAGTTGGTAAGTCTACCATTCGTAATAAATTGACGTTATTTGTATGGAGGTTATGTCACATTTAAAACAACAGTAAGGCAAAAGTAAATAAGATACAGAAAACCGATATAAGAATAAATGCATAGAAGTAATGCCAAAAACTGTTGACTGGACGACTTATAAAGCTAGTAAAAAAAAAGACGAAGCTGTGTGGAAGCAAATATAGGAATTTAATGATGATACACGAGGTGCTTAGCCAACGTGAGAATCGTTAAGGTAACTTCACGATATGTAGCCGCGACCACGACTGGCCGTGATTGTGGATATGCTTGGTCGCAGAAGCTCCGATAAAGATGCGGCCTGCTCGTGATGCTATTTTTTGCTCTAACTGTATTTGTTGCACTGAACTCATTTAGAATAGACATAGAAATGACGTGTGTAGGTTTTTATTAACGGAAATGACTAGCTAAAAAACAAGTGTTATTGGTTTTTTTATATTGTCTGAAGCAGATTAACAGGCAAACGGCTCAATTGATGGAAAGTGGTTACCGTTACCTATGGACATTTGTATCATGAGGGGTATCGCTAACGCGTTATGAAATTTTATAACGCCCTTCTTAAAGAACCCCATGTTATAGCACAGAGGAAAAATTACGGCGGGAAGTTTCCTCCAGATCATTATTGTAACCGGACTAAATGTTCTAAAGAACCGATGCGTAGTTGATACACCTATTGTTAGAAATTAGCTATATAGACAAAAATCCGGGATGCACGATGACGGTTATGAGTATATTAATTTTGGCTGCAGTGACCAGATGGACTTCATGTCCTGTACCTATGTAGATGGTGGTTGGAGCCAAGTATACGATAGGTTGTGATAAGCCGAATTACCGTGTTCCACCGAAACCTACCTATACGATTGTCTACCGTCATTTGTTAGAAGAACTGTTCATTTCTGTTATGTATCTCTTGTCTTCTATTAACCATTTGTCCACGAATCTCTTTGTATTCACTTCTTCCCTGGAATACAATTGAATCAATTTAATCTCTATGTTGATCAGCTCTGTTCTTACTGATTGTAATTTGTATTTTATTTCAGCTAAAAATTATAAAGATATATGTGAAGCGTCGTACTGGACTGCCAAATGCATGTATGACTATGATCCATCTAATTTCGTATTTGCTTGATGAAATGTAATAAAGCTTTATAGCAAATATAAATAAAGAAGATAAAAGAAAACAATTAGAGAAAAAAATAAAGAGTACTTTTTGAAAATACTATTTTCAGAATATGTAGATTTAATATTTATTAACTTCTTAAATAATGTCAGACCATGAACGTCCTGTGGGCATCTCATGGGCTTCCTCCCTATCTAAGGAGTATGGACGGTATACTGGCCAGGTTTGTCCGAGGTTGCTCGGGCGGGTTTCGTATAACATAATCTTGATATGCAGGTTTCCCTTCATGGCGTTTTTCATCGCCGTTTGCAAGTTTTACTACTTTGAAAGCAAATCGCCACGAATTGACTTAATAAAATAGTCATTACTGTCATTAATCATTAATTTCTGAGAAAAATTACTGTGATATACAAATACAGACAGACGGACGGGCGTAACAATTTCATAAGGTTCCGTTTTTGCCCAAAATTACTACGGAACCCTACTAAATGGAGTTATTGAAACATTACATATCAGTAATTAGTATAACAACATTTTATGAAAAGGTACAATAAATCGATAAACTAATCCAATAACAGAAAACTTATTTATATTGTATTCTACCCATAGTCCCTCAAGATTATAAGTAGAATACTGAGCCTAAATCACCGTCTTCTACGGGTACGGTGCCCAGAATGAAGCCTGGCTACGTTTCCTCGGTGGATCGCCATACTGATCCGTTGTCCGAGGTAAGCACCAGCCCTCTGATCACCTGAAGATCAATGACTCGTTTTGATATACTTTGGTAGAGGCTCATGGGCTCAGGACCCCTTGGTCCAAGCGTTTCAACATATAACTCTCCTTCATGGTAGCATATTTGCGCCGCTTGAGTAATTCTGTATAACAATTGAATTAAATGTAAACGGATCTATTTTTTCTCTATTTTCATATACATATATATGTAAGATTGTTATCATAATAATTACGATAACTGGTAAGAAGTTTATTATAGATCCTTCACACAAAGATCTGTTCTGTAGATTATGTCATTTACTTACACACAAGTAAATGACGTCATCTACTGTATAAGTCGTGCGCAGACGGTTTGCCGATGGTCGCCCTTTCCGCTTCCTACGACTGGGACCGGGGCTAAGTAGTACTAATAACTAGACGAGCGCGGGTCGCGGTTGCGGGAGGCGGGAAGTGTTGTCATCGGCAAACCTTCTGCACGACTTATAAATAAAATATTTAGAAGGGATATTTTTTCTTTAATTGCTGAAGTATAGCTGACAGGCTGACAGCCCAATTGTGATGGAAAGTGGTTACAGTCGCCTATGGACATTAGCAATACCAGAGGTGCTGCCAATGTGCTGCCGGCCTTGAAGGAGAAACTGGAACCTGGCCACTGATGCCAGAACACAACTCACTGCTGTTATGGCGGCATACTCTAGACTAGGGGTGGTAGCCATCCAGTCGGGCAAATGTCATACTACCTGATATAAATAAATATTAGCAAACAAACTCATATGTTGTATACGTTTAAGCACCAGTCGAACAAAATGGGTAGGCCAAGCTCTCAGAGTGGAGGCAGAGCATGAAGAGGAAGGAAACCGATTGTGTCACAATGCGCTATGAGAACTTACTATTAAATAAACGAATTAGTACTGATAAAGGTGGAATATTTTCCAATAGATACAATACTCTCACCCACAGAGAAGCAAACAACGTATATACAACATAACGCACACGCACACAAGTTAAAAAAATGCTTTATCAATTAGACGCTTTTGGACACGTCAGCTCCACTCCGCCTATACTTTTATTCATCTGATTCTAAGCTAGGCAAGCTACCCTTGTATTATGAGTAACATACAACGGAAAATACTGAGAATGCTTCCCAAGCATCCTGCTCGTTTACAAAATTTGCTATATCTGAACTAGATTTTACAATACTCAACGACAAAGTCCGATAACTATGAACATCGGATGTATACGAAATGATTACTTGGTCATTGGATAATGAGAGTAATAATATAAGTAATAATGAGTAAACAGCTTTTCATGACACTATTTATACATACTTTATAGACGCAGCAAAGTACTCGCTAGCATTAAAGATGGATCGCGGGGAGAAGTATGACAATCGCTCAGTAAAAAAACACTTAAATATAACTTCTTTTAAATTTTTGACTGAATTGCTTAAAAATATATTCAAACGAGCGGTCCCGGGAGACGGTGTGCTGCCCTGAAAAAATAAAAATCTAGGACCCGATTCTAGTGACTTTTACCGGTTCTAATTGTGAATTTAAACCATCCGGAGACACCCACTCAAACACACATAAAAATTACATCAAAATCGGTAAAGTCGTTTTCAAGTTATGCGCGTACATACATTTCTAGGATTTATTTTCATTTGTAGAATAATAACAACATAAGAAGATAATTTAAAAAAAAAGCGAATATTTGGCCTTATCTAGTTATGTAGGATTTAGGTCGCGTTCTCATTTTTCGGTGAAGCAGTCTTGCGGAATTAGTATGGTACGTATACGCGGTGCCGAATAGTAAAGACACGGACCGTTCTGACCGCTCCCTCTTACCTCGTGGGTTAATCCGAGGTTGCCGAAGATCTCCAGCTCTCTGGCTTAACTAATGGAGTGGCTGGTCCGTAAAGGGGCTGGCCATCGTCCGTCTGGTCTGGAGGTGAATGCGTGAGCAAGCCCACAGCCCGGACATGAGAAGCATAAAAGAACCGCGAGCGGTTGTTGTGGGTGACCCTGACCGTGGGTGGCAATAGCTTCTATGCGGGGGTGCTAGTGCCACCCCGAGGTACGTGACGAATCCCTGCACCGCGCTTCCTTGAAGTAAAGCGGATTTCCCATCGAAAAAAAGGTATACGCGATATTGAAAGCTTACCTAGTGCCTATATTTCTATGAGTGTTTTCTGATTCATTCGGTGTGTGCCACTGCGCACTGATCCGCACCGCAAGATCTCGGTGACGCGTTTACGGAGCATACCGATTCCGCACCACTGCTACACTGAAAAATCAGAAAGCGGTTTTAGGTGCTTTTCAAGGTTCGGTTTGTAACGGATCCACCATGCTTATGAATTTTATTTTGAACTATAATTTATATTAAACATGTACTTATGTAATAAAAACTTTTGTACTTTAAAGAAAACAAGTAAGAAATGTTAAAGTTTAAAACTAAAACTAATAATGCGTATGATTCTATTGAACTTTAATTTACAATTGTACATACTTTAAAACATAGTCAGGGCATAAAGAAATGACGACAGGAATCTACTGGTTCTAAGGAATTGATCATTATTGAGTGTTAGCTAATCTGAATCTTATAGTAACACAGTTAAGACACATATTTGCATTTGCAGTATAGATCGATAATTTCTCAATCATATTTAATTAACTAACACTCTTAAACTAAGGCCAAATAGGTCTAATTTACAAATAACGCTTAAACAATCAAGGATCGCTGAAAAAGGCGGTCCAAATAATGAAAAAACACCCCTTTTTTGGAAGTGGTGGTGGCAAGATTTTTTTTTTTGAGAATAAAAGCCTGCGACACAGTCGAAAAGAGGATTACGCGTCCGATTATAAGCCTCGACGAAAGGCTCTCGTGCGACGACCACGTAACATCCTCATGGACAAGGTCGACGATATCACAAAACGGCTGGCTCGGATCAGCCCGCCCGCGGTTATGACGGCAGGCTGGCAGGCACCGACAGACAGACACAGACGGCGGCGTCGACGCCGCCAATCACCACGATCTCTCCACGTCCCCGCGAGGGACGCCAGGAGACACAGCCCCCCCATAGGATAGACTAGGCGTGTTGCTGGGAAGTTTCTTTCGCCGTTTCTTCTCTCCCAGACATAACACGTTGCGAAACGGCAGTAAGATAGTATAGGCCACCGCGAACCGCCGATCCCGGTTCGCCGGGATCCTTCCTCTCGGGCTTTATATTACCCGTCGCCCGCTCTCAATTAGTGCATTGTGTCGCCTTATGGTGGGCATCGTTAAATTCATCCCCTCTCATGGCAACAGTCCAGCCGAGGTGAAACTCCCTAGGAGCCCCCTCGAGCAAGTTGCCTCCTGGCTCGAGCGCCTTCGCTTCGCAAAGGCACTCGCCCCGAAAACCCCGGTAAAGTTGTGAGGTCTTCGGACCAACAACATAAAGTCAAGTTCAATAAAAAAAAAAAAAGAGGATTAATCGAATCGGAGTAAATCGCGAGGTAGATCGGGAAAGAGGGATGATTAATCGAATCAGAGTAAATCACGAGGTAGATCGGGAAAGAGGGATGATTAATCGAATCGGAGTAAATCGCGAGGTAGATCGGGAAAGAGGGATGATTAATCGAATCAGAGTAAATCACGAGGTAGATCGGGAAAGAGGGATTATTAATCGAATCGGAGGAAATCGCGAAGTAGATCGAAAAGGGGGACTTTCAACGAGGATTCACGAAGGTTCCTGTATAGACTTTTACACAGACTTTTGGGGTAACTCTGACAGATTTTCAGACAGACTTACACAGGGACTCTCGTGAGGAATTCTAGACAGTCTTTCGAAGCGTGAATTCGCGAGTTTTACTTGAAGATTTGACAGTTGTGTAGTCCGTCGTTCAGAGGTCGAAGCCTCGCTGTCAAGTCTGAGATCCATCGGGTTATTATTATTGGATCACGCGGTCGAAAGATAGCTCCGGGTACGCCGTTGAGCTACGCGAACGAAGTTGTAGTGTTGTTATTTATTATTTAAATAGTAATAGTTAAAGATAGATTCTGTTAATAATTAATATCCTTTAGTTTTAGTTTGATTTTTGAATTTCTTATTCAAGCGTAGACAAAAAGGGGGCGGAATTAAATGAGAATAGACGTCTTTAATTGGTAAAATATACTAGCGGGGTTCTAGAACAAAAGTAGTAGTAATAATGTATTGTTAGAATTCCATCGTTACATTTGTGGGTTGATTTTAACTTTCACATAAAATCATATGATTACGTGATTTAAAGATTTTGGGGTTCATTTAATTCATTATTTAATTCTTAACTAGCACTAGATTAGTAGCAGTTTTGATTCAATTCGACAAATTAATTAATAATCTAGTGATAAATCATTCTCTATAATAAAATTATATAGGCGTCAAAGTTTTAGAAATGAGTAGTCCGTATTGTTAGTACCGATTCCGCACCACTGCTACACTGAAAAATCAGAAAGCGGTTTTAGGTGCTTTTAAACGACTCTTGTTGTCTGGTCTAGTTTGACTTGGACTGGTTCGGTTTTACTGCGAACTTGTCATTCCCATTATATTTTTTCCATCCGGATTGTTCTGATGAATGATTTATACTAGTACAATACATATGCATAAACTGCTGCTTGAGATTATTAGTTGGTAAAATTGAAGTCGCATAATTCTCTGTGGCACCTTGTGTATTTTAAAATACTGTTAAATTTGGACAGTTAATCATTTCTGTTCTAGAATAATTGAATAAGTTTTTAAATAGTACCTAAATGTCTCAGTTTAAGTGTTTGTCGTCTGACAAGTACGCCAACTATAGTGCTGAGATATATTAAACGTACCTACTAGTTTAATTTAGAAGTACGAATACTGTTTTTATTTAACAATGGAGAATAATAAAAGCAAAGTCATGTTTTCTTTGGTCGACGTTAATTATTTAATTGCCAAGACTGTGAATAAACCGCAATTATAATCGAGGTACCTACATATATAACAAGTCAACCAAAACCACAGCTTAAATAATTCAAGACTTGATGTATAAAACATCAATTATGGGTAAACACCATAAAATAATATAGTCCATCTGCAAAGATTTTAGTAATTTTTTATTAGTATAAGTTTTTATCGGTGCAGGAACGGAGAAAGAATTTCCTTCGGCTGGGTGGCCTATTGTAAGAGGCGACAAAACAACTCACAGCCAGAGGTGGTAGGGTATTTGCCCGATTGGATAGCTACCACCCCAGGTCTAGAGTATGCCGCCATAAGAACCTTGATTTGTGTTCCGGCATTAGTGACCAGTCTCCCTTAAGAGAGCAGCAGCGCATTTGTAGCACTTTTGGTGCTGTAAATGTCCATAGGCGATGGTAACCGCTTCCTATCAAGTGAGCCGTCTGCCTGTCTGCTGAACTCATGCAATAAAAAAAAAGTGAAACGTAGATTTTTAAACTAAAACCAAAACCGACTTCAAATTAAGAAGCAAAACAATTATTATTATCTACAACATCTCGAAGACGGTGCATTTTGAAATATAGACTGATTGATTGATTAGATTGTTTTTTATGTTTTACTAAGCACCGACTTCAAGATGTTGTGGAAAATATTTATTGATTGCTTTTTAGTTTGAAGTCGGTTTTGTTTTAGTTAAAAAATCTACTTTTTAGTTGCTTGAATAGCTTTAAAAATAATACTTTATGCACCTGTAGAAATTATCCCAGAAAGATAATGAGGCTCCGACCTGTCAATCGATTAAACTGCCATCCGTTAAGATGCGCACCGCCTGGTGGCGTTGCCACCTACCTCTGTTCTTCCAGGCATAAACTCCATCGCTATATGCTCGGCCGACTGGGGTGTTCCTGCGTAAGACCTTCACTTCGACTTCCTTGTCCTCAAGCGCTGGCAGCTGGTATACCCCCGCTTGATCTCATACAGGGCCGCACCCTCTCGTATCCTGAAGTCAAAGGGGAGTATTCCAAGTTACCAGCGCCGACTTCAGAGAGATCGTGCGGTACCAACAACATATTATCTGAGCAAATCTTCTCTGAACTGTGTTTAGTTACATACGCATGCCCAACATCTTGGTGGCTGGAGCTCAGCTCGGAGCTCGGGGCGTATATGACTACTGGCTCCAGCACCGCTGTGTAAATTGCGCGTATGACCACGCCTTCGCGCACAAATTATATAGTGACGTGAGACTTAAATGTGAGCTTAATATCAATAGTCAGACCGAGATTCTTGATCCCTGAGGCCATGGCTATGCTCACACTGTGCACACACTGTCAAATTTACACTTGTTGGTTAGCAAATTTGTCATTCTGCTCCTTGCCAAGACAATGTATTTGTTAGAGAATTGCAACGGTCTTGCTGATAGAACACTATCTTTTCGGCTATATTCAAATTCATCTGTCCCTTGGGATAGTACTTTTTTTGGATGAAAGGTACCCTATGTCTTTTTCTATATCCCTGACAAGTATTCAAAATTTCATGACGATCTGTTGGATAGTTAAGGCGTAAAAGCGTTACAAACAAACTGACATTCGCATTTATAATATTAGTTACGATATATAACTAATTGAGTCCGCCACTTTTTTGCTCCGAACTTGGACGTATTATTCAAATCTACTGAACCCTGCAAGATATCGGAATAAACCGCACACAAAAACGTAAGACAATAAAGTTGCTGTTATAATCGCTAAATTCTTCAGTGTGTGACGTAGTGTTAATTGTAAATATCCCATATCACAAAAACTACTTAACGGTTCTTGTTCAAATTTTTTTTTCGAAAGTACCACAACTAGTTCTATCATGTTTTTTTTGACAGAAATTTCCACTCCCTTGTTTAAAGTTAAGGAAATTTTACGATTTCGGTAGCTCCGGAATATATAATATAATATAGTAAATATATTTCCAGAAGGTTCTGAGAAAAATAACTGTGATATGTAAGGTTTTGATTTGATCAAAATGTCAACGTAACCATAATGCTGTGGCTTCATCTGTATTAGTGTTAAACATTTAGGTTGTAGCTGAATTCGCGTCTAATTTAAAGCGTTAAAAAATAACGCCGTAAGACCTAACCACATAGTATATATACGTACATTATTTGTCAATATTTAACGTCATTAACAATGTCTTATCTTAAGTAACGCATTTAACCTATCGCCATATCTGCTAGAAACGGCCTAAATCTTTAACACAAACGCGGATGAGGCCCCCCACCTTAATATTGCTTTTTTGAATTCAAGTTTAAACCACGTACCTATTACACCCAAAATCAAACGAAATATACATATTCTTAAACAATAATAAATAGTATACAAAGATCAAATAGTTTTGGCGTGCAATTTAACCGTAGTACATTTAACATGTTTGTGTAGGTAATTTTTAAAATCATTATTTTTTATTACCCATATTTACACTATTTGGACAGATATGTTGGAAAGATACTAAATACAATAAACAAATGATTGTATTTATTACATTGTATGGCAAAAATACGATAACTATACATATTATATATAAAGGGATACATTCCCCAGAAATACATAATTCCTTTCGAATAGCAAACCATGTCGGCGATTCGTTACTTTTTTATAGTTATGGTAGTTTTTGTCGCCAGTTTGGAATATACATTCGTAAGTAAAATTGTATCAACAATTATTCCAAAACTGAAAAAACGTCAATCACATTGAACCCCAACGAAAACTTTTTCTGATTTTTAATAATATTTCACATCAATCCAAAAAATGCAAAGTTGATTGCATAAATAATTATATCGCCTCTTTGCTTGAGTAATGTATTATCTTGAAAATTTAAATTTTTGAAGTTTTTAACTTTAAAAAAAATATCGTAACAAATAACGTGTTATCTTTATACAGTTATGATAGAGAAAAGTTATTGGTTTTCAATACAATTATATTTTGATGTTTAAAAAATGTCTTCTAAAATTTCAATTTTCAAATTAACACATCATTCAAGTAGAGGCGATATAATTATCCATTTAAATGTAGAACATGTATATATTTATAACAAAAATGTAAGTACTTAGTCGTGCTATAGGGACCTTTTTTTCTGAGACGGGGGAAATGCATTTCGCACACTAGCGGGTCCTGTACTAGGGATTAACCAAAGCGACGAGAGGTGAGACCACGAATGGGCACCAGAGTCAAATCGCCGGCTTGTGTGGAGATTCGACTACTCAATACTCCACTAAAACCACCCACCCCCCATGTGCCCCGCGCTTATGGCAGGAAGAGCGTGAGACTTAGAACGTAGTTACGCCCACGCTCATCCTAGCGCATCAGTGCTTGATGGCACAACAATCGACATGAGAGCCACAATTTGGTTAAGAAAAAATACTTTCTATATCTGTCATGTTGCCGTCTATGATTACATTATATTTAAATCGTTTTTATTATGTAAATATTTATATTTAACCGTCTATATATTACTGAAATAAACTTATTTGAAGTTATGTTTACTTAGAGATTTGTTTGTATTCAAAGCTTAGCTATTTTAACAAGTAACATTGATTACGCGAATTGGTAATTGCTTACTTATATTCCCATTTGATGTAAAACCACAATGATGGAAAGTATGCTGCATAGAACACAGGGAAATACAGGCAGTTATATAAAAGCAGCTCCTTTCTTCCGCTTGCTAAGGTATGTACAGGAGAGGAAAAAAAGATAGGAGGTGGTTTTACATGATTTAAACGTTTTACCATTCGTTCCATTCCTTTAAGAATTTTCAATATAATTAAATGCGCGCAACCAAACATTATTAGTAAATTTCTAAATGTTTTTGAAACTCGTACTTGCATATGTTTTTTTCGGCACTTATCCACTTTTGTCGTTTATCACATAACCATGGAAAGTGAGTACTATTCGTGGGAAAGTAATAGAATTTTAGACCATTTGACATATTTTTATTTGACATGCTCGAGCATCCAGAAATGCAATAATTAATATTTTCACTTAGTTAAATTTTATTTTTCTCTTCTTTAATGTGTTTATTTAATAACGTGAAGTGTCAATATATTAGTAGATATTGTTTGCCAGATAATATCCAATTTGCGCCACCAGTTGGCAGTGACTTTGTCGAGCACGTTTCCTTTAGGTTACGTATACCACCATCACCGCTTAGCTACACTAAACTTTATGCACAGTTAGATATCTATAAATCCAAATGCTTGCTTCTTTTATGATATAACGCTCCTGTTATATTAATATACTCTATGGACATACCCAAGAAAGAAGATGCGCGTTCATGGTGCGTAAAATGGGCATTAAACCGAAAAATTCTTTACGAGTGTAATTTTACAGGCTGATAAAGTCGAATATAACAAAGTTTTTAACGACTTAATGACGCCAGTTGTAACTGAGTGCGCATCAGAAATGCATTTTAATAAAGATGATTTGCTTATGGCAAAGGAAAATCAAAAACTTGATGATTGTATGCTAAGCTGTGCATTTCAAAAAATGGGAGTTGTAAGTATTTTAAAAGTAATGAAATTATTTAAGGTCGGTAAAAGTTTACGAACAATGAAGTTCTTATGTCAAATAGAAGAGCCCTATTTCACTAACCAATTCAGATTTCAATTTTCAATTTCAGAGATTCTTCAAATACTTATTGATCATTAATCGTCTATCTATAATTTTATAAGATTTTAAACATGCAGCGTCTGTACATTGAAGCTATTAAAAATAAACAACTGGAATAGACTGTATAAACGATGGACAACACGATACAATGTTTTTTAGATTTCTTGTTTGTCTGTTTCTTTAGGAGTCACGTAAAAACTACTGGGCCGAGTTAGATGCGGTTTTTGCTGATCAACAGAAAATTCTTAGATTTAAAATCTACGCTACTTTTATCCTGGTAATCCCGCGGGAATTTTTCTGGGAATGACTTAAATTGGCCAGATTAAAGAAAAATCGAATACCGATGTTATTTTTTTAACTGATGGGTAGGAAATTTTGTGTGATATTTTTTATACCGGGAATCCCACAGGAAATTTCCCGGGAGCGGTTTGTAGTTGTTCGCGTGCATAAAAATTAGCTTATTCCGAGAGAGTTATCACTAAAACGATAGCTTACATTTTTTTACATGCTGCGGTAGTACTTTGTGACCCGGGAATCCCACAGAAATTTCAAGTCAAGCGTGGATATTTCGCATATTATATATTTATTTTTAACACTTCATTGTACACCATTACAGAAAACCTTATTATAACCTTATATTATTATTAGTATTAAATAAAAAACGTAAGTATAGTATATGTATTTTTTGAAAACTCAAAAAACTTTCAAAATGTACCAATTACATTACTATAATTTAAGTCCTTTCTTCCACTGGAAAAGTTTTCTCAGGTCATTTTCAAAAGCATTTTTCCGCTTTTTAATTTTTGTTTTCTTTTTTACAAAGCTTTATTGTGCTAGTTCAGATTAACTTCGTTATTTTCTAATAGCTATTACGTTTGGTAAACTTTGGTATTACATCCTTACATCTAAGACTATTATATAATCTATGTTAATTGTATAATGCAGAGTTTATAGATTTTCTAGAGTTTACCCAATCTCTAGTGTGTGCCTCTTGTTTAAAGAGGTTACAACGCAGGTTAAATTTTATTAAATATTTATGTTACTGCTATTTGCGCCGGAAGATTTACTTCATTTTATACCGCAAACTATCTCATGTCCCGAATGAAAAGTATCTAGGCCAATTTTCGGTATTAAAACTACATATGTACACCAAAATGACCAAATCGACCAAATCGACCAAACCGACCAAACCGACCAAATTGACCACATCGACCACATCGACCACATTGACCAAATCGACCACATCGACCAAATCGACCACATCGACCATAATAAGGATTTCTATTAATTATATATACCTTTGTGGCTAGTTTTATAAAAAGTATTACTCGGTCCAATTTTTTTTCTTTTAGACTAGCTGTACCCGCGACTTCGTCCACGTGGTTTTTTTCTGTGAAGCCCTAAAAAAAGTAAAAAAAGTAGTAGTAGTACGTGTTACTCCTTGTAACATCAGATATCTGCCAGTGACAGTCCCGGTAAAATCGGTCCAGCCGTTTCAGGGATTAGCCGGAACATCCAAACAGATAGAGACAAAAATTTAAAAAAATGGTTTTTTGATCAAGACCGTGTATACTTTCATATGCATTTAGTAAAAAGCTGTTCTTTTGATATTACAAACAGACACTTCAATTTTATTTATCTGTATAGATGAAAGACGGAAAAATGGATTTCGATGATACATATGCTTTGGCGGAGAAATTCTTTAACTCTAATACTGGCAAAGAGGATCTCCGTAAAGTATCCTTCGATTGTAATAAAGGTAGGTGGTAATCTAATTAAAATCTGATTTGCAATGCGGCGGGGATGGCTCGGGAAATCAAAGCGTGCTGGTTGAACTTCTAGTGCAGCAATAAATTAAGTTCCTAATGTCATTTATTAGAAAAGGTGATCAGACAACCCACAGTTAGGTGGTCGGGCATTTACCCGCCTGGATGGCTCCAACCCTGAGGCCCAATTCTGTTATTTCAATATCTTGACGTAGCGAACATGTTCAAAGTAAGATTACATTGCAACAGTGCCAAAAATTCGTATTCTACTAAAACCAGAATTTCTTCTCGATATGGTCGTGGCAGAATAATAGTAGCAAAAAAATTATATTACCATCAGCAGAAATGGCGTTTGTCAAAGTAAATATGGAATAGCTACCAAAATTTTAAACGTTTATTTCGCAAGTTTCGTTTATAAATATTTATAAAGACAGTGGCATGCCATTGGAATTAACAAAATACCAAAATTAGGCAAAACTACGATTGAGACGATAGTATCCGGTGATTTTCAAGAGATAGTAATAGCAGAATTGAGCCTTGGTCTAGAGCATGTCGCGATAACAACCTTGAGTTGTGTTATGGTATCAGTGGCCAGATTCCAGTCCCCTATCGAGGCCAGCAGCACGCTGGTAGCACTTCTGGTGTAACAAATGTCCATACGCGAAGGTAATTGATTCTATCAAATATTATAATATAGTCAGAATGGTCGACTGCCGTTAGAATGGTAGTTTTCCCATACAAAAATAACCATTATAACGCCAGTGGTCGATATAGTAAAAGCAGAATTGGTGCTGTCTGCTGTACTCTAGCAGTAAAGAAAAATATCCCACATTTCCTAATCTCTCATATCAATTAAAATCAGTTACCTTTATGTACAGACGCGGTATGAAAAGGCTCGTTACCTTAAAGTCGACTTTTGTTTGCACGAGTACAAGAAACAGTATTGCCAACATTTTAATAAATGTTGGCAGTATAATAAAATAACCTCGTATAAAGTAAATTATAATAAAATATCCTTTATAAAATATAAAAACATGAAAAAAGAAAATTGCAATGTTGTAAATGACAGACACTGAGGTTAGCAATACGAAACAAAGAGGATACAATCACTACGCTTATCATAAATATTAAAATCATTAAAAAGGTTTTACATCTCTAAACAATCTTCTTAGACAAGATAGAAAATCAAACAACTTTTATCTTAGTAATTTTAAACTTAATTGTCAAACAGTTAAACATAATTTTCTGTGGAACAGTTTGTTGTGTTTATTTTGAATAGGTAACATGTGCTCGAGGGTCGTTAAATGAATCGATTTGAAAACTGGCGAACCTTTTCATACCACGACTGTATAAAGGTGGTTTATTCTTTTAGGGTCTAGTCTAGTAAAAGTTTTTGTGCCTATTATAAGTAATACCGGCCAATCTGAGCAGCCTATAGTATGTTTTTTCCTTTAAACGACTTATAAAAACTCTAATAGCTTAATGATAATAATATAAGTATAAACAGTCATTCTAACGAGACACTGATTTGTTTTAGTTAGCGACGAAAAACTAGAAAACGATGAGAAAGGCTGTAAACGAGCTCGTTTAGTTTTTAACTGTCTTAAGGATAACAAG
This sequence comes from Dendrolimus houi, assembly GCA_039645545.1. Lineage (NCBI taxonomy): Eukaryota > Metazoa > Arthropoda > Insecta > Lepidoptera > Lasiocampidae > Dendrolimus > Dendrolimus houi. The sequence goes on from CM077132.1 coordinate 14,876,877, forward strand.
AAGGATATGTAAGTATTGTGCTATTTTTATGAAATAAGAATCTTTTTATTAACACAAAACACTGAGTTCAAAAGGTAAGAGTTTAGAAATGAAAACAAACTTTAAATAGGTTAAAAAATTAATCATTTTGAAACAATGATACTGAAATTTTTGTGACATTCTCGTTTATAAATATTCATATAATCAGGTATTTTTTTAAATAATGGTTTAATAATAAGTGGTTTCTATATTACTGTTCATTCGGTTGTCTTTCTTTTTTTTGTTATATGGCTTCAACGAATACGGCATTGATTTTGCCAATGTCAGAGTTAAACAATGAAAAGGCAGGTGGAAAGGAATAAAATAATTATAAACCTGATAATTTGACCAGTATTTTGTACATGTTATTTGCAAGCCTTTAGATATATGTAAATACGTATAACAATAATATATAATATTTATAACACAATAAATCTAACACTGTAAGTATAAAGGATATACGTACATATACAAACTATTTACCGAGAGAAATACAATGTACAATTATTAATCAGACAATCAACTTTTTCTGTAGATACGTAACTACAGAAAAAGCCTTAAAGAATAATTTTGTTAAGAGCCAAAATTTTATGTAAAATATATACAGAGAATTTGTGAGATAAAGTTGGAAGTTAGCTGATATTAATAGGACGAGAGTAAACAAGAGGGAGGATTTCTACAGTAAAAAAGATATGCTCAACAGAACCTTCGTCAAAACCATGTGGTTTGGGTCAGTAACTACAACATTATCCCAGATGGAGCACAAGATTAACAATACAACATAAAAAAATAACGCATTAAATCCATTGCTACACCAGTGAAACGACAACAACTATTATAATATTATCCCAGATGGTGCAGTAGGGTAAAAAGTAATCATTCGAAAGAAGTTTAATAAGATTACATAATATAGCGCCGTCATAGTATTTGATAGTCAATAACATTGATGCTAATCTACCGCAAAAACTAAATTGCTTTTTTTATTGTGTTTTTAGGTGAGTCTCGTTTTTTATAAGCTAGCTCCTGGGCGAACCGGTTGCGAATAATGGACATAAATTATATACCTATAGGTATTATATATCTACAGGTACACTTGATTAAAAAAATGCACTTATTAATAATAATAAAGTTTGATTCTTTCGATTTTTATTTGTGAATCTTCATATTTTTGAGTAATAGTCATGCTCGAACCGATGTTTGTTACGATAAATAAGCCAAATTAAAAAGTGTTTTAGAACACACAAGCCCTTCTCGATAAGTGACATTAGCGCTAAACGAATAGATTTAAAATATATGAGAATGACATAATACTTAGCGTAACGATATGTCTTTCCCACATATTTTCTATTCTATTCGTTTACCGCTAACGCAACTTGTCTCGGGGAAGGTGTCACAGGGCGGTGAGAATTTTATTTTCCCGATTATTTATGAATGAAAACGTAGATTTTTTTCAAGAAATAATGAAGATTAATAATTTCTTATTAAAAAAGAATGATAGAATAAGAATAAAGAATATTATTTAATCTATACTGATTAATAAAATTGAAGTGCCTGTTTGTAAAGTCAAAATAAAAATAATAAAACTACGTTTTAACGGTTTTAAGCGCGGTAATTTGATTGATTTTTTGTTATTCCGACGTTTCGGCCACTTTTCAGTGGCCGTGATCACGGAAGACAAAGATGTCAAGTGTCAACGAGTATTGTTAAAGCTGTATTAGCCTCCCGCCAACTTGTTCATTTTAATTATTTAGTTTTAATTTTGTTTATGGTTATTATTTACTCTATGGGAGCCTAATCTAATTTACCACTGCTTCGCAACATGTTATGGCTTGAAGCGAAGAAACGGCGCAAGAAACTTTTCAGCAAACATGCCTAGCTCTAATAATTTTATATAATATGAAAATGGGTGGAAGGAAAAATAAAAGAAATGATCAGTCAAGTTGGTTTCTGTTCCAGTGCACGCAGAAAGACACAAGTATTGTAAGTATTGTATACAAGTCGCGAAAACTTAACAAAATTTTATATCAAAATAAAAATGTTAAAAAATCAGTTGGAATAATTCGGACAGGATTCCGAAAGTGCAATTTTTAGAATTTTCGTCTGTCTGTCTGGATGATCCGGCTAATCTCTGAAACGACGACCGATTTTGACGGGACTTTCACTGGCAGATAACTTATGTTATAAGAAGAAACTTAGGTTACTTCTTTTAGGGATACGCGAAAAAAATTCCACGCGGATGAAGTCACGGGCCCAGCTAGTTCATAAATAAGAAGAAAACAAGTAAAGAACGACGCTCAAGAAGCTACCCAAATGGAGTTCGCTACCCCGCTCGCGCAGTATCGCATTTTTGAAGACACACATTGACAGAAGTTACTTAAGACAAATCTATATTTTAAAACTCTCAAAAATGTACAATTTATGTTCCGCGACAAATAATTTTGATTCCGGCAAGCTTTCATATATAAAAAAGCCACAAGAATTAATTTTTATGCATGGGAAATGTATATCAAATCAAAATAAAATTTCTGTGAAACATTCATGATATTATTGTTGAGATTCGTAGAATACATATTAATTTTCGTAAGTAAATTCTGTTAAATTATATCTTCGAAAATGTGGTTATGCGCGAGCCAGATAGTAAACGACTTAGGTACCGTTAATGAATTTTTGACTGATTTGGTCTTTAAAGATGGGTTTTTATAATAGTGTCAAAAAAACGAGAGAAGTATGTCTTGCGGCGCTATCTAGTTAATGTGTGTAAAATTTTGAAGATTGTCAAAGTAACGGTTTTTTTACACTTCATTTTGACATTATTTTATTGGAATTAAGTTATGTGCTTTATATGAAGAGGATAATCATAAGATACAGTACGAGCACAACTTAAATGCGTTTCTGAAATTCGTACATGTCATTGCGTAGAACACAATTATAAGCTTCAAAGGTAGAGCTGAGAGAGGAGAATGTTACTCTATTGTTCGGCCGCTATCCGGACTCGCATGCCATCTCTATCCTACAACTCACCGTAAGGTATAATAAATGTTAACATTTGACTGGACCAGCGAAATCTCACGAAACTACCCACAGTCGAAGCGAATTTAAGTTTTTCGCATACTGTACTTACTTTTTGCTTTGAAATACGACATCGTATCATAATACGTTTATGCGAGCAAAGACAAATAGATGTCATAACCCTAGTATGATTATGATGTAAATCTTTCAGGTTAAGAAAATAAAGTAAATTGAATTAAATTTGATTTATTTACTTTATAATATTTTGAGTCCACAATCCTTGTACAATACTTATAAATAGGAATTTTTCAAGAATAACATTCTCTTTCTTTCTGTTCTCTTCTCAACTGTTTAGAAGTCCAAGTTAAATCCGTACTGAAAATAAAAGTTAACAATTAATTAATGCTATTCATTGACTGAATTGTTATTATAATTTTAGGCTAAGTAACGCGGAGTGAGGCGATAAAGGAATCCACAGCTGGAATCCATAGATCATAGAGCAATTACCCCTCTGGATGACTATCACCCCTGGTATAGGGTATGCCGCTATAACAATCTTGAGCTGTGTTCAGTGGCTAGGTTCCAGTTTCCTTAAAGGCTGGCCACTCATTGACAACTCCCTGGTATTGCAAAGGTCCATAGGCGACAGTAACCCCTTTCCATCAGGTAGACCTTCTGCCTGTTTACCTGCTTCAGACAATAAAAAAGTATAAATTTTCACATTGAATGGCGTACATATAAATGTTGAAGAATATCGGCTAAATGCTTGTCATTTCTCGCATAATGAAGTAGTCCTCAGAGGTGAGAAACGTCTACTGTCTTTGTTATTTGACTACAAAATCATAAAACGAGCACTTTATAAAAATACTTCATATCTCAAAAACTACGCATCTACTTGGAACCAATTTTTGTAGAAAGTATTTTTTAAGATATACCACTGTTTTTTCCAGAAGTTTCCTCATTATGATTTTAGACATCTGACTAAAGATATCCCATACGATTGTACTATGTACTGAATAAAAATTTCATCCTTCATTATACGAGGGTTATCCTTAGTTTTTAGTACTTTTTACTACACTACTGTAAAGCGGCACAATACAGCTTTCTACCAAGTTTTATCTTTATAGGTTCATTATTTTTAAAGGTAAGTGACTGCAATATACACATACACAAACAGACGATAGTGATGTTCATTACAACCAATATGATTATGGAACTCTAAAAAATATTATATAAAATATTTACCGCATCAGCATTGTCTCTAAAGCAGTCGAAAATAAGTTTCGCACGGTCACAACCCTTGTCGTCATTTACTGCCTCATCGTTAACTAAGAAAGAAAGATAAATCATAATCTTCTTTTGTATATATAAAAATTCAGCGGATAGTCATGTCCGCAAAACTCGAAAAGAAGTCGATGGGTTCACATGAAATTTTTGCTCAACGTTGTAATAGAACAGTGTTTTTATATATTTTCATGCAAACATTTAAATGTAAAATATTTTGGGAATCATTTACCAGGTTTTGAAATTACACAGCGAGTTGAGTTACAGTAAAATACTGATTCACTAAAAGGGGTTTAAGTAAAAAGATAAAACAAAGAAATGACAAAGGTGAAAAATTTGAAGTATTGTTTTGCAAAGTATTGTTCACGGGGTTCATCCAAGGTCGCAGTAAATATTCTTATGAATAATTTACGAATCTTAGGTGATTTGAACTTTATTTCCAGACACGTTTATACTTTTCTATATCGATTTTATCTGTTTTAATGTTTTTTGACTCTGCCTTATTTATGTATCTATTCTGAGGCAATTATCCATGAATATTTAAGTATTAGAATCGACTTGAAGTTGATATTTCACTGACTGCAAATGAGGGGAGGACTTTTAGCAGCTCGAAAGGGCAAATTTTACTAAATAGTTGAGAATATCAATATGCATACTATTTTTCATTAAAAACAACCAATATCCTACTTAGTATTAGTTAAAACTAACTATTACTTGAATAACATAAAGAAGCTACACAGAAAACTTGAACTGTTTTTTTTTTCAAATAATATAAGATGTGCTGAGCAAATTAGGAATGCTTTGTGCATATTTTATGATTCGGAAAAAGGCACAAATTAGTAAGAGTGGTTTCGTCAGCTGCCAACTGCTTACAGCGGGCAAGTCTATTTATGAGACAAGGCTAGACAAAGACACTTAAAAGATTCTCTTTTCAGGGTCCAATAAATACTTAGTGTCGTTGAAAGATATGTCGAACCAACTAGACTTACCCATGGATAAGTCTAGTTGGTTAAGTCTGTCTTAATTCACCACAGGAGGAACGTACTCAGGTGCCTTAGCTATAATATAGTCACATCCGAGAAGAAGCGAAAATTGTCAGAGTTCTTAATTAAATCTTAAGTATCCTGAAATTTCAATATATTTTACTTTCTATTTAGCAGTGCAATAGCAGTGTAATATATAACTTACATTAGTCCACTTAATAAAATTAACAGGGCAACAATACAAATTCATTAATTTAGAAGTAGTAATAAATATATAGTATAGCGTCTTAGCTAAGTTACCTAAACATTTATAATTAGTTATCTAAACGCTTCTTAAAAGATACCTGAACTGCAATGGGCAAAGAAATCTTCCAAGTTCTTTATATCTGCGGGGTCAGTAAGGGTGTCCTGAATAGCTTTCACGGCTCCAGCAGATGACAGTTTTCCTGCTTCGTCTAACTAAAATAAGAATAAATTCTATAAAAATATTTTTATATCTGCGGGGTCAGGAAGGGTGTCCTGAATAGCTTTCACGGCTCCAGAAGATGACAGTTTTCCTGCTTCATCTAACTAAAATAAGAATAAATTCTAAAAAAATATTGTATTATTGCCTGGGGCAAGCACTCAGACTGAAGGCGGACGTGACGAGAAGTGTTTATCATCACTTATGGACTTTTGCAACAACATAGTCGTTGCACACACGTTACCATGAAAAAAAGTATTCTCCTTCCATGGTGTTACTAAATTTACGAAAATCTCTACCGTCTTCCTGGTTCAGTCTGAAAGAACGCCCCTGACAGGAAGTTCCCTTTGGATTCTTATAGTAGGTAAGAAAAAATCCTAGAGAATTATTACGTTCTAAATCGCAGTAGGTAGTCGAAGAAAACGAAAAGGCACATCCGCTGATGGGAAGCAGTGTGGCGTTAGAAATAAATTATTTTCACCAAATCAACCAATTCCTCAGAACATTCCACGTTGTGTATTAAAATACGTAATAAGTCACAGCATGCTTAAACGTTAGGTGACGCCACATCATTTAGAAGCATGCGATCATCAAGGATATGGAGGGTCCTACGCTGAAAAGAATCGAGAATAGAGTGGCTTGGCTTATATATGTGAGGGATTTTAAAATTATTTATTTATAATGAGTATAAATATTAAGCTCAGATCAAAAATCAACATTAAACTTACAGCTCCCGCTTTCTTCAAAGTACATGCTGCGAAGCATTTAGCATTGTCAGTTTCGATTTTCTTGTTCTTCAATGCTAATACTTCGTCGTCACTTATGGGGAACTCTTTACCGCATTCTACGGCTTTCGCAAATAGTAGCCCATAAACTTGGGTTTTCTTTTCATCGCTAAGGGCCTGAAATAAAATAATCGTTAAGTATGTTTAGAATATATATGTATAATCAATACTTTTATAAATTTTACTTTAGATTGGGTATCTAAAGACCTACCCCCATGTATTACCTAAACTAATAGAACAATAAAATATTTTTAAATATTAAATATTTTTTTTCTCATAAGATATGATTGTTCCAGTGCTAAAATTTCATATAATGTAGCAGATATTGCTTTTGAATCGGCGGCTACTTTTTAAGGTTCCTTAGCAATTGTGACAAAAAGGAAATCATAAAAATTCATCACGTTCATCCGTTCGTCTGTCTATGTATGTCACAGCTATTTTTCTGAGAAACTATCACGTATTAAACTATATGATATGCCACTTTATACTATATACGTAGGTACAATGATGAAGTGAAATCCCAAAATATGAATAGCCGCCTAACTTGTTGCTGAAAGATTTTTTTTTAAACCGCGTTGGGCCTTAAAAAATGCCAATTGACTTTTTTATGGTAGAAAGATTTTACTTTCTTATTCTGGTGTGCACTGACATTGAATCGAGGGTTAAAATAAAATAATTGCTGTTTATTCATTTAGTTTTAGCGATTATTTTATTTTAACCATCGGTTAAATGTCGGTGCTCACCAGCCTAAGTCGTATAAAATATGTCCACTTTCGTTATTATATATTATGTAACTATGTTTCACAAGTTAGGAAAAAATTATTAACGATTTCGTTAAGAGTATTTTTAACCGACTTCAAAAAGGAGGAGGTTCTCAATTTGATTAGATTTTTTTTATGTATGTCACCGCTTACGCTGATTTTTATGATCCGATTTACGTGATTCTTCTATAGTTTGATGCGGAGTAGTTGCCATTTGGTCTGCCATTTGGTTCCCTAAAAATTTAACATAGTTTGGCCCAGTAGTTTTCATTTTATGAACATTTTTTTCCGTTCTCGTTTCTTGGGACCTATATTTTATTAGACACTAAAAAGTAACAAATAAAATAAACTTTGTTTAAAAAAACCGACCTCAATAACTAAAAAGTATAGGGTATCACTCTTCAGGTGATCAGAGGGCTGGTGCTTACCTCGGGCAACGGATCAGTACGGCGATCCAGCGAGGAAACGTAGCCAGCTTTCTGGGCACCTTACCCATAGAAGACGTTGATCTGGGCTCAGTATTATATTTATAGCCTTAAGGGACTATGGGTAGAATACGATACAAATAAGTTTTCTTTTAATGTCTTCGATTATATGTAATTTTATATGATATTTTATTTTTAATATATATTATCTAAAACATCTTGAAGTCGGTGCTAAGTAATTTTGAAAATATAGTATTTTTTATGTTTTACTTCGCACCGACTTCAAGATGTTTTAGATAATATATATTAAAAATAAGATATTATAATTAAAAATAGCTTTAGAAATAAGTTATTTTATACTTTTTAGTTTTTCAAGTCGGTTTTTTTAAGCTTTATCTTAAGAAGCAAATATCTCCATTTATTGACATGATTAAAAAAGTCTATAAATAACATCAGTATGACCTGTTAAAACTATCTAACGATACCCTAGGGTCCTAGACACTTATATATGTAGGTACACTAAAAATATCCCTTGACATGACATCGTGAGCACCCCTAAATTTGCCATATTTTATTTATTTAAATCCAGTACAGATAAATTGGCTTCGAGACGTTTTTGCGTTTGTAGTAGTGTAGTGTTATTTTAATTATTTAATGTTACTAGTACATTATTAAGTCCATTGGAGCCTAAAATGAGTCAAAATTGGATAAAACTTAAATAAAACTCACCAAACTATACTTGCTGAGAACTGCTAAAGCGACAACAATTAAACTGGCTGACCGAACCATTTTGAGAAAACAATATTCGCTATTCGTTTCTTAAGTTAGTATGATGCCTTTGTTTAAGTTTCACAGTATTTTATACTAAAAAGATTTGAATAGCTAATCCTCATATCCTGTATTAACAAATAAAATGTTAATTGATACTGCGTCATGTACTAAGTAGAAGGAACAATAAAAATATTAGGGAAAATAATTAATTATCCGGTTCTACAAAGAAACAGGGGACATGCGTCGATTGCTATCGAAGATGGGTAGATGTAATACACAACAAAGAAAGAATTTAATCATTTTTTCCAAACCTGCAAAAGCCTCGTTATTAAAGCCTAATTAACAATTGTAAACACAGGCAAACATAAATTAAAATAATTGATTGTATGGAGTAATTTATTCAAGAATATTAGGTTGATTTTTTGTTTGTAATAAAAATCAGTAACGTTTGAACGATTGTCTCGAATAGGCTCCGAAACGGCTTAACAGATTTCAATGAGTCTTAGTAATTAAAACAATAAATTGAAAAAGGCATAATTATAAATATTTAAGATCCCGTGCAAACGAAGTCGTGGGCACAACTAGTAAATCATTGAAATAAAAACAAACAATAAAATATATTCAAATTTATCTAATGCTATTTTTTATGAATTTACCCATAACATTTAAAAATTAGTCAAGCGTGCGTCAGCCCACCCAAAGCGAAGTATTCCCTAGTTATGATGACCGTTTACTATTTTGGACATTTAGCTACGAAAAGTTTTGTTCAAACTATCTTTTAAGTTCTACCTTTGAATTTTTTTAGGATATTTGCCAACATTTCTATTCCGATAGCCCACTTTTCCCTCCACTGTCCCATCTTTCTAATCCCGTCCCATTTTTCCTTTTCTCTATCCCATAGCTTGCATCTGATTTCTCATGTTTGATACCTCCATCCTATCCCCTTTATAGCATCTCCTTTAGTTCATCTGCTTTTATTTGCGCAGATTGTCGGTCCGACAGTCTGGAGGGCGTCCTACACTAAGCTTCCCGAGATACGGAGCTCTGCTTCAAGACTCGTTGCATCCATCGGTACTGCGATAGAGGGGATCGGCCCAATGCCATTTTAACTTAGTAATTTTAATAGGATAAACGTACGAAAGTAACGCAGTTGAATCTTCAGTCTATTGTCTATACAATATATCCTCGCTTTGCAATTCTTAGCATATTTGTCAACCAAAGTGTTCAGGGACATTCTGTAGGAGAATATGAACACGATTTGTGTTAACCACGCGACTACGTTAACTAAATGCCACATCAGCATAATGTTCGATATGTATCAAACACAAAGTATTGTTAAAGTTAGAGTATTATTTTCAAAATCTTGTAACTACGGTCAGTTGCTAGGTTAAAGGATCCTTCTCAGGTGCTAGGTTTTACACCTAGTTTTTTAAGAGAGTTTATAAATTGTAAGATAGTTGCTAGGTCTTGGATATTTAGTAACTTCCCTTAGTTTTACATATTTTGACTAGCGTAATACAAGGATAGATGTTTAAAAAGACAATTAATGTAAAATCATTCTCAAAAACAATATTATATGCAACTTTCATAACAATGGTAGATTTTGATCTGATTTATAATTCAAAGTCTAAAGTCGCTCTATTACAAAATCCAATGTTCAATGTCAAAATTATTAAATTCAGATTTATTACTTTTTTCTACATAATTCTATTTATATTATACCTCGTATGACTGTATAAAAACTAACAATGCAGCAATTATATACAAAAACTAGTTGTTACCCGCGCGTTCAACTTTATGTTTAAAGTAAAAATGCAACTAAAGTGGAAAGATGTTATTCTTTGTTTCTTAACAACAGCTTATGTATTTTTATATATCCGTAAAATAATTTTTGGTTGTCCATAAAAAAAATTACACCTTATTTCAACCCTTGTAAGTTTGATTTATGAAAACACAAGGTTCTATGTCCTTTCCCAAGAATACTCTATCTCCTTGACAAATGTGTATTAAGATTTGTTCAGCAAACAAATAGATTGAAAAATATGCTGTGGAAATTTTTTAAACAATCAACTACTACTTGTACTTTCGAGAATTAGAAGCCAAAATGGCCAAAGAAAAAAACATCGTTCCTACTCATATCAAAATCGGATATTTTCAATGACTTAAAAATATAAAATTGATATCATTTCCATTTCGTAAATTCACGGTTTGTTTAATTCTTAGTCAAAAAAGATTTTATGTGACACATGTCATTGTGCAAAAAAAGAGCCTGTCAATTTAGAGAGTTCAATTACCTATAGGTAAAGCAGCTAAGTTCAATGAAATATTAGCATAAATTAACTAGGCCGAGTCTGCGCCTTCACCCGCTTAAATTTCAGCATAATTTTGTAGGAATTGAACGTCTTTTCATGTTTAATGACGAACACCACTAATTAGTTTTGATTATATAACTTCTAGATTTGGCGTCGCTCTATAATTCTTACTATAAAAACTGGCCAACTAATGCATGCTTGTTTGCGTTGTTTTACACTCGTGCTCGGCCATTTTATGAGATACCAGCTAAAGACAAACTTACAATATTTATGGGAAAACTGATTATGCTAGGTCTACTTGATGCTTTTTCAAGAAAGTAAAAAAATATAAAATGGAATTTAAATATCTATCATAAATAGTGGTAACGTAAAGTTACAATTTATTTCAAAGTGAAACTTCTTTTGGAAGGGACGGTATGAATTAGATTTTATGAAACAAACAAGTGTAATGAAAAAAGAGATAACTATAAATATATTTATAAGGTTTCGGCTGTGAGTAAATGAGATAAAATATAGTACATGATAGTGATGTATGGATGTCATTTCAAGCGACTAGAGTCTTTCTGACTAGGAAAAATCGGACGTTTGACATGATGTTTGGCAGTTTTCCAAACCTTGTTTTGTATAGGATTTTATATGGGAAAAATATTTGTCTTCTAGAACGAACGAGCACGCGAGGCTATAGGAATGTGTTCCATATTGGTGGCTTTGCACTAGGAAAGTGCTTTGCACTATGTACCTCAGAATAGGGATGTCCCTTATACCTTCACTTTATAATGTTCAATGCTTATATTACAGAATGTTCAATGACTATGCCAAAAAGCGTTGGGCGCTTTGATTAAAGTGCTTATAAAAGAAGTGTAACTAAAGGTGTCCATGCTTTTTAGCAATGTCATTTAACATTACGAACTGACAAGTGGAAATTAAGTTATCTTATACTTTTAAATGAAAATATCGTATTTTTCGTTTTTTAATTATGGTTTATTTACTTTCATAACATTTACGTTAAATCGAACTTTTAAATAATAATTACTATTATTTATTCACTTCAGACACAAAGATCCATGATAAAAACAAATTTTATAAAGACAATGTTATTATTAAATTAAACCTTAAAAAATTAAATTAATTAATGTCCATCAGTCAGTCAGTCAGTCGGTTAGTCTCTTATTGAAGCGTTTCATTAACACATATTTTACATTAAATTAATTATTCTACGCAGCAATCTGCAACTAGTCCCAATACATTTTTGTTTGTTGTAGCCTGCTAGCAATGGCCGCAATTATACTCTTTCTATACCTCTCAACCCTAATCAAGAAATTTGCAATGCAACTTCTCCGGATAGCATAAAACGTGTTCAATCTAGCCTCAAGAAACATACTCGAGGCACTACAGTATCACTACACTACAGGATCAATAATATATAAATTCTTTTTCATCATCATGTACCAAACTATGCAATCAAATTAAAACTCGGAAGCTCTAGCACCAGCCGTTTTGGAAATATGGACGATCAAGATTTTGCAAAATAAATCGCTTCTGTTTTTTTCTTTGTATAGATCTAGTCAAGTTCTTGCTAGAGTACCATAAACGTGGATCTAGCTTGAGCCCTTTAGGAGATAAGGGTCATTAAAGTTTTGAAACTAGGCGGGTAAATCTCGTAGAGACGTTTTCTTAGAGTACCTTGAACATGTTTCTAGTTTCAACTGTTTAGGAGCCGTCAAAGTTATGACATTCGACAAAAAAAAAGCTTTTTGACACATATAGTACAAATATGAAGGTTCAAGGATCAACCGTTTCGGAGAGAGGGCCAAAAGAAGTTTTGAGTGAAAAAACATTTTCTTCATATTTTAATCCAATCCTCAGAATTGTGGGACAATCGAATCAACTACAATCCAATCCCCAGTGTAGGACTTGAAACTCCAGAGATACAGGTGAATAAAGTATCGGGGGACATCCCTAGTGTGGAGCATATACATAATGTGAGGTACAGCTCTAACGTGCAGGACATCCCTAGTGTGAAGCACATTTCTAGTAGAAAGTCGCCAATATGGAACCTGTTTGGCCACCGGAGTCGCGCACTCGTCCTGCGAACGCGACTCCTGCGACGTCGGGGGGCATCCCTACGTTCACGCCTATTCCCATTCCCACACAACAAACAAATTTGATCACTTTATAAGTGTACATGATCTTTCCATGTAGTTTGTATGACAAAAGTTTGTTTTCTTTTTAACAATTCGTGTCCCCCCTGATATACTAGTTCGATGCTCACTTAGGGAATTTTGCTTTTGTAAAACCGGCAACACCGACAAAAAGGTCAAGTACGCGTCGTACTGATTTTACCTAATAAATAAGTTGATTTTTACGAAATACTGAGTTCTGAATAATTACTTACCGATGGTGGCGGACTTCGTTCGTCGTTTTTGTTCGTCTTTTGTAATTTCTGTACATTTTTATCGCGCAAAACGACATTTTAGGTCACTGAAAGTTGACACATAACACGACCGTTCACCGTGGCAACAAAATTGACATTGCGGGACCGCGAGCCTCTTATGAGGTAACAATTACCTGATATTTGTATCTACGTCTTTGCTCCATCGTGCCAAATCTAGAGGTTATATAATCAAAGCTAATTAGTTTTAGAAGGAGATCAACTGCAAGATTATGACGAGGAAATAAAGAAACGTTTGAATAGAATGCCAACTTTTTTATTCTTTTTTATTGCAGGAGTTCAGCAATCAGGCAGAAGGCCCACTTGATGGAAAGCGGTTCGCCTATGGACATTTGCAAAAAAAATGCGCTGCTGCTCTCTTAAAGGAGACTGGAACCTGGTCACTGATACCGGAACACAACTCAAGGTTGTTATGGCGACATACTCTAGACCAGGGGTGGTAGCCATCCAGTCGGGCAAATACCCTACACCTGACTGTGGGTTGTTTTGTCGCCTCTTACGACAGGCCGCAGGAAATTGTATTCTTTCTCCGTTCCTGCATGGATAGAATTATTAATTATCTCATAGTTTCTTCCAAAACTCTTGAACAGAATTGAATACTTTTTTTTTAATGTGTTGCAATATTCTTAAGTTTTACAGTAATATTAGACGTGGGAATGACTTTGATGGCCCTTTATTATTTTTCTACACTTTGTGAGACATGAAATTAACACAAGTGAAACCGCGTTAAAAGAAATTCTTTAAAATCATAAACTCTTTCTTCTTCAGTGAAGTAAATAATATGGAGAATATGGTATAACATTTTTAATAGAATTCTTAGTAAAACATATAATATAATTAATTATTCACATAGATTAAGTGGAAATTGTTAATGAAACCCCATTACCTAATTAAAAATGTTTAAAAATTTTCAAACAAAACTAGCGTGTAAGAAATAGGTAAAAGAATTTTTTAATATTAATTATGGTATGGACCTAGAGTCCGTAGAGTCTAGAATTAAACCAGAATTATTTTTTCATACAAAGTATTGAGGAAAGATTCATACTGTGTACCACCAACGAGAAGGTAAGTAAATCAAAATTATGATTTGTTGATTTTTTTATTTGGGCTGGAAATATTCAAGTGGAAGTATAATATTTGGACATTAAATATCCATAAAGGAAAATTACGTCGAACATTAACTAATATTAGAAGTTTATGTTCATTTTAAATGTATGTTTTATTTTTTGAATCAGCTATTATGAATGTGTACCTATACGAATTTTTTGTGTAATGTCATTCATCTCTCCGTGGAGAGATTGGTTGGCGTTTCATATATAAGCTGGTTATTAAAAACAGGGTTAATAGATTGGATATTGATTGCAAGCTAGTGAGACATCGGTGGAAAATAGTTCCAAAATGTCTTCTTTTTATTTGGTATTTATGTGCCTGGGAGCATTAGTTATCAACACTTTCGTAAGTATTAATATACTTTTTCAAATCTGTGGCTTGTCTTTACTAATATATAAAATTGAAGTGCTTTTCTGTGATTTCAAATCATATTCATGCCATACCTGTACAAGAACTCCTTCACGCGGTTTTTCCACAGCGCTACGGTATGGGTTTCTTCAAAAAGGGCACAAACAGATATATAAACTCTCAATGAGGTAGGCGACGCATTGGTTCCCTTTGAGTTGGAGATGGCCATGGGCGATGGTTACCAATAATCATTAAATGGACCTTTTGCCAATTTATCTACAAACAAACATAAAAAACTTTACTAATGAAGTTAAATATAAATGTCTTTAAATAAATCAAATATTTGTATCTCTAGGCTATAACACAGGAAGAAATAACAAAGTTCCGTGAAGTTATGAGGCCAATTGTCTCTAGTTGTGCCGATCAATATGGTCTAACGCTTGAACAGATTATAGAAGCAAGAAAAGCCGGCACAATAGAACAACTAGACCCTTGCCTTTCAGAATGTGTCTTTAAGAAAACTGGTGTCGTAAGTATAATACATATGTATTTTTAAAGAAGAGTTTATATATGACAATATTTATCTATATGAAGAACTAGACATATTATGTAATGGTAAGTTAGGTGTATATTTTTATTATTTATTTAGTTTACGTGTTGTTTATAATTTGTGTTTTTTTATCTGCAATCAGTCTCTACAACTATTAGCAAATATGTAGAGTGCGTAGAATGTCGATACGAGCGTGGTCTCCCACCGGTAACAACTCCTTATAAGGTCCGTGTCAACTGGTTTCAGCTGTTGTCGAGTTTGAAGATGACACGCGTCTTTAGCCAAGTTTCGTAGCTAGCATTTAACAGCTGCTCTGGTAGCTCATTATAGGTTTATAAATTAACAAAAATATTTTTTGTTGTTGGTGAGAGGAAAGAATAATTTGAAAATGGAATGAATTGGCTTTGCCTCACTAATTTTAAAAGCTTTTCTATTTATTTTTATCTTTTCTAATGTTAGAGTTGTAATCAAAAATATAAAAATTGGATCACGCTTATTATCTGCGATATATCTAATATTCATTACGGCCTCTGTGGTTGAGCGGGCTAAGCCTTTGCCGGCTTACCTCACTGCAACGCAGAGGCTCCGGGTTCGACTCCTGGTATAGTAAATTTCGGAAACGTATCGGTATTTCGGGTGTCTGGGATCGGCCCCAGAATGGTCCGTTGTATATTACCCATAACACAAGTGTAACTTGCTTAATTTGGGGTTATACAGTGTGTGTGTTTGTCTGCCGATTTGCCGATTTTTATGCAATTTCACATTTAAGAAAATTGTCACCTTTTAAAATGAATACGTGAGTGGGTGAAAGGGATATAAATATTATACAAATTGTAAGCATTGAGAGAATGGGCACCAAATTTTTGCTCTACTATTATTTTGTATACGTCCTCTATCCTTTGCTATTTCTAAAAACAACTTCAAATATATTTGTTTTAAGGTATAATATTGTTTGTTACACTTCGATCGAAGTGAAAAATCTTAAAACTCTTAAAAAATTATTACTAACTAAACAACTCCTTCTTGCACTCATGTCTTCAAAATTTTATTTGAGCTTTGATTGTTTTCCATAGATCAACAAGTCTTTTAAAACGAGATGTTTCTAATATATTTCTATGTACCTAAATTCTCAACATTAATTTATAGATAAATGACAAGGGCTTGTATGACCCTGATACCGCAATTGAAAAAAGTAAGAAGTATATGACTGATCCCGCAGACATAGAAAAATTCAATACTATCCACAAGGCTTGTTTACCAGGTAAGTTAAAACAGATTCACTATTCTGTAGGTTGATGCATTTCCTTTAATACGTGCAATGCTGAGCAGTTCTTAAGAGGCGCTTAAGTACACTAAACCTTTAAGTTATGTGCTTTCTTGTATTAGTCATGTAGTTCATTAACGATGTAGCGATTAAGAACCGGTCAAAGTATCACAAGCGAGCCAGTCAGCGATCCGACATTGCGACGTTCATGAACGATTAACTATTAGGAACCCTGATTCGATCGCTAACAAAGAACATCGAATTTGAATTAAGTTCAATTAAATTTTAAAAAGAAAATTAACAGTGCTGACTGTGCAGTCAGCACTTACGAGAACCGCGGTGTTATTGCGTGAACTAAAACCCAGCTCGAAGGACCATATAGATGTACGGTTAGTACACCTGGGGATAGATTATATGACAGATAATTTAAAGATAAGATATTTAATTAACTTATGAACTTGAATTAGTATGATTACCAAAATCTTATGCTCGCGTAAGTGCTGACTGTGCGGTCTGTACGGTTATAACATTAGCATAATATAGTATGTAGAAGGTTAGATCTAAATTGGCATCAAAGCGTGCTGACATAAATAAGTGCTAATATTATATTTCATATACAAAGTTATATTAGTAATATCAGTTTTTAAAATGAAGTATTTATAATTCAATAAATACTTCAGTTTAATAAAAACTTGTTTGTTTCAGTCTTACATCGTCAGGACAAGAGATAAAAAAAATAATTACATAAATTACTAAAAAAGGTGAAGATTATTATTTATTAGGAATATTCCATTCTCAAGCATGAGAATAAATCAGAAAAGTGGTAGGAAATTGTGACATGAACGAATTAAAAAAAACAATTAAATTATCCTGCCAATTAGGGACTGGATTGGGCAGTTTGAAAATCTTACTTCAAATAATAGGTTGGCCGTAATAGTTTTGGTTTCATTTTGTTGCATACTCAAAAAATTGATCGATATCGACGATGTGATGTGACGTCATATCACTAGAGAATTGCCATTTCAACCTGTCTCGAACTATAATTATAGTATAAGATTTTTAATAAAGTCTTGTGTCATTGGTTTTAGTGAACGATGCTCCGATAGGTGATAGTAAAGCCTGCGAAAGGGCTAAGCTTCTGCTCTCTTGTTTGGTGAAGCACAAGGGAGAGGTAAGTTAAAGAAAGTACCTAAATAGATTTCGCTATCTTGCTCACGCATTACCATGCTTTTGAAGATATAAATTGACAGAATAACCAGAAAGTATCTGTAGAAGCACTCTTGGCTTCCTATCAAGGGGTAATGGTGCCAACACTATTGTATCGCAGTGAAAGTCGGGTATGGAAAAAGAAGCATGAAAGTAGAATAAACGAAGTGGAAATGAGATCTTTGAGAAGTACATGTTTTTTTCATAAATGTTGTAATTAAAAATACTACATTAATATTACCATCTAATCTAAAAAGACTAATAAGTAATAATTTAAATATAACCTAAATTAACTAAAGGTATTCACGCTAAGAAAGTGTATTAGCAGTTTTCTATTGTCTCTATTAAGGTGAAAACACATTGTTCATGTGTTCTTTATTAAGCTAGCACAGTACCCTACAGTTGAGTTTTATTTATAGCACTAGTTCAAACGGGTTTGTCCTTTTGAGGCTTCTCGTTATATCGGTGTTATCTAGGAGCTAAATCGCCTCGACACTCACATGATGATGAAGCAGATGCTCGTGGGCTTCCGAGTACTTTTTAATAATGCTGGTAACAAACTCTACTTTCAGGTCCCGATGGAGGTAGAGCTCGACCTGACGTATCATGACGCGTTTATAATGCCTTTCAGTACTTTTTTTTGGAAGCGTTGTGTTATTTCTTGACTTAATTACAGAAGAGCAATTTGTTAGGTTGAGAAGTATTTGTTAGGCAGAGAAGTATATGTGAGGTTAGATAGTATAATATGATAAGGAACAGTGTGATAAGGGAATTTTGTGGATTGAAAGGAGATTTAATAACAAGAATTTAAAAAGAGGTATTAAGGTGGTTTGAGCATGTAGAGAGAATGGATGAAAGTAGAATCACAAAACAACTGTATGGCAGCATAGTGAATGGTAGCGTTGGTGCTGGTAGACCGCGACGTACACACCAGGATCAAATAGGAGAAACGTTAAAAATAAGATAAAGTAAAAACCCCTCAAATAAACGTGAGCATGTATGAAGAGATTAATGAAAGTAAATGAAGCGAAATTGTTTGTCAGGATCGTCGCAAGGGGAGATCCATCGTTTCTGCATATCCCCATGGGAAACAGGCGTGATAATATGTTTGTATGGAAATGGATAGAATTTGCCTACAGTAAATGCATGTTTCACGACTCTTAACAATAAAACTATGAATGGTTCATCACATAAGTTTGATTTTGATTTCATATACATTTCTATATATGAAAATTAATTCTTGTGAATGTTTTATGTATGAAACTTTGTCTGAAACAAAGTGAATTTTATAATGAAACATTCCTAATTTTATATTTAAGAATTGTGCAATACAGATTTTACGAGAGTAAATTATATTAATTTATATTTTCAAACATGTGGTAATGCGCGAGCGAGATATTAAACTCCATTTAGGAAGCTCCTTCGTATTATAGTTACTATCTGAAAACTTCTATATCTATAATATTATAAAATTTTAAACATACTGTGTCTGTACATTGAAGCTATTTAAAAAAAAAACAACGTGAATAGACTATATAAATAATAGAAAACTCGATGCATTTAAAAAAAAAATCTTGTCTGTTTGTTTGTAATTTACGTAAAAACTGCTAGGCTAATTTCGAAGCGGTTTTTGCTATATACAGCAAATTCCTATACTTAAAATCTATGCTACTTTTTGTCCTGGGAAACCGTGGAAATTTTTCTGGTAGTGATTTAAAATGGCCACATTGAAAAAACAAAATGAAGTTCAAATGCGATTTTTTCACTGATTCATAGCAAATTATATGTAATAAAATTTGTGTGCTTTTTATCTCGGGAATCTCACGGGAATTTTCCAGGAAGCCGCTCGAAGTTGTTCGGGTACATAAAAATTAGCTTATTCCGACACAGTTTTCACTAAATCGATAGCTTATATTCTTTGAAAACGTTACAGTATTTTGTGCCCCGGGATTCCCGCGGGAATATCAAGTCAAGCGTGGACGAAGTCGCGGGCATATTCTAGTAAGTAATAATATGGCGTCATGGCCATTCGAATGAAGTATACTACACTAGCCTATGCTAGAAATATAAAAATCTGTAGAGAGATCGAGCTCGTACAATGAGGTTAAAAAAGAAAATGGCTTTTTGAAAATCTGGATAATTTTAATCCCGAAAAATGAAAGGGAATTAAAAATGAAGCAATCGACGCCGTGCAAGTTCACAATTATTTTTTTAAATAAATCGGCAGACAGACACACACACACATTGTATATTCTCAAGCTAAGCAAGGTACGCTTGTGCTTTTGGTAATATAGAATGGACCACTCTAGGGCCGATCCCAGAAACCGAGGCCATAACCCAGTAAATAGCTTAAAGTTCGATTACGAAATTTACCATGTCAAGAATGGAACTCGGTGCCTCTGCGTTCCAGCGAGTTCGGCCGGCTAAAGATTTAGCCTGCTCAACCACAGAAGCCGTTAAATAACATTTTCTTTATTTTATAAAACAAAAAATATTTCGACTATTAAATATTGCATTGTAGAATTTATTTATACTAGACTGTTAATTACAATTATGTTTCCTGAATTAGATAAGTTTCATTTATTATACTTGAAACATCCTGTTGTCATAATTGCAAATGAAAATGAATATATTTATTTCAAAGTGGAATCTTACAGATATTATTGAAAGTTAACAGTCTACCAACGCTTTCAACGCAATTTTAGTTACTGTTAAACGAGAAGACGCGTTGCAGCAAACTCCCCAGCAACATTACTTTGTAATTATTATGTATACAGGATAAGCTACTATTGTTGGCACCCTGTATAATGTTTGTAGCCATACAGTAATAATAATAATATAGTATGGCTACAAAACATATTTTGAAAAAGTGTTGACAGGATGCCAATGGTATAATTTACCATGCATTCGTAACCTTTTTTTAATCAGTTAGAGTAAGTTTAAAGGCATCTTTAAGATCCATACAAAATCTGTCAAATTTACTCTAACTGATTATGAATAAGAATTTTAACAAAGTAATTTGTATTATCTATAAACTTTTTAATTGTGATAGCAATTATTTATCAAAAAGTCATACGTTGTTTATGCATTTATTTATTAAATTTTACTTTGGTTTCAGTTTTCTACCATAGCACTTTGAGCAGTGGTCACACAGTTCTACAATGAAAACCTAAATAGAGCATTTATTTACAGTAGAAAAAAATTCTTGTACTTACATAATAGTTAAAGTCGATATATCAACACTATTAAACAAAAACAATTTTTGAATTTGAACTTGTTTTATTTTTCGTCATTTCCAGTCGATAGACAATATAATATTCGTTATTAGGGTTTTTAGATGTTTTTATATAAGAACTTACTACGAATGTCCATCGTCCAGTATAACGTTATTCTCAATAAATTTGACGAATTTTTGGTATTCTGCGCATCACAAAGGATTCCGTAGAGGTGAGGATCTCTCCTGTTTTTTATCTGGCTACTAACTATTAAGAAGCATTAAATCGAAAATACGCCATATCTCGAATACCATTCAATAGATACCATGCAAAATAATTTTCTTTGAAAGCATTTTTAAAACTACCGTTTTTAAATTTTTCAGAATTTTTCATTTTCTAGTTTTAGATTTAGGAGCTAATATCTCGTTACCTATTAAGATTCGAAAAGAGATTAGTTAAGATAATTAAAGAAACAAATGCCTAAATTATATAATTTTCATTTTTTCAAGGGACATACATACATCGCGCTAAACATAACATATCATTGATATTTATTAAGCAGGTTTAAGAATAGGTACAGAAATTCGGGTGGATTTTGTGCTTCTGGACATATATGGCTTATTAAAAGTAAATATTGTGTTAATTAAACTGTATTAAAAAATATAGAAATACAAGAAATACTCTTAAAATGCCCGAAAAAACAGTTGTGACAAAATAAGTAGTCGGTGGGAGTGGATGTTTACAACAAAAAAATATTTATGTTTAATTTAATTTTAATATTTTAAATATAGATATGTCAAATTACAGGAAAACCATTCAGAATAATACATTTATATAAAAACTATTATTTATTTCAATAATTCATTATTTTATTCCCTTTACCAACAGTTGAGTAAGGAAAAAATAGATTAGATTTTGGCAAATATTATTTATAGGTATAGACCTAGTAGTTTTAAGAAAAAATTTATATGACATACACAAACAGACAGACTTGACAATTTTATATAAGGGATTCTTTTTGCCATAATGGGTACAGAGGGCTTA
The DNA here is from genome assembly GCA_039645545.1 of Dendrolimus houi. Lineage (NCBI taxonomy): Eukaryota > Metazoa > Arthropoda > Insecta > Lepidoptera > Lasiocampidae > Dendrolimus > Dendrolimus houi. Next base: position 14,898,877 of record CM077132.1, read on the forward strand.
CACTCAAACATCTTTCATTGGTTGTTTTTGTTTTAGAACTTCTTTTACTTGTTTTTTTTATATTTAACTGCATTTTCCATTGTATGTTAAATTTTTTTGTGCTATATTATATAATAGTCTTTATTATAGCAGTTTTAAAGAAATTTTTGTTCTCTCTTTCTTCTATCGAAACGTCCGGTTAGTACTAGACTAGACACTTCGAAATTTCATTACCTCTTTCGGGCTGATCGGCCGTAAACCAAGCACGAAAGACGTTCGAGAGTAAGGCTTCTGAACCGTAATAAGTGTATTATATTTTGAGTGTAAATGTTTTAAATGTCAGTAATTAACTAATGTTTTATTGTGATTATGCTAATTATATTACTCATTTTATTACTGTTTAATTAGCAGCAATTAGTTTAAAAGAGTTATAAATTCGAGAACAAAAACAAAATTTAATGTAAGCCGTGGTAGCTTAATGGTTAGCGCACGAGACCTAAACCCAAAGGGCGCGGGTTCTAATCCTGTCCGGAAGGCATGCACCACTTGGGAACTTTTGCAACCTAATGTGCATATAGTTACAACATGTGCTAACGTTGAAGGAAAACATCGTGATGAAACTAGCACATCGAGATAACCAATGTGTCAAACCCGCCAATCCGCATTGGACAAGCGTGGCGGGGCTTAATGTCCGTTCCCCTATAAAAAAGGGAGGTATAAGTCCAGCAATGTGACATTTATAGGCTATTATTATAAACAAAATTCATAATGGCAACGTGTCATAAAACAGACATAATATAATCAAATAAAATTGACGTTTTGGAATTGGAGAAAAAGACCAAGAGGCCATCGAAATTTAGGAAATATAAATATTTATATCAGGGTAATCTCTAGGCATTTTTAATTTTTTTTGATGGATAAAACTTGATAGAAAGTGCTGTTTAATTCGGTAGTATTAAAAAAATGTGCTGACTTTGAGAATCACATCTTTTTGGTTTTTTAGCATTTAATGTTTCTAATTTATTTCAATGAAAGAAATAAAATAAAATAGAGTACATTGACATAATAGGAGCCGCCTTAATTATGGTTAGTACGTAAAAAAATCTAAATCGCATAAATTATGGATATCTGGAATCGTCCAGACACGCAGACAAAAGTAAATAGCGTTTAGTTCGTTCATGCCGGGACTCGACTCCGAAATACCCGGAAGTGTAACAAATACAAAAAAATTTGGCGAACAGTTTAATTGCATCCATATTTGTGTAGACGTTCATGTTTTGCTTTATTTACAAGCCCGTTTTTCAATACATTAAAGTATTATATTTGTATATTTGTTAGAGCACGCTAATCTCACTAACAACTAGACAGATTTGATGTTTCCGTCAGATACTCCTATTATGGCGGAAGGTATGTAATAACGCTGACAACTAAAGGAGTAGAGCAGTATTCATTTTAAAAGGAATTAGCCAAGTTTGTACTATATAAAGCCAAATAAATAATCAGTAATTAATTAATTATTACTAGGTAGAAAACTTCGCGAGCCCCCCCTCCTAAAGCAACGGTTGTTGCTAGTATAAATTTAAAGTAAAATATTCGCAATCTGAAAATGTTATGTGCTGTGCTTTTCATTGTCTCAGAAAAATCAATATCACTTGTAACTTCTCTGTAAGTTTTTCTTTGCATTTTAGAGTCCATAAAAGTAAAATCGTTGTCGTTTACGTACCTATACAAGTTATAAACCTCATTGAGAATGAGTAGTAGCATTTTCATAGTCATATAGGTACGTTCTACCTTTTCGTTTTATGTTTGACTATGATTTACTATTGAGAAAATATTTTCACATTGCTTCCTCCTTTGAAACCACCTATCGGCTGTCATACATAACTACGGGGTTACGGAGTACGGGGAGGGAAACTACGATAAGATGAGAACGGTTAGGGCAAAGGAGTTAGTAGTTGAAATGACATTATGACTCAGCGTTGGGTTATGCAATGAGTCCTTACACAAGGAGAGACTGAAATGAATATTACCGGGGAGTCTTGAACAAAATTTGAACGGACAAATCGACTCTGGCTTCACCTGGCCACCGTCCGTTCGGGCTGTGGTAGATAGCACAAATGAACTGACAGCCTAGACGCTAGAAGAACAGTCGGAAATTGTTCAGTTGGATCAGTCGCTTCATGTTGAGTCTCACAGTACTCTGGGCGTACCCAACGATGATAGTACGCCCTGGTTACTGTGGGACTATATACCTACTCAGTATTAGGGATGTTAACAAAATAATCGATTTTTATTTAAATCGATTATTATTTTCTTATAATCCATTTTTTATTATCGATTTTTATAGTAATATTAATTGATTTTTAGTAAATCGATTATATAAATTACGCGTTTAAGTCGATTTTCAGAAACAGTTCGTATCTATGCGGCATTTGTGACAATGATTATTATTTTATTGTTTAAATTTGAAGATTAACGAAAATTTTGTATTTTCGTTTAGTTTTTTTAATTCTCATTTTAAGTATTTTATTTTAACACTAGTCAAATGTAAAATAGGACTGGACATTTAGGGCAATTTTTTAAAATTTCATATATTTTAGTTTTTGAGACAAAAAGTTTGTCATTCTGTTGGGATGCTCATCATTTCATTTTTATTATAATAAATAAAAAAATTGCTAGTACTAAAATTTGTATCAATAATGCTATTTGGTTTCCTAATTCCTTACCTTGAAATTTTAAAGGAACATTGCCTGTGATTTTTAGTTTTGAATTGGTTATTTTTTATTCATATAATTTTATTTGATTTTTAATCTGATAAATTGTTAATATGAATCTCTTAGGTTTATTACTGGAATATGAAATGAACGTACTTTTAAATAATACAAAAAAACGTTTTTTTTCGCGGAAATCTATTATTTATTTTGATTAAAATTGATTTTTGACAGATCGATTAATGTTGAATAAAGAAAAATCGATTTTTATTTAATCCATTCTTTTCCATTAATCTCACATCCCTACTCAGTATGGACTTTCAGCCGCCGTGAGCGGGTGGCGCGGGTGGTTCCGTTGGAGGAAGGGTTATCGCCTTCCGTTTTGCCGTCGAAATAGGCGAGCGATGTTATTCCACGCGCGCTCACCTTTACTTCCGTGTGGCGATCTACAAACCGTAGCCGTAGTCTTGTCATAAGGCGACGAAACACCTAGGGTTTTTAATGGGTGTCCCTAACTGTGGAATGGCAATAGCATCCTTAGTTTTGTCTATAGGTGCTAGTGCCATCCCGACCTAGCGAATCCCACACACGGGCCGCTACTATTCCCCCTAGCACTTGCATTAGCGCAGTCTATGGTCCTCAATCGGATTTCCCCTAGCTAAAAAAAGGGACTATACCTACACTATAATCTTTCTTATATATAAAAATGAATCGTAGAAATGTATGTACGCGCATAACTAGACAACGACTATACCGATTTTGATGATATTTGTTTTGTGTGTTCGAATAGATCCCCAAATGGTTTAGATTCACAATTGGAACCGGTAGGTGGCGCTGAGATCAGGTTCTAGAATCCTCCTAAATCACCTGGAGCGATTTTGGTGATTTTGTTTTTATGTGTTTGAGTGGGTTCCCGGGTGGTTTAGATTCACAATTAGAACCGGTAAGTGGCGCTGAGATCGGGTTCTAGAATCTTCCTAATCACCTGGACCAATTTTGGTAATTTTGTTTTGTGTGTTTGAGTGGGTTCCCGGATGGTTTAGATTCACAATTAGAACCGGTAGGTGGCGCTGAGGTCGGGTTCTAGAATCCTCCTAATCACCTGGAGCGATTTTGGTGATTTTGTTTTGTGTGTTTGAGTGGGTTCCCGGATGGCTTAGATTTACTATATTTAAAAGTGGAAACAAAAACGACCCCTCCAACTTTAGGCCAATTTCTATTTTACCAACCTTAAGCAAGATCTTTGAAAAAATAATTTTAAATCAACTGCTCTCACATTTTAATATTAATAAATTATTTCATACTAAACAGTTCGGGTTCACCAAAGGCCGAGCCACTACCGATGCAGGTGTTGAGCTCCTAAAACACATTTATGATGCTTGGGAAGGATCACAGAATGCCATTGGTGTATTCTGTGACCTGTCCAAGGCATTCGATTGTGTTGAACACGTGACCCTCCTAAAAAAGCTCAATTATTAGGGTATTCATGGCGATTCTCTCAACCTATTATCGTCTTACTTAAATAACAGATCCCAAAGCGTTGAAATTAACAATGTCAAATTTTGTGAGACTGGCATATCTATGGGTGTGCCCCAGGGCTCTATTCTAGGTCCCTTCTTATTTTTGATATATATTAATGATTTGCCATATTTTATTAATGATATGTGTGAGGTAGTGTTGTTTGCTGATGACACATCACTTATATTTAAAGTTGACAGAAATAAACTGAACTTTGACGACGTAAACAACGCCTTATCCCAAATATCTAAGTGGTTTACTGTAAATAACTTATTGCTCAATCCGAGCAAAACTAAATGTGTTAAGTTTGTTATGCCCAATGTAAAAGAATACGATATTAATATCTCTCTTAACGACACTAGACTTAATCTAGTAGATTCAACTGTATTCTTAGGCATTAACCTAGATCAGAAGCTCCACTGGGGCGCTCATGTATCTAGTCTCTCAGGAAAACTTAGTTCTGCTGCATATGCGGTCAGAAGAGTTAGGCAGTTCACTGACGAAGAGACTGCTAAACTAGTTTATTTTAGTTATTTTCATAGTGTCATGTCCTATGGTATTTTACTTTGGGGCAACGCTGTTGACTTAGAGACCATATTTGTTTTACAAAAAAGAGCAGTAAGATCAATTTACAACCTCGGCCCTCGGGAGTCTCTTAGAGAATGCTTTAAGGAAATCAATATTATGACGGTCGCCTGCCAATATATCTTTAATAATATAATTTATATTCGTAATAATTTGAGTGCGTAGGCACTCAATTAGGCATTACAATGCCTGGTGTTGAAATTGTGAATATCCTTATACTGCTTGTAGAAGCAGTATAAGGATATTCACAATTTCAACACCAGGCATTGTAATAGACTGATATTGCCATCTTTTAGATTACAAAAAGTACTGTCCTCTTTCTTGGGGGTTGGTATACGCTTCTTCAATAAGATTCCGAGTGAAATGTTAGATCTGCCTTTCACTAAATTCAAAACCAAATTAAAAAGTATCTTGCTAAAAAAGGGATACTATACAATTGAAAAATACTTAAATGACAAAAAATCATTCACATAGCAGCTCGCTCTAACATCTTATACTATATTTTGTATAATGTTATCTTGCCAAGCTTGTAAGGGATTTATGGAGATATATTGCAGCATAACATTTTAGTACGTCATATCATTATTATAACTTTCATAATATTTTTCTTTCCTCTTATTGTGTCTTGGTCTTATTGAGTATGCACTGTTTGCTACAACTCCATTAATTCTTCAAAAAGTAATTCTGTAACATATTTCTGTATAAAAATTATTAAAAAAAAAACAACTTGAGATATAAATAGAATAAGAAACTTAAAGAAAAACATTATTTAGCTAGACGTGTTGCTGGGGAGTTTCTTGCCGCTTCTTCTCCTTAATAGCAATAACACGTTGTGAAGCGGTATACATAGAATAGGAAGAAAAATTAAATTTTAACTTATATATTTATATGACCTTCAAAAAGTGTTCTCCAGTGGAACTTATTTTGAATAAAAAACTTTGAATTTGAATTTGAATTATAACCGGTAGGTGGCACTGAGATCGGATTCTAGAATCCTCGTAATCACCTGAACCGATTTTGTTTTTGTGTCATGAAACAAGTCGTTTAGGAATTCAGAAAAGATGGCGGTACGAAGTTCGCCGGGTCAGCTAGTTATATATAAACTAGGACATGTCCGCGACATCATCTACGCTTGACTTGAAATTCCCGCGGGATTCTTGGGACACAAAACATCGCAGCATTTGAAAAAGAATGTAAGCTATCGTTTTAGTGAAAACTGTGTCGGTATAAGATAAATTTTACGCACCTGAACAACTACAAACCGTTCCCGGGAAAATTCTCGCAGGAATTCCGGGATAAAATCACACATTTTATTATATTTTAATTTGCTATCGATCACTAAAAAGTCACATTGGAATATTTTTTAATTTGGCCATTTTAAATCATTGTCAGAAAAAAATCCCGCGCGATTTCCAGGATAAAAAGTAACGCAGATTTTCAGTCTAACAATTAGCTGTCGATCAACAAAAATTGTATCGAAATCGGCCCAGTAGTTTTTACGTGAATGCCGAATAAACAGACGAACCGACAAACAGACAAGAAATCTAAAAAAAGCATCGTGTTCTCCATCGTTTATATAGTCTATTCCAATTGTTTTTTTAAATAGCTTCAATATACAGACACGGCATGTTTAGAATATTATAATATTACTAGCTGTCCCGGCAGACATTGTCCTACTCTGAAGAAATAAAATTTAGAACCCGATTGCATCGCGACCTACCGGGTCCAATTGTGAATCTAAACCATCCTCGAATCTACCTGAACACACACAAAAAATTCATTCAAATCGGTCCAGCCGTTTAGGACGAGTTCACTGTCAACATGCGTACAGAATAATTATATATATATATACATATATATATATATATATATATATATATATATATATATATATATATATATATAAAGATAGATAATAAGAGTGGAGGTATCCATGGCACGGTGAGTAGTTGGTTCGGTATTATGCATTCAAAATAGCAGAATTCACTAAAATTTTAAAATCTACTTTGAATTCATAGAGAGTCGTTTAAATCTTATTTATTGATATAGACGAATGAAACCGAGAGGTACTGCTATTTTTAGCAATAAAAAGCTGTGTATCTAGGCACTAGATTACATGGTCAAATTAATGCAAATCTGGTTGACCTCTAAACTTTTTCTATAGTTACTTATCAATTACGTTGGAAGTTCAATCATGACTTGTAGTTTTATAATTAATCTTGTCGACTAAAAAGGAACCGCGCTTTTAATATAACGTAAATTCAAGGAAGATATGCGTTAATTTTAAGGTTCCTTGTAAACTAATTAAAGCTCTTTCGAAAAAATATCGCTATCTTTATACTGGGCATGTATCTCTGTGTGACCCATGAGTTCATCTCTATTGTCTAGTTTCTATAATTTTTTGCTATTAATTAATTTCCTCTATCATTGATAGAAAGTTACTTTACTATTGTGGAGTTTGCGTCAAATTTTGCCCATAGTAAGAAAAATCAATGATTACTAAGATATAGAAACCCTATATCGATGATCTAAATAAATCCGATACACTTTGGGACACACATGACGATAGACTCTCGACACTAAAGATCACTGTATCCAGCCGTTTTATAATATTTATATACGTAAAGTGGCAATATTGGTATGTCTTACTAAACCCGATAAACTTCAGGTCTCCATGGCCCTAGATTCTCGACACCGGAGGCCAGGTATCCATTCGTTTTATAGTTTTTATATAGGTACTGAAACATTGTTAACACGTATTATCACATAAATTTACTTGTCTCGACAAACTCTAAGCACAAATACACGAATTACTACAAGAACACGTCAAATTGTCCAGTAATAGTGCGTTTTTGCTGATACAAGCTGTGTCGTCCTCACTCAAAATCATCACACGATTGTATAATATTGTCTATCATTTAATGGGCAAAAATATCTATATCTGTCTATAATATTATAAAATTCTAAACATGTTGTCTGTACATTGAAGCTATTTAAAAACAAACAACTAGAATAGACTTTATAAACGATGGAGAACACGATGCATTTTCTTTTAGATTTCTTGTCTGTCTTGTCTTTTATGTAATAAAATTTGTGATATTTTCATCCCGGGAATCTCGCGGGAATTTCCCGGGAACGGTTTATAGCTCTGTTCAGGTGCATAAAAATTGGCTTATTCCGATAGTTTTCACTAAAACTACAGCTTATATTCTTTGTTAGTTTGTGTCCCGGGAATCCCGGAATGTAAAAGATACAATCATAGCCAATTCACATAACTATATAAACATGACGCATACAAACATAAGGCTACATTTTACACAGTCTTAAAAAAGTGGCTGATCAAGGAGTGTTTCTATACTGTAGATGAATTTCTTAAAAAAAGTGCTTGTCGTTATTATCTATATGGAAAATCTTAATGATCTATTTGTTATTTTTTCTCTTGAGATTATTTGCTTATATATTAACATTTTTTATATTAGTATATTTATGTATATTTAATTTTAATTTTTAATACATTTTGTACACCACTATGTGATAGAATGTACTGTGCATCTACCATTGTATAACACCTGTATAAACTAAATTCTTGCAAATAAAGATTTGATTTGATTTATCCGCGCTCTGTATTTTTGCATCTTAAATGCATTTTTACCATGAAGAGCGAATGATCAAACATACAAACATTATGATCATCAAGATAAACTAAATATATGAAGTTTAATTTGTCGTTAATTTTCTTCGGAACACTACAATCTATTCATTCACATACACTTAAAGTTTTTTATTCTGTGACTTTTTGCATGTTTAGTATTGTAGCTAGTGTGAAGTACAATGTTAATTATCTCGCAGACATACGAGTATTATCGCCTGGTTTAGTATATAAACGTTTGACAAGGAGTTCTACAGTACAGAATTGGTTAAGGATTTAAAGGTGTAACATAGAGAATCATTAAAGTAAAGATGTCTATTAAATACGTTTGTGTTGCTTTATTGGCTTTTACTGCATATGCTATTGTAAGTATTAGGTTATATGTTTATTTACCATATTATTGACAAGCCCTACTAGCTTAATCTAATTAATATGGGTTCAAATATCAGCTACAATTATTTACTTTAATTGTTATAGTAGATTATTTTAAAGATCTTCTAACACATTGATTTTTTATACAAATTTTTACTGCGCTGGAGATTTTGGAATGTTCCAGATATTTCAGTATATTTCGTATTCCAGTATATATTTAATATATTTCGGAAACATTTGTAGCATTCCAGAAATTTTTGGGACAGTAAATGTTGTAGCTTTACTCGTCTATTCCCATATCTTCGGGCATAAAGTGATGGTTTTCGCAGATTCGTATGATGAACATGATCAACAAAAAATGGAATTACCAGTATATATAAACACGTGTCAATATCACTAAGCGATTCTCCAAAAGCTACCTCTTTAGACCCTTTAATCTTCTTTTCAAATAAAAACAAGACAAAACCGTCATGTTTTCATTTGAATGGTTTAAAAAAAACCGTGAAAAAAAAGGAAAATGCAACAAGTTTAACACCAGAATGTATACTACTGATCATCTAGAACCGCATCAAAATTTAATTAGTATAGATGAGATCCAAAAACAGTCCATCACTGAAAATAATATGTATTTTCGATAACGGAGATGCACAAATCTATTGTACTTTTTGTCTTGAAAATTGGGATAATTTATTTGAACGTAGCTTGCTCTCTATAAATTGTAACTTTAATATATTTTTATTTTATGATATTAATAGGCTCTCACACAGGAAGACAAACAAGCTTTCCTGACAAGCATCGCTCCCTTAATAGGCGAGTGTTCTAAGGAATACGGGGTCAACCCGGAGGAAATCGAGGCAGCAAAAGCCGCGCATAGTGGTGAAAGCCTTAAACCTTGTTTCGTTGCTTGTTTCTTCAAGAAACTTGGTATCGTAAGTATCTGGCTTATAACGTGTACTCTCCCCACTTTATATTATGATTATAATAAAACCACGACAAACATTGATAATTCTGAGACTAAGATATTCTCGTCTTATTCCACTGATGTTAAAATAATAATAATAACACAAATTTTACAAGTGAAAGTGATGGCCTCTATAATTGCGTGGGTATTGACTAGTCTAGTTTTCTGGAGTGCAAAAATCCCTAGTCTGATTCGAAAACGGAGTAAATTTCACAAACAAACTTTTCGTTACTTAGTCGGGTGACCAGGATCGGCCGTGGAACTATCCCTTATGTATTACCTATAGCGTTATTTGATTAACTTGGGTATGTAACAAAAACACACACACTGATATGATACGTGTGTTGTCTGTTGATTTTTTTTTAGAAATTGTAAGTTGTATAATTTTAATCGTTTTAATTTGTTACATTTTCGGATGTTTCAATAGATAAATACATTATAACTATATTATATAGTCCTTCTTGACGTATTCGTCAAAGGCGAACTTGTCAAGTCCGGCTGTGCCGGCGCAGGTGGCTAGCGAAACCTTTCTTTTTAAAAGTTATTTTGGACTACGTCTCGGTAGTATAAAGTAGAATTGGCAATTGACAATTTTATTGGCCAATTGCTAATAACTATAAACTAGTACAGTGAAGAAAACTTAGCCTATATTGTGTTCTACCTATAAACCGTTAAGACTATAAATAGATAAATAAATTAAAAATATTTCCACCCAATATTACAATATTAAACAATGGAAAATATTATTAATATGAAATATGTTTAACTCAAGTGTACGCGATCTTTTCATTCCTAATCATTTATGTATATTTTTATTCACTTAATTATTTGATGTATTGATATATTTGCTGATAATTACAGATAAACGATAATGGCGATTTTGACCCAGAAGCATCTAAAGCCAAGGGTAAACAGTTTTTCAAAGACGTAGAGGATCAGAACAAAGTCAGTGAAATCGCAGACATCTGCACTTCAAGTAAGTATAAATCGTAATATTATACGTATTAATCAATATAAACATCACCGACGCAGAAAATATTTGAATTAGAAAGGAAATCTAGTTGTTTGTTCGCTCTTACAAACCTTGCATATAAAGCGCTTTCTACACAATTTGCTACTTGTGTTTTAAAGTGTTGCCTTGGTAGTTAGCTTCGAATTCAACGTTACTAATATTGTGCTTTTTCGGTTAATCTCGTAATCTAGTGATTATAAGAAAGAACTATTACAAGTTTTTAAAACAACATATAGGAACTATCAACTCTTACACTCCCGTTTCAAAAGAGACGAAGGTTCTGGCACCACTTAGTTTCCTCGCGGTATAAGCTCGGTTTTGAATTTGTTTGAGTGCACACAGAAAGTGTGGCGATACGGCTTGTGGTGCAGCGTAGTCCTCACGCGTCACCTCCCTGTCGCGCACTTTCTGCACTTCACTTTTGCTACCGCTAGCAGCTGACAAAGATTCACACAAATGTCGCGAGGACTGCCAGTTTTCTGATTTAATGTGTTTATTTGTAAAATCACTACGAGCTGACAGTGAAGAAAAATATTGCTACGTGCGGACAGTGAAGCAAAACCTGCACATTGAGATAATTGATGTGTCAAATCCGCCGATCCACCTTGGACAAGCGTGGCGGGTATGCCGCCTGTTTCACAAAAATGGTTAGGTGCGAACTTAACCTTAACAGTAAGACATTGTGGGCAGTCATTATGACGGGGTACATTATGTAACTATAAGTATTAAAGATATTAAAATTTAGGAATTCGCATAACTGTTAGGGAAATTAATCACAAAAATATAAATATTTATTTACACAGGCGATGGTAAAAAAGTGTCATTTATTTCAGTAAATGCTGAAACCGTTTCGGATAAAACTCAAGGCTGTGACAGATCAAAACTTCTGATGGAGTGCTACTCAAAGAACAAAGGAGGCGTAAGTACTTTGATACTCAAATAAATTCTTTTGAAATCATTAAAGCAGGTTAGTTGATGTGAAGAAACTAAAGAAATGAAAGATGACATGAACCCGGTACGTCAGGTTATGATTCCAAAATTAACATATTTACTTGAAATATGTCTGTATATTTTTGTGTATACAGGGTGAATCTTTCAAGTGGGTCTTCAGGGCCAAATCCTAAATCATGTTAAATAGCAAAAAACATTCAAAGAAAAGAAGAAAATTTTGTTCAAAAACAACCCTTTCCCTTGGCTTGCTGTTTGAGATTCCTTCACAGAAATCGATCCTAACAAGCTACCCTATGATTTGGTATCATAATACAGGTGTGTTTATTTCTTCAAAATCAGCCGATTCGATTCTTAACAAGGGTAATTGATTTTTCAATAATCTAATGATACTATATTAGTTTTCGTCAAAATCGCCTTTTGAATGTTTTTCGCTATTTAGCATAGTTTAGGATTCGGCCCTGAAGGGCCACTTGAAAAATTCACCTGTCTACTTTTTCAAACATTTATTCTTTCACGATTTGGAATAAGAGGGCTTATTTTCAAACGCTTTTCGTCGTTCGTTTTAGAATTTCTTTTGCTTGTTTTATTTTATATTTAAGTGCATTTTACATTGTATATTCCATTTATTTTTGAGCTTTATAGACTGCATTATTGTAGTTTTTAAGAAATCTTTGTTCTTTCTTTCTTCTGTCTGAAATGTTATTGACTCTTTCTAGCTGACTGGACGAAAACGAACGACAAAGACGTTTGAGAGTAAGGTCTCTCTAATCGCAATATTGAGATATCATAGTAAGCGTATGAAGAAAATAGCGTGACTCTAATAACCTACCTATTAGTAGTACACATCTAATAATCTATAGATTACATTCAATGTGTTAGGTAGAGCGAGTCTTAATTACTAGTATATTATAAAAAATGCTTCGTAATAATGGTTTCGTAATATATCCTTCGTAGTTCTTATAATCTATTTACGGATCTAATCTGCGAGTGTCCATCTTCACTCAGTCTATATATAGTATACTGGGAAGCGCCACATTGTAAATGTAGTAGCATTTAGTATTGTATTATTAAAGTATTGTGTATGCGGAAGTTTCTAGATTAATACAGTATCGTGCTACGTTTCATTTGATTTGACGGCCTGTATGGTTGAGCGGGCTAAGTCTTAGCTGGCTGAACTCGCTAGACCGAACAGGCCCCGGGTTCGATTCATGGCATGATAAATTTCGGAATCCTTCCTCCATATCTCCTGAATCCTGCGCCATAACTTTGACAACAACCTTTTTAAGTTTATGTACCATTGCATGTGGTATTTTTTTCAGTTCACCCTTAGCAGCTGAGGATTTTTTTGTATGTACGTTCGTATGTTATAATTTAAGGTTACTTTGTTTGGGAACACTGTATTCTCTTGAACAGTATTGATTACAAATAAGTAATGTTTAGTGAGGTGATGTTTTTTATGTAGATACTTATTTGCACTTGATTTCAAGGTATATTTTTAGATTGATATAACAGCACATTGCACCTTTACTTGACTAATGGCCGTTTCCTATGTTATATGATTCTATCCTATGTTATTCGAAGTAATTTCAAATTTCTACTAATAGTAAGGCAAGTGAATTAATATTAAGATCTACATCCTATGAATCGGCCGTAAGTGATTATTGAATTGTATTTTTTATACACGTGGCACTTTTTATTTGCATATTTTGACAGTAATCAGCACTATTGTGAATGCACGACTTTTCTATGGGAACTTATTTTCACACTTTTCTCTCAATTAAACCGCTCAAATAATCAACGGTTATTTGTGCCGTTTCAACACTGAACTCGAAAAATCTCTCGGGCTCAGGGTTATACAATTTTTTTTAAATCTCCAAGTAACCCTTTAATGCTGCTCTTGGCTAGAAGATTGGTGCAACTTTGAGCAACCCTGCGCTTTGTATTCGATATGGTAATTTTGCCAGCCGCGTGGCCACATTCTCTTAGGTTTGGCCTCAGGATGAATAATTCAGCCTTCAAGACAATCAGCAAAAAACAGAATTGAGTTTGTTAATTCGACAGTTAAATATTTTTTATAGTAGTTACATCTACGTATAATCTTTAATAGTTATTTTACAATACTCATACGTATAATTTTTGAATATATTCCATACTATATTTAATTGAACTAAACTGATGAACAGTCGAGACAGGAATATTATTTGAGTCAAGTTAAACATTTGAATACCCAACTTATTCTTGTTTTTTCTTTTTAAAGGTTTTTGCACTATGCGAGTGACTTTCTAATTTTTAAATTTGAGTTTAATAATATTGTACATATACGTAAACTAATTTTATATTTCGCTATTTTTTCAGTTCTCACCATTCGTCTAAATGATTTACATCTATGGACACTGGACAAGGAGACCAACAATTGCAATGGAGATACAAATATTACCCTACTTTTTTAAAACAAGCTCAAATTGTTGAATAAATATTTTAAGTTGAACATAAAACTTATGCTTATTATTTAAACCTCACGGCATGCTAAAATCATCCATCCACATGCATGTCTACCGCCCCTGGTCTAGAATGTACCGCCATAACAACCTTGAGTTGTGTTACGGCATTTGTTGCCAGGTTTCAGTCTCCCTTTAGAGGGCGGCAGCACATTGGTAGCACCTTTGGTGTTACAAATGTTCAAACATCAATATTGGGCGTATAACAGTTTTATATATAAGGGTCTTAAGTCTAAGAAGTTTGGATACTAAGCTGACTGGACGGACTGACTGGTATGTTTGTATGCCGATTTATTATTATTATTATTTGCTTCGCTACTTTCTTGCTTGTCGTGGAAACAGGCTTAAGGTATCGAAGCATAAGACTTTTAAAGTAGGATTTAATATTACTGGAACATAATTATTGATTACATACGGATATTGTTTTATAACTACTTAGATTTGAAAGCTAAGACGGACCCAGCAGAGGAAAGCGGTGGTGTATCAATGGGGTGGCAGAGAGGGCAAAATGCCAAGGGCCCTAGCTCGCGAGGCTATAAGGAGCCATCCGCAAACTAAGTCACACAAATTTCATGATTTTTGACCCTCGCTGTCTTTGTCAGAGCTGGTCATATTTGTGATACTCCACCTTCCCTAGTGTGTTATCACATATTTAGCAATTTTACATCAAGAAATTATTACATTAAAAAAACAGTTCCGTAATTAGTTTTATTTCCATTTTAATTATTTTCTAATAAGGTAAAACACTATGTTCATACAGATAGAATTGCAAATATTTCGGAGTTTTTCGTTAATAGTTGAAATTTCGTGTTTTAAAGCTTAAATATATATTAAATTTTGAAACGTGACGTCACGAAATTTAGGACCCCTCCCACCCTTTGTCACACAATGTCACACTTCGCCGACCTCCGATAATAGGTTAAGAGAATCGCCTAGAATACCGTAATAATTGAGCTTTTTAGGATGGTTATGTATTCAATCGAATGCTTTGGACAGATCACAGAATACACCAAAGGCATTCATTGACCTTTCCCAAGGATTTTAGGAGTTAACCCCTGCATCGGTAGTAGATCGACCTTTGACAAACTGTTTAGCATAAAATAATTTATTAATATTAAAATGTGAGAGCAATTTTTTCAAAGATCTTGCTCAAGGTTGGGAAAATAGAAATTGGCCTAAAATTGGGGTTGTTTTTGTTACCAGTTTTAAATATAGGAATAACTTTGCTAACTTTCATTAAGTCAGAAAATATTCCTTTATCTACACATCTATTAAATATTTCTACTAATGATGGTGCAATATGGTCTATTACGTTATTAAATATTATTAAAGATATACCCTAAAAGTCAGCCGTGTGTTTAATGTTTAATGATTTGAAAGTTTTAACAATGTCACATTTATCTATATGCTTAAATTAAAATAAAATGTTACATTCATCTACACACTGTGTCATTAGCAGCTCAGACTCGGCTTAAGAACATATCTGTACGAATTATACAAATAGATTATTTATCAAGACTTAAACATATTTGTAAGAAAATATATCGTTTAATTTTAGAACGCATCCACTGCGATAAGTTCATTTTATTGTTACGGCACTTCTTTGGAGCTTATTTAGAGGGTTCCGTCCGCTAAATTTGCCACCGGCCTCAGATGACATAGTTCGCCACTGGAGAAAAGCCTAGCGTCACACCTGCAGAATGCACCGCGCTGAATGTTCGGCGACGGAAAGGTATTCCCCAATTTGAATTTAGTGGAATTTCCGCTGATGTGTCATAGGTAACTTAAAAACATTGAGAGCGTATTTAGCCGAACTATCCGCGCGGTATGTTCTGCAGGTGTGACGTTACACTTAATGTTGTAGTTTTTGTTATAAGAGTATTACTAACTGAAAATGAGTAATCAAAGGACAATAAGGCTCCTAAAAACCTTACTAGACTAGAATAATTATAGCTATATATTCTTACTTTTAAATTTAGAAAGCCAGCATTTCTACTAAATTTCTACTAAAGATTTGCTATTTTACATATTTATTAGTGGGATAGATTGTAGAAAAGTTCTTTATCAGCTGTGATAGGAATAAATAAGGGTAATTACTTAAAGTAATAGAAAGGAATTGGTTTGTTATTTTTGGCGTTCAAAATGTAAATAATTTATATCGTACAACTTTGCAACTTTACAACTACGATAAATCCATTCCGCCCACATCAGTCATTGCTTACTATCAGAGAACAAAATAAACAAACAGATATTTCAATCACAAGAATTTATTGCAAAAACAAAAACAAAATAAAAATATCTAATGAAAAAAATAGCTGTCCATGAAATCTGTAGCGTGCCCGTCGTTGATGATCGCAGAAGAGTGGTTCGAATTGGCTATCTATGTTCATCATTTCAAACGTTGTCAAATCCAAACTGCAATGATAGAAAAAATAATAGTAATGAAATATAACTTTCGGAATAAAATGCCATCTACCACACAATAACTATACCTACTCGTATATAAATGGGCAGACAAACGAAAGAAGTAGGCCAACGTGTAGAGCACCAGAAGATTTCTCTATAGAAAATAAATGTAATGTTCTTTGTACTAGAAACTAACCTTAGATGAATTCTCTGTCATACATTTGTAAGCCAACATCGCACGATCACAGCCCTTATCGCCATCAGACACTTCTTCTGTATTTACTGAAAACAGGTTTGAGAATGAATTTTTGAACAACTACCGAAAAAGGAACATATATTCAGAGGGCCAAAAGTGGACAGCAAATTCGTACTGCGAACATAATTGTGTTGGTTTTGCAAATGTCCATAGGCAATGGTAACTAACCGCTTTTCATCGAGTGGACCGTCTGCCTGTCTATTGAACTCATGCAATAAAAAAACCATAAATAAGTGTTAATATGAAGTAGAATTTCAGTGTATATGTTATTATGTCTATTTTTTTACTGAACAATTCTTGAAGTGTTTATGTGTGCGTGTGTGTGTATTTAATTGTTAATTACTTTAATTAGCAGCTAAGCGTCTGACTAAAAGTAGTACCTTAGCGAGTACGGTGCGGGCCACCGGCATAGTTATGGTTCAACTTTTTGTTCGTTTTCGAATCAAGTTATATACACAAGCGAAGAAAAGGAAAATAAGGAATGCCAAGGAGAACAGAAAGCATTTGGAAGACTCTACAGCCATTTGGACTCTCAGCGTAACTTTTGTGGATCTTGTGTATACCAACCAGTATGTTTGATTAGGCGACTAGTATTAATCGGTACAATTAGTGCTATCAGTGTTCAGAGGAACATCCGGGTTCTAGTGCTAACTTGTGTTGATCGACCACGTTGATATCGATAACGTACCATTTAATATCAGTAGTGCTAATTATTTCCATTGCTGTTGTAAGCGCCTATAATAAGTACATTCCTTATTTAAGGGGTATTTCGTTGAGTACACCTCCAGAACGCGTACAAATTGTTGGTCCTGCGAGCCGGATCAGCACAGTACAATTTTATTTATTATAGTTAAAGTCGAATATTCATAAATACTTGCTCGGCATTGGTTAAAACCATGCTGTGCCAGTTTTAAATAAAATATTATTTTGATCAACTTATACTAATTTGATGAAATGATCGTCTATATATTTATCCTTCAGTAATAATTTAACACTGCAATATTTAAGCAGGCATTTGACGGCCAATAGAACTTACTGTGTGCGCACGAATGGAGGTAGTCTTCAATATTTTTCAAATCCTCACTGTCTTCGAATATGGTCTTCGCTATTTCCAACGCTGATTCTTTCTGTATTTTTCCATCACTGTCCATCTATAATTATTATAAAAAGGAAACTGATCATCTTGGACAAAAAATATTTTCAGATCCAAGTAAATCAATATCAAAAAAGCTTTTTCAAAGCATGGAAGTTGGTGATTGTTTTATGCATATCAATAACACAGCATAATATGTATACAGGTGTATTTTTCAAGTGGGCCTTCAGGGCCAAATCCTAAACTATGCTAAATAGCGAAAAACACTTAAAGGAGTCTCGAGGCCGATTTTGATGAAAACTTAAGTGGTATCCGTTTTTATTGAATAATCAATTACCCTTTTCAAGAATGTAATGGATTGATTTTGAAAAAATATACATTCTGTATTATTACACCAAATCATAATGTGTAAGGATCAACTTCTGTAAATGAATGTCAAACGGCAAACCGTTTTTGAACAAAATATTTATTTATGTACATACCACTAAAGGTGTTTTTTCTTTGTGGCATTTCAATAATTACTACAGTAACACATATATATTTACGAATACTGCACTAGTAAATACAAATATATTAATAATATTATAATAGCGTTAAATTTGGATCGATGGTTGTTGCTAAATCACGCCAGAACGGCTGAATGGATCTGGGTGAAATTTGGCACAGAGATAAATTATAATCTGAATAACATTAACGCTAGCGAAACCGCGCCCAAAAACTAGTATATTATAATGCATCAATCCTCTGCTGATAACTACATAGATTCACGTTACAATCCTTACGTTACAACACGTATTATTCCTTACAGCGACTGACCGACTGTACAAGTACTGTCCATTTTCTATCAATGATAAGGTATAATAATGAATAGTCTATAATATTATACAATTCTAAACTTGCCATGTCTGTACATTGAAGCTATTTAAAAAAACAACAAGAATGCACTATATAAACGATGGAGAAAACGATGTAATTTTTTTTAGGTTCCTTGTCTGTTTGTTCGGGATTCACGTAAAAATTACTGGGTCGATTTTGATGCGGTTTTCGCTGATTGACAGCAATTTTTTACACTTAACATCTGCGCTACAGTTTATTCTGGTAATCCCGCGGGAACTTTTGAGGGAATTATTTCAAATGACCAGATTGAAAAAAATTAGGAATTTCAATGCGATTTTTTCACCGAACGATAGTAAATTTTATGTAATAAAATGTGTGATACTTTTTATCCTAGGAATCCGGCGGGAATTTTTCCGGAAGTGCTTTGAAGTTATTCGGATGCATAAAAATTTGCTTATTCCGACACAGTTTCCACTAAAACGATAGCTTACATTCTTTTTTGAATGCTGCGATATTTTGTGTTCCGGAAATCCCGCCGGAATTTCAAGTCAAGCGTGGATGAAGTCGCCGGCATATCCTAGTAGTATATAAAAATCTGCCATTGACGTATAAATATACTTACAACACCTATTTCTTTCATCATGCAGGCCAAGAAACATGGGGCGTTAGGCCCACCGGGTACCTTTCGCGCTCTCAAACTGGTTATGTCGTCTTCTGTGATCGCGTTATCTTTAACGCACAATAGTCCTATCCCTTCTAACTTTTCGTGAATTTTACTTTTCTGCTCCGCTGTTACAGCCTGGAATTGACATTGATTCGAACTAATCTCTGTGTATATGCTTCAGAGCTATGTGTTTGTATTACCAATACACACGGGAAAAAAAGGGATGACAACAGGGGAGCGAACAGTTAAATCAAATAGTATAAATAATAAATAAATTAGCAATAACACAAATATAGAAAGAATAAGTTGTTATATATAAATAAGGATAGGATGTTAGGTATAGTCGATCTGCGTTTCGGAAAATTTACAACAATTATAATATATATATATACATAATTATATAAACATATAATATAATATCATATTTTTCTTTTTAAATATTTTTATATTATATAAAAAAATATTAGAAATATTTTTTTATATAATAAATACACAAATAGTGTATTTATTATATAAAAAAATATTTCTATGATGATATTTTAAAAGTAAGATTTTATTACAACTCCTGTTATTTTATATGTTAAAATATTAGAATTTATTGTAATATATGTCCCCGCACACCTATTGCCTATTGAAAAAAGTTAAAGTTATGAAACAAATGAACAATTTTTCAGAGTTAAATTCTTACTCAACTGTTTCTTAATCTGCTAGACTACCGGAAAGTGTGATATTTAACAGTATTTTTTTTTATATACGATTGTACACAAGATATGCGTTACATTTAATGATTACTTAAGATAACTAAACGAATGATAACTACATTTATGATAACATTACAATTAATGACAACTAAAGCGTAATTTGCGAAACTTAAGAATACAAAATGAGTGGAGAATGTTTCAGCTGAGCAATTTCGAAACCTAGCAATTGCCATTGTCTTTTTAATGTTTGGTGCATTTATTGTTAGGAATTTGTTGTACTTATATTATGTTCTCCAAACAATGTGAACACTATAGCAAAGTATGGTAGTGCTCCCAAAAAGCTTAATAGTTTTGAAATTTGAATTAAAACATTACAATCACCTAGTGAATAAGAAGCATGTAGATCATTTTTCTAAAATATATTCAAATACTTACAGCGTTGTTAGGGCAAAATAGTCCCATTAAGTACAGCGTCCAAAAGATAACTACAGAAGTGCGAGACATTTTTGGTGAAGTTATTGTATTTGAAAAACTAAGATAACTTGTATCACTGGTTGCTTCTGATTTATTGTCAAAATTAATGCGTTTCCTTCAATTTATATATTCGAAGGCGTAATGAGATTGTCGCTAACACCAGTAATTTTTTACCATAAGTAGCAAATTTGGGAAGTTACATTGAAAATAATGACTAGTTAGGTAAACTTAAACTACCGAATTATTATGATCACAGCTTAGCTCCATGACTAACGTTGAGGACATATTTAATTTGTCTTTCGTTATGTGTTAAGAAATTGTTATAAATAGTGAAACGCGTTTTTGAAGGGAATTTGAGGACTGATGAATGAATGAATGAATGAATATGCTTTATTGTACTTTAAAAGATACAGTTAACAGAAATAAAATTTTAAAATACAATAGGCGGTGTTATCTATATTAGCGATTTCTTCCAGACAACCTTTGGATGGACAAAAAAATTGATAAGAACAGAGGTATGTTGCATTATTCTCACTATCGAATCAGTATCTTATAAATATATACATAAATGATATATATACATACATTAATAAAAATTATACAAATACGATATATGTAAATAAAATACACTTACACAAATAAATATAAAACTAGAAAAAGATGACAATAATTGCTGCTACATCCTTAAATTGAGCTATTTCAGCTATAATAATCGTGATATTATAATAAGACTGATGTTTTTAATGAAAGTTGGACTGAACAAAATAGTTAATGTCCATAACAAATATTATATTCTATAGAAAGATTTTTAGACGTAAAGCTTCAAAAATACCCCATTAATATTACAACCTGACGTAAAAGAGTAATAAGTAAGTAAATACGGGTAAGATGGATATACATGTTTATTGGCGACGATGTATACTAGAGGTTGTAAGTAGCTCGTCTGCTTGTTGGCCCATCTTTCTTCCATATAAATGATTTATATAAAATCACATTAACTAAAACTACTTATAAATATTAAAACACTTATTCAACGATTTTCTCATTTTTTTCTATTATGGCGAAGACAGTCTGTGAATGTGTCCTTTAGAACTTTTCTCTCTCTTAATCCCAATAGAAGAATGACGAATCTTCTAGACAGACTAGTACACAGGCCGCTTGTTCTATCTTTCCAAACGAATGTTTGACTACTAGCTCAAGTGATCTTATGTGAAGAATTTGTTTGGGTTGCAAGACGGTTAACTACAAAGTACATTATACTTGTCTAGTCTTATACTTACACGCAACTTGAAGAAGTCCAAATTTCAAGTATTATTGCTGTAAAAGACGGAAGCTGAATTTATATATTTATATACACACACACACATATATATATATATATATATATATATATATATAAATTCAGATTTAAACCCGCTTAAAAAAATACTATATTTAATTAATCTGCAATTGCACACATCACGCCTGATTCCTATAAGGGTAGACTGAAAGGATGAATCGTGCTCACGCTTATACTTTTATAATGCGTACCGCTGAGAAGTGGAACAATTGTTACAATTATTTAGTAGCATAGTTGTTTTTGTCATGTTTCTTTTTAAAGTTAATAATTAATTTTGTTATGTACCCTCTTATTTATTTCCTTAATTGAATAATAATGTTATATTTTTATTTATTCTGTGATTAGCGCCTGTTTTGTATAGAGTAGTTGTCTATAATTTACAATAATTTTATGTGACAATATTTGTCCTTTGTATGATGTGGTAATTGTGTAGATTATATTCAAAATGTCTCAATTGTATATAGACGGTATTTATTACATTTTGTTTTCATATTGGCAGACGCGATAGATTTGTACTGTGTTCGGTTTATTTTATTACATGTAAAACTTTAAGTATGATATTTTATATAAAATGTTATCTAAAATTTCCAAACAATAATGTATTAAATTCTTTTCATTCATAACCCTTTAATTAAAATAGTTTATCAATTACTTCAATCCCCTATCGGCTGTGTCAATTTGCTAAGTTTATTATACTGTAAAATTGTTGGAGGGATGGCGAGGTGTTCTAAAAATACTTGTCGAGTGTAAAAAGTCAGTGTATTAAATGTGTTTAAACCGTAAGGTTCTCTGATTATAAGTACGTGACCAGTTGCTGTTCTTTTATTACCATAAACCTTTCTGAGTTGTTGCAAGTATTACAATATTCTACCATCTCTACAACGGAGAGTGTTTCGAGAAATGTTTGATCTGGGGTCAACGCCTCACTTTTCCAACTGCAATGCTCGCCAGCGATCGTATGTTTACCCCATTTTCTTGAGCTCCAAAGCTCAACTACGCTACTTCCCGCCACGGTCCTCCTATTGCGCTACGACACGGCGTTTTTTAGGGAAGGCATTATAACATTTCTGAAAGGTCCGCAACGGGTTGGTGACACTCCTGATGTTGCTAACGTCTATAGGCGACGGTAACCGCTTTCCATCAGGTGTTTGTTTTTGCTGCTTGCCTACTTCGGGCAATAAATCTTAGATTGCCACTGAATTTATTATAAGAATGCTGCTTAACAGACTTACTGTCCTGAGGCTCTATTCTTTTTAATAATTTAAATTTGTGATAGATAATCTTGATATGCTAGATGATAACAAATTTAATACACATAATTACTTATTTAGATTTATACCATTTTAGAAGAAATTGACACATATATATAACTAGAGCTTTCCTGTACACGCCAGGTGAGTACCTCTATTTTAATTAGATGAAAACTTAATTAGGGTTTTATATATCGCGAGCGAAACCGCGGACAAAAGCTAGTATACATTTAAATTTTCCTCGAAAAATTATGTAATAAACTGTGAAAACCGCTTAAAAATTTGTTCATGGTCGGCAGGGGTTAGCGGATATACAGACAGACGCGGAAAGCGACTTTGTTTTATGCTAATTAAAGAAATTCTTCTGTTCGTGTGTACATCATTGAACTCCTAAACGGTTGGACTGATTTTGATTAAATTTATTGTGAGTGTTTAAGTGAATTCGAGAATGGTTTAAATTCAAAATTGGACACGGTATGTGGCACTGCAACCGAGTTCTATATTTTTTCCAAAGCAGAACAACGTCTGCCACACCCGCTAGTTTACTTATAAATCTTTATTTCTTTGGGATAGATTATCGGAAAAGCCTTTATAATTTGTGTTTAGAGATAAAGAGATAGTGCTAACACATCTAAAATTCGAGAGAAGTTAGAACATACAATGTTTAAAAGCACCAACATTTGAGTGGTTTATTATTTCTGAATATTCTGAGAATCAATATCGTATTACTTCAAAAACTTTGTATAAATTAGCCTTACTTTCTTATAATTGCTTATTATAGAGACAATAAAATAAAACGACAGTTATTCCAACCCTAAGCATTTATGGCAAAAAGAAAAATAAAATAATACACTTTATATGAAAAAAAAAAAATGTTCTTGAAATCTGTTCATAATCCGGCCCTAATGATGGTGGAAAAGTGGCTGGAATTGCCTATGGTCATATCTTTAAATGTCGCCAAATCCGTACTGAAATGAAAAATACTGATTATAAAATATAATTTAGGTATGAAATACTGCAATATTCAATAACTAGATAACCCGTACACAAACGTTATCATTGCGTAGTATTCCCAATTTAGTCTGTCGGGAATTGAAACGGGAATTCTACGTTCCTGTGAACTGGCCGACTAATGTCCAGTTCCTGTATCTAACCGACCGTTCATTTGCCTTACTGTCGGTTAAAATATGACATAAGCTCCACACAACTAATGCCAAAATTCAAACAATGGTGGAGCAAGTGAATGAATATTAAGAAATAAGAAATGGCTATATAAAAGAGCTTAGAGGACAATGAAAATAAAAAGAGCAATAGGTTTTAAATATTGTCACTATATTTAAAATTCTTTGCTTTGTTCTGTGTTAATTTATATTATTTTCTTTGCTTTGTGATAATATTTAAATAGGTTTTAAATATTATCACAGAACAAGGAGCAATTTATGGTAGCAGATTCTTATATTTTATTATACATTCACTTTTTTTTTTTTTTTTTTGGGGAAATCCGTTTGAGGACTAAGCCGCGACAGGCACAGAAGCCTGGGGGATGTTCGCGACCAGTGTGTGGGATTCGCCAGATCGGGGGTGGCACTAGCGTGCCCAGTCAGAACTGGTGCCACGCTATTGCCACTCCCCAGTTAGGGATACCCACTAAAACCCCTGGGTGTTCCGTCCTGCGCCTTATGCCAGGGCTATGGGACTGCGGGAGTCCCAACTCCACGTGCCCTGGCAGGCGTGGGCCCCCCTCACTGGGCCTCTTCCAGTGCCAGGGGACTACGCCCCTGGCCACCACTAGGTCTATTCCGAGCGTGGGGCGGTCTGTAACGCGCCCCACGGGAAGAGAGATGAGCGCGCGCGGAACACTCGCACTCTCATCTCGACGGCATGTGCGGGTGAGTGAGAACCCCTATACCCCAAGGGGCCCCACCCGCGCCGCCCGCTTACGGCGGCCGAAGGTCACCATCCAACCTCCGGCGTCGGCGCGTCTCCGTTTGGCGGGAGCGGAGCAGGGAAGTACGTTCACTCTCCCGTTCCGCCTCCTCCTTCGCAAACATGACTTGCTCGCAGAAGGAGGAGACGGCGTCCCATCCGGTGGAGCTCCCGACCATGGTGCGTACCACGGCCGGGAGCGAGGTGTCAGATCCGGTATGGGCGACGAGCTCCCAGCGCTGCTCTGTCCAGGCTGGACACTCCTGGAGTGTGTGCAGCGCCGTATCCTCGTCACCCGTGTCACAGTGGTGGCACCCTGACGTGGCCTCGCGGCCGAGGCGACACAGGTACCTTCCGAAGCAACCATGCCCCGTTAGGACCTGTGTCAGCCTGAACGTCAGGGTGCCGTGACTTCGTCCTAGCCATTCATGCAGGATGGGCCTCACCGCCTCAATAGTGGCGGGGCCCGCGCTGGGGCGTCTTAGGCGATCTTCCCAGACCCCCACGGCAACCTGGCAGAGCTCTGACCGGCACGCCTTGATTTCGCGAGGCGCGGGTCTGGTGCCCCTGGCCAGGGCTTCTTTGCGCCACGTGTACAGTGACGCTAGGACCCTGGCTTCCAGGTCCCATGGGGGGGATCCGGCGAGTAGCGAGGCCACTTCGAAGGACACCATTATACATTCACTTGCTCTAACCTAACCTAACTTAAAAATATATATATACTTACAATAGTAAAAAACTAAAATTAAAATTAAAACCTATGTTAAAACTCGTCCAGCCCCATCAGACCACTGTCGCTGGGCATTATACCTAGAAGGCTGGCAGCATTACCTCGCTGGATACAGAGACTAATCCTTTAAGCGAGGTAAGCTCCAGCCTTCCGGTCTCCTGTTGTATGCACCAGATGTTTTTAATTTTTGTAAAAATTTTTGGGCACTTGGCCCCCATGGGCCCAAAGTCTCCACCCCAAACGGCTCAAATACGTAACCTGTTCCAACGGTTGCATATTTGAGCCGTTTGAGGTTTTCGACAGAAGTGGTGGTGCGACCGACCCCAACTTTGGACTCCTGGAGATGAGAAGACGCCAGTGTGTTGACGCAGGTAACGTTCCACACGAGCGGCTTTCCCAAGCTCCAGGGAATTAAAGTCATATCGTCGGGCCTCTTGCCATCGTCGCGGATCAGGCCGTTCGGTTCGAGAACGGCTGGCACGCCGGCGCTTACAAGAGCCCGACATATTATATCGTTGAGGCCGGCATGTCGCGGAATTCTGCCTGCGCTTCTGCCACACGATAGGCCATGGTGGCCAAGCCTGTCAACGGCCCGGCCGCAGCGACAGTTGTGTGGTTCGCAGCAATTTGCCCCAAGACGAAGGCAGATTGCTGACCTGAATGTGGCTGCATCCATTAACGTTGTTTGAATTTTGGCATTACTTCTATGGAGCTTATGTCACATAAGTCAGTTTCTCATCAGTAACGTATAAAGTAAACAATAATTTGCTTTGCACGTAACTGATAAGAAATATAGACAAAGAATAAAACAAGAATTTTAGTGAGGCAGTTAAATCTCATCAAACGCCTTAGAAGAAAGGAAATTCCAAAAGCGATCTTCCTTGAATACCTTAGTTTGTGTTATTATAACAATTAGATTATATTATTATTATAGCATAGAGAATAGCTAGTTAGCTAGAATAAATAGGTCTATAATAGAATAGAAATATGAAAATGTGTATGTGCAGTTCATACTTGTCTACTAAGCGTTGTAGATATAATAATGTTCGCCTGTATATTCTCTGAAGTTTCACTTCTATTGCGTGTGAACTGCACACACACATTTGTTTTTGTGTAATTGTTGCTCCGTAGTATTCTTTTTCGGAATTACAGAGACTGGACTCGACCAAAAATTTTTCGTACATTATTTACGTTTAACACATATTACTTTAATATAACAACACAGTTAAATTAATAACATACATTTTTTCATATATAATCTATTCGGTTCGTGTCCTTATGCATCATTATAGTATCTAAATGTTTTAATATTAAGCATAAATAGAAATGTTGGAAAAACATGTATTATAGTTCGTTCGCGTTAAGAATGCAGTGAGACATCAGTGCAACTGCAGGGTAAGGGTGTATTCACAGTGGTGTTAAAATTGGAACAAATTATATTTTTAAAGATTAAGTTTAATGAATTTAAAAAATATAATTAAAAGTTAAAAATAATTTTAAGTCATTAATATTTTTTTTAATCACTATCACTAGTATCCTCGTTAGTATTTATTTATAATAAAATAATTTTCTGCAGCGAGTTCCATGACGTCATCTAAATCCCACATGGTATTTTCTTCTTGTAAGACGCGATTGCAGCATTTCTTCCATCGATCAGCGATCACTAACCGAATTGTCATAAAATATTTTTTTCACGTCACACATCTTAAAAGTTGTATTGTTGGCAGCAATGTAATTGTTCTCTCAGACACACCGCATGCATTTGCCGTTTTTTGTACTATGTTGTCCACAGTCACATTTAAATCAGACTGTTTAAAATACTTACAAACATTGTAAATTACTTTTCTCTCTCCACTATGAATTACCGAACCACTTTTATTTTTACGAATTGGTGAAGTATTCATTTTTTAAATATAAATTAGTTAACATAATTACAGGACACAACCGTCGCTATGCCTTCAACTGGTCACTGTGAACTTGACCTTGTAATTTGAAAAGATTTGATTGGTTAGGCCGGCTAGGTCTAGGCTAGGCCGGCGAACAATGATGACTCACTGCATTCTTAACGCGAACGAACTATAGATATCTTTAAAATGAATGCAATTATATTAGAAACTAACCTTAGATGAGTTCTCCTTTAAACATTTGTATGCTAACATCGCACGTTCACAGCCTTCAAAGCCATCCGACACTTCTACTGTATTTACTGAAAGTAGATTTGGGAATGAATCTTTGCACAACCACCGAAATAGGAATGCGTATTCAAGTTCAGATCTCATGCGCTGCTCGGTGCGTTTCTAACTATTGCTTGCAATAGACCTGGCTCTGCCCTCTTATGGCAGGTTCCTATGTCTTACTATTCACTCACTTGCCTTATTATCGGTAGAATTTTGACATTACTTATTGAAGCTTTTGTCAAATTTAAAGCAGTAGTAAGGAAAATGAACGGTTAGTAAGACATATACCCGGTATCGATAAATCCCCTCAGCTTTGCACGGTTTATCCTTTATTGCCAGTCCAGTAGTCGCATATCTTCTGATGTAGATTTACCTCACACCGGTCCATAGCAAGCTCAACAGGGACACTGAGATTGCCCCGGATTGATATGTTACGAATTCGATCAGCCCACGAATTACTGTAATATATCCACTTGAGAATTTTCATCAAGTGACGTGGAGCTCCAGAGAGTGGCTAGCTAAGATTAACTATGGCAAAAATAGTTTTAGAATATGGGCCTCAGTTAACTAACCCACGTGTCTGTTTTTTGGTTTAGTTAAAACCAACTTTAAACTAAAAATCAAAAAATAAATATTTTCTACAACATGGTGGTAGAATTTGAATAACAATTTCAACGAATATTGCTTGAGCAAAAGTAATTCTTTGTGTTGACTAATTTTGGAGATATGTGTTATTTTCATTAGACGTCTTTAGAGTTCCGTAGCCAATGGACACTATTACGGAAACCAACCACTTGATCAACCCGTACCTACTAATTTGTCTAAATTTATCATATCCTTTACCAATAATTATTTTTACGTAATTGAAAACACTTAAAATTACAATATGTATGTATGTAGGTATGAATACTACCTACTATTAAAAGGAATAGATACTGATAATTAATTAACATATCAAGTGTTAAGTGAAACGTGACTTTAAGATTGTATGGATCCGCCTCTCGGCCCTTTACAGTTTCTTCTAAAAGTTGAATGTTGATAAATATGTACAGGTAAATTAGCTTCAAGACGTTTTTGCGTTTGTAGTAGTTAGTATATGTATTTACAGGACTTCTAAACTTGAAATTTACTATTAAATATTATGTTTAATATTAATATTAATTATTTTAATATCGTTAAATATTATTAGTTTCATACTTGCCTATAAAATATATAATAAGTATTAGTTTATTTATTTATTTATGCTGACAGTACACTACTACAAACGCAAAAACGTCTCGAAGCGACCTGTTTTGTACTTTACACTGGATTTATTTACAAATCATCTAAAAATGCTATAAATTTTATCAAAGGAGATGGTAACTTGGATGGCCTATACCTTTTTATAGATGAAACTAGCTGACCCGGCGAACTTCGTACCGCCATATTTTCTGAATTCCTAAAAGACTTTGTTTCACGACACAAAAACAAAATCACCAAAATCGGTCCAGATGATTAGGATTCCAGAAGCCGATCTCAGCGCCACCTACCGGTTCTAATTGTAAATCTAAACCACCCGGTAAGCCATTCAAACACACAAAAACAAAATCGCCAAAATCGCTTCAGGTGATTAGGAGGATTCTAGAACCCGATCTTAGCGCCGTCTATCGGTTCCAATTGTGAATCTAAACCACCCGGGGATCCATTCAAACACACAAAACAAATATCATCAAAATCGGTATAGTCGTTCTCAAGTTATGCTCGTACATACATTTCTACGATTTATTTTTATATATACGATAATAAAATTGTCTATTGGCCAGTTCCTATATATTACTAAACGTTCATTTGCCTTACTATCGGTTGAAATTTAACATAAGCTCCGTACAAGTAATGTCAAATTTCTGCCGTTAGTAATACAAGTTAACGAATAGTAAGATATATGCACCGGTCATATATCAACACATGAATAATTTGACACAATAATATTCAGACAGATTTTTGACAATCAAGAACGTACCTTGTTCGCAGGTGCTGAGAAAATCATCAATATTTTTTAACTGAGACTCTTCAAATATGGTCTTCCCTAACTCCAACGCTGGTTCTTTGTGAATTTTACCGTCATCGCCCATCTATAATATAATTTATTAGCAGTGGAAAATTAAATATACTTCTCATTTCTCATATTCTGAATGTACAGTTGGAGTTGCCTAATCATAGGGATGAAAACAGAACTTTTCGTCCATGAGGAAACGATGCTCCTTGCTGTCAAAAAATTTAGAAAACCATGCGAACCATAGATAAAACACGCGACTCTTGCCCCAACTTTTTTTACAGCCACTGTTAAATCGCGGCATAAATTGTAATAAAAAATATCAACAAATGTTGTAACATCATTTTATACTTATAAAGTACTTTTCACTAAATTATTATTTAATTTACATCATTCACATCACCAGAACAAAAAAATATTGGTTGGTAGAATGCCACAGAAAAACATATTTACTTGACGTTTCATATGCGACGTATCAAATGATTTCGTCAGATTTAGATATGGATTTAACACTCGATTTCATTAGAGAAGTAGTTGTTTGTCTGTGATTAGGTATAATTGCCATGGTACCATCACTTGTGCCATTAATGGTTGGCACAAGTGATTGTTTTTTTTGCAGGAGTTCAGCAGACAGCCCACTTGATGGAAAGCGGTTACCATCGCATATGGACATTTGCAACACCAAAGGTGCTACAAATGCGCTGCTGCTCCCTTAAGGGAGACTGGAACCTGGTCACTAATACCGGAACACAACTCAAGGTTGTTTGGCGACATACTTTAGACCAGGGGTGGTAGCCACCTAGTCGAACAAATGCTCTACCACCTGGCTGTGGGTTATTTTGTCGCCTCTTACGACAGGCCGCCCGGCCGCAGGAAATTGTATTCTTTCTCCGTTCCTGCACGGAAGGTATAGTTGTAGTAGTTGTTTGGTATAGTTTTCCTTATTTTAGTTTTCCCTTTATTAGTTTAAATCACAATCACAGTTAGTTTTAATAAAATACATTAATTATATTTACCAGGGTGGATTTTCTCATCATGCAAGCTATGAAACATGGTGCATTAGGCCCAGCAGGTATTTTGTGCGCTCTTATAGCGGCGACGTCATCTTCTGTGACCGCGTTATCTTTCATACACGATTGTCCAAAAGACTCTACTAATTCGAAAACTTTATTCTTCTGCACCTCTGTTACAGTCTAAAAGTGAAAACAAACAGTACATTACGAAAGTGACTTTGATTCGATGCTTTTATCTAGATTTTTGTTCCTTCTTTTTACGGTTACGTACCCATTTTGGCAAAAACGGAACCCTTGTGTTTTTATCACGTCTGTCCGTCTGTCTTTGTGTCATGATATATAAGGACCGACGGAGATAACGATTTCATTAACGTTCCATTTTTATCAACATAACTACCGAAGCCTAAAAACCAAAACAACGGAGAACGATGAAGTACTCATAGTATAATAAGAGAGATTAAATGCTAATTTACAAAAGAATTAAAATACTTACAGCGTCATTAGAGCAAAAGAATCCTATAAAGTACAACGAAGAAAAGATAATTGCAAAAGCGCGATACATTTTCAGTAAATTTATTAGCAAACAAGTATTTGCACTACTGGCTGCTTGTGTTATATTATCGAAATTCACACGTTTACCGTCAATTTATAAGTTCAAAGGCATTAAAATTCTTGTAATTTTCTGCCTTCAGTAGGAAATATAGGAATTTGCATTGAAAATAATAACTAATTAAATAAAGTTAATTAAACAAGCTAATTGCTATAATATAATCGTAGTGTACCTACTTGGTTCTGCACGAGTCACTGAGGAAGAATTTGTCTCTCAATATAGATGAAAATTTGTCTCTAAGTAAAAATGTTTTAATAAATAAATAAAAGGAGTCATTGCCAGGAACTTGAAGAATGACGTTTTGCAAGGCAATTTGGCATGTATAATTTTTCTTAAAAAGAGTTGGTATATCCCTATACCTATTAATATTATAAATGCGAAAGTAACTCTGCCTGTCTGTTCCGTTTTCACGGAAAAACTACTGGACCGATTTGGCTGAAACTCAGTATATATATATTTTCGATGCCGAGGATGACCATAGGATACTTTTTATCTCGAAATATGGGATAGTTTCCGGGAGAAAAGTATTGTTACGAGTGCGGGACTCAAATTAAAATGCCGTTGGAATGATTGTAGAATTTATTAGAATTATACAAACACGTATAACACAGGTACAAATATAACCGAACACAACAAGTCCAAATGTAATGCAGAAAGTCGTAATTCAATAAAACGCGCAAAGTCCGTCACTATTAGATTCCCGATTGTAATACACACGTCTCTCTTGGTTCTCGCTCGACTGCCTTCCTCCGTCAATCAGGACATCATTTTATCCTACACAAGTGCCGGCCATGTGCCCGCCCGGCCATGTGGACCGAATTTCCTAGAATCAGCTTGTACTTTAAAATCCGTAACACCTGGCTAATGATTACAATACAACGGTTGTCTATTGTTTGCCTAAAAATTTAAGCAATAATACTCATATGCCCGAATTTTACTTGCCCGAATTTCATTTGTTTACCATAAAAGTTATGTGACATTCTCTTGTTTGCCCGTACATTAGATTCCATAATGACACGAGTGCCATAAGTATTGTTATCCATTTTATTAATTGCAATAATATTATTTAACAGAATATTCACTAAAATCGAACCAAGTCGCTTCCGTAGAAAATTAACCTAACGCCTTTGTCCTAAAAAGCGATTGGCTTTCTAGCACTTCGCCGGCCGCTGCCGCGGCACGCTCGCTTCGCTCGCTCGGCTCCTGCGTTGTTTTTCATGTTCTAACCTAACCTAACCTAATTAAACCTAAACCTATTGATCGTTTAGTTTAAACCGATTTTATGATTTTTATCTAGAAGCAATTTTGATGGAAATTTATGTTATGGCATATAATAATTATGCCTTACAATGATGATAACAAATGATGTTATTGAAATTGACTTTATGGGAAACAAAGTTTCTAGCACGTGACTAATATAGTAAACAATGAGTATGACATATAAAATTTTAAGAAAAAATATTATGTCTGTTGACCAGTCAGTATAGCAGATGAAATTATGGTAAATGATTCAGGCAAGTATCCGCAATACAACAATAGGCTGTTCTCTAGAAACGTATGCCAATAAATAAGTAAACAAAATAAGACGATCATAAAATAATTACAATAGTTTCAATGTTATTAGTTCAAATGCCGACGGGTAATAAATGTGCTTCTACAAATCTGTACGTGTAATTTGTCTTTGTCGGCGCTTAGGTTGTAACAATATATTTGTCTTTCTATTTGTTATGCTTTTACGGAAAAATTACTGGACTGATTTGGCTGTAATTCGGTATATATGTACATTTTATACTGAGGGTGGACAGGATAGATTTATGTAAAGGTTATCCCTGAAAATATGATGGGTTTTTTATTTGAGGTTTGCCATTTTCGTCATTATGTTTATTTTGGTTAATTTGGTCGTTTAGGTACTTTTGGTAGTTTTAGTTGGTAGTTTCGGTTCTTTTCCTTTATTCTAGTTTTGTTAGTTTTGGTAGTTGTGGTAGTTTTGGTAGTTGTTGTAGTTTTGGTAGTGGTGGTAATTTTGGTAGTTTTGGAAGTTTTGGTAGTTTACAGAGAGATAGACGGGGATATATGAATAAAAATAGAACGGGTTGAAATAGGCGATTAAAGTTTGTATGGGAGACCAATCATTTCTCAAGTTTAAAGATATAAAAATAATAATCTATAAAAAAAATGCGATAGTAATTCGATCTGTCTGTTTGAATACCGAAAATGGACATAGATACTTTTCATGCCGGGAGATGGGATAGTTTGCGATATAAAATGAAGTGAATCTTCAGGAGCAAATAGCAGTAACATAGAATATAATACAATGTAACCTGTATTAACGGCTACTCTTTAAATAAGAGGCACGCACTAGAGTTAAACTCTAGTGCGTGCCTCTTATTTAAACCCCGCGTCGTAGCCGCGAAGTAAACTCTAGTATTCTATAAATAAAAATCACCAAGTATAATACCTTATAAAACCTTATTAAGACTTAAAATTTTTGATTCAATAAATAATCGGCAGATAAACATACGTACATAATAAAACAGTGACACTTGACATCTTTGTCTTCCGTGATCACGGCCACTGAAAAGTGGCCGAAACCTCGGAATAATAGAAATCAATTAAATTATCGCGCTTAAAACCGTTTAAACGCAGTTTATTTATGTATCCAAATTGCGAAAACTTAAGAAAATAATATAGACATACATATTGTCACGCCTGTTTCCCATTGGGGTAGGCAGAAACGATGGATCTCCACTTGGTACGATCCTGACAAACACTTTTCTCTTCATCAACTTTCTTTAATCTTTACATACACGCTTATTTAAACTACTTTTTATCTGACCTTTCTTCAAAATATCTTCAATTTGATCACGGTGAGTATGTTTCGGTCTACCCGCACCGACTCTACCATTCACATTGCTGTCATATACTTGTTTTGTGATTCTGCTATCATTCATTCACTCTATATGCCCAAACCACCCTTAACACTCCTTTTTCAACTCTTGTCACTAAATCTTCTTTCAATTCACAATGCTTCCTTATCACAATGTTTTTTTATCATATCACTTACATTAACTTTACATATACTTCTCAAAGCTCTCATTTTAACTGCATTTATCCTACTTTCATGCTTCTTCTGCCATACCCAACTTTCACTGCCGTACATTAGCGTTGGTACTAATACCCCTTGATGGACAGCCAGACGTGCCTTTATAGCCACTTTCCGGCTGTTTATAAAAGAGTTCAGCGCTCCATTCACCTTATTACCTGCCATTACTCTCCTTTCAATTTCACTGTCATGCTTTCCGTCTCTGGTAAACATGCACCTTAGGTATACAAACTCCTCTTCATTCAATGGCTTTCATTTCCTATCTGTACGTTACACATTGTCATCCTTTCATCTTTCTCAAACACTGTAACTTTCGTCTTCTCTACATTAATTTTCATACCCTTATTCTTAAAAGATTTGTCCATAATTGTTACCATCTCCTGTAACTCTTTTTCCGACGATGCAAGTATAACCTGACTGAAGATAAACACACATTGCATATCCCCAAATTACGCAAGTTACGCTTGTGTTACGGATAAAATACAACGAACTGGAGCCGATCCCAGACACCCAGACCATAGTAAATAACGGATAAAATCCGTTTCTCAAATTTACCATACCAGGCATCGTACCCGTAGCCTCTGCGTTGCAGTGAGGTAAATCGGTAAACGCTCAACTAAGCGAGCGGGCTTACAAATTTCGATTAATCGATGGCTTACAAGAGGCCGTCGATCGATTATTAATCGATGGCCTGTGTGGCTACAGAGGCCGTCGATTAATCGATTAATTTGGTTTAAAAATATTTTGGTCGAACAAAAACGTCAAAAAGCGAGAAAGTGTATACTGGTAGCCGTATACGCTATAGTCGACGCATTATGAACTGAGGCTTCGGGTCACAAATCATATTTATCTGTCTGTCTCGCTCGCACTTACAGGTCTTATGGAGAGGTGTAGTGATGTGCGTAAGAATTGTAGAGGTGCATATAGATAACGGGATAGGTACGATCGATACGCTAAATTATGTTAAGTATTAATATGAATAATTTTTCGCGAAAATAAAAGTTTTTAATTTGTAAGATAAAATGTTTGTTTTGACGTAATCATAGAGAAACTGTATAAATCGTAATGTGGCCCTGAAAAGGGCCATTTTTATCTTTTCTAGGGATATTTCTTAGTTCTTCAAGAATCCTTATCCGTATCTTCCCCATCTGTGTCATCTTCCTGTAGGTTAATTATCAGAGGTGGTGCTTGATCTCTTAAAATAGTTTTCCTTAAGTCCTTATCCCGGAGCTCCTCGGCATGCCTCACACATTTGGCCCAGTTTTCTTGAGTAACATTATCAATAAGGTTGTGGAGAAGAATTTCAACATCAGCAATGTTAAATGTATGATTTCTTGCAGCAACTTCTCCTTTGACTTGAGCCCAGATGAGTTCGATGGGGTTATATTAACAGTGATATGGAGGCAGTCTTATCACTTCGTGACCCCTTTCATATGCCAGCTGATTTAAGGCATATATTTTTTTTGGGTTACTCTCCTTCACTTTTCTTAACAGTTCTTCCCTTATGTCTGCATTTGAGAAAGGAATGTTCTTCTTTGTCAGCCATTCTTGAATATCACTTTTCTTTGTAGATGATGTGGGTATCCTTTCTAATTGCATGGAGTGGTAGCTGGCGTTATCGATGACTATTACAGAAGGTTCTTCAAGAACATTTAATAAATCAGAAAACCCTATGCCCTATATGTAACACCATTTATTTCGGTGTGGTAGTCAGCGTCCTTAGACTTAACAGCTTAGAAAATAAATTTTGCTTCCAGCACAAAGCCATTCTTTCCAGAACCAGCATGACGCACAATTAATCTCTGGCCCTTCCCTATTGGCTGATTCTTGAAACCACCTTCATAATTCGTTCCAAGCCACATGCGTTTTCTCGAGTGGTTTTGATTGACCCAAGTCTCATCAAGATAAATTCGTAGCCGTTGATCGGTGGTTTTCCTGAGAAAGTCGACTTTTCGTAAAAAGTCCACTCTGGCACAGACTATATCCACTCTTTCCATTAAACACTTTCGTCCATCGGCATTTTTTTAAAACTTGTAGCCGACCTTCGTCAAAATTTTTCACATTGAAGAATATCCGCACTTAAAATTAGGCATCTGTTTTTGGTATTTTTCTAGAATTCTAGCCACCGAAGAATATTCCCCGTTGTCATAAAATGAATCAATGGTAAGTTTTAGTACGCTGACATCAAAGCTATCTAGATCAGTGACAGTCGCTGTCTTCTTAACATTTGCTCTTGGTATATTCGGGTTGCCTGCCTGTGATACTTCGGTTTTTATTCGATCCACGGTCGCTCTACTAACTCCATAAATCAGTGCTGCAAGCTCTCGTGGATTATTATCAAGCTCGCGTAATGCGTAACAAAGCGTAAGTAATGTAATGAGTGTCATAACAAAAAATATTATATTTATAGAAAAACAACAACCCTTACTCGTAACGACGAATCAGGAGTCAGAGTGCTAATGAAGGTCATGATGACGCATCCACCCCGCGTGCGCAGGTAGCTAAGTATCGATAACGGGTTGCATTGCGTGCACATTCCTACTGTCAGAGACATTTATTGCCCGACGACTCAGTCGTCGATTATAGTAAGTTATTTCGTACGAGTGCAATCTGTTCGAGCTTAGAAAATATAGAAAACTAACGTTGCTAAATGTCGCGCCTGTCTGTCTGTATATCCGATAAGTTCTAAATCACGCAACGGATTTCTAAGCGGTTTTCTCGCCATATATAAAAACCTAATTAAGTTTTATGTAAGAAAAATAGAGCTTATCAGGAATATCAGTTTAAACTTTAGTATTTTATATAAGAGAAGAGAGAGCTGATATAAGAGAAATTCATGTTACACACACAACGTGTTTGTGCGTGTTTCTTTATAGCAACAAGCAAGCAACAACAGCCCATAACTGTCCCACTGCTGGGCTCAGGCTCCGCACTGTAGGGGAACGGACAGTATACCTGCTACGCTTGTCCAAGGCGGCTTGGCAGGTTTGACGCATCTTTTATCTCGCTGTGCAGGTTGCATCACGATGTTTTTCTTCACCTTTGTTAGCACGTGGTAATTGTAACAATATGCACATTAGGTCAGAAAACTGCCTAAGCGGTGCATGCGTTCCAGCCAGGATCGAACCCGCGCCCTTTGAGTTTAGGACGCGTGCGCTAGCCATTACGCTACCACGACTTATATATGTTTGTTTCTTTATACATCTCGACGAATAAATTCTGATATAAATAATAATATGCTGAGAAAATATTTTTTTATTACATGAGTTCAGCAGACTGGCAGACGGCCTGATGGAAAGCGGTTACCATCGCTTATCGACATTCGTAACACCGAAGGTGCTACCAATGTACTGCCGCTCCCTAAAGGCAGACTGGAACCTGGCCACTAATGCGAGAACACAACTCAAGCTTGTTATGGCGGCACACTCTAGACCAGGGATGATAGCCATCCAGATGGGCAAATACTCCTGGCAAAATTAAACCTTGGCTTTTCTCAGAATGTTATTATTTATATCAGAATCTACATTATCGTAGAGACGTATAAAGATATGTATATATAGGATTGTTTGTTAGTTTGTATGTGGATTTTACTTACATAACAATGATTGTTACCACAAAATTGAGTGTTGCGTTTGTTGCTGCTATTACCACCATTGGACAATTACGATTAACACTATATAAAGGGTTATTTAAACAAATTCACACATTTACTGCTCGGAGGATAAACAGTTAAAATGTTCAGACCGGTATTTATTTATTTCACTTTCATTTACTTTCTTTTCTGTGATGTTCAGGTGAGTTCAATTAATAAAATATTTCAATCAAAAATAAATTGAATTAAGTTGAATGAAACCGAACTTATATGTTTTCATCTGTCTTTTTATGTTAGTCATTTTCCTCAGAAACTATTAGCTCTATACCAGGGCCGGCCCGAGTCTTTTTGCCGCCATAGACAAACTCGAAAAATGCCGCCCCCACTGAAGCTTAAGAAAACTAAAATATTCTATCTAGCTTTCTTCTCCCAAAACCTTGTCTATTTGTGTTGTATGTACTTGTTGATTTCACTACTCATATATAGAAATTTTCTAGATTCAAGTGAACGAATTAAAATATATTCTTGAGCGTAATGTGTTGTGTTAGTTTATTTTTTTTTGGGCTTTAGTAGTTCAAGCATTTTTGCCGCGGCAAAATTTTGCCGACGTAGTTGCCTACCGTGCTTACCGTCTCGAGCCGCCCTTGGTCTATAGGGAGGAAAATTTACAATAAGACAGTCTGTATGACGCTACAAATTTATGTAGTGAAATTACAACAAAATATCTAGTTAACTGGTTACTTATCAGGCTTATAGTATCGTCATGCTTGTCAGATGTTAAAAGAAACATTACGATGTTCTATAATTTTTTTTTAAAAAATCAATGGGGTAAGAGTCTAATACTTATATATTATTAGGTCGTAAAAATCGTCTCCCACCCACTCTAAGAATCACTAAAGTTTTGGTCTCCACTCCATCCATCCAGTAAAAGGAGGTAGCCCCCACCTAATCACCGGTTTTGTTGCCAAAATGACTGCGAAACCTTAAAATACTTGCAAAACAATTGGTTTGAACAGGTTTTGATGGGATATGGATGTTGAGTTTCTGAGAGCAAAGCCTTATGAAATACTCTAGTTATGTAATATTAATTCTTTTTTCCAGGCTCAAAGCAATTTGGACGAATTACAGAAAAATTATTTAAATTTTATTTTGGAGTGTGCTGTTGAGAACCCGGTGACATCAGATGATCTGGAAGAGTTGAAAAACCAGAAAATGCCCGACAAGGAGAACGTGAAATGTCTATTTGCTTGTGCGTACAAGAAGGCTGGCATGGTAAGCTTTAATTCCTCGCATATGTATGTACCTATCGTTAGTCAGATCTTGGAAAAAACAGTGATGTTTGTATAATTCTTTAATGTACAAAAAAAGAAAAAGAGATTGTAAAAAGAGTTTTTTTCCAGCAAACCTATGGGTCTAGTAAGAGTAGGTAAACAAGAGGTAGGCTTGTGTGCATTAAAGTTTATATGCATAAGTAAATATTATATATAGGTTTTAATACCTAAATGTAAATTTACTTATTGAAAATAAATATATACCGATATACATACACGAACTTACATACACAAACATCTACACATGCATATATAAAATACATA
This sequence comes from Dendrolimus houi, assembly GCA_039645545.1. Classification (NCBI taxonomy): domain Eukaryota; kingdom Metazoa; phylum Arthropoda; class Insecta; order Lepidoptera; family Lasiocampidae; genus Dendrolimus; species Dendrolimus houi. The sequence goes on from CM077132.1 coordinate 14,938,911, forward strand.
TACATATATATCAGTTAATTAGGACGGATAACGCTATCTAACTCTTCTTTTAAAGATGGTTTCTGATGGACTATCTCGGATCACATGAGGGAGGGAGGGCGTTTCTTAATGTCTTTTTAATAAAGTCAATAGTTGCTGATGTACTAACTAATAAAGTCATGGAAATTGTGTCTAACTTTTAAATGATAAAGTGGAAAATTTGGAACAAGTCCACGTGGTAGAGATTAAAAATACTTTCAACGAAAATAGTTTTGAACATTTTTCGTTTAGCAGTTTTTGTGGTACCAGGTATTTTCGATTAACTACTTGTTTTGGTTCTGTAGTCAATAACGAAATCGATTTATCATCTTTACGAAACCCTTCGTATGTGGTCTGTCAAGCACTTATCATTAGAATAGAATATAGAATAGAATATACTTTATTGCATAACATTAAGATACAATTCAAGAAGTTTAAGTACAGAAGACAATAGGCGGTCTTATCACTAAAAGCAATTTCTTCTAGACAACCTTAGGATGGATTAGAATTTTCATTTAATCTTCCATAAACATCCGTCTAAGTTTCAGAAAATAAATATTAAATATTTATAATGTTTTGGTACCATGGGCACGAGAGCTTTATCAATTCTATCGAGACCTTTAATTGCGTTTGAAAAAAGTCTCGCCTGACCAAAAAATTGGCCTTTATTTTGGGCAACGCAACAGCGATGCCATATAACCTGGAAATGCGGCCAGCAAAAACGCTCCCCACCGATAGTGATGTGGATTACATTTTAACTGTAATTTCTGTAAATGTTTAAAATTGTTTTTTTGTGTATTATATATACTGCACCGACATAATTTATAATAATAAACATTTGAAGGTCAGCTATGATGATTGTCCCAATTACACGGTCGACGCTCAGTGGACAATAGCTTCAGAGAAGCATGATTATCCTTAATTTTACACCGGCACCGGATACATGATTTTGGCCATTACGCACATCAAACAGATATTTTATTTAAATTTGTTGTTTTTTTCTTTTCATCACATAATTAAAAACTTTACCTACACTTTTACATTATCTCTATTTCATTATGGCTTATTTCTACATATATCTTACCAATACTATTTACCGTACTATCGGTTAAAATTAAACATTACTTGATCTCAAAATTCAACCAATGATAGGTGAATGATATAGGAGCCGATCATTAATCCATTCAAATTACAGACTATCTAATAATGCGTATCTGTTCTATGTACTTAATTGCTTACCTTATAAACACTTATTCCTAATATAATTGATTACAAACACATAATATTTATTTTGTACAAAAGTTATTTTCCATCCGAGTGTTGTCTTATATTTTTCAGATGAACGATAAAGGCGACCTATTCATTGAGGGAGTTCAGGAAATAAATAAAAAATACTTTGGTGATAATCCTGAAAAAATGAATAAGAGTGAACAGTTCATACAAGCTTGCAAAAGTGGTAATATTGAATTATATAATTATCAACTATATTTTGCATTACTATTTCGTCTTTATGCACATTATAAAATTACAAATTAATTAAGAATTAATTAACAGATGAAATGAAGAGTTGTCAGTATTCTAATTTCATAAGTATTTGATTTTGGACTTCGAAGATATATGTAGGTATTATGAAATTCTTACGGTCTTATTCTTATTCTTTAAGAACCATAAAGAAGTCTTCAAACTTATTCTAACTCAATATGAATAAGACCGTTAAACTCTAAATGATAAGAATGTGTAGATCGAGTCACTATACGAGTAGGTACCTATAATGTCAATATTATGGGTTAGGTAGGTGTTTTTATAATAAATTTAATTTTTTAGTTTCAATTAGCCATCCTTTTCAGCAAAACATTCTTAACGCCTCAATTGCAATTGAAACTGTTGTTGATTAAAATTTAATACTTCGAAAATTAGTGCAAACTGGCAAAATGGCAGTGAACAATTAAGGGAACCATTTAAGAAAGATTACACACAGGTAATTTAAACACGAAAGTAACAAACCGTTGTCCGGCCAAAGGGTAATTTGGTTGTAGGTTCTCAGAATATGACAGTCGTAACAATATAATCTGTTTTATATTTTCTTTTTACAGTAAATGATTCCCCCGTCAGTGATGGCAACAAAGGCTGCGATAGAGCCGCTCTGATATTCCAATGTAGTGTCGAGAAAGCACCAGATGTAAGACTCACCTAATAACTAGCTTTGCCACGTAGTTTTATCCTAAAACATGTTTTACGATTCCGTAACCAAGTGGCAAAACCCTTATATATAATTTTCACATATCCGTCCTTCTATTTATTTATAATGTGATCATTATTCCCAAAAAATATTTGACTCTAAAATTTAGTTGCAATGTGTATTCCACGTGCTAATAATGCCACTAAACAACAATGCAGTTAAAACGCGAAATTTTTTAATAATAATAATAATAATATTATTAGTAAATCAGCAAACACACACACACACACACACACACACATATATATATATATATATATATATATATATATATATATATACATATATATGGGAGGGTAAAAAAAAAATTTTTTTTACAAGTGACACTGATAAGTGGGTTGCTAGACACCATAATAAAATTCTCACCAAATATGAGCTCTATAGGAAGGTCCTCCGCATTCCAGTTTTTGATTTTTTCCTTAGTCCAATAGAAAAAATCATATCTCCGTTAGTAATTGATTTAGCAGCACAATTTAGTATACTTTTTTGTAGGAAATCGAACTCTATACAAAAAAGATTTCCTACATTTTTTATCGTAAATTAAATTTGAGTTTTAAAAAAAATATACAAATTTCAGTCTTTCCCAACAGACAAATACTTAAAAGTATATTTTACAACAGCAACAGAAATTTGAATTTGTATTTTTTCTATTGGACTAAGGAAAAAGTCGAAAACTGTAATCCTGATGACCTGTATTCCTATTGAAATTAAGAGCTCATATTTGGTGAGAATTCTTTTAAGATGTCTCTAGCAACCTATTTATCTGTGTCACTTGTAAAAAAATTATTGTAACTTATATATATATATATATATATATATATATATATATAATTCATTTATTTCAGAAAATTTAGCTTTTCCATATTATACAATTTTATATTATAATGTTATCAAAGTTCAAATTTCAAATTAAATCACGGGAATACAATTAATTAATAAGACAACGACTAGGGCATTACACCCGCGTCACTATAACTATTATCAATGTTTCTACTCCACGGCGTCAAAGGGACATGTATACCAAAATGATTTCAAGTATGGACTCTGCCACCGGGCCGCGAGGCGCCAGAAAACAAACAAACTCATGCATTTAACTGGGTGTGCATTAAATATATATCCCTAAATTAAGCAAATTACGGTTGTGTTATGGGTAATATAGATACAATGGACTACTTTGGGGCCGATCGCAGACACCCAGATCATAGTAAATAACGGAGAAAATTCGTTTCCGAAATTTATCACGCCAGTAATTGAACCCGGAACCTTTGCGTTGCAGTAAGGTAGGCCGGCAAAGGCTTAGCCCGCTCAACGACAGGCCGTGAAAAACTAAACAGTAGATGTGAATAAGAAAAATGAAATATTTTCCATACATATAATCTGAGCTCTTGGTATATAATATATACGTCCTAAAAATCGATAACAATGTTTCTTAATGAGATTTTTATTTAAACTTTAAGATGACAAAAAAACTGATAATGGTAAATAATAAGATATTACATTAATTACTCATAAACTAATACAATAAAAGAAAACTTAACTTAGGTATATTGTATTCTTTGATAAATAATAAAATAAAAAGGACATATGGCTTTCAAAGTCGGAAACTGATCGCCCCTTTCTAAATTTGTATATCATATCATTCTTCACACAATCTGTCCAATTTTTTGGTCTACCTTGACTTATATCCACCAATTTTCCACATACGGTATACAACTGAACCTTCCTTAATTAAGTGTGTTAAACTAATTTATTCAATCAGATTATTAGTTTCTTGATTAATGCGTTCACACGTACAAATCTTTTTATTACTAGAATGAAGGTGTTATTCTTACTTACCTTCTCAGTTACGTTGGTACAGCCACGGTTTATAAAAAACTGTTAGTTATATACAGGATCAAACACAAAATAGTTTTTTTTTTCAATTTTTACACGTTTCTTTCTATAATTAAAAAGTTTATTTTTTGGTATTGGATTATTTTTCAACGTCTACCAAGCCGAGGTATTCAGTATCCGAATAGTCTACAGTAGGAGACATTTTGGTTGAAACGAGAGCAATAAAAATAATTTATTTGTTAAAATATAAAAGAATGTCAAATCTAACATACTCCCAACATAATCTTATATAATAAAAAAATACATGAACAACTAATGTACGTATGGAATTTATGTAACTTGAACACTATCTTCCATTTTTGTGTTTAACCCATAATATACCCATACCGATATTTTAGTTTGTATCCAAACTAAGTTCCAAGGGAGATTTTTTTTAGTAAAGGTCATACATAATAATAAACAATAACAGCCCATAAATATCCTGCTGCTGGACTCGGGCCTCCCATTATAAGGGGGAACGGGCAGTGTACCCGCCACGCTTTTCCAAGGGGGCTTGCCAGATTTGACATATCGGTTATCTCGATGTGTAGGTTGCATTACAATGTTTTCTTCACCGTTGTTAGCACGTGATAATTGTAACAATATGAACATTAGGCTAGAAAACTGCCTCAGTGGTGCATGCGTTCCGGTCAGTTCGAACCCGCACCCTTTGAGTTTAGGACGAGGGCGCTAGCCATTACGCTACCACGACTATCAGGACAGGACACTGACTGTAAGGTCACAGATATAAGTTAGAAATTAAGTTTATTTCCTATTCTACGAACACTGCTTCGCAACGCCTTATCGTTGTTTAAGGAGAAGAAGAGGAAAGAAACTCCCCAGCAACACGTTTAGTTAAAAATTCTTTTACTTCATATAATTTATTTATCTCAGGCTTTTTTTAGAAGTATAGACCTATTATACAATAGTAGACACTCTCAACCCAACCAGGATTTAACGCTAGAATGACGATAAAAACGTGTCCAAAATCTTGAAGTTGGTAATACAATTGTGATATTTTAATATCTACATGTAATTTGTTTTTTATTTTAGTTCGAATTGGTTGTTTGAAAAAAATTCAAGGTGACGCTGGAAACTTCCACTAATTGAATCAACATACATGTGTAATTATAATATACTAGATGTAATAAGTAAATACACTTTAATGTTACAAAAAATAGTTTTTCATTTATAATTAGCAAAATTTAATTTTAGTAATTGATATAACTAGTGGTCACCCGTGTTCGAAATGTGACCATAATAATTAATGTCAAAGACTATACTTCTATTATTACAGATTTCGCCAAGGCTACACTGTTAATTTGACTTAAACAATAAACAAAAGAGTATATATATGCGTGTGTATGTCAAATACATCGTAGTGTGGTAATGTTTTTTATTATTGATTTAGTATATTTTTAATGCATAATTTAAAAAAAAAAAATACTTTGCTTCTTATCGACATCCCTATTAATATTATAAATGCGAAAGTAACTGTCTGTCTGCCTGTTCCGTTTTCACGGAAAAGCTACTGGACTGATTTGGCTGAAACTCAGTATATAATAGGTTGGGAAAAAAGACTTGTAATAAGATCTATTTGGCTATACCATCTGGCTGGTTTTGGTATCATTAAAAAGTTTTAATTTTAAAGAAGACAATTCCAAATTCAAATTAGGAAAATATGTGATTTTCATTTGTTTTTCTTATTGTTAAAATGAGTGAATCTAATAAAGAAATTCGATACATTTTAAAATTTTACTACAAAAAGGTAAAAATGCAACACAAGCCGCGAAAAAAAATTGTGATGTTTATGGACCTAATGCAGTATCTGTGAGAGTAACGCAAATTTGGTTTAAGCGTTTTCAATCCGGAAATATTGATATCAAAAATGCACGTCGCTTTGGTCGCCCTGATACGGACAAAATTGATGCCATTTTTGAAAAGTGGAGCAAGATCGGCATATTAGTAGTTACAATGTAGCTGGAGAACTGGGAATAGACCATAAAACGGTTTTGGCACATTTGAAAAAAGCTGGGTACACAAAAAAGCTCGATATTTGGGTGCCTCATGAGCTCACTGAAAGAAACCTAATGAATCGTGTACTCATTTGTGATTCTTTATTACGACGTAATGAAACCGAATCATTTTTGAAGAAGCTGATAACTGGTGATAAAAAGTGGATCACGTACGACAAGGAAATACGTAAAAGATCGTGGTCAAAGGCCGGGCAGGCTTCACAGATAGTAGCGAAACCCGGGTTAACGCGCAACAAGGTGATGCTGTGTGTATGGTGGGATTGGAAGGGCTTTTTTCATTATGAGCTGTTACCGCCAGGCAGTACCATCGATTCTGAACTCTCCTGCAAACAACTGATGAGATTAAAGCAAAACTTGAGAGAAAGTGGCAGGAATTAATCAACAGAATGGGTGTGGTTTTTCACCATGTTAAAACTCAGCAAAAATTACGAGAGTTTGGCTGGGAGGTGTTAATGCATCCGCCGTATATTCCTGACCTTGCACCTTCAGATTTTCACCTCTTTCGGTCTCTGCAGAATTCCTTAGGCAGTGTCAGGTTAACATCACGAGAAGACTGCCAAAACCACTTGTCGCAGCTTTTTGATCAGAAGCCCCAAAATTTTTATAGCAATGGGATCACGTCCCTACCTACAAGATGGCAAAAAGTTATCCAACAAAATGGCACCTACATACTTTAGTTAAATGTAAATAAATTTTATAAAAAAACCTTTTGAATTTTTATATAAAATGCGAAGAAACTTTTTCCCCAACCTTATATATATTTTCGATGCCGAGGATTAACATAGGATACTTTTTATCCCGAAAAATGGGATAGTTTCCGGGATAAAAGTATATTTGTTTCTCTGTTTGTTATCCTTTTATGGAAAGACTATTTGACCGATTTGGCTGAAACTCGGTACATATGTAATTTTAATACCGAGGGTGGCCAAGGGATACTTTTCATCCCGGATAATGGGATAGATATCTGTAAAGGTTACCTCGGAAACTAGGATGTTTTTTTTGTGGTTTGCTATTTTCATAATTTCATTTATTTTAGTCAGTTTGGTCGTTTAGGTAGTTTTGGTGGTAGTGGTAGTTTTAGTTGGTAGTTGTGATAGTTTTGGCTGGTAGGTTTGGTAGTTTCGGTTATTTTGATGGTTGTGGTAGTTTTGGAAGTTGTGCTAGTTTTGGTAATTGTGGTAGTTTTGATAGTTTTGGAAGTTGTGCTAGTTTTGGTAGTTGTGGTAGTTATGGTAGTTTCGGTATTTTTAGATGTTTTGGTAGTTGTGGTAGTTTTGTTAATTTTGGTAGCTTCAGGATTTTTAGTAGATTTGATAGTTTATGTAATTTACAGAGAGGTAGTTGGGGATATATAAATAAAACTAGAACGGGTTGAAATAGGGGATTAAAGTTTGTATGGGAGATCAATTATTTCTCAAGTTTATAGATATAAAAACTCATAATCTATAAAAAAATGCGATAGTAACTCGATCTGTCTGAATACTGAAAATGAACATAGACACTTTTCATCCCGGGAGATGGGATAGTTTGCGATATAAAATGAAATAAATCTTCCGAGGGCAAATAGCACCGACATAAAAATATAATACAATATAACCTGTATTAATGCCTGCTCTTTATACAAGAGTTACCTACGCACTAAAGATTGACCCGCGGCGGAGCCGCGGGGTAAACTCTGGTAAACTATAAGTGTGCGAAATTTCATACTTCTCCGTCCGCGCGTTTCGTAAAAAGGTGTATAAAGTTTTTGCTTCACATATTAATATATAGATAAGAAGCTGAATATCTCTTTTAAAGTTCTATAGCCAAAAGGAAAATATTATATATATCTACCCTTATCCTTTCATCACCTTCGTCAGTCTGACTGTGTGTTTGTAAATCACAGTCCTTTTACTCGTAAGTCACTGTACTTTATATATTTATATAAGCATGATAATCGAAAAGGTATCTTCTACAAATCGGTAATGTAAAAGTGTAGGTGCTACAAATGTAACAATAATAATAGGAATGATCTATACTTCTGTACGACCCGGTAGAACCATGCTCGAATCATTATTGTGATTATAGCTGGGTCGGCTCGACAGGTGATGTATCACTCTCTCACAGAATGTCGGCGTGACACGGTTAGCTTTTTTTTGCATGAATTCAGCAGACAGACAGACGACCCACCTGATGGAAAACGGTTACCACTTCCTTTGCGCTGCTGCTCTCTAAAGGTAGATTGCAACCTGGCCCCTAATGTCGGAACACAACTCAAGGTTGTTATGGCGGCATACTCTAGACCAGGGGTGGTAGCCATCCAGACAGGCAAATACCCTACCGCCTGGCTGTGGATTGTTTTGTCGCCTCGTACGACAAGTCGCCCGGCCGCAGGAAATTGTATTCTTTCTCCGTTTTTGCACGGATGGTACAGTTACGGTTCGCAGATGAGTACACAGCTTTAGACAAACGTAGTGCTTATAATGGCCGTTCCCCTAAAAATAAGAAAGTGCGAACCCAACAGTGGGACATTTATGAGCTAACATTTTATGTCTTTCTTTGCCCGTTTCTCATGCAAAGAAATATAGTATAGAAAGATATACCACTTTTGACGAGTGTACGGTTCAAAATACAGAATTTTGCTAACGCTACGGCCTACTTAGACTATTTTAACATAAATAGCACTCACAATTATTCTGTGAGTGAGTTGCTACAATTAGCCACGAGTTGATAATAAAGTCGTAACACATGTACTGACGTTGTCTCCGATAAATGTATCGAGATAAAAAGTATCCTAAGTTACAAATCGGGATATAAGCTAGTTCCGTTTTGAGTTTCATTTAAATCCGTTCAGTAGTTTTTACGTGATACTCTAACATATAGACAGACAGACAGACAGGCAAAAATTCTAAAAATTGTATTTTCGGAATCTGCTGGCCCAAATTAGACTGCCTGTTTTTTTACATTTTTAAACGCATTGTAAAACCTCGAATCATTTACATATTAATTATAGTATAGATGGAATATGTAGATTACAGACCATAACAGTTTGATAAAAAAATCATCAAGACTATCATTCGTTATAATAAAACTTTGCCAATAGAAATTGTGATTAAATGTGCAATTTAATTTGATTTGTGTGATTATATCTATAAAATTATTTTGTTCAGCCAGTATTTAAATGTGAATTGAACAGTATTGACTCATATAATATTTGATTTGGAAGTTGGTGCGGCGTTATGTGGTACATACTTCTTTTTTTAACGATGTGTGGGTCTTCTTATGTAAGTAAAATGTTTATTAACTACTAGGATATGCCTGCGACTTAGTCCATGCTTGATTTAAATTTCCCGGGGGATTCCCAGGACATAGAGTACTACAGCATTTAAAAAGAATGTAAGCTATCGTTTTAGTTAAAACGGTGCCGGAATAAGCTCATTTTTTGCACCCGAATAACTACAAAACGCTCCCGGGATAAAAATATCACACATTTTATTACATAAAATTTGCTATTGATCAGTAAAAAAGTCACATTCGAATTCGATTTTTTCAATCTAGCCATTTTACATCATTCCCAGAAAAATTCCTGCGGGATTCCGAGGATAAAAAGTAGCGCAGATTTTAAGTCTAAGAATTTTTTGTCGATCAGCGAAAACTGCATAGAAATCGGCCCAGTAATTTTGACGCAAATCCCAAACAAAGAGACAAACCGACAATCAGACAAGAAATGTAAAAAAAAATGTATCGTGTTCACCATCGTTTATATAGTCTATTCTAGTCGTTTTTTTAATAGCTTCAATGTACAGATACGGTATGCTTAGAATTTTATAATATTACTAGCTGTACCCAGCAGACGTTGTCCTGCCTTAAAAAATAAATATCTAGAACCCGATTGCAGCGCCATCTACCTGGTTCAAGTTTCAATCTGAACCATCCCGGGACCCACTTGAACACACACACAAATAATTCATCTAAATTCTGGAACCTGATTGCAGCGCAACTTACTTAGTTCAATTGTTAATCTAAACCACCCCGAGACCCACTTAAACACATACAAAAAATGTCGTCAAAATCCTGGAATACGATGGCAGCAAACAAAGCAAACCAATTGGTGCAAGTGCTACCGGCACCAATTGTTAATCTAAACTATTTTTGAATTTACTTGAAGAAACAAAAAATTCATCAAAATCGGTCCTCCCGTTTAGGAGGAGTTAAGCAGTGCCACCAATTCCATTGTTAATCCAGGGACCCATTGAACACACACAAATAATTCATCTAAATTTTGATTGCAATTTACAATTGTTAATCTAAACCACCCCGAAACAAAACATACAAAAATTCATCAAAATCCTGGTCCTCCCAAACCAATTTAGGGCAGTTAATCTAAACTATTTTTGAATTTACTTGAAGAAACAAAAAATTCATCAAAATCGGTCCTCCCGTTTAGGAGGAGTTAAGCAGTGCCACCTACCGAGTCCAATTGTGAATCTAAACCATCCAGGGACCCATTGATCACACACAAAAATCTGGTCTAAATCGGAGCAACCGTTTAGGAAGAGCTTAGTGACATACACACGAACAGAACAATTTTATATATAAAGATTTTTGGGCTGGAATCCCTCGCAGGTTTTCTCAGAACACCGTACCAAAGTTTCATCAGAATCTGATCAATGCTTTAGGAGTGCATCGAGGACAAACATACAAACATTGATTTTTATTTATAGGAATAGATTAGAACACTTCTCATGGTTGTCATGGCGATATACTCTAGACCAGGGATGGTAGACATCCAGACGGGTAAATAACCCGGCAAATCTCTTAATAAATAATAGTGTGGCACAGTAATCCAATTTTGCCGTTGACGCTCATGGCTCGTCACAACGTCGGCTATGCTACCTTCGTCGAGCCCTGGTTGTAGAGATTGGCTTCTATTTTTCTAGCTTAGAGTTGTATGGCATGATATTGTTACAACTTAGGCTTCGACAAAGGCAAATTCCACGTACAATCTGTAAAAACACATTTTATTACCTGTCGGCATTTGAACTAATTGTGATCCTTTGTGTCTTCTTTTGTTCACTTATTTATTGGCATACGTTTCTAGTTATTGTGGAGAACAGCCTCGTTTATAGCCGCATGCAGGTATCATTAGCCAGGTGTCATGGATTAAGTACAAGTTGATTCTAGGAAACTATGTCGACGACACGATACGGGCACATTTGCATTGGTGAAGTATAAAACGACGGCCTGATGGAGAGAGGGGGCAGTCGAGCGAGAACCACTATCAAGACGTGACGTGTGTACAATCGGGAATCTAATAGTGACGGACTTTGCGCGTTTTATTGAATTACGACCTTCTGCATTATGTTTGAATTTGTTGTGTTCGGTTATATTTGTACCTGTGTTATACGTGTTTGTATAGTTCAAATAAACTCTTTAATAATTCCAGCGGCATTTTAATTCGAGTCCCGCACTTGTAACAATATACTTATGTGCATAGTAGCAAATAAAAATGTCTACCTTAAAATAATATAGTAATGTAATAATCTACGTACTTGGTTGTCATTAGATATATTGTAAATAGAAAGAGAAAAAGCAAAATAAAGTAAAAAAACCTCAAAAAGAAAACAAAAACGACTGCCGCAATGCGAGACTGTTCGCTTCTTAGTTGAATTCTCTCTGTTGAGGATCGTGGCTTGGCTTTGATGGCAGTGGATAATTGCTCTCCACCGATTGGTTTTGAGCGTGGTGGAGGACTGAATTAGTGAACAAGTCCAAAGTCAACAACCTGGTCTATCCACCTATTTATAGACAAAAGGCAAAAAAGACATGCGTTGTATTGGGTTATAATTATATCATCTTAGTAAAAGCTTTAACAAACGCACTTTTAGCGACAAAAGCATCCTTTATATACAACTAGAATAGTACTAGTTTGTAAGCTTTTCGTAATGGTGTACAATAAGGAGTTATTTATCTATTTAAAATTTTATTATACCTATTTGCCGTTTAATTGATAATTCAGGGTATGACAGAAGAAGAAATTAAAGCGGAGTTCATAAAAATCGTGTTGAAATGTACTAAGGATAATCCAGTGGAGATGACTGAGCTGATGGCATTACAACAACTTATTGTGCCAAAGAAAAAAGAAACCAAATGTTTACTGGCATGCGCTTATAAGACTGAAGGAATAGTGAGTACAGATTTTGAAATAAACCTTTACTAGTTTAAGCTGTCAGTATTTTTAATGTGGGGCAGGCAAATGTTCTTGTAACCATCGAAGAAAGATTCCTCTTCTATTGGAATATTTTTTCAGGAAAATAGTATCCCATCTCCATCATCACAAAATTATACATAATATGGTTCACTGTTTCGGTCGTGTAAATTTGATTATCCTATGAAACTATCCATTTATTCGAGATAAAATTATTATATGTGCACCCTCGTTATAGAAAGAAAATAAATGTTATTATATTATATGCCTATGTTATTGGTTCATTCTTAAGGTAGTGAGTAAGTGGCAATAAATCCTAAAGAAATCCTAACAAAGTCACTTTGTCATTTCCGTCCATATTAATAAGTTAATCTTAATAATATGGACGGAAAACATGACCTAGACATAAAAGAAGAATACTTGGAATGACCATCGCCTACTAAAAAAAAGTATTCTGAAAATTAGTTAAAAATCGAAAGTAAGCTTCCTGAAAAATGTTTTCAGTCATTAGTTATAAGTCTAACTGGCCTATGCCAAAACCAAGAGACAAACGACATGTGGGACATACTGAGGAAGAACCGTTAAGTAAAATTTAGGGTATTTGTCAGTGTTACGCTTTTTATTGTGCGATGATGATACTTAGTATTCTTCTAATTCTTCTATGGTTTAAGCAATAACTAGATTTTATGTATAAATCTTGCAGATGAATAGTAAAGGACTGTACGACTTACAACATGCTTACGAAATAGCGGAGTTAACTAAAAATGGTGACGAGAAACGCGTTGAAAATGGTAAAAAGATGGCCGATGTTTGTGTTAAAGGTAAAGTAGAATTAGTTTATACAAAGACGTTTGTATCACGTATTAAGATAAATATTTGTACTGAGTTTTGCCCCATGCGATCCGGTATGGAGTCATTTAACAATTCGCCATGTTATTCTTTACTCGAATCTTTTCGGGTTTCTCTTTACCTTTTATATAAATGACAGAGCAAAGAAAATTCAATGCTTTGTAGTATCCATAAGTATTCTAATTTAAAACTTTTTTCAAATAAAATACATAATAACTAAGTTAAGTTTTGTTTTATTGTATTCGTTTATATAGTCATTGTAATAAATATATATTAGAGTTTATACTCTTTTCATTTTATGAATTTAATTCCTTCTCATAGCATGCTAATATCATGTCAATCTTTTTTCTCTGAATTTATCAGTTATAGTATAAATAGGTAACTTATCACAAAAGTTCTGCGATTGGTATTATGAACATCAACAGGTGTTCGAGACCACTTTCTCTCATATGGGCTAACATTTACCTCTTTTGGGCAACAAAAATTCAATTATTTATTTGTTGGATTCCAGTGAACGATATTGCGGTTAGTGATGGCGAAAAAGGTTGTGATCGAGCAGCGTTGATTCTAAAATGTACTATAGAAAATGCTCCTAAGGTTAGTGAATCTTAAATTATTTATTTGATTAAGTCTGACTCATCATACACGAGCGAAATTATAATATGATTTCATAAACGTTCCACTGTTATATACCACGCTTGTCACAAATAGATTTTCATATTTCATATATTACCCATATATGTATTTTTAAGTTGGAGGTGAGAGGTCAGGAGTATCATATTGACAGGATTTTTTTCCTAGTTTGGGCTCCCGGCTTTTCCATTTTTAGTTAAGATTTATGCTCTTTATTGTTATGTTTTGTGGAAAGGCAAAATAAATAAATAAAACTACATAACTAAATAAAATAAATTATTATTAAAAAATATTCGTTTTTGCTCGCGGATTCGCTTGCGATATATAAAAACCTAAATAAGTTTTGAAATAGGTAAAACAGGGCTACCTACCAGGGTTTACCTCGCGGCGTGGCGTAACCGCTCTAGTTTCTTTACCAACGTAACACATGAAAACGTTATGTTTGTCAACACATTTTATTTCCTAAATATTTGACTTGACGTAACTTGGAGATTGATATAATCGAAAAGCTTAAATATAAATTATAATTAAATTATGTATATTTTCTACATTCTAATGAGAAAAAGGCAACGAAAATTAAAATATATAAATTGTTTTACTTTAACTGATTTGGTAACGTGTGACTTCCTATATCGATTACAATCATTAATCATATCATCATCCATAGACAAATGTGGCTTTCTAGATCGGCGGAACTTATAATACTGTTACGACCGACAAAGACAAATTCACACCTGCACACCTATAGACATTTTATTACCTTTTCGCCATTTGGAGTTCTTTTGTTTACTTTGTGTTTAAAATTTGTGATTAGAAAAACAGCCCATTGTGTATAGTAATCTTTTATAATAGTCATTAGCCAGGTGTGATTCTAATAAATTCGGTCCAGGCAGTATAAAGCAATGCCCCAATGGAGAGATCAGCAGTCTAGCGATAACCACAGGCGAAGCAAGACTTGTGTACATTCGGTAATCTATTTAGTGACGGACTTTGCGCGGGTATTTGAATTACAATCTTCTGCATTAAGTTTGGACTCATTGCGTTCAGTTATATTTGTACCTCTGTTATATATGTTTGCAAGATTCTAATAAACTCTATAATAATTCTAACGGCATTTTAATTCGAGTCTTGCGACTTGTAACGATACGATAGTGCACAAATTATAAAGATGTAATTAATATGATTGTGAATTAAGGTATCGAATTGTAGAGGTCGGTAAGGGCAATACTTGAATAGCTTACTGGCGTCCAATGTGTAAATCCGCCACTGCTCCTTGCGTTTATTTATTACGGGGCTGTGATAACCTAAACAAATGAACTAAATACTTGAACCTCGGAACAATATGTAACTAAATTAAATTATGCTAAATCTTTTTTTTTCAGTTTGGATTCAAGATCTAGAAAGGGCTAGAAATTGGAAAAACGTACTATTGAATGACTAAACATTTATAATATGGTATAATGATTGATGCTCCACTTGTTATGTACTTACCTAATTTATAATCTATAATATTATAAAATTTTAAAATTGCCGTTTCTGTACATTGACGCTATTAAAAAAAGAACTGGAATACATTATATAAACGATAGAGAACACAATCAATTTTTTACATTTCTTGTCTGTCTGTTTGTTTGGGATTCACGATAAAATTACTGGACTGATTTTGACGCGGCTTTCTCTGTTCAATAACAAATTCTTAGACTTAAAATCTACGCTACTTTTTATCCTGAGAATACCTCGGTAATTTTTCTGGGAATGATTTAAATTGGCCAGGTTAAAAAAAACCAATTCCAATTTGATTTTTTCATTGATCAATAGAGAATTTTAAGTAATAAAATTAAGTGATATTTTTTATTATTATTTGAGATTTGTAGTTGTTCGGGTGTATACAAATTAGTTTATTACGTCACAGTTTTCACTTAAACGATAGATTACATTATTTTCTAATGCTGCGGTACTTTGTATCCCGGAAATCCTGTGGAAATTTCAAGTCAAGCGTGGACGAAGTTGTGGGTATATACTAGTTACTGAATATAATTTGTAAGACGTGATAAATACTAATTTCTAATAATGAAAACATTAAGTAGGTTTCCAATTTTAAAATATACCAGAATTTGTGTATTTATGTTAGTTTGGGTGATATTCCTTGGACATATTATTATAGAATTCGACGTCCTTCGCTCCTTTAATATATCTTAGTCTTTACTTTTCCATGCGGCTTCGCTCGCATAAACTTCTGAAGGGATGTAATGGGTACCTTGGTTTCCGGATTAAAAAGTATTCCATACTTATTCTGGTACACGTTCATATAGATACTTATATGTATCTCATTTCATCACGATAAGTTTATTTATATGACAGTGAAAAAGAATAGAACAAAAATAATTACAAACTTTGTTTCCCATTACACTTTAAATTATGAATTTTAGAGTTTTAATAATTATTTAAAATTATCGTACTTCTATTTGCATTTTACATTTATAGCGACATCTTTTCATTTTTAGCTAAACTATATACATATCAAAGATTGCTGGCACGTGGAAGTGTAGAACTATTAAGTTACAAAACTAGAATACCACGCGGTATTGTAGTTTAGGGAATAAATTGAAGATGGCGCTGTACAAATTTTAAATATTTTACCAGGTTTTATTTTTCTCAAAAATTACATAATGATATTTTTATATTCTTGGTTAAAAGCAACCAAAATTAATTTTGAAGATATACTATTTTTATCACTAAAATGCTCTGCATCTTTCCAAATATAAACTGCTCTTCAAACTTAAACAAGTACTAACTGTTATGTATGTAGTGTATCAGTAGAACACGTCTTTAATTTTGAAATTTTGTGTTTATATCAATACTAATATACTGGGATTTTAAGATCAAACTAAACATTTATTTGCATTTTAATAAGCAGACAATATAGGAAGATAATTATGTTCATATTTGTAACTACTTGAAGTCTTTCTTTTGTAAATGCCTCTTATAAAAACTTTTTTTTAATCTTATAAGGCACCGGCTGGCCTATAATGACGTGTTCCCCGTATGCGACTCACACACATGTACAATGTCGAGAGCAAGTTTTTCAACACCCCTTGCGCCTGCGCATGTATACAGCCGCATCGCCTGCGCAGAGGTCAATATTCAGATAACTTCATTCAACACAAACGACGGTCCTAACTTCACTGCTTTCGTAACTTACACCGTGTGATCGGTTCTTTGATGACGTTTGACAAACAAACGACGGTTTATACTTTGTTTTGTCAATAATCCACATTGCACGTTGCATGTTTCTGAATTCGTAAGCTACAACTAGTGTTTTATTGTTTTCTATGGTGAAATTATGGGTGTAATGTGTGGTTTTATCAGTGTTTGTTTAATTTTTCTTTAGTGTATGTAGTTTACTGTGTACGTGTTTTTTAATTTCAAGATAACGTGCCGTCGTTTCGCTTCATTTAATTATTGATAGGTGAGTATTGTAACTTTGCTTATACAGTTTAATGTATTTTTAACGGTGACTACTAAAATAATAATTAATGCTATAGATTATGCAAATTAAAATATATAATATTAAGATTCATTACACCCTACTCGTACAATCTCAAATCTATAAATTATAAACATGAAAGTAATTTTACTTGTTTATATTTATTTGTTCTTTATACGGCTTTGGGGAATTAAATGATTTTCATGAAATTGGTCCATAATGTGGTCCTTCGAAAACAGGGATGAAGACTATTTATATCGGAGCGTGGAATATATATTCCATGGAATACAATTCCAGAACTAACATAAGTAATTCCGTAATGACATTGTTAGGTATTATTCTTTTGGTAAACGTGTACTTTAAATAAACGATTTCGGTATACGATATTCAATCCTGGAAAAGACTCAGCTCCTGTGGGATACGGATTCGAAGATTATAGGAAGGAAGTGGAGTGGAACCCTTTACTAAAATATAAACAAAGAAAGGGAATCGTCCCTTATGTAATCAAAAACGTTTAATCAATAAGAAAAAGAAACGTATCAAATAAACTAATTACAAAAGCAATGTTGAAAGTAAACACGAATTCGGTTTATTTACACAATTAATTATGCCTTATTTGTAACGGTATAGGTATGTATCGATCATCATCTTCATAATGGTTTACATCTTTCACTGTTTTAATAGATATATTTGAACGCGCTGCTGTTGTTTTATCACGTTTAATATCTTTAAATAAGCTCCACTGTAACATTCTTTGTTTATAATCTTTTGTACTATCAATATCTGCCGCACGTTCATTGTTGATTTTCTTGGCAGATTTTTCAAGGAGTTTGTTAAGATCTGGCCCTGACACGATGTCGGTGTCCCTTCTCCTTCGCTTTCCAGAAACAACGCCGAGTTGAAGTAGGACAGGATTGCTGACAAAAGCTGCAGCTGCTCCCAGCAACGCTATCCCTGCGAGAGGCCAGAGTAGTGTCTTAGCTGCTAACGCCTAAAATTAAGAAATAATATTAAATTAACGTAATCAACGACGTCTAACCAAAAATGTCTCCTAGGATATCATTGGGTATTTACTACGATCATAGAGAAATATGATTGGGGTATATTGTTAACTCATTGGCTCAGTGCAGTCTGAAAGCAACATTGATCCATATATTACTTTTCGAATTTTGTAAATACAAATAAACTGAAGCTGAATTTTCATATTAGTTCGCTTAATGTTTATTATGATGTGGCTGATATGGCATTTTCATATTTTTTTCCTTTAATACGTGTTGATTCTAAAAATATTCTCTTTGGTCCAGAAAAACTGCCTGATCGGTGCATGCCCACGTCTTTGTAATGAGATGTCATAGGTGCTTTAGACATTGACACTACTCCGATATGGAAACTACCTACAAAGTCAGATGTGAAATAAAATTTCCTATATGTGACTTAAATGATTTAACTGACTAAAAATATTGATATTTCTTACTCTACTGCTCCATCTGAGATAATGTTGTAGTTATTGACCGTTTCATGAGTTTACCATGTTATTTGTGATGCGATATTGTCATCAATTGTTAATGACACTAAATACTGACAGATAACGAATTGTTACAACCTACACGCCGACAAAAGTAGATTCACACCTGCATACCATAAAAGCACACTTTATTACTTTTCCTCATTTGGACTTTTGTTTACTTTGTGCTTAAAATTTGTAATTAGAAAACAGCCCATTGTGTATTGTAATCTTTTATGTTAGTCATTAGCCAGGTGTGTCGAACTGATTCTAAGAAAGTCGATCTACGCAGTCAGGCAGCCATATTGTATCGGTGCAGTATAAAGCAAGGTCCCGATGGAGAGATCGGAGTCTAGCGATAGCCACAAGCGAAGCAAGATATTAGCGACGGACTTTGCGCGTGTTATTGAATCGTGCATTACGTTTGCACTGGTTGTGTTCAGTTATATTTGTACCTGTGTTATACGTGTTTGTATAGTGCTAATAAATTCTTTAGTAATTCTAACGGCATTTTAATTCGAGTCCTGCAACTCGTAACAGTATGTACATATATTAATGTAGCTATTATTTAATGGCGTTATTTTTAATGCTATAAATAAGACTCATTTGTCCATAGTCATTTAATGTAATATTATCCCAGATGGAACGCGGGCATTATAAAAATGCAAACTTCGTTATTATTGCAGTGTAAATTAAAACGCATTATTGCAAAATCCATAATGCCAACTTGTTAAGTAGGTAATGAACATTGACCACCAGTTGTATTGCCCGCTTATCGCGTTGTATTTAAAATACTATCTTGTTTTAATGCAAGTTAATTATAAAATCCAGCGTATATTTGTCTATATTTAATTTTAATTACTCGTATGCCAATGTTTCTCTTCCTGTTTGTTACTAATTGTTACTTTTATTGTACAATAAAATTTATGAAAGGATACACAAAAACAGCTTAGAATTAAATACAAATGGCGGCCTTATCGCTGGAAGCGAACTCTTCCAGACAAGACAGACTCTTCATTTTTATTTCGTCATAAACAAAAGAATTTATTTCTCCATGAAGAAGTCAAATTTAACTGTAATTACTTAAACAAACTTTTTAAGTAGTTTTAAAAAAATTAGGACATTTTAGATTGTAATTTGTTTCTGGGTTTTTAGTGAAATAACAAAACCATCAGCGGAATTCTTTTTTGCACAGGCATTACATACATATAATAGTCTAAAATTGCATATATTTGTTTTGATAAGCAATAAAGTGTTATCTATCTACTTGTATAGTCAATATACTCATATATTATTACTATTAATGGTTTGCGTAACATGTAGAAAGTTTTCAAGACATCGGAAAAACTATGTCAAGAAAATTAGAGACTTATAGATATTAAAGTAAGTCAGGTGAATAGGATACATGACCGCATAGAAACCAAAATCAGGCCACTTTATTAACAACTAAAATTAGTCATACGTTTTGTAGCACGAGTAAAACCGTGGGCAGTAAGTTATGGAGATCATTTGTTCATAGTTGTCTCTATTATTCCACGTATAGGTTATACATTAATATGCTAAAATTTTGATCAGTATTACGCCTTGGTATTTCAAACTACCGTGAGAAAATACATTCAATGAAGTTTATGAATGAATTGGATCTATGAGAAATCAAGACTGTTGTAAAATTCTTTCTCCAGATTTGTATAAACTTATGTACGTGACTCACTACTGGACTCTTGTTTTATTAACAAATATTTAAAAAGTCCGTGACATACTTCATGACCGGATTTAGCAAGTCGAGAGTGTTCTGAAGAAGTGTTTAGAATGGTGGTAGATATCATCTTATTTCTACCAAACCATCGTTCGCAGTTCGCAGCAGTTATCAAAAAAGTTTTAGTCATGTCCCTCAGCGCGCGTGTATACGACACCGCCACCGCGCCGCTGCCGCACTTTCGCAGTCGAGACACTGTTCGCACAGACACAGATTTTCAGAGACTAGAAACGTGGTGGCGGCGAGGTTACAGCGCAGCAATGGCGTGGTGGCGGCGTGTCGGCGATGCCATCTAGACGAGAGCTTAGGGATTTTATACGAGCTTCTAAATGAGGTTTTCCTTAAGTACTGCGATAAGTTATTTTTAAAGTTATCATTATTTTCTTCAAGGTCGGCAGCTTATTAATATAGTCTCTGGTGTCATAAATGTCTATAGGCGACGGTAATCACTTTCTATCAGGTGGGCCGTAAGCATGCCGTCAATGAACTATCAATAAAAAAGTTCACTTTAAGTCTCTGAGTCAAAGAAGTTATTTAAAACAATAAATTACTCACGTGTTTATAATGTTTGTAATCATATCCGTGGTCTAAATGATGAGGTGATGAGTAGTGATGATGGCTAGAACCGTGGTGATCATAATAAGCATCATATGCGTGAGATTGATGGTGATCTGGTATATGCACAGGATATTCATGTGCATATACATGAGGTTGAATTTCATCGTACTCTGCTACAGCGTAACCTAAAGAGTAATAAATATGAAATAAATCTAGCTTCCTCACAAAAGAACAAACCAGCATTTAATTAGAGACTCTTTGAAATACGATCAGGCCAGTGAAGGTATATATAGGCTTTACTATTAATAATATTTTTATAGGTGCATTTCTTCGGTAAACAGAGCCTCACTGTAACACAGGCTCTCTGTAATCCGGAAGTAATTGATAAATAAATTTACATCTAGAACAATAACTAAAGCTGTGTTAAGTTAAAAGCTAAGCAACAGCTATTTTACTCATATAAAATCCAGTCCTAGAGTATACATGAGTGCCAGCTACTTTACCTTTAAGACAATGTAGAAATAAATATTTTATTTAATTATAAAATTGTTTAATTTTCCTGTTAGTCAACCAAATGAGTTATGGATAACTTTTACCTACAAGAACTCTTCTTCGAACATACTAGGTAAACTAACTGTGAGAAAGTCGTCTAATCTACGCTGCTGAAGGATGACATGCCTGCGAATGACCTCACAATAAGGAATAACAAAGACTACGTGAACTAGAAGAGAAAGTAGAAAAGCGAATACTGGGTTTCGAAAGGGAGCATCCCTTCCCATCCCAAACGTAATCGGGATTTAACGCTAGGATGATGATAATGATAAAATTCCCTTCTAGTCTTATCAGATCAAATCCACTTACTCTGAAGCGTTTAATCCATAAATTAAAACATTTAAAAAAGAGCGTAAGGATACGTAGAGTCGTGGTCCTGAATGATGTTATTTTAATGTTGGAATGTCCAACAAAGAATTTATCCCTTTTACTATTGGTCACTAAATATTATTTTAAATATAGAACATAAGTAAGCGTTCTTTTGTTTTTTTTCTGTCATATTTTTCTGTTTTCATTATTTAATTTCATACAATCCTTTTATATATTTAAATACGTGTTCAACAATTACGACAAACGAAATGTAAAAATTATTTTGGACTCTATTGAAAGTTAATTTTGTGTAAAAACATTATTCGTAGTAATTAAAACGCTCATAGACAATGAACTATCTAGTGAAGATAATACTAAGTACCGTGATCATGGTGCAGTAACTCTCGACTGTGACTGCTGCTCGCCAAAGCGGTGTCAGGTATTTCCTGGAAACAATGCAATCGTGATTCAGAGATTTGTGTATTATTAAACGTATTAGTTTCCTTATTTTTTGTGATACATTTTAGATCCCAAAACTTCCTATTAATAATAGTTATTGTTAAACAAAGAGATTAATTTCTTTAAAACATTGTGTCTTATATTTTATTATTATTATATAGTTGAATAAATATAGTTATTTTAAACAAGAAGCTCACGTTCCTTTATAGTTGTCATTTGGATACGAAATGTTAAATAATAATTTAATCCAAAATATCCTATAACACAAAAATTATTAAATAAATCTTCGTTAAAGTATCTTTCATACTTTATGTCACCTCAACAGCATAAAAAGCCAGAGTAGGATTTTTAACGTACTTCAAAAAAGGAGGAAGTTCTCAATTCGTCGTGTAAATATGTTTTTTTATACGTGTTCACCCATAACTGATTGTTTCTGAAGCGATCTTGACCTTTTTTTAAAGAAAATTCCAAGTCCAAATTCATTAGGAAGTAAGTACTTTGACCAAAATAGAAACCTTTGAAATCATCATTTCTGTCTGTCCATCCGATTGTCTTTTATGTCAGAAATTTGCCTCCAACTTTTAAACTATGCGATGGAAAGTTCTGAAAAGTCTATTTGGTGGAGCTTAGACTATTAAACAACACCTAGTTTGGTTGAAATTGGTTTTGGTCCGTTGAGTAGTTTTCGAAACATTGGGTAATAAAATTAATAATATCAGCCCATAAATGTCGCACTGCTAGGCTCCGGCCGCCCATTATATGGGGAATGGACACTATACCTACCACGCTTGTCCAAGGCGGCTTGGCAAGTTTGACACATCGGTTATCTCGATGTGCAGGTTGCATCACGATCTTTTCCTTCACCGTTAGCACGTGGTAATTGTAACAATATGCACATTAGATCAGGAAACTGACTAAGCGGTACTGGTCCAACCCGCGCCCTATGAGTCTGGGATGCGTGCGCTAGCCATTACGCTACCACGACTTTAAGAAATATTGGGTATTTACGATTAAATACTGTTTTATAGTTCCGTAGGTAAATGATGAAGACTTTAGATTTTCTCAAATACACAGAGCTCTTCGATGTGTGTAACTAGCTGATTTATTGTTACCTTTTATGATAATATATTTTTATTCTCTTTAAACTAATTAAGTCGAATATGTGTGGACTCGATGCACGGTCCGGTGACTTGATGGGATCGTCTGAGCACTTGTCTTTTCACACGGCCCTTAATGCTTCTTTTCCTTTTTACAACCTTGTGTTGAACTTACTTTTGCCATTAAACAATTACCGTTTTCGTTAGAAACTACTACGACCGATCTACTTAAATAACTGAGAAAAGCCTACCCCACGTGATGTTCGCCGTCAAATGAACCTATTTAGAACAAAATACAAGACAAGAAAATTTATGAATTTTTGGTTTATCGAAAATCATAAAAATTATTTTACTTTTCCTTCTAAATATAAATTTCTAAATAAGAATGCTTCTGTATTTTTCATAATGATTAATAGCTAAACTTTGGAAAAGATTCCTCACCTTTACTGTTTGCATACTTGTCTTTCTGATACCGATAATAGTCGGCAGCCAGTGCGTCCAACGTAAGTAAGGAAGTGAAAACTTATGAGTCACACATACTGTAGTGTATTTTATTCTCTTTTTTACTTCGAAGATCGATCGCATTATTCATTCTTACCACGAACCGATATGATCTAACCGCTTGGAGGTCGAGGTCGTCACGGGAAAAGATTCTCAGTTATGCAGCTACAACCTCACTTTGTAGGGTATAGCTTAAGAGTCTATTATAATAATCATACGTGAGATTGTCGGGACGCTGAGAATTCAAAATCTCATTGTGTAACATATTATGTAACCATATTAAGTCGAGATTTTTATTTTCTGCCTTCTTAAAAGTTTCATGATAGACGGGTTTTCTTAGAATCTCAATGTTTACTCAACTTGTAAACTTGTCCTTCCAAGATAAAAGTGCTGTTTTAAATCATTTAATAATATTTTGAGAGTGACGCTAACAGTAGGGGAGGTCAAGCTGGGATTTTGGGTTTTACTCGAGCGTATCAGAATAACATAAGGGGAGAAACCTTGCACCCTATTATGTAACCCCACCATATATTAACCCTTCATGTAGGGTGGGGGTATGTTTATTCTTCAAATTTTTTTTCATACCCTCAGATTGAGTAAATTCCTCCATATAATTGTCGGATTATGGGTCAGCACGACAGTGACATTAAGTTGAACCATCTGTATATTAATCTGAAGCGCTCGAGTATTTCAAGGTTACGTTTTTTGTATTTTCAAAAATCGGCCATGACTTTAGGCCGCGTCCAAATCGTCAGTCTTTTGAATAGGAGTTCCTTTAGGGTTTACTTAACATCCCTTTTGAATATCTGACGCGCTGGAGTATTTCTGTGCGACACTTTATTTTTGAAAACCTGTACACGCTCCCCCCACTAGTGAAAAGGCATACCTCATATAACCTTTTTTCTTTTTAGCATCTAATCTTCACAATCCAAAAGGTCCCCGCGACGCTCGAGTAACTCCACATTTAGCATCTTGGGCTCCCCTACTATAAACAATACTTAAAACGATACAAGTTAAGAAATTACTTACTTAGCTTTTAATTTAAATCGTGACAAATTATTGTATTGTGTATTTTATTGTTTGAGTTTAACGTCACCCGATAAGAATGCAATGTTATTATTATTATATTGTGGACTTTAATTGCAATCAATCAATTGCAACAAATAGAAATATTTGTTCTTGTATGGGTAAGTTATGCATGTGGGGAACAAATCTATAAACAAGAACCACCTCAGTCAAAGACCTATAAAAAGGAAGCCCAAGAAATGCTTGGGGTGATAATGTATGTGCCAATAAGACGATCGGCATCCCTCATTATAGAACATTGTGGCTACGTTCTACAAGAGACTCACAACAACCACGTTCACGACCGCGATTTTACCCATTCGACTTGCACGCGGGCGTTACAATCATAAACTCTAGTAGAACGGATTATGGAGCGTTGATGTAATTAACGACGATATAAACAAATGTCATTGGTTGATTTAAAAATCGCGCCTTTTTCAATGTCAATCGATAGAAAGAATTAATACTCTGTGGTCAACGCCCACTTCGACCCACCTCTTGATATGGGTCGTTGTGAGTGCTATGTGATCGAAAATAATGAGGTCAATAATGACCTTTTCGCCACGACCATAACGACGGTGGTCGCTATGTGGAACAGCATTTTGAGCGTTGTGAGATACTAAAAGAATGCGCCCAATATGGGATGCCGCAGACTGTATGAATTATAAAAGGAATAGCAAGAACACGAACTCTCTGAGCTCGGAAGCGGATACTCCGAATGCAATCAGAATATTTTCAAATTCAATTATTTTTATTCATTCTAAGTTCTAATGAAGACTGATTATTGGAATTCATAAGTTTACTACGTATTTATTTAAGGTAAATATAAGTTACGTAATTAAAAATTAAGTCTAGTTCCTATTATGTATAGCGCTTCGCAACGTAGCGAAAATAAACTACACATTGACGCTGTAATGACGAATTTTTTTATCAAATTATATTGCAATCCTAATTTTAAAATGAAATTATGTAAGTGCAAAAGTACAAGCTAAACAATATAATAAATAAAAAATAAAAACTATGTTGTTATTGGAATTTATTATATTCTCTAACAGATATTATTATGCGCTCCAATTTAGATGGATCAAAAAGTTAATCATTGATTATTGGCCGATATCAGCCTATATCCTACTAACTGTTTTTAATCCTCTTACTGCTGTATAAATTAGATAAAATTTCCATATTATATCGCACCCTTAACATTATACAGACCTAAATCAAACTTTTGATTAATTTAATTTTAATATCTAGTATTTAAAAATAAGGTATAAAACTGAAGAACTTGATATTTTTAGTTAGCTCTCTATAGTTTTAAGGGTGCGATATGTCAATTTTCTTCCGATGGTAAGGAAAGCAACGCATGAATAATAAGATATAAGAACTGGCCAGAACACTACAACTAAGTTTTCTGGTATGTTTGCTTTTATTTTTTGTAGAACCTTGATATGACGAAGTTAATATACCTATATTTATTTTATTAACAAATATTGTAATTGTATATTGTATCAACGGCCGGTCGAGTCATGTTTCCGCTGTAGCCTGTTTATCAGGAATGTGGGCCATGTCAGCGCTATTCCTCTCAACGTAAGCTCGTTTTATATTTGCATTTGAATTGCGTTATAACACTTTCAAGTTTTCAATACGTGACTTTCATCAAGTAAGTTAAGTTTTGTTAAGTTTACTTGTGATTTCATTATAAAGCAATGAGTCAATTCATTCATTTCGTCATTGTATTTTTGGTCATAATAATTCGATTTCCAATTTTAATTATCAAATGGTAAAAAGAAGGAATCCTTATGACTTCGGCATGTCCGTCCGTATGTTATATGAGATTAAAATTAAAGTCTATTTGTTGTAATACAATATCATTTATGAAAAAATATTGAATACAGATTTACTGAGTACTTTTTGAAATATTGTACGTTTCCCAAACATAACACGCTGTTTTAGGACTCCCTAGTCAAATAACAAAAGCATTGAACATTCATCTTTCAACCCTTAAATGAGTGGCACAATATGCATTAGATATTAGGGTAATCATTTAAGTTAGATCATTTTTGTGACTCATCTCATTGTTGTTTTTCAGTATTAAAAAAACTAAACAAAAACGGACATATATTTATAATGAGAAAGTGTCTCCGATTGAATGTTTGAATAATTTTTGTTCCTTCGGCATAGCGTGAAAATTTCTTCTACAGTCATCAAGTCGGACAAATGTACTTTCGTAAAGAAGATGAATATGGGATGCTTTTCACGGAGAATTTCTAACCTATTATAATAAACTATCATTATCCCTAGTTTTCGTTTATTGCATCTACTGGAGCAAATCCGCGTGAAAAACGCTAGTGCAAATAATAATAAATATTTAAGGCATTACCTTAAATACTAAAGAACTACGAGCAGGCCCAAAGCTCGAATGTATTCCTGGTTCTTCTTTTTGCAGTGTCTTTACATGTACATTTGTTAAATTCTGAAGCAATAAAGTAAATAAAGCAGGTTTTTCAAACTCCATATAAAATCATTTATATATAACACGTAGAAACCAAATATTATTATCGTACTTATCTTCAACTAACTACTTAACTAGCAAATTTCTATCCAAACGATGATAAGATCTTAACTCGCTCGCCAAGTTAACTCGCTAATTTCAAGTGTAAGTCATGCCTAAAAGTGATTGGCGGTGATTCCTAGTAGGTATTTTCCTTGTGGCTCAAAATCATCTTCAAGAATCTTCACTGTGCTCTTATATCCATGCAGGAACGGAGAAAGAATACAGTTTCCTGTGGCCGGGTGGCCTGTCCTAAGAGGTAACAAAACAACCCACAGCCAGGTGGTAGGCTGTTTACCCGTTTGGATGGCTACCACCCCTGGTCTAGAGTATGCCGCCATAACAACCTTGAGCTGTGTTTCGGCATTAGTGGCCAGGTTTCAGTTACCCTTTAGAGAGCGGCAACACATTGGTAGCACCTTTGGTGTTACGAATGTCCATAGGCGATGGTAACCGCTTTCTATCAGGTGGGCCGTCTGTTGAGCTCATGTAATAAAATAAAAAAATCTACTGATTAATAACATAACTGTGAAAATAAGAACGCTTTCTGATTCGTCGGTGCGGATTCGGTATGCTCGGTTTACACAGTACTGAAAGCTTACTGAGCGTCTATATTTCTAAAAGCGTTTCTTGATTCGCTATGTACGCTTGCGGTACCGAGTATACCGAGCGTACCGATTTCGCACAAATCAGAAAGCCGCTTAAGTTAGCTTTTGTTACTTTGCTCCATCATTACGAACTTGGTGCAAAAGAACTTTTAAAACATTTGATTTCGCTAGTCACTTGCGCACTGCCGGACTTAAAAGCGGTGGCTATTGACGAATATGTCAAGAAGGACTATAATATACGACTTGGTAATTAATCGTTTTACGCAAAAGGAGACGGATACGCTTTCATACATTCTTGGCCCAGATTGTAAACAGATGAGAGTGATTTTAAGACTTCTTTTTATTATGTTTATACTCTTTATTATTAGATAGATAGATAGATAGAAAATACTTTATTGTTCACCACATACACATAAAGTAAATCATTTACAGTCATTTCGTGTCAAGGCAGGAACAAAGGGCGGCCTTATCGCTTTAGAGCGATCTGTTCCAGACAACCCGGCCTATTATTATAGTAGGTTTAGTTATTTTGAATGAATCAATCGTGTGGTATACGTGTTTTTATATGATTAATACTTGAAATTCATTCACAAAAGTTGTTAATAGTAATCGATAAGTTATTTTGTTTGTGACCTTGTTTTTATGATTTATCGTCTTCTAGATAGAATTTAGGGCTGATGTTTTCCATTTTGTAAATGAAAAATGTAATGCTTTTTTAAGACATATCTCAAATCATTATATATTACATTTCTTTGGCCCAAAATTCCTGTCTCCTTTCGTAAACATTTATACGACAACGGAATTGAATATAGGATACGTTTTATCAGTAGGTTTCAGTTTTACAATGTTACACAAACGCAATTTTACAATATAAATAGTAATAGTAATATTCTTACACCATTAACTTCTTTAGCAGTATACTCTCTTATATTCGCATTGAATTGAGTATTTGATATTGCATCCGAATACCGTAACAGCCAGAAAGTAAACAAAACACAATACAGTTCTTCATATTTCAGTTCCATGATTGGCAAATCAGCACAATTATATCACACAGCACTATCATGCACGGTAAAGTGCAACAAAAATGGCTTACATTCTGACAATGAAACAAAAGTTAGTATACTTTATAAAATCGTAAAGACAATCTAGAGGGGAGACGTGTTCTATAATTTAGTGGAGGAACAATAGAAGTGCCCAAGTGGTCACACCCTGTTGGATCCATTTCCATTTCGTTGTTTCACTGCTTTTGTTAGTAATAAAATGTAATGACGATAATCTTTTCTGAACATTGTTACATGGTTTATGGACATTGTGAAGGGTAATTTTCAAATCCTCGTTGTACAGTCTGTACAATTGCATCAGTAGCTGATAGTAGTTGTCGGAGTGCTGGTGCCTTCTTATAGTATGAAATTGAAGAAATACCCCTTCGAGTTTCAGGGATTTATTCTACCAGAAGTAGTATTTTGATGCGGATCCTTGGAGTTGCCGGTTTATTTTAGTAGTAGTTGAAGTCGTGTGTTACGACTTTATTAGCTACACGTGGCTATTTGTAGCAACTCACTCACAGAATAATTTGAGTGCTATTTACATTAAAATAGCCTAAGTAGGCCGCAGCGTCAGCAAAAAGCTATATTTTGAACTATACACTCGTCAAAAGTGGTATATCTGTATTTCTTTGCATGAACAACGGGCAAAGAAACACATAAAATGTTACCGCATAAACGTCCCACTGTTGGGCTTGGACTTTCCTATTTTTAGGGGAATGGCCATTATGCACTAAGTTTGTCGAAAGATGTGTACTTATCTGCGAATCGTAACTGTACTATCCGTGCAGAAATAGAGAAAGAATACAATTTCCTGCGATCTGGCGGCCTGTCGTAAGAGGCTACAAAACAACCCACAGCCAGGTGGTAGGCTATTTGCCCGTCTGGATGGCTACCACTCCTAGTCTAGAGTATGCCGCCATAACAACCTTGAGTTGTGTTCCGGCATTAGTGGCCAGGTTCCAGTTTCCCTTTACAGAGCGGCAGTACATTAGTAGCACCTTTGGTGTTACAAACGTGCATAGGCGATGGTAACCTCTTTTCATCAGAAGGGCCGTCTGCCTATTTGCCGAACTCATGCAATAAAAAAATAATTGTGTGTGTGCAATTCACACACGGCAGAAGTGAAACTTCAGAAAAGTAGCCTACGAGAGAATAAGATAAATATAGAGTATCAGGAGTATTAGGATAATTATAAGGTTTATTATTTTTGTAATATTATTACTAAGCTCAAAAATTATTTCATATTTCAATGCAATATATTACATTTCTTATATTACATATTTAAGATATATTATAATACATATTATTCAGATTCCATGTTTTCATCTTTGAATAAACGACACGAGAGGCTTATGATAAGTAAAATAGGAAACAAATGCTGTAGTTTCAATTTGTTTTATGAACTTCAAAACTTCAAAATATTTTAAACTCTATGAGAATAATTAAATATCCCTTTTTAATGTCGGTTTTTTCGTTTCATCGACTTTCAAAGCACAATGATTTTAAAGAAGTTTCACTGAAAAAAATTTGTGTGTGTGCGCAGTTCACATGCAGTAGAAGTGAAGCTTCAGAGATATAGTCACAGATAATTGTTCTCTTACTTTTATTAATATAAATTAATTCCTACAGCCTACATTCGTCAACATATTATAATTCAAGATAAACTTCTGAATATTATCATCAGATTTATTTCGGTCCAAATTGGACCTATGTTTAATCCACGGTCTTATTGACTCTCTAATCTGTGTTGCACAATGTAAAACTCGTGTCTTATTTTCTCGCAGGCTTAGTCCTATAGACTTAATGTGTTTATCTCTTTTTCTTTTCATCGAGTTTCAAATCACAATGATTCTAAAGAAGTTTCGCTTCAAAACTAACCGAGCGGAACAGTAACGTGCTCTAATGTGTACGTCGACATTGATCTTCGCTTCGTCGGCTCGTTGCGAGCGCACCGCGTGCCGTACACCTCGAGCTCGCGAGCCACGCACACATTATTATATTTTGTACAGTAACTGCAAAAGTAACGGTTACGGCTCGCAGGTGAGTACGCAGCTAAAGGCGGCTTGGCGGTTACGATACATCAGCAACTAAAAAATGACTTTTTAGCGATTATTAAAAAACATTGAAAATTCTTTACACTTGGCACTGGCTAAATTGTCAAGTGTTGCGAGGTCATAAAAATAAGTTGCGAATGGCCGAGAAAGTCATTCTCACACAGTTTCACTTTTATTTCAAGTATCCTAAAAATATTGATTTTATGGTACGGTTGATAAAAGAAATTAATTGTTACGGTTATTATATTACGCACGAGATTATAACGACGACAAAATAAGTTACAAAATAATTTCCCTTTAATTTATACATTTAAAATGAAACCATCCGGTCATTGCATAGTCTTATAACAAGACTCGCATTTAATTTGTTCATGTATAATTTAATTAGTTTCCCATGAAATGTGTAGCATTATAAATATTAAATTTCTTGGAAAGGACATCTTAAGGTCAGTGTAATTTTATTTATATATTTATTTTAAGAAACATGTCTTATATGACTTGATATGACAATGCATAAAATTACATTACAATAAGTTTAATTATAAATAGTTAATTAAACATATCGTATCGTAGCATATTCATATAAATACATACATACAAGCTATATCTTAGGTACAACTCTGTTTAAAGTGTGCCATCCCTACTGACAAATTCTTTTCACTACCCTATTGTAGTGTTTCACAGAAGACACACTTACGGGGTCGAGACGTGGACATTGACGGCAGGATTGGTATGGAGCGAACTATGTTGGGTGTTTCTCTTATGGATAGAATTATAAATGAGGATATCTGTAAGAGAACCAAGAAAACCGGCATAGCTCGCAAAATTAGCACGTCGAAGAGGCAGAGGGCCAGTCACGTCTGCCGCAGGACCGGTGGCCGATATCCGAGTCCTGGAGTGGAGACCGCGTCTCGGTAAAGGTAGTGTCGGACGCCCTCCAGCCCGATGGTTTGCCATCTGTCTACAGAATCCTAAAAGTAATTCATTCACCGAATATGTGAACTAAAATTGAACCTTTCATACTTAGTTTTTATTACGATAAATGGATAAATATTCTTCAATGTTGACAGCTATTGCAAAAACGCTTGTATTTTCCAGTAGCCGCTTAGAAAGCAATGCGTTTCCGTGCTGCATAATGCATTTATGCAAATATGCAAATGCAATGATTTTATTTTATACCTTACCGTATAAAATAAAATCTAAACAAATGAAATTAACTGCCGCGTTTATTAAATTATGGCTCATATTTCCAAAGAGATCTTTGTAAGAATTTAATTTCCAGTTTAGTACCTAGTTGTACCTAGTTGTGTTTTTTAAATCCTCCATAAAAGAGACGCGATGACTTGTATATAATATTTATATATTACTCTACACATATTTATTTCTTCTAAACATTTGATGGCCTCTGTGGTTGTGTGGGCTGAGCCTTTGCCGGTCTACCTCACTGCATCGCAGAGGCTCCAGGTTCGATTCCTGGTATGATAAATTTCGGAAACGTATTTTCTCCGTTATTTACTATGATCTGCGAGTCTTGGGCGACCCAGAGTAAATCCTTGTATATTATCCATAACACAAGCGTAACTTGCTTAATTTGGGGATATACAATAATAATATATGTGTTTGTTTGCCGATTTAAATTTTTCAATTGTGACACTATCTCATCGGAATTGTTTTTTGAAATACTATTTTTAGTCAATAAAGTCTATCATTATACTGTTAGCTTTTTCTAAAAAGAATTCTAGTC
Source organism: Dendrolimus houi (assembly GCA_039645545.1). NCBI lineage: Eukaryota > Metazoa > Arthropoda > Insecta > Lepidoptera > Lasiocampidae > Dendrolimus > Dendrolimus houi. Next base: position 14,972,036 of record CM077132.1, read on the forward strand.
TTTGATTTTTTCCCCTTCAGATTCAGTTAGGTCTTCTATATATAAGCCCCGTGCAGAAGGTATGCCAATGACTACATACTATTATTGTATTGTATTACTTACTATTATTGTATATACTTATGTACAGTATATACAATAATGAAGTAAAATAATATATTTATTGCGACAACTATTTATGTAACCTTTTTTGTCAACCCTGCTGACCATCGACGCATGACATGAGGCTATCGGCAAACCTGCGCACGGGTAGTAAGTGCAAGCAGAAAATTGTTAACATTCTCTACTCGCACTTATATAGCAAACCTTTTAATCTCATATTTCTTAGTATTATTTATTCAGGTATAAAAGTATCTTTTCCTATAAACGAACGTCTTGTACCTTGAATTTGTAGATGAAATAATTCATTTAATTCCTGTAAGATATCTCCAAACAAGTCTTCCTTGAGATATAAACCTACATCGGGCCCCACATTACGAGTACGGGGCCCGTTTTATTAGTTTTAAATTATTTATTTCACCGCAACAGATTTACGATTGGCACCCCGATATATCTGGCGCCCGCTAATAAAATTCACCTTTACATTGACCCCAAAACAACTAGATGCGCTTCAAGCCAATAAAGTGTAAGTAAATCTCATTGATTAATTTATTTAATTCTTTATTATATACTGTTAAGGTGGTGTCCCATCTAATTTAAAGCATTAAAAATAACATCCTAATGGAATAGCCACATTAGTGTGTAAATAAATGTACATAAGTTGTCTGCAAATATGTAACGTCATTAATAATTGAAAACAATATGGTATCACAAACAACACATTATATTCATCATCACATCTGTGTGAAACGGCCTATAACTATAACATTATCCCAGATAAGGCCCCATATTTACAGTAACCTTAGGAAGTTACTGCTAGCTGCTAGGCTAATACTATACCAATAGTGCCCAGCAACTTTATTGATAAATCGCTGTTTATCAATAAAGTTGCTCTTGCTCGCTTAGAGACCACCTATGGCAAAAATAAAGCAGAATGACTATTTAACTAAAATAAGAGCTTACTTTACCTATTGGATTTTATGCTGGGCAATATCCCAGATAATTGATATTAACAAAAAATGTGTATTCAAGTTTGTCAAGAATGACTCTTTAGCCAATAATAGTGTTACAATTTGGGCCACCTGCATATTTATAACCAAAGCATATTTATTACCCGCCGGCGTTTGAGCTGATAACTTTGTAGTTTTTTTATGATTGTCTTCTTTTTTGTTTACTTATTTATTGGTTATTGTGGAGGGCCGCCTATTGGCCCTCCACAATAACCAAACTCGTTTATGGCCGTTTGCAGGCATAATTAGGCAGGTGTGCGGATTACGATTTCTGGGAAATTACGTCAACGGTTGGCGGCAGACATATTTGCATTTGTGCCATATAAAGAAATGGTCCGATTGAGGAAGGGCAGTCAAGCGATAACCACTAGCGAGACAAGACGTGTGTACATTCGATAATCTATACAGTGACGGACTTTGGGCGTGTCATTGAATCGCACATTACGTTTGGACTGATTGTGTTCAATTTTATTTGTACCTGTGTTATACGTGTTTGTATAGTCCTAATAAATTCTATAGTAATTCCAATGGTATTTTAATTCGAGTCCTGTAACTCTCAACAATAGTGTCATGAACAGCGTACGCTAAGTCATCGTTTCACAATCGAGTTTTACACATTGCCCATAGAAAATAGTGGAGTTTGATTCTCCAACTCCTATATTATTGCATTTTTAATTACCTATTCACAATTAAATAATTACAATGACTCATTATAAAAATATAAACAAAGACCGAAAAGCAACAAAAATAAAACAAGAATAATTCAAACTAAGAAAATGTTCGGATTCACTTGTTTAGATTGTTGTATAATATTGTCAGTCAAATCAACAACTTTTTATTATCTTAAAAGATGTCGCAGCTTTATAGAATTTCTATGAGCGTAAAAACTTATGACGTCATAAGTTTGTATAAGTAAATTACTATTATTATTTATGATTGTCTTTATGTTTAAGTTTAAGTAATAATATACTTTAACTTTTTAAATACAACATGTTGGTAATGGCCCATATACGTAGTATAAAAACCTCTTAATTTATTATTTTTATATCATACATCGAATTGTATCTCCCTGTTGCTTGGAGTCGCATTTGGACATGTTTATTAATTACACAGTACCTCTCATCCTTTTAAGGTTACGTGATGAATTGGGCAGTGAAAGAGAAAACGAAATGTTTTAAAATATAGTTTTATTTTTTTGGTAATATTTTTACCTATATACTTTATTGCGATATTCTTCGGTGTAACAGTTAAATTATTGTAATAATATAGATTTAAATGTTGAAATTATAAATTACTCGAGTTATTAGTAACAACCTACCTAGCTCAAAAAAGGCAAAATTTATCTCTAAATATGAAAGTGATTTGTTGCATCTATTTTCTTTATATCTATGTAGGTTACTCACATTTTTCAGGTATCGCGCAACGGGCAACGTTCAAACCCCCTTTTATTTTACGATGTTAAATTCTTCACTAGATCACATAGGTGAAAAAAGTAAGGGATGTTTTTTCATCGAGTTCCCCTGTAGGTTGAGATGAGAAAAAATGGAAAGGGCTACCGGCCAAATGGTCTGGCTACGATTAATAGGATATGTAATTACAAGCTACCAAATCGCTGCCATTTTGGTGGGTATGAACAAAAAAAAAACTAAAGGAATAGATTTTATACCCGCCACGCTTGCTTAAAGTGGGTCACCAGGTTTCACACATTGGTTATCTTGTTGTGTAAATTTCATCACAATGTTTTTCTTTAGCATCACTACGTAGGAATTATAACAATATAGCGATGCGTGCTTGTAGGCTAGAATTCGAGCCCATCTCAACCGAATGAGACACCAGTGTTTTAGTCATTAAGCCACTACGTTTTCTGGATAGTATCTTTAATGTTTATATTTATTCTTGTCTCTATTAAACCCATTAGTTTTGAAATTAAGGGCTATAAATAGGTACAACAATCAGTCCAAAGAAAAATTTGAGAATAAAACCGCTAAAATATATATTTCTGTGTCCTGTAGGTGCGTCCTGTTTTCAGAATAACTTTTTAATTTAGTCGTAGGTTAGTTTGCTTAGTCTAAATCAGCGATTAAGTGGTTGACTAGAGTACAAGCTATTACTGCTTGTACTCTAGTGAACCACTTAATCGCAATTGTGAATGTTGTTAACCTTACGTATTTTTACAATACTATAATATTGGCATAGCTTATTAGACTGTCAGATGTGATAACAACACCATAACCAAGGCATGTAACTTACTCTTTCACAATGGAATCTGATTTTTTTATGAATCACGATAGGATTTCTACCATTAATAGATCGGCCACTATTTTATATTAATGTTACAATTTACGGGACTCGAATTAAAATGCCGTTGGAATTATTATAGAGTTTATTAGAACTACACAAATACGTATAACATAGGTACAAATATAACCGAACTTAACAAATCCAAACGTAATGCAGAAGGTCGTAATTCAATAAAACGCTCAAAGTCCATCACTGCTAGATTCCCGATTGTACACACGTCACGCCTTGATCGTAGTTTTCGCTTGACTGTCCCCTTTCCCGATCAGGCCGTCGTTTTATACCTCACGAACACAAATGTGCCCGTATCGTAGTCCACTTAATCCGAAACACCCAGCTAATGATTCGGCCGCAAGCGGCCATAAACGGGTACAATAAAACAATGGGCTCTTCTCTAGAAACGTATACCAATAAATAAGTAAACAAAAAAATACGATCATAAAAGAATTACAATTAGTTCAAATGCCGACAGGTAATAAAATGTGTTTTTTACAATATGCAGGTGAATTTTGTTCTTTTGTCGGAACTTAAGTTTTAACATTAATATATAAAGTTTTTCTACATAAGGGAAGGACCATAAGGGAAGGACGCATAACTTTTTATCGTCTATTGAACGAAGTCTAAGATTTTTAAGGAAGCATCGATCAATGTCTCAATCGCAGTACTGTGTTATCGAAGGCAAAGCAGGTGTCAACGCTAATGGATCGACTCTTAATCGACTATTAATAGAGAGTTACGTAATTTTAGATAGGGAAAGATAGATTACTCTTATAGCAATTGGACTTCGTTTTTGATTATTGTAGAAAGTGTTAGAATCTCTAAAAGTATGTCGACGGCAGTAATGCAGGACTATGTAACTACTTGTTTTGGTGACATTTTTTTGGCAAAATTGTGTCATATATATGTAATATGTAACAGTTCTGACGATAGAATGTCACCTAAATATGTAGTTAAAAGATTCTGCACTGACGCCGATGATATGTAATCCAGAATACACGTCTACTGACTCTGTTATTATCATTTATAACCGCTAATACTTTTATTAGTTCATTTGACGAAAACCTTAGGCAAAATTCAACACGTAAAACGGTGAATATAAAAAAAAATAATTTTCAAAGTTGGCGTTGACATTTCGAATGCTCCAATGAGAACCCATCGTGAGTCTACGATATGAGAGTGGCGTCTTATGAAAAATGTCGTAATGCGCCCTGAGCCGGGGCTATTAAAGAACAATATCAAGTAAGTTACAGAGGTTACACTGTCTCTATGAATATCATTTAACAACTAATTTAATAGTGTAAAATCTCTCGTGTTAATAAACATCACGCTAGTTCTGAATACTATGTAATCTCGAACTCTTTCTTATATTAATTTTTAATACATACATCTTTCAACGATCTAATGGATTATTTCATTATGCATATTTTCTAAATAGTAGTCAAATATGTCACTAATATAGTCTTTTTGACCTTTTTGATGATGAATGAAGATTGTATGAGTGAATAATACAAATAATTAGTTATATGATATGATAATAGAGCCGTCGATGAGTTTAAACAGAGAAAACAAACTTCGTTTCAAAACTTAGATTCACTAACAATGCGAAGCAAGTGTAAAGAAGTATTTTGTTTTATAAATTTAGAAGCAAAAATGCCGCTCTAGAAAATCTAAATTAAAGCATAAAAATCATATATAATTAAGGATAAAGATTTTTTTATTTGCAGCGTAACAAAACATAGAAAAAAATCTAAGCAAGAGGTGTTTAGGAATATGAATTATTATTATTCTAATAAGTTCCTATTACTAAGCAGTCTAGCAATAGTACGGAAACTAAAAAAATCTCTGTATCATAGAGATTTAAAAAAAAATATTATCCAATATGCTTACATTCATATACATTAGAAACATTTGAACTGAGGCACAGAAACCTCATGGGTTTATTCGTGCCGCAGGGAGTCGTGTACACAATATTGTTATATCAAAAATAGGAGCAGAGGCGAGTAATGGTTATCATCATTCTAGTGTTTAGTTCTGATTTGATAATAAAGTGGGGTTATCATCATTCTAGTGTTTAGTTCTGATTTGATAATAAAGTGGGGTTATCATCATTCTAGTGTTTAGTTCTGATTTGATAATAAAGTGGGGCTATCATCATTCTATTTCTATTATATTATACACATTATATTTAGGAATAATATATTTACGTAAGTCAGATCTCGGTCGCATGTAGTTAGGTCTAGTCTTATTGGTTGCGGATATCAGCTTGTATCCTCAGGAAAACATATAAGAGTTGTACCCTCTGTCAGTCACATGTTCACTCGCATTAAACCCCTGAATATGCGAAGGGTGCAAATGTCGGGAGATATGGGGACTTAAAATAGAAGTGTGGCTTTCAGGGTGATGTGGAGATGACATTTCGAAAATATTTCCATAGTGGCTGGTTATTAGTGGAGTAGGCAATTTGAGTATTGAAGGGAGAGGGTAGTTCACTAAGTTTTTATGAGGGTAGCTGTTAACTTAAGTAATACTACTTGTAAATTTGTTTGAAGATCTTTTTGTGTCCCATTTTTTATGTCTTTATATATATCACAAACGAAAGTCTGTTTTCAGTGTTTTTTTAATGGAATTCTGTATAATAGAATAATTATAAAAATAACATATATATATACTCATACAATATAGACACATGGAAGAAAAGTTATACAGATATACGTAGACAGAGGAATCTTACCTAGTTTAGGCTCTCCAGTCTTTATAAAAAAATCTTTACATGAAACTATTTGTTTGAAAGCGACCATAAATTACTTATTATATACGACATTTAACTAAAATACTCATGACTTGTAGTATAAAACTGTTTTTATCCATGCAGGAATGGAAAAAGAATACAATTTCACTTATTCTTTTTTTATTGCATGAGTTCAGAAGACAGGCAGACGGCCCACTTGATGGAAAGAGGTTACCATCGCCTATGGACATCAGGTATCAGCATATCAAACACTAGTGACATGGATTCCTGTAATTCCAAGTCAAAAGATTTATGTGGTCTTAGTATCTTTGACTCAGCGTATAAACCCAAATAAAAGATCAATGACCCTTACGGAGGTATGCCGTAAAAAAACACTCTTCCGCCAAAGGAAACGCTACGGGAAATTCAGTGAAAAAATTGCACTCGTTACGGTACGAGAAATTGGCGTTAATAAAAAACCCAGTCAAGTGGAAGGTTCAATGATTATGTTGAGTTCTGTACCCATTTCATTAAGTTACATTTAACATATTAGTGTACAAAACTAAATGGTATTAATTAAATGATAGTATGTATCATAATATATTATGCCTTAATTTATAGAACTGCTTAAAGCATTGAAATTTAGCAATATCTACTATCAAACGACAAATATGTACTTCAAATGTTTTTAAAGTATAAAATATTATGAGTCATGAGTTGCGGAATGCAAACAATCAGAAATAGAAAAAAATATGGGTACGTACATTTCTAAATGTATAGTAGGTAGTTGTGAATTGTAAATACTCAATATCATGCGTATACTCATATCGCTAATTAACTACATAATTATTATGTAGTTTGAAGCTTTGAAAGAAACTGGCCAAATTAAGGTCCTAGTTCTATAGGTAGATAACAAAACCCTGGTGGAAGTTCAAAAATTGTATAGAAATAACATGAGAAGTTTCTTTTGAAAATATGGCTTCTCAAAGTTTGTGGATATAGTGTTAAGTATTCTTGATTAAGCCACTTTTAAAATAATATTCAAGTATAAAAGGCACGATATTAAACTTTACCTATAACCCTTCATCTTGCGAAGTTTAAATTGGTTGTGATTTTTGAAGTGATAACTTCTTATGGGAGGGTAAACCGCTTCATTACGTAACGCGTTACCGTGCCAGTCTATCTGGCATCCTTTTCTCTCACGCATACAGCAGCGGTAGGCAGGCCCCTCCTCTCTCACTCTAACCCACGCACTATATACATAAAATTTAAGTAATAACCTAAGCTTCTCTCAAGTTAAACAATTTCAATATTAAATAGTTCAAATTAGATTAGTTTTTTATTTACAGACTAAATTAAATATTTTATAGGTGAAATAAAACCAGTTTTATAAGTTTCCTATTATTAGAAGGAAATTAGAGAATAGAGTAGTTGAATGTCATATAATAAGTAAATAAATATTTTGAAATTGAGAAACGATACCCTAAAACCGTACGATAATTCAGCAATAAGGGCGTTGACAAACGAGCAGCCTACAGCCGACTAATGAGCCGCGCCTTGTATCACCTGCCGACCGAATAAAACGCCTATCCACGGGACGTTATGCACATCGATTTGTTTGTATGTTTACGACAATATAAGATTGGGGTACTAAGTTAGGTACTTTGTAAGAAATAGCTTTATTATTTCTAGGTAATAACACACATAATAATTTTAAATGTTGTATACTTCACCCAGACAAATTTGGACAGCAAACCCCAGAAAATGGAATTTCTAAATCTAAAGCTATAAAAATTAGGATGCTTTAAATATTGTCAGATTTTATTTAAGCCGATTTTAGACGGTTTATTTCTGACTTCTGCCTTTCAATTTGGATAAAAATGAGAAAAGAAATCCTAAAAAGAATAAACACTACAATCGTTACAACTTCTTTTATAAGACTTTTTTAATTGCTTAAAATTAGAGGAATACCTTTTTTACTGTTTAAATAAACAACTATACTTGTCACTTTATTTTTTATATATTTTTGCTCGATTTCTTACATGTTTTATATAGCATATAAATATATCGAATTGTAAGACTGCGTTTTAACGGTTTTAAGTGCTGTAATTTATTTGATTTTTATTATTCCGACGTTTCGGCCACTTTTCAGTAGCTGTGATCACGAAAGACAAAGTAATAATAATATAATAATAATAAAGTAAAAAAAAATACTGCTGTCAATCACGTAATTGTCTGTTTCCTAGATTCTTCAGTAAATAATTAATAAAGTGTTCACAATATATATAATAGCTTTTACAAACGCGCAAAAATAGACGATCCTTCTTTCCAAAATATTTATAAACATATTTTTTTCGATTTATAACTAACATCAAAAGACCTACCATCATGACATACATAATGTCAAACGTGCGAACAAAAACGAAAAATTATAAGGAAATGTATATCACGACGAAACAATAATAGGAAAGAATAAAGACGGAAGCAGACAGAAAATATTGCAGCAAGACGAGGATGCGCACGCCTCGCCCGGCTCCACGTCTCGGTCGTCGTCATCCGATGAAGACTTCGTGACGCCGGCGGCCACCGGGGTGTCGAGCAACAGCGAGGAGGGGCCAGCGCCGTCCGCCCCACCAAGAAGACCTGCGCGAGGCCGAGGACGGCCACCGTCGGCACGTTTGGGACCTGCGGGACGCATCCCGCACCTGGCCTCCGCTACCGGTGGTGTAGTGCGCCGCATGAGATGGTCTCAGCAAATGAATGAGAGCGTCATGCGAGCGTACTTCGAGGCAACAAATATAGGAACTAACCTCACTGCGTATCGTGATCGGATGCTGTCTCTGTTTCAAGTGCTTCACCCAGATACCACTGTAACTGCATAACGCTTATCGGATCAAGTGCGTGCTATCCAGAGGTTGCACTTGCTGGATGAATCTGTTCTTGACCGTCTTCGCACTGAAGTACGAACCAGCCTTAGGATTACCGAAACTTCGCGATCTCCGGTACCGCAGAACTATAACATAATAACTAATACAATACAATCTGACTTCAACAGCAGCGGTACCGCCAGAGACAGATTTAGGTATTCCTATGGCTGACTACGTAAGTAGCCAGGATAATGAGCATATGAGGAGGAGTTTGGAAGCAGCGATTAAAGATTTTAAGGATATGCCTACATTAAGTAGGCCGCGCCTACCTCGTTTGCTCAATCATAAACGTAGCTTGGCTATTATGGGCCATATGAACTCACTTTTAGCTTCACACCTTACAGAAAGTAAAGATCTAACTGAAACACATTCTATTTTGTATTGCGGAGCTGTAGCTGTGTGTCGCACAGTTGGAGTAAATATCAATAACAACCCACAACCTGTTCGACACACATGCCAGAAACCAGCTTGGCAATACAGAATAGAACGCCGAATCAATACAGCTAGAACCTTAATAGCCAATCTGCTATCTGCTCCCGGTCGGGAAATACTCGACCTAAAATTATGCGTTTCGTGACCCAAACATTCGCTGGAACTAATATCGGACCTAATGACTATAAAGAAAGGGTCATGGAGCGCATAGACTTCCTAAAGCAGAAGATTTATGCATGGGCAAATCGAATCCGTAGATATAAAAAGCGTACAGAAAGATTTTATCTTAATCGCCGCTTCCAAAGGGACCAAAAGGGGGTTTATAGAGGTTGGGAACAACCCGAAGAGCAGGTTATTGACAGGCAGCTCCCAAATGCGGATGCTATTTCGGCTTTGTGGCGTGGGATTTGATCGGTGCCTGTTAATCACATAGAAGGCGACTGGATGGGTGCTGTGGAACAGAAATGCGGACTGATACCAGAAATGGATTCTATAACCATTGAACCATATGATGTCGGTTATGCAATTCGTTCGGCCCATAATTGGAAAAGCCCTGGGCCAGACGGCTTGCATAACTTCTGGATCAAATGGTTCAAAGTTTTGCATCCCTGTTTGGCTACACAGTTCCAGGACGCCTTAAATTCAGGAAACGTCCCAACCTTTATGACCACGGGTGTCACCCATCTGCTATACAAACTGGTAGTACCATGGAACCCAAAAACTACAGACCAATAACTTGTCTTCCCACCATTTACAAGTTGCTTACATCCATTTTGAGATCAAAATTAATAAAACATATAGTGGATAATACACTTTTGGCCAAAACTCAAAATGGATGTAGGCCTGGGTCCCGTGGTACTAAAGAACTCCATCTCATAGATATGACCATTAATCAGCAAGTCCGCCGAAATAAGAAAAACCTCTGCACCGCCTGGGTAGATTATAAAAAAGCATATGACTCAGTACCGCATACGTGGCTAATGAGGGTACTGGAGTTATATAAAATTGATGTAATTCTACGTACCTTCCTTGGCGCATGTATGGGGCAATGGGTCACTAGACTCTGCATTCCCGGCAGTGATAGCTTACCTATCTCGGACGGACTTATAAAGATAGAGCGAGGGATCTTCCAGGGTGATAGCCTGAGTCCATTGTGGTTTTGCCTGGCCTTGAATCCTTTAAGCTCTTTGCTGGAAGATTCAAGGCTAGGCTTTCATCTTCGTAGAGGGGGTGAAGCCATATCTCACCTGCTGTACATGGATGACCTCAAACTGTTCGCATCGAAAAAACATGACCTACTAGAGCTGCTAAGCCTAACTGAAACGTTTAGCAGCTCTATAGGAATGGGATTTGGTGTGGACAAGTGTGCGGTTATGTATGTGCAGCGGGGGAGAGTTGTAAATTCTAACGGATTGCAGCTCTCCGAGGGCGTGTGCTTCAAAACTCTTTCCGAATATGGGACCTACAAATACCTTGGTATATCACAGTCATTGGGTATTATTGACGAGGATATGAAACAGCTGGTAAAAAAGCGATTCTTCAGCCGCTTGAAGAAGGTATTAAATTGCCTTCTCTCAGGTGGTAACAAGATTATACGATCAGGTCTCGAATACAACAGTCAGATATGGTCTCCTTTTTACGATGTTCATATTAAAAGAATTGAATCTGTACAAAAGCGATTCCTCTGGCATTTATGCTATAGCGAGCACAAGGCAAAACTTTTACCATCTTACACATCTCGGCTTAAACACTACAAACTTCATAGCCTTCAACAACGAAGGATATTACTTGACCAAATCTTTCTTTTTAAAGTTATAAATGGTAACATTGACTGTCCACCCTTATTAGAATTATTTAATATACGTGTGCCCTCTAGACTTCTTAGAATTAATAAATTTCTGCTCTTTCATACGGCGTCTACCAAAACTAACCTAGGTTTTCATGCCACTTGTAACCGTTTGATGAGGCAGTATAATAATAGTGTAACAAAAAATAAAGATATAGATATTTTTTGGGTAAAATCTACATATTTCGGCAAAGTATTCTAAATTCATTTCTATCAGATCAACAGTAAACTATTTACACTTGTACACCTAGCATATACCAAATAAACACACACACACACACACACGCGCGAACTCACAAACACACAAACCTTAGCATTACAAACGTACTAAAGTATTATGAAACATAAAAAAAATGTCTTTATTCCAGCATGATGTGACAACCTATAATTAAGTTTGCACTTAGACCATTACCTCAATGTAATAATATAAGCAGATATATGTACTAGTGTAAGACTTGTTGGTTGTTCTTAATAAATAAAAAAAAGATTCGTGCTTTTAACAGTTGGGTCATGCCCTCGTTAGCTTACTCCTTTGGTATACTAAGGTGGACTCAAACAGAGCTAGACGCCCTGGACCGTAGGGTCCGTTGTATGCTAACAACATATCGGATGCATCATCCACGATCATCGGTGATGAGATTGTACATCCCACGGAAGTGTGGTGGCCGGGGATTTTTAAATGCTAAAGACTTACACAACCGTGAGGTGTATAACCTACGAGAATACTTCCTGAAAACTAACGAAAGTATGCATCGAGATATGGTGTCAGTAGACAAGGGATTCACTCCGCTCTCTCTTGCAAAAGAGAACTGGCTCAGACATACGGTATTTAGTACCTCCGAGCGGATGGATGTATGGAAGAGCAAGGAGCTACACGGCAGGTTTTACCAGGCGTTATATGGGCCCGACATAGACTTGCCGGCGTCGGTGAACTGGCTACATTTCGGTGACCTCTTTGGGGAAACCGAAGGGTTTATCTGTGCAATTATGGACGAGGTTATCAAGGCGAACAACTACAGGAAGTACATCCTGAAGGACGGCACGCTCGACGTATGTCGGGCGTGTCATCGCCCGGGTGAATCCATCAGGCATGTTACTTCCTGTTGTTCTCGTCTTGCTAACTCCAAGTACTTACACAGGCACAACTTAGTAGCCAGGATCATCCACCAGCAACTTGCTCTTCGATACGGTCTGATAGCGACTGAGGTACCTTATTATAAATATACCCCTGAGCCAGTTCTCGAAAATGGTCATAGCACGCTCTACTGGGATCGATCTATTATCACAGACAGGACTATTTTTGCCAATAAGCCTGACATTGTGATAATAGATCGATCTGCGAGACGAACGATGCTTGTTGATATAAGTATCCCACATGACTGTAATCTCGTAAAAGCTGAAACTGATAAATTAACGAAATATCTTGACCTCGCGCACGAGATTACGGCCATGTGGCATATGGAGTCAACGATCATCGTACCGATAGTGGTGTCTGTTAACGGTCTAATAGCGAAGATCCTCGACCGACACCTAGAGAGGCTCTCGCTCGGTAAATGGGCGAAGGGCCAGATGCAGAAGGCGGTTCTCCTGAGCACGGCACGAATTGTGAGGAATTTCCTGTCTCTGGAGCCTTAACCACCGGTAGCTTGGACCCTAGGCCCCGCTGCCGACGGACGTCATCTTTTTATATTTTTTTAATATGTGTTTATTTTATATATATATATATATATGTATTAAAAAAACATAAAAAAGAATATAAATAAATATATATGTGAAATAATAAATTAAAAAAATTAGATTAGTCTCCCATAGAGTAAATAATAACCATTAATAAAATTAAAACTAAATAATTAAAATGAACAAGTTAGCGGTAGACTTAATAAAACTTTAACAATATTCATTGACACTTGACATCTTTGTCTTCCGTGATCACGGTTACTAAAAAGTTGCCGAAACGTCGGAATAATAAAAATCAAATAAATCACAACGCTTAAAACCGTTAAAACGTAGTTTTAATATTCATACTAGTCGCGAAAACTTAAGAAAACATTATAGCGAATTGTCAGGACCATAAACATTGGTAAAGGATGGTGAGAGGATTAATAGAACCTCCATGTACATGTAATTTAATGTTAGTATCGAATGAATACCCAAATAACAAATGGAGTGAGCAAATAAATCGGAAACCCAAAATGCCACCGTAACAATCCCGTAAGCCCTCACCTCGGTTCATAGCAGGGATTTGTACCTAGTCCTCTAAAATGATGTTATTGGGATGATTCATTAAAAATAAAATGGTTATAAGAACTCATTGACCGTGTCAAGACAACGGATGGTTTAATCATCATACTTTTTCAAGACAAAATGGTGGGTTTTATACTTAAAATTGATTTCAAGTAGGATGGTATGGCCATTGAGACATATATAAAACGTAATTTGTAGCGTTGTCGTAAACTTTCCTGCGAAATCAATATTAATTTTAATTATATAAAATACTAGGATATGCCCGCGACTTCATCCACACTGGACTTGAAATTCCCACGGTATTCCCGGGGCACAAAGTAACGCAGCATTTAGAAAAGAAAGTAAGCTATCGTTTTAGTAAAAACTGAACAATTACAAACCACTCCCGTGTAAATTCCCGCGGGATTCCCAGGATAAAAAATATCAGACATTTTACTACATCAAATTTGCTATCGATCAGTGAAACTAGCACATTGGAATACGATTTGTTTTAATCGAGCCATTTTAAATAATTCCCGAGGGATGCCCGGGATAATTTTCATTTTTAGAATTTTATAATATTATAGATATTTTATCCTCTTATTGTTTAATAATAATCTTATACTAGGAATCACGATGTTTGTATTTCTCTATTTACGTAAATTCTCCCATACCGTCTTATTTTATGAAACAGTTTTGAAATAAATAAGGGCCAATTTTTCAATCACCAGATAAAAGTTATTATATATATTATATTAACATGGGAAACTTAAAATTGATTGTTCCGCGAATAAAACAGTCGAATTGATTCACTTTTTGATTCAGTAAGGTTATAATTTATTCCAATGATAACTTTTATCTGATGATTGAAAAATCGGCCTTTAATGTTCTAGTTTTCTCACAATGTTTTATTTCACCCTTTTGCTTCTGTACCTAATTGTAATATTGTGCACAACAGGTCAAACAAATCATCATAAATTATGTCATTACAGTAAGATGAGGGTTACTTATTAACCTAAAACATCACGATATAACAATTCTTTGCGTAATTTTTTTATGTTGTAGACTGTTTAAGTTGTCTCTTGAACTGACGGCCTAAAGCGGCTACTTTTGGAGAATCTCTTCGTGAAATGGACCAGTGTCTATGTATATTGGTAGGTTTGAGACACAGCATCAAGTTTCATTTTATTTTGATATTTTTCATGTTCATAATATGAATCTGCGAAAGCGGACGCTCTAGGCTCTCTGTTTAGACGTTTTAAACAAAAAAAACCTATAGACGAATTGAGAACCTCCTCCTTTTTGAAGTCAGTTAATAAAATTAGAGTGATTTAAAAATAAATGCTAAAATTGATGAATGAAAGATAACTTTCCGTCTTTACTCTTTAGAATTTTTGTTTGTGAGTTGGTTTCAAAGTTTGCCTATAGCCATCTGCAGCTATTTAGATGAGTCCGGATATAAAAAAGAAATAATACTTGTACAGTTTTAGGTGCCCTTAAAATACAGATTGTTCATATTGTGAAACATGGAATTAAGGATTAAAATACCTACGATATCCAATTCGGCACGTTTCAGGCACAGACCTGCAATCCGACACGATTGCAGGGGTTAATTTCACATTCTTTAGACAAATAGTAGACTTTTTATATGCAGGCGAAATTATAGTTATGCAAAATCTAAATTTTAAAAATCACTACATTTTTAATGGAAACTTTCTTAAAGAAGCTTACAAACATACTCTAACTCAATATGAAAAAGACCATAATTATCTTATTTAATAGTTATTGCAGTTGCTTTTACGAGTTCGCTCTCAGTAAACTCCGTATACGTTGCGTTAGTAGTTATCTCATTTTTCAACGTAACAAGTAGATCATTATGTTCATATCAGTTACCGAAAGTTATTTAAAAAAATTATGACGAGAAATTAAAACATAAACAAACAGAATCATTTTTGCAAATTTATGTAGGTATACCTATTAGCATGGAAATATTTTCAGACAATGTTACTCTAAAGATATAAAATATGTAACTCATAAATTAAGACTACATATATGTATGATTGTTCAATTTTTTTAAATAGAATCACAGAGTCCTTGTTAAATTAAGTTGTTGTGTTTGAACTCCTGTCTTTACAACTTAAAATCAAGTATTCCTTGTAATTGAAATTATTTATTTTAGTATTTACGGACAATAAATAAATTTTAAAAAATTATCGAAACTACAAAAGCTATCCTTGTTTACGAGATATCATAATACAGTCATAGCGTAAAAGCTTTTATCCCTTCATGTAAATTGGCGACGTTTAAGCTTTGTTCAGACGGAACATAATACTAACCGCGTACGAAAATATACTGTAGCAGAACATTAAAATATATAAATGTTGTAAATTCTGAAATAAACGATAAATTGTTAAACAAAAAAATCATGTGAAATGGATTCATTTCATACATATTTTCAAATCATTGTTTTACAACCGTTAACAATGTGACGTTAAAACTATGACGTGAGTTTGTACCAAAGTTATGTCAGTTAAAAGAATTTCAGGCTTTTCAAAACAATATTTTTAAATTTCCGATCATTTTACTCTAATCATCTTTAAAATTATATTTTTTTATTATAAAGAAAGAAGGAGATTATTGAAATTATTTAGTTCAGCCAACAAATATTGTAGCGTATTAATTCTATAATATTTAGTTCATTCATATTATACTGATGACTTACTTACTCACTTACTCCGTTGGCACAGCGACCCGAAGTGAAAGACCCACTTGGCCTCCGAAATAAGCTCATGCCATTTTTCCCTGTCCTGTGCAGTTTCTTACCAATTATTGGCTCGTAGCTCCGACAGGTCAGCCTTCACTCTGTTTTTCCAGCGATATTAGGGACAGCCGCATGGACGCCGACCTACCGTCGTCGCAGTCTCAAATATGCTTTGCTCTAGCTGCGATCCTCTCTCATCCGTTCTACGTAACCGAGCCAGCAGAGGCGTTGGGCTTTTGTTTTCTCCAATTATGTTGGGCTCGATACGAGATTCTCCATTTCGAGGTTGGTTCGGACCGTCCAGCTACCATCCTCTCTCTTTGTTGGACCCAGAATCTTATGGAGAACCTTCCTTTCCGCTACTAAAAGCTGATTCTCCTCCTTGAGGTTAAGCGTCCAAGCTTCACGCTCATACATCAGGATGGGCGGTATAACGGTTTTATGGATTCTGATTTCGGTTTTTCTGTTTAGAAGCCTGGACAGCAGTACCTTTTTTTTTCTTTTTCAGGCGAGGGTAATGCATTTCGCATATACCGGGTCCTTTGCTAGGGATTAGACCGTTGTTGATCATGGAGGCTTTCTACTGAGGCAATCCAAACAATACCGGCTTGTGTGGAGACTCGAACCCATGGACGTACATGGGCTAATACCCCACTAAAACCACCCTCCTCCCATGTGCCCCGCGCTTATGAGTAGGAAAGGCATGAGATACAGAACGTAGTTACGCCCACACCGATCCTAGCACACAAGTGCTTGATAGTGCCCCGGGAGAGGCAAACTCACTTCGTCAACAAGGGTGAAGACTTCTCTGCTCCCTAGATGCTAGAGGGGCCCTGCAGCGGTATTTCAGGGGGGGATATCATGCGCATACCTGCGCCTCCGGGCTCCCGACTGACGTCGGCGCCCGCGAGACGCATGCGCACTTCCATCTCTCTCCCTATCTCGTTCCGCGGCCTCCTTTTGATACATTACAGTCTCGCAGAAATTGGCCGCGCCTACCCACCAATCGTCGCTGTGCAGTATGGCTTACACCAGATCACTCAGCGAATCGATCGGTCCTACTAGTGTATCGAGTTCAAATCTCTGAGGTGCCCATGCTGCGCACTCGACTAGCGTGTGTAACGCCGTATGCAGTGCGCCACATTGGCGGCATTGGGGTGAGGGCAAGCAGCCCGCAATCTGACACAGATACTTATCGAAGCAACCGTGCCCGGTAAGTATCTGTGTCATTCTGAAGGTCAGGGTCCCGCGTTTCCGCGAGAGCCATCGCAACAGCTGCGGTCGAACCGCTTCCACCGTGTCAATGCCAGCAATAGGGTTTTCCAACTCTACTGACCAAGATTGGATCATGGCCGCGGTTTCACGCGTCCTGATCACCTGAAGCTCGGCCTGGCCATAGACCAGGCCACGGGCGATGGCATCCTGTCGGGAGCGCCGAACTTTGGCAATCACGTCCGCCTGGAGAGGCCAGAGCGGCTCGCCCGCCAAGAGTGTCGACGCCGTCCACGACACTGTACGATATCCTCGGATGGTCCTCACCGCCAGGAGCCGTTGTGCGCGGTACCTTACGCAGGGCTGCACAACACCTCAGGGCGTTTGGTATAACGTGTATGTCTTTCATCCTCTGTGGTGTTTGTGTAGGTGATGACTTTTTATACTGATAAAAAAATAGACAATTATTTGTCTTTTATTAAATGGACCCTTTTAATTTATTTTTTGTTTCATTTCAAAAGATGTATTCATATGCAGTTAGTAAAAGGGCTCTGGATAAAAATAACTGATTAAAAAATGTTCCAACATTATTAAAAGCTGGTCAGTCTGAACAGGTCCTTATACAGAATTGGCAACGTTTATTGTGGGTCGACAACACGCACGACTGCCATTCAAAAACGGTCCCTGCAAAGTGACACTTACTTTCGACAACCAGGAAATTGCGATATTCTGTGAAGAACGCTCAAGCTTAAGGGGTAATTTGTTAAAATGTTGGAAGGGTAACTTTTGTACTGTACTTTATTAGTATAAAGGTTTTATTTAGGTTGCAGGTAATTTTTTTAATGCATGAGTTCAGCAGACAGGCAGACGGCCCACTTGATGGAAAGCGGTTACCATCGCCTATGCACATCTGCAACACCAAAGCTACTACAAATGCGCTGCTGCTCTCTAAAGGTGGATTTATTAAATTTATTTAGTCCGGATTTATTATACTAAACTTGAAATTTATAGGTAATCCTATTTTTATTTCTATAAACGTAGAAAAAATAATAAACGCGCAGTATAAAACATGGATTTGAAAAGCTCCCAAATCCTACATATATACTAATATGTATATGATCAGTTCCTATATCTTACTAATCATTCAACTGCCTTACCATCGGTAGAAATATGACATTACTTGGATGGAGTTTGTGCCAAACTGTAACTGATAGTAAGGCAAATGAACGGTCGATAACATATATATATGAACCGTCCAATAGTAAATGACGCCATAGGTAATTCTTCTCTCGGTTTTATGTACTTGATATATATAACATAAAATTAAAGATTCTTTATTTATTCTTTATTGTATACAAAACAATTACAAATAAAACTACAAAATAGTGGTGATGTACAAAGGCGAGCTTAACCTTAAAAAGAGTTTTCTTCCAGCAAACCAATGGGTCTAGCGAGAGTGGGAAGACAAGAGGCAGAGTTGTGTACATTAAAGTTATTACATAAAAGTACTTATTGAAAATAAATAATATTACTTTATAAACTACATACAGATATTCATATAATACATAAACTTACATACACATATATCTATACATACCTAGTATATACATATATAAAATACATATACATATATATCAGTTAATTAGGAGAGATAGTGTTCTTTAATTCTTCTTTTAAAAAGTTCTATTTGAGATTTCAAAATAAATATCAAAATCTAAATAAAAATGTTATTTTATTTATACGATACCAAATCATCAGTGTCTATTACTATAGTTTATTTTAACTCTTATTAAATATATTTTCGTGTATTTCAGTATCTTACAAGGTTTAAATGATATTATGTATTGGCATAAAGTCAAATTCCCGAGTCCGTGAAATTACAGGTAGGTACAAGTATTATCTAATACTATCTTGATGCTACGCTAAAGTATTTCTATAATTTCTATTTTATATACTTGTCTAAAATAATGTACCCTTTAGTTGGTTATGGTGTTTTTAGCACTTTAGTAACAAAACTTTTAAATTCCTTATTTTAATCGATTTAAGCGAAAACTCAACTGCTTATGTAAACGGTTAAAACATCAGACTGAAAATGAAATATAAATTAAAAACGCGCTTAAAACTAATTTAATTTAATAAAACACTATGATTTTTATTTTATTGCATGAGTTCAGTAGACAGGCAGACAGCCCACCTGATGGAAAGCGGTTACCATCGCCTATGGACATTTGCAACACAAAAGACGTTAAAAATGCGCTACTTGCTCTCTTTAGGAAGACTAAAACCTGGCCACTAATGCCGGAACACAATTCAAGGTTGTTATGGCGGCATACTCTACACCAGGGGTGGTAGCCATCCAGACGGGCAAATACTCTATCACCTAGCTGTGGGTTGTTTTGTCGCCTCTTACAACAGGCCGCCCGGCCGCAGGAAATTGTATTCTTTTTCCCTCCTTGCACGGATAAAATAAGTAAAACTGTAGGTAATCACAGAGACTGTTAACAAGCGGTTCCTTATTACCTTTGTCGGGATTCTAGCTGAGTCAACAAACAACGTGTAGGCGTCACGTAATAAAGATGATTTGGTGAACGACAGACCAAATGTCCGTCGTTCAATAATACCATCATTTGCAATTTTCGAGTAGTTCGCACGCAAATTGCGGCATCCGTGTATTACCTTCACCGTATATTGGATCACCAAATATGATGTTAATAAGTTATCAATAATATTACTGAATACTTTTGCCTTATTTACGTTCTTTAAATTCAAATTAACCAGTTTTGATTCAAACAAACAATCGATTCCATTAAATTAAAGTAAATAAAACGGAGCATGTAGAACTATGAAGAGTTCCGTTAGAGGTTATAAAATTTACTGCTCCCGCTATTAGGCTATGAAATCATAACAGAAAAAGAAGAAATAGAAGAAGAACCATTAACGAGATTACTTCGTATCTCAAATACTACTCAAAGGAACTTATTGAAACCAATTATCGTTTGTATACAATTAGGTAGCAGACAGACGAGTCAATTAAGACACTTTTTATATTTTTTCAAAATACTGAAGCTTCTTAGTTTTGTATGAAAATATTAGAGAGAGAGAGAGAGAGAGAGAGAGAGAATATTAATATATAATATAAATTAATTTCTGTTTAACCGGATATCACCTATGCAGGAACGGAGAAAGAATACAATTTCCTGCGGCCGGTTGGCCTGTCGTAAGAGGTGACTAAACAACCCACAGCCGGGTGGTAGGGTGTTTGCCCGACTGGATGGCTACAACCCCTGGTCTAGAGTATGTCGCCAGAACATCCTTGAGTTGGGTTCCGGTATTAGTGACAGGTTCCAGTCTCCCTTAAGAGAGCAGCAGCGCATTTGTAGCACCTTTGATGTTGCAAATTTCCATAGGCGATGGTAACCGCTTTCCATCAAGTGGGCCGTCTGCCTGTCCTCTGGAGTCATGCAATAAAAAAAATGTGAAAATTATTTTAATTTGTTTTCTAATTTTCAAGGTCGCAAATGATAACTATCTTTATAAGCACCTTTCTTTGAAATCATCCCAATGTTTATTTATACTATTTAGAAAAGTTAAAAATTGTGAGTCTTCAGCATTTAAACGAATCCTCCATGAAACTAGTTCTATTTTGTCTAGACTTGAGTACAAATATACTCAAGAGAGTGAAAATATTCAGTTTCAAATTGACTAACAAAGATAAAGTAAAACGAGCAAAGACAAATCAAGTAAATGAAGGCAATTTAATCAAGCGATGTCGTATATCTAAAATTTTATTATTCTAGTCGAGATAAGTTGTGCTTATTTACTGTCTTTAAGTAAATATTATTTCCCAAAATGAAGAAGTCATTGTTTCAGCTATAGTTATACTAACTAATATTATAAAAGCGGATGTGTGTGTTTGTGATGTTTTCACGCTTTAACAGATCGTCGTTCTCATACACATTGTCAGGGGTATAGAATAGGACATAGGGTTACCTTTGCTATGTATATATATAAATTGTGGGTAGTTGTGTGATTTATGTAATTATGGATAAATCAGTCTTGTTACCGCCACCATTATTTCATTTGGAGTATATTACAAAGACAGCGGTAACAAGATTGATTTATTCATAATTACATAAAACACACAACTACACACAATTTAGATATATACATATATCACAACCTTCATTCGAAAAAGTGCATTTAGCTGAAAAGATGGCACTCTAACCGCGTATTACTGGCGCTACCATTGCAATTTGGTAACAAATGCATCACCATGGTAACGACAATAATATGACAGCGACAATTTTAATGTTTAATTTTAATTTAATACTCATATTACAATATAATTACAATATTACAATATATTTATGCTAGGTACATTACTAGAGACCAAAAGTTGTCAGTTTGCCCCCAAACTAGGACAGGCCTGTATTTTGGGGGGCACGTTCGGCCATGATATGTTCTCATTTTCTATTTTATTGTATTGGTTGGGTGAGTTAACTTTATTAATTAATTTAATAATTAACAGGTTTTTGTTTTTAATAATGTAAGTGTGCATTTTATTGAAAATTTAAACGTATGTTGGGTGTGTTCGTGCGTGTGTGTGTGTGTGTGTGTGTGTGTGTGTGTGTGTGTGTGTGTGTGTGTGTGTGTGTGTGTGTGTGTGTGTGTGTGTGTGTGTTAATGTGTTGCTCTTATGGTTAGTTCACCTTGTGATTTTCTTATATAAAAACTTAAATAGGTTTTTATATATCGCGAGCGAAGCTGCGAGCAAAAGCTACTATGTATATACAAAATTCTTGAAAAAATAACCTAGTTGTTGGTGATAACCGTTTAAAAATCCATTGCGTAGTTTAGGAGGAGTTAGCGGATATATAGACAGGCAGACACAGAAAACGATTTTGTTTTATAGTATGTAAAGAAGATTAACAGCTACAATCGTGTGTTCGTGTTATTTTGTGTGTCATATTAAGGAAATGCGTGTTTATAATAGCATCGGGTAATCGGTAGACGCTTTTACCGAACGCACGTGGGTCATTTGACTTTACACTCGTGCTTTCATCGCATGATCACGACTCACGATTCGAGACTTCCTTCACGAATATGCTTTTAGCTTCCGTGGTCTAGTGGTTTAAGTGTTAGCTTGTGTGTTTCAGTGTTCGATTCTCGGCAGGATACATTTCAAACGCATACTAACTGTCATCTAGTACATTTATAATATTAGTTCGAATATAGATGGATGGATAATTATGTCCAAGGGTGTTTATATTTCTTCTTATCTCATTGAAGTAGGCTGTTTTAATTTTTTTCGGGAGTAAAATTTAAAGAAAATATTTTCTGTAGATTTTACTCATTATGTAGTGTTGTATTTTCTGAAAGCCTCCGACATACAGGAATACTAGCCAGTTTTTGATAAGCTTGAACAGTGACAATGAATAATCTTACACATTTTTATACTTCCAGTAAATCATGTTGTTTATTTATACAGGTAGTAATATTTTAACCAAATTCATAGAGGACACGGTAAATATGATAAGTAAACGAGCCCATAAATCTCAATGACAATATTAGGAACAAAAATAATAAGGAAATATTGTAAAGACTCTTATTTTTTCGAATAAAAGAAACGTAGGCTTACATACCTGGTTTATTAAATATTATCTTACAGAATCGCCCATGTACAATAAGAGACTATAACTATGATATTTGCGGAAGTTTAACCCTCTTGGCGTAACACCTCAACGCTTTCCTACCCCAAATCACCAGACCCTGGTGCCCCTGGGACCAGAGCACCCCAACGTCTACAGCGTGGCTCGCCGAGGAAATCCCGTCTACCTGGACCCGATTTACTAGAACCGTCACTGTTGGGAGGAAGTAAGCATAGCAAGCGGCGCTTCCGAAACTGTTCACTGTTTGCGACGGGGGTTTGCTGGCTTATCCTCCTCCCTCTGTTTCTTGGTCCATCTTCTGGGATATGATGTTCTAGCAGAAGGATGTCGCCACTAGCTCTCTTCAAGGGGCTCAATCGGTACTTACTGAATAAACTTAAAATTGGATCTCTTGGCGGGTTTGATAGAAAAACATTTTGTTATTGTTTACTGTAAACAAAAATAGATATTTATATGTTCCATCCCTGTGTTTGGGCACAGTTCTTCAAACCTTTGTATGTATAGTTGTAGTTGGCATTTGCGTGAAGGTTTCTGATATTATTAAAGTACAATGGATGGTGTGCATGAGGATATATTTTGTAGTGGAACACTTACAAGCCAATAGATGGCACTGTACAATAATTGAGGTTGAAAACGTTTCCCGAAACATACAAAGAATATATACAAATTTTCAACAATAACAGACGGGCCTAGATCGCGGGAAACAACACTAGCCTCGCTGGAAGATCTTCCTTTGAGACGGAGGAGCATTCCATCTCGCTCCTGCACCTTATACGAGTCACCCCCTTCAATTTTGAAAAATATATTATTTAGGCTGCAAATTTATTTTATAGAATGAAAGAAATTGCGTAAGTATTGAAAAAGGCATTGTAACGCATGACAGGAATTATTACAATTAGCAAGTACCTATAAATACATCGTTACGACTGTTACGACGTAACATATAGGAACAGCCAACATTAAGATCCGCTGTTCATTCCAAAATATTTTCTACGTAACCACACACACAAGCCAGTTTCAATTAACACATTAAATTGTATCTTCATATATCAATGTAATTATTAGAAGATATTACATTTGCGTTAACGCTATATCTAAAGGAAATCGTTGGAATATAGTATTATCTGGTTTGTGTTATATGACAAATATATCGGTTAATACAGGTTTGAGAGTGGTTGAGTAACTTGGATATCCGGCCTCGTTGTTTGGTTAGTTTTAAGTGTTAATGACTCATAGATTTTTTAATAGAGTCTAAACAAAATTAAACAGTATTAATTTAGCTCCTTTTTTTGTTGTTTTCTTTTGTTGCATGTGATCAGCAAACAGGCCTATGGAGAATTGCAATATCAAACGTGCTACAAATACGTGACTGCTTTCTTAAGGGAGACTAGAACTTGGTCACTGATGCCGGAATACAACTCAAGCTTATTAAGGCGGCATAATCTAAACCAGGCCGGTGGTAGCCACCCAGACGAGCAAATATCCTACCAACTGTCTGTGGGTTGTTATGTGGAAAACTAGTAATTTATTAGGTCACGATGTAAGCCTAATTAGTTCAAGCGTTAATTTTCTTAAGCAAATTGTCTGCATACAAACACCCACATTATGAGTATCATAGAATAAACAACCCGTTGCCCAAGTCAAGTCTAGTAACATCCAGACTGTTACAAGCAATGAATGTTTGCAAAATTCATACTCGCATAATGTACGAGAATTCAGTTGTGTAATTTTAAAATTTAGCAATTGACATTGTTTATTTAAACGAGATTCATTCTCTAGCCAGACATTTACGGATGTATTGTGTTTGTCAAAACATGTAAAAACTCTAGCAAAATATGATATCGCCCAATAAGCTTAATAAATAGTTTTGAAATGGCATGCTATTGAAGTTCATGAGATTTTTTGTGCTGTGTTCTAAATTTTTATGGCAAACACTTTCAAGGAATTGAAATTGGACAGTTGAACTATTTCATGACGTCTGTGATAAATTTCTGTATTACAATATTTATCTAATGTGGCATAGGGTAAATTGCAGTCATTTGAGAAACTTTTTATCATCTTACAGAATGTCGTGGCCTCAGACATTTTGTACTAGTGAACAAACTTACGACTTCATAATTTTGTACATTAAAAGAAGTCAAATAGCGTATTAAATATTTTTTAAACAGTAATTAAAATTATTTCTTTCATAATGTTAAAAGTAACTTGCATGTTAAATGTTTTTATATGTAATCTAGTTGCGGCCCGCGGCGTCGCTCGCGTTTATAAAGTATGTATATGTCATGAAGTGAACTTAGAAATGTCTAACTCATTTTTTTATTCAAAGTACTTAATGATAAATACCCGTAATGCCATCTAGCGAAAGTGGAACTGATCCTGAGAGCAGTACATTAAAATTCTCGCCGTCATGTCAACGACAATACGATGTATTTGTTAGTGCTTTGTAGCGGTGGCATTAATTAAATGCGATCGGGGCGTCATTTTTCAATTATATTAGTCTATCCCTCAGGAGCAGTACTTTTTTTTTAAATGAAAAATACCGTTTGTAAAATTTCGTGACAGTATGTTTAAACGTCAAAAAAGAAGTCACATTCGCGTATTAATTAGGATAATATTACAGTTTATTATTTCATGTGTCATCAACTGATCCATTATTTTCTTACTCTTTATACTCCTGTTCCTAATTACTTGAGTCGTTTAAAATGACGGAATACGCTGGTACGTCTGTAATTAGAAAGGTAAACATAAGCGTCCTGATCTTGGAGTCATTGTCCTCCAGAAAAAATTGTTTACAGCTGTAAATATACCAAATCGTATAGACGTGGTATTGGTAAACAATTTTGTTTAAAGTTTGTTATATGACTATCAGACGTTTATTCTTATGATTCGTTTCAAAATTAATGGTCTCTCTAATATTTTGCTACAGAACGAAATTATATCCTTAACGTACCAGTCATGATATGGTCTCAGATGCTCGTACCCGAAATATTCTTTAAGTAACTGTACACAGTTGTGACGTCACAAGTGACATGATAATATTTGTGATTGATGATGTGTCAGAATGGAGGAATTTAGAAGAAAAAAACCCACTATATAGATATCAAGTAATTGAAAAAAGATGAATTAAAAGAGCGATACTATGGAGATTAGCAATATGAAAATATTTATGTGCCTATATTGGTACATAAATTATGAGTAGACTAGAAAAATGCATTTTCATTACCATTTAATTTAGTAAAATTAATTAATCAATCCAATTAAAAAAAGGTACACTTTCCTCTAGCAGTGATCTGGTATATAGTCTATAGTTAGATTATACACCTATTAATAACCTTTTTTTATCTTGAAGGGGATAAACATTTGTATGGGAAACTCATCATTTCTTAAGTTAGAGATATGAAAAATCATTTCAATAAAACATATATATAACTGTGTATAGCGTGTTATGTCGACTGTTCTCATTCTTGTGAAATTTGTCTAATCTGTATCTAGAGGCTGGACTAATGATACCACTTTGTTTACTTTTCAGAGTGGAACATGTCGAATATCTGTCAGCGGTACATTAAGCGACATTGCGATGAGAAAAATGGAGGATCCTACATGAAGGTAAATAGCATGTTACTTTTAAACTTAACGAAACCATCATGGTATTATTTCTTTACGAACTGGATAATAATATCTACTCCTTAACGTCCTACTGCTGGTTTTGGGATTTCCGCTTATCCATAAGCAGATTGGAGAGTTTTACACTGACTATCTATCGAGATGTTTTCTTTTACCATCAGCGCATGGATGCCTATCAGATAAAAAAATACCGATGCCGGACTTATAATGTTACGAATCGGGTAATAATAATTTAATTAATAAAAACATTGATAAGCCAGTTTTACTTCTATGAACGAATATTAGAATTGTGGATATTTCGAATTCATGTGTTCAAATACGGCTTAGTGCCGGTTCACACTTGCTGCGTAAGAAGGCAGAATGCTGCGTCATCGTTAGTCAGATAAGAAAAAATATCGGGAAACTGTTGATGTGATTCACACGGGATGCCGGTACCTCCCTGACGCTAGGCACTGTTTCTAATTGTAACTAAGTTGTAACAATAGGAAACATGCGTTTACATATATCGTAATACATATGTTTCATATTTGAACTTATAATACAGATACGAGAGACGTTTAAATGCATTTATTGACAGAAAGCTAACAACAGGTTCAAATAGATACATAACATAACTTACTGCCTAATTATCATGCAAACGGAATACGTGCATCAAATTACTTAAAGTACCTGAATCTTAAAATCGCTTAACTTCGAGAATACTAATATTTTTAGCACTTTCAATATTACGTTTTAACGGTTTTAAGCGCGGTAATTTATTTGATTTTTGTTATTCCGACGTTTCGGCCACTTTTGAGTGGCTGTGATCACGGAAGACAAAGATGTCAAGTGTCAACGAGTATTGTTAAAGTTTTATTTAGCCTACCGCCAACTTGTTCATTTTAATTATTTAGTTTTAATTTTGTTTATGGTTATTATTTACTCTATGGGAGCCTAATCTAATTTACCACCGCTTCGCAACATGTTCTGGCTTGAAGAGAAGAAGCGGCGCAAGAAACTCTTCAACGAACATGCCTAGCTCTTATAATTTTATATAATATTAAAATGGGTGGAAGGAAAAATAAAATAATTTATCGGTCAAGTTGGTTTGTGTTCCGGTGCACGCAGAAAGAGCTCACAGTGTCCTGAGGTCTGGCAGTTGGTTTTGAAATAAATTGCCGCGTTTAAAACCGTTAAAACGTAGTTTTATTATGTATACAAGTCGCGAAAACTTAAGAAAATATTACTTTCAATATTGTTAGTAGACAGATGCCTTTTTTTAGGCATGTTATTTAGTACGCTTAGGTCATTGATCATATAAATGTATTTTACCTTTATGTGTGTTCGTTAGATCGAATTGGCTTGAAAATTGAACTGAGTTTTAACAAATGATGTGATTCCACTCTCAGTGCTCTCCACACTAGAGTCTCGTTGTAAAATGAACAACTAATATAAGCGAACACGGCTGTGCAGTTATTACAACTTCTTGATCTTATTTTGAAATTTATATGAGGAAAGCTTATTGTATCTATTATTCGTTATATGAATTTACGTACGCCAAGTCTTCTGATATAAATATCGTTAATCGGGTATCGTTAATTTTACCAATACCAGTAAGTCATAAGTAAAAGTTCAGTTTTTCCGTCCGCTTGTCCTTTCGTCCATCTGTCGGTTCTTCCTGAAGAACACCCAATGGCGTGCGCTTCTTGCACGTAGCATGTGTATTAAAATAATATATAATGTATATATTAAAATAATGTATAATGTAAATATACTAGAGATCTCGGCAGATGTAGTACTGCCTTAAAAAAATAAAAATCTAGGATTCGATCCCAGTGCCACCTCCCGGTTCCAATTGTGAATCTAAATCAACCGGGGACCCAATCAAACACACAAAAAATTTCATCGAAATCGGTAAAGTCGTTCTCTAGTTATGCGCATAAATACATTTCTACTATTCATTTTTATTTATATAGAGTAACTAGCTATGCCCGGCAGACGTGGTCCCGCCTTTAAAAAATAAAAATAGAACCAACCCGATTGCAGCGTCATCTACCGGGACCAAATGTTAATGTAAACTATTCTCAAATCCACTTGAACAAATAAAAAAAAACATCAAAATCGGACCTACCGTTTAGGAGGAGCTTAGCGGGTGGCACCGCTACCGGGTCCAATCCTGAATCTAAATCATTCCGGGACCCACTTGAACACACACACACAAAAAACATCTAAATCCTGGAACCCGATTGCAGCGCCTCCTATCTAGAGAGGAGAATGAGAAAATACTTCATATAAGAGTTGCACTGAGAAAGTAAAATGGTAAGTATAGTACGATCGATGGCTTGGTGGTAGAAGGGTGAAAATTTAGGGTTGTATGTATTTTTAATGCCAAATCAAAAAAAATTATAAAACAAATTTGTCCAAAAATAAATACATTTTTTTGGGGTGGACCACCCTTATTACTTAGGGGTATGAAATATAGTTTACATCATAGGATGTAAACTATACTAGTAACTATATTAGGTCTGAGAATAGTCTCAGACCTACTAAATATACACACAAAATTTCATAAGAATCAGTCAAGCCGTTTCGGAGGAATTTTGTTACAAACACTGTGACAAGAGAATTTTATATATTAGATATAAAATTTTATATTTTATATCTATAGCAATTTTCAAAAAGCAGGATATAGATATTATGCATTAAGTGTTTTTCATCCATTTGGTAGATAATAAAATTTAATTTTCTCTCATCTTCGATCCGAGATGTTTTTGACATTTTCAATTTCCCCTTTGAGCGTCCCGTTGACCACACATCTACGTTCATGGATGACAAGTGGCTATTCGTGTAACGTTAATAGAATATCTTAAAATATGTAAATATAAACTTAATGTAACTAAAATATTATATGTGGTTTTTGGATAATATCATTTATTTATAATGGAAGTCGAGAGTTTTTGATGTTAGGATCAAATATACCTATCGAAAAAAAACACTATTAAAAATGGAATATATTTGGTAACAAGGATTTGCCCGCGACTTTGTCCACGCTTGACTTGAAATTCCCGCGGGAGTCCTGGATATAAAGTATCGAAACATTTAAAAAACTAATGTAAGTGATTGTTTTAGTGGAAACTGTGTAGGAATAAGCTATTTTTATGCATCCGAACAACTTCAAACCGCTCCCAGGGAAATTTCCGCGGGATTCCAGGATAAAAGTAGCGCAGAGTTTAAGTCTAAGAATTAGCTGTCGATCAGCGAAAACCACATCGAAATCGGCCAAGTAATTTTTTCAACACAATAAAACGAACAAATAGACAAGAAATATAAAAAATTGCGTCGTGTTCTCCTTTGTATATACCTATAGACTATTCCAGTTGTTTTCATTATCAAATAGCTTCAATGTACAGACACAGCATGTTTAGAATTTTATAATAATCTAGAAATCTGAACCATAAAAAAGTTCGCATGCTTCCCGCTGACAGTGATGTTTTCTGCCATTTATTTATAATTGTCATACACTAATAAATTCCCTGTTTATATAATAATTCAAAAAATCATATAAATATAGATAAGTATTATTAGTTTTTTAATTTGTCTAAAGCGAATACAATGGAATTAAAAATTAATACAACTAAAAATAAGTGTGTTCCAAGGCCAATTGATTTTTTTATCGGATGCGAACATCCGTTCGATTTGTGTGATGGAAATAAACAAGTTCAGTTTTTTCATAAATGAGTTTTTATATTATGGCGCAATATATTATACAATATATTAATATTAAATAAAATAAATCATTATTTAATTGCCATCAACTTTTCGGAAGAAGTCATGACAGGTTAGTGGGTAAGCACCCGCATCTCATTTTGATAACATGGGTTCTAATCCTGGCCGGAACTATTTACCGCTTAGACACAACATATACGCGTTGGCAACGCCCATTGTGTTCCAAATGCCTACCTAATATGCCTTTGCAATATAATAAACATTATAAGGAATTCTATCTATTTACATTCAATTAGCGAGGTGGATATACCGTACCGTGTCCCTAAAATGCGGAGGTACGAATCCTGACGTGCGAATATCTCATTCTCCAAATCACCTATAACCACCTATATTGCCAGATTAGCTAAGTTTTCTGTAAGTTAGTTGAAAGGGCCGGCCAATGTTTCAACAAGAAATTATTCTTCTTTTTCTTCTTCGGCCAATCTCAGTCCACTGCTGGACGTAGGCCTCCCCAAGTACGCACCACATATCCCGGTTTCCCGTCTTCCTCATCCAGCCCCTGCCGGCGATCTTGCGCAGGTCGTCAGTCCATCGGGTTGGCGGGCGTCCTACGTTACGTTTGCCGAGACGTGGTCTCCACTCCTGGACTCGTTTGCTCCATCGGCCGTCGGTCTTGCGACAGAAAGAAATTATTATTACTGTGCTTTTGTTGGAATTGTTAATTATGGTGAACAATATTTAATTTTATTATCTATCACTCTGTCTAGCAAACATAATCTATTTACAGTATAATGTACAAGTACAATTAGTAACAAGTAAGAACTTTATAACCTGATAACGTCAGCCTTAACAACTAGCAAACAGAAGCTTTTCAAATAAAGTTTGCATTTAGTTTCTGGATTGTGCAGCGCGTTCAATTTCCGTGGTGAACGCAAAGCGGCGTCGCCCGTCCGCAGGCTTCCTACGCGAAGCTTGTGTCTGGCGTTGCCATGACAGAGATTGAAATAATCCATATAATTATTCTCGAGCATTTTCATCAATCTCTGTATTTTAGTTATTAAATGTCATGGACCCAAACTATATATACATTAAGTTATTAGCGACTACTCACTATTTAGGCGTCAGAATATTAGGCGCTTTAAAAAATTCTTCTTGTACCCCTGACTGTGATTGTTGTTTGGAAGACTTCAGTTTTATAAAATGTATAAGGATCTGGATAATTTGTTATTGATACGAAGAGTTACTTTCAAGGTAAATATATTCATGCTTTTAGTTTATTATTATTCAGGATCTCGGGGAATAAATTTGTTATAACATTACATACAAATAATGTAATCGCCAGAATACTTAAGAATTTCTTTTAAGCTATGTTGTCTGGAGGAGATCGCTTTTAGTGATAAAGCCACCTAATGGTTTGCCAAGAAGTACTGTAATTATGCATTTTGTTTTTTTTATTTTTTATTTTGGTAAGCAATAAAGTGTCATTTAATCTAAATCTAAAATAATTAAATTATTTAAAATCGGAAACGAATGTAGGGTATATTGTTTACCAGACAACGGGATAATTTATGTCGAATGCGTGCATATAAAGTTTACTCGGAGTGAAATTCCATAAAGTTCTTATAATTATAATATAATAATTTGTGTTTAAGACTGAATTTTTCTTGGGTCTGATTTCATAAAAATAATAAAACTTATTTACGATAACTTCAATTAAAATCAGAACTGTTTTAATTAAAATTAGAAGAGCAGGCCCCAAAATATCTTTAAATATCTCATAATTCATACATATTAAGACACAAGGCAACACTACTTTTATAGGTAATATTATCTGTGAATATGTGCCACATGTCGCAGGTTATAGTGAACGGTATTCAAACGAGCCGATATCACGTAACACTAAAGATAATACAAAAACTTGACATTTCGAGTTGTTACATTATCATACAGAATAGGCCGATAAGATCTAGGTAAAAAAGTTACATCATTTTCGTGTTTATTATCATTTTTGGTGCACAGTTTGAAGAGTTTGCTTAACCACCGATATGGCCAGAGAATCAAAGATTTTTATGGTTCCGATATTTAATAGACAAATTCGGCCAAGTGCGTAACATACCGCACGCAAGAAAGAATTCCGTAGAGGTGATCAACTTATCTTGTTTTAGTAATTTGTCTACAGAACTTAATTTTTTTTCATTGAAATAATTTTTAATCTTACAGCGATAGAGAGCACTGTGACTTATTTCTTGAGAATTTTCAAATTTTACTGTTTTGGAAGCGAAAACTTATTTTATTAAGAAAAATTAGTACCATTTTTTTGATGATTTATGTAATGATAAACGCACAGTCCAAAAGAATCAGTACTTAGTTACATGTATAGTGGCCACCCCTAATTCTTAGGTTTATCGCAATTTCACTATTTTATTAAGCAGAACCATATCCCTATTAATATTATAAATGCGAAAGTAACTGTCTATCTGTCTGTCTGTCTGTCCGTATGTCTGTTCCGTTTTCACGGGAAATCTACTGGACTGATTTGGCTGAAACTCAGTATATATATATATTCGATACCGAGGGTGGCCAAGGGATACTTTTTATCCCGGATAATGGGATAGATTTATGTAAAGGTTATCCCTAAAAGTGGGATAGGTTTTTTATGATTTTGTCCATTTCATCTACTTGGTTCCGTTAGTCCCGTGGGTCCCGTGGGTCCCCTTGGTCTACTTGGTTCACTTGGTTCACTTGGTTCACTTTTGTCATTTTTGTTAAGTTTTGTCACTTAGATAGATAACGTAGTTTACAGAATGCAGTAGCAGGAATGGTATAGTTTGCGATATAAAATGAAGTGAATCGTCTGTGAGCAAATACATAAAATATTAAATACAATGTAACCTGTACCGCCTGCTCCAAGGAGCAGGCGGTACAGACTACATTGTATACAAGAGATACGCACTTTAGGTCGACCCGCGGCGCAGCCGAGGGGTAAACTCTAGTACAGTATATCTAGGAGTCAAATTGTAATCATATAGACCCAGTAGTTTTCGACAAGTGTTTGTCCTAGTCAGACATCCAAACAGTCAAATTGAATACGGAACATTAAGATCTTATAATTTTTTGTTTTCAGTTGTAGTACTAATTAATTGTTACTTACAGTAGCAGTATACATAATATTGTCGCACAATAAAAACTCTATTAAAAAAATCAATATACAACAAAGACTAAAGAATTTAGAAATACAAGCTTAATTAGAGCTCTCGTTTGATAACAAAGGCATTGCAAAGTAAAAGTGCAAACAAAGGGACCTCAAGAACAATCGACAGTGGGGTAAAATAACAAATACCAGAACAAATCAGCCGTGGCTGTGCCTTGCTTAATAAGAAAAAAAAAACCCTGTTTTACGAAACGAAAAATCCCCGGCGACGAGGAATTAATGCAAAACTTTATTCATTTTAACATTACAGGCGATACAACAGAAGTACTTTTATGAAATGTTTGTAGGGTAGTTATGTGTTAACCTGTCAGGACTTTTATAGCCCTTGCTTACTTTAAACCAGCACTGTCGAATTTTGTTGATGAACTAAAAATCTCGAACGCAACAAACATTCGGGTGAAAAATTTAACCAATAGATTGTTCTTATTTAAAATACACGTCAGAAAAGGCACCTATATTTAAAACCATTAAATGTCGGAATTCCAATTCCAAAGTGTATTCCATAAGAGAATGGTAAAATAAAATTATTGCTTATAGTCAATAAGCAATACTTTTATTCTACCATTCTCAGGTTGCACGTGTACGATCTAACAATATGTTGATTGAATTTGTATATGTCAGTCCAACTCGACTACTTACTTTTTTCAAGGGTTCAAGAAACACATTTGATATATTTTGGGCTAAAACGCTAATCTTTTCTATAGTATATATATATATATATATATATAATGTAAATAATCGGGTTGTATATTTTTCAAGGCAGGGCAATATTTGCCGGGACCGCTAGTATTGTATAAGTATCTTCGTTTTCAACCAGTCCATGTCCACTGCTGTACGTCGTAGGCCTCCCCAAGTTTGCGATTTGACATATCCCTGTTTCTTGTCTTCTTCGTTCGTCAGTCCGCCGGGCTAGAGGGCTGTAGGCCCTATATATAATTATACAGGGCCTAAATTCTTATTAAAAAGGATACGACGCTTGTAAGAAGTGATGAAGATTTTTTCTATATAAATTAAATTATTTCATTCTTTTTGTAGTTTGGCCTACAAAATAATCTCCATTATTGGCTCGTGTGCTGTTTTTGAAATATATCGCCTACTGTAATGTATAGTGTAAAAATGTGCGATCTTTGTTAAATAATAAAAAAAGAGTATATTAATGGACCTAAAGCTGAAGTTGTGGAACAACTGGATGTTACCATTAATGATATATCAAATAGATTATTTGACATAGTCTTACTTATAAAATTTTATTCAACATTGTCCTCATCAAAAATATGACAAGATTTCGCATGGCTATTACAAAGTTTATTTTTGACTGAAGATGAGTTGTTTTTTGTTTCGCATCGACATCGTAATTGAGTTTTGACAACTTTTTAACGAGATTTTCAATGTTGATAACATGTCCCCTGTCATTTATTAAAATAGCACCAAAGAATTTAAATGAGGCGCCAAAAAAGCATATCTCTTATTATCTTTTAGAGCAAGTTTAGGTTAGCATTTATGTAACAAAAGTATTATGAATATCGTAACAAACATACTTTACTTAAATTTTATCGTATTAGATGCTATATTTCTCTTGGATTTTCATACTTGATACATATAATTTACTTTTCTAAAGGTGATAACGCGTTTTATTTCTATGTCTATCGTTTCAACAACTTTCAGTAGCCGTCACCACAGGCTGAGTTTTCACGCCATGATAACTTAAATTATATAATAGCCCTTTTAGTTCGATTAGGTGGTTTTACAACATACTCAGAAAATTTGATCAATGCTAAACTACACAAAAGCAATTAAATTTTATTATCCAGCTTTCTAATAAATATATGATCATTGGTCATTCCCGTTGTTTATAATGACTAGGAGTAATGACGCAGACCTACCTGAGTATTACATTTTACTTTGCTAATTAATGAAGAGAAATATAAGTACCTACATGTAAACTTCAAGATGCATCAATGGCACAGAGTAGAATTGTGATCTATCTACTTTAAATAGCGCTGTCTGAATTTTTCATTTGACTCTGCATTTTATGTAAACGCAAAACATAAATACTAAATTAAAACTACGTATCAACAGTTTTAAACGCGTTTTACATGATTTTTATTTCGACGTTTCGTCAATTTGTCAGTTGCTGTGATCACGAAAGATAAAGATGTCAATTTTTTCTTTACTATTATTATGATAATATTAATTAATGTCACGGAAGACAAAAAGGTCAACCTTTTTTGTCTTCCGTGACCTTAATTTAATTTGTCTTTGTGATCACGGGTACTGAAAAGTGCTTGAAACGCCGAAACAAACAATAAAAAGAAATGTTCCGCTTAAAACCGTTAAATATCATTTTAATTATGTATTTTCGTCGCGAGGACTTAAAAACATACTACGTTTCAATTTGAGTATCTAAAAATCATTTAAGCTCTTTTAGTGCAACAAGCCTTTCAAATTTATACGTAAGCACGCAGAATAAATACATTGTGTAAGGAGTCCCTTAGGAGATTATAAAAAAGTTCGCTGTCAACATCTCCTCGGTAACTGAGTACTTCCAAACAATTAAAGCGAGCTCGTTAGCTTTACGAGATTTTTAGCTTCCTCACGACTCCATTGCATTTTATTAGTGCATAAAAATGTATAATTTAACAAAGTTGTCAATTTAGCAGAAAATATTTTGAGGGAATTTTTTGCTGCTCGTTCATATTAAATTACATTTATTCTTCATTTACTATATATAGTTATGTACGTCTACACCTAAATGTGACAGTTAATTAATTTGCGTATCCGTTTATTTTTCTTTTACTGCCATCGGGATGATCAATTTTGATTTTAATTGAAAGAATCATTAAAATCATAGCATAATAAAATTGGGTGAATATTAAACTTTTTTTCTTTTTAACCTGGACCACCAACCAGATACTAGAAGTTATAAAAAATGTAATCGATACTTGTAGATTCTTGTCAAATGATGTTCCTAATGCACCTCTTGACCCGGTTTCTAAACTTCCCTTTTGAACAAATGCATTGAAAGTTTTGAAATTTTCACTTTATAGGCATTGTAATACGGTTGAAATTAATTCTGCAGGTTATTAATTTGTTTTTATTTACGTATCCTGGCAACAGTTAACACAGGAAAAGGTTATTGACGTTGCTCTTTACAAAAAGGCTGGTGGGACTTTCTTAATATAACGATTTGAAGTACATCGGTATTTGGAATTACCGGGGTAACTCTGATATGTACGCACATAATATGTAGGTATGCATCTTACTAAAAAGAGAATAAGTGTTTATTAATTTATTTTATTTGGGGGGCTAACAGCTATAATAATAAGAACAATAACTACGTTACAATTTAATCATGCAAAAGCTGTTGATATCCCCCTACAGATGGAGGAAAAAAATACAGTAAAAATAACAAATAAACGAGGAAACAATAAAAGTAGAAAAGTACAGAGATCTAAGATAACAGGTAAGTCTGAATTAGAGTAAAATTTAACCAACTTATTATCGAAATCAGTTTTTAGACTAAGTTTAATATTGAAATTTTTTATTGTTGTTTCTAGGTGGAATTGCTTAGTGACGGGGTAGTGTGGGGCTTGCAATGATTACCGGATATTCACTAAAACCCACTTCGGGCTGCTTCTATTAACTTAAGCCAGAATTCTGGGACAGCAGCCAGTGCCATGATTCCGGCTGATGCGGGCCCTTAGGCAGGTCCCTCCTGTTAATGGGGAGGATCGGTTACTATAGCAAGTTTAATCTCACTTATCGAGTGAGAAGGACCCAAGTAGAATTATTATTGTAAATTTAAATTCAATACAACATTGAATAAGTATATATTTTTTTGTAATATGTTAGTTTAGTAATCGTGCAAAATTGTGTTATTTTTTCGTTATATCTTATTTGTCGTACATCTTTAATATTATTATTGGTTACTTTTTATCTCTTAGATTTGGCAACCAAAATGGCACGCACGTACATGATTATGTGAACGAAGCCTTAGCTATTCTATAGATACATTCAATTACTTATTTGTCCATATATTTCCTATCTACTGATAGATACTTAGAATTATTACTCCAGGTAAATCGTATTTCTACCCGCATTAAATAGGACATAACGAATAGACGAATAATTGAAAATGGCGATATACCGAACAATAGTAAAATATTAACTTTCAATACAAAACACGTTCATTATTGTACCATTAACAAAATTACGTCCTATTTAAAGGGCTATTGCCACATTGGCTCCCAAATCAACCTACGTTAATGTGATAATCTTCATTTGCATAACGTAATGGCCTAAATTGGTCTCATTATGAATTTAACGATAGATGAAAGCTTCATATTCATTGCTTAATGTTGATTAGAAATTGTTAATGAACTTGGTACTTTATTACGTCACAGCGGTAACTATCACAATTTCCAGAATGATAATTATTAACATATAGATAGGTAGATAGATAGAATAGACACTTTAACGTACACCATTACTTACGAACTAGTATTATTCTAATTGTGTATAAAGGGCAGTCTTATCGCTAAAAAGCGATCTCTTCCAGACAACCTGTGGCAAGAATATCGGCGATTAGGAGTGTCGATGGTGGTATAATTATATTAATAAGTGAAGTAAAAACTTTGTACCCCTTTTTACGAAAATTGCGCGACGGAGGAGTATGAAATTTGGCACACTTATAGTTTATATAGTGAAGGAGTGCAGAATGCAAATATTTTTTTTTAAATAATGCATAATTAATACATTTAAATCAATAAAAAAACATTACACACACTACCATGTATTTGACACACATATGCATATATACTCTTTTGTTTATTGTTCAAGTCAAATTAACAGTGTAGCCTTGATGAAATCGGTGATTATAGAAGTATAGTCTTTGACAACAGAACCATAATAATGTTCAAACTTATAATTTAAATTAATTATTATGGTCGAATATCGACCATGGGCGACTACTAGTTCATAATAAAACTACGTTTCAACGGTCTTATTAAGCGCGGTATTTTATTTGATTTTTATTATTCCGACGTTTGGGCCACTTTTCAGTAGCCGTGATCACGGAAGACAAAGATTTCAAGTGTCATTAAGTATTGGTAAAGTTTTATTTAGCCTATCGCCAACTTGTTCATTTTAATTATTTTGTTTTAATTTTGTTTATTGTTATTATTTACTCTATGGGAGCCTAATCTAATTTACCACCGCTTCGCAACATGTTGTGGCTTGAAGAGAAGAATCGGCGCAAGAAACTGTTCAGCAAAATAGCCTAGCTCTAATAATTTTATATAATATTAAAATGGGTGGGAGGTAAAATAAAAAGATTGTTAATTAAGTTGGTTTGTGTTCCAGTGCACGCAGAAAGAGCTCACAGTGTCTTGAGATCTGTCAGTTGGTTTTTGCTGGGTTTGGGTCTTAATAGTTTTGATGATCTTGATGACGATGATGGATTTTTTTCGTTTGAGCTTCTTACAAATGTTTATACAATATTATAGTTGTATTCATCTTCGATTTTGTAATGAACTAGCGCTTTTAAGTTGATTTCTTATTGTTCTTGGAATTAGATGATATATATTTACCCAATTTCTTATTCTTTTATTTTTCTAAAAGATCATGTTTCTGGTCCATATTAATTTTATTACATCACTAATGTAATGTTAATTAAACGGAGAGAACTAAAAGTATTTTATTCCCACATTTTGAAGTGGGAACCCTTGACGTCAAAGTAAAAGCGTCCTACTCGAGGGCCTAAACGCAGCTTGTGACAGTGTGCGCTATTTAAAGGCTTGATTACACGTAACGAGTATAGTGGTGAGACAGTGCCCACGGCTGAATACTCGGTGCATATAAATACTAAGACGATTACTCGGCCGAGCGCTCGGCCCAGCGATATGACGAGAGAGTCACTAGATGCACGATTTGTTTTCGAGACCGAGTATGCTGCTCCCCGCTTCATTCTTCGATCGCCTCATTGACTTGGTATCCCACTCATCAGATATGAAACTGAGCGTGTAGGCTGACACTCGTCTGCCACTCGTCCGCCACTCCAGCAGTGTTTTGCATTTTGTTTTCTAACGATTTTTTTGCTATTACATTGAATTTGTGTTTAAAATGGTCATTAATAAGAAATAGAATTTAGATACAACTTTAAAAAGGGAATTTTATGTTCTGAATATTCTTAAAAGCACCCTAAATTCATTGGGATCATTTGTCTGTAATTTATGAAAAATACTATTTATTGCACCAAGAGCAGGTTTCCTTACAATAAATTTTCTCCCCCAAACAATTCTACTTTCCTCGTCTATTAAATTCTACAATTCTTTAATTATTTGTCGCAGAATCAGGTTGAAAATCCGTTTATATTCTTTTTTTTACGATTCATCGTGTTGATGCAGTGAATCAAAACTAAACTGACTCTCCATACAAGCAAAACACATATGAACCCCTGCTCGCTCGCCTTACTCTCTTGGCCTAGTATCATTTTACTGTCTCGCCACTGTACTAGTTACGTGTGATCAAGGCATTACAGCAAGTACCTACTCGTGAGTATAGTATGTTTTAATCTTGTCGAGTGTTTACCTAGTTCTTTGATTATCTTATATTTATATCCTTACTTGTATAAAAACAAAGAACTTTCAGTGAATACAAGCATAAAATCAATGATCTGGTTGTGTATATATATTCATATATATGTATGTATATATATATATATATATATATATATATATATATATATATATATATTTAATTCTGAAACCTTGTTTGTGAATAGATTTTTTCAGCCACTAGTTGTAATTAATGACTCATTTATCTACCTATATATAGATCAATTGGGTAGAAATTATTATTTCTATGTTTATTGAAATAATTAGGCGTATTAGGTAAAATTAAGTTGAGCGGAGAGAATCAGAGTGTGTGGTATAAAAGGATTGAAAATGCTAAAGAACTTGCCTTTACATTTTAATGGATAAGTACCAGACCTTAGAAAATTCAAGACTTACTCTTTTTTGATTGAATACACACGGTGAATCCGTAATATCCAATGAATGCTCTAATGAAAGAATTAGGCATAATGACTCTCATACGTAATTACTACTAGTGACGTAAAACTATCATATGATAAACACAGCCCGGTAACACGGTTGATGGAAAATGTTCTGAGTATAATAAAAGGCATAGTCAGCATAACACGTGGGGTGTTCCACGTGAATGGGCCGCGGGTACCCACCAGATTTTATTTGAGAAACTTTTTTTCATTGCCACCCCGTCTGCGAACTAAGCAAATAACTAACAGTGCTACTCACGAACTAAAAGATCAGTAAACTGGATCAAAATAATACAATTTTACTTCCAATATAATTTTCCTTATTTCCTTAGTAGCTACTAAAACCCTGTTATAAGTGACCAAATAAAATATAATAATGCATTATTTTATTTTATTTGGGAGGTTAACAGCTGTAGTCTTACAAACTAACGTATTGTAATTTTATTCTTAGCTGAATATTACATCTCGTATTTATATAATATTATAATAAATCTCTGAGGCACATATGCTCTACTTGCACAGAAACATAATGCTTGATATAATAGTCTATACAAATCAAAAAGTATATCCGAATGGACAAGCAATAAAATGTCGGAACGGAGAAAGAATACAAATTCCTGCGGCCAGGCGGCCTGTCGTAAGAGAAGACAAAACAACCCACAGCCAGATAGTAGGGTATTTGTCGGACTGGATAGCTACCACCCCTGGTCTAGAATATGCCCCCACAGCAATGTTGAATTGTGTTCCGGCATTAGTGACCAGGTTCCAGTCTCCCTTAAGAGAGCAGCTGCATATTTGTAGCACCTTTGATGTTACAAATGTACATAGGCGATGGTAACAACTTTCCATCAAGTGGGCCGTCTGCCTGTCTGCTGAACTCATGCAAAAAACGTCGAGCAATATTTCAATTTTACCGACTCAATAACTTATATTCAAGACTGATTATATCGCTCTAGAACACTGACCTAAAAATTAGATAGGTAGGTAACTCTTTGTTGTACACCAAAGCATAGAAAAACAGAAGTAGAAAAATACAAAAGATAGTAAGTACAACGGGCGGTCTTATCGCTAAAAAGCGATCTCTTCCAGGCAACTCCTCGCAGGGATTAATAGATTTTTGAAACTGACGGTGGTGCAGTCTATAAATAATGATAAGTATACACAGTGCATATAAGTACAAAAACAATATAACTATATATACATATACACATAAATATAAGTAATTATATAATAGTATTAGGAAATACACAATAGAAAAGTTAATGCTTCATAAAAATAATGCTGGTTAATAAGAATATTATAAGCTCTATTATATTATAATACTTAATAAATGGTAGTTTATAGTAGCATATTCGCCGTTCTTCGAGTACGTGTGTTCACATTTGAGCAAATATCTAAATCTAGCGCCTGTGGTGAACAAGGTTTAACTCATTTCCAGTACAACGTTTCCAATATGTGTTCAGGGAATTGAAAATTGAACACATCGATCGTACGTGACTATAATTGCTTTTATTCTTTGTAATCTATGTCATCGAAGAACAATATTGAGTTTCCAAAGCTCCTAAATTTTACACTAGCCATTTTTCTGTTGCTTTTTAACTTTTTATTATTTAAAACAGGAACCAAGTTCCTTACATTAAGGTCGCCTGGAGGGGGGCATAACGCTTTTTCCTTACGTGACGGTTTCTGCCAGTTCACTCTACTGCATAAAAGAACTCTTGTCCAAAAATATATCTTATCAGTCAAAAATCCCATTTTAATACACAGCTTTGAATTTATACCACACAACAATTCGTTCTTGGTTTCTTCAGTAGGTATATTTGTGCAGAATTTTAAAATAATGTTTGCCTTCTATGTTTTTCAGTTATTGAACACACTTTCAACAGACCTGGAGGAGATGCTCACGGAATTATATGAGAAAAGGTATGTTAATATAATTAATACTTATTCTTATATGCATTTGGGACTCAGACTTAGGTTGTAATACTTTAATCAACCTAGTCAACCTACAGTAATTAGGCAGCCGGCAAGTTAGTTATAAGCTTTAAAGCCCTCGATATTTGTCGATTGTTTTGCGAGAACCTTTATACGTTCTTAATCATATGGAAGAAGAATATTAGGAATTCGTTAGATGTGACTAGTATAGATTCATTGTGACACTAAGCCTGTATTGGACGGTTTGTTTGTCTTTCAATTTGGATGAATGAACCAGTGATCCATCTATAATATTATAAAATTGTAATATTTTGTTTTTGTATGTTTGTTCGGGATTCATGTAAAAACTAGTGGGCCGATTTCAATGCAGTTTTCGCTAGTCACGGTATTTTGTATCCTGGAAATTTCGCGGGAATTTTCTTGGGAGTGGTTTAAAGTAGCCAGGTCGAAAAAATATTTTGGTTTCGATGCAATATTTTCAATGATCGATAGCAAATTTCCTGTCATAATATCTGTGTTACCTTTGATTTTAAATATTGTTAAAATACGTGTCCAACGTGGACCAACTTGCGGGCAACTTAAAACATAAATTTGAATCGTTCAATGTCATTGAATTTATAATAATAATAATAATCGGCAAACAAACACACACATTGTATATCCCGAAATTAAGCAACTAACGCTTGTGTTATGCGTAATATACAACGGACTATTCTGGGGCCGATCCCAGACACCCAGACCATAGTAAATAACGGAGAAAATACGTTTCCGAAATTTACCATACCAGGAATCGAACCTGGAGCCTCTGTGTTGCAGTGCGGTAGGCCGGCAAAGGGTTAGCCCGCTCAACCACAGAGGTCGACAATTTCGTCATGTCCTTCCAGTTGAGCCTTTCAACCAAATTAGTTTAATTTCGTTGATCAGCCTGATATCAACAATACATTCATATAATCAGTGGAAACTTATTTACATTATCTGTGTGTAGTTCTGATACGCTGTTTTAATATGAGATGATAAAAACTTAGTAGTACTTTCAATTTTTGACTAATAAAATAATTCAATTTATTTAATGCGAAAATGGGTTTATTAAAAGGTGTTAAATTAAATGTAGTACAGTTCTCCAAATTCCGCCTTTCGGCACGCATATATACAAGTATCCTGCTTAAAGTTAAGTCCATAATATATTCATCTAATTATTAAATGAATTACTTACGTAATAAAATGTCAATCAATAAATTATAAAATAGTTTATTAAGCTTCAACGATGTCAAATAAAATAAAATAGTAACATAGAATCAAGGTTCATAATATCTTGTATAAATAGATACATAAAGGTAACTCACAAAAATCTACCTATATTACAATTTTGTCATTTAAGTATTCATTTATACTATAATATGCCTTATCGGTTAACATCTTTTTTACACGTTTTCTAAAAATGGTGTTTGATTGTATTGTTAGAAATTCTTCTGGAAGGTGATTAAAGGAAGGTAAATAAAACTAGTCTAAAAATATGTTTTTCAAGTAATAAACAACAACACACAAATATCACGTCTCGTGACGGTCTCTGTGGTTGAGCGGGATAAGCCTTTGCCGGCCTATCTCACTGCAACACAGAGGCTCCGGGTTCGATTCCTGGTATGGTAAATTTCGGAAACGTATTTTCTCCGCTATTTACTATGGTCTGGGCGTCTGGGATCGGCCCCAGAGTAGTCCGTTGTATATTACCCATAACACAAGCGTAACTTGCTTAATTTGGACATATACAATATGTGTGTTTGTCTGCTGATTATTATTATTATCAAAACGAAAAAGAGCGAGAGTTGAAAGATCTGTAGTGCTTTTAATTGAATTTAGATTTACATTTTGTAGTGGCCATTTTATCGTACATAGTATTCTTCTTTAACCGTAACACTCAGAAATGAATAAATATCGGAAAGATCTTTTCCTTAACTGACCAGTGTGGGTTCAACACGTGGTATCCAGTAAACTGAGTGGAGTACATTTAGGAATCAGCAGTCTTCGTTATACAAAGTAAGTTATATATATAACGTTGTAAATCACATTATTGGCACAGAGGCGCGCTCTAGCGACAAATCGAATTACACGCGGTCCTGGGTTCGACTCTTGACTCAGGTCGCTCTCCTTTGATATTGAAACCCTTTGATATATTTATTTTATTATAAAGATTCGAAAGATGTGCTTAGATTGCAAGTGGCATT
Source organism: Dendrolimus houi (assembly GCA_039645545.1). Classification (NCBI taxonomy): domain Eukaryota; kingdom Metazoa; phylum Arthropoda; class Insecta; order Lepidoptera; family Lasiocampidae; genus Dendrolimus; species Dendrolimus houi. The sequence goes on from CM077132.1 coordinate 15,016,989, forward strand.
TTTGACTACTACACAGGAACTATTCCAGTAATTATTAATGACAATTAGATTTATATATGTAGGTATATACAGTTGAATATTAGAATGTGAATGATATTTTATAATCTAATCAATTTAATCTATATACGTATTAATAAATCATAAATAAATGTTTGATGTAATCAATATAGAGAAAATAATTGAGAAAGAGGAGTGAACAATTTTAAAAATCATTCAGGCAACAAGACGGAAAATATTTTGCCATTTACCACGACATGATACAATCTTATAGATATAAGAATAGATGGCCAGGTCTTTACTTGCGGTTTCGCCTACGTAATAAGCAAGATCTAGATCAAATTTAAACACTTAAGATTACAATTGAACATTATTCAAAAATACACAAATCTACACTATGAAACTTTATTTAGATGTTATTTTAAACAAATTAAATCTAAACTATTTATAGTTATTTAATAAATATTAAAATCATACAAGTAGTATCAGAGCGCCTGAGAGACATATAATAGTAACTTCGCTAAAACTCATCTTAAACATGAAACTTTTTCTCTTGTGATAATTGTAAGTTAATTATAGTTATTTAATAAGCTTGAAGTGTTTAATATAGTTATATAAAAGCTACTGTCGTCAGCATCTTATCAGGATTTTATGAATGAACCACGAAGGAAGGCTCCGCTCCTCCGTACTTTTCCGCCCCCAACTTCGTACAATGTCTTGAGTATTTCTTTAAATTTCTTAAGAACCTATTTAAAGGCCGTGTACCTTTAATTAATTTTATGAAACATCTTAACATTAATTTCGCATAAGTATTAGGAGTACATTATTTAAAAATATGACTAAAATATTCTATATCAATCAATGCCTTATGAAGTATATATGCAAAGAACCTGTGCCGCGCCCATGGTAGGAAAATCCATTTGAGCATATTTACCTCTAAGCAACCACCACGGTTTCAACGATATATTGTACATTTTATTAATAACTGGCTAATTCATTTTTATTTAAAACTGGAGATCGCGGCGCACGTTGTCCTACCCTGAAAAAATAAAATCATTAGTACCGATCCCAGCGCCGCCTACCGGTTCCAATTGTGAATCTAGGCCATCCAGGAACCCACGCAAACATACACAAAGATTTTTATCAAAATCGGTAGAGTCGTTCTTAAGTTATGCGTGTACATAAATACATTTCTACGATTCATTTTTATTTATACAGATTTTATAGCTACTGTGTGGGAATTTCACAAAAGATAGTCCTAAGTTTAAGTTTACAGTCTGATATAGGTAGACGAAAAGGCTTTTTTAAACCAACCCCTAACCAGATTGTAATTTGGATTCAATCTCGTTTGGAAAATTGGCTGATTTTTGCAAAAAGTATAGAAAAACAGTCGGACAGACAGGGATTACAAAGGGACCGCATTTCTACTGAAATTCAATTATTAAGCTCTACTCTGCTTCAATGTTTTTACTTTTGGTTTTGTAAACAACGTACAGCTCGTCCATTACGAGTTTGTATTTTGTATCAGTTTGAGGAAAAATTTACTAAATTTATGTCAGCTTACACACAGTGAATAAATCTATAGAAATTACGAATGCAAACTTTGGTTGGTTACGAAAGTTTGGTTTATTTGTCAAAATTCCGAGTGAACGTAGTTAAGGACACTGCTACTTGTAAATAAGAGAATTGATACGATGATGACAGCAGTGCTAATATGGTGCTTGCTCCTTTTGGCCTACATGTGCAAGTTGAGGAATAAACTGCATCACATGGTTTTCTCAGAGCGCTACAATATGGAGTTATTCAAAAAGAGCATAAACAGATATTTTAAAATCTTGGCAAGATAGGCAACACAGCGGCTCGCTTGATATTGCAGATGTCCATGATCCGACGGTCATGAACGCACAATTACCATCAGCAGTGGTCAGCCTGCTCGTTTGTCAACAAGCAAACGTCGTCGTTAGTCAGTCGCAGTTAACTGCTCGATGTAGGTCTCTGCAAGCTTGCGCTACATGTCCCGGATCTCCGTTGTCTTCTTTCAGAGCTTTCCGGTGGCAGTTCCTTCCTTTAATGGGCGTGCAGTGTCCTACACAACGTTTACCGAGACCCAGGCTCTATTCAAGAACGCGTCTGCTCCATCTGCCATTGGCCAATTTTCACTTCAGCTTATTAATTTTACAAACATAAGTAAAATCACTATCATAAAAAATGATTATGAAATCACAACTGATATATATACAATTTCCTAATACAGCCGGGCGGGTTCTGTCATAAGAGGCGACAAAACAACCCACAGCCAAGTAGTAGGGTATTTTCCCGCTTGGATGGCTAATATCTCTGGTGTAGAGTATGACACCATAATATCCTTGACTTGTGTTCCGGCATAAATGACCAGGTTTTAGTCTCCCTTTAGAAAGCGGCAGCACATTGATAGCACCTTTGGTGTTACAATTGTCCATAGGCGATGGTAACCACCTTCCAGCAGGTGAGCCCGTTGCCTGTTTGCTGAATTCATGCAATAAAAAATAAACTGAATGGCCAAAGATTTAATAGGCAATAACGTGCACTGGGGCTATAACTCAACTGGATAAAAAAGATGAGTCTGCTATTGATATGAGTGCGCTACAAATCATCCCACGTCCGCACTCCGCTGCGTAAACAAACGGTAATGGTTTATCGCTGTATTAATAAATATACCTAGGTATGTTTGAAGGTTACATATAACGGGCTTCGACAGCCTGGCACCCGTATCCAGGGACATTGAGATAAAATTATTATGTTATGCTAACTGTGCTCGTTACATCACTCGTGCGGGACATGGCTTTATATCTTCACTACTCTGTAATATACATTGTTTTTCCTTAGAAGATCATTTTGGAACAACACATAGGTGATTTTTTGCAATCAATTACACTATTTAGTGATGTCAGAAGGCTGGATCATTTCGCCCAACGAATAAGCATCGCCATATAGCGCGGCAATGAACCAGCCTTCTGGGCACGCTCCGATCTGGCAGAAATCTGTTACACAGTCTATGATCGCTTGTACTATTTATAGCTTAGTTTATTTTTAGTTTTTAATTGTATTTTTTAAGTTAGTTTTACTTTCCTTAATGATATTGTTTGCATAATTTATTGCCTCCAATTTAGTTTATACACAGTCCTTCAAAATTGAATTCTGTCGATTCCCAAAAAGGCATTAATTTAATATTCAGTTTGATTTCCTTTTAGAAAATATAGTATTTACATATTACCATTAGTCTAAATAAATACATTTATTCGCATTATATATGACAAGCATTTTATATTAATATATACTAGTGGTCGCCCATGGTCGAATTTTGACCATAATAATTAATGTCAAAGAATAACTTCTATAATCACAGATTTCACCAAGGCTACACTGTTAATTTGACTTGAACAATAAACGAAAGAGTATGTATATATGCGTGTGTGTGTCAAATACATGGTAGTGTATGTAATGTTTTTTTTTATTGATTTAATATATTTTTATGGATAATTTAAAACAATATTAGCATTCGTCGCTTCTTCTCTATATAAACTATAAGTGTGCGAAATTTCATACTCTCCTTCCGGGCAATTTTCGTAAAAAGGGGTACAACATTTTTGATTCACATATTAATACATAGATTACAATAGATAAATGATTATATATTAGACATATTTATTTAAAGGCAGATAGTAATTTCTAAGTAACAATTTTATTATTGTTAAAAAATCAATTTCCTATGTGTATGTGTGTATTTAAAAATAATGAGTAAGCACCGATAAAATCATAATTTAGATACCTATAATTACAACCTTTATTTTAAACTAAAATAGATACCATCGTTTATATACTGTACATAGCCTACCATGATTTAAAAACACATATTATGCTCCATAAACCTAGCGATATCAGCTCGCACCTTCCCCGTATCGCATAAAAATACGCTTTCTAAGCAGATTTTTTCCATAATGTAAATCCAGACTAGTCTAGTACACACCATCACATTATGCAACTCCACGATATTACCATAAAGGTATAACACATCATCGAGAAGGCAAACAGAAGATCACTTCCCCTAGCTTTATATATTGCTATTTAAGCAAAATGTGTATAATTCGATACCAGATGTCGTTCAATATGTCCATTTATGTCCAATTAAAAAGTAATGATCTTGTCACCAATAAGTCTTTTGGCTAGTTTTATATACCATTCTTTGTAAACACGACTGATTCATCATGCCATCCTTAGTGTTGAGGTTCCTTAGGTAAATAATTTCGTAATGACTTGTCCAGATTTATGCAATGTTATTTGTACAGTCGCAGTATGAAAAGGCTCGCCAGTTTATAAATTAATTCATTTAACGTTCCGCAAGCGCATGTAACCTTTTCATACTAAGTCACAGAACAGACTGTTCCATAGAAAATTATATTTGACAATAAAGTTTAAAATTATTTGGATCAAAGTTGATTGATTTTCTATCTCATCTAAGAAGATTGTTTAGACGAGTAAAACCTTTTTATTAGTTTTAATATTTAAGTTAAGCGTAGTGATTATATCCTCTTTGTTTCTTATTGTTCATCTCAGCCTATGTCATTGCAATTGTCTTTTTCACGTTTCTATATTTTATAAACGTAACATTTATTGAAATGTTGGCATTATTGTTTCTTGTACCAGTGCAAGCAAACGTCGACTTTAAGCTGACGAACACTTTCATTCCACCACTGTACAATGTATACCTACCGTTTACAAATTATTATAAATCTACTTCTCTGCTTCTAAGTATAATTATAGTTTCGTCTGCAGTTAAGTTATACGGTATTTATACAATCGACATATTCAGCCGTCCATCTCTCTTTGTATATCACGACTATTATTTAAGGAAATTACATACTTTACATGAATAAATTTGAGCAAATAGTTGTAATCTATATGCCGCTACATAATGCTGTAGTGCAATCGAGAAAATATTTTTTATTGTGGAAATTGTGGATATCATAGTATGAAGTATAGTTTCACAAGTCTTAAAAACATAAAGATTTATCTCAACTACATTTTTATTCAAGTCAATAAGAGAGAGAGAGAGAGATTTTTGCTTCCAAAGATGTAAAAAGTGTCTCCTTGTCTGACTTCTTCACTATGGAATCAAATATTAAATGCTTTTAATAGGGGTTATCTTTAAAATTTTCTGTGTACTGTCTAATATTGAAAATCTTTCTTTCGATTATATAAATTGTATTTTACTTATTTAAACAAAAATACAAATCCGTCTCGGCGTTTCTCACCGATCAAAAGTTATCGATTTGTAAGCGCAGAATGTTTTATTTCAGATCAAACTCCAAACACTTTAGATACCATTACAAGTGTGATTCATTATTGTTTACATAAGAGAAAGCAAAAGTTAAATCGATATAACTTCGTATTTTACATGTCAAAGTATGATGTTTCTATGAAAATGTGAGACGTCAAATCCAACAAAACGTGCCAGCAACAGAAACCCAAAGTTCCGAACAAAGCATTATGAATAATGAAACGCCATCCGTACAAAGCCGTCTGTGTTCATCCCTTCACGTAGGTAAATATACCTAGTGGAAGTATAACCACAAAACTCTAAATTTGCGGCAACGCCATTGGGGTGTCGCATCGAGAAAAAACGGGGGCGCAAAGTGTTTTTTACGGCTTTAATACGAGTTTATTAAAATATTTAAAGCGCAACTTTAGTGAAAATTTCCCCAAAGACATCTCGAAAAGGTCCCTGGTCTCTTGGTTATGAAACTTTCAGCTAGGTGAGGGAATGATAAATTAAAATGAGGTGAGCGAGCGACGTCAACACGTGTTAGAGTAATGAGATTTTTTTCTCTCCAACCAATAATAAATGAAGGAGCTGTTGATCCGGGATGAGATAAAACAGAGTCTCGGGTTTTAAATATGGAGAAAGGTAAATAAATCTTAATTGTTTTTTTAGACAAAGAATTTTTATACGCCAACTCTTTTACTAAATACTTATTATGACCGACTTAAAGAAAATTAAATTACCCGTGAAGATGAGTTTATTGAAATTGCTATGTTCTTTATTTACGGCTTTAATTTTTCTCTTTATTTATATCGCTTTATCAATATAATGAAATTGTCGTATTGTATTCAATCAATTTGAAATAAATATCTTAAAATCCTTAATACAACTGTTGTTAATTAATTAGTTCTTATCATTGTTTATAAAATATTTTGTCTTCCTTTTCTGTAAATTTTAATTAGAGTACTGATTATTTTAAGAAAACGTTAAAAAAGGTCTTAATATTGGCAAAATCTAAATCGTTTCTATCAAACAATAGCAGTAGTTAACCTTAAGAACAAGGGAATTGAATTAGACGCCATTATAAAATTGCCTAGGGCTGCTAAATGGACTATTTGTTACAGGCCTTGATTTCGGAGAGTACTTTAAACTGTGATTTCAAGCGGGGTGGACTTGCAACGGTAGGTAGCACTATCTACAAATGGGGAATTTAACATAGGTGATTTTATTTTTAAATGCTACCAGATTACACGAGTTAGTTTTATTACGAATAAGTTTGACTAAAAGCTTTGTATTTACGAAATATAGCCATATTTTAGGTTCACTGGAAAACAAATAATAAAGGGCAATATATCGTTCTTAAACAGTACAGTCGTATAGTTAATAGTTTTCCTGTAAATGTCTGATTGATTCATGAGTTAATAAAATTAGTTTAAATTAGAGACGGACAGAAATTCTCAAGGTTATATGTTTAAAAGCGAATCAATCATTCTCTTTACTATATTAGGTTAGAAACTTAAAAAAACAATAATTAATCAAAAAAATATTACGATGAATTTCTCTATAGCATTTCATAGCAACAAAAGCATTTATAAAAACTAAAAACGTTTCAACTCATAGCTAACACAGCGTTTATTGTAAATTGTGTACGAGACTATTGATTTGCCTACCGTGCGAGCGCTGATAACTGAAGCCACAGGCATAACAATACTGTGATGTAACTATACAATGTAACCATCGGGATTGACTCGGTGCAGGTATTGTTTGTGAAGTCCGCTCGCAATCACTCAAAGTACTCCCATTTCGGTTAGGGGTTGATATATTTTGTCAGATATTATCGATAAAGCTGTTTCATCTCTATTTATCACTGTAACTTTTTTAGTTCAATAAATTTATTAACTCCCATTTCGTTTAGGGGTTGATATATTTTGTCAGATATTATCGATAAAGCTGTATGAATAGAGATGACTCTATTTATCATTGTAACTTTTTCAGTTCAATTAATTTATTATTATTATTTATTATATCTTGACTAAGCGTTGAGTTAAGTGCTAACACATACGCAATAGCTAGTTTTTTTGGTTATAATTTGTTTTAGTGATACATTACACCATTGATGTCCATTCAGAATTCATATCAGACCAGTGATGGTTCAACACATTCAATTTTCTAAAATTTTAGATTCGTATAATTATTTCATTCCAAAAATCCAAAATGAACATGAATGGCCGTTTTCAAAATAATAAATTATTATATTTCTATTTTAAATATGATTCCCTGAACAATGGCAACAACATTGCTTCTTGATGTTCATGTGGTATAAATTATAAATAACAAACACACAGTACATTTTGACTGGAAACATACATGCAAATCATACTACTTTACTGTTAGGACAACTAATTGCTAGGTTCAGATCGAATTTTTTTTGTGAAAGAAATGAAATTTAGGAATACACATTAAAATAAAATTTTCAGAATTTGCAATTTAAAATAAAACACGAAAATATTTTATCGATGTCGATAAAATATTAATCCTCACCACTCATTGATATACATGGGTGTATAGAAAAGGGTGGTTTTAAGAACTAAAAGCGCAATGTATAGATGCGCAGGCAGGCACAAAACCACAAAGGCCTCCGCCACAACGTCTGGCGTACAAAAGAGAATATGAGAATCGTACCTTTGTTTCCAATAAAGAATAGTTTTATTATTTGAATTATAACGAAAATTATATTCAGGAACTTGCTTCATTATCTTTGTGTATAGCTAGGTAACTCTTATCCACTATTATATTACGGAGTTTATTAACACGTCATAAAACAATAAAAATCTTTTGGAGCGAGTATATGCTGTTTTCGCGAAATAGACATCTTTTATGCTCAAATTCTAGAATAACACTCAGTTGTATATTGAAAGTTAAGAAAATCTATATATATAAAAATTAATTGCTGTTCGTTAGTCTCGCTAAAACTCGAGAACGGCTGGACTGATTTGGCTAATTTTGGTTTTTAATTGTTTTTGGAAGTCCAGGGAAGGTTTAAAAGGTGAGTAAATTTGAAAAAAAAATGATTCTGAGAGGGTACGAAGTTTGCCGGGTCAACTAGTACCCAATAAAAATAAAATATCATTTTATAGCTATAGACAGACACAGGGTAGTGTGTCTTCTTAATTTTATCAAATTTATACTCAAATTTTCTTCAAAACTGATATATATTCAACATTATTATTGCGTGACCAACTTCCCACTCATATGTACATATGGTGTTTAAATAGACAGATAAAGCAACAGTTGGCCTTATCGCTTAGAGCGATCTCTTCTAAGCAACTTATTTTATAGGATATTCTTAGCTGATCTAGCGATATACGTGATGCTTAAATTTAAATGTTTCTAATGTTTTTTAAACATGTTTACTACATATAATTAATATATACAATTTTAATTCTGGTAGCAGTATGGGAAAGTAACAAAAACTACAAAAGTATGTACGCTGTGTTCCTGTATTGTACTTACAAATATATTATTATGGATATTACGAGAAACATCACTCACTCTTGAATTTTTTGCGTATAACGTAAAAGCCTCTTCCCGCTACGCAATAATTATTTCCAAATTAAGCAGGGCTAGGGTGGCCACCGGGTGCGCTAAATTAAATCGAACGACACCCCCTGGATGGACAGCGATCAGGCCGTTTACCCTGCGTAATGGCCCCATCAAAATCTACGGCAAAAATGTGTTGCAAATGACCCTCGCCAAGAGGTTATCAGCCGTTATTTATATAGTTTTATGGTGGAAATATTTTTTGGGGCAAGAAATTACTAGAGAAATTGTGAATGAAGTCTGTATTATTGCACGATAATTCGCATCAATATTAGTTATTGTAATGACATGACAATGAAAACAACTTTGATATATACTTATACACGGACGGACAGACAGACAGCTAGACATAAAATGTAAAATTAATTCGTAATTAATTACTTTACTAAATATTACGACTTAGCCTATAGAGACTATTAAGTAATTTAATTTTAACATAATATTTTACAAAATAAATCTAAGAATATGTCCGTTATCGTTGGCATTTTACTTATTTACTGTCTGTTAGGGTGAATTGACATGTTCGTGTGTCCTAAACATCACTTGTGAACTGTTTTTATTTTTCACTATAGACTACGACTACAGTACACTATACGAACTCAAACTGTTTAGTTCTTTTGAGCCTTTGCACTAGGTTTGTGGTGTCGAGCCGTTGCAGTACCTTGACATTCGCAAGTTGATGAAGCCTCTTTCCGTACGCTTCTGCATATTTTATTTTTTAACCCTAAATATACGGATATTCGTTAAACACAACTTTATTTCTTCTAAGAAGTCAATTCATAGATAGTGAATATTGATTAGTTCGGCAGAGTACGGACAAAAACATTTTTTATTGTTCGACCTTGCCAAGATTCTAATCTAATAAATCGAATAAAGTAGGCAAAAAAATACGCATGGAATATTTCTCCCCATAAAAATGTTGTACTCCTAGCCTCCTAGTCGACTGAGTAAAGTGTCGGCTATTACATGCTTCAGAGACAACGGCAATAACTATAACAATAACATTTGTCTATTGCTCGCGGCTTCGTTTGTTGCTGGGGCCAATTCCTAAAATACACCGAATTATCTTTTGCAACTCGAGAAGTAAGTAATCACTCTTATATACTCAATAATAAGGACGACAGTCGATGGATATAGAGGTATAATAAATATTGTATCCAAAATTCATCGGTTCATAGACAAAGATTTTAGAATTCTCGTTTCTGAAGCTAAAATTATTGTATGTATAATAAATATTGTTTGAATGAATGTTGATTTTGGGAGGTTAAAGATTTTAATAATATATAGCATTAACAGAATTGCTGATAATTATAATGGTTTAAAAAATGATAATTTATAAAATTATGACAATATGTTCACAACGTTTGTCGTTGGTAATATCGATCAACAGATTTTAGCGACATGTTTTCCTTAATGTCATAATAATTATGGCAATTGTAACGATATGCACATTAGATCACATAACATAACTAACTTTTTCGCAGATATTGGTAAGAAATTGGTAACTTCAATCTCCAGCCAGTCTTGTATTCTTTCTCCAGATATGGTTGACTTACACTCGTGTTCTCCATTCAAGTACATTGTCTTATCTCCTACTGATGAAAGTGAAGTTAATCAGCTGATCTTAGGTTTATAGGATAATTGTGCTGTAAGACTAGATCAAATCTCTAGTATAATAATAAAAAGGTATAGACATATTCTAGTTACTCCTATCGTTCACATTTGTAATCTCGCGCTGTCATCTGGAATTTTTCCCCTAGCTTTTAAAAAAGCTCTAATTAAGCCAATATATAAGAGTGGAGTTAAAAACTGTATTAACAACTACAGGCCAATTTCTATTTTACGACCATATCTAAAATATTAGAGCGTTTGATCAACAAAAGACTGACATCTTTCCTAGAGATAAACAATCTTTTCTCTCCGCTGCAATTCGGGTTTAGATCCAAAAAATCTACAAACGACGCGGTACATGACTTATTAAATGTGGCTCTAAGTGATCTTGACAGCAAAACGAAGTGTTTATCTGTATTCCTCGATCTTGTTAAAGCTTATGATTCAGTATCGATCCCACATCTACTGACAAAGCTGGAAAAAATTGGAGTTAGAGGTTTACCCCTTAAGTTGTTCGAGAGTTATCTAAGTGATAGAACACAACGTGTCCAAACATATCAAAGGCTTAGTGATGAACGCGTTATTATATTCGGAGTACCGCAAGGTAGTATACTTGGCCCAACGCTGTTCCTCATTTATATTAATGATTTATGTAACATGGCACTTGACAAGGGCAAGATTTTTAACTTTGCTGACGATACGGCACTATTCTTTGAAGGGAAAAATTGGGAAGAAGCGTTTCAAAACGCACAACGTGGTATTAATAAAGTATCTCTTTGGCTCCAATATATTGCCTTATCACTCAATATCTCTAAAACTAAGTACATTACATTTGCACCCAAGTGAAACCTCCTTGCCCCTGCACCACTTTCCCTTATAGTTCATTCTTTCTTTCATTCGGTAACTGTAATTCTTTCAATTGCACGTGTCTACCTCTGCACAGAACTGATACCATTAAATACCTCGGTGTTATTCTTGATCATAATTTAAGTTTTAAGCCTCATATAAATAGTTTAGTTTCTAGACGTAAACTTATTTACATATTTAAATCATTGAGGTCAGTTGCAAACAAAAAAACGAATAAAATTGTTTATTTTGCTTTATGTCAAAGCCTTATTGAATATTGCTTTATCTGTTGGGGAGGCGCGGCTAAAAGTCACTTGATATTAGTAGATAGGGCTCAGCGAGCTATTCTTAAACTAAGCGCTGGGCTTCCATATCGCTTTGCAACAAAAGATCTCTACAAAAACTGGGATTTATTAACTGTTAGACAAAATTTTATTTTGCAATCAGTCCTTAAAAAGCATTTCGAGATTTTATTCAATTCCGACGTCATTCACACGACGTCTCACAGTCACACAATTTAACTACCTGTCATTTATCTCTTGTTCAAAGATTTTATTATTTTCTAGGTGCGTATCTTTACAACAAAATAAATCGTACGCTGTCCATATACCCCCTACTAAAAGATACTTGCAAAAAATACTGACTACTAAATGGTTAAAATCACTCAATTATGATGAAACGGAAAATTTGCTGCGTTTAACAATACAATAAGCTTATTTATACTTGTTTATCTTAATTAGAATTATTACATACACACAAATGTATGCACGCACGCACACTCCCACGCACGCACGCACGTATACACACACACACATTTTGTTATAATTAGTATGTGGTTTGTTTTTCGCCATGGAGTGGAGCACTGGTGACCTGTAATACAGATCTGCACAGATCTACAATGGGCCCCAGTCTCACACAACAGGTCTTATATCACTTGTAAATTGTTGTGTGAGAAAATAAAATAAAGTTTCTTTCTTATAAGCTACCTAACTTATACATTCGAGCAGGATTCGAGCTCAAGATTGAAATGAGATGCGAGTGCATTAGCCATTGAGTCTCTGCGATGGACATCAATTTATCATAGTATACTAAGGCTGGTGTGCATAGACATTTAACCGATGGTTAAGATAAAATAATCGCTAAAACTATATAGCTAATAAACAGCGAGTATTTTATTTCATAACCTTCGGTCAAATTTTTATACACACTAGCCTAAGAAATTAAATATGGTTGTGTAACCTTATTCTGTTTACATAAGTATAATAAATAATCATAATTAACAAGTCTTAGCCGATATTAGACAATTTATTTATTAATTTCAATTTGGATGAATTTTCGATCCAAACAAAGTTAACGAAACTTGAATAATTCAATTGATTTAATTTGGTTGATCCGTCTAATATCAAGATCAGTTATAAAGATGTTTTTACTATATACATGTAATGTAGTGAAAACGTTTTTGCATGGCAAAAACATTTTATGCGATGCGATCCCTGTTTGTATTACCCACTGATTTATTTCACAAGAATATAAAAATAGGGCAATATTTCTTGATATTAATCTGAAGATTCCCAGAATGGTCGGTTCCTTTATAAAAATAATATTCCGAAAATAAAGTTTAAGATATTTTTATGCGTATAAAGCAAATCCCGTCGTAATCCGCAGCTTTATCCTTGAATGTGAAAAATGCAGTTAAAATGTTTTCGTTTTTGGGGTTTCTTAAGAAAACTGCTTTGTGATATTATTGGAGATTGGTAACTATTTAAAAAGCCAGCTGATTAGCAGTTGTTCATAAAATAGCCACGGCTAAGTTGCCAAGCACTTTTTTTTCCTTTAATCCTGCCCATCAGTGCTTAAGAGTATCCCGGAAAGCAGAGCAAACTCACTTTGTCAACAGTGGTTAGATCTCCCGCACCCCAAGATGTTGGAGGACCTCTGTAGCGGAATGAAGCGAGGAGATTTTGCGCATATCTGCGCGTCCGGGACCTTGACTGACGTCGGTACCCGCGAGACACATGCGCACTTCTCTCTTTCTCTCGTTCAGTGGTCTCCTTTTGGGACATTACTGCCTCGCAGAAATTGGACGCTCCTTCCCAATGATCATCGCTGTGCAGCATAGCCTGGACCAAGCTACCCAGCGAATCGATCGGACCTACGACGGCTTCGAATTCAAATCTCTGCGGTGCCCATGCTGCGCATTCGACCAGCGTATGGAACGCAGAGTCTTGTGCGCCACATAGGCGGCACTGAGAGGAAGGTAGAAATCCCACAATCTGATGCAGATAAAGCACTGTTCCAACTCGCTAATGGTTAACAAGCCACTCATTAACCAAAAAGTCATCACTACGTTTTTTAGCCAGCTAACGAACAACTTTTATCCGGGTGGATAAGTTTTTGAGAATTTTGGGTGATTATCCACTAATAGATATTACTATAAGTTTATGTACGACTTGGCTTGCTTGGGAGTTAAATATAGTTTTCAATAAGTGTCCGTGCATGTTACGTAAATACGTTTGCGAATATTCTATACTGGCGACATCTAGCGAACAAGGCGAAACTAACCATTAAGGCCACACTTTGAAATACTTGTTTTTTTTTGTTGTAAACTATTGATTAACATCACAGACACTTGTCAATACATGATTACATGTTGTATAATTATAAACAGTGATATTTTAGACATAAATCTATTATCATTAACTGGTAGTTTTACTATTAAGATAATTTCAACTTTTTTTTATAGGCGGAACCGTTAAGAGGCAATTGTTTTGCACTTGACTCAAATAAAGAGAATCTTTGAGACAAAAACGTTACCCCACAATGCGAATGAGCAGATGTGTTTGAATAATTACTTGGCGGGTTTTGTCTTAAGTGCGTGCGAGACGTGAAGGAAAATTAATAAGAAGGAAATCTTACGGATTCCCTATATTTTTTTCGGTCTGATGATGTAGCTCTGGGGTACATTTCCGAGTTTCATTATATACTTTAAAACATACTAAGGAGGTATGGTGTTTATGTACCTACTTTATTTTTCTTGAAAAAACAAAGCTGTGTGTGCTTTGAAAGAAAAAAGTTTGTACGGATGTGAGGCTTGGACTCTAACACTTAAGGAGGAAAACAAACTTGTTGTCTGAAAGAATGGTCCTAAGAAAGATCCTGGGTCCGAGACGGGGAAGTGATGGCAACTGACGCATTCGAAAATATTCTGAAATTAAAGAGCTGGTGGATGAGTCCAATATCATAAGCGAGACCAAGGCATATCGCTTGCGCTGGCTTGGCCTAACTATACCTACATAGGATGGCGGAGAATCACGCGGTGAAAAGATCCTATCTGGGCCGACCAACGGGACGGCGACCAGTTGGTCGGCCCAGATATCGTTGGAGTGACGTAGTGAAGGCTGATCTGAGCGAGCTTCAAGCCTATGACTGGCAGGAGACAGCGCTGAACAGAAAGGAGTGGAGTATTCTCATTTCGCAGGCCAGGACTCATTTTGGGTCGCTGAGCCGCAAAAGTTAGTTAGAAGTTTTAAGGGTAGTACAGTCATATTGAGGCACGACACAGTATTTACAGAATTGGGAATTGTTTTTAGAATCAGTAATTTCTACCTAATATATTAACACCAAAAAATTATTCTTAACCATATAGAAAAATTATATAATTTATAATGTATTACTTTTTGAACAAAAGTAAAAAAGTTGGTATTTTAACGTCATTTCAAAGAGATATGTGTTTTGAGTTAAAAATCAAAAGAATATCAGTTCGATAGAACACAAGGTTATGAAAAAACAGATTTTTTTTTATAGTGTTCTACCACTTCAAAAACATTGAATAAGTTTACGAGTAGAAAGGATTGTAAAACACATATTCTGAAAAAAATGGTGATAGATAAGTTTCAAATACTCGAGATAAATAAATAATATGTGTGTATAAAAACACAAAAACAAAAATATTGTTTTATGCCTTTTGCTCCCAAATAATGGTAAAAAATTCGCCTTGAGTTATTTGTAATTTTACTATTGAAAAAAAAACGAAATAATATGTTTTTCGAAAAAACCCGAAATATATTTAAGATAAAAAGCTGAATATTCGGGTGAATTATTTTTATTTGATAACAAAACGATCCCCATAGTAAAAATAGAAAACACCGCGGGGCCAGTTTTTACTTAGAAACCCTTTATTGACTATTCTAGAATTAATTTTCATTGGCAGTTTTTTAAACTTTCTGATACGTATATGGGTCTCAGAATCAAAACTTTATTATTATTTTCTATCGGTCTTATTCATAAAGAGTTAGAGTAAGTTTGAACGCTTATTTAAGAACCATAAAGACGCGTTCAAACTTACTCTAACTTTCTATGAATAAGACCGTATATATTTATGATATTTAAATTGATCTATAAATATTTATATATTAAGTAGATATGCATGTATATTAAGAATATATCTATTTAATATATAACATTTCTGCATATATTTACATACGTATACTTTTACTTTTTACTTTTTACTTTTTACTTTTTAAGTAGTTTGTACTATATGTTACATATACCACTATCGCCATTATCATCTCAATTCATTCCTGGGGTCGTCTGGAAGAGACTGCTTTTTATCGATAAGACCGCCCTTTGTACATAAGTAGATATAATTTTAGTCTTTAAGTTCATTTTTGTATTGGTGTATAATAAAGTATTATCTGATCTATCTATCTATTTACATTGCAAGTATTCATTTTTGCAAAATATTGTCTCAGATTTCTGGGTAGGAAACTTGAATGTTAAAAAATATTGTGCCCTTTTTGGCGTCGCGATTCATTCGAACATTTATGGCGTTGCTCTAATTTCGAATTTGGTACTAAAGTCCGACTTGAAAAATTTAACTCTTCATGAAATTTTACGCTCTTACTTTTTTGTATGTTTATGTAATAATAATAAGGTCTCAACAATGATGACAAGATTTGCATAAATGGTTCTACGTTTTCGTACTATATAATGATATAAATTGATGTACGTTTAATAATAATTTATATTCCTCAAACAGCTTCAGGCTGGGAGTGCGGTTACGGACACGACACATGCATCACATTCTAAACACGATTAACGACCCTTTCTAGGGTCAGCATTGCCCATTCTTACTGTATTATTTACTCCAGAACCATTTATCCTTAAGCATTCAGATTAAAATGGATATAGATAATCTCACTATCTATATAATCTACTTGTCGCATTATACATTATTTGTTAAGTACCTGGCAATCCACGCCCATGAAAGGGTTAAGTAGAGACGATAAAATTTTAGTTGTAACATATATATGTGGCGGTGGAAGCGAATCTTATTTCCTATATAAGGTAAACTCAAAAGTAACGACATCATCAGTCGACACCCGACTGCCAAGAAGTAGTAAATGATGGTACGCTGACGCGAGGATGTCGTACAGGTAGAATGGACATTGTAGAAATTGCTGATGTCTTAAGAATAGAACGACATATTATATAGTACCAGTGTGTTCTTTATTAGACTACAAAACTACATACTTCACGAATATTGTATTAACCAATTTTTATTGAAAGTATTTTTGAACTATGAAATTTCTAGTTTTCTACTTTGTTCATATTTTAAATACGGACAAACTTATCAAGAATTAGGAAGCTAATATGCTATTGACTTAAATAAATACGCATTAAGACACATACGATAGTTAAATATTAGTTTTTACTCGTAATTTTTTCCGTGTTTAAGTAAAATTCCAGTTCAAAAGATTTTATTCAATCTACGTTCCAACAGACATTTTTTGAAATTCATAGTTCTCTATGTCCATCTATGTACACCGCTTCGCAACGTATTCGAGAAAAAGTGGCAATCAACTCCCCAGTAACACGTCAAGCTAAAAGCTATTTTGCTTTTTGCTTCATATTTGTCGATCTCAAGTTCTTTTTATTTATATACAAGTACAGAAGTATATTATACAATTAGTTTCCTAAGAATTAATGGAGTTGTAATAAACAGCGCACAATAAGATAAAAAAATTAGCGTCGTAATGGAAATCGATTGTTAAAAACACGGCAACCCTACTTTGATGAATGTTTAGCCGCTACTAATGCGAAAGCCTTGTGGCCCGAGGCAAGGATTTTTTGTCTCGCGAGCCTCGTTAGAAGGGTAATAAAATATTGTTTAGGAAAATTCTCGGTTAAATGGTGTGCATCTAACCTTACGAGGAAAAAGTATATATTAATGTAAGTTTGTATTATTTAGGTATAATTATTTATAAGAATTTAATACAACTTCTCGGAAGTTATGAGGTATTTCCAAGGTAGGTTTATTAATATTTTTTAATACTAATAACATAGTGATAATAATTGGGAAAGGACTTGATAAACCGCGTCCAAGGAAGATTGCAATGTTCCCTCTTTTCATTATTCGTCTACGGAGCTATAAAAAGCGTGAATAGAAAATACTACGTATTTAAAAAACTAATATTTTTATACAAAACTATTTTCTTTGAAAGTATTTTTGAAGCTCTACCTATAATTTTGTTCAGCATTTTCCACATTACACTTTAAAAGTTCGAGTGGAAAGAAAATAATTTCACAACTTTGTGAACTAGTATGTATCTATTGACTTTTAACATAGTTGTTAATTAACATTGTTAAATATTTTCAAAATCTGATTAACGACTACTCACGATATGATTATCTGAAAATAATTTTCAACCCCTAGTTACATGGCCGACTACGTTAATTTTTTCGCGATATCACCAGCTAAATTTGTAGTGATGTATAGACTACACATTCCTGTAAAATTTCATCTGTGTAGACCCAATAGTTTTTGTTAAAAATGACTGACGTACACAGACAGATTAATCTAGTCTAGGTTTTCAATTTAATAGAAGTTTTACTATTTTTGTTTTGAGAATGGCCCTTTCATCTATTAAAAAAAATACACAGTGATCACGTAGAGATTAAAATATCAAAAACATATTTTTGACATTAAGTTATTAAATGAACTACTAGACTACATCTAAACCTACCAATTTGAAAGTGTAAGTACGTTTATAACGTAAATATGCCCGTAAACCGTAAAGGTAGGGGGATCCCACAGAGAGGATATTATTATTTCATAGCGCCTGTAGATGGTACATTAGCATAAAATATCTAAAATGTGTGTCGCTACTACACTGTGAATAGGAGTGGATGTATTCAAACATCGACAGAAACGGCCACACCTACCTTCCAGTTATGTTTGTAGGATACTGAAGGACGGTGTACGGATGTCGTGTATTCTAACATTTATTACGTTTGAAGTTTTTATTGGAGTTATAAAGTTATGCTGCTTGTGTTGTCTCTGGGGAAAACAGACCTTAAAGAAGGTTCTATTTGTAATATAGGTATTAGCATGTTGGTGACATTTTCGTTTTGTGTGATTCAGGGCCGCTGGCATAAGGTTGTTTAAATTTATTTAAGAAAGACAAAACTCATTTAACATCCTTAAATACAATTAGCGTCTTGCACAACGTAAAATTTGCCGCGAAATATGTTTGAAGAACTGTCCATACGTTTTGTGTAAAACGTATTTAGGCAGTTTAATATCATTATCTAATTTTTATTTAAAGGCGATCGTTATGCAAGCCGCCATTAATACATCACTTAATTTGTTAATATTGAAAAATATTTAATTTTTATGTCTTTATTTATTATATTTAGTAGAAAATACGGAATTTTTCAAAAAAGTAACAAATCTGTTGTTACAAAAATGCATAGGTGACGGTAACCACTTTTTAAGACATGGTCTGTCAGTATATTGTACTCTAGCTATATTTTTTATGGCAATTCTCTGTATTTTGAAGTCTACTGGATCTTTCTACATGGTTTCGCTCTCATAAATTTCTAATCCATGTCCCATTGAAATTATCCAGTATTCTACATTTATCCTCGTTATCGAAAGTAAGTACATATATTTAATAAATTTCACGATGGTCGGCCTATTCCAAAACCGAGTAGAAAGAAAATGCAAGCATCTAAGCTGTATCACTTTCTCTGCTTATTACACACATAAATAGGGAATACCTACTTATTTCTTAATATTTTAATCTAAAACTAATAAAAGTTTGATCTCCAATATAAGCTTAGCTTTATCTGGAATATTTAAATTAGGACAAGTCTATTGTCCTAATTTAAATATTCCAGAAGCAAACAAGGGCATAAAATTGACGGCCTCTGTGGTTGAGCGGGCTAAGCCTTTGCCGGCTTGCTTCACATCAACGCAGAGGCTCCGGGTTCGATTCCTGGTATGGTAAATTTCGGAAACGAATTTTCTCCAGAGTGTTCCGTTGTATATTACCCATAACACAAGCGGAAATTGCTTTGTTTGGGGATATACAGTGTGTGTCTGTTTGTCTGCCGAGTCTGCCGAAAATGTTAGACATAAAAAGCACTTATAAGTAAAATTTTATTTACGACATACGCAAGACCCTTCCTTTAGGAAACCATACGATCATTAGCAGCACCTAAACACAGAAAGTACGTTACACAGGTCGTAACTTAAACCGCTGTACTATCACTAAATATCACTTAACCGCTACCGAACAATTCCAAAGTCTATATTAGATTCCTAGCTGCGAAGTTAGTTTCGGCATTAGATTAGTTCGAGCGAGCGAACCCCATGGGCCCATGAGTGCATATCCTTGTTTGACGTAAGACCACGAAACTTACTTCCAACTCAAGTTGGCGATACAAACTTTGGAATTGATACCCCGTTCTTAATCGGAGTGGGAATAACTAATCGTAGTTCCATAGGCTGCAACGTTAGCAATCCTTTGTTTAGGAATTGTTCTTCTCGGATCCCGCGGAGATAGCCAGGCACATAAGTGAAATAGCCAAGGGTCGGGGTGTCACAGATGTATGGTCTAGTTCCTGTGGCACCCCATAAAAGCGTATAGGCGCAGGTTAGGTTTCGTGGGTAGTTTGACGGCCGACCATCCCCCTTACACCGCTCGGAGGCCACGGTGGGCATACGGCCGGTCAAGAATCCCACACATCCCTCGGTGTAAAGCCTTCCCGCCAGGCCCGAGGATGGTGTCCCAAGAAAAGACATTCCCTGTGTCATCAAAAAAGAAATTGTTTTTCTTAAAGTTATGCCTTCACCTTTGAGATATGTATGGGAAAAAAGGGGTTCTTCAAGTAGCCGTTTTGTAAAAAATAACACCCTTATACAACCATCATATCCCTCTGTCTATATATTGTATAATTGTATTGCATCCTAGTTCTCGTAAATGTTTAAATCTTTTAAATGGAACTGGACAGAAAGGTATATTCTATATGCCGCTACTCAATCGTGTAATGACGTAACTAAAACAAAAAATAGCGGTGACTACCTTAAATATAATTAAAGATAAATTTTAATAATAATTTAAATATATCGGTTTAGTTAAAAAAAATACTATATTGTATTGTACACCAAGCTTGAAATTGGAAGACTTTTCCTTTAAAAATATATCTTGAAAAATTAATCCTATAAATAAAAAAATGTTGGTATAAGTATCGCAAATAAACTTCCTATCTCAGTTAAAACTTTTAAAATTCCTTTCTGTTTGACGATCGTATAATGCTTGTTTTACACGCCGGGCCAGGATGTTGGGACACATGAACTGAAAGGATAGATGCCGCATGCCGGCCGGGTCCTGCGCTCCTCAACAGTGGAAAAAGCCGAGACTCTGTCTACCTGGGTTCGGAGAGTTAGTCAACTTCCGTTTTCTCATAGCCCTGGCATAAGGCGAAGGAAGGTACACCGGGGATTTTAATTCCACGATTTCTCTGCAATGGAAAGTCGTCAAATGGATTTCACCTAATCAAAAAAAAATGTCCAGCTTGTTCAGACTTATTTGGCTTATTTTGCTCGTTGAATTGAAGACTAAATTCAGTGTCGATTTTTGAATCACATATCAAAGTAACTTGGAGAGTTCTGCCAATAGAGTTCATAATTATGATGGCTTCCTATGAACGTATTAGGATATATCCATGGCTGCAAAAATTATAATCCATCTTTATCTAACTGTTATTGAATGACCAATATGACTATTGAAGTTTATTCCTTTGGCATAACAGGTTCAATGGCCCAACATTCTGACCCAACGTGTACAGCAGGCTTTAGGCACGCGCCTCAAGCGTTGTGCGGTAATTATTTAGTAGGCATTCAAACGCATCTGCACGCTCCACTCTCTTTGGCTCTCAGACTTTTATTGTCTTAAAATATATTCCCTGTATTAGGAATGATTCATAGCGAAGGAAATGAATTATGTACGTTTTACAAGTAGACAATTCTTTTGTATATTTTTTTCATGGTATTACGAATAAGATTAGTGCTGTTGTTAGATAAACAAGCCGTAGTGGGAAGACTAAAGACTAGTGAGACTAGAAAAAAAAGTCGTAGTGCGTAAACCAACGTGGCAACTATCTTTGCCCATAATTTGTGCACAGATACATATTGTTATCTTGAGACACCTGCATACGGTTCATCCTTTTATGGTAACACTTTTAGAGTGCGGGCTGTCAGATTAAAATGCGCTGCCTCTAAAAGTCAGAGGCTAGAACTTTACTGACGTTTAAGAACCTACTCTGGAAGCATTACTTCTCATTAAATATCTATATCTAAATTATGTTATATGCTGTTATTTATATGTTGTATGATTTTTTTAGTTATCGAGTAAAATATATATTTCAGGAGAATGTATATATTTTATATATGTAAAAATAAGTTTATTGTAGTACGTATTGTAAAATTTAGTAACATCTAAATTTATACACCATCTACATCACCAGATTGGGTAAGAATATCCTATAACTTAGGTTGCCTAGAAGAAATGCCTTTAAGCGATAAGGTCGCCTATTGTTTTGCCTAAAAATATTGTAGGTAATTAGTTCAAATTCAAATTCAAATTCAAAGTTTTTTATTCAAAATAAGTTCCACTGGAGAACACTTTTTGAAGGTCATATAAATATATAAGTTAAAATTTAATTTTTCTTCCTATTCTATGTATACCGCTTCACAACGTGTTATTGCTGTTAAGGAGAAGAAGCGGCAAGAAACTCCCCAGCAACACGTCTAGTTAAATAATGTTTTTCTTTAAGTTTCTTATTCTATTTATATCTCAAGTTGTTTTTTTTTTAATAAGTTTTATACAGAAGTATGTTACAGAATTACTTTTTGAAGAATTAATGGAGTTGTAGCAAACAGTGCATACTCAATAAGACCAAGACACAATAAGGGGAAAGAAAAATATTATGAAAGTTATAATAATGATATGACGTACTAAAATGTTATGCTGCAATATATCTCCATAAATCCCTTACAAGCTTGGCAAGATAACATTAAACAAAATATAGTATAAGATGTTAGAGTGAGCTGCTATGTAAATGAATTTTTGTCATTTAAGTATTCTTCAATAGTGTAGTATCCCTTTTTTAGCAAGATACTTATTAATTTGGTTTTGAATTTAGTGAAAGGCAGATCTAACATTTCACTCGGAATCTTATTGAAGAAGCGTATACCAACCCCCAAGAAAGAGGACAATACTTTTTGTAATCTAAAAGATGGCAATATCAGTCTATTACCATGCCTGGTGTTGAAATTGTGAATATCCTTATACTGCTTGTAGGCACTCAAATTATTACGAATATAAATTATATTATTAAAGATATATTGGCAGGCGACCGTCATAATATTGATTTCCTTGAAGCATTCTCTAAGAGACTCCCGAGGGCCGAGGTTGTAAATTGATCTTACGGCTCTTTTTTAAAACAAATATGGTCTCTAAGTCAACAGCGTTGCCCCAAAGTAAAATACCATAGGACATGACACTATGAAAATAACTAAAATAAACTAGTTTAGCAGTCTCTTCGTCAGTGAACTGCCTAACTCTTCTGACCGCATATGCAGCAGAACTAAGTTTTCCTGAGAGACTAGATACATGAGCGCCCCAGTGGAGCTTCTGATCAAGGTTAATGCCTAAGAATACAGTTGAATCTACTAGATTAAGTCTAGTGTCGTTAAGAGAGATATTAATATCGTATTCTTTTACATTGGGCATAACAAACTTAACACATTTAGTTTTGCTCGGATTGAGTAATAAGTTATTTACAGTAAACCACTTAGATAAACCACTTAGATTAGATATTAGTGTATTGTGTCTGTTATTTTCGAGAGCAATAAAGTGTTACCTATCTACCTTTGTAAATGTGCTATCATTCGTCTCTCTCTAGCTTTATTATAAAAATTGCCGACCACAGTTTTACCCGAGGGGATTTAATTAGACAGTGTAACCGCGGTCTAATGTAGCGTCAACGCAGATACGGGGGAGATCCCTAATGATGTATGGACGACCACCGTTTGCAGATAATTATTAATATTCTTTCATTCGTACATTTTTTTGTTGTATATTTTTATTATTTAAACCAGGGCTAATTAAAAATCAGTGTTTTGAATCTATTTTTCAGAATGAAGTATCATTTTTTGGTTGAGGTGAAATTCTATTTACGAATCGCCTACCAGCCGAAAATCGCAGTGGGGCAGTATAGGACCCACCGGTTTACTACCAGAATATCCACTAAAGCAATCCAATGTTACATCCATCGTCCCTTACCAGGATCGCTAGACAACGACATGGCCAAAACCACTAACCCTGGCAGGGGAAAAATCCTTTGTTTAATTTAAAAGGATTCCCATTCCAAATTATCAAATAGTTCAGACAAGCTTTTATATTATTATTGGTTTATTTGACTTGAGAATAGTACTGAACGGTGACCGAAAGATTTAAACGAAAAATTAAATATATATGGCGCTTAAAATAGTAAAACATGTTTCTTATTATTCATGAACACCTTGAAAATCGAAGAAAA
Source organism: Dendrolimus houi (assembly GCA_039645545.1). NCBI lineage: Eukaryota > Metazoa > Arthropoda > Insecta > Lepidoptera > Lasiocampidae > Dendrolimus > Dendrolimus houi. Next base: position 15,041,230 of record CM077132.1, read on the forward strand.
TACTAAATGGTTTAATGTTTTTTTGGCCATGATTACGTGCTATTGAATTTGAAAAAAAAAGGTTAGAATTAATGTGTATTATTTAAAATGTGTTAAATTTATGTGATAATAATCTAATACAATAAAAGAGAACTTACCTTATACTGATCCGATATGTATTTAAAAGATATTATCTTTTAAATAAAGACTAATTCTAACTTTAAAAAGAAATCATATTATAAAATATTGTTAAAATTAAATTTCGCTATGTAATATTTACACATTGTATTCTGGTCGAAGCAAGCGGTAAAACAGTGTCTGTAAAGAATAAAGAACTTTAAAAAGAACTCTTTTAATAATAATTTTCCATTCGATTGAAATTTAGTGGTGGTAATGAAAAGGTAAAGAACCAATAAGTAGCTCAATCAAATTGCATTATCGCTCAGTGGCGCCCCTATCGGAGGGTGGTCTCGATAAATTGAATTACGAGGCTTGCAACCGCGGGTTTCTATAAAAATAGCCTTTACACTCGAGCCCTGTGTTTGTAGAAGCGAAAAACCTTTCTTGAAAGTTAATCAGGGCAGTGTGTACATTTTCGACTAAATACTTTTATGGTGTTCCGCAGCTAGAGGACAAAAAAAATTGTTGATGATCATCATCTTTACGGAACCCTTCACTGTGTGGGTTGTTATAAAGGTCTAATAAATATTGTTTTAAAAAAAAGAAATTATTAATTTACAGGAAAATACTTACATTACGAATTAAAAATATTGAATTTATAATATTATATAATACACACCACGCTACAAGTGAGGTGGCGCGATCCGAACTGCTTGATGTCTTAGTAGAGTCTAGCAAGTGCAGTACGGGATGCTGATGAAGCATTTCATTAAAATTTTAGCCTAGGGTTTAGGGATGTAACAGTGTAGTGTTGATGGGTAGGTCCGAGTACAATAGGGATGCGGACACATGTTGCAGTAAATTCTAAAATTATTTACATAAAAAGTAACAAGCGTTAAATTGGTATAAAATAACACCTAATCATCTTATTTTTAAAGTAACAGATAGAAATAATTTTAATTACTTTTCACAGAATAATTAATGCGCTATTTAATTCCTTTTACTTGTAACTACTTATGACCTCATAAGCAGACATGTTAGTACAAAATCTATGTGGCTGCGACGTTCTGTAAGTTTATAAAAAGTATTTCATTTAATTTGACTGTCCGCTCCGAGCTCCGAGCTCGTGTGATACAGTCCGAGCTGTATGACGACATCATCCGTGTCTAAAGACTCGTGTCCGTAAGCCCCATATGGGTCTGACTGACTATAATCTGCAACGGACTATAGAGTATACTGATGCGTTAAACCCGATGTTTTAAGTCCCGTTTAATTGTAATCGTCGATACGAGTGCGTGGATCTGGCACTGCGCACTCGGATGCGTGTGTGTATGTGGATACGGGTCTTCTGGTCCCACGCAGGGTACTGTCATACCGGTGTTCGAATTGGTGTTGGTCCATCAATCCATCCATCCATATCCATCAATAATAATACGACGGATGCACGTACGAGGATTTGTATCCATCTGAACCACCTGTAGTACGGACAACCACTCGACTTTTTAATTTATTCTTTTGTACAGGATGGCAAAATAAAGTAGAAATTAATACGGGCGCCACTTTTGCTTTGTCTAAACTCTAGCAATTCGAATATTATGTCAATATAAATTTTGATACTTACTAGTAATATTTAGTAATGTCAAACAACGTGCAAATATCAAGTTGCTTTATTTACGACGTATGCATTTTGTTAACGTAACCTGTCATGTTGACTTTAATAATAATGACTATAATTCAGCAAGAAAGAGATTAACACCTCGTGATAATTAATAGAGTAATTATTTGATTTTAGAAAAAGCGAAAGAATCTCACAAACCTGTCATGTCGGCGGTTTTTTGATAAATATCGTCAAATTATGACAAAAAGATTTTTGCTTTTAATTCCACTAGACATCTTTGGTAAACTTTATTGACTGTTCGTGTGAAATTGAGTATTGTTATATCCGTATTTAGTTATTTTGAGTGGATTTTAGACTTGGATCAACGTCAAAATTAAATAACATGGATAAATTCAGTTTGTTTAGAATTCACTGACATTGATTACAGATTAGATAAAATATATACAGAAGGCAAAAAAATTAGTTAATGTTCTAGACATAATGGCCAGGCTTTACTAGCGATAATATTGATTTTACCGTCATTTAATATTTTGGTGAAGTTGATATAAAGACTTTATAGGATTTACTAAATGTTTCGTAACAGTAATCGAGCCTCCCTTTTTCCAGTAAGGTAGGCACCCCGGCTGTGAACAATAGTGTGTGATTGCGCGACACCAGCCGCTTCAGTGTGGTTTCACCCTAACCGCACCAGACGGGTACCTTGGTTACGGCCATATGGAATATTAAATTCAATACAGCGCTGTATAATTAGTTCCCTGTTAATTTATTAATGATGAAATCCAAGGGTCGAATTGGGTTAATAATATCGTCTACATATATAATAATTACTAAATTCAGAATCACACTTGTATATTTAGTATAAATACACCTGTATATATAACTCAGCTTGGAGACGTGTTTACATTCGTAGTATTATTATACACAAAGTGACCGAATGACCTGTAGAATTTCGGGATCAGCAGTGATGGAGTGTTTGGAGAATTAATAATGAGCAGTATAAGGATAAATAGGCATTTAATAAACTAAATACAATTAGAAGACAGACACGAGAGGAAAAAAGATTATATGAAAAAAGTGGCGTCAAAAGAAGTTTAAATATAACATGGCATCTGAGGTGCCAGTGCCAAGTTAAACGACCTCATTTTAACATGACCGGTTCCTAAATCTTACTAATAGTTCATTTGCCTTACTAGATTTTAAAATTTGTCGTAAGCTCCATACAAATAATATCCTAACGATAGTAAGGCAAAGGGTTAAATATTAAGAATCAGAAACTGGCAATAAAACCTTTTATAAGTAATTTTAGAAGTGTCATATATACCACACACTCTACTACAAGTGCAAATAGCTAAAAGCTTGATAAAGGCTGATGATATCTGTGTACCTATGACATATAAGATTTTTTTATTTATTAATAAACTAATTTATTTATACATGTAATTGTATAATTTTTCACGAATAAATAATAATATATTGTATAGCTTTTTCTATTTGTATTATTTATTACACATAAAATTTATATGATTAGTTTTTACGCATGTCGTGGTCTCCAGTAATTGAAGGAGCACATTGATTAAAAATTTAAGGTTATGTATATTTTACAAATGTTATGTGTATCCTTTGTTGGAGATTCTAATAATAATGTTACGAGTTGCAGGACTCGAATTGAAATGCCGTTAGAATTATTTATAGAATTTATTAGAACTATACAAACACGTACAACACAGGTACAAATATAACTGTACACAACCAGTCCAAACGTAATGCACGATTCAATCACACGCGCAAAGTCCGTCACTAAATAAATTACCGTATGGGGTACACAAGTCTTGATTCGCTCGTGGTTATCGCTAGACTGCCGATACAATATGGCTGCCCGACCGCGTAGACCGAATTTCTTAGAAACAGTTCGACACACCTGGCTAATGACTGCTATAAAAGATTACAATACACAATGGGCTGTTTTCTAATTACAAATTTTAAACACAAAGTAAACAAAGGAAGTCCAAATGCGGAAAGGTAATAAAGTGTGCTTTTCGTAACAATAATAAAAAATGCAAAACCGTCTTCAATCTGCTTGTACACTTTTAGTTTTTAATATCTTATAAATATGTTTGAATATATTTAATTTATAAAGTAATTCAAGTATATGTATTTAATCTATAAAATATGTAGTTTAGGTATGTTTGTTTATGATATATCTAATAATCTGCACCACCTACATCGCCAGATAGAGTTAAACTATTCCTTAAGTTAGGTTGCCTGGAAGAGATTGCTTTAAGCGATAAGGCCGCCTGTTGTTTCTACCATAACAATATTGTAATTGTGTATTTTTGAAATTGTATATTTGGTGAGCAATAAAGTGATATCTATATAGCTATTTTTTACATAACGAAATACATAAATATGTAGGTATAATAAAGTTTTCGAATATTTTTGGTCTAGTTACGCTATATTTCAACTATAATCGTTTGGAAAATTGTTTTAAACGGGTTCTATTCAAAATTTTCAAGTAATATCATGGATGAAAGTATAATATATTTTCCATGGTAATATTCACCCGTGCAAATGTTTCAACACAATAAACTGCGACAAAAGGAACTTTTCACTTCCGTTGACACCTGTGTTGGAGGGAGATGTATTGTCAACGTACTTACATTTTCCTTACAAACGTTATACTGAACTTCACAGTCTTGGTTCCAACCGCAGAAGAATGTACGTAAAAAAGAAATATTTGTTTATAGATAGATTTTTTATGATGTTATGAACTAATTCAAGCTATTACAGGAAGAAAAGCCTTAAAATAAGTTAAACCCTAAAAAGAAACTATAATATATAAAGAGAGGGTTTGTGCTTACATATAATCGTACAACAGTATATATATTATTTCAGAAAAGTGCACAAAACCTGACTCAGATTTTGGCAAAAAATTAATGTATTTTTAAATAAAATCAGTAGGTCGCGAGATTTTAGCTCTCAAAGTTGTAAAAACAATCTAACCCCCTCTCTTCCCCCTCTAACTTTTAAACTATGAAATGGAAAACTCTGAAATAAATCAAGATTGTAAGCCTTAAAAACATTTTTAACAAAAATTGTTGCAACAATATCCATTAAGTAGTTTTTGATATATGGAGTATTTTCAATTAAATGCTTTTTTATGGTTCCATAGTCAATGATGAAAACAAGGAATATTGATTACCTCTACGTAACCCTTTGTTGTGCTTGTATTGCCAAACACCCAATTTATTTAAAAACCTATATCGCAATGTATTGAAAAAATTTTTGGGAGCACAATCGAAATTCTTAAGTAGTTTTAATATTAAGATATTTTGTAAATAAGTCTTTATACAGCAAGGCTTTGCCTACAACACCTCGTCGTCACCCAGCCCTTTTATTTCAAAAAGCGATTAAAAACTTCACCATTTTTCAAAGGACTTTAATATTCCCCTTTAAAAAATATGAAAGTGTATTTTCCCTGTTTTAGTCGTATTTTATTTTGTTTCGATACTTCGTTTATTGTCAATCAAAATATTGTGTTTCTGAACGAAATACGAAGGGGAAAATTGTTTGAAGTGTGTAAACTTTTCTTTTGTGATTTTTTACATATAGGGTTTGGTAAATTCCGTTGCATTTTGAATTATTTACGGCTAATTTTTCGGTCACTAAATAAATATAATATAAAAAAATATTTACATGACAAATTAAAAGCCTCCTCTGTTTTTAAGTCAGTTAAAAGTAAAAATGAGAGAAATTTGTATAAATAATATAATAGATACGTTAACCGATGTATGAGCAATCGGTTTTCTTCCACAGAAAGTGACATAAGCTGACACAAAACCGCTATTTTCTGAGTTTTGCATATAAACTACAAACATCATGAAGTGAAAGATTTATGAGTTTCAGAGTACGTTCGTGGTGTGATGAGTTATATGAATGTATTGTAGAAGTTAGATTGTTTGTTATATTATTTGCGTGCAAGTAGTTTGAAAATGTGCCCGCCACTTTGTTGTCGCGTGACTCGGACTTTATAGACATATCTTTTGAACCCTGCAAGATATCGAAATGAAACACAATAAAATAACATATATAACACACTACAAAACAAAAAATATTTCACTCCATAATACTTTAATTAAAATCCGTTGAGCCGTTTCGGAGCTTATTCGAGACAAACTTTCGGATAGACAGAAAACACTTCTTATAACTGTCATATAATTATATGATTTGGCATTATATAAATAGCAATATTTACTAAACCATTGGCATTTATTTTGAAGTCTCTGATACATTTAATCTTATCTTTAATTTGTATATATCGTTTAGTTTTAGTTTAATTTATAGTATAGTTTAATCTTATTGATAAATATTTAGGTTAGGTTAGGAAACATATTAGCTCCCTTAGGGCAAGGTTACAACGCTGCGGTGCGACGATGCATCGTACAAATGACTTTGTATCCGCAACGCAAAAATTTCAGCACATACGACATCGTACAATTACATGCTGAGTATCCATTTTTAACTATTAAGAAATTTGTACGATGTCGCAACGCATCGGAAAACTCTACGATGAGTTGCCAGATCGTACATTTCTGCGCGATATCCTAGATTTCTGCGGTGTCACACTGCAGCGATGTATCTTCGCCCATAGTGTTGCAGTTGTTGATTGTGACAGTAGTTATTGCATATTAGAATGAAAAAAAAGAAAGAAAGAAAATATTTAATTTCTAAAAACGCGACACATAACAATAATAATGAAAATATGTGCCGCAATTTGTGATATGAGGTTGGCACTCAGTAAATTATTAAATTATAAAATCATAAATCAAATATAATACAAATCAGTTAATTAGATGGACCGCTTGCTTGTATGACGACAAACCAACATAAAGAACGGTTATATTTTAATTATTTAATGAAATTAAATATTCTTAAACATTCACAACACTCTAATAAATCTATAATATTACTTATCTACATCACACTAAGTAAAAATCTTCTGATTGGATAAAGATCTTGATGTAAATATTTGGTTGGGTTTCTCATCTTGATATAGGCGTAAACCTTTATCGCAGCGACGGGGGGTCTCTATAATTGAGTGCATAAATCACGAACACCATCGAAATGAGATGTGATCTTTCATAACTTCCCGTAAAATAGTTTCAAGTCGACGTCTCTGTGAAAAACGGTGTGGTAATATGGAAAATGTTAACGTGAACGCAACATCGTTCATATTTATCAAAATTTAGTTTTTTGATATACTTTATTTATTGTTAGTTGAAATTAATACTAAATAATTATATAAATGAGAAGAGTTTTTTAAGGTTCTTAATTCATCTTGGCAAAAACACATTGTTAATTTCCGTCCTCTATTTGTCTATATGTTTGCCACTGTCATTTATTTCAGACACTAAGGGATCTATATATATATAAGTATATGAAATTTAACAAAAATATGTTTCTATATGCAGTTATACAATGGTATGGTCCAATCGCAAACAAACGGTGGATAATTTCTTTAAATAATAGAAAATGAAATTGCTAAACATATTATAACATTTTTATTTTAAGCGTGTAAACTGAAAGCGTAGTCGTTTTTCATAGTTAATGAAAAATGTGCTATTTGCTTTATTTTACTGTGTTGAAAAGCAAAGAACGTCAGGTCCAGATAAACAGCGTATAAATATGCCACTTGGAATGGGGCCCAGTAGAGTAGAATCCTTGATAAGACTTCACTCCACTGACTTGCAACTTGGTTTCTAAATGTATTCACAGTTCGCTTTGTACTCTGTGCAATGGAACATGTAGGTATTTATTATTCAGCAACTAATTTTCAAGAATGCATAGCAGACAATATTGATGATAGACAGTTGTTAACAAATTCTCCGCATAGAAATTGCACTACTGCAATGTTATACAGATACACTTTCAATTTTTGACTGGTTTTACTGAGTGATTGTTACTTCTAGTATTCTTTGTACCTAAATTGTGATGTATTTTAAATATTATTTAGGAGGTTAATCGTCCCTAAAACTCTCTCAGTCTATTTGACGGATTTTCAATTTGGGTTATATGATCGCAGTGCGAGTCAACCCGTAGAGCCTGATTTACATTTGCATTAGTAAGAAGAGAAACTGTCAAGTTTACTAATTAAGTAAAAAGTTGTCGATTAAGTTGATGGTTGTCCAAACAGCGAGAAAGGCAAAGAAATAATAAATCAGGCTTAACAGTTTAGAAATATTTGTAAAAACGAAAGCGTCTATAGTCAAAACAAAGGAAATCTACAAATACATTGCAATAAGAATAGCAGTACAGTACAATTACTGTTCAGTGGTGAGCACTATGTATAAGTAATACCGTCTGGTTCCAACGTCGACACTTTTTACAGTTCCTGGCGTACAGCCAAACTTCACGCCTATTAGGTACGCACATCCAGGCGTGTGGTCTGTGCACTGGCAGATACCTGCATATCGCTATATGAAATAATATTATGGCGCGGCTTCATCTGCGATAAAGTTAAAGGAATAGGCCGCTTCACGCAGATGTGACATTGGTGTAGTGCGCAATGTGAGATGCGACATTGTTAATGACGTTAAATATTGGTACATAACGTATTTATATACACTAATGTGGCTATGCGTTAAGGACGTTATTTTTTAAAGCGTTCAATAAGACTCATTCGGCCATAACCTAAATCTTTAACACTAACGCAGATGAGGCCCAGCATTAGACAAATATTAATAATTATTTAATTGAGTAATGGTGTATAATAAAAAGTTATCTATCACGTTAGATAAAGCCGTATTTAGTGAAACTAATGTGCATGCATAGCACAGCTTCAATTATACTAATAATAGGTATGTATATGTACCCAACAGTCGGCGTGTTTCATCACAGCCGTGGTCGACAGAAAGCCATATAAGAATGAATTGTTAACTGAACAACTTGACTAGCTCATACAAAATTTCTGTGGACATCCCAAAATCTCAAATTAGGGTCTTAGGAATATGAAAATTTATATTCGGGCAAAATGGTAAGAAATAGATAAATATGGGTTTCAGGTTTACAATTTCGCTTTTGTTTAATTCAGAAAGTAAAAACAGAAAATAAAAGCAAACAAGCAGATCGAAAATCCAGACTCCGATACTCACGCATAATGGTCGCTGTAACCAAAACTGGTTAGCACAAACATTATTGTACCAACTAAACGTATGGATCCATAAGCGGTGACAAGCATTTGCAAGTCCGAACAAATTGTTCGTCGTAACCGATTTTCTTATGTTGGGGAAAGTGTGAGCATGCTCTACGACCGTAAATATTAAACAACAGCTTAACACAAGTGTGCGGCTGGATTTATGTCTCAATATCGCCCGGGCGCCACCTGCACGGGATTTTTTCATCGTTAATAACATTGGTTTCGTGGTAATGTAGTCTTCTCACGCAACTAGTATTTGGTTTGTCATAACTACAATCAATTATCTTGTTTGAGATTATTTATAGTTATTTAATGGTCACGGTTGAAGTTGATTTTTCTTAAAAGTAGCCGGTCACGTGGCTGTCAATTCCCGTTTAATGAAGTGCATTAGATATAAATACTCTTACACATGCTTATCTGGCAAATTTCCTCCATATACAGGTCTGCGATAAAACCAAGTAATTATTACCCCTTCTCCTCCTTTAGTGAAAAGAACGATTTAACCACTAAGTTTATACAAAGCTGATTAATGGATTTAAGATGTTGTTAAAATGCATTATAACACAATTGTAGTTGCTGACTCATTAAAGTAGTTTTAGTACACTAGTAGGTAAGTCCCTTTGTTAGTATAAAAATTAAAAGTACTAAAAATACCCACATATTATTTACCATAATAATTCAATAAAGCAATGTTACCAGTCGATTGTTATTCAGTAGGCTCACCATAAACTTGCCGGTCGCGTGGACATTTACTTAATTCGCTCGCGCGCCCGCCTCGTATCGCCGCTTGCCAATTCTCGTTATTTGTGTTGCTTTAGACGTGACGTGATTGTGCTAGTTTCTTGTTACCTTATAAATTGATGTTTATTTAGGAATAGGCCAACAAATAATAATGCATGTGGTGAATGGAATAAAAAGTTAAGAAAGATGGTTACGGGGTTTTGGTTTCAAATTGAAAGTGAAATTTTTGCCGTCACATATATACAGAATATATTTATATAATTTAATTTAAACAAAATAGCTTCATAAATAATATTTTTCAAATGTCCCATTTTTTTATGCTGGATGAACGTTGGTAGGGACGATATGCGTCCCTCACAATGAAAGATACCAGAGACAGTACAAACTGTAGGAAGAAATGATAAAGGGGATCCCGGATTCCGAAATTCACGTACCGGAAAAAACTGGAAAGTAATGCTAATAATGATGTTACAAACTTTTTAAAGAATCATATTTGAAATATTAAGCTATTCTAGTATTTTTAATATAATACAGACGGCAAACAATTACGTTTTTATTTACTGTTATGCTTCGTATCCTTACAAACAATTGAGATAAGATAAACAACTATGAGGCTTTCCAAGCCACAATTCAGAAGTATGTTAATTCAGCGCTCCAATTTAAATTAATTATTCCAAACTTTGCGGCGGATAACGCAATGTTGTCTTAATTAGGTCGTACAATCCTACACCTTTGTGCAAAATATGAGATTTATTTATGGTGCTCTGAAATATTTAAGGGAAGTTCAACTATGTTCTCATTTCAAGGGCTTTCCCATGTGACTTCGCTTTTGCAAAGTTAGGACCTATATTCCACGAGAAATTTCATATACTTTGGGATAAATAATAACAATGTTTGTTATTAACCTTTCTTGTTGATTTTATACTCATCACTGTTCATTATCGTATATAAAATAAAATAAAATAAAAATGTATTTATTTCAATAAGTCCATACATGTAAGTTGCCGGGGCTTCCCAGAAAGTAATCAAATGATACTTGTGTTGGGAAACCTCGCTCTTCCTATGTTGCTTAAATTTTAAGACTATCTATTTACTGAATTACAGAGACTACTTTTATAAATATTAAAGAAAATAAAGAAAGAGATAAATAGATGGGTTTCGAGTGATTGTGTACGCAGTGGGTAAATAGCAAACAGGTGTGAGGTGCGGGTGTTCGCGTGTATGTGTGTGTATGCGTGTGCGTGTATGCGTGTGTGTGAGTGAGTGTGTGTGCGCGTGTGTGCGTGAGTGTATATGTGTGTGTGTGTGTGTGTGTGTGTGTGTGTGTGTGTGTGCGGGTGGTAGTCTGAATAGAACACAAATCCCTACTAATTTATTATGAGTTTTATTGTATACATTAAGCATGTATCAGTTTCACGCTAATGTAACCAAGATGTCTTCCACTTCATCATAATTAAGGGTAAGGAGCCATTCAGTTAGATTTTTCTTACACTCATATAGTTGCATGGGGTAAATGTTAAGAATGCGATTAATTTTATTATAAACACGGGGGGCTTGAGAAACATTTTGCCGACTAGCAAAGACTGAACGTGCGGAATATGTAGGGGCAACTATATCATAGCGTCTTTTTTTAAGTTTGGCACGATCGAAAGGTAACGCTTTGTGGTATCTAAGTGTCATGTGTAAGATATAGAGTTTCCTGACGGAGAGAAGCTTAGAAATCGCATACAAGGATTCAGTAGAAAATCTATATGGCTTACAATACATAACTTTAATTAAGGATCTTTGCGCCCGTTCTAGGTCTATAAAGTTCTATATCTATGCCAGATTTAATAAAATTACAGACATCAAAAAAAATATCATTATGGATACCACTAAAATTTAAATGAAGTTCAGACTTTCTTTGCATTTTCTTAGTGTGATTATAAGTATGATACAATTGAACGAAACATAAAAACTTTTACTTAAATAAAAGCTTTAAGTTCATAGATGACTAACATATTGCAGTGTTGTAAACACGAGAACCGTAAGTAATATCAACCAGTGTCGCCACATAGGGTGGCCGCTTTAAAGTCCCCTTTAGTAGACTTTCAGCAATCGAGTGACCGCACGGACCAAGATTTATGTACGGACAATTCACGAGTCATTGCGCGAAAGGCTGAAACTTTCTGGCGGTGGCGATTAAGATTTACAGCGGGACTGGTCCTAAATAACTTGAACGGTTGGGGAACCTACGGATTTTATGTGTGAAATCATTTGGCAATGGATGTTTTAAAGGACATAATATTCGTGTAATAGATGAAGATATATTCAAGTTATGTTATTTTAGAATTAAATAATTTAGAAGGAAATGATAAATTTAAGATAGATAACTTATTGAGTCTTCTACAAAAATTGGTAAAAATGAGATTCGAGTAGTTTTTAAGATATGGAATACTTTTAATTAAATGCTTTTTAAGCTTGTGTCAAAATTACAAAAACGCCAAATGTTGGTCACTTCTACGGAGCCCTTGTGTGTAGATTAAATCGCTCTTGGACGACTTTTATGTAAGTATTTATTTTATTTTTATTAAATGATCTATTAATTTATGTAAGTAAATAAAGATTTTCTATTTTATTTTACACCTCAATAAATCACTAGGTCGTGTAAATTTTATCCCTTTTATATACCTATACTATATACAAAATATTTTACTGTAGCTTATTAATTCACAAGGCCGTAAGAATGAAACAAACAAATTCTTAAATTTACAGCAATTATAACTGGGGATGTGATGTTAGTGGTCAAATGCCAAACAGAAGAATTTTTTAACATATTATTCCTAAATACCTTCCCTTGTTATTAATCAGCAGATGGATTGTTCCATTAACATGTACTACCTAAACGTAGAATGAATTGGATTTCAATTACTTTCAGGCGTACGTGAAAAGGGCGGAGTTAGTTCTATACATCTGAGTCGGGCGACAATATTATAATTGTGTGAAAGATTGGATAGAATTCACGTAACGTTCTGAATCAGTATTTATCCTACGATAAATACGCGATTGGTATAAATATTTTGAAAGAATTTTTAATTATGAGAATCAAAATTCGCTTCTGTTCTTAGGTTGTGGTGACATGATAAGTCTAAAAACCTTGCTAAGCTGCAGATGCAGGATTCAAATTTGTTGCTGTAATGAGGGCGGTGCCTAATCCACTAAACCATCATGACTAATTTTATGATTAATAGTGTTACGACTAAACACGCCAACAAAAGTAGATTCACACCTGCATACCATAAAAACACACTTTATTACCTTTTCGCATTTGGACTTCTTTTGTTTACTTTGTGTTTAAAATTGGTGATTAGAAAACAGTCCATTGTGTATTGTAATCTTTTATGGCAGTCATTCGCCAGGTATGCGGATTTCTAAGAAATTACGTCGACGCTTGCAAGGTAGACATATTGCATTTGTACAGGATAAAACAATGCCCCAATGGAGGGGTGAGGCAGTCGAGAGATAAGCACAAGCGAAGCAAGACGTGTCTACTACATTCGGTAATCTATTTAGTGACGGACTTTGCGCGTGTTATTGAATCGTGCATTACGTTTGGACTGGTTGTATTCAGTTATATTTGTACCTGTGTTATACATGTTTGTATAGTTCTAATAAATTCTGTAATAATTCCAACGGCATTTTAATTCGAGTCCTGCAACTCGTAACAATATTATAAGTATATACATTGTTTTAACTTCTTTCCTTTTAATAGATCTAAATTTGTAAATTTAGCAGATGGTCTGCTAATGTTGCTACTCATAATCTAAAGGAGAACTATAGCTCCATCTGCCATGTAGTGCAAATTTGTAAGCTTTGATTGTTTCTATTAACTTTCACACTAACTTACTCTTATCCATAAACAACTAGCTATACGATAAGGACGAAAACGCGTTATTATACCTCTATAATATTATTTATTAATTTCTAAGTTGCTTGCCCATATTATTATGTATTTAGTCCGGGTCAGCTGTGGTCCCAAGCCGCTGCCACTGGCCGCCCAGTCCATTTGCCTCACAACGTAAGTTACGCACCGTACACGCCTGCCTTTATGCTTTATTCATACAGTTACACAATTTAGGGATGTCAGACGCCATTACGAGTTTTATTTATGCTATGCTATAATAATTGCTCACAAACCTCGTGCCTCGTTTCAATTCCCGCATCCACGGCAGTCTTCATGTCCGTAACACAACAGACAAATAATAAGAGAGTTGCCTGCGGTGGTACGACCTTCTTTTACGAAAACTTATTTATGTGATGAATACATATCTAGACATGTATCCTACGCCTGGTCACGATAGAAGGGATGTACGCATGAAATGTTGGCTTGGCGTGAATTTTTGGCAATGCTGCATCATCAGCTAAAGCGCTTAAGCGGCCATATATGGAGCCTTAAGAAGATGTTGTATATCTGCGCAGTTTAGGGTTGACATTAGGTATAAGGGAGTTTCTTCAAAGAAAATTGCAACTAACACTTTTGAAGCCACTCATGACTGGAAGGCTGCTGCATAGTTCACATAGCGAATTGGCATCGCTATCCAGTGTGGTAATACAGCCAGCCTCTGGGCATGCTTCCATCTGGCAGTGTTGTGGCATATAATCTGTATGTTAACGCGGCAGCCCAGTATTAGGTACTGAACGCGTATCCAAAATGGCGGTGGTAGGATTGCTGGTATGGAAAGAAGGGAGACTAACCTGCGTGCCTCTGGGCTGCACCAACTATGCGTGCTGATCACCAAGTCGTGAGCCTTGCAGCAAATCTTCTGGCTTGTCTCCTTCTTGCGGCCTTCGATTATTATTGGTACACACACGGCGCGGTATAACTGCACTTATATGCAAGTTGTGGCGGAAAAAGATGTGCGGGTTGTCGTACGAGGGTCGACACCAGACTGACTCGTAAAGACGAGCAGTATTAGTACTGCGGTAAGCACGACAAGGATAGTCGTATGGAACGGAAGATGGCGGCTGGGAAAAGGTGATTGGATAACGCGATTAGGAAAAGCGGGTAGTTGTGGAAATAATTTGATAGGATAGGATTTTAAAATAAGCGGCGCGAACATGCCCCCGGCCTAAAAACCAATGGTTTTTAAAAACACTCAAAAAATGGGAGAAGTCGATTAATAAAAAGGTTGAAATAAGCGGTAAAAGAAGCGGGAGTAGACCGAGGGGGGTGGAGGTGTGACTACTGAGTAGGTAACACACAAAGCCGGACGACTGGTCGTTTGTACACGCCAGTAGCCGTTTTTACAGAAGCAACCCTACAGATGCCGTCTTTGCCAGGGTAGGTGGCTACTACGACTCCAAAGGGCCATGAAAGCGGGGGAATATTGTCCGTAACAATGAGGACTTTTGAGCCTAGAGTAATAGGATTTACAGATGTATTCCATTTTCCACGTGATTGCAATAAATGTAAGTATTCTAATTTCCATCGCTTGGAAAATGACTGAATCATTTGATCCAGCAAAGAAAACCGTTTGAGTAGATGCGCAGGTTCGTTATCGACGTTACAGGCAGGCAAATGTTTAAGGGGAACAGACATTAAAAAATGCGCGGGAGTTAAAGCAGTGGGTTCAGAAGGATCCTCACTCAATAATGTTAGCGGGCGGGAATTAATGACACATTCGATTTGTGTCAGAACGGTTAACATTTCTTCATAGGTTAACAGTTGTGTCCCGATGACACGATGGAGGTGCGTTTTAAATGCTTTCACATAAATCTCATACTGTCCTCCGAAGTGAGGACTTCGTGGCGGATTTAATTTCCAAAGAACGCGGTTTGCTGACAATTCATCCGAGAGAGACGTATTAAATTCATCGGAACTTACGAGCGTGTAAACTTCTGACAATGCGTTTTTGGCACCAACAAAGTTCGTTGCATTGTCAGAATACATAACTGACACGGCACCGCGGCGAGCAAGAAACCGTTTGAAAGCGGATAAGAAAGAATTGGTACTTAGATCAGTGGTAAGTTCTACGTGTACTGCGCGTATCACCATGCACACAAATATGCACAAGTAGGCCTTCATTGAACGTACGCCCCGTTTCCTATAAGGAATTATAGATATTGGGCCGCAGTAATCCACAGAAGTGTGAGTAAAAGCCTTTGTGTCATTTACTCGACAAGCGGGTAACTGTCCCATTAATGGGAAGTTAGGTTTAGGTTTAGCTTTGAAACATAAATTACACTTATGAATTACTGTACGAACGATATTACGACAAGATAAAATCCAATATCTTTGTCTAAGAATAGACATAAGAGCCAGAGGGCCCGTGTGACAATTTTTACGATTATAGGAAATTAGCAGTGAAATAACAGGATCCTTTCGTGGTAATAAAATTGGATGTTGTTGATCATATGAAAGATCGGCATTACGGAGACGGCCACCAACTTCCGCCCGATCATGACATACGCGAGTGTGGTATTCGGCCATGCTAAGCCTGCCCTTTTAAAGAAACTGCAAATCGTTCAGAATAAATTCATGCGCAGAGCCGTCGGTGCTCCCCTCTATATGCGTAACGTCGACATCCACCGCGATCTGGAGCTTCCCTCCATCAAAAACTACATTACGTCGCTCTCGCGTAAGTATTTCGATCTAGCGCCGCACCATCGAAATCCCCTCGTCGTGTCCGCGTCCGATTATAAGCCTCGACGAAAGGCTCTCGTGCGACGACCGCGTAACATCCTCACGGACAAGGTCGACGATATCACAAAACGGCTGGCTCGGATCAGCCCGCCCGCGGTTAGGACGGCAGGCTGGCAGGCACCGACAGACAGACACAGACGGCGGCGTCGACGCCGCCAATCACGATCTCTCCACGTCCCCGCGAGGGACGCCAGGAGACACAGCCCCCCCATAGGATAGACTAGGCGTGTTGCTGGGAAGTTTCTTTCGCCGTTTCTTCTCTCCCAGCCATAACATGTTGCGAAACGGCAGTAAGATAGAATAGGCCACCGCGAACCGCCGATCCCGGTCCGCCGGGATCCTTCCTCTTGGGCTTTATATTACCCGTCGCCCGCTCTCAATTAGTGCATTGTGTCGCCCTATGGTGGGCATCATTAGATTCATCCCCCTCTCATGGCAACAGTCCAGCCGAGGTGAAACTCCCTAGGGAGCCCCCTCAAGCAAGTTGCCTCCCGGGCTCGAGCGCCTTCGCTTCGCAAAGGCACTCGCCCCGAAAACCCCGGTAAAGTTGTGAGGTCTTCGGACCAACAACATAAAGTCAAGTCCAAAAAAAAAAAAGGCCACCAACTCTAACTAGCCCGTCTGCGTCTCGAAAGGCACGAACGAGCCTTTGTATCGAGAGGAAGCAGCGTTAATTATTTCGAAGATTTTAATAATTTCATTGGAATGAAAATACCGCAAAACTTTTAAAACTTGCAACTTAGCGTAATGAAGGTCATTATCAGCGGTATAATATTTATTTTGCGGTAATTTATGAAACGATATCTCAAATGACTGTGCGTAAAGCATCAGCCATGAGTAAACGCGGGAGAAAAGATCTACCAGCAGGTTAGAGATCTCGTTATTTGTAAGAGTAGCGGGAAGAGAAATAATATTTTTCGATTCAGGTAAATGACTACCAGCATTGGCTTGTTCGATTGATGTGATTGGCCATGCAGAGGAATCTAGCAACAACCAATCGGGTCCATTGCACTACAATGGATAGGGTTTTACCTAAGCGGGAATTAATTTTGCAACAAACTTCCATTGGGAATATATAACGTGGACTAGCAAGAAGTTAACAGCGGGAATAGCGGTTACAAGTTTAGTAAATTATTTAAATTGAAAAATATAAAATTAGGAAATGCGGATAAAATAACATAAATCAATTATTAAATTTATAAATAAATAAATTCTGAATATGTTATTCAATTATTGCGCTGTAAGCTACGCGCAACTGCGTTGTGATACGGTTTTAATTGAAAGTTTTCGATGTTCTAAAAGAATAGCCAAAAGTGGCAGCGGATTCGCGGTAAAATGGCAACGCCGCAAAATAACGCCCTGCACAATTACGGAGAAAGTTGTTGTTTATAAAAGTCTTTCGTTTTCGAGACCAGTGGGACAAAATCGGAGTATAACTTATTTCCTCACGTTGCCACAATTTCTGAGGCGGTTGACGTAAAGGCGGTTTCTCTACAAACGAGCAGAGTGATATATGTGCGGGAGAGCTATTAAGAAGAGCGATATCGGTGTCAGTATGACACGGGTCATGCGGGGCAGCAGCGACGGGGGCGTTTCCAATGATGATGTAGCCAAAAATAGTTTCAAAAGCGGTTGGTGTACCAGGTGGACCCGAGAAGCGGCCTGATAGTAAGATATCAGCAAACAAAGATGCCCCAATGAGAAGGTCTATTTCCGCAGGCGATGAAAAGTTGTCATCGGCCATCGGTAAACCGTCGATGTACGAAAGATGCGAAGTATCGACTTCAACAGAAGGGAGGTTGTCTGTAATGCGGTCAATTATAAGTGCGTCTAAAGAAATAAAATTACTATTAAATCGCGAAACTATTGTCATAGAAGTTTGCCCCATAATTCGGTTCTTTGTAGACCCTATACCCTTTACAACATTGTTAGAAACTTTATTGTAATTTAGGTTTAGTTTATTAAAACATTTCGCGGTTAAAAAGTTGCTTTGAGACGCGGAGTCTACTAACGCGCGTAATACATGCCGTTTATTATTAGAGTCCATCGCGTATACTTGTACCGTGCCGAGTAAACAAGTTGTATTATTTTGTGTTATAGATATTGGTCGTGTATTGCATAGCGATACATTTTGTTGCGCGGACAAACAAGCTTTTTTTTTTTATTGGACTTGACTTTATGTTGTTGGTCCGAAGACCTCACAACTTTACCGGGGTTTTCGGGGCGAGTGCCTTTGCGAAGCGAAGGCGCTCGAGCCCGGGAGGCAACTTGCTCGAGGGGGCTCCCTAGGGAGTTTCACCTCGGCTGGACTGTTGCCATGAGAGGGGGATGAATCTAATGATGCCCACCATAGGGCGACACAATGCACTAATTGAGAGCGGGCGACGGGTAATATAAAGCCCGAGAGGAAGGATCCCGGCGGACCGGGATCGGCGGTTCGCGGTGGCCTATACTATCTTACTGCCGTTTCGCAACGTGTTATGGCTGGGAGAGAAGAAACGGCGAAAGAAACTTCCCAGCAACACGCCTAGTCTATCCTATGGGGGGCTGTGTCTCCCGGCGTCCCTCGCGGGGACGTGGAGAGATCGTAATTGGCGGCGTCGACGCCGCCGTCTGTGTCTGTCTGTCGGTGCCTGCCAGCCTGCCGTCCTAACCGTGGGCGGGCTGATCCGAGCCAGCCGTTTTGTGATATCGTCGACCTTGTCCATGAGGATGTTACGCGGTCGTCGCACGAGAGCCTTTCGTCGAGGCTTATAATCGGACGCGGACACGACGAGGGGATTTCGATGGTGCGGCGCTAGATCGAAATACTTACGCGAGAGCGACGTAATGTAGTTTTTGATGGAGGGAAGCTCCAGATCGCGGTGGATGTCGACGTTACGCATATAGAGGGGAGCACCGACGGCTCTGCGCATGAATTTATTCTGAACGATTTGCAGTTTCTTTAAAAGGGCAGGCTTGGCATGGCCGAATACCACACTCGCGTATGTCATGATCGGGCGGATGCATGTTTTATATAGAGTAAGCTTGTGTCTGAGGGACATTTTGCTTCGTTTATCTATCATGGGTGCTAGACGACCCATCACAAATCGCGCTCTATTCCGGACTATAGTGATATGCTCGTTGAAGCGCAAGTTCTGATCTAGGGTGACACCCAGGTATTTGGTGTACTTTGCCCAGGGGATCTCTTGTTCGTAGAGCGAGATGGCTTTTAAGCGAAGGCAAGCGCGTTTGGGAGAGCGAAGCGTGCCCGGGGAAAAGAACATTGCTGCGCTTTTCTCCGGGTTTACCTCTATCCTCCATTTGCGAAACCATTCGCCTAGCTCTGTTACAGCTACCTGTAGCCGGACGCAAGCCATTTGTCGGTTGTGATCTGATGTATAGAGTGCGGTGTCATCCGCGAAGAGGGCCAACTCTACATCTGGAGTTTTTGGGATGTCGCTGGTGTACAGCGTGAAGAGTAGTGGAGATAGTGCCGAGCCCTGTGGTACACCGGCTGTGAGTGGGTGAGGGACGAGCGTGTTCCCTCCACTCGAAAACGGAAGCTACGGCCTAGGAGGAAGTCTCGCAAGATGAGCACGAGTCTGTCTGGTACACCGAACTGGTACAGCTTGTAAATCAAACCGTTATGCCAGACCTTGTCGAAGGCCTTAGCTACGTCAAGGAACAGTGCGGCTGTTCCTATAGGGCGACGAGGGCGATGGGCAAAGTGGGATAGTATGTGCTCCGTGATGCGGTGCACCTGTTGGACGCATGAGTGTCTGGCACGGAATCCAAACTGCTCATCGGGTAGTAGATGTTTGCTGATGGCAAAATCTCTTAGTCTAGAGAGGATGACCCTCTCGTAAAGCTTGCTGAGTGTGCTCAGTAGGCTGATTGGGCGGTAGCTGGACGGTTTATTAGCCGGTTTTCCAGGCTTGTGAATACCGATGACGTCTGCTTCCTTCCAGATCGCGGGGAAAGAGCAGTTTGTTATGGCGGCATTGAAGATGCTCACTAAGATTATAATCAAGTGGCCGGGGAGGAGTTTTAACACGCGATTGTTAATGCCATCGATCCCTGGGGCCTTTCGTGGTTTGAGGACTTGATCAGATCTTGCACTTCTTCCACCGTGACTGGGTCGAGTGTGGTTTCCGCTGGTAAGGAGGATCTACGTTCAACCTCGGAGTCCACCTCCGTCAGGTGTGACTGGTCGACGTTTTGTGTAGTGGGGGAGCATTGAAGCTCTAGACTCTGAGCAAGGCATTCGGCTTTCTCCTCATCATCGAACGCCTCGGTGTTGTCGGCTCTTTCTAGCGCGGGTATGACAGTGAGGGTATCTGATTTGAGAGCTCTAGCCAGCTTCCAGTACGCCTGGTGAGTTGGTTCGATATCTCTCAACGTTCTGTCCCAACGTTGTTCCCTGACTTCCCGGATACGTAGTTTGACCTCGCGCTCTAGTTGGCGGAGTCGGACTCTGTTGTCTTCGGTGGGATATCTGTCGTGAGCTCTGGAGGCGGCTCTCTTTTCCCTCAGCAGTACCCTCACTTCGTCCGGCAGGCATAAGTGGCGGTCATTCTCCACTGGCACCTGTCTGGACGAGTTCCGCAATGCGGATTGAAGGTGGCTGGTGAGGGCCTCGATCGCCGTCTCCGTGTCTTGGTGGGATTCGATGTGGTCCGGGATGCGGTCCAGGTCTTGTGATTCGGTTGCCTTGAGGAGGTCCCAAAGTCTCAACCAGTCCACAGAGGTCCTAGTTTCAGATGTCTGGTCCGTCTGTTGTCCTAATTTGAGGATAACCGGGCGATGGTCCGAGTCTATATCGTCCATCGTTTCGATCGAATGGAACTGAAGAGTTACGCCCTCAGTAATGCTAGGTCGAGAGTGTTTGGGGTCCCCAGTCGCGGTTGGGGGTATCGTGTGGGGTCATGGGAGTTATTATATCAAACAAAAGATTGTCTGATATATTTATTAGGGCTCTGCCATTGGGGTTAGTGGTATTGCAATTCCACTGTTCGTGTTTACAATTCAGATCTCCGGCTATTATAACAGCTGGGCCTAAGTTGAATAGGGCTTCTAGGTCTTTCTTAATAAGGGTTTTCTGGCACGCGAGGTATGTTGAGACTATGACTAGAGGTTGGTGGCCAGTCATTGCTAGTCTGCAGGCGGATACCTCCATACCTACTAGTGGTGGGGTGACTAGAGGCATGCAGTGTAGAGATCTTCTGAAATAGATCAGGTGCCGCCACCACGGCCTATCCTGTCATGTCTAGTGACCCGATAGTTAGAGATCTTTGGATCTCTTTCACTCGGTTTCAGGAAGGTCTCCTGCACTAGTAGTATATCTACTTGATTGGTAACCAGGAAGTCATGGACCAAGTCGCGCTGGTTTCGAAGGCCGTTGGCGTTATAAGTCGCCAGAGTCAATGAGCGTGGTTTATTTCTACCTACATGCGCCATTTGTTACCGGTAACAATAATTTAACTAGGTTGTTTAGTTATAACGACCTAAGTACCTGGAGGAGGTACGCGTGATCCATTTCGATCACGAGTTGATCCCGGAGGGAGGGTTGATCAGACTCTGCAACTTGTCTTAGTTTTCGAGCCAAGAGTTGGACCTCTGCTGGGTCGAAAGGCAAGTTCTTGGCGAATTTAGTCGCCAAGGCTAAGTCCTCCGCTAAAGAGTGGTGGGGTGACGGCCCAGAAGGTGCTTTTAAAATGGGGGCGGGGGCAGGGGTTGCTTGGGGTAGGCCGGCCAAAATTGGGGCGCGCGTCCTTAGTGGAGGAACGCTTCCGTCGTGGGAAGACCCGTCCAGTGATTTACCACTGGAGGGGGCCGCCACGAATGCGGGTTTATTCGGCACTTTTCTAGTGCCTTTTGGGCGTTGCCCTTTCCGAACTTACGTTTGGGTCGGGGGCGGCAGGACAGCCTCTGTAGTTAGCGGGGTGACCCGCTTGGCCGCAGAGAATGCAGCTCGGTGGCTCCGGGGAGTCCCGGGTGCGTGTGCACTCCGAGGTCCCGGGGTCGCCCAGGCACTTGACGCACCTGGGACGGGATTGACAATGTAGGGCAGAGTGCCCATAAAGTTGGCAACGATGACACTGCCGCAGTGTATGTTTTTCGTGTGGGCGTTCCACACGAAGGCCAGAGAGGCCACAGACCTTCTCAAGTTCGAAGATCTTTTCCCCTCTGGGGAGAGGTCGAGGACAACCAATACTAGGTTTAGAGGAGACTTTGTTGCGTCGCCTCTGTGCATACGGTGCACTTCGTGCACCGGTACAGCTTGGGACTTAAGGTCCTCGAGAATGTAGGAACACTCGATTTCCTGTGGGAGTCCGCGGATTACAGCCCGAAGGCGTTTTTCTTCCGGCAGGGCATAAGTGTAGTAACCGATTTTACGGTCACATAACAAGGATGTTAGGGAGCGGTGGTCACTTGAAGACGTGACCATAACTTTGATGCTGTGTTGGGTATCACGGGCTTCTTTTATAGAGATTGCCTTACCTGGCAGCTCCTTAGCGAGTTGAAGCCAATGGGCTTTCTCGCGGATGATCAGGGGTGGCGGCGGGCGCTGTGAAGGTGCCGCTGTTGGTTTTGTGGCCGCAGTGGGAGCGGGGTTGGGGGGGACCTCCCTCTGGGTCTTTCGTTTTTTGGTACGATTGACGGTTATGAAACCGTCATCGTCCTCGCGGTTTAAGGGGATGTTCGCGGGAGGCGCGACATCCATGGGGGTGATTTTATCAGCCGGTGGAAGAGGGGCATCCCTGAGGTATTGCGGACCGTCAGGAGATAATTCGATTTCTCGACGAGAATCGATTACGCGGTGTATGGGCGATCGCGAACGCGATGTCGTCGAGCTCGCGGAGCTCGATCGCGGTTGTCCCGACGCGGAACCGCGAGAAAACGAGGCGCGTGATTTTGGTGCCACACGGTGGGCATCGTTGAGCGGGGGTGCGGGCGGCGGGCGCACCGGTAACACGGCGGGTACGGATGCGGGGGGCGCGGGGGGCGCGGGCGCTAAGGCAGAGCGCAGGTGGTCAGCGATAAGCGCGGTGGCGGGGGTCGCGGGGGGTGCGGTGGTCGCGGCAGATGCGGGTGCGGGGCCCCTTGCACGTGTAACTTGCAGGACACGGGTTTCTCGGAATTAAGTTCCGAGATAACGGACGCCATTGATTGGGACTCCGGAGTCCTCAAATATTGGTCGAGCGCTTGAGGGAATTGCTGTCGTAAAAACGACAGGAAACCCTCCAACTGCAATGGAGAGAGCTCCACGCCGTCCATTGTCCCTGAGGGGGACGAACGATTTGGTGGAAAAACCACCTGATGACGCACTTTTCACTGCACTGTCACAGAAAAAAAACAGATCGACCGGGTGAACGAACGAACACAACGAACACGAATAACGGACAGCCGAGGCGGAGCGAGAGACGTGCGCGCGCGACGAACGACAACGGGCGAATGGGACAAACAAGCGCGGGTCTCATCCACTCTTATAGAGGGGCGAGGGAGGCGCGCGGGAGCGGTAAGGTGCGGCGGCGAAGCTGTAGGAGCATGCGCAAATGGTGGATGCGCCAGCGCATGAGCACGCGATGGCGAAGTGGTAACAGCGCGGGCGCTCGGTGGCGAGCGATCTCGGTGGCGCGGGCGGTCATCTTGAGGCGACGGCGATGACGGAGGTTTACGGCACAACATTGAATGATGTTTACATTCACAATATCGACATTTAAATTTGGATTTACAGGAAGTATTACTGTGGCTTACGCTTAAACAATTAGTACACCCTCTTGAATTTTTTATAAAATTAAATCTTTCATTAATAGAAAGTTTTTCAAACGCGGGACAACGATATAAATTAAAATGATTAGATTGTTTGCAAAGCGGGCAATGCGTCGTATATGACGTCACAAAAGAATGCGTCGATTTAGGAATACTGGTTTTATATGTGTCACTACTACGGGACTGAGTAGATGGCATCGTGCGTTCCAATACCTTACTTTGTTCGCGGATAAATTTAATAAGGTCATTGTAGGTAGGCATCGATTCTCCCCTATTATGCATCTCAAACGATCTTGCGGTATTTAAATCTATTTTCTTCAACGCTAATTGCAAAATAATAAAGTCAGATAAGTCATTTAATTTTAAAGACTTTAAACTCGATACTGCGGTACAAAATTTATCTAAAAACATGTCAAGATTTTTACTAGAGGCGGTGTTAAAACTTTTAAATTCAAACATTTGATCCAAGTATGCGGCGGCCAAACTGCGCTTATCATCATATTTGTCGACCAATGTTTGCCATATCATGTTGTAGTTGTCGCCGTTTGGTACGATTCCGGTACAAACTGAAAGTGCCCGGCCCGACAGCTTATTTATTAAATATTGTACGCGTTCATGATCAGTGAGATCGGGATTTTCATGTATTGTCCTTTTGAAGGACTCGTAAAATACTGGCCATTTAAAAGGGTTGCCATCAAACCCCATAAGCTCGAGTTCGGGTAAACGTATAGACTTACGTTGAGAATTAGCGTTAGAAATCATGGTTTCTGGTTGGTGTGAAACCGATTGAAACTTATCATGGATAAATTTACAGCGGCAGTACATGTCTTCAAAAGAATTGAGACTTTGGTAATTGACCTCATATTTAGGATCCAAGGTCAACTCCACAACATTTAATTGATCTACTATGTCGGTAAAATCTGAATGTAGACGTTCAATAGATACCATTCCGTATAGAAATAATTCTCTCTCGGAATCATCATCTGCGACATTTAACGAGCGGTTATAAAGTTCTTGCATGCGGGAAAATATGACGTCACGTCTTGCAGTTAACGTCAATCGTTGTATTTGAAATTTATCAAGGGACTGCGCATCTTCGAATACTTCTTTTCGCTTAGAAGTCATTTTTGAGTATTTAAATTTAAAAGATTAGAAACTTTAAGAAAAGCCGAAGTTATGCCTGCAACACGAGTATACGAAACAAGAGCGGTGCGCGGCCGGTCAAATGAATGATCGAATGAATGAACGATACGTTACTATAAAATATCACTGTTTACATTTAAAATGAATTTAATTTAAAAATCCACTTATTTAACGCAATCAAGGGAAGCGGAATACGAAATATGTATGTTTAATGCGAAATAAAGACGTTGATAAAGGTGAAAAGATACGTAAAATATTACGGTGACGAAATAAAGCGGTAGAAAATGAGGGTCAAAAAGGGAACCAAAGGGGATGATTACGGTTCAAAAGGAACCAAAAAATGATCCTGGTTCGAATGGACCAAAAAAAATGTTAACGCGGCAGCCCAGTATTAGGTACTGAACGCGTATCCAAAATGGCGGTGGTAGGATTGCTGGTATGGAAAGAAGGGAGACTAACCTGCGTGCCTCTGGGCTGCACCAACTATGCGTGCTGATCACCAAGTCGTGAGCCTTGCAGCAAATCTTCTGGCTTGTCTCCTTCTTGCGGCCTTCGATTATTATTGGTACACACACGGCGCGGTATAACTGCACTTATATGCAAGTTGTGGCGGAAAAAGATGTGCGGGTTGTCGTACGAGGGTCGACACCAGACTGACTCGTAAAGACGAGCAGTATTAGTACTGCGGTAAGCACGACAAGGATAGTCGTATGGAACGGAAGATGGCGGCTGGGAAAAGGTGATTGGATAACGCGATTAGGAAAAGCGGGTAGTTGTGGAAATAATTTGATAGGATAGGATTTTAAAATAAGCGGCGCGAACACTGTATTTAATTTCACCTACTTCTATTGTTCTCTTTTAAGATTTAGTTTTGTTTCTTAGTTTAATTTACTTCGTTAGTATTTTCTACGAGTACTAAGAAGTTTTAAACAATGAAACGACAAGAAATGACATACCTTTTAACGAATCTAGTCATGTAGGGGAATATGATCATTCAAAGAGCGTTTCAGATTTACGAATTTTATTGGGCGTTTGTTATCCTAGTATTATTTGCTGCAAGACCAACCCTAGGCAGCAAAGCAATGCAACAACGTCCATCAAACGTCTTCCCGGATTGTCGAGGTAATTAATCATGCCGTGAAAGTGACCGGGGTTACTTACGCCGAACAGTTTTCTTTTGTTCTACTATTTCACAAAACGATTTTTGCTTGTGTATTTAGAACTGGTAGTTTTCGACTTTCAATTATACTCTTTTTTCAATCAACAAAGGCAAATATAATTCTTTTGAACTTTTTGTTCGCACTTAAGAAATTATTGATTTGAAAAGCCCGAAAAAACTAGTCGTTAGTGAATGAATCAAATGGAAGAAGACTAGAAATAATAGTTTCCCAGATAAAAGCTCATCTCTGTAAAGCTTATAATTCTTATATACTCGGATCGAGCCACTGGTCTTCTTTAATTTTTTGATATTTTCTAGAGAAAATTCTTAAATAAAATTGGTTCATCTACTATATAGAATTTAGGGCCCTTCCATTTTTAAGTATTATACTTGACGATCGTCATTACTAACATTCAGCCTCTACCAACTCTGCCAGCCATACTGTGATATATACTTACCCTGAATATATATACATCTATACAGATAAATAAAATTGAACTGTCTTTTTGTAATGTCAAAATAACAGTTTTTTTACTAAATGCATATGACAGTATATGGTACAATCAAAAATCATTTTTTTTAATTCTGTCTTTCTGTCTGTCTGAATGTTTCGGCTAATCTCTGAAATGACCGATGTTGACGGAACTTTCATTGGTAGATAGTTGATATTATAAAGAGGAACTTAGGTTACTTTTAAAATAAGGGTTTCCCGAAAAAAAATTCCACGTGGACGAAGTTGCGGGCACAGCTAGTAATAATTAATAACACGGGTGAATATCATTTGCTTGTTATATATTGTCATAATTTTTTTCTGGTATTTCATTTATTTTGTGTTAACTAATAATTATCGATAATATTAAGTCTATATTTATTTAAAAACAATTATTATTACTAAAAATGTATTCACACTAATCCCGGATTTTATTATTCCATCACCAGATAATCGTTATCCGTCGTCAAAATTATAACCTGACTGAATAAAAAAAACTCGTTTGACACACATTATGACGCGCAATTGAGATTTTAATTTTTGTCGTGTTATCCCATGAATAATTTTTATCTGGCGATTGAGAAATCGGCCCTTAATTAAAAGAAAATGACTGCTTTATTAAGGATTTAATGATCTTATTGACATTACAATGATATTATATCCTTGATGAAATATTTACAGATGATTTAAATCGTTTGAATAGATTGATCCGCTCCACACGACATCATTATACCCAATTGGGTTTTTAATGTTATTACTTCTAAAAGTAAGATTAACAGAGAAAATCTATTAGAAACTTCTATTATTGTATACTAGCTGATGCCCGCGACTATGTCCACGTGGTGCGGTTTTTTAACTATCCCACGGGAACTCTTTAATTTTTCGGGATCAAAACTATCCTATATGTTGACCAGAGTCAGGGATATAAGCTACCACCATACAAAATTTCATTTAAATCGGGCTTGTCGTTTCGGAGATTAGCCGGTACAAACAGAAAGACAGAGAAACAAAAAATTTGAAAAAAATCTAAATTAGTTCTATTTCACTTCTTACACCCCCCTGACTCGGTTTTTAGCATTTTTTTTCACTGTACAGAAATTTGACCTATACAATTTTATTATATGTATAGATATGTAAGTATAAGAAACATATACAAAACTGCTATTTGTTCTGTGATAACATCAATGCGATATTATTATTGTTAGAAATTTCGTACATAAGTAATAATGAATTGCCGACGTGTTTATCTTTTGTTAAGTAAACATTAACTCGATGTTGATAGGGGTAAGCATTTGAGTTTTGTTTTGCTTGTTCAGTAGTATATTGTTATTTATTGATACTATTTGGATTTTGCTTAGCTTTGGAGGAGTAAATTTCTGACTGATTAATGGCCGGTTTCTAAATATTACTGTTCATATACTTGCCTTACCACATCGGTTGAATTTTGACATTACTTTTGTGAAGCTTATGTAAAATTTTAACCGACAGTAACGGGCCAAATATGATCATCTGACACCCTCTATTACGGAAAGAAGAGATTGTAGGTATATATATAATATCTGTCACATTTTTATATGGTGGTTTGGCATGTTACATACAGCCGTAATCTCAATGTGAAGGTTTCCTTACGATTCCATAAGGATCCAAAATTAAGTTAATGGAACAATACGAGTACATCGTACATGAGTTGAGTACTCTACCACCGAGCTAGCAGTTGATTAGTTAAGATGAACAAATGTAAATAGCAAATACGGAAATGCTCTGAATTTAATATGATTAACAAAATCTATACTAATATTACAAAGAGGAAAGATGTGATTGTTTGTTTGTTTGCATTGAATAAGCTCCAAAAGTACAGAATCGATTTGAAAAATTCTTTTACTGTTGTCAAGCTATCCCCGGGTGACATAGGTTATATTAAATTTTCAAAAAATTAGGGATTCTTGCTAAAACTCCAATATAACCCAAGGTGTAAAAAAATACCTAAAATCGCGTGCGCTGCGAAAACTATTGATGATAGAATAAAAGAATGTACTACGACTTTGCAGAACACATCATTATTTACAAAAAGTGACGCGACAGCAAATGTCTAACTATTATAGTTATGCCACAATAAATGCTCTTTTATTTTAAAAAATTAATTGAAATGCCGCGGCTACAAAAGCTCTTTATTTGTATCTTGGTATTATCCATATCATACATACATCCTTATCAAAATAAATTATCAAAATGCTTCAATACCTTTATATAACTTTTTGAATTGTTCAATTCGGACATTCCATTCGAAAGATATCACGAGTTTAAAAATGTAAGTATTAGAAAAAAGTTGCGTGGTCGCCGCTCACCCTGCTTGGCTAATTAGGCAGCACCTTATGCGATGTAGGCGTCACTGGGGTACGAGCCGTACAGGAGGGGAAATATTTTGAATTCGCTTAGTAGATAATTGAACTCAACAAAAAAGTTATGTTTAGATACTCGTGCGAAGCCGGGGCGGACCGCTAGTTGTTTAAAAATGGAAAGTGCTTAAAGAAACTTTATTCGTGACATTTATTTTTTCCACATGTCACCTTTTGAACTAAATTTCGTGCTAAATTTCTAGTAAACGTAATATTATGATCAATCCCATTTACAGTGTAATATAATTATAATATCTCTATCTCCAGTGTCATTAATATATTTCAAAAGCACTAACACATTCTACAGTATGGCATTTGAGTACGTTATCGTAAACAATACAAATAATCATTTATCAGGTATCCATTCATGTGTTGCTTGCTCTCCCCATCGCTGAATAGTGATCGTTCACGCCATGGAAAATTACGAACAATATGTTTTATGCTTTAGTAAATACTGTTAAAATATTATTAACTAGGGAACTTTACGCGCCGTACATAGCTCGCTTCTAATGCTTGAAATCTGTAACAATTGACAGAATTTAAATTCGACGCGGAACTAATTTCGTAGTCGGAGCTACTATAGAATTCCACAGCAGACGTTACAACAAATTTTGCGGAAAAAATCGCATCGAAATATTCATCGCGTGCGCATGGCCTTATTGTTTCGGTGATCTTGTTGATCTGCGTCTCGTTCCAGTAACATTAGTTTAAATCATGACCAGAAATGCATGCGGCGGTAAGGTACTTTTTCTCAAATATTTATAAGAAGATTGTTGCACATTTTGGAGGAGGGGAACATCATGAAAAAACCTTACATATCAAGATAACCGGTGTGTGAAACCAATCTGCCTTGGACAAGCGTTGCCGATTCCGTTCTCCTCCATAAATCGGAAAGACAGAGCCCAAGAGTACAACATTTATGGGCTGGTATTGTATAGTTTTTGCAATCCTAGAGAGCGAAGGGGTTGAATAAGGACATGTTCATTGAGATACCCGCTTTTGGTCTCATGCACACACAATGTTTATCACAACTCACAACTAAAGCTCGTCCCCCTTCGTGAATTACAGAAAGTATTATATTAGGCATACATTGCGTAAATAAGAGTATTAACAGCCTCTTGAAGTTGAAGAAAGTAGACATATACACTTCTTTTAATAAATTTAAGATATAAAAAATATATAATCGTAAACCCAGTGTTTTGATTTTGCAAAGTACTCGCTTATTACACTACTAAGAATTGATAGGTGATACTCTGAAAGGTAATCAACAGTCTTGTATTACTTGCCCCCTTCGGAGTCTAAGTATGTCATTATTATTCAATTACCTTAAGAAATGTTATACTGTTATAAAACAAAAAGTTATTATTTAAAACAAATGATTGGAACCAGAATATTTTTTTAATTTTTTATTGCATTAGTTCAGCAGACAGGCAGACGGCCCGCTTGATGGAAAGCTGTTACCATCGTCTATGGACATTTGCAACACCAAAGGTGCTACAAATGCGCTGCTGCTCTCTTAAGGGAGACTGGAACCTGGCCACTAATGCCGGAACACAACTCAAAGTTCTCATGGCGGCATACTCTAGACCAGGGGTGGTAGCCATCCAGTCGGGCAAATGCCCTACCACCTGGCTGTGTGTTGTTTAGTCGCCTCTTACGACAGGCCGCAGGAAATTGTATTCTTTCTCTGTTCCTGAACGGATATAGTATATGCATAAAATAAAGATGGCATGGAATTAATAAGTGTTGTAATAATGCATAACCTGTTTCGTAGTTAAGGAGTGAAAACGTCAAAAATAAACTCACAGTCACATTTATAATATTAGTTAGGATAAGCAATTAAAAGTATTTTTTGAGGGATTTTTAAATATGTATATTAAAAAAAATTATGTCCGAAAAGGCCGTTGAGAAGTTTTAGACTAAGGCATTGCGAACAGGAGTGTTTTGTTATTCAAATATGTATTGTATATAAAGAGTTGACTATTAATACTCGACCTCGTCCCCTTAAGTCTGCACCAAGAAATACAAACATACATGAACTCAACGAACTGTTTATGAAAATATAGATATTTCTTGTCAAGATCGTACTTTATACTTAATCACTCTGAAATTGACCGCTGAGGTATCTCAAGGACATATGCGTCACTCTCATTGGCTCCTTATGATGAAGAATCTTACATTAATCTTATCAAAGATTTTACAGAAATGTTATTAATTATAAATCTATAAGCCACTTTTATTGAAATCAGTTTTAATTTATTATTCTCCTTTTTTATATACATTTACAAAGTTAGATATATTATTGGCACATACAGTGTCTCTACAATATACGATTGTCAAATACATTTCATTAATACTATGGGATTTTAGTTTAATATTTGGTTTAAACCCATTATGACATCTGTTTCAAATACTTACTGAAGTTACAAAATAGCTTTGAGGTTTGAAATCGAATGTTGAATATATTTTAAAGTTTGAATTAATGATTATATTATTAAATCTCTGTCGAACATTGTTATTGGAAATATAATTTAGTTCGAGTATATTACATGATAAAAGATATTTACATAATTACCGCCACTTCATTCGTGTGGAACGTGCGAGCTTTGTCGTCATAATTATCTTCTAAACCCTGTAAAATATTGAAATGAAATATACATAAATATTTAACATAACATTTCTGTTTTAGACTCTAAACTTTGTATATAAATCCATTAAGCCATTTCGGTGCATATTCGGGACAAGCTTTCAGTCAAATTGAGAGACAAAACTTTTAAAAACGAGTAATCGTTTAAGATCTCATTCTCAGGTAGCATTAGATGAGATAGCGATTAAATGCGATTCTGTCTATACTAATAAGGGAACAGTTTCACATGTGTTTATTACGAAAAAGCTTTAACAATTTTGTTTTTATTTTTCTATTTAAATGAGTTAATGAAATTGGCTACTAGTCTTATATTTTGTTCAAAACTTTGGAAGCCTAAATCTATTAGTAAATTAAAATTATAATAAATAAATAATAATTGGCACTCAAACACACGTTGTTATTCCCCAAATTAAGCGAGTTACGCTTTTGTTATGGATAGTATACAACGGATTACTCTGGAGCCGATCCCAGACACCCAGTCCAGAGTAAATAACGGAGGAAATTCGTTTCCGAAATTAACCATACCAGGAATCGAAGTCGGAGCCTCTGCGTTGAAGTGACATAGGTCGGCAGAAGTTTAGCCCACTCAACCACAAAAGCCGCTAGAATTAAAGTGGTACACAATATTTTTGCTGAACGATTGAAAAAAACCATACAAAACGAATTGAACCTTGACATTATCACATCATTATGTTTACAATAAAAACGAAACCATTATACAAATGCCATGTCCTTTATATAGCCTGGGCAAGAATGTGGTGAATCACTCGTACTACGCAATAGTAGTACTTATACATAACTAAGGATTTTCCGGCAGCTTTGACCACGTAAGCTTTGATTCTGTAAATTGGCTCTAAACAAAAAGTACGTGATAGAAATGTCTACTGAAAGTAATTTTTAAGAGCTAGTAACAACAAGGAATAGCATATACCCAATAATTAATGTGTGTTGGACCACGCACAGTTTTGTAACCGTAACAGAGGGCCGCTGTCTACGGGGGTATCAGTGGACCTTTACCTCGGCTGTACGCAGTGTTGCAGCCCTACTTCCCTGGGTTGTATCAATATTGCACACTAGGACGTCACGGTGCAGTAACTCTGTTCTAGATCTCGTGGTGTTCTTATATAAAGTGTTTTCTCAGGTAGGCAGGCAGGTAGGTTTAGTGGGTAGTTTGTCGGCTCTCCCTTCATTGGGTGAGGTACCGGTCCCATACGAGAGTACCACACGCACTCGTGCAGGCGGCACTAGGCGCTGCATTGGCCTTCCCCCGCATTCATGGCCTGAGTGTGTGTCGCAAGAAAAGGCAGACCACTGGGTTATCAAAAAAAAACGTAGTTTTGTAGAGTTGACAACTTTTTTTAATAAACGGACCTCTGTTTTCATTATTTGGCTACGCAGCTACAGGATCATTACACTTAATTTAAAATACTCCATATACCAAAAACTACTAAACGGATATTGTTCAAACCAATTTTCCTTTAAATTGTTTTTAACATCTACCAACATAATTTTTTTTCGAAATTTTCCATTTTGTATTAAAAAGTTTAGGGAGAGGACACTTTTACAGACTTTAGAAGCAAATTGTCTTGCCAACTCAATAGTTATATAATTTGCTTGCCCTAATAAAATTTTATGTAAATCAATATTTACATAAAATTCCATTAGGCCATCGTTAGACAACTAATGATATCATACACGACTCACACGAGTAAATACACTAACATTTTTTCAGCCGTCATTTAATATATGGCGACGACCCCTAATTTTTTGACTATTTCATTATGACCATTATGTGGCACCGTGTAGACTGTAGATTAAATATTACTCTTACATTTTATCTATATAGACCAAGTAGTTTTCGAGAAAAATGAGTATAATATAATGACGGACGGACAGACATAAGTATTTCGCACAAGGATTCCGTTTTTGCCAAAATTTTCGGCACTCTAAAAATATATATAACTCTGACAATATCCTCAATACTAGATATTTTTGGTTTGGTATAAAAATATCCTTTTAAACTTTTAAATAATAAAATGTCAAAAATGGAGAAAATTTTGTACATCCTCAAGCTAAGCAAGTTACGCTTTTGTTATGGGATACAATATGTATAATATACAACGGATCATTCTGGGGTCGATCCCAGACACCCAGATCATTAAATATAAATAACGAAAATTTCGTTTACGTAATTTACCTTGCCAGGGATCGAACCCAAAGCCCCTGCGTTGCAGTGAGTTAGACCCGCTAAGGCTTGCCCACTCAACCACAGAAACTGACACAATTAACTAACTGTGACACCATCTACTCTAGGAGTATTAGTAGTGTTAAGGAGCATTTCTAAATACATAATGTTTTTACTAAGATATCGTCAGTCCTAGTATTCATCTTCTATAGTATCATTCAAGTTATTAACTATTAACTAGAAATTTAGTTCTATCAAATTTTAGAAAATACAACAAATTAAATTTGACCTAACACGTACTCCAAACCACTTGGTCTAGACAAGGCAATTAAGAAACTTCCTGGCCTGCAAGTCTGTATCAGCGATTTATTTACATTGAGTTTATATTGCTTCTAGGTATCGCCTACGTGCTGTTTAAACAAGATCACTGTTTCTATACGCAAACCAGATAATCAATTATACACGGATAATCGATCTTATATTATGTCACTTTTTCGACTGCATTTTGTGGAAATTGATAATTTGTGTGGGGAATCAATGTCTAGTCATGCCAGCTTTGCTAAGTCTGGTAAAATAGTAGGTCTAAAACATTGGTTTATCCTCGTGAGAACGAGGTGAAAAAATGTTTGCTTTTTAGTTTAGAAGCCAGGGTTCGAAGCGTATGCTCCAGAAGCAACAGGGATTTAACGCTGACGTTAATTATTTGAGATATAGTTTAGAATATTAAAAGACCTAACTTGAATAAATACTCACGAAAATTCGTAAAAGATGGCTATAAAACTCAAAACTATTATATTATGTTTATAAGGTTTTGTTCTTCTTTTAAGTACTGACTGTTTTGGCAAAAAAAAGCACATAAAATTTGAAAATATATAATTAAAAAAATTAATACAAACTCAAGCAATTTTTTTCAATATCTAGATCGCTAATATAAAGGCCCTTTTGTATCTAAAGTGCTAAGATAGTTAATATATTTTAAAGTGAAATTAAAAGCTTGCCTGACTTGTCTCACAGCATCTTGGTTCCGTGTAAAATACGTCTCAGCCGAGCACTTAAGAGGCAATGTCGTAATTAATTATGCAACGATACCACCACGGATATACAGAAAACTGAAAGAACTAAATATTTTTAAAATAGTATCTTCTTAAATTTGAATTAAATTCTTTATACTTTCTAGTCGTCAGCCAATCATTGTCCAATGCTGGACGTAGACCACTTATACCGGTCCTCGGCATAGTCCCCGGCATTGAAATTACTCATACATGATTTAATACCAATACGATTAGTCGATTCGACAGTTCGATATCGAATAAAGAATAAACATACAAACACTCAAATTTTTATATTTATTACATTTTTATTTTTGTGTGAATAAGTCTTTAAAATATTTTTAAAAATAAATAAATAATTTTGATTTTATATGCTTTGAGATAATTATTTAAGTCGTATCTAGCTACATCTATTTCTGTTTGTACAACATGGCACAATGTAATGCACCAATATATATTCATAGCTTGAGTTCATTAGACTGTACACTCCCAAAGGTGCCAGCATTGAAGCTAAAACTGATATTAATTTAGACAAACCGCTACCAGGAGAAATGGTAAAATGACTTTTGTTTTCATACATTTTTCTGTTATTTTTAACCTGGTATTTTCTATGTCACACAGTAAAAGTTATATTCGGTAATCAAATTTAAAAATTCTAAAATAAAAACTAGCGGCTTTTAAAAGTCACTTTCATGTTATTGTTAAAAGACGGACCTTTAAAATGCTGCTCCGATACAATCTAAAAGTGAATAGATTCTAGAAGCTATTTACTTTTGTTTTAAACCAAAGTTTTCTTAGAGACTTCAATGTGTATCAAATTCAAATTTATTAAAAGTTTTTATCCAAAATAAGTTCCACTGGAGAACAAAATGTTCTCCAGGTCATACGTCACGTAAGTCAAAATTTAAATCTACTTCCTATTCTATGTACACCGCTACGCAAAGTGTTATAGCTGTTTAAAGAAGAAGTGGTAAGAAAACCCCTAGCAACACGTCTAGCTAAAAAAGATTTTTTCATCATAATTATTTATACATTATCTCAGGCTCTTTTTTAAATACTTAAGTATACATATTACAGTTACTTTTCAAATAATGAATATATGTATGTTTAAAAGCCACTAATGAACATCGTTATGATTTTTCAAGTCTTGACTAATTATACCCAGCACGATTATGTTATTATGTTACATCTATGACCATCACAGCTTTACATTTTTCGCGATTTCATTACAGCGACATATAGATTACATATTCCTACTAATTTTTGTGCATATAGACCTACTAGTTTTAGTTAGAGGCACGCATGTAGATAATTTTGTAAGGGTTGTTGGTTGTTTTTGCTACAGAACACCAGAAATATTATCATGAGAGAATTTTGTTAACTTCTTATTCTAAAGTTTTAAAATAAATGAACAAAAATAGCTATCACAATTTCGAAGCTATAGCCCCTAATTTGGTATAATAAATAGAAATAGAACAGACATAAATAAATTTTACTTTCATGCGGACATTGGCGAGCCATTCTATGTAATGCCCAACTCGTTTCCACTGACCTTTTTGCCAAACGTCCCGCGATCGCGAACCATAAAAGGCTATGTCCAGATAACTTTATTCCATATACACCGGCCCCATCCCTTTTAAGAGCAAAGCTATATATTTTTTTGAATTCGTATCCCTTTTATGGTAACAGTGTATACTTTTTACAGCAGTATTGCGAAAGGAGATGGTCCACATCAAAGGATTTGGCCGACCGCGGGTGCATAATTTTTACGCCAGCTCTTGAGCTATAGATGCAATTTTGTTTTGTACAGGTACCCTCATGTAAATATTTTGGTGTCCTTATCTAAAGAAAATGTAGAACTGGGATTGATGAAATGGTGACGACCTTATTGATGAGCTTAAAATAGACATTTTTGCAAAATAGTATTGTAAATCTGACGCGTGTTTTATTAAAATTCAGTCATTTTGGCAGATTCGTAATATGTTTCTGTAGTAGTGGTGGTTTTTACTGCTATAGCCTCTGGTGTCTCATTCGGATTGCTGTCACTTAGTTGTATTATTCAATATATAAGTCTTTTTTTTAGTTATCAGTAAACATCGTTGCTATTTGTGCAGTCTATCATCGTCTGTCCAAACTGCCTATTTGTCCGTCTATTTTTTATTCTCTTTATATAGTCTATTATTATATTTGTAATATAATTGGTCTTAAATTATTTAAATTGGCAATAAGCAATTATGAAAATTGTGTTTTGATTATAAATGAAAGAACGATGGAGATGTGACAAATATGTTACGTAATTGAAAAAATGAAGATAAAAAACAGTTATCGTAAGTGTATGAATAATATAGGCTAAAGGGCAAACACCGTGAGGTATTCGTAATAATTAACGTTCGCGTCGCATTGCCGGACGGTGCCCAATAAAACGAAATTGCATCGAGAGTACTGGAGTTCCAAGTTCATATTAAGCCGTCCGTCGTTCAATCGTCCTGCAGGGCGCTCTCGCCGCCTCTCACAGTGCGCAAGCGCCGACGTTTCCGATCGGACGATTGGATAGTGAGACGGGGGTCGCGTGCGCATTGCGAAAATACCGCACAAACATCGACCGTCGCGTAATGTGTATCGAGTACCTGTATTAAAAGTGCAGTTTCCTAAGTTTGTACAAGTGTAAATTTTCTTGCAATATTTTCTATTGTAAATTTTCGCATTGTTACACCGCCCGTTGTGCAAATTTTGTGATTGTGCGCTATTGCGGCAGCTGGTTTAGTGTTCAATTGCTTTATGTATCTAGGTGCGCTAGTGTTTCTGTTTCGTTTAATTATAGTACATTGACCTTTGTGGAACAGGCCAATTTAAGTTATCAACTCCTTAATTTACACAAGGATTTTAACTACTCGCCTACACGTTCAAGCAATGAGCTTGGAGTGTGGCTTATCAAGTTATCCAAAGTATTGGACTTACTAGTTTGATTATTTTTTTACCTCTATGACGCTGTCATAAAGATTGTTTTCGACGTATAAATATTCGTAATCAGGTTAGCTATAGATATCTGATAGATGAAGAATTTTAGTCATTTGCATTTTTGTCCTGTTTATTATAATATGATCTTATGTCTACTAGATTTTCACTTTTTACTGAGCATTTTACTGTGGACACAGTGCCTTTTCTATTACGTCAACAAAACGTGTTGTTTAATAAATCTATTTTTCTTTAAAGCTGTAATAAATAATTAAAACTCTGTACGGTAACGAATTAAATGCCTCATTAATTTGATTTTTCACATATCTTCTGTTGTTTTAACTATTCTTAGATACGGTTTTATTTCGTGAAAAAGTTATTGTTAAAATGAAAAAATCTATTGGCTTCCCCTATGCCCTTTTAGGCTTTGTTTTAAATACGATCATTGGATCAATCCATAGGTATAAAGATATGCCTAATCCTAAGTCATCGATAATCACAATCTGATTATCAAAATAATGAATCAGTTTAAACTGAGCTGTCAAATCAGATGACATAATCTACACTTACTCGAAAATGCCTACTCGGAAACATTTCCAAAAATATTTTGACTAGGTAATAATCAAATATATTTTTAAGCTTACTATATAAATGTACGTGATGCACACTTGTATTATTCGAAAGAAGTGTATTTTAAATTCTTTTAAACAGCATACATACATGAGTTGAAACATGCCACGGACAAATTGTTTCCAGGAAGTCATTACTTCTTGCGACTATGACATTATTACATCAATGGAGCTCTTCAACTTGTTAGTGGCCCTTATACACCACGCACTGAAAGTTACAATGATGGGGAATGAATTTGATAATCTAATATTATCTCGGTCGAAACCTATTCATATTATTTAATAATTTTAAAACTGATTGCATACTATATGTTTGTGTATTTTTAAAGTATCTATAAGTTCCCTTCCAGGATTAGCTTGGTTAAGCTAAGTAATGCGTAGATAGTTCAACTCTAAAGTACTCCAAACCCTATCAAGATATTGTATGTGGGTTTAAGATTGATTTGAATGCTGATAAGAGTATCGTTTTTGTGAGAGAATACGATCTCACTATGGAGGTCATGTTGGAATATATAATTGCAGAGAACCAGTGGGCTGCACGTTCTATAAATCTTAGTTATTTACTTCATTTTAGGTAGGCTTACAGTATAAGATAGAAAGAAATTATAATGAAAAATATATAAAGTAAAAATGTTTTGGACTATATTAGAAATTAATATAT
Organism: Dendrolimus houi; assembly: GCA_039645545.1. NCBI lineage: Eukaryota > Metazoa > Arthropoda > Insecta > Lepidoptera > Lasiocampidae > Dendrolimus > Dendrolimus houi. The sequence goes on from CM077132.1 coordinate 15,080,631, forward strand.
ATAATAATAGATATCAATCCCAATTTTAGGGAAACATACGGTACGTGACGGGTCCACGTTTGTAGATGGTGGATTTAACTCATCGGTAAATTCGTTATATGAAATCTAGCTATAATTTTAACGATATGCACAATGTACATTCACCTTAGATGAGAAAAGTTACCTTAGCGGCGGTACCTCAGGATTTCGTACCCAGGTTCTTTCGGTCTTAAATTAGTACCAGTATAAAAACTTCTGGTCGTCGATTTTTAATTTCGAAACACTTAACTATAAAATTCATACACGAACTTTAATATGTGCTTTTAAATTGGCTAGTAAATTTGGACCAATGAAAGCAAGTCTATTGGCAACTATCGAGCACAATTTAGCTAAAGACCTTTAAAGTATCTTACCAAACACACGGACGAGTTCTATTTCCTTAATTAATTTATAGCTTGCTTGACACGCAAGTTTTCAATCTGATCCAATCATCAGAAACTTGTTCATACATGTGGTTATTGGTCGGTCATTGGTTTCTACAAGTACCTACACTTCGTTTTGCCCTCTTTAGCAGGAGTTTTTCGATTATCTATCTATTTGTCCTGTATTTTCACTATTCACTATGATCTTTAATACACTCACCATATAGCAATGTTATTGTTGTATTATAGCGAAGTTCAAGAAAATCCTGTAGATTAACCGATTTCATGGAACCAGCAGCTTTATATTATGTATTAAATTGGGCGAGTGGTTGGTAGTCCGAGCATAACCAAGAGCTATCTTAATAATAACTCATTCTTATTCAAATCAATTCTTGTTGAGAGTTTTTATAGATCTACAAATTAGTGTTCAAAATTATCCACTTGATTATTTTTTTAAATTAGAGATGTGTGACCACATACAATAAATGACTTAAATTTTAGCATAAATATATTTTGAAATGAAAGATACCTCAATTTTATTAGTAAGTATAGAAAATATACTTTTAGATCATATAATAAAATAATCTGATGTAGCTGTAATACTATTTAATCTTTCTACCTAAATAGTATGCCGAGCTAGTTAAGAAAGAACATCGTAAGCGACAAATATAAAATTTTACAGGAGTTATGTATTTAGTATGTTCAAAATTTTGCCATTAACACAGATATGGACCTACGTATCTTTGTATTAGAATCGAAATTATTTTAGCTGTATATTACAATAAAAAAGTGAAATATCTAACTTCTGTCGGTTACGATGTTTTTCCATAACAGGCTCGATGTGTTGACGACAGAAGTCACAATGATTAGCGATCATGTTGCAACATTCCTCAAGTCCTAAGACTATCTCTTTTGTTGCATGTATAGTGCATATGTACATCTGTAATACTCTTTGCAGTACCATTTGCATAGTTTTGACATTTGTATGCAAAATTATTATGTTTTGTATTTATATATGTATTTGTAAAAACATTCTTTGTTCTAAGGGTCAAACAAAGAATTACTATCTACCATATAATATTGTACATAAATATTTTATGTGGTCGGCCAAAAGTTTGAAGCGTTTATCGTGAAATATGATGAACTAATGATAACAGATATGAATTATGATACTTTTTTTGCAGAAAATAGCAATTTCCTGGAATTATTTTATCAGAGATGTGCGCGAGCAAGACTGTTAGGAGAACCTTAACGTAAACAAATTTTAATGCTGTATTTAAGTACTTTTTAAAACAATGCAATATCAGCTCATAAGCGTCCCACTTGTCCACGCTTTGCCAAAACAGATTGGCGGGTTTCACACGTCATTACTCTGAAAATTCAGGTTTCCTCACGATGTGTTCACGGGGTAATTATAATAATATGAAGCGCATGAAAATGTCTAATTGTAAATGGTGCATTCTTCCCGATCGAGATTCGATCCCATATCATTTGGTAATGAAATGCGAATATATTTTGGTGGTCTGCTGCGATCTTCAGCTTCTTGGCATCTAATTATATAAAGTCTGTTTCTCAGCTAGCTGGCAAAAAGCTAGGGGTTCTATCAAAGGTGAGACAGTACTTACACCACTTAGTTATTGAATCTCTACCAAGCACAAATGCGGTCTTGCATGGAATACTGCTTTCATCTGTGGGATGGCTCAGCCAAATACCAGCTCAAGACACTCAAGTCACTACAGAAAAGAGCCATGAAGCTGATAAGCAATAACCCACTATTCGACAAGAGGCTTCAGAGTCTAAATCATTGACGTAAAGTCGCTTGTTTGTCGGTATTCTATAGGATACACTTCGGCGAGTGTGTCACGGAATTGCACGAATTAATTCCTCCCTCACCATTTTGCCACCGGGCAAGCAGACGTACGAGCTCACGCCACCGATATATGGTGGAAATACCAACGAAGCGGACGAAACGCTATGCTTCCACTTTCATCATACGTACCGCTGAAGAGTGAACCTTCGTCTGTTTTTCCCGAAAAATACAATCTAAGTGTCAAGTCTCGCGTGAACAGCTAGGTAAGCGTGCTCTACCTTAGACTACATTTCCGCCTGACATCAGGCGCGATGTCGGTAAAACGCGAACTTATTCAATATAGCTCCCATGACGCTTTTTTTTTCATTATATCATACACATACATACGTTAAAACTTAAATGGCGTAACGGTACCTCTGATTGACAAGAAATTTTTTCTTCCAACCTTAGAACAAACATAAGCTTAAATAATTGAAAATAATTTTAAGACATTAAAAAAGATAGATAGAGTCGTAATGATTAATTAGTATAGCATTAAAATATAAATTACATCAATTTTTAAGATGAATGAAGTCATTTTAATATCAAAAGTGTAGATAAATCGTGTTTTAATTTTCGTTGTCAAAATAAAACGACTGACTAAATTCCAAGCCGTCTTTAATCTCGACACGAGAACATTATAACCAGCTGAGTATTTGAAGTACAAAACGGAATACCATCAAATATTTTATTACTATCTATCAGATTTATTACCGATATATGAAAAAAAATTATTCTTTTATTCGAATATTCTACTTTAAATCCGCTTTAATTTCATGATTTTCGAGGCTTAATTTTTTTAAATTATGTTTATATCAATTTATTACAAAGCCTCTTAGTGGCCTTGGTCTTAAAATATCCTTTGTTCTGTTAATTAGATTCTTATCGTTTAATATTCCGGTTTGCTTCAAGACATAATCTTTTCAGATCATAAATTGGCATTTATGGTTAACGTGAAAATATATGTGAATAACAATATACCAAATGCATACAAAGTCATTTAATAACAATGTAAATTATGGAAAAATCAGAGAGCTTCAATTTTGTGTGTGCAAAGAATGTGGGTCCATATATTTGTAAATTTATCCGTTGCTATTAGCAAAAACTGACAACTTAAACATAAGCTCGTGTTTGCTTTTAAAAGTAAATAAAAAGCAAGTGGCATTGTGCGAGTTGTACTTGCATATTGGAGGGTTCCTCTGTAGAATGGATAATCGTTTAGATTAGTTCAGAATCACTGAGCCTACGAAAAGACTACATCTCTATTCGTATTCTACTATCTGAACAATGGGGAGTGTTCCGAGGAACTATTTGATTTGGTGAAAAGTCACATTTTCACCACCGCACTAATCGCCATCGCATCGGCGGCATGTTTACCCTCATTTCCTTGAACTATCTAGCTCAACTACGCAGATTTGCTAGATCGTTTATTCCGCGTGTAATAACGACTTGAAGAGAACTTTCTCCCGAGGTTTTCCCTCTGCACTACGACATGGGGTCATTTAAGAAGGGCGTTATAAAATATATTTAAAGCCAACAATGCGTTGGTAGCACCTCTGATGTTACAAACGTCTATAGGCGGCGGTGACCATATTTCATCAGGTGGGCCTTTGCCTGTTTGCCAGCTTTGGACATTAACATAATATGATTCTGTTAATAAATCCTATACGATCTAAGTTTCCAAAAAAATAATACTATTTATCGTTCAAATTAACGTAAATGCGTAATTTTCAATTATATTAAAAATAGTTTCCAAATAAGCCCCTTCATTTGATAATTCTCGGGACGAATGTAGTTTCAGAATGATAACTTTCTCTTTCGTCCTCATATTAAAAAATATTTTCGCATTTTGACTCTACACTTGATGAACGCAATAATTCTATAGTGTTTATACGTGTTTTAAATGGTATATTTTTAAACCTCGTAATTCTTAATATAATCGCCTGTGATACGCAGACAGATATTGGCATAGTAAAACAAAGAGAGTTCCTTTTTTATCTTTTGTTATGGGATCCCTAAAAATATCTTACTTCAGCTTGCGAAATGCTCCGCCAAATTGCATTCCACAAGAATTTTGGAATTCGTTTCATCGTAAAATTTATTACTAAACTGATTTTGGCATTTTTTCAAGTACGTTTTGTCAAAATTATTGCAAGTATCACATACAGAATAAAATAAGTGCATATAGGTTTCTTTTATTAAGTTATATTTTTTTAATGAAATAAAACTTACTTTGTTTATGCTTTTTGATGTCTTGAAGTTCAAAATTTAAATAGAGATTTTGTAAGTTGTTTTGATTTAACTATTTTATTTTAGCACAGCGAATTATGTGCCCGTTTAAGCTCAAACATATTATGACACAAAACACAGGAAACAGAATTTTCTAAATTAATATTACATTAATTTGTATATAGGTGAATTTTTCAACTGGGCCTCCAAGGCCCAATCCTAAATTATACGAATGAGTTAAAAACACTTAAATAGTCTCGGGGTCGATTTTGATGATAACTGAAACGGTATCATTAGATTTTTGAAAAATCAATTGGCTTTGGTCAGGAGTCGAATCAGCTGTTTTGAAAAAAAGAACTGTATTATTACATCACATCATAGTGTAGCTTCTGAGTATCAATTTCTGTGAAGGAATGTGAAACGTTTAAAGTTAAAATAGTTTCGGATTTGGCCAAGAAGGCCCACTTGAAAAATCACCTTTATATATTTTAAAGCTTTAGTTTATTTTTGTCATATACATATAGCTTCTGAAACTATTAATAATAATCACAATAAGTCTAATCATCAACAATAACAGAACAAAGATAGTCGCTGCAATGATATCCAATATATTTATTACACTTAATGGCGACTGACTGTACATTGAAATTATCCAAGCTGATCGCCGGATAAGCAACCCGTTAACAGCGAACGGGTCCGAACATTGCCATGAAAATAAAGAGATAGAAGCTTTGTTGTGTGGCCACCGAACCGGTTATTTGGAATTTTTAAGGAAAATAACGAGCCTTACTTTTTTAGGGTTCCGAAGCTATTTTGGCAAAAACTAAACCATGATACAGGTAATAGTCATCTCCTGTGCCCAATCTGGTTTTCTGTCTATGTAAATCACAACCGTAATTCTGGAAACTACTCTATAAGTGTGTAATCTAATGCGAATTTGCGAAAGTTGCAAATTTTCCTAACGTTTTAGGGTTGAATTTTAGCGAAAAACGTGTTGCAATAAAGCGTATAATCAAATTAAAACTAAAAAATGCTATAATAATGGATAATATTTGCGCGGTTAATTTTAAAGTTGAATGTAATGTATGAAAAACCAAATGACAGCGCCCCCATGAATATATGTTTTTTTCAACATAATAGCTGAGGTCACAGATACGCCTCTGAGAACCGGAGACCACAAATTATGTCGTAACAAGATACAAGTGTTGTAGAAAAATTGCAGAAAAATCATAATTAGGGGGAGGTTGCCATGTACCGCAGTGTTTTTAACTTTTTATTCTTCTTAAAATTCTGAAAAAAAAGTCAGTTGACTGGGCTTAAAAAATACTTCCAACGTCAATAGGTTTGAAAAAAATACGTTGAATCTTTTCTGAGATATATGAGGTGTTTTAAGGTTTTTTTGCCTGAAGCAAACAAATTGGCAGATGGTCCACCTGATGGAAAGCGGTTGCCGTCGCCTATAGATGTTTGCAATACCAGGAGTTCCGCTAACGCGTTGTCGACCTCTAAGGAATTTTATAACGCTCTCTTAAAAGTCCCATGTCGTAGAGTAAAGGCAAAACCGCGGCGGGAAGTTTCCTCCAGATCATTCTTATACGCGGTATAAATGTTCTAGAAAACCGTTGCGTATGCGCTCCCAGGCTTAAGCCTGGGAGCTCAAGGAAATGGAATTGAATATCCCGTCGCTGATAATTTTTTTCATAGTACCATGTTATGTAAATCACAAAAATAGATTTTGATCACTTCTACAGAATTTTAAATTGTGAATGGATTGCACACCCTTGGCCGGTGTGAACATTTATATATAGAAATGTTTAAAAAAGTTTATCTTCAATTTCTCCAATGTCCATTCCAAACGTAAATAATATAAGTTATAACACACGTGGAATAAACACAGCTTGTCGATACTAGCCTTGAGCTAAAATCGATCTTCCATAAACATTACAAATTTCTACATAGCCCTGTTTAGTTTTACTTGTATTCACAGATCCATTGACATCTTGATAGATGGATAACTCTTTATTGTTTACCAGGAAAACTTAATTTAACTTATAAATGAAAAAAAATATAGTGTAATACTTGCAACAACTCAAAAGGGTTTATGCTAATAAAAGAACAGCAACTGGTCACATATTTATAATCAGAGAACCTTCCGGTTTTAACATGTTAAATACACTGACTATTCAAATTCGACAAGCATTTTTAGAACACCTCGCCATCCCTCCAACAATTTTACAGTCTAAGAAGCTTAGCAAATTGGCACAACCGATCGCGGATTGAAATCATTGATAAATTATTTTAAGTAAAGTGTTATGAATGAAAAGAATTTAATACATTACTGTTTGGAAATTCCACATAATATTTTATACAAGATATTATATAAAACATTATACTTAAAGTTTTACATGTAATAAAATAAACTAAAAACAGTACAAATCTATCGCATCTGCCAACATGAAAACAAAATGTAGTGAATACCTCTATATACAATTGGAGAGATTTTGAATTATAATCTGTACATATCACTACATTTTAGAGACAAACACTCCTTAATAAAATTATGTTAAATTATAGAGAACTACTTACTCTGTACAAAAACAAGCGCTAATCACCGAATAAATAAAAATATAACATTATTATTCAATTAAGGAAATGGCCGATTGTATCGTTTAGAAATATGAGGGTACATAACAAAATTAATTATTAACTTCAAACGGAAACATGACAAGAACAACTAATGCTACCAAATAACTGTAACAATAGTCACGTGAACAATGGGCGGTCTCATGGATTATAGCGATCTCTTCCAGATAAACACATTGAGAAAGTGGTACAAATAACGACTTAGAAGAGGATTGCTCCACAGATTGTTCAAGTGATTTTCAGGTCTCTTATTGAGATGGGAGCAGTTGGTATATCTGTCACATTGGTCTTGGAGGTATTGGTGGGTTTTCCATATCGATAAATATAATGTACAGATTTGCTCACTATGTTTACTTCGCTATCAGTACATGTTGATTGTAATAATTTGTCTTTAGGTCAGAAAAAAACCTAAATGTTGCAAGCGTCTCGGCCTAGATTCGAGCCTATGTGATTAGAATGAGCTGAAGATATCGTAGCCACTAAGCTACCTTGTCAATTTACTTCACTTTTCGTTTATTAGATCTCAGTTGCAAAGTAAAAAAACACGATGATAAAGGAAATATTTCAACACACACCCATTTATTTGTGTTCACTGGTCAATGACACCCGCCGGTAAGCTTGTATAGTAATAGTAATTGTTAGATCCCCTAAACAATTGCCGGCAGTTCTGGCAACGCATCGTTTGCTTCAACAATGCTTACGCTTCCGTGCCTTATTATGTCTTTGAACGTTCATTCTATTTAAGAGTCCACCCTACGTGCTGTTTATTCACATAGACTACATTCAAATACCAAATATGATGCACTATTTATTCTCAGATTCAATAAAAAGGGATAGTTCTAGTACATAGGCTGCAACACTAAAATCGCTTTAGCATAAAATCAAATAATTATTATATGATACTTTTAGCAGGTTCGATCTTACTGACCGTTCCTTTTTACTATCGCATGTATCATTAAAATTGCATGCAGCATGTAAAATTTGCTCCATACAAGTAATGTCATAATTAAACCGATGGCAAAGGAACTGAATGAATAGTAAGTTAATTTTTAAGTTTTTTGTAGTTTAAATACACCATTTTGTGTGTATGATATTCCCTGATATCAAGTTGTATTCATATACACGCAGTAGTTTCTGAGAATAATGACTGCCGCATAAAAAGACAGACGGAGGAACATGACAATTTCATAAAGTTTCAGTATTTGTCAAAATGGCTATAGAATCCTAATAAAAGAGTAAAACGGTCCAACTCGAAGCATGTCTCTTTGTAATCACCATACAAATTCCTTCTTAAGTCTTTCTATTCCATAGATAAGGTATGCTATTGCAAAGTATTAAACAAAGTTATTCATGAAACATAAGTTATCTTCGTACATTTTAACAGGGATGAATATTAATGCAATTTTATAGCTTCCTCGTTTACTCAATTATCTGTCGCCGAGGGATCATGTATGCATATTCAAATAGGACCGGACCGCTTAGTCTTTTAATAAATATCTTCATGCAGAATATGTGATTGCTCATTATAGTTCTATCTTGTCTATAAACATGAAGATTTTTAATACAATTATTTCTCGTTATTTATTTTAAAATTCAATTATTCTTCCTGGTTCAATTTATCATACATAATTATTAGCACTAGTTTGATATCGGTTGTACCGAAACGCCCTCTTGTATTATAAGTAGAATCTGATAATAATTCTTTAGAGCTTATTTTAAATTTCTAAAAGTAGTACCTAACCAAAGACCGTTCTGATATCGACAAGGTCTATTATAATAATTTAATATATGAGTTTATAATAAAAACTAATAAGACCTACGGTATAAACCTAAATCATGTTTTCTTGTTCATTAAATATTCAATTTACAACAGATGGTCACTTACAGACATTTATAACACCGGAGCTGGTACCAACGTGTTGCCAGCTTCAAAGAAATCTCGTCACACCTTTAGGTATAGACAATTAAAGACGATTTTTCTTTAATGTTGCTCGGCAACTTCCGCTCATAAAATCTTATACCAATATATAAAGCTGAAGAGTTTGTTTGTTTGATTGAACGCGCTAATCTAGGAACTACTGGTCTGATTTGAAAAATTCTTTCAGTGTTAGATAGCTCATTTATCGAGAAAGGCTATAAGCTATATATCATCACGCTAAAAGCAATAAGAGCGGAGCACCAATGAAGAATCTTTCAAAATAGGGGGTTTTGAAAACAAATTCCACGCGGACGATGTCGCGGGCACAGCTAGCACGTAATAAACCAGTCCTTATATTTGCTGGTTGCCGTGTGGGAGTCACGCATAATTCACTATATCCCGTTGTATGAGGGTTATAATGAACGTGTTGGTCCGTGGTCAGTATACCGTGACGGTACTGGTCTACCGGCGTACACTCCATTTAGTTCAATGTTGTGCGTTATGTTAACGTGTTCAACAATATCAGAAGTCTATCGTTTTGTTCAAATAAAATTTTGAATTATTCTAAGCAGAATGTGTTCCTGAGTCTTGATTATTCTTAACCTTAAACGAGTCGCTATAATCTTAACTGGTAATCACTACCTGTTGTATCTCAGAGTATTCTTCTTACCTTAATATATTCCATTATTATCATTTCTCTTGTAGTCTTTGTGTTATTTAACCTGTAATCAAAACAAGTATCTATGTGTTTTATAGGTAGTTTAAGTTCAGGTCACATTTAATCAAAGAAAACTGATTTTGACATACAGTTAACAGTTTCCAATAAATCAATATTTCTGAAATATCAAGGTGAAGTGCAAAATACAACGTTCAAGTGAGTGGTTTTGTGAATAATGAATACAGTGATGGATCAGTGGAACAAACGTGAGACGATGTTAATAACAAAATACACTGCGGTGTTATTGGAAAGCGCGAGAAGCTCGGAAGCACGGAACAGTGCTTTGGCGAGATCCAGTGAAGCTGCATGGTCTTCTTCGTTAGATAGTCTGTCTAGTGGACGTAGGCCTATCAGACGACGGTACTTCGCTTACAGGTGTGTTTTAATGCATGATTGTCCTATTTTTCTTAGCATACGCAACGAAACGAAAGAAATATAATTGAAAATTATCATTTGACATGTAGACAATTTTAGATAATTAAAATATTACTTGTGTCTTAAATACGAAACTTTCCAATCCGTTTTAAATAGTTTTTATATGTACATCTGATTGAAATTAGACCTCTTTTGGAATCATTAGTATCTCTTCGTCTGCAACACGCTTTTTCCTGATTTACTGGGCAAAAATTGTATGCCATCATCTATTAGTGCATGATTGCGGTGACTGTTCTATGGCTGTTAATTTAGGTTGGAAGTCTTTACCCGATTACATTCGTCTTTGCCAATTACAATTTTTTGTTAAAGAATATTGTCGAGTTATTTACAACGATAAAAATATAATGGCAATGAGTAGATAGATAACTCTGTATTGTACACAATTAACCAAAACTTATGGCTAGTTACTATACTAAGTTTGCACAAAGTGCAGTCTTGTAGCTAAAGAGCCGTCACTTCCAGACAACAGGAACCAATGATAAAGTAAATTAAAATTAATGATGATGGTATATTTATGTTTTAATATTAAATAATAACTACACCTATATCACGTATATATAGGTTTTGTAGACCAAATAAAGCAACACAATGCAGCTAAATATTAAATGTAACAAACATTATGTATGCAATACAACATACAATGATATTAGATTACATATATTGCAATGTAGTGCTTCCTGGTCATATTTATGAACGCTTGTCTGACACCAACAGTCAACGCATTGAGTTGCACAGCCTTGACAGTGAAAGAATTAGTTTAAAAAGTCAAATTGTAACTTATTTGTAGAAAAGTAATTACTTCTTAAATATGTTTATCATCATTTGCAAATATCAAATAACATTTGTGACTAAGGGCAGATTTGTCAATTATCAGATAAAATTTATCAGTCAGTCAAAAAATTATAACCTAAATAAATTTAAAAGTGAAACTATTCAACTGTTTCATTCATGCAATTGCCATTATTAATTTTCCCATGCTGTATTTGATTCTATTAATAACTTTAATTTGGTGATTGAAAAATTGGCCCTAAATCAGTAAACTTAATCGAATTGGCTTTATTTTTAATTGACTGTATTTCCTTTATTGTCTGGCGGCTTAACGACAGCACAAACGTTTGTGCAAAACAACAGCCAATCACAAATTGTATTTGGTATTCATTGTATGCATCGGTGCAGCGGCATTAAACCTTAGTAAATAGAGTCGGGAGGTATTACGAGTATTGCATTTTTATTAGCTTCAATTGCAAACTACGGCCATGCAAGGGTTAGGCCGAACTCGAGTCGGTGTTGGTATACAAAGCCAAACAGATCGCAGATAAGCTTCAATGACAACGTAACCAACTGTTAATAATGTTGGTTGAACTGTTGCTACTGGGTTTGGTTTATGTTATTTTATTATTAAGTTACACATTTGCTACTGAATTAGGTAAAAAACAGGTTATATCTTTCACAGCCTCCGTGTTGGGTCATCAGTATATGACCGTTTGGTTTTCACTATTTGATTCTCGGTAGAATTATTCTCGGAATGAACTTTTTTAATATTTGCTCTAACCTTGATGTTATAGATCAACTCTAGTGTTGTCCGTCACATATTACCTATAACACAAGGCTAAGTTACTTAAGTTAGAAATGTACAATGTTTTATGTTCGACTGCAAAAAAATGTAGCGTATTGGACCAATCTTTATGTAGTATACGTTTTAAATATAATAATGTAAATACATATTGTGTTTAAGACAACAGGTGCTCAATTCAGCTATTACTATCTCGTCAACATCGTCGGTCAATCGTCTCAATCATAGATTAGCCTGATTTCGGTATTCTGTTAATTCTTATGGAGTGCCAATCTTTCTTTATAAATATTTATAAGCGAAAACTCGCGAAATAAATGTTTAAAATTATTCTACCTTTCAATATACATTTCGGTTAACGCCATTTCTGTTAATTTTGTCTACTATTTTCTGCCGCGATGATATCGAGAAGATATTGTAGATTTAGTAGGATAGGATTTTTTGACACTAATCCAATAGAATCGGACTTTGAATATCTTCGCAAAGCCAAGATATTATATATCAGAATTGGCCCCAGGTTTGTTCCAGAACAATTTTGATACCAGTCAAAACAGGCACTTGCGCACTACGGCTATCCTTTGGAAAGACAACCTACTTACACATACATATACAAATGTATACATACATATGTACATATACATACATGTACATATGTATGTATACATACGTTTGTATGCGTCAGTAAGTTTGCTGACGGTCTTAAATCTTGTTGCTACAGATTATAACATAAAAATATAGTGTCACAATTCCCTTAATTAGTAACACAAAAGAGTGATATACATGAATTTATAAATATAATTTATAATATCTCTCTTGGGGTGTAGAATCTGTACTATGAATTTAAAAATGAGATAAAAATCTGCTCCAGTAGATTCGGGTTAGTAGATTCCGGAAATGTAACCATTAAAATTTTTGTCTGTCTGTTAGTACATCACGTGAAAATTACTGAACGCACAAAGCTCGACACTGAGTTTTCACTTAGGATATTTTTTGTTCCATGGAATAGACAAAAATGGTGTCAGTACTACTGAGTTTTTCAGTGCCGTCGTTGCAGCGTACTAACAAATACATAGTCATTATGGCAACACGAATAAAGTTTCGCTGGCACTGATTCGTTTTAATATTCTGATTTCAACATTTTTTATATGTAAATGAACAGGTTTTATGAAGTGCTTGATGTAAACAAAGAGCAAACACATTGCATAGTTTCCACACCGTAACTAAGGGACATGATAAATTGAAGCATCCATGATAATTTATTTACATCGACCATTAGTTACGATTTATTCTTGGAACACTAACAGCGTTCGTAACAGCTATTGTTATGATCAATTAGCTTATCATACGATTGACAATTTAAAACTGTTTCTACATGGCTTACAGATTAACTTACAGGAAACGTTATTCTTTATACAAATTATACAAAATGTTAAATATTAAACTGAAGAATCCAAAAAGTGTAATGATGAATCTGTAGACTCTATTTAGTTCAATGTCCAATTGCGTAACGGTATTTAATTCTAACACCTCCGTACCAAAATTCGTTTATATACCACTGTGATGCAGATGATAACATGGTCAAGACGATTTTATAAAGGTTTATTTTTAGTTAAAATGACCATGGAATCTAAATCTCTAATAGAGTGAACCTAATAGAATGAAAGAGTTAGTTTAGAAATCAAAATTTATAAGAGCATATAATTATTTTGAAAGTAAGACTATTTAATAGTTAGAGTATTGTTTAGACATTCCGCCTTCTCCAATTCCAGGTAGAAGTGCGTGACAGGTAGAAGGGGTAAAAGTGAGAAGTGGAGTGGAAAAGTAGGAAAATGGGCATCGTACTACAAAGTACATGCACCAAACGTAACTGGGATTCAATGCTAGAATGATGAGATTTAATAAGATTTTTTTGTAAGGGTTTAAGTGTTAATTAAACTTCATAATTAACTTAAGGCCATTCACTATAACACCTACTAAAACGTTTAACCTTAATATTAAATTAAAAGCAAATATATTCTGACTTCACTCTACAGCTAAAATAGACCTTCAAGAAGATCATGGTCGCAATGAAACATGCTAATAACCGGATCTGTAGTAAAAATATGCTATTATGCATTTTGCATTATTGAAGAAGCAAAATCATGTAAACCACATACCGGTTGCAGATCTTGCAATCAATTACTTAAACAGTGCAAAAAATGGAATTGAGTCATGCAATGAAGCAATAAAATCACGATTCAAGCACGCAACAAGACTGGAACCGAAGAAATGCAACACTATCTTTTCTATATATTTTTGTGGAGTTCTCTCAAAAGTTCTATTAGGCCTATTTTACTTCAATCTCATCTCAAGAGAGAGAGAAACTCAGAGCCTATAAGTTTTATTTTTATTTATTTAATAACGCTTATTGCGTTCTAAAACTGCTGTTATACGTCGAACCAGATCTTCACCATCTTCAACAACTTGAACTAACATGAAGTTTCAATTATACCTACAAAAATATTTCTTTCTATCGCATGCATTTACATACAATATATAATTTACTTTGACTCTAAAGCAATTCCTACGTGTTCTTATTACTTCGACTTAGATATTATTACGTCAGATGATAATATCTAAGTCTATTCTCAACACAAAAAGAAGCCCTCAAGTATAAATTATAGCTCATGGCTGAAGAGACTTGTATTGCAATTAGGCGTTAATTGTAATAAAAGTAGCAACCGTCCCGTATTATTTACTGGCACTACGCCATTATTTGTAGTTTGCGGTTAACATGAATTATGTAATAGTTAAGTAACTTTATGAAGAAGCTCTTCTTGGCCGTTGGTCTTGACATATTTAAATTGAAGGTAAATTGTATCCTTCTACACTTTTAAGCATTGTACTGTGTCGTTACACATTTAAGTACTCAAGATCGGTGCAGAATATTAGAATTGAACGAATCGTACAATAGTACCGAGCGTCAGTATTGGTAGCCTCGTCTATTTCCATATCGTCTTTACCATTTCTTTCTAAACTTTTCAAACTGTATATGTCAATTATATTCAATATTAATTATCTAATCAGATGTAGTCACTTACTATCAGACGAATCTACCTTTAGGTGTATTTGTCTTCATTTGCGCCATACAGATGCCTAATTATATGACAAAATCACATACAATTGATCAATTAGATTTCCAAGTCGGTAACGCTTGTCTGGTTTGCCCAGCGTATTGCACTGTCATAGCTCTCTATAACCTGTCATTAATTATCTAGTAAGGTTTATTGACCTCAGTGGGATACATTAGATTATTATATGTTCACCCGGGGCCAGTTATAACTATTTAATTGACAGTTTAATCACTTCTTATCCAGACAAAAAATCAACAATTGTAATTTATTATGGGGATAGCTTATCTGTCAAAAAGGAAGACATTGTGAACAGCATAAATAGGTTATTGGAGCTTAACAGTAAATATGGATGTAAATTCATCCTATGTGCTCTGCCTTATGCATCTAATCTAAGAAACAAACAAAACAGGCACATATATGACTTAAATTTATTAATTTATAATTTGACCCATCGTCTAGGTGACAATTTTTATTTTCATTTATGATTTTTATAAAATCTACGTATCAATAATTTATATGTGTGCAACATTTAACGAAGACTGCATAGCACCACATTAGTGTTAACATATTTTGTATTAGTTAATAATTATTTTTTAATCTCATTGTAAGTGAACTGCATGTTCTTATGGGAAATAAAGTTCTTTAAACTTATATGTAGGTATATGAATTTGATTTTATAAATCGGTACCACTAAATATGCTTAATAACAACAGCCGATAACATCACACGGCTGCGTCAGATAGGTTCCAAAACGGCTCAACAGATTTTCAAAGAATACAGAAATTTTATTTGAAACTAGGATATGTCCGCGACTTCGTTCACGCTTGACTTGAAATTCCCGATGGATTCCCGGGACACAAAGTACCGCAGTTATCGTTTTAGTAAAAACTGTGTCGTAATATGCTAACTTTTACGCACCCGAATGACTATAAACCGCTCCCGGGAAAATTCCCGTGGCATTCCCGGGATAAAAAATCACACATTTTATTACATTAAATTTGCTATCGATCAGTAAAATTCACATTACAATTACTTTTTTTTATCTGGCCACTTTAAATCATTCCCAGAAAAATTCCCGCGGGATTCCCAGGATAAATAGCAAAGAATAAATCTAATAATTAGCTGTCGATCAGCGAAAACCGCATCGAAATCGGCAGAGTAGTTTTTACGTGAATCCCGAATAAACAGACAACAAATTTAAAAGAATTGCATCGTGATTCGTGTTCTACGTCGTTTATATAGTCTATTCCATCTGTTTTTTTTAAATAGCGTAATATACAGAAACGGAATGTTTGGAATTTTATAATGTTATAGATTTTTAAATATATTTCATTTCGATATCTTGCAAGGTTTAGAAGAATTATTACCGCGCTTAAAACCGTTAAAACGTAGTTTTATTATGTATATAAGTCGCGAAAACTTAAGAAAATATTAAGGTTTAGAAAAGATCAATATAAATATTTGTAATGTAAAAAATCCTGCGCGAATAAAATCGCGGTCACAGCTAGTTACGAAAAATTCATTTGTTACATAATATAATTATTTGCGACGCATATAAATATTATATCATGGTCGACGTAACGTGCTGAAAGAACTGCCATAATCATTTAAGGCGGTAAAACTCTCTTATAAGGTTAAAGATAATTTAGGAGATATCCAGAGGCAACTATATATTATGGGCCCATGATAAACGAGAAGCAATGGCCGAGTTATGCAACAAAGTGCATTGTCTGTTGTATTATCTGGCTTTCTTATCTTTCACAGTCCATTTTAAGATCTCAGATAAGATCAGTGAACCAACAACAATATAACTTTTAATCATAATGCGTAATAGCTATTTTATACGCGAAGGTAAAATCGTTCATTTTCAGTTGCTATTAGTAGTAGGGGAGGACAAACGGCGATTTTGGGATTTACTCGAGCGTGGCAGAATAACATAAGGGGAGAAACCTTGTATCCTATTCGTATCCTAACCTTGTATCCTTGTATTATGTACCCCCACCATATATTAACCCTTCATATAGAGTGGGGATATTTATTATTCTTCAATTTTTTTTTTTCAAGCCGTCAGATTTAGAAAATTCCTCCACATAATTGTCAGATTATGGGTCAGCACGACAAGGACATCAAGCTAAACCGTCTGTATATTAATCTGACGCGCTTGAGTATTTCTGTGCGATTCTTTTTTAAAACCTGTACACGTTTCCCCGTCAGTGAAAGGGCATACATCATATAACCTTTTTTCTTTTTAGCATCTAATCTTCACAATCCAAAAGGTCCCTGCGACGCTCGAGTAACTCCACATTTAGCATCTTGGGCTCTCCTACTATAGTAGACATTTTTGAAACCATTATTTTTATTAATATCTCATGTTTTAGTTTTATAAGTAGTTAAATCACTATGTAACCCTTCATTGAACATAAATCGATTTACACTTACTATAACTGACAAAAATATTTTTCCATCCATTTGATTAAAAAATACATTTACGCAGCCTCTATACATTGTTCAAAGCTAAAAATTACGCACCATATAACGGAACTTGCAGAAAATATGTCACCTAAACTCGTTACTATGGTAAGTTCTCGCCTTTGCCTCTGGCTTATATTCGTCTACTCGTTTGTAAAAACCAACTTACCTCACTAGTATCATAAATAACTATTATGTTCATCATTGTTGTGGAAGTTACGAATATACTAAATTTCATCGAAATTGTTTTAATAGTTTTGGCTTTTGCCGTGAGAGCGTAGGCATTAATCAGTAGAATACTTTCCCAGTTATATAATATAAGTATACATTTTAGATAACCTGTAGAACCTAATTACAAGATACTTGGTTAATTTTTATACTAAGGCTACGGCGGAAAAAAAAACATTCAAGCAAGTAACTTTCACATTTATATATCAGTTAGGATCATTCATAATATGTAAATCACAACTCTATTCCCATAATCATAAATGTATTCAGTATTCAAACAGCCAAGTGTAATGGAAACATCCCATTAAACACGTAATGAGGTCCTTCTGGACTCACACAACCAAGTTTATTGCCCGTCACTCCATTAAAACTTTTCCCGGATAAGTACACAGTCTGCGTTGAATTCCCTGCCCCGTTTGGTTCCTGGTCATAAAAATAGCACTAGTTAGTAATGTTAGATCTATTTAGAGATTTCATTATACTTGCCCTTTCTCCCGGCTTCGGAATTCCTAATATCCCACAGACTACTATTTTATGGGCTAAAACGTATCTTTTAGTAAATGTTTTATACCATCAACAGAAAGAACATAAATATACATTTAGGGCACTATTAAATATTCTATAAATTTTCTCACAATTTGTCTTGATACTCACTTCATTTTATTCAACTTTTTTCTCGGTAATTGAAAAACAATAAGGGAATTATGATAAAAGTTATTTTATTCCATACTAGAAAACATTAATAATATTTCAAGAAATACTATAATTTTATGACAAGAAAACAAATATCTAAAACTTTATCTCCACGTCGTTGTAAGTAATCCTTGTGGATTGCCAAACTTCATTCAAGTTCGAGACTCAAGGCTTTATGCACAAACTTACTTTAATAGGCTTTATCAAAATTAACTAGATTTATGGTTAGATTCACTGCTTTCAGTAGATTGCTGTCCTCTGTTAGAAGATATGAAATGTTTTCATTGTTTGCCTGCACTGATGAGATTAGTAAAACTTAATATTAGAACTACTTTCAATTCAGAATCTTTTATTGATATTAAATTCTGATATATAGATAACATTTTTTAAGATTATTTATATAAATAGTAATAATTATATCTTTCTGACTTGTACACACGTCATAGTCAGCCAACCATTGTCTACAGCTGCAGGCAGGGCTCCCGAAGTTTGCGCCACTGATCCCGGTTCTCCACTTTCCTCACACACGCATCTACAATACTCGGCACTTAATCAAATCGGAATAGAGTGACATGTACACTACAGATAAGATCTGCTATCATCACTTTTATCATAATCAAAATTAAATAAATTAAATTGTTAGGTTTATAGTTACATTCATTGTCTCCAATTGATTGCTGTCATCTGTTTGAAAAGATGAAAACGTTTTTCACTGTTTGCTTCCACTGATGAGATTACAATACTAGGTAATTCTAATTTATTCTAATTTCTAATTTGAAAGTTATAGTGTATTGAAATTAAATTTTGATATGTATAGTACTCGGCACTTGGTATTATTATGGCACATCGGGATAAACAGTGATCTCCGTTAATCAGTGATAAAACGGCTTAGATCGGCTATCATCAGTTTTATAGAGTATTATCTCTTTTTTTCTAAAACTGACAATGCATTATCTGACCAACAGAACGGTGTACAAAGCAGAGAATAAAGGATCTTAGCTCTAAATCTTACTATTATCAAGTACCGAATACTGTATTTTATGTCTGTTTATTTAGAAAATACGTCAAGCAACGTCCCAATTCAAAACTGTTTTATTGTAGAAGACTTAAACAAGCATCATATATTAATTAGATAATATACACTCCGACGTTGTTGAAAGAAATATAACACGTTCTTCATAAAATACAACAATGCACAAAGCACGTAAATGGTCTTCACTGGGGTCCAAGGATGCAATTATTTAGACAATTAACCTGGGACAGACAGTTTAGAAGTGTTGGCTAGACGAGCCAAGTGTCCCTAAACATGTCTAAGCGAATGTCTACGAGCACTCCATTAAGCTATTTACCTCAGCCTGACTTCAACGAGTCCATCTGAACCGCTTATGCTCGGCGGAATAAGTGTCTTTCATGCATTATTTTGAATTTACTCTCTAAATAATGTGAATACTCCTAAAGACGTGGATGCGAGGTTACATTTAAAAGAGTCTGAAAACGAATTAAAATTTATAAATGCGCTGGTTGTTATCCACGAGTCTATTCTTATTTATTTTACTGAATCATAGGAACAAAGAAAATATAGTTTGTATATTTACAAGGATTCATAGACTATGTAGGTACATTGTCCATTAAGAGATCATCTAAAGAACACCACATAATTTTGATCTTCTACTGCATCCCATCATATAATGATTTTGAAAAATCGCCGAGACACATATTTCTTCATTTTTTAACAATAGCCTGAATATAGTGAAAGTTCCTATTCCTATCTTGATGAATAATAGTTTTACTATGAAAAAATTTATCGCCCATTCTATTCCCTTTAAGATAGTTTTTTGAGATCAAAGCTAGCCTATGCACTTTCCCAGGATATATCTATTTACCTTTCAGTAAATTTCTTTCAGCCGATTATTCTAAAAATATAAAAACAGCGTTACTATCATCAATAATATTAAAACATATATTTGGACGCCTACATGCAATAGAGGGCTGCAATTATATTGGAATTGCAGCATATACCTGTAAAAATATTTTGTTCCGTCTATATTCTATTTTGACTGTGTCGCATTTGGCAAATAAACGTTTTCTTTCTTTCTTCTTTCTTTATTATCAGTAAAATTATCGACATTCGGTAGTCAGTTGTTGAAAAATCAAAAAGATGTTTCTTAATAACTTTTATATTTAGGTTGGTGAGTTTCCCTTAGGAATTCATAAAAAAGTGTCCTATCTCCATTAAATGTTTGAACTATGAGTAAAAAAATTTCAAATAATTTAAGTTGGTATTTTATACAAAAATGTAAGTTTGTAATGCTGACAACTTCAGAGTGATATTTAATTCGCACGTTGAAAATCTGTAATAAGTGGGCCGCAGGCCGCAGATTTTGCTTATCCACATCTGTTTCAACATATTGTGTAGGTCTTATTACGCCACATCCTGCGGCAATATGCAAAATTCACAGGACATAAATATCCAGATCTCCGCATATAAAATGAAACAGTACTTAAAATGGGAAATACAAGGGTTATTAAAAGTGTAAATGCGGAACTGCACAAGGAAAGCTGGAATTCTTTACTATGTTCATTTAAATTCTTACGATACTGATTTAGGGACTCGGTACAGAGGTGAGAAAGATGGTGCTATTTACACTAAGGCAATAAGAACGGACGCTCTCAATAATGAATGGAGTCAAGATGTTTTACGTGAGTCACAAGAGGAAGATGAAGATCTGAAACCCATATTGCTTTGGAAAAAGGGTAATAGTTCTCGACCTGGTTGAGTTTATAATAATATTTTTAATAAATTGCACAACTTCACGTTCACAGATAATGAACAGTGTCTTAGGATATTGTCTTTTTTTAAATTTCAAAAATAAAAGCAACAAAAACCACAAAGAACTTTAAACATTGCGGTAGAACGCGATTTGACATACATCGTATATACGAGTAAGTGTTGCATCGACGTATATTCACATACCTACATATTTAAAACTCAATATGTTTTCTGTACACATTATTATTATTGATTGTTCAGTGCATAATCTGACCAAAGAATAACTAAAACAGTAAACAAGGACTGATAGTCGGTAAGTATATTTTGGCTAATCATTCGCTTAATTTTATTGTTTGGATTAACAAAATATTTGTTTATCTATATATTTACTTATAATAAGCAAATATAAACTATTTATTTTATAAAAAAAAATATATGACAGCATAGCAGCAACGGGAGGTTGACACTGGAAATCAGCATTTTACTGGAAATAATACAGACCGATACAACGATATACTAAATGCAATTATTCTCAAAACATTTAATCTTATATTTTAACATTTATGTACGTAATTTTCGCTTTAAATCAATCTTACTTTATTTAGAATATACTGCTGCTGACACATTTTTACCTTAAGAATTACTTAGCTTGCTCGTTTCCCTATTTGGCACTTTCATTTAATAAACATGGCAATGTCTCTACTATATTCATACGCCTGAGATATTGTGCTAGGTTTTCCTTATTTGTGTTCCCTTCTTTAACAAAAGAAGCTTTTAAGCTCACGACGTTATACTAAAATGTTTAGTGTAATATAATGTAAAATGTGACGTTATTCTAGAAAGTCGGGTCATAACCTAGGCATGTCTAAGTTTAAACACAAGAGAGGCGTTGTTGAGATATAGTTACGTTGTATGTAAATATAATTTGTGTATTACAAAGGCATTTTATGCACAAATTGCTTGTTTTACCTTGACATTTAAATCCAATAAAAGTATTATTGTTTATAAATATATACTTACATGTGTGTGTTCTAGTAGTTTAAATCATTGGTAAAATGACAAAGTAAAGTAAATATTTGATTTATTTATAGATATAATAATATCAGCCCATGAACTTCCCATAGCTGAGGTTGGACCTCCTATTTTTTAGGGGTATACCCGCCATGCTTGTAAATTACGTATTCTTCTGCGATTGTCAAATAGAAACCGAAAGAAGTTGCTATTACCTCCCAGTGGCTCTCTCCTACATAAACGAAAAATTAAAAAAAATGTATGGAAACTAGCTTTATCCAGGGACGGAGGGGGTCAAAATGGCGCTGTACAATATCGTTGAATAATAACAACGCGCTGACGAGATCTTGAGAGTAAAACATAAACCACAAATTATGGTCATATTTGGTGAATCACTCCCATTTATACAATAAAGTCATTTTAGGAACCATTTTTTTACTTTTGGTTTAAATTATCAAGTGTTTTATTTTATTTTTAACTATAATTATAATAATAATAATAATAATAGCAGCCTATAAATGTCCCACTGCTGGGCTCGGGCCTCCCACTATAGGGGAACGGACAGTATACCCGCTACGCTTGTCCAAGGCGGCTTGGCAGGTTTGATACATCGGTTATTTCGATGTGCAGGTTGCATCATGATGTTTTCCTTCACTGTTATTAGCACGTGGTAATTGTAACAATATGCACATTAGGTCAGAAAACTGCCTAAGTGGTGCATGCGTTCCGGCCAGGATCGAACCCGCGCCCTTTGAGTTCCAGGACGCGTGCGCTAGCCATTACGCTACCACGACTTATATTCTGTCTTTATTTCAATTTAGAATAAGTTAAAAGTACCTTCTAGTAGAATTTATAGAATTATCGATTTAGACGTCATCTAATGATGTTTATAGGAATATTATACCGATTGAGATACCATCAATCGAAAAAGGTGATGGGGTGGATGTTTTGATATTTTATGCTAGATAGGCTCATCTATTTTAGATGTGTATTATCTATGGATACTATAATTAAAATCGATAACCATAAACAATGACAGCGATAAACCATAAACATCCCCATTCAACTAACAGCCCAGCCAGCCCCTTTGAACAGACAACAGACACTAATTAAATTGTGAAACTTCTTACACCGCAATAACCTCCCAAAATAATAGTAAAACCCATTTATTTTACGCTGAGGGCCATTCTTGTACAAAACTTTTAACATCCACTGATTTTACAAGACACTAACTACGCTGCCTAAATGCTTGGTTTTATGATAATGATTAGGTTTTGTGTGTTACGGCAACATTTGTTACATTGATAAAAAAACAACGAGCATGTACAGGTTTTCATATCGACTAGTAAGGATAAATACATATCTTAAATTATTTAGTTCTTTTAAATTAAAAAAAATAGGAGTCTTTGTTATAGGGTCAAAGGTACATTTGTGATTTTATATATCATTAGTAATGGATAGTTACTTCTTAATATAAACAAATGTATAAACATGATTTCCTTAAATCTAAAGCCCACGAGCCGTGCCGTGACAGCAGCTGGCGATTACTGGAACCGATTGTTTATAATCCACTGATTACAAAGAAGATTACAACCAATACAAGCAGTATGAACTAGCAATCATTTAATATTTTTAAATCAATGGTTAAACTATTTTCTGACTCATCATACTTTAAGTTACTATTTTTATTGATAATAACATTATTTGTTGGTAAACTGAGTTAGGCGCGGTAAATTTACAATCTACCGAAAATTAAAGCGTGAGATTTCAAATTTGACTACCCGTTTACTGTCTATTGACAGTTTATAGTTACACTAGATTTATTATAAACTAACGGTTTTCAAAATTATCCACTCACATATAATAATATTACTATAAATATTACAATTTTCATTGCTTCTATAGAGTAATAATATAATTATTCTGAACTATGAAACCACACATATACTTATTACAAAAATCTACTATTTATCTTTTCTTTTATTTAAGAACCTTAGTAGAAATAGTTAGGACAGTACTAAATTTTAAGGAACCCATATACTAGTAAATAAACTAATATCTTTCGCAAGAAATTGTGTATAAATACAATAAACAACTCTTGCATAAACATCAATAAATGATGTTATGAGTAGTCATTATGAAAGAGCCATAAAGTCTATCATATGAATCGCACACGACATGCGTTGTGTTCGACAATATGTCTGAAAATTTTCTATCTATTGACATTAATTTTTTGTTTCAAATAGCGACGTAAAAATATTTTAAAACTTCTTTTTCGCATTAATTTTTGTTTTTACTAAATTACCCCCGAAAAGGTTTAACGGATAGGATAGCTATAAAAAGAACGACTCTGCCATTTTTCCACTGGCTCCATTGTGATCTCTCTGCTCTTACTTTCAACCATTTGTTCTTTATAATATCCCAGTAAAATAGAAGCTAGAGTTTTCGTAATATTAAACAAAGAAAAATGAACAAATAAGCAGACTGTTCCTTTTAATGACCACTTATGAAATTTCTGCGTCGGACGGAGATTCACTTATGTCCGTCATAAATATAAAAATGGCAAGTCACTTCCATCAGACTCGGTTTAAAAACCAGACATTATTCTGGCTTTATGATGTAAAAATCGTATGAGTGTGGTGTGCGCGGATCCGAAGTTATAAAAACCGCGGACATTCTATACACACGAAATCGCTGAAGACAATAGTATATAAGATTTTCTTAAGTTTTCGCGACTAGTACGCATAATAAAATTACGTTTTAACGGTTTTAGGCGCGGTAATTTATTTGATTTTTATTATACCGACGTTTCGGCCACTTTTTAGTAGCTGTGATCACGGAAGACAAAGATGTGTCAATGAGTATTGTTAATGTTTTATTTAGCCTACCGTCAACTTGTATATTTTAATTCTTTTGTTTATGGTTATTATTTACTCTATGGGGGCCTAATCTAATTTACCACCGCATTGCAACATGTTGTGGCTTGAAGAGAAGAAATTTTACCATGACTCAAAAACCATTGTTCAACATTAAATAGTAAACAGTATGCATGTTAATAATCTCGCAATAGAAGAACGTGCTATGAGAGTGAGAAAGTATAGGTAAGCGGAATCTGGAGCAGATGCTTAAAAATAGTATAATGTTAGAAGTTTTTCTATAATGGTCAACTTCTTCAGGTCATATTTCTGGGCAGTTTTATATAAAACAATATAACTGTATAATGTTAGTTGCAAAGTGAACAAACAATATATTGATTGTTTTTAAGCAAATGTGATGATGTCTTTGTGCTGAAAATATCAATTTGTAGTGAAAATTAAAGCTACCGTAAAAATGCCCGCCCTCACTTGATGTTAGTTAAAAGTTTAAAATTTGGCTGAGGTTTTATTTATAGCTTTTTGTCAAATCTTCACGACACTGGCGTTATAAAATTCGTGCAGACCTATATTTTATTTTAAAAAAACCTTAGGATAGTAATTGAAAATCTCGGTAGCAGGATGAGACTGGTTAAAATTTAAAGCCAATACATTAATTTAATATTTACTAAAGCCAGTAAAATGTTCGTCGTCTGTAAAATAGGCTTTATCAAATTCTATAAGAACCAACAGAATCACAGTTATATTGGTCGTAAATACACAACTCGTTTAATAGATGGCAACAGTTCTATCAAGGCCTCGCAATATCGCCGGTGTTGCTACAAGCCACAAATTATATTGTATAACTAGGATATGCCCGCGATTTTGTCACACAAAGTACCACAGCATTTAGAAAAGGTTGTAAGCTATCGTTTTAGTGAAAACTGTGTCGGAATAAACTAATTTTTATGCACCCGAACAACTACAAACCACTCCCGCGAAAATTCTCGCGGGATTCCCGGAATAAAAAATCACAATTTTGTTAAATCAAATTTGCTACCAATCATTAAAAAAATCACTTTGGAATTCGTTTTTTTTAATTTGGCCTTTTAAATCACTCCCAGAAAAATTCCCGCGAGATTCCCGGAATGAAAAGTAGCGCAGATTTTAAGTCCAAAAATTTGCTGTTGATCAGTGAAAACGGCATCGAAATCGATCTAGTAATTTATACGTGACTCAAACAGACAATAAATCCTAAAAAAATTGCATCGTGTTCTTCATCATTTATATAGTCTATTATAGTTGGGGTTTTTTTTAATAGCTTCAATGTACAGACACGGCATGTTTAGAATTTTATAATATTATAGATATCTACCCATTTTATCTCCATGGTTTCTTACGAATTAGTTCCTTTTATTAGAACCCTTATTCAATTTGGCAAAAATATAAAGAACTTTTAGAAAATCGGCATGTTCGTCTATTTATTTATACATATGTGTTTTTCTATCAAAACCTATTTGGTCTATATGACCTTTTGACAGGAAGAGGTATCCTATTTACCACTACATTAACTAAAGTAACTAATAATGGTTGCCATAGACGTAATATTCATATTAAACGGATTTACCAAATTGAATCAATTCGGCGGAAAGGCGCAGAACTGAAAATAAACGATAAATTTAAATGACATTCAATGATTCAAATTAAGGTTTATACGGATCACTTCAGTTGATTCATTCAAATTGTAACACAGAAATAAATTGTCTATTATGGGCTTTTAACTAAGGAATGTTTTTTTAAAATGTTTATAGGCCTATTGTGAGGTATCTTAACCAGATCTGAAAAATGATAGTGATGTTTTTAAAGTCTTATTTATTTTGAATTACACGTTGAAGTATCTCTAGACCGATCTATAAAATTCGAAACGATGTTTAGCGGGAAAATTTAGATTGAAAGATTGCAAATTAAATAAAATGAATTTACTATTTAACTTGTTAAGTAAATATAAAAAAGTTCTTCAAATATCTATTCTACATGAAATATATAGGCAAGCCAACATGGATTTAACTAAATTTGTTTTTTTTGTGTGTTATACAAGATATTCCGCCGATTGCTACTTTTCACATTATATAACTAAGGTCCCGTTTAATAATAATAATAATAATCGGCAGACAAACACACATATTGTATATCCCCAAATTAAGCGAGTTACGCTTGTGTTAAGGGTAATATACAACGTAGTACTCTGAGGCCGATCCCAGACACCCAGACCATAGTAAATAACGGTGAAACTACGTTTCCGAAATTTACTATACCAGGAATCGAACCCGGAGCCTCTGCGTTGCAGTGAGGTAGGCCGGCAAAGGCTTAGCCCGCTCAACCACAGAGGCCGTCGTATTGGTGACGTAGGTACATCTAGTGTCTTTGTCAGTCTGATACGGTACCCTATATTCAGATTATTAAGGTTATTAATGTTATTTTTCTGTACTAATCCAATTTGTTACCGTTCTAATAAATTCATTTTAACGATGTCTAGAATGTTTATAATAAGAGAAATGACAGGTCGCTTATTGCTTACATAAAACAATTTAGAGCATCGAATTGGGTTGCGCATTATTCACTAAACATCATAAAAGTGATTTCCTTATATTGATTGGAAATGAAAGAGCTTTTAGATTTAATATTGTGGAAATATCAGTGTAGGGAAGAGATCGTGTTTCAGAGGATATCAGTACGGTGTTTCCGTTGTTTCGAAGTATTTGATTTCACGTTTTAATTTGTATTTACTATTTTCATATTCAGCTGTTTATGTATTCAGTTCCATTAGTATCGGACGTGTTGTTTATACATTTCACTTAGTTTTTTTATATTTGAATTGTTAATTAACATAAATCAGAGAAATTGTCTATTATAAGTTCATAATCTGCACTAGGAATCTACGCTAAAGACGTAAATTTGAAATCAATAATATTGATTTTCGACTGCTAACTCGTTTTTCATAGGTTTTCGCAAAAATATTTTCAAAACATACATACATTTTAGAAAGTGAAGTAAAATTGTGCTATATAAGAAAAAAACATAAAACACTAAGTATTCGTTTTGTTAATTATAATACTATAATAAGTACGTTAGTGTACTTTTATGCAAGTTAATTGTGCTTGTTTAGTCAGCGTTAATTTATTTTATTTTAAACTTATTTGTTTTGCCTGACGGGCCCATGTGTGTGCCATCCCACTGTGATGGAAAGTGGTTACCTTCGCCTATGGACATTAGCAATACCAGAGGTTCTGCCAATGTGCTGCCGGCCTTGAAGGAGAAACTGGAGCCTGGTCACTGATGCCGGAACACAGCACAAAGTTGTTATGGCGGCATATTCTAGACCAGGGGTGGTAGCTATCCAGTCGGGCAATTGCCCTACCACCTGGCTGTGGATTGTTTTGTTGCCTCTTACGACAGGCCGCCCGGCCGCAGGAATTAGTATTGTTTTTCCGTTCCTGCATGGCGAAAAATTTTTATGGCTAGTCTTATATAGTATCAGATATCTTTGCAGTGATGCCTTTTCATAAAAATTAAACTTTTTCGTAGCCTTCTACACCTAGTCTAGGGAGAACTATATATATATATGTATATATATATGTATATATATATATATATATATATATATGTCGGAGAAGCATTGTTCTCGGTGACATCGTCATTAGTGATTGCGGGTTTAGTGGGCATCATCAGGTAAAATGCGAGCACAAAACACAATAGTCACGGTTTATACACTTTTAATTTAGATTTAAACAACATTTCGTCACAGTTAAGACCGAGCAGCGGGTTCAGGGCACCGATCTTACTTTCAACCTTTCCTTTTAAATTCTCAACGATCCAACTCGATCCGTTACTATCGCT
Organism: Dendrolimus houi; assembly: GCA_039645545.1. NCBI lineage: Eukaryota > Metazoa > Arthropoda > Insecta > Lepidoptera > Lasiocampidae > Dendrolimus > Dendrolimus houi. The sequence goes on from CM077132.1 coordinate 15,109,427, forward strand.
CCAATGCATCACAAAAACGCGTCCGCATCCCGTAAGTACAGATGGCGCCTCGACCTCGCTCGAGGCACGTGCTCTGCTCTGATTGGTCGCTTGTTAAATTAGAATATTCATAACTTTTGTTAGGATAGGACGATTTTTAAGTTACAGAAAGATTTCACAAATCAAATTAAATTAAATTAAGAATTTTAAAAGTAATTAAAATGTAAACAAATAATATTGTGCGTTATACATGTAAACAACAATCAACCCGACTCATAGCTTCCTCCGAAATATATATATATATTATGATATGCCTATATATGTATGCACCTAAATACAATGGAATGGCTTCTGAGGTATATATGCCTTACTGAATAATCAATCCATATGGATTTCAGGATTGTGATGAGGTGGTTTACTATATAGCAAACCACTGCTTGAAGCATGCTTCAATGCTTGAAGACAAAAGTCTTCGAGCAGTGCGTCCTGCCCTTCCTTACCTAAGGGGCTGAGACGTAAACACTGACGGCAGGACTGATCAACAAATTCCAAGTCACTCAAGTGTCACAGGATCGAGGGCCATTTGAGCAGACGAGTCCTGGTGTGCAGTCCGCATTTCGGTAAACGTAGTGTTGGATGTCCTCGAACCGGATGGACTGACGACCTGCGTAAGGTCGCAGGTGGGCACTGGACAAGGAAGGCGTAGGACTGGGATGTGTGGCGCCAACTTGGGGAGGCTTACGTTCTGCAGTGGACTAAGGTTGGCTGACAATAACGACGACGATAGTAAACCAAACAGGCAACGTTTAACCCGCCAGACTAAAACAATGATCAGACACCATGTAACGTGTCTATCGATATCGATAAAAAGTATCGACATTTAAACCCCACTTTTCTTACGCGTATCGAAGGCTCCGCAGCCCCTCGACGGAGCATTTCTCCGCAAATATTTGTTTCAATTAGATGTCTCAAAGGTCCCTCGTTGTTCCTCCACGTCAAACAAATGATGATCGCTTGATCATGAGTGACGTTCATCGGTATTGGCAGTTATTACGATGGATTTGGTCGTCTGAAAAAGAAATAGATTGTTTTCATCACATCGTAGAGTTACGTAGAGATAAGCAATGTTAATTATTTAGTTTCTGTCATTTAGGTACAGGCCTCTAAAAAACCATTTAATCGAAAATACTTCAAATATTAAAAACTATTGAATGATTCATATTCAAAGCATATTTCGTTGAGATTGTTATCTACCACTTGATTTTTTCAGAAGTCTTCATGCCATAGGTCATAACTTGTGAGGGTCGCACTTTTTGCGCCTTAAAAAGTGAATATCTACTCACATAATATATTAAATATAAATATATTAAGATCTAACTAACGATATCATTGGATCATTTTTTTATATTTCACTTACCTACATTTATAGGACACCAAACATCCATAATTTTTATTTTATTCGCCATTTAAATACACAAGTACAGTCTATTGAATACAACTCTTGACCAAATTGTATCCGTATAGATCTAGTTATTTTTTTATACTTGCCGTAAGGGTTAGAAAGACTACGGAACCGTAAAAATTCAAAATAAACGTATACCTATATATCAAACTAGAAAATATGTGTCATAAAACAAACTTCTGGGCCTGGGCCATTTATACCTATAGTCGCTCGTGCTCAATCAAAGATTTCGCCAAGGCTACACTGTTAATTTGACTTTAAAATAAACAAAAGAGTATATATGCTTGTATGTGTCAAATAGATAGTAGTTAGTGCGTGTAATGTTTTTTTAATTGATTTAATGTATTTTTTATGCATAATTTTTTTTAAATATTAGCATTCGTCGCTTCTTCTCTATATAAACTATAAGTGTGCGAAATTTCATACTTCTCCGTCCGCGCAATTTTCGTAAAAAGGGATATAAAGTTTTTGCTTCACGTATTAATATATAGATATAATGCTTTGTAAAAGGACAGAGGGAAGTTGTTAATTTACGTTTCCTATAAAAATGTACTTGTAAAGTGCTCTCTAAAAGTTAATGAATAGATGATAACTCTTGGAGAAATCCAAATCCAACTTTTAAATTATACTTTGATCATTATTTTTTCAGATGTAAGAGGTCCCCTTGGAAATCCCGCCGTGACCGTCTTTAATTAAACGCGACTTAAGACTTTAATTACTTTCGGGAAAAAAATCTGTGCTAACGCGCGCCTACTCTTACGCTAACTGGATTAAGAATCGTCTGGAAAGTTTTGAGTATCTGAGCAATATGAAATTTTCTTAAAAAATACTGTTTCGGGAACGTTTTAATTTTGATTGTTTTATATAAAATTTCTTTATCAAATAACAGAGTCGGCGTTAGTAATTTAGTTTACACATTTTTTTATGACGCTAATAAATTTGATACATAACTAGCTGACCAGAGCCAACGTTCCGGGACGTCAAAAAAAAATGTTTACAATGAAATGTACCCTAAGCTCACCCAGGAATGATGTAGCCGTATACTGGCAAAAGAATTTTCAAAATCCGTTCAATGGTTCAAGGGATTATTAGATAATAACAGCCCATAAAAGTCCCACTGCTGGTCTCGGGCCTGCCGCTATAGGGAAACGGTCAGTATACCCGCCACGCTTGTCCAAGGCGGCGGCTTGGCAGGTTTGACACATCAGTTATATCAATGTGCAGGTTTCATCACGACGTTTTACTTCACCATTGTTAGCACCTGGTAATTGTAATAATATGCACATTAAGTCGAAAAACTCCCTAAGAGGTGCATGCGGTCCGACTAGGATTCGAACCCGCGCCCTATGATTTTGGGACGCATGCGCTAATCATTACGTAATCGCGACTTAAGAGAGTGAAGTGAGACTCGAGAGATTACTTCCTACCAACAAACTTACAAACTTTATCTCTTTATGATATTAGTATAGATTATGTGTTTTCTTAGTTGATGAACAGTATTAGTACGTTTGTTTTGGTCTTATAATAATTAAACCTGGTTGTTGCTAGAATTTATCCTCATAATAGGTATACTCCACGTTACATGATCTTTGATAAGCTCAATTGTCAGACTATTACGTACATTTTATTTACTAAAACTTTTTTAAAGCGTAAATTTTACTTTTATTTTATTTAATCGTTAGCGAGAAATACAATCTGATTAAGAAATAATGATTTCGGGTTTTCCTATTTTAGGACAACGATCGGTATCCACTCAGACACACTTTCCAAAAGGGGTTGGCAGATTTCAGATGTACAGATTTGTTCATGATATTTCTTTCAATGTCAGGATATGGTAAAAGTACCGGTATGGAAATTTGGTAAGAAAACTAAACACTGCTTAAGCGTGGCATGATTTCCGGCCGGGATCTGTGGTCAAGTTTAGGAATTAAATTTTGTAATAATTAAATTGTATAAAAAAGAGAGAATGGGTGAAAAGAGACTGATAAAACAAGTGTATGACAACAGTGTGGGTGGTTGAGTTTGTGCTGATAGACCGCAACATATTTGCCAATATCAAACCGCAGATGCCTCAAAGAATGGCCAGGTAAAATGTACATATAACAAACGTGTTTGTATGAAGAGATTCATGAAGCAAAAGCTGAATATCTCAAGATCGTAGCAAGTGGAAATCCGTCGTCTCTGCCTACCCCCATAGAAAGCAAGCGTGAATGTATGTAAAAAAATATTATTAAAATATGACGTCTCAATTCAACATTCGCTGCTGCCACATGTTTAAGTATTTGCTGTATGTTTACTGTCAGGCGCTTGATTTATATATCGATACTTTAATATAACGATCTACTTACATAATAAGTATTACTCGTACAATAATTCAATTCTTATGAGTTGATACTTGATAAACAAATTATTAAATAATTTCTCTTCTTCCTCAGGTAATGATTATATTCAGCAAGAAAAACAAATATTTACTGCCAATGAACAAATATTAACCTGGTAAGTAAAACTTGTTATATCTCTCTTGGCGAGCAATTTCCTTTAATAATTCAAATAAGTAAAAGAAAACTATGACTTAGCCTCGAAAAATGTGAGTAAATAAATGAATAGTCTCTAAGACGAATTTTTTCTTGGATTTCATTCTAAAATATTATTATGTTCATATTAGTACTGACCGCTATAACAACTACAGCATCTGCATATGCACCAAGTTCCTTAATATTGAATTTTGATTCAAGAAGTCAAAGATTTGTCTTACGACTTCTAGGAGTACAAATATGACATTCTGTTACTTCATAAGGTGAAATGGAAAACTTATTTTAAATACATTGATACCTACGACCGCATGCGAGATTTTAGTATTTTCGATTTTATGTTTAAATTTTGTTTTGAACTGATTTTTTGTTCCTAATCAACAAGTTTAAACATGCACAAAACTCTTTAGCCTTAGGTATAAAATAGTTATCATTGTAATATAACCTAAACTGAATTTGAGAAAGATCGCCTAGACCTGGTTTCAGATCGCACCTTATTTATAAAGCTTTAATACTACACCAACTTACAAATTACTATTTGAATTAAATATTATTTTAGTGTTATTTAGACCTAGTTAATAGTTGATTAAAACTTTTAACCAAACGTGGTTGTCCATTTTGGTAATTTACGAGATCGTTAGTTGTATAATTGTATAATCCATCCTTTGATATCTTGTGTGATTTTTTAGTTCGATGTTTATTTCCTTATATTATTTGGTTGTACAAAAGCTAAATTTAAATTTATTGTAAATGACTTCTGTATTCAGAAAATTCATTAATGCTAGTTACTACCTATTGTTATATATTGTGTAGGTTGTATTGCATAAGAAATCTAGAGTATAAAAATCCTCATTGTCTTTGTTGTTGTGTGTTATTGTAATTTAAAACCACCACTAGTTGGCACAATCAGGTTCGTCGCTTTGCAAATTGCTGTATTCTCTAACTTATTTAAAGTCTGTCCTATTAGAACTACGAACTTAACTAGCTCTAATGAAATTAAACAACGGGTATCTTTTGGTTTTATGCTTGAGATTGCTAAATAGCATTTAAAATTGTATGTAGAAAAAATAGGATAAATATAGATAGATAGATAGATAGTTAACACTTTATTGTACACCATTACAGAAAACTTACGTACTAGTATTATTCTAATTGTGTACAAAGGGCGGTCTTATCGCTAAAAAGCGATCTCTTACAGACAACCCGTGGCAGGAATATTGCTGATTAAGAATGGCGATGGTGCTATACATAATTATTGTACGATTACTTACATTTAATAATAAATATATACTATACTATATATACATATACAAGATAAAGTGATAAAATGCAACTATTTAAACATAATAAATATATAGTTATATGCAATATAATACTAATTATATAAAATTACATATCATTATATTACAGATCGAATTTCCTGACCATGTTCTTGAATGTTATTGGAGATTTTGCTTGTCTGACAGCAACAGGCAATGTATTCCAAAGTTGGACAGCCTTGACCGTGAAAGAATTATTGAAAAACGTTGTATTATGAATAGGAGTAATAAGTCTGTGTTGACTGGAAGGGCGTAAATTGTGAATATATGAGTTACATAAACATAACATAATTATAATTTACATTTAATTAAAAAGGCCGTGCATATTACTTTGTTTTTGATTTTTTAATTATTTTTCTAATTCCACAAATGTTACGTTTCTCTTCATTTCAATATTGTTTACAGATTCTCTTCTTATTCTTTACTGTAAGTTTACAGTATTTACATATAAGTGATAGACAGACAAGAGCAAGACTTCTACATCTCTAGTCTCAGTTCCAGAGATAATCTGCATTGATACAGATGACACCAGATTGATATTGTAAGGGTCGTTTTTACATTAAGGTAAAGGAACCCTATAGACTATAATTCCAATTTAACAACGCGTCCATTCTTGCAGAGAATAAAATCAATACACTGCAAGGGTCGAGTTAGTGAAAAGCGTTATACTTCACTCTTTAAAAGTAATTAATGCTCTCCACCCTTCATTACGCCCTTTGCAGTAATAAGATTCTTTGCTCTTTGTTTCAGCAATCTTTAATTAGTGCTGATCTTATGATCGCAATCGATTTTCAAAGTTTCTAAAACTCTAGACATGAAAATGTTAATAACTTTATAATATCTGCCGTATGTCATATCTTTATAAATAATAATACTATATTTACTTGTATCTGTCATGGCGTAGTCTCACCTAAATATTAAATTTTAACCGATTTCATAACAAGTTGCAGATTCCTCATTTCGTCGTAATTCATAACTATTTTTTTAAATGAAATTCATGACATTTATATTGAAAAGGAACTAATTAGGATTTTCAATTTATGGCTGATTTAAGATTGAACAGTATTTTTAATTTGCAAAGTTAAATGTGGCGCCAACTGTGATTGCAGTGTGCTACGAATTACGTTTCTTACTGGGTTATTGTCAACGTTTATGCAACTAATTAATATAATTATGTGTAATAAACTATATTTTATACTTTTTTTATCTATAATATTGTAAAATTCTAAACATGCCGTGTCTCTATATTGCAGCTATTTGAGAAAAACAACTGGAATAGACTATATAAATGACGGATAACACGATGCATTTTTTTAAATTTCATGTCTGTTTGTTGGGATTTCACGTAAAAACTACTGGGCCGATTTCGATGCTATTTTCGCTGACCGACAGCTAATTCTTAAACTTCAACGTCAAAAGTAGCTTAGACATTTTATTCTGGAAATCCGCGGGAATTTTTCTGGGAATGATTTGAAATGGCCAGATTAAAAAAATCGAACTCCAATATGATTTATTCACTGATCGATAGCAAATTTTATGTAACAAATGTGTGATATTTCTTATCCCGGGAATCCCGCGAGTATTTTCCCAGGAGCGCTTTGTAGTTGTTCGGGTGCATAAAAATTAGCTTATTCCGACACAGTTTTCACTAAAACGATAGCTTACGTTCTTTGTTAAATGCTTTGTGTCCCGGAAATCCCGCGGGAATTTTAAGTCAAGCGTGGACGAAGTTGCGGGCATATCCTAGTAAGTAATACATTTAAAAAAATGTATTTATATAATTTACATTAACATATTATCACTTTTTATAACTGTTCAACGATTTTAAAACTCTCGTATTTTATTTACGATATTCACCGGAGTTAAATTCCAATTTACCATAACTTAAATTCGTTCCGACATTAATATATGCAAAATTAAGATGATTCCGTATGCGTGTAATGCAGATCCTTATAACCATAAATTAATTATAATAATCCAAAGACGGTATCCACGTCTTCGCTAATTACAATGTGTAAATGACATCATTTAATTAACATAATTAATTGTCACGTATACCCAACGATCATTAGCTGTACGTAAGAATGTACGTGGAATAGATATGACATGGTAACACAGGTCCATAAAAAAATGTGTGTGTGTGCAGTTCACACGCAGTAGTAGTGAAACAAAGTGTGACAAGGGGTGGGAGGGATTCTAAATTTCGTGACGTCACATTTCATTACGACGTTACATTGTTATAATATATTTAAGTTTTAAACACGAAATTCGAAGTACTCACGAAAATCTTCAAAACATTTCCAACTCTATGAGCACAGTGTTTAAATGATTAAATATAATGTATTCTATCTCATTCTCTCGCAGGCTTAGTCTTATAGATTTATGTGTTTATCTCTTTTTAGTGCCGCTTAGTTTTTGTGCAACTGTGTAGTTATTATGTGGTAGAGCGTTTGTTCCACGTCTATTTCAGGCGTTTTTCTTCCATAATTGCAATAGGGATGCGGACACATGTAAAAATAAATTATATTCTATAGATATAAAACAATAGGCGTTAAAATATTAGTATCTAACATATCAGGATAGAAATAATTTTAATTACTTTCTAAACAATAATTGTTATTGTTACATTTACCACGTGCTAACAACGGTGAATGAAAACATTATGATGCAACCTGCACATCGAGATAATCTATGTGTCAAACCTGCCAAGCTGCTTTGGACAAGCGTGGCGGGTATAGATACTGTCCTGTAATGGTTGACCCGAGCCCAGCAGTGGGACGTTTATGGGCTGTTATTATTATTAAACAATAATTAAACATTTGATCCCTTTTAGTTGAACTTACTTATCACGTCCTAAGTAGGTACGATCGTAACCTCCCGGCCGTGGTGAAGGCCATGGTTGGGAGCGTCGACGCGTGGGACGCAGCCGCCTCCTTCTGCGAGACCGTCATGTCCGCGAAGGAGGCGGCGGAGCGGGAGAGGGAGCAGTCCGCCACGCTTCCCTCCCGCCAGAGCCGGCGGTGGCGGTGGTCGTCCACGACGACCTGCAGCCGCCGTAGGCTACGGCCGTGGGGGCGACCGGTGGGGAAACCGGACCCACCCGCACATAAAGGCCGAAGAGGAGTGATGCGCCCCAATCCGAGCGCCCCCTCTCACCTAGAGGTGAGACCGAGGCAGCCGGAGACGCCCAGATCTCCGGCTAACAAATGGTGAGGCCAGCCCGCAAAGGGGCCGGCCGTCGTCCGTCCGGGTTGGTGGCGAATGCGCGAGCGAGCCCACAGCCCGGACGAAGGACGCTCGAGGATCGAACTGGGGTTTTAGTGGGTATCTCTAACCGCGGCATGGCAATAGCATCTCACACGTGTGGTGCTAGTGCCACCGCGACCTGGCGAATCCCACACACGGGACGCGACCTTTCCCCCTCGCGCGGCTCACGGTCCTCAAACGGATTTCCCCTGTATAAAAAAAAGTGTATGATCATAAAAGTATCTGAGTTGATTTGACTTTTCGCTCCCCTATTTAAAAACTAATCACAGATCTTGGTATCAAGCATTGGTTCAAGTAATTTGTTCCTTATTTTCTCTCACTTTTCTGGCTGTCAACAACTATGGCTATACTCGTGCTGCAAAATGGGCCAATTCAAGAAAATTTATGTCATGGCTCGCTGCCACCGTTTATGGTTTTACAACATATTTATGGCTTTATGACATTATGGGGGCGGTTTATGATAATTCCACAGCCAAATAATGTACCGGACAAAATGTCCTCTGCGGTATTTTGACGGAATAACCGTATAATATTTTGGGATATATGCGTTCTCAAGTTATGTTAATTTTATTTTAATGTTACTATCAAATGATCGTTAAATGAGCCGAAGGTTTTATTGGAATGTGAAAATGTACTTTATTTCTTTATGGAGACAATATTATTATATTTTTCGTTATCTGATATTCTTGGAGAAATATAGATCCTTAAATATTTAGAGATCGGAGCGTGACTTTTTACAGATGTTTTATAAAAACGTAAAACTGGTATGTTATGCTGATATTAAGAGGATCAACAAAATTGTATCAAATTGGTTGAAATGGAGTATATGAATAATTATAACAGTATTCAATGACATTGAATGATTCAAGTTTATCTTTATGAAATCATTTTGGTTGTTTCATACAAATTGAAAGACACAAATGAACCTTCTAATATCGACTTAATATACAACCAATTCATTATTAAAATAAATTGTATTCAAACTATTATGAAAATCAGGATAAAATAGGCCAAGTGCTTCTAAATCCAGGGTGCTCTATGAAAAGTGGTAAAGGTTTTGATTTCTTTCTCAAGGTTTAAAATTAACCGATTACCATGAAATTAATAAGTACATACCTACTTTTGATGTGTGGAAAAGTAGGATAGTTTTTATACTTCGGAAACTTAGTTTTCGTCTAAAAGGGATTGAAATTTAGACAAGCTTAATCACGTGTAAAAATGTAATAAATATATTTACATATTATATAATACTACAATTACAGCAATCTTTTAAAGTCATTCATCCAAATAATTATTTGTTTACAACAAAAGCAATCATAATATTGTAAAGCGATTCGTATCGCTTTATGTTTGTTCAGTTATAAAACACAAGTGTTTACGGATGGATGGCTTAACTTAATATCCAAATCATTAGAATTAGGCTAAAGTGGACTTTGTTTCAAGCATCTACCAGTACCAAAACATATAAATATCAGATGTCTAAGAAAAGTTATTCGTTGTTCGTTAACCATCGGCTGTCTCGTTATGACTGGAAAAAAATATTGTAAAGAAAACAGCAATGGAAATAATGACGTTGGTAAGGAAAACTTTCGTAGAGTGTTGTAGTCGAGTTGTTGGGTTGTAATAACGTTTCCGCTAGTTACCCCGCTGTTTGCCAAACCAATGCAAACATGAGAGATTGTACCGCGTCAAGGAGCCCTTTATGTTTATGTGCCGTTGAGTTTCATATACGTTTACGAAAAGTACATATTAGAATTGAAGTACTATTTGTGATATTTTATTGTGTAAGTGGTTGTTTTGGTCTTGACATAAAACCCTTCCTTTTCACTGTGTCCCAAACATCTGGATGTGAAAAAAACGCATTGGCACAGTGCGTTTTTTTCTTTTTCTACCATATCACAAACTGTCGTGACATGGTTTACACAATCCATCCATCTCGTTTTTCTTATACGCTTCCTTTTTCTTATTCGTTAAACTGATATTAGACAGTTCAACCAAATTAAATCAATTTGGTTGAACGGTAGAACTGAAAAAATACGATGAGATTGAATGACTCAATTTTATATTTACATCGATAAGTATGGTGGTTTCATCCAATTTGAAAGACTGCAAGTAACCCTATAATATCAGCAATTAAATCTTCCAGTTTAATTTTAATTTTATTCGTCTAATCTTTTTGCATAATTTTAAGTCCCATCTATTTTTATAACTCGACATTCTCATGTCGGCTGATTGAAGACGGTTTTAGTCTATTATTTTGGCCTTAATAAAATATAACATTGTAATTGAATAAAACCCAAAAATATCCAATTTTATATTTACATCGATAAGTATGGTGGTTTCATCCAATTTGAAAGACTGCAAGTAACCCTATAATATCAGCAATTAAATCTTCCAGTTTAATTTTAATTTTATTCGTCTAATCTTTTTGCATAATTTTAAGTCCCATCTATTTTTATAACTCGACATTCTCATGTCGGCTGATTGAAGACGGTTTTAGTCTATTATTTTGGCCTTAATAAAATATAACATTGTAATTGAATAAAAACCAAAAATATCCTTATTCTGAGTTCCGAGAAACTGTAAATAATATTCAATAATATTATAAGAATTTAAAACTTGCTTACAATACCTAACTTAAAACAACTTTATTTTTACATACATACCACGCCTGTTTCCCATGGGGATAGGCAGGATCTCCACTTGCGACCATCCTGACAAACAATTTTCGCTTCAGATACTTTTACACTTGTAGTTTTAAAACCAATACACAGCTCATGGAGTAAATTTTTGTCATTCATTTTGTTTACGTACTAAATACAAATAGGAATATTTTTAATTCGGTTTCAACAGCCACTTCACCCGTATTTATTCCGAAGTCACTCGCGTATTTTATCTTTACAAAAAAGTATATCATTTTATTTTAATTTTAGTATCTATCCAGATTTGCCATTAAACGTTTTTAAATATCTGATTTTGTGAGAAAAGCCGTCTATTAAGCAGCCATCTATTGATAAAAGCGGCCATTGTGATTGATACGATCTATAAGTCTATTCAAACAATCATAACAAGTAAGCAATCTTAATACATCGATAGATTTATTTCCAGAACAAGTTAAATAAAGCATTCTACATAGTAGAACGTGGTTAGTGGTTACGCCTCTGGTAAGAGATGTGTGAGTAATTTTGATATATTTGCGGAACACGACAATGTTTGCCTGTTGTTTCTGTGCAAACTTAAATAAATTAGTTTGTCTTGTAACATGAGACTTCAGCATCTTAAAGTTATATCGATTTTGTGTGCTTCCTATAAACTTTGATATTAGGTATATTCTTTGCTTTAGGATCAAGTGATTCTACAAAAAAGATAATATTTCTAAATAAAATTGACTAATGCGTAAAAGCCCTTTGATTTCATATCAAAGATGATATTGTTACAACTTAGGTTCCGACAAAAACAAATTCCACTCCTAATCTATAAAAGCACATTTTATTACCTGTCGGCATTTGAACTAATTGTAATCCTTTTATGATCGTCTTCTTTTGTTTACTTATTTATTGGCATACGTTTCCAGTTATTGTGGAGAACAGCCTATTATTCTATTGTACTCGTCTACAGCCGCTTGCAGGCTGCATTATTAGCCAGGTGTTGCGGATTATAAGTACAAGCTAATTCTAGGAAATTATGTCGACGTTGCCGGGCGGGCACATTTGCATTTGTGCAGTATAAAACGATGGCCTGATTGAGAAAGGGGGCAGTTGAGCCACAACTACGATCTAGGTGTGACGTGTGTACATTCAGGAATCTAATATTGACGGACTTTGCGCGGTTTATTGAATTACGACCTTCTGCATTACGTTTGGATTTGTTGTGTTCGGTTATATTTGTACCTGTGTTATACGTGTTTGTATAGTTCTAATTAACTCTATAATGATTCTAACAGCATTTTAATTCGAGTCCCGCAAACTCGTAACAATATTATTAAATTTTTTTTAATGATATTTTTCTGGATCCGTTTTTAATGTTGAAAAAAATATTGTCGCAAAAATGTCATATGGACAAATGTAAAAATGTGTACCTACAGTTATGGCACACGAGACTTACAAATATGTGCTCTAAAAGTCGTTCATCTATTCTTGTTACTTTTTTAGATCATCAGCTGTGATACATAAAACATCGAGTGAGGATATAGGCTTCGATTTCGAAATCGTAATTTATTTCGCAAGAAAATAAAAGTTGTAACCGACGTTAATGAATTAACAGCGGATTAGTTTAAGGCAGATTTTTGAAGCTACAAATAAAATTTATTGATTGCATGTATATAACCTGAAACGTTTATTCACGCCACTGTCATTTATAATTTTAAATAAATAAATCGGCAGGCAAACACACACACTGTATATCCCCAAATTAAGAAAGTTACACTTGTGTTATGGGTAATATACAACGGACCATTCTGGGGCCGATCCCAGACACCCAGAGATATAAATAACGGAGAAAATACATTTCCGAAATTAACTATACCAGGAATCGAACCCGGAGCCTCTGTGTTGCAATGAGGTAAGCCGGCAAAAGCTTAGCCCGTTCAACCACAGAGGCCGTCGTCGTCTTCATGTTCTATGAGTGACATAACTAGGAATAACTTTTATTTAGCGATTTCAAAGAAGCAGAGATCAATATTTTAGTAGCGTGTTGGATAAAGTTTTTGGTAGATTTTTTGTTAACCGTTAACTTGACGCAAAGACTGCAGTTAAGTAACATGTTATCAAGTAAGTGGTATTAACATAATACAAGCTAGCAGGTGGTTCAATGCCGACGCGTTCGTGCGCGCACTTTCAAAGCGATTCTACGTGGTCACACGGTCTTCAACCATTATCAATGAATTGAGTGTTACAAATTAGCTAAATCATTGTACATTTGGAATGTTTAGTAAGCTACCAACAAAACAAGTGACCGTGTGCAGGTCAGATTACCTACCTGTGTGTATATAAATACAACACGCGTATGAAGTGTTATAGACAACTTCGATAGTAAAAAAAATCGTAAGACTTATAATTGTTATCTTTGAATGACACACTCATTTTTATGAGAAATTAAAGGCCCGGCAAACGTTGTCTTGCCCTGAAAAAAAATGTACGACCCGAATAAAGACATCAAAATCGGTTCAAGAGATTAGAGATTCAGTGCCACATATCGGTTCCAATTGTGAATCTAAATAATTAACTAAACACACACAAAAATTTCATCAAAATCGGTAACGTCGTTCTCAATTTATGCGCGTACATCCATTTCTGAATTTATTTTTTTATATAAGTATATATAGTAGGTCTATGTATCTTAATGAAATTTGGAAGGATGGTGTGTTCTGTACTCTGACATAGAAACATATAGTGGAATAACAAAAAAAGAAATGGGACAAATGCGTGAAAATCCACGGAAAAAAAGAAATATATACATGACAACAACAAACTAAAACAAATAGAGTATAATAAACGAAATCAACGCTAAGGAAGTCTTATTTGATCTTTAAATATGAAATTATGGTTACTATAATATCTAGGCTAATCTGCGAAATACCGGAAAGTGTATTACAGATGCCAGTCAAAGAAATACTACAGCCATTGTTCATTGTAGTATCAAAGTGACAATGCTCGCTTTCATTATCCGACCCATATGTGTCATTGTAGTGAAAGTAAGCATATTTTTACGGCGACTTATGAAAGTATCATCCATTCATTTTACCACATATCAGGGCTGCCACCTTAGCGCTTTGGAGTTAGATCTACGGTTTTTTAGGGTAAACAAGCTCTCACTTTTACAAAATAACTCACAATGCTAAATCTTATACGTCTTATGCCCGGTTTCTGAGGTTACCAGTTATGAGTTCAATAACAATTGATTCCATAAAGTTATGTAATAAATAAACTTACGTTAACTGTTAACCTACAACTGATACCAAAACTTGCCGCTAGATGGATCTATTTAAGATGTAATATCTAATATTTATTTACATCAAACAAAAACGTCAAATAAAATATATAAAATAGATAAACGCCTAATATTGGTCAGTTAAGTTGAACCTAGTTTGTTCAGAAATGCAATTTTAAAGTTATTCAACCGATAGCGCTAACGAACAGATAAACTACAGTTAAAAGTACCTCAGAAACCGGGCATTATTACGGTAAGCAAATATTTAATGGTTTATCTTTTATTGACATGGCCCAAAACCTGTTTGTTAAATTGTCAATTTGTTGAATAAAATTATACCGCCCATGACGGACAGCTTTTTACCTGTTTTTTACATTGTCAATTTGTTGAATAAAATTGTACCGCCCATGACGGACAGTTTTTTGGAAGGTAGGTAGGTTAAGTAGATAAACAATAAATGTGTTTTTATAAAACAAAACTTTTCAGTTGAATTTTTCATTATATTTCACAGGAAACGTAACTAATGTGGCAAAATTCGGGATTTTACAATTCGACATTTTGCTGACTAAACGTTAACGTTTCAACTGTTGAGACTGATTTTCATTCAAAAGTTGGCGCGTGATATTTCATTTTTTTATTTTGATAATGTAACAGTATCTAGCGCTTTCTTACACCTAATATAGCCTCTAATTCTCGTAAAAAGGTGACAGCCCTACATACGCCATTTAAATAAATTTGGAATTTCATTCATTTATATGGATATGGTGCAAGTAATGGTTATTACTTTAATTATACATTAAGCGACAAAAAAATGTTCTTTAGAATTTTATTATGTTTACTTATTATTCATTTCCTCTGAAGTATAGTGTTGGGCGTTGGTTACCTCAATTTTTGATTAAAAAAAAAACTCCTTATTAAAACTATGTTTTATTATAAGCCGAGCTTATAATAAAACATCGTCGACAATGCAAACAGTTCGACGTTCAATACTGTCCAGAGGATTTAGCTGGTAGGCGGGTGCCATATGCGACCTCGCCTGGGCTTTGTAAAGCACAAGGCGTTGCCGCGGAGTGAAATACTGCTTGGACCGGTTTAGTACTCTCAGCTTCTTGGGAGGCAAGTTTTGTGCTTTCAAGGTGGCCCCTGAACTGTACATCGTTTGCAATGTCGACACCAAGGATCCCAATACACTTAGAGGTTGTAAAGGGTGTTCCTTGGAACTGAAGCGCATGTATGAATAAGGTATTCTTTTTTCAAATTAATGTAATTTATAATACTAATAGTGGTCCCGGCAGACGTTGTCCTGCCCTGAAAAAATCAAGATCCAGGACCCGATCCCAACGCCACCTACAGTTCCAATTGTGAATTGAAACCATCCGGGGTTCCACTCAAAACACACAAAAATATTTCATCAAAGTTGGTAAAGTTGTTCTCAAGTTAAGCGCGTACAAACATTTCTCTGATTAATTTATATATGCCAGTGGTCGATCAGTGGTCGAAATTCAACCATAATTAATTTACATTATAACTTTGAACATTATTAAGGTTCTGTTGTCAAAGACTATACTTCTATAATCACAGATTTCGCCAAGGCTATACTGTTAATTTGACTTTAACAATAAACAAAAGAGTATATATGCCTGTGTCAAATACATGGTGGTGCGTGTAATGTTTTTTTTATTGATTTAATGTATTTCTATGCATAATTTAAAAAAATAGCATTCTACACTCCTTCTCTATATAAATTATAAGTGTGCGAAATTTCGTATTCCTCCGTCCGCGTAATTTTCGTAAAAAGAGGTACAAAGATTTTGCTGTCTTTTTTGCTCCACGTATTAATATATAGATACAGATAGATGTGATGAGTGTACTAGCGGTCACTCACGACTTTGTCTGCTTTTGACTTGAAAATTGGCAATACGAATAATCCATCTGGACGTGGTAGAGTAATGCTGGAATCATTATCTTCATATCAGCTCTCACGGCCGGCTTGACCGGTGGGATACCAATATAGACATGGCTTCTCTATCCCACTGCCCTATTCCATGCTCTCTAGATCATTCCTTCTCTCTAATCCCTTGGTATAGACGTATACTGCCAGAACTTTTTTATTGCGTGAGTTCAGCAGATAGGCATACTGCCCACCTGATCGAAAGCGGTTACCATCGCCTATGGACATTTGTAGTATAACACTAGAAGTACTACCAATGTACTGCATTTAATTGATTTTTATTTTTATTTTGACGTTTCGGCTACTTTTCAGTAGCCGTGATCACGGAAGACAAAAATGACAAGTATATAATATATATATATATAATCAGTAATTTTAAAGTTATTTGAGCCTATGCCCAGCTTGTGCCTTTTGATTATTTAATGTTTTATGGTTATTATTTACTCTATGGGAGCCTAATCTAATTTACCTCCGCTTCACAACATGTTCGAAAAACTCCTCTTAATTATTATCTTTTTTTAGTCGAGTCTGAGTATTATTCAAAAGATTAATTAATACTCAAAGCAAAGTTTTTTTTTGTTTGTAATTTAACAATTTATTTGTTTCTGAACACAAATCAGATTGTTAATTTGCACACAAAAATAAGAAAAATAATATAACGCTTAACGATGAGTGGTAAGTATTGTGTTCGACCCCAGTTATAATGATAATACAAGGTTAACTTAATTAGCCTTAATACTACATGTACTTGTCTTCCGAGGTAAAATAACTTACGAGCTTGTGTATGATACTGAACATAATTATTATTACATAAGGCATTATATCTAGTAGCTAAAGGGTTGCTATATTTTATTTTAAATGATTAAACATTGATCTTATTCCTAGGTATTGAGATAAAGCATCTTAATATTGTAATTTTGAATCATTTATTCAATTCATCATGGTAAAAGTAACATAGAAAGGATTCTAAAACACTTATTTTGAAAAATAAAAATGGTGATAGATAGTTTTCGAAAACTCGAGATAAAAAATAAATTAGTTTTATTTTATTTTTAAAAAATCGGCTTTTCATCCGGGAATAACAACAAAAATATTTTTTATGCATTTTGCTCCCAAGTACTGCTAAAAAATTCTCCAGAACTTAATTTGTAATTTTACTACTGAAAAAAAAAACGGAAAAATAGGTTTTTCAAAAAAGCTCGAAAAATACTTAAGATAAAAAACCTGAAAATTTGGGTGAATTATTTTTATTTGATAACACTACGATCCCCATATTAAAAGTAGAAAATGCCACGGGGGCAGTTTTTACTTTAGGTTTAAAACCCTTTACGTCTTTTGGGACCAGCCAAGCGGCAACAAGTTTCATACCAAAGTGATTATTTAAAATGGTACCGATCAACACGTGAGACACAAAAAGTTCAGCGGCTATTTCTCTCAAACTTGAATGAGGATTTTCAGTCACTATTTCCTTCACTATTGCGATGTTAACTTCAGTTGAAGACGTTGATGTCCTACCAGGACGAGGCAAATCTGCCAGCATATCTCGATCGCTTTGTACCACACATAAGCACGTGTTTTTGATAAAGTCGATTTACCGTAAGCCTTCTGTAATATTTTCAGTGTCTCCGAACACGAAATTTCACTGGCGATGCAAAATTTAAGACAAACTCTTTGTTCGATGTTTTTGTCCATTATGAAATTCGCAATACACAATAGATATGATCTAACTAAAAACAGCACTGTATTTAATCTAAATGACCGATGCAACTCAAACTCAATGAAAAACAGTTGTGTCAATCTATCAAAAAAAAAAATGAATTTAGAACTATAAATAAATCAATTCCAGATTTTTTTTTGACAGAATGTATAGTTTGAAGAGTTAACAAACACGATTTAAACACGACGGTATACCTTGGAAAATTAGGTATGCTTTGGCAATCCGTCAACAATAAGGTCACTTAATTAAAATGTGGTGCTGGAATTAAAGGAAACAAACGTGTTTTTATAGTAATACCTATTATTGTTTTTTCGGACTTTGAATTATTATATTTAAACATTCTCTAGAATTATACAGGTCGTTCAACTATGTTCAACGACCAACCATGGTCTTCTTCCATAATTCAATAAAGGTAATACAAGAAATCTGCAGTCGGGGTAAAGACGTTAAACCTCCTCAATTCAATATAGAGGAAGAAATCTAAGAAGGTATAGCGTAATTAAAAACTGCTTTATGAAACCTTGTTGGAAATATGCTTTTAGATTAGGTAATATTTGTCGAGGTTTTAATAGGAACTTGAATATTGAAGTTTTGCTGTGGCATTTTTATTTAAAGAAAATATACAAGTTAAAAAAAATAACAAAAGTTGTAAGATATTGATGATTATTTATTTTTAAGTAAAAACTGGAGGTATTTATTAAACATTTTTTTATATAATCTAACTTAGGATCAATTTTTCAATCACCAGGTAAAAGTTATTCTATAAAATAATACACAACATGGGAAAATTATAAATGACAGTTTCATGAATAAAACAGTTGAATTGTTTCACTGTTGAATTTAGTCAGGTTATAATTTACTTGACTGATAATTTTTATCTGCTAATTGAAAAATCGCCCTTTAAAAAATGATTGTGAATTGGTTTAGTGAAATTTCTGTTAGAGCTTTTTTTTGTTGACGCAGGAGAATGTCTTTGGATACCATCCTCCACACAGAGGGATGTGTGGGACTCCAGAATGACCGTATTCACAAAGTGACCTCCAGCGGAGGCTATCCTCCCCTATCTCACACGGTTTTACGGAGCGCCGCCACGACCTCGTCGTCAGGCGAAAACTTTTGTACAATTTGCTAAAGCTTCTGTTCCAGAGGTCCGGTTTCCAGTTGATGCCTATTATAACATATACAAATCGTATACACAAATCATACGATTTCTGTATACAGATATCTAAAAAGAAATACTGGGTTCATCAAATCTGCCATATAGGTGATCAAAACGAACACTTTGCTTCCAAATTAGATGAATGTAATGGTCCCCTGGTTTTTTTAATCACCTTATCTGTCCAAAGCAGGTGTATAATAAATGTTAGCTTTTGCTTCGAGCGATGTTACAATAATCACGATCGACCTTGCTTCCACATTTTGATGCTCTCTCTTTCTAACTTTATGACGCTTGGGAATGTTACAGCGTTTCCTCGGTTTAATTCTTTCTATAGCTGTCTTTGTAAGCATTAATTATGATAGTATATACGTAGATGGATCAGAAAAGGGACTGAAAGTGGATGATATGAAGGGATATTGTTCCGGGCATGCGTACTAGAGCGGGACGTAGACAGCCGGCCATCGAGCAAACGTCACTTAACGTCAGTTGTTGCTCGGTCGTCGCGACGTACGTGGTTTCGTTGTTCGTTGTCATATTTTAAAACACGATACAAAGTACACATATCAAATTTCACGCGAAAATTTGATATCGTCGTCGTTTTTGTGATTTTTGTGTTTGAATTAGTTCCCAAGTTCAGCGGTAATTTTTCTAAAGTTATTACCTATGAGTTGATATTTCCTTTGCCGCTTTATAAGTGCTTGTAAATTATTTTTTGCGCTAGTGTGTTTTTTTTTGCCGAGTGGATTATGTTTATGATTGTTTTGTTCTTGTAGTACGTATTTTTTTTATTAATTTGTCTATCTGTTAACGATCCTGCTACTTCTTTTCCAATATTTCTTAATGATATCACTGATAGAGTTGCTTTATCATTACTGATAAGTCTTATCAACTCGCCACGTTGTTCTATGCATCAACAAAAATTAAATATTTAGGACACGAAAAGATGTTTTAGTGATTACAATTTTGTTTACTTTCCTATGGTCAAACTGTTTATATGTTAGGTGCAAATCCTATTTTAGTAAAGCTTTTTTATATTTATGGCAAAAATAATATCTTAATCATATTGTTTTGTGTAACTGCAAATATTCGTTTTTGTTTTCAAATTAGGCTCGTTCTAAGGCCGCGCTACTTAACCACCGACAGTAAGCAATGAAACGTCAATTAATGAAATTATCCTACTAGGAAAGGAATTTGAGATTTATGTCTACTAGGTATATGAGAATACCCACCAAACAATTTGTTTTGCTTAAAAAATATAATATGATTAATTTTTTCTTGTCATTATTGCAATTCGTATCATATTTCATGTTTTCCGTATATCGTGAATCATATTTTTATTTCGAATGTTTAACTAAGTATAATTGGTATACGCAGAAGCCCAATAAATTTAATATTGACGTTTAATTTATGTACTTGACTAATTAGTATAAGTTGTCTGTACAAATTTTTCTACTTCATTTTAAGATACCGTTTGAGACAAAAGATAAACTTCCCAGGATACAATCTATCTCCTTGCCAAAACAAACGAACATACCTAGTTACTATAGCATTCATATAATATTATCAGTAATATATTGTATTTATGCAATATAGGGAATTATCCAGATACATCATATTTTATTGATCGCTGTCGAAAGCAAGCCTAGATTGTCATTATTGTGAATCATCCAGTGTATGAAATTCGAAAGACAAAGAAGGGATTTGAATAAGGAGAGGGGGCCCTTGAAATTGATCGTTGGTCCTCCCCAGCCTCTGGTTTACCGTACGTACCCCTGGTACCGCAGCTACGCTTAACTCACTACAAATTTGATTTAATATAGACCTCCCAGGAATGCTCAGAGTAAAATTTAACATGTCAAAACTTTATTTACATATTTTACACACAAATTACATTTATTTAAAAATTATCACTGACATGTTTGTATATAGTATTGGAAGTCTAATAAGTATAGGAGATAAATATTGTAATGTTGTTTATTAATTTATGTCATAATAGCCTTACCCACAATTT
This sequence comes from Dendrolimus houi, assembly GCA_039645545.1. Lineage (NCBI taxonomy): Eukaryota > Metazoa > Arthropoda > Insecta > Lepidoptera > Lasiocampidae > Dendrolimus > Dendrolimus houi. The sequence continues at coordinate 15,130,751 of CM077132.1, forward strand.
AATCGCGCGGACCTTGTTATAATTTTAGAATTCAAATTTATTTTATTGCGAAGATAGATGAATTTGAAGATGAAGATACAAATGAAGTCGTTATGTTTATATTGTTGTAATCCAAATCCTATGAAATATAAAACGTATCTAAATTTCATTGCAATCCGTTTTATATTTCATATATCATCGTCATATTATATATATATATATATATATATATATATATATATATATATATATATATATATATATATATATATATATATATATATATATATATATATGATATAGTATAATTAATTAACAATTAACGTTTTAAGAATTTTTACTTGTCCTTCTTGACAGATAAAAATTCTTAAAACGGTAATTAATGCTTAGGTATATACTTATACATACCAATATTCACATTTATTTTGAAATTATAGATAGATAATTTTTTTATTTATATTGCATATTTTATTCGATGAATAAAAGGTTATTCATCGAATAAAATATGATGATTGAAAAATCGGCTCTTAGTCTATTTATCGCGATTAATTTAGCGGATGTTCACATACATTATTGAAAGTGCATACATATAGCTTTAATAGATATACATTTATTTTCACATTTATACATAACACGTATGGAAGTAATAAGAAGTCAAGCTTGGTAATGGATATAAGTAAAGTGATAGCTCTTACTTGCACTTCCCGCGTTAACTAAGTCTCCAGTTACGTTACAGTCATAAGGAAATACTAAATCTAGCATTTGCAGGAAGTATTCATCACCACTTTCGGCTTTATTTGAAAGCAGTTAGTGGGACATGTATTATTTTCTTCTCATAACTGGTTTGGTTTGTCCATTACAAATGGAACGTGTGCCATGTGAATTTAATATGGCGTCGACAACATTCGGTTCTCCATTCAACTGGTAATTGGGGTCCGCAATGGCGTAAGACCCTTTTTTCCTGATCTGTCTCATTGTTGTGCCAATGGGGTGTAGGTCGTTGACATTGGCCTTCCCCTTTCATATTTTGGATTTGCAACATTATTTTCTAATGCACGGCAGATTAACAATATATCATTGTACTGTAACTCGATTATCGTGTCATGGAATTGTGAATTTTGATCGTAATCCTTGGTATCAGTCCGTATCAACGTTTCGCTTGACGCTTAATGGTCAACGTATAAAGTTGAATAATATCCATTATAACAAGATTACGTGATAAGCAATGCTTTTGTCCGATCAGTGAGTAACGTCCATAATTCAATATTTTATTATGAAAAATGCAATGATCTTTTTGTCATCGGATTTCCATATTGACAACAGATTCATCCCATTTAGTACCTAAATTGAAATATGTACTACTTGTTGCCTAAATCTGTTTTTTTAGTTTACAATAGGTATTTGCAATGAAATTTATATTAATAATTTTTCTCTATCATTTTATGCACCACCTACATTAGTACATTCTCCTTTAGTTACAGGTTATCTGGAAGACGTCATATCAAGGCCGCTCTTAGAATTTCCAAAAAAGTATAGATATTATTCATTTTAATTAAATATTTATTTAGTACTAGAATATGCCAGCGACTGCGTCCACTTTTGATTTGAAATTCCTGCGAGATTCCCGGCACATAAAAGTATCACAGTGTTTCAAAAAGAATGTAAGCTATTGTTGTAGTGAAAACTGTGTTGGAATAAGCTAATTTTTATGCACCAGAACAACTACAAACTGCTCCCGGGAAAATTTTCGCGGGATTTCCGGTATAAAAGATATTACACAATTTATTACATAAAACTTGCTATTGATCAGTGAAAAAAATCACTTCAGAATTCGTTTTTTTTTAACTGGAAATTTTAAATCATTTCCAGAAAAATTCCTGCCGGATTCCCGGGACAAAAATAACGCATATTTTAATTTAAGAATTTTATGTCGATCATTGAAAACCGCATCGCAATCGGCCCAGTAGTTTTTACGTGAATCTCGAATAAGACAAGAAATCTAAAAAAATTGCACCGTGTTGTCCATCATTTATATAGTGTATTCCAGTAGTTTTTTTTTAATATGTTCAATATACAGACACGGCCTGTTTAAAATTTTATAATATTATAGATAATATGACACGTATCACTATAATAACCTTAGATGGCCTATAAAGAAATTAATCACCGATATTAAGCATTTTATAATCCGCTTTCGCTACCTTAAACACTTTTGTAGACAGTTTTCTCATTATGTTCTTATTACCTATTGAAAAAGCAGTAATTGCAAACCCTGTTGTTGGTTTCGCTCATTTCGTAAATGCGTTCTGTTAGCTGAACTATAAAAACGATTAGATTTTCATTACATTAAACCCTAAATTGAAATTGTACAATGAATAATTAGTAATGTTATTATTAGAAACTTACCGCTGGGTGAAGCGATTACATTTCAGGAATAATCCTGGGTAATATTGAGTTACACAATTTCATGTGATAGAAAAATATTCCATGTTCATCTTAATTATCGAAGGTATAGACATAACAAATTTAATAATAGTCGGTTTATTCAATTTCTCGAGCGTAAATTTTGAATTTGTATTCCATAGAAACAATCGCTATTAGTATAAAGTCTTCTATGTTTATTTCCGTTATCAAAACTACTTTATTACTTACTTCTTTGAACAAGGAACAAACATCCAAACAAATTCTATGAATACTAGAAACGTCAGTCATAGTATTTTACTGCGTGGCCACAATATTATTTCTACTTTATTCGCTAGATGACACGAGTATCGAATTATTGTAATTTTAAATACATTTTCTTACTCAGTTTAATAGTGCAGTCAAAAAATACCTACTAAGACTTTTAATTCCTGATGGATTTCTTAAAAACATGTTTTAAGTAATAAAATGTCATATGCTTTCTAATATCAAAAAGCAAGAGAAGAATGACTGGCGTCAGAAGAACGACTTTTAGTTGACTTTGTGTATACCAATTAGAAAATAATGTTTACTACCTACATACCATTGTATGTTTCTTTTACTCGCCTCATAATTCAAATTGAACAAAACAATGAGATCACAGATGCCGGGGCTCGATACCGTTAGCGAACGGCCCGCGGGCTTAGATATTTGAGTTGCATTCGCCAGGGCAATAATCTTTGATAACAGTTTTCTGTCGATTGCGTAATCGACCTCCATTTCGCACGTGTTCCTCAGCAGTTTCGCAACATGTTCCGGCTTTAAGTAACATCACGTATAACCAACACGAAAATAGAAGTAACCTTTACTTTGCACCAACGTAATTCCTTTTACTTGTAATCTATTAATTTGTGTGAAGTAACTTAAATTATTATAATAATTTACTTGTATGTATATATTAATTGGTTTGAAGGTAATAACAATATATAACCATTTGTTTAATACCTTAACCTCATTGACGATGCCCACGTTGTTTGAACTTTTTCTAAACAATGTTTAAACATCTTCCCACCTAGTATTGGAATTCAATAATTGACTGTAGGCAGCATCTTCGTAATTAAAACTACTGTCTAACTTATATTAAGGTATATTTTTATTTGACTTTTCATTATAATCAGACGTATTTGCCCCTATTCAATAGCTGTATTCAGACAATGTCTCAGCTGTCAAAAAGTTCTTTTTGTTTAATTTGAACTAGCTTGCTTTTAATTAAATTTTATTTGTGGTAACTATTTACTTAGTAGGAGCCTAATCTAGAGACAGAGCATCTTTATAGCCAAATTTGTTATTTATATGTAACATATTTATGGTAGCATCATCAGTAATAGAAGCAGTTCATCCTAAGGGCATTGATCCGAAGCGACGTATTACTGGAATGTGACCAATCGTGATTACGAAATGCCATGACTCCGCCACCGAGGCTGTCTATTCGAATACGCAATTATATTACTTAATTTGTCAGAATAGTAAAGTATATCTCGTTAAAAACACGTTTCATCCATAACACAAAATTCATATCTGCAAACGTTCGCTATTTGTGAATTCTGTTCGCTTAATGGAATCTCTAATTGCAATTCTTGCTCGGCCGTCGACGGTTACTGCGCGTCTTCATAGATTTTTAATTACCTCTTTATATGTGGCGGAACATTCACTAATATACACGGTTAAGGTCACTCTGGAAAACAATGAGGTCCTATTGTCTGCTACAACTCCTTATATTGTGAATAGCGGTTCGACTTCATACGCTCCGAACGGTCAGCGTCGGGCCAATCCCCAGCGCCATGTGCCTAAATTCTTAGAATGTCTGCTGAATATCTTTAGCCATATAGAGTGCTCTTTAATATTAATTTCCTACATCGCATATTCGGCGCTGTGTCTTCGTGCAAGTTAAACTGCGGTAAAAAAATTATTCGATCCATTTTCCTCATTGAAAATTCGTTTAAAGTGTTGTTAAGTCTTATCTCCTCGCCCCTTCGTATAGCAAAGCCAAAGACCGATGGAAGCGATTTGTCATGCTCCTCGCTTAGTTGACCTACATAGATGAGGGTTTCAGCTTTTTTTCTCAATGTACATCGCAAAGTACCATTAGTAGCTGGAGAAATCGACCCCCATGAACAAATCAATCGGTTTCACGCTGCGTTAGATGTTTTATTGTTTTATCCTCTTTGATCCATTTAAGGTAGGCGACATATTTCTTACTGCGATTTCTCTCTGAGATTTATTTTACCACAATTGTAGATGTTTAAATAAAATGCAAAATGAGTATAATTATGTAATGTACTTTCGCCAAAATAATAATACTTTTAACTGTTATGTTCAGAAAAGAAAAGACGTGGTTATGTTTCAGAAAGTTAACATTTTCGGTGTGTGCTATCTCCTTTAAAATTTATTTATCGCTAACGTCTTGTACTTACGTTGATTAATGGTTGGAGAGATGTTTTCAATAATCCTTAAAAACATTAGCACTTTCTCGATTGAAATTCATAATGTTTCGTGTTTCATCTTTCACATTGTAAAATTGTCTAGAAAGTTTTTGAGAGATAAATTGAATTACTTTATTTTTAACTTGCTTAACCATTCCAATTAAAGTCATTTGTATTTTTAATTGAATTATTTTGATGATATTAACGTACAGAGAAAGTTAATTAATAGTTTTTGATTCCATTTTCGGCTCCTTGATCGTCGTGTTAATTAAAACGTATTCGTTAAGTTTTATATCTGTTATATAATTTACTTCGAATACAACTTTCAAAAATAATCAATCAAAAGTTGTGACCTACATTCAGGATGTAGTTTTGCCACTTTGTAAATGTTACGATTAAAATTTAACACTAACCCACAGTAATCGTAATAACAGACTCATTTCGTGTTATTTACTGTATTTCAAGTGCATTAACAGAAAGCCTTGAATACCTTAATGATTTAAGTGTTTTATTATGTATATATTTGGCATTGTAACATAGTAGTAATTGACGTTTAGTTAATATTATATTTAATTTGAAGATTAGACTTTCCATATAAAAATGAAAATATATTTACGTTTAATTTTTGAGACAGATGTAGAATAATCACCTAATTTTAAATTTATGGAAAAGTTCTGATACATCTTTATAAGTTTACTTAGAAAACCTCGCTGTTTACTTTATGCTGTTTTCACTAAATAAGACTCTTAAACACTTCATAACTATTGAATTTAGCCAACGAATTAATAAATATACATTTAAACGAATACACCAATGAACAAAAAGGTACAACTCTACAAAAGTCCTTTGTTTTAAGTCAGTAATTATAAATTAGAATAGGTACTCTTCCTTATCACATGCAAATTTATCCAAAGCAACATGTTACAAGACCTCCTTACATGTTTATCAGTATTCAACCCATCATGTGTGCTACCGAAGTAACCATCGCTGAGGCTGTTGACGTTGTTTGCTTTGTGTCAACGTGGTTGTGTTTGTTTACTGAGGCCTGAGCCGAATCTAAAACACCTTAAATGTCTATGATTTTGTTCATTACGGATATGCTGTCCATTTTGACTTTAAAAGTTCTGTTAGTTTATTAAATAATGGATAGAAATATGTTAGAAATGGTAACTTAAATACTTAAATGAATTGCCTGGATGTTTAGATTTACTGTTAGATCTATAGAATGTAATACTTATTACATTTTAAGATGACACTGATAGATTCATCGTCAATTCACGCATGTAACATGACTGTGTCGCAATTTGTTCATTTAGTTGTAATACAACTTCTCATTTTTAACGATAACATTCACATCTAAATCGTTTCGTCTGTTTAGACATTATGACGTAATAAATATACTGTACATACATACAAACTTAAATATACTCCGAAAACGTATAACCTTTTTCGGGGTGTCGGGTAAAAAATATATTTAACTTAAAAAATGTAACTGTGAAGTTTTGATTAGATCAGCCTTAAAAGATTAGATATCTGCATTCTGCGACGTTCCGATATAACTAAAAATCAAGTTATTTACATTGAACTTATAGGAATTCTAACAAAATATATTTTATCTCTTAAACATATATAAAAGCGGTTGCTATAGGTAACCCAACCTTGGTTTTTTTGCCTAAATATTTTTGTACATATCTTCAAAAACCGTAAAGCAATGAGTTTAAAATCAAGATCATGACCATGGACCGTATACGATAAATACGTGAGATATGATTATTCATGGGATAATTTTGCGAATTCGTATTCCGCAAAAACTATCCTATTTACGACATTAAAAGTACAGCTCCCCTTTGGCAGCGATTTGTCACATAGCTAGGTTTACTTCTAGTATTTCCTTAATATAAGATACGAGGAAAATAAAATTGGATATTCTAAATTAATTTTAAAAAGATACATATTTGAATTGTAAAGAACACAGGTACCAAATTTCAAACTAATCAGTTATTTGCCAAAGCTGTTAATAAGGAATGAACAAACATCCAGGGTTCTGCGGATCTGGGGTTGTTTGCTGATTTTTGGCGTATAGGTCAATAAAAGTCTGGTTTTGTATCTTAGTGTATATAATAATATTATGTAACACAGGTCATTCCAATTGATGTAGGTTCACATCTAAGGTTCACATACTGATTGGGGAGGATGTAAGATTTTAGTTCGTCTGCTCTAACGTGCATTTTCTTATACTAACTGATGAAAGAAAGATAAGTTGTAAAACAAGATGCTCACACATCACACGATGGTCACTATAACCGATTTCGGTTTACAAATTGTTATTAATAACAATAGTCAGTCGGAAACCTGAAGACACATTGTGGTTTTTGCCTTCCTTTGCAATGCGTGCATTGAATATTGAATACATTCGAAAATATAAGTGTTACCACACTTGACTACCCTTTACTCGCATAAATTGTCATTTTTTGTGCTTTGAACACTTGAGACAGTTATCACGTTTGGGTTCATTTCTACAACGTGTTTGTAATTTTTTACCATTTCCAAATAATTCTTCTAAAAGTTTATTTATTTATTATTTAAAAAAGTATCCTACAGTGTTTCCGCATGTCTAAAAGTAAAAATAATACAAGCAGTAGACTCTATACCAGAGAAGACGTTTTCTTATTTAGATAGTCTAAAAAAGAATGAATGAATGAATGAATCTTTATTTGTAGAAATACAGGTAATAGTTGTACAAAAGATTAGAAGAAATAATAATAACTTAAACTTAAATGCACTAAATATATTAAATAATTTATCTATGTTATTGTGACATCTTGTCTGATAGGGAAAATAATAAATATTTTTTTAACCTATTACATTTTTCCTTGCTTTTGTAACTTATCGATAATTTTGCTAACAATTAGTGATTTGAATTAAAAATATCTATGTCGATAATAATTATCCGTGCAGGAACGGAGAAATGATACAATTTCCTGCGGCCGGGCGGCCTGTTGTAATAGGCGACAAAACAACCCACAGTCAGGTGGTAGGGTATTTGCTCGTCTGGATGACTTCCACCTCTGGTCTAAAGTATGCCGCCATAACAACTTGACTTGTGTTGCGGCATTAGTGGCCAAGTTCCAGACTCCCTGAGAGTAGCAGCGCATTTGTAACACCTTTCGTGTTGCAAATGTCTATAGGCGATGGCAATCCGCTTTCCATTAGGTGGGTCGTCTGCCTGTCTGCTGAACTCGTGCAATAAAAAATAACTAAATAACTGTCTGTTCTGTTTTAACATATTGAATATTGTTACGAGTAAGCGGGACTCGAATTAAAATGCCGTTAGAATTATTATAGAGTTTATTAGAACTATACAAACACGTATAACACAGGCACAAATATAACCGAACACAACAAATCCAAACGTAATGCAGAAGGTCGTAGTTCAATAAAACGCGCAAAGTCCGTCAATATTAGATTCCCGAATGTACACACGTCACGCCTTGATCGTGGTTCTCGCTCAAGTGACCCCTCTCTCAATCAGGCCGTCGTTTTATACTTCACAAATGCAAATGTGTCCGCCCTGCAATGTCGACACGATTTCCTAGAATTAGCTTGTAATCGTAATCCGCAACACCTGGCTAATGATGCAGCCCGTAAACGAGTACAATAAACAATAGGCTGTTCTCCACAATAACTAGAAACGTATGCCAATAATTAAGTGAACAAAACAAGACGATCATAAAAGGATTACAAATAGTTCAAATGCCGACAGGTAATAAAATGTGCTTTTACAGACTATGGGTAGAATTTGTTTTTGTCGAAGCCTAAATTGTAACAATATAATATGTATGTATGCCATACTTTTTTTCAAAGGAAGTGTAGGAATCAACTGCTTTAAATGCTTACCATCTGATAATTATTAATTATACGAAAATTATAGGTTAATTAAAAAAGAGCTAAAAGAGTATTCCTAAGATACTTAGCTGTAACACATAACTGGACAAATATTGGAGTAATATTGTAAAGACTTCTTTTAAACTTTAGATCGCAAACCACAAAAAATAACAAAATAATGGATTTAATACCGTTGTGAACCAAATCATACATTCTCGCTTATTTTAAGATAAATGTATTAAATTCGTTGATAAGAATCGTTTAATCAAAACGATCCCAGCTATTTCACGAGCATAACTCGTTCGTTATTCAATTTATTGCGTACACACGAACGCTTTCCACAAAATTGTGTAAATACTAGAAATTACGTGAGCAGTAAATAAATAAGGCTCACTCATTGATAGCTCTCTATCAAAAGGTCACGTAGAAAATATAAATAGAAATACATTTTATCCTCACTTCAAAGTCTAGGCCAAGGTTTGCTCAATAAAACGCCAAAGGAAAGATTCAAGTGCCCAATCATACCAGTTACTTTAGCCTTTTCAATCTTGTTGAGCAATCTTTCAATTGAATATATACGCCTACAATCAACGTTCCTAAATTAAATTTGCAAGGATCCTTACGCGCTTACTCAATGTATAGGAGTATTTAGAAAGATTACGATATTTGTCAATGTTCTTTGGCTAGATCACCTAGTTCACCGGCGGAAACAACCAGAGCCAAATCTGCTATGAATGACAATCATGTCAGGATGGTCGTTCACTAGCGTCATAATTCTGACACCATCCTAATAGCAAACTTCGGGCCTAGGTCACTCAAACGTGCAAAATCCAGTAATTGGCTCGATCGGTGTGATCCAACGCTCTCACAGAATATCGGCATGAAACGGTTAGCCTTGAGCTAACCATATCGTGCAATGAGTACGATTCCGATGACCCACTTCCCCCTCCCCCTATTCAACCTTCCCTATTCCAATATGATCCCATCATAGAGCGTAGTATATAACTTAGAAGAAATAAAATGTATTAGAAATAAGTATCTTGTATTATGTAGAATCAGATAGTAGTCTTCTAGATCCATAGTTCCCTCTTTGATGAAACAAGAAAGAGGTTAAATTGTTGAAAAAAAATACGATCCCATCCCTTCTATCCCATTCTCCTGTCTGATCCCTCTATCTGCTCTTCCTATTCCATCCTCTTTATTCCATTCTAAAAGCTGGTAACGCATTGGCTTCACCTTTGGTGTTGCAAATGCTTATAGGCGACGGTAACCATTTTCTATGAGTAGTCACAGTATAAGTCCTATGTAAGATGAATGAATGAATAACTTTATTGTACATACATTAAAGTACAATGGGCGGCCTTCTCGCCTATCTTCCTCCAGACTACCCTATAGAATTATTATAAATGAAGTTCACTCAATATTTCTTTTTGACCTTCATATTCATTATATACATTTATCTTTATAAATAATTGCCACTGCAACACAATAGTTATGTTACCGTTGCTCTAAATGATCCTGTATAGAATTGTAGGTTTTGGTTTTTTACGTAATTATTTTTTTCATTAGTTACGGATTACCTGTTTAGTTTGTAGAACCGATTTGTAGTTAATATGTAATTATAACTTCATTCAATTGACAAGCGATCTATATTGCATTAATGAATCGCAGTTTTATATTAATAGCGTAGACACCGATATACGCAGATGCACGTGCGGCGGTTAGTTCTATATATTCCACTCTACCGCATTCCATTAATTAAGGGATTCACTTGCCTGTTGACATTATATAAAGATAAATAAAATTGAATTGTCTGTTTGTAATGTCAAAATAAAAATGTGACAAAAATCAGGGGGGATAATTTGGTCCAGAAGATTCCGAAAATGCAATTTTTAGAATATTTGTCTGATTATCTATTTCTCTGGATGTTCCAGCTAATCTCTGAAACAGTTGGACTGATTTTGACAGGACTTTCACTGGCAAATAGCTGCTGTCATTTCGGCATTTTTTTTTCTCTTTTTAGGGTTCCGCGAAAAAATTCACGTGGACGAAGTTGCGGCCACAGCTAGTTTTGAATATTATTTTGTTACTGACTAGAGCTTCGCTGGGATGATATCATTTAGTATTTGATCCGACAATTATGTACACTGAGAAATTTTTTGTATCTTTCAGTTAAATGCATGGCAGTCAACCCTGGCCATGCTCAGTTCCATAGATATACTCGTATTTTCGATGTCGCATCTCGCTTTCAAAAAAACAAGTAGTGAGCATAATTAGAGAAACTCAGCAAATCTAACATTTAACTTTAACTGGTCCCATCTGATATTTATCGCTGACGTGAAGTCATTTTGTAATAATAAAAATCTTACAGTCATTTGTAAATAATATACTTGATAATAAATTTGTAATTTTGTTGCTAAACTTCCTTAATCTAAAATTTAACGCATTGTTGTTGGTTGTTTCTAATAAATGAACAAAAATTTATTCGTGATTTTACGACATCATTGTGTGACGGCACGTAGAATACTCCTTTCTGATATAATATGTACATCAGTATTGTAGTTTTTAAGAAGACTGTGATATACATAGACGGACGGACATAACGATTTTATAAGGGCTCCGTTATTACTTATTGTTAAACAGTGACGAAAATTTCAAACCTTCATTGGATTTCTCTTTATCACTCTATTCTCAAATGCCTAGGTTTAAGTAAGTAGGTTACCAAATAAAGGACCTTACAAAGATATAAAGGGACTTGTAATAAAATAATTGTCACTAAGCTTTTAATATTGAATTGTTAACATTTTTAACTATCCAATTAATTATGTCATAGAAGTCAGCAAAAAAGGAACAAAAACAAAATATTTAGTAACTTTAACGACTATCTCGAGTAAAAGTTCAAATTGCCAATGCGTTAATACACCTGCTTCCACGCACCTTCTTGACAGATGATGTGGAACATGTTTCTGTGCACCTTTTCCACTTTCTTTAACAATTACCACGCGAAAAAAGGGAATTTTGTACATTTTAATACGTAGGTAGCATTGGATTTGTAGACTTCGGAGTCTTGAACTATATGGCTAGCGCATCCGCTTCTCATCCAAATGACATGGGTTCGAATGCTGTCCTATATGCATAATGTTACAATTACCACATACGAAGAAAATTACACATCGAGATTTGCGATGAGTGAAATATACAAATTAGTCTTGGATAATTTTCCTAAGCTTGAAGAGTTTAAAGCTGGGCGCTTTATTGTCAGAACGTTTATGCGTTCATATTGTTATTATGTTTATTTATATGACGACCTTTGACAATCCGGTGCAATGAAGTGATAGTACCTAGTAAGTTTGACGGCCTCTATAGTTGAGCGGGCTAAGCCTTTGCCGGCTTACCTCACTGCAACGCAGAGGCTCCAGGTTCGATTCCTGGTATAGTAAATTTCGGAAACGTATTTTCTCCGTTATTTACTATGGTCTGGGTGTCTGACTTCGGCCCCAGAATGGTCCGTTGTATATTACCCATAACACAAGCGTAACTTTCTTAATTTGGGGATATACTTATACAGTGTGTTTATCTGCCGATTTATTATTTATTATTAAGTTTCAGCTAAATTGCAATTTGATAAACGATCTTCATATTTATGCCTACATATATCGATTACATTGCTCGTCAAATAAATTGCGAAATTGAGATGGATTGGTGGTCATGATTCACGAACCTGGTCTTATCGCAATTTTTTTTTGCCATATCTGTTTGATTTAAGAAAACCTAAACTTTTTTATTAATATTGGATACTAGCGGTTCCGGCAGACGTTGTTATATCCTAAAAAATATATATAAGTCACCTACCGGGACTAATTGCGAATCTAAACCATTCCGAGACCCACTCAAACATAAAAATTTTATCAAAATCTTTACACCTTGGGTTACATTATTGAAGTTTTAGTAGGGACCCCTAATTTTTTCCACTAATAAATTTAGCCTATTTTACTCAGGGATAACGTAGCATTCTAATCGTGAAATAATTTTTGATATCGGTCCATTAGTTTTTGAGTTTATAAGTTACAAACATACAAAAATACAAATCTTGCCTCTTTATAATAGTAGTATAGATATACATATTGTATTCTACCTATAATCCCTTAAGACTAAATAAAATACTGAGCCTAGGTTACGTCTTGTATAGGTATGGTGCTCAGAAGTCTGGACGTTACCTTAAAAATAATTTAGATAATTATATCAAAAATAGAAAAAGGTTTATTATGTTGATAACATTATTTTCTTTCAAACAATAAATAATAAGTCACATGACGTCAAGTTTATTGAGTGCTGCTGTTTTGATTGAATTGCATTGATGCATGCAAAAACATGCAATTGTATCAATTGAACGCGCGCATAATTTACACGCTACGATTAGGCAGCAGACTTGCATTGTACACCAGACAGGCTTTTTCAATTGATTGATTTGATTGGATTCGATTCATTATTGTTTTTCTACTACGTTTTGTTGATTGGGATTTATTGGTGTAAAGAAACAGACGCGTTTCGTTTCAAATACGTAAACCTGGTGTTACGAGCTACAGGACTCGAATTAAAAATGCCGTTGGAACTACCATAGAATTTATTAGAACTGTACAAACACGTATAAAACAAATACAAATAAAACTGGATGCAACCAGTTCACACTGCACGATTCAATGCAATTCGACACGCGTAAAGTTCGTCGTCTATATCGCTAACCGAGAGTACTACCAACGTCTTACTCGTCTCGTAGTCGTCGCTTGACTACCCGCCCCTCCATTCGGGCATCGTCTTATACTAACTACACAGTACAAACAAATTGGCCGCGCACACCGAGTTTCTGAGAAATAGTAATTTGCACACCTGCGAACGGCCACAAAGTCGAAAACAATAACAATAAGGATTAGTTCGACGCTAATGATGGTTATAAAACAAGTAGAAAAACAATAGCATGTTTTTCTTAATTACAAATTTAAAATACAAAAGAATTCCTTAACCCGGAAGACAATAAACTGCGCATACAACAGGCAGCTGTGCATCTTTGAGGGCATATAACACTAGTAACAATATTCCTGTTTTTAAAACTTAACAGAAATATTTTGTTTGGATATAAATCAACTTTCATAATTGCACAAGTGTACTTTGTGTAGACTAGAGATATACATAATGTTTTTTATTCTGGACAAAATTGAAGACATGCCCGGATTGGAACTTTTTGATAGCTAAGCTGTGGTTATAAATGGTAACATACATCAATGTAAATAAATCGCCCTCTCATCACTTTATACATATAACCTGGGTACATTTGCTATCTCGTTATTACAAAAGGTGAATGAAGTTTATCGACAAAACCGTTAATGATTCTATCACCTACAAGTATTAAGAAAAAAACTACTTCCTGCACAGAGTGATTTAATGTACACGTCGTCATAGATTTATATAAAAGGTAGTTAGATATTGGTGACATAAATGGTTCTATTTAAAAGCTTAAGCGGACAGATAACACTGGTTGATCACCAAAACAAACAAAGAAGAATATACACAGTTATAATACTATTAGGAAAAACAATAGGCATTTTAACTGAAAACGGTCTTTTCGGCCAATCCAACATTAAATTTAAATTAGATTTATGAAGTATATTGTCCGTCACTCTTATAGTCATATAATGGTATGTTATTTTCATAATATGAATAGTTATTCAGTACTTTATATTGTTGTAATTGTAATTATAATTACATTGTAATGATGTGTTTTATATTGTAAGAATTATAATTGTTGTATGTTTCCCAAAAAAATTAAATAAATACTCACCACCTAAATTAAAAAATTCTAGAAAGAAAAGGAACCGACTTCAAGAATAAATAAATAGCAAAAGAGAAATATGTTCTGTAGCATCTTGAAGTTAGTGAGAAGTAAAACATTTTGTTGTTGTTTTTTTAGACGTGGCAATGTTGTAAAAATATTTATATTTACTCTTGAAGTTGATTTCTTTTTTGCCAGAAATTGTTTATTTTTCACTTTTAAGTTACGTATATGTTATCCAATAACAATAAAATTTATATGAAGCTTTACTAAATAGAACGCAAAAAGATTCACCAAAATTTGGTTCAGAAACAAAAAAGCTATGGCTAAGCATACATACATAAAAAATATTTACCCGTCGAATTGAGAACCTCCTTTTTTGGAACCGAAATCAATACAAACTTTTCTAATCAGATCAGTGGATCAAGCAGATAGCGACGCTTGGCCAGTTCCTATATCTTACTAGCAGGTAATTTACGTTAATACAGATTAAAATTTGACATAAGCACCATAAAAGTACTGTCAATTTTCTTTAATAACTAATGATAAGGTAAGTCAATGAATAGTGAGATAGTGGAACCGGCCAGCTATTGAATTCCATAAACATTACGCCAAACGCTTGATGACTTCCTTTAACACGTAAAATTACAGGCGTTCTCTATAATGCTGTCTCTGCAAAGACACGAAAATTATAAAGTTTTGGTCTGCAAATAAAATCGCTAATAGTTTTTAACTTGTTCCTGATGCAGACACAAGCGGGGCTTCCGTGGAAATGACCGATTGCAAAACTAGCTTAACGTTCATTACGCAATTGTTGTATGTTATACAACGGCGCGAGCGGCGCATGAGTGGACCGTGGCTTGCAAATTGTCAATGTCCGCGGATGACTGGGTCACTTGAATGCTTCTTGACTTGACACCGATTCCGCTAAATTAATATTGAAATAACCAATTGGTATTGCATAATTGTTTTTAGCGGAGTCATTACTGAGAATGAAATAGCTTTTTTTAAAGGTTTATTGCGTTCAGATGATTTACAACATTAAAATAATGCATTATTATTCCAACTATTTTCAATAAAGGACAAGAACAACGAGTCAGGGCTCTCTTAACCATATTGGGCGCTGGGGTGCGAAAATTATCCTGCACCCCCCAGTTTCCAGTAACACAAAATAAGATTAGTAAAACGATATAGTCAGATTTTCATAGACTATATTAGATTATGTCTTAATAATCGAGTTGACATGATCATTATTACTTTTCAGAACTAGCATTTTACGCATGGTAAGTATGTGTAGGTATAAGGTTATCGGCTGGCGCCCCCTAGGTCTCTATGCCCGGGTGCTACGCACCCCTTGCACCTCCGCGAAAAGACCACCCTGCAACGAGTTTTCACTTATAATTATAGCATATATATATATAGGTATCTTTCGTTTTATTTTAAAATATAGTTTACCTAACCTTTGCTCAGAATGTCAGATGACGTATGCGTAAATGTTAAATAAATGGAAAAAACTATCTTGAAGGGAGTTGACTAAGGAATGAAAATATATGCGTATTGAAAATTTGTATAAATAAAAAATCATATTTAGTTAATTGCACCTTCTTAACTCAGAAAGTAAAGATAAATGCGGACGAAATGGCGAGTAATGGCTAACTATTCATAATAGAACCAATGCATTGATAACGAAATTATCAACTATTCAAAATTCAGCCACTCCATGACGCATCAATAATATTAACGTTAATAAAGTTACAAAGAACGTTTTTATCACGCCTTTTAAACTTAGTGCGTGTAATTGACAAGAATGCAACTGTGTCAAGGCGATACGCCTAATGAAGAGTTTCCAGTACATACATACAGTAATTCAAGACTGAACAATACTTATATCGCAAGACAAGGTTGGTATGTTCAGACAAGTTGTAGACGTTTTGTGACGTGAAAATGTTTTAAGAGGCGATTACAATGTCTTTATTGCTTGTTCATTGAAATCCTATTTGCATTGGAATAAATACATTTTATATTAATTTAAATTGTAAAGTACGTGCAACAACTAAACTAAAAATAGAAGAATGTATCATATATAGACTTCGGTGTATTCCCAAAAGAAGAAATAAATTTGGATCCAATATTGCATATTGTTACGAATTGCGGGACTCGAATTAAAATGCCGTTGGAATTATTATAGAGTTTATTAGAACTATACAAACACGTATAACACAGGTACAAATATAACCGAACACAACAAGTCCAAACGTAATGCAGAAGGTCGTAATTCAATAAAACCCGCAAAGTCCGTCACTGTTATATTCCGACTGTAGTATACACGTCGCTTCGATCGTGGTTCTCGCTCAACTGATCCATCAATCATCATTTTATACTGCACAAATTCAAATATGCCCGCCCGGCAAAGGTCGACGTAAATTCCTAGAAATCGTAATCCGCACACTTGGCTAATTATGCCTCCAAGCGGCCATAAACGAGTACAATAGGCTGTTCTCCACAATAGCCAATAAATAAGTGAACAAAGAAGACGATCATAAAAGGAGTACAATTGGTTCAAATGCCGACGGTTACTAAATGCAGGTGGATTTTGTTTTCGTCGGAACTTAATTTGTAACAATATTATACATTATACATTTTCATTAAATTGTATAGTTATGTATGTACATCACTCGACAAAAACGTTGCCCATTGACCTTATTTATTTTATATTTAAATACTTTTGTATATCTTGAACTGATTTAAAATTATTATTGTGTATCCGTAATTAACTAGCTCAACAGATGCCTTCGTTAGTCGTTGCGGAACTCTAACGTCCATTAACCCAAATTGATCTCTATTGTACGATGGCCTCTTCATTATGTCTTTAGTTGCGACGTCACTTAGCAACCGCTTGTTGACAATACTGCTATCGAACGATTTAACCTGTATTCGAAGTATCAAAGCATATGTCATGAATGAAAAGCTACTCTATCGGTGGTATCGATTTAACCCTATTCGTATGCCCCTAACGTAGATATTTCTTTCCTTTCCAGAATAAAATGTAGATAGATCGAATGTAGTTTGCATCTACATTTATTAAAGTACGATGTCCATTGACCAGGCGTCACCGTTGGTGCCGATCAAGCCGCAAGTGACGCTACAGAATGGCTCGTTCATAAAAAACAGCCACAACCGCAGCAGTTTCTGCGGGGTGGCACAGTCGCCGTGTAATGGAACGTTCAAAACTTTCGCTGTTAACCGAAAGAGTTGGAGTGGAAACGTGACTCTTCCGCTTCAACAGTACACCCCCGAATCGGAACAGCCTCCGCAACTCGCGACCTTTCGTTCGGGTACCGGAACTTTTCCGAGAAACAGGGAGCGTAATAATAACACGTCGAATGGAATATTAACACCTAACGGGAACAGTGTACAGACGCTCAAAGGAAATGAAGTGAGAAGGAGCGGAAGCACGAACGGGAGACGCTACGCCGAAATCGGAAACTGGAGCAAAAGGTGAGTGCGGCTAACATCGTTCTTGTTCGTTTAATCTAATTATAACTTGAAATGATTTATTACTCTTTAAGTGATTAAAATGTAAATGAGTAATTTTAGGAATTGATTTGTTTACGTGAAACTTATGAAAACAGTTTAATAATAAACTAGCTGACCCGTGCCCACATCGCGGGGTGAATAAATAAATATTATTAATCACAATCAAATACTTTCTACGGGTAAAAGTATTTTCAAAATCGGTTCAGTAGTTCAAGAGATTATTTCATCTACAAACAAACTCACAAACTTTACCTCTTTATAATATTATGTAATAAACTTGCTGTACACTCCTCTTTCTGCCACATTATTATACTGTTTCTGTCCCATGTGGGATTAATTAACAAAATGGCCAAGTGCGTGTTAAACACGCACTTGGAAAAGTTTCGTAGAAGCGATGTTTATATTATTTATGACATTCGATTATGGAAGCCAAAAAATGTTATTCCATAGAAACACCTTATACGACATAAACTAATAAATGCATTGCATAAAATAACAAAGAATCGTCATTAGCCTTCTCTAGGAATCACAGTGAAACTAATATAATTATGTAAATCAAGCTACACATTATTGGGATTGTCATGTCCAATTTTTCTTCTAATGCACATTATGCAATACACAAAAGTCATGAAAATCTGTTTATATTTAAGACAGTAAGAAGAGAACAAACATGGGTTACTCCTATGGTTCAATTTCTCCCTTAGATCTTAATTTTAAAACCATTGAGAACTGATGAACTTTGGGGGTAAAGAAGACCCTTTCATACTATAATTACTATATGTATCTATAGACTAACTATATCTAATAATGTAACAATTAGTTTATCATTATATTAATACAGTGAAGCAAAAACTTTGTATCCCTTTTTGACGAAAATTACGCGGACGAAGGAGTATGAAATTGCGCACAATTATAATTTATGTAGTGCAGATTCTAATAATTTTTAAAAATTATGCATAAAAAATACATAAAATCAATAAAAAAACATTACACACACTACCACGTATTTGATACACACACGCATATATATTCTTCTGTGTATTTTTAAAGCCAGACTAACAGTGTAGCCTTGGCGAAATCTGTGATTATAGAAGTATAGTCTTTGACAACAGAACCTTAATAATGTTCGAATTTATAATTTAAATTAATTATTATGCTCGAATTTCAACCACTGGGCGACCACTAGTACGTTTAATTAATCAAAAGGTATATGACAAACAAATATTTTCACAGAAAATCAAAATGGGATCGTATTCAAAGGATGACCCTTTGTTGAAATATAATTCAATCTTTATTAGATTCTCAAACCAATGTTTGTTAAACGTTTTGAGCTAATAAAAGTGATATTAAGGGAGCGAGACTCCGCCGATCGGGAGGAAATGAAAGCGACGAGAGAATGAAATTGGAAAACTTGTTACAGAATTACTTGAGATGAAAAGGAGAAAATAAATACGGCCTTGTAAAAGTTAGTTGAACACGCCACGCGTATTTACTTGGGGGACAAATCTCGCATATCTACTGATAATAATTAAACGGTTCCGAAGTTTTGCTGTATATCCATCGCCGGGATTAATATGTTATTTCTGAGTTCTTATACGTTTCCAATAACGTGATAGTATAAAAAAGTTTTAATAACAATGTGTAAAAATGTTTTAATGGCAATGTGAATTATGAAGTAAAAAATAAAGTGATTGACACAAAAATCATTTGAATCTGAAATAGTAAATGTAATAAACAAACAGGCGTAATAGATATATTCCCAGTTAAACTCCAGGCCATTTCTAATTTTCAGTATTTTTGCGGTATCACTCATATAGACTCAAAAGTTTCCAAACACAATAACTGTGATATACAAATATAAACCAACCGATGGACATCACCATTTTATAAGGGTTCCATTTTGGCCATAATAACTTCGGCGCTTTTCGACAAAGGTTGTATTGATTTCCCTGCGATTTACTCATCAGATCCTCTCTTGGCGACAATAGCATCATCTCAGCAGTATTCCCTTTCGAATAAAGAAAAAAAATGAAAATCAGTCCACAATTGACGGAGAAATCGCGTAACAAAGATACAAAAAAAAAAAACAGTCGAATGTCGAATCGATCAATGTCGAAGTCGGTTAAAACCAGTCGTACCAGTTATGTAATAGGTGTAATTCAAGTCAATTTCAAATTAAATATCATCAAGCTATGTCAGCTACTAACATTCACAAGGGAACGATCCAATTGTTAACCACATTTATCTAATCGCAATCTCCATTATCTTTATTCGTTGCTTGTAAGAAAGTTCGTCCATAATTCTTGCTCGGTTAATTTCGGGCAGCCTTAGTCGCTCGATAAGCCGTCCAATAATCTGGGCATGGTAATTCTTTTTATTAGGGACAGCCTTTATCACGCCATGATTCGTCGACACTAACTACCATCTTATTTGGTGTTGCCAATACTTCGTCAGGAAAGCGTGCTGAATTGCTCGTAGAAAGTTGCAGATTTTTTAAATCTTTTGCATCGAATGAAATGAAGTGACATTAAAACAAAGTTTTGGTCATAATTTAATCACGTTGATAAATTTGATATACATGCTTCCTTGCGATGTGTTTATTTTTTGTCAGAACAAGGTAATTGTAACAACATGCACATTATATCAGAACTCTTTAAACGGTTGTTTGGATTGTATCGACATCACTGAGTCACGCTATATGTTTATAGTTTTTTTCTTTTTTGGCCTTGGTAATGAACTGATTATCATGAATTTAATTGACATATAATACATTGAAGTCGTATGTAAAGGTCTAATAAGGTTAAAAGTCTAATAGTAAAATAATTGTTTGATCGTGCTCCAGAATTAAGTTTACAATATTGATCTAATCGGTCGGCTATTTAGAATTCAGCCCTTGTTCAATTTATTGGTAACGGCTATTTTCTTTCGCGTGGAAAGGCTTTAGTATTATTATAAGGCTCTCATAGCAAAAATATCGAATGATCGTGGGCCAAAAGCGCCAAATTGGCAACATTGATCTTATCGGTCAGCTATTTAGCGGTCGGCCCGTCTTCCATTTATTGTCAATGTTTATATCTGTTACAGACCAATTAATTGTTGACTCTCTTGAATTTATCGTAACATCCTTCCACAATCATTAGTTATGCTATTAGCATCTTTTACTTTTCCAAAGGTTTGTTGTTGTGACTGTGGAACTATTAATATTCAATGATTAACTAATTTGCATAAATATACAAAGTATCTTGTTTCGGTTAGTGTCGTTAAAATTACAGTGAATTATTCAGATTCCGGTAGCACTATAGAAAGGTACTAGAAACATGTTTTACTTTTGGGTCAAAGAACAGAAACTTTAAGTAATATAAAACAAAGTCGCTTTTTTGCGTCTGTCTGTCCGTCTGACTGTCTATATATCTCCTAAGTCCTCCTAAACCACAAACAGATTTTTAAACGATTTTCAACATCAGTTAGATAATTTCTCAAAGAAGGTTTATATATATCCAGCTTTTGCCCGCGGTTTCAATCGCGATATATAAAGCCTAATGAAGTTTTTATGTAAGTAAAATGGAGCTACTAATTAAGATTTTGACCCAGGGAAAACTCTAATAAAATATAAGATCGCACTTGATAAGCGTTAAATCGCAGTTTTCTTCTATTTAAATATAGCTTTACATGATTTGTATACCTGTTCAGTATCAATTATTCATGAATACTCAACTCACAGATTAATCTTAAAGCAAATAGGCACGAGGCGAAAGTATAATTTTAGGTCAGGGCTAACGGTAAACAAGGAAATTTTTGTGGCAGTACGAGAAGGCCCATTTCACTAATCAGCTGCAATTTTGCACACTATGATTATTCTTAATTTCTAACGTATTAAATTTAAAAAAACATTGCACCGCAATTAATCATCCTTCAAATTTCTTCTACCAACAATTTTCAATTCTAATAAATTTGACTTGACTGATCGTAAGTAATTCAAAATTTAGATCTGAACAACTAACAATTTTAGAGAATATTCACGGCTTAAATTTGTGACAAGCGTTTCCAATTTAGAGTTGTCCAATAAAATTGAATTATCCGCTGCTTTTGGTGATTATTTTTTATTATAATGATTTTAGCAACGGATACCGTATTTCAATAAACTGTCATTATAACGATACAGTTACGATTGCTGTAGAGTGTAGAGATAAAATTGAATCAACTCAAAAGGTAGTATTATAACTAATAAAGGATATTGTAAATTATGAAGAATCTTGTGACTTCAATAACATATTATAATTAACTCACCAATAAATGAGAGCGCGATGTGATGGCCAGGAGAAGCAAAAGGGATGGAGAGGAAAACAGAAAAACACCTCGCCACGCGTCTGCACGTCCAGCTTGCCTCCGGAGTTCACAATCACAACACTATGGCATAGTTTGTAGTAAATTAAATCATTTAATTAGAATTGCGGTCTTCTTTATTATTTGTATGTTCCAACAGCGACAATGTAGACAACGATATGATATCTTATTTACATAATTATTGGGAAATTTTCGAGAGAATTTTAAGGGTGATTTGGGAATGTGTTTGTTTCGTTATAAAATATCAAGCATTTATCATGTATTAAAGAATTTATTAAGTCGGTACTTAAGATTTTATGCAATGGTATTAAAGGAAGTGGAAGTTATTGTCTTCCTTACTTCCGTCTCCGCAAATGGTTGGTTAGTTATTTCGAATGTATACTAAATTTGATTGACAAGACATCGATATAAAGTGAATTGCCGAATTAATTGAATAATAAAAACCATGTACATAGCACAGTAATATATCATGAACTGTCCTCCTTTTGTTTACTAAAATTTATGTTAAAAATCTTATTCTGTTTACATACATACATACATATTATCACGCCTCTTTCCCATGGGGGTAGTCGTTTTTTTTTAGTAATATGTTATTTGAGATTCTTTTTACCGGACCTCATTTTAACACTTCTACTATTTGCTCATGATGTGTACGTCGTGGTCTACCGGTACCAACTCTACCATTCACAATACTGTCATACACTTGTTTTGTGATTATATTTTCATCCATTCGCTCTACATGTCCAAACCACTTTAACATTCCTTTTCCAAGTCTTGTTATTAAATCTTCTTTTAATCCACAACGTTTCTTTATTACACTATTCCGTATTATATCACTCATGCTTACCTCACATATACTTCTCAAAGCTCTCATTTCGACTGCGTTTATTCTACTCCCATGCTTCTTCTGCCATACTCAACTTTCACTTCCATAAATTAGTGTTGGTACCAACACCCCTTGATGGACAGCCAAGCGTGCCTTTACAGACACTTTTTGGCTTTTCATAAAAGAGTTTAGCGTTCCATTCACCTTATTATCTGCAATTACTTTTCTATGATTTTTATTTATATCTTCTTCTATTCTGTTTATGAAGAAGAAAATTCATAGAATACACCTAACACAGCAATTCAATGAACTAAAATATTATCTCGTATTCCCATTACAATATCTGACCACTCCGTCTTCGTTATTAATTCATACATTTCTATAATAAGAATTATCTCTATGTTCCTCTGAGATTTCAATTTCATATCAGAAAATATTTACATAAATCTTAGTAAGCGTAACAATAGATCGCGTAAAGCGTACAGGATGTTCAAAGCCCCGTAAAATTATACACCGACATGTTGGGAATCAACATAATCGTAATATCAAAGAAAATGTACCGTTCCGTATACATTTACCGTTCTTAGCTCAATGACTCCATATTCGAAAAATCTTGAGGAAAGAAGGAATGAAATAAGTTTACCCTAAGATTTTAGCATAAATAGAAATTGAAGCGGTTTAAGAATAAAAGTTATTTTGTAGAGGCCATGAGCCTCTATAAAGATATTTCAGAACGACTTATTGACTCTTCGGAAGATCAACGGCCTGGTTCCTACCTGGGACAACGCATCAGTATGGCGATCCAGTGAGGTAACGTAGCCAGATTTCTAGGAACCTAACCCATTGACATTGATGATCGAGGCTCAGTATTCTATTTAAAGACTTAAGGAATTATAGGTAGAATATACAATCTAAGTTAATTTTCCTTCACTGTACTAGTTTATAGTTAGATCAAGTTACATTTATTAATAAAAAAACAAAGTTATTTTATTTTTGAAACATAGTAGAGCGTCTTAATATACGAGGTCGACAATACGTTGTCAACGCTGCTTCACCAAGAAACTCGCATTAATGAAAAGTATTTACTGTGACCTAGGACGTTTGCAACACCACTGGCGTTGCTAATGCGTTACTGATCTGTAAAATATATAAACCCGGTTTACATAAGAGAGCCTTTTGTCTATTTGACTGCTTTAGGCATAACAATGTGCTTTAATTTACAAATTAGTTGCATACCAGATCCAATTTTGTTTCTTACAATTATCACTTCAGCTGTGCAATTACATGTGCAAACTTTGCAAAACTGGTCCCCGAGTAATTTTACAATACATAACAAAAACATGTGTCTTGAATTTTAACGACATAGTATTCCAAAGCTTATTGAGATAGGTTCCACATTTTGATACAGTTTGCACATATTTTGGGAAGTATAATATATCAGCAAATGCTTAGCAATAGATTAATGCACAAACATTCTTAGTTAAACAAACAAAGTCAGTTGCTATGTTTTTCAAAATGGCGCAGCTGATTATGAAGAAGGATATCGTAGGATCACCAGGACCTGCAAATGGATGTCTATAATATTATAAAATTCTAAACATGCCGTGTTTGTACATTGAAGCTATTTAAAAAAAACAACTGGAATAGACTATATAAACGATGGAGAACACGATGCAATTTCTTTTAGATTTCTTGTCTGTTTGGCTATTTAAGCTACTTTTTATCCTGGGAATCCCGTGGGACATTTTCATGGTAATTATTTGAAGTTGTTCGGGTGCACAAAAATTAGCTTACTACGAAACAGATTTCACTGAGACGATTATATAAGCGACGTCTTTTTATATAAATCATTAAACGCACAATACTTTGTAAGCTGCGTCGTATGACAGATGATGACTTCACAACATTCTGGGAAAGACTTGTCCACTGACGATATTCAACGACAAGGTACAATTGTCATCTTACACACATTAAGATAAAACTTAACCCAAACGATAATAATTAAAGCTCTTCCTAAAATATATTTTATCTTGTTGCAACATTATGAGAGTGAATGGATTCATTAATAGCGGTGATAATATTACTAAATAGAAACGCATAGTTGCCAATACAAAATATCAATATCCGATTGGAGAGTTTGATACATCGGCTATCTCGATGTATATAGGTTTCACTGCGATGTTTTCCTTCATCGTTCAAGTAACGATATGCATGTTAGGTCAGAAAACTACTAGTGCATATTTCCGGCCAAGATTCGAACCCGCGCCCTTTGAGACTGGGACGCGAGTACGTTAACAACTACTACCACAGCTTCATACACAGGTTCCAGGTGTGTGCTGGATGTCAGGCTATGATTTTCTGGCCTATTTTTCCCGCTGAACACAAATCTAAAGAGAGAATTGAGGGTCAGCGAGCAAATAATCGAGAAAACCCAAAAAAACGATGAAAATCACGATCGTTTTTTCGGTCGGCCGATCGGTTTTGGGTTTTTCGCAACTATTTGCTCATCCGACGTACTGAAAAGTGGCCGAAACGTCGGAATAATAAAAATCAAATAAATCACCGCGCTTAATACCTAGTTTTATTATATAAATGAACCGTCTACTATCAATGATAACGAGAATTGCCATGCTTGTGTGGCCATCATTGCAACAATTTGGGTGAAAGTGAATCTTAGAAACAACGCGGAAAATGCAAGTAATATTTTCCTATTAAATACTCGTATATTTTTCTAAAAAAGTTCAACAATAGCACGGAGTAATATTTTTCCTGGACGCCATGTTTAACGGCCAGGCGAGGACAAAAGGTTGACGGGAAAATAATTTTCTTCCCGGGCAGGACATCTTGCACTATTGTGAACGGACTTGAAAGACCCTTTTCATAGCTCGCGAGGCTATTAAGCAGTATTTTCGAGAGGGTGTAAATTTAACCTATAAAAAGGAGTTCCGTAATCATTTTCACAAAAACTGAAGGCTTATAAAATCGTCATATTTGCCCTTTGCACTGTCGGCCTATCCGTTCCAACCATTTTTCTAAAAAACGAGTGGGCCTTTATGGATACAATTTTGCATAAAGGTGTCTTCTAGAAGTCACTACAAAAATATGTATTAAAATCCCGTATTACATATTCCCATATTTTACGAATTTACTACACTATTGAGTAACGCCATACAGAATACACTTTCCTGACAAATTTCTTCCGTATAGATCTAATAGTTTCTGAGAAAAATAATAATATAATAAGATACACATACAATCAAATAATTGCTGAAAACAAACGAATAAAAAATTCATATTCAATTTCATTCACGCCTCGTGAACTTTTGCATGTGTAAATTCAAAGACGAATAAAAATTATGTATGAATGAAACTGCTATTTTTCTCTTAAAGCCTTCAAATATAATTGATTTTTTAAATTAAATATAGCATTTTGACAAAGAATTCAACGTAGGTACAGTTTAAATGGATTAGCAACAATTAATATCAGCAAAAGCAAATATAACATTGAATTGGAAAGAGTCATGTAACACTATACGACCACTGTTTCAAAGAACCACTCCGACCGGCTTATTTGTATCGGTTTACGTATTCGTAAACACGGACAGGCCTTTATAAACATAAAGGATCTCCAACATCAACACCTGCCAGTAGCGTTTGCGGAGTAAATAAACAAAATTTTGGGATTTACGAAGGGACGGACGTCTTTATCTAATATTCTCTACTAATAAAAATCGGACAGTACGGGTCAGTCCATCATAATGAAGGCTTCCGCAGTGGTGATAAACGCCCACTGTCTGCATTCATATCGCTGGGGAACCAAAAAAAGCTTTTTTGAAAATATCCCGTACCTTAAAAATTTGATAATGGGACTTCTTTAAAATTATTTAAGTGAAACTTCTTTAGAAACGTTGTGATTTGAAAATCGATGAAACGAAAAAGCGGCACTAAAAAGAGATAAACACATACATCTATAGGACTAAGCCTGCGAGAGAATGAGATACGAGTTTTCCATTACCCAGCATAGATTAGAGGGTCAATAAGACCGATGATTAAACAAAGGTTTAATTTGGACCGAAATAAAACTGATGATAAAAAATTTTACACTAAAATAGTGAAAAATTTAAAATGATACTTAAGAAGTTTATTTTGAATTATAATGTTGATGGATGTAGGCTAAAGGAATTATATTAATATTAATATAAGCTAGAGAAGAATTATCTGTGAGTATATTCTCTGAAGTTTCACTTCTACTGCGTGTGCACACACATTTTACTTTTTTGTTGGAAGTATTTTGTTAGCTCGATTAACTCAAATATTTTTGAATTTTCCACCTCATAGTTTAAATGTTGATGGGAGATACAAATAACCACTCTTAGAAAGATAATAATCTCCCCAATTATAAGACATAATTTGTCAACTCAGTTACAAGTATGGTGGCCCCTACTCTTTAATTTTTCGCCAATTTCACCACAACATTGTGTATCGGCATATAAATACAGCTTTCTGCTAAGTTTCAACTGTATACTCTCAAAAGTTTTGGGGAAATGTAAAAAAGACAGTTTTTTTTAAATTATGAGATTTCCGTCATTTCAAAATGGCTATGGAGCCCTAATAAAGTAATACCATGGAGCCTAAACTTTCATACAATTTGTCATCAAGAACATGTCATGACTTTCAAGATTCTGGTAAAAATCCCACATGCAAACAGAGTCGCGTGCAAAAGGTGTTATTCAATATTCGATACGTATTGTTCAGGAGCCTCTCATTGGGTATTCGGGACGCATGTTCGGGCATAAATATCCCCTGTCGTCCTCATTACAATAACTTGGCCGTATTGGGAGTCCCTGGCTGCCACGGATGCCGACTCCCGCGGGATGTCACTCACTTACATAATGGAATCCTGGACCGATTTTGACTTATAATTATTTCATGATGGCCGTTGCGGTTGTTTAGGACTTCGGGGTCCAGATGTTTATTGTTTTGTTACATTAACTGAATCTTAATATTGAAGGCCTCTATGGTATAGTTGTCCTAGTGTTATCCCGCCTAGTTCACTAGAATGCTAAAGTCCCGCGTTTAATTACCGACAGGTGAAGTTTGATTGTTTTGGCTATCTCATCTTTGGTTTGGGATCATTTGAGGAGTACATTGATACGACTGGGCATATCCAGTGAAAGATTTTTTTCATCGCTCGATTATATTTATGGTGACAGCGCTTATTTTTAAGGTTTTTGCCGATTACACTATCATTTTGTATACCAAATCAGTACAAGTAAGAACCTTATCAAATTAACTTCGGAAGCAAGGTAACATAAATAACATAATATAACAGGGATTCCCAAACTGTTTTGGGCAAGAGACCCCTTTTCCAAAATTAACTGATACCTCAGACCCCCATAGCCAAATTACTTTAAAAATCCCATCTCTAGTTTTTTCCGTATGCCGTATTCCGCTGCAAAATACTAACCAATTTAAAAACTATGGTTGGTTAACAAGTTGGTACACGTAACATAATATCTTGAAAGTTTCTAATAAGAAATTGTGTTAATTCATAAGGGTCGATTTTTAGACTTCGTCGACCCCCAAATTCAGTTTTCGTTTATGTCAACCCCTGGGAAACTGATTTTGATCCCAGGCGATCGATATCGACCACTTTGGGAATCCTTGTGTTATATTAAGTAAAATAGCATCCTTTCAAAATTAGTAAAAATATGTGTGACGTGTGACATACAACATAGATATAATGAAATTATAAAACTTCTGTTGACCATTTACAAAAACCTAAAATTAAAATAGTAAAATTGTAAAAAAATTGTAACAAAATACTAATTTGTCTATTACTAATGGCGTAATATAAATAATGTTTATTTAACCTCGTGGATAATTAATGGCTTTAATTAATCCATTCCACTGTTTACTTTTACTAGAATTTGAAGCTTCAAGTTTAATTTGTTTACGAATTACATTTATTTTATGATTAGAATAGCAAATTATAGACTTAATTTTTATAGTTAAAACTAAATTTGAACATAGTATAGTAAAACTATAACATGTTTTAACGATTTTAAATTCAATAAAACCATTAAAACGTAGATTTTTTTAGGCTTAACAAAATAATAATAATAAATTGTTTATTGGTAAAAAATATACAGTACACATTAGGAGTGATTTAAAACTGGCGCCCATTATTCACTATAGCAACTATCTAAAAAGTCTTATATGTTAATAGTAATTAAAAATGTATTTTATTTGATTTTTTAAATACTTTTCTTATCCGTTAGGATACGTCAACTTCCTCATGTCCTGAACTATCTTAATACCTACTCACAAAATATCATCAAAAAGGTAGCACTGATAAAGAACTCCAATACTGAGTGTTTGATTCAAATTAGAATCGTCATAGAGAAGATCTTCAGTACTCACTTCCATTTCGAATGAGGCTTTCATCTCTCGCATATGCAGCGGGGCTTAAATTCGGTGTGCGTCGGAAAGTCGATGCAGCTGAAAGCCCGCTATGGTCTGGTGAGCACTGAACGTGTGGCTGGTACAAAGTAGCTATGCTTCCACGATCTAGTACTAATGTTCGATGAATTACAATGTCGTATGTCTAGGCCCAGTCCTTTTTGTGTAGAAGATTGTCATACAAGGGATTTAAGGAATTATTGATTAGATTTTTGTTTTATTTCGGATTTGACGTATACCAGAATAGAGGAGTTTGGAAAGAAAAGACATAATATAGTACCAACCCCAAATATTTAGGAGAAGGTGAAAGAAAAGAGAGAGATTTGGGTTTTGTTTTATTTAGTATCCTTCTCCGTGTACCTGTACTATTTCTTCCCTCAACTACACTACATAAGTAAGGAGTGTTATCACTTTGGTTTGAATAGTATGCGTGTAACTTTGATGACATTATTTTTAAAGACTCTATAGATTTCTAACAGTATTCGTATATTCTTTCTGATCATTGACATATATTTGACGTCAATTATGCAGGCCTACAATAATATCAATTTTCTATTGAAAGTTAGGAAAATGGTATAGATAACAATTGAAACCGGAGGTTAACGGTGTCCTACTCCCTATAGTATTCCTATAGTACATTAAAAATAAATTCTATGCATTTAATTAGATTTACTACTATTTATTGCGTTAATTATGGTATAATAAAAAGGCATTGCATAATGTTTGTAAAATATATACTATTCAGAAAATGACCAAAAATTAGCATCGTTTCCACAATTATTATAATTTATTATTAACCGATCAAAATAATAGAACCTCTAGTACCGTTCGTATTGTTCAAAAACATGAATTAATGTTTTCATCAAAACTTATAGGACAGAAATAAAATATATAAGTATGTACTTTTTTTCTCGCACACCTATAGATAGGGTGGCATACAAATTCAAAATTATGAGATGAATGAAATAAGACAATTTTATCAAATCGCTCCGAAAAATGATCACAAATTATTCATAATTAACATTCCAATAAAGAAACCGTCAATAGATTGTATCGTTTGTCTCGTTGGTCGATCCCCACACCCCACAGGCCCAGCGGAACCGCACACCATGTTTGTTATGCTAATTGGACCAACTGATTTGCACAATAAAACAGCTCGTGCGTTTCACTCAACTGCTCTAACGAGCGTCGAACTGCCCATCTGGGTGGTGCCTAATGCGATAATTACAATTGTCAAGCAGACAACCATAGTTGTGATTGCATTTTAATAAAGCTTATTGGTAATATTCGTTACACGTGGACATTGATGGTGGGAATACTCCATAAATTTAAAGTCGCTCAGCCAGCTATAGAGCGAGCTATGTTGGTTAATTCTCTTATGGATAAAATCAGAAATCTATGCTATAATAGATACCTACATTTACAGATCTATTATAGTGTTATAGTTTCAAAAATGTTAAAAAATCAGGGAGGCTAATTCGGACCAGCAGATTCCGGAAATATATTTTTTAGAATTGTTGTCTGTCTGTTACGCGAGCATTACGTGAAAACTACCGAATGAATTTAAAACTTGAAACGGAGTTAGCTTATATCCCGGGTTGTAGCTTAGGATCCTTTTTATCTCGATAAACGACGCCGTTTCCTTGGAATATACGGATTAATAAAATAGATGACGCTGCAATCGCATTTTTTTCTATTCACTGACAAATACCTACCTTATCATAAACAGCATGACATTCATTGTGTTACTTCAAATCAGGTTGGCTTCGACTCGCCTCTGTGTTTTGCTGGGCATTTGTATAGACTACATGGACTTTTTTATTGCAGTGAATAAGAAACAGTAAAGTTGTAGATCTAAAAATCACAGAATATGAGCTCGTTTGACCAAATATGTTATTTTAGTAATAAAATCTCATTAGAAATCATCATTCATGTTTCATGTTTTTTTAGTTTATCATCCATAGGTATTTATAGTTCCTTTGCCTGTTATTATACATTCTTTAAAAGATAAAAATGTTAGTTTAGTTCATGGGCTTTTATCTCATGCTACTTTTTCATCTGCGATGATATTATTTATACTTATTGACCGTCTCACACAGACGTAGCGATCACTTTAATGCGTTATTTGTGATGTGATATTGTTATTCATTGTTAATGACGTTGAATATTGACAGGTACGGTATGTGTATACAATAATGTAGCTACGATTTTGAAGCGATTTTCACCATCAGTTACAAAAATTTTCATTGAAGGTTATACATAATTATTAATTATGTATAAAAAACCTGATTAAGTTTTTATGTAAGTAACATAGATCAGGATAACATAGATTCAGGGGTTTTCACGTGGCTTAGCCAAAGTTAAACGCTAGTGACTAATAAAAACAATGAGTGAATAACCGACATAGTTCGCAAAATTATTAAGTTGAAGTGGTAGTCGACCGGTCACTTCTGTCGCAGGACCGATGGCCGCAAGGGCAAACGAGTTCTGGAGTGGAAACCACGTCTCGATAAACGTAGCGTAAGATGCCCTCCAGCCCGGTGGACCAACGACCTGTGAAGGATCGCCGGCAAGGGCTGCAAGAAGAAGTCGGTATACCAGGATATGTGGCGCAGATTTAAGAAGGCCAACATCTAGCAGACGACATTCATTAACTAGAGAAGAAAGTGTATCAATTCTTTAGACATTTGACAGATATTTGTGTCGAGTGGATTTAAAGTTCATAAAATCATCATGTATGGTAAATTTAGATTTTGGAAGAAAAGTAAGAGAGAAAAGCTACTTCGGGTTAAATCCTTTCCAACCAAACACATAATTTCGGACATAAGTAATATGACTTGCAAATATTTTCATGTTCAAGTTGACAATAAACTGATTGTAAAGTACATATGTATGAAAGTGTTGTAATTATGCATTTTTTGTAATTATTAATTTTGATGAGCAGTAAATATAATTTATCTAACTCTCTACATTACTTTACTTGTGTTCACGATATTTTGCGATTCACATTAGTTTACGATTTGGTCATGGTATGTACACCGCGGTTTACCGACACCAACTCTACCATCCACACTGCTGTCATACACAAATTTTGTTACATAGGTATAGTATAATTATAGGTAGAAAAGTGTACTAAGATTAAGGTTGTAGGGGGGGGGGGGGGCATCTAATGAGGAGGGATGGAAGACGCATGACAAAAAGAATGTTATACAAATGTAAGGTAAGCCAAAAAAGAGATAGATGGATTTTGTGAAACATGACCTGTTGATGATGATTTATGGTCTGACGTATGTCAGAATAAGGGACTATAGACAGAAAAGATATAATATTGTGCTGACCCCAAATAATTATGAACAGGTGAAAGAAAAGAGAGCAAGATAGAACAGTATAACAATTGAAATGAAAATTGATAATTCTTGACAAAGTAAACGTAAAGGTTAATGGACTAAACTGAAAACAAATTGTTTAGAACAATAGCTGATAGAACACGTTACAACTCGATAATTTGATGTAATTGGAAGCAACCGTAGCAAGATTGGACGTTAATTACTCAGAAAATTGCTTAACTCAACATTTGAGTAATGTCTATTCGATAATAGATGTGATTAACAATTTATTGTTAACTACTGTAAGTTATGCAATGAAATCGTTTATCGACGCTTGTTGATCAATATTTTCCTGGTTTTAGTGTACGATTTTAATTTTGTCGTCCATCAACTGGCTGTTGCTGATACTAATTGAGAAATAGAGCAGATGTAAACAATAATGGAGGTACAGGTATACATTTCTTGATAGTAGTACCATACACTTAATATACAAAAGGGGAAAGTGGTTTTGTAAAGATACTGTTTTGTTTCTTTTTTATTGCCTTAGTAATAAACTGATCAATGATCGTCTTTAAATTAGGTATGCATGTACTATTTATAACGGAAATGAACATGTGATACTTTTATGGTGAATTATATCTGCAGCATATGTATTCGGAACTTATGAAGCCGAATGGCCCGATTATTTTTAAATCTAGTATGGAATAATCGGATTTTTGATGATACGAATTCGAAATTTACTCGTTCAAAGATGCCTAGATAACCTAGAAAAATCTATGTGTTGTATGGAAATGAATGACAAAAGGCTAAGCAACTAATCTGAAATAATCAAAAAACTCCGTATATGCAACTCACCGCTAAACAGTGTGGCTTTCGGTATATAAGAACAATAAGTAAAGATTATCAAAATCGCAATCTTCAAGTATTGAGGAATCGACTTAAAAGAAGTGAAAAGTATAACAGAAAATTCTAATATCTATACTCGAGAGAAACTCGTTTTATAGCGGGAATAGCATTAACAAGTCATTTTAATTCTGAAAGTGGAAATATACATCCGGTAATTAACACTGCTTATCCGAGATATGAGTATTAAAAACTTCAGACTGTGGAACGTAACGTAAATATATCAAATTTTATTTAAATTTTATTGAAGCGTGTACCGAGGAGATTTACTATATCGATAAATAAAATTGAAATATCTGTGATTTCAAATTAAATGGCAAAATTTGAATGAACTGCTACTTAAATGAGCAACACCTTTTTATAAATAGCTATTTTGGAATTATTATCTGTTTTATCTCGAAACATTGGGACAAAGCTTAACGATATGCAATGAAAATGATGGGTCACAGTCCGTTACAAACGCCATAGGCTGCGTACGGCATGACGCTGCACGCGATCGAAAAATATTTATTATAAAAATGCACTATAGTGGTCTCTCCTCAGAATCACGAACTTCCTAACCAGCCAAGATCTAAATGGTAACTTTTTTTTGATATTCAAATGTCGAAATAATAAAAATGAGGCGTGTGAAAGGTTTAAAAGTATCAATTAAACCCATCCCTTGACCTAAAGAGTATGCATCACTCCAATTGACGTTATGAAACATGTGTGCCTGCGAAGTCATCCACAGTTTGTTACCATCGTTATTGGCGCCGCTGCTAATTGTTCTAAAGTGGCACTAAATCAGGGTTGTCATATTGCAAAAAAGTAAAAATTATTACAATTTGAATTCCAATTCCCACTCCAAAGTGTTTTCTGTATTAGGTAAATTTTGTCAATATCTGTAGTTAAGTTTTCAATGCTCTATTGAAAGATGAATATAATAAAATTCCAGAATAAACTAGACAAAAACATAATTTCATGAAAAACATACCTATGATTTTCTAGTTAGTTCACAAAAGCGTGATCCTATAAATTGTATAAAATAAATTGGAAGTGCTTTGTTTATTGAACTTTATTGGAAGCATAATATCTATCACCTATATGCCGCATTAATATCGGTAATATCTGCAAAACGTATACATTTTCAACTCAAGGAAGAAAACATCCAGGTCCGTGCCATCCATATACACAAGGTCGTTTAGTTAATGATGGCGCTGAGTCAAAAGACACCACACTCTGCTATGTATCTATCCTCTATGGGTTTCCAACTATTTGTAGCCAGCGTTACACACAAATATTTGCTCAATAGCACCAATCAGGCTCTGCCCATGAGTGCATCATTTATACAACAAACAATATTTTCTCCTGCATTAAACTGATCCTTATAAGTTGTAGATGACGATTTACCTTCGTATTTGGGCCAGGAAGCATGCATCGCTTAGGAAATCGTTTGCCCTATACTGGTTAGTATTAATTAGTGAGCAAACCTACTCATCTAAATTACCAATGAAATCGGCTAATCTGATTTAGACAAGCTCGTGACTATACTATCCATTTCCCTAAAATGAGGTAGCCTAACCTAGCAATATAGTGTTCATGGGCTTATTATATTTCAAATTGTAAAGCTGTAGAAGCGGCGTAATATGTTATTATAAATGGACCGTGCCAGTTTGATGAGCCTATGAATACCTCCCGTCTATGCCGAAGTTGAAGAAAGTTTGGAAAACCCATTACTTCGTTCGCAATGAGTCATCCATAGTTATATTAACACTGAATCTTTTCGCTAGCACCGTCTGGAGGTTTGCTCTGACTCATCATAATAAATCATTTTTCATGTTTGTAAGAATATTGTAGGTGTTGGTTTAATTTTTGACCAACTTCCAAAAGGAGTTTCTCACTTCGACTGTATGTTTTTTTTTGTATGTATGTTAAACAAAATAAAATAAAAAATAAAATAAAGTATGTTACGCAATTACTCCGCCAATTATAGACTGATTTTCACATTTTATTCTTTATTAGAAAATATATAATATATTCCTGAGGTGGTTCCATTGTCACCAAGGGAAGATCTGATGAGTGGATAGGGAAATCGAGAGCAACCCTTCCTGAAGAGCGCCGAGCGCCTACATCGTTCGAAAAAGCAAACCTTGTATACGCGTGCCAGTAGTACAATTACTAAGAAGTAAAGCCGGCACTAAGTATACTAATTTGACAATATGATAGTGTCTAAATGTCTACAATTGTAAGGTTTCATAGTTATTTTAGCAAAAACAGAACTCTTATGAAATCGTTAGTCTTTCCATGTGTTGTTAGTCTGTCTTATTTTGCCACAGTTATTTTTTTAACAACTAAATCTGAGGAAATAAAATTAGTAGTAAGGTATATTTAAAAAATCGGTACATTGCATACCGATTTCTTATACACCTTAATTTTAGATTATGTTGCTAAATGACAAAAACAGTATTCGTCGGTCATCTATACAAAGCCCGTTAATGTGCGTGGATTGACTCGCACTTGGCCGTTTTGTTATCATTTCTTGATACATGTAGTCGTATGATAAACGTTTGGTTAGAGTATGTACTGTCTGAAACTTTAAACAATAAATAATCTTGCGAGACGATATTACAACATAATCTTGTCATATTGTCATATCGCAATGCAGTCTCAGTACACTATGTATCCCGATTATATCACGTCTGCGTAAACAGTAATGGATTTCAGTTGAATCACGTGGCCTGGCATTGTATTATAGAGCCTGAGCGGCGGACCAATTGAAAGATAAAGCCCCCGGGCGTTTGGCCACGGGCATTAATTAAGTGCGATATAAGCGGATTAATGCACAACAGATTATAACAACGTAGTTAATGAAAAACAGCTATGTTCTACCATGGAAGATTTATCTTTAAAAATTGTTGTCAATAAGTAACAGAAAAACGGACTGTTAGACGAGCAAAATACATCTCCTAAGAGACGCGCAAGAGCGTATGTACATATCTATATCTGTAAATCGTATACATATTTTTGTCTAAATCTTTGTGGTCTCTAATATTATGGACGAAGAATACCTTGAAAGTTATGAAAATCGTGCAGTAAAAAATGTAACATTATTATATATTTTCTTTTATTTTAGCCTTAGATCATTGTTATATCTTAATGATTTTAGCTATAATTTTCTGAACTCTTCGGTAGATCTTTTGTCCGGGTGTTCTTTTTCAATCTAAAATTGTATTTACAATTTTATGTATACTATTTACAGTTCTTTTATATTTCACTAATTATGTTTTTTTATTGCATAAGCTATAACGCCAAAAGTACCAATGTGCTGCCGCTCTCTAAAGGGAATCATAACATATTTGGTCAAAAAACGACTCAAAAATTTAATTTATTTAAGTTTTTTTAATTTTGAACTGTTTTTTTATGAAGTTACATAATCTTGACCTATTATTGATATTTTGGTCAAGGTAATCGTAGGTACACTTGTAAGAACCCCAGGCTTCGATCGCCAACGCTTCGAACGGAACCGCAATTTTACGCTAAGATGGTGATGGTAGTGGTATATCTACACTCCGAACAATTGATCGTCTAGACTAAGTTGTTAGCCAACTGATTGTTCATTCTAAGTCATGATACAAAAGTTAAATAAACAAAAAGAAATCTTTAACCTTCTCCCGTCAATATAAACCGATCTAAAGCATAGCCTCTCCAATCAATTTGTAATCAAACTGGACTTCAGACGTCAATTTTGCAACCGATTTAGTAACAATCCAAAGCTGCCAATACCCTGCGAGCAATTTCGAAACTGTCGCCCGCAGGTCACCGCTCGGAATTAACATCTGTCTATTAACAGAATTATAGTCCAATCAACTTCGAAAGTGTGCACTGTAAGTTATGGTTATGAAATTTTTTGCATGATGTTTCTCGTGTTCAACCAGGTCTAATTTACATTTTCTGTTCAATTTATTATAAAATATACCTCAAAATTGGAATACACATTAGCCTATAGATGATTATGACATCAAATCAATTTGCAATCGGTATAAATAAATAGGTGTGGAAATGAAGTGTGTTGTAGGGTGGACAAACAAACATCCATATCAACGGACTCAGTAGCTATTTTTATGTTTACATTATTGAGAAAATTGTATAATTTATAAGTACGTAATTAGAACTAACTACGCTTTCTTTTGATTTCAGGTACATAAAAGTCTTCGGTTTTGAAATCTATAAATTTTCTAGCGATGGGTAAGAATTTTAAAACTTAACAATTTTCAAAGTAAAATTATGTCTCCGTCGGATCAACAATACAGTTTTTCAAATAAGTACGATAAGAAAATAATACTGAGATGTAAGTTATTGGTAACTGGTAAGTTATGTGAAAGAGCATTGTGAAGGGCGAATGCTTCGCCATCACAAAGAGAAGACCTTACGGTCAGAAGATGTGATATGCCTGACAAAAGAATAGGTGTAACAAGTGTTCCAGAGAATTTGTATAAAACTCAGCATTTGATTGAACTTCACAATCGCGATTTAGTGGCACGTGACTTATTTTTCCAAGAGTGCACATCGAGAGTCTATATATAGTAGTTCATTATATATAAGTAATATAGGTTTCAAGTAGTAAAAGTGCGTAGAACGGCTATTTTTCGAAAGATTTGTGATAGAAGATGGTGCTATGTAAAAGTAAAGACAGAAAGAAGCGCCATCTTTTGTCTATGTATGTAGGTGTTACTATACTGTTATAACATAGCTTTAATGATTCGCTTAAAGGGGGGCTTCATCTGGGATAATGTTACAATTGTTAGCCATTTCACACAGATGTGGTGATGAGTGTGATGCGTTGTTGTTTTTAATTGTTATTGACGTTACGTATTGACAGATAACTTATATATACACTTACGTGGCTATTCGATAACGGCGTTATTTTTAATATATACTAACTAATATTATAAAGAGGAAAGATTTGTATTATTGTATGTTTGTAACGAATAAACTCAAACTACTGGACCGATTTCAATAATTATTTCACCATTTGAATGCTACATTATTTCTGATTAATATAGGCTATATAAAAATTAGGGCTCCCTACTAAAGCTTCAATAATGTAACCTGTCAATCTAAACAAAATACTTGGCGCTGGAATCGGGTTCTAGATTTTTATTTGTTCAGGATCTGCCGAGACCGCTAGTGCTTAAAATAAGACGCATTCGGCCACAGTCAAAATCTATAACATTATTCCAGGTGAGGCTCCACCTTAAGAGTAAATAGAGTATATAATTATCATAGAACGATACGGAAAATTACGATTTAATTTTCATAGTAAAATATTTACATATCAATGACTTAATTCCCTTACTAGATAACAAACCAGCAATTAACAGAGAGGAACAGTAATTACTGTATCGAAAGCTACATTATTGCAATTATCTCCGCTTTCCGGTCTAGTGCGTAACGTTTGCGAACAGTGCAGGTGAAATTGTTCACGTCTATCTATATTTAGAACCTAAAGTTGTTTGTCTATGGTCAGGTCTAAGCAGAAAGACCTTATGTCATAATCTAGTCACTCCTGGGCTTGAGCTTTCCCATTTTAAGGATGAGTCGCATTAGTTTGAGGGGGATTCGCGGGGTTCATACGTCGATTATCTCGATGTGCAGATTTCTACACATTTTTCATAAATTAATTTTATCATACCTACCATTATAACCTATTCAATTGACAGTCTCTCGAATACTGAATAGTACCCATTGATTTTGACTAGTGAGTAAGAATGTATGTATCATTGTAACATTTTTTTTTCTGAGAATGTTGCCTGCTGCAAACGATTTAAAAACTCACAACATTTAAATCACAACATCAATTTTATTAAAATCAATAGTGCTTGAAATACGCGCTTGCGCTTCTAAAATCGTAATGTGTTCTCCTTTTAACTATACGATAACCTGTTAAAATAAGTCAGTTTGTAAGTGTTTACGAGTTTGTTAAGAAATTAAATATTTTCATTTTATAATATTAGCTCATTAACCCCCTAATGTTAGGCCTGAGCTTTTCCATATTTAAGGGAACTAATATTATATTCATTGTACTTTATCCTAGGCATCCGCCTTTGTTGGTTTCACTTGACAATAATCTCCATATTCAGATATTCTCAAGATGTCTTCCATCATTCTCAGCATGTAATTAATTAACTGTGCATTACATCAGCAGGTAACAAAGCGGTATGCTATGACTTTCTCCCGGCTCATATTCGAAATCACATCATTCAAAATTAGATGCAGGTACCTTAACCACTAAGCTACCACGATTTATTAAATGCTATTGCCTTTTAAGATTCCTTTCATCATATACCCTTAATTAACTAATTGGTAAAAGACACACGATCCACTTTCATCCGGACATAAATTGTCAGTTTATAAAGCTGAATCCTAAACAAACTTTGAAAGGGTTCCCATTACAGCTTCCTCATTAATTATATAATTGTTTTACTCTCTTTCAAATATCATTAATTTTCCTTAAGTATAAAAGGAAGTTTTATGCGAGCCATTGTTGTTGTTTGTAAATCTTCAAGAGATAATTTCGGTGATCAAATTTCTTTCTTAGAATTTAGAATAGAATATACTTTATTGCATAACGTTAAGATACAATTCAAGAAGTTTAAGTACAGAAGACAATAGGCGGTCTTATCCCTAAAAGCAATTTCTTCCAGACAACCTCAGGATGGATTAGAGAAAAATTGTGTAACATGTGGGTTTTGCAATATAACTAGAATAAAAAAGTATATATATAAAATTTGAAATGGCAAGTATGAGACAAAAATGTACATATATTGATATATTTAAATAAATAATAATCTTAGTAATAATGTATAGAATTACGTAATTATGGGAGAGATGAAGATGTTTAGATTGACTTTAGAGCCCGAGGTAATAATCCTTCACGAGTCCGTTGAACGCCTGAAGAGACTGGGCACGCCTGATTTTCACAGGTAGCGCATTCCACAGGCACACTGCATGAACTGTGAAAGATTTGTTGTAAAATCGCGAGTGATTTACAGGTGTTTCCAGACGTATGTTTTCCGATAATCTATTTAAAATAATTTATTAAGAGCTCAAAATATCACACTGATAGATAACGCTTTATTACTAAGTAAAATATTTGATTAATTGTAATTATCTTTTCTATAATTAAAATTAATAGTCATTTCGTAGGGAAATTTACGATAACGCTACAAATTACGTCCTATGGATGTGATAGCCATACAATCCTATCTGAAATAGACTTTAGTTATAATTCTTTCTTGGCAAAGCCCTTCTAAGCACCCTACTTTAAAAGGTTTTTCTTAGCTAATCTAACGAAGACCCAGTCTAAGTCTATGCGCTATATAAAACCCTAGTTGTTTATAGCATATAGAGTTTATAAATCAATAATTCAATTGATTTATTTGCTCAAAAAACATAGGTTCCAAAGCGAAGTAAATAAAACAAAGCATTGGAATCAATAACAGCAATATAAAAGATTTGAAAACTAAAAGCTTTCAATGTTTACGTACCTGTATCGTATACCAGTAACAGATTGGGTGGCGTGGCAAATAAAAGCATGGACCCAGTACTGTCCTGGCCGCAGGCAAATCCGATCAGCCCGACTCTATGTCTATTCGGTTCAAAATTGTATTTTTTATCATTTTTTATAACAGTTCACTGGCAGTGAACTGTTATACAAAATTTTGAATTGAAAGTGTTAGGATTATTTTAAATAAAAAAAAAAAAGGTTAGTAGATAAAGCACTTGCGTTTTATTTTAATGATGTGATATCGAATCCGAAAGCAGAGGTATACCGCTTAGACAATTTTGCTGACCTGATGTGCATATTGTTACAATTACAAATATTTTTATGCTCGACTTCAGAGTCTAGAACACAGACGCAAGGTCGCGGGGCTAACTGTCTTCTATCGGATACATTTCGGGGAGTGTTACTTAGAATTGCATGAGCTGATTCCTCCATCCCCATTTTACCATCGGAAAATCAGACGCACCGGTTTGCGCCACCGTTACATGGTGGAAACACCACCAGTCAGAACCAAGTGTTTCGCTTCATCTTTTTTGGTGCGCACTACCGAGGAGTGGAATAATCTGCCGGAGTCCCTTTTTCCTGACAAACACAATCTTGAAGTCTTCAAGTCACGAATGAAAGGTATCTAGGTAAGCGTGCTCCATTCTAGACTGCGTCATCACTCAACATTAGGTGGGGCAATGGTCAAACGCAAACCTATACTTCCATAATAAAAAAAACTTCCATACTGAGATAACCGATGCGTGAAACCCGCCAACCTGCCAACAAGCGTGTCGTATACCGTCCACTTCCCAAAAACAAGAGGCCTGAACCCAGTAGTGAGACGTTTGTTTGTTTATACTACATAAAATTTTCTGTTTCTAAATCACATACTCGCTTGTTCCTAACTACATAAAAGCCAGCTCGACATTTGACCCATTTTCAATTCTCAACAAAAAATGTTCTACATACAAGCGCGGAACAGATGTTTACGACTCATCTTGTTTTGGACTGAATAAAACAAAATAATAGACAAGTAAACCCTTTGAACTCGATTAATTTCATAATTTTGCCATAATGATATTTTTTTATTAGTTAAGTATAGATAAACGAACAGTCAAACCACCTCATGAATATATAACAATAAATGCAATTGAAGTGTCCGTCTGTAATTTAAAAATAAATAATTACTATTCGGATTGACCTGAATTTAAGAAACGTGCATACATATAAATGTAATTAGAAGATATTACAAGTTATGTTAATAAATTTTGATAGATGATTAATGTTTAAAAAGTTATACTATTTTGGTCCTTGATAGACTTGGTAGTTTTAAAAA
The DNA here is from genome assembly GCA_039645545.1 of Dendrolimus houi. NCBI lineage: Eukaryota > Metazoa > Arthropoda > Insecta > Lepidoptera > Lasiocampidae > Dendrolimus > Dendrolimus houi. The sequence goes on from CM077132.1 coordinate 15,173,587, forward strand.
AAAACATGTACTCAAAAATTAAAATATAAATAGTTTTAGTACGATGTAAAAATTTATATTGGAAACTCGAAACAGTCGGAAACCATACATGCTAATAAGTTCCCCGTTTCCCCTCAAAGTAGTCTGGATTACCCACCTATCTAGGTAGAAACTTTAACCAAATATCATGTTCGAGGGCCACCCCACGTCCGGTATCGTATAGCCGCAGAGTGCTACACTGATTGACAGCAATATTCCCTGGACAACCCTAATAGCCCTGCCCCTCATATTACGGGGAATTTAATAAACATAGACTTGCAACGCAAGGATTGCACAACACTATTTGGATTATTCCCCAATCACCGCATACTGATTGAAATTTCGATATGAATTTTAACGTAACTATATAGGTGAATTTGGCTTTGAGCTGAATATTAAACTGGGAGTGACAGCTAATTGTGTTCGGTGGGTTTTATTGTGTATTCTCACTTTATACTATTATTGAAATAGTATGTAAATTATGTGCGTACTTTAAAAGATATATCTTACAGAGCAATAAAAAAGCATATATTATAATCGTATTCAGAACTCAAAAGAAAAGATCCCCAATGAAGAAGTTCTGATTTTGTGCGTCGTAGAGTAATCGTTTTAAGGAATGTCTCTCGTGGTATTTTAATTCCTCCATTACCCGTATTAATAATATAAGCATATTTTTTCTTAGCATGGGAATATATAATAAAATGTCTATGAAATTTGTCTGTTGGATTTGTTTATTTAATTTTTATTAAATATAAATATATCTTATCTCTCATTGGCCTAATACTAAATTAATCTGAAGAAAGTTTATTTTAATATTCTACAATAAATATAAGGTATAACACAGGTACACTCTAATAGTACTTATTTTCTAAAATAAGATTGAAGGTAATGGTCGTCTAGACGAAAATAAATATCTAGAATTAGATGTATTTTATTTTAATTATGTTCTAGAGGATCAATTATCAAACATGTTAAAAACAAGTATTATTTCACGAATCATTAAAGGTCACCAATTTATATAAGTACTCGGCCTAAACTTGAAGATTTGCATTTAAGCGAAAGGCAGAGCAGGTGGCAGACAGGTGTGTTAGTCTGTCTTATACATAATCTGATATTGGCAGAAAAAAAAACACTTTACTACAGCAAAATTGTTTGGCCAGAATTGCTTTTGGATTTTAAAATGCTGCTGGTGTATTGACTTATTATCTGAAGAAAAATCAGTCCTTTTATTATAAGAATATATTTTGAACTTTAAATGAAATTGACATGTTTTATAAATGTTGATGTATTATATCTTGTATAAAACTTAAATTATATACCTATACATTTCTTTAAAAAAATTGATTATTAAAAAAGAAAAAGTTACATATATTATGAGATTTCTAAACTGTTGTCTGATAGGAAATGTTTCCAAGACGCTGGCCACATTTCCTCACTGGATGGCAACGCTAATACGAGATAAAAAAAAATGTCGAAGAAAATTTAGCCAATCTCGTACGTATAAAGAAGTCATGAAAATAAATGAAGCGAGAAGTGTATGTGAAGATCGCAGCTAGTTGAGATCATTGTAGATCTGCGTGACCCTATGGGAAGCAGGTGTGATAATACGGAGCGCTTGTTACTTGACCGTTAAAATTTATAAACATTATTGACTTATATAAAGCCTTTGGCTATTAGGCCCATATTCCTGAACAGCACTTATTTATAATAACAAACCAAACCTGTTATGATAATCCACTCAAATTAAAATAATTCGAAAGTCGTGGCAGCGTAATGGCTAACGCACGCGTCCCAAACTCAAAGGGCGCGGGTTCGATCCTGGCCGGAACGCATGCACCACTCAGGCAGTTTTCTGACCTATTGTGCATATTGTTACAATTACCACGTGCTAACAACGGTGAAGGTAAACATCGTGATGCAACCTGCACACCGACATAACCGATGTGTCAAACCTGCCAAGCCGCCTTGGACATACGTGGCGGGTATACTGTCCGTTACCTCTATAACGGGAGGCCCGAGCCCATCAGTGGGACATTTATGGGTTGTTATTATTGTATATTATTTAAAATAATTTCTGAATTCACGAAGAGTTTTAGGCCAGCACGACATTTCAATTATATAGGTTTTGTTTAGTATATGTTATTCAAATCTGATTGTCTACTGGACAACAAAGTTCCATTTTGATATCTAAAACGATTTTGTTTCAATACATTGTAATATTTAGATTTTTGGCCGGAATTCGAAGGCTGGATATAATGTAAAAAATATATTAGAGTCAGTAGTAATCATAGGATATTCAATATTTTAAAGCAAAATACATGTTTATTTTTACTGGAGTATACATAGCAGATAGGTTGACCATCAGACAACCCGTCAAATAGGAAGTGGTTACCGTGTGATTGTTTGTGTAGATCTCAACTCAAAGCCCTACAAACATGGGCCACTCGGGGTTCGCCTTCGTCTAGTTCCTATTCGTAAATAATACAATTGTAAATACTTAACATTCGATAAATCTACTATACAAAGCCATATTTATAAGAATTAAGAGTTGTATAAAAAATATTTAACAAAAATAATTGTCCTACAATGTTTAATATCGGGTAACACCTAGCAGTAAGGTTTTGGAGCCATAATCTCAAACAAAGAAAAAGTAAATAAATAGTAAAAAAAAGAGAGTGAAACCTGCACATAACATATCAATGAAATTTGATTCGGTTTGACATATCGTATCCCTGGAGTGCATCCGAATGTTTCACGCAAATCTAATAAACCAACCGTCAAGTAATGAAATTGTATTTTGAATGCCACAGTGATTGTGGATATTGAATAAAAATGTACCTTAGCATATTTTATATTTGTTGTGTTTTAAGGTGGCCATTTTCGGTAATACGCGCGGACTCTGATGATATCGTGATATCCCTCCGGCGATTCGTCTGTCTGTATTTCTGTCTATGTTGTACATCCCAGCAATATTTTCTCAAAAACTTCTGCGTCATATGTCGCTATACAATTATGATGTGGTATCGCATACGTGTACAATTTTCAGTGTAGGTACTTAGACATATGTGGGGTAACGTCGATAATAAGGGTAAGCAAATTTTGAAAAATATATTTATGTTTCTTAGTAACTTTCTTATTTAAATCAATAGGTAAATTAATGAAATGCTCGCTTCTAAAGTCATAAAAAGTGAAAATCTTTATCATAAAAAATGTGCAGAATTATAAAACAATCCAAAGTAGAGCTCTAAAAATACTTTAATAACTTTTTTTATTACATATTGAGTCTCTTTAGTACATGTGTAGGTGACCGTTATTCTTTTTAGATTTGAGTATAGAATTATACAATCAATAACTTATTTATCTTCGTTGCACTTAATTCTTATAAAACACATATATATAATATAATAAACCTTTTAAATTAAAAAGTGTTTTAAAATGGACAAGGCGTTTCTTCGCAGTAATTCTTTTTCGTTTTGACTGATTCTTCTCAAGCATCATATTACATATATCATATGAAATTTATTGTAAAACAAGTATGTAAGTATGTAATCAATAACACAGACTGGCAATGGGCCATTTGTATAGTTAATATTGAAATTATATGTTGTACCCGGATGCAGATATGAACGTATCTGGTTCTTCAACGCGTATACGCCTACCAGAACCACATCAATTAAAGGCTGTTTAAATTTTTACAAGGTTACGTTTGTAATCGTCTAATCGATGTTGAGTTTGTAGATCCATTTTTCCTTAGTTCTTTTACATATTATTGTGTAGCTTATTTTATTTTCTTTATAGAAGGCAACTCCTTATACTATAATTATAGCCTTGTATATGGGATATGTTATAAACATACAAATGAGGGATACAATTGCATTCAGAGAAAGTGTTCCGAGTATGAATCGAACAGAGAGCCACTTCAACAAAAGACATATTATTATAAATCACCAAACTGAGGGTGTGGTTTACTGCATTTTATTTTATTGTTATATTTGCTACTTAGTTTTCCAAATTATACGAAATTAAGACCATAACATGGTATTATTCAAGTTTCATAGACTTAGTATAAACGAAACAAAGAGTAATGACTATAAATGCCACAAATAATAATTTTATGGTGTCAACCGCAAAATCTTTGATATCTACTTTCTCTCCATAACAGCGACCTGCTATAAACTATTGTGTGAAAGTAATAAAAAATAGGTACTTATCATTAGAAATGTAAGGGAAATTAAAGTGGTTTGGTATACCACAATAAAAATAATCTTAGATATTGAAGCCTAATTCCAATCCCACTGTTTATCATATAATTTTTTATGGTATCTTAGTCATTTTGCTAAAAACAGAACCTTAGTATAACATTCATGTTCATTCATCATCATCAACTATTTTTGTTCAAAAAGTACTGGCTCTGGGTTGTGGAGGAAATTGGGTTATTATACATTTTACAATAATTCTAAAAACAATGTATATAAAAAGCATATTTTAAATACTACTATCATGGTATTTTTTAAATATCACAGTAAAAATAATTTGAATCACTGTTTAAATAGTAATCAATTAGCTATTCACTTGTTAGAACAACGAAATCATAACGCAGTGGGTACATCCCGTACAAGATCAAGGTAATTGTGACGTACGTATGTTGATAACAAGTATTGCACTTGATTTTTCTGTCAAGTACCCTACTTTTCGGACTCTAAAGTAGATAACCGTAATGTAACGCTTGGATAATAATGATCTATATTGAAATATGAACTTTTTCAACTAAGAAGGCAACACAGTATAATAGTACCTAATAGAGTGATATTTACATTTTTTTATTAACAAAATTTAAATTCTGTTAATTAAAGTGCTGATATTGTATAATCTTAATTTAAGCCTAACTGTGGATTACTATGTCAGACGATTGACATCTATGTTAAGTATTTAAGATGTAGACTTCAATGCATATCAATCAAGTTGGACGTACAGCGATTACCTTCGCTTCACGTAATATGGATATTAACATGTACTTATGGGTAGAGGTAATTGACACTGTCTTACTGTTAGCTTGTATAGATCTATTGACGATGTATAAATACTAATGTCTCTAATAGGACGTATTTAAATATGACAATTAATAGTATTTTTTGTTTGTTTCATTATTGCCAATGCTATGAGACAATAACCTAGATTTTTTTTTTTTTTGCGATGGACGTATGGTTGTAATTAATAAAATAATTATAGCTAAATACAACAAATAATCTATTACAATAATAGAAAACTTAATTTATCTATATTGTGTTCTACCCATTGGCCCTTGAGACTATAAGTATAATACTGACTGAGCCTAGATCACTGTCTTCTGTGGGCAAAGTGCCCAGAAGGCTGGCTACGTTTCCTTGCTGGATCGGCATACTGATCCGTTGCCCGAGGTAGGCACCAGCTTTGAATAAACTAGTTATTTTAGAAATATGCTTTATATTTTAGAGAATGGAAAAGTGTCTGTGCGGTATGGTTCCGAAGTTTACGTGAAGATTAACTACTTTTTGGCAAACATTTTACAGTTTCTGAGGGATTCTATAAGATAATTATGCGGGAGAAATCGCATAGAAAATAATTTCTTACCATAAATTAATGTCATGTATATTAGTTTCTGTAAACATTAGTCATAATTTTCAAACTTTTGAAATTCAAATTAACTACCAACACTAATAAATTAAATGTTTTAATAAATCTCGCTGGTAATAAATAAGCATTCTACCAGTCGCAATGTAATAATACATTTATCTCATTGAAAACATTGAGTGCCATAGGTTAGAAGAATTTATTGCGCAGTAGTATTAGTAGGGCAATGATCATAAAATTTATTGTAATAATATTCAGAGTGACGCGATGCCTTCCGGGACAGATAATATCCTTAATTCATACCCCCATCCAACCGGAAGTTACCATTCTAAATCAAACATGGCGCCAATCCGTGCGATGTGGTTCTTGAACGGCGTTCGCATATTTTAATACCCATAATGGTATTCCTAAATCTAATGTACATTTACGCTAGTCTGCAACTATAGGATGACTTATATTGACATTTATGCGAAGTGACTTGTGTATATTTTTGTTTGTTTCCTCTTGGGGACATAAACTAATTTTTGTTTCTGTAAAATTTTGTATAAACTATAATTATGTATATATTTTAGAGATCGTATATTAAGGAAAATAGTTTTGAAGGTTCCGTAGCCATTTTGGTAAAAATCGGACTCATGTAAATTTGTCATGTTTGTCAGCGTAGACATTTATGTAGGGGAGAGTGGTGTAATTGAGAATTTGGCGTAATTATGAAAATATGCCCCGTAGGATGATCTTAATTATCTTATAAAATAGAGTTTCGGGTAAAAAATAACATTCATTTTTCTAATAAAAAGTCAATTTTGAAGAGTTTTTTATCAACACTAAGAAAGTATATAACGATAATTTATTTTGTAATAAAGTTGAGTAGATACGTCATTTTTATATTATTTTTGAGCGTTGAAAGTTAAGTGTTCCCAATTCCCCCACTCTCCCCTACATGCCATTGTCATTTTTCTCAAAAACGACTTAATTTATTTATGGGTAAAGTGTTTTACAGTTAAAGTATACAAGAATGTATTTTCTATCATTGGATACAAGATAGAAATTTGAATTAATCTTAAGACGAAGCTTTATGCTCACAATGACATATCTACTAGCTACTGGAAATACTGTTAATACCACCACAAAGTCGTTAATTTTTTATTGTCTTAAATTACCCGAACTGACCGATATCTAACATAAACTGCGAAGAAACTGTGTTGTCAAAATGTTTAACATTCGCGCCGACAGTTTAAGCGACGCATAGTTTACTTGCCCTGACTATTTGTTTACAACTTCTGACCCAGAAGATCGATTGCCAAATGTTATTGACACCTGCTTTCATCTCTAAAGGATTTTGTAGTACACAAGCTTTTGGAAGTTATATTAAATGTAAACAAATGATTACTTCACTGTATATTGTGCATTGACCTCTTTAAGAGTTAATACTAATTTAATCTCGCTGAGGACGCAATTCACTGCTGAAATGGGCAAACCGTAGGACAATCTCCACTCCAGAACTCATCCCAATCAGTTTATAGGTTCGTAAAAATACCGATACGCATCTCATATTTTATCCCGGTGAAGACCTCGTTGGATATGTGGGACTCAAGACACAGCCGACCCAGAAAAACTCGAGCACTACCATCATCATCCTAGTGAGGTGGCATGGTACGTGCAGTATACGTATAAAAATATTATGCTGTGATGTTTCCACACCTTTTTTCTTTATATTTCTTGTCAGAGATGTCCTCACGCCGTTTTCCTTTAACGTCAGCACGCGCTAATGATAGCAATATCTATAGTTTAACACACAAATTATGCGAGGAAAAAACTGCTTGTTTGTTGATGTAAATTCCAATCTAAATCATTAGTATATATATATATATATATATATATACATAAACCGGGCGTCTTAGCGACTAAAAGCGGGTTTTTTTTATATACTATTCAATATTTTACCTTATTATTGGTAGAAAATTGATATTACTTATATAAAGTTTGTCAAATTATAAGCAGTAGTATAATAATCAATTATTAGCAATATTAAATTGTTATACGAGCGGTGAAAGTGACCTATTTAGGCATGATATAGTTTGGTGCAAGAACGTAGCAAGGGCGCTAATAGTTTGAGTGCCTAAACAGGCTTCCGAGTTTAATACTCTGTTTTTCATTTCGAATACGAGGAAAGTAAATAAAAATTGATCAGTTAAACAATCATCTTCTTCTCTAATGAAATTAGGCGTTAAATCCATACCTAAATCTGATAAACTCATTTAATACATCACATATGAAACGTCAACTAAATTCCTTTTTTGTGGCATCTACCAGCCCGTGTCTTTTTGTCACTGATCATAGTAAATATTTAACTCCAATTTATGAAAATTAAATAATTTAATGAAAAGTCATTTATAGGTATAAAATGATGTTACAACATTGTTGATATTTTTTATAACAATCTATGCCTCGATTTAACAGTGGCTTTAAAAAAATTGGGACATGAGTCACATGTTTTATCTATGGTTCGTGTCTAGGCTCCTCCTGGCTGTTATAGGGTTCTTGTAGTAATCAGTGGACTGTTTTAATTATATGAGCTTTATTAAGGATATTATACTTGTATGTGACTACAATGTATGCGTCGCCGGACGATGTGTGGCGCACTACGCCGCTCGCGGCACTCCCCTCCCTCCTCGACGTAACCGGTTGGCCTTAACAGTTCGCATAGTTTTTAAAAAATTTTGAGAGCAAGGAAATTCGTTTCCCAGGGACGAAAAGTTTTGTTTTCATCCCTGTGATCAGGCAACTCCATGCTTATTCAGAATATGAGAAATGAAAAATGTAATAATAAATATTATTATTATATTTCATCCAGACTTAAATTCATCTATACTATTCTGTACTATCTGTACCTACTAATATTATAAATGCGAAAGTATGGTTGGATGATAGTTGCTCAATCACGTCAGAGCAGCTGAACGGATCTGGATGAAGTTTAGTAAAGAGATAGATTATAATCCGGAATTGTTATATTGTTGCACATAGTAATTCCGTGCAATCTTTTTACTTGAAGCAGGTCTATTAACTTGAAGCAGAAGGGCGCCTATTTTTTATATAGGATCCGACTGTGAGCCATCAATTATATACTCCAATATCATATGAATATAACGTCGCTCATACATACACACAATCACATATAATGATTCTAAATATTGACTGTCCCTGGTATAGCCAGTAAAGAACTACTACGTTCAAAATCAATACAAGATGCCTTTTATCCTCAGGGGACGTGTCCGGTCGCCGAGCTACTCTTTAATTTATTTTATCTCCTTAACTTTTTACTGTTTTTATTTAGTCATTTGATATTAGTCTCAGACGAAGGCTACTTGTCTTAAGACGACATAGTTTATTTTTAAGTCTGGTTTTCGTTTGCGAGTAATTATTTTCATTTGACTGCTTATTTATATACTCCGCCTATTTAGAGCGCCCTAGTCTATTATAATGTAAGTAATAACAATATTAAATTGACCTAGTTCTTTTTGATGTAACTAGTAACTTGACCTATTTGGGATGATTTAAGAATGAAAAATCTTTGGGATGTAACGTCCTGGGTTGAGTCAAGATTAATACATTCAAACACATCTTTCCTTCATAAGTCTGTACTTCCTACTGGTGTTCCAAGTATAAATTTCAGTATATAAACGTGGTGTAAATATTTATCCACTTGACAAGATTTAAGTAGGGTAAGCTACATACTATTGCTGACATCCAGGCATACATAACCACCACCACCATAACCACAGTCATGAAGATGAAAAGGTAAAAATTCTAACAAACTCACTCTCAACTTCAGTTAAATGCACAATAATATGTAAACCTTTTTGGGTCGATCTGTTGAAGTACACTTAATTGAAAATCACTTTTAAATATAGTATTTACTTTTTTCATGTCGTCAATTTTGTGATTTTGCCCTTCACTTTTTTTTCAAAAATTTGAAGAGCTTATGTATGTAATAATTTTAATTTGCTAGAAGTACTCATACAATCAAAGCAAGCAATTCTCGCGGCTGTGGAGAATTATTGGAAAACATTTACATTTTCCGGTCAGTACAGCTATAACCCGACTGCAATAAATTGAACATCAGGTGTATCTAAATTGCAGGAGGCCAGCGTGAATATTTAAATCGGCTGTGTAATACTGTGCACGTTAGGGTGGGCGCTCACTGCGTTCTACTTACTGTATATTACGATATACATAAAACGTACTGCGTGTTTTTCGCCTATCGTCTGATGCACGCTCGGTCCATTTCCATAAAAGCCTCTTCAATCTCGAAAAACGTTTCGGGAATTTCAATTCGCGCTTAGCGTTTTTATTCGTTCTCTTCTTATAAGTGATTTTCGCGTTGTTGTTCGTTGTTCAAATAAAGGTGATACTCCTCTTACTGAGAAGCCTATTCTATTAAGTAGACAGTAAAACAATTTAAAAATTTTAAGAGTTACAACATTACAGCTGAAGATAATTCAATAATATCCTTAGTACTTTCTTATGTTTTCGCGACTAGTACACATCATTAAAACTACGTTTTAACGGTTTTAATCCCGGTATTTTATTTTATTTTGATTTTGTCGTTTCAGCCACTCTCAGTAGCCTTCTTCTAAGTCTTCCGTAATCACGGCTACTGAAAAGTGGCAGAAATGTTGGAATAAAATTCATATAAAGTACCGCGCTTAAAACATAGCTATAATATCCTTATCTAAAATTCGTACATTGGTAATGTAGAGAAGGACAACTTTATTGTTTTCAAACTGGAATTTAAAACTTTAACGCCAGAGATTTATTATAAACAATCATCTGAGTCGCAGTATAAAGCTATCATAATGTGAAGAAGAATTTCAAGAAAATACCTTTACAAATCTATTTTTTTCTATTTCTAATTATAGCACACTCTGTTCTATTACATAAACAGCCGGTAAAACTGTCACCAGTATAAAGCTTAGTGCTCACCGACGGCCGGTAACGATCACTAAACACGATTTATTGACCAAGTATACTGCGGTTGTAAATAATAAACCTGCGTTTAGTTTCGCTCATATTTTACATGAATGCAGTTATGAAAATATTCATTGAATATTTTCTATGAAACTACGATTTTACGCCATGAAATGATTTCATACATTTCGTTATGAGATAAGCTAAAGCGTAATTTTAGAAATAATATGAAACTGTCAAGAGTTTGATGTATTTTGAAGTCGTTCAGTAGCTTTAAGCAATTAGTAACTTGAAGAGCTATTAAAATTGATTTATGATTTCAAGGTAGAAACGTTAATATTTTAATTAATTATTATAATAATTGATTGTGATTTTAATCTTTGATTTTTACAAATTAATCAATATCTCTATCGAATATCTGCTTTACTATGATTTATAACATTTTAGCCTCTCTCGCCAAAGGTGTTCGCAAATGTATATATATCCATAACTTAGTTATAGTTAGTTGAAGGCCTCATAACAGTGTGTCATATGCAGATTCGTATTGCGAACATAACAAGTATTAAAATAAAGTGAAATTTTATCTATGTCTTACACCTACCAGTATATTAAGACACCTGTCAATTTTCTGTTTATTGTGCAATTACTAAGTGATTCCCCAAAAGCGTAAACTTTGGGCCTTGTCTGGTTATATGTTTCATTTATTTTCGAAAAGAAATGTGATATGTTTAGGTAATTTAACGTGAACTATAGATTTAAAGAATAGAGAAATTCGAGAGTTGTTCTTTAAATTTCATAAGTCATTATTGCCTCATTGTTCCACTGATAAGCATTTGGTATAATTCCTATGAGGTAAATTATCAATTGCTTAAAAAAGAATGCAATGTCCACATTATACACGTGGTTGGTTTAATTTTATGGCTCAATGGTTCAACGTGCATTGCACCAGGGACTGGTTTATTAATATTAATTACTATTGCCTATTGTTTCAATGCTACAATCAAATCAAATAATACCGGTCTCGCATGACCGCGTCAGTCGGTCACGATTTTTCACTGACTATCTTCAGCAATATACTTCTTACGAAAAAAATTGAACACATAGATAAGTCACTTTGACAAAACTTTTTGAAGGTTGTAATTGTCAGATCTGAATACTTCACGATTATTTTTCACATGAAAAACGCCCCGACATTCAACTGAATAAATTTTGTTGTTGTTGTATTGAACAACATCTTATCTGTAGCTAACTGTGTGAGTGTATAGTCATAACTCGTCATCCACAACAAGTCCGTCAAAACGCCTATAGATGTTTCATGCGCTCTTATGTTATTATAATGTGAATTACAGAAAGTCCAAAGCATTATTCCACCCTTCAGTAAACAGAGTGCGGCGTAGACTAGGCTGCAGACCCAGGATCCTAGCTTACATTTTAGCAAGAATAGTAGTTTATTTTAATATACTATCTAATTGTCTTTTGCCAGTGAATTGTGTATATATATATCTACTTCAATCATAAAATAAAACGTGTCTTGTTCTCAGACGGAAAATGGAGCCAGCATTTTGGGAACTTTATATGTAAATTTTTATTTTCTTATTATTTAACTCAATTGATTAATATTAAATTGTATACAAATATAATTGAGTACTTGTAAAATATTTATTGGTATAGATATGCAAAAAAAATAACGGATAGATATTATAGCGCATAAGCAGTCCAAAAGTTTTTCCATACAATCACTGTTAATAATAAATAAATTGCCACTAATAAACACCCAAAATTGCGAAAGTTTTCCCCGTTCCTAAGGCTGTTGTATATAAGTCACGCGAACAGTAGTTTTTGATAGTTCATCGTGACGAATTCAGCGTAAGATCGTGAGTGTGCACTCTGCATGAGAAAGGTCGTTGACACCGATGCCGGCTCCGAATTTGGTAGTGCATGCCGGGACATTAATCGGCCGTCAATGTTCTTAGACGATCTTGGGTCGCTCAGGATCGTCGATGATATGAAAAAGTTTGCATTGAGTTGTTATTGAACCCTTAATATTCGATGGGGGCAATAAAGGGCTATATCGTTAATTTTTATGGTGGAGATTTAGGTATTTTATATTAAACAACCGTTAAGATAGCTACGTTAAGCGGTTATTACACGGCGCTGTTTTTAGGAACATTGCTCTAAATCAGGATGCTGTAATAAGAAAAAATGTCGGAATGTTTAGCTAGGCCCTTCTGCATAGAATGCTTAAACCAGTGTAGCCTAATAATAGTTTTAACAACATTAAGCTTACAGTAATGTAATAATGTAGTAGTAATGTTTCAGAACTAGAAATTATAGAAAAAGAAATTTTTTTATATATATTTTGAGCAAAACGTCGGTATATTTCAACATCTCACTAACAATACAAAACATATTTTAGGTACTATGATTGACTGATCAATAATTATATAAGATATTGAAAATAGGGATGCGGACACCTAACAAGAAATTCTAAAATTATTTATATATAAAAGAATAAACGTTAAAATAACATCAATCAATAACTCTTTATTGTAAAGCAATACAAGAAATGAACTTACAGACTAAAACTATGTCTCATTACGCACAAAGGGCGGTCTTATCGCTAAAAAGCGGATCTCTTCCAGACAACCCCAGGAATGAATTGAGATTATAATGGCGAGATTATAATATGTTATCATTTTAATTTTAAAATATCATGATATAAGTAATTTTAGATAGATAGATAACACTTTATTATACACCAATACAAAAATGAACTTAAAGACTAAAATTATATCTAGTTGTGTACAAAGGGCGGTCTTATCGCTAAAAAGCGATCTCTTCCAGACAACCCCGATAATAATTTTAATTACTGTTTAATTAATAATAAATGCGCTAGTTTACTGCTTTTACTTGTACTTACTTATGACGTCATAAGTTGGACGCTCATACAAAATCTATGAGGGTGCGACATTTTTTAAGATGCTAAAAAATATCTCAGTTGATTTGACAGTCCGCTCCCTTATTAAGGAGTGTGAATATCAATTCGAGTTTCGAAATTAATTATCAAGATTTTTAAGAAAAGATTAAACTCAAGTAGGTACTATTAAGTTCTGTACCTACCGATTAACTCCAATGCTCCACAATTGGCTTTCGGTATAAACCTTCTAATAGTTATTTTACGCATGGGTGAAACTCTCTGTTACGCTCCAGTGCTCCTAGTTTCGTCATTGTACCTTTGTTGCCGAATATTTGGTATGCTGCTGTTTTTAGTTTAACAAAATTGCTGGCATGTTATAATGCAAAGAACATATAAGCATTTATTTAAGACCTTAGATAAAATGATTTATGTGACCACATAAATCATTTTATATGAAATTTTCAACACTACTGTTATTATACATCTATCTGTACTATAATAAACCTGTAAATGGTTCGAGTTTGTACAATGCGTTTAAAACGTGAAAAAAAAAATAGAAAATACAATTTTTAGAATTTTTGTTTTGTTGTCTGTCTGTTAGAGCATCACGTGAAAACCACTTAACGGATTTAAATGAAGCTCGACATAGAGCTAGCTTATATCCCGGGGCGTAACTAAGGATACGTTTTATCCCGATAAATGACATCGTTTCCGAGAGGTAGACGAAAATAGTGAAAAAGATGGCGCTGCGATCGCATCTTTTTTTGAAAATACTGAACGTATGAATGAAACTTTTTTTACAATTCACTAACTAATAACCTACGTTGTCATAAACAACATCTCATTCGTGGTATTACTTCAAATCAAGTTAGCTTCTACTTGCCTCCATGCTTTGCTAGGCAGTTGTGTAGACTGTTTGGACTTGTTTCTTTGTTATTGTAGTGAATTTAACAAGAAACAGTTCAGTTAGGTCTAAAAAATTACAGAATATAACCTCATTTAACAAAATATGTTATTTGTATTAGATAGTAATAAAATATCATTAGAAATCATCATTCATATTTCATAAGATTTTTTTAATTTATCATCCATAGTTTCTTTGCCGGTTGATATACATTCCTGAAAACATAAAAAGTCAGTTTAGTTCATGGGCTTCGTGACTCATGCAGTAAAAAAGACTTTATAAATTGTATTGAATACCCAAAGAAATATATAAAGTAGAATATACACGGGCGATCACGACTTCCTTCTACCAACGCAATGCAAAACTCCTGCAGAGAATTTGATTACCGCTTCCCCTCTTGAATGAGTTATTAAAGTAACAAGTCTGCATCGCTCAGTAAATTGCTCTGACCGCGTTAATACTACGGCTATAAAGTTACCTGTTGAAAGACCTCTCTAGAGACCCCTTAAAGGGATCTAGAGTGCTGACGAAATTTTCTTACTTAAGTAGCTCAAAGTAACATTACGTTGTAGAGGGTGCAGTCTGTTCGGATCCATTTATGCCAAAATGCCCACAAGTATAGTTAATCAAACAAATTGGGTAAGTGCTTAGCAGTGCACGCACAATAAAGGGTTCCGTAGAGGTAAGTAACGTCGACTGTTTTCATCATTTGCATACGGGACCACAAAAAAGGAAATGATCAAAAATACCCCATTAACAAGTTTTCGTAAAAAGTATTTTTTCAACCCTTTCTCTTAGTTTGCCGTTTGACATTTCTTCACAGAAATTGATTCTTACAAGCTAGACTATGATTTAGTACAATAATACTAATATGTTTATGTTTACAAAATCGGCCGATTCGATTCCTGACAAAAGTAACTGATTATTCAAAAATCTAATGATACCACTTAAGTTTTTCTCGAAATCGGCATCGAGACTCTTATAAGTATTTTTCGCTATTTTGTATATATAGTTCAGGATTTGGCCCCGAAGGCCCACTTAAAAAATATCACTCTGTAATACATACGTATTATAATGGAAAAAGACTAATATTTTCATGATATTATGTAGGTGTATATACATATAATGTAGGTGTCCAGGCGTTATTTTTAGTCGTCTCACGGTTTTACTGCGTAATTTAAATAACATTTTCCTGACAAATTTCATCCATAAAAACCCAGTAGTTTCAGAGAAAAATGACAGACCGACGGACGGACATGACAACGACACGAGGGGGTTCTGTTTGAGCGAAAATTGCTACAGAACCTTAAAAATGAGCAACTGACAACAAACTGAGTTTTACTATTTAGTAAAATAACCAATTTAGGACCAACATTGTGATTGATGACTCAACTTTCAAACACAAACCTTACTTTCTGGAGCTCAGAGTAACATCAAAGACGGTGCCAGTCCCCAGGGCGTCTATTTACAAACTTAAAATGACCCATTATAGCTAATTCCCTTATTCACGTTGTTTAACATCTTGACTTTTATGATGTAATTTGCTTTGTGTTTTACTGGAACATATTTATTTATATTCTTATATGATTTGAGAGTCTCAGACTCATATCAGTATCGAATCTATAGCTAATATTATACAGAGCGAAATTGTCCCTTTGTTTCCTGTGTGACATTCCTTCGCAGAAATTGATCCTTACAAGTTACACTATGACGTCTTACATACAGCTGTGTGTTTTTTCCAAAATCAGCCGATTCGACTGGCAAAACTGATTTTTCAAAAGTCTAAAGATACCACTTTAGTATTCGTCAAAATTGGCGCCCAAACTCTCTTTGAGTGTTTTTCGCTATTTTGTATAGTTTGAAATTGGATATTGAAAAATATTGAAAAATTCCGGCCTATATAAACTTTCCAATGTGAATATAGATTTAATTATGCAAATAATAAGAACAAGAAGAAAAGGATGTGCACAATAAGCCAATTTCTTAAATTGCAAACAGTGAAAGGAATTTCTAAAACTAACTATAAATTTAAATCAATTGCGTTATCTAAAAAAAATATCCTTTGTTAGCGTAGCATAGACCATGTAATTTCAATAAATAAATACATGATAAAAAGGGCCTCTGGCTAGGTTCAAAGCCCTGTTCGGAACAAAAAGTAGACCAATAAGTCTTTGATTCTTATTCTTTTAACTAGTTAGTCTGGTTGTTGTTCCATTTGTTGACTTTTTGTAACCACACTGTTCTCCCACGTTGCATTGGAGTATGTGTTACGCTTGACAGTCGGATACTTCTATAGATACAGGTTATTTAAATTATTACAAATATGTGTTTATCATCTATCGATATTAATATTATTGAAGAGTCTATCTGTGATTTCAAATTGTCAATATTTCAGTAAACTTTGTTATTTATACGATGACGAATCTTAATTCATAATTTTCAAAATTTTATCTCTCAGTCTGTCTGAAAGTTTTCTCGAATACGCTCCGAAACGGTTCGACGAATTTCAACGAAAATTTTAAGAATTAACACAAACATCCTTACACATA
Source organism: Dendrolimus houi (assembly GCA_039645545.1). Classification (NCBI taxonomy): domain Eukaryota; kingdom Metazoa; phylum Arthropoda; class Insecta; order Lepidoptera; family Lasiocampidae; genus Dendrolimus; species Dendrolimus houi. The sequence goes on from CM077132.1 coordinate 15,190,553, forward strand.
TATTTTTTATATATATACTAACCTCGATATGTTGAATAGTTCAGAAGATATGAAAATCTAAAGGCCAAGTCCTGCGCGAGTGATGTTATGAGCACAGTTTAAAATTAGCAGTTACATTTATTACTTACACCCTAAAAACTAATTTTTAATGTTCAAAGAATCGCCACATAACCTGTTTTGCCATCAAGCGAACTGTATAATCCAAAACATTGGACAATCCAAAGCGGCCAATTTAATCAAGTTTTGGTAAAGATCTTGCGAAGCGAACTTTGCAGAAAACCTACAAAAGCTTGGTTTATAAATGTTTGATTTTCTTCGGCTGCTTGAATCATGGCAGCCTTTTCATCCTTAAATAATGAAATGGGAATCACAGACCATCAACCATATTTCTGTATTCCTTGTGTCACGAAATGCAATAACGGAAGGGTCAATAAGGATCTGCTTTCATTATTATGTTAAATCTTATTGTGTCCGTTATCCCGAGGGATGTCTCACTGGCCCACTTTGAAAGAAGTTTGATTCCACCCACAAATGTTCCCTCTTTCGGACAACTCTTGCTTTGAGAAATGGGCCCTTCATATAATATTTACTCTGAATAAATCTGTCTTTGCCCGTAAACATGTGACATGATTCGTTTGGATGATATTCTATTTTTTGTTCAGGATTTTTTTTGGATAATAGTTTTATAAATGGAAATGATGTTGTCTATAATTTTCTGTGGAGAAACAAACAAATAAAATATAACACTTCATCTTTCAAGGTTTCGTATATAGTCAGTTATTTTTCTAATAACTACATGATCTACAACTACATGGATGAAAATAGCCCATATCTCAAAAACTATTTAACATATCTTGTTCAAAGCTACCACCACCTTCAATTTCTTTAGAATTATTCATTTTATAGTTTAAAATCTAAGGCCACTTTTCACACCTTTATAAGCAGGTATCTTGGCACAAAGTAACTCTCAGTTTATGGCGGTCTCAACTAATTTTTATTATCATTAATAAAAATTCCACCCATGGTTTTTTCGACAAATAACTGTGACATTAAGACTGTATAAGGGTGTTGTGTTCAAAATGACTACAGTACCCTGAAATCTGAGCAACAGTAAATATTGTCTGTGATGCTTTACACAAGTTTTGAGGGTTCGATTGCTTTAGATGTTCGTAAAACTACGAATAGCCCGAGGTGTGCATACCCCTATCCATTTGACAAGTCTGCACACACCCTGCCTTTTACAATCTATTTGTAAGAAGATGAGTATATAATTCTCCCCCAACAAGAAGCGACGTGGCATTTTTCATTCCCTCCAGGCTTGAGCCACCCTCTCCGGATTTCTATTCATTGTGCCTTACTTTTAATATACGGTTCACTGATTAAAAATCTGTATGGGAAAGATAATGGTGACGGTATCATTTTTGGGTTTCGTAGCTATTTTGCGAAAACAGACTCTTTACAAAATGATCATGTCCTATGTCTGAAACATTTTTTTTACGAAAACTACTACTATGTTTAAAATAATAACAGCCCATAAACGTCCAACTGCTGGGCTTGGGCTTCTTCCTACTGTACAGGAACGGACAGTATACCCGCCACGGTTGTCGAAAGAAGGCCGGCTTGGCAGGTTTGACACATCTCTTCTTTCGATGTGCAGGTTTCGTCGCGACATTTTCCTTCACCGTCGTTAGCGCGTGATAATTGTAACAATATGCACATCAAGGTCAGAAAACTGACTAAGTGGTGTATGCGTTCCGGCCATAATTCGAACCTGTGTACCCTTTGAGTTTGGCACGCGTGCGCAACCTTTACGCTACCACGTCTACTATGTTCATGTGTATGAAATGTAGTAAAGTATATGAAGTTTGCAGTTGTCTTTTATACTTAAAAACATTCGAAGGATAAAACAGTAATTAATATGCGAAACGCGTATGCGTGTAAAGTGACAAGCGCGAGATTCCCAACATTGTTTACGCGCACGGTCATTCACCATCGTTGCGCGTGCATAGCGTTTAAGCTTAATGTAGGTCGCGAAAGAATCAAAATGTTTACGGTGTGTTTATGCTCATTAGTGATATAATAATTGATGAGAAGCTCGTTCGTTAGCAAAGAAAATAAATTGATCAAATGTATAGTAGCTGACCCACAATAAACGGTTCCGTATTGGTGACAAACGTTTACAATTTTCGTCATTTGGTTACGAAACTATAAAAAAGCATTTAATATCCTATCTGATAAACTAGTCACCAGAGATTACCAGAGGTTATCATTACTTTGCCGACAGCGGATACTGAAGTACTTTGGCCACATAGCCCGCAAGAACCCAGATAACATGGAGAGAGTTGTGGTCACGGGGAAAGTTAAAAGCAAGAGGTCTCGTGGTAGATCTCCAAACTGGTGGATTGAACAGGTTGCTGATCAGCTCGACACATCGATAAGTTCGACCCTCCACCGTACTCAAAACCGATCTCGGTGGAGGAGAGAACTTATTCACTGCTATTAAAGCCACGATCCGCAGCAAAGAAGGAACGACTTAGAAGAAGATAAACTAGTCGATAGGTCTTGTGCAAACTATTTTTTATTGAAAATGTTTATAGAGTGGTAGCTATTGAATGTCTGTCCGTGCATCTGTCTGTGTAGTATGTTATATTTATTTATTTCAATAACTACTGGGTCCATATAGATGAAATTGTACAGAAAGACATAGACGTCGTATATATGTAGCGCAACAAAATTATATGCGAAATCGCCTAAAAAGTGGACATACTTTTAATTAGAGTTTGAAATATTTTTTTAGTCTACATAGCTGCGTGGGGTATCGTTAGACAGATCTTAATAATATAATATCACTTTTTTATTTAAGTGTTTAGTCCATTAAAATGTTAAATTTTTTAGGCCTTAGCTTGCGTTTTGCAGAGGGCGCAATTTTATTTTTTTGATATGTAGGGGGGGTTAATATAAGCTTAAGTTCAAGTTTGTGGGGTCCCCACCCTTGTCCCCTGGCCGCCATCTTGGAAAAAGAGGTGCAAAGCGTTTTAGCGCTATATCTCGTAAACTAGTAACCCTATAGAAAATTTTATGTGATATTATTTGTAGCAAATTAAATTGTCTATAACTTTATTTTATTTGAGAAAAGGGTCGATAATAAATTAATAATATAGGAATGTTAAGAAAAGATAAATTACATGAATAAAAAAAAAAATATAACATATAACTAAGCCTAATGGTTCGTTTTCATCGTATTCTTACGAGTATTCAGAAACCCAGTCAACTTCGGAACGCTGTAAAACCCAGATAAATTAATGAAGTTAAACAAATTTGTAGTGGAAATTATTTGTTAAAAAAACCCTCTATAAGATTGCTCTGATATCATTTTATTGTAAAATGACCAGAAAAAAGGTATAACCCCCAAAAGAAAATTTATTCAAAAATGTTTAGTTATTTTTGTTTATAATTTTTTTATTTTCCATTTTACGATAAAAAAATTATAAAAATAAAGTCCTAGACAATTCAATTTGATACAAATAATGTCTTATAAAGTTTTCTGTAGGGTGGCTAGTTTATGAGATATAGCGCGAAAACCCCTTTTTCCAAGATGGCAGCCCGGGGGACAAGGGTAGATTACTTGTGTACAAACTTGAACTTAAACATATAATAACCCCTCCTACACATCAAAAAAATAAAATTGCGTCCTCTGAAAAACGCAACCCTAAATGTAACTTTTCAATGGACTAGTTAGCTTATTTAATATTAATTTAGCGGGGACACACACGTTACCTTAAATAAGAAAATTTATTAAATATTTCTTCGTGATTTTTAAGATCTTATTAAAGACCATTACTATAACTTGAAAAAAAGATACAAAGCTTATTCACATGTGTGGCAGACACCTAATTTTCAATTTTTTACTATTCATGATAAACTTTCCTATCAAATTTTATACATATAAACCTAGCAGTTTACAAAAAAAAAACCAATATACAAAGACATAGAAAAGAAATAAATAGTTCTGTTTTTATCAAAATGATTGTAGAATGCTGGGCAGTAACTGATTTTATACAAAACCGTCTTGTGCAACTATCTGTTGCTAAGTAAAAGCAGCTAACAATAATGTCATAAAAGTATTCACTGTGTTTTGGGTCATCCAGATTTTAACCACTTAACACAAATAATAAAGTAGCCAGAATATTTTTCGGGAATTTCTAGAGCTCTTACTTGTTCCAATAACAGTTTACATAATATTTGGATCTCATCGACAGTATTCAACAGTTTACGTTATTACAATAGATGTTTATGTTTCCTAATGCGGCGCCGATGTTCGGAGCACTCGAAATAAACACTTCTGTAATAGTTGGGTTGGTATAGATATACGTAAAATGATCTATTGAACCTCTGATATTAAATGAATTTCTGTGTGATATAATAAAATAAAAATCCAGGCAGGTGTAGAGTTTATAGAAGCGTCAGAAGTCTACTGTATTCGTTATTTGGCTACCAGTCGATAAAGAATTATTTACTGAAAAAATATAAAATAATAATATTTAATTAATAATTTGAAAATACATAACGGATTACATTCGAATTAATTTTTCTTGAAGGTATGTTTTAATCTCTTCCAGATTATTTTATTCAGGATATTCCACTTGATATTTCAAAAATCAAAATGGCTACAGAACTTTAAAAAAAGGTCATCTTCTTTAGTTTTAATACAAATAAAGTTTCACTTAAAATTTGATATGTATATTTTGAAAGCACAGAATGACACTTTAATTTCTTTATTTAATAAACGCCGCAATACTGGGCAGGAGTTTTCCCATTTCAGGTCCCTATATAAGAAATTACCCTAAGAATCGTACCCGAGTTCTGTGTTCCATTGAATTAGGCGAGAAATCCATAAAGTGTACCTTCTTAAAGCTTAAATATCAACCCTGTCTTGAACCCCTTTAATCCCGGGCAAAGTTTAACGCGCCTGATTTATTTGTTCTATTATCCAATAACCGTTTATCCTTACACAATCACGATTAAGAATTCAACGAAAACATTCTCAGCGTTCCCGCTTTTCTATTTCTATACTATTACTTTTTTCGAATGGAATCTTTTCCTTATTATCTCATAAGTTATTTATGTCTGTGGAAAAGAAAATATCAAGGCTTATTTAACGATATAAAGACTTCATTTTGTTTTCAATAGGAATTATAACTTAGATCTCATAAAACAGAAAGAAAAATATATAGCCCCAATAGTTTTGAGAAAAATGTTTATTCGCGTTTGACCACCATTGAAGATGGATCACGCTGTCGTTCACATGGATAATAAATACCCTCACATGATATTTGAAAACATCCGAATTGAACTTTCGGGAAATACGGACTCTAGTAGTGCATTCTACAGTTCCGCCGTACGCAGAAGGAACATGAAGGCAAAACCTTGACTTGGTTCATAACCTAGGTGTTATTTCTAGTGCTTTAATACTTCGCAGTAAGTAATACAATGGCAATGACTCATCATGCTCAGTGTAAAAAAGTGAAACAGAAAATAACTGTGACGTTGTTTTAAAAGTATACATTGGTGTAAATAACTGCAACGTAATATTGGATGGAACGTGACCTACTCGACTCGCTTTAATTTCTACTTGTCGTACTTTACTGGAAATTTGATATTTTCATGTATAAGGTGACCCGTAATCGTTTGTATGTTTTAATAATGCGACTAAGGTCGACTGCATAATTGAGCCACAGCCACACGCATGCAAAATATAATACAACTACAAAACAAAGAAATATAGCAATTTCCGTTAACCTTTAAAATAATTCAATTTATTCGAACGAAATGGCACAGAAAACTAGGGTAGGGTAGTAAAATGTATTCATTAATATTTTAGGACATTTCTTCCTTATGTTGTCCTCTACTGGACTATAATAATCTTCTGGTCTATATCTGTGTTTTCTCTCTAAGTTCCAACTATTTGGGGTCGGTACAATTTCTTTTGATACTTTTCTATTCTGTCACACCACATACCGTCATATCATCTATCACACAATTTATCCATCTCTGTTTTTCGCACACCTTTTCTCTTAAAGACATCAATAATCTAGTTTAATACTGTTTTTGTCACATAGTTCTCATCTTTCCTCAATACGCGCCCATGCCACCGTAATCTTCTTTCTTTAATTTTTTCAGTCACGGGTGCAACTTTCAAAGATCCCTTTTTGATTTCTTTCAAACCTTAATCATATTCATAACAAAATATTACAGCTAAACATTCTTATCTCATCTCGGTAGTGGTTTTGGGTCGATCACTTTATTCCATGTTCCGGGCTATGTAATAATGTTAATAATTAGTTTTATGTGTGTATACCATTTGACTAAGAATAAAGTTTCCCATCATATTGAATTAATATTGCCCTGTCTTGGAATTTTATCAACAAGATCCCCTAACTTAATCAATGTAAATACGTGATACCTAAATAAGTAGTAAACGTTAACAGGTGATTATTTTTATTTTAAATAAATATAGTAAACTGTTGGTAACTACTGTTTACCTAAAGAGCTATTACTGAAATGTACTTATTAACCCAAGTTGCTTAATATCCGGAATTTGCATTCCGCAATTGTCTCTACAAATTTGAATACTTAGTTACAATCATTTGCATACTGGATTCAAGTTTCATTGTTTTAATGCTGTCGGGAGCTACAGCCACTTTTATAACGTTATCTTCTAACTATCCAGACAAAAGTACTCGACAAAGTTTTGACACCTTTTTTAAATACGCTACTTATTTAAATTTATCCTTGGACTGTAGTTTTCCATCACAATGAAGAATAAAAACTTCGTTGTTCTGCCCAGCTGTTTTTTTATAGCCCGAGTTCAGCAGACACGCAGACGCCCCACCTGATAAAAGCTGTTACTGTCGTATATGGACACTTGCCACACCAAAGGTGCTACAAATGCGCTGCTGCTCTCTTAAGGGAGACTGGCACCTGACCACTAATGCCGGAACACAGCCCAAGGTTGTTATGGTGGCATACTCTAGACCAAGGATGGTAGCCATCGAGACGAGCAAGACCCTACCACCTGGCTGTGGCTTGTTTTGTCGCCTCTTACGACAGGCCGTCCGACCATAGGAAACTGTATTCTTTCTCCTTTCCTGCACGGATAAAAAAGTATAAATAGAAATCGATATTAAGACAAATTTAAAGGTTCTCGCGACTATTGCACATGATTAATAACACGTTTTAGCTCAGAAAACTAAATAATATATAAATCAACTGCTGTTCGTTAGTCTCGCTAAAACTCGAGAACGGCTGGACTGATTTGGCTAATTTTCGTTTTGAATTATTTGTGGAAGTCCAGGGAAGGTTTAAAAGGTGAGTAAATATGAAAAAAATTGATTCTGATGCGGTACGAAGTTCGCCGGGTCAGCTAGTCTTCAATAAAATGTTCTTAGTTAATAATATAATGGTTTGTTATTTCCTGCTAAAGCTTTCCACGCGGCTTGACTCGCTTCAACTTCGGTTTCGTCTAAAGTGAGTGGTGGATCTATGCTCAATTTTTAAAATATTTTTGTATGTACCAGTTTCATGAAAACCGATTCGTATCTATTGATAGTATCTTCTTCACATGTGTCCTTCATTATATAGGTACGAAGAAATGAAAAGTGAAAATATATTTCTTTACATATTAACGGCTACTTGTAAGATATTGTAGCAAAAGCAACCAATATGAACATACCTTTGGTTGACTGGTTAGTATAATTTGTCGCCTTCAATTCCCGCTTTTGGATTCACCATTTTCTAAGGAAGGGACTTTTCTAGGACGGATTGACTTTCGTCTTCTTCGTTGTTATAACCAATGCGGTTTTTGTTAATCTGTTTAAAGAAGAACTGGCCGTATATTTTGACAATGTTTTTTTTCTCCCGAAACAAATAAAACTCCTGAAAAATTATAGCTATTTTGTAACAATGTTATGGGGAATACATCCAGTAAATGAGGTCATTAGGTCAGTTGTTATGAATGCCTTGTGTTAAAAATTATAAAATTGAAATTGTAACTTATTATTTTGTTTTTCTTGCAAAACTTTCAGCGACAGTCACCAACTTGCGCAATGTGCACCTTCAACTCTGCTTATAAAAAGTTCACTAGTTCTGTTTCGTAAAAATAAACAGATTGCAAAAGTTAATTATTAAATTGCGTTCCTAATTAAAATATTTTACTTACACTCATTTTAAGACATGTAACTCTGTTCTCGTAAAATACAATACGATACATTGCAAGAAATGAGAATATAAGAACAGCAAGATCATGGGCAAGAATGATATTTGACGAAAAACTGTTTATTAATGAAACAGTGAAAAACTAAAAACGCAGTTTCACGTTCGTACGTCTTACTTATCAGGGTAAATAATTAACTCTCCAAAAACCTTTAAAACCTGTATTTCTACTGTTGCGCAGACGACGCCACATTTCACTCTTTAATCGCTTTTTGAAATATAAAAACATCACTAAAACTTTCGACTAAAGTTTTATTATTTAAATAATATTTTATTGGCCGAAGCAGCCAATCTGATTCATAATACTATCGCCTTCCGATGTTTGCAGCAACAGGGGCGGTGCCATCGTGTTGCTGAACTCCAAGAATTTTTATTACAGTCTTCCTAAGTTGTAGCACAAAGGCAAAACCTTGGCGACAAGTTCCCTTCATGTTAATTTTATAAATTATTCTGAATTTTAAAATTTTATCTGATACTTTTATCAAAACTAAATCAACAAGTTTCCACAGATATTACATGTTATGATTCGAAACTACTGACATCTAGTGGACAAAGTGGAACTATCTATCAAGACTTTTTTATATTAAACAAAATTCTTAGATGGTGTATAGAGTTATATGGCACGTTTTTATCATGAACTAAGATATGCCCGCGACTTCGTCCACGCTTGACTTGAAACTCCCACGAGATTCCCGGAATACAAAGGATCGCAGCATTTAAAAAAAGAATGGAAGCTGTCGTTTTAGTGGAAACTGTGTCAGAATAAGCTAATTTTTATGCATCTGAACAACTTCAAACCGCTCCTTGGAAAATTACCGTGGGATTCCCGGGATAAAAAATATCGCACATTTTATTACATTAAATTTGCATTTATTACATTATAATCGAATCGAATCGAATTCGATTTTTTTTTAATTTCGAATTATCTGTTGAACAGTGAAAACCGCACCGAAATCGGCCCAATAGATTATACGTGAATCCCGAACAAACAGATAAACAGACAGACAAGAAATCTAAAAAAATTACATTATATTCTCTGTCGTTTATAAAGCTTATTTTATTTGGTTTTTTTAGCTTAAATATACAGAAGTGGCATTTTTAGAATTTTATAATATTATAAGTATATAAATTTGTTGTTTGTAATTCTGATGTAGTCCTTCCTACTTTTTTACTCTTTAACATGGACACTAAATAATTGTTATGGTATCGGGCCAAAACTATTCATACTTTAAATAAATTGTAATGAACTGAAAAATGTTATTAAGTCGTGGTAGCGTAATGGCTAGCGCACGCTTTCCAAACTCAGAGGGCGCGGTTTCGATCCTGACCGGAACGCATGCACCATTTAGTCAGTTTTCTGATCTAATGTGCGTATTGATACAATTACCACGTGCTAACAACGGTGAAGGAAAACATCGTGATACAAACTATACACCGAGATAACCGATATGTCTAACCTGCCGAGCCGCTTCGGACAAGCGTGGCGGATATACTGTCCGATATATATCGAAACTATTTTGAAGCAGTACTTTATATTACCAGAGTTGTTGAAAATTTATTTATTTATGATACTATAAATGTCAGCTTATCGTATTGTACTGCTGATTCTGCACAATTTAGAATCTCAGTTTCCGTAGACCAAGATCATCCGTGTATAGTATATCAAAACAGTGGCCTCGAACCTCAATTGCGGTTGCCAAACATCAAGTTTGCGGTCGCGACGCTCTAATAATCGTCAAGGTGATTGGAACCGGCATAACAATGCATGTATTACAGTACAAATAAACTAATTACAGTTAACAAGTGTATTATGATGTCTCTATTGATCTTGATAGTTGTGTCTAGTATTCAATATGTTATTGAGTTAATATGACGTTTGATAAAGATAACAATTTACAGTTATTAGGGTACAGTGGTGGTTTAAGTAATAGACAAGACGGACATGATGATTGTATAAGGGTTCCATTTACTTTACTCATGCTTATTTTAGAATGAAAACTCATTATTCGCCATAAATTAAACCTAAGCAATTTACTATGAATACATTCCCATTAGAACAATGGGCGGCCTTATCGCTTATAGCGATCTCTTCCAGGCAACTCGGTGTCCAAGGAGACTTTAAAAGAAAAATTAAATAATATTTGGTGGTTTAACTAAATTAAAACTAATTCAATCGTAATTAAATACAATTGAAAAAGAAACAAAAAGGTAATAAACTACCATAGGTATACATAGTTAAGTAGATTATAATAATGTAAATTACATATACCTTCAAGCGAACAATAATATTGTTACGACTAAACACGCCGACAAAAGTGGATTCACACCTGCATACCACAAAAACACACTTTATTACCTTTTTGGCATTTGGAATTCTTTTGTTTACTTTGTGTTTAAAATTGGTGATTAGAAAACAGCCTATTGTATATTGTAATCTTTTATGGCAGTCATTAGCCAGGTGTACGGGTTACGATTTCTAAGAAATTGCGTCGACGCTTGCCGGGCGGACATATTTGCATTTGTGCAATATAAAGCAATGGCCCAATTGAGGAAGGGGCAGTCTAGCGATAGCCACAAGCGAAGCAAGACGTTAGTGATGGACTTTGCGCGTGTGATTGAATCGTGTTGGAGCTTAACCGGCTCTGCTTTGTTAGGAGGGGAGCCGCCAACACAGCAATCACATTCAGTCCGCCTTACACCGTCCGACGACGCTTACGCATACAATAAACCATATATCGTTTATCTTTGTCGCGTATAATAACTATACCGTGGTCGAAAATAAAGCTCATATAATCATAACAGTCCACTGATTACTACAAGAACCCCAAAACATTCAGGAGGAGCCTAGACAAATCGGGCATTACGTTTGGACTGGTTGTGTACAGTTATATTTATACCTGTGTTGTACGTGTTTGTATAGTTCTAATAAATTCTATAGTAATTCCAACGGCATTTTAATTCGAGTCCTGCAACTCGTAACAATATAATTATATTTATCGCAACAAATTTTACTTAATGGACAAATAATGATCAGTGATCAAGTGTTTAAATGTAGAAATAGATGTAGCTTATCTGATTTTCAAGGGGAGGGAGTTCCACAGGCGAACACATCAAAAATCAAATCGTTATAATAATATCAGCCTATAAATGTTACATTTTTGGGCCACACGGCGACCACGCTAATTAGTTGCATTTGGTTAAAAAAATTGTCTGTCAGTGTGTCTGAAACTGGTTCGGAACTCCGAAACGGCTCAACCGATGTTGATGAAAATTATAGGAATTAAAACAAGATATTTTATCTTATATTTTCGTGTACTTTCTATTTCGATATTTTATAGGGCCCAATTCCCGAGTAAATGAGTACAGCTAGTGATTAATAAGGAGTATGAATAAGATTACCAATATGGTACAAAACACAGTTTTAACACGAATAAACTTCAACAAGAACAGAATAACTGGTACATACACCTTCAGACTGATTTTTTGTTACAATTGTTCAAATTTATTATTCAGTTGTGAAAAGTACCTCAGTGTAATCTTCATGTCGGTAACGTGATATTTTCGCTTTACCTACAGCGAGTCGTAAAACATTCAACAGACAGGACAAGTCTGCCTTGAGGCAGTGCAACCAGATCGTTCCTATCCTTATTTATCGCTGTAGTATTTTAGTTGAAGGTTACTTCAGATACTTAATCTTATAATACTTAATACTGTAAAATACTGTGGTAGCTAGGCTAAAGTACCAACGCGTTATTCCTATAACCTGCCTTTTAATGTTGGCCTAAGAACACATAACACTGAAGTTTTTTCTAACTTAAGGTGGCTATCGTTATAACTGTCATGTGCTAATGATGAAGAAAAACATCGCGAGGAAATCTACACCGAGATTGTCAAATGGTGAAACCAGCCAATAGGCCTTTGAAAACCATGGTGGGTAAACTCTCTGATCTAATTAAAACATTAAATAAAACAACTTTTGTTTATATTATATTTTTTGTGTGAATATATTGCAAATTGTTCAGATTTCTAGGTAAATAGTATGAAAAATGATCTTACTTCACTTTCTTATACTAACCCTTATTTAAAGAGTGTTATTTAAATTTAGTACTAAAACATTTTGTTCATTTTTGTATGATATTGACACATTTCCCTTTAAATAATCTATACGTATTAGTAATTTTTATTTACTTCTCAAAAATGTAGAAAAGAATGTACCTCATTGTATACCAATACAAGGGCTCGTAATTCAGAAATGAGATAGAAATATTACAAAGCATAATATTAATAAAAATAAAATGTACAAATTGGAATTAACAAAAAACCGGAAAGTGTTTCTTTCATGCGCAGCGGACTGCAACTTTGCGAAGCCAGTACGAGTATTTTATTAAAACGGTTGTAATTTTATACAACCGCGTAAATGTTCATAGGATAACAACAACAACACATACACCAACATAAAAATAGTAACACATTTTCTTATCTTAAGATTAGGTACAATGGGCGGCCTTATTGCTTAAAGCAATATCTTCCAGGCAACCTTTGGATATAGGATAGTATTTTTAATATAATTATGTATATATAGTAAAAAAATGAAACCATCCACTAAACGTAAGTCATGGTTTTTCTCATTTTGTAACATCATCCTTATCTGCTTTAGATAAATAAGATAAATATGTCCATTTCCTAGACATTAATTGGGTAGATAACATGTTACAATAACATATAACATGCAACAATGCATCGGTTAAGCACATCAAGAAGTTTCACACTCCTAGTTAATTATTTATTTAACTTCATTATTTATTTATTTATTTCTTCTTTTTAAATTACTATGTACTCAATGTCTTTATATTATGCATGCTGTGTTCGCATCAAGAAGGCCAGTCAGCAACCACATTATCTGTGTTATAGTTTTGTTTAAAACTAAGCTGAGTTGGCCAGTTTGCGAACCAAATAAAAAAAAACATTATTTACATGACAAAAAAATAAGCGTTAAAATATCTTCTTACTTTTAAAATATTATCACAGAAATAATTTTGATTATTGTTTAAACTATAATCAATGTGTTGTTTGAGTCGTTTTATTTGTACAAAATTATGACATCATAACTTTGTACATTCCTACAAACTCTATGTGACCTGCGACGTTTTTAGAATAGAATAGAATACTTTATTGATAATCAGTGTACATAAAGGTGATATAAATAGAATGAAGAAGCAACAGTTGGACCGATGAGACGGTACAATAACATTTATTACATAATTATATTTAATAATTATGTCATAGATTAATTAATCACTTTACTTTACATTAATTTTTATACACGCATAGATGTTAATTTTTTATAGAATTTCATCAATATATAAATTAATCATTTGTAATATAATATAAATATAATTTACACTACAGGTATATTTTAATAATATAATTTAATTAATTTAGTCAAATTTAAAATTTAGTAATTATAATTGAATGTCGATACTGGATTTTGGAATCAAAATTAGCCTTAATTATAAGAGTCAATCAAACGTCTTGTCTTATTATTAAGTGAGATTTGTATTTTTGTGAGCTGTTAAAAAGTCTTACTCAAAGATCTTAATTGAATTGATTGTCATCAACCCTATTTTAAAACAACCCTCCATATTTCAAGTACCTTCCAATGCGCGAGTAGTCACGGGATTGTTCAAAATTTCCGTCATAGTTATTCATTATTTGAGTTTTTATTCAAATGTAATTACTGTTCCAGTACATGAACCTTATTCTTTTTAAAATAATGTCTTACCCGCATTGTTTCGCACACGCCTTTATCGTGAAGACGTAGACTGGTGCAATGGCCGTTTCAACCATTTCTTAATCCATTGTTACATTACTATTCGCAACAGGTCCCACCTTTGAGAATTTAACGTTTCATTTTAACATAAAAATGTTAGCAATTTGCTACGTTTATTCGACCGATAAAGCGTTTTCAGTTGCTATAAGAAATGTTGTTACCGTGTATTTTCCTTTTAAATAACTTCTATTATGCAATACGAATGTGGGAACCATTATCGTTTAAGTTAAATCAAAGTTGCATCCTTAGCTTCTGGTTTATGATTTAACTACATTTTTACTTTTTCACCTAAAATCTAAAAAGAAAAAAATATGTAAAACTAGATTCATCATACTAGATGAGCTATAACATCTAAATTTTCATCATCCATTATGTGATGATAGAAATCATGGCAGCACATTTCCACGTCTCGTTCAAACGAAGTACATATAACTCCTAGTCGGGAAGCATGCATCGCTTAGGCTGTTTTCTGACCTAATATGCACATTAATGTGTACTGACGGTGAAGGAAAACGTACTGAATAAATCTGAACATCGAAATAAGAAACGCGAGCAAACCACCAATTCGCCAATCACTCGCTTGTAGTTCGATTCCTTGTCTCACTAAATATATCCTATTTTCTGGGATAAAAATAGATCTTATGTTCAACTCCATTAACGAAAGTAGTCATACTTTAGGAATTAGTAATATTTACGTATGTACTTAATTCTGTGAAAGTAAATTCCTTAAAATGAAACAGTAAATATGTATACAAATATCCTACAAAGTGACTTTCACGTTTATAAATTTAACTCTTTTTAAATACTTTTAACGTAAATTGGTTTAAGTAGTTTGAGTAGTTTTTGAGATAAGGGGTATTTTCGATTTAAGGTTTTTTTTTATGACTCCGTAGCCAAATAATGAAAACAATATTGGTCACCTCTACGGAACCCATTGGTGTGTGTGGACTGCCACTTGCACTTAACAATTTTATTTATCACAAGCTGTACCCGGCACATACGTTGCAATGCCACGTAAAGTACAAAAATGTTTGGTTATATATTCTGCATTTTTGGGCCAGAAACCCTCGCGGGTATCCTCGAAGCACCCCACCAAAGATTCATTACAATTTGATCAATGGTTCAGTCATTCATAGGGGACAATCATACAAACATTTATTTTTATCTATATAGATTGTAAAATTACTAAGGATAAAAACTTAGTCGACGTGCACACTGCACGTCCTCTGACAGCCATTCATTAAAAACCTACATTACATGAAAAATATAGTCTACTCTTCATAAATTGACACTCGTTAATTTGAATCTCTCGATAATTTGAAAAAAATTCGGTCCCTTGAAAAATACTCGATAAATTGAATAAAATCAATGTTAATTGGTCCTTTCGGTAATTAGAAGTTGAAGGAATATGGTCTTGCTCGCAAACATGCGATAACTTGAAGTCCGGGCTTAGGAAGAAAGCCCGGACTTCAAATATAAATCCCTCTATACTAGTACCCTCTATAATTTGAAGCGTTTATCATGCACATACCTGTAGTTTGTTTACATACATGTACAGACCTGTCAATTGTTTACATAAATGAGATTGAGTAATTTCGCATTCCAGTCTTCTTTCAAACTTTAATGAATCATGTTACTGTTTGATTTTTGCTATTAAAATGAATCCAAGAAAGAACAAATGTCTTTACATAAGTTCCATAAGTAAACGCTTGTTATTTTGAACTCTTGACAATTTGAAATTTATCTCTGGTCCCTTGAGTTTCAAATTATCGAGAGTCGACTGTATACGTATTTTATTGTTGTAATTTGCTGTTGGTAAACGGAAAGAACAATTATTATTATTGTTGTCGATTCTTAATTGACACAGTGAAGTAAAATCGGTGGTGAACTTACTACGAGTTAGCATTGTTATTGAATTAAATTAAATTTTAGAACAGTTTTTTAGCTTTTAAATAATAATAGTGTCGAAGAGAATAACGCGGTATCTTTTATAATACATTGTAGATTGACAGAAAAAGGTTATTCGTTTCGATACAATTATTTTTTGAAGGTTAAAAACTCTTCTATAATTTCAATTTTCAAGATAACATATTATTGAACCATAAAGGCGATGTCTTTTTTGCATGTTAAGGAAACGTATCATAATTTCTAACAATTTTTAATGTTGTAAAACTTTATTCTAGATGCCTCAAAAGTTAATGTAATGAAAAAAATTGAGAGTGTGTGCAGTTCACACGCAGTAGAAGTGAAACAAAGTGTGATAAGGTGTGGGAGGGATTCTAAATTTCGTGACGTCACATTTCATATTATATCGTTAGAATATATGTAAGCTTTAAAACACGAAATTTGAGGTATCAACGAAAAACTTCAAAACATTTCTAATTCTATCTTTATGAGCATAGTGTTTAACTTATCGAATATAATGTATCATATCTCATACTTAGTATCACGATATATATTTCTCTATTTACCGAATTTCTCCCATACCGTCCTACTTGAAATAGACTTTAGTATTGAACATTTTACCTTTACTAAACTATGTTTATAACTTATAACCAAGGTTGTAACTTGGTTATAAGTTTTTAGTTCAAGGTTAAAAAGTCCTTGTTTATAACAGTTTATTGAATAAATTTCAATAAATTAAATTTACCCACTGTCTTAATCCATACTGTGGCGAACAAGTTGAAAGCCATACAGTGCCGTCACGCTGGGTTCCCCGGACATTATCCGAGGGTGCTGCCACCTGGCGTCAACGCACCGTGCACATGACTGGACACAACCGCACCGTGCATTATGCACATGTGTGATCGATCATTGTTCTTATCGATAATGTACTAACAATTTATTACGTAAACGGTCATAGGTTTTATTTCAGTTAGGTTCAGTCTATCTGCCGGTAATTTAAAAAAAAATACCAAAGTTCCACGTGACTTCGTCCATATTTCCTTGGCAGAGTAGTTTATTCAAGAGATTTAAACTATATTATAAACTATATAAATATTGTTATCACTAAATTTATGCCATGTGAACAAAATATATATCCTATTAATATAAATTTGGTTAAAAATGTATAATTAATAGAACATAATTATTTTAATTTAATTATTTATGTTTCACCTAAAACAAGTTTATTATATAGGCTGGCTTGTATTTTCGGGAACACAAAAGCGTTGCCACACAACTCGGTAGCGCGGCTAGCGTTTTGGGCACGTTCCCGATTGACGGTGAATAGGAACCCATTTTTTTTTGTAAAATAAACTGTACATATTAATATAGTAGGTATATTTTAGTTTTGATTTTAAAGTGAGTGTAAATGTTACAGGTAAATTAGCTTCGGGACGTTTTTGCGTTTGTAGTAGTACTTGTATATTGACAGGACTTTTAAACTTGAAATTTATTGTTAAAATTTAAGTTTAAAATTAATATTTATTATTTTAATATCGTTTAATATTATTAGTTTTTTGTTAATTACCTGCCTGCAAAAATTTATAAAAATTATTAGTTTCTTTATTTATATGCTGATAGTACACTACTATAAACGCGAAAACGTCTAGAAGCTAATTTATCTGTACTTGTGTAGATATTAAATATTAAAGTACAAAAAAAAATTATAAAAACTTTGTTATACAAATGTAATATCAGGATGCATAGAAACGGTTATTGCAATAAAAACAGCAGACGGCCCAGCTCATGGAAGTGGTTACTGTCGCCTATAGGCGTTTGTAACATCAATGCCGTAGCCAACGCGTCACTAGCATTTAGGATGGAATAAAGATGATGGAATAGAGGGATCATACAGGAGGAATGGGATATAAGGCATGGGATTGGAATAGTGAGATGGAATAGGGAAATTTGGATAGGGCCAAACATGCCTAATCGTTTCACGCCGATATTCTGTGAGAGCGTGGTATGACAGCGATCGAGCCAGCCCTAAGGGCTTTAATCAAGGTGATAATTCCAGCATGGCTCTCCCACGGCAAAAACATATTCACAGAGTCATACAGAGTTCATATCACATGTTAAAAAATCAATCAATAAAAGTGTTAATTACCAAATGGAACAACAGTAGTTATTACTCATAAACTACACAGCATGTCGATTCGACCTAGTTATTGGTTTTATTTATGAATACACGATATATCTGTCGATCATTGCCACCCGGGCTGGCATAAAGGCCAGAACTTGTATGATTTTCCTAATCTACATCAGTATACCCTAGACATTGCGTGAGTGCGTCTCACACGCTCTTGTAATCAATGATATGCAAATCTAGTCTTTATCTTAATAATGTTAAGGTAGAGAATTGGGTAGTGTCTACTTTTGCCTAATTACTCGACGGTGACGAATAGAAGCGTGCCGTGCGAAATTCCTTTGAAATCTTCAATATTGTTACAGATATCAACCAGTCTACAATCTAGTTTAACGCTTTCAACTAGTGTGTATATTACATTATACAAGTTTTCTTTAGAGACATGCATTGTTCGGTTTTTATGTGTGATTTGATGTGATGGTTACTTACTGTGAAATTATGATTTAATCAAAATATTCTTGTATAGATTTTGGATTGACTTGTTCCTACACAGGTGATGTATCAATTTTTATTATTGAAATGAAATGTTTTTCTGATAATATGTATTCTGAATTACGTAGTTGTCTAAAATTATGAAGTTTATAAAATTTTGTGTAATTCAATTAGGTATTTAATCTGTATAAGTATATAGCATTTTCCATTACTTTATGATATTTTTTTACCCTACCTCGAATCGAACTCAGCGAGCCACCGCTTACACCACAAATATCGTCAAAGGTCGTACGTACAATATTATGTATATTGTACGTCCAAAACGTATGTATGTCCAAACTAAGTGTGTAACGCTTAATATGTATTGGGACGTACATACGATACTGGCCTATTACAGATACCGAGACCACAGCTGGTAAAGGAAATTTAGTATTAAAAAGTGTATTTAGCTGGAAATCGAACCCATTATTACGTCTTCATGCAAGTGAACTTCACGGGCAAACAATTAGACAACACAAGACGTCAGTCGTTGCAATTCTAATTATACATTTTTTTTAATATCCTAAACTAATAATATTATGCATATCGCTTGTTGGCATAAAATACAATTTTTACTACAAAATACAATACTTGCAACCTTGCTATAGAAAATGGTCGTATAATTGTATAACAAAACAGTTTTATAGATGAGGATAATCAATTATTTATCAAACAAAATCGCTGTCCTGAAAAGTTGCTTTTTTGAGTTGATCTTGAATTCTGGACTAATGGTATATAAATATCTAGTCGTTTATAGTTTGTAAAATGTGAGTAAATAATCGCTTCAACATATACGTTATTCAATATTTGTTACACAAAGACTGGTACTTCAAAGGACATTAATGTCAGGTCCGGGCCCTTTATCATGTCGCAGCTCGGTGTCATTATCCAGTCGATCTGTTAGTCATATGGTTGTGACAACGGCCGTCTAGTCTGCCGTGATTGCCAGCTACTTGGAAAATATGTCGAATATCGCTTACAAAAGACTTATTACTAGATATTCCACAAGCTTTAACTTATGTTGGATATGAATACAGTAAAAGTTCTATTTTATATTAAAGCAATTTGACTTGATTCGTAATTGAAATTAAAATGATTTCGTAACTTTGATATATATTTTTACTTAGGTAAAGTAGATGCTTGTAATTGTGTGGTTTTAGACGGATCGCTTCTGTCTTTCAATTTGAATGAATCAACCAAAGTGATCATGTTATTGAACACCATCGTGCCCCTTCAGTTATGTGCCTTTTAACCCAATCGATTCTATTCAGGAATACGCCTAGGTGATAAGACGGACTTCGAATATAGAGTCGATATGATATGATAGGAAAACTAATTAGGTTTTTCGTTTTGTTTCAGGTACATTGCTTAGTTTTAGGAAGTTCCGGAATAATAAATAGTAAGTGTATGGTGTAATGAATTATAATATTAGGGTTTTTATTATTGAAATTATTAATATTTATATAATAGTATAAACTTATGTTATATAATCTTAAAATTAAGCTTATAGGTTACATTTTATGTATATATATATATATATATATATATATATACATTGGGCACAAGAAAAGCACAAAATGCTAATTGGCCTCGATGCAAAACGATGTTTTAGGTATACTGTAGATAAAGGTGTTTTGCTGTGCCGAAGACGTTTTCGTAAACAATGTATCATACTTTGCAATATCCTAGAAAGGCATTCGATGCCGCCCGGGGGTTCATTTAACATAAATATTTGCAATTAAAATTAAGCTTGAGCACCCTATCCACGCTATTATTCAAATTGCCCGCCACAGGAGACCTCAGAAAGTTTCAAATTAATTAAGAGGGCCATAAGACGGCCCGTTAAGGAAATAACAATGAAGGTAGACCCCGAACTCGCATCCTTATTTATCGCAGGCCAGAGACCTATAAAGCCGGGCATGCTGCGGAGCGTCGTGAAAAGCGTGCATGCTGTGGCACTGAATACCCTACCGCGTTCAGAGAGTAATAATGGTCTGTTTACATGATTACCAACTTCTTTTTTGTTTTATGTCATTACTAGAGATAGCCCCGCGACCGCGCCACGTGTCAAGCCCTAGACAGTAGCTTTATTTTACTTACATAAAAATTTAATTCGATTGTTTACATATAATAATAACAAAGAAACTAAATATAGTCGAGACAGCTGCCCAGAAAAACGTAGAGGGGATTCAAAGTCGGCCTGATTTGAAGTAATATAATGAATGAATGACATGTTGTTTCTGATAACGTAGGTATTTGTTAGCGAATTGAAAAAAAACAAGATCGCAACGCCATTTACTTTGCTAAACCGTCTATTCTAAGGAAAGGACGTCATTTATTGGGACAAAATGTATTCTAAGTATTAACTGGGGTTATAAGCCAGCACTATGTCGAGTTTTATTCAAATACGTTCAGTAGTTTCCAAAAAGACGCGATCGAAGCGCCATCATTTTCACTATATTCGTCTATGCCACGGAAACGATATCATTTATCGGGAGAAAAAGTATCCTAAGTTACAACCCAGGATATAAGCTAGCTCCATTTTGAGTTTCATTTAAGTTCGTCCAGTATGTAGTTTGTCACGTGGTGCTCTAACAGACAGAAAGACAAACAGACAGCCAGCCAAAATTCTAAAAATTGTAATTTAGGAATCTGCTGGTCCGAATTAGCCCCCCCCCCTTACTTTTTTCACATTTTTAAAGCATTGTACAAACTCGAACCATTTACAGATTTATTATAGTATAGATTTCGCCTTAGCCGATATTAGAAGGTTCATTTCTGACGGCGGCCTGTGGTTGAGCGGGCAAAGCCTTTGTTGGCCAACCTTACTACAACGCAGAGACTCCGGGCTCGATTGCTGGGATGGTAAATTCGCAAACGAATTATTCATTATTTACTATGGTCTGGGTGTCTGAGAACGGCCCCAGAGGGATCTGTTGTATACCATATTACTCATATTTAACACAAGCGTAACTTGCTTAGTTTGGGGATATAGAATGTGTGTGTTTGCCTGCCGATTATTTATTTCTGACTTTCTATTTGGATATATCAAGCAAGGTGATCCATATTAATATATACTTGAGTCAATCAATATCATTGAATACCATCGTGTCCTTCCAGTTGTGTTCCTTTCAACTAAATTGAATCAATGTGGTTGATCCGTCTAGTATCAGCAAGTTGAAGGTAAAGGCAAGGTTAGGTTGTAATAGTTACATAAATATTTAATTCCAATACTGACATACCCTGGCGTGTCTTTGTTACATTATATAAGGCGTATAGTCTGCAGTTAAACATTATGACTGGAGATTGTGGAATATTGTGGTAAGTATGAAAACTGCAATTCGTTAATTAAGCATGTGAGCATTTCGGTAAGCAACAAGTGGTGGTTTTAGTGTGTTAATTCAAACGACCTTATTACACGATAACCTATCCCTAATAGCACGAGCAGTTTTCATAACATAAAAAACGTGTGGGCGTTTGCCCTTGTGTTACCAGACTATACTCACCCCTAATTATCGAAAACTAATTACGTAAGTACATACCTACACATTACATCTAATAATGCACACCCAACAAAACGCTTTGAAAACTCCGCTGCACGCTCCTTCATTTTGAACATTTAGCCTTACACACCTAACCCCCGTCATCATCTTGTGGCTTTTGAACCAACCCCATCGAGTTTCTCATATTTTGACGCCGCTTTCAACCCTTCTCAGTTGTATATTCATTTGTACTTGGAGATATTGTAGTCAACAACGAGCATGGTGACTTCCTGAATGGCATAAGTTTGGTTGTTATGGGTCTTCACGTCCATATAAGTTACGTGATGAAATTTCGTCGGGTATGATAGATACATTTAACACTCAGTTTTGTAATATTTACAATTTTGCTACATTGATGAATACTATTACTAGCTTTATGCTCGTGTTTGCTTAGCCTGTATAATATTCAGGTATATAATTTGTGAGCAGCAGTAATTTTTTGAAGTGATAACTTCTTATGGGAGGGTAAACCGCTTCGTTGCGTAACGCGTTACGGCGCCAGTCTGTCTGGTTTCCCTTTCTCTCACGCATACGGCAGCGGTAGGTAGGCTCTTCCTCTTTCACTCTAACCCACGCGCTATATCACAGATCATAGAAACACATGAATTATATAGAACCTTCTACATCCAAATTGTGCTCTTATTCTGAATTGGATAAAAGGACCCCAATTTGGTAAGTTGAACTATTCTACAATACCAGAAACTTGCAAAAACTGTTTTTATTTCTAATATAAATATAAAACAAAGTAATTATGTAAACACGTAATATGTTTTCTTAATTACAGACGGTTACTTCAAAACCTCCAACCAGAACGGAATTACAAAACTTCACTTGTATGCAAATCGATGATTTGGAAAATACTGCTCCAACGTCTACAGTAGATGGTGTCGCTACCAGCTTGAATACTCGACAAAATAGTATTTTGGAGCATCAAGAAAACCCAGAAAAAAACGATCTTATCGAAACACCTAGAAAGCAAAAATTACGCCAATTCATTTCTGTACAAGAAAATTTAATAAAAAGCAAAAATGCAAATTAAAAGGCTTCAAAGAAAACCAGCCGGTATCAGAAAAATCGCTAATTTAAAAGACATTTTGAAAAATCTTAATGAAAAAAACTTCATTAGCGCTGATCACGTTACACAATTAGAAAACATTGGAGTGACCGACCTTATCCAGCGTTATGAGAAAAATGTTTCATCGGGGCAAAGCACTAACCAGAAGTATTCTCCTGCTTTAAGAATTTTTACAACTACTCTTCACTTTTATTCGCCAAAGGCCTACGCGTATGTAAGGAAAAAATTCCAAACGGCTTTACCTCATATTCGTACAATAAAAAAGTGGTACCAATCTATCGATGCTCAGCCTGGATTCACGCAAGAATCATTAAAAGCAATAAAACTTAAAACTGCCTGCACTAAACACAAATTGTTGTGTAATTTAGTTTAGACAGAAATGGCAATCAGACAGCGTGTAGAGTGGGACGGAAAACAAATGCACGGGTATGTCGATATATCGAATTCTGCAGAACAAGAGATTGCTTACCCGAAGCCAAAGAAGTTCTTGTGTTTTTGGTTACCGCAATTAATGGGGCTTGGAAAATACCAGTCGGGTATTTTCTCGTTGACGGTGTCACAGGGGAACAGCGCTCCAATCTTGTCAGGTACAATGTTTGGAATTACTAGAAGATACAGGTATTCAAGTTACCTCCATGCCACATGATGACTTTTGATGGCTGCCCAGCTAATATCACCTGTATGACATTCAGCTAAGAAACTAGGATATTCTTTTGAAATTGAAAACTTAAAATCTTGTTTTGAACACCCGTTACTCAGAAAAAGTGGATAAATGCATAGCACAGTTACTAAAATTATTGAAGTGCGATACATGCTGTAGCGGTTTGATTGCAGAGCTGGTTTCCATATTTCCATCAACGTAATAACCATAACACAATATGATAACACTCGTCCACTTTGACCACCAATATAATCAAAGTGCTTTAATACTAATGGAAGAAAGTTCGTCGGCTCTTTGAATGGTCCTAATTGTTTCTTGAGTCCAATTATGATAAAACTTCGCTTGTAATATGCATTGAAGCTCGATTATATGGTGTTGATTGAATTATATAGAACCTTCTAGATGCATCTATTAGTGAGTTTATTAGTGTTGCAAATTCAAAAGCCGTTCTTACTTATTCTGAATTGTGTTTCTATAAATAAGGACCTAACCGCGTAACATTGGTATATCACAAAACGGCTGAACAGCCCGCCCGCGGTTCTACAGACAGACAAGACGGCGGCGTCGACGCCGCCAATCACGATCTCTCCACGTCTATATACATAAAATTTAAATAATAACCTAAGCTTTTCTCAAGTTAAACAATTTCAATATTAAACAGTTCAACTTAGATTAGTTTAAGTTATCACTTCTGTCGGGCGTCCCGAGACGCACACGTTTTTATTTTTTACTAGCTGACCTGGCAAACTTCGTACCGCCTCAGAATCATTTTTTTTCATATTTACTTACCTTTTAAACCTACCTTGGACTTCCACAAATAATTCAAAACCAAAATTAGCCAAATCAGTCCAGCCGTTCTCGAGTTTTAGCGAGACTAACGAACAGGAATTGATTTTTATATATATAGATTTATTACATTAATAAAGTATTAGTCGTATTTGTGAAAATATGATTTAAATGTATTTATTATTGCTCAAACAATTTCGGATCATTGTTTGTCCTCTTACGAGATGAATTCTGGAACTGTGTCCTACCTATGTATACTATTTTTTATATTATTAGTTACTATTAAAATATAAAATTAACAATGAGTGTTGTTAATTCATTTGAGCAAAATTATAATAAGTAGTATCTTTCATATGGATTCATTATAGTTTTAATTAAAGGATATGGCATTCTATAACAATATTATTATAACAATAGTCGTTAGAATATTTTTCATTTTCTTCTTGATCCTAAACATACCTAGTGTTTTTCTGAATTGTGTAATTGTAACTTAAAAAATAGAAAACGTAAAATCAAAATAAAATTTTGTCAGTCATATTTCATACTGAAAGGAAATTTTCTAAAAATCATTTTGCTATTAATTATTTCATTTGAGGAGAAATTAGTGTCTACATAATGTTTACGTAAATTCATACTTGTATTAAGCTGCATCACATTCGTTTCAAAGAGCGTGAAGGGAATGTGCATAATTTGCCTGTGGACGGTGACGTGTAGCATCCACTTATTATCTGTCGGCACTTCTCGTTGCCCCTGGCAAACGAGTTAGTGCTAGACAGAATGCATTCTCCTCAAGGTCTTCAATCTGCGAAGTTTTACATATAATTTCAGAGCATTACCCACAAAGCCTTTATGTGAACCGTTTATTGTCTGCGATCTTTGAAGCCCCTTTCAAGCCACATATATTGTAATCAAGTATGGTTTTCTTTGACTCGAAAAGAACAATCTTTATGCTTCGTTTATTTACGTGTACTGCCACATCTGCTATGCTAACAAACTTCTTATAAATTAGATCTTCGTTCACAATATCATTTCCTTTCCGAATGAGAACAAACAAAATCGTATCAACGACGAATGGAAAAAGAGAAATCTTTTTATAGGTTCCTTTTATTTTCCTTCCTATAATTTCATGCCGTGAACTTTGTTAAGGAATATGTAAGTGACTACAGTTAGCTGAATTGCTTTTATCGTAATGTTTTATTTGTTTTGTTGATGCTTCGCTGTTGCGTGACATTTATATTTGGTTTTATTGGCGGAGGTGATGTGTCAATTTTGTACAGATTGATTTTTTATATGATTCATATTATATAGCGCTGAGTTAATAGGGTTTCTTAGACATTCTAGCAAAAACGAAACCCTTAAAAAATCATCATGTCCTTTGGCTGTGTATGCCAAGTTATTTTTCCCAGAAACTGCAGGGTCTAAATGATACCGCACGAAACCTTTTTTAAAAGGACCATGTAGTCTATGTAGACCTATTAGATAAGGTCCGCGATCCGCAACATTAATTTATTTAGGTGTTTTTTTATTGCTAGAGTATACCAAACAGACTTCCGGCCCACCTGATAGATAGTGGCTATGTATTGAAATAAAAAATAGGGGTGCTCACCTTATACTTGTCTAAGGATTTTTCAGTATTATAGTCCTGTGGGCTATAACTAGTCAGACATTAACAAAACATAACAATGTTTCCTGGCAGAGTCCACACTTACCACTTCAAGCTATAGAGACTTTAGAAGAAAAAAGAGAAGCTTTGGTAAATGCAACGGGGTGTAACAGCGATAATATAATAAACAGCTTACAATTTCATTGATAAAAATATTACACAAGCAGATAATTGTAATAAATCAGCTATCGAACATAAGTATTAGAAATTGCTTCAATGTTTGTAACTACAGTATCGACTCGCTTATCTCCTGAACTCGTGTCAATGACCCAACGATAGTGTCAAAGCAAATGACTCAGTTTATTTACAAATACTTATCTCTGCTTTAAACGGCATTGGATTTATCTACGAATATTTGTACAATATTAACAAATAAGATTGCTACAGGTAAAAGAGTTTAGTCCATATTACAGAACAGCTTTCACAGGACAGCAGTCTTGAGGCAAGGTAGAACTAGTCCATTTAAATGATTATAACGCGGTCCTTTTAACATTTTCTAGAATTCCGTACTCATTTTAACAAAAACGGAGCTCTTATATAAACCGTCTGTCTGCCTGTATTTTTGTCTATGAATGTCAAAGCCATTCTTTTTAAAAACTGCTGTTAATAAAATTGGCATAAAATATTTTCGCAATGAGCTCAATCTTGCATTGAAATCGTAAAAAAGTTACGATTGGCCAATTGAGCAAGAAAACATTTTGAATTAAAGTTAATCAGCTCTTGATATAATATATATAGATATTCGTAATTCTTTAATGGCTTTTTTTATTATTTTAGCTAAATGATGGATAGTTATTCGCGTTTAAAATGGTAAAAACTGAGCCCCTGGAGTGAAATCTTAAAAAATATAAATAAGTAGAGATTTAAAAATATACACACTTAAGACCAAAAATAGTTTAAACAAAATCACTGAGTAGCTTTTTAGGTGTAGAATAGATTCGATTATTTTTTTATTTTCGTTCCGTAGCTCAACTACAAAAATCAAACAGTTGTCTTCTTTGGAACACTTCCCTATTCGTGAACCGACACCCACTTCGCCTATTTTCTATTCACAATTTACAAGAGAATGTTGTTTCTGATTACCAGAGTTAGACAAATTGTGGCACAATATTATTCTTATATTCGGAAAAGGCAAACTAAAAATGAATATGTTTATTATTTTGCCAAATAGCCGTAGTAGCTATTTCAATCCGTGCAGGAACGGAGAAAGAATATAATTTACTACGGCCGGGCGGCCTGTCGTAAGAGACGACAAAAGAGGCTATAGCCATGGGGTAGGGTATTTGCTCGTGACTATGATGACTATGGCTACTACTACCTCTAGTCTAGAGTATGCCGCCATAACAACCTTGGGCTGCGTTCCGGCATTAGCGGCTAAGTTCCAATACCGCTTTTGCGGTTACAGCGGTTGCTACCGCTGTACTAGCTAGTGGTAGCGCTTTTGTTGTTACAAATTTCCATGGGGATGGTAGCAGCTTTCCATCAGGGGGCCGTCTGCCTGCTTGTTGAACTCGTGCAATAAAAAAAATAGTGAAACTGCCCCAATTATCTCTATTCCAATTAAGAGTAAACTGAAGTCTCACTAAGGATCGTGTTAAAAATAAACGCGTACTATAGATACACGACATTGTAAGTGTCATAGACTCTGCCAAACGACCTTGCAAACTATTCAGACACTTGTTTCGTAATAAAAATATTCTGTCATGTAAGTATTTACATGTTTCAAGTAATTAAATTATCTTGTACTGGGCTTTTAAGACATTATAAAATTGCGTACACTTTATTATTAAAAGTGTCATATTTAATCAATTTGACTTGAACCATGGAAGAATACTAGGAATTCCATAAATATCCTTTGCACTATTCCTAATAGAATTCACTATTATAGCATATATTTAATGACTTATTTACTTTTAAAACAAAGTAAAAGCATTGTAAGTGTTTAAAAAATAATTTTAAGGTTTACGATCTTATTCATATTGAGTTAGAGTAAGTTTGAACGCTTCTTTAGGAACCTTAAAAAAGCGTTCAAACTTATTCTAACTTAATATGAATAAGGCCGTTAGTCTATACAGCACTACTTTTATCTACACTACAAATCACCGATTAAAATAAATATAATATAAAAACAGTAAAACTACGTTTTAACTATTTTAAGCGAGGTATTTTATTTGATTTTTATTCCGACGTTTCGGCTACTTTCAGATATAAAATAATATGTAATAAGCTATCTAACGTGAGATTCTTTACTCATGATCTCGCCTGCTTTAAATATAATCCTTGTATCTAAGAGGATTGCTTTCTGAATAGCTTCCTCGCTGAATTACTGCAAATAGCCTCTCGCATACAAAATAAACCTAGTTAAGGTTATTCTTGAAAACTTGTGCAATAACTTAGGATTCTCACTTATATGCTCCGGTGTTTTGTAGGACCCTTTGCACGGTGAATAGTTTAAGTAATAACTATAATATACAAATATTTAATCAATTGAATATTATTGAAGTCTTATAAAATTGTTTGTCAATTCGTATATCCATCTATTTTTCTATGTTCGGAAACTACTAGGCCTATATGAATGAAAAGTAAGAATACACAGGTGAGTATTTCACGTGGGCGGCCTCCATGGTCAAAACTGAAACTATAAGATATAGCGAAAAATACTCAAAGAAGTCTTGGGGCCGATTTTGATGAAAACTGAAGTGGTGTTATTAGATTTTTCAAAAATACTTACCCTAGTCAGCAATCGAATCGGCTGCTTTTGAAAAAAAAGCACAGCTGTATTATTCCACTAAATTATAATGTAGCTTGTTATGATTAATTTCTGTAAAGGAATATCAAATATCAAACTAAGAGAAGAAGGCTCAGCGTCAGAATATGACGCTAAGCCAATACAAGACCATTGTGAAATTACGAACTACTGAGAGATTCGTAATCTCGCCATTGGCGTACAACTATTAGCCTTGCGCTGAGAGTTCCCATGGTCCACTTCGGTGTTTCCATTTTCTACCTACTTTTTATACCCACAAGTCTAAAATAATAATAACAATTCCGTTTTCGACTACTTACAAAATTCAATTCCGTTTTCTACCTAGTAAACTGAGTACAGACAGCAGAAAAAGTAAAATCTATTAAAAATATTTATTAACAAAATAATAAAGTCAAAAAGATTGTTATATCCAGTTTACAAAAAACTAAAATGCACTCTTAGATTATAAAACATTATTATTATTCCCCTCCTCTTATCCAATTTTCTCTATCTCATTAATCATATAATAACAGCCCATAAGCCCATAGTCCCACTGCTAGGCTCGGGCCTCCCACTATAGGAGAGCGGAGAGTATAATAATAATAATAAATAATAAAATGATTTATTTGCCTGAAAAATAAGTAACAATCTTAATTACATACAAAAGACATTACATATTTGCGGTCTTAGAAACGAATATAATATACCCGCCACGCACGGTTATCGGTTATCTCAATGTGCAGGTTTCATTATAATGTTTTTCTTTCACCATTGATAGTACGTGGTAATTGTAACAATATGCACAATAGGTTAGAAACCTGCCTAAGAGGTGCATGCGCTCCGGCCAGGCTTCGAACCCGCGCCCTTTGAGTTTAGGACGCGTGCGCTAACCATTACGCTACCACGACTTTAGCCCGTTCCCGATATTAATCCCATATCTCATCCCCTCTATTCCATTCCTCCTGTCTAATCCCGCATCCTATCTTCTTTAACCGGTCCTAAAGGTTGGCAACGCGTTGGCTTCGACCCTGGACCTGCAAACGTCTATAGGCGACGATAACCACTTTCGATGAGTTTGGCCGTCTGGTTGAAAAAAAGTGACCATAGTTGTGAATCCGACGGATCCTAGCATGATAGTAATCGATCTCTTAGTACAGGCATGTAGATAAACAACACCGATAGCAGTTTCACTATAAGTAATTCACACAGTCCATTGTGATATTAGGCGCGTCCCAAATTCTATTGAACATCTACCCTGGCCTTATGAACATTCTGAACCCAACAAGTGAGTCACACGACGCATTTGGTCGCATACCTTCTTGATACAGACGCTATTTATTTTATCTCTATCCAGTTTGCCGAAAGTGATCTCCTTGGCGTTTGGCCAATATCACGACAGACAAATATTTTGGGGCCAATTCATTCGTGCCCACTGCTCTGTAAGTACTTGATTAATACGGATAGGATTCGCTTAAGGGCAACTTACTTCTTAGACAAAATATAAGTCTAAAATAATAATTCAGAGTTTTTACATTGAATTTTATTTACGATGTAATATATTAATTATTTCTAACCTAGCTATATATACTTAGTTATGTTATCTTAGTAACTAATATACCCGCTTTTATTCCTCCTTGTAGGTTTGAATTTCATGAAGACGAACCATCTAATTTTCTGAGATAAGATGCTTCTTATCTCGGAAAATTAGATGGTTGGCACCCTACGATCATTACTGTTAATGAAAATGCAATACTAATAATACGCTTAATTTTAAAATCCCTGATGCAGAAACAAGCAAACATACAAACAACATGTTTTATATATACTTCATTATTACTATGAGTTAACGATGTTCGTCTTCATCAGCCAATTACTGTCTAAAGCTGGACATAAGTCTCCCCAAATTATGTATAGGTATTATCTGCGTTGCATTGAATTTATAATTTTCATTTATCTTTTTAACTATATTTTTACTGCTATGTTCATAAAAATTATAAAACAAATAAATTCTTCCGACCAAATTGAAAAATCCAATATAAATATCTCTAGAATCTGTTAAAATAATTACGTTTAGCGGTTACGATAACTGAAAAAATCGTCATTTTTTTTTAAACCTGGCGATTGTATGTCTGTACTTTCTACATTCGAATCCATACTATTTAAATCAACGGCCAAACCGCGTGCCACCACAGACGTAAATTCTACCACTATTTATATAGTGGCTAAATATACACATTTGACTTTATTGCCCCGAACAAATTGGGCACGCACACCGATAATACTGTGCCGCGGAAGTTGTCTGCTGCAATTAACAACACCTGGACACCAACTGAAATTATTTATGGTAGTTATGCATAACAACAATGACCGTGGGGAAATGAGTAATCATGCTTGATTTATTGTAGCCAAAGAGGTCATGCAAACGATATATTTTAGAAGTACATTGCACTTTAATAATAGCCACGTATGACGTGCGTTACAAACATACAAATGACGGATACAAAGTACACCCAGGCAGGAACTAAATTAATTTCATACAACAAGCAAGAAATTTGTTACAACTGGAATTGAATGCACTGACAGAATGATACAAGGCAACTATGGTAAACATTATATCTTAAATGCACGATATATAGATAAGTTAGTAATGTTCACGAACACTCATACTACCAACGTATCACTGCTCCACCAACTTAACTCTCTTAACCGTACAACGTGGAGTAGTAACGTCACAGCCGCATGGTCATTGGCTCACTATCCTGAAGTGACTGAAGAGAAGCTTGGTAAACTAGGGTTGACATACTTCTGAAATTATCCGCATATCTCTTATAATTCTAAGTTCGCAGGAATTATAAAATAATTAAAAAGTCAAATATTTTATTTTATTTTATTTATTTAATTAAAACTTCGTTTTAACGGTTATGAGGCGTGGCATTTAATTTGATTTTTCACTTTTCGAAACATAGAAATAAAAATCAAATACAATGCCGCACTCATAACTATTTAAACGCGTATTTAATTATGTGTGCTAATTGCAAAAAGTTGAGAAAATACTATATATATTATATATAGAAATAAACCATACATGTTGCTAAAAATCAACATAACAGTCAATACAATACACAAATAAAAAAAATTGTATGTGTGTATGTTTAAAGTTCACACACAGTAGAAGTGAAACACATTACATATATATTTCGATTCATTGTTTTCAAATCACAATGATTCTAAAGAAGTTTCACTTCAAAATACAAATTTTATAAGTAATATTGTGTATATACTATGTGAGTTTTATTTAATACTTGTAACTATAACAACTTCTTTATATTATGTTACAAGATATTCTACAAATTTCCCCAGTTTTATTTTCAAACTGGTAACCTTATTGTGATGTCACTTTCCACACGTATGCACAAACGCGCAGTATCGTTGATAGAGTAGAACTATGTATATCCACGAAGCAGGCAGAACGGTAACTACAATACACCTAGTACATTTTTATAAATAAATCGATTTTATTTCAATTTATTTATTAGCCATAAAAACCGCAGCCGTAAAAAATATGTGCCACTTTACCAATATCAATATTGGTTTTATATTCCACACTTTCCCTACTACAAAATATGATATACCGACGATACGCCTGGCTTTACTTCCATAGAAGTCGTAAAAGTACGAAAAGATAAACAGATCTGTTCACATATGCATTGCATATTCGTATACACGTTTCCGTAAAACGTCGACGGAAAAAGAGTAATGTACAGTCGCATGCATTTTTTACAGAGGCAACGCTCTGTCACTGTATTATAGTGTCCCATTCCTGACTCCACTTTCATGTACTTTCAGGCATAAAAATGTTTCCTGAAACTTTACCGTCGCTTGAAATGTTGTTTCAGTACCTAAGTAATTACGTTTATTATAGGTTTAGAAATAAAAAGTTTATATTTCTAGAGTGTTCTTCGTCTGAAATTTCTTTATGAGTACCAGAAAATATGAAGAATGAGAATTGTGTTATTTAGTTGTTAGTTGGGGAAAAACTGGAATAGTACAAAATCGAGCAGTTTTGGGTGAGTGAATTCCTAAATGTGATGCTCCAGTAAGTTTTTTTATTGCACTTCGTACAATAAGGACTTCTTGTCAACATAGAAGATATCTTCTAGACCATACATTATTAAAACTGCCATAATATATACCATACGTGTACGTACGTATATTGAAAAAAATACTATTCTGCCAGGGGTTAGGTTTTTGCCCGTCTGGATGGCTGTCACCCCTGGTCTAGAGTATGCCGCCATAACAAGCTTGAGTTACGTTACGACATTAGTGATCAGGCTCCAGTCCCCCTTTAGAGAGCAGCAGCACATTTGTAGCATCTTCGGTGTTATAAATTTCCATAGGCGATGGTAACCGCTTTCTTTCAGGTGCGCGATCTGCCTGTTTGCTGATGATTCATGTAATAAATAAAAAAAACGATAACCCCTCTGATTTTGCTTAAATTCTGTAATTATTACTTTGGTAAACCTATTGTGACTGAATATTTTATTGAGTATGAGTATAGTTATGAAGTTTAACGACCGTTCGCGTATAGGTTATGAGAAGCGACATTTTACTAGGAAATGGGTTGCCAGATTTGCAACTAACGCCAGATTTTCCTACACAGTAGTTCGTTTTATCTAAAACTTTGTGGGATGTGTATTTTATCTATGTACAATTATAAATTATTATTGTTTCTGTGACTTGGGTTCTGTATTCTAATTATAGTCGTAATCAAGCCGAAGGGTCGGATGTACAAAACAGTTCTGTTGGATTGTGAGGAGGTTCTGTCTCTGGAGCCTTAACCACTGGTAGCTTGGGTCCTAGGCCCCACTGCCGGAGAAATTCGGTTTTTTTATATTTTTTAATATTTATAAAGTAGGTAATGTATTTTTTATCCGCTTCTTATCCCCGCCTATGACCTGGATTATATTCAGCTAATTCATAGATCAAATCCGTTGATAGCAACCAGGGCACCTATTGTTTAGTGGTACATCTGTAATGTATTTGATTTTTTACTAGGATATGCCCGCGACTTTGTCCACACTTAACTTGAAATTCCAGCAGGATTCCTTGAACATAACGTATCGCAGCATTTCAAAAAAGAATGAAAGCTATCGTTTTCGTGAAAAATGTTGGAATAAGCTAATTTTTATGCATCCGAATAATTACTAACCGCTACCGGAAAAATTCCGGCGGGATTTCCGGGATAAAAAATATCACACATTTTAATACATTAAATTTCCTATCGATCAGTAAAAAAAATCATATTGGAATTGGATTATTTTTAATCTCATTTTAAATAATTACCAGGAAATTCCCGCGGGGTACCCAGGATAAAAAGTAGCGTGAGTTTAAGTCTAAAAATTAACTGTCGATCAGCGAAAACCGTATCGAAATCATCTCAGTAGTTTTTACGGGAATCCCGAACAAACAGACAAGAAATATAAAAAGAATTGCGTCGTGTTTTCCATCGTTTATATAGTCTATTCCAGTAATTTTTTTAAATAGCTTCAATGTGACAGTTTATGTCGTCTATGCTTAAAATTTTATAATATTATAGATTACTGTTCTTCATTTAAACATATTTCAAACGACAGATAGTTCTTATTTTTTATTATAATTACTAAATAATAAAATTAACTGTATTATGTATACGATATAGTTAACTTTCAAATTGTAAAGTGTAATAATAATTTAGAATCGAGAAATTCTAAATTAGATTTTAAAGGATCTGGCAACCTAGGACTGAATGTCTAAGAATATCTGAACTAAATACAGTGGTCGTCGACACTGTACTTATTTTTACATGTAATTATACGGTGTTATTCTATAGCAAACCACATTGTGTACGGAGTCTATAAAGTTCAAACATGTATGTACTCTCTTTTCTTTTATCATATCCCAATTAAATTTATGTACGTGTATATAAATAACTAAAACTGAACTATAAGACACAAATATTGAAATTTCAACAATTTTATAAATTTAATCTACACTATATCTATAGTACATAAAGCAAAGTTGAGTTAGTTACACCATTTATAAGTCAATAACGGCTGGACCGATTTTTATAGTCTTTGAATTGTTGGATTTGTCATCACCCCAAAAAGCAGAAGAACTATGACAAAATACGTAGATCAAATAAATTAGGTCTGGAACTCCGCCTTTTGCCGCAATTGACAGCTCACGTCACACAGGCTTATAGCTTATTTTTTATATGTTTAATTCGGTTAATATATAGTATAGATTAGTTTAGATATATAGAATAGTTTATATTCACAAACCGATAGGTGGCCTTGGAATCGGGTTCTAGGATCCTTCTCAACCCCTGGACCGATTTTGATGAAATTTTTTGTGTATATTCTTATGGGTTCCGGAATGGTATAGATTCACAATTGGATCCAGCAGATGCCGCTGAAATCGGGTTCTAGATTTTTATTCTTTCAAGGCAGACGCTCTGCCGGTCGTGCTAGTATTAATATAAAAAAAATTCGTTTGCATAGTAAAATTTTTATTCGTCTTTTCTTTACAATTTACCTATTAAAAGAAAATAACTAAATAGTTAGGGAACTCTTAAAAGCAGTACAGAGTTTCTGAATTGTATAGGTACAATTCTTATGTTTTAATACCTTGAAATGTTATAAAAACTTACTTCCACGTATTAAAAAAAATTCCTAACATCACAAATGTACAAAAAGGTTTCATTAAATCAACAGACCTTAAAAAGACTTAGGGTTGCAACCCCCTTAGAAGCTTAAGCCTTCATTCCTTTTAACATCCTAACGTGCCTTATAAGTTTATTTGAACGAGTGCTTCGTTGGTAAAAATCTTATTCATTAAACGGAATTGGGAGGTTTTGCCTTAATTTATTTGAAACAAACACAGTCTTGTGTTTGTTTCAAATAAATTAGAAAGAAAATTAATTAATCAACATTCATCTTTCATGGACAGACAGATATTTACGATCGGGTATTCTACAAAGTGATGTCGTGTCTTAAAATCGAATGATGTATGACACTGTTACCTAATAACTTGTAAAAAAACCACGCTTTAAAATACTTTAATACCTTCTTAATTAATGTATTATAATTAATTATCTTTTAAATAGAACCAACTAATAAGCTAGAATTATACAATAATTTACTTGACAATGTTAAAAAGTGTATTATTTATTTGTGTTTATCTTAGGAACTGTAGTTATAGTGCCCTATATCTATAAAACCACACTACCACAGCACGGAGCAGTAGTGACGATAATGACGCCGATGTTGTAATTTATAGACTTCAGTATCTACCTACTAGGCGGATTTGAAATATCATTTCTCGTTACATAGCCTATTTATGATTAATATTATTATTGTCTATTTATTATATGTTAATTATGTTATATACTGAGCTATTATATAAGTTTATATCTTGAAGCATTGGAGTGTCAGACGAAAGCATTTACAAGGTATGATAGGACTACTAGCTACTGGGGAGTGTGCAATACTAAAAACAAGTATTGGATAACCATAGATATAAAATAAATAGACAAATTGAAAAAAAATTGCGATTTATTGTTTATTTAATTGTTTCTCTGGACAATACAACATATAAAAATCAATAATTCACTAGCATAATATAATATTGCTACAATTTGGGCCACCTGCATATTTGTAAACAAAGCACATTTATTACCCGCCGGCGTTTGAGCTAATAACATTGAAGCTCTTTTATGACTGTCTTCTTTTCTTTATATGGTGACGGAGTTTGCGCGTGTTATTGAATCATGCATTACGTTTGGACTGGTGGTGTTCAGTTATATTTGTACCTGTGTTATACGTGTTTGTATAGTTCTAATAAATTCTATAATAATTCCAACGGCATTTTAATTCGAGTCCTGCAACTCGTAACAATATGTAAAACTTTAGATCTAGATTGGCATCCAATCGTGTTGAAACGTGGGTGCTAATATAATACCTACAATATATTTGTAAACAAACTTATATTGGTGTAACTAGGATATGCCCGTGACTTAATTCACGCTTGACTTGAAAACCCCGCGGGGTTCCCGAGACAAAGCACCGTAGCATTTAAAAAATAATGTAGTTATAGTTTTAGTGAAAATTATGACGGAATTAGCCAATTTTTATGCACCCGAACAACTCTCCCAGGAATATTCCCGCGTGATTGCCGAGATAAAAAACATCACACATTACATAAAATTTGCTATCGATCAGTGAAAAAAATCACATTGGGATTAGATTTTTTTAAATCTGGCCATTTTAAATCATTCCCACAAAAAATCCCGCGGGATTTCCAGAATAAAAAGTAGCGCAGATTTTAAGTCTAAGAATTTGCTGTCGATCAGCGAAAACCGCATCGAAAGCGGCTCCAGTAGTTTATACGTGAATCCCGAACAAACTGACAAACGGACCAGAAATCTAAAAAAAATTGCATCATGTTCTCCATCGTTTATCAAGTTTATTCTAGTTGGGTTTTTTTAGCTTCAATGTACAGACATGGCATTTTTAGAATTTTATAACATTATTGATATCAGAGATAATAAGTTAATAAATACTTAAATCTAAGAAAATTGTAGTTTACAACATCGAAAAGATATAACATTGAAGAACTGTCAGTATATAAAAAGAAGCTAAACATACAGTAGATACTTTGTACATCGTAGTTTTGGTCCCCCAAAGAAAATCGGGGATTTGTCGTGAGGGTTGATAATGAATCCTCCCACGGTACATCTTTCACAGGAAATGAGTGCAAAGTGTTTTTCTACTCTCTTTCACAAAGCTAGGGTGAGAGGGCTTTGTCGTACGGTGAGTTTAAAGATTTCTAATGCAGGGATTCGCACATAAGTACATATTTTGTGTAATAATAGCTTTGAAAATTATAAATTTAATAATAAAAGGGAATATGTTACAAATATTCCATTGTTCTCCGTTTATTGATATTAAGACTACGTGACTGGGTAGTATCATCTATCAATAATTGGATTCTTTGAAGTCCAGGCTAGCGTAAAGTTCTTGTACAAATGGATTGATATTATTCTTATTGCATACATTGAGCTTATTCTTATTGTTATTTACGCAATAAGAATATTATATTTTTTTAGTCTGAACTCTTTATTTTTATTAGCTTTATTACAGTAATATAGCTTTTCACCCAAAAACAAATAAATAAGGACTCATTTTACAATAAATTCTAACATTATTCTACATATTATATTTACAACTAACCCCCAAGACACAGGTGCAAACCTAGTTTGGGGGTTAGGGAAATGACATGTCCACATATGTACATAGATTTCAATTAATTTAAACATTCTTTGTCATTGTAAATTCAAATTCAAATTCAAATTCAAAGTTTTTTACTCAAAATAAGTTCCACTGGAGAATACTTTTTGAAGGTCATATAAATATATAAGTTAAAATTTAATTTTTCTTCCTATTCTATGTACACCGCTTCGCAACGTGTTATTGCTGTTAAGGAGAAGAAGCGGCAAGAAACTCCCCAGCAACACGTCTAGCTAAATAATGTTTTTCTTTAAGTTTCTTATTCTATTTATATCTCAAGTTGTTTTTTTTTTTAAATAAGTTTTATACAGAAGTATGTTACAGAATTACTTTTGAAGAATTAATGGAGTTGTAGCAAACAGTGCATACTCAATAAGACCAAGACACAATAAGAGGAAAGAAAAATATTATGAAAGTTATAATAATGATATGACGTACTACAATGTTATGCTGCAATATATCTCCATAAATCCCTTACAAGCTTGGCAAGATAACATTAAACAAAATATAGTATAAGATGTTAGAGTGAGCTGCTATGTAAATGAATTTTTGTCATTTAAGTATTCTTCAATAGTGTAGTATCCCTTTTTTAGCAAGATACTTTTTAATTTGGTTTTGAATTTGTATCTGGCTTTTTCACAATAAATTATTATTATTATTATATAACAAATAGACTTTTAAGTACCATCTTGACAGACATCTTAATTTTCAAGTGTTGTGATAAGTTAATTTTAATTAATCTTTAAACAGTAATTAATGCACAATTTGACTTCTTTTACTTGTACTTTTTTTTATTTTTTGCATGAGTTCAGCAGACAGGCAAACGGCCCACATGATGGAAAGCGGTTACCATTGCCTATGGACATTTGCAACACCAAAGGTGCTACAAAGGCGCTGCTGTTCTCTTAAGGAAGACTGGAACCTGGCCACTAATGCCGAAACACAACTCAAGGTTGTTACGGCGGCATACTCTAGACCAGGGGTGGTAGCCATCCAGACGGGCAAATACCCTACCATCTGGCTGCACAAAATTATGACGTCATAATTTGGTATACTCATGTAAAATCTATAAAGCCGCGACGTTTTGTAAGACAATAAAAAAATTAAATAGGGGAGCGGACTGTCAGATTCACTGAGAAACTTTTTATAAAATTACAGAACGTCGCATCGCCCCATATATTTTGCAGAAGCGTGCCTACCATAAGTAGGTATAAGAAAAAGGAGTCACATAGAGCATTATTTATAATTTAAAAAGTAAGTAAAATTATTTCTATCAAAATATTTTAAAAGTTAGATAACATGTTATTTTAACACCTGTTCTATTAAATGTAAAAATAATAGAATTTATTGTGATATAAGTCCGCTCCCCTATTGATTTGACTGTCATCTAACCATCCTATTGTCTAATACTTTGCAGGGTTCTCCAATTCAAATATAAGTATGAAGAGCTAGTATATTCAAAGAAAAGCTTTATTTAGACGTAAAATAAAATTAGTGTAATGTATGTATATAGGTATAAGGAAGTCGTCGAATTGGTGTTCAATAAACTGAATAAACGACCATTTTCGTAACTGGGTCAAAGATAACGTGTGGATTAGCAAAGCCCAATTCCGTTGATTAAACAATATTGCGTCATTTGGCATACACGTGTTTGACTTTACTCTTATTCTTTATCCTTATATACTTTTATATTTAAGCATAAGTGCCCTTAAGTAGATATAATTTAAAAAAAAATTGCATGAATTCAGCAGGCAGGCAGACGGCCCACCTGGAAAGCGGTTACCATCGCCTATGGATATTTGAAACTCCAAAGGTTCTACAAATGTGTTTGTAAAAAAAGGGAGACTAGAACCTAGCCACTGATCCCGGAACACAGCTCA
The DNA here is from genome assembly GCA_039645545.1 of Dendrolimus houi. Classification (NCBI taxonomy): domain Eukaryota; kingdom Metazoa; phylum Arthropoda; class Insecta; order Lepidoptera; family Lasiocampidae; genus Dendrolimus; species Dendrolimus houi. The sequence continues at coordinate 15,230,894 of CM077132.1, forward strand.
ATGTTGTTATGGCGGCATACTCTAGACCAGGGGTATAGACCAGGGGTAGCCATCCAGACGGGCAAATAATGTACCTATTTATTAAATAGTTTCTAATAACTTTATTGTTTTGCAATGATTTATTATTATCCATGCTAATACGTAAAAGTCTGTTTAAATATTTAGATGCATAGTTGTTTGTAGATTTCGTTTAAACTTTTTTCATAGGTTTTCAATTTTCATTAAAATACGTTAAAAACTGGAAATCAACGTATTACCTATTTAATACAAAAAAGTAAAAGTTCCCGCAGAGTATGGAGTCGAAGTACATAATATATTATTAGTATTACTTCCTGCGTATATTATATGCAAGTTTAACTACATCTAAAGCCTATAATCATTATGTAATAGAAAAAAAACCCTTTTAAATTGAGAATAGAATAGAATAGATAACTCTTTATTGCTCAACAAATATACAATTAAAAATGTACGATTACAATAGTATCATGGTAGAAATAATAGGCGGCCTTATTGCTTAAAGCAATCTCTTCCAGGCAACCTAACTTAAGGGATAATTTAACCTAACCTGGTGATGTTGGTGGTGCAGATTATAACATAAAACTTAAACAGACATACTTAAACTAAATATTTTATAAATTAAATATATACAAATATATTTACAAGATATATATTAATTAATCTATAGTATAAGAATTAGGCATAATTATTTAAGAAAGATATAAGAGCTTCTTCTTACTCGAAATAAATTCTTAATTTGATCTCGTAATTAAAACATAATTCCTGTTTCAATTATCAGTTTTTAAAGGAAGCAGTAAATAAATACTATAGAAGACAGACATCTTAACCAACGAAGATAGAAAGGGGTTGCAACCCTCTTGCTAAGTCAAAGTGCGTCAACGTTTCACACAACATAAAGCGTTGTGCGTCATTGCACCGAGTAATGTCCCTTCCAGAACGAATGGCCACCTTTTCTAAAAGAATGATTTTGATAAGGAAGCGGATTTATTATCGAGAAGGTTTTATCTCTCATTGTTTTTCTTTTTTTAAGTCTTAATTTTCATTGGAATCGAAAAGGTTAGACGCAAGGGACATAAGACCTTACCAACCTTGCCATACTTGCGTCCATACTATTATATAAAAATAAAAATAAATGGTTTGGTTATTCGTATATTTAATTGTATGTTTGCTCCTTTCTATACGGTATTGTAATTTTTTTTAATTGATGTACTTTAGAGACCGAATATGAACGCAGGATACTTTTTACCTAATCTATGTGGAAGTTCCAGTATTTTATGTAATAAAATAAAGAATAATTAAAACGGACGTGAGACGGAACTGCTTTCACATCTTATTCTACATAACGTACAATGTATTTAATTAATTAGAATTAAATATGTATATAAATGTAACGGAGACTGGTCTTTATAGAGTAGCTTGCGTCTTATGCTGATATTATGCGGTTCATTACTGTCTTTCAATTTGGATGAATCAACCAAAGTGATCTATATAAACATAATCATGAATCATTCCAATGTCATTGAATACCATCACATCCTGGCGATTCCGTGCCTTTCAACCAAATTGATTCAATTCAGTTGATCCGTCTAATGTTGACATTAGAAGACTTGCTTGCAGATGCTTATAAAAGTCAAACACCATTAATTCTTCTTCAACTGCTATTTCTTTATGTAATTGATTAAATATCGTGGATATGTAGATTCGCTGTTAGGTATAAAAAATAAATAACGCCACGCTTTTCAAGGATAAAATGGTTTCAAACAACTTTGAAAGTTGAAACAGAAATTAAAAATTAAAAAAGTTTAAAGTTATACTGAAAGGAGTAGTTTACAAACTCTTTAAAACTATACGTTAACTACTTTATAGCCATTAGGCAACTTCGCAGCTTTGGAGTTGTTTAATTTCTATTTTCTCGTAACAAAATCGCGCTTATGACTAAATATCTTTGCAGAGTATCAAATAAATAAATATATCGTACTAATATTATAAACGCGAAAGTTTGTAAGAATGTGGATGTATGTTTGTTACTCTATCACGCAAAAACTACTGAATGGATTTTGATGAAACTTTACAATAATATAGCTTACACATCAGAATAACACATGGGCTATAATTTATATAGATATAGTGTGAATTATCCAAAATATAACAATTTTCCATCACCACGCGGGTAAAACCGCCGGACTTATTTATATATAATATATTATACAAAACAATACAGCCTTGTTTGAGTAAAATGCCTTGGTTTGATGGATTGAATATGGTCGGACCAGATGTAGTCACTATCTTGAGGCTTCGGTCTGGACACATTCCATTAAATAAATTCGCTCACCTCATGGGAAAAACAACCTCACCAAATTGTTCAGAGTGTGAAGTGATTGAAGATGTTTATCATATTCTAATGGAATGTACCCGGAACGAAGTGGACCTATATCGAACGTTATAGTCTCAATAAATTAGATATAGGTCTCTGTAATAGCATATTGACGTTCCCTCTAGCGAGAGAAGCCAATATGCTATTAAGAATATTTAAAATAGCACTTAAAAATAGATAAGTAATTAGTTTGTGTGTTCGAAGATGGCATAATCTAATTGATAAATTCTTTATGAAAAAATAAAGATTAAAAAAAATAAAAGATAAATGAGTAATGTATATAATATTATTGCAATGAACGTAAATTAAAATGAATGAAAGTTACTTTTTTGGGTGTCTGTTAATTCAATCTTGACGACCTTGGTATTCAACCGGTACCTAAGTTTGTGTATACTTCTTTACTTCTAATAACAGGGATAAAGATAGGATATTTTTTCTGGAATATGGGTGTAGTTTCAACGGATACAGATAAAAATCTATGGTAAAGAAAGCTAAATGCATCGCTCGTTTCGAAATTGTTGTTACTAATATGCTGTTGATAAAGGACATTATCTTAGCCACTATTTATCCCGAAAAGAATGCTATAGTTTACTCGGGATATCAATATTTAAACGATACATAAATTTATGCTGTGTATCGTCTTAGAACGTTTCCTGCCGTAATAATCTTCTTAAAACAACAACTCGCGGTATACTTGAACTTAGTTGTAATAAAATTAGAACTCACATTTAGTACCTAATTTCAAATAACTAAATAAAGAACTTGGTTCCTTAATTTTCTTAGTTAGAATCATTATCAAAATGTCTGTTTTCCTAGCTGTTTACAATTTCTAATATAATATAGTTACGCGTTTAAGTGCAAAACATAAACAACAATGTCCTCATCAAGCTGCCTTCCCTTCCACTCTGTTCTTATTTTCTCCTAAGAAATATCGCTGTGTATTATTTATGTTAGCAGTTTATTAGATCGTCGTTCTTGATGTCTACAGTAGCTTTATGATTTATGGCCAGGAAGTGTTGACTTTTGATCTTTCGCTCTAACTGGACATTCGCTTGTCAATTTGTACACACTTATGTTTACAAAGTGGGGACACTACATAATATTATGTAGAATATAAAGTACTGTTCCAGGTACGTCTGCAGTTATTCTTTGTCCTTTCGTCGTCAGTCAATCACAGGCCACTGCTGGACGTATGTAGGCCACCCAAAGTCGGCGCCACCCATCCCCGTCCTTCGAGTTCCTCATCCAGCGCCTACAGGAAACTTTACGCAGGTCAACAGTCTATCAGGCTGCAGGGGACTTTGTAGGCTTGGAGGTCTTTGTACTTTATTATAGGTATTTGTACTATATTATATTTTTCTAAATTAGTTATTCACTGGACTTTTTCATGGAGTTGTACTTGTGTAGGTATACTTTGAATCCGTATCCCATGACAATTAGGTATCCTATTTTCTAAGATTAAAATATCCTATGTTCGTCTCCTTAATCGAAAGTACATTATATCAAATTTTATGATAATGAGTACATTTATTAATAATAATATAGGTAAGTAATGTAGGTACGTCGCTATTCTTTAAATATTTTTTTCTTTCTTTTTTCAAGAGTTCAAAACAGAATAAATAAAAATACAATGCATTTCACTTACCAATTAAACGCTAAAAACATTATCTTGCCTAAAAACAATATATACCTTTCAACTATTGTTCATATTTAATCAGTTATACAATTCTAAATAATAAAAATTCATAACAAATTGTCACCTTTCATGTTCCGGTCAAAAACTTTTGATAGATTTTAAAGCCGGTACAAAATAATTCAACTTTTTTATTGCATAAGTCTTTATTTGATTTTTGCGAAGCCTGGCTTTACTTTATAATATTTTAGGATCTGATTAAGCAATTAATTGAGATTACTAAATTTTAACTTGCTTAAAATGAAGATAATTTAAAATTTGATGATAGCATGTAATATGTGCAATTAAAAGCATTATCTTTACCGGTTATTATCGCATATCCTCAATTTTTCAATCCACTGAATTTATTGCTGTTCGTTTTAATTTATTTCCTTCACATTCGAAATTAGTTTTTGGTAAGTGTAAATAAGTAGTAATTCATACTTTTAACCAGACAACCACACGACATTCGTTCTTTTCAAAACTCCCAAACAAGGTTCTATCAATACTTAAGGTCTTCAAATTTCTTTCATATTTAATATTTGACAGAGCGTCAGAAGTAAATAAAAATTTGTTTCCACAGATGTTACACAGGTGAAATAACACTAAATCGATCTAGTGATATCTAACAAACTGCATCTAACCATCAAGGCAACACATTCAAGTAGTGGGAATCGCATTCCTAGTATTCTTTCCTCGGCCCTGTGGCGCCTTCGGTATTCAAAATAGTGTTTAATTCAGACGGATTATCATCTCAAACGTTCTTTTGTCAATAAGTAAATTTCTAGAATATTCGCTTAGATTATTTAGACAACAGCAGCTATCACTCGCGAAATTTGTTTCACATCTGTTGACCAAATGAAGAAAAAGCACATCGTGAGATACCTAAACGAAATAGTCCTAGATAATAGCCAACATCTGTGTGTTGTCTTTCATTCACAGTATAAAATAATAACATATTGTATAGGCCTTACATATTACAAAAGTATGAAAGTAAATTTATGACTGAAACAAGATTATGCTGCCAACATTTAATTAAAAGGAAACGAAGCACAAATTTAAAAATAGAGCGTGTTGCGAATACCAATTGGTATGTACTTGTTTGAAAATACAATAGTATCTACGTTCACTTTCTGAATATTCAGAGAATATTAAACTACAAGTTGCTGAAATTCACACGATATAATTACTGTGGTTAAATGTGTTACCTACTCGATTGTGTTTCAAAGTTCTTCTTAATACAATATTATCAATCGGACATTTTATATACAAAATAACAACTCAAATATAGCATTTAAACAAGGAGAAATTTCAATGACAGCATTTAATCAAAATTAAATGATAAGAACAATAATTATTTATTTTTTAATCTCATTTAACACGTAAATAAATATTGAAGTATTATATCTGTTATTATGTCTAAAATCTACCCATAAATGTTTCCACTGCTAGGCATTTACCTCCCTAATTCAGAGGAACGGACTCTAACCTCGATGTGCAAGTTTGCCCACTATGATTTATCTATACACCGCTTTTCATTTGGGAGTTGATATATTCTATAATACATTCTAAAACAATGTTCAAGGCGTTAAAATATCTTATTATTACCACACTTAAAAATATCTGGTAAAAATAATTTTAGCTGCTATTTAGATAAAAATTAATCTGCTATTTGACTCGTTAAACATATGACGTCATAACTTTCTACGTTCGACCAAATTCTAAGCGGTTTCGAGGTTTTGTAAGATGACAAAAAGTATCTTAGTGGATTGGAGTATCAACTACACTATTAAAGTTAAAACTATGTTTTATTGGTTTTAAGCGCATCACTTAAAAATATTTATGAAATGTATAAAGATATAAAATGCCGCGCTTAAAACCGTTAAAACGTACTTTTATTTATGTTTACTAGTCGACAAAACTTAAGAAAATACTTATACACTACTATAGTGAAAATCTAAGACTGTCTTAAAACTTATGAGATGCAAATGGGATGCAGTTAACTACGGCGCTTGGTCGTCTTAAGAGCTTTCCACAGCAGGTTTTGAGGAAAATTTTAATAAGACGAAATCTATAGCGAAGTACTCGGGCAGTAACTTGTGAAATATTTTAATATTTCCGCGTACTTTTGCCTCCTAAAGCTTGAAGTTATTCGAAGTATTTGTATGCTAACTTTCAGACGCACAATATGTCTTGGCAGAACGAAGAACTTTTTAATCTTTAATAATTTTAATGTACTTACTTATTCTGTTTGTTATCTATATATTAATACGTGAAGCAAAAACACAGCAAAAATTTTGTACCCCTTTTTACGAAAATTGCGCGGACGGAGGAGTATGAAATTTCGCAAACTTATAGTTTATATAAAGAAGGAGTGCAGTATGCTAATATTTTTTTTAAATTATGCATAAAAAATTACATTAAATCAATTTAAAAAAACAATACACACACTACCATGTATTTGACACACAGACGCATATATACTTTTTGTTTATTGTTAAATTCAAATTAACAGTGTACGCCTTGGAGAAATCTGTAATTATAGAAGTATAAGTCTTTGACAACAGAACCTTAATAATGTTCAAACTTGTAGTTTAAATTAATTATTATGGTCGAATTTCGACCACGGGCGACCACTAGTTAAGTTTAAATTGTATCAGTATTTTATTAGACACAATTTCTCTTTATTTGTTTTACACGTTGTATGTGTCCAAAAAAGTTTTTTATATTACGAGAGTCATACAAAGGACAACTCTGGAATTGGTACTAGTAACATCCAGACAAGAGAAGGCAAGGGAAAGATCACTTACGAAATATATTACTATTACCACGTATCTTCGTTAGCTAGAAGTTTCAGACTTATTTACCAGTTAAATATGAAAAATCGCTATTTTTATGATACGTTTTTCACATTTCATCGATTCGATTACCACTCAAGCATGTGATTCATTAAAAATCTTTGACGAAGCTTTTATGTTTTAAAAATAACCAGTTTCAATTTTCATCATCAATATCTATAGGGTAGAAGTAACGAGCACCATCTCAGTGTATCAAAGTATCAGTGTCCATTTAAAAGCAGTTAATTTAGGTAGCGTCATGGTCTCGCTCCCGGCCGTGGTGCGTACCATGGTCGGGAGCCGTACCGGATGGGACGCCGTCTCCTCCTTCTGCGAGCGCGTTATGCTTGCGAAGGAGGAGGCGGAGCGGGAGCGTGAGCGCACATCACTGCTCCGCTCCCGCCAAAGGAGGACGCGTCGGCGGCGGAGGGCCAGTCAGGACCTTCGGCCACCGTAAGCGGGCGGCGCGGGTGGGGCCTCTTGGGGTATAGAGGTTCTCACTCACCTGCACATGCTATCGAGATGGGGGCGCGGCGTGTTCTGCGCGCGCTCACCTCTCCTCCTGTGGGGCGAGTTACAGACCGCCCCACGCCAAGAGAGCTTGAAGATGCCGGGGTAAAAGTAGTCCCCCGGCAGTGGAAGAAGCCTCGTGAGGCTCACACCTGCCAGGGCTGCGGAGAGGCTAGGTCATATACCCGTAGCCCTGGCATAAGGCGAAGGACGGAACACCCAGGGGTTTTAGTGGGTATCCCTAACTGGGGAGTGGTAATAGCATGGCACCAGTTCTGACTGGGCATGCTAGTGCCACCCCCAATCTGGCGAATCCCACACTAGGTCGCGAACTATCCCCCCAAGGTTCTGCCCTTGTCGCGGCTTAGTCCTCAAACGGATTTCCCCTGGATAAAAAAAAAAAAAAAAAAAAGTAGCGCCATGGTAGCAAGAGGAAAGATTTTAAAAACAGCGCCAAAAATTATTAAAGTCAGATAGTAATTTAAAGAAGGAAAAAAGACTTCCGGTTTGTTATAGCGCATTTTTTTAAATGATTATAACGTAGACAAACATCGATATGGAATATAATTATATATGATTTGCGCTTAGTCATTTGTAAATAGTAAATAATATGAAAAACTAATGAAATTTTAAAGAAAGTCATCAAAGATATTAAAATTTTCAACTCGGTACACTTCACTCGGTTTATAACTGCTACTAAATTTATATTATTTCCATTTGCTACAGTAGCGCTATTTCGGTGACTCAAATCACATCAAATCATTTATTTGTTTAAAAAAACATGGTTAGTAAAAACATTAGATTGCAATATGTTATTTTGTTTCATATGTTTTTGCCCTTTCAGGCATGCAAATAATAATTAAAAGTTGAAAATCAACTAATTAGCAAAAACAGATTGTAACCACTCAATCCACAGACATTAATATTACTTTATTTTTATAGAATTATACAGTAATTATAGATAATATGCCAAGTGCAGAGTTATTCCATATAAAATACAATGTCAAAAATGAAATATTAGAATAATAAAAATTGTCAAGGTATATATTATGTATTGTCCAATTTAATTTAGAATTGATCATCAAGAAAAATTTTAACGTCGTAATAGCATTTTTCGGATAATATCTTTTGTAGCCTCTTTTTAAACAAATCTATGTTATCGTCCCTAATAGATCTGGGTACTTTATTAAATATCACAGGCGCCATACAGAATATAGTTTTCCCTATTAAAGCGGTTCTACGGGCAGGCATACAAAGCTTGTTATTGTCGCGTCTATTGCGGATTGTCAAAACAAATGCGGATTCGCTTTTACAAACAGTGCTATTTCAAGAATATACAGACATGGTAAAGTCAATATTTTCTTCACTCTCTCTTCAAACTCAAACTTGCTGTTTCAAGCTGGACACTTTTTCAAGTTATCCCCCACACAAGACGGTTCTCCTTACATCTACCATATCAATATGGAAGCTCCGTCCGCGTTGCCACGACGAAGTTTGTTAGTGAATTGCAACAGCAGCACCACAAGAAAAACGTGACCACTGGCATCTTTTTCTATTCTATCCTAAGTTTTCACCCCGGATATAAGTTCTGTATCGAATTTTATTTAAATCCATTTAGCAGTTTCTATTTGAGGTCGATAGACAGGAATAAAATATTAAAAGTTACATTTCCAGTATTCCCCTTTCACGATAACTTGACGCGCAGTGTTACCAAATTCTACGAATTAACGTCACTTAATATTATGTTATAAATAGAGATTAGTACAAAAGTGTAAATTGTTCTTAATTTTTGATCGAATTTTCTAGTAACTATCGTAATTGTAGGTGTTTTTAAATATAACTTTAGATCATATTTTTTTATTGTTGGTAACACTGTGTGTCAACTTATCGTGGACGGACAATATTTGCTGGTCTCGATTAGGCCTCCAGATTATTTCTCATTTTTAAATTTATTGTACATACTCGACACAATTAACAGATTCATTATAGTAGACAAACATAACTTTGGACATGTGATATTATGTAGATTATATACAACTATTTAGAAATAGAAAAAAACGTTTGTTATACCAGTTTATTCTACAGTGAAACGTACCTTTATAATTACATTATGAAACAAGATGGAAAGTGAACACCTTTATTTATGCAAGTCTGGTATATAGTATGATATCCAATTATCGTTGTTATTCGTCAACACACTTAAACAATACTCAGCTTTTGTGAAAGCAATATATTATGTCGGTACTAACTTTGTTAGAAGAATTTTGTAGGTAAAAAGTTTTCACGTGTCAGTAGGTCATATGTCGTGACATGTATACAATCATTTTGTGGGTTAACTTTTTGTAATTTATCTACCATATGGCTATTTTATTTGTAATTCTGTAAAAAAATAAAAATCCGAAAAGAATGTCAACTTGTTTTTTGTTATTTGTACCTAAACAATTGAATAGGCCAAATAACACAATACAAGAATTACCATAATAATATCTTTATTATTTGAGTACCTAATGTTTTCATGCTGGTACTATACAGTAAGTAAGTCTTAAAAGCCACAATTTTCCATGGGTAATTCCCTCCTTCAATAGTCATACTGAATCAACGATAAGTCTTTCTTTTTCTTTCACCTTCTCCCACTTATTTGGGGTCAGCACAATATGCCTCCGTACCTCCGTAACCTTCCGTACTCCTCTCTTTTGACATACGTCCTCTGTCATATCAGAAATCATCATATCATCCTTCACACAATCCACCAATCTCTTTTTTGGTCGACGTGTACATTTGTACCCGTTAATCTTACCGTTTAACTTTCATTTCTCCTCATTATATGCCCATACCACCTAAGTCTACTTCCTCTCCATTTTTCAGTCACAGGTGCAACTTTCAAACATCCCCTTATGTACTCATTTCTCATCTTATCCATTCTTTTAACACCACACATCCATCTCCACAATAGTTACACTAAGAAATATTTTCTATTTTAAAGGTTAACTAATTTGGTATTATATATCGTTTCATTTGTCAATGAATAACATGCTTATGCTTTGGTGTACAATAAAGAATTATCTATCTGTCTATTTAACATGTTGCTAAGCAATATGCATCATAATTTTAATAATGAAGAATCTACATACAGCAGAAAGTAGACTTAATGTGGAACTTAATGACTTTCGAAAAATGATTGATAGATAGATAATACTTTGTTGCTCACCAAAATAAACAAATACAAAAACAAAATGCACAATTACAATACTTCTTGGCAAAACAACAGGCGGCTTTATCGCCAAAAGCGATCTCTTCCAGGCAACCTAGCTTAAAAGAAATTCTTAACTAATCTGGCGATGATCTGAAATGATCTTCAGCAGAATATAGTTTGAGCTTTAATTGACAACTTTTGAATTGTTATTTATCCATAGATAAATTTGGTATTGCTTGAATCTCGTTCACGATATGAAAAGAACAGTTGCGCGGTTGAGCTTCAAGAAGCCTTTGCTAGGGGGCGCGGGTGTGGCAGACAAATTGCTGCAATCAAGCCAGTGCATTTTGCCACCATCTTTGCTGGCGTGCTATATCACACGGCATAGGGCTACCTTTATATATTAACGAGAGAATTTTATATTTATGTATTCTTAGGGTTCCGTAGCTATTTTGGAAAAAATATTACCCTTATGTAATCATCATGTCTCTTCGTCTGTCTGCGTATGTCACAGTCATGTTTTGCAGAAACTACCAAGTTTATATGAATAGAATTTGACAAACTTACAAAGTAAAGTGACATTACGAAAAAAAATAAACAATTATCGGTGATCGCTAGACATAGTCAACGTTCCTTGATGACTTTTTTATTAAGTTAATAGATGGCGAAATATTAGCTCCGAAAGTCGTGAAAATTATGTCTTCCCTCTAACTTGTAAAAGCTTCAGCCAAAAAAGGAGAAGACTTTATATAGAGCTCAATACTACGCGGATAAACACATATAGACATGTATATTTTCCACATAAAAAAGACCAGCGCTGGTTTTCCGTCACGGTCAAGATTTGTATTATTATAGTAGATACATCAGTTATCATTGAAGCCATAATCCGAACTCCAAACCATGAAACATTTAAACAAATTAATAATCATTTAGCGAATCATTTAGCAAATGAGTTACATTAGCGAGGCAACCCTAAGATGCTAAAGTAACGGTCTGACAACAAAAGATAATTTAGCGGTATACGTAGTTCACTATCATTACCGTTTTAAATAAGCCGGCGCTTCATTCACAGGCTACTAGTTATTTTTTAGATCTAGTAACGTTATTTACACAACTCTCTAACAAATTTAGTTTTCTGCAATATTATATGTTCGCGCTATCAATTTTCCTATAACTGACCACTAAATGGAGCTGCAGTACATCATTTTGTATACCTTTCAACTGGTCGTGAAATAAATTGGTACACATAGATATTTGAATCTATTTTTTTGATACATTTTTACGACTACCTGACTGAATCCATATTAAGAAAATTTGGACAACAAATTCTTTTTGTCTCGAGGCTATATAGGCTACCAAATCGACCGCCTCTGTGGTTGAGCGGGCTAAGCCTTTGCCGGTCTACCTCACTGCAACGCAGAGGCTCCGGGTTCGATTCCAAGTATAGCAAAATTTCGGAAACATATTTTCTCCGTTATTTACTATTGTCTGGGTGTCTGAGATCGGCCCCAGAGTAGTCCGTTGAATATTACCCATAACACAAGCGTGACTTGCTTAATTTGAGGATATACAATATGTGTGTTTGTCTGCCGATTATTATTATTAAATGTCTCAAAAAGCAATAGAAGAAGAGGGTGAAATAAGCAATGAAGATTAGTTAAGGCAACCTATAATTCCTCAAGTTCGGGAATTACAATTATTCAAGTTTTTGGTAAGAAATACAGAAATTTGCGTTTCCCGATGCAAATGCTTTTTATTTTATTTAGGAAGTATAAATATAAATGCGCTCATAGTCAACCTAGTTATATCATAGTATAAATTAAGCATTAATCCCACACAACTATAACTAATTAATATTTATAGATGATTGTGGAATTTCCAACCTAAATATATACATCAAGCACCACGACTCAGTTAATGAACGTCTCGTAAACAAACAATCATCAGGATTCTTACCTCGTAAATAAATACAAATATCGCAGGCAAAGATCCCTAACATTTATATTCTCTAAATTAATGTAAACACGAGGATTTAAATGAAACTCTCATTATATATTAACCAATGGAGGGATGTTCCCATTTTGCTGCCTTTGATCGCCCCTCACCGCTCTAATCTCATGGATTAAGAAGATCTGACGATGTCACTTTTTCATAATTATTCACTTTATAAGCTTGAAAAAAAATCAATTTGCGCTCGGAAGCCGCAGGTCGCGTTATTCAAATTAGAAACACCTTTAATATGCTTACAAAAGGACCATCTCATCTATTATACGTTGTTCATAAAAGCGCTGTTGAAGATAACAATACACCACCTAATACAAGTGCTTACAAATATTGCTCACTAAATCTGGCTGACAATGTAAACTGTTTGAACAATAACCCGAACCCTTGTTATCTCCTGTTTCAATCTCTATATGGTGTCGTTTAGGAATACATTTTTTCATTTAAATTTCAACATTTTTATTTGGACCTCTTAGCAATAAGTAAACCTTCTGACACTAGTTTACTAAAGCTATTTGACAATACTATAACTGTTGTTATTTGATAGTTGCTTGTATTTATTCAAAAATTGTGTTTGTGTTGAAAATCTCAACTGTTTAATGAAATGTGCCCATTCGAGGTGCCACAAGAACTGCCTCGTTTGACGTCAGTCACGGCTATTTTTGTTATAGTACTTCTTTCACCTTATCTCTATTATGCTTGAATAATCTAAGACTCGAATACTTAACACTAGTTAGTTTAAAAAAGAAGATAGTATTTCCCATCTTCATAATTATGTTGCTATAGTTTCAATAATATTATAATATTCTTCATTTTGTAGAAGTCAGCTTTAAAATAAATCAATTTGTACACCTGACTGTACTCGATACTCATCTAATACGTTAAGTCCTATTACATAAACCATACAGTTGCACAAACAAGTGGTTGCAGATGTGATCATAAGTGTCATAACGGTCCTGTTATCGTCTCGCTTCCTGTAGAAAGTGGACATTTTCCTGTGGTTAATGCCTAGAAACTATTTGCAGACATCATGTCAACTGATGCAAATAGATGAAGCAAGTAGAAACGTCTTTTAACTAAACCTCTTTTTACATCTGTTACAATAAATGTATTATTATTACAGATAATTAAACCTATAATTATTTCAAATATAAGTAAATCACTGAAGAAAAATTTCTTGTCAAAACAACAGGCAGTGTTATCTACGCGATCGTGTTGTGTAGATGAAGGTACTGTACATAGCAGTACAAGCTGTTATAATCTATATACACAACAAACTAATTAGTAAAATTACATAACCGTGATCCATCCATCCAATTTCTAATAATCTTCGAAAGCCTGATAAATCTTAGTTGTCAACGTCCTACAACCTTGAACTGTAATAAAACTACATTTTAACGGTTTTAAGAGCGGTAATTTATTTGATTTTTGTTATTCCGACGTTTCGGTCACTTTTCAGTGGCCGTGATCACGGAAGACAAAGATATCAAGTGTCAACGAGTATTGTTTAAAGTTTTATTTAGCCTACCGCCAACTTGTTCATTTTAATTATTTAGTTTTAATTTTATTTATGGTTATTATTTACTCTATGGGAGCCTAATCTAATTTACCACCGCTTCGCAACATGTTATGGCTTGAAGAGATGAAGCGGCGCAAGAAACTCTTCAGCAAACATGCCTAGCTCTAATAATTTTATATAATATTAAGCCGGGTGGAAGGAAAAATAAAATAAACTATCAGTCAAGTTGGTTTGTGTTCCGGTGCACGCAGAAAGAGCTCACAGTATCCTGAGGTCTGGCAGTTGGTTTTTGCTGGGTTTGGGTCTTGATAGTTTTGATGATCGGATCCCAAACAGGTGGTACTTGCCAACCATCTTCTCTATTGAAATTTGGGTGTCTTTTTATTTCAATAGCCTCACGCATCATTTTAGGTATGAAACGATTCTCTTTCGCGAGGATTTATGGGTTATCGAATCTGATATAGTGGTTGGGTTTATCCAGCGTGTGTTCACTGATCGCAGACTTCGTAGACCTTGTGTGTTTCATGTCAGAAATGTGTTCTTTTACCCGTGTTTTTATGCTCCTCTTTTTTTGCCCAATATATGATAATCCACACTCACAATCGAGCTTGTAAACACCTGAATCCTGGATTGGGATATTGCATTTCACAGGTCTCAAAAATTGGGTAATATTTTTTTCCGGCTTGAAATTTGTTTTGATTGAAGCTCGCCTGAGGATGTGACCAATTCTGTCTGTGACCCCCTTGATGTAGGGTAGGGTAGCAGGGCACCGCTCAACTGAAGATGTTTTAGGGCCTTTGTGACATTGGTGTGGAATCTTCAGCTGATTGCGTTGTAGAACTAGCTTGACATGCTGAAGCTCTCCAGCAACGTGTTTCTCGTCACAGATTTTACGTATTCTCTGAAACAAAGATTAGCCAACGGTAGCTAACTGACTAGGATGGTGGTGAGACGAACCATTAAGGTATTTTCTGTATGGGTAAGATTCCTATACACCGTATGGTCAAGAGTATTGTCAGGGTTCCTTAGGATGACTACATCCAGAAAAGCTAATTTATGGTTTGCCTCTAGTTCCACAGTAAATTTAATATTACTGTTGATGGAATTGAGATGGTCTAGAAATGCAGAGACTTTATCGTTTGCGAGAACGGCAAAAGTATCATCTACGTATCTTTTATACATCTTAGGCTTAGCTGGAGCGGTAATTTTATTATGTATACAAGCCGCGAAAACTTAAGAAAATATTATGTGACCCTTGAACTGCCTTATCCCAATCATTCGTCACTCATTCTTTGTTCTATTTCACGTGACATATTAAAAATTTATTTCTACATCTATATTAAGATATAAATTTGGTGGTGAAATTGGATATTTATTTATATTTTTACGGCCTTGGAGATTTTTATAAAATTCCGAACATTTTAAAATCTCTAATTGAACTTAGCAACTTTGGTCTCGAATCTTGGTCTTCTGAACAACTTTGTGGCTCTATATAACACAGAATTACTATTTACCCAGTTGAAGATTTACAAAAATTTGAAACAGAATATTTCACGTAAAGGGTTGAAGCAAAGTCAGCTTTAACCCTATTACCGCCGGTGGCCATCGGCCCGTGATGACCCATGTCGACTTCCGCTCTGATACCGCTCGTCGAAATAAAGAGCACCTTTCGACAAAAAGAGCATTCAGAGCTTTATCAAAGTTACTGTAGATAATTTAAGTGTTCCTAACAAGGCTTTCTCTGTTATTTTGTCAGAAAGATAGGATACTAACAGGCTACTGTAGTATTTATTAACTATTTTTTTCTTTGTGTAATATTTACCTATATATCCTATTTACATGTATTTAATTTGCACACCAGGATCATACACTTTCGATTCCTTTCTCACAATCCACAGCCCGTGTTGTCTGGAAGAGATTGCTCTAAAGCGATAAGGCCGCCCTTTGTTCCTGCCTTTACACGACATGACTGTAAATTATTTACTTTATGTATATGTGGTGAACAATAAAGAGTTTTATATCTGTCTACCTAGGGTAAGTTACTTACTTGCAAAGAAACTGTCCTAATAAATAAAAGGATAAAAAATGTGTTATGTATTTAGTAATTGTTATACCTTTTTCCTACATTAAGTATATACATATCCTACCGTTAACTATTTCATTATTTGATCAATTTATTTCTAAAGTAGATTTCAATATAACATTATTGGAACTCAATTTGTGACGAACATTATATAACATTATATAATACGGCCATACAGAGGTTGGCCATACTGTCGCCTAACAGCGCCACTGGTTGTTGTTTTCTCGCTTTTATTGCGCTTAGGTTGCTTAAATGTAGTTCTCATTTTTGAGACGATACCAGCCCAGAGTTTAGTTTACAGCGAATTTTCAAACTAGTAGAAATTCGAGACTAAGATAGTGCAAGTCTTATTCAAAACAAATACTATAAGTAAATCTATGTCTGTGTTTTTCACTAACACTATACTAATAGGTTGTACTCCTTGTGCGTTTTTTTTATTTTGATTAACATAAATAAATTTGTCTAGTAATTTAACACATTTATTCTTTAGTTTTTATGGATCAATATAATAATAATATATGCTAAATGTATAAGGCATAATACGTACTCTTTATTTTTAATAAATATCTAATGATATTATAGTTGTTTCTATTTATTCATTATGAAGCCCCTTTTATAGAAAAGTGTGTATACTACTTTACAATTAACACTTTGCATTCAGCAAAGCGTTAATTGTAAAGTAGTAGCTAAAGTAGCTAATATGCTCTATTAAATAACATTCCAAATAAACGATGTGAACCGTAAGAGCGACTGGTGTATTATTTCCACCGGCATATCCGGCCAGCGCCTCCTAAAGGCTTCTACCGAGAGCTCTGTCGGAAACACACTGCAGTTCTTTAAATTAAATATATATCACCAACTTATACAATATTTTAATACTATATTAGATACAGATCCGATGATTTGAGATAACAGCATGATAACTGTAAGTATGACTTTTTTGGGTTCCGTTCGCATTTTAGCAAAAATGGAACCCTTATGAAATCGTCATATCCGTGCGTCTCGTTCTCGGAAATTACTGGGTCTACATGGATGCAACTTGACAAAAAAGTATGGCCTGAATGGCAATATAAAGTTATGTAGTGAAATCGCAAATAAAAAATCATTTTGGCCGTTATTATTTATTACCTATGTATTTAAGGGTTAAAAAGTTATTTTCAATATACAAAATCATGTTAGGTTTAGTTAGTATTATTAGTATCTTGAAAAAACATAACGATATTCATGAATGATTTTTAAATAAAGTCAAATAGGTATCGAGATATTAAATTTTTAAACCCCTGCTATCTGTATAAAAATGCATTTTATTCATAATTCATATTTTCTAAAGCAAAACGAGTTTAACAGCGTTATGAAGTCATTTTAGCTGAGCGAATTGAAACTTGTCATTTTAAAGTAATTTTACAGGACGTTGTCTAAAGGTGAATTTTCACATTGCATAAAAGCGTCTAAACTAAAAGCCATCGCTGTGATGGCTTAAGGCAGGGGTGACAAACTGTTGCTTTGAAGTATTTTAAATTGTAGATTGAGTAATTTATTTATTAATGTCTTTAACTATATTCATTTATTTATTTTGTTTTTTCAAACTAAATTAAATATTTTTATATTGCCTTTCAAATAACACAGTTGTTATAGTAACAACGTAAAAAATCAATATACATTCAAATAACATCCTATCTGTAGGTACCTATACGTAAAAATGTATTTTTATAGTTTGTATTTGTTCCCTTCCCTTTTCCATATATATACACTGGGAAATCCGCGCACAAGGACGTAGATTTATTTTTTAATTATTCTATTGTGTTTTTTAACATATTTTTCACTATTTTATTAAAACTAGTTTTCCAAGATGTCCACCACAGTAGTCATGAGAACCATAGTGTATATTAATATGACATAGACAATCGTCATAGATAATACTTTTAGTTGATTTATCAGATGATTCGATTTATAATTAAATTACCATTTTCTACCGGTTAATTAATTTTATAAGCCCACTAAATTATCGTCTAGATAATTTAGTGCATCAGTAACTAATTATTATAATTGTTTTTATGATCCTGGCAACAATATGATGTAATTGCTATTTTTAGCAATGATGCAATGTTATTGTTTTGTAGGGTAGCATTTCCGTATAAAAGGCGTAATGGCGTGTAGACGGTGTTCATTTGATTACTGTGCTGTGTGAATATTCACATCAAAGGCTGAACAATAAAGGGGAAACCCTGTCCAAATAGTTAATATTTGGTATATTTGGTACTTTCTTACCCAAATCTCTCCTTGCATTTTACACTAGCTTATTAATTAAATAACTACATATTATGTATATAGTATAATTCAAACTAATAGTATCATTTAAGGGGAACAACAAATAGTTATTGACACTTATTTCCATCCAAATATCGGTGCTAAGAAAATTTTGAAGATTTTGAATCAAATATTAAATGTGTCTACATAACATCAGCTATTAAAAGTTCCAATACCATGCTTGGGCTCTCTGTTTTAGGGGAATATATGGTATGTCAGCCATGCTTGTTCAAGACACATTGGAGAGTTTCATATATCGGTAATCTCAACGTGTACACTTTTATACGATATCCTCCTTCATCACGAGTACGTGGTAGTTGTAGAATATCCACATTTGGTTCAATAAACTGCCTAAACTAGTAAAACAGGAGTGCATTAGCCATTTAACAACTTGTGGTTACTTTTTAGAATGTAGTCAGTGAATCGTGTTTACTTATTCAGATTCTTCATATCGTTATACTAATATATCTGTCATCATAACCTAAAGAATTCTGTTATTATTTTCAGAATTCTTAAGGCGTTATTGAAAGTTTTTTACAAATTAATGTCATAATTATATTAATAGTTTTATTAATATAAAAGAGTCTAATCGGGTTTTTCAAGTAATATTTTGCGTAGCCAGATGAAAATTTTTGAATTTGCTCCCATTTAGTTGTTCCTACACTCTCTGGGCAGACTGTACTGTGACTGCAACCATAAATTAAGAATTAATTAATTTTCGCTAACATGGTCGAAAGGTTTTTAACACCTGCCTTTAGGGCTTCGCTAGGTTCAGTTATAATCGCATTAATGCAGGCGCCGACGTCATACAGATAGTATTCACAACACTTTCATATCTATTTATCCTGATGTATAACGTTGTTCATATATTCTAGTAGGTTTGGCACTAATTATTATTTATGGTTTGAATGTCTGACGTTAATTTAGAAAAGAATACAGCAATATTTGGGTCCTTCTCTCGTACTCGTATAACTGGCGTTAAGAAGTATGTTCGTCCCCTTTATAGAAAATGTATTTATTCGAATATTTATATTTTTTGTATGATACAATATTTATGAAATTGTGAAATGCGCTTAGTTTTGATGTTTGCTTGTCTGTTTGTTTCTTTTTCACGACTTTTTATTCTGCTGAATATGAATGGAAAGCTAGTGTGTGATAGACGTGCGAGCAAATACGCGTGCTTTGATTATGCACTCGACTCGTCTACGTGTACTTATGGCGCGACGACTTTCTTCACTTCTGAAAGTTCGTGTACCTACAGACGATGATTCAATAAAAGAAATAAAAAGCCTTTATTTCTACCGTTGTAGTTGTTAAGAAATAAAAATATATACGCAATTTATATATCAAACAATGGAAGCCCCTTAAGACTTTACAATTTTCCGTGTCTCCAGCTGTTCTTCACCCGTTTTTTCCACATCTATACGTGAAAATATCTTCCCTCCTTTTTCTAGACATATAGTTTTCTTTTTTCCCATCCCTGGGTATCCATTCGCAGATTTTCTGAAGGTCTCCCACGTCTATCACTCGCTTAAGACATTTCTAAAACAAGCAGATAAATAATATTAATAAATTCGCTCTAATAACAAAGCTTCCAAAATTACAAATTGCAACCTGAGTGCGATGTTATTTCGAGAACTCACAACGGAGCCGTCGGCCTACTAAATTACGCAGTTCGGTTCGCATTCAACGCAGAATTGTGAAGTGGATGGAGGAGAGTGCCAGCGTCCGTTATCGGCTATGAGACAAGTGCCCTCTCAACACTCACTCGCTAAATGAAACATTACCGACTAATATGTTTACTATCGGTCCAAGATAAAGGCACTCGAAATGCTTTAGATAAGCCATCGGTGGAATGACACTGGTTCTCGATAGCAAAACGGTACGGAACTAGCTTGAAAATGCGATATCTATTTGCTCGAAAACTTTTTTATGGACTGTCACGTTGAATATTTTTTGCACTTTATTCCTCTGAAGTGTTATTTATATTCATGCTGGAATCATTATCTTGATTACAGGTCTTAGTGCCGGCTCGGTCGGTGTGATACCACGCTCTCACAGAATATCGGCGTAAAACGGTTAGCCTTGAACTAATCGCGTTTCGTGCGCTGAATAAGAGTGCCAATGGCCCACTTCCCCTTTCCCCTAATCCATTCTATTATTCCATCTCTCCTATCCCATCCCTTCTCATCCGAGCGTTAGCGTGTTGCGTTTGGAGCGATCGCTCCGCTGCCCAGGGCCGGCTTTCCTACCTTTTCTACTCCATATCCCTCGTTTTGAGACCATTGGTACGCACGGGGGCCTTCCCCTTCGACCTCCCGACCTGGCGGAGACGGCATGGCTAGACATTTGTTCTCCACATAATTAACTCGGTAAAACGTGGCCGTACCAGCGTAAGTGACACATTTGCTGTTTGTCTGCTATGTCACGGACATGACACTGCCGCGGATGCGAAAGTTCCTGACACAGTTTTTCCGCGTGACTCCATTTCAAAATATTCATCTCCGTGACACGCAGTTCTTGCTTGTGTCGCTCAAGTTCAGGCTACGCTTCACTATCATACAAACGAGCAGGTCTAATGATAGATTTATATACCTGTCCTTTTAATTTAACCGGCATTTTGGGGTCACAAATGACACCTGTTATCTCACGCCACTTGGCCCAAGCTGCTGAGATACGGGCCCTGACGTCGTGGTTGATATCCCCGAACGAGCCAAGTACAGATCCCAAGTACTTAAACTGAACCGCGCGCTCGACCGTATCTTCGCCTATGCACACGGATGTCCGATCTGTTGTGTTGCAGGCCAAGTACCTCAGTCCAATCCCTTCTATTCCTTCCTAAAGACTGGCAACAATTTGACATCGCATCTGGCGTTGCAAACGTAACCACTTTTCAATATGTGGGTCCTTTCCCTGCTGCCAGCTTCGCAATAACAAATATTGTCAATCTACGCACTGAGAATGGTTCCCTAAAGGTGACCAACATCCATTGTTTTTGTCATTTCACTACGAAACCCACTAACATATGTATGAAATAGACCGCTTGTATGTTTTCCTGTTGCATCCTAATAGCCTTGAGGATGAACCGATTGATATTCTATTTGATATATTATAACGCTATCCACATACCTAGCATTTTTAAAGAACTTTTAAATTTTGGTCTTTGACATTAGAGTCAAGGAGAATAAAATAGAAGACAAGTACATAATCAAATAATAGAATGTAGATAACCTATGATAAATTCAGTTTCATATTTGTACATTGGGATAGTTGGATAAGATTGCATTTTGCAAATAGAAATATGGATTTCTTTGTAGTTTCTTCACAATTTAAGATCGTTTCCATTTTTAGTATACATCTTTTCACACCCCATACGGTGACAATTCACGATTCACGTTCGATTGGTATTCAAATTCTTTAAATTCTAAATCGTATTCCCGTAGTACCCGCGTCTATTGTTGCATCCAATGCATTCAAAAGAGATCCCTTTATGTCACATACTGGATGCAATTTACGCCAACCCACGCGAATTCTCAGCCCAAATGGAAATGCTGCAATAAAAGTTGTAGGTTCCACCTTGTTCCCCAATGCGGTGATATTTTCTCTGAATTTATGTGATTTGTTGATACTCAATGTGTTTATACTTGATGTTTTTTTTTTTTAAATTTCTAACCAATACAAACATTTTTATTAAATAAAATTGACCTTGGTAAGAATAAATTGTTTGATTGTATCAAAACATTTATCTTTGGTTTTTGATAACCTATATTTATACATAGCTACAATTTTCATAATTAGCAACATTAAAAATTTAAATCGGAACAGTAAAAACAAAAGTGAAGGACATGCATACTTACGGTCTTATTGATAGAGAGTTAAAGTAAGTTTGTACGCTTCTTTATGGTTCTTAATTCAAAACGCTTTTGTCATTTCATAAAAGAATCAAATTAACTTTTATTTCTATCTTAAATAACAAAATGTCTATTATCATATTAACCACATTTGTTTTTTGGAGATACGCTGAATGCTTTTTGTCCGGGAAGCCGGAAGGCAGGGGGAAACAAAAGCCTGACGACCATTACCGCTGTTGCCGGTCTATGATAAACAATGCGGTAGCAACACTCGAGGTAAGGTTGTCACTTCTCATTCATGTAATTGAGATGAAGTCAAGTGGAAAGGAAAAAGTGATTTATATTATTTATTTATATATATATATATATATATTTACTGTACTTTCCAAAAGCTTGTTTAAAATAATCATAAAAGTACCATAATAAAATATTTTTAGAAATATTGTTATGGCTTAACCCAAGCTTTCCAAATAAGATTAAATAAACCCTTATACACTATATTTAAACTTACGTTTGTAAATTCTAAAGTAAAGTGCGATGACTCCGTTCAATGAAATTAATTGATCAAATTTTTGTGCATTGATTTCAGTATAAAACAATAACCAATACATATACAAAATATGCTTAATTTTATATAGGATATTATGGATAAACGGTGTATACGTAGAAGTTTTAATTTTCATAAAGGCGAGGTTGTGTTGCATCACACACAAACCTTTTTGGGTTTAAGTGGTACTTCTTACTATTCTGTAATAACAGAATTCTGTAGTAATATTCTGTAACTCTTAATTTTTTTAATGTAGCATACTACATTTGTATTAGCCATATGTTAAAGAATTGGATCACGTAATAAGAGTGCCTTCTATGTGCCTTTCCTTCACACCTTTACAGCTCCTAATAATCCTCTCCTTATCCTATAATTCACCAATTAAAAATGCCGCGCCACCTAGCGGACGGCAGTCGTCGATCTCTTACGGCGGAACAATTACGTGCGCGTGCGCCACCCTATTGCTACCTTTAGTAAAGTGCTGTGCAATTATTAATAGACCAAAATCAAACTGTGTTGTGCTTCCTGGCGTCCGTCATCAGCATCAAGATAAATAATCTGTGAGTCCTCTCTTGTTTCCTATCCTCTGTCAATAGAGGGTTACTTGTATTTATTGCGTGATCCATTCTGCCATTTTTGCCAACGCGACGAGACTATTCAAAAAACCAGCGCGTAACTATATAACATTTAAAAAAAATTATGTATTGCACGGGAGTTTTTCCATGTACAGATGTATAAAATAGCTTATGCTATTATCTCGTCTACAACATATGTATTTATTGGGTTTTCGATACCGAAAGGTCCAAAAGAACTCTTATGATATCACGTCAGTATCCCTGGAACTACTAAAGTGAGAAATATGGAATTTGGCACAGTTACGGAAATATCATGTACGCGGGGAATATGATGATGGTGGCTGGGCGGTGAGTGTCGTGTAGGGCTCATTTGTAACTTAAAATTTTATATTTTTGGTGATTTCCATTACTGGCAAAATTATGAAGCCAATTCGGCCGTCGTGACATAGTTGCAATAGCAGATTTGTGATTATGGTTAATGAGTCACCATGTCCCTATGTAATTTATTTTAATCTCAGAAAACTTTCAACAGCTTTTAGTAAACAAGTGTAAAAATTTGTAAAGCAAAGTTTCTGCGAGAAGGCTTCTTATACGACGAAATATTTTCTAGACGAACATACCGAATGGGAATAATGCGATTGCTACCAAGCTCTTTGAGTAATTAGTCATACAAATTACTTTGTTAAATGTATGTATGAATGTCACGGCATTCTACACTTAATGACATTATCCGTCGGTCTCTTGTCACCGCCGGGGCACCAGCTGTTCTTGAACCAAATGGGCTATGCCGCGACGATGGTAAGAGACCAGATGGGATGTCGTTGGTGCCATGGAAGATGGGACGCCCACTAGTATGGGACGCAACTTGTGTCGATACTTTGGCGGCGTCCCATCTTCCAGACACAGCCGTGACAGCCGGGGCTGCTGCTGCACACCAGGAGGCCCTGAAACGTCGTTACGTATTTGTGGCTTTCGGGGTCGAGACCCTGGGGCCGTGGGGGCCTGGAGCTCATCACCTCTGCTGAGATCTCTCAACGCGTCTAATTGAGGTCTCGCGTGACCAAAAGGCTGGCTTACACCTAACCTAACCTAGGGCAACGAATTAGCGTTGCCATCCAACGCGGAAATGCGGCCGGCATTTTGGGCACGCTCCCCGCCGACAGCGATTTAGAGTCAATTTTTTATTTATAGATTTGTTATTTTGTAAGTATAGCTTTATTTATAGTATAGTTTAATTAATTTATTTTTAAGGTTTAAAAAAAATTAATAATACTTTGTTAAACCTTATATTAATTCAAAATACATAAAAAAAGATCACGAATCTATACCTACATAATGTTAAAGTACGTTGCTGGGGAGTTTGTTGCGCCGCTTCTTCTCCTCTCATACTAAGTGAAAATGCTTAGAAAGCGGTGGTAAACTCATGACAGTAAGTAATCGGTAAGATTTCGTTTTTGAAATAAATACGTTCATTTTCAGTTTAAATCCATAACGGAATGTCACTTATTCCTTGGAAGATGTGCCGGCCGCTTGTGTGGGACGCGACATGCGTCGACAATGGTACCGTCACATCTTCCAATGACTAAGTCAGAGGCAGGCAACGCTGCTTCAACAGCTGTGGATCTTTAAAGGCGCAAATATGGAATCCTAGAAAGAGGTTAAATATTTGTGCCGTTTGAAATTGAAACTTTAGGTCCATGGGGTCCATTGGCAAAGTTTCTTCAAAGAAATATTTAAGAAACTCTTTGATGCCACCCGTGATCAGATGGCTGGTGCGTATTTCGCGCAACGAAACAGCATTCTCATACAGCGTATCAATGCAGCCAGCCTTCTGGGCACGCTTCCCTCTGGCAGCGGTTTATTACATAATTTATATTAATTTATTTATAAGTTAGTTTATTTTTTATATTTAATTGTATTTTTTTTAAGTTTAGGAATTATATGTATAACCTATAATAACTAAATTTATTTAGTTGTAATTTCCATGTGTTATTTTGTGTTTTTTTACTTGACGAAGTGTACGAGTATAACATAAATTTACGATTACGTGCTACTACCATCTACGCCACTAATGCAATACATCCTCAATCAGAGGAAATACATTTAATGAAATAAACGCAGCAATTAAAGACCTTCGCAACAGCAACCCTAAATAAAGAAAATATATTTGGGCGCAGTGCGTGTACGGCGTTCGCAATTAATCTCTTCGCACAGACCGCTGTGTGCAAATAATCTGTTGCTTTCCAAGTCTCAAACACAACAGTACACGTCGACACCGTGTTTTCATTAGGTGGAGAACCTTTTGATTACTTAATTGCAGGTAACTGATGAACAAATTAAATAAAATAGATAAAACCATAATTCCAAGTGTGCTGTCAGAGCCTACTTCCGAAATAGACAAAGCTTTCTATTTTAATATTTTGAGTTTTTAAAATTTTCTCATCAGTAGTCCACAGAAATTTAGTAAATGTTGCCGAATGTGACTGATATGACCATGTAGACAAAAATCCGAACAACTTCTTATACGCATATTAAAAAGCTGAAGAGTTTGTTTGTTTGTTTGCTTGAACGCGCTAATCTCAGGAACTACTGGTCTGATTTGAAAAATTCTTTCAGTGTTAGATGGCCCATTTATCGAGGAAGGCTATAGGCTATAATTATATCATTACGCTAATACCAATCGGAGCTGAGCACCAATGAAGAATGTTTCAAAATCGGGGTTTTTTTAACTATGCCACGCGGACGAATTCGCGGGCAGAAGCTAGTAAACAAATAAATTGCAGGTGTTATTCATCAGGTTTCCGTAGCCATTTTATAAAAAACGGACTCAATTGGGACGTATTCATTCTATTCGACTTTCCTATGATAGTTTGCAAAAGTTTAATTAACTTCTGAGGTTTAGGGTTTCGTAGCCGTTTTGACAAAAATGGAATCCTTATAAAAGTCAAGACAGCTGAATTTGTATACCATACATTTATTACTGAGAAACCTCAAGGTCTATTCCACAACACAAACTATGAAAAATCTAGAAATTAAGGGTGGCTTTCGTACATTTAACTGAGGGATAATATTTTCAATGTATAGAATAGAATTTAATACTCTTTATTGATGTAACAATATTAGAGCTCTCCAACCTCTACCTCAACCTCTCAATAATAGAGACATCTATTATTGCTACATTAATGTACACATGAGTTAACAATCATTAAACTAGTACAATCGGCGGTCTTATCGCTAACAGCGATTTCTTCCAGACAACCTTCTGGAGATAATTTCACATTTTTAATAAAGGGTCGGTATTCAGTGCGCATAGTTACATATACAATCATATATACATATATTAATAATAAATAAAAAATACACATCTATTTTTATATACAAATATATGTACATAGAGTTACATACACGTCCATAAATTACTGTTTACAAATTTAGATAGTGATCTTTGAGGAGTTTATTGAAAGATGTAAGTGACTTTGCACTTTTGATGCTCATTGGTAATGCATTCCACAACCTGACAGCCTGCACAGTAAAAGATTACTGACAAAATTGCGTAGAAAGTATTGGCATCATTAGTCGCAGATTTGTTGATAATCTTAAGTCTTGTACTACTTTCTTGAAAGAACTCAAAGCGTAAGCTAAAAAATAGGAAGGCGTTTTTGGGCTAAAGGGTACATTATACAAAAGGGATAAGATATGAGCATTCCGGCGAAGGCGGATAGGAATCAGGAGAAGGATAGGAATGTATAGGCTTGTGAAATATCGTTAGTCAAATTATAAGTGTGGTGTGTGTTAATAGGTGGGTAGATATTCGCTTCCAAAGTGGTAAGAAATATATTTCCCTGTAACTTTTAATCTATGAGTTTTAAAAAAATTCAAGTTTGTCTAAGGCTTAAAATAGTTTTAGCAAAAACGGACTTAATTACAATCCGTTAAGTAGTTTAATAGAGATGAGGGGTATGTTTGATTAAATACTTTTTTAGGGTTCCGTTGCTCAATGACTAAAATTATTAATAAATAAAATTATCCGTGCAGGAACGGAGAAAGAATACAGTTTCCTGCGGCCGGGCGGCCTGTCGTAAGAGGCGACAAAACGACCCACAGCCAGGTGGTAGAGTATTTGCTCGACTGGATGGCGACCACCCCTGGTCTATAGTATGCCGCCATAACAACCTTGTGTTGTGTTCCGGCATTAGTGACCAGGTTCCAGTCGCCATTAAGAGTGCAGCAGCGCATTTGTAACACCTTTGGTGTTGCAAATGTCCATAGGCGATGGTAACCGCTTTCTATGAAGTGGGCCGTCTTCCTGTCTGCTGACTCCTGCAATAAAAAACATAAATTAAAATAAAACGAAAAATTAACTATTGAATAACTCACACCATTATTAGATAGATACATACATACAAAAACCAATTTTAAAATGAATAACCAATTAATGTAACCAATGATGGTAATAAACCCTTATTTTTAATGGCCTTGAAAAATGGAGGAGGTCCTCAATTCGTCGCAAAAATATTTATAAAATAATCGATTAAATTGTAGTTGTCGGTAGTCAAACATCTTAAAATATGTAAAAATCGCAAACTCGACACGTTTTGTAGGTAAATAAAAAAGAAAAATGCTATATGTGAAAATTTCTTATAAAAGCGTTATCGTACCAAAACATTAAAATTATAATGTATATATTATAGCAAAATTACTTATTATTATTATATCTCACATAATAGTTTCAAATTCCTTGTAAGCGTGCTTTACCGCGTTCACGTTGGGTATTAAACCTGGACTCTTAACCACTACCTATATCCTACTCCGTGCAGGAATGGAAAAAGAAGACTAATTCCTGCAGCCGGGCAGCCTGTCGTAAGAGGCGACAAAACAAACCACAGGTTGGGCATTAGGCCGACTGGATGGCGACCACCTCTGGTCTAGAATATGCCGCCATAACATCTTTGAGTTGTGTTCCGGCATTAGTGGACAGGTTCCAGTTTCTCCTACAAAGCACATTGGTAGCACCTCTGGTATTGCTAATGTCCATAGGCAACGGTAACCACTTTCCATCACAGTTGGACCGTCAGCCTGTCATCTGTGCTTCAGCAAAAAAAAACCCTATATTTTGTGTATAATACATAGAAACATATTAATCCCGTCTATTCTACTAACTGTATACTATGACAAAACGTGACGTTTTATTAATTGCAATGGCCATCATCCCGTCGACATTATACCGTAATGACTCTGGGGTGACATGCGATGCGATGCCAATTTGTTTCTCTCAACTCACCCCTAAAGGTTAAGTACACCCAATATTTTCATATATCACCTATTGTATGTTTGTAACGAATAAAATCAAAAACTACTGGACCGATTTCAAAAATTCTTTCACCATTAGAATGCTACATTTTCCTTGAATAACATTGGCTATATTTATTACACCCGGCAGATGACGCTGGAATCGAGTTTTAATTTTTTTATTTTTTCCAAGGCAGGACAACGTCCGATCATCATATTAATTAAGTTATGTAATAAAAACATTAGATTCTCATCTTTAAATATATATTTTTTTAATTCCTTGACTATAATTTATAAAGTCAACCTTATTTTAAATTATCGTGATCATCTGCATAGTTAAACTAGGTATAAGACTTCCAAATAATATACATGTAACTACAAAATGTACTTGAATAACGCTATGAAAACGACTTAATGGTACATTATACTAACGACTAAAACTTAGAGAATATCAATGAACTGTACTCTCTCGTTAATTACTTACGAAAACTTTGAAGACAAACATAATACGGCTTTCATCAAATTCCAATGCTCTAATTACCAAGCATCTGAGTTACGCCTTTAAAGTTAGAAGCAACGGTATTGTCGTTAGTGTTGTATATTAAAAAATTGTTTATTTTATTATTCATTTTAGGTATATGTATTGTGATATTTATACATACATACATATACAATTGACATGTGAAGATGAAGTTAATGATCTCGTTTTACGAAGAAGATACTATGTAGTCATTATTACTTTACTAACTGTAATATTATTTAAGGTTAGTAACATGAAATATACTAAAATTGGTAAACAATAGTTTTATAGATTTATTTAACGTTAAATATATTCCTAATATGTAATTACTGTTTCCTTGTGTGAGTGAAAGATTTCTTAGATTATTTTATAATTTTCGTGAAGAGCTAACCTTTGTGTTAGATTATATTTAGACAATTGCATCAAGTAATATCTTGTGTTCTGGTACAAATCCATGGGTACATTTTTTCCAATTTTAGTCAAAATTAGATCCAAAAGTCAAAGACACAAAGACTTATACTTAATAAACTAATGTTTATGTATTAGAAAGTAAACTTTTAAATAAATTTACTTCAATGTGTGTTACGTTTGTAGTACTAGTTTCAAATACTTTATGTGAACTTTTATTATTGTATTTATCATTCATTTTACAAATTAACAATTAAGACGATGACCACTGCCACCATACGATACTATACCAAAATTAGTCAGTACTGGCCCGAGTTTGTCAATAACAAATTGAGTATCACGTTCCTGTCCACTGAATAATGTTATTACATCCATTTTGACCTCGAAACTGACAGGCAGGTCGGATTTCGCAACGGGAAGCGTCGATTACTTGATATAATATGTGTTTAAGTATTTAATGTAATACACGTTACTAACTATACAATTGTGCATACTTTGTCATAGCGAATCGAAACTTTTTATTACAGGAGCCGAGTTGTTTTTTGGGGTTAGTCATTGATGGCCAGTTCATATATCTTACTATTCTTTCACTTGCCCTACCATCGGTTAAACTGTGATATTACTTGTTTTAACCGATAGTAAGGCAAATGTTTTAAGTTAATATAAATACAAAGATAATAGGAGCAAAATTAGTCTCAGCATAATGCTAGCCAACAAGAACTAGCGCTGTTCTTCCGCCTGAGACCATAAAGTGAAGTCACGGCGGACAATACAACACACATGACAACAACAATATAATGCAGTTTGAGAATGATAAATGAATTGCAGATTAAAAAACAATGTAATAAAGCAATAATTAAAATAAGACTTACATACGACAACACAAATAACATACAATATAAATTAACCAATTTAAATAAATTCCAAAATTCATATAGCACTTTTGTCATGTCTAAGATCGCATTATGCGCTTTGATGAGCATTACGAAATTTGTAATATTATGTAACAATGAAATTGAAGGTACATTTCTAATGGAAGGAATTATTTAATTATCTTGATCGTAAATAAGCAATAATTTTCCCCCATGAAAATATATACTTCTCTCTCAGTTTTCTTTTATTTAAAGTTGTGACCTTTACGAAGACTTTCTATCGCTGTCGTCTATAATCTGTTTTGTCTAAAATAAAGGTCGCGTTTACGAGCATTTCTATTTGATGATCTATCGAGTAATCTTTTTGGAAGCTTACTTCTCAGCAACATCGTTTTAACACTCACAGCGATCACGAAAGTCTTAAATATTACAAAGCTTTGTTGCCATTCCAAGTCAAATTCAAAAGTTTTTATTTAAAATAAGTTCCACGGGAGAACACTTTTTGAAGGTCATACATATAGGTTACAATTTAATTTTACTTCCCAGTCTATGTGTACCGCTTCGCAACGTGTTATTGCTGTTAAGGAGAAGAAGCGGCAAGATACTCCCCAGCAACATGTCTACCTAAAAATTGTTTTTCTTTATATTTCTTATTCTATTTTTATCTCAATACTAAAAGCGTTCCGGACTTACTCAAGCGAGACCATTCCAAAAATCCGTTCAATCGTGCTGAGTATGTAATTCGATAGAACGTCCAACACACCCATGTGCGTTCTGAAGTAGCCGCGCGTGGGGTTTTTAATTAATACCTACATACCGCAGGCAGACCGCGTACCGCCGCCGGGATATAAATCTTGGCTAATGTCCCTTTAGTCTGGTCAACACGCCCCATGTGTTTGTAGGCAACGGTAGACATTACCGAAATTCGCAACTGCTAAATGAACGCTAATGAAAATTTCCACCTGACCGCTATGAATCATTGCACTCGAAGCAGGGCGATAAGGTCATTACCATTCAAAAGCATACAATGAGTTAATGCTGCATTTCTTAGGTTCCTGTACATCCGACTATACATTTAAATTAATCTGTTTGTATGTTCACTTCTATGTGTCTGTCACAGCCTATTAGAAAACAAAAATAAAAACTTTCTCAAACTCGTCAAGTGGCAAGTGAAACACATTTGATTAATATGATATTATTATTTCTAAATTTAAGAGTAATTTAACCAAAATATACAAAACTTAGACGTTTACCGACCAAAAATGAGAAATGAAAATTTATGTAATTATGTATCACTTATCGTTTATTGAGAAAAGCGTGAAGATATTATCATTAATAAATCATTATAATGCGCTAATCATTATAAACTAGAGCAATATGACGTATATTTTAATACAAAAAATTGTGTGTGTGCAATTCAAACGCAGTAGAAGTGAAACAAAGTGTGATAAGGGGTGGGAGGGATTCTAAATTTCTGACGTCATATTTCATATATTATATCGTTATATTATATTTAAGCTTTAAAACACGAAATTTTAAGTATTAACGAAAAACTTTAAAACATTTCCAACTCTATCTGTATAAGCAGTGTTTAAATTATTAAATATAATGCATTCTATCACATTCTCTCTCAGACTTAGTCCTATACCTTTATGTGTTATCTCCTTTTAGGGTCGCTTTTTCTATTAAATGATTCTAAAGAAGTTTCACTTCAAAATAGCTTCTTAGTTTTACATTATTCAAAATAATGAAATAATTACAGATAAGGAAACCTGAAAGTAAATATAAAATGAAATGCAATCAATCAAGTTAATATTGCTTAGGTTAGAAGTATGTGTACTATGTGTTATTATTATTTGATTTTAAAATGAGTACGGAATTATCTGATACGTGTGTATGACTCGCGCTGACCGATTTAATTTAATTAATGACTTGTTTTGTTTGTTACAGAAATGCGACATTTCTGGAACCTCACTTGCAAGGTATAAGAAGGCGCGATAGCCGAAGTTCTGATAGTGATCACGATGAAAGATCGACAGAGGATGACGAACGGTCACTGCTCCGGAGTTCGCCGCGTACAAGACTACCGCCTCCTCCTCCTCCGCCGCCTGACGACGAGCCTCCCCCGTTGAAGCCTCGAGAGTTCTTCGAAAGACTCCAGAGTCAAGCTATGAGGGAAGCCCAAGAAAGGAAACAGAGAACAAGAGACTTATCCATTAAAGAACCAAGTCAACTCTTCAGGCCTCTCGACACAGAAGGCAGCTTAGGCGACAGCCTCAGTCAGGTAACTTTGCTTAAAATCGTTTGGTAACTTTACGAACTTTTAGACGTCCTAATGAACCGTTTCAATACTAAATTCTTGTTATTTTAAGTTTGAGACTTCGACTTACCTTAATACGGATTTCAAGAGGTAAACTTTGAAATTGTTGAAAACTAACTGCGTCCGCTTCTTCGTTTGCGGAGACCTTACCTATATCCCTTTCTTCTGAATATTCCAAGATACTCCATATACGAAAATTTATGATAAATGTTCATTGAAATCCGTTCAGACTTCTTTTGTTTGTTCGAGATAAACTATCAGACAGACTGACAGACCAAAAAAGACATTATTCTTTAATATCTCTTTAGCGCGTGTATAATGCTTGTTTTTATAAATATGTAGCAGTTCATTACAGGAATATGCACATTTAGCCAAACTAGTTAATCTACAACATTGGTAAAAGTCGCAGATGCCTTAGTCGCGGCATTAGAAAAAAATCATAAAGATCAACCCTTGGAATATGATGGCATACTGTAAATTAAAGGAAATGAGTAACTGAACACAATACTTACCGATATTCGAAACTACCATGTTGTTAATGAAACGGAAACATCAAACAAAATATTGCGCTCTGAATACTCATTCCCTTTATTGGTATGAAATTACATTTATTCGTTTATTTGTGTACAATTCGACGTTGCCGGATGGCAAAATGCATCGCTTCCTTCTATACCGAATCCATTACCATGAGAATGTGAGAGAGTAATGTTACATGAAAGCAATATTTTTCAATTCTCGATTCCAAATTAAATTTGCGGTTACATCAATAGAGGCCTATCGCTCTTAGAAGCATCTATTTTGATATTG
Source organism: Dendrolimus houi (assembly GCA_039645545.1). NCBI lineage: Eukaryota > Metazoa > Arthropoda > Insecta > Lepidoptera > Lasiocampidae > Dendrolimus > Dendrolimus houi. The sequence goes on from CM077132.1 coordinate 15,264,597, forward strand.
TGTTTGATGATGAAGGAGAATAAATCTTAAGCCCGTATTTTTAAACCAAAATCTTGACGAAAAGTTAGGTATGCAGTAGTATGAAATTTAAATAAAAGGCTTTTTTTCATTTCAGTCGGATATTTTGTCTGGGCACTTCACGGCCATTTCGGTTGGAAAGTGCCCGGTCAAAATATAATTCACGAACTTCTTGCGAAGCAAAACCTTCTGTAATACATACTGGCGTAAAAAGCGAAAACTTTATCTGCCTGTAAATAATTTTATACTGATAAGTGTAATTAATAATGCTTTTTCCTGCACCACCTATATTGTATCGCCTGATTAAATTTCTCTCATTTAGGTTGCCTGCAAGAGATCGCTTTGAGCGATAAGGCCGCCTATTGTATTGCCTAGAAATATTGTAAATGTGGTCTGCTTTTTGTAATTGTATATTTTGGTGTGCAATAAAATGTTCTCTCTCTCTCTCTCTCTCGCTCTCTCTAATAATGTCAAATTAAGGTAATTTGTAATATAGAACAAAACCTCTTTCAGATTGATTTGAATAAGGATGTAACAATTTCATGTCTAAAATCGTTCTGTTCTTATTAATAAAAGTACACTTTAAAATAGATTTATCCTATATGAAACAGATTTAACCTTTTCATAATGTCGACAGATACCTTATTGTTTTGAATTCCATTGTAGAGAAATAACCAGGAGACAATTTCCAATAAAAGTTTGCACTTCACTTATATTGCTTTGTGCTTGCAATAGAAAAATGCGGTTGCAAAAATTGCAACTCGAAACGAACTTTACTCCTTTCAATAGTTAAGAATACATCTGAATGTAGACTAGATACATATTGTTACGAGTTGCAGGACTCGAATTAAAATGCCGTTGGAATTATTATAGAGTTTATTAGAACTATACAAACACGTGTAACACAGGTACAAATATAACCGAACGCAACAAGTCCAAACGTAATGCAGTAGATCGTAATTCAATAACACGCGCAAAGTCCGTCACTAAATAGATTACCGAATGGACAGAAGTCTTGCTTCGCTCGTGGTTATCTGTCTGCCTCTTCCTCAATCGGGCCATTGCTTTATCCTACACAAATGCAAACATGTCTGCCCGGCAAGCGTCGACGCAATTTCCTAGAAATCGTAATCCACACACCTGCTAATGACTGCCATAAAAGATTACAATACACAATGGGCTGTTTTCTAATCACAAATTATATATAACACAAAGTAAACAAAAGAAGTCCAAATGCCGAAAGGTAATAAAATATGTTTCTACAGGTATGCAGGTGTGAATTTGTCTTTGTCGGCGACTAGGTCGTAAAAATATTGTTTTGAATTAAAAAATAGATACTAAAGTAATAAATTTAAGAAAATCATTACAATGAATTTACGGTTTTTTTTACTCCACTCTGTCTTCGGTATCTTTTGTTGTTAGTCCATTAGCTGGGACGGCCTCCTCCATGACCTGGAGTCAATATTTCTTTGATTACTGCTGCAAACGGGGCCTGGGGAAGGCGGTATGACTAAACATTTTATTCCCTTCATATCCAGCCGGTTTCCATTAACATTGCCGTACCTGTATAGGCGACTCTTGTAATTTGTCTACTACGTTACAGATATAAATAGGCTGCAGCGGGAACAAAAAATCCTAACGCGGTTCTTCTGTATGACTCATTAAGTCAAAAATATGAATATAAACAATCATAATTTAACTATATATAAATGTTAACGCTGAAAATAAATCCAACGTTTTTCTAAAATTCCTACTAGTTGAAATATTTATATTCTCATTTAAGCAATAGTCCGGAGCGAACGCTCTCTTCATTAAATAATTGGTTTAATTAACATACCTTATTAAATATTCATTTTACTCAAATGAATTTATTAGTAGTCCAGCTGTGAGAAGGGTTATATTTTTGTAGCATCTCTCATTATTCCGTAAGAAGTGTGTTTAATTTATTAAGTATTTAATAATTTTAGGAATACAATGATTATGTTATTTAATCAGAATTGCTACTGACTTATTTATAACTAGCTGTGCTCGCCACTTCTTTCGTACGAGGCTGGCTTATATTTGTACGTCTGAACCGTTTTATCCGTGCAGGAACGGAGAAAGAATACAATTTCTTGCGGCCGGGCGGTCTGTTGTAAGAGGCGACAAAACAGCCCACAGCCAGATGGTAGAATATTTTATATATATTTGCCCATATGGATGGCTACCACCCCTGGTCTAGAGTATGCCACCATAAAATAATTTTGTTTCGGTATTAGTGGCCTGGTTCCCGTATCCCTTAAGATAGCAGCAGCCTATTTGTAGCACGTTTGGTATTCCTAATGTTCATAGGCGATGGTAACCACTTTCCATCAAGTAGGCCTCTGCCTGTCTGCTGATCTCATGCAATAAAAAAACCCTGCAAGATATAGACTTAGATGAAAATTTAAGATAAAAAATCCTGTTTTTAATCGCTAACATTTTTAATAAAATTTGTTGAACTGTTTTTAAGCTTATTCTAGCCAAAGTTTCAAACAATATGACAAATTTAAAATGTAAAAACGGTCATATGCGTTTAGACATTATATAAATAGCAGATTCCATTAAAATTTTGTCAATTGAGATCACAGATACACGCTTAAATTTTATTTTTCTACTATATATAGGGTAAAATATACCATTCTAAACACAGCCCCCTCTAAAATCTTAATATCTTTATGGTTTTGTAGCCATACAACGGTATTAATAATAATATTCTATATAATATTAATATATGTGTTATAAATTGACAGGATGCTAATCACTGTGGGGGTTTACTAACAATGTTATAGGTTTCCCTAGATTAGATAAAGACATAATCAGATATATTTAAAACGAGTAAAAGTAAATATTCACATTGTAACAATGTTTATTTAAAAAAACACATTCGGTACATAATTGGCTGTTGTTTTGAACAATATTAGCGTACAAAACCTGTCGGCTCGTAACAGGGTAGCAGACGGTGACAGGAGTACTCTCGAGGTGTAAAAGTTCTCAGTCAATTGCGGGTGTGCCTTTGTACCTTATACGTACGTACATACTTATACTTTGTACTTTATACCTTCCAACCCCTTCCATTGTCGTCGTCCAATCGTTTCGCGGAAAACGATATAAATAAAAGGTATTGACTGTCCTTCAATATCTTAAGCTACTACTTCAACTGGGATAATGTTATAGTTATTGACCGTTTAATGCAGATTTAGCAATGAGTTCAATGCGATACAATATTGTTAATAATTCTTAATGACAGTAAATGACAGATAAAGTATGTATATAAACTAATGTAGCTTTTCATTAACAGCGTTATTTTTAACTCTATAAATAAGGTTGCATTTCGCTACAGTATATAACTATAACATTATCGCAAGTGAAGCCCGTACATTAAGAACAAGAAAGAAAACTATTTCACGTTGATGTATTGTATAAAGCCGATATTAGACGGTTCATACATTATATCTTTCAATTTGGATGAAGCAACCAAAGTGATGCATCTAATCATAAAATGGAGTCATTCAATGTCATTGAATGGCGTCGTGTCCTTTCAGTTATGAACCTTTCAACCAAAATTATGTAATTTTGTTGATCTGACTAATATCAGTATAAGGCAAATTTCATTATGTACTAGTGTGTCTGCAGTTTAGTGTAAACATTAAACAAGTGTATATTGAATAAAAAAACATGAAAAGCAAGAGAAAAATAACCGGTGACTCCATTCACTCATGTAAGGTTTAAAAACTTCACTGTCTTATTTTTTAATGGGCGGTTATTATCCTTGTATTCTTTTTTTGTTTGATGAAACAGACATTCAAACGAACTCACTTTCAATTTACATCTTAATATAGACTGTTAATCTTCATAGTAATATACATGGTCTTGAGATAAGAATTCTTGAACACTCATGATGTTAAGTCTTCTTTAAATCATTTCTCTCGAGTAGGCGAAGGTTTTCGAGAACTTTTCTCTTGCACACCTTAGATACTTGGAATATTTGATGTTTTCCGTGAGCACTAACTACCATATAGATTTTTTTTTAAAGGTGTCGTTAAATTTCTGCGAGGCCGGCAGCAGGTCGGGGCATCTCTGGTGTTACAAATATCCATAAGCAACAGTAACCGGAAAGTTAGACGTGGTAGAGCCAAGCTGGAATCATTATTTTGATTATAGCTCTTAGGGCCGGCTCGATCGGCGTGATACCACGCTCTCACAGAATATCGGCGTGAAACGGTTAGCCTTGACCTAATTGTGTTTCCTGCGAAGAGTGAGAGTGCCGATGTCCCACTTCCCCTTCAACTTATGAGGATAGGATAGGATGTGATAGAGAAGAGAGGATAGAGGAATCATTCCTCCTGTCTGCTCGCTCTATCCTATCTATATGCCATTCCTCCTATCCTATCCTTAAGGTACGCTTGGCTCCTGTTGGGTTATTTACAAACGTCGGAAACGTTTCCGTGTAAGAACGGAAAGCTCTCGAACGAATCAATTTGCAATCCTACGGAACGTGAAACGAACACATTCGAGATTGTGTTTCCTATAGGATTTCTTAATAGCGTTTCACGTTCCGTCGGATTGCAAATTGGTTTGTTCGAGAGCTTTCCGTTCTTAAATGGAAACGTTTCCGAAGTTTGTGAATAAGCCTGCAACCGTCTACAGACGACGGTAACCGCTTTCCATTAGATAGGCCATCTGCCTATTTTTTAGCTACTAAACTAAAGCAATAAAAAAGACTGAGGTATTAATATTCAAACAACAAATTACATACCGCCGTTACATCCATACTTTCACGTATCACCCTGTCATTTTGCACACCACAAATACCTATATTGCGCAAAGGGGTGTTTAAAGGCTTAATACCCATTACACGACACTCGCTGGCCCATTGGGCGGACGATTAACCCATGAATTAGACTTAGGACGAAGTAAACTGCACTTTGCGGCACATAATGACATGTGCGGTGACTTTACAATTTTGGGCATACCCATCGCGGTTACGTTCATTGAATTTAATGAGTGCCTCTAATTACAGGGGGATTTTGAATCCTTTGTGTGGAGATATTTGAAGGGAGCTTTTTTCTTGTTTTCGTATCTCTGAGAGTGTTCGAGAGTTTAATAACAATTAAATGTTAGAAAATTAACTTGTACCTCCCATAGTATTTTCTGAAGTTTTTGCTACTAGTACGAGTAAATAATGACCATAAACAAAAATTAAAACTAAATAATTAAAATGAACAAGTTGGCCGTAGATGAAATAAAACTTTAACAATACACATCGACACTTGACATCTTTTCATATCTTCAGTGATGACGGCTATTGAAAAGTGGCCGAAAGGTCGAAATAATAAAAAAATATATATATATATATGTGTGTGTGTGTGTGTGTGTGTGTGTGTGTGTGTGTGTGTGTGTGTGTGTGTGTGTGGTTTTAAGCGCGGTATTTTATATATATAAAAAAACCGTTATAACGTAGTTTATTTATATTTAGCTCTCAGTTTGAATCATATTAAATAACATTTCCGCTTAATGGAGCAATAGAGGAATTTATAATCAAATTCGTATCTAAATTTATTAACATTTGCATGGAAGATGCTGTGTTTGCCATGTATAAATAGGCTGAAAAAAATATGTCTAAGACTTTATTGAATGCAAAGATTGTAAATATATTTTTTGTGATTATAAAGAAATCTTTTGTTCATTATGACATTAGTCCAATTGAGTTGCTTCACAACAGCCTGCCGTCGCTTTCTTGATTGACCAGGAGGTGTCGCTCCACGAAAATTAGGCTCGATTCATACTATGACGCCGTTCACGGTTCAATCTCGCTCCAGCCTCGGTCCGATCAAATCTCGCTATGTCCAACACTACTATTCTGGAGTTAACCAAAAGCGTACTGTCATTCCCGGTACAAGTCATGACAGTCAAATATTCTTTTCGACAAACCGGTACCGGCGCGATAACGAATCGAAACTAGAGCGATACGATAGTGAGAATTTTCTGGTTCTTTCTTGTTGAGGAATATTTGACTGGGACCGGGACCGGAGCGAGATTGAACGGTGAACGACATCAGTGTGTATCCAGCTTTATGTCGAAATTTTGTAGCGGCTTAGTCCATAAATCAGATACAGTACCTATTTTATCCTCTTACTGGTATGGTATATTCTCTATCAATTAACGCAAATCCCGCTTAAACCAAAGAGGAAGTGAAACTTTTACTGCGATAATTACTGTCATTGTCAACATGGTGCGATTTTATCGTTCGAACCCCGCCATTTCTGTTCGTCGCGCCCTCTCACCGTCTGGGTGGACTTTAATCGGTGCAGATTAAAAAATATACGAAACGATCCCTGGTTCAATTTGCATTCGTCGACCCGAGTGCTGCATGTTGCCTGCATTTAGTACAACAATAGGCAGGATGGATGCGCTCGTTATAATTACGTTTCACATTCATTGTGCAAAGATTTTAGTAAAACATTGTTTCAAACACCATTTAAGTGAAGAATATTTTGACAGAAAGCAGCAGAAATAATAATGGAAGGGAGAGTAACTGATGTGATAAATATGACTGAATCGTTTTAATTTAGGTGTTTTTGTGGGAATTTCGACAGGGCCAGCCTGGATAAGACTGCTTTGTTAGCTAATTCATTATTTGAATTTACTTCTTATGCATGTAGGGGATGATGGGTCTGGCATGCCAAAGTGGCAAAAGTCCCAAAAAGTAAGGGACAAAATAATAGAAAACAGTAGAAATTAACCTTGACACTAATGTTACAAAACAATTCTTACGTAGGTAAATTACTTATTAATATTTATTAATGAATTATTTGGAATATGTAATTTATTTATGATTTTTTTTATTGCACGAGTACAGAAGACAGGCAGACAGCCCACCTGTTATCGTCGCCTGTAGACATGGAACGCCAAAGGTGCTACCAATGTGCGGCCACTTTCTAAAGGGAGACCGGAATCTTGTCACCAATGTCGAAACACAACGCAAGGTTGTTATGGCGGCATACTTTAGACCAGGGGTGGTAGTCCTCCAGTCGGGCAAATACCCTACCACCTGTCTGTGGGTTGTTCTGTCGACTCTTACGACAGGCAGCCTGGCCGCAAGAAATTGTATTCATTCATATTCCTGCGCGGATAAATGTAAATAATAATGTAATATTACATACATTATTATTTACATTACATACATATAAATATGTCTATACTTTATATAATACTAAAATATTTTATAAACAATATCGTTTTACCCCTTTTGTTTTAATACTTACGTGAGGAGGACATAGGCTCGTTAAAACAAAGTGTTTATTATTATTATACATAATACGATTATGAAAGATACTTTATTTTTAACTCACTGCGCCTATAATCCTTCTATAACTGTTATCTATAAGCGAGTAAAACGTCAAAATGTGAGAGAAGAATAACTTAAAATGCCATCTAGTTCATAGGATTTAGTAACTTTTGAGAGTTACGTTCTTTACTGGGCGAGTGTCATTTTGGTACATATATTCTTTTACCATGGTGTAATTGTATGAATAATAGTCATATCTTGAATCCTATTAACCCCCTAAATCAGTAAATCTACTGTGAGGTAGAATGCTGAAACTAGAAGAAATCTTATTAGAGTAAATTCACATAACTAAAAGAGAAACTACATACATGAAAATACAACACCTTGAAATAATTATCTAATTAAAAATACACAAAGCGTTCGTAACACGTAATTAGTAGGGCAGTGGAAGGAAGCGTGGACCGCATAAGTCAGATGTCAAGTCAATACCCCGTGCAGGACAAACGCACCCTTACCGAGGGGTCCAGCAATACCGGAACGACTGCATTATAAATACATACGGGCACAACAGGAAGTGTTTTGTACGATTTATGTACTGTTTGGATTAGGTTGCATATTTAACGGATCATTGTGAATGCAGTCGTATGTTTTATTTTTTTATGTACTACCATCGTACACAGTAAACTCTGAATTTAAGGTTCGCTTTTACAAGATAACAGGGAATATGACATTTGCTGTTTGTTGAAATGTGAATATTTAAACTCTACACTTATAATTTCCACTACCCTAGTTTAAGCCAAATTATAGTATTTGACTAACGACAAATATCGCAATCCTTGTGGTTCGAAAAGTCACATTTCACTAAATAGTAGAGATTCTTTCACACTTACATAATTGGAACCATTTTTTTTACTTTATTTACATCAAAACATACTTGAACTAGTACAATGAACAATTAATTAATGCTAGGTAGAATACAATATAAATAATAATATTGTATTCTATCTATAATCGAAGCGAAGTCAATGGGTAAGTTTCCCAGAAGACTGGGTACATTACCTTGCTGGATCGCTATACTAGTCTGTGGTCCGTGGCTATATTATACATTATTTTGAGAATATTTTTTTTAGTTTTATTTCTACCTAGGTTATATTTTATTGATATACCATAAGTAAAACTTCACAACAAAAAACTCATAATAATATAATACTTATAGCCAAATTAAACATAATATGTAGTAGAAAGTGAACTTAAGAATTCAAATAGGACGGGTTGCCGCCATTTTAAACATACTTAAAACTAAATATGTAAAAACTTGTAACAGAGCAATTAATTAAATAAACCCATGGGCAGTGTCGGGCCCGCTTGCACGAGTGACTCGAGCTCTAGAGCCGACTTATTGATTTTAAGCGGCCGCGTGAGTCATCTGTTGCAGTCGCCCCTCAGCATCCCTAACCGCAACGCTGTTTGCTCTCTTTGATTGAATTTCTAGGAACTAAAAGAGAGTTGTAATAAGAGAATCAATACATTCTTTGTACAAATCGAATACGGCTTATATTGTATCTTTAAAATAAAATTAAAGTAAATACTGTACAACACTTGCTGCCAAGGCATACGATACAAGTACGTCTATTTTATTATTATTAATAATTATTATTAATTTGTTCCAATAAAACTATTTAACATCTAATCCCCTAACATTGTTGTTCAAATACTGGTTTTAAATTATTATTATTGTTTATTTTTTTTCATTTCTATCCCAATCATTTGGAGTCGGCATAATATGTATTTTCCTTCCATTCTCCTCTACTCTAGCATACGTCATCTGTCGCATTACAAATCATCATGTCACACTTCACACCATCTCTTTTTGTCTACCACTTTGTATCCATCGCTCTTCCAGCTTAAAATCCTTTTTGTCACATGTCGTTCATCCTGCCCATACCTAATTAAATGCCCATACCATATTAATATTTTTCCTCTCAATAATTAATCAATTTATCTAAACCTTGAACATTAATCCTAATATATTTACAAACTTCAGCGCATGCTTAAATTAAAATGTTACGTATACTTATAAACTTACTAATTGTTATTCTGCAACTGAAATAACTGTCTAATGTTTTCTATTATTTAATAATAATAATAATAATCGTTATAAGCGATAAAGCCGCCCATTGTTTTAATGGAAATGTATTTATATTAAATGTCTAGGTTTAAGTTATGGTGAACAATAAAAAGTTTTAATTCATCATTCATTCATAATCGGCAGACAAACACACATATAGTATACTAGCTGCGCCCCGCGGTCTCACCCGCGTGGTGATGGAAAATTGTTATATTTTGTATAATTTAGAATATACCTTTATGAATTCTAGCCTATATGTTATTATGATGTGTAAGCTATATAACTGTAAAGTTTCTTCAAAATCCATTCAGTAGTTTTTGCGTGAAAGAGTAACAAACATACATCTATACTTACAAACTTTCGCATTTATAATATATATTGTATATCCCCAAATTAAGCAAGTTACGGTTGTGTTTTGAGTAATATACAACGGATTGCCCTGGGGCCGATCCTAGATACCCAGACCATAGTAAATAGCGGAGAAAATTCCTTTCCGAAATTTACCATACCATGAATTGGACCCGGAGCCTCTGCGTTGCAGTGAGGTAAGCCGGCAAAGACTTAGCCCGCTCAACCACAAAGGCCACCAAATTATTCTGTTATTAAATGTAATTAATGTACTCTTCTTCACTACTAGCAGTGCAAAAGTTGTTTATTATAATTTTTTCCTTTTTTCTTCACGGTTTTCTTAATGGACCGATTATCATAACATTTCGTACTCCACTAATTTTATTCTGACAAATGAAATATACTCCATGGTATGCTGTGTTGAAGTTTACGCAAGTTTCAGAGTAAAAATCTCTAATTTTCTATTATTAAAAAAAATATTAATCAGAATAGTCAATGGTTGGCGCAATTCACCCTTTATTTACATATTATTGTACCACTATAACACCACTCTTCTTGGCATCGTATCAGTTATTTTTTGTTGGTGTCTGTATTCGATTGCACCTCGTTAAAAACTTTTTTCCGACGTTACGGTGACAAAGGTTTGTTGGGAAAATAATGAAAAGTTTTTAGACTAATTTTTATCTTTTTTGCGACTGCAACTCTGCAATGAATATAATTTTTGTTATTTTGTTATCATGTTTATTCCTCTATTGTTGATGTCTGATTAATTGATTCTATTCGAATATTGTAGGAAAATTGAGTAATTAGATATTTACACATTCAATCATAGTTTTATAATCAAAGCTGCTGATAATGTAAAAAATCTTCCTACATACATCTACAATCTACACATACGTAACAATACATAGTATACATACTTTTACATATTTTGTAGAAAGTATAGGTATATTTTTTCTGTAAAATATGTAAAAAGTTATTATAACTCTTATATTTAATTGTCAAACAAATTATATTCAATAGGTAAGCATTTTATTTAAAAATGTATTATTTGTTATTTTTTGAAAAGAACACAGGGTCTATTATATCGGTCTTGTTCATATTGAGTTAGAGTAAGTTTGAAGGCTACTTTAAGAATCATAAAGAATCCTTCAAACTTACTCTAACTCAATATGAATTAATGTCTTATCCATAAGACCGTAGTTACTTATATATAAGTACAAAATAGATTAGTTTGTTTATTTCATCTTCACGCCCATGAATGACCAATATTATTCCAAAAAATTTGGCTAACTTTTTGTTACAAAAAACTTAAGACTTTCAAATGAAACCGCGTAAAGTAAATATGTTACAAAATTATGAATATTGCATATAAATTATTTTAATCAATTAACTAAAAAGCTACGGTTTTTGAAAAACAAAGTATGATATACTTGTTTCATCTTATCTTCATTAACCAAATATCCCAAGTAACTTTTTACGCAATTAAAACTTCCCTATTCTGTAAGTCTGGTCGCAGGTGCTCGTCGTTTACGGCTAAAACGTACCTTCTATTAAGGAGTTCTGCACACGTGCTACCACTTCGCACTTAGTTCGAAAGTCGTGCAGAAGTATACTGTTATGGCACTCGGTATTTACTAGACTCCTATTCTGTGGAGATTTCCTCTTACATGCACATATTAAAGAATAATAATATATATATAACGTTATGTTTTGCGGTTTTTAATTGGTTAATAATTTAATTAATGTTAGTAAATTTTTTTTATTAATATTTTGAGATTTTTACTAAAGAATGTATTTTTATGCAAGTATGTTTGTTAAAAAAAATTTGTAATAAATAAATACATCTATTAAAAATAATTATTAATCTATTCATAAAAATTATAACATACACAACATTGTAGGACTATATATTAAAAAAGATTATCTACATATTTATACGATACAATATAAGTATAAAAGTCCGATTACGTTTAAAGGTCTATATCTAATTTATTTATCCCTTAGCCATTTTGGCAAAATTGGAATCCTTACTATATATAATTGTCATGTCCATCCGTCTTGTATGTATTTTGACGATTTTAGTAACCTAGCTTGGTAGTGTCTTGAAGTAATTTATTTGTATGTCAATGGGGCTCAATTTTTTATATTAAACATCTCGTATACCAAACACTTCTGCATGTAAAATAATTCTGATCGTTTGTAAAACGTATACGCGTTATCGGCAAGGTATCTTGTTTTACTGAGAATAACCGCGTTGTTGAAGATATTTACATGAGATTCAATGGCTGAGCGCATCTGGCTTTTAAGAGATTGCGATGTTTAGTGGTGATTTTAATATAGGTGTCGCCGTTGAATCTTGGAGGAACGACTGAACTTATCCCTTAGGTATTTTGAGGTAGTCTGCTTTATAAATAAATGATTATGCCTTGAATTATCCGCATTTGGCTTATGTGTTATTTTTAGGGTTCCGTAGCCATTTATGCAAAACTGGAAACTGTTTATCCGTCTGTCTTTGTATTGTCGTCACAGTCATTTTTCTACTAAATTACTGGATGTTGTTGTTATGTATATAGATGGAATATGACAGGTATATGACTACACTTACATGTAAAATTTCATACATTTGTTTATATGATGCTACACAATAGTGTAGTAAAATCGCGAAAGAACTAAAATTTGTCGATCATATATGTAAATGAGAGTTGAATTTTTTTTTCAATCTAAACACTAATAAGTATCATTACGATGTCTCCAACGAGCAGTGAGTCAAGTACAAAATTCTAATTTTACAAGTGAACGTGTCAAGGATAAATAGTTTGTATTTCTTTTTTATTTTATTATTTTTCCAGTTTGTGTTTTTATAACTAACTATCTCTGTGTATGATTCATTGGATATTAGAATAGTATTCCTAATTTATTAAGTTTCTGATATCTTGTAGTAGTAATTTGAAAACTAGCACTTTTTATTATGGTTCTAAATTCAGTTAATTGTATTAAAAGTATGAAGACGTTTCGACTAATAAAAGGTTGGACGCGGGTTTGGAAATTTTCGTGCGCTGTACTCTGGTGTATGTATTTTGTGCTAATTCACCTGTGCATATTCGCCTAACGTATATAGGAATACTGTAGTTACCCTCAGTATACCTCGTACGGAAAACGTAAAAGTCTCAACTTGCACCAGCATACGCCAAATTATCTTCGAAACTATTCGTGATTTTCAACATTTTGTGATCTAGATCTTCTGATGACCAAACCCATCAAAAAGTAAAAATACGTAAAATTGTTAGTTAGTTGACTCACTATACGTAGGGGCCATCGAATTTACAAACATGCCACAGTTGTCCAAATCCCGTGCGAACGAAGTAGCGGGTAACAAAACACTAATAAAGAGGTCATAGATGCAATAAAAACACTAACAACTAAGGTACGTATCTAACTCATGGAATAATGGTCTTCCGTAACATAGAAATCCATAATGGATGGTCCCATATTGCCATCTCACAAGAAAACTAATTGCACTTCCAACTTTCCGCATAAATCCCAAGCTGCGTATTTAAGGTGGTGTGATATTTGGAAACGCGGTTCCGAGCTATTGTACTCTAGAATTTAACACCTTAACAGCCAACGGATGCCTGCGAGGCCTTTGTGCCGCATGATTCATGGCAGTTATTATTGTAGCCGATCGTCGAATTAATTTCCCGTACAGATAGTCGCGCTTCCCGTGTTGAAGAAGCTTGATATATAACATACAATTTGTGCGTTCGTGTATACACGGCTGATATCAAAAAGTAAGAAGACAAAGTCTGAAATTAAAAAGTTGTTACTACCTGTAATATCATGTCTGTTTGCCTAGGACTTTTTAGATATACAACTTCATGCCGGTTTTTAGGAACTTCGGCTCCATAAGCTGCGGGAAACTTTATATTTTTTTGAGACAAATAAGCTTTGTTCGTAGCAGATTAAACCTCATTGTTTCGGGGAGGCTTAAAGAGGCCGCTTCTGGAGATTCACTAAGTAAAATTGACACGAATTTAGGCGATCGCTTTAGACCCCCTGGACTAAATTTTATTACAATCTGACCAAAACATTAAAGAAAGAACTAATAAACATCCTAACTTGTTTTTATATATTATTTTATGGCGAAGCTGGCGTTCATGAAAAGTGGTGACTGTCGCCTATAGAAGCCAACGTGTTGCCAGCCTTTTAGTATGGGATAGAGAGGATGAGATAGGGAGATGTTATAGAGGGATCAGACATGAGGAATGGGATAGAGGGGATGACATATAGGATTGGAATCGGGAGATGGGATATGGAGGATTGGATAAGGGGAGGGGGAGGAAGTGGTCCATCGGAACTGTCACTCGTAGCACAAAATTCGACAAGCTAAAAGCTAACCGTTTCACGCCGATATTCTGTAAGAACCAGTTATCACACCGATCGAGCCCGCCCTAAAGAACTATAATCAAGATTATGATTTGAGCATGGCTCTACCACGTATAGGAATATAAATGAATACTGGATGATTACCTATAATATCACATGATAAAGAACTTAAAATCTGTCGTGTAACAATCCCCAAATAGTCGTGTTATGGCAGCCGCGAATTGTTGAAATTTAATTTTATCACGTCATTTGTTTCAGAGACCAATAAATTAATTTCATTGCATTGTTTAATCTGTGGTATTTAATATTCTGTTTCGCTAATGTCCCTTGTGGTAGGTTTCTCGACGTCTGGTTTTTGAATTTAGAATTATTAAGAATATTTCATCGCTAGAGAATAAACAACAGGCTGACTGACCTAATGGTAGAAAAGGGTTACTTTCACCTATGGATTATTTCAATACCAATGCGTTGCTCGGTGTTGGGAGATAGCCTTCCAAACGGGCAAATGCCCTACCGAGATGTAGATTGTTTAGTTGCCTCTTACGGCAGGCCACCCCACTACAGGAATTAGTCATCATCATCATCCGAGTGTTAAATCCCGGTTGTGTTCGGAGCGTTCACTCTGACGCCCAGGGTCCGATTTCCTACTTTTTCTACTCCACTTCGCGCGGTCTTAAGCATCCCCTGTTTTGAGACCATTGGTACGCATATCATCCTTCACAACGTCAAGCCAACATTTCTTGGGCCTTCCCCTTCGACCGGGACCTGGCGGAGACGGCAAGGCTAGACATTTGTTCTCCACATAATTAGCCGGTCTCCGTAAAACGTGGCCGTACCAGCGTAAGCGACATTTTTGCTGTTTGTCTGCTATATCACGGACATGATACTGCCGCGGATGCGAGAGTTCCTGACACAGTTTTTCCGCGTTTCTCCATTTCAACATATTCATCTCCGTGACACGCAGTTCTTGCTTTTGTCGCTCAAGTACAGGCCACGCTTCACTGCCATACAAAAGCGCTACAGGAATTAATATTTATTCTTAATCCCTTCATGCACGGAAATTAATAAAGAAAAAATAAGGTTAAAATAGGCTTAGGACCGATTTTTCAATCACCAGATAATAGGTATTCTATAGAATAAAACACAACATGGGAAAATTATATGCATGAATAAAACAGTTGAATTGTTTCACTTTTGAATTTAGTCAGGATATAATTTATTCGATTGATAACTTTTATCTGATGATTGGAAATTCGGCCCTTGCTTAAACTACGTTACGCACTTTAGTAAACTATAAAAACCAGCAGTACCTGCCACTTCATTCACGCGGAAGATTTTATTTATATATTTTGAAGCCCGCAACTTATCAAATTGCTTGTTAAAATTGCTGTTTTATTCCCTAAAATTTCATTCAAATCCGTTGAGTCACTTTGTAACATATTCGAGACAAACTTGCAGAATTAATGACCAATACTCTATCAATAGTCACTTCTCACTTATGATTTAACATCATATAAATTAGTAAATAGTTTTCATGTAAATCTATGTATTTGTTTTGTAACAGGCACACAATTTAATTTAATTTATTGGTATTATAATATTATGCAAACCCGCTTTCAAATTTATAAATAGAAATAAAGACAAAGCGATAGAATATGACTGTGAATGTACAAGAAAAATATTTTCTTTTTATATTTACTAGGTAATTATAGCGAAGAGTCGACTGGGGAAGCCAAGCAAATTAATCCGCTTAGAGTTTCTGAAGGCGGCCATCATTAATACTAGTGACGGCACAATACTATAAAGGGAATAAATAATGAAAATCCTGTCTTTGAGAAAACTTATTAAATAGCAATCAATGCTGATGGTAATATAATAAAATATTTGGTGGCAAATAATATTTAATTACTTACAACGAAAATTAATATTACAATGCAATTTAATGCTGCAATTGTGTCACTTATTTCATCGTAGGAGTATAATAATAAAATTAACGGGTTTTACGTATCGGCAATCTTCATCGAAACTTACAGCGTTTTCCTTCAGTGTCGTCAATGTTAATTATAATAATACACATATTTAAGCATGGGAAACTGCCTAAGTATCGCGTACTTGTCCAGGAGTCGAATTCACAACTTTAAAATGAAATACGAACGTCATATAGTAAATCTATCTATCTATACTATAATAAATCTGTAAATGGTTCGAGTTTCTACAATGCGTTTAAAAATGTGAAAAAAATCAGGGAGGATGATTCGGACTAGAAAGGAGATTCCGAAAATGTAATTTTTAGAATATTTGTCTGTCTGTCAGTCTGTCTGTCTATTAGAGCATCGCAAGCACTACGGCATTAAATTAAACTCGACATAGAGCTAGCTTACACCCCGGGGCGTATTTTAGGATACATTTTATCCCGATAAATGAAGTCGATTCTTTAGAATAGACGGATTAGCAAAATAGATGGTTTTTCAATTCACTAATAAATACCTGCGTTGTCATAAACAACATGTCATTTATTGTATTACTTCAAATCAGGTTAGCTTCGACTCGCCTCTATGGTTTGCTGGGCAGTTGTGTAGATTATAATTTATGGACTCAGTTTCTTTTATTATTTATATGTAAAAACCAAATTAAGTTATTTTCTAAATAAAATAAAGCTACTGCTTGGGGTTTGACAACTGCAGGGCAAACTGCAGTAGTTTTATAAATAAAAAATAACTATTCGACAATACAGCATCATGCACCTAAATAACGTATTAGCTCGGTGCAGGGATTTTGTCTCAATGAACAAACTGCTCTCACCGACACTGAAATATGACTACACAAACAGCGAGGATTAAGCGTGAAATTACATTTCGTTTTGAGAACAAAGCAAAATAGCTTTCAAGAGATAATAATCAATGTTTAATACAATTTGTTAATGTTGTGACAGTGTGATGTTATAAGAATGGATAAGGTTAGAAGTGAATAGATAAGAGGACTTCCGAAAGTTACACCCGTGACTGACAAATTGAGAGGAAGAAAACTAAGGTGATATGGGCATGTATTGCGGAAGGATGAAAGTTACGTTACAAAAAGAAAATTAAACTGGAATATTGATGTGTACAAATGTAAAGATAGAAGATTGAGTAAAGGATGACATGACGATTTGTGGTGTGAGAGAGGACATATGTTAGAATACAGGAATATGGAAGGAAAAGACGTATTGTGAGGTGAAAGAAAAGAGAGAGAGATCTTACGAAAGTGATGTTGTTTCAAATTTCTTAACTTATTGGTTTTATAATGCGCAATTTGAAATGCGACTTTGTTAATGATGTTAAATATTGACAGATAACGTATGTATGTATGTATATACACTAATGTGGCTATGCGTTAACGACTTTATTTTTTATCGCTTTAAGTAACACGCATGCGACCACAGCCTAAAACTTTAACACTAACGCAGATGAAGCATCAGAGAAAAGAAATGACTAAAATAAAATACATGTTATTTCAAGACATGAAGGTATAATAGCGTTTGTGAAAAAATAAGAAATGTAATCTTACATTATCATAACAAGGAACACCGCGGGCTATTCCAAAATGCATATAAAGATCAGCGGAAAATTGAAGCCGGCAAGTGAAGCATATTTTTACAAACTTTATCTCGATACAGCCTTATATTAAGGGTAGCCGCATACTCAAAAGGGGTAGGTATAATAACATATCAAGAACGAAACATACGCAACTAAAAGGAAAATGGATGAGCGTGTATGAAATTGTTTGCCTTTGTAAGAGCCGCCGAACCTTTTGCGGACAAATCGGGTAATAATATTTCCGAGTTGGTGAACAAAGAACCTTCTTTCTGTTTGAAGTGTACATCGACTTGGATATTTGTTCCGGAATATTGGGCCCACACGCCAAAGTAACGTTTATTTGAAACATCTCGCGTATTGTCCATTTTGCGTGTCCCGACGCGTATTTTGTGTATACCGTATTATTTACCTTGTTTTCTTATATCAAGGATCATGAAAATGAAAATTAATGTGTTTATTTCAAAATAGTTACTTATTATTGAAACCATGATTCTACCGCCGTTTTCAAAGCAATTTCAGTTACTGTTAAAAGGAAGCGGCGCAACAAACTCCCCAGCAATATATTTTTTTAAGTCTAAGAATTTGCTGTTGATCAACGAAAACTACATCGAAATCGGCCCAGTAGTTTTTATGTCAATTCCGAACAAACAGACACGAAAACTAAAAAAGAATTGTATCGTGACTCTATTGTTTACATAGTCTATTTCAGTTTTTTTATTAGCTTCAATGTACAGACACGACATGTTTAGAATTTTATAGTATTATAAATATAGATTCCTGGTCTTTTGAATTGACTCATATTTCCACTAATGAGGTGTTTAATTAAAGTCGCTTTTTGTACTGCTGGTGTACAAGCCACATGTGACGCACCACTTGATGAAAAGTGGTTAACGTCGTCTATGGATAATTACAACAGCAAAGGTGCTGCTAATGTCCTACCGGCTTCAAAATGGGGTCTGTAAAAAGTGTATATTTCAAAAAGTGACAGGTGAAGCGTATAGCTTCACATGAAAACATTTACTGTGAGCTTTTTCAAAGAGGTTTTACTGTTTTCTCTAAGCGACTTTTAAATAATTTGGAGCTGATAAAAAAATGTCATGAAATAAAAATAAAGACAAGAAATTAAAACTGTCAGTTGTCTACATTGTTATTATAATGCCTGTGCTACACCTGGAATAATGATAGTGTTAGAGACAATTAAACATTATCAGATACCTCGTATATATACACTAATGTAGCTAAGCGTTAACGCATTATTTATTGACGCTATAAATTAGAGCATTTGGACACAGTCCCTAACATTAAGGCAGAGGCAATAGAGAGAGCCTCGCAAATAAAACAGTAGACGCGTATAAAATTCATTTACCCGCAAACACATAATCGTAAAACCTACTTCAACTTTTACATTAATTTTATACAGTGTCTACAATTAGGTATAAAGTCATAAAAGCTTTGCCGCACACACAGGCTCTATTCTGAGCCTCTAAGCTTCGAAACCGACTCTGTATGACTTGTTAATACATCCCTGTCATATATTTCGCGTTCCAATTAGCG
Source organism: Dendrolimus houi (assembly GCA_039645545.1). Taxonomy (NCBI): domain Eukaryota; kingdom Metazoa; phylum Arthropoda; class Insecta; order Lepidoptera; family Lasiocampidae; genus Dendrolimus; species Dendrolimus houi. The sequence goes on from CM077132.1 coordinate 15,283,915, forward strand.
AGGTATTTTCATCCTATGAAGTAATATTATGTAGATTGTAGGTGCTATAAAATGATTACCCACGTTGAATGTTGTACCTTGGGGTACCAAAGGGTTTGCTTAACCCCTTATTGTTATAATAAATTATTTTAGTTAAACCAACCTTACCGAAATATAAGCATAAACGTGAAACTTCATTTGTTTCAATGTTTGTTCCTTCTTCGCGGTCTTGGAAATGATACCCAGGATGAATATAGAATTTTTATCCCAAAAAACCTAATATTTTCTGCAAGACGGTTTGTGTTCGAAGTTTACGAGGAGTAAATCTAAATCAACCGATTATTTTAAAAATAAGGTATATATAGAAAAGTTCTATCAGTAAAATTTAGATTTTACTGATAGAACTTTTTAATATATATCTTATTTATAAATAAATTCCAAAAGTATGAAAAGTCTGACTATTGAGAGATTTGTGACCAGGGAAGAGTTTGCCAAGGTAAACCCAAATTCTAAGCCACGTAAAAATCTTTTAAGCGACTCAGACGCTATACCTACCCGCTACGATTTTCTAAGGTGGATAATACATTTCACATGATATCTCTTTTGCGATATTCCTTTTTTAACTTCACTGCAACAACAGAAAACCACCTTTTACGACGAATGCAGAATCTCTAGCAGGATGCAAGAAGACATGGGTGCCTTAGTCGTTAAATCATTGTTTTATGTATATAGTAAGGCCGTGGAAAGAGTACTGTCTTCCATGGTAAGGCATGAAAGAAACTACAATACAGAATCTTATTTTTTCAGAGCCGAGAAAGCCTCTCATCAGACGGTGAAGGTGCCCGAGGTGACTGTTCTTCAGTGGGCTCCTCGGGATCGTGTTCAGAGGAGCAGCCGCCATGCGATATCGGCCTGTTGGAGAGACTGATCAGAACACACCCCGTGTGGTTCCTACCTGGAATCCAGAGGGCAGGCGCTTTCCATTTATTGCAAGGCAAAGAAGAAGGGGTAAGGAGTATTTTGTATATTGCTAGGCTTGCGAGTTCGTCCACGCTTGACTTGAAATTCCCGCTGGATTCAAAGGGCACAAAGTACCACAGCATTTAAAAAGGAGTGCAAGCTATCGTTTTAGGATAACTGTGCTGAAAAAAAGCTAATTTTTATCCACCCGAACAACTACAAACCGCTCCCGGGAAAATTCCCGCAGGATTCCCGTAATAATAAATATCATCACACATTTTATAATATATAGTACAATGCACAAATTATCACATGTTAATAAAGTAAGTACTAGTCTAATTCTTACTAAAATGTTAGTTACGCTGAATTAAAATAATTTATTACCTAAAATTTGCTATCGAACAATGAAAAAATCACTTTGGAATTCGTTTTTTTTTCATTTGGCCTTTTTAAATAATTCCTAGAAGGATTCCCGTAGGCTTCTTAGAATAAAAAGTAGCGCAGATTTTAAGTCTAAGAATTTTCTGTCGATCAGCGAAAACCCCAATGAAATCGGCCTAGTAGTTTTTACGTGAATCCCGAACAAACAGACTAAATGACAAACAGATAAGAAATCTTTAAAAAATTGCATAGTGTTCTCCGTCGTTTATATAGATAGCTATTCCAGTTGTTTTTTGTAAATAGCTTCAATGTTACATAGCATGTTTAGAATTTTATTATATTATAGATGCTCTTTTGCTCCATTCGAGATTTTTTTATTAAACTTCCAAATGCTATTCTTAAAAGAGATGTCAAATGAAGTAATTTAAAGATTAAATTTAACCTCGCTTTAAAGTATTTGTTATCTCTCCAAAAAAATAGAGTAAAACGATTTTATAGAGTTCCTTCATGTTCTAAATGTCTATGGGTGACGGTAATCATTTTCTATATGATGACCGCTAGCCTGTCGGCTGATCTCCGGAGATAAATAGCTAGTTAACGAACCGAATTGATAAAATGTATACTTATCTTACATAATACATAATTAAAAACAAATTAGCTATTTAATTGAGTCTAAATACCTACTTGCTGGAGTATTGTACCTATATAACACATGCGTGTTGATATTTCAGAACTTCGTAGTGCGTCAATCGAGCCAACCTGATACAATGGCTATCAGCGTCCGACTTCCAGCAGACAAGGGTCCCTACATCGAGCATTACCTCATTCAAGCCTCTGGAGGCCGCATTGGTCTCGAGACGTCACACAACCGCTTTGATAATATACCCGAACTGATTGCACATTACTCTCAATGCTGGTAAGTTCAGTTATTTTGCTCAAGATTTTTCTTAATTATCACATTATAGCAGTTGAACATTGAATTAAACATCTTAAAGCTATTAAGTACCGTTTAGGTCTAAACACTATTTTAATATTGTGTCTCTCCATACTTCCATGCTTATGCCTACACGTAGTACTTAGAGTAATGTGTTTGTTGTAGGTTTATTTACTGTCTGGTAAATTAATCGATCATTATGCGATTTGGCACATCAGCACGCTATCAGATTTTATGGCCTCTCCAGATTAATCTACCTGATTTTGTAAACTAAAAAGAAAAGGCGTGTGTGCAGTTCGCACGCAGTAGAAGTGAAACTTCAGAGAATATGAGACTCACAGATAATTCTTCTCTAACTTTGATTAATATAAATAATTCCTTTAGCCTACATCCGTCAACATATTATAATTCAAAATAAACTTCTTAAGTATCACTTTAAATTTTTAACTCTTTTAATCTAAAAAATATTATTATCAGTTTTATTTCCGTCCAAATTGGACTTATGTTTAATCATCGGTCTTATTGACTCTCTAATCTGTGCTGCACCATATAAAACTCGTATCTCATTCTGTCGCAGGCTTATTCCTATAGATTTATGTGTTTGTCTCTTTTTAGTATCGTTTTTTCGTTTCATAGAGTTTCAATTCAAATCACAACGTTTCTAAAGAAGTTTCACTTGAAAACATTATACTGTAGGATGCTTAAAGAAACCATGCAAACACTGAAAAAGCTATTATGTTATTTATTATATGGCAACATAATTTTTAACAATTTAGACACTAAATTACTTTCAGATTACTATGGTCTGGGTATCTCGGATCAGTCTCAGAGTAGTTAGTTCCTTGTACGTGTATATTACCCATAACACAAGCATTAATTGCTTAGCTGGAGCATATACGATATGTGTTTGTCTGTCAATATTTATTTACATTTAAAATAGTATTTTCTTTACATACCTACCTACCCTTGAAATGTTCCAGTGACGAATTACCAGTGCAACTTCAACTTCCTCGAGCTCTTCGCGAGGCGAAAAGTAGACAACAGCTCAGTTCCTTGACACTCCTTGGCCAGGAGTTCTGGGGCTATCCAATGGCCAATCCGAAGAATAACCTTAATAATCCACTTTCGCCGTGTCAGTTGGCAAATGGTGTGGTACCAATGGCAGTAACACCATCCGATACTGGATCTAGTCTTAGCAGTTTTAATACCAGTAAGTTTTACTTAAAAAAAAACTTAGATGAAAAGATATTGTACATTTGACGAGTCGTTATAAAGATTCGCTTGAATCTACTGGTACTTAAACATGGTTAGTTTAGTGAGCCAAATAGGTCAACGACTAAAATCACAAGTTTTAGTAAAATTACACAAATTCTACTGCAGTACTTTTCGGGAAATTCTTACATACAAACTTACAAGTAGAAAAGTAAAGTCTATTTCGTAATCTATTTACACTGAGACCACTAGACAGACTTCTAAGAACAGCTGATTAAATTACGAAAAATATACTCTTCCTCTATCGCCCTTGGTGATATTATATGTGTATGCATGTGCCTAAATGTGACCTTTTTCATGTGAACTGATTTTTAAGAAAATTAGAAAATTTTCAATAAAGAAAAAGAATATAAGCTACTTTTAGTCTTAAAAAACCAAAGGATTCTTGCAGGATACATGGTTGAATTTACACGAGAAACCGCCTAAAATGCCCTAATATAAATTAAGTACTTACATATTGTATTTCAGGTACAAGGACAAATTCTAGAGAACACATTTTAAGCTTAGAGAAGGACCAGAACGTAGTGCTAAAAATGTCGCCAATAGACGCGTCGGGTTCCCCACCGAGTCAAAACCAAAACCTAAGTACGTTCAAAGGCAGAACTGCGCCCTCGCCACCAGCAAAGCCTAATGGCACTTTCGTTAGAGCACCGCGACCGACACCTCCAAATACATTAAACCTCATTTCCAGCACAGTGAGTATATGACAACATGTAGTTTTGCTATGCTTATCGATGTTGCTGTATTCGTTTAATTTTTTTATTAATAAAAGCTTCACCTATTTTCAGGCTCATATAACACATCCTCATACATTTCCCATCAGCCAACACGCAACATTCTCCCACGCTAAATGTCAAAATCACTCCCCCACCTCCTCCCCCTAGGTGGGCTAAACCACCGGTCACGAAAACCTTATCTCCTAAAGAAGCTACAGCTTTTAGTCCCATTAACAAACCATCACAGAATGGAAACATAACAGTCACTACAACGGTTACATTCTGTGTGAATAACACTCAAATTCACAACCATCAAATCAATGAGAGCATACAAACTGACAGGCTGCAATTAACGCTTGCATCTAACGCGATGAATAATAACGGTAACGCAGACACTGTGTTCAATATAGTGGAAGGCGCGAAAAATATTGCTGATTGTAACGGAGATATGCAGGTGAGGATTTAGTGACAATGCTTCTTTGTGAGAACAGTATGATATCTCGAAAAGTAATATAAATATATGTTTTTTTACATAGCTGCTGGTTGTTATTAAAAACATATTTTTAGATTAATAAAAAGTTAAAAGTCGTAACTAATATTAAAATGTGATATTTTTATATGAAAAACAACATTCACTGAGCGAATGGATAATAAAGGTATCACTTTTAAGGTTTTAAAGTTACTTTAGGCAAAAAAGACATTCTTCAAGATAACACGTAGTTCTTGCAAGGAGAGTAATAAATTGCTTGGTGTGTGTATTGGTGTGCTTGTTCGCATGATCTGTTTTAAATATTTTTACGCTTTATTTTAATACTAATAAAAAATATTGTAAAGAGCTAAACTTACTGACCAAATTCCTGTTTCTATATAGAACATGATGCACCGAATGTCACCAGAGGGAGAGTGCATCAATGCAATGACAGCTAGTTTACACGGAAGCTTTAAAAGGCAAATGACAGAACAAAATGTCGAACCAGCATCGCCAAACGAACCCCAATCTCAAACGAACACATCGGAATCCGGTGATCCTATTGCAAATAGTATTACAAAATCAAGCAATAGTTTTGCTCCAATGCAATTAGTTTCGCCGAACGGTACAAATTCTGTTACTAGCGGCATATTTTCTCCTACAAGTCAAATTAATTCGCCTGTCTCCAACGATACTATATCCTCGAAAAGCAGTGTCTTTTCACCATTAAGTCAAACAAACAAAAGTGAAATATTCTCGCCATTATCAAGAAGTTCTCCGTTATCAACTAAGAATGTGTTTTCACCTACTTCGAATCAGTCAATTCTTTCCCCAGTAATGGGGAAAGATAGAGAGAAAGTTTTATCTCCTAATACGAACACTGCAAGTACTACACCGTCTGGTAGATCAAGGAGGAGTAAACACTCCCTTCGCAAGGAGTCCAGACATTATCAGGTAAGTAAATTTGTTGTTTTGTATGTTCGATATGCAATGAATGGCAGGAATTATCACATTGTTATAGTCATCACTAACCGCACGACATTGAATAACTTATAAATAAACCCGCTGATCCTACAATAATATATGTTATTTACCTCAACAAATAATCGTACGTACTATGAAACAATTGTTTTACAAATTTTAGGAGTCAGATATACTAGAGTCGCCAGGCGTGTACTACAGGAGCTCTTTAATGGATAAAGTGTCGGACTATGAAGATATATGGGGTCCTGAAAGTAATAACTGTTCAACATTCAAACCTTTAAAATCTGAAAACGATAACTCGAGTAACGGATTAATGAAAAGCAAAAGACCAGACTTATTGCCGGATACATTACGTGAGTAGTTTTTTATTCTCAATTATTACCATGATTATATTAAGGTATATTTCAACACGATTTGTAATTAGTCAAAACATTTAAACCCAAGCACACTTTTTTACGTTAATAAAAATAACTTCGCATGCGTCTAAGTTTCCTTAAGTTTCAATTCGTGTTAAAAGAGACCTATATTTAGTAAAAGTTTTTTGTAAGTACGTATTATAGCTTGTAGAAAATATTCTATTAAAACGTAAATGACGGCCTCTTTGGTTGAGTGGGCTAATAAGTTTTTGCCGGCTTAGCTCACCGGAACGCAGAGGTCCCGGTTTCGATTTCTGGTGTGATATTATTCGTAAACGACCTTTACACCGTGATCCGTACTCCGTAGAAAGTATCCCAATTCAATTACAAAATATTTTCAAATCACTTCGATTAATCTAGGCTTGTACAATTTTCAGCTAAATTAAATGCAGCTAAAAGTACTCAATCAATAGTAGAAAAAGAAAATATGCATATAATGAATTCAACAGAAAGCTTGAATGAAAAGAGAAATTTATCAGACAATTCTTTAAAGAAAAATTTTAAGAACTCCAATGAAATTATAGCAACAACTAATAGCAAAGGAGATGCTATTCCTAAAAGGCCTGATAAATTAAATATATCCTTAAATATGAACAAAAAATTGACTGAAGAGATAGAAGTTGCATTTAAGAATAGAGAAAATATGAATATTGAAAGTATGGAGACTGTTAAAATAGAAGACGATATTGAAGAGCATTTTGCGGATGATTCTGATAAAGACAACACCGGAAGTCCGTACTATGCTGATCCTGTGGATGCTTTAAAAGAAGTATGTAAGATTAATTAATTGCATCATCGCATTTCGCAGGATAAAACTACTACTTTAAAACTAGTATTTATATAATAGCGATAACAGTGTATCGCTATTATATAAATACTAAATTCCATGGTAATCGTTTCTGAAATTATAACCAATAGAAACTATTCTAATTCTCAGGATACAAGGTATCCCATGTACATCTCGTGTTTAAAAAAACATGGTTTACATTAAATTGGTTCATTTCTAATGCCATGAAGAAGAAACAAATAATATTATTATTCAAACTAAATAATTTTTAACATTCCATTGTCCCAATTATAAAAAAAAGATAACACTTTATCGCTCATCAAATAATCAATTTACAATTGATTATTTGATGAGCGAACGAAACGACTCATTGACTCTTCAGGTGATCAGAGGGCTGGTGTTTACCTCGGCCAACGGATCAGTATGGCGATCCAGCGAGGAAACATAGCCAGCCTTCTGGGCACCTTACCCATAGAAGACGGTGATCTGGGCTCAGTATTCTACTTATAGTATTGAGGGACTATGAGTAGAATATAATTCGAATAAGTTAAGTTTTCTTGCATTGTATTGTCCATTGATATATGTAATGAAATTTACAATTACAATATTGTCATGGTAAAAACAATAGGCGGCCTTGTCGTTCAAAGCAATCTCTTCCAGGAAACCTAACTTAAAGAATATTTTAAACTAATCTGGCGATGTAGGTGGTGCAGAGCATTACATCTATACCAATATTACAAAGAGGTAAAGTTTGTGACGTTTTAGGGGGTAATCTTTAGATCTACGAAACTGATTTTAAAAATTCTTTTACTGTTGGAAAGCTACGTTAACAGGGAGTGTCATAGGCTATATAACATGACGCTATATACCACGGGAGCGGAACAGAGGGCGGGTGAAACCGCGCCGGGCCGCTAGTAGGACATTAATTAAATCTTCAACTATTTTTTAAGTATAAGTTTTTATGTATTTAACTTGAGTATATATATATACCTAAACTACTTTATAAATTATGAAATATTTTTAATTAATTTACATTAATTATGTGTGTAGAGTATTATTTTTTGGCTCGGGCTTATTTTGAAATGAAATTACTTCTTCTTAAACATAGCTTTGTACTTAAACTTTTTATGAAGATGTAATAATGTGTTTTATATCTATTAACTCACACCTTAAATTGCCTCGTGTCAATCGTTTATCTTTACTTTCTTCCGTTCCCATTCAGTTATTATTTATTTTATTTCACGCAACATCTTGAGCATTCCTATATGGACTATCGTAATTACCTATATTGAATACATTTCATAATAATTACTTTTTTAAGCAAATTTATGGTGCTGTATAATGTTACAGGCTGCTCTGCCACCAGTGCAACGACGCAAGCTGTCAAGAGTGGGAGTGAATCTTTCGCAGCGCTACTCAGAACCGCCAAACCAAAGTCATCCATATTACCCTCTTAGAGATATGCATAGTATCGAAGAATTATCTCGTAAGTGTTTTTCTAATGTTTTTCTTTGTAACAATTCATGTTATTTAAGTATCTAACACACACACAAATTTCATACCGATTCTGATCCGTAATCGTGCAACGCTTTGCCAGTTTTTTGAGCTAATCTGCGTATTATTACAATTATAAACCATATCGAGCCTTAACCGCCATTTTATCGTACGCGACATTTGGGCTTATGTATATTTTTTCTTGTAAAACGTATTTTAAACTATTATTTTGTTTGAAGACTTAAGTTGTTGATTCAGTGGGGTCTAGTCGAATTAATTGATATTTGAAATCCGCCAATGCGATTTATACAAGTCCGACGAGTCCTTTTCCCTTAAAAACTGTATAGAATTTCCAACATATGCAACTAGTTAAATAAAATCGATTTTAAATTCCAGCATCATCACCCAACACGTCATCATCGGTGGACAATCTGGTGTGCCTCCGGAACAAGCCGAAGGTGAAGCCTGTGCAGCCGCCGCGAGTCGCCCCTAAGCCCACAGGCAAGAACGACCCTTGGACCATTGATTCCAGTTGGGAGTTCATAAGTCAGTGTCATTAAAGCTTACCATCGACACTGTAGAACGCTTTTTGGCACCCTCTATGATGCACTCCCAATTTTATTTTATTAGCGTTTTTTTTTCCCCCTATCGAGTTTAACTGACAAAGTCCGTTCAAAATTTTAGTCCGTTTTTGTACAATTTTAATTTATTGGACTTCAGGTTGCCTGGAAGAGATCGCTATCATCAATTGTTCAACAACAACAAAAATAACAATTGCTCAAAAGTACCAAGAACGAAATAAAGAACCATCTTTAGTTATGGTTTTGAGATTATCTATATTACTTGTCTAGGCTTTTATTCATGATGAACATAGTTTGTCATTATGGTCTCATATTAATAAACTTGGTTCAGAAGTTCAGAAGAAGAGTTATACTCCATTTAAGCCTGTTTTTAGTGTGTGAACAGTGAAAGAAAACACATTGAATTAGCGATTTGTGATACCAGCTAATTGACCCGGTACATGCGTGTGTGGGTACACCGTTTGTTTCCTGGAAAGTGTAGTTTAGAAGTAGAATGTTTATAGTATACTAAGATATGCCCGCAACTTCGTCCCTGCTTGATTTGAGATTCCCGCGGGATTCTCGAGACACAGAGTACCTGTCGTTTTAGTGAAAACTGTGTCGGAATAAGCTAATTTTTATGCACCCGGATAACTACAAACTGCTCCCGGGAAAATTCCGCGGGATTACCAGGATAGAAATAACACACAGTTTATTACATAAAATTTAAATCTGTGAAAAAATCTTATTGGATTTCGAAACTTTTTTTAATGTGGTCATTTTGAATTACTGCTAGAAAATTTCCCACAGGATTCCCAGGATAAATCGTAACGAATTCATTCGATCAGCGAAAACCGCATCGAAATCGGCCCAATAGTTTTTACCTGAATCCCGAACAAACAGACAAACAGACAAGAAATTAAAAAAAAATTGCTTAATTTTCCTCGTCGTTTATATAGTCTATTCCAGTTGTTCATTGTAAATAGCTTCAATAGACAGACAAGGCATGTTTAGAATTTTATAATATTATAGATTTTATATTATTATGTTCATCTGAGTAACTATATAACATGATTTCTCCCAGTATATAATTTTTTCAGTTTCGACGTCGTAATCTTATTTGCTGTAATATTATTTGAGCACAGTTATCCACAATGCTTGGTGTTGTAGGCACTTCCGGGCCTTGAACATTTGATAAATGAATAGTTCGCGCCAAACTTTACTACCGCTCCTATTCAACAACAGAATAGATGATTACATGCAATGAACGTTTTATTTTACAAAGTCATATATTGTTTCTGCGGGTAATTTAGAGAGAGCATAAAGTTTGGCGCTGACTATACTTAATTCATTACACAAACGCAGTAAAAACAGTTCCTAACACGCCATAGTATAATGCTAAAACTATACCCATGCAGTTGATGCACCTTATGATAGGTTTGTGTGAGAAATTATATGTTTGCTGCAATTATATGGCTAGGACGAAGAATTACAATAAGTAGAATTATAGGCAACTATAAGTAAAAAAAACATTGAGCAGTTTTATTCACCAGAAAGAGAACAAAAAAGGTGAATTTGACCGGTGTATTTTTATTTTAAGGGTCTGGTAGCAAAGACAATAGGGGATTTTATTAAATGATTCCTCACTTGCTAAAGTTTTGCCAAAATTTTGGTCTTTGAGTGACGCCTAGCAAAGGAATTCTTGTGGTTAGTGAAAAGGCATTACATTAAACCATTTTTGCTTTAAATCAATATTCTACAATTATTATTAAATTTCAACCATGTATAAGCGTCTTTTGTAATGAAACTGGACAACAAAATATTCACTTCTAAGTGATAAACTCAGAACTCCTGATAGATAGATTAATATACGAGAAACATATTGATAAACAAAGATACCGAGGGGGAGGGGTGCTACGTACATAATCTAAAAAAATATTACTGTGAAATGGATGTTTTGTAATTTAATAACTATTATTGGTCCACAAAAGTCAGTGGAATAATGATGAAATACTTTGGAATATGGCAGATAAAAACGATGGAAGTGGAAACAGCGAAAGCGGCATGTTTCCGTCTCTGGCTGAACAAGAATGCCGGTTAAGTGGAGTTGATGATGGAGGACATTTAACCGTTCATCAAGTGGTAGCACAAAGGTAAATTTTAAGAGAACTTACATAGTTTGCGATACTGATGACCTCTGTGGTGTAAACTAGTTTACTGGAATGCAGAGGACATGTGTTCGATTCCCGGCAAAATAAATTTTATAAACTTATTTTCCGTTATTTACCCTGGTCTTGATCCCTGAGACGGCCCCATACTTGTTTGCGTATTACGAATTTAATTAACACAAGCATAATGTGCTTAGCTTGGAAACAATTATATTACAAAACACACACACACACACACACACTGTGTTTATGGTTTAACTAAAAAAAAACTTAAGTTGGTGTGTAACACCGAAACAAAAAGCACTTCACCATGTGACAACGTTTAAGCTTTATAAAGCGCAAGCGCATAGTTAACTGTCGTTAATCAAAACTTCTCGTTTTCTTACTAATGTTTTCATCGTTAATGCATGATAAATGTAATAAATACAATTAGGTGTATATTGTATCTAATTTTTAATAACCTGGTTTAAATTTTTCGTGAACAATAAAATGTATCCATGCCGACATCTATTCATTCTTTAACTGTCATTGAACAACTCACTGCATTTAATGAATTGAGAAATACATACGTGAATGCTATTTATACGCACACATACAGTCTGCTCAATTTCCTTCATGATCTGTCTAGCCGGATTGATTCTGTTCACGTTTCTTCGATAGGATTCCAACCCATTTGCTGTTAAGATATTGAATTACTTTCACTTTAAATCTATGTAGTACTCAGTTATTATTTCGGTATGTTGTTTCAGATCATGTTTAGAAATTATATATAATCAGACTGATTTATTTTAGGTATCCTGAATTAAGATTAAATTCGGAACCAGCCGCCTTGCCAGAAGAAGTTAAGTCACCACCTCGAGCGTCATGCTATGACAATGTTCATGACTTAAGGCCACTTTCTGAACAGGTACTGTGTTGGAATTCCATTACTATTTTTGAAAAATTAAATTGAGAAGTAATCAATGATTATGGGTCGCTCTTATAAACGTATTTTATGAGGGTTGAAAAATTTATTGTACATAAATGTGCAAAATAACGTTAAAATTGTTCCACCCCACCTGTAAAGTTTAAAGCGGAAAGTTTTGAAAAAAAAATCGAGGTTGCAGAGCTTGTACTTTCATAGGAAAAGAAGAAAGTTTTACACGTGATCAGTTAAGTAGTTTCAGAAACAAGGGATATTTTCGGTTAAATGCATTTTTATAGCTACCTAGCCAAATGATAAAAACAGTGGAAGTTCATCGCGTCATGGAATCCTTCAGCGCGCGGTCTGAAGTTTTTTGGATTATTTTCTAAATTTATCTTTGAAAGTAAGCTAACAGACAGCTTGATGGCAAGTGGCTACCGCCGCCAATGGACGTCTGCAACACGAACGATGCCGATGCCTTTCCTACCTCCCAAGGACTTTGTATACCTGTTTACGTCCTTTTTGTTGTTGATTGACTGTAATTTATGTTATATTTTTCTACTTCTTGCCTTTAGGCCAGCGACGACGGCACAGTGTTTTCTGAGCCCTGGGACAGTTCACAGTGGGATGGTTTGATACCGCCATCAAATGGGCAACCAATTTACGATGCGGTAAGTACATAGCACACAACATAAGTAAATCACCCAATGCACGGAAATTATTTAAATCAAGTATTTGTTATTATAACATTAATATAGTTATGTAACCATTATTGTACAAATAAAAAGTGTCATTGGTGCACATGACCCGAAACTACATTACTAAGTTCGTATTGTTTTCAGTACCCAAATATAGATTGCATCTTGTCAAAGAAACATACATTGTTTATACACTTCGTTTTATTAGATGTGGTTCTAATAAACACCTAATACAGTAAAGAAATATCTCAAGAAAACTGGCAAATCGAGTTTACCCATCTATACAATCCGCCAATGTCTTAAATTTGCATGGTGGATATAATGTTTGCTATTCTAAGAGAGGGCAGGAGACGGTGGGACACTTATTGATTGGTATTCCTGATTTGTAGATATTTAAAAAATGCTAAAGCAATACACCAAAAATTGATTCTTCGGTTTAAATCCGGTCATCGTAGAAATAAATACAAATAACAAATGTCAACATTCTACTGGTTTTTATCGCTGACCAACTATCCGCTTTGGTGCTCGGTGTCTGCTTTTCTGACTTTTCATCTTCGCTTCGCACGGTCTTATAGAGCCTCTCGTTGTTAGACCATTAACACAAGTATCTGACAAGTCCGTAGCTTAGTTTTGTAATTGCTAACGAGAAGAAAATAATTAAGCACAGGCGTTTTGTTGTTTTAAAGGAGGAACCGTGTGAATGGGAATCTCCGATACCAAGAAGGGGCCCCGCTGTAGCGACGAGGGCAAAAAGCTTTAGAGACCGATTGGATCCTTTACTCGGTCAGTATTACCAATATTTTTACCTTTGTTGTTAGCTAGATATTACGAGTATGTATTTATTTACCGTAAACAGTTCCTGCATTAATCATTTTTTTACATATAGAAAGAGAGAAAGGAAAAATATTTGAAGAAATAGCGATGTACTTACAATACTAACATGTATCTTAAAATAAAAACATATTTTGAGAATTTATAGGCCGCATTTTCAGCAAACTAGGTTTGCACTCAGCTTATTGCTGTGCCGACATAATATCCGATACTACACTGATTTTCAGTGCAAATCTTCCTTGTGGCGTAGTCCTAAAACGACCCGAACATTTTATTAATTTAATTTCAAAAATATTTAATTTGTAAATAATAACATATAAATACATATGTACATACATACATTATCACACCTATCCCCTTAGGGCTAAGCGGAGACGATGGGTCTCCACTTATTACAAAGATCCTGACAAACACCATTTGCTTTATCCCTTTGATTAATCTCTTCATACACTTGTAATGTATCTGAGGTGCTTTTTACCGGACCTTTCTTTAAAACGTCTGCTATTCGATCATAATGTGTACATCGCAGTCTACCGCCACCAACGCTCATTCACTTTGCTGTCATAAACTTGTTTTGTGATTCTGCTTTCATCAATTGATAAATACAGGAAACTTTGTATAAGTCTATTTTAATGAAGAGATGTTGACAAAGTCATATAAACCATTTAACTTTGATTGCAAGTAATTATATCCCTTTGTAATGAAATACCATCATACCCATCATACCACTTATATGATCCTTGAAAACCACATCTAAAATTATCAATACTCTTTATCGTACTTCATTATAGAAAACTACATACTAGTACTGTGCTAATTATGTAAGAAGGGTATTACATGAAATGTAATAATAATGCTTTATATCGTTCTCATTTTGCGTAACAACAAGTTCAAATGTCTAAACTGATTATAAACAAGGTAACAGAAGATAAATAAGATACAATACCTTGTATGATACACGTGTCGTTTGCATTCTCAGTAAAAGGGTGAGTGACGTCCTAATATATGTAAAAGTACTTAAGTATATGTATTTCGATAACGAGTATGACGGAAAGATACACTTTATCCCAATAAATGGAATAGTTTACAGTTATATGAAATACAAATCAGAAATTTGTGCAAGGGAACCCAATAAAATATCAATTTTTTAATAAATAAGACATTACAACTTACTTCCTAACCTTGATTAGATAATAAAATATGAAGGATAAATTACTGACTAAAAAAATTGTATATAAGTCAATATACTGTTTTCAAATTTATCAAAGAGCTAACATGTGTGGTAACTTACCACACGTGTTACATGATACAGTACATTAACTACATTTGTAATAGAGATAATATTTGTAAACAAATGTTGTTTGAAAGATTTATTATTGCCAAGGCCATTTCAGATAATATCTGCAAGGTTCATAATACCTATTTTAATCATTTGCTCTTTGATCCTCATACTCTAGAGTTCTCCTCGTTAAACTTATTTTTACTGCTCAGAAGTAACTAAGAAAAGATTCTTCTATGTGCATTGCATAATGCAATTAAGGCGAGATATTAAGCATTAACAATATATTCATTATCAAATTAATTAATTTTATGGATCACACAATTGGCCCGCTGCGCACATCTGTTATCAAACGTTGCATTTGTTGTATAAATAATTGATTATGACTAGAGAGCAAAGGTCTGCGCGTGCCACAAGTTCTTTAATGCAATCGGTGGTTCAAACAATCCCGTATGCAATTGCAGTTGCTTTCCGGCACTTGTTTGGGAAGCATCAAATAAGAAATCCTAATACGTGAATGAGAAACTTTCGCTTTAGGTCTTTCGTTCATGCGGGAAAAAACCGCAGAGTGATTAACCATGAGTTGGTTCAGAAAGTTGTTCCGCGGAAAGTCCGAGAGACAGACTGAAGAAGCGTCGACAAGTAAGGGTGAACCCTGGATGAAGAAATTTGGATCGATTAATCAGTTCACATATCCTGGTATTGAATGTGAAGAAGCTATCGAGGCATTGGAGGTTTCGGTGCAGAATGAAGTATACGTTTTGTCCACAGCTAGAAATTTCCGGAATGATAGTCTCGATGACTTTGTTTGTGAAAGTGAATGGGTTTTTGTTACCAGAGATCAGTTGCTGGAGCCGAAGTTTCAACGTCATCTGTCGAGGACTGATTCATTGTCAGCTCTATGTAAATCGATGGTAGATAAAAGTTTAAACAAAAGGGGTGCCGAAATCGTGGCACGTTCGCCGACCTGCCATTGCGATGAACTACGAAGAAATAAAAAGGAACACCAGAAAGTAAGCCTTCTGAGATGTCTCGCCAATGTTATGAAGAAAATTTGGCAGCGATTGACGAATAAACTAAAGAAATGTTTTAAATGCAAAAAACCGGAAATTCCTAAAGAATCTTATCATCTATCAAGTTTTACTAACAATTATTTATGTAGGTAATGGACTTCTGTTAATGTTGTCTTAATAACTATATCCTAGTACTAACCTCAATATAAAACAAATTTGCTTTGAATTAGGTTAATAAAATAGGTGTCTAGTAGGTAATATTTATCAATGTGTTTGCCGTGATGTCTGTCACTCAAAACAATATTTATTTTGTTGCATATTTCTAATTATCTAGTGTCATTAATATTAGTTACAGTGAACAAATATTAATGTTCTTACTTAATTCAATAAAATAATGTTGAATCATTATTAAAAATGTATGTCGAACACATTATGTATGTATGCACCTTAGAATTATACTTAAATTTAGATCAGTGGGACAGATACATACATCCACCACATACCCAATAAATCTGATTTGTTTTAGGATATTTCTAATTTTGAGTCGTATACGTCTGTTTCATTTTGCTCTATATAAACGTGTAAGCAAATGTATAAATAAAGCAAGTCGTATCTCTATGTTGTTCCAAATAATTTGTCATGCAACACCATGTTACTACGCAACACTCGCATGATATAAGTTTTAAGTAGTGCATTTTGAGACCGAAGTAATTTTTCTACATCAAAGACATGATGTTATCAAGAACTTTAATCTTAAGAAACACTTGTCACAATACCTACTTTGCTGTAAACTTTCATAACTTTTTTGCAAATTGACCAACAGCAGCTGGACGAGTGCGTGCACTTCGAGGGGGTCGGACGTCACGTGGCGCGGGCGCAGCGTTGAGGGCATATGCCCTACACTTAGCACAAGACAAGAGTACTACATTCGCTCAAAACATCGACAACTTCATTGCATGCACTCTCGATTCCAAAGAGCCTTGTCCACAGGTAAATAAATTGACCCATTGTTTTAATTACTAAATCGAGATATCAATTGTTCTAATATTGAAAGTGTGTATAGATACAATGATATTGTGTTGCCATAAAATGTCCACAGATTATAACAACAAACGAGATACCCTTTCTTGTTTTAGTATATCGTGTCGTACTCTCTGCTCCTAATACCTACATGGATAGATTTGGTTCTTAAATTGTTGTTAATTAGATTTAGTGTATAATTGTTTTTTTAACAGTGTATGATTATGCAAGGTGTAGGTTTGGTGATACTGTCATCAAAAGTCCCTAACTGAAATAGATTATAAAATATTCAGCAAATAAGGTACAGTCCGCGCCACAAAAGTCCCACAGAAAATAAAGGAACTAAAAGTAGCAGCTCCGCTATTTGATAGAGTTTTGTTCGTAAAGTAGACAGGAAATAAACTTACAACTTTAATTATGAAATATTTTGTATTTATTATTCGGTAATTACCTACATCGATTTACGGATTAGCAAATAATTGATCTGGCAGGATTAAATAGACGATTGCAAAGCTGCGTCTGGGACTTCTTTTATGGCGCGAACTCTAAACAGAAAGGGTTAAGATTTTGGTCCAAACATGACAATACAGCGACTAAAAGAATTATGAATTAGTCGAGGAAAGAAAATGGAAACCTAATTAATCATTCATCTAATTTTTTTTGCAACTATTTGAAGCTTACCGTGAAACTTTGTCAATTTTAGGTGATGATGCGTAATATACGACAGTTCATGTCTGGAATGAAAAACTACTTGGTCAAGCATGGCGAGAGAGAATTTGAAAAGGAAGTTGAAAAAGAAAGATTAAAGGTAATTAATAAGGAAAGCCGAGGAATTTATGACCCCATATTTTCATATAGGTATAAGAGTCTACGGTTAATATTTATAGTCTCTAACAACGTCGCATCTTAAATAACGCATTAAAACCTTCGGTACATATGCGTAATGTCTTTGTTAAGAGGATTGATTAAATCATTACGACGCACGTGTAGTACAGACGCAAAGAAAAACCAACCAATATTTTTGTCACTGCTGATAGTAAAAATTTTGCTTAAAATATAAATTAAGTAATAATTTGGTGAAAAGTAATTTATAGGTATAAAATGATGTTACAAAATTGTTGATATTTTTGATTGCAATTTATGCCGCGATTTAAGTGGTTGTAAAAAAAGTTGGGACATGAGTCGCATGTATTATCTATGGTTCGGATAGTTTTTGAAAAATTTCACAGCAGGGAAAATCGTTTTCCAGGGACGAAAAGTACTGTTTTCATTCCTGTGATTCAGGCAACTCCAAGCGTACTTTCAGAATATAAGAAATGAAAAGTAATTTACTTGACGTTTCGTATATGACGTATTAAATGAGTTCTACAGATTTAGATATGGATTTAACGCCTAATTTCATTAGAGAAGTAGTTGTTTGTTTAACTAATCAGTTTTTGTTTACTTTCCTCATATCCGAAATGAAAAGAAGAGTGTAACCTCGGGTGATAGGCAGGTATTTAGCCACTCGAACTACTAGCGCCCTCGCTGCACTCGTGCGACAAACCATCTCATGCCTAACTAGGTTTACTTTCACCTCTCGTATAACAATCTATCTACTATTGCGCAACATTTCAAAATAAAGAATTCAACCTATTGATTGCATAATGTGTTTGAATTTTCAGCTAAAACCAACGGAATTTCTAAACCTGGATGCAATATTAGAGGGTGTTATGCATCGGTTAGTTGTTCGACCGCTCCGCTTGCGGTTATACTCGTTGCTAGCTTCGTGGCATTCGGCTGACGTGCGGACGTTGCACGCCGCCATTGAACGTGCCCAACACGCTACTCCTTTGCAGCTGGGGATCAAGGTAAGTTGGATGGGACACGAGACTACGAAAATTATACACTAACTAGGATATGCCCGCGACTTTGTCCACGCTTGACTTGAAATTCAAAGTATCGTAGCATTTTATTACATTAAATTTGCTATCGATCAGTAAAAAATCCGCGGGATTCTCAGGATACAAAGTTACGCAGATTTTAAGTCTAAGAATTTGCTGTCGACCAGCAAAAACGGCATCGAATTGGGCCAGGTAGTTTTTACGTGAATCACAAAGCGACAAACATAAGAAATCTAAAAATAATTTCATCATGTTCTCCATCGTTTATATAATGTAGGTATTCCAGTTGTTTTTTTTAAAAATAGCTACAATGTACAGACACGTTGCATGTTTAGAATGTTATAATATTATAGATTCATAATTGTTATACGAGGTTCATAGGGTCGTTAAAAAGAAAGCTATTCATAATTGCATTAATAATGCGACTATGAAAAAACTTTTTTTTATATATTTTTAACGAGCCTTGGCATAGTTATTATCAATAAGATTTCAGATCGTTGTCTAACGAACCTATATCACACTAAAAATTTTTTGTGAATAAATTTCTGATTTTCAAATGTGTCCATGTTTAGATATAAATTGAAAGCGCAATTTAATGCAATAAGAAGCACGCGGCAGAAAACAGTGGCAAACAAATATAATTGAGTAATAAGTGCTTTAGGACACTTTAGAATTGATCAGATTCACACAGGCTTGATCTAGTAGGTTCTACGGCAAGATCAACATTGGTACGCCCCAAATATGCGATATGTACAGACGAAACAGCAAATGTATTTATAATATCTATCTTATTAACATTGTCAGCAGGAGTCGACAAAGGTACCATCGCCGGCTGTTTTGGCAGTTATTTCAAAACATTTTCTGAAGATGCAAGAAGCTGATTCGCCTTTGGATAAACTAGAAAATCTACTGGCAGCTATATCTGTTATGTTCAATGCGGTAATAAATTAATTCTCTATGGTATTTATACAGACGTCGCAAATAAATATATAATTGCACTTTGTGGTTTATCGTAAAATGGTTAGATACATATATTAGGTTGGGGAAAAAGTTTCTTCGTATTTTGTATAAAAATTTAAAAGGTTTTTTTATAAAGTTTATTTACATTTGACCAAAGTATGTAGGTGCCATTTTGTTGGATAACTTTTTGCCATCTTTTAGGTAGGGACGTGATCCCATTGCTATAAAAATTTTGGGGCTTCTGATCAAAAAACTGCGACAAGTGGTTTTGGCAGTCCTCTCGTGATGTTAACCTGACATTGCCTAAGGAATTCTGTAGAGACCGAAACAGATGAAAATCTGAAGGTGCAAGGTCAGAATTATACGGCGGATGCATTAACATCTCCCAGCCAAACTCGTAATTTTTGCTGAGTGGCTGAAGATGCGTGAGGTCTAGCTTTATCATGGTGGAAACCCACACCCCTTCTGTTGATTAATTCCGGCCGCTTTCTCTCAACTTTTTGCTTTAATCTCATCAGTTGTTCGCAGTACAGTTCAGAATCGATGGTCCTGCCTGGCGGTAACAGCTCATAGTGAATAATGCCCTTCCAATCCCACCATACACACAGCATCACCTTGTTGCGAGTTAACCTGGGTTTTGCCACAGTCTGTGAAGCCTGACCGGCCTTTGACCACGATCTTTTTCGCACGTTCTTGTCGTACGTGATCCACTTTTCATCACCAGTTATCAGCTTCTTCAAAAATGGTTCGGTTTCATTACGTCGTAATAAAGAATCACAAATGAGTACACGGTTCATTAGGTTTCTATCAGTGAGCTCATCCCAAATATCGAGCTTTTTTGTGTACTCAGCTTTTTTCAAATGCGCCAAAACTGTTTTGTGGTTAATTCCCAGTTCTCCAGCTACATCGTAACTACTAATATGCCGATCTTGCTCCACTTTTTCAAAAATGGCATCAATTTTGTCCTTAACGTGACGTGCAGCTTTGATATCAAAATTTTCGGATTGAAAACGCTTAAACCAAATTTGCGCTACTCTCACAGATACTGCATTAGGTCCATAAACATCACAAATTTTTTTCGAGGCTTGTATTGCTTTTTTACCTTTTTTGTAGTAATTTTTAAAATGTAACGAATTTCTTCATTAGATTCACTCATTTTAACAATAAGAAAAACAAACAAAATTCACACATTTTCCTAATATGAATTTGGAATTGTCTTCTTTAAAATTAAAACTTTTTAATGATACCAAAACCAGCCAGATGCAAATGGTATAACCAAAGAGATCTTATTACAAGTTCATACATACTATATACGAAAATACTTTTTCCCCAACCTATTATCCACATATACATATATATCGTTGTTTTTAATTATTTATCCAAATAGCCATACTCACTGTACATCTTTACATAGTATAAAACAAAGTCACTTTGCGCGTCCGTCTGCGTGTGTGTATATCCTTTGGCTCCTCCTAAACCACGAACCGATTTTTAAGCGGATTTCACCATCAGTTAGATAATTTGTAACTGAAGCTTTAAGTGTGTATATAAATTCACCTAATTGAGTTTTTATGTAAGCAATATAGAGCTACATCCCAGGGTTTGACCCGCAGCGTGACCGCGGGACAATTCTGATACAAATTAAAAAGAGTATTAGAGTATTTGGAACGGACTCTCGCGTTGTCGCGCTTTTCTCAAGTAATTTTGGCGATTTTCGCAAGAATGTGGCGGCCCTTTATGTATGAGATGATTGCAGATCTAACGGAGCACTTGTAAAAAGAAATTCCTATTCTAGATACGAGGCGAGAGGAGTCTCGGCGCTGACGACTTGCTACCAGTACTTGCGTGGACGGTGGCTCGCTGCAGACTGGTATGCGCGGAGTTGGAGGCAGAACTAATGGCAGGGTTGCTGCCGGCGGCACTGTTGGCCGGAGAAGGGGGATACTACCTAACTGCTCTGTTTTCCGCTGTGGCCGTATTGAAGAGATTAGCACCCGAATCTGGACCAGATAGTTCTGCTCCTGTAAGTGTTTCTACGTTTGTACAATCTCTCTACTACTAATGTCAGAATAATTGTATTAAATGATACTAACTATATTAATTTTAAGGACATTTTTTATGCCATAAAATGGCGAAACATATTATCAGCTTCATATGAGACATTTTGTATCCATGTTTCAAACAAATAAAAATGCTATTTCATTTCTGTGTAAAGTTAAATCTTATAATAATGAACAGTGTGATAAGGGAACGTTGATCGAAATAAATGTAATATTAAGAGTTGCAACAGGAATGTTATGGTGGTTTGGGCATGTAGAGAGAATGGATGAAAGTAGAATCACAAAACAAGTGTATAACGGCATTGTGAATGGCAGAATTGGTGTCGGTAGACCACGACTTACAAACCATAATCAAATATCAGGAGTGTTAAAGAGATGGCACGTAAAAAGCATCTCAAATAAACGTGCATGTATGAAGTTAATGAAAGTAGATAAAGCGAAAGTTGTCTGTCAGTATCGTCACAAGTGGATATTCATAGGCTCTGCCTACCCTCATGGGTAACAGGCGGCGCGGTGGTGGCATGTTCGCAATACCGTTCACAAGAACGCTTACGGAGTGACTATTTTTACCGAGCATTTGTGCTGTTAGTACCTACAGGGTGGCAAAATAAAGTAGAAAATAGTATGGGCGCCACTTTCGCAAATTACTCTAAAACTAGCAACTCCAATATTCTGTCAGGAGTAATTTCGATGCTTACTAGTAATTTTTAGTACTACATAAACATCGTGCAAGTATCAAGTTGCTTTTTATTTAGGATATAGCCTTTTAATTTAATATAACCTATGATGTTTAATAATAATAACTACCTATATATTACTGTAAACAATAGCTTTAACACCTTGTGATAATTAACAGAACAATGATTTCATTAAAATATGCTAAATTAACTATTACAAACCTGTCATGTCAGCTGTTCTAGGGTAAATATCTTCGAATTATAACGAAAACATTTTTGCTTCAAATTTCCACTAGACTCCTTGGTAAACTTTAAAAATCACTGCTCACATGAAGTTTGGTATTGTTACATCCACAATTAAAACAACATGGATAAACTAAAATTAAACTTTGTTTATAATTCTCTATCATACGGTAGTGAAGCAGCCAAAATGTTTAGAAAAAAAAACATATTTTTTTGCCTTCTGAGAATATTCTACTGTAACAGCCTCTCTGGGATTCGGAAGTTTTCTTTATGAAAAGGATTCCTAATGTTTTCGGATAGAGAATGAGGCAATGATTGTTGCAAAGAGTACATTGAATATATAAAGAGATTGTTGTATCTTGTTGCCTAGAGACGTCATTGTGTAAAAATATCATATTGTGTGAAAATATTTTTTGTGAGCTACATAATATATAGATTTAATAATTTATGTTACGTGTTTCCGTCGTTTCAACGACTCCGGGGTACCTGCAATGCGAGGCTCACCGTCGGGGCTGTTATATGGTGGAGACGCCGGGTAAAGAGAATGTTCGAATCCTAAAAAGGCTGTTACAGTAAAATATTGTCAGAAAGCAAAAAAATGAACATTTTTCTAAACATTTTGGTCAGATTGTACGGTCCTGAATATCGATAAACATCACGACTATATTTTGTAATTCATTCCAGAATACTTGTTTAACTTTAAATTAACATTGAAATTCCCCCCAGCAGTGGCGTCGTGGTTCAATGGATAATAACAGAGACTGTCCTGTGGCGGTGATCCGTGTGGTCTTACCCGATGAGTGCCGCGGCTCCATACGCCGCGTTCCGGTGCCTTGCAGGCCGGGTGCCCGTGCCAGGGACCTGTGCCGGGCATTAGCACATGCCGCCGCCATCACGAATCCACAGGACTACGCGTTGTTCGCACTACATGATGGACATGGTAAGCAGAAATAAAGAAAAACGTTATTTTAATAATTACAAAACAAGTATATGACGGCATTGTGAATAGTAGAGCTGGTGCCGGTCGTTCGCGACGTACACGCCGTAATCAAATATCAGAAGCGTTAAGGAGATGTCACGTAAACAGCATCTCAAATAAACGTGCATCTATGAAGAGGTTAATGAAAGTAGATGAAGCGAAAGTTGTCTGTCAGCATTGTCACAAGTGGAGATTCATAGTTTCTGCATACCTATAGGTAGAATATAATATAGGCTAAGTTTCCTTCGCTGCACTAGTTTATAGTTATAGAAATAATTATGCTATGTACTAAAATCTATAAAATACATTTTAATTAAAAAAGAAGAAAGAATTTTAATTAAGAAATAGCGACGTATTTACATTGCTTAAATGTGTCTGAAAAGTAATAAGGAATATTGAGAATTTGTATGCCGCATTTCAGCAAACAAGTTCAGCACTCACAGCTTATTAAACTTTGTGAAAAGTGGCCGAAAGATTGAAATAGAAATCAAATAAATACCGCGCTTAAAACGGTTAAAACGTAGTTAATTATTAAACTTTCTTGTTTTTCAAATATACATAAGCCTTCTTAAGCCATGGAAGGTTTCCCTTAGCATATAAAGTTTCGAGCTATTGAGTCAAAAAATTAAAAAATGTAAATGAAAACAACTATATATAGAAACTTGCTTTTACTGATTTTATTTCATTATTATATATATATTATATTATATTATATTATTACACAGACACCAATTTTAAAATATGGAATCTCAAAACATTAGCTTTTGGTGAACATAATATTTCGAAAAACGAACTGAATCCAATAAAATCAGCAATTTCGAAAATTTATTTGCAGTACTATCATAATAAAAAAGGCTACTGCCTTTTTTACTAAAAGGACTATATAAAAAAGGCAGTTAACCAACTGGTTTTTTATATAGCCCTTTTTATACAATAACTAAAAAGGCAGGTTTGCCTTTTTTGTTATTATAGCTTATCTGTTGGAAATTGGTTACTGTCGCCTATAGAAATTTGCAAAACTAATGGTTCTTATTAAAGTGCTACAGGTCTCTGAAATATAATTTATTTACATTAGTCTGGGTGTCTGGGATCAGCCCCAGATTTGTCTGTTGTATATTACACAAATATCACTAGCTTAGCTTGGGAATATGCAATATGTGTTTGTATGCCAACATATTAAACGAAAATATTTCTAATTTACAGAAACAATGTTGAACGAGAATGACTGCCCGCAAGAAGTCATGCTAGAGAAAACTGGACAGAACTTTACACTCGCTTATCGGAGGATAGATGCCAAAATCGCGTGGCCACAACAGGCCTTATTGTCATACCCTTAAGGTACATTATTCAAAGTTAACAGAAATTTAATGAGTGATCGCTTAAATGGGTCTCGGTGGTAATACTTACGTTCTTCGACGAAACAAGATAGGTACAATAGTAATGTGAAGGATAAAATTTAAAAAACAAACAAGCCTGCTGCTATTTTAACTGACCTTATAGACAGAACGAAAAAAGAAGAATATTGATGTGCTTTGTATTTGAGTTTTTAGTGTACTTCTGCCATTTTTATTTCACCTGTTTTGAATATACTTCTCATATTAAACCAAAATTAAATGTATTCTAACCTAATTAGATGTAATTGAGTATGTATTCACTCAGTTTTAATAATCTTTTCTATTTTCAATTATTGCTGATTTTAGAGGGATCAACTAAATTGATTCAATTTGGTAAAAAGGGACACAAATTTAAGAATACGGTGGTATTCAATGACATTGAAAGATTTAAATTTGTGTTTATATGCATCACTTTGGTTGATTCATCCAAATTGAAAGACAGAAAGGAACCAACCAATATAGGCTTTATAGTTTTCGTCGTTCAATTTTGTGTATAGTGTAACGGGCCTCATAAATAACTTTAGAATAATACTTTCATGTGCATCGAAAACACCATTTATATAGGTTGTCAAAAACCCCAATAATACTATGGGAAATCACAAAGAACAATGTCGGAAAATAGCTCTATTTTTAACCTTTAAAACAATAAAATAAAGTGATATTTTCTACGATATTAACTGAACTGTTATAAGTGCTATAGTTCTCATAGCTTATCTTATAAGTACATTGCTACTAGGCAGTATTTTTAAAGCTTCGCTACTCACATGTAAGCATACCGTGTTACAATCCATCTCAATAAAAACAAAATTAAGTAACAAGAACCAAAAACTTGTACCTCAGACACTATCCTCATATAAATATTGAAATATTCAGAATAGTACTTATCACTGCTCATTTATAGTTAAGGCAATTAAGATTCTATACAAATTGTGTAAGTGTAAAGAATCTATTAGCAAATAGTATATACCTTTGATAGTCAACCCTAATTTCTAAATATTCTAATATTTTAAATCGGGAATTATATCTGAGCAATCTGAGCAATACTCTATGACCTCTCCAAATTAATAGAAAACTGCACAATGCCTAATTTCATCTAAGAAACGTCTGTAATGTTGTTATAAGGTACCTAGTTTCGTAAAAAGCCCTAAATGTATACTTTTTACTAATAATAAATAATAACATCAAATTCCTTTACCGTACAAATTTAATTATGTTTATTAAATGTCTTTAATGTGATGGATTGGCACAATATTAATCTTGTCTTATACGTAGCTTTTTTACTCAATAATAATATTAAGTGAAATTTAATATTAATAAAACAAATCTGACTGAACATTTCTGGCTTATGGCCTGTAATTTTTGTACATTTTGTATGGTGCGTGTTTTAGTTTATATTTTGATTTGGGTGAATGAGAATTTATATTAATTAATGTTCACCATTTAATATTATACTTTCAAGATTTAGAAGTGTTTTTTTCATTATTTCATATAGCACCTTGCGATGTCATTTTGAAAAGGAAAGGAATAAACTCATCATTTAAAAATTGTTCTATGTTAACTTTTCAGTAATAATTTATAATGCTTTTATTTATTTTACTGAGTATAAGTTGACTTTTGATTTGAAGGCATATGAATATAAGATATTAAGACATCATACTAACATATCTACGGGCTATGTGCGAAGCTTTGTATACATAATAGGTACCGTGAAATATGGCAACTTAATCAATGGTTGACAATTTTGCCATTATAGGTCTTCGACTTTCGTTTACGAGATTACAATGACTTTTAACAAAATTACAATTACCTCTAACAAAATTGCTTTTTTGAGCATATAATGTCCCTCAATAAGTCATTTTGTGAGAGGTAATAGTAATATTACAAACGAAAACGTATAATGGCAAAATTGACAACCATTGGTTAAGTTGCCAGATTTCACAGTACCAGTTTTGTCAAACATTAGGGTTATGTTTGGAACTATGATGTCTCGTGCATTTGTAACTAAATTTTAATTTACACGATTTAAATATCGGTTTGAATGAGTGTTTTGTATATATCTAACGAATGCGGACCTGCGTCATTTAATATATTTTGATTATGATTCATACTTATGAATAGTTTGGAAAACCTTTTTACAGTGCGGTTGCAAAGTTGCAATATACAACTACTGCAATATTGAGCTACTTACTATATTTTTAGTGTCGTACGAGTGCTATGTGAAATAAGAATTTTGCTTAAAAGCTACCTTATGAAGGTAGTTAATGAGTAAGATAAGTGTGTGTTTGTATATGTTCCTAGATTGCTATTGATTAACTGAAATGAACTCACCAAATTGTTGTTTTTAGTTTATAATAAAAATAAGTATTCTGTAAACTTTTTAATAGTGCTTAATCGTTTTTACTTTTGAAGTATCGATATTTAAAACTCTTACTAACTTGTTTATGAACTGTGATGTAATTTGTATTAGTAATATTTTAAGGAGTTTGTATTGATTTTGTATATTCGTAGAGGCGTTTCTTAATATAATTTATTTATGTGTATTATTAAGACAAATATTTAACTCAATTTTTACCTAATGGGTAAATTGAAGACTTCAACATAAGATAAACCTGCATGTCAGTTTTAAAAAATATTAATGAAATTTGAAGTTGGAAATGTATGAAGATGCATATGCATGTTTTAATGATGCTTGTTCATCTTCTCTTGAATGATGCGTATCCATCTTTATACAAAATAGTCATTTTCAACAGGCAAAATGGAAATTAGAAACCGGTCTATGTGATTTAACCTTAAATCTTAAGGCATTAGTCGTTAGTCGGCAGTAGTCGTCTTACACTTACGTAGGCAAGGAATATTAGCCACATCAGTAATGTTTTAGTCTAACGTTTACCCATTGTAAGTAAAACATATTTATATTATTAAAACTTGCCTAAAAATAGAAGGCATGTATTTGCTATTTTTTTAATACCTAATTAATAAAAAAATACTCTCTATAAAAACTCTAAATGTTTAAATTTTCATTAAATTTCATACTTTATATATTAAAAAACTGCTTTGAAAAGCTTATAATATAAAGATACGGGTGAAGAGACACATAAAACAGAATCCTTCTATCATCATATGTATGGATCTTATCTCCGTTCGAAAGAAAATACCTATTTGTTTAGGTTTGTTCTTTATTTACTCAGTGACGATTATTTTTTACTTTTGTAACCTGTTTGTTATACAGGTTGATTACACATTATTCTGAAAGAAACAAAAATTCTATCAAAGTATATGACTATTTTTTAAGACTTGTGCTGCGTCAGCTTTTGTGATAGATAACGCTCCGCTGCCATTTGCGAACACCAAAAGCAGTCTCAATATCCAAACAAGAAACATAGATGTACCTACTACAATTAACTGACTGACTGACGCCGTGAATAATGAATTATAATAATTAATTGTTAGTATGTTTTTAGGCAAGTCTTAAATGCGAATATGTAAGCGGTGCTATCCGCAATACACTGTATTTATTGCATTCTTGTATTAACGTTAGTTATATAACACGTATATTGTGTTTTGATAACATTTTCAGTCATTTGTGAAGAAGTAAACAAATTTTTACCAAACTTAAACATTGATTTTAATTCTTCCTTCTTAAAAAACTAGCCATCCAGCATAAAAGAAAAATACTAAGCAAACTAATAGACCACTAAAAAACGTAAAACTTCAAATGAAATATGTACTTTTATTCTGTGCGTGATATACTCCATGCAATCATGGAGTGAAAAACAATATTATTTTTTCCGTGGTAAAAGTAAAGAGAACCGTCTTGTCTTGGAGACAAGTAGAAAAAGTGTCCCCCTGTAAACAGCAGATTGTTGTTCGAGGACCCACCGAAATAGCGCTAGTGTAGCAAATGGAAATGATATAAATTTAATACATAGCAATTATAAACAAAGTAAAGTGTACGATGAAAAATTTAATATCTGATGACTTTCTTTAAAATTTACTATTATTTACTATTTACAAACAACTTAGCGCTTGCAAAACATATACAATTATATATATTCCATGTCGAAATTTGTCTATCTATCTATACTGCTATAATAAATCTGTAAATGGTTCGAGTTTGTACATTGCGTTCAAAAATGTGAAAAAAATCATGGGGGATAATTCGAACTAGAAGATTCTCTTATAGGAAAACGCTAGTCTCTACTATATGTTTACGGTTATGGAGACTGCAAATCATGACACCTCCATATTTCCTGGCTAGAAACTGACCCTGAGCAAGAAGGTCCTCTGAATTACGGCAGGTAAATTTTTACGGATTGGTCGGAGTGTTCCTTCACAATCCGTTTTCCTGCGTTTAAGGTATCGCACGAGTGTAGACGAATTTAACCAATTATTCATATAGGTATAATACGTGGTCCAAATCCAAAAGAGGCTCCGCAAGTTTAATTACGGTTGAAAAGCTAGAGGAAGCCGTCGAGGTGCTTGTTTGAAAGCCTATGTACAAGAAGAATAACCATAAATAGCCGGTTGAAGATTCGCACAGCTTGTAAATCTTAATTCCGAACCGAGCGGATTTACTTCTGATAAAATGATGAAACTTAATAGAACCTTTTCACAATGTCAACGACTCGTCGATGTGTCCTCTTGTTGTATCCAATAATTTCCCTTAAATTGTAATTCAACGTATCCAAACCGGGTCCCTCTCTCTTTTCTTTCATCATATCCCAATTATTTGGGGTCAGCACAATATGTCTTTTCCTTCCACACTCCTGTATTCTGACATACATCTTCTGTCACACCACAAATCATCATATCATCTTTCACACAATCCATCCATCTCTTTTTTGTTCTACCTTTACATTTGTACATTTTCGTCTTGTAGCTTAACATTATTTTTGTCACGTGACTTCCGTCCCTCCTCATTATATGCCCATACCACCTTAATCTTCTTCCTCTCAATTTTTCGGTCCCATAGGGTTCAAAACATTATCCCGGTTATTTGCCTCTTGCGACCTATTGGCAATATGAAAGGCGCAGTTTAGGTTCCAGTACCTCTCCTCGGAAAATATGGATCGGAATATTTCTGTGCGCAATATAGTCATTCTTGAAAAGCAGGACCTTATAGTAGGCATCTTGTGGATGCCCAATATCATCGAAATAAACAAAAGTAACAAGAATTTCATTGAGATTGGTATGAAACCAACCTCGTTTAAGTCCATAAATATGTTTCAAAGGATGGAAAAGAAATATAGGGTTGTCGACACTCAGTGGAATATACTTCTCCATTTTCATGAGCGACATCCGGAGTTGGCTATAACCAGGGTGTACAGGGTGTAAAGACCCCCTTTACGGCTCTGGACTTGCTTCGCTTACATTCTAAACTCAGAACGTTGTGACATCTCGAAAACATCAAAAAATTGGGCTACTTGTGTAGTTTTCTAGATTTAAATTTTAATTAATAATAAGCTGGGTTAATTCTGTAGAACAAACTGGAGACGCTTGAAGTACTGTTTATCCAAACTATTTGCAAAGTTAAGATTGAAACTTAATTTACTTATTGAAATGTTATTAAAACTATTGCTATCACTTCACCAATAGATACGGTAAAGTGGTGAATTAATTGAATCGGATAGAATTGGTGCAGAGCGGAAAATGGTATGCATTGAATTTTTTAACACTGAAAATCAAAAATTGATAAGTTCCTTTTTTTTTTAAACTAAGTATATAACTCAGTTGGTTCAGTGATTCAAAATGTGTTTGCCTTATGAAACGAAAACACTACAATTCTCTATCCTGTGTCACACAGGTCAGCCTCCATTCTGTTCTTCCACCAATATTTGTTGCGACCGATTGGACATAATATGCAATCTGATTGTCCCAAATAAGCTTTCTTTATCCTTCAATCCTCTCCCTATTTCTCCTATTATGTTAAGTATTTTTTTAAAGTCTTACATAATTTTAAATAATTTTGTCAAGGTGTATCGGGCCACACATAAGTATTGAAGAATTCTGTAGAAATGTAAATCCACTGTTTCATTTGTTTCTAAAACCTATAAAAATGTGTTTAATCAATATAGCCCATGTCTCAAAAACAACAGATTTTTGTACTAATTTATGGGCGGTTCCTATATCTTACCGACCGTTCATTTGCCTTACTATAGGTTAAAATTTGACATAGCTCCATAAAAGTAATGTCAAAATTCAATCGAAGGTAAAGCAAACGAATGTATAGGCCCGGCCATTAATGGAACATATTTGTTTGGTTTTATTAGATTGACATTTTTTAATATGTATTTCAACTAGAGAATAATTTTTTACGATTTTTTTCTCATACAAAAGTGAGTTTCCTTGTGTTTGATTATTTATTCCTTCATTATTGCCTGTAATAAGATCCACTTTATAAAATTCGAGAATTTGTAAATTTCTTGTGTAACTTCAGGATTAAATCAGAAATTATAGAGGGTAGCCAAGAATGGTGAAAGGAGTCTCAGAACCAGTTTTGATGACAAATAAAACTGCATCATGAAATATTTGAAAAAATACTCACCCGTAATGTAAGTTTTAATAATTTTAATAGTTTGTATTATAGCGCCGTCTTGGGGAGGCCTACGTCCAGCAGTGGACTGCGAATGGCTGAGGACGACAATTATACACATTCTGTACACATACAGAAAAACGAAAAGTACTTTGAACCTCAGACCACCAACTAAAGCCACAGAAACCATGCTGGATTTTTTTGTTAGTCTGTCTGAAAGTTTATCCTAAATAGGCTACCAAATTCTATAAATAATTTCAAAGAAATATTTAAGGATTCAATCAGAAATTTTATCTTAAATTGTATGTTTTATTTTTATATTTTGCAAGATCCAGAAAATATAAAGTCTGCAAACTATTGCGACTATAGCTTGTTGATAATGAGAAATAAATTCTGAAAAGTAATAAGTCATTTTTCGTTAACTTATTTATCATTATCATAATTATACTCGTAAACTTCAATTTCTTTATCAGCGGTATTGATTTAACATTAAAACTGCATAGCAACATTGTTTCTTTAAAACAACAGTTCTTGAAATCAAATAACGAGTTTTAAACAACTTGAAGGGTGATTTTTCTCTACAGTTTAAAAAAAATTGTTTGTCTTTGTCAAAAGTGAATTATATGTGTAGGAATTGTAATTGTTTCTAACAAAGCTGAGTTTATGTACAGTCGAGTTCATTAATATTTAATATATAAGCATTACAATGGATTCAAAATATTGTAAGCATTGGAATGTTACAAAATATCCTTACAATCAAACACATCAATAATTTGTGATTAAGTTTTAGATTAGTTTATATAAGACCGATTTCGGTCAATAATATGTATGTATTACGATCATAATTATATGACCAGTGATGGATTGAACAATATGTTGATTACAACGATTTACGTTTAAACTGCTTTCTCAAGAAAATTTTATGAAAAAGACTATTTGAATGACATTTCCACAAGTATAGGATAGAAATATATGAATACTTGTCTAGGCAGATATTTTTGGATCCTAGCGTAGGTATTGAGTTATATTTGCTTATATGGCTGGTCATATATTATTATAGTCTCCAGGCATATTAATTATATACAGATTGTAAGGATGTTTTGTTACATTCTAATGCTTATAATATTTTGAATAATTTGCCATGTTTATATATTAATGAACTTGACTCTACAAAATATCAAGTGCTTAGTTAATTGTGAGCTTTCACTGCACATGACTGACCAGCATCTGGAATTATTCTCTACTAGTTTTCACTTCAAAACTTTGCTATAAAAATCTAAAATACTAGTCAAGTTACACAAATTTTGCAATAAAATAATTGAAAGACCAATTAAAATGCAAGCTGAATATCCTAAGAAATTGCCAAGAACATATTGGGATCCAGTCCGTCTGACTTATCCTATAACGAGGCATCCCGATAGTGTTACGTCCAGTGAAACTATTGCAAGAAGGTGGAAACCAGAACCTGAAATTATTAAGGATGTGGTAATATTCAAGATCCTATTTTAACTTCTACCCTTTGGTACTTAAAGGTCCTGTTAAATTTCCCGTTAACGTGACTGTAACAACTACATACATATACTTTGTCGGACGATGCTAGGATACTATACTTATAACATGCTAAAGTATTATTACTAATGTAATGTATTATTTGTTTCTTGAGTATGAGAATGGTATAGTTAATACTGACCAAACTCTCTTTGAAATAAATTGAGTAAAAACTACATAATTATATGCAAGTTTTTACACATTAGATTGTTATATGTAAACATTTGCATTCAAAATTAAGCATATTAAAAAAATAAGTATTCATTGTGTCAATAGAGAATTGCATTATTATTAAATTATATAAAATATAATAATAGTATAAATGAAACTTTATTGCTCACCAAATATACATTTACAAAAATGCCCGTTTACAATATTGTCATGGTAGAAACAATAGGCGGCCTTATTGCTTAAAGCAAACTCTTCCAAGCAACCTAACTTAAGGAATAATTTAACATATTCTGATAATGTAGGTGGTGCAGATTATAAGGTAGAACTTAAAAATTCATACTTATACTACATATTTTATAAATTAAATACATACAAACATATTTATAAGATATATATATATATATTAATTGGTCTATAGTGTAAGAATTAGGTATAATTATTTAAGGAAAAGTACTGTTTTTTGAGTGCGTTCTTAAATATAGGCAATGTTTTGGCCTCTTTGACAGTAAGAGGCAGCGCGTTTTAAAGTTTGACAGCCTGCACTATAAAAGAGTTATCATAAAAGGATGAAGTGTGTGCAGGTGTAGTGAGTTTACAATACGTATGAGTGCGCAAATTGTGGGTAGTAGAAAGGCGAAGGAATTCAAAACGTTCCTTAAGGTAAAGAGGACTACTATTAATAAATAATATGTTATAAAGTAGCGTGAGAATTTGAGTATTCCGGCGAAAGCGTTATATAAAAATAACTTGACTAGAAAATATTTAGATACAAATGGCTTGGTGGGTTAATTAAAAAGGAAGTAGATTATTAAACAATTTTTTACATTGATTTATTATCATTATATAAAATGTTTTGTTTCGACAGAGACAACCCATTGATGAACTAAAACAATATTTTCGTGATTACAACTTAACTAAGGGATTGACTAAAAGTCAAACAACAGTTGATTATACTTTTAAACTGCCTGAGAAGAAAAGGTTTAATAAACATACATCCTGTACTAAAAACGAATATATCTATCCTCCCGCAAGAAACGTGAGTGTTCATTACATAATAATATTCATATACGATAAAATTTTAGAGAGATATACATCGCATAATAAATAGCTAATTTAATAAGAATCTTAAAGTTTAGATTTTGGTTTATGGAAGTATTTTACTAACTTATGTAGATAATATTTTGGCAACTGTTTATGTTTAGCCTGATGTATACGTTTTTGAAAACAATAAGTACAGTAAAACTACTGTACCTTTAAATGTTCCTGCAAAAATTAAAAAAATTCATTTAGGTCCGCTTGCATAAGGTTGCTTAAATTTATTTAAGAAACACAAAACACATGTAATACCCTTAAATACAATTAGTGTCTTGCACAACGCAAAATTTACTGCTAAATATGTTTAAAGAACTGTTAAATACGTATTGTGTAAAACGTATTTAGACATTTTAATATGATTAACTAATTTTTATTTAAAGGCGATCGTTATGCAAGCGGCCCTTAATCTAGTAAAATATCACTAGGTTGTCAACAGAGGCAATAGGTTTTATTACACCTATAGCAAATAGTATTTATTATAAACGAAGTAATGGTATGGATTGTAGCTTGCAGATAGACCACCACGTTTACACGCTCATTGTACAACTGAAATGAAAGCGGCCTTTACTGAGCCTAAAATTCCAGCCCGTTTGGTCACTGATAAAGACCAATTCAAGCATCCAGCTAGTATACCTTCAGATCTGGTGAGGGATTTTTACTATTCTGTGCTTCTAAAACTTAAACAAAAATTGGTATATTCATACAGGAACAGGGACAAAAATATTAATTCCTGCGGCCAAGCGACCTGTCGTAAGAGGAGACAAAACAAACCACACCCAGTTTGTAGGGCATCTGGCCGTCTGGATAGCTACCGGCCCTGGTCTAAACTATACCGCCATAAAACAACCTTGGATTGTGTTCCAGCATCAGTGGCCAAGTTCCAGGCCCACCTTCGAGGCCAGCAGCATATCAGTAATGCAAATATCCATAGGCGACTGTAAACACTTACCCCATGTGGCCAGCTAATCTATCTGTTGTAATCCAACAATAAAAAAATAACTCATCTTGGGGCCTATATAAGTTTAAGACCGTAATTTTTGCAAGTTAAATTAATCTTATCAAGTATAATTTTTTTCATATAAATGAATTCCTTTAAACCCTTACCTTTGTAACTAAAAATTATTTTTTAACATTTGGAGAACCTGTAGTAAATAGGAACACTTAGAACACTGATTTTAAGACCTCTGCGTTCTAAAGAGAAGTGGGTAACTCACAGAAACAGGATGAAAGAATCCTATATAGATATAAATATGTTTCCCCTTTTCTTTCTCGAGATATATAATAAGAAGATAGATTTAAAATGTCTGTGACATTAATGAGTGACATACTGTAAAGAATATTAGGCAATAAAACTTTTTTATGTAGCCACTAATAGAACCAAGTTGGCATAAAGAACTGGAACCACTGGACACGACATATGAAGGCTTTGAAAAATATCTGGATCCATACCTTACAACAAGTAGGTTATATCATAGACCATACACAGCAGAACAGTTGAGTAGACTATCGTGTTCCAAGGAAGTGGCTACTTATTATACTTTTGCTGATATTCCTTGGGTAAGTCTATTTATTACACCGGCCCTCAAAAAATAAGAAATGGTCTGTACTTTTGACTAAACCCATCTACTATTATGGGTAAAATTTTATGGGTTTATGGACCAAACTGACCCCAGATTCGGATTCAGCGCATCGAAATATATAAAAATAGATGGGTCTGGTCAAAAGTACAGACTACTTTATATTTTTTGTGGGCCAGTGAATTATTTAAAAAAGATTGTTCTTTTATTTCTTTAATTAAATTAATTTAAAAATGATGACGTCTTTGTAGTCAGTCTCAAAATATTAACTTTTAAAGCATATTTAAATTTTAAAGAAGAAAACTTAACTAGAACTAACTCTAATTAATTAATATTGGGTTTATTTTATTGTATCTATTCAAATTCAAATTCAAATTCAAAGTTTTTTATTCAAAATAAGTTCCACTGGAGAACACTTTTTGAAGGTCATATAAATATATAAGTTAAAATTTAATTTTTCTTCCTATTCTATGTATACCGCTTCACAACGTGTTATTGCTGTTAAGGAGAAGAAGCGGCAAGAAACTCCCCAGCAACACGTCTAGCTAAATAATGTTTTTCTTTAAGTTTCTTATTCTATTTATATCTCAAGTTGTTTTTTTTTTAAATAAGTTTTATACAGAAGTATGTTACAGAATTACTTTTTGAAGAATTAATGGAGTTGTAGCAAACAGTGCATACTCAATAAGACCAAGACACAATAAGAGGAAAGAAAAATATTATGAAAGTTATAATAATGATATGACGTACTACAATGTTATGCTGCAATATATCTCCATAAATCCCTTACAAGCTTGGCAAGACAACATTAAACAAAATATAGTATAAGATGTTAGAGTGAGCTGCTATGTAAATGAATTTTTGTCATTTAAGTATTCTTCAATAGTGTAGTATCCCTTTTTTAGCAAGATACTTTTTAATTTGGTTTTGAATTTAGTGAAAGGCAGATCTAACATTTCACTCTGAATCTTATTGAAGAAGCGTATACCAACCCCAAGAAAGAGGACAGTACTTTTGTAATCTAAAAGATGGCAATATCAGTCTATTACAATGCCTGGTGTTGAAATTGTGAATATCCTTATACTGCTTGTAGGCACTCAAATTATTACGAATATAAATTATAATATTAAAGATATATTGGCAGGCGACCGTCATAATATTGATTCCCTTGAAGCATTCTCTAAGAGACTCCCGAGGGCCGAGGTTGTAAATTGATCTTACGGCTCTTTTTTGTAAAACAAATATGGTCTCTAAGTCAACAGCGTTGCCCCAAAGTAAAATACCATAGGACATGACACTATGAAAATAAACTAGTTTAGCAGTCTCTTCGTCAGTGAACTGCCTAACTCTTCTGACCGCATATGCAGCAGAACTAAGTTTTCCTGAGAGACTAGATACATGAGCGCCCCAGTGGAGCTTCTGATCAAGGTTAATGCCTAAGAATACAGTTGAATCTACTAGATTAAGTCTAGTGTCGTTAAGAGAGATATTAATATCGTATTCTTTTACATTGGGCATAACAAACTTAACACATTTAGTTTTGCTCGGATTGAGTAATAAGTTATTTACAGTAAACCACTTAGATATTTGGGATAAGGCGTTGTTTACGTCGTCAAAGTTCAGTTTATTTCTATCAACTTTAAATATAAGTGATGTGTCATCAGCAAACAACACTACCTCACACATATCATTAATAAAATATGGCAAATCATTAATATATATCAAAAATAAGAAGGGACCTAGAATAGAGCCCTGGGGCACACCCATAGATATGCCAGTCTCACAAGATTTGACATTGTTAATTTCAACGCTTTGGGATCTGTTATTTAAGTAAGACGATAATAGATTGAGAGAATCGCCATGAATACCGTAATAATTGAGCTTTTTAGGAGGGTCACGTGTTCAACGCAATCGAATGCCTTGGACAGGTCACAGAATACACCAATGGCATTCTGTGATCCTTCCCAAGCATCATAAATGTGTTTTAGGAGCTCAACACCTGCATCGGTAGTGGATCGACCTTTGGTGAACCCGAACTGTTTAGTATGAAATAATTTATTAATATTAAAATGTGAGAGCAGTTGATTTAAAATTATTTTTCAAAGATCTTGCTTAAGGTTGGTAAAATAGAAATTGGCCTAAAGTTGGAGGGTCGTTTTTGTTTCCACTTTTAAATATAGGGATAACTTTGCTAACTTTCATTAAGTCGGGAAAGACCCTTTATCTACACATCGATTAAATATTTCTACTAGTGATAGTGCAATAGTGTCTATTATGTCATTTAATACTTTGAAAGATATACCCCAAAAATCAGCTGTGTTTTTAATGTTTAATGATTTAAACGTTTTTACAATATCACTTGTATCTATATGATTAAATTTGAATGAAATATTACATTCATCAACACACTGTGTCATTAGCAGCTCAGCTTCCAGTGGTGATGATGACAAAGAGCTAGTTGTTAAGGTTGGTATATCCTAAAGTATTCATTAAATGTTTGTGCAATTTCAAAGTTATTACTAATGGTTTTATTGTTAATTACAAGCTCAATTCCATCATCTCGACGTGAAGTTTTGCCAGAAGCGTCATTTATGACACTCCAAGTTGTCTTAATGATATTTGATGATTTTTAATTCTGTTACTATAATATAAAGATTTGGCAGCGATGCACACTCTTTTAAAGGTCTTAGAGTACTTTTTAATATAGTCAAGAAAGTCTGGATTTTGATTAAATTGTTTTTCACTGTATAATTCATACAGTTTTATTCGACTTTTATATATACCTTTTGTAGCCCAATCACTAAACTTAAGTTTATTACTTTTGTTAATTGTTTTAGTTTTAAATGTGTTTTCAAATTCAGCTTGTATAACGTCGAAGAAACTACTATACAAGTTGTTTGGATCTTCGCTGTTGAGATCCAAGGTAGGAATTTTTTTGGCTAGATTATCTTTAAAGGTTCTTAAGCGATGATAATTCACCGGTCTACAGGTTATTTTAGAAGTGATTTTAATACTGTCAAAAGGTATTGATATAAACTGGCCACAATGATCCGACCGTAGTACATCTATGAGTGATTTATCGATTATTTTGCAACTACAAAATATATTGTCTAAACAGGTAGCTGTAGTAGCAGTTATACGCGTAGGTTCATTAAAGACATGTATAAGATTAAAGGATTTGAAAAGATTAATGATCTTAGTACGAGTTGATGACATTTCCAACAAATTAACATTAAAATCCCCACAAACTATAGGCAATTTATCAGTTTTATTTAATTTTATTAATAATTCCTCCATTGTGCTTTCAAATACACTATAATCCCCTGTGGGGTCGGTAGACGCAGAGACAATTACATAGCGCTCAAGCTCAATACAGGAAACCTCCACAGTACGTTCAACAGAAAGGGACATAATGTCTTTACGCTCTTTACATTTTACATCATTTGCTACAAGGATAAGTGATCCGCCATGTATAGCGGACTTCCTTACAAATGCACTTATTACTGTATAATTCTCTATGAAGTTTATGACTTCAAAAGTTTTAAGCCAATGTTCTGTAATACATAGGACATGAACCTTACATTCTTTTAAAAAAAGTTCAATTTGTAAGTCTTTACCTGCTAAACCCTGTATATTTTGGTGAACTATATTTAAATTAGAAGTAGGTTTAGCTTTGGTCATTTCTAGCAGTTTAAAGGTCTAGGACTCATAGTAGAGTTCATTTAAAAAAAAATATTGTTTTTATTTAAATTGATGTCAGGTTTTTCAGTTATATCATACATAACTTTGTCATTATTTTGTATATTAAATGCTAATAAAGTAGCTATACGTCTTCGTAACTTAAAAGGCAGATACATAGTATCTTTGTTTAGCCTAAATTTACCATTAGTAAATTTATTCAGGTCAAAATAAAAAATGTCACTATGACGATGGGTCAAGTTATAAATTAATAAATTTAAGTCATATATGTGCCTGTTTTGTTTATTTGTTAGATTAGATGCATAAGGCAGGGCACATAGGATGAATCTACATCCATATTTACTGTTAAGGTCCAATAACCTATTTATGCTGTTCACAATGTCTTTCTTTTGACAGATAAGCTATCCCCATAATAAATTACAATTGTTGAATTTTTGTCTACATTAGTTGTGCTTAAACTGTCAATTAAATAGTTATAACTGGCCCCGGGTGAACATAAGTTAGACACCTGATGATGTGGCAAGTCATATCGCAGCAATGAACCAAGTCCTTGTCCAATTTTATCCGAGTAAACAAAAATTGAATTATTTACTAACGTATTTAAAGAAGAATGACATGGTTGACATGGTTTACTATTAGTCACATTGTCTGACATGACAGGTTTGACTAAGTTGCAATTACTGTTAACCAGAGGTGGTGAAGTTACTGTATTTTTAGTCATATTTAACTGTTTGCACTAAGGCGTATAATTAAAATACTTAGTCTGGGTTATAGTATTTTATAGGTATGGCTTATTCAGGATGCTGACTACGTTACCTCACTGTATCGCTATACTGATCTGTTGTCTGTGGTAAGCAGTCTTCGGATCATCTGAAGAGTCGATTAGGTGTTGAGAATTCTTTCTAGAGGGTCATGCTGTCAGAACCCTATTGTCCAAGCGTTTTACCAGCATACGGCACAAACAATATTTAAATTAGATTTATGAATATTTAAACAGCCGTCTCCCCTTATGTTGTTACAAATGAGGCTACAAGGAAATAATAAATAAAGTTGTTTTCGATGTACAAAAGCATAGTTTTATACAAAAAAAATTATAATGTATATTATATGTATATTAAGTAAAGTAAGCATGTTGCTGGGAGTTTCTTGTACCAGTTATCTTTTGTCAGTTACTAAAACTGCTTTGCAAGTTGTAGTAGATTCATGAAGTAATCTGTAATATTAAATTTG
Source organism: Dendrolimus houi (assembly GCA_039645545.1). Classification (NCBI taxonomy): domain Eukaryota; kingdom Metazoa; phylum Arthropoda; class Insecta; order Lepidoptera; family Lasiocampidae; genus Dendrolimus; species Dendrolimus houi. The sequence goes on from CM077132.1 coordinate 15,324,828, forward strand.
AAAAAATATATTTATTTTCATTTTATTAAAATAAGTATTGACTTTTCATAAAATGTTACATTAATTGAATAGGTACTATGAATATTTTTGATGTACTGCAATTTCAGGTTCGTACACCTAAACCTGAGATTGTGCATTGGCGTTTACCAATCAGTAGACCCAAGTCGATGTTTGACAGAGAAAAATTCAAAGAGGACTTCAGAGAAATAAGGACACATAACAAGATGCAGTATTTACCTCGGTAAGTTTAAGTAAAATTTTAAATAAAAAATACTATACTCGTCCTGCCATAGTTGCTGTCGCTGCTCTACACTTCCCTCGATGTCAGTTTTTGCGCGTGAGTCAATAAACGGGCAGCTCGAGCACGATTACGTGCTTATATACTGCTCTCATGCTCAATTGCTGCAGGATGCTTGGAAAATAAATATAAAGCTACATAAAACTTTCTATAACATCTACTATTTTTCTCAACGCTGATTCCAGTTTCAGACGATTCCACACCGAGACTAGAAGAAATTCTAAAAATATTAATCCAAGATTTGTGTTTTACAGATCATTTCATACAGAATCCAGAGATAATTACATCAAACAGACGTCAAGACCTGAATCTAAAATACACAACTATGAAGAAGAGGTTCGGACATTTTACGAGCGTAAATTAGCCAACTTGTCTACAAATATTCAAGAAGAGGTTTCTACTATACACAAGAAATATAATAGTGAAAATTCTTTTTATGGATCGAGAACATCTATGTGTTCTGTGCTTGATCAATCTGTGGGGAAAAATGAAAGATTAAATAGAAACAATAGCATAGGATAAGAGTAATAAAAAAATTCTAACTAATACTTACGTTTATTATTAATATAAAAAATTAGATTGTTGATTATATTATACTTTATACCGTTTAGAATTTGACGATTTTCAAAGAAACTGCCTTAGAACAAAGCTAATAGAACCTTTGCTAAAATAAAAACTGAGTATCGTCTCTTTTATTCACATACAGTAATAAAGTGTACATGAGTGCGAATGGAACAAATGCCACTGAAATTAAAAGGACAAATATATAAATCTGTCATACGACCAATCATGCTATATGGGTAGGAATGTTGGGCCACTAAAGCGATAAACCACAAACGTCTCCACTCAGCTGAGATGAGAATGTTGAGAGGGATGTGTGGTGTCACAAGAATGGATAAGGTGAGAAATGAGTACATAAGGGGATCTTTGAAATTTGACCCGTGAATGAAAAATTGAGAGGAAGAAGATTAAGTTGGTATGGGCATATAATGAGGAGGGATGAAAGTCACGTGACAAAAAAATGTTAAACTTGAAGATAGATGGGTACAAATGTAAAGTAGACCAAAAAAAAGATGGATGGATTGTGTGAAGGATGATATGATGATATGTGGTGTGACAGAAGATGTATATTAGAGTAGAGGAGTGTGGAAGAAAAAGACATTGCGCCGACCCCCAATAATTGGGATATGGTGAAAGAAAAGAGAGAGAGTGCGAATGGAACAAAAAAAGGTTTTGGTTTCTAGTACTTTAGTTGTTGTTCAGGAGTCAAACTTCATAAGTATAAATTAACATACAATCTGCTAACTTATGAAATGTTGACCTAATTATACCAATAAATTGTAAATACGTATTACGTACGTACGGTGTGTCATTTTTTAAAGTAATAGCCGCTTAATGAAGCAGGAGAATGATGTATCACTGTCCTGCTTTAAACTAGTGACAGACAAACTGGCAAGGTTAAAGTTTAGAACTATTATAGCGAATGTACGACTGTATATACATCCCATTCCAACACGCTTTGAGCATCATAAATCAAAATAGTTTGTATGTACTATTTTGTAGGCACTTTTGTGTAGTTTCTATAATATAAGTCATTCATTATGAAGTATCAATTTTAGTTTCTACCTTTTTGAACTTGACTTTAAAAAAAAACTATATTCTATTTTGACATGTTATTAACATTTTGACTTGCTAGTTTGTTGTGTAATGCTTACAATAGTTTTTATATATAAGTCTCCTATTATATTAATGTAATACTATAAAAATTTCAACCAATAACATGGTTGTGGAAAGTCTAAACACAATATAAATTTGCAAGATGTTTGCGAAAATTAAATGGAAATAGTGTATTTTTTAATAGCAATAATACTCATATGTTATGGAGTATATTTGATACAACCATATTGGATTTTAATATTAAGTTTCGCAGCGATTTACGCTCTCTACTCTCAAATCTGTATGACATTTTAATGAATATTTCTCTGTTATTTATGCAACTTTTGTGATAAAGAATCAGAATACAAGAAATGTAACTACCGAGAAAGATAAAATTCCTCAAGTAATTGAATTATGTATCTACCCATGTCATATAGAAAATAAAAAGTCATTTATAGTCCCAAAGTAGTCATTATTTTAACCTTTTATTATGAAAAACACTTATATTTGTAAGAAATTTAAATAAAAACAGACTGGCAACACCGCACACCGGAGGATAAAATCGACTTCGGCGCCGTTACCTTATGCTCCAGGGCATCCCTCCGCTTCCTACGGACTTGTGTAGGGCTACTAGGAGTCATAGTACATATATTTCACTACTTTTTATGTTGCTGGGAGAATGAATTTACGCATCCAGTCAGACTCCCGGAGGTCTACGAGGGTTTTGGAGGGCTTCCCGGAGCCAGCTCTGCGCACACTGTCACTGAGGAAAAACTTGTGAGATGCCGGCTGTCGGACTACTCACTAAACCTACGAGTGTCCCACCGCTTCTTTGTGAGGTGCCATGGGATCTGAATTAGGCAGTTCCTCGCGAACTTCTCGAATTGGGGTGACCCTGAGACCAGAGCAGTTCAGAGCACCCCACGTACGTAGATGTGGTTCGCCCGACCACCCTCGGTTCTACTACGTCAATTAGAGGAGTGTGGCAGCAACGCCGACCCGTTCGCAGTCTACAACGGGGGTCCGCTTGCACATCGTCGTATACATTTCGCATAAACTTAATGAGTCTTTGACTATCTACGATAGACACACCTTTTAGTCGCGAAAATATTCTAGTTTGTATTATATTTACATCATCGATGTAATCAACTCATAACATTACCAAGCAATGAGCCTTACTTGATTAAAATGAACGAAGCCAACCCATACATCCAAGGAAGTTTTAGGACATATTATATTTACAAGATACTATCTATAATATTATAAAGTTCTAAAAAAACAACTGGAACAGACTATATATATAAACGACGGAGTTTTTTTTGTTGTTTTTTAGTTGTTGTTTGTTATTTTTGGCTGTCGCTATAGCAACAGCGACAGCCAAAAACCACTAAAGCCAGTGTTAATTTTATCACCCTAAGCCAAGGTGGTGGGACAATAGTTTGTCCAGTATCATGATCTCACGATGGGGGAGAGAGTGCGCAAACTGGGGCCCAATTCTGCTATTACTATCTCGTCAAAATCGCCGGACGCTATCGTCTCAATCGTAGTTCGGCCTGATTTCGGTATTCTGTTAATTTCAATGGCGTGCCCATGGCAAGCCACTCTATTTTTATAAATATTTATAATCGAAAATGTGCGAAATAAATGTGTAAATTTTTAATAGCTTTTCAATATTCAATTCGGCTAATGTTATTTCTGCTAACGGTAATTTCGACTATTATTCCGCCGCGATAACGTCGAGAATATATTGTGGATTTAGCGGAATACTAGGTTCTGAGACTATCGCAATGTAATCGTACTTTTAAACGCCAAGATATTGAAGTAGCAGAATTGGGCCTCTGGTAATTATCACGCGGGCCTGTTCGCGTCCCCCCCAGCTAGTTTACTCACACCTACAAAATAAGAAGGGGGCGCACAGTGCAAGGCCCAGTCCCGACAGTCCTAGTGCAAGTACCAAGAGCTGTCACCCGCGGCTATGTGTCCGGTGTATAAGCTGTGTTAAAAAATTTCGGTCGGTATATAAGCACGCATGCGGGGTATGAAAACTCCCAGACCTCTGTTAAGTACCATTCTTTTAAAGCAACTGCCATATATTTTATTAATGTATGTATGTTATATCATGTATGTATATTTTTTTTTATATGTTTGCTTATAGACAAACTGGCAGCCGGGTCCACTTGATTGCAAGTGGCTACCGTCGCCCATGGACATCTGCAACACTAAGGGAGCGGATGCGTTGCCTACCTCGTTGAGACTTTAAAAATCTGTTTACGCTCTTTTTGAAGAGCCCCATATTGTAGCGTTCTGGGAAAACCGCGGGAGGGAGCTCATTACACAGTTTGCTCACATATGGCATAAAGGAGCGAGCGCCACATACAGTGGATTATATATTTATAATATACTGATTTGGTAGTGAGAATATTAGCAACATACCTCTGTTCTTATCAAATTTCTTGTCCATCCAAAGGTTGTCTGGAAGAAATCGCTAATAGCGATAAGGCCGCCTATTGTATTATAAAATTTTACTTCTGTTAACTGTATCTTTTAAAACACAATAAAGCATATTCATTCATTCATATTATCTATGGCAACTGCTAAACGTGCTGTGTAGGATCCCCAACACCCTGGATGTGAGCCCCATCGACTAGTGAAAGCGACTCCCGCTTACAAGGACACATTAGATGCCCGCTGGCGCCGACATACATGTCGCGTTGGCCTAACTTAATGAGACCTTGACTATATACATTAGACACACCTGTTAGCGGCTGATATAGTTTTCATTTTAACATTTTATTTATAACATCGCTGTAAACACTTCGTACTCGAGTAGAACGGACGAAGCGACCCAAAAATATATTTACACAAATGAAAATTTCTTGTTTACGAATATTTATTCATTCATACAGTCCATTAGTTGTTTTTAATTGATTCAAATATGAGTAATCTGTGTCTGACATTCGTGTTTGTTTGTTTGTCGTTGTTGGAATTCTTTGCAACCGATGAACCGCAGAAGGTAATTTAACTTGACATTTTTATCTGTCTAAATAACTCTTCTATAATTTTAAGATATTAATTTTAAAAACTCCAAACAGGTACCTATAACTAAGAAATTTGATTGAACTCTAACTTTTATTAGGACAATAAACAGCTTCATTACTAAAATTTTACAACTTAAGTAATATGATAATGCTGAGCAACAATTATCATTCCTAGTATAAACATTCCTTGCTTACAAATTAGTCTTAGTGTAGACGATTTATTATTTAAAAAATATATTTAAATGACCCAAACCAGTCCCCTTCACTGCAACCAGAATTCTTTTAATTATAGCGGATTAATATATGAAAGTCTTTAATTGTATTGTGGCACATGACTATAGACTATAAAATATAATCCTTACTTCAGTTCTATTGATATATAGAAAACGAACTAATGTTACTCATATAGCATATTGTAGACATAAATAAACAACTAATGAATTAGTAACACACTATCAAAAATTTAAATCCGCAGTCACATTTGTGGCACTACACACAACAAGTTGCAAGGTGTATTTCAGGTCACTAATCTTGTCTAAAGTTTGAAATTAATAAATATTAACTAAGTAAACTAAGTATAGAGTGATCATCACTAGAACTAGGGTACATCGTGAACAATCACGTACTTACCAACATTTTGTATAAATCCACCAATAAATCTGCCACGTCATCCTGCTGGCGGCTATAATGTGGTTTTTTAACTTCTCATTATCTCAAGAAGAAAGAGAAGAAGCTGGTTGTTCTTTTTGTGTACGTAGTTCAAATGCATTCTTGCTTGTTGGATGAGGTTACATTATAACAAAGTGACGAAACATCATCTTCAGTAGTAAAGATCATAAATAATCTATAAATCTGAAATATAATTTCTAACACTATCCGATTGGTGTTGACTACATTTTCTCTTAAAAATTGCATACGTTTATTATCAACTATGACAATCATAACACGTATAGGTAATTTACACAGCGATTATTTGGTTCGCCGCCTATTTACACAAAACCGTGACAAATATATTGAGTGTTACATTGTATAAAATATGTATTAGTAAATACATTACACACTTACATTATAGCTAAGTACATATATGTAGTTATTTAGTATCTAATATTAGAGAGTGAAATTAATTAAAAATCGATTATATCCCGAAAAAAAAGATGAAAAAATTCCATAATTCGTTATAATATCAAAGAAAATGTCCCAATTTCCGGAAAGAATGTGTTCGGTGTTCATCACCGTTATCGATAGACAGTCATAATATCAAATATACTGTGAATCGGTTCATTTCTAAGGCCGTGAAGAAAGAACAAAAATGACGTTGCTGCCTTGCAGTTCCTACACAACGAAGGGTTCTGTAATGGTGACAAACTTTTCGTTATTTATCTAGAGAACTATGCCATATCTCAAAATCGACTCAACCAAAAATATTCAATTTTTATTTAATGTGGTTTTTAAGTTCTACACCACCACCACCACATTTTTTCCACTTCATAGCTTAAAAGTCATAGATATAAATAAATTTTACATGTCTTTGGAAGTTATTATTACTTATATATAAAATTCACCCCTTAGTTGGTCGGTTATGGTGGCCACTCTTAGTGTTTTTTTTTTGCTTATTCACCACATAATTTTGTACTTCTAAATACATCTTCCTATTAAATTTCATCCAAGTAGACCTGTGTCTACTTGGTACTACTGTTAGTATTTAAAAAAACTACTGTGAAAGACACTGGACATAGATGGACATGAGGATTACTAACAGTTCCGTTTAGGCCAAAATGGCTACGGAACGCAAAAAAAGACAAAATCAATTTCACATTTACATAGTAGTAAACTTTGACACCATATTCTATGGAAGCTCATATAGTTTATAGTTTTATAGGATAAAAACTAATCGCCGGGGTCTAATCACAATATTCCATCACATATCAAAATGTTGAATAAACTCACAGGTAGAAACGATTGAAAGTTGAAGTAAGTGTGTACTTATTTTGCATTAAAATATAATCGAATAAGTATCCAATTTCATACGTTAGCAGCACCCTAATGTGAGGTATGATCGTCTAATATTATCTACCATTTATAAAGGTCGCACGGTTGTGTAATGTAGTGAAAGTAATTCTTTACGGTACTCGTTTTATGCGACTTATGGCTGGCCCACATTATTGTAGAATTGTCCACAATATCCACTGTAACAATAGCAACGCTAGAGGCAAAAGTAAAAAAAAATACTACATTTTTTACTTCAATGACGGCTATATAGAAATAATTATTAACTTGGAAGACGAATATTTCCATGAATTTGGAAGACTTTTGGTAACGTCGGACGCCGTGCCATCGTCAGTGATAGTACTTTGTTGTGTAGCAGACTACTGCTCCTTGTCTTTCTTCTTGCAAGGGCAATATAATCGTAGCTACCTGATTTGTTTAATAATCTAGTTTTACTAGTATCGGTAACCCTTTTATTTTTCCACAGCTTTTAATCTTTCAAATCTCCTTTCCCGATACTACAAAAAATATATCCAGTTTCCATCTTGTTTATTCCCAATTGCTTCTATGCTATCGTGCCCACTTCCTTCATAGACTAGATCAATGTAAACCCAGCATTACATTAAAGTTATCGACGATCATGTAACTGACCTAAAAAATTATATAATTTTTTTAACTGTGTATTTAATTGTACCAGTTTTTGATCGAAGATTTTTTTGAGAATTGAGTCAAGGTGGAATTTAAAGTAAGGCTAGCATACATAATTATGTTACTTGATAAAAAATATTATTATTATTCATTACTTATTATTTTACTTGGATGTAACTGCAACATCATTCGCGTGGACTTTACTTATTCTACCGGAGATATACCGGAACTTTACCAAATTAATTTTATTAGTTTTCATTACTTTCCGAACATGATTCATATATCGTTGTTATTACAAACATGAATCAAAAATAAACGTAGGGGCACTGAAAATAAACTGATATCAGATATATAAGTACCTATTTTTAATAACGAGGATCTACCTATATAGGTTAACTTTATGTCGTAAAATGGAATGCTTAAAGGTTACCATACGAAGATTTGAAGTTTCCATAAGTTCTAGTACAGTAATAGTGTACGAAAATTCTAGTATTTATCAATTTCAGCTAGACCTGAAAGTATTTTATGAGAGCAAGTGTCCAGATAGCAAAGATTTTATCACGAACCAATTGATGCCAGCAATTAGCTTGTTAGAAAACTCTGTCAGGTTGAAACTGGTGCCTTTTGGGAAAGCCCGGGTAAGTACCTTTATATTTTCTAGAATAAAATATTTTTTATTTCTCCCTGGACTTTACATTCTCCTTTGACAGACGGTTTCCGTAAGCAGATAACTACGTGTTTCTGTTTGCTTGCGCAGATGGATGCATAGCTACTGTAGTCATCCCAATTCATATTATGACCAGCTATTTCTCTATCTCCACGCAAGCTCTACATAGATTATTGTTTGTTACACCTATATTAAAATATGCTTCAACAATCTTTTACCTAATAATTGTCTTTCTAGAAGATCAGTTCAGATTAGGCATTTATGTACAATTTCCTTGTCTTACTGGTTCAAGTGGTAAGACAATCTTATTCCAACGACATAGAATCGAATTCTGGTAAAAAAAAACTATGCTTCGTATAATCAGCTTTAGCAGTAAGACTACCGCATGTTGATAGCAGAGGGAAACGTAAGAGGAAACCTGCACATTCACATTAACGTTGTGTGAAATTCATCGATTTGCATTAAACTAGCTTAGTGTCCGTCCCACTGAAATAGAGAAGCTTGAATCTAGTAATGGGACCTCTGTGGATTGACAGTGGCTACACGTCTAAATCTAAAAGTTCAATAAACTTTTTGCCTCCAGAGTTAAATCTGTAAGTAATGTAAGTAGTCGTACTATAGTTTGCGTATACCACCATCACCACACAATCATTTCAATTCATTTATGGGGTATTATGGAAGAGATAGCTTTTCAGCGGTAAGACCACCCTTTTTGCATAATTAGGTATAGTTTTAGTTTGTAAGTTCCTTTTTGTATTGGTTTACAATAAAGTGTCATCTAACTATCTATCTATCTGTTTTAAATATTTCAGAGTATAAATAAAGAACTTCCTGTTTTCGAGTGTCAACATGGTGAAACAGAATGTCTTGGAAATTTAGTGCAGGACTGTGCCCTTTCCTACATGAAGGACAGAAGTGATATTGAGAAATTGCAATACGTTGAGTGCGAAATGACGACACTTGCTGGGACGCAAGAAGATTTAATGGTAGTTATATTTTTCACTTGGTTAGAGCTTTTCTAGTAATAGGTAACGCTCGAATAAATATTGAATTCATAGCTCACAGGGACAAAATATAAGTAATTCTTGGATAAAAACTAGTTTCTACGAGATATATTCCCATAGCAGTGAGGTATGGGGTATTTTAAAAAAGGTGTAATAAAATTGGCATTGGCTAAAGAAGACTTACTTTTTTTATTAGTTAAAATAAGATATTATAAAACACCAGTGTAAATATTTTCGTATTTTAGCTTATAGTTATTTTTAGACACCTTAATTTTTACTAAAACAATTTCAAAAATTCATATACAACTTAAGTTGCGAGAAAAACAGAATCCACCTGCATATCTGTAAAAATACATTTTATTACCCGTCGGCATTTGAACTAATTGTAATCCTTTTATGATCGTCTTCTTTTGTTCACTTATTTATTGGTTATTGTGGAGAACAGCCTATTGTACTCGTTTATGGCCACTTGCAGGCATAAATAGCCAGGTGTGCGGATTACGATTTCTAGGAAATTACGTCGATGCTTGCCGGGCGGGGGCATATTTGCATTTGTGCAGTATAAAACGATGGCTTGATGGGGAGAGGAGGCAGTCGAGCGAGAACCACGATCGTAGCGACACGTGTGTAATACAATTGGGAATCTAATAGTGACGGACATTGCGCATTTTATTTCGACTGCTTTCTGGATTACGTTTGGCCTTGTTGTGTTCGGTTATATTTATACCTGTGTTATACGTGTTTGTATAGTTCTAATAAACTCTATAATAAGTCCAACGAAATTTTAATTCGAGTCCTGCAACTCGTAACATTATAATCAATAGATTTTTATTTCATTTTAAATTTTATTGAGCGATGGTGTCATCCCGTGGCTTCTGTGTTATTGTACAATGATAAATAGTTATTATTCGACCGTTAGTCTAAAGTTAATAAAGGATAGACGTTAATAGAAATCTGTTTACAATTTACAATATAAAATTAATCGAAGTGTTTTCATGTTACATTGACACAAAGTGCATATATATACATTAATATAAAATATGCAGGAATAACAATAACGATATGCGTATAATTATTTGAAATCTGACAATGCACACATACATTAAATTTTCTTTTTATGATATATGCTGATAATATTATATACCTATATTTAGGTTAGGTTTAATAATTGTAAAGTTGGCCTGGAAGATATTGCCGACGGCGACAAGACCTAAAAATAGTTCGTTTTTGTATTTTAATCAATTTTTAACATTTGATTACTGTTACACTAAAATATATGAATTCGAAGGTTATTTTAGCGAACTTGAAGGAGCGGATTATCGTGATATTTTATATAATTAGATACGTGTACTATTTATATAGGGGATGAATTTCTTACACATATGTTATCCTGGAAAATAGGATAGTTTTCTTGAAATATGTATTCAAAATGTACTCGAACCAGACCGCGAAACATACTGTGCTTCATACTAAAATATTATAATGACTAAATTTTCTTGTATACACACACAGTCGGAAGAAAGTGAGGTAAAATAAATTAGGACGCATTGTGAATTGATACAAGAAAACAATAAGTATTTTGTTAACATCTGTGTAAATTTAATCTAGGATAACACGTTTAATTTTCGAATCTCAATACAAAATTTAACGAGATGAAATGACATTAATTATAATTCTTTATCATGGAAGCACGCATTAATTAAGTCATTCCTGGCTGCACTTTAAGGTGCATAGATACTATTATTTTGAATTAAGTCATTCCTGGCTGCACTTTAAGGTGCATAGATACTATTAGTATTTGAATTTAGTACATATATATATATAACAGATAGAGTTGGTAATTTGAACATGAATTTTTTATATTAAATCGATATTATATGCAATAAAAAAAGATGGAGGGGGGGTTTTAATTGCTATTCTCAAATATTTAAAGCCCAGAATCCGTGACTTATCTTCCAACACCATATCGTTAACTGAAGTTGAATACTTATTTGTGGAAATTCCTACCAGACCCCCAAACGCTTATAACATAATAAATGCCACCTACATAACCCCAAATACTAACGTTGAAGTATACTCCCGTTATTTTAACTACATGACAACCATTTTAAACGATACACAGGGTGACTCATTTATTATAGCCGGGGACTTCAATATTCCAGATTTAAAATGGTCTGATAGCTCGCCAAATTCAGCCGGACTTAGATGCGTCACCACGTCCGTTATTGGTGTTGAACTTCTTAACATGTTATCCCTACTTAACGCAGGCCAATATAACTATATATGTAACTCTCTCGGTAGACAATTAGATCTTTTTATTACTAATATGAATAATCCCGTTTTGCAACCATCGTCTGCACTAACTAAAATCGATCCCTACCACCCCCCCTTTATGGCTTCCATTCCCTTGGATGTCCCATTAATCTTAGGTAATCAACAAAATACTTTGAAATATAATTTCTTTAAAGCAAATTACGATCACATTAATAACATTGTTCAAAAAATTAATTGGCTTGACATTTTACATAATCTATCTGCTGAGAACTCAACTACTGTTTTTTATGACCAAATATATAAAATTATCCGACAAAATGTTCCCATTACGAAATATAAAACTTCTCACTTTCCGGTATGGTTTACTCCTTCCCTTGTTCGTCTTTATAAAAATAAAACGAAAGCTTGGAAAAATGGAAAACTTATAACAACAGCGTCGAATATGAAAGGTTCTCAACTCTAAGAAAGACATTCAAAAACACAGTAATATTTGCTATAAGAACTATATAGATACGGTCCAAAATAGTATCTGCTCAAATATTAAATTCTTCTGGAAGTTCGTTTCAAATTTAAAACAAAAAAAAACCTTACCGCGCTCTATGCATTATCTTTCACAGTCTGCATCGACACCTCAGGATATCTGTACTTTATTTTCGATTTTTTTTAATTCGGTTTAGAACCTACACACTTTGATAGTAACACATGGCAGCCACCTAACAACTATGCTGATAACAGTCCATTAATCAATAATGTGCATTTGTCTCTCTCTAAAATAAGAACTGCTTTAAAAAGACTTGACACTTCAAAAGGCCCGGGCCCAGATACTATACATCCAATTTTCCTAAATAAGACAGCTGACTCCATCTGTATACCTCTACACATAATATTTAATAAATGCCTTTTCGAAGGTGTATTTCCATCTATTTGGAAAGAGGCTTATATTATACCCATTTTTAAATCTGGGTCTAAACAAGACATCTGTAACTACCGGCCCATTTCTATCTTGTCCGCCTTGTCGAAACTTTTTGAAAGACTTGTACATAATAGTATTTATCCTCTATTGCACGACTCCATCATAGGAGAACAACATGGCTTTGTAAAAAACGTTCTACATGCACAAATCTCATGTTGTTTACAAACTACTTATTTGAGAGCATGGATGAAGGCGTGCAAGTGGACGCGATATACACAGATTTCAAAAAGGCTTTCGACAAGGTGGACCACCGGAAGTTGTTAGAAAAACTTGCCTACAATGGCATACGTGGTAATTTACTAAGATGGTTTGTTTCATACATCACAAATCGCACTCAAAAGTCACCCTTCTTGGTCATTTTTCGGAAGTCACCTGCACCACCTCAGGAGTTCCCCAGGATCAATTTTAGGTCCTTTATTATTTGTTATCTTTATTAATGACATTAGTTCCTGCTTCCATAATACTAAGTTCCTACTTTATGCCGATGACTTGAAGGTTTTCTGTCGAACATACACACATAATGATTGTGTTCATATACAAGAAGATTTAGATCGCCTCACTATATATTGTCTGAACAATTATATACATTTAAGTATAAATAAATGCAACTCGATAGTTTTCACAAAAAAAGTTAATAAAATCAATTATACTTACAAGCTTATGAACATGTCCCTTTCCCAAACTGAAGACGTTAGGGACCTTGGGGTGGTATTGGACAGTAAATTACATTTAGATCTTCACACACAACAGATTATTCGTAAGGCTAATAAAATGTTAGGCTTTGTTAGTAGAACAAGCAAATTCTTTAATAGGCCACGAACATATTTTTATCTCTACAACACCATTATCAGACCTCAAGTCGAATATGCCACCCAAGTATGGAATCCTTTTTATAACAAATATACAGATGCTATTGAACGAGTTCAAAAAAGATTTCTGCGTATAATGTATTATAGGTGTAGTAGCGGCCATCTCCCATACTCTCAATTATTACTTAAATATAACCTACTGTCACTCTCTAATAGACGTCTTTTACTGGGTGCTATGTTGCTTTATAAACTTTGTCACAATTATATAGACTGCTTGCCTCTTACTAACACTATATGTTACTGCGTCCCAAGGACAGTGCTTAGACGCATAGATCTACAAAAACCCTACCAACATAAAACGCCTGTATTGAATTCAGCCAACGAAATAAACATTTTGGTTCATCAATATTTTTAAAGAATAACATGCATAGGTACCGGTAGACTTTAAGGTATGTAACCAAAACTGGCGACCGAGACACGAGAAGGGATATGACACATTTACTTGGTATGCCGTCACTCGTCGCGGTGGCCTGTCTACTGTCTCGCACTTCGAACGTTCTTCATACAATTGAAAGCAAAGCGGATATGGTGAGTGTCGCGGTCCTCTGTCTCGAGTCTCTGTCGCCTGTCTTGGTAGCATACCGCAAAGCTATCCTGAATCGACTGGTGACAACACAAATGACGATATTACGTTATTCGTGTTTGGTTTTATTCTTATAATATAATATTTAAATTTTTGCATTATTCAGTCAATATAACTATATAGAAAACGGAGAGATGTTTATATTGTACAAAATACACCATTATTAGACATTAAATTCCATATTATGGAATAATGATGGGACTTAAGAACTCAGAATATATATATAGATAGGTATTAGAACTGAAATATACAGTAGGCCTTGTAAAGCAGTGCGCGATTGCGAATATTTTTTTTAATTTGAATATGTCATTGTAAGATTCCATGCATTTGTTTCAGTGTGTAAAGAAAGCAAATGTACCAGAGGACTCTGTACGTCATTGTGTCGGCTCTAAAGAAGGCATTATGCTTCAGTTGGAGTCAGAATCACTCACTAATCTTGTTGATCCTTCTTTTATACCCACAGTCATTATTGATGATGTAAGTCGATTCTCTTAAGACCTAATAATTTTAACCCATCAAGGCTTATACCCTTTCCAAGCATTTATATTACTTTTGACAGCGTGGTGACGGATCAATTAGTAATGTCCTAATGCGTTATCTACTCGATTTGTTATACGAATTGACTTTATTTATAAATAAGTTTCAATCAATTTAACTTCCGACATAGCATTACCTGCCTTCCTGTCCTCAGTTTATAGTACTGTGGACCTCATAGGACAAATATTAAATCCATCACTTAGTGGCTTTGAGGTCCCATACTTGACTGAGGCCAGAAATGCTTGGTCCTTGGCTTGCCCATCGCAAAATTTACCCGTGGAACCGAAGTCGCAGAAGCTATGGGACGGGCCGCTCAGCAAGCTAATACATGAGAACCTTTTGTCTTCTTGTATTGGCGAAACTGACCAAGCCCGTCTTTTAGCTGTCTCTAAATGGGAGTCAGGTTTGTGGCTCCAAGCTCTGCCCTCGGCGAATTTAGGCACTCTCTTGGATGACACTACATTCAGGATTGCTGCTTGCATTCGTCTGGGGGCAGGTGTTGTAGTGCCTCATCGCTGTCGGTGCGGAGATGGAGTTGATAAGTTCGGCCACCATGGCTTGTCATGTGCAAGGAGCGCTGGCAGAATGTCACGGCATGCTACACTTAATGACATTATTCGTCGGTCTCTTGTCACCGCCGGGGCACCAGCTGTTCTTGAACCAAATGGGCTGTGCCGCGACGATGGTAAGAGACCAGATGGGATGTCGTTGGTGCCATGGAAGATGGGACGCCCACTAGTATGGGACGCAACTTGTGTCGATACTTTGGCGGCGTCCCATCTTCCAGACACGGCCGTGACAGCCGGGGCTGCTGCTGCACACCAGGAGGCCCTGAAATGTCGCAAATATGTGTCCATTGGTAATGGGTACGTATTTGTGGCTTTCAGGGTCGAGACCCTGGGGCCGTGGGGGCCTGGAGCTCATCACCTCTACCGAGATCTATCAACGCGTCTAATTGAGGTCTCGCGTGACCAAAAGGCTGGCTTACACCTAGGGCAACGAATTAGCGTTGCCATCCAACGCGGAAATACGGCCAGCATTTTGGGCACGCTCCCCGCCGACAGCGATTTGGAGTCAATTTTTTATTTGTAGATTTGTTATTTTGTAAATTTAGAAAATATTTGATTTGTAAATAATAATATTGTTACCAGTTTGCGGGACTTAAAATAAAACTACATTTAAATAAAATTACATTTAACTTATCTATACATTTTTGCTAAGAGTTTTATATCGTGTAATAAATATACCCACATTTCAATTAACATATTTTACATATATTAAATAAACATTTGTAATAAAGTAAAAAATTGTAATAAGGTAGATTTTTTATTTTCAAATCGATTATTTTCGATTTATTTACTTTTAGTGTCGATGGATTAATAGCCTTACATGACTCACAGAACATCACTATTGCGTCACCCATAACAATAAAGTACGACAATTATATCATTGTCAAAAAATATGTAACTTGATAGAGGTACAAACGTCAAAAGTAAAATAAACGCTTAGAAACAGTATAAATATCTATCAAGACTGAATATTAAGCATCTAGAAACATTTGCGAATATCCTTAATTTTATATGTTACTCTGTATATATCCTACAAATACGCTTGTCCGAGGCAGCTTTGCGGGATTGACACATAGTTTATCCCTATGTGATGTTTCACCACGATGTTTTTCTTTACCGTCAGCACGTTATAATTGTAACATATGCATACTTTGTTAGAAAATTGACTGAGATGTGTTTGCTTTTCCAGCCAGGATTGGAATCCGTGTCATTTGAGACGCATTTCCGTTAGTCACTAAGCTAACAGTTGTTCGGGCAATAATAGTAAAAGTGTGAGACACCCACCCATACAACCACCTGTAAAACTGTACTTTATCATTTTTATGTTTTGCAGATATTCGACCAAGGGGTTCAAGACAATGCTCTAGAAGATTTGATAGGAATACTATGTACGAAGCTAGAAGCAACACCTTGTGCGGAATGCTACAACCATCAAGCAATGGAATACGTACTTTCGTAAATATTATCATATTAATCAATACACAATTTTGTTCTTATTTAAAATATTCTTTTTGTCCAAGTTTATCACAGTAGTTCGCTGTAACCAGATCAATAAAAGCAGTTCTATGAGGCTTCTGTGTTTTCGTATTTATGGGAGCTTAATAATCAAAATACTAAACTATTTGGGCATTGCTTGAAATGGAAAAACTCATGTAAAATGTAGTAAATATGTACATACAAAATGGACATATCTTTATATATAAAATTATTCTATTTGTGTGTATGTTACTGAACTCCTCCTAAACGGGAGGACCGATTTTGATGAAATTTTTCGTGTGTGTTCAAGTGGATCCCGGGATGGTTTAGATTCACAATTGGATCCGATAAGTGGTGCTGCAATCGGGTTCTAAATTTTATTTTTTAGGGCTGGGCATCGTCTGCTAGGTCCGCTAGTGTATCTGCGTGGATATGCACCCGTTACTATAATGTAGACGATGCGAGATGGCAAAGTGTGTAATATTCGATTTTTTATAGAGAAATAAAATATTCAATATCTGATCTAGTTTATTAAATTACATCAATTTAAAATTTAAGAGTTAAGACGGTGAGTTCTCGACGATCCATCGGTAGTAATGTGCAATGTTGGTATATACGCTGGGAACGCCTTCGCTGCCACAGTTCTCAGATCCAAAGGATACTATACCCATCTATAACAAAAAAATAAAATAAAGTAAGGTCCAGAGAAGAATAAATATAGCATGGCTAAAGTGCAGACAGGTAAACTGTGTGACTTTTTACAAACTAATGCCACTCAAACTAAAATATCATATATAGAAATTTTTTAATAAATCTTTAATACGACCGTTCCTGTTACAAGGTCCGAACATTTGGCCACTAAAGTGATAGACCAAAAACGTGTAAACTAAGCTGAGAATGTTAATGTGGATGTATGGTGTTACAAGAACAGATAAAATGAGAAAAGAGTACTAAGGGGATCTTTGAAAGTTGCACCCGTGACTGAAAAAGTGAAAGGAAGAAGACTAAGGTTGTATGAGCATGTAATCAGGTGGGATGAAATTCACGCGACCAAAAGAATGTTAAACTAAATGATTGACGCCCATCTATTCCATAATATACCCTAATAAATGCTTTTGCACACATGAAAGACCTAATGGTATTTTGTGTGCAAATGTAAAATTAGATATAAGAAATTAGAGATATATGTAAAATTAATTATTGAATAAATGTAAAATTAGAGATGGATGGATTGCGTGAAGAATGACATAATTATTTACGGTGTGTCAGAGGATGTACGCTAGAATATAGGAAGGAGTATGGAGGCAAAAGACACTGGGCGAGCCCCAAATAATTATAAATGAGAGAAGGTGAAAGAAAAGAGAAGTAACATAAGCTCTATGATCATTAATATTCATAGACAAAATAATGACCCCACCATGATCTTGTCGCTATGAGCGACGGCTAAGCGCGACGCGACAACCTACAAAAACAAAAATAATATATATGAAGGAAGCTACAAGTCATCGCGCTTGGCGACATTCCATCGCGTTTCTCGACGCTCGTCGCATCTCTTGTCGCTGAGCCCAGGGTCATAGCCAGGTCTTACGGCCTTTACAGGTACACGGTGACACTGCAAGATTTCTACCCTCTGTTGACGAAGTGAGTCTGTCCTGCTTCCCGGGGCACTCTCAAGCATTGATGCGCTAGGATCAGCGTGGGCATAACTACGTTCTAAGTCTCACGCTCTTCCTGTCATAAGCGCGGGGCACATGGGAGGAGGTTTTAGTGGAGTATAGCCTATGGGTTACCTCTACACATAGCGGGGAGTACATTGCCGAGTCTCCACATATGCCGGCGACGGACTCTGGTGGCTGCGCTATCTTCAGTGGCTTCACCTCTCATCGCTTTGGTCTAATCCTAGCAAAGGACCCGATAGTATGTGAAATGCATTTCCCCCGGCTCAAAAAAAACCCAGTGTATTCCATGAAATACCGGATGAGTGATCCTACTCTGTACTTGCTTAATTTCAGGGCCATATTTAAAAACGATAGCCAGAACTTAATCAAAGTTCAAAATAATAGACATAAATGAACAGTCTCTTGGCCTTATGGCACTTCATGTATTCCAATATACTTTTTAATTTGCATGGACTATGTCAAGTAGCGGTTTCCATATAAGTATTGTTCTAGCATCCCTACTTTATGTTACTTTAAATTTTTAACTGACTACACTATTTTCTCCTATTCTGGCTTTTATTTATTACTTATTATCGTACCCTCTTTCTTCATTATCAATAAACCCACCTGAAAATACTGTCCCCGCCTGACAACCAGAAGAGGTGACCCGCCGAATCCAGAGCATGCATCCCTCCCTTCTTCTCCGCCAGCACAGAGTTGTCCTTCATGCACAGGTACCGATTCGCCGAAGATGCGTTCGCAAGTCTCCAGAGAAACGAGTGGCACTTCAAGTAGCTGTTGACGGCTAACCTGGAAAAGAGAAACATTTCATTTTTTATTGCCTGAAGCGGAAAAGTAGACATTAGCCTGACGGAAAATCGGCGTTGGAAACTATAAAAATGTCAGGTTTCTAGGTATATCACTTTTCATTCATTTGTCTTTCCAGGAACTGTAGACAAGTGGCATTTATGCTAAACGAATAGAATAGAAAATATATTGGTATGACAAATCTGAAAAAAAAGAAATAATATTTCCAATTGCATCACACACAATACAAACAGATTAGAAAATATATTACATACAAAAACTGAATACCACAATTTAAGAACCGAAGTTGACACTCAGTGTTTTGCTGTGCCGAAATATGGTCCGACACAGCACTGGTTTTCAGTGCCTTCGTCCAAAATCCTTTATAATCTATCATTACGCTACATATTAGTCATTCCCATACATTTTCTATTCTATTCGTTTAGCGCTAATGCCGACTTGTCTACAGAATATAGAATACAGAATCCTTGAAATGTATTTCGACTATCATGAGTGTATCAATGGCCAGGTTACCAATACCCTTTGAAGTCGGTAGCGCATTGGCAGCACCTCTGGTGTTGCAAATATCCATAGGCGACGGTATCCACTTTCCATGTGCTGTAATTCAGCTATAAAAAAAATTAGATAAAGTAATAAAATGAAATAGGTAAAAAACGAACAGAGTTTGTTGCTTTTGATGTTGTTTGTTGAGAGTACTTTCACATATCGCATGAAATTAAGTAACGATTTTTTAATCACCAGTTTAAAATTATTTATAGTATGAAATACAACATGAGAAAATTCAGAATGACAGTTGCATGAATAAAACACTTGAATTGTTTCACTTTTAAATTCAGTAAAGTTACAATTTATTCTACTGATAATTTTTATATGATGTTTAAAAAACCAGCCCGAAAACGCTAAAATGTATTCTGTACTGTTAGAAGTTACTTAGAGTATGCATCTCACAGATGGAACCCTCATTATCATAAATATATTGACTCCATTGAAAGTGTACGTGTGTAGTGTAGTTTCATCTCTTAGTACGTAAAAACCGACGAAATATTGCTGATTTTCTACTTCTTATAAAAATTGACTTCTGATATTGATTTTCCAGATCTTCTAAGCAAGGTCCATTTTAATATTTTAACGAAGTCTGTACGCTTTAATGAATATACATATCGAGGGCTTCATAACATATAGGCGTATACGCAAAAATGCCATTTTTTTGTTGTTTACTAAAAACTGTGCATGTTACAATTTAGAAAATCTTACCAGTATGCAAGTGTACCTAAAAAGAAGGGTATTCCAAATTTCAGCCTCATTCAATCAACAAGTTTTGTTTTATTCACAATTTTGTCACTTGTGTAAAACTACTCTTTTGTCTGTACGCCCATTTGTTATGAAGCCCTCGATATTAATGTACTTTTAAGTTTTACCAACTATAGACAAGTTTCATGTCTAGTGCGAGCAAGTAATTATTTAAATAATGTAAGTAAACACGATGCTATCGACTCGATTGTGATTAGTATTTCAAGAGTCAAACAAGTCTAAGCCAAGTTTTTCAACAGTGACTCAGTACCTCGGTGCATTTAATACTTAAAGAAAGAGGAAGCAAGAACGACTTTATTTGAACAAATAGCGACGCACTTATATATTTTATGATGAAAATAGTATTAAAACTATATCAAATTTGTACACTGCATTTTCAGCAAATAAGGTTTGCATTCAGTTTGTTGTTGTCGGAATTATTTCCGATACAACGCTGACTTTTAGTGCAAACCTTTTGTTGTAATACAAAAACGACACGAATCTAAATTTATAACTATATAATTAATAAACGTACATAATATACACAAGTAAATCAATAAATGTACACGTCAGCATTATTTTTAATAAAGAAAGAGAGAAAGAAAAGATTTATTTATATAAAGTTAGCGCTCAGTATTTTGCTGTGCCTAATCGTAGTCCAACACAGCACTGATTTGCAGTGCCCACCTCCTTTAATCAATTATTCGTGAAAACCGGTCATTGGTTGTGTATTGTTAATTGTAATTATCTGTTCAAATGTATTTAACCGTAGGGCTTCCATAAATAAATAATATTTATAATATTGTTATAGATAACATTTATAATAGTAGTTGGTAATACATACAGTACTACTTTGGCCTGAAAGTTTGCCCCAGCCGACAAGAGATGCACGCTCGCTGATCACCACTTCCGGTCTGTCGTTGAGGCACACCGGCGCAGCTGTCACTGAATGGACAAGTAAGGGTCAAAGTTAATTGGTTTCCAAGTCACGTGTAGAATTATTACGGTCATGTTGCTATTATCAAGATTTTTTGGGAATTTCCTTTTCAGTGAAGTACAAAATCATCACACTGTGAAGTTAGAGACCTATACAGGGAGGTGGGTATGCGTATCTAAAATTATGAAAGAACATACCATATAGAGGATAGTAATCGGAACGACAAACATCCGGTAACAAACGCAGGAAATTCTGGAAAGATTCTAGACCTTCGACGACTAGATAGTGCCACATCATCATTCTTCTATCATTGTTTGGTGTCTCTCTAGCATTGTTTGGTGGAATGATAAAATTACTAAATTAATTGTATGGGGTTCCGCTCTGTTGTTGAATTTTGGTTATTTCAAAACAAACATGCAAGTCTGATGTATAGTTTATTAAGTTAAAAGATGCTAGCGCACGTCAGACTGCGTCCTCACTGTGAGAAGGATCTCCCCACACGATGAGATATCCGATAGTAGATTTCTCCTCGTTAAAAAAGTCGGACTGCGTTTGCGTTGCGGACATATTTGATATACACAGTATGAAATAACGTGGTCGGCGATAAAAGTGATTACATACGTGATTTGTGCGATTGTAAACCGAACATTAATAGTATTATACATATTCATGTATTTACGTTATGTGTTAAATAGTATAATACATTCTCACAATGTGGAATACTGAAGATCGTGCGATGTCAGTACAATTATCGAAAATCGGATTTTGGAATCTGCAACTGAAACTAAGGACATAATCTGGATTTAATGTTTTAGCAAGACGATGATGTCAATGTAGTCATGTAAAATTACTTACCAGAGAACTTGATTTCATCCTTCAAAATTATAAGAGCAATATCATGTCTGAATATTTTTTGCTCATAGCCGGGATGTACTATTACATTTTCCACTTTGATTGCTTGAGTTGGTGGTGCGCAAAAGAAGTCATTGCAATCTGGACTTTTTCCAATGTCCCATTCACCAACCACTACTGTTGACCTTATAGAAAAGATAAACCATATTTAAACAAAAGAGTCACAGTTTAAAAATTACTTTATGATGCAACAGCTTATAAAATAGCACTGAGATTCTGTCTAAAGGAAGAGCTTAAGATAATAAAAAAAGCAAACAAATACAAAATGTGTGTTTTGAAGTTTACTCCTTAAGAATCGATTTTCATATAGGACCCCCCCCCCCACCTTTTTTTGTATTCTACATTTTTTTTCTTATCTATTTACCTGTTTCACTTAGGGAAAATATTGAATAATGAAATGTTGTCTTCGCATCACGCAGAAAGTACTGATCGGATTTTGGCGAAACGTCACAGAAATGTAACTTATATTCTGGGCTAGGAGATAGACTACGCGGGGAAGTCTATGCGGAAGAAGTCACAATCTTAACTGGTCATATTATAATTACTTACAACTTGTATCCTTCAGGCTTAGCCAGAGCACAGTGGGCTGCAGTCAAGACCACACGCTTAGCTATTATAGAACCACTACAAGCAAATCTCACGTTACCAGTGTCCTTATCTGAAATATAAGTTAATTAAACACTTTGAGACTATGCTTTCAAAATAATACTAAAAAATGTTACAAATGTAGTTCATATTTCGCAAAGCGAGTTAGTGTTTCCATCTAGCATGCCAATGTAGCCAGACTTGTGGACACGTTTCAGTCCTTTTATAATGTACATGAATTTCTTTAAAAAAAACTATTGTCGTTATTGCCGATATTATAAGCTTTGTAAAACAACGAAAACATTTGTAAACAAAATATTTTAACAATAAATGACTATATTTATAGCTTTAGCTCGACCAGTGTGATACCACGCTCTCAGAGAATATCGGCGTGAAACGATTTAGCTTTAGCTAATCGTGTTTTGTGCGATGATTGTGAGTTTCAATGGCCCCA
This sequence comes from Dendrolimus houi, assembly GCA_039645545.1. Lineage (NCBI taxonomy): Eukaryota > Metazoa > Arthropoda > Insecta > Lepidoptera > Lasiocampidae > Dendrolimus > Dendrolimus houi. Next base: position 15,348,070 of record CM077132.1, read on the forward strand.
CCCCTTTCTAACCTTTCTTAACTCATCCCTCTATCCCACCCCTTCTATCCGACTCCTGGTGTCTTATCTTTTATCTTATCCTCATATCCAATCCTCTTTATCTCATCTTATAGGTAGGCTACGCTATGGCTTCGCCATTGATGTTGCAAAAGCCTATAGGCGACGATAACCACTTTCCATGAGCTGGTTCGTCTGCCACTTTGGTAGCTTCGAAAAAGAAAAGAGTTTAATATACATCAGTCTTGAATTAACATACTATTTATTTTCTTTTAAAACAAATATTTCTTGACATACGTGCAAATCCAATCCTTGCTACCCACGGGTGAGACCCTATTCCATCATAGTCCACCCCTCGCACCATGCTTAGCCCACACTGCATCATGCCGTCCTGGTACACTTTACCACAATCACAGACTGGACAACAAACATAGTCTTCATTGTTGGCGTTACCACATGTCATCTGGTTGAGACGATGAAAATACCTGTAATTAAGTAAATATTTTGTTTTAAATTTCATACTCGCAGCATTCCTAAAGCCTCATTTACATTTAGCGAGTTCACTTGCGAAACCAGCGCGGTAAGCTTTTAAGGCTTAAAAATTTGCTCAAAGAATGATGAATTTTAAAATTATTATTATATGTTATCAATAGCATAAATACTTTAAAAGTTGTGATTTTGTATGACGAATTGTGTTATAGAAGAGACTTTTACTCCCCTTTTTATTAATTTGACATACAATTGAAAAACCAAATCAAAACGAGCATGTAATGTCTAAACTTTCTGTTAACTAAAAGATCTTTGAAAACACAAAGGAGATTTGTGATAGCTTAGTGGAATAGGCACTTTCGTGTTATTTTTATGATTTGGGTTAGAATTCTGGCTCGAAAGCATGCTTAAACAGTTTTCTTTAATCCAAAATGTATGTATAAGTATATTGTTAAAATCATTACCACGTGCTGTCAGTAAAATAAAACATCGCAAACAATGCTGTACACCATGATTACCGGTGTGTATAACCCGCTTATCTGTCAAAGAACCAGAGCCTATAAGAACCGCTTATAGGCTGATACCATAAACAAGGGATTTAGTAAAAATAGAAATGCAATAAGTTTATTAAGCAGTGGCAAAAAGTCATTTTAAAGGAGGATAACTATATACTAATTAAGTTTTATTTGATTTTAACCTATAGCAGATGCGATTAAATACAATCACAAATTTTACTTACTTATCAGATGAAAAACACGAAAAATCAAAAAGATCTTCTAATAGCGGACAAGAACTGATTGGAACACAGTTCGTGTAAGGCGGACACGAGCCCTGAAAAAACAGTAAAAATAGTTTCACTCCACATTTACATTAAATTTATCGATATTTTGGTCTTACCATGGCCCCCACGCAAGCCCTCCAAAAGTCCTGGCTATTTTTATGACCCGTGGTCTTTAATTACATATAAATAGTAATAGTAATGTTGTTAGTATTTGTATGTGATTGAAGATGAATCGCTGTACTATAAATCAAGTACAGCCGAATTTACCAGCCTATTATGACGTCCATATTAATACGCTTGCAGGCCGTCATATTCATAGGTGACCTTTCCAATGACCCACAGGTTTTGGAAGGGAAATGATAACGGGAGTGAAAAAAGTGTATTATAAATGTTTAGAATTCCTTCTAAAATTGTCGTCTATCCAATTAAATATGTCTGCAATCTTCACACTTCTTTATAGCCTCGCCGTCATATGTTTCTCCGCAGCCGCATACCTACACTTTTTCAAACAAACTTACGTAAAGCACAACGTTATGCAAACTTTGGTAGGTTTGTGTATTATCTATCTATCACGGTATAATAATTTTTAATGAACTGTAGAAGTTTCTTGAACTTACCTTGATACTTAATGATTCTTCTCCACTTTTCACACCACCTATTCCAGCACCTATGGATATACCTGAATTTAAAAATACCAAATCATTTTAATCCTATGGGAAGAATAATGCATTCCAGTAATGGGACGTTTGTAAGTTGATATTATGAATTATAAACAAGATAATTATGAAGATTATATAGTACAAGTGTAGACAAGTTCTCTATTATCATGGAAGTATATAATAGGTTGGGGAAAAAGTCTTTTCGCATATAGTATGTATGAACTTGTAATAAGATCTCTTTGGTTATACCATTTGTATCTGGCTGGTTTTGGTATCATTAAAAAGTTTTAATTTTAAAGAATACAATTCCAAATTCAAATTAGGAAAATGTGTGATTTTCATTTGTTTTTCTTATTGTTAAAATTAGTGAATCTAATGAAGAAATTCGATACTTTTTAAGATTTTACTACAAAAAAGGTAAAAATGCAACACAAGCCGCGAAAAAATTTGTGATGTTTATGGACCTAATGCAGTATCTGTGAGAGTAGCGCAAATTTGGTTTAAGCGTTTTCAATTCGGAAATTTTGATATCATAGATGAACGTCGCTCTGGTCGCCCTATTACGGACAAAATTGATGCCATTTTTGAAAAAGTGGAGCAAGGTCGGTAGTAGTTACAATATTAGTAGTTACGATGTAGCTGGACAACTGGGAATTGACCACAAAACGGTTTTGGCGCATTTGAAAAAAGCTGGGTACACAAAAAAAGCTCGATATTTGGGTGCCTCATGAGCTCACTGAAAGAAACCTAATGAACCGTGTGTACTCATTTGTGATTCTTTATTACGACTTAACGAAACCGAACCATTTTTGAAGAATCTGATAACTGGTGATGAAAAATGGATCACGTACGACAAGAACGTGCGAAAAAGATCGTGGTCAAAGGCCGGTCAGGCTTCACAGACTGTGGCGAAACCCGGGCTAACTCACAACAATGGTGATGCTGTGTGTATGGTGGGGTTGGAAGGGCATTATTCATTATGAGCTGTTACCGCCAGGGAGGACCATCGATTCTGAACTGTACTGCGAACAACTGATGAGATTAAAGCAAAAGGTTTGATAGAAAGCGGCCGGAATTAATCAACAGAAGGGGTGTGATTTTTCACCATCCTAACGCTAGACCTCACACATCTTTAGCCACTCAGCAAAAATTACGAGAGTTTGACTGGGAGGTTGTAATGCATCCGCCGTATAGTCCTGACCTTGCACCTTTAGATTTTCACCTGTTTCGATCTCTGCAGAATTCCTTAGGCAGTGTCAGGTTAACATAACGAGAGGACTGCCGAAACCACTTGTCGCAGTTTTTTGATCAGAAGCCCCAAAATTTTTATAGCAATGGGATCACGTCCCTACCTACAAAATGACAAAAAGTTATCCAACAAAATAGCACCTACTTACTTTAGTCAAATGTAAATAAACTTTATAAAAAACCTTTTGAATTTTTATATAAAATGCGAAGAAACGTTTTCCCCAACCTAATATTTATAATCATTTATGTAATAGTTCTTTACCTATAAAATTGCTGTTCTGCAATACTTTAAAAATCAAAATAATTTTTGTTTGGCTAATAATTCTAATTTCAAATTAATTTTATTTTAAAAACATGATTTTTTTTAAATTATTCATTTGTTTATTGATTAGCGTTATGTTTTCATTACATTTGAATATTTTTCTTAATTTTGGAGACGTTAAAAATTCGAGTAATTATGGAATATGAGTAACATCGTGGCAGTAACGCGGCATAAGCGGCACGCAACATCAACGACGTTTACGGAGCGAACACTACAAAATTACGATTGGTTGGTAATTGGTCTGCCTGCTTCCGTTCTAGAAATTTCGACCTGAAAAATTAACCTCGTGGTCGTCCGAAAACTTTGGTCAACAAAGACGAATTAAAGGCGATTGTGGAAACTGATGATACTCAATCTACGGCTGAATTAGAAGCAGCTTTGGACGTTAGCTTTAAAACAATATTGGTCCATTTACGTCAAATTGGCAAGGTAAAAAAGCCTGACAAATGGTTGCACCACGAACTCAACCATCGCCAGGACGAAGTACGCGTCGAGACGTGCTTTGCACTGCTCAACAGGCACACAAATGAAGGTTACCTGTGATGAAAAATGGATTCTGTTTGACAATTGCTCAGCAACTTGGTTGGATTCTGGTTCAGCACCTAAACAATTCCCTAAACGAAAACTTACCCCTTGAAAAGTGATGGTCACTGTTTGCTGGTCTAGCGCCGGTGTGATTCATCACAGCTTCTTACCAAATGGGATAAGCATTACTGCAGATGTGTACTGTGAAGAACTGAACACAATAATGGAGAAGCTCGCAGGTCTCCAACCAGCTTTGGTCAATCGCTCATCTCCACTGTTCCTGCACGACAACGCGTGATCTCATACTGCACAGCAAACGGTCTCAAAGTTACAAGATCTGGGGTTGGAAGCTGTCCGTCATCCGCCGTACTCACCCGACCTTGCGCCTACAGACTTCTACTTTTTCCAGAATTTGGAAACTTCTTGACGGGAAAAAAATTCAATACCCGAGAGGCAGTACAAAATGCCTTTCAAGAATTTGTTGCCTCCTTTCTGTCCAGCCGATCTCTTCAAGAAAGGCGTCAATACACTGCCACTGCGTTGGCAAAGATGCATCAAATGCATGAGTGATTACTTTGATTAATAAAAAAATGTAGAAATAAAATTACGAAAACTTATATCATAAAAAAACGGCAATTTCATAGGTAAAGACTTAATATTTTTGTAGATATGTTTTGTATGTTATATATATTAAGTATATAATCTGTATACATTTCATTTATATATTGATTACTAAGATGTAAGTTAAACATACTATGTATTATGTACTCGTATACCACAATTGCCATTATAATCTCAATTCATTCCTGAGGTTATCTGGAAGAGATCGTATTTTAGCGACAAGACCGCCCTTTGTGCATAATTAGATATAGTTTTAGTGTGCAAGTAATTTTTTATTGGTTATTGATTCATTTATGAAAAATCCTGGGCGGAATAACCATCAATCAGTTAAACGTACATAACTGAAAAATCTTTCAATTTTATTGAAACAAAGACATATTTATTATTAATATTTTTATAGTGTTTTTATATTACAAAAAATACAATAAAAACACTGTATAACAATATTCATTTATGAATAAATATGTTAATGTATTTTCTTATTTTTTATTATATTAAAACATATTATTAAAACACAATTATTTTGTGAAGAGAATATGTTTCAAAATACATTTAATAATAAAATGTATAAAATTGTCCTATTATTCAGTCATTTGCCTAAGTTACTACTCGTTAATTTATATACTCCTTTATAAACATCAAATTGATATTTATAGACTCAATACAAATAATGTCAACTTTCTAAACAAAGGTAAGATAAAAGAGTGAATAGTAAGGATATTGAAACCTGTTGTTACGTTTTAAATTGAATGATTGTCATTCTTCGTTATTATTGTGTGCTACATATTATTTTACTTGCAGTAAAAATTACTAGTTTAGTTCAAGAGACCTTGATACTGATGTTATCAATTATGGCTACCCTAATCGAGGTTATACAAAGCATTGTGTCATCTGCAATTATTTAAACGCAACACATGTAACAAATATATTTCCTTCAGGTGATATGAATAAACATAAAAATTTTGTGTTTAAGCCAACTTGAAGATTTATTATTTACAATTTCATATTTTATCAGTAATTAAATATTTATTACATCTTTATTTATATATTATTTTTAAAGTTCTCTATTCATTTTCCTAAAAACAAAACCATCATGGAACAGTTATGTTCGTTGTACGTCCGGCTGTCCCTCTATCCCTCTATCTGTCCCTGGACTGCTTTTGTATTTCACAGACTTTTTCGCAAAAATTGGTCTATATATTGTAGGTGAAATTTGACAAAATAGTGAATCTATGTGCTATAACAACATTGTAGTTAAGCTGAAAAAACTAATAATTAAGCGTAGCCCTGTTACATGTAACTGAAGGATGAAAAATTATTTTTAAACGTACCACCTATATAGGCAATAGGTATGATGTGATGCGACGCACATTTGGCCTTTTACCTTTTATATACTACAGTAGCTATTATACAGCGTAACCTTAACTTTGATAAAAAACACATTTGCAATTTTGAGTTAATATAAAAAAGACTATAGAATATTATATCTCGTTGATGACATCTTTACGTTGTCTCAGGAGTAAACAACATAAGATCTAATGTATTTTATACTTTATGGAGATGCGGTAATATTTTTTTATTATTTTTTTTTTACAAAGTACATTTTTACATATATATATAATTTTTTATACTTACTTCCAAATTGCGCTTTTACAGTCCATCCAAAAATACACAAAAATAAATAGATGCTCACAACAGATGCCATTCTAATTAAGTATTTATTTATATATTTACCACATTAAAATAATTAGAATATTTGGTGACAACACTAAAGCATAGTAGATAAAAAAACAGCCGTATTATTTTAATTATAACACAATTACACGTACTCCAAACATAATTTGTCGGTAGACGGCGTCGACTCTGGGATCACAACAAAAATGATACGGTACTAAGCCATCGTTTCAACCGGCATCATTCAGAGGTAATAAATTCATGGCCGTTGTAACAATAATTAAATTGCGATGTGTGAAAAATAAACTTGAATTATCTAAATCAATTGACAAATTAGCGTTTGGGGTACACTCATCAGTGCATTCTAGCCATGATAGTCATGTAGGTATGACATTTTGTTATTTGTTTAATTTTAACATATTCTGTACATCATTACTACTTCACAGCCTTGCAGATTAATGTATTTTCATAAATCTAATGATAGTTAATGTTACAAATAGTTCAAACTGTAAGACAGTAAAATAATAGATAATAATAATCGGCAGACAAACATACGTATTGTATATACCCAAATTAAGAAAGTTACGGTTTTTTATGGATTATATGCAACTGTCTACTCTGAGACTTATTCCAGACATCCAGACCATAGACAGTAAATGACAGAGAAAATTCATTCCCGAAATTTACCATACCAGGAATGGAACCCGTTGACGTTGCGTTGTAGTGAGGTAAGCCGGCAGAGGCCAAACACAGAGGCCGTCAATCAATCAATAAATCTTGATTGCAAATTAATTGTTACGTAGGTGTTCCATATGAATGAAAATAGTACATATTGATTAGCCTTAATCGTAAATACAATTTACATAACTATACGCATAATTTGTAAATTAAAACAAATTACAAATTATATGTTGTCATATTTTTTTTATTTCGTTATCATGATATTCTTTTTTTTGAACATTTAAACATATACGCAAGGCCGCCAGCATGCCGCAAAATCTAATTTATAATATTTATATAAGCTGTGCATTATGTTGTCAATAATGACTTTATGAACCTCAAATTAAGACAAGAAAATTACTATAGGAGTTAGTGTAGAAACTGACAAAAATGTATTTATAAAAGTAACTTCTTATATAATTATTCTAAGCGATACAAATGGTTGACGACCACTGATGTCGTGTGAATCATCGCTACAAGCGTCCGTCTCAGTTTGATGCATTACATTACTCATGTTTAGGTATACATTCAAAATTGAAGGTATATATCTAGGAATATCCTAAAAGTACGTACTCGTATATTATGGATTTCACACGACGCTTGTATTCGGAGAGGCATACTCCGATCTAGCAAATAAACTACTCCAGTGTTCCATCTTGTCGCCGTATGTCAGGACCTCGGGAAGCAAAACTTTTGGGACAAGACATATATTCTTCGAAGTTAATACGTTGATGGACAATAACACCCTCAGGCGTCAAGCTCATGAAAATTATACGACAATACACTTGTCGACGTCCAAGTTTTGACCTTTATTTTAGAAGCTTCTTATTTTCCTCTACACAAACTATCGTCTTAGGCATATAAGCAAAACACAGGGCATATATTATCGCCTATATACATAAACAGAACGCCGCTTATAAGGCTTAACCCGTTCTGTCATATCACATAACTTTAATGCCTTGTGATGCTACGCCTATAGGCGATGTAAGAAATTTAGTAGTGTCCCAGCAGGCACTGCCGCGAAGGTTGTACTGACCATCAATGTGTTAATATATAGTTGTATTATTAATTTAATAGCACACCTATAAAATTGGGCGGCATGATCATAAAGATTCATAGTAGTTGGGTGGTTGAACAAATTTAAACAAAAAAATAAGCGGCGCACCGGACTAGCGCGTGCAAGCGGACCGTGGCCATTTAATCTTGGCAAAATCAGTTTTTATTTATTCCTTTAATTGCATATTCAGTTTTTTATTCAGCTCGATGTCATTCACATCATTAGGTCATTGCGGAGCCGCTGTACTTATAAGAGGCTCGTTTCATAAGTTGTTGTACACTTCAATTCATTGTGTAAATTTCTTATACATAAAACTCTTCTGTTCGTGTGTAACTGTGTATGTCACTGAACTCCTCTTAAACAACGGTTCGAACTATTTTCTTGAAATTGTTTGTATGTGTTCAAATGGGGTCCCGGGATGGTTTAGAATCACAATTGTACCCGTTAGATGGCGCTGCAATAGGATTCTAAATTTTATTATTTTAGTGCAGGACATCGATTGCTCGCCCCCCTAGTAGCTTTATATAATTATTATATCGGTCCAACTAAAATTATACACCGATAGTTCTAAAGACAAATATATTCTTCCTTTAATCATCTCAAGAACTGGTCTGCAACTTTATAATATGTAACTTTATAGGTATCGATATGAAAATTCATCGAGATAACTTTCAATCATATTAGTACCTATAAAAGGAAAAGTGGTTTCTAATTATTTTGGATAATTCTTATTATTTGTTCTTTCTATACGATCCTAGGTGTAAAACCATACCATGAAATTTAGTACAATTAATGTTTTTTTGACATGGATGACATGACATTTGAAAGGACATATTTCATAGTGGAAAAGGTTTCCAGGGTAGGTATAATAATGAGATTTACAAATGAAGCTATTCTCACTGCTATAGTCACTGATTATCCAAAAAAATTGGTATATTTATACTTTAAATTAAGGAGATTATAATTTTTACCTAAAAAACCTACGCAGAGTAAGAAAGTTAAGGATTTTACAATTTATTGATGAAATAAACAAGGTTGTAAATGAAAAAGATAATCCGCTAGATCAAAATAACTGTTTAAATTCCTAACTGGTACAAGTAGCAAATTTATGGAACATTAAACTAAAACAATACTAGAGGAATTGCAATTAAACCTTCGACCTCCACAGCAGGTCACAGCCGGTTTGTCCGAATTCACACCGCTAATCCTATTGTGTCAAGTCCGACAAACACCCAAATAATACTTCCTCATTTGATATTAACCAGACAGGTATCCCTAATGTTTTAAATAATCCGCAGCTATTCCAGCTGTATGAAATGTGAAATTAAACAACATATCGATGTTCGTCTTTATAATATGAATGAGAAAGTTTGTTAGAAAACTTTATGATTTTAGAAGCGAATCGTTTTTCGTAAAGTTTAGTGTATTCAAGAACGGATTAATATAGGATAAGCCGTGTTCAAGAGAACCGTATAGTTTCTGATATTTACTGATTTGAAGTGAACACAAACGTAGGTTCATGGGCACCTACAGTGTGTAATAAATATATAATTAACTCTATTAGACTTCATTATCCAATATTATGATAATATTAGTGTATAAAGGCCGCATTGCTGAGGTGAGAAGTTCCCATTTCGAGATAACGACTTGTGTTTCTACCACCATTGCACCATTAGGGCGGATAGGAAGGTTTCAGACGTAGGTTATTTGGATGTGTAAGTTCCCTAGATAATTTCTTTTATCGGTAGCACTTGATAAATATGTTAATACGTATCAGGCTAAAAAAATTCCGAAGCAGTGTATGCTACGATTTCAGTGAAGACATAAATGCCTGGCAATGAACCACTGCGACTTTTCAACAAGAAGATATTACTAACATATAAAAAACTTCTTCATTGATTATAATAGAACAAGAAAAAGAAATTTAAACATACGTCAATTTTGACTCAAAGCTCAACTCAAACACTCAAAACATTTCGAAGATGCCTTAAATTGCTTATATACACGTTATTTTTTGTAACAAAATTATTATAAAAAATTAATTGTATGTTGGAGCCAAAATTTAGTTATTTAATGCTAATTGTTTCTGTATTATATCACTCATATTGTTTCAGATGTAAAGAATTAATAAACACATTCAGAATTACTTCATAGTACGACGAACACATTGAAAGCAAACCCTTTCGTAATGTATTTACAAGATAAGAATATAAAGTTAGCTAATAGCCGAACAAAACGTTTATTTCACTTACGTGTGTCTCGTCAATGAAATGATACCGGAAGATGACAACCACACAAACATGGGGACCAATAAGCCCTCCTGTCATTATCATGCAGATAATGTATGTAATTGAAACAATTGATATTAAAACACCCAAACTCATCATACTTTATTTAAGCAACTATTGACTCGTATCATAATACGATTAATTTTAGATAATTGTTGTTCAACTGCTGGGTCTGTGCTTTCGTTACTACAAACGTGTACCCGCACGCTTGTCCAAGGTATATGGGCGGGTTTCACACATTGGATTATCCCGATGTGCAAGTATCACAATGTTATCTTTCACTGTCAGCACAATATATTAGGTCAGATAACTGCCTAACCGATGCATCCTTTAATTTCAAGATTCGATCTCACTTTATTTGAAATGGAAGTTTGAGATGTCCACTAAGCAACAATAGTTTTATACGACTTATTCAATATGCTATAATAATATGCAGATCAGAGTTTCTGGTCGAATGTTATTGTTATTAATTATTACAGTTTAATTTTAACAGTTTAACGGACAGCGTATACGTTGCATTATCCTCGGCATGAGCTTGAACCCAAGTTATTGAAGTAAAACGCTGATCATGTTAACTTTGTTTCTGAGCTACAAACAGAAATTGTGAACTATACATATTATGTCTTTTTAGGTCGACTGTGACAGTGAAGATATACAAGTCGAAAGATCAAAAGCACTACATGAACTTATAGAAACCCACAAAAAAGATGAAAAAGAAGTAATATTAACAAATACAGCTGCAGCCATTGTGAGTAGTTCAAGAATTATAATAAAATTGCCTCGAGATAAAATAACAAATATTAATATATTCTTCAATCAATTATTTTGGCTATTAGCGGGCAGAAAATGAAACAAACGTGGTAGAAAATGACGATTGTCATCTAATTGGTTACCAAAATCCCAATATCCTTAAACTGACGAAAATGAAGTGGCTTACAGAGGATAAAGACGGAGCTCCTGATTCAAGGTAATAATATTCAGAATAACTTATTTCTAAACCCAAAAGAAATAGTATAGAAGCATAATATACTTCCAGAAATGTCAATTCATTAACAGGTGCGAAATTAAGAGACCACAAAAGAAGACAAATATAATATAAAGAAGATAAAAGGTAAAATTATTAATACTGCACTTGAGAATAATAACAGCTATATCTCTTGTAATCACCTACCGACGTCTTTATTGAGCATCTTTTATAACGTAAATTAATTAACTACATTTGATTGTGAGCTTTCAGTCCCATAGCTTGTTAGCTATGGGACTGAAAGCTCACAATCAATTTGTTAAAAAAAATCTACAATAAATTTAATTATAAACTTTAGTGATCCTTAACTTTAGAATATCTTTATAATTATAAATGCAGCCGTAGGATACTTTAGAGTAACGGAAGCATTGAACAAAATTATACCAATGCTTATTCGCCACTATACATTAAGGTAGAGATATATTTTTCAGCCCTTCAACAATATCGCTAGCGTCTTCTTGTTCAAACTGTAGCATGGAGTCTGAAAATAGCACCGAGAAATATGAAGATGTCGGAGATAAATATTTGTCTACAATCCTAAGACTGGACAGGGAGCACAACATGTTTGGATTATCAAACATTGCCATCATAGGATCACGGCCTTCGAAAAAGATGCGTAAAGAAGACGACAAAGCTGTCTTCCATCAAACTGCTATCGTTCAAATTTGTTGTGGCAGCAAATGCTGCAGGCATCGGGTATATTAAATCTTTTCCTTAGTTAATACAATAGTTAGGTATTGTTTATGATTATAAGACAGAAACTATTATTGCCTTTGCAGAGTAATACGGATCTACCATCGTCGTTAAAGGTAAATACTTTAAAGAGTAGTTTAAATTATATGTAGCAACCGCGATCACAAAGCAAACTTACAGCAAAAAGTAGAGTGATCACTAATTTTACTTACATTTGGAAAGAATTGTATATACTGCCATGAAGTCGTGGAAACTTTTACAGGTAACGTTTAGTAGTTAGAGGTACATAAAACATTATTTTCATATATCAAAATACGATAACTGGTTTTATAGAATATTGTTATCAACGTATTATAGTCTATAACCAACATGTAACAATTTTCTTTAAAAACGGTACATATGTACTTCCTTAAAATCTTTTAGTGCGGCGGTTGCAGAGGCTGCTGTATGGATCCATCATGTCCAATTTGCGTGGGACTGTGTAGGCCTCCTTGTGTAAGTCACACCTATTCACTATTTAAAAGGTTAACGTAGCTCGTCCGTGTAAGTACACATGTAATGAGTTGTATAATAGCATCGTTTTTGAGGATATAATTATGATCCAATTTGGGTCTTAGTAGCCATTAAACAAATATAGATAGATAACTCTTTAATATATTAATGACTCAAAGAGGGATTTTAACGGCAACTTCATTCGCGAGCTATGAAAATGACATGGAATTTTGGAAGGTTTACGTAGGATGATGGAAAGGCCTAAACATAGAGGTGTCTTCGACAATTTAATTTGTGGCGTGACAGCAAATGACACTCATTATGCTTGTACGCACTACAGAATTGCACCCAAAGATAAAACCCGGTTCGTAGTGTAGTTAGGAGCCTGAGACTGATTGTAAAGCTTTTAATTATTGTATATTTGTTTGTTTTGCATGTTTTTTATCCGTACACGAACGGCGAAAGTAGACAATTTCTTGCAGCCAGGAGGCCTGTCGTAAGAAGCGACAAAACAACCCACAGCCAGGTGGGTAGGGTATTTGCCCGTCTGGACGGCTACCACCCCTGGTCTAGGGTACGCCGCCACAACAACTTTTCCGGCCTTAGTGGCCAGGTTCCAATTGCTCTTTTGAGAACAGCAACGGAACGGCGATGATGGTAACCGCTTTCCACCGGGTGGGCCGTCTGGCGCTCTGCTGAACTCGTGCAATATTTAAAAAAAAAAAATTATTAGGTTTACTTAATGTGATATTACGTTTTCAGGTAGATCCATCGTGTTGTCCTCCTCTTGTAAGTTTTAGATAATATCTGATATCATAATATGTTTTATAGTGTTTACATGAAGCCTGATTTATATTTGTCTTAAGTACCTAATCGGTAAACTTGCAAATAAGTCCTTATCGTCGTTTGATCAGACATCTACTTAACTCATAACTTATTACTTACCCAGAAATGGCTAAACTACTTAAGTAATGTAAACCAGGCTTAAGAAAAAAGATACAAATACTTAAAAATTAAACATCTCTATTTAATATTATAAAAGCGAAAGTAATTGTGTCCGTCTGTCTGTTCCGTTTTCACGGAAAAACTGCTGGACCGATTAGGCTGAAACTCGGTATATATATATTTTCGATGCCGAGGATGAACATAAGATACTTTTTATCCCGAAAAATGGAATAGTTTCCGGGATAAAAATATATTTGTCTCTCTATTTGTTATGCTTTTATGGAAAAACTATTGGACCAATTTGGCTGAGATTCGATATATATGTAATTTTAATACTGAGGATGGAAAAGGGATATTTTTCATACCAGATAGTGGGATAGATTTATATAAAGGTTATCCCAGAAAGTGGGATAGGTTTTCGTTTTTTTTTTATTTGCCATTTTCGTTATTTTGGTAATTTTGATCATTTCTGTAATTTTGTCCTTTTGTACTTTTTGTCCCTTTTGCTCTTTTTGTCCTTTTTGCTCTTTGGCTCTTTTTGCTTTTTGTCCTTTTTGTCCTTTTTGTCCTTTTTGTCCTTTTGTCCTTTTGCTCTTTTGTCCTTTTTGCCCTTTTTGTCATTTTTGTCTTTTTTGGTGTTTTTGCTATTTTTGTAGTTTTCATAGACGGGGGATAGATAAATAACACTAGGAAGATTTGAAATAGAGGATGAAAGTTTGAGTGAGACCAATCTAAAAATTCATCGTCTATAAAAAATGCGATAGTAACTCGATATGTCTTTCTATTAAGTTTTCACGGAAAACTACTGGGAGTCCTGGATCGGTTTTATTGTAATTTTGTTTAAATGTAGTTTTAATGCTAAAAATGGACATATATACTCATGCCAGAAGATCGGATAGTTTGCGATATAAAATTAAGTGAATTTTCCGGGTGCAAATAGCACTAACATAATTTTTTTGTACAATGTAACCTGTATTAACGCCTGCTTTTTAAACAAGAAGCACGGACTAGAGGTTAACAGGCGGCGCAGCCGCGGGTTTAACTCTAGTAGGATATAAACCTAACAAATATTACAAAGAATTACTTCTTTTGCAGTGTATAACATGTCCACAAGGGAAATGTAAATGTAAAATGCCATGTCCACCATCTAAATGCATGGTAGATTGCTCTACTTGCTTTGGATTAAAGGTAATTAACATATTACCAATTTTATTAACATTTTAACTACAAATATGTTACTTACAATAACACCTTCTCATTCTGTATTGGTTTGTTTTTACACAAGGATACCAATCGTATCCTAAAATTACCCTTAAGAATTAGAAAAGAACAGTATTATAGGAAAGGCAGTCACTGATAAAGGACTCCAATCAAACTACCCAGCCGTCGGGATATTTCTTATGTGGGATCAGAGAGAATAAAAACACCTTATATTTCAGATAACACTGAACAGGAAACCAAAATATGAGCCAGCCCCTTGTGAATTAACACCAAGATCCAGTTGTGTATTGCAAAAAGTGCGTATCTATATTGAAGTTACTATTTCTATATTTTTCAAAGTCGAAATAGAGTTTTATTAAAAACGGAATGATTTATTGTTTTTCTACTTACGACGATTTGGAGGGCCTCTGCGGTTGACTATACTAACTAAGCCTTTATCGGCCTCACTGTAATGTAGACGATATGTGTTAAATTTCTGGCTTGGTAGACTTCGTAAATAATCTTTCCGTTATTTACTATGGTCTAGGTGTCTGGAGCAGCACAGAGTAGCTCGTTGTTCGTAATTATATTACCCACAACACAAACATAAGTTGCTTAGCTTGGGGATTACAATGTGTGTGTTTGTCTTTGATTATTTTAACAAGAGAACAAATTAATTCGGTCCCTATATGTGTAGTTTAACCTATTTTTACTCCTTTTAGCCTTGCTATTCACTAAATGTTTTTTGTCAAATTTTCGCCTACACATGTTTCAAACTCGTATAACATGGAAAGCTGTTATGTTATGATAATGAGTGTCACATGACGATAACTATCATTTAAGCTCATTGTCTCTACGCCAAATTTGATCACAATCCATTAAACACTTTCATTGAATTTTTCGTATATATTAGTTTTATATATTTTTTGTAGAAAGCAAAACCATTTTTTTAGAAAAATTTGCTTGTTTCATTAGATTGTAGCTTTTAACACCTCCATTTATATTACGAAGCACATAATATTTAAGTACAATTTGTTACATAAATTAAAAACAACATAAATATTTTCAGCCAATAGCAGCAAGGTCCTGCCATCACCTACCGCAATGTATACCCCCATCGGCAGGCTTTCCGTACCTAATGCCATGCTACTGGCCAGCTCGGCCAAGTGCTCCATGCAGTACACCAGCTCGATGTTTCCATAACCCACCGTGTCCACCTCCGAGAAGAAGACGTGGGCCTCCTGATCCTGATGCAGAAACATGTGCTAAAGTAAGTTTTTTTTTTAAATTGGTAGCCCAATACAGGGCGAAGTATCTGAACGCCCCAGGTAGCCTCCGAGACGTCTTAAGCGACGTCAAGTAACTGGTGGACTTCCTGGAGGAGCTGGCTGGATGGAGTAACCCCTCATCCACCTTCGCACGCAAAATAGGCGCTATGTCGTCGAGTTGCGGAAACCGCCCGCTCGCATAAGAAGAAAACGTTAAATTCTGTAAATTTCCGAATGTCCTAACACAAAAAAATTAGGATCCTATACTGAGAACATTCATAAGTACTATTTTCTTTTTGTAGTTTTTAACGTCGGCTCTTATGTTTCTTCGAGCAGAGTTCTTTTAAAGTATGTATTATTATGTTTCTTCTTTTAAAGAGTGAGGTGTTTTATGCTAATATTCTCTTTCATGTACGCACTGTTATAGTTATTGTGAGGTGCAAAAATATTATGTATACATACGTTAACATTCCATTGTACGACTAATTCCCCTAGCTTCGGGACGTTTGTGGTTTTGGTAAATGTCTGCAAAATATCAAATCTAGAAAAAACTGAGAAAGCTAATGAAACTAAAACGAGTAATTAACAGCGATTAACATACCTATACTGTTAAGCTTGTAATAAATTTTCAGTATTTATTATATACTATTTAATAGTAAGATCATTGTCGTTGGCTGAGTGTGGTATTAAGAGTTTTTTTTAATAATATACATATATGACTTATCTGAATATTATGAAAGTATAATAAACATATAAAAGTACCTACTACTGTTTTGTAACACAAAGAATTTTTTTATCAGAGGAATAGTTGATACTATTTCTCCTGATTCTTATATTCGAAAAACAGTCAATATATATATATATATATATATATATATATATATATATATATATATATATATATATATATATATATATATATAATATAACTATTTAAATAGTACTAATTTTAATATTGGAAAATAATGTTTAATTTTATTTTTAATTTACAGGTTGGAAAATGTTCAGGTCTCTCCGAAAAGAAATGTATTAATCAATTTTGTAGAGGAGTAAGATTTTTTTTCTTATCGGTATATTTATAAATTCCGACGATCCATACGTATTAGCAATCACCTAACATCATACTTCTGATTTTCAGAATAATCCCGAATTCAAAAAAGAAATTGAAAACAGATTTGGCGGAGTAGTGAAAAATTAATAACTGTAATGTAAATTTTAATCTTTAAAAATGGTAAAGCCAAAAACTGCTGATTATTGCCACTGCTCCAGGGTAATTAAATTTATGCACATTTTTACTTTCTTAGATATTATAGAATAATTTCAAGGTTTCTGTTTTAGGAGAACGATAGTGAATCTGATACTCCTGGTATGTCGTACGACAAAAAGAAAACAGTAAGTCTCAACTAACTAAAGTAGTAATACTGCGACACTGTTTACCATCATACAACACAAGCCACCCAAATTTCGTACAAACATAGCAAGCCATGACTTAAAGCAGCAGGAATTAAAAATATTTTTATCGTATTGTTACGAGTGTGGGACTCGAATTAAAATTACTATAGAATTTATTAGAACTATACAAACACGTATAACACAGGTACAAATATAACTGGACACAACCAGTACAAACGTAATACACGATTCAATAACACGCGCAAAGTCCGTCATTATATAGCTTATCGAATGTACACACGTCTTGTCTCGCTTGTGACCATCGCTAGACTCCTCACCCCTCCGTTCGGGCATTGTTTTATACTAAACCATACAATATGTCTCGACACAATACTCGACCGCGTAAACAATGCTGTCCAAGAATCACACCTGGCGAAAGACTACCATAAAATATTACAATACACAATAGGCTGTTTTTCTAATTATAAATTTTAAACACAAATTAAACAAAAGAAGTCCAAATGCCGAAAAGGTAATATACTGCAGGTGTGAATTGTTCTTTGTTGGTCGTAACAGTATTTTAAAAGTTGATAACAAGGTATTTTAAACTACTTATTAAACAAGCGTTTGCATTTATACCGAACAGATCTGAAAGAACTTCGATGTTCTTTCAGACATTCAGATTTTTATAAAATAAAAATAGTAGTAAGTCTTTGCTATGGCATCTTTCATAAATTTTCTAATCCACTCATTGATACTTGGATCATTTCCAGAAGAAGAACGTCGCGTGTGAATGCATGACATTTGGCTGCACAAACTGTTTTGTGAGGAGACCACAAGTAAGTTGTATTAAAGTAATTTTACTAGTTCATTATTTTTTGTTTTTAATTGTAGGTAAGTGAAAAACTTGAGCCATTTGGAAGTATTTCTGTCTTGATTTCCATAATGTTATAATGAATACGCTGACGGAGAAGGATCGTATTGAAAAGAA
Source organism: Dendrolimus houi (assembly GCA_039645545.1). Classification (NCBI taxonomy): domain Eukaryota; kingdom Metazoa; phylum Arthropoda; class Insecta; order Lepidoptera; family Lasiocampidae; genus Dendrolimus; species Dendrolimus houi. The sequence goes on from CM077132.1 coordinate 15,366,456, forward strand.
ATCTGTTCATCGACTTTACCAATTGACCTATGTGTGCAATATAGGGGCTATACAGCCCGTTCCCCTAAAACTGGGAGACTTCATTGTTAGGATCGACTATTATATAATATTTCTGGTAATAATCAAACTATTTCAATTATGCAGATACCAATTGAGAATAAACCTGATTCAGTCAATGCAGGAGACTTTCAAGATAAAGAATTATAAACAGCGTTATACAAACGGTTTCTTGATGAGATCCGAGTTGATAAAAATGGCACAATCAGTTTGGCGGGTAAGCATGAATTTTTCTAATCTATGAAGTAATAGAAGTAATTCGTTTTATTAGTTTTTATAATCTTTAACAAAATAAGTTCACCAGAGTAATGGGGCAGTTCATATGGGTAGAACTGTATATAACACACACGCACACACACACACACACACACACACACACACACACACACACACACACACACACACACACACACACGCGCGCGCGCACCACGCACCCACACACAATAGACAATCTTAGTCTCTGCTTATCCTCTGAGCAACAGGCGTTAGAGTATATACTTATTATTTATAATAAGCAAACTTAACATGATATTTTATTATTTGTCGTAGATGACCAAATACTTACCTCATTTTGTCACCCCTACACTTAATGGCGAAAGGAAGATAAAATAATGTTGTCAATGATTTGAACACAAATTAAATATAGTTGAATGAAATCATGGTTTTATTTGATAAATCTCCATAAACTAAGTTTCATAATCTCGGGATACAACATGTCTTTGAATGCAATGTTTATGCGATGACATTTCATGTCTAATTTGATCAATAACAGTTGACGGTGGGGTTCCTTGAGAAATGTGGCAATAGTCACTGCAATACATGAATGGTGCTATATTGGTCTGGAAGGGATTTGGTGGGAAAGGAGCCAAGTCAAACATCTCGCCGTGAGACCAAGATGCTAATGACGACGCTGCAAATGGAATCTTATACTTTGATTTGGTCTCTGATACGAATACTCTGGAACAAAAAATAATTTATTTTGAAAAGTAACAACGCATCATGCACTTGTAAATCTTTGAATACTATATAAAATATAAGTGATTTTGTTATGGATATACCTACGTTAGCTTGTTTCTTCTTTATAGTTTTTGGCATGAATGAAGTTCAAGAAAATTGACATATAATTATGTAATTTCGAAAATGTAGATGAATATAGGATATTATTTATTTTAGAAAATGAGAAAGTTTTTGTGGAATACAGGTCCGAAATGTTGCTACGAAACCTTTCGTAGCAACTTTATCCGAAATGTTGAACAGCTTTATATAAATTATTTTTTATACTAGGATAAAAAATAATTTTAACCAATTAAATTCTGATCAAGTTGTAAACCAGTTCATAAATATTATTAAGTACACTAATAATACAAATTTTACAATGCATTTAGTTATATATATATATATTTCTTGGATATTAATAATGAACCGTTTAATATAAAATGTGGTACGTATAATTATGATATACATAGATTCTAAACGTAATATAATACTAGTGTGTTAAGCTACATAGAAAGCCCTAACAATCATACAAGTTTTAAAAATAGCTCCTTACCCTTTGATGTTATTTACAGGATTATGACATGCTGCGACCTCTTTATACTCTTTCTTGACATGAATCCTATCATATACACCTCTGTGAACTTTGGCTGTTAGTGGCATCCAAATTTCTTTCAACCTTGGACCAAACCCTCGGACCTTTACAGTTTAGAGTTGATTTTAATTATATAAAATATTTGAAGTTTTACAAGACAGTTTCTTAAGGAATACAGACATGAAATAAATGTAACGTGGATTTTGAGTAATGTACATAATATTCTCCTAAAATATCGAAACCGATATCAATTTTTTTTTGAACTCTAATAGTATGTCATTAAAAATCAGGCAAGTTTGAGATTTGAGATTTGAGCGTACTTGTTATGATGTCATAATAAGTAGGCTCGTACAAAATCTATGAGACTGAGACATTCTGTATGTTTATAAAAAGTATCTCAGTTTATACCTTGGGCATATTAAATTCGGAGTAAAAAGTTATGTGATCCTTGGCTCCAATGCCATACTGATCGTCAGCAGAGAACGGTTTATGGTATGCCCGGTAAGTAGACACGTATGGGTCCAAAAGTCTTCTGAAACCACCAGAACTTTCTGATATGACAGATGCTTCGTTTCTTCCTGCTGCAACTACCTACAAAGCGAACTAACAATGGGTTAAGTGTGATATAAATTACTACTATTCTAAGTGAGCTGCCTTCCCCCGTTTTCCTATAGCACTGTGATGTGGTGACTGGAAAAACAAAACTTAGCAAGTGGTTCTCAGCCAGATGGTAGGTTTGTATACCTGTCAGGATGGCTACCACCCCTGGTCTAGAGTATGCCGCCATAACAGTCTTGAGTTTTGTTCCGGCACTAGTGGCCAGGTTCCAGTCTCCCTGAAGACAGCAGCAGCGCATTTGTAGCACCTTTGGTGTTGCAAATGTCCACAGGCGATGGTAACCGCTTTCCATCAGGGAGACCGTCTGCCTGTCTGCTGTACTCGTGCAATAATAAAATAAAAATTAAAGAGTGTGTGTGTGCAATTCATACACGGCAGAAGTGAAACTTCAGAAAAGTAGCTTACGATATAATGAGATAAATATAGAGTATCAGGAGTATTAGGATAATTATAAGGTTTATTGTTATTATTATAATATTTTTACCAAGCTTATTATTTTAATTATTATTTTAATGCAAAATGTTACATTTCATAAATTACATATTATTTAAGATATATTATTCAGATTCCATGTTTTAACTTTGAACAAATGACACGAGAGGCTTATGATAATTAAAATAGGAACTTCAAAACTTCAAAATATTTTCAGTTCTATATTTATGAGAACAGTGTTTAGATTATTAAATATCTCTTTTTAGTGTCACTTTTTTTTCGTTTCATCGAGTTTCATTTCACAAAAATTCTAAAGAAGTTACACTTAATAAAAAAACAAGTAAGTTTACAGCAGAGCAAAAAATATGTCACGAAGTTTAGTCTCGTTGGGATTGATGCTATGTTTAGACGATTTTTTCACATGACAAGTAAAATAATATATCAACAAATGCTTAGCAAGAAATTCAATGCACAAACACATGATTATTTAAAAAATCTGTTACTAGATCTTGAATTTGCATATCTTTACACACTTTATGGGGTCTTGACAATAAAATTTCTTCGAATCCGGCAGCACGTTGATAACATCCCTGAAGGTTGGTAACACCAGGGAGGCTAACCACTTTCCTTCAGAGACCGTTAGCCTATTTCCAATACTCTCGTAATAAAAAATACTGTTAATAAATAAAATTACAAAAATGCAGTGTCTGTACATTGAAGCTATTAAAAAAAAACACAACTGAAACAGCCTATATAAACGATAGCAAACACGTTGCATTTTTTTAGATTTCTTGCCTGTTTGTTCGAGATTCACGTAAAAATTATTGAGCTAATTTCGATGCGGTTTTCGACAGCAAATTCTTAGACTTAAAATCTGTGCTACATTTTATCACGGGTATTTTCCCGGAAATGGTTTGAAGTTGTTCCGTTGCATAAAATTAGCTTATTCCGACACAGCTTACACTAAAACGATAGCTTACATTCTTTTCTAACTGATGCTATACTTTTTGTCTTGGGAATCCAAGACACCATTTAAATCCAAGAATTTAAATTGAGACATAAAAATTAGCTGAATTAGCCGATTGATACTAAAACAATATAATGTGAGACTTTTTATATTACCGGGACTTAATAACTTCGAAACCACATGATATTAGGAGTTGCTTGATATGACAGTTTCTATCTTTATTAGACATATTTAGTAGAACAGATTTACTTATATATGTCTTTAGTAACATTACTCATCCCGGATTTTTACGGGAATCTTCAGAAATCATGTATTCTCATAACACAAATTCCGTTGCCCTACTGAAAATACCCTATAAGTTTAAATAATGGCAAAATAATTGTAATCTACGTTACCCGTCAAACGTGGGCGAAGTTGCAGGCATATCCTAGTATATAACATAAAGTATCTTACATCAAAAATGTATTCAGGGTCAGGCGCTTTCACTGTAATTTCTGGTGGCGCTGTAGGGGGCTTTGTAATCCCTCGAAAGTTGTCCTTCATTTCAGATATCATTATTGGCTGAACGATATTCTTGGCTTGAAGCTAATAAAATGAATAGAACATTAACGAAATCGGCAATATTTTCCATTATTATAATAACTATAGATTATTATTATAATAATAACTATATATTATTATTATAATAATGACTATAGATTATTATTATTATAATAATTATAATATATTGTTACGAGTCGCGAGACTCGAATTAAAAAGCCGTTAGAATTACTATACAGTTTATTAGAACTATACAAACACGTATAACACAGGTACAAATATAACCAAACACAAAAAGTCCAAACGTAATGCAGAAGGTCGTAACTCAATTAAAACGCGCATAGTCCGTCACTTATTAGATTCCCGATTGCAGTACATACGTCTTGCTTCGCTCGTGGTTCTCGCTCAACTGATTGTTCCTCAATCAGGCCATTGGTTTATACTCCACAAATGCAAATATGTCTGCCCGGCAAGGGTCGACGCAATTTCCTAGAAATCGTAATCCGCACACCTGGCTAATTATGCCTGTAAACGGCCATAAAAAAACAATAGGCGGTTCTTCACAATAACCAATAAATAAGTAAGCAAAATAAGACATTCATAAAAGAATTACAATTAGTTTAAATGCCGACAGGTAAAAAAATATGTTTTTATAGATATGCAGGTGGATTTTGTTTTTGTCGGGGCCCGAGTTGTAACAATATAATAAGACTTAAGCTCCAGGGGTGGAAATGATACCTGATATAATAATGATGGCCTAACGTCGGAAGTAGCTTCGGTGAACCTGCAGCCCACCTCTCCACAACCCTTAGCCACTCATACCCGTGTTGCTCCTCGTTAATCTTATACGGCATTTTTTTGGGGCCCATGCAGGGAGTGGTGAGTCACCATCTGCCTATTTTTCAATGTTCCCCGAATATTGCGACGAGCAGACACCATAGTCCCCATAGATCCAGATTAGGGATCCACTAACAGTTCATGCCAATAGCCCGGTACATTTTGTTCTCGTTCCCTACAATAGTTCTACAGTGGCCAGGGCTTTACTTTATATGCATTACTATATGGTGTAGATAGGGATAATCGCCGGTCAGTATCACGCCACATTAACATCAATTTGTCAAGGGGCCTCTACGTGTTAGCCTTCCCATGGCCCCACGTAAGCCCTCCAAAAGACAGCCATTTTTATGGCCCGTGGTCTTCAAGAGCGTACTTGTATAGTAGTATAATATAATAACGTATAGTATAATAACCTATATATTGCATCATCTACTAAAATTACGTTTACCATTGTACAATATTTACAAAAAAACCGTACAAACATACCCGTTTCTCGACACCAGTCATGAATATAACCCGACGACAGTTGATGGCACAATCTGATCGCTCCATAGCTTTATTAGGGTTGGGTTTCACACAGTATTCACCCGTCGTCGTATTATAGGTCTCTTTTTCAACCACCATGTCTCGTCCAGTCACACGTTCTGGTAGCGGGTCATCGATTTTCTATTGAAAACGAATACGTATATGACCGTACTATTGGTAGTGTTTTATAGTTTTCCCAGTACCTAGTTATTATAATTTATAACAATATACAAACTCAGCCAAAAAAAATTTATAATTTCTTGGAATAAACAACTGAAAAATTATTTTGTTTACCATAAAATATTATATATTTGATAATAATAATATATTATATATAAAATTATTATTATTATTATTTATAATGTAATAATAACAGCCCATAAACGTCCCACTGCTGAACTCGGGCCTCCCACTGTAGGGGAACGGACAATATGCCCGCCACACTTGTTCAAGGCGGCTTGGCAGGTTTGACACATCGGTTATCTCGATGTGCAGGTTTCACAGTGTTTTCCCTCACCGTTGTTAGCAAGTGGTAATTGTAACAATATGCACATCCGGTTAGAAAACTGCCTAAGTGGTGCAAGCGTTCCGCCCAGGATTAGAACCCGCACCCTTCGAGTTTGAGACGCATGTGCTAAACATTACGCTACCACTTTTAGACTTATTATTTAAGAATATGAATATAATATTTATTAGATACAAGATGTAATATAGTATAATAACAATGTTAAAGTTGTCGGAAAACTGTCGTTTAGGTTAAACATAAAGAAATAATAACATTTCTATCTTTTTACAAATTCCCCACTTCTATAAAATAACCAACAAACTGTTTATTAAGTATAAAGGTGCCTTTTGTCAAGCTTGCATACCAAGTCATTAAATTGAGACTGGAGCGCCTTAGCTATTGAGATACCTACTATTGGTGTAAGGCCGAAAACAAGAGTAAAATGTATACTCACACAATCCAAGTTATGTGGTATAGCAGGAATATGCCGCAAACCAATACTGATGCTAGACCTGGTCTCATTATTGGAGAGTCGTAAAGGAATGTTATACTGCACATTACCCCATGTATTTACATTCTGTATCAACAGGTCGTTCAATGCAGGAGGCTTGCACGCCTTTGGCTGGGGCATGATTAAATTCTTAACGCGTTAAAAATTTAAAGAATTGTATAAAAATCTTTATAGGCATGATGATAAATATATTCAATGTACTCTGTGAGGCAGATCACTTAGATTTTTATATATCTAAGTATTATCTATGACTTAGATCACAGATTACTTATGATGTCATTTTAAAGTTCGATCAAAATTTTCAGGAAGGAACACAAAGTTTTTATGTGACTTATCTATGAATATTAGAAAAAGTAAATTATTTAAAATAAGGACTGTATACCTGACTTTGAACGACTGACTTTGGTAATATTGTTCTGGGTTAGTTCTAGACAAGAGATCAGCTTTGTTAATATTTTCGCTACCTCAGGTTGTCTAAGATACATTTACCAATCTTATTTTAAAACTATTGCAGGCTCGTCATCCTTAAGCAAATAATACTACCTTTATAATGGTGTCAGTTAACTAGTATGTGTATAATGAAAAAACCTTTTAAGACAAATAAAACTAATGTATGAATCTCCAAATAACTTTAATATATCATCAGTGTAATTCCGTGAAATTCAAAATTTTCGAAGCATGCTCATCATAGTCTTGACATTTCTCTTTTTCCTTCTAAAAGCAGTATGTCTGCTTATATCATAAGTGTAAGTGGCAGTCTGTGAAGGATGGTGATACATTGGTAACAACACCTCATTAGTAGACAGCCAATCTAAAACGTAATCTGTAATTGCCTCGATGTGTGGAGATTTCTCGAAGTTGTAACGAATGTTCATCCTCGTGCTGGTCTTGCAAGACTAGATCAAATAAAAATGTTGAATTTGTACTTGAATTTTAAACAACGCTAATGACATATTTGTCTTCATTATATTCTTAAACGTGAGACTAAGTAATCAAGGGATTATTACTTCAATAAGAACTAAAATCTAGCTTGAAAAGTAACTCTGTTTGTTATCATTTCACAACATAACCTATGTATGACTCGCATACTCCTAATGGAACCATGTATTCCCCACCAATAATAAATTTGGTATATATTTTATATTAAAAAGGCTTATTTTTTAAAACTGATAAAGTTCTTAGCTTACCGGATCACTAGGCTTTTCGCCTACAAACCGCAACGCTTCTGCCAAAGTGTGCCCTTTAGGCTCACCCTATAAAAATAATATTTTTTTATCTTTATATTCTTTTTATTTAAATCTTAACGCGATTGGTGGAAGTGGCCTGTATCAATTATTAATAATTATACAAGAGTCCATCCAAACAAACCGGCATTAGGCGTAAACCGAACTCCTCTATACAAGCCAATTTATAATTCGTTGACTACCATCAAACAAAGAACTTCTTGTGACAAATCGTAAGTCACACTTCACTAAATAGTTGAAATTTCCTATATAAACATTGCAAATTATTTATATTTAAATAAAATACATAAATTTATGAAAATAAAACCATATAGCAAAATATCAATCACACTTTATGTAGCGGCCAAAAACTCCATAAGCCTAACAAAAAATATTTATAAACGAATGAAAAAAAGCTAATATACCTTAGGCAAAAGTTCCTTGACCATAGCGAATAATTCATCAGCTTGGTCGTGGTACAAAAAGAACGCCCACGGAGAGCGAAAGAACTCGTAGAAATCGTCCACTTTTTTTGTCTGCCGAACACAATAGTTGGTAAGATTAACTGTAAATTCTGAATGTGACATCAAGATCCAATTACAATTTTGATGACTCAGTACTTGTAATAAACATCGGACAAGTATGTGGCATTCCATGAACTACGAAGAATTTCGTAGAGGTGGCTATATCCGCTGCTTTCATTATTTCGTATCAACGTATCATCATTTTTTTTCATTTGGCTACGTAGAAACTACTCAACAGATTTGTTGAACGACGAAAGAGATAAAAAATAAGTGTAATATTTTTCACGGTTGTACTTTTGTGTAGAGGATTATATAGACTACAACTTCCTGTCAAATTACATTTACCCAGACCAAACAATTTCAGAGAAAAATGTTTCTAACGTACAAAGACGAAGACGAGCACACGGACGGGCATGTCGAAAAAAATAAGGTTTTCGTCCTTACCAAAATGTCTAAGAAACATTAATAGAAATTCAAATACATAGTCAACAACCGGGAATTTTATCCCGGTAAATAATATATTATGCAAAAACTATACACACGGAATATCTCAAGTGAATATTATTGAGGATAACTGCAGATCGTCCGTAGATATTTTTAAAATTCTCAAGTGAATATTTTTCCGGGCTTAAACAGGTAATACCATCGACTACGAAATCGTTGTTTAAATGCAATTTAAAATACCCTCTTTTGAATGTCTCCATTACAAAACCCTGAAAAAAAATATTTGCTTATTACACCAAAACTCACAGTGCTGCTTCGCTTGCAAAATCTTCGAATCCGTAATTTAAAAATTACCATATCTTCCGAACTATAAAGTATTCTATTTTCATCCCCTGTTACCGAAAGTACACATAATTTACATTATATAAACACATTTAAACTTCATGTTCATTCAGCTTACTGGCATTTTCAAGTCGATTCTTATTTTCCCGCACGAAAAATATATCATGTTTATAATTCATCCATTGGGATTAACATGATATTTTTTTCTGGGACGATAGTAATATCTATAGTATGCATATCAAATTTTACGACAATCGGTTCTTTCATATATCTTCGTGGAAATTTTGTTACAAAATCTAATAGCATTATACTAAATGAAAAGTATCTATCATTATATTAAAGTATGTAGGTATTTACCAAATTTTATCATAATCACTTTATTCCAAAGGATGTATATAAGGAATTAACAACCATAAAAAAATCAAAACCAAATCCCTGTCCCCTACCTATATTAGTAGAGGACTTTGGACGATTCAAATAAGTAATAACTTAACTATATCTTAAAAGAAAAATTACTTAATACATCGCATCTACCAAGTTTTTTTTTTGCATGAGTTCAGCAGACAAGCAGACGGCCCACCTGATCGAAAGCGATTACCATAATCTATAGATATGCAACACCGAAGGTGCTACTAATGTGCTCTCGCTCTCTAGAACCTGGCCACTAATGCCGGAACACAAGTCAAGGTTGTTATTGTGGCATACTCTATACCAGGGGCAGTAGCCATCCAGACGGGCAAATACTCTACCACCCGGCTGTGGCTTGTTTTGTCGCCTCTTACGACAGGCCGCCCGACAGCAAGAAATTGTATTCTTTCTCCATTCCTGCACGGATAAACATTTTGCATTTATCAATAAAAGTTGGGCTTAACAACTCTGCAACTACAACAGAACTCCGACTAATTAATGTACTAATTTGTTTTAGTTGGGTTCTGTTAGTATCGTAACTGAAAATTATTACAAAGAATTCTTACATTAAATTGCAGTGATTGAACATAATGATGTGGTACTTTCTTTCCTGGGGGACGTACTTCAAGATATTGTAGACCTCCAGGTAAAATGCAATGAGTTACTACTGGCTTCTTAAAATTAAGAAGTCTATTTGTAAATGTGCAGTTTGAAATTTTACTGTAAATATAAGTTATAAAAATTATATGTAAATTAATCCCCTTCTTCATATGTGTCTTGTAAAATATTTAGTCAGCATGCGTGCTAAAGTCTGAACCGTCTGGAATTCTAACAATTTATGTTAAAAGGAATAGAAACCCAAATAAATGTAATATCGTCTATATACATATACATATAATAAAATTGTAGAGGTCAAATTTCTGTACAATGAAAAAAAATGCTAAAAACCGAGTCAGGGGGATGTAAGAAGTGAAATAGAACTAATTTACATTTTTTTCCAATTTTTTGTTTCTCTGTTTGTCTATTTATCTGTTTGTACCGGCTAATCTCCGAAACGACTGAACCGATTTCAATGAAATTTTGTATAGTGGTAGCTTATAACCCAGGTCAACATATAGGATACTTTTGATCCCGAAAAATTTAAGAATTCCCGTGGGATAATTAAAAAACTGCACCACGCGGACGAAGTCGCGGGCATCAGCTACTTTTTAAGAAAAATTAACTCGACACGCTTCTACTTGTATATACAGTTATAATATTAAGTATATACTTCATATTACAATAATATGTACCGTCATCCACCTGCATGGTATTCAGTCACATGCACAATTTCCTTTAAATATCTGGACATCTCTTCGGCATTATATTTTTAGTACGTACTTCTATCCACATCACATATGTTAACTTTAGTAGATTGTCGTTTAATTGGAAAAAAATGAATCGATTTAAATCGAAATTGCTACTAAATTACTAATCAAAATACTTTTTCTACTAACGAGGCAGTCGAAGCTTTACTGTAAGAGGAATTGATAGACTGTTTGCTCGTATTGGATTTATTCTCTCCTAAATCAAAACCCGCGCTTTTCGATGTGCCGTCACTAACTTTCTTTGTTTGGGTAAATAGAGGATCTAATTGATTTCGAATTTGATCGCCCAACTGAAATTAAATTTTTATTTATAACTTATGCTGGGTTCGAATCCTGGCCGAAAAACACTACTTAGGCAGTTTTCTGATCTCCTAACGTCTGGAAACTTCGTAAAGAAATAGAGCGGTTACGGATAATATGTGAAAGCTACTATAACCATTGTGGACAAAGGTGGCAAGTATACTAGCCGTTTCCCTGAAATGATGAGTCGTAAGCTGAACAGAGGAATTTGTTTTTGTTTGTGGGCTGCTATTATTTATTTGTTTAGAAAATTATATTTGTTCTAAGAATGACGGGATAAAACTAGCTTGAAGCTTATTTGCATCAATAGCCACGTCAACATAAGGCCATTGCCGTGACTATTTCGACACGCCTTCTAAGCAATATCATCATTAACATGCATTTTGTTCTTTTGAAGAATCATCGTCTAATCACTACTATTAGGTATATTATTATTCTGGATATTGAAACGGTTAATAAAATTGGTATCTATTACCTTTTCGCCAATTTCATAAGAGTCAAAATATTTCTGTCTGAAAGATTCAGCGTAGTATCTCCTAAAGTAAGCAGTAGCTGGTCCAGCTGCGTATATGGAAGGATCGTTTGTACGAAACTCATGGTCGATCAGGATTCCTCGGTCGTATGCCATACCACTTTTATTTATGGCTAGCGATAAAATAGAATGTATCATTTAATTTTGACACATATAACCAACTTTGAATGTTTATATTTTTAGGTGTATCACATTACAAGAGAAATTGGCAGCAATGCCAATTTCTGTATCTAAATTACAGCGTAGACTTGTTGAACTCTTTAATTGAGACAGGCACACCAAATTAGTGCTGTTTAACTATGTTATAATTAAATAATAAAAACAAGCTTTTGTATTTACTTTTTGAACTCTTGTAAATTTTGCTAATCTTTTAAGTTGAGATACTAGGCATTTAACTGATGCAATTATATGACTCTTTAATATATTTGACTTCTAGACTTTTATTATTAAACAAAAAATTCTAATGAATATAAATCTGTTTGAATATATGAGAATCATTATTTTTATTAATACAGCAATGAAAATTAGTAGTTAATAATATGATTTTGTACTGTATCTTATTTCGACTTTACAAGGGAAGTGAAAGTTATGTTTTTTTAAAGTACAAATCTTGTTAATGGATAATTAAGTGTAACATAGCATAGATCAAGAATTATAATTACGATCGTAATTAATATGTATAGTCATAAACGTCGATATCCTACAGTTTTACTTTCTCTGCTCCAATTTATGAATAAAATAGTACTGTAGTTATTAGTAATTAACATTATTAAATTGTTATAATATTTAAACTAGTAATGTAACTAAGAAATTTAAAAAGCTATACCTATTCAAAAATATTCTTGTTAGCAAATTAAAATGTAATTTTACACAGTAATTAAAAAGTTAATTAAATAAAACTATAGGTACCGATAAAGGCTTCGGTATTGAGACCTTTCTTTCCGTAATAGAAGAACGCTACACAATCAAGTCTCAACATGTGGAAATGTGATAGGAAGTCCACTTGAGTCACCAAGTTGTTGTAACCAAGGGACCATGATTGAAAGTAGTATGATCGATACACTTTTATTTTTAAAGAGTTTAATACCTCTTTAAGTGTCTCATCCACCTGAATTATCAATAACATATTACCTTTTTTATTAAAAGAAGAACACAGAAGATTGAAGGAGGTTCCATCAAGAGATAAACTCCTAAGCATTTCACTTAATATTGATAAAATGAAGAAATCTAAGGATTATTTTATTAATTGTGTAATATTATTGTTTCTAAATTTTAAATAATATGATATTAAAATAATTCATTAATTATAATCATATAAAAAGAAAGAGATGCACTAAATAAACATGCCACTCAAGCAATCGTTTCAATATGATGGTCAGATCGGTACGTGCGGTTGTGTTTGTAGCTGGAGGCCTTTACTGGATGAAATAGTTGTTATATTGAATTCCCACTGCCAATCAATACATCACATGAAGATGAATTTAGTTGAAGATACAATCGGAAAGGCTTATAACATACAAATTATACGAGCTCATAAAGATAAGCAAGTGTATTATAAGTTACCTAGGACTATTGAATTAACTAACGTTAACATTGCAAAAGGAGGGTGCTCTTGTTTCATGGCAATCCTCTGGAGGAAAAGGTTCAACCCAAATAATATTCTCTACAGCTACTTTTATTTCCAGCAATGTAGCCAAACAGCAATACGCGTGTATCGTAGCGCCATACACTATTATATCACCTAGAAGATTAATTTTAAAAACATTAAAATAAATCAATCTGTATCATAAAATTAAGATCACTTAATTAATGTTCGTTTGAATTCTACAACAATATTCGTTCTGTAATTGGACATTAGTTTCAAACGTGGTAAAGCCAAGCTGGAATGGGTATTATCATTATCTTGGGTACTTAGGACCCGCTCGACCGGTGTGATACCACTCTCTCACAATATATCGGCGTGAAACGGTGAAGCTTAACTTATGTTAATCGTGTTTCGAGCGATGAGTGGGAGTTCCGATGGCCCACTTCGCTCTTCCCATAACCCATTTTCCCTATTCAAATGCTCCAAACCTATATCCCATCCCTTCTATCCCATTCCTCCTGTCTAAGCCCACTATCTCATCTCCCTAGCCCATCCTCTTTATCCCATTCTAAAGGTTGGCAACGGGTTGGCTTTGTCCCTCGTGTTGCACCGTAACCACTTTCCATGAGCTAGGCCGTCTGTCTGTTTGCCAGCTTCGCAATAAAAAAGTCGGTTTTTGAAATGTTGATAAATTAATCTCAAGAAAAACTATCTAACAAGACAGTGGTCTGTTATAAACCGCGTAGGCTGCGTACGGCGTGACTCACAGCGTTTGATGAGTATTTGCGCTGCTTCAAGCGTCAAAGAGAGTCCGTTACAGTGCATGTGCATTCATCGGTCGCATATAGCGTCACGCATGCATGCATGCAGCCTCCGTCGTTCGTAACTAATCACTGTCTAAATGGGCATGTCCTCTGGTTAGGATACGAAGCCATGTAATTTTAATTCACCACTTCGAATTATATCTGTATTGAAAGAGTTTTTGACAGTTTCCTACAACTTCGTTTTCATAATTATGAGACATCTATTAATCGTGGTAGCTTAATAACTAACACACCCTCATATTATTTTGATATTATGTTTAAATTCCTGGATGAGAAGCAACACCGCTTAGCCAGCTTTTCTGACCTAATTAATACTACTCTTTATTGTACACCAACAAGATTGAAAGAAACACACACACACACTAGAAAGGAAGTACAATGGGCAGCCTCATTACTTGAAACAAACTCTTCCAGGTAACCTTTGGATGAACAAGATGTACTACAAATTATTACAATTACCACATACTGACGATGAAGAAAAACTTCATAAGGAACATGTATATAGAGATTGCCGATATATGAAATCCTCCAATCCACTACACCTGAACTGAGGACCGTAACCAGCATTGCCATGTTAATGGATTGGTATCACCATGGAAGGAATGACAATAGCCCGAAAAAATAACTCGTGTCCTTAGACCATTGACACACTTTTGCGACATATTTGGCACGCCTACTCTTTCCTGCGGTCTTTCTTTAGTATTCTTACTTCATGCTACTATTATTATCGAGTGGTCTTTATATGAAATTAAATGCATTTAAAACCGACAAACCATCGTGATAGAAGTGTTCATAGTTTTTTATGTACTTCAGGGCTCGATTAGCATCAGTAATGTTGTTTATAATAAAAACATTATCAGGTATGTCGTAAGTAGTTATTTGCGACTCTAAATTGACTTGATTTGGCACATCAAGGCGAATGTACGGTGAAAAGCTTCCAGACCTGAAAATCATAAAATTACTGAAAATATATCAGAAGAGTTTTTATTTTTAATTTAATTTACTTTTCTTTTATCACAGCTATAAATATTACATTTTTAAAAGTATACATTTTTAATGAAAAGTATACTTTTCTACAATATTTTGTAGACAGAGATATACGCCTATATCGTAACTCAAAATAAATAGCCGTGTGAGGATAGGTTGCATGCATGGAGGGTTCCTTTATGCGGCCAAGAAGTCGAAGCCGATCTAACTTTGAAAATGAATAAACCTTTGAGTAAATTAAATGCTATGTATACATCATTGCTCGATTACAGCATTTGACGGCCGCTACCACGGCATATCATGCAGACACTTAGCTTACTTCTATATTAAAAAAGTTATCTTCGCTTTCCTTGTTTTAATATTATTAAAAATATATTTTATATATATATATACCCACGTGAAATCTTAGGCTCAAAATGTGGTTTTCACTAAAATTATAAATATTTGGAAAATTATATAAAATTAAATACAGGCAGGAGACCTAAGAGGATTTCTTTCTACGTTAAAGTACGCGACCAATAAACATTGCGATAAAGGTCACAACTTACTCCGCTGCTTTCTCTCTTGTCATAAGTGGCTCCAGATAATTAGGATGTTGGTACTGTTGTCCGAAAAGTAAGAAAAGTAAATCATAATGATATTTGCTTCCATTCGATAGTAATACGTATTTCTTATCTCTACAAGATAATTATTATTTATTAGTACTTTCCATGTTCCAGTTTTGCAAACGATTTTTTATGTGGCTTTGCTCCCGTACGCTTTGGGTCCATACGTTGCGGAAACTATTCCGGGATAAGTGTATTCGTGAATCTATTATTGAAAGTTACAGACCTGATACTAGTGAAGCTAAAATATTCAATTGTATGTAGCCACATGTTGATGCTGGAAATAGTTGTAATGTAGGTAAGCAAACCTATCCAGAATAAGCCGGTTAATGGTGGTTTAAATAACATTCATTTAATATTCACACTCCAAATTCAGAAAAACCGTTTTCACCGTTTTAAAATCTATTAATAATAAACCGGTTTTAAAAATTGCGTTTTAATTATTTTTGAACCGCTTCCAAGACATCCTGTGCGACCGAGAAAGCGATGGTTGGACATTCCAGCCAATGTATTGAGGGTAGAAGTTATCGAAGATTATGGAAACTTGAGTATAGATTGAGGATAAAGATAGGATTAGGGCCGTCTTCACGCGAGAGTGCAAGGGGCGTGTTGTAGGTACCCGGAAGCAGAGCATATGAGGGCACAAGCCAATTGAATTTTATATACACATACTATGCCTAAACCGGAAGTTTGGTAAATTACTAAATATTTCGTTTTCCATTACTTAATACAGATCCATTAAATGAATCAGATATTGACGAGGAGTACCTAATTAATAAGTTACAATTGCTGTCTTTTTTCTTAATTTTTTGTTGTTAGTTTACGATGGTCCTGGCTGAAATTCACAATTACCAGCCATAAAGAAAGGAAAAGTGGAATAACAAAGAGAATTACTTATCGATTTCAGTAAGAGTTCCTTGAATGACATTCACATAATAAGTATACGGAATGCTTTTCATATACTTTTCTGAACTCGTGTGGTATTTTGGGAACATCATTTCCGCCTTGTTATTGGAGTTCCTCAGATAAGGCAGACCATATGGCGATATAAGAGTAACATTTGTGAATGTTAAATAGCTTGAAGAATCGCTAAAATAAATAATGCTCATATGTTAACCCAGTAGGTAACAATAAATATATGAAAGAATAAATTGCACTATGATGTGTTTTTATTAGCTGTATATCTGTCTTACTAGATACCTATATGTGTTATCCATATTGCTATAACCAAATCTGACAGAAATAAAATGTTACCTAATATTTCTCTCTCTCTTTTATCGTATTCACATGTATTGTGTTTACATATTCGCGCTGCTCATTTCTCTCGCCACTTTCCTGCTGGCTGCCGTAGAAGTGAGCATGATAAAATTATGCAAACATATTTACTTATTGTATGTAATATCACAAAAATTAAAATCGAATCTCCGAAAACGGCTACATTTGTAGTGTTAACTACAACGTGACTCACCATAAGACATTTTCTCTTGCTTTTTTACAATAGAAAAAAATACCATTAAACGTGTTTATTAATATTTTGAATGTTACAAACATAATGTACCCCATAAAATTTTCAGTCTATGGTATTATTCTTACGTCTTGCAATTTATGTAGCTGAAAAATCATGTATTAGTTGTCTATTTTTACCTACTACTCTAGTAAAGTTCGTGCCATAATCTATTACCGCTCCTAGTAATCAACAGATACCTGCGTAATACCTAGCTTTTCACTCAAAATTTAAAATATAGATCATGTCGTATAATGCTGCTTAGTAATGTAATAACATAATATTATGTACAGTAGGTAAACTTGCCTAAATAGTAATTTATCCAAAAAAGCCATAGTTGTCCTAGATGCTCCAATCACTAGGATACTAGTGCCAATATACATTTTCGGTATACTTGTTAGTCTTTTACTTAAAAACCATGTACTGAATGCCATTCTAAAAAAAAAACAATAAATTAAATGTCCATATTAACACAGTGAATAGTATTAATGTAAATAATCATACAAGAGACCCTGGGACCATGGGGGCCTGAGGCGCACAAACTTTATCGAGACAGCGAAACACCTGGTAGACGTCTCACGTGACCAAAAGACTGGTCTGTACCTCGGACAACGCATTAGCGTTGCGATACAGCAAGGTAATGTGGCCAGTCTTTTGGGCACGTTTCCAACTGACAGCGGTCTGGGATTAGATTTTATAGTTTAATTTTAATTTGTATATATACTTATTTATAATTTAGTATAGTTTTTATTTCATTTGTTATATCATACAATATATAATAATGTAAGAGTCTTAAAAAATTGCTCATTAAATGCCACTCTATGTTGGCCTTTGTTAAAATTGCACTCATCTCAGCACTTAAAAAGAGAAAAAGTTAATTTCAGTAACGCAACTTACACGTCTTGGGACATTGTTAAAAATGTCTTCTGTTCATGAACGTTGCTGCAATTTATTTGAGATAGCCGCGGGATCAGTGGGATCAGCGCTGATGCAATAGTATTTGCTTTTTGAACCACCTTTGCACAAATAACTACAGGTTAAGTTTACGTAGAACACATAAGTGTAATAGATAACTACTTGTTACGTAACAATTCAAAGGATAGGGAAGAAGAAAAAGGATATTGTTACAATTGAGCCACCTGCATAATTGTAAACAAAGCACATTTATTACGCGGTCGGTGTTTGAGCTAATAACATTGAAGCGCTTTTATGACCGTCCTCTTTTGTTTACTTATTTATTGGTTTTTGTGGAGAGCAGCCTATTGTACTCATTTATGGCCGTCGTAGGATAATTATGCAGGTGTGCAGATTACGATTTCTGGGAAATTGGGTCAGGTAGACATATTGCACCGTGCAGTATAAAGCAATGCCCCAATGGAGAGATCGTCAGTCAAGCGATGGTCACAAGCAAGACAAGACGTGTGTACATTCGATAAGCTATATAGTGACAAAATTTCGCGTGTTATTGAATCATGTATTTGTTTGTTGTGTACTGGTTGTGTCCAGTTATATTTGTACTTGTGTTATACGTGTTTATATAGTTCTAATAAATTCTAACGGTATTTTAATTCGAGTCCTGTAACTCGTAACAATATATTGTGCAAATATTTAGAGGATTCAATTAAAGATTTATTCAATATCGTGCAAGAATAGGTTATCATATCGGATATTTTGAACACACTTGAAAATTGTTAGGTATTGTTATAATTAAATAAAGAACCAAAAATTCAAATGCCCTTTCGAACTAAATGGTGCGTGGAAAGGAAACTTTTTTATTTACACATAAACTTAATTAGGTTTTTATATATCGTGAGCAAAAGCTAGTATGTATACATATAAACCTTCCTTGAAAAATTATCTTCCTCCATTGCGTGATTTAGGAGGAGGTACATAACATAACTCTGATGGGTGATATCCGCCCCAATATCGGCGCAGTTGCACATTGCGCAAGTGTTATAGATGAAAAGGAAGTCGCTGCTATTTTGCTTGGAAAAATGAAAATGTTTGTCCACGTAGATTCATTCATTCATTGTGATTTTTTATATCTAGTAAATTGATACATTTATTTTAATAACGTTTTTAAAATTAGTAATTACTTATCAGATTTACATAATTAAAATATGTAGTTTAAGTATGTCTGTTTAAGTTCTACCATATAATCTGCACCCCCTACATCACCAGATTAGGTTAAATTATTCCTTAAATTAGGTTGCCTGAAAGAGATCGATTGAGATTGATTGTTTCTACTATGACAATATTGTAATCGTGCATTTTGTAATTGTATATTTGGTGAGCAATAAAGTGTTATAGATATTCTATTCTATAAAATTACAATCTTTTTCATTTAACATTGTGTCGCAAAAGTTCACACACTGCACAATTACACCCAGCGTTCCATGATCGTGCATGGCAGGGTCGCCATGAGATGCGCGGATAAGGGGGTTATATAATGATACGACTGATTGCTTCGACGCTCCGTTTATTACTACTCACATTACATACTTACAGACCACAAGATTTTTTAATTTTTAGTCTGACATCCGAACACTTCTCAGGAAATAATATACCAATTAAATGATTTAAAAGTAGACTTTCATTAAAGCACGTTGAAAATTTTAAATTAACTAGGCATTTAATTTGCATAATAATCTAATACAGACATGTAATTCTGATAAAATTACCCATTTATTACGATAAGCAGTCATCCAGACCAAAGAGCTACTGCCGGACAGTCTCATCATTTCCCTGGCGAAGAATCTAAAATGAACTTCAAAAGCTGTGTATACAACTGCGACTTTTAAAGTTGCAAACCCAGTATCTACAGCTTGGCCTGACACATGATATTTGTAATTGTAGAACGGGTCGAGGTTAAATTTTGCTCGAAGAAAATCTATGTGTTCTGGAGGTCTGTAAATGAAAGTTATCGTCATAAGTTAGGTAAATCCCGGACCAATAAAATTGAAGTTACAGTTGGAACAGATTTTCATACAAAATCACGTATTGCGTTAATCTGAGCAGACTGTAAAGAACGTTGCAGCCCTCAATGAATATAATTATGTACCTATTCTAGAACAATATTGATAAACAAATCCACTATTGAAACGACAAGCGGTACGTGGCTTTGTGATACACCGTACATTTAAAATACTTTTTAGGCTTAATGTAATATCTAAATATCTCATTTTAGAAATCCCAGTACTAAATAGCCCTTCGTTGATGACGATATCATAAAATATCTTACTCTAAAATCCCAACGCCAACTATTGATAAGCCACTCATAAATACATAAGATTTAAATTCTCTTTTATTATGTATACTGCTTTCTATGGTCCAAAGAGTTTCTTTGCCATTAAGGTTATGCATCAGACGGGCTATTGCTGGTATGTCAATTAGCTCTGCTTCACGTACTCGTAGTTTCCTAAAACAAAATTGTGTCAATATAAAATTAAATTTTTTGTATCTTTAAACGTCCTAGCATCGGCCCATACAAAATCAACGTGAGAATGGTAAGTATTAAAATATATAATAAAAACAAATTGTATTTATTCCTAAATTAGAGGATTACTTTTATTTACTTTAGCTTGCCAGCCAGAATAAGACTAAATTCTTTTCAATTAAAGTCACTATCAAATAAAATGATAGGCTTTTGATTTTAAAATCCCTAATTTGATGTAATAAAAGAATATGAATGTATGATTTGTTATGAGTTTTAATTTTATTTCTTTACTAGAGGTCCCGGCAGACGTCCGGCCCTGAAAAAACGAAAATCTATATTATGTTTATCATCTAATCTAATCTATGACTTCACTTGAATTATGAATCTAAATAATCCCACTCAAACAGACACAAAAAAATTCATCAAAATGGATAAAGTCGTTCTCAAGTTATACGCATACATACATTGCTACGATTCATTATTAATTCATATAGATTCTGTAATGTATATCGAAATGAGAAGTATCAGATACTATTAAGAAGATATAAATACGTTTAATCTTTTTACTATACTATAGATAAGAACATAATTAACATTCCATGTCCAAGCGGATTGATTCGTTTCGAATAGATTTTGGTCAACAGCGGCAGCGTACAAATCAAGTGTGTATGATAATTATAGTAAGTAGAATTAATTATGTACAAAGAGGCCGCGATGCAAATTAACATAAATAAAATTGGACTTACCCCAGTATAGACCTATGAGCAACGTAAAGTGCGTATTTACAGCAAATATGGTCTTTACTCGGTACAAACTGTGGAATTTAAATATAATAATCAGTCGATGGGTCTAGGTGACGCTTTTTAACCGACTTCAAAAAGGAGGAGGTTAAGGTTTGAGTTTTTTTTATTTATGTACACCGATTACGCTGAGATTTATGATCCGATTTACGTGATTCTTTTTTAGTTCGATGCGGAATAGTTGCCATTTGGTCCCCTAAAAATTTAAGATAGTTTGGCCCAGTAGTTTTCATTTATGAAATTTTTTTATGATTTTTTTTCTGTTCCCGTTTCTTGGGACCTATATTTTTTAAAGCGCGCGGCACCTTTCGTAGGACTACCCATAGCTAGACACTAAAAAGTAAAAAATAAAAAAAATCGTTTAAATAAACCGACTTCAAAAACTATTTTTATTGAAAGCCACTTTCATTCAAAAAGTGGATGGCAACCTAGGAGACTTTTTGATGTGCATGTGCCTGAAATCTGCATCACACATGAAAAGTTAAGCGAACAACGTGGAATCTAAAGGTTGGTGTCACTGGCCTCTTCTCAAGATTAAAAGAAACGTTACTGAAGACCGTGCGAAATGAAATAGCGCTGGTTTACTTAACCAGCAACGTGCTGAGCTAGGACCAATTTAGAGCTACACTTGCTTCGTTTTTTTTATTTACTGCATGTTACATTGTACATTTATATATTTATACTCGTGTATTGTATTCTCATTTGTGTTTTAGTTCTAAATAAATTATTTTTTCTTTCTTTCTTTTCTTTCTTTCTTTCTAAATAAACAAAGTAGTAAAGTGAAAGACGGACTTTGCAGTTGATGCTCCTGCCTCTGAACGCAATTATGATAATGGTTATCCTTAGTAGTATGTATGATAAATGTTTTCTTCTCTATTTTCTCTACTTAGTTTCTAATAATTATCCCTATTGATGGTATAGGAAAATATCGATAGTGAACTTGTAGATCCGGATTTTTGATATATGAAGCAGCAGGGATACGTTCATGGGCTGTTATTATATAACAAAAATACTAAGGATAATTTTAAAATGTTGATATCAACGAAGCGGCAAAGTGATTGAACATTTTTATAATGACTATAAAAAGTTAGCTATTAAAGAGAACATTCTTACACAAAAATTTTGGAGCATCGGGAATCCCTTGTCAGCTGATGGCACTCGAATAATGCAATAATCGTAATCTTTCATTATTTCGAATGCTGCTTCCAATAAATCGAAACCAGATCTAGAATCATCACAAATCTATAATATTATAAAATTCTAAAGATGCCGTGTCTGTACATTGGAGCTATTTAAAAAAAAACAACTGAAATAGACTATACAAACGATGGAGAACAGGATGCATTTTTTTTTAGATTACATTTAAACTAAAACGATAGCTTGCATTCTTTTTTAAATGCTGTGTTACTTTGTGTCTCGGGAATCCCGCGGGAATTTCAAGTCAAGCGTAAATGAAGTTGCGGGCATATCTTAATTATTTGTATAAAAAATATATCACGTTAGGTACGTGATACAAATAAATATAACTACATATTATAATTTATATATGTAGTTATACTTATTTTACCTTTCATCGATGTCATCACGTAGCCCAAATAATTCTATCATAAACGCATTAGGCCCTCCATTATACTGAATTTCTTCAGTTTTTGTCGGCTTGGTAAATTTGAACGCTGAAATCCTCCCTGTCAAAATTTAAAATAATCAAAAAAATACCATGAGCGTTTGAAAATACGGTTCAATTTGGACCAGTTAACATTTCACGACAATACTCTAAATTATGCGTATAATAAACTGTGATAAACTTTAAGTACTTTGAGAGTTTCTTCGATTCCTAAATGGTCTAGTATCCACGTTGCTTGTACTTGATTTAAATCTGTAAATAAATATGAGATTTAAATTTCTTGAGTATGCATACAAAAACAGATGCGATTGAAGAGCGGAAGTCATGGTTTACGTTTAAACTAAGCTCATAATGAAGTGTCAGAAAAACTACAAATTAATAAATCTTACATATCATCCAAAGATTCCATTTCGGGAATGGTGAGCAAAGACTTATCGATATTAACAATTTCATAATCAAAAGGATCCTCTTCTAGTAAAATGTCAGTGAAAGACAGAGTGGTTTGCGATGGGGTTCTGGCCAGAGAATCTTTTTCACTAAAATCATCAGATGTTTTCTGACGGTATATTATATGGTCCATGCTATGACGCATAGCTGCGTTCCGTTTGAAATTAACCTTACTATGCTTCTTATGTTTTGTATCAGCTATATTCTCTTTTGACATGTCCTGTTAATAAAAAAGGAGCCAAAATTTACCAGTCCACAAACAGGGCACGGTGCCGTACAAGCTACAATTTTTATTATTTGGCTACGGAACTCTAATAAGCAATTAAAATTACCATACAAAAACTACTCAACGAAGTTAGTCTCAACTAATTTCTGTATTATAAATATTTTTAAACTTTTCCTTCAATTTTTGGTACTTTTTATGAGTTTGCAAATATATAGGTTAGTTAATCTCAATCGCCATTAATTTTAAATAATAAAAAAAAACATTGTAATGATTTTAAGTAGGTACTTATTTAACACCGTTTTACATGTATATGTACAGTACTTTTTCATCTCTAAGTTAGATGTATGAAAACCATCCCTAATTTTATTTTATTCGCGATTTTACTATATTTCTATGAAACGACATAATTATTGAATACACATTGCCTAATTTCATCCCAGTAGTTTCTGAGAAAAATGGCACAGTATATCGAGATTCGATAATCAGTATTAAATAAAAACTTGTTAATCCATCTGGGACAAGCGTAGAGAGTATGCCATCTGTTCTCCTAATACGAGGAAGCCCGAGTCCGGCAATGATGCGTTTATGAGGTGGTTTTTCAAAAAATAAACTAACCCCTCGTTTACATTATTTTCGGTAGCAAGCAGTAAAGTGCGCAACACGAATATGCCATGCTCACCTATAGTGTTTACATACTAGTACGTAAACTAGGAATAAGAATCTAACATTTTACGTGCAAACTGTTTCTATGCGGCTTTCCTCGTCTGTTCAAGTGCTTGAAGAAATTTATTTAGAAAATAAGTTTAACAAGGTATAATAATACTTACGTCATCGAAATACGTTTCTTCTATTTTACCAAGATCATCAAATGGACTCCACTTGCCAAGCATTATGGGATCTCTGAGGATAAACACTGAATCATCAAACTGTTTAAAAGTACCTACTTACTAAATCGAATCGTCGATCAATGAAAGTCTATGTGATCATGAATAAATAACAGATTAACAAGTAACAGGAGATATTAGGTAAGAAACTAAACAGTTTATAAATATAGGTACAACTTATAACGTCTTAGGTAGGTTTCTACCTACCTAAAGTAGTATAATACGTCAATAGCACATTGGTTATTGCTTGAAAAGTGTTCAATGTTATTTATTTTGTGATATTTTTAAAATTTGATAAAATGTTATCTTAATAGTTGTACTTTTTTATGTATAAGTGTCCGCACCCTTATTGGTCATGATAAATAAGTAAGTTTTCTTGATTATAATTTTATTTTATTTTATTTATAAAATGTATGTAATAATAAAGGTATCTATAAAAATACATACCCAAAATCACTGAGCAACTTATTTAGTCTTTTGTTCTGTTCTTTTTCTAAAGGTGTTGCTTTTCTTAAACCATAAAAGGGTTTCAATTCGTACAACGTTTGCAGTTTCTTGTAATTGATTTCTGAGTTCAAGCACATTACGCCTATAGCTTGCTCTTGATGCTGAGTAAAAAGTAACAATATTGTAGATACTTAACCCCTTACTCATAATAAATATAGGAGGTTTATAGACTCGTTGAAAAAGTTATAGTAATAATCGCATTATGAATCCAATTATGCAAAACAATTTTTAACGAGCGTATATACGTCGTATGTGGTTATAATGGGGTGGTATAATGGCTATAATGGTATAGCTATAATAGCCTAACCCACTATATGAATAAGGGGGTTAGGCTGTTCTAGTTGCTCGCTCAGAGCCTTGGTGGTCATGTTGTCTTGGCTGTCTTGTCCGTATTAAAAACATATTTACAGAAGCTAAGCGTGAAATAGTGTCTAGAAAATTATCATAAAAGACTTTATTTTATGACTGAATGCTGCCTGCTTTTCAGATAAACAAACTTTAATCATAGAAAAGGAGACTTAAAGACATATAATTTTAGATAATTTTGTAAATAATCATTTTTTAATAATCTTTAACCAATCCAAAAATTATGTATAGGTAACTATACAAAAAATATAATTTTATATATATATATATATTACCTCGGCTACAATTATTTTCCTACCGCTCTCTGGTATACGTCCCACAATTTCACTAATATAATATTCGCCATAAATTTCTTTTAACTTTGAACTCTTTTTGTCTAATATAGCGACGATGTCGTCATTATCTTCTTCGCTGCAAGCAACAGGATTATGTTTCTGACAATATAAAATATTTTCAAAGCCCCATACAGAGTACAATATAATACTGTTATAATCTTCTGATTACACAGATTCTTCTTGCATGTACAAATAATTATGATTCCAGTAGGATTGCCTCCCAAATTGCCGTAAAAAACAGCGAGATGGAAAGAGATGCGAATGAAGATACCAGGTTCACCGGTAGGATTTAGGCTACATCTATTTTTATTATTATTTCTGAAATTTGCCAAAAATCAAGAATTTGCCTTTGCTATAAAATAATAGGTTAGATAGATTCTCTAAAGCTTTGTTCAATTGTCTACAATTTTGTGCTACCACAAAGAATTCTAAGAAACAATGACAGTAGGTACTTCTAGCTGATTTCAACAGACGTAGATGAAGAGTTAACTTACACAGCACGTCGTATTTTTAATTTTGGACAAAAATCTTGCCTTTGAGCGGTGTATAAAAAATAGTAAACCTTGTCAGACACTTCTGCTGATTTGGCAGTGTATTTGTACATTTTACGCTTTTTGATGTGAAGGTACTTCATTAAATTTTCTGAAAAAAGAATTTAGGTAAAATATATAATTATAGTGATAACATTACATTTTACTTCTTCGTTGCTACGGTAAATTTCCGCATTACGTTTCTGCATCCTTACCTATACCTACGTTTTACTATACTATATACGTTCTGTGGAATTCCAAATTGTTAAATAATCGGCTCAATTATCTTATCATTTATCTTGGGTTTGCATCTTTTGACGGATCTGTAGCTTTCAACTACTGATTATTATATAATGCTTTCAACTTTCATTTAATGTACATACTTCTTTCTTTTTATTCCTTGATTCACTTTAGTTGAAGCGTATAAAATAAGTTTAACATTTTTTTAAATAATTTAATGAGCAATGTATAATATAAAAATAAATGACTAAATAATTAAGTTCCATACATACCTTACATGAATTTGTTTCTCAAACTTCTCACACAAAATCTAAGTAGGTAGAAAAATTATTGCAAGTATCAAAAGTTATGAAAACATAGGGTATGTGAGTGCATACCATCGGGCCCTTTAGCAGAAACGACGATAGATATCCGCGTCAAGTAAAAATCATTCAGAAATACAGATATGAACGCTTCTTCCATAAAATGTCCCGATACAGAAACATCGAAACACATGAAATGTATGAACAATGTGTTACGGGACATATGGTACAGTCTGCAAGAAAACCATTAAAAACTTTTAAGTGTTGTTTAATGACGGGATCGTAAAAGGTATGGAATTGCGTGCGGAATTTATTTAAATGAAAATTCACTAGTTTTACTTAGGAGGAATATTTTATAATTTTTGAAAACCTGTCTAACGGTACCTACCCTACAGGCCGGTGGGTTGATTTTTTTATTTCTCAGATAGATACATGGATGGATGCCAGCTTTAGCTTTTTTCGACTTTCGCTATACCATTGTGTACTTACACCAATCTAATACCTAGCGTAAATGTCAAACTATCATTTTTCAGGAAAGCAAATAAAACTGATTTTCTCTTTTTATAATCGTTGAATTTTTTAAGTGTGTAGTCGGATTGTAATAGTTACAGGGCGTCCGAAAATAGGGGGTCCATTATCACTAGGGAGTGATAAAAAATTAAATTAGATAAACGATGTAGTCCGTGAATTTCAATTGGCGATTAACTTTTTTTTCAGTGGTCGAGTTGTGATGATTTTAAGTAATTTTCAAAAGTAGCCGATTATGAATGGTAGCATAGGTAGTATGCTATAAGGTGATCGGCTTGCCCCTAGGTCAATGCACCCAGGTGTCATGCACCCGTTGCGTCCCCGGGTACAAAAAGTCCAGATCCTGTGAGACGAATGGCATTAGCGCAGAACGAATAGAATATAAATGCATGGGAATGACATAATAAGTAATTAGTGTAACTATATGTCATTCCCATACATTACCTATTTCTATTCGTTTAACGCTGTGTCTACAGGGCCTGCTAAAAAGGACTCAAAGGTTTCTAATACTTTTAGAATTAAAAGTTACAACGATTATGATGAGGTGAAAAAAATCTGTTTTATTTGCTTTTCACAAAAATGATGCTTTGTCCCTTACGAAAATTAAGATTATAGGGATGGCCGGTTCCTATATCTTAACGACTGTTCATTTGCCTTAATACCGGTTAAAATTGGACATAACCCTATACAAGTAATGTTAAAATTCATCCGATGGTAAGGCAAATGAATAAATAGTACCTAATTATATGAACCGGCCAATAATATATCCGCGCAGGTACGGAGAAAGAATACAATTTCCAGAGGCCGGCCGGCCTATAGTAAGAAGCTACAAAACAATCCACAGCCAGATTGGTAGGGAATTTACACGACTGGTTGGCTACCACTCATAGTCTAGAGTCTAGAGTATACCGCCATAACGACCTTGAGATGTGTTCCGGCATTAGTGGCCAGGTTCCAGTCTCCCTTTAGAGAGCGGCAGCACATTGGTAACACCTTAGTGTTACAAATGTCCATAGGCGATGTGGTAACCGCTTTCCATCAAGTGGGCCGTCTGCCTGTCTGCTAAACAGAAAATTTTTTAGATGTATCCTATTTGGCGATAAAATATCTCACTGAAACATGTTCCGTATCCAAGTTTCCCAGTCCGCTGGGTTGACGCTCGTCACGTTAGGATGATCGCAAAGCGCCATAAATCCCACCACATCTTTGTTTTCGTTTATCATACAGATCGGCAACGTCGACAACTCACTGAAAACAATACGGGTGAAAAATAATACTCACGACCTTCGAAATTGAATTATATTAACCTGGGTATTGACCTATACTATATTATTCATCGGAAACCAATTAAAATTGTAATTATAGATTAGGTTGTAACTTACTACTCGTACTTCAGCGCAAAATTATTCAATTAATCTTTACTCTGCTCAAGTAAGATCTTACATAGATTACTGTTCTCACCTTTGGGACGGCTCAGCTAAATACCAGCTTGAAGCGCTAGAGTCAATTGAGAGAAGAGCCAAGACGGTGATTGGTAGCGACCAGCTTGTCAAGACCAGGCTTCAAAGCCTAGAGCATCGACGCCAGGTTGATAGTCTATCGGTTTTTTATAGGATTCATTTCGGAGAGTGTGCGGCTGAACTGTTCGACCTGATTCCCTCTACACCATTCCATCTTCGGACCACAAGGCGCTCTGGTCTACGCCATCGTTTCACAGTAGAAACGCTACCCGTGCGAACTAAACGTTTCGCCTCCACGTTCCTTCTACGTACGGCAGAGTTGTGGAATGCATGCACTACCAGATTCCGTGTTCCCCAAAAAGTACAATCCCGGTATCTTCAAGTCTCATGTGAATAAGTACTATTTAGGTAAGCGTGCTCCACCTTTGACCGCATCATCGTCCGGCATTGGACGTGGTCGTGGTTAAACGCAAACCTACTTATTATAAAAAAAAAACGAAAAGAGTATACAACAAAACGACCAAGTGTCATGCATGTTGTGGGGTCCCGTAGAGCTAATAAATGCTCGTCGTTTTTGTTATTTAGCTACGTCATAGAAAAGACTTTATTCTAGCGTATTCTATATCTCAAAAATCAACTCCACAGCTTAGTTCTAGCTCCAACACAGATCTAGTTGAAATATTTTTTTAACGAAAAGTATTATTTTACTTTGTAGTTCAACGTCGGTGAGGAGGTATTAATTTTTTACGATTTTAGAAGCGATTTAGCAAAAAGGACTGTGACGTACAAAGACAAATGGACATAACGACATATAAAGGTTCCATTTTTGCTAAAGTGGCTACAATGCCCTATAACACGTGAAAAACCCTATAATCTTACTTATTTACACACTGATATAGAATGGCATGGCAGAATACTAGTATAACAATTAAATTATTGAGATTCATAATGTTATTTCTCTATAAGAACATTGTTAAATCCGGAAAAGATTATATATAACGCCTTAAGAAATAATTGTAGCAATTCACATATCGAATAAGCTTATCAACGCACATCAAGCTTCCTATGTCAACATCACCAAACAATTTTTCATTAATTTCACTCGTGCTGAACAGTTCAATATAAGATTTGTCACTGTCCACTGCTCTTCTAAATCTTCTACTAGCAGGACCCACTTCAAAATCAAAAAATATGGACATTATGCATGTGTGATATTTTTAAAACATTCACGTCTGCAAATTAGGCGTAAATCTAGTAGGCTCTATTTAATTTGTAACAATTTCATAATAGATAGATAGACAGGGAGGGATTACGAATCTTCAATGATCCATTTAGTATTCCGATTTTTTTTAATTTTTATAATTCACTTATAATAAACTTATATTAAGTTTTCACGCGAGCCAAGCACTAGGCAATCTGACTGTGGCAGTCACTCCGATGAATGAGGGCTCATCATTATTCATAATCGCATTATTAATGCGATTATAACACATCTTTAATGAACCTATAAAGCTCTTTAACTATTATGTTATCTGTGGAGGCTTATTAAAAAGCTTTTCTTAAGTTAGCTTATTTCTAGTTATTGTTAATGATAGCTGTTAGCCCCCAAAATAAAATAAAATGAATGATCTTTAAATTCCAGGTTTTTGGTGGGAACTTGAAATTTGTATTGTACAGATTTCCAAGAAAATATTGTTTTGTCGAGAGATTATGTAATTTTGTTGAAAATTTTAACTGTTTAGTGAAATGTGTATATTTGAGCTAATATAAGAATTCCCTTAGGACACTACAATTTCATCGAGTCTTTTAAATTTATTCTAAAACTTAAAATTCGTAATTTAGACTGACTTGATAACCAAATCGTAGAGCCGTGTTTAAAAAAATATTTGTATTACTGTAGAATAATGATTGAGCCTCATCTGGAATTATTTTACTGATATATGCCGTTTCACGTAGATATGGCGATGGGTGTAACGCGTTGTGATGCGATATTGTTTTTAATTGTTAACATGCCCTTTAAGCTTAGAACAAATGAGTCCGAAAAAAAATTAAAAAATCGCTATTAACTTACTAGATTTATGAATGGTTTCAATTTCCTGTTACTGCGCAAATCTTTTGGTCTTTTTAATTCACTCAGGTTATTTGTAGAATGATTATGATTATACATGACAGATAGCACTGTTAGCATCCATAAGTTTTTGCTTCTCATATATTTGTTTTCTAAGTTATTACTATATAAGTAAATATTTATAAACACATACATATTTAAAATAAATAAATATTTTTAAATATATATTTAATATATTTTTGAATACCTTTAAATAAGACTTTTTTTTAACTAACGAAAGTAAATGGGGTTATTGGAAAACTGAGTGCCAAATATCGTCAGTGTCTATACTTATCAATGTAGTTAGGGATGGCTTATTATGATCGTATTAAATTAAGTTAATCGATACCTTAACGATTAATGTATAGACAAACCTTACTTAAATAAAAGCGTTAAATGAAGTGAAGCATTACTTACAAAGATATGTGCGTTATCTTATGTAGTATACACATGGATTGCGTCTGGGTAACACAAATGTTGCCAATGCAAACTATTTCATCGTTATTACATATTAATGTACATATTTTACGGACTAAGATGTATTAATAAAATAATCTATTTGTTATATTAAGACATATAATGGAAACTTTTAACAACAACAAATCTTAATGCACAAATATTCTTACCAATTTTAACATTAAAAACCTGTGCAACTTTTTTTAAACTATGTAGTTTTAATTGTAGCTCTTGTTAGCCTAGAAAATCTAAAAACGTAATAACATATAAAAGCATAATTTAAAACAATAAGTTATTGCCAAGTTTACTTTTTGGGTCCAACAAAAAGAGGAGATAGTAGCTGGAGGATCCGAACCAACTCCGACATAGAAAACCTCGTGGCCGAGCCTAAATAATTGGGGAGATAAAGGCTCACTATCTCCGCTGGCTCCGTCACGTAAAACGGATGGAGGAGGATCGGAATGTTAAGAAAGCATACTTGGGGGGATCAGTCGATCGGCAACCGGTTGGCCGTCTAAAGTATAATATCACTAAAAAGATAGAGTGGATGACCTAACCGAACTTCAAGCCTGGGAAGATTAGACACTGTTCAGGACAGAGTAAAGTGGCGCGCTTAATATACTTAAGCATATATTTGTATATGATGGCATTCTTTTTATTGACAAAAAAACATTAATAAATATTACTTACATCTTTAATACTTTCAAAATAGATCAAAAATACTTTGTTTGCGCAAGTGATATTATGATCTAGAATTTTGTCGTACGTCTCACAACACGACTCGCTCTAGCTCTATAGGCTCTTGAATGGGCTAGAGTGAGAGTTGTCAGCTCAATTTCTATTGTATGTCTCTACTGAGCTAAAGGAGTAGCACAGTTCTATAGAGCGAAAGAGCTATATCCCTTTTTTATTTCTAGTCAGCCGTTTTGCTCAACCAAGTAGGGAAATCTCGTTCTTGCGATGGTAACTCTTAATATAGCTTCATATTCCAAAATCGCATTCCTTTAGATGACTTTAGTGTGGGTGTTCGAGATTCCGTCTATCTGTTGTTAGTCGTAAGATACCTATGCCTAGAAAAAAGATACTTAGAACTCATTTCCTTACAACTCTGATCAGAAAAGTCGTTTTCACTCAGAAGGGTTTTACTGTAACTTTTTTATTATTATCTTTAAAATTTACAAATTCCT
This sequence comes from Dendrolimus houi, assembly GCA_039645545.1. Taxonomy (NCBI): domain Eukaryota; kingdom Metazoa; phylum Arthropoda; class Insecta; order Lepidoptera; family Lasiocampidae; genus Dendrolimus; species Dendrolimus houi. The sequence continues at coordinate 15,399,116 of CM077132.1, forward strand.
GACTCGATTTATTTATTGATGATTATTTGATACTGAAATGGGTTCTACATTACGCAATATTTATAATATATGTTCGAATGATAATAAACTCTTTGTACCTGCCATAGACTGGAGCTCGTTGCTTAGCATTATTTTGTTATTAATAACATTATCAAAAAACTCAAATGAAAACATAATAATATTTAATATTTGTAAATAAACATAAATATTCAAATCAAGTGTCGACTTTCGTCATATTTTCAACTTATTTATTTAACTTCTGAGATAGTTTTCTGTTTGTTTTCTTAAGTGGATTATTATTAACAATCTATATGTAGTTTTGGACTCTGACGAATATGTTCAGGAAAACTGCTTCTGGATATCGATGGACGATGTTACTGGTTTATAATATGTGACCTGTGAATTTGTTTAATTCGACCGACCAAGCCCACTATTGGATTCTTATATTAACACAAAACTTGATGTGCAGTGAAATGTATTAATGAAAATTATATACAATTTTTAAATATGATGAAATTTTATTTAAAATGCAGTTGGAATTCATGGTGAAAGAAATCGCCATACCTAATAAGCATACAATATATAGAATATCGATCTTATTCATAGACAAAGTAAGTTTGAACGCTTCTTTAAGAATCGTAAAGCGTTTAAACTTACTCTCTCTATAAATAAGACTATAAGCGTATACAATCCCGCTATACGTACACACACACACACACACATATATATATATATATATATATATATATATATATATATATATATATATATATATATATATATATCTATCTATATATATATATATATATATATACGTTCATATACGTGTTAGTGCTAATTGTACACGCTACATAGAGTCAGTAGCATCATTTTCGCGACTTAAGACTCTATCTTTATATATTTAATGTACTCTGTGATTGTTAATGATGTGAAGTATTGACAGATAACGTATATATTGTATTACATACACTAATGTGGATATTCTATTACAGCTTTTTTAAATGCTTTAAATTATGTTTAACTGTTTGATTAAGTTTAAAAGTACTTAGATCCAAGTTGTTTGATTTTCTATCTTGTCTAAGAAGACTGTTTAGAGATGTAAAACATTTTTAATGGTTTTAATATTAAAACAGACAGATATATAATCACTAGATTATATTCTCTTTGTTTTTTATTGTTAATCTCAGCGTCTGACATTGCCAACATTGCAATTTTCTTTTTTACGTTTCTATCTATACATACTAAATAAATAAAATTAGGTGTTTGTTTGTAACATCACAATAACAGCTTCTTACTAAATGCATATGAAAGTATATGATACCTGTATCAAAAAAATAATTATATATTTTTTGTCTGTCTGGTGTTCCGGCTAATCTCTGAAACGGCTGGACCGATTTTGACGGGACTTTCACTGGCAGACAGCTGATGTTATAAATAGAAACTGAGGCTGACTTTTTTTGGATTCCAAAAACAAAAATTGTGTGTTTACAGTTCACGCCCAGAAGTGAAACAAAGAGTGACAAGAGGTGTGTGTGATTCTAAATTTCAAGACGTCACATTTCATATCGTTATATTATATATAAGTTTGAAAACACGAAATTCGAAGTATTAACAAACAACTTTAAACATTTCCAAATCTATCTCTATGAGCAGTGTTTGAATTATTAAATATAATGTATTCTATCAATTTGAAGTATTAACGAAAACCTTCAAAACAATTTCAACTCAATCTGTATAAGCAGTGTTTAAATTATTATTATAAAATATTCTATCTCATTCTCTCGCAGGCTTAATCCTATCGATTTATGCATTCATCTTTTTTAGTGTCGCTTTTTTGTTCTATTGAGTTTCAAATCACGCTTCTAAAGTTTCACTTCAAAATGTATGCAGACGAAGTCGCGGGCACATCTAGTATTTTATAAATGTAAAATTTATTAATATGTTGACAATACTGTTCCTTGTACTCGTGCACGCAAAAGTCGACTTTAAGGTGACGAACATGCTCGTGACTGATATGAGTCGCCAATCAAGGTATTTATAAAAATAAAACAACAATTTAACTATGCAAATATATTATTACCACAATATACAAAATCTTATATTAAAATGATAAATTAGTACAATTATTATTATAACATTTATTAAACCTAAAATCCAATTCTGACGATTTTAAATTTAATAATGTAAAAAAATAACTACAAACATTAGAATTATGTACCAATTCAAACTTTCGTAATCGGAGGGCTTAAGGAATTAACTTAAGGGACAAATTATTTTGTCTATTAATTTTAGGGAGAGTACAAATTTCCGCAAATTGCAATCACAGCGAACTATATACACACAGCGACACACACTTTATTTATATACGTCACAGCGACGTATATAAATAAAGTCATCAAAATTGCGAAAATTTCCAAAGCTCAATCTAAAAACCATGTAATTCTGGCATCGTATAGTTTGAAATCACTCATTAATCATGTATTTCCTCTGGGAGAACTACGTATTATTTCGAAAAATATTTTTATAACAATTACTACTGTATTTATCTAATTTACTTAGAAATTTGTTGTTTTTGCATAAAATTATTTTGTACTTTGATGAAAGAAAAATAAATCTAAGCCCAGAAGTTGTGACAACCGAATAAAAATATGTTTCAAAACTTCACATTGCTCTCGTAAATATGTACATAATATAATTGATAACTATATTTTAAATTAACTGCTTTTAGTAATTTACGTTAGTACCGAAGCTAGCTTTCATTTAATAATACAGAGAGATTAGATAGATGTTTAGACCAGTGTTCCACAAAGTATGTACCGCGGCACACTGGTGTACCGTGGTCATTAATTAACTGGTGTGTCTCGGGAAATTAAGGTTATGTTATAAACTTATCTTTAGTAAATAATGTAAGGGTAAGAAAAATACTTAGTTACACATAAAATATGTAGGTAAAACACGCGAGCGCACGAGCGAGGCGTTTTGTTTCGTTGGCGCGGGCTGGAGGAGGCCCCGCGCCCCCGCTACCCGTACCCTCTGGCTCTCGAGTCGGCGTACTAGTACGTAGGTATAGTGCGAGTGCGCCGTTAAAAATGATTTTTATTTGTGGTGTACCTCCAAAAATTTTCGTTTTGCTGGATGTACCTTGAACACAAAAAGTTTTCGGAACACTGGTTTAGACAACACTATTACTCACCAAAGTAAACAAAGAAGAATATTATTATTATAGTTACAATATTTAAGAGATTACTATTTACACAAACAGAGAACTAGCTTGACAATTAAAACAAATGACACATAATTATGGCTGTATTACAAAAAGTAAGAATCGTGAACTTTGATTAGACTCCTTTAAAAATAAATACTGATTGTTATTAAGTACAATAATGACTGCGTCATAAAGGCCGGGACTAGCAGAAGAATGTTGCGCAATAACTGATTTCCGTGTAGAAAATTATGCTCAGCAATCTGTTACTAAAGAAGTGTTATTTAGTCATTTTTTCATTAATATTCTTTTAAATCAATTTAGCATTTTTTATGTAGGAGGCATTTAAGGCGCAGACTATACTAAGCGCTAACCATTAGCTAAGCTGCCTTGCTTTAACTAAGAAAAACTAATTAATTAAATTTATATCCTAATAAAACAACACAAATTATATTAACTAATCACATTAAAAACTAGTCTAAATAAACAACCAAACGTAAAAATTAAAATATCTCTTGAACTCAAAAATTCTTAAACTACTTATAACCATGAATTTTTTTATAATTATATTAACAACAGAGTATTGCCAGATGTTTTCAAAAACATTTAAAAAGTTGATATACAATAAGTCTAGTCAAAGGACTTATGATGCTAATGATTCTACAAGCGATTAAACTACTATTAATTCAAATAATGAATGTACACCTTACAAGAACAAAAACAGTGGGGCCTATTAATAAAATGTAATAAATAAATAAAAAATTAAACCAGAGTTGAAATAATTTGTGATTAGGTTTAAAACCACGAACACACTATATAACGCAAATAGCGTTGACGACACACATACTCAATACTTGTGGCCGGGCAACAAAGACTTTAAACCAAGTCTTATGTGAATGCTGTAGCTTCACTTCACTATTTTGCTTTTTATAATTTGTTAAAAGTCAATCTCAGGCACATTTCAACCCCCTTATTCATAATACTTACGTGAAGTTTATAGGCTAGTTAAAAAAAAAGAATTAGCATTTTTGATAATTTTCATCATCACTTTTTTTGATGAACCTGTCTATAAACTTCATCTAACTACTACAAATAAGCGAGTAAAAATTAGATTGATTTTAAACAAAGTTCTCGCGACAACTCGGAAAACATCATTTCACACCGAATAGTTACAGACTTCCTTCTCACATTATGAACGTATTTTACTTATCACTATAAAACGAACAAAGCTCTGTTTCATGTTTTTGTTCTTTTTTATTTTGACTGCATACGTCTCATTTGGGTTTTCGTGTCGATTTATTTATTTATTTTGATGATACCATCATAATAGCGCAAACGGCAGTAGCGTTAAATATTTTACTTATTTTATATTAGATACGTTTGTACGTGGCCTAAGTATTTTTAAACCCCTATATTTTATATCCCAGATAAGCCTACTGTCCTATATTTAGGACAGTAGAAATAAAAAAAAATATCAGAATACCCTCTTTATCTAAGATTATTTAGTCTTATGATTTGCAGTAAGAAACGTGTCAGCTTTATTAGAAAAAATAAAAAGACAGTTATTTTAACAGTTTTTACCTTATAAGTGTGTAATAAAAGTGCGTTGCAGACATGGCAAATGACAGGTATGTATAAAAATTTATATTTTACTCGTGAGTTGTTTTTTTCTGTGTTAATATCTAGTTGATAACCTTAACTTTTGTACTAAATAAATATTCTAGCAAAATAATATAAATAAATTACGTATAACTTGTTACAAATACTAGCGTACTATATATAGGACAGTAGGATAATATACATGATTTTAGTACAATAATACAACTTTTCTTTACAGACCGTTAGCTGCGCATGAAATTTTAGATGCTTTAGAAAATGTTTCTGATAATGAAGAAGATTATAGAGAACGACTGATATGTATTCTACCTCCTCCTGTTGATCCTGACTGTCTCACTGACGAAGATTCGGGTGAAGAAGATAATGTAACTTTGAATAATTTGCCACGAAACATTCTGCTTCAACCGGCTGAAGTAATGATTCAAGGGCAGATTATGGTGAGTGATACAGAAGAAGAACCTTCTGATTCTACAGGTCGAACTAAAAGTAGGCGTACCTACGCATGGAGAAAACGGGACTTGGCAAAAAATCCCGTGAATTGGCCAGATGTTCAAGGCGCTTGCCAAGATAAGCGCCCAATTGAGTGGTTTGAAAACTTCTTAGATGAAGATGTCATTTCGTTGTTGGTGTCAGAGAGCAATAAATATGCTGTCAAAAACAATTTGCCTGGAGACATAACCACTGAAGATATGAAATGTTTCATCGGCATATTGTTGGTTAGTGGTTATTCATGGCTCCCCCGTAGAAGAATGTATTGGGAAAACTCCCCTGATACAAAGAATGAATTGATCAGCTCGGCTATGACTAGGGATAGATTTGACTTTATTTTTCGCCACCTTCATGTCAATGATAATCTGGATTTGCAAGACAAATACACAAAAGTACGCCCCTAGTTACACTTCTAAATAAAAAGTTCTTAGAGTTTTCTCCTCTTGAAGAGCATTACAGTGTAGATGAGGCCATGATCCCCTACTATGGTAGACATGGCTGCAAACAGCACATAAAAAGGTAAACCTATTAGGTACGGGTTCAAAGCTTGGGTTGGTGCTACACGGTTAGGGTATGTTTTATGGATGGAACCATACCAAGGTGCTACAACTATGTGCAATCCAATATATAAAGAATTGGGGCTGGGTGCAAGCGTTGTTCTCACTTTTTGCGATGTGCTGATTTCACGTGGCTTCGACCTTCCTTACCACGTAGTTTTGATAATTTTTTACTGGGACGCCCTTGCTGGAAGAGATAACAAAGAAAGGCCTTCGTTGCACTGGGACAGTTCGAGAAAACAGGACATCTAGTTGTCCTCTGATTACATCGAAGTTACTGAAAAAAAAGGAACGTGGTGCTGTCGATTACAGAACGACACATGACAACACGTTCATTATTGCTAAATGGCATGACAATAATATATTCAGTATTGCTTCTAATGCTGTAGGAATAAATCCTAAACAATCTGCCAAACGCTTCTCACAAAGTGAAAAGAGAAACATTGTCATAGAAGAACCACATATGGTGTCCATCTATAACAAATATATGGGAGGAGTGGATCGGTCTGATGAAAATATTTCACATTACCGAATTGGTATACGAGGTAAGAAATGGTACATGCCGTTGCTCACACACATGATTGATCTTGCCGAACATAATGCATGGCAGTTATATAAAATAAATCATGGAAAACTGGATCATCTTGGCTTTCGCAGAAGGGTAGCAATTGCTTTGATTGAATCAAACAGAAAAAATACCAAAAGAGGGCCTAGCCGACCCTCCCATCATGAACATGCTGATAGTCGTAAAGACCAAATGAATCATCTGGTTATTCCTCAATCGAAGCAAACACACTGTCGTCAATGTCACAAAAATGTTTGACACGTTGCAAGAAATGTGATGTTGGAGTGTGTGTCAAGTGTTTTGAAACATATCATTCATAAATAGTGTTAATCTAGTAAATTACATATAACAATGGGTAATATAATCAATAGTTATCTAATAAACTACACTTTTTGATTACATTCTGTTTTGTCATAAATGGTCTTTTATTTCCTCTTATTATCCTACTGTCCTACATATAGGACGGCTGTTTCCCTGAAAGCCTTACACTTAATTTTTTTTTCATAATTTTTTTTATGTTGCATAAGATCTAATAAACTAAATAATGTAACTTTTTTCAAAATTTTCAGAAAATTTTAGTTTCAGGCTTATCTGGGATATAGACGTTGAAATGATATTTGTTAACGGACTACAGAAAATATATTTGCATAGTTGAAAAAAATATATAAATCAAAACACCATTTACTATTTATTAATTAGCTAAATACCTGAGAATATTTACATGAGTGAATGTGGTTATTAAGTTTGAAAATATCCTGGCAACACTACTATCATAGTGTAACATGGTTCAAATGGCCTCGTATCCAGAACCGTATAACATCAAGTTTCAACTACCCCACAGAACAAGCAAATAATTTTGACATAAATGCGGTATATTTAGCTTACATGATTTACAGCTTTCCAACATTGTATTTACATTGAAAGTTTAATTACAAGTCATATGTATAATTGCCCAATTATTCAAAATGGTGTCTTCGCTTGTCATAGTTTAACAGTACGATAGGTAAACTGCGGTATTACCACTCTAAAGATTCGAATATACAAACACAAAAGTCATATAATTATACTTGTAATTTTTAATTACCTGGACTAAAATGACAGCTGCGATCGACTTTTTTTATATTGCAAACTAGGATTAATTCACCACTACGAGTTGAATCCTATAGAAATTCTGTAAGATTCAACTTACAGTGGCGAGTTGTTCATTCAACTCACACATCTCACTCATGAATCAAAAAAAGGTCGATCGTAGCTGTCATTTTAATACAAGTAATTAAAAATCAGAGTATAATCAAATTTACAGAGTAATTTAGTATGACGAAATAATAAATACTTAACAGTAAATAAAAATAATAGCAAACGATTTCTAATAATTTTAGCAATGAATAAGTTTAAAGAAAATAATTGTAATTACTAATGCTTGATTATATATATATATATATATATATATTGAAATATTAAATAGCCGTCAAAAAAGTACACTAAGTCAGGAGGCCTAAAGCGGCCAATATTGCAGATTCGTATTACGAATATACAAGTCTCAAAATAAACTGGAAGTTTATGCTATGTCTTATACGTACCAGCATAGTACGAGCAAAAAATAAATGCGTCTTTGAAGTTCGTACGCGTCAATGCGCAGCACAGCCGAAAGGTTCACAGAGCTGAGGGGACAAGTGTAGCGCTCTCGCTCTACCGTTGTCCGAACTCGCATGCCATCTCTTTTAAGATTAATAATTCTATTATTCTATGATTTCTAATAATCATTAACATTTCACTTGACGTGCGCTAACTCACTGTACTAACTTTACTCGAAGCGTAAGTTTTGCGCGTACCATGTATCTGGACGTGTCAAAGTAACAGGTAACCTATCCAATAAATTGTGCCTACCAGTATGTCAGACTACACATGTCATATTCATAATACGATTCTTCAAGTGGCCACAGCTGCAGAACAAATCTGTTAAGTGTCAATTGATATTGCGGATATATTGATGCAAGACAACTTTATTTTTAGCAGTCGGCATACCAGTAGGAAAGGAAAGTATTACAATTTGATATACGACAGACATAAAAATTTGAAGATAAATAATATTTCGTCGTTCTGAAACACTCAACATATTAACTACGCAAAGGCGAATATTTAATATTCACAGAATACGAAGGCGATTAAAGGGACCTTTGCTCCAACTAGATGGCGTTGACTTGTAAATCCATCATGTCCTTTCATCTGTTTATGTAATTATTTCACATCCATTTTTGTGAAAGACAAAGTGCTCAACGTAATATGCAACTAGCTGCTGTCCGGAGGTCAGTCATCCAGTTGACCGGAATCGAAAACATAAGTAAAACCGAATTATACACGCACTACACTGCAACTGCTGGGAAATTGGCCCAGCAGCTCAAGGAGCTGCGGCCCCATTGTAACTATGGAGGGTATAGATAAGGAGTACCATCTTATATGGACGGGAAGTTGAAAAAGTGCCCAGCAGCACGCTAAAAATAGTTTTAAATACGTACCACAATAGCGCTGGCGTACGAAAAACTATGATATGAATTAAAAATTGTTGAAGTGCCATAAAATGAATAAAATGCCAGTATAGAACTATTTACGTAGTCTTAAATAATTTAGTAAATACAATGCTGTCAGAAAAACTGTAGAGCGATTTAATTATCGTGAATTTTTAATAATAAAAAAACAAAAGTAGAAAGCTTTCAGTTTATTTTTCTATCTCACTCTGATGACTACCGTAGCGCAACCCTTATTATACGCGTTTTGACGGACACTTTTACACCACAGAGATGGTACTCCTTGGAAAGGTTTAGTGACAATTATGGAGAGTAGTCTCCATATGTGTAACTGACTTTTTGCATTGAACTGCATCTAACCGCATAGTGTGTATGAGTGCTAATGGCACTGGTTGTAAATTTTTTTTTATGAATTATTTTTTATTTCAACTAGCATTGACAGTACTTAGGAAACGTATACATATACGTGACCCATTTTTTTTAACAATTTTATCCCCTCCCCCTGGTGACCACCCGTAGTATATGCCACCCCCCCCCTATTTTTTACGTAGTAATTCATAAATATGGTTTTAAATAATTTTGCAAACGGAAAGATAAAACAAAAACAAACGGCTCATATTTGCCTTTATTAATACGGCGCTTGCCGCGTGACTTCAGGGGTGCGTGCATACCTATAGAAGTGAAAAAATTTATCAAAAAGAGAAAATTATTATCTGGTAAACAGGTAAACAATAGGCGTTTAAAAAGCCCTAAACGCTGCACGCCATATATGAATATAGCGCGTGATTTTCCGAGAGGATATTGACTATCTATGTGACGAAAACATACGACCCTCTCCCCAGCCGTGACCACGCATGGAATTTTGAAGACACCCCCTCCCCTAAAGGGGGCAAGTAGTATGGGTGCGTTCCCTTAACAACACGGGCACTTTTGAGTACGCACGAGTAGTTCATTGAAGTTCAAGATTCCGGTAAAAACTTGCTTGTATGTGAGTTATCAAACAAGGTTTAAAAGGTGCTGATAATAATGTATTGAAATTATTGCAATATATTTACTGACCACAGCGCCCTATAGTCGAAGCAGTGTCCCCTTGCGTTATCTTAAAGGAAATGAAGCCATCAGGCCCAAAAATTAAAAGCTTTTTCAGAGGTTATATCATTAATCTCAAATAAGAGGTGGTAAATTTTTGGCTCTCACTAAATTACTGTGAGATTTCGATCTGTTCATATTGTTAGGGGTTTTCACGTTAATACTAGACGGGGTTTTTTCCCTGTTAAAGTTAACCCTGTTGGGGGTTAAAGGCGCCCTAGGGGTAGCGAAACCATCATTGTTAACCGCGGATCTTGTTAACCTTGTGGGTGTACATAATAAATTGGATTTTACGTTAGCTAGAAGGTGAACGTTTTCCTTCTCCACTTTGGGAGTAAATTGGTTCCTGATTTTCGGAGTTTTTTTTTGGGCTGGCGGCGTGTCGCTTTCGTCTAATGGTTGAATATTTATCTTTGGGAGAACATAAGGTTCTGGGGCCTTCGTTGCCAGTGAGCTGCGACTGATTTTCTTTTCATTTATGCCATCCTGAAACACATAAAGTGAAAAGTATCTAGTAAATGAAATGATACTGAAATTTCAACTTGCTTCTAGTGTTAATGAATACATTTTTTGCAAGATAATCATTAAAAATGAATGTAAAGAAAATATATAGCACTGTGTATCAAATGATACGAGTTTAGCTAACGAAAGTAGTCACTCGAATTATTCACAACTTTTTACATAGCAATACTGACAAATATCTATGTAATTTTACCAAAACATTGTCGTTATTACTATCATTTTTGTTATTTTGATGAAATTGTGTTTTAGCATTTACGAGTTTAAACATGAATAAAGCCATTAAGAGTGATAGTGAAGTACGGATGTTACTGTTCTGCATGGTTTCAAAATTCGAAAAAACAGAACAATGATGCTAAATTCAGAGAAAAATAAGGTTGTTTACGTATTGTATATAAATAAATATATATTATGGTAAAAATAAATATATAAATATATACTATGGTTTAAAACCAATTTTCTTTATTGTGATAAATGGAAAGATCATATATAAATTTAAAACAAACTGTTTTGCTCTAATTAAAAAGTTATATCAAATAAAAATAGATTTTTGAACACAGTACCGAAAACATGCCGACAGTTCCCGAACCAGAGTGCGCGTGTGACGTCATTATGATATTTTTTACTCATCGTAGAGTCCGCGCTACAAATGAAGTCTCACGGAAAATAAAGGAACTAAAAGAGGTGCTCCGGTAATTGATAGAATTTTGTTCATAAAGAGGCCAGGAAATAAATTTACAGGTTTAATTATGGAATATTTTGTATTTATTATTCAGTAGTTACCTACATCGATTAACAGATTAGCAAATAATTATTCTGGCAGGAGTCAGAACGGCGATTGCACCGCGCGTCTGTGGGACTTCTTTGGTGGTGCCGACCCTAGTTTCGTAGCACAACCAATTACATTCAGCCTATTACCCATAACACAAGTGTTACTTACGAAGCTTTGGCTTGGCTAAGATTATTTTTAATAAAAATATCTTACTTTAAAATCTGTGTACGTTGTGAGCATAGTGGTTTCCATCAGCGGATCCTTAATAGCGTTGGGATCGTCCTGCGATTCCGTGGATTGAGTCTTGTTGGTAGACTTGCGGCCGTGGCTGCGACGTTTCCCCTGCGACTGAAGACGAAACTCACATGTTCTTATTAGCTCATAGTTTGGTATTTCACACATTTGACAATACGTTGTAATGCCTCATACACATTACGCCCATAATGTCGCGGCTCCCGCGTTTTTGCAAGAATAGCATGGGCTGCACACACGGATGGCCTACACGCCACCTGGTGGAAATAAACAGCTTCCCCTACTGAGCAGAAGGCCCAACAAAAGCATCTTGAACGTAATAGCCCATAAACACGATAGGTTTTTGTAGCTGGCACTCATGCAGAGGACCAAATCGCTATTCCCTATAAATTACTAATGTATTTTCAGCTCTATTAACTCACATATGGATCTAAATTGTCTGTATTTAAATAAATAATTTATTAATTTAAATATGCAAAGCTACTACAAGATATTAAGATGTTTTAGATTGTAATAGATTTTAATTCAGATCACGGAAAAATCGTGCACGTGCGGACATTAGCGAATTGTCTTGCTTTGACATCGTGAACAGTACATCATTTCACTTTGGTGAAGGTTGCTGCCAAAGCGTAAAACCTCAGTGTTACAATAATAATAATAAAAAATAATGAGTCTTGATTCTCGCTTCGCCACTATATTTAGTCGACGGCAGCTAACTGGTCACTTATATAACATTGAAAAGGAGCTAATTAGGACTTTCAATTTATGACTGACTAGCTGACCCATGGCCATTTCGCTGGTCGCTAATCGAGATAAGTCAACATATAATTGCTCATGGGAAAACACTCCTTCCCGTGCCCACTTCGCTGGGCGCTACTCGACATAAGTCAACATATAATTGTCCATGGAAACAACACTCTTTTCCGTGCCCACTTCACTGGTCGCTAATCGAGATAAGTCAACATATAATTGCCCATGGAAAAAAAGACTCTTTCCCATGCCTACTTCGCTGGGCACTAACTTGAGATAAGCCAACATGTAATTGCCCACGGAAAACACTCCTTTTCGTGCCCACTTCACTGGGCCCTTACTCGAGATAAGCCAACATATAATTGCCCACGGAAAAACACTCCTTTCCGTGCCCACTTCGCTAGGCTCTTACTCGAGATAAGCCAATATATAATTGCTCATGCAAAAAACACTCCTCTCACAAGTCAATGCCCACAAGAGAGAATGTTTGACCCTAGAACTTATTTATTGTTTAGTCAGCGCACGCTGATAAATCAATGCATTATCCTGTTTTTCTCGAAATTGATATTTTTATATTAAAAATTCGATTCAGTAGTTGTAAGAGACTACTTTCTTCAAACAAACAAACTCACAAACTATACCTGTTTATAATAATTAATTTTATCCCTTTTAAAACACAAGTTTAAGTGTATATTTTGAGGCTATGATCATTTTTTGTTCTATAAATATTATAGTTTCCATGGGATAAGAAACCGTATGAAAGATTGACTAGGAACGACCCAGATGGATCATTAAATATAATACAATATTTACCGTTCGCTTGTGTTTTAATGTGCTGCCATTGACCGTCATTTTGGGCGTCTTCTTCCCTTCGCCGCCGTAGTCCAGCTTTCTTTTGGCGTTCTCTGTTTTGCCCTCAGCGACTACTCTCGCTGCTAGGCGACCACTTATACGCCTAAAATGTACGTAGTTTAACATAGATACAATATAGGGCACAGTACAGCAAATAAGTGCAAGATATCCTTAAATATAAATCTGTCTATATAAAATATGTGCCATTGTGTGTATTACAACACACAATGGCACAATTAATGGAACCGAAAAAAATTAGTAAGTGGTACTTATATTACTAAATAATATGGGTTGTCTTTAAAATAATAATAATTAGGAACTAATTTTAACATCATTTAAGATGGTACTTGTAGGGTCTAAAATAACTTTTAATGAAAATAAACGAATTATACCAAATCAATGAATTAGAATTAGCCTATTGATCACTATTTTTTTAGATTTCATGTAAACATTGAAAAGTTTAAAAATTTTAACATTAAAAATCTTATATAACTGTAAATAAATGAAAGTATAGTATCGCGTGTTTCCACCCCGTGTGCTCTAGCTACAGCTTCCAACCGTCTTAACATGCTGCGGATAATGTTGAACAAGAACAAATCAATAAAAAAAATACCTATCAACTGATTTTTCTTTTTCAAATGAGAGCTACATAAGAAAAAATATATAACCAGCCAGTATTTTGAAAAATGTTGCACTATTTTTTTGAATTTTGGTATTTTCTAGCGTTCCACTAATTTTGCCGGTGTGTGTAATTAAGCTGTTGGGTGTTATATAGTGTCTGTAGAATAAATTTAAAAATGAGAAAATACATCAATAGGTCATCTCGATAGGCTAATTCAGACCAGCAGATTCCGAAAATGTAACTTCTAGAATTTTGTCTATCTGATAGAGCATCACGTGAACACTAATATAATGAACGGATTTGTATAAAACTCGACACAGAACTACCCCGGGTCAACACTCAGGATATTTTTATCCCGATAAAGGACGTCTCCGTTAAATAGTCGAATATAGCTAAAAAGATGCCGCCGTTGCAATTTACCAACAAACACATCATCATGGCAACGCGAATGAAGTCTCACTGACAGTACTAGTTAAATATAAGACTAATATAACTAATAAAAGGTTTCACTCGATTAGAAAGAAAGAAAGAAAAAGATTTACTTAGAACTACAATAAAACTCACTTAAACTATTTAAATACAAAGAATAAGTAAATGTAGTCCTAAATTGGTCTTAGCTCAGCAAAATTGCCGGTTAATATAACCAGCGCTGATCTTCCACTAGGGCCATTTAGGTCTTAGGAATCATTATAGACAATTTTTTAAGTTATGTTTTACTTTTTATGTTTTACCAATGATAAAACCAATTATAAAGATTATTAATATTTTGAGGTTGAATCTTGCCTTATATAGAATTTCATGAGCAATGAAAAATATTTGTGACTACTGTTAAAATCATGTGATGTTTTCATTTCTTGTTATACATCTCTCATACACTTTGAGACGGTATTTAATTATATTTCAATGATCAAATTATTTATACTGGATGAGAACAGCGGAGTACCGGGATATGTGGCGCAAACTTGGGGAAGCCTACGTCCAGCAGTGGACAACGGTTGGCTGACGACAACGATCAAATTATTATGGTTTTCTTATATCCCTATTACAATATTATAAATGCGAAAGTAACTCTATGTCTGTCTGTCTGTTCCGTTTTCACGGAAAAGCTACTGGACCGATTTGGCTGAAACTCAGTATTATTATATATTATATTTTCGATGCCAATGATGGACATAGGATACTTTTTATTATGAAAAATAGGATAGTTAATACAAAAACTAATGGATCGATTTATCGATCGAATGGTTGAAATTCGGTATATATGTAAATTTTATTATTATGTTGGGTGTTTCTCTTATGGATAGAATTAGAAATGAGGATATCCGTAAGAGAACCAAGGTAAACGACATAGCACGTAAAATTAGCAAGTTGAAGTGGCAGTGGGCCGGTCACATTGACGCAGGACCGATGGCCGATGGAGCAGACGACTCCTGGAGTGTAGACAGCGTCTCGGTAAACGTTGTGTCGGACGCTCTCCAGCCCGATGGACTGACGACCTGCGCAAGGTCGACGGTAGGCGCTGGATAGTCCCCTATCCAGAGGACCGTGATGAGTGGCGCCGACTTGGGGAGGCTTACGTCCAGCAGTGGACGGTTATTGGCTGACAACGTAAATTACCGAGGGTGGAAAAAGGACGCTTTTCATCCCGGATTATAGGATTGATTTATATAAAGATTATGCCAGAAAATACGATAGGTTTTTTTAGTTGTGGTTTATCATTTTAATTTTGTTTATTTTGGTCAATTTGGTCGTTTAAGTCATTTCGTTAGTTTCGGTAGTTTTGGTAGTTTTGGTAGTTGTGGTAGTTTTGGTAGTTTTTGACTTTTTCTAATAACTCTACGGACTCGAGTTCCGTACCATTTTACAACTTAATTTTTAAGAAAGTTTTTAAAATTTATACACGCTTATTGGTTATTTTTGTTATTGTGTGTGACATTTTTATTTGTGTTGCGGTGTTGTACCTTACGAATAACTTATTATATTAATTTCTTCTAATTTTAATACTAAACTTATACTAATGTAGAGTGTATCTGTATCTATCTGTTTTGGTAGTTGTGATAGTAGTGCTAGTGTTCGTAGTTTTGGTCGTTTATGTAGTTTACAGAGAGATAGATGTGGGATATATAAATAAACCTAGAACGGGTAGAATTAGGGGATAAAAGTTTGTATGGGAGACCAATCATTTCTCATGTTTATAGATATAAAAAAAACGATAATAACTCGATCTGTCTATCTGAATACCGACAATGGACACAGATACTTTTCATTCCGGGAGGTGGGATAGTTTGCGATATAAAATGAAGTAAATCTTCCGAGGGCAAATAGCACCAACATAAAAATATAATACAATGTAACCTGTATTAACGCCTGCTCTTTAAAAAAGAAGTACGCACTGAAGTTTGACCTGCGGCGCAGCAGCGGGGTAAACTTGTATCCTAATAAAGCGTGATTTTTAACTTATTTAGTCAAAAATATATATATTTGAAATAATAAAAAAGCAAAGAAAAATAATTAAATTAAAATAAATAAACATTATTAATTTTAAATACCTATCAATAACATATTCAATTATTTTGTAAGCTACATATGTGGGGTTGGGCTTTTTAGCGATAAGACCGCCCTTTGTACACAACTAGATATAATTTTAGTTTTTAAGTTCATTTTTGTATTGGTGTATAATAAAGTGTTATCTATCTATCTACGTGGCAGGATACAGTGATACCTAAATTGTTATAATTATGGGCATCATATTCAAACCTGTATACACAAAATAAATTACTTTGACTTATCTGCGCATAAGTGATAAAAGTAATTTATTACGATTCACTAAATTGCAACTACTCCATAACACTCGGAGGACATTCATACCTCTACATGTGAATGAAAGTATACTAGCTGAAATAACTAAACAATGAACCTGAAACCAAATGTCAGGTTGTTATGAAACCATATCATAATTCTATTAATACTAAACTACATTTTATTACTTACAACACAACTACATTGATATATTAAACAATTAATTTTAATGATAGTCATTCGATAATACCAAATTATTCTATTATAGTCCACTGCGTACCAAAATTATGAGACGCCAACGTTAATTGTCCACACAATGTTTTAACAACGTTAATATTACATAAGAACAATGTTACGTTATAGCAATATTTTTCATTCCCTCTACTTACGCAACGTTAGAGCCTTTTCAGACTAGCGTTTAATAGGAGCGTATAAGCTCGGTTTTCGAAGCGTATGTAGGCGGGACATGCGAGCGAGCAGCGCGAACTCATGGAGGTGATGGAGGTGTACGAGCGTTGACGCGCTTATATTTATTTATTTATTTAACAAGACAACAAAATGATTACAACTTGTTGAATTATACATAACATAGAAAACCTCTGGGGTTTTATATTAGTGCTATGGATATCTACGTCCGTAGCATTTAACAATTTTAACATTACATTTGGTTTAAAAAGTGCATTTTAAGTTTATTTTTAATATTTATTGACGTGGAGATTGGCCCGTAAATATTTATAATAAATATGGCTTGCAATTAAATTATTTGAAAAACTCACCGCTCGCTCCGTACTCGAATTTGAAGTTTGTAACAGTTGAGTCGGTGGCGCCAATGTCACTAATGTCATATGTCACACGCGATACTGATACGTTCCGGTGGTTTATGTATATTGCAAGCATCAAAACCCTTCAATTGATATAATGCTTTCCCTAAACCCAACAGGTAAGTCATTTAACAACTAGCGGAACTAAATGAACTAAATATACTCGTATAAGCGCGCGCCAAGAGACGCCCCTGCGCGCGACGTCGAAATCCATATCGCTACTGACATTCACCACCTCTGGTTCGAAAGTACACGCTGGAATCAGTCCGTATACACGAGTTCGGATTTTTAAAACGCGAAACGAAACGTGCGTGTAGGGGCTCATGCCGAAACGACCGTATATTTGAACAAAAAAAAAACGCTAGTTTGAAAGCGCTCTTAATGTGTCGATTATAATAATTTAAATTTGATTACCACATTTGTGTTGTTAAAACGAGACTTGCCTTAATAAATCACGCAATGGGTGCACTTACACATGGTTTACTTCACAAGCGTGCACTGAAATAGTAAACGGAATGAAAAATAACAGAAAAACTAGTACTAATTACGAAAAATGAAGATGAAATGTTGAAGACAGCATAAATAGTACTGCACTGTTTTTATTTTAATGTTTTGTAATACATTCCTCCATTTTTACTTATAACAGAACTAATTTTGTTATTTTTTCTCTTTTTTACGCTTTATTTAAACTAAGTAGTTTTATTCTTAGATATTATATATAGGATTCGTTGCTAAAGGTAACCCTTATCGTCTCACAGCATTTTGAATGGAAAATATAATGATTTTGCATGTGTTTATAATTTTGCGCAAAATTGCAATGTATAATGCATCAGGGATTCACAAGTGGTCGATATCGACCCCTTGGGGTCTAAATCGGTTTCCTAGGGGTCGAAATAAACGATCACTGATTTTGGGGGTCGACGAGGTCTAAAAATCGATCCCTATTAATTAACACAAGTTCTTATTTGAAACTTAGATACTGCATAAGTTGTGTTACGTGTACAAATATGTTTTTTTTTCCAAAAAATAATTAACTACTTAAGTATTTTTACGTAATTTGTATTAAAATTAATTAATTGCACTTGATATTTACTGAATTTTATGTCCATTTATTTTGTTAAATTTTGATGGCAAGTAATGTCAAGTTCACTCACTTAACCAACCGCAAAGTTTTTAAATTGGTAAGTATTTTGTATAAATACGAAAAATCTAGAGATATGTTTTTTGAAGTAATTTGGTTTGGAATTCATTTTGGAAAAGGGGTCTCCTGCCCAAAATAGTTTGGGAATCCCTGATTTACAAGAATCAAGTAGAAGCGGTAAATAAGTATAATACCTTTTAATATCATTTACAGGCTTTTGGGTAAATACAGCCATTTCTGGAATTTAGATTAAAAAAAATTGTAGTATATTAAAATATACTTGTAATTGTGGTAAGGTAAAAGTTCATGAAAAAGTAAATCTACAGTTGGTCTGAATAATGACCGGTTCCTATATCGTACTATTCTTCATTCACTTGCGTTACCATCGGTTGAATTTTGACATTACTTTTATGGAGCTATTTCAAATTTTAACCGATAGTAAAGCAGATGAACAGTCGGAAAGACATAGTATCGGCCATAAGTCTTTTAATACACGTGTCATTTTTTTGCATTAATCCTCTAAGCGTGAGTCCGACTCATAGACGTCCACTAGTTTAAATAAATATAATCGGTTTCCGTATATAGTGTCCATTCATACTTTCTAGGTGGACAAAAAACGATTGTACAATTCCATTAATTTCACAGAAATCTCTAGTAAATTGCATTAAATTATAAGTCCAATTTCAACAACGAAGTAATTAAAACTCTAAATACATTTAACACGTTACAGTTTCTTTGTTTGTCTTAAGAACTCATTTAGAAAGAGAGGCATAAAATATTAACTAGCGAAGCGAATCATAGGGTTGTGGCATATTAGACAAGATGAGTGTTTAGTTAATAGATTTTGTTATAATCACATAAAACAATTTCGTTATAATGGAAACTATAATCGTTGCCAAGTAATTGGCGCTGCGTAAATTTATTCAAGATATTAAGAAATTTTAATATACCAATAGGTGGTACGGGCATATAATGAGGAACACGTGACAAAAATAATGTTAAACTAGAATACTGATGGGTAAAAATGTAAACGTAGGCCAAAATAGAGATGGATCGATTGTGTGTGATATAACGATTTGTGGTATGACAATGAAGGTATGCCAGAATAGTATATGGAAAGTATGAGGTTTTCTTCAAAAAATTTAGTATGAGGATTTCTTAATGTTTTGAATAAATTACTAGGACGCCAAACATTGAGGATGGGGGGATGCCAACAATTGTGAGAAAGTGGTAAAAAGACAAGAGGTTAAGAATTAGACTAATACAAGCGCAAGTGCCCGACACTGGCCTCACACAGTATAAAAAGTCGAGAAGAAAAATAACTTTCGAGAGAATATAAAATTCCTTATTGCACACAAGTTAGCAATACACATCAGGATTAACAATATTTCAACGCTACACCCGTCGGTCTTACCGGTAATAGCGATTTTATCCAGACAACCTTCTGGAGATAATTTTACATATCTATCTCATAGTGAGTCGGTATTGAATTCTCCAGACGCAAACGAGATTTAACGTAATGATAGTGATAATAGTGATATAACAGAATCACTAGAAGTGCAGACTTATCTTTGCACAGAGTAGCAAAGTTTTGTATTGCCAACCCTATACAGTTGCAACAATCAAGATTACAGTTTTAAGTTTGCATAAAATAGTATGCAAACAAGAGCAACGTTTGCGCATCGGCATAATTGGACTTCTTCAAACATATAAGCACGTAATTGCCGGGTTTTTACGAAACAATTAAATCATTAACATGCTTTGTTTTTTCATAATAAAAACTTTACGACTGCCATTGAAAGCAAGACCAGTATTGGCAACAAAATGACGGTTAATTTATATTGAAATTAGTAATGGTAGAGCACCAAATTAAAGTTCGTTATTATATTTTAATCTTATTTTAAGTGAGCTGCAAAGTTCTCGTGAAATATATAAAGTTCTTTATTCCTAATTGTTAAAGAACTTGATCAATTTCTAGCTTAAAACGATAGTTAAGTAACATTCAATCTTATTTATTATTTTGGTACTAAACGGTTCGGCAAAGAGAGAAATACAATTATCGTTACTTTAAGTAATGAGCTATTTTCTGACTGTGATTGTGGCAACATACTAATAAATTATGATATCTGAAGACCTAAAGCATAAGCAATAAGCAGCCGGTTTTGGAGAATTCCTTAGTGAAATAGACACGTATCTAAATATTGTTACAACCTAAGCGCCGACAAAGACAAATTCCACGTACAGATTTGTAGAAGCACATTTATTACCCGTCGGCATTTGAACGAATTGTAATCCTTTTATGATCGTCTTCTTTTGTTCACTTATTTATAGGCATTCGTTCTAGAGCCTATTGTTGTATTGTAATCATTAGCCAGGTGTTACGGATTTTAAAAGTAGAAGCTGATTCTAGGAAATTCGGTCCACGTGGACGGATGGGCATATTGCACTTGTGCAGGATAAAACGATGGCCTCATGGAGGGAAGAAGTCAGTCAAGCGAGAACCACGAGCGAAGCGAGACGTGTGTACTACAATCGGGAATCTAATAAATGATGGACTTTGCGCGCGTTTTATTGAATCACGACCTTCCGCATTACGTTTGGACTTGTTGTGTTCAGTTATATTTGTACCTGTGTTATACGTCTTTGTATAGTTCTAATAAACTCTATAATACTTCCAACGGCATTTTAATTCGAGTCCCGTAACTCCTAACAATATACTGGTAAATGTAGGACATATCATAAAGTTCCACTTTATTCTGATACTTGTCACATTCGTAATGCGAATATATTTTACCATCACTCAAATCTACTTATACATAATCTAACATTACTTTTTTGATGATAATCGTAACATTTATGTAAGTCAGGTACCATTTACGCAATAAATGTTTAAAGCATTCAATTAATATTATACAATAACAATAAATATAATTTATTTTCTCAATTTACGGCAATACATTGAAGCGGATACGGAGCTCGTGTAAAACATGTCACGTGTGCAGTTTATAGTGAAAGTCTGGCCTGATAGTTATCTTATATCGTGCGTTTACGATTGTTACAAACTCATTATTATTGTGGTTTCCGTTTGAACCACGTGCAATACTTGAGAGTTCATTTTAGGGTACTGTAGCCACTTTGGCAGAAACGGACTTATAAAGTCTTGTTTATAAATTTTTCTCAAACATTATTGGGTATAAAATAGACGAATCGTGGACTAAGGGATGAGAATAAAAATATTTTTAATAAACGTGTCGGTATCGTTAGACGGGACTTCAAAAATCGTAACGATGACTCTTAGTGACTTTTTTAGTCAATAGGCGATGAGATAATTATTAGCTTTGAAAATCGCCCCTAACATTAATGATGAAATACACAATGAAAGTATTCCAATAAATAGTATCAACGAAAATTGATTTGAATAAGATCTATTGAGTATTTTTCAATTTAACGCATTTTTAGCGTTCCATAGCTAAATAATAAAACTGAAATTTCTTGACCTCTAAGTAACCCCTTCACTGTGGTATGTGGGTCACACGTGGCCCAATTCGTTTATTGTAGAGCACCAATATCGTATCTAGTATGCAAGAATCATGAGCATTATTTAACGGTGAACAATAAAAAATATTTCAATCTTTCCACCACAGGACTTTTGGTCTCTGACAACGTTGTCACCCACAAGATTCACAATGTTCCCATGAAAAATGACAAAATAAAAAAGCTTGTTATGATATGATAAATAAATGCAAATGCAAGTCTCACCTCTTAATAGTGGAGATGGCAGATCTTTTAAATGCGGAGAGATTGTTGGAGACAGCTGCGGCCGCTTTGGTGGCGCTACCGGTGATCAGTTGGCGTTTCGAAGGAGGCCTGCATGTCAAAACACCTGCTTAACTTACTGCACGAGTTTTTGAACGCGACTTGACAAGTAATTGTGATTAATAAGAATTAGAAGAGTATTTTAGCATGTAAGTTTTGAAGTGAAACTTTTATATAGACGGGGGGTGTTAGGACTTTTTCTGTCACGAAAAAGCGTTACGGCCGCGGTGATAGGCGGCATAATTTTAGAGTAGACTGGAAGACTGGATGTTTTTTTGGTTCCGGATCGAATTCAGTTTTTTTGTTTGATAAAATAAAATAAGATTAAAAAAAAATGAATTCATCAAAATGTACCTAACCTAACCAAATCTTAATTTCCAGTAAACCTGCGAAAAATCGAAATGTGTGCTGAGACACATAGTAGAAGTGAAACTTCAACGGACAAGTGGAAAAACGAATCGCAATGGACAAGTGCTGTTGCGATTCGTTTTTCCACTTGTTCTTTGCGATTCGTTTTTCCACTTGTTCGTTGCTATTCGTTTTTCCACGTATCCGTTGCCATTGGGTTTTTCCACTTGTCCATTGTGATTCGTTCTCCCAATTGTCCGTTGAAGTTTCACTTCTGCACACATTTCGATTTTTTTATAGTGGTATATAGCCCAAGGAAAGCATCTCATAGAGAGGGGTTAGCCCACGTAGCTGTAGCCCTGGTATATAATGACTGAAGGAACGCCGGGATCTTTAGTGGGTATTCTAGCGAAATTAGCGGGAAAGTCCCACACTATAACACTGCCATGTCCCCGAGTAGTCAGTTGTCCGCAAAGGGATTCACCTCTTGATTATTATATTTGGGTTTATGGCTTGGCAGCTAGACCTTTAAGCCAAATCTCAGATTACAATATAATTTATTTATTTTGTTAAGCCTATGTATAGCTCAGCTGAACTGTAGATTATCAGACGGCATTCAACGAAGTTCTTGTGACTACTCGAAAGACCGCATTTGACTATACAGTTCACATTTCTCAGAAAACACATAATTAATACTCAAAAAATACCAAAATCCTACAACTAGTGTTCATTTTAGAGTAATTTTACACATTTTTAGAAAACGACGACGACTATATGACGACGCTATTGGCAAGAGACTCGAGTTTCGTGCGCACATCCTACTCATGGCTAGTCAGGTACCGCCATACAATTTACAATCGACAACGCATTTGCACTCTACTGTCAATGCTGGTTGTTTTTTTATTCTATAGAATAACATATCTAGTGATTGAAAAATCGGCCATATATTCTTATATAGCAACTGTATGAAATATAAGTAACACATCTTAAATATTCTATAAAAATATTATCATGTCAAGCAGTTCCACCAGCAATGGTGAACTCTATTTTTAATATTACTACAAATGCTTGATGTTACATCTAAAGTGTTCATCGCAAGAAAAACGTTATATAGCACTTCACTCATAAACTCACTTCCAAAATATTGTTACAACTTAGCCAAAATTCCACGAAGCACAAATGTGAATGTACACCTGCCGGCCATAAAGCCCAAGTTTTATTACCTGTCCGCATTTGCACTTCTTTTGTTTTCTTTGTGTTTAACATTTGTAATTAGAAAAGCCGCCTATTGTGTATTGCAATCCTCTCTGGTAGGCAGTGGCCAGGTGTGGTTCTAAGAAACCATTGTTTACACAATGGTGACATATTGTAAGCTGAGTATAAAGGGATGCCCAAACGGAGAGATCGACAGTCAAGTGACGATTACGATACGAGCAAGACGTACTCGATAAGCAATATAGTGACAGACTTTGCGCGTGTTATAGAATCGTGCAGTGTGTACTGGTTGTATCCGGTTATATTTGTATCTGTTTTATACGTGTTGGTACAGTTCTAATAAACCCTATAGTAATTCCAACGGCATTTTAATTCGAGTCCTATGTGGCCCGTAACAATATAATAATAACGTACATTTACATAACTCGGTTTTCGGTCCGGTAGTATAGTGTGCAGAAACTGAATCAATACAGTAGCATGTAAGTAGGTAACTTACGGCTCGCATCTCAGCCGCGTAACTTGTGAAATGCCCCGAGAGAGGATGGCCTAAGATTTATGTACCGAAAAAATATGTTTATAACATTATTTTTAAAAATTCTTTAGGGACCCATATCAGAAACATCTATTTTAACTTTGTACGTAAACGACGGTAATCATTTTCCATTAGCCCACCTATAAGCACTTTGCCCTGGCTGTATTTCAAATATAAAAATATCAGAAAAAATCAAATGATAATTTAGTAAAATACCTAGTCTTAATAAAAGTACGTTTTAACGGTTTTAAGCGCGGTAATTTATTTTATTTTTATTATTCCGACGTTTCGGCCACTTTTCAGTAGTCATGATCACGGAAGACAAAGATGTCAAGTGTCAATGAGTATTGTTATAGTTTTATTTAGCTTACCGCCAACTTGTCCATTTTAATTACTTAGTTTTAATTTTGTTTATGGTTATTATTTACTCTATGGAAGCCTAAATTTACCATCACTTCGCATCATGTTGTGGCTTGAAGAGAAGCGGCGCAAAAAATTCAGCAAACATGCCTAGCTCTAATATATATAATTGAAATCCACGTATATAGTGACTCATCACGATATCTAAAGAACTATAATACCTATAGACTTGAAATTTGGCATGGCCCTTCCTTTCGCCAAGTAGAGGTCAGCTAAGAACGGATTTTACAGCACGCGAAACGGGCGGGTATTAGCTAGTAACTTTATATAATATTAAAATGAGTAAATATTTTACCTCCCATCGGCTTAAAATCGCACCCAAATTACCGCGCTTAAAACCGTTACAACGTAGTTTTATTACGTATACTAGTCGCGAAAACTTAAGAAAATATTATACCTAGTCTTCTCAGCAGTGGCTGCGAGACCAGCGGCGGTGCGGTTCCTCTTGCCTAGTGGGGAGGTGGCCAACGAGCGGAACGAAGGCGTAGACGGGGTCAGGGCCTGCTTGCGGGCGGACAGCTTGCTCTGACGCTCCTGAATATTACAGTATATTACATGTCTGTGAAGTCCTGGTAGCGTAATGGCTAGCACGCGCGTCTTATCTCAAAGGGCGCGGGTTCGAATACTGGCCGGTATGCATGCACCACTTAGGAAGTTTTCTGACCTAAACGATGGAGAACACGATGCAATTTTTTTATAATTTTTATAAATAAATATTTATCATGGGAATAATTTAAAATGGCCAGATAAAAAATGTCGAATTCGATTGTGATTTTTTCACTGATCAATAGCAAATTTAATGCAATAAAATGCGTGTTATTTTTTGTTCGAGCGTAGAAACTTATAACGTCATAAGGTTGTACAAGTAAAAGAGTCAAAAAGCGCATGAATTATTGTTTAAACAATATCTAACTAAAAATACCGATATTTAAAAAAAATCGTAGCCACACAATATATGAGTAAAAAAAACAATAACTTTGCACAGATCGTCAGGTATCAAAGTTCCGGAACTAGGAAACAACCTGTAAATTGCTAAAGTCAACTGACTTTAGCAACTTTCGGCTGCAGCAGAGTACAAAATACAACAAGGGCTAAGGGAAAAAAAGGTTTTAAATAAAAAGACCATAAGATGTTGTTTTAACGGCTGTCCTTTTTATGTCAATAATATTAAAATTTATTGTAATGTGTCCACATCTCTATTAGAAATAAATTGTAACTCCCATCATTTGCAGACATGATATAGCTTCTGCCCGCGACTTCGTCCACGTGGAATAGTTTAAAAAAAAAGTTAAAAAAGCCCCCCAATTTTGAAACATTCTTCATTGGTGCTCTGCTCCTATTGGTCTTAGCGTGATGATAGCCTATAGTCTTCCTCGATAAATGGGCTATCTAACACTGAAAGAATTTTTCAAATCAGACCAGTAGTTGCTGAGATTAGCGCGTTCAAACAAACAAACTCTTCAGCTTTATATATTAGTATAGATTAAGAATGGTAATAATTAAAGAGTGTACTGAAAAAACTGATGTTTGTTTAGATGTTTCCAGAGTGAATATCGTTATAAAATCAATATTACACGAGACTTTCAGTATCTTCTGTGACAGACCACAACCTAACAACAACCTAACAGACCGCCTCCTTGGACTTCCATAAAACATACACAAATATCTGTAACTGTATAAAAATAAATTTAAGCTTATTACTGTTCAACAATAACATTATAATTTTTACTACATATGGCATCCATTTTAATATATGGAAATTTACAATGGCAATATTAGTTTTATACTTACAGCCTTTCTGGTTTCCCACTCATCTCGCATGAGCTGCAACAATGGTTTCCCTTCAACTGTAAATATGTTGCCAGTCCTGTCTTCATATTCACCAACTAAATCGCGCAGCTGGTCCTCGATTTTTGGCAACTAATTACAATAAAAGGTAAATATTTTATTTAGGGTTAATATTCATCTCTTGGTAATTATTATAAATATTTTATAAACTTTTTGTAACTGAAGAGCTAAAAATCAGCAGTTATCGGAATTTATGACATTTGAGGAATGGGAAGGCCCATTTTAGGAGAATAGATGGTATACCCAACCATGCTTATCCAAGGTGAGAGTCAGACGTAGGCATCTTTGTGCAGGTTCTTCACAATGTGGGATATAGTCATGAGTGTCCCAATTAAAATAACAAAAGGATGGTCTAGTGTAGATTTTTAATCATTTTTATTGCATGAGTTCAGCAAAGAGGCAGCCTGTCCACCCGATGGAAAGCAGTTACCATCACCTATAAACATAAATTGATAAATATATAGATGTCATCATCAGTGGTCAGGTTCCAGTTTCTTCTTCAAGGCTGGCAGCAGCTCTGATATTGCTAATGTCTATATAGGTGACGGTAACCACATTCCATCACCGTTGCGCCGTAAGCCTGTCTGCTGTGCTTCAGCAATAAAAAAAAGATGTGAAAGTGACTATGTTGGAATCTTAATTTTTTCTTGACCGCTTTGGGAAATCAGATTATCATGCGATATTTATGTACCTTCAATAACTGTGATAGACAGTATAGAACCCAGAGAGACTTGTTAAGTCTAGTGAGGGAGTTGTTTAGGACTGTGTGATATGGAATGTGAGCATTAATATTATTCTCCTGTTCTGATAGCATTCATTTTATTCATTCATGCATTCAAATCTGTACTAATTATGATGGTTTCATTAAAACATTATAAGGATAATACTAATTATTTAAATGTAATATTTATTCAAATCTTCAATTACTTTAAAATTTTGTGGATACTTTTAATTGTAAAAGCTATGGACACAGCTGAACAATCAAATTCCTTTCTTTCATTAAAGAGAATAAACAAGATGTTTGCATCAGGATATGGATTCCAAATATGTGTGAAGGAAGTACGGTGAAAAACCCTATTTGGTTGATAAAGAGACTAAAGGGAGGATCTCTATGGTTGAGTGGTTAAGTGCAGAGGTCCCGGATATGATGCCTAGCATGATAAATTTCATATCCATACTTTCCATTATTTATTATAGTGACAGTACCTGGGATTAATACCAGAGCTGTTCATTGTATATTACCCATAACACAATTAGAATTTGCTTAGCTATGGGATATACTGTGTTTTCCTACCAATATATAAAATCCATGCAAGTACAGAGAAAGAATACAATTTCCTGCAGCCAGGCGGACTGTTGTAAGAGGCAACAAAAGAACTCACAACCAGGTGATAGGATATATGCCCGTCTGGATGGCTATCACCCGTAGACTAGGATATGCCGCCATAACAACCTTGAGTCGTGTTCCAGTGTGTTACATTAATAGCAAACACCTTTCGTGTTACAAATATACATAGGCGACGGTAACCGCTTTCCATCAGGTGGGCCATCTGCCTTCCTACTGAACTCATGCAATAAATAAAAAATAAAGAAAATTGTCTCACATTGCTGGCGATGGCCCTCCTCTCCTTCTCTTCCTTGAGCAGTTGCCCGCCGCGGTTGTGGTAGCGGCCGGGCTCGGTGGCGCGCGCCTCCAGCTCGGTCATCTTCAGCCACAGGTTCTTGCGGGTGAGCACCAATTCATATATATGCCTGGCAATAGGGATGATCAACTGTCAAATCAACTATGGCACTTTTTATTATATTGCAAAACGCCATTATCTCCCTAGAGTTCATTATTAGTACTTATAGCGAATTTTGATGTCAAACTTTAATGAGTACAACAGTGTAGTCATTTGTCCACTTCCCTGCCACTTTCTTGCTTGTTGCCATAACGTTAGGCGACATGTTATTGAAGAACAAAAAAGGTGGCTCTGCAGTTGACCATAACAATGTTATAAAATGTATTTTTTAATACAAAGCTGGCAAACAGGCAGATGGCCCAGTTTGTGGAAAGCGGTTACTGTTGCCTTTAGACATTGTAAACACCAGGAGTGAAGCCAACGCGTTGCCAGTTGTTAGAATGGAATAGGAGGGGGATGAACTAGGAAGAGGCCTGTGCGTGAGGCCCACGCCTGCCAGGGCACGCAGAGCTGGGCATCCCATTTACCCGTAGCCCTGGCATAAAGGCGCAGGACGTAACACCCAGGGGTTTTAGTGGGTACCCCTAACTGGGGAGTGGCAATAGCGTGGCGCCAGTTCTGACTGGGTACGCTAGTGCCTCTCCCGATCTGGCGAAACCCACACACGGGTCGCGAATTATCCCTCAGGCTTCCGTGCCTGTCGCGACTTAGTCCTCAAACGGATTTCCCCTGGATAAAATAAAAGGGCGATAAACTAGCTCCCGGCCGTGATTCGCACCATGGTCGGTAGTCCCCCCCGTGTCATGCTTTTCTGAGGAGGGCGGAGCGGGAGCGTGAGCGCACGTCTTTGCTCCGCACCCGCCAAAGGAGGACATGTTGGCGCCGGAGGGCCTGCTTGGACCTTCTCTGAGAAAAGGTTTCCCACCCACCGTTATGCCGCTGAAATGGGGGCGCGACGTATTCCGCGCGCGCTCATCTCTTCTCCCGTGAGGCACATTACAGATCGCCCCACGTAATTAGAGCGCGAAAATGCCAGGGGGCAAAAAGTAGTTCCTCGGCAGTGGATGAGGCCATTGGGCCACTGCCTGCAAAGCCTAGGGCCTAGGCCAGATACCAGTGGCCCTGGCATAAAGGGCGAAGGACGGAATACCGATGGGTTTTGGTGGGTGTCCCTAACTGTAGTGTGGCAATAGCATCTTTAGTTCTGCTTAGAGGTGTTAGTGCCACCCCGATCTGGCGAATCACACACCAGCGGCGACCTTTATCCATCACACGGATGATGGTCATAAATCGGATTTCCCCTCTTGAAAAAAAAGGGGGCTGAGCTAAAAGGATCAGATAGGATGAATGGGATAGGGGGAGTGCTCCATTTGAGTATCTCACTAATCACACAAAACACGATTACCTCAAAACTAAGTTTCACACCAATATTCTATTCTGTGAGAGTTATCACAATGATCGCAACAGGCCCTAAGAGCTGTGATCAAGATAATGATTCCAGCATGACTCTACCATGTTAAGGCTTAACAAAAATGAGAGAAAACTCACTTATGCTCATTGTAAAACTTGGTTAACTTTTCCAAGTAGAGTTCGTGGAGCGTGAGGGTATCCTCAGTGAATATATCCTGATAGTAATGCATGAACTCCTCGCGCTCGCGGCTCGAGTACATGATGTTGTCCCACATCAGCTTTATCTTCGTACGCACATTCGCCACAAACACCTGAAGTACAAAATAGAGAAATTCAATATCTTCTACTTCTTCTTGTTTTAAATAGAGCACATATATTCATGAGCTGTGACTGTTGCCAAATGAGGGAGTATTTGTGACTGCTCATACAAGCATATTTCATTTAACAGTTGAAATTTTCAACAAAAAATGCACAATTATTCATTAAAAGCAAGCAATATCCTACAACTATTACCTCACTTTTAATCAAAATAAACATTTTTTGAAAATAAAACTGAGCAGCAAAAATTCCCAAGTTCAATGCTCAGAGTGAATTTTACAAGTGGGCTTTCAGGGTGAAATTCTAAGCTATATTTTATAGCGAAAAACACTTAAAGGAGTCTCAGAGCCAGTTTTGACAAAAACTATAGTATATCATTAAATTTTTAAAAATCAATTACCCTTGTCATAAATTGAGCCAAAATAATAATAAAGTATATTATAACACAAAATCATAGTAGTGTAGCTTGTAAGGATCAATTTTTATGAAGGAATGTCAATGGCTCCGAGACTCCTATGAGTGTTTTTCGCAATTTCATATATTATAGTTTAGGATTTGGCCCAAAACTTGAAAATTTCACCTGTTTCCATGTATGAAACATATATGAGTTAAATAAGTGATCATGTACAAGTCAAACTCACATAATATAAGTTCAAAAATGAGTAGCGATCTTGTTAGATATGTCCAAGAGTGGACTTCAAAATTTATCTGACTATGAAAATGTATGGGAGTGCAACAATATAGCTCACTAATTACCTGTATCTTTTGTCTTTTGATTTGGTCACACCTCTTGATTTCCTCCTTAATAGCGGCCTCTGTCTGAGGTTGGCAGCCAGGATGCGCGTGCAAGAAGTTCTCCCTGTACACTTGATCTTCCTCCAAACAATCCCATAACTTTGCAAGGCGTTCACGAAGCTCCAACACCTACATCAAATATAATTTAGGTCTGATTTTCAACCATTAGATAAGTTATTCAAAAGGTAAAAAAACTGACAGTTGTATAAATGGCTATAATATATCAATTCATCCACTTTGGTATAATTTTGTTGACAGATAACTTTCATCTGATGAATGAAAAATTAGACCTTACATAAACATTCCCGCAGCTCCACTTACATAATTTATGTTTACACTAAAATTTCATTTAATACTACAGAAGAATGTACAGTTTTGTAACTATTTTTACCAAAACAAGTTTATAATCCAGTCACTTTTCTCTTAAACCACTGGGTCTATATTGTCGAAATTGATTAGGAACATGTAATCTACATTGTTCTGAAATACAAATTAAGGATATCTGCCATATAATATATGAGTTACAGGACAAAAATCTTATACAGATATCCTTTATCTTGCAAAATCATAAGGTCCTTAATGCCTGTAAAATTACTGAACAGTTGTAAAAAATTCTACAAAGAAAATATCAAAATGGTAAAGCTTAAAAACCACTTTTAATCACTTAGCTCAAATTGTAATGTAATAGTTTTAGATATTTAGGTTAGTTTCTATTAAAAGTTTTTTGTGGTTCCATAGTCTAATGACAAATATAGTGGTGTGCTTCATTCTACTGGCACTGGGGCCTAATTCTGCTATTACTAACTACGCTGGACACTGACGTCTTAATCATAGGTTTGCTTCATTTCAGTATTCTGTTCACTCTAATGGTGTGTCCGTGGCACATCACTCGATCTTTATAAATATTTATAAATGAAAACCTGCAAACTTTTTTTGTTGGCTTTTTATAATTTCAATTTAGTTTTTAAGAATTTTACTTTGAATATCTTTGCAACACCACGTTATTCAAATAGAATTGGGTTCCTGTTCATTATCTAGACACATTAGCAGTGATGGATTTACACTAGGGACAGTATGGGCTAGTGCCCAGGGTGGCGAAATTTTAGAGGGCGGGCAAATTCAGAGTGTCAGCTAAAAATTTTTCAACTCTGCTATAAAAAACAATGATTTTCAAAAATTGGGAAGTTATTGGTTTCATGCCAAATCTTAAAAATAGAGTTCTCATTAGATATTTATGTTTTGAGGTCTAGTTACAGTGCATAGGTAATAGGGCAGTATTTTTCACGGTACCCGAGGGCAGCACTTAAGTGTAAATCCGGCCCTGCACACTAGGACGATTTTTTTTTATTGCAGGAGTTCAGCAGACAGGCAGATGGCCCACTGGTGGAAAGTGGTTATCATCACCTATGGACATTCACAACACCAAATGCGCTACAAATGCGCTGCTGCTTTCTAAAGGGAGACTGGAACCTGGCCACTAATGCCAGAACACAACCCAAGATTGTTATGGTGGGATACTCTAGACCAGGGGTGGTAGCCATCCAGACAGGCAAAAGCCCTACCACCTTGCTGTGGATTGTTTTGTCACGTCTTACAGACTGCCCGGCCACAGGTAATTGTATTCTATCTCTGTTCCTGCACAGACATGATATTTATTTTTTCTCAATAACACTATGTAAAAGTACAAAATCTACTCACCCGATTATTAGTTGCTTGATACTTCTCCTGCAGGTCCTGTTGAAGTTTTTTGAGACGGTCCATGTTCATATCAGTGAGTTTGAAATCCACTGACAGAGATGACATGACCATTTGCTCAAATTTATTTTGTGGTTTCACTTGCAGCTTATCTGTATACCAATAAATATTTAAATACCTACATGTGATTTTAAAATAAAAGGTAAAATTGAATTACATTATTTTTTCATGTATAATTTCGTTTTTAGAATTTTAGTATGTACAATTGCTTGAAAGGTTGTTTTGAAAAGACTGAAACAGCTTAAGTATCGAAAATTTTATGGATTACTAGCTGCAGCCCCGCGGTCACACCCGCATGGTGATGGAAAATCATTATATTTTGGATAATTCATGCTATATCTTTATAAATTATAGCCTATGTGATATTCTGATGTGTAAGCTATATTATTATAAAGTTTCATCAAAATCCATTCAGTAGTTTTTGAGTGAAAGAGTAACAAACGTACATACATACATTCTTACAAACTTTTGTGTTTATAATATTAGTAGGAAGTAGGAAACAGGCTTTTTAACAATAACTTTGTGTATGTTTAATTTCTGCACAAAGGCAGTGATTGACATAGCTGCTAGGCTAAAATATAAACCATGTTACATGGTTTTAGTGTTGTAAGTAGAATATAATAAGATCACGCTTTGTAGAATTATAGGCACTGTACCACTTTATAAGAAGGCTATTGAATTTGATGAGGATATGAAATTCATCATAGTTGCAGAAGCCTGCACAGTAACTGGTTTTCAGTACAAAACTGACTATGGCATGACAAATCTGTTGCTAACTAAGAATGGACTACACTGTTATATCGCATATCATAATATTAGATGCATTTTATTAAATAGTAAATTTATGACAAATGATTTCTGACAATCATACAGGTTTTGTTAGTGTTAGCCCCTCTTGTAACTCTTCTAAGAATCACCTATCTTAAATTAGCACTGAGTATTAACAAATAAATAATCAGATAGACTTTTGTGTCATATTAACATAAGTCTTCTCTCAAAAATAAAATTACACTTAATCCACACTTACCCATTATATCCTTAATTTCGACTTGAACATTCAAAAATATTTCAGCCCTTTTATCTCTTTCTCCTTGCAACACTTCCAAATGTGCCTTTAACTTGTCAAGATCCTCTTCAGAAGGCAAAGGGACATCTGGCAACTCATGGGTGGAGACACCAAGTTTATCAGACAAGTCTCTTTGCCATTCAACCAGGCGCTCCATTTTCAAACGACGCTGTTCTACTTGTTCCCTATATCTGTTTTAAAACAGTAATAATTAGTATTACTTTGTTTCATTTAGATCATGTAAAAAATTAACAATATATATACACAACCTATATTGAATAGCTGTACCACACAGTAAATTATTTTATATATATATTATGCAAGCAATCTCCTTGTATCATCTTAGTGAGTGACTGGAAAACTGAGCCATTTGTATCTATCCAAATTTGACCCATATTGTATCATGTGGACTATATTTTTCTATCTTCGAATCTTAATGAATAAAAATAATTCCATGTAAGAATGTTGTCTGATAATATTTTCAAAAAAATGTTTATTTTTCTGTGCAAATGTGCATATTGTAACAATTACCACATGCTGATGGTGAATGAAAACATAATGATGGAACCTACATATTGAGATAACAAATGTGTCAAACCCAGCAATCTGCCTTTAGGGGTGCTTATCATTCCCGTAAAGGTGGGAAGGACAAAGCCCAGCAGTAAGATATTTATGAGCTGTTATTATTATTAATATACTTTTCTACACACAATTAAGATGAGACATATACATTGTTCAAAACAAGCTGGAGTAGGGCAATGGTGGCTTTATACAAAAGTATTTCTACTTTCAATCTGATCCATAAAATGCAAAGGATAGCTTTCCTTCTTCTGTGATAGAATTACAGCTTAATATCCCAATTTGATTTTGAATTTGAATAGCAACTTACCCTGAGATTTGCTCTTCCAATTCTTTTTTGTACTCAATCAGCATCATGTCATCTTTGAACTCAAGTAAAGTAATATCAACAGACAGACATCTGCTTAGCTCATCAGTTTCTTGTTTAAGATCTACAAAAAATATGTTTTTTTTTTTTAAATGATCTGCAGCCAACCCACACATTGTATATCCCCAAAATAAGGAAATTACGCTTGTTTTGTGGGTAATATACAACAGACTACTCTGACTCTCTAAGAAACTACTCTACTCTGCCAATCCCAGACACCCACACTATAGTAATTAACTGAAAATTCTTTTTCTGAAATTTAACATGCCAAGAATCGAATCCACAGCTTGTGTGGCAGTGAAGTAGATCGACCAAAGGCTTAGCTCGCACAACCACATGGGCTCTCAGAATGAAACTTGTTATTAAAAGCATCTATATATCAATATGTGAAGCAAAAACTTTGTACCCCTTTCTACAAAAATTGGGCTGACGGGGGAGTATGAAATTTTGCACACTTATAGTTTATACAGAGAAGGAGTGCAGAATACTAATATTTTTTTAAATTATGCATAAAAATACATTAAATCAATAAAAAAAACATTACACACACTACCATGTATTTGAAACACATACACACACACCCCATATATACTCTTTTGTTTATTGTTAAAGTCAAATTAACAGTGTAGCCTTGGCAAAATCTATGATTATACAAGTATAGTCTTTGACATTAATTATTATGGTCAAATTTCGACCACGGGTGACCACTAGTATTTATTAATTAGGTATTAGGGTTGTACTCACTTCACTGTTATAAACTTAAACCTGCTGGTAATCAAAAAACTTTATATCAAATTTCATAAAAAATTGACAAGCAAATATGTACTTCCACTATTACAGGATTATGACTTTGATTCGGATTTGACACTTACGATCAACTTCATCCTGCAACACCTTCAGCTTTTGCCTGGTCTCATAGATGACTTCTCGGTGCAAGTCCTTTTCAATTTTTACGAGTTTAATTATGTTTTCTCTTTTGTTGGAATCACTGACACCCAAATGCGACCAGTTCAACCATAGCTCCTCCATCATGGACCTGATATTCTGTGAGATCTCATGCAGAACATCAATGCTGTAAAAATTATAATACTAGATACTATGGTTAAGCATCCAAAGGGGTTTAAATACCAATACCAAATAATGAAAGTTTATATTCCAAATCATACATTTATCATAAATTATGTTAATTGAAAGTAATAATTTTAGTCCGATTATATTTCTATAATATATCCTTTCTACATACTGTAATACATTAGTGGTTTTTTTAACAGTGTATGAGTAGATATATACATTTCTGATATATTTCGTCCTTGAATTATATACCAGGCTATTACGTAATTCATAAAGCAGTATAGCACATAAAATATATTGTTTTCAATATAATAATTTCATGAAGGCTAGATGGAAATATTTTGTTTGAAAAATATGTTTTGAACTGGTAAACGGAAAAAAAAGCAATTGCAAAATATATAATTAACATGTGAGCCAACGGTGTACACAATAGCTGTGCAGTAAATAATAGTAATACTAAATTAAATCATAAAACTAAAACTTACAAAAGCTTATTGACGTCTTCCGTTAGCGTCGTCATTTTGAATAGCGCTAGATCAAGTGGTAAAACGTATTTATTCACTTTGTTTTAACAGTTTTGAATATTATTATCGATATAAGAGTTTAGAAATATTATCACAAAAATAAATTACTATATAACACAAAAGTTACCCATATAAAAGGTATTTTGCGATTTCAATATTAAACTGCACCCACGAAACCGCACGTTTGTTTTCAAATTTCGATACGTTAAAATGAATATGTTTGAAGCTTAGCTGTGATTGGTCGTCGATTAGCCAGTTCAGAAATGTTGACGAACAGTTCAGAAATTTCTTCTTTTAAAGAATGACTTTATAAGATTATGTATTTAGCCAGTGTCAACAAATGAATTATTCTTTTAAGTTTTTGAAAATATGAGTTGTACTTATTTTTTTGAAGATTGTGAGATACTGGTCAAATATACAAATTTTCCAGGCTAATTTAATAAAAAGAAGAAAAACTAATT
This sequence comes from Dendrolimus houi, assembly GCA_039645545.1. Lineage (NCBI taxonomy): Eukaryota > Metazoa > Arthropoda > Insecta > Lepidoptera > Lasiocampidae > Dendrolimus > Dendrolimus houi. Next base: position 15,435,895 of record CM077132.1, read on the forward strand.
TCTTATTTCTGAACCAATTTTTTGGTGGGAATTTGAAGTAATTTTTGCTGTGCACTTTTATTTTCAAAGATTAATGATGTTCGTTCAAAGTTGCATGATATTAATTAATAATAAATTTGAAAAATTAATTATCTGCTTGGGTCGAAAATGACACAAAAAGTCCCTCGTTTTTTTATCACTCAAAAAGTTACAATTTGGGTGAGGCTTTTGCTTAAAGAATATTACAAGCCTTAACCAAATGTAGATCTTTGTGTAATATAGTCCTTGGTAAGGCTCGAAAAGGTAAATTTATTAAATAATTGAAATTTACAATAAAAACAATCTTGTTTTAAAAAATTAATACATGTTTTAAATTTTTTGTTCGATTTTAACTTGAAAGTATTTCACCATAAGTATAATAGTTAATACTTTTTTAATAAACGTCATTCTGCATAGAAACAACGAATATCCTACAACGGTGGTTCTGTCGAACAAAACTTATACGTTTTATCATAGAGGAGTAAACATTACATGGTTTTATGAAAATAAACATACACGGCAAAATGTCTTCATGTGCCCGCAAAAAAACTTTGGAGGAATACTGTTATGTGTAATTATTAGTAAATAGTGACTAATAAAAGACAAAAACCTTTCAGTTAATATACTTACAATGTATTTAATTAAACGGCTACGGGATTATGCAAGAAGTTGTGCAAGGCTACCGTTTATATTATTCGATAGTGGAGCGATCGTTATTCACTATCAGACGGAAAATGTATGCACGGTTATTCAATTTGTAGCGTAATACTCTGGTACGGGCGTTTTGACGTCTATCCATCAACTTTACAACTGTATTAACAATAACTAGTATTCGCCCGCAACTTCGCCCATGCTAAATAAATATCAGCAAATGTCTTGCCAATATCATGTAAGAAGAATACTATTTAAATCTAACGGTCATGGGAATAGCTACAAGAAATACAATTTTATTGAAGCTTAAGCTGAAAAGGTAGAAAAACTGTCTGGTAGTTTGCATAAATTATAATTAAAAAATCGACCAGAATGGCGCTAGTGTACAGGCCCTAATTCGGTATATATCTACTAACTTTACTTAGTCTATAACTACTATAATAGATACGGAGGTTAAGAAGTGAAGTGTGCTGATTTGTTTATCTTCTATCTATAGTCGCGGCCTCAAAGTAATGCCTTTGGCGGCCTTTTTTTTAACATACAGATTGCATTTCCTTCCATCTATTTATCCTTCATGCAAATTGTATTTTCAGCAGAGTATTCAGTTTTTATGTATAAAATACACGAATCCTATAAGAACCCACTATAAGTAATGTTATAAAAGATGTTGTGTTAAACGGCATTACAAATATTCTACTAAAGAATTCTAATAATAGATTCCTACAGAAATGTCGTAGCAAGAAAGTCATAAAATCATGTAGCGTTTTGAAACGGTTTCCTAATAGTCATGTATGAAAAATGACATGTATTAAACCATGCTATAATACATGACACGGCCTTTTTTTGCTATTTTGGCTATATGATTAATGATCGCTTCTTGCCAAAAATCCCTCAGAATTCTCAGGATAAAAAGAATTACATTTAAAAGAGATCTTATAAGCTATTGTGCTATTGAAAATCGTATCAGTACCTTATAAGCTGATTTGTATTTTTAACTACCACAGGAAAAATCCCATGGGGTTCAAGGGACGTATAGTACTGCAGATTATAAGTCAGAAAATTTTATATCAATAAGTAAAAACTCGTATCGAAATCTCCCAAGTAGTTTTGACGTATAAATCTCCAATAACCAGACAAAAAATAGAAAACAATTGTCTGGTGTTCTCGATTATACAATATCACGTACAGACACGGCACTTTTACTATTTTATAATATTATAGATATTTACTCGTGGCTGTTGTTCTATTCCCATAGTAAGTTCTTCTAACGCAGTCTCTACACCTGGAAGTTCTGCTGGCGTAAAGTGCGCGTAAGGCTCTAAGGTTAAGCATTCACATGATTTATTATTAACGGATTTGGCTGAGAAAGGATGAGTCTGGTATTAAAAAATCCTAGTGTGCGTAGTCTGAGGCGTGCACGCACTTTACGTGAGCAAATTTTACAGTATGGCCCGACTATTTAATGTAACTAATTCCAGTAACCCTGAATAATTAAAAAAAATATCACATTAGTATGACTTTATAAACTAATACAATAAAAGAAAACTTAACTTAGTTATACCTATATTCTAGTCTACCCATAGTCCCTCAAGACTATAAATAGAATACTGAGCCTATAACAGATCATCGTCTTCTGTGAGTAATGTGCCCAGAAGGCTGGCTACGTTTCCTCGCTGGATTGCCATACTGATCCGTTGCTCAATGTAGGCACCAGCCCCCTTAATCACCTGAAGAGTCAGTGAGTCATTTTGATAATTTTTTGTAGAGGCTCATGGCCTCAGGACCACAAGGTCTAGCATTTCAATGAAATATGTGTCTTTGTTAAGTTTCTATATGTTTTGACCCTCCTTCTTGAGTCGTATTTCCCATTCCTGAGGGCGTGACCTCTCGCCACTACTGTTTCTTGCACTATTCGCCATCGGTGACGATGAACAGCAATATGCAGTGCAACGTGTACGGAGTCATTGAGTATAATGCGGATTTGGTCAAACCAACGCATCGGATTACGGCCTCGAGATCTTTTTCCTTCTATTTGGTTATAGCTTGGTCTAATGGTTTAATAGTCAAATGATAAAATCGACACTTATTTAATTTCTATATGTTCAATGTTCATCTGTTGGTCTGTATATTCTGTCTGTGTCCGTCATAGCTATTTTTTTAGATCTTAAAGTGCTCTTATACGGGAATTTTTTGAGCAATTATTGCTTGGCAACAATAATGGGTCAATCTGGAGCAATTAAGTGGAGCAATTGCAATAAAATGCACCAATTGTGTCGGGAATATTGCTTCTAATTTCTCCATATATTCCACAATTCTCAACGTCGCCATATGAGTTGTCGAATGTCCAATTGGTTTGGAAATTTTTGGTCAATTTTCTTTCTATCTTATTTGTACGTATAACTACGTCTCGTTTTCGCGAGAGGAACTGGCCGGCGGCGGGGGCGGGGTTGCCTAATTTTTTAAGTTGCTCCATATTGTATGTTGTATGGTATCACAGCAGTGTATTGTGTGGACGTATCTTAGCAACAGCTTGCTACATATAGCCATCGCTCTAAAATGCTTGATGTAGTCGTGACGTCATAGTTGACTAGAATTGACCGGGATTGAGCAATTTTAGTTGCTTGTGTAAAAGCACCTTTACTCCCGAAAGTATCACCCGAGCACATAATTGTCCGTAACCAGGTCTTTTTAAATTCCTATATCTTAAGAATTTTCTTCTACTTCAGTGATTTGTTTATAATAAATAGTAATGGGCATTAATTAGTGACATGACAATATGCTCAGGAGATTCATCGTCCTATGCATGGAACTAAAAGTCTAAAAAATTTAAGCATCGATTTCAGTTCCCTCGTAAATGATGCTTATAATATGAACGATATATGTGATATGAATTTCGTCCATCTAGTAATTTTTAAGATATGGCACTAAACATAACTATTATAATTTTTCTCGGAAGATAGGATAACGACTCAGGATAAGGGTTCAAATTATACACGAACGTGTACAAACTATAAATTATTATGATAATTTCCTACACACGCACTTTATGTACAGGAGGTGAATATTGGATAATTTATATTCCAAAAAATGGGATCGAGATATACACAATCTTCTCACGAGTAAAACTGCGGGAAAAGCTCGTCTTATATATAAATTTGAATATACTCAGTAGCGGATATATCAATAGGCTCAGTTGGTTGAAGCCTAGAGCGGCAGCTTTTGGAGGGGTGGCATATTTGGGGCTATTTTTAAAAAAATGCATATTTATATACCTAAACGTTCCTGATTAATCGCATGAAGTCACATTCCACATAAAAAATCTTAAATTATCCTATTTATATTACTTATTTAACAAAAAGGAATAATTTAATTTTTAATTCCAAATTTGCGTTTGGCTACGACAATTTGAATAACTTACAGGCGAAAAAGGTCTAAATCCGCCTCTGAATATACTTATACTACAATACGCTATCAAAACGGACTCATCAGCTCTTCAGGTGATCCGAGGACTGGTGCCTACCTGGAACAACGAATCAACATGGTAATACAACGAGGAAAGGGAGCCAGCCTTCTTGGCACCTCACCCATAGAAGTCAGTGATCTTGGCTCAATATTCTACTTGTAGTTTAAGAGAGATTATACAATATAAATATATATTTTTTTATTAATATTCGACAGACAATCACACACATAGTATATCCCCAAATTAAGCAAGTTACGCTTGTGTTATGGGTGATGTACAACGGTACCCCTCGGGGGCCGATCCCAGACACCCAGACTATGGTAAATAACGAAGAAAATTTGTTTCCGAAATTTACCATACCAGGAATCGAACCCAGAACCTCTGCGTTGTAGTGAGATAAGCCGACAAAGGCTTATCCCGCTTAACCACAGAGGCCGTCTATTGTATTAATTTAATATAAAGTTTTAGTTGAATAAATCACAATTTTATATGGATATAGGTACAATGCATTCTTCGGCTATACCCTTATTTTGTTCAAATGTTCACTTGCAATAATTTTCTTTGTTATCCTACTTTCACTTTATTTTACTTGTTACTCAATGATCTAATTCCGTCACACGTGACTGTACTATGCTAAACCGAACTAGGTATTTATAAATTCTCCGTGAACCGCACATAATATACAATGATAGACATGCTTTGAAAATTGATTACCTCAAAGAACGTTATTCTGTGCATAAATCAAATTCATAAAAAAAACTACTTTAAAAGTTCTATCATCGGTGCAATAGTTGTTTGATTAGGTAGATATATTGTATAGTTTATCCATAGTTCTTTAAACGTGATATAATAAGTTGAAATCATTATCTGGATTACAACCCTTAGGGCCGGTTCTATCGGTATGATACGACGCCCTCACAGTATATCGACGTGAAACGGTTAGCCTTGAGCTAATCGTGTTTCATGTGACGAGTGAGAGTTTCGATGGCCCACTTCTTCCTATCCCCTCTACCCCATTCCTCCTGATCTCTCTATCTCATCCCCCTATCTCATCTTAAAGGCTGGCAACTCATTGCCTTCGCCTTTATTGTTGCAAATGTCTATAGGCGACGGTAATCACTTTTCATGAGCTGGGCCGCCTGCCTGTTATCAGCATCGCTATAAAAACTGAGATATTCTGTTTTTGAAAAAATGTCTACAGAACTCATAGCATCTAACAACCAAAATTATATTATATATTTGTATACCAAGAAGTTGCATTAACTGTATATACGAAAGAATGTACATATGAAAGAACCTAAATTAGTAAAGTAAATACGATAGAAAAAAAATTAAACTAGCAATAGATCAAGAAGTAATAAATTAAAACAAGCAATAGAATAAGAAAAATGTAAAAGAACCTAAAATGACCCGAAGGAAGAAGGGAAATGTAAGGCAATAAAATAGGAATAGAATATATATTGTATTAGATAATAAGATTAAATGTATTAAAGTAAATTAGGAAAGTAGCAATAGATAGTAATTTGTAATAGATAATAAGAGTTATAAATAAATAAAGCAATAAAAAGATAAAAGAAAAATAAAAAAGAATAAAATATAGAAAATAGAAAAGACCCTAACATATCAAGTTCGTCAGGATGGAGAAGAAAAAATAATAATCAAAATGGGATAAGTGGTATTGTAAAACCTTGGGTAGAAATAAGTATGTTTGTAAAGTCTCTGTTTGGCCTATGACGGAGAAAACCCGGGGATTAAAAAAAAACAATCATAATAACTAATCCACGACACGTTATCTTAGTGGCGTAAACGTGTAACAATCGAGGTGCGACGTGCAATTCATCTACTTTTAGTTTCACAGTTTCAAGATCACGGGCCATTTATCATCGTAACGTATATACATGTTGAAATCAGCTTGATCTCGTTTGATGGCTGTCTAACAACTAATAACTCTTAATTAATTGAATTGTAATTGTAAACCTCACATAATATAAAGTATTTCAAGGTCAATACAGATTACAAGGCTCGGCACAATCGATGTTTCAGTAAGCTTTGCAGTGGCGGATTTAGACATTTGCCGCAAGTAGGCTATTAAAATCTTGCCGACCTCTACAATATGAAACCCAAGTTTACAAACGTATTAATTACAACTTTTACTCAATAAAATTGTAATTAGTATGATTATAAACTAGATAACGGATGTATCAATTCCCCCCGTAATTAAACACGACTAAAAATAAAAAAACACAAATCGTAATAAATTTATCTACGTACATAAACATGAATTGAATCTTTTAATTTCTATACAACAAAAAAAATGTTGGCGTCTTGCCGGCCCTAAAACCTGCCGCTTTAGGCTCCAATTACTCAGTATGCTGTTAATCCGTCACTGAAGCTTTGTCAAGTCTTCTCGTAGACCATTTCGCAATGCTTGAAGATGATTTTTTCTCCACTTTCTAAGATTGGTAGCTTGTATAAAGTAAGTCCCTACCGTAGCTATTTTGGCAAAAAAAGAATCCTAATTAAATCAATCATATCCGGCTGTCTGTCCATTTCTCCATCTGCCTTTGCACGTCACGGTCAGTTTTCTCGGAAACTACTAAATTTAAAAGAAGGTATATTAGGCAGTTATATATGCCGCTCGACAGTGGTTTAGAAACTGCGAAAAATTAAATAGGAATAGCCACATGTCACAGAGATTTGCAAAAAACGTTCACGAGGTATAATTTGCAACATATGTACTAAAAGAATAGGAAATAACTTAGAAACAGATTGACAAGTTAAATAAACTTAGTATGGTATGGTAGTGGAGATTCCTGTTGGAACAACAACATGAATCTAAACCACGAGAACTCCTATTATAAAAATAGGTATGTAAATGCCAATCAAAATAAGATAGCTCTAAACAAATTAAATAACTTTGGTGATTGCTTTCTTTGGACTGTAACTAGTTACAACCATTTTTATCATTATTGTAAAATGTTCATTAGTAATATAAAATAATAATAATAATGTATTGCCGAATTAGCCCTATTGTTTCATCTGTATTTGATTACGCAGCGATACATTGTTGAATTGTTTACGCGTGCGTAATAGCCCCCTTCACTTATCTTTAATAACATTAGTTGCTATGGCCATTGCAACATAAAACGCATTCGGCCAATTACATATGACAATATCTGTAAAACAGAAAACTATACTGACCAAAGTTCTACTTACTTTTATGAGAATAAGGTATATTTATATTTTATTTTAAAAATATTTCTCAAATATAATACAGAGCTAGAACAGTACCAAAATAAGCTTGTTATTTAAATAATATATAAAGCTCATCTAAAGTTTATAAACTTCTTATAAAATAAACACAAACTAAACCGGCGATTTATGTAAAGAACGAATGTCTAACATTTAAGTAAGTGTGTACAAAAACATTATTGTATTTTATACAGGGTTTTTCTTTTAAATGTTTATACTAGCAATTTATGGGTAACCTAAATTTAAATTTTTATTTTTGACGTGTTTACGGTCTGTATAGCGAAACGTCTAATAAGTTTTGAAAAAGCTCTTATCATGCCTAAACTGCGCTGTAGTGTTGAGATACAAGACGTGAATTATCTCCACTCAGACAAAGCGACAATGTTGACATAGATGTATAGTGTGAGACGCCGTCTCCTTTATGCTTGCCAAGGAGGAGACGGAGCGGAAGCGTGAGCGCACCAGGCTGCACCGCTCCCACCAAAGAGGGACACGTCGAAACCAAAGGGCGTACTTAGACCTCCAGCTAGAGTTGCCAGATGTCTGATTTTCGACCAGGCAATCCGGTTTTGTTTATGTTTGTCCGGTCAAGAAAATCTTGGTTAACCGGACAAAAGATTGTCCGGTTTTAAAGCAAATTCGTTAATTATCTGGCGAACTCGAAAGAATATTCGTTTCCTATTCGAAAGAGTATTCGTCATCGCACCTTTTTTTCTTTAATATACCTGCTAGTTGCACGCGATCCAAAGATGTCATCTCAGGCAATTAAACTTTATTAAAAGCAGTGGCATCGAGTACTAAATATACGAAAAAGTAGATTGACTGTTAATCTAATATTCCATGCAAATTTAGTATCTAAAAAGTTAAGTTTTCAGTAAATATTACATATATATTTTTTAAAAATTAAAAATGTTGACCGGTTTATTTCGAGCACATCTGGCAACCCAACCTTCAGCCGCCGTGAACGGGGTAGATTTCACTTGGGAAGGGGTCTCACACGGCGCGCGCTCATTACTCCTCCCGTGGAGCGTAACATACCGCCCCATGCACAAAAATGTGAAGAAGACGCCGGCGACGTGATTCCCGTGGCAATAGATGCTCCCGTTGGACCACAGCCTGCCAGGGTCTCGCGGAGTGCCGAGGCCATCTACCCATGGTCTTGGCATAAAGGCGAAGGCGAACTGGGGGGTTTCAGTTGGTTTCCCTGATTTGAGTAACAATAACTCCATAGGAGTTCTATCACCGCCCCATTCAGCGGCAGTTAGTCCTCAAACCGATTTCCCTTCGTAGAAAAAAGATGTATGGTATAACGAAAGTAGATAAAGTAAGAAACAAATAGTTTTTACTCTACTGTTACGATATATAACGAAACATACTTATGCGTTAAATTGTTATCTTGTTTCTTACACATAAATAATTGAATTAGTTTAGATAATTTGTTTACTTAAGAGGGTCTTTAAAAAGTTACTAAGCGATTGAAAAATTGAGAGGAAGAATATTAAAGTGGTAGTGATTTGGTATATATATGTATAATAAGAGAAGATGAAAATTATGTCACAAAAAGGGTATTTATTATCGAAACTGAAAAATATATGAGTCCAAAAAAAGTCTAAAGATAGTCCAAAAAAGATGGATGGATTATGTGAAGAATTACATAAACATTTGTGGTATTACGGAACATGTATGACACGATAAAGATTTTGATTTCAAATAATTGGAAAAGTGCAAAAGGAAAGAGTGTACAAGTTATCGGAGCGTCTTATGTCCGCTTCACAAATGTGGAGTGGACATAAGAGCAGTGGATTTTAAAACATGGAACGCAAAAAACAGTGACAGGGGAATATGTAGATTCTGAAGTTTTTGTGACTATATATACTATGACTACTACTATCCTTCACAGTAGATTTGACAAAGTAGCCGTTTTGACCTACTAGTCTTCGGATATACCTACCTGTTAAGCCCTTAAAACTTTGAAAAAATATTTTTATCTAGACCGTGATATTATCTCAAGCGTTGTATCACATCTGAGCGTTGGTCTAAAATATCAGTCTAAGTCCATAATGATGTACTAACACATTGTACTCAAAATCTTAGATTCTACTCGTGTGAAGCAGAGCGAGTCTACCAGCGTTACTATTAAGGTTTTAAAATTATCTAATTAACTTCAAGAATATTATGATTCTTATAAAATATATTTATATCCAATCAGACTGGAACAGATTGCAAAAGTAAATGTTGTTAAATTCAATGTGTTATGAGAAGCAAGAAATGAATTCCCCCCTGTTTGTATAATTTACTTCTAAATGTTATATACACAATTACTTCATTAGAACTATTTTTATTAAATCAGAATTTATATATGTTATTACAGATGTGATAGCGACTTTATTTGATTTATCTTTTAGGTCCTAAGACTAAAATATTTACGTATGTAAAACTTAATTATATTTTCAGATTATAAAATATTGAAATGTGGTATTGATATTGCTGCCCAAACAATGGTAGGGGTAAAGTTATGTAAGTACTCAACTAATTCAAATGTAAAACTAGCTTTAGGTTTCTAAATACGTCCTTTAGTTTTATTAATCGACATTAAAAAAGAAGAAGGTTCTCAATTACTCTATATTTTATATGAATATTCTTTATTATATCGTCAGTCAATCATAGTCCAATATGAGACATAAGTGTCTTTAAATTTACACACAATCTTGCGCAGGTCATTGGTTCATTGGGCCGGAAAGGTCATACTTTATGTTTACTACGCGTTTTGCACCTCAGGACTCATCTGCTCCATCAATCATCAGTCCTACGTTAGACGTGCCTGGCCCACTTCAGCTTACAAACTTGGGAGTTATATCGGTAAAATTCGTTTTTCTTACAAATACGTTTCAGATCTTCAATCTATGAGAAAAACACAAAACCACCTACCAACCTCTTTCAGTAATTACTCACACAAATTACTTTGTTAAATATTTATTGTATACTAGAGTTTTCCTCGAGGCTACGCCGCGTGAGTAATTAAGTAGCAGATCTATTAACTCACATAAAAAATAATTATTTTTTATATATAGACCTAAAACTTTATTTACTAATTCTTGTTAAGTTAACTACAGTAACAAAGAAACTAAGTTCATATAGTCTACATAAGTGCCCAGCAAAATATTCAGATGAGTCGAAGCCAACCTGATTTGAAGTAATATAATAAATGACGTGTTGTTTATTACTACGTAGGTATTTATTAGTGAATTGAAAAAACGCGATTGTAGCGCTATCTGTTTTACTAATCCGTCTATGCCAGGTAAACGAGGTCTTTTATCATGGTAAAACGTATCTTAAGTGTTGATTCGGCGTATAAACCAGCATTATGTCTACTTTCAATCATATACTTTCAGTAGGTAGTTTCGAAAATAGATGCGATCTCAGCGCCATCTCTCTGGCTATTTTCATCTATCCCACGGAAACGACATTATTTATCGGGATAAAAAGTATTCTAAGATACGCCCCGTGATATAAGTTAGCTCCGTTTCGAATTTCATTTAAATCCATTCAGTATTTTTACGTGATGCTCTAACAGACAGATAGACAGACAGAAAGACAGAGAGACAAAAATTCTAAAAATTACATTTTCGGAATCTGCTGGTCCGAATTAGCGCCCCTGTTTTTTCACATTCTTAAATGCATTGTGCAAACTCGAACCATTTACAGATCTATTATAGTATAGACTATAGATAGATTTATGAGTGTTATAAATTAAAGTAAATAAAACTATATACACAAATTAAAATTAAAATATAAAATCTAGTGCCAGACCGCTGTCAGTTGGAAACTTGCCCAAAAGACTGGCCACATTACTTCGCTGAATGTCAACGTTAATGCGTTGTCCCAGGTATAGATCAGTCTTTTGGTCACGTGAGACGCTCAGGCGTTTCGCTGTCTCGATAAAGTTTGTACGCTTCAGGCCCCCCCATGGTCCCAGGGTCGCGATCCCAAAGGCTGCAAATATATAGTTTTAGGGCCTCCTGTTGTGCAGCAGCTGTGCCCGCTGACATGCTAGTGGCTAGATGATGGGAAGCCGCCAGAGTATCGACTCAAGACGAGACCTATACTAAGGGGCGACCCATCTTCCAGGGCATCAATGACATTTCATCGGGTCTCTTGCTATCGTCGCGGTACAAGCTGTTTGGTTTCAGAACGGCAGGTACCCCGGCGGTGACCAGAGCCTGACGGATTATGTCATTGAGATTATTCTCAAGACCACGGGCATTAAAATGGCCCGGACTTTTGGAAATAAGTAGAGGCCCCTTCGATAATTTTAATGTGATGTGGCGTAACACAGACCGGCGATTATCCCTGTCTATACCATATAAAAATGCACCCAAAGACAAGCCGCCCCGGTCAGTGTAGGACTATTGTAGAAAATGAGAACAGAAGGTACCGGGCTATTGGGATGAACTGCTCGTGGAAGTAGCGATCTGGGACTATGGGGACTTAGCGTCTACCCGACGCAATGTTCAGGGAACATGAAAAAAATAGGCCGAGGACAGAGGCCTTGCCTGAATTTAGATTATTATTATCCTTAATAAACTCTTTGTTAAATTTTATATTAGTTCAAAATATGTAACAAAAAACCGTCAATGTGTATCTATCTATACACAATAATATATAGATATATTGCTGGGGAGTTTGTTTGCGGCTTCTTCTCTTTTAACAGTGTCTTGGAAGCGGTGGCACACTCATAGCTTTCAATAAGTTACCTGGAAGAGTCCATTTTAAATTAAATACATTAATTTTAATTTAATCGATTCTCTTTACTGCTGTATTTTAAATTTATAGCAATTTATAACATTATCAATTCCAAAGAGAAAAACATTATGTACTTTGCTATTAGTTAATGTTTCACCTATGTTATGTTACAATGTTTTGTACAAATAAAGAACTTTAATCTAAACAATTATTTCAAAAATTACCATTCATTACGCACCTGAGATGAGAATTTTAATCATATTTAATAAGGCAATTACACTAATGATTGTGGTGTACAAATGTACATCAAAGAAAGTGCATGTGCTCTTTCACAAAACAGTGGGAAAAGGCACAAAGGAGTTGTGTTACATATTGCGCAAGTGTACAAGTGCTTTGTGAAACAAAAATTGTATTAAAAGTGCATGCTGTACTTTCGTAAGTAAATGAGACAATTAAACAGGCGGCCGAGTTTGATCACACTGTTACAGCTGGCCCCGCAATAACGAACTAATTGTTACGTTGGTGTTATGAAAATGTAAAGCTGTTCTGTTAGCAAGACAAGGGCCAAAAGCGCCGACTAAGGTTTGAATACCTAAATTTCTATGACATTGCAACTAATTACGTAATTATCCTTATAGTAAGGTGCTTACGTCACCATTTTACCATCCCACCACTCGCCGGCGATTGGGAATTCATCTACACTTCCACAACTCCTTGCCCCAATTCTGCTATTACAATATCGTTAAAACGGTCGACCACTGACACCATAACGGTTGTTTTTGATACAAAAGTAACCCTTATTACGCTAGTAAGTAGTAGTCAATTCTGACGATATTGTAATAGCAAAATTGGGGCCCTGGAAGTCATCCACTGCACATGGCGCATGATATAGGTGAGCAAGTCATGGAATAAGCTCCTTCCTGCTGTTTTATCCATTGCTACAATATGAGGCTCTTAAAAAGGGCGTAATCAGATAATTAAAGTCTCAACGAGGTAGGCAACGCATCGGCTCAATTAGTGTTGCAGATGTCCATGTGGGACGATAACCACTTGCTACTAAGTGGATCCGTTTGCCAGTTTGCCTACAAGTAAACATAAAAAAGGTTACTAATGAAAATCCAGTAAAAAACGTGACTTTGAAAAGCTCATAACTCTTATTTGCCTAAATGGTAATTAATGGTCATTCTTGTCTCCATTTTTAACGTTTTATTATTTAAAACATATTTCAGACAATTTAAAATCTATAAAATTCTAAACGTGACGTATCTGTACGTTGAGGCTATTTGAAAAAAAACAATTGGAATATACGATGGAGAACACCATGTAATTTTTTAAGATTTCTTGTCTGTTTGTTCGGGATTCATGTAAAAACTATAGGGCCGATTTCGATGCAGTTTTCGCTGATCGACAGCAAATTCTTAGACTTAAAATCTGCGCTACTTTTTATCTTGGGAATCCCGCGAGAATTTTTCTGGGAATTATTTGAAATGGCCAGATTGAAAAAAAAATGGATTCTAATGTGATTTGTTCACTAATCGATAGCAAATTTTATGTAATAAAATGTGTGATATTTATTATCCCGAGAATCCCGCGGAAATTTTTCCGGGAGTGGTTTGTAATTGTTCGGGTGCGTAAAAATTAACTTATTCCGACACAGTTTTCACTAAAACGATAGTTGCGGTACTTTGTGTCCCGAGAATCCCGTGGGAATTTCAAGTCAAGCGTGGTTGAAGTCGCGGGCATATCCTAGTAATATATAAAAAACCTAAAAACAAAGAAAGTACCTACTATATTACTACCTACTACTTTACAAATAAAAAATGTATTTCAGGTTTTCAGGTCACTGTCGTTTGTTTGATGGACGTTCCCAAAATGATGGCAGTATTTTTTTAGACCAAATCCGTCACGGCTTCTGAAAAGTAGCTGAAACGTCAAAATAAAAATGGAATAAATAAAATGCCGCGCTTAAAGCCGTTAAAACGTAGTTTTAATTAAATCCGTGAAAGTTCAATATTAAATAAAAACTGATTTGACGACGCCTGCCTTAGGCAGTTCGCCTTTTATTCATCGGTAATTTAGGTAGGCAAGTTTCCTCACAATATTTTCCTCCACTTACAACACGTGCCCATTGTTATCCTGATATAATATAATATAGATATTGGAGAACAAGATGGTGAATGCGTATCATCGGGTTATTGATATTAGATTGTCAAGCGGGTTTTACTTAATTTTTCTTTATTATATATTGTGATTTGTTATATTTTAAACAGTTAATTAATTTATATACAATCCTACATATATTAGAATTAAACGCGGATGTCTTAACTTCTAACCTCCATGACTCTTACAATCTACATATATGTAAATGTCTGAATTACATCTCATACGTACATAAATTGTTTAAAAAAAGTTGCGTGATGGGCTCTGTGTGTCTGGGATCGGCCTCAGATTGGTCCGTTGTATATTACCCATAACACGAGCGTCACTTGTAGGTATAGCTTGAGAATATAAAACGTGTGTATTTATGAGCTATTTCGGGTACCGTGGATTTTATTAGGGATATCTTATAAATTTAAAACACTCTTATTTTGATCTAGCTGCGGGAATACATTTACGCGTCTCCTTAGACTCCCGGGGTGATTTGCGAAGAGTATGTGAAGTTTTCGGAGGCTCGCTCTGCAGACACCTACAATGAGGACTAACTTTAAACCTACCAGCGTTCCTCCGAGACGTTGAGGTATTACGGGATCTGATCTAGCCGTAGACAATTGGCTTCGACGATGAAAACCCAAACCAACTCGTTCCATACTCCGCTGAGCAATATTCAATTAGGTACATATAAAATATAAATATTATTTTAATTATTATAAATCAGACAGGGTTATCAAATTCTGATAATTTGAGTTATTACTATAATATACTTTAAAAAAATGTTTCTAAATACAAATATTTGCAGCTTTATGTTACAAAAACTTTCTACTCTCGAAAGTTAATTCTTGGGGTTGCTGAAAGTTCTAAACAATTATTTTGCCGTGGATTGTGAAATGTTTAATCCAATCCTAAAGTATAAATAAGAATGAAACTGTTTGTTTGTTACTTTTTCACGACTAAATGCCCGAACCGATCTTAATGAAATGGAGCAAGACGATAGATTGTATCTTGGGTAAAGGATCTTGACTAATTTTACTTCCACCAAACTATCTTAAGAGGAGTCAAATAGGGAATGAACATTTGTACGGGCAACTTGTACTTAAGTTAATATAATAATGATATCTAAACTTTGGTGGATGTCAGGTTCTGAGTACTCGCGGATATAATCGCCTTCCAGATTAAGCAGAATAGTAGGAAGATTTACATAATTAAATTTAGCATTGTATTTTTTCCATTAAAATTATTGACTCAGTGTGCGAATGATATGATTAAGATTTAGTTTAGTTTTTCTTATTTGAATGATTGGCTGACTTTAAGAACTGAGTTACTTACTACCTGAATAGAGTTCGGTATCTCGCTCGCGCATCACCACATTTTTAAAGATTAAATTGACAGAGTGTACTTACGACAAGAATCCCAACCATAATTCCGCGGCCCACCAAAAAATGGTCTGCATTTTTGATCATCTATTCTTATGTATTTCGATGCGCTGAATCCGAATTTAGTTTAGTCCAGTTTAGTACCAGTACCAGTCCATATACCTCAAAATTTTATGGATGTATGGACCAAACTGGTCCCAGGCCCCTAATCGGGATCTGGGCCGGCTTGGTCCATACACCTCAAAATATTGATTTGGTCTAGTCTTTTAAAAGTACAGACCACTTTTTTATGGGCCAGTGTAATGAACGAATGATTTTCGAAAATTTGATTTCTTATTTAGCCAATTACGGTTTCATTCATATTAAGTTAGAGTAAGTTTGAAGGATTCTTAAAGAAGCCTTCAAACTTACTCTAACTCAATATGAATAAGACCGTTAATAAACACAAGGAACTTTTTGCGCTCTTTGTGTACATACATGTAAATAAATAATGTACAAAAATTATTACAGCTATATAATATTATATACATCTTTTGTGAACGAGTTGGCATCCATAATTATATAATTAAATACATAGGCAATGCAAATTAAAACTGACCATTATATATTCAAGATATGTGAAACTATTTTATTTCCTTTAAAAGACGTTTAACAACTTTTTGCTCTGCATAATATTTCCACGCACTACTTATTATTATCACATCACACTTGAAATATATATCGAACTATGCAATTTCTAGAGATAACGAATATTGCACTAAAATTCCTTATAATTTTGGCAGTATTAAAGATTTTGGTAAAAAATTTTAAATGTACGTCCTTGCTCCGGTTCATAAACATCAAAAAACATTAAAGCGTGGGAAGGTAATTACACTTTTACATTTTATAGACAAATAAGAAGGCCAGTGTATTAAAAGATTTGTTTTACGATATTAATCGAGTTTTCGAAGTTGGTTCGTTCGCTTAAACTTCGAATTCCTATCCCACGGAAACTATTCTAGTTTTCGGTGTAAAAGCACAATTGTTCACTCTCAGTAACTAGGGTATATAAATGTAAATCTCATTATAATCGGTACATTTCTAGGGCCGTGAAGTATACATGTTTGAGAAACAGATCGGAAGACAAGTTAAATACATTTTATAAACAAAAAATGGACCAGTTCCTGCTAGCAGCAACGAATTTCCAAAAAACCAGCTTTTATATTTGTATCTATTATCAGTATGATATGATATGTGTATTACAAAAGAATTTTTAATTGATTATTAATAATTACGATTCTTTAAAGACATATGTAAGAAACTCTTTGATACTACCCGTGATCAGAAGGCTGGCTCGTATTTCGCACAAGAAATAAATATTGCCATACAGCGCGGCAATGCAGCCAGCCTTCTGGGCACGCTCCCCGTTGGCAGTGATCTCCTACATAGTGTATTTTAGTTACGATGTCTTTGTTATTTAAATGTTTTTTAATTATTAATACTTAGAGCTACATTATGTCTCAAAGTAATCACTTATAATCATTACGATTCTATATGCCAAGTAGTTTCCCGTAAATATAATATACTTTTCTTCATCTCCGTTCACAAATATGTATCTTGGAATTTAAATTTCTTTACGCCCATGCACAATTATATAAAAAACTTGCATATGTAAATTTAACTAATTTGCCGTATTCCAACTATTACCGAACAATTATGGACAGCCTACTTTATTGACTAACGTTACGTGATAATTATAGCAAAATATGTTAATGCAGTTTCAATCGAACGCTTTTTCCATAAATCTCTCAACAAATTTCTATCTATTGTTCTAATTGTGACGCCGACGGACTGACAATGCCGCGTTTGGCGTACACGTAACTGCAAGCAGAGCACTCGCACACGCTGCTGGTTAAGTGAAACCGAGTATATAAGCGATGCAAATTACAAGTGCTAGCATTATCCACCACCCTCTCGTGGAGTAAGGTGTACCACATTCTACCAACCGCAATGAAATACCACGTGCGTAACTGTTTAAATTATGTGTTCAGTGCTTGTGTCTTTATTTGCTATCGTCTGTGCGCCCAAAAGATTTAGTATAAACGTGCCGTGTTTTATGGATTGCGTAATACGTAACAATGTGCAGACTCCTCTCCTTGCCGAAATACACCCAATACGCTTGAAATTAAGTGAATACTTAGGACACAGGAAGGAATGTCCAATATTGTATTCCATAATACCTAATATTGAACTTTCATTTCGAGCTTTGGACGTAGTGGTATATCTAATTTAACATCTAATTCGCAAACCTTATATGTAACAACTCTTCTGATATTTACCATGCTAACAGTTTATCGTTGTTCCCTATTTTCTATAGAGCTATATCAATCTTCTATCTTATAAGGGAACATTTCACATTACATTACGTATAAACCATACCGTTCACCAAGTTAGTATTCGCGGCAAAACTGGTTTAGAAACTGTATAAGACGCTGAATCGTCAATTTCCTACTTCATTAATTGGCAAGCCGATATCACCTATTATATCGATCTGCATAGAGTTTAATGACCGTCTTGTACCACAATAAATATTAATGCGCTCTGTGTGCACATCAACAACATCGATTACCTAAGACGCACGATGAACGAATAGTGTTGAAAGATTATATTTCTTGTTAATAATTATGATTATCAGTTAAATCAATTTTTCATTTAACAGGTTTTGCTGGGATTTTTGGCCGTGGTTGCCGCCTACCCTGGAATAATCCACGAGGAGGCTCCTCAAATCGACCACCAGGCACTCATAGGCGAGTCGGGACACCATCATCAAGTAGAGCATGAACACGCGAAATCACACCAGTCTATCAAATTTGAACACTTTCACCCTGTCCCAGTTTACGTTAAGAAAGAACACAGTCATCTCCTAAAGCACCCACTCGAGAAGGGCAAATCTGAGCAGAACCTAAAACTCATCCATCCTGAGACTGAGCACAAACATGGCGGCGGTCTGGTGCTCGAAGACGACAGACACAACATTGATGTCGGTCACGAGCTCGGTGGCTACGAGCATGGAGGCTACGAGCAGCAAGGTGGATTCGAAGGCTATGAAGGCGGTGAAGGTCTGAAGGGCTATGCCGAGCTTCAGCAGCCCGAATCCCAAGGTCACTACTATGCTGAACATGGACAGGCGCTTTCTGGTGAATCTGGCGAAGGCTACAAATATGATAGCTATTAAATGCATTTACTGTCATCAAAACGGGCATACGGTGTATTTTGTAACACACTCTTACTATTTTAAACGCCATTTAAATCTACACTTGCCTGTTGATAACTCGATATTAGAATAATCTTAGATCGTAACCTTGTCGTCGATTTATCTCTTTGACATGATGGGCTTTTTCGAAAGTTTATCTTTAAAAATTATGTACCTGATTTAGAATAAATACTAAAAAGAATTTGCTATTGAAATTGTTATAAAATTTGTTGAATTGATGCTTATTTTTATGTATGTACGTTTGAAGTTGTTAGTATATTAGAAAGCCATCGTGCACGCTTAGTTGATTGACTGCGTTCGAGTGTTTATATTAGGTCGTTGACAACGTTCTCTCACTTGAATCTCGTTACTTGTAGTGTTTTGTGACTTAAGCGATCGTTGAGAAGTTCCAGTGAAATTGTGATATTAATAAAATGTTGTTTGTAACTTATACATTCGTTTTTCACTTATCTTGCAGGAATGAGTCTTTTTTGCTAGATAAAAATTATATCAATCAATCAAAAACTCTTTATTGTACACCAATACAAAAAAAGAACTTACAAACTAAATCTATGTCTCATTATGCACAAAGGGCGGTCTTATTGCTAAAAAGCGATCTCTTCCAGACAACCCCAGGAATGAATTGAAATTATAATGACGATGGTGATATAACTTGTCTGGCCATAAATACTGTTACAATTAAAAAGAAACAAAATATTACATTTTAATTTGGAATCTGTCATTTTTATATGATTGTTCATTGTGTTTTCTCATTTTGGCGCCAATACATTGTACAACATTTTGCGATATTAAAATGGAGTGGGGCGATAAAGAGAACCGAATCGCTGTGATTGCATTACACAAAATAGGTATGGAGCCAAATGCAATTTTTAAAACTCTCCATACGCTTGGTATTAGTCAAATATTTGTGTACCGGGCTATTAATAGGTACAATGAGACCTGCTCTGTTTGTGACAGAAAAAGATCTGGCCGTCCAAGTAGTGTTCGTACGAAAAAGGTGGTCAAAGCAGTAAGGGAAAGAATTCGAAGAAATCCTGTCCGAAAGCAAAAGATTTTATCTCGGGACATGAAGATATCACATAGAACCATGTCGCGTATTTTAAAAGATGACTTAGGACTTGCAGCCTATAAAAGAAGCACTTGTCATTTCTTAACTCATAATTTAAAAAAGAATAGGTTGGTAAAATCGAAACAACCACTGAAGCGGTACGTAAAGGGAGGTCACAAAAAAATTTTGTTTACTGATGAGAATTTTTTTACAATTGAGCAACATTTTAACAAACAAAATGAGCGTATTTATGCTCAAAGCTCTAAGGAAGCTTCTCAATTAGTCGACAGAGTGCAACGTGGGCATTATCCGTCTTCAGTGATGGTTTCGTGGGGTGTTAGCTATGAAGGAGTGACTGAGCCATATTTTTGTGAAAAGGGTATCAAAACATCGGCACAAGTGTACCAAGATACCATTCTTGAAAAGGTAGTTAAGCCCCTTAACAACACCATGTTCAATAACCAAGAATGGTCCTTCCAGCAAGACTCGGCGCCGGGTCATAAAGCTCGGTCCACGCAGTCTTGGTTGGAAACGAACGTTTCGGACTTCATCAGAGCTGAAGACTGGCCGTCGTCTAGTCCCGATCTTAATCCGCTGGATTATGATTTATGGTCAGTTTTAGAGAGTACGGCTTGCTCTAAATGCCATGATAATTTGGAGTACCTAAAACAATCCATACGATTGGCAGTGAAGAATTTTCCCATGGAAAGAGTGCGTGCTTCTATTAATAACTGACCTCAACGTTTAAAGGACTATATTGCAGCCAATAGAGGCCACTTCGAATAAGCTTTTATATTTTAAATTGTTCTATATTTATGTATTAAACTAACACACTGTACAACTGTAACTTATAAATGTTATTTGCAATAGAATTTTTTTTTCTTTGTTACAATATTTATGGCAAGACTAGGCATATAATACATAGTACAACTTCTTACATTCTAGTGATAAATATATAAATGCAGTATATACAGATGTTTTTAATATTAAATAGATATATACTTAATATACATAACATACAAATATATATATATATATATTTTTGTATGTTATGTATATTAAATATATATATATAAATGTATATATATAAATATATATGTAACATACGTTTAAATATCTGTAGCGATTTTGCTTGTCTGATAGCCACTGGCAGCGCGTTCCAAAGCTTTATAGTCTTGACGGTAAAATAAATGTCGTAAAAAGTTAAACTACGCGCAGGGGTGTTTCAGTTTAGTGGACAGCCGTAAACTATGGGAGTACGAAAAAAAGTCAAAGCGTTCTATTATATAATTCGGAATAAATAAGATACTGTACAGAAGACAAAGAATATTCCGGCGAACACGAATTGGGAACCACTTGAGTTTTTTACGGAATTCAGAGACGTGGTTATATTTCCGTAGGCCAAATATAAACCTTATGTAGAAATTTTGGAGACGCTCCAGTTTATTAAGTTGTTCTTGGGTTAAATCTGATAGCTATAGCTCTATAGCTGACGTCAGCATAATCAAGGATAGGGAGTAATAGGGACTCTGCTAGCTTAATTTTGGTGGCAAAGGGTAAGAAATTCCTCAACCTTTGAAGGGATTTGGACGAAAGGAATAGCCGCCGACTTAATTCGGTGATATGATGTCGCCAAGACAGCTATCAAATCTGTTCAATTCTAATATTGATTTTAGACTCATGTACTACATACAATACGTTATGACAATATTTAAATTACCAATGCTGTAAATAAGGAATAATAATAAGAATATACAACAAACTCACTTTCACGTTTAAAATTCTGTACAACTAAAGATTTTACGCAATAATGCCTGATAACATTTTAAAAAACCTAACAGGCTTACTGACATAGTATGAAAAAATGACATCAGTAATACATTTTTCGAGAATTTTATGTGTTCAGCACTCTGCAGTAATAGAAACTATTCCTTAAGCCAAAAATTATGGCACCAAAAAAGTGTCCTGATGTTCTTCTAAATACTGGTAGATAAAGGATTATAAATTCTTCATTGTCGATTTCAAATTCGTCTTCTTTATGGAAGCTTTTGGAACCTCCTTCTGGGCTATTAATTTTTAAGAAACTTACTACCACCACACGCTATGTTTCAGAGATTTTATGAAAACCGACCGCTGGTTTAAATTTAGTCGAGTTTATTGAGTATTTTTTGAGTCGTTTCTATGGAAATTATTAACATCGACATTCACCCGGAAGTGTAAGATAACTCCTACTTTTCTTGACTTCTAGTATTTACTTTACACGTGTTAAAAATGGTGTCACCTAGCATTAGCAGGGCCTAGATCTACTTTCAAAGAGAAAACATTTAGTCATTTAAATACATAATTATAATTATACTTTTATTCACGAATGACTGAGTGCGAGTCAGACTTGCATTTAAAGGGTTCCTTCCTCTCGTATTACAATACCTATATTTAAAGTTTTTTTCACTTTTATTTCGAAAGATTCTGCTCTTGTATTTACTGGCCGCTAAAACTGCATAGTTCATGGGCGCGCGTCGTTGCTTATATACAGTACTGGAAACCAAGTTTTAACTTTATGGCTAAATTTCATAATATAGGTATGTTTGAGATATATTTGTCTAAAAGCCTGTAAAAATGTGATAATATTAATAAGTAAATGGGAAATTTAACTATTTAAAGCGGTACAAACCTTAATCATAATAGTAAGTACTAAAACTAAGTTTTAACGGTTTTAAGAGAGGTATTTTATTTGATTTGATTTTTGTTTCGACGTTTCGGCCATTTTTCAGTAGCCGTGATCACAGAAGTTAATCATAATAATTAAACGGCTTTCTCCAAAAAAAAAATTTTTTTTTTTTTAAATACATTTGATCTGAAGGCTGAATATTACAATTTTTAAGACTTTTGAAGCGAGTACTTTCGCCCCTATTATGAACTTAAAAAAGGAAACATAGAACACAGTCATGATTTTTCTAGATCTAACTAACGATACCCCACCTCCACACGACTATATACATGTTTTTCAACCCTCATAAATACAGACATAAATGGCGACAACGTGTAATTTTTACTTATTTTGCGGTTTTAATGCAAAAATTTGTGATACTAAAATAGAAGGTATATTATAAATTAAACTAAAAAAAACTATGTAAACAAATTAAAATTAAAGTATAAAATATAGTGCCAGACCGCTGTCAGTGGGAAACATGCCCAAAATACTGGACACATTACCTCCCTGAGTGGCAACACTAATGCGTTTCCCGAGGTATATATATACCAGTATTTTGGTCACCAGAGACGTCTACCCGGCGTTTGGCGGTCTCGATAAAGTTTGTGCGCCTCAGGCCCCTAAGGTCCCAGGGTATTCGACCTCAGAACCTGCAAATATGTAGCCATTTCCGATGGCTGAATATTTACGTTGTTTTAGGGCCTCCTATAATAGACATCTTCCTACTGTATAGAAAGTAGGGACAAACATAGGTGTATAAATACGTATACAGAATGAAATTTTCAAGTAGGCCTTCAGGGCCAAATCCTAAACTATGCTAAATAGTGAAAAACACTCAAAGAAGTCTTGAGGCAAATTTTGGCAAAAACGAAAGTAGTATCATTAGATTTTTTTAAATAGTTTACTGTTAGGAATCGAATCGGCTAATTTTGGAAAAAAAACAACTGTATAATTACACCAATCATAGTGAAGCTTGTAAGGATCAATTTCTGTGAAAGAATACCAAACAGCAAACCAAGGGAAAGGGTTTTTTTCATTCCATTTTCCATACATTAATTAAACATCAAATTGCGCCGGTTATTTTACCGCATCTCATTTGAACGAATCAATGTTTATTCATTAGATTTGATTGCTTGGGGTAAAATAACGTGAGTTTCAAATATTAAATTCTGATTAGATGCCTATCAAAAACTGAAAATGTCACTATTTCCTTATCGAATAAAATGAGGTGAGGTTTAATTATTGTATAGAAAATAGAACATTTTGTTTAAAAACAACGGAACGGAAAATCAATGGCTTTTCCATTGATTTTCCGTTTGACATACCTTCACAAAAATTGATCCTTACAAGCTACACTATGCTTTGGAATAATAATACATAATGTGTTTATTTTTCAAAATCAGTCATAGCCATCATTTTAGTTGTCGTCAAAATCTTTCTCGAAACTCCTATGAGTGTTTTCGCTATTTTGTATATACAGATTAGGATTTCGCCCTGAAGGCCCAATTGAAAAATTCACCTGTATACATAAGATAATTAAGCACTTTTTGTATTGGAAGTAAGTAACACAAAATAGTTCTTAGTATTAATATAGTAAATAATAAGAAAGTAGAATCTTTAGAAATAAAAATAGCTAAGATCCATTAAAAAAATGAGTACAAAAATAATAAGCTTAGAAAAGAACACCTGACAAAAAAGTACGTCAGGAAAGGGTGAATTAAAAAGCAAACATCCATATAGACTCAATAGTTTACAAGAAAAAAAAATACATTGTAGTTTCATTTCGCTAAAAATAGCTACTGAACCGTAAATCTATTTTTACATATTCAACACTATAAAATTTGTAGTTACGAAGCTTCTATAGGTATGTGTGCCAAATTGCATATCAATAGCCTTAATAGTTTTTAAAATAATCAGCTGTGGCACAGAGATTAATGTTTACCTTTGAATTTTTTTATCAAAAACAAAACCGTCTTCAAACTATAAAGCAAAAAAATAAATATTTAACCGACTCCTTTTTACAACATCTTGAATGCGGTGCCTAGCAGAACATTAAAAAAAAAAACCAAATTAGCTAAATATAGTCATTTTTATGTTTTATTTAATATTTGGTTAATTTCAAAATGTAGAAAGAAGTCGGTTAAATATTGTTTTAGTTCAAAAAAACTAAAATTATTTTTAGTTGTGCAAATACTTGAATAGCGTTAGAAATAATATACGTGGGGACACTCAGAAAGTTTTGCGAAAATAAAAAAAATGTTCTAAATGTAAATATTTATTTATTAAATCTTTTCAAAGTACTCTCCACCAGCCTCTATAAAAAGTCTCATGCGAACCAGTTTTTGAAACACTTTTTCCAGTCCGCCGCAGAAACCTCGTTCACAGCTTGCTTGAACGCTGACAGCGCATCTTCCGGTGGCGAAAATTGTATCCCTTTGAGCTGTTTTTTTATTTTCGGTGCTAAGTCAGGTCTGTAAGGAGGGTGACCTAGGAAAACTCCCAGGTCACCCTCGTTACAGACTTGACTTAGCACCGCCGGTCAAACGACCGGCGTGCTGTCCAGGAATTCCCTCGTTTTGAACGCGGTATGGGCGGGCACGTTGCCGTGGTGGAGCAGTAGCCCACGGAGCCCTGTCTTTGGTCACTTGTTGCTCACAACAGAGAAAACTTCTGCCAAGCATTTGGTAGTATACCATACGGCGTTGATGCTTCTTTGGTTCCGTGAAGGAATTGACACCAAGTAGCTAGTCAAATTGAAAAAATTCGAGATCAAAATCTTCCCCCCCCGCTTCTACATCGCATCACTTTGGTAGGCGTTGATTTGTTTTGAAATACCCAAACCTTCGACAGGCGCTTCGTTGCTCGATCGTATCGATAAATCCAGAACTCATGACCTGTAATGATGTCGTAAACACGCCGAGACGAGCCTTCTTCAAATTTGTTTATCATATCAGAGCACCATTCCAGCCGGGCCTGCTTCTGAGCATCGGTAAGGTTGTGCGGCACCCAGCGTGAAACTATCCTCCTCAAGCGAAGATGCACCTGTAGAAACTCCTGAAAGCTTCCCGATCCAATCTGCAGTACGTGCTGAAGCTCTTGATACGTAACTCACCTCTTGTCTTGGATTAATTTTTTCATTGCTAGCACATATTCTTCTGTAAGAGCCGTCAAAGGGCGACCACTTCTTTCTTCATCTGCGAAAGTTAGTCGACTGCGCTTGAATTCGTTATACCAAGAATATACGGTTGCCTTAGAAGGGCCTTCATCCATGAATGCCATTTGAAGTTTATCGTACGATGCGTCCGGTTTCAGGCGACACTTGAAATCGTAAAAAATCATAGTGCGAAAATTTTCCCGGCGCAGATTTATTTTTCAATGAGACACGATAATTTAAATTCGCTCGCAAACAATGTGGAGAGAAATTTTGAAATTGGAACGTACCTATTTTTAGTTCTAAATAATCATATTTTCAAAATAGATTATAACTGGCCAATCTCTCATACATAAAAACTTTTTTTCGCTATACTTTCGGAGTGGCCTAGTATTAAGCACCTGTAGAAATAATAGCACTGGCACGCATATACAAGGTTGCTACCCTACTCTTCGTTGTAGACACCCGTCAACAAAGGTTGCTCTCGATTTCCCTACGATCCAAATGAAAAAAAGAAAAATTGAAAATCGGCCCCATAGAAAATGTAACACTGACACGCGTATACAATGTTTTTTTTTTCTAAGAATGTAGGCTCCCGGCGGTCTTTAAAATAAAGTTTACTCTTGATTTACCTGAATTCCACTCACCAGATCCTGACTTAGTTACCATTATTCCACCTCAAGAGACTTACGAATAAAGAAAAAACATTTAAAATTGCTCCACAATTGACGAAGTTATCGTGCAGCAAAAAAGTCGGTTAACCAATTTCGAGGGTTGCTCTCGATTTCTCTAGGATCCACTCATCAGATCCTGACATCGTGACAATGGGGCTAATTCCGAAGTATACCCTTTCTATTAAAAGAAAAATTTGAAAATCAGTTCATAATTGACGGAGAAATCGAGTAACGAACATACAAAAAAATCTACAGACGAATTAAGAACCTCCTCCTTTTTTGCTAAAAATAAATTATCAACGAGATATTATAACTTTATTTATTGGTATTATTGTGTCGAAAGAATGAGTAGATCGAACGCACAGCTGTAGTTTAGTGAGTCGCTGTCTAGGCATAAATCTATTTACGCAATATGAATTTAAATTTAGCCATTTAAGACGCGACATCGTTCCTGGTAGATTTCGTATTCCGTAGTAGGTGGTCAGCAGCTTTCTACGCGATGATGTATAAATGTGGTATTTGATAATCGTTTTGCAATTCAGTGTAAAATGAACGGAAGAAATGTTGCGACTGAATTAATGACTGTGAATCAATACCAGCCAGGTGTGACTTGCACTTTACAGAAAAACATTTAATAGATATTTAACCAGGTGTCTTATCTATCTTGAAAGTATTTTTTTCTTTAATTTAAAAGTTTTACATAGTTTACGCATAATTTTGTTTCTTTATTAATCCAAGATAGTGTTTTTATATGTAACCAGAATTTTACAGTTTCAAATCCTGGTGTGTAGCTTTATTTTACTTACATAAAAACTATTTTTTTTTATTGCAGGAGTTCAGCAGACATCCCGACGGTCCATTTGATGGAAAGCGGTTACTATCGCCTATGGACATTTGCATCACCAAAGGTGCTACAAATGCTCAAATTAAGTTACATTGCATGGTTTAGGAGGAGGTAGCGGATATACAGACAGACAGACGCGGAATGCGACTTTGTTTTATATTATTTTTATACTACATAGGTTGACTTATTCAAAAAAGCAATTAAAATTATTTAAGTAAATGAATGTACAGGAAGTTTGGGTTGAAAACTCATATCTAGTAAATTCGTCAGTTGTAAAGCTCAACAAACTTTTTTATTTCGCCTTTATAAACAGAAGCTGTTAAGACCTTGCAGTGAGTATGATTGAATAATATAATAATATTTTTGAAGATAAGTATCATTATTAATACGAAGTTGTTTTGCTTTAATCATCTATGTACTGTAATGATTCTATTGAGTGCCTGCAAAATTTATCTGAGCATTAACACGTAACAGAGATAAAAATCGTCGTCACATAATAAAAAGCTATTTGGTAAAAAAAAATCTTTTCATTTACTACTTAAATACAACATAACAATAATACGGATCTTGAAAACAGATAACAATAAATGCTGATAGTTCAGCGTAACTATAACAAATTAAAACTAAATTTACTAAATCAGTGCTCCCATACAGGTCTTAAAACTCTTGATTTCTCTGACTTACGAACTGGTAACGTTACGGGAACCTCTCGCTTGACTTCGACAGGAATAACTCGTTGTACTGGGTATTGCTTAGGGACCTTAACATATTTGGTAGTTGTGGAAGGAACACGTTTCTGAATTCGAAGCTGCGCTGACTTTTCAGCCTTTTGTTTTTCTGTTTTCTGTGTTAGCTTCACTGCTTCTGTTTGAGCTTTCTTGGCTCCAGAAAGCTGTGTAAGTCTAGCTAAAGCTGTAGGCGCTGTTTTTTTTTTGCCTGTTTTAGTTGATTGGACAAGACGACGTTTTTTGTTATTAGCTTCATCTTTAACAATTGGAGCTGATGTGGTAGCTGATCTAGCTAAAGCTTCGGCCTTGGCTAAAGCATTTTGTTTCTCTAAGTTAGCTCTTAACCTGTCAATTTCAATTGCATATTTTTGATCATTGTGTTTCGGTGCCTGTGTGAGCTCACGTAGAAGAGTTTGGATTTCTAGTTCATTTTGCAGTAACTTTTTCTTTTGTTCATTGATTGATTCTGCAATTTTTTCGTGGTTGATAAGTGGAGTTAACAAAGCAGCTAATCTACCTTCGATTTCTTCTATTTCAACTTCATCAGCCGGCGTG
This sequence comes from Dendrolimus houi, assembly GCA_039645545.1. NCBI lineage: Eukaryota > Metazoa > Arthropoda > Insecta > Lepidoptera > Lasiocampidae > Dendrolimus > Dendrolimus houi. The sequence goes on from CM077132.1 coordinate 15,464,515, forward strand.
GCTTCCTCGGGGTTTTCAGTAACTTCATAAGAAACTGACTTAATTGTTTGCTGCTGTTCTGTGGATTCAGTTGTAATATTTATCTGCTCTTCTTGTTCTAGGTTTGGTTCAACAGGTGCATCTTCTTCGTTTGTATTTACAAGTTGAAGTCTTATTTCTTCCCTTTGGCCATTAGGGAGGAACCGAATGTATGCATAATTATTCGCCAGATCATTTTCTTTCTTTGCAATAATAGGAGCGACATATTTCTCCTGTTTCTTATTTAGCTGGGATTTAGCAACGAAGCGGAATCTAGCTGGTACCTCACGTGGTTTTTCAGTGACGTTTTTCTTTTCTTCTTCTTCTTCATCTTCACTTTCAGTCTCGTTTTCAGATTCCTTCTCTTCCTCAGACTCTGAGTTTGATTCTTCCTCTGATTCTTCTTCAGACTCTTCATCTGAGTCATTTTCTGAATTGTCTTCCTCGTTACTTTCTTCATCTTCATTTGATTCCTCTTCTTCAGCTTGTTCCTCGTTAGCAGTCTCAGTTGTTTGTTGCTGTCCTTCAATTTGTTCGTTTAGGATTCGGAATATTTCCTCCAAATCTGACACGGGGCGTATTTCCTCCTCTGTATTTCCATTTTCAGTTTGCTGTTCGGTTTGTTCTGGCTCAGCATTCTGTTGTGGCTCTTCTGCGGCTGGTTCCTGTTGTTGAGTTTCAGTTGTGGTTTCTGATTCCGCACCTTGTGATCTCACCACAGCACCACTGGCTTCAAGTGATTTTACCTGACTGGGCGTTAAATATAGAACAATTTCTTTTGGTCCAAACTTCTGTGATCTCAAGGCTGATACCGGATTATTCTCATATAATTTCTGTGGGTTCAGGTCAAAACGGATTGCTTGACTCGAAGCAAGCAAGATTGAAGCTAATATACACCACACCTGTGAAAAAAATAGACACTATTAATTTGTCTCACAGTTGAAATATTTAGTCTGTAATAATAGTAACACATGAAATATTTTTTGCAAACTGTAGATACTAGCTATTGGGTTTTATAAATTTTATAAAAAAAACATTTATAAATAGAATAAAATGTGTTTATTAAAACTCACGTAAATAACCATGGCTGCAAATATGTTGTTCGGAGCAGCCTGTGGACTGTTAGGACGCTGACGGTCGTCTGTATTAAATTTGGGATGATCAGCAATTTTATATCCACCTTGTGAATTCATAAACATCATCAAACTCGTAACTAGCTCGACGGCATTAGAGATGCGCCGACATCGATAAAAATTGTAAATTGAAAGAAATTATGCTAATATTGACACAAACTCCAATATGGCAACATGTTCATTAAAATAAAGATATAAACGTAGGCATATTCCTTGCGCAAGTATTATTTTATATCATTTTCGTAATATTAAACACTAATGTATATCAGTTTCTAATTAGTAAAAAAATCTGCCAGTAAACACATAAATAATACAAATTATTGTAATAATATGCTCATTAGGTTAATAATCTTCCCAAGTGGTACATGCTTTCCGGCTAGGATTCGAACCTACGTCTCTCTTGAAACGCAATTTTGTGATTACTAAACTAAGCTACCACGGCTTTTCACAAGCATCAATATTAGTTCTGTATTATATCTATAGTGGATTGTAAGTGGAGTACTAGCCCTAGGTCAGCATCTTCTATGGTAAGGTGTTTAGAAGGCTTCAAAACCACACAATGCAAGAGTTTCATCAGTAACCAACTTCAACCAGTAACTTTCATTAAGGATCAATTTAAAATACAGTTCCAAAATGAAATTTAAACGTAGTATTGTTTATATCTCTTATCGATATCGACTATAATTTATGTGTAAAAGATACCAGACGGCAAAAAAAAATTCTGCTTCACTGTCCAATGTCCATCTATGATGCAAATTTCGACCATTTCACGGAATTCAAAACAAAATTATATTATCATAAATATTGATCAACATATTACAAATGCAATGAGTGGCAACAAAGTTTACTTTAATTTGACTAATACCCGTTTTAGAGAAAACAGAGATTTTTATTTACAAATTCGCAACTATCTGCGGGTGTTAGATGAAACAGATACATTTAGGAGTAATACAGTGCCACTAAGTCAATGATTCAGTAAGTTGTTTTTAGTAAGTTTATTATTATTTTAAAATATATTTGGGCTTTATATTCGTATCGTCTGAATCCTGCAAGACATTAATGTGAATTTTGATCGAGTCCTCTCAACCCGTCTAATTGAGATCTCGCGTGTCCAAAATCAAGCTGGCTGGCTTGCACCTAGGACAACGCATCAGCATTGCCATTCAATGTAGAAAAGCTGCCAGCATTTTGGGCACGCTCCCTCCCCACCGACAGCGATCTGAAATCTATTTTTTACTTATAGATGAAGTTATTTTTCAAGTATAGTTATATTTATAGTATAATTTAATTTGAATTTAAAATAAAATTGATGCATACATCCACAGAGTACATTAATATAATAGAAGACTTAGATCTCTTATATTTTCATTGAAATACGTTGAGCTATTTCAGAACTTATTCGAGACAAACGTTTAGATAAAGGAACATTTTGAAAAAGTCACATTATAAGGCACGGCAAAGTATTTGGCGTTTATTTTTAGCCGACTTCAAAAAGGAGGAGGTTATCAATTTGATTGTTTTTTTTTGTATGTACACCGATTACGCTGAGATTTATGATGTTTCATGTGGAATAGTTGCCATTTGGTCCCCTAAAAATTTAACATAGCTTGGCCCAGTAGTTTTAATTTTATGAACATTTTTTATGAAAAAAAATTCCGTTCCGTATGTACACCGATTACGCTGAGAGTTATGATCCAATTTACGTGATTCTTCTTTAGTTTGATGCGGAATAGTTTCCATTTGGTCCCCTAAAAATTTAACATAGTTTGGCTCCGTAGTTTTTATTTTATGAAGATTTTTTTATGAATTTTTTTCCGTTCCCGTTTCTTGGTACCTATATTTTTTAAGGCGCGCAGCACCTTTCGTAGACCTACCTATAGCTAGACACTAAAAAGTAACAAATAAGAAAAAACTTCGTTTAAAAAAACCGACTTCAAAAACTAAAAAGTATAAAATAACTTATTTCTAAAGCTATTTTCAATTATAATATTTTATTTTTAATATATATTATCTAAAACATCTTGAAGTCGGTGCTAAATAAAACATAAAAATGACTTTATTTTGAAAATTACTAAGCACCGACTTTAAGATGTTTTAGATATTAAGATATGATAATTAAAAATAGCTTTAGAAATAAGTTATTTTATACTTTTTAGTTTTTGAAGTCGGTTTTTTTTAAACGAAGTTTTGCAAATCATAGATACTTCAATTTTATTTATTGGTACATTTAGATTTTTGTTAGTTTAATTTACCAACTCTCATGGGCGTTAGTAAGTAAGTTTCTTAGGGTATGGTAGTCAGATTTGCAAACGTAACCATCGTGTAATATTGGTATGTTTGTCTATATGTGTCCATTTTCTTTAAAAACACCAATTATGTTGTGACATGGTAAAAGAGGAAAAATTTAAGCTGGCGCTATTCATGTAACAGAGAGTTGGAAATGTTGTTTTACGTATAGGTATAGTCCGCTAGGGTAGCGGTCGACATATCTTTAAAAAAATGTATATGTGCAATTCATATACGACGGAACTGAAACTTCAGAAAAGTAGCTTACGAAAGAGTAAGATAAATATAGAGTATAATTACCTTATAATTATCCTATCACTCTAATTAGGATCATTAATAAGGTTTATTATTTCTATAATATTTTTATCAAGCTTAAAAATTATTTTATATTTTAATGCAAAATATTACGTTTCATTACATATTTAATATATATTATAACACATATTCACATTCCATGATTTCACTTTGAACAAATGACACGAGAATCTTATGATAACTAAAATAAGAAACAAATGCTCTAGTTTGATTTAAGAACTTCAAAATATTTCAAACTCTATCTATATGAGCACTGTTTAAATCATTATTAAAGTCACAGCGCCACGCTTTTTCGTTCCCATCGAAAGTATTCACTACCGTGGTTAAAGAAGTTTCACTTCAAAAACTTTACGATGTCTTGAACGACTTTTGTGTTTAAAACAACAGGTGGCAAGATATTTTCTTACAAAGTCAAAAAATTGTACCCCTTTCTTATCCTTAAATTATAAAGTGACAATATGAAAATAAACACAGTAGACAGTAAAAAATACTTTAAAAGAAAATTGGTGTGTGTGCGAGGAATCCGAAAGTAAAAAAAAAACCCGGATATTCCGTATACACGAAGCCGCTGAAGATAATAGTATGATAATATGAACATTTACACAACAACTGAAGGTAACAAAATTATTGTTACCTTCAGTTGTTGTGTAAATGTTTGTTGAATAATAATAAATAAGTACAGAAATTAGATAGGCTCACTCAAACTCATGCCCAAACATTATGTCCGCTTCAGAAATATATATCTTGCACATATCTTGAAACCAGCTCAATTAATCACGCTCACCAAATTCAGTACTTTTCGGGGCGGCCGCAATTTAATATAAGTTCATCCATTATTTCATACATGTCTGGTGTCTTAACACCGCAAACGAATCCGACGACAAAAAATAGCGGCATCTTCCATGAACCAAAGAGAAATTGGGGGGACAGAGATAGATATACATACATACTAGTATACAAAAAGAGAAAGAAATATGTATGTATCAAGAAAGTGTGTGTGAAGTTGTGAAGTTTGAACAAGAGATGGTAGTACCGTGACTTAAAAATCATTGTTCAGCATTAAATAATAAACAATTGGTTTAAAGAAGATCTGTTGATTAGGAAGTATTTTGGAATGAATGGCTAAAAAGTACATATCGCACGCTTAAGCATGAACATCAGTATGATTACATTCATTATTACAATGCCTTCCTAATGGATATTTCTGAGACTTTTAAACCAGGATTCGCGCTGTTATATATTACACGTATTTCCATGTTTTATGATAGATGGTATTTATTAATAGGTCGATTTGGCAAAATTTTGGATAGTATCAATATTTATTGGATTAAACGTGCAATATTCAAATGAAAGTACATGCAAGTTCGTAGCAAGTAAATATCTATCGCCTCTACCTACCCTTATCTAAAACAGGTAAATTGTTGTGACGTACAGACAGACAGACGTGAATGCTTTTAGATCAAACAGACTATGATACCCAATGTCGTTTAGCATATAAACAGTGTTCAGAGTATAAAATATATAAAAGGTGGACATTTTGGTGACTTAAATTAATGTGAAATTGATATTCATGAAAACCAGAAAAGGGCCATTCATAAATTACGTCACACGTTAAGGGAGGGAGGGGATTGACGAAGTGTGACATTGTATAATAAGGGGTGGGACGGGTTCATTTCGTGACCTCACATCTCAAAATCAATTTAAGTTTTAAAACACGAAATTCGAACTATTAACGAAAACCTTCAAAATATTTCCAACTCTATCTATATGAGTAGGTATAGTGTTTAAATTATTAAAAAATATTTAAATGAAAATAAAACTAGTTACAGTACTGCTATTTTAATTTAATAATTTCTTGATGTAAAATTGCAAAATATGTGATGTCACACTAGGTAGAGACGAATCTCACGCGTGTTACCAGCTGTGACAAGGACGAGGGAGTTGTCAAAAATCATGAAATTCGTGTGACGTAATTTGTGGATGGCCCCAAACTGATATAAATATTTATCATTTGGCGGAAACTTGAAGATCGATTATACGTTACTATGCGGTTTTATTATTAAAAAATGTATATGTCGGGGTCGTATTTGTTATTATACAGTAACCATATGACGGAAGTAGTCAATAACCGGGTATAGTGTATTATTTTATGAAGTGAACGGATGTCGGAAGTCATATAAGGTAAGCGTCCACATGTCCGCATCGTAAGCATCGAACGCATCGCTTCCAACGGATTAGTTTTTCACAATGCGACCACTGCATCGGCAGCAATCAAATTTGCCGACGCAACCACCAGTAATCAGATTGCCGATGCCTCTTTCAATCGGATTTTTGTAGTGAGCGTACGTTCGGAAAGTGTTTGTGAGATAATGGGGTAAAGCGAAGAAGAGCAATTTATCTTAATTGCTTGTTTGATAGCAGAAGAGGAAGAAATGCTAAAAAATCCCAGTGATGTCATCGGTACGCATCGCAAAAGTTGCCCCTCGGAGCACAGGGGTCGGCATTGCCGATGAGCACATTCGTGCGCTCCGTCTGATGCGGATCAGTGGACGCACTTCTGTTAATTTCTATACATAAAATACTACGATCTGTTTGATACGATGCGTCCGAAGCTTACGATGCCGGGCACATAGACGCTAAGCTATAAAGGTAACATGCTAACACTACTGACATGGAAGAAGAATAACACTATCCAAAATTTTGCCAAATCGACTTCTTAATGCCATCTATTGTAAAACATGGAAATACGTGTAATAGCGCTAATCCTGGTTTAAAGTAACAAAAATATTCACTAGAAGGCATTGTAATAATGTTGATATTCATGCTTAAACAATAACCGTTTTCTGGCTATCCTGTAACATTCATTTCTTTGGATAGTGTCAGTATTAGATTAAGCGTGCGATATTTGTTTATCTACCGCTCCATTGCCACTTCTTGCTTGCTACCGTTGAAGAGGACTTTACGTAAATGAGAGGTAAAAGACTTGCACATTGCAAGTCGCGATCGGGCAAGACGAATGTTCAAAAGCTACATAAGACGTATTTTTAAATAATATTGGTACCTCAGTTATTTATATTCTATGTCATTAAGGACCGCTTCCTATATCTTACCGAACGTTCATTTGCCTTACTATCGATTAAAATTGGACATAGACAAAGCTCCACAATTCAACCGACGGTAGAGCAAGTGAATAAATAAAAAATATAGGAACCGGCCATAAGAAAATTTGTTAATTAGTTTTGAAAATTAGCAGATCAATCATGGTATGTATAGGTGAGGGGATCGATTTTCGTCCGTTAACCCCTGAGTAAAAACAGCCCTACAGCCAGTAAGTGTGCGTCCTGAGTGACGGCGTACTGTGCAGGCAGAATGAAGAGCGCATTAAACAAATGTTCGACATGTTTGAATTTGTCCGGAGTGTGACCGGGCGTGCACATTTTAAATGTTATGTAAAATGTATTGTGTAAATCCGCTTCGCAATCCGCCATACGCGGTGCATCATCACTCAGGACGCACATTAAATGTAGTCCCCTCCAACTTTTGAAGTGCGTAGAGTAAAAATTTGAAAAAAATGATACGTTAGCAATAGAAAAATACTTTAGGGAAAATTTTCTCGAACATAACATTGAGTTATATGTACTACGTACTACAGAGGCTATTCAAAACAAAAAAATCGTAGTTAATGAAAGCGGACTGCGCAGAGCGAGCGTGCCGTGTGCGTACTCATGTATTTGCTGCAGCGCTATAATGCCTTCTAACTAAAGTATTAAAACATACAGCGCTAGATCGTATCGTAGTGTGATAAGATTTCGTCTTAATAGATTTTACACTGCAGAAGTGATGTGTCACAGCTTTTGTACCTACAAAACGTCAATTCAAACTTTATTTCAAAATGTATTAATAGGTAGTTAAATAAATAAAGAAATGGTAAAGTATAAAAGATTAACGGTTCCGGGAGACGCTGTCCTGACCTGTAAAAAAAATCTAGAACCCGATTCAAGCACCACCTGCTAGATTTTTATTTACCAGGTCTAATTGTGAATATAAACCATCCCGGAACCCACTCAAACACTAATTATTTTTACAGCTTGGGTTACAGTATTGAAGTTTTAGTAAGGATCCCTATTTTTTCTAGTAATATATATAGCCTATTTTAATGTAGGATAATGTAGCATTCTAATGGTGAAAGAATTTTTGAAATCGGTTTAGTAATTGAGTTTATTCGTTACAAATATACAAGAACGGGGACGCGGGGACGCGGGGACGCGGCGACGCTGAGACGCGGGGACACGGGTACGCGGGAACGCAGGGACGCAGAAGTACTTAAATACATTAACAATAGTTTAATATCATAATAAATAAAAAATCAAATAAATTAGTACATTAAGGGATTAAGTGTGCGCTTTAACGTCCATAAGTGCCACTTCAGTAAAAATATAGTCATTAATGAATACCTCAGTTTCCTTAAAATATTTATAATTGTTATTCTATGAAATTTGCCTGGACATGGCCGCTGCGGTGACGAGTTGAGACTAGTTAAATTGATAAAATTTGATTAAATTGTGATGTTTTATCGAGAATACGACAAACTTACCGATGACAAGTCACTCCTTGAGTGGTTTAAACAGTACCTTAGTACACATGAAGACATTTTTAAGTTACTTTTCACTCAAACAGGTATAGTATAGACAGCCCGGCGCAGATTGAACGAGTCCATAGTCCATCCATGGACCATAACGAGTGCTCAAATAAACTAGTTATAGATAACTTCTCTAGTACGCAGTACATTATACTTCAATGGAACATAATCCGTTTAGTAGTTTTTGAGATATCGAATGTTTTTTAATATTTTTTTTAGGGTTCCGTGACCATATATGAAAAACTAAACAGTTGATTTTTGAAAACTCTACGGAACTCTTTATTGTGCGAACACTGGGGCGCACTTGGACGCATTTTAAATTATTATTTACCGAACATTCATTATTGTTAAATATTTATTAAATATCTATTGAATTTATTTAAGATTTTAATTTAAAAATTTACTATTTAAATTAAAGTAATCTTAAATATCAACATGTCTCTTTTAAAAATGTATAATATAATATAATACACTAAGAAATTCCCGCTACTTCGTCCACGCTCGACTTGAATTCCCGCCGGCTTTCCGGGACACAAGACACAAAGTACCGTAGCATTTATAAAAAAGGTAAACTATCGTTTTAGTTGAAACTGTGGCGGAATAAGCTAATTTTTATGCACCCGAACAAGTTCAAACGGCTCGCAGTAAAATTCCCGCTCGATTCCCGGGATATAAAAAATATCACACATTTTATAACATAAAATCGTTTTTTATATCTGGTCATTTTAAATAATTCCCAGAAAAAAACCTGCGGCATTCCAGAATAAAAAGTAGTGCAGTGTTTAAGTCTAAGAATTAGCTGTCGATCAGCAAAAACCGCATCGAAATCAGCCGAGTAATTTTTACGTAAATCCCGAACAAATAGACAAATCGACCAACAGACAAAAATCTAAAAAAAATGCATCGTGTTCTCCATCGTTTATATAGTTTATTCCAGTTGTTTTTTTTAATAGTTAAGGTACAGACACGGCATGTTTGAATTTTATAATAATATAGATATATTATATTATATTGTTATAGATAATACACTTTAAAAGTGAAGTGTAGTGTAGTGTGATAACACTTTGAAAGTGTTTAAGCAACGTTTAAATTGATATTCTTGTTTTAACCCATATGATTTAATTTCTAATCAATAATTTATTGGTATACTTACTATTTTGGAGAAATACAATAATTATAAATATAAGTTTATACGTGCTTAGTAGAAACTAAATACAGAATTGTGATAATTGATAAACTGTTATTTATCTATTTTAGAAAATCAGAAATGAATCTACGGGTGTCTTGGAAATTTAGGCAGTTCTCGCAAGTATGTGTAGTAGATATACAAGACTGTATATGTTGCAGTGTTAGGCGCATGATATCTTTAATATTTTATTACAAGAATTTTATTAAATATCATAGTTGTTTTCTTTATCGGTAAATCAGGATACTTATCAGGCATGGGCGCTTTGATAAGTATGTGTACCGTATAGCGGGGCGGAAGCAGACGCGTGAGTGCCACGAATGCGGCGCACCCCTGAATACGGCCCTCCATAACCTTACGGAGTGCGCCGCCTGGGGACAACAGAGGTCCCAAATGGAAAATGTTGTCGGTCCGGTAAGGTGAAAGCCTCTGGAGGGATGGGTGAAAGCCATGCTCATCAGCCAAAAGTGCCCCCCTGTTGTCAAAGAGGGTGTTCTCCTCCGTAGGACATCCTGGACTCGTCAGAAAAGCGTTGGGGTGTCACAGATGCAGTACCTATTGGTCTAGTTCCTGCGGCGTCCCGTAAAAGCGTGTGAGTTAGGGGCGCCGGTTTAGATTTATTGGGTAGTTTGACGGCTGCCATTCCCGTTGGCCTGCGCTCGGAGGTTACTACGAGCATATGGCCGTTCACAAAAAAAAGGATATTATCTGATCCTACCAAGATTTGCGCTGTTGGTCGTGCTGTTTTCCCAAGTCTGGCCTAAAGTGCATAACAAATACACCAAGGAGCTTTAGTGGATATTTTGACTTCTTGGCCGACGAATTCTAGTCTCCTAACGGTACAGTGGGCAAATTGTAAATTGATTTACTCCTCTTTAAAAACAGGAAATGAATCGATAACTTTAAAAATATATTATTTTTATTAAGTAGAAGTGTTAAAAATTGTATAGTTTCGCACCTTTAACCTACCGATTTTCCACTTAAAAAGTCAGACAGCGTATAAACGCTGTCTGCGTTTTAAAAAATATTTCGTCAATATGTAACGTTAAAACTAGAACAGAATGCCTAACACTTGTCCACCTGGTCAATGATTTCTAAAGTGAATATGAGAAACCATGTTCATGAATATTTATTGATAACACAGATGTAGCAAAAATAGTAATTTTTTATTAAAATAAATGTGTAGTAAATTAAAATGTTGCAATTATGTGTTCTGTTTTTTTAAATCGAATGTATAAAATCTTGACCTACCCAAACTTCCATGTGGAAAAAAGCTATATTTTATACGATTAGGTAGGTCAAGACCAAAATGCATACACACCTGTTGGTATTCATTTATTATCAGTGGAGAACAGTCAGTCTACCTGAAATGTTTTTTTAAGGTGGATTGCTAATTTCCACATTTCTGTACGCTCAATGTGCTGATTTCCTCACAATATTTTTCTTCAACGTCAGTAAGTGGCAATAGGATTTAGATTTTAGACACGTATTACAATAAATTATAATATTATCTATAATATTATAACATTCTAAATATGATGTGTCTGTACATCTAAGCTATTAAAAAAGCAACTGGAATACATACTATATATATAAACGATGAAGAAAACGATGCAATTTTCTTTTTAGATTTCTTGTCTGTTTGTTCGTTTGTTTGGGATTTACCTAAAAACTACTGGGCCGATTTCGATGTGGGTTTCGCTGATCGACGGCTAGTTTTTAGACCTTAAATCTGTGCTACTTTTTATCCTGGGAACTCCGCGGGAAATTTTCTGGAAATTATTAAAAATGGCCAGATTAAAAAATAATATTCGAATTCCAAAATTATTTTTTCACTGATCGATAGCAAATTATAAGTTAGATACTTATGATTCAAAAAAGTGTGATATTTTTATCTCGGTAATTCCGCGGGAATTTCAAGTCAAATGTAGACGAAGTCGTGGGCATATCCTAGTTTATATTAAAAGAATAGGCGCTAAAATAATATCTGAAAAACGTAGTGAACGAATTTAAATCTAACTCGACACATAACTAGGTTATACCTGAGTCAATACAGCTAAAATGGTGGCATTGCGCTTGCCTTTTTTCCGTACTTTACTACCGTTGCAAATTTACTAACAGATAGGTCGTCATCATTGGGACGCGAAAGTTTCACTGGCACAGCCAGTACATACATACATATACATATATATATATATATTCATAATACCATAGCGACGTCGTTCAGTTTTCTATATGTTTATATAGCTACATCAATAAGAATTTGATCATGTCGACGATCACGAAATTACAGACAGTTTAGAATCTCTCAGCCTTAGAGACGTCAGCGCTCTAAGCGTGTTCTATCGTCTATACAACGTCGCCATTCTTTCATCTCACCACTGGCCGGCGATTAGGAGTTCATCCACACTTCCTAGACACTTGGAAGTTCTCCACTGGACGTGGCACACGCTCTTTCATGCCATATGTGTGCAAGTTATGGAATGAACTGCCTCCCGCGGCTTTTCCAGAGCGCTACAATATGGAGCTCTTCAAAAAAGGTGTAGACAGATACTTAAAGTCTCAACAAGATAAGCATTTTAATATTTTTAGGGCAGGACAACATCAGCCGGGCCAACTAGTTTATTAATAAAAATTGTTGTTCTATATGTAATTTAGATTATAAGAAGATTTACGCCATCTAGTGGCTTATTATATTTATACATCAATTTTTACGAAGGTTGTATAGGTATTGAATGTTGACTCAATTGGTCAATTATAGCTGCGAATGTTAACGTGTTGCAGCACCATCTAGTATCGAGTTACCATTAAGTGGACAGCATGAAAACCTGAATTAAAAACGGTATTTAAGCTCAGATACGTACCAGCATAAACTAACCTACAGAGAATACTTGAACACGTAATTTTGTAATGCATAAACTTTATATAAAAAACTTAGGAAGTTAAATATTAAACAGTAGGTACAGTAACCATATACTAAACATATATCCCGAAAAATGGGATAGTTTTCGGAATAAAAATATATTTGTGTCTTTGTTTGTTATGTTTTTACGAAAAGACTACTGGATTGATTTGGCTGAAATTTGGTAAAAATGTAATTTTAATATCGGTGGTGGACATGGGATACTTTTTATCCCGGTTAATGGGATAGATTTTGAAATAAATTTATGTAAAGGTTATCCCAGAAACTAGGATAGGTTTTTTTGTGATTTCCCATTTTGGTTAATTTAGACATTTGGGTCTTTTTGGTAATTTTGGCGATTTCAGTGATTTTGGGTACTTCGGCACTTTTGGCATTTTTGGCATTTTGGTCAGTTTTGGCACTTTTGTTATTTTTGGCATTTGGCCTTTTCTGGCATTTTTGGCACTTTTTTATATTTGGCCTTTGGTCATTTTTCGCATATTTGGCACTCTTGGCACTTTTGGTATTTTTTTGTCATTTTGGCATATTTGGCACTCTTGGCACTTTGTCATTTTTAGCGCTCTTGGCACGTTTGGTATTTTTTGTCATTTTTGGCATATTTGGCACTCTGGGCACTTTTGGTATTTTTTCGTCATTTTGTTCATTTTTGGCACTCTTGGCATTTTATAATTTTGGTCCTTTTTGGCTCTTTTGTTTTTTTTATCATTTATGTAGTTCGCAGATAGATGGCACGGGAGATAGAAAAATAAAACTAGAACGGGTTGAAATAGGGGATGAAAGTTTGTATGGGAGACCAATCATTTTTCAAGTTTAGAAGATATAATAATTCATCATCTGTAAAAAAAATGCGATAGTAATTCGATCTGTCTATCTCTTAAGCTCTCACGGAAAAACTACTGAAGTACTGGATCGGTTTTGGAGCAATTTTGTACATATGTAATTTTAATACCAAAAATGGACGTAGATACTTTTCATCCTGGGAGATGGATAGTTTGCGATATAAAATAAAGTAAATTTTCAGGGGGCAAATAGTACTAACATAAAATTTAAAACAATCTAACGTGTAGGTATAAACGCCTGCTCTTTTCAAGAGAAACAAGAGGTACGCACCAGAGCTTGACCAGCGGCGTAGCCGCGGGATAAACTCTAGCATTTATATATATATTTATATATATGTGTGTGTGTGTGTGTGTGTGTGTGTGTGTGTGCTCCAGTGACCCTTCAGCTACTGGAAATATTTGCTATACTTAAAAAGAATTTTAAACCTCCATCATCCTTAATAGGGTACATTATAGAGTTGACAGTAAAGTACTCTTTGATTTATGATATTTTAAAAATAAGATAATGTCGAATATAGTGTTTTAGCACCCACTCTCTTATACGAAAATAATTTTAGAATATATTGTATTATAACATATAATATAAAATACCGCCCTTAAAACCGTTAAAACGTAGACTTATTACATACCCCACACCTTCAAAAACTGGGTGAAATCTTTAAAGCTCTGTAAATAAATGATTACGCTAATAGATATGATATTGTTTCTTTTATTATTTGGAATAAATTATATTATATTGTTCCTATACTAAAAAAAACCCCAGAAACCGAATATGCAAATGAATCTGATTTTACATAAAATATGTGATTAAGCTTAGCCCAATAACCTACATTGAAAATTGGTGTTACATCACATTGTAAAGGTGTCAGAGAAAAACGAGTTTCTAAATCAGAAACTTAATTATGTTCAAGTTTCGTTTCGTCTGATTTAAATATTATGTAACATGTTTATTTGTTATAATCGAATTAATTCGATTTCTTTTTTTAACATTCATCCTTGTATAATTGGGTAATGAATACAGCAGCATAAACTACTTATTGGTGTAATGTAGTTATGATTAACTATGATCAGTTTCTTTGATTTTAGGCCAGAGGTAATTAATTATTAATTCACTTTAAGCGAATAAGTAATAGCTCCAATTTACAAAAATAATACTCGTGTATAAACGAAAGCTTGAGATCTTAATTGATATAATTAATCATAATTCGAAACCCTTGATCTTAATGTATATTATGTCAAGCATGAGCAACGGTCATGCGTGTTGTCTTTAGATTGAAGTTTTAGGCTCTTTTAAAATTATTCATCTATACAGTCTTATATATAAAAACCAATTGATGTACGTTAGTCCTGCTAAAACTCAAGAACGGCTGGACTGATTTGGCTAATTTTGATTTTTAATTGGGCTAATTTTTATTTTGAATTATTTGTGGAAGTCCAGGGAAGGTTTAAAAGGTGAGTAAATATGATAAAAAATTATTCTGAGGCGTTACGAAGTTTAAAATAAAAATCACGCGACATTTGAATTTCATAGAATTTCTTGTCATTTTGTGCATCACTTCAAGAATATGGGTCGAAATTGAACAATTTATATGTTTATATCAAACACAAACTTGAAAATCGCTGCTAGAGATCGAACACAGTAAGCCGAAATTCAGTACACTTTTCAGGTTGACCTACATCTCATAGTGGTCTGCAGTTAGCAGAAAATAATTACAGGTAACAGTAGCAAAGAATTAAAAAAGCCGATTATTAATTTATTATATTTACTATACATTCTATTTATAACTATTTTTATTATATACAACTAATGACTAATCAGTATTTACATTACTATTGACTATTTGGCACTATCACTGCTACGATTATAATTTACAACTGTTTTACCAACAGCAGTGCTTTTTCTTATAGTGCGTGACGTGTTTGATAATGTGGATGGGGTAAGGTTTCCATACGGCTACGGGGACCTCAATGTGCTTCTCAATGGGTACGTGTACCTTCCTGATCACCTCATAGGGCCTTTCCACAGGAACAGGCACCTTCCTGATGACCTCGAAAGGTACTTGTCGTACAACTTCAACAGGCACAGGCCTCTCAACTTCAACGTGTTGGGTTTTGATAACTGGATAAGGCACATGCTTTACAACATCAACGTGAACAGGGTAGGGCTGGGGCACTGGCACCTTGACTTCATGAGGAACGGGCACTGGCACCGGGTGTGGTACAGCAAGCTTGATGTGACGAGTGATCTCAATGGGAATGCGGCGGATGATATTCTGGATCACAGACTGTAGCTCATATTTGGTGTGACCATGGTGAGGGTGACCCACAGTGACGGCAGTACCAATTACTCTTGGAGCCCCAACATTCGCTGTCGCTCCAATTTCAGCATGGCCTCCAGATCCAACAATAACATCACTGTGGCCATCGATACCAGGTCCAGAGGCAACAGCAACACCTGCATCAGCGATTGATCCAGAGCCAGAAGCAATAGGGCCATGTCCGTTTAGTAGTCCAGGGCCACTAACAATATGCCCTTGATCGTGGGCAACACCGTGATCCGCGTATGCACCGATATAACCGCTGGCGTATGAACCGGGGCCACCAGCAAAAATGCCATGTCCAGCTCCGTGGTGATGACCTTCAACGATATTCTCTGCTATATGACCATGCGCATGTGCAAATGTATGACTATGGATTGCAGGAGGGCCGTAGGCTTGTGATGGTGGACCATAGGATGCGGATGGAGCATTTAAAGCAGATGAAATATACGTGTCATCGTGTGACAAGATTCCTCCAGCTTGGGAGCTATAAATCAGCGCTGATAAGAAGAACAACTTCATCTGAAACAGAACGAATTAAATAGTTCAGTATTTACTTTGACGGGTGAGTTATTTAACAAAAATTCATTTGAGACAGTTTACAGAATATTCAAAAATTCAGCTTGTGTTTATGTCTGCTACTGTCAATATCCGATGTGAAGTGAAACCTTTACAATTTAAAAATAGTACAAGATGACTTCGAAGACTGGCCGTTGTTTTAGTCTTTAGAACGAACACTACATTCTTACTGTTTAATGTTCAAATCAGTTTTAGGTCATAAGTTAAGATACTAGTTATAAGTTCATATTATAACTTACAACAAACGCCATGGCTTTTAGCTAAACGCCTGGAAGCCAGTCCAAGTAAGCTGTTGTCTGTTAGAAGTTCTGGTGGTTTGTGTATCAACAACGTAACAACATCAGATATTTATACAAGTCGTAGTTTCGTACACCGCCCATGAATAAATTATGGCGTAGATCCGAAGTGATGCCTTCGTTAATACGTCATCGGTGGCCAAAAATTGTATTAAATTATGCTAATACTTGCTACTGATTTCCGATATTGTGTAATTTTAACCTAATAATTAAACCGAGGACTAGATTGTCACTTTCTCGTCATTACACATCCTTGTCATTATTGTAGATGAAACACTATTGTTTACGTTTAAAGCCGATATTTGCTTGACAAAACGAGATAGTATAATATATTGTTTTCAGATATATGATTAGATGAAACAAACGGAGGTCATTTTCTTTTTTTCTCATTTATTAAAAAAAACCAACAACTATATGTATATAGATAACATTACAAATATATTTTCTAATACGTTATTCACAAATTACGAAGTATGTAATAAATAAGAATATTTTTTATTATTAATAATAAAGTTTGCATACATCCCGCTAATAAGTTTATTGTAATAATGTACTATATGTAACTAACAGCGTATTACATATATACTTACTTTGATTAGGATCGTGACATAAATAGGTCAATATATTTTTATAACTTTTAAGTCCTTACAATACTGATAACGTTATAAAACTGTAATAATATCAATGTTGAAATAATTTACTATTGATTATTTTTTACTGTACACATTGTAAGCTTGGTATTATTGACAAAAAATATATAAACACACCTTTGTTTTTTTACAATTATAGCATAACACTCAATAAATTTTATTGGAAGATGATCGGAAATATAACACTAGTTCGGGTTTTTCACAGATATTATATAAGGTTGAATCACGTCCAAAAATGATCATTTCTTGTAAAGCAGCATTCGCGTCGAAACCTTATAATTAATTTTCACAAAAAACAAAAGTTTTCTTCAGCATTTCAATATTTATCAAATTATAGATAACACTTACTTCTATTCTATTCTTCATCAAAACAGACAGACAGAAGAAATATCGTAATTAGTATAGATTTACAATATATCTTATATCTATCTATACTATAATAAATCTGTAAATGGTTCGAGTTTGTACAAAGCGTTTAAAATGTGAAAAATATCAGGGAGGCGCTAATTCGGCTGCTGGTACGAATCCGAAAATATAATTTTTAGAATTTTTGTCTGTCCGTTTGTCTTTCACTCTGTGTGTCTGTTAGAGCATCGCGTGAAAACTACTGAACGGATTTAAATAGAACTTGACCAGAGCTGGCTTATATCCCGAATCAACACTTAGGACACTTTTTATGGCAATAAATGATGTCGTTTCCATAGAATAAACAGATTACCTAAATCGATGACGCTGCAAATTGCAATCGCGTTTTTTAAATTCACTAACAAATACCTACGTTATCATAAACAACATGTCATTCGTTGTATTACTTCAAATCAGGTTGGCTTCGACTCATTTCTATGTTTTGATGGGCACCTGTTTTAGACTATATGGACTTAGTTTGTTATTGTAGTGAATTGAACAAGAAACAGTAAAGTTTTAGGTCTGATATATATAAAACCTAATTTACTTTTTATGCAAGTAACATAAAACTACTATCTACAATAGATAGTAGACTTATAGTTTAGAGCAGTATTAGGCTTTAATTTTTTCGTCAATAACATAGTATGAAATAATCTAAGGTTTACGTCTTTTTTGGATTTCTTTATCTTCTTCTTAGAATTTTGAGAGTTTTCTTAATGATCGTAATTGGGTATATGACACATATTACAAAAATTCTAAAATAGTATTCGTATAAAATGCAGGCGTCAAAATACCTTGTTAACATCTGACTTTCAACAGTTAATTATAGAAGTCATTTTAATTATAGTTTAAACTTAATTAATAAGCTATTTGACTTGTTAAAATTGTGAAGTTATAAGCCAGTATTCTCATACAAAATCAAGGAGGCTATAACATTTTGTGCGATAATAAAAAGCGTCTAAGTTGATTCGAGTGTCAAATAGCCAATTATGCCGTTTTATGGGTACGAACACCTTAAATATAAAATAGAGTCCTTCATCAGAATGCATCATCACAGCATGGAAGAAGAATACTGAGGTTTGAAAGCGTCCTATAATGCATTCACATGGTGCCATAAGTCCGTTCTTGTTTTTATACAAAACTAGGATACGCTCGCGACTTCGTCCAGTCTTGGTGTGAAATTCCCGCGGGTTTCCCGGGATAAAAATCACATATTTTTATTGCATAAAATTTGCTATCGATTAGTGAAAAAATCGCATTGGACTTCGATTTTTTTTCAATCTGGCCAATTTAAATAATTCCCAAAAAATTCCCGCGGGTTCCCCTGGATAAAAAGTAGCGCAGATTTTAAGTATATGAATTTGCGTCGATCAGCGAAAACCGCATCGAAATCGGCCTAGTAGTTTTTAAGGATCTTAACAGTTCTTATTTAAGTAATTAGAGAGAGAGAGATAACACTTTATTGCACACCAAAATATACAATTACAAAAACAGACCATATTTACAATAATTTCTAGGCAATACAACAGGCGGCCTTATCGCTCAAAGCGATCTCTTCCAGGCAACCTAAATGAAACAAAAAAAATTGAATCAGGCGATATAGGTGGTGCAGGAAAAAGGAAAAAGATACATCAATACTTAGTAACAGTAATTAGTTTCTATTTCTTTCGTTAAATAGAGTAGGACGGGGATAGTAGAACATTTTTTCACTTAATCTGTGATAGCCCCTAAACGAGATGTCAGAACAGGTTATAACCGATCTTGATAAATAGGTATTTTAATTCTGCTTAAAAGTGTCCGTAGAAATTAATTTCCAATAATTAAGGTTTAAGAGCTACAGTCGTATATGTGAAGAATGTTAGACATGATCAACTTACCCCATTGGTTGGGTAAGTCGAGCACAGCTTTGCAATAAACCAGCTTAACATGTTCATCTTGACTACGTTCATAACTTGACAGAAGAACTCTTCTAAAAACACTTTTCTACTTTTTTTTATATATTCAAATATGATTGATACAGAATTCCTTGGCGGTAGAATTTATGCTGTTCTTCGTTCATGGCAGCCTTTGTTGTATTATTTAGCTGGGGAATAAAAACAGAAACTCCTATATTACTTTCTTTACATGTTTACATCTTAAAATTAAAAAAAACTTATCAAACTGTTTCAGTTTTAAGCCGTGAGATTAGTTAAACAACCATTGCTCAACTAGCCCCTGCAAAAAAAAACTAAAATAAAAATAAAGTTATAGAAAAACTGCTTTGAGGAAATTTA
Organism: Dendrolimus houi; assembly: GCA_039645545.1. NCBI lineage: Eukaryota > Metazoa > Arthropoda > Insecta > Lepidoptera > Lasiocampidae > Dendrolimus > Dendrolimus houi. Next base: position 15,484,375 of record CM077132.1, read on the forward strand.
AATATTTTTTTGATATTATAAATATAGTACATTTATAAAAGTGTAACACTTATTTCATAAAAAAGGGTCGATATTTGACGTGCATAGAATAAATTGATACCGAAAGAATAATTTTACTTTTTTGTTGCAAACCAAACAATCCGTATCTGTAATTCAATTGAGACGTCAGCGTGGACAGTCGTCTGATGAATTCTTCCCCTAGAGCCGCATCTTTTTTCTATTTGACAAATTTGTATAGGGTGTATAATTTCCGAGATATTTCGATTGACCAACTTACCTCTATGCTCAACAAGCCCCTCTCTACCCTACCCTACCTTTTATGTAATTTTGATAATTTTTAGTCTTATATTTTTATATTGTCCAGCACTCTCAACCCCTTTCAAATAAGGGGTCTATGGACCTATATATACCACTATTACAGAGTTTTATTATTATCATAGATATCGTAAACTTGTATCATAAATCACATTTATGTAGTGCAAACTTGACCATCCCATAGATGTCATAATAACAGGAAATATTAACACACATGTCAACAAAATCCCACCAGCCATAATATATATTTATGACTGCCATTAATATTGTGTAACTATGTCACACTATCCCTAAATTGGCCAATCGCATTTGTTATTATAATATGCTTACGTGGCCTTATGTTTCTACATGTTTCACCCGAGAAAAGGGTATTTACATTATAATTAAAACACTAGATTTCTTTGGTGTCTCTACCAAGTTCTACGTAGTCTTTACTAATATTTCGAGAGACATATCAGTTAATCAGGCAGTTAGGTACTTTTCATCGCAAAACCTCTCAGATATATATACCTGTATACCTTTTAACTTTAAGAATTGGGCAAATCCAAAGAGCGGGACAATAATAGGTTCCGCACAAATGACAACATCCACGTCCATTGATTTTGGAATTACGTTACGAAAGCAAAACAAGACATTTAATCGAAATACCCTATATCTCAGTAACTAGTGAAAGTATATTGTGCATTCTAATTTTCATTTTATTTTTCAAGCTCTGTTTTTCTGAAAAATATAATTTAGGAGTGGAAGGTTCTATGTATGTATCTTCTAGGTGAGCCTTTTCTATCCTAGACCGCGTCGTCACTCAACATCATGCCTTGTAGACAAGTAATATGTCATCTATCTATACTATAAAACATCTGTAAATGGTTCGAGTTCGTATATTACGTTTAAAAATGTGAAAAAAAAACAGAGGGGCTAATTCGGACCAGTAGATTAAAAAAAACAATTTTTAGAATTTCTATCTGGCTGTCTGTCTGTGAGAGCAGCACGTGAAAACTACTTAACGGGTTTAAATGAAACTCGACACAGAGCTAGCTCTATTATTTCTTATTGTTATCCTGGGGCGTAACTTAGGATACTTCTTATCCCAATAAATGGCGTCGTTTTCGTGGGATAGACGAAAATAGCGAAAAAGATGGCGCTGCAATCGCATCTTTTTTGGATACTACTGAACCTACACGAATGGAACTCGGCACTGAGGCGGCTTGTATCCTAAGTTAACACTTACTATACTTTTTATCCCAATAAATGAAGTCTTTTCCTTATGATAGGTGCAAACGCGTTTTTTTTAAATCACTAACTACTACTAACTACATTGTCATAAACAACATGTCATTCATTGTATTACTTCAAATCAGGTTGACTTCGGCTCACCTCTATGTTTTGCTGGGTAATTGTATAGACTATAATATATGGACTCGGTTTGTTCGTTACTATTCTATGTAAAAAAACATAAAGTAGTAAAAGTAAAATAAAGCTAGTGCCTAGGGTTTACAACGCGGCGCAGCCGCCGGGTAAGCTCTAGTTCCTATATATTAGGTTGGGGAAAAAGTTTCTTCGAGTTTTATATAAAAATTCAAAAGGTTTTTTTATTAAGTTTATTTACATTTGACTAAAGTATGTAGGTGCCATTTTGTTGGATAACTTTTTGCCATCTTGTAGGTAGGGACATGATCCCATTGCTATAAAAATTTTGGGGCTTCTGATCAAAAACTGCGACAAGTGGTTTTGGCAGTCCTCTCGTGATGTTAACCTGACATTGCCTAAGGAATTCTGCAGAGACCGAAACAGATGAAAATCTGAAGGTTCAAGGTCAGGACTATACGGCGGATGCATGAACACCTCTCAGCAAAACTCTCGTAATTTTTGCTGAGTGGCTAAAAATGTGTGAGGTCTAGCGTTATCATGGTGAAAAACCACACCCCTTCTGTTGATTAATTCCGGCCGCTTTCTGTCAAATTTTTGCTTTAATCTCATCAGTTGTTCGCAGTACAGTTCAGAATCGATGGTCCCGCCTGGCGGTAACAGCTCATAATGAATAATGCCCTTCCAATCCCACCATACACACAGCATCACCTTGTTGCGAGTTAACCCGGGTTTCGCCACAGTCTGTGAAGCCTGACCGGCCTTTGACCACGATCTTTTTCGCACGTTCTTGTCGTACGTGATCCACTTTTTATCACCAGTTATCAGCTTCTTCAAAAATGGTTCGGTTTCATTACGTCGTAATAAAGAATCACAAATGAGTACACGGTTCATTAGATTTCTTTCAATGAGCTCATGAGGCACCCAAATATCAAGCTTTTTTGTGTACCCAGCTTTTTTCAAATGTACCAAAACCGTTTTGTGGTCAATTCCCAGTTCTCCAGCTACATCGTAACTACTAATATGCCGATCTTGCGCCACTTTTTCACAAAATGGCATCAATTTTGTCCGTAACAGGGCGACCAGAGCGACGTTCATCTTTGATACCAATATTTCCTGATTGAAAACGCTTAAACCAAATTTGCGCTACTCTCACAGATACTGCATTAGGTCCATAAACATCACAATTTTTTTTACTGCTTGTGTTGCATTTCTACTTTTTATGTAGTAAAATTTTAAAATGTATCGAATTTCTTCATTAGATTCACTCATTTTAACAATAAGAAAAACAAATGAAAACCATACATTTTCCTAATAAGAATTTGGAATTGTTTTCTTTAAAATTAAAACTTTTTAATGATACCAAAACCAGCCAGACACCAATGGTATAGCCAAAGAGATCTTATTACAAGTTCATACATACTATATGCGAAAAGACTTTTCCCCAACCTATTATTTTCATTCTAGTCGTTTAGCGCTAATGCCACTTGTCTACAGGGCTGGTGAGACAGCGGTCAAACGTGAACCTGTATGAATATTAAAAAAGCTCTACCATTTGGATTTTTCTTTAAATTTTGTACTTCATAGTTGAAGAGGTAAACGTGGAAGCGAATATCTCACCAACCATTGACTTTAATATTCAAATCTTTAAGGAACGCCTATGTAAAATTGTACAATAATTTTTCATGATCTGAGTAACGGTATCCTACATGATTGCGTAGACTGAAAAATATTTTTCCAACCCTCTGTCACATGCATGGTTCAGCTCTAATCTTTATTTTTTCGCGATTTCACTATACCATTGTGTAGTGTTACATGCAAATCACGTTTTTGCTCAATTTTATCAATGTAAACCGATGAGTTTCTAAAAATAGGTATGATTTATACATAGAAAGACGGACATGACAATTTTAAGAATAAATTTTTACTTATACCAAAATGGCTACGAAACATTAATTGCAATGCGGCTTTTTACTGCTTTGAAACCCAAAGTGACCGATAATCCCAATTCTTTTGCTTCCTTCCGGTTAAGCTTTGTCACTTGTTTTGCGTAATACTCATAAACTTAATGACTTGTTAATAAGACTTATTGATAATATGTTCTCATTACATATGTAATTTTAATATACTAACCGTATACCTGTTTGTACTGTTATGAATGAATATAATTTATTAATTTTGGAGCATGTTTTTACCACATACAAAACTTTTACACTTCTGAATTTTGTTTTATAATCAATCGATTTATATTCTTAGGCTTCTGTAGTCATTTTGGGAAAGATGGGACGCTTACAAAATCTTTTTATCCATCCGTCTGTCTGTCCGTTTTGGTCTACTTTTCTTAATGTCACTTAGGAGCCATCCACAAATTACATCAGACGAATTTCGTGATTTTTTGATAACTTCCCCGTCCTTATGTCACAACTGATCACATTCGCGAGACTCCTCCCTAGTGTGACATCACATATTTTGCAATATCACAACAAGACATTATTAAATCAAAAACAGCAGTTCCGTAATTTAGTTTTTTTTTCCATTTAAATTATTTTTACTAGTTTAAACACTACATTCACACAGATGTAGTTGGAAATATTTTCGTTAATAGTTCAAACTACGTGTTTCACAGCTTATTAATGTAGTAGATTTTAAAATGTGACGTCACGAAATTTAGGATCCCTCCCACCCCTTGCCACACAATGTCACACTTCGTCGTCCCCCTCGCCCCTTAATGTGTGACGTAATTTATGAATGGCCCCTTAGCTATATACAATATACATATTGATGACATTTGACAGGAAGATCTATTTTACATACAATAATAATAATGACATCCCATAACGTCCCATTGCCTGGCGCGGTCTTCTCCATTTATTGGGCAAATGCACAGTTTACTCACCACTCAAAGGCGGCGGTCTAAGGCGGATTGGCCGGTTCGACACATCGGTTATCTCGTTGTGCAGATTTCATCACGATAATTTCCTTCGCTATCAGCACGTGGTAATTGTAACAATATGCACTGCAGGTAGAAAACTGCTTGACAGGTGCATATTTTATTACACAGATCTTAAAAATCATAAAGATGTTCCTTATTTTTTTTGTGTAAATCATAAGTACGGTTTTTTTTATCGCAGGAGTTCAGCAGACAGGCAGACGGCCTACTTGATGGAAAGCTGTTACCATCGCCTATGGACATTTGCAACACCAAAGTTGCTACAAATGCACTGCTGCTCTCTGAAGGGAGACTGGAACCTGGTCACTAATGCCGGAACACAACTCAAGGTTCTTATGGCGACATACTTTAGACCAGGGGTGGTACCCATCCAGTCGGGCAAATGCCCTACCACCTGGTTGTGGGTTGTTTAGTCGCCTCTTACGACAGGCCGCCCGGCCGCAGGAAATTGTATTTTTTCTCCGTTCCTGCACGGATAAAAGGGTCATCACATAATGGTCATAAGTCATTCATATTTTGTTTTATATTTATTTTAAAAAACTGTTATATATTTAATAAATTACTCATACTTCATTCAGAGCCTATAAATCTGTGGAACACCGAAAACAAACCCAGATCACTGAACTTTTAAAAAATGTGTTACTATAACAACCAAGACAAGATTGCATCATCTACTTTTACGTAACCATAGGGAAAAATATTGAGTTGATTTCCAAATTAATTTCATAATTGGACCCTGCCTAATAATGTTCAAGATGTCACAACAAATCTTAAAGTTTCTAAACAAGTCAACTATCTATAATCATCATAAATTGAATAATATTAGGAATATACGTACAGGAATGTCTTTATTTGATCGAAATACGTTTCTGTTTCTGTAAAATATTTACTCACATATTCTATACACACAGTTGTTCTATTATGTACAGATATAAATAGAATATATCCCACAAAAAAGAGAAAAAATCTGTTTAGTTACGATCTGAACTCCATCAAAACAGAAAGCAGGCAAACATTATATGAGTAATACAATTATTATGTAATACTTTTGAAAAAAAATATTTCGCACGCGGCTGATAGTTTGCTTTTGGTATTAACGCGGTTAGATATATACCTATTATAAAACATATATATGTATTATATACATTGTGGTTATTAGGGCTCTAGTTCTCGAACTGGTCGTTCGTTTGCATGAGGCTAGTATAGTCTCGGTTAGTTTCAGCGAGAAAGACAAGATCATATTTCGAAAAGGTCTACGCCATTAAGATAATTTGAAATTAGAGATTATGTCAGTCATTAAATTCTTTCATTGGCTGGTCTTCGAAGCTTCGATTTTTTAGGTTTACTAAACGCTTCCTCTTCAATGTATTGGTAGCATTAAAAACGTGGTGTAATAATTAGGTTATAAGGATATCGAACATTTTGAAGACATACAAACGTATAAATTATTATGATCAAACGAATCTAACTAATTTGTAAGAGTACACCCATCCTAAGCTACGTCATCACTTAACATCAAGTGAGTCAGTTATTAAACGCGAATCTGTGAAGCCATAAACAAACTATTCAAGAGATGTGAAAGATTCTGACTCTGGTTCGTTTACCTCTGTAGAAAAATGCGCAAAGATCAGTTCTATGAAATGACAGACACTATTTCACAGACTATAGGGAACTTCAAACGCCATAGAATTGGATTTGTCAGAAACCGTAATATCTCCTACCCAGCCACAGTTATGAGTGCGTCTGCCCGTATTACGTCTCTCAAGACTTGAGAGACGTCTTGACGGCCTGATTATCGCAGCCGGGCTATCTAATGCGCGACCCCTTGATATGGTATGGCGATACTGATTGAAAACAGTTGATGACATTTATTCAAAACTTTATTTATTAATAGTCCAGGCCAACATCTTAACTGTACTGTACATTACAGACCTAGCTTTAATGTATGTTATTCGGTCTTTCCTTCCAGTTTCGCCTACGTAAACAAAGGTATCTTGAACTGCGATAACTTTCGCAAAATGTGATAAATTAGCAAATTTAAGTGGGAGCGAGCCAGTCACATATGTGAGAATCGATGGCCGATGAAGTACACAAGTCCTGTAGTGGAGACCGCGGTTTGCTAAATATAGTTAGTATATGAAACCCCCCGAGGACCCATGACCTGCGCATGGATGCCGATAAAGACTAGATGAGGAAAGTAAAGACTTGGGTATGTTGCGCTAACTCGAGCAATTGATTGCATTTGGATGATAACGGTAATTCTTGTAAATAACAAAATAGTACAGATAAATTATCTTCGAGACGTTTTTGCGTATGTAGTAGTGTACGGTCAGAGCACATAAATAAAGTAATACTTTTTCTATATTTTTATTATTCTATAGGCAGGACTTAACATGAAACTAATAATATTAAACAATATTAAAATAATAAATATCAATATTAAAGATAATTTTTAATACTAAATTTCTTCAACTCCAAACATTTCGTACTCATCCTCAGCCTCACTTTCATGCGATGAATCATTTGTCTTAATTCTAATTCGTTTTGCATTTTTCCATTCCCCTATAGTTATGCTATTAAATTTTTCCTCGGCTAATGTCATTATAGCATTCATTTTATTGTGACATTTTTTTGCAACATAAGTTTTCTCTATCCCCCACATATTTTCAATTGGTTTAAACTGATATGACCGTCAACGAGCACAGTATGATCGTGCTGCCGTAATATTTCGTCATCTTATAGTCTACAAATCTCGTCTTATTTTTCAGAATCAATTCATTAATTATTTATCAAACTGAAATCAAATAGTCACGCCTCACAACAATTAGTAATGTAAATAATTATTATTTATTTAACTTTCACCATCGACTTTTAATCAAAAGTCAAAGTAAATATATTTTCTTCTTCGAAATGTAACGAACCTCTTCTTGCTGATTGTACAAAGAAATTTAAATTTACAAGTTTAGAATTCCTGTAAATATACAAATACTTCTACAAACGCAAAAACTTCTCGAAGTAAACGATTGGTAAAGAATAACGACCGCGAAGTCAAAATTTTTATTTAAATGTGTATTTTTGGAGGGTTTTTTTTATTGGGAAAAACCCACATTCGTCTTCAATTTTTGATTTGTCATGTCACGAACTTTTTGAAATGAACTTCTTTTAAAATCATTGTGATTTGACAGTCGATGAAACGAAAACGCGACCCTAAAAAGAGATAAACACATAAATCTATAGGACTAAGGCTGCGAGACAATGAGATAAAATATATTATATTTAATAATTTAAACACTATGCATATACAGATAGAGTTGGAAATGTTTTGAAGTTTTTCGTTAATACTTCAAATTTTGCGAAAGCTTAAATGTGTTATTGTACTTTAAAAGTTCTAACTTTATTTGGATTGATATAACAGCTTCACTACTGTTTAGTATTTGACTTAAAACCCATACAAGTATTATGGTTTTTCTACCAAAGGTAAAATAAAAGATATAATAAGCTTAGCAACGCGGCTACTATCGACCTAGGACTATAATTACGTGCCCGGGCAGACGTTTCACCGAAACGGCGATAATTATGCGTTCAGCTTATTATGATTCTTGGAAATACTGCTACAATAGTAATTGATAAAAATACGATAGTGATATCAGTTTCCTATTGTCTCCTATTAACCACGTATCTATGCTAAGATAATGATGTAGATGTTATTAATGTTTATACTATTATTAAATAAATAACAAGTGTTTATTTAAATTATGATAAAATAACCTGTTTTTGATTTAATATTTATGGACCAAGGTCCCGCAACCTTTGTTGTGCTTATTTATTATTATTTGTCATTATAAGAGCTGAATGTCTCTGTTTATGTCCCCAATACAGGTAAAAGCGATCTCCGATTATGAAGTTTCGATCATGATGGAAATTGTCCCTAGATACTGATTTTTTACTTGCTTTAATTTACTTGAATACCTACTTCTTATATGTGAACAGGACAGTTTAGTTAAATTTTAAACTTATGGGGTAGTTAGTACATAGGTACTGTACGTAACAGTACCTAGTAGACATAGTCATGTACAGTAGCGCTCAAAAGTATTTTGACAAGACTAAATAATATCTTGAATTTGTGTACTTTTAATAAAATGCTTTTTCCATGTTAATATCTACAACATGCCTTGAAACTATCGGTAAAAATAAATTGTATTTTTTAAATTATTTTATCTATATTCTAAGAAACATGATCATACAGCGCTCAAAAGTTTTTTGACATATCAATGAACACGTTTTATTAATTTAATTATGACGATTTTCGGTCCTATTTATCAATATTTTGTTGCATATCCAATGTCCATTGATCTTTAAGGCAGTATAGTATTGTGCCGGTATTTAGTCTTCTAGCTTTTATAAATGATCTATGAGCACTCGGATTTTGAAGCCTCGTTACTTAAGTAATTTTGATAACTTAAGCGACGATCCAGTTCTTCCCAGAATCAAGATGTTAACAAATTTAGCTAATTTATCTGTAACTAGGTTTTTTATCTCAAAGATATATATAAAGATGAATAATGTAATATGTTTTATACAATAATTAATATATATATATATATATATATATATATATATATATATATATATATATATATATATATATATATATATATATATATATATATATATATATATATATATATATATATATAACATGCACCCTATACATATTTCCCAAGTCGTTGCCAAGAAATTACGCTGTTATGAATAAGATACAAAAACAACACCGAAGACAAATCTAGTTACACCCAGAGTAAAATAATTCGAGTTTTAGAATCACGAGATTCTAATGAACTAGGTGACTAAGCCTTTTTAACCACTGGACTATAAAGATGTGTTAAACTATAGTTTGTATAGAAATAAAGATTACCTATTCCATACATAAATGTTAACACACACCTAAAGGTTTGAAAGTTTAACATAATAAATATCATATCGTCATAATATTCTATTTTAATTATATATTTTTATAGATAGTTATGGATTTTTTTCTACGTACATTGCTAAACTATAATATTGTAAAATTCTAAACACGCCGTGTCTGTACATTGAAGGTATTAATAAAAAGCAACTGGAATAGACTATATAAACGATGGAGAACACGATGCAATTTTATTAGATTTTTTGTTTGGTTGTCGTTTTGTCTGTTTGTTCGGGATTCACGTAAAAACTACTGGGACGATTTTGATGTGGTTTTTGCTGATCGACAGTCAATTCTGAGACTTAAAATCTGCGCCACTTTTTATCCCGAATTTTTTTCTGGGAATTCTTTAAAATGGCCAGATTAAAAAACAATTCAAATTCCAATGTGTTTTTTTACTGATCGATATTTAATTTAATAAAAAAAGTGTGATGTTTTTATCCCGGGAATCTCGCAGGAATTTTCCCGGGAGCGGTTTGTAGTTGTGCATAAAAATTAGCGTATTCCGACACAGTTTTCTCTATAACGATAGATTACATTCTTTTTTCAAATGCTACTATATTTTGTGTCCCGGGAATCTCTCGGGAATTTCAACTCAAGCGTAGACGAAGTTGCGAGCATATCCTAGTGTTATATATTATTACGACTGTTCCTCGTATGCCTAGGAAGAGCCACCACTTGCCACTTTCTTGGCAATACACTTTTGGCCTCATGTTCATCTTTTTACTAATATGGAGGAAATGAAACAAATAAATCTTTGGATATGTTTATATAATTTTTTTTTATCCTAAATTAATATTTACAATACAAAAATCGAACACACATAAGGCGTATTCACCTAAATTAATGACTTAGTTATCACCCTAGACTGCAGCCTCTCGATGAGCCATCATATGATAAATACAACAGACCGGACTAGGTGACGAAATTACGTGACGAGACACTTGGTACTCCGACGGATTTGATTACAGTAAGTTACCACCCGTGCCAGCCGTGGCCGTGGTGGCTGTGATGATGATGATAATGAGCTTTGTGGTGAACAGTCTTCACAAGGGGAACAGGGTAAGTCTTGACAAAAGGTACAGGCACTTTCACCAGTTTGACAATTGGTACTTCTACGACTTTTTCAACAGGCACTGGGTGATCTACTGGTACCTCAACGACTTTTTCAACTGGGATTTTCACAATCTTCTCTACTGGGTATGGCACAGGCCTATCAATTTTGACGTGCTGAATCTTCACAACTGGCACGGGGATGTTTCTGACAACTGGCACTTGAACAGGGACTGGCTGGGGCACTGGTACTTGAACCGGGTGAGGCACTGGCACTGGGACAGGCTCAGGAATTCTGTGCGTCACTTCACGGTAAACTTGGTATGGCTCTTCCCTGACGCGGTATTGAGTAGGAGCTCCATTACTGTTAGCAAGGCCTTGGATTTCATTAATAACAGATGCTCTTAGACCTGGCGGTAAATTTTCATTGCCTGTGAAAGGGAGACCTAAGCCACCTACACCAGGACCGCCGATACCGATGCCAGCTCCACCTAGTGCGATACCATTAAAGCCAGATCCAATAGCTCCACCAGCTAAATGATTTCCAATTAATCCTGCTCCAGAGTAAGTTGCTGAAGGTAGAGAACCGCTAGGGAAACTACTAGGAGAGAAGCTTGAGATAGCTGGTGCTGTTAAACCAATGTGTGGTGATGAAAGGCCAGATGGTACAATATGACCATGATTTCCGTGATCTATGTGATCAATGTGATGGTGATCATGCAAATCGATGTGATCGTGATGTCCATGAAGTATCCCCGCATTACTACAGCTCATTAAGATGGCTATACAAGCTAGTTTTGCCTGAAATGAAAAAAAACTTTTTAGACAATAGAATTTTACTTAATTATTATTTATAACTAAATACCTTTCAATCATTCTATTTTTTTAACAGTTGTAAAGAGGCTTTCCGATGTTATAACTCCTGATGAATTGATTTAATAACTGGTATCCAAAGTTAGACATAATTATTTCTCAAATTTCCTCCACAACACTTGGCTCTCCACTTTATTCATTCTATCTGCCTATGGCCGTGGGAAATATTAATATGATTAGAAATAGTCTGTGATCAAGGCGTGTATGCCTGATTTCTTTGAGTTCTTTTAAATGTTTATATAAGATTCCATAAACACTAATATTGCTAACTGTAATATAGTTGTCTAAAATACTCACAAAAGCAGCCATGTCGATTAGCTAATCGCTGGCTACTGCTAAAAGTGTTGAAGTTCTTTCTGCTTCAACTAGCAACGGTTGTTTGTGATGATTCTTATAATTCAATCATATTTATATTGATGTTGTCACTGAGCTATTCTGAACGAGAGTGAGAACTGGTTTTGATGTTCTATCCTTATCTAACGGAAACATATGACAGAATATATTAAATCGGTTTGTTACTTAACATTATATTCATCTGACCTAAGAACTCGGGCTTGTCTTGAAAATTGGTTTAGTATGACAATGTAGAACTTTCCGTTACGGAAATAAATTAGAAAATTTAATGCAGGGTCATTATGTAATTATTAATCAAATATATTCAACTTTAATGGATATAGTTAAAATATATTATATTAATAACATCAATGCATAAATAAGGTTTATGCATTGATTTTAAATTAATAAACAAGGTGACTCCAATATGTCTGAGCTATTAAATACTGTAACCTTCAGTAACACTTACTTGTTAGTACCGTTTACTCTTGAGACGCTTTGATTGTTAGGTCTTGAGGCAATGAGCTTCTCTATAAAAGGCTCTCAAAACGCTTAAACGACTTTTCAGGTTGTCAAAGGGCTGGTGCCTACTTCTGACAACGGATGAATATGGCGATGCAACGAGACAAGGTAGCCTACCTCACAGATAAAAAACGGGTACCTCGGCTTAGTATGTATTTATAAATTTAGTTACTTTTCATTATAAATATTTAAGATTATTTTTCATTCAAAACATAGATTATGCGGGAATACTTCTGATTTAAGCAAATTCCGCTGGTATACAACGAATATGTGGACGGGGGATGCTATTCGTGTCTCATTTTCAATTATAAGACAAAATAAAACTTCAATAATATTTTTTTTAAGTTTAAGTGTGCTAATAGAACTTTTTCGTTTTATATGAAACTAGCTGTGCCCGCGACGTCGTCCGCGTGGAATTTGTTTTCAAAACCCCCCGATTTTGAAACATTCTTCATTGGTGCTCCGCTCCTATTGGTCTTAGCGTGATGATATATAGCCTATAGCCTTCTTCGATAAATGGGCTATCTAACACTGAAAGAATTTTTCAAATCAGATCAGCAGTTCCTGAGATTAGCGCGTTCTATCAAACAAACAAACTCTTTAGCTTTACATATTAGTATAAGATTTGATGATGTTATGGATAAAATGTAGTTTTCAAATTAAGTATACTAGTCACAAAAACTTAAGAAAATACTTGTTGATGTTGTTTAACTATTAAATTTCTAATTTTACGTTTTGGTACATAAACAAATATTTTTTTCAATTTAGCACCAAAAATTAATCTCTAGCTTTAATAGTTCCTGAAAATAATCAACTGTGATAGACAATATTCATCGAAATTAGATCATAAAGGTTTGTTTTTCACAATTTTCGTATTGAAACCCAAAAATATTATTTGTTCAGATATAATATGTAGTTTGTTTCAACATGACTGAATACCTGTCAATGAGTTTATCATAGCCTGGTTATATTATATTGAAACATTCGCAAAATTATATTGATGTTTTTACATGATTTTTTGGTTAAAATAGTTATGAAATAATTAAACACTAAGAATAAAATATACTATAAATAAAATTATACTTACAAAATCACATAAATCTATAAGTAAAAAATTGACTCCAAATCACTGTCGGCGGAAATCAAACATATATATTGAAACATATATTTAAATTAAATAATCATTTGCGTTAATATAAATAAAGTGTAATTTAGTTGTTTTAGGAAAACGCATACATCAAATAATTGCCTGCAATATGACAATATATAGTACTAGCTGATGCCCGCGACTTCGTCCGCGTGGTTCGGTTTTTTAACTATCCCACGGGAACTCTTTAATTTTTCGGGATCAAAAGTATCCTATATATGTTGACCAGGGATATAAGCTACCACCATACAAAATTTCATTTAAATCGGTTCAGTCGTTTCGGAGATTAGCCGGTACAAACAGACAGACAAACAGAGAAACAAAAAATTAAAAAAATCTAAGTTAGTTCTATTTCACTTCTTACACCCACCCACCCCTGACTCGGTTTTTAGCATATTTTTTTTCATTGTACAGAAATTTGACCTCTACAGTTTTATTTTACGTATAGATGGTCCCGATGTATTCAAGAAAGCGAGACGCACGCATTTCAGATTTATACATTTATTGGTATATCAGATAACGAAGTTATGATATTTTATTAACTGTTTGAATGAATGTTTTTTTTGTTGAATGTTGCAAATTTAGAATAGACAAGAATGTAAAATGGAAATAATGTAAGAAAGATAAGAAGAGATTAAATAGTAGAAAAGATAACATTACAAAAACAAAAAGGATAACAATGTATTCAGTGTAAGACAATTATTAATACATAAATAAAGAGAATGACGTGGAAACGAACACCACAGAATAATACAGATAGTCGAAAAATAAGAAAAGTAGATGACTTGAAAAAACTCTATATTGGGCTCATTATTAAAAAAACTTAAGCTACTAACACTTCCTAAAGTCAATATTTTATAAAGACTCCTGAGGAATAGAATGAATTTCCACCTAAATGTTTAACTAGAGAGAAACTACTGTTATTATTTAAAATTATATGTGCCCATAATTACGAAAGTGGTCTAAGTCAAAATTTAAAAAAAATGAGTTTATCACTTATTTCACGCCACATTATTTTAAACTAAATTTATTCAATGTAATTTTTACGATATCGTCAAAAATGAACCTTTAGATAGTGGTTGTAATTTCAAAGTTATACGGAATTCATTTAGTGTTAATTATGAAAGTGGTCTAAGTAAAAATTTCAAGAAATTATATAAATATGACTAAAAATGGCGCGTGGCTCTCTTTGACGCGTTTCTGAACTACATAATAAGCCGGTAAAATAAAAGAAAAAAGAAAATTACTTATACAAGCCTGAGCATTATTATGAATTGATAGAAAATTGTAGAAGAAGAAATACATTTTCGATAAAAACGAATGTCGCAGCCGGATTTTATTTCAACGACATCACTAGAAGAATCAATAACAAGAAGAGTAAAAAATACCGCAGGCGAATCTGTCTCTTGGCGGCAAATTCAATGGATGAGATTCTTGAAAAATTAGCCTTATAAAAGTTCTATAAAACTTCTTTAGATGATTCTAAATTCCACGTTTTGAATCTTTCACCTAAAAGAGGAAGACCAAAAATATTGGTTTGGGGAAAAAGTTTCTTCGCATTTTATATAAAAATTCAAAAGGTTTTTTTATAAAGTTTATTTACATTTGACTATAGTATGTAGGTGCCATTTTGTTGGATAACTTTTTACCATCTTGTAGGTAGGGACGTGATTCCATTGCTATAAAAATTTTGGGGCTTCTGATCAAAAAACTGCGACAAGTGGTTTTGGCAGTCCTCTCGTGATGTTAACCTGACACTGCCTAAGGAATCCTGCAGAGACCGAAACAGGTGAAAATCTGAAGGTGCAAGGTCAGGACTATACGGCGGATGCATTAATACCACCCAGCCAAACTCTCGTAATTTTTGGTGAGTGGCTAAAGATGTGTGAGGTCTAGCGTTATCATGGTGAAAAACCACACCCCTTCTGTTGATTAATTCCGGCCGCTTTCTCTCAACGTTTTGCTTTAATCTCATCAGTTGTTCGCAGTACAGTTCAGAATCGATGGTCCTACCTGGCGGTAACAGCTCATAATGAATAATGCCCTTCCAATCCCACCATACACATAGCATCACCTTGTTGCGAGTTAACCCGGGCTTTGCCACAGTCTGTGAAGCCTGACCAGACTTTGACCACGATGTTTCTCGCACGTTCTTGTCGTACGTGATCCACTTTTCATCACCAGTTATCAGCTTCTTCAAAAATGGTTCGGTTTCATTACGTCTTAATAAAAAATCACAAATGAGTACACGGTTCATTAGGTTTCTTTCAGTGAGCTCATGAGGCACCCAAATATCGAGCTTTTTTGTGAACCCAGCTTTTTTCAAATGCGCGAAAACCGTTTTGTGGTCAATTCCCAGTTCTCCAGCTACATCGTAACTACTAATATGCCGATCTTGCTCCACTTTTACAAAACTGGCATCAATTTTGTCCGTAACAGGGCGACCAGAGCGACGTGCATCTTTGATATCAAAATTTCCGGATTAAAAACGCTTAAACCAAATTTGCGCTACTCTCACAGATACTGCATTAGGTCCATAAACATCACAAATTTTTTTCGCGGCTTGTGTTGCATTTTTACCTTTTTTGTAGTAAAATTTTAAAATGTATCGAATTTCTTTATTAGATTCACTCATTTTAACAATAACAAAAACAAATGAAAATCACACATTTTCCTAATTTGAATTTGGAATTGTCTTCTTTAAAATTAAAACTTTTTAATGATACCAAAACCAGCCAGATACAAATGGTATAGCCAAAGAGATCTTATTACAAGTTCATATATACTATATGCGAAAAGACTTTTTCCCCAACCTATTATACGGAAATATTACATTACTTCCATTATACACCACCATTAGACCAGTAACGGAAGAAAAACATAAAGAAATTATGTGTTTACTACCATACATCCCTCCAGATTTTCAGGAACATTTTAAGAATCTTAAAACTTCGAAATAATAAAAATGGATTACTTTTATAAAAATAATTAATAAATGTTCATGAATTATTTCATTAAAACTCAGTTCTTCATTGCTTTAAGTCATTTATAGGACATTCAGTTAATTTTAAAATTGGTTCTAAGTCAATTTAAGCTTTATAAACAACAATTTTGTATGAAATTCCGACAAAATTCCATATTCACAATTAATTTCCATTAATCAAGATTTAAAAAAATATAAATTAAAATGTAAAATGTAAAAATGTTTTTTAATTCGTTCAAATGCAATTCATTAAATATTTCGACTCAATAAATATATGACTTAGACCACTTTCATAATTAGGGCACTTATAATCATTCTCTTTATGCTATTCTAAGATAAATATTGAATCAATTTAATAGTATTCTGTAATATTACCTAAAAATATGCTTTGGTTGAGTAATAATATACCAAAAAGTCAACAGGTACTATCATTAGAAGATCAGTTTTACAAAAAGGTGAGATTCATTGTCCGTGTAGTTTTCATATGTTATTATTATACTGGTGTATACTTATATATTTATATAAAAGTAAGTATTCCAAAAGGAAATTTAAATTATATAACGAAATAAAATAGACACGCGCGGGCCCGCGATTCATTACATTGACGTCAGTTCGAACCCTGGCTAGAAAGCATATTATATACCTGATAAGCAATTTCTTGACCTAATGAGTGTATTTTTACAATTATACTTGCAGTTAATTAAATTGGCAGTAAACAATGCCGAAAATTTGAATAAAAAGTACATCGCCAGAATATTTTTACAAAATTTCAATACCAACGCACAAGTTGTTATTTAAAAGTAAAGAGATCTCTCTCTACACGGCTCTAATTTAAAATTTCTAATTTATTCAGACAATTACGTAACAGTTATTTAACATTAGACCGTGTAATTGATCATCTAATTAACATTACTTTAGCGAAACCTGAAGATGAAATCATGAAAATTCCGCACACAAGTTAACGTGATATGATGTCATAGTTTTTTATTGTCTGAACATTGTAATTAATTGACTGCATCATTTACTTGTCTCGTGCAACTTTTCTTCTTGAAAATTCCGGGAATTCGTTCGGTGCCTTGGTAATGTGAACATCTGATATTCTATTTCATAATTTATACCAGTAAATACAACTAAAGGACTCGTCTGTGATTTTAGTTGCTTTTCTTTATGGGTAAAGTGCTAAGAAGGCTGGAATCGTTCTGTAATTACAGAAAGTGTTCTTATTTTTATAAATATTACTTTGTCCAATTCTTCTCAGCCAAATTGCAGGTCTGTCTGATTGATGCCATACTAATTTAGAACTCAAAATGTTCTGTACTTTTTAATACTTAGTCTTAGAAGGGAATTCGTGGTCCAAAAGATTTATTATTAAGTAAAATTAATTTATATATACTCTATAACTAGGTACCTATCTTCTGATTTTGAATAATTTTCGACCAAGAACGAACAGTTAAATTAAACAAAATATTATTCCAAAATACTTACCTAGTTTATATAAAAAAATATTGTGTTTGATATATGTTGGAGACGTAATTGATCGAAATTATTAAAACACAATATGATTATGGTAAACAGTAAGATAGACAATAAAATTACTTTTAAAATTTTCGAATTTTTGTATTAACAAAATAAATTAACATTAATAAACCTTACAACAATTATACATCTAACTAACAATAAAAATTAGCACCTAATTAACAATATAACGAGCTTATCACAACAATGAAACTGGTTAAATAAAAAAATACATGGAAATTAAATGAGTATGTACAATAATCTCAATTAAAGATTTCTAGTAGGTGTGTATTTAGATAGTACATACTGAGATAACTTTCTATGTACAACATATTTATATTTATAAAATAATAAATGCCTTAAAAATATTATTGTTTAACATTATTTACATAAAATAATGCAATAGGTGTGACGGGATTTAATTTTTATTCCACCGAACAAAGAAAAATGCGTAATATGACTTGTATACCATAGTAATGAAAACAAGTATTTATCATCATTTTTTACACTACAGGTATTGCGTATTTCACGAGAATTGTATACATATGTAGACTAACAATTAAAAATTGTACAATGGTAATTCTGATCAATGATCTTAAAATTTATGAACTAGGTTTTAAAGAAATTTTATCTGATATAGCTTCGGCAACCTGTGGCGGTGGTCGTAACAGTATGGGCAAAGGAGTATTATCGATCCCAGAAAAAGAACCCGCTTCATACATGGGCTCTGCTGTCATCAAAATTCTAAGTGGCGGTGGTTTGTTCAACCTACGTTTTCGATTCATAGATTCATTTTTACTTTGTGTTATTTTGTTTCTAGACTTGTTAAAGGGCGGAGGTTTAAAGAAAGGATATGGGCCATTTGTTCTTGGATATTTACGTTGGAATGGATGACGACCAGGACCTATAGCATTTGGATGTCGCTGTCTCTCTCCTACTGTTTTAGGAGGATTGACTTTTTTTGGTTTTTCTTCAACTAAATTGACTAATGTTATACTCTCTTCGTCCTCAGCAGTGCCTTCGACTGGTTCATTTATTAATTCACTTTCATTTTGTGTATCGTCTTGATCTATTACGGCTCCTATAAAAGGATTATTAGCTGTATCAGTATCAGTAATGGGTATGTTTTCTTCCTCTTCTTGACTCCGGGAATATTTTATACCTTGATATGGAAATCGCCCGTTATACGGTTCAAAATAAGAACTAGTCAAAGAACTGCCTGCATCGTTATACGATGCTAAATTACCAATATTTTCGTTTTTTAACAAAAGTTGCAATTGTGAAAGATCTAGTCTCGGAGGTGAAGCTTTATTAAACTGATCTCTAAATGGTAGCAAATGACTTTCGTCAACTGTTGGTCTTCCTTTTAATACATCTGCGACTAGTTTCATATCTACATTAAAAGGATTAGCTACTCTAAAGCCATTTATAGTAGGTAGTACTCCACTAAAACCTTCAGAATCAGGTTTTCCAAAAGATATACCTGGCGATTTATTTGTTACAAATTTATTGAGTGAACCGGATGACACGTCCAAGTGGTGACTATTTAAGTTTTGGTTTATTCTTCCAGATAAAGGCGTAGTTATTCCACTTTGTTCAAAATTATCACTATTTGGCTTGTAATTGTCGTTTGATATTATTCCCTGTGTAAAACGATAGGGACCATCAGTTACTTTAAATACATCTAGATTAGGGGGAGCGTGATTGTGAAAACGATGTGCTCCTTGTTGATTACTATGCGATTGTTGGGTTTCTTGTTGAGAATTATAGCTAAAAGAAGGAGTTACACTAGCAAAATTAATTGGAATATTTTGACTAAGGTCTAAAGTTTGCTGCTGTTTTGAAAATAGAGGAGTATTTTGGTCAAATTGTTTGATATTGTCGGAAACCGCGAAATCTTCTGGTTTAGTTTTAATGTTAAATCCATATATAGCATTTTTATCTTTGTAATAAGCATCTGCTATGGGTCGATTATATTGTTTAACATTTTGGTCCGACTGTTCTTTATTAAAATTAAATATGTTAAATCTATTGCTTCCTTCAAAGCCATTTTTTCCTTGGAATTCTGAATTCCCTACTACATTAGAGACGTCTATTGGTACTATTGCTTTTAAAGCTTTAGCATGATCAAATAGAGAATTAGACCTTTCATTATTTACTTCTCTTGAGTTAAAATTGTATATAGGAGATGCAGTTACTAAATCAGGTTGACTATTTCCAAAGGAAAAAACATTATGATTTTCATTATAAATATTCCTATGATTATCACTATTATCTTGGAACCTATGGCTTGTTAAAGCAGCGCTTTGTGGTTGTTGATTATTATTATTATAAAAGTTATAGTTGGCATCTCTGTATTGTTGCGGTTGCTTAATTCTCTCTTGAGATTTTCCCACTGCTTTTATAAATTCTTGAGCTTCTGTATTTTCAGACGTAGCTTTAGATATCTGGTCATAATTGTAATGTTTACCTGTATCCATATGGAAAGACACTTGACTGATTGCTTCGTTCCCAGACTGTGAAGGATGATATGTCTTTATCGTTTGATCATTTGAATTCGGGTCAAAATTTTGTGTAAATTTTGTTCCTGCGAGTTTCCAACCAAAATCACCATTGGAAAATTTTTCTGTTTGGCCAGTTTCTTGACCTCCTTCTTGAGGGTGACTCTTTTGGTTATTCTGGTTTGGATAGTCCTGTTGAATGTAATTAAAGTAAACGTTACTGGCAGGGAAATTACCAGTACGGTGAGTATCACTATTGAAATTATCTGCAGAGCCATCAGTTCTTAAATTTTGTGCACTGTTAGGATAAGCAAAATTCTGAAATTGTGATAAAGAAATTTCTTGCAATGACTTTGATAATGCATTGATACCGGTATTATATGGTGATGGTGTAGGGGCTGGAGTAGTTGGCTGGTATTCACTTTGATATTGCTGTAACGGATAATTTACTCCATTAACGGAATTATCATAATATTCTACCTGTATTCTTTTGTTTCCATCATTTTTGGCATAAGACTCAGAGTTACTACTTATCGTTGAAGAACCTCTATTGTTATTGTAATCAGACGAGGATGATTGGATTGCTGTTTGGGAATACGGCGAGGAAATATATGATTGCATATTTTGCGGACTTGAAAGAAATAATGGTATAGAGCTAGAAACGTAAGGATTACTTGCTGTTCCGACGAATTGATTGTTATTGGGCAAAGGTGTGGAAGAATATGGGGACGGGGTACTTTGAACATTTTCTACGGAAAATGTATTTGGAGTACTGTACTGATAATTATTTGCATTGGAAAGAAAGTTCTGAGTTTGTGGTACTTTGGAATCAAGTTGTATTTGATTAGACTGATGATTATTGTTGTCATATGTTGATGTAGAAATGGTCGAGAATTGATACTGTGGCAAAGGTGTCGCTGCATATCCTGTATTAGGTGGAGGTGTAGACAGTTGCTGTTGATAAAACTGATTCTCTGATTTCATCTTTTGTATAAAGTCATCAGGTGGCATTGAATATTGTACTGACACATACTGGTTACTTGCTCCTTGGCTGTTATCGTGTTGTTCGCTGTTGTTATCAACTTGTTGGACATTTTCTGATTGATGTTGGAAAGGATTTTTGATTCGAAACAATTTTTTGGTTCTAGCAAAATCGGCTCGGCTGTATTCGTCAGGCTGTTCAAAGTCTTCCGTTACTTGATACTGTTGCAAGTTTAACGAAGCAAGAGCTTGATTATTCGCGTCGTGAGATAAAACATTTGCACTATAGCCAGTGACTGGTTCTACTTCGTCTTCACTATTTCCCAGCGAAAAGTATCGGAATATATCACCCTCTCCAAAATTTTGGCAACGGATGTTTTCAATTAATTGTATAACGACTAGTATCCGTATCTGTAACAAAAAATGGCATCTATTAATTTATAGTTAGAGACAGTTTAAAGTACAGACGGAATTGGGTATCTAAATTATTAAACCAGAAGTAAGTTATGAAAAAATAATCTAATCATTTATATTCGAAAGAGAAGTAAGAAGTTATATGGTAAAATTCACGTATGATACTTAATTTATTCTTAAAACAAATTAACGATAGAAACCATAGTAATTACAAAACCTGATGAGCTAACTTGACCTATCATGGGTTATACTAAAGAGATGTCCATTGAATATTATCTTGTCACACTTGCTTAACAGTAACTATTGGACGTCTAAGCCTGCATACACACTATATTATCGTAACGATTCTACGCCTCCAGCAGTGTATAATCGTACACCATCATTTAATGTAGAACTAATTTAGCTATAACATGAGAGATGGAACGTAATAGAGTGATTAAAAGCACTAAAATTTTTTTGATTTATTGTTATTGAGATTCAAAATAAATTACATTTCGTAGTTAATAACTAATTCTATTAAACCACGCCAATTTTAGGTAAATTATCGAAAGTGTTATGACCATTTATGTTCTAAAAAACTAGAATGTTTCAGATAAATCTCAAAACACCAAAACAAGAATGAACAGAAGGGTTAGCAGCACGAAGTAATCATGTTGGATTAGGAAATTGTTAAAGTTACGTTCTTTACTGGACAATTCTGATTCTTGTTATTCTTCATCTATAATAACAGAATGGACCGATCTTCCAAATATTTGCAAATGAGCAACCATTTGGAATCACTGACACAACGTAACAAAGATCGTATCAGCTTAAACTAGTGTGTGAACACTGGCTAAGGTATTTAACAAGTTTTCGCTTTTAATGTCGTGAAGGGTCATGTATAGAAAACACCTTCAGTATCACTGCAATTTTATACGCCTTCTTCATTTGACTGGTATTAATTACTTTCTCACATTTCAGGAAAAAACGTACTTAAGTAATTCTTAGAGAACATTCAAAATATAAAATTATCTAATGTCACTTTTTACTACAACGATTTCGTGAAGTGGTTAGAGACTATGTGTTTTCGTGATTTGACTTCATAAATATGTCAAAAAGCATAGTGCATTAAAAATTATGGACCTACTATTTTTTTTTACCGTTTACACGTCGCGGTAGCTTAATCTCAAACTCGCGTTTCAAATGAAATGGGTTCGAATCCTGATTTGGAACACGCACTTAGGTTTAACCTAATGTACTACATACATATTTATATAATACCACGTACCTACTGATGATGATGATGAAGGCAAACACAAACAACTGCATATCGAGATAACCGATGTGTCAAACTACTCAGTTCACCACGAACTGTTTTCCTAATAGTGGGAGATTTAAAGTCTTTCTTCATTATTTCTTTCCAATTCAAACCAGAGATGTTATGGACGGACTAATATATAAATTACGGCCACTGACCGCAAGGAATGTTTGTTGGATAGAAGATAATAAGGATTGCGTGATATCTTGCCAGTGAATCGCTTTCCTATGTTTCACATCGAGAATGAATTATGTCGTTTCATATTTTACAGTCCTATAAAAATTATAGTAAATTTTTTTAGGTATAGTTTTTTCTATATTTAATAGTTTTTTCAAATTACTTATTTTACTTTTGATAACGTGATTAATTTTATTCCAATAAATGGGACTGTTTCGAAGTTATTACAAAAATATCACGATGCAACCCTCAGTGAGAGTTATGTTTGTGCTGTTTGCTGTCGAGACACTTGGACCGTGGGGTCCTGAGGCCATGAGCCCTACCAAAATTTATCAAAACGACTCATTGACTCTTCAGGCGATCAGAGGGGTGGTGCTTACCTCGAGCAACGGATCAGTATGGCGATACAGCAAGGAAGGATCCTTGAGGAAACGTAGCCAGCCTTCTGGATACCCGACCCATAGAAGACAGTGATCTAAGCTCAGTAGTCTACTTATAGTCTATGTGTAGAATACAATACAAATAAGTTTCTTTTATTGAATTCGATTATATGTAATTTTATAATTGTTAAATAAAAAAAATATCACAATCCCCCATATATAAAAGTATACGAATCAGTAGAGACCGCTTTGCACATTGCTTGTAGCCAATGAGATTTGTTCACATATTGACAATATAACTTTTTCTCTTTATTCGAAAGGGACAATACCTCCAGGAAGAAGAAGAAGAATACAAATAATAATAATATATAAATACAAGAATCCATATTTCACAGTTCGTAGGAAAAAGTGACCGCTTAAGAATCTTGACAGGGTATATACTACTTATTAATAGCCAAATATTGGACATTATAGATGTAAAAGAAAATTGATTTAATTGTAAATTGTCGGAATGTGTAATTTAAAAATATACCAGAATTTAAATGAAAACTGCAATGTATTTATACGATCCTTAATGATAATTTTCAGTTTCAGGATTATTGTTTGTCTATATGAAATTTTATATCGAATAGACTTTGAAACGGCTCAACGGATTTCAGTGAGTAAATAGGAATTTAATCCAAAGTTTACGTGGATATATATTTCATTTCGATATTTTGTAGGGTTCAGAAGAAGTGAATGAAGAATTAGAGTTCTACGTGGCCGAAATAGCGAGCATAGCAATACAACGTAATTCCATAAAGGCTGATGACACATTTTTAAAATTTTGTCATATTTTTACATGCCGTTAAAGATAAGCGCACAGCAGCCTGTTGTAAGCGCAGTTTATTGTCTTCCCGGATTAGGAATTCTTTTGTTTTATGAATTTGTAATTAAGAAAAACATGCCATTGTTTTTCTACTTGTTTTATAACCATCATTAGCGTCGAACTAATCCTTATTGTTATTGTTTTTGACTTTGTGGCCATTCGCAGGTGTGCAAATTACTATTTCTCGGAAACTCAGTGTGCGCGGCCAATTTCTTTGTACTGTGTAGTGAGTATAAGGCAATGCCCGAATGGAGGGATGGGCAGACAAGCGACGACTACGAGACGAGTAAGACGTTCGTATTACTCTCAATTAGCGATATAGACGACGGACTTTACGCATGTCGAATTGCATTGAATCGTGCAGTGTGAACTGGTTGCATCCAGTTTTATTTGTATTTGTTTTATACGTGTTTGTACAGTTTAAATAAATTCTATAGTAGTCCCAACGGCATTTTTAATTCGAGTCCTGTAGCTCGTAACAATATTATAAGTTGGATAAGAATATAATTGTGTAAATTAGTTCTCAATAGCATATGCATTAAATAAAAATTATGCATTTCTGAAGCATCGATAAACGTGTTGTCTTGTAATAAATTGCTTTAAACTAGTTTTATTTGTCGCAGTATTTGACATTTTTTAAAGTTGTATGACATTTGTGTATAAAATGACTTACTTCTGTTGCAAATAAGACAGATAGTAGTCCAAAGATCTTGTTAAGATTAAAATTCAGTTGTGTCATATCTTACGAAATAGACAGGGGTTAATTTTTATCCCGTTAAAGTTGTGATTGTTTAGAATGCTGGTATAAAATATATACCACTCAGGTAAAATTATTTTTCAAATAAGTTTATAATAGTATTATTTCTAAATATAGTTATTTTTATAGTAAATATATAATTATTATGTTTAAAATAAACAGTAGTTATCAAAGGTTTTTGTTAAGATGATACGTTTTTTTGTTAATTCTTTAAAAACCACTAAGGGTTGTTAAATCATACAAGAATACAAAGGAAAATGTTCGCGTAGTAAAACACATAAATCCTGCATGACTAAATGACACCACAGATAAATATTCTCACGCTTCATTGATGATAAATCATCCGAAATATTAATAATAATACACAGAGCGATATTTATAAGGTAGTTTTGGCATGTTATTAGAAGGGATAAAGCTCAGATTACCAAAACGAAGACTTTTCTGTGACAGGTGATATTGAGATTTGTAGTGTGACACTGGACTAATGCCAGAGTAAAGTAATATGGAAGAAAAATCACTGTGCTGAGCCTGTATCATTGGAAAATTGTAAAACAAAAGATGGATATCATTTTAATATATTAGTACATAACAGATTATAGTGTAGTGTTAAATATGCACGTGTCAGACATTATCACGTGCGGGAGATATTCGGTAACACTTCGTAATTAAGACACATATCTGGAGCATGTCAGTGATCAATATTGTAATCAAGATTATTTGAATACTTATTTCATATAGCCAAACTATTACGTAAATTTCGCAAAAAAAGTTTAATCTTTATGCTCTAGTTTTAAACCGTATTTTTTTGTAATATTTTAAACGTAACAGATTTTTATTGGTAAATGCTTGTTTATTATCATGATCTTTCAGTTAAAGGATATGTTTATAAACTTGAACTAAGAACGTCATTTTCTCGTGTTAAATACCTACATAATAAAGTACATACTCTACTCTAGAGTAGGTAATTTGTGTGTATTAAATAAAGATAAAGCGTTCGTCTGTGATTTTAAAAGAAAATCCAATATGTAATTGAAAACTACAATTTATAATACTTTTACGAGTTACAGGACTCGAATTAAAATGCCGTTGGAATTACTGTAGAATTTATTAGAACTATACAAACACGTATAATACAGGTACAAATAAATATAACTGAACACAATCAGTCAAAACGTAATGCGCGATTCAAAAACACGCGCAAAGTCCGTCACTTATAGATATATAGATTATCGAATGTACACACGTCTTGTCTCGCTAGTGGTTATCGCTTGACTGTCAAACTCTCCATTGGGGCATTGCTTTATAATGCATAATGCAATATGTCTACCTGGCAAGTGTCGACACAATTTCCCAGAAATTGTAATCCGCACACCTGCCTAATTATGCCTGCGAACAGCCATAAACGAGTACAATAGGCTGCTCTCCACAACAAGCAATAAATAAGTAAACAAAAGAAGACGGTCATTAAAGTGCTTCAATGTTATTAGCTCAAACACAGACAGCGGGTAATAAATGTGCTTTGTTTACAAATATGCAGGTGGCCCAATTGTAACAATATGTCTATTTTAAATGTTTATCTCATAGAAGCTCCAAAACGTCAAAACAAGTCAACAGATTTCAATAAAAAATTTAGAAATTAAACCAAGAATTTTATCTTATACTAGGATATGCCCGCGATTTCGTCCACGCTTGACTTGAAATTCCCGCGGAATTCCCGAGACACAAAGTATCGCAGCATTTAGATAAAGAATGTGAGCTATCGCTTTAGTGGTAACTGTGTCGAAAAAAGCTAATTTTTATGCATCCGATCAACTTCAAACCGCTCCTGGGAAAATTCCCGCGAGATTATCAGGATAAAAAGTAACGCAGATTTTAAGTCTAAGAATTTGCTGTCGATCAGCGAAAACCGCATCGAAATCGGCCCAGTAGTTTTTATGTGAATCCTGAACAAACAGATAAACAGACAAAAAATCTAAAAATAAATGCATCGTGTTCTCCATCGTTTATATAGTCTATTCCAGTGTTTTTAAAATAGCTTACGGACTTGGACGGACACGGTATATTTAGATTTTTATAATATTATAGATTTCCGTGTGTTTCGTTTCAATATTATACAAGGTTCATAAGATGTGTATACAAACTCCAGTTCCACGTGAATTATGTCGTTGGCACAAGGAGTAAGTACATAGTAAATTAAAATGTTAGTAGATACTAACATTTTAATTTACTATCTACTTACTCCTAGTTTGTATAGTTTGGATAGATATCCAACCTAACGTAATTTACTTAAAGAAATTTCAATAGTTTAAGCAAATTGATCCATTAGTGTCTATCTAACAACATGGCATATAACTTTCTTTCTGTATTAATAAAGCCCCTATCAAATTATTCTGACAGTCCTAGAAACCTTTGAATATTCTATTAGAATGTTGTGAATTTCTAGTTAGAGCCTACTTACTATATTTATTTATTTTTTTACAGACCGCGTCTTAGCTACGTAGGATGCCTTCCGGCACCCGGCGGTAGACATGAAATATGGCTCAACCAGAAGCCTGTGTTAAGCAGTGGACTAATATTAAGTATTTATTTTTAATTATGCATTCATTATAATATAAAAATTATTTAATACCTTGAAAAATATGCTTCAAGACAACAGGCTTTTGTTTTTGAGTTCGAATTTGTACATATTTTCTGAATATTTATCGGAAATTATTTTTATCCTTTGAAAGTCAACTGTAAACGTATAATTAAACATATAGATTAAAAGTATCCAACAATCGTGAGCTAATTTGTTTGTATTTTTTTTTAATAACAATAATAATTATTATTATTATTAGAAATTATTAGAAAACAGTCGTGCCACACTCTACTTGGATCGATCAGTTATCACGGACAGGACTATTGTAGCCAATAAGCCTGATATCGTAATAATAGATCGATCTGCGCGACGAGCAATACTCGTTGACATCAGTATCCCGTATGACGATAACCTCGTGAAGAAAGAAAAAGAAATACTAAGTAAATACTTAGATCTTGCTCACGAGATTTCCGCTATGTGGCGTCTGGAGTCAACGAACATTGTGCCGATAGTTGTCACCGTCAATGGTCTTATATCGAAAAGCCTCGACCGTCATCTAGAGAGACTTTCGCTAGGAAGCGGGGTGAAGGGCCAAATACAGAAGGCAGCACTCTTGGACACGGCACGAATTGTGAGGAGGTTCCTGTCTCTGGAGCCCTAACCACCGGTAGTTATGACCCCAGGCCCCGCTGGCGATATGCTGCAAGATTTTATATTTTTTTATTGAATATCTATTTTATTTTTGATGTATTTTGATAAAAGAATAAAGTTATCTATATTTTTATTAAAAAATGTCTTTATATATTTTTAAAAAAATTAAAATTTTTTGAGAATAAATAAATACATAATAATATACCTTAGTACCAATACAAGCCCGAGCCAGTTCTTGACAATGGTCAACATCTGCTCTACTGGGACCGATCAATTATCACGACAGGACTATTGTTGCCAACAAGCCTTATATTGTGATAGTTGATCGGTCTGCGAGATGTGCTATAATTGTAGATGTCGCGATTCCCCATGATGGTAACCTCGTGAATGCCGAGAAAGATAAACAAATAAAGTATATTGATCTTGCTCACGAGGTTATCGCCATATGGAACCTGGACTCTACAATCATAGTACCGATAGTGGTGTCAGTGAATGGACTAATAGCAAAAAGCCTTGACCGCCACCTTGAAAGGCTCTCGCTTGGTATCTGGTTGAAGGGTCGGATGCAGAAGGCAGCTCTGTTGGACACGGCCCGTATTGTGAGGAGATACCTATGTCTGGAGCCTTAACCATCGGTAGCCTGGACCCTAGGCCCCACTGACGGCGAAGATCAATTTTTCATATTTTTTTCATAAATTAATATACATATTTTATAAGATATTTATAAGAAAAGTGTCAAAAATTGGGAAAATAATATATATATGCGAATAATAATAAGTCCCTACAATAGTCCTACACTTACCGGGACTTGTCCTTGGGTGCATTTTTATATGGTGTAGACAGGGATAACCGCCGGTCAGTTTCACGCCTTTACATTAATTTTGTCAAGAGGCCTCTACGTTTTGGCCTTCCCATGGCCCCACGCAAGCCCTCCAAAAGTCCAGGCCATTTTTATGACCCCTAGTCTTGAGAGACATATGTGTATAATAATAATAATAAAATGATTTATTTAAAAGATTTATTTAATTATTTAGACTTGGATAAAGAATAAGCGTGGCCGTGTTCAGCTAGTTTATATAAACCCATAGGTTAGAGATCAGGACGATACGGCAGCGTCTTAGGTAGGATGAGACACGTTTCTTGCCCTTTGCTTAGTTTTCTCTTCAGTCATGTGTGGGTGTGTTCACTAGTGAAAGTTCTCAAACGCCCAGCATTCACTATCCTTTTAACGCTACCTGACTAAACCGGAGTCTTTAATACGCCGTGGGAATTTGTTTTGATGAGCGTAACTTACTACCGTATTAAAAATAATAATTGTAAAACACTTCTTTAAATATCAATTTGTTGTGGACTGTTATTTAAATTATTAAAAAAAACTACACATGCGTTTAAAATGACGATTTTACATGGAGAAGGAAAAAATATACAGATAAAAAAAGAACAGATCATTAATGTCCCATAGTTAAAAATGGTATATTGTGGCCAGTAACAAACTTTATCAGTCACAATAAAAACTTTTTGCTGGCGATTCCGATATTACCTATAGAAAGATTCATTCAAAAAGTCGTTAAAATCTATTAACAGTAACTCAAATATTTCTTAGTTGCGAAAAAGAATACGCTTCGCTAATTAAGATTAAAAGACTCCAAATACGGCAGTATAATAATATGATCAGAAAGTTCTAAACTCAACAATAGGGCAGTTGACAATTAAATCATGTTATAAAACGCCAAAGCCGCCTAGATTTTGTAGTAAGTGTAGGAACTTATGACAAATTATATATACATAATTATTTGCGTAGCCCTACTATTAAACGAATGCAATTTTTTTGCAGTTAATTAATGTTTAAGCACTAATTAAAATTATTTATATCATGATATTACAAAAGTATGATTATAAGAAGCCATTTTAACCCACTATTTTATATGAACAGAATTTATTGTAAAATGTGTCACGTACCCAATTACGGTAGGAATCGAACCCGGGACAATTTTAGTTAGATAGATGGATGGATAGGTAGATGCATGTTTATATGGAGGGTCCCGTGGCCATTTAGCAAAACCGGCACGCTGTACTAACGTTCAACACCTCTATCCATAATGATGTCTTAATGCACTGTACGCACTTGGGCAAGTTTTACGTTTTCTTTTTTGAATGATAACATTTTTTTAGAGTGTATGGACCAAACTGAAACCAAAACCCTGGATTAGGATTCATCGCATTGAAATACACAGGTCTGGTCAAAAGTACAGACCACTTTTTATTTTTTGTGTACCGGTGTAATTTCTTATTGTCTGGTTATCTATTAAAATTGATGTGTGACATTGTTTTGAATAAAACATTTCTGATTTCCTATTTGCAGTAATAAAGCAATTTAATATAAAAAATAACACCAACAACGCTTTTCATTATTCACTACCAATCAAAGTATCAATAGCAGTAAAAGGGAATCTGTTTATGCAAATTAGATCTCCATTTATTAAGCTAAGATTTATAGTGTTCTAAGTGGGACACCATTTTGACTAGCAACTAAAACGGGACCAACTGTTACACAACTTCGATAATATCGCAGCGAAAGCATCTATTCAAATATAAAACGACATGTAGGATTTTTTTATAATTTAGTTGAATTCTACATGTTGTCGAAATAGAAGCCAATTTTGTTAGATACTAGCTGAGTCCACGACTTCGTCCGCGTGGATCATATTTCGCGGAACCCTAAGAAAAAACTAAAAAAGGAAGCCTAAGTTACTCCTTATAACATTGGTTATCTGACAGCCGTTTCAGAGATTAGCCGGAACATCCATACAGACACAAAATTGTAAAAAAATATTGTTTGACATAAGTACCGTATATACTTTCATATGTATTTAGTAACTAGCTTCTGCCCGCGACATCGTCCGCGTGGAATAGTTTAAAAAAACGTAAGTTAAAAAACCCCCCGATTTTGAAACATTCTTCATTGGTGCTCCGCTCCTATTGGTCTTAGCGTGATGATATATAGCCTATAGTCTTCCTCGATAACTGGGCTATCTAACATTGAAATAATTTTTCAAATCAGACTAGTAGTTCCTGAGATTAGCGCGTTCAAGCAAACAAACTCTTCAGGTTTACATATTAGTACAAGAAAAGCTGTTATTTTGTATTACAAACAGACACTTCAATTTTATTTATTTATATAGTTTTCTATAAGTAAGCTCTGGATAGATATGGATAGACGGTCTCGTCTTGCCATTTAAACTTTCTATCAATTCTAATATTATTTTTACATATAAAAGAACAAGTGATAAAATATCATTTTAGTTTTATTTTATACTAGCTTAACCGCGCTTAGCTCACTAGGAGTCTTTAAAAAATTAAAAATATTATTAATCATAATCAAATATAATCTATGTCATTCAGGAATAATGTAGCTTTATATTAAGTGAAAGAATTTTTAAAATCAGTTCAGTAGTTCAATAGATTACTACTTCCTACAAATAAAGTCACAAACTTTACTTAATTATAATATTAGTTTATATTTTTATATTGAAGTGAAACTCCTTTAGAATCATTGTGATTTGAAACTCGATGAAACAAAAAAGCGACACTAAAAAGAGATAAACACATAAATCTAGAGGACTAACCCTGCGAGAGAATCAGATATGAGTTTTACATTGTGCTGCGCAGATTAGAGAGTCAATTAGACCGATGATTAAGCATAGGTCCAATTTGGACCGAAATAAAACTGATAATAATATTTTTTAGACTAAAACAGTGAAAAATTAAAAGTAATACTTAAGAAGTTTATTTTGAATTATAGTATGTTGACAAATGTAGGCTAAAGGAATTATATTTATATTAATAAAACTTAGAGAAGAATTATCTGTGATAGTTTATTTACTCGGTTCAATACAATATTCCTATATTGTATTGAACTGAGTAAACTATCTACTATAGTTGGGCCGTTCTATAAAGCCACTTTTGGCATCTCTCAAACTGAATTTAGTAGTTACGTGAACTATCGATGATGATAATACAGTTACAATTTGGAAACGATATAGTAAGTCACACATTACCAAATCAATTAAAATAAAACGACTTAACATTTTAAAGAACATATTTTACGTTTCTTTGCCTTTTTTATCTTTAAAATGTAGAAAATATAGCTATATAACTTAATAACTATTTATATTTAAACTTTTCGATAATACATCAACCTCCAGGTCACGTCACTAATATTTAAGAAAAAAAGAGTGTTGACAAACATAACGTTATCATGTGTTACATTTCTGAAGAAATAAGCTAATTGTGGTGCTTTGATTAGAAATATTTTTATTTATATTGTTCCGAAGTTAGTTCGTTAATATTTATACAAAACTTGAAATGTGGCTTCTTAGAACGGCTCGACTATAGTAAATCACTGTAAGGAAAGAACCTGACAAATAATTGATTTACAATAAAAAAAAACGATGGCGTTACAACATAACTCATAAAACTTTACGTAACAGTTCTCTCTTTTCCCAAGATACGATTATCCACGCTTTTTATATCGTGTATTAAACAAATAGATTTGACTCGCAACACACGTAAAATTAAACACAATTTGACATGGCTGGGCGAACACTGCACGCGATTTTCACAAAACACTAAAACACATCCAAAATTGTAATGCGTTTTGAGCGAGTCTTGGATTAGGCATACCGGTTCATTATGAAAAACGTCGATTCATTCTGTTAAACGTTGATAACACCGATTCCATTAAGAACTGACCGATTGGTTTTTAGATAATCGATTGATTAGGGACTACTTTAAACATGTCAACAACAATAGCCTCATAGATTTAACGTCGTAAGTATTTACATTGTTTTTCCTTAGATAATTTTCGTACATTACAAACAGGATTTTTGCAATGCATTACACTATTTAATGATGTTTAAATTTCATAGACAACTTAGGCCACATCTAAAGTTAGATATTACAGTAGATCACCCTCAATCATTTAAAGACAGAATTTAACTTCATTTAATCTAAAAAAAACAAATTTTATTCAAATATTATCTTATAAGAAAAAACAAGGTTTACAAGTTAAAATAGTCAAAATAGCGTAATCATTTTGGTTTATACAGTAATTACAAACAATTTCTATCATGATATATTGAAAGTAAGGTAATTTAACTGCCAGTTCTTTTACACATAAATCTTAAAATTTATTGTAATATCTGTCCGCATCTCTTTATATCCTTACTAGCGGCCAGGCTCGGTTTCACCCACGCTCTGTCTCGCTCCCGTGATATATAGCGTCATGTTTTATAACCTACGACACTCCCTGTTAACGTAGCTTTCCAACAGTAAAAGAATTTTTAAAATCGGTATAGTAGATCCAGAGATTACCCCCTACAACGTCACAAACTTTACCTCTTAATAATATTAATATTTATATATATAATCGATATACGTTTTATATAACAATTAATCGATTTTTTAAAACATGTATAGATAGGTATCTAACCTGCTCAGAGCTCAAACAAATAGACACGCATCGAACACAAATTGTTTGCTGTGAGAAGTGTTTTATACTTAATTTGAAATAATATTTATAAGCTGTACTAATTGTTATTGTGCTCCGAATCTATGTTCACTGAAAGTAGTAAAAGAAAGTAACTTTCAATTAGTGAAACCGTGAACAGAGGATTATATTATTTACTTTAGTTACAAAAATTAAGAATATGTGTGTAGCGGCATGAAAGCGAAAGTAAAAATATGAAGAAAATTTAAATAACAAATTTTGAATAGTCGAATGTTATAATGTTAAGCAATCTCTTGTCCTAAGCTTATAAGAACATAATGTTAAATGGTTTTAAGCACCAAAAAAATGCTCATAATAATTGAGCAATTAGTACCTACCTATCATAACACCAACCCATAAACATTCTCATTGCTGAACTCGCGTCTCAGGGAATAAATGGTATATTCGTTACGCTTGTGTAGTGTACATTTTACACATATTTTTACACAGAGGATTGCGCACATGGGTGCTATATTAATATGTTAGGTCGATTTGCATATCTTTCTTAAAGATGTTTTCATTCACTATCCGCATCTACTTGGTAATCATAAGAATATTAGTTTTTATCTACGACAACGTCCGATTATATATAGGTATATATTTCTTTCTAAAAGAAGTAAGAACTCAGCTGTTAGAACTAAAGCATAAATATGAATTTTCATATCCCTATAATAAGCAATTATGGGTTACCGATACAGATTTCCGTGCTATTTCTACGTCTTTCTACAGGATACAGTCTAGTATAGTAATAGGGAAGGGAGGGCCAGAAGTAATATTACAGAATCTTACGTAGTCTGGACTCCACTTTTAATTAAGTTTTTCTCGTTTTGAATACAATATTTTTTATTGCACAGGTAGACGGCCCACTTGATGGAAAGCAGGTACCATCGCCTATGTACATTTGTAAAAGGTTTAACCAGTGTGCAGCCGCTCTCTAAACGGAGACTGGAACCTGGCCACTAATGCCAAAACACAACTCAACGTTGTTATGGCAGCATACTATAGACCAGGAGTGGTAGCCATCCAGGCGGGCAAATACCCTACTACCTGGCTTTGGGATGTTTTGTCGCCTCTCACGACAGGCTGCCCGGCCGCCGGAAATTATATTCTTACTTCGTTCCGGCACGGATAAACAAAAATATAAAGATAATAAATACAAAATAAAATACTTGTCAAATTTCATTATGACCCGTTCAGCCTTTTATGGCCGGTTCCAATATCCTAACAACTGTTCATTTGCCTTAAAATCGGTTAAAATTTGACATAAGCTCCATACAAGTATCTAATGTCAAAATTGTATCGATGGTAAGTTAAGTGAATGGATAGTAAGATATAGGAACCGGCTATTACACGTGAAAAAGCAACGAACAAAGATACTTTCGCATTTACAGTATTAATATGGATCAAGCACAGATATAACTAACAAAACTACGTTTTAACGGTTTTAAGCGCGGTTTCATTTTTATTTCGATGTTTCGGCCACTATTCAAAAGCCGTGATCACGAAATACTATACAGATACAACTATCGAGCTAGAAAACTGTCTAATTAGTATCTACTCTCTGTCAGAATTTTTATTCACGGCATTGGAATGAACACAAGTACTTAAAAGAGCTCTCACGAGTATAAATTCGTGTCATGAAAATGATTCAATACCAAGTAATTAATATCTCCAAACACACATTAACTGTCGAGTGTGATGTATTGCTGGCCATTACTGAACGATAAGTTTCACTTATTACAGTAAATAAAACAAACCATCTAATAAGGCATTGTTTGTTTATAATAGCCAGCCATTTGATAAATAGCCGTAGAATGCAGGATCAATGCCCTATGTAGGTATGTATATGTAACATATAGACATTTATTTTACAGTTTATGTTATTATTGATATTTTAGTATACTACGGAACGAATACCCGGGGCCTTGTAATGGCTAATTTTGGCAAATCGCATTGTGAAATGGACACGTGCTTATATATACTGGTAGGTGTAAGACATGACATTAGGTGACACTATTTTGACATTTGTCATATTAATATTTTCTTAAGTTTTCGCGACTTGTGCACATAATACATAATAAAACTACGTTTTAACGGTTTAAAGCGCGGCAATTTATTTGATTTTTGTTACTCCGACGGTCCGAAAAGTGAAAAGTCTGAACAGTGGCCAAAATGTCAGTGGCCGTCGGAATAACAAAAATCAAATAAATTACCGTCCTTAAAATCGTTAAAACGTAGTTTTATTATTTGTCATATTCATAACACAAATCTGCGTAAGCGGTATTTTAATGTAGACTAACTATTACGTGAACCTAGCGGACTCTGGACGTCGATGCGAATGTTCCGAACGCAACCAGAGTTGACGCTCGGATGATGATGAACTATTACGCCAATCGTGCCGTATATAAGGTATATCAACCTATAAACAGCCCAAAACTGGGCTGGTACGCCCCTATTTTAAGCGAAAGAAGCATACCTCTTCCAAAGGAATTAGCGAGTTTCAAGCATCAGGAATCTCGCTCGATATATAGGTATCTTACAATAATATCTTTCTATGTCAGTTTAGTATTTATTATAATTGTAACAATCTGAAGGTAGACCTTGAAACGACCGAGACATGAGGCCGTGATTCACTTTATAAGCAATTATTGGCTGGTTCATATATCTTACTAGCTTCTGCCCGCGACTTCTTCCGCGTGGAAAGTTTAAAAAAAGTAAGTTAGCGTGATGATATAGCCTATAGGCTTCCTCGATAAATGGGCTATCTAACACTGAAAGAATTTTTCAAATCAGACCAGTAGTTCCTGAGATTAGCGCATTCAAGCAAACAAACAAACTCTTCAGCTTTATATATTAGATAAGACTATCATTCATATGCCTTAGCATTGGTAGGATTTGAAATTACTTGCATGGAGCTTATGTCAAATTTTAACCGGTAGTAAGGCAAATGTACGGTTTGTAAGATATAGGAACCGGTTATATATGAAGAACTGTCGCCCGTCGCAATCTTTCGTCTCTTTCTCTCATTCCAATGTCGTATGTCGCTCTCTCCCTCATGTGTCTCGGTGACGTACATCACTCTACCTTAAGCAGTGCATGTCTCGGACCCAAGGTTCTAACCGATGTCATTGGCATGAGTTACAGTTTATTTCTCTTACAAGAGATTAAGACATTATAAAACCCATGTCCAGCTGAATGGATCATAATCAAATTTGGCAAAGATAGACTGTATCCTGGGGAAAGGCATAGACTATTGTTTCATAATTAAACCTGACGGGTGAAAATTTGCACAATTTTATATCCTTAACGTGGGAAAATTATAACACATACATATTTAGGCTTTCAGTAAGAAATACGTATTACAGCGTTACAGACGAGTTTTCAGTTCTTTCATTATATAAATAGAAACGAAGTAATGGGTAACAGTCTAGTACATTCTTTTATTAACCTACAACACATCACAATAAATACTAATAAGTCTAAGCTAACTTGAAAGGCTACAAATGTGACTATATAATACGCCAGTAAGCTGCTACGATTTAATGTAGGTGAGTATATAAACGTTACTAAAATGATTGTAGTATAAAAATGACAATAATAATGTGTTTTAAAACGTACCGATTATTATCAATCCGCGTAATTAACTGGTGCCTAATTATAATAACTTACTCCAATATGATATTCATCATATGGAAATTGGCTGCTCCACATTCATTGCCACGAAACTTGCTTTTTATACGAGAAAATATCTATCATTATTCATTACATTAAGTTTAACTCATTTATTTTGAAAGTAAACTGTTTTAAAAATGTACAAGTTGCTTTGTTAATTAACTAGCAATGCTCGCGACATTGTTTGCGAAGAATCTTGACCCTATATATACCTACACATTCACTTCTTTTGAATTTTGCAAAACCATCAGAATAACACATCTACACAAAGTTTTAAGATGAAATTCTTGTTTTAATATTTAAAATTTTCTTTTAAATGCCTTAATCACTTTTGGAGCATATGCGAGACATATAATTATGCTTTGTATGAATGGTAGTTTCCACTTACAACTTGGTATTTATTTTGAAATAACATACAGACATTTCGAGTTTATTCATTGGTTAAATAATATTTATTTAACCAATGAATAACTTAAGTAATTGCATTCTGTTCTTAAATTTTCCTTTTACGGTAAATATTTGCACATTCTTACACATAAGTATGTCTTAGTATTAAATTATTCAAACGCATTGGAAATTTAAACTTTAATTTTACTCTAGCCATTAATAAGATTTTCGCAACAACAGAGAAACTAAAATTTAAATATATTATTCGCTGAAATCCGTTTACCATAAATAAGGTTTTAATTTCAAGATATATTCTTAAAAATTGCTTAGTGGTTTTTAAGATTTTGTGCTACAGTATGAAATATTATCTTATAGATAATTCTGAAGCATTAACGCATATGACGTCAAATGTATTTCGTTTAATATATAGTTATTACGTGATCCATAAAAACCATTAATTCTATGTATAATTATAATATACTTACTATTTGTACAACGGCCTTCATTTTCACGGGCTAAAAATTCGAGCACCAAAAATCACAGTTCAATTTCAACACACCATAGTTTGTACACTCGCACACACAGTTCGAAAATCCTTACACGCAACTTCGACGTATGGAACCTGGGTATGTATTAATGTATGAGGCAGCGTGGGGTGTTTTTGTATTGTTTGCTCGTTGCAGCCGTAGTGAAGTGAAGTTCAAGGCTACTTAGGTTTATATATGGGGGTAGCGAAGCGTGCAGCTAACGATGTGTGGGTTCGCAGTGGGTGCAATCAAGACGGATGGACTGGGCCACTTATGTGCACACTTGTATAATTGCTCAGGCTTCTCAAAGTTTTTCTATCAAATAAAATTTAACCAAATATTGTTAATGAAAATACCCATAAGAGGAAGTAAAAATTTACAGGGATATCTAATGAACGTGACTCGTTCGTAATCATTAATACTTAGCCTCCTATTTATAACAGATTTAGGAGATTTATAGACTCCTTTGAAAAAATGTCATTTATCATTAAAGCAATTTTATGAATAAATATTTTGGATAACTTTTAACGAGCTTATAAATCGTGTATAATTATTATGAATAACGGGGGTAGTTTAAAACAATTATTCATTTTAAAGTTAGCTAAATAAGACTTTACATTACTAACCGTGCCCGCCACTTTTTTATGTGGGACTTGGACTTGGAAAGATGTTAAAATGCAACTTACACGTAAACTCGAGATAAAATTACTGTTTCAATTTTCATTGCAAGCCGTTGAGCTGTTTTGAAGACTACGCTACAATCTTTCAGACAGAATGAAAAACAAACATTTAATAGCGGCCAGTGTACGGTTTAGTCTAAAATAACGTATGTACATATTTTATTACATGTGAACAATAGTTTATTGAGTTATTCCACAGTAATCAAGCTAAATATGTTATTTTCTTTTGCCCTCTACTTCTATATATCTCATAATTCATTCTTTATAAGTTTCTTAACATCAATTTCTAAAAATAAACTACATTTCCAAACATCAGAATTATTGTATAAGTATGACAAAATGCTTTTAATGTTAATTTATGGCAAACTTTGTTAATCTGAATGAGATTTAGAATTTGACATTTGTGGCCTCTTCATATTTGTCTAACTTTAGCAACATTAGTCAAATTGATGGTGACAAAGTTAAATTTCTTAATGGTGAAAATTTACTGCACTGACCTTTATTTAAAAACCTTTTCACAACTAACTTCGTCTAATTGTAATGACTTATCGAATATTAATATAAATAATATGTTTATATAATAATATGACACTTGACCTGATAGTTGTCTCTGTTAATTAAACTACTCTATAATTTTGTGAGAATGGGTCGTTTAATGTAAATCACATTTGTGAGCCTCAAAGAAGCAAAAGGGGCAGTACTTTATTACTGGCTAATTTGTCAGCTGTGCTGTTACCACGTTTTGAATGAATTAATGAATGAAAACACTTTATTGTTCACCAAAATTAAAACTATGTTCTGGAAAATTAGATACAATAAATGTTGAACAAAGGGCGGCCTTATCGCTTAAAGCGATCTCTTCCAGGCAACCCCATAAACTAAGAAAAATATTAAAACATGACAGTGGCGGTATAGGCAATAAATAATATAAAACATTCAAAACATATTCAATAAATAAATAAAAATCTTTATTATATACTATATAAAAACAGTACGTATCGTAATACAC
Source organism: Dendrolimus houi (assembly GCA_039645545.1). Taxonomy (NCBI): domain Eukaryota; kingdom Metazoa; phylum Arthropoda; class Insecta; order Lepidoptera; family Lasiocampidae; genus Dendrolimus; species Dendrolimus houi. The sequence continues at coordinate 15,524,824 of CM077132.1, forward strand.
GATATCTCGATACCGGCTAATGCACGATATTTTCTATTACCACCCCGTGTTTCTACATCGCCGGATTAACCCGGGTCACAAGACGATGGTTATTTAGGCACGTGGCTCATATGAATGTAGCCTGTAAGAATTAAGACAATAATTGGACTCTGTTGAATTAATTTATTCTCAAAAATTACTACTCAAATAATGGTGACATAAGTTCCTGTACCAAGAGTATTCTGCTTAGTAGGATATAAAAAGCTAGTTGTAATAATGAAATTATTATTCCATTATTTGCAATCGTTTTTATTTATTCTTTTAAATATAAAGAACATTATTAAATATAAACACAAAGGTTATTATTAAATTTTAAATGGACCGACAATAATGATTAAATATTTTAGAAACATTGCCTTGTACATCATCTAAAATATTTATAAACATTTGCATGCCCGGGACTTGAGAAACCTAAATTAGCCGTAAATTTGTTCATATTAATTTTAATTTGTGTACTTTACCGTTTGAAATATGTTTAATGAAGTATTTACAACAATAATATAGTTTATTAAACTTAAATATAATATATAATATTTTACATACAAATTAATACAATACAAATTGTTATAATACAAATATTATATGGCCTAGGGCCTTGTACTAATATAATACAAAAATATGACCCTAGTTCCCGTATTTTGGTAGCGTTCCCAAATCGTTAGCCGCATTGGCCCTTGCTGGATAGTAATAAATAATTTTATTGTTTTATAAAATAATATTTAGATTTTAATTATTTTACATTTATTTGTTATTTATTCTATTCTCCTAAGGTGATATTTAAAAACAGCTGCAAATCAGCTAATATTATGAATAAGATCCAAGAAATTTTGAATCCAAGTTATTTTGGAAACGAAATAATTATAAATATAAAACCATCATCTAACATTAAATATCAGCAGCGTTGTAAGCCTTCGTTTCGGAGCCCGGTGTCCACTCCCCACGATCCAGCATCCCCTGAGTACTTGATACTCAAATCAGCAGATATAATTTTTATCGTCATAAAAAAACGTTACAGCCTTCTTGATCTTGTGCGGTTGTGCTGCGTTGTGACGTCATAATTCTAACAAGTCCAATAAATTATTGATTTAATACTGTTTAAACAGTAATTACAAATATTTCTATAATGACAGATTTTTTAAAATGATATTTATTGTAAACTGAAACTACCCCAATAGGGTTACAAAAGCATATTAAATCATGGTAACCACTTTCCATGAGTTAGGCTGTTAACCTAATAAAGTAATTTAACTAAATATTACATAGCCGAAAGTGTGTAAGATAAATAAAAATACTTACATAACGTTTAGCATAAACTGGTAAAACAATTATAGTTATTTTAAGCTATTCTTTTACTTTCTCTTAAAACCTACGGTTAGCATAGCGATGTAATATTTATTAGACAGACCCAAGACAAAAAGTTCAAGTGCCGTACATAATTGTGGTTTATTGGTTAAAATGAAGATGTTAAGTAACCGGTGTAACATGTGATATGCCTACTAGTGCAATTTATGTTAAAAACACTAGTAAACAAATCTCTAATTAGTTGTTTACACTGTTTGTGTTATACGGGTATAGTTACCCGTATAAAAATTTAATGTTGGTGATAACATTAAAGTTATAGCCCAAAAATCGTCTTCACTCAGCCTAGGTATAGGACAATATTGAAGTAGACGTCGGATGTTACGAGAATGAATAAGATGAAAATGTATGTATTTATATAATGTATCATATGTAGGGGTAGCGATGTAAGTTGCACTCGTGACTGAAATATTGAAACGAAGAAGATTATTAAGATGACAATCGTATGGGGAAAATAAATTCATTGATTATGTGAAGAATGACGTGATGATTTGTGCTGTTACAAAGTCAGTGTGAAAGGAAAAAACATAATGATTGATTGTGTTCCAACATTACAGGTTCCAGTCTCCCTTAAGAGAGCAGCAGCGCATTTGTAGCGCTTTTGGTGTTGCAAATATTCATAAGCGATGGTAACCGCTACCCATCAAGTGGGCCGTCTGCCTGTCTGCCAAACTCCTGCAATAAAAATAAAAAAATGAGCCGATCCCAAGTGATTGGAGAAAAGGAAAGAAAGAAGTATTGTTTATTTACTTTTTTATCGCCTGAAGCAGGCAAACAGGCAAGACGACCCACCTGATAGAAAGTAGTTACCGTCGCCTATGGGCGCTTCCAACACCAGGGGTATCACCAACGCATTGCCGACCTCTGAGAAATTTTACAACGTCCTTCTTAAAGGACCCCATGTCATAGCGCAAAGGGAAAACCGCGGCGGGAAGTTCCCTCTAGATCATTATTGTTTGCGACTCTAAACTACCAGATAATCTAAGAAATCAATTCAGTAGGTACCTGTAGCAATCTAGCATTATAGAATAGGATATTTCTGTGCGCACTATGGATCATAATCAAGAATAACGCTGTGGTTCCACCCTGAGGAAACATCGTTGCCTTTTTTTTATAACCGTAATTTCCACTGGGTAACAAAATATAACAAAATAATACAAAAAATCACGAAAGAAATAGTTTTAATTGCTTTTTAAACAATAATTTGATTCGGTGTAAACATAATACTATATACTTCTACATTAAAACAAAATCAAAGATGGTGTACTTAACGTTTTGTTAAAAAACGTTTTATATTTTAAACATACATTGCTATTCACGAACGCCTACGAGAATTCTTAGCGTATTGACTATAGTTTGTAAAATTTGTCACTAGAATACGACAGTTCGTCAAGAAAGCGTTTATTTGCAGATGCATTTAATAAGGAGTATATTACAATTTTAGGAAAGATGGCAAAAGTACTACACTTTTGCCATAATTTCTACATTTACATTTTTATATGCTCTACTGCCTCGAGAGGCACTAAGGGAATGTGGGATTCGTGACGACTACCAGGTAGTCAGTCACTAAAACCGTCTACAGATTGGTCTACAGTCATTGTAGGTTTACAAGCTTACTAATTCACCTGCTTTTTATGCCATTTTATCAATTGTATTTTATTAATATAAAATACGAAATAATACATTGTCGCTGATGCCTTAGAACATGACATTCCTTACTATGGGACGCGTGCAACGTATGTCGATACTTTGGCGGCTTCCAAATACAGCGATGACTGCTGGATCACCTGCCGTCACACACAACGAAACCCCAAAACATAATGGATAATCGTGCTTTCGGGATTAAGACTCTGTGGCCATGGGGATGATTGAAAGAAGTCTTGCATGATCAAAGAGTTAGCCTATATATAAGATAACATATTAGCGTTACCATAAAACATAAAAATGCAGCCGCCATTTTGTGAATGCTTCCCATCGACAGTGATCTGGAATCCATTTTTTATCTGAAAATATTGCGCTACTTTCAACAAAAACAAACTTATATTCACTTCCAATCAGATAAAATATTATGCTTCTCCATGCGGGTGAACAATCCATGACCGCCTGTTTAAATACTACTAGCAATAAATATTCATTCTAAGCATAATTTTCATGTTGCTTGTTAACTTAAGCTATGTAGAACAAATAAGAATATACTTATTGTGGTGTTTCTATAAACTTTCATTAACAGGGCATTTTTTGGATTTCTATCTCGCCTTACATATTCTATTGACGTGAGACAAAGTATTTCATGTTAGTTTCTATGTTAAGAGCTAAATATTCTGATTATCGGTCTGTTATCAAGGCTGCGAAGAAGAAATAAACAAAAACCAGACAAATACTTGTTTCACGTTTAACTTTCATATTTACACACTGGATAATTTTAGTATACTCCGGAAAGGGAAAGGTCAGAGTTCATAGTGGGGCATTTGTGAGTTGATATTATTTATTACTAGCTGACCCGGAAAACTTCGTACCGCCTCAGAATCAATTTTTTTCATATTTACTCACCTTTTAAACCTTCCCTAGACTTCCACAAATAATTCAAAACCAAAATTAGCCAAATCAGTCCCTCTGTTCTCGAGTTTTAGCGAGGCTAACGAACAGCAATTGATTTTTATATCTAAGATGACATTATTATTAATTATTTAAATTAAGTACTTACCATACTAGACAATACCATTAGGTATATTATAATTTTTACTTACTTCCTTATTCAATGAACTAACGGGTAAAGTTTACGGTCATAGAGCTCGTATAATGGCCACTTACCGGTTAGCTGACTTTTCCTGATTCCTTATAACCGGTATTGTATCAGAAAATGCAGATAATATGTGGGAAAGGTGATTGAAATAACTGGTAGTAGTAGATTGTATTTAGAAGAAACTGACAATACAAAATATACAAACTAAAATTTACTTAAGTCTCAATAGATTCGTTCAGAAATTCTTGGCTGTCCAGTGTGCACGCACTGTAAGTTCAAATTTCAAATTTAATTTCAAAACTTTTTGTTCAAAATTAGTTCCACTGGAGAACACTTTTTAAAGCCATACGTGTAAGTCCAAAGTTAAATCTACTTCCTATTCTATGTGCAACCGCTTTGCAACGTGTTATCGCTGTTTAAAGGAGAAGAAGCGGCAAGAAACTCCCCAGCAAAACATCTAGTTAAACAAAAATCATAATTATTTATCTAGCTCAAGATCTTTTTTTTAAATACATATATAAGTTGTATTACAATTACTTTTCAAAGAATTAATGGAGTTGTAACAGATGACAAATATTTCTACGTCGCAATAATGACATACTAAGAATTCATAAAGAGCTTCATAGTCGCGGTATCAAAACTAACGTTACTTCTAATCATTGTCATAATGTATTTTTCAAATTATAGTTCTTAAGATAAAGGGGAAGTTGGGAGCACTTTTTATCAGTTTAGAAGTATTCTACATATTTCACAACGTACCTTTATTTTCATAATTTTGTATAACGGCTTAATTCAAAACACAACTTCCCCTTTTTGTTCAAATACTTAGAGTAAAACAAGTAGAAGTCTTTGATTTTTCCAACACTATTTATTGGTTGAAACATAATAATATCTACATAAACAGACGAACTGACACAGACACGGGTAACGCTCTGGGTGACATCATAAGCCGTCACAAACATACATCAATATAATTAATTGTATCATACGTGGAGCGCTATTCCTCTGTTAAATGAAGACGCCTACGCACTGTAAACCGGTGCGCCCACATGTACACTTGTCTAGTTCACGGTCCTACGACCTTAGCTCGGATGAGAGAGTGGTTGGCACGGGTCACCTTCATCTGTGGTGGGTGGATGGATACCCATTGACCCATCACCCTTGCCCTTTCTGACAGTCACCGCGAATTCCACTATCCCGATGTTTGACACTGGTAAGTGGAATGTGCGAAAAGATTGCTACTTCGACCAAAAATTAAAATAAGTAGATATAAAATTTGCTAACATTATTTTTGTAGGAGCTTTCTATTCTTTATTTATACGTTGATCACAGATGTATCGTTACCATACCGGATTAATTTTGATTTGATCGATGCTCAAGTGTTGTAACTCTCTAGCAATATCGAGACATCAATTTTTTGACTGTCAACACAACGTACTGATCAAAGCGGAGAGTGGCAACACCAGTGCAATAACGGCAGCCGAACGATAAAAACAAGATTTGAGCGCGCACGCACAATTCAAGTGCCATCCCACCAAAACCTCAATATTCAAAAAAGGTGCTAGCTGCAGACTCAGGTACGTACAGTGTTTATATCGTTACTGCTAGATATAGAACCTTGAGCGTCGAAAAGGATCAAATTTTACCCAGAGTGGTGTTCGATCGCCTTTGCTGGGCAATCGAATACTACAACAGATGAAAACTGTAAGGAATAAATCAGCTTTATAATTCCAAAAGCTATCAACTGAAATTGTATTTTAAACCTTTTCAATGATTATACTGCAGCTTGTCTACATTATAATCTTATCCCCCTCAGTGAAAGAAGGCATTACCTCGACATGACCTTTTTGTACGATATCATAAATTCTACTATCGATTGTCCTGCTCTCACTTCGTCTTTAAATATCAACGTACCTCAGCGTTACCCTCGTAATTCTTCTTCACTCAAACTGTTTGCTACCCCTGTTTCTAAAACTAACTACGGACAAAATTAATATCTACGTCGTTGTACAAATACCTACAACAAATATTTTAGTGACATAGACATTTTTAATACTTGGAAACAAATATTTAAGTCATCAGTAGTTAGTAAACTTATTAATAAGATCCAAAAGGAATGTAATGTTTCTATTTAAACGTAATCATTTAGTTATGCTTAGTTTTCCCGTCAGAAGTTTCATAGTATTAGATAGATTGAATAAATAATATTAGTGTAGTGTAACTTAATATTTGGTTCTGTTTATTTTTTTTAGTTTAATAGTATCCAGTTTTGGTTTATATTTATTGTTATGTTTTTTATGCCTTAAATTTACGGATATACTGTCGGATACCATTTAATAAAAAATAAAAAAATGAATATTTGTACAATAATAAATACTTATTGTTTTACTAAGCATTTTCTGATTTATTGTGCTTACCAAAACATGTAGGCTGCATCTAAATATAACTTCATAAATAGTTTTTAAATGGCATATCTTTGAAGTTAATTACATTTTTTTGTGCTGGGCTATAAAATTTCTTCGAATGGACTACTAGGTTTTAAAATCGCACAGCTGAAATATACTTTTATTAATTATGGCTCCGACGCCTTCAGCATTGATTTTGCCAATCATGATTAAAATTTGGTGTTCCCTCCCTCGCTTTCTGACATTTCCAGTTTTTGACTTATTTGATCTACAAATAATGTTTTAAATATACAATCTCAAAAATCAAGGGAAGAATGAACTATGGCAAAATCTATCATGCAAGAACTTATCAAAGTTTCATTTTTACTAGACGATTCCTATTTTAGTATTCTATTTTCGTTTTTAAAAGGCACGTATAAACCTCACAGAGTAGGTACATTAATATAATAGGAGAACCTCGCTTAGTGTTGACAGTAAGAAGTAACAATAAAAAACAAATTACTTCAATCTTTATTTAAAGTCAAAATAAATACATTTAACAAATCACTTATTTCAAATAATAGATCTACATTGCACTTATAACACTAAAACAATTAACAAACAAGTATTAATAAGTATATATTAGTTGATATAAATAAGATCAAATTATTCGATAATACTACATCTCTTAGATAGATTGTACTTATATACCTCTATATTGTCCTATATGTACTGCTCTTACTTTTTCATAATCGCCCAATGTCGATGGTAACTTATGATATACTTATAAACTAATATCTTCTATAATCTTCTAGCCTTATCTATACTATAATTAATCTAATATTTACAACGTAATACTTTACAGAAATATAAAATTAATACATTCAAATGGAAGTCTATGATGATTTAACTTCTTTCTTAATGTTTATTTTTTTCAGGGTCAAATGCATACCGTTATCTGGTCTTTTTTCTGGTCTGACCATTCTCTTTGGATGCGAGTGATAATTTCTAGGGAAAGGAGGTGGTTTCTGTCTGCTTATAGGGGGCACATAATGGTGACTCACAGTATATTCATGTTCTGGATTATCTTTATGATTGCTCGTGTGTGAATTTGAAGATGGTATGGAATGCACATACGATACTTTCTCAGTTGAAGGACTGTACAGGAATGTTTGGGGAACCATTATCTTAAACGAAGATTGAAATTTTGAGCTGTAAGGCATAGGTGTAACATAGCTAACAGTTTGTATAGCGCCTGATCCAGAAATCTTATTCTTGTAGCTTACAGGGAATACAGTAGCAATCGTATGATCTTTGCTTGGATAATTCTCTGAAATTGAAATATCTTCGTTTGTTGACCCTTCTTCTCCCGGTTTTGGATAAGTGTAGCCGTGTGTTGCACTTAGATCAGATTGGGGTTGATAATTTCGCCCGCTTGATTCGCCATGCGAATATACAGATACTCCCTCATTTTGGACAGTTTGAGGTACTGTATAATATTGTTGACTCTCGGCATTGTCTTTTGAAGATCCGTAATCTACAGGTACTGGAGTCAATTGATATTCTGGTGCTATTGTTGCCGTATTTTCTTCTTGAACACTATATGTGTAAGCAGTATGTTCATTTTTCGTGGGATCTTCGGTTTGTGTTTGGGAAGGAATATATTCATGGGAAGGAGTCTCATACTGCGCTTGGGTTTCGGGAGCCGCACTATGAACACCGTCGTCATGACTCTGTATCGGATGTGCGTTTTCAGTTTGCTCAGCAGCTACGTGATGATTTTGTTGATGGTATTGTGGATGAATATAATATGTTTGGGTTGGCATTGGATACTTGGGATAATGCTGGTACCTATACTCATACTTTTGCTGTTGCATGGGATGACGATAGAGAGAATGACTATTAGGGCTAATATAATGATGGCGCATATAACTCGATGGGTAACGAGCCATCACTGGTTGGACAGCAGAATATTGCACTCCGGAGTAATCTGCATGTGTGTATGATGGCTGGACATATGGAGCTGCATAATGCTGTGGTTCTAAATTTGATAGACTCGGAATTGAGCTTCTTGTTGGAATTGTAGGCAATCCTTCTTTATAAGTCATAACGTGAGTAGGGATATTTGCATGTCCAATTTTTTTGAAATACTCATTTACTAGTTCTTGAAGGTTTACAGAATTCAAATACCTTGATAAGGGATAGTTGTCGGGCAGATTAGCGAATAATTCAGCAGTTGGATTCTTAAGAGAAGAACTTGGAATTCTTAAAACTAAAACAGGAACCACTCGTGGTTCTACCTTTGAATCATGAATACTATTCAAATGGTCGGAAGTTAATCCTGCACCCTGGAATTCGGGCCGGTTTAGAAGTTGCGAGGGGTCAACGAAATAGTTTGGCATAACTGTTGGAAACTGATTAGTTAAACCCGAGAAACTTGCACCATTATACGTAGTGAATAAAGTGGTAGGTTTAGGTAGTTGTAGCGAACTATGTGCTTGTTCTAACTGTGAATATGTTGGACTAGGTGACACTAATCCCTTAACACTAGTGTAAGTTGGCATAGGCTTTTTGTATTGATAATCTGCTTTTTCACCCTGTTCAGCAACTAGCTCAAAGGCTCTTGATGGTTGTATTTCCACGTGTGTTTTACTCAAATCAAATTTCGGCCCAGAAGTCTGAAAGTGGAGTTTATGCTGCAAGGTTTGGTGTGTAAGTGTAGGAATATCCTCTTGTGAATATGGATATATCATAAACTTTCCTTCATCTTGACCAGATTTTCCGAAATATGAGTACATATATCCGTTGTTAGTTTTAAATCCATAACCCAAATTTGCGTCTATTGTTCTTTTGCCTTTAGTTTTCGTGTCAGTATCATTGACAATCTCTATAGCTATTACAGCTGGAAAAGCAGTTTTTTCTGTTGTCAGATTACTTAGCTTGAAGTTTGTTGTTACTTCATCTTTACTATTTTTATCAGGTTTGATTCCGAATTTTGCTTCTACTTCTCTCAGGAATTTCCTCTCTTCGTCTGTTAAAGTTGAATTGGTTTTCTTATCTTTTACTTCATTCTTGTACTTTTTAGGTTCTGGATCAGCATGCGATAGAAACAGCACTGCACATATTAAAATCTGAAATCCAAACAAAATATACATTTAATTAAACTGAAGCTCGTAAATTGTCATTAGATGATAATTAGTAGTAAAGTTTTCAAAAGGAATCAAAGGTGGATTTATTCTAGTGTGAGTTTGGATTATAAATTTCAATGAACATCAAACATTCTATTGATGTTACATTTTAATAAATATTCATAGATGTGGGGGTTGATTTGTGTTGTATGGTGCGTACAAATAAATTAAATTACAATTCAACACGAACATTGTACAGTAAAATTAATTTAATTAAAAATAAATATTCTTAGCCTATAAAGAAAATGCACCTCTATCTCTTTTCTTTCACCTTCTCCCAATTATTTGGGGTCGACACAATATGTCTTTTCCTTTCATATTTCTACATTCTGACATACGTCCTCTGTCATACCACAATTTATCATGTCATCCTTCACACAATCCATCCATCTCTTTTTTGGTCTACCTTTAATTGGTATCCATCAATCTTGCATATTAACATTATTTTTGTCACGTGACTTTCCTCCGTCCTCATTACACGCCCATGTCTATACATATGAGAAATACGCCTATGCAAATGAATAGACGAAATATTAAAAGTATTTATTATCATATAGATTATAATTATTCATATTCCTCTCTTAAACGTCTATACGAGAATATGCTACTGTTGTGTCGTGACAACATTTTTATACAGTTGCAAGTTTATGTACAATCGCAAAATCTTCGCTCTATAACAATACACTATTGCAAATAGGTAACATAACATAATTATTGTTTGTTTGTATTCAGCCCATTATTACATGAAATAATCTTGAGTTTTATTGCCTGAAGAAGGCAAACAGATAGGCGGCCCATCCGGTGGAACGTGGGCACCATTGCACTGCCTATGAACGTTTACTATACCACGGGAGATTATACTATAGTATATTAAGGTAATAAAGTAGGTGTTTCTTTTTTATATTAGTGTACAATAAAGAGTGCATGCATGCTTAAATACATATAATGTTTTAGAAAAAAATAGTTAGTCTTATCGGTTAAAGCGATCTCTTACGGATAATCTAACTAAAGTATTCTCTTAATTAATCTGATAAGATTCACTTTAGAAAAAGTAATTTTATAATAAACATAATTTAAATTATGGGCCTCAAAAGCCATTGATGAATTGCGAGCTCTTTACCCTATAACCCTAACACTATGCGCTGACCTACAATAACCTTGAAGATTAATTAACAACAGTTCAAATTACCAACTTTTTGTTCTAAACTATTACATAAAACTTTAAGTGGAATCGTCTGAAACTTATCAATCAACTTCAAATTACGTTACACTGCGTACCATTATCGCGAAGACCGCATTTGTGATTCCGCATCTTACGAAATCAACTAAATTGCCGTTCTCTAGACTCTAGATTATCCTGTCTCTTCGTATACCTGAAGTCCTGAAACTTTAAGCTTTTCCCAATGTACTAACATTGGGAAAAGCTTAAAGCTTCACACATTCCTTCTCCGTACGAAAGAGCTGTTTCCCGAAGAGTCAGGACAATCCGGGTGTCTTCAAGTCTCGTGTCAATAGGTATTGTCTAGTTAAGCATGCTCCATCTTCGACCGCATCATCGTCTGATATTACGCGTGATCGTGGTCAAAACTATTTGTCCCAAAGATAACTTTATTTGCCAAATTTTTTGTAAACCTTCTGTTTAGGTATGTTACGAACATGTTTTTATAGATCTAAGGAGTAGGTAGTAAAGATTAAATTTTGGAATTGTTGGAGTGTTTCAAAGTTCAGCAGAAATTCCTTACGTTTTTACTTCTTAATTGAATTAGAGTTTGTTATAAGATTTTATTTTACTACGAACTAACTGAATCTAGCATTTGTTTGAAATTGTGTTGAATCTGAACACTATAGGTACTTATTTAACATAGGTAAGTACCTATGTTAAATAACTACAGAATGTAGTTTTTAGGTATGTAATGTAAGTACATTACATATCTAAAAACTATATTCTGTAGTATGTATTATTTTAATTAAAACTACATTTTAACAGTTTTAAGCGCGGCATTTTACTTGATTTTTATTTCGACGTTTCAGCCACTTCGCAGTACCCGTGATCACGGAAGACAAACATGTCAAGAGAAATAAATATAAATCAAATAAAATGCCTCGCTTAAAATCGTTAAAATGTAGCTTAAATTATATATAATATTCACGAATATTTAAGAAAATACTTCGTATTCTCTATTTTGGAAGTTTAACTGCAATAAATTAAATAAAAGCACTTTCTTCTGGCAGAGCTTCAGTTTATTAGATGATGAAAAGTAAGGTAACAATAATACCAATGTCAAATCAGTTTTATATTTTGATAATCTATGTTATTCCAATATTCCTTTTTTTTAAATTCACTTCTTTCTGTCGCTAATTATATCGTAAATAAAATTTTAAAAAATTATAGACCTATTATTATAAAAATAGATATATTATACATATCTACTAGTTGACTGAAATTAATAGTAAAGAAAGACACGATGTTATGATTTATGATTTTTTCAAGTATTAAAAAGAAGTTAACTCATTAAAAATGAATAACAGCCGCTCAGGCATGTTCGAAGTACTACTGTTATGATGACTCAATCATATCATAATATTCAGAAAAGGCACTGATTACATTATGATTAGTAGTCAGGCGTAACTACTTCCTTTTTACGTTATTAGGCGGTTGGGGATCTCAATATAATTACGGTTATATATGTATTATGGAAGAAATATAACATGGCAGAACTAGCTGCTACTTTAAAGACAAGAAGAGTGAATTAAATGTGTGCAAGAAACAAGGCCACTTGTTAAAAAGAATATTTAGAAGAAGAAGAGTAAAGGAAAGACAAAAAAGAAATGGACTGTGTGAAGAATAACATGATGAGTTTACAACAGAGAACGCACCCCAGAATAGAGGAATATGTAAAGAAAAGATATTCAATGCCGATCCCAAAAGATTGGAAAAAGGTGAAAAAAGAGAGATATTATTGAAAGCAACTACATATTATATGTTTTAAACAATTATAATAAGTTATGAGCACTTTATTAATCAGGTGTCTAATTTATTTTTCTGATCGTGTTTGTATAATTTAAAACATTTTCTAAGGTATAAAACCAACAACAACGTCTGTTTATTTCTAGTAACTGGGAAATCAAACACTTTTTACGTCTCAAACAACTGGAATAGACTATATAAAAGTGACGAAGAACACGATGCATTTTTTTTAGATTTCTTGTCTGTTTGTTCAGGATTCGCATAAAAGCTACGATTCCGATGAGGTTTTCACTAATCGATAGCAAATTCTTGGACTTTAAATCTGTGGTGCTTTTTACCCTTGGAATACCGCGGGAATTTTTCTAGGAATGATTTAAAGTGAGCATACTGTATATTTTTTTAATATTCGATTGCGATTTTTCACTGAAAGACAGTAAAATTTGTGTAGTAAAATCTGTTACAGTTTTTATCCTGGGAACCCCGCGGGAATTTTCCCGGGAGCGGTTTGAAGTTGTTCGGGTGCATAAAATTAAGCTTATACCGACACAGTTTCACTAAAACGGTAGTTTGCATTATTTTTAAATGCTGCGATACTTTGTGTCCTTAAAATCTCGCGGGAGGTTTCCCTGGAGTATTTTAAAATGGATAGTACATAAAAATTTGCTAATTCAGATTGGATTGATACTAAAACAATATAACTTGGGACTTTTTATATTTCCCGGGATTTCCTAACTTCGAAACCACGTGAAGACTTGTTTAATAACACCTTTAGTAAAACAGAATATATGTTGCTATGTTCACCTTTAGTATCATAACTTATCTCGGGTTTTACGGAAATCTTTGGAATACTTGTATTTTCATACTAAAAACCCATTGCCCTGTTGAAAATATCCTTTGATTTTAAATACTGGCAAAATAACTGCAATCTACGTTACCTCATACCTGTAAAATGTGGACGAAGTCGCGGCCAAATCCTAGTATGTATAATAATGTACGCACAAGTTTCGCTGGTACATGCTAGTGTTGTATAGTGGGTATGTACAAATGAACATCACTACGATTATCCTTGATGTGCCTCCTTAAAGAGAAAATGTTATAAATAACCTGCGTCCAGCTTAGCAAGGTTTACTACACACGTTTCCTAGTTTATATCTAACTTCTAACAATGGTAGTTTAGAGAAATTCTAAACTGCTATTACGTGACTCGCTTCTAACTCAGACTTGTGAAACAATAGCAGCATCAATTAATTCTCGTTTGTTTTGTAACTGAAGAAATTGTTTCTTTCATATTACACACATTATCACGCATGGTTCCCACAGGAGTAGGCAGAGTCAATGAGCTAATCAATCATGAACTTAATTTAAAGTATTAATAATTTTCTTTAAAAATTTAGCCAAAAAATCCATACAATCTATAAATACGAACGTAACTCTGTCATTCTGTGACGCTTTTACGGAAGAAGGAAGGTACCAATTCTGTTGAAAGATTTTCATATGGTGTCTATACCGATAATGGACATAGGATACTTTTACACCGGAAAACGGGATAGTTTTCAGGATAAAATTAAATAAATTTTCCTGAGTCGAATAGTGCCTATATAAATAATTTATATAATGCTTAAAAATATGTGAATGCTTAAAACATTTGTATACATTATAAAATACCTAAACATAAACGTAACTTAAATAAATTAAATCTAAACTTATAAATTATGTACCACTGCCAGCGGGAAGCGTGCCCAGAAGGCTGACTGTAAGGCCACGTTGTACAGCATTGCTTACTTCTCTGGACAAAATATAAACCAGCCTTCTGATCATGGGTAATAAGTTACTAACAAACAAACGAAGAGTATCTTATAAATTTCTTTAAAGAAACTCTGCTGCTGGACGCCACTGTGTGCATGTGAATGCTTACTCTTAAAATAAACTAATAAGTTTAAAAGTGGTAAATAATGAAACTTCAAAAACTGAGAGACGAGTGAACTATAACCCCCATCTAATTAAGCTTATATAACTCACACTCAACTCACAGTTAGTGAGTTAGTCTTAACTAGGAGTTTTTCGAGTTATTGATAATAATATTCGAGTAATCTGCCATTTCATAATTATTGTGAAAATAGTAAATAATGTAAAATCGGTATTTAGTCTGAAGGAGTTCGGCTGTTGCGAAACCGCCTATTATACTTTAATGTATGGGCAATAAAGTTATTCATCTATACCTTTTTTACTAGTAGATTGTTATTCTTAGTAGTCCTCTTCCATAAGTATATATTTAAACGAGAATTTGCCCGCGACTTTGTCCACGCTTGACTTGAAATTCTCGCGAGATTCCCGGGACACGAATTACTTTAGCATTTAAAAAAATATGACATTTTCCGGGCAAGGTATTAAGGTAATCTTTACAAAAATTTTAATAACGTCTAAAAGTTGGAATACTTCTTGGAGAAGCGATCTGCCTGAAACCTTCCATACTTTCAGACAGAAAGCGCAACTAATCGTCGATTTTCAGGGAACTATTATAAATAGCCATACTTAATTCTGTACTTCATGAAAGGCATCGAACTTAGATAAGTGTTACGATGACTTCGAAACATGGCATCATTATTACATATATCTACTACATAATCACTATGACTGTACTTTTCTACGCGCGTACGCGTGATCATCTTATTACAATGTCCATATTCACTACAGCGACTGACTAAAATCCTTGCCTTGAAGGCGTTTTCGACACAAATTAGAGTTTTTGTAACCGTTTTATAGGGAATGCCTCCATAAATGAATCCCATTCGCACATGGCCATTTGTTTCATAGTACCGCATTTAAGATTTTAAGCAGTTAGTGCTGCCAACTATTCTGATTAAATTGTGCCCTACATTAAATATTGAACTTTTTATGTGTTGAAGAAATTTTATGTGTGTTTTTCAATTAATTATGCGGAGAGTCTTTAAGGCATATTCCCAACTTTCCCAACAGCGAATTGGCGATTGATTTTCTACATTGTAATTAATTTATGAATTATATATACTTATATACATTTAGTGATTAGTTTCGATCTGTATATATAGTTTATTTTTAACGTTGAATTTTAATTTGCATATATAGTTTGTTTAGATTAGTGTTATAATAAGTTATTCATTTTTAAGTTTCAAATTCCAACGTTAAGAAACAATTCGATAAAACATAGTTTAAATTATTTGTATAAGGGCTGATTTTTCAATCATCATATAAAAGTTATCAGACGATTAAATTATAATCTGAGTGAATTCAAAAGTGAAACCATTCAACTGACATTTATAATTTTTCCATGTTTTATTTTATTCTATGAATAACATTTATCTGGTGATTGAAAAATCGGCACTTAGTCGTGAAAAACTGCGTAAATATAAGAAAGGAGACCGTTAAGCTTTCATATATTCTTGGGCCCAGATTATAAAAAGATGAGATTTTCTTTTTATTGTTAATATTTTATATAATTGTAGTGGATTTTTTTAAATAAATAATAAATGTTTATTTGTTCCAAAAGTACATACAAGAATTTTTGGAGTTGGGACCTTCTATTAAGTATTAATATATACTTGTGTCAGAAGGACCCGCTATCAATTAACTTAAACATTAAAAGATAACTTTATTACAATAAAATGTATACAAATATTTTTTATGTGTTGTATACCTATATCTTATGTGTATGAATGTATGTAATAATGTGTGTGCGTGCGTGTGTAGATGTATGAGAGTGTTTGTGTTTGTGTTTACAAACTAAGAATACTATGTAATATAACTAAAATTTCTTCACATTCTTTATATGTTTTCAATAATAACTAATTTGTAACAATTTTCTTACAGTCATAATATTTCATATTACTAAATTGTAATACTTTATTAATTTGATTAAATATATGTATGGAGTACATTTCATGTTGCTGATTATCAAATGAAGTATTAACCCTAATGGGTTTTATAGATTTCCCTTTCCTTCTTCCTTTATCAACGCTTTCATACAATGAAAAGTTTTTATGAGTTTTTAAGATAACATTCAATACCTATAGTTTACTTACTTGGAAGGGGAAGGCCCAAGTGTTGGCTTGACGTTGTGAAGGATAACATGCATACCAATGGTCTCAAAACGGGGGATGCTGAGACCGCGCGAAGTGGAGTAGAAAAAGTAGGAAAGCGGACCCTGGCCGTCGGAGTGAAGGCTCCGAACGCAGCCGGGATTTAACGTTTGAATGATAATGATGACATATAGTTTTCTTATTGTTAGAAGTTCACACGTAGAAAAAAGTTCCTCAATAGAGAATCTATATGGTTTAAAGTACATGACCTTAAGCAATGAACGTTGAGATCTTTCTAGCTCAATAAATTTACTCTTAGCAGCACCTCCCCATAAAGTAATGCAGTATATTAAGATTGATTGCACTAGCGCTACATAAATTTTATTAAGTAAGGTGGCTGAGGCAACAGGCCTTAGCGTTTTGAAGATCCATGTCAGTTTCCGTAATCTCTGGCTAATTAGCCAGATTAAATATTATATATATTATTAATATATATATTATATATATTATTAATATAGGTATATATTATATATATTAATATCTATTAAAAATAAAGTAAATGCCAATTTAATCTTTGGTCTATCATCACGCCTAAGTACTTAACATTAGATACTCTGGTGATGGTAACAGAGCTACAATCACAGGCAAGTACATCATCACACTTATGCAGTTTATAGCAAAGTTAGCATTTGGTTGAATTCTATTGCGAATACTAAAACAAATATAGTTAGTTTTAGTCACATTGAGGGTAAGTAAATTTATTTTTAGCTATTTAGCATTTTTTGCAAGCCCAGAATCAGCGTCTATAGAAATATGATTCCATGATGTATTAGAAAATACGACAGCAGTGTCATCTGCATAACTAAAAATGTTATTATTATTAATGTTAAGGTTGCACAAATTGTTAATATATATGAGGAACAGCGTTGGGCTAAAAACGCTCCCCTGTGGGACTCCAAAATTAATATAAGTGTCCGAACTAAAATATTTTTGAATTTTTACAGATTGTTTCCGGTTACAAAGGTAATTTTTAAATAAATCAAGAGCTGTATCACGTATTTCTATCTTTACAAGGGTGGGAACATGGACAGTGTCAAAGGCTTTTTTAAGGTCTAGAAATACGCCTAAACATTTTTTTCCGCGATCTAACTCTATAATAAAAGAAATAAGTGAACTAACAGCGTCTTCTGTTGAACGACCTCATCTAAACCCGAATTGTATTACTGATAGTATATTATACTTATCTAGGAAATTAATTAATCTTTTATTCAAAATTTTCTCATACATTTTTGAAATAGACGATAAAATAGATATTGGTCTATAATTATTAACGTCTTCCATGTCTCCACTCTTATAGATTGGAACCACAACTGACTGTTTAAGTATATCTCGAAAAATAACCTGCTTGAAACACAGGTTTATTAAATGGCACACAATAGAGACTACTTCAGACTTCGCTGATTTCAGAAAGCTGGTGGGGATATTATCTATTCCCGGTGAGCTACTAGACTTTAGACTGACAAGGGTATCATGGACTTCATTGTAGTCAGTTTCAATAAAATCAAAGGAGTTAATTTGAGAGTATTGAGTATTGCTATCCATAAGGGTAGTTGACCTAGGGAGAGATAACATCTCTTCAGCTAAGGTTTTACCAACGTTAGAGAAGTAATCATTCACAAAATTAACAGAATTTTGAGGAAGAGACTTAGCGTTCAATAGCTTACTGTTATCAGAAGCCGAAGAATTAATATTAACGATCGACCTAACACTTTTCCAAAGACTTTTTCAATTACTAGATGAATTTATTAACAGCTGCTTATTATAATTCTGTTTTGACTTTTTTTTAATTATTAGTTTTTTTGAATAAATTCATCATGCGGTGTAAGTGCTTTCATATTATTAATTGTTGAAATTCATTCACATAAATCAGATCATGGTAATCGATAACTTATTTTACTTGCGACTTATTTTAGTAATTTCTCGTTTTCAAATAAAATATTAGAATTTATTGAGGCAGATAGAATTTTTTTTATATAATCCATTACGAATGTCATTTAAGTTTACAGTTGACATAAAATTTTATAGGTAATTACAGCCTGTTCTAGCAAATTCAATTTGCATATTAAATTAACATTACATAAAGTAATAAAAGAAGCAATAATAGTAATAACCGACTGTTAATCAGACAAATCGCTAAAATATTCACAAAAAACAGTTACGCATCGGTCATAAAGCACTGTTTAACCCAAATGTACATTCTACGATCGTCATGTTGATGCAATTTTTATGACCGGTAGTATATTATGAATTATATAACACAATGACTTTGCCGGTGATATTTTAACTTCAATAAATAACATCGTATTGCAAACGAAAAAATAGTACCTATAATTTGCATAATGACGGAAACCTAAATAGATTTTTAGTTCAGAATAAATGGTCCAATATGACATTATAGCGGACAAATAAATAATATACAGTCATACTCATAACCAATAAATGGTAGAAATACGGCTAATTTACCTAAAGTTTAGTACAGGTAAATTAGCTTCGAACATTTTTGCGATAGATAGCATTTGTATAATTTACAGGACTTCTAAACTTGAAATTTAAATGTCATTAAAATTTAGTATTAACAATTATGTTTAATATTAATATTTATTATTTTAATATTATTGGTTTCCTATTAAGTATCTGTCTATAAAAAGTATCAGTTTATTTATTTACGTACCGACAGTACACTAATAGAAACGCTAAACGTCTCGAAGCTAATTTATCGGTAGAATACGCGATGCAGGTGATCAAAAGTACCAGCGTTTAGTTTAGTTATTGGTTCCGGGATTCAGTAATAAAATTATTCACATTTAGGTTCTGAAATGTATAATCCTGTTTGCGTTCGGAGCAATTGCTTCTTTTTCTTCTCCACTTCAAGAGGTCTTCAGCATTCCTTATTTTGAGACGATTGGTATGCATCTCATCACTGACGACGTTAAGGCAGCATTTCTTGGGCCTACCTCTTCCACCGGATCCTGGAGAAGGCAGCATGGCGAGACATTTGTTCCCACATAACTAGCCGGTTTCCATAAAAGGTGGCTGTACCTGCGTAAGCTCATTTCACTCCTTTCAAGATTTCTTTTTGAGACAAAAAGTAGCCTTATCAAGGTTACTTGCCTGCTACTACTTACCTTTTTACTAAATTTAATTAAGGGCCGTTCACAATTGATTATCGTCCGTTACTTTCGCATTTTTTTTTAAATAAATAATATAATAATACTATGAATTCGATTCTTAATTTCTATATATATTTTTTAGAAAAAATCGCGATTTTACGCTATATGTAAAAACATATAGGTATACAAAAAGGTGTCTATCATTAATGCTTTGCGAAATCTAGTCTTTAAATTACCATAATTGACATTAAGAAAAACGCATCAAGTAAAACTGGGTAAGGAGGCCATAGTAATCGCATCACAGGTCATCAATAACTTCTAGGTAAACAAATATTTGCAAAGAAAACCGGTTATTCATCAATCAATCAATCATCTGTTATGTACAAATGCTTACAGTACTATACTATGATGTTTCATAATTGTACAGTTATCATATTTAACGTTTATTTAAATCTCATGTGCATCGGAATTTACTGAACTGCAACAAAATATGTCTTCATGTTCTCTTGGTGTAATAACTGCAAGTTTTAATTAACACACTTATTTAATATGGTTAATGGCCAGTTCCTATATCTTACTATAGTTGCGTTACCATCGCTTAAATTTTGAAATTACTTGTATAGAGCTTATGTCAAATTTCAACCGATAATAAGCCTAATGAACAGTCGCTAAAATATAAAAACCGGCCATAAGTATACAAAGGATTAAACTATTCAGCCACCAAGGTGACAAATGTACACTGTTTTCGTTATATATCTAATTGAACAATAAAAATCATTTAATCGAAAAATGCTTTATAACTAAAAACCTTCTTAAGGGATTTTGTTCTAATCAGTTTTCTTTGAAAGTATTTTGGAAGCCCTAAAACCTCAATTTATTCAGAATTTTTACTTCGCTGTTTAAAAGTTAGAAGGGAGTTATAATTTGAACTATTTTAGTAGCTAATATCTCGTTACGCATTAACTTTATTAAGGAACATTGTTGTGTTTCTTAATATAACAATACCTAACGATACAACCCTCCACCCCCCACCCCCCCCGACTGTGTACACTGAAAAAGATTTTATTTACCCTCATTTCCGCCTACAATATTTTTTTCGCGATTTTACTACAACATTATGTAGTAGTATATAAAAGTAGTATAAAGAATAAGAAATATCATGCATTCTCATATGTAAGATTTAAAACAAAATTGTCATCCTGGATTTAATGAATTTGGTATTTGGCATTTCGTCATTTGTATTTCGAACTGATTCATCACTTCGACATGAATAACGTCACAAACGGATTCTAGGTGTTCATAAGTTTCCAATTTCCCTTAAGATTATAAAGGTTTACGTAACAGAATTAAAAATGTCTTAAATTTCAATACATTATATCAAAACATAGTAGAGGTCATTGCCTTTTCTAGTTTGCTCAACATAACAAATTACATAAATAAATTATAATTAATCGATGATTAACCTCAGATGTTGCAGAAAATCGACCTTAATTGGAACAAAAAGCGAAATAGATTGAGGAAGAAGAATGAAAAAAGGTACTACTCGGTAATACTCTCAGACAATCAAACAGTATAATTACTTGTAGAGATTGCAGGAAGAAAGCGAGAGACCGAAATATGACTAGGAAAGTTGGGGAGGTCTCCGTCTAGTCTTATACTTGTATTTATAATCAAGTAAAAGTAATTACTTAAGCAGGAATTTTTGTTTTATAGTGAAGTATTTACTTGAAACTAGAGCTGTCAAAAGATACAATTCTTAGCCAAGTAATAGTCACCATTTTGTTTACTTAAGTAATGAGAATTTGCTATACTCTTTTGTTGATTTGTCATTTTTGTGTTATTGTCAAATTATCTGCCATAAAAATGGAAAACATCGAAGAAGTTTTTAATATTTTAGATGATTTCGATAGTATATTGCCGGAAATTGAAGTTAATGAACCTAGAAATCCTAAGATTTACTTTCGAGATATAGATCCAATTTGTGATTATTCGGAAGTTTCCTTAAAAAGAGATTTCGGTTCTCCAAAAGTGTTGTGATCAATAATATTTTACCAAGAATTATAAACTCTTTGCAAACAGAGACTCAGAAAGGACTTTCTGTGAGCCCACTGTGCCAATTACTGACAGCCTTACGTTTTTATGCCACAAGCAGTTTTCAAATTGTATGTGGCGACATCATTCATATATCGCAAGCAACCGTGTGCTATATAGTGAAGAGAGTCAGTTGTGCATTAGCATTATTAATCCAAGATTTCATTAAGTTTCCAAATAACTTAAGAAAAGTGAAAGATGAATTTCAAAACCTTGGTTGCATGCAGATCACCCGGACTAAATAATATCGTAGGTGCAATATATTGCACTCACATCAGAATCACAAAACCTAGAGGTATTTCATACAGAATAATATTGAAACCGAAATGGTTATTTTTCACTGAATGTTCAAGTAGTTGGTGGTTCTAACTTTAAAGATTTATGACATAGTAGTCTGTTGGGCTGGTAGTACTCACGACAGCCGAATCTTTAGAAACTCACGTTTAAATATGAGGCTGTATAACAATGAAATAAATGGGATATTACTTGCAGATGGAGGATATCCTTGCACCAGGTAATTTTGATCATGATGTTAAATGTCTAATCTGTAGTAATAAACACATATAATATACCATAATAATTAACTAAAATATCTAGGTTATTTATGTAACACATTTTATTTCAGATATTTATTGACTCCAATTTCAAATCCTTCGACTCCACAGGAAGAGAGATATAATAAGGTGGGAATAAAATCAAGAAACTCAGTAGAACGTTTATTTAGAGTGTGGAAGAAACGATTTCCATGCTTACAAAAGGGCTGGACGACAAAACTTTCAACAATTCAATTCAATTCAATTGTCGCTTGTGCTGTGCTACATAATATAGCTGTAGAAGTCAATGACATTTTTGAACTTGATGAGGTAGAGAATTTGTTTGATAATAGTAAATAGCAATTACTTAACTAAGTAATGTATTTTACTCGACTATAGAATAAGAATTTTCAATCAGGAATTCTTATTCCTGATTCCTATTCCTTAACTAAGAAATTACTTAGTAATGAGTAATTACTTCTTTATAAATGTAAGTATTGGATTCCGAATTCCTTACAACGAGGATGATTCTCAAGAACCTTCGGAAGCATCTCAAGCACCCAAAATTTTAGTCAATCGAGTTTGTGCTTCTACCTTAGCCAACGAGCTTGATGAGCATGCACATAACGTGTCCAATATAAACGTTTTTAGGCGGCTGTTACGGTTTCCGCTCTTTTGCAATGTATGAATGATTTCGACTGTGCGTTCAGATGGCTACGACGCTGTGATGCAAGAAATAGCATCCCTACTGAGTGTGTGAGAACAACAACAGCATCCTGAACGTAATAGTCAATAAGCTTGACAGTTTCCTGTCTATGATATGGCAGTTTTTCAATCGGAGGACTATTACGTAATTTTTACTTATCAAATCTACCTGTGGGCAATATAGTTTGCCTAGTAATAATGCCTATGAAATAAACAATACAGCAATCTTCCTAGAGCACCTAGTGTATGATAATAATGATTTCAAACTTATCCAAGAAACTATAAAAACTAATTCAGGAAATACTCGCCAGAATTAAAAGACAGTAATTACTGTGGTATTACTTTTTAAAGCTATAAGAAGTGTATTTAAATTTAGCTGCATTATAATATAATAGGTATGTTTATTTTTTATTATAATGCGTTTGCGTTTATTTTTAGTTTTAGTTTCAGTATTTATCTTAAGTAAATTTTTACTAAAAATAAATACCGATGACCCCGTGAAGTGGACAAGGATAAGTAGGAAATGGACCCTAGGCTACGAATTTATGATAATAACGGGTCTAGTATATGTGTTAAAGCCAAATAAATTTATGGTCCAATGCTTATATTATCATATTATCTAAACATACTAAAATTTAATTCGAAAAACCGCTTTTGTTTAATTGCATTTAATTACGAGCTTTTTGAATTCGTAATTTAAACTTTTATTAGCTCCATAATACAGCAATTAGAAAGTTTTACACAATGTTTAATAGGATATTATTTAACGTAAATGTCGTTAATTTATTCATTTGATACATTTGAATTTGCAATAAGTGAAATGCATGTCCGTATAAGACATTTTTTATTATAACATGTTATGGACGATTTGGTGAAACTGTGCATAGTTTATGTTACGCAACATCGTATAATTTCATGTATTTTCAACGATGTAACTAAAACAAAAGACTGCTCAAGTCAAAATAATGCATATTCTTCAAATACTACTTAAGGATTTTTTGTTTTGACAAAGACCTCACCCTTATAAAATCGTCGTAATCGTCTATATATCAGTTATTTTTGCTCAAAAACTAATCTGGGTTTAAATAGATAAGATTTAGTCAAAAGATGTGAATTATATGTATTCATAATATCCATGCAGTGATACAACAGAGTAGTAAAATCGCAAAAAAATAATTTTAAGAGTGACCACCATGATTGTGGTATTAAAAGGTCATAACGATGTTTCTTAGTGATTTTTTGTTGAGAGTAACCGGTAATTCGCTTCAAAATGTCGTAAAGTGTTCCCAACTGTAACTTTTGAAATATGGGCTGGGAAATTCTGTACAAAATCAAGGCAGTGGAAATTGAAAAATACATTCAACTAAAAGTGATTTTAATCTGATTTTAAGTATCTTTAATATTTCCCTTGGTTAATAATGATTAATGATATTGATTGATGTTTGTCACATCTAGACAGCCCTTCACTGTATATTCTAACATTATCTTGCTCCATTTTTATACATTGCTTCAATCTTTTTTCATGCTTTAAACCGAAGGCTAGACGTTCAGTATTTATCAGGTCAGTACTGTAACGTGCTTTATACAGTTCAAACATGAAATGGAAAAAAATCCTTTGCGTACTGACACGTTTCCGTGGTATTTACTGATCGTGTAATCTAGTGTACTGACGGATCAGTGGCAGTAGTCAGTATTTAAAACAAATTGTCATTCCGGAATTAAGGAATTCAGGATTCTAGGAATCCATGGTAAATACTGGCATCCATCAATACGCTAGCTCCACGATCAGTAATACCACATGATGAACTACATTATAAACTGAACGTCTAGCTTTCGCCTAACAGTAACAAACCAGCAAATTACGTGGGCATCACTAAAAATAAATTTTATTATATTCATTGAGACAATATATATATATAATTTATAATAAAATATTATATAATACATATTATTATGAAGATCTTACGCAGATCGTTTCCTAATGATAACTGTTATATATTGTTATATTATGTCTTAAGAAGTTTAATAACGGAATGCCATTCAGGGGGCTAAAATCATTAATTGGTACTTATCTGACTGATCAGAATTGACAATACACATAATCATCTAATTGTTATTCCTATGTTTTCAATAAGTAACATAGTTTGGTACATATGTAGTACGATTTTAGATATTTTCCTAGAGTAGATAGAGATAGAAGAGAAAAAACTCCACAACATTGTTTTTTAAATTAACCGTAATTCCTAATGTGTATATAGTATATTTTGATAGCTATCATTATGGCCGTATTACTTAGCAATGGGCACATATTTACGGCAATCCAGAATCTTTTGGTGTGCAGCAGCTGCCTAACTGTCATGACTACGTGTTGCAGATGGGAAGCTTCCAAAGTATCAACTCCCATACTAAAGTAAGTCTCTCCTTTTATTATGTCAACGATATCGATAAGTCAGAGAAACTGGTCAAATGATGCAAGTTCTCTGCCAGGATTCGTATCTATGTAATTCGGATGCAGTAGCCTTAGTAACATTCATCACAACATAATAATATACCACGTTAAATTTAAATAAATACTGTTACATTTTTAGCAAATTTAAATTTCTTTACAGAAGTCTTACTTAGGTTTATAAGCTTGTTAAAAAAGTGTAATCAATAGCATTCCGGTTATAAAAATACTTTGTTAACTACCCTATAAACCTTATATAACTATTATGAATAAGTGGAGATGTATAAAGTGCGAACACATACCGGAATCTGTTGTTTAGCACGCGTTAATTATTACTACTAATTTTATAACTTTATATTATTTGCTTTAAATGCTGATTCCTTTTATAAAATAATATTATTTCTTAAACTTAGAATCAAGGCTAGGTCAACATATATCGGACAAGGATTCAAACACCGGTAGCCCATTACTACATGTACAGTTAATGAACACGAACAGAATTCCAAATATGTAGGCGCCGCTTTGTTTACATATCTTAAGAAAAATCAACATTATAGTCGTTTTCTCCTTTCAATTAAATTTATATCAAAGACATTACTTGTATGTTATTAAGATCGGTCGCATTTGTTATTATGTACCTACTACATTATTTGGAACTAAAAAATAACTTTAAAAGTTTTAGTAATCATGAATTCTAATTCGTCTGTATTGTTACTATCTCCAACTGCTGCATTTTTTAGTATAATACTCTATTTCTTCTTATCTAAAGAATATTTTGAATGCATCTATAGTCTCTACTTTGCTCACGCTGCTTTATTAGCTATATTCTATATGTATCACAAACTGAATACAAATCTAATTCATTGTATAAAATAAACCTCCAGCGCTTATTTCTAACAAAATGTAGTAAGAAGAGTAATTTCGGTGAAATAATATTATAAGTATTGATATCAAATCGAAGTTACAATGATAGTAACTTTATTAAATTTTAGATCAAAGTAATAAGCCCGAGATTTTTTAAAATTAGGAAGTATATATAAGTATTATTTATGTTTTGAGATATATTACGAAGCAAAAGGATCTCTAAACAATTCTTAACATGCATGAGTCGTGTCACTTATGTGATTCTCTTGAACTGGTAACACATAAAGTGTCTATAATAGAGCAGGTCACGCATTCTTCTTAATAAAGTAGTAATTTAAGATAATAAACTAAAAGTGCAACATACCAACGCAAAAAGGCGCATCTTGACCACGCGACGTCCTGCGCCGCGGGACTTTCTGTCAAAAGAAAACAAAACGCTCGTTATCAGAACACAACACAGCACGACACAACACAATCACACGTGCACTATGTACCTGTGTACAGCTGTATGCTCGAGCGGGTATATGCAAGCCAATGAATCCGCGGATCGCTATGTTACCTTCTTTTATACCTCGGAAATGTTCTC
Organism: Dendrolimus houi; assembly: GCA_039645545.1. NCBI lineage: Eukaryota > Metazoa > Arthropoda > Insecta > Lepidoptera > Lasiocampidae > Dendrolimus > Dendrolimus houi. Next base: position 15,551,955 of record CM077132.1, read on the forward strand.
ACAAGATGTTCACCGGCTCCGTTTGACCGAAAGCACTACCGCGAGCCAAGTGAACCGACCCATGTGCAGCCCGGACGACCAACACGAGCGCGCTTTCACTGAGCGCGTCATTATAAACCATCGATAATTTTTTATCATCGTCTACAAACACTTTCACACAATACTGATAAAATATGTATTTGAGTGATATTCGATGACCGGTATAGGAAATGCGTCACGGAAAGGTCGGGCGTATGCTGGAAGTGCAGCCGGTTTTGCAAATAATTTTGTTACATAATAATGATTTGTGCACTATCATACATCGGTTTAAATTAAAAAATAACGCACGATACACACCCGACGTATTGTCCACGTAGGATGTACTTGTTTTTATTTATTACTACAATTTCCCACGCGCCTATGCTCGTATAAATTCAAGTCGATATGTTTCTATTTCTATATTAACTTTTCTTGCAATCGATACGATAAATAAGACAAACTTAATTTTACATTTATACGTGGTTCAATTGAAATTGAAATATTTATTCCTGCAGAAAATTAGTTGTATACAGGTGTTATTCCTAGAAATATATGGTTCAGTAAATTTCACCAATTTCAATGGTGTGCAAGTAAGCAGGATCTTAATCGTCATTATTTAATTAATTAGTTCCTATTTATTTCATTAAGTACCTTTTATGTGTGTGAATGGGTGTATGAATTCTTATTATTTATTACTTTTTATTTCTTACGAGATAAATTTTTTAGTAGAATTGTGCATATATATTATAGATGTTTAATTTTAAATATTTTTTTATAATACTTTAATATCTAAATACAGATTTTCCACAAGCTGAGACAAAAACTTACATAAATAGTGCTACTGATTGTAAAAATCGTATGTATGATGTACCAAAATTATCTTCTAAATAAAAGTAATGTACCTATACATAATGGTCTGTTAAGTAATTTGTGAGGTATAGCAATCAGATTTCAATTATTCTTATAAAAGGTAGGTATATGTGTACAATAATATAGACACAACAATTAAACACAAATAACAATGAATATGATACACATGAGATTATTGTTCTTATTAACGAGCTAAATCTTGTTCTGAATAATTTGAATGGTGTTATGTAATCAAGTTTTAAGGTCCGGTTCCACCAAAGGAGAGAAGATGAGCAGCTACCGGGCAGGGTGTTTCCACAATGCAGCAGTCTTCAAGATTTGGCAAGAGAAAAGTTTCATACAGTCTTACATCTACATTATTCACTACCACATGCTCACCTCACCGCTCACTTGTCCGCTGAAAATCCTTTTTGTAAAAAGAAGAAAGCTCCTCTCCTGTCCGGTGGTCTTCATCAAAACTACGCGGAGATGAGCTGTCAAAATTAAGATAATTTGATTAATCATTTACAAAGCGTCTCCTTTCTTCTATGCTTCTCTTTGCTCCTATGAAAAATGAATTTAGTGGTTTAAACCATAACATTCTAGAGATTACTTACGTATTTGTATCGATTGAATATAACTTAAAATAGCCTTTTAACCAATTTTAATGAACTTCAGTATGCGTGGTAAAAACATTTTAAACTTTCTATAATTTCCTTGTATTACATCGAATTAGATTCTTTATATTTGTTGTTCTCTTTAGCTCAATTCGCACCTAAACGCTTCACCTTTGTTTAGTGAACGTATGATAGCAATTGCGCTTTCAATCTTCTTAGATGTAACTGAGTAGTTAAAGTAATTTGTAACTATGGTTTAGCGAATATTAGCATACTAATTACACTTTTTAAGCAGTTAATGTAAAGTAATCTACTCTAAGACAGCGACGATTAATCTAATTTATAATCAAAACATTCCTTTCAGAAACATGTCAGCTAAGGCTGTTTTCTGCTTTGTCGGTGTAGCAGCCGCTTCCCGCACACACCAAGCGAAACAGGAAGCGCTCCTAGAAATGTAAGCGTTCGGTAATATTACGGTGCTGAAGCCTTACTCTCAAACGCCTTTAGCCGATCTTTTTGGATACTTTGGCTGCGTAGTTACCTTTGGCGTAGTGGTTGTTAACATAATAATGATGACTTGAATGAACTCATATATTTGACGTTGTTCGTGCACCTATATATTTAGACAACTTCTTCAAATTCGAACTATTAGACGACCTTGGTTGTATCGATATGAATGATCACTTTCGATGTTCTTATCTATTTGACCATCTTGGCTGCTCCTTTCTACAAGACGCTGACTGTACATTGTTACAATATATTCTTGTGATTGTAGTATATTTTGGCGTGCAATAAAATGTTATCTGTCTATTAATTAAATATGTATATGTATAAGTAGTAATGATCAGAAATATATTCTATTACAATTTTATTCTAGCTAGTTTTTGCCCACGGCTTTGCTCGTCTAAGTGTTAATTTTCTAGACAGAGTGAATGACCGGTTTTTGGGAATCCCATACGCCCTTCTTAGAAATGACAAAGTAAATTTATGAATTCAAAATTAATTTAACGTCATCTGGCAAAAGTGTAACTAACCGTGAGAGCAATAAATACATTGAAATTATGTTATCATTGTCGTTATCATGACGATGTATCTGTTTAGTGAATTGTATCGGTGGCGCCGATAAAAGCGTAAGGAGTGCCATAATTTCTGCTGTATTTGTTTATGCCTCGCTAACAGTACTTTTTTGTGGATGATAGGCATCCTGTATCCTCTTCAATACCAATAGCAAGGTGTATGCAAAATTTCGTGACGATCTATTGCGTAGTTTTTTTTATTGCACGAGTTTAGCAGACACTCAGACGGCCCACCTGATCGAAAGCGGTTACCATCGCCTATGGACATTTGTAACACGAAAGGTGCTACAAATGCACTGCCGCTCTCTAAATGGAGACTGGAACCTGGCCACTTATGCCGGAACACAACTCAAAATTGTTATGGCGGCATACTCTAGACCAGGGGTGGCAGCCATCCAAACGGGAAAATACCCTACGACCTGCCCTCTTACGACAGGCCACCTGGCCGCAGGAAGTTGCATTCTTTCTCTGTACCTGCGCGGGTAATTTTAAGTTAAGGCTTGAAAGTGTCAGAAAGAAAGAAACTCACATTTAAATTTATAATATTATTTAAGATAGTATTTGTTTATTTAAATTAAATAAAAAACTGATCTAAATAAAAGAAATTAAGTACATTAATTTGCCTAAATGCAAATATTTACTTGGCTATAAAAACTATATTCATCACGCAAATTACATAAGGTTTCGACGACAACTTTCTCACATTAAAATCTCACGAGATAGCTACTGCCTTAAACAAAAGTTCAAGGAGTATGCGCAAGTTCAAAGCGTGCATTCACACATAGCGCATAGTATATACATATACCTAAGTTGATGCATTGATTTAATAGATGTAGGTATGGGGGGCCCTCCAGCATCTAGGGAGCAGACTAGTCTTACCCCTGTTAAACGAAGTGAGTTTGTCCTGCTTCCCGGGGCACTCTCAAGCACTGATGCGCTAGGATCAGCGTGGGCGTAACTATGTTCTCAGTCTCACGCTCTTCTGGCCGGGCAGCGGGGCGCGCCCGCGGGCGCGGGGCACATAGGAGGAGGGTGGTTTTAGTAGAGTATTGAGTATTCGAGTCTCCAGAGATGCCGGCGATTGACTGTGGTGGCTATTCGTGACTTCTCCTCCCATCGCTTTGGTCTAATCCCTAGCAAAGGAATCCGGTAGAGTGCAAAAAGCATCCCCAAAATGGATGTAGTAATACTGCGAATAAGCGTTTTTTAACCGACTTCCAAAAGGAGGAGGTTCTGAATTCGTCTGTATGTTGTTCTTTTTTTAAATCCGTTCAGTAATCTTTGAGATGTAAGGTTTTTATGAATAACTTTTTTAGAGTTTCATAGCCAAATGACATATTAAACACTTCCCATCATTATCACTATAGGACACTTTTTTGCTTTTTTCGTTTCTTTATTATCGATCTCAATCTATTAGAGTGTGTCTACCTTGCTAGATCGCCATACTGATCCGTTGCCCGAGGTAAGCACCAGCCTTCTGATCACCTGAAGAGTCAATGAGTCGTTTTGATAAATTTTGATTGAGGCTCATGGCCTCACGACCCCACGGTCCACGCGTCTCGACAGCAAACGGCACAAACATATAACTCTCACTAAGGGTTGCAATTTATTAATGTATAAATATTTTAAAAAATCTAAGCATGGTGTGTCTGTAATTGAAGTTATTTAAAAAATAGACTATATACGATGAAAAACACGATGCAATTTTTTTTAGATTTCTTGTCTGTTTATCTTTTTGCTCGGGATTCACGTAAAAACTACTGACCCGATTTCGATGCGGTTTTCGCTGATAGACAGTCAATTCTTATACTCAAAATCTGCGCTACTTTTCATCCCGGAAATCCCGCGGGATTTTTCTGGGAATGATTTAATGGCTGAATTAAAAAAGAACGAATTACATCGAGATTTTTTCACTAATCGATAGAAAATTTTATGCGATAAAATGTGTGATATTTTTATCCCGGGAATCGCGGGGGAATTTTCCCAGGAGCGATTTGTACTAGTTCGGGTGCATAGCTTGTTCTAATTCAGTTTTTATTAAAACGATAGCTTACATTTTTTTAAATGCTGTGTCCCGGCAATACCGCGGCAATTGCAAGTCAAGTCGTGGGAATATCCTAGTTTTATTTATATAATTTTGAGAAAACAGCTATCAGGATAAACGAGATTTTTGTTATTCAATGTATTATAACAAGATATGAAACAAGTTGTATTCCACTTGATTGCATCTAACGTCATGTAATTGTTCCGCCATAGTTCCGTCGCGTAAACAAAACACAATTTAAATTTAGAAACAATCGTGAGAATACGACGGCCATTTCATGTGTGTTGATAGAATATTGCGGAGAAATGCGAGTCTTTACGAAACATCTCATTAGTTATAACATATTATGTTGATTGTATGTATATTATTCTAAAGTTTCAAGTGCTATTATTATTACATAGTTTTCACACAATGCAATGACAAAGCTTGCGCAATTTCTGATTTATATTTCCGTTAGTTAAGTAGTGCTAACTTACGAAACAGGCGAGTTAAGTCCTTATGTTCATTAGGAACGAAATTTTCAAGTGAATTAATAAGTTGTCGTTTAAGTAGATTTCTCTTCAAGCGATGTGATTTGTAACTTCGTATAGGTTCGCGCTTGACCACTATCTCATCTGGCCTTGTAGAATTGAAAATGTATGGGAATAATATAATACTTAGCGTAACAATATGTCATTCCCATACATTTTCTATTCTATTCGTTTAGCGTTAATGCCATTGGTCTACAACAACATGCCCGTTGAGTGATGACGCGGATAAGAACTTAATTACGATGATAAGGACTTAACTATGATGTGGAAAATGCTGAAAAATGAAGGTTTTAGAGCTATAAAAATACTTTTTATAGCTCTAAAACTAGTTGATGCCCGCGACTTCGTCTGCGTGGTGCGATTTTTTAACTATCCCACGGGAACTCTTTAATTTTTCGGGATCAAAAGTATCCTATATGTTGACCAAGGATATAAGCTACCACCGTACAAAATTTCATTTAAATCGGTCCAGTCATTTCGGAGATTAGCTGGTACAAACAGAGAAACAAAACAATTTGAAAAAATCGAAATTAGTTCTATTTCACTTCTTACATCCCCCTGACTCGGTTTTTAGCATTTTTTTTCATTGTACAGAAATTTGACCTCTACAATTTTATTATATGTATAGATTAGTTAGGCTAGTATCCGTTGAGTAGTTTTTGAAACATGAGGAATTTTTGATTAGATATTTTTTTATGAATCTATAGCTAAATGATGAACACCGTGGACATATGATACCGCGGCTACGAAACCCTTCATATTTTGTAGACTGCCATTCGCCTGACCTTATTAAAATTTAATCTTTTCTAACCAGGTTCTATTAAAACGGTATAAAGTATTATAACTATAATTAGTGCAAACCGACGCTTAACAACGTAATCTGTAAAATTTAAATTTCTTGAAACACCTAGTGCGTTCGAAAATGGGCAGAATATCGTTCTATAATATGGACTTAAATTGAACGTAGAGTTTTAAATGAAACTTATTACATAGACAAAAAATTCCTGATTAATTACAAAAGGCATAATAATACCTTAAACGTAATTATAATTAATGTTAATAAATGGATTGATGTGAGTACTATAATGTATTGTAACGATTACGTTACATTCTTTCGTTTCTTTTTAGGCTTAGTTTATAATACGTAATGTATCCCTTTTCAACATTGAAAAATAACTATTAAAAGAAAGAAACAGCACTCTAATTCAAGTATGACCTTAATACGCAGAAAAATCAATAAAGCTTTTATGCAGTATGGCAACATCATATACTATATTATTATACCTCAATCATTAATCATCGTTAATAACGACCGTATCCTATTCAGTATCACACACATGAAATCCACTGCCTCTGCTTAGCTAATTAGTGTAATAACTCAATATTAGAGCGTTAATTTAGTTATTGCCAATTACTTTAGACTACAATACTCTTGACACAATATTATAACACTTTTGATTCTTGTGATTAGTTTACAAAGTACAAATAAATATAATATTTTTTTAATATTTAGAATATTTCAAATTTGTGTAAAAAAATATCAATTTCCCTTGTTTTAATCGATACTTAACAGTAAACAACTAATAATAAGTGGCTGGAGATATGGTATTAAAGTGCATTTATTCAATGGAATAGCTTAAAAATCTTAAAATATAGTTACTTTTAATAAAAAATAACCTACCTATAAATTAGTACTATGTTCTACTTATAGATTTTCAAGATTATAAGCAGAATACTGAGTCTGTCTCACTATCCTCTGTAGGTAAGTTACGCAAAATGTTGAACCGCCATACTTCTCTGACGTCTGATAGATAATATCTTTCTAACATTTAGGTTGGGGAAAAAGTTTCTTCCCATTTTATATAAAAATTCAAAAGGTTTTTTTATAAAGTTGATTTACATTTGACTAAAGTATATAGGTGCCATTTTGTTGGATAATTTTTTGCCATCTTGTAGGTAGGGACGTGATCCCATTGCTATAAAAATTTTGAGGCTTCTGATCAAAAAACTGCGACAAGTGGTTTTGGCAGTCCTTTCGTGATGTTAACCTGACACTGCCTAAAGAATTCTGCAGAGACCGAAACAGGTGAAAATCTGAAGGTGCAAGTTCAGGACTATACGGCGGATGCATTAACACCTCCCAGCCAAACTCTCGTAATTTTTGCTGAGTGGCTAAAGATGTGTGAGGTCTAGCGTTATCATGGTGAAAAACCACACGGCCGCTTTCTCTCAACTTTTTGCTTTAATCTCATCAGTTGTTCGCAGTACAGTTCAGAATCGATAGTCCTACCTGGCGGTAACAGCTCATAATGAATAATGCCCTTCCAATCCCACCATACGCAAAGCATCACCTTGTTGCGAGTTAACTCGGGTTTCGCCACAGTCTGTGAAGCCTGACCGGCCTTTGACCACGATCTTTTTCGCACATTCTTGTCGTACGTGATCCACTTTTCATCACCAGTTATCAGCTTCTTCAAAAATGGTTCGGTTTCATTACGTCGTAATAAAGAATCACAAATGAGTACACGGTTCATTAGGTTTCTTTCAGTGAGCTCATGAGGCACCCAAATATCGAGCTTTTTTGTGTACCCAGCTTTTTCAACTGCGCCAAAACCGTTTTGTGGTCAATTCCCAGTTCTCCAGCTACATCGTAACTACTAATATGCTGATCTTGCTCCACTTTTTCAAAAATAACATCAATTTTGTCCGTAACAGGGCGACCAGAGCGACGTGCATCTTTGATATCAATAGTTCCGGATTGAAAACGCTTAAACCATATTTGCGCTACTCTCACAGATACTGCATTAGGTTCATAAACATCACAAAAAATTTTCGCAGTTTGTGTTGCATTTTTACCTTTTTTGTAGTAAAACTTTAAAATGTATCGAATTTCTTCATTAGATTCACTCATTTTAACAATAAGAAAAACAAACGAAAATGACACATTTTCCTAATTTGAATTTGGAATTGTCTTCTTTTAAATTAAAACTTTTTAATGATACCAAAACCAGCCAGATACAAATGGTATAGCCAAAGAGATCTTATTACAAGTTCATACATACTATATGCGAAAAGACTTTTTCCCCAACCTATTATACGGAAATATTACATTACTTAATAGATTATTTCGTGAAATAATTTTCGTCTGTGCGTTACAAAATACCAACCAGTATTATGCATAAGAGTTTGTACTACATCTTGGTTAATAGACTTTTTACACTTGTATAACATCTCATAATTAAGTCACCGTCATTGTGTTCATCATTCGATCACCTGATAGTGGCGTGGAAAGTAGCACTTATTTACCAACGTTTGTAAATGCCAAAATGCCAGCTTTAACTCCATTTGGGTCAGTCTCCCTGGATGTTCCGTTTCCGTAGTCTCCCTAAAAAAATTACTTTTGCTCTTATTCGACTGAGAATTGGTCGCATATGCACTCCAGTCTTCTTAGCTAAAATCAGGGTACGAGATCATTCTCTGTATGAATGCGGCCTTGATGAAGGGACTCTTGAACATATTTTTTTTCACTATCCAAAATTATCTACACCCTTATATGATATTCTTCCTCCTGATCTACCCCTCCTATTAACATCAATTTCCTCCTAACTTTAGTTTATAGTAAACATGTCAATGTATTATGGAGATTTTTATCCTTTAATAACATATTTTTGTAAAGTAGTTAGTCTAACATATATGTTTGTGCTGTCTCTCCTCAAATTTTTTGGAAAAAGATTACCGACCATCAAAATTTCTTCAATGTTTGAACACTAGCTACAATAGCATAGTTATATTATCACCCGACTCTTTTACCGCGGCATTGGCAAAAAGGCGTTGGAGCCAACACCAGCAAGAATAGAATAGAAATTCAAAATGATATTAGTTAGAACGCAATAGAACCTGCAAGTTATTTTAAAACAGTAAAGTTAGAAACTAGCATTTAAAAAATGTTAAAAATAAACATAAGCAGAACGATTTATTTGTATCTTTCAATTTGAATGATTCAATCAAATTGATCCGAATAAACGTAAACTTGAATCATTCAATGTCATTGCTTACCATCCTTCATCCACCCATTTCCTTTTGGTTCAATTGAATTTGATTCAATTTATTGGATTCGTCTAATATCAACATTATCGACAAACCGGTGTGAATAAAGCTCTTAAAATTTTATATCTGTCTGTCTATTGATAGACATATAAAATCTGTGTCTGATTGAGAAATAACGGAATTGACCAGTCGTTGACTCCTTATGTAGTCTGGGGTGCAGATTTATCATTGAATAACAGTAACTGTGCCCTATACTTTCACGTGAGATACTTACTATTCCTCTACTGAAAGATTTAGTGTAATTTTATTTAACACAAGACGAGTTTTAACAAAAGATTCTTAGATTACTCCGAATACAAATAAGATTATAGGTAATAATGCAAGTAAAACAAATTAGGCCACTAAAGTGATAGACGAAATCGTCTCCACTCAACCGAGATGAAAATGTTGAGATGGCCTAGTTGTGTTACAAGAATGGATAAGGTGAGAATGAGTACATAAGTTGTAGCAAATTGTACCAGTGACAGAAAAATTTAAATGACGAAGACTAAAGCGGTGTAGACAAACATACAATGAGGAGGGATAAAAGTCATCTGACAAAAAGAGTGTAAAAATTGAAAAATTGATGTATACAAGTATAAAGGCAGACCAATAAAGAGTGATGATGATTTGTGGTGTGATTGAGAAAGTATATCAAAATAGAGGAGTATGGAAGGAAAATAATAGGTTGGGGAAAAAGTCTTTTCGCATATAGTATGTACGAACTTGTAATAAGATCTCTTTGGCTATACCATTTGTATCTGGATGGTTTTGGTATCATTAAAAGTTTAAATTTTAAAGAAGACAATCCCAAATTCAAATTTGAAAAATGTGTGATTTTCATTTGTTTTTCTTATTGTTAAAATGAGTGAATCTAATGAAGAAATTCGATAAATTTTAAAATTTTACTACAAAAAATATAAAAATGCAACACAAGCGGTGAAAAAAATTTGTGATGTTTATGGACTTAACGCAGTATCTGTGAGAGTAGCGCAAATTTGGTTTAAGCGTTTTCAATCCGGAAATTTTGATATCAAAGATGCACGTCGCTCTGGTACAGACAAAATTGATGCCATTTCTGAAAAAGTGGAGCAAGATCGGCATATTAGTAATTACGATGTATCTAGAGAACTGGGAATTGACCACAAAACGGTTTTGGCGCATTTGAATAAAACTGGGTACACAAAAAAGCTCGATATTTGGGTGCCTCATGAGCTCACTGAAAGAAACCTAATGAACCGTGTACTCATTTGTGATTCTTTATTACGACGCAATGAAACCGAACCATTTTTGAAGAAGCTGATTACTGGTGATAAAAAGTGCATCACGTACGACAAGAACATGAGAAAAAGATCGTGGTCAAAGGCCGGTCAGGCTTCACAGACTGTGGTGAAACCCGGGTTAACTCGCAACAAGGTGATGCTGTCTGTATGGTGGGATTGGAAGGGCATTATTCATTATGAGCTGTTACCGCCAGGCAGGATCATCGATTCTAAACTGTACTGCGAACAACTGATGAGCTTAAAGCAAAAAGTTGAGAGAAAGCGACTGGAATTAATCCACAAAATGGGTGTGGTTTTTCACCATGACAACGGTAGACCTCACACATCTTTAGCCACTCAGCAAAAATTGTGAGAGTTTGGCTGGGTGGTGTTAATGCATCCGCCGTATAGTCCTGACCTTGCACCTTCAGATTTTCACCTGCTTTGGTCTCTGCAGAATTCCTTAGGCAGTGTCAGGTTAACATCACGAGAGGACTGCCAAAACCACTTGTCGCAGTTTTTTGATCAGAAGCCCCAAATTTTTTATAGCAATGCGATCACGTCCCTACCTACAAGATGGCAAAAAGCTATCCAACAAAACGGCACCTACATACTTTAGTCAAATTTAAATAAACTTTATAAAAAAACCTTTTGAATTTTTATATAAAATGGGAAGAAACATTTTCCCCAACCTAATATATATTGTGCCGACTACAAATTATTGACAGTAGGTGAAAGAAAATAGAATGAGCAAAACAAATATAAAGAAATTTATTTGGTGTGTATGTTGTTTTGACCGAGAGAAATACAATGAAAGATTTACAATGAATGAGCAGTGTGAGACTTCCCAGCTTAAAAAGGATGATGATATAATTAATCAAGTTTTACTAGGAAGAAAATTATTAGTTTACGTAATATAACCTTAATGTTGCATGCAAATAAGTGTGGAAACTTTTACTTCCACAGTTATAAGAAGCGCCAAGATGGTGAGACATTCTAAATAAGAAATAAACAGTTTACATAATTTAGTCTGTTTAAGTCTCTTGAATTAATCGATATGTAATGAGAAGTCACGCACTGTTAAAAGCTTCTAAAAGATGTTATGTAGATTGCTTGAAGGCGGATTATTTTTTATTATTTGTTTGCGTGCATGCGTAAGTTTACTTGAATATAAAAATAATATTTGATACTGTGAGTCATGTTTGGGTTTGAATGCTTCGTTCATAATTTCTCTTTCACCTACTTTTCAGTTTAAAAAAATTCTAACGTACCATATTATTAACCCTATACTTAGTAATATTATTATAGTTATTTTAAACGGTTATTAACGGTTAATATGCCTTGTTACAGTTAATTTGACATCAACTACATAAAGTCAACTTTGTAAAAAAATTCTGTCGTTTCAGAATAAGGATGTAAGATAAAGCAAAGCATGAAATTAGGTACTAATACAAAACTGACATAAAATTTATTACAGGAAATACTATTACGGTGAAATAAATGCTAAAGCTACTTTACTATCTAATACAGAAAGTCCGCATTTGCATGAATCCTTAATTGATTTAAATATTCAATTAAGTTGCGGTTTTGTAAAAATATATTATAACATAATTTGAATATTTTAAAACTAAATTCCAACAGTTTCGTATGTAAAGTTAGAAGCGGTGAAGACGTTTTAATTAATAAGATTAGAATCATCGCGATTGATATCAATAATACCATGCCACCGTGAATAATTCACCCTATATTTGGCCTACTCTTTACCCGACCGTACTGAAACGAAAATTCGCCAAAAATATTATGGTCAAAACATACGGGCACCTTACGCTTACGCGTTAATAGAGAGATATGGATAAATATGCATATATTTTATATTCAGAAAAAGAGCGTTTTGCATGACAATTTTTCTTGACTAAACACTTCCACTCAATTCAAAGACAAAGTAACTCTTAAGTAGCTGTCAAAAATTACCAACGTCGAGACGTCGCCATTATTTCGGACTTAGAACTATAACTAGATGGATTTAGCTACTGATAGGAAATAACTGTCAAAAAATATCAGCAACGTCAAGTGTTTGGTTACGTTCTATGTTAATTGTTGTATTATGTATGTTTATGTAATGCACTTATAAATAAATTACGGTTTAGACGAGTAATAAATTGTTATTTTTTATATTATTAGTGTGTAATTTCTTCTACATTTGCATATGAAGCTAATTCCATAATTCTTAATGTTGTGTTTCAACATAGAATTTGAATGAAATAACAATGTAATTAGCAAAGAAATGTGTTATATGATACAATTTGATATAACAATACTACTGCATATTGTTGCAATTACCACGTGCTGTCGGTAAAGGAATTGAGAGGAAACCTGCAAGTCGAATCATCATTTCATGGTAACGCATGCTAAGCTTAACTAAGCTTGGCATGCGTTATACCATGGAATAAGAAGACGCAAATCCACAACTGGAACTCTTTCTAGCTGATATTATATTATTAATCCATAGTTTTTATCCGTGCAGGAACGGAGAAAGAATACAATTTCCTGCGGCCAGGCGGCCTGTCGTAAGAGGCGACAAAACAACCCACAGCCAGGTGGTAGGGTATTAGCCCGACTGGTTGGCTACCACCCCTGGTCTAGAGTATGCTGCCATAACAACCTTGAGTTGTGTTTCGGCATTAGTGACCAGGTTCCAGTCTCCCTTAAGAGAGCAGCAGCGCGTTTGTAGCACCTTTGGTATTGCAAATGTCCATAGGCGAAGTTAACCGCTTCCCATCAAGTGGGCCGTCTGCCTGTCTGCTGAACTTATGCAATAAAACAAATAAAAAAATTATATCTATAAACTTGAGAAATGATTTGTCTCCCATACAAACTTTCATCCCCTCTTTCAACCCGTTCTAGTTTTATTTATCTATCCCCCGTCTATCTATCTGTAAACTACATTAATGAGCAAATTGACCAAAATGGTCAAAATGGCCAAAATGACCAAATTGACCAAAATGACCAAAATGGCCAAAATGACCAAAAAGACCAAATTGACTAAATTGACCAAAATGATCAAAATGGCCAAAATAACTAAAATAACCAAAATGACCAAATCGACTAAAATTACCAATGTGACTAAAATGACCAAAATGACTAAAATGACTACAATGACCAAAATGACTAAATTGACCAAAATGACCAAATTGACCAAAATGACCAAATTGACCAAAATGACCAAATTGACCAAAATGACCAAACTGACCAAAATGGTCAAATGGCCAAAATGAACAAAATGACTAAAATTACCAAAATGGACAAATTGACCAAAATGACCAAAGTGACGAAAATAACCAAAATGGAAAATCACGAAAACCTATCCTAATTTCTAGTATAACCTTTACATAAATTTATGCCACTATCCGGAATAAAAAGTATCCCTTGTCCACCTTCGAAATTAAAATTACATATATACCAAATTTCAGTCAAATCGGTCCAGTAGTTTTTTCGTAAAAGCATAACAAACAAAGAGACAAATATATTTTTATCCCGAAAACTATCCCATTTTATGGGATAAAAAATATCCTATGTTCATCCACGGCATCGAAAATATATATATATACCGAGTTTCAGCCAAATCGGTCCAGTAGTTTTTCCGTGAAAACGGAACAAACAAATAGACAGACAGACAGAGTTACTTTAGCATTTATAATATTAATAGGGACGTGAAATTTAGTTTTATATGTATATAAACCTACATTATATTGATTAAAAATTGTTTATAGCAGAACAAGCATGAAAGTAGGATAAGTACAGTAGAAATGAGAGCATTGACAAGTACAACATATATGTGAGGTTAAATATTCTTGTGAGGTTAAGTTGAATGATATGATAAAGTACAGTGCGATAAGAGAACATTGTGGATTGAATAAATATATACGTAATAATAAAAGTTGAGAAAGGAATTTTAAGGTGGTATGGACATATAGAGAGAATGGATGAAAAGAGACTGACAAAACAAGTGTATGGAAACAGTGTGGGTGATAGAGTTGCTGTTGGGAGACCGCGACGTACCTACTTACCATGATCAAATCGCAAATGTCCTTAAAGAATGGCGAGTTTAAAGGCACCTATAATGAACGTGTATATGAAGAGACTGATGAATGAAGCAAAAGATGTATGTCGAGATCGTAGCAAGTGGACATCCATCGTCTCTGCATACCTTTACAGGAAATAGGCGTAATGTGTCTTACATTACCTATGTGTTTACAACTTTACTCACGCTTATAATAGCTTCACTTATATGTACGTATACAACAGAATCGTTAAACGTAATTTTCATCGACTTCGAGACGTTGCACACGTATTAAGAAACGATGACAATCCAACAAGTTCATAACTTTTTGTTCCACATCTTGATCAGAATCATCAGATTAAAAATCGACTAATGCTACAGACTAAACATATATCATCCATAAAATAACAATAAATATAGTAAGTACTATTTTATCGAAAATCGAGACTTCTGATTACTATTGCTTCTGGATTCGTTTTAAGACTAAAAAATAAAAAAGTGAAGTTAAAAAATATAAAAAACAAGTTTAGCAAATTAACTGAAAAGTATGAAATAATTTTAAGTATAAGGATTTTTTATAGCCGTAGAAAGTCCACAATTTATTAAAATTATTATGTAAGAATTCTAATAAGTTTAAAATAGAAACAAAATGAATTTTTGTTATAAAAAACGATGGTCTTTGAACTACTTTATTAATTAGTTCTATAAATAGCTAGAATGTTGTGTTACACAACATTCTAGCTATTTGCACACACACAACTTGTGTAAGGTGTAAGTGTACTAATATAATATCTATCTATAATATTATAAAATTCTAAACATGCCGTGTCTTTACATTGAAGCTATTTAAAAAAAAACAACTGGAATATACTATATAAACGATGGAGAATACGATGCATTTTTTTTAGGTTTCTTGTCTGTTTCGTGATTTGTCTGTTTGAACGGGATTCACGTAAAAACTACGGGGCCGATTTGGATGCAGTTTTCGCTGACTGACAGCAAATTTAATATAGACTTAAACTCTGTGCTACTTTATATCCTGGGAATCCCGCGGTAATTTTTCTGGGAATTATTTAAAAGGGCCAGATTTAAAAATAATCGAATTCCAATATGATTTTTTACTGCTCGATAGAAAATTTAATTTAATAAAATATGTGATATTTTTTATCCCGGGAATCCTGTGGGAATTTTCCCGAGAGTGGTTTGTATTTGTTTGGGTGCGTAAAAATTAGCATATTCCGACGCAGTTTTCACTAAAACGATATCTTATATTCTTTTTCAAATGGTGCGGTATTTTGTGTCCTGGGAATTTCAAGTCAAGCGTAGACGAAGTCACGGGCAAATCCTAGTATTATTTATATAGCTAAGAATAAAGAACACATAAACAACGTGTCTTCTCCTTGCCCTCTGTCCAATGATTCATTTTACTTTTGACGTGTGCACGTTTATCAACTTGTATATTTTTCTACCGTTAATTTCACATGCTACAAATGACATATTTGTCATATTTCATTGTTCCACGCTACGTAATAGTAACGTTTTGTGAATCATCTAATGCACAAACTATCAATTATCGTTATCACAATTATTTAATCGTTTTGAAATGAAAATGTTTTATTTAAAAGAATGCGACATTTATTTAGATTTAAAAAGTCATAATTTTGCTTTTATTTCACTTTTAAGTAAATATGTGGGTGGTTATATAGCTTATTTATAATGCAATGCAGCATTTTTACAGAGTGATTATAGGTGCACTAAACTGATTTAAATTTATTCACAAAAAACTCGATCTTTATATATATAAAATCGAATTGGTAACTTCACTTCACTTTTTTTATTTATTGGCAACTGGCTCGTTTTTTATTGAACCACCATTACTGCCAGTGTGAGGTGTGAAAATAACCAAGGTATAGAAAATAAAAAATATGGGCATGGGTCATTCGAGAATGAGGAAAGAAAAAAAAAATAAACCTGGTTCATATTTGGAGATCACCACCACCTGTAAGCAACACAAATAAAATAAAAAGCGAACACAACACGTGGGCAATGTAAATATGGACATCACAATTTAATGTTATTTACAGATATATATTTATATATAAGATTAAAAATAAGTGGGTTAGATATATGGGCACGTAGGGTTTTAAGATTAGTAGGTTTAGGGATTTTAGTAGGAAAGATATCGTATAAAGAGACACGGAATAAGGGACAGCTGACGAAGATGTGGTCAATAGTACCTTCCTCTGTATTACAGACACAAATTGGTAACTCTTTAGGCCATTACTGCTTAATGATCGACCTGTCAAAAATAAAATTAACTGCTGGACAGGATATAATGATAACACTAAAAAAGTGTTAATATACATGTGTTTACTATAATTATGTTATTATATAATTATAGAGGAAAGAAGAGGAAGAATGTTTGGACATTTACTACGACACAACACACATCTGATAAGATAATCAAAGAGAAAGTAGATAGTAGAAGAGAAAAGGGGAGATCTAGGAAGGCGTTTTGTCGACCAAATAAAGTAAAAGATAGGTATCGTGTCGTGCAAAGAATTGAAAAAATTGGCCGTGAATAGTGAAGAATGAAGGAGGCTCCACCGACAAGAGCTATGTCAGTTCTTAAATAATTATTATGATGATGTTTACTATAATTATTTTTAGTTACAATAATAATCTTTATATATAAAATTCTTCTGTTCGTGTGTATGTCACTGAACTCCTCTTAAACACCTGGAGCGATTTTGATGAAATGTTTTGTGTGTGTTCGTGTGGGTACCCGGATTGCTTGGATTCACAATTGGATCTGGTAGGTGGCGTTGAAATCGGATTTCAGGATTTAGGTGAACTGTTTTGTGTGTATTTGAGTGGGTCTCGGGATAGCTTAGATTCGTAATTGGATCCAGTAGATGGCCCTGGAACCGGGTCCTAGGTTTTCATTTTTTCAGAGCAGGACGACATCTGCCGGGCCCGCCAGTAACTATACAAATTAGTTATTAATATATTAGATGTATTGTGAAAAAAATTTTTTCGTCATGACTACTAGAACAGCCACCAAGGACACAAACCTTAAGGGGGTTCTACTCACAGAACTACAAATTAGGTAGTCGGGGGCGCAAAAATTTTAATTTTTCCCTGGGCGTTCCCGACGTCAACTATTACTTATAACTCATAGAAACTAAAGAATTAAAAACATTTTCTCACAAGTTCTATGTTGCAATATGGATACTACATATGAATAGTGCTTGTGTATAATTATAGTACGCAACTAGGTCACTCGGCCATCCGTCTGTTTAACTACAAAATCACTGACAGTACTCATAGTTATGTCACAAAGAGGAGTTATCGAAATATTGAACGTTCTGCCTAGATGTCAATAACTGATGTCATTATACAATGAGCAGCACTATGCCAAATATGAAGGAATTAATGGAAAATATCCCACATGACCAAGTTTTTACAGCGTATCTCGTTCAAACTAATTTTCGTTGAGTAGGTTCGTTCGTTCATCAAACATAGTTTACTCACTGTTCCATCGCTATATATATATGAAGTCACAATGTTTGTACACAAAAATCTACATTTGCTTCCAAATACATCCGACATTACGTTTAGGAATATACGTAATAAAGAAAAACTTTGTATGCACCCTGCAAAAACAACTTTACAATATAAGAGTATAGTATGCATGGCCCCAAAGATATATAATAAAATCCCAAAAGAGCTTAAAGCTCTGAAAACTAAATTGTTTAAATCACATTTAAAAAAGTACTAATAAGAAAAAGCTACTACAGTGTAACTGAGTTCCTTAATGATAAGTTTTAAATGTAAGTGATAAGTTAGAATGTTAAGTGTTTAAATATATTTATAATATTTGTACCATATAAATATCATTAAAAACATATATAAATTTAAATTGTGTGTCATTTAGTATTTGTTAAATTTAAGGGTATACATAATTATAAGATTAAAATATTAGTGATAATAATTAAAACCAAATAAGCGTACCTCTATGATATAAATTTAAAAAAATATATTGTACGCCCAACCGGCAAAAAACATGTGCTCTGTATAAAATAACAAGACCTATTGTATAACCATGTTTTTATGCAATAAATTATTTGATTTGATTTGGTTTCAAGTTCCATCACCTTGATTTTTTATTTTTGCAAATTCCAACTTAGACGAAAACATACGTTTTTTTTTTAAATTGGGAAACCAATATCTATTAATACCTATCTCTAATCTATTCTTATATCTCTGTCAGCATCCCTCAGGGCGTCGTTTTAGCTTCCCTTCTATTTTTACAAATTCCAGCTCGAAAAATTTAACTTCTTCCTACCATCTCTGTGCAGACGACTTACAGATTTATACTCAAGCGCCCATGCAACTTACACCAGGCTATTACGCTCATTAATGATGATCGGAGTCGCATATACAATTGAAGTACTTCCCATGGATTTAGTGTCAATCCCAGTAAAACTCAAGCTATCATCATTGGTATAAGCCGCGCGCAGGAGGTTTGCCGATGACTACTTACTATTATTGTTTATACTTATGTAAAATATATATACTAATAAATTAAAATAATAAATTTATTGCAAAAACTATTTATGTAACCTTTTTTGTCAAACCTACTGACCGTCGACGCGTGACATCATGAGGCTTTCGGCAATCCTTCTACGCACGGGTAGTAGCTCTAGACTACTCTAGACAGACCTATAGCTAAAATAGACTATTCACTGATTCCTAATGTAATCTTTCACGGAACACGTATTCCTATCACTGATCAAGTCAAATGTTTTGGCATACTCATGGACAAAGAATTGTGTTGGTGACTGCACATCTCTGAGTTAAGCCGCAAGATTTTAGCATAGTATGCATCGCTTAAGAGACTGAAAAATCAATCAATCAAAATCAATTTTGCTTCCCATCCTTGACTATGCTGATGCCTGATATATTAATATCACTCAAGAGTAACTTTTAAATTTGAGGGTCTTCAAAATATTTATATAAGATTCATATTTGGTTTAAAAATATGTGACCTCGTTTCTGAATACCGCAAAAAACTTAAGTGGTTGCCTATTAGCCGAAATACTCGTCTTCTCCAATTACTATATCGTATTTTATTTATACCTTATACCCCTCAAAAGTTTCAATTTCCTTTAACATCACAACACTCAATTTGCGCTGCACTAATAATGTCCTGTTAAAGGCACCGGCACACTGTTCAACATTTTATTTCAACTCCTAGGTCATCCAGCTGTCTTCCTTTGGAACTCTTTGCACATAGAAGGCAGATAAGCTAAGTCCTTTGCCATATTTAAAAATCCACTCGGGAAACATTATGTTATCCTTACACAACAATGTATGTGCTATTTAACTCTACCTTAAATTGTAATCTTCTGTCCGTGTATGTCAGTAATAATTTTTTTCATTTTTTTATTTTCTTCATTAACATGTAATAATTAGATAAGTTAAGAATTTCCTCTGAGTGAGTCAGGTAGCCCGGAAGAGATCGCTTTTAGCGATGAGGCTGCCTTTTGTTTTACCAAATACATAACTATTGTCTTGTTGTACATTTTTGTATTGGTGAACAATAAAGTATTATCTCTCTATCTCTATCCATCTACTTAGAAGACCACGGGCTATGATAATGGGCCGGACTTTTGGAGGGCTTGCATGGAGCCATGGGAAGGCTAACACGTAGAAGCCCCTTGACAAATTTAATGTAAATGTGGCGTGTCACTGACCGGCGATAGTCCCTATCTACGACATATCATAATGCACCCAAGGACAAGCCCCGGTCAGTGTAGGACTATTGTGGGAAATGAGAACAAAAAGTATCGGGCTATTAAGGTGAATTGATAGTGGTACTAGGGGTCTGGGAATATGGGGACTATGGCGTCTGCCCGTCGCAATGTTCGGGGAACATGAAAAATGGGCAGACGGTGACTCGCCACTCCCTGCATGAGCCCCAAAAATGCCATAGACGACAGGGGCGACATGGGTGTGAGTGGCTAAGGGGTGTAGAGAGGTGGGCTGCAGGTTCACCGAAGCTACTTCCGACGTTATACCGTTTATCACTTCCACCCCTGCAGCTTGAGTCTTAGCTCTAGCGATCTCCACTCCGTGCTGGCTGGCTAAGGCGAGCACGGAGGCGGGAGCCTTGCTTTGGCCCCCGGAGTCAGCTCCGAGGTGTCGCTACTCACCTAAGGCTTCGCCACAAAGCCCCCCCCTGCGGGTTCCCATTCATCTACTTATTATTACTTATTGATTCAAGTAATATCACAAGGATATAGAAATAGTCCTGCCTTTAGTACTAAAGACCGCCATTGTTCAAAGCAACCCCCGCTGATCGCGTAAAGAATCGAATACACGTTTTAAGCATTTTACGCTGCTTGTGTAATTTTGCTACGTCCGCCGCCAAACCACTTGGTCTGACTTGAATCGGCCGTAAATAGACATGCTTTAAGTTTATGGTATAAAATAAACTACTACCTACGTATATATCGATATAACTATAGCTCGAGTAGTTACTGAAATAAATTACTATGGAATATACTATATGGAAGGTTGAATAAGGGTTGTATAAGTATTCTGTAGGCCTAAAAAGGCAGCTTTTGGAGAATCGGTTAGTGAAATTGACACGTGTCTAGCTAGCTATGATAAGTGTAAGACAACAAAGTTCCATATTATTTTGATATTTGTCACATTTGTAATAAGAATCGGCAAAAGCAGCCGCCTTATGCCCCCTCTGTTCTAATCAAACTAACTTTAGACTTTCATTTATGAATGTCAGTTCACGTATATATTTTACTCACCTGATCTACTTCCTACTTTTATCTATAAAAAATGGCATACCATTGTAGATAGAGAATAAAACTCATAACACTAAACTACTTACGCTTTGAATCGGACCACTGAATCATATTACTTACAAAAGCTACCGTGAAATCTGGCAACTTAACCAATGGTTGTCAATTTTGCCATTATATGTTTTCGTTTCCAATATTACTATTACCTCTCACAAAATTTGTTTTTGAGGGACATTATATGCTCAAAAAAGTAATTTTGTTAGAGGTAATTGTAATTTTTTTAAAGGTAATTGTAATCTCGGAAACGAAAGTCGAAGACCTATAATGGCAAAATTGACAACCGTTGGTTAAGTTGCCATATTTCACGGTATATAAAAATATATTTACTTTCTGTTTGAATGTGCATTTATAATGAAGAAGTTATTATAAGAGACTCTTTAAATTTTTTATAAGTTATATTATACATGCATAAAAGCAAAATATTTTTATTCTTAAAATATTTAAAAATATACTCAAATCTATATAATCTATAAATAAATAAATTGGAAGTGTCTGTTTGTAATAACAAAATAACAGCTTTTTACTAAATGCATATGAAAGTATATACGATACTTATATCAAAAACTCAATTTTTAACCGAACGGAACTGGGAAACAAATTAAATTAAATTAATTCCCACGCGCGTAGTTGCGGGTAACAGCTAGTATTTAATAAGTAAATTAATATCTACAGCTAACTTCCCGCCAAAGGTTTCTCTTTACACTACGAGATGGAGTTGTTGAACAAGGATGTCATATTTCTATGGCCGAGGACGCATTTGTGACAACCATGGTGTTGTAAATATCTGCCTGCGGAGGTGACCACTTTTCACCACATAGGTCATCTGCTTGTTTAACTGCCTTAGCCAGCAAAAAAATTGAACTTTTAATAAACTAGTACTAAGAAATAACGTAACTCATAAGCGTATGGCGGCGTAATAAGTTTGAAGTAGACGTACTTCTCTATTTTCCGGGGTAGGTAGATGACGGTTGATTCTCCTTCCGTGCGAATTCCAAACCGCCTCACGCGAGGATTCGAGATCGATGACGCCGGGGGCTATGGTGTCCCCCGGCAGCAGATGTGGCCCTTAGGGCCCCCGTCTGCCAGGGCACGCGGAGTTGGTTGAGCTTCCGCTTTTCCATCGCCCTGGCAAAAGGCGAAGGAGGGAACACCGAAGGCTTTTATTCATGCGTGAGGTGCTAGTGCTACCCCGACCTCGCGAATCCCACACACCAACCGCGACATTTTCCCCTCCGTGTGGCTGATGGTCCCGAATCGGATTTCCCCTCGCTAAAAAAATAATGACGGTTCATAATGTCCCTGAGGACTGTCAACCGCAGTCCTGGATATACAACATTCGGAGATCGTTATACACTACATCGCACGAAGACGGCAGACTTGTATGCTACCGCTTACTCTCCCACTCAGCCGCAACCTTAGAGAAATTTACTGTCTTATAAAAACGGCCAAAAGCGTGCCATATAGTAATATATCTCCATTTTTTAAATGGGTAGGTAATAATTATATTATACAAAAAAAAAAAAACAATATTCTTATAAAAGAGCTAACCTTTTATTACCATATATTCAGCATACTTTTAAAATATGATTTTAATTAATAGTTAAACAATTATGTACACTTACGCTATTTGACTCATTAAAGATAGAAGGTTTTATTGATAGAGAGTTAGAGTAAGTTTGAACGCTTCTTTATGGTTCTTAAAGAAGCGTTCAAATTTACTCGAACTCTTAATGAATAAGACCGTTAGGCTATTACCTTGCTTAGTTGGTATCAAATCTAGGAGGCTACGGCGTTTTTAACATGGTAAAAAATGTCGTTGACTCCACTGTCAATTTCCTAGTTATGCATTTCTTTAACAATAAAATACTCCCATATATTTGATAGTCATATTATTATTACTTAATTAGCACATTTAGTCACGAATTTTTACTTTTTCTTAAGAGACGCGTCGTCTCATGTCGTTCAGCATGTATGAATTCGGGTGTAATAACCGTTGTCATGTCTCCATGAAATATTCATGACCATAGTATATGTTTACTTCGTGCGTGTAACTGACGATCTCACTTTTTTGTTATAAAGTAGTCTAATTATTAGTTTATTGCCGCCGATATTGTGTAATCTGATATTTATGATAGTTCGATCCTGATGATGTGATCATGTGCACTACAGCATGTAACTATCAACTTTATAACCATGTTTTAAACAAATAAGTTTGATTTGATTTGATGTTAAAAATGGTAACGTTAATCCTAACACTGGACGATTCCGTAGAAGTGATGAATGTTATGCTATGTTAAGAAATTGTATAATCAGCATTCTAACTTTGTTTTAACAATGGTAATAAAATTACGGATGAGAGTCGTTTTGCCTAGTATCGAGGCAACACTTCCGAATTAAACCTATTTAGCTACAAAAGGACCCCACCACGAGCCACCATCCTAACAGTTTACTGCTTTAGTCATTTGGCTATAGAATCCTAAAAGGAATATTTAATCAAAATCAAAATATTTGAAAAACTAAAAAGATCCGTTTCATACCAATGCCTGTTGAAAGTTTTTTAAAGGTTTACTTTTATTGTTTCAGAACTTTCTAACTTTCTTTCTATTCTTTCTATTGCAAAGTTTGACGGAAGATACATACACATTTTTACGACTTAAAAAGCACATGTCGTAATCCGATATTAAACGGTTAATTTTTGTCTTTGAATTTGGATGATCAATCAACGTTATCCATATGCACATAAACTTGAATCATTCAATAATATTAAGTTCCATCGTGTCCTTTGAATCCCGTGCCTTTCAACCACATTGAATCAATTTAGTTGATACCTCTAACCATATAATATACCTAATATCTAGATAATATCAGCATTACTAACATTTTACTTCAATAAAAAATCGCTAAGAAACGTCATAAGAATTTTTAAAAACCTGTCGCACTATATCCTATACTCCTGTTTTGTTATATATTATTTTTCTTTCATCCCTCAATTACATATAAGACAGTAACTCCTAATTTTACAAAATCACTACAACGTTATGTAGCGGCATATAGAATACACATTTCCTCCAAATTTCATTCATACACAGCCTATCATTATCAAGATGAATGACACATCTATAAACATTGACACGACTTTATAGTAATAGGTCGACCGGAAAGTTCTCTCCGTTTTTAGTATAATAAAAAAAATATATACTTTGAATAAAGTTTATTGAATAATATATTAGGTTGGGGAAAAAGTGTCTTCGCATTTTATATAAAAATTCAAAAGGTTTTTTTTATAAAGTTTATTTACATTTGGCTAAAGTATGTAGGTGCCATTTTGTTGGATAACTTTTTGCCATCTTGTAGGTAGGGACGTGATCCCATTGCTATAAAAATTTTGGGGCTTCTGATCAAAAAACTGCGTCAAGTGGTTTTGGCAGTCCTCTCGTGATGTTAACCTGACACTGCCAAAGGAATTGTGCAGAGACCGAAACAGGTAAAAATCTGAAGGTGCAAGATCAGGACTATACGGCGGATGCATTAACACCTCTCAGCCAAACTCTCGTAATTTTTGCTGAGTGGCTAAAGATGTGTGAGGTCTAGCGTTATCATGGTGAAAAACCACACCCCTTCTGTTGATTAATTCCGGCCGCTTTCTCTCAACTTTTTGCTTTAATTTCATCAGTTGTTCGCAGTACAGTTCAGAATCGATGGTCCTACCTGGCGGTAACAGCTCATAATGAATAATGCCCTTCCAATCCCACCATACACAAAGCATCACCTTGTTGCGAGTTAACTCGGGTTTCGCCACAGTCTGTGAAGCCTGACCGGCCTTTGACCACGATCTTTTTCGCACATTCTTGTCGTACGTGATCCACTTTTCATCACCAATTATCAGCTTCTTCAAAAATGGTTCGGTTTCATTACGTCGTAATAAAGAATCACAAATGAGTACACGGTTCATTATGTTTGTTTCAGTGAGCTCATGAGGCACCCAAATATCGAGCTTTTTTGTGTACCCAGCTTTTTTCAAATGCGCCAAAACCGTTTTGCGGTCAATTCCCACTTCTCCAGCTACATCGTAACTACTAATATGCCGATCATGCTCCACTTTTTCAAAAATGGCATCAATTTTGTCCGTAACAGGGCGACCAGAGCGACGTGCATCTTTGTTATCAAAATTTCCGGATTGTAAACGCTTAAACCAAATTTGCGCTACTCTCACAGATACTGCATTAGGTCCATAAACATCACAATTTTTTTTCGCGGCTTGTGTTGCATTTTTACCTTTTTTGTAGTAAAATTTTATAATATATGGAAATTCTTCATTAGATTCACTCATTTTAATAATAAGAAAAACAAATGAAAATCACATATTTTTCTAATTTGAATTTGGAATTGTCTTCTTTAAAATTAAAACTTTTTAATGATACCAAAATCAGCCAGATACAAATGTATAGCCAAAGAGATCTTATTACAAGTTCATACATACTATATGCGAAAAGACTTTTTCCCCAACCTATTACATAGGCGTACAACTCTGCTTCCACCGTTTTTTCCGAAATTCGAGGCTTTATTGTAAAAAACTGGTTATACATTTATGATTCAAAGTATTGTCCATCGCTGGCCACTACTTTCTCCCATCTTTCGGGCAGCGTACGAATCCCGTGTTGAAAAAACTGGGCATCTTTTGAAGCGTTCTACGAATCGATCCAATTTTTTACTTCTTCATAAGACCGGAAGTGCTGGTCAGCCAGGCCGTGTGTCATTGATCGAAACAAGTGATAGTCCGAGGGAGCAATGTCTGGAGAATACGGCGGATGGGGTAGGACTTCCCATTTCAACGTCTCCAAGTATGTCTTGACCACTTTCGCAACATGGGGTCGAGCATTGTCATGCTGTAAAATCACTTTATCATGTCTCTCGTTGTATTGTGGCCGTTTGTCTTTCAATGCGCGGCTCAAACGCATTAATTGCGTTCGATAACGATCGCCTGTGATTGTTTCAGTTGGTTTTAACAACTCATAATACACTGCGCCGAACTGGTCCCACCAAATACGGAGCATGACCTTGGAACCGTGAATATTCGGTTTGGCCGTCGACGTGGATGCATGGCCGGGATATCTCCATGATTTTCTGCGCTTAGAATTATCGTAATGAACCCATTTTTCGTCCCCAGTCACAGTGCGATGCAGAAATCCCTTCCGTCTTTGCCTCGCAAGCGGCTGTTCACGAACAAACAAAGGCCGTTCAACATCTCTCGGCTTCAACTCCTACGGCACCCAATTTCCTTGTTTCCAAATCATTCCCATGACTTTCGGGTGTTTTGAAATGGCTTGTTACGTCTCTCCCAATGATTCTGCCAATTCTTGTTGCGTTTGACACGAGTCTTGATCAAGTAATGCCTCCAATTCTGCATCTTCGAAAACTTTCTCTCTTCCACCGCCATGCTGGTCTTCGACATCAAAATCACCGTTCTTGAAGCGTTGAAACCATTCTCGGCATGTTCTTTCACTAATAGCGCCCTCACCATATGTATTTGAGAGCATTCGATGAGCCTCAGCCGCAGATTTCTACATATTAAAGCAGAAAATTAAAACCTCCCGCAAATGACGAGAATTTGGCTCGTAAGCTGACATGTTTAATCGAGAATAACTTTATGATGCAGACACAAATCGACTAATATTTCGATGGCGTAATGTTTAAAAATACCTAAGCTTATTGTATCACATCTACGATCTATTTATTCCGACTACCACCTACCGCTACAGCCATCTATTGCAAAACGGCGGAAGCAAAAATAAATAATAATATTTGTTTACGACCTGTATTTTTTAAAAAACGCCTTATACCTAGAGATGAAAAATTGAACCAGTACTTGTTTGATATTTTCTACGTTTTTGGATTTTATGCACTGTAAGAATTTTTTTCTCGGTAAACTTAGTGTCGGACGCCCTCCATCCCGATGGACCGACGACCTGCGCAAGGTCGCCGGTAGGCGCTGGCTGAGGAAGTCAGAGGACAGGGATGAGTGGTGCCAACTTGGGGAGGCCTACGCCCAGCAGTGGACTGTGAATGGCTGACGACAACGTAGAAATGTTTTAAGAAGAGAAGTATGTCGCAATCTGATAGTTGAAGAGTTTAGTGGTGCGTTTAGTGAACACTTTAGTGGGCAGTTCAGTGCAGGAGGAGTTTAGCATAGTTCAAAAGGAGATTCAGAAGCGACCTACGCGTGGTAAATTCAGAGATGAGCACCGCAGCAGCAGGAGGTGATCTACGCAATATCGGCGACGGTATGGTGAGTGAGACATCTTATCGTCGGGCCAGTGCATCACTAGTTGTACATTTAGAGGCAACCTTGCGGAGAAGAATCACGTACGGCTGTGTCAGTTAAAAAAAACTGGTGTTTCCTTCTAATCCCAAGTGCGTACCGCCACTCGCACGTAACAATATATACATATTACATACATACTAATATAACTAATCGTTAACGTGTTATTTCTTCACGCTATAAATAGATCGCATTTGGTCCCAGTCATTAACACTAACGCAAGTGGGCCAGGTGCTTAAAAGTACATGTTATCCAATAGTTCATAAGCCCGTGTTCACTAGAAAAAATGAGGATTTGATTCGAAACACTCGAGCGTAGCCAGAATTTGATTCGTTTCGTACATGAAGTAATATTTGACACTATGTCGTGACGTGCATTAAGTAACAAGTTGACAAATGTTTATGACTTATGTTATCCCAGTAAACTCTAAGCGAAGGAAAACACACAATAGAATACATTTATCTTTTTTATTCATTGTGTGAGTTCAGCAGACAGGCAGACGGTCCACCTGATGGAAATCTGTCACCATCGCCTATGGACATTTGTAACACCAGATGTACTACCAATATCCTGCAGCTTTCCAAAGGGAAACAGGAACCTGGCTATCAATGCAAAAACACAACTCAAGGTTCTTTTGGCAGCGTACTCTAGGGGTAGTAGGCATCTAGATGGGCAAATAACCTACCACCTTGCTGTGACTTGTTTTGTCGTCACTTACGACAGGCCGCCCGGTCGCAGGAAATTGTATTCTATCTCCGTTCCTGCACGGAAAAAAATCCTCTACGTAATATATAGTATATACATATAATACAAATACGTAGCGGCAAATGATCTTCTAATCTATCTTCTTGAAAGACAAAATCTTATAGTTATATTTGAGACTTGCTATCAGAAGTCATAAGGCACGACCCTCAGCATTTCAGTGGAAGAAATTGTTAGGATGTATCTCCGTGGAAAACACTAAGTATACGGCTAAGGTAAATAGATAACTCTCTTTTGTACACCAATACACTTAACTAAACTTACATAAAAACTATATCTGATTGCGCACAAACTGCGGTCCTCTTGCTAAAAAGTGATCTCTTCCAGATCCCAGATCCCAGACCCATAGAGTTGTCTGGAAAAAAATCGCGTTTTCTCCTCCATATGATAGAGGTATTGGAAAAAAAATACTAACAAATACAAAAGCCTAGTAAAAAACGTAATTCGTAACACACTACAGTCACAGTTAGCGCCACCAGTCCGTTATTCTTTTTATATAAAAACTTTTTTTATAGCAAACTAAATAACGTCTTATTATTTAAAACATACTTTTTAAACTTAAATCAGTTATAAATTGAAAATCGTAATCAGCTCGTTTTCAATGTCGTAAATTTCTTGAAATTGATAAAGAGCTTTAGGACTTTCAAGTTGTGACTATAGAACCTAAAAACATTTAATTCCAAATGTTATATTCGTACAGGAACGGAGGAAGGAATACAATTTCTTGCGGCCGGACCCTGTCGTAAAAAGCGACAAAACAAACCACAGCCAAGTGGTAGGTTATTTGCCCATCTAGATGCCTACCAGCCCTAGAGTACGCTGGCAAAACAACCTTGAGTGTGTTCCGACATTAATATCCAGGTTCCAACCTTCCTTTAGAGAGCGGCAGCACATTGGTAGCGCCTTAGGTGTTACAAATGTAGGCATAGGCGTTAACCGCTTTCCATCAGGGGTGCCGTGTGCCTGTCTGCTGAACTCATGCAATATAAATTTAAAAAAAACTCAAAAACAGAATGGATCTTGTTTAGTTTTTCAGTCTTGTTCAGTTTGAGGACAAATTTTTTAAAGAATTCGTAGCGATAATTTTGTTCGCAATAAGTGCCTCGATATTTGGCTTAAAACACCATCTTCCAACATTTACGTATACGATAATAATTGTAAGTTAAGATTGTACTATCATTATAGGTAAATCCATACAGTTTCTTTCGCTATAGATCTTGCTCAGTGCTGCGATCTGTCATAGATAATCAGAACTAAGTGAAGGTTAGAAAGGAATGCATTCAAATCTCCGAGATCACCACAGAAAATTACGTCGTCGACGACGTTATTTACAATTTTTATGTTTTTAAAAGAGATGGCGATATTTTAACTTGTCTCAAGTAGCCATCGATCCTGCTACTTCTGTGATTTGCTGCCAAATTTAAATAAAGTAATTTTTGTTGTTGGAATACAGCAGCATAAAGTGATTACCGTCGCCTATGGACATTTGCAACACCTACATGCTGCCGGCCTTAAAGAAATTTCAAGACACGTTTTTTATACAATTATTATTATTTTTTATTCTTTTAAGGGCTTATTATACAAGTTATCGGTCTATTAAATTACCAGACCATCCCTATTAATATTATAAATGCGATAGTAACTCTGTCTGTCTGTCTGTTCCGTTTTCACGGAAAAACTACTGAACCGATTTGGCTGAAATTCAGTATATATATATATATATATATATATATATATATATATATATATATACTGAGTTTCTAAGGATGAACATATAATATTTTATCCCGAAAAATGGAATAGTTTTTAGAATAAAAATATATTAGTCTCTTCGTTTGTTATGCTTTTACGAAAGACTACTGGACCGATTTGGCTGAAATTTGATAAATATGTAATTTTATTATCAAGGGTGGACAAAGGATACTTTTCATCCCGGATAATTGGACAGATTTTGGGTTAGATTTATGTAACGGTTATCCCAGAAAGTAAAATAGGTATTGTTTGGTTTTCCCATTTTGGTTAATTTGGTCTTTTTGGTCATTTTGATCATATTGGCCATTTTGGTAATTTTGGTGATTTTGTTTATTTTTGAGATTTTGAGCACTTTCGGCATTTCAGTCACTGAGATTTCTGGCATTTTGCTCATTTTTGTCATAATTGGCACTTTTTCATTTTTGTCATTTGGTCATTTTTGGTATTATTGTCATTTTGATCATTTTTAGCATATTTGACCACTTTTGGAACTATTGGCACTCTTGGCACTTTGGTATTTATATCATTTTTGGCATATTTGGCACTCATTGCACTCTTGGCACTTTTGGAATATTTGGCACTTTTGGCATTCTTGGTATGTTTGGCATATTTGGCACTCTTGGCACTTTTGACACTTGATATTTTTGTCATTTTTTGGCATATTGGGCACTCTTGGCACTCGTGGAACTCTTGGCACTTTGACATATTTGGCACTTTTGGCACACTTGGCACTTTGGTATTCTTTCCATTTTGGTCATTTTTGCATATTTGGCACTCTTGGTACTTTTGTCATTTTTATTATTTTTGGCACTATTAGCATTTTTTTCATTTTTGGAATTTTGGTCATTTTTGGCACCAGGCATTTTTGCCACATTTAGGATTTTTTCTGGAAACGATTTGAAGTGGCCAGATTGAAAAAAACAACTCGAATTCTAATGCGATTTTTTTCACTGATCGATGGCAAATTTTATTTATGTAATAAAATGTGATACGTTTTGTCCCGGGAATTTTCACGGGAGCAGTTTGAAGTTGTTAGGACGTATAAAAAACAATTTATTCCGACACAATTTACACTAAAACGATAGCTTACATTCTTCTTAAATATTGTCGTGTTTCATGACCTGGGAATCCCATGGGAATTTTCCCGGGACTGGTTAAAGTCGGTAGTATACATAAAAGTTAGCTGATTTTTATCCGATTGATACTAAAACAATATTATCCGAGGCTTTTGATTTTTCCCGGGATTTCCTAACTTCGAAAACACGTGATATTACGAATTACTTGATATGACAGTTCTATATCTATTAAATATCTTTAGTAGATATGTAGTTATGTATACCTTTAGTAACGTCACTTATCCCAGGTTTTACGAGAATCTTCGTAATTCATGTACTTTCATACTAAAAAAATCGTTGCCCTTTTGAAAATACGTTTTGATTTTAAATACTGGCAAAATAATTGTAATTTACGTTACGTCGTTTCAAACGTGGACGAAAATGCGGGTATCCTAGTTAGATAAATAATAATGACAAGCTTTTGAACATTTTCCAGAAAAAAAGTCGTCTACTTTCACCAATTAATACGTTTTACCTATATTTTTTTCTTCTCCACGCAATACGTCCTTCGACATTGGTCATGGTGAGATCGTGCGAGCGTTTTTAGGGCCTACCGGTTACATTATGTCTTGGCGGAGGTGATATGATTAGATATTTCTTTCTAGAAAATGTTCAAAAGCCTACTTTCACCAATTAATACGTTTTACCTATATTTTTTTCTTCTCCACGCAATACGTCCTTCGACATTGGTCACGGTGAGATCGTGCGTGCGAGCATTTTTAGGGCCTACCGGTTACATTGTGTCTTGGCGGAGATGATATGATTAGATATTTATTTGTATCCCACATAACTATCCGGTTTCGCAAGTAACATTTCCACTAAAAGTTTATGACAAATGATTCCCAGACGTTAATATCTGTGCCAAGAGGAGCAGATAAGCAAACAGCCCACTTTCACATTTATGTATCAATAATTTGAGACATTCTATTGCAACAACAGTATTATGCGTTTAGTGTTTCATATCGAAAACACCCACACATAGTTACGTATTAATAAGTATTTTGAAAATAACAATCCATAAGAAATATAATCTTATTGTTTTGCTTAATTTATTAGTAAGATATACTTTTCACAAAAACAATAGACTATTTGTTTTTCACACCCACTGTTCCGATGTTTAATGCCGCCAGGGCCCAATATAAGAGTTTCGGTTCAAGTATACCTGACTTGAAGTCCTTTACTATAAACCTATGATATGCGTATTGTTATTGATGTCATAATAAGTATTAGACATAAATAATTATGTATTACACACCTATGTATAATTATGTCCTACATATTAATTAATATTCAGCATCTGCGGTATTGATAAATAATACAAATCATGTCTTACTACAGCCTATTTCAAATAGGACGATATGGGAAAAAATACGTAATTAGAGAAATATACATCGTAATTCTAAGTATAAGATTGGATAGATCTGGAGTTGGAATAGATTTATGTATGGTTATCCTAGAAAGTGGGATAGGTTTTGGTTTTTTTTGTGATTTTCCATTTTCGTCATTTTGGTTATTTTGGTCATTTCTGTAATTTTGTCCCTTTTGCTCTTTTTGTCCTTTTTGCTCTTTTTGTCCTTTTTGCTCTTTTGTCCTTTTTGCTCTTTTTCTCCTTTTGCTCTTTTTGTTCTTTTTGTACTTTTTATCCTTTTTGTCCTTTATTTCCTTTTTGC
Organism: Dendrolimus houi; assembly: GCA_039645545.1. NCBI lineage: Eukaryota > Metazoa > Arthropoda > Insecta > Lepidoptera > Lasiocampidae > Dendrolimus > Dendrolimus houi. The sequence continues at coordinate 15,584,999 of CM077132.1, forward strand.
TCTTTTGGTATTTTTTGTTCTTTTGTCTTTTTTGCTCTTTTGCGCTTTTTACTCATTTTACTCTTATGCCCTTTTTGTCCTTTTTGATCTTTTCGTCGTTTTAGCTGTTTTTGTCCTTTTTGATTATTTTGTCCTTTATTGCTCTTTTTGTCCTTTTTTGTCATTTTTGTAGTTTTCGTAGACGGGGGGATACATAAATTAAACTAGAATGGTTTGAAATAGAGGATGAAGGTTTGGATAAGACAAATCATTTCTCAAGTTTGTAGATATAAAAATTCATCGTCTATAAAAAAATGCGATAGTAACTCGATATGTCTTTCTGTTAAGTTTTCACGGAAAAGTACTGGGAATACTGGATCGGTTTTATTGTAATTTTGTTTTAATGTAATTTTAATGCCAATAATGGACATATATACTCATGCAAGGAGATCGGATAGTTTGCGATGTAAAATTAAGTGAATTTTCCGGTTGCAAATAGCCCTAGCATAAATTTTTTGTACAATGTAACCTGTATTAATGCCTGCTTTTTAAACAAGAAGCACGGACTAGAGGTTAAACTCTAGTGTATCCACAAATAACGTTTATTAATTATTACAACGTGACTTCGATTAAAAGTAATGCGAAAAATCGAAATCAATATTAATATGTAATCGTAAAAATATAACCAAAAACAAGCCATACATTCCGCAGTACACGTGCGCCAAACTTAAAGCAGAATTCTATAAATCTTACTGAATTCAAGTAATTAAGACAGTTTATATGTATAACGAATTTATTTTTTACCGTGTCGCTGTATCCGTTACAACTTAATATTGTCTAGACCAACGGAAACTAAAAATCGTTTTGCCAAGTCAATTTGTAATAGTAGGCATTACTTAATTGGTTAATAGGTACCAGTTTCATATTTTTAACTAACTGTGCCCGCGGCTTTGTCCGCGTGGATTTTTTTCGCTGATCCCTAATAAAACGTAGCCTAAGTTACTCTTTATAAGATCAGCTATCTGCCAAAATAGAATGCAAAAACCTATCAAAATCGGTCCAGCCCTTACAGAGATTAGCTGGAATATCCAGATAGGCAGACAGACAGACAAGATTTCTGAAAATTACATTTTCGGATTCCTTACTTTTTTCACATTTTTATTTTGACATTCGTGACAGATACTCCTGTTTTATTTATCTGTCTGTATATATATATATATATATATATATTCCTTCCATTTTATTATTTGGATTTAGGTTTTATTCGGTGTACGTCAGTAAAACTAGCCTACACAATTATCTTCTATGTATATATATATATATATATATATATATATATATATATATATATATATATAGAAGATAATTGTATATTATGATTATTGTAATTAAATCCATACTAATATTAGTATAAATAAAGAGACTTAAGTTTGGTGATTTGTTCCTTTCACTATCCATGGAAAAGGAATCAATATTCAAGTTATTTGTTAAGAATATAAACTTCTTATCCAAAAAAATGGATAGTTACCGCAGTAACAGGGCATTTTATTTCTACATTTTCCACGGAATAAGAATTTGTAGTTTATACAGAGGAAAATGTATGAATGTTTTAACATGATATTTAGTAATAGAATTATTTACTCTATAAATAACGGAATAATACAGAAAAGATTTTAATGTGAAACTATATCATATGTATATTCACGAATGTGTGATTTATTGCTATATTAAAGTCTACGCCGCGGCGCAGCCGCGGGTCAACCTTTGGTACGCATCTCTTGTTTTAAGAGCAGGCGGTACAGGTTACATTCTATTCAATTTTTATGTATTTGCCCCCGGAAAGTTCACTTCGTTTGCAAACTATACCACCCCCGTCTATCTGTAAACGACATAAATGACAAAACTTGACAAAATACGCAACATGGACAACATGGACTAAGTGGACCAAGTGGACCCCGAGTGGACGTCGAGTGGACCCCGAGTGGATCCCGACTGGACCCCGAGTAGACCCCGAGTGGGCCCCGAGTGGACCCCGAGTAAACCCCGAGTGGATCTCGAGTGGATCCTGAGTGGATCCCGAGTGAACCGATTCGACCGAGTGGGCGAAATGGATAAAATCACAAAACCTATCCTAGTTTCCGGGATAACCTTTACATAAATCTATCCCATTATCCGGGATGAAAAGTATCCCTTGTCCACCCCCGGTATTAAAATTATATATGTACCGAGTTTCAACTAAATCGGTTCAATAGTCTTTCCATAAAAGGATAATAAACAGAAAGACAAATATATTTTTATTCCGGAAACTATCCCATTTTTCGGGATAAAAAGTATCTTATGTTCATCCTCGGCATCGAATATATATATATATATATATATATATATATATATATATATATATATATATATATACTGAGTTTCAGCCAAATCGGTCCAGTAGTTATTCCGTGAAAACGAAACAGACGTCACGGACAGCCGGACAGACGGACAGACGGACGGACGGACGGACGGACGGACGGAGTTACTTTCACATTTATAATAATAATAGGGATAGGGATTAAAGCTTAAGTTTTATCAATAACATTTTTGCACTAAATATATCGGTAGCTATCATATTTGTAAAAATAATGAGTACTTATATCGGGTTTATCACGTACATTTACTATGAAACTATTTACAACGAACGATCAACATAATAATATGTTGGCTGATAAACAAACAATAATCGGAGATTAGACTACAGTTGCTGCGATTCAATGTAAGTCATCTATTTATCGACATATATTGTGCTATTAAAATTATTATCGTAGTATGCAAGAGAAGGAAGAGTGTTCCTTTTGACTTTCAGGCATTGGATCCTCTAATAAATCGGTAACAAATATTATAGCTGTTTATGTTATATAAACATTTTTTTTCAGTGATTTATTCATTGCTACTTCAAGATAATTAAGGATTTCGGGTTTGAATATTTAGATGATTAACAAATACGATTTGACTCCAATAGTGGTCTAAAAGGTTAATGTCTCTCGAATGTCAACAACATTGATGATTACAACATACGAAATGTTTTACGTGATTGGATTTCTCAATGAATAGATCTCACTCTTAACATTCCTAGAATCATCCAAAATAAAGTAAGCAATTGTAATTCTAATATCATCACTTCAAAAGTTTAGAACGAGAGGTTTACAAACTAAATTAAATTTCTTTGCTTTTGTTAATTCTAAACTAGATACTTTTTTTCAGATTAAGGCTAGAAGAAAACATCATGTGAGTAATTTACATACAATACAAATTCTAGACGCGTTTCCCAAATACTTTCGACGTAATCTTGTTGGAATAAAAATATCCTTATAATTCACGAAAACGACTATTGATAACATTGTATGACGAAGGAAAGAGGTAATAATAAAAAACAGTTTTATATAAAAATCGTTTTATAACAGTTTTATTATAAATAGCAACACATAAATTAAATACTGACCAATTGGAATTCAATTGCATTTTTGTAACTTTTAGCTTTTCTGGCTTTTAATTTCTTATAAACTAATCTTTAATTTCTACTGTACACATATATTACTCCCATATAACTCAAAATAGTTATATACCCCGTATAACATTTGTTCGTCGATACGTCTATAAGCGAGTATATTATGAAGCATCACATCTAAATCATTTTGGTCGATCCGATCATTATTACGTTATACTAACATAAATAACTACTCGATCATTTATAACGACATAAATATATTTATCAACACATTTCCTCAAAAAATGCATTTACGAAGCCCACACAATAGAATATGCGGAAAATAGGTATTGTGTTGTGACTTTCCGACTGATATATTTTGTTTGTTTCATTACCTATTATTGTACTGTTTTCTCGCAAATGTGTTGAATAACGTTGTATGACACACGTGCGGTTGTTGGTTTTTACAAACTCGTAACTATCGTAAGCTCTTGACTTCGTCTTGGGCTTACATTCGTCCGATCGTTTATAAAGACCAACTTACTGCACTAGTATCATAAATAACTGTTAAGATATGCTATCATGAAACGCAACTGTGAACCGATTAACCAAGGGTTCCAGATGTGAAAGAAGCCTTACAATACTAATATATGTTTGTACTCATTAGCGCGTATAAATAAAATATTTAAAGAAATAATTAACGAATGTCATAATCAAATCAATGGTGTGGGCTTCTATCTAATTTTGTTGACCTTTTATAATGTCCAAAAGTAACCCCCCCAGCCGCAGTGTGGTAAATCTGGTTTGGCAGGAAACCCTTCTCGAAATGTCTAGGGGCAACGTGCGTAGTCTGTAAATGTCTTCCACTGGACAAAGCCTCATATGCTTCCAGAGGATCCTTAGCAAATCCTCGTTTCATATACTCAATTTGAACACTCGAAGGTATGTAGGTATCCAATAAAGACGTTGGCCGTCTTTTGAACGGAGGACCATAAGATTCAGGAGGTCTATGTGTGAATGTTTGAGGTACAAAATGATTAACTGACGTATAAACTTTAGTTGGAGGACGGTGTAATGGCAAGGCTTTAGGAATAGGTGGCACATGCTGTACTGGAGTTTTATATATAATTTGACTAGCATGCGGCACATTCACAACATGCTTATGATGATAATCATTCCTCAAAGGTGTGTGTGATATATATGTCTGTGTGTATTCTGGTTTTGGAGTTTTGTGATAAATAATTTCAGTATGAGTGGGATAGTGCTGAGGACTTTGTTCTACAGTCTCTTGCACGTCTTCTACAGCGTTTGTATCTGTGTATTGTTGACTTCGATAATTATGAGATACGTGTTCTTTAGTAGGACCCTGTTGTGTTACAGACGTAGTATATTGAACAAACGGATTGTGATATACTGGAGCAACTGTAGGACGTGCTATTGGTTCATCCGGCTGAGAAGTATAAGTAAAATAAGCGATAGGCTTAGAGCGTTGCTGCTGTACAAATGTCTTTCCAGTTGGTGTCACATAATTAGGTACTTGTATATAATTTGTTTGTGTCTGGACGACTTCAGGTGCTGTTTCGTATGCTGCAACATGGGTCGCAGCTGGTGCGGAATAATGAGCTTCACCATGTGTAGCAGTTGGTGCAGAATAATGAACTGCACCATGTGTCCTAGCTGGTGCGGAATAATGAGCTTCACCATGTGTGGCACCTGGTGCAGAATGATGAGCTGCACTATGTGTCCTAGCTGGTGTGGAGTAATGAGCTGCACCATGTGTCGCAGCTGGTGCGGAATAATGAGCTGCACTATGTTGATTAGTTGTTGGCTCTGGCACTTCATTGTAATACTGAGGGACTAGATATACCTGCACTGGAACATTAGGATAATACCCAGCTTGTTGAGGGCTAGGTAAATCATAATGTTGTTTTGAGTCTTCTACTGGTGGTTCAGTAACATCATACTGTTGAATATAACGTGGTTGTTGTGGTTCAATAGTTGGACTCTGAAAGTATCGGAGAAACCCTGACTTCAAAACTTCAAGAGGAATAGAATCGGAACTTGTTCCTTGTGATCTTTCATCGCTTGGCTCTACATCCTTTTCATTTTCACTTTTTAGGTTGTCTTCTTCGATATCTTGGAGCTCAATTTTTTTTTCAGATCTTACCGCGAGGGCCAGAAGCAAAAACAATGACACCTGAAAGTAAAAGTGTATGAGTTCATTAACCAGGAACGTAGGAGAGATACCGATGACGTGAGGAGGCATGCCAACAAGCCCACACCTAACATAGCGGGCAGGTGAACGGCAAAAAATATACTAGAACTGTAAATCCTACTACGAAACCAGTTTACTCTGCGAGAACACTCTCAGATCGGGGAATACAAACTTTTACTCTAATATGTGTAGTTAGAAGATTCCATGACTTGTACATGTCCAATTAGTTACATAAGTATTGCGAATAAAATGTGACTTAAACTTAAATAAGGATATAGATTTAAATATAAATATTTTTAATATAAAATTTATAACTCGTAACCATACATTAAAAGATATACATTATGATTAGAATACAGTCAATATCAGATATTCTCCATCTTTATGCATATCTACATACATAAATAAAAAATGAGTAAAGCAAACTTCATATTATAAGGCCCCTGCTCCGTTTGGGATAATGTTAGTGTTAGTAGCTGTGGCTAAATGCGTTTTGTGTATAGGGTTAAAAAATAACATCTTAAACTATTAGCTATATTAGTGTATATACGTACATAAGTTATCTGTCAATGTTTAACATCATTAACAATTAATAACAATGTCGCATCACAAATAACGCATTAAACCCATCGCTACAACTGCATGAAACGGTCACTAACTATATTATCTCAAATATAGCGGAAGTATAAACTATTTTTAGCCAACTAAAAAAAATGAGGAGGTTCTCAATTAGTCTTGTAATTTTTGTTTTACTTTTATGTACAGTAGTGGTATGAAAATGTTCGCCAATTTTCAAATTAATTCATTTAACCTTCCATGAGCACATGTCACCTTTTCAAACTAGGTCACAGAACTGTCTGCTCCACAAAAAAATATGTTTAACTATTTGACAATAAAGTTTAAATTTACTTAGATCAAGGTTATTTGATTTTCTGTCTTGTCTAAGAAGATAGTTTAGATATGTAAAACCTTTTTATTAAGTTTAACATTTATGTTAAGCCTAGTGATTATATCCTCTTTATTTTTCTATTGTCACTCTCAACGTCTGTCAATGTCAACATTGCAATTTTCTTTTTTTACGTTTCTGTATTTTACAAACGTATAATTTATTAAAATGTTGGCAGTATTATTTCTTCTACTAGTGCAAGCAAAATTCGAATTTAAGGTGACGAATATTTTCGTTCCGTGACTGTACCAGTTTCAGCCATTTTGTTTTTCTAGACCGATTTTGAAGATTCTTTTTGGGTTGGATTCAGCAAAGCCTCGAAATGGTTCCATATAAATTTTATTGCTATCGGATTTTGGGTTCCGAACATATAGCAGAAAATTAATTAAAATCGGGCTTAAATGTGAATATTTTTTCGATTTTTAACCATAACTTTTTGTTTCTGAACTGATTTGGATCATTCTTTTTACGTTCGATTTAGTATAGTTTCAAAATGGTCCCTGGTATTAGACGTACTTATTGTATATTTCACAATATTTTGTTGGTGTAACAATATGTAGTAATTTTTAGATAGATAGATAGATAGATAACACATTATTATACACCAATACAAACATGAACTTAAAGACTAAAATTATAACTAGTAATGTACAAAAGGCGGTCTTATCGCTAAAAAGCGTTCTTTTCCAGACAATCCCAGGAATGAATTGAAATGATTATGGCGATGGTGGTATACGTAACATATAGTAACGAACTACTTACATTTTAATTATATATATATATATATATATATGCAGAAATTTTATATATTACATAGATATATACTTAATATACATACCATACAAATACATATCTACAAAATATACAAATGTTTATAAATGAATTTAAATATCATATTCCAACGACAGGTAGTATTTTTTTGATCATAGTTTTAAATATCGCTAGCGATTTTGCTTGTCTGATAGTAACAGGAAGCGCGTTCCAAAGCTGTATAGCCTTAACCGTAAACGAATTGTTGTAAAAAGTTGAGTTATGTGCAGGAGTGTTCAATTTAAGTTTAGTAGACGGGCGTAAATTATGAGAGCACGAAAGAAATTCAAAACATTGTTTAAGGTAATCAGGAGTACTAGGGACAAATAAAATACTATAGAGAAAAGCAATGATGTGAGTATTCCGGCGAAATCGAATTGTCAACCACTTGAGTTTTGTTTCGGAATTCAGAGATATGGTCATACTTGCGTAGTCCAAATATGAACCTTATGCAAAAATTTTGGAGGCGCTCAAGTTTATTAAGTTGTTCTTGGGTTAAATTTAGATAGCTGGCGTCAGCATAATCAAGGATAGGAAGTAGTAAGGACTCTGCTAGCTTAATTTTGGTGGTAATAATTTTTATATTTTACTTGGCACCAACTTCAAGATGTTGCAGAAAATTTCATTTTTTAACAGACTTCCAAAAGGAGGAGGTTCTCAACTTGATTGGTATTTTTTTTTATGTATGTACACCTATTACTCTGATATTTATCATCCGATTTACGTGATTCTTCTTTAGTTTGATGCGGAATAGTTTCCATTTGGTCTCCTAAAAATTTAACATAGTTTGGCCCAGTAGTTTTCATTTTATGAACATTTTTATTAAAAAATTTCCGTTCCCGTTTCTTGGGACCTATGTTTTTTAAGACGCGCGGCACCTTTCGTAGGCCTACCCATAGCTAGACACTAAAAAGTAAGAAATATAAAAAAACCGACTTCAAAAACTAAAAAGTATAAAATAACTTATTTCTAAAGCTATTTTTAATTATAATATCTTATTTTTATATATATTATCTAAAACATGTTGAAGTCGGTGCGAAGTAAAACATAAAAATTCTTATATTTTAAAAATTACTAAGCACCGACTTTAAGATGTTTTAGATAATATATATAAAAATAAGATATTATAATTAAAAATAGTTTTAGAAATAAGTTATTTAATGCTTTTTAGTTTTTGAAGTCGGTTTTTTTAAACGAAGTTTTATTTGCTTTTTAGTTACCCTTGAATTTAGTTTCTTTTTGTTAGATTTTTTTTATTAAACTACTTTTTAATTGTTTTATCTCTCGTGACGAAAGAAAATACAAATTAAGTTTACTTTTCATCCTGCTTCGTTTTACAATCCATATTTCATACAGTGTTATGGTGATAACTCCAACAATATTGCCCTAGATATGAAATAACAGAAATTGACGAGTAAAATTTAAAATTTAAATAATTGAAACGCGGTTATTAATCACTTTCAATGTGGTATAAATGTCGAATACACACGAATCCCTTACGTATAAAAATAGTTATAGAATGATCAAAAAGATATTTGCATAATTTCCGGTCAGCGTGTTGTAACACGTACAGCTATTACCTTTAGGCGTACAATAATAATTATTGTTCATAAAAAATTATGACTTTAAAACCTCCCATGCTATCGACGCAATCGGAACATAACAATAAATACCAACTTAGTCATTTAAATCGTGATCTAATCATATAAAGCAATAAATATGTCTAGACTATGATATAACTGAACCATAAATATTCTAGATAAGGCTAACATTTCTTAAAGTATTTTACATAATTACATACTATACGTTGTATTGGTAAGCAAGCTGTGACAGTTTAGTGGTTAAGGCAAGCGCATCTCAACCAAATAATGTGTTTTCGAATGTTTTTCGGGGATTATATTTTGGCCTAATGTACATATTGTTACAATTTTTTAAATATTCACGGTGAAGACAAGCTTCACAATGAAACCTACACATCGAAATAATCGAATAACCTGCCTATATGCTTTAAACAATGATGGCAGGTAATTGTACTGTCTATTCCTTTAAAAATATCCCGAGTTCAGCGGTGGTAATTTACACTCCCAGATTAGTTTATCCGTATATTCTCTGTATATTTTTTTAACCGGCAGACAAACACATTGTATATCCCCAAATTAAGCAAGTTACGCTTGTGTACTGTGTGACCATAGTAAATAACGGAGAAAATTCGTTTCCGAAATTTACCATACCCAGGAATCGAACCCGGAGTCTCTGCGTTACAATGAGATAACCCGACAAAAGCTTAGCCTGCTCAACCACAGAGGCCGTTATTGAATGTAAACTGAGTATTTTATAAATTAATACAATTGTATTGTAGAGTGAAGATGAAAATAGGCAATTTATTTTGGAAAGTCGCAAAGAGCCGGCAAGATAAGGAATCTTTATTTATGCGGGCAATGACAAAGAAAAACAATGCTGCTTAAATATTATAAGCAATTTATAAAAATTGTCATTTTCATCAATCAATTAGAAACATAAATCTATAATATTATAAAATTCTATACATGCCGTGTCTGTATATTGAAGCTATTTAAAAAGAACAACTGGAATAGACTATATCAACGACGAAGCTCACGATGCTATTTTTTTAGATTTCTTGTCAGGTTCAGGATTCACGTAAAAACTCTGGGGCCGATTTCGATGCGGCTTTCACTGATTGACAGTAAATTCTTATACTTAAATCTGCGTTACTTTTTATCTCGGGAATGCCCCGGGAATTTTCCCGGGTGCTGTTTGAAGTTGTTTACGTGCATAAATATGGGCTTATTCCGACACAGTTTCCACTAAAACGGTAGCTTACGTTCTTATTTAAATGCTACGATACTTTGTGTCTCGGAAATCCCGCAAGCATTTCAAGTCAAGCGTGGACGAAGTCGTGGGCATATCCTAGTCTATAATAAAAACAATTCGTTAGATTTTCTAAAGACCATATCTCAATTTATTATATGGAAAATATCAAAGACCCCGAAAGACAACGAACCTTTATTTATTCCACAATGCCACAGAACAACAATGGCAATAAATATTACAAACAATTTATAAAGGAGAAGGATACGCTTTCAAACATTATTGGGCCCAGATTGTAAAAAGATACGTGATATTAAGATTTCTGTTTATTATGTTATATTTTTTATAATTGTAGTGGATTTACTTATTTTAAATGAATTAATCGTGTAAGTGAGCATATTATTGATTGTTAAAATTCATTCACATAAATCGTTCGGAGTAATCAATAACTTATTTTATGTATGACCTTATTTTTAAGAATTATCATCTTCCAGATAGACTTTAAGACTGATGTTTTCCAGCTTGTAATAGAAAAATATAACGCTTTTTTAAGCGATATCTCCACTCAATACATTTCTTTGGCCCAAAAATACCCATCTCCTTTGTCATTTTCACAAATCAATAATAAACATAACACAGATGTAGATAGGGATAATCTTCGGTCAGTGTCATGCCACATTTACATTAAATTTGTCTAAGGGGCGTCTACGTGTTGGCCTTCGCATGGCCACACACAAGCCCTACACAATTCTATATTTTTAAGGCCCGTGGTCTTGAGAGACTAACATAAATCTGCCAGGAGGTTGCCTGGAAGAGATCGCTTTAAGCGATAAGACCGCCTTTTGTTCAATATTTATTGTATCTAGTTTTTAAGAACGTAGGTTTCAATTTTGGTAACTATAAACTGTTTTCATTCATTCATTGATAAATCTATAATTCCATGGATTTCTAATAGACAATATCTATGCACGATGGAGAATTTAATATTATACAAACGAATATTTCATCACGAGGATGTCATACTCGACATACTTACGACAGGTGTTTAATATGTAAAATGCTTAAAGTAGACCGCCAAGAATGTAAACAGCTTTACTCAATTCCCGACAAAAATTGTATAATGAATTCAACCTACGACACAGAATTAAATTATAAACAACAATTGGAAGCCCATTAGCCAATAAAATAAAAGTGCAGCAAAAAATTTGAAAATCACGAAATTTGATTTACAGGTTTATCTTGTAACTGCTTGGCATTTTGGAAATATGATATTTTTTAATATTACGAAAGAAAAAGATTAACTATGACATGCAATTATTGCGTTAATCTATGTAAATTTATTATTTAAATTAATGTACATTTTATAAAGGAAGGTCTTGAATTAAATTAATATTGTAAACCATCAACCAAATAAATTAGACAGTCCTAAAACCATCTTGAAAACACAATGTTGCTATCGGCCATATGCGTGTTAGGTCACGCACCGTGAAGGGTTCCGGAGACGTAACAAACGGCCACTGTTTTTGTTATTTTCATTTGAAAGCCTAAAAACATTTAATCGAAAGTAACAAACTAAGCAGACTATAACAGTCTAACACATTCCCAGAAACGTAACAATAAGGTGGCAGAGAGGGCAAAATGCCACGGACTCCCGGCTCGCGGCCCCGGCCATAGAGGACGTAAGCACAAAAGCAATCATTACAAAATTTTATTAAAAATATTAAGTTTATATTTAATAAATAAAAATATATTGCACAAATTCAGCAGACAGGCAGACAGCCCATCTGATGAAAAATGGTTAAGTACCCTCGCCTATGGACATTACAACACTAAAGATACTATTAAAAATGTGCTGCTGCTCTCTAAAGGGAGACTGGAAACTGGCCACTTTTTATGCACCCGGACAACTTCGAACCGCACCCGGGAAAATCCCCGCGGTATTCCCGAGATAAAAAATATCACACATTTAATATTACGCATATAAAATTTGCTATCGAGCAGTGAAAAATCACATTGTAATTCGTTTTTCTTTTAATCTGGACATTTTAAATCATTGCCAGAAAATTTTCCGCGCGATTTCCAGGATAAAAAGTAGCGCAGATTTTAAGTCTAAGAATTTGCTGGTGATCAGCGAAAACTGCATTGAAATTGGCCTAGTAGTTTCTACGTGAATCACGAACAAACAGACAAGAAATCTAAAAAAATTGCACCGTGTTCTCCGTCGTTTATATAGTCTGTTCCAGTTGTTTTTTTTTTTAAATAGCTTCAATGTACAGACACGGCATGTTTACAATTTTTCATTTCTTACATGCTGAAAGTACGCTTGGAGTTGCTTAATCACAGGGATAAAAACAGCACTTTTCGTCCCTAGGAAGCGATTCTACCTGCCGTCAATTTCTTTTTTTAAACTGCGAGTCGTATATAATACACGAGACTCATGTCCCAAACATTTTTACAGCCACTGTAAAATCGCGACAGAATTTATAATAAAAAAATATCAACAATTTTGTAACATAATTTTCTTCTTATAAATTACTTTGCACTAAATTATTATTTAATTTACATAAATTTGAGCTACATATTTACTACCATCAGTGTCAAAAAATACTTGCTGGTAGAATGCCACAGAAAGAAGTACTTGACGTTTCATATGTGACGTACGTTATGATGTTTCATCAGATTCAAATATAGTATTAACGCCTGATTTTATTAGAGAAGTAGTTGTTTGTTTAACTAATCAGTTATTTACTTTCCTCATATTCAAAATGAAAAGCAGAGTGTTAACCTCGGTTGAAAGGCCTATTTCGGCACTCGAATTATTAGAGCCCTCGGTACGCTCGTGCGCCAAACCATCTTGTGCCTAAATATGACACTTTCACCTCTCGTATAACAATCTATTCGCAGATGAATACGCGGCTACAGGACGCAACCACTGCACTAAGTTCATTTTATTGAAACGGCACTTCTTTGGAGCTTTATAGAGAACCCCATCCTATCTCCATCCGATGAATCTGCCACGGACCTCAGATATTACGATATATGAGTAAGTATAGTATAATATGGATAAGTACTTATATTATTTGGAAACTAAATAAAAATAAATATAGAATATTATATATATACAATAATAAATATAGAAAAAAATTAAAGTGTAAAATCTAGTGCTAAGCCGCTGTCAGTTGGAAACGTGCCCAAAAGACTGGCCACATTACCTCGCTTAATGGCAACGCTAATGCGTTGTCCGAGGTATAGACCAGTCTTTTGGTCACGTGAGACGTCTACCAGGCGTTTCGCTAGGTCTCGATAAAGTTTGTGCGCCTCAGACCCACCTTACAAACTTATATTTCGCTTTTGACGTCCCTTTAAAGATACATATTGCAAAATACTGGTCAGAAAGTAAACCTCATATCCGAAATGGTATTACGTCAAATGACGAATTTGTAACTTAAATGAGCCCCTCCTTATATAGGCAGTTGTTTCTGCTAACTTAAGTAAGTCCCTTTTCTTATACACTTTGCAACACTGTAAAGATTTATGATTTTGCTCTCGGTAATTCTGTATAAAATTTTTACGAATTATTTAGCTGTGGCTGTCACTTTCTTGGATTGTATAGTCTCATATCTTTAAAAAAATTGTTTTAATACCCACCTAAATTTCCTTGTGATATCCGTTGAGCAATATCTGTCTACACAATATTAATATCTCTGTCTGTTATTTCATAATAACTTACAACAACATACTACTTTTACAAATTTGTATATTATATTGTAGCTGTTTGTTGTTCCTTTAATGAATGAAATAATAAAAAAATATAAATATCAAGAATTAAGTACAAAATACCGAACCATAAATGATAATTTATAAGAATTTTTGTACGTTAGTCGTGTCTGAATGTTTGTCTGAAATGGGCTTAAAAATGGATTGGCGAATATTAATAAAAAATTAAGGATTTACGGTCTTATTGAGTTAGAGTAAGTTGTAGACTTCTTTAAGAACCTTTAAAGAGGCCTACAAACTTACTCTTACTCAGTATGAATAACTCCGTTTATTTTTAATATTTCGCGTACGTTTCATTTTCAAATTTTGCAGGTTTCAGAAAATATAAATATAAAGTCCGAGTTAAACTAAAGTAGCGGCCACAGTTATACATTTAATAAATCGACATTCGGCAATTTGTAGTCTCATTTTAGCTAAGGAGTTTGAACTGTGACGAAATTTGATTAAATTGCTATCACTATAGAGACACGCGTAACTAATCAAAGTGCTATGTGAGCTCTTCTTTAGATACTCGTGCGTAATCTTCAATTTTATGCATTATCAGGTTTCAGCTTTTGTCAACCTATCGTACCTTTTTCAAATATTTACATAGGTAATACTTATTATACACTTAAACCACTACATTTTACTACTGAGGCCCGGTTCCTGTATCTTATCAACGGTTCATTTGCCTTACTATCGGTTAAAATTTGTCATAAGCTCCATACATCTAATGTCAAAATTCAACCGATGGTAGGGGCAAGTCAATGAATAGTAAGATACAGGAACCGATCACGAGACAATATCTGCGATGAGCTCTTTTCATAGATCTATAAGGAACTCATCAAAAACTTGTTCTTGTAAAGCAGGTAACAGTGAAATATCTATTATATACTGCACATATTATGTATGGTAAGTATCGCCTATCCAGACTACCTCCGCGAATAATTGTTTGACTTTATTTGTATATTGTTACAATTACCACTCGCTAGCAATTGGTAAAGAAAATAAAATTCTTAGGAGAATATTGAGTATCAAATTATGTTTTCCGTCACTCTACTTGACATACGGGGTTTAAAGGCCAGAAACGGGTCGTTTATGTAGATGCGTATTAAGAGTATGACAAATATCAGAATAAACTGGATCTTTGTACTACGTCTTACCTCCCAGTAAATCTAAACATGTATCACTTTCATTGAGCGATTCTCCGAAAGCGACCACTTTAGACCCCCTGAATCGCACAGATTGGATAATAACTCACTTTCACCTTTATTACAATTTTGTATCCTTTTTGGCAAAAATTGATCTCTTATGCAATCATCTAATACGTTCATGTCTGTCAGTATATCTTTGGATTATGTCAAAGCCATTTAAAGCTTGCCAACCAGCCACGATGAAGTTTGTTGGAGAGATATAATTTATCCCTATCCTTATCCTTAGTATAATTATTATAAATATGAAAGTAACTCTGTCTGTCTGTCTGTTCCGTTTTCACGGAAAAACTACTGGACTGATTGGGCTGAAACTCAATATATATATAATTTTTCGATGCCGAGGATGAACATAGGATACTTTTTATCCCGAAAAATGGGATAGTTTACGGAATAAAAATATATTTGCATATCTGTCTGTTATGTTTTTACGGAAAAACGAATGGACCAATTTGGCTGAAAGTCGGTATATATGTAAATTTTATACCGAGGGTGGACAAAGAATACTTTTCATTCAGAATTATAGGATAGATTTATGTAAAGGCTATGCCAGAAAACATGACAGGTTTTTTATCTGTAGTTTGTCATTTTGTTTATTTTGGTCACTTTGGTCGTTTTGGTAGGTTTGGTAGTTTTGGTAGTTTTTGTCGTTTCGGTAATTTCGGTAGTTTTAGTATTTTGGTAGTTTTGGTAGTTTTAGTACTTTTGGTAGTTTTGGTAGTTTCGGTTGGTAGTTTTGGTTATTTTGGTAGTTGTGGTAGTTTTTGTAATTTTGTTCGTTTCTATAGTTTACAGAGAGACAGACGGGGGATATATAAAGAAAACTAGAACGAGTTGAAATAGGGGTTAAAAGATACTCAAGTTCATAGATTTAAAAAAATCATCATCTGTCTGAATACCGAAATAGATACTTTTCATCCCGGGAGATGGGATAGTTTGCGATAAAAAAGGAAATAAATCTTCCGATAGCAAATAGCACCAACATAAAAATAGAATACAATATAAGCTGTATTAACGGCTGCTTTTTAAACAAGAGATACGCACTAGAATGTGACGCTGCGGGGTAAACTCTAGTTCTATATAATAATAACAATCCATAATCGTACCACTACTGTTCTCGGGTTTCCCATTTTTATTGGAACAGAAAGTATACCCGACATGCTTGTCCAAGGGGGCTTGGCAAGTTTACCTCATCAGTTATCTCGATGTTTCATTTCATCTTGACAAATTTCATTACGATGTTTCCCTCACCGTCAGCAGGTGCTAATTGTAAAAATATGCGCAATTGCACATTAAGTCAGTGAGATGTTTATTGGCTAGTTCCTATATCTTACCGACCGTTTATTTACCTTACTATCGGCTAAAATTGGACATAAGCTCCATGCAAGTAATATCAAAATTCAACCGATGGTAAGACACGTGAATGAATAGTAAGATTCAGAATTTTCATTTCAATTCAGAAGACCGGCCATAAGTGGTGCATGTTGCCCGGGCAGGATTCGAACCAGCGTCATTTAAAACGCGAGTTTGACAGACGAGTACGTTAACCACTAACCAAACACGGCTTTGTATTCTACACGCCGCTACACAATATGGTACACCATGTGTATTTGCAATATTGCAAATATGCAACAGAGAGATGATTTTTTCAAGTTACATAAGCGTCTGGCATGTCGTCAGTCTAGTCTTGGAAAATATTTTTTTTATATTTTTAGTTCAGTCAACAGGTGGGGAGAGGGGTAGGTTCTAAGTCGTAAACGTATATCCTTCTAACTTTTGAAGTATATGGTAGAAAGACTGAAAAAATTATAAGTGACAGAACTTAAAAATACTTTAAAGGAAAATTGATTAAATAAGATCTGTTTTGTTTTTTAGATATGTCGTATTTTCGACTAAATTCTTTTTAGGGTTCTGTATCTACCTTACAAAATAGTGGACTAAAGGTAACTCTTCAGTTCCTTGATTGTAGACTGAATGCACTTGACTACTTTTTATGCTTCACGAAGATTTTCCACATCACTTCGTCCACCTAAGAACTATGTTTATGTTTTTTCTAAGTTTACTTATTTTATGTACATATTCAGTCACGAAAATTTCAAAATACTGTTTCATAGAAATCGGTTTACATTAAAAGGTATGAGACAAAAACCAATAATAATCCAAATAAAATCACTGCCCCATTAATATACTAGAAGGTATAAAAAAAACAACAACTTTCAAGCAATTTTGGAAACCACTATAACTCACCTTTAAAACAATCATTGTGTATTAACAGCACACACTAGAAGTTCCTTTTAAATCACAGACCACGGAAGAACTAATTGAAGCACTGTCCAGTTGAGGACATCTTAACAGCTTCGACACTGGGGTCCTTCTGTCAACATATCCGTCATTGTAGTTCAGCTGGCCATGCAAGCGGAGCCGAAGGAAATCCTATAATTTCAAACAAACTATACGTTACAAAGAAATTATGTCACAACACTACAATTGCACTCAATAATTGATGGGAGAAATTGAAATCGATTCATTTACGCTTTGCAAACTCTCTTAACGATATATTTTTTATTTTGAATACAGAATAAATAATATACAAACTGTGTTCTAAAAATTATGCACTTTTAATTCTTTTTTTTTTAAAGAATCTTTATATTTTAAATCGCACAGATAAGAAAATAGATTTTAGGTTTATGTAAAAAAGGTTGCAGTTATAAAAATTAAAAAAGAACGCAACGAACTTTTTAATGCAATTCATAGGTGGTCGAATGCGTTCGGCGAGCCAGCCGGTGGGTAAATGGTCGCGCGTATCAGCCGATGTGTTATTAAATACAACACTATACTACATATTGAAATGCAGCAGAGATGCGACTATCACTCCCAGACCGATACAGATTTTTAATTAGTAGTTTTTGGACCTTGAAGTGTCATTATTAGCTGTGTACATTTATATTTAAAAAATGTACAATATTGGTTAAAAGTGTACAATAGTCGTAAGGTGCTGATTGCTTTTCATGAAAAATTGTTTGTGTAGAAAATGTCAATTACTTATTAAAATGTGCCATTTTGATCTGCCTCCAGAACTTCTACGTTTGGCATTAGTCAAAAACCCACACTTTGGCTAAGGCTTTTGCAGAAAGATTATTCTAAAATATGAATATTCATGAATACTTGACCTTGGCTAGATACATTAATCGTGCATATATTTAAAAAGAAGAAAAATAAGAATTTTAGTCGCAACTTAGTAGCTTGAATTACTATATTTTTATGTATATATTATACATAAAAATATACAATCTATCCTAGTCGATCCTAGTGACATAATATAGCGAATATAAAAAAAAATATTTGATCGTTTAGTTTTCGAAGAACAGTAAGTACAGTGTCTCTTAAAATGAAAAATACATTACCTATTATCGGTCTTATTCATAGAGAGTAAGACCGTATAAGTTTATTAAAATACATCGAGTACCTACACGTCCTACGTAAGCCAAAAGCCAACTTAATTAACAACTATGAATACAACACAACTATTCATATTATATTTATAAGCATCGTAAGGAATAATATCAGGATTAATAAAATTTATCTGTCTGTCGGTCTTGTGTTTAAATAATGTTTCCTACATATGTTTTAAGTGTTGTTTTAAAATCATTTATTGATGGAGATATTCTTATGTCATGTTACATTAGTTTTATTAAAATAGTAAAGTTCATCATTAAGGCAACACATTAAAGTACTAGGATTATTGCTACTCCTAGTATTCTTCATCTATATTCTAATGTACAAAAATGGAATATTTGAAAGTATTTAAACTATATCAAGAATCTTGAAATCAAAACTTCACATATTCAAATAAATGTCTTTCTTCATACCAAACTACTCGAAACATCCTAAGAATTTTAAAAGTTACCAAGCATTGCGTTACACCGTCCGGTAAACATTCATGACATAATTTAATTAAATTAGTTCAATTGAACAATTTGGATTTACTAATAACTTATCTATACTAATATTGTACAGAGGAAATTGTATTTTTGTATGTTTGTAACGAATAAACTCAAAAACTACTGGACTGATCTCAAAAATTCTTTCACCATTAGAATGCTATATTATCCCAGATTAATATAGGCTATATTTATTACAAGAAACATTAGGGCTCCCTACTAAAACTTCAATAATGTAACCGAAGGTGTCAAATAATAATATCTGAGTGGGTCCGGGGATGGTTTAGATTCACAATTAGACCCAGTAGGTGGCGCTGGAATCGGGTTCTAGATGTTTTATTTTTTCAGGGCAGAGCAACGTCACTCGAAACCGCTACTATGTAATAAAAATAAGCTATTCATATTTAATTATTATTCTGATGTTAAATACTGCTTGCGTTTGGAGAGTTCATTTGGAGCCCAGAGTCCGCTTATCTTCGTCTTCTTTATTTTGACCATTGGCACACATATGATTACTCAGATATCAAGCCAGCATCTTTAGGTCCTACCAGTTGAACTGAGATGGTGGAGCAGCATTGTAGATTTCTTGAATCTGTGATACAGAGACAGTAACCGCACCGCCATGAGACTAGAAGGGGCCATAAAGCATATACTAGGTACTATATGCCTATTTTAATCATTACAAAATTTATAACTTTGCTTCATTTGCACATACAGATTCATTCATTCATTCATTCATTAAAAACAACTACAATTTTCAATAAATGTACCATAACGTTTTCACTAAAAGATCTAGCCACATATGTTTATTTAATAGTTGTTAAAATATAAACATTTTTCTTAATATAAAAAGGAACGTTTCTCTTATAAACAATAATTTAATTAAATTTTGTAATAATTGTCACAAATGCAAAAATTCATTCTTTTTGTTATAATACTACTAATGGCCGGTTCCTATATCTTACTATCCATTCACTTGGCTTACCATTGGTTGAATTTTGACATCACTTGTATGGAGCTTATGTACAATTTTAACTAATAGTAAGGCAAATTAACGATTCGTAGGATATATAAACCGGCAATAAATTAATCATCATTTCATCAGTTTACGAAGAAATTAGAATGGTGCAGTTTGTTGATTTAAAACACGGGCCATGACAATGCCCGAACTTTCGGAGAGCTTATGTGGGGCCATCGAAGGAAGGATCAACATTTAGAAACTCTTTCGACCATGTGATCTAAGCGTGACACTCGCCAACGATTATTCCTGTGTATACTACAGGAATGCTCCAGAAGAGAACAAGCCCCAGTCAGTATGGTACTATTGTAAAAATAGGGACCAGAAAGGAGTTTGGTTATTGTGATGAACTGCTAGAGGAGTTCATTCATTCATCATTTTGTTTAATTTTGCCAATAAAAAAATTAAACAAACAATTCATCGGATACAATAATTAGTGAATTAATTTTTGCAAGAATTATCATGTATGCAAAAATGTATTAATTTTACTAGTCGTAATATCACTCTTCGTCAATTTAAGAGGAAATTATAATTATTATATGATGCGTGTGAGCCGGTTTATTATTATGCCAACAATAACAATACAAGAAACAATTCATCGAATAACATTATTACGAAAATGAGTAATTCCGTTATGCATAATTTTAAGTGTTACGAAATTCTTCATTCATTGTTTTCTTGTGATAAGATAATTCATTTCAGGTAATACTTTAAACAATTAAACAAAGTAATACAAAAATTAGACTCATTCAGTTCCTGCTTGTAATTTTATGTAATACTTCTAACTCCATGATACCGTTTTATTTTACATCCCAAAAGTAGGACAAGTGCGTGGAATTAAGTTCAGTGATGGGTTCTATAGACGTACCTACCTACAGTCTAATGTTGTTTTAAACTACGGAGACTCTCACACTCATTGATTATATCGTATACTAATTTTATCATACACTCCTCCTTACATACATCACACCCCTTCGATTTGTGTTCTTCTAATAGCCTCCTCATAAAGGCACTTGAACATTCTTCAACATTTTACTACAAATCCTTCACTGTGCGTGCTATTTGCCAGTGGAACTCTTTGTCCCTAAATACCAGAAAAGCTAAATTACTTGCCATATTTAAAAATCGATCGAAAACCATTACCTTAAATTAAAAACTATATATTATTATTCTATTCTTCATATTTTTCTTAACTTTGCTTTTTACTGTCCACGTTGTGCTGTTCTTATTTTATTTTTATTTCTTTTTAATATAATTATACGTAGACATAAGTTGTTAAAAATATCTTCTAAGTAAGGATGTCTGGAAGAGATAGCTTTAACCGACAAGGCCGCCTTTTGTTTCACATTTTGCAATTGTTTATTTTGATGAACATTAGAGTGTCATAAGTTATCTATCTATCTCAAAGTATATAAGAGATCAAACCTTGTACATCCCTTGAATTTGTTCACAATTTTCCAGGTCATACATAGATCAAAATACTTTTTGATGAATGTTATTAGAGAATGGTAACTTTTTTACAATTTTACCAAATAAAATATCTCACACCTATTGACTTAAAGTCACTAAAACATTATCATTGTTAAGGTTCTGTCTAACTACATATATTCCACACGCTTATTATGTACGCTAAACATATGTTTTATTCCTCATCTACATTTTCGATTTTTCACAATTTCACTACATTATTTTACAAAGGCGCAGCGTAATAAATACGAAAAATATTATACCTTTGTTCCAAAGTTCCTTCACAAAGGCTCGATTAGTTTTTGAGTAAATTGTGTGTAATATATATAGTCACGATAGACAGACAATATGATTTTCTACGACATGTGTTTTTGCAAAAATAACTACGGACCCCTAATAAAACTGTACTCATTCATTTCCTAGTTGTAATTTCGTGTAATACTTTTAACTCCATAATAACACTTTATTTTACAATCCAAAACAAAAAGGAATAATCATATTTTGTAACGTAGTTAGTTTGTTTTATGATTCGTGGTGTAACTTTAATTGAATTTTGTATATTAGAAACACAATAACTATGAAAACAAATATCGTCAACATCTGCAAAGTTGCCAAAATTCCGTTTTATTAGTAAACAAAAACATGTATGTCTCCAGTAATTCAACTGTTACTTTATTTACCACATAAACATTAAATAAAACAGATATAAATTAAAGATACTGAAAAGGTGGTCACGAGAAAATGGTACATTCAGTTTTTCTTTGTTGAACTTAAAAGCTAATTATAATGTTGTTCCACAACGCTGTCAGTGTGGGGGATAAGGTGGAGCGCCTCGGTCACTATAGTTTATCATTTATCAGAAGTGCCGGCAGAATTCCATCTCACACAACACGCAATGACATAAACCGTCGGGCTCTGATCACCGCCGGGGTACCTGCTGCTCTAGAACCGAACAGCTTGTGCCGCGATGATGGTAAAAGACCCGATGGAATGTCATTGGTGCCAGTGGAGTAGCGTAGTGGGGGCGGCAGCGGCGGCCCAAATTAAAATTTCACAATAAATAATATAAATATTTGAACCATTTCATATTTTTATCGCAACTACAAATTCGGACCGATTGAAAAGAGCACGGAATTTTTCATTACTTACTCGCCCGGCTCAACACGGGCAGATTTTCCATTACCACTCCGCTCCTATTGGTCCTATCGTGATGTTATGTAACCTATAACATTCCTCAATATGTGGGCTTTTCAACACAAAAAAAATTTTCGAAATCGGTTCAGTAGATCCAGAGATTACCCCCTACAACGTTACAAACACGCAAACTTTACCTCTATAATATTATAGTATAGAAGTATAGATATAGTATGCATTAAATTGAAATACCTAAATAAAAGGGCGGCAAAATTGTCTTCCGCCCCGGGCGGCCGTCACCCACGCTTCGCCGCTGATTGGTGCCCTGGGGGATGGGTCCACCCCTTAGTATGGGACGCGTCTTGCGTTGATACTCTGGCGGCGTCCCATCTTCGAGCGACTAGCGTGCCAGCCACCACAGCTACTGCAAGCCAGGAGGCCTATTTATATTTGTGTCTTTTGGGGTTGAGTCCCTGGGGTCCTGAGGCGCACAAATTATATTGAGCCAAATATCTGATAAATGTCTCACGTGATCAAAAGGGGTCCTTTTTATATTAGCGTTGCCGGAGGCCAGCCTTTAGCGCATTAGCGTTCCCACCTAATGGTGTAGCACTGGATGTTCTATATTAAATTTTATTTGTATATATATATACTTTATTTTCAGTATTTTAATTTATTTTAAGGTTTCATTTGTAAGTGTGATTAGTTTGTAATTTAATTTTAACTATATGATTTTGAAGATTTAATCAATAAGTACATAATAAAGTTAAAGAAAAATAATTCAAATTTAAACAGGAGGATTATCTGGGAATACTTACTTAAATTGTAACATTATAATATTTTAATCCAAATGTTACTGAGAATGAATAGCTTATTACACTATTTATAGTAGTTTATTATCATTTTGAAAACCATTGGTTTTTTAATATATTAATAATTTAGGTAGTTATTGTTGAATTATTTGTGGAAGTCCAGGGAAGGTTTAAAAGGTGAGTAAATATGAAAAAAATCGATTCTGAGGCGGTACGAAATTTGCCGGGTCAGTTTGTTAAGTAATAAAATAATTAATTTCAAAACGTTAATTTGGTCAATAAAAGAAATAATGAAAACCAAAAAGAAGTCGGTCAATAAAAAAGAGCATTCAATTGTTTTATGGAATTAAGTTAATCATGGAGGGGTACACATAAATGTTTATATTCGCCGCCAGGTCCCGGTAGAAAGACGCAAGATGTGCTAGCTTTGCGTCATGAAGGTGGTCATGCGTGCCGTGAGTCTCACAATAGCGGATACCGAAGACCGCGTAAAGTGAAAAAAGGAAAATTCGGAAAGCGAAAGCTAGACGTCGAAGCGGACTCACCAAACCAAACGAGATTTTTTTATTGCTGGCGAACAGCAAACGGGATGACAACCCAACTTATAGGAAGTATTTACTGTCGCCTATGGACTTGCAACAGCAAGAGTACTGAGACCCAATGTGCCGGTCTCGAAGGGGGGACTATACTGTGACTATAATATGATCAATAATGCCAGGATGCATCTCATTATCGTTATAGCAGCATACTGCTTATGCCCTATCACCTGGCTGTGGGTTGTTTTGTCTCCTCTTATGACAGACTGTTCGGTCGCAGGAATTAGTATTATTTCTCCATTCCTGCGATGTGCGATGATGTTGGCTTGGATTTTTATAATATGAAAGGTACTTACGCAACACTGGAAAATGATAAGTAGAGTCGTCCGTATAGAGTTGATTTTCTTTTTTGTTAAGATTTGTGGTCATAGTCGCTTGTAGTTGTCAAACTTGCTTCTGCTTAGGGTTATCATAAAATTTACTTGGTCAACCAAAACCAAACTAAATATATCAACGCTAATCAGGCAAACCTATAATATAATAACGATTATATTGTCTCCTTAGAATATACAAAATGAGTTTTTATAAAAAAAAATAAAACTGTCTGTTGTATAGTATGTTTGTTGTATCTGTCATACGAAAACGCAATCGTAAGTTATGAGCCAAGTGCGTATCAGTCCAAGCAAAATAACGTGTTTGTTAGTAGGGACAAGCTAGTATTTTCATCATTTGATCGCCGTAAGCTGAAAACCTTTTATCAGTCTAAAATTTAAAAAAGTGCAGAAATATTGATAAACTATACAGTTTTAATTTAATAATATTCTGATTGATGCACATAGCATATATATATTTTTAGTGACTACAGTTAACTGTATAATACTTAGAGTCACATAGCAATCTTTCTATACAATTTGATTATTAAACTATTCGTAATAGTCATAATGTTCAAATCGCCAAAAAGTGCACATACAAAATATTACTTTGAGAACTACGATATGAAATTTCAGTTCTGCCATAATAGTTATCTTATGATACTATTATAGTGCGATAAGTTGGTTTTTACAAACGAGTAGATGAATGTAAGTAAGCCCGAGATGAAGTCGACGGCCTATCCTATGGTACGCCCTCGACTTTGACTCGTGTCTATTCACGAGTTTGTAAAAAGTAACAACCGCACGTGTGTCATACGACGTTTTTCAACAAAGCGAGAAGACAATACAATAAGTAATGTGAATAAATCAAACATTAATATCGGTCGGAAAGTCACGACAATATTTGACGTTTCTGATATGAAGATGGGACGCATTTGCGAATGGCGTCACATGAGTAGTGATAATTAGAACTACATCTTTCCGCTCATTTTTTCTATAGTATTAACATGAGACAAATGTTTGATCAAAAACGCTTCCAAGGAAGTTCGATTATTCAGCTTCTTTATGCTCATAATGTAAAACTTCTTGATGAAATTCTTGTATATTTTTTTTCACCTAAGTGCCTATTTTGCCGAACGTTCTGTTGTTTGAAGCGTAATTTTTAACTTTACAGCAATGTAAATAGGCTTTTTAAATGCATTTTTTGAGCAAATATCTTGAAAAAGTTTATTTTTACTCTATTAAAAATGAAAATTATTTTTCAAAAGTATGCCCCAAATAAAATACCTATGTTATTTAAGAACAATATTATATTAGAATGTCCTTAATGTTAACTATCGAGTTTGAGGGACGCATGGACATTCTTATAGTATGGGTAGATTCTTAGGCAACATTATTCTCGGAGTTATACTTAGAAATCAACCCTAGGTAAATGTAGTTTTGAATGTAAGTATATTCCAAATCTACTGTAAACATTATGCAACATTATGTGCGTATACTACACTCCTTTTATTTTTAACCAAGTCGGAAGTCGATGATTTTTAGCGAGTACCCAAATTAACCTAATAACAGGTTAACGTTGAAACTTTTTTGATTTCATAAAAATGACCGCAGATTACATTTGTTTTGGTTGCTTGCTTTCTTGCGCCGATTAGATATGCGAGACAGTAGTTCTTTTGATAATACGGAAGTCTTATGGATTTGAATATCTCTGACATATGTTATTGATTAAATTATAAAATTTTGCTTAGTGTCTATTAAATAAAAATATTTGGCAAGTGCGTTGCACAAGAAAAAGTTCAGTATATGTATGGAGGTGAATCTCCCGCGCGAACATAGGCCGCCAAACAAGTTTTTTTAGCCTTATACATTTTAGGATTTTTCCCTTTTCAAGTGTCTTGTTCATAACTATAATGAGCATCAATCATATTTACCCAAAAATGAATGATCTAGCACTAGTTTTGAAAAACATGATAGGGGATAATAATGCGCTCAGGAGTTGTACCTTTGAACGCCTAACGACTTTGTCATCATGTCATAACATGTTTAAGAAGCCCAAAAATAACATGTAATCATAACTACTACATCTTACTTAGATCTCAAAAATTATTTAATAATGAGTGTTCAGCCTAATTTTAATTAATAGACTTTATTAAGCTCTACTACGTACTACCTTGAATTTTTTCAAAACTTTCACCCTGTAATACAAATGTTAGACGGGAACACACTCTTTACCAATTTGGAAGTAAATATCTTCCCTCCGACAATCTCCTACAAGATTTTTCAAGCCCTGCCTAATGACTCCTTCCATCTTTGTTCTACATTTTAGTGTACAGAAAAACTTACTTTGTATTTTATATATTTGATATGAATTTAGTATAAATGGGCGATCTCTTGTTATGTCTGTTTTATTTGGAATTAGCATAAGATGCTTCACCAAAACACTTATGAAATCATGATTTCATAAGTGCTTTGGTGAAGCATCTTGGCGGTAGACCAGAATAAATGACAACACTAAATTTTGCGACAGACTCGTTATACCGGACACCGGTGAACCGTATAATTTGCTTTTGTGATAAGCGCTAAGTTTTAACATCACTTTTACAACTACCGATTTTGCAAATATCAAAATTAATTCGATGCAATAAAGTCTATCTTGCTTTTTTAAATTGGTAAATATACGTTGGTCGAAATGTGCAGTAAAAGTAGGATGCTTCAACTTTTGCTAATTTTGTTTTGTAACTTTTGTTTACAAATTATAGCTTATTATTTAGTACGTGTAAATTATTATATTGAAAGCCCACTTAACCACAGTGTTTTTCTTAATCTTTGAGCATAACCAGTGATTTGATCAGTAGATGCGTAATCAAAGTTCACAGTTGAAATCAAAATAATTTTTCATAATATTCAAAAGCTTATTTATTCAATTGCTATATTGTGACATTACTATTGTTACCCATCAATATTATGACTCAAATCAATTTCACATTACTTTATTAGAAGCTATGAAGCCATTATTGTTTCTAAAATTATGAATAAAATTACTCCATCAGGGATTTCCAATAAGTAATCTGTAAGATTCCACTTTGAAATAAATACATTCATTTTCATTTATGCGAACTAAATCTAGTTTCGTAAAAAGTAGATATTTCTAACCCATACTAAAGTTTTCTGGAAGAAATTAAAACTATGTTGTAGTGGATACAGTTACCACGTTCATAGTTGTAGATATTTTTCTATTCTTTACTTTGTGTAATATACCACATGATCCTGGTTACCTTGGGCTCTTGAATAAATATAACTTCGGTCTTAAAACTGGCTTTTATTTGCACTCTCGTAATATCTTTCAGTAATACAAAAAGTCTCTCTCGTAACTGAATTCAAAATCCGAACACGTGGAAACCAGGATCATGGTATATTAAGCAAAATAAAGTACACTACACTATAATCGTACTTTAGGGTTACAGATCATAAATTACGTATATTCTATTCTAAATCCAATGTAATAACAGAGTTTCTGTATTCTACTTGAATACGCTACTCGGGTCAAAGACACCGTCTTTAGAATTGAATTAAAAGCCTATAAACACAATTAAGAATTATAAATGAAGCGTCTATAATATAATTGAGATGATTTTTAAGGTTAGTTAAAGAAAAACTAACATTCACAAATTAACCCTCTTTGAACTGTTTAAATATTTTTTATACAGTTATGACAAACTAATCCGATAAATGTAAATTAAGTAACAATTACACCAAGTATTATATTACCTATACATGACAATTATAACAATGTGTTGTTTGTGCTATAATCACTTTTCCCTGGATCGGTTTCACTCGGATACTTTCTAAGTAAGTGGAGCATCGTACTCGCTGTCACTTCACACACTGCGCTCCCATTAGTAACCTATACCATCCGTCTTACACCTGGACCAAATTTTCTAAAATGATGATTGAAAGAGGGTGTAGTGACAAGAGTTGAATAAAGAATGTTAAGCTGTTTTAGGCATGTACAGAGAATTAATCAAAGCAGAAGCACAAAACAAGTATATGACACCAATGTGACTGGTAGAGTCGGTGCCGGTAGACCACGACATACTCATCACGATCAAATTAATAATGTATATTATTATGATTATAAAAATATTATAAACTTAGTTGTAAGTGTACATCGCTGGGTTGGGTGGCAACGAATTATATATTCAAATACGGCAGAATTGTGGAATGCACTACCAGAGTCCATGTTTCCTGAGAAGTACAATCCGGGTATCTTCAAGTTTCGTGTGAATAGTATCTAGGTAAGCGTGCTCCAGCTTCGACTGCATCATCGTCCGGCATTGGACGTGATCGTGGTCAAACGCAAACCTATTTAATATAAAAAAAAACAATGAAGAAAATCAGGTACACAAAGAATATTAAACTGAAAGACATATTGAAATAAGAATAACGGGACACAAAAAAAGGACCAGAATGGAATGTGTGAAGAATAACTTGAAGATCCGTGACGTGACGCACGAGAGGACATATGCCAGAATGGAAGAGTATTGAAGAAAATGTCATACTGTGCCTTAGCAGAGCTTGCTTGGAGGCAAAAGAAACAGCCGCCCATGTTATGCTGGAATGCAAAGACATGGTCAATTACAGGACGAAGTTTTTATACGCTCCAAGTAGCCTTCGAGAAGACTTTGTCAACGTCAAGAGGCTGGTAGACTTCCTGAGAGAGCTGGATTGGGTGTAATAGTTTATCATGCACCTTCGTATGCAAAATAGGCGCTACGCACACAAGTTGCGAAAACCGTTTGCAGAAAATGGAGAAGACGCCGACCCCGATTGATTAGGAAGCAGTGAAAGAAAAGAGAAATATTTCTTCATCAGCAACCTCATGAGGAAGGACATGATAGATTTCATTTAAAAATGGCCGTTTAACAAAGTAATTAATATTATTCTATACAAATAAATACAATTCAAATGTCTGGTTGTAATGTCAAAATAACAGCTTTTTTACTAAATGCATATGAAAGTATAAACGGATATATATCAAAAAGACAATTTTTTTTTAAATTCTGTCTGTCTCATTGTTCCGTCTAATCTCTGAAACGGCTGGACCGATTTTGAGGAGACTCACTCGCAGATAGCTAATGTTATAAGGAGTAATTTGGATACATTTATTTATATTAAATTCCACGCGGACGAAATCGCGAGTAACAGCTACTATCGGAATAACAAAAATCAAATAAATTAACGCGCTTAAAACCGTTAAAACGTAGATCAATATTGTATTAAATCATCTATACTAATATATAATTAAAGTGTCGGTCTGTAATTTCAAAGTAAATAGCAAAATTTAAGTAAAGACCACTATTTATACGATGCCCAATCATAAATGAGCATTTTTAGAATTTTGTAACATGGTCGTTTTATTCATACAATCAACCATGCAGTGCATTATCTATGCTCCAATAATAATTATGAAATTATTTTATGTTCACGTCGAACAAAACAATTCTTATATTTTTGTTATTTTCCAATATTCGTAAATCTAACATTATCTATAACGTCAGAATATCATACATCATATATATATTTCAACTACTAAAAATTTAGTATATTTTTTCTACTACCACTACTTAGTAATTCGCTACTTGACTCCTTTTACATGTACAAAACTATGACGTCATACTTTTACGTTATTGTATCATATGATTTAAATTTAAAACCAACTATTGATAATGAATTTCAGAATGACGAAATATATTAATAGATATAACAAATATTAGCAGTAGTACCTAATCTTAATAGACTTTATGTAATTAAAATTCGAGATAATTAACTCATCAATCTCGTTCATGTAACTGATGGATTATAAGCGTAATGATCTAAACAGACTCATTAAAATAAATTGATAATTCACAGCTGCAGTAATGTTGTTATAATAACTAGGTATGTTAAGTAGTTTATTTTTAAACGCTGGCTTACTTACCTCAATTTCACTGTTAGATTAAATTTCATTCAATTTATATTACCAAGATGCAGAAAACGGGTTTATCAGATCATGGTTTTATAAATAACTGCAGCTTTCCTGGAGGTTTTATACGCGTTTTCGGTTTTGTACATCGCGAAAGGAAGTAGGTACATAACACTATTGCTCATCAAAACAAACAATTACAAAAATCCATAAGTAAAATAGTGGTAGCGTAATGGCTAGCGCATGCGTTCTAAACTCAAAGGGCGCGGGTTCAATCTTGGCCGGAACGCATGCATCACTTAAGCAATTTTCTGACCTAATGTGCATCATATTGTTACAATTACCACGTGCTAACAACGGTGAAGGAAAACATCGTGATGCAACCTGCACATCGAGATAACCGATGAGTCAAACCTGCGAAGCCGTCTTAGACAAGCGAGGCGGGTACACTGTCCGTTACCCTACTTATATATATATATAATTAAAATAGTTGCTAAAACAAAAGGCGGCCTTATAGGTAAAAGTGATATCTTCCAGACAACCTGACTCAAAGTAAATTTTTAAATTATTTGTAATTATTATACAGTGATGAAAAAAGAAAAAAGTTAAAGAAGTTGTGATAGGTAAGTGGCTATACAACCTATGTTCAACTCCAATTGTGTAGATGCCACATGTAACAATCCATCATCCCATCCCTCCTTTTTTTATGATGCAATTGAAATGTCTTTCTTTGTGACACCATCCTCGGGCCAGGGGAGAGACTTTACACCGAGGGATGTTTGGAACTCTGGAACCGCCGTATGCCCGACGTGACCTCCGAGCGGGGGCCAACGGAGATGACGGCCATCAAACTACCCACTAAACATAAATCTGTGCCCCTATCTCACACGCTTTTACGGGACGCCACAGGAACTAGACCTACATGTACTTCATCTGTGACGTCCCAACGCTTGTCTGACGAGCCCAGGGTGTCCTGCGGTGGAAGACACCCTTTTCAACAACAGGGGGGGAAGTTTGCGGGATCCATCCCATCCCTCCTATCAAGCTGCCAACACGTTAGCCTCGCCCCTGGTGTTACAAACGTCTATAAGTGATGGAAACCACTTTCCATTAGGTGGGCCATCTGCCAGTATAACAGCTTCGCAATAAAAAAATAATGTTATTTAAAAGTGAATAATATTCCTCCTATCCTAGGGTATTGACTGCTTTTAAGCAAAAAAATTTTCTTGTGTTTATATTGAAACTAAACTGTTTACGGAAATGTATGTACCTTCTCGTACTACCGCCACCACAAGAACTCGATCATTTTGCGTCATTCAAAGACCTACAACTTGGCTGAAGCTTTAACTTGAATGTTATTCTAAACGTGAGTATTTATTTGTACTTGACACTAACTAAATACACAAATCGTACAGAGTCATATTAAAAAAATAACATTTTAGCCAATATCATAATCAAACGTAAACATTACAAGCAAGTTTAAAAATTGGTTATAAACGAAAAACATGAGAGGTTTTGGCGGGAACTGAAGGGTGACGTTGAGATGTATGTGTGTGTTATTTATTTCATAAAAATGTATAATATTACTATAAAATGAAGAATAAATGTAAGATATTGATAGCTTTTGAATAGAAATTATGTTTTTTTTTGTTGTGAAAAATGCAACTGTGTATTGAAAGCCTTCCGAGTTGTCAAAAGAACTCTGTTCTTTGGCATCAGTCGAAGGCCTATAATTTGACTGTGCTATACTGTAGACATAGTACATCAGATGAACCTGTACGGACTAAGTTATTTGCCTGCCATTGTGGCCATTTGTGGCGCATGCTACTATCACTAATAACACGAATAACCAAAGTAAAACAAATAAGATTACGTTTTAGATTGAACTGAAACTGATACTGGCAGTTATGCATGGTGATCCAAAACAATGGTCTCTTCATTTTACTCAAAGAAATATTCAAGTGAATTGCAATGTGTTGTTTTATGAGTCACATATTATGTAAGGAGAATAGCGCTTTGAAATGAAACTGTTAAAATTAGTAGTGTGCTGACGGCGGTTGCGTGATGGTAATAGTTTCGAAATTAGACCCAACAACTTTAAAAATTGTAACGAATATCGAAATCTGTTGTTTAATTCTGCTAAGTCATAAACGACTATAAATATCGAGTATGAAACTTACAATGAAATAGAAATTTTAACACATAATAGAGAGAGAACGAATAATAAACAGTTAAGCATGTTATAACAACTACCTATATAAAATATTAAGCATAAATTAGTACTAATAAATTTCAGGATATTAGTAGAAAATAATATTTTATTACATTCATATCGGGTAAGCCTATGGTAAGTATATATACAATAATAGTAGTAGTAAACTATGTCACAAGCGAGAGCAATGTGCATTCATTATGGTGGAAAATCTCGGAGGGAAGAGGAACTATCTAGGGTGACCCACTGGATGCGGAGCTGTTGGTTACCGTAGACTTCGCTAGAGTGAAATAGTGGAGACAGATCTGCGTGAGCTTCAGGCTCGTAATTAGCAGGGAATAGAACTGAACAGAAAGACATGGCGTATTTTCGTTTTGGAGGCCAGCACTCATTTTGGATCATTAAGCCGCAGCAGCAGTAAAATATTACTATTTTAGCAATGTTATTTAATTTTAAATACTATACATAAACTAACGAAATCTAAAATATTTTTAGTATATCGTGATAGGTGAATGATTGGTATTTTGAGTTTATATGTGTAAAACATGTACCCTCGTCTATACCTATTCTGTCCTGAAATATTATATGTTCAACCTTGTTACACTTGACCTCTGACTTCAGTGACAGCGTACGTGACCGCACTTTTAATTTTTTGGTCTTCACCGGTATATATTGTCAAAGTTCAAAATTTCTCACAAGATGAACAAATCGTACGTAAATTTAAAGGCGAACCTTTCTAACCAAAAACATCATGAACTATATAGAAAAAATAATATTGTCAACAATTTTGCATAATAATAAATATAAATTATTTATTTAATAGCATTATAGATATCACGTTTAAGCTTTTTGTGTAAATTAGCAATAAAGAAAATTTATAAAATATGTTTAACTAATATGGAATTAATTTTATAAATATAGAGATTTGCAATTAAGAATACAGGAAAGAAATCAAACAACACTAATGGAGACATGACAATTGAGAATTACTGTCTGTCAACAAAGCATACAATTGTATAAGTACACCTCCGTGTGAAACAAATTTAAGTCACAATTTTATATGAATGAATAGAAAATTTGTTATTATAGATCTTTCTCCTTATATCTTGTTATTATTCACAAAGAAATGGAAGAAGATTTGAAGCGGATATTACGGACTACAGCTAAGGTTTTTCCGCAATAGAACGATATGCTACTTTTTACCAAAAGGTCATAGTTTCTTCAGGCCCAACAGAACGTTGGCAATACGTATCGTGCACGTGTTCCCGCCCATAAGTGACTGTAACCAGTTTGCTTGAAGTGAACCAGCGAACTGATAGATGTAACACAACAACAAAAACCACTCCTACGGCTTTCCCAGAACTTTATAATGTACATACTGCATCCGAACATATTGCTGATTCAATAAAAAAAAAGAGTTTTATCCAAACATTTTTCCCCGCTCGGAAAGCTTTATGTTGTACTCAATGCAATTTAAAAAAGACGATGCTTCATAAATTCCTTCATTCATTTAAACACTGTTGTGTTTAACATAAAAGGATGGGTTGAGTTGGGAGTACACGGAGCCTAAAGCGGCTGATTTCGCAAATTCGTATTACGAATATGACAAGTATCAAAATAAAATGGAATTTTATGCTATGTCTTACACCTACCAGTATATGTGGACAGGTGTCAATTCATTAAGCGGTTCTCTAAAAGCAGTTGCTTTAGGCTCCCAGGAACGAAAAGTGCCATCCGTATTATCTAGCTCAATGTATTGCTCCAATATTAACAGACATTTTATAAAAATCCTTAAGCAGACTATATTGATTCATTTTTATTTTATAAAAATCCTTAAGTAGTCTGCTTAAGGATCTTTATAAAATGTCTGTTATATAATAATAATTTTACGAAATCGGCCGCTTTAGACTCCCTGCACTCCCATCTCATCCCATCGTTTTATGTTCCTTACTACAATAGATGTATGTTAATTTTCAACAATTTCAAACTTCCATCAACTAATTTGGATGGTTAATCTTGTGGTCTTGTAGATCTATCAGAACTAGCCACTTATTAGAAGTCGATCACACCACAAAAACAAAAGCTACACAGAAAATTGCTCAAAATAAGACAAAGAGCTCTAAGGGCGATCAATCAACTGGATGGAAACTTTCACGGAAAGGGAACGGCGTTCGACCATCGATAATAATGGGTAATTGATACTTCGACATGGCGTAATACTTGGCATTTCATTTGTGTTCATTTACCTTATTATGTGCCTTTTCTGCTTAATTATTTCGTTGATTAAAATTGATTAACGCTTATGTTTTTATTCATGAAATTAATTGTCCGTAACAGTCAGTTTTTGTTTTACAAAAATAGACTGCCTTTATACACAACGAAACACCATTAATGTACCTCTGTAATATCGAAATAAATACTTACCAATATTTAATTTAAAGCTAATTTTAGAGGTGAGCCTCAACAAAGAGCTATCAAAACGACTCGTCAATTCTTTTGGTGATCAGAGAGCTGGTGCCTGCCTCGAAAAACAAATCAGTATAGCAATCCAGAGAGGAAACGTAGCCAGCATTCTAGCCACCTTACCCAAAGAAGAAGTAATGTCAAAATAACAGCTTTGTACTAAATGCATATAAAAGTAATATATATACGGTACATATATCAAAAAGCATTTATTTTTAATTTTTGTTTGTTCCGGCTAACCTCTGAAACGGTTGAACCGATTTTGACGGGACTTTCACTGACAGATAGCTGATATCATAAGGAGTAACTTATGATATCAGATATATATGATATATGAGGACTCTTTATTAGTTACATATAAAAAAATCTACGCTTACGAAGTCGCGGTCCAGAGCTAGTATATGAATAAAAGTATTTGTAAAACCGAGCGACAGAAACGAGATCACACATTTTTCTAAATTTTATGGAAGCTTCTTTTGAGTTTAATATTTTTTCCTTACGTATTCTACTTGACAAAATTAGACTTAAATTTTAAAAAAGTAACACTAAAAGAACCGATGAAGGTAAAATTAAATTTATTACAAAAAATGCGGTCGTAATATGTATAAACGTTTAAGAACTGGAAAGTAAGTAAATCTTAATAAGTAATGAGGAATAATTAGCGAACTTTTTCAAAAATATTTATTTTCATGCTTTAGCATTTTCTTGTTTTCTTATATGACACTAGGGCGTTGTCAGTTGTATTTATAATCACTATTAAACACCTCTGCAATTTATCAATTGAAATAAATTTACTTTAGTACTCTCTTAAAATTGCTACAAAAATGTACTTGTAGATATGTCACTGCTGTTAGCCAGGGCCGTCTTAACCATATTTGGCGCCGGGATGCGAAAACCAGGCTGCCGGGGGGCATAATGGGAGGGGACCCTTTTTCCAGTAACAAAAAATGAAATTAGTGAAACGTTATAGTAGTCAGTAAATTTCATTAGAAGATTCATTATGTTTTATTGATCGAGTTGAGATGATGTTAGTTAATTTTCAAAATTAGCAGATTATGTATTTGTGTAGGTAGAGATATAATAATGCATTGCCTTGCGCCCCCTAAGTCTCTGTGCCCGGGTGCCACGCACGGGAAAAGATGACCCAGCCTTTAGCAGTAAAACATACCAGTCACAGTCTAGCGTGCTTCAGTGGACCTAAAGCAAGTATCAAAATAAATTAGAATTCTGTGTCATGTCTTACATGTACCAGTATATCTAGACCCGTATCAATAAGTGTCACTTTCCCTAAGCGATTCTCTAAAAGCAGCCGTTTTAGGCCCCCTGATCTGCATCAAACTACAGAATTCAAATCCAATGCGGAATTTATTCCATAGTGCGCGCTTCTAGCGGTCCATAGTTTACAACATATTATGCGGGAAAAAAGACACGACCGAATTTAAATCAGATGCAGGATTAATTCCGTGGTGCGAGTGCTTCCATAGAGTTCTGTAGGTTACAAATTTTGTGAGAAAAAACCACATCAAAATTTGTGTCGAGCGCTAGACCTTAGCGCTCCATTCATAATTATATTTTGTTTAAAGCTGTTAATATCAATTTACTGTAATTACCGGTCACGCACTATGTGACTACTCAACTCGTCACTATAGTGTTCATAAATCATTAAATTAAATGCACGTTCATTAATGCACGTAATATGTAGATTGTTAATGATTTCACTGTTGCAAAAAAGGACTACGAACTACGAAACCGTAAATAAAAGTTTCTGAAGATATGTTGCATTTTACGTAACATGAGACATCTTTCAAAGCCGTACCCAATTATTACATTATAACAAGTGGAATCCGACGTCTAATGCGAAACTTTCCAAGCCACAATAAATAATGTAACATAGGATTTATATGTGGCAATTTATTGCATTTAATTGGTATTACATCGAGAGTAGTTATTGCATTTATTATACTGTTTTATTAATGTGAAGACGATTGGGCCGGTTTATTTGCGTTTTGTAAGTGGAGTGATCCAATATAACTAGTTAGATGTGTATGTATTTTCAATAGCAATGTACAGGCTGATTTTTATAGACAAATAGCTATATTTGTTTACAATAAACGTGTAAGTATATTATACGTATTTTACATTACACGTACGGTTAGTTACACTCGTAGTCAGTTAGTTAGGTACGTTAGTGCGTATATTTGCGTGGTGAGTATCTAAAAATATAATGACTAGTAAAACATCACTTACTCATATTATACAAAAAATGAATGTACATAATGCTAGAGAAACAAGTATAATAATTTTAACCATTTCTTCAACTTAATCTGAGGGCCTAAAGCGACTGCTTTAGGAGATTCGTCTGACGAATATGATAATTATCAAAATAAAGTGAAATTTTATATTATGTCTTACAACTACCAATGTAATTATCTAGCCAATTATCATAAATGAGGCATATCGTAGGTGTTAGTGCAGAATCTTTTAACTACATTTTTGGTGATATTAATCTTTTCGTCAAATTATTAACAAACATTACCAAAAATACATTATAACTGTTAACTAGTACAGTGAAGAAAACTTAACTTATATTGTATTCTTTTTTTTATTGCATGAGTTCAGCAGACAGGCAGACGGCCCACCTGATGAAAAGCGGTTATCATCGTCTATGGACATTTGTAACACCAAATACGTTACCAATGTGCTGCCGCTCTCTAAAGGGAGACTGCCACATGGTCACTATTACCGGAACACAACTCAAGGTTGTTATAAACTTGAGTTGTGTTCCGGCAATACTCTAGACCAGTAGTGGTAGCCATCGAGACGGGCAAATACCCTACTACCTGGAAAATTCTAAGTAAAATCCCTTAAGACTATAAGTAGAATACTGAGCCTCGGTCATCGAAGTCATTGGGTAAGGTTCCTAGAAGGCTGGCTACTTTACCTCGCTGATCCGTTGTCCGAGGTAGGAACCAGCCCTCTGATCTCCCGAATAGTCATTAACTCGTCTATAAATATCTTTCTAGAGGCTCTTGGTCTCAGGACTCCACGGTCCAAGCGTTTTAACAACAAAGGGCACAATCATATAACTCTCACCGAAGATTGCATATTTGCGTCACTTGAGTGATTTAGCTGTTTAAATAATGTACTTAGTTATAAGTCCTTCACTGACGCCGATTAATATGTGCTTTCGATAATAGAGATAACTGCAGGATACTTTTCATATCGAAAACACTAATCCCAATTATCCTACAGCGAAGTTGCATGGAAGCTCTAAACCACTACAAAATACTTCAAAAAATATTTTGTATTGCTGTATAAATTGTAAGTTAGGTGTATTATTGAGTAAATAAATATTTGGACTAAAAGAAGTTACGAAACCTGACATTTCAGTATTGAAACTATGCAAATTAAAACGGTCACCGACTCAGATATTCACATCAACATTTAAATCGTCTTACTTATTGGCAAGGCGTAATAAATTGGATTGTTATTGATATTTTATTTAATGTAGTTTCTCAAAATATATTTTTCATTAAGAATTTTTGAAGGATTTGCTCGCATGGCTATATAAAAGTATGTATGATTTATTTACAATATATTGCGACAGTGTCAAGAAATTCACAACTATATCAGGTGTAAGAAAATTGTTTTATGAAGAATTTAATGCTTTTTCGTTCCAACTATTATGGAACACATTTATATCACTCAAAAGTTTGTGTAGAGACTTTCGAAGTGTGCGTTTGTTATGAGCAAAATAAACGTGTTAAAAAAACCTATATCCAAATGCTCAGGAAAACTTCAGCTGAAAACCCATTCCAAGCAACTATTCTTATTTATACTAAAATCTGTGACACAAACTTAACTCTTTCTTTTAAAACTTTCAACCATAATTCTTACATAGTGGTCTTATTAAAATGATTGCCTAACATTATT
Organism: Dendrolimus houi; assembly: GCA_039645545.1. Lineage (NCBI taxonomy): Eukaryota > Metazoa > Arthropoda > Insecta > Lepidoptera > Lasiocampidae > Dendrolimus > Dendrolimus houi. Next base: position 15,624,066 of record CM077132.1, read on the forward strand.
TTGTACCAATTCGTATAGTATTTGTGTTAACCATGAGCAATAATTTATATACATACATATACATATATATATATATATATATATATATATATATATATATATATATATATATATATATACATACATATACATATATATATATAATTTCATTTAAATAATGTGGATTCGAATCTTGGTAGAAAACATGCATAATATGCATGTTATTCTAATCACGTTTTGAAAAAGAAGTAAAATCTTCTCAATAGGCATTGCAGAGGGCCAATTCTGCTATTTCAATAACTTGGTGTTGCGAAGATGTTTAAAGTACGATTCCATTGCTATAGTTTGTGTTAAAAATTCATATTCTACTAAATCCACAAAGTTGTGGAAAAAAAATGGTCTATGGACATAGTGAAGAATGGTAAGGATGCCAATGGGCTTACATTGAAGTGGAGAAGATAAAGAAGGAAAATGTACTCTGGGCTCCCAAGTGAACACTCCTAACGCGACCAGGATTTCACATTAAGTTAATATTTATTTAGTAAGTGTTAGATTTATAATTATTATCTTATACATAAATATTGGTGTGGCCGATGCGATTACGCCTTTTTGAAGTGATACAAATAAAACGCCATAGAATGGCACGCTCCCTTTCACTGAACCACTCATCTTCATACCCGCCTGCCATATACAATTTGTATGATCAGTTACGAAACAAAATTACGCGATATGTTCTCACGTTAATAAAAATCTAAAGAAAATTGTAATTAAAGAGCAGCTTATGACCGCGTCCATTATTAAGTGAATACTTTTACTGGTCATTAGTTATAACTGCTTCTATACTATGTATAAAGATTCCCAATAAAGTCTCCAGTGTTGGGCAGGCATGGGTTACATATTGTGTTACAGAGCAGCTTGTTCTAGGTACTTCAATTCACCTGTAAACTTGTTCTAACATAAAATACGTCTCTTAAAATATCAGTCTTATTTTCAATTTAACCTTTTTTAAATTCATGCCAAATATTCCCTTGGATCTCTATTTTGGTATATGAATAATATTTAAGAAATAATAATAACAGTAATATTCATACGGAGTAATACTACAATAGGATAAAGAGGACTTTATTTCCAAATTTAAATACTAGCATACAAAGTGCACGGTTTAAAACTTAATAGATAGATACTTTAGAGAGTGTGTAACTGAGCTCTTCGATCTGATTCCGCCCTCTCCCTTCCATTATCGGACAACCAGATGCCGCCGATATATGGTGGATATTTCATCCATGGGTGTCTTCAAGCCCCGTGTGAATAGGTAGGTAAAAGTGTGCTCGATCTTAGACCATATCTCCGCTCTACAGCGGACGAGATCATGGTTAAAAGCGAACCTATACTACTATAAAAAAAAAAAAACTTACGTAATATTTTAATTACATTCCCAACTCTCATGCTCTTAAATAGAATGTATGTTACAGCATGACTATTAAAATGATATTACTATGTGTAACTGTAAACTGTTCGACGTTTTAAAGTCAATTAAATGGCTATATTTCAGGCTATCAAATTGCAACAGTTCAACAATGTATTATTTTATGATGTTGTTCCTAGTATTTTAATAGATTTACAAATGGTCGATATAAATCATTATATGGGACGTATTATAAAAGCATAGATGAAATGAAATGCTTTTGAATGTAACCAAAGCTTTAGTTAAATAAACAGTTCATAACATCGTTTATAAAAAAAATAGATTTCAAATTTTTCTTACAAAATCTTGTTTTAAATTAAATCAGGTATATAAAAAGTATATATAAAAATACAAAGTATTTATTTTTTTAAACATTCTTTATTGTCAACAATCATTTTGCGGGTAAATAAACAATTTTTATTTTGTCCTGTTACCAACTTAATAAACTAAGTAATAAATAATATTTTATGATAATACATTTTAATTATAATGACAAACAGCTAAAATAGACATTATAATTAAGGGTTTATAATTATACTGGAATGCCAGAATGACAAAGTTCTACCTCAGCTTTATAATGTAGGTAAGTTAGATTATTCATGTTATAGATACCAATCCTATTTTTTTGTCGCTTAACCCAGTGTTTTCTGGCAAAGCAGATAATTAATAAGTCTCCTATTTTACAATATCAAAATATCTATCAAGTTATTCAAGATCTAATCAAATTACAATTTGTAAAATAAGAAATCATTCTTAATTTACATTAACATGCGTTGGGATAATGTACAAAATTACTAAATATCAGCCTCAAAGCTTGGTTACAAGGGACATCACAAAACCATGTCTATACTTTGAAACGACGTAATAATTATAGTCGGTTCAATATCTGATAATAAAATTTGCAATGTCAAAATATCGCTATTCTAAAATGTAGTAGGAATTGGAAAAAAAATATTTGGGCATATAATATAAATTCTTTGTTCGAAACATAAGTTCCTTTTCTAAATCTATGCTCAATAGCAGCTTAAAGTAATGTCCGGGCAAAATATTGTTTAATGTTTTAGAATATTCTTTTTAATTCCACCATAGAGATGGCCCTAAGTTAACTTCACATAATTATTACGACTGCTATAGCCAGTCTTGTAACTGGAATTAGAGTCTGCAGCCGTGCTATAATCGGTGTGAGAACCTACCTCATTTTCTTCCTTAGGTATTGTTTGAGACTGTACCGTATCATATGCTGACTGTACAGGTGATGAAAGCTGAACATTATATTTCGCTTGATTATTTGTAGAATAGTACAAGCTTGGTGGATTGGGATGGGCAAGATTATTGTAAAATTGATGTGGTTGTGCGAAAAGCAACATTGATGATGGGTGACCTAAATACGAGTTACCTAGTAGATGTTGAAAGGGAGATACGCCTAACTGATTAATAGTACTTGAAGGATTAGAAGAGAACACTGATTGAGGATAATGTAGGACTTGCGGTGTTTGGAAACTATAAGGAGGTTGAACAATAGCTACTTGCAAACCTTGTTTAGATGGAACTACTTGATATTTAGCTTGGTACCCAGGATTGGGAACGAAACTGATCGGCGTGAATTGTGAAGGTTGAGATGGAATATGATTCGCTTGTGGTTGTGCGGTGTAAGTTTGGGGAGTCTCTGTCCCCGAAGATGAGTAATATTGGCTGCTTGCTTGATTGGGATAAAATGAATTCGGAACGTGTGACTGATATGATGAACTAGAAACTGGTTGACTGTTTTGAGATCTAGGGTTTTGAGAGTAAATGCTGTATGTGTAATCCTGCTTCTGGGCACCAGTTGATATAGTATTAGAACTGCTTCCTTTAGTAAAACCTCTTTTCTTTTGATCTAAGTCATCATACTCACTGCAGTGTGCCAGAGCGGCGAAAGCAGTAATGACCTGAAAACACGAAGAACATTAATGCAATCTATCATCCTAAATCAAAGAATCGTGGAACCTAATCAATCAAGTAAAATTGGGTTTGTAAACATCGCCTAGAATTTACGAAGTAATAAATAACAGCTATGAGAATACGCTACAATCACCGATGGTTATGAATTGTATTTGGATCGTAAAGTTATGTAAATACCAGACTTTCAGTTCTGTATCTCACAGTATGTAAGTATATATTTCTCTAAACTGTTTAGACGGTAGCTTATTATTTATTAACAAAAACTCTGTGCTAAATAAATTAACACGAAATAAACAAAATAGTAATTAAATAAAGGATTTATAGTCCTTAAAAAGGAACAAGCAAACAATCTCAGTACCAAATTTATCCAGAAAAATAGAGTTCCCGTAGGATATGAAATGGTATATCAAGTTCTATTTACTAAAAGCACTCACCAAAATTAATATTTTCATGCTGTATATACTATTTGCAACAATTTTGTAAAATCACATATTTTAATATAAAGTTGCGAAAGGAAAAGTGTTGGTTTACCGCAGTTGCACGGAAAAGTGCATGAATGTATTAAGTTCATCCATTTATATGAACGGCACGGTGGTGGGCAACTTTCCTATGTCCAGATCATGAAGGGAAGTGACCGCTCGTTAGGTCTTTGTCCTGTATCGGAACATATCCAGTTTAGCTAAGATTAGTCATTTCCTGCTATTTACGGAAATACGTTATGTACCTAAAATCCAGCAGGTTTACATATCAAGTTGTTTAACTAGGAATGAATAGCGTTTTCCGAGTTTCAATTTTTGATAAGTATATCTCTTAAGTTGCCTGGAAGAGATCGCTCTAAGTGATAAAATTTTGCCTGTGCCTTTGCCTTTGAATACTGTAACTATTATATTCTTTTGTTTCTTTATTTTGATGAGCAGCAAAGCGTTATATATGTTTTGATCTTATTATTATTTTTATCTATAAAAGATTTCTTTCTTTTTGAAGTTTGAGATCACATCGCCATAAAGCTAATGGATTTCATTCATTCAATTATACCCAAAAAAGTTAATTCATTGTTCGAACTATGTAAAAATTTTAGAAAAGAAATTAGTAGATTTACTAAAGATAAACATGTTCAATCTAGTAAAAAAAAATTCGCTAAATCGGCTACAGATACTAGATAAGTACTAATATCCCAAAAGTATATATATTATACAAAAATGAATGAGAAAGTTTTAAAATATGAACTCTCTTTGTACAAATAGTATTATATAATTTGCACAATGCATTCCTATCAGATAAATGTGGTTATTATATCTCATTGTATTGGAAAGCAAACAATTAATTTAAACCAGACGGTAAGTAAAAGGGCTACCTACCCAAGGCAATGGCGCGTAATGCATCTAGTACACTTTCTATGGTTTAGCGTAAATTAGTTGTTATAATAAGACTTCTAGGGATGGTTTTTCATGCATTATCATTTCTCATTACAATTTAAGATTCAGCAATAACTATTTTTTTGGTTATGAAATTCCATGTAGCAGCACTCAACTTAAATCGGTACTGTATCACGTGGAAACTCTTAAACTTTTTTTGGTCAATAGACGATAAACCCACTACGCTTATCCAAATATAAGCAGATTTTACAGTGTTATCTCGATGTGCAGTTAACATGAGAAGCATATTAGGTCAAAAAATTACTTAAACGATTTAAGTTTTCAGGCCACAGTTCGAACCCACGTCTTCGGAGTAAGCCGCGGATGAGTTAATTCCTAAGCTAGTACGACTAACGTAAACGTATATACTAAAATTAAAATCAATGAATCATAATCGGTTCAGTCCCAATGTCACGAAGAAGGAACAAACAAAAATACAAACTCACAAAGTTACTTTCACATCTATATTACTCGCTTCACTCTTATGCATTGACGCGGATATGATGCAGTTTTCACTCCACATTCTTGTATAAAAATAATAAATTATAAGACTATTTCAGATGCATAAACATGCAATAAATTAATATTTTATCATGATCATTTAGATAACTGATCTGATGTTATTATTCGTGTCTATATTTTTTGGGTAAAGTACTCAACATCAGGTTTTATCTTTACTAATTAATATATTTATGAGGTGATGTGATCTAAGGTATTAAGATTTCTTCTTGTTATCTGGCTACTAAAACACTAATCAAACATTATTTCGAAATAACCCCATATCTCAAAAATCATTTATTAGATTTTGTTCAGTCTAACTTTCATTGAAAGTGTATTTACAGCTCGATTATATGAAAAAAAAAAAATTGTACGTGCTAGTTCAAAGTTCAAAAGTTGTTATAGAGAGGGCGAAAAGTTTTCACAAGTTTGGAAGCAAATTTCTGCCTGCCTAGAGTTTGGCTAATGAAAGTAAAATAGTAGTAGTGGCACGCGTATACAAGGTTCCTATCTCACTCTTCGATGTAGACGCTCGTCACCAGGGGGTTGCTCTCGATTTTCCTGCGATGCATTCATCAGATCCTGACTTGGTAACCATGGGTCAACCTCGGGGATATACACTTACAAATTCCGATGGTTTTCTCTCGATTTCCCTGAGATCCACGCATTAGATCCTGACATGCTGACAATAGGACCAGTTCGGAAGTATAACCCTTTCGATCAAAAGAAAAATTTTGAAAATTGGTCCATTATTGACGGCGATTTCTCCGTCAATTGTTGAGTAACAAACATAGAAAAAAAACATCCAGACGAATTAAGAAGCTCTTCCTTTTTGAAGTTGGTTAAAAAGACAGGTAATAACGACACTTTTGGTAAATTGACATTTGTATTAGCATGGCTATGTCAAAAGATTGTAAATAGCCAAAATGTATTGACTTCATTCGACGTCAGCCAATCGCAGTCCACTGTTCCAACAGTAGGCTTCCCCAAGTTTACGCCACCTTTCCCAGTCCTTCGCTGTCCTCACCCAGCGCCTAACGATGACTTTACACACATATACTGACTTCATTAAAAAAAGTTTTTACAGAAAATTGCTGTGTTTTAAGATCTGACTAACGATGTACACTACAAACTTGGAATTCTTTTCATTCCCTAATTACTAATATGGTTACGTGTATTGCGGCCACTACTAAGTTTTTTCGCAATTTCATTACATAACTTTGTTTCGAAGTTAAGTTTTTTTGTATTTCTCCGGTTCACGCCTGATACTGTTGGGGCACCTGGTATACATAATAAAGTTTATATTTTACGAGTTTTTGGCGGGAACTGAAAGGAGAAGTTGTGCTGTGCAGTTTTATTTTCTAAAAATATGTAAAATTACTTTAAAATGAACAATAGTTGTAGGATATTCATAGTTTTTGAGTAGTAATTATGTGTTTTGTGAGTAATGTGAACTGTATAGTCAAATGTGGCCTTTTGAGTTGTCACAAGAACTCCGTTGAATGGCACCAGCTGATAACCTACAGTTCAGCTGTGCTACACATAGCATAAGTTCATTTTAAACATGTTTCCGACTGAAAGACATAGATTCTATGGTCATGAATAAATTAAATTAAGAAAAATATATTTTACCGTGGAAAAAGAGCAGTACCATGTAAGAATAGTATATTTTTATGTGATACTACTTAAAATTACGGTGGTGTATATCTATATATGTAATTTATTATTATTCATACTATATATATAAATAAATAATATTGCAACATTTGTTCGTCCTAGGGTGCAGTTGAAAACCAGCTACAGGCACTTGTTGCCTGGCATATGCTGAATTGCATCTATTTAGTACCATCGCGAGACATATTTTATTGTTTTTTTTTTGCTATATACCTGTAATAGTATAATACCTATTTCATTTTTGTTTTGTTTTCAACTTTACGTAAAACAAATCAAATAAAAGTTTTTCCTTTTTTTCATTTATTACTTTGAACCTTATTTAAAACTAGCTGCGCCTGCAAATTCATCCGTGTGGATTTTTTTCTTTCGTGGTACCCAAATTTCAAATGTAGCCTAAGTTACTCCTTATATATCAGCTATCTGCCAGTGAAAGTCCTGCCAAAATCAGTCCAGCTGTTTCAGAGATTAGCCGGAACATTCAAACAGACAGAAAAAGTCTATAAATTGCATTTTCGGAATCTCCTGGTCCGAGTGATCCCCCCTGATTTTTCCTACTTTTATTTTGACATTACAAACAGCCGCTTCAATTTTATTTATCTGTATAGAGTATAGATTGTAAAATACTTCAGAAAATAGTAATGAACCCGTGGTACTTTTAATCTGAGAAAATTGGAAATTCCATGGGACAAAGAAAGAAATAAATGTACAAATCCGCATAGAATGCACTAGTAAATAGTACAAATAGTAGGTATAATATTCTGCATATCTGTGTAAACGCCATCTATACTGTTTGCAAGAAAACTACTTCTAATGTTATTACTTCTAAGCACACAAGTAAGCAAAGTGAAAGGTAAATGTTATGTCACTAACTAAATCATAGCTAAACGAAAAATATTTAATGTTTCTTTGAGTAAACACAGATGGAGCTAGATTCGCAATATAAATATTTTCCCCTTTACTTTTTTCCGGATTTTGTTCACATGGACATCCCATTAAGTTACCGGTGAGCAATAATATTAAAAAATCTTTAGCTATTTCCAAGTAGGCCCCGACATCACATTCAAATAATTTTATTTATTTAAAAACACACATCTCTAGATGTTTATTCAGAAATCTTTAAATTATTTGTCTCCGCTCCAAGCTCCAACTTAGTCAATAAAACCGAGAATGCATCCAAAGTACACTTTTTTATACTAAAATTTGTACTATGCATGTGCCTAATATAGAGTAATCTCGACTGAATGTTTTTAGAGTTCTGTAGCTTAGTGACAAAACCAAAGATTTTTTGTTACTTCTATACTTCTACAAATCCCTTCAACTTACGTGGACTCATGGACTGACACATATCGGTGCCGGTGAATACTAACGGACTCCGCAGATTGACCAACGAGAGATACTGAGAAGCCGTTGCCATGCGAGAAGGGTCCAGTGGGTCCAAGCCCAAATACCGGTGGATAAGCCCACCGAGTTGCAGCCGAGGCAAAGAGGTAAGCCCTCAAGGCCCAACCTTCTCAATGTATCAATTGGATACAGAGGAAGAAGACTCTAGAAAGTCCCTCGTTATTATATATGTCCCTCGTTGTTGTTGTCAGTCAACCGTTATCCACTGCTAGACGTGGCCCCCTCGTCAACACATATTATGTGCCCAATCCTTTTTAAAAAAGTATTTGATTTGTGCTATTTTTAGTTTTTTCTTTACGTATTAATATATAGAGATAATAAAAGATTTTATAGTAGATCATTTATTACACAAATTATTAATAATATTGCCTTTACAAGCCGGCACGAAGTGGGAGTCGCAAGAGTTAAGAGTGTTAAAGGTATAGTTGGGAGTAGCCCAGGTGACACTGAAGCACTCCTCTCCACTCTCCTCAGCCACTGACATCAATGTTGCCTTTGCAGGTTTTTTGAGCATTGTGAAGGGTAGACACAACAACAACAATATTCATTATTATACACCAACTTAGTAAAAGTAACAAACTTTATTGTCTTAAATACCTTAAAGATACAATTTATTTTAAATCGGCAGACAAACACTCTAGTTGTATTATCCCCAAATTAAGCATGTTCCGCTTATGTTATAAGTAATATATAATGGACTATTCTGGGACCGATCCCAGACACCTAGACTAGTAAATAGCGGCGAAAATTCATTCCCGAAATTTACCATACCTGGAATCGAACCCGGAGCCTTTGCGTTGCAGTAAGGTAGGCCGGCAAAGGCTTAGCCCGTTCAACCACAAAGACCGTCACAGTGGGTGGCCTTATTGCTTAAAGCAATCTCTTCCAAGAGCCGTTAGGGACTCCGTGCTAATAACCGATTGGCCGATAGTTGGCCAACTTTTTAATTGTCCTTAATTGGAAGGGCGTTTCGATTCTGATATGATCGTCACTTACAGACAATTTAGTTGGATAAGATGTACGGGCTATCATAAGTTTCTATGTCTATTAGTACACTCTGCGATTTAGTCTGGATAAAATATATAATAATAGACATCATAGTACCACATACTCCCAGACCCCAGTTCCTCTAAAACGTTATTTATTTTACGTTTGATAACTAATATCATAGAACAACGCATCATTATGCATGTGGCAACAAAGCAGTAAATGGCTCTGGTTCTTGGAACAAGAAATGATTAGCAATTCATGTACTACAAATATATGCAATGCGGTCATTTGAACCAAAAGCAATTAAATAGTAAACAGTAAAAAATAAATCGTAACAATGGAAAATCGGGATCCGTAGGTATTAAAATTAATCCAATATAGAAAAAATTCTCAATATTATTATATGCATGCCAGTGGTATTACAATGAGGGATGCTAAAGATAAATAACACTTTGCTAAAAACCACTTAGAAATATTACAAAAATAAAATCCACAGTTATATTAATTATTTTCTTGATAAAACAAAAGGCGATCTTACTTGAAATGATCTCTTACAGGCTTGACGACTCAAAAGTGGAGAAGAAAGAGTAGAAAAGCTCACCTGACGGTCATAAGCGAATTTACCGAACCCAAATGGAGTATCATATTACGATGAACATTATGATAATTTGCAGACAGTCTCACGTCACATTATTATATATCCTGCTATAATTAGGTATTTAAATTAAAATTGAAAGTTTTTATTCAAGTTAAATTCTAAATAAGAACATTTTTGAAACCATACATATATTTTAAATTACTTATTAAAGTATTGGATTTTCGCGTGATGTCATCCCCGTTATTTCTCCTTACTGTATTATCTACTTCTTAAGTGCATTGCACAGATCCTTTTAGATTTAATACAACACATCATAGTTTATGTTAGTATTCTCCGGTCTCGAAGGAATACGTACATACATACATATATTGAATTTTATAGAAAGGAGTTCATACATTTTTCGTCTAGTCCCTCTTGAGGGATTAAATAATCTCATTAGAGGAGCGGAAGCTGATTTCTATGCACAGTGTGTTTTAGTTTTTTAAAAGCAAATAGTTGTAAAATTATGCAAGTTTTGAACCGGATACCACGTCTTACCCATTGTAGTATAGGACGCCTGCTAGACCGGACAACTGTTCGTATCTAAGCTGCCACTAGAAATTTGATAAGGAAAGGCCTGCATTTAAAAGCGACCTGTTATTTCTTGCAATAACGAAATTTACTAAAAGAGCAGTTATTTTTAAATTTCAACTTAAAATATCAAAATAAAAATTTTAATACCTACTTGCAGAGCCCTAAACGTGTTAATGTAGTATGTTTATAAAAAACGTAAATTGTTGCATAACACCGCTTAAAAATTCGGAAGTGAATGCAGTTGACTTCCATTTTAGTACTACATGTTCCCTCGAGCGTGAAGGTATTAAGTAACTGAATATTTACACAAAGATCACAATATTCAAGGGGTAGCAAATTTATCTAAGTGTAATTAATTTTAATACATGTATCTACAACATAAATAACCTGTATTTGGTTTACAAATTATATATTAGGAAACCTGAATCACATTTTCAAATCACGTATAATTTTCGAACGAGAAAGAAGTTTCAAATAAAACTTAGGAGATTTTGCTGCTTCTACACAAGGACTATATAAAAACAACAAGTCTTGCTAGGTGTGTTACTGAGGAGTTTCTCTTGCTACTACGTCCCCTTTGAACTGTTAAAATACGCTGCAGATAATTGTAATTAGATTAAGAAGTGGATTTAATTTTATCGTATGACCTTCAAGGAATGTTTTAGTATCAAATCTGAATTTTTATAAGTCTATTTGATTTTTTTTAATTGCACGAACTCAGCAGTCAGGCAGACGGCCCACCAGACGGGAAGCGGTTACCATCGCCTATGGACACTTACAACACCAAAGGTGCCACAAATGCGCTGCTACTCTCTTAAAAAGACTGGAACCTAGCCACTAATGCCGGAACACAACTCAAGGTTGTTATAGCGGCATACTCTAGACCAGGGATGGTTGGCATGCAGTCGGGCAAACACCCGACCACCTGGCTGTGGGTTGTTTTGTCTCCTCTTACGACAAGGCCCCCGGCCGCAGGAAATTGTATTCTTTCTCCGTTCCTGCACGGATAAATTTTGAAGAATTGAATTTGACAGAACGTGTACCTGTAAAGGGTAACATGAAGTGCAATCCCTACAAGATGATGACGCTACAAAACGTAATAAACATATTGGTACATGGTAACTTAACATCTCGATTGCTTTCATATCCTGGAGATACCTGAGTTTACCTTCTTGCTTTTCTCTGAAAGGTATAATTATTTAATAGCTTATTTTTAGACAATTTGTGTAGCTTAATAATTTGTTAAAATAAAACCATTTTTTTATAATTTCTAAAGACTGTTGCACAAAATACGTAATTAAAAATGATAGATATCATCGGGCTACAAACATTTGCGACATGAAGTAAATAATAATATCTTAAGAATCCGTCACTTACAATATTGCCGCATTATCAAGTTATTATGTTGTAAACATTATACTTGCGTTTGTAATGCAATTTTCAAAGAACTACCCAACCCAATACCTGTTTTAAACTGTTTATTACATAGAAAGTGTAATTTTATCATATGCTTTTTTTCCTTAAACCGTTACGTAGTTAAGAGTTAGGAACTTAGGAAAAATGTGGGTGAACATTCTGCTGTTTATCGTTACCATCTGTAGGTCCTAATAAAATAGACAGATCCATGAAATAAGAGGTACTCGTATCGCATCATACGAATGCCTTCTCTACGTCGACTTTTACGTATCACGTTCGTAGACAATAATTATAAATTATTATAATTTGGTTTAGTTTAAATGATTAAAATTAAATTACTGATCAGACTTCTAAGCTGTACGCTCGTATGTTCTATATATTGTATTGTATAATAGTATTTAGTAAAGTAGTTAATCTCTTGAATACTCTTATATCTGGGAATAAAAATATTTTGGAAATTTTGATATCTCAAAATACGAATACTACGCTTAATACTGTCATATCAATAAAAGATGCAGTAAAGTTTCACTTTTAGTATTTAAAATAATGTAAATTTGTTTTAATAAACATATTACATAAATAAACAACAAATACTTATAAATATAGCATTCGCTATATTCTTTAATAAAATGTCTACTAGACATATTTTTTGAAAAGGTAAGCAAAACCTGGGTTCTCATTGATTTCTCTGAAGCCACAATGGTTGCGGTCATGAATAATTCTGTTAATGATAATAATATAACAATTATTACAATGTAAGTTTTATAAACTTTCGGAACATATCGTTTTATTAATCATTAGTTACGTATTCAATGTACGTAAAAAGAAAAGGAGATAATTAAAAATTTAACCTTTACACTCAATATGAAATTATGAATACAATTATGATTTGTTATCAATTCATAGACTTTTGAATTACATAGTTTAATTTGGTTTACAGTATAAATGGTCTAAATATTTTGAATGTTTCAGTCTAATTGACACGGCTAGTTCACTTGAGCGCCGAGGTCCAGGATTCGATTCCTAACAGAGTAAATTTCGTAACGTACGCTAATTATTTACTCTAGTCCGAGTGTCTGGAATGCCCTAGAGTTGTCCTTTAATATTACTATAACAAAAACTTATTTTTTCAGCTGATGCATATACGATATGTGTGTTTACCTGCCGATTATTTATTTCTACATAATTATAATTTTAATTCAAATGATTTGATACATTATTAAAAGCGAGTTTTGTTAAAACTAACAATAAAATATTTATTAAAAAATATAAATTAAAATTATTATTAAATTAAACTAAAAATAAACGCTTTATCGAGACATAGCCAAACGTCTGGTGGATGTCTCACGTGACCAAAAGACTGGTTTATACCTCGGGCAACGCATTAGCGTTGCCATTCAGCGAGGCAACGTGGCCAGTGTTTTGGGCACGTTTCCGACTGACAGCGGTCTGATACTAGATTTTATAGTTTAATTTTAGTTTGTAGATATAGTTTATTTTTAGTTTAATTTGTAGGACAACCTTTTTATACGTTTATTTTTCTATACATTTTTACATATTATCGACATTGTCATTCTTATGTTAGCCGATCGAAATTATTTTTTGTATTTTATTGCAAAACCAGAAATTAAATAATTCGTCTTTAAACAAAGCCTATCTTCTTCATTGCACCAATCCGCCACAAATTCAAATATATATAAATCCGGATAAAATATCAGAATTATAATACGACATATCTGAGTAAGCACGCTTCTAATCGATTAAAAATAATTTTGAGCAATAAAGCCTTTTCGTTATAAATTCAATTTTATTATATAATAGAGCACAATTATATAGCATACTAAACGTATTTATGATACATTATATACCATACTCAGAGTACATAAAATACACCAATTATTAGTAGTTTTATTATTCTTAGCTCTTTACTGAACCTCGAATTTTTAACATTGTAAAGAAATTTTATTCTGATAATGAAAAAAAATCAATTTTAAAAGTTTGATAAAGTTCACCAAGAAAGTAAAGTGCATGTAAAAACGATAAAGTCAATGTCTGCATCTTTTAATTTTCTAAAGCACTTTCTCATGAGTGAAATTGAGTGTTCACGCTTCCTATCGATTACCCAAGTGTTATCATGTTTCCTGTATTGTTTACACATGTTTGTTAAACACATGCTTGGTATATGAATGGAGGCTGGCCTGAATTTTGGGCAACACGTCAACGTTGCCATACAGCGCGGAAATGCAGCCAGCAATTTGGGAACGCTCTGCAAGGACAGTGACCTGGAATCCTTTTTTTATTTGTGTATCGTGTTGTATTATAACTATGTAAATAGTAGTTTTTTTTTAAAGTATCGATAAAGATGTCAAATGAATGAAAACATTTGATTGTTATATATATATTATATTATTATGTTAATATCATACAGTAAAGTAATATATGTTATTATACTAGAATGAACATAAGGCGGTTTTATTTATTTCAGGCGGGACGGGGACGTTTTTCACCTCTACAGAACTCTTGGTAGTCCAAGAGTTACGTAGAGGTGACAAACGCCCTCTGTATTCGTTATTAGACTGCGGTAACATAAAAAATCTAAATTGCCCAATATCTGAAAAGTAAATACAATATTGTTGACACGAATTTTCTTTAAAAGTATTTTTGAAATTCTATCACTCTTTTTTCTAATCTAATAATTAAATATGCACTCTTTGTTACAGCTCAATTATTTGATCGTAAAGTAATTGTATGTCATACTTTCGTATTTATTTAAAAAAACAAAAACCTGATATAGATAGATATGAATTAAAATATTTTTTAGCAAGACGGCAGCGATAATACATTGCGAAGCGGTGTACGTAGAATAAGAAATGGATTTAAATTTTAACTTATATGTAAGTATGACCTTCAAATAATATTCTCCAGTGACACTTATGTAGTTTGTATAAAAACTTTGAATTTGAATCTTTAATTTGATATTTTAGAACCAATAATTTTTTTTCGATTTCTGGAATAAGAATCATATTAGGTTTTACCAGAGTTTCTGCAGGTCGGTGTCGTTAGCTAATCCACTGCTACGTAGGCCTCCCCTAGTACTGCATCCAAAATGTATGCCTTCTGAAGCCAGTGGGAAAACACCCTATGTAACTGGTTGAGGTTAGTCTTATAGTCAACATATTAGACTGGATTGGATCAATAGATAATACAAATTCCAGAGATTCAAAAAAACGTAGGTATGCGGTACTAGTTCTCTTGATCTCTTATTTTCTATTTTTGTTTTCTAGCTTAGAAGGTAAAGGTCTCGAGTCCCAAACTCGTGTTGCAAAAGCGACGTGAATTGGAATCTTGGCTATGTGATTCGTATGAATCACAAACGTAATTTTCTGACCTAATAAGCATATTATTACAACCTTCTGATGGTAAAAGAAAATATCATGATGAAACCTACACATCGGGTTAAGCAATGTGTTAAACTTACCTAAGGTTTATCTAAAGCGGGTGACTTAGGTAAGCGTGCAGGGCGGATAACCTGCCCGTTCCCACTAGAAATGGAGTGGCACAAGCTCACCCGTGGGACATTACTAGCTGTTGTTATATTGATGAGAATTCTTTATAGCTTTTTTAATGTGCGTATTATATGCTTCACTCTCTAAAACTGTCCACGCCAAGTTCCCTTCGCTCACGTAGACTTAAGCCAGATTTCTTGCGACATATTGTACGGACTTTATGCCAAATGTCGAACGGTTATAAAGCAAATAAATAGATAGTAAGTTATAGAATAGATTGAATTAATGGACTAACGCAACTATTGCATTTTTTGGAACAAAATGTCCTATAATCATACCCACTATCGAAATTCCACGTATAAATATAAATCTCACAATATTTAATTTGTTCAGCTTTGTCAATTATAAAAAAGTCGTAGTATTTCTGTGAGAAAAGCACCGTCTCATTCTGGTCAACACATGCACCACTGCAGTTTTCTGATCGAATCTACACATTCTTTCAATTACCATATACTGCGGTGAAGGGAAACATCGTGAAAAAACCTGTACATTAAGAGCTCAGCAGTAGCATTATATTAATTTATAAGATTTTACATTTATATATTAATACGGATTCAATCGTTGTCTTCTAAAAATAAATAGAATAGACATATTAACAATACGTAAAAGGCATAGATAAAAAAAAACTTAAAACAATTTTTTAACATGTTTATTGTACTTTAAAAATAGCAAACAACTTATATCTACAATTAGGATAATAAATAAGCTGTAAAACTAATACTATATGTACAGAAATTCACGGCGTTGATGGTGTTACAATTAATATTTAGCGGTAGATTTTATTCAATCATTCCGATTCACTATTAATTTTGATGATTAATCAGCCAAAACCTTTAATAAGCTGGTACGAATTTGCATTGTAAATGGAAAGCAGAGGAGGAAACTCATCACCTGACTATTGGGATGGCAAACAACTAAGTAGCAGTCGCAACAAATTAACAGAATATACGGAAATAAATAATGATAAAAAATTTACTTTCGCCACGACACGCCCGTGTAAAAACTACATGAGACCACAGCCTACACATCTCAAAGACGTTAATGCCCTATATTTACAACAAACATCTTTGTGTTGATTTATACATCTAATGACCACGGGGCTTAAGTTCTTCGCTGTACTTGATCGTGTTGTACACAGTCTCACTGTGGGCTCCATGAGAGTCTCTTGGTAAACTATAACGGGAGCCACTGTGTCCTCCATAACTCAGTTTTGGGCTTGACGAAAATGAGTTGTGTACGGATGATGGGCCCCTGTATGATGAGCTACCTTCACCAAAGCTACTTGATGAATGTTTTGGTGAGCTCACGAAATGAGGTCTGGATGATGAACCTGCATGTGAAATCGATGGGGTATATGAACTAGCTGGGAAACCATAGGTAGTACCGGGGGGTGAAGCGAAATTTCCAGATGAAAAGCTGGCAACAGCGTCTAAGGGAGCAGCCAGATTTTCACCCTTGACTGATTCAAATGATGGTGCTAGTTTATAAGTTGCACCATTGTTGAAGCCCGAAAAAGATCCAGCGTAATTGGCACCATGATCACCAGAACCTATAGCCAAGAGTCCCTGGCTACCACCAGAAATAGCGCCGAAAGAAGGAGAATTGTACTGTTCGGACAAAGCAGACAACCCGTGGCTGGAGTCTCCTTGGCCAGAAGATCCTAAATAAGTGGATGGTTTGAAAGAACTTTTGCTAGGAATTGCGTAGCTGCCACTTAATCCCTTCAAGGAGCCACCAAATGAGTGACCAGCGCCGCTCAAAGTGTATCCAGAACCACTACCGAGAGAATTGCCAGAAGCTCCTCCTAATGAATGGCCTGACGCTCCTCCAAGTGAATATCCTGACGCTCCTCCCAATGAGTGACCCGAAGATCCTCCTGAATGTCCACCTAAACTGCCTAAAGATATTCCAGCTAGTCCATAACCAGAATTACCAAGAGAAATGCCACTGTTACCGCCGAAAGAGTGACCAGAACTGGGCACAGCATAGGCTGTAGGCGCATTACCTCCTTGACTCTCAGGAGTGAACAATACTGGACCTGTAGCACCATACGAGCCAATATCTTTAGGTCCGGAGGCATAAGCAGATGCAGAAGCGGCTGCTGGTGTTGAAAAGCTATATTGCTGGAATTTCGGTGATCCAAAAGTGTACTGAGGAAGAGATAGCTCTTGACCACCATGACCACCTCCAACTTGCGTACTATGGAATTCGGCGATATTGTTGGCTGGAGTGAAAGTCAATCCATTGGCGTTAATACCGTGGGAAAGCTGGCTCATAAGCTGTGAGAGATCGTTAGATGATATACTGCCATGATTGGGCTGCAGAGTTATTGGGGCCAGCTGGATTGAAGGTTGACCACCTGATGCAAGGTGTTCAGATGACAGTTGAAGCGCTCCATTAGATCCTTGTCCTCCAAAACTGTAGGATGGTTTCGCGCCACCAATGCTATATCCAGCGCCAACACTGATAGCACTTGCATCGCCGTGACCAAAAGATTGTGCTGGATAACCTCCGGGAGATTGTCCGAATGAGGCGTAGCCGACGGGTGCTTCTCTTTTGTCTTTAGATTCTTCAACTTGTTTTGCTTGAATTGCCCATGATGTTGATATACTCAGAAGAGCTATGAAAACGACCTGAGAAAAGAAAAAACTTAAGTTTTTATTTTGTTCTGTACTGAATCGGTTTTTATAATGACGTTGTGATTGATATAATGAACTAATTAAAGGGTGAGGATCCGCAAACGGGTTTCCTAAATAGAACACATATGCGGTCGTACGAGTTCCAAGTTTAATAACGGCCCGCATGACACTGTTCAAGAGATAGCCCACATTACTTTAATTTCACTTTTTCCACTTTTACTTTATGCAATAACTATTAATTTTTTCAGTTCAGTATATCAAGTCAATACGTATTTTATCGATCTAATTTTTAAGGCACTGGCACTTTAAAAACGAATCTTCATCCAGGCACCGCTTTCCTACTTAAATAGTTATAATTTATACACTACATCACAATATTATCATCATTGTGTAATTTGGATTATTTAATGTTGTTTTGCAGACAACTATAATAATATATTTCTAAACACTCATAATTGGACTTTCCAAAGTGTAACACTTCATGCACTTGTTTTAACTCGTAAGAATCACTTTTTAGATTTGATCATCACTGAGAAACGCGCACTCACCGTGAATTTCATTTTAGATGCTTATTAGGTATGCTCGTCTCGTTGATGAAACTAAACCACTCCGCGGTGGATTGGAGACAACAAACAAATAAGTAAGAGAGCGATCGGTCGGCTGACTTGTACAGCCGCCGAATTTGTAATGTGATGTCTCTGTGTTTTCACCGAATTTATAAGAGAGCGGACGGTGGCGCGCACCCGCCGCCTTGCAGGCGCTCTCGGAAGGGTAAAAGTGTATCAGAGGACCCTTTCACTGCACTGACTGAAAGAATAGGAGCGAGCCATTGAGCTTCCGAACCCAACAATGAGGTAATAGGGGCCGGAAGCGTTGCGTCATAGATCGATCACGGTTTGGTGTACCTATTGATGCAGATGACATCCAAACATCGACACGATGTCTTGTATTCAAAAAATACGAACGGTGAGTCGGAAATGTTCACGTTACACAATAAATATTTATACTATTCCGTTTTTTTAAAGAATAATCAGATTAACTCGAGCAGCAAACATAATGAATGCGTTGAAAGCTGTTAATAAAATATATCTAATTGATAATATATAGTTACACGCGATTAATTTTAAATTGATCTAATCTTTCCTATTACTTAAGAAATTGCACGTTCAACTACAATGAATTGCTGAATTATTATTATATATTAATATTTTGTTAAAATTTCATGCTTTTACTTCATATGAAGTAGTATACAATGAATTTATTGAACTGGAATATATTTAAAGGTGCCTAGTATTATAACTATCTACATAATTGCAAAGTCAAACCCCGCAACTATCTGGATACCTACTGTGTATATATATTTCCATATATATACACAGTAGGTACAGACATATGGGTCAAAATACTCCTAGCCCTGGGAGTATTTTGACTGTTTTTTAGTACTATACCAGTTTTATTATATTTCATAACAATATTAATACAAGCTCCAGGGGTGGAAGTGATAAATGGCATAACGTAGCTTCGGTGAACCTGCAGCCCACCTGTCCACACCCCCTTAGTCACTCACACCAATGTTGCCCCTCGCCAATCTTGTACGGCATTTTTTGGGGATGATGCAGGGAGTGGCGAGTCACCATCTGCTTATTTAATTCATGTTCCTCGAACATTGAGACGGGCAGACGCCATAGTCCCTATAGTCCCAGATCCCTAGACCCACTAAAGCAATTCATCCCAATAGTCCGGTATCTTTTTTCTCATTTCTTTCAATACTCCTACACTGACTGGGGGTTATCGCCGGTCAGTGTCACGCCAGATTTACACTAAATTTGTCTAAGGGGCCTCTACGTATTGACTTTCCCATGGCCCCACATAAGCTCTCCAAAAGTCCGGGCCATTACTGTGACCCGTGGTCCACCACGACAGTTATAATAAAACTATTATTAATAAATATTTTGTCCAACTTCACCTCAGCCAACTTGTATTCAAATACCGTGGGATATGTCTAACGTCTATGTCAAACATACATTGTATTAGACTATTATTTTAGCTAATTCATATCATACTTCCTTGACTTTTATGTATTTATTTCCATTTCCTTGTTTCGTCGAGTTGATACTACTACTCTTATGTAGCCATAAGCATATCACCATAAGTGCTACAATCAAAACCGTTTTACCTTTTTATTACCTAATGAAATATCAAGCGATACTTTCTTTCTAAAACAATCACGCTTTGATATTACGAGTACTTATCAATAATTGTCATGCACTACTGTATATTTTTTTCTGTTTTTTGGGGGGATTTTATCCACACGGAACGTCAAACCCATCGTACCCGAATCTAACTTATTCTACATACATTATATTATAAAAAAAAGCAAAACAAAGACAGTCACTGATGAAGGACTCCAAATAAACCACCCAGCCATTGAGAGTACTGTATATTATTGTTACTCTATAAAACTAACTATGTTTATAAAGTTATAGAATAAGACGTTTTAGCGCTATAATAATAACAGATTGCAAATGTATGAAATGGAAACAACAAAACACTTTTGCTTTTCACTCGTATACGTATCAGTAGTATCACTGGCTTGATGCCACCATTCTCGCACCTGCAATGTTGAATCTAAAGTTATTTCAATGTATTCAGAATCGCCAACATCCGAATGCACTTTCATTCACATGTTGTCATTACAAAACATAAATTAGAAATGGAGACAGAGCAAAGAGCTCAAACTGTCATTGTGTGAGTTCAAATTAAACTTTCCAAACATTGAACCTTGGAATTTTCAATTATTTTTTACATGCGTTTCAATTGAATTAAGTAATTTCTAAATTAATAATATTTTCTATATTTTCATGATCGTTTGCAGTAATTAAATAGTAAAAAATTGTGTGTGTGTGTGTGTGTGTGCAGTTCACACGGAGTAGTTTTTTTTTGTTGTATTTTATTTATTTTTATTGCTTGAGTTCAACAGACAGGCAAACGGCCCACTGGTGGAGAGCGGTTACCATCGCCTATGGACATTTGCAACACCAAAGGTGGTACAAATGCGCTGCTGCTGTCTAAAGGGAGACTGGAACCTGGCCACTAATGCCGAAACACAACCCAAGGTTGTTATGGTGGCATGCTCTAGACCAGGGGTGGAAGCCATCCAGACTGGCAAATGCCCTACCACTTGGAAAAAAGTGAAACAAAATGTGACAAGGGGTGGGAGGGATTCTAAATATCTAAATATAATATTAAGCTTTAAAACGCGAAATTTGAAGTATTAACGAAAACTTCAAAACATCTTCACTCTCTCTCTCTTAGATCTATCTATATGAGCAGTGTTTAAATGATTAAGCATAGATTATATATATTTATGTGATGTATGTGATATATAGATTTATGTGTTTATCTCTCTTTAGTGACGCTTTTTCATTTCAAATCACAACGATTCTAAAGAAGTTTCACTTCAAAAATTTTAAATAAAAAAGAGTTTTTATTCTAAGTTAAAAATCTTTTAGATCTATACGATGATATAGAGCCCTTCAAAAACACCGTAAGCAAATACTGGTAAACGTACTGTCTCCTTTAGTGTTATAGATGTCTATGAGCAACGGTTACCACTTACCACCAGGTGGACCATCTACTTCTTTCCCTAAAAGCAAACGTAAAAAAGGTAACTTTTCTTACGAAGCTGGCAAACAAGCCGACTACCCATCTAATCGGAAAGTGGTTACCGTCGCTTATAGACGTCTGCAACATTACAAGTGTAGCCAACGCGTTGTTAGCCTTTAAGAAACGATAGAAGGAATGGAATAAAAGGGATGCGATAGGAGGGATCTAGGAGTGGACTATCGGATCTTCTACGCATCGTACGAAACACGTTTCGCTCAAGAGTAACCGTTTCACGTGGAAATTCTATGAGAGCGTGGTAGCACACCGATCGAGCCATCCCTAAGAGCTGTAAACAATATAACGATTCCAGCATGGCTCTACCGCGTCAAAGAACTAGTGAAAGATTTGGGTACTCCCCTGGAAACGTAAAAGAATAGTAAAGTTACTTTATGTTAAGTGTAATTTGTAAGCGTAGAGAGGCTGCCATGAAGTAATTGAACGTTTTGCCCCGTGCGGACGAGAAGCGTCCTAATGACCATTTTCAAAGTGGCGAGTGCAAAGCCGACATTATAAAACGCTGCTTTACTACCAAGTACTGTTTTTATAAGCTTTTATTGCCCTTAAATAAGAAGAAACTAAGCCTTATATAAGCGAAATAAATAATTTATGGTCGCTAATGTTTAACGCACGTGAGAATTGCTTCGTTTATTCTTCCGCTGTTTAAAGCTGTCCCAGTTTAAAGCGAAATTAAACAATGTAATAAACTGAATGTTATTAGTACTATTGCCCTACTAGACTGAATTAAAACCATAGGGTTATCTAACAAAATCAATATAAAATAAATAAAAAAATTAAAATTGGTTACATTTAATCGCCTTGTTAATAATAGTCATACAAGGTTTATACGCTTGTTAAAATTTTAAAAAGTGCTTTTCATAATTTAATTGTTAATTTTATTATGAATAATACTTTCTTAACGAACATATAAATCTCGTACAATTAATTATTATGAATAAGGGGATTGATGTCTTTACAATTTCAGATTAACTCCGGAACAGAGTTGAATAAATATTGCTAACTAATGTGTACTTAGTATTAAATAGAATCGATAATGGTAATAGTAATTGGGAACACAATAGAAATAATCATCCAATATTTGGATTAACATTCTTAGGATTGTTCTTCCATACTAACAGTAACGAAAACCCAAAAATTATTAACTAAGGTATAGATGCTGCTATAGTAAGAAATACTTCGATGTGATAATTTGTTTTTCCTGTTGTCTTAACAAAGAAAACACAGAGTAGAGAGTAGTAGTGAAACTCTATGAAAAATACTCTAGTATTATTCTGAGTTCTGATAGACGTTATTTTCACTTTAAAACATAGACCCAAGTCCACAATTTAGCATCGAAAGTAGCTAATTGGTCTATTACATAGCACCAAACATAATAATATACAAACGTAATTATGAACGTGCTTTAGGTCTTATTACGTATTGCTATTTTGACAATAAACTCTAATAGTTCTATTGTTAAACACTTTCATGCATTCTCGCAGAGCTAGCCCACTTATGATGTCTATCAAAATAATAGGGATTGCATAAACTATTGTGTTTTTCATATGACATTGATCGTGTATTCGTAATTCCTGGTTATTGTTTCATACGAGCACTCGACGGAAACGGTTTTTCTAACTACAAAGTGTGATCACCGACGTTTGTTTGCTTGAGTTTACTAAAAGTGATCACTAACGTTCGTTTGCTCGATTTTATAGAATGTTATCAGAAACGTTTATATGTTTGTTTGATTTTCCAAATGCAACGTAAACTGTAAAGATTTACTTACTTAAATAGCTTATATCAAAGCAAATTATCCTCGTAGTTTTATTTACATTAGATTCGTAAATTAAAAAAATTGAAAACATGGTTTTAGAATTTTTATATATTTTTTTTACACATATCATAAGAGCATAAGAATTTTATTTCAACATGCACATTGAGATAAATAATATCAAAAGGTTATAAGTTATTTCTCAAATAATCAGGAAAACTATTGTCTCACTTATCTCTCTGTTTATTAGAGGTGTGCATGAAGCATTCCTAAACAAGCAATAAAAAATATAGTATATATATATATATATATATATATATATATATATATATATATATATATATATATATATATATATATATATATATATACGATCTTCTAATTGTTGAAGAAACTACTCAAAGCTTATACCAAAAAATTTCCTTTGGAAACCGAAAAATTTAATTACTGCGTGGTTTACATAAATTAAACATAGAATTTAAACATTAATTGTTAATGAGCAAGCACGCATAATTACGTGTACTTTATGTAAATATTAATTACATACAACTTATAATAAGTATGAGTTTAGTAAACAATAGGTGAACAGTTGAATATACAAACCGCCTCGTTGGAGGTATGTGATTATTTACCGACTAGTCTGAACAGGTTTTGTGAAGTAGGCACTGTATCGCATATAAGTAAACAATAACGAGAAACAACAAATTAACATGTATAGGCACTACAATGCATTATCGGTGGGTTGTTCAAATGCTTTCAAAACATATTTACTTTTCAATAAAATAAAATTTCTGTGTTTATTTATCTGAAGAATATATAATGTCATATATGTTAAACACGATACCTTATCTATACATGCATATAATAAAACTGTAGAGGTCGAATTTCTGTACAATTAAAAAAAATGCTAAAAACCGAGTCACGGGGATGTAAGAAGTGAAATAGAACTAATTTAGATTTTTTTAATTTTATGTTTCTCTGTTTGTCTGTCTGTTTGTACCGGCTAATCTCCGAAACGACTGGACCGATTTAAATGAAATTTTGTATGGTGGTAACTTACATTATTATTATTAAAAAAAATATTATTATTATTGTATCCCTGGTCAATATATAGGATACTTTTGATCCCGAAAAATTAAAAAGTTCCCGTGGGATAGTTAAAAAACCGCACCACGCGGATGAAATCGCAGGCATCAGCTAGTTATATAATAATTTAGTCAATTTCGATAAAGAATGCAAATACGTGGGGTAAGTGCTTGGCAACCTGCATACAACAATGGATCCTGTAGACAAAACAAACGCCCCTTATATATTTGTTACTAGGATATACCCGCAACTTTGTCGTTGACTTGAAATTCCCGCGGGATTCCTGGAAGACAAAGTAGCACAGCATTTAAAAAAGAATGTAAGCTATCGTTTTAGTGAAAACTGTGTCGGAGTAAGATATTTTTATGCACCCAAACAACTTCGAGCCACTCCCAGGAAAATAACCGCGCGATTCCCGGGATAAAAAGGATGACACATTTCATTCCATAAAATTTTATGTAATAAAATGTGTTATTACATAACATTTCGTTACGGCGGCCTCTGTGATTGAGCGGGCTAAGCTGTTGCCGGCCTACCTCACTGCGAGCGCAGAGGCTCCGGGTTCGATTCCTGGTATAGTAAATTTCGGAAACATGTTTTCTCCGTTATTTACTATGGTCTGGGTGTCTGGGATCGGCCCCAGAGTGGTATGTTTGTATATTACCCATAACACAAGCGTAACTTGCTTAATTTGGGGATAATACAATACGTGTGTTTGTCTGCCGATTATTATTATTATTATTATTATTTCCTATCAAACATTGAAAAATCACACTTGAATTCGATTTTTTTTCAATCTGGCCCGGATAAAAAGTAGCGCAAATTTTAAATCTAGGAATTTGCTGTTGACCAGTGAAAACCGCATCAAAATCAGCCCAGTAGTTTTTATGTGAATCCCGAACAAACAGACAAGAAAACTAAAAACAAATTGCATCGTAGTCTCCATCTTTATATAGTCTATTCCAGTTACTTTTTTTATAGAAAGCTTCAATGTACAAACACGGCATGTATAGAATTTTATAATATCATAGATTCGACTATTCCATACATCAAAAAAATCATAGAAAATACCTCATATTTCAAAAAATACTCAATGGATATAGTTCAAACTTTACAACCACGAATTTTTCAGAATTTTCCCCCTGACTTTTTCAAGCTAACGAGGGTCTTACAATTTTCATGGCTTAGAGAGCTAATTAATATCTCGATACCTATTGACTTTATTAAAAACTAGCCGTTCGGGCAGACGTTGTCCTGCCGTGAAAAAATAAAAATCTAGAACCCGATTCCAGCGCCACCTACCGGGTCTAATTGTGAATCTAAACCATCACTGGACCCACTGAAACACTATTTTTTTACACCTTGGGTTAAATTATTGAAGTTTTAGTAAGGATCCCTAATTTATATAGACTATATTAATCTGGGATAATATGTCTATCAGTTTTTGAGTTTATTCGTTACAAACATACAAAAATACAAATCTTTCCTCTTTATAATATTAGTATAGATTTTTTAAAGAACAATGTTATGTTTATTCAAGATCTAACTAGTGATACACCTCATGACGTGTCCATTAAAAAATCTTTTAGGTACATAATTAAAAAACCTCTTAGTTACATATGTATAAGTATAGTGGACACCTGTAATTTTAATATTTTTAGGATTACACTACGCAAGCTTGTAGCGCCATACTGTCCACCTATATTTTTCTGTCAAACTTCATATACACCCAGTAGTTTCCGAGTAAAATAATCATGACATATAAAGTCAGACAGACTGCACTTCTTACATTCTCTCGTAAAAAAATATATTCCATTCAACTAACTAACAAATAAACTATCTTATAACATTAGTTTTAAAAATCTCATTTATAATTAAAAGGATACATCGTTAAGAAACAATGTTATAATTTAAAAAATATACAAGTTTATTCTTGAGAATCTTATACAATAAGATTATTTTTATATAAGGAGAAATTAATAAAGAGATGCATTCACACTTCAAAGTAACATCCGTAATAATATATTTTTGTGAATTGATGCGCATGCATGGCAGCTTTACGAAGCTTATTTTTAGCAATTAAATATTAATTGTTTAACTGTCACCCTCAGAAAGATTATATTGTGATGTGACTTTCCACGCGACCTCGCTCGCATAATCTTGAATCCGTATTTCTTGACTGCCTCAGCTTCAAGGATAGAAAAACGTACGTAATATTGACAATCAATCTCTCTACTCTCAAAAGTCATTCATAAATCCGTGAAAAAACAACAAACAAACTCACTTTTACATTGAAGTTTATTCTAAGGAAATTGGTATTTTCGTAATATAAAATATTTCCAGTAACGTTCATAATTCATTCTTTACTTTGCTACTATCAGGTACTAACTGACGTATATTACAGAATTAAATAAAAGTTAATCTGATCGCGGCAGTAAATTAATTTTCTATTTATTTAATACCCGAAACGCAAAATAAATAATAAAATATGCTCAATCAATTACAACAATAAAATTATCTTGTCACCTCAAACGAATAAAAGTTTTGGTCTGAGTTTGTTGCTATGTTTTTTAACAGAGTATTATTGTCTATCTTTTTTTCTATTCTTCTTCTTCTTTCTTCTTCTTCTATTTCTATCTATCCATTGATAGAGTAATAATGGTAATACGATTTTATAACTTAGCTAAAACATTAAACCATCCTACCTGATCTGATATTTCTTTTGCATAAGGTTGTACTTATACAATACAGCCAAAAGTGGCCGATGAACTACAAGATAAGCTTTTTTATGGGCCTTACTATTTAGTTACTACAAAATAAGGAGGTTACCTCTTTTAAAAATTTTAGTTCACTGTTACAACATATTTAAAAAAATCATCTTTTATTTACAGTTTTCGATACAAACAATTCACCACAAAATAGCATAAACAGTGGTTTCATTATCACATTGTCATTTTAGTCACAAACCTATCGCCATTCTTAGAATGGGATAATAATCCATTAACCTTTAACAGTACTGGATTTGGATTTCAGTTCAATGCCTGGAAAAGTAAACATTAAATTGTGATACCTGTAGGGTGCTTTCAGATTAGCGTTTTTTTGCGCATATACGGTCGTTTCGGCATACGCGCGCTTCAAACAGTCGAACGCGCGTACACGGCCTTATTCCGGCGTGTACTAAGAAAGGATGCGCGGTGCGCGGTGGTGTCGAGTATTAGACGTCTCTCGCGGCTCGCGTTTACAAATACGAGCTTGTTAGCGCGTCAATGCTCGTACGAGTTGCGTGACTCGCTTACACGCACTTCGAAAAGCGAGCTATAATACGCTTGTATCAAACGCTAGTCTGAAAAGGCCTGTAATCATCTCAATAATACAGTATAATTACTCTTTTTGTGAATCCTCCTTTAACATCTCTGAATTAAATAACTATATAAATAATTTCTTCGTTCAACATCATCAGAAACTGACACAGAATCACGGACCTGCTGCTACTGTATTCATTAATTAAATAGCTGTTCGGTGACTATTTTAAAAATTCATCTTTATTTATATCTAACACTGAGTCATCTATTTATTGTCATGTATATCATGAAAGCATTACGGCTATCCGGTCAGTGGCTGCAGCAAAAAATTTAGACAGCGATCTATCTTTGCAGTTTTAATTAATGAACTTACATTTTGTCAATTAACTGGTTTTAATGGGGACAAAAATATTAATTGCATATATAAATGTTATGATATGATTGCAATTCATCGTGAGGAATACTCTAAATATGGACATATAATGTATTCAAATAAATATTTATTCACTTTAGAATAAAGTAGTTAGAATAACTCCTAAAGTTATCCATTCAATAAGTTATAACCTTACTGAAATATACATATATGTAAGTAAAATAATTGAAATGTTTTATACCCGCAAGTGTAGTTTTTAATTTTATTTTATTTTATTGTATGAGTTAGCAAGCAGGCAAATGGCTCATCTGGTGGAAAGCGGTTACCGTCACCTATGGAAATTTGCAACAAAGAAACAAACAAATGCGCTGCTGCTCTCTTAAGGGAGACTGGAACCTGGCACCTAATAAAATAAAAATTAAAAGCCTTTATATTTAGTCCCTAATAAACATGCATTATGCAATAATTTTAAAATGTCTTTTTTTCTAATTTGCCATTTTTTTTATTATTATTCTATTTTGGGACCCCCCGTCCGAGTAAAGGCCTCCTCCAGTTGCGCTCAGTGCTCTCTGTCCGCTGCCACTGCGAGCCACCTGGGGCCCGCGACGGCACGGATGTCGTCGTCCCAGCGCTTGAGCGGGCGCCCCACACGACGTTTGCCGTAGGGCAAACGTGGGGCCGCACCATTTCGTCACTATTCTTCTCCATCTCTGGTCCGAGTATCGTACGATGTGTCCAGCCCACTTCCACTTAAGCTTTCTTACATAATATATGGCATCTTTAAATTTAGTTTTCTTTCATATGTCTACATTTTTTGTCTATGTTTTAGTTTTATATTGAGTGCGCTGCGTTCCATTGCTCTTTGACAAACATAATTTTTTTTGGTATTTCTTTCTGTAAGAGCCCATGTCTGACAGCCATATGTTAAAGTTGGTAAAATGCTTGTGTCCATTATCTTCCTCTTTAGCCAGATAGGTATATTCGATTTAAAAATGTGTTTTAATGACCAATATTTTTTCCACGTCAATATAATTCTTCTTTCAATTTCTTCTTGGTATGTTTTTCGTAAATAAATGATTTTTCCTAGATATATGTAGTCGTCAACATATTCAATGATATCATCATTTATTTTTATTTCGTATTTTATATGATTGGTCATGACCTTTGTTTTCTCTAAATTTATTTCAAGTCCAACTGATATACTTCTCTGGTGTCAAGATTTTAACATGTTATTAAGATCTCTTGAATTATCGGAAAATAGGACGATATCATCGGCAAACCTTAAATGGCTTAGATACTTATTGCGAATTCTGATACCAATATGTTTCCAGTTGACATCGTAAAGAATGAACTCCAGTACCGCAATAAAGATTTGTGGAGACAATGGATTGTGGGTCACCTCTAGCGATTTTAAATTCTGGTCCAAACCTGTCTAATCTAATCCTACTTTTGCAATTTTTGTAAATGTTCATTATTATTTCAATGTATATGAACCTGGCACCTAATGCCGGAACACAACTCAAGGTCGTTGTGGTGGCATACTCTGGACCAGGGGTGGTAACCATCCAGGCAAATACCCTACCATCTGACTGTGGGTTGTTTTGTCGCCTCTGACAGGCCGCCCGACCGCAGTAAATTTTATTCTTCTTGCGTTCCCGCACGGATAAAAAAAAATTGTCTGGTGATCGAAAAATCGAGTCTAATTTAAATATAGTAATAAATCTGACAAATATGTTTGTTTCGTAGAGGTGACAAACGTCCGCTGTTTTCTTACTTTATGAAACTATGATATAAAAAAGCGTTTAGTCCAAAATACACGTATCTCAAAAACTACATCTACCAATGTGCTGCCGCTGTAATACTGGTATTAGAAGGATCGAACAAATTAAATAAATTTAATAGACACGACGGTATTCAATGACGTTGAATGATTCAAGTTTACGTTTATAATTATGGATCACTTTGGTTGATTCATCCCTCTTAAATAGAAAGAAAGAAAGAAATTATTTGCTAGGAAAGCGACAATACATGGATGCAGAAATATTTATGTATACATTTTTTTGATAAAATTTGATATGTTGTACACCGCATTTCCTAATAATGAGGTCGGCAACTCAGCTTTATGCTGTGTTGGAGTTTCCTCCAGCACGGCGCTGATTTTCTGTGCCGACCCCGCCTCATTGATTTATATTAAACCCATCACCACAGTAAATGTAACAATTAATGGGAAATGTAATAAGACAGTAACACAGTGTATGAAACATAAAACAGATATGACAAACACGAGCACAGAAAATAAAAAGAATAGAAAATATATACGTAAACAGAACTATAAACTATAACTAAATAGTAATAGTAACTAAGTAGTAATATAAATCTTTTCGAAACAATCGTACTACTTAAGTGCAATATGTTGAGCAAGAAGATAAAAGCCTGGCAAAATCTAGATTAAATAATTGTCAGAAAGAAATACCTCTCACGAGATTAGCAAACATTAATTAGGATTTTAGATCATTATTTTTTTTAAATTCAAAAATGATATAATAATCCGTGTTATAACCGCACGTAATACGTAATTTTATAACATACAATTATGTATTAATGTAAATGGTGGTCATTTTCGGTAACTTTTAATCATTATAAAGAAAGTTTAACTTATAAATAAGAAGAATTGCTTTTCGGATTTATTATATTTATATAACGACTGAGTAATTGTAAAGGATATAATATTGATTTAAACACTTAATTATAGTAATAAAAAAGTAATTAAACCCGTTTGTCGGCTTATTGGATTTAATAAAAGCCTTTTTAGTACTACTACTTGTGTTCAGTTTTGTAATATAAATAATTAAATAAAACTGCATTATTTTTCCAAAATTAGAGAAATTTTCTCTTCCATATAATTTCTTTTCTTTGATTGACAATGTCACGTCAACAACTTGTATTAGTCGAAAGGGGACACCAAATTCATTTAGTTTCAGATACTTATTGATTCATTCGAGGTTCTTGAAAGTGATAGAGCTCTTTAAATAGACAGATTTTAAATAGATAAATTAAATATGTATATGTAAATAGTTTCTTGTTAGTAGTTTTTTTTTTTCGGTTACTTTATTGAATTCCCATCTATTATATACAGATAAATAAAACTGAAGTGGCTGTTTGTAATGTCAAAAGAACATCTTTTGACTAAATGCATATGAAAGTGTATACTGCACTTGAATATATTGTTACGAGTCGCGAGACTCGAATTAAAATGCCGTTAGAATTACTATAGAGTTTATTAGAACTATACAAACACGTATAACACAGGTACAAATATAACCGAACACAACAAGTCCAAACGTATTGCAGAAGGTCGTAACTCAATAAAACGCGCAAAGTCCGTCACTTATTAGATTCCCGATTGTAGTACGCAAGTCTCGCTTCACTCGTGGTTCTCGCTCGACTGTCGCCCCCTCCATCAGGTCATCGTTTTATACTACACAAATGCAATGTCCCCCTATCTAAGTCGGCTTAATCCGCCACATCTAGCTAATGACTCGGCCGCAAACTGCCATAAAAGAGTACAATAAAACAATGGGCTGTTTTCAATCACAAATTTTAAACACAAAGTAACCAAAGAAGATGATCATAAAAGAGTTACAATTAGTTTAAATGCCAGCAGGTAATAAAATGTGTTTTGTTTCAGATATGCAGGTGGGTTTTGTTTTTTGTCGAGACCTGAGTTGTAACAATATTGTTATAACCTG
The DNA here is from genome assembly GCA_039645545.1 of Dendrolimus houi. Taxonomy (NCBI): domain Eukaryota; kingdom Metazoa; phylum Arthropoda; class Insecta; order Lepidoptera; family Lasiocampidae; genus Dendrolimus; species Dendrolimus houi. The sequence continues at coordinate 15,656,168 of CM077132.1, forward strand.
TACGCCGACAAAAGACAAATTCACACCTGCATACCTGTAGACGTTTTATTACCTTTTCGGCATTTGGACTTCTTTTGTTTACTTTGTGATTAGAAAAACAGCCCATCGTGTATTGTGATCTTTTATGGTAGTCATTAGCCAGGCGTGATTCTAGGAAATTCAGTCCACGCGGCCGAGTAGACATATTGTATTTGTACAGTATAAAGCAATACCCCAATTAAGAGATGAGGCAGTCTAGCGATAACCACAAGCGAAGTAAGACTTGTGTACATTCGGTAATCTATTTAGTGACGAACTTTGCGCGTGTTATTGAATCGTGGATTACGTTTGGACTGGTTGTGTTCAATTATATTTGTACCTGTGTTATACGCGTTTGTATAGTTCTAATAAATTCTATAATTATTTCAACGGCATTTTAATTCGAATCTCGTGACTCGTAACAATATAAAAAAAACTACCGTCTGTCTATTCCGGCTAATCTCTGAAACGGCTGGACTAGCTAGCCAAAATCCGTAAAACAATTAATTAATCTTCGAATAAATGTTAACAATTACTAAGAACAAATACATTTCAAGAATCAAGATCAAAGGTTAGAAGTTCATAGCTAAAACGTTGACCCACGACATGTTAGTCGTGAGAACGTAACTGTCGGTCTACTTATTTGTTACACGATCATTTGCACGAGTGAGATTAATCTATTATATTGATTGTTTTATCACGATTTAATTACATGATTAAAGTTACTACGGCAATCAGTTTTAATTATTCCTGGTGATGAATAGGAATTTCTCATGCATAGTACATACAATGTATTTAAATCTTTTTATTGTATCATTCTAAGATATTTTGACAAATTTTTTATTGATTACAGCGGGTGAATTGCGATTTTGTACGATGGGATAGATAGAAGATAGTATTGATGGGAAAGAGAAGATGGGATAGAAGACATGAAAGAAGAGGGATAAGATTGTTAAAATGAGGTGGCTTTGTTACTTGGCACTGGCACCTCAGATGTCATGATATTGTTACGAGTGCGGGACTCGAATTAAAATGCCGTTAACATTACTATAGAATTTATTTAGAACTATACAAACACGTATAACATAGGTACAAATATAACTGAACACAACCAGTACAAACGTAATGCATGATTCAATAACACGCGCAAAGTTCGTCACTATATAGATTATCGAATGTACACACGTCTTGCCACGCTTATGGTTATCGCTTGACTGTCAATCTCTCCATTGCGGCATTGCTTTATAATGCACGATGCAATATGTCTACCTGGCAAGCGTCGACACAATTTCCCAGAAATTGTAATCCGCACACCTGCCTAATTATGTCTGCGAACGGCCATAAAGAGTACAATAGGCTGCTCTCCACAACAACCAATAAATAAGTAAACAAAAGAAGACGGTCATAAAAGCGCTTCAATGTTATTGGCTCAAACACCGACGATGGGTAATAAATGTGCTTTGTTTACAAATATGCAGGCTCAATTGTAACAATATATTTAATTACTTTTTGACACCACCTTTTCTTAATTATTTTCTTTTCTTGTCAATTCTATCGTCTAATTTTAAAATATTAAGTTTATTAAATGCCTTTATATCCATCATGTTGCTCATTTCTAATTCTTCAAACACTCGACCACTGCCTATCCCAAAATTCTACAAGGATAGAAGGGTTGAGATAAAGGAAACGGAAGATCACCATTCGAAATATGTCTAGCTCAATGCTAAGCATTCGCATTGACTCACTCGCCATTCGAAATACGATTAGCTCAATATTTAGCATTCTCATTCACTCACTCACCATTGGACATACGATTAGTTCAATGGTAAGCCTTCTCATTCACTCACTCACCATTCGAAATACGAATAACTCAATGCTAAATATTCTCACTCACTCACTCACCATTCGAAATACGAATAACTCAATGCTAAATATTCTCACTCACTCACTCACCGTTCGAAATACGATTAGCTCAATGCTAAGCATTCTCATTCACTCACTCGCCATTCAAAATACGATTAGCGCAATGCTAAGCATTCTAATTAACTCACTCACCATTCAAAATATGATTAGCTTAATGCTAAGCATCCTCATTCACTCGCTCCCATTCGAAATACGATTAGCTCAATGCTAAGCATTCTCATTCACTCACTCGCCATTCAAAATACAATTAGCGCAATGCTAAGCATCCTCATTCGCTCGCTCACATTCATAATACGATTAGCGGAATGCTAATCATCCTCATTCACTCGCTCACATTTGAAATACAATTAGCTCAATGTTAAGCATTCTTATTCACTCACTCACCGTTCAAAATATAATTAGCGCAATGCTAAGCATCCTCATTCACACCCTCACATTCGAAATACGATTAGCTCAATGCTAAGCATTCTCATTCACTCACTCGCCATTCAAAATACAATTAGCGCAATACTAAGCATCCTCATTCACTCGCTCACATTCAAAATACGATTAGCGCAATGCTAAGCATCGTCATTCACTCACTCGCCATTCAAAATACAATTAGCGCAATGCTAAGCATCCTCATTCACTCACTCGCCATTCAAAATACGATTAGCGCAATGCTAAGCATTCTAATTAACTCACTCGCCATTCACAATACGATTAGCTTAATGCTAAGCATTGTCATTCACTAACTCGTCATTCAAAATGCGATTAGCGCAATGCTAAGTATTCTCATTCACTCACTCACCATTCAAAATATGATTAGTGCAATGCTAAGCATCCTTATTCACTCGCTCACATTCGAAATACGATTAGCTCAATGCTAAGCATTCTCATTCACTCACTCGCCATTCAAAATACAATTAGCGCAATGCTAAGCATCCTCATTCACTCGCTCACATTCATAATACGATTAGCGCAATGCTAATCATCTTCATTCACTCGCTCACATTCTAAATACGATTAGCTCAATGTTAAGCATTCTCATTCACTCACTCACCATTCAAAATATAATTAGCGCAATGCTAAGCATCCTCATTCACTCGCTCACATTCAAAATACGATTAGCTCAATGCTAAGCATTCTCATTCACTCACTCGCCATTCAAATACAATTAGCGCAATGCTAAGCATCCTCATTCACTCGCTCACATTCAAAATACGATTAGCGCAATGCTAAGTATTCTAATTAACTCACTCACCATTCACAATACGATTAGCTCAATGCTAAGCATTCTCATTCACTCACTCGCCATTCAAAATACGATTAGCGCAATGCTAAGTATTCTAATTAACTCACTCACCATTCACAATACGATTAGCTCAATGCTAAGCATTCTCATTCACTCACTCGCCATTCAGAATACGATTAGCGCAATGCTAAGCATTCTAATTAACTCACTCACCATTCACAATACGATTAGCTCAATGCTAAGCATTCTCACTCACCACGCCACCATGCATTCCATGCCGATACCTTATGAGAGCGTGGTATCACAACGATCGAGCGGGCCTTAAGTGCTGTAATCAAGATACCAATTCCAGCAAGTCTATCACGTCAACATTCGAATAATATAATTTTATTTTTGTACATTTGAATTTAAAGTACGTATAGAATACGTACTTTAGTTTTTATGGGTCTGTTTAGTTTTTTAGAGTTCTCCAGCCCAGTGGATTAAATAAAACCTTTATAGTTTCCTTAGGTAAATCAGTCCGTTTATTTATGTAAATGTTATAGCAATTTCACTTTAAGCATATTGGCACTGTATCAGTAAAGATATATGTCTATCTGATAGATAACTCTATAGTTCACCATTACAGAGTACTTGTAACATCTAACTTTGAAAACCTCCTAAAACTTACATTTCAGAGGCACTATAACAAGCCGTTCTTCAGTTTTATTAATATTCAAAAATTATAATTGTAATAATAAATAATCAACAAACATACACATTGTATTCCAGTGAGCTAGGCCGCAAAATCTTAACGCACTCAACCACAGAGATCATCTGAAAAAGCACCTGTTAAGTTTGCCAATTTTTTTCTGATTAATATAATACTGATAATACTAATAACATTTTGTCTAAAACTGTCTTTTGTATCAAAACGCGAGAGACCATCTAGTCGTATTTGTCGGCTGATATTCCTAGTATATATACTTCTTCTATACTTTTATAAAATAAATAACCAAAATTAATAATCACCCCAATCTGTGTGCGGATTGTGGTCCATGAAAGCATAAAACTCAGCTGGACACGCGACAATTCTAATAAATTTGCGAATATTTATGCGAAATTGCGGTAAGGTTAACGATTTGCATACAATTATTATGTTAGGACTTCCTGTAGAAAGCAGCTCTTCAAAACCTAATCGAATGGAACCAGTTTTTAAGTTAATAAAATATTATTACATATATCTATAATTTCCTAACAGATTATAGCCACTCGATGTATGACACCCACTCGTCCAACGGTCAATCAATATTTCTTATGATAAAGCTTTTGATATCGATCTTTTAATTTATTATGATTATGAGCAACATAAAACATATTGTTACGAGTTGCAGGGCTCGAATTAAAATGCTGTTGGAATTATTTATAGAATTTATTAGAACTTATACAAACACGTATAACACAGATACAATATAACTGTACACAACCAGTTCAAACGTAATGCACGATTCAATCACACGCGCAAATTCCGTCACTAACGTCTTGCTTCGCTTGTGGCTATCGCTAGACTGACGATCTCTCCACTGCACCGATACAATATGGCTGCCCGACCGCGTAGACTGAATTTCTTAGAATCAGTTCGACACACCTGGCTAATGACTGCCATAAAAGGTTACAATACACAACGGGCTGTTTTCTAATTACAAATTTTAAACACAAAGTAAACAAAAGAAGTCCAAATGCGGAAAGATAATAAAGTGTGCTTTTATGGTATGCAGGTGTGAATCTACTTTTGTCGGCACTAGGTCGTAACAATATAAATCTGCCCATTTCAGCAACACTCCAACCAAAATAAATAATGAACAATTTATTTGTGATATTCCCCCTAGCTAACTGAATTATCTGAATCCACTTGTATCGAATTTCTATATCTTACTATACAATAATTTGCTTTTTTACGTATTGGTTAAAACTTGACACATTGATAATTTTACTGCAATGGTAAAGTCTTATATACAGCTTTAAATTACGTAGATCTATTTTAATCCCTGAAACAATTAGCTTAGACATACCTATACATAATAGATATCGTTATGTGTAACGACTAGGTATTTATGTAATGTTATTGACTTACTTCCGATATGGTCGAAGCCTTTCGAAAACCTTTCTAGGTTGAATCGTCGATATATCCTCATTTAGTCATTCATGTTGCTCAATATAGTGACGAATGACGTGAGTTCGAATGTTGACCGGGAACCATGCACTGCTTAGACAATTTTTCTAACCTAATGTGCATATTATTATATTTACCACTTATCATCCATGGAGAAAAACATCGTGAGGAAATCTGCACATCTAGATAACCGACGTGCGAAACCCGGAAATCTACCTTAAGCAAGCGTGGTGGGTACCTATCGAAGTATCTATTAAATAAATAAAAAATAATTAATTAAAAAAATCTGAATTATCAATCATCAATTACATTTGTCAATTTTTATTTTTGTATCAATTTCAATACTGACTGTTTATGACTTTTGGACTTTGTAACAATAGGCAGGCCTCCTAAAGGCCGCTCTTTTAAACGCCTTTCAGAAAATGTTGTTATTAACATGTCAAAGTGTATTTGCGTAACGATATTAACTTTACATAGTGTAAAACAAAGTCGCTTTCCGCGTCTGCCTGTCTGTGTGTCTGCATATCCGTCGACTCCTTTTAAACCACGCAACGGATTTCGAAGCGAGTTTACCATCAGTTATATAATTTATAACTCAAGGTTTATATAATTAAATATATATATATATATATATATATGTGTGTGTGTGTGTGTGTGTGTATAATATGTATGTATATATAATGTGTATACTATATACTAGCTGAACCGGCAAACTTAGTACCGCCTCAGAATCAATTTTTTCATATTTACTCACCTTTTAAACCTTCCCTGGACTTCCACAAATAATTCAAAACCAAAATTAATTAGCCAAATCAGTCCAGCCGTTCTCGAGTTCTAGCGAGACTAACAAACAGCAATTGATCTTTATTTGTTTTATTTATATATATAAGGTTTGGGAAAAAGTTTCTTCTCATTTTATATAAAAATTCAAAAGGTTTTTTATAAAGTTTATTTACATTTGACTAAAGTATGTAGGTGCCATTTTGTTGGATAACTTTTTGCCATCTTGTAGGTAGGGACGTGATCCCAATGCTATAAAAATTTTGGGGCTTCTGATCAAAAAACTGCGACAAGTGGTTTTGGCAGTCCTCTCGTGATGTTAACCTGACACTGCCTAAAGAATTCTGCAGAGACCGAAAGAGGTGAAAATCTGAAGGTGCAAGGTCAGGACTATACGGCGGATGCATTAACACCTCCCAGCCAAACTCTCGTAATTTTTACTGAGTGGCTAAAGATGTGTGAGGTCTAGCGTTATCATGGTGAAAAACCACACACCTTCTATTGATTCATTCCGGCCGCTTTCTCTCAACTTTTTGCTTTAATCTCATCAGTTGTTCGCAGTACAGTTCAGAATCGATGGTCCTGCCTGGCGGTAACAGCTCATAATGAATAATGGCCTTCCAATCCCACCATACACACAGCATCACCTTGTTGCGAATTAACCCGGGTTTCGCCACAGTCTGTGAAGCCTGACCGGCCTTTGACCACGATCTTTTTCGCACGTTCTTGTCGTACGTGATCCACTTTTCATCACCAGTTATCAGCTTTTTCAAAAATGGTTCGGTTTCATTACGTCGTAATAAAGAATCACAAATGAGTACACGGTTCATTAGGTTTCTTTCAGTGAGCTCATGAGGCACCCAAATATCGAGCTTTTTTGTGTACCCAGCTTTTTTCAAATGCGCCAAAACCGTTTTGTGGTCAATTCCCAGTTCTCCATCTACATCGTAACTACTAAAATGCCGATCTTGCTCCACTTTTTCAAAAATGGCATCAACTTTGTCCGTAACAGGGCGACCAGAGCGACGTGCATCATTGATATCAAAATTTCGGGATTGAAAACGGTTAAACCAAATTTGCGCTACTCTCACAGATACTGCATTAGGTCCATAAACATCACAAATATTTGCGCGGTCTTACCTTTTTTGTAGTAAAATTTTAAAATGTATCCAATTTCTTCATTAGATTCACTCATTTTAACAATAAGAAAAACAAATGAAAATCACACGTTTTCCTAATTTGAATTTGGAATTATCTTCTTTAAAATTAAAACTTTTTAATGATACCAAAACCAGCCAGATACAAATGGTATAGCCAAAGAGATCTTATTACAAGTTCATACATACTATATGCGAAAAGACTTTTTCCCCAACCTATTATATATATATATATATATATATATATATATATATATACTATAAAATCTAATAGTTTTCATGTAAGTAAAATAGAGCTACCAACTTTAGTATGGAATAAATCATCCTGTCAAATTTTACCTAATAGGGTAGGCCTATTGTTGGCACTAGACACAATAATTAGCATTCAGTCAATTTATTGAAGATGTGATGAAATTGCCACATGTTTTATTTTGTAGCCGTACAATATATTATTATAAGGCTACAAAATAAAAGAATATTAAGATTTCTTAATGTTTTGAATAAATTAACAAGGCTCCAATCACTGGTGGGCCGACAAGGGAATGGTTTCCCTTGTTATTTTTTATATAAATAACCTTAACAAACGGATATGAAGATTGTTTAAACGTTACGTTTTTCCATAATAGGTTTGTAACCCCAAAACATCAATAAATACCTGCGTTCTACTTACAATTAATAAAATACAAGTTTCGATTACATCATTAAAACGTTTTTTGAGAACGAATTAGTATTAAAATTTGAGAATGTGGTTCCTATAATCATTTTTAATGTGTGTTACATCTGACGTCAACAATGGCACTAAAGGCGTTTTTCTCAAAGCACGACATTAAGTTGGTCACTCGTGGTCCGTTCGCTTAGTTTTCGTTCTTTTTTTCCGGACATTCCACTTTTACTATCACTTGGAACCATCGCCTACAGTCGCGTACGGGCAGGTAGCATTCTGAATCATTTCTAAAGAATTACTCTTATTACGTCACACAATTGAGTTATTTTTAGAAAATAATACATTATTTAGAACGTTTCTGCTTGCAATGCATTTGATATTGTTACGATTTATTGCATAGTATGATAAGTATTAAGAAACTTTAATATGCCTTTTAGCACAGTTTACAATGCCAAGTAAGCATTAAATAATGTGTGGCTTTTTTAGTCAAAGATTAGAGCCTCTTTGAAACGTAAGACTTTATTTTAAATAGAGTTGTTTGTTCACAGATTTTCCAAAAATGGCATTCTGGTGTAGATTTGGGTATATATAAAAGGATGAAAAGCATGTAACGAAAATGTTAAAATGGATAACTTATCTAACTTTTTATTCGTGCAGGAACGGATAAAGAATACAATTTCCTTTGGCCGGGCGGCCTTTGGTAAGAGGCGGCAAAACAACCCACAGTCAGGTGGTAGGGTATTTGCCCGTTTGGATGGCTACCACCCCGGTCTAGAGTATGCCACCATAATACCTTGAGTTATGTGCCGGCATTAGTGGCCAAGTTTCAGTATCCCTTAAGAGAGCAGCAGCGCATTTATAAATGCGCTTTATTTATTTTGCAAATATCCATAAACGACGGTAAACACTTTCCATCAGGTGGGCCGTCTGTCTATCTACTGAATTCATGCTATAAAAAAATTATCGATATTAAAGTAATAGTGACAATCTTTATCTATGACAGAGGAATAGATTAATATGGTTTTAAAAGAGTTCACTTTTTGCTGAAATAGCTACGGAAGTCTAAACAATCTTTGCAACTACAGTCTTGCCGTGACATTATAGTTAGGCCGATTTTATGCAAGTTTGACTGAAGGTTGAGACCTGTATTTTATAATAAAACTCAAAATCAAATCTAAATTCAAAAATAATCTAAAAAATACACAAAACATGTTTGAGACACTTTTTTGATTGCACGCGGTATAGTCTCATGTGCAAAATACGTGCCTATGAATGTCGATAACTTTAAACCATGCAACCGTCTAGACTAGACCACTCTCTTTAAATTTAATACCACCAATTCTATATCAAAATACAAAGTAAAAAAAAGAAAAGACGAGACACGTGTTAGAATTATTACTTAAGATTTTAAAAAGCTTTTAAAATCATGACCATTCCCAAACAGTTTTTTTAATAGCTTTGTGTTACATAAGAATGCATATTTATGCTTATTCATATTCATTGTATAAACATCACCAAGTGTTACCATGAAGCAGGAAACAGAACGTAATCAATAAATAAACTACATAAATTTTGCAAAGATGATTAAAAATATTCATGGTTTTTTTAACTGCGTTCTTCTGTCTGTACATTGAATAAATACGAAGGCAAAGCGTTTTGTTTTTCAACGGTAATATTCAATTTCATTGTTACATATTATATCGCAATGGTTTACTGAGGTTTACTGAAGAAGCCACGGATAGAATATGTCTTGTTTTATAGTTTTCCTAAGAAGATAACTTTGATATTTCACATACCTCGTTTTTTTACTCAATCACACTATTTCATTATGTTTAAATGTTTTATTCAGCTAAGTTAAACCACTAGAAATTATATTTCAACTTTATGAATATTGCTTGTGTTATGGGTGATATACAACGGACCGCTCTGGGCCGATCCCAGACACCGAAACCATACTAAATAACAGAAAGTTCGTTTCCGACATTGACCATGCCAGGAATTGAACCCGGAGCCTCTGCGTTCCAGCGAATTCGGTCGACTAAGACTTAGCCCGCCCGACCACAGAGGCCGTCATCAGACGGGCCGTCTGCCTGTCTGCTGAACCCATTTAATAAAAAAAAAACATTGCAATATTCGTACATTTAGGTCAAAACCTAAGAGACATTATTATTTTAGAGTCTAAAATAATATTTAGAGCAACACTCAAGAGTATTTGCATTGCTTTAGTAGGTCTAACTATGTATACAGAACCAACAAGTTTTCAATCAAAACCAAGGAAGTTTTTTCCCATATTATAACTAGAATGATGCATCTTTATACTAATTTATTAAAGAATTCCACGACGTTATAACGATGAGACATTTTCTACTATAGTAAAGACTTTCTCATAACTAATAACCGAGTTCATATATTAGATAATCAGGTCGCGTTATTAGATAATATTGGCATAATTATGATTTATATCCGTATTTCCATCCATTCATGTCCATACAACTACATAAATGTTAATGTATAAGTTCAATAGTTCACGAACTCGCGTCCCAAATTCAAAAGGACGCAGGAACGTATCCTGACCGAAAAAGCATGCACAACTTTGGTAATTTAGCCACATTCCAGAACAATACGCACAACATCTTCTATTTTATTACAGTGCTCACGATGTGGGGTAGATCTTCGCCCTGTCATGTGATAGAACTTGTTAACTGGAATGTGGCCAGACTTTATCCTAAAAGCTGCAACCATAACTGACCGTTAGTTTTTTTGTTTTGTTGGTTACATGTCATTTATATCGTTCATTACGTAATACTAACATGTTTTTCGAAAAAATTCCCGTGGAATATCGACCCGGAATGTAACTTGTACACGTGCCTCGTGGAAAGCACTAGCTTAGAATAATAGTAGTAAACTTGTTATTATAACTGAACAATTTATTTACTGTTTAATTTCACGCATAACTACTATAAAAGGTGTGCTCTATTCACAAAAGAGAAAATTAATAAGAACACTAAATAAAACGCTTCATTTACTTTGTAGGCCAAATGGCAACTAAAATTGTAATGCGAAAATTTATTTCCGGGTAATTTGCAGCCTTTTGAAACTGAGTAATATTTTAAAACCAGGTATTGTTTTTATTATTTTGGTTGAAAAAACTATTTCTTTGGCTTGATTATTCGTAGAATTGTTTTATTTTTCATGATCTAAAACTACTGTTTCACTCTACTTCACCCAGATAAATTTCCCTTCAGTTTTCATTAGAAATTCTTGGTAGGAAAAAAAATTCAAAGAATATCGTTAATTCCGGAAGAATTCGGGAAGTAATCATGGGAAATTTTAATTTTATCGGAATAAAATATTTCCAATCGATTCATGCGTAATGCCGTAAATAGTGAGCAAATAAATATCAAAACAAACCCAATTTAAGTCTGTGGTAACTGGCTAAATTATATTATGTCCCTTACTTACCTTTTCGTCTCAAAGATCACTTCCACTGTTTTACTAATACTTTTAAAGTAGGTAAAGAAGTTTGGTGAGTGGAGAACCTAACTGCCCATAAGATCAGGAGACAAGATCCTCTGCATATTTTATATAGGGTAAACTATAACTGTAATTATTTATTGGCATACGTTTCTAGTATTGTGGAGAACAGCTTATTGTTATATTGTACTCGTTTACAGCCACTTGCAGGCATCATTAGCCAGGTGTTACGGATTAAGTACAAGCTGATTCTAGGAAATTATGTCGACGATACAATACGGGCACATTTGTATTTGTGCGGTATAAAACGATGGCCTGAGTTGAGAGGGAGGCAGTTGAGCGAGAACCACGATCAAGGCGTGACATGTGTACATTCGGGAATCTAATATTGACGAACTTTGCACGCTTTATTGAATTACGACCTTCTGTATTACGTTTGGATTTGTTGTGTTCGGTTATATTTGTACCTGTGTTATACGTGTTTGTATAGTTCTAATAAAGTCTATAATAATTCCAACGGCATTTTAATTCGAGTCTCGCGACTCGTAACAATATATATGAGTTCAGTAAATACTTCCATATGCATTTAGTCAAAAGCTGTTATTTTGACATTACAAACAGCCACTTCAGTTTTATTTATCTGTATAGTATAATAGATGGGAATTCAATAAAGTAACCGAAAAAAAAACTACCAACAAGAAACTATTTACATATACATATTTAATTTATCTATCTAAAATCTATCTATTTAAAGAGCTATCACTTTCAAGAACCTCGAATGACTCAATAAGTAACTGAAACTAAATGAGTTTGGTGTGTTTCGACTAATACAAGTAGTAGTACTAAAAAAAGGTTTTTATTAAATCCAATAAGCCGACAAACGGGTTCAATTACTTTTTTATTAGTATAATTAAGTGTTTAAATCAATATTATATCCTTTACAATTACTCAGTCGTTATATAAATATATTAAATCGGAATAAAAAATCTTCTTATTTATAAGTTAAACTTTCTTTATAATTGTTAAAAGTTACAGAAAATGACCACCATTTACATTAATACATAATGTACAATTGTATGTATTGTATTGTATTTCAAATATTCTTTAACCATTAGAATGCTACATTATCCCGGATTAATATAGGCTATATATATATATTACTAGAAAAAATTAGCGACCCCTCCTAAAACTTCCGTAATGTAAGTCAAGCTGTAAAAAAATAGTGTTTGAGTGGATCCGGGAATGGCTTAGATACACAATTAAACCCGGTAGGTGGCGCTGGAATTGGGTTCTAGATTTTTATTTTTTCAGAGAAGAGCAACGTTTGCTGAAGCCGCTAGTACGTAAATAAAACAAAACTATTAGGGATAATACTTTCAATTTATAAGCATAAACAAGAAAATGTTAACAAAAGTCTCAAATTATTTACCAATAAACAGATTGCGTGTTCTTTGACGGTGTTTAAGGTTTTGAAGACATTTTAGAAGACAGCTGGTCCAACATAGCCTGGGTATACGTAGCGACCAGCAACGCCGTTCACGACTGTCGGTCCAGCAACCAAGGTCTGAAAATAAATACATATTTAAAATTTTCCATGATTTCCAAAATACACACAATAAAAATGACCTAGACTACCTGCGACACTCAGAGTCGGCTAATTATAATTATATTCATTATGGCTTAAATAGCAACGAAATAATTTCTTTTATTTTACTATTTTCTTAATTTCTATGATACATTTAACGCCTATTAGTAACATATATCAATAGAATCAAAATGTGAACATTGCAATAATTTACAAAAATGTCAATTCTATTTGAATTTAAAGATATATTTTAGTTGATCGTACTTAAAACTACGGTAATTTTCCTAAGTATAATTTAAAGGCCTGACATAAAAATTAACGTATATTTATTTAGATTTCATTTTCTTTATTACTTATTCATATTCATATCATCTGAAACCTGCAAGATATGGAAATAAGGCATACAGCAAAATTTATGATAAATCTGTTTTAATCCCTTAAATTTTATTTAAAATCCGTTAAGCTGTTTTGGACGCTCATTCACGCTATCAAACTGACGAACAAAAATTCTAAAAATGTTAGGCATCGCTAAATAGCAGTTCCCAATTTCGTATTTACTTTGAATATACAGACAGACATTTATAAATTATTATTATAAATTATACATAGATGGAAGTTCCCAGTACGGCTCCTAGCTGTTTTGCCGCCGTAGGCAAACTCGAAAAATACCGCCCACACCGAAGCTTAAGAAAACTTCGTTAACCAGAAAAATTATATATAATTGAATTAAGGCATTTAAATTAATTAATACAGATTTTTTATTGAAAAACGAATTTTATATTTGGGGTAGTCTGGAAGGGATCGCTTTTTAGCGATAAGACCGCTAACTAGACATAATTTTAGTCTATAAGTTCATTTTTGTATTGGTTTATAATAAAGTGTTATCTATAATAAAACTACGTTTTAACGGTTTTAAGCGCGGTAATTTATTTGATTTTTGTTATTCCGACGTTTCGGCCACTTTTCAGTGGCCGTGATCACGGAAGACAAAGATGTCAAGTGTCAACGAGTATTGTTAAATAAAACTGAATGCTATATAAAACTTTAACAATACTCGTTGACACTTGACATCTTTGTCTTCCGTGATCACGGTCACTGAAAGTGGCCGAAACGTCGGAATAACAAAAATCAAATAAAATTACCGCGCTTAAATCCGTTAAAACGTAGTTTTATTATGTATACAAGTCGCGAAAACTTAAGAAAATATTAAGTGTTATCTATCTATCTATCTCCTTTTTTTTTTGGCTTTAGTAGTTCAAGCGTTTTTGTAGACATTTTTGCAGGCATTTTTGCCGACCCTAAATTTTGCCGCCCTAGGCACTCAGAAAGGAATCGATCTCATAATTTTGGTGATTGTAATATGAAATTCTATTCTAATAGGATACATACACTGGCGGGATAAGGCGCGACTGCGGCTGCAGCGTAGCCTGGGAAGGCAGCGATGATTTGCGGAGCGGCAGCGGCCATCGCTACGCACACAACCAGGAGAATTACCTGAACAAAACAAATAGACAATAAACATTTACCTTCCAAAGTTTAACTTTAGGGTTGCTATTTTTAAACAATGTGATGTTTGAATCATAAAGTTATTCGTAACTCTATTCTTTTAGGTTTTTAAGCATACGATTACAATTATATTTGTGTGCACTTTTTAATCCGTTTCCTTGTAGGTTATATCACAAAGCGGCAATGTCACCCCTAATAAGGTAACAATTTATAAATAAAAAATAAATTAGGAACAACCTTTATATGCTGGGCAAGCGAAAAAGAATAATTTTCAGGAACACTGGAGGTAATATAATTTGTAAATTGACAAATATAAAATAAAACACTGAACCGATGTCACTTCTCTGATGAAAGAATAGATTACTTTATTATATATCAATAAGAGAAAAATGATAAAATTACTGTATTCTGTAAAGACTATTACCAAGTGGCGGAACTAAACTTCAAGTATAAACCGTTATATTATACATATAGGTAACTAAAAACGATTTTTTTTTCAAATATTACTTAGGTATAGTTTAACTTCAATATATCACAACTTTATAATCAAAGGTGGGATATAAATAAGTTTATTTATCAGATATATCAAACAAAAAAATGGATAAAGAAGTCACATTTTTAATCAAAACTTATCAATTTATCTTAGGATATCGTCAAACGATTACTTACGAAGTATTTCATTTTGATTTTGTGCTGGTATAGATCTCACTAGAACTGCTTTAAAGCCTTCTTAGAGCAAACTATGTAGTTCTGCGGAAGACATACAGTTTATATAGGACCTTAGAAGGTCGTCAACAATTGATGTAGGTATCCCTACGGGCCTAGACCCTGTTAAGGTCAAACATATTTGAATACCTAATGAAAAGAGTAGAAGTGGTAAATATTCGCTCTAGATAAGGGAAGCATAATTTAGTAGTTCAACTGGTCTATATTGCAATAAAATATGCATTAAAATAGAGTTAATGTCAACATATTACATGTTCACTGACAAAGATCATATCATACGCTGTTAATCTAATTAATAGTGTCAACACGTACCTTATAGGTAAAGTGAATAACTTGACTGTTTGCTGTTTATTTATAGATATCATTATTTCACATATTTAAGACGTTCCATCGATTTTTCAATTACCTGCTAGTTATTTTTTATATGACTTTTTTTCAATAATAACAACGAGAAACAACAATAGACGAATGAGCTATGGCGCTTATAGTCATATGGAATTTCATTTCAGATTTGAGAGTTATGCTGATATTAGACGGATCAACGAAATTGAAACAATTTGGTTGAAATGTACAGAACTGAAAGGCCACGACAGTATTCAAAGACGTTTTATGATTCAAATTTATGTTTACGTAGGTCTTAATGGTTGATTTATCGAAATTGAAAGACAGAAGTGAATCGTCTACTATCAGTTTTAGGTATTTTTTATTAGACGGTTGTCATTTCTAGCAGGTACCTAATCTTCTTCCCCGTTTAGTCATAGTTATTCACGTCAGCTCTTATACGCACTATGCGGGTAGCCCGCAGTCAGCCAGCGACAAAATGTATTATGTAAAAAATATGTCTTTACGCATTACGCTACGGCTGCCGGAAAACTGGTTTGGTCGCTTGAAACTCTGCGTCCTTTACCAGATATCAATTAGCGGCCAGCTGGACGATTGCTGTACGCACTATGCAGTTTAGTATGCAGCTGGTATTCCACCGCGTGTTGCGGTTACGATTACGACTGTCGCAATCCGGCTAGACGCATACTCAACCGGCACACTGTGGTCCAGCGTCGAAGTGGCCATGTAGTCGAGATGGCGCTTACCAGCCGGGTTTTATCTAGCCTTCGTGGGCCACCTACAAGTCTGGCTTACGAGATTTACTCCAAGCCAGGCGGAAGGCAAGGTACGTGTTTGAGCCGTCAGACAGGGACCCGGCTCTTGCTTTTGCGACCTTCATATAAAATAGATAATACATACATTCTTAGAGAGAAATGAAACATAATGCACCCAGACTCTTCTGTCCCAATACGACCCTGCTGCGGTAAGCCGGATTGCCGACCGGACTACGGCTAACCGCATAGTGCCTATGAAACCCTGTTTATATCAGTGGTTCCCAAACTTATTTTGTATACTGCCCACTTTGAGAATGAATTATTTTTTAGCGCTCCTATTTTTCACCTACTTAAAAACCACGATAACGTCAAATTAAATTAATTGATTATTGTGAGCTATATTAGCGGAGATTAAACATTCATTCTAAACTTTTACTATAGCCCGCAAGAGTTAACTTGAGACCTAAGCGCAGTAGGTAGTACACAACGGCGCTGGGGTCTCAAGATAACTCTTACGGGCTACACCTGCCAATGAGAATAATTATTGAAACGGATTTCTGGGTCTCTTACCGCCCCCCTTTAGGCCTGCAGCGCCCACAAGGAGGCGTTATCGCCCACTTTGGGAAAGGATGGTTTATACTCTTGTAAATGTACTGATTTAAGTGAAATGTTGATCCATATGAGATGAACATAATAACTTTGCATGCCGGAAATGCAATAATGTCAGCAATTCCCGAAGTTAATTCGGGCGATGCGGAGTGAAAGCCTAGCCAGATATAAAACCAACCTCGAAGCTATATGTCTAGTTCGATTACACAAAACACTAAATTAAAATACAACTAACATTTTTCTAAACATTCAAAATCAACACCGTAACACATAACCGTAAATGTTAATGTCAATTATCAATTAAGTCGCTACCAAACCAGTATTTCATGACTTATCCAATCAGACAGCGTATTGTATAAAGTCGTATTTTTAATAACCAATTGATCTCAATACCTGATTACCTTTATGTAATAATTAAACTAGATTTCTAGACCGAGCCGTGGGCGTTCCTTATAATTTAGTCATACAGAAACTGTTTCTAAACGATTATAGCTAAGCTATTGATGGGAATGCGTTAAATATTGATAGCGTTTTAATTTAATAATGATATTCAATATTAATACTTGTAGTTTGCACTTACCATACAATAAACATTCCTGCAATGCAAGTTTCTTACATGTCTTAGATATATTCACATTAATAATTTCCTACATCTATTGTTTGATTTAAATGTTTTGAAATGGTTAATTTTAATATATTTGATTATGGTATACTCCACGTAGGGATCTTAAGCCGTTGGCGGAATATGTTTCGCCTGCCGCCACCTCCTAAGGTACATTGAGAGGTCACACTCCTTCATTTGTCTGATAATTCAATGTTTTTTCTTATCTCCTGTCCTTACAATGTAACATTAAAACTAATAATTTCTTTCTTAATATGAATTTAAATATTTTTTGGATTTATTATAATAATAATAATGAGGAGGTTCCTGTCTTTGGAGGCTTAACCACTGCTAGCTTGGATCCTAGGCCCCACTGTCGACGGAAATTTTAAAATGTGAAAAAATATTTTTTTGTAAGATTTATAAGAGAAATGTAAAAAATTTGGAAACGAATGAACATGCGGATAAAAATAAAAGTTTTTATTTCAGGTAACAGACCCATAGTGATTTACAACATGGGAAGATAATAAAATAAAATCAAAACTATACATTAACAAAATAATGAATAGCGTCATGTCTTATTCTGATTTAGGTGAACCACAGGTTCTTTCAGACTTTGCGATAAAAATTTCAAAATATTATTTTAGATTATTACTGACATTACTGATAGGTATAATTTTGTTTACAAAAATACAATTTTGGCACTCATATGTCAGCACGCTTGCATGCCAATTTAGACCTCACAATTTAATAACTAGGTATATTATATTATGTTAATTATGTATTACGATCTATTCTGTCGTCCAAGTAAAAAAAACAAAGGCTGTTTTTATTTATTTTCCGTGTTAAGTTTTGATAAAACAAGAAGTCGCTTACTTTAGCACACAAGTGGTTTCTCAGCATCGAGCCGTATATGCTCGTCCATGTTGCCAGGGTCAAGGGGCTCGACGGCATCAGCTCGATAGACGGCGTTCTCTATCCACACCGCGATGCGGTCCGAGATGGCTACCATGAAACGCGCGAGGCGGCCAGGGTGAGTGCGGGAAGGTTTCGGTTCACCTGAACGAATGGCAATTTCATAAATAGTAATTCATACGTTTTTGGCGATAACTTGCAAAGGTGATGTATTCCTCTGCAGATTTGTTTAGAAAAACGTTTAATCTGGATAAAAACGTAAAGATGTAACATATTGACATTTATAAACAAGAATTATGTTTATGTGGCAATTTTTAATTATGTAAATATTCACTGAAATGTGACTTTTCAGGTTGCCTCAAGAACTCTCTAATTTAGCATCGGCCAAAAATCTACTAACAGAGAAATGTGAGGCTGGGGCTTATAAAGATCTTTAGCCTCGTGCCTATTTATTTAAGATTATTCAAAAACTTGAATAGGTGGTCATCAATACTAGACCCCACTAGCTAGATTTACAAACCAAGCTTGGCCATATTAATAAAAACTTTAGTTCAAATCATGGCAGAGAGTATTTTTCACTTAGGAAAATTTGTGACCTAATAATATACATAATACTGTTACAAATACCAAGTGCTGATAAAATAAAATACCGTGAGGACACCAACAGATTGACGTAACCGAGGTGTGAATCCCGCCAATTTGTAGGTATTGAATAAACATGGCGTGTTCATCCCGAAATAAAAAATCTCTATCTCAGCAATGAGATAGGTATTAACGGACAGATATCATGTAATTTGGGCAAGCAAGTAAGGCACTGGTATAAATTGTCTAGTACGCGGTGTGCAATTTTCATAAACACTGGGAAGATTGTTAAACAACAGTTTTAAAATTACATTCCACGCATAAATTTTAGTTTCGTAACCTGCAACTACAGAAATTAGCAAATTTTCGTATTTATACATTAGTGTAGACTATAGATAACATGAAAACATCATTAAAAAAGGACTACCCAAGGATTTTAAGGACTAACCTAATATTTCTGCAACTCGCTCCAAGACAACGTCGGCGATGCTTCTCAATCTATTAGACACCAACATTTCTTTTTGACCCTTAGCTATGTAGTCACACAAACGATACGCCACCTAAATGTAACAGCAGTATCTACTTGAAATATAAGTTGAATATTTGTTCATCGACGGCCGAGTTGAATGCCACAAAAGAATATACTTTTTTCGAAATGTACTGCAGTTTATGAATATGTATGGGGTAGTATGGAGAGCCCAAACTAATCTAATATACCCAACAAAATACCCTGGTAGTCCACTTTTCGCCATTGGATCGGGACGCATTGCCAAAGCCGCAACAGTGATATACTTCATATCAAACACGAATTTTAAATCACAGTAAGAGTTTTTGGCAGGAGCTTGAAGATAGATATTTTGCCTTGCAATTTTATTTTTCAAAAATATTCATTACAAACAAACAATAGTCGTAAGACATGTATAGCAAAATTTTTGCTCGTGTTGTAAAAATCTTTACGGTTTAGTTGTATAATTGATTCTTCGAGCAGCCACAACAACCTCCCCCTTCACAACACATCCGTGCAGGAATGGAGAAAGAATAGAATTTCCTGCGGCCGGGCGGCCTGTCGTAAGAAGCGACAAAACAACCCACAGGTAGGTGGTAGGGCATTTACCCGATTGGATGGCTACCACCCCTGGTCTAAAGTAAGAGTAAGTCTTAAGAGAGCAGTAGCGCATTTGTAGCACCTTTGGTGTTGCAAATGTCCATAAGCGATGGTAACCGCTTTCCATCAAGTGGGCCGTCTGCCTGTCAGCTAAACTCCTGCAATAAAAAAAATCCTGTGGCGTCCGTCAATCAAAGATCTACAAGTTGCTTGAAGCTTCTATTACCTGATCCAGGTTTTGCCTGCTGCCTCTTTAATTTTAGTTAACTCTTAAAACTTGAATTATCAAACTTGAACATTTAAAAAAAGGAAAAACGTAAGAGAAGATTTTAGTTATTACTTTTTATAGTTAGAATGTTTTTTATTTGACAATTATCATTATTAATATTTTTTCCATTGCATGATTATGGTTTTATTTTATCAATAACAAGGTAAGCGTCTATTACAGTGTCTTTACATCAAATGCTACTGTAATAGTCAAGACTTCAGTCTAATATTGTAGAGAAATCTACCTGAGCACTGAAATTAACCAGCCATTTCTGCCGCTGTCTCAGCTCTCTAGCCTTCTCAAAATGTTCTTTGCGGCTGACCATCCCACCTGGCCCAGACCAGTGTTTGGACGATTCGTTCAATGCTTGAAAGTATTGCTCTGTTTGCCTTTTAAGATTGAATAGATATTTATTTAAGTAAAAATACAATACTATTTACTTGTATTTTAAGAATAGTGATGCATATATTTGATTAATATATTCATCACTGTTCTTTCAATATGCTAAATTCAATACTGGCACAAGACAAAATGTAATAATTTGAGAAATTTTACTTTTAAATCTTTATAGTCAAAGGTGGTTAAAAGAGCGTGCAGATATTACTTACCAGCTTTTGCCCGCGGCTTCGCTCCGTTAATATTATCCCACGAAAACGGTACATTTTCCGAGATAAAAAGTAGCCTATCTCTGTGCCAAGTGCATATATATTATCATGAAAGGACAATGCTGCTTTGATGTAAGAAATATGTTTCAAACGTCTTAAAGCAAAAGAGGAATGGCTTATGGCAGCATATTATAGACATATAAGTGTTTCTGAGGGTGTGATTATTATCATTCCTAGTATTTTTCTTCCATGCTTACTTAAAATGACCACTTTTGGAGAATCGTACCATATTCTCATTTATAGCATCCAACAGCTTATAATGTAACAGGTTCTAAAATAATAATTTTATATATATATATATATATATATATATATATATATATATATATATATATATATATATATATATAATAATTTTTCAAATTGGCCTTCAGGTGCATATCCTAAACTGCTAAAAAGCGAAAAACACCCAAAAGAGTCTCCAGGCCGATTTTAACGAAAACTAAAGAAGTATCATTAGATTTTTGAAAAGTCAATTACCCTTGTTAGGAATCGAATCGGCTGATTTTGTAAAAATAAACACAGCCGTATTATACCGAATCATAGTGTAGCTTGTAAGGACCAATTTCTGTGAAGAAATGTCAAACAGCAAACCAAGGAAAAAGATTCTTTTGAAACAAATTGCTCTATTTTGTTTTTCTTTATTTACTTAGCTTAGTTTAGGACTTAGGATTTGGCCCTGAAGGCCCACTTAAAAAATTCAACTGTATAGTGATTTCATACTCAGGGCTAAGAAAGTAATCCTCTTCTAAGGCACTCTTAATTTTATCCCTACGTTCTGGGGGTAACACGGAACACTTTTCATCCCACAGCGAACGCAGACGACGAGCTGTGGGACGAGCTAACATCTCTACTCGCTCCATATTACGCCGTACCCGTGTGGACAGTTTGTGAGTGGAATCATCTGGTTAGGACAAGGAATGAGCCTGTTTACTTTTATTCCTTAGTTACATGTCGATACCTACCTTAATTGGCAAATTAGCCAAGTCCTATATTTTTACAGGAAAGAAAAAACTGAAAATCACAATAAACGCACTAGGTATTATCCCAATGAATAGGAAAAAGGATGGTATATCATTTTGTTAGCTATAATAACATCCTTTTACTGTGAAATTGGCAAAATCAATGCCAAAGACGTTGGAGTCAGTGCTCATCGCGAGCATTCGTCTGTAATGTAACATTTGTGATTCGATTTGGAGCATTACGTTATAATACTGCCTCCCAGACTGACGATCATTCGCCTGCAACGAAACATTTATGATTCCATTTAAAGCATTTAGTTGATTCCACAATGCCAGATGAAGCGCCGCGGTCGTTGTGTTAAAAGCCTAAAATATTACAGATTGTATCATTAAAAGTTGCATACTGTAATGCTTGGTTCTCATCCCTTACCGATGTAATGCTCGAATCTGTAATATTACAGGTTGCGCACCATAATGCTCGGTTCTCCTCGTTTACTGATATAAGGCTTGAATCTGTGACATAATATTACAGGCGAATGCTCGCAGGAAGGGAGCACCTTAAAGAGTTTACGATCAAATAACAGTACTTAGGTGTTCTAGAGTTTTTCATGATGTCTACTAGAAATAACACATTTTAAGTGTTTCCTGAAAAAATACTCAATTGAAGTAACCTGGTTTGACAAGTAAGATTTCGATGCGAGCTTTTTAAATCATTATTATGAACTATGTAGACGAAACGGGTCGAGCCAGATTTATGTTACAATATAACGGAGCCTACATACCTATAAATTTTGCCCGCGTAATAGCACATACTACGATTTATTAATACCAGACTCAGTTGTGAAAGGATGAGTCCGGTAATAACAAATCATAGTTAATATAATAATCGGAAGACAAATATGTATATCCCTTAAACAAGTTACGTCTGGGTTATGGTCCATAACCATATGGCAGTCTTATATTATCCATAACTTATGGATAATATAAGACTGCCCTAGGGCTGAACACAAAACAATAGTGAGTACATGCTTAGCTTTACTCATTGGTACGAGCACCAAACTCAGAGTTGTACGAATGGGTTAAGGGCTGTAAATTATTTTGTACAAACACACTGCGATAAGTAGTGGTTTCTGAGAAGACTAGTATATAAAGTCATAGACAGACGAACATGGCGTTATAATAAGGGTCCAGTTTTTGAAAAAAATGCTATAGAACACTAATGAATCCGGTAATAATAATATCGGTAACATGTTGTCCCTCGCCAATCATGTACGGCATTTTTTGTGGCCATGCAGGGAGTGGCGAGTCACAGTCTGCTCATTTTTTCCATGTTCCCCGAACATTGCGACGGTCGAACGCCATAGACCCCATATCCCAAATCCCTAGTTCCACTGGCAGTTCATCCTAATAGCCTGGTACATTTTGTTCTCGTTTCCTACAATAGTCCTACACTGACCGGGGCTTGTACTTGAATATTAGAAAGAAAGGTAAATAAATAAACACTCTTTGGGTATCTGCATAATGTGAACATCTCACCAGAGTTTTCATTTTTAATGATTTTTACATTCTGTTCCGATTTAGATGCCAGATCTGTTTTTGAGCCTTTAGCTTTCGATGGAGTCTTTTCGAATTTCTTCGCAGCTTTCGGCATTTTAAAGTGTTACTTTATATTTAGTTTAAAAAAACCAAATTATTCCAAAATTTAGAAAACATAATTTAAAGAAAATGACAGTTCTTTCGTCATGTCTACTAATGTCTATTTTAATTTTACGTGCTTAAAAAATTATATTAAAAATTTGATTACTGGCCAACAAAATTCACATACATATAAAGGCACAAAGGAACGCACAGCCGTACGCACATATAATACAAAGTTAAACGCATACAACCCTCGTTTAACTATAACACTTACTGAAATACGCCTTATATCAAAGAACCAAGAGGTTGTGGTAGCGAAATGGTTAAATTTCGCATCTTACTTAAGTAACATGGGATCGAATTCTATGTAAAACAATGTACAACGGAAACATGCAAGACTCACAATTTTTCTGATTATAATGTTACAATAGCCATACACTGAAGATTCACACATCGAGGTAACCGATGTATGAAACCTGCTAATGCTCCTTGAACAAGACTTGTGGGTTACAGTTCGTTCACTTGATATAGAGATACGCGTGCCCAGCCGCGGAACATTGAAACTATCAATATAAATGTACATAAATTCATATCATTTCACATAAATGTTAATTGATTCGGCATTATAGCCCGAGCTCTTGCGATACGAGTATGTGCCTTTAATAAATGAAATCGAACCCGTTTGGATAAAAAATATATAATATCACGCCGTAAACGTCCCACTACTGGACTCGGGCCTTTCTATTATTAGGGGAAAAGAAACTATACCGCGCGTTTGTCCCAGGCAAAATGGCCAGATTCGCAAAATGGCTATCTTGATGTGCTGGTTTTATCGCGATGTTTTCCTTCACCGTCAGCACATGGTAAAAAACATATTAGATCAGAAAAACTGTCTATCCTTACCAACCAGGATCCGACCCCATGTTATTTGAATGAAACGCGGGTGTTTTAGCAACAAGCTCGCAAGACTTCTTTGAAACTGTCATATCGAAGCTATAAGTTGATATTGTAGTCTGGATATGGTAATAAAATTTCATAACAAAACATAGATATCTACTATAATAAATGTACCGTAGATCGCATCATCATTTAACATCGGGTGAGAAAGCTATCAAACTCGAACCTATACCATAATAATAAAAAGAACAAACTTATAATAATATTTATTCTTTAGATAAATCCATATCTATCAATTTAGGTCGTATACAAAGCCAATTTGATAGATCTGGTATGCCATCATTGATTTGCGAGGGAGTTTCTGCTTCATCAGTTTCGTATGGAAGGTGCCACATGTCTCCTTTATTTTGAGCGCACGGTGTAAAGGTGAGCGGGGGCTGTAATGAAATAAAAACAAAAATCTCTTAATCACAATTCATAGGTTGAACACCAATGGAAACCGGACAGAGGAGTCTAGTCACGCCGCTTATGCCACGTCCCAGTAGCAGGGGTAGATCCAAGAAATGCTAACTTCACGTCATTATTATACCCCTGCCTGTCGAAGACCATGTAAAATAGATAGGAAAAAACAAAAAAGTATTAGTAGTTAGTACTTTTTTGCCGAACCTCGGGCTCTGAAGGGGGCGCTCCGGGATTTGAATGTTAGGTTGATGACGATGATCACATGGACTGATGATGTTACGGATTATTTTACATTATATATTAGATATTTGATAGCGAAAACATAATAAATAAAATTCGCTTCTAAAAAAACATTATATTAGACTTGCTCTTACAGAATTTTTTCTCAAGTGACATAAGAAACAAAGAAATGATATAACATTACATCAAATTTAAATTTTGAAAAAACACATTCTAAAAAGTTCCAACAGATGGAGGAATGAAGAAAAAATACTAATTCCTGTGGCCGAGTGATCTGTGTTGAGGCAATTAAACAACTCAAAGCCTGGTGATGACTGGCTACCACGCTCTGGTCTAAAGTACGAGTATGCTGCCATAACTACCTTGAGTTATGTTCCGGTATCAGTAGTCCTATTACCTTCCGAAGGCAGTAGCACTTTGGCAGTACCATTGGTGTTGTAAATGTCTATAGAACACGACGGTAGCCACTTTCCATCCGGGCCCTCTGCCTGTTTGCCTGCTTCAAGCAATAATAAAAAAATGTAAAAAAAAATCAAACAAAAAAAGTTTTATTAACAAAACTTTTGTAAGAGCCTCTAAAAATCTAGGATTTGGAGGCATTTTAAGTTGTATTTTTTAATGGAAGACTATAATTCCGAGTATATTTCTTTGCTAAAAAATGGATGCCAGCTACAGACGATGCCTAAATGACTGTACCACTAAGGGGGCCTAAGGCGGCTGCTTGTATAGATTCGTATTACGAATATGATAAGTCAAATCAAGTGGAACTTTATGCTATGATCTTTGATCTACCAGTATATTTAATCACGTGTCAATTTCACTAAGCGATTCTCCAAACGCAGCCGCTTTTGGCCCCCTGAACTTACCTGTATAATCAGTCCATTCCTTTTTTTAAAGTATATCATCCATTGATGCTGCCACTGCCACCTTCTGAATATGCGACTCAACTTCTCATTCTTAAGCAAAAAAGTGTGTCCTCTCAACAAATCTTTGGAAACTATATCTGTATGTGAACCACTCATAATTGCTGCTGTTATGAAGTAGGGATCATCTTGGGACCTATACATATTTTCTAATATTAAAAATTGTAGCCATGTTTAATCTTATAATTTAATTTCAGTAGGTCTCCCTTTCGAGAGCGACAGCACATTGGTAGCAATTTTGGTGTGAAAAATCTCCATAGGCGATGGTAACCGCTTTCCATCAGGTGGGCCATCTGCCTGTCTGCTGAACTCGTGCAATAAAAAAAAGCAACACAAACAATTCAATTTATACCAATATTTAAAAAATTAACATATCTCCAACATGGATACTTTGATTGCAACTTATATCATTGGACTATCACCAATACTCAAAATATAAACTTACACATTATCAGTAAAGAAATTGTAAGTATCATGCAGCAATTTCTCTATCCCTTTTCCTCTCCATTTTCGCATGTGTTTCCTACTCAATAGTAAAACTTTCTTATTTTTACTTCTGAAATAATCTACCACATTGTTCAACACTGTGACTTTGTCCATTCCAGGTACATTGTTGGCTGTATATGCTATATTCAAACCATCCAAGACCACATCAAATGGAGCATTGTGTTCAATGAATTTGAGGAATGTTTTCAACTCTGTTGGTGATGTTTTTAGGAATAAATCTGATCCCACTATAAGTTTATCCTGTATCACCTCCTTTAATGAATTAAATTCATCTTTCGAGGGGCTTAGGATATCCAATGTGTTTTTGCAACTCATACATTGACCACTACAAAAATTAAAGTTTATTAATAAAGATAAAACACATTCAGGGTAACTGACATTGAAATAAATTAAGACATTTTATTATATTACAAAACATCACAGCTAACTTGATTTTGTATGGGTATAAGTAAATTGATTTTGTGTAAGTGTTTGTATTATAATGTATGATGTTGTGACTCTTTCTTTACTCCTTTTACTATACTACTTTTACTTATTATACTATAAGATTCTTTATTTCTTTTCCCTGTTTAAATATGTTAGATATAACATTATTCCTAGAGACACACAAATTTAAGCTAAGCCCTTATTACGATATTCTGCTTAATCTGTGGGCTGCATTATTATTTTATACTAGGTGTGCCTGCGGTTTCATCAGCGTGGAATTTTATTCACTGAACCCTAAAAGGAGTAGCCTAAACATCCAGACAGACAGACAAATAAAAATTTTAAAAATTGGTCTTTTGACATAGCTATTGTATATACTTTCAGCATTTATTAAAAAGCTATTGTTATAAATATATGTTATTACAAACAAACACTTCAATTTCATTTATCTATATATTAATAACCAGCTGTGCCCATGACTTCGACCGGTTGGTTATTTTTTGCTGTTCTCTAAAAAAGTTTTTAAAAAGTAGCCTAAGTTACTCCTTATAACATCAGCTATCTGCCAGTGAAAGTCCTGACGAAATCTGGACAGCCCTTCAGAGATTAGACAGAACATCCAGACAGACACAACAGTTTTAAAAATTGATTTTCTGATATAAGAGTTATATATACAGTCGACTCTCAATAATTTGAAACTCAAGGGACCAGAGATAAGTTTCAAATTGTCAAGAGTTCAAAATAACAAGCGTTTACTTATGGAGCTTATGGAAAGACATTTGTTCTTTCTTGGATTCATTTTAATAGCATAAATCAAACATTAACATGACTCATTAACATTTGAAAGAAGACTGGAATGCGAACTTAGTCATATCTCATTTAGGTAAACAATTGACAGGTCTGTAGATAGATGTATGTAAACAAACGACAGGTATGTGCATGATAAACACTTCAAATTATAAAGAGTAGGAAAGCCTGGACTTCAAATTATCGCATGTTAGTGAGCAAGATAACATTCCTTTAACTTCAAATTACCGAAGGGACCAATTAACATTGATTTTATTCAATTTATTTGACTATTTTTCAAGGGACCGGAAAAAAGAATCGATAGATTCAAATTAACGAGTGTCAAATTATTGAGAGTAGATTGTACTTTCATATGATGTTATTTTGATATTACAAACAGACACTTCAATTTTATTCATCTGTATAGATGGACATTCTTACTGTCAGTGCAAGTTGTAACCAGACTCATGTTTAGGTGAACAGACAGTCCACCCACTAAGTTTGTTATGGTAGAATAGCAGGATTCACATATTGGTAATCTCAATTTATAGGTTTCATCATGATGTTTTCCTTCAGCACCAGCATGTGGTAACTGTAACTATACGTAAAATGTATTATTGATGCATGCTTTCCATCCAGGATTTAAACCTACAGCCACTGAATAATATGTAAGTATGTTAGCCACTATGCTACCACAGCTTCATAATAAGCTTTAATTTCTTAGAGGTCAGCAATGCATTGACGACACCCCTGGTGTTGCAAATGTCTATAGGTGATGGTAACCACTTTCCATCAGGTGGGTCGTCTGCCTGTTTGCCTACTTCAGGCAATAAAAATAAAATAATAATAATAAAATCACATGACATCTTATTCATCATATGATATAATCATTAAATAACTAGAAAAGTTGCCCATACTGTCATTTTCATTCTTAATAGAGTAAAAATTTCTTCAAGGTTTCTACCCAAGATCACATTTGTAAAGTGTGCCCTTCAGAAATTAAGATATTGAACCAAATAAAATAAAAATGTCTTACTCATGTTTTCTTATCCTGGTTAAATTTGCATTCCATCCTAAAGTCCTATAAACATCTTTGAATTTAATGGCAGTATTTAAATCAATTACAGAACAATTACTTGAAATAATTAAACATATTTCATTTAAATGTTTTATTATCACTTTCCTATTTTTATAGTTCCTTAAAATATAATTAATCCATGCTTCATATGCCTCAAATTGCAACCTTCTTTTATTTGAAATACACCTTTGTATTAATTGCAAAGCTTTATCCTTTTTGTTGTTGTTAAACATTGTTGCTATTAGTATATTATATGCTGAATGTGTTGGTTCACTACTCAATAGTATATCATCTAAAACTTTCAAAGCTTTTTCCCATTCATTTATAACACAGAGAGCATGTAAAAGTTTCTCACATGTAGAAAAATCTAAGGACTTATACTTGTTATAAAGTTTTTCATGTGAATCTAGTATGAACTTCTTTTCTTCTTCTTTCAGTTTGGTTTCTTTTCCAAAGCTGTAATATAAGCTAAGTAGTCCATTTAATGATCCTAAACTTAGTTCTTCATTTGAGTTTAATAAATGACTAGCAAAAGAAATGCCAACATCAAACTTGTTGGATGAAGTTATAATTCTTAATAGCACGCCTTCAAAATTTTTCTCGTTAATAGTACCTTGCATTGAAAGAACATTATTTTTAATATCCAACCAATTAAATTCATTTTTCTCTATAACTGATTTAATGTAAGAAACCTGATCTAAAGCATTTCTGCTAGCTGTTGCTAAAGATACTTGCTTTATTAGACAAGGAGACGATCTTAAATCTGAAAATAGGATAATATTTTAAAACTTTGTAAATTTGCGGAACTGAAAGTCAAAATATTTTCTAACTCACATAAATTGACTGGTATCATGCAACGAGTCACTGAAAACATTTTTAATAAATGCTAATTAAAAAATCTGTAAATAACTGCTAACTTTATTATTATTTATTATCATAATAAATGAAAATTCAATAAAAAAATATTTCTTAAAAACATATTTTAGGTTATGTATGTTTACAAATGCTTTTTTTTTATTTTTTATATTGCCTATTAGTGACAGTAACAGACTTGACGGCAGACCGTAAAGGATAGTGAGGAATATCTGGGTATATTTCTCGATGGGAAATGGCTGTTCAAAGCGCACTTTGAGCAGCTAGTTCCCAAGCTCGTGAGGTCCGCAGGCGCCCTCTCTCGGCTTCTTCCCAACGTGGGGGGACCGGGGGGGACGACTAGGAAACTCTACATGGGCATCCTTAGGAGTATGGCCCTGTACGGTTCACCCGTATGGTCCACTGCACTTCACCGCCACAATAGGACCTTGTTGTACCGCGTACAATGGGTCCTGGCGGTGAGGACCATCCGAGGATACCGTACAGTGTCGTGGACGGCGTCGACACTCTTGGCAGGCGATCCGCCCTGGCCTCTCCAGGCGGACATGATAGCCAAAGTTCGGCGCTCCCAACAGGATGCCCTCGCCCGTGGCCTGGTCTATGGCCAGGCCGAACTCCAGATGATCAGGACGCGGGAAACCACAGCCATGATCCAATCTTGGTCAGTAGAGTTGGAAAACCCTGTTGCTGACATTGACACGGTGGAAGCGGTTCGACCGCAGCTGTTGCGATGGCTCTCGTGGAAACGCGGGACCCTAACCTTCAGAATGACACAGATACTTACCGGGCACGGTTGCTTCGATAAGTATCTGTGTCAGATTGCGGGCTGCTTGTCTTCACCCCAATGCCGCCAGTGTGGCGCGCTAGACACGGCGTTACACACGCTAGTCGAGTGCGCAGCATGGGCACCTCAGAGGTTTGAACTCGAGACATTAGTAGGACCGATCGATTCGCTGGGCGATCTGGTGCAAGCCATGCTGCACAGCGACGATTTCTGCGAGACGGTAGTGTCTCAAAAGGAGGCCGCGGAACGAGATAGGGAGAGAGATGGTAGAGCGCATGCGTCTCGCGGGCGCCGACGTCAGTCGGGAGCCCGGAGGCGCAGGTATGCGCATGACCTCCCTCCCTGAAATACCGCTGCAGGGGCCCTCTAGCATCTAGGGAGCAGAGGAGTCTTCACCCCTGTTGACGAAGTGAGTTTGCCTCTCCCGGGGCATTCTCAAGCACTTGTGCGCTAGGATCGGTGTGGGCGTAACTACGTTCTGTATCTCACGCCTTTCCTACCATAAGCGCGGTAGTTTTAGTGGGGTATTGATTAGTCGAGTCTCCACACAAGCCGGTTGATTATTGTTTGGATTGCCTCAGTGGAAAGCCTCCATGATCAACAACGGTCTAATCCCTAGCAAAGGACCCGGTATGTGCGAAATGAATAATCCCCGCCTGAAAAAAAAAAAAAGGATAGTGAGGAAGGGATAAAAAAAAATTTAGAGTGTTTTACGGTTCTGAGTACAAGGTTTTTTGGAGAGGGGTCAGGCCAAGTCAGTGCTGCCAACACTTGATATGCCCCTGCTCCACCTCGTGCTTAGATTAGTGACTTTGTCCGAATGAGTCTTACATAAAACATTAAAAATAACGCGTTAAGTTACATAAGCTATCTGCCAATGTATAACGTAAAATAATGTCCTATCTCAAATAACGCATTAAGCTCTCGACTACATTTGTGTGATATTCACTAAAGGTACTCACACATTACGGGGCATGTCCGTTAGACGCAGATGACGGACGTGTCCCAGCAATGTTCACATCCAACATCGGACGCATCGGACACGGCTTTTGTGTTGCCAACTCTCTTCGGCCAAAATGTGCTATGACAACTCTTAAAAAGCGCTAGATTGGCACTAATTTGGAAAAAGCCCTAAAATTAAAGTAATAATAATAAATAAATTTCTTTATTATAAATGCTTGTCTTTTGACGATAGTATTCCAAGACCCATCGATATTTCAGTGAAGAATTATACAGTTTAAAAAAGTGCTAAATAAAGTTCTAAGCGCTGAATAATAACTTTGGGTGTTCATAGAAATAAAAATCTAGCATTGAAAGCGCTAAGTTGGCAATAGTATGCATCTCGTGGACTCGTCCGAGTGCTTATAGGAATAAAATATCGCTTGTTTTGTTACAGATATTACTTATTTCAGATTAGAGGCCTATTACTTATTTAAAATTTTGACACACTTTATTATTTAATTTATGTATAACTGGCTATGCCAGCAAAACTTCGTTCGCACCACTATGACGATGACGCGTTTGTTGGTAAATTGATAAGGAGTGTCCTGAATGTCCGCTTCTTCTCCTTAACATCAATAACACGTTGCGAAGCGATGTACACAGAATAGGAAGAAAAATTAAATTTTAACTTATATGTATGACCTTCAAAAAGTGTTCTCCAATGGAACTTATTTTGAATTTGAATGTTCGCCAGGTATGTGAGCCGGTTCAGTGTCAGGCTCACCGAATTAAGTCGGCGGCTATTCCATTCGTCCAAATCCCTTCGGAGGTTGAGGAATTTCTTACCCATTACCACCAAAAGTAAGCTAGCAGAGTCCCTATTACTCCCTATCCTTGATTATGCTGACGCCAGCTATCTAGATTT
Source organism: Dendrolimus houi (assembly GCA_039645545.1). Lineage (NCBI taxonomy): Eukaryota > Metazoa > Arthropoda > Insecta > Lepidoptera > Lasiocampidae > Dendrolimus > Dendrolimus houi. Next base: position 15,688,672 of record CM077132.1, read on the forward strand.
AACCCAAGAACAACTTAATAAACTTGAGCGTCTCCAAAACTTCTGTATAAGGTTCATATTTGGCCTACGGAAATATGACCACGTCTCTGTATTTCGTAAAAAACTCAAGTGGTTCCCAATTCGTGATTGCCGGAATAATCATATTCTTTGTCTTCTGTGCAGTATCTTATTTGTCCCGAATACTCCTCATTATCTTAAAGGGCGCTTGACTTTATTTCGTGCTCCCATAGCTTAAGGCCTTCCACTAAACTGAAACTAAACACCCCTGCGCATAGTTCAAATTTCTACAACAATTCTTTTGCCGTCTAGGCTATAAGCTTTAGAACTCCAATTGCTATCAGACAAGCAAAATCGCTACCAATATTTAAAACGATGATCAGAAAATATTACCTGTCCTTGGAATATGATGACATTTAAAATATATTTATCTATAAACATTTATATATTTTTGTAGATATGTATTTGTATGTTATGTATATTAAGTATATATCTATTTAATATATAGAACATCCGTATATTCTGCATTTATATATTTAATACTAGAATGTAAGAAATTATACTATGTATTATGTATACCACCATCATCATTATATTCTCAATTAATTCCTGGGGTTGTCTGGAAGAGATCGCTTATTAGCGATAAGACCGCCCTTTGTGCATAATGACACATAGTTTTAGTCTGTAAGTTCTTTTTTGTATTGGTGCACAATAAAGAGTTATTGATTGATTGATTGCTTTCTGGTCCGAGATAGAACCCGCGACATTTGAAAGACAAGTGCGTTAAGTAACGTTAAGTACTACATATTTTATAAAATTTTCATATAAGGTATTAGCTAGATAATAATATAACTAAAATCTGATATATGGTAATGTTTATAGTTATTTACCTGTGTGGAAGTTTTAATATTTCTATATTCTGCTAAGCAGAAATTAGTATTTGACGTCAAAAACATTCTCAGCATATCAACATCAATTTTTGCCTCATACTAATAAAAAATAATATCGAATAAGAAAATTTGTTTTCGAGCACAAAATCAAAAAAAGCTCGTAAACATTATAACGTTGAACGCTTTGATATGTGATTTATGTTATGCGATTTGATCACGTAATATAAAACACATATCAAAGCGTTATAGTTATTTTTTTTTTTTTAAGTAATCTTATATAAATTAATAATTTAAGTTCAATTTCTATATTATTACATTACATTATAGAAAAACAAAAAGTGTAGCAAGGATCGTTGTGTGAGCTATTTAGAATCTGGCATTAATGTCTTGAAACAGAATCTTTTTATTTTTTCTTTTCTACTAGGAAAATTCCTAACTAGTCTGTGATTCTGCTTTGACATGTGATGTAAACAAAGGTACAGATGCTCGTAATATTTCTTTTGTTTCATATTTACAGTGATTGTAATACGTGAAAAGTGTAAAAAAATGAATAAAACTTTTCTAAGTTCGGGAAGAAAAATAATTTATAAAGTTTAAAGTACGATACTTGAGGAATATGAAGCAAGAAGTATCTGTTTGTACCGGGGCCACATCTGCGATAATGTTATCACAATATGGGATCGATTGAAATATACGATATGGTTTATATACATTTAAGTAATAATTTCTTTTACTTTGAGTTTTAGTCGAATTACATTGTGAAGATTCAAATTGTTTATGATTTTTTGTCATTATAGGAAGCGGCTGAGCGTGCATTTCGAGATATCACTAAAAACGATTGGAAAAATTCGTGTCAACTTACTCTGTGTTAGTGATTAGTTATAAATTGTAAGGATGACAATAGTAATACTTCTGAATCCGAGATCAACAAAGATGATGTTGCGGCCATCTCTAATCAGGATATGGATGTAGAAGCAATTACGGAGATAGAATATTTAGATGAAGATTTATTTAAATAAAGTATAATTAAATAATACCTATCATTATTTATTTCCGGGAATTTTGAATGAATAATAAAATGAACATACGCTTTAACGTCAAGTAACATTGAAATAAAGGTCTTTGGATAATATTTTTATAAACTTTGTGACCTTACTATAACGTCGACAATATGGACTATTTTTTTTGCCTTCTAGCAATATTCTATCCTATCTGTAGTCTAGGTCAGTGAATTATAACAAAGCTAATTTATCTATGTTATTTTGATTTTAACGCTGATCCAAGTCTAAAATTCATTAAAAGTAATACGGATATAATAATGCTACGTTTCACACAAGAAGTCATTTTTATAGTTTATCAAGGATACCTAACAGATTTTATAGCAAAAATCTTTTCGTTCTATCTTGACGATATTTACCAAAGAACAGCCGACAAAGGGGGTTTGTAGGAATTCGTTTAGCTTCTTATAATAAAATAATTGTTCTGTTAATTATCGCAAGGTATTAAAGCTCTTGCTTACAAAATTATAGTCATTATTACTAAAATAAACATCATAAGTTATATTGAAGAAACACATGCTTATCGTAAATGAAGCAACCTGGTCCTTGCACGATGTTTGATGTAGTACCTTCTTTGGGATAACATTACAGATATAGGCCGGTTCTCGCATATGTGGCGATGTGTGTAATGCGTTAGTTTGTGATCTTGGGCCATAATCAATATCTTTGACATTATCGCAGGTGTGCCCTCCAGCATAAAAATTGGAGTTGCTAAAGCATATACAAATTTGCGAAAGTAGCGCCACTACTATTTTCTAAAATCATTTGCCAAAGCATCCTCTTAGCGCCCACGGTCCTTAAAAAAGTATTAAATGAAAAAGTGAATAAAGCCCAATAGCAAATCCAATTTCTTCAAATGAACGCCCTACTAATTCCAATTTACCACCTTTTTATAAAGTGATGTCTCTGAACGTATGTTTGAGGTTTTTATTTGTCTACGAGCAAGCAGCAGTGCCAACAAAAACAAAAGAAATTTTTCTTTCTTGACTTAACGTCGAACAAGATCGTCGACTGAGAAAATAAATCTTATTGTATTCATGAAATCTTTACGATTTGTATTGATATGCTTATCAAAAATAGGTGCTTATATACCATATTTGCTGTTTACATCAAAACTTTATATGGATCTGAGATATAGTGAAAATTATCTTAATTCTAAATTTTAAGTCCTTTTATTAGACCTTTGGGTTAATAAGGACGATCATAATTGTTTCGAATGTTTTAAATAAATAATAATAAAATAACCGTTTCTATTAATTTTAAAAGATTTTTTATTTATTAAGGTTATTAAATTAGTTTTAAGTTTAATTTTTATTTTGATTTTTTTAAGGTAGTTGGAAAAAATTGATATAAATGTTTCTTGTTTTAAGTTTCGTGCTTTTGACCTAAAGGCCAAAGAATAAAATAAAATAAAAAAAGATTACCAAAAGGTAATCTATTTTTATCTTTCTCTTTCCTTCTCGTCGTTCACCTGATACAAGGAAAAAATATCATACTTGTGAGATTACTGTAAGGTACAATTTTTAAACTTTAAAGTCTTGGGTTTTCGTCATTGTACCCTTTTTTAGTACTTTGGGTGTTAAGTTTTTGAAAGCGTTGAAAAACCTGGGCGTCAGGACATATTCAACTTATCTCTGACAAGTGTTGCTACACTGTTATTATCTGGCTTAAAAGCCTAGCTGCCAAGCCATAAACAAAAAAATCGTTAAAACAACAATACTGGACAAATAAATGTTATTGCAAATAACAATTTTTCTTAATTTAAACAACGTTTTTATTCGTATTAAAACAAAATGACGACAATTAGACCGTTCACTTGTGAAGATATGCTAAAATTTAATAATGTGTAAATATAACCTCGCCTTTTAAACTTCATATTTCTCATAGAGATGTAAATTTTAGTTGTGTTTTTATTGTACAGGAATTTGGACCCCTTAACCGAAACGTACGGATTATCTTTTTACACCCAATACCTCGCACATTGGCCTGAATATTTTCAAGTTGTTGAATCGCCCAACGGTGAAATAATGGGATACAGTAAGATAATCGTTTTACTTTTTTTATATTGATTTACTTCAAATAAATAATATTAATTTGGTGGTCACTGCTTGTGCTTCTTATCCACTTTCATATTATCTCTCATTCCTGGTTACAATGTCAGGGCTCTATAAGGACAACTACTTCTGGGGCAAAAAAATAATCAAAGAATCCAAAGCATTTCAAAGATGAGGTGCGGTATAGTTATATGGCACATTTATTTATTATTTGAGATATAAAATTAACTTTGGGTGATTATAAAAAAAATAACCATGAAGGCTAAAGCGGAAAATCCGCTTTGCTTCGCACCCTCCTTAGCCTTCTAACCTATATTAAAAAAGTTCAGATCTGTTCATAATAAATAAATATACCTGTAAAACTATACCCCACCTGAAATATGGTCTACGATGGACCATGCTTAACTAGAAGGTATCTATTCACACAGGACTTGAAGACATTCAGGTTGTTGGTATTGGGAAAAAAAAGACTGAGGCAATAAGTTGCAGTCTAGTAGTGTATATAATGAAGTGGATGTGAAGACATTCAGGTTGTCGGTATTGGGAAAAACCAGACTCCGGCAATAAGTTCCATTCTAGTAGTGTATATAATGAAAGTGGATGTGAAGAGATTTGTTGCACCATATACCAGTGCCACATAGCAGGTCTAGTTACTTGATGGAAAGGAGATGGAAGGATCAGATGGAAAAGCTCCAGTGCAAATGCAATGCAATATATCCCCTGAGGTTTCAATGCCCAAGCTAAGGGATCTGATTCTCTGTTTGTTTTATTCTACTAATCCCACTGACTTTATTGTGAAGCTGGCAAACAGGCAGGTGGTCCATTTAATGGAAAGTGGTTACCATTAAGTTTAGACGTTTGTGACACCAGAAGCAAAACTAATGTATTACCAGCCTGTAGGACAGGATAGGATAAGATGAGATAGGGGGTAGAAGTGGACCGATGGATCTCTCACTCATAGTATGAAACACTTAGCTCATAACTAACCATTTCATGCCAATATCCTGTGTGAGTGTGGTATCATACCGATCAAGCTGACCCTAAGAGCTGGTACCAAGATAATGACTTCAGCATGGCTCAACCATGTTAAGACTTCGGTGTTGAAGTGTTCCATAACAATATTATAATGTGTAGAAATCTTACATATATGGTTTTAGCATTATTGTTATGTGGGGTTTTAGCAATATTATATTATGGCCTGAACTTCCTCATTAAGGGGGTGTTCTGGTTTAGAAGCCCGAATTTTAGGTGTTTTTTTTCAGTTGGGATAAAAAAAACAAGAAATATTTCTAGTATCCATTTTTTTGTAAGTTTTTTATTGATATTTAAATAGTATAAAACATTAATAATATTTAAAAAGAAAATAAATTTCAGAAAACTGCAGATTGGCAAAGTGGGGACCCATTAAAAAAATGACACATCCTGGTGTGCAGGATATCAATCCTTCCAGTGACCTGAAATGGAAAACAATTAATAGTCCTTGAAAGAGGAAGGATGTAGTTATCGCACTACGAGATGTTTTAAAAGAAAATCTTTTTTTTTTCACAAAATGGTGGCGGTTTCAAAATAACATATTTTTGTTTTCCGTTTCAGGTCACTGGAAGAATTGATATCCTGCACACCAGGATGTGCCATTTTTTTTTATCATAGAATAGTAGAAATATTTGTTTTTTTTATTGTGAACAAAAAAAAAACATAAAATTCGGGCTGCTAAACCAGAATACCCCCTTAAGCAGGTATGTCAAGCATGTACTTGTATTACAGTGGATTTGCTACTTGTTTGTGCATTCATCTGTCTCCCTTATACAATAGTATGATAGATGGTATGGTAGATTTATTACAGTCTAGAATTCTAGATTATTACTTGTTTTAGTAATGGGCAAAGCTGAGGGTCATGGAGATAACTGGCATGGTCATGTAACAGCACTAACAGTAAGCCCAGACTACAGGAGGTTGGGGCTTGCCGCCACCCTCATGAGTATCCTTGAAGATGTTTCTGAAAAGTAAGGATAATTTTCTAATTATAATTTAGCTATAAATTTAGTACTACATTAAATTGGGCACATTTGTGTAAAATACAATTTTACCATTAACAGGACACAATATTTTAAGGGAAGCCATACAATTTTCTTTTCATTTCTCATATTCCCAAAGTATGCTTGGAGCTGCGTTATCACAGGAAAAAAACAGTACATTTCCCTGTTGTCAAAAAAATTAAAAAACTATGCGAACTATAGATAATACATGAACTCATATCCCAACTTTGTTTACAGCCCCTGTTAAATTGCGACATAAATTGTCTTCGATCAACAACAGTTATGATCAAAGTAAATTGTAATAAAAAAATATCAACAATTTTGTAACATCATTTTATACTTATAATAAATTACTTTTCACTAAATTATTTCATATATTTTACATAAATTTGAGCTAAATATTTACTATCATCAGTGACAAAAAAAATACTGGCTGGTAGAATATCACATACAAAAAAATTACTTGATGTTTCATATGTGACATATCAAATGAGTTCATCAGATTTAAATATAGATTGAAGGCCTGATTTCATTAGAGAAATAGTTATTTGTTTAACTAATAAGTTTTTATTTACTGTAACCTCGGGTGAAACACTCAAACTATTAGCGACCTCGCAATGCTCATGCGCCAAATCATCTCATGCCTAAATAGATCACTGTTACCTCTTGTGTAACAATCTACTATTAAAATGTTAACTTACCGAGTGAGGTACTTAGTTACTTACTGAGGGAAGATCAAAACAAAACAACAAAATTTTGGCAACCTGGGTGGACTAAATTTAATTTTCATTGCCTGTAGTAGATGTCTACCCATGATGCTGTTCTCAAAAATAGAACTGAGTCAAATGCCACAATTGCCTAACTGACATAGACTGGTTTAGTTTTTGTATGTAGCCCACTCTAGTTTTCATACTATTCAAATTATTGGTGTTGTGATTTATTATGGGTCAATGTCATTTTGTATCCATGGGTTACATATTATTTATTAAATTCAAAACAAAATATTTCTATATCTGTATACTTTATTACTAAATTAGATGTTATCTAACCCATATAATGGTTAAGTCACGAAAAACTGTTCTGAGCCCATAGACTAAAAAGAAAAACCAAAAAGAATGTTTTGCAAGCTACAATTTGCTTTTTTTAATTTTGCTGTGTGACCAAGTTGCATGCTGTTGAAAATTACCTAAAAATGTAGATTTAATTTCCTTCCTTAATTTTTGTGTGAAGCATATAGTTATTTAACTAAGCCAGGATATTGTTCTCTTAAAATATGATGAAAGAAATATCATAAGCAGCTTTCTTATAAACACAAATTTATTTCAGAAAGAAGGCATACTTCGTGGACCTATTTGTAAGAGTCAGTAACAAAGTAGCCATAAATATGTATAAGAATTTGGGATATATTGTATACAGGACTGTTTTAGAATATTATTCAGGAGATCCAGATGAAGATGCCTATGGTAAAAGAATTTTATTTTTTACATTTTGGACAGCAAGTGAATCCATAGACATTCATAATTATATTTTTAGTTGTATGTCAGGCCTAGTTAGTATCATAGAACAATGTGTCTTATGAACACCTTTTTGCATTATGGGATAACTTATAATTATCACAAAATAATAGGCCCAATTTGATAGTTCTCATTACAACATATTTTGGGATTGAACCTCCAAATCGTTAACCGATTATCACAAGAAATACCTCACAAAATTGATATGGAGCACAATTAATCTATTGAAATTTTTATGATTTTACCTGCATAATATATATTTATTCAATCGTTTTTTGTTTTCAATACATATATGTACCTTTATTTATCTAGCGTTGTTTTAATATAAAATAATAAATATTCTAAGGTTTTGGAATAAATATGTATTCAGTTATTTTATTGAATCGAATTGAGTTAATGAAATGCAAAAACTGTTTGGTAGCAACACTAAAATTAAAAATAAGACACCTTAGAACGTAAATATTTTTGGGACTTCGTCATAGATTAATAGACATAACAGAATCAGTAAAAATTTCATGTTATTTCATTATTTGTAGGAAAATAATAATAGAAATAAATATGTTTTATAACATTACCTATATAATGCATTAGTAAAAAAATATGTACTTATATTATCAACCAAATAATATAATTCTAAGTTACGTTCTATTGACATTCTTAACTATCAAATCGGACTTTTTATTTTGTGATTATTATAGTAAGATACTGGAGTTAAAATGGTGCATGGACACTGCAAATAAGTTTAAAAAATTAATTATTGTGAGGTAGAGGTGTGGAGTTTATTTGGTGCTGTCTTTCGCCCTACGCCCATGCACACAGTAAGAGAGCAGACCTGGTTGAATTTCAGAAAAATAAATTTTATTATAAAACCATTATACATAGACCACACAGAGCAAATAAGTGTAAAGTACATTTTAATATAGACACCAATTAAATAATATATTTTGTATAATTCTAAGAACAATACATAGTCACTATTTAATGGTGGAGATATACTATGATTGACTGAAAAAGGATAGACAACATTAAGTGATAAACATTAACATTAACAAGGGTAGCGGGTACTGCCTAAAATATCAGTGTGACTTTAGAAACTTGAAAGATGGTTTACTGTGTAATTTAATTTTCAAAACAAGTTATAATATTGGTTAAAAATGAACAAATTTTAAGGTAAAGGCATAAATTTTCCTAAGACTTACACAATAATTATAATAATAGCCCATAAACGCCCCACTGCTGGGCTTGGGCCTCCCACTATTGGGGAACGGCGGATAGTATACATGCTTGTTCAAGGTGGCTTGGCAGGTTTGCGATATTGATATGATAACATGTTTTCCTTCACCGTTTTTAGGATGTGCTAATTGTAACAATATGTACAATTAGGTCAGAAAATTGCCTATATGCCGCACAAGTTCTGGTCAGGATTCGAACCCAAGATCTTTGAGTTTAGGACGCGTGCGTTAACCATTATGCTACCACGACTTCTCATATTTAATAAATATAATAATTATGTAATTCTCTCAATTACTGTGTTATATATAGTAAAATTGAGAAGTGTGATTATTGAAATAATTATAGGTACTTTTATTTTTAGATATGAGGAAAGCTTGTTCAAGGGATGTGAATAAGAAATCAGTAATACCACTTGCACATCCTGTAAGGACGGAAGAAGTTGATTGAAAAAAAACAATTTTATTTTGATGGAAGTAAAAATGAAAATATAATTTATATTAATTAAATTTATGTTATTAATTGATTTTGTTTGATTAACTACCACTGCTCTCGTCACTATCGGGATTTCCAGGTGGAGTACGTGGTGATTTATCTTGATTAAGTGGAGGGGTTTGTCCATTCTGGTCTTCATCAATTACTTCTTCATCAGGTCTATTATCTGGATCACTTGTTTCTTTCTGTTTACGCCATTGCTTAGCAGCTGCCAGCAACTTGAGATTTGGTCTAACCATTTCATCTTCAGGAAATATATAATCAAATACCTCCTCCCATCCCTCCTCAACACCTGACTCGCTAACAATTTTCTGTCTTTTCTTAACCCTTCTAGGCATTTTAGCCAATACTTTCTCGAGTTTCACTTCATCACCAATTTCAGATTCAAAATCTTTCCATGCTTCTAACAGTAATACTCTTGCTTCCTTCTCACCTGCACTTCTCAAACTATCATTAGCTCGCTCATACACTCTCCTAGCTAAATCGACATTAATATTATCTGCATTTTCTGCATTCAGTTCAAACTTAGCAAAAGACAACCATACTTTCACATGTACAGTTCTTTCTAATAATCTTTCATAGAGCTGTCTACCCTTTTCAGTTTCACCCTGAGAAACTTCAAAATCTATGTAACTTTTCCATATAAGTTCTGGCATGTCCAGTCTAGGTTGACCCACAGCAATTTCATATATTGCCCTGGCTCTGTCTATGTCACCTAATAGAGTTTCTAGTTCAGCAAACTTGATCCAAGTTATACAATTTTCAGGTCCATATTCTAAAAATTTTTGGTACAGAATTCTGCACCTATCAAACTCTCTCAACTGAATTTCTAAGTCAATGTAACCTCTGTATAGTTTGTCTCTAGGACACATGCCCAAAGCTATACCTAATGTCTTTCTAGCCTGTTTTAAATCTTTACATCTTACTTCGAATTGTGCATACATGAGCCATATTTTGGAAAATGTGAATACTTTATGTGGTATTAATTGAAGACATGTCCTGTAAACCTGTCTAGTACGCTCAACATCTTCTGCTTCCAATTCTTCATATAATGCATAATTAATCCACAGATAGATGTATCTTCTCCAAAATTGTTTATCTTTTGAAGGTGGTACATTAGCTATGGCTCTTTCATATGTATCTCTAATGTCATCAATATTCCCTTCATTTTCAACTAATCTTATATAGTCAAACCATGCATCATAATTTGTTGGGTTTTCTATTACTTCCTGTTCATACATGTATTTTCTCTTATTTACTATAACATCTTCAATACCAGATCTGTCACCATATTTCTTTTCATGTATTGTGTAAGCCTTATATAATTCTTTGTTTCTATCTTTAGGTATATGATCCAAAGCATATTTATAAATAACTCTAGCCCTATCATGTTCCTTTTGATTTTCTTCAAATTTTGCAAAAGCTATAAATAGTCTTTCATCGAGTTCTTCATCACCAAAGAATTCTACAGCTCTTTCGAAGACTTTTCTGGCACCATTAATGAAACCATGACTCTCTTCAAATTTAGCATACTTGATCCAATTCTTTACATCAGGATGTACCATAACAAATCTTTCATAAATCTGTCTTGCTCTGTCTAGTTCTTTATACCTGAGTTCGAAATTTATGTAAGTCTGCCAGGCTTGAACATCTGGTTGCCACTCCATCCAACGTTCAAATACCTAAAAAACAAACAAATCTATTAAACAACAGTTATTTTTAACAACTACATTAAATTAATGCCCTGCTTTTTAGTTTTATTGTATAGTTTCATTTGGATAACTTCTATTATTTACCCTACAGGAAACCTCTAATCTTATTTTAGGATGTATAATGTTCATTTTTGGACAAAATCATCAAATCTCTTCAAAATTCTGTTTATTTCAAGACCATGAAGAACTCGCAGCATACTTTTTTATGTCCGACAGTAATTAATACCGACAGATGCTAGAGTCTGTCTTTCTACCCAATCTAAGCCACTAAGCAGAATCTTTTACTTCTCAATTGTGAGGCACACTTCCTGCTCCACATCAATAGCCATCATAAGCATAACAAAGAATAACAAGGGAGCAAAAAACATGTTTGTCTAGTTGAGAAACTTTTTAATCAATTTAAAAAAAAGTAACAATCACTTTTTTGGATGCACTAACTGCACTCACAAGATGGCTGTATTGAGGAACATCTAAATCACCAAAGGCTGGCACCATATGTGAATAAACAACCTCAAGAAACAACACTTAGAGTTCCTTCCCTTCTACTGAATCTTCCAAAAGATAAAAATATGTTGTGACTGGTCAGCCCATATTACATCACAGATCCCATTTAACATTTTTACTGCCATGACATGACTCCTGAGGGTGCTCAGCTAGGATTGGCCAACACTCACTACCATATCGAAGGACTAGACTGATGATTTTAGAAAATTCTTTGACTACCTGTCTTGCACCAGCCACATTTTCCAACATTTCTTCCATGTAGGTATATTTGTACCAAAACTGTGACACTCTTGGTAGTATTGTAACTGCTCTGTCCCATAAATTACGAGCATGGTTCACCTGCCTATTCCGCATTTCCATCTCTGTATACTTCAGCCTGTAGAACATTACAATTTCTTTAATCGGAATTAATGACCTACAATATTTCCTAACATATTTAAAAAAGAAGATAAAATAGATTGTATTATTGACCATACCAATAGATCATATTAATATTATTGACAAGAAAGTTTGTCAGGATGCAAGATGTACTCATCAAAAGCTGTTGAACAAATTTTGATGAAACCTAAATGTTTTCTTTTTCAAATTCAAGTTTTTATTCAAAATAAGTTCTAGTGGAGAACACTTTTTGAAGGTCATATATATAGGTTAAAATTTAATTTTACTTCCCAGTCTATGTACACTGCTTCGCAACATATTATTGCTGTTAAGGAGAACAAGCGGCAAGAAACTCCCCAGTAACATGTCTAGCTAAAAATTGTTTTTCTTTATATTTCTCATTCTATTTATATCTCAAGTTCTCTTTTAAAGTTTTATACACAAGTATGTTACAGAATAATTTTTGAAGAATTAATGGAGTTCTTGTAAACAGTGCATATTCAATGAGATAGAGACACAATAAAAGTAAAGAAAAATATTATTATAGTTATAATAAAGACATGACATACTAAATTTTATTTTCTTTTTTATATAGCTTATACATCAGAACAACAATATCACATTATTTATGTGATTATAAATTTAAGAAGCCTATATATAAATCTTATATAATTATTATTACAGGGGTAGACTATAATTTCTAAATATTAAATTGGCCAACATAACAGAAAAGTATAAATCCCATGCAGATAAAAGTGCAGGCACAGCTAGTAAAATATAAATGTAATAATAATTTTGTTTCATTCATCTGCAAACTTTAGACATAAATTAATAATCATGAAATTTGGTTCATAATTTCAAATTATGAGGATAAACATACCACTGGTACTGAAAAATCTTAAAGTACAACTTGCCATGGGAGTTCATGCCAACAAAGCTGAAATAACTGATTGTGATATAATTTAGTATAATTATGTACTTTTAATAATTAACACAGCTAAACATAGGACAATAATTATTTTGGCTGTGGTATAGATATAAGGCACATCTATTTATTACTTGACATATAAAATTAATTTTGGGTGGTTATAAAAAAAAATAACCACGAAGGCTAAGGCAGGTGCTCCGCTTCGCTTCGCACGCGCCTTAGCCTTCTAACCTGTATTAAAAAAATTCAGATTTGTTCATAATAAATAAATGTGCCGTGTATCTATACCCCACCCTATTTTAATTAAACTGCTTTTAATTTCTCACCATAAGGTAACATTTCTGTGATCCACATCCAATGCTCTTTCATAAATAGATCTTGCTCTCTGCACTTGCTTCTGTGACTCTTCCCATTGAGCATATTTAAGCCAATTTCCAATCACCTGAAGATTAATAAGTTAGATATTATAAAAATGGACAAAGCTAGTATAGGTCTAGCAATGTAAATCTATTTTAATTACTATCAACTTAGATTAGTAGCTAACAATGTCATGTGCCAAAGTTAGTAGCATAGCTTAAAGCTACTCATGGAGGTGGTTTTCAGGATAGCACTCACAGATCCAAATTTGAATGTATTACTTCTTATTCTTATTTTTTTCCTATAACATAAGTTTTGGGGGTATAAACCTTATTATTATACTTTTGCATAGTGTCATAAGATTAAGAGAAATAAAGTTTGGGGGTATACATTCACCTTATATATAGACACTAGACCTGTTATTTGGGCTAGGAAACACGTTTTTAGGGTCCACCGACAAAACTTTAATAAGGCTAAACTTAATAACTTGTATTTATTATACATAAATACAACTATGTAAAATATACTAGCCAAAACCATAGCATCATACTTATAGTAATAACCACATTAAAAATCAGCACTAGGTAATCTTACCAGTCTATTCTTCCTAATATTATCTTCGAAAGCTTTTCGCTTCCTGTGCTGATAATCTCTTAGTTCTTCAGGATCAGATATCTTTTGCTTGGGTGGCGGTGGTAAAATTTCCAAATCCCTTTCCTTTGCTTCTCGAAGCAACTGCTCGGCGGTGATTTGGATTTCCGCTGGAGCTTTATTTTTTACCTACATACAAACACATAATGAAGTTTTTTGAAATGTACATTGTTGTGAGAGAAATTCGTGTTTTAAGGTTAATTTACCTTTGCCACTTTGGGCATTTTTGTAGATTTGCTATCCATTTGATTGGTTCTTTTGAGAATATAATAAACTTATAAATTATTCACTTCAATTTTTTGTTTAGTTAGCTCAATTTGCCGAATAATATTAATAAGTCACAATACTCACAATTGGTTGTGAGTTTGTGACTGTCACAAACAGTGTTGCCAACTCTGAATTCTAGAGGATGGTAGAATTCTTCTTAAAATACGGTAGATTTCCAAAATTATGTTGTAATTTATATTTTAAATATGATAGAATTACCTTGTTTATTTAGTAGCATGTTAAGGGTCAGAATAATTTAAAAAATATATTTTTAATCAGAATCAGACAGTATAATTGTATCAGTATTTTTATACATATCTACATTGTGTTTTTTATTCATAACGTCGGTGGGATTAAATTCAACAAAGATTTTTCCGTGTCTATGTATGGCCTGCTGCGATAAAAGATTTCCCTTGATGGATTTTGCAAGGAGTTTATTCCGTTTTTATGTCGTTAACTCTGCTGAAAACTCCTTCACACTCGGCATTCGAGTGTGGTAGAGACAAAATGGCCAACATAAACTTGGGCAAGTGCATAAATATATATATTCAAACTAGCTAAAATTATTTTAATTATATACAATCTACAAGATTTTAAAAAATCTTCCATGGGTTATACGGTGTATTTTGCTACCGTAATAATAAACCTACGGTGGGTAGTAGATCTATGCTGATTACGGTGTTTTACCGTAATTACGGTGCAGTTGGCAACACTGGTCATAAATTACAGATATCACTGATATTAGATTAGTGGTTTTTATTTATTTTATGGCTTGGTTTCTAGACCTTTCAGCCAAGTCTGTTTTGGATATTCGGCACTTGAGAGGTTATTCAAATGTAGTTTCTTCATTTCCTTATGATAATTTTCACTACATCTTAGATCCATATAAAGTTTTGATGTAAACAGCAAAAATAGTATATAAGCACCTATTTTTGATAAGGATATCAACACAAATCGTAAAGATTTCATGAATATATTAAGATTTATTTTCACACTCGACGATCTTGTTCGATGTTAAATCAAGAAAGACAAATTTCTTTTGTTTTTATTGGCACTGTTGCTTGCTCGTAGACAAATAAAAACCTCAAACATACGTTCAGAGACATCACTTTATAAAAAGGTGGAATTTGGAATTAGTAGCAATAGTTAAAGTTGGGGTACTTGGAGTAGTACCCTAGGCGTTCATTTGACGAAATTGGATTTGGTGTTGGGCTGTAATCACTATTTCATTGAAATAATTTTTTTTAAGGACCGTGGGTGCTAGGAGGTAGCTTATGTGTAGCACAGCTGAACTGTAGGTTATCAGCTGGTGCCATTAAACGAAGTTCTTGTGACAACTCAAAAGGCCACATTTAACTTCACATTTCTCACAAAACACATAATTAATACTCAAAAACTATTAATATCCTACAACTATTGTTCATTTTAAAGTAATTTTACACATTTTTAGAAAATAAAACTGCACAGCACAGCATCTCCTTTCAGTTCCCGCCAAAACTCCTTAGTTTACTGTCACAATCAGGGTCTACTGATTAAATTTACGAAAACCCATATGCGCCAAAAAAATTCACCAAAATGATACTATTCCAGAAACTGTTTCCCATACAAATTATTGGATAAAAATTGGATAGTGCTCAAGTGCGCGTGGGATCACGAACATTGAAGAATTTCGTTGTCAACAAACTTTGGTTACGTTTTTAACCGAATTTTAGAATGGAGGAGGTTCTCAATTCGTCGTTTATATATTTTTGAAGTGATAACTTCTTATGGGAGGGTAAACTGCTTCGTTACGTAACGCGTTACGGCGCCAGTCTGTCTGGCTTCCCTTTCTTTCATGCATACGGTAGGCTCCTCCTCTCTCACTCTAACCCACGTGTTATGTACATAAAATTTAAGTAATAACCTAAGCTTTTCTCAAGTTAAACAATTTCAATATTAAATAGTTCAACTTAGATTGGTTTAAGTTATCATTTCTGTCGGGCGTCCCGAGACGCACACTTTTTTTTACAAATTGATTACATAAGCAAAAATCATCCGAATAAAATAGCAGTGACCTATTATAGAAAGATAGATCATAATCTCAAAAGGCTACAGTTTAGTTAAAATGATTACCCTAAGAGACCCTGCTCAAGTGGTGCTATTTTAATCGACTTTAAACAAGGAGGGATTTTCAATTCGTCGTATAAATATATACATACACACACACACACACACACACACACACACACACACACACACACACATATATATATATATATATATATATATATATATATATATATATATATATATATATATAATGTTATGTTATGTATGTTTAGCCATAACTTTGTTGTTTCTGAACCGATTTTGATCATGGTTTTTACATTGGATTTAGTATAGCTTCAAAATAGTGCTGTACATATTTCATTGCTATTAGACCCTGGATTCCAAAGATATAGCAGAAAATTACTTAAAATCAAATAGAAAACGTATTGAAAAAAAATATTGTTAGGTTTATCACAATCCTAAACCTAGTAGGTACATAATTAACATCAATACCGCGCAGCACGGCCGCTTAACCCTTTCAGACATAGCCATATTGTAGGCCTTTGACTGACCCACTATACGCCGACGTTCTCGTAGCAATTTAAAAGGCTAAATTACACTAATCCGTTCGCATTTTTCACAAAAAACTAATTAAATTTTTGGACGAACTGAAGTCTTTGTCAAAGGCTTTATGGACTGAGATCTTTTGCCTACTAATATGGTCACTGAAAAATATAACAATCATATGCTAATGTCATTTTAATTTAATGTATCAAGTTGACTTTTTAAATTATTTTAGACGTGATTTCATATATATTAAATATTTTACTGTATTCTGATAAGTTAAATACGTTATTTAATATCTCCAGATCTTACAAAAATAACTTTTAGGTCTTTGAGTAATAAAAGTACATTATTTATTTCAAATACAATTCTGTCTATTGTATGGCACGCATGACTATTTCATTTAAGGTAATTCATGTAAAAAAGATAAAATGCAAGTATAATACAAAATAAAATTCAGCAGAAAAGTTTTACTTTCTTGTAAAAATTAACATTTGTGAATTTTCTATCGAAAATGAAAAATTAAATTAGAAAAAAAAAAATGTTTTTGACAGTAAAAATATAAAATAATTGCCATAATAAATAATGCTTCACATTCAACATTCTCAAGAATTATTGTCTCACTCGTTTTAACACATGTTAAAAGATATATTTATTACTCTTTTACAAGCTAAAAGCTCAAGTGGAGCGATCTATGGGCTTCTTGCAGTTTACCAACACGACAATGGCCGAATTGTCCGTGTAGGATATTTTTTATTGGCCCATACGTCCCAACCTGCCATGTCTTTGGTTTTAAAAATGGCGTATACAAGCTTTTTGTTTGCCGGTTTACGCTGTTGAACAGTTTCCAAAGCCTCGCGCGTTCTTAAACGATACGTAAACGACGTGAATATGAAATTGAAGTACATGTGTAGCTATATAATCAGCGCTGTGGACCCCGTGAACAGATTTTCATAGCGTTATGGTGAATTAGAATGGTGCCTGTGCCTTGTCAGACTCGCACGTCGTCAGGTTACCCGTTCGTAACGTAAATATCACCCAGCGAGCGTTTTGTATTTCAGATATGACAGCGTCGCAAAACAGTAGATAATGGAGAGCTCTGAAGATGATGCGGGCAACGCGACAAGCGCTTCCCGCCGCGTATCGGCGCGGGAAAAGGACGTTAGGCAGGCTGAGGACGTCGATGCAACTAGTTGTTACCACCAGGAACCGTATGAAGCCCGAACATTGTGTGGAACCCCCGCGATGTCGGAAGACAACTTTGACGGCGACAGTGTACCGTCGCCGTCGGCGCAAGATGTCAACACAAGCACGGAGGCGATATTGGATATGATTGATGAAATCGTTGACGGTCCTGGGGCACCGAAACGAATACCTCTCTCGTTACGGATCTATGACACTGAATCCGCTAAGGCATCTGTAGCTGTAAGCAATCGATCAGATCCTGAACAAGATTCCAGTAAGCTTGATAATATTGACATTCCACTGCCACCCCAAGTATCACCTGTTGGAGATGCTGAAAGTAACAACCAGCACAATGCTACTCAGGCTAAAGTGCAAGTAGAGCTTTCGTATGGTATTATATCACCAAAGGCAGTGATTACTGAAAGTGCAGCATCATCGATACCCTGTGTAATTCAGCTGGCGAATGATAAACCACTACCTGAACCAAACTGCCCAGTATCATCTATGGAACCTGAGCCTTCAACTTCCTGCTCTGTGTCCAATATTCCTTCCAGTAATATCATACAGGATGTGCAGAATAGTTTAGATGTTAGTGACAGTGAGCAACTGGAAAGGACATTAAAGTGTGTGTCATCCAGTGATAACAGAGACAGTGTAGTTGTAGAAAGTGCTGAATCCACATCTAGTGGCTGTAGTTTAAGTGAAGCGAAAACAATTAGTGCAGAACCCACTACACGGTCACCCTTAAAACGGAGGCTAGTGAGGGCGACACCTAGTGATCGCCGACCTGATACAACGGTATCTTCTACTGCAGATTCACAACATGTCGATTTGGAAACAAGTAAGCCAATAATTAGTGAAAATATTGTTAAGGATGTCTCTAGTTCGTCAGATGCTGTTCCTCCTATACAGTGTAGTGCTAAACCTGAAGAGATTAGAAATATAAGAGAAATTAGTATCTGCAAAGCAGAAACTTCGATGAGTCCTCCTAAAAAAATTAAATTAATTAGACAAAAAATTTTACCTACTGTGTGTAAAAATGATATTATTGTTGACAAACAAATACCAAGTACAAGTACTCAGTGTGAATCAACTATGTCAGGCAGCCGTGAAACATGTTTAGTAGAAAATTTGTCTAAAACCTCTACTTGTATCAGTTCACAAAAAAGTGTTATCAATACAAAAACCTTAAACCCTAAACCTGTGGTGGAAGTACAAAGCATTGTCCCTTTGGTTAAAAATGAATGTACAGAGAGTATGTCTGTAGAAACTATTGAGCCTATATTATCTGAGGTTTCCATAAAGAAGAATGATAGTGTAATAGATACGGAAATAGAATCTGCTGTACCTAGTTTGTCTGCTTTAACTTTGCCTGTATTACCAGCTACTGAAAAAGATCTTACTAATTTTAAACAGGTCAGTGATATTGAGAATAGTATTAAAATCACGGAAGAAGCACAAGAAAAGTCCTATAAAATTTCTTCTAAAATAAAAAAGGACACTAAGGAGTCCATTGCTTATTCTGGTATTGAAAATTCAAAAACACATATAGAAACTTTAAATATTTCAAAGGGTTTAATTGCAACAGATTCTGAAAATAACATGAATTTAAAAGTAATACCCATCAATGACTCTAGCAGCAGTAGATCTGAATCAGATCAAATCAGTGAGGTAGAGAATAAAGTATCTCCAATAAAATTAAGTCTTTCCCAAATGTCAGGACTGTCAGATTTATCTCAGGAAAGAATAGATGAAGAACAAGTAGATCAACTTTCAAATTTTTCAGTAGTATCAGATGTACCAGAACATAGCAATATTAAGTTAAAATTAACTACAGTTATTGAGGCCAATAGTAATAGCTCTCATTGTTGTCAAGAGGTGGAGAAAAAAGTTCCACCAATAAAATTAAATCTTAGTCAACTTGATAAATCTCAAGAAAGAATAAATGAAGAACAAGGAGACCAATCTTCAAATGTTTCAGAAGTAACAGATATATCAAAATCTAGCAATACTGAATTGAAATTTAAGGCAATTAATAGCGCAAGTAGTAGTATTTCTGATTGTTATCAGGAGGCAGAAAAAAGGGTACCACCTATAAAATTAAACTTATTACAACTCTCAGATACATCTCAGAAATTTGAGGACCACTCATCAAATTTAAATGTACCAGAAATACCAGAATCTAGCAATATTGAGTCAAAAGTAAAGTCAGTTAACAATCCTAACATTAGTACCAGCTTGGAGTGTTATCAGGAAGTAGAGAAAAAAGTACCACCTATAAAACTAAATCTTTCCCAACTCATAGACACATCTATAGAGAGTATAAATCTCTCTTCAGAACTTCCAAGTAGTACTAGTAAGACCAATTTGACTGAAGATGAACAGGAGTCAATAAAACAAATACCTAAATTGACTATTAAGTTAAGTAATAAAACCTCAGAAGAAATTAAATCACCAATACCTAAACTTACAATAAAACCTATTAAACCTCCAATAGAAAATGAAAGCAGTGATAAAGTTGACAATAACCAACAAATACCAAATGTTACTAAAATTAACATAAAAGCTATACATAAACCCATAGAAAAAAATGATACACCAACAAAACATGTTAAAACTGAAGAGACCAAAAACGAAAGTGAACATATACCAACTGTAATGAAATTAAATATTAAACCAATTCTCAAACCACCTGAAAAAATAAATGACATTCATAGGAAATCTAGTAGCAGTGAAATATCAGAATCAGAATATTCTGAAAATGATGATAGCACAAGCACTTCAGATCAAGCATCTGCATCTGACAATACTAACTCTGAAGTTATACCTAAAGTTACAATTAAACTGGGAAAACCAGGAACTCAAAGTGAAGGAAAATTTTACACTGAGCAAAATGTTCCAAAACGTACCATAAAAAGTTTCCCACACCCTGACAAGCAAGAACAGGAATCTATTTCTAAATTAAAAGTAGTTATAAGTCAACCTGAAGACAAACATGTGGAGAAAATACCTAAATTAACAATTAAAACAGTTGCAAAATCTGAAAGTCAACCACTTAGTCCTAAATTAACAATTAAACCTATAAAGCTCCCCGATAGTTTTGGAAAAGAGCCTGAAATACCGAAATTAAAAATTACTACTGAGACACTTTCTTCAAATGCAGATTCAAAAGAAAATGTTCATGTGCCTAAAATAACTATAAAACCTATAACAAAGCCAGATATTGATATGACAAGCAAAGCAGCAAAAAGATCAGTTTCAGCTGACAGCCTGGAACAAATTCCTGTAGTAACAAAATTAAACATAAAACCTGTTTTAAGACCTACAGAAAGTAGTGAATACTCAGAAATTTTCGAAGATAAAGTTCCTGTAGTATCAAAATTAAATATAAAACCTGTAATAAAGCCTAAAGATAATGAAGTAGATTCTAGCATAGAAGATGTACCTAAAATTACTAAATTAAATATTAAACCTCTAAAAAATCCTGAAGTCAATACTTCAGAAAAAAAAGACTGTGATGATATGAATGCTGACATTGATAAAAATAGTTTACCTATTATTACTAAACTTAATATTAAGCCTATTGTTAAACCTTTAGACAAAGAAATAAATAAAGATTCAAAAAGCCAATCACCGGAGACTGGGAATTCAAGTGATGAAAATCCAGATAATATACCTGTTGTTACAAAATTAAATATTAAACCTATTTTAAAACCAATTGAACTAGAAGAAATATCAAAAACAGTTATGTGTAGTGAGTCAAGTAAACCAATTGTGACAAAATTAAATATCAAACCATTAGTTAAACCAGATGAGAGCACATCACCTTCTTCACCTAAGAAAGATTCTTTGAAAAGTCCAGTCTCACATAATCCCACAATGTCTATTATAACAAAGCTTAACATCAAGCCATTAGGGAAGTATGATGAAACTGAATTATCAAAGTTAAAAGAAGATGTAGAAAAACCAACCAAAAACCCTCCACTAGTAATGAAAATAAACATGAAAACGGTTACAGATTCAATAATTAATGAAATCTGTTCAACCAGTGAATATTCTTGTAACAGTATCAAAGATAATATAGATATGAAATCAAAAATTGATACAAAATCAGGGAATCACAGTGAACTTGGAATTCAAAGAATCTCTTCAGATAGAGCTGAGATAATGACTACTGTGGATTGCATGAAGTTGAGAAGTACACGACACTCAGCTCAAGAACAAGTTACTTCAGAACATGTGTCTATACAAAATTGCATATCCAGTATGGACCAAAGTAGATCTCCCGAATCTATGTCTGTATCTAAAAAGCAGGATAATGTTACAACAGCTCCTATAGGATCACCAAAAGTGGAAGATAGTCAACCTAGAGTATCAGTAGATATTGAACAAAGTTCAGCAACATCATTACTTAATAAGACAAGTCAAAAAGATGGAATAACAGCTGGTGAACTCCAAGGATCTGAAATTATACGAAAAAGTTCACGAGCAACTTTGCAATATTGCACTTTGTTAAAAAAACTTTTAGAAAATCCAAAAGAAGAGATAACCAGAAAATCTAATGAGTTAAAAGATTCCATGAAAGTTGATGGAATGTTAACAGAAAAAATAAAATCCAGCTCGCCATTATTGACTGATAATATAAATTTTGAGCTTAATTTAACCCCAGAGCCAGATAAAAGAAATACATCAGATAATACTACTAATTTAGAAAAACAAAATCTGGTTGCAAGTGCAAAAAGTCCAAGCCCAGATAAAATAAATGAAACCAGTATTCTTTCTGACTCTAGTATGGAGCTCTCCCTTCAAAATTTTAGTAAAACAGAAAATGAAAATATTACAAAACCTTTAGAGATATGTGTTACTGAAAAAATTACAAATCAAAGCTCTGGCCAAGATTCTCCACGAATAATTTTGAAAATTAATAAGACTGACCATGGTCCTTCAGCCAAAATAATCACCGAAGATGTGAAGAAATTAGAGGTAATCCAAAGTGATTCAACACAACAGTTGGTGAATGATAAACCAAGTCCTAAAAAACTATTAGAGAATAGTAAAAAGAAGGGGAATACAGATTTAGGATTTCAAAATATATTAGCAATAAGTACAAGATTAAGGAGCTCAAAAAAATTAGAAAATGCAGAAATTTTACCTACTGTCAGACAATCTGCTGGAAAACGACCCTCCTCAACAGAACCTAGCCCATCCCAAAATAGAGAAAATGAAATGTCAGTTTTGGATGCAAAAAGATTAAAACTTGGAGAGATCCTTTCTAATAATGCAATGATCTCCCAAAATGTATCAATCTCACCTATAGGTGCAAAAGTGATACAGCCGTCACCAACAAAACCTACTCTAGAAATAAGGCGAGGAGGCAAGTTAGTCAATCATTCTATTCTCAACAATGACAACTGTTCAAAGAATGGCAACTCAAAGTTACACAATATATTATCAAATTTGCATGCAAAACAAATGCACGCATTACCATTCAATGAAATAAACTGTTCAGAAAAAACTCAAAGTACATCCTCTGAGATGGATTCCAATGCATCAACAGGCAGCTCTGAAGTAGTGGAACATACACCAAGTGAAATACGGCCATTAGAGGTCCAGGAGATGCTAATCAATGAGAACTCAGATTTTAATGACTCGAATGTGGTTTCCGAGGAGCTCTCACAAGATCCACTGGAGCCAGAAGAGAAGTCTGTAGATGTGCCTGCTAATGGTACGAAAAGTCCTCTCCCAGTTGAGACTACACCTCAACCGAAGAAGCGTGGCCGCCCACGGAAGCTACCTGTGACTGAAAGCCCAAAAATTGTGACTCTCCCAGTGCCAGCTCTTGAAGAACGGCCGCAACGGTCACTAAGGCTCACCAGGTGAGCATCATCATATTGATATTTTTCCATATAGAAGAAGCACACAGAACATAGTTAATTAAATCATGATTATTGAATTTCCAGGGAGCGTCCAGTAATTGTCCCAAAACCGCGGGGCGGGCGCGGACGGGGGCGTGGGTCACGTAGGGGCAACACTTTGCAGACGCACATGCCGCAACAACAGATGGAGCGGGTGCCCACGCCGCCTACTAGGTCACCTACCCCACCGCCGGCCTCGCCTATCGACCCCACTAGCTCGCGTATCAAATTACCTCGCATGACAGAGGCTCTCGACAAGATGCCGTCGTCGAGCTCCACACCGCTCTCGGGTGACTCTAGTGACCTGAGTTTATTTAGCGAAAGGGCCGAGCTGAAGGTGGTCGTCGAGCCTACTGAGTTGGATGACTCATTCATGAAGTCGCCGGAGAGCGTGGGGCGGCCGAGGGGAGGGCGGGGGTCGCGCGGCGGACGGGGGCGCACGCCCAGGGGCCGTGGCCGAGGACGGGGGGGAGGAAGGGGCGCCATGTACATGAAGGTAATTTTTAGAAACATTAAACAATACCTAATAATATACTAATACTGGGGTGTTCTGGAAGAGATAGCAATGCATTTTTGTGCATAATTATATAGTTTTATTCTGTAAATTCTTTTTTGTATTGGTGTACAATAAAGTGTTATGTTATCTATTTAATACCAATACTGTGTGGCTAAGCTGCAGGTCAAACGCTAGGAAGTAGCTCTTTACTTACATAAAACTTCATTAGGTTTTCTATATACATACTAGAATATGTCTGCGACTTCGTTCATGGTTGACTTAAAATTGCCGAGGGATTCCTAGAATAAAAAGTAGTGCAGATTTTAAGTCTAAGAATTTGCTGTCGATCAGCGAAAACCACATCAAAGAGGCAAGAAATCTAAAAAAAATGCATGTTCTCCATTGTTTATATAGTCTATTCCATTTTTTTAATACCTTCAAGGTACGGACACAGCGTGCTTAGAATTTTATAATATACATATATAAACCTTCAGTAAAAAGTTATCTAACTTATGGTAAAAATGTTTAAAAATCCAGTTAGTGAATATACAAACAGACAGAGAAATGTGGAAAGTGACTTTGTTTTATACTATGTAAAGAAGATGCCTTAGTTTCATATAATATTTAATATCATAATTAAGGCCTTATGTTCAAATGTATCCTCTGTATGATGCCAGTAACTAATATTTTAAGTAGTATAAGATAAGGAGTTAATTCAAAATATGTAATCATCACTTCACCATATTTTGTAAATAATAGATATGGTTGTCAATAATAAATAATAACAATAGGTTGTTCTTTATAAATCTTATTATTACTGTTGTGGAAAAGTCAAAGTACATAAGTAACAAAGCGATGACTTGAAAACTTCAGCATGTCTAGAACCAAACATATTGCTTGAGCACAACAGATGTGCTGACTGCCTATTGGCCTACCTGTTGACGTCATTAGCCCATTAATGTTTGCAGCACCAGGAATGCTAACAATGTGTTGCCGACCTCAAAGGGATTTAATGACACCTTTTTTAAATTCCTCATTGTAGTTTTTAAGGAAAACCTCTATTGAGAACTCTTTCAAAATCACTTAAGTGAAGAGATACTTCTATATATTCTTAAGTTTTCGCGACTTGTATACATAATAAA
Organism: Dendrolimus houi; assembly: GCA_039645545.1. Lineage (NCBI taxonomy): Eukaryota > Metazoa > Arthropoda > Insecta > Lepidoptera > Lasiocampidae > Dendrolimus > Dendrolimus houi. The sequence goes on from CM077132.1 coordinate 15,714,073, forward strand.
TCACGAAACGTTGGAATAATAAAAATCAAATAAATTACCGCAGTTAAAACCGTTAAAGCATAGTTTTATTATACTTCTATATTATTCTTCTAGTAGAATAAAATGGTTGATTTGGCCAATGTTACAGGAGACAATGGGCATATACGGGCGCGTGTGCGGCCCAGCCACAACAACCATCCAACTATTCGAAGAGGAGACTTGTATGATGGATGACAACGCCACACCAGCTAAGTGAGTGAATGTAGACATTCTTTTTACTTATTCTCATATATACTTAAATAATTAATGTAATACTTAAATTACACTTTAGAGCATGTTGACCTAATTTTTCATCTTGACTTTGTACTATTTTCATTTAAATTGAAATTTCTTGATATTTCCTTTGTCTTTAACATTGTTTTTAAACTATTTTTATTTAGTGACCCACGAGAAAACCAAAAATTAAGTAAAAGCCCTTGCGACCAAGGGGTCGCCAGTGTGTAGAGAAGGCACTACAAAATTATAATAGTATTTTAATATATGTTTGATTTGTACGCAGGTCTTATTTTTTTAACAAACTGCAATCCTCTTTAATAACAAACGCTAACCCCAGGTTGAGAAACGATAGTCTGGAATAACAGTTATGGGCAAACTAAAGTAAAATTGAATTTCAATGGCTATTGCCATGATAGCTTATTGGTTCACACTCTGGCGTCTCCCTGAAATGCCATTGTTTTGGAATCATGGCTGGGAAGTATGCACCACTTAGGAAGTTTCTCTAACCTCATATGCACATTGTTACAATGACCATCCTGATGATAAAGGACAATATTTGGATTAAACCTACACAGCTAATAACCGATGTGTGAAACCCGCCAATGTGCTTTGAACAAGTGTGCGGCTTTACTGTCAGTACTCCACTTAAAATGGAGGATCCCAAACCCGGCAGTGAAATGTTTATGGACTAATATTGTCATTGTTATTGTGACCTTTTTATGCCACCTGTATTTGAACATATTTTTTCAATTTAGATGGATTATCTTCTTCAGTGCTGAGATTTGCCTAGTCTTATTATAATATTAGGGACTTCCAGTGAAAGTGAGTAGAACATAAATGGCTTGGTATGACACGAATATGTGGAAGAGATCACCTGAAAATTATAGCCTAAAATTTCATCAAAATCGGTCCAGTGGTGTAGGAGGAGTTCTGTGACATACACACGAACAGATTTTTTTATATATTTTTATTTTTTATACATAGAATAGAATTTGTGTGAAGAAATTTTAAGAGACTAGTTTTAATTAAAATAAAATCGTTTTATTTTTTATTGAACAAAATATTGTATTTCAGACCTTCACATTTAATGGATGAAGATTCCCAAAGCTCAGTGAAGAGTTTGACAAATGAGAGCAGTAAGATGAAAAAGTCGAAATTTGCCGATTTGTTTGACAGGTAAACATTTACTTGTTTTTTATAATTCCTTTAAATCAGTACTTAGAACAAATTATAATTACTTTTACCAGTACTGTACAATTTATTTTCTGTTGCTTTTCCAATTATTTACTATTTTATAAAAAAATTACATATACGTGGTTAAGGTTTGCTGATACAAATTTGTTTTATAATTATTTCTTTCATACATGTGTGTTCCGTACTTCAGTATGTCCAGCGATTTATTTTCTTTTTGACAGGTCGATTATTTATCAATTTGTGATGCCCTAAAGCATTACTAATTCGATTTTGTATAAAAATCTAGTTTGTTTGTCAATAAATTTTAATCTATTTGGTGCACCCATATCATTTACTAAATATACTGTATTACGTAGTAAATAAACCGTATAACGCATAATATGTTTATACTTAAAAGTTAAATAAAAGCAACAGTATGATGGCTTCTTGAATCTAAATAAATGCCGTATTTTTTTTTGTTTTTAATTAAAACAATTTCATTTCAAAACTATTAATTACGATTTAATTTAGTTATGATGACGATAGTTTATTGTCTATGCTTGAGATGACTCATAAAACGGCACTACTACGTCGCTTCGTACAATAAAATATGACAATTGTGACATGTGAAATTTACTGTCAAAAATGTGGAACATTATGAGTGTGAAAACTTAAAAAAAAATCTTTGTACACGGTATAAGGAGTAAAACTCTAGTTGTGCGTCAGAGCTGACACACAAATTTTTGTTTCTCTTCTTGCAGTAATAAAGTATGGACAGCAGCTGATGTCAAAGAATACACATGGCCAGCGACACCAAGATCTGATATGGAATCACAGGTATTGTTTTTTATTTTGTTGTCACCGAAAAGTCGTCGTTCAGCATCGTAAGTAGGAGCGCTTTTATAGACCCACAATATGTGCGGTTTAGTTGTTTTAATACCTATTTGGGGGTCGTAAAATAAAAAAATTGGCTAGAGCGCTTGTGACTTTAACTACGAGTCTGTTGTCGTGGTAATTCAAAACGAAAATGACAATTTCTAATCTCTCTTTAAAAATAAACTAAAAATTAGGGGTGACTATCAAAATTGCAATTTAGAGGTGAATTTTTTTTGCAACACACATAGGCGTGTTCAACAGATCGTGTCATCGCGTGTAAGACAGATCTTCAGAAACTATATATTCGTTTTTCTTAGTAAATTTTTATTCTAGTTGCCTACTCTTTAACTTTAGAATTACATATTATTATTATGTGTTACAAAACTTTCAAAGTGGTTGAACTTAACAAGTAGGAAAGTGGCCCTTCGGGCAGTCGCTTTGGACGCAACCGGAACTTAATACTAGGATGATACGTACATATTATCACGCCTGTATCCCATGGGGATAGGCAGAGACTATGGATCTACACTTGTAACAATCCTGACAAATAACTTTCGCTTCATTTACTTTCATTAACCTCTTCATATATGCGCGTTTGTTTAAGATACTTTTACCTGACCTCTTTTTAACACTTCTGCTATTTGATCACAGTCGCGGTCTACCGGCACCAACTCTACCATTCACAGTGCTGCCATACACTTGTTTTGTGATTCTTCTTTCATCCATTCTCTCAACATTCTCAATTCACTTTAACATTCCTTTTCAAACTCTTGTTATTACATCTTCTTTCAATCCACAATGTTCCCTTATTACATTATTCCTTATCATGTCATTTATTCTTACCTCACATATGCTTCTCAAAGCTCTAATTTCGACTGCGTTTATTCTACTTTCATGCTTCTTCCGCCATACTCAACTTTCACTGCCATACATTAGTGCTGGCACCAACACCCCTTGATAGCCAAGCGTGCCTTTACAGACACTTTCCGACTCTTAATAAGAGTTTGGCACTCCATTCACCTTATTACCTGCAATTACTCTTCTAGGATGACATTGAACTTAATAAAGATTTACAATGAAAATTGGTCTAAATAAAATCTATTGAGCTGTATTTTTCTACACAAATAACAGAGGTTGGACACGGCTGTGAAACAAGGTGGTTGGTGTGTAGCATGTAGATACGTAATATGTAATTGAAGGATAATAAAGAATATGAATATATTTCCCTTCGACACAATAAAGCTAGCCACTAAGGTGAATACACAGTTTTTGATTTATCCAACAATGCCCATATTGCAGCTGACGGACCCTGTATTATTTGTCCACACATTCAGATGACTGTATATTGTGAAGTAAAACAAACAAGCAAATGATTAAACAACAAAAAAAACCAGTTATAGAGACTGCCGATAGAAGTGAAAACTTAGAACTTTTAGTATTAAAAATTGAAATTTCATAATGTTTGAATTAAAACACTATTTCAACAATGCATAGTATATTACACATTGAAATTTTTCAATTTTTACTAAATCCATTCAATTTCACTTATAAGATATACACAGCACTAATGTTGCAAAATACGTCAGCTGTATAGCTACAGATATACTGTTATAAGCATGTCGGTGATGCGAACGCACGAGATTTCACCCATCCAAAAACCATCTAACGCACACAGCACACGGCCGCTGCGTATGCGCCAATCTTGAACATGTCGGTGCCGCGAACCCATAAGCTTTTCCCCTACCAAAAAGTGCCCAATGTGGCTAAAGAAGTTTTCACTTCAAAAAAGCAAGGAATATGTATGTGTATATTCATCACATGTACAACACTATTCACTGCATGTGGACTGACATGCACCTGAACGATTTTTGTTGCAAATTTTGCAACCTTTTTGTAGATGTTAACTTCTATATTAGTAATTTAAAATTTTCTGTCAGGTTATGATGATACAAGAGCAAGTGGCGATGTTCCTGGGGGTGAAGAGCTTCAAACGGCGGTACCCGGAACTGAAGCGGCGGACCATTGTGGGGGAAGAACGGAATTACGTACTCGCCAAGGGCCTGGTCACCGAAGCCCTTTGTGACCTTGGTAAGATTTCTTATCAATTTGATTGTTAAACAGTTACATTTATGTACATATCGTCGGCGTCAGATATTTTTTACGTCAAAATTGTGATATATATATATATATATATATATATATATATATATATATATATATATATATATATATATATATATATATATATATATATATATATATATATATATATATATATATATATATATATATATATTGTTACGACCTAGTGCCGACAAAAGTAGATTCACACCTGCATACCATAAAAGCACACTTTATTGCCTTTCCGGATTTGGACTTCTTTTGTTTACTTTGTGGTTAGAAAAACAGCCCACTGTGTAATCTTTTATGGCAGTCATTAGCCAGGTGTGCGGGTTACGATTTCTAAAAAATTACGTCGAAGCTTGCCAGGCAGACATATTGCCTCTGTGCCGTATAAAGCAATTCCCCGATGGAGAGACGGCAGTCAAGCGATAACCACAAGCGAGGCAAGACGTGTGTACATTCGGTAATCTATATGGTGACGGGCTTTGCGCGTGTTATTGAATCGTGCATTACGTTTGGACTGGTGGTGTTCAGTTATATTTGTACCTGTGTTATACGTGTTTGTATAGTTCTAATAAATTCTAACGGCATTTTAATTCAAGTCCTGCAACTCGTAACAATATGTATTATGTAACAATTATGACGAAAAAACATTTTTTTATAGATTTCTTGTCTGTTTGTTTGTTCGGGATTCACGTAAAAATACTGGGTCGATTTCGATTCGGTATTCGCTGATCGACAGCAAATTATTGTTTAAAATTGTGCTACTTTTTATTCCGGGAACCCCGCGGGGATTCTTCTGGGGATTATTTAAAATGACCAGATTGAAAAAAAATTGAAATTCCAAAGCAATGTTTGCACCGATCGATAATAAATTTCTTGTAATAAAATGTTTGATACTTTTTATATCTGTAATCCCACGGGAATTTTGCCGGGAATGGTTTGAAGTTCTTGGGGTGCATAAAAACTCGTTTTACCGATACAGTTTTCACAAAACGATGGCTTCCATTATTTTTTAAATACTACGTAATGATACGTGGTATCCCGGGAATCCCGCGGGAATTTCAAGTCAAGCGCGGACGAAGTCGCGGGCATATCCTAGTGTTCCAATATCATTCTAAACTTAAGAAGTTGTGATTACTAAACTTAATTATAAAATATTAGCAAAAAGGGCTATTTTTATTTGATTTTGAAAACTAAACTAAAATCTTCAGGTATCACAGCCGTAGATGCAAGTGAAGTTCTCGATATAATGTTATCGGACTACCCTCACAAGTATGAAGAATATCGCTCTCACCAACGAGAAAGGCAAATGACTGAGGTGGTTGAAGAGCCATCAGCAGAGACCAAATCTGAAGAGAAAGTGATGAAGGTGGAAATGAAGCAGGATAAAACTGTTGATAATAAGCCTGAACAACCAAAAGTCGATCCGGAAAAGACAAGACAGGTATGTTTAGTTGTACTAAAACACAAGTTAAAGAAAGAGGTTAATGAGAGTAGATAAAGCGAAAGTTGTTTGTTAGGATCGTCACAAGTGGAGATCCATAGTCTACGTCTAAATCGTGGTGGTTGAATTCTGTGACATCAAAAATAAGTCTGTCAAAGAGGCTAAAAAAACTGATTCAGGCATGGCTAAGCAGTCTAACTTACGACGACACGGAAAATGTGCTAAAGATCACCGTCTGAATAGTGTGATACTAAAAAGCGTAAATACACACACACACACACATATACATACACAAATACACACACACGTCTTCCAGCTATGGCTATAAACATCGGCAATGGTCTACATATTGACGGCCTCTGTGGTTGAGCGGGCTAAGCCTTTGCCGGCTTACCTCACTGCAACGCAGAGGCTCCGGGTTCGATTCCTGGTATAGTAAATTTCGGAAACGTATTTTCTCAGTTATTTACTATTGTCTGGGTGTCTGGGATCGGCCCCAGAATGGTCCGTTGTATATTACTCATAACACAAGCGTAACTTGCTTAATTTGGGGATATACAGTGTGTGTGCTTGTCTGCCGATTTATTATTATTATTATTATTATATAACAGGCTTCGCGTAGTTTGGGACCAACAGGTAACATAAATAATGTAAATTTGACTTTTTGACAATAAAGGTTATTATTACTTATTATTATTATTATAGTTTCTGCCAGCCCCCATGGGAAACAGGTGTTATATATTAGGTTGGGGAAAAAGTTTCTTCCCATTTTATATAAAATTCAAAAAGTTTTTTTCTAAAGTTTATTTACATTTGACTAAAGAATGTAGGTGCCATTTTGTTGGATAACTTTTTGCCATCTTGTAGGTAGGGACGTGATCCCATTGCTATAAAAATTTTGGGGCTTCTGATCAAAAAACTGCGACAAGTGGTTTTGGCAGTCCTCTCGTGATGTTAACCTGACACTGCCTAAGGAATTCTGCAGAGACCGAAACAGATGAAAATCTGAAGGTGCAAGGTCAGGACTATACGGCGGATGCCTTAACACCTCCCAGCCAAACTCTCGTAATTTTTGCTGAATGGCTAAAGATGTGTGGGGTGTAGCGTTATCATGGTGAAAAACCACACCCCTTGTGTTGATTAATTCCGGCCGCTTTCTCTCAACTTTTTGCTTTAATGTCATCAGTTGTTCGCAGTACAGTTCAGAATCGATGGTCCTGCCTGGCGGTAACAGCTCATAATGAATAATGCCCTTCCAATCCCACCATACACACAGCATCACCTTGTTGCGAGTTAACCCGGGTTTCGCCACAGTCTGTGAAACCTGACCGGCCTTTGACCACGATCTTTTTCGCACGTTCTTGCCGTACGTGATCCACTTTTCATCACCAGTTATCAGCTTCTTCAAAAATGGTTCGGTTTCATTACGTCGTAATAAAGAATCACAAATGAGTACACGGTTCATTAGGTTTCTTTCAGTGAGCTCATGAGGCACCCAAATATCGAGCTTTTTTGTATACCCAGCTTTTTTCAAATGCCCCAAAACCGTTTTGTGGTCAATTCCCAGTTCTCCAGCTACATCGTAACTACTAATATGCCGATCTTGCTCCAATTTTTCAAAAACGGCATCAATTTTGTCCGTAACAGGGCGACCAGAGCGACGTGCGTCTTTGATATCAAAATTTCGGGATTGAAAACGGTTAAACCAAATTTGCGCTACTCTCACAGATACAGCATTAGGTCCATAAACATCACAATTTTTTTTCCCGGCTTGTGTTGCATTTTTACCTTTTTTGTAGTAAAATTTTAAAATGTATCGAAATTCTTCATTAGATTCACTCATTTTAACAATAAGAAAACAAATGAAAATCACACATTTTCCTAATTTGAATTTGGAATTGTCTTCTTTAAAATTAAAACTTTTTAATGATACCAAAACCAGCCGAGCAGAGATACAAATGGTATATTCGAAGAGATCTTATTACAAGTTCTTACATACTATATGCGAAAAGACTTTTCCCCAACCTATTAATTTATGTAAAACACAAGTTGTGGCCGCCACTTTGATCGCGCGGGACTTGGATGTCATTTACATCTCCTGAACAACATTCAAGAAGCAAGATAAAATTCCTGTTATAGTCCTTGACATTGAAATCCATTGGGCCATTTCAGGGTCTATTTGAGATAAACATTCACACAGATAAAAATTGTAAAACTGTCATTTATGATTCGGTTTAGAAAAGTTTAAATATTGCCGTTTATTTTTAAGTCACAGACTTCACTACTATTTTTTATTGATATACAATATTGACTAGCGTTCCACGTGACTTCAGTTCTATTTCACATGTGTATCCCATTTCTTGGATAAGAACTATTCGGAATCCAAGGTCCCAATTCCAATTAAATCTATACAGAACTTCCTGGAATCTATAATGACAACACTAAAAGAATTGTCGAAATATAGTCCTATCGTAAACGCAAACGGTAGAGAAAAGATTGTATTTTCGTACACCTAAATTGCCTTTGGATCAATAAGATAATGCATTAGTTGAAAATGCATACAAGATAGGCCTCGCAATGGCCGTATTAATAATTTAAAAAATAAAATATATTTTTGTTGTAGGATTAAAGTATAATCGAATCAAATCCTTAATAGCACAATCATTTGTTAATTTTATCTGGAAAATGTTCGGGGAGTTTTGAAAATGGATATTTTTATAGATATTGATGTACTCTTTCCGAATTTCAACTTTGCCACCTCGTAGTTTTGTCGCTCGCGCCGCTGAATTGGAAAAATAGCGCCTAAAGTCAGTTTTTTTTTTAGCAATATTGCCTTTGATTTATTTTATGATACAAATATTTTAACAAAACAAACAAAAAGAATTTCTAAAAGTTTTGTAAAGTCAATACTTTTGGCGTACGAGCGCTGCAAACTATTACTCATTTACAGCAACACATCTTTTTCGTATATTGATGTGAAGGAAAAAGGAAATGGAGACTTTTAGCAAGTCAAGTATTAAAAGAAACGATAAAGCTCTCTGTCCACTACACCATATCATACCATAACCGTGCTAGGAATGTATACAAACAAAAATATTCTTTCTATTGAAATGTATTAAACTATATCCTACTGGATATAGTGTAATTAGTGACCGTTCCGTCACCGACCAACACCGTCAACAATTGTCCGCGAGAATATTTTGCTGGTGCCTCTACGCTCCGAGAATGGCACGCGACATTGTCAAAATAGTCATCATAAGGGCATTCACCGCGTATGATGACAGATCTAACCTCGTTTATGCCACTTGTCGTATATAGTATTTAACCCTCTAAGACGGAACCACCTCAAATTTGTTGCCAAACTGTCACACACGTTTAATTGGTAAGCACCACAAATTTGTGGACAAATACAGATAATTGAAACCAACGTTGAACTGATGCTTTCTCCCTCTAACTACATAGTATTTGTATTACAATAAAAGAGACGATATAATTCTCTCGGTTTTTTGGCGCGGCAGTTTGTGGACTAAAATAATATTAAATTTGGCCCCTCGAAGGGTTTAAACATAGTACATAATGCGAAAGGCATTGAAAATACTATTATTTTCAGTGTGTTTTAACTGCATAATATTTGAATTAGTATACATACATACCGATATGATACGCGGATGCTATGTGTATGATACACTCTTGGTACGTTCTAGTAGGTACTGTAGATCGTATTGTATGCCTGATACACTCATAGCACGGTCGTGGTATGATACGGTGTAGTAGACAGAGACCTTAATAAGGATAAACTTTTGGAGGGACTAAGATCGATAGTGGTCACAGTTGTAGTTTAGTGAAGTCGTGACATGGCTTCCCCTATGCAATGTTGCAGCGATTTACTTGTCATTATTGTATCGTTCACACAACAGGGAAATTGTGGTCCAGAACCTGTAAAGACAGAGAGAAATAGGCATCAAATAGCTTGAGGGAGGCCTTCGTCGTAGGACAAGCTGGGAAGGAGATGAAATTGGATACCAATTTGTACAAAATAGATTAACTTAAGTGTAACGGTTCTTTCAGCAATGAAGGCTATTTTGATTTATTTATTTATTACTAGAGTTTTCCCCGCGGCTACGCAGCATGAAAAACTCTAGGCAGTAGCTCTATGTTACTCACATAAAAAATTAGGTGTTTTATATATACAAACCTTCAATAATTTAGTTTATTTTTGATTTCACTACAATTACATAGAAACTAAGTCAATACAGTGTAGACAACTGCACAGCAAAACATAAAGGAAATTCGCAGCCTACCTGATTTGAAATACCTAATACGTAATGAATGACATCTGGGCAACCTGACAACGTATTTGTTATTGAATTACAGCAATGGTTGTCTGCATCGCAATTGCATCGCCATCTATTTAGCTAATCCGTTTATTTTGAGGAAATAACGTCATTAATCAGAATAAAAAGTATCCTAAGTTATGCACCGGGATATAAGCTAGCGTCGTGTATGAAAGGAATAAATGAATGTACAGGACATGGCCGCGGCGGCGATCGCGTCCGCGAGCGAGTGGAACGCGCGCGCGAACGCCTCCCGGCGGCCGGCGTGCGTGGACCTGCAGTCGATGACGGTGCATGTGCGGCGTGTGCCCGCGCCCGCGCCGCCGCCGCCGCGCGTGCGCCCGCCCGCCGGCTTCTACCCGCACGCGCTGCTGCCCGGCCAGTACCAGCACTGGTACAGGCACTGCGCGCCCGAACACCTCAGGTCACATTTCTTACAAGATACATTTTTGAAAACATTTTCTAGTGCATATCTAACTTTAGATGTGGCTTAACTTGTCTAAGATATTTTATCATCAGTGATGGCCAGTTCCTATATCTTACTAGTGATTCTCTAGTCCTACTATCTGTTGAATTTTTACATTACTTGTATGGAGTTTATGTCAAATTTTAACCGACAGTAAGGCAAATGAATGGTCGGTAAGATATAGATGGGAACCGGCCATAAATAGTAAGTAATACTTCATTGCAAAAATACTGTTTGAATTGTGTGAAAATAATCTTCTAAGGATAAACGGTATATAGACAACTAACTCGGCGGCGTATATGTGTCAAACTCGTCGTCTTCCTTTAATATTTGGAAAGTAACTTTTTAATCTTTATTTTTATTAGGTTTGTTTGAAAAGATTATGTCAACCTTGTCTCACATATTTAATAGTTTTAAAATTTTTATATGAACTTCTATGACATATTATAAAAAAAATGACAAAAATATAATTTATAAGCGAATCCCAATTTGGATATCTAGAGAGAATAGATGAAAAGAGATTAACGAAAGAAATATATGGCAACAGTGTAGTTTGTAGAGTTGGTGCTGGTACACTGCGACATTCTTACCACTATCAAATTGTAGATATCCGAAAGAATGGCCCAGTAAAAAGCACCTATAATATACATGTATGTATTATGAGAATAATGGAAGTAGATGAAGCAAAAGAGGTAAGTCAAGATCGTAGAAAGTCGAAATACATCGCCTCTGTCTACCCTTGTAGGAAGTAGGCGTGATAATATATATATATATATATAGATAGATAGATGAAAAAATATTGTTCCCCATATACACTTAAAGTAAATAATTTATAGTCATTTTGTGTACAAGCATAAACAAAGCGCGACCTTATGGCTTTAGAGTGATCTCTTCCAGACAACCCGGGCTGTGGATTGTGTGAAAGGAATCGAAATTTGTATGATGGTGGTGTACAAATTAAATTGTGTATAACATATAATTTGGCACGTGCAGGTACTTCCCGTTGAACACGGCGTGCGCGGCGCCGCCGCCCGCCCCGGCCCAGTGGGAGTGCAGCTCGTCGTCGGAGGGCGAGGGGCCGGCGGAGGGGGAGGGGTCGCGCGCCGGCGACGAGGACGACTCCGACGCGCCCGCGCACCCCGCCCACCACAACAAGGTACGTGGCCGCTCACTCGCTGACCCGTGCCTACTTCGCTGGGCGCCATTGAAAAATACACACGCACGCAAATCAAGGTTTAATTAAGCATTGTCTTCTTCGTCTAAGGGGGCATCCATAAATTACGTCACATGAATTTCATGATTTTTTGACCCCTCCCCCGTCCTTGTCACAGCTGGGCACATTCGAGAGACTCCCCCCTCCTTGATTACATCATTTGTTACGTGCTGCGGGTACCGAGATTGGAAGGAAACACCGATTTAAAGAGAAACAAAAATACCTCTTTAAATTATGCACACGCTTTTCTCGATCGACTCCGACACCGTGTCGTTGTCGCGCATTCTGAGGGCCCTTTTGATCCCTTTGCTCTTTTCTCGCTGCTTTCGGTCCGCTAGCCCGTGCGAGTCTGCCTCCGTGCGCAGATTGTCGCGCTTATATATCCGGTCGACGGTCTAGAATGAACCGTATTACATCACTCAATTATATGTCTATCCTTGTTACTTACTACGAGTTTATTCCAGTTTCTTCTCGAGTATATCTAACTCGTTTTAACATTTGTTTGATTCTATATTTCTATTCTGCTCTTTCGTGTTACTTTATATATGCAACATTGTATTGTGTTATTGTTAAGGCGAAGACTACGCTTTATTTTTTAAGGGAAAGAAATTCAGCTACGCGTATTCGTCGCACTATATTTTGCAATTTTACATCAAGAAATGATTTAATTAAAACAGCAGTTCCGTAAATAGTTTTATTGACATTTAAATTATTTTTTAATAATGACATTCTCAAACAGATATTTGGAAATATTTTGAAGATTTTCGTTAGTACTTCAAATTTCGTGTTTTAAAGCTTAAATTATATTAATTAAGCTTTAGATTTTGAAATGTGACTACAAAATTTTCGACCCCCTTGCCACATAATGTCACCCTTCGTCGACCTCCCCTTAACGTGTGATGGAATTTCTGGATGGGCCTGAAGTCAGTCCCTCACTACTGAGGATCGCGTCTTTACTGGTAATGAATAAGTGCTCTCCTACGCCGAGATCGGTTTTGAGTACGATGGAGGGGTGAACTTATCAATATGTCCCGCTGGTCAGCAACCTGATCAATCCACCTATTTGGAGATCTACTAAGAGGTTTCTTGCCTTCAACTTTCCGCATGACCACAAGTCTCTCCAAATTATCTGGGCTCTTGTGGACTATGTGGTCAAAGTACTTCAGTATCAGATCAATATAACCACTGGTAATCTCCAATATTTATCTCTTATAAGCTTTGTAATGTTTAATTAATTCACAAATGTGTGTCAGAGGACAATAATCATTTTGGTTTTTAGAAAGCACTCTCAGTACCTCATTCGAGGATGTGCATATTTCTTGCGTGGAACATTATTGAAGAATATTTAAAGGTTATAACTCCATTTACATAGCAGCTACAACATTTTAATTTTTCCAAACATGTAAGGAATCTGCGGAGATATGTTGCAGTGCAAACTTTTATTATGTCTCGTCATTATTTCCCTTGCTGTCTTTGTCTTACTGAGCATGCACTGTTTGCTACATCCATTAATTCTTTTAAAAGTAATTCTGTAACATACTTCTGTATAAAACTTATTTAAAAAAAAGAACTTGAGATATAGATAGAATAAAAAATATTAAGAAAAACAATTTTTAGCTAGACGTGTTGCTGGGGAGTTTCTTGTCGCTTCTTCTCCTTAACAGCATTAACACGTTGCGAAGCGGTGTACATAGAATAGGAAGTAAAATTAAATTTTAACTTATATGTATAAACCTTCAAAAAGTGTTCTCTAGTGCAACTTATTTTGAATAAAATTTTTGAATTTTGAATATTGCTGTTACATATTTTACAGGCGTTCCCGTGCCCACTTCGCTGGGCGTCATTAAAAAATTTAAAACTATTATCAATCACAATCAATATAGCCTACGTCACTCTGGAATAATATTGCTTTCCACTGGTGAAATAATTTTCAAAATTGGTTCAGTAGTTCAAGAGATTAATTACTTCTTACAAACAAACTTACAAAGTTAACCTCTTTATAATATTAGTATGGATTTCGCATTGTTAATAAAACAAAAGAAACAACTCATTTGCATTTTTAGGAATGAGCATTGAAAGATTTGACCTATTACGAGTTGCTCTTTGTTTGTTAATAAATTATAAATCAAAATTATTTCAAGTTCTTTCACTGGTCTTTAGCTGTAGATGAATATGTAAGGATTTATATTCAAGTAAAATAAATGAAATTTATTTGTTGTTCATGACTAAAAAGTAATTTGAAAAAAGAATCTTACTTATTTCTCTTTATGATTCAAAAATCAAACAAATTCTTAAGACAATTAAAAGTAAATTGTACTAAGTTGAAATACACCATCGACCCAAGGATTCTTTTTGTCAAAAAGCGAAATAAGTAGTGAATAAATTAACTTTACAAATAAAACAATATCGACGGTTAAAAGTTAATAAGCTAATAATAAGCGACATTTTGGTCAAAAATGAGTTATGAATGCCATCCTACTTAAAAATTTTTACTCCCATGGCTCTACGATGACTTTTTTGTCGTTTATGCCCAAGCAAAAAACTGCGTTTTTGAAGTGTCATTTCGATTAACCGACCAAGTTTTGGGCCGTTTTTACTCTAAAGGCGCTCGTACCTCTGTAAAAATGGTATCACTTTTGGGTTATAGTCGGTAATATATTTTTACTTTTTACTGGCGTAGAGATTCCAGGCGTATACTGCTCTTTACCGTTAGTACCTGTTTTGCAAGCTGGGACTAATGCCTCTTTACCTTTGTCGTCAAAAACATTAAGCGTCGGTTATAACCTACTACCGTTTACAAGTTTACCATACAGTTGTCACTTATACACAATTACTAAAATCTAATTCGATATTGCACTTCACTTATACCTTACTACCATTTTTAAGTTTACAATACAGATTTTTTTTTTACGGAGGTATAAGTTTACGTTTGACCACTGTCTCACCTGATGTTGAGTGATGACGCAGTGTAGGATGGAGCACGCTTACCTAGAAGATACCTATTCACTCGTGACTTGAAGACTTCAAGATTGTTTTTGTCAGGAAAAACAGACTCCGGCAAATTATTCCACTCTTCAGCAGTGCGCACCAGAAAAGATGAAGCGAAACGCTTGGTTCTGACTGGTGGTGTTTCCACCATGTAACGGTGGCGCAAACAGCTGTCGCTTATACGCAATTACTCAAATGTAATTTGATATTGAAATGTCGGTTATACCTTACTACTATTTACTATTTTAATACAACTCTGTCGCTTACGGCGTATTACTTTACAATAATCATACATTAATTGGCGTTTACACCAATTTGGTATCACTTTGTCGTACTAAAATAGTTTTTAGCGAGTCGCTTATTCCAAAATCAGTTGTATATATAGTGTATAATTTATGATAGTGTGTCATCTATGATCAGTCGCATAGATCTATTCTAATTATTTGGTAATATTATTAGATTAGTTATAAAATCCGTCGATAATAAAAATGATTTTATATGACCTAAGGAATGATGACGGGTAACACCTTTGGAATGTATGCAGTTACGGAGTTTTTGGCGGAAACTGAAAGGAGATGTTGTGCTGTGCAGTTTTATTTTCTAAAACTGTGTAAAATTACTCTAAAATGAACGATAGTTGTAGGATATTGATAGTTTTTGAGTAGTAATTCTGTGTTATGTGAGAAATGTGAACTGTATAGTCAAATGTGGCCTTTTGAGTTGTCACAAGAACTCCGTTGAATGGCACCAGCTGATAACCTACAGTTCAGCTGTGCTACATATAGTATAAGTTCTTTTTAAACATGTTTCCGACTGAAAGACATAGATTCTATGGTCATGAATAAATTAAATACGTATGCAGTTACTAAAGTCTTATTTTAAAGAAGAACCATGTTAGTTGTGATTCTATTCCTTTTAAGACGTGACGTTTAACCCACGTTACCGTTTGCCTATATAATGCCCTATGTTGGATGTTCTCGTTATCCTCTTGGTATAGAAATCCCGAAGTGCGGAAGTACCACATTACCTTTTTTTTCAACTCATTTACAGTGTTACTAATGCTTAACATCCTCATGATTTTTTTTGCTAAACACTGTTTCTTATGCTCCATTACCTTTTGGCATAATAATTTGAATTATTACTTATACTTCTTTACCCATTTAAGTTATTCTGCAATCATGTGAAAGATGCCCTTTTAGCTCTTGGTATAAGGATATAAAATGTAGCTAAGTCTACTCAACCTTTCGTTTTTTTCTATGTAGATGTAACTTATGTCGAATTACCGCATAAAGAAAATAAGATCAATTGATCTAAGCGACATAAAACCACATAAAACAATGTGGAATCAAATTAATAAAACTTCCAATTAATGCTTTTATTTTTCTTGATTCTAGAGCTGTTTCCATTTTCACGATATGACAAATAAAAAAGTTATATCCATTTTTCTGCATTTTTAAACTTTAAACTGCTCTCCTGAACAATTTAGTTTTTGTCGCTTATTATTAACTTTACCCTATTACCTTTCAATCCTCGATATGAACAATCAATCTTACCAGTTACTAATGAAGCGATTTATTGAGGTTTATTTCTCTCATTCTTGTTTGTATGTATTTTTATATTATTGTTTATTTAGGTATACGTAGTAGAGTATTATTATTAATATTGATTACATTATAAGTTTAATCCATTTTTGTACTAAACCAATGCATAAATTAATTTTTATTTTTCTCCTTGAACACGAGGTTGCCTGAAAGAAATCGCTATGAGCAATAAATAAGACCTCCCACTGTTCAATACTATGTGTTTATTAATTGTTCAGTTGAACAATTAAGAGTAAATACAGATAGACATAACAGTTTTTTTGTTTTATGATAAAATAGTCATTATAGTTTAACAAGTATAACAATTTATATTTTGCATAAAATATGTTTTTCAGCGCAAAAAATTAACAAAAACGAAGCGTAGCAGCCAAACGGAGTTGATGAAAGAGAAGGAGGATAGCCGCAGCTCCGTGGCAGAGGGAGAGGTGGTGGATACCTGTAGGGCGTGCAAACTCCGGCTGGAGGCCAACCGCAAGTACACGCACGAGCGCTTCCTCGTCTGCGCCAACTGCAACGCCAAACGTAAGTACACATTGTGCAAACATATTGTTGGTCTCAATCATGGATCTCCAAAGTACGGCCTAGAGTTCAAAGCTGGCTTGCTGCTGTCATCAATCTAGCTCGCCATCATTATCAATCCAGCCCGCCAGTGTCATCAATCCGGCTCCCCAATGTCATGGATTCGACCCGCCGGTATCATCGATTCGATCCGCCAGTGTCATTAATCCGACCCGCCAGTCTCATCAATCAGGCCCGCGAATGTCATGGATTCGACCAGCCAGTCTCATCAATCCTACCCGCCAGTCTCATCAATCCGGCCCGCCAAAGTCATGGATTCGACCAGCTAGTGTCATCAATCCGATCCGCCAATATCATCAATCGGGCACGCCAGTGTCATCAAGTTTCCGGGATAAAAATATAATTATTTATACCTCTTTTTGTGACCTGCATCTGCTTTTACGGAAAAACTATTGTACTGGTTTGACTGAAATTTGGTATATATGTAATTTTAATACCGACGGTGTACAAGGGATACTTTCATCCCGGATAATGGGATAAGTCTGGGGATAGATTTATGTAAAGATTACCCCAGAAAGTAGGATGGGTTTTTTTTGTGATTTGTCATTTTGGTTATTTTGGTCATTTTGGTGATTTTGATCATTTTGGTTATATTGGTCATTTTTGTCATTTATGTAGTTTACATAGACGGGGGATAGATAAATAAAACTAGAACGGTTTGAAATAGTTGGATGAAAGTTTGTATGAGATCAATCATTTCTCAAGTTTATAGATATAAAAAAATTCACGATCTGTAAAAATTGCGATAGTAATTCGATATGTATATCTGTTAAGCTTTCACGGAAAAACTATTAGAAATACTGAATCGGTTTTGCTGAAATTTTGTTTAAATGTAGTTTTAATACCGAAAATGAACATTTTCGTGCCGGGAGATGGGATAGTTTGCAATATGAAATGAAGTGAATTTTCCAGGGGCAAATAGCACTAACATAATCAAAATGTTTTTTTGTGGAACATTCATGTTTCTTTTAAAACTTGTGGAATACGGATTAGTCGTATGAAAATTCTGTGAATTTATATCATCGAAAATGTGGTAATGTGTGTAGTAGTAATTCTTAATATTCTACTTATGTACAGTCATGGTATGAAAATGTTCGCCAGTTTTCAAATTGATTCATTTAACGTTCCGAGAGCGTATGTTACCTTTTCAAACTAAGTCAGAGAACAGACTGTTGCACAGAAAATTATGTTTAACTATTTGACAATAAAGTTAAAAATGACTTAGTCCAAAACATGTTGATTTCCTATCCTGTCTAAAAAGATTGTTTAGACATGTAAAAACCTTTTTATTAGTTTATGTTAAGCACAGTGATTATATCAACTTCGTTTCTTCTTATCAATCTCAGCGCCTTTCATTATCAACATTACAATTTTCTTTTTTCATGTTTCTATATTTTAGAAACCTCACATTTATTTAAATTTTGGCAGCATTGTCTCTTGTATTCGTGCAAGCAAAAGTCGATATTAAGGTGACAAACATTTTAATTTCGCGACTATACATACGTTTTGATGTTGGTGCGTGCGCAGTGCACCCGTCGTGCGTGGAGCTGAGCGCGGACACGATCCGCAAGTGCCGCGAGTACGCGTGGCAGTGCGCCGAGTGCAAGTCGTGCAACGGCTGCCAGCGGCCGGCCGACGACGACAAGATGCTCTTCTGCGACCTCTGCGACCGGGGCTTCCACATCTACTGCGTCGGGCTCGACGCCGTGCCCCAGGGTATGCGCCCCCACCACCACTCCTTTCATATATCGCTCTCCACGAGTGGAGCGAACAGTCAAATCAATTGCTTTATTTGTACAAAACATGCTAATATGGTTAATGTCAAAGTACAACATGTTTTGCACCATTGGAGAGCATCAATGTATATGTTATTGAAACAAAGTAACCTTTTTGTTTCAACTGAAGTAATATTATATAATAGTAATCGACTATTCTTTATGTACTTAAGCAAAAAAGCCAATCTACAACTACTTTGGTACATACATTTTGTATATGTAAAAGGAATTAAACGGCACATTGGTCATTATTTGAACAGTAATTAAGATTATTTCTATGATAATATTTTAAAAATAACATGATATTTTAAAGCCAGTTTACATATTCCCTATTGTAATATGTGAAGATAAATAAATAAAAATAACAGCCTCCATGCTGTATGTAACTGATTTGTTGATTTGAGATATGCTTGTATTAGATACTGAATAACTCATGATTCTGCATATTTTAATTAGATAATCAGTTAATAATTTTCCACTAGTTTAAAAGTGTCACTATCATCAGTTTTTAATACATTGTATCTGTATCTGTCCTATATTAGCTTTATTATATTATAGACTATTTTCTTTTTCACTGTGAATAATGTAGTTGGAATGCACTCATTCTTGACTATATACTGGTGTTATACGTGATATTAATGTACATCTGTTTGTTATCCTAAATAAATATAAACATCATTAATGACAAATCAACTATAATTCGTCGATTGCCGTTTTTCAGGGCGATGGCACTGTGTGGAGTGCGCGATATGCAAATCGTGCGGGGCCCGGGACCCGAGTGGCGTGGGGGGCAGCGGGTCAGGTGGCCCCGGGGGGCAGGGGGCCCACGGGACCCCGGGCACCCCTGGCGGCAGTGAGGCGCCCCCCGAGTGGCACCACCAGACGAAGCGCGGCCCCGGGGGCCACAAGTGCTACTCGCACTCGCTCTGTACGCCGTGCGCCAGGTCAGTGCTGTCATGATTACGTTTTTGTCATTACTTTGCTCGATCTCGAAATCTTGGATAAATAATTTGGTTACTCATCAAAATAAACAATTACAAAAATGCATATTTATAACACTTTTTTTTATTAATAACAGATGGTCTTATTTCTCTTTGTCTTCCAAGCAACATTACTTAAGAAAATTCTTAGATAATCTAGCAGGGTAGATGGTGCTGAAAAATAGGTAAAATTAAACATTTTTATTGTACTTATTTCATACTTAAGTAATTAAGAAACGAAATACATACTTATTAATAAAAATGCATATTATAAACGTATTTATATTTCTTCTTTCAACATGAGATTTTGTATATGTTATTGGTTAGCTAAAGTTAAGATATCAACTTGTCAAATTTAAGAATTAAAACTCCACGCCAGCCTGTGGGCTCAGTTTTTACAACAATATAATGGTTGTTGTAAAAAAGTGTCGAATAGAATGTTAGCTTTTTAATTATGGAGTACTTTTCATGATAAATGCTACGTAGATATTTTGAAGGCCAGTGAATAATGTCAGATATATTTTAACCACTTATTAAATAAAGTTTAATTATTGATATTGTTTTCATGACCAACTTATTTTAAAATTAATAATATGGTTCTAAATGGTATTTTACTTTTCTCTTTCACTTACATGTGTTTTTCTTATAAACAACAACTCACAATCTGAAATTATTAGTCGATATCGAGCAAAGATATTTAATATAACTTAGTAATAGTTTATGTTTTCATTTGTTGTTAATAATGTTTAAATAAATATCTTTAAGTGGAAAGGATTTGTAATTGAAACTGTAGATATTTAATCATTTCTTGAAATAACATAAATTATTGTTCAGGTTCACATCATGTTAATATTTTATATTTCAAATAAACATGAATATGTAATTTTTAAATTTCTATTAATTTTCCAGTACTAGCTTTGATATCTGCGTATTTAATCGTATGATTATATTTTTCAAGTAAAAGCAAGAGGGCCTCCGTCAAAACGTGAACGAAATAGTTTCATTGTACCAGGAGAGTATTTGTTGAAGGACGCCAATAGAAAGTACACATTTTTTGTGCAAAATATTTCTATGATTATTATAAATGTTATTTGTTTAATTAATAACTGGTCTTGGTAGTTATTGTTTGATCACATCATTTCATGCGAGTTATATGTGGACTAACACGATATGAGGGGTTAGAACAAAAGTGTAAAACTACAGTCTCGTAATCTGTATTCCGTTTGTATGTTAACATTTAACATTGATTGGAAATTTCCTCTTGTAACATATGCCGTGTTCACAGTCTCGAGGTAAAAAAAATAGATAAATAACAACATCAATTACTGAATAAAGAAATACAAGATTTATATATTAACCTTAACTGTGTAGTAATTGAGTTTTGTATGAAAAATAATGTTCTCTAAGAGTGTGTAACTATAGACTTAGTAACCACTTACATAACATTTTTTTGGTAAAACAGTAGTCGAACATAGTAAACAATTATCTTCATATTTGAATATAACAACATGTACAGTCGTGATATGAACATGTTCGCCAAATTGATTCATTTAACGTTCTGCGAGCACAAACTAAGTCACAGAACAGACTGTTCCGCAGAAAATTGTGTTTAACTATTTGACAATAAAGTTTAAAATTACTTAGATCAAAGTTGTTTGATTTTCTATCTTGTTTAAGAAGATTGTTTAGATATGTAAAACCTTTTTATTGGTTTTAATATTTATGTTAAGCATAGTGATTATATCCTATTTGTTTCTTATTGTTATTCTCAGCGTCTGTCATTCTCAACATGGCAATTTTATTTTTTCACGGTTTTATAGTTTATAAACGTAACATTTATTAAAATGTCGGCAGTATTCGTCTTGTACTCGTGCAAGCAAAAGGCGATTTTAGATGATGAACATTTTGATTCCACGACTGTACACCATATTATTAGTTTGTCAACAACAACCAAAAGTTTGGAAAGTATCAACTGAACTCTGTGAACTCGGTAAAGACTTTTTCAATTGGTTTCTCAATATAAAGAAATGATCGTGTAGTGAGTTACACAAACGTTCTAAGTCCCCGTTCTCATTCAGTGTCACATCTCGGCGTATGTCCTCATCTTGTCAACCAACATCCGCTTTTACTTTGGTATTCTCGTAGTAATTTGGATGAGCTGATATCGAGATCGTTTACCGCAAGTATTGTTTCATCCCCTCCAAACTTTATAGCCTGTCGAGACTAGTTGCAGAAGGCTACGTAACAGTCTACATTTTGCAGCCATCTCCTGATAACTCTGAGCGGTCATAAAGCTTGGACAGGAATATACATACAAAAGTCACAGTACAACCACAACAACTTTATTCCAAAAACATTTAATTCTGAGTCATAGTTTGTACATTTTCCAATAAAATTGGACAAAAAGAATGTGTACAATTTACACGCACACCCGCGTGGAAATTGCGTGTAAAGTGCAATATATTTTGGACGTAAGTAATAAGAACGTGTGAGAATTACATATTACCATTATACTGAATAGGCGATCTCGAAATTATCTCTATTTAAAAGCCCCACACCCCCAAGCAGAATGTTCTGTTTATGCCCAAACGCAGCGTTTATTAGCACATTCCTCTCCCCCTGTTTTTATGAAAAGTCGCATGCTTACTTCTTGAACAAGTTGGTTACAATTTGTGGCACAAGATTGTTCATATTATGTTTTTTAAATGTTTTAAATGACCGACAATTCTTAATAACAGCAAAAAAATAATTGTATAGAATTGATGAAAAAGAATCTTACAGGGCCATTCCATCGCACCGGGCATAAGATTGGGAAATCAAATTGGTATTTACCTGTTGCTGTTGTTATAATCCGTTAAAAAGGGGAAATTGTGGAGATCAGTTGTGAATAGTTTAGATAGACAAATAATATTTATTTTTGTATAATAATATAATTGTTATGTTTTGAACACAAAGAAACATCGTATATTTCTATTCCAAACTTGACGTCATAGAAGATAGCACTATGCTTTTCCAGTACTCTTATAAGGCAAAGCAATTAGGGATTCTTTTTGTAAATTGTTACTATGGTTTGGACACTATCGTTTACATCCTCAGCGTCGTATGGGACCATTTCTCATCGGGCGTAAATTGCGATTAATATCTAACTAACTCATACTTTCATACTTCAAATAACTACTAACACAGGCGTAGAATATCTGCGTATACTAACTTGAGTTTGTTTTATTATTACTCGTCTTCGAATTATGATTACTTTTATTGTAAATACTAATTTATATAATTTAATATGTTTATGCTGTAAATTTTATTTTGATAATATTCCTATATTAAATATATAATATCGTATAAGCCTTAGACTGCAGCTGTACAGATGTACAGATGACGGACCCTTATATATGTATATGTATCGGAAACGAAATACTTGCAGGTAATATAAATAAATTTGTAGTCAAATGTTGCCCCAACTCAATTTAGACTGTGGCTAGAACTGTGCCGTTCAAAAGAAAAATTTAGTTTACATGAAGGAGTACCCGAATTACCTTCTTGTATGTTTTATCGAAATTTAGTTGTTGAGTTAATCATTTCTTTAGTCATTTTTGGGAACTGTCTACCGCATCGGCTTTAAATAATTTTTTCTATGTTTATTTGGGAATTAAATTAATAACTCGAATATTAATAGTTTTGGTAAGACATACATGGGGGTAATTCGGGTACCCTTTCATGTAGATAGTACATATAACTATTTTTTTTTGAGTCATTGTTCTGGCCACCTTGGCGTCGTCACTTTGTCCCCGCAATTCGCTTCAATTAATTTATTTTTAATTGATCAATATTAATTATAATAAATTATGTATTTATATATTACTTGTATTTAATGAATATAAATTGTAATGATGTGTATTTGTCGATATAATGTCGGGGAGGCGGGTCGTATCGAAGACGAGTAATAATGAGCGCGGGCCACTGGCGGCGGCGCGTCGGTCGCCGCGCGCGCATACTAATGGCGTGTTTCTGTGTTCCGGTGCTTGTGCGCGTGCGGTCCGTATGTGTGTGTGCGTGCGTAGGGCGTATCGCATCGGTCGCTACTGCCCGCTGTGCGAGCGCTCGTTCATCGGGCCCAAGGGGACCATGCAGCTCGTCATTTGTAAGCTCTGCGATAGGCAACTGCATCAAGGTACGTCATCATACAACGCAACGCAACCAACGAACGTAGAACGCAGCGAGCGCTTGCACGACCCCCTTGCCCCCCGCCCCCACCCCACACGCACGTCTACCCCCTTCCAGCGCATAGGACGACCATCCGTTCCCTAAACTATTGAAGTAATTCAAGTATCAAATTATATACAGATAAATTAAATATATATTACTATAAAAGCAATCATTGTTAACATTATTATTTTCAAGAAGAGACGAATGTTTTTGTTTTCTACATGAAACAAATGAATAGCTCAATATCATAAAGTATTTAGATTTCTTAGCTATTGCCTATGACAATTGCGAATTGGCTTTTGTTACATAAAAGTGAGTTTTGTTGTCAACACTGCATATTGCAAGACAATAATAAATATTTTAAAATATATATTCAAGACATCACATATTATGGGCTTTAATATATAAAAGATTGAATAGTTGACCAGTGTTGTCAATCTAGTAACTTTATCACTAGATTAGACATGTGTAATTTACTAAAATACTTGGCAGTCTCCTAAACTTCTCACCTTATAGGAATATTCTACCTAGGATTTGATTCTAGTTGGATGTGAATGACTTTCTATCTGAATGAGTGAGTGGTGACTTTAAAATTATGAGTTTATGTGATTTACCATTGTCTTTGATTGTCGTTCTATGTTTAAGAAACCTTGTGATGCTTCTGAGCACTGTTCATTAGTGAGAATACATTTAATGGCCGCTTCTAGACGACAGCATGTAATCGGTTATGGATATTAATTTCTAGTTCAGCATGCGTTGTATGCACTGCGCCTTATATTATTGAAAATAAAGCGACGGTCCATAAATGTGTTTCTCACTCTCTGACTTTATTTCCAACTCATGCTTGCGATTGGTTTTTCAATATTTCATTTTCATCTAACACTGTGGATATTCATGAAATATTTATTAATTTTGCTTTCATTTCATATATAATGCTATGTATTCATGATCACCTATCGATAGCCTGTTTTCCTGACAATTACTTTGGGTTTGTAGACATTGCAAATGGTACCCGAAAATATCGATAGGTAGCTTTATATTAGACCTGTTTAGATGGAACAAGTGTAGGTGAAAGCATGATGTACAATACACTGTAAGCAATGAGATGCCTCGTTTAGCCCGTAGTGTTCTAGTCCCGATTACAGACTTCAGACGGGACGCTGATACCTGCAAATTTGTGTGTGCCATGCATCGTCCTGTGAACTATTTAGGTGAAAGGTTTTGTGAAGGATTCATGCGCGAGGAACGCTTTAAATCTATTCATAATAAGCAGGAAAACCATTTCAAAAGCAGAAATTAGTATCAGATAACACTAACCTAACCTAAGACCAGCAGCTGTTATTCAAAGTTTAATTGACTTTCTATGGGTCACAGCTGATCTAGCGTTAGCTTAAGCTATTTTCTGATACTTTTGAAATTCATAAATTAATGAAGGATTTCCGCGAGACCGTTTATATATGTTCGTAAATAGTTTTAGCGACTCGCGGGTGAATTCGATTTGACCCGAGTCATAGCTAAAAAACTCGAGTCATCGTGTAGTCAATAGGACTATAGGTCGTTGCAGACATGGGAGAACTGCTCGACTATGATTTCGCTGACGATTTAACATTTTTTAAAAATTTTGCACTAAAATAGGGGTCTCCAGATGGCTTACTAGCAGCATGAAAATGGAGACGAAGAATATTTATGAATGACAATCGCCATGTAAAATTGTAATCCTAAAAAAATCTTATATACTGCACTATGGTGCCACAGTAATTTATCTCTCTCTCGCTTCTGTATGTTTAACACTATGTGAGCGAAATGGATTGGTTCGTAAATTTTTTTACCGACTAATAATAGCAGCCCATAAATGTCCCACTGCTGGGCTCGGGCCTCCCACTATAGGGGAAAGGACAGTATACCCGCCACGCTTGTCCAAGGCGGCTTGGCAGGTTTGACACATCGGTTATCTCGATGTGCAGGTTGCATCACGATGTTTTCCTTCACCGTTATTAGCACATGGTAATTGTAATAATATGCACATTAGGTCAGAAAACTGCCTAAGTGGTGCATGCGTTCCGGCCAGGATTGAACCCGCGCCCTTTGAGTTTCGGACGCGTGCGCTAGCCATTACGCTACCACGACTTGACTTACCCACCGACTAACCCACTTCAAATTATCAAGTCTCTCAATTTTACTAAAAATTGTCGATCTTGTTAAGTCTCTTTACAATTTTTGTTTCACAGGTCATTTGAACATAAAACATATGTTCGTTTTAAGTAATAAGATGTTAAAAATAAAATGTCCGTCTAGTTATTCAGGATTTAGGTGATTTTTGAAGTTACATTCGTTACTCGGTGTTGTCATTCCTATTATTCTGCCATCTTAGTAATTGTCTGTGAGTGCCAGCTGAAATTGCCAACAGAATCGATTCTGCAAGTCGTTCGTACCAATGACATTACTGGGTTAACCTTTAACGAATATTTGTACGTAACCCAAAATTTGCAGTCATTTGTGGAGCCAGTTACTCTCTACTGTAAAGGGACTGGAGACCCCATTGTCGTACGCCGCAGCCTCAAAAACATATTATTTTACAAAATAGTTAGTAGAACTTTTTAATGAGATGATGAATTGACTAATGTAATGACATACGTGGCGTTGAGGTTTATAAATTTACATATAATTTGTTAACAGACTATATACATTTTTGCATATTTTACGACAATCTTAACAATTGATGGTCACGTATTATTGTCGAATCTTGCACTGAATATCTTTCAGTATGTATTTTTTTCAAAATTCATTGCAATTTTTAACAACAACGTGGCTATTAGGTCTGTAATTTGTAAATTATGTTTTGTAGTTATTTCAAAATACGCGTTGTTATTTTTACTTAAACATCTGAAAATTTTATTACTAATTTATTAACTTAGGCCACGTATATCATGCATTAAGACGGTTCCATTTAAAAAGTTAAACTTATTTTGTAATCAGTGGAAGCATGCTCGAGTGGTAGTTCGCTTCGTCAGCGCCAATATTAGGCCGTTTTTGAGAACAATGCTCATGTGCAAACCGATCATTTAAAATGATTATCAGTGATATCGAAATGTCTCGCAGTGTTGAGTTGCATCGTGGCTTAAAATAATCTTTGTATTTGGACGGGTTATCACCTCAAGTTTGAGTATGCGCATGGGTGTTATTCTAGAATATGGACACTGACCTCTTTTATTATACCTGGACTGGCAAGTATATTCTTGTGTCAATGTGAAGCGCCTCTTGCGTTAGTCTCTGGAACTAATATTGCAAATGGCTGCCAAAGTAAACGAATATTTTGAAATTATTTGTGATTTTTCTTTTTCAAGGTTATTTATTGAATTACCTAACTAGATTTATGATAATAAAATATTATGTATGCTGTAAATTATATTATATAAAAGTGAGTAGAAAATCATAACTTAGTTTTCAGTTCAATGGAACTGTCGCTCTGCTTACATTGTAAGCCTTGGGCCGCTTTCTGATTTGTCGGTGTAGCAGCGCCGGAATTGGTATGCTATACCGAGTGCCTATTTTTCTATGAGCGTTTCGTAATTTACTCGATATCGGTGTGAAAGCGGCATATACCGAGTGAATCAGGGAACGCTCATAGAAATATTCTGTGCTGATTGCGTGCCGCTGCTTCACCAACAAATCAGAAAGCGGCTTTTCAGCGCAAAATGACGCCAATGAATCACGCACAAGAATAGAATGACTGCAGCCTGTCGAGTGATAATACTAGAGGTCAGTGAATATAGATCATGGGCCCAATTCTGCTATTACAATATTGTCAGAATGGTCAACCACTCTGGCGATATTGTAATAGCAGAATCGGGGCCCTGAGTGAGTAAATTGTTCCCGCAGAGTGCGTTAGGCAAACGGTGTCGAGCCTAAACGTGTTGGACTACACATGCGCGGATTGCCGCCGCGGCGGCATCACGTCGCGGGCGGCCGCCGTGCGACTGGCGCCGCGCACGATCGCCACGCTGTTCATGGCGAAGCGGCGATTCAACAAGTACGCGCACCGGCAGTACCTCGCCAGCCGGTTGGCCGCGCACGCCGCCAACGACGACGCGACCGACGCCTCCGCGGACGCGCTCCACATGGACTTCGGCGACTGAACGCCCCCCGCGCAGTGCGTGTGCCGCGTGTGTTTACAACTTACGAACGGACCGTGTAATATAAATGTAGCCGTTGTTAGTTTTACGTATAACTGTTTATTCGCTTCGAAAAGTACGGTCGTGAGGTCCCCTGTTGCATAAATCTGATTAATATAAACATTGATAGGCTATGTATGTTAAGTGCGAATAGTGACGCGATTACCGTTGTACATTGCTGATGATGATTCGGCGCTGGTGGCGCGAGTGGGTTCGGTTGGACGATGAGCATCGTGAAGTGGTCGGTTAGATGGATAGCCGTAGATTGCAGGTCACTAACATGTAAACTGTACAGTAATTTAATACTAACTTCACTATTATATGGGTAGCTGGGCAATCATACTATTTTAATATTAACATTTTTTTTGAGGTATCCTTAAAATGAAATCATGTATTTGTGTATTCGTCCACGATCTGGAGTGTGTCGTAGTGCAGTTGCGAGGTGACCCCTCGGTGTGCTCGGAATGTGTGAATTTGTAACGCTATAGATTTACGACTATATAAGTATATTATAATTTGTTCTTAATAAATTAATTAGTTCTCAAGTGGTAAATAAACGCATATTGACGAAAAATCTGCCTTTTAATGCATTTGAATTTTGTTTCGAAATCTGTTTTCCGTTGTTTATCAAAAATCGTGCGCCGACGTGCGCGGTTTGTTTTTTTAAAATATAGTTTAATTTTTAATTTAATTCGCTTAATAAGGTATTTATTTTAGTTATACTTTTATGGATACAACTGTATACAATTGTACGTCCCATAAATATTCGATAATACGTTAGAGAGGTTACGCGGAAATATATAGAAACTGACGTCCTGATAATAATTATATCCCAGGATGATTTAATTAGATGATTAAAAAGTTGGTCTCTCCACGCCAATAATTTACGAATGTAGGTTACTTTAATTATAAAAAAACCAGCAGCTCATTTTTTTATGTGACATTTACTGATTTCCATACTTAATTTTCAAAGTACAAAGTAAATAGGCTATCATTTATTATTTGTAATTTGTTCACATTCGCCCTGAATATTGCGTCATCCGTTATATAAATATATAAAGATGAAATTATTTAAATCAGAGTTATAATCTTTATTTGTGAACATATATTTATTTGTTCTACAGTGTTATGAAGATAGTATTAAAATATATCACCAGACGGGTTGGACATTATACAGGGCGCTATTAATACAGTTGTTAATAAGCGACTCACGTGTTCAAAGGCACGCATAACAATATTATTGTCAATATTCAATACATAATTCTTATAGAATACCGTTTATATAATAGCAGGCTAACATCTAGAACAAAGCTGTAGTCTGTCTATTAGACTGAGCCAAAAAAATCGTATTTTTTTTTTAATATATCGAAAATATTATTTGGGGTGCCAAAGAAGATTATTGTGAGAATTTGAATCCTTAATATTAATATTCAGGGTGCTATCATCGTAATTTCGAATTTTTTTACTCAGCGGGTTTGTGTCTCAGAACTGCCAAATCATTGACTTAACGAAATTGACTCCGAGACATCTCGTTCACGAGTTCATATATGTTTACTTTGCTCCTGACTGACGTGAATTATACAGACATAAATAAAAAGAACAGGTAAAGATAAATTTTATCATCGTTGCTTTATATTTAATGGATCATTGGCCAACTATCAGTGGCGATTAGTTATAAATTGAAACCACAAAATCCGTTCACAATCTATGTGTTGAAGGATTAATTCAAAACAGCTGTGCTTTTAAATGTCGTTCCTTCTCCGATCTTCTCTATTTTGTGCAAGTTATTATTTAAATACATAAAATTTAATTTTGAACCGCCATTTATGCATCAAATTAAAAAAGATAAAAATTCCAGAAAAATGAATATTTATCTATTCCACAAAATTGTCAATAAGTATTTCATACTAAATTTGTTCTGGTATGTTTAAGTTACACAACCAGACATGCATTTATATCTTTCAAAATATCACGAAATTGAGTCAATAAGTGTTAACAATAATATTGTTGCGCTTGCTGTTAGCCATTCGTAACTCCCAAAGTGTATTGCAAATGCTGTACTTATATCTGCGCTATCGTCTCTTACCACTGCTGTGTGCAATTATCCCCATATGTTGTGTATTATAAATTGTATTAGAGGTATATTGAATTAAGGGGATCCGATTGACATCTGTTAAGGCCAAATGGCGTTCGAATCGGTAACTCCAAATTTAATTTTTTGTATCAAATTAAAAGTTAAGAGCGTGGGTAGCTTAGGTATTTCAGCAGAGCTTGGCTGATTTAGCCCGTTCCTATATCTTAAGGATCGTTAATTTGCTTTACCTTTGCTTAAAATTTGAGATAAGCTCCATACAAATGTCAAAATTCAACCGATAGTAAGGCAAGTGAATGAATAGTAAGATATAGGAACCGCCTGTATAAAATTACATTAAATCAGAGTATATCCCGCGCATTAAAACTTATGACCGCTACTCTTCATTCACACCAAGAGCTACCTAAATTGAGTTCGCTATCTCGCTCGCACATGACCAGATTTCTGAAGATATAAATTTACTTACGACAAGTCTGTGTTCTATGGATCTGAACAATAATATTACGAATGTTTAATAAAAAAGAATCATTTTGATTCAGATAAGGTGAATCTTTCATAAAAATTCACAAGAATTAATTTTTATATATTTAACTGTATATGAAATCAAAATCAAAATTCTGTGAAACATTCGTAATTTTATCGTTAAAATTCATAGAATACAGATGTCGTAGGTAAATTTTGTCAATTTATTATATATTTTCCAACATGTGGTAATGAATGAGGAAGAAAGCGAATTTCATTTAGGTAGCCCCTTAATGGCCAGTTCTTGTATCTTACTATTCATTCCCTTTACTTACCATCGGTTGAAATTTGATATTACTTGTATGGAGCTTATGTCAGATTGTAACCGATATTAAGGCAAAACAACGGACATATAGTCTAAACAGATGTTAGTCGAATCTTATTGAAGCAGGCAATCAGTAACTGCATCGAATAGGCACTCACATGTCATTACATGTTACATTTAACATGATTTTTTTTAGTTTATAGTTATTGCTTCGGTTATTATTAATAATAATTTAGTGACATTTTTTTAAGATAAATCTTTATTGTATGTCCACAAATAGTTTGGTGAAATAATGATATAACTTTTATACGATATTATACACAACTAATTAAATACAGATGTCTGTCGACACTATAGTTCGCATTGCGTTGCTTCATTGACACAGGTGGAATATTAAGACTTACTTGTAAGAGAATAATTATAACTTTATGTCTACTTAATGCAAGTGTAAACGTTCTAGAAATCTCGCACTGTTCGGTCAATTTTGTAAAAAAATAAAATAATTTTAATTTCACGATTTTTTTTATTGAAGCTTCTTTAACACGGTCAGAGTACGCTCGGGTCGCGTGCACTAATATTTAATAATATACAAGTACACACTGATAGCGTCTTACATTTATCCAGGCTTATTAGTATATGTCTATTATTTTCAAGGTTAAAGATGTCATTCATGTCATGCCCTTCAGTCTAGTAAAATTGTTTTTAAGAAGTTTACTCTGATTAGAGTCCGTTGTCCGTGTGGGCTCGGACCGCAGTTGCCACAACACGATGTGCGTAAGAGTCGTTAGCCATCAGATCGTGTGAACGCGGCGTTACGCCAGAGTAAGATCTGGCATCCATTTTGGTACGGTATATAACATATTTAAATACTGAAACTATCATTCCTAAGATTTTTACATGTTGACATTAGAGAACTCAGAAATGTACGTGTCTCATCTGCACTGTACCGACAAGATGACACAAGATGGTAATCAAGAATTCTTTGCATTATATAGTTGTTTTAAATATCACAGCAGGTACATCAAGGTGAGTAAATAAAACAGGTGGTATGCAATATAAAATAATGTATATAATTTGACTTACAGTACGGTAAACTTGGTAGCATAATAACAAAATTTTATTATAAACACTGAAATATTCAGCAAAAAATATACTTTATAAAGTGGCGACAAAGCATCCGTATCCATAACATTTGAGAGAATCTGTGGACAATTACAAAAAAAATCAGAAACTAAAGGTATGTTTATATGACATAACGTTGGGCTTGTATGTTTTGATGAACCGATTTTCATCAATTTTTTGCGTGATCTGAACATGGTATTTAAATTTTAACGGCTTTAAGCGCGATATTTTATTTGATTTTTATTCCGACGTTTTAAGCAGCGCTTAAAACCGTTGGAACGTAATTTTATTATGTGTTCTAGTCGCGAAAACTTAAGAAAATACTATAGAATGGGTGTGTTAAATTAAAGATGCAATTTTCTAGTGTTCATATAGATCAATAGAATCAAAACTTAAACCTAATAATAGTTGTGTGTTATTCATCAATTTTTTACTTCATCAGTTAAAAAGTTCAAAAAAATTAATCAAGGTTTATAACAAAGACGAAATATGTTGCTGTTTCCCTATGACGTTTTGTTTGTTTAGAACAAACAAAAGATATTGAAGTAAAATCAATCTATTTTGAGAAAATATTTTTTCGAAAATGACTTTTTAGAGCCATGTCGGAATCATTATCTTGGTTACAGCTCACCGGTCGGCTCGATCGGTATGATACCACGTCTCTCACAGAATAGCGACGTGAAACGATTAGCTTTGAGCTAATCATGTTTCGTACAATGAGAGAGATTTCTCATTCTTCCTGTCTGGTCCTTCCATCTCACCCCTGTAGCTCGTCTCGTCTATCCCAGACTAATGGTTAAAACGTCGGCTTCGCTCCGGGTGTTGCAGACGCCTATAGGCGATGGTACCGTCTGCCTGTTTTGCAATAAGAAAAGTGAAATATTGTTCGATGCCAAAAAAGTAGGTATTACCAGGTAATTTGGTTTCATTCATCGATGCGCAGCCCGCTGATGGAGAGGAACGTGAAGGCGTTGTGCAGCGCCAGCACCGGCACCACCGTGAGGGCGACGCGCGCCTTCGCCCGCGCGCCCGCCAACCGGACCCCCTCCACTATCGAGGACACCGAGGGGGCACTCCACACCTACCAACGACGCGACATATTAAGCTCTCTTAATTATAGACAGTCTCAGGTTTATGATAAAATCAGCTTTTTAATGGTGAGCTCATACAATGAATCCTCATCCAAGTCTAATTATATATATATAGCATAAATTGTGCCTATAAAACCAAATTTTCCATTTTGCCACTCTCTTGAGAAATGATATGAGAGATTATCCCAAATCCTTGTAAAGTTAAAATAATGCAAACTTATGGATGGCCGAAACATCAAAATCAACTTATATATATTAGCCTATTTTATAATACAGAAGAGGAATAGTGCAAGAGCCGCCAGTTTAGAGTCAAATTATAAACCGTCTATGAATCATAAACCTTCTATTGGTTAGTCTGTGTTGTAGGAGAATTACTTTCAAGGTGAAGAATCAATGAATGAAAAAATGGTATATATACCATTATATATACACTTTGATTTATACACAATCAACTGCTTGATGCGACCTTCGGCCGTGCCTCTTTTTCACCATGATTTTAAACTGATTGTGTCATAAATCTACGAGATATATGTAGCCACTGGAAATTTCCATCAATATTTGAGTTTTAAAATAATCTTCAAGCCTCATTCTTTTGACTGTGTAGGTCTTTGACTGACACTAAGAAAGTTTCATGTGGTAGCTCGAAAATCACTAAAAAGTTTAGATTCTCAACACAAACACTTCATTAAAAACAATCGGCTGAATTTACATCAATCTATATTCTACATCAACAACATTTTAATCTATAATATTATAAAATTCTAAACATGCCGTGTTGGTACATTAAAGCTATTAAAAACTGGAATAGACTATATAAACGATGGAGAATATGATGCATTTTTTTTCTTGTCGATTTGTCCGTTTGTTCGGGATTCACGTTAAAAACTACTGGACCGATTTTCGCTGATCGACAGCCAATTTCAAGGGTTAAAATCTGCCCTACTTTTATCCTGGGAATCCCGGAATTTTTATGGGAATGATTTAAAATGGCCCGATTAAAAAAAGTTTGGAATTCCAATGTGATTTTTTACTGATCGATAGAAAATTTAATGTAATAAAATGCGTGATATTTTTTATCCCGGAAAACCCGCGGAAATTTCACTGGGAGCGGTTTGAAGTTGTTCGGGTGTATAAAAATTATCATATTCCGGTACAGTTTTTTTCTTTTTTAAATGCTTATTATGCTGGGGTACTTTGTATCCCGGGAATCCCGCGGGAATTTCAAGTCAAGCGTGAACGAAAACGCGGGCATATCATAGTATGAAAATAATTTTAATTACTTTAAACATTTAATTAATAAGCTACATATCGTCGACGCCAGTGCAGGTCCTTGCAACTACATTTTTTGGCGACATATATACAAGTGATATGTCACCAAAAAATGTAGCTACAAGGTCCTGCCCTGACGCCGGCGATATTTGACTCGTTAGAATGATGTCACAACGCAGTACACGCGTACTAAATCAAGGAGACTGAGTTTTGTGTCGTGTCTCGGTTGATTTGAGTGTGCGCTCCCTTGTTACCTGATAGAATATCCTCATCTTGAGGGCCGGGTGCGGCTCCTTGGCCCTGCAGCCGTCTGTGAGCTTGTTGAGCGCGTACTCGACCACCTCGCTGAGGTGCTGCACGCGCATCCGCGACGCCACCAGTCGGTGGTTCGCGCACGCCTCCTCGCAGGGGAACGACAGTTGGCACGTCGACGGGGATGAACCTGCACAAATAATAACATAACATAATTCTTTATTTCCTCTTTAAGTACATATTGAAACTTAAAACTAGTAACAACATTAACTAAGAGGCTGGTGCCTGAATTAAGTTAAAAAGAAGAAGACGGTTCATGCCCCCATAACAACCTTAAGCTGTGTTCCGGCATTAGTGAACAGGTTCTAGTCTCCCTTAAGAGAGCAGTAGCGTAGCATTTGTAGCACCTTTGGTGTTGCAAATGTCCATAAGCGATGGTAACCGCTTTCCATTAAGTGGACCGTCTGCCTGTCTGCTGAACTCCTGCAATAAAAATAAAAAGAATCCTGTAGTGCAGGTCACCAGGATCAACCCGTTGGCCTTAATATTTGGCTAATTAAGAGAAAAATATACTAGTTTAATTATTACAAGTAATTGTAACAGAAGTTGTGGTAGCGTAATGGCTAGCGCACGCGTCCCCAAACTCAAAGGGCGTGGGTTCGATCCTGGCCGGAACGCATGCACCACTTAGTCAGTTTTCTGACCTAATTGTGCATATTATTACAATTACCACATGCTAACAACGGTAAAGGAGAACATCGTGCTGCAACCTGCTCATCGAGATAACCGATGTATCAAACCTGTCAAGCCGCCTTGGACAAGCGTGGCGAGTATTCTATCCGTTGCCCCTATAACGGGAGGCCCGAGTTCAGCAGTGGGACATTTATGGGCTGTTATTATTATTATACTTATTATTAATTGTGTCAGAGTGACCCCTTCAAGTGCTTATGTGCGATGTGTTGTCTGTGTATCTGTAAGTTCGCATAGGTGACGTAAGAATAAGTATGTGTGATTGAGTGAGAGTGGATGGTCAGGAAATGTTAAGATCCACATGTGGTATCAGGAATCATGGGGGGGATTAGGAAATAACGTTGGTAGTGGAAAACAGCATAGTCATTTAGGAATATACAGAGGTCTTCAGTGGACTGACTGTCGAGAGTTTTTAAGCTAGTAATTTTTGCTTTACAAGTACATTTTTTATGGGGCAATAGCTTTCTTCAATACCATAGGAGCTGAATACGAACAATGACACGATGACTTTTTTTATAGCTGGAATACAGCAGACAGGCTGACGGCCCATCTGATGGAAAGCGGTTACCGTCGCCTATGGACGTTTGCAACACCAGCGATGTCACCAACGCTCTGCTGGCCTCGAAGAAATGTTATGACACCCTTTTTGAAAAACTCCATGTCGTAGCGCTGTGGAAAAATCTCAGCTGTGGGCTAATTCGAAATCCCCAAGCTGCGCAAGAGAAACGTTCTAGAGAACCGGTGCGTACATGAGAGAAGCGGTTCAAGGAAGTGAGAATGAACGCCCAACTGATGGCGAGAAGTGCGGTGGTAGAAAGAAGACGATTTGTGGGGTCTTATGGCCGGTACATATATCTTTGTTTTTTTAATGAGTTTAGCAAACAGGCAGACGGCCCACCTGATGGAAAGTGGTTACCATCGCCTATATCTTGAGGGTTGGTATACGCTTCTTTTATAAGATTCCGAATGAAATGTTAGATCTGCCTTTGACTAAATAAAAACCAAATTAAAAAGTATCTTGCTAAAAAAGGGATACTACACTATTGAAGAATACTTAAATGACAAAAATTCATTTACATAGCAGCTCGCTCCAACCTCTCATACTATATTTTTTATAACGTTTTTATTTTGCCAAGCTTGTAAGGCATTTATGGAGATATATTGCAGTATAACATTTTAGTATGTCATGTCATTATTATAACTATAATAATATTTTTCTTTCTTTTTATTGTATCTTGGTCTTATTGAGTATGCACTGTTTGCTACAACTCCTTTAATTCTTCGAAAAGTAATTCTGTAACATACTTCTGTATAAAACTTATAAAAAAAGAACTTGAGATATAAATAGAATAAAAAATATAAAGAAAAACAATTTTTAGCTAGATGTGTTGCTGGGGAGTTTCGTGCCACTTCTTCTCCTTAACAGCAATAACACGATGCGAAGCGGTGTACAAAGGCTCCCGGTTCGATTTCTGGCATGGAAAATTTCGTAAACGAACTTTCCGTTATTCACTGTGGTGCGGGTGTCTGGGATTGGCGCCAAAATAATATGTTGTATACTTCTAATAACACAAGCGACTTACTTAGCTTGGAGATATACAATGTGTGTTATTTGTTTGAAGACACTTAAATAATAATTCTATCAAGTTGAAATTTTTAAATCATAATCATATTACTTATTATTTTTTTGAAAGGCAATGTACATCTGTCAGTTGTCAGTGTCACTCTGACAACACCGGGCGCTGGTGAGCACTACATAATGGCTACGTTCCATCAATGACTCACAACGACCACGTTCACGACCGCGATTTTTACCGTTACACTTGCTTGCCGGCGTTACAATCGTAAACCCAAGTGGAACGGTTATTCTTGACATGGGTCGTTGTGAGCGTTGTGAGATCGAAAATGATAACGTAATTGGTGACGTTTTCGCCACGACCACAACGGCTAACGGAGCATTCTGGGCGTTGTGAGCTAGTAATGGAACGCGCTGAATGTCGTAGAGACCAGAGTACGATATAATTAGTTTTTGAAAAGAAAATCCATTAATATCTTACTCGCGCATTACGTGTCCGTTGGAGTGTCGTTGTAGATACATACATACATATAATCACGCTTTTTCCCATGGGGTTAGTTAGAGACTATGGATCTCCACATGCGACGATCCTAATAAACAACTTTCTGTTCATTTACTTTCATTAACCCCTTCATGCATGCAAGTTTCTTTGAGATGATTTTTACCTGACCTTTTTTAACACTTCTGCTATTTGATCATGATGTGTACGTCGCGGTCTACCGGCACCAACTCTACCATTCATAATGCCGACATACACTTGTTTTGTGATTCTGCTTTCATACATTCTTTCTACATACACCTTAACATTTTTTTTCAACTCTTTATATTGGATAATTAAATCACTATACTCATTTGCAATATTGCATTTCGTCAATTAGTTGTATAATAGAGATTGTGTGAACACCGTGGTTTTATTCTCCTCGCCCGACTACCCTACGTCCATACGTGTTCACGAAGTGTCAACGAAGCCTCGTGATCTGAATATACCTACTGACCGCCGCCAAATGCCGACATGTGTATTTTTCTCTTGATAGTTCAGGGAAAATACAGTGTCACATATTTACCTGTAGCTACATAACAAACAATGGCTGCAACAGTATTTTCATAATTCCACCGCCTCGTTATAGCTACTTTGTAATCACCGACGTTGCAACCGGTTTCTTCATCTGAAAAAAAAATCTTGTATTGTGAAAAACTATTGGACCAATTGATGACTGAAATTCAGTATATATGTAATTTTAATACCGAGCGTGGACAAGGGACACTTCTGTCCCGGTAATGGGATACATTAATGTAAAGGTTAACCCAGAATGTAGGATAGGTTTTTTTTTCAGCGATTTGCCATTTCCGTCATTTTGGTAGTTGTAATAGTTTTTATCGTTTTGGTCATTTTGTTTATTTTGGCCATTTTGGCCATTTTGGTCATATCGGTTTTGCTGTAACTTTATATATATGTAGTTTTAATACCGAAAATGGGCATAAATAATTTTCATCCCGGGAGAGGGGCTAGTTTGCGATGTAAAATTAAGTGAATCTTACGGGGGCAAATATCACTAACATAAAAATTTAATACAATCTCACCTATATTAATACTTGCTCTTTAAACAAAAGGCACGCCCTAGGTCTTGAAGCGCGCGGCCCAGCCGCGAGGAGAACTACTCTGCATCCTTATGCATGTATGGCTCAAAAATTAGGTCATTGTTCAATCTCAAAGCTGAAATATTCATGAATACTTGACGCTGGAGCTGTATTTAAAAAGAGAAGAAGGACTTACAGTCGAACCTGTTGTTGTCGGTGTGCGCCCACGCGTGCCACTCGACCGCGGCGGCGCGCGGCAGCGCCTGCACCACCGCGTACTGCACGATGGCGCCCGCCGTGCGCCGCTCCAGCTGCCGCCGCGCCTCCCCCACCGCGCCCCCGTGCGTCACGTAGCACACGCTCTATACGCCCATAGCAAACATGTTATAATAAATAATTACAAAAAAAATTAAATGTGTGCTGGGACCGATAGTAGAAGTGAAACTTCAACGGAAAACTGGAAAAACGAATGGCAACGGACAAGAAGCAAAACGAATCGCAACAAAATTTTAACTTTAAGTTTTACGGGCAGATTGTTAATGTACTTGTCAACTTCAAGTTAAAATTTTGTTGCGATTCGTTTTGCCACTTGGCCGTTGACATACGTTTTCATTTAAACATATTTTATTTTATCAAACAAAATACTGAATTCGATCCGGAAACCTCTATAGTGTACTCTAAACTTATGCCACCCCTCCCACGGCTGTTATTGTTTTTCTAGACAGACAAAATCCTGATACCCCTAGTCTATATAGAAGTTTCACTTCAACAGGCGTTAAAATACCACCTTATCACCTTATCGTATTATTATTTTTAAAATATCACCATAGAAATATTTTAAATTACTGTTTAAGTAATATAATCAACTAGTCAAACCTTGTTCAATCTTTTACTTGTATAAAATCGTTATTAGGTTCTTAAATACTGCGAGCAAAGCTGCAGGAAAAGCTAGTATTTGTATATAAACCTTCATTGAAAAATGATCTAACAATCCGTTGCATAGGTCAAGAGAAGTTTGCGGATATACAGACAGACAGACGCGGAAAGCGACTTTGTTTTACACTATGTAGAGAAGATGCGCTATTTGACTCTTTTTATGGCCGATTCCTATATCTTAATGACCGTTCCTTTGCCTTACTATCGGTTAAAATTTGACATAAGCTCCTTGTAAATAATCTCACAATTCAATCGACGGTAAGTCAAATGAATGATTAATAAGATTAGGAACCGGCCATTAATGTGCATACTTATGACATCATAAGCTTGTACAAGATCTATGAGACTGCGACGTTTTTTAAGATGATAAAAAATATCTCAGTTAATTTGTCTGTCTGATATCCTAATAAATAGATATTGCCTAAACTTAAATGGAAGAACTTATAAAGAAAAGTTAGATTGGAAAAATTATCAAAAATACTTGTCACAGTCTATATTCACATTTAATATGAAGAAGACGGTAAAAGGCGAAAATCCCATCTATCGGGAAAACTTTTATATATGAAACGCTTAGATTATATCACAGGATATCTGTACCCAAGTTAGAAATTACGAATAAGTCTTCATGAATGCCTAATACCACAAGTAAGAACTAGTTTTGCCCAAGGACATATTTACAGCTCCTTTCATCATTCATTATCAGGATTAAATTAAACAATTATACTTTTTATTTGGGTCTCAAAATAATACGTGTATACTAAAAGGTGGGCACTGAAAATGAGTGCTGTGGCGGAGTATCTTTCGACACAGCAATATACTGAGTGCCAACCTCATTTGTCGAATTGCGGCATACAACTCCAAAGTTTTTTTTACTAGTTTTAGTTATACTTTATTTGTGTCGCATTTGGCAAATAAACTTTCATTCTGTTCTTTCTTTCTATGTACAATAAATTACCCGAAATAAAAACATTGAAGAACAAAACAAATCGTGATTTCAAGTATTATATTGAAATGACTTATAGAATTAAATTACGACGATGTAGTCAGTTTTATAAAAATAGGCATATAATATTATACAAGATATTAATAAAACTTCATATGCACAGGCCAACACACAAACAGTCTCACACACACACACACACAAAACTCTTTTAGAAATTTCGTTAAATGTTGTATTAAATGTATTTGATGTTATTGTGTTTACATTAAGGGAGAGGACACTAGCCCCTATAATATAGTGCAAACTAGTTTAGGGGCTAGTAGAATCTAAAAAATACTGTCTGATCAATGTATATGACATTTATGTGTCAATGTTAATGATCAACAGTAATGACATTATGTCTCATACAAATCACTTGCTAAAAAAACTGTTGAGTGGATTCAGTAAAAAAATCTATTTATAGTTCAAATTACTTCAATAGATTATTAATTTCAATATTATCTATCGCAATTAGAAATATATACATTTATTTATATGTCAAGTTTAAAAATTAATAAAGTAAAAGTGAATAAAAAAGTATTAACAAGAAGTCAATAGAAACCAGAGAGCGAACCTGTACGACGCTCCTGATGTGCGCGCGCGGGTGCATGGCGCGTATGACCCTAGTG
Organism: Dendrolimus houi; assembly: GCA_039645545.1. NCBI lineage: Eukaryota > Metazoa > Arthropoda > Insecta > Lepidoptera > Lasiocampidae > Dendrolimus > Dendrolimus houi. Next base: position 15,755,326 of record CM077132.1, read on the forward strand.
AGGTGGCGCAGCGCCAGCGCACACTGCGCCCGCGCGCCCCCCTCCGCCAAGCGCATCGAGCCCGGCACCAGCGCGATCTGCCCGCACGTACCTATCACCTCACCCACCTATTTGTACCAAATAATAAGAATATTTTGTAGTGTATTGGGAGAGCAAGCATTCGCACAGGTTACATTGCATAAAATTTTTATTTAGGCGCTATTCAACAAACACGAATATTTATACATTTATTTTCTAGGGTTTGACGCACGGCAAAGCCAAGGTGAAAGACCTAATAAGTGTATAAATTTAGAGAAAACAAAAGTCTAATTTTTTTATAAAGCTATTTGTTACCTTAACAGCCTGACTATAAGGCCCAATGTTGGCCGGCGCCCAGTGAGAAATGCCTTGTACATGCATCGTCGTACGCTCCTTCGAAGTGCAGTTGTCATTATCGGTGAAATTGTTTACATTCGATTTATGAGCTACCTGCGGACATATAAAACGTACAGCCTTCACAGCGTCCTTACCACACCTCTACCCGTGCATACTCTAGCTCCCTGCTAAGTCGTAAAGCTAAATTCAAGATGACTTCCAATCTGTTAGTGTAACATTAATCGTGTATCCATTGTCGCTATCTAAATACGTACCGCAATATATTTAAGCTATGCGCGTGGAGTTTAGCCACTTATGACTGTCGTGTATTTGTAATCAGTTCAATAGTATGATATGTATTAAATAGGATTATTATATCTATTGTTACCTAGTTATTTTATTGTGGATCATATAAGTATAAAGAACTATTAGTTATAAATACTTCGGATGTGGTAATCCAACATGACTTAAATATTCGTTTTCATAGGTTTTTTTAATCGCATGAGTTCAGCAGACAGGCAGACAGCCCACCTGATGAAAAGCGGTTTCCATCGCCTATGGACATTTGCAACACCCAAGGTGCTACAAATGCGCTGCTGCTCTTTTAGTGGAGACTGGAACTTGACCACTAATGCGAACACAGCTCAAAGTTGTTATGGCGACATACTCTAAATTAGGGGTGGTAGCCATCCAGACGGGCAATACCCTACCACCTGGCTGTGGGTTGTTTTGTCGCCTCTTACGACAGGCCGCCCGGTCGCAGGAAATTATATTCTTTCTCCGTTCCTGCATGGATGAAAGTAAAATTGTTCTTAGACATAATATAAAATTATTAATTGAAAGTCTTAGCTGTAGCAAAGATATTGAGATTGTTAAAGACATTAATACTGTTTAAAACATTTGCATATTGAATTTGTTTTGACTTTATAAATTAATTATAATAATCACCTGACCAACACACATATTGTATATCCCCAAATTAAGCAAGTTACGCTTGTGTTATGGGTAATGTACAACTGATTAACCTGGGGCCGATCCCTGACCATAGTAAATAACGGAAAAAATCGTTTCCGAAATTTAACATACCAGGAATCAAACCCGGAGCCTCTGAGTTGTAGTGGGGTAGGCCGGCAAACACTTAGCCCGCTCAACCAAAGAGGCCGTCGAAATTACAGGTTGATATTTTAATATATTATTAAATATAATATATATGTGAGAAATATAAGATTTGGCCTGCAGTTTTATCTTCAAAAGGTACAATTTTTGTTTAAAAGTAACAATGCTCTACAAGTATTTTTAATTTAAATATATACATATATATGAATATTGATACAATATAGTGAGTTTAAGTATATTGGATATAATGTCAAAATACTGTTACCTGCATTACAATCTAGAAATAAAACCTTACACCTAGGGCAACGAATTAGCGTTGCCATCCAACGCGGAAATGCGGCCAGCATTTTGGGCACGCTCCCCGCCGACAGCGATTTGGACTCAATTTTTTATTTATAGATTTGTTATTTTGTAAGTATAGCTTTATCTATATATATATATACATAAAGAAATAAAATATATTCTTTCATATAATATTAATTTTGAAAACGATGTCTACATCTACTACAAGCACATATTAATCTCAAAATTAAGTAATATGCTAATGTATTTTATAGAATCCAACTCTTGCATGAATAATAAGATAAGAAAGTGATCTGTATACCATAAAACACTTGATAACTACATTTTAAATTATGTAATCACCCACTTAACATTATAGTGTCGGTGTGCTATGCCCATTAGATATATTGCATAGCATTGCGATTTAAGATAGCTTAAAATGACTAACGAACTCAGAAACCATATTAAGACTATAAAAAATAAATTACAAAGACGATGTTACCGATGTTATATATAGTCTTTCTAGAAAAATACTGTATAGTTTATTTAATTCCCTTGTTCAGTACATTGTTTGTCTAAATACGTAGTTGCACAAAATGTTAGCGAAACTAGGTCGACTATTAGCCGGTTCCTACAAAAAAATTTATTGTACGAGTTCACCAGATAGGCACACGGCTCACCTGATGGAAAGCGGTTACCATCGCCTATGGACAGTTGCAACACCAAATGTGCTACAAATGCGTTGCTGCTCTCTAGAAGGTGACTGGAACCAAGCCACTAATGCCGGAACACAAGGTTGTTATGGCGGCACAGTAGACCAGGAATGGTAGCCATCCAAACGAGCGAATACCCTACCACATGTCTGCGGGTTGTTTTGTCGCCTCTTACAAAAGGCCTGGCCGCAGGAAATTGTATTCTTCATGCCTGCACGAATAGAAATCCTATCCTATATCTTACCGAGCGTTCATTTGCCTTACTATAGGTTAAAATTCGACATAAGCTCCATAGAAGTTATGTAAAAATTAAACCGATTGTAAGTCAAGTGAATGAATAGTAAGATTTCATAACCGGCTATAAATGAGTTGTGTTCCGGCATCAATAGCCAAGTTCCAGAAAACACTTAGCCGAGGCCGGCAGTACAATGATAGTGTTGAAAAGTCCATAGGCGACGCAGACCACTTTCCATCAGATGGGCCGTCAGTCTGTCTGCTATACTCGAGCAATAAAAAAAAGAAAGTCACTGGGAACGTCAATCACCTCCTGCAAAATGAACTCAGGCAGGCTTCTGTCTCGTGGCTTTGATCCAGGGCGATAGAAGGCATGTATGAATATTTATACAGAGTATTCAGTAGTTCCGCAACTTCCCTGCTACTACACTACTTACTCACAGACAAAAGGGCATTTGATACATTTTATAATTACAAAAAAGAGTGAGTGTTTCTTACTATGTATCATCCTACTTCCAATGTTTTATCATAGAAATAATTTTGATTACTGTTTAAAAAATAATCAATGACTTATATGACTCCTAAGATTATTAACATTATAACGCTGTACATCCGTACAAAAGTCAAGGAGATTGTGTCTTTTATATGTAGTAAAAAGTGCCTCAGTTGATTTGACTATCAGGTACCCCACGACACATTAAAAAAAGGCTTGGCACAGTGGAAAAAACAGAGCATATGAGTTTGTAGTAAAAATTTAAATAATTAAATACTTACAGCATCAAATATAAGTCCAACATCAGCAGGCAGTGGGCACTGAACACAAACTCGCGTCGGAGGATTTGGGTATTTGAACGTGTCGACATAAACCTCATTCAAAGCAGCATATTCGTCCATATCTCTCATATAAATGTTAACCGAACACACATCTGCAAGATGCATGTCTTGGGACTCGAGCAACTCTGAAATTTTGATATGCTACACATTTCAGTCTCATAATCAGCACTGGCCGCGTCCGCAACACATTATCAAGTGGAAGAAGTAAGGAATAACAATCGGCAAGCAAAAAAGCTTAACCCGTAATACACTGTTGCGACATAATTGGCGCCACCAGTTTTTCCGAATAATTAAATCTATCTATATTAATAAAAATAAATCGAAGAAATGTATGTATGTGCATAACTTGAGAACCCCTTTACCGATTTTGAGGAAATTTTTTGGCTGTTTGAGTGGGCCCTGGGTGCTTTAGATTCACAGGTAGGTGAACCGGTAGGTGGCGCTGGAATCGGGTTGTAGGATCTTAAAGTATATGTATGTATTCTATTCATTATTGCAAATAAGCACTTTATATAGTTACAAATATTAGCAATAAATTGATATAGTGACCAACATAATTTACTCTTATTATAATAATAACAATCTTTACTTGCCAGAATGTAGTACAAAAGTTGTTACAATGATAATTTGATGTCCAAAAAATAATAATAATTCTAAATTAATTTAATATTTATCATGTACATTATTTGAAAATTCCGTCTTCTTTAACATACCTATATCTATATTTGTATTTATTTATATCCATATTTTTACAACCGCTTAACCAAGTTATTTATTAATATTTAATTATTTTTAATATTATTATTCCTTTAATGTATATTATTATATTACCTATAATTTATTTTTAAATACCATGTATGTCAATCAACTAAATCTATACATGCCATGTGAAATACATATAAATTGTAAATTAAATTATTATTAAATAAAAGTCATTTATGTCACATTTATCCTCAGATACTTGGTATTTTGTTAACAAATCTAAGTCACAATAAGATTTTGGAATAGTAATCAATTTATTTTATAATCAAAAAATTCGTTGATACTGTAAAATGTTTTGTTTACTAGCCAGTCATATAATTTATGTTTAAATAAATGTATATTCATGTCTTTGATTATGTGCGTTATTTTGTTATATATTTTGCCACACATATAATGAGACTGTTTTTGTAACATTGCAATTTTAGGTATCTTTTTTAGAACTATTCTATCTGAGTTCCTTGTGTATTTGGGATACAGTTCTTTCGCTTTTGTAAACAAATCTGAATTGTTCTGAACAAATTTAGCACATTCAAAAATATACATACAGGGTAGAATAATTTTAGTTTTATAAAAAATGGTTTACATGAATGCCACGGAGGTATATTACCCTAACGCATTTTTTTATGTGCAATAAACGCTTTTGCAACATCTGTTGCATTACCCCAAAGCACTATGCCATATTTTAGGGAAGCAGCGACATACCCATGATATTCAGATAAAACTGTACATCGTGATGATGTTTTCCTTAAATTATGCAAAACATATACAAATTTATTAATTTTAGTGCAGATATTGTTTATATGGGGTTTCTAAGAAAGATATTTATCCAAAACTATTCCCAAGAACCTACTTACCGTCTCTTCAGAAATATTAAATCCATTGTATTCTAACAATAAATAGTCTTCTATTAGTAATAAGATATAGAACTTATTATATTTCTTCTTTCTAGACTTATTTGAAGAGTTACATGCTGTGATATGTCAAGTTTATTAAAATGTTCCATATACTGCTTTTATATCATACTAGTATATGCCCGCGACTTCGTCCACGCTTGACTTGAAATTCCCGCACGTTTCCCAGGACACAAAGTACCGCCGCATTTAAGAAGAATGTAAGCTATTGTTTTAGTGAAAACAGAATGCCCTAATTTTTATGCACCTGGAAAACCACAAACCGCTCCCGGGAAAATTCCCGTGGGATTCCCGGGATTAAAAATATCACATATTTTATTACATAAAATTTGCTATCGATTAGTGAAAGAATTGCATTGGAATTCCATTTTCTTTTCAATCTAGCTATTTTAAATCATTCCCAGAAAAATTCCCGCGGGATTCCCAGGACAAAAAGTAGCGCAGATTGTAAATCTAAGAATTTGCTGTCGATCAGCGAAAATCGCATCGAAATCGGCCCCGTAGTTTTTGCGTGAATCCCGAATAAACAAACAAACCGATAAACAGAGAAAAATCTACAAAAAATTACATCGTGTTCTCCATCGTTTATGTAGTCTATTTTAGTTGTTTTTTTTAATAGTTTCAATGTAGTCACATGGCATGTTTAGAATTTAGTAATATTATAGATAACCATAGAAAAATGAAACTAGCATGCAACTAAATAACTAGTAAAAGCAGCTCTTGAACAAGTTTACCTACTAATGAGTTTTTTCATAGCATCTTCAGTGGCTACTCTCGTATCCACTCCTTCGCCAACAATTCCGCCGATAAAATACCACCCATGTCTGTTACCATAAATAGATCTATGGTCTATAACAGAAAGCCTTTCACTCTCACTATGAAAGTGTTCATAAGTGTAACCATCTTCTATACTCTCTATACTATCATCTTGGCATTCAACAACATCAAAATTAGTCTCGTTCCTATCACCAGAACATGTGAGCAATGGATTCAATTCGGTTTGTTTCTTTTTTTCCTCTTTCTCCAATTTCTCAATTGATTCTAACTCGGTTTCGCTAAGTTCAATATCGCTTATGTCGCTAAACACAGAATCGCTCAAATCGTTTATAAAATCTAACGAGTTTTTAACAGTGGGAGGTAGTTTAATCACATCGTCGACGTTTTCTTTAGGTTCCAGGTGCAATTTTAAGTTGAGATACCCGACCGGGGCAACAGGGTCATCTGTGTGCATCACAAGGTCTTTATCGTCTCTGTGAGTAAAAATAAAAAATTAGATACACTACAGTTTTCAAACCTATACTGATCTATGGTAATATCTCAAATTATTATCATGACATTACTTTAAATTATACGACTACTAGAGTTTACCCCGCGGCTGCGCCGCGGATTAACCTCTAGTAGTGCGTGCCTCTTGTTTAAAGAGGTTACAACACAGGTTACATTGTATTTTATGTTACTGCTATTTGTCCCGGAAGATTCACTTCATCTTAAATCGCAGACTATCTCGTCTCCCGGATGAAAAGTATCTATGCCAATTTTCAGTATTAAAACTACATTTATGTACACCAAAATGACAAAATCGACAACATGGACCACATCGATCACATCAACCACATCGACCAAATCAACCAAACCGACTAAATCGATCAAATTAACCAAAATGACGAAAATGGCAAATTACAAAATAAAAACCTATCCTACTTTCTGGGATAATCTTTACATAAATCTATCCCCAAACTTATCCCCATTATCCGGGATGAAAAGTAACGGACAGACAGAGTTACTTTCGCATTTATAATATTAATAGGGATTAATGTCTGGAATGAATTTTATTCAAATTGAATTGATACATAACTAATCCAAAGACGATTTTCAAAGATATTATTACATTTGCTATGTAATTACCAGACAGAAATTCCAAGATATTGGTGATTAACCTACTATATTTCATCACTCTTATCATCTACATTATTATTATATGCAAAATAATTGTATACTGCAGTGAGGACGAAATTTGTACTATATTTGTACATTGGCGGTTCTTAGTATTTTAAATAATGTTAAAATAAAATGAATAAATAAGAGATCAATACGTACATAACTAATTTCTTCTTAAACAAAGGGCAGTCCAGAGTGAAAGTCTCGTATTCACCACCTTCTCCACAAACATTCAGTCCGTATTTTTCCAGCATGACTAGTAAATGGGGCTGAATTTCACGTAAGGTCATACCTAAGTGCATTTTTGGATCAAGACCTAACGCTGCAACCTAAAATAATATGCAATTTCAAATGTTTTCTTTTAATGGAGGTGGATGCAACCTTTGACAGCAATATTCACGTGAATTCTGTGTGAAATATTCATATTTTATGTTATGGACTTATGAATGAGATGATATAATATGCCTAATAGCATCAGAATTAAATCGACAAATTGCCACAAATGTTATAAACGTAAATGTACAAACAAGTGATTATAACCACTTCTATACACTTTACAGTTTTAGGATTGTCAATTTCCTAGTTTTATTCGTTGTCCATAGTTTATAGAATTACTAAAGTCGTATGGCGTCAGCACCCGGGTCATATAATCGTTAAATGGTTTTAAGAGATAACTCAACAACGGGATGTTTGGAGAGATAAGGAAGCTTGATAAAATGAACTTACCTTAATTATTATAGCTTCAATGTTACTAGCTATCATTTCGTGTAACAATTCCTTTTGATTCCGCCTCCATAAGTATGCAAGGGAAATGAGACCTAACCGACGACACCTGTCAAATATATATTTGTGAGTTTGAATGTTCGGGATAATCTCCGGTACAATTGAACCGATTTTGAATTTTTTTTCATCAGTGCCGAATGGCTTGCCGAAAGCCGAATGGCCTGGTGTGCGACGAATGGCTAGAGACCGGATGGAATGTTACTTGTTCTTTGGAAGTTAAGGCTAGCGTTGGATGTGACTAAGCCACGGGTAGGTAACGTAGGCGCTTTAGATGAAAACGTCCAATGGCATAAATATGGAACCTAGTTCGAAAGGTCCATCAGCAAAGAGTTTCTTCAAATACGTTAGTAAGAAACTGTTTGATACTACCCGTGATTAGAAGCTATTCATATTTCGTCCAGCGATTCAGCAATTACTATATGCCGTGGCAAGGCCGACAGGGCACGCTACCCCATATCGGCGATATGTTATAATTTAAAACTTTACGAGTTAATAATAAAACTACGTTTTAACGGTTTTAAGCGGGGTAATTTATTTGATTTTTATTATTCCAAAGTTTCGGCCACTTTTCAGTATCCGTGATCACGGAAGACAAAGATGTCAAGTGTTAATGAGTATTGTTAAAGTTTTATTTGGCCTACCGCCAACTTATGCATTTAAATTATTTAGTTTTAATTTGGATTATTGTTATTATTTACTCTATGGGAGCCTAATCTAATTTACCACCGCTTCGCATCATATTGTGGCTTGAAGAGAAGAAGCGGCGCAAGAAACTCTTCAGCATCATGCTTAGCTCTAATAATTTTTATTATATATACTAATCGCGAAAACATAAGAAAATACTTTAAGAGTTAATTTATATAATAGGTTGGGGAAAAAGTTTTTTCGCATATAGTATATATGAACTTGTAATAAGATCTCTTTGGCTATACCATTTGTATCTGGCTGGTTTTGGTATCATGAAAAAGTTTTAATTTTAAAGATTAAAGGTTTACAATTCCAAATTCAAATTAGGAAAATGTGTGATTTTCATTTGTTTTTCTTATTGTTAAAATGAACGAATCTAATGAAGAAATTCGATACATTTTAAAATTTTACTACATAAAAGGTAAAAATGCAACACAAGCCGCGAAAAAATTTGTGATGTTTATGGACCTAATGCAGTATCTGTGAGAGTAGCGCAAATTTGGATTAAGCGTTTTCAATCCGGAAATTTTGATATCAAAGATGCACGTCGCTCTGATCGCCCTGTTACGGACAAAATTGATGCCATTTTTGAAAAAGTGGAGCAAGGTCGGCATATTAGTAGTTATGATGTAGCTGAAGAACTGGGAATTGACCACAAAACGGGTTTGGCGCATTTGAAAAAAGCTGGGTATACAAAAAAGCTCGATATTTGGGTGCCTCATAAGCTCACTGAAAGAAACCTAATGAGCCGTGTACTCACTCATTTGTGATTCTTTATTACGACGTAATGAAACCGAACCATTTTTGAAGAAGCTGATAACTGGTGATGAGAAGTGGATCACGTACGACAAGAACGTGCGAAAAAGATCGTGGTCAAAGGCCGGTCAGGTTTCACAGACTGAGGCGAAATCCGGGTTAACTCGCAACAAGGTGATGCTGTGTGTATGGTGGGATTGGAAGGGCATTATTCATTATAAGCTGTTACCGCCAGGCAGGACCATCGATTCTGAACTGTACTGCGAACAATTGATGAGATTAAAGCAAAGAGTTGAGAGAAAGCGGCCGGAATTAATCAACAGAAGGGGTGTGGTTTTTCACCATAATAACGCTAGACCTCACATATCTTTAGCCACTCAGCAAAAACTACGAGAGTTTGGCTGGGAGGTGTTAATGCATCCGCCGTATAGTGCTGACCTTGCACCTTCAGATTTTCACCTGTTTCGGTCTCTGCAGAATTCCTTAGGCAGTGTCAGGTTAACATCACGAGAGGACTGACAAAACCACTTGTCGCAGTTTTTTGATCAGAAGCCCCAAAATTTTTATAGCAATGGGATCACGTCCCTACCTACAAGATGGCAAAAAGTTATCCAACAAAATGGCATCTACATACTTTACTCAAATGTAAATAAACTTTATAAAAAAACCTTTTGAATTTTTGTATAAAATGCGAAGAAACTTTTCCCCGACCTAATATTAAGATATAAATGTGTGTTTTTTATTGATAAAATTATGAACGATTATTATTATCCATACAATGTGAAAATTTATATTTTTTAGACGCTTATATATTTTTGTTTACTTTTTACGACTGAATATGATGCGACTCTTCTTGTATAATAGTACTCTTGACACGAGAAATTCCAGGATATTTTTTATCTCAGAAAATGAGATAGTTCCTGCGTAATACAGAACCAGCATCCGTTATGATGAAAATTAAAGTGATACTTACACATTCTCAACCCTAATTCTTTGGTAATCTGACAAGATTGCACCCACAGCGACAGCCTCTATATCTATATCATCCTGTAACAAAAACACTGCATTATACTATGTATGGTTTACGTCTGATTATATGGCCTCTTCAGGTGGCTTCAGAAGACTTTAAGAATTAACTATTTATGTAAAAAAGACTCGGCGATTAAGGGAGTTCCCACACTATTCGGCGCGAATTGGGTATATACGAGCCAAAAAGAGCTTTACGTCTGCGCCATAAGGACGTCATGATATTGTTCTCAAAGATATCACTGTCGCCTTTATGTCCTAAGTGCACTTTTTGGATTGTTTTTGTCGAATCTGTGCCGATTAGCGTGGGGGACTCCTAGGTTTATAAACGATAATTGTCCGAGCTATGGAGAGGTACATGCAGGAATTTTTTTAAGGATCGTAATCAGAAAGAAGGTTTCCAACAGAGAACTAAAGTACCTGGCTTCTTTAATTAACGAACTGTCGTGAATGTGGATGGATGTACGATTAACGAACTGATGTGGATGTGATGTAGGCTGCTCATATATATTTTTTTTTATTGCAGTAGTTCAGCAGGCAGGCAGATGGCCCACTTGATGGAAAGCGGTTACCATCGCCTATGAACATTTGCAACACCAAAGGTGCTACAAATGCGCTGCTGCTCTCTTAAGGGAGACTGGAACCTGGTCACTAATGCCGAAACACAACTCGAGGTTGTTATGGCGACATACTTTAGACCAGGGGTGGTAGACATCCAGTCGGGCAAATGCCCTACCACCTGGCTGTGGGTTGTTTTGCCGCCTCTTACGACAGGCCACCCGGCCGCAGGAAATCGTATTCTTTCTCCGTTCCTGCACGGATAGCCGACTCCGGCGGCTCATATGCCGGAGAGCCGACAATAAATATGGTATAAGCGTACCGTGGCTGACATGGACAATCAAGTCATCAATCATCAAAGTCATCAATAATACACCATTAAAGATATTTCAATTTCAAAAGGCATAAAAAAATATTAAATGTATTTTACTTCTTAATTTGCTCCATTACTTTCAGTTTTTACTACCCGTCAGTTAGATGATTGGCTACAAGCCAAATTCATATTAAATTTTCAAAATCATTAAAAACGCCTCTTTAATTCCGGAATTTACGAGAAGTAAGATTTAATAGGTGGTGAAGAATTACAAGAGCAGAGTCATGTTGAAAGCCTTAGTTGAGAAATATATTTTAACTTGTGTTAAAAGACGTACTGCTAACAAAATATGTACATTCTTGACAACCAGCCAGTGCTGGTTACATAGGTAACATTGACGCTTCAAAATATTGTGGCCCGCATGTAGTAATTATAATAATATAATTAAATTTAACCATAGATATGTATGTGCTTTCGTAGCAAATAAATTCTTTCTTTCTTTCAGATGCATATATTAAACCATAAAAAATTTCAAAATGGTATCATATACATTCTCTCAGCATTATGATGTGTACTATATTTTCTTATTTATACTCTTTTATCACTTGCATGAATCAACATAAAAACTATCTCTATTTTCCTCTCATATATGCACCAAAGACGATTTTAATTCCTTATCAGTGAACAGATTCTATTTGTTTGTAGATAAGTATGTGGTACATGCTGCAGTAGGTTACAGCAAAGTAATAAAAACAATATTTTTATTTCAATGTTTACAATGTCAATGAAACCAATTACAAAGTTAATTAAAAAGAGTTGATGACAAATACATTTCATTTGAGATAGTATATCTTTTTCCAGTAATTACTAAAATTACTATATTACCTGTTTCATATCTCAAACAACACAGGAAGTTAACAAACTGAATAGTGTAGCACTAATTTCTAAGAATGTTAAGTTGTTTTTGTTATTCTTTTGCTTATATACATTTGAAACAGGAAACTATTGTTCCTTACATTTAATTGTTTTCCATAACATATTATTTTATACCAGCTCATTGCTATTGAAGGCACATTTTCATAAATTTGTTTATATTTGGTCTTTTTCCAGTTTCAGTCTGTATATGTCTTACAGCTGAGTATCTCAGGAACTATATTCTATCTATAGTAGTTATTGAGAGAAATGGAATTTAGTAGTTTATAGAATAACTTCTATAAATATTTGTACTGATAGGAAAATATTTTGTTGAATACTGAAGGTCCAGAAGAGTTGAAGTTCAACAGAGATAGATATACAATAGAATATCAAACATATAGTCTCTTTTTCTACATATTAATCTTAGTTTAAACTACTTTATTCCAAGTATTGATCAATAAAAAATGTGATATGAGGTGATAAAAATTTGCAAAGACAGCCCATAAATCCTGAAGTTATGTCATGAACTATATAGGCATTTGGTTAGAATAAAGAAGTAGATGCAGGTAAAAGCTAATTACATAAATAAGATTTAGCAGTCCAGGTTCATATATATAATAATTTATTCATATTTTTACAACTCAGATTTATTACCCGTCGGCATTTGAACTAATAACATTGAAATTCTTTTATGGTCGTCTTCTTTTGCTTACCCATTGGCATACGGCCTATTGTGGTATTGTAATCATTAGCCAGTTGTTACGGATTTAAAGTACAAGCTGATTCTAGGAAATTCGGTCCACGCGGACGGCGGACATATTGCATCTATGCAGTATGTACGTGTGTACTATAATCCGGAATCTAATAAGTGACGGACTTTGCGCGTTTTATTGAGTTACGACCTTCTGCATTACGTTTGGACTTGTTGTGTTCGGTTATATTTGTACCTGTGTTATATGTGTTTGTATAGTTCTAATAAACTCTATAATAATTCCAACGGCATTTTAATTCGAGTCCCATAACTCATAATAATATTTTCGTTTTTATACCAGCATATAAATAAATATCACAATTCACTATTAATGGAATTAAAGAAATAGATATAAGCTCTTCAGCACCCTTAAGTACATATTAGGGTTAGGTACAGACAATGTCCAGTGAGTCTTGAAAGATCTATTCTTTTATTTGTAAAGATACAGGTAGTAGTATGTTGACAATAGTTGGTAAACAAGGCCACTAATATCATCATATCTGACCTTTGGTCCTCCAACATTGGAGCAGCTTATTGTTTGTTGTAATTATTAATACTTAAAATGTTAATATTTTCTTAAGTTTTCGCGACTTGTATACATAATAAAACTATGTTTTTTACGGTTTTAAGCGCGGTAATTTAATGATTTGTGTTATTCAGACATTTCGGCCACTGAAAAGTAGCTACGTGGCCAGTAAGTGATCACGGAAGACAAAGATGTCAAGTGTCAACAAGTATGGTTAAAGATTTATTTAGCCTACCACCAATTTGTTCATTTTAATTATTTAGTTTTAATTAAAACTACATAATAAACAAAATTAAATTAAAACTAAATAATAAACAAAATAAAAAAAATATTAAAATGAACAAGTTGGCGGTAGGCTAAATAAAACTTTAACAATACTCGTTGACACTTGACATCTTTGACTTTTTTGATCACGGCCACTGAAAAGTGGCCGAAATGTCGGAATAACAAAAGTTAAATAAATTACCGGGCTTAAAACTGTTAAAATGTAGTTTTATTACTTAGAATTTAACTTAAATAAATTTCAAAAGTTGGTTGCAACAATGCAGTCTCATTAAATTAAAATATTGTATAAGGTTTTTAATATTCTTATGATACACAGGACATTCCCACTCAGAAGTCTGACTCACAGAAAACAATGTATTTACTATATCCAAGAATAATAAAGATCAAGATATATTGCAATATATTATGTCTACAAAGTTTATTTAGCCAACTAAATATGACCAACCTTCACTCTGGCTAACAGCCTGTATAGATCCTCAACTTCGTCATTCTCAGTTGGCTGGTAGTTCCTGCCTTGGTCAACAGCTACACCAGATATAGTTTCTCTGTATAATGGTAGGCCCATTGCTTCAGCATACAGTTCAATGCCATGATGACCTACCGTCTGATACATGTAACTATCCAACTCATCTGTTAAAACAACATAAATCAAATTTAGAAAAGTAGCTTACAAAAAACATTTTTCCAATAAAAAAGTTTTTATTGAAATCAATTTCTATTCAAGAAAATATTTTAAAAGTTGCAAACTGGAATATAAATATAGTTTCTGGTCTAAAGTAAGAAGAATAATGAACAGTAAATTCTCCAGCTAAACACACAAATAAAAAAATTGTATTTATTTTGATTATATATTCTTTATTTTAAGATTTCTTTATTTTTTAATCACATCTTATTGAAATTTTTCATGTAACAGTTTCTTTATCCTACCTCCTCCTATATAAATTTTACTATGTGATACTGATGTAGAGATTGTTATTTGTTTACTTATGCACAGATGCTAACATAACAACAATTAGCAATTCCGATGGTAATACCTATGTAAGAGACTAAAGGATAAGAGCCACATGAATGTATTGATAAATATGCTTTCTTGTGTTTTAAAAGATACAGTTAACAGAAATGAAAACTATCAATACAATAGGTTTTATTGCTTTGGTGATTTCTTCTAACCTTTGGATGGATAAGTAAGGTAAGAACAATGGTATATTGTAGGATGATAACATGGTTGGTTACTTAAGAGAAGGGCTTTTTGTATAAATAATTATTATCTTTATATATACAATCAAATGTGAGAAAATCTACCAGACAGTATTACAAGAAAAGAAAGATATGATCCTTATGATCATATCTTATTTTACAAGTGTATGAGTATATTACACACATAGGCATATAGCAGAAATATTTGTAAATAATATGTGTTATAGGACAAATATTAAATCAATTTTTTCTAATCTAAGGATTCTTCACTGGAGATTATAATTTAGTCTGCAGAAGCTAATGTGTAATGTGATTTTAATATGGGTAAACTATATTATATACTAGAACATGTCAATTCAAACTTAATCAGTATCTACAAAGGCACATTTACATCCTTCCTTGTGTCCATTTTAAGTATTATTTTTAATTTTTAATTAACTTCACTAATTCCAATAGCTTAGTTCTTTTAAGTATTTTGAGGTTTGTGGTACTAAGCTGTTAGATTGCCTAAATATTGACACTGTGGTAATGAGATGAGTGACACATTCAGTATTCTATTTATATTACAATCATAGAACACCAATATAATTCCCTAAATTAGCATAAGTATGATTTAAGATAATACCACAATAAGAATCTTATTTTAGTTTCAAATTATAATAACATTATTATGATAGTGAAAGGTGAGGTTCAAATGAACAAAAGTACAATTATCATTATCTTCTTCTGAGATAAGTAGAAGATGGACAGCTTAAGAAATATGAAATATTCTTAAGGCTATAAGCATAAATTTGATTCCATTTACATTTAATGTGCCAGTTATAATGTACTAAATTTAAAAATAATATAAATCAATAAACAATCAATACTTGCTTAGTCCACATGTACTTTGTACCCATCATATTTTCATTAATAGTTATCACTATTAAGATAGTATTCAAGCAGCCTATGAACATAGTAAAATATTTTACAATTTATCAGTATTAACAATTTATTTTTTATGAAAAGCTAGTCTACATTGAATGGACCAAAGTGCTAAAATTCCTGGCACATGCTTATATTATTTTAAATTTATTATCAATACCATTATTCAAATAGTTAGCTCAGCAGTGCTAATAGCTAGACATTATACTTATTTACTCACTAATATTTAGAACGGGGAATTGTATTGTGTGATGTACGAAAATATGTGGAAAGTAACCTTTGTGTAGAGGTTGCAGGTTGGCCAGAGCGACGATCGTATGGCCAGCACCAACGCACTGCATCATATTGTAGCAGCTGTCTTTACCGCCGCTAATAAGTGCCACCACCCTCATCTTTGCCACAATATAATAACACTGAAGAGAACACTACAATATACGTTACATAACAATCATTATAATTGTGCGCCTATTTTTACAAAAATAACAAAATTCACAACGCGGTCTCTTTACGGTAGGGCCATTTCTGTTGGTGATTCTTAACGGTATGTTCTTCTGAGACACAATTTCACTACCTATTAGTAAATGAATTGTAACGCAACATAATCGTTATCTATTTTGATAACATACACAAATCTTGAAGTAAAGAAAAAATTAAATTGTATTTTTATTCTCACCAAAACAGCTGTCAATTTAGATTCCGTTCGGAAATGAAATGCGTTTAAACCGTAATAGAAGTATACGCCACAAGCAATCGTAGGCAAGGGAATCTTAGTCCATACTGGCTGCATTCTGATGTTTTAAAAGTCTTCGTATTGCTCAGTTGAATTATAGGTCCTTATTCTACAACTTGTTCATTTTAATATAATTTTACACATTTTTAGAAAAAAAAAAACTACACATGACAACGTCCTCTTTCAGTTCCCGCCAAAAACTTATAGGCATTATCTAATTTACTTATAAATAACGTTATAGTCCAAAACATAGAACACATTTACCCTTTCGGGATCCAAAAATAGTAAAGAACGATAATAAGGAATTAGTTTTCTGAGAGTTTGCAAAATACTTTCGTTGAAAATTGGTTTCTGTTTCGTGGTTTTTGGGATATGGGATACTGGAGTTTATCCTGCGGCCACGCCGCGGATACAACTCTGGTGTGTACTTCTTGTTTAAAGAGCAGCGTTAATACCTACAGGTTACATTGTGTTAACTTTTTATGTCAGTACTATTTGGTCCCTGAAAATTCACTTTATTTTATTTAAAACGACGGAGAATACGATGATTTTTTAAATTTCTTGTCAGTTTGTCGGTTCTTTGTTTGTTCGGGATTCATTCATTCATTAAAATTACTGGGCCGATTTCGATGCAGTTTTCGCTGTTCGACAGTAAATTCCTATAATTCAAATCTGCGCTATTTTTTATCCCGGGAATCCCGCGAAGTTTTTTCTGGGAATTATTTTAAATGGCTAAATTAAAAAAAAATCGACTTTCAATTTGGTTTATCACTGATCGATAGCAATTTTTATATAATATAATGTGATATTTTTTATCCCGTGAATCCCGTGGGAATTTTCCCAGGCGCGGTTTGTAGTTGTTCGGCTGCATAAAAATTAGCTTATTCCGACATAAACAGGCCTTTAAACTTAGTCTAGCTCAATATGAATAAGACCGTTAATGTGTTAAATGTTCATATTATTTCAATTACCTCTAGACCAATATTGACAAAAAAAATATGGTGCGGAACTCTACACACTGAGATTACCGATAATCAGCCTTGGCAAGCATGCGGGTATCCAGTCCATTCTCGTAGAGGCGATATTAATATTGTTGATTGATATTGTACCAAAGTATATTTTATGAAACTTACCACCAATAATATTTAAAAAAATTTAAACATGTACTGGTACATTGAAGCTATTAAAAAAAATCTGGAATAGACGATATAAACTATGGAGAACAAGATACAATTTTTTTTAGATTTCTTGTCTGTTTGTTCAGGATTCTGTTTCAATGTACGGACACGGCATATTTAGAATTTTATAAAACTATAGATTATATACATAAATTCCTTCTGGGACGGTGTTCTTTTACGCGGCTTACAGTAGAGTGAACTGGTACAAATCGTCACGTAAGGAAAAAGTGTTATGCTCCCTCCAAGCCAGGTGACTTTTATAAGGAACTTTGTTCATAGATAATACTGCCTATATGTATAAAAAATTTGTTCCTGAGGTGAGTTCACCGATCGCACAATTTTTAAAATTTTAAAAAGCGTGCTATTATTAAGAAAATTGTGCAGCGCCATCTATTGTTTAAAAAAGAAAACAATATGAAAGTACGGAATGGTTTTCAAGTGCAATATTTAAACATAATATATTTAAAACTGTATATGAATGGAAGATATAATCCAAGATTATTAGCTCAATGCTATTTTTATTAATTATTTGTAATAAATACGTAATAATTAAAGTTATTAAATAATATTTGATGTATCATTACATTTACAAAAGTCTGTACTTTAAAAATTGCCAATTCTAAAAATATGATAAAAATGTCAATTACTATCGCAGTTCATCTAAAATTAAAATCTTATTACTTAAAATATACTTAATACATTTCACAGCTATTTTTATTTTGTTCTACTTTAATGCGGAATTGTTGTATAAAAACAATAAAAAAATTGTTCGCATGTACAGACGCTATGAAAAGAACAATTACCAATCATAGCTGGTTTGTCAAATTATTGATGCGGTGGTTTGAATCACGTTTGAATTTTCGTGCGAAGCTCCGTATTTCATTTTATTTTGTAACAATTACCATAATAAATGTTTCCATGAATGATAGAATTGTGTTTTAATTTTGTGAACTTTGTGATATTTAGTGCAAAATCATGGTTTTAGCCGAGAGGAGTAGTGATGTTCGAAATGGGAAGCGGTCAAGGGGGCCAAGCCCCAATGGCCATGGAAGTCCAGATTCCAGTTCTGAGGATGAGAACGGTACGATCCATGTTAGTCTGCTAATTTCATAAACGGTATTAGTACTCTCCAATAAAGTGACTGGCTTGCATGATGACCCACTGAAGTGCTGTTTATTGTGGATTTTTATCTATACTAGAGAAATATTAGAGAGTATTAAGACATAACTGCCTTATTTTTAACGTGCTTCTGCGGTTGTACTTTTATTCATCATCATCTGACATCATGCTTTATTTTTTATGCTTCTCTTCATCGCCTACATGCTGCCTTCACATCATCCACTATGTAAAATGACACCAAGCAGTAGTACCGTTTGCAGCTGAGAAAATAAGAGTGGGTCGTGATTATCAAGCAGTTTGCCCTGAGTTAGAACCAGTGGAGCAAAGGAAGCCTGACCTTATATCAGATAGAGCTCTACTTGTTTGGTCTCCTACATCTGATATAACTGATGTAAAATGTAAGTTGAACTTAAATTTTTATACTGTTACATATTTTGATAACTTTGTTGTAAAGTTGTACATCATTGTTTTAGTGGATGAGTATATAACAACTGCTAAGGAGAAATATGGTTACAATGGTGAACAGGCACTTGGTATGCTATTTTGGCATAAACATGATCTCAACCGAGCTTCACTGGACCTTGCAAACTTTACTCCCTTTCCCGATGAGTGGACTGTTGAAGATAAAGTTCTGTTTGAACAGGCATTCCAGTTTCATGGCAAAAGTTTTCATAGGATAAGACAAATGGTAAGGATTCTAATTTTAAATTTTATGTTTGGTTTGTTACCTGTCATTTATATTATGGGTCCTTCCACACCTGCAAGCAGGAAAATGGAGAAGGAAAGGGGTATTGTGAGTATCACATTTTATGTTCAAATAAGTTGCATTTACATAATAGCACTGCTCATTTCTTTGCCACTATTGCTGGTTGGTGTGGAAGCAGACATACCTATTATTAATGTTGAATAAGGAACAGTGATAAGGGAACATGTGTATTAAAAGAAGATGTAATAACAAGATGTTTGTGAAGTGGTTTGTACATACAGATAGAAGGAATGAAAGTAGAACAATAAGACAAGTGTATGACAGCTTTGTGAATGGTAGAGTTGGTGCCGGTAGACAGTGACATAACACACCATGATCAAATAGAAGTGTTAAAGAGAGGTCAGGTAAAATGCATGTCAAATAAATGTCCAAGTATGAAGAGGTAAATGAAAGTAGATGAAGAAAAAGTTTTCAGGATCATCACAAGTGGAAATTCATAGCCTGTGACTACAATGGAAAACAGGTGTAATAATATTTATCATTCATAAATATTAACTATAAATCAAATCATATTTTTTTTCAAACTGAATAAAGTATACATAAACAGATTATAACTTAGGCCTGGTTCCTATATTTTTCCAACCATTCATTTGCCTTACTATCAGTTAACATTTGACATAAGCTCCTTATGGTAGGGCAATTGAATAAATAGTAAGATACAGGTGTATCTAAATTAAATGACCATGTACTGGGATGTTCATTCATAGATTACAAATTTTATTTATTTGTGTAACTTAAATGGTTAGAAAAGTTGTTTGTTTTTGGTATGTAATGAATAAACAGAAAGTGTATAATCAAATCATTTCATCATTCAAATCATATAATTTTAATTAGACCTTTCAAAAATCCATTTTATAATAAATTATCTGTCTCAGCTACTTATGTATGTATTTTATATATCTAACATAAAGACATGATTCAGGACAATTTAATTCAGTTGAATTATGATTGAAGCAAATTATGTGTTAACTCTTAGAGTTTAGAAAATTATAACTTGGTTTGTTTTCAATTACATTCAAAATGAGTTTTGGTTTGTCAAATTGATTTGACACATTGTTAATTTGTATTATGTATTTTCAATAGTTGCCAGACAAGTCAATAGCTTCCTTAGTAAAATACTACTACTCTTGGAAAAAGACAAGAGCTCGGACTTCTCTGATGGATGTTGTTAGTGAGGGTCGCAATGCTACAAGTTCTGGGACAAATAAAAGGGAGTCCGGTGCTGGCTCTGAACCTGGAGGTTCCGACAAGGAGTCAGATACCGATGAAAAGGTATTTATAATAATATTCTGATATTTATATGGCTTTGTTATTAATGATAAAATATGTTGCAACATTTTTAATATTATTTTGTATGCAGTATTAATGTTAAATTGGAATTACTGAAACACACCCATAGCCATCTGCCTTTGAACTAGCATATTGATACTATATCTGGATTGTCCAATTATTGACTACCTATTGAAAATCAATATTGAGTGGAAATGCAGAGTGGTGGAATACATTAACTTCAAAACTGACTTTAATAATTGTTAGAATGAAATTAATTATGAATTAGATTGGAATATCAAGTAGATTTCTGCCCTTATTATTTGCTGTGCATGTATACACATAGCCAGTTTTTGGATTAAGAATTTTAAGTTAAGAATGAATCGAAACATAGTTAAACAATCTAAGTATGATTTATTTGTTTTTATCTTATCTTTAAATTATTAAATAAAAAACTGGTTGAAAGACTCATACCTGCCAATGTAGAAGTCCTTACATTTGACAGAATTATTTTATAGTTAAAGCTAATGTTAAACTATTGCTTAATACATTCCTTAAGATTCCACAAATATAATTAAATACTAAATTATGTAAGTAATGGACATAAGGTAATGATTTACAAAATAATACTGCAATTATGTATATGCACACCTATTAAATGGATTCTCACTGGGACCCTAACCTTTGTTCACATAGCTGGTTTTATATCAGGGATATCTAGATTTCCCTGCCCTATCTCCTATAAAAAAATGGATACATCCATAAATTAGGTTTTACATAATATACAGCACAAACATAACAAGTTAAACTGATGTTGAACATGGTAGAAATCAATGTTCCACTGAATTTAGTTTTTGATTTACCTACATTCCCACTTCTTACTTTGAATTATGGGTACACCCATGCAGATGAGTTTTACATTTAATACAGTAAAAACATGAGAAGTGATGTTGGACATATTAGAAATCGACTTTCCACCTAGTATAGTTCTTGATAACTCCTACTTCTTACCATATAATCTGGATATTCCCATGCCAATTGGCCTCGGTATACAGTACTACATACATAACAAATGATGTTGAACATGACAGAAGTGGACTTTCCACCGAGGTATAGTCCGCGGCGGGAAGGCCCTGGGCGCAGCCGGGGCCTCGCCGCGCGCCGCCGGCCACCATGGCGCCCAGGTGGGTGCTGTGCTTTCCCGCAATCGAGTATAACCTCACTTGTCACACTGGAAACTTGATGTTCAATGTCTTCTATGAGTCAATTTCACACACACTGGTTTATTATTTGTTGACTTTTAGGGTCCTTCATGCTATTATCACAGTATAAAGGTGAACACACACCTGTACAATTCTCTTAAAGTTTCACACTCTGAATTATTGCCAAAAGTAGCCAAAAACTTGTAAATGTAATTCATGTTTGTTCTTGATTTAAATTGGCATAGATCTGTAGAAGGAATGTGTGGAATGTTTTAAGCTGTGTTAATCAAATCACGGCAAGTGTGGCAAGTACCAACTCTGGGATCCGATCATCAAAACAATTAAGACCCAAACCCAGCAAAAACCAAAAGCCAGACTTCAAGACACTGTGAGCTCTTTCTGCGTGCATTGGAACACAAACCAACTTGATTGACAATTTCTTTTTATTTTACCTCCCACCTATTTTAATCTTATCTTATACTAATATATAAAGCTGAAGAGTTTGTTTGTTTGTTTGCTTGTACGCGCTAAACTCAGGAACTACATACTGGTCTGATTTGAAAAATTCTTTCAGTGTTAGATAGCCCATTTATAGATGAAGGCTATAGGCTATATATATATCATCACGCTAAGACCAATAGGAGCGGAGCACCAATGAAAAATGTTTCAAAATCGAGGGGTATTTTTAACTTACTTTTTTTTTTTACTATTCCACGCGGACGAAGTTGCGGGCAGAAGCTAGTATTGTATAAAATTATTAGAGCTAGGCATGTTTGCTGAAGATTCTTGCGCCGCTTCTTCTCTTCAAGCCACAACATGTTGGGAAGCGGTGGTAAATTAGATTGGGCTCCCATAGAGTAAATAATAACCATAAACAAAATTAAAACTAAATAAATAATAATAATAAATAAATAAATAAATCGGCAGACAAACACACACACACTGTATATCCCCAAATTAAGCAAGTTATGCTTGTGTCATGGGTAATATACAACGGACCATTCTGGGGCCGATCCCAGACACCCAGACCATAGTAAATAACGGAGAAAATACGTTTCCCAAATTTACTATACCAGGAATCGAACCCGGAGCCTCTGCGTTGCAGTGAGGTAAGCCGGCAAAGGCTTAGCCCGCTCAACCATAGAGGCCGTCATAATGAACAAGTTGGCGGTAGGCTAAAAAAAACTTTAACAATACTCATTGACACTTGACAACTTTGTCTTCCGTGAACCCGGCTACTGAAAAGTGACCGAAACGTCGGAATAATAAAAATGAAATAATAGACCGTGGCTAAAACCGTTAAAACGTAGTTTTATTATGTATACTAGTCACGAAAACTTAAGAAAATATTAAACTACAGGTATAAAATAAAAAATAATTTAATTTGTTGCAAGAATATTCTTTAGTAGTTTTAGAGTTATGGGGTATTTTCGATTAAATGTCTTATTTAGGATTCCGTAGACAAATGAAAGAAACCTTAATGTCTGTCATCTCTATAAAAACCTTCATTTTGTGTACTGACACTTGCTAATTTTGTACATATAGGAACGGGGAGGCTAAGCTAGACTTTGGCAATCTCGACTTTGTTGAGACTGGCAATTTTGATTTTGATGAGACTGGTCTCTTACGAGGGTTATGCTTCTTATTTATTTAATGTGACTAAATTCACAAGCTACTAGTTTATTTATAAAATACATCATACGTCACTGTATGCTTTTTTCGACGGTGTATTTTTTGCATTTGTCTATTATTTTTAACAATATTCTGCAAGAATATCTCTGCATACAGTGTCTTTTCACACTTGCGGCTACTGCTTCGCGTTCTATTAGTGTGTTCATCTTTATAGCAGACCAATTAGGGCTCAATTTAAAATAGTTTCTGATTTTTTTTATTACTAAGATGATTCGTTTCCAGTAGGTACTTTCATGGTGCTGATGCTGTATGCTGATGATATGTTTAGCATATGAGTGGCGAGAATCATATTATAATTGTTATATAAAGTTCTGTGTGAAATTGTCCCCTTTCTATTATAGTTACAACTTCTGAGTGTGGTTTCATTTATAAGGTTTGGTTTTACAAGAATTCTTTTTTTACAAAATCATTGATTTTGTAAGCTCATTCCCTAACTTTGTCTTCAAATCATTGTCATAGTGACGTCAAAATATGGTTACAATTTTCTCTACTATTTTTATTTCTGCAAGTTTTTATTGTGGCAACTTATACATTTTATTTTACAAACATATTCCACATCATTCATCTTCACATTTAAACAGTTATTTGAACAAGATAATACTATCTTCAATAAATATATGTGTTAATGAATTGTAATATTTCAAATAATTGTTAATTTTATTTAACCATTTTGACATCTTCATGAAACTAGTGGCTTATTGATGCTTTTTACATTTATGTTGGACCGCTCTGCATTTATATCTCAATAAATTTTGAATGCAACCACTGTCATATACATTCATTTATAATTATATATTACACTGTATTAAATAAGAATCGGAATATATATATAATATATATATATATATATATTCCGATATATATATAACAGATTCTCCTATTTCTTCTTGGCTTTTATTTAAATTATTCAACAATCACTACTGCAACACTCAGAGCCTGTTAATCCGTCCTCAATGTTAAATATGTAATAGTAAGACATTTTTGCCTGTTTGCATTTAATTAGTTGAGTCCATTAATTTTCTATAATTAATGGTATTGTAATATTTTTCCTACATATTTATCAATAAATACTTATGTTCTTGAAGGCAACTGTCTCTTAAACTACCTGATTGTTGTGAGGGATTCACATAGTGTAATTTTGAAAAAGGAAAGTCTATTGTAAGTTTCTTTATATTTAAGGTTTGTCATCCGAATGTTTGTTCAATGTGGCCGTCTATAATGTCTGTGTTGATTGTATGTTACCGTCTTTTAATGCGATCCCAATCCCTATCCCGCCAAATTTTGCAATATTCCCGCATGCTTCCTTTAACAGCCCCCAAACAGAGAGCGACACTTGTCTAGTGATCTAATGTGTGCAGAATATCGAATTAATATTCTAATGGGTTTTTAAATGAAGTGTGTGAGGCGTTTAATTGTTCGTTTCATGTTTGTCCATCAACAAATATATTGAATACAATTGCGTGCCAAGCCAGTCTATATTGGCATTTGTTGAGGCAAGATTGTAAAATGTTGAATTGGGGTTTAGGGCGAGGGAGGCGGCGAGGGTGCGGGAAAGTGGTGCACCGTATGCGGCATTCTGTGCACACAGACCACGGCGCACAACTCCCAGAAGTTGTGTCAGGCATGCCTCGTGCACGCCAGGTCGGTAAAACATATAATACATACATAATCATAAACTTTACTTAACTCTATTTGCTTGAATGGCGATTTGTTCGTGCTTTATCGAACAACAATTATTTCAATGTTAAAAAGACAAAGCGCTATACATTGAGCGACAAAAATAGTAGTAATAATAGAAAAAGAAAGCCTGAAAAATATGTAAAACTTGTCCTAATGTAAAAATAATCACTACTTGAAAAAATAAATTATATTCTGTTTATATTAATAGACTTAGCTGCACAGTTGAGATTTGCATGTGCTAGTAAAAAAGAAGTAAAATATTTTTTTGTAAATATCTGTGAGTGACGTTTGAGGTGAGGGATTGTTGTTTGAACGTTGGCGGTGATGTGACAGACGCACGGGCACGATGAGACCTTTGTGCGGCCCCTCTGGGCGTCGTGGGCCCGGCTCGAAACAACAGCGTTACAAGCACCGGCTGCCGCGCGGCATTTACATCAATCACGACGACCTGGTCGCGATGGCCACCGGCCCGCAGCCCGGCGAGCAAGCTACCGCCCACCTCGTCAACCAGGGCGAGGCGATGCTCAAAGCGATGGACAGGGAAATTATCTCGCTCAAGAGACAAGTAAGACAAGCAAGCGTAACCCGCCACAGGGGCACGCTCAAATACAAGTAGTGCCGTTCACAGAGTAAAGCATTCTCACCGCATTACATTGACATCCCTACTCCCCGTAGCCATACATACCATACATCCACATTTTATTCTTATTATTTATACTTTGCCATTTTAATGATATGTTTTGTTTGATGTACTGTGAGGATGTGGTAGCTCCATTAGAAATATTACCAAAATGTAGTTTATATTATGCTAATATATATACCAGTACTGTTTAAGGTGGTATTTCATAAAAAGTATATTCTGCACACATCAGAATAATTATATATGTTCGTTATATCCCTGCTTTGTCCTTTTAAATTTATATTTTGATTATGCTTGATAGGTTGCTGTAAGAACCTCGAAATAAGCCTTATGTTTTGGATAATCCAGATATACTTAAATGCTATTTGATGTATAGTTGTATACATTAGTTTGTAATTTAGAAAATAGTGACTAGTAGTAGAGAGAAGAGAGAGAGAGAGAGAGAGAGAGAGAGGGAGAGGGAGGGGGAGGTTGTGTGTGTGGCACAAACATTTGGTAATAGCTAATAAATAAACGTCAGAAACAGGCTTAAGAGTCACCTATGGATGGAAAGTCACCACTGCGTATGACCATCAACATGTTGCCAGCTCCTATGATTGCCTAATTCTGTGATTCATAAGCTTCTAAATGTCAAATGTTCATTGGCTACTATGATGCTATGGGTTTCCACTTTTTTATGTAACATCTTTGGACTCGAGAATAATTAGTTAAATACCATGATGTGGCAATACAAATAAACTGAAATTTTCATTGGTCAGGTACAACAAAACAAACAACAACTAAGTGCCATGAAACGCAAAGTTGGTGATGCCGGCGTAGACGACTTACGACCTGGTGAACCTCCCGCAAAAATCAACTCTCGTTGGACTAATGATGAATTGCTTATGGCCGTTACTGCAGCCAGAAAGTATGGTAAGAACATTCTAGTCGTTCAAATTCTAAGTTGGCCCTGATAATTATAACCTCCCATCGCACAGGTTTTGTAACGCTTTCATGAATTAAACGCCCAAAGTCCTTAAAAAAGGTTTCTATGGTGAAATCCCAAGACTTTGAACTTTAAAAATTGTATCTTACAGTAATGGCATAAGTATGATTTTTTTTCTTAACTAGACTTAAAACAAGAAACTTCTTACAACATATTTTTTTTCAACTACCTTCAAAAATACAAAAATGAAATTTACTTTAAAGCCAATAAATCCCTGTAAAATTAATAGAAACATTTATTTTATTATTATTTATTTAAAACATTCAAAACAATCATGATAGTCCTTATTCACCCAAAGGTATTAAATTTTGAATTTGATAATTTTCATTATATCTCAGATCCATTTAGTTTGTATGTAAATAGCAAATCCCTGTTCCTAATAATATTATAAATATGAAAGTAACTGTCTGTCTGTTTCGTTTTCACAGAAAAACTATTATACCGATTTGGCGCTGAAACTTTTTATATATATATTTTTGATGGCGAGGATGAACATAGAATACTTTTATTCCGAAAAATGGGATAGTTTCCGGGATAAAAATAAATTTGTCTCTCTGTTTGTTATGCTTTTACGGAAAAACTATTGGACCGATTTGGCTGAAATTCGGTATATATGTAATTTCAATACCGAGGGTAGACAAAGGATACTTTCATCCCGGATAATGGGATAGATTTTGGAATAGATTTATATAAAAGTTATCCCAGAAAGTGGGATAGGTTTTGGTTTTTTTTATGATTTGCCATTTTCGTAATTTTTGTTATTTTGGTCACTGAACATTTTGGTCATTTTCGACAGTGTGGACATTTTGGTAATTTTGCTCATTTTTGTCATTTTGGTAATTTTGGACAGTTTGGACATTTTTGTCATTTTGGTCGTTTTGGTCATTTTAGATATTTTGGACAGTTTGGACATTTTAGTCATTATGGTAATTTTGGACATTTTGAACATTTTGGTCATTTTGGACATTTGGGTCATTTTTGTATTTTTTGTCAATTTGGCCATTTGTGTAGTTTATGTAGTTTAGAGATAGATATACGGGGATAGATAAATAAAACTAAAATGGGTTGAAATATGGGATGAAAGTTTGTATGGGAGACCAATCATTTCTCAAGTTTATAGATATAAAAAATAATCGTCTATAAAAAAATGTGATAGTAACTCGATCTGTCTGTTAAGCTTTCACGGGAAAACTACTATGAGTACCAGATCGGTTTTGCTGTAATTTAGTTTAAATGTAGTTTTAATACCGAGAATGGACATATATATATATATATACTTTTCATCCCGGGAGATGGCATAGTTTACGATATAAAATTAAGTAAATCTTCCGGGGGCAAATACATACAATGTAACCTGTATTAACGCCTGCTCTTTAAACAAGAGGCACGCATCAGAGTCTGCGCCGCGGGGGTAAACTCTAGTATAGGATATAAGCACCTATTTTTGATAAGCATATCAACACAAATCGTAAAGATTTCATAAATAAATAAAGATTAATTTTTACACTCGACGATCTTGTTCGATGTCAAGTCAAGACAAATTTATTTTGTTTTTCTTGCCACAGTTGCTTGGACATACACAAACAAAAACCTCGAACATACGTCAGGAAACATTACTTTATAAAAAGGTGGTAATTTGAAATTAGTAGCAATGGTTTAAGTTGCGGTTCTTAGAATAGTACCCTGGGCGTTCATTTGACGAAATTGGATTCGGTGCTGGGCTTTTCGTTAAGATATTGAAAAAATGGATACGTTCTCTTATTTTCTACTCTATTTGGCCATACTCTACGTCATCAACTAATCGCAATCCACTACTGGACTAAGTTAAGTTTGGGTAAAACCTAGTTTTGCGTTCGCATATTCGGATTCTTTGTTTTCCTCATCCATTCCGTACCGGCGAACTTGCGTGCGGGTGGGGCGTAGGGCGAGGCGGATAACGCGTCATCGCAGTGCATGCAACTCGAAAGCGAGCAAATGCCCGAGGGCTAACGTTCATGACCATTGTGTCCATATTTCAAACATTCAGGACACATGTAGACGAACTAGTAAAATCCAGAATTATCAGTCTGATTATACAGCATCCGCGTCAAAGTCGATGGGTAGGCATTTAAACTCGTGGGATTGTGTCTTGACCATTTCGTACTCCCCTAGACTAAAACAATTTTAATGCATGCCAACCAAAGATTAACATGATACTCGATAAAATTGTACTGTCGAAGGGCAATGTGGCTTCTCATGTATTTAAAATTACTTTTTATTTTGGATGGATTATCGTTTCAATCGGTGGCTATTAGGATTTCTTTTTCTACGATACAGATCTGAATTCTAGGAAGGGAATTTTATTTAAAACTAGGATTTGACCGAACTTCATCCACATTTGACAGGTTAAATGTAGATTATAGTTATTTTGCCAGTATTTAAATTCAAAGGGTATTTTCAGCAGGGCAACGGATTTTTTAGTACGAAAAATTGAAAATAAATGAATTCCGCAGATTCCCGTAAAAACCCAGGATAAATAATGTTACTAAGAGCATACATAACTACCTACATCTGTTTTACTAAAGATGTAAAACTGTTATATCAAGTAAGTCCTTAATATCACGTGGTTATGAAGTTAGGAAATCTCGGGAAATATAAAAAATCAGGGAATATATTGTTTTAGTGCAATCGAATCCTATAAGCTAATTTTTATGCATGCTACCCACTTTAAATCAATATCGGGAAAATTCCCGCGGTATTCTAGGAATGTAAAATATCGCATCACTTGAAAAAAGGACCTAAGCTATCGTTCTCGTCAAATCGTATCGAAATCAGCTAATATTTTTGCAATCTAATTAATTTATACCATTCCCGGTAAAAATCTCACGGGATTTTCGGGACACTAAGTACCACAGCATTTGAAAAAGAACGTAAACTATTGCTTTAGTATGAGTCGTATCGAATCGGCCAATTTTTATGCATACTAACCACTTTAAACTACTCTCAGGAAAATTCTCATGGGATTCCCAGAACACAAAATATCGCAGCATTTAAAAAGAATGTAAGATATCGTTTTAGTGGAAATGGTGTCGGAATAAGCTTTCATGCGCACTAACATCTATAAACATATCCCGGAAAAACTAACGCGGGATTCCCGGGGTTTACCCCGTACATTACATGTACATTCTAATGCACCGCAGATTTTGAATCTGAGAATTTGCAATCTCATCGAAATCAGCCTAGTAGTTTTTACGTGAATCCCGGATAAATAGACAAACCGACAAACAGTCAAGAAATTACCTCGTGTTCTCCATCGTTAGCCAACACTGGTCATAAAAAAAAAAAAATGGGCCCAACTTGTGTTTCTGTAATAACCCTCTAAAGTTTAGAGATAAGGTGTTTTGAATAGTTACTGATGATTTCTATCTAGTGTTTGTTAAAATGTGAGAAAGGTAATTTGCCACAAATTTATGAGCACTTGAAGTTTTTTTTTACAGAAACAGGGTTTGTGTATTTTTGACGAGACTCGTGCCTGTGTTGTTCCTTGAACTAAATGGTCTTTTAAAGTAATCCCTCGTTTGAACCGTTTAGTGTCCCCTAAGATTGTAGTTTTGAATATCTGTAACTTAAAATAATGGATACTACTGAAACTGAAGCGGCCCAAGTTGTAACTTTATTGCGACAGGGATTGAGCCGACACATTGTGACGAGAAGATTAAATTTCAGCCGTTCTTTAGTTCGGCGAGTTTACTAAAGGTTCCTAGAGACCGGGCAGTATCGAAGAAGACGTGGATCTGGTCGTATTAGGTTAACAAAACCAAAGAAATAACATTCAGGTTATGGCGTGGCCTGCAAGAAGCCCGAACCTTAATCCAATAGAGCATATACGGGACATCTTAAAAAGAAATGTTAGAGTTCGAGATCCAGTCCTAACCACATGGCAAGACCTGGTAACCGCCATTAAGGACGAATGGGGCAGAATTCCTCAAGAAACAATAAAATCTTCATCGGGTCAATGAAAAGCCGAATATAGGCATTATTCATGAAAACGTGAACGGGAAACACCTAATATTAATTGCAGGGAACAATTGCAGTGTTATCCAAAATGTAACATTAAAAAGTAATTGAAAAATGAAATGACTATTATATTTTTCTAATTATTATCCAAAAAACATGATTTGTTTTTTTATTACATTGTCCGTATTTAAATTGTTAAAAATATGTAATAAAGACAGAAAATATTGACCAGTAACACTTATCTTTTGATAACATTGAAAAATATGATTTTCCATAAAAATTCAGGTGGACCGATTTTTTTGATGACCGGTGTAGTTTATCTCGGTAGTTTTTTTAATAGTTTCAATGTACAGATAGGGCATTCTTAGAATTTTATAATATTAGAGATAGATTGGAATTTTGGATCAGGTTTTAAAATAAATACAGTACAATAAAATGTATTCTTGCATTAATCTCCTGTAAACCTTAAACTCCTGTATTAAAAACAGTATGAAGTATAAGTAAGTTATGAACAAAATGGTAATAGATAATATACAAGGAAAATCTTAGTAGGAAAACATGCTTACAATTTGTGATTTTGTTTATTTTGCATTAGTAAAAACTTACATTTTCCTTAATTTTAATCTATTTATACTAGTAAGAAATCTGTAAATGGTTCGAGTTTGTAGATTGCGTTTAAAAATGTGTAAAAAATCACGGGGGATAATTCGGACCAGGAAATACCGAAATGCAATTTTTAGGATTCTTTTCTCGGTCTGTCTGTCTGTCTGTTAGAGCATCACGTAAAAACTTCTGAATGGATTTAAATGAAATTCGAAACGGAGCTAGCTTATATCCCGGGGCGTAACTTTGATACTTTTGATCCCGATAAATGACATCTTTTCCGTGAGATAGACGAAGATAGCTAAAAAGATGGTGCTGCGATCGTATCTTTTTTGGAAACTAATGAACGGATATCAATGAAACTCGACCTATGACTGGCTTATAATTCGAATCAACAATTAGGATATATCGTGTTATCCCGATAAAAGACGTAATTTATTTGGAATAGACTAATTAGCAAAATAGATGATGCTATAATTGCGATGTAGGCAACCACCACTTCAAATCAGGTTGGCTGCGATTTTTTATGCTTTGCTGTGCAGTTATCTACACCGTATTGACTTAGTTTCTTTATAATTGTAGTGAATTCAACAAGAAACTATTGAAGGTTTTAAGGTTTATATATAAAACACCTAATTATTTTTTAATTTACGTACCATAGAGCCTAGGGTTTTTTACGCGGCGTAGCCGCCAGGAAATCTCTAGGACTATATATAATAAGCCTGTAAATGGTGCGAGTTTGTACAGTGCGTTTAAAAATGTGAAAAAAATCAAGGGAGCTAATTCATCAAGCAAGCAGATTCTGAAAATACAATTTTTAGAATGTTTGTCTCTCTGTCTGTTAGAGCATCACTTGAAAACTACTGAATAGATTTAAATGAATCTCGACATAGAACTGGCTTGTATCCCGGGGCGTAACTTGGATATTTTTTTATCTCAATAAATGCTATCGTTTCCGTGGGATAGACGAAAAAGCGAAAAAGATGGCGATGCTATTGCATCTTTTTTGGAAACTACTAAACGTATATCAATGAAGCTCGACATAGCGCTAGTTTATAACCCGAGTTAGCACTTAGGATACATTTTATCCCAATAAATGGCGTCGTTTCTTTAGAATGGCCGGATTAGCAAAATAGATGGCGCTACAATCGCGTTCTCTAATAAATACCTACTAATTCACTCATAAATACCTACATTGTCATATACAACATGTCATTCATTGTGTTCAAATCAGGTTGGCTTCGACTGGACGACACTCGACTCGATAAAGTTATCTACTAGACCATATGGTCTTAGTTTCTTTGTTATTATTATATCAAAAAAACCGAATTAAGTTTTTTGTAAGTAAAATAAAGCAGTAGCTTCATTTCACATACTTAAAAACTTAATTGGGTTATTTATATATTAGGTTGGGGAAAAAGTTTCTTCGCATTTTATATAAAAATTCAAAAGGTTTTTTTTATAAAGTTTATTTACATTTGACTAAAGTATGTAAGTGCCATTTTGTTGGGTAACTTTTTGCCATCTTGTAGGTAGGGACGTGATCCCATTGCTATAATTTTTTTGTGGCTTCTGATCAAAAAACTGCGACAAGTGGTTTTGGCAGTCTTCTCCTGATGTTAACCTGACACTGTCTAAGGAATTCTGCAGAGACTGAAACAGGTGAAAATCTGAAGGTGCAAGGTCAGGACTATACGGCGGATGCATTAACACCTCCCAGCCAAACTCTCGTATTTTTTTGCTGAGTGGCTAAAAATGTGTGAAGTCTAGCGTTATCATGGTGAAAAACCACACCCCATCTTTTGATTAATTCCGGCCGCTTTCTCTCAACTTTTTGCTTTAATCTCATCAGTTGTTCGCAGTACAGTTCAGAATCGACGGTCCTGCCTGGTGGTAACAGCTCATAATGAATAATGCCCTTCCAATCCCACCATACGCACAGCATTACCTTGTTGCGAGTTAACCCGGGTTTCGTCACAGTCTGTGAAGCCTGACCGGCCTTTGACCACGATCTTTTTCGCACGTTCTTGTCGTACGTGATCCACTTTTCGTCACCAGTTATCAGCTTCTTCAAAAATGGTTCGGTTTCATTACGTCGTAATAAAGAATCACAAATGAGTACACGGTTCATTAGGTTTCTTTCAGTGAGCTCATGAGGCACCCAAATATCGAGCTTTTTTGTGTACCCAGCTTTTTTCAAATGCGCCAAAACTGTTTTGTGGTCAATTCCCAGTTCTCCAGCTACATCGTAACTACTAATATGCCGATCTTGTTCCACTTTTTCAAAAATGGCATCAATTTTGTCCGTAACAGGGCGACGAGAGCGACGTGCATCTTTGATATCAACATTTCCGGATTGAAAACGCTTAAACCAAATTTGCGCTACTCTCACAGATACTGCATTAGGTCCATAAACAACAATTTTTTTCGCGGCTTGTGTTGCATTTTTTACCTTTATTATAGTAAAATTTTAAAATGTATCGAGTTTCTTCATTAGATTCACTCATTTTAACAATAAGAAAAACAAATGAAAATCACACATTTTCCTAATTTGAATTTGGAATTGTCTTCTTTAAAATTAAAACTTTTTAATGATACCAAAACCAGCCAGATACAAATGGTATAGCCAAAGAGATCTTATTACAAGTTCATACATACTATATGCGAAAAGACTTTTTCCCCAACCCATTATTTACACGGTCTGACACGCGGCGTAGCAGTGGGGCAAACTCTAGTTAGCTACAAAGTTATAATTGCCAGTCAACCAACTATGTATTAACGTATATGCTGTCAATGTTATTTATCTTTTGTCTTTAGCCTATTTACAAGGGACTTGACGACATATATATATTAGACCTCTAACACAATTCGTAAGGTGAAGGTGACGTGGCTGCAGTAGGGTAATTAGGTATATGGCGGTAGTCCCACTTAGTTTGCTTTAAATTAAATAATTTTTTGTCACCGTCTCCTCTTTGTACAAAAACATCATCTTCATGGCCTATGGAATATGCTAATTATCATGTTATCTCAGAATATGTGATTGTTCCTATCGAAAACAGAATTAAATTTTAAGTTGCGAATAACAGTTTGTATAATTTGATAAAATATGCTATGATCTCAATGAATTCTGGGATATAGGTCTGTCTATGAATGACTATTGCTTTATTCGATGATTCAATGCTAGAGAAGTAGCATGGAATCATCTAGGATAATGTTAGTTATTGACCGTTTCATGCAGATTTAGCGATTGGTTTAATGCGTAATTGGAGATGCGATATCGTTATTAATTAATTACGTTAAATATTGACAGATAACGTATGTATATGCTAGTGCACTAGTGTGTAGTAGCTATTCGTAAATGACGTTATTTTAAAGCTATAAATAAAACGCCTTTGGCCACGGTCCATAACTATGGTATACTCCCAAATGGAGCCCTAGCATAACAATAACAATGTATGTATATTGTGTGGCAATTTACTAACAAGATCTTATCTATGTCTGTCTATCTACCACATATAATTATTCTATTTCTCAATTTCTCTATATTCAAATATATTAATATTTGTTTTCACTAGTCCAAGTTAGATGTATGGCGTTATATGAAGATGTTATTTGAATTAAACATAGCCTAACTACTTCATCCAAAATTACAGCGCTTTATTATTGACATTATTTACGCGCATTGTGCTAATAATTTTGTGGTATGTAGGACGTGATT
Organism: Dendrolimus houi; assembly: GCA_039645545.1. NCBI lineage: Eukaryota > Metazoa > Arthropoda > Insecta > Lepidoptera > Lasiocampidae > Dendrolimus > Dendrolimus houi. The sequence goes on from CM077132.1 coordinate 15,790,769, forward strand.
TCCAAGCGATCGCTGAAACCATTGGTACTAAGAACGAGACTCACGTACGTCAGTTTTTCGTTTCCTACCGGCGGCGCTTCAATCTCGACGCAGTTTTGCGCGAACACGAAGCCGAGCGTGGCAACACGCAGCATATACCTTCTTCTGGTGAGTTATTACTGATTTGTCATTCATTCGTTCACTAACTCATTCTTCAACAAAATTTACCCAGTAAATATGTAACAATGAAAAGCCTTAAGACCTAAATATCTAACGCTGACCATCATACGTCTTCCTACTGGGCTTGGTTTTCTCATTTTAATGCATTGGACGGTATACCCGCCACGCTCGTTCAATGCGGCTTAGCGAGTTCCGCATATACTTTATCTTTGTATTCAGTCATCTTTATGGTGTTTTCCCTCACCCTTAGCACGTGGTTATTGTAACAATAAGTACATAAAAGAACTACATAAGCAGAACATGCTCTTCAGCTAAGATTCTAATCCACCTCATATTAATGAGACACAAGTGTGTTAACCATTGAGCTTTCACAAATTCCATTTATATTAGATCTTGTGTATCTGAAATTAAAATGATATTATAGTATGTTTATGAAAATCGAAATGTATGCTGGGACACATAGCAGAAGTGAAACTTCAATGGACAAGTGGAAAAACGAATGTCAACGGATAAGTGGAAAAACGAATGGCAACGGACAAGAGGCAAAACGAAACGCAACAAAATTTCAACTTGAAGTTTTACAGGCAGGTTTTCAAATTGGAGAAGTACTTTAACAATCTGCCCGTAAATCATCAAGTTAAAATTTTCTTGCGATTCGTTTTGCCATTTATCCGTTGCTATTCGTTTTTCCACTTGTCCGTTGAAGTTTCACTTCTACTATGTGTCCCAGCACACATTTCTATTTTTCGCAGGTTTACCGCAAATTATGATTTGGTTAAGTTTAGGTACATTTTAATGAATGCATTTTTTATTTAAACATATTTTATCAAACAAAATGAATTCGATTCGGAACCAAAAAAACAAATATATAGTCTACTCTAAACTTATGCCGCCTCTCCACGTGGCCGTAACGCTTTTTCGTTACAGAAAAAAATCCTAATACCCTCCGTCTATATTTAGGTCTAGGTTTCACTTCAATAAACTTATTACAGGTGCAACTAATACAGAGCCAGCTGAAATTGTTCCCGACAACACAAGTGCTAACAACAATAGCACTGGATCACCTCAGTCAACGACTAAAGACGAGAAGGTAATATGTCAGAGATATTTATATATATATATAAATCATCATTTACACATCGTTAAGATGTGTGGTATGGTATGATAAGCGTTTTTTCACAATTTTGAGTAGAGTATTTTGTTTAGGGAATTTATGGCAACATCAAAACCTTTGAAATTGCCGAATAAAATGTTGTCACTGGAATGTAATAAATTCGAGTTCTTTACAAATTGAATTTAGAGAATGTAGGGAATAATGCCAATGATGTTGATGTCAAATTACGTCTGATATAACAATTATGATTATAACTAACTTTATTTACTCTACTTCTGAAGTTTCTAAAGCTGATATTAGATGATTCATTTCTGTTTTTCAATTTAGATGGATTAACCAAAGCGATCCATATAAACATGAATAATTAAATACCATTAAATGACAACAAGTTATTGTTTAAAGGTTTAGAGAAAAAGATATTTGATGAAATGTCGAAACAATATAATTTTGTGAAACTTCTTCGGCTGATTTGGGGGAATGTCGAATCTGGACACCCTGAATAGGTCACAACCCAAACAATTAGTAACAAAAGTGTTTTCGTCCAGCCAGAGGTAGACAGCGAAGGCGTTGCTCTTGGCGCTCCAGGGGAACAGGGCGGGGCCCCAACGACGCCACCCAAGCCCAAGGCAGCCAAGTGATCGTAAGACCGCCATATCACATACAAACCTCGGCTGAGCCAATCGTATATCCATGGTCTTCTGTTTTTGCGGAGTCAATGTATATTGGACGCAGTGGTCTAGTTATTATTAGATTTATTCTCATGACATTAAATAAGATTATGAAAAATAAATATATTGACATTTTAACACTGGCCTTCAAAACGAGCTGTCATAAATTAAATACTGTCAGTGCGCGGTTTCTATATCTTACTGATTATTCTTTTGCCCTTACCATTGATAGAAAATTGACATTGTATGGTTGTGTACTCTGACATTTAGTTACCTGGACTAAAATGACACCTGCAATCGACCTTTTTAACGTTGCAGGCGTGGAGTATAGTGTTGTAGTGTCACTCATTCATAAGTGAATTGTGTGTGTTGTTGATTCGACTCACCACTGTAAGTCTTACAACTCACTTATCAATGAGCCATACTACAACACTATACTCTACACTTGCAACATAAAAAAGTCGATCGCAGCTGTCTTTTTCGTTCAGGTTGAGTATACAACTATACATATGATAAAGAATAGTAAGGCGAATGAATGGATAGTAAGATACAGAACCTAGGCATGAACATTATTATACTTTATTAAGTTTAAAATAAATTAAAGCTATTCTATACTCCTCAAGTAATGTTGGAATTGTTAATGATACACAATTATCCATAGTATTAATATAAACCCCAGAGATTTACAAAGTTATGTATAAATTATCAATTTTGTTCTCGATTTATTAAATAAATTAAAAAATATTTTCTTATGTTTTCGCGACTTGTATACATAATAAAACTACGTTTTAACGGTTTTAAGCGCGGTAATTTATCTGATTTTGGTTATTCCGACGTTTCGGCCACTTTTCAGTGGCCGTGATCACGGAAGACAAAGATGTCAAGTGTCAATGAGTATTGTTAAAGTTTTATTTAGCTTACCGCCAACTTGTTCATTTTAATTATTTAGTTTTAATTTTCTTTATGGTTATTATTTACTCTATGGGAGCCTAATCTAATTTACCACCGCTTCGCAACATGTTATGGCTTGAAGAGAAGAAGCGGCGCAAGAAACTCTTCAGCAAACATGCCTAGCTCTAATAATTTTATATAATATTAAAATGGGTGGAAGGAAAAATAAAAGAAATTATCAGTATCAATAGAGAAGATGGTTGGCAAGTACTACCTGTTAGGGATCCGATCATCAAAACTATCAAGACCCACCCAGCAAAAACCAACTGCCAGACCTCAGAACACTGTGAGCTCTTTCTGCGTGTACCGGAACACAAACCAACTTGACTGATAATTTCTTTTACCTTCCACCCATTTTAATATTAAGTATATAAAATTATTAGAGCTAGGCATGTTTGCTGAAGAGTTTCTTACGCCGCTTCTTCTCTTCAAGCCATAACATGTTGCGAAGCGGTGGTAAATTAGATTAGGCTCTCATAGAGTAAATAATAACCAAAAATAAATAATTAAAATGAACAAGTTGGCGGTAGGCTAAATAAAACTTTAAGAATACTCGTTGACACTTGACAACTTTGTTTTCCGTGATCACGGTCTCTGAAAAGTGCGCGAAACGTCGGAATAACAAAAATCGAATAAATTACCGCACTTAAAACAGTTAAAATGTAGTTTTATTAAAAAAAATTGCAAAGAACAATAGATGTCGTGAACACCAATAGTGTTGGGCTCCTGATGTAGTAAACTGTAACGCTTTAGTTGCTTATTACATACACTCTTTTATAATTGTAGCAACAAAAAAAAAATATTTTGCATTATTACAAACAACAAAGCAAATATTAAAAACTAATGTTGATGTTGCCAACCGATATAGAGTACGTAATCGAATAACATACAATAGATGTTTAAAATGGTGGAAGTAACTAAATCATAAGTATATAATATAATAAGAAAGTAACTAGTATAAGCATATGAGATGCTTTTTTGGAGGTCAGATTTCAAAACATGGTTACAGTATCTTTTTCAAGGTTTGAAGTCTCAAATATTAAGCCTCGATTAAAACTATTCCAATATAAAATAACTCTTAAAGGGATATTTCACTGTGGTGTCCAAAACCGCGTACACACCTGCGAGCCGTAACCGAAACCGTTGCAGTTACTGTAACCAAAAATCACAATGTGGAGCGTGGCCCGCGATCTCGAGGAGTTGACAAAGCGAAGATCAACGTCGGCGTACACATAATAGTAGATTGTTACACGAGAGGCAAAAGTGACATATTTAGGCATGAGATGGTTTGGCGAACGAATGTAGCGAGGGCGCTAATAGTTCGAGTGCCTAAATAAGCCTTTCACTCGAGGTTAACACTCTTACTTTTCATTTCAAATATGAGGAAAGTAAATAAAATCAACCAGTTGTCTAATGAAATCAGACCTTAAATCCATACCTAAATCTAATGAACTTATTTAATACGCCACATAAAACGTCAAGTAAATATCTGTGGCACTCTACCAGCCACTATTTTTTTGTCACTGATGATAGTAAATATTTAGCTCGAATTTATGTTAATTAAATACTAATTTATTGAAAAGTAATTTATAAATATAAAATGATGTACAAAATTGTTGCTATTTTTGATTTACAATTTATGCCGCGATTTAACAGTGGCCGTAAAAAAGTTGGGACATGCGTCACATGTGTTATCTATGGTTCGCATAGTTTTTAAATTTTTTGACAGCAGGGAAAATCATTTCCCAGGGACGAAAAGTACTGTTTTCATCCCTGTGATCAGGCAACTCCAAGCGTACTTTCAGAATATCAGAAATGAAAAAGCAAGTTACTGTATCCTGTCGGTTATAGTTACGGCTCGCAGATGACTACGCGGCTTAAAAGTTATCTATTATCATAGTCAAAAAATAATAATTCATCCTTGAAACTTGCTGGCCGCAATTGCTTTTTTTTGGCCATAAAATATATTTTGTCTATTTTATGTAACTATTACCATCAGATATCAACATGTATACGTTTAAGGCGAAGTGTAAAAATCATTAATTATGTTACTTATAATTGAATCTTTATTATAATGATGGTGTGATTTGGGCCATAATAGAAATACATTATATATGCATTAGTTTAGATTCTTGCTTATCATGTATAAATAAATCAATTTACCAAACGAACAGATTACTTTCATAAAACGGACTATTTTGAAACGACTTTGCAGTGCTATTTTTATATTGATATTTCTAACAAGCATAAGACAGTAAGTTATATAAATTTCACAAATATTTATTTAAATAATTTTTTATTTTTCACATTCACATGTCATTAAAAATCAAGTCAAGTTAAAAAGAAAGTCATTTGAAATCGAGTAATTTTGGAAGGTTAAACACACATTTAATACATAAAACAAATAAATACAGAAAATTTTCTTACAGCTAATGTATGTAAATCGATCGTACGGTGATTCTAATAGAATTGTCTTCAGCAGATCGATGCCCACTTTTGGACGTAAGCTTCCCTAAGTTTGGGCCACATATTTCGAAACAAGTCTCCATCCCAGTCATCGGCCCACTGGCATTGCTACTTAATAATTTTGTACGCTATGTCGGTTACCTTGATTCTCTTATAGATGTCCTCAATTCTGATTCTATCCACAAAAGAAACACCTAACGTAGCTCGCTCTATAGCCCGTTGATCGACATCATGACAGATAGAACGTACTGCTTGAAGACTTACGTATTTAAGGGCCCATCCACAAATTACGTCACACGACTTCCATGATTTTTTTACTTCTCTCCCATCCTTGTCACAGTTGGTCACATTCGTGAGACTCCTCCCTCTCTTGTGTGACATCACGTATTTTGCAATTTAACATCAAGAAATTATTACATTAAAACAGCAGTTCCTTAATTGGTTTAAATATATTTGATTTTGAAATATGACGTCACGAAATTTAAGAATCCTCCCACCCCTTGTCACACAATATCACACTTCGTCGACCCCTTTACGTGTGACGTAATCTAACTGCCTAAGCATTGTGGAATGGTCGATGAAAAGACTTGACGAAGCTTGCTGAAAGCCGCCTATCCCAACGAGCCGTTTTGGAGAACGTCGACGTACAGTTCGTCTCTCTAAAATGGAGAAGTCTGAGCCTAGCAGTGGGACGTTTCAAACCTGATATTGCATTGGTGGCGGCCCGTTTAACATGGGTCTAACTTAACTCACGCGGCTGTTTTAAATAGTTAGTTGTATGCGAAATTTCTTTATTTATTTTGTAATACCCTCCATTTCTTGGATGCTCTAAACGAACTTTCAAAGTACTGTCGGCAAAAAAATATTATCTATATGAAAATCGTAAAAATATTATTACAATATCAAGTATGTAGGTAATATACTTCGAAATGTATTATAATTACAAAAAGATGCGATTTTGTACGTTTGTATCGCCGAGAATGTACATCAGTTCCCTATTTTAAATCATAGTGATAATTGTAGAATAAGAAGTGGTCGAATGTCAGTATACGCGTTAGAAAAGAATTCGTCTTGTGTAAATAAATTTTAGAGTAATCAACTCATCACTGTTCTTAAACTATTTAGAAAATTGGCTGGTTTTTTTGGTGATTTCTATATCGTTTTGGAGGTATGTCGCTTCTAAACAGACAGAAGGTGCAAAGTTCTAACATAGAAGATAATCAATGTTTGGATGGCTCATGTAAACTCTATTTATTATGTAAAAAATTGAAAAATTTTGCAACATCCACGCGGGGTGACCGCATGATAATCGCGACGCTGCAGGAAAACCCGATTAGATTTTAAACCACTATTTTATTATTTAAAACATAGATATTTTATTTAGACTATTTCATTAAAAAATTGAGTCTTAATAATTTTCTTTTAAATTTTAATAAATTTTTGGCTGATTTCGCCTAAAATATATTTTTAAATAACAAAATGTTAGTTGAATATATGTATAGTTATGTTTTTTATCAAAACCATAGATAAATAACTGGAAATGGTCTCTATAAATGTAAGATATTTAGGGGCTTTTCTGGAGTTACATTTTGATTAGGCAAGGGTGATTCAAATTAAATGAAAAAAACAGATGATACTATTTTGACATTATTTATTGTTACACAATATTTAGCAAACAAAATATTTTACCTAAAAATATAATACAGTTAAGAAAGAACTGATCAAGCATAGCAAGGATGCCAGTTAAGTTTGTATTGAGTTTTAAATAAGCGCAATAGTATTTTTTTATGTTTATGGTTTGGCAACTAGGCCTTAAGCCAGGTGCAGTTGTATTATAGGCTACAATCGACGCCATCCAATGGAGTTCTTGTGAAAACTCCAAAGACCACATTTGTCTATCACTAGTGATCTTATAAGAATGTTGATATAATAGAATGATGTAGTTCCAAAATGATGTAGATATTAGTGTAATTAATCATGGACTGGAATGATATGTTATGATTTTCGTTTGTGGGAGAAAATAGGAAGCCTCTCTATGGGGGTGTGTTGATGTAGGGAAGTAAATTGTGTATAATGATGATTCGATTTGTGTGATAAGTAATTTTAGTAAGATAGTCATAGAAATGTATGTTATTCACTTGCCTTATGTAATAATTTACGTCACTTATATTCGCTTTCTATTTAAACTTTGATCCGTATTTTTGAACGACGTTTTTTGTTGGATTTTTTATGTCTCTGTGATTACTAAGCATATCTGGAGACAATTCTCTAGGAACAAAAGGAGGAAGGGAAATTTTGAGGCTTTTCTTTTTCTAAACTCTTCAATAAGATTTAAGCTTACAATTTTATCCAACGATTGGAATATTAGAGATAATTTACCTGAAGCTGGCGAAATCATAACACATAATATGTTTAAACTTACCAAAATATTATAATTATTTTTTATTATTAAAACTACGCACTCAGTAGTATCTTCAACTTCAAATAAATTACACTTAGAAATTCCGATATTTTGTTGTGACTTGAAACTTCTTGAGGCTGTTGTGAATTTCCTCAAATATGGACTTAATGACCTTCAAATATTCAGTCTGCAGTAATGTAGAGTTATAAACAAATTAAAATCCCCAATTTAATAGTTACACTTAGTTATTAGTTTTGACATAACATAACGCCAAATATATCATTACGGCAGAGACGTAAGTCGACATTGAATAGCAAGCAAAAGAGGTCGTTAAAAAATACTGGTCTCGCTGTTGAATTCGTTAAAAATACTTGTAACTGCAAGATTATCCGTGCAAGATAATTTTGTACTATAAATAGTTTATGAATATAGTTGCTAGGTATCTTTATGTAGTCATATTACTATTTAGATAAGCATACTATCAAGTTATATGTCCACTTCTAGTTTATGATTAATACTAACAATGAATTAGGTTTTAAGCAAATCTTTATCTGACGATACTCAAATGGCTAAATAGCATTTTAAGTCTTAACTGAAGCAATAACATACCTATTTTTATTCATATAATAAATAATTAACAGAATGCTATTTCACTTGCAGCTTTAAACTAAATGTTATTATGAAAATGATCGATGCTGTAGTTGATGAATGGAAATCATGTATTGCCAGGTTTTGATAGTGATTTTCTTGTAAATTTTTTATATAAAAATACAATGCAAGTTATATCGACGCACTAAAACGTCCAAAAGGGTATGTTATAATGGTTAATGCTTTACGTGTAGCCGGTATAAAGTGAACATATTTCCGACTATATTGGATAAGTTGCTTTTGCGAATCAAATTACTTCTACTTTTATTTTAAGTAATGTCAATAACTTAAATGAAATTGTACAATTAATAAAAAATATATTGATTGACACAAAGTATAAATAGCTTACAAAAGCGATGTATCCATATAGTATCTCGGAAATTAATTTAAGTTTAATTTTGAAGTTTTGTGTAATATACGAGCGGATATAATTCAAAAAGTTACACCAAAATAATAACTGTCACTATAAGCCATACTCATTCCTATAAATCTATAGTATCGATCGCTTTTATAATGATAGCCTATGGTACATGTGAGATACTTTTTGAATAGTATGTGTACGAAAACCAGGTGTTGATATTAGTAGTAGTGATCAATAAGTAAATTCGCAACCTATAAAATATAATAAAATAATCAGCGCAGTATAAATATGTTTAAAATTAGGTACCAGATTACGACTAATAGCTTAAAAGCTTGTATTTAATATGGTTTATAGTAGAGACGTTCAAAAAGTACCTCATCTATGTTGGATTTTAAATGTGCAAACACAGAACTTATTTTCTTTATATTGGTAGTATCAGATGATATAATATGAAATACTAACGATATTTTTATACTAGTAAAAGACATTTCAATGTATTTAAAAATTAATATAAACGTTTCAAATAAGTTAATTTACGTATTTTAGGTAGATACTTAATTTGTATTTGCCCTTTTAAAAAAAATATATTTTAAACTTATACTTTCGATTGCACTGACTTAAATATAACTAAACTGACCTGAAATGTGCTAAAATAGGTGTATCCAAGTTGTAATGAATAGCTTATTGCTTTTTATAGTAACAATTGTAACTGATTACAGCATATATTAAATGAATAATAAAATCAGCGTGTAAGCGGAGACACTAATACTGTAAAATACCATTGTTTTCATATATGTGCTGCTTTGGAGATCAAGTTTTGATTTATTTATTATTAGAAATTCAAGTAAATATCACACGCTTGATCCAATACTGACAATAGCCAAAATGATGCGAAATCAACTTTTTAATGTCATCTATCGCAAAACGTACCGTAAAACGTAAAAAATACGAGTAATAACGCTAATTCTGGTTTAATTATTTAGTATAATTGGTATAATAAATAGGAAAGCATTGTAATAATGCATGTAATCATACTAATGTTCATACTTAAAATAACGTTCCTTGGCTTTCCTGTAAAGTTCTCTTTTTTGGATAGTGTCAGTATTGGATTAGACGTGCAATATGTATACATACAAATGAAGCAAAGAGTTTAACAGTGTTCTTTTAGTTATACTTACTAGTTAGCAATGTAATTGAGCCTTTAGGTAAGTTATTTGTTAGTGCTGTCGAAGAGTAATTTAATAGCATAATCTACTAGTTTTAATTCATGTACATCACGAATGAGATGAAACAAATTACGGAACCGAAGAATTCGTTACCTTTGTAACATTAAAGCTTTTTTAATTTGTCGGTATTTAGTTGTGTATATATTGCATGCCATTAACAAAAGAAAAATTAATTCTTACTATATATAAATATTGAGTGTGCTACCACGTAAATTAATTTTATTGTTATCATAATCTTGAAACTGGGTTTAGAGGAGGTCGCAATAACGTAATATTCATGTTGCTGTGATACAAAAGCGACATTTCCGCACCCATTGAAAAGAATTCACTATTTCTATCAAAGCAATAGGGGAGGTTTATGTAATTTTTCTTTGTTTATTTATTTTAAATTTTTGGGATTCTTAAATGCTCCACTTCGCACAATTGTATTAGTATTTAGATTCATTCTGCGGTTTCCTTCTATGGCGGTGGGCACAACGGAAACTGCGGTCAGCTTTCTTACACGTACCAGATAAATAACAAGAAATTAGAATAATTGCCTCAATTGTTATTCTTAGACCAACTAGATAAACAACACACTTGATAAAGGCGTTGCGACTCTAGGGATGTTCATAATGTCACCACTTTATTACCTCCTCGCTCACCGCTGTTGTCGGAAGTGTGGCCAAAGGGTTGGCCAAAATCACAAATACAAAAGGTACAACTAACTCCCCATCCGTTAAAAAACTTACCGTCTAGAACTTAATTCGTGAACTGTAAGCAAAACTGTTTTTGTTTATTTTATGCCAAAACATTGCATTCATTTGGAATATCCGCCTAAAATTAACATAATAAGCAATAATTTTTATTTTGTATTTTTTTATGCGAATAGTTTTTGGATAGGTTACAAGTTTTCTTAAGCTGGTTAGTGTTTTGTCTTTTGTAAGTTGCTTCTTATTACAAGCGTTGATACATATAATTAATATAAACAGCATTAATTAAATGCTGAGAGATGACAGTAGGTGTATTTTAAGAGGATATTATTTATCAGGTAATAATAATTTGGGTAACGGGAATAGTATAATTGAAAATATCGGGTAGTTTTTTATTTCTTATGATTTGTCCTATGTCTGTCTTTAAGCAAAGTATGATATTCATTTCTACATTGGACCAACGACACTCGCGTAATTATATTAAGAATAAATAATTACTTAGATTTTCAATGCAGGGAGTGTAGTATCGTATTGCCAATTAAGGAGACCATAGATTTTTTTTAATGTTTGTAAATTATAAAATATATGGGCCCATTTCCGAGGTATTGTGATAAAGTCGTTTTGGCCATACTTTTGCTGGTGAATAAGTTCATTGGCGTCAATAAAATGTTAGTAAAATCGACCATAAAGCAACATGAAAATCACAAAGTTTTATGTAAATACCTCTGAAATAGGTTCGTTTTTGGGAATCAGTGGAAATTGGAGCGCTTATATTAATCACGCCAAATTTAATTCATCCTCTTATATTCTTATATTTATTATACAAAATAATTTGTAAATTGTTATTTTTTAAAATAAAAGCTTGTAAATACATTATTGTATACTATTATTCACTAATTTTTTTTATGTGGTTATTTGGTGGAATTAACAGTGTTTGTCTGTTCGTTTCAAATAATCGAGAATACAGACATGAAATGAAGTCATCTTAGTTATTGATGCAAATTAGAGCTAGTAGAATTAATAAAGATTAAATTATTATTTTATTATTAATAGGTAATGTGTTCTGTATATTAAGGATTTTAATCTTTATCAATTAATAATTTTCTTTTTTTTATTTTAGTGAGAGCTCAAACGAATATCATTTTTTATTTACCTATTGCAACTTGTGGTTTAACAAAATCATTAAGTACTGTTTCCGTATGTAAGTCTTGGATTTAATTATAATAAATTAATATAATTAAGAATTTTATTTTTTCATTTCAAGACACATTCTCCTTTGATCGAATTTAGGGCATAGTGATAATTTGCAACTTTTAGTTCTTGAAGTGGTAAGTAATGTCGGCAAATCGATAATATCGTCTAAATTCAAGTATGGCAATGTTGTAACAAGTATCAATCTATAATCTAGCAATCACGTGGAAAACAGGTGTTTAATTAATACGTAAGTGATAAGCTCATAAATGTGAATGGCCTCGATAAATTAGACGCAGAAAGCTGCTCGGTAACTGGTTTTGTATGAAGACTGTTGCTATATTATAATCGCTCTGCTACGTAATCAGTAGGTGTCAAAGCTGACGTAGTTTTTATGACTGGTGGTTCTTATATCTTACGGTGGTTATATTAATGTACTCTACATTAATGTAATAGGAGTGCTGGTGGTACAGATAGAAATAAGGCTAATCTGAACAGTGTTCTGAAACATTTTTTCGAATATATCTGTCATCAAAGAGTACATTGAATATATACAGTCTTCAGTCGCGAAAATAGTGCTACTAGCACTAACTCTTATATGAACGTACCTATACACATACAGATATATATATATATATATATATATATATATATATATATATATATATATATTACTGTGTGTGTGTACGTATAGCGGGTTTGTATTTACAGTCTTATTCATAGAGTAAATTTGAACGCTTTATGCAGTTCTTAAAGAAGCGTTCAAACTTACTGTCTAAGAATAAGATCGATATTCTATATATTATATGCTTAGGTATGGAGGTTTCTTCCACCATGAATTCCAACTGTATTTTAAATAAAATTTCATATTATTTAAAAATATTATATAATTTTCATTAATACATTTCACTGCACATCAAGTTTTGTGTTAATATAAAAATCTAATAGTGGGCTTGGTCGGTCGAATTAAACAAATTCACAGGCGGCGGCGCAAATAAGCAACCCTCAGTGAGAGTTATATGTTTGTGCCGTTTGCCGTCGAGACGCTTGGACCGTGGGGTCCTAAGGCCATGAGCCTCTATCAAAATTTATCGAAACGACTCATTGACGCTTCAGGTGATCAGAGGGCTGGTGCTTACCTCGTTCAACGGATCAGTATGGCGATCCAGCGAGGAGACGTAGACAGCCTTCTGGGCACCTTACCCATAGAAGACGGTGATCTAGGCTCAGTATTCTACTTATAGTCTTGAGGGACTATGTGTAGAATACAATACAAATAATTTAAGTTTTCTTGCAATTGTATTTTATTGCATATGCAAAAAAATAGATATATATTTTTTTGCAAGAAGCAATTTTCCTGAACAGATTCGTCAGAGTCCAAAACTACATATAGATTGTTAAATAATATGTAATCCACTTAATAAAACAAACAGAAAACTATCTCAGAAGTTAAATAAATAAGTTGAAAATATGATGAAAGTCGACACCTGATTTGAATATTTATGTTTATTTAGAAATATTAAATATCATTATGTTTTCATTTGAGTTTTTTGATAATGTTATTAATAACAAAACAAAATAATGCTAAGCAACGAGCTCCAGTCTATGGCAGGTACAAACAGTACAAAGAGCTTATTATCGAACATATAAATATTGCGTAATGTAGAACCCATTTCAGTATCAAATAATCGATAAATAAATCTAGTCAGGAATTTGTAAATTTTAAAGAAAATAATAAAAAAGTTACAGTAAAACCCTTCTGAGTGAAAACGACTTTTCTGATCAGAGTTCTAAATATCTTTTTTCTAGGCATAGGTAGCTTACGACTAAAAACAGATAGACGGAATCTCGAACACCCACACTATAGTCATCTAAACGAAGATGATTTTGGGATATGAAGCTATATTAAGAGTTACCATCGCAAGGACGAGATCTACCTACAAGGACCTACTTGGGTGGGGACTTCTGCAAAACGGCTGACTACAAAGAAAAAAGGGATATAGCTCTTTCGCTCTATAGAACTGTACTACTCCTTTAGCTCAGTAGAGACACGCAATAGAAATTAAGCCGACAACTCTCACTCTAGCCCATTCAAGAGCCTATAGAGCTAGAGCGAGTCGTGTTGTGAGACGTACGACAAAATTCTAGATCATAATATCACTTCGTAAACAAAATATTTTTGATCTATTTTGAAAGTATTAAAGATAATTATGTAAGTAATATTTATTAATGTTTTTTATCAATAAAAAGAATGCCATCATATACAAATATATGCTTAAGTATATTAAGTGCGCCACTTTTCTCTGTCCTGAACAGTGTCTATTCTTCCCAGGCTTGAAGTTCGGTTAGGTGATCCACTCTATCTTTCTAGTGATACTTACGACGGCCAACCGGTTGCCGATCGACTGGTCACCCAGAGTATGCTTTCTTCACATTCCGATCCTCCTCCATCCGTTCTACGTGATGGAGCCAGCGGAGATAGTGAGCCTTTATCTCCCCAATTAGGTATTTTAGGCTCGGCCACGAGGTTTTCTATGTTTGAGTTGGTTCGGATCCTCCAGCTCTACCTCCTCTTTTTGTTGGACCCAAAAAGTAAACTTGGCAATAACTTATTGTTTTAAATTATGTTTTTATATGTTATTACGTTTTTAGATTTTCTAGGCTAACAAGAGCTACAATTAAAACTACATAGTTTAAAAAAAGTTGCACAGCTTTTTAATGTTAAAATTGGTAAGAATATTTGCGCATTATGATTTCTTGATGTTGTTGTTAAAAATTTCCATTGTATGTCTTAATATAACAAATAGATTATTTTATTAATACGTCGTAGTCCGTAAAATATGTACATTAATATGTAATAACGTTAAAATAGTTCGCATTGGCAACATTTGTGTTACCCATGCAGACGCAAGCCATGTGTATAATACTACATAAGTTAACCACATATTTTTGTAAAGAACGCTTCACTTCATTTAACGCTTTTATTTACGTAGGGTTTCTCCATAAATTAATCGTCAAGGTATCGATTAACATAATTTAATAAGATCATAATAAGCCATCCCTAAGTACATTGATAAGTATTGACACTGACGTTATTTGGCAGTTTGGCAATTATTTTTCCAATAACCCCATTTACTTTGGTTAGTTAAAAAAAAGAGTCTTAATTAAATGTATTAAAAATATTTATTTATTATAAATATTTATGTATTTATAAATATTTACTTAAATAATAATAACTTAGAAAACAAATTTAAGAGAAGCAAAAACTTATAGACGTTAACAGTGTTATCTGTCATGGAGAAAAAAATAATATAACCTGAGTAAATTAAAAGGACCGAAAGATCTAAGCAGTAACAGGAAATTGAAAACATTCATAAATCTATAAGTTAATAGCGATTAAAAAAACAATCCGACTCATTTGTTCTAAGCTTAAAGCGAATGATTCAAACCAAAGAGTACATTGAATATATAAAGAATTCAAACAAGAAACTTGAGTTTGGTTTGCTTTGGAATATGTATATACTATTATATTATATATTGCTGCTTTGAATGAGTTGATTATTATTATTTTCTTTACATCATGGTTTCACGGATATTCCGCCCGCCAGCTCTTGGACGTCTGCGGCTAGCGTGTATAGATGATGCTCCTATAATACTGGAACTTCTCAACGAATCTATATCCAAAACATTCAAGATCACGGACACTCCTGAAGTCGTATACTTGATGTAAGAATTTTGAACTCTTTTTATACTTACTATATTTTATTTTGTTAGAAGATATTATGTAGTTTTATATAAAAGCTTGTAAGGAAAACATGGTGAGCAAATCTACACTTTCAGAGTATCCATGTGGGAAACCCATCGATCGCTTGTGCAAGAACTTTGAGTTTGTAAGAAAATGTGAAAATCCAAGTCCAGCAGTGGAAGATATAAATTTGAAGTGCTTCAATATTAATGTGAGAAAGCGTGAAGTTTTAAATACTTACCTAATCGTTTCCAAAATCTAAGTTTAAGTATTCTAAAAGGATGATCATGTTTTACAGTGAGAACAGTATTTTATCTATATGCCAGTTGGATGTGAATGACGTTATAGTAGGATTCCTTGCAGTTCGCGACTACCCACTTATTCCATCAGTGCATCCGATGGCTTGGGAAGAATACGTTTGGGGAAAATATAAGCGAGTATTTTTTTGTTCGATAATATTTATGTCTAGAGATAATCAATGTATTTTTTATATGCGACACGACGAGCCAGGTTTCCATAAAACAGGCCGTAACAACGTAGATGATTTTTTCGCAGCTTATTAGTTATGACGGAAATGAAGGTTGCCGCGAATGCAAGAGTTCCTAATGCGGCGTTTCACGTAACTCCACTCAAACACCGAATCATATCCAGTGCAGTTCACGCTTTACAGGAGGTTTCCCTTTCCCTATATAGGAGGGAAGAGGGGAGGGGTTCATTATCCGACTGTGTCGAAGCACAAGGGAACTACAATGCGTATTGTAAAAATAAATGAAAAATCCTATACGGATAAGAAGTAAGATATCAGGCAAATAAAAGTATAGACGGAGCCTACGTGAACAAAAGTGAAGCATTTTTACAAACCTGTGTGCGTAAACTTATGTAGTATGCACGTGGTTTGTTTCTGTGTGAGTAACAATAATGAATCCAATGAAAATTATTCCACCTTTATCCGTAGGTATTAATTCGATTATTTAATACCAAGCTCTCGTAACGCACGCGCGCCATCCGCTTACTTAGCCTGCTTCACTCCGGGCTCTGACTTGTTCCTTTGAGGGTTGTGAGAAATATTTTTTTTATTTTTTTTTACGTACGTCTGGTGCCCTATAGCCGGGGCCTGCATCATTGATATACATATAATTACGGTTGATACACCGGTAGGTACGCCGCTGATACTTAACATTCGCAAGATAAACAAATCGTGCCAACCATATTCAAAAAGAAGAAGAATTTAGCTAACGGCCAACATGTCTCGATTTTCAGAGCTATAGAATTGAACTCAAGAAATACATTGTTCATTCATCTGTTGTGCTGGAATTCCATGTACACCCGGGAATGCGTTGACAGTTTATTAAAATCTATCTTTATGCATGACCCATATATCCATTATATTGCAATGATAAAGTCTTTGGTGTTATACCCGTGTAAGTAAGTCATAATAATTAATAATATTAGCTATTAACAGTTTTTCTCATTTCATAGGAAAATCCGTCGAAGGCCGATTACACCTATTTGTAAACTCGATGCGCAAGTTTACTCTTGATGTTTTCTTTATCATTAGCCTGTTATAATAAGTAGTCTAAATTGAGGCCCTAGTGTACTTTGTTTAACGAGGGGAAATCAGTGTTAGGACTATCAACCGTGGGAGAAAACGCTGGGGGAGTGAGGGATTCGCCACATTGGGGTGGCACTAGCACCGCAAGCAAGAAATGCTATTATCACCTGAGTCGGGAATACCCACTAAAACCGCTCGGTGTTCTATCCTTCGCTTTAAGGTCCGGCTTACGGGTATTTGATCTTACCATCCCGCGGGCTCTGGCAGGCGGTGGCCCAACGCCTTCTTAAATTGTCGGGGCAACCACGCCCCCGGCATCTTCAAACTGTACTTGGGCCAGTTTGTAACGCGCGCCAAGGAAGGAGAGGTGCGCGCGTGGCTTACCGACGCGCCCCCATCTTTATAGAATAACGGCGGGTGAGTTCCCCACTGACTCACCAGCGCTGCTCGCTCACGCCGGTCGAAGGTTTAAAGATGCTCTCCGGTGTCAACGCGTCTTCCTTTGACGGGAGTGGAGGTGGCTAGTACGCTGATGCTTTTCTGCCCAAGCGGGGCTCACCTGGAGGGTCTGCAACACTGGGTCCTCGTCGCCGGTCAGGCAATGATGGCACCCTGACGTAGGCTCACGGCCTAATTAACACAGGTATCTCCCGAAACAGCAATTCCCCGATGGATGCCCTAGTGTGCTAACCGTAACATGTATGTTCTTATAAAAAAATGAAACTATTCTGACGTCTTTTGTCATCATGATTTAATAAAAATGTGTCTGTTTTGTGCTAACAAAGAATTGAACTGTTATTTCAACACAATAAGAATAGATATTTTTATTTCTTCTGTACTTTCCAGTATTGGTACCCGGTCAATCTCGATCAGAAGCCTCGTTCAGACGAATAACGCCCATGGAGCGAGGAGTGCAACCCGATATTCTGCCCCCGCTATGCATTGCTGATAGGTCAGAAGTTAGCCCTCGGCTACGAATCAGAAGAGCTGTGTTAGTATTCCTTAAGTTATACCTGTTTAAGGGCCGATTTTTCAATCACCAGATAAAAGTTATTCATAGAATAAAGTATAATATAATATTTATTCAATTTATTCAAGATATTAATAAATCTTAATATTTTTCATTGTGTACCCATACAATAATATTGTTACGAGCTACAGGACTCGAATTAAAAATGCCGTTGGAACTACTATAGAATTTATTAGAACTGTACAAACACGTATAAAACAAATACAAATAAAACTGGATGCAACCTGTTCACACTGCACTATACAATTCGAACGCACAAAGTCCGTCGTTTATATCGCTAATCGAGATTACTAGAAAACGTCTTACTCGCTTCGTAGTCCTCGCTTAACTGCCCGCCCCTCCATTCGGGTATCGTCTTATACTAACTACACAGTACAAAGAAGTTGGCTGCGCATACTAAGCTTCTAAGAAATACTAATTTGCACACCTGCGAACGTCCACAAAGTCGAATACAATAACAATAGGGATTATAGTTCGACGCTAATGATGGTTATAAAACAAGTAAATTGACAATAGCGTGTTTTTCTTAACTACAAATTCAAAAGACAAAGGATTCGTCCATTACTAGAAAAAAGGACAATAAACTGCGCTTACAATAGGTTGTGCGGCTTATCTTTGACGGTATGTAACAATATTATTGTTATCATTGTATAGCTACAAAATATATATAAAAAGAGATTTCTTAAGGTCCGGTTTCATCTGTAGTAGTGTTACAGATATAATCCGTTTCACGCTAATATGGCGATGGGTTAAATGCGTTATTTGAGACGCGACATTTTTAATGACGTTAAATATTGAATGGCTATGCTTTAACGGCGTTATTTTTAACGCTTTAATTAAGACGTATTCGGCCAGTCTAACGATATTATTCATATCGAGTTAGAGTAAGTTTGTATGTAGACTTTAAGAACCTTAAAGAAGCCTACAAACTTACTCTAACTCAACATGAATAAGTCCGTAAATCTTTAACACTGACGCAGGTGTGGTCGCAGCATTAATGTTTTTAATAAAATTATAGTGTACCAATCATTGTACCCCAGCCAACAATTGTAGTTATAGTTTTCCCTATTCATATAATTATTGTTTCTTCAGTGAAGAAGATAATGATGATATAATCCCCATAATAGAACGCCATTCGGCCATGTTGCGGCAATTGTATGGAGAATTCTATATAAGTGAACTAATATCAAGACATCCCGATTCTGAAAGAGTTCTGTTGGTTTGTGAGGTGAGTACAATTTTGCATGTAAACATGTTTATTGAATTTGTCGTATTTTGTAGTCGCGATATCTGATGGCCGGTTCCTATATCTTACTATTTATTCACTTGCCATATCATTGGTACCTATTAACTTGACATTACTTGTTTATAGCTTGTGTCAAATCTTTAGTACACGAAAGACAAATGAACGGTTGGTAAGTTAGGAATCGGTCGTTAGCGGCTAACGTACTCGCGTCTCATTCCAATGATATAAGTTCGAATCCCACTCGGCAAGTAAGGACTTAAGCAATCTTTCTAACCTAATGTGTAAATTGTTACATTACTAAGTGCTGAGGGCGAAGAAAACATAGGGATAAAACTTGCACGGATCGGGATAACCAATGTGTTAAACCATAAACTGGTATATCGATTAGTTTTTTAGACGTAGATTCTTTTAGATTACACCCTTTTTGATGGTTCCCTAGTCCAATGATATGTGTAACATTTGTCACTTCTATGGAGCTCTTTACTATACATCGCCTACCATGTACTAGGTCGATGTTTAAAAAATCATATTTTTTCGGGCTAATATTGAAAATATTAGCTTCAAATTAAACAAATCGTTTCCATCAATCAAGATTTATTTGCAACAACATAGGTGCCTGAATAAGTATTTCATAAAGTTTCCAATATACTATTTTATCATTCACATGACGTGCAAATTGGTTATAATAAGTAAATATACCTATCTTAAATGTATAATCCTAATGCTTCCAAATAAATTTCAGTTCAATACTTAAAAAGCTCAAATTTATATACAAGTTTAATTAAATTGTGTATAATAAAACAGCATAAAGAATTAGCGGTTGGTGTTATGTGCTTAAACACACAAGTGAACTATGAAGCGTTGGAGGAGAGTTTTGAGTTGTCACCGTTTGGCGGACTGAGGCACTTGGCGTGCACGAATCACAAGTATAGCAAAGATGTGGAATCTAATGTTAGGTAATTATTTACATAATAATAAAAACCAAAAGGTAAATGTCTCTCCCTATAAATCGTGATGCATTAGTAGCTGAGGCAATTTTTTTCTATTGGTGTTATCGAGGGAAATGCATTGTTTGGGCAGTTTTTTAACCTAATGTCCATGGTGTTGCAATTACTATGTGTAAAAACATCGACAACTTTGCAGATAGGTGAATTTCGCTAATTTGACTTGAACGATTGATTGAATCCTATATACACGAAAACTAGATACTTATTACCTAGGTTGTAGGTATTAGGTAGATAGTTACTATTATAAATATAACTACTTAGTTGAATTCAGGTTCGAAACAAGAACTTTTTGATTGATGATTTTGGTTTAGTATTGTTACGAGTTAGCGGGACTCGAATTAAAATGTCGTTAGAATTATTATAGAGTTTATTAGAACTATATAAACACGTATAACACAGGTACAAATATAACCGAACACAACAAATCCAAACATAACGCAGAAGGTCGTAATTCAATTAAACGCGTAAAGTCCGTCACTTAGATTCCCGAATGTACACACGTCACGCCCGGTATCGTAGTTGTAGCTCAACTGACCCCCTCTCTCAATCAGGCCATCGTTTTATACTGCACAAATGCAAATGTGCCCGCCCGTATCGTCGACATAATTTCCTAGAATCAGCTTGTACTTAATCCGTAACACCTGGCTAATTATGCAGCCTGCAGCGGCCGTAAACGAGTACAATAGAACAATAGTCTGTTCTCCACAATACTGGAAACGTATGCCAATAAATAAGTAAACAAAAGAAGGTGATCATAAAAGGATTACAATTAGTTCAAATGCCGACAGGTAATAAAATGTGCTTTTACAGACTGTACGTGGAATTTGTCTTTGTCGAAGCCTAAGTTGTAACAGTATTTTTTTACTCAGCAATTATTTAATATTCTTCCATGCTATTTTAATTTTTTTTATTGCATGAGTTCAACAGACAGGCAGACGGCCCACATGATGGAAAGCGGTTACTATCGCCTATGAACATTTGCAACACCAAATGTGCTACAAACGCGCTGCTGCTCTCTTAAGGGAGATAGGAACCTGGTCACTAATTCCGGAATCCAATCAAAGTTGTTATGGCGGCAAGCTCTAGACCAGAGGTGGTAGCCATCCAGTCGGGCAAATACCCTACCACCTGGCTGTAGGTTATTTTGTCGCCTCTTATGACAGGCCGCCCGGCCGCAGGAAATTGTATTCTTTCTCCGGTCCTGCACGGATAAAGACTGAAGCACATCTAGAGGAGAGCCGTAGTATACGAAGAAATAGCTTCAATAAGCTTAATGATATTGAAATTTCAACTCGAAATTCTTATTGAAAATTTAACTCAGTGTGTAATCTTTATTAAGTAACTGAAAGCTATAACAAGTAATAAAGTTGCTTGGCTGCAAATATTTAAAAGACAGCTAATTGATATAATTTAGTAGTCTTTCAGGGGTGAATATACTCAATACGACAGACTCCCTGCCTCCGCAATGTTCTTTCTCTCATATAGATACAGTGAATCCTTCCAAAGACATTGCTAGCGGTCGGGTAAATATTTTTGAAAATATATTTTAATAATATGGTAATAAACATATATACCTATAGTTATTATATAACAATGAATTTTGCTTAGTAAAATTTATTATTAAAAAAATACGTAAATTGTAAATGTAATCATTTATATATTTAATACTCTTTGTGTTTTTTTTTCAATGTATAAAATCTTGTCTAAATCAAAATGATTTTTTGTGAAACCTTCGTAATTTTATTAAGATTTGTCAAATACAGATTTGTTGTAAATTTTGTCAATTTATATTTTCATGCACGAGTGGGATAGCAAAACTCCACTTAGGTAGCTCCTATAATTTATAATATTATAAAATTCTAAACATGTCTATACATCGAAGCTATTTTAAAAAACAACTGGAATAGACTATATAAACGATGGAGAACACGATGCAATTTTTTCAGATTTCTTGTCTGTTTGTTCGGGATTCACATAAAAACTACTCGGCTGATTTCGGGGTTTTCGCTGATTGACAGCAAATTTTTAGGCTTAAAATCTGCGCTACATTTTATCATGAGAATCCCG
The DNA here is from genome assembly GCA_039645545.1 of Dendrolimus houi. Lineage (NCBI taxonomy): Eukaryota > Metazoa > Arthropoda > Insecta > Lepidoptera > Lasiocampidae > Dendrolimus > Dendrolimus houi. The sequence continues at coordinate 15,813,293 of CM077132.1, forward strand.
CGGCAATTTTCTGGGAATTATTGAAAACTAGCTGATGCCCGCGACTTCGCGTGGTGTGGTTTTTTTAACTATCCCACGGGAACTCTTTAATTTTTCGGGATCAAAAGTATCTTATATGTTGACCAGGGATATAAGCTACCACCATACAAAATTTCATTTAAATCGGTCCAGTCGTTTCGGAGAGTAGCCGGTACAAACAGACAGACAAACAGAGAATTAAAAAAATTAAAAATAAATCTAAATTATTTCTATTCACTTCTTACGTCCCCCTGACTCGTTTTTTAGCATTTTTTTTTCATTGTACAGAAATATGACCTCTACAGTTTTATTATATGTATAGATAGATGACCAGATAAAAAATGCGGTATTTTCAATGTCATTTTTTTCACTGATCGATAGCAAATTTTATGTAATCAAATGTTGTGATGTTTTTTTACTTCGGGAATCCCGCGGGAATTTTGCCGGGAGCGGTTTGTATTTGTTCGGGTGCATAAAAATTACCATATTCCGACCCACTTCACTAAAACAATACCTTACATTATTTTTTAAATACTACGGTACTTTGTGTCTTGTAAATCCCGCGGAAATTTCAAGTCAAGCGTGGACGAGGTCGTGGGCATATCCTAGTATTGAATACAGGTGTGTATATTTATTCATATTTTTAGGTAACGTGGTTGTTTGAGGAAAACGCTTTCAAAAATATTCACGCAGAAAGTACTACTTTGGGTGTGCAGAATCAATCTAGCTCGCAAATATCACAATGTAGTCAAGAGGAGGTACTAAATCTTCTAGAAGATGAAGAGGAAATGGAATTTGATATAATCAATATTGACACTGATTTGTTGAGGGTGCCTGAACTATTATCGTATGATGCCTTGGGTCGTGGGTAAGTACCTACTTTATAATAACATCAACCTGTTGACGTCCCACTATTAGGTTTGACTTCCCTATTACAGGGTATCGATACTATAACCGCTACGCTTAACCAAGGTGGATTGAGGGTTTCGAGCATCGGTAACTTTAGGTTTTTTTTCACTGGTAGTACGTTTTTATTGTACCTAATGCCCTTGCTACACCTGGGATAATGTTACTGTTAGTGATTGAGACACACAGATGTAGTCAAGGGATCAATGTGTTATTTGACATACGACATTATTAATGTCGTGACACATTGACAGATAACTTATGTATAGATGTACACTTATGTAGCTGATCGTTAACGCATTATTTTTTAACGCTTTAACTTGCAATTGGTCACAGTCACTAATGTTAACGCAAGTGGAGCAGGAGTATAACAGTTTGCACTTTTAAGCCGAAATATCTGCCCAAGTGATTTCTGTCTCATTTTCTTTCGGAATTCGAACTCACTCTATTGGAATGCGGGAACATAAGCCACTGAGCCATCACTATTTTTTTGACGAGTTGAATAAATATTGATATTTATAATAAATTATTATTTATGATTATTAATTTCATTTTTGTACGCCTAGTACGATGTAATGAAAGCGAAAACTAACCAGGCAAGAAAATAAACGAAACAGTGCCAAAGGGCTTAGTGAATATTCCGGGCGGAATTGACGAAAACAATCGATGAAAAATGTTTGTGAACTTTTTTTATACTTACGAATTGAGAATAGTCGACTGTTCAAATATAATTTTACAAATAACTGCTTTTTCGTTGGAATGGTCTGAATTAAAAGTGGTAATCATAAGTTATGTGTTAAATAGCCCAGCTGAAAGCGTAATGAAAATAATAGACGGAAGAAATTCTCGCAAGAATTCTATCACGGATGACAAGTTGAAGAAAGATAAACCACGATGTAAGTTATAATACAGTCTAAAAATATAAATTAGTCTAATAAACATATATATTTTAAATAATAAAACGTAGCGCCATCTATTATGGACCGCTTCAAAGTTCTGTTTTTTTTTAATTGTTTTTTGTGGCATGATTTCAGCAGACAGACAGACGGTCCACCTGATGGAAAGAGGTTACCATCGCCCGTGGACAGTTGTACCACCGAAGGGCTAGCAATGTGCTGCCGCTCTCTAAAGGAAGACTGGAACCTGCTCACTAATGTTGAAACACAACTCAAGGTTGTTATGGTGGCATACTCTTAGACCAGAGGTTGTAGCCATCCAGACGGGCAAATACCCTACCACCTGGCTTTGGGTTGTTTTGTCGCCTCTCACGACAGGCCGCCCGGCCGCCGGAAATGTGTTCTTTTTCCGTTCCAGCACCGATAACCACAGACATTGTTTGTCGCTCCTAAAATATTAAACCTCTTATTAACATGACGTAATTAATACAGTTTTTCGAGGGGAAAATTGTAATCATAGCAGTCAGAAGGACTGTTATGATTGATTTCAAACCGTGTTGGGGCAGTCTTAGTATTATTTTAAGTACTATAAATTACTTCAAAAAGTTATAACTTTTTTTATAGTTCGAGTACAGCATCCAGGCTGACGGCTAATTTGATGGAAATTGGTTACCGTCGCCTATGAACGTTTGCAATACCATAGGTGCTACTTACTACTAATGTGATGCCCTCCTCGAAGGGGAACTGAAACCTGATGCCGAAACATAACACAAGATTGTTTGATGGCATACTCTAGTAGACCAAAGGTGATAGCCAATTAGCTATCCAAGTCGGCATATGCTCTCCAACCTAGTTGTAGATATTTTTTGTGGTCTTGTACGGCCTCAAGAATTGGAATTCTTTCTGCGATCCTACATGGATAATATACACTGGTAATATGATATTAACGTTCTTATTCCTTTGCTACAAGCGGCTGCAATAAGTTCAATATTTCATCTGGCGGAGCCTATACGTTATAGTGGCACACCAAATGCATTTCTGCTTGAAGTTTTCGCAATGCATCCTGATTATGACGAAAGGTACAATATAATTTTTTTTGAATAGCTAGATTTCTTCAAAAGCATTGCAGATTTGGTTTACTCAGTACTTATATTTTTCTAAGGTATGGCTTCGACATGCTAGAAGTGGCGTATGAACTATTCCCGGGCAAAGATTTTTGTGTTTTATGTTTGCCGTCCAATCTGAGTTCTTTTCCTCTGCTCGAACATTTTACTGTAAGTAGGTATTATTCTTATCAGGAATAGTTACAAAATAAAATTTGATTTTATGATGATCATCAACTTATAGTGAACTATACTAGTAGAATTTGATGTGTTGTGGGGTTTACCCGGGAGATACGTATACCTCAGCGATATTTATAGAGGCAAGGTTCTTATAGGTGAAAAGGATCCTCATGATCTTATTCCGGTGTTTGTATGTCTGTACCCTGATTCTCTCAGGAAGTAATATAGCGGATATGAAAAAAGTACAGATATATTAGCTTCGAGTCGTTTTTGCGTTTGTAGTAGTGTACGGCATATAAATAAACTAATACTTTTTATATATTTTATAGGCAGATACTTAATATGAAATCAATAATATTAAATGATGTTAAAATAATTTTCTTCAACTCCAGACATACTCATCCTCATTCGATGAATCATTTGTGTTAATTCTAATTGGTTCTGATATTATATCTAAGGCCTCGTCCCTGCCCTGAAATTTCTTTTCCTCTTCAATAGCATGTAGACAAACACATTTCCATTCCTCTACAATTATGCTATTAAATTTTTCTTCAGCTTCATTGTGACATTTTTTTTGCGACGTAAGGTTTCACTATCCCCCATATATTTTCAATTGGATTAAACTGAGCGTGATATGGCGGTAAACGAAGCACAGTATAACCGTGCTGTCGTAATATTTCGTCTATCTTACAGTCTACAAATCTCGTCTATTTTTCAAAGTCAGTTCATATAACTGAGGCTCAAGCATCTTCGATGAATGTTCAATATTTCGAAACGTCAGCCAGTCAATCATTTGCTGATTTATAGAATTTGGTGCAGCATTTTGAATTGAATTATGGTACGCTGCATTATCAACAACAATAACGTTATTACGTTTAAGCTTAGGTATTAATTGCCTTTGGATCCACTTTGCATAATTATCATAATTCATATTATCATGGTAATCACCACGTTTTTGGTTGGCTTTGAACATGAGCAAGGCATTCGTTAGAAAACCATGTATACCGCCGACATGGACAATGATCAAACGGTTGGCCTTTGATACATGTTGCTTTAAACACGAAGTCTTTACATCTGACCAAGACTGAGAGGGTATGTGACGTATATATAAATTTCGTCTGTAAAAACAATCGGCCGGTTTTGTGCATGATATTCTGCAATTTTTATGAGATAGTTAATTCGCAAGTATCGGATTTCGTGCTTTTCCATTAGAAGTTTGCAGTTATCTTCCGTTGGTTTTCATTTAAAACCACTGTCATGACGTGTTTTTTCCGTAACCTGCTGACACAACCTTTATACTAAATTTCTTCAATTATGCATGTAGCATTTTCATCGTGAGAATTTCTTAATTTGTAACGTGAAAGTTGTGAATCGTTCTCCGAATTACTTGTTGATCAAAATCATCTATTATAATTGTAGGCTTCCGATTTGGTTTCTTTTTAGGTGATTTACAGGTTGGACCCTGTTCTGAAGGATGATAGTTGCTTTCTGATGGAAGTCGATGAAATTTCGGTTCATGTAGCAACTAATTGAGCGGGAGTCATCAGAATACTGCTTGGATTACTATTGCACTAATTTTCGAAATATTTGTACAAATTATACAATACTTCTTTACTTTGGGAAGTCAAAGGCTTACCTCGACCACATTTCAACATCGGAACCATTTTAATTAACAACTTTAATATCAAATAACAACAATTAGCAACAAATAATAACACTAAACAAGAAAGAATAGAAGAAGAAGAAGAATGAACCACAAATAAAATTAATTAATTCATTGATTATCAAACTAAAACCAAATAATCTGCCCTCACAACAATTAATAATATGAATAATTATTTTTTATACGACTTTCACCATTGACTTTTGATTGTAAATATATTTTCTTCTTCAAAATCTAACGAACCTCTTTTTGCTGATTGTACGAGGAATTTTAAATTTCAAGTTTAGAATTCCTGTAAATATACAAATACTACTACAAACGCAAAAACTTCTCGTAGCTAATTTACCTATACACTTATTATATAGGCTACGTTCCATTAGAGACTCAGTACGACCATGTTCACTATCGCGATTTTTACCGTTCCACTTGCTTGCCGGCGTTATAATCGTAAACCCAAGTGGAACGGTTATTCGACCCACCTCTTCACATGGGTCGCTGTGAGAGTTGTGTGATAGAAAACGATGATGTCATTAGTGACGTTTGCGCCACGACCACAATGACTGCGGTCACCTTGTATAACGGCTAACGGAGCATTTTAGGCGTTGTGAGCTACTAATGGAACGCATTGATAGAAGAAGTCTTGTGAGCCTTGTCGTATGTATTTTTTTGTCATATATGAAATTTAGTTAAGACAAATTGTAAACCAAAAAAATGTAGTGTAAGCGCTAATATGAGCTAAAGTGCACGCAGACTACTGAGTTGCCAGCGAAAGCTGTTTGGTATTCGTGTGGTTATCAGTGTATTTATTTACTAATAAAAAAATATATTATAAGCTTTAATAAATTTAAAAATGGGATTGAATCAGTTTTTTGTATTTATATACTTACGAAAACTTGTTTTAATTAATTTGCCGGTAGATATAATCTATAAATTATCATTTTCAGTTGGTAACTCCATATTGTTCTCGGTTAAGATTTGTGAATGAATCGTTATACGTTGCACACGTTAATTCTATAAGAGGGTAAGTAGTCTTTATATTCCTTTATTCTCAGGTAAAAATAACCAGTGACAGGAATATACGTAAATATTATTAATTAGAATGATAACAATGTATTTTATTAAATAGAAATCTTCGCGTTCGACCTGGTGAAGCAAGTGATCTACAGTACCTCAATGACATCCTGGAATACGCGCCGAGAGCGCAGAATTTATTTGATTTGTTCGAATCAACGTTCTTGTCGTACACTCTCAAAACATATGTGCTTTTGAGTCAAAACCAGCCCATTGGTATGGCCGTGCTCGGGTAGTTATCATAATTACTACTATATCTTCGATAAGGTCCTTTTGTCATTTTGTTGAGTTTGTTAGTCTTTGAATTACATCTCATTCAACTAGATCGCATTGTGTATTTCATTATCAAGTTTTCAGCATTTGTGATCTATAGTTCGTTCGCGTTAAGAATGCAGTGAGTCATCATTGTTCGCCGGCCTAGCCCCGCCCCCTAACCGATCAAATCTTTTCAAATTACAAGGTCAAGTTCACAGTGACCAGTTGAAGGCATAGCTTCGAACGCGACGGTTGTGTCCTGTAATTGTGTTAGCTGATTTATATTTAAAAATCATTTTTTTAAATACCTCACCAATTCGTAAAAATAAAAGTGGTTCGGTAATTCATAGTGGAGAGAGAAAAGTAATTTATAATGTTTTTAAGTATTTTAAACAGTCTGATTTAAATGTGACTGTGGACAGCATAGTACAAAAAACGGCAAATGCATGCGGTGTGTCCGAGAGAACAGTTTTTAGTATTCTTAGTAAAAAAAAGGAAAATAGTACATTGAAATCGCCAGTGAAAAAAGGGCCATGAAGTCTATGATTGATAAAATCGACGAATTAGACAAATGCTATAAGGAGAAAAGTACACTCAATATATGTGACCACACTATCATGTAATTAAATAATAACTACCCGACATTAAATAAAATTATGACAAATTGTGAAGCTGATGAAGATATTCCAACGTTTAAACGTACCACACTTGATAGTGATTAAAATATTAATGACTTAATTTTGATTTTAAACTTTTAAGAGTATTTTTTAAATTTATTAAAAATTTAATCGTTAAAAATATAATTTGTTTGAATTTTAACAGCACTATGAATTCACCTTTACCCTGCAGTTGCACTGGTGACTCACTGTATTCTTAACGCGAACGAACTATAGTGCAGAAATTGGTCCGACTTATCTACTAAAACGTTAGAATAATTATTTAAGACTAAAACACAGAATTTCCGGGTTAGTTCTCGGTAGGGCGGAATATATCGTAAACAAATTGTAGTTAAAAAGTTATTTTTTGTTTCCGAACCCAGTGACATCCAGGCGTGTCTTTGTATTCAGCCTTAAAATTGTACGTTGTATGTAATTTACGTATAATTAGTTTATACAGGTAGAGATAAATACATATCGCGCATATATTGTGAAAATCTTGGAATATCTTTATAAAATTACATTATCTAATAAGTAGATTATTTTTACCTGATGAATAATAAAGAATTACCTATTTATCTATCTTATACAATCTTCAGGCCATTGGAAGATGGTACGGCAATAAGGATTCAATACAATTTAGAGCCCGAGCCACGTCGCCCGGGGACAGATGGAACAGTAAGTATCTCTTAATACTTTGGTTTATTTTTTATCAGGTACTATAGATACTATTCTTTGTTTGATTGTTGACATCATTATGATTATAATATTAGCTCATAAATATCACATGTTTTGCTTGGGTGTTCTTAATTTTCTAGGTAATTAACCGACTACGTTTATCTTGTAAATTCTATGTACTATTTTGTGATTATTTTGCTACAACTAGTATGTACTTACCTATTGATTACCTCAGGGTAAATGTTGTAAATAACCTTTTCGATATTTACTTTGGTCTTGTATCGGTGCCAGAATTATTCCTTATACATAACTTACTTACCCATTACTCAAATGTGACAGGTTGTTCGATGATTTATTATTTATTTATTATACAATTGATTTGGATGTAATACCTAGAAATATCGCCGCTAGGATAGAATACAGCTTTGCACCCTGCATGTAAGTTTTTAATACATAAAAATGTTAGATGTTCATTTTTTGTACTCCCTGCAGTAATCGTTTCATGAAGTGTAGAATACACTTCATGATACGATTACTGTATTATAGCAAGTTTAACGGTAATCTATCTATTTATTTAAGCAATATAATAATAATAATAAATCGGCAGACAAACACACACACACTGTATATCCCCAAATTAAGCAAGTTACGCTTGTGTTATGGGTAATATATAACGGACCACTCTGGCGCCGAACCCAGACACCCAGACCATAGTAAATAACGAAGAAAATACTGTTACATGCCGTCAAAGATAAGCGCACAGCTGCCTATTGTAAGTGCAGCTTATTGTCTTCCCAGATTTAGTTATTCTTTGTGTTTTGAATTTGTAATTAAGAAAAACATGCTTTTGTCTTTCTACTTGTTTTATAACCATCATTAGCGTCGAACTAATCCCTATTGTTATTGTTTTCGACTTTGTGGACGTTCGCAGGTGTGCAAATTAATATTTCTTAGAAACTCAGTGTGCGCGGCCAATTTCGTTGTACTGTGTAGTTAGTATAAGACGATGCCCGAATGGAGGGGCGGGCAGTCAAGCGACTACTACGAAACGAGTAAGACGTTTTCTAGTAATCTCGATTAGCGATATAAACGACGGACTTTGCGCGTTCGAATTGTATTGAATCGTGCAGTGTGAACTGGTTCCATCCAGTTTTATTTGTATTTGTTTCATACGTGTTTGTACAGTTCTAATAAATTCTATAGTAGTTCCAACGGTTTTTTTTAATTCGAGTCCTGTAGCTCGTAACAATACGTTTCCGAAATTTACTATACCTGGAATCGAACCCGGAGCCTCTGCATTGCAGTAAGGTAAGCCGGCAAAGGTTTAGCCCGCTTAATCACAGAGGCCGTCAAAATATATATATAATATATAAAACCTTAGATTAAGCAATATCTAAATTTAAAATTTACCATTATCTTATTTCAGATTTTGGCTGGAGTAGTGTCACCGGTATTTGAACCACATAACAGATGGTTTATGCGAGAGTTGCTACGCCATTCACAATATTCCACTTTTTTTTGGATTTCAAGATTATTTGCTAAAGGCGATGCGGTACTTAATTTATAATTTAATTTAAGTAAATACTTATGTTAAGATAAGATGTTAACGCGGCAGCCCAGTATTAGGTACTGAACGCGTATCCAAAATGGCGGTGGTAGGATTGCTGGTATGGAAAGAAGGGAGACTAACCTGCGTGCCTCTGGGCTGCACTAACTATGCGTGCTGATCACCAAGTCGTGAGCCTTGCAGCAAATCTTCTGGGTTGTCTCCTTCTTGCGGCCTTCGATTATTATTGGTACACACACGGCGCGGTATAACTGCACTTATATGCAAGTTGTGGCGGAAAAAGATGTGCGGGTTGTCGTACGAGGGTAGACAGCAGACTGACTCGTAAAGACGAGCAGTATTAGTACTGCGGTAAGCACGACAAGGATAGTCGTATGGAACGGAAGATGGCGGCTGAGAAAAGGTGATTGGATAACGCGGTTAGGAAAAGCGGGTAGTTGTGGAAATAATTTGATAGGATAGGATTTTAAAATAAGCGGCGCGAACATGCCCCCGGCCTAAAAACCAATGGTTTTTAAAAACACTCAAAAAATGGGAGAAGTCGATTAATAAAAAGGTTGAAATAAGCGGTAAAAGAAGCGGGAGTAGACCGAGGGGGGGTGAAGGTGTGACTACTGAGTAGGTAACACACAAAGCCGGACGACTGGTCGTTTGTACACGCCAGTAGCCGTTTTTACAGAAGCAACCCTACAGATGCCGTCTTTGCCAGGGTAGGTGGCTACTACGACTCCAAAGGGCCATGAAAGCGGGGGAATATTGTCCGTAACAATGAGGACTATTGAGTCTAGAGTAATAGGATTTACAGATGTATTCCATTTTCCACGTGATTGCAATAAATGTAAGTATTCTAATTTCCATCGCTTGGAAAATGACTGAATCGTTTGATCCAGCAAAGAAAACCGTTTGAGTAGATGCGCAGGTTCGTTATCGACGTTACAGGCAGGCAAATGTTTAAGGGGAACAGACATTAAAAAATGCGCGGGAGTTAAAGCAGTGGGTTCAGAAGGATCCTCACTCAATAATGTTAGCGGGCGGGAATTAATGACACATTCGATTTGTGTCAGAACGGTTAACATTTCTTCATAGGTTAACAGTTGTGTCCCAATGACACGATGGAGGTGCGTTTTAAATGCTTTCACATAAATCTCATACTGTCCTCCGAAGTGAGGACTTCGTGGCGGATTTAATTTCCAAAGAACGCGGTTTACTGACAATTCATCCGAGAGAGACGTATTAAATTCATCGGAACTTACGAGCGTGTAAACTTCTGACAATGCGTTTTTGGCACAAACAAAGTTCGTTGCATTGTCAGAATACATAACTGACACGGCACCTCGGCGAGCAAGACACCGTTTGAAAGCGGTTAAGAAAGAATTGGTGCTTAGATCAGTGGTAAGTTCTACGTGTACTGCGCGTATCACCATGCACACAAATATGCACAAGTAGGCCTTCATTGAACGTACGCCCCGTTTCCTATAAGGAATTATAGATATTGGGCCGCAGTAATCCACAGAAGTGTGAGTAAAAGCCTTTGTGTCATTTACTCGACATGCGGGTAACTGTCCCATTAATGGGAAGTTAGATTTAGGTTGAGCTTTGAAACATAAATTACACGTATGAATTACTGTACGAACGATATTGCGACAAGATAAAATCCAATATCTTTGTTTAAGAATAGACATAAGAGCCAGAGGGCCCGTGTGACAATTTTTTACGATGATTATAGGAAATTTGCAGTGAAATAACAGGATCCTTTCGTGGTAATAAAATTGGATGTTGTTGATCATATGAAAGATCGGCATTACGGAGACGGCCACCAACTCTAACTAGCCCGTCTGCGTCTCGAAAGGCACGAACGAGACTTTGTATCGAGAGGAAGCAGCGTTAATTATTTCGAAGATTTTAATAATTTCATTGGAATGAAAATACCGCAAAGCTTTTAAAACTTGCAACTTAGCGTAATGAAGGTCATTATCAGCGGTATAATATTTATTTTGCGGTAATTTATGAAACGATATCTCAAACGACTGTGCGTAAAGCATCAGCCATGAGTAAACGCGGGAGAAAAGATCTACCAACAGGTTAGAGATTTTGTTATTTGTATGAGTAGCGTGAAAAGAAAGAAAAATTTCCAACACAGGTAAATAACTATCACAGTTGGCCTTTTTCGATTTATATAACCGGCAATCTAGCGACAATCAATCGGATCCATTGCACTACAATGGATAGGTTTTTACCTAAGCGGGAATTAATTTTGCAACAAACTTTCATTGGGAATATATAACGTGGACTAGCAAGAAGTTAACAGCGGGAATAGCGGTTACAAGTTTAGTAAATTATTTAAATTGAAAAATATAAAATTAGGAAATGCGGATAAAATAACATAAATCAATTATTAAATTTATAAATAAATAAATTCTGAATATGTTATTCAATTATTGCGCTGTAAGCTACGCGCAACTGCGTTGTGATACGGTTTTACATTGAAAGTTTTCGATGTTCTAAAAGAATAGCCAAAAGTGGCAGCGGATTCGCGGTAAAATGGCAACGCCGCAAAATAACGCCCTGCACAATTACGGAGAAAGTTGTTGTTTATAAAAGTCTTTCGTTTTCGAGACCGGTGGGACAAAATCGGAGTATAACTTATTTCCTCACGTTGCCAGAATTTCTGAGGCGGTTGACGTAAAGGCGGTTTCTCTACAAACGAGCAGAGTGATATATGTGCGGGAGAGCTATTAAGAAGAGCGATATCGGTGTCAGTATGATACGGGTCATGCGGGGCAGCAGCGATGGAAGCGTTTCCAATGATGATGTAGCCAAAAATAGTTTCAAAAGCGGTTGGTGTACCAGGTGGACCCGAGAAGCGGCCTGATAGTAAGATATCAGAAAACAAAGATGCCCCAATGAGAAGGTCTATTTCCGCAGGCGATGAAAAGTTGTCATCGGCCATCGGTAAACCGTCGATGTACGAAAGATGCGAAGTATCGACTTCAACAGAAGGGAGGTTGTCTGTAATGCGGTCAATTATAAGTGCGTCTAGTGAAATAAATTTATTATTTAATCGCGAAAATAATGTCGTAGAAGTTTGCCCTATAATTCGATTTTTCGTAGACCCAATACCCTTTACAACATCATTATAAAGTTTATTATAATTTAAATTTAGTTTATTGCAACATTTTGCGGTTATAAAGTTACTTTGAGACGCGGAATCTACTAATGCACGTAATGTGTGCTGCTTATTATTGGAGTCGGTAGCGTATACTTGAACCGTGCCGAGTAAACAAGTTGTATTATTTTGCGTTATAGATATCGGTTGTGTATTGCATAGCGAGACATTTTGTTGCGAAGACAAACAAGCGCGGGTCTCATCCACCCGTATAGAGGGGTAAGGGAGGCGCGCGGGAGTGGTAAGATGCGCCGGCGCATGAGCGCGCGATGGCGAAGTGGCAACAGCGCGGGCGCTCGGCGGCGAGCGATCCCGGCGGCGCGGGCGGTCATCTTGAGGCGACGGCGGTTTACGGCAGAGCATTGAATGATGTTTACATTCACAATATCGACATTTAAATTTGGAGTTACAGAAATTATTGTTGTGGCTTACGCTTAAACAATTAGTACACCCTCTTGAATTTTTTATAAAATTAAATCTTTCATCAATAGAAAGGTTTTCAAACGCGGGACAACGATATAAATTAAAATGATTAGATTGTTTGCAAAGCGGGCAATGCGTCGTATATGACGTCACAAAAGAATGCGTCGATTTAGGAATATTGGTTTTATATGTGTCACTACTACGGGACTGAGTAGATGGCATCGTGCGTTCCAATACCTTACTTTGTTCGCGGATAAATTTAATAAGGTCATTGTGGGTAGGCATCGATTCTCCCCTATTATGCATCTCAAACGATCATGCGGTATTTAAATCTATTTTCTTCAACGCTAATTGCAAAATAATAAAGTCAGATAAGTCATTTAATTTTAAAGATTTTAAACTCGATACTGCGGTACAAAATTTATCTAGAAACATGTCAAGATTTTTACTAGAGGCGGTGTTAAAACTTTTAAATTCAAACATTTGATTCAAGTATGCAGCGGCCAAACTGCGCTTATCATCATATTTGTCGACCAATGTTTGCCATATCATGTTGTAGTTGTCGCCGTTTGGTACGATTCCGGTACAAACTGAAAGTGCCCGGCCCGTCAGCTTATTTATCAAATATTGTACGCGTTCATGATCAGTGAGATCGGGATTTTCATGTATTGTCCTTTTGAAGGACTCGTAAAATATTGGCCATTTAATAGGGTTGCCATCAAACCCCATAAGCTCGAGTTCGGGTAAACGTATAGACTTACGTTGAGAATTAGCGTTAGAAATCATGGTTTCTGGTTGGTGTGAAACCGATTGAAACTTATCATGGATAAATTTACAGCGGCAGTACATGTCTTCAAAAGAATTGAGACTTTGGTAATTGACCTTATATTTAGGATCCAAGGTCAACTCCACAACATTTAATTGATCTACTATGTCGGTAAAATCTGAATGTAGACGTTCAATGGATACCATTCCGTATAGAAATAATTCTCTCTCGGAATCATCATCTGCGACATTTAACGAGCGGTTATAAAGTTCTTGCATGCGGGAAAATATGACGTCACGTCTTGCAGTTAACGTCAATCGTTGTATTTGAAATTTATCAAGGGACTGCGCATCTTCGAATACTTCTTTTCGCTTAGAAGTCATTTTTGAGTATTTAAATTTAAAAGATCAGAAACTTTAAGAAAAGCCGAAGTTAATGCCTGCAACACGAGTATGAGAAACAAGAACGGTGCGCGGCCAGTCAAATGACCGAATGAATGAACGATACGTTAATTTAAAATCTCACTGTTTAAATTTAAAATGAATTTAATTTAAAAATGCACTTATTTTACGCAATCAAGGGAAGCGGAATACGAAATATGTATGTTTAATGCGAAATAAAGACGTTGATAAAGGTGAAAAGATACGTAAAATATTACGGTGACGAAATAAAGCGGTAGAAAATGAGGGTCAAAAGGGGAACCAAAGGGGATGATTACGGTTCAAAAGGAACCAAAAAATGATCCTGGTTCGAATGGACCAAAAAAAAAAATGTTAACGCGGCAGCCCAGTATTAGGTACTGAACGCGTATCCAAAATGGCGGTGGTAGGATTGCTGGTATGGAAAGAAGGGAGACTAACCTGCGTGCCTCTGGGCTGCACTAACTATGCGTGCTGATCACCAAGTCGTGAGCCTTGCAGCAAATCTTCTGGGTTGTCTCCTTCTTGCGGCCTTCGATTATTATTGGTACACACACGGCGCGGTATAACTGCACTTATATGCAAGTTGTGGCGGAAAAAGATGTGCGGGTTGTCGTACGAGGGTAGACAGCAGACTGACTCGTAAAGACGAGCAGTATTAGTACTGCGGTAAGCACGACAAGGATAGTCGTATGGAACGGAAGATGGCGGCTGGGAAAAGGTGATTGGATAACGCGGTTAGGAAAAGCGGGTAGTTGTGGAAATAATTTGATAGGATAGGATTTTAAAATAAGCGGCGCGAACAAATATCATTATATTATGTCACTCGCACGGTAAAGATAACTATTTCTTTAAAAAACCTAATAACTGTTGTAAAATGATAATGTTTCGATGGAAAGCAGGCAAGTTACACAAAGTGTAAAGAAATGCTGTAAAATTAAAAAGCTCGCATATATTCTGTCAGAAATTTAAAAATATATGCCCGCTTGTAATTTTTATTGTCTTTACAGTAGCTTTTATTTTTTATTATTTTGAACTAGAGCCCAAATCGTAACCTGATGTCTTTAGCTGGACATATGATGCCAGTGCTTCCACGCAATTCAGTGCCTGATATTAGCGGGAATGAGGATTTGGCTGAATTTTTTAAAGACATGTAAGTAGTAATGTTATAATAGGACGCTTTTTGAATAGTTTTGCCTACGCATTATGAGTGAAGTATACTATGAATGGTAATCCTTCAGTAAAAAACGTAATGCTCAAAAATTTTAGAATCGTTACTTCAAGTTTTATTTTCAAAACATGTATTATATTCATTAAAAACTAATAATAGTTGTAGTTTATTGTTTTAATCAAGAATTGTATTTTATTGAAAATGTCAATTGTTTTTTCACTTACGGTGAGCAAAATATTACGAGGAAACTTCGCCACAAAATTACTTATCTGTTAAACCCGGCAATATGTCGGTGTCAATAAGTATGGTGTCGTTTCTCTTAAAATTAAGATACCCGTAATAGTAGCCCAGTAGTTGAGTGCTTATCGGCTGATTTAATTAATAATTAATTGTTATACTAAAAATAAAAATGGTCCCAATATTAATCCTTGAGGCACACCTACAGATATTGTCAATTTGCGTGCTAAATTTTTCTCCAATCGTTTATAGAGCAACACCTTTCGCACTTTGGGTCTTAGAGAAGCCACTTACAAGTTTACCAAAAGTGTATGTGAATAATAGTGTTGTGGTCATCGGTGCCAGTCGAACAGGCCTTGCCTTTTTGGAGACATTGCTTATGGGGTAATTAACAAAAACAAAACAAAAATTTCTTGTTTTATCTATTTTCGAGTGCTTTTATATTACCATCACCATAACATGCGTGATAATTTAAAAGTAGGTACTCTCTCACCAGTCGTTTTTAAATTCAGCTATTAGCTAATTTTGGTAATCTGCGTCTTGATACATATAAGTAATTGTCATCTATTTAAGTTTACAATGAAAAAAAGCAGGTATTTGTCAAGTTCAAAGTTCGAGGTAGCTCAACTTCAATCAATCAATCACTAAAGTACCCGTGTTTTATTTTAATGATATATGTTTTAATCGTGGTGTTTGAATCTGCCGTAGTTTGCTGATTTTATGTAACTTTGCTAGGAGCACCAGCTAGCTTACATTTTTGTTTAATTATTGTTTACTCATCGAAATCTATTAATGACTGACAAACGTGGCGGATAAAACGTCCGTTCTTACAGCAATGGGATGAGATAACTCTAAATATAAGCAATATATTTTTATACAACATTACAATTCTTCGAGTAATACTTAGCAGTTCCTGCAGTAAATCTGATTAGCTGTTTACCATTTTATTTCTCTATCCTTTTTTGGCAGACCGTCATCTCAATACCGGACTTTCAGCAACGTAACTCTCGTTTCCGAACACGGGTTGCCGACAGTGATCGAATGTCTTCGTGCAGCTGATACTTGTGTTCCGAGAGATGGGAGATACACTGACAGATATTTGAAAAGTGTCCCCTTTTATTTCTATCTTGACGTGATATCAGCTCTTATGGTTACTATAGATAGGTAAAGTTTTTATCATTGATATTTTTTAAATACTTATAATTAAAGTAATTACAAAATCGTAAGATTACGAATGTTTGAAACCCTTGTGTTTTCTATTAATTTTTACCTTCTGAAGTTTAATATTAGTTTACGTCCATAGTACAAGTTAGAATAAATAGATACTAAGATAAAAGAAAACATTGTTAGGAAAGTTCCACTTTAACATAACCAATATAAAAATGGCTAATGTTCTTCAAACAAACATTGCGCTTATGCTGTCCGTTTTCCAAAACCGGGGAACGCAAAGCATAGCAGTGATTGCTTATAAGATGATGGTTATAGGTTGATAACATAATGAAAGCATTTCTGATAATAGTTTGGGTGGTGACCTAATGATTCTTTATTCTCACAGAAAATAAAGATACTATTTCGGTCTAATATTGTTAGATTAAACTTATGTTCAGGAAGAAGAAGTGCATCCATTTAAAAGATGGTGGAATTAAGTATTATGACGAGTTGGTCCTAACGTGCGGACAGCAATTTCAACATCCTGACTATCTAAGGGAGTCTCTTGAACTTGTCAAAGAAGTAGAGTAAGTTTTACTTCAACACATATCTATGACACTTTCCTTTAACATCGGCCTGGTTATGATAATACTAAGTGTAAAGTCGAGTTAAGGACAAGTCAAGATGAGGGCCAAAGAACCAAAAAATGATATGCTTTGATCTTTCAAAGACAAGATAAATAAGTAACTAAGATAAGTCTATCTAGTACATACAACAGACTCTCACAACAGGCTGAATTTGTCTCAAAATCGTCTTATGACCCTATCCTCATCTATTATTTTACAATTGTATACCTATTTATTTGTTATTGAACCTGATTTGTCTTTAGAGAATTAGTAAATAACATTGCCTAGCTAGCTTATATCAAGTTTTCGTAAAAATAAATTTAAACACTATCTATCCTCCAGGAAAGGTAAACCCTGTGAAAGAATGTTGATGGATAATCCAAAATACGTACCAGACCGTGTTCCGCCACTACCTGAGATGCCAGAAAACGTGATGCTGATAAATTCGCTTTTCGAGGCTAATATTTGCTTAAGAAAACTTCTGCATATGATCACTGATTTAAGTTAGTTTCTTCATGTCATTTTAAAGTAGCGTCTTTGTACCATAAGGGATAATTAATGTAACCCTTGCTATAAATAGTACATACGATTGTATTTATAATTATAAGAGGTTTATTGTTGTTGTTGGTTAAAAAAGTGGTTTTCGTATTTGCTTTCTGAATTGGATTATGAGTAATACTTTTTTACCCAACCTATTAACCTCGTATAACTATTATGGATAAGAAAGATAGTATTTATAATCAAGCCGGTAATAAATCTACAGAAAAACACTTAAAATATCAGCCCATAAATTCTCCTAGATTTATTCGATGCTTTATCTACACATTTTTTGCTGTAGTAGACTACTGATCTAAGTACTTAACTATACATAATATGTACAATACAATATATTAAACAATATATACAATAACTTAAATGTCAGGATAAATAACTATGAGTACATAATTGATATTATTTTGTTATACATTTTATAGGGGATACAATTTCTATGTTACCAATTATGAAACTGATATCGATGTTGTTGTCACTGTTATAGGTATATTAAAAACGTGACTTTAAATTGTTGGCAAACTGTTATTTACAGAAGATGAAAAGACTTATTTAAATGAAGAGAACCAAGTAGTTGTGTACGGACAGTGTATAGAAGCTTACAGTTGTATTGCAGCTTTATTAGAATTGGGATTATCTCCAAATCTGATAGCTTTTGTAGAACCATTTCCTCCAGATGATACCACTGCTTTAAGGGTGAATTGTTTTAATAATGAAACGGTAAGTCCAAAAGAAATTACTGTCAAGACGGTTATAGAACTGATTTTCAGACTTTTTGGATTCCATTATCATGATAATGAAGATATAATAATATAACGTCATTTCTTTAATAGCGTATCTAAAAAGGTGGATATAAAATTAATCTGTGTGCTTAGCGCGAGTTTTTTTACTATTCGATCACGTTTAATTTAATGCAATTTTGTATGGGAATGACTCAGCGCCATCTTGTGAGTGTGAAGGGCAAAATAAATCTTGCCATATAAAATTTCGTTAACTTGAACGTGATTGAGTAGTCAAAAAACTAGCAGTAAGCATTCTGTTCCTTTGATTACTTCCTAACTCGTAAATATTAAAGGCTAACATCGTAAATATTATGTTTTATTGTACTTACAGGTTGATGAGAGAGTGCAGGAAACTCTAGAGGAACTTGGAATCAGAATTCTTCGTCAATGCAGTTTGATAGGATGGCGTCAAATTGAGAATAGAGTAGAAGTTATACACCTAATGTCACCGTTGCATGCGATTTGCTTGCCTTGTTTCGCTTTGTTCTATTATGGACTGAAGGCTATAGATTTGCACGCTTTTAAAGGTCCTTTGTACAAATAATTGTTAAACTCTGTGCCAACTAATTTTAATGTAATTTTTTCTTTCTTTTTTTAATTGTAATTATATTGAAATTCAGTGCAGGGTTTAGCAAAACCTATAAAAATAATGTTATTTTGTTTAATACAGTCATCGCATTTCACTCATACAAAGCGGAAAGTCTGTTGGAATTCGTGGTATTGATATTCATAGTACCAAAATATTATTTTGTTAGTTTTATATAGAATTGGGCTTTGTTTTCAGTCGAATTGGTTTTTGAAATTAAATAACTTTTTCAACTTACCTTTCTTCTTGAACTTCTTATGTTTATCTAATTTGTTACGATTTATCATCATCGTCTTACCTCTTTGATGCTTAATCTTTAACTTCCTCATTTGTAATCATTCATTGGTACCTACTTCCTTCCGTTCTCATTCGCTCTCTCTTTATTTTATTTCACATATCGTCTTAAATATGCCTCTATTAATGTGTTTTTAATTAGCCATCAATGAATGCGGTCTTGTCTATGACGGTGGATTAGTCGTTGGTCCGGCATTTGAAACCAATGACCCGCATATATTTGGAGCGGGAACTTGTACTAAATATTCTAGAAGATTGTACGCATCTCGTAGACTTCATAGATATTATTGTTCCGAAGATATTGGAGAAGCGGTAAGTAATAAATCGCATCTTAATATAAGTAAATCATTACTTATATTAAGGATGCTATTTAGAATAGAATAGAAAACACTTTATTGTTCACCACATACACATAAAATAAACAATTTACAGTAGTCACATTAAACAGTAAAAGTAAGTGCAATGGGCGGTGTTATCGCTTTAGAGCAATCTCTTCCAGACAACCCGGGCTACGGCTTTTATGAATAGGAGATTCGCAAGTGTATGACGGCGGTGTGCAAATTAAATACATATATAATATATAAATATCACACAATACCTGTACCTATACCTAAAACGAATAAAAATAAAATATAGAATAAACAATAACACATAGGTATTAATATTATATATATATATATACTAATATATACATCATTAATATGTGTATAGCAACAGCAATAGCTATACAATATTAATAATATTCTATTTATTCACGATTATTAGTTTATTTTACACTCACTCATCTTGCAGTGTGTAGAATGCAAATCAATCATAGGCACTGACAGTAAATGAATGGTGTATGGCGTATATTATGCTTGTAGATTAATTTTATAACTTTAAATAATTTCAAAATGTTTTTAAATATTCGTATTTAAAAAAATATATATTGCATGAGTTCAGCAGACAGGCAGGCGGCCCACTTGATGGAAAGCGGTTACCATCGCCTATGTACATTTGCAACACTAAAGGTGCTACAAATGCGCTGCTGCTCTCTTAAGGGAGATTGGAACCTGGTCACTAATGCCGGAACACAACTCAGGGTTGTTATGATATACTCTAGACCAGGGGTGGTAGCCATCCAGTAGGGCAAATACCCTACCACCTGGCTGTGGGTTCTTTTGTCGCCTCTTACGACAGGCCGCCCGGTCGCAGGAAATTGTATTCTTTCTCCGTTCCTGCACGGATCGTATATAATAAGCATTGAGATATAACATGATAATAAGTACCCACTGATTTTTTTATCATTTCTATGTCAGTCTTTGAAAAGAGACTGCGATGTTTCTTCTGCAAAACTCTAAATTCATTTCGAGTTTAATTCAATTGTTACTCAGTAGTTTTCATCCTAGATTTTAACTTTGTTTATTTTATAGTTAGCAAGAATATTTTTAAAGAAACTGGACCCTTTCCTAATAAGTAACCCGGATGTTGATTATTCTATGGAATTGTTACCAAAATATAGTTCCAGTATAATAACGTAAGTTGATTTGTGTTATTGCAAATACACCTAAAGTAGAGGATATTGTCATTATTATTTGTATTCAATCATTTATTGTAAAAGAACTTGTGCAAGATTATAATTAAAGATCCCTCTATTCCATCCTAGAGGCTGACAAAATGTTGGCATCGGTCTTAGTGTTTATAAACGTCGAAAGGCGACGCTAAGCACTTTCCGTCCGGAGGTTTGTTTGTCTATTTACCCGTTTCAGGGAATAAAAAAAACAGGTTGCCATATAATTTCAAATACATACATCTATCTATCTATAATATTATAAAATTCTAAACATGCCGTGTCTATCCATTGAACATATTAAAAAATAAACAAACAAATGGAATATACTATAAACGACGGAGAACACGATGCAATTTTTTTGGATTTTTTGTCTCTTTGTTCAGGATTCACGTAAAAACTACTGGACCGATTTCGATGCAGTTTTTGCTGATCGACAGCAAATTCTTAGCCTTAAACTCTGCGCTACTTTTTATCCTGAAAATCTCGCGGAAAATTTTCTGGGAATGATTTAAAATGGCCAGGAAACAACGAATTCCAATGTGGTTTTTTCACTGATCGATAGCAAATTTAATGTAATAAAATGTGTGATATTTTTAATTAATTAGGGAATCCCGTGGGAATTTTAAGTCAGCCGTTGACGAAGTCGCGGGCATATCCTATTACATATATATAGATACAAAGTATGAAGTTTTATTTAATCCAACTTTGAAAATTCCTAACAATTTCATCTTTATATACCCCAGTCGTTTTTAAGGGTTATTAATTAATACATCTTATGTTTCGAACCCGATATTACGATACGAAATGTTTTATAAGTACGTGAATTTTAATATATTTTAATATTTTTTCTCATAGAGGTTGTGACAGTTTTCGCGCAAGTTTTAGCTCGAAACGAGTTTTGAATGGTGCTTGGAGGAAGTAAGTGATCTTTCTTATGTTTTTAGATTTGTTGTGTCTGCCTTTTTACCTCAACAGTACAACCTTAATTTAATAAGAGTCCTTCTAAATTACCCTTATTGTTTGTGGGTATTTTTTTATTTTAAATAAAAACAACCATTTTTTTAAAGATGGCAACCTGTGATGTCATTTGAATCGCCAATAGTACAGTCTGCAACATTACCAGGACCTCTGTACTATATGAAAGTAAGGAAGCCAGGAATTGAGATACCTATGGAAGTACAATTATCGTTACCCCGTCAAGTAAGGGCAATGTTTTTACAAGTCTTTTTTATGTTATTAAGAGATACAAAATGTTTAAAATTGATATGAATTGTGTGTAAAAAGAATACCGAAAATACATTACCCTCACATAGTCGTCACTTTTGTCCATCTAGATGTAATGAAATTATATTTTGTTTTTAAATCTGAATCCATTCAAAGCTTAAAAAAATACAATTTATCTTCTCTTTCACTTTTTTCACATATTTCGCTGTTACCAACCACAATGTCTTTCCCTTCCATACTCATCTATTCTAGTAATATCCTCTGTCACACCAAAAATCATCAAGGATGCAACCTATGTGGTTTTTGGTCTACCTTTACACATTATTGTGTGCTTTATTATTTAATGATCAAATAATTAATTTGAAATCAAATATAATCGGTCACTATAAATAGAATATTCAGTGCCGTGTAGATTTAGTATTTAGTTTAGTATGCATTTTTACCAATATCGTTAACAATACTGTTACATGCCGTCAAAGATAAGCCGCACAGCTGCCTATCGTAAGCGCAGCTTATTATCCTCCCGGATTAGGGAATTCTTTTCCTTTTTATCCTCTTCCCGGCTGGCTTCGAGTTTAGCTTGGTTGGCTTGCAGGCTGGCTTCGAGGTTAGCTTGGTTGGCTTGCAGGCTGGCTTCGAGGTTAGCTTGGCTGGCTTGCATGTTGGCTTGCAAGTTGGCTATTGAAGCCAATATAGCTGATAGGTCCATTTCGGGCACTGTAGTTTGAGAAGTCGACGCTAATGCGGCTTGTGCAGTGCGCTCCTTTCCACCTACAGCTGACGAACTCGGTCCAGTTCTACTTGCGTCCTTGTTCGTGGAGTACGCTCTTCTTCCAACGGCATCCCACTTCTGACACCAGTTGTTACGAGCTACAGGACTCGAATTAAAAATGCCGTTGGAACTACTATAGAATTTATTGGAACTGTGCAAACACGTATAAAAACAAATAGAAATAAAACTGGATGCAACCATTTCACACTGCACGATTCAATACAATTCGACCGCGCAAAGTCCGTCGTTTATATCGCTAATCGAGAGTACTAGAAAACGTCTTACTCGCTTCGTAGTCGTCGCTTGACTGCCCGCCCCTCCATTCGGGCATCGTCTTATACTAACTACACAGTATAAAGAAATTGGCCGCGCACACTGAGTTTCTAAGAAATACTAATTTGCACACCTGCGAACGGCTAACAAAGTCGAAAACAATAACAAGGATTAGTTCGACGCCAATGATGGTTATAAAACAAGTAGAAAACAATAGCATGTTTTTCTTAATTGCAAATTAAACACAAAGAATTCCCTAATCCGGGAGGACAATAAGCTGCGCTTACAATAGGCAGCTGTGCGGCTTATCTTTGACGGCATGTAACAATACTTAAACAATTTTTTCCTAACATTGAATAGGGCCACACTCTGTTAACCGATAAAAATGGCAATTACTTCCGTGTACGACTCAACGTCCTGCATTGCGTCGACGCTGTGACCTGCCTCTCAAAGAAGTCATTTTCTTCAGTCATTCTATCGCAACTTTATGGAAAGCATGAGGCATTCTTCAATAAGTTGCTTACTAGATATCAGGTAGAGTTTAACTTAATCTTATTCATATATAACTAGCTATATCTAGCAGTTGCTTACTTAGATGCACTAGGATTAGCTGAAACAGGTTTTTTACGAGGAGGCCTAGCAGGTATATACAGTGCCGTAAATAGGGCCACCGGTGCCACCGGTGCGCAGGCACAGGGCGTAGATTCTGGGGGGCGCAAGAATGCCCAGACCAGGAAGGACTGTTATTTTTTCGGTTTGCTCCTGATACGTTCCCGCTGCGCCCCTAGTGCTCGATTCCAATACATACGTACCTACATGCTAGTATCATCCAAAACGTCTGTCAAATTTAAACTTTAAAAAAATAGATTTTTCTTCCAAAATATTGGATAATTAGTCCACCAACACCAAGGTCCTTGTGCGTTATTTTATTACCCTGAATGAAATAAAGTACCTATACACAGCATTGCTCTAGCTAGGGTCCACCTATAATATCTAAAAAAAACAAGGGCGCAGTTATAGAAGCTCGCATAGGGCGCAAAAAAGGCTATTTACGGCACTGGGTATGTATACATTTTGAAGGATTATCTGTATGTGGTAGCTTATAAGTTTATATTTCTATTCGTGAAGTAATGGAGAAAGAATATAAATTACTGTAGGTATCCTGTTGTAAGAGACGACAAAAGAACCCATAGCTAGGTGGTAGGACATTTGCCCGTCTAGATAGCTGTCACCCCTGGTTTAGAGTACCCTAACAATCTTCAGGTGTATTCCGTGTGCATAGTGGCCGAGGTCCCAGTCGCCCCCTTCGAGGACCAGCATATTGATAGCACCTTTGGTGTTACAAATCTCCATACACAACGGTAATCGCTTTCCAACAGGTGGGCTGCAGACTGTCTGTTCTATTCCAGTAATTAAAAAAAGAATAGGCCATAAACTAGCCCCTACAGTTGGTAAATAGAATTAAGAATTATATGAATTATAACAAAAATATATACTCGTACTTATCTAAAGTTACATGCAAGAAATTAATTAACATTTATATTTCTTTTTAATTTTATCAAATTTACATTAACTACAGCTGCCCTATGTGTGAATAGGTCAATATCCTAACGATTTGTACCAATTAGTTTTTTTAAATGTTCAGATGAATTTGATTGATGACCTGTACGAGTACTTCACACAACCTTGGATGTCGGCCATGTACCAGGAGACTTTCTCGAATCTACTAGCAGATATTAACGAACAAGATGTTAGCACGGTATGTGATGTTTTATAGTTTTGCATACTTAGCGATCTTTATATTACAGGTTTCATGCGCTTTCGATCGGTTTGTTTCCGTACCTGTAATCTCTACTTAATCTGGCCATAAATACTGTTACAATTAAAAAGAAACAAAATATTACATTTGAATTTGGAATCTGTCATTTTTATATGATTGTTCATTGTGTTTTCTCATTTTGGCGCCAATACATTGTACAATATTTTGCGATATTAAAAGGGAGTGGGGCGATAAAGAGAACCGAATCGCTGTGATTGCATTACACAAAGTAGGTGTGGAGCCAAATGCAATTTTTAAAACTCTCCATACGCTTGGTATTAGTCAAATATTTGTGTACCGGGCTATTAATAGGTACAATGAGACCTCCTCTGTTTGTGACAGAAAAAGATCTGGCCGTCCACGTAGTGTTTATACGGAAAAAGGTGGTTAAAGCAGAAGGGAAAGAATTCGAAGAAACCCCGTCCGAAAGCAAAAGATTTTATCTCGGGAGATGAAGATATCACCTAGAACCATGTCGCGTATTTTAAAAGATGACTTAGGACTTGCAGCCTATAAGAGACGCACTGGTCATTTCTTAACTCATAATTTAAAAAAGAATAGGGTGGTAAAAAAGGTAGGTCGCAGAAAATTTTGTTTACGGATGAGAATTTTTTTACAATTGAGCAACATTTTAACAAACAAAAAGACCGTATTTATGCTCAAAGCTCTAAGGAAGCTTCTCAATTAGTCGACAGAGTGCAACGTGGGCATTATCCGTCTTCAGTGATGGTTTGATGGCGTGTTAGCTATGAAGGAGTGAATGAGCCATATTTTTGTGAAAAAGGTATGAAAACATCGGCACAAGTGTATCAAGATACCATTCTTGAGAAGGTAGTTAAGCCCCTTAACAACACCATGTTCAATAACCAAGAATGGTCTTTCCAGCGAGACTCGGCGCTGGGTCATAAAGCCCGTTCCGCACAGTCTTGGTTGGAAACGAACGTTTCGGACTTCATCAGAGCTGAAGACTGGCCGTCGTCTAGTCCCGATCTTAATCCGCTGGATTATGATTGATGGTCAGTTTTAGAGAGTACGGCTTGCTCTAAACGCTATGATAATTTGGAGTTCCTAAAACAATCCATACAATTGGCAGTGAAGAATTTTCCCATGGAAAGAGTGCGTGCTTCTATTGATAACTGTCCTCAATGTTTAAAGGACTGTATTGCAGCCAATGGAGACCACTTCGAATAAGCTTTTTATATTTTAAATAGTTTTATATTTATGTATTAAACTAACAAACTGTAAAACTTATAAATGTTATTTGCAATAAAAAAAAAGAAATCTTTCTTACAATATTTATGGCAAGATTAGATATATATATATATATATATATATATATATATATATAAAACAAAGTCGTGTTAGACCACTTATAAGTCAAGAACGGCTGGACCAATTATTATGATTTTCGTGTTTTTGGAATTGTCTTGTCCGGAATAAGATAATAATTACTAAAATATGATATTCATCAATAAAAAAATTATCATTAATAAAACATCAGTCACAACATTGCTTTAGCCATTTATTTGTGTCTCATTCATCTTTCTTGGCCGATTTCGGCAATGTTGACTGCATTTAAACTCATTTTCATTTAGGTGAATTATTTTTGTGTGTGTTCAAGTGGGTTCCGGGATGGCTTAGATTCAAATTTGAACCAGGTAGATGGCGCTGCAATCGGGTTCCAGGATTTAGGTGAAATTATTTTTTGTGTGTTCAAGAGGATCCCGGGATGGTTTAGATTCACGATTGGACCTGGTAGGTGGCGCCGCTGAACACTTCTTTAACGGTGGGACCGACTTTAATGAAATATTTATGTTTTTTCAAGTAGATTCGAGAATGGTTTCGATTAACAATTGGTCCCGGTTGATGGCGCTGCAATGGGTTTCTAGATTTTTATTATTTTAAGGGCAAGACAACGTCTGCCGGGTACAGCTGGTATTGTAATAAAAATGTAGTCCAAAAACTTGTTTTAAATTAAACGTTTTGAAATCTAGTGTTATTTAAATGCAGATGAACAACGACATGTAGTGCCCTCCAGAAGTGGACGGGGCTGTTTTAGAGATTTATTTTTACCTCTTTTATTTAAAATAGTTATACAAGGTTTATCAGCTCGTTATAACAAAGTTAAAAAAGTATCATAAATGCACTAATAATGCGATTATAAAAACCACTTTAACTAGTCTATAAACCTCGTATAATTATTATGGATAAGAAGGCTTGTGCGCCATTATCATTCCTAGTATTCTTCTACTATTATAAAGCTTTAAATGAGTTTATAAACATAATTTGGGAAACATTGAAAGGACTTATTGTACATTGTTTTAAGGTATACGATTTGGTGAAATCAAGATACATGTTCTATGACGAATCAACATTAAGGGATTCGTTGTCGCAATCCCAGGTGTTTTCTTCTACATGCTCTGATAATCCGAACTGCGGCGTTGGACCGAGGGTAATAATTCTAACGTTTTCAAATGCTTAAAATTTGATTCTGTTTTTTTTAAATACATTTTTGTTTCATTTGTATTTTTGTCTATAACCTATTCTTTATTTATGTCTTTCAAGCTTATTATAGAAAGACATAAATAAAGATGTTTCTAATATGACATCATCATTTCATGTATTCTTTGAATTATGCGTGTCGTATTGCAAATTGTCGTGAACAATGCATGAAAATGTTATTTATCCACTAGTAAAACGACATCTCTGTTAAAGAAACAGGAACATCTTAATTATATTGTTATTTATACAGTGACCTGACATTATTATTGTAAAACATGTTTTATCTTTTAAGTTATACGTGTTATATGTATATTGCGTAAATTTGCGTAGGCCCAAGATATGCGTCAAGTGAAATGTAGAAATGAGTATTAAGTCAAAGAACTTCAAAACGTATAAAAAATTAGAGACCCATGTACTAAATACAACGCCATCTATTATAAGGAAGGAGTATCATCTTATGTATATTTTGTAGTCAATTGGTAGCGAATTGACATTAACGTAAATAGTACATAACATGGAGGATAAACATCAGGAGGACTGTCTTATATAGTCCTAAAACTGAAGATGGTGGTGAGCGTAAATAATAGTTCAAAAATCGAACAGAGTGGCGCTAATGTTATTTCAGTCTATTTGCTAATTTCACTTCCTCTATGACACTACAAGACAGAAGACGAAGTCAAGCGTGGTGAGCTTTATAATGGTGCTACACTAGCGGCCTCGATTTAATATCTACATGTATATTTATATAATAATATTAGTATATAAAATATTTAACATTTTTAAAATATTGTGCAACAAACCTTGCCCTAGCTTTTGTGCCACATTTCTCTCTCCATCCCAAGGTTGTCTGGAAGAGATCGCTATCAGCGATAAGACCGCCATTTGTACCTAATTCTAAGCTGTTTTTGTGTATTAGTTCATTAATTTTATTGTACAATAAAGTATATTCTATTCTATTCTTAATGTCTTTGGAAAGACTTTTTTTTAACATGGTGATTGTCCTCATTGATCATTGTCTCTATACTCCATAGTACATAAAATATTATTGTTGCGGACAAAGAGCGCCCCGCACACCCCCGACGCCCATACCTCGCGTAGTTAGTAGCTAGGTGTCGGACAGAAGGCTACATAAGAAGCGGCCTCGGAGGCCGTAACGCCACTTACCACTATTCTTCGACTACTCTGTCTCTACGATTACTACCATTATTCTCTGTACTTATTTATTTTTAAAGTAATATAAATATTGTAAATATCGAAATAATAAGTCATACAGTCCACATCGAGTTTTATTTGGAAGAAGCAACTGCCACCAATAATTATGTTCAAATATTTCAGGAACCAAAACAACTCGGCACATTCCGCTCAGTTGTTGATAGGTTTGTTGCGAGGACTAGCGGTGCGCAGATTGTAAGTTTTTATTTAGTTTTTAATAAAAAGAGGTTTTTTTCTGGGATTTCGTTCGCATAAATTTTACTTGTATGTTACGCGGAAATTTTACACCTTTTCATTTTTACATCATTTCAAGAAAATCATGTCAGTTCTCTGGCCATAAAACAATAATAGACTCGTTTAAGTTATGAAATCATAACTTGGTTGTACAAACTCTAGGAATTATCAGCTTTTCTTAATATAGTAAAAAGTATCTCAGTTGATTTGACTTTCAATACACTACCTATTATTTTTTTAAATACCTACTCTTTTTGACTTGTAGTTTAGTCAAATCTTGTTATTTATACTGGTATTTTTTATATTTTATACCTTTTTATTTGCTTTTTTATTTTCTCTTTTTCACAACTTCTCTATTAGACACAGACCTCTACTCAGGTGTGTTGGCATCTAAGAAATATCTCAATAACTATAATTAAAAATTTAGAGGTTTACGCATTACATGCTGATATTCCAACGGTATGTAGGAGAATATTATCATGTTATAATACAAAAAATATCAATTTTCTAAAAAAGCTCCCAAATCTTACTAGAAGGCGTTGCAAGTCATTCTTGTATTACCTTTTGGCGATGTGCTATTTAAAACACATTTTTTGGACCAAAGCCAAATCCATCAAGTAAATCAAAGCCAGGTGGTAGGTAAATGTTCATAGGCAGCGGTAACCACTTTCCATCACAGTTGGGCCGTCAGCCTGTCTACTGTACTTAGTCCAGCAATAGAAAACACAACTTTTGACTGACTGAGTTGGTATTATATAATAGAATTATAGAATTAAGAGGAGGTTTAAGGGATTTTCAGGGTAACTTTTTTACTGGGCATAATTCCTAGTGGTCTTCTTCCTTGATATTACTGATTGACAAACATCACTTATTAACATCACTTGTTGTTTCCGTTCCATTCTATCTTCGTTGAATTTCGTTTACGTTTAGAATATCCATTTCGGGGCTCCTGATTCGCTTTCTTGCTTTGTCTCTTACCCTTCGCACATGTTTAACGTCTTTGGTTGTGAGATCAGTTATAATATTAGGCCACTATTCTATAGGTTCTGGTGGAATTTAAAATTTAATAACTTGTTGCAGGAATGTGGACAGAGCGACACAATACGCAAAGAGGCTTCTAGATTTTGGAAATCGATCGGAGGTGAAAGGATTGTTATTGCTCATTTGGCACGATATCTCAATCGGAACGGGGTCACAAATCCACATTATGCTGTGCCAAATAGGAAATTTATATAATAAAAAATTGTCTATGGTTTCTTCTCACATATTGACATGGTCTGATTTTGTGAATTTACGAGTATATCGATCAAATTATAAATTCCCCAATGATTATGGAATAGTGTACTCGGTGCGATAATAACTTGTTATTTTATTTATATAAATTGTTTTTTGTTTCATGTTATTTTCATTGGTGTGCAGTATTAGGTATGGTTACCAAATAAAATAATGTTGACATTTTCCACAATTTATTTCATTTTACACGTGTTCATTATTTAGACAAGTTTCCTTACTCTTTATATTTACATTAAAATGCACAGGATGGCCATTTTTATTCATTGAATTTCACCGAAACAGTCTTAGTTGATATAAATTTGTATATACTTTGTACAAAAGCCAGAGATTCATATTTATGACTAGAACTTTGATTTTTATTAGAAGCTTATAAGTTTAGGAGACACCTAACAATTGGAAGATTCCTATGATTATGAGTAGTTAGATATTTGAAATCTTATATAAACAAAGGTACAAATTTATAAAAATGTCGAGCAATACCTAATGTACACATTTGTTCTCTAGTATGTATGATGTACAAACATCATCGGTGTCAGTGAAGTCCTTATAACTACATTTTTTGGTGACATTTTTGTTTTCGTCAAAACTGTTACATATTACATGTAACCTAACTATATCACAATTTTGAGGAAAAAAATAATGTCACCAAAAAATGTGGTTACAAGTTCCTGAACTGACGCCGACGATATCAGACTAATTTCTCTATGGGCCGATTTTTCAAACATCAGATAAAAATTATTCTATAGAATAAAGAACAACACGGGAAAATTAAGAACGACAGTTGCATAAATAAAAAAGGTTAAATTGTTTCCCTTTTGTATATAGTCAGCTTATAATTTATACGACTGATAACTTTTATCTGACGTTTGAAAAATCGGCCTTTAATCTGTTAAAAATGGAATATTTTGTTTTTGATATTTGATTTGATGGATCTTTTTTAATTCGTTTTACACTAACACTAAAGATCAAAACACTATACCTTATTTGATACGATATGGAAAAAAGTATATAAAAGTTGTTAGGTGTCTACTGACCATGTAAAAAGAATGCCCACTAAAAGTAAGAATCGCTCAGCAAAAAACCGTATTGAAAAGCAGAATCCTACATGACTAGATGGTGGGTAGTTAGCTTCTTTCGCTTTTAACATGTAATTTTTTATTGCAGTACGCGCAATGAAGGTAAACGCGAAGTATTTTCGAATAGGTAGGTGATACGTTCACCATATAACCGAGATACACGCTATTCCCTCTGGTTATCCGATGATGAAAGGGATGGCGCGTTCAGATTGAAAAGCTACAATGTCCGCTATCCAAAGTGTATCTGATAGAAAACCGATGGGCATATCTGCGCCGATGTTCGAGACTGGTTTTGTCATCGAATTGCTGGTTGTTGAGTTGAGTTGGAATTTCGCTGAGCCATACTAAAGGTGAGAATAGTACTCCATACATGCTCATACTTTTGCTTTGTACAACATCAGCAGCTTCTTTGGAAAAAGTACCGTGTACTTTTAAGAGTATATACAGCTTTTTAGCCGCAGGCTGGGCTATGTACCTACTCAGTCAGTGTATGAGCCTATATAACATATTTTTGAGACCAAATCAAACTAAAATTGATAGTCCTCAAAATTTAATTTGTGAGATTTTTAATCTACCTATCTATTATGTTATCTATCAATAATAAATCTGTAAATGATTCGAGTTTGTACATTGCGTTTAATAATGTGAAAAAAATCAGAGCGGATAATACGGCCCAGGAAGATTCCAAAAATGCATTTGTCTGTCTGTCTTGTCTGTTAGAGCATCACATGAAAACTACTGAACGGATTTAAATGAAACTCGACATAGAGTTAGCTCATATACCGGGGCGTAACTTAAGATACTTTTTATCCCGACAAATGACGTCGCTTCCGTGAGATAGACGAAAATAGCAAAAAAGATGGCGCTGCGATCGCATCTTTTGTGGAAACAAATGAACGTATATCAATGAAACTCGATATAAAACTGGATTATAACTCGAAGCAACACTTCTGATACAATTTTTCCCGATAAATGAAGTCGTTTCCTTAGAATAGACGGATTAGCAAAATAGATGGCGCTGCAATCGCGTTTTTTTCAATTCAATAACAAATATCTAAGTTGTCATAAATAACACGTCATTCATTATATTACTTCAAAGCAAGTTTGGCATCAAAGGTTTGCTTCGACTCATCTGTATGTTTTTCTTTGTTATTGTAGTGAATTTAACAAGAAACACTAAGTTTTAGATCTAAAAAATTACAGAATGTATCCTCTTTTAAATAAATATGTTATTTATAATAGCAATAACCCATCAAAACTCATTCATATTTTATAAGTATTTTTAGTTTAACATCTATAGTAGTATAGTATTTAGTTCCTTTGCCTGTTATTATAAATTCTTTAAAACATAAAAATGACAGTGTAGTTCACGAGCTTTTTGCTGAGTTTTTGGCGGGAACTGAAAGGGGACGTTGTGATGTGCAGTTTTATTTTCTAAAATGTGTAAAATTACTCTAAAATGAATAATAGTTGTAGGATATTGATAGTTTTTGAGTAGTAATTATGTGTTTTGTGAGAAATGTGAACTGTATAGTCAAATGTGGCCTTTTGAGTTGTCACAAGAACTCCGTTGAATGGCACCAGGCACCAGCTGATAACCTACAGTTCAGCTGTGCTACACATAGATTAAGAAAATGAGGAAACTACATTATAATCTAAGATCTGGCTTAGAGGCCTAGCTGCCAAACCATAAACCTAAATAAATAAAAATGAGCTTTAGCTACTTTTATTCTGCGATTGTTACAGTTATTGACTGATTCACGTAGATGTAGCGATGAGTTTAATGCGTTATTTGTGATGTGATATTTTTATTAATTGGTGATGACGTTAATTGATAGATAACGTAAGTATATACAATAATGTAGCTATGATTTTTAAGCGATTTTCACCTTCAGTTAGATAAATTTTCGTTGAAGGATTATATATATAAACCTAATTAAGTTTTTATGTAAGTAATATAAAGCTACTTACTACCTAGGGTTTTTCACGCGGTGTAGCCGTGGGGAAAACGCTACTGAGAAATATGTTTTAATAATAAAACGTTGCGAGAGAATGAAGATCTGTGACGCCATCTAACTATATAGGAAGGAGCTTTTTTTGAGTTACGTTTTCTACTAAGCGATTGCCATTGTTAGTATTTTTCTTTCATACTACTTAGGTACTTTGTTTTGTGCAAGTATATAATATTCTATGAGATCGATATCGTGAACAATTTAAGGGAATGATTTATTGACAATTGACTAGCATTACCTTTGGGGTGAAGTTTATTAGGAGGTATAGAATGACCACTTAAATTTAACTTGACTAGATAGTATTTTAGTTAACGGTGAGCTGTTAACAATTTAAATTATATCATGCAAAAGTTTCGTATTTACATATGCTGTATTACATAGACTTATTTAATGACAGCCAATTAATAATATGTTGGGTTTTCATATATTTTGTCTGTATTTTATATAAAAGGTAGATTTCAATCAGTGAGGCGTCAGCCCAAAGGAGTCTATTGTGTTTTGTACGTAATAAGTACGTATATATTTTTAAGAATATAAGAAGCTATTACGAGGAAATACTTAGATAGGTAGGTACATATTTTAAAACTTAAAAGAAATGGTCCTGCGATCTAAATGACTGAAATAAATACTATTCGTATTTTTTTGGAAAATAAAGCTCAATATAATTTTAGTTCTTGTGATTTTTGTTTTTAGGAACATTAATTACGGGCCTGTTTCTGTGGATTTACCTGGTCACAGTTACGTTTCTATTGGGCGACTGTTATTTTATGGCCGCTCTATATTCTCGCGAGAACGCGAGAGGAGCTTGATTAACGAGAATTAGAAACGGATTCTCATTACAAATAAAGTACACGTAAGAGTCCTACTTCCCAGTAACAAAACATAAATTGCTAGCTATTAAATTCCTAAAAAAAATCCTAGCTTTAAAATGACTTTGTGCTAAAAATTAGAATTATTTTGTGCTTTACTTTTGTGCGATCTTTATATATACTTGTTTCTATAGTTTGGGTAGTGGCTGCCAAAAAAATAGTCTTAAATATATTAATAATTTCAATTAATACAACAACCAGGAAAATACTATAATTACTTATCACTTAGTCGAAAAAATCCTGTACATTATGACTAGCATACACAGCTTACTGAAACAAACTTATAGATAAATTAAAAACACTATTTGTACCTATATTTAAAACTAAACACCTGGATCGGTGTTGTCTTATGACATAGAAGGGGCTATTTAGTCTCATTGTTGCCCGCCTCTTTTCTATTTGAAATTCATGAAAATATTGGAATGTTACGTACTACGGGCGTTTGTGTCTAGAATTATAGTTTGATTAAAAATAAAAAAAAACAACATACAAATCGGCGGACATCAAACACATTGTATATTCCCAAGGTAAGCATGAAACATCATTGCAAGTTTTAGCATTGAATGGAAATTGGTATAGGTACCTATTACGTGGACAAGAAATCTATGCCGCCTATGTCAATGCCGTCAGAAAAGATAGGGTCAAGAAATACTGGCTTGACGTAAGAAACGATATCACATGCTTTAATTTGATAATGACACACGCAGAGTACATTGTATATATAAAGAATGACACATAACCACAGAGTTCAATAATATAATAGGAGACATAACCAATGTGTCTTTTTTGGTGTTGATACAGTTCAATGCATGAATTTTAATATACTGATATAAATATTAATACCCACGTCAGTGCGTAAACTACACAAATGGCGTTACAAAATGCGTTGTCTGATTGGTGGTAGGGTTATGAGATAATTTTGTTTTGTTTAAAGAGCTACCTAAATGGAGTTCGCATGCTCACGCATTACCACATTTTTAAAGATATAATTCACGGAATTCATTTAAGAAAATCCGTGATACAATAAATTTTAAAAATAATGTGGAAGTTTAATAAAAAAAATATTTTGATTTAGAGCATATTTCATATAATATTTTTTTCTCAACAATCGATTTTTACATGTAGACATGTTTGCAATCAGAACCACTTTTGTTTTAAAGTTTCCTAATTTTTTGTGAAGATTTTTGTAATACGGATTTGTCGTAAGTAAATTCTGTAAATTTATATTTTAAGAAATGTGGTAAATTGTGAGTGCGGTAGCGAACTCTATTCAGGCAGCCGCTTAAACTTTTCTTCTGGAAAAATACATTTTCAAAATGTGCCACTGCTAAATTAAATCAGCGATATGTCGGTTAATGGTCTCACAATAATAGATGCGAAATATTGCGAGAAGTGAAAAAAACAACGCTAGGATTATGATCATTTAAATATAAACATAAAAAGATCGTATATAAGTTTTACCCTACTCCTCTATCTGGGATAATGTTTATACTTAGTTATTGACCGTTTCACGCAGATATAACGATGCGTTTAATGCGTTATTTGTGATGCTATATTGTTAATAATTGTTAATGACGTTAAATATTGACAGATAACGCACGTATATACATTAATGTAGTTATTCTTTAATGGCGGTTTTTAACGCTATATATAAGACGCATTTGGCCACAGTCAATAACTTTAACATTGTCTCAAATGGAGCCTGAGCATTAGAGAAATTTCTATACAGTAAACTCTTGAGTAGCAATACGTCTTTCTCAATTCACACTTGAGTGTCGATTCGCGATTGACTACGGCGGCGCGTAGTCGTGCGCCGGCGCCGGCGAATAGTCGGCGCCGTGAAGCAACGATTAGGTTTGGTACTGCAGCATCGGCGCTGCAGCCAGGTTCGCGTGGTGCCCGCTGTTCATCCGGAGCGCCGACAGCGACTTGTTGTACCATTCATCCTCGGCGCTCATACCTGGTGGTGAGAGATTCTTGTTAATTCAATTGTCGGAAGACCAGCACTGGTTGTTATCAACCAGCATTTGCTGAGTTAAGCCTGTTTAAGTGTTGAATTAACCTTTTTTTCTTATTAACCTATTTATGTTTAATACTCATTTAAGTAACTCTAAATAAACATTATTATCTTCGTTTCTTTTAATTAAAGATGGGCATTAAACCGAAATTTTAAAAAAATGTCCATCTAGCTAATGCCGGTACAATAGCCAGCTAAAAAACCATTTGACGATTATTTGGCTAATAGGTCAATAACTCGCTAACTAACCGAGACGGTGATGCCTAACTTTTAATTCTTGGTTTTACTCGATTATTAGCCAGCTAGCGAGTTGATGGACAACTTGGTGTTGGCTACTTTGTAATCAACCGGTATTTTAAACTTGTAGAGAAAGTTCCGCTTTACAACTTTAGTAGGTAATACATGTGAATATCATTATGCGTAGGAAATGAGATATTTACAAAAAACCGTTTTTCGGGACTTTCAAGTTTATATGACAGCTTATTGGCTTTTATTTCGAGATTTACCCCTTTCTTCGCCTTATTTGACTACACTAATAGTGAGATATACCATACAAACCTGGTATTATACACATCTATAACATCTCATCACTGGCTAAAACCAAAAAACCTGCGTAGCTATATTTAAAAAAATCGTGTTGATCTGAACTATTAGCAATTTTCCATAAAAATATCTCTTACATTCTTAATAACAATATGAATTTAATACCCCTATACTACACTCTCAGTCAATATAATTTAAATAACATACATATACTCCTATATACATAGTCGAACCGAGAAAGTAAGGTAGGGACGCGAATAGTGAGGTACTGAATCGACCCCAGCGTTTTCTCAAGATGCAATCTCGCCGCAGGAAATAAGATATTTGCCAAGACGCCGCGAGGACGCCTACCAAAGTAAATGTAGTGGAAATTTTCTTATTAGAATATCTACGCTACGGTGCCTCGCTTCCATTACTCGCTCGTTTTTTTTCTACGCAGGAATCTGAGGTGCCCGCGGCCGCGCCTCGAGTTTCACGCTATGCCGCATGTCGAATGCGGAAAAGTGGTTTTCCTCTATATTTCAAAATGAAT
The DNA here is from genome assembly GCA_039645545.1 of Dendrolimus houi. Taxonomy (NCBI): domain Eukaryota; kingdom Metazoa; phylum Arthropoda; class Insecta; order Lepidoptera; family Lasiocampidae; genus Dendrolimus; species Dendrolimus houi. The sequence continues at coordinate 15,850,384 of CM077132.1, forward strand.
TTGTTGCCTCTCAATTTTTTTGAGATTGATCTAATATGTCTGATACGTATCTATAAGAGCGATTTTCCAATTTGGAAATATTTATTTACTAGTGCCTACATCCATATTGGTAAAACCGTGAATGACTTTGTTTGGATGTTTTAATGTTATTTTTGGAATTGAAATATCTTTGTCTTCCGTGATCAAGGCTACTTAAAAGTGGCCGAAACATCGATATATTTAAAACGTAGTTTTAACTAAGTGTTTAAATCTTATATTTTTACATGACAAGAAGAAAATCTTTAAAATTAAATGTGAATTTGCACACTACGTAATCTAAACTAAGGGATATTCAAATTAATCTCCGGAGGCGTAATTAAGATACATTAAATTATATAGAAGCGTGCGATTTCCACATTTAAGAGGAACTTATATCAGTCATTTGGTTTAGGAATCCGCATGTTTAGCATGAGGTTTAATTGTCAATTAAAGGGCCATATATATGGAGAAAGTTTATCGCACGGTTTGAGGCGAGAAATCTTATACTATTTTCGTAGGCGGATACTCTTTAGACAATAATCGCATTGATATGTTTATATTCAAACAAAAAAACATAAACTTGCCTACGAGTATGTCATACGATAATCGTAAGGTAATTATCATAAAGAGTTTTGTTTTCACTGCGACTCAAATCGCATTCAGATATTTGCCTACGAGTTCTCGACTTGTCAAAACTAGATCTCGTATGACATTTTTTCAAGTTCATGCGAATATCGTATGTACAAATCAGTTTGGACCGATTTGTATGCAAGACTTGCCATTCGAGCCTGGTGTACTTTTTGTAGTTAATATGAATGAAAACTATGATTTAGTAACACGTTTGCAGTAATGCGTCTAGCTGCATGACTTTTAAACAACTTTAATAAATTTAATATTAACTTCACAAGAACCTTATTACATTATAACGCTTCAGATAAAAAACCAAAGGCCCTCCGCTTGGTGATCGTGTTAATAAATTCTAATTCAAGTTTCTCTATCTTCAATATCATCTGGCGAGACTTAGTCGCGTCCGGATGGCCGGTGGGAACAAGTTTTTCCATTATTACAATGGATATTTGTATAAAAAGGCACTGCGATCATCCGCGCACCAAGTAACTTTATAATTGCCTTGACGGCTTTAATAGAAACTTGATGAAAGCTGCCGCCCGTCTACCCACTTTTTGTTTTGAGCTTCAAACTTACATTTTAGTATCGAGTGGGCTGCTAGTATAACTATGCCAGAAGAATACAAGGTTTTGACGTGGTAGAGTCCATACTGGAATCATTATCTTGATTGCAGTTCTTAGAGTCAGCTCGATCGGTGTGGTGGCAGATGCGGCGTAATGCGTTGGCGACATAGGTCATCGTCTACAGCCTCACACTCTTATTAGCGTTGCACCTCGAAGACAGAACGAGTAAATTTTTTTGTCGAGTTTAAAATGTCATTAATCTCGTTATATAATTATCCTTATTCATACCAAATTCTTTTTTTTATTTACGCTAATAACATTCGCGGTAACTATTACGGGGAACCACCGCCGGCCAGTGCCAGTAGGCAGTTTCAATTGTTTTTCAAATCCATTTTTTTGGGTTACCAGAGAGCCTCGAAAAATGTATGTTGCCCACAAGGTCTTGCTCCGCCACTGTCAAACGGTTAGCCTTGTTTCCCCTATCTCATTTCTTCCATTGTTTGTGACTGATTCCCTTATCTTATCCTCTCTATCCAATGTATGCGGGATTCGCTGGGTCGGAGTGGTACTAGCACCTCACGTGTGAAGTGTTATTGCCACGCCGCAGTTAGGGATACCCTATTTTTAGCCAGGGGAAATCCGTTTGAGGACTAAGCCGCGGCAGGCACAAAAGCCCGGGGGGAATAATTCGCGACCCGTGTGTGGGATTCGCCAGATCGGGGGTGGCACTAGCATGTCCAGTCAGAACTGATGCCATGCTATTGCCACTCCCCAGTTAGGGATACCCACTAAAACCCGTGGGTGTTCCGTCCTTCGCCTTATGCCAGGGCTACGGGTATAGGACCTAGCCTCTCTGCAGCTCTGATAGAGTTAGGGATACCCACTAAATTCCCTGTTTGATCCTCGAGCGTCCTTTGTCCGGGCATAGTCCGCGCATTCACCTCCATCCCGGACAGACGACGGACGGCCTCTTTACGGGCTGGCTCCACCATTTGCTCGGCGGAGATTTGGGGAGGGGGCACGCGGATCGATGCGCATCCTTCCTCTCCGGCCTTTGTGTGGGGGCGGATCCGGTTTCCCCGCCGGTCGTTCGCTCTTTATGCAATCCCCTCTATGCCATCCTAAAGGCTGGCTACGGTAACCACTTTCATTTGATGGGCCGTCTACCTGTTTGCCAGCTTCACAATTAAAAAAGGGAAGTATAACAATTTTCAAGTAAAAATAACTATGGGCACGGAAGTTCTTTAATTCCTAAATCACAAATTCAAAAGCATTCATACAAACTAAGTTCCACCGGAGAAGATTTTTTGAAGATCATACAACATCTTTTTTTATCTGAGTTCAGCAGACAGGCAGACGGCCCCCATGGAAAGCGCTTACCAATTTCTATGAACATCTGTAACACCAAAGGTGCTATCAGTGTGCGGCCGCTCTCTAAAGGGGGACTGGAACCTAGCCACTAATACCGGAACACAAATCAAGGTTGCTATGGCGGCATATTCTAGAAGCATACTCAAGGGGTGGTAGCCATCCAGACGCGTAAATACTCTACCACCTGGCAAGTGGAAAATTAAGTCTACTTCCTATTCTATGTACACCGCTTCGCAATGTGTTATCGCTATGAGCTTTGAGCGCAATGTGCGGGAAAACAACTAACCAAGACTGACCGAATGCGTCTTATTTAAAGAGTGCAAAAGTAACGTCGTTATCGAATAACCTCATTAGTGTATATATACATACGTTATCTGTTAATGTTTAACGTTATTAATAATTTAGCATCTTAAATGACACATTGAACCTTTGGCTACATCTGTGTCACACAGTCATTAAGACTAACATTGTCCCAGGTGTAGCAGAGACATCGTGAGAACTCACTCGTGGGATAATTAATAAAGTTCTGATTCTTAAAAATATTACATTAACTACATTCGCTACACTTAGTAATTGTTGTGGCGACCAAGGGTAGAACTTTCTGGCGGCGTAAGCTGGTCTCAAGACTTTTAGAAAAGGTTAAAAGATTCTGGAAGGAAAAGACAAGGACAGATACATTTTAGAAAGGGATGATTGATGAACAAAAATTCTAGAATAGAAGGCTCAGGAAGGAAAAGACAGAGATAGATAGATGTATAGAAAGGGATAGACAGTAAATAAAGAACGAAAAGAAGATCGACATTATGGGTTCCAGATTTGTCCGGGTATATAAGCAGCGTAAGGCGCGCCTACCGAGAAGTTCAGTTGAGGACAGCGAAGCGACAAATTCGATACGAGTGAGTTGGAAGAGAAGTTTAATAGAAGATAGTGATGAGTTTGGTAGAGAGTTTAGTGGTGAGTTTAGTGAAGGTTAGTGGGCAGTTCAGTGAAGGAGGAGTTTGGTGTAGTTTAGAAGGAGATCCAGAAGCGAGCTACGCGCGATATATTCGGAGGTGAGCACCGTAGTAGCATGAGGTGGTCTACGCAATATCGGCGACGGTATTGTGAGTGAGATATCTTATCGTCCGTACAGTGCGACTTTAGTTGTGCGTGTAGTTAATAAAAGCATTTAGTTGAAAAAAAAACTGGTGTTTCCTTCTAATCCCAAGTCCCAACCCCCGCTCGCACGTAACAATATTTTGTACTTTAAAAATAATGTGAATTTTAATATTGTACAGATTCACTAATAGATGGCGGTGTTTAATTTTCTTGCACGGTATGGTTTAGATACATGTGTATCATTAGTATTGCGTTATAGACTTTGTTCTTTGGACCGATTTTCAAATTTTTTCTATTTTTGAAACAGCCGCCATAATTGACAACACCAGTTGTCAGTTTATGGACGGTTTAATAATAATAATAATTGCTCTTATGAGTTGGGTGTCAAGTGTCAACTATCAGTATCAAGTTATCAACTCACGAGGGGCCTGGTCTATTGCCGGGCCGAGCTCGAGGCGATCAGGATGCAGGAAACCGCGACCATTATTCAGACTTGGTCAAGAGATTTAGAATCTCCTGTGGGTGGCACTGGTACAGTGGAGACCGTGCGCCCATACCTGCTGCGATGAGTCACGCGGAAACGCGGAACCCTGACCTTCAGGATGACGCAGATACTTACCGGGCACGGGTGCTTCGATAAGTATCTGCATCAGATTGTGGGATGTCTGCCTTCCCCTCAGTGCCGCGAGTGCGGCGCACAAGACACTGCGTCCCATACGATGGTCGAATGCACTAAATGGGCACTACAGAAATTTGAGCTCGAAGACGTTGTAGGGCCGATTGATTCGCTGGGTAGCCTGGTCGAGGCTATGCTGCACAGCGACGATCATTGGGGGGTTACGATAACCTTCTGTGAGGCAGTAATGTCATGCAAGGAGGCCGCTGAACGAGAGAGGGAGAGAGGTGCGCACGCGATTCACGGGTACCGACGTCAATCCGGTGTCCGGAGGCGCTGATATGCGTAAAATCTCTTCTCGTGATTCCGTCATAGGGGTCCACTTGCATCTGAGGATGCGATGGAACTAAAACCTCTATTGGTGAAGTGGTTTACAAGCCTTGATGCGTGGATGAGCATGGGTGTAACTACGTTCTCATGCTCTTCCTATCACAAGCGCGAGGTGCCTACCACATGGGAGGAAGGTTCAGGTTTAGTGGTGTATTTGGGAAGTACTGCACCAGAGTCCCACACAAACCGTGCGGCTCTTAATCTCGCCGCGTAAGGCCTAACCCCTACAAAGGGCCCGGTATTGTACATGTATGTATTCCCCCTGCGTCAACAAAAAACAATCTTGGGTATAATTACATTACTTGAAATTACAAACAAATGAAAAAATAAACACCAGTCCAGTTTCTAGTTGTCTTGTCTATTTATTCACAGTTTATTATAATTACAAATAAATTCAAAATATTTCATACATACAGATCTAAAATTAAAAATAAATGAAATAGCAATGGGTTTGGGTTCAGGATACTGGAGAAGTCGTGAAGGAAACTTTCCACCTTGGAAATTGTTTAGAAAAGTCTTAATAAATGAACAAAAAATGTTTATTTATTCACGGTTTATAATTATGGTGTCGCTTCATCACCGATAAGGTTACAGATATAGGCGGTTTCACGCAGATATGTCGATGGGTTTAACGCATTATTTGAAATGCGATGTCGCGATGCGACATTCTGAATGACGTTAGTTATTGACAGATGACGTATGTATATACACTAATGTGGTTATTCGTCAACGGCGTTATTTTTTAACGCTTTAAATAAAACGCATTCGGCCACAGTGTTAATCTTTACCATTATCGCAGACGAAGCCGCATCATTCTAGCGTTTAAAAAATAACGAATTAATGATTAGCTAGATCAGTTTATACCGGATGCTCACTGGGGCAGTAAAGGGTAAATAATACCTTAGCTGTTGCAGGTACACGAAAATGGTCTTAGGAGACTATCCATAATTTTCGTGAAATTATGATTCCTATTCACAGATTTAAAAAAATGTAAAGTTAGCAAGAATATGGCCAATTTATACGTTTTTTTTTATACCAATCGAACCTAATTCTGATACTGATTACAAACTTCTATGGGACCGATCCAAATTGGAGTACTAAAAATTGAGAAATTGCAAAAATCCGTACATTATGAATGAAAATGTGACACGAAGTTTCTTTTTTATGTCAATCGATCTCGTTTCTAATACTAATCAAAAAGTTCTTCCGGACCAACCGTCGTTGGAGTTAAGAGTCAAAGATCGCAAAAATCTTTTCCCATACACCTTTTAAAAAGTCCAACTTACCTTTTTTTTTAGATCATATAGACGTCTAGATAACGCATGAACTGCACAAAAACGGTCACAAAAAAGTGCACTAAAATTGGTGCACTTGCTCTCCCTATGCATGTAAGTGTCGTTTTGACTACTTTACTGGTTAGAGCTCTCGCAAAAAAATCATTATGCCGACCTGGTGTATAAAAAGTGTCGGAACTATTTTAAAACAGGAATTGATAAGGATAAGATCTTATTTCATCGCTAAGTTTAACACTGTTCTTGTGATTTCTATATGAAAATAAGATATTTAATTTCGATAAATCAAAGGTTATCGAATTGATTGATGTTGTCAGGTAACAAGTGGGAGATATTTTCCAAAATTTGGGGCAGTTTTGTTGATTTTTTTATTTAGATTAATTTAATTTGGATTACAAATAACGCCCAATACCCAGTATGAACTCATCTAATCGTTGCTAGTCCATATTACAACTGATTTCTCTGACTCTTAACTCAGGATAATCCTTGGGGAATGACTAGTCGTCTATATATAACATGTTGTATAATACTAATGTTCTTTGGGGAGCTAGCACAGAGTTTTAAAGATTTATAAGAAGTGCCTACGTGCTATATATGTTTACATTTTCTGGACTCGTGTAAACTTCTTTTTAAAGAACTTAAAATTCTTACTGTACCCTCTGTCTACATTAAGCAATTAGCAGTTTTCGTGAAAGTTTATGGGGGTTAACATGTTTAATAATTTACCTACTGACACAAAAGGTGCTCATTTAAATGTATTTAAAATCAGTCTGCAGAGTTGGTTATTAAATAAATGGTTTTACTAGGTGCATGATTATTTTAATTGGAACAAGACATAAATGAGACTTAATGACATTTATCTTGAATTTAATTATTTGATTTTAATTATATCTTATATAACTTGTATAAGACAGTGTAATACTTACACGCCCTATGGGTAATGGCATGTGGCCTTATATAAGTATAACTTAAGACCTGTATAAATTTTATGTACCATGTCATAAACAAATAAGTTTTCGTATTAGTTAATTTAAAAAAATCATTAAGATTTTTTTACAATTATTACATTACATAAACTCACTCGTGGGGTTATTAATAAAATTGGGATTTTTTATAAAGTTTTCTAATAAAAAAGAGACCGATTTCAAGAGTAACTAAAAAGCAAAAAATAAACATTTTCTACATCTCGATGAAGTGCATTTTGCAATTTTGTTTTTTTTTTATGTTTTACTTAGCACGGATTTCAAGATGTAGAAAATTTAAGATTTATATTTGGCTTTTTAGTTATTCTTAAAGTCGTTTTCTTTTTTGTTACAAAATTCTTGTTTTTTACTTTTAAGTTACGTATAGATATATCCAAGAACAATAAAATTTATACGAAACTATCTTGAAGCTGTACGGAATCCAACATTAAAAGAATGATCAAAATCGGTTCAGATGGCTTACTCTCAAACGTTTTCCGTCTTTCGTTTTAGAACTTTTTTTGCTTGTTATTATATTTAAATACATTTTCTATTGTCTGTTCCATTTATTTTTGTGTTATATAGACTATATTAACGTAGTTTTAAAGAAATCTGTTCTTTCTTTCTTCTATCTAAAATTTCATTAAGTCTTTCGGGCTGATCGGACATAAACGAACGTTGAAAGGCATTTGAGAGTAAGGCCTCAGAAACAAAAAAGTTATGGCGGAAAAACTGTAAAAATTTCATATTTTCTGCCCGATTTTAATGAATTTCAAGTCCAATACCAATAACATTGGTATGGGACCATTTTGGAGCTTGCTGACCCCAACACAAAAAGAATCATCAAAATCGCTTTAGAAACAAAAAAATTACGGTTAAACTTTCATAAAAAAAAATATATATATATATATATATATATATTATTATTTTTTTTTTATATATATATATATATATATATATATATATATATATATATTTTTTTTTTTATGAAAGTTTAACCGTAATTTTTTTGTTTCTAAAGCGATTTTGATGATTCTTTTTGTGTTGGGGTCAGCAAGCTCCAAAATGGTCCCATACCAATGTTATTGGTATTGGACTTGAAATTCATTAAAATCGGGCAGAAAATATGAAATTTTTACAGTATTATATATATATATATACAAGGAATTGAGACTGCCTGCTTTAAAGTCGGTGAAAAATATCATATTAACTATTGTACATTCGTATAATCTTAGTAATTCTTCTTCTATGAAAACTACATACTGTCCTTTACAAAATAAGTAATACGAATTTTGATTTTGTATAGATTCACTAATAGATGGCGGTGTTTTATTTTGTTACACGGTATGGTTTTGATATTGCTTTATAATAGTACTGCTTCGTATATAGTTGTCGTCGGACCGATTTTTATGAATTTTTAAATTTTTGATAAAGCCGTCATAAGTTAACAACACCAGTTGTATACTTATCCACGGTTTATAATTGTAAGGAGTGGGGTAATATTAATATCATTGGGTAATATCATATATCGCTTTTGCCGCGTAACGGCGTATACCGATTCCCGCGTATCAAATCTTTCGATTATTAATTACGTATTGATTTCGGATATCTAATTTTAAAATCGTATATTTCATAATATTTCTGATTTCATACACGGCAATGTATGAAATCAGAAGAAATACATGGTTTAATGCCAATCGATTTTCTGGTATTGATTTGTATCGCGAGATATAGGCATAACGATTTCGTGATTTCGATATCATTATATCGATACGATACGATGGTATACGATTTTAACAGTGGATGATATACGATTTTTGTTACATATGCAATCTAATCCATATATTGATATTTCATTTAAGATTTGAAACCTACATGTATTTTCTGAATGTGACGGATGCGATAAGAGTTTTTCAAGGTATCTTAATCGTATTTGTAATTATTTAAGTATTTTTGTTATTACTACACGATTTTCGATTTGTATGGTCATTAGACGAATATGATTTTCACATTGAAATACATGCCCGTCTAACTTTTAAGTTGTGGTAACCGAAAGGATAACATATTCTCACCTCAAATGACGTGGATGCGAATCCTGACCGGTAAGCATGCCCCACTTGTGTAATTTTTCTGACCTAATGGAGACCCAATGGTTTCTAAGAAAATGACTGTAACTTACACAGGCTGTTTTTTGCTAAATGGTCTACAGAATCCTACTACACCGACGTGAGCAAAATCATGTAGCATGTATTTTATAAAGATATTTTTTTAAGGTCGAAAGTTAAAGGTCTGAAAGCTTTTTTCTTAATAGGACTAATTATACATTCCACGTTAAAAATCTTATCAAAAGTATTAGAAGAATAATATATACATATGTTATAAACTAAAGTTTAAAGTTCACATCGTGGTTGTTTATGTTTTCGTCATAACCATTAACGGTCCTGAAATACACTCGCCTGCTCGATTCAATATAAGATTTCATAAAATCAGATTTCAAACCATATATTTTTGAAACCATATATTGTCAGATGCGTGGTCGCGAGTAATAGAATTTATCTTTTACACAACCAGCATTGTCGGTCGTGCGTCTTACTCACTCTGCCTATTCTATACGAACATCATCGAAACTTCGAAAGTACATCGTATCAAGCGGATATCTGAATATATGGTTTTAATACAGCTCAATAAACGATTTAGCAATATTGAAGCAATATATGTATATTGAAACTTGTATATACGATTCAAATCACCCACTACTAGTATAAATAAATAAAACAAATGAAATAGCAATGGGGTCTTGGGAATTGGGTGGGGATGGGTACACAGGGATGCAAATATGATCAAATATTGCTCAAAAAATTTCGATATTTGAGTATCGATATTCAAAAGTGAAATATCGATATTTATGAACGATATATCGATATTTTTTCGAAATAACGACTGTGTACTGGGTAAGTTTTTTTCTTTTTTGTGGTGTATTTTTTCGAGAAAAACCTAAAACCGATCACCCGAAAAAAAGATTTTGATTTTTATCATTTTGATCTCCCAATTATCACTTCAGATTCGCGTTCATTGAATCGTCTGAAATCCTGCACACTCAACTTTTTTGTGGCCCCGCTGTAATTGTTTATTTATTCACGGTTTATAATTATACCTATATAAATAAACAAGTAATAAATAAATAAAAATAAATGAATTAGCGATGAGGATGGGTAATCGTAAACTGAAATTATAAAGAACGTTATGTGTTTGATATTATTATTGCTTTATTGTATAGTTCGATAAATTTTAATAAGCTCAATACGATTTACACATTACAATGTTAAGTAAGCGTCTAATAAAATGTGAAGCGTGAGACTTCATTTTAAGTAGAATCGTTTGTTCAAATATTCCAAATACGGAATTCTAGTACCTACGTATTTGGTAGAAGGATGAAAAGCATGTAACAAAAAGAGTATTAAAATACAAGATTTATTGATTGACGGCCGGTTCCTATATCTTACCGACCATTCATTTGCTACAAGTTAAAACTTGACATAAGCTCCATGCGCTTTTGTTTTTTTAGATATTATAGGTACCCTAGCTAGAGCAATGCTATGTATAGGCCTACTTTATTTCATTCAGGGTGATAAAATAACGCACAAGGACCTTGGTGTTGGTGGATCAATTATCTAATATTTTGGAAGAAAAATCTATATTTTTAAAGTTTAAAATTTAACAGATGTTTTTGATGATACTGGCATGTAGGTACGATGTGTTGGAATCGAGTACTAAGGGCGCAGCGGGAACTTATCAGGAGCAAACCGAAAAAATAATAGCCCTCCCTGGTCTGGCCATTCTTGCGCCCCCCAGAGTGTACGCCCAAGTGCCTGGGCACCGGTGGCACCGCCGTATTTACGGCACTACCTCATCGCTTCATTATAGCTTACAATTGGGCAAGTCCGCGACTACGCACAAAACCTCACCTCATGCGGTCAGTGTTGGTGAAAGGGACAATAATCATTCACGCTGTAGTCAGGCATTTAATTGCATCGGCCTCACTAATTTAGCGCGCCAAAGTATAAGATATGATGATAATTATTAATTATACATTTCTATGAAGATTCCTATATCTGGCGCGACCGTTCATTTCCATTATTATCTGTTAAAATTTGACATAAGCGCCATACACGTAATGTCAAAATTCAATCAATGGTAAGGTAAGTAGTGGTCCTTTTCTAAATTTTACCGAAAATTCATTTGCCATTAATATCGCTTATAATTTTTTTTTTAACAAAAATAATATCGCTTTCACACTAAAAGCCAAAATAAATATTTAACCGACTTCTTTCTACAACATCACGAAGTTGTCAAGTAAAACATAAAAATTACTATATTTTGTAAATTTGTTGTTTTTGTTGTCTTTTATACATATTTCTTACTTTTTAGTTGCGCAAATACTTCATTCAATAGCTTTAGAAATAATATATTAAGCACCCGTAGAAATTGTACAACTGGCACGCGTATACAAAGCCATCTCACTCTTCGGTATATATGCTCTTCAACAAGGGTTGCTCTCGATTTCCTTGCGATCCACAAATCAGATCCTGACTTGGAGACTATGGGACAATCTCGCGACTTAACAAAAACGGTTTAAAAATCGGTCCACAATTGACGGAAAAATCGCGTAATATGTCTACAAAAAAATTAAGCGCTTATAGAAATTGTAATACCTACTACACGCGTATACAAGCTTTTCCCAAGAATTTAGGCACACGGCGTTCTTTAATAAGGGTTATGTTCGATCACTCATCAAATCCTGACTTGGTGACCATGGGACTACCTCGGGAGTATACACTTACAAATAAAGAAAACAATTTGAAAATCGGTTTACAATCGACGGAGATATCGTTATACGAAGAAGTTGGTTGACAATTTTCGTGAGTTTCTTTAATTCCTTGGAATCCACTTATCAGATTCTGACATGCTGACCTTTCGATTAAAAGAAAAAAAATTGAAAATCGGTCCACAATTGACGGAGAAAACGAGTAACGAACATACAAAAAATAGAAAAAAACACACAGAATAATTGAGGACCTCCTCCTTTTTCAAGTCGGTTAAAAAGTTGACATAAGCTGCATACAAGTAGGTAATGTAAAAAGTCTACCAATGGTAAAGCATTGGTAGAATTAATTAATAATAAGATATAGGAACTGGCCGTAAGTGATGTGTTGTAATGTTGAAAATCAACTGCCAGACCTCCAGACCCAGCTCTTTCTGCGTGCACCATAACACAAACCAACTTGATTGACAATTTCTTTTTATCTTACCTCCCACCCATTTTAATATTTATAAACAAAATTCTTCTGTGCGTGTGTATGTAACTGAACTCCTCCTAAACGGCTAGGCGGATTTTGATGAAATTTTTTGTGTGTTCAGGTGGATTCGAGAAAGGTTTAGATTCACAATTGGACCCGGTAGGTAGCACTGAAATCGGTTTCTAAATTTTATTTCTTTAGGGCAGGACAACGTCTGCTGGGTACAGCTAGTATTATTATATAAAATTATTAGAGCTAGGCATGTTGCTGAAGAGTTTCTTGCACAGCTTCTTCTCTTCAAGCCACGGCAAGTTGCGAAGCGGTGGTAAATTAGATTAGGCTCCGATACAGTAAATAATAACCATAACAAAATTAAAACTAAATAAATAAAATGAACAATTTGGCGGTAGGCTTAATAAAACTTTAACAATACTCATCGACACTTGACATCTTTGTCTTCCATGATCACGGCTAATGTAAAGTGGCCGAAACGTCGGAATATTACATAAGTCATAGATTTAAATCATACCATAGTTGTATGTATAGTATAGTAGTTACAAAACTTACAAATACCATTCATTCATTGAATGGAAAATTAGCTTTATTTGTATGAAGTTTGTGTTAAATAAGAAACTGTAGTCTAGTTAGACAATTTAAATTAATATTAGCTGTTTGATGTCGTTTAAAACGTATTACTAATGTTACTCAGAGTAGTATCATTAGAAATATGTTGATTTGTGATGTTAAAATAAAGATAGAACTCTGGTATTAATGTTAGTGTTAGTTAGTGACTGTTTCACGCAGATGATGCGTTATTTGTGATTTGATATTGTTATTAATTATTAATGATGTTAACGTAATTAAGTAAATTAATTATCGTAATTAATAACGTAATTATGTTATAAAAAAGGGTACGGAACTCGAGTCCGTAGAATTGTAAAAAGAATTATGTTTACGTAAGTAAGTACGTAGTACGCCACAGTCGCTAACACTAACATTATCCCAAATAGAGTAGAGACATTAAACGTAACATCAAATTATTAAAAGTATTTAAAGGTGATTCAATTCTTTTCAAAAGAAATATTATTTGCACTTACGTAAGTCTGTAAATGTTACATGTATTTTATGTATGCTTACCCATTGTATCCTGTCGCATGCCCACTGCACTCATGTTGGCACTATGTCCCATTGAGAAACCTTGTGGCATTGGATATGAGCCACCCCCCATTTGGGATAGGGAGAATATGTCTTTTTGCAGTTCCTCGTAGCTGCCGTGATGCTAAAACAATATTGAATGTCGTAATACATATCTAATAATTAAAATAATATGATGTATGTGCTGTTTAACAACAACAATACTCCTTATTGTACACCAATATAAAAATAGTAGCATACTGTCTGGTTTTAAGATTATAACGTTTGTTATAATGGGCGGCCTTATTGCTTAAAGCAATATCTTCCAGCCAACCTTTAATTAATTTCAATCATAGTTTAAAGTTCCGTAAGCATTTGGGCAAAAACAGAACCCTTCATGTCTATCCGTCCGACCGTATACAGTCTGTCTTTGTATGTCATAAACATTATTAATGAAAATTACTGGGCCTTTATGGATGTTATGTCGGTAAAAATAACATTAGGCCTGTCTGTCAAACGTAATGTTTAATTGAGGGTTTAACTGTTTTTTCAGTATACCTACATAAACTACGTTCCACATAAGGCTCACAATGACCACGCTCACGACCGAGATTTTTCCCGTTCCACTAATTTGCGGGCGTTACAATAATAAATTCAAGCGGAACGGATTATGGAGCGTTGATGTCATATTAACGACGAAATACACAAATGTCATCGGTTAATGTATGGTTGATTTGAATATTGCGCCTTTATCAACGTATCGATAGAGAGGATTAATGCTTTGTGGTCAATGCTCACTTCGACCCACCTATTGACATGGGTTGTCGTGGACGCTGCGTGATCGAAAATTATGACGCATTAGTGACGTTTTCGCGGCGACCATAATGACCGTGGTTACTATGTGGAACGGCTGAAGGAGGGTTTTGAGTCACGAGTGGAACGTAGCCATAGTCGTGTAGGATATTTTTAGTTAAAATGTCAAAAACATAATGATGTTCATTAATGATATTTTTATTAATTCAACAGGTTGCGAAATATTTAACTCCAATAGTTCTTTGAAACTTCTTTATTTTGCGATTAACTTTTGAATTATGAAGTGGGAAACCATGAAAGTAATTGAGGGTTAAACAAAAATTTGTTTCGACAATATCCGTGGAGTAGTTTTTAAGATATGGGATATCTTCGATTAAATATTTTTTGATGATTTCATATTCAAATTGCAAATACTGTGAAACACGTACGACACGTACTTGGTCGCTTTTATTTATATATTCTATTTAATTTAGAAGTTATTAAAACGTAAAGGAGAGTAAAATTCAGCGGTCATATTGAACCGACGGGCGATAAATGGGTCGGCGACTGTGATGTTGATAGAAAATACATGCGTTGAGTTTGGACGACACGAAATATTTTTCATGAATATACTTTATGTTAATCGTACATTGCGTGGTTTTGTTTAATATCATTTAACACTTTAGTTAATGGGATAGTGGTTCGAGGAATTACGTTAGGATACCGAACTCGCCGCCTGCAATGCGGTCGCGATAACCGGTACTTTTTATTCTATTATTGCGAATAAAATTTATTTTTTATAATATAAAATGCATGATTAAAAAATATTTTTATTTGTATATAGCCGTGCTCTCCACGTCGTTCGCATAGAACTTGGTCTATATCGCTCTTCCCACCGAATAATATCGTAATTTTACAGGAATAATAAAAACAACTGTTTTTGTGTATATCTCCACGCGTACGCAATATACAATCCATAATACGTATTTATACAAAATTATACTCTCAATCACCCGAGTTTAATCGTACTTTTCATTTGTATTAAAGTTGTATTTTTACGGCATCCGCTAGTGTAAATAAGATAATTAAAGATATAAACATACTCGTAGTATTTTTTAATTTTTTAAATATTTTTGCTGTGTACTGTTTACAAAACTGAGACCGGAACTGCTATTACAATCGTGTAGGAATGGTCGTAAACTAGTGTAACAATGGCGCCCTAATGGTTAATTTTGTATGCTTTTGTATACAAATGCAACTGTTTTGGCACTTTTATAATAACAGAATCGGGCACCGGTTAAAAGTGCATTTTTAACTGTTTATTAAATTCTATTATAATGATATCGAGCACTTAAGAACTTGACGATTTACAGGCATGATTTAATAAACATAGAATTTGCATTATTTTCCGCGGTCGCCATCGGATCGCGCTCCACGCAATTGTGTTACCACGTAATCAGAGCGACTGATTAGCGACGTATGGTAATGAGCTGGCAAATTGCGGCGAAAACGCATACATGAATTGTTATTTGATTAAATTTAATATTATAACGTAGATCAGAGCCAGATTTAAAAGTAATGAAAACTTGGACCCTCGAAGTTTTTGCGAAGATCTCTCATTTCTAACATATTCTCCCAACTATTTGGGGTTGCACAGTATTTTTCTTCCATATTCCTTTATTCTGATAAACGTCCTCTGTGACAAATCACATCATCATGTCATCCTTCATAAAATTCATTCATCTCTTTTTTGGTTTACCTTTAAATTTGTACCCGAAAATTTTCTAGTTTAACATTCTTTTTGTCACGTGGCTTTCATTACCTAACCATTAGTTAACAACTAACACAGGGTTAAACTTCTACATACTTAACCCACCGATATGGAAAGGTTAAATCGCTAACACAGGTTTAGTGAAGTTTAATCTCAAGTATATGTTAGGTTTCTAGTGTTCGGTGTACAACTAGGGGCCCAATTCTGCTATTTCAATATCTTGGTATTGCGGAGATATTCAAAGTACAATCCCATTGCGATAGTGCCAAAAAATTCTATCCTTCTAAATCCGCAATAACTTCTCAATAGCGTCGCAGCCGAATAATATTAGAAAAAAATTGTTAGCACCATCAGCAGAAATGGCGTTAGCCGCGAGTTCGCGGTTTTCGCTTATAAATACTTATAAAGATAGAGTGGCGGGGCACAGGCACGCCATGCCATTGGAATTAGCAGAATACCGAAATCAGGCAAACCTACGATTGAGACGATAGTGTCTGGTGATTTTGACGCGGTAGTAATAGCAGAATTGGGCCCATGCTTAGTGTTCTTCTTTTTGCACTCATTTCTCACCTTATACATTCTTGCAACACCACACATCCATCTCAACATTTTCATCTCAATTGAGTAGAGGAAGACATTTCTTGGTCTATTACTTATGTCATTTATTTAGTTGCACATTACATTTGCAAAGATGTCGCGCTCGCGTAAATTAATATAAGTTATTACAGTTTTTTTACATATTTTTTTCGAAATTCTTATATATTATGTATATATATATGTATATATATATATATATATATATATATATATATATATATATATATATATATATATATACTATACAGACATATTATAGTATAATAAATTATACTTATTAGACTCTGTATATAATAAAGGCCGGAGAGTGTGTTAATAAGGAAGATTTTATTATATTTTTAAAGTTACACTGAAGAAGACTTTTAATAACAATATTATTTTTTATCATGTCTTTGTTGTATTAAAAGATTTGACGAAAATCCTATTGTTTTATATGGTTAAAAATATTGGTAAATATAAAAACATGAATGTTATTCTCTTAGAATGATTTTGAATTTTTTCTTTCTCTCTTTAGTTTGCAAGCTAAGCTAAGCTTTTTTGCCTTCCCCTAAATCTGACTTTGTTCAAATTGCTTACAAGTGGAGAAGGATCCCTCATTATAAGTTTATATAGCCTATTTGAATTTTCTATATCTATGCAAAACGGTGTTGGAGTTACTTTTGGTAGTAGGGTTGTATTCACACCAAGTGCTAAGTTATGGAGGGTATATTGAAAACCGTTCTAAATTGTTCTAGGTTATGTAATAAAAAAAAATGTAGGAAAAAAAGACTGCAAGAGTAATTAAAAAGCAAAAATAAATAGTTTCTATAACATCTTGAAGTCGGTGCATTTTGCAATATTCACGTTGTTTTTTATGTTTTACTTGACACCGACTTCAAGATGTTGCGGATTATCTTTTTTGTTACTTTTGAAGTCAGTTTCTTTTTGATAGAAAATGTGTATTTTTCATCTCAAGTTACGTAATTATATGTTGTCCAATAATAATCAAATTTATATGAAAATATCCTAAAGCTTCTACGCAAAAAATATCAAAATCGATTAAGAAACAAAAAGTTGAATACATTAAAAAACATGTACATGAAGAATTGAGAATCTCTTCCTCTTTTGAAGTCAGTTAAAAATAACGACTTTAACAATGCTGGATAAGGTGTGCGCAATACGCAAGTAAGTATAAAGTGATTAATTAAGCTTATCAAATATGTTTTATAGTATCTTACCTGTGGATACCGATTAATCGTATTCGGGTGTGGATACGGTTGGTATCCTCTGTAGCCTTGGATGTTCCTCATCATCCCATTGCAGCCCGGCAACACCGCTGGGGCGAGTGCTTTCTGAAGCTGTTTCTCCTGTTTACGGTATTTTGCACGGCGGTTTTGGAACCAGACCTGAAGGATATCAGAAATCATTTTATTAGTAACATTGGCAATATAATGTATAATTTAGATAAGTATACATAATTATGTCATAAGCTCGTCATATCTGTAAAAGGTGCGCCCCACCAGCCAACCCCTGCGCCGTAGAATGAGAGTGCTAAATTTTAGATCTATTGTCACACATACGATATACTACGAATCGAGTTTCTTTTTAAAATTAAAATCTTCATATTTAAAAAATATTTTCTGTATTTCAAGTTCGTTTTTTTATAGCGTGTTTTTTAGTTTCTTGGGTTTTTAAACTATAAATTTTATTTAATCAAAATTTACTTTATGTATAAATACATAAATTATAATAAGGAGTAAAGCGTGAAAATAAGAAAACAACGTGCAAAATCTCGTCGCTCTTAATCTGTGTGTTGTCAACGGGAATGGAAGCGTGCGTCGTTTGATATGGTGATTAGAGCTGATTAGAGGGAGAGGGCCCAACCCTCCGAGGAGGGCGGTCCTCCGCACGCACTCCCCATATAAATAAACCGATACACTCTATACCTAACTGTTACCAAAGCCACCCTATCTAAAATATATAGGTACCGGTACGTACGCGTTATTTAGTGTTTACAACGTTTCTCAAAGTTTTGTCTTACTTATATAATACCTACGTAAAAAGTAATAACCCTTTTTCGATCCTTGTAGGTACGCAAGTAAGAATTCACATGTTAATGTTCCATTGGTGTATTTATAACTAACAAAAAACAGCAGTTTTTGTTCTTTAGTCTGTTAAATATTCCAAATTAAATTAATATTTTAATAAACAAAATTAATATTTTAAATATGATGTCTTCTTGACATAATGATAATGACTAACAACTCTAAATAATTGACGGGTTGTTATTGATGAAATAAAATGATCCGGTACATTTATAATACATAATTATAATTGTCTGTTTAATATTTACAATGCCAAAACAATTAGTAATGTATGTACAATTAGATTAACGAGGATTAACGAGGAAATAAACTTTTTCACGACATTGATATTTTTATAATGACGTCACGTGTGTCTGGTGGCAATTATAATCTCATAAAATCTGGTCTCTGGGCCAGTGGGCGAAAAGGTTTGTTTCGCCACATAATGTTTTTTTAGTAACCCAATATTTTTTAAGTGAAATAGCTTAAACTTAGATAGTGAATGTATTCATAAATTGTATTTAGCAAAAACAAATCGTCTTCAAACTAGAAAGTAAAAAAACAAGTATTTTCTAAAACTTTTGCAATGTTGTTGTTTTTTTATGTTTTACTTGGAACTGACGTCAAGATGTTGTAGAAAATAATATTTTTTTGCCTTTGAGTTTGAGGTAGGTTTTGTTTTCGTTTCAAAATATCTACTTTTTAGTTGCTTGAATATCTTTAGAAATAATATTTTAAGCGCCTGTAGAAATTGTACTACTACCACACGTATACATATACAATGTATACAATGTTCCTTTTCGCAGGTGCTCGGCGCTCTTCAACAAGGGTTGCTCACGATTTCTCTGGGATCCAAATCCTTACTTGTTGACATTGGAACCACCTCAGGACTGTACTCTTTCGAATAAAGTATAAAATTTTGAAAATTGGTTGACAATTGACGGAAAAATAGCGTGATAAATACACTAAAAGACAGTCGAATTGAAGACCACTTCCTTTTGGATCTTTTTTCTTCCTTAAAACGTTTTATAATGACTTCAGTATAACCGACGCATGTTTCCGAGTGAAGATTTTGGACCTAGTCGGGGATGACCATGTCGATACCCGAACAAAGGCTGAGCGGTTTCGTCTTCAATAATGTTTAGGTCAGTCAACATTTTAGATTCAAGGTACAAATTTTACATTTCGATTACATCTATAGGTAGGTACTAATATTATAAATGCGAAAGTTTGGATCGATGTTTGTTGATCAATCACGCCAGAACGACTGAATAGATATGGATAAAATTTGGCACAGGGATAGATTATAGTCTGGAATAGCACACAGCCTACTTTTTTCCCGGAAAAAGGTACGGTGAGATAACGTTGACTATAATTTACATTAACGCGAGCTAAGCCGCAGGCGAAAGCTGGTTCAATTTATATCTGTAAATGATTTTAGTATGTTACGAATTAATTATTACATACATTTAAAACTATCAAAATATAATTAAATGAAAATTAAAACAAGTTTTACGATAAGGATTAAAATAAGAATTAAATGACCATTTTCGACCGCAATCACTCAATTTGAGAAACTCTGATTGTGCGTTTTGAAAGTATAGATGAAGGGAGGAAACGTAAATGGGATATTAGTTTTTTCGCAAAGCTACACAACATCCGCCCCACACCGCGCAAGCGTTATTATGAAAAACGAAGCAATTTCCTTGGCCTTTTAAAACACACGTCTTCCTTAAATTCTTTTACTCGACGTGGATTAACTTTTCGTATTGTTCTTATCGTTTCGCAAAGTTTTCAGGGGTTTAACAAATGTAAAGTATTTACGAATATTCTATATATAGAATACCTAATCTTCAAGTAACACCATGCGATAGTCGCACCTATAATTCTTCACCTTAGCTTTACCCAAATTGTAGGATTTATGCCAAATAACGGAGTTCTTGTGGCAACTCGAAAAGTCATATTTCACTAAACAGGGGAGATTTATTTGAAATTGTTATGTCTATATACCTACTACAATTATTGCCATTTAAATACATTTTATATTTTTTTTAGAAAATAACTACACTGCTTGGTAAAACTTCACGCTTCCAGTTCCTGCCAAAAACATCAATTGATATTCAACTGTTCAATATTTGGATATCACATTATACTTCAGTATAATGGAGAGCAACAGCAAGACTATTCAACGAGACACAACCGACTGTTTACTATTGCAACACTGGTGCGATGCAACACCGGCGCCACCTATCGACTTTTCTTCTCCTTCGATTTCTACATGTCTTACATTGTACAGTGCTCTCTCGTAATAAAACACATTTAATATCAAAAAGCAAGTATCATTGGAATTTCTTACAACACAAACCTACACCGACTACATTTTCAAAATGTTATCTGAATTATAATTATTAATCCAATAAATTAATATATGCACCAAAAAAATATTCATTCCTCCCTATTTTGCGAATAGCTTTTCCTTCAAGCGTCAAACGATATTCAAGTACTTATCTACTTTTTGTTCGAATTTCTTTATAAAAATATATCGTCCCCGTCTAATAGTAAAATTAAATAACTGATACTTTTCCAAATCTACTTTATTGCATTTTCTTGAAGCTGAAATTATTTCGCATTTGTTGTTCTATTTAAACTTTATAAATCTTGGACATTACTAGAAATAAATTCTATACATAATTTTATTTAAAAAATCGAGAAGCTTAAATCAGAGATTAGGGGCTATCCACAAATTACGTCATACGAATTTCATGATTTTTTGACCCCGTCCTTGTCACAAATGGTCACATTCGTGAGACTCCTCCCCCCTAGGGTGATATCACATAATTTGCAGTTTTACACCAAGAAATTATTACATTAAAACAGCAGTTATGTAATTAGTGCTATTTCCATTTAAAATATGTTTTAACAATTGAAACACTTCGCTCATACATTTTGGAGTTGGAATTGTTTTGAAGTTTTTCCTTAATAGTTCAAATATCGTGTTTTAAAGCTTAAATATATTATATTTTGAAATGTGACGTTACGAAATTTAGGACCCCTTGTCACACAATGTCACACTGTCGATCCCCCCCCCTTTAATGTGTGACGTAATTTATGGATGGACCCTTATGTTATGTGCAAACATAGTTTTCATTTGATAAACCATTGTGCCGTCTGCTGGCTTGCAATAAAAAAAGATAAAAAGATCTACGTTAAATTTATTTACGTTTCAAAAATTGTGGCCGTATTTATTTATTTACTTATGTCTTTTGACATAAGTAAATGTTTTAGAATAATAGTTAATAATATTTAATTTAGAAGATTTATATTCACATATAGGTCAAATTTTACGAGGAAATAAATTTTGTGATAAGATCATTCTTTACAAAAAGATGTCGATTTCGAAAGAAGATCAAACTAAAATGTAATAAGATAGCTTAAATATAATAACGTTGCTATATCTAATGGACAAACCCAACGAGTTATTCCAAGAAAACGGTCCCCTTTAAACTGGAAAGCACAGGGATCCAACAAAACATTTTCTTATTTCCAATTGTAGAATTCATTTGAGGGCAGAGACAATGTCGAGAGGCGCGCGGGGAGGATGAGCGGCTAACTTCGTTACGGATCCATTTGATGGGATTGCAATGCCTCAGGGGCCACCCAACCGCCCCCTGCCTACCCCAAACCCTCACCCAGCCGACAACGTTGTATTTTTATATCGAAATTTCCTCTAGAAGGAGGGAGCTCGTCTTTAACGTTTACATTCTTATGTAGCGTCGCCTAAACGTTAATAGCCTCCTACGGAGCGCGCGTGCACGAGTGTATCGTCTTTATATACCTACAATACAAAGATATATAGACACATATGAAGCCTACGCATATTTTACGTGCTTTTAACGTCGGTGACAACGTAAAAGTCTTCCCAGTAACGTTGTTACAAAATACCTTTCAGTTTCTTGCTAGAACACCGTCATTCATCGCACTTGAAAGGGCAATTGTCATCCCGACGGAGGGAAAGTGAATAAAATATCATATGAAATCTTGCATGACTTGATACTCTGATGTCATTATTGTTCCAAGTACTTTCAAGTTATAAGCTACTCTTTGTTCGTTGTGTTAACAAATCAAAACTTGAAGGTCTAAATTTTGCTTAGGCATTAAAAAACATAGTGCTATCTAATTGCTACTTAGAAAATTTGAAGAAATTATGTAATTCATGGTTTAGTGACTCTTCGTTTTCCAATGACGAACTTTTGTTACCGAACATGAAAATAATTTTTCTAGGGATATTGTAACAATTATCATAATTATGCTAACGGTTAAGAACAATACTGTGAGGAAAACTTTTCCTCAAGATGAATAATATGTATAAAGCCTGTAAACTCGCATTAAACCAGTTTGGTGGGCATGTGGTCCGTTTTCTTCAGTTCCATATAGCACACTTATGGTATCGAATACGCTACACAATCAAACATATAGATCAATATTTATAAACAAGAAATTAATAATTGGCTTACAACTTCACAAATGTACTTGTAATAATTTGTTCGCCAGAGCAAGTAGCCTAATATCACAGTCTGATATTATAATATTATTTATGTAGGAAATGCCTCCACTATCATTTATTGGGTACTTTTTAATCTTCTTGAATAATTAAATACCTATTATAGCACTCCGAGAAAATCGTGAAAGGAATTTCATTCCATAGCTTGTGCACATATGGTATGAAGTATTAGTAAATACAATGGATGAATGGTGAGTGTCCAAAAAGTGTGGATAATTTTACAATTGCTGATGAGTAGTATAGAATAAACGCCAATATAAACAGTACATCAGAACTGAGAGCACCCTCAATTACTATCTTCTAAGAGTAAAGAGCTCTACTATTCTACACTGTCTGTCACAACAGCATCATCGGCAATATGAACCACACGTCGCCTTGCTAAGGAGTCAAGAGAGCAGCTTACAAGTACTCTTAAAGTCCACACAAGTTATTACTAAAGCTAATAGAAGAAATCCATTACTTTTTTAATGATGTGAAAATATCATATCTCTCGAAAATAACTTATTAAAGTGATAGACGTAAAGAATTTATTATTAAAACATTTTATTAAAGTAATTATTTTGTAAATTATTTAATTATTACTATGACCATTTTGAACCGATTTGAATAAAATATAGGTACGAGTGAGAAATTAGGTGCTCCGGGGACAAATCAATATCGAGGCCTCCCGGGGGATTGAGCAATTTTAAAACTGAGATAAAGATCTCTCGCGAGTTGCTGGTACTGTAAGCATTTCGTATTCATACGGTCGAGGACGACAGATGGCGCTTTAATTCAATCTGCCTCCGGCCTACGCTCCAAATCGCATTATCCTCGCGCATCATTGATATTTCGACTATTTCGTCCAAGAACCGCTGCAGCGGCTGTATTCTGTAGTGGGCGCATTTTTGTCCTTTTTATAGTGTACATTGCGGGTGGTCCATTACTACCGATGCTTCTGGTTTTGAAAATAGTTGTTGTTATTCTTTTTAAATTTATGATTGGATACTAGGTATACTGGATATATTTATATAAATTATGTCGGAATGGTAATTTTTGTAGATATAAATAATGGATATACAGATAAAAGTTCCGCTGTTGTTTTTTTTACTGCTGGGCATCAGCAGATTGACTATGACCCATCTGATGGTAAATGGTAAACGTTGCTCGTGGACAACATCAGAGATATTACCAACGCGCTACAAATTTCAAAAGAAAACTTGTATACAAATAAAACTATTTGAACAAGTATCTCTACTTTTATGTATAAAAACAATTCTAATATTCGTTAATTATAAGGCGCTTACTACACCTGGGGTGATATTAGTATTAGTACATCACGCAGATACAGCCAAGATTTGAGATGCGATGGTACTCATATTCAATAATTAATTCGAATTTTGAACGTATCCATGATGACGAAAAAGATTCGAATGCGATGAAAACATTAGGACTACGTTCCATAAGGGACTCACAACGACCACGTTCACGACTGCGAGTTTTCCCGTTCCACTTGCTTGCGGACGTTACAATCATAAACTCTAGTAGAACGACTTATGGGGCGTTGATGTCATAAACAACGAAATACATAAATGCCATTGGTTGATTTGACAATCGCGCCTTTTTCAATGTCAAGAGATAGAGAGAATTAATGCTCTGTGGTCAATGCCCACTTCGACCCATCTCTTGACATAGGTTGTTGTGAGAGCTGTGTGATCGAAAATGATAACGGCATTAGTGTCGTTTTCACCACGACCATAACGACCGTGGTCGCCTTGTGGAACGGCAGACGGAGTATTTTGGGCGTTGTGAGATACTAAAGGAACGCACGCGTCCAACGCTAATCAATAAACAAATGACTCATCTTGAAAAATGAAATCCAATTTTCAAAACAAAATTAATTTGAAATTCGAATTGTTAGCCAAACAAAAAATACTTTGAGTTGAAATGGCCAGTACTGTAGAGCGGCAATTTTATAGGTAAAGAGCTATCATAACCCCTTTCGTGGTGTATAGGGCTAAGCACTGGCCCACCTATTATCTATACTTTACAGGACCGTACAAGTCTTGAATTCGATTCACGGTAGGGTAAGTTTAGTATACCAACTTACTGTTATATACTAATTATGTACTCTGGTCTGGCGTATTTGGTATTGAGCCCAGAATACAAGCGTAATTTATGATACATATTTTATTTTTCTGACACTGCAAAAGAGTATATTATATGTTTAATTTTTACATGTGGAACAGAGATAATCGGCCCGGGATATCATGGTCTTTCTTGCCGCCACAATGCCGGCAGATGGTCACGCCACGCTGCCTTGAATGATGTCTTACGGTGGGCACTTGCCACCGCTAACGTGCCGGCTTTATGAGAACCGAACGGTATTGCACGTGACGATGGTAGGCGTCCCGACGAAACGACTCTAATTCCCTGGCAACGTGGCAAGCCTTTGGTGTGGGATGCGACTTGCGTGGACACGTTGGCCGTATCCCATTTACCAAACACGTCTAGATCAGCCGGTACAGCGGCGGAAACAGCCGAATCACTCAAGCGGCGCAAGTATGCAACCCTCAGTGAGAGTTATATATTTGTGCCGTTTGCTGTCGAGACGCTTGGACCGTGGGGTCCTGAGGCCATGAGCCTCTACTAAAATTTATCGAAACGACTCATTGACTCTTTAGGTGATCAGAGGGCTGGTGCTTACCTCGGCCAACGGATCAATATGGCGATCCAGCGAGGAAATGTAGCCAGCCTTCTGGGCACCTTACCCATAGAAGACGGTGATCTGGGCTCAGTATTCTACTTATAGTATTGATAGACTATGAGTAGAATATAATACGAATAAGTTAAGTTTTCTTGCATTGTATTGTCTATATATAGTATTGCTATGTTATATATATATATAATTTAACTTATATATTATTACATATTATATACCTATAATTTACTATCGGGATTTACTTTTTCGCAAAATTTACTTGTGTGAGAAGATCCTGCACTTACATAAATATACTTACAAATGAACATACTATAAAATATGTGTTTGTGTGGTGATAAAAATAATAAGACCGACCTGTATCCTAGCTTCGTTTAGTTTCGTCGTTCTCGCTAGTTCTTCTCTACAATAAATATCAGGATAATGTGATTTTGCGAAAGCCGCTTCTAATTCTGCTAACTGTTCCTGTATACAAGATAACACGTTTTAAAATAAAAATTTTAACGTTAACTTCAAATGAAATACAAAATAATTAAAAAACAAAATAGTTCATAACATTAAAAGTTACAAGGTTAAGGATCTGTTTCACAATGTACATGTAAAGTACCCAGTAACTGTTTAACAAATAAATTATGTAACCACATAAAAGTTCTGGTTAGTCCTGATTACATTTCACCGTCATCTTACCTATAAATTTATTTGGCACACAACTACTTGCCACTTATTAGTTAGTAGGCTTGGCAACGTCGCATTTTATAGTTCCGTTTTACGTAATACATGTATTGGGAAACACATTGTGTTGTAAATACACGTGAAAATATGTTTTAATATACGTTTTATACAATTTTTAATACAGTCCATATAAATAAATAAACCTTAAAATATGTCATCCTTTAACTTTTTTATTGATCAAAACAGGATATATATTATTTTTCGCATTACTTGAACGGAACGTCAATCTGTCCAATAAACAAATCTGAAAGTTGAAACATAAACAAATGTGTGCAGTATCGGCGTACCGTTTTATTATTTCAGACTTTGTTTCATTACATAATATTCAAATATAATTAATAAATATACGTAATCTTCACTCTTTAGTAATTTAAAAGCTTATACTAAAATCTGATCATCCAAAGCTTGCATATAATTAATGCGTTGTCGAAACACAGGATTCCTTCGCGGTCCAGAAAATCATCTAATTCGTCTTTAATTACCATTGAACCTTCAAATATGTCCATTTTTCAAATATTCCTTCACAACAAACCAAACTTTTAAAAGTATATAAAATTATTCGAATCATAGCTGTCAACCATATGTTATGGCTGATAAGTAATTTATATGGTAATAGACTTGCTATTGGCCACTTGATCTGACATATGATTTACAGGGTACTTTATTTGTCAGTTAGTGCTATTTGTCAATTGTAAAACGCAAACGTTGTCTTTATTCGAAAAATAAGTTGGAAGTAGCTTATTGGGAACTTTATTTGGACTTTGTGAAACAGGCCCTAAGTATTTATTAGAAAAAAAGGAGCATTGGGTGAACGCAAAAAAACAAGAAATAAATGTTTTTAACAATCAATAAGTTTTATACAATTTTCATGTAGGAACCAAGAAAAATGTAAACTCGCTTTATTCAGCGTTGACTTAAAAACTATATGAAAATCAAATATGTATTGAATCGTTGTAAAAAAAAATTGTGCTGCTTAGTATTATATATTGCCGTTCGTATGAAAAGTGCAAATATTCATAAAAAATATAAGCACATATAAAAAAGGACCTCCTTCTTTTCGGAAGTCAGTTAAAAAACTAATAAAAAAGAAACATAATTTTACATCAAACATTTAAAAAACATAAAGCTATTTAACTTTTATTTTAAGTTAATATTTTGAAACATGTTTTTTTAGCAAACAAGGTTTGGTACTCAGTAATATTCTGCGTCGAAAGTTATTCTGATATATATAATAAACAAAATAGAAGATTAACCTGTGTAAACGTGGTTCTATGTCTCCGCCTTGCTGGCGTCGGACAGGACGCTGTGGTGGGTGTGTGTCCAGCATGTTGCGGACCCAGAGCTGGTGATAATGCTGAACTGCCTCCCGTAGCTCCACTGCTGCCTGTCCCACCAGGCTCAGGTTTTAATTTTTTAAACGCGCCTTCCGCTACAAGCGAAACATATAATTATAAAAATAATAAACAATATTACATTACCATAGTACCCCTTTCCTTTAGTTTGACGTTAGAGTTCCTTTAAAAATTGATCCTTACAAGCTATACTATAGGTTGGTGTGATAATACAATATGTGTTTTTATTAAATCAACGGATTGGATTCCTGAGTAGGAATGATGATACGGCTATAATTTTCATCAAAATCGGCCATTAAATTCCTTTGAGTATTTTTCATTGTACTTTCAGAAATTCATTCTGTACCAATATGAGCTCTAATGTGTGCGAAATTTAATATTTATATACCTAGTAATTTTTAAGATGATCGATTTTTATCTCATAGGTTGGGGAAAAAGTCTTTTCGCATATAGTATGTATGAACTTGTAATAAGATCTCTTTGACTATACCATTGGTATCTGGCTGGTTTTGGTATTATTAAAAAGTTTTAATTTTAAAGAAGACAATTCCAAATTCAAATTAGGAAAATGTGTGATTTTCATATGTTTTTCGTATTGTTAAAATGAGTGCATCTAATGAAGAAATTCGATACATTTTAAAATTTTACTACAAAAAGGTAAAAATGCAACACAAGCCGCGAAAAAAAATTGTGATGTTTATGGACCTAATACAGTATCTGTGAGAGTAGCGCAAATTTGGTTTAAGCGTTTTCAATCCGGAGATTTTGATATCAAAGATGCACGTCGCTCTGGTCGCCCTGTTACTGACAAAATTGATGCCATTTTTTAAAAAGTGGAGCGTGATCGGCATATTAGTAGTTACGATGTAGCTGGGGAGCTGGGAATTGACCACAAAACGGTTTTGGCGCATTTGAAAAAAGCTGGGTACACAAAAAAGCTCGATATTTGGGTGCCTCATGAGCTCACTGAATGAAACCTAATGAACCGTGTACTCATTTGTGATTCTTTATTATGACGTAATGAAACGGAACCATTTTTGAAGAAGCTGATAACTGGTGATGAAAAGTGGATCACGTACAACAAGAACGTGCGAAAAAGATCGTGGTTAAAGGCCGGTCAGGCTTCACAGATTGTGGCGAAACCCGGGTTAACTCGCAACAAGGTGATACTGTGTGTATGGTGGGATTGGAAGGGCATTATTCATTATGAGCTGTTACCGCCAGGCAGGACCATCGATTCTGAACTGTACTGCGAACAACTGATGAGATTAAAGCAAAAAGTTGAGAGAAAGCGGCCGGTATTATTCAACAGAAGGGGTGTGGTTTTTCACCATGATAACGCTAGACTTCACACATCTTTAGCCACTCAGCAAAAATTACGAGAGTTTGGCTGGGAGATGTTAATGCATCCGCCGTATAGTGCTGACCTTGCACCTTCAGATTTTCACCTGTTTCGGTCTCTGCAGAATTCCTTAGGCAGTGTCAGGTTAACATCACGAGAGGACTGCCAAAACCACTTGTCGCAGTTTTTTGATCAGAAGCCCCAAAATTTTTATAGCAATGGGATCACGTCCCTACCTACAAAATGGCAAAAAGTTATCCAACAAAATGGCACCTACATACTTTAGTCAAATGTAAATAAACTTTATAAAAAAAACTTTTGAATTTTTATATAAAATGCGAAGAAACTTTTTCTCCAACCTAATATATAGTTCCTCCTCTCAGTTACCTAATTCTAGAGAGAGAAACCGGAGTGAGAACTATGAACTTTTACATTAGATACTGGAACCCTAGAAATATTCATAACATATTGTTGCAAACCGATAATAAACTGGAATTTAAATTATCTGTAACACTTTTTTTGATTATCTTAATTGTTCAATTTCGTTGTTCTCGGTAACTCTGTAAAGTAACCATCTATTTTGTTAATCGCTAATCCCTCCCTCTCTTTGCATTATGGCCGGGCCGCGAGTAAGACATGAACTGTTTGTATTGTTTAAATTAGCCGCAACTTCTTAGAAGCTAAGATGTTTCGGATCAAGCTTACAAGTCCGTGAATTCCAGTGGATTGTGTTTATGTTGCCATGAAGGTACATGCCTATATATGAAGTCGGCCCGAATTAAACATGTTTAGTTGAGTTTCAACTGCAACCGAGTAGTTGCTAAGTGTACATTCGGAACTGGAATCTCATATTGACGGACTTACGCTTTTAATATGTTACAATATTCTGTCTCACGCTATGGACTTATTGTATTCGATTGTATTTGCAAGAACTGTAAATGACCTGTGTGTACTTCTAATTAAATTTGTGATAGTTCCAACGGTATTTTAAATTCATATCCCAGATATTCGTAATAATATATATCACAAACTGAATTCAACACAAATGCGTCGAGCCCTCACACTTAAGGAATAAAATTAACTTCTTAAACCCACGACCACAGAGGATAAGTAGAATAATGTTCCTCAATCTGTAATCACGTCTACATCTCTTTCAGTCAAAGAAACAGAGGGCTTCTTATTTGCATAGCGGGTGCGAATCGACCCCTGGGCCAGCCCACTTTACGCTTGCCGTAGGTCAAGTTCAGTGCTCGTAATTGTAATTGCGTTGCTTTAACTAACGTTGTTAACCTAGTAATGACTTAACGAATTCTGTGGCACGATCTCCTCTGTGCCAGGAAAAGGATCGTTTTGATTACAAAACTGGAAAATTTCCAGAAAAGTTCTAGTTAATTAATAAAAACCGTAGTAGCTTGGTGGCTAAGGCACTTGCGTCTTAAGTTTGCGTTTTAAATGTCACGAGTTCGAATTCTGTACGGGAACCGTGCAATCATTTAGAGTACAAATGAAACATTTATAAAATCGTCATTTCAATCCGCTAGCCTGTCTGTTTGTCATGGACATATTTCTCAAAGACGACTAGATGCACATAAATATATGTATGGATGAGATTGGTAGAAGGATCTAGTCTAGCCGTTATACAGCAGCGTGTGGAAATTGTAAAAACACTGTTTCCACACGCTACTTAACACTTAAGAAAAAACTATATAGTAGAAATAGTGAAAAAAAAAACTAAAAATGACGGATGTCTGCTGCACATGTCATTATAATCAATATAGTAATCAATTTTTACATAGACCTTAAATAGACTCTTAATATATTCAATGTACTCTGTGAAATAGACTTTAGATAATAACAGTTCTTAATAGTCGCTGGGCTCGGGCCTTCCAATTTTTAGGGGAAAGGATAGTATATTTGCGACGTTTGTCCAGGGCGGCTTGGCAGGTTAGACACATTAGTTATTGGATCATGATGTTTTTCTTGAACATCGTCAGCACGGAGTAATTGTAACAATATGCATATGATGTAGTTCAAAATCTACCTAAGAGGTGCATGCTTTCCAGGCAGGATACGAACCCGTGTCATTTGACACGCGAGTTCAGGGCACAAGTGTAAAAACCACTGAGCGACCACTTCTTCCAAATAAATGTATTCTTCGCTACATTGAAACCAAACAGTTTGCTGTAACTAACTATTAAAGTATCTTAGAACTAAGTTAATGTCTTTGAATGATTTAAATTAAGGCCCTTTATATATATTACGATACTCGCAAGAGACGATAATTCAGTCGCGTGCCAATAGAATACATATTCGCTACTCGAGATTCGGACTTTAGGCTACTAAAAATAAACACACCACTAGGACTTCTTTAATTATGTCGAGTGATTCAAGTGATGAAAAATCTCATGCAGCGTATTTATTACAGAAATACGAAATAGAAACATAAGAAAATACTGGACTAAACCTTACATTACCAGAAACATAAATTGTAGAGCTTTTGTTGCTGCAAGAGAACAACAACAAGACGATAGAATTGTTTTATCATTTTACCCAATGTCAAATCTTATGAGCATCTTGTTGCTGATCCGCCGCCATTTTGCGACATTCAGGAGACGCAACGCGTGCTCGAATGATACAGCGGGTATCCCGAAACTAATAGCAGACGCCTAGGATACCCGTAGCTAAGTGTGCGAATCACCATACAAATGTATGTGGGATACTCCTCGGTGACTCATCTTCGAGACTCGCGTAGGATACTAGTCGTCTGTAAGTATCGTAATGTAAGAAGGGCCCAACTGTAACCAGACTTCAATCAATAAAGTAGACCATAATTCTGCATGTTTTGACTGTAGCAAAACAACCACTGCCACGAAATGCTTCGGATGTAAGCTCGTTAATCTGAAAAATTTTCATATTGGCGACATAATCACTTTACCTTCGGTTTCTGTGCGCTTCTGAATTAAGGGGGGAGATTTTAAAAGCGCCGTCGGAGGTCGGTTTGGTAAGTATTCATGCATTCCCTTTGACGGTGTTCCAAGCTACTTACTAATTACCATGAAGCTAAGTGTTTGCGTCCGCGGTAAACGGGCCTTTTAACGTTTAAAAGGTTGCCTTTTTTTAGTCGTTTCCATGTTTTAGGGGCTTTGATGGCGAATATATTGGTTTCGCTTTATACCTGACATTTTTCCGAAATGCGATTAAAGCCAGTAGTAGGAATTTTTCAAACGTTTTAATAGAGATAGCAAAATAGCTAGTGACCGCTATGTAGTCTACTATTCATATATATATACACACACACATACATATATATATATTGCTATATAGCAATAACTAAGCTAAAGTATGTGTCTGTGATTTCAAATAATCGGCTTTTTATGAGTCTTTAAGAAAATTGAAAATGATTGAAAATTATTTTATTTATCTACAGAATAATTTACGATTTTAGCATGTACTATGTCTGGCAAGGCTTATTGTTCTGTTTGTCTTATATCTATATGATAAATACAATTTATTATCAAATTCTATTGAATTTAATATTGGTGGTGCACGTCCAGTTATGTCCAGTTGACCGCAAAGACAGTCGTTGCAAACTCATAGAATGATGCTCTTATATCTTTGTTTGTTTTGCGAAAATGGTTCATTTAGTATAACTATGTTACAGGCATTCAATTAAGCAGTACACAATTTACTAATTATTGTAATTACCTACAAATTATACCAACTTTGATTATTGACAGCCATACTTTTCGTAAGCAAAAAATTACACGTTAAATCCATAACATGGCCATTATC
The DNA here is from genome assembly GCA_039645545.1 of Dendrolimus houi. NCBI lineage: Eukaryota > Metazoa > Arthropoda > Insecta > Lepidoptera > Lasiocampidae > Dendrolimus > Dendrolimus houi. Next base: position 15,883,452 of record CM077132.1, read on the forward strand.
TATTTGTTCTTTAAATTGTGTTTGGAATGCATTTACACTGCAAATGTTAATCTAAATCGCATAAAAATTAATATGGAGTTACTGGTCAAAACGACTTGTAGTTAAAGAAAATGTTCCTTGGTAAAAATTATACTCACAGATTTAACTAGCTGTTCGCATTTGGTTCGCATGGGATTTTCTCGCTTATTTTATTTTTATGTAGGTAGGTATTTTTGCAACAGGGTAATTTATTCTCATAAAACTTTAACAGCAATAACACGTTGCGAAGCGGTGTACATAGGCTAGGAAGTAAAATTAAATTTTAACTTCTATGTATGACCTTCAAAAAGTGTTCTCCGGTGGAACTTATGTTGAATTAAAACTTTTGAATTTGAATTTTAAGTTTTGTACAATTTCCTATTAAAAAGAATTACAAATACAAATAATATATAAGTCCCAAATCGCTGTCGGTTGGGAACGTGCCCAAAACGCTGGCCGCATTTCCGCGCAGGAAGGCAACTTCGATGTGTTTTTTTTTTTTGAGGCCTGGTAAATGCATTTCGCACACTACCGGGTCCTTTACTAAGGATTAGACCAAAGCGACGAGAGGTGTCACCACGAATGGCGCACCAGAGTCACATCGCCAGCTTGTGTGGAGACTCGAAGAACTCAATACTCCACTAAAACCACCCTCCTCCCATGTGCCTTGCGCTGTGGTAGGAAGAGCGTGAGACTTAGAACGTAGTTACGCCCACGCTGATCTTAGCGCATCAGTGCTTGAGAACGCCTCGGGACAGGCAAACTCACTTCATCAACAGGGGTGAAGAATCCTCTGCTCCCTAGATGCTAGAGGGCCCCTGCAGTGGTATTTACGGGGGTAGATTTTGCGCATATCTGCGCCTCCGGGACCCCGACTGACGTCGGTACCCGCGAGACGCATGCGCGCCTCTCTCCCGTTCTCGTTCCGCGGCCTTCTTTTTGAGACATGACAGCTTCGCAGAAATTGGCCGCACCCACCCAATGATCGTCGCTATGCAGCATGGCTTGCACCAAGCTGCCCAGCGAATCGATCGGACCTACGAGGGTCTCGAGTTCACATCTCTGCGGTGCCCATGCTGCGCAGTCGACCAGCGTATGAAACGCAGTGTCTAATGCGCCACATTGGCGACACTCAGAGGAAGGCAGGCAGCCCGCGATATGATTCAGATACTTATCGAAGCAAACTCTGATGTGTTGCCCCAAGTACAGGCCAGCCTTTTGGTCACGTGAGACTTCTATTAAACGCGATGATAGATCTTGATAAAACCGATAGGCTTCGGGACCCCATTGCCCTAGAGTTTCGACATCGAACGCCATAAATATGTATCCATTGCCAATAGATGTATATTTGCGGCAGTTGCGCCAACTAACACGGCCGTGTGTGGAAAAGGTATATAAGTTAGTTTTGGATTTTGCATGATATCGAAATTGAAATATACACGAAAATGTAACGCACAATACGCTATTAAGTATAAAAACTCATAAAAAAAGAAAAATAATATGTTTATAATATCACTAAAAAAATAATTGAATTCCGCTAAATTGTTTCGGAGTGAATTCGAGACCACGGATCATCTCCAACCTCCTAGGAGGTGATCCATGTTCGAGACAAATCGATACTCAGAAATATACTCGAAAACGGTTGCACTTAAATGTATATATATTTATATTAAACAAAAGGCTGCGCAAGGTCGCCGGCGGGGACTGGATGAGGAAGATGGGAGACCAGGATATGTGGCGCAAATTTGGGGAGTCCTACGTCCAGAAGTGGACAGGGCTGCCTGAAGAAGAAACGCAGAAGTAATAAACACCTGGTCCGTTGTATATTACCCATAACACAAGCGTAGCTTGCTTAATTTGGGAATACACAATATGTGTGTTTGTATGCCGATTATTATTATTATTACTGTAACTATCCGCTACAAAGACAAACTAAGCAACCACATAAATCAATTGGCTGTAGCCCTCACTGATACTAGCCAATCTGTGAAACGATTGAAACGATACCATATCGGCGAGCTACAAGGTTTATTAAGTGATGTCCTTTAATGTAAGAACTAATCTCTGCAATCACATCTTCTCATATCACTTCTGCTTAAAGTGTTGCCACTGATCACAGGAAGCAAAAAAATAATATAAAAAAACATTAAACACAGATTACTTCAGTTATGCTTATTTATTGGTATGACTATGAAGGTGAGAAAGGATAAGTGTCTTATACACTTGAGTCAATGGAGATTATTTGTGTGTACAAAGTAACATTTGTGCAGGGGCGTAACAGAGATTCAATGTAACATGTCATCAAGGGGTCGTAATCCCCTAATTATGACGATTGACATAAAAGCACCATCTGTGGCGGCCGAGAGGTGTCGGGTGACTGCGCCAGAAGTGTCGCCGACACTATGCTCCCTGAAAATTGATTCTGAGGGATGATATTTGTTTTTGATATGAAGTGTTTACGAAGAATTTTATTTTGGTACTCCGAATATGCTGCAATGGTAATTTAGTAAAATATTACCTATTCAATAACTATTAAAAACTTAATACATAATGTATGTTTTTGGTGATATGTGTTGGCAATAATTTCAATTACACATTTGACGGCCTCTGTGGTTAAGCGAGCTAAGCCGTTGCCGGCCTACCTCACTGCAACGCAGAGGCTCCGGGTTCGATTCCTGGTATAGTAAATTTAGGAAACGAATTTTCTCCGTTATTTACTATGGTCTGGGTGTCTGGGATCGGCCCCAGAGTGGTACGTTGTATATTACCCATAACACAAGCGTAACTTGCTTAATTTGGGGATATACAATATGTGTTTGTCTGTGTATATTACCCATAACACAAGCGTAACTTGCTTAATTTGGGGATATACAATATGTGTTTGTCTGCCGATTATTAATATTATTACATTGGATAAAATTGTAGTTCATGATTATTTATTGATCTAGCCATGAACTATCTTTGAAAAGCGTCGCATTGTTCGTAGAATCTTATACTAATATATAAAGTTGAAGAGTTTGTTTGATTGAACTCGCTAATCTCAGGAACTACTGGCTGATTTGAAAAATTCTTTCAGTGTTAGATAGCCCATTTATCGAGAAAGGCTATAGGCTATATATCATCACGCTAAGACCAATAGGAGCGGAGTACCAATGAAGAATGTTTCAAAATCAGGGGGTTTTGAAAACAAATTCCACGCGGATGACTTCGCGGGCACAGGTACAGCTAGTATAGATATCAAATGGGCAGACGGTGACTAGCCATTACATGGGCCTCTAAAACGCTTTAAAATAACAGTCAAGGTGAAACATGGGTATGAGTGGCTGAAGGATGTATAGAGATGTGCTGCAGTTGCACCTGGGGCGCAATTCTGCAATTTCAATATCTTTTCATTTCGAAGATATTTAAAGTCCGATTCCATTGCGGTAACGCATACAAAAGAGGCTTCTGTAGCATCTTTCTTTTGTTGAGTACAAGGTAAATAAGAAAGCATCACACTAGGAAAAATTAATTTATTTCAAAATCGATTCCTTGGAGACAGGTATAATTATATTACATGCTGTGTTTGCTTATTAGTTGTTTCATATAATATAGATTCCCCTCAATTGTTAAGACAATTCCGCCTAAGAGCCCCGTGGAAACCTCCGGGACAACCCTAAGCCCCTCTCTTTCCTCCATTAAGAACAACAGTACTAGGTGCTAACTCCCCTATTTCTAGAATGTATAGAATTCTCAATAACAGCAGTGATGTTACGGATATTTACTTTGACTCCAAAAATTAGTTTGATAAAAATATTCGTTTAGCCCAAAAATTTATTAATTTAACTTAGGCTGACGGACAGACAAATTTCAATATTATACTTACACTTTTTTTGTTATAACAACGAAGAAATTAAATTACAAGCTGTTCACCCATAAGGAGTTTTTACATCGCATTGTAAAACGTAATCATAAGTCCAATAATTGACCAAATGTAAAAAACTTTGGGTGATCCTTTATTAAATAAATAAATATCATATATTTGTATTCCAGTAATACCACAATATCTTTTCGATATAATCGCGGTGGAATAATAGTAAAAAAAAATGGTATTACTATTAGCAGAAATGGTGTTAGCTGTAACGAATATTGTAAAGCTACTAAAATTTTAAACATTTATTTCGCGAGTTATGGTTAATGAATATTTGCAAAGATAAAGTGGCGTGCCAGTGGCACGCCACTGGAATTAACAGAATACCAAAATCAGACAAATATACGATTGAGACGATAGTGTCCGGCGATTTTGACGACATAATAACAGCAGAATTGGGCCCCAGGTCTACTACTCCTGTGGCGCAATCTACTCATGTAGAGTTTTCGAGCTCTTCAGATTTAAATTTATCACTAGACGGTTGCCCTAGTATTCCATAGTTTCCAGGTTACCTAACTAGTCCACTTCAAATGTTCGCAGTTGAAAATCATTACAAAGTTGTAAATTATTTATAGGGCACTCGATGAAAGGGCCGTGGGCCTCCTCCGGCGCCCGACGGGGTGCTTTGCCCTCCGGGCGGTGTCCATATGTTGTCGTATGCCACTAATAGATTTATAATCGGCGCAAATGCCGCAAATCCGTCCGATTGTGATCTTTGTTTGATTTTTCGCATTACTTACACGTCAGAAGTCAGAGGCTTGGGTAATGAATTTACTTTTAAATCGCCTATCTATCATCATCATCATCCAAGTTCGTCCAATTTATTCTTCTGTTTTAATTTCATATTCATCACTTCATTAAAAAACTGCTTAGCAAAACATGATCTTTTAAGTTTCGCCAAGGCTATGCGCGTACTAGAAAGCGCCGCTGTTATATGTGGGAATTTTCCCGGTAACACGTGACTTTCCTGAAGGGCGTCCCGTGTATAACAACCGCGGCCAGCGTGATGGGAATCGACGGCCGGGAATAGACCGTCGATTTCCATACAAGGGGACGATGGAAATGAAAACAATTAGAGCCAAGACTTCTTCTCTTTAATTCTCCTTTTCAGGGAGTCAGGTAACGTATATAACACCATATGAATACTTAATTAATTATGAATTTAAAAACTAAGACAGGGAAGACTACCAGGTCTTAAACCCTGGTCACCTGCTCTGAAACCAACGGACTACCGTTGTGGAGAATTATCAAAAGGCGTGGGAGATCTAGACTGGTTCCTAACTTGTGAAATATACCGTGTAAGTTAAATCGTAAATATTTAAATAACGTTGATGAAGTTTCAATTAAGTTGTTTTATCTGGGCGCCATCCCGTCCACGTGTCACGGGAAGTATCTGCCCCGACGCTATTGCAGGCGGCTCCGACTGTCGAGGCTTTCGTCAGCCAGTCGCCGGGCGTCGGAAGCACGTGGAAAACGTAGTAGGAAGATGTGGTGTCGAATGTGTTTAAAAGGGTCGACTCGACTGCTGGCCGACCACGTAGGTTATGAAAGGTTGTTCTCGTCCGAACTTGACCAACCAGAACTGAGACATTACGTCTAATAAACCTATGAACAAATTAGAACATAGTAAACTGGCGTGGCTTAGACCGGCCCCACCGCCATGATCGGAAATTATAGAATTCTATAGAAGCACGCGCACCAAGGAACTAATTCCGCATCGGATTTACATTCAGTTGAGTAATTTTTTTTCCGCTAAATCTGGTAAAACCCACATGTAAAAATCTACAGAAGCATGCGCTCTACAGAATTAATTCCGCACCGTATTTAAATCCCGTAACTTGTTACATATTTGAAAAAGTGATATAATCTTGATAATTTGTCGACCATGTGTAAAATAAGGGTGTTAAAGTGCGGGTTTAGGCAGGTGCGTATCGCACGCGACCGCCACGCGTCGGGTGTTGCAAGTTTTTTGTATTTATTCCGATATATAAAATAAGCGGTCTTTTGTAAGTTCACTAATGTTTGCCTTTCATCTATTGAAGCATTAAATGCATTGGATATGAATGAGCGAAAGATAAACTTTAAGGTATATATAGATATTATCCTACTGTTGAAGATGATCACCAGTTTCAAAATTTAGTTTAATTAACGATTACATTTATCCACTATCTGTACTCCAAGATGCAGCACGCTTATCTAGAAAATACCTATTCTCACGAAACTTTATGACACCCGGATCGTACTTTTCAGAAAAACGGGCACTGTTAATGGATTCAACACCTCTGCCGTATGCAGAAGGAACGTGGAGGAGAAATGTTTCGTTCGCACTGGTGGTGTTTCTAATGTGAATCAATGGCGTAGAAAAAAGTAAAAGTAGATTCTCACTAAAACCTGTATTTTATTAGGGTAGATGATTATAGCAAATAAAGTTCAGAACTTGATGAACATTTTTGAGCTGGTGATATTTAAAAGTAAATACCTAAGGTTGTAATACGGCTGGCAACGCTTGGAGAGAGGTACAAGTGCGCATGCGTCTCGCGGGCGCCGACGTCAGTCGGGGGCCCATGATCTCTATATGCGCATGATCTCTCTCCCTGAAATACCGCTGCAGGGGCCCTCTAGCATCTAGGGAGCGGAGGAGTCTTCACCCCTGTTGACGAAGTGAGTTTGCTCTGATTCCCGGGGCACTCTCAGGCACTTTTGCGCTAGGATCAGCGTGGGCGTAACTACGTTCTAAGTCTCATGCCTTTCCTACCATAAGCACGGGGCACATGAGAGGAGGGTGGTTTAGTGGGGTATTAGCCCTTGGGCATTTGTCCATTGGTTCGAGTCTCCACACAAGCCGGGCGGTTGTTGTTTGGATTGCCCTCAGTGGAATGCCTCCATGATCGACAACGGTCTAATCCCTAGCAAAGGACCCGGTATGTGCGAAATGCATTTCCCCCGCCTGGAAAAAAAAATAACGGCTGGCAACGCTTTGGCTTCGTTCTTGGCGTTGCAAACGTTTATAAGCGACGTTAACCACTTCCCATGACCTGAGCCGTCTGCCTGTTTGCCAGCTTTGCAATAAAATATACCTACTTTGAAAATATGAGATGGAATAAAGTTATGAGTTTCGAAGCCGATAATCTACAATTTAAATTAAGCCATATTATGAAACATAAATACCTGCCCCCAGATAGAGAACCTACATGTTTGGTGTACCAAGGCCTCAATCTTTTTATTTTCTCAATTTTGGAAAACAGTTATATAAAACTAGCTGACCCGGCAAACTTCGTAACGCTATATTTTCTGAATTCCTAAAAGACTTTGTTTCATGACACAAACACAAAATCACCAAAATCGGTCCAGGTGATTAGGAGGATTCTAGAACCCGATCTCAGCGCCACCTACCGGTTCCAATTGTGAATCTAAACCATCCAGGAACCCACTCAAACACACAAAAACAAAATCACCAGAATCGGTCCAGGTGATTAGGAGGATTCTACAACCCGATCTCAGCGCCACCTATCGGGTCTAATTGCGAATCTAAACCATCCGGGAACCCACTCAAACACACAAAAACAAAATCACCAAAATCGCTCCTGGTGATTAGAAGGATTCTAGAACCCGATCTCAGCGCCACCCACCGGTTCCAATTGTGAATCTAAACCATCCCGGGACCCATTCAAACACACAAAACAAATATCATCAAAATCGGTTCTCAAGTTATGCTCGTACACACATATCTACGATTCATTTTTATATATAAGATCGTTTAAAGGAAGACAATAATGTTAATAGTACATTGTTACACAAAGGATGCAAGTGACCTATTTAGGGCATGACATTGCTTGGCGCACGAGCGTAGCGAGAACGCTAATAGTTCGAGTGCCTAAATAGGTCTATCACCAGAGATAGAGTCTACTACTCTGCTTTTCATTTAGAATATGAGGAAAGTAAATTAAAACTGATTAGTTAACGAAACAACTACTATAATGAAATCAGACGGTAAGTCCATATCTAAATTTGAACTCATTAAATACGTCACATATGATACGTCAAGTAAACTTTTTTTATGGCATTATACCAGCCAGTATTTTTTGTCATTAAGAATAGTAAATGTTTAGCTCAAATTTATGTAAATTAAATAATAATTTTGTGAAAAGTAATTAATAAGTATATAAAATCATGTTACAAACATTTAGTTTACAAGATCTAACAGTGGCTGTATAAAAAGTAAGGACATTTTTCGCATAGTTTAAATTTTTTTTGACATCAGTTAAAATCGTTTCTCAGGGACGACGAAATGGTCTATTTTAATCCCTGTTATCAGGTAACTTCAAGCGTACTTTCCGAGACCTTGGAATGAGTTATAGCAACGCTCAAGCCACACCGTTGGAAAACGTTTCGGTAAACTTCAACCTCTCATTTCACCTCTCCTTCCCCTTGGTTTTACTGATATCGCAACTTCCAAATATTGTTACTTCGATTATAATCCGTCTCCGATTAGGTCATGTCTGCTCCCGTTTTCCTGACTAAACCCAGAATTTGTGATAACTCCCTATGTGAGTTTGGTTTAGGTGAAAGTTCTGTTGAGCACAGCTTTTTACTCTTCTAAATTCATTACTTTTTTGTATGATATCCTACCTCCTGATCCTCGTCCTGTTAATGTCAATTATCTCTTAGCTTTATCTGGCAAGTTTTCCGCATATATTTTATGTAAATTTTTAGATATTAATAAAATAGTTTTGTAAGGTAATTTGTTCTATAGCTTTGTAGTTAGTATAATATAAATATTTATAATATTGTTACAACCTAGGCGCCGACAAAGACAAATTCCACGTACAGATTTGAAGAAGCACATTTATTACCCGTCGGCATTTGAACTAATAACTAATAACATTGAAACTCTTATAATTCTTTTATGATCGTCTTTTTTGTTTAGTTATTTATTGGCATACGTTTCTAGAGAACAGCCTATTGTTGTATTGTAATCATTAGACTACTGTTACGGCTTTTAAAATACAAGCCGATTCTAGAAAATTTGGTCCACGTGGCCGGGCGGGGGGCACATTGCACTTGTGTAGGATAAAACGATGGCCTGATTGAGGGAGGGGGGCAGTCGAGCGAGAACAACGATCAAAGCGAGAAGTGTGTACTACAATTGGGAATCTAATAGTGACGGACTTTGCGCTTTTTATTGAATTACAACCTTCTGCATTACGTTTGGACTTGTTGTGTTCGGTTATATTTGTACCTGTGTTATACGTGTTTGTATGGTTCTAATAAACTCTATAATAATTCCAACGGCATTTTAATTCGAGTCTCGCAACTCGTAACAATATTTAATAATGTGTTACGACCGATAAATAGTTTGTGCATCCATAAATACATACAAGTATTATTATAAAATACTGTATTATAAATAGTATATATTGTGTTATCTATAATATATTACAAAATTCTAAACATGCCATGTCTGTACATTAAAGCTATTAAAAAAAATCAACTGGAATAGACTATATAAACTATGAAGAAGACGATGCATTTCTTTAGTTATGTTGTCTGTTTGATCGGGATTCATATAAAAACTACGGGGCCAATTTCGATGTGTTTTTCGCTGATCAACAGCTAATTCTTAAACTTAAACTCTGCGCTACTTTTATCTCGGAAATCCGCGGGATTTTTTCTCGGAATGTTTTAAAATGGCGAGATTAGAAAAAAAATTATTCCAATGTGATTTTTTTTAGTGATCGATAGCAAATTTATTGTAATAAGATGTGTAATATTTTTTATCCTGGGAAGCCGGCGGAAATTTTCCTGGGAGCGGTTTGTTCGGGTGCATAAAAATTAGCTTATATAGCCGACACAGTTTCCAGTAAAACGATAACTTACATTATTTTTTAAACGCTGTAATACTGTGTGTCCCGGGAATCTCGCGGTAATTTCAAGTCAAGTATGGACATATCGCGGGTATATCCTAGTATTTATATATTTAACTTCAAATTTTCAGAAAACAATGTATATAAAATAAAATAAAATATATATAAATTACGGGACAAATTGTTAATTTTTTTTTTCATTTCCACTTGCCTCTTTATACTTTAACATTGGCAAAATCAGTGCTATTGGCATTGAAGTCAAATATTTTTTTAAAAGTAGTTTCCGATGATCAGAAATGAAAACGCTATTAAATATACATGTAGCTGGGATTAACTATGATATCGTATCAATCATGTCACGTATCATCCATAAGATATTAAATAAGTATCAAAGCAATTTAACAACGCTGATATTATAAATTACCCATTAATTGACAGGTCGATTAATTGAGATCACGCTCTGTATTGTTTTAATGCAGAGTGAGATGTTACTTTCGTGGAATAGGAAGTGGTGATAAATAATTAAACGTGGAAATGAAGTCCATAATTTTAATTTTTGTAGTTTATTCTATTCAAGGTAAGGTTCATTATTATTAAAATGAAAGCTAAAATAATAATTATCGAAGTAAATATTAAATATTTTGACTAATAGAGATGTTTATAGTTCCGTAGTAATTTTGTTAAAAATTGAATTACTGCAAATTCGTTTCAACTGTTTGAATTTTATCCTTTTGATATCATCATGTCAATCTGTCTAACTATGTAGCCTATAAGCCGTAAAAAGGTGAAACATAGTAACTTTCATATTTATGTATTACGTACGGAGTATAAAAATTGTTTTATTTTTCTTAAAATTCATTCAATATTTTACAGGCAAGGGTCTTTCTGCTTTCTATTTCCCTAATAACATTGGTTCGCTACCACAATTACCTAATCCAGCGCAATTGACACAGCCTGTTCAAGTTGGAACAGTTGACGCAACAAATAGTTTACCTTTGAACAGATACGGTTCCCCTAATCAAGTACCTTATAATCAACAACCGAACAGTTATTATAACGGTAGAACATTTACAAATCAGAATTATTTCAACCCTGAAGGGTTACAAAATGACAAGGTATATGAACCTACTGGATATAAGGACTCGTCAAATAATAAGAATTCTTGGATTAACACAGATAATACAGATACTTCATCAGGTGATACCGATTCGGTTACTGGTTTGAACATATTTAGAACTACAAGCCAGCCAACAGAACCTATTTACGAAAGGCCTCATTTCAATAATAAATCAACTAACATACCTGTTCTTAGAGGTAAGGTAACCAGCCTTTCAAATGAGTTGGAAACAGTGACTCCAGAAAACAATATAGGACCCATCAAAATCTACCATGAACACATAAATCCGAAAAAAGATGTAATGAAGGTATTAATTTCAAAAAAATTAGAGTTCCAAGCGAAACCTGTAGTACCTGAAAATGAGAGAAAAGACTCTTTTAAAATGATTTATTACATTTACTCCATGTAATATATCATTATTGTATAATTAGCCTTATGTTTGCTATCGTTTGATTTTTATTGATTACAGTAATTGCCTTAATTATATTTAACTATTTAAAAAATATTTTCTTTTATTCAGTTCCTATTTTTTTTTAATGTTATTAAACAAATTCAAATGAAGTGTTGCTTAATGAAGCCGCTTAAATTTAATCTGGGCGTAATCAATTAAACACGTATAACTACCTCTATGTGCATACATAAAATAATCGCATAATGACATTAATCCCTTGCTTACATAATTTATTAAGCCCACTTGCACGCATAGTCAGGTTAAATAAATAAATGTAGAGTTTATAAAGTCGGAGGTAGTTCTTAAAAATTAACTCTCATTATCCTTTGCGCTACTAAAAAAAACCACCGGGCTAACTAAACTGACATTTCTTTTGTTAAGTTGGTAACATTGAAAGGTTATTTTTTATTGCATGAGATCAGCAGACAGGCAGATGGCCCACTCGATGGAAAGCGGTTACCATCGCCTATGGACATTTGCAACACCGAAGGTGCTACAAATGCGCTGCTGCTCTCTTAAGGGAGACTGGAACCTGGCCACTAATGCCGGAATACAACTCAAGGTTGTTATGGCGGCATACCCTAGACCAGGGGTGGTAGCCATCCAGTCGGGCAAATGCCCTACCACCTGGCTGTGGGTTGTTTTGTCGCCTCTTACGACAGGCCGCCCGGCCGCATGAAATTGTATTCTTTCTCCGTTTATGCCCGGATAGAATTATGCTTTTTTTGTTCTAACCCCACCAGATATTTAAAACGAAACTTATATCTCTATCTTTTTTACACTACAGCACTGTATATAGGCTTCCTTAAATATCTTGCATTCTATGACAGTTGAAGATTTTTATTTTAACCGTATTGTCTCATGTTGTTTATTTACTTTTTTTGTGTGAAAGTTATAAAGTAGTTTATTTTTATAAGAATAATGCATAAAAAGCCGGGTTTACGTGCCCACAATTTCACAACTATTGATGATATGCTTTTATTTCATACAGTAGCGAAATACAAAATCATAATGTTGATTAAAAAAGCTGATGGGCCTAACCTTCAGCAAAATATGCAGCTGGCTTTCAAAGTGACAAAAATGTACAATTCGAGTACTACTGGGGCCCGATACTGTTATTACTATCTCTTCAAAATCGCCGTACGCTATCGTCTCAATCGTAGGTATGCCTGATTTCGGTATTCTGTTAATTCTCATGGCGTGCCCGTAGCACGCTACTCTATCTTTATAAACATTTGTAAGGGAAAAGTCCCTAAATAACGATGAATCTATCGACAACGATCTCTGTTATGAATTTCTAGCATAAACACGATATTGGCTTGCTAAACTCAACTTATTCTCCAAAGTACGGCTAAAATTGATAATATAAATGTCGTGTGGTATAAACCGACGCTTATGTCCTAATGCCCTAATGGAGGGGTGGGGCAGTCAAGCGACGACTACGATACGAGTAAGACGTTTGTAGTACTCTCGATTATCGATATAGACGACGGACTTTGCGCGTGTCGAATTGCATTGAATCGTGCAGTGTGAACTGGTTGCATCTAGTTTTATTTGTATTTGTTCTATACGTGTTTGTACAGTTCTAATAAATTCTATAGTAGTTCCAACGGCATTTTTAGTTCGAGTCCTGTTGCTCGTAACAATATTATGTATATGGGTGTTTTAAAGGTCATAAAAAAGTTATAGATAAATAGATCCTTCTTCGTCGTGTGCTCATCTTTTAGAGAGTAACATTTACGGGCTATATTATAATTGTGCGTATAGGGTAAAATTCTTGCTAAGTTACGACCTCTTTGAGACAATCCGAGGAATAAAATGAATTTGAGCTTAGGGAGTGATATAACCAGAATTAGCCAACAAGAAATTACCTTCCACATATGCTTAGGGCACTCTATGTAGCCCTTCATGGTTCTTGTACGGCTTTTTGGGGACTCAGATATTGAGCGACATAGTCATTTTTATACTCTCTACATCCACTGGCATTACAACACAATAGTTCAGTCACTTATTCCTATTTTCTGTATTAGTACATCCCTAGCCGGGGACTTACCCTTTGGTATATTTCTACAGTGCATATAGACATAAGCGTCGGTTTATACCACACGACATTTATATTATCAATTTTAGCCGTACTTTGGAGAATAAGTTGAGTTTAGCAAGCCAATATCGTGTTTATGCTGGAAATTCATAACAGAGATCGTTGTCGTTAGATTCGTCAGTGAAATCATCATTCCATTTAAGTTGTCAATGCGATTTCCTATTTGCCCCCAATTTTCGAAGGTCTTTTCTTAATCACCTCCAGTATTTTTTTTATTACATGAGTTCAGCAGACCGGCACACGGCCCACCTGGTGAAAAGCAGTTACTATCGCCTATAGATGTGTGTAATACCAAAAGTGCTACCAGTGTGCTGCCGTTCACTAAAAGAAGACTGGAACATGACCACTAATGCCGGAACACAACTCAAGGTTGTTATCGCGGCATACTCTAGACCAGGGGTGGTAGCGAGCCACACTGGCAAATTCCCTACTACTTGGCTGTGGTTTTTTTGTCTCCTCTTACGACAGGCTACTCAGCTGCAGGAAATTTTATTCGTTCTCCGTTCCTGCACGGATAATTTAGTAGTTTGGTATAGAAAGAACCTGTATGCAAATTTTCACGGTCCTAGCCTCAGTAGTTTGGGCTGTGAGTTGATATGTCAGTTGATATGTCAGTCAGTCAGAGAGGTCAATTATAATATTATAATAATTATAGGTAGGTGTTTTCATATCCGAAAAGAATTTCCCCAGTATAAGGTATCGAACTTTACGCAGTCAGAGACGCAGAGAAGGTCCTTGTCAGAAATAGATAGATAGACAACACCTTATTGCTCACTAAATACACAATTACAAAAAAACAAAAAAAAAGTACGATTACAATATTGTCATGGTAAAAACAATAGGTGACCTTATCACTTAAAGTAATCTATTCCAGGCAACATAACTTAAGGAATATTATAAATTAAATACACATACATAAACTACTTTATCAATTAAATACATACAAATAAATTTTTATAACATATATATTTTATTGGTTAACAGTATAAGAAGAATTAGCATAATTATTTAAGAAAAAATAGTTCTGAGTGAATTCTTAAATATAGGCAATGTTTTGGCTTCTCTGACATTATGAGGCAGCGCATTCCAAAGTGAAGTCCAAATATGACAGCTCTTGTTTACGATTCACGACTCATACTCTGTTATACATAAAATATACTGTGTGCTCAACTTAGCAACCGTGCTCGTTTCAAAATTCAGGCTCCGTAGAGGGGCGTGTGTGGCGGTGCCCCCTTTTTGGCAAGAGGGGGATGGTGGTCGTTAGTGACATTTCGTATTCATGACGTCACTACCGCCCCGATTGTTTGCAATATTACTACTCTAATTGAAATTGTAATTATACGCATGTACGAGTTCACCTCTCGGAATACGTGTCTGCCGTGTCCTAGTCATGTTACTAGAGATTTTATGTACTGCTAACTGTTACCTATGTCTTGGCCCGTATTAATTTTTTTGGTTTCTGAACGAAATATAAATGTAAGTATAATATTAAAACAGGTATTTATTATGAAAATGAACTACATTTTGTCTATCTCCAGAATACGGACAGAAACCAGAATCTTCTGGACAAATTTCAATTTCATTAGGATCTGTTTAGCTGTTTAGTCGTGAAAAGTAAACACAACAAACATAATTACTTTTGTTAGAGCTAGCATAATTTATCTTGTATTTCCACCGAAATTGAAAGGCAGAAATAAACATAAAGTGTGATTTCGGCTTAAACAAAAAATATCAAGTAATTTATGTAAGTAAACATTATCATCACATCGATACTAACTTAATCCGTGCAAGGACGGAGAAATAACATAATTTTCAGCGGCCTGTCGTAAGAAAGAACCCACAACCAGGTAGGTAGGTCTAGAATATGCCGCCATAACAATCTTGATTTGTGTTCTGGCATTAATGACCAGGTTGGAACCCGGCCACTAATGCTACCGCTATCTAAAGGGAGACTGGAGTCTTCCTTTAGAAAGGGGCAGTACATATGTATAGCTTTGCGAGCCTTTGGGATGGAATAGAAAGAATGGCGGGGGATTAGAAAGTAAGGGATATAAGACATGAATCGATAGCTCAATATTATGTTCATGATTATTATGATGAATATAATACCAATATTATTATGATGGGATATAGATTAACTCAAGGATAACCACGTTACGCTGATATTGTGTGACAGCATGGTATTACAAGTGTCTATAGGCTATGGTAACCGTTTTCCATCAGGTGGGCCGTCTGCCTGTCTGCTGAACTCACGCAATAAAAAATCTGTATATTTTTCTAGCAGACGGCGTTAGTAGCAGGTCTAACCTTGAGTTATAAAGATAAATATCAAACATATCTGTATATTTTTTTATGTTTGATTACAAAATGACATTTAAATGATAGATAGATAACACATCCATTAATACTAATTAATTCCTAGAGGTCTGATAATTGTCTTGTAAAGTGTACCACGAATATTTACAGGTTGTAGGTAATAATAGGGCACGTCTTGGTAAACGTAGTGTGGGAGGCCTTTAGGCTCGTAATCGATAATTTTTTTATATTTTTATTGAAGGAATTCAGCAGAAAGGCAGACGGCCCACTTGATGGAAAGCGGTTACCATCGCCTATAGACATTTGCAACACCAAAGGTGCTACAAATGCGCTGCTGCTCTCTTAAGGGAGACTGGAACCTGGTCACTAATGCCGGAACACAACTCAAGGTTGTTATGGCGACATATCCTAGACTAGGGGTGGTAGCCATCCATACGGGCAAATGCCCTACTACCTGGCTGTGGGTTGTTTTGTCGCCTCTTACGACAGGCCGCCCGGCCGCAAGAAATTGTATTCTTTCTCTGTTCCTACACAGATAAATCTGCACAAGGTTAGGCACAGAGGCTGGATAAAGGAACGCAGAGTACTGGGATTAGTGGCTCAGGAAGTCTTATGTCCAACAGTGGACTGGGATTGCCTGACGACAACAAAAAAACAAATGCTGTCGTAGACAATTAATTGAATGACAACTGAAATAAGAGTTATAACATCGCACGGTGAAAGCAGTTTTGTTTCAAGCGATACGTTATATATGAGATGCGTAAAATATGGGGTTTTTTCATCCCGTCTCCATTTAGGACATAAAAAACCTCATTTCCAATTGAAATTTCTAGATATTCTTTTATTTGAATATAGTGCATAGTTTATTAATAGTGCATATTTTAAATAATTTGAAACTTTGAACTGTCTTCTCTTGAGACATTTCATTTCATGATATATTTCAAAATGGAACCAGATTAGTTATTAAAAGTCGTGATTCTACAACCGTTTCCAATACAATTTTAGTTAGCTGTTAAAGGAGAAGAAGCTGAGCTACCAAACTCCCTAGCAGCATATTTTACTTCTTACTTACTGTTGAACCTACTTGTTATATAACATTTTAAAATGATTTACAGATTCAAATAAGTACAATTTTACTAGACAATGTCTTTTGATTCTGTTATAAACTGTCTTGAATGATACCTACTAAACTCTGCATCATCATTTAATATTATTACCAAAGTCATATAGGTAAACGTGCATAGATTTTTATATATCTTGCTAATTAAATACTGAAGAGAACACTTTAATGTGCTTATGTCTTAGGCACACTATGATAAATGAATTTTCTGCCACCATCGCAGAATCTAGAAGCAGTTACACATGCTTAAATCCTAATTATTGGTAACAGTTTTTGGGCATAATTTTTATGCCCTCCGAGCTCTTTTGTTTTTATATAATTTGCAAATAAAACACCCAGGATTCTTGATATACAACATTTTAACAAAATCAGTAAATGTAAGGCTAATTAGGAACTTTAGTTTTGATTTTTCATTATTTATTTACGTGCCGGTTAGTAAAGATGACAGATGAAAAATAGGTGTACAGAACAGAACACAGGCAGGCTTAACGGGGAACTATGGAGTTTGTTTAGGACAATGAACAAAGTCCTACCTGAATGATCCTGTAACGAGCGGCTGAGTGTCGGCGCAGGCGGTGTTGCAGCGTGGTCACCGCTGTATAAGCCCCCAAACTCCTCTGCTGAAGAGGACGATGCATTGCTGCACTTGCGACCTTTGTCAGGTGTGTACTTGCTTTCACCACCAGAGGGCAGAAACTTTGCGTCCGTCTGATGTTCATCCAGCAGCCCTGGCACACCAAGTAGTCCACCCACGAGGTTCGGGCGGAGTTCCTCCATAATCTTGGAGCCCTGGCCACAACCGCCGCCGCTAGTGAAGTTGAGTTGGCGGCTGAAGAAGGCCGGGAAGATGTTGAACTGCTGGGGGTCCGGCAGCGCGGCGAGTGGCGGCGCGGGCGGCTCAACGGCCCCCGCGCACGCCGCGCTCTTGAACTCCACCGTGCTGTGGCCGGTGCGTTGGCTGAGCGACCAGCGCGGCTCTCCCGCGCTCCTGTGCTCGTGTTCCGCGCCCTCGCCGTCGCCGTCGGCTCGGCCCCGACGCTCACTGACTAACCACATTATAGTGACGTTGCACGCCGCGCGCCGCGCTCCATACACGCCGCCCCGCGCGCTAATTGTTCGCGACTGCGCGAGAGGAACTCACGTCGCCGCCCACGGGCGAGAGCGGATCGGCCTGCTCCCATGCCCCGTAATCGATGTAAAATCTTTATGGGGATGCTGCGTCTCATTCATCCGACGGGCGCTCGTTCGGGGCGGGCCGATGGGGCGGCAGCGGCGAGCACCGATTGGTCGTCGCCGACGGCGGCGGGGGCGCGCGACTCCGCTCCGGGCCATCTACGCTTTTCTTTGTTTTATTGTCCCCACGGCTCCTCGTCGATCTTGCGTTTAAAGTTTATGCTTTGCACCATGTTTTGTTTCACAAAACGCAAAATCACGTATGAAATTCTTGAGGATTAATGTGAAGCAGATCTGTATGAAAACTATGGAAGGTTTATTTTATTCACGAGTGTTGTGCTGGTGCTAGTGTTAAAATAGACAAATGAGCTCTAGCTGTATAGTATTTTAGACATAGTTTGGACACAACCATTTTGCGCTAATTTTATTTTATCTACGTAATTAGTGTTCCATTGTTTTTACATTTATAATTTGTATTTATATATAATTAAAAATAATTGAAATTTAATTATTACTCTTTTAAATAAACTACTATATAAGAACTTTTTCTTTTTCTTGAGTGTAGAAAATCTTGTCATAGCATCAAAAAGGATCGTCCATGGTCATAGGTTATATTTTATCGTTTTTTGGTATATTTTACATCTTTTCTTAAGTATTATAAGAAGAATACTTTAACGACTAGACAGTTAGGCATTTATATGAAAGTTGTAAGTCGTTGGTAACTTTAAAATTTTTACTGCTTTTAATTTTAGTCTAGCTTAATCGTACTTACTACCATAAGTCTTCAAAATCTTATGCAATAGTCATGTATCACGATCAAGTTGTGGTAGCGTAATGGCTAGGGCACGCCTCACAAAGTCAAAGGGCGCGGGTTCGAATCCTGGCCAGAACGCATGCACCACTAAGTACTTTGACAATTTTCTCTGGCAGGCAACGTACATATTATTACAATTACCATGTGCTAACAACGGTAATGGAAAACACTGTGATGAAACCTGCACATCCAGATAACCGATGTGTCAAACCTGCCAAGCTGCCTTGGACAAGCGTGGCGGGCATATTGTCCGTTCTCCTATAGTGAGAGGCCCGAGCCCAGCAGCGGGACGTTTATGGGCTGTTATACATAGGCATGCGTTTAGCACTAACGTAGCTAAAGTCGTGGTAGCCTAACGAATAAAGCATCTAGGTCTCAATCTTAAGATGGGAGTTCCCACTTAGGTAATATTTTCACAATGATCCATATTGTTATAATCACCACGTGCTGAACGTA
Source organism: Dendrolimus houi (assembly GCA_039645545.1). Classification (NCBI taxonomy): domain Eukaryota; kingdom Metazoa; phylum Arthropoda; class Insecta; order Lepidoptera; family Lasiocampidae; genus Dendrolimus; species Dendrolimus houi. The sequence continues at coordinate 15,902,792 of CM077132.1, forward strand.
AAAAGAAACAGTGAAAATCTGAACGTACGCAGCAGTATTTTCTATCTATAATAATATCAATTATTATAGATAGAAAACACTTTTGCTGTTCATCACATTATGTATACATAGTTGACTTAATACTCCTGAAACCACCTGCTTAAAGAGTAATAGGTACCTATATCCAACTTTCTTTATGTAAAAAGAAACATTTAATTTCATATTTCATATCTAACATCGTTTACAATACCTACCTACATCTGAGGGATAGTAATAACGTCCGGTCTTATTGATATCGAGCGATTCCTTCCAGTAAATGCAGGTCACAGATTAAATGTAAGGAATCACAAATTATTACTATAATTTTTTTAATTTTTTTAGCTCCTTTAGCCCGGGCGAACGAGATATCCCCAAGTCTACTACTATTTATATTTCTGCCTATTTATAAATATATATTACTACTGGTTGGAGATTTAATAGGATGGGATAGTTGGTATATAAGGTATATAGATAATTATTACTATTTTTTTAAATCTAATTATTACTATTACTTGGTGTTCACCTACTGGCTCTATTTTATTTTGACAGTATACAAGCAACACTGGTTAAATTGAATTAATTTTTATTTAGGAGATATTCGCTGTTGGAAAATTTACTTGATTTTATCCTGGAAACTTGGGATAGTTTCCAGGATAAAATCAAGTAAATTTTTATCAGTATTGAAACTACTCAGTTGTCATTTTTTCTGTGAAAACATGACAGGCAAAGACACAGAGTTACTTTCGAATTTTTAATGTTAGTACATTGAAGAAGTATAGTATAAAGAATACTATACTTCTTTAATGTACTACTTCCATGGTGAGATCACAATGGCTGAAATAATATTAGGCAAGTGTAAAATAATATTAGGAGTGATAATCTTCCAACAAAAATAAGGTTTTTTTTTATTGCCTGCAAAGACCCTACCACCTGGCTGTGGGGTATTTTTGTCGCCTCTTACGACAAGCCGTCCGGCCACAGGTAATTGTATTCTATCTCCGCTCCTACGCGGATATGTGCACGGCACGGTTTTGAAAAGTGATATATTATAATCACACACACCTTGTATATCCCCAAGCTTAGCAAGTTACGTTTGTGTTATGGGTATATATAACAGACCACTCTAGGGTCAATCCCAGACACCCAGACTACAGTAAATAACGGAAAGGTCGTTTACGAAATTTGCCATGCCAGGAATTGAACTCAGTGCTTCTGCGTTCCAGTGAGCTCGGCCGGCTAAGGTTTAGCCCGTTCAACAACAGAGGACTTATTGTCAAAGCTACAATCTCAGTTAGCTTTGGTAACAAGATATTCAATGACAACTGTTATTATCTTGGAATCTCATTATAAAATTTGAATGAATTACACAGTCATTATGGTTATGAACTCGATATTGCTTATGATATCCACAACCACCGCTCAATAGGGTTATGCAAAAGGGTTGATGTTATCTCTAAAAATCTACAGAGCACTTGTTCGCAAATGTTATAAATGATAGATAAATAGATAACTCTTTGTTATACACCAATACAAAATAAACATTCAAGTTCATAGTGGACAGAAAAATATTAGCAATAAAATAGTACCTATAGGTAATAAATGAGTTACATTGGTAACTAACTCAGTCCCTTACCTTTTCATGGGTATTCCTTTAAAGTGACAGTAGGTAATGACATTTAGTTATAGGTCTTAGAGTAAAGAAACAAGTATCTACCTATAGAATTTGGTCGGGCTACACCGATTTTAGTTCATTGTTTTTTATATTGTTTATACTTGTTAGGTATTTTTATATATATGTATTAGTTTTATATGTTTCATAAAATATAGTTAATTTAATTTCAGCTAATATAATACTGTATTCATTATAGAAGGTAACTATATATAAAAACTAAACTAAATTATAAATAAGTATATATAAAACCAATTTACATATATCCTATAAATAAACCTAACTTAAAAATATATATACAATAGTAAAAAACTAAAATTAAAATAAAAACCTATGTTAAAACTCGTCCAGCCCCACCAGACCACTGTCGCTGGGCATTGTACCTAGAAGGCTGGCAGCATTACCTCGCTGGATACAGAGGCTAATCCTTTGAGCGAGGTAAGCTCCAGCCTTCCGGTCTCCTGTTGTATCGACCAGACGTTTTTTAATTTTTTGAAATGATTTGTGGGCACTTGGCCCCCATGGGCCCAAAGTCTCCACCCCAAACGGCTCAAATATGTAACCTGTTCCAACGATTGCATATTTGAGCCGTTTGAGATTTTCGGCAGAAGTGGCGGTGCGACCGGCCCCAACTTTAGACTCCTGGAGATGAGAAGTCGCCAGTGTGTCGACGCAGGTAACGTCCCACACAAGCGGCCTTCCCAAGCTCCAGGGAATTAAAGTCATACCGTCGGGCCTCTTGCCATCGTCGCGGACCAGGCCGTTCGGTTCGAGAACGGCTGGCACGCCGGCGCTAACAAGAGCCCGACGTATTATATCGTTGAGGCCGGCATGTCGCGGAATTCTGCCTGCGCCTCTGCTACACGATAGGCCATGGTGGCCAAGCCGGTCGACGGCCCGGCCGCAGCGACAGTTGTGTGGTGCGCAGCAATTTGCCCCAAGACGAAAACAGATTGCTGACCTGAATGTGGCTGCATCCATTAACGTTCCCATAGAAGGTGACAGTAGGACCTGCAACCAAAGTCCTGATTCCCATACAGAGGTAGCTAGAAGACGGGCTCGATCTGCAGAACTAATCGACGTTTCCAATAGTTTTTTACGTGACAATTCGCAGATCGCCCCGTCCCAGGACCTCTGTATAGAGGGGACAGTGGGCAGACTGCTACCCGGACAAACCACCAGCCAGGCATTCCTGGCTTCAGTTGACAGCGATGGCTCCAAGTCTGTATGAAGTATATCTTAAACAATTTTTTTGGTGCTATGCACTGAAGACAGGAATGCTGGAAGACCACAGTCGAAATTTTGCGTACACCCAGACCACCAAACCTGGTAGCGTGCTTGGGCCCAGATGCGTTCTTGTATGAGAGTATTTTTTACGATGTCGTCAAGTGTCTGTAAAATTATTGAATGCTTCCAGAATTGACAACATCTTTAAAAATGTGTGAATTTTGGAACAAATAAACAAAATGTAATTATCCAAAATGCCATATGGCTGTTAATTTGAAGTAAGCGGTCCGAACAAGAATTAAAATTTTGAATTTTATCGTTTATAAACGACGGAATAGATTCATCCTTAACTGGTGAACCTAGGAGGCGAAGAGTGGTATCGTAAATTATTGTAATATTTGGCGCTATAAGGTTAAATTTTTGGGTAATCTCATCCTTATTTAAAGACATAGGAGATATATAAAGTTCGCATTTAGACAAATTAAGATGTAAGCCGATTGATTCGAATTCAGATATATTTCAAATCTCTTAATCTCTCTCAATCTGCATCACCTCCTAGGGTCCCGTCGTCTAGGTACCACACATTAAATTTTGAATTCAAACGGGCGATGATGGGGTGAATCGCGAGGCTGAAAATGGCTGGTCTGAGGGGATCGCTCTGTTGACAACCGACGGCCGAGTCTATTAAATTATTTTTGTACATTAATTTAGTGGGTGTACTGTAGCATTGCCATAGAAAACCAAACGAGTTGGGAATTTTTTCTTTAATTTGGGTCAAAAGGGCGCCCCTGTCTACGGAATTGAAGGCGTTTTTAACATCCACTTTCAGCAAGATCTCTCCACTATTACCGTCAAGAAATGTACGTAAAGCATGAACCGTTGCCTCGCAACCACCTTGTGTGCGAAAATCGAGTTGGACTGGCTGTAGATAATTTTGTAACACCTCTTTATGTTTGGTGCAACATATTTTAGCGGCGAGACGTCGGTACGTTGTGCCGACAGCTATTGGGCTGATTCCGCCGTCTTTTTTTTAAGTGCACAAAGGTTGGCACTGTAAAGTACATCTAAAATATCGTTATGAAACCGGCCTGAGAGCATGAGATTGATTAAAGCTGTTATGTCCTGCAGGAGTCTCTCGCCAGCATGACCGTTACCGCCACTTGTGAGGTCTTTTAAATGTTGTGGTGTAAAGCCATCGAGGATTCCTGCAGAACCGGGTCTAAAGGAGTTAATAGCTTTTAGCACGTCCTCCTTAGATGCACACAAGAATGAGTTTAAAATATTGGGTTCTTCAGGTAGATGAAGGTGTGTTGCTGAGGATGGATGTTTATCTTTTAAGGTCTCAAGGGTTTCTGCGTATTGGATGCTATTTTGTCTTCGGAGAAAAGCAGACGTGCGGCGCCGCTAAGATCGCCGTCAGCAATGCGGCTCTCGACTAATTTGAATGGTGCTCTGTGTCGGTATTTTTTATCGTGTTGGTAACTGTTAATTAAACTGTACTTATCATTTGTATGTATAATTTTGATAGTGCAATTTGATTAAATTTTCGAAGTTAGCGAATTTTCAATATTTGTTGATGCGTGTAGAATTTTATAAGGTAAATTTAGGAGAAGTTCCCAAGCGCCTTTAGAGTTTTCAGACAGAACCGTCCTGATTGTTTTTGACAATGTCTCAGCAACCGCAATTCTGGCTCCTCGTGGTATACGTTTGATGATAGTTATATGCTCTTTGTGGTTGCTAAGACACAGGTAAAATGGCACATTGTTGGGGCTTTGAGGTTTTATGTCCAGGCAAGTGGTTTCTGAAATGGTATTTGTTTGAACAGGTTTATGAGTTTTTGATATATGAATTTTTAAACCTCTCTCCCCTTTGAAAAAACGCTCCTGGGAACATTGCTGGTATCGCACGAAAGTTTCTCCGATATATATTAGTTTCCGTTTTATATTAATGTACATATTTATAGTTTATTTTAGGATACTTATATGAATGTATAGATACAAAGTATGAACATAGAATCAATTTTATAGCAAGAAAATAGAGCAGTTATCGCAGGATAAATGATAAAACGGGATTTTGAATATGTATAAGTCAAAGATGAGGAAAGGAAATGACTTATTATACGGTTTATAATTTGAAGTTACCGTACCGTACAATTATTATTTATTTTCTACCAGTGGTAAGGTAAAAGAATAGATAGTAAGACATAATATAGTATTATTTTTATGTTTATTATTTACAAGCGGTCTCGGTAGACGTTGTCCTGCCCTGAAATTATAAAAATCTAGAACCCTATTACAGCGTCAAGTATTTGTTTAGATTGATGGGTTACATTACTGAAGTTTTAGTAGGGATCCCTAATTTTTATATCGCCTATATTAATGAGGGATAATGTAACATGTGAATGGTGAAAGAATTTTTGAAATCGGTCCAGTAGTTTTTGAGTTTATTCGTTAAAACATATCATATAAGATCATTCCTCTTTATAACATTAGTTAGATATAGGTAAAATTATACCAATATATAGTTCAAAAAATTGTCTAATAGGGTATTTTCTCGACTATAAATCGAATCCGCGTTATTGGATTGTGAACTGGGTGCTGTAACCACTAGTGGGTAAACACTAAGCTACTACTACTTTCCAATATGTCGTATCTTAAATCAAGTACATAGAAAACAAAGCAAACTATCCTTCATCTTATAAAATAAAGATGCTAAAGGGAAGTTTTGTGGGGGTAAATAAGGGGTGGAAGTGAAATGTCTTACAACTTTATTAGTAGTTTTAATTGATTTCCCGCTCCTTGAAGTAAGACGAGGGAGCTATGGCCTAAGTTTCAATACTGTACTTATGTATGTAGGTACTTACAATGTGTATTCCTATCTATGCTTTTAATGTAGATTTGATAAGATTACAACAATTACGAGTAATATCGCTTTAATCTTTTATGAGTTAATTTTATTACGAATTCTTGTATATTACCACATACAGGGGTATTCTCGCCTTCTCTGGCTAGATTGAAACAGGTTGGAGTTTCGAGCGAAAGCTCTTTACCCCGGCTTCTACTCATCGGGTTTCAACCCGAAGGTAACAGGAGTGTGAGCCCGCGGGATCTACGTCCATGTCTGTGGTGTCACGGCTGCTCTCATTAGCCTATCTGTGGCTTTCGGTGGCACTCGCGGGTTTTACGTTGGCACTTTCTGCGGTTTAGTCGGCCTTCAATGGCGTCCGGTGGCCATCGTGGGCTCTCGTTGGCCTTCTGCGGCTTCTCTTGGTCTCTCTGCAGCTTTAGTTCTTCGCATCCTATTTGTATGTAACTCCACATATTAACCTTGTAGGTGATCTATGATCACAGCATATAGGAATATCTTCATAACACGTAACTTTTTTTTAATTCTTGGAGTAGGAACAGGAGAAAAGCTGCCTGCCACTCGCTGGAAAGTGCTTAAGATCTCTTATTGACATTTGTAACATCACAGATGCTACCAATGTGCTGCCAGCTTCGAAGGGGAAACTGCAACTTGGCCACACACAACACAACACACAACTTAAGCATGACGGCTTACTCTAGACCATGGGTGGTAGCTTACAGACGGAAAAATGCCTTACCACCTAGCTGTAGGTGTTGTGGGCTTCAGGAATATGTATTCTTTCTCCGTCCCTGTACAGATAAGACCCCTATTTGTGTCGCTCAAGTACGGGCAACGTTATATCATACAAAAAATTGAAAGTAAAATTAGGATCCATGAGTAAACGATAGTAGTGTAGTGATAGTAAACACGTCATAGTGTTTGGCAAAGATTCTCACAGTGCTACTTAGGTGAGGCAAAGTTTTAATTGCGGCTGACACAAACTTTACGTGGGACGTCTAGAAGACGGTGTGAAAGATTAATGTTGAAATAGTAGTGATATAAAAGTTTTCTAGTAAAAAAAAACCGACTTCAAAAGTAAATAGGGGCATTTTGCAAATTTGTTGTTGTTTTTTATGTTTCACTTGGCACCTACTTCAAAACGACCTCTTTAGACCCTCACATTCTGTAAGTTTGAGACATAAGAATAAAAAAGGAACTAAAATATCACTAGAAACAAATAGCCTTTCACCACTCGATAATTTCACCGGCCCACAAGAAATAAAAAATGGTCTGTACTTTTGACTAGACCCATATATATTCTTACGTATTTCGATGTGCTGAATCCGAATTTGGGGTAAGTTTGTGGATCAAATAAGACCACTTTTTATTTTTTGTGGGCCGGTGTTTTTATAATATCATTTCGTACTTATGTACATTTGCTTAGTGTTCTCATATTTATCTTCAATGTCCTGCTATAATCAGGGGCGTAGCTACCGCCGTATCAGCCGTATCAATGATACGGGGCCCCCAGGCTTCAGGGGCCCCAAACGTGTGTAAGTAAAATGTTATGCACAATCTTTTATAGATTAATAACATTTTTGAGAATAGCTGCTGGGCCAACAGAAACGGCAATCAGACTTGTCATTGTTGTCTATGGAGGTAGAAAATCTAGAAAAACTTATATTGTGTTCCAGCTATAAATGATTTGATAAATAAATTTTCTGAAAAACAGGCGAGAAAATCTCTTATATCTATATTTTTATTTTGAATTATTTGTCTAACTTAGCTCCTAGGAGCATTAAGTATATGTAATAACTTATAATGTATAGATAATTATTTTAATTCAATTCCAGCACTTTTTTCTTAAATAATTGTTTTTATTTACTCTTCCTTTGGGCCCCCCTAACGCATTTTTATACAGGGCCCGTCTAAGCCAAGCTACGCCACTGCTGCTATAGTAAATATGTACCTACGTTTTATAGTAGTTCTACTTTGTAATAACATCAGAGTACCCTTGCCATATTACGCATTATTTATTACAAAAATTTTACATAAATTACTAGCAGACGTTGTTCTGCCTTAAAAATCAAATTTAGAACCCGATTGCAGCGCCACCTATCCGGTCCAATTGCGAATCTAAGCCATCCGGGGAACCACTTGAACAATACAAAATTTTATCAAGATCAGTTCAGGGGGCTTGGAAAGAGTTCAGTGACATACACACTAACATAAAAGTTTTATATATAAAGATTTCTTAGTTATATAACTAAAAATATTTCTTTCGTTTTCACTTATTATCCATAATGTTCTGCTATTGTAAATATGTATGTACATTTTATAATAGTTTCAATTTGTATTCACATATAGTTTCCTTTCCATTACATGCATTATTTAATATCGAATATTTTGTATAAATATTAAAAATATAAAATCAATTTTCCTACACATAAAAAAAGACTCGCGACCCTGCCAGGATTCGAACCTGGAATCTTCTGATCCGTAGTCAGACGCGTTATCCGTTGCGCCACAGGGCCTGTTGCATAGCGGTTCCAAATGGCTTTTCACATCGCATTACACTTTTATCTTTTCTATGTTTTACCTTTCTCTCTGTGCAGGAACAGAGAAAAATACAATTTCCTGCGGCCGGGCGGCCTGTCGTAAGAAGCGACAAAACAACTCACAGCCAGGTGCTAGGGTATTTTCCTGTTTGGATAGCTACCACCCCTGGTCTAGAGTATGCCGCCATAAAAATATTGAGGTATGTTCTGGCATTTCTGGCCAGGTTCCAAGCACCCTTTAGAGAGCGGCAGCACACTGGTAGCGCCTTTGATGTTACAAATGTCCATAGGCAACAGTAACCGCTTCCCATCAAGTGGGCCGTCAGCCTGTTTGCTGAACTCATACAATAAAAAAACACTGTAGTATTTTCTTAAATTTTCACGACTACGACACATAATAAAACTACGTTTTAACGGTTTCGAGCGCGGTATTTTATTTGATTTTTTAACCCGACCTTTCAGTCACTTTTCACTTTGTCTTCCGTGATCACGGCTATTGAAAAGTGACCGAAATCTCGGAATAAATATCAAATAAAATAACGCGCTTAAAACCGTTACGTACGACGTAGTTTTATTGTTTTTACAGTAATGCAATTTAATTCAATTTCTAAAAATAAGTCTTGGAAAGGTCAGAAGTGAGCTCTAAGGTCATTGCAAGAATTAGGATATTGAATATTGCATAATATTAAGGTACGGAATGTATTAAAAACGTAATCATATTTATTCATTCAACAATAATTGAAATTGTTATTTATATTAAATTTATTTGACTTCAATTTTACATAATGTTTGAAGACTTAAAATCTAACGGCGTTATTCATAGAGAGTTAGAGTAAGTTTGAACGATTCTTTAAGAACTACAAAGAAGCGTTCAGACTTACTCTAACTCTCTATGTATAAGGCCGTAAATATTTTATTAAATGTCAATTTTTATTTTATTTTTACTAAATATTAATTGTTTGTATAACTATAGGCCAGTTACGGTGATACCAATTACATTATTTAGCATCTGTTGTCGATATACTTCTCTGCAAATAAAAATGTTGTTCATTCATATTGTTTTAAAATATATTGTAAAATGTGTCTGTTACCCTATTACTTCATTACTAATAATTGTTAGGTATTACTTAACGAATTGTTACATACAAAATACAGATGTTAATTCTCTATAATGGCGCGGTTTCATCTGGGATAATGTTTCAGATATAGGTCGTTTCACGCAGATATGGCGATAGGTTTGTACTACCTAATAATATAACGGTTTTAATCATATTGAGTTAGACTATATTTGTAGGATCCTATATGGTTCTTAAAGATACACTAAGTTTAACACTAAGGCAGATGAAGCCCCAACATAATAAAAACAATTTACACTTACTAAAAGTGTCGATAACATTTTTACTACACACGTTTCTATAAGTGCAATATAAAATTTTATTTTTGCTATAAAACAGATAGTGTTAATATAACATAAATTCTATTAAAGGAGGTCGCACACCGAAGCCTATGCAAGGACTTGTGTGGGGTCACAATGGAAGCGCGATATTCTGACACAAAATAAATAAATACAGAGGGTTAGAATTTTAAGCCGCTAATAAAAAATATTAAATTACTATCATTCAACTGCAATTTTAATGAGTAGGAAGAAATAAGCTTTTTGAAAACCTTATTTCTTCTCACTTTTCCTCTCTCCTTCTTAGTGACTTTCTGTATTTGTTATCAATGACAAATACAGAAAGAGGCCGATTTTATAAAGAAAAAAGTAATGTAATTTTATTATATTGTGTTAAAGATAGATATATTAACTACAATGGTAGAATTTTAAGAATATAGCGTCATTATTTATTTATTAAGACAGAGAGAGAGAGAGTTTACCAGGACGCTTACAAAATTGTGTGCATAATACGTAAGAAGATTAATAAACAGAATTCTTTAAATAAAATGTGTCTTTAACTTCTTGTATAGGTATTTCTTGGTTCCAACGCAGCATAAATACCTCCCAATGCTCTACTGGCCATCAAATTGCTAGGGTCTATCCGAAGTTTCCCGGTGGTCTTCTCACATGTCAAAATTCTATACTTTCGCAGCAGGCAAAATACTGTAGCCATAATGGTAAATTTTGCGTACCGTTTACCTGGAAAAGAGAAAATAAATGACGGTATATAATTTCAAAAACAGTACAAGTGTGTGGATAACTTACGCATACATATTTCTTGGTGGACACTTTGGCCTCTTAAGTATTATCATCGATATTTCAGTTTCAGTTTTGCGTCGGATACATTATTAACAGTTTTTTATGTATGTAGTGTAGGATATGATCTGCCGAATAGCTTACACAAACTACTCTGGACATTTTTGCAGCAAGTAAGTTACTGACGATACAATATACAATAATATGGAATACAAGACTAAATTAATAGTCAAAAATATTTGCCTGATAAATTAAGTAATCATCATACCTATGCAATTTCTTGGACCTTCACCGAATGGTAAAAAAACACATGCCGTCATTTTAGCCTTATTTTCTGGCGAGAATCTATTTGGATAAAAAGCTTCTGGATTAGAGAAGTATTTAGGGTCACAATTAAGCCCGTGTGTGGAAAAGAACACAAACACATTTTTGTCTATAACTAAATTTGTACCAGGGAATCGATATTTCAGAACTGTACATTTACGATCAATTACATGATTACCAGTATTCATTCTCAAAATTTCATAGAAAACCATATCAAAATACTTCATTTCCGAAATGGCATCCCAGCTTACAACACCTTTGTATTTTTTATCAATTTCCGTTACTTCTTCATGACATTTTTCTTGGATATCCTGATGCAATGAAAATGTATACAGTATCAAACTTGTAATATAATCAATCGTTTCATAGCCGGCTAAAGAATACGTTATTAACTGTTGGCAAATAACATTATCATCAATTTTGGTTTTACTTGAATCATTGTCAGTTTTATTTTTCAATTTTTTCATAAAATCTAGAACAGTGTTACCGTTATTTTGTACGCCATATATACAAGACAAAATAAATTTATTGAAGATGTTAGTAAATCTTAAGTAATATTGCAGTATTGCAGGTGTAGCAATAGATATAATCTGTGGACAAGTTATAGCTAATGTATGCCAAATTGACGGCCTTCTTTGCAAATTTAATATTTCATCGAAGATTATTTTTAACTGCTCATCTTCCAATTCAACACCAAATAAAGTGTTATTAACTAATTCAAAAGAGTACTTCGAAAATAATCCTCGCAATTCGAGTACATTCGAATATATCAATTTTGAATCGATGCGTTTTATAAGTCTATCTATTGTTAAAAGTATTAGTGGTGTCATCTTTACGAGTTTTGCTTTTGTAAAGACAGGTGAATTGATTTGTCGCATACCACGCCAGTCTTCGTTGCCATCCATCACAAATAAACTTTTGTTAAAATACATAGCAGGCTCTTCCATACATCTTGAATAAAATGCTGAAAAATCTTTAATGCAAACTTGTTTGATTATCTCCGGATCTTTAACAATCAAAGTCGGGATTACACCTTTATAAACTCCAATTAATTTTTCATTCGGATATTTTTCGTATATTTTCTTTATATACTCGCCTTCTGACTCATAGCGCAATATCACAGTTGCATAGTTTCCAAACCAAGGTAAGGGTGTCGGTCCAATTATACCTTTTCTCTTCCAATAATTGTAAGTACTCCAAAGGTAAGAAAAATAGTAGATTATACAAACAAATATAAGATATACTAAAAGAATCATTCTGCAGTTAGTAAGACAGGACTGACTGAATTAAATGATTTAATGGATTTGAAATCGTGAGCGTACGTTATATATAGTAAAAGTGATTGTGTTGTAAATAAATTATAATTGGTAATCGTGCCATGGTTCTGCACTTTGATTTTTATGATACTTATTTTATTGTAGAGGGACCACTTGTCAATAGAGGAGTGGACAGGAAAATCAACTGAGATCCTTTTTAAAAACTTGCAGAACACCTTAGTCTCATAGATTTTGTACGACGTGATAATTAGACATCTTATGACGTCTTCAGTAGATATAAGTAAAAGTCAAATAGCGCATTAATTATTGTTTGAAAAGTAATTAAAATTATGTGTATGGTGATATTTTAAAAGTTAGATTATAGGATGTTGTTTTAACGTCTGTTCTTTTATATGTATAAATATTTGAACTTATTGTAACATTTGTGTACACATCACTATTGGCATGAGCACACTAGCTAGTAGAAACTAGCGGTCTTATTCATATTCAGTTAGAGTAAGTTTTAACGTTTCTTTACGAACTTTAAAAAAGCGTTCAAACTTACTCTAACTCGATATGAATAGGACCATTAGTATTTATCCAATACAGTGATAATTTTCTAGCACATAAATGCAATTTTGTTACAGAGAAATGAGCAGATTGATACACTGATAACTTTTTCTGACGTTTGAAAAATCAGCCCTAAGTATTTCAAAGCATTACTTTATTTCGCACACAATTTGCGACATTTGTTTTGACCATGTGCAAGACCGCCCTTTCTCCGCCCACGCATTTTATTACACCATTCTATAATAATAATACACTTTGCTAACCCTACAAAGCTGCAAACGAAATTGTTAGCTTTCATACAAATTGATTGGTGACACGTGTAGCACGACTAACAGCGTTTAGGTTGAACCTGTTAATTTCATCAACTGGAGTAAGATGTCAACGTGAAGTCTGAGAGCGGGAACGGTCAGTGCCGCTATAACCGTATATTAAAAAAAAAAAAATTTGACTTTCATCAACCTTTTCTCTTAGCTTGACATTCCTTCGCAGATATTGATCCTTACAAGGTACAATATTATACCAAGGTAATATATTTTTTTATTGCTTGAGGTCAGCAGACAGACAGACAGCCCACCTGATGGAAAGCGGCTACCATTGCCTATGGACATTTGCAACACCAAAGGTGATACAAAGGCGCTGCTGCTCTCTTAGGAGAGACTGGAACCTGGCCACTAATGCAGGAACACAACTCAAGGTTGTTTTGGCGGCATACCCTAGACTAGGGGTGCTAGCCATCCAGACGGGCAAATATCCTACCACCTGGCTGTGGGTTGTTTTGTCGCCTCTTATGACAGGCCGTCCGGCCGCAAGAAATCGTACTCTTTCTCCGTTCCTGTACGGTTAATAATATTAATTCGATTCATCAATCGAATCGGTTTATATTGAAAAAAAGACACATGTATTATAATCATGAGTGTTTTTTTTTCAAAATAAGCCAATTCGCTTCTTAACTAGGATTTGATTTTTCAAAAATCTAATGATCCCATTTTGGCTTTCATTAAAATCGCCTTCTTTGAGCATTTTTCGCTATATCTTATAATTTCACCTTTGACCATGGAGGCCTATTTGAAAAATTCATCTATATATGTACAAGCAATTACTGTAAACTTCAAATTGAATACACTTATTTCATTAGACTATATATACCTAATAGTCTAAGCTTATTTCGAAATTGGATCTTACAGGTTATTTATTGAAAGTCACGATAAAAAGACAGTTAGTTAAATCAATGTAGACACTGTTATCAACTTACAAAACTTCACTGCCTTACAGATTTTGTACGATCGTACAAAATGATATAATTATTAAGGAGTCAAATAGCACATAATTAACAGTAATTAAAATTATTTTTACCATGATATTTCAAAAGAATGATGAAAAGTAAAATATAAATTATAAAGACTGTTTTTATGTGCAAATGGCATTAGAATTTATTGTAACATTGTTATTTCTATTCAGTTCTACCATCGTTTCCAAAGCAATTTTGGTTACTGTTAAAAGACAAGAAGCGGCTCAACAAACTTCCCAGTAACATGTTTTTTTACTACTCTAGTAACTTATGTTAAGGTAGTGATTTCACATGTATGTGAGATTTCGCGGAAAGAGAAATAAATTTCGCCTCGTCGCCTTGACTCCTTCCTGTGGGTGCACCGCATCCGTTACTTCCGGTCTGGACCACTCGATTTCTCCGTCAACGTCAAAACTAAAAAGGAGGACCGTCTATGTTATGTATGTGTAGATCGAGATGTACAACGTGCGATAGATAGACTTTTAGTTTCTGCGGAGTAAAGTAAGTTGTTAAGCTAACTTGATACAAATGCCTCGATAGAAACAAAAGTACAAACTTACCTCTGAAAATTTCGAGATTTACCTGGATATCCTACACGACAATATGATGTTTCACATAGATAGATAGATAGATAGATAACATTTTATTATACACCAATACAAAAAGCAACTTAAAGACTAAAATTATAACTAGTTGTGTACAAAGGGCGGTCTTATCGCTAAAAAGCGATCTCTTCCAGATAACCCCATACATATTACTCAAATGATAATAAAAGACTTGGCCTAGCAAATTTTTACAATTGAAGTTTTATTTAGACGTAATCACGACTTTTCTAAATTGCGCTTGTGCGCAATTTACTTCGGAATAGCATCAACATAATGCCATTTACAATGTAGTCGTTAAGCAGAGCCCCAATACTGCTGTTACAATCCTGTCGGAATGAACTGTTACTCGCGTCACAAAGACACCGGTTGTGTGTGAAAGCAACTATTATAATACTATCATCGGGGTGTTCCATTAGTAGCTCACAACGCCCAAAATGCTCAGTTAGCCGTTCCACAAGGCGATTACAGTCGTTATGGTCGTGGAGAAAACGTCACTAATGACATCATAATTTTCGATCACACGATGTTCACAACGACCCGTGTCAATAGGTGGGTCGAATAGCCGTTCCAATTGGGTTTACGATTGTAACGCCGGCAAGCAAGTGGAACGGGATAAATCGCGGTCGTGAACGTGGTCGTTGTGAGTGCCTAATGGAACGTAGCCCATGACGCCAGTAGCGACCATTTCGACACGACTTTTGCAGACTTGGAGTCCTGATCGTTTCAATACTATCTTTCGAGTAAGTATACTCTCATTTTTAATTACCTGGACTAAAATGACCACTGCGGTTGACCTTCTATGTTGTAAGTTATGGTGTGTTGAATCTTCAATTCACACAATTCACTTATGAATAAGCCGTACTACAATACTATGTTCCAAGCCTGCAACATAAAAAGGTCAATCGGCTGCGTTTGTCATTTTAGTCCATGTAAGTAAAAATCAGAGTATAGATAGTTACTACTACGCACATAAAAATGAAGCTCATGATTGTTAAACTCAACGAATGGTAACAGGAGGTGAGGTCTTATCTTAATAGACCATCATCACCACCATCACAATCTTATTTTTCTGTATTAAGTAGTTTGAGGTTTACTGGGACATTGTGAAACAAACCCTTAATAAGCTTCTTTCGATTATTGATTGGTTTCGTTTTACAAAATTATGGTTGTATTTTAATAAAATGTCAAAAAGTGAAAGAAGATCAACCTTTGGCGTCTAGTCATCTAGGATTTGAGAACTTTGAGATTGAATTTTTTTCCATGCTCGTACCTAGTTTTATCTCATCACATAATATTGAATTAAAACTCATTAAACTGGAGTATAGTCCCTTATGCGCTCCGGAAACGTTTTTTCAAGATTTTAATTAAAATCCCCGGAAATTTATCTTTTTTGGGAAGGCATTTGTGCACTGACTTCGGGCCCGGGAGGAAGTTACGGTAGAGTGTGTGGGACTCCTAGCGGCCGGTTGCGCTGAACTGACTGCCAGACTGCTCTCTAAACCTAACCAGTGTCCTTTTACCGCGGGAACCTCGGCTATAGGTAGTCGACTGTGAAGCTTCTACTCAAAGATTCTTAGGATACCCTTGGGGAAGGCACTCTCTTAACACATAGGTGATTTTAGCCTAGTAAAATTTATTTGGTGCAACTGTTAGGTTCTTTTCTGTTCGAACTGTAATTGTTTATAAAGAAAACTTTATCGTTTAAAATCACTTAAGTTGTGTACTGTGGCGTTCAGGCTTAAGGCTCGAGTTGACTGGAATCTTAGTTACAAATGAGAAGCTAGTTCACAGAATAGATTTATATTCTCTTCATAGATAATTCTTACACGACTTCCACATGAGAGCGGATACAATAATGTTCGGTATTATCTGTCTATTATAAGATGTTCGCGTTTGTATTCAGAGGCATTCGATGTTCCGTTTTCAATTTTAAATTATTGTTTTTCTATTTTTAAGGGCCGAGTATTCAATCATCAGACCAAATTTATCAGTCGAATAAATTATAACCTGAGTGAATTCAAAAGTGAAACCAATTAACTGTTTTATTCATGCAACTGACATTTTGAAGTAGTGGTAGCGTAATGGCTAGCGCACGCGTCCCAAACTCAAAGACCGTGGGTTCGATCCTGGCCGGAACGCATGCACCACTTAGTCAGTTTTCTGATCTAATGTGCATATTGTTACAATTACCACGTGCTAACAACGGTGAAGGAAAACACCCTGATGCAACCTGCACATCGAGATAACCGATGTATCAAACCTGCCAAGCCGCGTTGGACAAGCGTGGCGGGTATACTGTCCGTTCCCCCAATAACGGGAGGCCCGAGCCCAGCAATGGAACATTTTTGGGTTGATATAGCTGACATTTTAATTTTTCCATGTTATATTTAATTATATGAATAACTTTTATATGGTGATAGAAAAATTAGTCCTAAATTAGCAACTAACGAGTCGTTACAGTATCAACAATTCAACTAATTTTTATAAAATAGCAAAATGGTTCTACTCAGAATTCTGCTATTTACTTAATACGATTTCCCCCTCATATTTTATTTACCTCGGGCCAAAAGTAGCTACAAACCAATATATTTATTTATAAAAGTAAATGCCTGCAGGTACTAGGGTGATATTAAAGCAGAGAAGGTGGGGGTAATTGCTCGAGATGATGTTTAATAAGTTTTTAATAGCAGTGACGGCGCGGACCCCGTCGTTTAACCATACCCGAATATACATTAATTTTAGCACCAGTACATTAGACCCACCGGTCCCCTCTGTTTCTTATATAAAGCAGGCGAAAATGATGGTACTGTTCAAGATACAAGGGATCAAGAGTAAATGGATACTGGATTTATCTGTCGTTCTAAGGAACATTTCAATTTCAGTTTATAATGTAACCCTTACCCTATAAATAAACTTTTCAACTTGGCTTGTTGGCTATTATTATTTTATGGATTTTTTTTTTGAGAATAATTTTTAAAACGCAACAATTTAAATTGGATATACTCACACGGAGGATTCTTTTCTCAAATACCTACAATACGCGTATTAGTAGTGGAACTATTTATGATGTTTTCAGGTGTAAAATGTATAAAACAGTTTTATAGTCCATTTGACATTACCTTTAACTCATAGAGTGATATTAAACTATCTTTAAAATCGATTTGCTTTACTTCTGACAGATCGTTCACTTACGATGACAGATGGGCAAAAAAGATCGCCGCTTCGCAAGTACCTTGTAAAGGAACGTTACAAATGTATCAAATTTTATAAATAATTATTACTATATGTTAATTTACAAACGTATGAACGTATAAAAAATTCATTTGACAATAGTGAATGCATCCAACTGATTTTGTTCTTGCCGTGTGCACCGATATCCAATGAGCGATCGACGGCCATCTTGTGGTTAACTGAGTCGGCTGTCACTTTTACTGCGCTCGTATTAATATTTTGATACATACCCAATTCGTATTGTTTCATTTACTCAGTCTAGCATTTATAAATAGCAAAGCAGAAATAACTATTGCAATTTATTTTCCCAATTCGGGTAAGTTGTGCACAAATTAATGTTAAAGTTTACTTCTTCTTGTTACGACTAGCGAAATCGTTGTATCAAACTATATTTTGTTATAAATGATTGATGTTGTTAATATTATTTTCAAGCAGGAAGAAATATTTTCATAATTATAATTAATGAGTGTTTAAAAATATCTTTCGTTAATAGTTTTTGTAATTTCGTTTAATTATATCAGTTTCCAGTATTAGGTAACATACTGATACTACCTAATATATCAATATCGAATACTTGGTACCTATATGTACTAGTACTGTTATTTGATATCTTAATAGCTTTATATTTGTAATCGTTTCTGCTCTTTTTTTACGCCACCTTGATCTTGCCTGCTTTGCAAATGCTAATTTGTATACTTCTGATTTGCCTCATGAACTTAGCCTTTTCCTTGTGCTTAGCTTATGCAGCGCTCTAATACGCCTCGCATGATGGCGTTTCAGGAACTTACTCTTGGGATTCTTAAGGAGCTTTGTCAGAAGACAAAAGAAGATTCCTGAGAGGGCTACCAACCTAACCGGAACGCTGCCTTCTCGGCCTAGAGGAAATCGCCTAAGGGAGTGCGGTATATCAGACTGACTGAGAGCGGAGTTTAGCTTAGATGAACCTTTTGTTTTTATATATACATTATTCGTTTCTTTTCATAATTCTTTTTAAATATGTTACAGTAAATTCCTTAAAAAATATTATTCCTTTTTATTTTTATTTTTGTTCACATCTAAAGCGTTGACAACCTGTACTTACTTACTCCTACATTTATCGTCCACATAAAATTTAAAACACATATATTTTCAAAAATTTTACAACTACGTTATTAAGAGTACTAACATTAATATCTTTAAATAGTGTTACATGCCGTCAAAGATAAACGTTTGTAGTACTCTCGATTAGCGATATAGACGACGGACTTTGCGCGTGTCGAATTGCATTGAATCGTGCAGTGTGAACTGGTTGCATCTTGTTTTATTTGTATTTGTTTTATACGTGTTTGTACAGTTCTAATGAATTCTATAGTAATTCCAACGGCATTTTTAATTGGAGGCGTGTAGCTCGTAACAATAGTAAGAAACAAAGTCGTCTTCCGCGTCTGTCTGTGTTGGCTGTGTATCCGCACATCCTAAATCACGCAACGGATTTTAAAGCGATTTGCATTTAGATAATTCACTGGTTGGCAAAAAAAATCACTCCTCACTATTGTGATTTTTTTATAATTTCGACACTTCTGAATATAAGTATATTATTAATAGTTTTGTACTACTTACTTCTATTGTTTTGTAATTTATGTTTTAAATTAAGCGTTTTTTTGGCTTTACATACAAAACATATATTTAATTATTGTGACAATAGCTGATATAATTCCTCCGAAAACATTCATAGTCATCAAAAGTACCTATATGTCAAATTATTGATAAAGTCATTTCAGTTTGTAGTTTTTTCTATTTTTATGTGTATCTAAGTTCGTGGCAAATCAAGTAAGAAAAATATGTAAGTAACAATTCTGACCATGTTCTGTTGTATCATTTCACTATAATATGTAATATTTCTTGCTAGAATCTTTCTTTTTTAAAGATTTTCATAAAGAAATCTACTGACGTGATGGTATTTTGGAGCTTCAAAGAGAAAAAAAATATTATGTTAGTAGCAAAAATTTTTTTTTTATACGTCATAGCAAGAAACTAAAGCAGATCTAAACTCAGCGTGTCAAATTCTATATATTTATCGCATTTTTATTTAAAGGAGGATTTGGTTGCCAACTAGTGAATTTATCACTGAAGGTTTTTATATGTATACCTATAAAAACCGAATTAAGTTAGTAATTAAAATAGAACTACTTGCTAGGGCTTGACTCTAGTATAACATAAATGAAACAATTTTCTACGACACACACGTGATGCATTTGACAAGGATATTTTTCAATTGCCTAAAATATATATAGGTAGGTGGGTTAATGTTAAATATTTAGGCCAATTCACGCAGATATTATGAGTTTAATGCGTTATATGAGATATGATATTGTTAACGACGTTAAATATTGACAAATAACGTGTGTATATACACTAATGTGGCTATGCGTTAACAACGTAATTTTTAACGCTTTAAATAAGACACTTTCGGCCGGAGCCTAACGGTCTTATTTATATTGAATTAGAGTAAGTGTGAAGTTTTCTTTAAGAACCGAAAAGAAGCTTTAAAATTTACTCTAATTCAATATGAATAAGACCGTAAATATTTAAATCTAAGATTAAGCCCCAGTATAAAAGACAATGTAATGTTTTAAAATTAAAATAGGTGTATGATTTCGCTGTGTTAGATCGATTCTTAAACGACAGTCAAATCGAATATTACATAGCTTAAGGATAAGGGCTAGTGGCCATTTATTATGGGGACCGGGCCCTTCATTACTATGAGGGGATAGGATTTTCCACTGCCTGAGTGTAGCCGACCCTTGAAAAGGGTGTTTCCTCACCTGATCCAAAGCCTGCATTCAAGAAAGAGACAGAAACATCGTGTGTAAATCTCCTAAAAGCATACCCCTTTTCGGTTGTTGCAAAACGTTTGAGATATAATTTTATAATTGAACCTTTTTGAACCATTTTCCCGTTTTAATAATTTATAAACATTCCTTATTTATTAGGCATGTCAATTGGGGCTATTAATTATTGCAATCAAGATAATGTTTAACGTTAATGGTCGTACTTGGAGAGCTTATAAATTAATATAGATTGTAGAGTAATTTATGTTATCTGTGAAATTTATATTTCAAAATTGGCTAAGTGCGTGTCTATATATGAATAGTGAAGAATTGCATAAAGGATGCAAAAGGAACGGTGGCCATTATTATGCTATTTAGTTCGAAGTTTTTACCTTGAAGTTTCCAAAATTTTTCACAACCAAAATGTTGAGGGTATGTACATTAGAGTTTATAAAAGATACACATTTTTATGAATTTGGAAAAACTCATATTGAACCATCAATATAATTTTTCTCGGCTGGTCTAGCAGTACCTATACGTCCATAAGCTTAGAAAGACATTTTCTTATTTCTAGGTCTGAAAAACTGCCTAAGTACTATATACAGTCCGGCGAGAATTCGAATTCACGTCACTGGAATGAGACGCAAACGGTTTAGGCACTAAGTTGCCACGTCTTCATTGATAACAACAAACTCATTACGTATAATTATTAATAGTACGTTGTTATTTATTACAAAATGGAATATTATAGAGTACTGATTGAAAGTCGTGAGTTTACCACCACTTGTAAAGCAATTTTAGTTACAGTTATACTGTTATGTATATTCTGCAGTTAAGGGGAATTTATTGAAGTCACGTTATTTCTGAACAATGGAAGTTACAAGTAACTATTATGCTAATTGTGGTTTTGTTTTGTTATAAAAAAAGAGGGTGTTAAAAATCTCTTATTCAATAGGAGCCCCGATAGTTTGCAAAAATGTTTTGACAGGAAAATTTTATGTTGTCCCGCTGTCAAATAGCCGACTAATTCTTGGCGTGCGCACAGTCCCGCCCACTATTAATTTTGAAATTGGAACTGTTAACTTTTTATTGTGGCCACGTGCTGCTTGAACATTGGCATCGTGCCATCCCATTGAGCCGCACACATTTTTATTATTTATACAAAAAAGTATGATTATATGGATTATTTGCGTGTCCAATATTCAGAGGATTAGACTGAAGTCTAAATTCTCCGGATATCGGACTTGTTCAAACAAGTTTAGTTAGTTAACCCTGTTTAGATTTCTTTACAATACTAGAAATGTATAAATAAACCACTCGAGTGCTTGTAGTGAGTACAGATATAATATATGTACATAGTTTTGCTAAAAAAAAACTCCATTTAAAGAATTAATAATAGTACAAAACATAATACAATTTATATTATTATAACCCGTCCTATTCTAAATATATATTAGCATGGAAGAACCCTGAAATTATTTGATTTTGTGCCTTTAAGTAGTAGTAGTAGAATTCGGCACAAAGGCAGACAAAGGAATCTTAGTCCATACAGTCAATTCTGATGTATTAAATCTACGTATAGTAGCGCAGTTGTATTGTAGAGTACAACCGACGCCATTCAACGGAGTTCTTGTGAAAACTCGAAAGGCCACATTTGACTGTACAGTTTACATTTCTCACAAAAGCACATAATTTCTACTCAAAGCTATCAATATTGGTTGCGCCGAGGAACACCTCCTTATAAATTCTTCCTCCCCATACTCGCCATCAAGAAAGAATAAACTTTTAAATGAAGAATGCGCAATACAAGACGAGTTAGTGTCACGGCTGTCACCGCAATAAAAAATATAAAAATACGCATCGTATACGAACTGAATTTAATGCACATTAAATCACCCTAATCCTAGTGAGTGTATGAACCTCTGGGAGACGAGCGCAGTGTGGCGGCGGACTGGTGGCGAGGTAAGTGCTTCCTTGCTTCTTCTTCCACGTCCCTTTGCCTTCTCCCGGCCATCGCATCGCGCCCGCAAATATCCTACAACTATTTTTCATTTTGGAGTAATTTTACACATTTTTAGAAAATGAGACACACAGCACTACCTCCCATTTTAGTACCCACCAAAAACTCCTTTGCTGTGCCTTTAATTAAAAAAAAAACTGTCAGTCGTAGGACTGCACATTAGAAGTGAAATCTTTGTATCGTTGTGTGACTATCACGCCAGTTCAGTGCTTTTTCCCATCCCAAAAGTCGCTTAAGAAGGTTTTACTAAAAAAATTCAAACTTAACGTAGTATTTATTTCAAGTATACTATTCGTGTTGTCCACAACACCACAGCTAAACAATTAATAAACTGTAGACAAGCTCAGTTGTTGGCAATTACTTTTTTGTTGTCCTCGGTAACTGGGTATTCATTTTACTCATGCCAGTACATTGCCAAGTCAAACGAATGCGCGGCAGTCTTAAAAGCCCGCCAATTAGGGCTAAAAGCACCTTTGGGCCTGGCTTGCTGGGCCGCGCGGTTACGCTCCCTCATCAATTTTGTACGGAGCTCTCTCGCAAGTTGAAAAACTTTGTGTTCTTTATTTGAAAAATACGGACGATAAACATTTTATTACCAGCCAGCTTTTGATGTTTCAGGTATTTGTTTTAACAATTTTAGGAATATAAAGAGTAACGAAGGTTTTATGGTGAGTGTTTCTATCAAAGTGACATTTTTGTAGACTACTGTTCTATACTCCGATTTTTAATTACCTGGACTAAAATGGCAGCTGTGATCGTCCTTTTTATGTTCCAAGATTGAAGCAACTCACTACTGTGAGTTGAATCTTGTAGAATTTCTATAGATATACCTACAAAATTTCTATAGAAAGCAACTCATATCAAGCTTGCAACATAAAAAAGGTCGATCGCAGCTGCCATTTTAGTCCAGGTAATTAAAAATTAGAGTATATTATTATATTATCGATCGGGCTCCAACTCAATAGAGTTCAAGAGAGATCGAGCCAGACTTATATACTACAAGGAATTTTTTTTTTTCTGCGCATGCACATCATTATAGATAATGAAACTTTTATATTATGCTCACTTTCACAGTAGCAAGCAGGAAAGTGGCGAGATCAATGGGCAACGCGAGTATGTAAACATAACATAATATAATGGAAAAGTATTTTTCTTTCACTATAATATGTCGAACATGTGTACTCGCCCTGCGTACTCGACTGGTCACTTTCCTGCTTGCTGCCGTGCAAGTTGGCATTATGTAAACGAGGAGCAGGAGCAATTGTAAATAATGAACCTTGAATCATACTGGCTCTGGTGAAGAACAATTAACAGAAGTGTAAGTAATCTACAACTTTTGAACTATGAGACAAAGCACTAAGGAAAAATTTAAAGTGATAGAACTTAAAACATACTTTCAATCAGAACTGAATAAAATATGCTAAGTGCTTTCTGAGGTATGGGGTATTTTTGATTAGGTGTTTTTTTAGGATTCCTTGGAAAAATGACAAGACTCAAACAGATGAAGTTCCTCATTTTTACGGAACCCATAATTTTGGGGTGAAATGATACGCACTTGTCCGATTGTATACTTATAAAGCCGGCCGTTAACCTGACTGGTGAACTTAAGTATAGACCAAGACAAGATAATATAGACCATACTTTTTCTCTCTTCCTTGCTTAAAATATATTTAGATAATTATTTGTGGTTTATTCGTATATTTTGATATACTATACTATAAATATGTTGTTTTGATCGTAAAGAACCTTTAAAACAAAAAGACGACGAGTCCAAGAGCCACAAGCAAACCTTAAAAACTTTCCGACATGAAAGTTTAAAAGTGATCCCGTAGGGGTGGAGTGGGAGGGATTCGGTAGGTGGAGGCCGTTGCCAGGCAACGCCGCACCCACCCCACACCGCAAATCTCCGTGTGATATAGAAAACCCAAAATGTATTGTCCTTAGCAGACTGATTTGTTTCATTTATCTAACATAAATTGTAATTATTACTAAGAAATAAGTACCTTAGTCTAAATTACAGTTATAATTTAATTTAAATTAATTATTACAAAAATTAAACGGAAAACACTTTTATCTATCTATAACATTACAAAATTCTAAAAATGTCATGTCTGTACACGCTATTTAAAAAGATAACAATTGACTATATAAACGATGGAAAAAACGATCAAATTTTTTATATTTCTTGTCTGTTTGTTTGGGATTCACGTAAAAACTACGGGGCCGATTTTGATGCAATTTTCGCTGATCGACAGCAAATTCTTAGACTTAAAATCTGTGCTACTTTTAATGCTGGAAATACCTCGGAAATTTTTCTGGGAATCATTTAAAATGGCCAGATTAAAAAAAACGAATTCCAATGTGATTTTTCATTGATCAACAGAAAATTGTATGTAATAAAATGTCTGATATTTTTATCTCGGGAATCCCGTGGAAATTTTCCCGGGAGTGGTTTCAAGTTTTGAAGTCAAGTGTGGATGAAGTCACGGCCATATCCTAGTTAAAATAATAAAATTACATTAAAACTATATGTAAGGTTTAAAGAAGACAGTAGAGCACCACATACGTGTTAAGAATTGCAATCTACTAGTTAGTACTATATTTTAATCTCACTGTAAGTGGACTAAAAGTTCTAATGGGAAATAAATGTCATTAAACCTAAAATAATACAGTATGTTTTCTAGACCGCATCCATCACTCAGGCTAAAAAAACAACAACCAAACCACATCTCACGGCTTCTTCGATTCATGAAATGAAACCCAATATTGTGAAGTACTTCGTCTGACATGGTATGATTACGTTACACGCTGTATAAAAGTTTCTTCGAGGCTGGTAACGTATTAGCAACTCCATTGGAGCCTTGGTCGATATGCAACAATAGCCACTTTCCATGAGGTGAGCTATTAATTTTTTGTCTGTTTCTGGCAACCAAAACTACTTCAACTTAAAAGGCATAGTAACAATGTGCTATAATAATGTTTAAATAGATATGTACGACACTGGTAACACATTAGCCATCTCCTTGCAGTCCTAGGCCTCGAGCCTGCTATGACAGTCATGTCGGAACGGTCAGTTCACTGGCGTCACAATACCCCATAATGATTACTTTTGCATACAAAGGCATACAAAAACAACCCTTATGGTCCCATCATAACGCCAGTGAACTAAAATTCCGATACGATTATCGTAGTAGTAGACTTGGGGCCATGATGTTAAAAATGACCATATGCTAACTTGACTAATTCCTTTTAGGTGGTTGAATAAAGTGTTTACCTTTTACTGATACCAGAAAAATATTTCTACAAAATTACACATAAAATAACAATAAGGTAGGTAATATTCATAAACATCATAAAAACTTTTAGTCTATGCATTTACATAAAATAATAGAAGCTTTTGGAAAAAAGTCATTATTTATATTTTACTTCGTACATTAAAGACATACCTCTAAGAACCATGTTCTCTTTGAACAGTACTTTCGACTTTCATCGAAAATACTTTGAAGCATATTGAAACAAAAACAAAGTTGTTTTGATACAAGAAATACCACCCTATTCACCCGTAGGTAAATTTACCAATTTCAATCATTAAATAAACCGTTACTCGGGCAAAGACAACGTCTTATTTAAATATCCTACATACAAAGTTCTCGCCTGTTCAGATACAAGACAGTAATTCGTCTCAATTTACGTCACACACGCTCAAGAGAAAAGGAAGAGCTTCGAGTGGAGAAGTCAATTAGCATGCAAATGTAAGAAAACGACCATTAGAGAAGCCTTGTACTCGAAGCACGCCACGCGAGCTCAGCACCCATGTATTGATCATACAATCCTGCACACACTGACATACTCCTGTCTCTTTTTAACTCTAGAACGTATCGGTATAAACACCAGCTTTATCGTGACGAAAAGACTTTTGTGATCTTCATCTTCTATTCAATTTTAAATCTTAAACCCATGAGTCAGAATATAAAAATTTCTTTAAATTCTTACATAGGCTTTTGTTACCTCATACTGTATAGTTTGTATTTTGTTGTTCTGGTAAATTTTGCTTCTATCTTTAAAGGCATAAAGATCTATTTCGGCGTTGGTTGAAGAGAAAATAAATCATAGAATTGTTCAGAGGTTATTATAGATGGAGCCATGTCCTTCATCGACGTATTCACCAAATACATTGTACACGAGTGTTTGGTATTGTATATGATTGCTACTCTTTTTCATGTTGCTTTGCTCGCGTAAATTGCTGGTCCGTGCTTACGCGGAAATTATCAAATTTTCAGTCCTAAAAAGTATCTTATATTCATTCTTTTATTGAAAGTAGAAAATAATACATTTCATTAAAAAACAAATTAACACAAAGAAACCAATTTTCATGTTCACTGACACGAAAGCATTTTTACTTTCGCCTCAGGTTCTAGGTACTCATGATCATTGCTTGGACAATTCGAGTGAGGTATAGTTTTGGGGTCATTTGAAAAGCAAAGTGAAGATAACTTCGAAAGAACTTGGGATTCACCTGAAGATTCACGTAAATTCTTTTAAAAATAATTATATACCATACTTCTGTGTTTATTAAACAGAAAAGAGCCTGAGATAGATAAAATAGTAAAAACAAAATTAGCTAGACATGTTGCTAAGGAGTTTCTTGCTGCTTCTTCTCTTTAAACAACGATAACACGTTATGAAGCGGTGTAAAAATGGGAAATAGATTTAAATTTTAACTTATATGTATTACCTTTAAAAATTGTGCTTTAGTGGAACTTATTCTGAATAAAAACATCTAAGTTTGAATTTGAAGCAAGTAGTATTTACACCGGGATATATATATCACGGGCAATTTGATAAATCCGGTCACTATGAATAACGACCGGTCTGTATACATAATGCCCGTATCAAATGGGCAATGTAAATAAAACTGCATGATTAATCACTTTTCCCGGTCAGTATGAATAATGATAACCTTATATTGAGCAATATAATAAAACACGGATGAACTGTAGTTTTTTGTTTATTAAATGAGGTTAGGATATAGCCATATAGCAATTTTATTTATTATTTGAGATATGAAATGAATTTTGGGTGGTTATAAAAAAAATAACCACGAAGCGTAAGACGGGAGCGACGCAAAGCGAAGCTCCTCCCACCTTAGTTTTCTAACATATATTAAAAAACTTCGGATCTGTTCATAATAAATAAAAGTGCCGTATAACTATACCCTTTTTTTATTTTTTTATTTTTATATTTATTGCTAGAGTTCAGCAGACAGGCAGACGGCCCACTTGATGGAAAGCGGTTACCATCGCCTATGGACTTTTGCAACACCAAAGGTGCTACAAATGCGCTGCTGCTCTCTTAAGGGAGACTGGAACTACCACCTGGCAAATGGCACCCTACCATTAAATGAATTAAACTTACATAATTCTTATGAAAAGGTAACCGAATTTATCACATTGTCCGGCTAGAAGTAGGGAAGCATTCGTACAGCCCGGTCCATGTGATAAATTCAAGTAATCTGGACAGGGGCGGATTTACACATTTGCCGCCTGTAGGCTATTCAAATTTTGCCACCCTTACCGACCTCTACAAATAGATACCCTAGTTCACAGTCATAGTAATTAATTTTTTTTTTTAAATGAAATCGTAACTTTAAGTTTTGTGCACTATCGTCTTAATTACACAACCTTTTTTCCAGTAATTAGTAGATTGTGAAGCAGAGGATTGATGGGTTTGTTTCTGCCGTAACCAATAGCGACTACTCAAATTGTTGAAAAAGTTATGTAATTGGTGAAACATATTACATGTTGGATTGTTTGTGCGGACTTAATAAGAATTATGTTATTAAGTCTTAGAATTTAAGTAAGACATAATTTCTGTAAGACACAAAAATATTGGCCTCAAATTTGTCACCCCTCCAAAATCAGCCCCCCTAGGCTCCAGCCTACTCAGCCTATAGTTAAATCCGCCACTGAATCTGGAACTATATTTTTTTAATGGACCACGAGCCGTGAGGCATTATTAATATGGGCCGGCCAAAGTAATTAATTTATCAAATTAACCGACGCTTTTGGTCATTATTCATAATGATCGGTCCATATTAATAATGACACATTAATCAAACTGCCCGTAACACCAATACTTACTATGTAAAGTCTAAGTCCGGTCCCACGTGAAGTGCTGCTTTCATCTCTGGGTATCAGCTTCTGTCATTTAACTTCATATAACTTGAATACCATTTGAATCGCCCAAAGCCTTCTCTGTCAAACGGTTTTAACCCCTTAGAGAAAAAACAGGTTTTCTGTGTCTTCCACCGTCTGTATCATGGGAAGTTCTCTGAAGATATGTTTCTTTATGATCACCCCGGTCGTCTACGGCTGGTTTATCTACACTTGCTCGACAGTTGGCAGTTATCCAATATATGCCTTGGTTGATCCTTAGAGCAAATTGTGGAATGTACTCACTCTTTTTTATGATAAATACTATTTGCATTTACTACGATCACGCCTAATGTCGGACGATATTACCGTCGACGATGGAGCAGGTTAGCACCTAGATAGTACCTATTCGCACGAGATTTTAAGATACCCGGATTGTACTTTTTGGAAAAGACGGACTCTGGTAGTGCATTCCACAACTCTGCCGTACGTAGAAGGAACGTGGAGACGAAAAGTTTCGTTCGCACTGGTGGCGTTTCCAATGTGAAAAGATGGTGTAGACCAGAGCGCCTTGTCGTCTGTCGTGATGGAATGGTGTAGGGGAACTCAGGTAAAACAGTTCAAATGCACACTCTCCGAAATGAGTAATAAAAAACCTATAATAAGCCGATAGACTAGCAACCGGCGTCGATGCTTTAGGCTTTGAAGCCTTGTATTGACAAACTGGTCGCTACTAATCTACCTCTTGGCCTTTCTTTCAATAGGCTCTAGCGTTTCAAGCTGATATTTAGCAGAGCCGTCCCAAAGGTTAGAGCAGTATTCCATGCATGATTTTATTTGAGCACAGTAAAGATTAAGCAGTTGTTCTGCAGTGAAGTACCGTCTCACCTTTCAAAGTATACTTAGCTTTTTGCAGGCAGCTGCATCCATGGTTTTCCCATAGTGCAGAAAGGACGTTATACCTTTTTGCAGAGCCCTATAGGATTTGAAAAAGAGCGTAAACAGAATCTCAAAGTCCTAACGAAGTAGCAACGCGATCTCTTTCGGTGCTCTCTTTATTGCAAAGGTTTATCAACCGCTGCGGTAAATACTACTACTACTCAGGTCGACCATCTGTTGGTCTGCCTGTTTCCTTGACTGCAAATATTTAATAATTAAAAATATTGAGTTATTCTGATAAAATGTTGTTTCTACTTATATATAAAATTTTTTGTTGTTAAATTCTTTCTTGATAATACTTGATATACGTCGATTTAATTATGTATTATTATTTATTTTTTAATATTGAAATCGAGTGATAGATAGACAATTCGAAATCTATCTATAATATTATAAAATTATAGTCATGCCGTATCTGTACATTGATAAACCAATTATTTTGAATTGCTTGCATTCGCTATTGTGATTAGATTATTGAATTTCTGGTACAAAAGTCATGATCAGATTAGTGACACTCTCGTACCGGGCGAGCTTAGTCGACATGAACTCGAGACATATCGTATCTTCTATTAGGCTACATTCATCTTATGCAATAAATTTAGCATGTAAGTAATTGTATTCACGCGTAGATACATAATATTGTTTTGTTTAATTACAAAGTAAAACTCAGTTGTATTATGAATATTTCATGTTAATTTAAATCAAAATATTTTGGACACTCGTTACATGATGATGTTTCTTATGGGGTAGGCAGAGACTACGGACCTCCACTTGCGACGATCCTGAGAAACAACTGTCGATTCATTTACTGTCATTAACCTCTTCATACATGAATGTTTATTTGAGAGGATTATTTTCTTTACATGATGTGATAATTATAATGTTGTTTTCTTTCCATATCGCTTTTAAACTTGTAGTGACATCTAGTCAAATATACAGAAAACTAGGAAAATCGTCGAGAAAAGCGTAAGAAAGTGAATGCCATGCGCACAGCGGTGTCAGTGATATTGGTTCGTAACTTGTGCCGGATAAGGTGGAAATTAGTTTGCAATGATTACGCATGCGCTGTTAAATTGATTTCACAATGTCAACATTCGTTTGACAGACAACTTCAGGGTATTCTTGTTTTATTTTAGGAGAAAGGCTAGAAATTAAATAAATGATTGACTCAACTATTTTTGCGACATGAGAATTGAAGGTATGTATGAACTATTATATAAATATATGCATATCATAAAGATAAAGATATAGACTTATAGCGCTGACTGTGGCTTATAATACCTGTATTCTTAAACCATTAATGAGTCTCTCCTATTATATGAATGTACTCTGTGAATGAGTTTAAGCCTTTTAATAGTTTATAGGTAAAATAATCGCCAAAGATTTTGGCGGCAAAAGCAATACAAAGAAAATGGTGTGACGTATTTTTTAGGTTGTACTTGGTCGTTGACACTAACACTTAGGGACAATCTTAGGGTAGTGTTGAACAGGTGATAACATTCAATATGCTATATAACACTTACCATGGAGATGCTTATGGTAGTCCGGACACCGGAATACAATAACAAAACCAAATTAGGTATAATTATAAAATACTCAGATACTTAGTTTTATGAAAAAAGAACAAGAAATCATAAACAGATTTTATTAAAAAAACAGCAGTTTTGCCGTTAGTGTAAGAGACGCTGAAGATCGAACTTCACCCATCTGATAATCAGATGAGATATATTTTTTTTATCAAATTATATTAATTTGTAAACACGCCTATAATAGCTTGCCAATCGAAAAGTATTCATGGCTATTTTTAAAGTCTTCAAAGCATGGTAATAGTATTCCATGAACGGTTTTTTGCAGGCAAGCCTATACGGTTATTTTTGTAATTAAATTATCTTTCTTATGATACCTATTTTTATTGGATGACAAAACGGTGCAGTTACGTATATTGTCTCATCTGTCCATACCAGCTCGCCAGGTAGTCACGAACAGAAATAAGTAGGCAAGCCTATTAAGACATATTCTCCATGTTAAGAACTATCAGCTGATACTAAATTTGTTCAGTTATCAAAAAAGTGAAGGTGAGGTAAAATCGATTAATATTAATTTAATTAAAAATAGCCATGAACACTTTTCGATTGGCAAGCCATCATAAGCGTGTTTATAAATCAATATATAGTCAAGGTTGCGAAGTCCGTCAATGGGGTAAGTTCAAACACCGCTCGTTTTTTTAACTTTTTAAACGGAATTTAACGCCAACTACAATTCGAAGACCGAATTCAATGGAGTCTTAGCTTCAACGACTGATTTGTTGTCGGTGTAACTATTCAAACACGGAAATAATGAAAGGTGAATGGAGTTCCCCCACTGACGACTTCGACACCTTGACTATAATTTGAAAAAAAAGTCTCATCTGGTTATTATATCATTACTCGTAGATTCGGGAATGAATTGATTCACGTGAATATATTATAGGTACTTAATTCAGACTAGTCTTATTTTTGCCAGACATGTTGCGTGTCTTTTTTTAATCACAAAATCCGTAACCAATGATCAGGGAATAATAAAGGAATTTGTGACCCGTAGTGATGGAACTATTGTAATCGCATGGGATTAGGGTGTTATGGGGCGATAATATGGTGGGCTGCGTAGGGCTTTTTCACCATACTCTAGGGTCTTATTCGTAAGTTAACACACTGCCGTGTAGCTTGACAATATTTCACGAAAACGTACTATGCAACACCATCACAGGGAACAACTATTTGGCTATCATGAAATTTGAGTTGTAGTGACGAATTCTAACTTTTCAACTATGTAGAGGAAAATTCGGAAAAATTTAAGGTGGTAAAGCTAAAGAATCCTTTTATCCAAAGTCGTATTGGACCAAGATCCTTTAAGTGATTTTTGAGCTGTGGAGTGTTTCTGAGTAAGTTCATTTTTTAAGATTTCCTAGCTAAATGACAAAAACTACATGTTGATTAACATTTGACGTTTCTCGTCTCTAAGGAAGCTTTCATAGTAGGGAGTTGTAAGTCAACTGTAGGTGAGAGTGCTGGGGCAGTTCACACAGAAAATCAAAAAGTGCATGTCAGCCCATGCACAGAAAAGGGTACTATATATAAGTAAAGTACGTTCACTAATTTTGTTATTTAGTAACGAAATTAACAAAAAAATATTTATTGATAATATCCTATAGGGTATATCTCATCGAGTATTCAACACGTTATATTAAAAGTAGCTGTTTTTAAAAGTGTATAAAGTCTAATGCCTTGTATTTTTTCTGAATCATCGTTATGACTTTTCAGTAGATACCTTTCTGAAGAGACCCAACATATGTTTAAAAATAAGACACTTTATTATTATTAAAATAAAACATTTAAAAATAGAATAAAATTAAACTAAATTGTAACAGTCATCCTCGGCATAACTTTTCAATTAATATTTATTAATACAATATTGTTATCATCATCATCATCATATATCATACTATTATAATATATACAATTATTATCACTAAATCATTACATCTTAATAATCTTTCAAACCATATACGAAACTATATGAGAAAATATTGTTTGTCACTCTTGTGGACAGTGTGTCAACTCCCATTGACATGTACTACTTGGTGCAGACACCCCGACATATGTACTGCGCACTTGTCACTACACTCGCATAATTTGTGCTCCATTACTAGTCCATTTTATACACTGCGATCTGTAATAAAGTGGGGTTAGATTAAAGGCTGGGCTCGTCTTACGGACAGACCAAATGTTCGCGAATGCGATTGACAGAGGGGGACGTCATCCTCAAAACCTGTGTTTTGCATTCGAAATTTGGTCCATTCTTTGTTATAGATTTTTATTATTACATACTTGGCTTTTTACGTGTTCATCTGTCATCAAGTAATAAAAATATTGAAGGTTCGGAAACGGAATACTTCATTGTGTTGACCAAATTTTTATTTATAGTCCTTCACTTATTTTATTTATAGTTTTTTGTTTCACTGTCAGCACTTCATTATTTCTATTTTGATTTTTAACTTTAATATTGAATGTATGTAGTAATTTTAGATGTAATTAGTTTTTACAACGCAATATTACTCCATATTTGTAAGACTAGTACTAGATACTATATAAAAAAAAAAACTGTTGGCAATAATTAAATAAACAAAAAATAAATCATATTTATACTTTATTTAGAGAAATATGGCATACCTACCTAATATAGTGAAATGAACAATTACTTATTAATTTATACTTTGTACAATTTTCAAAAACATCCCCAAAACTGGAAATAAAACATTTAAAATTATTTAAATTAAAATGAGGCCAATTTGAAACTGCGTCATTACCAGTACAAATATTTTAATTTGTCGTACTTTTGACGGGGCAATGACGGACGCAAGCCCATTTAGGGACCTACTATTCAATGAGGTGTGAATATTGGATCCCCACGGGGAGTCGGGTCCCGCAGGGCCCCAGCTGCCCTACGCACCCTTTTATTAGCGAACAACGGACAGGTATTTTGAAGATTGATTTTGTAATAGATTTGACGATATTTACAATAGTTTCTCGATGGGCTGCTCTTTCGAGCCGTTTTTCTGAGCGATATATAAATTATTTCGCTTTTTAAGCATATCTTTATTAATTTGATGTTATATAAGTTTTTGGCGGCCGTTGAATATAAAGCTTTTTTAAATATGTGTTTGAAACTTTAGAAATAGGTTTTATTACAATACTCTTGGATGTGACATTTATAAAATCTAGAGGTTTTTTAGAGATATTTGAATTATCTATCAGAAAACATTTTCCCTGAAAAAAATATATGCAGGTTTTCGTCAAGAATAAAAAGCCTTTATTTAACAGAACTGCGGGATAAAATCTTGTGTTCTTTATCTTTATATAGTACAACACAAAGGCGATTTCCACGTCTGTCTGTATATCCCCTAACTCCTAAACTACGCAACTGATTATTAAGCGGTTTTCACCATCAGTTACATAATTTTTCAAAGGTTAGTATGTGTATACTAGTTTATGCTCGCGCCTTCGCTCGCAATATATAAATCCTTTAAGTTTTTATATAAGTGAAATAGAGCTACCTATCTATTACCTAGTACTGCTTACCTACCTAGGGTTTGACCCGCGACGTAGGCGCGTGGAGAACTTTAGTGTAATAAAATGTCTACCTAAAATGTAAAAGGAATTTTTTTATTTGTTTTCTCCCTAGTGAAGATACTTTCTGTAGCTGTCTGTTATAAATACGAACAGTATTTTAGTGAATAGGAGAAGAAATGAATAAAATATTTTTCTGTTTTTCTATGATACGACCGACCTATCTATCGTACGTACGAATTGAAGAAAATGTTCTATCTTTTGAAAAAG
This sequence comes from Dendrolimus houi, assembly GCA_039645545.1. NCBI lineage: Eukaryota > Metazoa > Arthropoda > Insecta > Lepidoptera > Lasiocampidae > Dendrolimus > Dendrolimus houi. The sequence continues at coordinate 15,937,872 of CM077132.1, forward strand.
TGTTCTGAGAGTCCAGATTCTGCTCCAGGCTGGTCCATTCTATATTACACACATCGCAAGCATAACTGCTTAGCTTGGGAATGTACATGTACAATATATTGATGTGTTTGTCTGCCGATTTATTATAATTTTGTTTTCAGCATGTTTGCTGTTATTTTTGGAATTATCTTTTGGTCTAAGACGTGGTCCCCATCACCCCCATGGCCAGACCCCGGTTGAGCAGAAGCACCATCACTACAAGCCAAGGACGGTGGACTCACTTACTGGTGATTCACAATTGCTACATGATGCCAAGTAGGCTTCAAAATTACTTTCATATAGTCTAACATCTGCCATCTTTCTCGTTGGTTCCAATGCTGTAACTGCTCTGGCGTAGACATTTTGTTTTGAATCGACTTACTTCCAAAGTTAACTTTGGAGTGGACAATAATTTTCTCATTTTAATCTTTTATTTATATTTGTAACTAGCTGTGACCGCGACTTGGTCCGCGTGGAATTTTTTTTCGCGTAGCCCTAATAATATTGAAAAAAGTAGCCTAAGTTACTCTTTATAATATTTGCTATCTGCCAGTGAAAGTCTCGTTATTTAGCCGTTTCAGAGATTAGGCTAAACATCCAGACTATAAAATTTAAAAAATTGACTTTGCAGTACCGTATATACTTTCATATGCATTTAGTAAAAAGCTGTTATTTTACATTACAAATATACACTTCAATTGTATTTATATGTACATATGTATAGATTAATATAAGGTAATTACAAGGTAGGTAATAGATTGTGAAAATTATGTGTGACTAATAGATATTGTAAATTATAAAAATATCGACAATTAAATATGTAAATATTTATTGAAAACAAATATTTAACTGTTCTTTATGTTAATCGTCCATTAAGTTTCTTTAGTGAGGTTTGAATTAGATAAACGCATTTAAATCCAAAATATCGTGTCTGTCTGTTCTGTCGATAATAATCTATAACTTACATATTTAAGTGTATGTCTGTGATTTCAAAATAAATGCCTAATTGGTATTAAAACTGCTATGTATACTAGATCTCATTACATTAAGTTACCGTTTTAAAAAAAATTGTCTGTCTGTCTTAATAATAATTATAAGGTTTGAAACCGGAATTTTATCTGAAATTTTCTTGTATGTTCCATTTCGATAAAGATATGAGCAAGAGCATAATTCAGTAAATATAATCTATATATATAAAAATCAATTGCTGTCCGTTAGTCTCGCTAAAACTCGAGAACGGCTAGACTGATTTGGCTGATTTTGGTATTGAATTATTTGTGGAAGTCCAGGGAAGGTTCAAGGTAGAGATAGTAAATATATTGTTACAATTGGGCCACCTGCATATTTGTGAACAAAGCATATTTATTACCCGCTGTCGGTGTTTGAGCTAATAACAATGAAGCGCTTTTATGACCGTCTTCTTTTGTTTACCTATTTATTGGTTGTTGTGGAGAGCAGCCTATTGTACTTATGGTTATGGTTATGGTTTATGGCCGTTCGCAGGTATAATTAGGCAGGTGTGCGAATTACAATTTCTGAGAAATTATGTTGGCGCTTGCCAGGTAGACATATTACATCGTGCATTATAAAGCAATGCCCTAATGGAGAGATCGGCAGTCAAGCGATAACCATAAGCGAGGCAAGACGTGTGTAAATTCGATAATCTATATTCTATATAGTGACGGACTTTGCGCGTGTTATTGAATCGTGCATTACGTTTGCACTGGTTGTATTCAGTTATATTTATACTTGTGTTATACGTGTTTGTATAGTTCTAATAAATTCTATAGTAATTCCAACGGCATTTTAATTCGAGTCCCGCACTCGTAACAATATCATATTGCATGTAGTAATAATTAGGTACGTAATTAAATTTTTCTAATGATTATTTTCTGCCCTTTTTCAGACACATTGAGGAAGATACAAAAGTTCTCACACCAGAAAGAATATCAAAGATGACCCCCGAAGAACTTGAATTCCACTATTTTTCAGCGCACGACTTTGATAAAAATTCTAAATTGGACGGCTCGGAACTTTTAAAGGTAAATATTGTGAGCTTACTTAATTGTTTTCTGTTTAGTAATCTAGTACATGAAGATTCAAATTCTACAGACATTTAATGTGTCCAAAAGTGTGTGGCCGGTATTATTTTGATCACACTATTTATTGAAAACAAATAGTTCACGTGAAACTTCCTTAGCGTTGCTATGATGACGTTTTTGCTGGTGAGTTCTAAAGGCGACACCAAAAAGAGCAAACGCAGCGCCATTTTTTAGCTATACGGAAATGGTGTCATTTATCGGGATAAAAAGTAATCAAGTGTTGATCCGGGATATAAGCTAGCTCGGAGTCGACTTCAAATTTAAATCCGTTCAGCAGTTTCATGTGATAACAGACATACAAGAACAACTAACAGACATTTGTTTTCAAATTTTTATTCATTGTACAAACTTCACACCCTCAACAGATTTATTGTATAAATAATTTTATTATTTCAGGCAATATATCACACATCGGAACACGAAAAGCACGATCCTGATGAAGATTCGTCAATAGAACCAGAAGCGAACGACTTTGAAGCTTATATTGGTAGGCTTTATCATGATCTTATTCATCATAAGCTCTTTTAACGAGTTCTGTGTACTACTTACTTATTTTACGTAAAAGCCCAAATAAGTTGATTGGTATGGAAAAGTAATGGGTACTAGAAACGACAGTCATCCAGGAATTATGGTACTCTGATAAGCTCCTAAATCTTGGTCTAGATGGCGCCACAGATACAATATTTCTATTGCTTTTGGACCTTATATTATTTGAGATGCTTGTGTATATATTTTTTTAATCCGTCAAAAAAGGAGAGAACGATAGTAAGAATACGGCTTGTTCCTATGGAGGGTATAATCTCAAAAACACGATTATAAACTAAAAATACAGCCCTACTAAAAACTTGAGATTTCGTTAATTAAACTGGTCATATAATTTTATGTCAAAGTAATAAGTTTATGAAATATACCTATTGGTGAGTCAAAAATTAGAAAAAAATATTTTAAAACTACCAATCACTCTTCGAAAAAAGTCATTTTGTTGAGTTAATCTATAATGTAGAAATATTATGTTATTGATTTGGTGCTTTTTATATAATCTTTTTTTATATGGTGCTTTATATAATTAATGTTGTTTGAAAGATAAGCGATAAAGCTTACTATTCAATTAATATTGATGAAATGTGTTTATACAATTATAATTTTAAAACGTGTCCGATAAATTATACCCTAAATTATATTTGTTATTTTCAGCTCTAGTAGACCGTACTCTTGCATCAGATGATGCGGATAATGATGGCTATATCTCATATTCTGAATATCGTGCTGCAAGAGCGAAGAATCCATCAGAAAGAACTCCGAGAGTCATAGCTTCTGCTGTATTCTAGAATAAGACGTCGTGAGAAGAAATTGTACAAATTAATCATTTTAATTAGATATCGATAACCTCTGTGGTGTAGTTGGCTAGATACAGACAATTCAGAGGTATCGGTTTCGATTTGATGTAGGGTAAATTTTGTATAACTAACTTTCTGTTGTATGTTCGAGGTGTTGCTGGTATTGAAGTAATAATGCTATTTTTACGTCAGTCATTTTATACGTAAACTAGCTGATGCCTGTGACTTCGTGCGTGGTGCGGTTTTTTAACTATCCCACCGGAACTCTTTAATTTTTAGGGATCAAAAGTATCCTATATGTTGGCCAGGGATATAAGCTACCACCATACAAAATTTTATTTTAATCGGTCAAGTCGTTTTGGAGATTAGCCGGTACAAACAGAGAAACAAAAAAAATTGAAAAAATCTAAATTAGTTCTATTTCACTTCTTACACCTCCCTGACTCGGTTTTTAGCATTTTATTATATGTGTATAGATGATGTTAGATTTTATTGCATCATGTGTTGTGTCCGCGTTCCTACTGTAGGTATATATAGCCGTATACTTCACTGCAAACTGTAACCTTAACCGTTGCAGTTACTCTAACCAAAAATCAGTGTGTTACGTGACTCGCGAGTTCGAGGCGAGCGGCACGAGGCGCGCTTGCAACGAGCCGACAAACCGAAGATCAATGTCGACGTACACATTAGAGTGGCCAACGAGAGCCGTTGAGAGGCGACCAGTATAAAGGAAGGCTCCAATGGCTACAAACTCCGCCACCGCACGGGTAGTTGCCCGTCGAGTAGAAGCCAGGGCAAAGGTTTTCCTCGAAGCCCCCAACCTCCTCGCCGCCTCAAATGGCCAAGACGAAGAAGACCATCACACGTACACATTAGATAGAGCACGACACTGTATCTGCTCCGTTCGCTCGCAGATAAGTTACGCAGCTTAGAAGTTGCATTTAGTATAATTGAGTTTTCAATAAAAATATTCTGTGAACTGTCATAATGTTATAGACAGTTTTTTATTTGGACTGCAAAAGAATGGCATGAATATTAAAGCATATATATATATCTTTTAAGGATTTTTTTTATTTTTAAATTTCGTAATCTCTAACAATTGTGTGCATTGTATAATAGTTTTGGTTGTTATTTAGCTGCTAAACAAACTTGAGCGCGTTTGTGACATGTCATAATGTTAACAACTACATGTAATCATTCAATATAAAATCAAATCAAATTTGTTGGAAGGCACACCACTGAAAGGATACGATGACATTTAATTACTATATTTTATGTTTAAATGGATTTATGTAATAAAGTGATATCGATTTAACTTGTGCATAAATTTTCATAGAATTGTAAATCCGTATATGTTCTGTTTCTATTCTTCTCTGTTCTGTTTCTATTATTGGCTTTAAAAAAAATTACTTGTTTCTTAGATTTACCTATTTACTTATAACAAAAATATTTTACATAAAATTTTAAAATAATAAAGTTTATTATTAAATTATTTGTTTCAATGTTTCTGTTATAACTATATTTTATCAATTTCCACAACGATATCGAGCTTCGCAAGGCATTCCTTCTTCACCCCATTTGACAGCTTGCTTCATGCCTTTCGAGACTTCTTCATAGGGGTTAAGAACTTCGTCGTTCCTGAAAATTAAGCAATGAGAAAATTTTATATTGAAAATATCTTTTTCATTTCTCATACTCGGAAAGTACGCTTGCAGTTACCTGATCAGAGGGTTGAAAATAGTACTTTTCGTCCCTGGGAAATGATCAGTGATCGTGATCAGGTAACTCAAATCGTACTTTCAGAATATAAGAAATGAAAAACAAATTTACTTGACGTATCACACATATGTGACGTATTAAATGAGTTCATCAGATTTTGTTATGAATTTAAAACATGATTTCATTAGAGAATTAGTTGTTTGGTTAACTAATCAGTTTTAATTTATTTTCTCGATATTCGAAATGAAAAGCAGAGTGTTAACCGGGGTGAAAGACCTATTTAGGCAGCCTCGCTACGCACGTGCTCCAAACCATCTCGTGCTTAAATGGGTCACGTTTATCCCTCGTTTAATAATTTTCTATTATAATTATCAATGCTTAGAATAGGATAGTTATATAGAGATACTTTTTGTCGTCATGCATAACGCAATAAGATTTGTACGAGCATTACAAGTCATGACGTCATTTCTATAAGGAATTCAATGACGTATGAGTTTTGTTTATATTGTAATTAAAATTATTTCTATCACGATAGTTATAAAATAAATAAAATAAAAATGTATTTATTTCAATAAGTCCATACATGTAAGTTGCCGGGGCTTCCCAGAAAGTAATCAAATGATACTTGTGTTGGGAAACCTCGCTCTTCCTATGTTGCTTAAATTTTAAGACTATCTATTTACTGAATTACAGAGAGTACTTTTACAAATATTAAAGAAAATAAAGAAAGAGATAAATAGATGGGTTTCGAGTGGTTGTGTCCGCAATGGGTAAATAGCAAACAGGTGTTAGGTGCGGGTGCGCGCGTGTGTGTGTATGGGTGTGCGTGTTTGTGTGTGTATGCGTGTGTGTGAGTGAGTGTATGTGTGTGTGTGTGTGTGAGTGAATGTAAGTGTGTGTGTGTGTGCGGGTGGTAATTTGAATGGAACACAAATCCCTACTAATTTATTATGAGTCTTATTGAATACATTAAGCATGTATCAGATTTACGCTAATGTAACCAAGATGTCTTCCACTTCATCATAATTAAGGGTAAGGAGCCATTCAGTTAGATTTTTCTTACACTCATATAGTTGCATGGGGTAAATGTTAAGAATGCGATTAATTTTATTATAAACACGGGGGGCTTGAGAAACATTTTGACGACTAGCAAAGACTGAACGTGCGGAATATGTAGGGGCAACTATATCATAGCGTCTTTTTCTAAGTTTGGCACGATCGAAAGGTAACCCTTTGTGGTATCTAAGTGTCATGTGTAAGATATAGAGTTTCCTGACGGAGAGAAGCTTAGAAATCGCATACAGGGATTCAGTAGAAAATCTATATGGCTTACAATACATAACTTTAATTAAGGATCTTTGCGCCCCTTCTAGCTCTATAAAGTATGACTTAGCTGCACCCCCCCACACTGATATACAATATATAATTACAGATTGCGCTAGTGCAATGTATATTTTATTTAGTAGCTTGGTACACATAACGTGTCTCAGAGATTTGAAAACCCATATAAGCTTCCTTACCCTCCCTATGGTTAGTTCAAGGTGTGGGTACCAGCTTAACTTTTGGTCCACAATAATTCCAAGGTACTTAGCAGAGCTAACCTTCTGAATAGTCGGGCAACCGTAAGTGCAAGTGAATGGAGTACCACAGGAATGTATTTTAATTTCAAAGTCAGGCAAGTGCTGTGAATTTAAGTATGGCGCAAAGCATACATAGTTGGTTTTTTGGGTGTTTAACGTGAGAAGATTCTCACTAAGCCATTGCCAACTTTAGCTAGGCCCCTCTCAGCCCCCAACTTAACTTTATCCCAGGTCTTGGCCGTAAAAATTATAGCGGTGTCATCCGCATAGGATAGAATCCTCCCCCCGACGCTACTTAGGTTGCAAAGATCATTGATATATATCAAAAAGAGCGTCGGGCCGAGAATACTGCCCTGCGGGACACCAAATGTAACGTTTTCTTCATCACTTAGAAAATGGCCAATTTTTGTCCCCTGCTTTCTGTTTTGAAGGTAACTGCTGAGAAGAGAGAGAGAGCAGAGCCACGGAATCCTATCCTCTCTAGCCTGCGTATAAGTATTGGGATATAGACATGGTATTTGAACACCCACTCTTTATGGTATGGTGATGGTATTTATGTTTTATTACGACCGATGAGTCGTAGCCCCTCTGAACATAGGCATTGCGAGCTTTCGCACATGTACACTCGTGATTGTACGCGAGAGAGTAATAGCGACACGAACAATGCTGACGTGTGAGTAAGAGAGAATACCTCATGGTTTGTTCCGAGTATTGCCGCGTAAGCATGACACAACAAAAAGAGATGTGCTGTTGTTTAATGGATTATTATTCAAATCGAGTAGAATTAAGAAATTAAATACGTTTATTTTCTATGTTCTAACTAAGTTCAAATTTTCTCTAATTAAATAGAGTATTAAAGTTAATATAAGTTTAGTTTTTTTAATCTAAAAAGTAATAGTTTATGTATGTGTCATTATGTTGGTGCCAACCCTAATGTATGGCAGAAGAAGCATGAAAGTAGGATAAACGCAGTTGAAATGAGAGCTTTGAGAAGTATATGTGCGGTTAGCTTGAATGATATGATAAGGAACAGTGTGATAAGGTAACGTTGTGGATTGAAAGAAGATGTAATAACAAGAGTTTAAAAAGGTATGTTAAGGTGGTTTGGACATGTAGAGAGAATGGATAAAAGTAGAATCACAAAACAGGTGTATGACAGTATTGTGAATGGTAGGGTTGTTACCGGTAGACCGAGACGAACACACCATGACCAAATATCAGAAGTGTTAAAGAGAGGTCAGGTAAAACATTTCAAATAAACGTGCATGTATGGAGAGGTTAATGAAAGTAGGTGAAGCGAAAGTTGTTTGTCAGGATCGTCGCAAGTGGAGATCCATAGTCTCTGCCTACCCCCATGGGAAATAGGTGTGATATTATGTATGTATGTATCATTATGTTTTAAATACGATAATAACTCAATGAACAACGAAATATTTTTAACTTGTTTTCATCATAATTATTATCAATTTATTACGTTAATAACCTTTATACATACATTTAGTTTAATTAATTCTATTTAAAATAATTGATTACAAAATTTAATCGAATAAGCGGTTGTTTTTGTTTACGTTAGGTACATCTCTAGCTAAGACGATTTGGTTTGTAAAATGTGTTCTGCGCAACCAGTTGGCGCTAACTTCAGACGGGCCAGGACTGATCGGCCGCACTATACCCGTGGGTTTGTGTAATGTAATTGTAGGGAATAATGTTTGTTTGTGTAGATATCGCCTTTATTAAGGAAGTTCTAGTTCTAGATTAATACAATTTCCTACTACGTTTCAATTGATTTGACGGCCTGTGTAGTTGGGCGGTCTAAGTCTTAGCCGGCCGAACTCGCTGTAACGCACAGACACCGGGTTCGATTCCTGGCATGGTAAATTTCGGAAACGAACTTTCTGTTTTTTGCTATGGTCTGGGTGTCTGCGATCGACCCCAGAGTGGTCCGTTGTATACCCATAACACAAGTGTAACTTACTTAGCCTTTTTTAACCAGGGGAAATCCGATTAAAGATCTAAGCCGCGACTAGGGCAGAACCTTGGGGAGATAATTCGCGACCTGTGTGTGGGATTCGCCAGGTCGGGGTGGTACTAGCAAGCTCAGTTAAAACTAGTGCCGTGGTATTGCCACTCGCCGGTTAGGGATACCCACTAAAACCCCTGGGTGTTCCGTCCAGCGCCTTATGCCGGGGCTACGGGAAAGCGGAAAACGGTCCCAACTCCGCGCCCCTGGCAGGCGAGGGCCTCAGGCACAGGCCTCATCCACTGCCGGGGGACTACTTAACTTGCATAGCCTGGGGATCATTGAGGTATATCATCTAAGCTGGGGATATACAATATGTGTGTTTGGCTGCCGATTATTACATAATATTTAATTTAGCGGGGTATTTGAAACTGCTGTCATAATTTTTATCAGTTGTCTTCTTCTTTTATTCAAAGATCATCTTTGAATTTTTGAAAATCGTAATGTTTTCTACTTCATATTATACTACTGACAGATGTTTACTAATATAAAGATACGTGTATTAAATAATGAATTATTCAGTTCATTCTTAATGGTCTTGGGAACGAAATGTTATTTTCGACAACATGGAATATGGATCCAAAGTTCACTTCAGCGAAACCGCGTGAAGCCCGTTTATAAAGATGAATTACATTGCATTATACAATAATTATATAATGCAGAGTTGCTATATTTATCATCATTTTAATTCTATGACATTAGCTCTTTAGCAATAAAAAATCCAATTTAGCATACCCCTGTAAAAGCTTAGCTCCCTGCAACAGTAGTTCAGCGCCTGAGTAATATAGGCCAGCTTGCTGAGGTCTTTGACAAGAAAGCCGGTACAAACAACCGTAGTCCTTATTCTGCTGTCCAGTTAAGTAGCTCAAGTACAAAAGGATTTCATCTTCAGTAACATAGGCTGCGTTTTTATTGTCTGCAAAAACCACAAGAGACATCTCCTTGAACGCAATGCATGCATTTTAATGCATTTCAAAATAATTATGAAGATATGCAAGGTCTTCTTTGGTGTGATTTCTGGAAGCACTTCAATAAACAGGTATGTGTTTACCTATACTCGTGGCTGCAATAATCTTAACTAGAAATACTTATGATAGCAGACTTTGGGAATAAAAACTATATAGTAGGGCGGTTCATATGTCTGCTACGCGTTATGAATGTGAATGCAAAACGCATTGTTTCCGCTGGTGGTAATTCCACAGTGTAGTGAGGCTATAAACCAGAGCGTCTTATCGTCGAAAGGTGGACCGGGGAATGGAGTAGTGTTGAACAATTTTATGGCATGCTTTCCGCAGTATAGTATATTCTTTTTCCATTGTAGAACTTTAATCTCCTTTTTAGCTTCCTAGTTCCTAGCAATCGACTTCATTAGCTCAAGCTGGCATTTACCTAAGTCTTTTCAAAGCTCTTGCTTCTTTCTGTTTGCACTACTAATAATACCATGTTAATACGCTATATACTATCTAATGTAGTTTACCTGCTTAAACTTACTAAGTAATATAAAATTAAAGCAATTTTAACTTTGATACCTGTGAATAAAGGAAAATTTACTGCGGCCCTAATTCTGTAACGGAATTTACTTTTAAAAAGTCCTTCCTTGGTCATTTGCGGGTGACTGTAGTCCGGATAATCCTGTACTAAAAGGATTATTTGTTTGGACATGAAACACGCATCTTGTCGGTATATTGGATTAATCTCCTATGGTCAGTGTGGGTTGATTGTGGCACGTGGCAGGACAAAGGAATAACAGTAAAGGTTCGGCAGATGGATGGCCATTCAGTTGTAATGGCTATTAAGTAACATTTCCTGGTCATTATGAATAATTAACTAAATGTTATGGGATTTACATTTTTTTTTTAAATTTATATGGTCGGAGAGTTTGATATAAATCAACAGTATATAATATAAGTTATTGGTGGTAAATGTAATGTTATCTTTGGTTATGTCACTTTATAATGATAAATATTAATTGACTACTATAAATTAATATTACGTTGTTATTATTATATTTTTATAAACGGATAAATATGATCGAAGCAAGTAAGTTTTTCCAAGTATACTAATTATAATACGTCTCAAACTATGTTTGACGGCCTCTGTGGTTGAGAGGGCTAAGCCGTTGCCGGCCTACCTGACTGCAACGCAGAGGCTCCGGGTTCGATTCCTGGTATGGTAAATTTCGGAAACGTATTTTCTTCGTTATTTACTATGGTCTGGGTGTCTGGGATCGGCCCCAGAGTAGTACGTTGTATATTACTCATAACACAAGCGTAACTTGCTTAATTTGGGGATATACAATATGTGTGTTTGTCTGCCGATTATTATTATTATTATTATTATGTATATCCCACAGAACTTATATGATCAGATGTTTATTGATATATTTTGCACATTATTATTAATAAGTACTCGGAAAGTGAATTGAGTTAAAACAAATTTGTATTACTACTTACCATCTATACTCCTTCCGTAATAGTGTCCACTTTTCCAAGCACCAGCACCGAAGAATCCAGCTGCTAATATCAACGCTTTAATGATGATCAAGATCACCAGATTTGTCACGTTCAAACTTAACACCTGTAGTTCAGAACGTTGTTCAATTTTGTATATAATTATTTCAATGTTCTATACTTGCATAAATATGAGGAGTTCTATACTGTCATACTCATATGAAGGAACACTTTTAGTTAATGTGTTACATTAGGTATTAGTTATAGGAAACAGGAGGTTATTGGTTACTTTCCATGATTTTATGAAAACAAAACTGTCACTACTGCTTTATTAGTTTCATCACTTACATAAAATATTTGTATACGGTCATAGAATTTAGTAGGATGTTACATAGGCATTTATATGTGCTATCTGTCAAGATTTACTTTACTACATTTGATATAAACACTCTAGAAATGTTAAATTTTACAATAGATAGAACATAAAAATCGGTTGTAGATATTTTACTATGACCAATTTGTTTAACCAAAACTTCCTATTTATTATTACTGTTAGCATATTGCGAATAGTACCCGAAAGATAACATCATCGTACAGTGAATCACTTCTATTAATTCTTAACTATCTTATCTTAAAACTTTTCAAACAAAAAAGCCGAAATATGCGTGCAATTTTACTTTAGATGTGCAAAATACGAACCTGAGACACGCAGTCAAAACCAACCTGACTGCTTCCAGTTGATCTTGCGATGAAATCCTTAGCAATACTGGTCACAACTTGTCCACCTGTGCCACTAAGGAAGCTCCCTGCTGCATCCAAGAATGAAGATCCTCCATGCTGTGAAGTATCATTTACATTATCATATCTAGCTATTGTTTCCTGATCATCTCTGAAGTTTACAGTTGACTTCTCTCTCGGCAATAAAGCGTTGTTGTCGTATCCTTTTGGAAACATTTTCTTAGCATACTGCGGTGATGAGTAAGCTCCAGAATGCTCTGCTGATATCAGGAGTGAACAACTTAAGAGAATTGTGAAGTAAATCGCAACCATTTTATTTGGTGGCTGTATTAAGACTGAAGGAAGCAGGTAGTGTCCACGATTGGCGATAGGGTGTTTGCGACTGTACGTATACTGTCAGTTGTTTTATCTCTTCCCTTATTCTTTTGTTTGTTACACGCTCGATGACATCTCATAATGGCACTATTGTTTTGTGGCTCTTTAGTTAATACAAAATAACTTCAACAATGTACCTGCATATCTGTTTGAATTGCACCGTTGACATATTTTTTACCTTCTCGAAATATCATATGTGGCAAAGTTATAAAATGGGTATATGATACATCATCTGGTATTCTTATTTAAATTAATTTGAAAGTCTAGCTGGAATGTCACTTTCCCACTACTTCTGAAGTTTTTTAAGTAAAAAATGTCTGAAGAGTATAGATAATAAACGTATTTACTAAGTAAAATCAATTTACTGAATATTTTACACCAATTTGAGAATCATCAGTCAATAATATAGGGACATATTTTAATATTTGCCTGATGTTCGTTGCTTCTACAAAACCCTGAGATGCATCGATTTTTACGAAATTTGGTATATATTATTCATAAGAAGAGTTTCCTTCTCTCCAACAAAAGTTATTTTGTTATGAAAACATTAGTGATTGGCAGAATATAAATCAAGTAGGGGTTTTTGTTTATAGATATTTATACCGTCTTTCTATATCTTATTATCTCGTCTATCATCTTACAGTGGTAGAAAATTGACATTAAATAGGTATTTGTATGCAGTTAAAGTCAGAGTTTTACCAGTAGTGAGGCCACCTCCGCCATGTCCCGATACAAGGGGTAGCCTCAAGAAACGCTGACTTGACGTCGTGAAAGATGCCATACATACCAATGGTCTCAAAACAAAAAGGTATTTGAATTAAACGCTCCGAACTGAACCGGGAAGTTTATGAGAAACCCAGTATTAGTACCTACCGTCTCCTACTTCAAAACTACCTATTATACACAGTATACACGCGGAAAGTAAAAGCTATAACAGACGCAACTACGTTAAGCAGTCTTGTTAAACTCAGCGGAACATCTTTGTTTACTACCTTCGAGATTGTCAATTTGTTCCGTGTTGTTCACAGGTGGGACATTTAGCCAACGACTGTTTGCTTTTACGAAGATGACATAACACTAACATAATATAGAATTTAAGGCCAACGATTACATCGACATCTGTTGTAATTCAAATGTGTTCTAGTTATTTTATGGACTATATTATTTTGTCACGCAGGAATGAGAGAAGAAAGACGCCAGGGGCTTGGTTCGCCCTTGTAGTGGAAGAGCCTAATGGGCCACCGCTTATTAGGGCCCGCGGATTGGCCATGCCGTGTACTCGTTTTCCTGGCATAAGGCGAAAGAAGGAACATGGAAGGGTTTTAATAGGTATCCCCGACTCGGGTAGACATAGCATCTCCTCGGACGCTCATAACGCTTTTGTTCACTATTAGCAGTTAGCACACGGTAATTGTGAAAATGTATACATTAGTGATAAAAATTGCCTAAGCCGTGCATGATTACTGACCAAGATTCAAACCTACTACTAAATTCTAATCTATTAAAAACGTAAAGCGAGAGAGAAATTACCACTGATGTTTGAGATTTTTATTAGGAGATTGCCATTACAAGGAGTTGTCTTCTGTGGTGGAAATTAAAACTGCACTTAGCCTGGCCTGGCATACATACACCTACGAGTTCTGCTCGCATAGGCCTCTAAGGCCAAGCGCATGATACGATTGTCAACACCTAACTCAGATATTAAAGGATGCATCTGGTATTGACAATGTCCGTCAGGGCGATACGAGGATACCGTACGGTGTCCTTCGAAGCAGCCTCACTACTCGCCGGGTCCCCACTATGGGACCTCAAGGCCAGGGCCCTAGCGTCGCTATTCCAGTGGCACGCAAAGAGGCCCTGACGATGGGCACGAGATCGGCGCCTCAGAAAACCAAGGCGTGCCGGTCGCAGCTCCGCGACGTCGCCATGGTTGTGTGGGAAGACCGCCTACGACACCCCAGCGCGGGTCTCGCCACCATAGAAGCGGTAAGGCCTGTCCTGCAGTACTTTATAGTTCAAAGAAAACTTTGTGGCTGTATTGAATACAGCGCCATCTTGTTGATGTTATCTACATTAAATTAACATTATTTTCCAATGTTGTGGTGGTTTTGTCAAACGAGTTTGCGATATTAAAACATACAAATGATTTCATACAACGATAGATGGCGCGGTACCTTTTTTATAATACGTTTGACAGCCATCAAGCAATGAACAAAATTCTGAGCTTTATCAAAAGATGGCGGTATTCGAAAAAATCTTAATTTCTTGAAGAATCTAGACTCCATATAGTACGTACTTATATTTACTAAAATGTTAATTTAACTATGGCTAACTACAGCTTTAATACGGATTCTTTCGCAAAAACGTTTTTTTTGAAATCTGTTAAAAAAGTTCCGTAAAACATTCCTTGCTCATCTCCGGTCTGTAACTAAGATTCTAGTTTTGAACATTTTAAATCACTGCAGTAATATATTTTGTCTATGGCAAATTAGCGGATATTTTTGTACCTAGATTATTTAGATGTGCAGCTTTCCTGTTGTTCTCTTTCACCTTTATCCAGTGATAATTGTAACAAGTTATTGTTACTAATTAATTACTGTAAAAGACATTCAATGATTCTGTAAAAGTAGGTACTAAATTACATTAAAAGTACGTGCCAAATAAATATTCATAGAAGGTGTCCAGAACATGACCTGTGATCCAGAAGCACTTCCTTACCTTGCTTGCTATGGTTATCAAAGTTTGCTTGAAATTAATTTCTCACTTTGTAAATATTAACATTTTAGGTTTATATTTAATGTCCGTTTAAGAAATATATATTTCTTTATTACTTTTATATGCTAGATATATTGCAAACTTATATATATGTCTCACAGATTTTTTTAGTCCATCCTAAGGATGTCTGGAAGAAATTCCTTTTAGTGATAAGAACGCCTATTGTTTACTGTATCTTAATGTTATGAAATAAAGTATACTCTATTCTAAATTTTATTTAAATTCTTTTATATCTCATTGTATTAGTATCACGTAAATAAAGTGAGAGCGTCATTAGTTAGGTTGAAGTTCAACGGTCGTTACGCGGTCACCGCATACTGTTTATTTCCATTCGTAATAAGTACAGGGCTGTCGAATAACGTATTAGTTTTTCTTGTACTGAAAACGCCTGTTAACAGAAGAAGTTTTTACCACAAGCCTTTTATCGTCCAGGCCATTGAACTCTGGAATGCACTACCACTAAACATCAAGCAGACACGATCATTACCTTCTTTTAACAGATTAGTTAAAGATTACTATCTCGAACAATAGTGTCATGGTTTACATTTGTAGGCATATATATATATATATATATATATATATATATATATATTTGTTACGAGCTACAGGACTCGAATTAAAAATGCCGTTGGAACTACTATGCAACCAGTTCACACTGCACGATTTAATGCAATTCGACACACGCGTAAAGTCCGTCGTCTATATCGCTAATCGAGAGTACTACAAACGTGTTATTGTTTATATTTATTAAATTATCTCATATTAGTATTTATTAATTAATAAACTAAGTTATTGTACGAGTGTTGGTTTAGCAACTACTTACTTTTGTTGTCCTTCTTTTACTCCATCCACAGGTTTTCTAGAAGAAATCGCACTGGGTGATAAAACCGCCTGTTGTACTTGTCTATTAGTGTTCTTAATTTTATGTAGATTTTTTTTACAATAAAGTGTATTCTATACTATTCTACTGTCGGGAAAAGTAACGGTTATATTAATATTAAGTTTTACATACAGTAGTGTCACAGGCGAGTTATGGCTCAATCGCTGTGGGCGTCTAATATCAACTGCTGGAGTAGGCTCGCATGCGATGTTTTATACTCTATAGTGCAATGACAAAAGGGCCGCAAAAGAGATAAGTAGGAACTTATTCTTTTATCTCTAATTTTTTCGGAGCTCCACCACAACTTTGGTTAAAGACGTTTACACAATTAGAAAGGGGAATGTGATTTTTAAAGCGAGTAGTCTTCGTATGTTGATACTCGTAGGATTATAAGTTCATATATACATTTGTAAATAGGTAATACTTACCTCCCAGACATTGGTCCTTGTATGTATTTGTAGCTTCGGGTACCACTCCGTCCTAGTGTGATTTTCTTTATTTTTTTTAGAACGGTTCATGACCTTTTGAACCGCTGTAGTATGAAGACGAATATATTACTTAGTAAAGCTGCAACACGATCCCTAAGAATAGATAAAAACTACTGAAACCAAGTAGAAAAGTTACCATTAGTTCAGCAATTATCTCTAACAAGCTGATGATTGTAAAAATACGTAAATTAAACCATAAAAATCAAGTTACTTGTTGTACAACTTTCATATCCTTTATGCCAGGGTTTTATACACGTCGTTGGAATGAGACACGCGTAAGTGCATTAGCTACTGAGATACTAGGACTGCAACTCTGTATTTACAATGAATACATTGATGTTTAACAAAAACATCGTGTGAAAAGCGAATAAATGTCGTATGTTATAAAATCTGACAATTATTGACTAATGTAATTTTAAATAACAGGATGACTGACTAATTATGACTCTATATAGAAGTGGAAACCCTAAAAACAACTGTGTGGCATGAAGCAAGCTTAACCATTTCACTCCGGCAACGTAGATCTCTGAGAGAAACGGTGAAAATTGTACGGTATCAGAAAGTGAAACCGGGTAGCCAGCCTTGACCGTCACGCCGGCAATGCGGGGAGCATAACAATAATATTTTATTAATTTCTAAGATCTGACTTAGATTGTAAACAGTTTTAACATGACCAGGGAGTGAAAGAAGACATCTAATTTGAAAAGCAAAATAATACCAATAATGTGATGCGAGGTTAATAACTTCTAAAATTTATTTATTACGTATTTGAGTTAGAATTTCTATTAAAGCTATAGAGGTTTAAACCTTTTCTCAGGTTTTGGAAATTCTGACATATAAAATTAAGACTATGTTTTAACGCTTTACTTTTAGATTGACCATTTTTGGAGTGATATTACAGAGTATGGCGACTAAGCGTAGTTATTATGTAGTTAAAGGTACTCGTTATAGTTATTGTTACTTTTAGCTCTTCAGGTTAGTGTTATTTGCTGTTGTTTAAATTAAACATTATAATAAATAATAAGTCCCACTCCCAGTTGGGCTTTGCTTGTCGAGGTTTCCGCAGCGCTTGAAGACAAGTCTTCGAACAGTGCGTTCTATCTGCTACAATATACTGTGCGGAGACGTGACTACTGTCGGTAGAACTGGTCAAAAAGTTTATAGTCGCTCACTAGGCTATGGAGTGAGCTAGGTATTCTCTTATGGATGGAATCAAAAATGAGGACATCCATAAGAAAACCAAGCTAACCGACATAAATCGCAGTAGCAGTGGGCCGGTCACATCTATCATATGTCAGTACCGATAGCCGATATACCAAACGTGTCAGGACACGTTGTGGAGTGGAGACTTCGGCACACGTAGCGCAGGATAATCTCCTGCTCGGTGGACCGACAACTTGCGTAAAGTTGTTGGCAGTCTGGATGAGGAAGGCGTGAGACCGAGATATATGGCGCAGATTTGAGGAGTCCTACGTCCAGCAGTGGATGTTGATTGGTTGGAAGAAGAAAGTTCTTATTGCAAGCAAACTTTACTGTCAAATAAATACGTAATACATATTACACATATATATATATATATATATATATATATATATATATATATATTTATATATATATTTATATACACAAAATCACATTTCCTACAGGCGACCGGTCAGCGACCGTAATGAACATGTGTGAATTTTATTAGCGTTAGAAAGTACTTTTTTACGTTTTTGTACAATTTTTTGGCAATTACGCTTTCGAGTGCCTGCGTGATGCAATTGTACTCGGTAAATGTAACAGCGTCTCCGAGACTTAACACTCAGTGAATTTGATGTTAGGCACGGACGACAATACCTAAATATTAGTGGCTGTCATAAAAAAATATCTAAGTGTATTTGTGTGCGAAGTGAAACTTCTATATGACCTATCATTTTTATTTTATTTTATATTTTTTAATAAGTAGGTTAAACGAGGTTTAACAGACAAATGACAATAATAATGAAAGTTTCTCATCTTTATGGAACCTTTGATAGTTTATGGGCTACCACGCACTTGGAGGGTTTTGATAATTATTAAAAAATATAGTACTTGACAACTTTTATCCACTCTCATATTGCAGTGATATCTATATATCTATTAGTTTTACTCGTGTAGCCGTCACGGTAAAACATTGCAAGAAAACGTAAGGTTTTTTTTTAAATACCGTACTAAATTCCTTTTGTACGTCGATAGTAATAAGCTTCGTTTTAAAAATCTTATAACGTTACCTTATTTAAGTCTGATTACTTATACATATTTATTATTATGTGTGTATCAATGTAAAAGAGTTTATATATTTTATTTTTGTTCATTCTTATTTTGGTATACTAACATGTATTTTTGATAACGCGGTTGAATATAGGATACTTTTTATCCCTGAAAGTAGAATATAGTTTACGTGGGCCATGAATATTAAGTTGACTCGAGCGAGATTAAATCTTTCAAAATTAAACAAAAACCTGTTAGTATTTCAATCTTTAATTTTCTAACAAAAATTATTTAGACATTAAAACAAACATTAAAAAGCTAGATAAAAATGAACTGTGACGTGAAATTAGTAACCGCCAGACAAAAATTATGTTTGATGTTACTTTTACTAACTACATATTATCTTTGTTGACAAAATGCTACCCAAGCTTCGGAGAATCATATTCAAAAAGTTGTATTCTTCAAGATATAGAGTTAAAACTTGCATAAAGATGGGTAATATAATAAAATCACCGTCCAATGTAAATTGTTTTAAAGTAAGATTAAAATAATGTTAGTTATATTTTTGGCTATATAAGGAGCAGTCCGTGTGTGGATATTCCGGTCGGATACAATCCACATTACTATTAGTAATTTGTTACAGTGTACACCCGCCTTCCGACATTCGAAGAAAGCAATCCGTACTTTGACAATTGTTGGGTGAAACGTGTTTAATACAAACAATTTGAATTCTTAGACTTTCATATCGTGGTTAGAAAATAAACATTTCTGTGTTTTACATGCTTTAAAAGAGCGATACATATAAATATTAATGTATTTGAACTAAATTTTAATAAACATTGTAAAACTTTAAAAAAATATCCTCAATACAGTCACATATTTAAAGATAATCTTGATTAAAAAATAATTATATTTAAATATAAGTAAATTAATACGTCATTTTCAGTCTCCTTATACAACTTTTATGTATACACTTATCTAATATAATCCAGATTTTAGTTTATACTAGCTTCTGCCCGCGACTTCGTCCGCGTGTAATAGTTAAAAAAAAGTAATTTAAATAAAGCCCCCCGATTTTGAAACATTCTTCATTGGTGCTCGGCTCCTATTAGTCTTAGCGTGATGATATATAGCCTTCCTCGATAAATGGGTTATCTAACACTGAAAGAATTTTTCAAATCAGACCAGTAGTTCCCGAGATTAGCGCGTTCAAGCAAACAAACAAACAAACTCTTCAGCTTTATATATTAGTATAAGATTAGTTGTACCGATTTCTGATGATTGTAATTCGTTTTGTGCATCAATAAATAAAAAATAATGATACATGAAATTTCAAAAATGAAAACAGGAGTTTTATCTTGAACTTGTAAGTTTCATTTCAACATTTTGGAAGGTCCAGGAGATATGAATATCTATAATGTGTTTGTAAATATTAGTCCCTCGAGAACCAATTTGCGGGCACGTGTAGTGAAATATAAAAGACGTCTGAATTCAAATGATTTTTTGATTGCGGTTTTATGATAGGACCATTTATAATAAAAATATTTTTCGCAGCCCGTCGTCAAAAGGAGAGAATATTTTTAATGACCTCCGCATTGGTAAAGCCTAATATGATTTCATTGAAGCGTTCACATGAAGTAATGATGGATTCAATATTTTTAGAATTTTCCCTTTAATCTTTAGGCCATTGTATTTTGCGATGTCTTTGAAAGCGAAAACGACAAATCAGAGCCGTCTTAAATAGCACCCCAAGGTATAAAAATCAACTAACAATAAAAAATAAAGAAATAATTCTTTGAATTTTCGTGGCGTGATTCTTAGAACGTGATTTAATTATTGTAAAAATAAGGTCTAAAAAGGCTTGCATATCGCAAGTCTCAATTGTGCAAGGCCAATATGCCGAAAGCATGAACTGTATTTGTAATCAATATTGGTGCTTATTTTTATATAATAAATGTTTGTTAAGTAATTTTCAAAATAGGCAGAAAATGCAAGGTATGTGTAGCGAGAAGGCTATCGGTTTGCGCTCTCTAGGTCCTTGCGACGTGTGCCAGGTACCCCTTGCACCCCAGTATTCTCTAATAAAACACGTATACTTTATGTATGTAAGGTTGCGTCACATGATACAATGAACTAAGAAATAATGCATTATTAATATTTTTTTGAATAAACATTAACTCAATATTACCAACGTAATTAGTCTAGAGGACAATGAACTTGTAATTAGACATGCTTGTCTTTACGTGTAATTATGACCATATTAATAAATCACTGGCTCATATAATTAGTTCTGGCTGGGTATAATCCAAAAACCTATAATTAGTCATTGTTTTTGTTGAACATAGCTGATCGCTTCTTGATGAATGAAAATAGTAATTTAAAAGACTGAATTGAATTGAATCTGTACATTAAAAAAATGTGTATGAATATCCATTTTGAAATAATTTTAGAGAAAAGTGTCTTGGAATAAGCAAATTTTTTTTATTACATAAAATTTACAATCGATCAGTGAAAAAATCACATTGGAATTCGTTTTTTTTTAATCCGGCGATTTTAAATCATTCCCAGAAAAATTCTCGCGGAATCCTAGGATAAAAAGTAGCGCAGATTTAAGTCTAAAAATTAGCTGTCGATCAGCGAAAACCGCATCGAAATCGCCCCAGTAGTTTTTATGTGAATCCCAAACAAACAAACAAGAAATCTGAAAAAATTGCATCGTGTTTTCCATCGTTTATATGGTCTATTCCAGTTGTTTTTTCAATAACTTCAATGTACAGACACGACGTGTTTAGAATTGTATAATATTATAGACTACCCTATTTTACCCAGCCAAAGCTCGCAATGTGTGGTAAAAGAGGAAAATTTGTACAGAACAAAATATGTAGTTTAACTATCACGAAAATTTCTCTTTGTTGTCAAATTAAAAACGTCTAGTGGACGTGCATGTTTTGAGGCCGACCTGAAAAAAAACATAATAGTTTTCACGTAATCTCTATTACGATCTTACTATTACGTTATTCTTAAATTGTCTATAATTTAGAAATAATTAATTTGAATTCGTAATTTTGGGACTTTTATGTATAGGCAATTTAATAGAGAAAGTATATCATTGAAATAAATTCTATTTTAGGAATAATAATGGCACAGTAAAACTTTCAAAAACTCTCCAATCAATATAATATTAGATGGGCTATATGTCACACTTCTCTTGCTTCTTAATGTTTTACTGTTTAATTTTTTTGAGACCGAATCAGTCAATAAGTGAAAAGAAACTTATTAAGACTTCTAATCTTGTATTGATTTGGGTTATGACCGGTTTTTATATCCTACTATTCATTGACTTGC
Organism: Dendrolimus houi; assembly: GCA_039645545.1. NCBI lineage: Eukaryota > Metazoa > Arthropoda > Insecta > Lepidoptera > Lasiocampidae > Dendrolimus > Dendrolimus houi. Next base: position 15,959,931 of record CM077132.1, read on the forward strand.
CCTACCATCAGTTGAATTTTCACATTAAATGTATGGAGCGTATGTCAAATTTTAACCGATAGTAAGGCAAATGAACAGTCAGTAAGATATAGGAACCAGGCCTTAACAATAAGGTGTAATATAACGTTAAATGCGAGCGAAGAATTAATGTGGTGTCATCCAGTCATATCGGACTCAGAAACTTTTTAAGGATACATTTTACGGGGCGATTGTCTTTCTTTCTTTCCATAGTTAAACTAACTTATGCTTTATCAATATCTTTTAATACAACAACAATTTAATAGATTACCCGATATTGAGACCTCTATGATCGTTAACAAGCCAATACGTGCGTGCAACTTGAATTAAGCCAATAACAGATTGTCCATTTCTGTCTTTCAATTAAGATGAATCAATAAAAAAGACTTTAGAAACATAAACTTGAATAATTTTATATGTGCAGGAACGGAGAGAGAATACAATTTCCTGCAGTCTGTCGTAAAAGGCAATAAAACAACCTATAGCCAGGTATGGTAGGGTATTTGCCCATTTGGATGGCTACCACTTCTGGTCTAGAATATGCCGTCATAACAACCTCGAGTTGTGTTTTGGTGGTAGTGGCCGGGTTCCAGTCTCCATTTAGAGACCGGCAGCACATTGGTACCACCTTTAGTGTTGCAAATGTCCATAGGCAATGGTAACCACTTTGCACAAGGGCCTACCTTATGGAAGTAAAGTTCAATGACATTAAAAAATCGTACCTAATGTCCTTTTTGATCTATGCGTTTCTATAAAATGATTTAATATGTTTGATCCGTCTAATTATTACCATTAGTTTGACTAAATTTTCAAAAATATTCTCGAAAATAATATTAGGGAATCTACTCGGAAACAAAAGCTTGCAGTAGTAGTGCATAACTCAAGACCACTATTTATTTGTACCTACAGTAATTGAATATGCTTCCACAGACATAACAGTCGTATCGTGCTGGTAAAAGTGCAGCATCAGTACAATTAGAACGATGATTTGAGCCACGATATGGGTAATAGGAGGGCTATTAATGTGAGAGTTGATGTTGCTACAACACGGATAAATTTATGAGCAAAGACGCCTATATTTAGTCACTGCTTTGCATTCTAAAGCAATTTTCAAATGCTATGTTAAAACAATTGAACCAAGGATTTGTCATACGTAATGCCTATTTACAAGAAGCAACAGCTATAAACTACTAAATTATTTTGGAACCTAAACTCTGGCAAGGGTGCTTATGCTGTCAGCAAAGTACTATCTAAAGACTACCTATGGACTGCATAAAACACATATTGTCACAACAATCTCGTGTTCACAGTGAGGGAAAACATCATAAAGAATACTGCATATCGCGTCTACCGACATATGAAATCTGTCATTGGCAAGCGTAAGTAATATATTGTGATATCCTGAAATAGGAAAGTCCCAGTAGGACGAATACAGAGATCTAGCGATCCAAGAATGACTGTTACATAAGGTAAGATTTCAATTCTTAATTTTATAATAGGTCTGTCGTACTATTATATAAAGGCTATTTTTATTTCCATATTGGTTTAATTAAATCAATCTACGGCAACTTTTTCCATACTACATAATTTATAACTTGAATTCCAATTAATTTAGATTTCTAATGAGTTATTCAAGTTTTTACTTTTGTATTAAAAAAACAGTGATTTGTTTTATCTAAAGTTTTAAGACAAATAATAAGCAATTATATTCATCTTTATTATATTTAATTAAAAATAGAAACACATGCAATAAATAAACAACAATTAAAATTTAATTAAAATATGTAAATAAAATAAGAATAAATATAAATTAAAATTTGAAAATTAATAGGTACCCTATTTCTAACACAAGTGAAGAATACACAAAGAGAAAGCATTGAATTTTTAATGAGATAAGATCTTTATCAGGTCAGTGTTTTATTGTGGGAAGCGCGTACGAAACTTTTCACCCATTATCCACGGAGAAAACCAGTCATAAAATGAAAAATCGTTTCATCTGAGCGCGGCTCACGGCGCTGGTGCTGAGAGAGTCGCGATGCCAAATTAAGATTGTCACTGGCAAACGACAATCGCCACATAATTATCTTGCTCATTCGTCGTGACCAAACTGAATTTAACATTGCATTAGAGCGCAGGGAGGGTTATTGTGCATCAACAATGAAAACTATATCAGTGAGCTGCTGCCGCCACCGGCGCTCAGTCTTTGCGCGCCTCGTCCGCGCGCCGTCACGCGAACGAAAGTGAAAATATTCAAATGAAAATGACAGCGAGGCTCCTTACTTTTTGTGCGTTTGCCCTTGCACTTGCCGATCCCAATGACCCAACGCATATAGAAAACTATGATGAAAAAATCAAAACATACAAATTAGAAGTTCCAGGAAGACAGCCAATAACGGTAATTGAAAAGGATGATAACAATTGGAGAGACATATCGCTTGATATAAACGAGGACAAAGATGATGAAGTTATCAAACATCTTATGACACACATTGTGCATGACTTAGATGGTAATGAACCTCGATGCTATGGGCCGTCATGTCAAGATTCATATTACAAAAATAATGCCCAGGAAGACTTTGATGATTATATGTTAGCTGCGGAAAAGCTTAAGGATTTTCGCGATTTTCCACCTAAGGATCGTCTGCAAGCTATAACTGCTTTAGCTGCAAAATTAAAAAAGGATAAATATAAACATGACCGGTTTAGCCAAATAGATAGTGACACAAACGAGGATGACGATGGTGGCAAAGTGATTGCATCTTGGAATAGACTAAAAGTTAAACAGCACAAACATCCTTTCGACGATAAAGATGGATGGGTTACTTTAGAACCAGTGCCTTGGTCTACCAGTAAGATATCGAAGTGGAAACCTAATATAAAAAAGCACAAGCCTAATCCATGGAGTGAAGATGAAAACAGATTCCCAGACGAAGACAGATTTAGCTCTAACCAACAATTTGTGAACAATTACAATTACCCAGTGAAGAAACCAGTTTTATCCCGGCCAGGGTTTATAAATAACAAGTTACACGTACCTGCCGATTATGAAAGTGAATTGCCGTCAAAACCTACCTGGAGTAAACCACAACAAGCCACATATCCATCCATGTGGTCTCCTGATGAAAGCAGACGTCCTTCAAAACCAAATTGCGATACTGATGAACAGTATGCTAATGACGACTCTGTGTATTACGGGATGTCCGATTCGGTTGTGACTGATTCTAGACCTTCTAATTTCCCATTTGAATATGAAGCTCTTCATCAAGCATCAAATTCATTAAAACGTCCTTTACGAAGACCCACTCAAGTTGTATACTCAGGGCCTCCAGATTATGATGGCGACAGGTCTTCGAGACCCCCCTACGGTGATGGACAGTGGGTATTACTTTCAACAACAAAAGGATATCGAAACAAAAAGCGACAGAGGTCACTTAATCCTCCGCCGGATGAAGTGGCTACAGTTACTTCTCATCAAGCTGTGTCTTTGACGGTGCTGCCAGTTGATAACTTGCGTACTAATATGACTACGTCTCATGGAGGAATGCTTGAAGTGGAAAAGAGTTTTCAAACAGTAGAAGAATCTAAGCAGGATATGGATAAACAACAAGACTTAGATGTAACTGTGTCTCAAAATAAGCCTGTTAAGAATAGAGTTATGAGAAAGAAATTAGTTTCTAATATGTCTCCAGATAGTTCTACTTTACTAGCTGCTGTCGGAGCGGGTATGGTGCCAGCAACTATGGCGATGGTAGTTCCAATGATGCTTGGCCGCAGACGGCGAAGAAGAGATCTTAGACAACCATTAAATTTTGATGCAATGTTACGTAGATATCAATAGGATTTAAATATTTAATACTCTTGTGCATAAGATTGAAATAAATTTAAGTACCGGAATATGAACGAACTGTGATTTGTAATAATTTATTTAAGAACATCTTCCGAAAGACTGTTCTACTATAGAAATTAATAAATTACTTATATTATTTAATTTCAAAACTGATATTTATTGTATTTTTCTAAGCAATTGGACATAGTTTTAGGAAAGCATTTTTACAAGTTAATAAATGAAACGTTTCATATACTTACTTTTTATTCTTTAGAACCTGTATGAATATGTTAATATATAATCACTGCCTTGTGCATATGAATAAATAAGACAGTAAGTTTATCGGTGTATCTGTGTTTGCGAGGTAATACCTAGTACGTGGAAAGTGCTACTAATAACCTAAAAAAATACAATTTAAGAAGTTTATTACACCTTTGAGACAGATAACGGTGAAGTTTACAGCTATAAACGGATATAGATGAATAAAAAGCAGAATGTTTTGTGACTACAGCAATCATAAAAACAACAAAAGTGCAAATAATTACATTCGATTCTAAAATGGTTCTTTCACCTTTTCCTCTGATTACAAATTAGTTGGTAGTTTTTAAATCTTCTATTATTACAGTTACTTCAATAAACTAAACTTAATAAAATTGCGTTTTAACGGTTTTATACGCGGTATTTTATTTGAGTTTTATTTTGTGTACTATTCGCGAAAACTTAAGGGCTAGGGGTAGACGAGAGACATGAAAAAATGATTATTAAAAAAAAAATATTTGGCAGTAAATCATTTTATTTTATAAAGGTAATAATATGGCATCATTACATTATTATTCGATTTAACTTTACAAAAAATTGTTTTTTTTTTCAATAATTGTTAAAAGTTATGGCTGTTTGTGTTGATATAGTTCCAATAGAAGTTCCTTGCAGTGACAATCACAAATCCTTGGAGATCCATCTAAAATCAATCGGACAAAAAATAGTTTTATTAATAGATAATCTAGTGCCAGCTCGAAGCTTTTTTTTTTAACAAAAATTAACAGAATAACGGCCTCAGGAAATTTTTCTCCAGATTTTCGGATAAAAACCAACAGTTAATTGTTTATAAAAAAAAAACTAAATTTAAAGAAAAAATATCCTTCGATCATGCACTGGTTTTTTATGTTTTCCAAAAGCTGTATAAATTTCATTGAAATCTACTGAGCGGTTTTCGAGTTACAGTTCAAAAAATATACTTTTGAGGAAAACGCATTTAAAGTTTTACACTCGATTTATGTAGAGTAATACGAATTATTTAATTACTTACACCGAGTCGTTTATTCCTGGGCCATATAATAGTTCTTCAGCCGTTGTAGAAGCTTCTAAAATATCGATTTGCTGTTGTCTACGTAGCATTCTATCTTCTCGAGTGTTATCGTTAGCGCGCTTATCTGTCACTTTTACGCGTGTAACATCTGTTTTTTCGGCATACCGATGAGAATTAGGCCCACAATTAAGTCCCAGTGTATACGTTATGATGAATAATGAATTCATACCTTCATACCTTCATTGAATACACGAGTAGCTATGTATGCAGCAATTAGTACGATAGTAAAACTAGTATTTATAGTTTTTGGGTATATTTTCTACACTAGTTGGATGAAGCTCTCATTATTATTCTGATTAAATACACCTACACATCTTGAAAGTAAATTGTCATTACTGAGATCTTCATAAATTGGCTTGATAGCTTCTAAAACATCAGGAGGTAAGGGAGAATAATTTTGAGTGTAAGTAGCAAGCTCTCCACTTGCTTCAGCGCGCTGGTGAGAGCACCAAGAATCTTCGCCTTTTGGACTGGACACATACTATGATTCGAATTTTTATCACTCGAGCTGTAGTGATAAAAAGTTGCCATTATAGCAGATTTCATATCTTCAATAGAATCACAATGTTGACGTATTGATAAACCATAGTACACATTTAATTTGTTTATTATTTTTCCTGTAAGCTTACATGAATATACCTGTATACTGGTGACAAACAAATAATTTTCAGAACTTATACAACCTAAAAAATTTAAATATATAAAGTAGGATATTTAGAGATTTAGATATTACTGTACTTACATATACATCAAAATTATAATTCATTCATGACATTAGAACTCGAGAAATCGGTTGCTTGCAGCTGCTGCTAGCTACCTGCTCTCGAACGTTCTGGAGTGTCCGCGAACCCTTTGCTAATTGTAGAATAACTCCAAAAGTATTTGTCGGATTCACTTAAAATTTTCTACACTTCTTCTTTCGTAGGAAATTCTTTTGCCGTACATGCTGTTTGACTGTGGAACTCCGTCCCCTTACCAATCAGAGAAGCTAAATAAATGTCTACATCTAAACATATGGTCACTGATCATTATTAGTATGTTAAATAAAAATTGTTGCATTAAATGGAATTATTTATTGTTCATAAGTAGATATATGTATGTATGGTATGTATGTAGGTTGTCTGGAAGAGATCGCTCTAAAGCCATAAGGCCGCCTTTTGTTCCTGCCTTGACACGAAATGACAGTAAATGATTTACTTTACGTGTATGTGGTGAACAATAAAGTATTTTCTATCTATCTATCTATATGTAATTTATAATATCATTATATATTAAATTATATATGTATATAAGTATACAGTTTATTTATTATTTATTTTTAATGGTAGTTGATGATAATGATTGTATTACTTTTATTTTAGTTTAGTACACCATCAAAAATCGTATAATTTTTCTTTAAAATCTCTTTAGACACAGGGTTGCTTGGAAGAGATCGCTATAAGCGATAAGACCGCCCATTGTTCTAATGCAAATGTATCCATATTAATTTTATAGATTTTTGTTTATGGTGAACAATAAAGAGTTTTCAGTCAGTCAGTTAGTGCACATTTGTTACTTCTACCCATGCTGCTTCTAGTTGTTTCTGTACGGCATTTTCGGATCTCATGCGATGCTTCATTGCCTGTTTATTTTATTCAAGCCATGACAACACTATGATGGACAGGCGCTGTCGTTTCTTCTATGGTCGCGGATTCCTTAACTCACTGGCATTGTAACCCAATAATAACTATTTGTAATCTGTTTTGTTCCTTTTCTCTTGCAATAAATAGTCTTACATTCCTATAATGCATACACGGATAGACGTCTGTTGGAGTTACGACATAATAAGATTAAAAGGTCAAAAAGAGCTCTACAGTTTTGGTCTTCTTCCATTACAAGCTTCCAAAATTATAAATTCATTAACATTTTGGGAACGTTATCTGTAAATATGTTTATAATACTTTTTATTTCAGTTTTTTTTATTTTATTTTATAGTGTAAAGTTATATATAGTAAAGGTGTATATGTAGTATCGTATATTGTAGGTAGATATACTAAGGCTCATTAAATTGATGACACTTAAAAAAAATTAACGAAATGGTCATAAGGCCCTTATGAACAGCTTTTAAAATTTTATTAAATTTTATTACTGTACATTTTTCTTTCATTCCTTATATATATATATATAAATATATATAATCATTTAATCTTTGTAAGCACATCTAAAGTATTGTTTCGAAAAGTTTATTTATTTACATTAATTTATAATATTATATGGTCCCGATATATTACTTATCAGTTTAGGAATGTTTATACCTCAGGATTATAATTTAGTTATATTAATTATACGTCTATTAATTTATTGCAGCCAATTTTTTTCTTCTCCCGGAGTTGAATAAATATAGCCCCTGCGAATAGCTTCTAAAAGATTTTTAACGCCAAACAGACAAAATATGTAGAGCCCTGAAACAGAGAAAGTACCGATGTTTAATATCTGAAATAATAAGATAATTTTTACAAAAGCGTTTTACAGGTGTACCTATAAGTAATTACTTGACCCCAATCCATTGTATATCACCCATGACACAAGATTAACTTGCTTAGCTGGAGCATATAACTACTACATATTTGTTTTTCTACCAATACTATTTACCTATAATTGTTATTTCTAAAGCCCTAAAGTTGAAACACATAAATATTTTGAAGAAATAACTTTAACATTTGTGTATTAATGTCGATTTTCTAAACGAGATATTTTGAACATGATGCCAGGGGCCTTACTCGCGTACAAATAAAATTGTTTTAAGTCAGAGGTAGTTTAAGTCGTGGTAGCGTAATGGTTAGGGCACGTGTCCCAAACTCAAGGGCGCAGGTTCGAATTCTGTCCGGAACGTATGCACCACTAGGCAGTTTTCTGGCCTAATGTGTATATTGTTACAATTACCACGCGCTAACAACGCTGAAGGAAAACACCGTGATCAAACCTGCACATCGAGATGTGTGAAACCTGCCAATCCGCCTTGGATAAGCGTTGCGAATATACTGTTCATTTCTCTATAGTAGGAGGCATGAGCAGTGGGACGTTTATGGGCTGTTATTATATATTGTGTAGTAGCGAATTAAATAAAATTACTTATTAGTTTTGTAAATGAAGAAAAAAATTAAGTAGGACAGTTTTACATAAATGCCACAATAAAAAACTAGTACTTACCATCAGCAAGTAAAAGCAATCCGAAATGTATCCAGCCAAAAGTGAATCCCTCCCAAACGACTAGTGCAAGGGTCAGCACAAGATGGATGAAACTGTACACGTAAAATGACTTTACGAGACAGTGCACAGACTGTAATAAAAAATAGTAAAACTATATTATATGTAATTTACGTTTTCTAAATATATTTGATTTGGTAAGTTTAATAAAACTACGTTTTAACGGTTTAAAGCATCAGAATTTTATCCGGTCAGGAACGGAGAAAGAATACAATTTCCTGCGGCCGGGCGGCTTGTCGTAAGAGGCGACAAATAAACCTACAGCCAGGTGGTAGGGTATTTGCCCGACTGGAAGGCTACCACCCCTGGTCTAGAGTATGCCGCCAGAACCACCTTGAGTTGTGTTCCGGCATTAGTGATCAAGTTCCAGTCTCCCTTAAGAGAGCAGCAGCGCATTTGTAGCACCTTTGGTGTTGCAAATGTCCATAGGTGATGGTAACCATTTTCCATCAAGTGGGCCGTATGCCTGTCTGCAGAACTCCTGCAAAAAAAAATTAAAGCGCGGTATTCTTTTATTTGATTTTTATTCCGATGTTTTGGCCACTTTTCAGTAGCCGTGATCACGGTAGACAAAGATGTCAAGTATCTTGTTAATGAGTAATGTATAAAGTTTTTATTTAGCCTACCGCCAACTTGTTCACATTAATTATTTAGTTTTAATCGGGAAGTTTAGTCACAAAATAGGCAGTTCATAATATGGACAATAGGCATACAATAGTCAGTCACAGGAAAAAAACGACATCTAGGTAAATTGAGAAGCTGATCTGGTTATTGTACAGTATTTTATTGGTTCGTAATATAATATCTTACTTAATTAATATTCCCACGCATAGTGCTTTTACACATAATAATCTATCATAATGGTGTTGTCGTTATTTTAATAATACCAAACGCAAGCAAACAATCAGAGGGCCCTCCTGATGGGAAGTAGTTACCGTCGCTTATAGCACCCTTGACATTTACACCGTCAATGAATTTTGTTGAAAATATTTCATAACGACATTAAACGGTCCCAAGCCGTAACGCAAAGGAAAAAAACTCCGAGAGTATGTTCCCTTTTCATTATTGCACTTACAATAAATAAACCACCAGTCCACCACCTATGGAAAATAAATGTTTTTATTTTAAAAATGTTTAATGACACCTACGGAAAATAAAGGCTATTACTTTAAAATGTTTAATGAAACCTACAAAAAATAAACGTTCTTATTTTAAAAATGTTTAATGACACCTACGGAAAATAAAGGTTATTACTTTAAAATGTTTAATGAAACCTACAAAAAATAAACGGTCTTATTTTAAAAATGTTTAATGACACCTACGGAAAATAAACGTTCTTATTTCAAAAATTTTTAGTGAGAAATTGACGCTGTCTGTGGTTGAGCGGGCAAAGTCTTAACCGGCCGACCTCACTGGAACGCAGAGGCTCCGGGTTCGATTCCTGGCATGGTAAATTTCGGAAACTATCTTTCTGTTATTTACTATGGTTTGGGTGACTGGGATCGGCCCCAGAGTGGTCCTTTGTATATTACCCCTAACACAAGCGTAAATTCCTTAGTTTGGGGATATACAATGTGTGTGTTTGTCTGTCGATTATTACTATTATTATTATTATTAACTATTCATAAAAGTTCACACATCATGTGTTAACCTAAAAAACATTTTTTTGCTCACGTAATACCAACTAAAGTAGGCAAACATAGAACAAATTGATTAGTTCTACGCGAATTGTATCCAATCAACGTTATTTAACAAGACGTTTAATTCCGCAAGTTACGTCATATCCGCGGTGTGATGCATGCAGATGGACAGATATTGGGACTGAACACGACAAACGTCAGTCTTGATTTACTTAGAACGCCTGTTTTTAAGGTTTTATTTTTACTGAAACATGCAGTTAAGCCGACGGTTCATGTGTAACAAACATGGAAATAATTTAATGTACCAACGCCGTGCCGTATGATTCGGAAAAGGCAAAACTAAAACAGAATTGAAAAAGTATGTCCGAAAATTGGATTTAAATTATTTATAAATTAATATTGTGATCCAGAGAAGTAAGAAATTTTAATTTCAGTATGTGAAAAAATAATACTTAAATGTTAAATAATAATCAAAAATGTCATCTTATCTGTAATTTTCTCGCTAGGGGTTGTCTGGAAAGGGTCGCTTTTTAGCGAAAAGACCGACCTTTGTGTACAAGTGGAATAAATACTAGCTTATAAATTTTACGTAAATGTTGTAGTTTTTTTTTTTGTAATTGGTCTTCAAAATTGAATATAGATTATAAACATGTTTTTATTTTATATATTGACTAAACCATTTCAAAGCTTAACACTATATTCTGTTTCTGCAAACACTACATGAGTTATCTATATGAAGCTCAACCATTTTTAAACATTATGCATTATATAGATTGCCTGTCGCTGTTTATCTTATCTAAAAGTATTATTTGAATTTTAAGCTTTCTTAGTATTAAAATTTCGAGATTGAAACGCGTGACTTAGAGCAAGCAAATTTAAAGTAAATTAATTATTTCTATTATATATTTAATCTTTTACAATTAATAATTGTAAAAGATAGAAATACTCGACAATATCTGTGAATGAGGACTTGAAAAGAAGTCATACAGAGATATGTTCATACATATAAAATTACCTTCTATAGATGGCACCTTACCCATGGAAACGGTGACCTAGGCTCACTATGCTACTTATATATACTTGAGTGATTATAGGTAGAATATACAATATAACTAAGTAAGTTTTCTTTATTGTGTTAATTTACAATGTCTTGGTTGGACAAAAATGTCTTTTCTTAATATAAATCATTTCCAAATGTTCAATAAATATTATGTCAATTATCTTTCAGATGCTGCTCATAATATGTTTTATGGTCAATTGTTAGCAATTTCAAATAGAAAACATAGTTATTCTTACGTAACATTACACCGAGAGCTATAATTTGTTTTCTAAGCACCGTATAGTTTTTGTATCATTAGACATTTCAAGCTTTCACTTACGATTTAGTAAAAGGCAGGTGTTGCAGTTAAATTATTCACTTGCAGTTCTTACAGTTTATTTTACTTTTAAACAATCAATGGTAATTTTCTAGACCAATATCAGCCCGTAAACGACACACTGCTGTGTTTTGGTCTCGTATTTTTTAAGGAAAGGACAGTATAGCGTCACACTTGTCTAAGACTTGCTTTTGCCCGCGGCTTCACTAGCGTTAATGTTATCCCACAGGAACTGTATACTTTTCCGGAATAAAAAGTAGCCCATATGCTATTCCAAACTATAATATATCTCTGTGCCAATTTTCATCCAGATGGGTTCAGCCGTTCTGGCGGGAGTGGGTAACAAACATCCATTCAAACTTTTGCATTTATAATATTATAATATACTGGGATATGCCCGAGACTTCATCCACACTTGACTTGAAATTCCCGCGGGATTCCCGGGACACAAAATACAGTAGTATTTAAAGAAGAATGTAAGGTATGCTATAGTTTTAGTGAAAACTGTGTCGGAATGGGCAGGTGAGCTAATTTTTATGCACCCGAACAATTACAAGTCGCTGTCGGGAAAAATCCCGCGGGCTTCCTGGGATAAAAAATATCACACATTGTATTACATAAAATTTGCTATCGATCAGTGAAAAAATTGCATTTGAATTGATTTATTTTTCAATCTGGCCATTTTAAATAATTCCCAGAAATTTTCCCGCGGGATTCCCGAGCTATAAAGTAGCGCAGATTTTAAGTCTAAGAATTTGCTGTTGATCAGCGAAAACCGCATCGAAGTCGACCCAACACTTTTTACGTGAATGCCGAACAAACAGACAAGAAATCTAAAAAAAATTGTATCGTGTTCTCCGTCGTTTATATTGTGTATTCCAGTTGTTGTACATTGAGGGTACTTTATAAATAGCCTCAATGTACAGATACTTGCATGTTTAGAATTTTATACTATTATAGTATTCTAGGATATGCCCGCGACTTCGTCCACGCTTGACTTGAAATTCCCGCGGGATTCCCGGGACACAAAATACATTTAAAAAAGTAAGCTATCGTTTTAGAGAAAACTGTGTCGGAATAAGCTATAGTTGCCAACCGTCCTGTTTTCCCAGGACATGTCCTAGTTTTTGTAGGGTCCTGGAATGTCCTGGATAAATTTTAAGCAGCGTCCTATGTTTTTAAAGAGGACTGATAAGGTCATGTATTTTAAAATTTATGCGCCTCTTTTACAATTCTTACGTTACAGGCTCCTGAATGTCGAATTTTCTACTCATATAATTTTATTCAAAATAGTTTTATTATTACAAAATGTGATTATTATCATTACTTGAATTTCATCTAATCTATTTTCACTACATATTAATAATTAATTCAACTAATGCATCTCTATTACTATTGCGTCCTGTTTTTGAACTGAATTGTCCTGATTTTACCAACTTAAAATTCTAGTCTTTTAAATTTGGGGTTGGTAACCCTAGAATAAGCAAATTTTTATGAACCCGAACAACTCGCTCCCGGAAAAATTCTCGCGGGATTCACGGGATACAAAAATCACACATTTTATTAACATAAAATTTGCTATCGATCAGTGAAAAAAATCACATTGGAATTAGATTTTTGAAGTGATACCTTCTTATGGGAGGGTAAACCGCTTCGTTACGTAACACGTTACGCCGCCAGTCTGTCTAGCTTCCCTTTCACTCACGCATACGGCAGCGGTAAGCAGGCTCCTCCTCTCTTACTCTAACCCACGAGCTATATACATAAAATTTAAGTAATAACCTAAGCTTTTCTCAAGTTAAACAATTTCAATATTAAATAGTTCAACTTAGATTAGTTTAAGTTATCACTTCTGTCGGGCGTCCCGAGACGCACACGTTTTTTGTAATCTGGCCATTTTACTCTATTCCTAGAAAAATTTCCGCGGGATTCCCAGGATAAAAAGTAGCGTAGATTTTAAGTCTAAGAATTTGCTATCGATCATCGAAAACCGTATCGAAATCGGTCCAATAGTTTTTACGTGAATCCAGAAGAAACAGAGAAACCGACAAACAGACAAGAAATATAAAAAATTGCATCGTGTTCTCCGTCGTTTATATAGTCTATTCTAGTTGTTTTTTTTTAATAGCTTTAATGTACAGACACGGCTTATTTTGAATTTTGTAATATTAAAGATATTAATATAGAGGGACTGTTTGTTTCACACACCAGGACCCAATTCCGCGATTACAATTGTGTTGGGATGGTCGATTACTGGCGTCACAATAGCAAATTAAAAGTTGCTTTGGTATCATTTGTATACAAAATCAACCATTACGGTTCCATTATGACGCCGGTGAAAGACCATTCTGACAAGTTGAAGGTCAGGTTTGTCCCACAATGTTTTTCTTCACCATGAGTATGTGGTAATAGTAATAATAATTAATCATACATTAAAAATGCCTACACTGTACATGCTTTGAATGTGAAGCCAAATCACTGAAATGAGACGTTTAACCAATGGGTTACGAAGATTTCATTTATCTCACCTTATGCACTCCACTAACAAACAACATAGCGAAGAACAGCAACAAAAATCCAAGAGTGATGTAGACCAAGTCATAAACCATTGTGATTACGAGCGACACCTCCTTGGAATTGTAGCCGCTGACCTCCCCCCATTTCCTGTCTTCAGGTTGCCTTCCACCAATGAAATAGTTCAGTATATCAAAGATGTGATATGCCACTACTGCTATGGCTATGAACTGAAATTTAAAAGAATATTTAGGTAAGTATATCATTAAAACTATTATGTAAATACGCGTATTTTGTTATTTTTATTTGGTGAGCAATCTATCTACTTATCCATATCAAATTTATTGTGGAGTTTAATAACTTAAGGAAAAGTTAAGCGAAAGGACTTTTGTATTTTCCCAGGTGGTATATTACGCTCTATGTTCATCAACGATATATAAAGTGCGTATATGTAATAAATAAAATACAAAATATATTAAAATCGGTTTATATTTAAGTTCGAACTCTTAACAGTATGTACTTATGTACATATATCTAAGTCAATATGGGTCTGTTATGTACTTTAAATAAAAAGATTATTATTATTAAGGCCGTAAAAAGTGATAACAGTAACATCAAATTACAATTTATACATTTATAGATACATATGCTAGCAAAAAATAAAAATTTAGGACCCGATTCCAGCGCCATTTACCGGGTCCAATTGTGAATCTAAATCACTCTCGAATCTACTTGAACACACACAAAATATTTCATCAAAATCGGTCCAACCGTTTAGGAGGAGTTCAGTCACATACACATGTACAGAAGAATTATATATATAAGGTAAGATTAGTATCAAATTACTATTTACAATAAATTAGATTTTGAACTTTAGAAGAACTTTATATATTATATATAATTAACACTCAATGTGTAGTTTTTTTTAATAATCCTGTGTAGGCAATTTTGTTAAACGCCTGACAAAATATTAAGACTAATAATACAACAACAGACTATGATTGAAGAAATCGATCAGGCTCTGTTAACAACATCGTTTTCAATATTATTGTTATTGCTGTTAAGCACTAATAACATTTAACATAATAGAATATGTTATATAAGGAATACTAGAACTGTATTTCTTCTATAAAGCAACTTAAAGGTACATATAAACAAATTAGGTTACTTACTATAACAACATATCCAAATACTAGATTTCCAATGCGAAGTGGAAAACAAAAAAGAAATTTTCTTGTCATCTTCTCTGCATCTTTCAACCTATAAAAAAAAACTGTCAACTGGTACTTATATTGTTCTTATTTTTTTATTGAACGGATGTTTATGTAGAGTTTTATGAAAAATACAGATTATTTTATATACACCGCGATTCATAACACATCACTGAATATTATTACTAAAACAAAACTGGCATTGTATTGGGCACAACCGATACGTACGCTTTCAACGTAATATGTGCTACATATTATGTGTAAATAGTTATTAATTGGAACGATAGTAGTCTTGCCTAATTAGATCCTTTATTGCGTATATTGTGTTTGTAGCGAAGGTTCATTGGCCAGTGGTTTTGCAGGAAGCGTCGCCACGGTTCGCCGAGCAACCGTTCTGTTTTATAAAAGGTTAGAATAAGGTTGCTACCAAGTTTTGGTTCCGATTTTGAACGTATAGCAACCCTGTTCCATTTTTACTAGAATTTATTTAATTTGTTAAATTATGACTCAAAAACAGGTGTTTTATAAATTTGATGTCAATTAGGTACCTTTAGGTAATACATGTTATATTCAAAACTCAATTGTTTTCAAAACGGTTTTTAATTTTGTCGTATCGAAATTCATGCCAGAACTGGGAGTCGCTGAACCGAGCCATTCCACAACTATTAGCAAAAAACAAGAAATGTCAATCAAATTTTTATTCGTTAGGCGTTATAATATTTTTTAACCGACTGCAAAAAGGAGGCAGTTCTCAAGTTGATTGGTATTTTTTTATATTTTTTTATGTATATACACCGATTACGCTGATATTTATAATCCGATTTACCTGATTCTTTTTTAGTTTGATGCGGAATAGTTGCCATTTGGTCCCCTAAAATATTTTAACATAGTTTGGCTCAGTAGTTTTCATTTTCCGAACATTTTTTATGATTTTTTTCCATTCCTTTCCGTATGTACACCGATTATGCTGAGATTTATGATCCGATTTACGTGATTCTTCTTTAGTTTGGTCCTCTAAAAACTTAACATAGTTCGGCCGAGTAGTTTTTATTTTATAAACATTTTTTTATGAAAAAATTCCTTTTCCGTTTCTTGGGACCTATATTTTTTAAAGCGCGCGGCACCTTTCGTAGGCCTACCCATAGCTAGACACTAAAAAGTGACAAATAATAAAAAATCGTTTAAAAAAACCGACTTCAAAAACTAAAAAGCATAAAATAACTATTAAAGCTATTATTTATATTGAAGAAGTCGTGGTGGCGTAATAGCTAGCGCACGCGTCCCACACTTAAAGGACGCGGGTTCGATCCTGGCCGGAACGCGCATGCACCACTTAGGCAGTTTTCTGACCTAATGTGCATATGGTTACAATTACCACGTGCTAATATCGGTGAAGGAAAACATCGTGATGCAACCTGCACATCGAGATAACCGATGTGTCAAACCTGCCAAGCCGCCTTGGACAAGCGTGGCGGGTATACTGTCCGTTACCCTATAGTGGGAGGCCCGAGCCCAGCAGTGGGACATTTATAGGCTGCTATTATATATATTATAAAGCTATTTTAATTATAATATCTTATTTTTAATATATATTATCTAAACCATCTTGAAGTCGGTGCGTAGTAAAACATAAAAAATACTATATTTTGAAAATTACTAAGCACCGACTTTAAGATGTTTTAGATAATATGTATTAAAAATAAGATATTATAATTAAAATAGCTTTAGAAATAAGTTATTTTATACTTTTTAGTTTTTGAAGTCGTTTTTTTTTACGTTTATACTCATTACTTTATGTTCTAATCTTAAAAAGCAACAGCAAATGGGTTATGACTTTTGAAACTCCATCTATTAAGAAAATGGAGATAAATACACAATAAATATTTTCAAATTTTCGTTCGCGATATACAATATACGTATTGTCGGCATCAGTGCACCACCCATTAACAAAATTGTTGCATATTATGGTAAGTAATACTTGTTAATAATTTGACGATAAAATAATATCACTGCAAAATTTTGTTACAAGGTCCTGCACTGACGCCGAATATATCTCAAACTTTCTTTTCAAACGGGCTTTCAGACCCGACTCCGTCTTTATATCCGATAACATTGTAACATCCCTAGTTATCCCTAGTTACGAAGGGTCCCTGTGAACGAACGGTCCAAGGTCGGGTCTGGGCTTATAAAAAGACATCATGACCTTACCTACATCTAAGTAGATAAAAGGTGACACAGTTTGGCAACCTTCGCTGTTTTATATGCGATAAGAATTCTGTAGGGATTTAAACACCTGCCAGTTTTTTATATACATCTTCCTTTTTTTTTAATATTCCTTCACAAGAATTGCATATCTTACCAATATTTATAATAATTTAAAAGCAAAAGCTTAAACCAAATTCCAGTTTTCGAATGACGGCAAACGAGAGAATTCTTATGGCTCCTGGATAAGGCACATATTACCAAAAAGTTCATATGTTGATGACGGTTATGTTCCAATTATTTACCTACTAAAATATCACACTATCTTCTTACTCTCGAAATATCACGACAAACATAATTTCAATTTATTGTTATAAAATAATTAATACATCATTTGATTCCTTAAAATCATGATATCACTACTTGCTATGAGACTGCGGCCTTTTCTAATATGACTAAAGATATATTTAATTAATTTTGGCCGAAACTTGAAGGTTATGAAGAGATTAATGAAAGTAGATGAAGCGAAAGGTGTTTGTCAGGGTGGAAATGGAAATTCATGGGCTCTGTATACCCTTATGAGAAACAGGCTTAACAATATGTATGTACTCGAAGAGTGATATTTTGCTGTGCAGATTTATTTCCAAAAATAGCGGTAAGATATATGTAGTATTGGTTGAAAATAAATAATTATTTGGTGTATTAAGATACTGAATATTTTTAAGTAAGAATTGTATTGGTGTAGAAATTCTTAACACACATACATGATTCAGTATAAAATTTCTTCAAGGTGAAATTTCTCAGTTCGTTTACCTTTGGATTTCTAGCAAGACAACTTCCACCCCCGCTCATACCAAAAGGAGGCACAGGTTTAATCTACATTATAAGCACGCAGCTACGTACCTCAGCATGTATATCATAGATTTATAACTTTTATTAGTTGTCCAATTAATTTTTATTAATGTTGATTGTTTGGCAAATTTAGGACAGAATAATCGTTACAGCAGTCGCATTTAGAAAATAAAACTGCATAACAAAATATTGCCTCGACTATCAGCCAAAAATGTACAGTTTTGATCTTACTTGTAAATTTATTTTTCTAGTCATAAATAATAAGCCCATGATTGAAAAAAGGGCTAAGTCCGGTAATGAAAGGTAAAGAGATGGCACAGTGTAGAGGGGTTAAAAGCATCAAATTTAATTGACTCACCTTTTGATGAGTTTAACCACTCTGTGTCATATTATTTCAATATTATATATTATTTCAATTTAAATGTTTTTTTTTGTGTTCATTAAAATTAATTGTAACTCCGTCATTACAAAAGGTCTTCTAGTAAAAATTACTTACATGAAATAACTATTGCAAGAATAAATTTTGTTAATAGTTTCATAATCGCATTGAAAAAAAATATTTTTAACAAGCCTATAAACCTTGTAGTTATATTATGAATAAGAGGTAACTTATACATTTATGTGTTTTGAGTTTGTTAATTATGCTATTGTTGACTGCAGGAAAACAATATAACAATGGTCATTGACTCCAATCAAAATGACAGCAAATCATCTGATGATGCTAATCGATAGTATCGATAGCCGAGTTATAAATAAAATCGAATAAAATGACAACTTCTAATACAAATCGAATGATTGATATCCTACGACACGATTATGTATATTACATTCCAAAAACTCACAAACGCTATGCACTTATTTGAAAAAGGAATTTCCAGAAGTAAAATAACAACCATTTTGTATTTGTTGCTGTATTGCGTTGTTGTTATGTAGTTGTGGCTCTAAAACTCTAAAGCATTTGGCATTGATCTAGCCAAATGAATATTTAAATCAATTTAACTTAATATGTCAATCATATTTGTTCGTACAATAATTTAACGTTTCGCTCGTTACCTCTGCAGTATTTATTTAAAGTTTATTAGAGTTTGTAAATAATACTGCGTATGTGGCGACGCACTTTGCACACATATTTATAGTAACAAGATAGCAACTATCAACTACTATGTGGAATACAAATGATTACTTACAAATATAACATCGATAATAAAAGCCCATAAACATATAATCTGTTCTGGGGTCTGCCCAATATAGGATATCCATGGTATATCCGCCATTCTTTTCTATGTCGGATTAGCAGGTTTACACATCGGTTAAATTATTGGAATGAGAGCGAGGGTCTTAGCCACTAAGTTAAAACGTTTGAAAATGTATGATGTACCTCTTGCTGAGTTTCGAACAGACATCTTATAAATGACTCGCGTTCGTGTACTATATATATATAATATTATGAAATTAGTATTTATGATCACTTTGTGGGGTAGTATGGAGGAGATCGCTTGTGGCGAGAAGACCACCCATTGTATGTACCATTGTGTATGTGCAATAAAGTTATTCATTCATTCATACTCATATGCACCTAATAGCTACTAAGCCACCACATCTTTTGACGTGTACTAGAGTAATTCAAACCTGATTAACAGTTATTTGGAGGACAATCTAGTCAGCCGATATAGGGCCACCACCAGAGCGTCGAAGGAGGAATTACCATCAGTTTATTCCGCTCTAGCAACGTACATAAATGGCGAAACGGTTATACAAGGTTCATTTGTTCTATCACAAAAAGGTACGGGCAACTATTTTCTTTTCTATGATCAAACAGCTTAATCTTAAAAAAACAAAAACAGATATTCAATCTATTTAATAAGAATAACTTTGCTAACTTATGTATAATATACAACCACGGGTCAAAGAATATGTATCGTATTGTTAAGAGTTACAGGACTTGAATTAAAATGCCGTTTGGAATTACTATAGAATTTATTAGAACTATACAAACACGTATAACACAGGTACAAATATAACTGGACATAACCAGTACAAACGTAATACACGATTCAATAACATGCGCAAAGTCCGTCACTATTTAGCTTATCGAATGTATAGACGTCTTGTCTCGCTTGTGACCATCTCTAGAGTGCCGATCTCCCCGTTGGACCATTGCTATATACTGCACCGATACAATATGACTGCCCGCACGTCTAGATCGAATTTCTTAGAATTCGTAATCTGCACACCTGCCTAATTATGCCTACAAACGGCCATAAACGAGTACAATACACAATAGGCTGTTTTCTAATTACAAATTTTAAACACAAGGTAAACAAAAGAAGTCCAAATGCCGAAAAGGTGTGCATTGGTCTTTGTCGGTCGTAACAGTATTATAATTAAGTTATGCTACCTCAACAATTTGAAGCATCTTATTAAAATATGCAATATTTTATTATGAGATTTGCAATGATCATGTTATTGCTATTATTTCAGAGCCAGTATTTTTATGAGGTTTATGATCTGTTATTGAGTTAATTGAACTAAGCTTTTTCCAATATAAGTACAATATAGATGTAAAACAGAACATTTATTTTTAAATGGGAAGTCAAAAGGTTACTTATTACACACACACACACACCCACACACAAATATATATATATATATATATCCGATAATAATAGCCCATAATCGTCCCACTGCTGTGCTTGGGCCTCCCACTATTGGGGACCGGACAGTATATCCGCCACGCTTGTCCAAGGCGGCTTGGTAGGTTTGACACATCGGTTATCTCGATGCAGGTTTCATCACGATGTTTTCCTTCACCGTTATTAGCACGTGGTAACTGTAACAATATGCACAACATTAGGTCAGAAAATTGCCTAAGTGGTGCATGCATTCCGGACAGAGAGCGAATCCCTCTTAATCCCTTCGAGTTTGGGACGCGTGCGCTAGTCATTACGCTACCACGACTTCTCTTCTTCTTCTACTTATTAATAGAATAAAATAAATATTTTATTATCATAGTCGGATCTGCCTAGTTTAGGAGAACGGACAATCCATTTTCTAAGCTTGTCTGAGATGGATTAGTTAGTTTCACATATAGGGATAAAAAAAAAATCATTGTATATAAGCCTCTTCTAATAGACATAGACGTTAGAGATATATTCAATAAACATGACGATGTTTTTATCTAAGTCAAATCATAAAATGTTACAAAGCATGCCTTTCCCGACTCAGTTTTGAAGTATAAAATAAGTACAAAATACTTTCGACAAATATTGGATTGAACAAGAGACTTTGGAAAGTTTTCGAGATAAGAATTAATTTTTTTGAATGGCCATTATTAGGATTCCGTAGCAAAATAACAGTATATTTAAAACAGTGGATGTTCGTCACTTCTACAAAAATCAATCTGTGCGTGGATTGACGAGCACTTATCCGATTTTCTGTAATATCGATTTTTAACATAAAAGGGTTTTGAATATTTCAGAATGGAGCCAGGCCTACCTGCTGTCCGCGGTTGTTTTTTCAAAATACCGGCCTTTCATAAACCCGTATGGACGAATAGCTAGAGCATCAAAACAAACAAGTGTCGTATGAAAGAACATCTTCTACCGTATCAAATTTCCAAGCTTATAGTTAAAATATTCAAAACCCTTTGAAATCTTCAGACCTTCATAGTTGAATGCTTGCCCAATTTTTTTTATAGGATTCCTAAATAAGAAACTAAAATATGATAGATTAAATAAACATCGCCACGTCAAATGACCTTTCTATCAGTATTTATCTGGATTGTATCCCACGATACTGTGAGATAAAACAATCGATTTTACTGTTTTTGTTCTGCTGTACTCACAATTTACTACATATTATTACTCAGTTATGCCAAAATGAAATAACTCACTTTTTTAATAGTAATCGGTAGGCAGAGACGCATCCTCAAGCTAAGCAAGTTACATTGTGTTATGGAGAATATACAACCTATCACTTTAGGGCCGATAACAAACACTAGGACCATAGTAAATAACGGAAAATTCTTTTACGAAATTTAACTTGCCAGGAATCGAACTCGGAGCCTTCACGTTCCAGTGAGCTCGGCTGTCGAGAGGTTAACCCACTCAATCACAAAGCGTCATCGTCATTACAAATGAATTATTGATAGCAAACTGATGATATTGTAATAAATTCTTAGTCAGTGAAAACAACCCAAGAATCTATTCACATCTGATATAAAACAGTATGTATGAACTAATCCATATATGAATACATTACCTATAGCGTCATGATACATTAATTATTCAGGAGCATTTCAGAGCCCGTTTACTATTGGACTATTGTTAATGCGAGTATTCTATATTATTCCATGCTGTAAAATAGCTGCAGAAATGGAATATTCAAGTCCAATTCTTGATGAACTTATTTTCGCCAAAATACACCAAGTGCATTTATAAAAAATCCTAAATCAATATTTAAACAAAACAATACCAAAATCTAAAGTCAAGAAGACAAACTCGCATTGGCAACATTTTAATTTAGCTTGTTGGACCACGAAAGGTAAACAAAATTTAAATTTTAAACTTCATTTTCTCGAAATGAATTGAATTTAGTTTATAAATGTATCAAGTAATTGGCATGTCTGAGTCTATTGATTTATTTAGGGGCGATTTTTCAATCATCAGATAAAAGTTATTCATCATATAAAATACAACATGAATAAATTAAAAATTACAGTTGCGCGAATGAAACAGTTGAGCTATTTCACTTTTAAATTCAGACAGGTTATTATTCGATGAATAACTTATGATGATAGAAAAATCGGCTTTTAGAGACGTAAATAATTCTTATTACCTGTTTAATTAAAATAAAATTACAGATGTAATGTAGAATATTGAAATATTTTATAACGTTAACTTTCTACGCATTGACGCGTAATAATCTATCGCACTTAATCACTGGTCAAAATGACAGCTTACATTTAATTATATTCATTATTTTTATACACATGGTAACACTTTCGCCGTAGATTTTCGGAAGAACTGGTTTTTAATGTGTTTTGATAGTGTTGAATTCGGTGTTCGATTTTCGAATTTAAAGTCAGAAGGATGCGCGCGCGCACTGTCGATTCGAACGGCGACCTGTCGTTTGATAAAGGTTACCAGCTTTGGATTCTAAATTGCTAAAAAGGATACTTTGCTAATAACTATATAATTAAAATTTCTTTCAAATGACACTAAGGTTTTTCTGTTTCTTAATAAAAAAAGTCGACTTTTGTATTTATATTATGATCCTCTTCTATCAGTATGATTTTTTTATGAAAAACATTGTAAGACTTAAAGCAGAAGCTAATCAATATATGGATAGTGGAAATTGTGGTTTTAGAATGATAATATTATTTGCTAATTTATAGGAGTGTAGTCAAGATATTAATAATTATATCATTTTTTACATAGCATTATTCTATAGGTTTAAGGTACTGAAACTAAAAATATAAAAGGAACTATTGTTGTCTCCTTTGGTGTCCGTCTTTATATCATAACTGATTATTTTAGAAACTACTAAGGTTAAGATAGATATTTGGCATAATTAAGTTTAGAATTTTTGTTTCTGTCTATTAAATGTCGTGTCAAATTTGAGAAAATTATTCAATTTATTACTCTTTTCAGTGAAATTATAATGGTGAGATGATGTAAACTATAAACATTATAAATATATTATTTACAATGTTTACAGTTTACGGGCATCGGCTATGGACATAATTTATTATCTATACTATAATAAATCTGTAAATGTTTCAAGTTTGTACAATACGTTTAAAAATGTAAATAAAATCAGGGGGGCTAATTCGGACCAGCAGATTCCAAATATACAATTTTCTAGAGTTTTTGTCTGTTAGACCATCAACTGAAAACTACTAAAAGGATTTATATGAAACTTGTCATAGAGCTAGTTTATGTCCCGCGGCATAACTTAGGTTTGTTTTTATCCAGATAAATGACGTCGATTTCTTAGAATAGACAGATTAGCAAAATAGAGGGCGCTGCAATCGGGTTTTTTCAATTCACTGGCAAATACCTACGTTTTCTTAAACATGTCATTCATTGTATTACGTCAAATCAGGTTGGCTTCGACTCACCTCTATGTTTTGCTGAGCAGTTGTGTAGACTATTATATGAACTTAGGTTTTTTATTATTATATGTAATAATATTATATATAAAAAACCGAATTAAGTTTTTATCTAAGTAAAATAAGCTAATGCCTAGGGTTTGACACCGCGGCTACGCAAACTCTAGTATTCTATAAATTTCGTTTTGTTTACGCGTACCTGGCAACCCGGTTCATCAGATCGAAGGCACACCGGTTACGTCATAGCAACAAGGGCAGTGCGACCATGCGTCTCCGTGACGCATCCCAACTTGTTCTTTAGATACACCAACTAATCGAACCCAACAAGGTCATACGAATGGCATCATGTTTTGTTTGTTTTGATGATTGCATATTTCAGCTCATTTGTCTATATTCTTACATCATCGTGAAATCTGTTCTTTTTAGATGAATTGAGGAGCACTAAGTATACTCAACATTGCAATTAAGTTTTCCTGCTTGAGTTAAGTTGTCCAAGTTTGTGATGACACAATATCTGGCTTGCTCTATAGATTAATTTAACTAACAAATATACATCTTATTCTCCTCTAAAACTCTTTTTCTATACGATACATAATAAGAATAGAACGAATAGTCATGGCTGGTTAAGCCTCGCGGCTGGTTACAACTTTGTAAAAGTGCGTACATTTTACTGGACCGTATTCTACAGTAATATTCATATGTAAATCGACATCGATTGGTTGTTTTGTTGTGCAGTTTTATTTTATCAAAACAGGAGGCCCTAAAATGCCGCAAATATGCCGTCATCGGAAATGGTTACATATTTGCGGCTTTTGGGGTCGAGACCCTGGGACCATGGGGGCCTGAGGCGCACAAACTTTATCGAGACATAGCGAAACGCCTGGTAGACGTCTCACGTGACCAAAAGACTGGTCTGTATCTCGGACAACGCATTAGTGTTGCGTTACAGCGAGGTAATGTGGCCAGTCTTTTGGGCACGTGAGACGTCTACCAGGCGTTTCGCTATGTCTCGATAAAGTTTGTGCGCCTCAGGCCCCCATGTACCTGTTTGCTTGAAGATAATATATTAATTATAAACCTTAAAACCAAGCATACCTACATGCAAAGTCGTATTTAAAATCTATAAAATAAATAATTAGCTAATCTTGTATATATAATTAATTGAGCTACATACTTAAACCAAACAGTAAACACTTCCGTTCTTATTCATATTGAGCTAGATTAAGATTGTAGGCTTCTTTAAGAACGATAAAGAAGCTTACTTTATTCAAACTCAATATGAATAAGACCTAAGGCTCAATATGAAGAAGTTAATAAACCAAGTAATAACTGCGGCAACAAGATCACGCTATATTTTGGTGACTCAGACGTTGAAAATAACACAAATTCGAATTATTTGTTTTGTGGCGACTCGATGTCTTTAGTTTTTGTTGATTTATTTCTTTCGTGTGGTTTTAGTTCAGTTTTTGCAGAAATAACGTGCGACTCACTTGGAACAACTAAGTATAGAAGCACAGTGGGAGCGCTGCGGCGGGCGAGAAAGGGCACGGGATGGGTCGTTTATTAAATTAAAAAATTAAATAAATAATAATAAGTTAACATAAAATAATTAGATGCCTTTGGGACCCCTGGTTGGAACGAAGTTTCTAAGATCATCAAAGACCATTGAAGGCCATCGAAGCCCATCGGAGGCCATCGGAGGCCATCGGTGGCCATCGGAGACCATCAATGAAATTGTATAGTAATAAGAGTAATTACAAGATCTATTTTCAAAACAGCGTATATTACACCAATAGACATTATTTTAGATCTTATTTCATTGCATAGTTCTAATTCAAATTAATTTATTTGCATAAAACATAGTTTAAAGCGTGTTACATCAGTTACGATTATACTAAGTACACATGTTCTTGCCAGATTGGCGTGCAAATTCGAAATTGTATAATAATATATATTGGTCAGCTTTTTTCTTTCACTAACACTTTTTCATTTAGCCCCATCTGCCGAGTAACTTGCGATAAGGAACTTCGTTCTAACATAATTGAATCGACTATCCACATATTTCCATGTATGCAATCGATATATGCTTTGGAATTCCAAATTCACAGTGAGTTGGGGTATGCTTGGGGGAGAGGCGTATGTGAGGACTGTCCGTCGCGTCTACACATGAATACTGCGGGCGCTATGCGATGGCCGGGAGAAGGCAAAAGGACGTTGAGGAAGAAGCAAGGGAAGAGTAACTAATCTCGCCACCAGTCCACGGCCACATTGCACTGTCCCCCGGAGGTTCACACACTTCACTAGGATCTGACTATTTGTAGAATAAAAGTTATTTGTTAAAATTAAATTAAAAGTGGTTTTCTTTAGTTCGTGTTCCAGCCATATATATTGCGGTGAAAGTACTGACACGATGTGAGGTCTTCTATTATATTAATGAACTCTGTGATGTATTTCTCTTGTTTACGCATTCTTCATTTAAAGTTTATTATTTTTCTTGTTGGCGAGGATGGGGTGGGAGAATTTACAAGGTGTTCCTCGGCGCAACCAAATACGTTTTTATAAACTAGCACGACGACCGTCATGATGCGTAACTTGCATATCCTGGCTCCCTATGAAGTTGTATAGCAATTGGTGGAGATATTAAATAAAGTTTCGTCAATATCGCCTGTTTGCTTCAGGGCGTGCGATTTACACGCAACTACTCTGTTAACAGTATGTATTCTCCTCGATGCGCTGCTCCCAATGTATTTCTACACCAAAGATTAATTTTATATTTTTTAAATAGGATTTCATTTTAAATATCATGCAAGCTACTTATCAAGATGTACAGTTTTGTTACCTAGTATACCTAAATAATAACAAAATTCAAATGACAGTATTATTACACATAACCATAAGAATAGTGATACATATGGTACATTAACACCTTGCAATAAGGTATTTCTGTCAAGGCAATGATTAAGGCTACTTTGTAGGACTGCCATAGTAGTACCGAGTTTGCCTTGAATTTACATCTGCTATTACATTTCACATAACACGTTTCTATTTTTTGTGTTAAATTTCAAAAAACAGTTTCAATCCCGTGACTTTCAAATTCAAATTCAAATTTATTTAACCAAACTTCTTATTCCGTGAAAAAGCTATAACAAAAGATTGTGCTAAGGTACGTTATCCTGGTTGTCACATTCTAAGCGAGATATGGCTCCTAAATAACCCTGCACTAGGCAAAGCCTGTATCGCAGGGATCATATAATTTTATATAAACATAAAATGACGTTTGTAAGTTTCTTTTTAAATTATTGGTACTTTTAAGTTTATGAGAAAAAAATTAGTCATAATTGTACTGTATACTGTATATATATTGGTTGGTACAAGGTGGAAACTGTCAGCGGAGCCTTAAGGGAAGTAAGTACCTTAACTGTTGCTGCTACACGAAAAAAGTCTTAGGAGATTATCCATAATTTTTCGTGAACTTTTGATCCCCATACAAAGATTTTCAAAAATGTTCATTTAGCTAGAAAATACTCAATTTATAGAAAAAAAATTTGATGCCAATCAACGCTGGTTCTGATCTAAAATTTTTATGAGACTAACCCAGGTTGGCGTACTAAAAAAGTCAGAAATTGCAAAAAGCTTTTCCCATATATCTTGTATGAAAATTTTACACAATTTTCAAATGTCATTCGGCCATGTTTCTAATACTGATAAAAAAAACTTCTATCGGACCAACTGTCGTTGGAGTACTAGAACATTCCACTCTCTATATTTCCTTGTACTCTTAAAGCCGCGAACTCATATGTGAGCCCTAGCTGTAACCGATCGGATATAGTAACGTCCTCTAATATGTACGCCGAAAGTGATCTCAGCTCGCGATGACCAGTGAGCCGCCTTTGACCGCGTACTAATGAGCGAGCTGTTACTGTAACCACATAGACGCTTTAGTGTGTACGCGTGAAACATTTTTCGCTCCTTACAGTAACGTGCATCGGTTACAGTTACAAAAGTGAGTACGTGGTTATTGTCGGCTTGTTGCAAGCGCGTGGCGTGCTGCTCACCTCGAGCTCGCGAGCCACATACGAACTATGATTTTTGGTTACAGTAACGTGCGACGTTTACAGTTACAAAAGTGAGGACGTGGTTATTGTCGGCTTGTTGCGAGCGCTCGGCATGCTGTTTACCTGGAGTTTGCGAGCCACATACACATTATAATTTTTGGTTACAGTAACGTGCGACGTTTACAGTTACAAAAGTGAGGACGTGGTTATTGTCGGCTTGTTGCGAGCGCTCGGCATGCTGTTTACCTGGAGTTTGCGAGCCACATACACATTATAATTTTTGGTTACAGTAACGTGCGACGTTTACAGTTACAAAAGTGAGGACGTGGTTATTGTCGGCTTGTTGCGAGCGCTCGGCATGCTGTTTACCTGGAGTTTGCGAGCCACATACACATTATAATTTTTTGTTACAGTAACGTGCGACGTTTACAGTTACAAAAGTGAGGACGTGGTTATTGTCGGCTTGTTGCGAGCGCTCGGCATGCTGTTTACCTGGAGTTTGCGAGCCACATACACATTATAATTTTTGGTTACAGTAACGTGCGACGTTTACAGTTACAAAAGTGAGGACGTGGTTATTGTCGGCTTGTTGCGAGCGCTCGGCATGCTGTTTACCTGGAGTTTGCGAGCCACATACACATTATAATTTTTGGTTACAGTAACGTGCGACGTTTACAGTTACAAAAGTGAGGACGTGGTTATTGTCGGCTTGTTGCGAGCGCTCGGCATGCTGTTTACCTGGAGTTTGCGAGCCACATACATTATTATAATTTTTGTTACAGTAACGTGCGACGTTTACAGTTACAAAAGTGAGGACGTGGTTATTGTCGGCTTGTTGCGAGCGCTCGGCATGCTGTTTACCTGGAGTTTGCGAGCCACATACACATTATAATTTTTGGTTACAGTAACGTGCGACGTTTACAGTTACAAAAGTGAGGACGTGGTTATTGTCGGCTTGTTGCGAGCGCTCGGCATGCTGTTTACCTGGAGTTTGCGAGCCACATACACATTAT
Source organism: Dendrolimus houi (assembly GCA_039645545.1). Taxonomy (NCBI): domain Eukaryota; kingdom Metazoa; phylum Arthropoda; class Insecta; order Lepidoptera; family Lasiocampidae; genus Dendrolimus; species Dendrolimus houi. The sequence continues at coordinate 15,989,362 of CM077132.1, forward strand.
AATTTTTGGTTACAGTAACGTGCGACGTTTACAGTTACAAAAGTGAGGACGTGGTTATTGTCGGCTTGTTGCGAGCGCTCGGCATGCTGTTTACCTGGAGTTTGCGAGCCACATACACATTATAATTTTTGGTTACAGTAACGTGCGACGTTTACAGTTACAAAAGTGAGGACGTGGTTATTGTCGGCTTGTTGCAAGCGCGTGGCGTGCTGCTCACCTCGAGCTCGCGAGCCACATACGAACTATGATTTTTGGTTACAGTAACGTGCGACGTTTACAGTTACAAAAGTGAGGACGTGGTTATTGTCGGCTTGTTGCGAGCGCTCGGCATGCTGTTTACCTGGAGTTTGCGAGCCACATACACATTATAATTTTTGGTTACAGTAACGTGCGACGTTTACAGTTACAAAAGTGAGGACGTGGTTATTGTCGGCTTGTTGCGAGCGCTCGGCATGCTGTTTACCTGGAGTTTGCGAGCCACATACACATTATAATTTTTGGTTACAGTAACGTGCGACGTTTACAGTTACAAAAGTGAGGACGTGGTTATTGTCGGCTTGTTGCGAGCGCTCGGCATGCTGTTTACCTGGAGTTTGCGAGCCACATACACATTATAATTTTTGTTACAGTAACGTGCGACGTTTACAGTTACAAAAGTGAGGACGTGGTTATTGTCGGCTTGTTGCGAGCGCTCGGCATGCTATTTACCTGGAGTTTGCGAGCCACATACACATTATAATTTTTGGTTACAGTAACGTGCGACGTTTACAGTTACAAAAGTGAGGACGTGGTTATTGTCGGCTTGTTGCGAGCGCTCGGCATGCTGTTTACCTGGAGTTTGCGAGCCACATACACATTATAATTTTTGGTTACAGTAACGTGCGACGTTTACAGTTACAAAAGTGAGGACGTGGTTATTGTCGGCTTGTTGCGAGCGCTCGGCATGCTGTTTACCTGGAGTTTGCGAGCCACATACACATTATAATTTTTGTTACAGTAACGTGCGACGTTTACAGTTACAAAAGTGAGGACGTGGTTATTGTCGGCTTGTTGCGAGCGCTCGGCATGCTGTTTACCTGGAGTTTGCGAGCCACATACACATTATAATTTTTGGTTACAGTAACGTGCGACGTTTACAGTTACAAAAGTGAGGACGTGGTTATTGTCGGCTTGTTGCGAGCGCTCGGCATGCTGTTTACCTGGAGTTTGCGAGCCACATACACATTATAATTTTTGGTTACAGTAACGTGCGACGTTTACAGTTACAAAAGTGAGGACGTGGTTATTGTCGGCTTGTTGCGAGCGCTCGGCATGCTGTTTACCTGGAGTTTGCGAGCCACATACACATTATAATTTTTGGTTACAGTAACAGATTTTTATTTTCTCAGGACTGGACAACGTCTGCCGGGATTGCTAGTATAGGTACTACAATAATACATTATATATATATATATATATATATATATATATATATATATATATATATATATATATAAATATATATATATATATATATATATATATATATATATGTATATATTTTTTTAACTTATATATATGACTTACAAAAAGTGTTGTCCAGTGGAACTTATTTTGAATAAAAACTTTTGAATTTGAATATATATATATGTACGAATAATATAAAAGCATAGACTGTAACTTAACGAATATAAGTACCCATACACAAGAAAATTTGGGAGAAAATTGCTACAAGATTCCATTGCTTTATAAGAGTTACTGCTTTACAATTTCACACATTAAATAATGGAGAAATATCGAAACGTTAGGTTAGTAAAAAGCCTTACAACCAGAACATTTGATATACACTTTTCACGCCTCCTTACAAGGGCAATAATCTTTATAGCATATGAAGAAAGCAATATGAATGTTTATGACGCGGCAATAAAGAGCCTCGTCGTCTTTATGAGTCCCCAGCAGCGAGTAAATTATGCTAAAAGACATTTATTTGCACTTAATGAAAACAATCACCAAAAGATGATTAGTTAGCATAGAAGAATACAGGAATGACAACGCTGGTACCAATTTTAAAGTATTACGGTTACTTATTCTCTGTATTTGTTTATTTGATTTCTTTGAGAGAAATAAATATAAATGTAAAATACAAAATTAATAAGTAACACATATCAATCAAGTTTAAAAAATAAAATATATAATAAACATTTGGCTTAAACAATTACAAGAAAATAAATTATATTAAAACATTATTTATATTGTAATAAAAATTAATAAAATACAATAAATTTATTTTATATACCCATAATGTATTTAAAAAAAACTAATGAGGTGTTTTTGGGACACCTGATTGGAACGAAGTTTTCCTAAAAGTCTTAAACATTCGTTACATTCTCAAACCATTTCAAAAAGCATCAAAACGTCTTAAAATGTTTTAATAAGGGTCAAAAAGTATCGAAGACCATCGAAGTAGACAATAAACCAAAGTGCAGTAGTATCACGCAGAATCTACAGATGGCGTAAAGAGGCGGTTATAATATATATATTATAACCACTATACAGTGGTCAGCATTTTTCATTGCGCTTAACACTTTTTACGGTTTAGCTCCCATCAACCGAGTATCGTGCGATAAGGAACTTAGTTCCAATAAATCTTAATACATTTTTTTTGGAACTTTACGTACGTATATTATCATTATGTGGCGTAGATCTGATGTTCAGTTTAAATATGAAATTATAAAGAATACGTATTTTTTTATAAACTTTTGAATTTTCGTCGATATGAACTAAAAATATTTTTTAAACTAACAAAACGCAACAGAACCTACGACCTACTAGTATCGGTATTACTATACATTTTAGGAACATTTCCTACATTTTAGTGAGTAATTTGATTCGCAGTATTGTTCTTCCATGGCTTATACAAAAGTTCACGTCGTAGGGGCATTGACTTTAACTATTTTAGAGTGGTCAACCGAGACGATTAATAATAAAAAGAACACACTTAATTCAATTTAACAGAGACCAATCAACATTCATTTTGATAGTTAAGAGTGGCCAAAACTGCGCTCGTTTATTACTTGACCTAAATAGGCACATAAATATACAATAGCGTGAGAGAAGAATATAAAGAATGACGAACACCTAGCAAAATATAGAGCTTTGAAAATCACATCTCGCTTTTTGAAATTTAGTTATTAAAAGTATATTTTTTATACTAAATTTGATGCTAAAAACCAAGTAAGGACGATGTAAGAAGTGAAATGGAATTAAATTAGATTTTTTTTTAATTCTTTGTTTTTCTGTCTGTTTGTACCGGCTAATCTCTGAAACGACTGGGCCGATTTAAAGAAATTTTGTATGGTGAAAGCTTATATCCCTGGTCAACAACATATAGAATACTTTTGATCCCGAAAAATTAAAGAGTTCTCGTGGGATAGTTAAAAAAACTTTCCACGCGGACGAAGTCGCAATCAGAAGCTAGTTATGAATATAAAGCCTAAGCCCCGAGTAAACGATATGCAAAGCACAGTTAGATTTTGTTTAGGCAGTATATAATTATTATAAATCTATCGACATATGAACAGTATGTGAAACACAGTAGGTAGCTATTTTATTCCTTGGAGAGCAAATTTGGTAAATGTTTATGGACGCAAAACATGGGTTGTGCGACATAATCACACTTTCACCATCGTTTTGGGCAAAATATTATTTGTAATGGCCATTTACCCGTGCAATGGGAAAATTGGTAAAGGCCTCGTCGCTTCAACCAAATGGGAAAATCAATTTACCCGCTCGGAAAAGGTATGAAAAATACTTTTAGTTTGATGAATTTGAATGCTTTGGTATATATTTATTGTTCGTTATGTTATGTAATATTTAGATTCATATGTAGTTTGCAAACTTGATGCTAAACGAGCAGATGGCCCTGCTTATGGAAAGTGGTTAACGTCGCCTATAGATAGACGTTTGCAACACGATGCGCTTAGCTTCAACGCCTTGCCAGCCTTTAGGATATGATAAAGAGGGTGGAATAGGGGCGGGGATGAGATAGCGGGATCAGACAAGTGGAATGATATAGAAGTCATAGAAGGGATGGCAGATGGGATTGGAATGAAATAGGATAGCGGGAGGGGGAGTGGGCTATCGAAACTTTCATCGCATGAAACACTATTAGCACAAGGCTTGTTTCACGCTGATATTCTATGAGACCGTTGTATCATACCGGTCGGGTCAGCCCAATGAGCTGTGGTCAAGATAATTATTCCAGCATGCCTCGACTCTACGACGTTAAGATCTCATTCCTAAGTATTCTGATTAGCCCTCAAATAATTCTATATTCATGGGTGATATGCTATATGGTTCAACCGATATTTTGAGAATATGTCAGGAGAAGTGTTCAAAGTTTAAAATGACCGGAAAATATGCATTATTAATAAACTGTCTTACTATATTTGAAAAAGAAGAATTATCTATAGATTTCAATTGGAAATCGGGGTCTTTACAGTTACATACGTGTGAGATTAATATCTTTATGCTAATACATAAAAAGGATAATATGTTAATTCTATCACAAAAAGTCACTTAAAACAACAGCGTCTTACCCCTCGATATTCTAAAAACGTCGAAAACCCACACTTTCGACGTTTTGACGAATAGAGTGTTAGGTATATGTCAGTTGTATTTAAAGTGCCTAATTTAAAAATTGGAAAGCAGAAATTATTATTCACATTTTTATCGAGTGTAATTTGGATGTCTCGTTTAGTTAAAAAAAATTATGAAGAATTTTTCTACAGTCACAAAACGAAATTTTTTTCTCCTAAAATCACAACAATATATATTATCTCAAAGGCTTATATTAATTTTCAATTTATATTATTTTTACTGAAAAGTGTACATCTTTCCTCTCTTGTTTAAAGCTGAATGACCTAATGTAGAAAATAGGTACGGTAGGTAAACTTTTACGAGAAACAAGGCTGAATATGATGAAGCATTATGTTATTTTGAACGGGTTTTATTATGTATGTAGTAAACAAACTTGAAAGATTATATTTATTATTTTCCTTTGTTTAGAGCTCCTGATAAAATTATAAATGCAATGTAAATACAATGCTGATTAAATGTTATTGATCAGGAGTAGTATCTATTGTATTTCCTTTTTTCATCGTTGTTGTTTTGTTCTGTATCAGGTAATAATTAGGATGTTGAGTTAAGAGAAGACCATGTCTAAGGAAACGACGGATTACGAAATCTATTGCTATCCGCGCAGGAACGGAGAAAGAATACAATTTCCTGCGACCGGGCGGCCTGTCGTAAGAGGCGACAAAATAACCCATAGCCAGGTGGTAGGGCACTTGCCCGACTGGATGGCTACCACCTCTGGTATAGAGTATGCCGCCATAGCAACCTTGAGTTGTGTTCCGGCATTAGTAGCCAGGTTCCAGTTTCCCCTAAGAGAGCAGCAGCGCATTTGTAGCACCTTTGGTGTTACAAATGTCTATAGGCGATGGTAACCGCTTTCCATCAGGTAGGCCGTCTGCCTGTCTGCTGAACTCTGCAATAAAAAAATAACCATAAGATACAATGTGTTATAATAGGTGTGATAATTCAAAACATATATAGATACCTTTCATTCTGTGACCAACCGCACGCATATCAATTATCAACCCTCATGACATCAAATCAGTATTTCTTGGGCTACTTCTTTTACCGGAATGACGCAGATACTTACCGGACACGGTTGCTTCGATAAGTATCTGTGCCAGATTGCGGGCTGCTTGCCTTCACCCCAATGCCGCCAGTGTGGCGCACAAGATACGGCGTTTCATACGCTAGTCGTGTGCGCAGCATGGGCACCCCAGAGGTTTGAATTCGAGACAATAGTAGGTCCGATCGATTCGGTAGACAGTTTGGTGCAAACCATGCTGCACAGCGATGATCATTGGGTGGGTGCGGCCAACTTCTGCGAGACTGTCATGTCTCAAAAGGAGGCCGCGGAACGAGATAGGGAGAGAGATACAAGTGCGCATGTGCCTCGCGGGCGCCGACGTCAGTCGGGGGCCCGGAGGCGCAGGTATGCGCATGATCTCCCTCCCTGAAATACCGCTGCAGGGGCCCTCTAGCATCTAGGGAGTAGAGGAGTCTTCACCCCTGTTGACGTAGTGAGTTTGCTCTGCTTCCCGGGGCACTCTCAAGCACTTTTGCGCTAGAATCGGCGTGGGCGTAACTACGTTCTAAGTCTCATGCCTTTCCTACCATAAGCGCGGGGCACACGGGAGGAGGGTGGTTTTAGTGGGGTATTAGCCCTTGGGCTAATACCCCATTAAATGTTTATGAGTGTTGTCATAGGAGGAATTTGAATAAATAGCTTGTGACACGACTCGCTGGGGCCAGACTCTAGCTTTTGTCTCATATTTTTTCTACACCTCAAGTTTGGAAGAGATCGCTATCAACGATAAGGCGTCATTGGTACCTATTTCTAAGCAGTTTTTGTGTATTGTTATATTAATTTCATTGTATAAAAAAGTATATTCTATTTTATTTACTTTGAAATCAGAGAAAATTGAAGTATCTGCAATTTTATTTTTGGTATTCTTAAGTAGTATTGGTGCTTGGAAGATATATTTTGTACAGAACGCGTTTACATAAACGAATATTTTCTCTCATTAGACAGCTCATTTGGGCCAAGCCGCAAGTGAACGAAAGCTTTTGATATTGACAACCTTCCTTTGTGTAGAATTCATTTGTTTAATGGCTTATTAATGAGCTTGTTACGAATTCGGGAAAATTGGTTTGGTATTCGTCTGGGCATTGTGTTTGTGATGTGAGATGCGTATAAGCTATCTAATTTAATATCAAATAACAGTACTCAGTGAAATAAGTTTTCATAAACAATAAATATATAAAGTCCTGATAGCTTAATATCTAATACGACCGCCTTTATTAAAATGACATGGGGTATAAATTCTTTTCATATTTTTTCCATGAACTGAATAAATAGTTCATCGCGTTTTGATTCTTTTTATCGCTTAACAAAGCATTTCATTTCTTTAATTAAAAAAAAACTTATGTACCCACGAGAATATTTTTCCAAACGAGAATATTCTTATAACTAATTCGTCATTAAACTCCATGTGCCCCTACTTACCTTTTTGTAATTTTATATATTTATGGGTTTCTATTGACGGTCATACGTTTACCATTTACAAGTATTTAGTTTGGTATATGTGAAAATTATACGAGTAATGCAGTGAGTAAACTCACTCACACACTCTTGTATAGGCCATCTTTAACACTAACGCAGATGAAGCCCCAGCTTTTATATATATAGTATTATCTATGACCCCAGCATAAAGTTCTGAATGTCTTTGTCTTTATAAATGTCTTTGTCTTTATTACATTTCATAGCCATTACAACATTATTGTGTTACAATAATAAAAAGTACAACAAAAAAAAAAACAGAATTTTCAAAGAAACGCAAGCTCAGGTGGTTGCCAAGACCCTGCACTAGGAACAAACCTGTGTTACAGTTAGCATCGGCAGCCATCCGACTGCAAGAAATTTCTTGTAGTTAAAGGCTAATTTGTTACATACAGGCATAATTCTGAATCCTAAACTAGTAAACTGTAAAATATTAGGATTCAGATGATATTTTATTTTATAAGTAATAATAAAATGGAGTTTTTGGTGGGAACTGAAAGGAGATGTAGTGCTGTGCAGTTTTATTTTCTAAAAATGTGTAAAATTACTCTAAAATGTACAATAGTTGTAGGATATTGATAGTTTTTGAGTAGTAATTATGTGTTTTGTGAGAAATGTGAACTGTATAGTCAAATATGGCCTTTTGATTTTTCGCAAGCACTTCGTTGAATGGCACCAGTTGATTGCTAACCTATAGTTCAGCTGTGCTACACATAGACTTAACAAAATGAAGAAACTACATTAAAATCTAAGATCTGGCTTTAAGGCCTAGCTGCCAAGCCATAAACCTAAATAAAAATAAAATCATAAAGGTCCAAAAATGTTTATAAATGGAACACTTAAAATTTAATCCAAAATGGCCGCCGTGAATGTTCCATCAATCTGGGATCGTTTTAACTGAGCGATACGAACAAATTGCTCCGATTGATACCCAATACGTGGTACGCGTGATGCGTACTACGCAGTGCGGTTGATAGACCCATCAATCTACATTCCTATGTCGACGAGATGACGCCTGCAATTTTTTTCAACAGATACGTACGCTAAACTGATTTCAACGCAAGTTTTCAGTAGAATTTATTTTGTGAATATATGTATATTAGTTACGGCTTACAGTACATACTTTTACTCGTACTTACGCTACATAATTTTCTTGATGTGTTTTCAGTAGGTATCAAATATTAGTGTTTCATAATTTCCATTAGCATTTATGCGGACGTATTAGGTAATAATTTTATTTAAGACGAATGTAGTAACATTATTAAAACTTGAAAAATTGAAAAACCGGTTTATTATATAGTCTGTAATCAGTTATTTATAAACTTGATCATTGATAGAAATACGGAATCTAGGACTCTCAAAGTGAAGCCGGTTAAAGATGCGTAACGAGAACTCAGTAGTAAATAATCCAATTAGCACGAATAAAGGTGGAACAGTTTTCAGTGTATACAGATATACTATTAACCACACAAATGTAAACCGCGTGTATATTACCTACATAAGTTTACGCACACAAGTTTTTAAAAATTGCTTCACTTCGTTTGACCCTTTTGGTCACTTAGGCTCCGTCTACACTTTTATTTCGCCTGAGCTTATGAATTAGTTTACTTTATTGATAAGGAATTTCCTACATATAGGAATTAATTGTTCCACGAAACGTGATGTATAATCATTCATTTTTACATATCGCATAGATATTTCAATCTATCTATCTATACTATAATAAATCTGTAAATGGTTCGAGTTTGTATAATGCGTTTAAAAATATGTAAAAAATCACAGGGGCTAATTAAGAAAAGTAGACTCCGAAAATACAACTTTAGAATTTTTGACTATCAGTCTGTCTGTTTGTCTGTCCGTCTGTCTGTCTGTCTGTTAATATCACGTAAAAACTACTGAACGGATTTAAATGAATCTCGACACAGAGTTGGCTTATAACCCGAATCAACACTTAGGATACTTTTTATCCCGATAATTATGTCGCTTCTATAGAATAGACGAATTAGCTAAATAGATGCGTTTTTTCAATTTACTAACAAATATGTTGTCAAAAACAACAAGTTATTCGTTGGATTACTTACTTGACATCAGGTTGTCTTCGACTCACCTCTGTCTTGCTGAACAGTTGTGTAGACTATATGGACTTAGTTTCTTAGTTATTATTATATGTGAAAAACCGAATTAAGGTTTTGTGTAAGAATTTGACACGCGATGTAGCCGCGGGGCAAACTCTAGTACCTATATAATTGTAATACTTTGTATACCTATTGTATGCTTAGGTTTCTATTTAAAGCCAAGTAGCAAGAGCTTGAGCAGTTACATTTAGCGAAGAAATACCTAAAGGTGCCAATTTAATTTGAAGTTTAGGTTAATACGTATGTTAATTAGCTTTCTGGAACGTGCGTTATACAGCGTGTAATTGGATGAGTAATTGAAATGAGACTTTGTGACTCGGTGTTGTAACAATGCTCTTTAGGTAATGTAACCAATAACTCTTCAGTCATTGTATATACATACTCATTTATATATGAGTATATCTAAAATTTATTTATTTATTGAGGGCCCCAATAGCGAATACACAAATATAATATAAAATCGTTTACAACAAATAATAAACCTTTATTCTTTTATCCTTTTTAAACCATTCCATAACACTCCGTTCCATTCCATAATTACTCGGCAAAAAATAAACAAACAACCCCGAATACGTCAAGAGATGGCGCTATCTGCCTACGCGGTCGACCGCAGAAACGTCAGCTGCCACACGAAAATTTTCATAGAACCGACACACTATACGTGCAAGTTGCAAATCAAAATTCAAAAGCGCGGGGTCCAGGCGCGAGGATAAATGGCCGGGTGAATCCTTTTTCTTCCTTGCCCCCAAATATATCAACAAAACTGTATTTATCGAAATTTTTACCCATAATAAAGAAAAGTAAATACTTTTGAATTTAAATCGAAGAAGCCCTCTAATGCTGTGGCTTCGTCTGCGCTAGTGTTAAAGTAAGTTTACTCTAACTCAATATGTATAAGATCGTTAGGCTGTGGCCGAATCCGTCTTATTTATAAGCGCTAAAAATAATTTATGTGACTATACATTAACGAACTACTACTATTACTACTCAAATCAGCGACCGATTTTCGGAATCTACTTCTTCGAAGATGCTACGGGTGCTGCTGTATGGAAATTGTTACTGTGAGATGATCCACAATTTTTTGAATCATCAAATGAATTAGTTGATCTTAGAAAACATGTGATTCCAAAAAGATGGGCCCACATGTCATGTGGTTCTTACAAATACAAACGAATACAATAAGTTCAAACCGTAGAGCAGAAAATCGTAATAACATAAATTGTGCAAAGTCCGTCGTTATAAGGAACCGGCTCCGAAAGTACACTAGGTAACGTCTCGATTGCATTTGAAACCCAAGTGACTCCGTCCCGACGGACCGACCTTATATATTTGTAAATTAGGGATGGCCTCCTAGCAACTAACATGCCCACCATTCCTTTGAATTCTTAATTTATAAGCGTTATGGCTTCTAAGAATGTGCATGAATGGAAACAATGGAAGGAAGGATTTATGACGTCTTACCGGGGACGTACAAATGGATCAACGTGAATAATAAATCACTCAAATTCGAAGGGGTAATAAAACACCTGTAAAGGATTACCGGTTCGCAACAACATTTTTTTTATACACAATAATATTTAATTTTATTTAAAAATAAACTAAATTATGAATAAATTAAATACTATAAATTAAACTAAAAATAAACTATATATACAAACTAAAATTAAACTATAAAATCTAGAACCAGACCGCTGTCAGTTGGAAACGTGCCCAAAACACTGGCCACATTGCCTCGATGAATGACAACGCTAATGTGTTGCCCAAAGTTTTTTGGTCACGTCAGACATCCACCAGACGCTTGGCTATGTCTCGATAAACATTTTTTTTAATAAGTTGTATATCTCTTATTTAAGAAGAAGAATAATTTACCAATCTGTACTTGTACTTGCCAACCTGTATTTATTTATTATTACTTATTTATCTTTTCCTTCCATACACTTCTGTTCTGACATACGTCCTCTATCATACCACAAATCATTATATTATCCTTCACACAATCCATCCATCTCTATTTTGGTTTACCTTTGCATTTCTACCCATCAATCTTGCAGTTTAACATTCTTTTTGTCACGTGATTTTCATCCATCCTCATTACATGCTAATAACACCTTAATCTTCTTCCCCTCATTTTTTCAGTCACGGATACAACTTTCAAAGACGCCCTTATGTATTCATTTCTCACCTTATCCATTCTTATAACACTACACATCCATTTCAACATTCTCATTCCAGCTGAGTGGAGACATTTGTGGTCTGTCACTTGTGTGTGGCCCAACAAGAAAAAGAATAAAAATTCTATATTAAGGAAACCAGTTTAATTGCAAGATCCCGATCAGTTCAACTCTGGCTGATGTTGCAGTACCTATCTAATCATTTGAGGCTGTAACATAAACTGATTTATTTAATAAAACCAAAAATAAGGCGAGTAACATAAATTATTCAGGTTCATCGTTTAGATTTCGTCCCAAGTTATTATGAAACATGCACTGTTTAGTTACTGAACTATTAGGATTTTTGTTTCACAGTAATTATAATACGAAAAGATTTATTGAAATAAGCCAAGTTCCAAACTTTTGGAAAAAATATTGAGAGAGAGAGAGAGAGAGACAGATAACACTTTATTGCACACCAAAATATACAATTACAAAAACAGACCACATTTACAATATTTTCTAGCCAATACATTATTAGGTGGCCTTATCGCTCAAAGCGATCTCTTCCAGGCAACCTAAATCAAAGAAATTTAATCAGGCGATATAGGTGGTGCAGGAAAAAGGCAATAGATACATAAATAAATACTCAAACTAATTTAAGAAATAAATATACAAATACATACATATATACATAGTCATATATATACAATAATACATAAGTTATTATAATACATTTATTAGCATGATTATATTCTGGTCATCAGACATAGCTATTTGTAGACAAATAGTGTTTTCTGAGCAAATTTCTAAATGTTGGTAAGGATTTGGCCTCTCTGACAGTAAGAGGCAGAGTTTGACAGCCTGCACCGTAAAAGAATTATCATAATAGGATGAGACGTGTGCAGGTGTCATAAGTTTTCGGTACGTATCATGGCGCAAATTGTGGGCAATGGATAGGCGAAGGAATTTAAAACGTTCCTTAAGATACTGAGGACTATTAGGAGTAAATAATATTTTATAAAGGAGAGTGAGAATGTGAGTATTCCGGCGAAAATGAATAGGAAGCCACTCGAGTCTTTTATGATATTCGGAAAATGGTCATATTTTCGCAGTCCAAATATTTAATTTAATTTAATTTATTTTATTTTATTTGGGGTGTTAACAGCTGTAGTCCTACAAACTAACGTTACAGAGATAGCTAAAGAACAGCAGCTATTCATAAACCTCCACCTGATACAAAAATTTGGAAGCCGCTCAAGCTTGTTCAGCTATTCTAAGGTTAAATGTAGACAGCAGGCGTCAGTGTAATCAAGTATGGGAAGCAAGAGAGACTCAGCAAGCGTAATCTTGGTAGAAATGGGCAAAAAGTTTCTTAATCTTCTGAGGGATCTAGAAGATAAGACTCTGCGACTTAAATCGGTGATATGAGGCCGCTAAGACAACTCCCTATCGATGATTATGCCGAGATTTTTGACAGTATCGCTAAGAGGAATATGTGTCCCGTTAAAAAGAACCTGTGGTAAGGGGGACCAGTTAACTTTAGCATTCATCCTAGGGCTACCGACGATTATCAATTGAGTTTTCTGAGGGTTTACGGCAAGACCAAACTTTTTGCTCCATCTTAGAATGTGATCCAGGTCAGTGTTGGTTTTATTAATTATTTAGTGCACTAGTATCATTCTGTGTGTATTGCTCTTAAAGCAAGAGAGTTCAAGTAATACTTCCGTGTTATGATGTTTTCGAACAAACACGCTTTATAATTATAGGCATATTCGAAAGACAATTCATATTCTCAAGTTAATAAACAAATTATGCTTATGATATGGACCACTTTACACCCATCCAAAATAAGAGCAAATATCGAAAAGTTCATTTACAAAATTCACACTGCCGGGAATCGAACCTAGGTAGAGGCGTGTTAGATAAACAATTGATTGCTAGACCATATACGCCGTGATTTATTTAGTCTAGTCGTTGTCGGCTGGCTATTTTATATTTTATTTCATCTCATTCTAATCTCCAGAAAATGTAATAATTTAAAAGTTTTAACCTCGTTGTATAACATTAGTATTTTAAATGGTGGTCGTGATTGAATAACGAGTTACGTTAGCAATGCTGCATAGCGAACATCACTGACTTGGTTTAAGGGAAAGAAAGTATTGCCAGAGTTTAGTATTAAACTTAACAAATAATCAATACTTTTATAATGTGGCGACCGGGGGTAGAACATTCTAGCAATGTGAATTGGTTTTAAGATTTTCAGAACAATGTAGAAGATTCTAGAAGAAAAAGACAGAAACAGAATTTTTTAGAAAAGGATAGACCATGAACAAAATAATATCCAAATGAATATCAAAATTCTGGGTTCCAGAAGATTCTACCGGGTATACAAGCAGCGCGAGGCGCACCTGAGAGTTCATTGTGCGATGGAAGAGCGATAACAACGATAGTGCAGTTTAGTTTGGAGAAGTTTTCAAGATGAAGATGGAGCAATAAGACCGGAAGAAGAGGACGACCTTAATGGGTCGTCGAAGATAGAAGCGTTGAAGGATGTGGCGTGGTGAGGAACTCGCGGGCATGTGCAAGCATCTTGCGAGTGTTTCATCGTCGAGGGAACGCTGGTGTGTTGGCGCGAAGGTGAAGTCACGCGAGAGGCGTTCCTCTGTGGGCAACAAAGATGGCGGTGCATCGTGCATCGTCGAGGGAGTGCTGTATTAGACGAGTTTAGTGCAGAATTTAGTGGGAAGTTCAGTGAAGTTTAGTGTAGTTTAAGAGGAGTTCCAGAAGCGAGCTTCGCGCGGTAAATTCGGAGGTGAGCATCACAGTAGCAGGACATGGTCTACGCGATATCGGCGACGGTATTATAAGTAAACATCTCATCGTCGGGGCAGTGCGTCGTTAGCTGTGTGGGAAGGGTTAACCCTGCAGGAAAGAATCACGTGCGGCTGTGTAAATATAAATAAATCCATAAAAGCGTTTAGTTGGTAAAACTGATGTTTATTTCTAATGCTAAGTGCGTACTTACCCCGCTCGCACGTAACAATAATATCAGCTCATAAATTTCCCACTGAGCTCGGGTTTTTCCATTATTAGGGGAGGAAAGCAGGGGACGGACGATATACCTGCTAAGCTTTCCATGGCAGATTACTAGATTTCATGCAATTTAGAACTTCTTCTGGTTTTTATATTTAAGTGCATTTTACATTGTTTTATATGTATTTATCTTTTTGTTACTTTGTTTTTTTTTGTAGTTCTAAATAAATATTTCTTTCTTTCTTGTATCGGTGATCTTGATGTTCAAGCGGCACCGCAATGTTTGCCTTCACCGTTAACAAATGGTAATTGTAAACAAATGTGCATTTAGGTTAGAAATCTCCCTATTAGTGCTTGCTTCTCGGCCAGAATATGAATCCCAGTCATTCTGATACGAGAAAGCGTTAGCCTCTAACTACCGTTTAATAATATTAACCGTATAGAGTTGAGCCGATTGTCATGAATTTGCTACATCGGTATTTTCAATAATGGGCAGTTGACATTCGATTCCAAATATTCATCTTTTTTTTATTGCAGGAGTTCAGCAAACAGGCATACGGCCCACTTGATGGAAAGCGGTTACCATCGCCTATGGACATTTGCAACACCAAGGTGCTACAAATGTGCTGCTGTTCTCTTAAGGAAGAATGGAACCTGGTCACTAATGCCGGAACACAACTCAAGGATGTTATGGCGATATACTCTAGACCAGGGGTGGTAGCCAACCAGTCGGGGAAATGCTCTACCACCTGACTGTGGGTTGTTTTGTCGCCTCTTACGACAGGCCGCCCGGCCGCAGGAAATTGTATTCTTTCTCCGTGCCTGCACGGATAATGTATTATTATTATTGTTATTCATCTGTTGATGTTTGTAAGCATATTTTTTTAAATTTTGATAGCTATTTGTATAGGCTGCTTTTCATGTCAGGTTGAATGATAATAATAAATATAAAGCAAATTTCAACTCATGGCAACCTCGGTAGAGGATAAATTTGGCAGCCCTTCAACTCAATTCCCGCACCCACCGTACCCATCCCAGACTGCGTCTCTGACTCATCTTGCCTTTTCACTTGTGCCAAGTCAACACGCCTGATTTGCTTGTTAGTGAACTTGGCTGCATTTTATTAGAAGAAATGGTCACGAAAACTCTAGCTTGTCTTTGATTTCATGTTAAGTTTCACTTACACATTTATCGAAGTTTGAAAGAAAGTTTATCATTATTATCCTAGCGTTTATCTAAAAGCAGTTCTACTTTAAGGCTTGTTTGCTGCAACGAGTATCGGATTTGCAACAGACGCGACCAGCGCACTGTTACTTGAGCTTGCTAGTGTTACAATTGGGCCACCTGCATATTTGTAAACAAAGCACATTTATTACCCGCTCGGTGTTTGAGCTAATAACATTGAAGCGCTTTTATGACCGCCCTCTTTTGTTTACTTATTTATTAGTTGTTGTGAAGAGCAGCCTATTGTATTTGTTTATGACCGTTCGCAGGCATAATTACGCAGGTGTGCAGATTACGATTTCTGGGAAATTGGGTGCACGCGGTCAGGTAGACATATTGCACCGTGCAGTATAAAACAATGCCCCGATGGAGAGATCGGCAGTCAAGCGATGGTCACAACCGAGACAAGACGTGTGTACATTCAATAAGCTATATAGTGACGGACTTTGCGCGTGTTATTGAATCGTGTATTACGTTTATACTGGTTGTGTCCAGTTACATTTGTACCTGTTTTATACGTGTTTGCATAGTTCTCATAAATTCTTTAGTAATTCCAAATGGCATTTTAATTCAAGTCCCGCACTCGTAACACTATTTTAGGGACGTATTGTGAGCCGCCCTCTCAACCGGTGGAACGATGGTGTAAGATCGCTGATACAGACTACGTAAAAAGTAGATTACCGAAATGTATGGTGCAAACTTGGGGAGGTTTAGCAGTGGACTCCGATTGTGTTGCTTGTTAATCGCGTTGAGTATTAAGAGGAATTTGCAAGTCCAGGGTCCTCCACTATTTTGTGCCATATCATCCCTCATTTTGTGACCTACGACGCGTATATTCTTCACGACGTTAAGCCCGTTTATTTTGAGCCTAGACCTTTCATCGAAACCTGAACAAGGTAGCATGGCGTTATCAGCCATAAACATATATAATTTTATTTGATGGTATTGATATTTGCCCTCATTTAATCTTATAGTTTTTACAAACGGAAAATAATGATATATACAATAAAATATAATAAATAGTAACACTTTTACATATAATGTGTCTTTTGTGTTATGAAATAATGGCAATATGGAACAAAAAGCGTTTTCCTTTTGATGTGAACTCGCTGGTGGTTGAAATGACAATACCCTAAATTATGCCGCCAAACTATCGGTCGGCGGTTATACGCAATTCAATATACGGACATAACTAGAGAAAATATAGCTCTTTAGTTCACTTGTTAAATCTATATCTAAGTACACTATTTAGTATCACTATAATAAATCTGTAATTGGTTCGAGTTTGTACATTGCGTTTGAAAATGTGAAAAAAATCACAGGGTATATATAATTCAGTCCAGGAGCTTCCGAAAATGCAATTTTTCGAATTTTTATCTGTTATAGTATCACGTAAAAACTACTGAACGGATTTCAATGAAATTAGAAATGCAGCTAACTTATATTTCGGAGAGTAAATAAAAAAAAACTTCGTTTAAAAAAACCGCCTTTAAAAACTAAAAAGTATAAAATAAGTTATTTCTAATGCTATTTTTAATTATGATATCTTATTTTTAATATATATTATCTAAAACATCTTTGTTACTCTTTAGTGTCTAGCTATGATGGGTAGGCGAGCAAAAGGTGCCGCGCGTCTTAAAAAATATAGGCCCTAAGAAACGGGAACGGACAAAATTTGCACAAAAAATGTTCATAAAATGAAAATTACTGGACTAAACTATGTTAAATTTTTAGGGGACCAAATGGAAACTATTCCGCATCCAACTAAAAAAGAATCACTTACGTGATTCATTATTAGTCGAAAAATCGAAAATCGGATCATAAATCTCAGCATAATCGTTGTACATACATGAAAAAAAATACCAATAAAATTAAGAACCTCCTTCTTTTTGAAGTCTGTTAAAAATGAAAACTACTAGGCCAAACTATGTTAAATTTTTAAGAGACCAAATAGCAACTATTCCGCATCAAACTAAAAAAGAATCACGTAAATCGGATCATAAATCTCGTACATACATAAAAAAAATACTAATCAAATTGAGAACCTCTTCCTTTTTGAAGTCGGTTAAAAATATCTACGTTATCATAAACAACATGTCATTCATTGTATTACTTCAAATTAGTTTGGCTTCGACTCGCCTCTATGTTTTCCTGGGCAGTTGTGTAGGCTATAATATATGGACTTAGTTTCTTTATTATTATTCTATGTAAAAAACCGAATAAAGTGTTTGTGTAAGTAAAATAAAGCTAATGGATAGGGTTTGACACCCAACGCAGCCGCGGGGCAAACTCTAGTACTGTAATATATCTGTAAATGGTTTGCGTTTGTGAAATGCGCTTAAAATGTGAAAAAAATCAGGAAGACTAATTTGACCAGCAGATTTGGAAAATACAATTTTAAAATTGTTGATTGTCAGTCTGTATGTTTGTCTGTCCGTCTGTCTGTCTGTCTCTTAGAACATGACGTGAAAACTACTGAACGGATTTAAATGAAACTCGATATAGAGCAAGTTAATATCCCGGGGCGTAACTTAGGATACTTTTTGTCTTAATAAACTAATAATAATAATAATCTTAATAAACGAAAATAGCGAAAAAGATGGCGCTGCGATCGCATCTTTTTGGAAACTAATGAATGTATATGAATGAAACTCGACACAAGGCTGGTTTATAACCCGAATCAATACTTAGGAGACGTTTTATCCCGATAAATGAAGTCGTTTCCTTAGAATAGAAGGATTAGCAAAATAGATGGCGCTGCAATCGCGCATTTTCAATTCAGTAACAACATGTCATTCGTTGTATTACTTCAAATCAGGTTGGCTTCCCTCTATGTTTTGCTGGGCAGTTTAGACTATATCGACTAAGTTTCTTTGTTATTATTATATGTAGAAAAGCGAATTAAGTTTTTGTGCAAGTATATTAAAATAAAGATACTGGATAGGGCGTGACATGCGGCATAGCCGCGGGGCAAAATCTAGTCTAGAAGTGTATTAATACGTATGCGAGATAGAGAACTCTATTTATTAGGCAGCTCCTT
The DNA here is from genome assembly GCA_039645545.1 of Dendrolimus houi. Taxonomy (NCBI): domain Eukaryota; kingdom Metazoa; phylum Arthropoda; class Insecta; order Lepidoptera; family Lasiocampidae; genus Dendrolimus; species Dendrolimus houi. Next base: position 16,008,121 of record CM077132.1, read on the forward strand.
TAGGAAGTGTGCAAAATATTTTTTTAGAGTAATATATTATTGTAAAACTAGATGGAGCCGCAGTCATCGTACATCGCGATAACATTTAATTCAAGTGCTATACCTTGATTATCTTTTGCCACTACCTTTTTCAGAGATATATTTTTTATACGTACGTAGTATTAATATTAGTTATAATATTAGTATTAATATTAGTATAAGTATATCTAATGTTACCACTGTCATGTATGTATATTATAAATAAATATACGTAAATTTTTGGATGATCTGTTTGTATTTAAGAATAAAATTCTTATTTACGAACGGATTAAATAAAATAAAATAATTGCAAACTAATGCAAACAGGTAATGAGCTAACGGGAGATGAACAAATTTGATTTGTTTATCGAATCTGATGTAGTGGTTGGGTTTATCCAGCATGTGTTCACTGATCGCAGACTTTGTAGACCTTGTGTGTTTCATGTCAGCAATGTGTTCTTTTACCCGTGTTCTTATGCTCCGAAACGTCGGAATAGTATAAAAAATCAATTAAATCACCGCGCTAAAAACCGTTAAAACGTAGTTTTATTATGTCTACAAGTCGCGAAAACTTATGAAAAATTATTTTCTGCAACATCTTGAAATCTATTGTGTGTTGTGTTTTGATTTCTAGTTACCTCTTAATACGATCTCTTTATGTTGGAAAAAAATCGGTTTACACTTTTAAGTTACGTACGTGTATATGGTACGTACAGGTATCATAATTAGGCACCTGCTTGCTTTGGGATTTTCATAAACCTAACAATACCTCACACACTGTTATCTATTTATCTATCTATCTATCTATAGTTATCTATTTCAAGTTGAGGAATTCCCGACTATATCTTCGAAATCCAAAGTCATCAATGACGTTTGAATGGAACCACCTTGAAGTTATACTGAATCTATTGCAAAAAGAATTATCAAAATCGATTCAGAAACAAAAGTTATGCCTGAACGTTTATATAGAAATTAATTTTAATTAAAAAAAAATTACTTCTATTTCTAGAAGTCCAATAATCTCAAGTTTAATATTTCTCAATTCATTAAATTAACTTCTATAATTCTCAATATTGAAAGTGGCAACCATTTAAACCAAGTAAAAAATCACTACAATATCCATAATAACTCGAGTTCACATTAATAACCATAAACGTATTGAAACTTAATACGTATAGAGTGAACAAGTAACTGTGGCGCAGAAAATCTATAAATTAAAAATTATCCCGCGGGATTTAGAGCTTGTAAGGTAAGTAGGTTTTGTAGTAGGGAGGTATTTTTGATTAAATGCTTATAGTTTTCTATAGGCGAATGACAAAACAGTCGTTACCTTTATTATGTATAGACCCGAGGCGCAACTGACAGGTTTTTTTTAAATTTATGCTCTAAAATAGACCACAATGAAACAATTGTAATACTTGCAACAACTCAAAAGGGTTTATGATAATAAAAGAACAGCAACTGGTCACAAACAACACTTATAATCAGAGTACCTTACGGCTTACATACGTGTCATCCACTAAATCTTCACACTCGACAAGCATTTTTACAACGCCTTGCCATCCCTCCAACAATTTTACAGTATAATAAACTTAGCAAATTGGCACAACTGATAACGGATTGAATTCATTGTTAAACTATTTTAATTAAAGGACTATAAATGACAAGAATTTAATACATTGTTGTTTGGTAATTTTAGATAATATTTTATATAAGAAAGATATTATACTTAAAGTTTTACATGTAAGAAAAGAAACTGAATACAGCTAAAACTATTGCGTCTGCCAACATGAAAAAAAAATGTAGTTATACCATCTATATACAATTGAGAGATTTTGAATTATAATCTATACACAATTACCACATATTAGAGATAAATATTATTAAATAAAATTATGTTAAATTATAGAGAACTACTTACTCTATACAAAACAGGCGCTAAAAACCGAATAAATAAAATATAACATTATTATTCAATTAAGGAAATGGCTGATTTTATCATTTAGAAATAAGAGGGTACATACCAAAATTAACTATTAACCTTAAAAAGAAACCTGACACGAACAACTATACTACTAAATAACTGTAACACTATAATGTCTAAAGTAATCTCTGTAAAGTAAATCTCCATAATATGCCTATTAAACATCAAAGTTAGTTTATAACAAACGAACTTTAGGCTAAGGCTTTAATAATAATTGGTACCTATGCCTCGCAAATTTAGTCTAGAACTTATAAATATAATGAGAGTCTACTTCAAATAACAGTATGTACCTGAACATTTCGTTATGAGCCATTTCTTCTTTGATTAAAATGTTTTCTCTGCAGATACTATCTGCAATTAGAACATACGATAATTATAAAGGTGCTCCCTCACCGCAAGCATTAGTCTGTAATGTAACGTTACAGATCCGAGCATTACATTAGTGAAGGAGTAGAACCGAGCATTACAGTGCGCAACCTGTAATGTTACAAATTCGGGCATTACATCGGTGAAGGAGGAGAACCAAAATAAAATATTTCAATGTAGGTAACAACTAGTATGAAAAAATATGAAAACGAAATTATGTTACGTTGTTACTATTTTTTTTCTTAACTGCTACGGACTCGTGTTCCGTACCCTTTTTTACAACTTAATTTCTATTAAAGTTTTTAGGTTTATACACGCTTATTGTTTATTTTGTTATTGTGTGTGACATTAAGTGATTTTTATGTTGTAGTGTACCTTAAGAATAACTTATAATATTATTATTTTTTTTTTTTATTCTGAACTTATACTAATGTAGAGTGTATCTGTTACATACTGGTGTTGCGAGGAAGTGCATGTGCAGTGTGTGCCTTATGTCTATACCTATATATATATATCTTAACTGGTGCCATTTGTGTTGCTTTTCTTTTCTGTGCCTAGGTTATTAATTTTTAGTCTCTTTTTATGTCTTGGTTTGTTTGTAAAGTGTGCGTGTAATGCAACGCGGGGGTAGTGCGCGTTGGTGTGAGTATGTGTGAGTTTTGTTGTTGGTAGTGTGTTTGTGACGTTGTTACTATTATACTTATGTATAAATTCACCTGTAATAATTTGTTGCTAATCCAGCCGTGGGCAATACATAGCAGTATAGAATCAAATCCAAATTTTTATTCAAAATTATTTGTACTGTAGAAATGAAATTGATTTATTTGTCAGAAGCATGGAGATAAAAGATATTACAAAATGTGTGTTTCACCTTCATCATCATCATCCGAGCGTTAAATCCCGGTTGCGTTCGGAGCGATCACTTTGAAGCTCAGGGTCCGCTTTCCTACTTTTTATTCTCCACTTCGCGCGATCTTCGGCATCCCTTGTATTGAGAGCATTGGCACGCATGTCATCCCTCACAACGTGAAGCCAGATTTTCTTGGGCCTACCCCTTCGACCGGGACCTGGCGGAGGTGGTACACCTAGACATTTGTTCCCCTCGTAACTAGCCGGTTTCCGTAAAACGTGACCGTACCAGCGTAAGCGACTCTCCTGCAGTTTGTCTGCTATGTCACGGACGTGAAGGCTGCCGCGGATGCGGGAGTTCCTGACGCGATCCTTTCGCGTGACTCCACACATCCACCGAAGCATTTTCATTTCCGTGACACGCAGCTCCTGCTTGTGTCGCTCAAGTACAGGCCATGCTTCACTGCCATATAAAAGAACAGGTCTAAGAATGGATGTGTAGGCCTGTCCTTTTAACTTAACCGGCATTTTAGGATCGCAAATGACACCTGTCAAATGTGTGTTTCACCTTATACGCATACAAATGTACATACTTAAAATAAATTAAATTATTACACAGATTATATTTCACAATATTTACTAATTCTAGATAACAATTGTGTCCGATTTTAAAAAGGGGGAGTCTATAATAAAACTACGTTTTATTATGTATATAACTCGCGAAAACTTAAGAAAATATTAAGGAGGAGTCTCTCAATTCGTCTGTATGTCTTTTTATATGTTCGTTACTCGATTTCTCCGTCAATTGTAAATCGATTTTCAAAATTTTTCTTTTAATCTAAAGGTTATACTCCCGAATTAGTCCCATTGTGACCATGTCAGTATCTGATGAGTGGATTCCAAAGAATTAGAGAAACTCACGAAAGTTGTTAACCAACTTCTTCGTAACACGATATCTCCGTTAATTGTAAACCGATTATAATTCTTTTTTCTTTGCTCGTAAGTGTATACTCCCAAGGTAGCCCCATGGTCACTAAATCAGGACCTGATGATTGAATCGGATCCCAGGGACATCGAGAGTAACCCTTATTAAAAAACGCCGAGAGCCTATGTTTTTCCAAATAAGAGCTTGTTTGTATACGCGTGCAACCATTACACTTTCTACAGGCGCTTGATTTTTTTGTAAGCATTTTAGAGATCATTCAGTAATATTTTGGGACATTAATAGCCCCATAGTCACCAAGTCAAGATCCGATTTGTGGATCGCAAGGAAATCGTGAGCAACCCCTGTTGAAGAGCTTATACACCGAAAAGTGAGATGGCAAATTTGTATACGCGTGCCAGTTGTACAATTTCTACAGGTGCTTAATATATTATTTCTTAAGCTATTGAAGTATTTGCGCAACTAAAAAGTAAAAAAACCAAAAAATAACAAAAACGAAAGCGACTTCATACTAAAAACCATAAAATAACTATTTAACCGACTTCTTTGTACAACATCTCGAAGTCGGTGTGAAGTAAAACATAAAAATTACTATATTTGGTAAAGTTGTTGTTCTTTTATGTTTTATTTGGCACCGACTTCAAAATGTGGTAGAAAGAAAACGGTTAAATATTTATTTTTTGCTTTTTAAGTTGAAGTCGATTTAGTTTTTGTTAAAAAATTATATGTGTATATGGAAATGTCTACTTCCTACTCTATGTACGCCGCTTTGGATCGTGTTTTCTTATGGAGAAGAATCTAAAAGAAAATCCGCAGCCGTTCAGCTGGTTAAGATTCTTTTATTTAATTTTTGTCTATGTCATGTTATTTTTATATAAATATCCAATATAATTTATTGTCAAAAAATTAATAGTGTAGTAGCTTACAGAAAACATTTGACGTCATAATTGTATGAAAGTAACATATTGAAAATTTACAATATGTATAACAAATGCGCGGTGTAAGCCCAGATTTTCTTACAACATGTTTGAAATCTGAGATGAAAGGCTGTAAAAGAGTAATATATATAATATAAGGGAAAGCAAGGCGGCGACAGAGAGTCGCGCCAGCAGGGCGTCTATCTAAATATTAAACGAGACCCCGACCGAGGTGACCCTACAAAACTATCTCAGCTCTGTGTGTGGAATATTTATTAGAGTTCATAATTTATTTGATATTTCAATATTTTATTATTATTACTATGGAAGCAGTAAACTAAAGAATGACAATAGCCTAGTAAAAAACCCTCTTTATTCATATTTAGCGTGGGGGCGCCAAATATGATTAAATAGGGTTCGTACTTGTTTTTATACAAAATCTCAATTCTTTTAAACTTAAATCTATACTAATATTATAAAGAGTTAAAACTTTTGAGTTTGGATGTTCGGGGTAGTCTCCGGTACTACTGAATCGATTTTGAAAAATCTTTCACCCGTGGAAAGCTACATTATCCCCGAGTGACATAGGCTACATTTGATTATGATTAAAAATATTTTTAGGGTTTTAAAGTGAAACTTCTTTAGAATCGTTGTGATTTGAAACTTCGAAAAAGCGACACTAAAAAGATATAAACACGTAAATCTAGGACTAAGCCTGCGAGAGAATGAGATACGAGTTTTTGTACAGCACAGATTAGAGAGTCAATAAGACCGACGATTAAACATAGATCCAATTTGGATTGAAATAAAACTGATAATAATATTTTTTAGACTAATACAGCAAAAAATTGAAAGTGATACTTAAGAAGTTTATTTTGAATTATAATATATTGACGGATGTAAGCTAAAGGAATTTTATTATATTGTTAAAATTAGGCTCCGACAAAGGCAAATTCCACGTACAGATTTGTAAAAGCACATTTTATTACCTGTCGGCATTTGAACTAATTGTAATCCTTTTATGATTGTCTTTTTTTTGTTCACTTAATTATTGGCATACGTTTCTAGTTATTGTGGAAAACAGCCTATTGTTCTATTGTACTCGTTTACGGCCGCTTGCAGGCTGCATCTAATCTCTAATTCTAGAAAATTGTGTCGACCTTGCCGGGCGGGCACAGTTGCATTTGTGAAGTATAAAACAACAGACTGATCGAGCGAGGGGTCAGTTGAGCGAGAACCACGATCAAGGCGTGACGTGTGTACATTCGGGAATCTAATATTGACGGACTTTGCGCGTTTTATTGAATTACGACCATTACTTTTGGATATGTTGTGTTCGGTTATATTTGTACCTGTGTTATACGTGTTTGTAAAGTTCTAATAAAGTCTATAATAATTCTAACGGAATTTTAATTCGAGTCCCGCTAACTCGTAACAGTATATTAATAAAAGTTATAGAAGAATTATCTGTGACTATATTCTCTGAAGTTTTTAAATGACTCCCGGTGAAGTGGACACGGGAATGCCTGTCAAATATGTAACAGCAATAACGTTCTACGCAAGAATTGCGCACATGCTCGTACGAGGCACTGCGAGTATTTTCCGCGTTTGTGAATTGATAATTAAAGGTTATAATAATAATATAAAATGTAATTAAACCTTGATTTGCGTACGTGCGGACGTGTGTGCGTACGTGCGTACGTGCGTGCTTTTGCATTTTTTAATGACGCCCAGCGAAATAGACACGAGTCAGCTAGTCTATCATAAATTCAAGTTTCTAGTAAACTTATCTATTTTATTTTCTCAGGGGGTAATCTGTTGAATTTGTGTGTGAAAGCATGCTTCATTAATTAAAGACTTTATAACACTGTTTGAGACTTTTATTTATTACTATTAATTTTTTAATTAATTTTATTTATTTATTAATCACATATTAACACAATTGGACATATCCATTAGTAATTACACATATCAACGACAAGGCGGTGTGACAGCGCAGCCCTCTATGCATAGACTCACTGGACTGATATTCTAATATGACAAAGTAGTTTTCATATCTCACATGACACATCGGAGTGATATTTTAACAAAATCATCATGGACTACGAATAGGACTTCAACCGACTAAAATCTTTCCTGATCTTGTTTATCTGCGTCCCTACTGTTAGCCTATTGCAGATAAACGTTTGTCTACTTCTACTTTTCATCTTCTTTTTATCTTATAGTTTGATTGAGATATTTGTCAACTGAGCTTCATTTTTTTCCCTTTAAGTAGAGTCTTCACAAAATTATCTACGTTAATACTTCCTACTTTATTTACTCTTTACTTCAAATCCTTGGATAGGCCACCTTTGTCATGAAAATAGAGTATGTTGTGATTATTCTACTTCATTAGGACAATATACATATTTACTATTGTTTCTTTTTCCTATTCTAGCTAGGTAAGATATGAAAACACCATGCCTTGTAAGGCTGTGTCAATTGATAGTAGACTCCTACTGAAATTGATATTTGTAAAATAAACAAAATTGAAAAACAGCTAATTAGAACTCTTAATTTATGACTAATTTAAGTTAAAGCTAGGTTAAAATATATTTAAACAATAAGACGTAGATTGAAATTTAAAAGATTATCTTTAATATATTTTTAATAAATAAAATAAGTGTGGTGAGAATATTAACTTCCAAAGTCATAAAACTGCCCTTCCCTCTAACATTTGAAGCATGCAGTGAAACATTCTAATAGTTTCTTTGACTTAATTAACGGTAAGTGAGATCTCTGATAGCAGCAGTAAACAACGATAATTAACTTTTTGTGTTCATTTTTATCAATCACCGAAATATTCCTCGGTTTTTTTTTGTAGCTGAAGTATAGCAGATAGGCTAACGGCCCACCTGATGGAAAGCGGTTTTCGTCGCCTATGGAAGTTTGCAACACCAGAGATGTTACAACGCGCTGCCGGCCTCGAGAAATTTTATGATACCCTTCTTGAAAAACTCTATATCGTAACGCTGTGGGAAATCCTCAGCTGGGAGCTCATTCCAAATCCCTATGGTACGCAAGAGAAACGTTCTAGAGAACCGATGCGTACATGAGCCAAGCGACTCCGGGTAGTGAGGATGAACACCCAACCGATGGTGAGCGGTGCGGTGGTAGAAAGAAGACGAAGGTATCATTCTAAACAGTTTTTCGGAAAACTCCCTGTTATACATTTGATAGAATACGCAGAGAGACGCGAAGTCTTTCCTAAGGCCTAGCGTATCTAGGCCGTCTGTGAGTATGAGAACATCAACAACGCAAACGGCTCGACGTTGAATACAGTCCAGGGGATTAAGCTGGTAGGCAGGTGCTTCAGCCCAAAAGTGTGAGCAGTATTCCATATGCGGCCTCACCTGGGCTTTATAAAGCACAAGGCGTTGCTGTGGTGTGAAGTACTGCTGCTTGGACCGGTTTAGCACTACTAGCTTCTTGGAGGGAAGTTTTTCCTTGCTTTCAAGGTTGCCCCTGAAGTATATATCGTTTGCGATAACGACACCGAGGATCCCAATATTTTTGCAGGTGGTAAGGGGAGTTTCTTGGAACTGAAGAGCTTGCTCGAATGGAGCTTTTTTGGCAGAGAATACGCAGAACTGTCTCTTCGTATGCTTGAAATGGACAAGGTTTTGTCTCCCCCATTCAGAGACTCTCTCTAAGGAGTACTCTACTTCAGAAACAAGACTAACCAGACTTTGGTCCACAAATGATCGAGAGACGTTTGCACGACGAGAGTACTACGCATCGCCAATGCAATCATCCGCATAGCAATGAATGTTGCGAACAGACGACATATCATTGAAATGCAAGACGAACAACGTTGGCGATAGCACACAACCCTGGGGCACACCAGCGTTGTTGGGCTTGATGCTAGAGCAGCAACCGTCGACAACGGCTTGACTGGTGCGCCCATGAAGAAAGTTGGGTAGCCAGGTGCAAAGCTCCTCGGGTATCCCATACGATGGAAGCTTCGATAGAAGAGCCCTGTGTCAGACCCGATCGAACACCTTAGCAAAATCTAGGCTAACTATTGTTTTTAAGTTATTTAGGTATTTTATTTAAATTTAATTAATAATGTAAATCGTATAATAAGAACAAAAAATAAAATCTAAGTTATGGATACTAACAATATACAAAATACATACATATAATCACATCTTTTTACCATGGGGATAGGTAGAGACTATGGATCTCCACTTGTTACGATCCTGATAAACAACTTTCGCTTCATCTACTTTCATTAAACTATATCATACATGCATATTTATTTGAGATGCTTTTAACCTGATCTCTCTTTAACACTTCTGATATTTGATCATGATGTGTACGTCTCGATCTACTGGCAGCAACTCTACCATTCACAATACTGTCATACATCTGTTTTGTGATTCTACTTTTATCCATTCTCTTCACATGTCCAAACAACCTTAACATTCCTTTTTCAACTCTTGTTATTATACCTTCTTTCAATCCACAACGTTCCTTTATCACAATGTTTCTTGTCATATCATTTAAGCTAACCGCACATATACTTCTCAAAGCTTTCATTTCAACTGCGTTTATCTTACTTTCATTCTTCTTCTGCCATACATCAGTGTTGGCACCAACACCCCTTTATACACAGCCAAGCGTGTTTTTACAGACACTTTCTGATTCATAAAAGAGTTTAGCGCTCCATTCACCTTATTACCTGCTATTACTCTGCTTTCGATATCCCTTTCATGCTTTCCGTTTCCGATAAACATGCACCCTAAGTAAATAAATTTCTGACTTGCTCTAACTTTGGTTTACTATCTGTATATTACAAATTGTGATTTTTTCATCCCCTTCAAACACCATATAAATAAAATATTAAAAAAATATATACGTGTTAAGGAACAAAAACACATTTTACGTCTTACGGTTAGATGATGCTTTTAATACTTACTATGTACAAATCTAATGGACTTAAAATTAGATTTACATTGAAGTTTTAACATATTAATACATAGAGGCTGTGAGATAACTTAAAGTTAACCTAAATTGTATATGGGCCTACAACAAAAACAAAATTGAGTTCAGCCCCATCAAATTGCCGTTGCGTCCCACTATAAATGTATTTATGTGAGCTCAATAACATAAGCCTCGATGCAATTCCCCATGTGGTTACAATAGCCTTGTATCTAATTTTGTGGTTACACCTAACGGAATTTATACCACGTTAGGTATTCAGACTCTTGTAGGGACGGTGAGATTACTGCAATGAGCCCGATTCCCTAACCCCTGAAAGGTTTTACATTTTGGACTTTGTTATTCCTTGTTTGTAATAATGCTATAAGGTGTTTCAGGTGTTCGCGTATTCTGTCGCCAACCAAATTAAGTATCAATATGTCGATTTTTTCTGATAATTTATTTATTTTAAGCCTGAAAACATAGAACAGAATCCTAGAAGCAATTTCTCGACAATTTTCCGTCTCCGCTACAATATGAGTTCATTTAATAATGCGTCATAAAAGAGTCCATATACGACGTTGGCCACTTTTAATTAGGTGGGATGTACAAACTATCATTTTTATTATGTACATGAGTAAACAAACCACTTTCACATGTAATTTGTATGGATTGGTATGGATAATGTAATATTACTTATTCGAAAACTTGTAATTGGCTCTAGCTCTGTCTCCTTCCCTTTTCTGCCTGATATAATCAGCATTTACCCTCATACGTTTCCTTCCGCTATAATTTCCGGTTGCTTAGAAAAGGAAGTAGCAATTGGAACCAAGAAGACATTTCATCTATACGAACAAAGCTCTTTGAGTCCACCTTCATTATGCGCACCGCAAACGAGTGGAACTCACTGCCGGGGTCTGTTTTTCTCGAAATCTGCAACTTGGGTGTCTTCAACTCCCGTGTGAATAGGTACCTTCTAGCTAAGTGCTCCATCTTAGACCATATCTCCACTCGAAATCGCGGGAGATAATGGTTCAACGCGAACCTATACAGTAATGTTACGAGTTGCGAGACTCGAATTAAAATGCCGTTGGAATTATTATAGAGTTTATTAGAACTATACAAACACGTATAACACAGGTACAAATATAACCGAACACAACAAATCCAAACATAATGCAGAGGGTCGTAATTCAATAAAACGCGCAAAGTCCGTCACTACTAGATCGCCGATTGTAGTACACACGTCTCGCTTTGATCGTGGTTCTCGCTTGACTGCCTTCCTCCATCGTTTTATCCTGCACAAGTGCAATGTGCCCGCCCAGCCACGTGGACCGAATTTCCTAGAATCGGCTTGTACTTTAAAATCCGTAACACCTAGCTAATGATTGCAATACAACAATAGGCTGTTGTCTAAAAACGTATGCCAATAAATAAGTAAACAAAAGAAGACGATCATAAAAGAATTACAGTAGTTTCAATGTTATTAGTTCAAATGCCGACGGGTAATAAATGAGCTCTACAAATCTGTACATGGCATTTGTCTTTGTCGGCGCTTAGGTTGTAACAATATTATAAAATTCTAAAAATGCCGTGTCTGTACATTGAAGCTATTAAAAAAAACCAACTGGAATACAGTATATAAACGGTGGAGAACACGATGCATTTTTTTTTAGATTTCTTGTCTGTTGGTCGGTTTGTCTGTTTGTTCGGGATTCACGTAAAAGTCCAATTTCGGTGCAGTTTTCGCTGATCTACAAATATTCTAATAAGTAAATTCTTAGACATAAAATCTACGCTACTTTTTATCCTGGGAACTTCTTTTCTGGGAATGATTTAAAATGGCCAATTTAAAAAAAAATCGAATTCCATGTGATTTTTTACTGATCGATAGCAAATTTAATGTAATAAAGTGTGATATTTATTAACCCGGGAATTCTGCGGGAATTCCAAGTCAAGCGTAAACGAAGTTGCGGGCATGTTCTAGTTTAAAATATGAATGTATTATTAACATAAAATCCAAAATTTATAACTGTGCCACTATTGCATTTACTCAGGTATACATAAAACGCTGTGTTATATATCCAAAGCTGTCAAGAAAAAAAAAGTACAAATATGTATAAAATTATAAATCCATACAAACTCGCCTCTATATTTTTAAAACAATACTAAAATATTGTAGTAGAGCCGCGTTATAAAGTCACTTTTGGCATCTATCAAACTGATTTGACTAGTTATGTGAACTATCGATGATGATATGATTAAAAGTTGTGATCGATAAAGAAAGTCAAACATTATCGATTCGATTAAAATAAAACAATTAATAATTTAAAAAAATTACTTTTTATATCTAGGTGGGGTTAACAGAAAGAATATAAAATGCTGTATACGAAGACTCTGGCACTGGGTTGGTAAGTATGACATCCAACGCTGTGAGCAAACGGCCGTGGACGAAAACCAGGGGCGGGTTTACCCGCATTTAAAATTGTTGGATGTGGGAGCGGAGTTTTGCCGCGCTCTCCATTTTCTTGTTGCGAGCTGCTTTGCGCACTCGGGCGGCACTGGACCTGGCTGTCTCGGCCGGTGTCCATGCGGACTAGGTGATTGTTTGATTATAGGCGAATGGAGAGAACACTGAGAGTTTCAGTGAGTTTTCTAGCACTAAGCCATAGACACAGTATTTTAGGAGAAAAATGGTTGTGGCTGACAAATATATACAAATAGATGGACAAACAGACACAGGAATATGACGATCTCATAAGAGTTACCTATTTGCCAAAATAACTACTGATCCCTAAAAGAATTACGGATAAGCATCATTTATGGTATCGGAAGTCATGTAATCACCATACAAAAACTCCATGGAAAAATGCACTTTACGACAACTTTCAATTAAATGCTTCTTTTATGGTTCTTTAGCCAAATGGAAACAGTGGACATTTGTCATCATTACGGAACCCTTTATTGTGCGCGGACTGAACAACACAAACTTACTCAATATAATATTTACTATAAGATAATAAAATGGGGAGTCTTATAGATTAAATCAAAGTGTTTTACTCGTTTTTACAAATCTGTGTAGGTATATCATAAAACTTAAATTATTTTTCTGACTTCGTTGCCTCTGTTATATTTAAAATCTAGATAATATGCATAACTTAATTACGATTTATGTTAAAGCTCTTCGATTATACATAATTCTCTAGGTCACGTCACTAATATTGAAGAAAAAACCATTTCGTCACATATAACGATTGTCATGTGGCACGTTTCTAAAGAAATAAGTTAATTATGGTGTTTTAATTAATTTAAATTATTTTGATTCTGTTACAAAGTTAGTTCGTCAGTATTCATATGAAACTTCAAAAGTGGCTTCTTTGCGTGGCTCAACTATAATAGGTCGAAAACAGAAGCATATTGTGATAATCCTATTAACACCAACTTATATAGATTGGGTTTTTTTTTGTAAAAGTCTTGGATGCGCAGTATTCCATGTGCCAACAGACTCCAAAGTATTCGCTTGCTATACAAGCTCTAGTCCTGTGTAGCGCGCAGTGAATGCAAAATTTCGGCTCCATGGTACCATGCAGCCAAAATTTTGCATTCACATGTACATACAGCCGCTGTTATCGAGAGCGAAGGACTTGTAGGTTAATTAATACCACACAGATGTACGAAACAGCTGGTTACACTTTTAAAAGGACATTTTTATTTATTTGTCTTTATTGCAGAATTTTAAATGTAATCTAAACTATATTTTCTTTATTTTTATTACTATGTTAATATAATAGGTTGAAGAAAAAGTCTTTTCGCATATAGTATGTATGAACTTATAATAAGATCTCTTTGGCTATACCATTTGTATCTGGCTGGTTTTGGTATCATTAAAAAGTTTTAATTTTAAAGAAGACAATTCCAAATTCAAATTAGGAAAATGTGTGATTTTCATTTGTTTTTCTTATTGTTAAAATGAGTGAATCTAATGAAGAAATTCGATACATTTTAAAATTTTACTACAAAAAAGGTAAAAATGCAACACAAGCCGCGAACAAAATTTGTGATGTTTATGGACCTAATGCAGTATCTGTGAGAGTAGCGCAAATTTGGTTTAAGCGTTTTCAATCCGGAAATTTTGATATCAGAGATGCACTTCGCTCTGGTCGCCCTGTTACGGACAAAATTGATGCCATTTTTGAAAAAGTGGAGCAATATCGGCATATTAGTAGTTAAGATGTAGCTGGAGAACTGGGAAATGACCACAAAACGGTTTTGGCGCATTTGAAAAAGCTGGGTACATAAAAAAGCTCGATATTTGGGTGCCTCATGAGCTCACTGAAAGAAACCTAATGAACCGTGTACTCATTTGTGATTCTTTATTACGACATAATGAAACCGAACCATTTTTGAAGAAGCTGATAACTGGTGATGAATAGTGGATCACGTACGACAAGAACGTGCGAAAAAGATCGTGGTCAAAGGCCGGTCATTCTTCAAGTCAGGCTTCACAGGCGGTCAGGCTTCACAGACTGTGGCGAAACCCGGGTTAACTCGCAACAAGGTGATGCTGTGTGTATGGTGGGATTGGAAGGGCATTATTCATTATGAGCTGTTATCGCCAGGCAGGACTATCGATTCTGAACTGTACTGCGAACAACTGATGAGATTAAAGCAAAAAGTTGAGAGAAAGCGGCCGGAATTAATCAACAGAAGGGGGTGTGGTTTTTCACCATGATAATGCTAGACCTCACACATCTTTAGCCACTCAGCAAAAATTACAAGAGTTTGGCTGGAAGGTGTTAATGCATCCGCCGTATAGTCCTGACCTTGCACCTTCAGATTTTCACCTGTTTCGGTCTCTGCAGAATTCCTTAGGCAGTGTCAGGTTAACATCACGAGAGGACTGCCAAAACCACTTGTCGCAGTTTTTTTGATCAGAAGCCCCAAATTTTTTATAGCAATGGGATCACGTCCCTACCTACAAGATGGCAAAAAGTTATCCAACAAAACTGCACCTACATACTTTAGTCAAATGTAAATAAACTTTATAAAAAAACCTTTAGAATTTTTATATAAAATGCGAAGAAACTTTTTCCCCAACCTAAATTCAGCGTGCCTTTTGACATGTAGGCCTCCTATAATATTTTCCAGCCACTTTTTGGTCTTGCTATCCTACTCCATGTGATCCCTGCTAATTCTCTTAATATTGTTTTCACCTCTTCTGTGTTGCCGTCCTCCCCTCCTCTTTCCACCCGTAGGTTACCATTCTGTTAGTATTTTTGTCCGTTTTCTTTGCTCTCTCTTGTCAAAAGAACATACATTTTCTCAATTACAACATTTGACCGTCTGGATGACTATCACACCCGGTCTAGAATATGTCACCATAATAAGCTCGAGTTGTGTTGCGACATCAGTGGCTAGGTTCCGGTCCCCACTTCCAAATGTTATAGATGACGATAACCACATAGAATCAGATGGATCGTCACTCTATAAAAGAGCAATAAAATAAAAATAAAAGTATATTAAAATACAGCGCCGTATTTGCATACTCTTTAAAAAACTTTTGCGTAAGGAAATATGAAAGCATCAATACTTACAATTACCCGAAGTTTAAAAGAAATGCCGTTTGTGTGGTGAATTAATTTATTGATAACTCTGCTAAGAAGATATAGTTTTTGTTATTTTTAAGTATTAATATATATAATTTAATTTTCTGCGCCCACACTATGTAGGTATAAGCTGTCAAAACCAATGGTTTTCCTACTACTAAGCTCAATAGAGTCCTTGAATATGCCTAATTACAGATGTAACAAGACAGATAACGAAAATTACAAAAAGAGATCTCACGTTCTTCGTAGCTCATATCGAATTACACGTATGATTAAGCATGTACTCACAAAGGTATATTCACACTCGTATCAACCGCAGGGCACGTTGTACGCCTGTATTGATTCAACAGTTTGTAGTATAACTAGACCCGACAAGGGTTCAAAAGTAATTATCTCATACGTTCGCTTCAGACATAATCATATTTCTGAGTAACGAAATTTCTTTGAAGGTGGTACGGAGTTGAGAGAGAAATTTATAAGAATTTTCCCTTACTGATTTGATTATGTTTTGTTACAAAATGATCCTGTATTATGTTTTACTTATATACTTAGATTTTACATGTTATACATACTTTATAAAAGTTTATAAAGTATGTATAACATGTAAAATCTCCCTACCATTCAAATGTAAGTGTTTTTATAATTTATCTGTTTATTTATTTTTCACTTTCTTGAAAATGAATCGATTCGTGCCGCCTGGCCATAATGTTTAGAACATAACATTTTTTTTGCCTTCTGGTAATATTCTATTTTATCTGTAGTCAATGTCAATCTATTGTAAACAAAGTGAATTTATCCATGTTATTTTAATTTTAACGTTGTATCAAGAGTCTAAAATCTACTAAAAATAAGTAAATACGGATAAAACAATACTTAGTTTCCCACATGCATTGATTTTTAAAGTTTATTTATCTAACGGAATGTAAAGCAGAAATATTTTTGTCAGAATTGGACGCAGTTTACCAAAGAACCGCCGCGTGCCGACATGACAGGTTTGTTCTTTTAATCGAAGATTTGCTCTGTTAATTAGGCTCTGCCTTACAAAATTTATTTATTTTAAATTATATTAATAGCCTTTATTATTAAAGTAAACATCATAGGCTATGTGGACAAAATGCGTATGTCGTTAATAAAATAATTTGATACTTGCACTATGTTCGACGTAATATTAAAAATTACTATTAACTGAGTATATGTCAAAATTACTCTTGTCATAATGTTGGGGTTGCTAGAGTTCAGAAAAATGTGCGAAAGTGGCGCCTCTATTATTTCCCACTCTATTAGACTAACTTGTAGTATTTTCTAAAGAATTTGAATTTGTTACTTATTTAATTTCACCCTGATAGGGACGATATATCTGTCATCATTTACTATTGCATCGTTCAGCTTCGAATAACAACAAAAAGTGCGCCCATCGATACCGCGTTGCAAGATAATAAAAATGTAAAGCACTCTAATTCACTTCCCACGGTTATTGTATACGAAATGCATACGTATTTTCCCCGCAGCGTAAAAGCCTCGTTTCTATGGAGACGAGACGCTGCAGTGCCTGCCTAGCTTTTCCACCCCTCCGTTTCTCAGTACGCGCCCGTATTTCATACCGTGCGGGTGAAAGATAATAGTCGTTATAGTTTAATCGCTTAATTTCTATTATTCGCAACGTGAGTTGTGCGAATATTTTTAAAATAAATAAAAAATATTGTTTATCTTTTCAATAGGTGTTTATTTAATTTTAAATTATGTATGAAATTAATAGTGCAATAATTAATTTTTGGATGCAGTTCATGTGTTTATCAGTGTTTACGTGTGTGTTGTGGTGAATCATGGATTTATTGTTTTCTATATTAGGGATGGTTAGAAGGAGAAAATGACGTCGCAAGAGCGTACTAACATTTTCGCTGACGATGATGAAGATTTGGTAAATCTATAATAAATCCTTTATACTTAATATAATTTATATATTTGATACACAAAAGAAGAAACAGCTAAAGGTTACATGTTTCATATTAGTTATCTATTCTATTATTAGCCGTAACTCTAAATATGTGAGCACATAAATTACTTACCTATTAGTTTTATTAGTATGACTTAAGCATATATTTGGGGTCTGCCTGGGATTTTAAAATGAATGCCAAAGTTTGGATTATAATTGCTATTTTGGGTAAACTGTAAGGTTGATAGCAGCAGCCCCCAATGGCACCTTGTTAATATATTCAAAATATTATGAAGCCTTGGACATCACGGGTTGTCATATTTGAAGAGTTCAGGACGAAGATTGCGTTACGCCAGCCTCAACCACATAATCCGCCGAGCTCTTGTCAGTGTCAGCGTACCGGCCATTCTAGAGCCGACTGACTTGGTGTGTGACGATGGCAAGAGAGCGGACGGAATTTTACTCGTACCTTGGAAGATGGGGCGGCCGCTAGTGTCGGATGCGACTTGTGTGGACTCTGGTCTCGTCACATCTTCCAATGACCGAGTCAGGGGCTGGCAACGCCGCTGCTTCAGCTGAAGACGTTAAACGGCGCCAATATGGAGCTTTAGAAAAATAGTTACATATTTACGCTGTTTGGCGTTGATACGTTAGATACGTGAAGTCCAACAGATTTAATTATACTTTTATTTAATTTGTATTAAATTTACGTTTGAAGTAAATTTCTTTTTGGTAAACTCAAGTTTTACTTCATTTAAAATTTATACATTCGTCGTCTCTACGGAAGCCTCCAATGTGCCTGGTTCGACAGGCATTTGGCCATTTTTATCTACAAGATCTTCAGATTATACTTGTTATTTATGTATTCGTGTTATGTAATATGATATCCTTGGGAGTTGGAACGGTTCCAAGAATGAGCAAGAATCGTGATTGCTGTTACGTAAAGTTGTCGGACCCTCCTGTATTGCAAGTAGATGTAATGCGGAAGAAGTTTGCAGGAATACTATATAATGTAACATTTTACGAGTGTCTCGTGAATTATGAAATTGATATAGAAGCTCGTTGAAAATATCTGTTAATGGGTTTTCTAAAGTCTGAAGTCTGATTTGCGTGAATTTGGACTTATCTCTGTTGAAAAGTGACATACACGTTATATAAGTATATTCCTAAGGTAAGAGAGGTACAGAAGTTATGTTTTCGATGTCAACAATGTCGCATCTCAAATTACGCATTAAAATGATCGCCATATCTACTTAAAACAGATACATATGAATAATACAGATGAAGCACCACCTTTACGAAAAACACTTTTTCAGTGAGCTTAGAAATATCGCATAACTGTTATGAAGATAGGATTACACATTTATAACCAATATTAAGCAGTTTTTGAAAACAGATATTCGCAGCAAGGCATCTCCTTTTAAAGTCTCGTTAAACCACCACACAACTGACTTAAAATCACTATAAAAAACATACCTAAGAAATTCGAATACTGAAATGACTTGTTCCATTTTCGAATGCATCATTTCGTATAGCCATTTTTGTTCACTGGCAGGCATTACATCACTAGTACCAAGTACGAGCATAAATCTTCAGAACACAATGATACACGAGCGCCCGTAATGTTCCTACGTATTGTTCCCGCTGCGAGCTACCCTTGTAATATTCACCTGCGGACGGCTCATAAAAGAAAGTTTGATGATGCTCGTAGTATAGTGAAAAAGTTTTCTAAATGTAGACTACGCTACTTGATGAGCAAGGCGATCATAGGTTAAAGGTAAAAGGTTGTGTAGGTAAAAAATAGTTGCAAAAATAGGATGGATATTGAAAATACGTAAGTCTACCACCGCTTCCAAAGCAATTTTAGTTACTGGTAAAAGAGACGAAGCGACGCTAGAAATTGCCCAACAACATATCTTTATATTATAGGTAATTCTTATTTATATATTCGTGGTATTTTTTAAAATATATTTCGAACTAATCCAAAGTTTAACAATGCAATTTGTATGAATAGCTAGCTAGGCAGCTTGCATTATTTCCGTTCGATGCCGTCGTCTAAAAAAATCTTTCGTCGCATAATAAGCATTCTTTTACAAACGTTGTATTACTATTTTTTTAAACTTCTTCTACTGAAGGTTTTTAAACGTTATACCTATATGTGTTGTCATTAGTTTGAAATATACTCGTTTGAAATTTTGATTCAATTCTTCAATGATACTATCAATATAATATTGGTAGTATTTTAAAAATTTGTAAAATACTACCATGATTATATTGATACTCACGTCATTCATTACTCAGGTCGCTGCTCCTTATCATTGATACGGTTGATATATTAATTTCAAGGCCCTATAATTACTCTCAAACAAATGTCGTTGATTAACTTTATGAGATAAATCCAAAAAAATTGTGTGTGTGCAGTTCACACGCAGTAGAAGTGATATTTCAGAGAATATATTCACAGATAATTCTTCTCTAACTTTTATTAATATAAATATAATTCCTTTAGCCTACATCCGTCAACATATTATAATTCAAAATAAACTTCTTAAGTATCACTTTCAAATTTTCACTGTTTTAGTCTAAAAAAATATTATTATTAGTTTTATTTCGGTCCGCATTGGACCTATGTTTAATCATCGGTCTTATTGACTCTATAATCTGTCCTGCACAATACAACTTAATAAAAAATAAAACTCGTATCTCATTCTCTCGCAGGCTTAATCCTATAGATTTGTGTTTATCTCTTTTTAGTGTCGCTTTTTGGTTTGATCTAGTTTCAAATCTCAACGATTCTAAAGAAGTTTCACTTCAATAATTTTCACAACCGAATTTTGTAAGTAGTTGTTCTGTCGTCAAAACTCCAAAGCTTTTTCAAAGTCATTTGTTCCATCAACAAAAAGTTGTCGTACTTTTCATCCCTTTGATTCGAACTTACCCACCCTTTGATAACTTCAAACTTCTCATTATAACTCGAATAACTTTGATAACAGTACAGGGGTAAATCGAAATCTGTCTAAAACTTATTCTTACATACAACAAATTATTTGCACAAACAAATAGTTGATAAACAACGCCTTTTGGATTTTCTTATTGTTATTTCAAATATTGAATCATTGTATTATTATTATTATTTATTGAATCCAATTGTATGTTTGTATGTTCCTTCATCAAAGCCCTGATACCAGAATAAACATAGGGTGCTTTTATTTCAAACTAGCGGTCCCGGCAGACGTTGTCATGCATTGAAAAAAATGAGTACCCGATTATTTAAATTAAATATAGCCTATGTTACTTAAGGATAATGTAGCATTCTAAGGGGTGAAAGAATTTTTGAAATCGGTCTAGTAGTTTTTGAGTTTATTCGTTATAAACATACCAAAGTACAAATCTTTACTCTTTACCATATAATATTAGTATAGATAATGGGTTAGTTTCCGCGGGATTAATATTAGAAGTTGATGTGAATGTTTAGAAGAATATTCAGTGTTCATAGCTGTGCGGAGTGTCATCAGATAGGTCTACATATCTATAAAAATCGTAACGAAGTTTCTCAGCAACTATTTATTGTAGTCAATAAATGTTAAGACATCTGCTTCCAGTGAGCTTAAAAGTTCTTATATATAAAACGGTCACTATAGCGGCCCCGATGGCGAGCCTCGCTTTGCAGGTACACAGGAGTCGTTCAAACGAAGAAAACACGTAACATTTGTTGATATTTCTTCATACATATATCGTTTAGCTCAAAGAATGTTATTTCAACACAATATGGTATTTTTTACACAATGACTTCTCTAGGCATAACAATGGTTGCCTCATTCTGAATTTGAAAATATTAGGAATTCTTTTCACAATGAAAATGTCCGAATCCCAAACAGGCCGTTACAGCACATATATATCATAATAAAAATCCGGGCGGGTCCACGTCAGTTGGAGTCGCAGCGCCAGCAGTCACCTTAGTCCCGTGGCCCCGAAATATGGGACAGGAGGGATTTTAGTGGGTATTCCGGTAGGTCATCCGGCGAGCAAGTTCCACACTTTTTATCCGTGCAGGAACGAAGAAAGAACAAAATTTACTGCGGCCAGGCGACCTCTCGTAACAGGCAACAAAACGACCCATAGCTAGGTGGTAGGGTATTTCCCCTCCGAATGGCTACCACCCCTGGTCTAAAGTATGCCGCCATAACAACCTTAAGTTGTGTTCCGGCATCAGTGGCCAGGTTCCAGTCACCCATTAGAGAGCAGCAGTGCATTTATAACACCTTTGGTGTTGCTAGTGTCCATAGGCGATGGTAGCCGCCTTCCATCCGGTGGGCCGTCTGCCTGTCTGCTGAACTCGTGGAATAAAAAAAATAGAAAACTATCGTCGCAGCCAGTCTACGCACAGCGCAGGGTCCGCAAAGTGATTTCTTTCTTTAAAAAATGGTAACATAACCTATGTACTTATTTTTGAGATATAGGGCATTTTATTTTAAACGCTTTACGTTCTTCACCATTACGAGACTTTTCGCTATGTGATACGCACGTAACCGATTTTATCACATTACGATCTTCTCTGATCTTCTTTACGATCTTTATTTTTATCATGAATCCAAAAAAGGTTCAGTACAACACCGCAGGCATAGTATTATTATAATATTTATTCACATTCCATTGCAGTCATAACTTTTAATAAAGTCTCGTTTACAAGTGGAAAGTTTCCAAGGAACTTAACGAATACAAGACATGCGATTCTTAAATTACGACGTGATGTTTTAATAAAAAAAACTGCGACTCTTCATACAATTTTACTTGCCTAAATATGGGATTCGTATACTATAAAAAACTATCACATTTACCAGGATAAAAGTCCACGTATTAATCCTCGTTATGGAAAATGTGAAAGAAGAAAATTCCCTAAGAGCAGACTTCTCAATGACCAGGGGACCTAAAGCGGCCGCTTTCGCAGATTCATATTGTGAATATGACAAGTGTTAAAATAAAATAGAACTTTATACTATAAAATAGACCTTTCTACGGGTGGAGCCGCGGCAAAATCTCTAGTTATTTAATAACCGTTGAAAATATGCTCAGTTTCTTCAATAGCTTTGGGTTATGAAGGGTGTTTAAGTTTTTTGAGTTTAAGCGAGTAAGTGCACTCGCGTGAACGATGCTTAGCTCGAGGCTCAGGCATAATAACTCTTTGTTTGCTTTGTCAGTTTCAAAGTAATATCCAGTGGTTATGAAAACGGGCTCGACTTATTTCACTCAAGCTGCATTATTTAAAAGTTGAAACTTTTTCTACAAGAGTGTACTTTTGACCCGAGTACAGCCAAGTTGGCAATACAAATAACTTACTGTAAAATAACACGGAAGAAGATGGAAGAGTAATATTCGCAAAGCAAAAAAACGTAACCACGGACAAACTCTTAAATTCTGTATGACTAAAAGGCAATGTAGGTAGATGTTTGTTTTATTGCGAAATTAGCAAACAGGCCGGTGACCCACCTAATGGAAAACGGTTACCGTGCCTACACACGATTGCAACACCAGGGACGCAGCCAATGCGTTGCCAGGCTTTAGAATAGGATAGGGGGAATGGAATAGAAGGGATGGGATGAAGAGAATAGATTAGGTTAAGAGGGATAGGATAAGATGCCAAATGCGCACTGTTTTTGTCATTTGGTACGGAATCATAAAAAAAATGAAAATATTCCATATCTGTATTGTTCATTGTCATTGTTGTTGCGGTTTGTACACCTGGGAATATATTAAATGATAGTGATAATAGATTTAAAGATAAGTTATCTAATGATCAACTTAATACTAGATAGAGATTATGATGCATTGACGATATGAGTACACGAACGCGAGCTGCCTTGTCGTTGCGTAAACTGATGTAGTATATGATTACCAAAATCGTGTGCTCGTGTTGACTGTACAGCCTATACGGTTATAACCGTACATTGTTTAAACTAATATTGGTTAAAAGTATTTTTAAGCTTTAACATCCCCATTTTTGTTAGAATTTTCCATTTCATAAACAAATAAAAAGCCATTTAAACGAAACGAAGAACGTTATGGGTTTTAAAGGTCTGAATAACAATATCCCAAACATTGAAAAAGAAGTGTGTGTATGCAATTCACACACGGCAGAAGTGAAACTTCAGAAAAGTATCCTACGAGAGAATTAGATAAATGTAGAGTATGAGGAGTATTGGGATAATAATAAAGTTTATTATTTTTATAATATTTTTACCAAACTCAAAAAATATTTTATATTTTAATGCAAAATATTACATTTCATATATTCGATTTTAAGATATATTATAGCACATATTATTCAGATTCCATGTTTTCACTTTGAACAAATGAGAGAGAGGATATGATAACTATAATAGGAAACAAATGCTCTAGTTTCAATTTGATTTATGAACTCTATTTTTATGAGCATAGTATTTCAATTATTAGATAACGAAAAAACTTCAAAATATTTCCAACTCTATCTTTATGTGCTGACAGTCTTATTCATAAAAAAATGTTAATTAACGTTCTAAACATTAGTTAACTAAGCAATTGATTAAGTCTTAAACAATATTTAAAACTTTCTTATTCATTAACAAACAATTTATATTGCTTAACTATATACTACTTAACTTTTTTACCCTAGCAACTTTTTGGTAGAATATGGGCGGTACGAATAATCTTCTTATCTAAACCAAAATTTAAAAAAGAATCTGACTTTGTTGGCTGACGCACTACGTACTCGGTACACAAAAGAGTGTTATTTATAATTGAAATTAGGTTGACGATCATTATGATTTTATTTTCATATTGTTATAAATATTTTATAGTAGGGTCCAACCTATATTTCTAAACCTTAGCACTAGGGCGCTGAATTTGTATATATCTAATACATCTTGCTCAAAAAGTAAATCGTCACCGAAAACAATATATTCCATTTTTTGGCACAATCTTTACAAAATCAAACACCAGCAGTTAAATGTAACAATAGTTTTGTCCGCCATTTTGTTACTTAAGATAGTTAAACAGTGATGTGAGGTTGTTTAATCTGACAGCTAGTTTAAACAGGTTATTAAGTCTAAATAGTGTTTTGAACACAATTTTCTTTAAATAACTGTTTAAAGTATTACTTAATAATTAATCAACGTTTATGAATAACCCTGTTAGTGTTTAGATTATTAAATACCTTTTTTTAGTGCCGCATTATTTTCAATTCATCGAGTTTCAAATGACAACGATTCTAAAGAAGTTTCACTTCAAAAATATCATCCTTCAGTTACATATGTGACAGCCACCCCTAATACCCCTAATTCTTGTTTTTTTTTTAATATCACTAACAGCACTATGTAGCAACATATGGATTATATATTTCTGCTAAATCTCATGCATATTGACTTAGTAATTTCAGGAGAAGATGGCAGTAACAAATAAAGATATGACGATATAATAAGAGTATTTTGCAAAGTAGCTACGCAATCCTAATATTGAAAAATAAATGAATATGTATGATACGTAGAAATATTCATAGCACTGTTAGAAACTGATCGGAAAACTTTAAAAGCACTTCCAACCGACATGCAGTTCAAAGGCGCTTGAATATTCTACAGGCGCCATTTCCACCACTAGCAACTATACAACTATAGTAAACTGTGAACTATTTTTCAGATCACTGTTTTGCATTGGTACTCGTATTAAGAAATAGCAATTTCTTACGGATGACACAACTTTTTCACGTTTGAATTTATTTGCATGCATATGCATTTGATTTAATTAATTTTATGTGAGCCGTGGTAGCTTAATGTTTACCGAACACGCGTCCTAAATTCAAAGGGCGCGAGTTCGAGTCCTTGCCGGAAAACATGTACTTCTTAGGCAGTTTCCTGAAATATGTGCTTATTGCCAGAATTGTCACGTACTAACGATGAAGGAAAATATAGTGATGAAAACCTGCACATCTAGATAACCGATGTGTCAAACCCGCCAAACCGTCTTGTACAAGCGTGGCGGGTATGTGTTGTTTCTACCTAAATTATGTTATAATAATCTAATTATTTGTAAATTAATGCTACAGTAATTCCTTTTTATGATATTAGTACCACAATTGGCTTAGACATTGTCAAGCTTCATGATCAATAGTTAATTTTCTTTCTATACAGTAACCTTAGATCATATAAACGTCGGTATAACTCAATGACAACAACTAACCACCTTAAGCTTTGAGACTATAAGCTGCATGAAATATTGTATTTAGAACACTTTATATGTAAAAAGGTCTTTGCAACGCTCACCTTTGTTGAACTTTGGACCCATATGAATAATGGAGCGTCCCAAAACGAATTTCCCCATAACAATATCTACTCGCGTGTTGGGTACAGAGTCGCTCATAGAGTTTGTAAACGAGCTCGTTTATTATACTCAAGAAATGTAAGAGCCTAAAAGTTTCAAAGATTTCTGAAGTACACACTCAAGTCATTGTTGAAGCGCGACTTTTTTTAATGAACGTTCGTTTGTACAATTGAGTGAGATACTTGAATTCTTTTATTTGAATATTATTACACTCTGAGCGGAGTTTAATTTGTTCTTTTTGTCGTTTATTTTGTTTCAGAAAATGTTTTTTTTTAAAGAAAAGCCTAAAAATAAAACATGAAGATCAATCTCGTTTTTTTTTGCTTTAATAAGTTAAGAGCAATAATTTGCTCTTCTTTTTTATTGTTTTAAACCGCTTTATCCAAAACAGATACGTATACGAGGTTTATAGGCTCGTTAAACGTAGATTTATTTTTAATGAGCCTATAAACCTCCTATAACTATTATAATTAATAATTTTATTTCGAAAGTGGCTTATATTGCAAATAATCATTATCAGACAGACGCCTAGATCGAAGTAACTACTAATGGAAAGTTTGTCTATATAATTTACCCTGACGGGAATCAAACCCCTTACCGCTGCATCCTAACAAAGTAGGTGAAACAACGCTTAACTCACAGAATACAATATAGAAACACATAATCCACGTAGATTATAATTAATATTTCCATCAAAACTACGAAAAATAATATTTAGTCTTCTTTGTAATAATCTCGCAGCTACAAATCCTGGAAAAATATCCCATAAAAATACCTGTGACGTAATTGGAAAAATATTTTTTTCAGAGAAAAGAAAGAAGGAAAGTTTGGATAAAATTTATTGCCAATTTAGACACCTACCCCGTATTCTGGGAGTTGTCCTTTGTAAGTAAGCACATCCGTCTGTAGGTTGAACTCGAACTTTGATCTTTCCTCTTGGTTATCCTGCCGTTATCTCGAAGTTTGTTCATTGGAATTATTATCCATAATACGGAGTCTTAGAAGAGTTAATTTCTTAATTTATATTAGGTATTTCCTTGATTGATTATTGACTGTTTGTCACACTTTAAACATAACTAGCGATTTCGGCAGACGTTGCCCTGAGCTGGAGAAATTAAAATCTAGAACCCGAATCCGGCGCCACCTACCGGGCCTAATTGTGAATCTAAACAATTCCCGGATACACTCAAACACTAATTCTTTTATACCTTGGGTTACATTATTTAAGTTTTAGTAAGAATCCCTAATTTTTTCCAGTGATAAATATAGCCTATATTAATCTGGGATATCTGGGAATATAGCATTCTAATGGTGAAAGAATTTTTGAAATCGGTCTAGTAGTTTTTGAGTTTAATCGTTACAAAAATACAAACATACCAAAATACATTTTTTTTCCTCTTTATAATATTAGTATAGATGTAACTATATATTGAGCAAATATTACTGGATTTTTAGAATCAGCTCGTTACGATTCATATTTAAACAATACCCAGAGTTGTAAATAGACGCTTGAGATAACTTGTCAAAAATTAGAAGACATCAATTGCAGCAGGGGTTTGCCAGATATCCCACTTCTTCATTTCAGCGATTTTAAATTTCATTCTTTCAAAACTAAACACCGTTTTGGAGTATCAACTTACGAATCTAAGTCGACATACAGCGAAATAAACAAAGTACATAAATACATCAGAGAATAGTTAAACACTCTGTAGTTGGTTTCCTTGCCTGCGCTCGTAGCTTATACTCCTTATTAGAAGCTCCTAACAAACTTAGCTCAAAGCCAACGCGACATTGTTTATTTCACTCACTGGAGTGAAATAAACAATGTCGCAATAATATATGCTGATTACTGAATCAGCATATATTATTACAAATATAAATACTTACAATTTTTTACTTACTCCCTCCTTTATTCTTAATAGTTATAATAATAGCATTCTGGAGTAATATCTGGTCGGTGCCTGTTAGCCACAGTGAAGGCAACTGGACTAGGATGATCGAGCAGGATTGTGAAACGATTCCAGAAATGGAACCGTTGGCTCTTGAACCAGTTGACATTGGTTGTGCAATTGATATGGCTCAAAACTGGAAAAGTCCAGGACCAGACGGATTGCACAACTTTTGAATTAAATGGTTCAGGAGTTCGCATGCCTGCTTGGCCTGGCCTTGCTGCTTGTTTATAGCCTCCTGGAATTGGTCCAGGAGGCTATAAACATGGGTTCGTTTCCTTCCTTTATGACTACTGGAGTCACTCATCTGCTCCATAAGTCAGGTAGTACTACGGAAGCAAAAAACTATAGACCCATTACTTGTTTACCAACTATATACAAGCTAGTCAAGTCTTGGCTCGGGCCAAATGGGTTTTTAAAAGAAACACTAAATACATGTACGACCGAAATGCAGGTCTCCCGTTTAATAATGAATAATCTAAGAGACAAAAATTAAAGTTAATAAATGCTGACATGCGTCTGTGGGCCTCCCGCTGGAGAAAGCTTACTCAGCTAGTCGCCCGCAGGCGCATGTTTATTAATCCAATATAGATGGTCGGGAAGAGTTCATAACTAGCTACTTACATCTGTTTTGAGATCTAAATGAATGGAACATTTGACAAATAATAACATTTTGACCAATACTCAAAACGGATGTAAGAATGGGTCCCGTGGTAATAAGGAGCTTCTCCTCATCGACATGACCATTAGTCATTAGGTACGGTGAAACAGAAAGAATCTATCTGTAGCCTGGATTGACTACAAAAAAGCCTATGATTCGGTGCCCCATACATGGCTGGAGAAAGTCCTGCAGCTGTATAAAGTAAATGCAACTCTTCGTGCTTTCCTCAGTTCATGTATGGAGCAGTGGACCACGGTGCTTAGGCATCCAGGGGACAGAGGGAATCTTTCTGTTCTGCACGACCCAATAAGGATCAAGCGGGGCATATTCCAGGGTGACAGTTTGAGTCCACTGTGGTTCTCTCTAGCTTTGAATCCACCAAGTACTCTACTTAGGGAGTCAAAGTTAGGCTTTCAACTTCGTAGAGGGGGTGAGATTATATCATACCTTATGTACATGGATGACGTGAAACTATTTGCATCGAAAAATCCAGATCTTTTGCAGTTGCTAAAGATTACTGAAAGCTTTAGCAACTCCATTAGTATGGAATTCGGTATAGATAAGTGTGCCGTCATGCATGTACAACGAGGGAGAGTTGTAAATTCAGAAAATTTACAACTCTCTGAGAATATATCCCTCAAGACCCTCTCTGAAGGTGAGATCTACAAATATCTTGATATGTCAGAGTTGTTGGGTATTCCTGATGCTGATGTGAAGCAGGCGATGAAGGAACGTTTCTTTTCCCGCCCGGGAAAGGTCTTAAAGAGCCTTCTCTCAGGTAGCAATAAGGTTCGAGCCTTCAACGCTTGGGTCATGCCTGCATTAGCATACTCCTTTGGCATACTAAGATGAACTCAAACTGAATTAGACGCCCTGGATAGACGGGTTCGTTGTTTACTGACAACGCATCGGATGCACCACCCACGTTCGTCTGTGATGAGACTGTACGTCCCACGGAAGTGTGGAGGTAGGGGGTTTTTAAATACCAAAGACTTCCACGACCGTGAGGTGTACAATCTCAGACAATATTTTCTCAAAGTCAGCGAGACAGCGGGTATGCATCACGATATAGTGTCAGTAGATAAAGGGTTCACCCCGCTATCCTTAGCAAAACAGAACTGGCAGAGACCGTTGATAATGAGTGCCTCTGATCGTATGGACGTATGGAAGAGTAAGGAGCTGCATGGCAGATTCTATCAGGCTTTAATAGGGCCTGATGTGGACCTGCCAGCGTGGGTGAATTGGCTACGTTTCGGTGACCTATTTGGGGAAACCGAAGGGTTTGTCTGTGCAATTATGGACGAGGTTATCAAGACGAACAACTATCGGAAGTACATTCTGAAGGACGGCACGCTTGACATATGTCGGACGTGTCACCGCCCTGGTGAGTCTCTCAGACACGTCACTTCCAGTTGTTCTCGCTAATAGCTTTAATTCAATAGATAGTTAATTCTTGCTAATAGCTAGTATTTGCACAGGCACAACCTAGTAGCCAGGATCATCCACCAGCAACTTGCTCTTACATACGGACTTGTCTCATCGGAGGTACCTTATTACCAATATAAACCCGAGCCAGTTCTTGACAATGGTCAATATCTGCTCTACTGGACCCGATCAATTATCACAGACAGGACTATTGTCGCCAATAAGCCTGATATTGTGATAGTTGATCGGTCTACGAGACGTGCTATAATGGTATATGTCGCGATTCCCCATGATGGTAACCTCGTGAAAGCCGAGAAAGAAAAACAAATAAAGTATATTGATCTCGCTCACGAGCTTACTGCCATGTTGAACTTGGACTCTACAGTTGTAGTACCGATAGTGGTGTCAGTGAATGGACTAATAGCGAAGAGCCTTGACCGACACCTTGAAAGGCTCTCGCTTGGTATCTGGGTGAAGGGTCGGATGCAGAAGGCAGCCCTGCTGGACACGGCCCGTATCGTGAGGAGGTTCCTGTCGCTGAAGCCTTAACCACCGGCAACCTGGACCTTAGGCCCTGCTGCCGGCGGATATGGATTTTTTAATTTTTTTTTAATTTTGTTTTTTTATTGTATAGTATATATTTAAAGAAAAATGTAAAAAATTTGAAGATAAATAAATATGTGAAATAATAATAATAATAATAAACTTTATTTCCAGTAACAAAAAACAGCTAGGTAGCATAACAAAATTTTTATATGTAGTATAGCATAAACGTGTTTGTGATTGAGACCGAAACTAAGAATAATCTTGTATCTTCGGCCTCAGCACTATATATAATAGGTTGGGGAAAAAGTCTTTTTGCATATCGTATGTATGAACTTGTAATAAGATCTCTTTGGCTATACCATTTGTATCTGGCTGGTTTTGGTATCATTAAAAAGTTTTAATTTTAAAGAAGACAATTCCAAATTCAAATTAGGAAAATGTGTGATTTTCATTTGTTTTTCTTATTGTTAAAATGAGTGAAACTAATGAAGAAATTCGATACATTTTAAAATTTTACTACAAAAATGGTAAAAATGCAACACAAGCCGTGAAAAAAAATTGTGATGTTTATGGACCTAATGCAGTATCTGTGAGAGTAGCGCAAATTTGGTTTAAGCGTTTTCAATCTGGAAATTTTGATATCAAAGATGCACGTCGCTCTAGTCGCCCGGTTACGGACAAAATTGATGCCATTTTTGAAAAAGTGAAGCAAGATCGGCATATTAGTAGTTACAATGTAGCTGGAGAACTGGGAATTGACCACAAAACGGTTTTGGCGCATTTGAAAAAAGCTGGGTACACAAAAAAGCTCGATATTTGGGTGCCTCATGAGCTCACTGAAAGAAACCTAATGAACTGTGTACTCATTTGTGATTCTTTATTACGACACAATGAAACTGAACCATTTTTGAAGAAGCTGATAACTGGTGATGAAAAGTGGATCACGTACGACAAGAACGTGCGAAAAAGATCGTGGTCAAAGGCCGGTCAAGCTTCACAGACTATCGCGAAGCCCGGGTTAACCCGCAACAAGATGATGCTGTGTGTATGGAGGGATTGGAAGGGCATTATTCATTATGAGCTGTTACCGCCAGTCAGGACCATCGATTCTGAACTGTACTGCGAACAACTGATGAGATTAAAGCAAAAAGTTGAGAGAAAGCGGCCGGAATTAATCAACAGAAGGGGTGTGGTTTTTCACCATGATAACGCTAGACCTCACACATCTTTAGCCACTCAGCAAAAATTACGAGAGTTTGGCTGGGAGGTGTTAATGCATCCGCCGTATAGTCCTGACCTTGCACCTTCAGATTTTCACCTGTTTCGGTCTCTGCAGAATTCCTTAGGCAGTGTCAGGTTAACATCAGGAGAGGACTGCCAAAACCACTTGTCGCAGTTTTTTTATCAGAAGCCCCAAAATTTTTATAGCACTGGGATCACGTCCCTACCTACAAGATGGCAAAGAGTTATCCAACAAAATGGCACCTACATACTTTAGTCAAATGTAAATAAACTTTATAAAAAAAACCTTTTGAATTTTTATATAAAATGCGAAGAAACTTTTTCCCCAACCTAATATTATATAATATACATAGTGATATATGAGGTTTAAAGGCTTTCAGACAAAGAAACAGTAAAATTCTAAAAATAATTATTTTTGATTACTTAAACATTGTATAAATAGCAGATACACTCCATTTATTTCGAAATCATAAATTAAAATTCAAAAGTGTTCATTCAAACTAAATTCCACTAGAGAACATTTTTTAAGGTCATACATATACCTAAGTTATAAACTAAGTTTCCTTCCTATTCTATATACACTGCTTCGCATCACTGTTTAAAGCGAAGAAGCGATAAGAAACTCTTCATCATCACCTCTAGCTATAGATTATTTTACTTCAGATTTACTTTTATTAGGCTTATTTTAATAATTACTTAAGTATTTTTAAAAATTACTTTTCGAAGAATTAATAGAGTCGTATCAAACAGTGCACAAGAACAGAAAAAAAAACACACACACTTCAATATTGCTCCGAAACCAACACTCTCTTTCATCTACATATTATATTTGTAATCTATAATATTATAAAATATTAAACATGCCGTGTACATTGAAGATATTAAAAAAACAACTGGAATAAGCAATGAAGAACACAATGCATTTTTTAAAGGTTTCTTTTCTGTTTGTCGGTTTGTTTGCTCGGGATTTACGTAAAAACTATTGGGCCGAATTCGATGCAGTTTTCGCTGATCAAGTGAAAATTCTTAGACTTAAAATCTGCGCCACTTTTTATTCTGGGAATCCTGCGGAAATTTTTCTAGGATTTATTTAAAAAGACCATATTAAAAAAAATCAAATTCCAATGTGATTTTTTTACTGATCGATAGCAAATTTTATGTAATAAAATGTGTGATATATATGTGTGTTTGTTGTTGTTCGGGTGTATAAAATTAGCTTATTTCGACATACTTTTCACTAAAACGCTATCTTACATTCTTTGTTAAATATTGCGTTAATTTGTGTCCCGGGAGTCCCGCGGGAATTTCAAGTCAAGCGTGAACGAAGTCGCGGGCATATCCTAGTTATTTATAACATTTTATGTATCAGTACATAGCCCACATTCATAGATACGAGGATATAACTCTCCGCCATTGGTCTAACTATCTATCTTCTTATTATCTCGTCTTTATCTTTGCACTAATCACGACTGTATCTGATGTTAATATGTGGAAGCGTGGTGCCCTCGTTTTATTCTACACATAGTCTACGGTAGCTAAGTGAATAAAGAATTCAATTTATCTTATGTTCTTGTGTGACTTGCCTCGCTTTTGACATACACGTGTAGGATGTAGTAGTAAGTAATTAAATTGGAAGCACAATACATATACTCTATACCTACAAAATACCTTCTACCTTTTGTATGTTGCAATGTAATTTTCTCGTAGAAAATTAAAACATCTTTTATTACGTTAGTTAACATTGAATTGTTTATTATTTATAATACATCTGTAGAGAGGTCGAGTTTGTACAATTAAGTTAAACAAGAGAAAATTCAGGGGGGGGGGTCTAATTCGAACCTGCAGATTCCTATTATATATATAGATAACGCTTTATTGCTCACCAAAATAACAGTCACAAAAAAATAATTACAATCTAATTAGGCAAAACAATAGGCGGCCTTATCGCTTAGAAAGATTTCTTCCAGGCAATCTAACTTTTACGATATTCTTAGCTAGTATGGCGATATAGGTTGTATATAAAATTAGATCTTTTTTAAATACTATACTAAATTTGTAATGTAAACATATACATAATATTATTTTTATTTATTACTATTTAATATAATAAATAGGTACACGGTTAGCTTTGAATCACATGATGGCAAGCAGTTTTCAAAGAGATACATTTTATTAACAATTAACAATAATTGTAAGATATTGATAATTATTCAAACAATAATAACGTATAATTGTAGATAATGTATGTCCAAATAGCAACTGGTACTAATTCAAAATTTGAATATTCATGAATACCTATTTGACACTGCCTAGATCTACAAACCGTGTGGGACTATATTCAAAGTGACTAAAATTAGCATTTCCCTTTCTTTCTCTCTCAAACACAACCACGCATTCATTAACATAAGCGCTTATTTTTGTCCTAAAATAATATATAAACATATTATATAGTACTTGAAATACAGCGTTGCCAATATTTGAAAACAGCCTGAATGCAATTCAACAATTAATTTTTAAATTAATGAAAACAGTGTGAATACAAAAAATAAATTGAATTCATAATTTTCATTTAAATCATGAATTGCATGTTGAGGCATTGTCTGCGTGATTCTGAAAACAATTGTCAGTGAACAAATAAATTCAGATTAATTTGTTGATGTTAAATAATGAACTGAGATAGCTTTTAATTCGGTGTGTACACAAAAGGGCCTCAGTTATTTTCAGAATTATTGAAGGGTACAATCGTAGTAGGTAATTTAAATAAACTTACAAGTATAAGCATAATAATTCATTTTATTTATTACTTTTGAACTGACGCCAATTTGGTGCTCATATATTGTATTATATTAGTTGTGCCCGCGACGTCGTCCGGGTGGAATTTGTTATCAAAACCCCCCGATTTAAACATTCTATATTGGTGCTCCGCGCCTATTAGTTTTAGCGTAATGATATATATATATATATATATATATATATATATAGCCTTCCTCGATAAATGGGCTATCTAACACTGAAAGAATATTTCAAATCGGATCAAGTAGTTCTTGAGATTAGCGCGTTCAATCAAACAAACAAACAAACTCTTCAGCTTTATATCGTATACTAATATATAAAGCTGAAGAGTTTGTTTCTTTAATTGAACGCGCTAATCTCAGGAACTACTGGTCCAACTTGAAAAATTCTTTCAGTGTTAGATAGCCCATTTATCGAGGAAGGCTATAGGCTATATGTCATCACGCTTAGGCCAATAGGAGTTGAGCACCAATGAAGAATGTTTCAAAATCGGGTTTTGAAAACAAATTTCACGCGGACGACGTCGCTGGCACAGCTAGTATTAGTACAAGATGTAATTTTTACCATTTGTGTAGCTTATATACCCTTTAATTAACAATGTCCAAAACAAACAGCCTTACTCTTTTATTATATAATAATAATACCTGGAAATACTTAACCTAGGCGCACTTTCTCTATACTTAACTCAATACCATGGAAACTAAAATACTAGTCTTCTTATTCATTGTAGTTATACGAGCTTTATAGGCTCATTAAAAAAGTTTTTTTTATAATTTATGAATAAAGGGGCTAGAACAATTACAAATTTAACAGTAATAGTCATATTTAAAGCTTGCTTATTTTCTTGTGCTGTGTTGTTCTGAACTGCCTTTTTTTAGACGAGGAGTAATCCGCTTCCGAACTTGTCACCATCTGGGTATCAGGGTAAGGTCATGTGGGGCTTGCCTGCCTGGTACTGTTTTGGTGAAGGTAGGTTACCACTGTCGGAATATCCACTAGATCTTCCCGTATTTCTTCCATTCTCCTACAGCCAGGGCCACGAGAAATGGCAATCGCCTACTCTTCCTATCTGAACTGCCTGCTAGAATTGCCATATAAAACAAGGCAAGTATATCATCGGAAGTGGTCCCTACGAAAAACAAACAAGTTCGCTTGTTATTTATTCAATGGCCATCGATCGGGGCCGGCTCGCCCACAGACGTGACCTAACTATACAATTTTGACTTCCTTCGCTGCGAACGCTCGTTTATTACCACTAATGAGCTGCTTCTATCTTAAACTAATTAATTGTCTTTGCACTAAGTTTTAATAGTTATGAACTTAACTACGTTGGTATTATGTTCAGTTGTTATAGTATTTCTAACGACACGACTTGAATTAAGATATCTGAAATTTTAACTCACACGCTATATTTTACAATGACGACAATGTAGACGAAGTGTTAATTTTTATTTCATACTTTTGAGACAAAAACGTAAAGGCCGTTGTAATATGCTATTTCGAGAAAAGCGTGGTATTTTAAATGTGAAAAACAGTAAATCTGACCGAAAATTGGAAGAATATTAGCAATGATAATCCCAGTGCTTTATTAATGTGTTGCCTTGATAGATAGATTAATTTCGTTTGCTAGATGTCACAATCCACACATCGTAGTTTGACGTACAAAATTTCTAGGATATTTATCGAGATATTAAATGTAAACTTAATTTGTATTTCAATTTTCGACTTAGGAACGACGTCGCTCGCACCGCAACACGATGCGATGTCATAACGCAAAAATTTCATCGCATACGGCATAGAGTAGACGCTGGACATCCGTCCGGGTTGGAGGGGAATGCGCAAGCGAGCCCACAGCCCGGACAAGGGACGTACGAGGATCAGCCAAGGATTTTAGTGGGTATCCCCAACCGTGGCGTGGCAATAGCATTCTAGCGGGCATGCTAGTGCCATCCCGACGAGGTGAATTCCACACGCCCCACCGTGTTTTCCCGCGATGATTTGTCTTCAAGCTGATTTCCCCTGTTTAAAAAAAATAAGACGTTGAACATCAGTTCACTTCATAATGAAACAGATCGCATTATAGTAATCGTACTTGTTCTTTACATTAAGATGCATAAAGAAAAAAGAAAGAAGAAAGTACTGTGTGCATCCATTTTTTAGCTATTATGAAATTTGTACGATGCGACAACGCATCGGAAAATTTTACAATGCGTTGTGCGTCGAAGATTTTTGCGGTGTGGCTTCACACCGCAGCGTGGTGGCATCGCCCTTCTTGATTGATTTAAAAAATATATCAATTAATAAAACATTTGATGAAAAATCTGGAGTATCTTAAATAGCGAGAGTAAAATTATTAAATTTTATGGCTCACTGTAGATTGTAGGAGTTAAGTGTTTTGTCACAATTGAGTTTTTTACTGTAAGATAGTCTCACACTTCTTTTTCATGGCGAAAAGCAGAAATTATTATAATACAAGAATTTTTAAAAAGTTTTAAAGCATTCTTCTGTAAAATTGCATCTTTCGAAATTTCACATTGTTTTCAGAGCCAAGAGATTTTTGAGGCGTACCGCTCAGTGCGGTCTGTTGTTGATTACTGGGTAGCTGAATAAAGACCGTGATACGTATTACAGCCTTGATATGGCCTACAAATTGCGGTACGTTACCGAACATTGCGGTTTTTCTCCCAGAAACAGACAATTTAGTTGATTTTAATTCGTAAGTTAATAATTTAAGTTTTAAGGCAAACATTTTCACCAAATGTTATATTGTTACCTACCTAACATCTGATGAAATATATCTTTTTTTAATACGTATTCTGATTAGTAGCCATATTTAGATATATAATGCTTTATTGTTCACTAAAATAAACCGTTACAAATAAATAATTACAACTAAATACTATCTTATTAAAAATAATGGCGACCTTTTTGCTATCTCTTTCAGGCAACCTAACTTGATAGATAATCTTAACTAATCTGACGTTGTAGGACATGTAAATAGTGAACTAGGTCCTAAAACTAACTTACAAATAATTATAACATACTTATTGTTACGATCGACAAATACCAATGCACACGCATTGGTATTTGTCGATCTATTATGTACAGTTTATTACCTTTTTGTCAGCCATTTCCATTGTTTACCTATGTTTAAAATTTGTATTTAGAAAACAGCCTATGGTGTATTGTATTTGTTTATGGCTGTTTGCAGGCATAATTAGGCAGGTGTGAAGCTTACGAATTCTAAGAAAGTCGATCTACACGGGCGGTAAGCCATATTGTATCGGTGCAGCAATGGCCCAATGGGGGGGAGATCGGCAGTCGTTAGACCATCGTTAGATGGTCACAAGCGAGACGAGATGTGTGTACATTCGATAAGCTATATAGTGACGGACTTTGCGCGTGTTATTGAATCGTGTATTACGTTTGTACTGGTTGTGTCCAGTTATATTTGTACCTGTGTTATATGTGTTTGTATAGTTCTAATAAATGCTATAGTAATTCCAAACGGCATTTTAATTCGAGTCCCGTAACGCGTAATATTATATATTACGCGTAATATATCAGTTCAGCATATACATAATATAGGTATGTATTTATGGACAAATATCTAGTGTTTTTGGAGTAATTTCTTAAATGTAAGTAATATTTTGTCCTATTTGACAAAAAGAGGCAGTATATTCCATAGTTCCAAAGTATAATAAATATATAGTATTATAAATTCGTAACTAATTCGTTCTGTTTATAACCATAATCTAGATGTACTTTATCGTTAGTAGTCGGGAGTGTAGGATACTTTTATATCAAACATTTACTACTAACTTATCATATTCCTATAGATCCAAAATTTACGTCGTAAAAACCACTGTAGTAGTCGTGTCGAAGAAAGACTGACGAGTCAATTGAAATTTTGAAAAACATTTTCTATGATATTGAATTTTCTGATAATTTAGTGCCTTCGTTACAAAGTTATTACATTACACAGTTTCATGGCAGCGCATGTTAAGAGATTTGAGGGCAAACGATGATTAAAATAGATAAAACGGGAGCATGTGCGAGCTTTACCACGTATGGTAAACAAAATTGAATTTTCATAAGAAAAGGGATGAAAGTGACGTTTATCCAGATGTACAAACAACGTGAAACAAGATACTAGGAGTGTTAGACGACTTACGTTCAAAGTTGCCAGACTCATGACACTATACACATTTAAAACTTAATAGTATATAGATTTTAAAATGTGAATTATATTTCTTTACATAATATAAAACAAAGTCGCTTTCTGCGTCTATTTGTATATCTGATAACTCCTCCTAATCCACGCAACGAATTTTTAAGTACTTTTCACCTTCAGTTAGACAATGCGTCAGCGTCTGTGCAAGAAATACATTTTTTGGTATTATTATTTTTTCTTTAAAATTGTTATGTATTATATTAGTATGTTAATATTAGTCGAAAAAAATAAATTTCACCAAAATTTTTAAGTAATTCTTCACTGATGCTGACGATATATATAAAAAAAACCTAATTAACTTTTTATATAAGTATATGTAAGTAGAAATAACCATATTTTGCAACCGAGTCGCCGAAGGGCGCCTAGATAAAAAATTATGCAATGTAACCTGTTTGAAATCTTACTTGCTAAATAAACAAGGGACACGTACTAGAGTTTGACCCGCGAAATTTTTAGAATGTTATATAGTTTGGACATGGATGAATAAAAATAAACTACCTATATTCAGATGAACGACAATTCCTTAAAGTGTTTGTGTCAGTCAAGCGAAACCGACAATGTGGATGGTCTACCAAGTTCGTGCCACAACATGCCACTCCTTCGCCTGCTGTATTCAGCTGCTACGAGTGAGTGGCAGGTCGTAGATGAACTCACTGAGTTGGACGGAGTGTTATAGTAAGCTTACTGAGATGCGGTATCCACTTTAAGACTGGTCTTCTCCATGCATAGCATATCGGTATTGCAACAAAAGTGACCAGCCCAAACTGCTTGGTTTTCTGACGGATGTCCTCGTTTCGGATTTTACTTAGAAGAGAATACCAATAGCTTGTTGCGGTCTACAAAGTCAACTGAATTACTTTAATTTTGTATATCAGTCCCATTCAGTGACTGACTGAGTGAATGAGTGACTCGTTTCAGCACCTATGGTGTGTTATATTATTATTTATTAACTTTGGTAGGTAGGGTATTTGTTCGTCTGGATGGCTACCATCCCTGGTCTAGAGTATGCCGCCATAACAACCTTAAGTTGTGTTCCGGCATTAGTAGCCAGGTTCCAGTCGCCCTCAAGAGAGCAGCAGCGCATTTGTGACACCTTTGGTGTTGCCAGTGTTTATAGTAGATGGAAGCCGCTTTCCACCATGTGGGCCGTCTGCCTATCTGCTGAACTCATACAATAAAAAAAACCAAGTATTCCTACACACGATTCGTTCACCTTAATACGCATAAGCTTTGGATATATTCCATCCCATATGTCAAGATATAATATTCTGTGTTCGTCCTAATTATCCAAATTATATACATATTAAGCATTCAAAGTGTATATTTCATTGTACTGATTTTTTTCATTATATCTGGTAGCCCTGCTCGCATCTGTTGCTAAGCCTTCGCGTGGAAATATAAGGTTGTTGATCTCCTTTCATCCGCCCCTGGTACACATCTCCAAGAGTATTGTGTTTTATTACTGAATGGATGCCATGTCAGCCACTTTAGCTTGGTAAGGAGTGTTTGTAAAGAATATTAGTAAGGACTTGTAAGGTGGGCTTGATTTCTCATGTATACAAATATATACCTACTACTTGATCCTATCGAAAGAAATATCTCGATGTTGTTGTTTTCCTTAGAATGTTTGTGATTTATAATGAACAAAGACAACATTTTCACATTAAACCCCAATTATGGTAATTACTTTATATTAACAAGAATCAGTGGCACAAATACGATAGTATTTTTTGCAGGTTCCGTAAAAAGTATATGTACGTCTCTATTACGGAACTTTTCTCTCTATGGACTGACAGATACATCTAACAGATTTTCAATTAACTAGTCTCTGATGGCGTAAATATATTCAGTCTTCCTAGTTTCTTCTCCGCTTCTTTCTTGAGTATCTTTGACAGTACTCCTATTTGACAGATGATTATTACGAATATTATTTCTCAGTTTATTTCCTCATAACTTTTTTTGGACATACTTCTTTTGCTAAGACCTGGCGGTGGTGGCGTGGTTAGAATATTCTCCACATATTTCATCATGATCATTTCCCTTCATAGTTCACAGCCTGGTATTTATCAAAAAAGATACCCCCTTTTAAAGAAAATTATCTCAATGACACCTAAATTCTTTCTCAATTCTCTTTCTATTTCCATCTAAAAATAATTTCCAACTCCCTCGAATTCTATTTTACTATTGCCTTCTTATTCGATCTACTCTGCTTTGTTCTTCAACTAATATATATGTAGTTTCTTTAATATCGCTACTGATCAGTCTGTAAAATTTGTTATTTACCAGTATTAAAAAAGATTATAAAATTGATTGCCTATAATGATATTTATGTTTTAATTCAAATCTTCGACAGCGTCAGGAAAGTTTTCTTAGCGCCGGTCCTCATCGGATTAGCACGCAATCTCGCAGCGAGTATACAGCGAACCAACTTTAATTAGCTGTCCGTTAAGAGACATCTGCTTCCAAATTATTTCATGCAAATTAAGACCCAGTCATCCCAACGACCGTTAGTACCACACAATGGACTAAAATACCTGTATTAAATATAATATATAATATAATATGTACATTATATTTAATACAGGAATTTTTGATAGTGTTAATTAATAATACCAGCCCAGCAATAGATAGATAGAGTCACCCCAGACTTACGTGATTTTAGGAAAGATGAAATTTATAGGATCGGTAGTTTAATATAAACTTAGAAAGGAATGGATACTCACTAAGCTGAAAGCGGGGCCGTTTTTCAAGTAGTAGCTATCAAAGGTGGAAAATAACCATGGGAAGATGTTTGGCCCGTCAGATCTGTCTGGCTCATTGGAAAATATTTTAAAATATTATACTTGGTAATATATATAAAATTCAGCCTTCCTAAAATGACGTACGTTCCCATTTTTTTAAAGTGTCTGTCAAAAGTAATGGCTTACAGGAAGTGTCTGGCAACTGTATATCTTCGTTTATAACAATATCATATATGACATATGTAAAAACTAGCCTTGCTACTTTGACGTAAGTTAGCATGGTTATTTTCAACCTTTGATACCTGCTACCTGAAAAACGGCCCCGCTCTCAGCTTAGCCAGTATCCATTCCTTTCTAAGTTTATGTTAAACTACCGATACTGAAAATGTCATCTTTCTTAAAATCACGTAAGTCTGGGGTGACTGGGATCTCCATCTAAAGTACCAGCAAGATTAATTTTTATAACTACTGCCATTGAAAAAGAATATTATTCTTCTTACATGCTACTGCTATACTGATAAATAAAGCATATAAACAAATGTCAATCATTTCTATAATTAAAAATAGCTTTTATAACATAGGGACTTAATTTAGGGACATGTCAACCTCGGTTCCCGAAACAGTTTAACACACAAACATGTTTGTATATCTACAATACAGAGAAACGATCTTCTGTACATCGTGAAATAGGATTACGTGACGGGCTTTACGAGTGTGAACTAACCATACTAAGATATGGTATCTAAGTTAAACACTTTCCCTTCTCGATCTTTCGTTCTATATGAAATTACAATGCTTTCCAACAACTTTTGTACAGAAAAATATATCAATAATATTCAGTTATGTTGATAAGTTATCGTACATAAGGTAGGTATGCCAACTTGCCACTTTAATAGTATCCAAACAGTTTTATATCCCCTACGGGTTGTCTGGAAGAGATCATTCTTTAGTGATAAAACTGTCCTTTGTACATAATTAATAAGGGTTACTGTCGATTTCCCTGAGATCCACTCATCAGAGCCCGACTTGCTGACCATGGGACCACCTCGGGAGTATACACTTACGAATAACGAAGAAAAATTTAAAATCAGTGCACAATTGACGGCGTAACACATGTACAAAAAAAAATATGTGCAGAGGAATTGAGAACCTCCTCCTTTTGGAAATCGATTAAAATAGCACTAATCTGTAAGTTTTCTGTAATGGTGTTCAATAAAGAGATATCTATTTATCTATCGATCTCGGCTGCTGCCAGGATTCACCTTTTTGTACTCCGTTTCATACGATTTTCTACATTATCTATTTGAAACGGTTGACTTTAGTATCCTGCTCCACATCGTCCAGTCATCGCTTTCTTGGCCTACATTAGGTATTGTTATAAATAAAGAAAACATCTTACACTGAAATTAGATTAAAATGTTCCCATGCCAAAGGTGGACAACACAACATTATACTTTTAATGGCGCATTAGAGACTCGTTTGTTTTTCACGGTGTCCTTTTCTCAGGTTCGCAACAATGTTGCGTTTAAAATTTTATGTGCGATTTGAGCATTACTGAGGCCTTTTCATTATTGTCGAATTCACGAAGTACTTACCTACCCTTTGTCAATAAACAGGTTCTATATATAAACAGTGTCTCATTTATATATTACTATTTCGTCCTGCGGTTTCTTAACTTCTAACCATAGTGAAAGTTAGTCTGTTTACGTTAGAAGCTGGAGATGGACTGCAATAATCAGAAATAATTAATTCGTTACAATTTTACACGTCAAAAATTTAGATAGATAGATAACACTTTGCTGCTCACCAAATAATTAATTGTAAAAAATGTACGATTAAATTATTGTCATGGTAAAAACAATAGGCAGGCTTATCGCTCAAAGCAATCTATTCGAGGCAACCTAACTTAAAGAATGTTTTAAACTAATCTAACGATGTAGGTGGTGCAGGCTATATAGGACATAACTTAAACATATATATACACTTAAACTATTTTATAAATTAAATAATTAATATAGGTCACGAATTCTTCATAAATATAAAAGCCTAGTTATCTTATTTTTATTTTGAAGACCTTACCGTCTAGGATACTAGGAGGAATAACAAGATAACCTTCTTAGCTGCTTAATATTATACCTAAGATAGCTAAAGTTAAGAGATAAATACTATGATTACTACTCGGATGAGATAGATAATAATAGACCTTTTTATAATTTTTGTCTTTCGGAATGTTTGTTATGGCTCAATGGGTTTCAATGAAAAGGAGACGGGGACTTCTGGGCCAAATAAATGTAATGAGTTGAGATATGGCTTAAAAAAGCTTTATATCTTTCTATTACAAAATAAGAAACACCAGTCCTATTCTACCAGGAAGACGAGAAATCTCAAAAATAAGTTACCGATTCATTCACATAATCGATTATGCGAATGAATTTCAATAACTAATAATATAAAAACACTCGCCACACGCTTAATTCATTCAAAATAACTAAACCCTCTGCAGTCATAAAAAATATCACACATAATAACAGAACAAATATAATTAAAGAAATGTTATAATTACTCTCGTCTTTTCACAATCTGGGTCCAAGGATGTATGAAAACATTCGTCTCCGTTTAGAGATTAAAACAGGCAATGCATCTTTGATTTTCATTTATGATTCATTTCGATATCTTGTATCTACGGTTCAGAAGATGAGTACCTATAATGCCCATTTACTGTTTACAACTACTACATTATTTCACACTTGTATCAATTCAATTCACAATTGCACTCCAACGTGCGCTAACATCTTTGAACTCAGTAAATAGTATTCAACAGATTTACGTGATTACATGTTACAACCAGCAGAGAGGGACTCATACATTTCAAATTCAAATATAAAGTCTACGGTCTTATTCATAGAGAGTGACAGTAATTTTAAACGCTTCTTTATGGTTCTTTAAGAAGCGTTCATATTTTTTCTAACTCTCTATGAATAAGACCACATTTCAGTAAGAACACGAATAAAATAGAGCGACATTGACAAATAAAATGGCTTCTTAAAAATACCTAATAACATTTGAAGGTAGAAATAAGTACTAATTATCATCAATTAGGAACCCAAATTAACTCCAAATATTAAAGCTAAGGAGTTTCCTTAAAAATAGAATATAAGGGTAGTTTGATAAATAATGTATTATTTGCAGTACCTCTCTTGTCAAAGTAAAAGCGTGGGTGATTCGCCTAAAATATACTTAGCTCTGGATTCCATTCATCCCAAAACGATCGATTTGCTTTGACATATTACTAAAGCTTTAGAGCTGTCTTTTTTTAATCATTAGTT
The DNA here is from genome assembly GCA_039645545.1 of Dendrolimus houi. NCBI lineage: Eukaryota > Metazoa > Arthropoda > Insecta > Lepidoptera > Lasiocampidae > Dendrolimus > Dendrolimus houi. Next base: position 16,052,965 of record CM077132.1, read on the forward strand.
CAATTTGTTTTACGACATGAAAAGGAAGACCTGTGCCAAGCATAGCGACGTGCATATGCACTTCACTCGGCATAGGAATGACATGAAACATATAAAACACAATCTTGGGAAATCGAATAGATTGGCGCATGTCATGGGACCGTTATTATACAATAAACTACCTAATATGATAACAGAGTCACCATCCGTCCACTCACTTAAAACAAGGCTCAGGAAATGGTTAGTGGAGCACACCTTTTATAGTCATGAGGAGTTTATATCCCGTGATATGATTTAATTTAAAGTTTATTTGTGACCCTGATTGTTATAGTATAGAAATTGACGTTGAACTTTGTTATGAATAAAACATTTCTGATTTCTGATAATCGCTAAAACATAAATAAGATTTTAACTTAAAACAAAAAGGATAACTTTTAATTTTTCATTTATAACAATTATGAAGTCGTCATCTTACATTTACATTTTAGTTTGTATCGACGCAGGGTTTCCATGTAGAAGAATTTCTTTGGGGTCATATAATTTTGGGATAGGTATAAAGTTTTGTCTCCAGGATGTAATTCGAGCCAAGCATCCGATATTATATCGGATCCGATTTTACTACCCCATCTGGGAAAATGTTATTGTCAATGACCGTTTCGCGCAGATGTAGCTATAGGTTTAATGCGTTATTTGTGATGCGATATTGTTATTAATTGTTACAAATTGACAAATATATATGTACACACATATGTAGCTAATCATCATCAATGACATTATTTTAACGATATAAACAAGACGCATTTAGCCTCAATCTTTAACTATAACATTATCCCAGATGGAGCAGGGACATAATAATGAAGACAGTCTGGCATAGTACATTCTTCAGACTCTAAAAAGATATATGAAACAACAAATAAGTAAATACAGTTTTATAGTTTAATTTTAATTTGTAAATATACTATTTATAATTTAGTTTAGTTTTTATTTAATTGTTAATATTATAATTAAAATATCTTAATTGTTAAAATTACATATAATCGAATACAGTAAATACAAAATTGTTGTATAACTGTAGTGTATTTTTAGTTCCTTTTGTGCTTATTAAACTTATTTCTTTGTATTTGTTAGGGGCTAAATAGACGAGATAAAAACTAGAGGTTTTCGGTGTCACAAGATATATTCAGGTGTAACGTCAATTGTGGCAAAAACAACTTTTAAAGACAACAAAGCATCCCAAAAAACTCAAATTCAAATTTACCACATACAAAATGTTTGTATGTTCATCAGTATCCACTACATGGCCTTGGCTATGAAGCGATTTCAATGTGTGTACTTTAAGTACTAACATTAACATAGGATACTTTTAATGTCGTCGTCTCCCATAAGTCGTGCGTAAAATGCAAGGAGAGATTTGGGTAAGAAAGTACCAAATATTAACTATTTGGGCAGGGTTTCCCCTTATTGTCCAGCCTTTGATGTGAATATTCACACAGCACACTAAGCAATGAACACAGTCTAAACGCCACTACGCCTTTTATACGAAAAATGCTACCCTACAAAACAATAACATTGCATCATTCCTAAAAATAGCAATTACATCATAGTGTTGCCAGGATCATAAAAACAATTATAATAATTAGTTACTGATGCACTAAATTATCTATGACGATTGTCTATGTCATATTAATATACACCATGGTTATCATGACTACTGTGATGGACATCTTGTAACACGTGGTAGCGTAATGGATAGCGTACGCGTCCCAAACTCAAAGAGCGCGCGTTCGAATCTTTGCTGGAACGCGTACACCATTTAGGCAGTTTTCTGACTTAATGTGCATATTTTTACAATTACCACGTGCTAACAACGGTGAACAAATACATCGTGATGAAATCTGCACATCGAGATAACCGATGTCTCAAATTTGCGAATTCGCCTTAGACAAGCGTGGCGGGTATACTGTCCGTTCCCCTATAGTGGGGAGGCTCGAGCCCAACAGTGGGACGTTTATGGACTGTTATTATATATTTTTTAATTTATGAGAAAGTAATACGTGTAATTCCTTTACTATAGAAATTCGACTTTTATGCGAATAAAGCCCTGTGAAAAACCCGGTTATATGACTTCTGTTCATTGGGTTACCTGTATTAGGCATTTACATAGACTCTTTAATCTATTGAAAGGTTGTCTATTCATGCCTAGCTGTTTGTATGTATTCCCTAAATACAGCCATTAACTAATCATGAATATGGATTATATTGACATCTAAGAGTGGGAGAGGTTAAAGGTCACGTTACTCGTATTGTATTTATAATTAAATCGCGTTATTTATTAATGAAACCAAAAATAAATACACATACTTTTAAACAATGAATTTTTCAAAAATGTTTATAAGGAACTTATCAATATAGTAATTTCAAAATAAATGCTAAAATTTAAGGGGAAATTGCTATTTATACGTTGTTAATTAAATTAGAGTAACCATCCACTTTACTGGGATAAAATAATATCCTATTTTATCCCAGTAAAGTGTATGGTTTCCCGAGATGTTGACCAAAAGCTTGGTCCACTAGCGAAGCTGTCTGGAAAGTGTAATGTTAAATTACTCTATTTCTTAAATGTTTGCCACTGTTAGACAAAATGATTCGATTTTAGCATGAGCTATATTTAACTGTTTTTTATATTTATTGCAATCTTTCAACCAATTGTGTAATAGTTTATTAAACCAAATATCGGTGCGGCTATATCAGCGATAGTGTTACAGACATAGGCCGTTTCACACAGATATGGAGATGGGTTTAATGCCTTATTTGAGGTGAGACATTTTTAATGACGTTAAACATTGACATATAACATATTATTACGTATGTATATACATTGAGCTATGCGTTAACAGCGTTATTTTTTAACGCTTTAAATAAGAGGCAGTCTAAATCTTTAATACTAACGGAGATGAAGCCGCACCATTATAATTATACGAAAAATAGTTAATAGTGTTCTGAATTTAAAAAAGTCTCCGTAATACATGTACCCTATAAACAAAATTGTATCGGATTAAGGAAGAGACAGTAATAATTCATAGTAATATTTTTGGGAAAAATTATAATAATAATAGGACACAAGGTAAATTTGGGAGAGGGCCGTGAAGGAAGCCCTTACTGAAAAGTTATGTAGTGGAACTCTTTTGTGCTTAAGTTCTGAACCGGCAAGGGCTAAGGACCCATATCAATTTCCATTTAAAGCCGCATTTACATAGATACTTAATATAGTATAGTATATAAGTATACGTAATACCCGACCTTTGCAAGTACACATTGAACTCTATTGTTACCCGAGATTGGCTGCTAAAATTATTCTAAGGGCTGGCGCAGAGCAGCGTCGAGACTTCGTCGCCGTTATCGGATTTGACCTTTCGCTCCAGGCCATGGTTCACGCCATGATCTGGAGATCTCCGGATGGGACGCCGTCTCTTCCTTTTGCAAGCGAATAATGCTTGCCAAGGAGGAGGTGGAGCAGGAATGTAAGCGTACCAACCAGCTCTGCTACCGCCAAAGGAGGACGCGTTGGTCCCGGAGAGCGTTCTTAGACTTTCAATTGTCGTGAGCTGCCGGCGCAGCTAAGTCTCTACAGAAGGGTTCTCACTCGCCGTTATGCCGTCGAAATGGGAGCGCGCCGGTGTTCCGCGCGCGCTCACCTCTCCTCCCGTGGGGCGCGATATAAATCGCTACACGCAAAGTGAGAATGAAAACGCCTTGGGCGAGGCTCCACAGCAATGGGTGAGGGACGTTGGGCCACCGCCTGTCAGGGACTTGCGGAGCGATGAAACCATGTACCAGTAGTCCTGGCATAAAGGCGAAAGACATACGACCGAGGGGTTTAATGGGTACGTCAGACTCAGGTGGCAATAGTATTCCATAGAGGTGCTAGTGTCACCAGAACATGGCGAATCCCACACGGTTCCGGCGCATTTCCCCCGCGGCGGTAAGTCTTCAATCGGATTTCCCCTCGTAAAAAAAGACTGGTGCATATAAATGTCAAGTATATTTTTGTATCAATTTGATACGCCATCTTGACGGGGGCCGACGCGCACTTTTGCTGCCGCTTGACGTCTTTCCCTTAAATTGCGTCTAGTATATTTATCGTAATCATGAGATTACGATAAATATACTATTTATAGATGTATGTAGTAATTTATAGATGCAGGTAACGTGTATGAACACGTTACCTGCATCTTTACTCATTTGCAGTACTAATGTTTATCTATAGCGAGTGATAGATGTGCGGGCAAATACGCGTACTTACTAGTACATCTATCACACCATAAACTAAATATGAATTAAAGTACTAAGTGTATCGACTATTTTAAGTACTCAACACCAATGATTCGTTGTTTACGTAAACCTTGTCAACCCTCAAACAACCTCATACTGAAACAAGCAGACTGCGGCAAATTCGCGAATAACCCACGGGAATAGAAAATAGAGACCTTTACGTTACTATCCACAATGTTCCTTGCCTTCGGTATTCAAAGGATGATTTCATATGTAACATTAAATAAGTAATACAATACAGTATTACAGTTACAGTACAGATTATAGTCCTATATTGCTGTTAACGTTAATATAAATTTAAAAGCTTTTTTAATATGTTATCAATTTTTTAAGTGGGTCTTTTAGGGCCACGTCCTAAACCATGTTAAATAGCGAGAAACACTCAAAGGAGTCTCGAGCCCGGTTGTGATGAAAACTAAACTGGCATCATTATATTTTTGAAAAATCAATTACACTAGTTAGGAATCGATCGGCTGATTTTGAAAAAATAAATACACCTTGTATTAGTATACCAAATCATAAAGTAGGTGTTTATAAGGATCGATTTCTGTGAAGGAATGCCAAACAGCAAACCAAAAGAAAGGGTTGTTTTTGAACAAAATGCTCTATATAAACAGCCGATTCGATTCCTGACAATGTTAATTGATTTTTCAAAAATCTAATTGGACCACTTTAGTTTTCGTCGAAATCGACCTCGAGACTCCTTTGAGCATTTTTCGCTATTTCATATTCCTGTGGATTTGGCCCTGATAGCCCACTTGAAGATTTCACCTGTATACAGAAGTATTTAAAAAAAGGCAGTTATAAAGACTGTCGATAGAAGTGAAAACTTAGAACTTTCAGTATTAAAATTTGAAATCTCATAATGTTTGAATTAAAACACTATTTCAACAATGCATAGTATATATAGATTGAACCTTTCACTAAATCCATTCAACTTCACTTATCTTATACTAATATATAAAGCTGAAGAGTTTCTTTGTTTGTTTGATTGAACGCGCTAATCTCAGGAACTACTGGTCTGATTTGTGTTAGATATTGTTACAGTGTTAGATACTGAATTCAGTGTTAGATAGTCCATTTATCGAGGAAGGCTATAAGCTATATAACGCTAAGACCAATAGGAGCGGAGCAGCAATGAAGAATGTTTCAAAATCGGGGGGTTTTGAAAACAAATTCCACGCGGACGTCGTCTCAGGCACTGCTAGTAAAATATACACAGCACTAATGTTGCACAATACGTCAGCTGTATAGCTACAGATATACTGCTATAAGCATGTTGGTGACGCGAACGCACGAGATTTCACCCATTCAAGGAGCGTCTAACGCGCACAGCACACGGCCGCTGCGCATGCGCCAATCTTGAGCATGTCGATGACGCGAACCCATAAGATTTTCCCCTACCAAAAAGTAACCCACGCGGCTAAAGCAGTTTTCACTTCAAAACTAGTCCCCTTATTCATAATAGTTTACGAGTTTAGTTTAATAAAATATTTCTCAATAATTATTAATGGGATTACTCATTAATAATTACTGTTAGGGAACACATTTTCTTTACCTTCATTTTAACGAGCCGATAAACTTTGTATGACTATTATGAATGCGGGGGTAAAACGTCACAATGATAAATAATGGAATACTATATAATAAGTATACCTACTACGTGTATGATATTATGTATATAACACATAATGTACATATAACCTTTAAATCATAATGTTCTTTTTATTTTCTATTACCTACTTACTGTTTCCCTAAGCTTATGGTAACGTGTTTTGTAAGCGAATTGTTTATATGCTTTGAGAGATAAACGATTTAAACCTTAAAAAACTTAATTACGGAAAATGTGACACGAGGTAAAGCCTAATTAATATAAATAGTACTAGAATTGTCATTTGTGTTTATTGAAGTAAACATGTATTTCTAATACTCAGAACTTTCCATATAGCAAAGACATTACACAACAACATTGTTTATATATGTGTATTAATTACATCTTTACATCCCTGTTATTGCTGCGAAACTAGTGTATGACGTTCATAGAATTTATGAAGAACTAAGCTTAAGGAACAATTCCAAGTTATGTGGAATATGTTACGTAACAAATATGGAAAAGCTGTTTTAGATTACTTCTCGTATGAGTAATGAAATAACAATATATACGCGAAAACCGATATGGCGTAAGGTTTTATTATTCTATTATTTTATTTTTAGAAAACACAATTTAGATGACAGATTAATCGATACAATGACGATTTTCATAGAGGCGATCGAACATTCGTTGATTTTCTCATTTAATTCTCTAAAAAATAATTTAATCAAAAGTTCTATAGGTAAACACTCCATAATTATTTAAAAACTGCTCAAGGGATCTTAGTGATGGCAAATTTCACTAAAATTTGTTTACGCTCTAGAAATTAGCACTAGCAAAATGTTCACTTAATTCAAAAGGGATGATACATTTTACGACTTTTGAAGCAAATTTCTTCCTATATATTTTATTTAAATATTTAAAACATTTTTACAAGAATTTATTTGCGTTATAAAAAATAAAACTTAAATCTAAACATAAATTATCCTAATATTTTATAAATATACATAAAAAGTTAAAAAAAAATTGTAGAACTAGAAATATACTTTCAACGTAATTGGTTTAAACAAGTTCCATTCTGTAATTCCTTAGATATAGTATTTTTTTTTGGTACTGTAAGTATATGACAAAAACGAAACAGTTGATGTTCATCTTCTTTATGGAACCCTCCATTGTGCGATTACCGCCAAGCACTTGGCTGAGTTTCAGATAAAAGACGAGATAAAATATTTTAAACTAATTTTCCAGCACTGGTTATTTTATTTACTAAATGAGCACCACAGCTTAATGAGAGTTGCGAGTTAATTGCTTAAACTAGAATGCTTTCAGCTCTCACGTCTTAGCTGCTTTGTATTCTTAGTTAATTTCACTTCATTCATCTTGGTAAATATTAATTAATTTTTTTGTACAAAAGATTCTAGTTTACGTAAATTGAAACTAGAGTTAATTTCTTTTACTAATTACTAAACCGAGTGTTATAACGATTACAGTAAAATATAAATGGGTATTTGAATCTTTTTTTTTAATAAATGGAAGGATCATATATAGGTTTCATAAAAAACTATTTTTTTCGCTATAATTAAAAAGTTACATCAAATTAAAAAATAAATTTTGAAGCCGAAGTACCCGAGGATCAAAAACACGCCGAGCGTGCTTCGTAGCACACGCTACGTGTGCTACGAATGATCAGTTGCTAGGATGAATCAAAAAGTTCTTGGAATCAATACTAAAAAATGTGAAAATTTTAACAAGAATACTTTATTTTTCTATATAATCTCCCTCCAATGCAATGCATTTAGAATAACGCGTTTCTGACTTCTTTATGCCTTGCGAAAAAAAAATTTTTTCTTAAGTCTCGGAAAACTCCTCTACGGCAGCCATAACCGCATCATCATCGTGAAATTTAGTTCCACGAATGTCCTCTTTTAATTTTGGGAATAAGAGAAAATCGCTTGAGGCTAAGATATAAGATATGATGGGTGGTCAAAGAGATTGAACCCAACACAGCGGATTGCGTTGAGTTCAACTTCCGATCGATGAACGGGAGCGTTATCGTGAAGAAACAACACGCCCAACGAGAGGTGTCCACGACGTTTTTCTTTAATCGCTTCACGCACTTTCGGAATTAAATTTGCATAATAGGGTCCACTAGTCGTCTGGCCTTTTGGCTTGTAATCAATAAAAAGGATTCCTTTCAAAACAATGAGTCCATAATTTTGCCAGCGGTAGGAGCAACTCGAAATTTCTTAACGGATGGAGAGAATGGTCGTTTCCAAAATATAATTTGTCTCTTAGTTTCAAGATCGAAATCGTGGACCCACGTTTTATCCATGGTGACAAGGCGACGGCAAAAATTATCCGAATCACACTGAAACATTTCGAAATTACGCTTAGAAACCAAACGTCGCTTTTTGTTTTCGTCGGCTAACATTCATGGCACCCATCATGCCGACACATTTTTGAACTCCAGTGAATCAGTTACAATGGATTGAATGCTACCAAAGATATCTTTAGGATCTCAGTTATATGTTTTATAGTTACTTACTCTTCTGTTTTCCAAAACTAGATTCTCAACGTTTTTGACATTTTCTTCCGTATCGGAAGTTGAAGGCTGCCCAGAAAGCGGGACATCTTTACAGCTTGATCTACCTCTTTTAAATTCAGCCAACCAGTACGCAACCTCAGAATAGGGTACAGCATCATCCCCTAATGTCTGCTGAATGTTTGAAAACAAAAAAAATCATTGACATTGCGTGTTGCTGTCAGACAAGCAACATCTTTATTAACACTTAAAAACATGGTCAGGAAATACTATCTGCCGTATAATTATTTGTAATTTTATATAATTAGTATTATATTGCATATAGCTATATGTTTAAATAGTGGCATTTTATTAATATGTCTTGTATATTACTTATGTGTGTATTTGTATACATAGTATAGTTATATATTTATTATTAAAATGTAAGTAATCGTACAATAATTATGTATACCACCATCGCCTCTCCTAATCAGCAATATTCTTGCCACGGGTTGTCTGGAAGAGATCGCTTTTTGGCGATAAGACCGCACCTTGTACCCAATAATAACTAGTATAATAGTAGTTCGTAAGTTTTTTGTAATGGTGTACATTAAAGTGTTATCTGTCTATCTATCTATCATTTTTTTAAGCTGAGATATTTTAACAGCACGTAACTCACTTTTATCCACAATTTTGCATTTTTAGCAACGCATTGCTCAAAACAATTTATCACGTCCGAACGAACTGACAAAAACAAGTTACAGTTGGCATAAATATTGTGTGCTTGACACTCTTCAATTTGAATATCGAACTTCTCCCAATATTATATATATATATATATATACATATATATTTATTAGGGTGGATCAAAAAAGTCATTATTTTTTTTACAAGTGACACGGAAAAATACGTTGCTAGGCACCTTAAAAAATTCTCATCAAATATGAGCTCTTAATTTTTATAGGAAGATCCTCCGCATCGCTGTTTTTTTTAGTCCAATAGAAAAATTCATACCTCCGTTAGTAATTGATTTAGCAGCAAAATTCAGTAGATTTTTTTGTAGAAAATCGAACGCTCTACAAAAAAGGTCTCTTACATTTTTATCGTAAATGTCAGCATTTAACAAATATTGAAGATTAAAGTTTGATTATTTTCAGAGAAATTTCTTTTTTGCTTATGAATTTTGTAACTTAACTGAACCGGAGGCCAGGTTGAACTCGACTGGAGGTCTACTTATAGTTCAACTCATATTATATCATATCGAATTAAAAACCAAGCAAGTGGGTCACAAGATTTTTTACAAGACAGATTAGGCAGCACAAACAACTGTTATGAACTTTAGGGACGTGCTATTTCAAAACTATTTATTAAGCTTATTGGAAACAACTTTTTAAAATATTTTGATACAATTTTACATGTTTTGTCAAACAAATGCATGGTGCTTGCCAAAATATATAAAATAGGTAATAGGCAAATGCCTAGCAAGACAAGAAATGCACAAAAAAATATTTAAAAAAGAACAATACAAGTTACTAGTTGCTTTGAAAATACGGAGTGTATTGGTTTTTTAATAAAAAATAAAATTAGAAACAAGGCTATACATAAAAATTTGATTCCAATTAAAATTTGATGTTTTGACACAAAAAAATAACGAACAAATCCATCGGCTGGCAAGCAAGCGAAACAAATTTTAACGAGTCAAAAAATGTTAAAACTTCTCTGACGTGGGCTCCCCCTCCCTCCCAGGAGTTTCGTGAAATGATTAATATTCAGTACGAAAAATACCCTCAAAGCATTTTTAATCAGCCAAGTTGGAGTTTGAAAAGGATTAAATACGTTATCAAGTTCCGTAGCCGTTTTGACAAAAACGAAATCTTTATGCAATAGGGATGTGGACACCTAATATTACAATAAATTATAACATTATTTACATATAAAAGAACATGCGTTAAGATAACAGTTAACCTTTTCAAATATCATAATAGAAATATTTTTAATCACCATTTGAACAATAATGAATGCGCTCTCAGACTCCTTTTATTTTTACAAAATTATGACCTCATAAGTTGCACGCTCTTACAATTTTAAGGTTGCAACGTATTGTAAGATAATAAAACGTATCTCAGTTGATTTGACTGTCCGCTGCTCATTAATGGGCGGCTCCTACATCTTACCGACCGTACATTTGCCTTACTATCGGTTAACATTTGACGTAAGCTCCTTACAAGTACTGTCAGAATTCAATGATTCAAGATGGTAGGGCAAGTGAATAAATAGTAAGATATAGGAACCGGCCATGAGTCATGAAAATCTGTCTGTTTTTTTTTCGGAACTCAAGGTTATTATGGCGGCATACTGTAGATAACCAGGGGTGGTAGCAATCCAGACGGGCAAATACTCTATCTGGCCGTTCCTGCGCGGATAAAGTGATAAGGTGTCCTTTTAGTGAAAGTGCAGGCCTTCATAAAAATTTACTTTAAGTTGATCGGAAGATATTTGAAGTGAAACTTTTTTAGAATCGTAGTGATTTGAAACTCGATGAAACGAAAAAGCGACACTAAAAAGAGACAAACACATGAAATTCAACCTAACGCATTTCTCTTTACCCGTTAGTATTTTCACTTTAAATAAAATTTAAAAGATTTCAAATGAATTTTAGCTCTATGTGTATGGAATTAAGGCAGATATTCTTTTATATGTAGATCAACAGATCGTAGATACACATACGTGTGTAACAGTGCATTGAATTTTAAACTTTATTGCTAGTGATTTAAAGTGTAATTTAGATTGAATTATGACGAATAAGGGTCAAACTAGCTAAGAATAAAGACTTCTAAAATAGAATAGAAATGCGAAAATGTGTATGCAGTTTACACTTGTCTACTAAGCGTTGTAGATATAATTATGCTCGCCTGTATATTCTCTGAAGTTTCACTTTTACTGCGTGTGAACTGCATATACACACATTTTTTTAAAATTGCGAAGCAAGCAAATAGACAGTCTGCTCTCTAATAAAAAGTGGTTACCGTCGCCTTTGCAACAATAGGGGTGAAGCCAACGCGTTGCGAGCTTCCTAATGAGGAAGGCATGGGGTAGGAAGATGAAATAAAGGAAATAGGATAGAGGAGTCAGACAGGAGGAATGAGATACTACCCGTGCGCAGAAGGTTTCCCGATAACATCATGATGTCACGCGTCGATGGTCAGTCGGGTTGGTAAAAAAGGTTACATAAATAGTTGTTGCAATAAATTTACTATTTTAATTTATTATTGTATATACGTTACATAAGTATATACAATAATAGTAATTACTACATAGACTTATAGCTGGGTTGGGATTGATTTGTGATAAACCTCTTTCTTTGGTTAACAGAAATAATTTTCTTTTCTATATAAGTATTTTGCTTTCTCTGTTTTCCTTTAATGAATTAGAATGTCAATGAAACTCACGGTTGAAGTATAAATCGAGGCGCAAAAGAAAGTAAACGAGCGTGGCACAAAATTCATGAATTAGTAAATCAATGTTTGCTAAAGGAAATAAAATCAGAGAAAAACTGTGGGGTTGGGTAATCGAATAAAGTTAAAGGGCCTTCGATGGCAAAGCTTTGCTTTTATGGATTTTTCGCCCCTACGGGTTTGCCAAACTGAATAATTTATTCGTATTCTAGCTTAGTACGTGACTTCGGTCACACAGGATTTATAAAAATAGCACTTTTTATTTTGTCTAAAAGTATATTTACATAATTTACAATTATCAGAGGGCTTGTGCTTACCTCGGGCAACGGATCAGTATGGCGATCCAGCGAGGAAACGTAGCCAGCCTTCTGGGTACCATACCCATAGAAGACGGTGATCTGGGCTCAGTATTCTACTTATAGTCTTGAGGGACTATACGATACGGTAGAATACGATACAAATAAGTTTTCTTTTATTGTATTCGATTGTGTAATTTTATAATTGTAAATATACAATAATTTTTAATGTATAATTGATATATAACAATAATAATAACAGCTTATAAACGTCCCACTGCAAGGTTCAGGCCCCCCATTATAGGGGGAACGGACAATATACCCGCCACGCTTGTACAGGGTGCCTTGGCAGGTTTGATTCAGAGGGAATTTCGATGTGCAGGTTTCATCACGATGATTTTCCTTCACCGTTGTTAGCGCGTGGTAATTGCAGAAGTATGCAAATTAGGTCAGGAAACTGCCTAAGCGGTGCATGCATTCCGGCCAGGATTCGAACCCGCGCCCTTTAAGTTCGGGGACGCGAGCGCTAACCACGACTTGTATATATAATTTATTTTTAAGGTTTAATATTAATTTGTATATCATAAGGATAATTTAGAGTTATTTTGTTATACGCCCCAAACTCAAAGGGTACGGCTTCGATTCTAGCCGGAACGCATGCAATACTTAGTCAGTTTTCTAACTTAATATGGAAAACATCGTGTGTCAAACATGTCAAGCCGCCTTGGACAAGCGTGGCGAGTATACTGTCCGTTCCCCCTATAATGGGAGGCCCGAGCCCAGCAGTGAGACATTTATGGGCTGATATTATTATTTATATTATATTGTTATACTCGTAATTACATTAACAATGTGAACCATTTATCAAAGACAGTTCGGAAGCAAATCCGTTGCGGTGTAATCGATCATTGATTAACAATAAGCCGTCGGTCCAAGCCGCGCCAATTACAGCCAATTGTTTGGATAAACCGTTTTGCAGGCCACATTCATTACACACAATTAAATAAGTTACCTGGACCGAATATTACCTTAAGGTTGCAAGACATTTTTTTTACAGTTTTTAAAATAACAGAATAAGTTAGGGCGTTTATCAATAAAGGCTATTCACTATTTATTAATCTTTATATGCAAAAAATGAACGAAAACATATAACTTCGAGATATTTAAATGTTTTTAAAGAAAAGGAAAATAGCCATATTTCCGACATTGTAGGAAAAGATACTCATATGTTTAACTATATATTTTAGTAAGTTTGGAGCTAGATAAATAAGAAGAAAAACAATTGTTAGCTACACGTGTTGCTGGGAAGTTTCTTGTCACTTCTCCTCAACAGCAATAACACGTTGCCAAGCGGTGTACATAGAATAGGATCCAAAAATTAAATTTTAACTTATCTATTAAATTTTAACTTATCTATGAACTTCAAAAACTTTTCTCCAGTGGAACTTATTTTGAATAAAAACTTTTGAATGTAAATTTGAATTTGATACGGGATTAACTTATATCCCAGGTCAACACTTAATTTATTAACTCGATAAATGGCGTCGTTTTCGTGGGATAGATGAATATACTAGGATAGTTAGCGCTGCCATCGCGTTTTATTGATGCCGTGGTTGCAATTGACTAATAAATACGTAGTTGCCATGGCAACGCGAATGAAGTGTTGCTAGCCATGAACACTTCGATTGGCAAGCTATGTGTGTTTACAAATCAATATAATTTGATTAAAAATATGTCTTATCTGGTTATCAGATGAATGAAGGTCGATCTTTAGCGTCTCTAGACTAACAGACTAGTTATAACTCTGTATAAAACCTTAAATTATTTCAGAATATTATTCTAGAATTTGGAGTCACAAGAGCCACTTACCGCCAAGCGATACCTGTTCGTTTTTTCAACCTTCTACTATAAGTGATGTTGATTTAACCATAGTGTTACATGCCGTCAAAGATAAACGCACAGCTGCCTGTCGTAAGCGCAGTTTATTGTCTTCCCGGATATAGGAATTCTTTTGTGTTTTGGATTTGTAATTAAGAAAAACATGCTATTGTTTTTCTACTTGTTTAATGACCATCATTAGCGTCAAACTAAACCTTATTGTTATCGTTTTCGACTTTGTTGGCCGTTCGCAGGTGTGCAAATTACTATTTCTCGAAAACTCAGTGCGCGCGGCCGAATTTTTTCTACTGTATAGTTTGTATAAGACAATGCCCGAATGGAAGGGTGGGGCAGTCAAGCGATGACTATGGTACGAGTAAGACGTTTGTAGTACTCTCGATTAGCGATATAGACGACGGACTTTGCGCGTGTCGAATTGTATTGAATCGTGCAGTGTGAACTGGTTGCATCCAGTTTTCTTTGTATTTGTTTTATACGTGTTTGTACAGTTCTAATAAATTCTATAGTAGTTCTGTAGCTCGTAACTAAATGTGTTTTAATCATCTAGTACGAGTGAAGCGAAGGACTACTGACATTAAAATTGCAAAAAGAGGTGACACTAGAATAATCAGTGCATAGGTAATCCAGGGCCACAAGACTACTATTACAGTCGTGTTAGAATGGTTGTTCACTGACCTCATAATGTCACCATAGTAGTTGCGTTTATATGGTGCGAAGAAAACCATCCAAACCATTGTAATAACAGATTTGGGGGTCAGCTCGGTGAATTCTGTTTTCAGAATTCAGATGCAGTTTAAGCACACACTCAGGGACATGTAGCGTGGGACTCCTTGGTAATACGCACTAAAACAAACCAGTGTTTTTCATATATCCATAGACTGAGCCGCGAGAATAAAGGTTTGCCAACGCCTCAGCAACCCTGTGAATCCTTTTGTTTTTCGAGGTAAAATCCATTTTACGAACTACCCACCGCCCGGGGATTACGGTGGAGAAGTATGAAACTCACCAGCCCATCAGCTGGGATACCTTCTGTACCATTGTTCTATCGATCTTTTAACAGAGTAAGAGCTAAACGGTATGGGCAACACCGCGAACCCTGGCAAGCTAGGTAAAATAAATCTATATTACCTATCAACATTATTAGAACTGAGTGTTTAGGGCGATAGTTATAAATGTTATTTACGTTGCTAGCAAATAATCGGGTAATTTATATGTTCAAATTATCATACGATCGTTCAATGAAAAAGATTATTATTTTAGAGATAAAAAAAATAGTTTGATTATCTCTTTGGTATTTAGCATAATAATTATAAGTATTTAAAACGGTGCACAATGAAGATTTATCTGTGCATACATGTTCTTCGGACATCTTATGTACTTTATTAGCCTTTTGTAAATTATTTTCTAACAATTACAAAATGCTAAAATTTCGAACTTAATTAAGATATGGAAGAATAATACTATTAAGACATTGATTTATACAACCTGTAAGTATACTAGTAGTGGTGGAGTTATACAGCAAAACACAAAGTTAGAGTACTATTTACTTCGACTTCTCTACGAAGAAAGCCGATCTAAAGTATAATTAATTATATGTTATGATTCTCGCACATTAATTAGCTAACCTAGGGAGCTACTATGACATGTTCATCCGACCATAATCGAAGTAAGAATGATCTGCGCCCGCTCGCTTTTATATCCGATTATTAAACACAAGTTCCTGTAAATATTACAATAGAATAATAGGCGGGACTACTTGGAACAGATGTTATTAACAATAAATAATACAACATGCATAATTTTTATTTTCGACGAAAGTTAAGATCAGTATTTATTACAAAACTACAAAGCCTATATTTACCAAGGTAAGGTGTGTTGAACATCCTATTTTCTCAATTATAAAATATAAGTTTGCGAATATTTTATTTACAAAGGTAAATAAACACGTATTACCTTAGAACAACATGTTTAATGTTATAAAATCTTTCATTTGCCCGAAAAAATATTTGATCAAGGCCCTTTGGGGCATCCCGGCCGAGTTATTAGGCCAATGTAAATACTCTTTGGGATAGGGTTGTCAATCTTTTTCGAACGTGTTATTTGTGTCAAAAATATTTGATTATAGGAGGCCTTAATTTTATACTTATCGTAATAAACGTGTGGAAAAAACCTATACAATCGAATAATTTATTGCCAAAAATGTATGTACAGTATAAAGTCTTAGTTTATTGTAGTATTATTACATTTTGTCTTATTAGGTGTGTAATATTCAAATTTTAGAATGTGAATTAATAAATAAATTACAACAATAATAATTAGTGGATATAAAGTAATAAAAGAAATTACAATCATATTATATGTCCTGTTTATATAGAAAGTGTAAATAACCTTAAGACATGTAATAATGGAAATAATAGAATTATTTCAAACTTAGACAATCTAAGCCTCCAAGGAAATCTGTTCACAAATGCCTAATACTGCTTAAAGGGAAATAACATATGAGGAGACGGTATGGTAGGGAAAGGAGCGAATCTACCTGAAAATTTCAGTCAGTAAAATAAGTAACTTGTAAATATCATTTATTTAATAGGTTGAGGAAAAATTCTTTTCACGTATAGTATGTATGAACTTGTAATAAGATCTCTTTGGCTTAACCATTTGTATCGGGCTGGTTTTAGTACTGTTAAAAAGTTTTACTTTTAAAGAAGATAATTCCAAATTCAAATCAGGAAAATGTGTGATTTTTATTTGTTTTTCTTATTGTTAAAATGAGTGAATCTAATGAAGAAATTCGATACATTTTAACATTTTACTACAAAAAAGGTAAAAATGCAACACAAGCCGAGAAAAAAATTTGCGATGTTTATGGACCTAATGCAGTATCTGTGAGAGTAGCGCAAATTTGGTTTAAGCGTTTTCAATCCGGACATTTTGATATCAAAGATGCACGTCGCTCTGGTCGCCCTGTTACGGACAAAATTGATGCCATTTTTGAAAAAGCAGAGCAAAATCGGCATATTAGTAGTTACGGTGTAGCTGGAGAACTGGGAATTGACCACAAAATGGTTTTGGCGCATTTGAAAAAAGCTGGGTACACAAAAAAGCTCGATATTTGGGTGCCTCATGAGCTCACTGAAAGAAACCTAATGAACCGTGTACTCATTTGTGGTTCTTTATTACGACGTAATGAAACCGAACCATTTTTGAAGAAGCTGATAACTGGTGATGAAAAGTGGATCACGTACTACAAGAACGTGCGAAAAAGATCGTGGTCAAAGGCCGGTCAGGCTTCACAGACTGTGGCGAAACCCGGGTTAACTCGCAACAAAGTGATGCTGTGTGTATGGTGGGATTGGAAGGGCATTATTCATTATGAGCTGTTACCGCCAGGCAGGACCATCGATTCTGAACTGTACTGCGAACAACTGATGAGATTAAAGCAAAAAGTTGAGAGAAAGCGGCCAGAATTAATCAACAGAAGGGGTGTGGTTTTTCACCATGATAACGCTAGACCCCACGTATCTTTAGCCACTCAGCAAAAATTACGAGAGTTTGGATGGGAGGTGTTAATGCATCCGCCGTATAGTCCTAACCTTGCACCTTCAGATTTTCACCTGTTTTGGTCTCTACAGAATTCCTTAGGCAGTGTCAGGTTAACATCACGAGAGGACTGCCAAAACCACTTGTCGCAGTTTTTTGATCAGAAGCCCCAAAATTTTTATAGCAATGGGATCACGTCCCTACCTACAAGATGGCAAAAAGATATCCAACAAAATGGCACCTACATACTTTAGTCAAATGTAAATAAACTTTATAAAAATACCTTTTGAATTTTTATATAAAATGCGAAGAAACTTTTCCCCTACCTAATATGTAATTGATTTTAACAGTACTTAATGTATCATCATACTAGTGTTAAATCCCGGTTCAGTTCACTTTTTTCTCTAATTCGCGCAGTATTCAGCATCTCTTATTCTAACGCCGAACATCTCTTACGACGTCATGGTAACATTTTTTGAGGGCTAGACCTATCAGAGCCTGGGTTAGGTGGCATAGTTAGATATTTGTCCCTTATGTAATTTACCGTGCACGTGGTGTGAAACTAGATTAAATATAATAAATCTACGTTTTAACGATTTTAAGCGCGGTAATTTACTTGATTTTTGTTATTCCGACGTTTAAATTAAATAATAAGTTTAGATTAAATATCCTAAAAAACAGACCAAGTGTTGCTTTAAAAAACATACCGTATTCACTTGTTATTGCATCGTTAAATTAGAAATTGTTTGTATTCAAAATCGCAAAAGGCAGCTCTATTGAAAGGCCATTCTTGGCAATTGAGTTTTCTTAGTTGCCTCGATATATTCGTTGAACAAAATAAACACACCTTTCACTCGAAATGGCCCCCCCACAATGACCCTAAGCAGTTGTTATATCGTAGGTATTATATATTATATTTGTATGCGCAGAAAAAGTCATCGTTTCATTATATATACTATTGTGTACAATATACTGGAGTATAATTATGTAGAATAAATTAGCTTTATTCAGCCGTGCGGCGGTCGTCAGTTGTTCTCAGTTAATTGCATCCGGTCTCACTGACTTGCAAGCGAGATTGGTTTCGAGTTGTAATATTCCATTGAAAGTAATTCAATTTCTAATCAAGATTTATTAGAACATTTATTCAGGTAATTTGTTCGAATGTGCCAAACACTTCTTTCTACTTGTAATTGATACCAATATTATGTAAGTACAGAAAGTAATAAAAAAATATTTATATTAAACATACCATAATGTCGTGGTTGGCACTAACACTAACAAAAAATAAATTAATCGAATAATAATATATAATTATGTATACCAAAAACTACCCGACAGGTCTTATTCAAATCAATTTATTATAGTATTTTTTAAACTCTACCATCATAGTTTTTTTCAGCATTTTCCATTTTGTATATCAAGAAGCTTTGACACAATATTTACGTCTTTGCAAGCGAATATCTCATCAACTATTGACTTATTATTAAAATCATTAAGGAATATCTTATTGATTTTTCAGTCCAAAAATCTTTTTTCATCCCTCACGGACCTATCCTTAAGGTTTTTCATGATTTTACTACAAGATTATGTAACGGCTTATACCTATATAATATAAACCTTTTTACTTTACCTTAACACACTCTTCTACTTTAGTCGTACGAAGTTTATTAATTCACAGGTTGGGCTAGAGGGAAATGAGATGGTTGATCGCCTGGCAAATGAAGCTGCATCTGATGGAGAAATATACAATTGGTATAGCGAGATTACTCCTGTAATCAGAAATTTATGCTTAAAGTTTTGGTCAGAATGTTTTGACAAAAGATCGCTAACAAAAGGCATATGGCATAAAGTGGTCCTTCCATCTCTCCCTCGCTCCCCTTGGTTTGATGTGAGCAGAATTACAAGGCAAGAAGTTGTTACAGCACTGAGGCTTAGATCTGGTCATGTCCCACTGAATTGTTTTGGCTACATGATGCGTAAGATCAATTCCCCGAATTGCACTGTATGCGGAGTGAGAGAAGATGTCCATCACATTTTGGTTGAATGTGGGCGGGTCGAGCCTCAGAGACGTGACAAATTTGGCGCTAGAACGTTTAATTTAGGCTTCTTTAACAGTATTCTGGCCTCGTCGCTATCCGATGAAGCGAGAATGCTGTTTAAAATTATTTGTTTAAATTTAAGTAGTAGAAATTAATTATTAATGTTGCTTTGTTTATGTATTTTTGTGAGCAATAACGGGGGTGACATTTTCTTTTTGAAAAAAGCCTCATAAGTAAATAAATAAAGATTTAAAAAAAAGTATATTATCTCCACAAAGCTCCGCGTAACGTTAATTATGGTTCAGTAGTGTTCTTTCCTTTCATTATCTGGGTTCTTTTCTTTATTACACTTTAAAAAAAACATAAATTTTAATGTTGACTAACAAGAAATTTACTGCTCCTAAATTTTCTATTAGAACCGTTCATACGTGATTTTATGAAACGGATGTTTTAATTACCCCTTTCAGTCATGAAGAACGTTAACTTTAATTGCTCTATTAGTTGTTTTATATTATGTTCGAACATAGTTGTTTCAACTCCTAAAGCTTTTTTATTTTCGAGGTATAAGGAATAAATATAATCATGAGTAAATATGAGTATAAGCATAATATTTAAGAGCTTAGCTGTTGTCGGCGAAACCTCATCCTATCCTCTTTAGTGACGGCCAGCTGTTTTACTTCTTTTTACGACGCAACATGGATTTTTTTATTGCAGTGTTACGACCTGAACGCCGACAAAAGACAAATTCACACCTGCATACCTGTAGACATTTTATTACCTTTTCTACATTTGGACTTTTGTTTACTTTGTGTTTAAAATTTGTGATTAGAAAATCAGCCCATTGTGTATTGTAATCTTTTATGGTAGTCATTAGCCAGGTGTGATTCTAAGAGATTCGGTCCACGCGGTCAGGCAGACATATTGAATCTGTGCAGTATAAAACCATGCCCCAATGGAGAGATCAGCATTCGAGCGATAACCCCGAGTGAAGCAAGACTTGTGTATATTCGGTAATCTATTTAGTGACGGATTTTGCGCGAATTACGATCTTCTGCATTACGTTTGGATTTATTACGTTCGGTTATATTTGTACCTGTGTTATACGTGTTTGTATAGTTCTAATAAACTCTATAATAATTCCAACGGTATTTTAATTCGAGTCCTGCAACTCGTAATACTACTTCGGCAAACAGCCAGACGGCCCAGCTAATAAAAAATGGTTACCGTCGCTTGTAGACGTTTGCAACACCAGGGGCGAAGCCGCGTTGCTTTTGTGACGGGATAGAGAGAATGGGATAAAAGAGATGGGATTCCAGGGTTCAGAGGAGATGGAAGAGGAGAGTGGGGTAGAGAAGATAGGTTAGGTTAGAAAGAGAAGTGGGCTATCGGAACTCTGCCATTGTACGAAACACGATAAGCTCAAGTCTAACAGTTTCACGCCGATATTCTATGATAATACTGATCGTACAGGCCCTAAGAACTGTAATCAATGACCTAGTAGAGACAGATGGGTGGTATGGAGTTGGCGGCGTAGCCCTCCAACACGGATAATACTCGCGAATACAGAAGGAGTATATTTTATTTGAGTTCCTATATGATTACAGTCACAATATTAAACTATTACAAAATATCAAGCAGTTACTACAAACATACAAGTTACAAAATATATTTTATCTATAAGACACTTGACACTTTTCAAAGTCATGTCAAGGTCAAGTAGTATAATAAATCATAATACGAAATATTCAAATTGATATTTTTACAAAAATAATCGAAGTGTGTGCTGGGACACATAGTAGAAGTGAAACTTCAACGGACAAATGGAAAGACGAATAGCAACAGATAAGTGGCAAAACGAATCACAACAAAATCTTAACTTGAAGTTTTACGGGCAGGTTTTGAAATTGGACAAGTAAATTAAAAATCTTTAATCTTTTCATCCGTGCAGGAACGGAGAAAGGACACAATTTCCTGCGGCCGGGTGGCGGTAAGAGGCGACAAAACAACCCACAGCCAGGTGGTATGGCATTAGCCCGACTGGATGGCTACAACTCCTGGTCTAAAGTATGTCGCCATAACAACTTTGAGTTGTGTTCTGGCATTAGTAACCAGGTTCCAGACTCCCTTAAGAGAGCAGCAGCACATTTGTCGCACCTTTGGTGTTGCAAATGTCCATAGGCGATGGTAACCGCTTTCCATCAAGTGGGCCGTCTGGCTGTGTGCTGAACTCATGCAATAAAATAAAAAAAATCTTATTGATCAAATCGTCCATAGCTGAAAACGATTTAAATTTTTCTACATTTTCTTCCTCTATAGACAATAACGAGAAGTCTGAGAGCCGTTTCTGTTGTTCTAGTAGTTATTCTCAAAAATGTTATTAATTTATAAAAGATTGTGAATAATATTTTAAGAATTTTTTGCTTACACACTTTCGGGGCACCTTTAGCCTGGGGCCCCCGTATCATTGATACGGCACTAGCTACGCCCCTGAGACTATGAACAAAACAATGGTTGTTAAAAATAAAGCAATTGTGCCACGTAAATATAGTTAAAGAGCTGGACAGTGACGTTCACGAAACCTTTTACGAATTATTGAATTCAATAATTATTAATATAATTTAGTAATTAGTGACCCGCTGTGCTAACGACTATGTGAAAAATTTACCAATTAGCGTCCACCCTACCCGATTTGATTGAACACAATCGAATCGAGCGGTCCCGAATTCTCGATCAACCAATAACCTTCGATTTCATATTTCCATTCACACTACACAATTCGATTGCCAATCTAGTCAAATTGGTCGTAAAATTGTGTCGTGTGGAAGCCACTTAAGACTTTTAACGTAGCTAAACTGATATAGAATCCAATCTTTATTGTGTTTATTTTATTGAAAAACAAGGACACAATTATTGTGAACTGTATTGACAGCTTATTGGAAATTATATTTTGTTTTCGATTTCTCCGATTTCCGCTGATTCCGCTTATTGATTGTTGGGGAAATTACTTCAATGTTTACTCTCTGGACATCTGTTTGTCGAAATAAATATAGAAATATTTTTTCCCTATTTTTGAGGTCCTATATAACATTAAGTACTATATTCATATATTAATTAATACACGAAGAGAGGTCTTCGTATCCCTTTTTAAACGTATTGTGCGTAAGAGGAACGTGAGGTTAAGTAAAAACTTTATACGAAGAAGGAGTGCAGGAAGCCAACATTTACATAATATGTTACAAATAATATGTACAGTAAATAATTTAAAAACTATTCATTGTTCACATTTATACTGACATAGACAATGTATGGTAATGTCTATCCCATCCTTACTATCATATCCTCTCCCTATCCGATCCTAAAGGCTAGCAACACACTGCCACCCCTTCTAGTGTTGCAAACGTCCAGAGGCGACTGTAACCACTTTCTGTCAGATGTCTGTCTGTTAGCCGCCCTTAAACAATAAAAAATGTCAAACATATTTATAGTTAGTGTTCATTTACCTATACATACAGTTAATCGTATAGATTAGATCATTGTATCTCAACGATTTTTACGTCCCGTTCCACAATAACCAAAAAGTTAAGTAAAAGTCTTGCGACCCCTTCACTACATGATTGTACTGTTACAAGTTGCACGACTCGAATTAAAATGCCGTTGGAATGATTATAGAGTTTATTAGAACTATACAAACACGTATAACACAGGTACAAATATAACTGAATTCAACCAGTCCAAACGTAATGCACGATACAATAACACGCGCAAAGTCGGTCACTAAATAGATTACCGAATGTACACAAGTCTTGCTTTGCTTGTGGTTATCGCTCGACTGACTCATCTCTCAATTGGGGCATTGCTTTATACTGTACAAATACAATATGTCTGCTCGGCTGCGTGGACTGAATTTCCTAGGATCACACCTGGCTGATGACTACCATAAAAGATTATAATACACAATGGGCTGTTTTTCTAATCACAAATTTTAAACACAAAGTAAACAAAATAAGTCCAAATGCCGAAAAGGTCATAAAAAGTCTACAGGTATGCAGGTGTGAATTTGTCTTTTGTCTGCGTTCAGGTTGTAACAGTACTAATATTGTAATGAATAGCTTATTTATACATTTGTTTTGTATATATAAGTATATCTTACTTTTTTAACGGACTGCGACGTACCCTTTGATAACAAACGCTACCTCCACAAGGGTCACAATCCCCAGTTTGAAAAACGATGAATTGCAGATTATCGCATAAGAGTAAAAAGTTTAAAAAGATGAATCAGAGTGGAATTTTAATCAATAATAATTATTGATATGATTTACCTATTATCGGCCACTAGTAATTATAAATATGAAATTGAATTTTAATTAAATTTATATACATTTATTGATTGTGTACAGCGACCTCGTCAGCAGAGTTTGGGTGGAGTGTTGAGGCGAGAAGGCAATTGGAAGTGCTTCATGTTGACGCTCATGATCGCAGGTTGCCTTGGCTCCGTGACTTGGTGTAGCACAGCCGAAATCGACAGGGACCTTATAGATTTTAGCAAGTGAGTTTTTATATCAGTAATTAAGTAAAAATAATAAACCGAAGTATAACATATGTCATACTTCGGTGTATTATTTTTGCTTATAATACACCACACCAAAATATTACTTATAATTGGTACTGCAAATCAGCACTGTGTCGGTTCTTGGCACAGCATAATGCTGAGTTACCAGCCTCATTGCCGCGAGTGTTATGTACATTTCTTTTTTTAATAATTTTTTTGAAATAAAAAAAAATTAAAACAAAGTGTATAATATTTTGTTAATTTAGTATATTTATTAATTTATGTGCATTTATTCATGACAGTAAATATTTTTCTTTATTTCTTCTTTCTTTCTACAACGCATTTGTCATAGTTAAATTCTTAAGTTCGTTCTCGCTTTTGGGAATAACTACAAATGAAAAAAAATTGCACTAATTGGTAAATTTACCTTTGTTCGTATAAAGCTCGGGGCAGTATCTTGCAAACACCCATTAAAAACCCTATTCTACCAGCTGTAGAGCCATGGATCATGGTAACAATTTACCACCAGTTGGACCATCACCCTGTTCGCCAAGAAGCATACATAGCGAAAACACTGCTCTGTAGTAATTTCTTGCACAGTTTGCAATACTACAACTTCGTAAAATATGTAGAAATATGTTTACATTAAAAATGTTTTCACCAATCCCGTATAAAATACTTTAAAAAGATACTAAGATTAGACTTACTAAATATACCTATTTTTTAAAGCCGTCATCAAAACGTCGTTTACCAAATCCGATGGCTGAACAAACCGTTTCCCGCGTAGAAATTCATCAGCAAAGAGGCGAATGAACTGAGAATCTCTAATAATCCAGATTGTCAACGGTTCCTCGTTTTAAAATAGCGGCAATTTTGCTATAGCACTCTGTTGCCAGTAAAATTTAGGATTGAAGAGTCATCTAACTTACAAATTATTGCTAATCTGTTCAATACTTTAAATCATGATATAATTGTTACGTGTTTTCGAAGCTTCTCACCAATACATCAGAAATAGAGAATAGCTGATTTCAGTTATATGATTCTAGAATAGATTTCTTGTTATAACATATTGTATATCACATTGATAGTTGTTCCTGAGAGACATGTTTTTTTTTAAATCAAATTTAGATAGATAAATAGATAGCACTTTATTGTACACCATTACAGAAAACACAGAAAAAAATATAGCCTAAAAATATTCGAAATGTGCACAATGGGCGGTCTTATCGCTAAGAAGCGATCTCTTCCAGACAACCCGACACGAAATTAAACTCTTATAGAATGTAAAACATTTTTTAAATATTTGGATGTTGAACTGATCTCACAATTAATCAAATATATAAACTAAACTATACTATAAATGAAACTATACTTACAAAATAACATAAATCTATAAGTAAAAAATTGTCCAAATCGCTGTCGGCGGTGGCAGCGTGCCCAAGATGCTGGCCCCATTGTTACACGTTGTATATTATATATAAGTATGACTTGAATATGCATAGAAAGTGACAGCTAGTTTGTTTTGCAAGTGGGTTTAAAAGATTTCGGCTTTCACAAGAGAGATGTGCAAATGGCCATTTTCTCTATTTATTTTTATTGTTCTAAAATATAATGTTACATTGCCCCAAATTATAAATATAAAATGAGCAGACGTCCAAGTTTTTACATTGGAAAAACAATCTCTTTTAGTTTCCAAATCTCTACATCCAAATCATACATTTCAAATCTCTTTTAACAAAAATAACATAAGGTCCTGCCTCTCACTTCATCAACCATTTAAAATACCCATGAAAGTATGCAATATAACATCTATATTACATTTCTAACACCTAAATCAGCTTTGCATCCGTCAGGCATCCAATAAAGCGCACCGTCCGCGAGTCACCATGCGACGTTGGCTACGCGTATATTCCTATCGCCTTTGTGTTGCTTCTCTACTTGGTCTACCTGGTGGAATGCTACCACAGTACCGCCAGAATTCAACTCGCGAAGAGGGTGGACGTGGCTGCTGTAAGTGCCAGGGTGCATGCCATGAGGACTGCTACACCGAGGGTATGGTAAGTTGAATCTTAAACATATTATCTGTTTATTGAAGTAGAGATCAGTATGACGTTCTAAGTAAGTAAGGTTTTCAGCCTTATAAACGCTTTGTATAGGAGGGAGAACCTAAGGCAGTCTACATACTTAATAAGTATTATTTATTACATGTTAGTTACATACTAAAAAAATAGATTAAAAAAAATTAATATGTAAAGCAGATATTTTTTTACAATTAGAATATAAATAACGGGACTCAATACAAAATATTCCATCTCGTTATTTCTAGGTATTTTATTGTAAAGGGGATTAATGAAAAGAGACTGAAATTTCGATTGTAACGTAAACAGTAAAATTGTGAGGTTGTAAATCCTCCGGTATTTTCCGAAATAGTCGCAGTAAAGATTAATGGCTAGATTTTACAACTTTATTTAGGTCAACAAATAGGTTGAGGTTGTTTCTGCGTTGGCGTTATTTTTATTACGCTTTGCAAGCTTTACAAATAACATATTATGGTATTAATTGATCCAATATTCAATTTATTAAAACAAATAATAGGTTGGGGAAAAAGTCTTTTCGCATATAGTATGTATGAACTTCTAATAAGATCTCTTTGGCTATACCATTTGTATCTGGCTGGTTTTGGTATCATTTAAAAGTTTTAATTTTAAAGAAGACAATTCCAAATTCAAATTAGGAAAATGGGCGACTTTCATTTGTTTTTCTTATTGTTAAAATGAGTGAATCTAATGAAGAAATTCGATACATTTTAAAATTTTACTACAAAAAAGGTAAAAATGCAACACAAACAGCGAAAAAAATTTGTGATGTTTATGGACCTAATGCAGTATCTCTGAGAGTAGCGCAAATTTGGTTTAACCGTTTTCAATCCGGAAATTTTGATATCAAAGATGCACGTCGCTCTGGTCGCCCTGTTACGGACAAAATTGATGCCATTTTTGAAAAAGCAGAGCAAAATCGGCATATTAGTAGTTACGATGTAGCTGGAGAACTGGGAATTGACCACAAAATGGTTTTGGCGCATTTGAAAAAAGCTGGGTACACAAAAAAGCTTGATATTTGAGTGCCTCATGAGCTCACTGAAAGAAACCTAATGAACCGTGTACTCATTTGTGATTCTTTATTACGACGTAATGAAACCGAACCATTTTTGAAGAAGCTGATAACTGGTGATGAAAAGTGGATCACGTACGACAAGAACGTGCGAAAAAGGTTGTGGTCAAAGGCCGGTCAGGCTTCACAGACTGTGGCGAAACCCGGGTTAAGTCGCAACAAGGTGATGCTGTGTGTATGGTCGGATTGGAAAGGCATTATTCATTATGAGCTGTTACTGCCAGGTAGGACCATCGATTCTGAACTGTACCGCGAACAACTGATGAGATTAAAGCAAAAAGTTGCGAGAAAGTGGTCGGAATTAATCAACAGAAGGGATGTGGTTTTTCACCATGATAACGCTAGACCTCACACATCTTTAGCCACTCAGCAAAAATTACGAGAGTTTGGCTGGGAGTTGTTAATGCATCCGCTGTATAGTCCTGACCTTGCACCTTCAGATTTTCACCTGTTTCGGTCTCTGCAGAATTCCTTAGGCAGTGTCAGGTTAACATCACGAGAGGACTGCCAATACCACTTGTCGTATTTTTTTGATCAGAAGCCCCAAAATTTTTATAGAAATGTAATCACGTCTCTACCCACAAGATGCCAAAAAGTTATCCAACAAAATGGCACCTACATACTTTAGTCAAATGTAAATAAACTTTATAAAAAAATCTTTTGAATTTTTATATAAAATGCGAAGAAACTTTTTCCCCAACCTAATATGTAGCTCGCAATAACCGTTCCAAAATGTTATGAGACCTAAAAACTATTATAAGTAATTTTATAATACAAAACATATTTCGCAATCAAAAGTAAATGTTTAGGAAAGTTCGTTCCTGACAGGTATTTGGCACTAACTTTCCTCCTACTTTAACATTAATTTGATTTGGAGTTTATTTTTAAGTTTCACCATTATTTCATAAAAATAACTATGGTATCTGTTTCTAGAGAGAAATAAAACTATCTCGCGACTTCCCTTTCATTACTTCAATCATTTTTTTATATTTGTGTAAAAACTGACTAAAGTACAAATAAAGTACGTTCATATATGATACATAAAGCAAATTTCCCGAATGTTGATTAACATTCAAGACAGTGGAAAAGAAAACTTTTAATACAAAAATCGTAGATCTAAATTAGCTTTTTTTTCTAAAAAATTAACATAAGTTATAAACATGAAGTTATGGCGGAAACCTAAAAAGTTATGTTTTACTGTACAGTTTTATTTTTTAAGAAAACTACAAGTTTGGTTAAGAATTAATAAATTATAGCACTAAATATAAAGTTTTTAACGAAATTTTTGACTCTTATTTTAAGACTATTCTAAAATTTCATTACGATATTTAAAGAAATCGTTCTGAGCCATATTTAAAAAGAAAAATTACAAACATCACCAGTTTCCGCATACAAATCGTGTAGTTCAAACATTTCAACAACTTACAAACTGTAGTTGTCCTAGTTAGTGATTTCCAATGATTAGTTCCGAACACTTAACTAGCGTTAATTCTACGTAAAACTTCTTCAGAAGTAGGTCACGAATTCACAATTATCAGCGGTAAGTACAAACGAAATCATTGGTCTCTGCACATAGTGGTGATTCTTACAAATGTAGGAATATTGTGAAAAATGAAAGCCTTCTAATATCGTCTTGAACGTTTGTCTGTCTTTTTATTTTTTGAGTTTACTCCTGAAGAATCTATTTTTATATAATATGGGGGTATTATATAAATATGTATAAAAATTTTAGTAGGAGTAAAATTAATACAAGCGTTAACTCAAAAGCGTTATGTTTTCTGCATAACGTACACCTTGCGCACCTTTCACTTCGTACTATGGAGAGTAGAGGTAAGAAGTACCATCTAAAATGGAGAGGAAAGTGAAACAGTGTTCAGTAGTATGCTGAAAATAGAGGTTCACCACAATACCACAATAGCGCTGCATACGAAAAACTACGATATTAATTCAATATTGTTGAAGTGCCGTAAAAGGAATAAAATGACAGTATGGAAAACCTAAACTATTTACGTAGTGTAAAATAATTTATTAAATATAATGATGTGAGAAAAAGTGGGGAGTAATTTAATTATTGTGAGATTTTTAATAAGAAAAAAAAACGAATATGTTTATTTTTCTATTTCACTCTAATTACTTTTGGCGCTTCCTTTAAAGTTTCTCCTATGCTACTGCAGCACCACCCTTATTATCCGCGTTTTGACGGACACGTTTTCAACCCAGATGGTACTTCTTATCTCTACCCTCCATACTTCGTACTTAAGGAGTAAAGTCTAAAAGTGTGTGTCAGTGGGACACACACTTTTAAAAATTGTTAATGCCTTTGTACGTATTGCTGATGTTAGACGGATCATCTAAATGTGGTGTTTTAAGCGAGTGGTGGGTTGGATGGTGTAGTATGCCCTCTATATTCCATTATTGAAGACAAGCTTGATTGCAGACATATTTATTTTATAGAATTGACGGATCCATAAGACATGACAATTACACAAAAACAAACCAATGTGCCACACTTAACCATAGACACTACACTAAATTGAAACGATGTTCAATTTTTGAACTTATTTTGTTTTACTATTAGGTTTATCCTTATGTTTTTGTCTTGAATAAAATATTTTATTTCTCTCGAAATGATTGCGCAATGATTTTTGGCATAACAGAGTCGTTGATAGTTGTATCAACTCAAAAACTGTTTTTCTTTTTATAAGTCGTTACTCAGTTATGTTCATTTTTCATAGGTGTAGTAAGTTCAATTTTTATCATTCCTTATTAATTAGTTAAAAAGTAATTCAAGTTATTTTTAAAATCACTTTTTAAACGTAAGATTACAAAACCTGCTCTTTTATATGTAAGTTGTTTTAGGAATGGTTACAAAATTTGTCATAATACAAACAATTACACAAACAAAAGTCTTATCTAGAAACACGGTACACCCCCAATCAGGAAATATGAATAATTTAACTATAATAATAACTGAATTAGGCGTAACTTTTATTTTTCATGCAAAGGTACTATGACAATTTTAACACGGTTCGCGTGACTAAATAGCACAATTCACTTTCCGAGCGAAATTACGACAGGATGAAAGTTTCAAAATGTTCACTCAGTATTGTTTATTTCAAACATGTTTAGTACTGGATGTGTATTACACAAGTTTAAAATCGTAATTAATTTTTAGCTGTTATTTCAATTCTAGTCTATTATGCAGCTTCATTGTGGTGGCTCAGCGTCAAGCATGCGAATCTCACCCAAAGTCCTTATTGAGCTTTTCGCTAATTTTGAGCAATACATAACCATTTTATTTTATTGAGGGGGCTAAAAGCTAAAATGATAGTAAATACATTACAAACTGGACCAGGAGAAGCTACTGATAAGCCTCCATAGATGACAGAAAATAGTAATAAAAGTAACACTGAAACAAGGAAACAATAAAAAAGAAAAGTAGAAAGAACTAAGATACTTGAATAATAATGAATAATAATTGTGTCACGCCACGTTTAGATTAAACTCAAGGGGCCTCTACATATTGGCTTTCCCAAGGCCCCATGCAAGCGTTCCAAAAGTCCGAGCCATTTTTATGGCTCGTGGTCTTAGAGACATACAAGATAATAATAATTCAGAAGTAAAATTTAACCAATTTTGCGCTTGATGATGCTACATTGTTAGAAAATAGGTCTAAGTAATCCATTTATTGAATTAATTTGCTGTTCTGATAAGGAACGTATTACGTCGGTAAACTGTACGCGTCAGTAATGTGTGTAACATATATGTAATAATTGTTATATAATAAATTTGAGCAATATACTATAATAATTAATAATAAGATACTCCAGTGATTGAGTGAGCTAAGTCTTGAAAGCCTACTTCTAAATTTCGTAAATTTCTTAAACGGACTATGGAAAAAGAATACTATCCTCTTCCATGATATTTACTATGGTCTCGATGTCTAAAATCGGCCTCAGACTGGCCCGTTGTATATTATCCATAACATAAGCGTAACTTCCCTAGCTTGGGTATATATAATTTGAGTGTTTGTCTGCTGATTACAAATTATTAAAATAATTACTGTGAGCTTTTAATGTTTTTTTTCGACTTTCTTCACACATTGTTTTCACCCCAACTTACAATGAAGGACCATGAAGAAAGTTACATATGGATGCCAGTTGATGGCTTTCATATACTGAACACTCCGAATTTCAAAAGATATATTATAATTTACGTATACGTTTAATTATTTATTACATTTTTTTACAAAAATGTCCTATTCTCAAATATCAAGTCCCGCCAGCAATGCCGAGATTCTCGCATTTTTTGGGGTTATTATTATGTATTCTATAAAAAGTTCCTATATAAAGAAATACTGCGAACTTCATTGACTTAAGTTAGTATATACAACGTAGTAAAAAGAGACACAAAAGTATACAAATCACTTCCTAGGTATATATTAGTAAAGATTAAGCGTGAACTGAAGGAGAAAATAGAATAAACCTTTATTTTTATCATTGACTGATTTGCTAATGGTGCTGTTGGGCTTACGACAACTTTTTCCAGCAATATGTTAATATATTGTTTTTTCAGGTGGAAAGCGATTTGCTACCATTATGTGAGGCGAAAACGTCAAGTCACGCGATATCGAAACGGTGACGCGTACACAACAACACAGGTGAGAAATTAAACATATATTAGGTTAAAGAAAATAGTTATATGTTAATAAGAGATTAACATATAACTATTTTCTTTAGCATCAGTATGTGGTGATAGATCTTAATACCTATACGAAAAACCTTTATCTTTTGATTTTATTGGACATAAATGTTAAGGTCAACCGGTTACGTCGAGGAGGGAGGGGAGTGCCGCGAGCGGCGCAGTCCGCCTTACACCGTCCGACAACGCTTACGCATACAATACCATGCATCGTTTACCTTAAAGCTCATATAAACATAACAGTCCACTGATTACTACAACAACCCCATACTACCAGGAGGAGCCTACACATGCTCGACGTAACCGGTTGGCCTTAACATAAATCATAAAATATTATTATAGTTATAAGCTGAGATGAAATTAAATGACTTTTATTTAACATAACAAGTACAGGGAACATAATGTTACGACCGACAAAGATAAATTCACACCTGCATACTTGTTTTGCACATTGTATTACTTTTCGGCATTTGGACTTCTTTTGTTTACTATGTGTTTAAAATTTGTGATTAGAAAAACCAGCCCATTCTGTATTGTAATCTTTTATGGTAGTCATTAGCCAGATGTGATTCTAAGAAATTCGGTCCGCGCGGTCAGGTAGACATATTGCATTTGTGCAGGATAAAGCAATGCCCCAATGGAGAGAACGTCGGGATAGCGATAGCCACAAGCGAAGCAAGACATTAGTGACGGACTTTGCGCGTGTTATCGAATCGTGCATTACGTTTGCACTGGTTGTGTTCAGTTATATTTGTACCTGTGTTATATATACGTGTTTGTATAGTTCTAATAAATTCTATAAATAATTCCAACGGCATTTTAATTGGAGTCCTGCAACTCGTAACAATTATTTATCAATACGAACAGTATAATAGAAGCGTCCAAAGTTAATTCTGGTACCCGCATTAAGTCTTTACAGAATCTATGTTTTTCTAGGCCACAGTGTAGTTCGCTTTGGTCTTGAGCGTCACGTCAAGGTGCGATTACCGCCAGACCGACGACGAGGATACGACGCAGCATATCATTCAAGTGTGCCCTGCTTTAGCATCACAGAGTCGAGACCTCGTCGCCGTTAACGGATGTGACCTCTCGCTCCCGGCTGTGGTTCGCACCATGGTCGGTAGCTCCCTCGGATGGGGCGCCCACTCTTCCTTCTGCGATTATAATGCTTGTCAAGGAGGAGACGGAGTGGGTGCGTGAGCGTACCAGCTTACTCCGCTCCTGCCAAAAGAGGACACGTCGGCGCTAGAGGGCTAGCCTAGCGCGGATGGGTCCCTGGGAAAGGGTTTTCACTCGTCGTTAAGCCTGTAAAGCATGTTCCACGCGCGCTCACCTCTCCTCTTACGGGCCGCGTTACAGACCGCCCCATGCAAGGAGAGCTTGTAGACGCCGAGGACGTGGTTCCTCCGACAATGGAAGAGGCCGCCACCTGCCAGTGCATGCGGAAGGGCTAGGTCATGTACCCGTGACCATGGCAGACGGGCGAAGGAAGGAATACCGAGGAGCTTTAGTGGGCATCCCCGCTTTGGGTGACAATGGCATCTGCTAGCGGTGCTAGTGGTACCCTAACGTGGCGAACCCCACACACCGGCCGTGACTCCTCGGGTGGCTGGTGGTAAGCAAGTGGATTTTCCCTCGCTAAAAAAATGATCTTGAACGTCATTTTCACTCGTAGCGTGGAATTAATGTAACTAGAAGATGGTCGTGTATCGTTACAAAAATGGATAAGGTGAAAAATGAGTACAAAAGGATTTGAAGTCGCACTTGTAATTGAATAATTGAGAGAAAAAAATAAGATTAAGGCGGTATAGGCATGTAACGAGAAGGAATGAAACTCATTTGTCAAAAATTATTTTAAACTCGAAGATCGATGAACACAAGTGTAAAGGTAGACCAAAAAATGAGTTAGATGGACTGCGTAAAAGAAAACATGATGATTTGTGATGTCATAGAGGACGTATGACAGAATAGAGAAGTATAGAAAGAAAAGACATATTGTTCCGAACTCAAATGATTGAGATAAACATTATAAGAAGAGAGAGATTATTAAAGCTTAATATTGACCTTCTTCCAGAATCAGTCAGTATCAGTATATTGTAATTTTCTAAACACTAAAAAGTAGGTTTTTTGCGTACCGTAATTATGTGGTTGTATGTAGTGTGCGCTTACACAGTTGTATAAAATCTATATAAAACTACATTCTTGAGAAGAAACTTGTTTAATTGAATTTTACTTTGTAACGAGATCATTTCGTCCCGTTATACAGCAATATTTCACAAGGCCCACATTCCTAAAGAGTTCAGATTATACTTGCAATCCTTTCAGGGTCCGCAAATGATTTTGTTCTGTTCATGGCTAGAATCAAAAACAGCAAAATGCTGCACAAACGTGAAGACCACAAATAGCAGCATTCCTAATGCTAGATGCATTTTTAATTAGACCACGTAACTTTATTTTACGGTTTCAACTGCGTAATGCGATAACTAACAAGAAGATTGACATTATTCTAGGTGTAGCTGGGGCATAGTTACTCTAGCCAGTTACGTTGTTTGTTTTAAATTTTGTTCTAAATTTTCAAGGGCTTCAAAAATAACGTACCTACCTAAACAAGCTTGTTCTGTTATTAATCAAAAAGTTCTCGGTCCTTCGTCAGCTAGCTCTGTGACATAATCAGGTTGAAATAAGCAACTGTTTTCCCGTACAGTGTCCTTATTCTCTTTATTACACGATGGTAGCTACACGGCCAAAAATTGTTTATGAGATAATGATATTAGCACATAGACGGTTAACTATTCCGATCTCCTTTTTTTACGAGGTGTAATCCGTCATGGGCACCCTATTACTCAGGGATAGCAGTAAGGTAGTGTTGGACTCCCGATGGCATTCTCGGACCTACCAACTAAACCACCTCGGTGTTTCATCGCAACGCCGTGATGTCAGAGTCTCGGTAACCAAAGATACTTCCGATAACCCTGACAGCGTCGGCCCTTTTTAACTACATTTTATGACCTCCTTAATCAATTTACCAAAATTTTGTAGTAGTCATTAGGACTATCTTAAAAGCTAAAAGAAAAAAGTATCAAATAAAATGCCGTGCTTAAAATCGTCAAAACGTATTTTTAATTACATCTTAAAAAGTATTTATATCACATAAGCACTTACATAAAAGACTTTATAATCTTTGATAACCGTAAGTGTAAATACGGGTAAACAAAAACATAGTTCTGTTGGTTTAAAATATTAATAAGAGATATGTATCTATAAAAGATTTTTCTATAATGTGAGGTGTAATAATTTATGTAGCAATTTGTTAAAGAAGCAGTTGATCAAAAAATGTCAGATAGGATGTCTTGATAGGTAAATGTCAATAAGTACGTGGGACACTCAGAAAGTTTTGCGAAAATAAAAAAAAAAATTCTATAGGTAAATATTTTTTATTAAATCTTTTCAAAGTACTCTCCACCAGCCTCTATACAAAGTTTCATGCGTCTGTACCAGTTTTCAAAACACTTTTTTCAGTCCGCCGCTTTACAGCTTGCTCAAACGCTGACAACGCATCTTCCGGCGACGAAAATTGTATTCCTTTGAGCTGATTTTTTATTTTCGGCCGAGACGAGCCTGCTTCAATTTGTTTATCATATCACGGCACCATTCCATCCGGGCCTGCTTCCGAGCATCGGTGAGGTTGTGCGGCACCCAGCGTGAAACTATCCTCCTCACGCGAAGATGCACGTTTAGAATCTCGTGAAGGCTTCCCGATCCAATCTGCAGTACGTGCTGAAACTCTTGATACGTAACTCGCCTATTGTCTTTGTTTAAATTTTTCATTGCTAGCACGTTTTCTTCGGTAACAGCCATCAAAGGGCGATTACTTCTTTCTTCATACCCCAAAGTTAGTCGACAGCACTTGAATTCGTTGTACCAACGATACACGGTTGCCTCAGAAGGGCCTTCATCCATGAATGCCATTTGAAGTCTATCGTACGATTCGTCCGGTTTCAGGCGACACTTGAAATCGTAAAAAATCATAGCACGAAAATGTTCCCGGCGCAGATCCATTTTTCAATGAGACGATAGTTTAAATTAGTTCGAAACAATTTGGAGGGAAATTTTGAAATTGGAACGTACCTATTTTTAGTTATAAATAATCATATTTTCATAATAGATTATAAACTGGTCAGTCGGTAGATATTTGCTATAATAAACGCTGTTTATATTTACTTAGTTCTATATAGAACTAAGTAAATATTTAAGTTACTCTTTGTAGGATATATCTTCTCATGCGTTTGAAAGAGATCTAATAAAAAGTCTAGGTTTACTTGAAACATCTTATTAGTGTTGCCATTTAACCTGTTTTTTGGGACTCATTCCCACCGACAGCGATTCGTAGACCATTTTTGGTGTATAATAATTTCGTATATGGTTACTTTTAATTTTCTTGACTTTAATTTTGCCTTTCAAAAGTAACAAGTTCAACAGTAAAGTAACAAAAAAATACTGGCTGGTAGAACGCCACAAAAAAAATTTACTTGATGTTTCATCAGATTTAGACATGGAGTTAACGCCTGATTTTATTAGAGAAGTAGTTGTTTGTTTAACTAATTAGTTATTACTTTCCTCATATTCTAAATGAAAAGCTGTGTTAATCTCGGGTGAAAGGCCTATTTAGACATTCGAATTATTAGCGCCCTCACTACGCTCGTGCGCCAAATCATCTCGTGCCTAAATATGTCACTTTCACCTCTCGTGTTTCGTCAACGGACTTTAATAGCATAGAGAATAAGGGCCCCGTATTACAGGCGTTAAGGCTCTAATAAACATAACACATTTTCCTTTATTATGTTTCATACAATTTGGTAAATCACCGGGAAAAGGCATGTATTAATTTTCCTTGTCAGAGGGAGGGAACACCTCAATTTACTTGATTAAGGCCCTTTGTTGAGATTTTAAGGACGGAAATTCTAATTGATTATGTTGTGATTTAGTCGAATCAAGTGTTTTATCACTGTCGTTTCATACTATGCATATGATTTCTTAATCAGAGATTTTTAACGACACCCTAAGTTTGTTCTTATTAAAAAATATATTTTGGGTTTGTTGTAAGTGAATAGGCAGACGACCCTCCTGATGGATTTTGGGCAATAATACTTAGGGACATTTACGATTTTACTTAAATATCCTATGACTATGACGTAGTTTAAAGGGAAACCCTTGGCGTGAAGTTTCTTCCCGATAATGATTGTATATCATATATGTGAGATAAAAACTTTGGACAATTTGCAGTATGTCCTTCGATAGCTTATATGAGCCAGGCACCAGTATCACACTCTCACATCTCCTAATTTAATTATTTTAAAGTTTTACACATTTCACGGCGGAGGAGGATTAATTTTAAGATCTTATTTAAAAGATTTTGTGTATAACTTTTAAAGTTCGTATGCCTGCGTAGCGGGCGAGTTTTGGAACGTCTCTTTTTGGAACGGAAAGCGGGTAGAGGGGGGAGATTTGGAGTACGGAACAGGAAGGAGCGAATGAATGAAATGAATGGCGCGTACAGTATAAATAAATAAAAGTATTCACTTTAAATTTAGCTTTTACAAATAACGGACATACACTAAGATGATAAGTGGATGTTTTGAGTCAATTGTTCGTATCTCTTGTTTTTTATTTATTTTAGAAAAAAAACAGACTGGATATAACTATATATAATCGCGTGTTAAGAGCATGACGTGAGTAACAAGGGTCGCTGTCGAAGTGTTTGTTATATTTATCGGGAAATTGGGTAAGACGTCACTTTCAGTCAACATGTTATCAACAGTTGCGACATCACAAGTCCGCTGTAGCAGCTTTATAAATCCAATTTCCAGGCCTACCTCCGAAATATGTCAGAATTGTACAGCCGCTTTAACCTCGACGAGGTTAGGCTTATTGTTTGGCATCTGCGATATTTAAAGTTTGTGTGACTGGAAAGGTTTTAATATAAAATGGTATAAATAAATGAATGATAGAAACAATTTATTGTTGGTCCATAATTGGTTGTACTGGGTTGGTAAAAGCTAGATACGATGTAGGTAATATCATGAAAAATAACAGTATTTGTTTCAATGGTAGGTAAATGTAGTTCCTACAAAAGGCGGCCTTATCGCTTAAAGCGATCTTTTCCAGACGGGAAGTAAGGCGGGTTTCTACATCTTATCATACTATATTATCTTTTATTGGTATTAAATTGTCATTACTTATGTCAAATTTTACCAATAATAAGGCAAATGAATGAATAGTAAAAACTTATAGGAACAGACTATTCGACTAATGAGAAACTTGAAGAGTATTATTTTGCTGTGCATCTACTATAATAAGTCTGTATATGGTTCGAGTTTGTACATTGCATTTAAAAATGTGAAAAAAATCACGGGGGATGATAATTCGGACCAGGAGATTCCGAAAGTGCATTTTTTAGAATTTTTGTCTGTTGTCTGTTAAAGCACCACTTAAAAACTACTGAATAGATTTAAATAAAAATCGAAAGGAAGTTAACTTATATCACATAATAGAAAATAGCGAAGAAGGTGTCGCTGTGAACGCATCTTTCTTGGAAACTACTGAACGTATATGCATGAAACTCGACATAAGGCTGGCTTATAACCCGAGTCAACACTTAAGAAACGTTTTATCCCGATAAAAGACGTCGTTTATTTGAAATAGACAGATTAGCAAAATAGATGGCGCTGCAGTTGCGATGTTAACAACTATCGCTGTAATTCAATAACAAATACGTTGTTAGGTTGCCCACATGCCATTCATTACGTATTGAGTATTTCAAATCAGGTTGGCTGCGACTTTTCTTTATGTTTTGCTGTGCAGTTTTCTTCACTATATCGACTTTTTTATGTTTATGGCTTGGCAACTAGGCCTTTAAGCCAGGCGCAGTTGTATTGTAGGCTACAATCGACGCCATCCAACGGAGTTATTGTGAAAACTCGAAAGGCCACATTTGGCTATATAGTTCACTTTTCTCATAAAAACACATAATTACTACTCAAAAACTATCAATATCCTACAACTATTGTTCATTTTAGAGTAATTTTACACATTTTTAGAAAATAAAACTGCACAGCACAGCGTCTCTGTGTCTGTTTTTGTAATTTTAGTGAAGTGAATAAGAAACTAATTACCTAGTATTGAAGGTTTATATAATAGGTTGGGGAAAAAGTCTTTTCGCATATAGTATGTATAAACTTGTGGTAATAAGATCTCTTTAACTATACCATTTGTACCTGGCTGGTTTTGGTATCATTAAAAGGTTTAAATTTTAAAGAAGACAATTCCAAATTGAAATTAGGAAAATGTGCGATTTTCATTTGTTTTTCTTATTGTTAAAATGAGTGAACCTAATGAAGAAATTCGATACATTTTAAAATTTACTACAAAAAAGGTAGAATGCAACACAAGCAGCGAAAAAAATTTGTGATGTTTATGGACCTAATGCAGTATCTGTGAGAGTAGCGCAAATTTGGTTTAAGCGTTTACAATCCGGAAATTTTGATGTCAAAGATGCACGTCGCTCTGGTCGCCCTGTTACGGACAAAATTGATGCCATTTTTGAAAAAGTGGAGCAAGATCAGCATATTAGTAGTACGATGTAGCTGGAGAACTGGGAATTGACCACAAAACGGTTTTGGCGCATTTGAAAAAAGCTGGGTACACAAAAAAGCTCGATATTTGGGTGCCTCATGAGCTCACTGAAAGAAACCTAATGAACTGTGTACTCATTTGTGATTCTTTATTACGACGCAATGAAACTGAACCATTTTTGAAGAAGCTGATAACTGGTGATGAAAAGTGGATCACGTACGACAAGAACGTGCGAAAAAGATCGTGGTCAAAGGCCGGTCAAGCTTCACAGACTGTCGCGAAGCCCGGGTTAACCCGCAACAAGATGATGCTGTGTGTATGGAGGGATTGGAAGGGCATTAATCATTATGAGCTGTTACCGCCAGTCAGGACCATCGATTCTGAACTGTACTGCGAACAACTGATGAGATTAAAGCAAAAAGTTGAGAGAAAGCGGCCGTAATTAATCAACAGAAGGGGTGTGGTTTTTCACCATGATAACGCTAGACCTCACACATCTTTAGCCACTTAGCAAAAATTACAAGAGTTTGGCTGGGAGGTGTTAATGCATCCGCCGCATAGTCCTGATCTTGCACCTTTAGATTTTCACCTGTTTCGGTCTCTGCAGAATTCCTTAGGCAGTGTCAGGTTAACATCACGAGAGGAATGCCGAAACCACTTGTCGCAGTTTTTTGATCAGAAGCCCCAAAATTTTTATAGCAATAAGATCACGTCCCTTCCTACAAGATGGCAAAAAGTTATCCAACAAAATGACACCTACATACTTTAGTCAAATGTAAACAAACTTTATAAAAAAACCTTTCGAATTTTTATATAAAATGCGAAGAAACTTTTTCCCCAACCTAATATATAAAACACCTAATAAAAATTTCTTGTACCTAACATAGAGCTGCTACTACTTCTAGAGCCCAGGGTTTTTCACGCGGCGTAGCTGCGGAGAAAACTCTAGTTTTCAATAAATCGGCTCAGTGCGTATCAGTTCACAATGAAGGGTTCCGTTCAGATGAGCAATGTACACTTTTTTGTTATTTAACTACAGAACCCTAAAAATTCCAAACACCTCATATCAAAAACCCACTGTCTACCAATTTTCATTGAAAGTATTTTTATTGTAGGCATTATATGGTATGCATATAGCAAACATTACATTCAACACAATGTCGAAGCTGTGTAGAAGAAACTGATTTATGTAAATAAATTTAGAGGCTAAAAATTATCTTCTTTATAGTTATATAAATTCAGCTTTCGCATACGCAAGACTCGAAAAGTAGTCGATGGATTAAATTCCGTAATAGTATTATAATATGCCTGAATCATACTGAAGCGTGGTCGGATTTAGCTAGTATATAAAAAAAATATAGGATAATATTTTTTAAAATCTCGAATAAAACTATAACAATATTGTTACGAGTTGCAGGACTCGAATTAAAATGCCGTTGTAATTTATTATAGAGTTTATTAGAACTATACAAACACGTATAACACAGGTACAAATATAACTGAACACAACTGTTGACGTTGAGGGTTTCTGAGTACGTTCCATTTTGCAAGAGACTTTTTGCGACCCTAGTGGTGGCTGGGTCTGGGTATCCGAAACAGAGAGAGGGTGTTGTGTCGTTGCTTTTACTGTCGTTGCTTTTACAGTCGTTGCTTTTACAGACGTTGCTTTTACTAAACCAGTCTCTGTTTTGGACCCAGTCATGACACCACTAGAAGTTGCTATCTCTGACGCACTCTTCTTGCTCGCCTTCGCAGCATCCTTCTCGATTCTACTTCTAGTACTCGGCATGCTTCAGTTCTTCCAATACGGCTAGAAGCTGACCAGACAATGTTGGCGTCGTCCAATTTTTAATCCGGCTCGAAGGACCAGACAATGTTGGAGATGCAGTGGACTGTAGGTTTAGGTCGCTGGTTCAAATATTCTGGAGCTTCCAAAATGAAACGACGAAAAATGATACTACGGGAGACTTCAACTTCGTAGGCGTCGGCGGGAGGGAGCTTCTTTTCTTTCTTGGCTGCTAACCGCGAACTACTGCTTGTCACGAACTACGATGCGCCTTACAAGGCGCCCTATATTTATAGAAGCCGCCTCCGCCGGCCCCCCGCTTCGTTCTAACACCCCCTTTAATTTATTTCTTACGGTTTTACATAAAACAAACCTTATTCTATCTTATTATTACTACAAATTTCAGTACCCCATAGATCCCGGTCTATCCTGAGGGTCCTTACATTATTATGTCCCATGGTTTCCGCACACGAGACGTTGTAACGGGCACTTTTCTCGCCCCTCGCTTCACTAGTATAAATATAAAGCGTCGAGCGCTTATTTATTTACCAATAAATTCATGCGCAGAGCCGTCGGTGCTCCCCTCTA
Source organism: Dendrolimus houi (assembly GCA_039645545.1). Classification (NCBI taxonomy): domain Eukaryota; kingdom Metazoa; phylum Arthropoda; class Insecta; order Lepidoptera; family Lasiocampidae; genus Dendrolimus; species Dendrolimus houi. The sequence goes on from CM077132.1 coordinate 16,095,044, forward strand.
TATGCGTAACGTCGACATCCACCGCGATCTGGAGCTTCCCTCCATCAAAAACTACATTACGTCGCTCTCGCGTAAGTATTTCGATCTAGCGCCGCACCATCGAAATCCCCTCGTCGTGTCCGCGTCCGATTATAAGCCTCGACGAAAGGCTCTCGTGCGACGACCGCGTAACATCCTCACGGACAAGGTCGACGATATCACAAAACGGCTGGCTCGGATCAGCCCGCCCGCGGTTAGGACGGCAGGCTGGCAGGCACCGACAGACAGACACAGACGGCGGCGTCGACGCCGCCAATCACGATCTCTCCACGTCCCCGCGAGGGACGCCAGGAGACACAGCCCCCCCATAGGATAGACTAGGCGTGTTGCTGGGAAGTTTCTTTCGCCGTTTCTTCTCTCCCAGCCATAACACGTTGCGAAACGGCAGTAAGATAGTATAGGCCACCGCGAACCGCCGATCCCGGTCCGCCGGGATCCTTCCTCTCGGGCTTTATATTACCCGTCGCCCGCTCTCAATTAGTGCATTGTGTCGCCCTATGGTGGGCATCATTAGATTCATCCCCCTCTCATGGCAACAGTCCAGCCGAGGTGAAACTCCCTAGGGAGCCCCCTCGAGCAAGTGGCCTCCCGGGCTCGAGCGCCTTCGCCTTCGCTTCGCAAAGGCACTCGCCCCGAAAACCCCGGTAAAGTTGTGAGGTCTTCGGACCAACAACATAAAGTCAAGTCCAATAAAAAAAAAAAAAAAATATTTACCGTATTGTAAACCCATGCGCCGCCGTGCGCGGACCTCTGCCTGCACTATCATTATGGCCTACTCACTTGTGGAGTAGGCAGTAGTGCAGGCATACCTCACGGATTCCGGGCTTCAGGTTGCGTTCTGCACCCCTGTAGCCCGGTTGCCGCTACCCTTTGGGTCCCGGGTTCCAGGCTGCGTTCTGCACGCCTGTAACCTGGTCCCATTTTCATCGAGTCCCGGGCTCCAGGCTGCGTTCTGCACGCCCATAGCCCGGTCTCACTTACCGGGATCTATTGGGGTCCTACTTTTAATGAAAGACAACGCTATAACATTTATTTTTCTAGCAACTTAAGGCAACATTAACAAATTATTACATTTTTAACACAATTAAAACAAATTTAAATAATACATAACTTCATACAAAAGCTATACTCGTCTCAGCCCGACCCGTCTCTTTCATGCGCCTAACGGTCGCTTCCACATTATCTACGAGATTTAGCAAATTATATTAATGTTCCTATCGCCTATCTAGACGGGTCGGTGAGTTTCGCCCATCGATGTCGTCGTCAACAACAACCAGTCCAAACGTAATGCACGATTCAATAATACGCGCAAAGTCCGTCACTAAATAGATTACCGAATGTACACAAATCTTGCTTCGCTTGTGGTTATCGCTCGACTGCTCATCTCTCCATTGGGGCATTGATTTATACGGCACAGATGCAATATGTCTGCCCGACCGCGTGGACCGAATTTCTTAGAATCACACCTGGCTAATGACTACCATAAAAGATTACAATAAACGATGGGATGTTTTTATAATCACAAATTTTAAACACAAAGTAAATAAAAGAAGTCCAAATACCGAAAGGTACTAAAATGTGCAAAACAGGTATGCAGGTGTGAATTTCTCTTTGTCGGTCGTAACAATATTTATTATTGAATTATTATGCTAATTTTGTTTGTGTAGGTGTATTATGAGAGGGTAAACACGCACAGTGCAAGCACATCTTTCGCCCACGCGTGCTGTGGACAAAAGGACGCTTCTAGAAATTTGGTGCTGGACTCCAAGACACCTATCACCAAAGTTCGTTTCAGCAAAGGATTTGCCTTTGCGAACATAGAAGCTGCTAGTGGTAAGATATACCTACATATTTATTTTAGTAGATTTATACTTAATGTAGTCGTAATTTGTTAAGTCTAGAACCATGCAGAAGTAGAGCGCATAAGGTAGATAGGTAGGTCTTAAAATATCAGAATTATGGTTCTTAATAACTGTATCATTCAACTTATTTGTAAAAAGTGTGCTTCTCTAAGCTTTGAAGAATGAAGCAGAAAAAGTATCTAATTCTTACAGCTTATAATACGTTTCAATTATAATTGGTTTAAGCCAGGTTTTTTTTTTAAATCTTTTGAGATACACGTATGTATGGTACTTTTTACTAAATATTAGATACTTTTGAAGGTTCTGTAGGCAAATGAAAAATGTGGACGTTCCTCACTTTTACGAAACCCTTTGTTATGTTTTAACCAACACACAGACATTTTTTATATTACACTTCATACAAAATATGAGCATATTTCTCTCAGATCGCGACCCAAATTGAATAACAGCGGCGGCATTCGACGTTAACTGATTGCCACTGAATGTGTAAAAAACATATTTTTCAATAACTAAAGACTATTAGTAAATTTGATTCCATTTCAGAATTTGAGGACCAAAGATCGAGATTTTTCGCTGAGCATGAACGATTCGATGATTTTATGGAAATGCGCGAAGGATTGGACCTTATTGGAGTCAGTTCATTTAAAGAATATATGGTGGCATACAGGTAATTTATATTTATAGTCTTGTGCTCATTCGGTCATCCAAGTTTAAGCTCGTGTCTAGTACAAACTATTCTGTCTGTCACTGAACAAGTTCACCTTAATAGTACTATTCTGTCATTAGAACTTTTCGATCTTCTTTGTTATTAATCGAATCACGGTTCCTAATAATTCATTGTTCATGATCCACACAAAAAACTGCTGGATTGTCCACTTGCGCGCTGTACGCAGACCGAGCGAATTAATGGATCGATTAAGATTTGGAAATGTGAAACGTTTCTTTTAGTACAGTGTAGGAAATCGGTTTCTAATAGTACATCGCTCATGAACTACGCAAGACTTGTGACACTATAATTGTGTAGTTCATGAATATAGACTAGCTTAATTGAAAATAATAACAGCGAAGCAGATATTTATTAGGAAAAAAAGTATAATTAGGTTTTTATTGTTTCAGGGATATTGACCGCTGTCCTTGGTACTCATCACAGGTGCTTTTTTGGACTCTATCTTGTTTACTACTATCGTGGCCATTACGAATTCTAATAGAGTGTAACACTGCGTACGTACACTACACAGTAAGTTCTCCGAACACCTCTTTGGATGATTATAAATATAATTAATCGTTATATAAATTGGTTAAGGCTTCTTGACCTCAATTAAAGTTATGGTCGTTAGAAACTCGAGTTCATTGTTTGGAGTACTATTATGTAAAGCAACTAGGAAATTTAATTTAATGCAAATAATTTCAAATTTAATAGCGCGAAGAAAAAAGGACATACAGGAAACCAAAATAAAATTTAAAGAATACATATTTCCTGAGTTACGCAATAATGAGATAAAATAACCTTTAATATTTTTTATAAGACGCCTGTAATAATATAGTAATATCAATGCGACATTTTAAATAATAAATTAATTAATTAAATTTTATATATTTGTTAGTTCCTTAATTAATACTGAGATTTAGAGATTAGTTCCTCCTTCATGGCTTTGATAATAATCTGATTATCATGATTTCTGGTATATATTTTCATTCGATAACAAATATTGCTTATCTCGGAATGTGGAACAGTTTCATTGGCATATGTATTCAAAGTCTACGCGAATGAAGCAGCTTGAAACGTTCTAGTATAATTCTAGTATAAAATAGAGAATTCTTTTGTTGTAGATAACGAAAATCTTTGGAACTAATTACGAGTTAGATCCGAGCAGGCAGTTGGATTTGGATACGCATTTATCGGATACCTTACCGCCCGTCACGGCCACCAACTACGCGTGGGCTTTGGCTGATGAGCAAAGCGCAGTCCTTTGTTCAACGCGACCACCGAGAACCCTCCCCCTGTCGCATGCGTCCACTGTCGACAGCCTCGAGTTATTCGCCGCAATTCGAGGTAATTGTGCCTTAGTACCCTCTTATTCTGAAGCGATGAGAATCGACGCTGCCCTCAGAGAGGAATCTATAGAAAACACCGCAAATGATCAAGTGTTAATAGACATTGAACCAGAAACAAGAACTTCTCGTACTACAGTCAAAGCGGCTTCCTTCGATGAACCAACTCGAAGACCTCGAGTAACTATCGCAAGCACTCACTCCAGCTATAGCATAGCGTCCAATGCTTGCTCACATGACGCAAAACAACAGAATAGACGTTCTTGGGCTGGTGTTTTAACAACCGCCCGAAGTGCTAGACAGCTTATAGATGAATTAAGGTCATCTAACTCCACAACAAACTACGAACAAATGCCAGAGCCCCGAATTAGTAGAAACGGTGATAGTACTTTATATTTCTCTAGGGAGTTATCGCCAACTTGTTCGAGAGATCCTTTTGGGGGTCGAGCTCAAACGACCCCCACTGATGAACCGCCCTCTTACGAGGAAGCTCTAAAATTGCCTGCATTAAGAAAACTAACAAGATCCATTACTGGTACGGATTTAGCAGGACCCAGGCGAGCTTTTCTAAGAGACGTACTTTCAAATAGACGATCTTGTCTGGAAGGTGTAGGGGTGTTATCGGAGGCGAAAGTAGTTAGGCTACCTTACACAGAATCAGGCGAAGAAACACCTCTATAGCGCTTCGACAATACACGTGCAATTATAGACTTTTTATGGTGCAATAAAATATTATTATTATGTATATTTTAAGGGGAAAATTAATTATGTAAAAAAGTTAAGACAGTTTTTATGGGCCTGTATTTTAGGACAATACTCATGCTCAAAACACTGTGACGACTAGTGCATGAAAATTCATTCTAATTTTGAAATATATTTTTTTTTATTAAATGTCAGTCTATGAAGGCTTTAGTGATAATAATAATGGTTAAAAATGCGTTTTTTTATAATTGAACAATAGATGTGGGATATTCTTTGCTTTTAAAAGCAGACTTCAACTATTCAGTAACAACTTTAAGCTATTTTTGGCTGAAGCTGGGTTTAGCAACTAAAATTTACTAGAAATATTAATACATTTGGTTCAAAGGGTATTTTAGCTAAAACCTGTAAACCACCAAAACCAAAAATAATCTCGAAATCTCTCAAAATCCACATTCTGATTGAGATGATGAACATTAAATGAAACCTAAGTCGCCTAAGGTCGTTCAGTCGCGTAGAAAATTCTATCCCTACAGCGACACCTCCTTAGAAGCCAAGGCTGGATAGTGTGAAGCTGGAAATGGGAATCAGAATGAGAATGTACTGACAATTAATTATGTTGAACATCGTAAACAATGGAATAGATTAAACTGGAAGACAGACTCCGGCAACATTCAACATTAGTCTTTGACTGAGCTAAACAACGGAGTTCTTGTGGCAAGTCGAAATTTACATTTCACTAAAATGTTTATATTTTCCGCACATAAAAAAGAATTGTTGTTTAATATCAATCTATATGCCACAAATATTAATCGATACGATTAATATTTGTAATATTAATCGTATAAATGATTAATTATAAACAAGTTATACGATTTTAGAAAAAATAACTGATCAGTAAAACATCACCCTACTAGTTCCCATCAAAAACTTTGAGCACAAGTGTAGTTACAGAATACGGGTCGCAGTGTTTATACCTTACTTATTTATATGCTTTGGAATTGTCAGAATGACATAAATATTGAGCTTGCGCTTGTAGCAGTAAATAGAGTGCAAAGTACTTGAATTGAAAATGCTTATGATGGAGGAAAGTGGGCCGTATAAACATCGTTCTGATAAAATATTGCTATGTAAATAAGAAATAATATAGAAGAATAATACTGGAATGTTAACACGTTCACAATGGCACTGACTAATATGTTCTTTCCATTCCTGCGGTATGGGGCGTTTTAAACCTTATACTAAAACTACCATTGGGGGACATCAACAAATTACGTCACACGAATGTTATGACTTTTGACCCCTCCCCCGTCCTTACCACAGCTGGTCACATTCGTGAGACTCCTCCCTCCCTAGTGTGTCATCACATATTTTGCAATTTTACATCAAGAAATTATTACATTAAAACAGCAGTTCCGTAATTAATTTTATTTAAATATAAATTATTTTTTAATAATTTTAACAGTATGCTCATACGGATAGTTGGAAATATTTTGAAGTTTTTCGTTAATAGTTCAAATTTCGTGTTTAAAAGATTAAATATATCAGATTTTGAAATTTGACGTCACGAAATTCCCTCCCACACCTTGTCACATAATGTCACAGTTCATCGCCCTCCTTCCCTCCTTAACTTGTGACGTAATTTATGGATAGCCCCTTGTAATGGCCCGAGATCTATTGAGCCCCGTAAAGTTTTAAAACTAAAATTCTTTTTTGGCTTATATATAAAACAGTTTATGGATTTTTGCGTTGTATTGTGCGGTACTAGGTCAAGCTAACCCTGTATTAAGGTACCACCACGCAACTCTTTTATAATAGAATATCTTAGATATCATCTTTTTTCTACACTGAACCAATTTGAAGCTACGCCCTTCGCATCACAGAAGTAGTCTATGTTTTTCTTAGCCGCACCGCAAGTGAGACACGTTCAGGGCCACTTAGACCCCATTTCGCAGTGAACGTGTTAAGGGACAACCTAAATAACATTACGACGAGCAGACGCCATAGTTCCAGACCCCTAGCGCCACTGGTAGGTCATCCCAATAGCCCTGTATCTTTTGTTCTCATTTCTTGCAATAGTCCTACACGGACCGGGGCTTGTCCTTGGGTGCATTTTTATATGATTTAGACAAGGATAATCGCCGGTCGGTGTTACGCCATATTTACGTCAAATTTGTCAAGGGGCCTCTACATGTTGGCCTTCCCATGGCCTCACACAAGCCCCCCGAAATTCCGGGCCCTATTTATGGCCTGTGGTCTTGAGAGACATATATGTATATTACGAATGTTACACAAAAAAATTGATTCAAACAAGGTTTCATACATATAAATATATTATTTCACGCGATTTGTATATATGGAAATGTATATAAATCAAAACCAATCTTCCGTGAAACGTTTGTTATGTTATATAGTTGAGATTCATAGAATACAGATTTGTCATAGGTAAATTCTGTCAGTTTATATCATGTTAAAAAATGTGATAACGCGCCGGCGAGATATTGAACTACATTTGGGTAGACGTTTAAAAACAACATATTAAAGTACTGTATTCATTATTCCTAGTATTATTCTTTTGTTAATAACATATATAAAATAATATGTAATTGTACTGTTAAAACCGATAGTTTATAACGAATTTCATCTAAAATTTTGATAACTAATTATCTTTCCTTTACACATTTCTTTTACACATGTGTAAAACAGGAAAGATAAAAATGATAGAAAATACTTAATTTTCATGAAAAGTGAGTATTTTCTATCATTTTTATACCTTAAGTATCTCCCGTGCAATGAATAGAAATTTCAAAGACTCAAAGACGTTCTGTAAAAATATATAATTAATATTCCGTTTTCATTTTTTCTTAGAATCTTTAACATTTTCTTGAAGATTGTTAATTAGAAAATTTTCCTGTTAATTTACGTGGAGATAATTCGTCTCACCTGATAAAGATAAAGATTAAAATAGTAAACAAATAAAGCATATAAATCAGTATTCAAAACATGGAACTATATAAAATATAAGGGTACGTGAGATATGCTATAAAATATGCAAAATCCCGAGCGTTATTGCTCGCACGAAAATTTACGAGTGTTTTTAAACTAGCAAACGAAATTTCATATTTGCACAGACTCTTTGTGTAAATTGTAATTATTTTTAGTTTGAAAACTTTGTGGTCAAATTAATTTGAACAGTTACTAATACAATCTCAAGATATTAATTAAAGCTAGAATACAGTAGAACAGACTGGTTGGACAACTTACTGACAAGATATTGTCATTATCTGTAATATAGTATACCTGTCTATTTATGAGCTCCGTCAAGATTAGAGGCTATCCATAAATTACGTCACACGAATTTCATAATTTTTAACACTTCCTCGTACTTGTCACAGTCGGTCACATTCGTGAGACCTTTCTTAGTGTGACATCGCATATCATGATTTTACATCAAGAAATTATTAAATTAAAACAGCAGTTCGGTAATCAGTTTTGTTTTCATTGAAATTATGTTTTAATAAACACTATGCTCATGCAAATAGAGTTGGAAATATTTAAGATTTTCGTTAATAGTTCAAATTTAGTGTTTTAAAGCTTAAATATAATTAGGTTTTGAAATTTGACGTCATGAAATTTCCTCCCACCTCTTGTCACACAATATCACACTTCGTCAACCCCTCCCCTCTTAACGTGTGACGTAATGTATGGATAGTCCTTACTTTCAGAGAGGTGCATCTGCATCTACGAGTATACACTGTTTTTCCTTCGAAGAACATTTTCGTAAATTACAAATAGGATTTTGCGATGAATTACATTATTTTATGATGTTCTTCTCGTGAATATCTTAGACAACTTAAACCACATCTAAAGTTAGATAAAGTTACACTATAAAATATTTTATATTAATCATCTAAACAAACAATTTAACTAAAATGTTATCCAAAACTTTATTTTGTAAGAAAAAACAAGGTATACACATTATACTATTAACTAATATATTCCAGCAACAACATGTTTAGTATTGAACATTACATTCAGGACGTTTCAGTGTTCACAGAAAAAGAGAGGAGGATACTGAATTTATTGACAAAGTGAAGAACTTTAGGCAGCAACCTAGACGCCTTCAGTTTTTGTTCAAAGTATAACGTAATAAAAAAATGTTATTTTTTCGATGCATTTTCTTTCCTAACACGGGGGGGGGGGCATTGTTTGTTAGAGCATCTCATAAAAACCATTAAATGGATTTGAATGAAGCTCGACCTTCTTATATCCCGGTAAACACAGTCGTCTTTTCCCGGGCGTGCAAGGGGTACGTGGCAGCCGGGCGCAAGATCCTAGGGGGCGCAATTATATTTATTTTCATGAAAAAGTAAAGAACATTGTTATGGTTTTTAAAAAAATGACTAACGACACGCCACACGACTATGTATAAACTTCAAAAAAATCAAATCTCAGTTAAATGTACTACACCAATGTGTAGCGCCATGCAAAGGTAGACTAACTACATCTTTCTGTCTTTCATCCGTTTAAAACCAGTGTTTCTGAAAAAAACGGCTGTGACTTACAAAAGCAGACAGACGAATATGATAAATGCACAAGGTTTCATTTTTACGAAATCTTCTAGGGTACCTTAAAAATGTACGTGTTATTTATTTATTTACAACATATTTCTACAAGTATCTACACCATATAATACCGAAAGAAAAAAAACCTAAAAATGAAATGACTATATATATATATTTACAAATAAAAAATGGATTCCAGATCACTGTTGTTGGGGAGCGTTCCCAAAATAGCCGATTTCTATGCTGTATGGCAATGCTGATGCGTTGTCAAAAATACAGGCCAGCTTTTTGGTCACGCGAGACTTTTTCACGAAAAATTTAATGCTATGTTTTTATCCTCGGTAAGAGGGACGAAAGCTGATTTTTGCGCCCCGACGCCTAACATGCCTAAGATGCCCCTGCCGGTGAACACTTAGGATACTATTAGCCCGACAAATGACGCCGTTCCCGAGGGATAGACGAATATAGCGAATAATACGTTGTAGTAATAGCAACACCGACTAAGTTTCACTGTCATTATGCTATTGAAGTGTCAATTTGTGTTTTCAAAATAAATGCCATAATATCAGGAAGAAATGCTATTCAAAGTTTCTGACCAATTTACTTTGAGACAGCTTAATGGATTTCAATGAAACATTTTGGGTTTAAATGGGGAATATCTAATAATCAGACAACCTTAAAAGGGGTATCTCCATGTCTATAACTACAAAAATATCAAGATCGTTTGAGCATGTATAGGTCAAGGTGAGCTGAAAAGGGTCGCGCCTACTCACCCCAAATGTGTCTTAACACGAACCCCCAAACAAAGGCTTTCTAAGAACATGTGGTTCTTACGTGGTAATGTAAACATGCACTATACATCAAAGTGGATTCACTTGACATCATGAGATAAGGGGATGACTAGAAAAGTGAAATTCAGCCTGTTGTTATTATATTTAACACGAATTCCAAATGGAACATCTGAGAGAAAATTTACCTAAAGTTATTGCTCAATATTACGGCATTTATACCTATATACTTAGTCTGGCTTTGTTGCGTCTGTTTTAGTATTTATCCTCAGGTGCTGATACAATTTCCGGGATAAAAAGTATATATATACAACTATACATACATATAATCATGCTGGTCTCCCACGGGGGTAAGTAGACACGATGGATCTCCACTGACATAAATCCTGACAAACAACTATTGCTTCATCTACTTTCATTAATCTCTTCATATCATTTGCTCGTTTATTTGATGTGCTTTTTACCTGCTCTTTCTTTAACACTTCTGCTATTTGATCATGGTGTGTATGTTGCGGTCTACCTGCACCAATTCTGTCATTCACAATGCTGTCATACACTTGTTTTATGATAATTACAAACTTTCATCCAGTCTCTCTGCATGCCCAAACCACTTTAACCTTTAAAAATATCCCACCAATTTTAGTATTTCACCCATTCAGAATTATTTTTGTAGCAAAAGAGAAAAGAATATATAGCCTTCCCCGGGATAATTTTATTAAGATCCGTTTAGTCGTATATGCCTTCTACATTTTTCTATGTATTCTTTAACCTTACCATTGATAGAAAATTGACATTGCTTATGTGTATGTATGTATTATATCTATTATAAACTTCTAAACATGCCATGCCTGTACATTAAAGCTATTTAAAATACAACTAGAATAGACTATATAAATGATGGAGAACACGATGCATTTCGATTCCGATTAGATTTCTTGTCTGTTTGTTCGGGAGTCACGTAAAAACTACAGAGCCGATTTCGATGCGGTTTTCGCTGATCGACAGTTAATCCTTAGATTTAAACTCTGCGCTACTTTGTATCATGGGAATCTTACAGGAATAATTTAAACTGGCCAAATTAAATAAAAAAATTAATTCTAATGTGATTTTTTAGTGATCGACAGCTTTAGTTTCTTGTGATCTGAGACAACTTTAATCGAATAAAATGGGTGATATTTTTTATCCCGTGTGAATTTTTTCCAGGAGCGTTTCGTAGTTGTTCGGGTGCTTAAAAATTAGCTTATTCCGACACGGTTTTCACTAAAACGATAGCTTATATTCTATTTTCGGGTTCCGGCGGGAATTTTAAATCAAGCGTGGACGAAGTCGCGGGCACATCCTAGTGCGCATATATATATATATATATATATATATATATATATATATATATATATACATATATATATATATATATATAGTTTATGTGAAATTTCATATAAACTATATAACCAATAATAAAGCAAATGAGCTGATAGTACCATAGAACTTAACAGTAGTCGCGAAAAAGTCACGGGTCACCAATATGTGGTGGATGGGCGCAATTAGGACAGGCCTTGCTTTCTCATAAAATATTTAATTTCTGGTTTTACAATAAATAAAGAGCAGACCAATATACAATGTACTCTTTAGAGCAGATATGACATGACAATATCAATTTAAAATAAAAACGTATAGAAAAATAAACATAAAAAGTTGTCCTACAAGTCGGAAGTATTTTCTTTCGAAATCATTATTATTAGTATGGATTTCTAAACTCCTATTATGTTTATGACTATTACTGACATACTAGGGGGCCAGGAGACATTGTTCTGTAGACATTTTTACGCCCTGAAAATATAATATCTAGAACCCGATTGCTGTGCCACATGCGAGATCCAATTATGGATCTAAACATTCTAAACCATCCAAGGACCCACTCAAACACACACAAGAAATGTCATCAAAATTGATCTAGTAATTTACGAGTTCAGTGACATATGTACATACACACAGAATAGTTATATATATAAAAGTGTGTATTCACCAAGAGTGATATTAAACTAAGGTTTTATCAATGCTTAGTCCAAGGAACCAATTTAATTAATTGTATCTTTGTAAAAAAATCAAGATTTCTATCGTTGTCTATGATATCGTGAAAGAATAAGAGTAATAAATACAAGGAATGACAGGCCTTATAATAAAAATGTTGCCATGAACGCGAGTCCCAATGTCTTTCTTCTTTCGATTGTCGATTTTTTAATGTTTTGATCAAATGGCTCCAATCATTGAGACAGGGTGCCAACATGCTATAGTTACTTACCCCTATATGGGAGATATTCAGAGTTACGTTTTTTACTATCCTTTTTTCATTCCTAGTATATTCAAATGAATCATCATTTGAATATACTAGGAATGAAAATAGTATAGCTCATAGATATCGATCTAAATGCGTGTCTTCGCTTTGAATTCCCATCACGAATGTATAAAAAAATGTTTTATTATTGTCTCTGGCAACTTTTGTTTTTTTTTCTTCTATTATATTAGTTTTTATAATGCTGTTATAGGATCCTTTTTCTTAATTTCAATTAAAACCAGGAATACAAAACCGAAAATAAGGGAGTATCGCACAAGAGCAGACTCCGTAACAGCGTAAATAACTTTAATTAACAAACGTACTATCTATATGTAGAACTATACATACATACATAATTACGTCTTAATTGATATTAGCTTGCAAAACATACTCTATGAAATTATGATTGGCTTTGTTTTGTGTCTTATTCCAATTAAACTCATTCTGTCTGTTATATTACAAGTATACAGAATCAATCAATTACATGAAATATTTTGGTTAAATGACATATTTAATTTGTTGTATTTTATCTGTAAATCTTTATATTACCAATTTACAATAATACAATTACAATGAATACGGCTACAATACATAATTTAATGATTAATAAGTCATTGTATAATAATAACAATAATGTAACTAAAACTTAAGACTACTGAGCTTGAAGTAAAAACTATACCTACATAAAATTTTATTCAAAAGATTTTTTTATTAACATGTTCAAATTTTGCAAAGGTGGTTAAAATAATTCTAAATCTTTCTGTTCTCTTAAAACATCTGTTTTTGATAATTATCTTAAAAGTCTCCCTTCTCCAGTAATATTATAATAAACCCGTCCAAATTACATTTAAAAGTAAATAATGATATTGTATGTTTTGAATAGAAAATATTAGATAAAATAAGGCATAAGTATAGAGGCTTTCAGAGTATAAAATATTAGAACGATTACTCCTACACTGACAGAGTAATTGATTTTATAGTGATAAGGGTTCTCTTACAACACTGATAATTTGGCTGAAGGAAATAATTTTAATTATGTAACATTACGCGAGACCGCGCTCAGAGACAAATAATGATTGATTAAACTTAACGATTACACTTCAAATGTAGTTTTTTTTATTTAATATCGATTTGGCATTGAAGATGTAGTAAAATAAAGAATTAATTGTGAAGTTGTGAACATTTAGGTTACAAAAACAACGTAAAGTAAATTTAAAATGTAATTGCCTTTTTTAAATTACTCATACACGTACATACGTATTGTAACGCCTGTTTCCCATTGGGGTAGGCAGAGACAGTCTCCACCTGTTACGATGAAGACAAACACTTCTCGCTTCATCAACTGCGTTAACTTACTTTCTGAGTGCACACCGTAAATACATAACGGGGATATATTTCAAAGGAATAAGAAAAATAACGTTTTCAATTACAAAATCTTTCCTTATTCTAATACAATATTCATAATCAATTGCCTGCCTTTTTAAAGTCTTTAACAAAATTGCAAAAAAGCACAGATTTGCTGCTTTTTGTTTTAAAATACAGGACTGGTTGAGCATTTACAGTGGAGCTATGAGTGGGTTACAGTCTGAAGCAAACATGAGAGACTACTCATACTGTGGTAGTCTTTCATCAGCTTTTTCAGCTTCATCATAACAGAAGAAAGAAAGAAAAAACGTTTATTTGGACATCACATAACGAGACACATGGCAATGAATTGTACGGTGATATATACCATAAAGGCTCGCAATGGTACCAAATAGGTGCAGTTCGGCATGTGCCAGGCAACAGGTGCCTGGCGCTGGTTTTCAACTGCACCTTAGGACGGACGGATGTTGGATATATATATATATAACAGTGGGAAAAAGTAGAGAACTCCAAGCTCCGAGAATACTTTGAACGCACTCTTAAATGGTGATAATAAACAATGGGCAGATATCTGTAACAGCCTCTGTAGTTGAGTGGGATAAGCTTTTACCAGTCTACCTCACTGCATCGCAGAGGTTCCAGGTTCGATTTCTAGCATGGTAATTTTTGGAAAGTAAGTCCGTTATTTACCAGTCTGGGTAGTACTATGTATGGGTGTCGTAGCAAGGAGATGCATATACAATGTGTATGCTTATCTGCCTCAACTTATAAGTATAGTTCTCGTCACGATTTTGGTGTATCTTTCAAGTAATATTTTCTATATGTCGATAAATAGTTTCACATTAGCTACTCTCGATGCGTAACAGCCCCGGATCTTGAATTTTTTCGAGTTGGGGGCAAAAACTGAAAAATGCCGCCCCCGCTCGCCTAAATTTTACCTTAATCATCATCATCATTTCAAGCATCAGACGCCCACTGCCGGGAACTATAATACTTAATTTTTGAATGAGCACATCACATAATTGGATTTTATTATTCGCAATGTCATCTATACATACATATAATAAAATTGTAGAGGTCAAATTTCTGTACAATGAAAAAAATGACTAAAAACCGAGTCAGGGGGATGTAAGAAGTGAAATAGAACTAATTTAGAATATTTTCAATTTTTTTGTTTCTCTGTTTGTCTGTTTGTACCGGCTAATCTCCGAAATGTCTGGACCGATTTAAATGAAATTTTTTATGGTGGTAGCTTATATCCCTGGTCAACATATAGGATACTTTTGATCCCGAAAAATTAAAGAGTTCCCGTGGGATAGTTAAAAAGCCGCACCACGCGGACGAAGTCGCGGGCATCAGCTAGCTTGTGAATAAATCTTTATGATAAATTTTAACAATTAGAGATTTGCTTGTAATTTAAACCTAACGTGTAAATATTGATAACCTGTAATTAATCTAATTGTAGGCCGATTTTCCACTCACCAGATAAAAATAATTCAAAGGATAAATTAAATATACCACAAAAACAAAAAATGACACTGAGTAATAATAGTTCAATATTTCCACTTTGTTATTCAGTCAGGTTATAAATTTGGTTGCTATTTTTTTATCTGGACAGTGAAAATATCGGATCTTAGTGTAACACA
Organism: Dendrolimus houi; assembly: GCA_039645545.1. Taxonomy (NCBI): domain Eukaryota; kingdom Metazoa; phylum Arthropoda; class Insecta; order Lepidoptera; family Lasiocampidae; genus Dendrolimus; species Dendrolimus houi. Next base: position 16,110,392 of record CM077132.1, read on the forward strand.
AATAGATTAGGTATAATAAAGTGCCAAAGAATTATAATGTAATTAATTAATTTAGAATGTCACTTCACTGTTTTATTTCTGTGAATTGTTTATTTTGCTTTTTATATAATTAAAATCATTTATAGATAGAACTATCGATACAAAATATTATGTATGACATTTTGTAGATATATTTATGTAACACTAAAAAGATCTAAATACTACATAACTAAATGGTGTCACATAAACCATCGCTCTATTTTTCACGTTTTATTATTTAAAACATATTTTTGGACCATAGGTTTTACTTCTGTTAACAATTAAATAAAAACTAAACTAAATTATAAATAAGTATACACATTACAAGTACAAATTAAAATTAAATTAAAAAATCTAGTGGCAGACCGCTGTCAGTTGGAAACGTGTCCAAAAGACTGGCCACATTACCTCGCTGTATCGCAACATTAATGCGTTGTCCGAGGTACCTACCAGTCTTTTGGTCACGTGAGACGTCTACCAGGCGTTTCGCTATGTCTCGATAAAATTTGTGCGCCTCAGGCCCCCATGATCCCTGGGTCTCGACCTCAAAAGCCGCAAATATGTAACCATTTCCGATGGCAGAATATTTGCGGCATTTTGGGGCCTCCTGCTGTGCAGCAGCTGTACCAGCAGACATGCTAGTGGCTGAAAGATGGGACGCCGCCAGAGTATCGACATAAGACGCGTCCCATACTAAAGGGCGACCCATCCTCCAGGGCACCAATGACATACCATCGGGTCTCTTGCCATCGTCGCGGCACAAGCCGTTCGGTTCTAGAACTGCAGGTACCCCGGCGGTGACAAGAGCCCGACGGATTATGTCATTAAGTGCTGCATGGCGCGGAATTCTGCCGGCACTTCTGGTACAAGATAAACCATGGTGACCGAGGCGCTCCACCTTATCTCCACACTGACAGTGGTGTGGGACAACATAGGCAGTCCCTAGGCGAATGCATGCACTTATTCTAAACGTGTTATCGTCTAGAAAAGTGCCCAAATTCGCCGAGGGGAGTGCCTGTAGCCACAAGCCAGACTCCCAACGCGAAACAGCTAGGATACGGGCACACTCAGTCTCATTGGCACACGTGTCCAGTAGATTTCGATGTACCAATGAGCAAAGCGGGCCGTCCTACAGCTTCTGTGACTTTGAGTTTAGAGGAAAATTTTGGTGTGGGCAGGCCATAGACCACGCATTTCTGGCCTCATTCAAGTAAAGGATCTCAAAGTCACCAAGTGACGGTTTTAATGTTTTTAGACCAAATAAGTCAAAAATGGAAAAACAAACTTTCTTTTGACTTTCAATTTGTGGCTGATCCTTTCTGTAATACTGTTTATTAGTATAAAAAAAGATTACAGAAAGGATCGACTTGGGTGTAGACTCGTTTTTATTCGGGAGTGCAAAGGGTGTGTGGCACCGAGGCATATTGATCGCCTTTAAAGTACACAATACACATAGTACACCTAATCAGATAGTTTTTAAAATTTCTTGACATTCAATATACCGATCCGATAAATAAGTCAGAGCGCCAAAAAACACCGCTTTCGCAGATTCGTATGACAAATATGACAAGTATCAAAACAAATCGTAACCTTTGTGCTGTCTTACGCTACGTTCAATCGGACACAAGAATTCCTAAGCCGGATCTGATTTTTGCAAGTAGTCCCAATATAATTTATATGCATGAGTTTACACGTGCAAAACTTAACATTCGACTTTGTAACTGCAATCTGATTCGGTCACACGACAAAATATCGAATACGGTTCAGTGGCAATAGCATTTTAATACATGATCACACGAGCGCAGATTCGATATTTTACCGAATGCCGCAAAAAACCACATACGGCAAGTCGGGTGGTGGGCGCACACGCGTTGGTGTGGTGGAGTACTTTCAAGTGGTAGTGAGAGACTGAGCGTTTTCCTGCAAAATTCCGAATTGCATATTCACACGGTGAGGAACCATTCGGTTCTTTGCGGAAAGAACACCGAATGCCGTGTGAACAGAGCATTCGGTTCTGCCGTATACTGTAAAAATCCGTTCCGGCAAAACTTGACTCCATGTGAACGTAGCATTACATCTACTAGTATAGACACGTGTTAATTACATTCCAAAGACCGTCAGATATTAAAGGGGAATTTCCATTGAATAAATTAGTATAGCCGCTTTACTTATTTTTTAATGTTGGCAATAGGTTATTTTATTGTTGCCAGTCTGACTATCGCATCCCAATGCTGAAAGCCTTGCTTGTAGGGGGCTATTTGATTATTTAAGATCATTTTAGGTGACATCTTTTACTAGGCGATTGATTACAATCGCCTAGTAAAAGAATCCTATGGGATACGCCAATCACTATAGGAATTATCCCAGTATTTCTTCTTCAATGTTAAAACTAACGTGTAGCCATAGCCTAAGATTCGCTTCTATTGTTGTATATAAAGAGACAACGTTGTATTATATACGGTATTTAATTGTGCTATTGTCGTAATATAAATATATTGTAATTATTTTCGATTGTACATTACGAGCGGACTTGAGATGTTTATTATCTTCAATAAACTATATTACGAAGAATTTATTGTTTTATTTGAACACTTAAAAACACTAGAATATAAATACGAGAGCCAAGATCATAGAAATGCGAGAGTAAGTTTTGACTTTGAAGTAGTACTTTATACTCCATATACATAAACCGTGGTAACTTGATTAACGCACTCACATATCATTCGTATGACGTGGATTAAAATCCTACCTGTAAGGGAGTTGAAAAACATACATACCCGTCAGAGTTAATGCGACACGCTTGTCGTCCTATTGGCGGGTATATAGTTAATTCCCCTAAAATGGGAAGGTCTAAATTCACCAGTTTGTGGTCTGATAATAATCTTGTACAATTATAAGTATACACATAAATCAGAGATTTTGCGTTTGTAGTAGTGTAATACACACAGAGACTGAAAGCAGAATAAACGACTGAATGTACATTGTACACGCAAAACGCCCACAGGCTCATTTAATTTTTAAAGGAGCAAAGAGTCGTTGTAATATTGAAATATGAAATAAATATATTGTTACGACCTACAAAGTAGATTCACACTTGCATACCATAAAAGCACACTTTATTACCTTTCCGAATTTGGACTTCTTTTGTTAAGTTTGTGTTTAAAATTTGTAATTAGAAAACAGCCCATTGTGTATTTTAATATTTTATGGCAGTCATTAGCCAGGTATGTCCAACTGATTCTAAGAAATTCGATCTAAGCGGTCGGCCAGCCATATTGTATCGGTGGAGTATAAGGCAATGGCCCAATGAAGAGATCGGCAGTCTAGCGATAACCACGAGCGAAGCAAGATGTGTGTACCACATTCGGTATACTATTTAGTGGCGGACTTTGCGTGTTTTATGGAATTACGATCTCGCTCATTACGTTTGGACTGGCTGTGTTCAGTTATATTTGTACCTGTGTTATACGTATTTGTACAGTTCTAATAAATCCTATAATAATTCCAACGGAATTTTATTTCGAGTCTTGCAACTCGTAACAATATAATAAGATAAATTAAATTTGTATCCATCTCTCTGTGGATTTTATCACTAATACGTTATTCTATTCTATAAAGTAAAAACAAAATGAATGCAATCATATTCTGTACACTATTTCGCGTGTTACGATATCGTAAAGTATTTAATGTGCAGCTATCTGTTTATTACACAGCAGCATCAATACCAAAAGCTGTTTTGGAATATCATGTTGTAAAAGTATACAAAATATAGCCGCAACACGTCAACGTGTTTGTTGTTGCGTGAAGATAAGGTATATTATGTAACTGTCAGTATTTTCAGTTCTGTTTGTCGTTGCTTTGTTAAGGTAGAAATGAATAAAAATTGCTGGATTACAATAGTCATGTATGTATATATTATATCAAAACTTAGAAGGAAGGACTTACTTTAGGAGCATTTTATTTATTCCGAAGCTGGCAAGCAGCCAGATGACCCAGTTTATGAAAAGTGGCACCTATAGAAATTTGCCAGCCTTTAGGATGAGATGGAGGAAATCAAATGCCAGAGCACACGGAGTTGGTCGAGCTTCCGCTTTCCCGTAGCCCTAACATAAGGCGCAGGAAGGAACACCCAGGGCTTTTAGTGGGCATCCCTAACTGTGGAAGGGCAATAGCATCTTTAGTGCTGCCTAGAGGTGCTAGTGCCACCCCGACCCGGCGAATCCCAGGCACGGGTCGCGACTTATCCCACATCGTGGGGCCTCAATCGGATTTCTCCTGGCTAAAAAAAGAGGAGGGCGGGATCAGAAAGGAGGGATAAGATATAAGATTGATATAGGGGGCAGGGGGGAAGTGGGCTATCGGAACTCTCACTCATCGCACGAAACACGGTTATGTCAAAGCTAACTGTTTTATACCGATATTCTGTGAGATCGTGGTATTACAGCGATCCAGCCGGCCCTTTTGCACGGAGTCAAGTTTTGCCGGAATCGGATTCTTACCGTGCCTCCGGCAGAACCGAACGCTTTGTTCAAAGTAGCCCACGGTCCTACTGCATGCGCGCCCACCACAAGACTTGCCGTATCTGGTATTTTGCGGCATTTGGTAAAAACCGTTTCTACTCTCGCGTGAACTCATATGTTAAACTGCTATTGCCACTGAATCGTATTCGATATTTTGCCGTGTGACCCAATCAGATGACAGTTGCAAAATCGGATGTTAAGTTTTGCCCGTTTCGGTTATTCGAGGGATCTTTAAACCGAATGTACGTGTAAACTCATACTTATAAATTACATTGTGACTAAAACGATATCCTGCAAAAATCAAATCTGGCATAGACATTGAAGTCTCCGTGTGAACGTAGCGTAAATCAAGATAATGATTGCAGCATGACTCTACCACAAACTGCTTATATCTTATCATGTATTAACTTAAATAAAAAGGATATTAAAGAACATAGTTATGATTTATTAAGATCTTACTAATGATACCTCAACGAGTACATAAAATGAAAACATACACCCCTTAGTAACATATATGATGGTCAACCCTAATCTTTATTTTTTCGCGATTTCACTACATAACTTGCTGGGGCAACACGGTCAAATTTCATCCATATAGATTCTTATAGACCCAGCAGTTTCTGAGAAAAATAATTGTGACATTATTTATACAGATGGACATGACGATTTCATTGGAGACTCGGTTTTTGCTAAAATGTCTAGAAAAACCTAAAAAAGTTGTAAATCAAAGAAGCTAAATAAAAGCTATTATATTCCACGCATAACTTTACAGCACTTTCACGACTGAGAGTAAAATTTAAGATTTACAGCCCCTGAATTTATTTTACCCACAATTCCTTTCCATCCCATTGCGTTAAGGGCTTGGGGGTTATAAAAATTAATATTATATCCATTAACATAAATATGGTTAATATCGACGAGTAAAATTAAAGTTAGCCTTTCTAACTCGTAATACCTTATAATTTTTAACAACAGATATCTATTGTAGAATATATGCGGGAAGTTGAAATGCTTTGTATTATAGAAGACACAGATGAATCTGTCTATTGTCAGTCAGACAGACACAGATGGTGACGTCTCAGGCAGCATCAATCACGATCTCTCCACGTTCTTACGATGAACGCCAGGAGACATAGCCCCCTTCCTAAGGATAGCCTGGGCGGGCGTGTTGCTGGGGAGTTTCTTTCAATGTTTCTTCTCTCTCAGCCAGAACATGTTGCATAGCGACAGTGAGATGGTGTAGGTCGCCTCGGATGTCCAGTCCCGATCCGCAGGGACCGTTTCCCTCGGGATTCATATCACCCGCGCCCGTCATTAATTACTCCCTTGTTGTCGTCCTTTGGCTGGCATCATTAGATTCAACCTCCACTCATAGCAGCTATCCAGCAGAGGTAAAGCCTCCTAGGGAGCTCCCTCCAGCAGGTTGTCTTAGGACTCGAGCACCTTCGAGAAGCGAAAGGTCTTCGGACTAACAGCACAAAGCAAAGTCGATATAAAAATGTAGAGTTCCTTAACGCACAACTACCAGGACAGATGGAAATAATGGTTCACCGGTACGATGACCTAAGGATATAACGGAACACTGTACTGATGACGAACTAAGCTTGCAGAACTTAGAGTTTATATTCATATCTTTCAGACCCTGCAGATAGAAATTATTATATACATTTTTTACAGCAACCAGGCTGAAGACCCAACTGATGAAAAATGATTACCGCCTATGGACATTGCAACACCAGAGGTGGTGCATTTGGGGTCGGTATAAAATGTCTGTTTTCTTCCATACTTCTTCCATTATTGTGGCATACATCTGCTGTCACGCGACAAATCATTCTGTCATCCTCCACACACTCCATCCACGATAATAGATGTTGATGTACGAAAAATTGTTCATTCTAATCTTAATTTGCAATTGTATATACAGGTAAATTAAAATGTTTGCTACATTTACAATGTGGAATGGTGTTTTAGTACGTTGAAAATTAATTTGAGAGAGGCTAATTAAATTTTACCGCTACATTCAGTTGGCGGCCTAGCTTGTACCGTCAATTAAAACCAAACCAGCGGATTTCATAGAATTTAATGTCACTAATTTGGAATTTTGGAAGGATTTTATAATTAAAATTAAAACACATAATCTATTTACATTAAAATTTATGGATTTGATTTTTTTATGGTGCAGTTTTTAAGTAAGTAAGATGCATATCTATAAACTGCAACTTTCCACTTTCATAAGTCTCGAAAGTTTCACAAGCAGGAGTAATTATAGGTCGACGACATTTTTCGCCTGTGTGAAGCTTCAGAGCCTAAGAAGATCGTCAAGAAAGTACGCGTTAATTGGTTGCACGTCCATCGTCTGCTTAAAGCCGAAATGAAACATAAAAAAATTAAAAATAAAAAGATCTTCGTTGTTTAGAAAGATTTCATAAAGGATTTTTTTAACTGCATTCCCGTCTTTGTGTTTAAAAACTTCTAAATTTTGTTATTTCTATTAGTTTTTTCACTATAAACAAAATGTTAAATTATATATACATATATATGTGGTACTAGAGTTTAACTCGCAGCTGTGCCGCGGGTCAACATCTAGTCCGTGCTTCTTGTTTAAAAAGTAGGCGTTAATACAGGTTACATTGTACAAAAACTTTATGTTAGTCCTATTTACACCCGGAAAATTCACTTAAATCGGATAGTTTGCGATATAAAATATATCGCAAACTATCCGATTTCCTGGCATGAGTATATATGTCCATTTTTGGCATTAAAACTACATTAAAATAAAATTACAATAAAAACGATCCAGTATTTCCAGTACTTTTCCGTGAAAACTTAACAGAAAGACATATCGAGTTACTATCGCATTTTTTATAGACGATGAATTTTTATATCTATAAACTTGAGAAATGATTGATCTCATCCAAACTTTCATCTTCTATTTCAAACCGTCCTAGTTTTATTTATCTATCCCCCGTGTATGAAAACTACAAAAATGTCAAAAACAGTAAAAAGGACAAAAAGAGCAAAAAAGGTCAAAAACGACAAAAAAATAATAAAGGAAAAAAGAGGTAAAAGGACAAAAGGAGCAAAAAGGACTAAAATAGCAAAAAGGGCAAAAAGGAGCAAAAACGGCCAAAATGGACAAAAAAATCAAAAAAGCAAAAAGAGCTAAAAGATTGAAAAGGACAAAAAAATCCAAAAAGTCAAAAAAAGAAAAAGGACAAAAAGAGCAAAAAGAGTAAAACGGACAAAAGGAATAAAAGGGACAAAATTACAAAAATGACCAAAATAACCAAAATGACGAAAATGGCAAATAACAAAAAAAACAAAACCTATCCCACTTTCTGCAATAACCTTTACATAAGTCTATCCCAAAATCTACCCCATTATCCAGGATGAAAAATATCCCTTGTGCACCCTCGGTATTAAAATTACATATATACCGAATCTCAGCCAAATCGATCCAATAGTTTTTCCGTAAAAGCATAACAAACAAAGAGACAAATATGTTTTTATCCCGGAAACTATCCCATTTTTCGGGATAAAAGTATCCTATGTTCATTCTCGGCATCGAAAATATATATAGGTATATACTGAGTTTCAGCCAAACCGGTCCCGTAGTTTTTCCGTGAAAAAAATATGTATGTACATATATATAATACATATATATATATATATATATATATATATATATATACATATATATATATATATATATATATATATATATATATATATATATAATACTAGGATACTCCCACGGCTTGTCTACCCTTGACTTGAAATTCCCGGGATAAAAATATCACATTTATTACATTAATATTACTATCGATCAGTAAAAAAATTATATCGGATTTCACATTTTTTAAATCTGGCCATTTTAAATGATTCTCAGAAAAAATCCCGCGATATTCCCAGGATAAAAAGTAGCACAGAGCTTAAGTCCAAGAATTAGCTGTTGTCCAGTGAAAACCGCATCCAAATCGGCCCAGTAGTTTTTACGTGAATCACGAACAAGCAGGCAAACCAACAAACAAAAAAATCTAAAAATTGCATAGTATTCTCCGTCGTTTAATCTATTCCAGTTATTTTTTTAAAGAGCTTTAATGTACAGATACAGCATGTTTACAATTTTATAAATATTATGTATATAATGTTATTTTTCGCCATTATATTCGTTTATTTTTAAAGATTTTGGTTACTGTTAATAAATAATTTAAAAAAAAGAAATCAATAAGCTCGTTAACAAATTTACATCGTTGCCGTTAGTCGTAATCCAATTACAAGGCCGTGGGCCGCTCAAAGCCCTTATAATTACCATCTTCCAGTTAACATTGTGATCATCTCTATAAACGCTAAATTGTGATACTTCTAATTACAAAAGTTTGATGAAATCGTTGCCTACACTTTGGTATTTCAATATCATTAGGTAAGTGTTTAACCGCCTTCAAAAAGGTGAGGTTTTCAATTTGTCGTTACTCGATTTCTCCGTCAATTTGGACCAATTTTCAAAATTTTTCTTTTAATTGAAAAGTTATACGCCCGAATTGGCCCCATAGTCACCATGTCAGGATCTGATGAGTGGATTCGAAGGAATTAGAGAAACTCGCGAAAATTGTTAATCAACTTCTTCGTAACACGATATCTCCGTCAATTGTAAACCGATTTACCTCCTACTCCCGACGTGGTCTCATTGTCAGGATGTGACATGTAAGAATCTGATGAGTGGATCGGACCCCAGGGATACTGAGCCTTATTAAAGAACGCCGTGCGACTAAATTTTTGGAAAAAAGCTTGTAAATGCGTGTAGGTATTACATATTCTACAGGGGCTTAATTTGTTATATGCATGTTACGCGATTTCTCCGTCAATTGTGGATCGATTTTGATTTTTTTCTTTATTCGTAAGTATGTATGCTCTCAAAGCGGTTCCATGGTCACCAAATTAAGATCTGATTGAGTGGATCCTAGAGAAATCGAGAACCGCCGAGAGCCTACACTTTTTCAAAATAAAGCTTGGATACTTTTGCTAGTATTATACTTTCTATATAAATAATAACAGCCCATAACTGTCCCACTGCTGGGCTCGGGCTTTCCACTGTAGGGGAACGGAAAGTATACCCGCCACGCTTGTCCAAGGCGGCTTGGTAGGTTTGACACATCGGTTATGTCGGTGTGCAGGTTGCATCACGATGTTTTCTATCACCGTTGTTAGTACGTAGTTATTGTAACAATATGCATATTAGGTCAGAAAACTGCCTAAGTGGTGCATGCGCTCCGGCCAGGATCGAACCCGCGCCCTTTGAGTTTATAGGACGCGTGCGCTACTACGACTAACTTTCGACTATACTTTCTACAGGCTCTTAATTTTTTTGTAGGCATATTACGCGATTAAACTTAAACATAAAAATTACTATATTATGTAAATTTGTTGTTGTATATTTTACTTGGCACCGACTTCGAGATGTTGTAGAAAGAAGTCGGTTAAATATATTTTTTTTGGTTTTTAGTGTAAACTCGGCTTTGGTTTTGTTAAAAAAAAATTGTGAACGTTATGGAGAAAACTAGGGGCCTATTCATAATTATAATTCTTTGGACGAGAAATTGGTACTTTTATATTTTACTTTTAAAACAATAGACCTACTTTATTGTTTTGTAAATCATAGATCATTTAATATTGAAATGAATGTGAAGTATCGGGATTATTTAAAATTGTTTATTTAATTTCATGATAATATCATTTTATTCACTACTAGAATAAGAACGATGGATTCATATTAATACAAAAAATTTAACATTAAAATATACAATTAATATAACCTACAGCTTCAAAAAATACAAATAACAAATAGACCTCAAATCACTGTCAACCGGGAACGTTCCCAAAACGCTGAATTTAATTTAATTTTATGTTTTATTATTCCTCCATCTGATAAAAATAGAATCTTTATGGAATTATCCAATCCGTGTATCAGTGAAAACTGTTTGGGGACACAAACTCCATGTACGTTTTGAACTATGAGGTGGAAGATTTTGAGATTAATATTTGATATTAAAACATAAAATATTAAGAGAGAAAGAGAGAGAGAGAGGGAGTGATAACACTTTATTGCACACCAAAATATACAATTACAAAAACAGATCCTATTTACAATATTTTCTAGGCAATACAATAGGCGGCTTTATCGCTCAAAGCGATCTCTTCCAGGCAACCTAAATCAAAGTTTGAATCAGGCGATGTAGGTGGTGCAGGAAAAAGGCAATAGATACATAAATACTAAAACTAATTTAAGAATTAAATATACAGACACATACATATATACAGTCATATATATACACATATACAATAATATATTTCATAAGATAAGATAAGATTTCAGAGCTTCCAAAATACTCACTTTTTTTTAATTAAAATTGGTTTGAACCAGTTTCGTTCAGCAGTTTTTGACATATGGAGTATTTCTGATGAAATACTTTTTTATCCCCGGCGAATATAATGGTGAAAATGACCAAAATAGTGGACGTTTGTCACCTCCACGAATTGTGCGTGGACTAAAGTGATTACGTGCATGCGTGATACATGTATTTAGGAGGTTAGGTACGTAATTTTTTACTATTCAAAACAAAGTGCGAAATCACAAATTAATTTTAATCAAAATACTTAAATACATAACTAAGATACTGTATGTAATCAATTAAAAACTGACCACATATAACAAGGTAAGAAATGAGTTCTTAAGGTTTTCCAACTCACTATTTTTCTTCGTATAAATTAAATCGTCATAATATAAAGGCAAAATATTAAAATTCAATGAATGGATTCTCGATCAATATGTTTGAAATTCAATCATGGTTATCTTCCGCATGGCAGGATCAATTCATCTGTCGCCTCGTCGCTTTTTTATCATATCTTTTGTCTGTTACGCCTCCATTATTAGCTTTGACCAATGTTGGTGAATACGGTATATATCCCATTCTTGGTTTTGTTATTTCTGGTTTATTTATGAGTAAGAATCAACCCAACTCGGGCCCCATAAAGTTTCGCTTAAACTGTCATATTTTCCATAATAAATTGAACAGGATTTCTATTCGGTTTTTAAGCTACTTTAAATACAAAAAGTACACAAAAACTTATACTAAAATGTAAAATGTGAAAAAACAACCTTAAAAATAAAATAAGTTTGTCATTAATTTCTAATTATTTGATTTGATTTACAATACAAAAAGCTTTAAACTATCAAAATCATATCCGTGTAACTATATACGTATCCTCTATTTGTACAAGCATGTAAGGAAAAAGCATACTCGTATTGTGTCGATCCCAAACAATTCAAAGAAGATAAAAGTAAAAAGAGTACCACAAGAATGTTTAAGAATGTAAGTAGATTCTATCTATTTTGTATAGGAAAAATATTTAGGAGGCTAGCAAACTGTGATTGATCGTTGATCACATGATCACAATATCACAGCCACCAGAATCACCTAAAGAGTAAGAATTAATAATAAATGTTATAGCTTAGTTAACTAGCTATATTAATACAGTTGCATTAAAAATCCTGTGATAAAACCAGATACCAAACTCTGATTGTACGAAAAATCAGTTACGCGTTTCGATAGTTTCATTCGGACATAAAAATATCCTGATTTTTAGATTGAAACGTTACTAACCTGGTTATTACAAGGTGTAACGGATCCACCATGCTTATGAATTTTATTTTGAACTATAATTTATTAAACATGTACTTATGTAATAAAAACTTTTGTACTTTAAAGAAAACAAGTAAGAAATATTAAAGTTTAAAACCAAAATTAATAATGTGTATGGTTCTATTGAAATTTAATTTACAATTGTATATACTTTAAAACATAGTCAAGGCATAAAGGATATAACGATAGGAATCTACTGGTTCTAAGGAATTGATTATTATTGAGTATAAGCTGATCTGAATCTTATAATAACACAGTTAAGACGCATATTTGCATTTGCAGTATAGATCGATTGATCGATAATTTCTCACTCATATTTAATTAACACTCTTAAACTAAGGCCAAATAGGTCTAATTTACAAATAACGCTGAAACACTCAAGGATCGCTGAAAGGGGCGGTCCAAATAATGAAGGAACACCATTTTATTAGTTTTGGAGGTGGCAGGGGGATTTTTGAGAATAAAAAGTCGGAGACAGTTTTTGGGAGAGGAAGTTATCACAAAACGGCTGGCTCGGATCAGCCCGCCTGCGGTTAGGACGGCAGGCTGGCAGGCACCGACAGACAGACACAGACGGCGGCGTCGACGCCGCCAATCACGATCTCTCCACGTTCCCGCGAGGGACGCCAGGAGACACAGCCCCCCCATAGGATAGACTAGGCGTGTTGCTGGGAAGTTTCTTTCGCCATTTCTTCTCTCCCAGCCATAACACATTGCGAAACGGCAGTAAGATAGTATAGGCCACCGCGAACTGCCGATCCCGGTCCGCCGGGATCCTTCCTCTCGGGCTTTATATTACCCGTCGCCCGCTCTCAATTAGTGCATTGTGTCGCCCCATGGTGGGCATCATTAGATTCATCCCCCTCTCATGGCAACAGTCCAGCCGAGGTGAAACTCCCTAGGGAGCCCCCTCGAGCAAGTTGCCTCCCGGGCTCGAGCGCCTTCGCTTCGCAAAGGCACTCGCCCCGAAAACCCCGGTAAAGTTGTGAGGTCTTCGGACCAACAACATAAAGTCAAGTCCAATAAAAAAAAAAAAAAAGAGGAAGTTTGGCTTTCGAGACATTCGGGCTGAACGATCGGGATAGTTTTACGAGCGTAATCGCGAGATTGATAAATAGCTCCGGAAAACACCGTTGAGCTACGCGAATCAAGTTTACTCTAAAAGTTATAAATCGATTAGCTTTTTTGGTAGATTTTGTTAAAATTTAATTTTCTAGATAGTTCAATTTATTAGTTATTTATTCTTAATTTTATAGTAATAAGTATTGTATTTTATTTATTTGTGGTATTGGGATCTGATAGGATAGAAAATCGTAATAAGTTATAGTGAATTGTGCCGAGAATCGAGTACAGTGGGTGGTTCCAGTTTGGCGCGTTTCCGATCATCGAGATCCTGAAAGAAAAGTAGCGGTTACGTGAGTCCTAGAGCTCTCGTTTATAGACGAGAACTTGCATGTTAGTTATACTGCTTAGAGTTATTTGATTTTATACAGGTGGCTAAACGGAGTTCAACCAAACCAGCAGTATTATATAATTAATTAAGGGTTTAATGGAATTTCAGGTGGAATAATTTTTGTAACATTCTATTACATTAATTTTAAGATGGACGAATAACTGTTTAGTAGGTGTACTAAAATATTATCCTATAATGAGTCTTTAATCTTGATAACTATACACGAAGACAAAGGAGTAAGATTTTAAGGTGTATTTAAGGTTCATTACACCACGTAATGACTGTTATAATAATTCGGCAATATTTGTATTATTTATTGCCTAATTATTATAAGACTTATATATTTATACAAGGCCAGAAAGATAAATAAAGTGGGTTACTTGTTCAAAGTACTGTGATCAAGTTATCTCTTTGGAGTCGATGAACTAGAGTTTCATTTTCATTAAAACAACAAATCTTAAAGTCACATTATAACCCTTGTACACTTCACAGATAATGATGTACTTTACGAAATATTATACATGTCTATATATCAAGGGAGCTTTGGTAGCTAAGATTATTAGTTTGATCTATAATCTTAGTGAGGTAATGTGTTTTCATTCTTGGTAAACCAATACCAGTTGCTGATGATTCAGGGTGGATACTTAATCTGGTGTTTTACTTTAGGAACTCCCAAAGTATTACTTAATCACTTCGACCACTTGGATGATTCGACTAGAACACATGTGCTTGTGAAAACTAATACAGATGGCTGGGGAGGTGCCCATAGTCTGCTGAAGTTTAGGATACGCTTGAGGCTGTACTCGCCTACCAGATTCTGACTGCTTTGGGGACCCTTGATGGACTCATAGTCTGCTGAACGGAGGAACGCACGAGACAGATGCAATATAGGTATTCATTTAGACTCTCACTGCTTTGAGGCTGCCCCAGGCCTACCGTCCGATTGAATGTGACTGTTAAAAGGGAAAAGTGAATGAGTAAGAAATCCTCTTGATGTTTGACTTCGGAGGCCTTTAACTTGAAATTAATGACTGCAAAAATATTATTGAATTAACTTGAATGAAAACATTTCAAGGTTATGCCAATGGTATCATTTACCCATCCAATTCTCTATGCTGGGAGCTGAACCAATATTTTATATTGTAATTAATTTATATTATAATTACATTCGTCAGCAGGTGTAACTGCCCGAGTGCAATATTGCATATTCATTTGTTATCAATTGTGCTTTAATAGATAGATGACCCAGACAAAATAAAATAATCAGATTTGTCTGAATTGGTCATAATATATTTTGAGAGATGCCATTACACTTTTGATAAATTACTGTTAGTCATTTAGCTGATATGAAAATGTTTGGTGAATAACTCTAATCTTCGTGACAGTATACAAATAGGACTGTCTAAAATACATACATGCGTCACAAGTGAGTACTTCACATCTTGAGTGCTATATTACCATTTAATCGGCGTCGAAATTCTCCTTATAGAATGACAGCCTAGTGAAGGTCGCCTCGTAGGACAGTACTGGAAGGACTCCTGTGTATTTATTGTAAGCTGCTTTAGCACCATCAATATTTTTCACTTGCTTTGACTTTACGTACACACTCTTACCGAACTGGATTATCGGTCTAAATGACTCACATAATCTTTAAAGGATATAATTTTGGGATTGGTTCATCTACAGGTTCCTTTCTTATCCTGAAGGTATAATAAAGTGATTGTGAGGAATCACTTCTTAACCCGAGTGGAAGGTATTTTGGGTTTATTATACCTTTTTATTAAATCTTCATTAATTAAATCCTTCCCAAACTCCATAGTTTTATAATCTATTATGGTATTTATATATTCACTAAACTCTTAGTACATAATCACTAAAATCTCACAAACGCCTTATACATATAATACCTATATTAAATTAGCATGAATCATACTTTTACTTCGTTTCTTAATATCATAAATAACATTACTCACCATATGCATGTATACATGCATATTACATAACTACATATATACATACTTACATATATACTTTACATACACTACACTTGTATCATATTTATTTATACGTATTATATTTATTACACAATACATAGATACGCATCTCTACGTATATATTATATAATCAATCAAATTCTTATTAATAATCTAGTATATTTATAGGTATAGGAAGGTATTTGGAAGTAGACTATTCCGTTCACCCTAGTTTCGTTATAGGTAACTAAAAATAGGCAAGTAGCTTGGTAAATCTAATAGTTAATCACAATCCGTCATTAATACTGGGTATGATATTTCGACTTCTGAAGTTTTAGATGATTTCCTTGTTTAGACAAATTTCCATAGAACTGAGTTATTACAATATTTATATACACAACGTAGGATATCTATCACTAGACATATTATCACAGCCAATCAAAACAAAGGAAATTCTATAATAGATTTCTTTATGATTCTAAGGGCGAAAAATTTTAGAGTATCCATATACTCTCTGCTCTTATATGTATATTTTCTTATATATATCTTTCTGGATCCGTATGGGGTTGAGAGATCACCAGTCTTTTTTATTTATATTGGGAGGGTGTTACAAAGGGTGAATCAAAAAGTTCTTAGAAGTGCATATATATAAAACCTTTTTGGGAGAAGTTCGATATTCAAATTAAATACTGTCAATCACACAATATTTATGCAAACTGTCAGTTGTTATTGTCAGTTCGTTCGCACGTAATAAATTGTTTTGTGCATCGAGTTGCTAAAAACGCAAAATTATAAATAAGAGTGAGTTACGTGCAGTGATGAAACATCTTAGCTTGAAAAAAATATCTACGAAAGAAATTTTTCGGACATTCAGCAGACATTGGGGGATGATTCTGTACATTATTCTACGGACTGGGTGGCTGAATTTAAAGAGGTACATCAAACTGTAAAGATGGCTCGCATTCTGGGCCGCCTTCAACCTCCGTTACGGAAGAAAATGTCAAAAAGGTTGAGAATCTGGTTTTGGAAGACAAAAGAATAACTATAAAACATATAGCTGAAATCCTAAAGATATCTTTTGATGGCGTTCAATGCATTTTAATTGACTTACTGGGGTTCTAAAAAGTGTCGGCAAGATGGGTGCCACGACTGTTAACCGGCGAAAACAAAAAGCGACGTTTGGAAATTTCTAAGCGTAATCTCGAAATATTCCAGCGTGTTTCGGATACTTTTTGCCGTCGCCTTGTCACCATAGATGAAACGTGGGTCCACGATTTCGATACTGTATCTAAGAGACAAAGCATGTCTTGGAAACGACCGTCCTCTCCATACCATTAGGAAATTTCGAGTTGCTCTTACCGCTGGCAAATTTATGGCCTTGGTGTTTTGTGATAGTAAAGCAATTCTTTTTATTGATTACATGCCAAAAGGCCAGACGATTACTGGACCCTATTATGCAAATTAAATTCCGAAAGTGCGTAAAGCGATTAAAGAAACACGTCGTGGAAAACTGTCGTTGGGCGTGTTGTTCCTTCAGGATAACGCCCCCGCTCATCGATCGAAAGTTGCGATCAACGCAATCCGCTGTGCTGGATTTAATCTCCTTGACTACCCACCATATTCTCCGGACTTAGACCCAAGTGATTTTCATTTATTCCCAAAATTAAAGAAGGAACTTCGTGGAACTAAATTTCACGATAAGGACGCGGCTATGGCTGCCGTAGAGGAGTTTTAGAGACTCAAGAAAAACCATTTTTTTCGCAAAAAATAAACGTCAGAAACGCGTTATTCTAAATGCATTGGAGGTAAATTATGTAGAAAAATAAAAAATAAATGCATTTTTTAATATTGATTTCAAGAACTTTTTGATTCACCTAGGTATAATTGGGCCAATCAGCCGAGAGTCATTTATTCCATTTGTATAATTAATAAGAGTTATTTGATCTTTGACAATCAAAATTTGAACGATCAGCTCATTTGTGCTATGTTATTATATTATTTTTCAATCAATAAATAAAGAAACACGCTATTGTTAGTTACATGTTTAATTTCTTTAAGTTTTGGTATGGGCATATAAGTCGTGCACAATTGGGTACACTTAAATAATAGGGATCAAACCCAGTAGTGGGATGCTTATGGGCTGCTATTACTTTTATAATGTATGAATCCAGGACCTTTAGGGTCTTGGAAACTCCAATATATAGAAACCTTTTTGACAATTTAATCTAAATGTGGTATCGAATTTGACTGTCGATTATTTCTAAATAAATTAATAGGAATGTATCTAAGGACAAACCCTGGTCAGTGTAGGTAATGAGGACATAAATGACCGGCCTATTGGAACATACTGCAGCGAAGACCGAATTCTGAGACTATAGAAGTGACTAATGCACTTCCCCATCGCAATCTTTTAAAATATTGTTACATGCCGCCAAAGATAAACGCACAGCTGCCTGTCGTAAGCGCAGTTTATTGTCTTCCCGGATTTAGGAATTCTTTTATGTTTAGAATTTGTAATTAAGAAAAACATGCTATTGTTTTCCTACTTGTTTTATGACCATCATTAGCGTCGAACTAATCCTTATTGTTATTGTTTTCGACTTTGTTGGCCGTTCGCAGGAATAGATGAACAGGTGTGCAAATAACTATTTCTCGGAAACTCAGTACGCGCGGCCGATTTTTTTGTACTATGTAGTTAGTATAAGACAATGCCCGAATGGAGGGGTGGGGCAGTCAAGCGACAACTACGAAACGAGTAAGACGTTTTGGAGTACTCCCGATTTAGCGATATAGACGACGGACTTTACGCGTGTCGAATTGTATCGAATCGTGCAGTGTGAACTGGTTGCATCCAGTTTTATTTGTATTTGTTTTATACGTGTTTGTACAGTTCTAATAAACTCTATAGTAATTCCAACGGCATTTATTTTAATTCGAGTCCTGTAGCTTGTAACAATATTAATAAAAGCGACAGGTGGTAGCTCGCTACTTACGTCACGCGATAAAATAGTAAAAGAAAAGCTCATCTTGGCTGGGCCACAAAGCAGCGGGTTTATTTATTATACTGATCTTAGCAGTGAAAATAAGTACCAATTTAGGTCAATTGAAATTCTATTCATTCCAGTCTTCGTAAATTGCTTATCCCGGATCGAAATGCAATTAACTCCGCTTGTAACAAGCCGAGTGCACAGCAGATGAAATTAATACATGGAATTTATACCTGTCATTTGACGAGCTAAATTAGTGAGCTAAAAAGTACTATTAAACACAAGCAATGTCGGTAATCTTAATTAATAAATGCGAATGTCAATTTAATTATTCTTTTATTACGGTTTGACGCCTTACTATTCAACTTATTACATAATAAATTATGCATACACGTCATCAGGAGTACAGAAAAGAATATAGGCTATCTTTCATGCAGAAAATTATTGTTCCCGATAAAAGAGGAGGTGCATAAAAATTTGAAATTTCATGTCCTACACGCGCACACATATACATATTATATTACTTTAAAATTAGTATGTAGTTAATTCTTAGCCATGGAGTGGAGCACTGTTGACCTGTAATACAGATCTGCACAAATCTACAGTAGGCACCAGTCTCACACCACAGGTACATATGTAGGTATCTATTAATTGTAAATTATTGTACGAGAGATAAAGTTTGTGTTCTATTCTATCCCTAAATTAAGGAACTATGGGTTGCCAGTACAATTTTTTATCGTCTATTTCAATCCTTTCAATATTATTTAGCCTACCCCAGGATATAATATATATCTTTATGACAAATTTTATTAAATCCATTCAGCAGTTGCGAAAAGGAAACAATCAATCAAATTTGAATTATGTATTAACTTTAGAATTTATATATTAACTAGGATATGCCCGCGACTTTGTATACACTTGAAGTAAAATCCCCGCGGGATTTTACACAATGTACCACAGCATTTAAAAAGATTGTAAGCTATCGTTTTAGTGAAAACTGTCGGAATAAGCTAATTTTCATGCACCCGAATAACTACAAACCGCTCCTGGGAATATTTCCGCGGGATTCACGGTATATCATACTTTTATTATATAAAATTTGCTATCGATCATTAAAAAAATCACTTTGGAATTCGTTTTTTTTTATGTTGGCCATTTTAAATAATTCCCAGAAAAAATTCCGCGGGATTCCGAAAAATAGCGCAGATTTTAAGTCTAAGAATTTGCTGTTGATCAGCGAAAACCGCATTGAAATCGGCTCCGTAGTTTTTACGTGATTTCCGAACAAACAACAAGAAATCTAAAAAAATGCAAATATGTTCTCCATCGTTTATACAATCTGTTTCAGTTGGTTTTTTTTTAATAGCTTCAATGTACAGACACGGCATGTTTAGAATTTTATGATATTATAGATAGATTTACAGCTTACTGAACCTGACAAAACGATAAAACCATTACCTTGTTAACCTTTAACATTTTCTTGTAAGAAAACAGTTCGCCGTTTTGACCTTTCCTTTTAATTATACAAGTATCAAAAACATTACATCAATTATTATTTCTATACATCTAACGAATTCCCGAAATAAATACCTTTTAAAAGAAGAGATAATTAAGAAAGAAATGTTTGTAGGGCGAACCATTGTTTTGAAATTATAACTCGACCTACGTATTACGTTTTTGTACCCCAAAGGTATAACGTAAAAATAACAAGGGTTTAATCTACGAAAAATAACAAAAGATAATGTAACGATGTTTTAGAAATGAATTGCTGTAAAATCTGCCTTTTATTTCCTAATCACTGGCATTTACATTGTTTCCAGCAATTTTTTACTTAGATAATCTTTAGAAAATACTTCTATTATTTGGGTTTTGTAACAAATTTGCCATAAATAGAACCGTTATTGATCTTTCATGTCCGACCCGTCTTTATGTCTGAATGTTTATGTCTATTTGTCTGTTGTACTTCGCAGTTACTGTTCTATTATATTTAACAGAATGGTGTATCCTTCACCACGGTGTAAGGAGACCGTGAAAAACATAAAAATTAATAGCTTTCTTAAATCCACTAAAATCTTTCCATCGGGAACCCAATTCTGCTATTACTATCTATTCAAAATCGCCGGACACTATCGTCTTAATTGTAGTTTGCCCAATTCCGG
This sequence comes from Dendrolimus houi, assembly GCA_039645545.1. Taxonomy (NCBI): domain Eukaryota; kingdom Metazoa; phylum Arthropoda; class Insecta; order Lepidoptera; family Lasiocampidae; genus Dendrolimus; species Dendrolimus houi. The sequence goes on from CM077132.1 coordinate 16,131,202, forward strand.
TATTCTGTTAATCATAATGGCGTGCCCGTGTCACGTCACTCTACCGTTATAAATATTTAAAAGCGAAAACTTATGAAATAAATGTTTAAAATTTTTGGTAGCTTTTCAACATTAATTTCTGCTGCGCCATTTCTGCTAATGGTGATACCAATTTTTTTGTACTGTTATTCTGCCGCGACGATATCGAGAAGAAATTATGAATTTAGTAGAATACGAATTTTGGACATTATAGCAATGGAATCGTAGTTTGAATATCTTCACAACGCCAAGACATTGAGATTGCAGAAATGGGCCCCAGGTGGGTCCTCTGTACGTACGTACGTACCTCTGTACACCATAGTAAAACCGTGGGTTTTTATTTCTGTATACCTACACACTGCAAAGACCTGAAGTATCGGTAGTCAGATTTGAAAAAAATGTAAAGATGATACTCTATGACTTTTTTATGTCAGTTGATGGCGACATATTATCTCGCATACAAAAACAGACGGGCGAATATAAAAAAGATCATAAAGGATTCGATTTTGTGAAAATCTCTATGGAACACTAACATAACCTAATTAAACACAAAAAACATAACCTAAATTTCTACAACAATTCTTTTACCGCCAAGGCTGTAAAGTATAAAGCTTTGGAACTCGCTGCCAATTGCTATATTTAAAACGATGATCAGAAAATATTACCTGTCCTTAGAATATGATTAGCGATAAGACCGCCCTTTGTGCATAATGACTCATAGTTTTAGTCTGTAAGTTCTTTTTTTGTTTTGGTGCACAATAAAGAGTTATTAATTGATAACCTAATTAATTAACGCTTATTAGTTTGTGTTGTGTTATATTTATAAACCAAGTAAAACTAAGTCTAGGTCATCGAAGTCAATGGGTAAGGTTCCTAGAAGGCTCGCTGAGCTACCGCGCTGGATCGTCATATTGATGCCTTGTCCAGGATAGGAGCCATTCATTGGGACTTATAAAAGAAACTTATAATGACCATATTTAAATGATCTTTAAAAAATGAGAATTAATTCTTGTACCTTTGAAACAATAAATACAATCTGAAGTTGTTGTACAAACAAAAAATAGTGTAACATGAAATAAAATAATATTTTCATAAGTTTTCGCGAGAAGTATACATAATAAAACTACGTTTTAACGATTTTAACCGCGATAATTTGTTTGATTCTTACATCATAGATGACAAATATGTCAAGTGTCAATGAGTGTTAAAGTTTTTATTTAGCCTACCGCAAACTTGTTCATTTTAATTATTTAGTTTTAATTTAGTTTTTGGTTACTATTTATTCTATGGGAGCCTAATCTAATTTACTACCGCTTTACAACATATTGTGGCTTGAAGAGAAGAAGCGGCACAGAAACCTCTTCAGCAACATGCCTAGCTATAATAATTTTATATAATATTAAAATGGAAGAGAGGTAAAATAAAAACAAATTGTCAATCAAGTTAGTTTGTGTTACGGTGCGCGCAGAAAGACAGTCACAGTGTCTTGAGGTCTAGCAGTTGGTTTTTGCTGGGCTTGGGTCTTCATAGTTTTAATGATCGAATCCCAAACGGGTGGTACTTGCTAACCATCTATCATATCATTATATATCATTCTATCCGTGCAGGAACGGAGAAAGAATTTCCTGCGGCCGGGCGTTCTGTCGTTGGAGGCGACAAAACAACCTACAGCCAGGTGGTAGGGCATTTGCTCGACCGGATGGCTACCACCCCTGGTCTAAAGTATGTCGCCATAACAACCTTGAGTTGTGTTCCGGCATTAGTGACCAGGTTCCAGACTCCCTTAAGAGAGCAGCAGAGCATTTGTAGCACCTTTGGTGTTGCAAATGTCCATAGGCGATGGTAACCGCTTTTCATTAAGTGGGCCGTCTGCCTGTCTGCTGAACCCCTGCAATAAAAAATAAATCTTTTCTATTGTAAATTTGAAACGTCGGAGTAATAAAAATCAAATAAATTACCGCGCTTAAAATTGTTAAAACGTAGTTTTATTATTATTAAATAAAATGTTTTGCTCGCTAGAATATCAATTAATTCTTATTGTTCCTTTGCTCTCGACTCTTGGTATTAGAAGCTGAGATTCCTCGAACAAATGCGAAGAGCAGCTTGATTAATGATTTATGCTTCACAGACAACTTGAGCTGTGATCAAAGGGCGTTTTATTTAGCCTCGTTGCTTTGTAGTCACGAAATGTTGTTACACGGATTCATGATATAAATTATGATATTATGCGTAGTCAGCTCATTTATGTTAGCTTCAAGATGTATCTTTGTTTAAGCTGACATAAATAATAGTTATTTATGATACTAGTGCGATAAGATGGTTTTTACATACGAGTAGACAAATGTACTTACTATAAGTCACGAGTTGTAAAAACCAATTTTGCGCACGGGTGTCATTCAACATTTTAACACATTTGCTAGAAAACAGTACAATAAGTAATGAACCTAAATATCAATCAGAAAGTCGCAACAGTTTTGGACGTTTCTGATATGAAAATGGCGCGCATTTGCAAAATGGCGTGGAGAAACTTGGAACTACATCTTTCGTCTCTTTTTCTGTATAGTATTAAAGGGAAACAAATGTATTAATCAAAAGCGCTTCCAGAGAGGTTCAATCATTCAGCTTATTTATTCTCGTAATGTGAAACTTCTTGGTGGAAGTATTTTATAATTTTTAGCTATTTTCCGCACTGCGTGCGGTAAAATACGCACTTAGGTGAGTGTATTTACCTATTACCTATACCTATTTTAACACACGTTCCGTTGTATGATGCGTAATTTTAAAGTTTCGAACAGTATATACAGGCTTCGTTAATGCGTCTTTTGAGCAAATGTGTTGAAAAGAAGGGTATTTTAACAAATCCTGGTTGATAATCTTTATTATTATATTAACATTTACACATTATAAAACAAAGTCGCTTTTCGCAACTGTCTGTATATCCGCTAACACTCCTTAATTTTTAAGCGGTTTTCACCATCACTTAGATAATTTCTCTTTGAAGGTTTATGTATATAAAAAACCTAGTTAACTTTTATGTAAGTAAAATAGAGCTAATTTCCTGGGTTTTGTCCCATGGCCACGCCGCGGTCTAAACTATAGTTAAAGTTAAAGTACTATAAAGAATAACAAAGTCTTTAGTTACAAAAAACCAATACTTACCAATACCCACCCGCGTTCGAGCAGTCTGCTGCTGTTTCAAGTATCAAGAGGCTTTTGGTCTATCTTATTGTTACGAACTGATGACAAGCGTTTAGAGTCGTAGTAGTATTCAACCAATTTTAGACTATTTTTTATAATAATACCGCACCTAATACTACCACTGCTAACTTATTAGGTAAATGTATGTCCAGTAGTAGACAATGGTTGACTGACGACGAGCACTATATATTTTATAATTGTATACGCCAACCATTGTATGAAATAATACTCTATAAGGTGGAAAAGTCATGCGGTCGTTTGACATTTCGTATACTCGTAACCTTTTTCTAATTTGTTTTATTACAAAATTTACAGCTCTTAATTTTGCATGTTATAAGACACATTTTATTTGCAGATCGCATACAGTTGCTAGTTAAACATAAATCAAATATGTTTTTGAATTATATGATTTCCATAGATGTTAGTATCGCGCGTATAATGCAGCTTTATTCGCACTTTACTCATACCACGGTAGGATTATCTGAAAGGCGTAAATACAAGAAGCAATTAATATGATACTGTATCACGTACTAGCGATCGAGTACAGTTGTGCACAACAACTATATCCTATGATCAAGTAAAGGGTACATTCAGGTACAATATCGGAAGCGGCCAGCCGTGTTAGGAGATCAAAGCCGGTGAGCGTTTGATGTGCGGCTGAGCGCAACCTCGTCGGGCAGAGGTCGGCAAACATGCCTGGTATATGATCTGATTATATGTATTTCTCTATACATGACTATTTATTACAAAATATATAATGATTTACGTAACCTATTTACGGTGCCAAGAATTGGACACAACGGGGCTGGTCTGTGAATGAACTTAAAGTTCTTCAGCCGCCTTCGAGCAAGCTATTTTGGGAGTTTCTCTCGGGGACAAAATCCAAAATGAGGATATAAGTATATATATATATATATATATATATGGTACTCAATTATTTAATTAAGATATTATAAAATAAATTATAATTTATGTTAAGGATTAAATAAAAACTAAACTAAATTATAAATAAGTATATATACAAATTAAAATTAAATTATAAAATCTAGTGCCAGACCGCTGTCAGTTGGAAACGTGCCCAAAAGACTGGCCACATTACCTTGCTGTATCGCAACGCTAATGCGTTGTCCGAGGTACAGACTAGTCTTTTGGTCACGTGAGACGTCTAACAGGCCTTTTGCTATGTCTCTTATATATATATATATATATATATATATATATATATATATATATATATATATATATATATATATATATATATATATATATATATATAAGGACCCAGATTACCGACATCGTAAAACTTCCAAGTTAAAGTGGCAATATCGCAAGACCGATAGCCGATGGAGCAAACGAATCCTGAAATGGAGATCGCTTCTTGAAAAACGTAGCGTAGGACATTAATTCACCGTCGCCGGTAGGGGTTGGATGAAAAAAGTGGAGGACTGAGATATTTGGCGCAAACTCTTACGTCCAGCAGTGGGTTGTGATTGACTGACGATGAATCTAATTTATAAGGTGACTTATAAATTACTTAGGTCACATAACCTAACATAGACATGTAGAGATTTGGAAATCCCCATTTTAGGAGAAAATAGCATACCATACCAGCCACGTTTATAATATATATTACAAATCGTCGTCATCGTCAGCCAATCACAGTCCATTGCTGGATGTATGTCTCCCCCAATCGACGCTGAGGAGTGAGGGGTTTACGACCAACATGTTGCGGACCCAATCGTCATCCTCACCTGTATGCAGTACCCCCTGTAGTCAGCGAACGAGGCTCTGGCGACCGGTCGATGGTGGTGTAACCATCGCAAGAAAGCCGGCCTATATATGAACCCCGTAGTCGGAAACGAGCAACGTCTCTGATGCAAATAAGCCGGTATTATGGTTACCAACCTGCGTGTCAAGCGTGGTAATTATGGTATTTATCCCCCATATTATAACTAAATATTCTTAAAGGTGAATAGTAATTCTTATATATTTATTTCACTGATTGAAATTGCAAAACGATTTTGTTAATAACGAGATACGCAGTTTCGTACACACTCCATCGCAAGAGTCCTCGAATTCATTTAAAAAGACTAAACGAATTCTAGGACTGTTGAGACGTATGCTCACATTCGTGTCACTTTAAACGTTTGTCAAACCTTGTTCCGAACATCAATTACCTTCTCAAGAGACTTGAAGGTAGAGAAAGGTATCCTTGATAGCCCTTCTTTTGTTTTAAATCGTGCCAAATCTACAATCTACTTTTCCACGTCGTAAAAATGCTGGAATGAGCTCTAAATTTTCTTTAAAACTCGAAACCTTGTTAACAATTCTCTTTGTAATTGACAAAGGGATATTGAAGTGTATACTTTTTTATTGAATTAACTTGATATGTTGCTTATTGGTGATGTTGGGATTTCTCTTCTGTTTGAATGAGGAGTTGGCTTATTATGAGTGAAGCGTAGGAAGTCTTCAATGAAGCACCTTTTGCTCTGATAATGCGTGTATTTCAATTTTAAACTAAACTAACTACTACTACTACTACTAACTAAAAACTAAAAATTACTGTAAAATAATAATTTTTAGTTGCGCGTACAATAATTCGGTTTGCTCCGTAGTGGATTTTCGAATATTGGAGGTTGGCCGTAGACAAAGAGTGATTGTCATAAGCAATTTTGATATCGCGTGTACACACCGGCGCGAGCGTACTGATTTCATGCTCGGCTGGACCGGTGTGTACCTTCCTTTCGTAAATCGTGCGGCTACAATGAGTAAAATAATTAAAGTAAATATGTTATGTTAGTAATATAAAGTATATAAAGAAATACGTTGCTTGCGCCGCCAAATAAGTATATACTTTTTTTGCTATTATATAACTTTTTTAATATTATATAAAATTATTAGAGCTAAGAAAGTTTGCTGAAGACTTTCTTGCGCTGCTTCTTCTCTTCAAGCCATAACATGTTGCGAAGCGGTGGTAAATTAGATTAGGCTCCCATAGAGTAAATAATAACCATAAACAAAATTAAAACTAAATAATTAAAATGAACAAGTTGGCGGTAGGCTTAAATAAAACTTTAACAATACTACTCGTTGACACTTGACATCTATGTCTTGCGTGATCATGGCCAATGAAGAGTGGCCGAAACGTCGGAATAATAAAAATCAAATAAATTACCGCACTTAAAACCGTTAAAACGTAGTTTTATTATGTATACAAGTCGCGAAAACTTAAGACAATATTATATACTTTTAGTTTTTTACCTATAATAACAATGACCTACTTGTTAAGTTTCTTGTATACTAACATATTATTAATGCAACTGTGATATAAATAAATTATTATTACCTTATTATTATTATGAGTAAGTGTCGAATCTACAGAACCCGTAAACACGCTTATATGCACTGGACCGATTTTTCAAATATTGCTGGTTAGCACTGTTTATGTTTTTCATAACCATTTTATAAAGTGGAAGACATTATTAACACAGGGTTTTTCAAAAAAGGTGTCATAGAACTCCTTCGTGCTGGCATGGCGTACTACCATGGCAACACCACTGCTATTGTAAATAACCAGTTTTTGGCGGGAACTGAAAGGAGATGATGTGCTGTGCAGTTTTATTTTCTAAAAATGTGTAAAATTACTCTAAAATGAACAATAGTTGTAGGATATTGATAGTTTTTGAGTAGTAATTATGTGTTTTGTGAGAAATGTGAACTGTATAGTCAAATGTGGCCTTTTGAGTTGTCACAAGAACTCCGTTGAATGGCACCAGCTGATAACCTACAGTTCAGCTGTGCTACACATAACATAAGTTCATTTTAAACATGTTTCCGACTGAAAGACATAGATTCTATGGTCATGAATAAATTAATAATAAAAAAAAGTGTAAATAACCATTCTCCTAATATATTAGTGTACTTTATAATAACCACTTTCTGGTGAACCGTACACCTATCAATTGTATTTCTCCAAGTAATTTTTTTAAATATAGTAGTTTTCTTACATATGTACAACAGTTATTTAGTTCTTCAGTAATTTAGCGTACTCCCTATGTTTATTTCTTATACGTGCTTGTGATATCAATAAGCGCGATATCACAGTCAATGCACCCTGGGATACTTTATATAATAAACCTTATTCATATAGCTTTCTATGCAAAAAAGAGCTAGTCAACATCCTACGCCACAAAGGATAATAGCAACGTATGGGGAAGATCGGGCGCCAGGCAGTCGCGCCTTGAGGGCGGCGGTTCAGTCCTATCAAAGAACAAGGAAAATTAGTGATTTTATATAATTTGACATTGATGTCTATATATGCTATAATAAACCAGAAAATGGTTCCAGTTTACATATTGTTTCTTTTTAAACAACTGTGCGGACTTTAGTTCCGTACCCTTTTTTGTAATTTAATTTAGAAAAAGCTAAGAAATTATACACGCTTATTTGTTATTTTTCTTATTATGTGTGACATTTATTGAATGTATGTTTGTGTTGTGGTGTACCTTAAGAATAACCTATTATATTAATTTATTCTAATTTTAATACTAAACTTATACTAATGTAGAGTGTATCTGATACATGCTGGTGTTGTGAGGAAGTGCACGTGCAGTGTGTGCCTTAGGTCTATACGTATATATTATATATTAACCTAACTAGTGCCATGTGTGTTGTTTTTTCGTTTGTGTCTGGGTTTTTAATTTTTAGACTCTTTTTGTGTCTTGGTATGTTTGTGAAGTGTGCGTGTAATGCAATCTAGAAGTAGTGAGCGTGGGTATGGGTATGTGTATAAGTTTTATTGTTGGTTACATATAGTTTAAAAATTTGGAAAAATCAGGGGGACAAATTTGGACCAGCAGATTCCGAAAATGCAACTTTTTAGAATTTTCATTTGTCTATCTGTTAGATCATCACGTGAAAATCATATATAATAAGCCAAACTCGACACAGCTTTATATCATTTACATTTAGGATTATTTTTATCCCGATAAAGGACTTCGTTTCCGTGAAATAGACGTGTGTAGTGAAAAAGTTGGCCATGTGGTCGCGTTTTTTTGATGCCGCCGGTTGTAATTCACTAACAAATAACGTCGTCGTCATGGTAACGGAAACGAAGTTTTTCTGGCATATGCTAGTTTCCTTTTAAAAAGATAAATAATTTATGCCATATTAATATTTACATGGTAGGAATCTTATTATTTTGGGTAAAATCTTACTTTTGAACTGACTCTTTGGACAAAAAAAAATATGTTTCAAATATTGGAATCTGCTGGTCAAAATTACATTGCGTGATTACACTGGTCAGCAAACAAATCGTCTTTTAAATAAAAATCCGATAAGTATACGGAATTTAACATGCTGAATGATGAATGAATGACAATGAATGCTAAGATCTGCTTTTAGTTTCTTACTAGCGCGTATATTTGTTCAAATTTTTGCTCCTAGCTCAATATTTTTTGTGCAAAACGTTTTTTCATCTTATCAAGTTCCAAAATACGATCATGTCAGTAGATTTCATTTTCTTTTCCGCAAATCTTTAAGCAATATCTCATGAATGTGTTGAAATATTCTAGCAAGATATATTACGTACTAGCTGACCCGGCAAACTTCGTACCGCCTCAGAATCAATAAATAAAAAAGCTGTGCGGGCGCGATGCGATGGCCGGGAGAAGGCAAAGAGACGTGGAAGAAGAAGCAAGGAAGGACTTACCTCGCCACCAGTCCGCCGCCACACTGCACTCGTCCCCCGGGGGTTCACACACTCACTAGGATTAATTATGGTTTAACATGCATTCATTTCAGTTCCAAAAGTTTAGTTTTCTTTATTGTGTTCCAACCATTTATTTTTATGTATATTTATATATATTGCGGTGACAGCAGTGACACTAACTCGTCTTGTATTGCGCATTCTTCATTTAAAAGTTTATTCTTTTCTTGATGGCGAGTATGGGGAGGAAGAATTTATAAGGTGTTCCTCGGCGCAACCAAGCTGAATGATAATTGGAGAATGTTTCAGCTAAACTTCACTTTTAAATTTAATTTGATTTTAATTTGAATAGTAAATTAACTCCATAATTTTAAAAAATGTTTGGGTATTTTTCAGAGGCGTCCTCATTCCTTAAATCAATCTCCTTCAAACAGCCTGAAGAAGGCTCAGTATAGTGTAGTTCTATAGTTAGATATAAAAATGTATACTAGAAACAAAACGTTTTGTAATTGTGAAATGCATTTTACTGGAGATTATTTTTCACGTTATTGATCATTGCAACTTAAGAACCAATAATATACTCTGTGACTAAAAGTGTTCTTAAAATTTTAAAACATCACAAATAATATAAGGAGGCCGTCGTTAACACAGCCTTTAAAAGACAAGATTTTAATTGTAGATTGTCTTTCAGTGTAAAGAAAGACTAAGTGTAATAAATAATTGAAAACATTTACATGAGAACTTAGAACTCTGTGACTGTAGGATTCTATACTCATACATTCGATATATTTTGATTGTCGCTCTAGACTATTGAGATTCATATCACGTCGTCTACCGTGTACCGATGAGCGCTGGAAGTCCCGGATGTCGGTTCTGGACGTGACGTCTAAAGTTCAAAGATAATGTATACGTAACATAAAATATAACAATTATTATTATTATTTCATCTTTACATAAAAAGTCGCTTTCTGTGTCTGTCTCTGTCTGTCTATATATCCGCTAACTTCTCCTAAACCACGCAACGGATTATTATGCGGTTTTCGCCATCAGTTATTCAAGGAAGGCTTATATAGACACTAGCCTTTGCCCACGACTTCGTACACGATATATAAACACCTAATTAAGTTTTTAAGTAAGTAAAATAGAGCTAGTTACTAGACCCGCGGATTGACCCGCGGAAAACTCTGGTAATATTAGGTTGGGGAAAAAGTTTCTTCACATTTTATATAAAAATTCAAAAGGTTTTTTTATAAAGTTTATTTAGATTTGACTAAAGTATGTAGGTGCCATTTTGTTGGATAACTTTTTGCCATCTTGGAGGTAGGGACGTGATCCCATTGCTATAAAAATTTTTTGGCTTCTGATCAAATAAACTGCGACAAGTGGTTTTGGCAATCCTCTCGTGATGTTAACCTGACACGGCCTAAAGAATTCTGCAGAGACCGAAACAGGTGAAAATCTGAAGGTACAAGGTCAGGACTATACGGCGGATGCATTAACACCTCCCAGCCAAACTCTCGTAATTTTTGCTGAGTGGTTAAAGATGTGTGAGGTCTAGCGTTATCATGGTGAAAAATCACACGGCCGCTTTCTCTCAACTTTTTGCTTTAATCTCATTAGTTGTTCGCAGTACAGTTCAGAATCGAAAGTCCTGCCTGGCGGTAACAGCTCATAATGAATAATGCTCTTCCAATCCCACCATACATACAGCATCACCTTGTTGCGAGTTAACCCGGGTTTGGCCACAGTCTGTGAAGCCTGACCGGCCTTTGACCACGATCTTTTTCGCACGGTCTTCTCGTACGTGATCCACTATTCATCGCCAGTTATCAGCTTCTTCAAAAATGGTTCGGTTTCATTACGTCGTAATAAAGAATCACAGATGAGTACACGGTTCATTAGGTTTCTTCCAGTGAGCTCATGAGGCACCTAAATATCGAGCTTTTTTGTGTACCCAGCTTTTTTCAAATGCGCCAAAACCGTTTTATGGTCAATTCCCAGTTCTCCAGCTACATCGTAACTACTAATATGCCAATCTTTCCGGATTGAAAACGCTTAAACCAAATTTGCACTACTATCGAATATCTTCATTAGATTCACTCATTTCAACAATAAGAAAAACTAATGAAAATCACACATTTTCCTAATTTGAATTTGGAATTGTCTTCTTTAAAATTAAAACTTTTTAATGATACCAAAACAAGCCAGATACAAATGTATAGCCAAAGAGATCTTATTACAAGTTCATACATATTATATGCGAAAAGACTTTTTCCCCAACCTATTATATAATATAGGTGGTAATAATAATAATCGTTATATTAATACGTGAAGCGAAAACTTTGTACCCCTTTTTACGAAAATTGCGCGGACCGAGGAGTATGAAATATCGCACACTTAGGTTTAGTTTATATAGAGAAGGAGTGCAGAATGCTACTGTTTGTTTTTTTAAATAATACATAAAAAATACATTAAATCAATCAAAAAACATTACACACACTACCATGTATTTGACACACACACGCATATATACTCTTTTGTTTATTGTTAAAGTCAAATTAACAGTGTAGCCTTGGCGACATCTGTGATTATAGAAGTATAGTCTTTGACAACAGAACCTTAATAATGTTCAAATCTATAATTTAATTTTTAATTATGGTCGAATTTCGACCGCTGGGCGACGTCTAGTACCTATTTATTACACAAATAATTACATGTTGCACATAAAATTACTTACAATATATTTACGGTAGGTACCTACGTATTATGTACACGATTTGAGATTGTGAGTTGACAATTTGCTCCCAAACTAGAACAGGCCTGTATTTTGGGACTCGCATTCGGCTAATACATTTTCTCAAAAAATGTTATATCTATACACTGTGGTTGGGCGAGCTGAACAATTACATGTATTTATTAACTACCTAGATAAAACACAGAATATACATATATGTACCTATTAAATAGTGAAATTCGAATAACTAAGTAAATATCCAAGAGAAAATTTCTTTCTTCTTCAAGTTAGATATTCATTTATTATCATGAAATTTGGTTACAGATACAATTATTCCTATGTCCGTAACATCATTCGTGCGGAATTTGGACTTTATATAAATAATATCTTCTGAACCCTGCAAGTTACGGTAATTTACGTCGAGGCGTTTTGGAACCTTTGTTTTAAAATTACAGACAGACATTTAAATTTTATTTATTAGAATTACGTACTGTTATATCGGCGACTCCGGAGAGCGTTTAAAAGAACGTGTCCCGATAGTACACTATTTATTTAAATAAATTTAGAATTTACACTTTTGGACAAAACTTTTGTAGAGGTGAACTGTCTATCGGTTGATTCGGTTGGTGAGACCTGCTGGGCAAAACAGGATGGAAACATAATCCTTGGATATGGTTTCTCTATTTTTTTTGTTATTTTCCTTCAACAGACGGCTACGTATAATTGCGGTAGTAGGTATGAATATAGGACACTTTTGCAAAGAATTATTTCATCGGAAGACCCGAGATATGCGAAAATAAGATACAGAAACCCAGCATTATTTATAGCCGGTTCCTGTATCGTACCAACCGTTCATTTGCCTTACTATCGGTTAAAATTTGACATAAGCTCCATAAGAAGGAAAGAAAGAAAGAAAACTTTATTTGAAGAAATAGCGACGTAATTAAATTTTTTATACATTATTATACACAGAGCGTATTTTGAGAATTTGTACGCCGCATTTTCAGCAAACAAGATTTGCACTCAGCATATGGCTGTGCCGGAATCATATCCGACACAACGATTATTTTCAGTGCAAACATTCCTTTTGGCGTACGACCAAAACGATCCAATTTCGTTAATTAAATAATAACAATAATTAGTAAAACTAATTCTACTTATGTAATATTTAATTAGTAAAACAAATAAATAAATTTGAATAAAACCAACAGTAAATACGTTACTTCAAAATTAAAATAAATACTCGAATAACAACTTGTATCGAATCATTAATTCGAATACAATTCGCCAGAGTGCTTGCCGAGTATTACCACATTCAGTGTGACACATCACTGACATACAAGTAATGTCAAAATTCAAACGATGGTAAGGCAACTACATAAATAGTGAGATATAGGAGCCGGCTATTAGTCGAAAATCTACTTAAACAGTACGTATATATACGCTGTACGGAGTATAGCAGTTAGTTATTTTACAACATGTTAATCTTCTGTTTATCATGATAATGTTCTGTGTTTGTCCCAAAATGAATTAAGTATTCTATTCTTACAAGACTATAGGATTTCAAACGAGAATAATTTGAAAATCCTCGGTTTCAACGTCTAATGTAAGGGACACTAGCTTTGAATATTCAACAAAGAATAACTCGGATGGAAAATATAACTTTTATTCCAGCGAGGCCAAAGTTAAGATTGATGTACGAAAACAACTTTTGTTGTTCGATAAAAGTTAAAATTAAATAACATTTTTTCACCGTAACTCAAAAAAATGCCCCTAAAAGTTATAATATTAAATCCACTCAGAAAAATAAACATAAGTTTTGTTTTTCTGTGTGGACTTAGAACATACTTTATTGTACAAAAAATGCTACAGAAAATCAAGAACAAATACAATCTGCGATCTTGTTGCCCATGGGAGATTTCTTCCATATAACCTTTGAATGGAGTACAGTTTAGTTTGAATATAGAATATTTTTTAATATGGCTTTGTAGGTTACAGTAATTTTTGTCGGAAATTACTGAGCCTATACTGATGAAAAGAGGGAATATCATGACATATGTCGTAATTTTCAGTGTCGTAAATAGCCTTTTCTGCGCCCTATGCGAGCTTCTATAACTGCGCCCTTGTTTTTTTTAGATATTATAGATAGCTAGAGCAGTGCTATGTATAGGCCTACTTTATTTCATTCAGGGTGATAAAATAACGCATAAGGACCTTGGTGTTGGTGGACCAATTATCTAATATTTTGGAAGAAAAATCAATTTTATTTAAGTTTTTAAAGTTTAAAATTTAACAGACGTTTTTGATGATACTGGCATGTAGGTACGTATTTGTTGGAGTCGAGCACTAGGGGCGCAGCGGGAACTTATCAGGAGCATACCGAAAAAATAATAATCCTGCCTGGTCTGGTCATTCTTGCGCCCCTGAGAGTCTACGCCCTGTGCCTGAGCACCGGTGGCACCGCCCTATTTACGGCACTCGTAATTTTACCACATTTTTGCGCTTATACATATGAGTAAAGTAGAAAATTTAACTTTTAAGTAGGTAATAGTTAATTTCAAATATTTGAAACGCAACATGCGTTTCAAATAAAAAAACATATTTAAGTGAATAAATAGTTAACTCACTCTCACTCACTCACTTTCAGCATTGTTAAGAGGTCATATGTCTATCTATAGGTTAGAAATTTGCGAAAAATTATAAAGGTAAAATTTCAAAAATACTTTTAAAGATAATTGATTTGATTGAGACGCATTGATTAATTTTTGAAGATATAAATAAGCTGTTATTATTTAAATACTCCTAGGGTTTAATTTTAGCTATGGGTAAGAATAGCGGACGTTTTCACCTCAGAGAGGACACAGCAGAGCTTATCACTCACTATACGTTAAATGAAATGGACTAGTAGGATTATTGTAAAACAAATGTTCATTTCTCATATTCTGAAAGTACGTTTGGAGTTGCCTAATCACAGGCATGTAAACAGTACTTTTCGTCCCTGGGAAGCGATCTTCCCTACTGTCAAAACATTTAGGAAACTATGCGAACCATAGACAATACATGCGACTCATGAGCCAATATTTTTACAGCCGTTGTTAAATCGCGGCATAAATTATAATAAAAAAATATCAACACTTTTGTAACATCATTTTATTTCATATACTTATAAATTACTTTTCACTAAATTATTATTTATTTTATATAAATTTGAGCTAAATATTTACTCTCATCAGTGACAAAAAAAACACTGGCTGGTAGAATGCCACACAAAAATGAAAACGTGACGTTTCATATGTGACGTACTAAAAAATACGTGATGATGTTTTATCAGATTTAGGTATGGATTTAAAGCCTGATTTTATTAGAGAAATAGTTGTTTGCATAACCAATAAGTTTTTATTTACTTTCCTCATATTCGAAATGAAAAGCAGAATGTTAACCTCGAGTGAAAGGCCTATTTCGGCACTCGAATTATTAACGCCCTCGCCACGCTCGTCCGCGAAGCTATCTCGAACCTAAATATGTAACTTTCACCTCTCATGTAACAATCTACTATTAAATGACGAACGCAAAAGACGTTACTGAATCACATTCCCTGAACTACATAGACCAATACTATTACGTCACTATTATGATGCAGAATTGCAGAAATTGTGGATCGCCCGGGGAATTAATCGTAGTACTCCAAGATCCCAGTCACCCCAGACTTACGTGATTTTCGGAAAGATGAAATTTTTAGGATCGGTAGTTTAACGTAAACTTAGAAAGGAAAAGATACTCGCTAAGCTGAAACCGGGGCCGTTTTACAGGTAACAGGTATCAAAGGTGGAAAAAACCATGCCAACTTACGTCAAAGTAGGAAGGCTAGTTTTTACATATGTCATATATGATATTGTTATAAGCAAAGATATACAGTTGCCAGACACTTCATGTGGGCCAAAACTTTTGACAGACACTTTAAAAAAGAATGTGGGAGCTTCCGTCATTTCAGGAAGGCTGAATTTTATATATATTGTCAAGTATAATATTTTAAAATATTTTCTAATGAGCCAGACAAATCTGACGGGCCAAATATCCTCCCAGACTCGTTAAGAGTTCCATTGCGCGAGGAAGCGCGAGAGCATTATTCAAGTCAATTCAATTTTATATCTGACGCGTGAATATATTTAAATTTTATATATATTATATATATTCACGCGTCAGAGTGCATCTCACTTGTACTTATACGCTTGAATAATGCTCTGATGCTCTCGCGCTTCGTCAGACAGCGGAACCCTTAATGAGTCTGGGAAGATGTTTGGCCCCTCAGATTTGTCTGGCTCATTGGAAAATATTTTAAAATATTATACTTGATAATATATATAAAATTCAGCCTTCCTAAAATGACGTAAGTTCCCATTTTTTTTTAAGTGTTTGTCAAAAGTTATGGCCCACAGGAAGTATCTGGCAACTGTATATCTTTGTTTATAACAATATCATATATAACATATGTAAAAAGCAGCCTTGCTACACTGACGTAAGTTAGCATGGTTTTTTTCCACCTTAGATACCTGTTACTTGTAAAACGGCCCCGCTTTCAGCTTAGCGAGTATCCATTCCTTTCTAAGTTTATGTTAAACTATAGATCCAAAAAATTTCATCTTTCCTAAAATCACGTATGTCTGGGGTGACTGGGATCTCAGTCTATAGATGGAGAGCGACATTGGAGTGGGGTTCGATTGCCGCATTTATCCGATAAAAGGAATTGTAGAATATTGTTAAGATGCTTTTTTAAAACAGTTTGAAAGTGCCACATAGCTCTCTAAACTCTTACATTAAGAGCGCAAGCGGATCAACGATGTTAACAAAAAAAAACTGAGCGTTTAATTAGGCGAATGTAATTCACTACTGTAGAATAGACTATGTAACTGTAGAATACAGCATCACGTAGATCGAACGTCGCCGGCATTGCTTCTTACCAAATTATTTACACCATGCACGCAGAGAGTAATAAAAACTAACAGTTTAAATCGTCTCAAGCTAACCACGTGCGTTAGCGTTTTGATAAATGCAGTACATTGCGATAGTTTCTTTGATAAAAATAAAACTATACTATAAATGAATTTACGAAAAAGAAAGAAATACCCTATAAACTATAATCGGTCCAATCCGAGCAGACCGCTGTCGCTGGCCAGTGTGCCTGGCTGGCAGCATTACCTCGCTGAAAACATACAATAATCCTTTGAGCGAGGTAAGCCCCAGCGTTTCGGTCGCCCGTGGCCTCGACTAGACGTTTTTTAAGGTTTTTAAAACGTCTGTGGGCACTTGACCCTCACATTCCCAACGACTCCACCCAAAACGGGTCAAATATGTACCCAGTGCCAAGGTTCACATATTTTCGTCGTTTGCGAAATTCGGCAGAAGTGGTAGCGCAGCCGGCCCCAGCTTCGGACTCCTAGAGATGAGAAGACGCTAGTGTGTCAATACTAGCGCCTTGCAACTTACAGTAGATTACTTATATAGCAGAATATACTCTAAGTAGGTATAAAGTAATATTTTAATTGTGAAAGTAACTTTATTTGTTTCCTACGCTTGTACAACAAAAATACTAAAGCATTATAATTTTGATAAAATTTGGTATTAACCGGAATTGCATACATTAATTATAATTAATACATATCAACCAACATCGTGTGATAGGGTGACCATGTATCATACGAATAAGAATCACCCAGTAAACAAAAGTATATATATATAATATCTAAAAAGTTCCTAATATTATGAGTGTTACGGACTCTTTTATTGTAAGTGACGTAGGTATTAAGAGAATAATTATAGATCCAAATAAATGTCTGTTATATGGAGACGTGCTTATTATTTCTTTAAAAGATTAATGTATTTGAAAGCGCGAATAATACCCCAACATAGTGGCGACCGTGACAGGAGAATAGACGGCGTCATTCAAAATATTTCAAAAATATTACATTTTTATGTTATAGAGAAACCCTGTCATCTGTTTAAAAATAAAACTGCGCAGTAAAATATCACTCTTCAAGTTTCGGTAGCTATAATTATATTTTTAGACGTCACATTTTATCAAATTAATAACTTTTATATTATTGTAATTGAAATATCAGCCTTTATAGAAATAGAAGAAATATTCACCAGATTGTTTCAAAATTAATTACGTTAAAAAATTTTATAGTGAAGAAAAATTCAAATACAGATCAATTAATTGGTTTTTCGAGAAGGTTTCAAAGAAAACCGTTTAGATTCCAATTATTAACTTTCCTTTTGAATAAGGGCTTATAACAAATGCAAAATAAATACTTCTCTTATTTTTACGTAGAGTATTTATTTAGAAATTTCGTAAAATATTTGAATAGGGGGTCATATTCGTTTCAACTTTGAACGTTGAAGAATTATTTAATACTAGGTGTGGTCGCCACTTCTTTCGCTTTTTACTTGGACTTTATATTCGTATCTTCTGAACCATGAAAGATATCGAAATTAAAATTTAAGATAAAATTTCTATTTTAATGCCTATCATCTATAATATTATAAAATTCTAAATATGTCATGTCTGTGACAATGACATCATCCTGCGGGCTCTTGTCAGCGTCGGCGTACCGACCGTATTAGAACCGAATGGCTTGGTACGCGACGATGGCAAGAAGCCGGATGGTATGTTACTTATTCCTTTCAAGATGGGACAGCCGCTTGTTTAGAACGCGACATGTGTAGACACTCTAGCGCAGTCACATCTTTGATTGACTGAGTAAGAGGCTGGCAACGTTGCTACAAAAGCTGAAGCTCTCAAACGGCGCAAATATGGAACCTTAAAGGGGTTACATATTTGTGCTGTTTGGAGTTGAAACATTAGGTCCGTAGGGTTCATCGGCAGAGTTTCTTCAAAGAAAGTTTCCAAGAAACTCTTCGATGCCACGATGATCAGAACGCTGGCTCATATTTCGCCCAACAAATAAGCATCGCTATACAGCGCGGCAATGCAGCCAGCCTTCTGGGCAAGCTACCATCTGGCAGCGATTTGTTACACAGTCTATAATCGCTTGTACTATTTATATCTTATTTTATTTTTAGTTTTTAATTGTATTTTTTAAGTTAATTCATGTCGGTACATTGAAGCTATTTAATAAAAAAAACAACTGGAATAGACTATACAAACGATGGAGAACACGATGCATTTTTTTTAGATTTCTGGTCTGTTGTATTGTCTGTTTGTTCAGGATTCACGTAAAAACTATTGGGCCCATTTCGATGCGGGTTTCACTCATCGACAGCCAATTCTTAGACTTAAACTCTGCCCTACTTTTTATCCTACGAAACCCGCGGGAATTTTTCTAGGAGTGAAATAAAATGGCCAGATTAATAAAAAATCGAATTCCAATGTGATTTTTAATGATCGATAACAAATTTTATGTAATAAAATGTATTTATTATGTAATTATGTATTTATCCCGGAAGCGGTTTGTAGTTTTTCGGATGCATAAAAATTAGCTTATTCCAACACAGTTTCCAGTAAAACGATAGCTTACTTTCTTATTTTAAATGCTGCGATACTTTGTGTCCCGGGAATCGCGCGGGAATTTCAAGTCGATCGTGGACGAAGTCGCGGGCAAATCCTAGTATTAAATAAAACATTTCAGCAGTTTTGGAGTCTATTCGAGACAAAGTTTCAAACTGACAACCAAAAATTGAACAACAGGTAATTTAGTAAAATATTACTTAAATCTTGTTATTATGAAATTATAGGTTACTTAAGTAGGTTACTAGGTTAACTTGTTAACCTAGTAACCTACCTAAGTAACCTATAATTTACTTACTTCAGTTTTATTCATCTGAAGAGATAAATTGGAAACTTGTACAAAGAAGAAAAATTGACCTAATACACAGTAATCCTTTAGAACTACAAGTACAATAGTAAGCCTATATATATGTGTGTGTTCTATGGTGCCCAGAAGTCTTACTACGTTACCTCACTAAATCGCCATACTTGTCCTAGATAGGTACCTGCCAAGTCCCCTGGCGAAGAGGGCTCGCGAGGCCCACACCTGCCAGGGCTACTGAGAGGCTAGGATGTATGGAACACCCAGGGGTTTTAATGCGTATCCCTAATTGGGCAGTGGCAATAGCATGGCACCATTTCTGACTGGGCATGCTAGTGCCACCCCCGATCTGGCGAATCCCACACACGGATTTCGAATTATCCCCCCAAGGTTGTGCCCTTGTCGCGGCTAAGTCCTCAGACGGATTTCCCCTGGTAAAAAAAAGGTAAGTACCTACCAACCCTCTGTTCATCTCAAGGGTCCGCTAGTCGATGAGACGTTTTGACGTTTTATAGAAATTTGTAGTCTGAGGACTAAACGAACCAAGCGTTTTAAAATAACTTATTATCTATATTAATACGTGAAGCAAAAATGAAGGAAAAACTTTGTACCCCTTTTTACGAAAATTGCGCAGACGGAGGAGTATGAAATTTCGCACACTTATAGTTTATATATTGTATCCGTGCAGGAACGGAGAAATAATACAATTTCCTGCGGCCGGGAAGCCTGTCGTAAGAGGCGACAAAGTAACCCACAGCCAAGTGGTAGGGAATTTGGCCGACTGGATGGCTACCACCCCTGGTCTAGAGTATGCCGCCATAACAGCCTTGAGTTGTGTTCCGGCATTAGTTACCAGGTTCCAGTCTCCCTTAAGAAAGCAGCAGCGCATTTGTGTTGCAAATGCACCCTTGGTGTTGCAAATGTCCATAGGCGATGGTAACCGCTTTCTATGAAGTGGGCCGTCTGCCTGTCTACTGAACTCTTGCAATAAAAAATAAAAATAAAAAAATATAGAGAAGGAGTATAGCAGAATGCTAATATTTTTTTTAAATTATGCATAAAAAATACATTAATTCAATAAAAAAAAACATTACACACGCTACCATGTATTTGACACATACTCTTTTGTTTATAGTTTAAGTCAAATTAACAGTGTAGCCTTGGTGAAATCTGTGATTATAGAAGTATAGTCTTTGACAACAGAACCTTAATAATCTTATAATTCAAATTAATTATGGTCGAATTTCGACTACTAGGCGGCCACTAGTATTAATAACAGGTTATTTTAAAACATTTTTGTTTAACAATAGTCATTTATTAGGTACTACTTTAGTACCTGATTACTATCCTAGAAGCATTTAAAATTAAACTTCGTCGTCAGCCGATCATTGTCCACTGCTGGGCGAAGGCCTCACCTAGTTTGCGTTACATATCCTGAACCTACGCTGTACTCATCAAGTACTAATCGGAGACCTTAGCCAAGTCGTCGATCTACCAGACTAGAAGGCGTCCTAGAACGTCTGGTCTATCCATTGATGTCCCTACGATATAATTATAGTCAGCCAATTATCACTTCTTCTGGTTAATTTTGCGAACTATGTCTGTTATTTTGGTTCAATTACAAATTTTATCATTTTCTGATTTTATCTATAAGAGAGACACTTAATGTAGCCTCCTAGTCCTGCTGAGCGACTTTAAATTAGTGGACCAGACCCACCCTTAATGTCCATATCTCACATATTATAGATACATATACTATCCACAATAGTCTCTTAAGGCATGTTGCAACGCCAACGTCCTTCACGATTAATCGGTACGGATTTTTCTGGCGATAGCGGGGATTCCATAGACGCAGTCGTTTTTCAGAGGAATTGAATGAAATGAATGAAAGAGAACTCTTTACTGAGCACCATAACTTACACCTAGATATTTAAAATAAATACATTTCCATTAGAACAATGGGCAGCCTTATCGCTTATAGCGATCTTAGGAAGTATTATTTTATTTGAATAAAATAAAGTAGTATTTAAAAAAATAACAAAATCAAGTCATTTTTCTTCTTTTATAAAGAAATAGAATTCCTTATCCTGTTTTGATAAAAATTCAAGAAGTAAAATAATTTCATGTCAATAGTATGGAAGTGATTTGGTGAATTTTTTTCTTAATTTAAAATAACTATATACAAAAATTACGAAAAAAAAACACATTACTTCTTATATCGTGAAGATTTGTAATATTTTTTTGTTAAATTGTCGATCAGTAATTACCGACGAAAAGTTGTTTAATTTGCACCCCAAATTCGACCTCTGCGGTAAAAGAGGCCTTAAGACTAGAAGTAGAAAATTATGCCTAGGTCTTTGACTAACTGTCTAAGACCTAGGCATAATTTTCTATCCTAGAACCATTTAAATCGATACTTTTAGAGTTTTCTCTTCACTTCACATGATAATTTTGTTTGTCAAACTTTTCTAAATGGATACCTAACTAGGACGGACGGACGTGGACAAATTAGTTTAGTAAGTGTAAACTATTTGTTGGGTAGAGTCTAAAAGGCTATTGGCCGTTATTCGAGTTTGGGAGACAGTTGTCGATTTTCGTGATCCTTTGAAGGGCATAATCCCGTTGGCCTTTATAGTTGCTAAGTATCGGGAATGTGGCTTGGGTTTAAAGTGTGTGATGACTTTATATCACTTAGGGTTGAATACAATAGGAGTCTACGAATAGCTTTTATTAAATAAGTGAGCGTAGTTTGAAAACTAGAACTCATCCAAACGATGACAGTTTTGAAGCAATTAAGATTTTAATAAAAATCTCTCTACTCGCTCCTACTAATTGCACTTGTAGTAATCCATATTTTTAGGTTTTCATTTTTTACAGAA
The DNA here is from genome assembly GCA_039645545.1 of Dendrolimus houi. Lineage (NCBI taxonomy): Eukaryota > Metazoa > Arthropoda > Insecta > Lepidoptera > Lasiocampidae > Dendrolimus > Dendrolimus houi. The sequence continues at coordinate 16,153,564 of CM077132.1, forward strand.
ATGGTATCTATCCCAAGGTGCTAATTTATACATAGTTTGTTTTTTTTTTTAGATAACCTAATATAACATGGACATGTTGTTTAGATGTCTAAAGATAATTATGCTTATCGCATTTTTCTTGAAACCGCCATTTGCAAGTACTGCGTTTGCAGGGCAGAACTGCCAAAGAAACCTGTTTTCTAAAAATAATATCTAATAATATAATATTAAGTATACCTTGCATCTTTTTAACACTTAATTTTGTCAAAATCACGTGCACCACGCAATCACGTGCACATGGTAGAATTGGTGTGGGTACAGTCTCTAAGACTAGTTTTAAGATTTAGTAGCTAAATCGCAAAAAGAAATATTATAAAGGGTTACTAGCGTCCACAAAAGTTAGGGAGAGAGCTGCGCACGCAATCTCCGGACGCCATCGTCAGATTGGCCTCCGGAGACATAAGTATGCCCAAAATCTCCTCCCACGATTCCATCGCAGGGGTCCGCGCATTGTGGGGATGCGACGGGTCCAACCTCTGTTGGTGAAATGGGTCATTCTGCATCCCGGGGTGACCTAAGCTTGTTGCGCGGTTGCACAATGGGTGTAGCTTCGCTCGTCATCTCATGTTCTTCCACACAAGCGCATGGACGCAGGTTTAAGGTTTAGCGCAGTAGTTGGTTCCGCCCAGAGTCTTCGCACACGCTGCGCGGCGCTTATCGCCGTGGTCCGGTCCCACCCAGCACAGCCGAGAGGGACTCAGTATGGTACGAAATGTATTCCCCCTGCGCATCAAAAAAAAACTAATTCGTCTATATTGATGAAATCTGATAGGAAGATGTTATTCCAATTATGTGATGCGTGAATGTTAACGTGAAATATGACTAACTTTATACACCATTTTTTTGTTGTTATTCGATTGCTTTTTATGGGGTTAAATGTTGTTACAACTTGCCAAAATTCCACGAAGCACGCAGACAAATGTGAATGCACACCTGCCGGCCACAAAGCACGGTTTATTACCTGCCCGCGTTGGGACTTATTTTCTTTATTTTATGTTTAATATTTGTAATTAGAAAAGCCGCCTATTGTGTATTGTAATCCTTTATGGTAGACAGCGGCCAGGTGTGATTTTTGGAAACCATTGTTTACCCAGTCGTGACATATTGTAAGCTGAGTATAAATGAATGCCCGAACGGAGAGACCGGCAGTTAAGCGACGATTACGATACGAACAAGACGTGTGTACATTCGATAAGCTATATAGTGACCCGACTTTGCGCGTGTTATTGAATCATGCAATTTGTACTGGTTGTGTCCAGTTATATCAGTACTTGTGTTATACGTGTTTGTATATAATAGTTCTAATAAATTCTATAGTAATTCCAACGGCGTTTTTAATTCGAGTTCCACACTCTTAACAATATTTTATAATACAAAACCTTCTTTTCCACTAAAACAACTGACACAGATATAAATTTCACGGTCCAATATACCAGTTCTGTCCAGTTACAAAAAATTCATGTCTAAAAGCGAGGAAATTGGCTTTTGTCATTAACGAAATCGTGAAAGAAAAGTTTTGCACTTAACTTAGCCCTAATTACCAATTTTGTATCTAACAAACTTTAATTTCTTCAACTTCTTTTATTCTCTTTAATTTGTTATGTTTTATTTTGTTATTACTTTTAGATGTAATTTTTTTTTGTTCTTCGTTTGCTTAGAACAACAACTAAGCCTACTTTAACTAATTAATCAATTAACCTTTTACTATAAAATTCAGTATTATTGAACCCTGAGTAACGGGAGTAAATATAGAATATTAAGTAATAGTATATTTAAACAAGCAAACTACGTGTAATTCTCATTAGATCTATACGTAGACTTTAGTATTGTGTTTAAAGTATTGTATTAAATTTTTCATCATCATCCATGGTACAAGTCTATCCTAGTATGGAAGTCATCAATTATCTTTATAATGACACACACATATATATATATATATATATATATATATATATATATATTAGTGTTACGAGTGCCGGACTCGAATTAAAATGCCCTTGGAATTACTATAAATTTATTAGAGCTATACAAACACGTATAACACAGGTACAATATAACTGAATACAACTAGTACAATATAATACACGATTCAATAACACGTGCAAAGTTCGCCACTATATAGATTATCGAATGTACACACGTCTTGCCTCGCTGGTGACCATCGCTAGACTGCCGATCTCCCCATTGGGCTATTGCTATATACTGCCCCGTTACAATATGGCTGCCCGCCCGCGTAGATCGAATTTCTTAGAATTCGTAATCTGCGCACCTGCCTAATTATGCCTGCAAACAAAAAGGTAATAAACTGCAGGTGTGCATTGGTCTTTGTCGGTCGTAACATTAGGATGATTTTTTCGACTATTTTTTTCGGTCCTCACCCGAAATTTTGTTGTATATGTCGGAAAAACAATTCCCTGAAAGTTACAGCCTTTAATATTAATTTTAAGTACTTTTCCTGGCTGTAAAAAGATTTTCCATATAAAATACACGTAAACCAAAATAATTATTTTTTTTGCTCAGCCGCATTTTAAGCTATCATATAGGTTTCAGAAGTTTCATAGACCTAATCGATTAGATCAATGTTTTCTGAGATATTGAGCTTTAACTCATTAGTAGTAATACTTTTATGGTTTATCGAATGAAAAGTTTGAAATTTTTGGTTTTCTATATTACGATATTGTCGAATAAATATCACTTCTCCAAAATTGATATAATGAAAAAAGATAAATAATCTACAGCATTGAAGGTTTTTGAAAAAAAAGTACACTGTGTATGATAAATTTATTCCTTCCTCATGATGAAGTAAAGAAATTACTTTAAAATAAATTTATCGTACACGGTGTACTGTTGTTTCAAATTTGACCTTCAGTAGTTAACCTAAAAATTTTATTCGATAAACCATAAAATTTCGTATCGCTAATGAGTTAAAGTTCAATATCTCAGAAAATATTGTTCTAAGCAATTAGGCCTATGAGATCTTTTTGTAGGATATTAAATTTACAAGCAATTTCTCTCTCTGTAACCATTTTCGAATAAATTTGAATCATTCAATGTCATGTCGTGTCTTCTTAGTTCTATGATTTTGATCCGTCTAAAATAGGTATTATATGCCAATTTAAAACACACCATTAATATAAAGGAAAAAACGTGTTCAAGCTAATTACATTGTAACTTCCTTAATGAACAAATACCCATTTTACATCAAAAACATCATTTCTTAGAAGCTACAAAGACATCCGACCTTTTAAATCATCCAAGGAACCACAAACAGATTTTTCTGCTTTCTCTGTGAGTTTATACATTATCGCTCAAAGGGAATGCCTACCAGGACTTGTTTTATATGTTGTTTCTAATTCGTAACTATTTTGGTAATAACGAGAACCTACCTTTACGTTTTACCTTACACAATTAGATATCAAGTCCGTCAATTTTCTATATATGTCACGGTCATTTTTCTCAAAAACTATTCACTGTAAATGAATAATATCAACCAGAAAACTGTATTCGCAACGCCGTTATAGAAAAGTCTACTGAAATCGTGAAAAAACCATAAACGTAAACTAAAGATTTTTTCACTCAATTCCTTTTCATTCTTAGTCTTGTTTCTTCTCCTCTAACTTAGCAAATAATGGAGTCAACATTAAATAAAAAATTCAAGCTTGTAAAATACTTTCAACTTAAACTGGTTTGAACAAAGTGCCTTAACTTGATTTTGAAATGTGGGGTATATTTTATTATATAGGTATATGATTTTTTTATAGTTATGTATGTAGTATTATGCGTGGACTAACTCGCATAGCGGGAGAAAATAATTATGAAATTCTAGCTTTCGCCCGCGGCTTCGCTTGCGTTAATATTATCCCACGGGAACCGTATATTTTCCCGGGATAAAAATTAGCTTCTATGCTATACCAGACTTAATCTATCTCTGTGCCAAATTTGATCCAGAGCCCTTCAGCCGTTATAGCGTGATTATATAACAAACATCCATCTATATTTGCATTTACAATATTGGATATATTAGTATAGATGAATTTATTTTCGTCCCTCTTCACAGCTTTAGATGTTTGTAAAATTTGGTATATAATTTAAGACCTAAAATGAAAGGTTTTTGTAATTAAGTATCGGAACCCTAAAAATGGAAAAAATATTAAATGTTACATATATTATTTATTAGTTTAATCACGCCCCTTCGTAACAGTCTTATCAGTGTAGGCAGTCCATTATGTTGATGTTTAATTCATCTAGTTAGACAAGATTACGCGTTATCAGAGGGGCGTACAAACACCATGTCGTGCCTATGAATATTACATTAATGTGTGCGCATCACAGCGACCCCGTTAAGGCTTCGCGCGTGGAAAGTGATGATTTAATTCGGAGAAGATTCTGAATACGGAATAGTATAATAAGGGAACATTGTGGGTTGAAAGAAGATGTAGTAACAAGAATTGAAAAAGAAATGTTAAGGTGGTTTGGACATGTAGATAATGGATAAAAGTAAAATCACAAAACAGGTCTATGACAGTATTGTGAATGGTAGAGATGCTCCCGGTAGAACGAGGCGTATACAATGATCAAATATCAGAAGTGTTAAAGAGAGGTCAGGTAAAAAGCATCTCAAATAAACGTGCATGTATGAAGAAGAAGTTAAAGAAAGCAGATGAAGTGAAAGGTGTTTGTCAGAATCCTCACAAGTGGCGATCCATATTCTCTGCCTACCCCATAGAAAACAGGAGTGATAATATATAATGTGATATAAAGATTCTGAATATTACGATATCCCGGGAGTGTTATTCATAATATTACTTCAAATCAGATTGGCTTTGACTCGCCTCTATCTTGTGCTGTGCAGTTGTCTAGATTATGTAGACCAAGTTTCTTTGTTATTATTATGTTTTTTTATTTTCAAAGGTTCAGGAGAGTCAACTAATGAATTTAGAATTTTATATAAAAATAATGTATCAAACATTTTACGCCTGTTACAGAGACTTAATAATTTGTATCTATTCAAAGATGTTTCATATAACTCATTATCAATACGGTAAGGAAATTTAGTGATTTAAGGATTTTTTTCTGAACTTTCTCAATTCTATTACGTGTACAGAATAGCAAGGATTCCACACCATACTACAGAAATCTAGAATGGACCGTACAAACGAAAAATATAAAATTTTGTGAGTGATTGATTTTGTAAACGGTTTGCTTATTCTAAGGATAAATCCTAATCTTCGGAAAGCGCTGTTTACTATGTAGTCAACATGCATATTTAAAGATAAACTCGTATTCATAATTATACCAAGGTCACGAGTATGTGTGACTCTCTTTAGCATTGTACTATCTAAGGTGTAATTACAAGTTATAGGCTATGTTTTACGCGTATAAGTTATAACATGACATTTATTAAGATTTAAAAATAATTGATTTATTTTGCAATAAATTAATAATTTGAATAAATCTGTTTGAAGTTTCACACAATCATCGACAGACTTTATGACTTTATATATTTTAGTGTCATCAGCGTAAGTGACTGCTGTGCATAAAAGCGTTGCCGATATCATTTATATAGATATTAAATAATAAGGGCCCTAGATGCGAGCCTTGTGGCACACCAGAGGACACAGGTAGAAATTGAGAACAATACCCCTTTACACAAACAGCCTGACTTCTATTTTTAATGTACGACTGGATCCATCTCAGGAGACAACCGCGCACATCAGCCCTCGCAAGTTTCTCAATAAGCAAATCGTGGTTTATTTTATCGAAGGCCTTGGAAAAGTCGGTGTACACTACATCTATCTGCAAGTTACTATCCATTGCATGAGCTAAATGATCGGTAAAAGTAATCATGTTTGTATCCACACTACGATTTTTAAAGAAACCATGCTGGTGAGGTGAAATATAATTGCGGACAGTTTCCGTAATTTGTGATGTTACAAATTTTTCTAAAATTTTACCAAAAGCACGTAGTTTTGAGATTGGCTTATATTCTGTAATAATATTTTTATTTTTGTTTTTGGGATGGGGGTTATTAGAGATGTTTTTTATCTACTCGGAAATACGCAGTGAAGTGCAAAAAAATATAGTTATCGGTAGAACAAGTTCTTTAGCACACCTGTAGATTATTATTGGGTGAATATTATCGGATCTTGCACCTTTATTTATATTAATATTTTTTAATTCATCAAAAACAGTATCGGAGTCTAGATTTATAGAATTTATGTCGAGAATGTCAGGAATATTAAAATTAGTGCTTAAGTTTGAATCTGGACAATGATTATCGAGACTAATAAATACAGAGTAAAAGTAATGATTAAATGAATTACATATATTATCCCCATTAAAGATAATTCTACCTTTATAGAGCATTTTTTCTGGAATAGCACAAGTGGTAGTTTTTGATTTGACAAAAGACCAAAATAATTTAGGGTTATATTTAATATTATCTTCAGAAATATCTATAAAAAATTTGTAACATGTTTTTGACTCTTTGTTAAACCGTTTTCTTAATAATGAAAATTTATTGTAATCTTCTAATTTGCCATATTTTTTCCACTTGCTATGATACTTACGTTTTTCATTAGATATTTTTATAAGAGGTCTTGTATACCATGGCGGATATTCCTGTTTTGTTCTAATATTAATAGTCGGAACATGTTTAGTGATTCAATTATTAAGTTCACCATAAAAAACCTCTAAAATAGAATCAATGTCGGGGTCAAGCTTGAGGACCGTATTCCAGTCAACGGATCTAAGACCTGATTTAATCGATTCAAAGTCTGCTCTGTGGAATTGCTTTTTCAGAACATTTGGTGTTCTTAAAAAGGGCATGATATTTAATTTCAAATTAATTTCTAAGGACTTAAGGACTTGTGGTGTGAATCTAACGGTACAAAAGGATTCTCGCAGGAAGTAACGTAATAATACTCATTGCTAAAAATTAAGTCTAAAAGTCTACCATTTACATTGTACTGATTACTGTGTTGGGATAGCATATTAAAGTTCATAAAATTGGCGGTAAGACAGGCTAAATTATTGTCATTAGTTACTATATCCATAGAGCTGGTGGTTGTGTTATAAGTCCACTATGTGTGTGTGAGATTAAAGTCACCCAGCACCAAGTAAATCTCGTTAGAATTATTAGTTATGAATTCACTAACTGTGTCATAAAAAGTAATATGTAAAAAGTTAGGCCGCGATGATCTATTTAAAACGTTCTTAGTACGTATAGGCACTGAAACCCACACTTCCTCAGTCAGCGGCGACGAACGCACGTCGTGGCGGTGCGACGGACACCGTTCGCGCCGCAATGCCAACATCACCCCTTCACCTCGCTCAAAGCCACTCGAAGATGACTGGCGATCGCATCTATATATTAGGTTGGGGAAAAAGTTTCTTCGCATTTTATATAAAAATTCAAAAGGTTTTTTTATAAAGTTTATTTACATTTGACTAAAGTATGTAGGTGCCATTTTATTGGATAACTTTTTGCCATCTTGTAGGTAGGGACGTGATCCCATTGCTATAAAAATTTTGGGGCTTCTAATCAAAAAACTGCGACAAGTGGTTTTGGCAGTTCTCTCGTGATGTTAAGCTGACACTACCAAAGGAATTCTGCAGAGACCGAAACAGGTGAAAATCTGAAGGTGTAAGATCAGGACTATACGACGGATGCATTAACACCTCCCAGCCAAACTCTCGTAATTTTTGCTGAGTGGCTAAACATGTGTGAGGTCTAGCGTTATCGTGGTGAAAAACCACACCCCTTCTGTTGATTAATTCCGGCCGCTTTCTCTCAACTTTTTGCTTTAATCTCATCAGTTGTTCGCAGTACAGTTCAGAATCGATGGTTCTGCCTGGTGGTAACAGCTCATAATGAATAATGCCCTTCCAATCCCACCACACACACAGCATCACCTTGTTGCGAGTTAATCCGGGCTTCGCCACAGTCTGTGGATCCTGACCGGCCTTAGACCACGATCTTTTTCGCACGTTCTTGTCGTACGTGATGCACTTTTCATCACCAGTAATCAGCTTCTTCAAAAATGGTTCGGTTTCATTATGCCGTAATAAAGAATCACAAATGAGTACACGGTTCATTAGGTTTCTTTCAGTGAGCTCATGAGGCACCCAAATATCGAGCTTTTTTGTATACCCAGCTTTTTTCAAATGCGCCAAAACCATTTTGTGGTCAATTCCCAGTTCTCCAGCTACATCGTAAGTACTAATATGCCGATCTTGCTCCACTTTTTCAAAAATGGCAACAATTTTGTCCGTAACAAGGCGACCAGAGCGACGTGCATCTTTGATATTAAAATTTCCGGATTGAAAACGCTTACACCAAATTTCCGCTACTCTCAGAGTTACTGCATTAGGTCCATAAACATCACAATTTTTTTTCGCGGCTTGTGTTGCATTTTTACCTTTTTTGTAGTAGAATTTTAAAATGTATCGAATTTCTTCATTAGATTCACTCATATTAACAATAAGAAAAACAAATGAAAATCACACATTTTTCTAATTTGAATTTGGAATTGTCTTCTTTAAAATTAAATCTTTTTAATGATACCAAAACCAGCCAGATACAAATGGTATAGCCAAAGAGATCTTATTACAAGTTCATACATACTATATGCGAAAAGACTTTTTCCCCAACCTATTAGTTCGTAACGACTGTCTAAAAACTCGGAATCATAAAAATGATCATTTAACCATATTTCGGTTATACAAATTACGTCAAAGTCATGATTTAAAACACTTTCCAAAAATGCATGCGACTTTGTTCGTAAGCCCCTCAGGTTTTGATAGTAAATAGAGAGATTGTGGTTATCGAATGTTAAATTGGTCTTAGTATATTGGTTCCCCCAGGGGATGCCGCCCTGGACACGTCTCCGTCCAGGAAGCGGTACAAGGGGATGCGTCCCCGGGGCCCTTAGCCGCCATTGTCACATCCCCCCTTCACTCCGTGACAGTGGTGTCCCACCTATCCATTCCAAATCCTTGTATTCCTACCTCTTCCTCCCAAACCTCCCTCACAAACACCCCTCCCTTCCGACGGCGACAGTCTGCGTCGAGTTCTGGCTCCGCAGACTGTCAAGGAGAGGGCCGCACGGTTCTGCCCCATGCGCCCCAACGACGTGGACAGTGGCGGCGGGCCCAGAAATGGGCGCTACCGCCGAGCGTTATCCCGTGTGGTGTCGTGGTCACGTCTCGCGGTCACACGGGACCGCGGGGCTTGCCTTCAGTGGCTGGTCCAAGAGGATGAGCACCTCAATAAAAAAGTCCCCTAATACTTAAGCTGCGGCGCAGGGCGATCTGTTTTGAGGCCGAGGGGGTAAACCCCGTCGCTACTGCGGACCACACACAGTTTCTTTTTTAAAATATTGTAGTACTCGTGGGAACAGAATATGGATGCTTTATTAAAACCCCAAACCGACGCAGAGCCTGTGACGGGCGGAGCTGACGTAGGAGAGGGGCCCGTGAAGGGCCCAACAAACCCAAACAACCCGAAAGGGCCCGCGAAGGGCGGAGGAGAGAAGAGCTTCTACTCGCGCTTCCTGTCGGCGATCTCTCTGCCGGTGGAAGCGCCAAGCTCTTCAAGCCAAGCCAGCTCCTGCACTGTGCAGTTAGAGCGGCTTGATGTAAGGAATTTGCCCCCGTCCGGCCCATTCAGGATCGAGCACGGGACTGCCGCCCCTGTCCAGGCCCCACCAAAGGCCCCGGGCTGGAGGGGACGAGCAAGAGCCAGGCTGCCTCCCGCAACACGCGGTTGAGACAGTTCCTGGCTCTAGACGACATAGAGGACGACGACCTATCCCCTCTCACGTCATCCGGTAAGGAGGGGATGGTGCCTCCTCCTCCTAAGCCCCCGCCTGAGGCTCCGGCAGCTGCTAAAGCGTCGGACGCCAAGCGGGGCAGAGGCCGTCCTCCCACAACGGGAGAGTACGTGGGCCTAGCAGCCGCAAAACAGGCGCAAGTGGAGGCCTAGATCGCGGAGAGGGCCCAAACGATGGCGACCATAAGGGTGACCAGGCCTAGAACCGGAACTCCCCTTGCGGGCCAGGCCCCTCCCGACGCTCACACCAACCACGCGGAGGGCCTCCAGCGGCAGATCGCCGAATCTTTGGCGGTGGTAGCTGGCGTTGTAAAGGTCTCGAAGGGTCTAAAAGGGACCCTTCAAAAGGCCTTAAGAGAGTCGGTGGCCTCCATCCAGGAGGCCTCGGAGGAGCTCCTCACCCGCACTGCCACCAGGAGGTCGCCCTGCTCCGTGCGGCGAACAGCCGCATGGAAGTGGAGTTGGCTGACCTCCGGAGCGAGCTGAGGAGCCTCCGGGCGGAGCTGACGCGACCGCGTGCAGAAGCCGCGCCGCCAGCACCACCACCATATATAGAGGCGACGATGGCCGCGAACCTGGACAGGTTGACCCTCCTCATGGAGAGTCGGTTCGCGGCCATGGAGGAGCGGTTGCGCCCGGTACTACCTCCAAGCCCCGCTCCTCAAGCTAGACTCAGGTCCCAGCCGAGCTCCCCTGGTGTTCTGGGGATCCCGGCTGCGGAATTTCCCCCGCTACCCTCTCAAAGGGCACGCACGGAGACAGCGGTGGCGATGTCCACCCCACCACCGCTCGCCTGTATGTTGCTGGTGCCAGGTACCGACAGCGCCCCCCAGGCGGACGCTCTCGCCGACCAGCTGAGGATTGTCGTCTATCCCGAGGACGTGCGCGTCTCCAGGCCCGAGAAGACTGTGTGTCTTCGCGTCTCGGGCCTGGACGATCACGTGCACGAGGAGGACGTGGCCGCTGCCATCACGCGGACCACGGAGTGCCCCCCCCCCCCCGGGGGGGCATCAAGGCGTCCAAGGTCCGTCCCGGCCCAGACGGGATGGACCAGATGGTGGTGGCCTGCCCGGTGGCGGCCGCCAAAAAGCTCCTCCTCCCCGGGACGAAACTCCTGGTGGGTTGGTCTTCTGCACAAGTGAAGGCCCTGCCCCACAGAGCCCAGCGGTGCTACCGCTGCCACGAAGCTGGCCACGTGGCGGCGGTATGCACCTCCGAGGTGGACCACAGCGGTATGTGTTACCGCTGCGGACAGACCGGGCATCTGCTGATCGGCCCCTGCACCGCGAAGCCGCACTGTTCTCTGTGCGCTGCCGCGGGCAGGCCAGCCGATCACCAGCTGAGCTCGAAGCCCTGCGGGCCCAAGAAGCCCACCAGGAGAAAGGTCCAGGCCAGCCGAACGGCGCCGGACAAGGCCGCGGCCGCGACGGCTGAACCACAACCAGCCGCCGCGCCCAGCGGCCAGGAGTAACACCCGTGGCAAACAAAGCCACGGGTAGGTGGCAGCGGGCGTCGAGGCCTCGGGGACTTGACAGGCCTCCGCCCGCACAAATGCCGCGGGAGGGCGCGAGAGGTAGCCGCGCGACCCTCTCAGAGCCGGGGAAGCTCACCTCCCCGGCTCGCACAGGAGAGGCCGCCCCACGCTAGCGGGGCGGCCCACCGCCGCCGGGAAGCGGGTAATACCTACGGTTTAAATACCGCGACCCGGCACCCAGGCGGTAGGAGGCTCCCATGGGGTTTTAGTGGGTATACCCGGCGCCGTCGTATTGATTAACCGGCGTCGGGGGAGCCCCACACACCGGCCGCGACTTCCCCGGCGCAGCTGATGGTGCGGAAATGCATTTCCTTATGTTAAAAAAAAAAAAGGTCTTAGTATATTGTAATTGATTGTGTTGCACCAACATACATAATTATACATAAATAAGAACGGTAACAAAAAGGAATAATAAGTAACACTGTAACCCGAGGCCGCTCGGTGCTATATTCAATACAAAAGAACAATTTTGTAATACCGACATTTTGCGATAGAATATTTAATTTTATCTTTTTGAACATTAATAGATTAAAACTTATTGAAATATTTATTATAGTTAGAGCTAGCCACTTACAATAGACTGAGAATTTAATTACAGATTTATAATGAAATGAAGTATGAACGTTTCTTTTGATTAGTAAACGAGACGACAACAAAAGTGCTTGGATCCTATAGAATAAAGAAAGAGAAAGTCATTTAATTTTTTTGTAAATCGTTATCATTTGAGATAAGGATTACTTTAGACGTGTCATTGTTACGTACTAAAATTTTACACTCTGAAAGCCAAATGTATTTATAATTGTTATCTTTAACCGCTTAACGAGCTTTTTTATGTAGTAGCTTGTAGTAAGGAGTAAGATGGTCGCTGATGAAAATGGGCTTGGCGGGCCCGTCCAACCCTGCGTCGGCCGTGGTTAAACCGCGTCGCGCGCGCACTGCTGCCAACATATCCTTCTTTCGGTTTCTTTGCGTCAATCTCACAATGACATTCGGGAACAAGGACGAGTCTTGGGAGGCACCACCATTGACAGATGAGGCGTTGTTACGGAAACGACGCACACGATGTATATAATCGATATCTGTTGGCACTAATGGAAAACCAATTTTCCTGGATATATCATTTAGTATGTTATTTAAGTTTTCTCCTTTTAAAACCGGTATTCCGCAAAATTCAATATTATTAAATCTGGCGTGTTGATCTTTTATACAAAGTTCTTTGGATAAAGTATTGACGGTCGATTTTAATTCAATAACTTCCTTCGACATTGATTCGACCTTATGGTTATTAGTTTCTACAGAACATTTCAAATTAGAGATATCTTTTCTTTGAGATATTTGTTCTAGAGATAAATTTTGAAAGTTTAGCTTCATATCACACAAATCTTTTTTCACAATTCCTAGGTCATCATGTAGTGCGTCTAGAGTACTTTTCAGAAATTCACTTTGATTATCAAGCTTAAGTTTAATTTAGTCAGATATTTGTTTTTGAAAGTCCTGCATTACCTGTACGAAATGTTGATCGTATTGTTTTCCTTTTCTGTATGTAATGTTGGATGAAATATCGTCATCAAACACTGATAAATCCGGCTGAGAGTCAGATCCTTGGCTCTTTGTAGGGGTACTATATTCTTCCATGGCGGAAAGAGCGCTATTGGGTATTGACTTGGAGTACAGATACACTGGAATTATCGTGTGATACGCACAAACGTTCTATAGTTAAAATTTGAAATCAACACAATAAGAACAAAAAGTTAATATTGTTGACTCGCGTGAATTAACTTGATTTGCTTTTTAGAATGAGATAGGTATTTAATAACAATCAAAATACACTAATTGTTTGATGTAGGTACTAATAAAACAAAAGTAAAGAAGTGCACGTCCAACACCGTTCGAGCTCACGGACGAAATGAAAAAGTATGCCGCCAAAACAACCTTGAGCTGTGTTCCGACATCAATGGCCAGGTTACAGTCTCCCTTTAGAGAGCGGCAGCACATTGGTAGCACCTTTGTTGTTACAAATGTCCATAGATGATGGTAACCGCTATCCATCAGGTGGGCCGTCTGTCTGCTGAACTCGTGCAATGAAAAAAAATAGAAAACACAAAAGGCAAAAGGTGTCTTCAAAGGCAAAGAGTATTTGTAGTATAGTCTCCACCAAATTTTACGGCCATTTTTAGCAATAAACGTCCGTGCCATTGATGGTTTGTCAACGAGCCTGCTCGTGAAGTTTTCCTTACATTAGCTTTATAATGATATGATGTTATGTTTATATTATAACGGTCTTAATTATAGCAATATATTGGAGTAAGTTTGAATGCTACTTTATGGTTTTTAAATAAGCGTTCAAACTTACTCTAACTCTCTATGAATAAGACTGTTAGTATATATTAAGCCATCTTTTAACCCTTACTTTCGTTCCCAAATCGATATACTCTTCCTTTCACCGAAATAACTTTATCTATGTCGCCAAGCAGTCGCCACAAAGGCGTCTTGATGTCTGAAAACTAAGAAAAACAAAATACTTTTCAAACAATTTTGTACTATACTTACACGTTGTAAGGTTCAGTTTCATTTCCTATAAAACATAGGGATGAGGATGGCTTTTATCATGGGAGCCACAGGATTGCGTCATTCTCGGTAACTTGCCAAGTCACATGGTTAAGTTACCAATTTATTTTGAACCCGGCACCAATATGGATGATTCCGTAATGTAGCTCTCGCTAAATAGTTGCTTATAATTGTACTTAATCAGAAAACGGAACCAAGGTTGTGTTCTCAATGTACGAAGAACACAATAATGGCATTAGTAGGTTGTTCTCGAATTTTCTGGTTTAGGACAGCACGCAGTTCAATGCAACCTTGAGCTAGTGGTCTAATCCAAGTTTTAAATAGGTCCATGAAGTAAAAATGGAGCAGATTGTACGCCATGTTCTTTGAATGTTTCGACCCTTCACTTTTTCACCCTTCCGTTTCACCTTCGACTCATGCATACAAGATGGATTCGAATTCTGGCCGAGAAACATTGACCTATCGTGCGTACTGTTGCAGTTTCCATATATTAGTGGTGAAGAAAATCTTGATAAACCTGCACATCAAATTTATTTATGTTAGAAATCCGCTAATCTGCCTTGGTTAAACGTGGCTGGTGTACCTTTTGAGGGCGTAGAAGCCCAACTGTGGAGTTATTACTAGTGGAGCTGGCTAATTTTATTTAATTACTTAAATTAAATTTAATAATTAATTTTAATTATTTATTAATTTAAAATTAATAAATAATTTAAGTTTTGCCACGAAATAAATCAAGAATTAACTAACAAAATAAAATAATGCTTGTGCAAAATTTAAACCTTTGAAAACATTTTGGTGTATATCACATTTTAACCACTTTGTTGAAAAAGCATCTTTTTGTGACACGAGTTGCAAAGTTTTTAAATAATAACAACGGGGTAGGTATAAAAACGTAAAAAAAGGAGCATAATTTCCAGCGTGCACGTGTGATATTGTATGAAATTTATGTGACAATACACGTGTGTTTTCTGTTTGCAGGATTCAAACTATGGTCGCAATTTTAACGTTATGTATATTAGGTAGTAAATGTATGATATTTTTTACAATAAATTCCAATAGAATTTTAATTATAACCCTTGATTGTGTACTTGTTACATAATCAAAGATTGAAACTATGCATAAAAAAGTGGATGCTGAAATATTTTCACTTATTGTCTTGCTTTTAAAATATTATAATAACGGTTTAAATATTAATTGATACGTTATTTGATTCGATAGAATATTTCATTTTTTTTTAAATTTTCCATTTCAGTTTAAAGAGAAATATAGGTTACAACAAAGGTCTAACTAAATCCTTATGAAACTGATGAAATTCATGAAATTGAAAAGGAGCTAATTAAGACTTTCAATTTACAACTGATTTAAGCCTAAAAATGTGTTGTTCAACATGTATGCTCAAAAAATTAATTTATAAAGCCTGTATATATTGTTCGTAAGTTATAAATTACGTATCATACATACAATGGAACGTGTGGAAAATAGGTACCCTTACCTAAGTACCAGTTTTACGGCATGCTCCGTTGTAAGCGCCGTCCGTATCTTATACGGTTTTTTTTTTAATTTCCACAAACAATATATAAGAATTCCACCAAAGAGTTTTACATAACGAGAACAAATAAGCTGAATGATCTAACTTCCTTGGACGCGCTTTTGATCAATAAATTTGTCTCACATTAATACTAAAGAGAAAATGGGACGAAAGATGTAGTTTTAATTTTCACCACGCGCACGTGATGCCATTTGCAAATGCGCGTCATTTTCATATTAGAAATGTCAAAGATATTTTAGTAAAAAAGTGTGTTTCATTACCTATTGTACTTTTTTCTCGCGAATGTGTTGAAAAACGTTGAATGACACACGTGCGAAATTTGGTTTTTAGAAACGAGTGAACGAATGTAAGCCTGAGACCAAGTCGAGGGTTAACCATAGCCACGAGTTACTTACCGCACTAGTGTCATAAATAACTAGTACACAATAAGAGGTTAATTGAAATATTTATTTGGGATTTAATATAAAAACAGGAAGAGACTGATGTTGCAACCTTTAGCGCAAGAGTGTGTTGTTTTTTACTGGACGATTGTCCTTTCTTAGTCCGTCCATATCCACCTAAACCCCGTAGTTGACGAGTAAAATGATGTGATATACAAAGACATGACAGATGGACAACACGGATGGACATCAAGAAATCATAAAAGTTTCGTTTTTACCAAAATGTTTACAGAATCTTGAAAATACAAAGAAAATAAAAATTCTTGCTGTAAATTTAAATTTCTTCAGGTCTCTTAACAAGAAAATCATTTTATATTTCAACCACTTACAACAATTGTAGCGGTACCACAGATATTGTGGTGTAGAACTTGGAATACTCAGAGAAGGACTGTCTTGGGAAATAACGTTTGACTAACTGTAAGAATTAAAACCGAGGAACAGTTACAAAAGTAAATAGCATAACTATATTCTAGATAGAAGTTTCTTAGTTTCCTATTTTCTGTAATAACTAAATTCTCGGGCTGTATTTATTTTGTTGATAAATATCTTTGTCTGTGTTGTCTGTTTAGTTTCGTACAGCGAAATATATAAATGTAGAAACATTTCAATAAGCACAATGTTTTTATTTATATATTTCTTACCGTCTGTGAGCGAGGGCGAGAGCCGTGATAAAAGAGAAGGAAAGGGCTTACAGGATAGGTCGCCGCACCAGACACGCTACGAACGATGCGGGCTTCACAGAGGCAGGCACTTCTTCCTCGTGATCCTTCCTTTGCTTCTTGCGGTTCCTTCGACTAGTGGACCAGCTGGAACGATACAGCGGGTTGATGTAAGCGGATGTGAATAGCGGCACAACACACAAAACGCGGTGAGGATTGCGCGGAAGCTGCGGCGCGTCCAGCGGTCACAGGTAACAAAGTGACAGATGCGGCGAAGAAAAAAGGAATCAAAGAGGCGGTGACCAAATAAGTCGGCATTAACACTGTCTTAACATGAATACAATTTGCTTAACATACATTACATTTTTATCCCCCTATTAGACCCCCTTAAAGTTAGACGCCTACGTTTTTCCATAGGGTATGCTCTATTTATTGCCTATGAAGAATGCATAATGATATCCTAACTAAATAATTATAGAAAAAGATTATTAAATATTTACATTTATCTCCGTGCAGGAACGGATAAAATATTAGTTCTTGCGGCCGGGCGGCCTGTCGTAAGAGGCGACAAAACAACTCATAGCCAGGTGGTAGGGTGTCTGCCCGACTAGTTGGCTACCACCCCTGGTCTAGAGTATGCCGCCATAACAACCTTGAGTTGTGTTCCGGTATCAGTGGCCTGGTTCCAGTTTCTCCTTCAAAGTCGGCAGCACATTGGCAGCACCTCTGGTATTGCTAATGTCCATAGCCAACGGTAATCACTTTCCATCACAGTTGGGCCGGCAGCCTGTCTGCTATGCTCCAGCAATAAAAAATAAAAAAATACATTGTCCTAGCGCAAAAACTACATATATGTAAGTAATTCTTTGTCAATTTATTATCTCTTTAATAAATAGTGAATTATAAAAAGAAGCATAATAGTTTCTTCTCAAACCATTATACGAGAAGAATTAATCTGTATTCGCAAAGTTCATTCACATCGAACAAAAATTATTTTAAAGAATAACTGCTTTGAAATTAAATTCTCAAAGGATTTAGTGAAGCAACGTTAATAAGGCGATATTTCTTTTTATTTATATCTTGGGATTTTTTTTTAGTCCCGCTTATTTTTATTGCAAATTCATAAATAATGTTTTTAATCAATTACATTATTTTCTCCAAGTTCTAAACTGGTCAAATAATATATTAGGTTGGGGAAAAAGTTTCTTCGCATTTTATATAAAAATTCAAAAGGTTTTTTTATAAAGTTTATTTACATTTGACTAAAGTATGTAGGTGCCATTTTGTTGGATAACTTTTTGCCATCTTATAGGTAGGGACGTGATCCCATTGTTATAAAAAATTTGGGGCTTCTGATCAAAAAACTGCGACAAGTGGTTTTGGCAGTCCTTACCTGATGTTAACCTGACACTGCCTAAGGAATCCTGCAGAGACCGAAACAGGTGAAAATCTGAAGGTGCAAGGTCAGGACTATACGGCGGATGCATTAACACAATCTTGCTCCACTTTTTCAAAAATGGCATCAATTTTGTCCGTAACAGGGCGACCAGAGCGACGTGCATCTTTGATATCAAAATTTCCGGATTGAAAACGCTTAAATCAAATTTGCGCTACTCTCACAGATACTGCATTAGGTCCATAAACATCAAAAATTTTTTTCGCGGCTTGTGTTGCATTTTTACCTTTTTTTTAATAGTAAAATGTTAAAATGTATCGAATTTCTTCATTAGATTCACTCATTTTAACAATAAGAAAAACAAATAAAATCACACTTTTTCCTAATTTGAATTTGGAATTGTGTTCTTTAAAATTATAACTTTTTAATGATACCAAAACCAGCCAGATACACATCGTATAGCCAAAGAGATCTTATTACAAGTTCATACATACTATATGCGAAAAGACTTTTTCCCCAACCTATTAGATCGAATTTCGCCTAGAAGAAAGGAAATTTTCTATAAAACTTGCAGATAATCTGCTGACTTTAGAATGAATTTGGCTACATATTATTATGTAATCTTCATATGTTTTATCAGACAATCCACTCATTTTCTTGGCTTAGTTTACTTTAACTCTTATATCTATCAACCATTCTATGATATTTATCCCTCTTCTTCTACCTCTTCTCCCTTATCCTTATAAAATAGATACATATTATTACCCCTGTTTCTCAGAGGGTTAGATAGAGACGATGGGACTCCACTTGCTACACTCGTAATAAATTCTCGCGTCATTTACTTTTATTAATTTCTTCATACGTGATGATTACGTCACTTTTATTTGAGGTGCCTTTCAACTGACTATCCTACTCCTAAGTGGTTAATAAAACAATATGCTCGTTTGGCCAATAACAATATCAGAACTCATATTGTTAAGAAGACAAGTGAATGTCTTAGTCAATGAGCCACTATATCTTTTTTTAATGTAATTTTATACCAATGACAAATAAACAGATTTATTTGTACACATATGTGTAAATTTTTAGAGCAATTACAATTGAATACTTAAAAAGAAAATAAATAATTAATGATTAATGACAAATTACATTAAATTGTCGATAATAACAATCAGTTACAGAATTCCAAACAATAAATTTAACTTCACATGTTATAAATTATACAGTCTGTTTGTTAAGATTTCTTGGCTATATTGTCTATCTTGTGTCGAGACTCGGTGTCGCCAGGTCATCCTTGGGTGTCGCGACACTCTGCCGCCGCCGCCCCTGCAGTCTTCACTTCCAAAGACAAGTTAATGTTAATCTGATACGATAGTCCAATGTATATCAATAATTATACTTGATGGGTGTATTAAGGTTCACTGTTATTTTGAGTTTTAAACAGAATTGACAATGAATTATGTGTTTACTTACAAAGGTGTCTTTTGCGACCGACTACCAATAGAATTTAACAAAGGTTAAATAAAAAATCAACAATACTATTGAATTGTATTTAGAATCGTTTATATATAAAAATATTTCAAGAACACAGTATCCATAGAATCAGGCGATATTCTGCCAGTTCCTGATCTTACTAACCACTAAT
Source organism: Dendrolimus houi (assembly GCA_039645545.1). Taxonomy (NCBI): domain Eukaryota; kingdom Metazoa; phylum Arthropoda; class Insecta; order Lepidoptera; family Lasiocampidae; genus Dendrolimus; species Dendrolimus houi. Next base: position 16,173,226 of record CM077132.1, read on the forward strand.
TTATCTTACTACTGGTTATCTTCTTTACATGATTTACTATCCATGCAGAAACGGAAAAAGAATACTAATCCCTTCGACCGAGCGGCCTATCGTAAGAGGCGAAACAACCTACAGCCAGGTCGTAGGGTATTTGCTCGACTGGATGGCTACAACCCCTGGTCTAGAGTATGCCGCCATAACAACCTTGAGTTGTATTCCAGTATCAGTGGCCAGATTCCAATTGCCTCCTTAAGTTTTTAATCACTTTCCACCACAGCTTGGCCGTCAGCCTCTCTGCTGTGCTCCATCAAAAAATATTATAAAACGAAGTCGCTTTCCGTGACTGGCTGTCTGTCTATTTATATATCCGCTAACTCCTCCTAAACCACTCTACGAATTTTTAAGCGGTTTTCTCCATAAGTTAGATAATTTTACACTGAAGGTTTATTATAATCCCTATAAATCCCTCGGTGACAGTTTCGTTCGTGCAAACCAATTCAACGAGTGTACGTGGCTCGAAACTTGGGTTTACACGTTGATTGTGACTATTAAGTCACAATCAACGTGTAAACCCAAGTTTCAAACTCATGTGATTAGTTCTGTTCAAAATTGTTTTTATAAACTCAAAGTTCTATATAAAATGCGCCCATACCGAAACGAGGCTCTACCTATTCACTTAGCAGAATCCTTAGTACTATCGCGTTTAAATTATTCCGACATTGTTTTTGGCCCTCGTCTTCTTTCTAGTACCAAGAGACTAATTCAGCGTGTTCAAAATGCTTGTGCCAGATTCTGCTTCGATATTCCATTGAGAGGTCATGTAACACCATATCTTAATAAACATTCAAAATTAAAGATGACGCATCGCCGCAAGTTACATCTAGCTTGTCTCATTTTTGGATTAATCAAGAACAGATTGCCTCCGTACCTGACAAATTAACTTGGATGTCAAGTCGCAGGTCGCTCGGGACAAGGAAGAGTGCAGTACAGCTCTTGATGCAGCGGCACTCCTCAGCCTCTTTCAAAGCCAGCTTTAAATATGCTGCTTCAAAATGTTGGAACAACATTCCCCTACCAGTAAGGAACCTGCAGTCAGTTCAAGGGTTTAGGGTCAAACTCAAGAAGTTTCTTGTTGACCACCAAAAATCACAGGCGGGCCAAAGACACGTCACCAGCGTTATATAATTCTGATATTGTTTTAAGGCTGTTTTTTTGTTATTTATTTACCTTGTATAACACATATGTTGTGTATGAATTTTATATTATAAATATTTGGAAATTTATTGAACTCAGTATAATTATTATACTGAGTTCACACACGCACAGTTATAACTCAGTATTAATATTTGCCTTTTTACAACAATAATATAATTATTTATTAATAATATAATGTGTAGTTTGCCGTGACGTCGCTCTAGGGTCAAGCGGAAGATCAGCGTTGGTCTAACAGATCGACATTTTTGCTGAGCTTCATCCAATTTTTAGGACTTAATATGTATATCTTTTCCTGACTTTGTAATTGATTTCTCTCTTTTTTTATTGTGCTTTTTTATAACCTTTAATGTGTTCGTTTCACTGGTATGCATATGTCCTAAAAATAAACCTGTTTTCTTTTTTTTCTTTCTTTTATAATAACAGCCCATAAACGTCCCACTGCTGGACTCGGGTCTCCCACTATTGGGGAACCAACAGCATACCCGCCACGCTGGTCCAAGGTGGCTTGGCCGGTTTGACACATCGGTTGTCTCGATGTGCAGGTTTCATCACGATGTTTTCTTTCACCATTTTTATAACGTGGTAATTGTAACAATATGCACGGCTATGGCTAATAAGGTTTATACATATATATAAAACCCAAATAAGTTTTTACGTAAGTAAAATAGAGCTACTTATCAGGGATTGGGGAAAACTCTAGTTTGGTATAAAATCGATACAAATAATTACACGATTTTTTCAAACAAATTACATTATTCTTAGTCTTATGACCGGATAGATATATCTTACTATTCATTCATTGCTTTGATACTTAAAGTTTCAAGTTAAATTTAAACATCGTTAAAATTTGAGATAGCTTGTATATCCCTATTAATATTAAAAATGCGAAAGTAACTCTGTCTGTCTGTCTGTCCGTCTGTCCGTCTGTCCGTCTGTCCGTCTGTCTGTTCCGTTTTCACGGAAAAAGCTATTGGACTGATTTGGCTGAAACTCAGTATAAATATTTTCGATGCCGAGGATGAACATAGGATACTTTTTATCCCGAAAAGTGGGATAGTTTCCGGGATAAAAATATATTTGTCTCTCTGTTTGTTATCCTGTTATGGAAAGACTATTGGACCGATTTAACTGAAACTCGGTACATATGTAATTTTAATACCGAGGGTGGCCAAGAAATACTTTTCATCCCGGATAATGGGATATATTTTGGGATAGATTTATCCCAAAGGTAAAGGTTATCCCGGAAACTAGGATAGGTTTTGTAATTTTGTCCATTTCGCCCACGCGGTTCACTCGGGGTCCACTTGGGGTACATTCGGGGTCCATTCAGGGTCCACTCGGGGTCCACTCGGGGTTCACTCGGTGTCCACTCGGGGTCCACTCGGGGTCCACTCGGGGTCCACTCGGTGGCCACTTGGGGTCTGCTAGGGGTCCACTAGGGGTTCACTCGGGGTCCGCTCGGGATCCACTTGGGGTTCAATCAGGGTCCGTTCGGGATCCACTCGGTGTCTACTCGGGGTCCAATCTGTCTACTCGGGGTCCACTCGGGGTCTACTCGGGGTCCACTCGGGGTCCACTCGGGGTCCACTCGAGGTCCACGCGGGGTGCGCTCGGGGTCCACTCGGTCCACTTGGTCCACTTAGTCCATGTTATCCATGTTGCGTATTTTGTCAAGTTTTGTCATTTATGTAGTTTACAGATAGACGGGGGATGGTATAGTTTGCGATATGAAATGAAGTGAATCTTCCGGAAGTAAATACATAAAAATTTAATAGAATGTAACCTGTACCGCCTGCTCTTTAAACAAGAGATGTGTGCTAGAGGTTGACCCGCGGCGCCGCCGCGGGATAAACTCTAGTAATAATATAACTTACACCAAATTATAAGTAGTAGCAAATTAACGGTTAGTGAGATTACGCATATGCCATTAATCAAATTTTAGATATTAAAGTAGAAAGAAGAAACAGACTATATACATATAAAATCCTGGTTGACTAATAACCCTATTTTGAAGATCTTTTTAAACGTCGCGCCTCGGTTCGCAACATGCCTTGAGAAGCATTTTGTTGGTGACCAAAGAATGGATAATCGAGAAAGTAAAAGTACCTTGTAATATAAAAAATATGTATGTGCTGTTTTCCGGATAAGATTTTCAATTAAGATAATATTTCGATAAAATTAATACCGAGTATATAGGGGTTAATTAAATTCCAACCGTAACACGTTATCTAAAATTTACATAACTGTAATTATAACTTGTTGATTAATCTGTTCTTACTTATGCTATGTTTGTCTAGTAACACCCAATAATTTGGGTAGTTCGTTCAAGTAATAGTAATCTTTAATGCTTATAAATTAGTATACGTTTAACCAAAAAAGTTAAAAAAAGAACGGTGGTAAATAGGGCGGTGCCACCGGTGCCAAGGCACAGGGCGTAGACTCTGGGGGGCTCAAGAATGGCCAGACCAGGCAGGACTATTATTTTTTCGGTTTGCTCCTGATAAATTCCGGCTGCGCCCCTAGTTCTCGATTCCAACACATACGTACCTACCTACATGCCAGTATCATCAAAAACGTCTGTTAAATTACAAAAAAACGTCGCGCTTATTTTTTTGGCAGAGCACGAGCGTATTTATGTTTAGTGTTTATCGGAGTCAAGCGGCCGGCCGTCTACATGGTTGGTCGGACGAAGACTAAGCGGCGGGCGGGTACGGGCCTATACATAGCTTTGATCTAGCTAGGGTACCTATAATATCTAAAAAAACAAGGGCTCAGTTATAGAAGCTCGCATAGGGCGCAGAAAAGGCTATTTACGGCACTGTAAAAATGGTTCACTTAATTTTGTTTGCGTAGGCTCCGTCTACACTTTTATTTGTTCGTCTAAGCTTATTATTATTATTATATATTATATTAATAAAATATTTTTAATTCATTCATCAATTTTAATATTTCTATCAAATCCATGTATTTTATGAGTTGCGAAATGTTTGTTTTCTGATAATAACAATTTAGTATTAAGGTTTAAAAACCTACAATATAAACGAATAGATTCCTAATGCTGATATTTGACGGATCAATCGAATTGAATCAATTAGGTTGAAAATCGCAAAATTAAAAGGACAAGACGGTAATCAATAACATTGAACAATTCAAGTTTATGGTTATACGGATTACTTTGGTTGATACATCCAAATTGAAAGACAGAAATAAATTGTCTAAAATCGACTTAAGTCATGCTGATATTGGACTGTTCAACCAAATTGATACCTCTAATACCGGCTAAACATACAAAACTGAAAGAGCACGACGATAGATATTCGAGGACATTGAATGATACAAGTCTATGTTTATACGCTTTAGTTGATTCATGCAAATTGAAGGACAGAAATGAACCTTCTGATATCGACCTAACAAAACGTTAATATAAACAATAGGTTTTGTTCAACTAAAGGTTCTTAAAGCCTACAAATATACTCTAATTCAATATGAAGAAGACGGAATGTGTTTCTGTCCTGATATATATAGGTATATGTAAAGAAATGAACCCAATTTAAAAGTTATAACCTCAACGAACGATCTAACTTTCGAAATTCTAATATTCAATTCCAAGGAATATGACGGAATAAAACTTGTTAGCCTTCCACCGTAGAAATGTTTCATAGCTAGAGGCAAACATGAACCGAGATTTCTCAATACACATAGCAAAATATGTTCTGTTATGAAGATCATTCAGAAAATGGTAGGATACGAAACTCGTTTGAGGTGAACTTTTTATATAGATATTCAGTTTAATATTAGAACTGTGCTGTTTGCAGTTAGAGTTCAAAATAAATATAGATACCTAATAAGATAGTTAATATATAATCTCGCCCAATCACATAAGTGACACATAATAAACCTACATTTTTAATGACTGATCATACCATGTTATGCCAAGATTGATTTAGAAAATATTAAGTCAAATAAACAACATCGACGCTAAAGAGATTTTATTCATTGAAGTATGCTTCTTTAATAGTATTATTTATGTACCTAGTCCTATCTGTATTTCTCTTTGATATATTTTTTTAAAATTGACTATTGTTATAAGAGTTTTCCACGCGGCATCACTGGCGTAAACTTTTTAGCTGTCTATGGCAACACATCGAGCCTTTACCTTTATATTATCATCGTAAGCGACATTTGGATATAGGTATTTTTTTGCTGCAAGAGGTATTTTAAACTATTATTTTGTTTTAAGACTTTCCGTTTAAGTTAGATTAGACACCACTGAATAAATAGACTGAAAGTCTTAAAACAAAATAATAGTTTAAAATACCTTTTGCAACGAAAAATATACTTAGATCCAAATGTCGTTTACGATAATATGGCGGTAAAGGCTTGGCGTATTCTATTTTCTAAAATAAAGAGTTGTGTTTATTTATTCTTATTATTGAAAGTATACATATACTAATTGTCATCCTAATCGGTTAATTGATAAGGCCGTGAATAAATAAGGATACAAATACAATTACTTTCACATAGAATTTATATGAACTGTAATTTTCATAAAAGATCAAAGTAGGTATAAAAAAAGTCCCGAATATTTTAACTGAATGATAAAAAAACTCATATGAAATTTATGAAAATACCGAACCTAAAATAATAATACATTATGATATTTCCTTCACGTTCCCAAAATACGAATAGAAAATATAAGGATTTTGTACATCGACCTCTCAAGTAATATATCAGCTGGTAAACTCGTAGTTACTCTGATAACAGGTGGAAGAGCTACGTATATTCCCCCTTTTACTTTTTATCTTTAAAACATACTTTTAAGGCGAAAGTAAGATATGGTTTAGTATTTTATCAGTTTTCGGGTAGCAAGAAATATTACCTGCAATTTCCACCGTGATGATGCACTCGTGGCAACAATAGCAAGTTAGTTACTTATGTAAGATCTGTTATTTTGGTGTGTTTATAGTTAATATAATTGTCTTTGATATTTGCTTAAGGACAAAATGGTAAAATATTTATGGGAACTGCATACGTCTAGTCATCGCAGTGGACAACGAACCACTGGCCATAGTATAACCATATAATAGTTACTCTATCTCGCCCGCACAACATCCGTTCCGCTCACACATTGTGCTATATATTGTACTAGCTGTACGACTTGTTAATATTTGCACTTAAGGTTACCGTTTCCAAAATAAATTAGTTCGCTTCTGTGCACATCAGCACTCGACAGTGAATACTACTCTCTGCCATCTGAAGTAGGTAACATGTAACCTCTACCTCTCGCTGCTACATATTTATTTCATAGTAAGTGGTCAGCATTCGGTAAGTTTCGACAGGTCTTCTCTTCGACCATTCCGCAAAGCTTGAAGACGAAAGTCTTCGAGCAGTGCATCCTACCCATCATGACATACGGTGTTGAGACGTGGACACTGACCGTAGGACTGGTCCACAAATTCAAAGTCGCTCAACGGGCTATGGAGCGAGCTATGATAGGTGTTTCTCTTATGGATGAAATCAGAAATGAGGACATCCGTAAGAGAACGAAGGTAACCGATATAGCTCGCAAAATTAGCAAGTTGAAGTGGCAGTGGGCCGGTCACGTCTGTCGACGGACGATGCAGCAAACGAGTCCTGGAGTGGAGACCACGTCTCGGCAAACGTAGTGTAGGACGCCCGCCAGTCCGGTTGACTGATGGTCTGTGTAAGATCGCCGGCAGGGGCTGGATGAGGAAGACTGGAGACCGGGATATGTGGCGCGTACTTGGGGAGGCCGACATCCAACAGTGGACTGAGATTGGCTGAAGAAGAAGAAGAAGAAGAAAGAAGTGGTCACCGTTTCCCATGTATATCTATCTGCAATACTAAGAGACAATAGCTTGCCTATATGTAATTTAGACTATAACGCATACCTATATATATATATATATATATATATATATATATATAATATATATGTATATATAGTATATATATGTATATATATATATGTATATATATGTATGTATGTATGTATATATATATATATATTGCGCTCTGTTTGCCGAGTCCAATATTGAAGAGTTCTGAGAATGCTGTAGAAGGAAGTCCATTCCATACACTGAGTTGTGTTCCGGCATCAGTGGTCAGATTCTAGTCTCCCCTTCAATATACCTTTGGTGTTTCAGATGTCTATAGGTGACGGTAACCAATTTTCAAGTCATCAGGTAAGTTTCAGCCTGTCTTCTGTACCTCAACAATAAAAATAAACATCTTTTTTTTATAGCCAAAAGCAGGCAAACAGGCAGACGGCCCACCTGATGGAAACTGGTTATCGTCGCCTATGGACATTTGCAACACCAGTGGTGTCACCAACGCGTTGCCGACCTCTAAGAAATTTTATAACGCCCTTCTTAAAGAACCCCATGTCATTGCGCAAAGGGAAAATCGCGGCAGAAAATTCACTCCAGATCATTGTTGTACGCGGAATAAATGTTCTAGAGAACCGCTGCGTAGTTGAGCGTGGGTGCTTAAAGAAATGGGGGTGAATATCCCGTCGCTGGCAAGCGGTGTGGTTGTAAAAGTGAGGTGTTGGCACCAGATCAAACAGTTCCTCGGAACACTCCCCGTTATACAGGTGGTAAAATACGCAGAGGGACGCAAAGTCTCTTCGAAGGCTAAGCGATTCTAAACCGCCTGTAAGTATGGGATCGTCGACGATACGAACGGCGCGACTCTGGATGAAGTCGAGCGGGTCAGTCTGGTAAGCAGGTGCTCCGGCCCATAGATGTAAGCAGTACTCCATATGCGGTCTGATTTGCGCTTTGTATAGCGCAAGTCGTTGCCGCGGAGTGAAATACCGCTTGGACCGGTTTAGCACACCAAGCTTTTTAGAGGCAAGTTTAGCCTTGCCTTCCAGATGACCCCGAAACTGCACGTCGTTCGTTATGTCGACGCCAAGGGTCCTGATATCTGCAAAAAAATGAACAAGATATGCCAGTTTTAGAGACATGTAATATGTACAATGTAGATGCCCTTTTCCTTTTGGGGCTTGTCACGTAACTCACATTCAGGATCTACGATATTAGGGTTCTACTCACGGTGAACAAAGGATTTGTTCCGGATAAGGATTTTTGTAAAGGTTGTGTTGTTTATGTGTGATTAAAGAAATATATAAGGGAGTCTTCTCAAGATTTTCTTATGGCTGTAAAGAGATAGTGGTAAAGTACCTATTCATACAGTTAGAGAAGAATTTTATTTATGGTCAAGTTGAAAATCTTGAGACATTGTTGTCGATGTTATTGATAAAGTCTTTATTTTGTTATTCGTTTCGTGGCTTTGAAAGGAACAATTACATTAGACTAGTTTTCCATGCGGTTTCTGTTGAATTTTTTTACATATAAAAGTTCATACATTTTCTTTCGTTTGTGATAATCTGTTCAGTGTCTCATGTACTACATTCTAAAATACATTTTTCAAAATCGACGGTACTATGGATGATACACCCCATAGAACGTAACTTGTACCAATATCTTAAACTTGACTTATGAATTAGATACAAATTCAAGTCATGTATAAGATATTGCTACAAGTTACGTCCTATGGTATGTGTCAGCCGTACCTACGGTTGTTTTTGAAATAGACCGTAGATGGATTATCTTGTTTTTTTAATTTTGATTTTGCACGGTTTGCGTATCTAGCCAGTGCTAAGTATTCATTAATATGCGAGTTTTAGAATAATCTAGAAGCAAATAGATACTACATGAACGCCACACTTATATAAAAGCCTCAGCCAAATAATAGACCTTTGGCTGACGCCAAACGAGCGAGTCTTGTGATAGCTCTAATAGACACACTTTAATAATAGTTATGATTTATAACACTAGCCTACGATTCTTGTTTAAAAATCAATTGTTTGACGCCGAATTTCAGAAAAATACAATGCATGATTTCAATACTTTATTTCTCTTCCCACATGAAAAACACATTTCCAATAATTAACTTTACACTTCATTTTGCCCTGTACTGGTATATAGATCGCGATCGAATAATCATTTCCAACAAACACTAAGCGTTTTTATATTTTTACGCTAAAACCCACCGCTTGCCGTAAACGGTCGGCATCTCAAATGGCGCCATCTTTAAACAGCGAATGTTTGCGGGAACAAGGTTTTCATAACAATACAACTACTTATTTTCACAACTGTATTCAATTATTCAATATTCAATATTCAAATTCAACATCGTATTCAATTATTATCATAGTTTCATATAATTTATTCAATTAGGGCATAATTATATGAGTAATTACTACAACCATAGTTTATAATGACATCTCTTATAAATACATATCAGCTGCCATATATTTCAGGATGCCAACACAATACGCCATAACTATTAAACAATAGTTTAACTCTGCAAATAAACATTTGCAGAGTTACATACCCATTTTGAAAGAAACGAAACCTTAGAACAGAAATCCGTTTACACATACTAAATTATTGTTGCTCAGAGTAAAGTGTATAGATGATATTAAGATGACACAGGTCACAATAAATTCTACTATTATTTACATATAAAAACCGACTTCAAAATGACACCATTTTACATTATTTTTAAAATAACCTGGATGAAATCGTTTTAATAGTTTATTTGGGCGAAATTATGAGGTTAAAATGTGTACACTTGTACAAAATCTATGAGGCGGCGACGTGTTGTAAGAAGATAAAAACTGTCTCTTTATGTGTCAAATTTTAGTCTCTTTAGGGTAAAACAGAAAAAAATTCTGATAAGAAATAAATGACGCAACCTACGGGTTGTTGGCAATTAGTGATGATATCGATTTTTCCGAAAGTCTTACGCTTTGCGCCTTAAATGCCAGCCACCCATTTTGGAAATGTTAGAAATTGCTTTGAGCAGCCTTTCCTTGAAAATATTTCTCTTACTAATAAGAAGATAAGGTAAATACAGTCTAGCTATAAATATTATTGGTGTCAAGGCTTTGCCCTCCTAAATGGCTAGCACCCGGGTCTCGAGTATGAAGCCATAACAACCATCAGTTGTGTTCCAGCAACAGTGGCCAGGATTCCAGTCCACCTTGTTAGCCCAGCAGCACATTAGTAGCATCTCTGGTGCTGCAAAGGTCCATAGACGACTGTAACTACTTTTCATCAGGTGGGCTGTCAGCTGGTTTTCTGTATTCCAACAAAAAATATATCACAATATTTTCTTAAGTTTTCGCGACTGGTATACATAATAAAACTACGTTTAACGTTTTTAATTAACGCGCATAAAAATGCGCGGTAATTTATTTGATTTTTGTTATTCCGACGTTTCGGCCACTATTCAGTGGCCGTGATCAAGAAAAACAAAGATGTCAAGTGTCAACGAGTATTGTTAAAGTTTTATTTAGCCTACCTCCAACTTGTTCATTTTAATTATTTAGTTTTAATTTTGTTTATGGTTATTATTTACTCTATGGGAGCCTAATCTAATATATGATATTCCGTGATCACGGCCACTGAAAAGTGGCCGAAACGTCGGAAAAACAAAAATCAAATAAATTACCGCAATTAAAACCGTTAAAACGTAGTTTTATTAAATATATATAATTTATGTATTCCCAATTTCGTATAAATCATTGTTCTACCAATGTGCTGCTTTGGTGTTACAAATGTCCATAGGCGACGGTAACCGCTTTCCATCAGGTGGGCCGTCCGCCTGTCTGCTGAACTCATGTAATAAAAAAAATAAAGATAAAAATCAGGGTGGATTCAATATTATTTTAATAAATCTTCAAACCTTAAAATTCAATCATTCGTCATAACAAAATGTGTTAAAATATTTTCAGTATAAAAAAATTGTTGAACGATATGGACGCGGAATTTATAGTAATACGTGAACCAAAAACTTTGTACCCCTTTTTTCGAAAATTTCGCGGACGGAGGAGTATGAAATTTCGCACACTTATAGTTTATATAGAGAATGAGTACAGAATGCAATTTTTTTTTTAAATTATGCATATAAAATACATTAAATCAATAAAAAAAACATTACACACACTACCATGTATTTGACACACACACTCATATATACTCTTTTGTTTATTGTTAAAATCAAATTAACAGTGTAGCCTTGGCAACATTTGTGATTATAGAAGTATATATGGTCTTTGACAACAGAACCTTAATAACGTTCAAACTCATAATTTAAATTAATGATGGTAGAATTTCGACCAATGGGCAACCACTAGTATACAATAATTTCATTATAAATTTGAATAGATTGATATACACATATATACATGTGTTATATTTTATGGCGTGACGAGGGTACCTATACCATATAAAAATGAAATTGTCTTAAAACGTAAACATTCTCTTGCAATTTAAAATATTGCATGAAAATGTTTGTTTTATAAACAAATTGGGAAAAAGAAATTCATATTGTTACAACTCAGGTCCCGACAAAATAAAACCCACCTGCATATCTGAAACAAGACACATTTTATTACCTGCCGGCATTTGAACTGATTGAACTGAACATTGAAACTATTGTGATCGTCTTCTTTTGTTTACTTATTTATTGGCATTCGTTTCTAGAGCCTATTGTTGTATTTTAATCATTAGCCAGGTGTTACGGATTTTAAAAGTACAAGCTGATTTTAGGAAATTCGGTCCACGTGAATGGGCGGGCACATTGCACTTGTCCAGGATAAAACGATGGCCTGAGAGAGGAAGGAAGTGAGTCAAGCGAGAACCACGAGTGAAGCAAGACGTGTGTATTACCGTCGGGAATCTACTAAGTGACGGACTATGCGCGTTTTATTGAGTTACGACCTTCTGCATTACGTTTGGACTTGTTGTGTTCGGTTATATTTGTACCTGTGTTATACGTATTTGTATAGTTCTAATAAACTCGATAGTAATTCTAACGGTATTTTAATTCGAGTCTCGCGACTCATAACAATATGTTTGAAACAAAAATCTTTGTAAATAAAATCATAAGCGTTTGCCTACTTACAGTGTTAGATTTTAGAAAAATATACATATGCTTTGAAATTTAAATGCAACGTTGGAATGAATAAACATTATTTATCGTTTAGGAAAATCTCATTAGAAAATATACGGTATTATCTCCCCCTATACTTTTTATTTTTGGTTTTCCTTGCTTCCCTTCCTGCCATGGTAACTGGAATGGAAGCAATAATCTAATCCCTTTTGTAATCTTATCTATTACTTTGTTCCTTATATTTAATAAAAGGCTGCATATTGATACAATTTATTATTTTGTCGTGTTTTGTAGCATTTATTATGATTTTTTTATAAAAGATGTACGTTGTATTTTCTTAAGTTTTCGTGACTAACACACATAATTAAAACTACGTTTCAACAGTTTTTAGCGCGACATTTAGTTTGATTTTAATTTCGACGTTTGGGACTTTTTTCATTAGTCGTCATCACGGAAGACCAAAATCTACGTTCTAAAATACACAGATTTAAAATACTGTATGTGAAGTCATCATCACCATCCTAAGAAGCTCTCGTTTATAGCCCGCGGAGCGCTATCTAACTTTTCTTCTTCAGTTCACATGGTCTTTTGTAAAACCAATCACACGCATATCCTCACTTCACGAAGTCAATGTAGTATCCATTCCACTAGGATTTGGAGGTGGTATGGCTAGGCATTTGTTCCCTACCTAAACTGCCACTTTCCTTAAAATTCCGCTGTACCAATGTAAGTGCATCTCGTGTAGTTTTCAACTCTGTGACAGAAGTGAAGATTATCACAGATGCAGGTTTCCTGACGTGATCCCTCGGTACATCTACCTCAGAATATTCATCTCCGTAACATGCAGCTCATGCTTGTATCAGTCAAATATAAGCCACGCTCTCTGATATGTAATGATTAATGGTAGAGTTATTTAAGTGATAACTTCTTATGGGAGGGTAAACCGCTTCGTTACGTAACGCGTTACGGCGGCAGTCTGTCTGGCTTCCCTTTCTCTCAAACGCATACGGCAGCGGTAGGCAGGCTCCTTCTCTCTCACTTCTAACCCACGCGCTATATACATACAATTTAAGTAATAACCTAAGCTTTTCTCAAGTTACATTATTTCAATACCAAATAGTTCAACTTAGATTAGTTTAAGTTATCACTTCTGTTGGGCGTCCCGAGACACACACGTTTTTATTTATGTTCCAACTAGTTCCAGTAAACCTCATATCGCAATAGTGTTGTACTTCGGGCCCAACCTCTCTCTGGATCATCTGCACAAGTCTATTCAATGGTTGATTTTATGTGAAAAACCGACTACTGCTCAGTTTTTTGTTGCTGAATAAAAGCGGGCGTAAATTTTAGCGCGGCTTATATAATTATACCCACGCATGAACACTCAAAAAAAGGAAACGAACAGTCAAAGACACTTATCTATTCATAAATATCGCAAGAAAAAATCATATCAATCATATTCAATAAATCTTAAAAAGCAAGATATGCTTTACTTGCCTTCATATTAAAAAAGAAAATCATTTTCATTGTCAGCACGTACTACGAATATGTAACATTTGAAGCCTACACGTGTAGAAGTAAATATTTCGTTTAAGTCCAAATATAGAATATCATAACAAAATGAAAGAATATTAAATGGAGACCCTTCTGAAAACGTGTTCGACGTGAAGACATTGGTATGGAGTGGCAAGGCTGTATACACACTAATATAGGTAATATATTTTATCTTTGATTTAAATGTAAATTAATAAATATGATGATGAATGATGATCGATTTTCTCAGACGTATCCGTCGATGGTGATTGGTAACCTCTGCTGTGATTTACTGGCATGGTTATGATAATGGCTTGCAAAACCGAACTACTTTTGAGAACTCGGCTACAAGAGAAGCAATATAACAATATAGCATGCTTAGGATATGGTTTGTAATCTAGGTAGATTGCTTGAACTCTGAGTAGATCTGGTGCACATATATTATGATGGTGAAGGAAAACAACATGAAAAATCTGATAATGATTTCGAAACCTTTTAACCCACAATAGAAAACAGTGGACCATCCATTTCCTGAAAAATGTGAGCCAACCCAAGAGAGCGACCAAGCCTATAAATGTGAATGAGGTAATATTGTGTAAGTATCATTTCGATCCCCTGAGCTCTTACAGTATTTTGTGGTAATCTGATATATTTCCCGACGATTTTGGCTTCAACACCATTTATTTATAATGGATAGGATTTATGTACCTACCCCTACACATATCGCACTTTTAATCCAATACTGACACTGTCCAAAATTTTGCCAAATCGACTTTTAATGCCATCTATCGGAAAACATGAAAATACGTGTAATAGCGCTAATACTGCTTTAAAAGTAATAGAAATATCCACTAGGAAGGCATTGTAATAATTCATGTATTTAAATGATTAAATAAACTTTATTCGTCTCTCTTGTATAGTTTACTTTTTTGGATAGTTTAGTGATATGCAAAACAGAATGAAAATTCTTAAAAAGTTACTGTTCCTGCCTGGCTCAGCCTTACATCATACTGTAAAATTATAAACACACATTTTGGTTCTGAAATTAATTTAAATGATTTTTTTAAAATATTAAATTAGACTATCATGAAAAAGCCCTAACAAAACACCGTCTCACCTCACCCATCTTTATGTTTATGTTTGTAGTATTATATGTTTGTTCAGGAATTTATTTTCCGGGTGAGAATAGGACTAGTATCTACCAAAGCGTAAAATCAGAGAAGAGAGGAGACCAGGCTTAGCGGGCCCAACTTTTTTAACCAGAGAAACCATTATGTTACAGGAAGATTTCTTCTTCAGCCAGTCCCTGTCTATTGGTGGTCGTAGGCCTCCCCAAGCCGTCACATAACCCGGTCTCCCGTCGTCCTCGTCTAGCCCCTGTCGGCGACCTTGCGCAGGTCGTCAGTTCATCGGGCTGGAGGGCGTCCTGCGCTATGTTTGCCGAGACGTGATCTCCACTCCAGGACACGTTTACTCCATCGGCTGTCGGTCCTACGATAGACGTAACAGGCCCACTACTACTTCAACTTGCTAATTTTGCGAGCCATGTCGGTTACCTACAGCAAGACTCGCTCCTTCTGTATACATCACTTTAATGTTCTTCAGGTACTAAGTGTATATAAACATAGATATAACGAAAATATACAAGTAAACAAATAGATTATAGATATATATTTTATAACAGAAAGATCATAAATAGCAGTTAAATAAATGTACAATACAATACTAAAAACCTAAAAATAAAACAATACAAGATAAAAATGTAAAATAGTAATAAGAAAACATTATAAATTGTATTATTATTAAGTTTTAGTTAAAAAAGAAAAGAACTAACAAATAAAGATACCACAAATCCCCCGACTACTAAACATTCTTCATTGGTGATCCGCTCCAATTGGTCTTAGCGTGATGATATACCTATAGCCTTCCTCGATAAATGTGCTATCTAACACTGAAAAATTTTTTCAAATCGGACTAGCAGTTCTTGAGATTAACGCGTTCAAACAAACAAACAAACATACAAACAAACTCTTCAGCTTTATATATTAGTATAAGATTTTAGGGAACTTTTTACAATGTTAATGTTAACTAATATTTAAAAATATATTTTATAAAAAGCTTTGATACCAAATGTAGTGATGTATACAATTTTATCATGAACATTTGTTTAGAATATTATTTAATATTTACCATATTTTTTTATTTTATTTAATATACATAAATTCCACGCGGACGACGTTGCGGGCATAGCTAGTATAACATATTTCGCAATTACATACATATGTAATTAAAAATGAAAACTTGAAAGTAAAGTTGCGGAATATCTTAATGTTTAATCATTCACAACGTACTAGGTCTATGCAGACTGTAAGCGATTCGACCAAGTCTTTATCGTTGAATGTAGAAAGGGTTCTTGCCTAACACGTGGAAAGTCTGAGTGCTCCTTAAAATAAAGTCATTAGGCGGAAGTAAGCTTGGTTGTTTTGGTTAATACTATACTTCAGGGGTGCTGAACCTCAGTTTTAAGAAGTCAGAAATATTTGGGTCAAGTTGGTAACGCGACGTGTGTCCATCCAACTCAATACAATATAATACGTTCAACATTTTTTTGTTAATTTAATGACGTCTAGGAAAATAAAATGGGTTATTAATAGAAAGCGTGGTAGCAGCATTATTAACCTGAGGGGTTACTTTCAAACGCTTTTCGTCGTTCGTTTTAGTTTGATCTTCTCGAACAATTCTATGAAAATATTGAAAGAAGACAGAAAGAACAGAAATTTATTTAGACGTACTACAAACAAAGTCTGCAAAACGAACAATAAATTGAACATATAGAGTAAAATGCACTTAAACTTAAAAAAAGAATAATATATAGAAGTTCTTCTATAACGAATACGAACGACGAAAGACGTTTGAGAGTAAGGCCTTTGAACATATAGGAGAAACAGGAATATGGAATATAGGGCAAAGCATATGATATGATATGATGTCAAATCAAGCTGTAAAGATTTCACAGATCTGATATCAAAAAGAGAAAGAGAAGTGCGTCTGATTGCTTACTTTCGTGCTAACCTTATTTAATTCTGTCTAGTACGTAAGTACTATAAGCTCATCATTAAAATTGTCATGAGACAATTTTAATAATGTGCTTATTTAAGAAACGATATTGGAACGGCGTCTCATTACAAAAAAAGTTACATATACTTACATTTTTTAGATTTATTTTTTTAGAATTGAGAACCTCCTCCTTTTTTCAACTCTGTTAAAAAATATATTTCAGACTCTCAGAAGAATAAAATTCAAACTGCATATTTTAATTAAAATTCATAAATATTCAAATTAGGCATATTAACTAACTATTAAAGTTTAATTTATAATTTTTACGCTTTATTTTTTCATATTAACTAAGTAACTTTGAAATTGAACTAAACTATCCCATTTATCGGTATAAAAAATATCCTTTGCTCATCCGCGGTATCAAAAATATATACATATACTAAGTTTAAGCCAAATTGATCCGGTAGTTTTTCCGTGAAAACGGAACAGACAGACAGACAGATAGATAGAGTTACTTTCGCATTTACAATATTAATAGGGATAATAGGGATTATAAACGACAAAGCCGCTCTTTTGTATGAACGTAATTTAAGAAAAAGAAAATTCTAATTTACGATAAACAATAACAGTAATTTTTATTAATTACTTTATTCCCATTAATACAGGTAAGAGTTATATATAATACGATAATTTATAAAACTTTTTACGCTGTCATACATTTATTAAACCTTTTTAATATACCTACTCATTTTGTAGATACATTTTTTCTTTTTGTTGTTATTTTATTAAAACATGCCAGTGCTTAAAAAAGTTCAGTACCCCTTCTATTAGTCTTTCTTCGCTCCTGTAAAACATACTTTAGTAAATAATTCTAAAAGCTCATTACGACAAGGCCGACTGATCAGACGGTTTGGATAGAATATTTTAACCCTTAAATTCCACTTTTCAACTCATTTGTGTCTAAGGAAAAATAAGCATTATTTCCATACTAGAGTTTACCTTTAGTGCGTATCTCTTGTATACAATATAACCTGTACCGCCTGCTCTTTAAAGATTCACTTCGTTTGAAGTAAAGTGAATCAACCCACGGGTCCACGGGACCCACGGGACCCACGGCACCCACGCCACCGACGGGACCGACGGGACCCACGGGACCTACGGGACTAACGGGATCAAGTGGATGAAATGGACAAAATCACAAAAAACCTATCGCAATTTTTGAGATAACCTTTACATAAATCTATCCCATTATCCGGGATAAAAATTATCCCTTGGGCACCCTCGGTATTAAAATTACATATATACCGAATTTCAGCCAAATCTGTCGAATAGTTCTTCCGTAAAAGCATAACAAACAGAAAGACAAATATATTTTTATCCCGGAAACTGTCCCATTTTTCGGGATATAAAGTATCTTATGTTCATCCTCGGCATCGAAAATATATATATACTGAGTTTCAGCCAAATCGGTCCAGTAGTTTTATCGTGAAAACGGAACAGACAGACGGACAGACAGACAGACAGACAGACAGAGTTACTTTCGCATTTATAATATTAATAGGGATAGGGATTAGCAGCAGTACAAACTGGCTCAAAACTATTCTCAGGTCTTTTTATTTTTATTGCATGAGTTCAGCAGCAGGCAGACGGCCCACCTGGTGGAAAGCGATTACCATCGCCTATGGACATATGTGATACCAAAGGTGCTACCAATATGCTGCCGCTTTCTAAAGGGAGACTGGAACCTGGCCATTAATGCCGGAACACAACTCAAGATTGTTATGGCCGTGTACTCAAGACCAGGGTGGTAGCCATCCAGGCGGGTAAACACTCCACCACATGGCTGTGGGGTTTTTATGTCGCCTCTTACGACAGGCCACCCGGCCGCGGAAAATTGTATTCTTTCTCCGTTCCTGCACGGATAAAAAGATTCAGATGGGCTTTGAAATTTCGAAACCTAGTAGACATTTTCTAAAGTATGTTTTAAATAGGACAGTATGGGAGAAATTACGTAAATAGAGAAATAAACATCTTGATTCTAAGTATTAGATTATTATTAAGTTAAATAGTAATATCAAATTATTTCTATATAACTAAAATTAATATTTATTTCGTAAGGAAAATTTACGATAACGCTACAAATTACGTTTTATGGATGTGTCAGCCATGCCATCCTATTTGAAATAGACTTTAAATGAATATGTTGTTCATTTATTTTCTTGCTAGGTATTTGCCGTATATCGTGCTTGTCTAAATGCAGTATCCCTTCCAATTATGGAGGGTAGCGGTAAGGAGTACCATCTCACTTTCTGCGAGTGAGACATGCTTGCGAAGGAAGAGGCGGAGCGGAAGCGTGAGCTGACGTCATTGCTTTGCTCCCACTATAGAAGAATGCGCCGGCGCCGGAGGGGCGGCTTGCGACCTTGGGCCGCCGTGAGTAGGTGGCGCGGGTGGGTCCTTGGGAATAGGGTTCTCACCCGCCGCTATGCTGTCGAGATGGGGGCGCGTCGTATTCCGCGCGCGCTTACCTCTTCTACCGTAAGGCGCCTTACAAACCGCCCCACGCTATTAAGAGACCAGGAAGATGTGCGATAAAAAGTAGTACCCCGGCAGTTGATGTGTCTTTAGAGGCTCCCGCGAAACACTCGCCTAAGTGTAACATATACCTAGAAATACCGATCTTGAACTTTTAATAACAACTAGCGGCGCGCCCTGACACGGGTAGACATTTATTTTTTAAACATTTTGGATTCCATTATTAAAGTTTTAGTAGGGATCTCTATATTTTTCTAGTAATAAATAAAGTTTATATTACTCAGGGATAATTTAGCATTGTAATGGTGAAATAATTGATGAAATCGGTCTAGTAGTTTTTGAATTTATTCGTTACAAACATACAAATCTTTTCTATTTATTATCATAGTATACATTATTTTGTAAACGAAGTGCTTGGCTAAAGCTAGCCATGTCGTTAAAATGCTATACTAGTAATTAGAAGTTTTGGAACAGAGCACGGGTTACGGGGTTGTGTTGACATGCCGTTAAATGTTACAGGGTACCACGAAACGATGGGCTTACTTGGTTTGTTTGGGAAATAGCACATGGATTTTACGACCAACAACGAAACGACAAGGCTCGTCGCGACCTAATTGATGTCAACTGGACGCATTATAAATATTATAATTGCTGGAGCGAGTTTCTTATTGTCATTAATTAACTAATACTTTTATTCTGTACAACTATATTAGTGACATGTGGTATGAGCGGGTGCTGCTCGTACTTTTGAGGTGGTTGTAGTATTAAAACTACATTGTCCCAATGTGATTTATATCTTTATTGTCACGTTTAGCAAAATTAAAGCCTTTATATACTACATTTATGCTAAATATGCAAATACTTAATTATTGTGCGCTGGCCACCCCTTACAATGAACAATACAAATGCTTTAAATACTACAGATACAAAACATTATTTACTGTCGAGTGAAAGGCAAAAATTCTAAAAAAAACAATAATTTATGTAGTCATCGTATTATAATACAGGAACTCTAAGGCAAACTATCTATACAAATAATATAACATATACTATCTTAAAAATAAATAAAACTAGCACTAAAACTATAGTATAGATAAAAAAAATAGTCCAAAACCGTTGTTGTATAATTAATAGCAGTTTTCATTCTGTTTATCGTATTTATATTGAAATCACAGATAGATACGTCAATTTTATCGATATATACTAAAGTACAAAATTTGACCCTGCACTTAAGATTTTTTTTGTGCCTAAAGAAAAACTCTCTCAGTCTATAATTACTTTTGATGGTGGCAGAAACCTGACTTTCAGTAAGTAATTAAGTACAGTCTATAAAATGTTATTTCTATTCTAACAAAGGTGTTATTTTTCAACCCTTTAGCATTTGGTAAATCGCAGATATTAATATCGATCGAAACTATTCAACCGATTTCGATTTATTTCCAATTGAATTGATTTCATTACTTTCTTCTAGCGTTGCAAACATCTTTAGAATGCAGTAACCACTTACCATCGGCTAGGTCATCCTTTCATTTAAACTACAATCATAAAAATCTAACCGAAGATTAAATATTCCAGCATTTAAATGGACAGAAACCACTTATTGTGACGATTCTGAAGAAGGTTTGTCTGCAGTTGTTGTTATTTTGTAATAAATAGCTCAACTGGTCAGAGATAAATAGCAGTCGCCCTATTTCAAAGCTATCAGATAGAGGTTCGACAAGCTTTGTCTTTCATTGTTTGAAACCTTGGCATTGTTTTATCCGAGCCATCTTGCTAATTCCTACCACAGAATATATAGCTACAGACGGGTGAATTCAATTAGCTACCTAGACTCAGTTACAGAAGCATGACTGTTCAGAACGATTTTGTACTAAGCGATCTTTCTGTTGCAGCGAGCTATTTTGTATTTTGAGCAACAAGGCTAAAATTGCTGAATGATTCTGGATTCAGCTATGAAAGAGATATGGGCACATAAGGTAGTTGAGGACACTGTGGAAATAAAATTCCTAAATACCTACATTCCTTTTTACAAACATCACCATAAATATCTGTCTCTATCATACATGATACATAATTCCAGAATTCAGAATTATCCGTGCAGGAAAGGAGAAAGAATACAATTTCCTGCGGCCCGGCGGCCTGTCGTAAGAGGCGACTAAACAACCCACAGCCAGGTGGTAGGGCATTTGCCCGACTGGATGGCTACCACCCTTGAGTTGTGTTCTGGCATCAGTGACCAGGTTCCAGTCTCCCTTAAGAGAGCAGCAGCGCATTTGTAGCACCTTTGGTGTTGCAAATGTCCATAAACGATGGTAATCGCTTTCCATCAAGTGGGCCGTCTGCCTGTCTGCTGAAATCATGCAATAAAAAATATTTTAAAAATTCAGTCTGATTTGTCCGTTCTATGCACACTTTATCTAGGAACTTCTTGCCAATAGTTTCCGTGATCTGGTGGTAAACCGTATACGTATCGGTGTGTCTAGTTCACTGGAACGTAGTATCGGGTGCGATTCCCCAAAGGTTTAATTTTGTCAATAAACTAACCGTTTTTACTCTGGTTTGGATACCTGGGATCAGTCCCCAAATTGTTCGTTGTAATATTAAAATTGCAAGCGTAACTTGTATCGCTTGAGAATATATATAGGAGGTACACATACACAGGTATATACAGGTATAGGCCATCCATAAATTACGTCACACCTAAGGGGGGGTCGACGAAGTGTGATATTGTATGACAGGAGATGGAAGGGGTCCTAAATTTCGTGACGTCATGTTGCAAAATCTAATATATTTGAACTATTAACAAAAGACTTCGAAATATTTCCAACTTTATCTGTATGAGCATTATTTATTTAAAAAATAATTTAAATGGAAATAAAACTGTAATTAGTTTTATTTAGCAACTGCTGTTTTAATTTAATAATTTCTCGATATAAAATTGCTAAATGTGTGATGTTACAATAAGGAGGGAGGAGTCTCACGGATGTAATCAACTGGTACAAGGGGAGGGGTCAAAACTCATGAAATTCGTGTGACGTATTTGTGGATGGCCCCTTACGTAATTTTATTTACTTAACCCTACTTTAATGCTAAAATGCTTCCAAAACAAAAATTAAAACAGAATAAGCCCATCTCTGTGAATTATGTAGTATGTAGAGTCAATTCCTTGTCTATCGTTAAAAGAAGGTATATTAAAATAATTATCAAAGTTAATTAAGTATGATGGCGAAAATAAATCAACTGAAATTGTGAAAGCATAACAGCAGTCAAGATTAATGGTTGATAAACGCGTAAAAATTTGTACGGAGTCACGCATAATTTGACCTGAATTTAATAATTACATAGTTTAGCTTTAATTATGTAGAAAAGTTACCATACTGTATGGAATTGTCATGGAAAGTAAGCTTTTGTCTGTTCACTCTTCATAAGTCTTTTATGACTTAAGAAACATATTATGTATGTACAATATCTAGGCTGGCAAAAATTTGTTTTCAATTACCTAATATACTTACTTTTATGTTTCTAATGATTACATTAAAATGATCGCAGATGGCCTAAATCAAACGTATTTACTTGCGCAGCAAATCTCATGAAATTAAATCTTATTAACCACAAGCTGTCCCACCGTGCCTACTTCGCTAGGCGTTTAAAAAACACACGCACGCGTGCACGAAAATTAAGCTTTGTAACCTTAGATAATTTTGTAACCTATAAATTATTTACAAACGTGGAAAGCACTCGAAATATCTCGTACGAGGATGAGCGCAATTCTTGCGTGGAACGTTGTTGCCGTTACATCTTTGACAGGCGTTCCCGTGCCCACATCGCTAGGAGTCATTAAATAATTAAAAATATTATAATTCACAATTAAAAATAGCTTAAGACACTCAGAAATATTGTAGCTTTCCACTGGTGAAAGAATTTTTAAAATTGGTTCAGTAGTCCAAGAGATTATTTCCTACAAAGTCACAATCTCTCTAATATACTCTCATAACCTCTTTATAAGCATAAATAAGGTCATCATGGATGGATTGTGTGAAGGATGATATGATAATTTGTGGTACACCACAAATTATCATATCATCCTTCACTATTCTCTATTCTGACATACGTCCTCTGTTACAACAGAGGACATATGTCAGAATACAGGAGTATGGAAGAAAAAGACATATTGTGCTAACCCCAAATGATTGGGGAAGAGGTGAAAGAAAAGAGAGGGAGAGATAAGGTCTACAACATTTAAGCGAACTTTTGACTTTCTTCAACAATAGATCAAACAATTAATAATAATAATAATAATAATAAGTTAATAAAAGGGCCATTTATTTAGTACATCTTATAATAGCTAAGTTTTGATAGTTCAGATAGCTTGGCGAATAGTAATAGTCTGTTGGATGATGTTTGATCTACCAGTCAGATCACTACCATTATAAAAAATAAACAAACAATTGAAAGTATTCTAAACAATTAAGCCACTGCTGCTGCCACCTATGAAATTATTGGTACAACAATTAGCAGTGTTAGGTTTTATTGTTTGAAGTTTCTCGTCCTCTCTACGCTAAGAACTAATAATTTAAGAACATACAATGGTATTATAATAACATAATCAAGTTTTCAATAATTTATGAATGAGATATTTATTTTAATGCTATTTAAACATTGTATTCTAAAAGGCAATAATTTATTTTCAAGCTTAAAGACTTGTTTGCTGACCGTAATCATTTCCAATCAGTCTTGTTTGTCTTTGTCATTTTGTCTATGCACACATCACATGACCCTTTATTTGTCCCCGTGATCAAATTGTGGAAATTTAAAAATAATTACGCACAATGTCACTGGCCAAAGTGGAAGTTGTTGTAAAAGTAGACGAATTGCATGAGGGATCTCTTGATAGCAGGTATATTATTGATAAAATCGTTGTTATGTACATCTCAATTACATAATTGCCAGACTAAATCAACTGAAGGTCATTCATTTTGCATTGCAATTGCCAGACGATAGTATTTTTTTCTGTTTAGTTCTGTAAAATTAATACAAGTTGTTTTTTATTTGCCGCAATTATTTACAGTGCAGACGGGGAATATCTTGGCATGGTTGATGATGGATCATTTGGTAAGCTCATATCACTTTAGTACAGTGTCCAATCTAATTAACTGTTATTGAATTATGTATAAATTTAATTATGATTAAATTTCAGGCAGCACAGAGAGTAGATCCCAGTTAGTCTCACAACCTTTCTTGGACTCTATTAATAATAGTTCTTCATATAATTTTAAAGATATTTGTGAGTATAATTTTGGTGTTCTATTGAAATATTATTATTCTTTCTCAGTCTCCACTTACAAATAACAAAATAAAGGCTAGTTATAGCAAACTGTACCAACTGCATTGATTTCGAGAATATGATGTTCAGTTTGGGTGTCCATGATCTGACTAGCTAAATTACTTGTTTTGAATGCCAATTTGTGCTCTTTATAACTGAGCTTTTTTATATATATAACTGTAATATTCTATATCTATTTAAGACTAGCTGACCTGGCAAACTTTGTACTGCCTCAGAATCATTTTTTTCATATTTACTCACCTTTTAAACCTTCCCTGGACTTCCACAAATAATTCAAAATCAAAATTAGCCAAATCAGTCCAGCTGTTCTCGAGTTTTAGCGAGACTAACAAACAGCAATTGATTTTTATATATAAGATTTTCTAATGAAAATAAATATCTGTGGAATTTTTAGGTGACAATAAATTAATTATGAGTATAATAAGGGTGTTTGTCTGTCTTGATGGTTACCACCCCTGGTCTAGGTCAGAGTATGCCTCCATAACAACCTTGAGGTGTGTTTTGGCATTGGTGGCCAGGTTCCAGTCTCCCTTTAGAGAGTGGCAGCACATTGGTAGCACCTTTGGTCTTACAAATGTCCATAGGCAATGGCAACTGCTTTCCATCTGGGAGGCCATCTGCCAATCTGCTGAAGTCATGCAATAACAAAACAATTAAAAAAGCATATTATATTGTTTTATACATGCCTTTTTATTGAAGATTTGGATAGCTGTCTTTATTCGGTATTACTGTATGCAACACAAATTGATTGTTTAGTGTTGGTTACTCATTCCGAGTCAGTTCATTTTGGTATAACTGGATCCAACCTTCCTGCTTTGTGCCTTAGACAAATTAAGATTAAGCAATCAATGTGGCCATGGTTGGCTCACTCATATCTTAAACTCAAAGGGTGCGGCTTCAAATCTTGGACAAAACATCATTTGGGCAGTTTTGTGACCTAATGCGCATATTGTTAAAATTATCACATGCTAATAGTCAAGAAAAACATTGTGATAACACCTGCACATCAATATCTGATGTGTCAAACCAGCCAAGCCACCTTGGACTAATGTGGCGGGTCTATTGTGCATTCCCTTATAAATGAGAGGTAACAGTGGAACATTTATGAGCTAATATTATAATTTAACATTATTACCAATTACCAATTTTTTTTAATCAGCAGACAAACACCTTTTATTTTCCCAAATTAAGCAAGATATGTTATGGGTAATACATAGTGGGCTACTCTGGGGCTAATCCCAGACACTGATCCCTGACACCCAGACCTTAGTAAATAATGAAAAAGTTCCGAAATTTACCATGCCAGGGACCAAACCCAGAGCCAGAGCCTCTGTGTTGCAATGAGGTAGGCTGGCTAAGGTTTAGCCCGCTCAACCACAGAGGCCGTCATTATTGGCCTCATGCTATTAGAAAATTTTCTACCATTCAAAATTGAGCCATATAATATTATAAACATAGAATGCAATATGCCTGTTATTTACATAAATGGATAATGGGTTATATTAACATTTCAGCTCAATCAGTGACATATAAATTAATACCAATGACTGGTGAGGAGACAAGTAACACTATCACTCATTCACCAGCTGATGGTAAGATATTTTAATTATTATTTATACACATACCTCTATTGTAATGACAACATGTACAAAATTAGTAGTCTATTCTAGACTGGCAATATATATAATTCTTGTAATTAGTGATTATGAAAGAAGATTTAAAAGAATTGCTAAAACACTTGCAGTCTTATTCATATTGAGTTGGAATAAATTTGAAAGCTTCTTAATGGTTCTTAAAAAGCCTTCAAACTTACTATAATTCAATATGAATAAGACCATAAATGTGAAGATTCCAATGTTAGATGTTACTTAACAACATTCATTTCAGTAATGTTGCAATAAAACCCCAAATAGGGATGTGGACACATCTACAGCTCTTAAGACGATCTACATGGGTGGACTTATGGATAATTCTAATAATTTTACGTATAACACAATAGACT
Source organism: Dendrolimus houi (assembly GCA_039645545.1). NCBI lineage: Eukaryota > Metazoa > Arthropoda > Insecta > Lepidoptera > Lasiocampidae > Dendrolimus > Dendrolimus houi. The sequence continues at coordinate 16,199,880 of CM077132.1, forward strand.
AAAATAACATCCTATCATTTAACCCGCGTCCGATTATAAGCCTCGACGAAAGGCTCTCATGCGACGACCGCGTAACATCCTTACGGACAAGGTCGACGATATCACAAAACGGCTGGCTCGGATCAGCCCGCCCGCGGTTAGGACGGCAGGCTGGCAGGCACCGACAGACAGACACAGACGGCGGCGTCGACGCCGCCAATCACGATATCTCCACGTCCCCGCGAGGGACGCCAGGAGACACAGCCCCCCATAGGATAGACTAGGCGTGTTGCTGGGAAGTTTCTTTCGCCGTTTCTTCTCTCCCAACCATAACACGTTGCGAAACGACAGTAAGATAGTATAGGCCACCGCGAACCGCCGATCCCTGTCCACCGGGATCCTTCCTCTCGGGCTTTATATTACCCGTCGCCCGCTCTCAGTTAGTGCATTGTGTCGCCCTATGGTGGGCATCATTAGATTCATCCCCCTCTCATGGCAACAGTCCAGCCGAGGTGAAACTCCCTAGGGAGCCCCCTCGAGCAAGTTGGCCCCCGGGCTAAACTTAAACTAAATTATAAATAAATTAATATAAAGTATGTAACAAATCACTGCCAGAGGGAAGCGTGCCCAGAAGGCTGGCTGCATTGCCACGCTGTATGGCAATACTGATTCGTAGATTTTTAGATTTTAATTACAGTCTAGAGCACATATATTTTTAAAATAATTACATTAGATAGTATTTGAGAATTTTACAAGTTTGATTGCAAGTTAGTTTGAGATAAAGAATTTAAAAGACAGATAAAGATATTAATACTTAAATGTAGTGTTGGGTAGGACATGATTACAAAATGAGTTAAGAGTAACGTGACAATTTTTTTGTACTGAAACAGTACACTGTACCCCTTCAAATGAGGCGAGGAGATTTGTACGGTTTGTACCGCGGCAGTACTTTTAAAGCGATGAGGCGATGGGCGTCAATCACGATCTCTCCACGACCCCGCGAGGGACGCCAGGAGACACACATAACACATTGCGAAACGGCAGTAAGATAGCATAGGCCACCGCGAACCGCCGATCCCGGTCCGCCGGGATCCTTCCTCTCGGGCTTTATATTACCCGTCGCCCGCTCTCAATTAGTGCATTGTGTCGCCCTATGGTGGGCATCATTAGATTCATCCCCCTCTCATGGCAACAGTCCAGCCGAGGTGAAACTCCCTAGGGAGCCCCTCGAGCAAGTTGCCCCAGGCTCGAGCGCCTTCGCTTCGCAAAGGCACTCGCCCCGAAAACCCCGGTAAAGTTGTGAGGTCTTCGGACCAACAACATAAAGTCAAGTCCAATAAAAAAAAAAAATATTTAACTTTTAAAATATCATGTTAGAAGTAATTTTAATTAATTTTATGTGCTATTGACTCAATTTATTTGTGATAAGTATGTACGTACAAAATGTATGGAGCTGGAAGTTTTGTAAGATAATAAAAAGTATCTCAGTTGATTTGACTGTCTGCTCCCTCTAGTACCCCTGTTGAGTCATGTGACACTGGTACGGTTCCTATATCTTACTGAGCTACTGAGCTCTTTTGACTTTTTTTCTATGATTGGTTAAAATTTGACATTAGCTTCATACAAGTAATGTAAAAATTCAACTGATGGTTACAACAAGTGAATGAATAGTAAGATATATGATCCATCCAATAGTAAGAATTAGAAGAACAAAAATGTAGGATGGCTAAAGTGGATACAACTAATCAGTGTTACATGTGCCAAACTAATGACACCCAACCTAGAAGGGCAGATACAAAAATCTGTAATAAAGCCAATTATATATAGCCATCCATTTATATTGGGGCAGTATTATAGATCAACCATGCAGCCATGATGAAAATTTTGATATGAATGTGGTAGTCTAAAGTGAGAAATGAATAGATAGATACATAGGTGTCACTATTTTCAAAGAGGCGAAAATGACACCCATGACTAAAAAATGGAAAAATATTTTTGATGAATGGTAAAGATTATATAACTGTTTTTCAAGTGTGATTGATGGGTTTCTCTGAGTGGAAATCCGGACTTGAGAGCTTCTCATGTTTTTTTTTGTCACTTTCATTATGTTAGGTTCTGTTAAGAGCAGAGCACATGTATATGTATCACAGGGACAGTTTTGTGACCTATATTATACATCAAGTATTCTCACTATAAAAATATTTTTTTCGATATTTTAGTTGATGGAACAGAATTCTTTGTAATAAGTAACCCAGTTGAGGTATTTGGTGCACCCACAGCACCGAAAAAGCCAATCCGAAGAGACCCTTTGCAAGTCAAAGCTATTACTGCTAAAAAGGTATGATTAATTTTCTTATATGTTTGCACCTTTATTCAATATCCGCTGTTAGGTGTAAATAATCTCTTAAGATCATAAATATATATAATCAGTTCAAATTAAAATTATTACCCACTTGCAGTATTATACTAGAATATTGTTATGAGAAGATATGGTTATAAATAAATAAGTTTTTGTTTTATGATTTATATAATATGAAATTTGAACTTTATTTTCACCATTAGCTTTATCATTATTAAATAATAATTTTATTACCAACTACAGATAAATTAGCTTCGAGACGTTTTTGCGTTTGTAGTAGTGTAGGGTCAGCAACATAAATATATAAAAAGTATTAGTTTATTACTAATACTTTTTATATATTTTTATAGGCAGGTACTTAATATAAAGCTAATGATATTAACAAAATTAATATAATAAATATTAATATTAAATATAATTTTTAATACTAAATTGTTGGTCCCTGTTCGGAAGAATGATATTTGCTTTCTAATAGCACCTTTCCAAAGGAATTCAATGATATTCCGGTTAATTTAGCAACTAATTGAGCGGGAGTAATACTGCTTGGATTCCTATTGCACTAATTTTCGAAATATTTGTACAAATTATGTAAAACTTCTTTAGTTTGGGAAGTCAAAAGCTTACCTCGACCACATTTCAACATCGGAAGCTTTTTTAATTAACAAATTTAATATCAAATAACAAGAATTAGCAACAAATAATAACACTGAACAATAAATAAGGGGAATGAACCACAAATAAAATCAATTAATTATCAAACTAAAACAAAATATCCAGACCTCACAACAATTAGCAATGTAAATAATTATTATTTATTTGACTTTCACCATAACCTCTTTTTGCTGATTGTACAAGGTATTTTAAATTTCAAGTTTAGAATTCTTGTAAATATACAAATACTACTAAAAAACTTCTCCAAGCTAATTTATCTATATCAACAATGTTAACACTGTACTATACTTAAATGATACTAACCTTCCTAAATATCTTGTTATATATGACACTTTATGTGCTCACTTAATTATTTAGAGTTATGGTTTAGACCTAATAATAGATACATATATATAATATGAAATACATAGCCTGTAACTATTTTATGTGCCAACTAAATAAAGGCTTGTTACAGCGCGATGACAGAAGACGAGCTACGCACAATGAAGTGGAAAGACGTCGTAGGGACAAAATTAACAGCTGGATAACTAGATTGGCTGCGTTAGTTCCAAACTCAGGGTTACCAGACTCATCTAGCAAGGGAGGCATTCTGGCGAAAGCCTGTGACCACATTGTAGAACTTACAGAGAAACAAAAGAGGTATGTTAGTGGTAGCAAAATTTAATTCATCCTTTAAGTGAGTACACATTACATACAAAGTCGAGAGGGGAGTGTTGCCTACTCGCTCGCCCGCTATGGGTACTACTATGGAATCTTTTTTGCACTATACACTGTTATGTATAATAAACGCTTAACTGGACCTGTCAGGGAGCTAACTTGAAACACGTTTAAGATATGCACCTATTGTATGCACATTTTTTAAATGCAAAGTTTCGTTTGCTGTTTTGTTTAAAATCACTTCTTATTCAGAATAGTTATTTTATTGCATCATTAAAAAAGTATTAAAATGAAAAAAAATATTTTTCATAATTACATTCTGAATGTCATTACAAAAAAACACTTTTTTTAACTCTCTTAAGCTGATGTTAGATGATTCATTTCTGTTTTTCAATTAGTTTGAATCAACCAAAGCGACCTATATAAACATAAACTACAATTATTCAATGATATTAAATACTGTCATATCCTTTCAGTTCTTCAACCAAATTTATTTAATTTGGTTGATCTGTCTAATATTAGCATTAGTTAACATTTATTATTAGTAGTAGTTAGTATTTATATGCTTTTTATTATAATAATAAATTATTTATACTCAGTGTACGATTGCATTTAATGTGAAGCTGTATTTCTGGTATCAATTTCAGATTTGAAAAATTGGAGGTAGAAAATGAAAAACTAGTACTAGAGGTGTTAAGACTCAACCAGGAGCTGGCAGAAGTGCGGAAAGATAACTCCTCCATGCGTAACCAACTCGCCGACAACTGCATAGTCGTTAACCACAGGCCGAAGGGACAAAAGTCCTAGTTGAAAAGAACCAGAAATTGATATAGGGGAAAATCCTATTTCACTAGAACTCACACTTGAAATAAGTGACGAAAGTCCTAGTTCATAAAAACCAAGTTTGAATATGATGAAAGTCCTATTTCACATGAAAATACATTTAACCCAACAGTTATACTTTCTAGTTCACAAAAACTCAAGTTTAACAGTGTAACAGACTGAGTGAACCAAGGTGCTGTTATAGTGATTAGTGTTTGAAACAAGTTAAGGTTTGGACAGTATGAATTTTCATGTTTTCTATGTTAAGTTTCTTTTGGTGACTTTGGTGGAGATGGTTTGCTAAAATCATTTTCATTGTAAACTGTTTGTCAATTTCAATTTCTTAGCACATAGTTGTTCAAAAAGCTGGAACTTGCCTGTGTAATTATCGGGATTTTGAAAGTGATAAGTAAGCATGTTGACAGATTGAATTTTGACATTGTGGTATGAAACAAGCTAGATCTCAAACATTAAAGCCAGTTTTTATATTTACTATCTATCATTTTACATTACTATTGGTAGAAAATTAACATAATTACTTGTATGGAGTCTATGTCGAATATTATCCAGTAGTAAAGCAAATGAATAAACAGAAATATAGGAACCAGCCATACAAAGAATCAGATATATTATACTTTCCATCAACTAATTTTCAATTGGAAACATGAGTGGGTATAACATGTTTTGTATTTAATTTTAAATTGAAAGGTGTAATGTGCATACAAACCATATTACATATTAAACAATCTGTTTGAGCTTGGCATATTTCAAGTCATGAAGGAGTTATGTACAGAGAAAAAATTATAATCAAACAAAACATTATTGCTTTTTTCAGAAGTGTTTCAAAAGCTAGTAAGTGCTTCCCAAGAAATTTTACAACACAGCACAAAAAAATGACAGCTTAAGCTTGTTGGGAGCAATAGCTAATTTCGATACAGTTTTCACATGTTTTGGAAATAAATGCAACATTCATGTAAAAAAAACAATGTCAGTCGCAAGGTTTTACAATTGTACACCAAATTTCAGAATTTTCACCAATTGTGTCATAACTTCTCTATTCACTCACGTCTTCAAATTTTAGCTGTATAAATTTCAGGATTGGGAAACTTTTTGTCACCAACTTATTGTTGTTTACTTACTATTGTCATCATAAAGTGACTATACAATATGTATTGTAAACTTTTCAAATTGTGTTGCAAATATTGCGGTACATTATGGCCCGGTTCCTATATCTTATGGACTGTTCATTTGCCTTACTATCAGTTAAAATTTGACATAAGCTCCATACATCTAATGTCAAAATTCAACAGATGGTATGGCAAGTGAATGTATTCATTCATTCATTCGGATCATAATCTTACTATTGTAACATATATGATCCAGCCATATATAAACTGTTTAATGAATATTATCTTTATGATATGTGCTAATGTTGTTTAAGTGTAGATTTGATGATATCACCATAAAGCCTCTTATAAGTAGATAAAACTTTTCTAATTTATTTTTAGTATTTTGTTCAAGATAAATTAAAATATTAATGGTTTCCTATGAATTAAAATTGGTGATATTTATTGTAGGGTAGACTATTGTATACCATTTTTGGCACCCAGTCAATATGTTCTAGATATTAAAAAAATGTTAATATTTTTTTATATTGTAGCCATACAATAGTATTGTGATTATCATTATATTATTATGGTAACAAAATAAAAAAAAATATAAGCTCTTAGAGTAATAATACACAGAAATAGTTTCCTACAAAATTATGTTCAGAGTTGAAATACAAAACCAATTGATGTGTGTGTGAGCACGATGCAATTATTTTCACTCATACGCACACAAAGGCACAAATAATGTTGCAAGTAAATAGAGTATTTCTAAAAAGTAGGGAATTGGAACTATTGGAGCTCATTACAATGAGACTGTCTTGCGGACTGACGGGATTGATATGTCGACAAGTGAACTGAGACTTTAAGTCCTACTTAAAGGTGCTTCACGTTACTGGCACCTACTCGGGTTCTAAGCATATTAATTCTATGTATAAGCTCATCAACGCCAATAAGCTCAGGAAGGCTTTATTCATCAAAATTCATCATGGCATGGCATGAATATGTAGGTATATTTATGAAATTAACATCTTTTATGACCTGCAATAACTTTACTTTTCTAATCCAACAAAATAATGTTTCTAATGCGTAAATAACAATTATCTTTCTTGACATTAACACTAATTACGTTATAATTCACTTTGACTAAGGTGATAGAAAGCAATTAGTCGAAAACTTGGTGCGCTGTCGACCATTCCCATAAAGTTATTTTTGTTGTTCATACGGCCGCCTCGCTCCCATAGACACGACACTTCACTAGAGTGACATTGACAACATATCACTCTTGATAATAACATTTCAATGATTTGTCTACAAATAAGATTTCTTTTCTCTCCCCCCTTTATAGTATTTTACCTAATGACTTTCCCCATCCTATTAATATGAACTATCTCCTAACTTTAATTGATAGCAAATACGTATACACATTGTCAAAATTTTTAACTTCAAATAAAATATATTTATAGTGTTTGGTAGTCTAACACTCCATGTTTGTTTTGTCCTCAGGGTCTGAAAAAGTGCTGGATGTCAACCGGCTAAATATTTCTCTTCTTTCTTTATTATATTCTTATATGCACCTGACATTTTGACTTCGCTAGCATTGGCAAAATCAAAGCTAATAATGACTGGAGCCATAACACTACATGAAAGGAAAGATAATGTTTTGAATAAAATAGTAGGGCGCCAATCATTGTACTGGAGTGCCAACAATGGTATAGTTTCCTCTAAATCATAACCAAGTACATTAATTTCTTTTAAATATATTTATTGAATAATGTTTCACTTTGTAGTGGTTTTCATAACTCCATTTATATATACTTTAATGCGTGAAAGGAATGATATGGTTTAGTGATGAGTTAAAATTTTTAAAAACATTTTAAACTTCACTTATGGCTGGATCCTATATCTTAGTATTCATTCACTTGCCTTACTATTGGTAGAAATTTGACATTACTTGTATGGAGTGTATGCCAATTCTTAACCAGTAGTAAGACAAAGAGTGCTTCAACAAGACAATTCATGAAGTTTTAAGATGTTTTTGGTGAGACATATTTGTCAATGTCTTATGTGTTACGGGCTGTTCTACAATGGACAACTAGATGTCTTTTCATGTGATGATGGATTTCTGAATTTCCCAGTAAGCTCAGCTTCTCTAGGAAATCTAGCTTCTTAACATTGTCATAAACCTTCCAAAGCACACAGGGTACTTTGCCTAGTACTTTACAATTGTATCATATTCTAGAACTTGAACACCTCCAGGAAAACTATGCAGATACCTATTAAAATGCCCATATCTAGTGCAATTTTTCTTATCCATGATCAACTGAGCTGTAAAATTTATCTGAAGAAATAATAGTGCCACTCTGGTTTGCTTACGCTCAGATAATGCCAGTATTGGACTTTAAATCACCTTATAAAATGTTTCCTAGTTAACATTGCCTTTCAAGTGTAGATATATTCCGATTAATGATAGAAAAATACAAGATGAGAAATGTGTCTGTGATTATAATATTTAAATGAGGCACTGAATTTAAAACAAAAGCCTAATAAGTGTAATTTTTGTAAGCTAATGAGATATTTGTAAGCATTTCATTATTGAATGTAAATTGTGTAAATGTTACTAATAAAATATAGAGAAATGGTAATTAACAACTTGGACACATTTTGCACCTAAATAGAGTATGACCAGCGAGGTCAGCGAGGCTTTACTCTCAAATGTGTTTTGTCCGATCAGCCCAAGAGTTAATGAAATATTTAGAAGAAAGTAAGAACAAAGATTTCTTTAAAACTACAATAATAAAATAAAAATAAATAAAACACAATGGAAAATGCAGTTAAATATAAAAAAAAATGTGTAAAAGAAATTCTAAAACGAAAATGAACAACGAAAGACGTTTGAGAGTAAGTCAGATTCTAGATTTGGCCTGTCTTACTTTAAGATAATGGCCACACTTATTTGCTGTCATCTGAACCCATAATATTTTTATTTTATTTTTAAATTGTTTTTTTCATGTTTATGGCTTGGCAACTAGGCCTTTAAGCCAGTTTTATATTAAGAGATGAGTAGAGCCCGCGCCACGAAAGAAGTCCCACGGAAAATAATCTAAAAGTGGCGGCTCCACTAATTAATAGAATTTCGTTCATAAAGTAGTCAGGAAATAAATTTAATAGTTTAATTATGGAATATTTTGTATTTATTATTTAGTAGTTATCTGTATCGATTTACAGATTAGCAAATAATTACTCTGGCAGGATGGCGATTGCAGCGCCGCGTCTGTGGGACTTCTTTAGTGGCGCGGACTGTAGCTATAAAATTATGAGTTGACATTATAATCCTACACATATACTTGCAATATTACAGTGTTATTTATATAAATATCTAATCAAGTTTAGTACTTTATGTTTATTATTATTTATTGTCTCAAAATTCGCTGGTCGGAGGACTGTCTCATGATTTATCTTTGTCGAAATAATGTCTGGATGTTTTGTTAAAGAGTATGACAAATAGAGGTCACGTCTATGCAGCTTATAGTATGGGGAAACCCCTTGCACATCTCATCATTGATTATTGCTACAGAAAAGTAGCTGCTATATGAGATTTTTGTAATTGAGTTTATTACAATAATTTTCATAAAATGAGTCCAATTGTTAGAATGGCCAATGTTCAAATTAAACTATAACACGTTGTTCTTGTACATTTTTATATGATAGTAGTTAAATACTTACAGTTTGTAAGTTTAGGGATAAGTTAAATAGTGTTATGTATAAAAATTGTTTGGTTAGGTATCATGCATTTAAAGTAATCAGATTTGACCAAATAATATTTATAGTCGTCGAAATTCATTATGTATTTTTGTGTCAATAAAAATCCATGTTGATGTATAGGGAACGTACCCATACTACGCGACTCCATCCTCCTCCCCCCTCTAGCAAGTTGAACTGGCAGTGGGCCGGTCACGTCTGCCACAGGACCGATGGCCGATGGAGCCGACGAGTCCTGGAGTGGAGACCGCGTCTCGGCAAACGTAGTGTCGGACGCCCTCCAGCACGATGGACCGACGACCCTGTGCAAGGTCGGTAGGCGCTGGATGAGGAAGTCTGAGGACAGGGATGAGTGGCGCCGACTTGGGGAGGCCTACGTCTAGCAGTGTACTACGAATGGCTGACGACGACGAGCCGTTTAAAAAGCGCTAAATGCTGCGCGCTATATTTAGATATAGCTCGAAAAAGCGCGAGATTTCCCTAGAAGATATTGACTACGTAACGGAATCCTAAGCCGGCCCTGTGACTTGTGACCAAACGTGATATTTTTAAGACCCCCCCCCCCATCCCATCCCTGAACGGGTCACGTAGTACGGGGTACGTTCCCATATTATCTATTGACATGCTTGGGAATATACGGAATAATGCGAAATTTGGTATAAACTTATTTTTTTAACGAAACTGACACTATCGGTTATTATGAAATTGGCTGTTGGCATTATATTGCTTGTGTTGTTAGATATGAAAATATGATAGTTATATTCACAGAAAATTATTTTATGTGAATATTCAATTATTATTTTATATTTTCCGCAGGTAGATACAGATCCTTAGTTTAGGCGAGTGAAACCATGTAGAAGGTCCTAATCTATTGTAAATGGACTTTCAAGACATGTTACGTAGTTTATGTTTTGCCATTAACATGATAAGTTATCATTATTGTTTGTGTAATAATTTCATACATTTATTTCATATAATTACATATGTGAATGAGAAATAAATCCTTTTTTCGAAATACTCTATGCTGTACAACTGCCTATAACTATAATAGACTGTTTAGCACTTTTACTTGTCTTTTTCATATTGAGTTAGAGTAAGTTACTTACTTAAAGAAGCCTACACTAACTCATTATGAATCAGACTGATAGTAAATAAGTAGGTACTTATTTTGACGATAAACTTAATTTGAATAAAAAACTTGTTTTATCAACTCAATCTAGCAATAAAATGTTCACTATAGAGAGCAGTTTTATAAAATACAGCTATTCTATTTGTTAGGCAGTTGTTCAGAACAAAAACTAAAGGTAAGTATATACAGTTATTGTTCTGAAGGAGAATGTCCTACAATTCTACAACTTTGCCTTGATCACAGAAATACAGTAAAAAGGGATAACCTAGGACAAGAATTTAATGTAACTTTGTGTATTCATAAAAGAGTTAAACAATTTGTATGCAAGGTAAAGTTGAAAAATGTAAGCAAAGTTGCACAATTTTATGGCAATATAAATCTCCCTTTTTATTCAGAATTTCCATACTTGTTTTATTTTCTGATATTAACATTTATCATGTTGATTGGCGGTATTTCATCGTGTGACGTCAAAACTCTTAGTATTGTTAATAGCGATAATGCGCATATTGGACGGATCAACCAAACTGAATCAATTTGGTTGAAAGATACAGAACTGAAAGGACACGATGGTATTCAGTGACCATTGAATGATTCCAAATTGAAAGACGAGAAATGATCCGTCTAATATTGTTTTAAGGAAATATGAGAATAACTATTATTGAAAGTGATTGTTTTTCTATTTTTTATTTAGTACTGAATTATAAGCAACTGTTGTCAAAATACCATCCCAATCTTTTATTTATAGTAAGTAGTACCCAAGGACTTGCAATAGAGCAGCTAGTGAAAGGATATATTTAAAAAGCGCGGCAAATTTAAGAAACATCTGCAACATGGCAACTAAATTATTGAAGCCAAATATACAAAAGAAAACTCCAAATTACCGTAGAATATTTTGACAATATGTAAACAATCTTTTTTATCTTTGAATCTAGCGTCTATCTTCTGTAGTTTTAACTCGAATTCGAAAATCATGCAATCCTGCTATACGCGGGTTACTTTTACGTTTTACTCACGTTTAAGCTCGTAAATGCAAAAACATAATAAACCAAAATGACAGTAATAACAACCATGCTTTCTTTGGTCAAATAACATTTGTATTAGCAATTGCCATTTAAAAAATTGTGAATAGAGCGACTATTTACGTTAGCCAAAGATTGGACGTTCATGGAGCGAGGTTATGGTGGATGTTTCTTTTAAACCCATATTACACTACACCACTTCAGTGACAGGTTACAAACGGTGGCTTAGCTGTAGATTCTGATTCTCATATTTCACCACTCTGATTATGAGAAAGGGGTCAAAATTACTCAAACTGAATTTAATAAAACTACGTTTTAACGGGTTTGAGCGCGATAATTGATTTGATTTATTATGCATACTAGTCGCGAAAACTTAACAAAATATGCAAACTGAACTTCATCAGCTCCATTTTAATTTCGTTCAAGAAATCAAAAAGGAGTTAAATAGCATTATCAAACTATTGCTGATTTAAGTATAAAAAAAATAGTATTTTCTAAGTTTTTGCGACTATTAGACAATAAAACTACGTTTTAACGGGACATTTTATTTGATTTTTACTATTCTAACGTTTCGGCTACTTTTCAGTAGCCTTGGTCACAGAAGACAACAACTACTACTGAAAAGTTGCCGAAATGTCCGAATAATAAAAGTCAAATAAAATATCGCGCTTAAAACTGTTAAAACGTACTTTTATTAAAAAATATGTTTTAAATATTAAGACATTGATTAAAAGTTTTCTATAAAAACAAAAAGGTACTGGTGGCGCCAACTCTGATTGTAGGGTGTGTTACGAGTTTCTTTTTCATTGGACAATTGTCATTCCTTAGTCTTCTTCTGTCATAGTATAACGAGATTTGATTATTAAGGTAACAATAAAATATATACCGAGCCTTTGCCGCCTTTTTATCGTAAGCGACATTTAGACCTAAGTATCTTTTTTGTTGGAAAAGGTATTTTAAACTATTATTTTGTTTTAAAATCTTTAGGTTTTTCATTCAGTAGGGTCTAACCTAACTAAAACTGAAAATCTTAAAACAAAATAAAAGTTTAAAACACCTTTTGCAACAAAAAATATACTTAGGTCCAAATGTCGCTTAGAATAAAATGGTAAAGGGTCGCTATTCAGGTGAATTTTTCAAGTGGGCCTTCAGGACGAGATCCTAAATTATACGAAATAGCGAAAAAACGCAAAGGAAGTCTCAAGGCAAATTTTTAAGAAAACTAAAGTGGTATCATTACATTTTTGAAAAATCCAATACCCCAGTCAGGAATCGAATAAGCTGATTTTGAAAAAAAATAACATGTATTATTACTCCAATCCATAGTGTAACTTGTAAGGATCAATTTCTGTGAAGGAATGTCAAACTCTATATATTAATTATAATAAGTTTAATGATTGATTGCATCCTTTAATATTGGTTGAATTACTAGAAATTTCTTCATATTATCTTCAGAACTGCTAACACAAAACTTTTTCGTTTTTCCCGCGACTATTTTTATACGATTTCTTTTTCTTTCTTGTTTTTTGACATGTTTTATCAATTCAGATTTCTTTTTATACTTTGTGTTGCAGCAATCACACTGGAAATACTTTTGACCTGTAAAATTTAATGTTTTTATTAATTTAAAATATTTAAATTTTATATAACGACACGACTGTTAATAATGTCGTTCTAAATAAATAAATAATCGTCATACAAACACATACCTTGTATATCAAGTTTTTTTATTGGAAAACAGGCAGACGGCTCAGGTCATAGAAATATATGTTGAATAGTGATAATATGTTGGTTAAAAGTATAGCAGTTTTTCTAAATTAAACTGATAGACAAGAAAGACTTGTAGCACACTCTGGAAGTGTAGATGTTGTGGACGGAGAGCGCCACCAGCCACCCAGCCGGAGCACAACTCTTCTGCGCCTCGCATACCGAAGACGCCCGTAGCTAACACAGATAGCAACTAGGTGTCGGACGAATAATGCGAGTTATGGCCGGTTCCTATTTATGACTATCCATTCACTTGCCTTACCATCGCCTAGATTTTGACATTACTTGTATGTAGCTCATGTCAAATTTAAGCAACAGTAAGGCAAATGAATGGTCAATAAGATATAGGAACCGGACATTAAATAGTAGCCTTGGTGGTTCAAAATATACACACATATGTTTTGTTATCGACGGCTTCTGTGGTTGAATGGGCGCAGCCTTTGCCGACCAAACTCACTACAACGCAGAGGCTCCGGATTCGATCCTGGCATGGTAAATTTTTTTAAACCAATTTTCCCTTATTTACTTCGGTCTGGGTGTCTAGGATCGGCCCCAGAGTGGTCCGTTATATATTACCCATAATACAAGCTTAACTTGCTTAGCTTAGGGCATATACAATGTGTGTGTTTGTCTGTCGATTTTTTATTTATTTATTATACGAATTGTTGGTTTGTTAATGTTGTAAATATTATATGGGCCCATCAACAAATTACGTCACACAAATTTTATGATTTTCGACCCCTCCCCCGTCCTTGCCACAGCTGGTCACATTCGTGAGACTCCTCCCTCCCTAGTGTGACATAACATATGCAATTTTACATCAAGAAATTATTAAATTAATACAGCAGTTCCGTAATTAGCTTAAATATACTAGATTTCGAAATGTGACGTCACGAAGTTTAGGACTCTACCACCCCTTGTCACACAATGTCATACTCCGTCGACCATCCTCCATTCTCAACGTGTGACGTAATTTATGAATGGCCCCTATACAGTAGGGGTGTGCGAATAATTCGAATTTCATCCGAATTATTCGCGAATTTTTATATTATTTGCTCGAGTATTTTAAAACATTGCATGTGTAACCTTTTTCTTACTTAGATTTTTTTCAAATGGAAATTAATAATTATAAAAACCAAAATGAATTGAAAAGATATCTTGCCAACATTAGTATCTAGATTTTATCTTACTGACAGAAATGAACATATATTGAAATTGAGCAATTGTTTTCTCCGGGTAATTGTATTTTAATCAAAGAGTATATTATTCGTAAGTAGAATATTTTGATACACGATTTAATGGAATTCAATTTGGAACAATAGAAAATCCAGTGATATTTTGATAATTCGCGAATTATTCGTCGAATTTTGAATAATTCGAAAATTCGAATTATTCGATTCGAATTGCGGATCGAATATTAATATTCGATTCGAATGTCGTATCGAATATTAATATTCGATTCGAACGATATTCGCACACCCCTACTATACAGTTCATAATCAATATTGACAGTTTTTATTCCAAGAAGCTAACTGCCACCAATAGTTCAATTTAAGAACAGTTGTCCGTATAACATTTTTTACTGGGCGATTGTGACTCTTATGCCCGGTTTCAATATTGCAATAACGATTCGTTTTTGATACCGACGGGTAGAATATTAACGCCTGGTAGCTCTACTGATGTTTCTATAATGAACTGCCCGTAGCTAGTTACTCATGAAAGTACCAACTATCGATGGGAGGGATTTTCTAAACAATCGGTAAACTTTTTGTATGGAAACGACAGATGAAGTGTTTCTATATTATAACGGCTGGTTGTCAACACTACTATTCGTAGGAATTTTATTACCACCCGATTTCGGCCGGTTGCCGGTTTTTTTGTCGTTATTAATACGTGATTTTAAATTAAATTAAAGTCATTTGTTTTACTTCTTCTTTTGACTTAGATTTAATTCTTATTTATTTATATCTTTCAAATTTACTGTTTCTATCTTTAACAGTTATAATTCCAATTCAAGTATTGCTTTACTATTCATCTCTTCACCTGCGATAAAGTTATAGTTATCGATTGTGACCTAATGCGTCTTCAATATAGCGTTAAAAATAACAGAATGCATTTAACATTACTAATAGATAACGTATTAGTACGTACTAACTGTCAATATTTAACGTCATTAACAATAAATTACAACATCGCTTCAAATAACACATTAAATCCATCGCTACATCTGTGTGAAACGGTCGCGTTACAAAAAGTTCCCTAAAACTATTGAATGAAAACAAAAAATCGGACAAGGTCCCCACAGTTTCCGTCATTTGACTCTGGTACCATGAAAATCGTTGTTTTTAGCCTTAACTTATTAAAAAAAAATGCGATCGAAAACCACAAATCCCTATAATTAGCGAAAAATTTCTGAAGTGACAACACTGTTTCTTGTGACAACAGTCTTTACAAAAAATCCAATGACACTGGAACAATCATTATTTAAAAAGTTTATATGTTGTTTAGATAACTGCGTTTTGTTCATGCAACATTCATATAAAATGGTTCTGTAATTGTAAGTATTTTTAAATCAGATTGATTTTTAATGACAATTGTATATCACAAAAGGTCTCTCCTTTTGAAAACGTATTTATTTTGTAGTTATACCTCAACTTATTGAATTACGTTGCGTGTACTACTACTACAACTATGTTGCGTTAACAAAACGCTTGGGAGGGAATTAGTTACTGATAACCGACAGTATTTCTAACTGTCAAGGAGCTTGTGAAACGCTCATATAGCCCTCTTAACCATCGGTTATTGGAGCTTCAAAATTAATCAGTTACTATTACAGACAACTGTCGGTAAAATATAGAAATCGGGGATTAAAGAAATCCTATTTAATTCCTAGACACATACTAATTCTTCTGTCATGTTACTTAGGACGGGTCATGTTAATAGCTCACAACGCCCAAATTTCTCCGTCAGCTCTTCCACATGGCGACCACGGTCGTTATGGTCGTGGCGAAAACTTCACGAATGACGTCATCATTTTCGATCACACAGCGTTCACAACAACCCATGTTCAACAATCATTCTCTCTATCGACTGACATTGAAAAAGGCGCGATTTTCAAATCAACCAATGACATTTGTGTACTTCCACTAGAGTTTATAATTGTAACGACCGCAAGCAAGTGTAACGGGAAAAATCGCGGTCGTAAACATGGTCGTTATGAGCCTCTGGTGGAACATAGCTTTAGTATTACTTACCAAAATGAATATTCTTGATATGCTGAACCAAACTGTTTCTTAGAGAGAAATATTGAAAACATTGTAGACATTGGAATGGTCTATCCAAAGTATGATTTCTGCAACAAATATAAACCATACTGAAACATTCTCGGGCAAAATATTGTGATTATACATGATATCATATTGAGGTAAATATGGATTGTCTGTTGTCTATCTACAAAATTCTTGTGTTGGTGTGTATTTCACCGAACTCCTAAACCTCTTGACGGATATTGATGAAATTGCTTGTATGTTTGAGTAGGTGACCCGGTAGGTGGCACTGCAATCGGGTTCTAAATTTTTCAACAAACATTTGTTTGAACAATCCATTGAGCGCATTTAGAGATATGGGGTAGTTTTGGTTCAATGTTATTTTTAGGGGTTTGTTGCTAAAGAACAAAAAACAATTAACGTTATTTGCCTCTACGGAGCTCTTCAATGTGCATGGTTTGATGGCTTGGCTTGATTTTTTTAAATATTGAAACAATTATCACCTCTTATGATTAGTCAAATCCGTGGTCCTGTAAAAGCCTTTACCACATTCATTGCAATAAAACTTGTAGCTTTTCGTGTGTCGCCGCTGGTGCAGTGTGAAATTGGTTTGTGTACTAAATAGTTTACCACATATATTGCACATGTATTTCTGAAATATAAATAAGAACTATAATACTGGAGAAAAAAATATAATACCCTCTTAGAGCTGGCTTGATCAGTGTGATACAACATTTTCACAGAATATCAGAGTGAAATGGTAAGCTTTCAGCTAACCATGTTTCATTCAATGAGCGAGTCGTGGTAGCCCATTTTCCCCTCCCTCCTGTCATGTCCCTTAGTATAACATCTCTCCTAAACCCGTTGAAAGATGTTGTAAAACCGCGCGGAAATTAGGTTTTACAAACTCATGGCTATGGTAAGCCCGAGAGAAAGTCTACTCGTTTGTAGAAACCAAATTACAGAACTAGTATCACAAATAAATATTACACAGAACTTACCTTTTCCTTAACATCGTTTGTTTGTGGATTATGAATTTTGTTGTGTTGATCCAATTTATTTTGACTTGTGCAAATAAGGAGGCATATATCACACTGGTATATCTTATCTGGGTCCTTGAAACAATTTTTATATAAATTAATTGTAAATTGTGTCAAACTTCATGGATAATCCTAATTGTAGTCTAGTAAGTTTTATGATACAAAAATGTAAGATTTTCTAAACTCAGCCGCAAGTTAAGAATGAATTAATGAAAAGCACTTTTATTGCTTACCGTAAACTTATATGTAGATAATTAATTACATTTGAATAATGTGTAGCCTTTAATGCTTATAGTGATCTATTGGCGCCATATACACGTAACCGCGAACCGAAAAAAAAAACTTTAATATCCTCCCACTGTCCTCTCTCCCTCTCTGTCCTATTCGCCACAACACTCGCGCAAACGAGGTGCACAATAGGAAGAAACAAGGCGTTACGCTTCCTGGCTGTCAAGTATCAACCAGTCTTGCAACACTACCGCGCGAAGTAGACTAACGTCTAACGAAACATACGTAATTCAAGATGAACTAGCAACCCCAAAAAACAAGTCAGTGTCCCATATTATTATCCTATAATACAACACCAGCTCTATTCCAGACAACTTCAATAACCTTATTATTACCTCACTAAGATTGTGTTACAAGTAACATACAGCTCTGTAGTTACTTAAAATAACCCCCAAACCAGTGTACACCAGAAAAAATGCTTAGTAAGTTATAAGTTTCGAATAAAAAAAAGAGTGACATAGATATAGTGTTAAAAGGATGTAATATGTTGCTTAGTATTTTTTTTATTTAAGTCGAAATGTGTGTTTAATAATTGAACATGGAAAATTCTGAAAAAAGAAACAAAATTGTAGAGTTTTAAAGATTTCTCATCATAAATTGACTTGACCAGAGTTTTTGTGTTATGTTATATTATAAAAATTATAACACTTACATTATGAGTTTTCTTATGTCTGAAAAACTGAATTCTATCCTTAAATTTATTTCCACAAGTTTCACAATAATACTCCTTTCGTTTCTCACTAAATTTTACTACAAGTTTATTATCTAAAATTATTTTAATCTTATGTCTTTTAGAACTGTGCAATCTCAATGCTTTAAGCGATGCAAACTTTTTTTCACACAATTTACATAGAAAGTTTTCTATATCGAAATTTTTTCCAATTAACCATACGTCCCTTGTATCATTCTCATTAAGGTTTTCAAAGTCGATTTTTGTTTTGTCTTGATCAACATTACTTTTAATTTCATTGTTATTTATTGATCCTTCATCTTTATTAAGAAAATCTTCATTCTGATATTCTTTATCTATTGCTTCCTTAATAATATTATCTGTATCATAATCTTGGCTATCATTAAAGAAACCATCTAAGTTACAATGTCCTTCTACATTTTGAAATTTTTCTATACATTGTCCCATGTTTTGTTCTGTTGGTGATTCTATTTTCTCATTGAACAGTATGTTAGCTATAGTTGGCGTCATTTGTCCATTTGAAAACACTATTAAGAAAAATTGTGATTTAGGAAATAGTAGTATTTAAATGAGATGAGCCTAAAATCTATTCGGAATACATGTTGTGATACCTACCATAGATATATATATTTAATTGATTCTATACTTAAGTTTGATTCAAAACTGCATGCTCATATTCATTATCAATAGCACATAGCTACCAAATTTCATAAAAATCAGTTGACTTTCAAGAATGTTACAAAGAAACAAACACCCAAAAATAGCAAGAATATTAATTCATTAGTATGAATACAAATAGGAGGCTTCTCTATCTATTTATACTATTGGAAAAATAATTTAAAGGTTAAATAAATAAAACATTTAACTACCTAATACTAAAGCATTTACCTGGAGGTGATACCAACAAATCATCAAGTGAAAACTTATTGGTTGCTGCATTGTTCAATGCCATTTCTAAATTCCTATCAATACTACATTGATCATATTTATCTGATTCCTTTGCATTGACCTCTATACTTTCCAAATTATCATCAAATATATCTCTTTGGACATAATAATTCTGTGCATTTATCCCTAATGATTCATTATTTACACCATCTATTAAATCTAAATCATTTTTCGGAGACTCTACCATCTCCTCAAAAATATTTTCGTTATCATTGCTTGGTATATTATTAATAGCTTCATTGATTATATTAAGCTCGTCTATCTGATCAGGCTTCTCTATAATTGCTTTTGATGTGTAATAATTACGTTCTTCACGTTCTTTCTCTTTGGATAATTTTAGTGGAGTGTAACAGTGATCATTTTTTACTGACCGTGGAGTTGAAAATGGACTGAAACTGGATAAGATTTGCTTTTATAATTATTGTCTATTATTAAGTTCACCTGTAGAGTAGAGGTTACATAAAGATTGCCACAACAGATGACTGACGGTGGTGCTGTGTTAATTGGTTTGACTCTAATTTGGAAAAGGTCTGCTTACCTGAAATCTAGTTTAAAATCTGTATCGATGGAGACATCATCCTGCAACCAATGCGAGTCTAAAGAATCATCGAAAACATCAGCTTCTTCCTCAATCACTTCCTTTATGATTCTTGCTTCTGTATCGGGCATTTCCTCACCCTGAAGCATATCAGTCATGAAGTTACGGATACTTGTGCATGTTGATTCTGAAAATTAGATATTATGGAAATTACCGCACATTCTGATAACATAGATTTTAAACAATATTTTGTTAAGAGCTTTTACTATTTTAATTTTTTTTATATTATACTTCAATTGATGGTGTTATTCAAGCTTTGAATTTCTACTTCCACTTTCAGACCTACATATTGATATCTCAAAAAATGTTTTTGCGAAATTTACACGTCATAAATATAGACATATGTGTGCTTAAAGCGCAATACACACCAAAGCCGCTCACCCGCCGACTTACGTCGGCACCTTTTTGTCGGCGGGAAGTTGGCGGCTTCACTTTTACAAGTTGAAAAACTTTGTGAGCGACATGTCGGCGGCTCGAGATGAGGAACAAAAATACAGCAGTCACTACAGCTTGAATGTCACCGGGACTGTTTGTATGCGTACGCAAGCCGCCAATATGTCAGCGAGCAGCACGCACGGGCGCATGTTGCTGGTGCTGCTCGCCGGCATGTTGCCGACATGATTCTTTTGATATAAGCCGCCGAGTTGTTTCGACGGGCTGTGGCATCTGCTTTGATGTGTATTGCGCTTTACATTAGAATAATTCCTGAATTAATCAAGAAACATCCAAATAAAATCATAAAAGTTTTCTTTTACCTCTAGATACTCTAGATACCTCAAAATAATATAAAATAATTTTTCATATAAACAAAATTGATAAAAATTTTTAACACTAACTAATAAACAAATAGTGGCGTCAAGTATATTTAGATGTAGAATATGTAGATGAAGCAGAAATACAGACCTTTACAAAACAACCTATAGCAAGAATCAAGCCAGAAGAGAAGTCAAGAAGACATAAAAAGATATAACTCTTACCATTATCATCATCTTTTAGTTTTTGATTTGCTGGTGTACTATTTCCACTCATGAGAGGAAATCTGGAAATAGTAACAAAACTTTTTAGAGGAGTAGCAATTTGGTAGTCTATGTTTTTGGTGTCTCTGACATTTTGATGTTTTCCATTTTTTATAGACTTATGGAATGCTTTTGCTTATCTAGTTTCAAATATTTTGCAAGATACATTGACAGACAGTTGATACATGTGTATTCAAGATGTGCTGTTGAGTTGTGGCCGGGAATTGCACACCAATTTGGTAGATAGATATTTATTGTAGACCATTAAAGAAAACTTAAAATCGACTAATATTTTAATTATATACAAATTTATTAATTAATATCTGTGCCCGTGACTTCATCCATGTGGATTTTTTTTGCTCAGTACCCTAATTTTTAAAGTATCCTAAGTTACTACTCCTTATAACATCAGCTATCTGTCAGTAAAAATCCTGTCAAAATCGGTCTAGGCTTTTCAGACATTAACTGGAACATTCAGACAGACATAAATTATAAAAATGCAGTTTCAAATCTCTTTGTCTGAATTATCCCCCTGATTTTATTCACATTTTTATTTTGACATTACAAAGAGACACTTCAATTTTATTTGTCTGTATAGATTTACAACAATTTTTTCAATTATGGTTCTTGTAGCTAATGATAAATAGCTATAAAGTGATTTCTTCCAGACAACCTGAGGTAAGAATATTTCTTACTCAGAATAGTGATGGTGGTATACATAATTATTGTATGATTACTTCCATTTTCAGTAGTATTCTGACCTAATGTGAATATTGTTTACAATTGAGCTAATTGTTAAAAAAATATTGTATTGAAACATACATATATGTATAACTAATAGATAAAACCTGGTAGACCATATACTGTCCTTTCTGCTAATAATGGACACCTGAACCCAGCAATGGGATGTTTACGAGCTGACATTGTTCTTAACCTTCATATAATAAAAAAAAAACAATTTGTAGAAATAGCTCCATAACCAAATATAAATGATCAAAACTCACCTGAAATTGAAATTATCATCATTTTGTTTGATGAAGTTGCACAAATCAAGGCTATCATCAATTTCTTTCAGTGATAGGTAGTTCTTAAATCTCTTGTCTGATGTTCGACAGAGCTTTTTGAATTTACATGCCAGCTTCATGTTTAAATAGCAGTCTTTACAAAGTTGAAATGTGAATGCATCATTTCGTTTCACCTGGAATTTTAAAAAAAATGAGCAATTGAGTAGTGAAATAAGTAAAAATTAGATCCTATAATATAGGTTTTATTTCTATAATAAACCAATGCAATTTTTATTCAAGTCTTTATTTATAGTTTATCAATACCAGTCGCAAGCTAAGTTGGTGGTGGGCTGGTCATAAAGCTCAGGACTGACAGTCAATGTATCATATGAGTCCTGGAGTGACAAATGTCTTTTCATAAGCATAGTGTAGGAGTAAACTTAATAAATAATAGAGTAGGCCTATGTCCAGCAGTGGGTAGCTATCGGCTGAAGACAATTTACCTATTATTTACTATTTATTTTATACACACAATTTATAATTTCGTCTTAATTGGCCGCCATTTTGAATATTTTCATGGTTACTCTTGTAGTGTATGTGAATGTGCTCTGTTGTGTTTTTTCTTCATTTTGGATGATATTCACGGTTTTTTGGTACTTTTTCTGTGGATTACTGGTT
The DNA here is from genome assembly GCA_039645545.1 of Dendrolimus houi. Lineage (NCBI taxonomy): Eukaryota > Metazoa > Arthropoda > Insecta > Lepidoptera > Lasiocampidae > Dendrolimus > Dendrolimus houi. Next base: position 16,222,681 of record CM077132.1, read on the forward strand.
TCATTTTACTTTAAAAGGATTGTTCAATATTATAGGTGCAATATTAGTGAAAAATAAGTGAGGTTATGTTTATTAAAAAAACTGAGGATCTCCGGACCACTTATTTTTTCACTAATATTGCACTTATAAAGTTGAACAATCCTTTTGAAGTCAAAAAGAAAACCAGTAATCAACAGAAATAGAACCAAAAAAACAGTGTATACCATCAAAAAGAAAGTATTCAAAATAGCGGCCAATAAATTGTGTGCACAAAATAAATAGTAAATCGTTAGCAGTCGGTTCTGGCACTCGCCGACCGCTGTCGTGGCACACTCGCTCGGCTCTTGCGCTTTGGTCTAAAGATAACATAACCTAACCGACTGTTCGTATGTATAAAAGAAATAGTAAATGGTTACAGTCGGTTCTGGCACTCGCCGACTGCTGCCGCGGCAAGCTCGCTTCGCTCGCTCGGCTCGTGGGCTTTGGTCTGAAGCTAACCTAACCTAAATCACTGTTGTAGTCACTGGTCGCGACCTTTCAGCACCCATCACAATAATGTTAATGAAAAAATAGGTGAGGTTATGTTTACCAAAAATAAATATTTCAGGAACTCCGGACCCTATGAGTTGCAGAAAGGGTAATTAGACCCCCCCCACCTACTACTTAAAATTTGTGCACCGGATAGCTGAATAGCAGCCAAATCATGTCCTACACAACTCTATTTCTAAGGTTGTCTGGAAGAGATCGCCTGTAAGCGATAAGAACGCCCTTTGTGCATAATTAGGTATAGTTTTAGTCTATAAGTTCATTTTTGTATTGGTGTACAATAAAGTGTTATCTATCTACAGTTAAATAAATTTGAAACAAAACCAAACCTGTAAGCCGGTAGAGTAAACAAATAATCTTCTATTCTTCTCGGTATACTGCAGTAATTCAAAGGGTTCATCGTATTTTATCAAACAACCACGACAAAACCCTTCCATGGTAATGAGTTTTAAATAGATAGACTCAATATAAGTTTTATCTATGAATAGACTCACGAAATAGCAAAAGGGAAATTAATTACCTATCATCGTTCAAGAATTTCTTGAGTTTTGATATCTTTGGAATACTTTTATATTTAAATTACTTATTATGATCATTGTGATCTGTGTTCTAAATAATTATAGTATGAGTATGTATCTATCTATCTATGAGGTATATATACTCGTTAAACTTCACTAATCACTTCACTTCACTTTTTTGTTTATGGCAAGGCAAGGCAAGGCAACGCCAAGGCACTTGCACTTGGCGTTGATTTTACCAATACCAGAGTACGAGCGACAAATGATTGTATTTATAAAAGCATTATTCTAAAAGCTTAGATGAGGGGGATAATATTGACCGGTACTCGAAGTACTCGTTTCTGAAAATCTGAGGACAAACAAACAGTTACATTAGACTATAATAATCACAAAATAAAAAGCCCGATTTGACACTTAAAAAAGTCAATAGAATGTAACTTAGAATGAAATCAACAAACTGAAAGCCAATAAAAAATTAATTTATTTAGTTGATAATATACATAATTTTTTCTTTAAATTTTATTTCTTTATTTTAATTGTTATTTTCCTCCCAATAACGAAATAACATGAAATTATTAGTAATTCTGTTATGTCTTATTAATCTATGACGAAATCCCAAAAACAGTTACGTTCTAAGACATCTAATTTTTAATTTTAGTGTTGCTGGTTGTTGCATTTCATTATATTAATTCGTTTCAGGAAAAATATGTATGTTTCCCAAATAAATTAAATAAATAAATATTTATTCCAAAACCTTAGATTATTGATGTATTCATACTAAAATAATACTAAAAAAATTATATATAAGTCTTAAAAACCAAAACGAATATTTAATATACGAGTGAAATCATAAAAAAATCAATAGATTAGTTGTAGTGCGTGAAAAATGCATGCAGTACGCGAAAGGCGATGAAGACAAAACTTTCGCACTCCATGTCGATTTTATAAGGTATTTGTAAGACACAACAAGTAATTAACTTAAAATAAATCAAACGATTACAAAGTCGCATAATTTTTAATCGATTTTTCATAATACTCTGGTCACTTGGTTAATAATTTGGTGGTTACAATCCCTAAATATATTGTAATGAGAACTGTCAAATCAGGCCTATTATTTCGTGATAATTATAACTATTTATCATAAGACTAAACGTTATTTCGAAAAAATTTCAACATTTTATAATTTTAAGTTTTTCCTAGTTCGCAGTTCGCACTTTCTGTCAATGCTATCACTGTTATGTCATTGTGTTATTGTTAAATTTGATACAATAGGTGAAAAAGGAATTTAGTTTAAAACAGCTTTGATAAATTATTTTCACTACCAAAGAGTATCTTTTACTCACGCCAAAACAACAAAGCTATTTTTACAACTAGTGGCCGGTTCCTATACCTTACTATTTATTCATTTGTCCTTTGAGTGTTAAGACCAGAAACCACTATTACGTTTTGACATCATATATGGAGCTTATGTCAAATTTTCAACCGATAGTATAGCAAATGAACGGTCGGTAAGATATAGGAACCGGGTATTAGTGAAATGTACTTTTATGAGTTGCCACAAGAACTTCGTTGTGTGACGTCAGTTAAAAAAATTAAATTTACATCTAAGTTGTACAAATTTAAGACTTGCCTGCTATTGTGATAAATTTAAGAATAAAAGTGCGCGTTAAATTGAAAGTTCTTTAATGTCCTTGGTTATTGTTAACTGTGTTAGATTGTCAATGTCAATATGTCATAATTAAATTATTTTTTTACAGTACTGTTGAATTTGTATGTAAACAATGACGAAAACCTATTTTTAAAATAAAATATTAACTATGGAAAACAAGAATAACATTGATTCTGAAACTAAAGTTACTGTAGCCAAGCCTGCTAGGGTTTTGCATTTCAGTGATGGTGTTGATGAAGAAATAGAAGAGGAGAAAGTTAGTGAGGTAGACAGCGCTCCTCGGGAATCTCACGTAGATCCGGTGAGTCATAATATAATAATAAACATTTTAAAAACATGATTAATACAAATAAGGCAGCCTACAACGAATGACCTCGCCTAAATAAATCAGTGACTAAAATAATACCAAAAATTTACTAAACATTTTCATGTTCAAGGCTAGAGATGATGTTTCTAGTTATTTCTGTTAAAGAAATTCCTTATGTTAAAACGATAACAATGCAAAACGTACAGCTCATGGTCAACATGTCACGCTTATTGATTTTATTGTTTTGTTTGTTTGCATTTTTTATTGCACAGAAGCAGTGAATGATTATGTGACGAAAGTAGTTCAACGAGTAGCAAACAAAAAAGAATAATGATTTTTATATTATATTAAACATATATTTTCCCATTTGAATGTTTGTTAGTTCCCCCTTCAGGGCTTTGCGTATGAACCAATTTTCATCAAATATCTTAAATAAATGCTTTAGAGTCTAGAGAATTGCTGAAAATTGTGGGAGTTACTCCAAAAACAAAATCAATGCTTTAAAAACTAAACTGGTAACAAGTTTATCCAGTATTACAACTATTTTTTAAGTAAAAACTGAGTTTAAACATCCTTATCTATTAAAATTGAAACATCAATCAAATTTTAGGTGTACATCAAACATCTGAGGATTTATTCAATCAGTAGTTAGTTTGTTTAATACATGAGCATTTGGTGGCAAAATTACAAATACCTATCATATTATATATCTTCTATACTGATAAAATTGTAGTGCCTATTAGTAATTTCAAAATAAATGTCAAAATTTTAGTGAAATTTGCTATTTATACAAGGCTGAATTGTCAGTCACTATTTTTAGAATTATCTCTATATCTCTCAATCTATCTAAAAACTTATCTTGCATATGCTGTTAAATAGCTTGATAGAATGAAAATATTTTTAATCAAAACAGAAAATTTAAGACAATTTTTTAAAATTTTCTTGTTAATATTAATTTATCATTTAGTATCTTGCAGGATTTAGTATAATTGAATAAAAAGTCTTACATCGAATGTTAACGAAGTGGCAGACACAGTACACACACACACACAGTACAGTTTAATATAATATTCCCATTTTCCAGAAAACATTGGCATGGACTCCTTGGTTTTCTTACTACACATGGAAATCTGGTAAAAAAGTTTTAAATGCAGTGGATTATGCTGGGGAGTCACTTGCTGGGTTCTTTGGCATCACTACACCTAAATACCAGATAGAAATAAATGAATATGAAAGAGTTAAAGAAGAGAAGAAGAAAATGGATGAGGAATCTGCAGGATGGGTCCCAAAGAACTCTGGTGGAGATATACCTTTAGTTCTAAATGAACCTGCTAAAGTGTTGAGTAAAACTGATGAAGCATAATGTATAACAGTTTAATTTTGTTTTGACACTATCTGTTTCTATTGCAAGTCTGCTACATACTACTGCCGCTACTATGACTACTACTACTCACTCACTACTACTACACACAAAACAACACAGTACAATATCTCACTATCAACTGTCTCAACTACACCAACATAATTTGTGTGTGTGATATGACTTATCCATTACTATCCATTCATGTACTTACTATTGGTAAAAAACAGGCATTACATGTATGGAGTTTATGTCAAATTAATGTAGTTTGTTTTTCAAGCTAATAGGAACGTAGCAAGCAAAAGAGATAGCTTTGTAATGCATTATTACAAAGCTATTCTAATATCAATTAGCACTAACTTAAGTATTAAAGCTAATAAACACTTCAAGTATTAATTATATTTTTATCTTTTTGTAACCAGTAAGAAATAGATACAATTATTACAATATCACATAATATTATTTAAACTATGTGTAAATTATGTATGAAAATAAAAGACCCTAAGTTTTTATTATTGGAAATATATTGCACTTATTTTGAAAAAATATAAAAATTAGATTACATAAAAAGAGTTCTTCATATTCAAATATCTAATATAATGTGATTTGATGTGAAAATCATCAAATATTTAAAATAAATATAAAACTAACAGGAATTAAATAAGCATACATTTTATACTAGTATATGAAAACAGGAACTTAAATGAATATAATGATTGATAACAGCATATGTAGGGAGTGACCAGAGCTATAGTTAATCTATTTCTAGATTTATGACTCACCGGTACAGCAAAATGCCCTGTAGCTACGGTTAGCAACAGTGCATTCTGCAACACACCGGTGTGTGTTGCTTGTTATGCCCTGGTACTGGTGAATGTCTGGGTCACCAGTTTGTAGGGGGTGACCAGAGTTATCATGTAAGTATGGAACCTCTGATCACACCCACACATGTTTGTCAGCGTGATGATAGACTTAGCTGTATAGTTTTTGTAACAAGCGTCTTATTCAATGGTACCATTGAATAAGACGCTTGTTACAGATTCAATCATATATGTGAATTCATTGAATACATATATTTATTATTGATATTTACAATATGTTGATATTCACTGATTCTAACTTTACCCAAGGGATACAGTTTAAAATAGAGAATGGCTTTGATTTTAAGAATCTCAATGGGCAGAGTGCCCAGAGTGCTGTTGGATTTCTTGAATACTGAATAGCATGTGGCCTCGATGGTGATCTTGCTGTGCGTCTTTCTGCATGCCGCGGGCGCTCTTATGTATTGCCCAGCTTTTTATTGAAGACATAGGTGGCCCGTGCAGTTGAGTCATCTTTCCACATGACATACTCGTTGCAGGGCCGCTTTCAGTTTGTTGCTATGGGGAATGACATGCTATGATCATGATTAAATGATGGATGCCTGGTGCACCTCCATACATATAGCAGTTTTGTGCATGTACTTAACTATTTTATGATTTTCTATGTGAGAAAGAAATATCAGTCCACACAAACATACCACTCTTGGGTTTGAAACTCTTCTTTTCAGAGGAACAAAAAGAATACCCATAATACCTCTCTAAGGGTGGCTTGCGGATATCATATATCAGAAATCCCATTGTAAGGATTACTTCACAATGCTTTTCTTCATCATTGGCACATGATCTCACATATTTGGTCGGAAAAACTGCCTAAGATGTGCACGATCACTGGCCAAATTCAAATCCACATTATTGGAATAAGATGCGAGTTTGTTGTCACTATGCTAGTGTTATTTATATATTTTATAAGCTTATTAAATATTCAAATTCTTATCAGTTAAACCATCATTTGCACAATTATATATATATATGGTGTTGTATTGTTTTAATTAATTAATATTATATTAATATAATCTACAAAAGTTTATATGTTTAGTTTAAATACTTATTTTTATAAAATATATTTAATTGAAATAAATAGTCATTAAAATTAATAAATAATTAAATATCAAAAGGCGTTTTAATTTTCCTGAACTGAAACTATATATTTTGTATGCCCACATCATTATGCACAAAACATCAAAATCGTCGTTATCATTATCATGACCATATTATACCAAGGGGTAACGAATCGTACTAATATTATAAACGCGAAAGTTTGTAAGAATGTATGTTTGTTACTCTTTCACGCCAAAACTACTGAATGGATTCTGATGAAACTTTACAATAATATAGCTTACACATCAGAATAACACATAGGCTATAATTTATAAAGATATAGTGTGTATTATCCAAAGTATAACGATTTTCCATCACTACGCGGGTGAAACCGTGGGGCGCAGCTGATATTGTATATGTAAATGCTTCAACTAAAAACCTGTCGGCTCAGTAATGGTTTTAATCAAATCTGGAGTGGAATTAACACATATTTTAACGTATATTTTCTTATATCCTAAAGTTGATGATTACCTCTTACTCGGTAAGTAGATGGCGCCACAGATCATCGCCTTCTCTAGCTTTGTGTGGTTTTATTACTGTACAGGTACACCTTTCGTACAATTTCTTTGAACCCGGGATACCCCAAACAAAACGGTGGTTACGTCAACGCAAGATCTTGATTTGAGAGCTTAGCTGTCAGCAATACATCATACTTAAAACATAGCGCGATATAAGTCGACGCTAACGCCGTCTAGGGCTTGACAAAACAATCATCCATAACACAAATACATACAATTGAACGCTACAAAGCCCCTATTGAATTCTTAACAATTATGTACAACTTTTCTCTATAACAATGCAGTCAGAAATTGAAAAGCGACTTTTAAGACCTCCAATTATTAGTTGATGTGGTCTAAAAATTAGGTTAAATGTTAAAACGTTTTTTGCTAGTTGTGATTGATCTTTTCTACAGGCTGTATATAGAGAAAAGACTGACTTGTAAAACCTGACTGAAAAGACCCTTTGGCGAACAGTATAAATGTAGAATGTAGAGAAAGCTAAGGGGCTTGTGCAGTTTCGTTTATTATAGGGTGATTGTTAAGCTTAGTATTTTACAAGGAAATTATTACACTGAAATAATTGTAGTTTACTGATATTACATAATTGGCAAATAGCGCCATCTATTATGAAGTAGAAAAATTACATAGACAGCGGTTAAATATCTCTTTCAAATGTATTTTAAAATAGACAATAGATGACGCTAATCTTCTGCTGACCGACAAAAGATATTCGACACTAATTTTATGTCAAATGTGCTCTTAAAATTGTTTAAGAACAAGAAATTAACATTTTCATTGTGGCGAAACGGAAAAAAACAATTCTTAACAATTATAACATAATTTAAATATGTTTGAACAGTAAGCTACTTAGCTTCTATTTTCTATTTTTTTTATTTATAACTTAAACATCAATGGTTTGAAATTAAATTAGTTAAATATAGGTACACTTAAAAATTAATCTAATCTCAGTTTAGCAATAGAAGCTAGATCAAACTCGATTCTATGTAAGCATTTTAAAGTTCTATTTTGCTCAAGCTAGTTGTATATTATAAATTATACCAGTGTAGATTTAAAAATGTCCTAAGTGACGACATACTTACTGTTTTACTTTCAACTTTAAAGGAAAGAATTCAGAGTCGAATTCAGCTTGTACTCATCACATATGTTATTGTTTGTCGGTGTTTAGCATGTGATATGTCGAAATGTAAACGGTTCGAGCGTTGTCCGCAGATCAATATGCGTGTTGCGCGAGGGTGTTTAGCGTCGTGCGATTGGCCGGCGTGTGTGGGGCGGGGCCGTATGTGTGACGCTCCGTGGACCGTGTTTTGGCGCCAAATTGGACAAGAGCTGGCTTTCCATTTTCAAATTGGAATCTACGGGTGTTTGACGGCTATGAAGAAGAAGTTAATGATATTTTTAAGTGGACACCGACTAATTCTTGCATGTACCTACCTACTTATTGTTTTTGGTATTTTAGATGTATCTAGTCTATACTAAGAATATGTGGACACGATTTAGAAAAAAGATTCATAAATGTGTCTTTAATGGGTACGTAGTTTTAATCTAAGTCATGACATAAGTAGGTATAGTGAGCAATTTTTTAATTTACGCCTCTAATAACAGCTATTGGTTTATGTAGATAAACTAAATATGATATGTGACAGACATATTTTAAAATTATTAGATTAGGTACCTACCTAGATACTATTACCTAGTACCATGGAAAATAATACATTATTATCATTAAATCAACTTTAAAATTATAACAATTTAAGTAGGTACATACAGCGCTTGAATTCATTAAAAATAATTCAAACCCAAGCGGCATCATTAATAACTAATTCAATAATTCGTTAACATGGTAGGTCACTCTGGACAATGTTACCAACCATAGAATGCTGTTTTGTCAAAAAATAGCCCCTTTGCAAAATACCGTTGTAGATTAAAAAGGCGCGTGGTCAGACCCGTTCGTATTTTAAAAATAAATGAACTAGAAATTCTGGTTTGGATTTCGAATTCGCATTATAATTTGTGCAACGTGATGATTTTGTATAGAACACATTGTTTGAACTAGTTTTCGCGTACTTCACGGTATTTAAACGTAAATATTATTTTATTAGAATTGGACAGGTGGGCCGAAAACGCGTGGCGCTAATTTTTAGATCTTTCATTCCCTTTTAGGGTTTGATTTATCGTTATAATTAAGCAATTACGTTATAACTAGACTTTTATGGACTCGTACAGATTTAGGATATCTTGTAAATAACCATATAGGTATATAACAGCCCATAAATGTCCCACTGCCAGGCTTGGACCTCCCATTATAGGGGAACAGACAGTAGGTATACCACGCTTGTCCAAGGCGGCTTGGGAGGTTTGACTCATCGGTTATCTCGATTTGCAGGTTGCACCACGATGTTTTCCTTTACCCTTGTTAGCACGCACGTGGTAATTGTAACAATATGCACATTAGTTCAGAAAACTGCCTAAGTGGTCCATGCGTTCCGGCCAGGATCGAACCCGCAGCCTTTGAGTTTGGGACGCGAACGCTAGCCATTACGCTACCACGGCTCCCTATACTTGGGAAGTCAAAGAACCTATACTAGAAGTAGGTATACCTATACCTTACCCTATGTGGGTATCTATACGTACTTCTAATTAGTTTTGAATTTACTATGATTGCGTATAGGTAGTAGTTTAAAAAGTAGGATAGCGACGGGTTCGTTAGTGGTTACTAAGAAAACAAAAATAAAAACAATCCTAGAAACTTTTTCTATTAGAAATACGTAGATATTTCTACTAGAAATTTAGGTTTCCAAGAAGTCAGTTTAATTTTTGTTCATATAAATATTTACTTACATAGATATAAATTATTTAAATTAGTGAATTTTGTACCTATTTATACAAATTATTAAATAGATCAGTAAAATTCTCTCTGCCCTTTTTGCGAAAGAGCAGATGTTCTACTTTCTACTTTGCATGCATTTGCAATGTTGTTAAAAAAAAATCTTTTGTGGCCATTTACAAAATAAAGCTACGTTTGACAATGCGCCATGCAAATTAGGCCTGATATTCTCGATAAAAGGTAGTATAAGAGTCGTTTAACTTAGCCCGTATAAACTTTATGCACAGCATATATAATAACAAAAATCGCTTGCATTTTTATTTGGTTGGTACTATTTTTATTACATTTATTTTTACTGAAGAATTTTGACTCTACAACTAATATTCATAAGGTTGAAAGTAGTGTGTTGATCGTAAAGGAGTAAAAATTTGCATAATCTACGCACACCTTTCCCGCTGATTTATTCTATGCAATTTGACTGACAGTTCGAGTTGAATGGACGCTTATTGAAATTCTAAACAGTTTTCTATATACTTATTTCAGAAGAAACATTTATCCAAATAGTAATATAATTTTTCATGTTATTGTCTAACACAATTAAACCTGTTAAGGTAAATCTACATAGTTATATTAAATTATAACTAGATAGATTTATTTTAAAAAGTTTCATTTCAAATTTTATATACATTGTAAATGTACCAAAACATTTAACTTACTTACGTAAGCCATAAGATTTAGTAAATTTGTATTAATTTTTCAATTAATTCATTATTATTAGCATTAGTAATCACAGAGCGACCAACTTTCTTAGTTGCAGAGTATGTCACATCAGTTTACTAATTTTAGAAGTGGACGTCTTGGTCATCTCACATCTTGGTAAACGTAATGTATAGGTAAAGTCCTCCAATTCAGTGAGGATTGGGACATAGCCCGATCCACAGCTTTCCTAATCCAACTGCTCCAAGTTTCGCTATATTCCTATGGCACTACTTGGAGAGTCCTACACTAGTACTAAATACGATTGGCTGACGACGACGATCCCACTAAAACTATTAGTAGGTTGGTAAATATACACTTATTAAAATACTAGAGTTTACGCCACGGATGCGTACCTCTTGTTTAAAGAGCAGGCGTTAATAAAGGTCACATTGTATTAAGTTTTTATGTTGATGCTATTTGCTACCGGAAGATTTACTTCATTTTATATCGCAATCTTTCCCATCTCCCGGAATAAAAAAGTATCTTTGTCCATTTTTGGTATTCAGACAGACAGATCGAGTTACTATCGCATTGTTTTATAGATTATGAATTTTTATATCTATAAACTTGAGAAATGATCGGTCTCCCATACAAACGTTCATCCCCTATTTCAACCCGTTCTAGTTTTGTTTATCTATCCCCCATCTATGTATCTTTAAACTACCCCAACTACCAAAATTATTAAAACTACCAAAATGGCAAATCACAAAAAAAACAATATCTATCCTACTTTCTGGGATAACATTTATATAAATTTATCCCAAAATCTATCCAATTATCCGGGATGAAAAGTATTCATTGTCCAGCCTCGGTATTAAAATTACATATATATACCGAATTTCAGCCAAACCGTTCCAATAGTTTTCCGTAAAAGCATAACAAACAGAGAGACAAATATATTTTTATCCCGGAAACTATCCCATTTTTCGGGACAAAAAGATCCTATGTTCATCCTCGGCATAGAAAATATATATATACTGAATTTCAGCCAAATCGGTCCAGGAGGTTTCCATTAAAGAGCAACAGACATACAGACAGAGTTACTTTCGCATTTACAATATTAATAGGGATGTAGTACTTTCGATTTAAATGTTTTTTTGTGTCCCGCGTCATCTGATGATCGTTAGGTATAACATCTCAGGAACGCTGCACTTTGCGGGGACTGACTCCCGCTTCCTTTTGTCTTACCATTAGTAGTAAATTAACATTAGGTACTTACTTGTATGGAGTTTATATCAAATTTAACCAGCAATAAAGCGAATGAATGGATAGTAAGATATAACACAATCGATCTTTAATTAATATGACGCTTACTTAATACTACCATAGGCAATCGTGCAATATCTAAGCTTCACGTCAACATCTGTATGACTCTAGAAAGGGGAACATTTCCGGTGTATAAATAATAACAATAAATCGTTAGCTATTAGAAAGGGGTGTGCCTTGTATGCAAAATAGTTGGGATCACCTACCTACATTGTTTGTTAGGTTTTTGCAACGTTCATTATTCGAATTTCGAAGCAAAACTATTGTTGTTGGTTTTGTGCGCGAGTAAGTTTTTTGATGTATAATATGAGCTATGGTTTATTATAGGCCTTTTAGTTTTTAGTCAATATTAAGAGAACTATTTTTGATTAATTAATAATAAGTAGATATTTTGTCACAGACTAGGTACATCCAATATTTGGGTTTATTGATAAAAGTAGAGGTACCTATCTAAGACGTTAGTGTGGACTATTTGCTCATTTAAAAAGTTTCACTTTACCTTCTTTAAATATGGCGTAGCACGGTATGGTGTTCTAGCCAGTGTTATACTTACATTTACCGAAATGGCTACGGGACCCTAAAACGCAAAATCCTACTTAGGTACAGTTCCTGTTTTCCATGATGACTATCTATTTTATTTTCAATAAAAACCAGTATTCGCCATTCATCAACGTAAAATTCGCAAACCAGTTGTATCAACCCTAAACTGCCGGGGGGACACTTAAATTCTTTTAATATAAACACAATGAGCGACGCGAGCCTAACCGGTGGGCAGTGGCTGCACAATGGTCATACTAGCCGATTAATTCGCTACACAATGACCAGGGGCCAGGCCGGGTCATATTTAGGTAGGAGGGTTAAGGGTCAGTAAGGGTTATTGGTAAATAGGAGTATGGCAGGGGAGTGACGCGAAACCGAGTTGGGAAACATGTCGCCGATGACGGGCTATGGAAAATTTATAGGTTTGCGTATGGTCAGTTATTTGCGTTTTTGGGTGACAATTCCATGTTTTGATTGTGTTAGAAGACTACTTATGATTAATGTTTTTTTTGTCAAACCTGTACACACCTGTTACAGGTTTTAAAATTATGTGTATAATAAAAAATTAAGCATGTAGGTACATAATTTTGAGTAGGTATTGTTAATTCTGACGTTTTGGACTCTACTTCCTAGCCCTGTTCTTAAATATATATACATATATTTCATAAATATTGCTACAGTAAAGCAGAACCTGAAAAACTAAAACTCGTCATACTCTGAAAAAGACCACGAAGAAACGCACACTGATTTAAATTCCACTACGTCTGTCTATATATCTAACAAGTACATATAATATTGATACTATAGCATATAGGTGTTTAAAGCGTGTATAAGTAATACTAAAGATGGTTCCAAAAAGTAATTAAGTATTAGGTACTTACATCAAAGCTATACACTAAAAAAAATAGCGACAAAATAAGAAACGAAGTCTATTCCATAATCATCAATGACCGAATAAAAATAAATAATTGCGACACTCCAAATTTTCTTTCTTCAGTTATTTTGTGCCCATCAAAAGGTTGCTTATCTTAATTATAGAATCACGGAAAGTCAACAGCGGGAAGAACTCTCGAATATAATGACATCTGATGAAACCGGAGCGATACTTATCGCATCAATAAAGTACTCTCCTGTCAAATTGTAAAAAATACATCCATACGTGCCAAGTGTGAAATTGTTGATCGTATCTATTTGGAGTGTTTTTGTCTGTGCGTTTTGTGTTTCTACAATAGAGCGGCGCGTAAAGGGTTGACGATTTAAAATTGGAATCGAATCTACGAGAATACAAAATAAAAAAATATTTTTCAAATATCTTTAGATAAATTTAGATTTACCTAAGTATAATATATTCAGCGACGATTTAGACAAATTTATATTGTGTTAAAAGTATAATGTGTACGGTAGGTATATCGATTTGGCTTGTGGTTATACATACAAAGCAACCTATGTTGTTTTGATTATAAGTGATGTATGAGAAAATAATATTATCATACATCGCTTCATGTAAATATGGCTTTTAACTTTAAAACAGATAACTTAAAATATAGTCAATTATTTTTTTTGTTTTAACTCAAACATTATAATATAATACATATAATTATCATAATAATATATTATAATAATGAATATTGATCAGTCTATGTTGTCTCGGTGCGATTGTGGGACAAATATGAGGTGAGCTCTTAATATAAAAATATAAATAGGTATATTAAAAAAAATACCCTTTTGAAGAAAAAGAATGTATGTCAGCTCCAGCGCACGACTGAAGTTTAGGTACTCCTTAAGTACGAACTAACAGGTGCTTAAGGAACGTTGTGTAGGAAAATGAAACGCTTTTGAGTTAACGCTTGAATTAATTTCATTTCGCACAATATTTCCTTATATGAAAATCTATTCTTAAGAAGTATTTCATCATCATTCATTTATAAAAATAGTGTTTGTCTATACGTGGATTACACGCCATCAAAAGCCGTTAATGTTTGTTCCACATTCAAAGTATGCCAACAAAAAACGTGATAGGATTGCAAACGCAAATTCAACTTTAACACCGATATAACGAACCGTCCCGAACCGCAGTAGCGAAAGGGTTATGTACCCATAAAAAAACTTACAATCTAACCCTTTCGCTATTCAAAAGACCAATTTTGTATGCGTACCCGGTGTCTCATTTCAATAAAGTGTAATAAAAAAAGATAAAAAGTTTTTTTACCCACGATTCTTTGGGGTCACATTTTTTTTAAAAGTTGAATCCTTAATTTGCAACAAGGTGCATCGAAGGGATGCTTCCACTGATTTAAATGAGTTCTGTAGTGAAAAAGTTGGAGGGTTGAATCGTATCTCGGTTATTTTTTCCCATAGATCCCTGGGCATAAAAGCTTGTATTAATAGGTCAAAAAGAAAATAATATTGACTGTATTCGCATGGGTGTTTTAATTTTATCCTGAGAAACAATAACAGTACATCCATAGTACCTAATCTTTTTTTATTCCTAGAGCACAGCGAACAGGGTAACGGGTGAAAGACCACATGATGGAAAGTAGTTATTTTTGCATAGTTATATACATTTGCAATACCAGAGGCGCCGCATGTAATAATGTGCCGCCGGCCTAAAAGGGAAGACTGACCAACATTTTTCTCCCGCTGTATGACGTTTTAATATTTAAAGTCTGCCTAAGTCGTGGTAATGTAATAGCGCTCGCGTCCCAAACTCAAAGGGCGTGGGTTCGAATCCTGGCCAGAACGCATGCACCAATTAGGAAGTTTTCTAACCTAAAGTGCATATTGTTACAATTAGGTACCACGTGCTGACAACGGTGAAGGAAAAACGTTTCAAATCTGCAAGCCGCCTTGGACAAGCGTGGCGGGTTTACTGTCCGCTTCTCTATAGTGGGAGGCTCGAGCACAGCAGTGGGATGTTTATGGGGTCTCTTTAAAAAAATGCGAGCCACGTCCGATTTTTTTTATACAGCCACTGTTAAATAACAGTATAAAATTGCAATTAAAAAAATATCAACAATTTTGTAACATGATTTTATACTTATAAATTTAATGACTTTTCACTAAATTGTTAACTTACTATCATCAGTCACAAAAAAATAAATTTGCTTGACGAATATCATGTGTGACGTCTGTGACGTTAAATGTGTTTATCAGATGTAGATATGAATGGATTTAACGCCTGATTTCATTGGAGAATTAGGTAGTTGTTTCTTTAACTAATCATTTTTCATTTTTTTTTCTCATAATCGAAATGAAAAGCAGAGTCTTAAACTCGGGCGAAATGCTATTTAGGCACTCGAACTACTAGCGCCTTCGGAACGCTCCTAAGCTATCAACAACCATCTCATATCTAAATAATATAGGTCACTTTCAATCTACCATTGAAATTCATTCAGAAGTATTTCATTGAACGAGAATGCAGTATGTGTACTCGCAATCTATAGTAAGTAAATAGCGAGCGAGATTAGATTAAAGCCGTGTAACCCAACGAAGTAAAGACAAACAGTGAGATGGGGGTCTTTAGAGAACGCCCGGTACATTTGCAATCAGCCGGGTTACTATGGAAACTCCTACACTTGGTCATGAGTATGGATAACAAAATAAAGTATGAAAATAGAAGTGATTTAAGTTTTGAAGATTACAAACCCGTTAAGTGCGTGACAGATCACACAAAATGAAATGTTCATTATAAGTGATGAATGTCAATTGTTTAATTTTTTATTTGGCTAAGGAACTCCAAAAAAGCTTTTTAACGCAGAGGCTAGGGGTTTGATTCCTGGTACGGTAAATTTCGGAAACGAATTTACTATAAGTCTGGGTGTCTGGGATTGGCACCAAAGTAGTCCGTTTTATATTATCCTTAACATGCTTAATTTGGGGGTATACAATATGTGTGTTTGTTTGCCGATTATTTATTATTATTTATTACCTTGGAAGAGCCATGCTGGAATCAGCATCTTGAATACAGTTGTTAGGGCCTACTCGAACGATGTGATACCATGCTCTCACAGAATATCGGCATGAAATGGTTAGTATTGAGCTAATTGTGTTTCATGCAATGAGTGAGAGTTCCAATGACCCTCTTCCTCCTCCCTCTATCCCATCTTCTTGGTTGATTCATCCAAAATGAAAGACATAAATAAATCGTCTAACATTGGCTGTTGTAATAATAATAAATAAATGACGATGACAATAATGATAACTTTAATAATATAATTATGACGAATGCAAATAAATGAACACTGTAATCTTCCATTTAATAATTATGAAGCTAGTAAATAATGTAGTCGGTGTCGATATTGATTGTATAGGTCTGGAGGAGATCGCCTTTGGCGACAAGACCGCCCATTGTGCTTTAATGTATGTGCAATAAGTTATTCATTCATTCATTCACCAAAAGTCTCTAAACAAAACAACTCTGGCGAAAGATGACATTACGCGTTCATTTGGATATTAAAAACTATAACAAACATAGTTCAAAATGTTCGTAGAAAATATTTTCGGATCTTAGGCATCTTATTGATAAAACCTTACAGCATAATATTCCCGTTTGATATGACGACGTTACCAAGATACCTGCGTACCGTACTTCTATCGGGCAATTTTAGAGCTCTGTCCTGTACAGGATTTCCCTTTGCGACGTGTGCCTTCAAACAGGAAACGTTCCCCCCGCCCACCTCATACCCCTGCTTAGTTGACGAACAAGGAAATTGAGTGAAAAGACATAGGCGATTCGTTCACTTGTTATTAGTATCATAAGCTGAGTCGAAAGGATGGTTGGATTGTGTGAAGTATGACATGTTGATTTGTAATGTGACAGACTAGGTTGTTTGTGCTTGAATGATTGACTTTCAAGGAATGATTGACTGTTATTGAATTATTGTCTGTGATTGAAAGATCGCCTGGAATTGTTGATTGACTATGATTGTTGTGACGGGCATTGTATGATTGCCTAGGATCGAAAGATTGACTGGGATTGAATGATTAGAAGAAGGTGAAAGGAAAAAGAGAGAGAGGGAGGCTAACACTCGAAGGCTATTGCTAGATATAAAACTTGTTTAAGGTATGGTACCATGGAAGAGAAATCTAAGGTTTGACAATCGCAAAATAAAATGTCATAGCTCTTTAAAAGCTCTGAATATGTAATACTTCTGTCTTCTTCAGTGTTTTGATATAGAAAAAAACTAATTGAGTTTCAACCAATATTTTATTATTCAAAATATAATTTTAGATCTTTAATGGCAGTCAAAAACTTAATCTTAATAAGTTTTTTTGCAATTTAATGTTTTGACTGGTACGGCTTAAAAAATAAAATACGAATATTAAAATTTTGATTAAAAGTTTAGAGATGTTTCAAAACAATCAGGAACTAAAACATGTGGCACTATTTGAAAAATTAGAATTAATTATGAATTTGAATGCAATTTCACGTCAGATATCAATTAAATACGTTAGTTTCTTGTAACGATATTACATTCACATCTATAGATATTGTTACGAGTCGCGAGACTCGAATTAAAATGCCGTTAGAATTACTATAGAGTTTATTAGAACTATACTTAGACGTATAACACAGGTACAAATATAACCGAACACAACAAGTCCAAACGTAATGCAGAAGGTCGTCGTGGTTCTCGCTCGACTGCCTGCTCCCTACAGTAGGCCGTACGCCAATAAGTAAACAAAAGAAGATAATCATAAAAGAATTACATTAGCTTCAATGTTAATAGTTATTAGTTCGAATGCCGACGGGTAATAAATGTGCTTTGTTTCAGATAAGAAGATGACCTGAGTTGTAACAATATATTGAAGAAAAAACATTGACGCCAGCCGATGTCGCGATTTCTCAAATCTTGAGCCACACACCAAAACATGCGTTAGAGAGCCACCCTGCTTAGGCGACCAAACAGCGAAGGGTGGCATCCTACAGCCATATCATGATATATAGTGCCTCTTAAACTTAAACGGATTACCTTTGATATATTACTGGGATTCGAAATTCAATCTCGGCTAGCCGACCTCATTGCGCGAATCATGTATAATTTCTCTTGCCTCCAATATATAGAAATTAAACTTTGCTTCTTCGTTTAAATGATTTAAATTCATTCTAAAACATTTCATCAAATTATACTCTAATGAATAATTTTTAAAATCCATGTATGTTTAAGAACAATGCAAGGTTGAAGGAACAAAATGTCTGACCTACCTTTTCATTTGGCCATGGAATCATAAGAAACCACAGTACCAAAAAAGCCTTATACTAAAAAAAATACAACATACATTGTTCAAAGTTATTTCATTGACACTATTTGCAAGTTCTTTCAAACTTTTCAGAATTTTCTTCTTCATATTCATATATGGGGTCACAATTTTCATGACTCAACAAACAAATATCTTGCCAAATTTATTTATTTAAAAAACATCAATAAGGAAAAAATTATATTTTTTTAAAATTGGAAACGATTCGTCACATATCTACCTACGGGTCGCTAAAAATTGCATAAAGAACTGTGCTTTTTTCTTTAGTACGAACAATTTTTACAAATTGTGCGTTCCGTTTTGTATTAGAAATACCACCTCATAATAATGAATGACAAGTGCATACTCCTTATACCGCATTCCTAGGGTGTGGCCACATAACAATCCGATGGGTATTCCAATATGAAGCGCTGGTCGCCATTAGAGACAGCGCCCCAAAGATATGACTGCACTATTCTTACTTCGTTGTACAGAGAGTATGGAGATGGAATTTACTATTATTTTACGCATAATTAAAAATTACTTTATTGATTTGTTACCGCGAAAAGGAAAGAGTTCACGAGGCTTAAGGCCACAACACTAAAAAGACGTGCGCCTTGCCAAAATTTGATCTATATCCCAGAACTATTGTTCAATTTTAAACAATATTATAAATGTTTGATTAAACCCGGTGAACAAAACATCACTCTTCAAGTTCCAGCTAAATAATTGTACAACACTTAAAATGTGTCTTTGTATTTGAGCCTAATTGAAAAAATATCCCCTTTACATTCATGCTCTTTCTACGCTTCTTCGCTGTAGATTTTTTTCTTAGACCATACTATTAATGATCAAACCTTTTTTTATAAATAAAATTAAAATATATCCTTTACTTATCTCTAAAGTAAAACATCAAATTTCATATGACAGAATCTAAGAAGACGGGAAAAACACACTCGGCTTCAAATAGCGAAAAACACTCAAAGGAGTCACGAGGCCGATTTTGACGAAAATTAAAATGGTATCATTAGATTTTTAAAAATAAATTACCCCTTTTGCACCATTTTCGCATCTAGCATAGTTTAGTATTTGGCCCCGAAGGCCCATTTGAAAAATTCAGCCTGTATATACATACATTTACTAACATGGAAGAAAAATACTGAGAAATAACAAGAATTTGCTGTATTTATTAAATTTCATGAAAAAGAAAAGAAGCTTATGACTTTTAATTTAAGACAGATTTAAGCTTATAAAATATGTATTAAATATTCTTATTTAAACTTTTTACTCAACTTTCAATCGATGTCTTCTGACGGTGATTGAAAGTTAACTTTTAGATGATAGTTTCTATAAAAACAAGAAGGGCTGGTGGCGCCATCTGTGTCTGGAGCATGTAGGTATTCTTATTCCATGATATTAGATGAAATTATTATTAATACGGATTTATAGTTTAAAGTTGTGCATTTATAACTTTAAAAAAGTATAGTATGGCAGTTTGGTGAATTATTGCGTTTTATAACGATATAGCACCATTTAATGAAATTTGAATTCGTGCAGGAACGGAGAAGGATTACAATTTCCCGCGGCCGAGCGGCCTGTCGTAAGAGGCGACAAAACAACCCACAGCAGGGTGGTAGAGTATTTGCCTGACTGGATGGCTACCACCCCTGGTCTAGAGTATGCCGCCATAACAACCTTGAGTTATGTTCTGGCATTAGTGACCAGGTTCCAGTTTCCCTTAAGAGAGCAGCAGCGCATTTGTAGCACCTTTGGTGTTGCAAATGTCCATAGGCGATAGTAACCGCTTGCCACCAAGTGGGCCGTCTGCCTGTCTGCTGAACTCCTGCAATAAAAAAATAATTGAAGTTTTTAACGTAGCAATCTAAAGCGTAGCAATAAAATTATAATAAAACTATAGTTTACCTCGCGGCCGCGCCGCGGGTCAACGTCTACTGCGTACCTCTTGTTTAAAGAGCGGGCGTTAATATAGGTTACATTATAGTAAATTTTTATGTTACTGCTATTTGACCTGGACGATTCAATTCATTTTATATCGCAAATTACCCCATCTCCCGGATGAAAAGTATCTATGTCAATTTTAGATATTAAAACTACATATGTACACCAAAATGACCACACCGACCACAGCGATCACATCGACGACATCGACCACATCGATCACATCGACCACATTGACCACATCGACCACATCGGCCACATCGACCACATCGACCAAATCGACCAAATCGACCATATCGACCACATCGACCACATCGACCACATCGACCACACCGACTACATCGACCACATCGACCACACCGACCACATCGATCACATCCACCACACCGACCACATCGATCACATCGACCACACCGACCACATCGACCAAATTGACCACATCGGCCACATCGACCACACCGACCACATCGACTACACCGACCATATCGACCACATCGACCACATCGACCACATCGACCACATCGACCACATCGACCACACCAACCACACCTACCACATCGACCACAACGAATACACCGACCACATCCACCACATCGACCAAATCGACCAAAATGACGAAAATGGTAATTCACAAAATAAAAACCCATTCTACTTTCTGGGATAATGTTTACATAAATCTATCTCAAACATATCCCATTATCTGGGATGAAAAGTATCCCTTGTCCACCCTCGATATTAAAATTAATATATATACCGAACTTCAGCTAAATCAGTCCAGTAGTTTTTTCGTAAAAGCATAACAAATAGATAGACAAATTTATTTTTATCCCGGAAACTATCCCATTTTTCGGGATAAAAGTATTCTGTGTTCATCCTCGGCATCGAAAATATGTATATATACTGAGTTTCAGCCAAATCGGTCCAGTAGTTTTTCCGTGAAAACGGAACAGACAGACAGACAGATATTTATAATATTAATAAGGATAAGGATAAACTACAAAAATAAGTCGTTGGAAGTAATAATAAAATCTTGTATGAGACAACTGTTTTATTTCTATAATCCTTTTCCATACTTATTATCTTCAGAGGGCAGACAGACGTAGTTGCGAGCACTCTTCATTTCGAATGCCTGTCCACGTGCTACCTCCCGCACTCCCCTCACGTGTACACACCCTATACAATTGCCGTGGATGAAGAAAACTAGAGGTAAAACGTATTTCGGAGAAGGCATGTAGAACTAAAACATCATTTTTTCTAAGCTTTCCAACGTAGTATACTTTGGATACATTGATCTTAACAATAATAATTGCATTTTGATTTTATTTATTTACAATTGCAGGTTGTAAGATATATTAAGTAAGTAGAGTTTTCGATACGACTACACTTGCAGAATCTTTATTTTTTTTGTCACGGGAACGCTTGAAATTTCCGGTATGATATTTATGTCCTGTCTCTGAGGCCCGCTAATACGTTTTTCTTAAATATTTTTTATTGTATAATAGGTTCGTGTTTGACCATGTTTTCGTCGTATGTTGAGCGGAGATATTATTATCTGAGTTGTATCGAATTTTAAGAAGACCAGCTAAAACATAAATAAAAAGACATTCAAAACAAATTACGTACACATTTATGCAATAGCTAATGTCCATAATATAACGCTTATAATATTATAAGCGTTAAAAATGGGCGGGTACCTGTTATTATTTATAACCACGAAGGAAAAATATTAGGAATGAGAATTCTCCAATAAAAAAACATGAATATTAAAGCTACTTTAACATTCCGCAGATATTTTGACATCTTTTATATATGTGGTCTGCAAATTATTTTAGAATTTATTTTAAAACGTGTCATTTGTTGTTACTCAAATTTAAACAACCACATCCATTTATGAATCAGTTTACTTCTATGGATGCATGCCTCCAGGGCGTCTGATGGAAGGATCTGTGACGTCCCCTTACCTGGGGACGCCATCTACTAAAAGCCACCTGTATTGAGAAAGGGTCGCACGTAACGTACTACGTTACTGCGCTACGGAATAATAAAATTAGTAACGCAGTGAAAAGTACCTAGAAAAGAGTACACTTGTGTGTAAGCTTTCTCTGTGTGATTTTTTCCAGGTCTGTATCCTTGTATTGTGTTTATATGGTCTATGTCACAACTACGTTTTTTCCAAAAACTATTAAGTATTTTTGAAATTTGGTTATTTACTATTAGGTATATTCAGTGTTCCGCTACACAAACCTCTGAACTGATATTTATACTTTATGTTTGATATAAATGTCTTGTACTTCTTGTACTAGTTACACAGTTGTAGGTACCAACTATTTGATTCGAGGACGACTAATTCCCGGTTTCTGAGGTTACCAGTTATGAGTTCAATAACAATTGATTCGATAAAGTTATGTAATAGATAAACTTAGGTTAACTGTTAACCTAGAACTAGTACCAAAACTCGCCACTAGATGGATCTATTTAAGAAGGAATATCTAATATTTATTTACATCAAACAAAAACGTCAACAACAAAACGTCAAACAAAAAATATGGAATATTTAAACACCTAATATTGGTCAGTTAAGTTGAACCTAGTTTAATTATCGTACGATGGTGTGTTAAGGAACGAAATTTTATAAGTTATTGAACCGATAGCGCTAACAAACAGATAAACTACAGTTAAAAGTACCTCAGAAACCAGGCATTAAGGAGCTATTAGTTCCCGGCACGGACCTTGAACGGTCAGAGGAATACTAGAAAGCTTTACGCATTGAGTGTAGCCAATGTGATGCTATTTATCAACATATTGAAAATATTATGTCGAAAAAGAACCGCAATATTACTATCTGTGGGCCACGGTGACTGCTCTAGAATCGTGCCGGAAGTTATACTGAGCTATTATGTGAAAGTTTCTTTGTAGATTTATTTGTTACCTCTTCAAGACCCTACCCTGTATGTACCATTTAGGTATCTACTTTGGATCTCAGGAATAAGTGTTGTCACTGATTTCATTTTATTTAGAAAAACAGATGCGCTTTCACCGAATACGCTAATTAATATTTAACATAAATATGAGCAAATACGAAATAAAATGATTTATTTACAAACTTTAAAGTGCCCGAAGAACGCTAATCAAGTAATTCCACCATTAAAAATTGGACAAAGATAGTGCATAGCACATATTGGAAGAAAGAAGTTATAATATATAGTTACGGCCCATAAATGTCGGACTGCTCTGTCTTCCTTATCATAAACGCAGTACTTGCAAAATAGCGGTTTCGAGAAAAAACGCGGTAAACACATTGTTAGATATCTAAATAACATGCCCATGCTATATAACTTTTTAGTGTATCTAAAAAACAAGAGGAAAATCAAGCTTTAAGTGCCTTGGGATAAGATTTCTGCAAAAAAATGAAAAACCCAAAAATGTCGATTACTGCTAGTGCAATTATTAGGGTAGTGCTGGACTCGGGCCGCCTACTAAATATACCCGCCACCCTTGTCTATGGGGGCTTGGCATTTTTCACACATCGGTTATCTCGATATGCAGGTTTCAACACGCTGTTTCCCTTCGCCGTTCTTAACACGTGGTAATTGTAACAATATGCATAATAGGTCAGAAAACTGCCTAAGTGGTGCATGCGTTCCAGCCAGGAACAAAACCGCGCCCTTTGAGTTTGGGACGCGTGCGCAAAAGAAGTCGTGAAGCCGAAATTATAGGGGTTCAGTTTCATATTTTAATTTAGATAAAATAGGGCAAAAAAAAACAAACTTAATTGGTCCAATATTTTTCAGAAATGACATTTTAACTGCTTATTTCAGGAGTTAAAATGACATTATTATTATGTTTAAGCAGCTAAAAGCTCACATATAAAAAAAGTCGTAACGATTAACTAATCATTAATATATTAGATTTAAAGACATAAATGAATCATATTACATCAGCTTAAGCTGACCAATTATAAATTCCGCTCCAATACATTGTATGTTCCATTTTCAATTTCAGCATGCATTTGTCACCACACCATTCAAAAACAACAAAACTTAACTCGTAAACAGAGGGCAAAGTTATTTACATTTCAGGTATCGGGTAGACAATTCGCGGCGTGTTGCCATGGCGACGGCAATATGGCCGACGTCTGCTGCGGTTTCCAACTTCGCCTCTAGTTCCAAATTGTTCAACGGGTATTTTGGAGACGCTTGTACCTTCTACATGAGCGTGTATGATCGGGATTTACCTGAAAAGGATTCACATTAAAAACAATTTTTCAGGAGCTTTGAAGACCTTTTACTGTTATCTTGCAAGAATTTAAACAAAATATTAATTTAATGTGTAAGACCATTCCTGACCTGTGAATTGGTAGAAAAATAATTTCATTCGGAGAATTGATTTGTCATCTTAAAAATGTATAGTATTTTTATTATTGAACTTAAAAGAACGATTACAGAGTATATAAGTTGTTAATATTAAGTAATTTTAATTTAGAAAATGTTCTTCATCATAAGTTTAAGAGGTCTTTAATTTATAATTTATTGTAATGTATTAAATTATTATTTAATGACACTATTATTGAAGAGCTCTCTTAACACTTTAAAATATTACTTTTTAAGCTTCTTGGGTGTGATAGGATATACAGTGTGAATTTCGGCATTCATTTCTGTACGCCTTTGGTTCAAAACTGATAACATGAGGTGTTATATCTTATAATAATAACATTTTTATTTATGTTTGAGTTTTTATTCAAATATAGGTATACTGTTCCGGAATATTGAACTTGTGTAAGGAAGCGCAATAAGTCAGAATGTGACAGTTTTTTTTAGTGGAAACTTGAAGGATAATATTTTGCAAGTATGCAAGTATCTTTCTAAAAGTGGCTCAATCTAGCCAATACCGAAAATAGTTCAGATTTTGTTTGTTTTTAAGTAAGAATTGTGTATTTGTTTGGAGAATTATAAATTGTTTAGTAAGATGAATTTTATCGAGTTGCCGCAAGATATCCCTGGTTCGTCATTAGTCAAACATCTAAAATTTTTCAAAACTAATTTTGATTAATGACGTATGTCACATGAAGTCAGAATTAGTTTAAAAAATTGTTAGTAGGACAAAATGCTGGAATAAAAATCAGAATATGTATCAACAGTGAAAACTTACAAAAGCAAATCCTCTCCATATTAATGAATGTGCACGGATTGAGCACGTATGTACGGATCGTGTATTACCTTCGTGTAGGTACATGTATAATTATATTATGTACGCCGGGCTATGTGAGCGTCGGTCGCACTAATTACCGGTAAGGACAGCAGTTTAGAATAAAATGGATGATGGAATGATTATGTAATAAATGTATTTAGTCAAAGCATATATTTATGGTTTCTCTCTTTTGAGATAGGAACTTGAAAAGCTTAGGTTTGTGGGCAGGTTTATCTTCATAAACCTACATTAAGAGTTTAATTTAAAATTAAATAATCTATATGTATATCGACTGATCTAAACTAAAGACTTATTAGATCGGACAAGGCTGTATGAACTATGTACCTTTGTTTGCCATTGTGACGAATACTACTACTACTACTTTCTATGACTTTAATCACGGTTTGACTAAGAACTTTGATCGCGTTTCTCATTCTTCTACTCCTATTAAATTTATAATTAACACAAAACTTGTAATTGAAGACAAGAATGGTTGAAGGAATTATGTAACATTTTAAAGATTTATCTAATTTTTACGTCGAATGAAATGTATGAATGAATGAATGAAAACTCTTTATTGTTCACCATAACTTAAACTTAGACATTTAATATGAATACATTTCCTTTAGAACAATGGGCGCCCTTTCGCTTATAGCGATAGTGTGATGTACTTACAAACCATATCAGACCACAACAGAAGAAGGCTCTTTAAGCTCGATTTTAGAAATAGCAAATGATGAAAAAATTAAAAGCGTAGGTAAAATTATAATTACAGAATACTGTTACCCTGTTTCTCAGTGTTTACCATTTGTAACATGTTTCCTACCTTCACTCATGTTTTTAATTACAAAAAGGTTGTGAAAATAAATTGCTTACATTTAATTATATACATATTTTTTTTGTTATCTGTACATGATACTGAAGGATTAGTTAAGTAGGATTTAATAAGGGTTTCTTAGATAAGTGTAACGAGTTCTCTTATCTAATGCCCATCAACTTAAACACCTTGCTTCGTATCAGAACGCTGTTCATTACTTTAGTAAAAATCTACAGACAATACAAACATTAAGGTTTTTCGTTACAATAATCGGCAGATAAAAACACACATTATTTAATATACAACGGACTACTCTGGGGCCAATTTTAGACAACAGATCGTAGTAAATAACAGAAAATTATGAAATCGTCATGTCAGGAATTAAAACCAAGGCCTTTGCGCTGCTAGGCGCTAAAGGCTTTCCCCAATGAACTGCAGAGGCCGCTTGTATTGTGGGTAATTAATTTAAAATATATATTTCATACAACTCCGGGCCGTTTTCATATACCCAGACTATATGGACTGACAAAATGTTTGTTTAAAAACTTATTTTTCTGGGAATAATCAGTTGCTTTAAATTAGTATTATCTTAGATGGAAATCTCTTCTATTGTTTACCACATACACATAAAGTAAATAATTTACATCAATCCTTCATAATCATAAAGATATTCCTCCACAATTATTAATCCCATATTCATAATAGTTAAACGAGATTTATAAGCTCTTAAAAAACATTATTCATAATCGCATTCAGAACGAGTGTATGTCACAGAATACATTTTTTAAGTGGGTCTATAGAAGAAGCCTGTAGTTTCGGATTAGGCTATATGGCTAAATCGGAAGCTATAAGATTTATCGAAAAATATTCAAAGGAGTCTTGGGGCCAATTGTAATGAAAACTAATAAACCTACAAATGGGTTAAACCCTAAAACGGAAGATAATGTGTTCAAGTTATATAAATTCCATATGTACATTATTTGTTAGTGTATTTTTTTTATTACACAAGATTATGTTGTGGGTATGTTACATTTGACAGTCTTTAGTATTTTAACTAATCAATTATTTTTTATTGCTCTCGTTTAAACCAAAATGTCTCTTACTGTAGACTGTTCGGATACTGAATACCCCAGTATGATAGACGTTGAAAAATAATCCAATAACAAAAAATAAACTTTTTAATTATAGAAACGTGTAAAAATTAAACAAGTTTTCATATTAGATTAAAGAAATAGCAATCCATGTTTGCGAATCAAAACATACAAACATATTGTTCAAATATTTGTAGTCTTCTCCTGTAGAAATGTAAAACTTTTTTCTGTTTGACCCAAATACATAATTTTTTTAAAAACCAATTACCCAAGTCAAGAATCGAATAAGTTGATTAAAAAAATAAATACTGTAAGCATTATTACCTATACTAAGCCATAGTGTAACTTGTAAAGATCAATTTCTGTAAAGGAATTTTATACGTTTTGAAAGAAACAGATTTTACCGATCAGTCCGTCCTTTGTACACAATAAGAATAGGTTTGTAAGTGTTTTATAATAGTACACAATAAAAAGTTATTTACTATTTAGTACTCAACTACCATCGAGATTGCAAAGTGTATATGAAGTAATAAATTCAAATTACTTTACCTACATAACATTTCCAATATCCGATATAATTTGATATATTATAGAAAACGACGGTGCGTAGAGAAATCAAAGGCCACGTCTACATGCGAGACAACCGGATATTACTAAGCAGGTTATCCGGCAATCGCCCGGGGAATATTCACATATACTGTCAAATTTATGTATATCCAATATTTTTATATAGACCAGTGAGCTTGTTATGTAAAGAATACATGATACTATGTTGCATATTTCAGATGAAAGTGATTTTTAAAATTTCATACATTTTATAAACAAGTAAACAGTTTTTATCTTGTGTTTTCTTACGAAATCAACGTTTGGTTAAAATTTTAATTAAATTGTGTGTTTAGATGCCTAATTTGTTTATCCTATAATATCTAATTTTACACTTTCCTTACGTCGACTAAGGCATTAGTGATAGTGTAATTGATTGCAGTAATTATATGAGTGTTGTACCAAAATGGTGTTCCAAGGAAAAACAATATATGTATACTTACACACGTGTTTACCTACTATGTCGTGGGATGCTGAAGACCATACGAAGTGGAGATGAAAAAGTAGAAAAATAGATCCCGTACTTCGAAACGGACGCTCTGAACGCAGCCGAAATTTATCGCTAGGATAATGACATTGATTGCGACTTAATTGTACGCCTGTCACATATATCCTTCAAATAATTTATATGGTAAAAGTTGGTGAAACTTCTTTATTGTTCTTTGTTATTTGGCTATGGAACTAATAAATCGTTCAATCGTAATCAATATCCCATGTTGAGACATGCAGCGCAGCAGAGTATTTTTTGTTAAAAGTATTTATTCATCTCTACCAACCTTGATTTTGTCTAAAATTTTCCGATTCTTATTTCAATAGATTAGAGAGACACATTTCTATATGTCGCCACTTATTGACTTGTATAAATAAATAATTAGACAGCATTATGAGTTTTATAGATCTACCAGTCGCGGATCAGTCGATTTTTGCAACCACCGGGTTTAATCAATTACAAGATAGCATAAACAATTTGTACAGTGCTTTATAAATCGAAATTGAATGCGGATTTGAAATCAAATTGTTTACAATAATTAGCATAATAAACTGAAATTAAGTGAATACTAATACAAATCTCAAACGCTTATTTATTGACTAGTGTTGCATTAGGTTTGAACCGTTTTCTTGAAGACTTGAATCACATGTTGTAAGGGTAAGCTTTGCCAGGAAACTAATTCTACCTACATAGGTATAAATACAAATGTTATAAACTGATTGTTATATATCTGGCACGGGACACGCGAGGCGGATATTGTAAAGCCTTTCTGCTTTCTGCAGGATATTAGAAAGTATTTCATCTAGGATATCATATGAGTATATTTACGTAGGTAGGCATTAATTTTTAAATGCATTAATTCTTTTCTAAAATGTGATTAATATTAAATATTTGTGATTCACATTTCGTATAATAAAAAACAAAATCTATTGGGATTAAAATAATTATTTCAAAATACTCAGGTTACTTATTTCAAGTAGATAGGTACTTATTTTACCATGCCATTCAAATTGTTCAAGAGAAGTGTCGAGAAATCCCTAGAGTACCGGATTGTTCTTTTTTTAAATTTATAATAATCAGATTAATTTTTATGAGTGTCAATATATAACGGAATTTTCGATGATAGACCTCAGTAAGTCATGAGAAGTCTATGACTTTTACACTATTATCTTAGGGTGTCGTTATGCTCAGGAAGATTTTTATACTTTGAACTCAATTCTTCCATTCTTCGTATATCTTCCTGCAAATAAAACAAATACATTATATAAATCAAAGCACATTTGTAATACAAAATTAATTGTTTAACCAACGCACATAATGATGTTACATATATGAACACAATTACTGCTAAGCACAACCGTCCTTGCCACAAAGGTTCGCCTAAACGCCGAATTTTCCCAACCCCTTACCTCCTTGCTGAGAAAGGGGGGGACCGCTTGCCTCCTCACCGGGCTCACACGTCTATCCATTTTCCAGCTAGTTCGGAGCTAAATTAATTTCAAAGCTCCTTATGTTACGTGCCTTGCGGCTTTGCTGCGTCTGTGTGCTCGTTTCGCGTATACAGCCACTTTCGGAAGGCTTAAACCATATATATATACATCCTAGTATATACTTAAATGTGTATACATAAGTTTACGGATAGCGCCTTGTTAGGGTTTGAATTAGACGCTATAAATTAGTCTCGGAGTAAATGAATGTTCT
Organism: Dendrolimus houi; assembly: GCA_039645545.1. Lineage (NCBI taxonomy): Eukaryota > Metazoa > Arthropoda > Insecta > Lepidoptera > Lasiocampidae > Dendrolimus > Dendrolimus houi. The sequence continues at coordinate 16,253,034 of CM077132.1, forward strand.
TGTTGATTCCGTGGAAGGGTGAAATATCAACTGTTTGTGTTCCTAGAAATGTTGAAGCAAATATTTATGAGTGACGAGAAGGTGTAAGACAATAAAATTTATTCAAATATTTTTTTTATTAATTTATAACTTATGGGTACACAACAAATTATTTACATGTTAGATTGTGGAGTATTTTCAAGGATACATTTGTAATACGTATAAAACAAATTGTAACTTTTTACAATAAAAAAACAAAAAACGAAAAAACGTAAACGAAAAAGCAGTTAAAAAGTCACTTATGTAACCTTTTTTTAACAATTAAGATCATTTAATTTTTTTATGTCTGATTTCTATACAAATTGAAAGACATACAATGAACATTAAACACGTCTAATATCGGCTTAATATTACGAATGTTTGATTAATTGGTGATTTTGAGACATTGACAGAAAAGCGGTGCTCAATTAAAAGTAAAGCACTATATCATTATCCAGGACCTCAAGATATCTGCTATTAGAATTGTGTCGGAATGGTCGATAATTGGCGTCATTATAGCAGCGTAATGGTTGCTTTTGTAAGCTTTTATATAGAAAACTAACCGTTATGGTGCAATATGATGCCAGTGAACGACTATTCCGAGACTATTGTAATAGCAGACTCGGGGCCAGGTTGGAGACAGATATAAAGATCAAAAGAATATAAAAATTCTTCCTCGAAATTATATTTATTTATTTACAATCATTAAATAAAAAATTAAAACTAAAATATGTACCTATACTAATAATATCTATATACAGCTTAATTTACGAAAGATAAAAATTACAAATCGTAAATGGGTCCCAAATCACCGTCAATTGGGAACGTTCCCAAAACGCTGACCGCGTTAACACGTTGTATGGCAACGCTTATGCGTTGGCCAAAATACAGGCCAGAGTTTTGGTTGCGTGAGACAGTTTTTAGTTTTAATTTTTTTATGTAATAATTGTAAATAAATAAAATTTCGAAAGAAAAATAACAAAAATTATTCCTAATATATAAATGTATGATATATTTTTTGCAAAGCTAGTAGCAAACGGGCCACCTGAAAGTAATTATCGTCGCCAATAGACTTTTGCAACATCACGGGCATAACCAACGCGTTGGCAGCCTTTGCAATGGGATATAGGAGAGGGGATGAACTATATACAGAATGAGCTAAGGAGGAGGGGACGTAGGAGTCGGAGGACAAAGTGGGCTATCGGAACTCTCACTTATCGTACGAAACACGAGGAGCTCGACGGTAATCGTTTCACGGTGATATTATGTGAGAGCGTGATATCACTCCATCACAATCTAGCCGGCCCTATAGAGCTGATATTAGGATTTATTCCAATATTTTTGCATTTTTTAGAAAGGTTTGCACTGAAAATCAGCGTTGTGTGGGGTATAATTCCGGCACAGAAATATGCTGAGTGCAAACCTTGTTTGCTGAAAATGCGGCCTACAAATTCTCAAAATATGCTCTGTATATGGAATGTACCTAATTACGTCGCTATTTTTTAAAATAAAGTGTTTCTTTCTTCTATATTTACAACAAATTACCAAATGAAGTGAAGGAGTGTCAAAATATAAATTCCTATAAAAGTAAAATAGATAAATGATATTTTAAACAATTAATATCTAAAAATTTGTTTGTACCAAAGACCTTTCTGAAATGTTATCTTATTATTATTTTTCAATTTTTTCTTCTTTGTTCACCTATTTTGTTTGTGTATGTCTGCACGCTCTTAGATTATAGGACTTATGTTAGAATATGAACTTTTGTATCTCATATAAGTTAATTATAATATTCTTTTGAGAATATAGTTCTTTTAACCCCCATAAATCTTCCATGTCAAAATTATATTCACGAATTGAATAAAAATATATAAAAGGACTTCAATTAACTAAGCAGTTTCCAAAATTGGTCCAAAAACGACCGACCCAGTAATCTGATACATAACATTATCTACATAATAATAAAGTTACTTTACGCTTATCGCTGCCTATTCGGCCTCCCTTACGAGTCTTTCACCCCCATTTATAAGGCCTTTCCACCCCCTCATGAGGCCTTTAGGCCCCCCTGCCCAAATCTCCACATGTTCGCGCATAAATAAACTGACAGGCCCGGCTACTATACCGAACGGATATTGCCTGGGTCTACAGTTTACATGCCTAATAAAGTTACATGTGTTAAATATACAGTGAAGTTTACCATGTGTGTACTCATCCTTAAAGATGGGGCTCGAGAGATTGTTATATGTACTACTAACGATTTAATTTATTACAAAATAAAAAAATATATAACGTAGGAACGAAAATAAATTCATGTAGCATTTAAACCCGGTTGTAAAAGTAAGGTATTTTTCACGCGTTGGTAGAACAACCAAAACATCTTAAAATAGTTAAAACTGAATTACACAGATCAACCAAACTGAATCAATTTGGTTGGAAGTAACAGAAATGAAAGGAAACAATTTTCAGTGAGATTGAACGATTCAATTTTATGTTTATATGAATCACTTTGGTTGCTTCATCCAAATTGATAGATAGAAGTGAACCGTGGTAATATTAGCTTTTACATCTGTGATAAAGTTATTGTTAATGACTGTGTCTCGCAGATGTAGCCAAGGGTTTAATACGTTATTTGAGATGGAATATTTTTAATGACGTTAAACATTCACAGATAACTCATGTATTTATATACACTACCGTAACCAATCATCAACGGCGTTTTTTTTAACGCTGTATACAAGACGCATTTGGCATTTGACAGTCATTAACATGGACCTTAACGCAGGTGCTTAGACAGTAACAAACATGCATTAGATAGTAAGATGCACTCCATTTACAATCCCAAAGGAATTATTTAACAAGATAAAAAGAAAAAAAATAAGATCTCTACCCCAAAAAGAGATGCCAAAGACAGAGGAAGCAAGAATTGAAACGCAAGTGAAGCAGAGGCATACGACATACCTTTATATCTTTATATTTGTTTTTATATTATTATTTATAAAAACAAAACGCTCACATTTAAATTAAGAACGGGCATTTCATATTATAAAACAATAGTAATATGAACGTTGGTGCAAATCGTATTCTGATGAAAACATGTCATCCATTTACATATCCATCAGCGGTTGACAGCCGCAGCGTTTTATAATAAACAGTCGCCATCAAAGAAACTGAGATTAATTCGCGCCCTTACAAACAATGGTCTCCGCAGATTTGTGCTAAGGGACGCCAACAAAGGGCCACGACAAAGGGCAAAAGTCGGTTCACTCTATACCTCTGCATGTGACTTGAAAACTTATTGTTTTAGCAACGATTGTGAGTAAAACAAAGCTCGAATTAATTCGATGTATAGTAGTCGAGGCACTGTTTATGGTTGAGGTCACAAACTTGTTTAAACTACTATAAAGTTTGGGAATATTTTTATTTATTTGTAGCCGCATTATGAGACAAAATTACGATTAATGTAATGCACTTAGTTACCTTATTGTTGCGGCAACGCCTGCGTTAAACATTTAGACTGTGGCCGAATGCGTTTTATTTAAAGCGTTAAATATTAACGCCGTTAATGCATAGCTATTAGTGTACATAGGTTAACTGTTAATATTTAACGTCATTAACAATGTTGTATTTCAAATAATGCGTTAAACCCATCGCCATATCTACGTGAAACGGTTTATATCTATAACACTATTGCAGATGAAACCGCGCCTAATCATAGGTAAAACTAATTAACATGGAAAGAAGAACCAAAAGCCGACTGATTTAATCTGTGCCATAAACTGACACAGATTAAAATGGCAGAATAACTATTCCAAACATTCTTCAAGGAAAATAATAAAAAAAATAACAATCTGCGACCAATCAAAATTCCGATAAACATCTGTACAAGAAAAAATAAATAGCTGGGTCTGACGTAAAAAATGGCAGCAATTTCTTTTTTTTTCTCAACCGCTGAATTGCAGGCTACGGTATGGCTTCAAAAAGTCTATCAGAGCGGAATATCCAGTTCGTCAAATGGTAATCAGAGGGAGGCATTATACGTTATGGTTCAAATATCACAAGAGTATTCGCTATTAGACTTTTACCGCCGAATGAGATATTTATTTACTAACGCGGAGGTTACAGTTATCGAACCATAGAGCGTGATATTATACTTACCCTATCGCTTTCTTTTTAAGTATAGTCACTTTCTGTGCACCCTGGGAGTTTTTGGAGGGAACTGAAAGGAGATGTTGTGCTGTGCAGTTTTATTTTCTAAAAATACTAGTCTCACTACTCAAAAATTATCAATATCCTACAACTATTGTTGTAGGATATTGATAGTTTTTGAATAGTATTTATGTGTTTTGTGAGAAATGTGAACTGTATAGTCAAATGTGGCCTTTTGACTTGTCACAAGAACTCCGTTGAATGGCACCAGATGATAGCCTACAGTTCAGCTGTGCTACACATAGGCTTAAGAAAATGAAGAAATACATTATAATTTAAGATCTGGCTTAAAGGCCTAGCTGCCAAGCCATAAATGTAAATAAATAATATGTCATGCAGATGTAGAGTTCGCGCCACGAAAGAAGTTCCACGCCAAAAAGATAAAGGAACTAAAAGTGGCAGCTCCGCTTTTGATACAATTTGGTTCGTAAAGTAGCTAGGAAATGAATTTACACCTTTAATTATGGAATATTGTGTATTTATTATTTAGTGATTACGGATTAAAAGCGCCGCGTTTGTGGGATTTGTTTGATGCGCCACCAAAGACTCTAGTAAGGGTTTAATGCGTTTTCTGATAGGCCACATTGTTAATGACGTTAAACATTGAGAAGTAACTTATGTATAATATTATATACACTAATATACCTAATCACTAATGGCACTATTTGTTAACGCTATTAGTAAGTCCCATATGGACACAGTTGCTAACACTAACATTAACCCAGGTGTAGCAAGGGAATTACTACGTATCTTAACATTTTAATTAATATTCAAAAAGTAGGCTAATAAGTGGTAATTAAGGCTAAGGGGTGAATCTTCTAAGCGCATCATTGTCTACAACCTCATTTTCTAAAAGTCCTATACTTATCTACTTATGAATTTTTTGATCTCCAGTGCCTTGTTGATGACAATAATAATCATAAGTGACTAAGATATGCTCTCGACTTCGTCCACGTTTGAATTGAAATTCCCGCAGGATTCCCGGGACACAAAGTACCGCAGCATTTAAAAAAGTATGTAAGCTATAGTTTTAGTGAAAACTGTGTCGATATAAGCTAATTTTTATGCACTCGAACAACTTCAAACCACTCACGGGAAGATTCTCAGCGGGATTTCCGGGATGAAAAGTATCACACGTTTTATTACATAAAATTTGCTATCTATCAGTAAAAAATCACATTGGAATTCGACTTTTTTAAACTGGACTTTTTAAATCATTCCCAGAAAAATTCCCGCGGGATATGCAGGATAAAAAGTAGCGCAGAGTTTAAGTCTAAGAATTCACTGTCGATCAGCGAAAAACGTATCGAAATCGGCCCAGTAGTTTTTACATGAATCCCGAGCAAACCCACAAAAGGACAAACAAACAACAAATCTAAAAAAATGCGTCCTGTTCTCCACCGTTTATATAGTTTATTCCAGTTATTTTTTTAAATAGCTCCAATGTACAGACACGGCATGTTTAGAATGTTATAATATTATAGATTATATTCGCTCGCAACCTTCAACGCCTCCACGATAACACCTCCTATAAAAGGTTCTAATGGAATACTATGTCAATGTATTTTAGTTTGACATAATGGCGTGATTAATGGTCTAGGGGGTATGACATATATTTATGGCTTGGACTGTAGAAAAACTGAAAACAAACTGTTCATTTCATGGCTAAAATAATAGCGGCGTGGAAGAAACACATGTAATACATCTAAAAACATAAATTACATTTCTACGTTAAATATGAGTATTCCAAAATTAAAACCAGCAATCTACATGTACAGTGAAAGACAAAAATATGTGCACCACAAAGTTTTATTCAAGTTTACTTTCACTACTAACACAAATACGAAAAAATTCAAAGGTGTTAGTACAAGTAAATACATAGATCAAGTTATAAAAAACAAGTATTGTATATTTGTATAAGTATGTGAGTATCATATTAAGTAAAACATGTAAAATAAGTTACCCCCAACATATAAAGTTGGACAAGTTCTAATGATTGTTGTATGTATATAAATAATAATTTGAGACAATAATAAATATTAATTAAAATTAATAATTCTAAATATGCAGCCATTCCATTAAAAATGTTGATACTGTATTTTGACGGATAACTAGCATTACTGCTAAAAATCAATTAATTAATGGGCTTAGCTGGGAGCATATTCTAAATCTGTGGAATGCTCAAGAGAAACGTTATAGAGAACTGTCCCAGCTGATGCCCAGCGGTGCGGTCATCAATGGGTAGAATTTCAGTGTTAACATATTTTTGTCTTTCACTGTACCGTTCATGTATCGAAGTGAGGTTTCCAATCAGCAACCCCTTTGTGGTAGCGAACTAATGGCGTAGGTGAGATACAGCCCATGTTATCCGTCCTGGTTTAATCACGATGAGGAAGTGAATGTCAAACGCCGGATTGCTTCCCATATACCAAAGGCAGGTAGTAAATGGGACACGAGGAATGTTATCGTGTATAAAGAATGGATGTGAGTTGTCACGAAAATTGCTGGAGTGACGTCACAATAGGATCTAAATAATTTTGAACAACAACCATAAACGGACTACTCAGTTGACTTAATTTTTTATTATAAATTTATATTTTCATTTCCGGAAAAAAATTCCGATCGTCGTACAGCATAAAATTACATAACAATAATTACAATTATAACTAGTTAGACGTACGATACACATACACACATATTCACATACATACGAACATAAACAAGATACAACTTCATTACGATATTGTGCATTGCGCAGCAGTACCTAATGTAGATACAGTCTACCCGGTCAGCGATCATATTATATTAAACACGTAAAATTATATATAACAATATTCTTGTGAATAGTATCTAGCTTATCAATTTTATAAGTTAGATGACACCTGTCTACGAAAACAGTTGACAAATTACTTTGCAGTTTTGCAGAGGAAATGTAAAAATATTGTTAATTTAATAAAAAACAAATTATAATTATAACAATTAAAATCTGACAGTAACGTTAATCCGACATTAGACGGTTCATTTCAATCTTTCAAATTAAAAGAATCAACCAGTGATCCATATAAACATAAATTCAAACCATCCAATGTCATTGAATATCATCGTGTCAGAAAGGACAGTGCCTTTCAATCAAATTGATTCAATTTGGTTGATCCATCTAATGTCAGCATTACAAAAAATAAGTTGCGTATGTGCAATGTATTGTGCGTATCGGCAATGACGCATTAACTTAACGTAAAACGAAAATCAATCAAGTAACGACGTGTTACGAAACCCTAATATGTGAGACGAACTCATACCCATGGCGAATGCTTTTATAATATGATACCTTTTAAATAATGGTTTTTGATATTGTAAAAATAATATCTACCTTGTTACTACGTAGAGTATGATTTTATTAAGAAGGAGTACACGTTGGCCGAAAAACGTGTCAATGTGATTCTTATGTCACCTTTAAATTATGCCCACTTACACGGCAGCAAATAGGAAAGTGGCCAGTATGAGTGTGTAAATACAACATATGTCAAATATAGCGTCTTGGCGTTGCTCACGTGCCTGGCCACTTTCCTACTTGTTGCCGTGGAAGTAGGTATAATATAAACAAGAGGTTATTATATTTACAGATATAATATTCATGGTTAGTTGCTAATTGATTATTATAAATTATTTGTGATAACACCATTAGAATTTTCATGTGTCATAGTTGCCTGGTAAAAATGATATACTCGTAGGTATTTAATCTACGACGTTTTATAGGTAGATATGATATAATATGTTTATAACGTTGCACTAAAAAAAATACAGGTTACCATTATTGGATACATATTTTTATGTAGTTTATAGTATGGGAGAAAAAAAGAAAAAAAAATAATTAAGAGATCTAAAATAGTTTTAATCTGAAGTCACTAAGAAAAATTAACGTTTACAGAAAATTTTAAATACTCTATTTACTTTTCAAGTTACTCGATCTTATAAAGGGTTAAACATATATTATGTAGAAAATATAAAACCTAGACGTTGTTCCGTCTGATTCTATGATTTCGTAACAACTAGTATTCTTCGTGTCACGTGTAGTAAACCTTTAATTCTTTGTCAATGATACGATGAATAAAACCTTATTGCAAGGTAATAGAGTTGAAGTAAGTTGAAACAAAAATAAAACCATTTTGAGTAGGCTTACGTGCTTGGAAACTGAATATTTTTCTCCTGAGCCCTGATTAGAAAAATGTGGTTTCTTTTTTATAGTATGTTTTATATGTGTCGCTTATCTCATATTACCATTATTATTACCATAATAACGTAATTCCCGGTTGTGTAGAAGAAATCGTTTCATGTTTCTTCTTCTCTTCTTCTGTAACCTATAAAACTATGATCGCGTAAACTTTGGAACTGGCAATAACTATGCAATTTTTATAACAAAAGCTTTATCCCAAGCTAATCTCCGTTATTGAAGAGCATGATTTATACCTACTAAATTTCATAATAATCGGTTCATTTCCAAGGACGTGAGAACGGAACAAACACAAGCCAAAACATTGAAACAAAATCATTTTACATTTATTATGTAGCTAGGTATGAATGTATGTATTTGGTATCTTTAGTATTTTTTTTTTCATTTTTTATCCTCAATGTAATTTCCATTGACGAATATTTGTTCATGTTACTTTTTGGATTATAAAAAATGGTCATTTTTGTGTACCTGAACTAATATAGGCTCTATATCTAGAGTATTTACATTAATATTATTTCTTTTTAATCTTACATATTGTCAAAATGAAGGTACGATCGTTATTAGCGATAAGACCGCCGATTGTACTAGTTATAATATTGTTATATCGGATGTGTACTGCTTTCTTGTGTGCATTGTGGTATAACAGATATTTATGACACTAGTGAAGTAAGTTGGTTTTTACAAAAAAGTAGACGTCGAAGGCTTAACATTACTTAACACGAGTTTGTAAAAACCAACAACTACACGTGTGTCATTGTCATACAAAGTTTTTCAACACATTTGCGAGAAAACAGTACAATAAGTAATGAAATAAACTTAAATATCAGTCGAAAAGTCGTAACAATCTTTGACGTTTCTAATATGAAAATGGCGCACATTTGCAAATGACGTCACGTGTGCGTGGTGAAAAATAGAACTACATCTTTCATCTCATTTTCTCAATAGTATTAAAGTGAGACAAATTCATTGCTCAAAGCGCTTCCAAGGAGGTTCGATTTTTTAGTTTATTTTTTTCGTAATGTGAAACTCCGCGTTGGACTTTTTATATATTTTTTTCACCTAAAGTATTTTATCACACTGCGTACAGTAAAATAGGTAGATACTTAGGTAACAGAACCTATGTTACCGCACGTTGCATTGTATGGTCCGTAATTTTTAATTTTCGAACATTGTATACAGGCTTCACAAATACATTTTTTGAGCAGATGTGTTGAAAAGAATATTCGATTCTATTCTACGATTTTTTGTTGACGCAGCCGCTTTATTAGAAGACTATATAGGCTTTGTATCGTGGCAGCCAATTTTCAATAAAACCTATTTTTAATTGGTCTTTAAGTTTAACTATAAACAGTTTGTTTGAAACTATGATATTACTTTACAAGTATAATTACGTTAAGTTTATTAAGGTTCGCAATTTAAAATACCTCTGCCTCCTTATCTGCCTTATTAAATACCAAGTATTTCAAATGCACATCTAAATGATTTTAATATTATACACTCAACTTAAATAGTACGGCCTGAGTTTTATAAAATGTGCTCTTATGAGAGTAAACCATGCGTACGTTGAAAGAGACCCAATTTAAAGGCTTTGAAGCAAAAGGAGGCTATATAGCATATAGAGTAAAGCGCCCACTCAAATACACTCGCATATTACCCTTTATACGCATGGTAGCTGTAGGTATATATAACGAGCACATAGCCCGGGGACCCGTCAAACGCCCTGAAAGTCACGTATGCCTGGTGGCCTCGCGATGTTATTATCCAACACTTACGCACGTACACGCATTTGTATGTATATAGGTAGAGTGTATGCGTAGGGGTAGACGGGCGGCCCGGGCATCGCGCGGCCCACACGACCCGAGCCCGACCGAAGGGACAAAGAGAAACGGGTTTGTCCCAAGGGAAATTCAATATTCGGGACTAAACCTTAACTCCCCCTTAAGACACCCCGTCTGCCTCCCCCGGAATGCTTATATGGCCACGACGTGTATCGATTTTCTTGCCAAATGGAAGATTGGTGTCGAAGCGTTCTCAGCGGACGAATGAATGATGTATTGGCGTGGCGAGTGAATATTTCACGTGAGCGTGTGTGCAACGCGCCACCTTCGGGGTTTTGTGTTTAGTCACCGTATCCGCGCTGATGGAAATCTCTTTCGGAAATTGACGTGAATTTTTTATTTCGTTTAATGCATTGCGGGTCGCGTTCGGCCGGGGAGACTGGGGAATGCTCGCCGACCGCGTATTTCTTTGAGTTCGACGCCAATTATCTTTGAAATGCTCTTTGAGGTGACTGATAGGATCGCAGCGGTTGCTTTTATACGAAGAGACTCTCTAATCGCAATGATACTAATATATGGCAACAATGGTATCCATTCTCCTTTAAATGCTGGCTTTAGCTTTAGGTTTATTTTCAATGAGAGCTTCTCAGTTCACTTATAATAAGATTCATTTTATTAACACGTAGTTAAAAGAATTGCTCAATATTTTTTAATGAAACTTTGTTCTAAGGATCATATGATCAAAGCGTCTTCTGTCAACGATCTACTTTTCCTCTATTCTATAATTTTAATCTGTGTTTAAATTGATAGCTACGTATGTTGATATTTATTAAAATACATCAAGAAATTAAAGTTAAATATGGCACAGAATGGATTATGCCATAAGACGGTTCAAATGTAGATTTATCAATCGAAGCTATCGAGTTTACCAATGTATGGGACCCGCGAATTCACTTTAGTCAATCATGTTTCGTATACCACCCACTCTTCTAAACAACATAGTGCCTCTACTCAGCAATAGAATACTTACAGACTGATATTATCTAAACCAATAAATAAAATTTAAATGGTTCTTTATGATTTCAAAATAAATGCCAAACAAATATGTTATTATACGACGCTTAATCATGAATTATCCTTTAAAGTATTTTTGTCAGTCTATCTGTCTACAAGTTTGTCACCAATAAACTTCGAAATTACTTCAACAATTTCAACAATAGGGATTAATTATCTATATTAATACGTGAAGCAAAAACACAGCAAAAACTTTGTACCCGTTTTTACGAAAATTGCGCGGACGGAGGAGTGTGAAATTTCGTACACTTATAGTTTATATAGAGAAGGAGCGCAGAATGTTATTTTTTTTTTAAATTATGCATATAAAATACATTAAATCAATAAAAAAAAAACATTACACACACTACCATGTTTTTTATGACACACACACGCATATATACTCTTTTGTTTATTGTTAAAGTCAAATTAACAGTGTAGCCTTGGAGAAATTTTTGATTACAGAAGCAAAGTCTTTGACGTTAATTATTATGGTTGAATTTATACCACGGGCGACCACTAGTATCAGTAATTCTGTTATTCTACAAAATTCGTGAATGTTCCATTTTGATATCTCGCAAAGTACAGTAGATATAAATTAGTTCCTTACAAACAAATTTATAAGTATGACTACTATATACTACAGTGAGTAAGGTTTCAATAACACCAAGAAAGATATAAAACGTCTTTACATGGAAAACCACTAAAAATGCACTGTCCCACAGTACACTGCTAAGTTATTCACAACCTGATCCTGAAGGGGTGAAATCTCAACTTTTATGCACGTAACATGTCATAAACCGTACTCATAAAACCCTCTCGTAAAATATGCTACAGCCAAATTATAAATATTTACCCATATAATATAAGGCATGTGCGTAAAGGCGTTTATTATAGGCTCCATTTTACCATATAGAAGTTTAGCCTAAAGCGATTATTTAGGGATAATAGCTGTTAGTTAAGGATTTAGGGACCCTTAATTCAAATTAGGGTAGTGAAAGAAATAAGACGGTCCGAAATTTAGCGAAACCACGCTGACACTTTCCACCTGATCCCTAAATCAGTGTAGTGTAATAACCATATAAGTTTTAATAAACTTTTAACAGCAAATTACGGGTACAGTTTTGCTTATACATGAAGGATAGGGGAGCAAGGGGATTGTTGAACCAATTTTCAGAAAAAGGAATATGTCTTGAAATCGCTCGGTTACATTATTTCTAATCTATATAATTAAATGCTGTTTGTTAGTTTCGCTAAAACTCGAAAACGGTTTGACCGATTTGATTTTGTTTTGTTTTGTTCGTTCTAATACAGGGGTGGCTTAAAAGAAAAAAGAATCCAATAAAGGAATTTAAAATTTTGTATGGAAATCGTCTCTTTGGATTATGAACTTTATTGTTCTTTGTCTAATAGATGACAGAATGACAGCTACTGTCACTCTTCCGTGCGATTGTGTAAAATTTGTATGGTTTTAGTGGGTCCCGGCATAGTTTAGATTCACAATTAGATCCCGTAGGTGGCGCTGATATCGATATTTAGATTTTTATTTTTTCAGGGCAAGACTACGTCTATCGGCCCGCTAGTTACATATAGGTATGGATATTGAACTAAGATTGACATTAGCTTAGTACAAAACGTATTTTGGTCTAAAAGAATGTTTTAATTTAAAAATGAAAAAACTAGAAAAGAACTTCTGGCGACGTCTAGTAATGTATTGTTTAGGAACATTTCAAAGTAACATTTTTTACTAGGCCCTACCTTTCTATTCTTCATCAATGAATGAGATAGTTTTGAATTTAACATTAAAATTAAATTATATACAAATAATTAATTATAAATAATCGGGCAAATGAACTTACGAACTATAAAAGATTCCCTAAAGATCACAAGTGAAAAAATCTACCCTCAATAACATATATGCCGCCTACCACAATTTTTATTTCTCGTTTACTACGCCATTGTATAGTGCGATCAGCGCCATATAGAATACGCAGTATATAATAGTTTTTGAGATAAATAACTGATATATAAACAGATGAACATGAGAAAATACGGACAGATGGACACAACGATTTCATAAGGATACCTTTGCGAAAATGACTGCGGAACCCTTAAATCAATATTCAATAATAATTCCATAGTAAATTTCGTGAGTGAACTTTTCGTTATTTACTATGGTCTGGGTGTATGGAATCGGTCCCAAAGCGGACCATTGTATTATATTACCCATAACACAAGCATAACTTGCTTAGCTTGGGGATATACAATGTGTGTTTGTCTAATATGTAAAAAATGGTGTTGAAATAAAACTTTATCATGTAAACAAAACTGGATATCAGATTTTAATCTAATATATATCAACGCGATCAAATTGCTGAGACCTTATCTAAGCGGGTGGGTGAACTCTTAAAACAAATGAAAATCAAATTGGGCGCGCAAACAAAGCTTACACAACCTGTGTGCTGTATTAACATACAAAAACACACACAGACGTCATACGTAGAGGACATTAGTATTAGTGGGTTTCGGCCTTTGAAAGCCCCTTAGATCGTGGGGGGCATGTTTGGGGTAAGATTGAGCGTGGGTGGCGCGGGGGAGGGGAAAATTCCAAGATGGCCGCGGACCGTGCCGGCCATAAGGGTAAAATAGGCGAGTTTACATATTTGTATGTAGATTATACATGTATTGGTCAGACTCTGTTCGGAGTGTTATCGATTTACTGTTTTTGCTGTTTTCTTAGAGTTCTTATGTGAGGTACGACTGTATTCTAATTAATAATTAGATTTAAAAATTCTTTTATTTTAATAGGTACGGTTAAGACATACTGGGGCTTTATCTGCGTTAGTCTTAAAGATTAACGGTCTCATTCATATTCTATTAGAGTAAGTTTGTAGGCTTGTTTAAAGTTCTTAAATAAGCTTACAAACTTACTCTAACTCAATATGAATAAGACTTACAGATTGTGGCCGAATGCGTCTTATTTAAAGCGTTAAAAAATAACCTTAACGTATAACCACATTACTTGTATGTATGTACAACTGTACATACGTTATCTGTCAATATTTAATTATATATATATTTAATATTTAATTAACCCCATCGCCATATCTGCGTGAAGTAGCCTAAATATTTAACAATAATGCATTTGAAGCCCAGTATAAAGTTAATAATTCATAAATAAGTACTTGACATTTGTTATACCTATTATATAAATAGTGAAAAGCTTATTATTTTTTTTGAAGAAAGTGCGTTTAATTATATTATCCTAATATTATACTTCCACTAAGGCTTAAAATAAAATAATCGCTGCTTAGCCATTTAGTGATTATTTTATTTTAACCATCGGTTAAATGTCAATGGAGAGCAGCCTAAGATTCTTAAAGATAATAATAATAGCAGCCCATAAATGTCCCACTACTGGGCTTGAGCCTCCCACTATAGGGGAATGGACAGTATACCCGCCACGCTTGTCCAAGGCGGCTTGGCAGGTTTGACACATCGGTTATCTCGATGTGCAGGTTGCATCACGATGTTTTCTTCACCGTTATTAGCACGTGGTAATTGTAACAATATGCACATTAGGTCAGAAAACTGCCTAAGTGGTGCATGCGTTCCGGCCAGGATCGAACCCGCGCCCTTTGAGTTTGGGACGCGGGCGCTAGCCATTATGCCACCACGACTTAAAGATAAGTAAAGCACATATATAGTATAATAGTATAGATAGTAGTTCAGACATTCTTTACTTGAAATAAGTTTAAAAGTAACCGTTTAACTAGAGCAATAGCAATTTAATTGATGTTAAGGAACCTGTATCAACTCTTAGCCATTTCAAAGTAAATAAAACGCTAATAAAAAGTTTGAGCCTTCATTGTCAACTTGTTCGAACTTTTTCTCGCTTGCTCGTGACAGAAAAAAGAAAATATTTTTCTTACATTAGTAGGTAATTCTACTAAACTATCTATCAAATGACTCATTGACTCGGATGTCAGAGTACTGGCTCCTATCTTGGTTAACGGATCAATATGGCCATCCAGCGAGGCATCGTAACCATTCTGGGAACCTTAACCAATGACTTCGATGATCTAGGGTCAGTATTCTGCTTTGTAGCATCTTTGGTGTTGCAAATGTCCATAGGCGATGGTAACCGCTTTCCATCAAGTGGGCCGTCTGCCTATCTGCTGAACTCATGCAATAAAAATAAATTTAAAAGATCTGCTTATAGCTTTAAGGGATTACAGGTGTAGAATACAATATGAGTTAAGTTTCCTTAATTGTATCTGTTTATAATTTATTGTTCTCTTAATTATAAATTAGTATTTATTAACCTTATGATATGCTACTAAATTTAGATAGACATCTTTTCCTTAGGGTTTCGTTCATATTTTGACAAAAACGGAGCCTTTATCGCAATGTCTGTTTGTCCGTCTGTCTGTTCGACAAGTTAGTTCAGGACTTTGTATTTTATACAAGTTTTTCGCAAAAATTGCCGCGTCTTTATGAATTATTTGTAATAAGAATAATAAGTATTCCATATATACTTGTGAGGTATATACTTCGGGGTGAATATTTTTTTAATGTAGGCCACGTTATCATGCTGGATATACCTATTGTTAGATAGCTTTTCAAAAATAATAAGAAAGTTTTTTATTTACTTTATCGTTAAAATTAACAGGTTAAAAATTATCCATTCTGTAACTGCATAGATGTCATGGTAAAAGTAAAAAAAATCGCGGTTGTAGAGCTTAAAGATACTATGAATGAAAATTCATTTCAGTAAGATTCATTGAGTAGTTTTTCAGAAGTGATATATTTTTGGTATTTTAGACCTTTTTGGGGTTTCGTAGCCAAGCATCAAAAACTAAAGTTTACGTTCATCAATCACCTCTACAAGACCGTTCACTGCGTGATTAACACACACTCACCAACATTTTTTTACTACCAACATATTTACTGTACTAATTTACAAATTAACGCCATTTTTACACATAATAAATTTTCAATAACAAGCGACACTTGAAATGTGTTAAAATACTTGCTGATCGAAATACATAGTACTTCAAATTTTCTAAAAATAAAGTAAACAAGGCCATTGGAAGGGTTCCTCGTAGCGTCATAAATAAGGGACCTGTTTATCGGAAGAGGGCGTCCCGGCGTCCCTCGCGCGGTTATACAGTTTATCGTCCCTCAGTGCATGAGCGGGGCAGGGGGCGAAGGGTAGTGAATTACAGGACGTTACTCAGCGGATTGTACCCTCCGAGTTTTAAAATGAGCCCTCCCTTTGGTCATTGCTAAAATGGTTGCCAGGTTCCGCTTAGGGTGCCACATAAAATTTCCTTTCAAGGTACGTACGTGGGTGAAAGCTTAGTTGGACCTTGACGATTTGCAAATTTTAGTATCTGAAGCTGTGTCCATACTTATTAGGCTGCTAATAGTCTGATTGATTTTGTATCAGTAAAGTTCTAAACACACATAGCTACACATATACATAGCCACATATATATGGCCACATACAAATATACACGCATGATAGTAATCTCATTATTATTACAAGTCTTGTTTTCATTATACTACCCCTCACATATACAGTGTAACTCCAACCAATAATTTCGCTTTTCATGTATTGCAAACAGTGGGTGTTAAAATGATAATCATGTATGTGAGCATACCTATACGTCAGACAAATGAGATCAAACCTCATTTTTGTAGGAATGAGCATTTAATTTACTACGCTGTTTGTAAGATTCAATATGTGATACAAGTTCACCTCGACGAGCTGGCTATTCCAGTGGCATTAGATTTATGTGAGCATAAAATACTTGTTTTATTTTTGACAGCTTGGTGACGGGTGAATTAGTAATGTCCTAATGCGTTACCGACTCGATTTGTTATAAAAATCGGCTTCATTATAAACAAGCTTTAATCAATTTAACTTATCTATATATATTTGCTATAAATACTATATCGTGTAATAAATATATCCACATTTCAATGAACAAATTTTACATGTATTAAATAAGCCATTTAAAACGGCACTTATAATTAGGTATTGCTGTATTATCTTTCTTTAAACAGAACATTTTTTATTTTCAAATTGATTACTTTTGATTTATTTACGTTTAGTGTCGATGTTTAAATATCTGTGCATTACGTGACTTACAGAACATCACTATTACGTCACCCACAACAATAAAGTACTACAATTATGTCATTAGTTTCATGTGGGCTTGACTGACAAGAATTATGTAACTTGATAGACGTTCAAACATCAAAAGTAAAATAAACGCTTGGAAACAGTACAATGGACATATTGGCCCATGAATAGCAATCAGTATTTATCAGGTTGTTTGCAATGGAGAAAATAGAACAATAAATTTATTTAGAATATGGTAAAACATTAAAATTCTATACTACAAGTATAGTATCGTAAAAATGAAATACATAGACATATCTTAAAAAGGGACGCTAAAGTTCGTAAAGTATCAAGTTCGGGAGGATCGAGTCGTAGCGCTTTCCATACGCGCGGTCAAGCGAATTTACAGACATAGACTAAGGAAGTTTTAAGAAAGGACAAGTGGAAAAAGGTTATCTAAAGATCAACATAATACTTTGCCACGATATAAAGCTGATATTAGACGGTTTAGTTCTGTCTTTCAATTTGAACGAATCAATCAAAGTGATTAATATAAAGATGAACTTGAATAATTTCATTGTCATTGAAAGTTGACATATTCTTCCAGCGCTGCGCCTTTCAACCAAATTGATTAAATTTGGTTGATCCGTTTAATATAATAAAGCAAAGTATTTAAATTAGGTATGTGGTCTTCGAAAAATGACTTAGACATTTAGATAAAAAATTATAAAATTGACGTTTAAAGGTAAGTTTCAGTTTATAATTTTTATACTTACTTTGAGTTCCTTTATTTTTGTAATTTTTATTTAATAAGCAATAATACGTTTCCTATTGACTTATTCCTATATGTCAGCCAATAACAAAAATTGACGAATTTGCTGACATTTAGTTTACCAATTACATATATATATATATATATATATATATATATTTGTAATTGCCTGTTACAGAATTGATGATTTGTTTTGATTAAATTTTTTTAGAAGAGTTAAACTTACATAGTTTAACTACATAATCCATCATAATTTGTAGATATTAATTCTATTTAGAAAATATTTTATTAACCCCACACTAGGCTCGTAAGTAGAAAATTTGTACCTATGGATATAAGAGATTTTTTTTCCAATGGCAAATTAATAACAAATCAACTTTATGTAAAGTTAAAGTTATCAGTTAGAATCTGTTTAGTTAAGAGACAAAGGCATAGAGAAACAGATTGCCAAGCAATATACAGATTGGAGCAACTAACAAAGGAAAAGCCGCGAAATGTTCGCGCTCCTATGTACCCCAGTGAGCAATTTTGGGAGGTCTAAATTGCTCTGTGGCAGTTGACAATGTAGGAGGCGTGCGGTCTGTGGGCCGAGGGGGGTGCGGAGGGGTGCAAAGGGGGTAGTGACACAGGCTACCGGTCACCACCGCTCGTATTGATTTGTTGTATCGCTCGTCCTGCGGCCACTATCTCTCTCTAACACTGTACTTAAACAATACCTATCCTATTCTAACACGTGTTCCTCCCGCGCACACGTGGCCACATACGGCCCGTATGTGATATGTGTGACTGTGTTCGTGGATTACTATGTGATGTTTGTTTGTGTGCGTTGGGGTCCGAGTGTTATGTACCCACGCAACATTTTCGTCACTGTTTTCCTTCTACGCTTTATTACGACAGGGTGATACTTTGTTATGGACTTTATCTTATCTGAGTACAGAGTAGTGTGTCTAGAAACAGTCGAAAAGAATAATATTTTAGTAACCGTTAATCTATAGTATATTGCTATTGAATAATTCAATTTAAGCACAAATTACTAACAAAAAGTACGTAGTGTTTAGATGATTTTTTAATAATATAAACTAATGTACTTTCATCGCTTGGCTCCAAAAAAATTATTTCTACAGTCAGCTTCATCAAGAAATGATCCTGAAGAAGATTCTTTCAACCATTAGCTTATAGTAATCCTAATGCCCCTGCTATACCTGGGGTAACGTTAGTGACTAGTCACGCAAATATAGCTAAGGATTCAATGCGTTATATCAGATGTAACATATGTACATAGATGACCCATGTATGTACATTATATCTAAACTAACGTAGCTAATCGCTAGCACGTTATTTTTTAATGTTATATGTCGCATTTAGACACATTGACTGACACCAACATTATCCCAGGTGTAGCAGGGGGATTATATCTTTTATGCATTATAGGCTAAAAAGAAGTTTTAAATCAATTAGAGTAATTGAATTAACTTCAGTGGTGGCATGCCAGTGCGTGTCACTGTCAGTTAAACGCCTTAAGTCCTAAGAGGGCGTGTGTGGTAATTACGAAGTACAACACTTGCATACTAATCTCCTATGGAAGTAGCTGGAATATTCAATGAAGTTGTAGATATACATATATTAGTAGCTGTGGTAATGTGAACATAGTAATATTGGGGTTCAGTACCTATTTTATCATAAACGAACTTTAATAAAATCGTGATCTCCGTTAACCTGTCTGTCCGCTTGTCTTTGAAGTCTTTTTGACGGGCTTATAGGCTATACATGAAATTTATTACCAGTCCCTAAATCTAATTATTCATTCGCTTTCCTTATCGTTGGTTGAATTTTGGCATTAGTTCCATCCACAAATTACGTCACACGTATTTCATAAATTTTTGAGCCCTTCCCCGTCCTTGTCATAGCTGATCACATTCGGGAGACTCCTCCCTCCCTAGTGTGACATTACATATTTTGCTATTTTACATCAAGCAATTATTAAATTAATACAGTCGTTCCGTAATTAGTTTTATTTCCATTTAAAATATTTTTTTAATAATTTAAACTTTATGATCATACAGATAGAGATAGAAATATTTTGAAGTGTTTCATTAATAGTTCAATTTTCATGTTTTAAAATTTAAATATATTAAGATTTTGAAATGTGACGTCATGAAATTTAGGCCCCCTCCCACTCTGTCACACAATGTCACAATTCGGTGATCCAAAACGTGTGACATTATTTATGGATGGTCCCTTACTTTTATGGAACTAATGTCAAATTTTAACCGATAGCAAGGTAAATGAACGGTCAAATTAGTGGGAATGTGTAAATTATATAGGCACTTAGCGCGTTTACGAGTTTACATTTTACTTAGTATTGGCATCAAAATTATATAAAACAAATCATTTCTTTCTTGATTTTTACTAAATAAATCCAATTTGTAGCCGATCAATGAAATTGATCTGAAACAACAAAACCAGAAAGAAATGAAATCACGACACCAAGTTCGTTCCGCGTCACACTTAAAAAATTGTTTCGAACCCTCTTCCCGTTTTACATAACTAGTGTAAAAGTAAACAAAGTATACACAGAGAGGGAAAGTTTCCTCGTTTTTCATCCCGAGGGAGTTCCTCGGTGGGCCGTAGCTCAAATTTCCGACAAAATAATAGCGTTTGAATTAAATTTCAATCTTACTTTCAGTTTCTATCGTATGTGAAAGGGAATTAATTATTATTGCTATTTTCTTTAGGCGTTGGTACGCATTCAGTGAAATGAGCTTTAACAAATTTTTCAACATTTTGTTTGAGTATTATTGCTATATGAACATCAATTAAAGGTGGGTGATTTCATGCATACATTTTTGCGTGGAATTGAAAAGTGTATTTAGATATTTATGCCTTAATAATAAATCTAATATCATAAAATTGGGAATATATGTTATATGGATAACGGGAATTGATATAGAATAATTTTTAATGCGAAATGTTGATAGATTTTGCGGGATACAGGTTCTAAACTCATGCGAGAAAAGTCACGCGGAATGTTTTATAATTAATAACGCTAATCCATTTACTGTATTAGTTATATAATTTATGAAAAGAAATTAGCCTTATAAATGTTCGTAAAATTAGCATAAACAATAGATCAAGTTAGATATTCTAATAATCTACCTTGAAGTTATAAACCCCTATTAACCTTTTAACACTACACGTGCATTCACAAAATCTCAAATTAAACGTAAAATTTCCAATAACCTAACCCTCTGCTGTACGAACCGGTCTTACAGACCCAAGCTGCGAAAATATAAAAAGTTTAGTACATAATGTAGCGAGTGTCCCGAATACGAGGGGTCAGTCGACTCCGTCGTCCAATCGATCCCCCGAATGACCGACGGCGACCCGAACGCGCGTCGGTCAACTGACAATAATGAAATTCAAAAAAGGAACGACAGGCCCGCCAATAAACAAACCGTATATCATTCGTTATTCAAATATTTTTTAGTGAATGGTTGACCCGTGTGCCCACGCGACCATTTAATGGTTAAATATTTCCACTGGACGACGCGCCGGCCGTCTGTAATAATTTACGACTTGTCAATTGAGGGAAATTTGTTTCTTTTTAATACGTAACAAATTATAGTACCACACATTATTATCTATTTTAGTACCACATTCTATTGATCAATTTCGTTCTTGTTATGTGTTAATTAAACCTGGTATTTTTTTAAGATTAGGACCTGTGAAGGACCTCAAAAAAAATTGTGTGTGTGTGTGTGTGCAGTTTACACGCAGTAGAAGTGAAACTTCAGAGAATATACTTAGAGATAATTCTTCTTTATTTTTTATTAATATAAATATAGTTCCTTTAGCCTACATCCGTCATATTATAACTCAAAATAAACTTCTTAAGTATCACTTTCAATTTTTCACTGTTTTTAGTCTTAAAAATATTATTATCAGTTCTATTCCGGTACAAATTGGACCTATGTTTAATCATCGGTCTTATTGACTCTTTAATCTATGTTGCAGAAAGTAAATAAAACTAGTATCTCAGTCTTTCGCAGGCTGTCCTATAGATATATGTTTATCTCTTTTTAGTGTCGTTTTTTCGTGTCATCGTGTTTCAAATCACAATAATTCTAAAGAAATTTCACTTCGAAAACTCTAAAGAACTGTTGAGGTAATTACGTCAAGACAGCAAATGAACCTTAATTATGCGAATTTGCATTAGTGTCTAATGAATGTGATAGATCTGAGTTACAAAATTGCAATGCAAGCATGGCATCACAACTTGAACAAAGATCGTGGCCGATTCCATAAGTTGTCACTCATGAAATTTTATACAAACGCATCTTTCAATATTCTCCCATATAAACCAAGATAATTGTATATCATCCATTATTAGTTAATTAAATTCTAGGTTTAGTTAATTTAAGATTTGATCTCATGGCGTCGCGTCATAGAGATGCAAGAGATGGTACACGTGTACCTAAAGTCACTCTTATAAAAACATATTATTTGTTTCTAGATCTCCTAAATTACTAAGCCTAAGCTTAAAAAATATAAATAGTTGTTTCCAAATTACAAAGTACTTATTTAATCAAATATGCCTAGATAAGCTTAGTATTTATTTTATAAAGATAGTACATCTGAAATCAAAAACATTTTCAACAAAAATTGTATAATATTTAACAAAATATATGCGTCAGAGTGATTTTTCAAATTAAGAAACATATCCCTAATTGTAACGATCCAGTTTATTAATAGGATGACTTGTAATTAGGCGAGGGAGAAAAAGGCGGGAAAATTGTGTTACTTTGCCTTTTAACGCGAGTTTATCGCCGTGTTTTCCTCCCTCGCTGTTATAATTGCATTAATTGTTGTGTCTGATGCGTTTTTAATTCATTTTTATTTGGCGGCGTCGTATAAATGTGTTTATTGTCTTTACTTACCGGTTTATCATTTTTCATTTATTATAATCATAACTTTATTATAACAGACAGCGAGTCTGTAAGTTTTTAAACTACTATATTTTTACTTCCATTGATAATAAAATAACTTATTTTTTGGAAAAATCAAGTAATGTAAATGGGATGTCGAAGATAGCGTGAAGTATAAGATGAAAGTAAATGTAGAAAAGTAGATCCTGGAGTCTACAGTAGAAATTTATGGCAGATTCCTATATTTACATAAGCACATAAGCTCCATACATGTAATTTCAAATTTTAACCGATACCAAAGTAAGTGAACGAATAGTAGATAAATATAATAGAAGTAGATAGACATAGGAACTGGCTATCAGGAATCAATCCGGATTTAAAGCTAAGATCATTATAACAAGTTATAATAAAATAATTTATAAATTACAATGATTTAATATTATGTTTATACATCTTTTATATCAATTTTCTTTATAAAGCTTCTATTTGGATTATTCTTATTTTTTCATATTTCAGTTATATTTGAAACATAAAACATTAGTTCCACAAAACTACAATGACAAGAGGCAAGGCATTGCAATTTACGACCAAGCAGGGACACAACATTGAAATTCAAACATGGAACATAAATTTCAAATATTACCTATATTGAAACTGCTTGGATTCTAAAATTTAATTTTGCATGCAGAATGCGCAAGGGGACAAGGGGACGCTTTATTTGGTAGGCGTATATAATTTTATTGCAGGGACCAATGGTTTGCGAAACATGACTCGGATATTTTCTCGTGTATTATTAGAAAATATATTTTACATTATTCTTTTGTACTTAAAAAGTATTCGTTGTAAATATGATTCAAGTAAAATTTAAACCTATAAGTTCTTATGTTATGCTTCATTCACTTTTACTTGCATAATAAAATCCTTATCTCGTGGAAACTAACCTATGACCGGATAAAAGTGTTTGATTGCCATGTGTTGTCTAATGCTGAATTAGATGGATCAACCAAATTGATCAATTTGGTTGCAAGGCACAGAACTTACTATATGTACACGACCATATGCAATTACGTTTAATAGAGCGAATTATGAAATAGAAATGAATCACTTTGGTCGATTCATCCAAATTGAAAGACAGAAATGAACCGTCTAATATAATTAAGGAATATAATTTTTTAGTCGTATTATTTTCTTAAAGCCTTGAGGAAGAGCCGTTAACAAATCACTACATTAGTATATACACACATTATCTGTCACAGTGTCATTATCTAATGTCATTAATAATTAATAACAATACTTTACTACAAATAACGCATTAAACCCATAGGCTACATCTGCGTGTAATGGACCAGTAACTATAAAAATTAATACAGATAAAGCAGTAGCATAATAGATGTATTGACTAGAAAAAACAAAAGAATGATAAAAAACATTTAAAATTAAAAACTGAATGAACATAAAAAGATGAATGTCCAATCAGGCTTAGATAGTTTTGTTGTTAGCACTTTAGTACATCGAAGTGTAATATTTAGATATTTTGTAAATAAACCGTTGTCTTATTTCTTATTTACTGTAGCTTACATAAGAGGGAGCCAGAGGCTAGATACTGAGTGATTTACGGCCGGCCTCCGGGCCCTTATCGGAGTCGTTATGACCATGTGAGGGGGAGTTATTTAAGAGTGCAGTAATAGAGGTTATATGTTAAATCCCAGTGTAAAAATTTTAAAGGACTTATTTCAAGATATCGTAGGCCTTATTTAGGGTACCTACTAACGATGGTCTAGCAAGTTATATCATACACAAGAATGGTATATTCCCAGAGAAAAATTATGTCTGATAAGATCCTAATTGTAGACTATATGATATTATATACCATCTACTCTCGCTATTTGCAAAAATTCCAAAGCAATTTATAAAGTTTGTTATTTGTCTGATTATAATCTGATATTATATTCCATGACATCATCTTTTTACAACTAGCAATAAAATTAAAGTGTGTCTTCACAAATAAAATAAATTATTAGAATATAGGCCAAAGTTTAAATAGAAACTATTGTTACTACGATGCTTAATTAGTACTATTGTTAAAAATTTTAAAATGTTAACTATATCTGAAATTTGCGTAAATGAAAAACACTTTACTTACCGATACAAATTTTATATTAATTGTATATTTATTAAATTTACCTGTAGGTATGTATTTTTTTATGCCGTTTAAACTTGAATGTTTTTAATGTGTAAGTAATTTTAATTGTAAATAAATACAAACCTTAAGTGCATACGTCATACCTATGGATTGATGTTCAAACAATAATCGTACATGACGTGCCCCTTCCTTGGAAAAATATCTTAGGAGGTCTCCCTTGAGGAAACCGCTTTAATGTTTTCTTTTTATTCCATCACGCAGGATGACGGCGTAATCCATCAGGGTGTGGGGAGGGAGGGTATATGATCGATTTCCTATACAAAAGGGACCACGTAAAACTATGGTTATTAGATATTTTGGGCAGGAACATCGTCTTCGTACCTTTCGCTTACGGGCTGGTTTAGAACATTGAACGTTATAATAGGTTGGGGAAAAGTCTTTTCGCATAGTACGTATGAACTTATAATAAGATCTCTTTGGCTATACCATTTGTATCTGGCTGGTTTTGGTATCATTAAAAAGTTTTAATTTTAAAGAAGACAATTCCAAATTGAAATTAAGGAAATGTGTGATTTTCATTTGTTTTTCTTATTGTTAAAATGAGTGAATCTAATGAAGAAATTCGATACATTTTAAAATTTTACTACAAAAAAGGTAAAAATGCAACACAAGCCGCGAAAAAAAATTGTGATGTTTATGGACCTAATGCAGTATCTCTGAGAGTAGCGGAAATTTGGTTTAAGCATTTTCAATTCGGAAATTTTGATATCAAAAATGCACGTCGCTCTGGTCGCCCTGATACGGACAAAATTGATGCCATTTTTGAAAAAGTGGAGCAAGATCGGCGTATTAGTAGTTACGATGTAGCTGGAGAACTGGGAATTGACCACAAAACGGTTTTGGCGTATTTGAAAAAAGCTGGGTACACAAAAAAGCTCGATATTTGAGTGCCTCATGAGCTCACTGAAAGAAACCTAATGAACCGTGTACTCATTTGTGATTCTCTATTACGACGTAATGAAACCGAACCATTTTTGAAGAAGCTGATAACTAGTGATGAAAATTGGATCACGTACGACAAGAACGTGCGAAAAAGATCGTGGTCAAAGGCCGGTCAGGCTTCACAGACTGTGGCGAAGCCCGGGTTAACTTGCAACAAGGTGATGCTGTGTGTATAGTGGGATTGGAAGGACATTATTCATTATGAGCTGTTACCGCCAGGCAGGACCATCGATTCTGAACTGTACTGCGAACAACTGATGAGATTAAAGCAAAAAGTTGAGAGAAAGCGGTCGGAATTAATCAACAGAAGGGGTGTGGTTTTTCACCATGATAACGCTAGACCTGACACATCTTAGCCACTGAGTAAAAATTACGAGAGTTTGGCTGGGAGGTGTTAATGCATCCACCGTATAGTCCTGACCTTGCACCTTCAGATTTTCACCTGTTTCGGTATCTGCAGAATTCCTTAGACAGTGTCAGGTTAACATCACGAAAGGACTGCCAAAACCACTTGTCGCAGTTTTTTGATCAGAAGCCCCAAAATTTTTATAGCAATGGGATCACGTACCTACCTACAAGATGGCAAAAAGTTATCCAACAAAATGGCACCTACATACTTTAGTCAAATGTAAATAAACTTTATAAAAAAACCTTTTGAATTTTTATATAAAATGCGAAGAAACTTTTTCCCCAATCTAATATAATAGGAATATTGAAAAATTGTATTAAGATAAAGTAGAGTGAGATCCCAGTCACCCCAGACTTGCGTGATTTTAGGAAAGTTGAAATTTTTAGGATCGGTAGTTTAACATAAACTTAGAAAGGAATGGATACTCGATAAGCTGAAAGCGGGGCCGTTTTTCAGGTAGCAGGTATCAAAGGTGGAAAAAAACCATGATAACTTACGTCAAAGTAGCAAGGGTAGTTTTTACATATGTCATATATGATGTTGTTATAAACAAAGATATACAGTTGCCACTTCCTGTGGGCCATAACTTTTGACAGGCACTTTTAAAAAAAATGTGGGAATTAACGTCATTTTAGGAAGGCTAAATTTTATATATATTATCAAGTATAATATTTTAAAATATTTTCCAATGAGCCAGATAAATCTGACGGGCTAAACATCTTCCCAGATTCGTTAAGAGTTCTGCTGTGTGAGGAAGCACGAGTTCATTCTCGATGACTCTTCTTTACTTATTTATTGGCATACGTTTCTAGAGAACATCTCATTGTTTTATTGTACTCATTTATGGCCACTTGTGGCCGACTCATTAGCCAGATGTTTCGGATTATGTCGACTACGATACAGGCACATTGCATTTGTGCAGTATAAAACGATGGCCCGATTGAGAGAGGGGGCAGTCGAGCGAGAACCACGACTAAAGCGAGACGTGTGTACTACAATCGGGAATCTAACAGTGACGGACCTTGCGCGTTTTATTGAATTACGACCATTCTGCACTACGTTTGGACTTGTTGTGTTCGGTTATATTTGTACCTATGTTATACGTGTTTGTATAGTTCTAATAAACTCTATAATAATTCCAACGGCATTTTAATTCGAGTCTCGTAACTCGTAACAATACAATAGATTAATTTAGAACAAAAATAATCTAAGACAAAAAAACTAATGAGGTGTCTTTGGGACACCTGGTGGGAACGAATGTCTTAAAATTCTCAAAAAGTGTTAATAAACATCGAAAACCTTCAAAAACCATCTTAGAAAACAACAACAAATTGTATCTAAAAACTATGTATAGAAATACATAAATAGACAAATTGTATCAAAAACAGCATATATTATACTAATGGATATTATTTTAGAACTTATTTCATTGAATTAAAGTTTGAAATCTTATACTAATATATAAAGCTGAAGAGTTTGTATGTTTGTTTGATTGAACGCGCTAATCTCAGGAACTACGTTTCTGATTTGAAAATTCTTTTAGTATTAGATAGTCAATTTATCGAGGAAGGCTATATGCTATATATCATCACGCTAAGACCAATAGGAGCGGAGCATTAATGAAGAATGTTTCAAAATCGGGGTTTTTTTTTCCTTTTCAGAGCTTCAGCTGCGTGCGTTTCACCTTCTACATTAACAAAGTCGCTGGTTAAAGTTAGCGTTAGCCCAAAGTAACTATTCCACGCGGACGAAGTCGCGCGCAGAAGCTAGTTATATAATAAAACAAGAAGTGTCGAAAAAATCTTATAACACTTTCTTCGGTCTCGCTCCCATCCGCTCAGAGTGTGTAACGCGCGATAAGGAACTTCGTTCCAAAATTACCAACTTTGTGTTCGGTATAAGTGTGCTTTTATTTAAAAAAACTTACTAAATATGAACCTACATTATTTCTAATTATAATATTTTATTTGATCTGATACCGAGTTATACAATACTGTACAAGAAAGAGTTATTTATTACCTATTTACTCAGTAATTACGGCTGTATTTTGATGTCATACTAGCGGTCTCGGCAGAGACTGTTCTGCCCTGAAAAAATAAAAATCTAGAGCCCGATTAAACCTAGACCAGCGCCACCTACCGGGTCTAATTGTGAATTTAAACCTCCTCGGGACCCATTCAAATACACATAAAATTTCAACAAAATCGTAGAACCCGATTCCAGCGCCAAGTGTTTTGTTTAGATTGATGGGTTACATTATTGAAGTTTTAGTAGGGATCCTTAATTTTCATATAGCCTATATTAATCAGGAATAATGTAGCATTGGAATGGTCAAATAATTTTTGAAATCAGTCCAGTAGTTTTTGCGTTTACTCGTTATAAACATACAAAAATACAAATTGTTCCTCTTTATAATATTAGTGTAGATATAGATAACTACATTATGCATACCTATATAATTATTGTTTGCAAAGTTTCAATAGTTTTTCAACAATATGATGGTGTCTTTTTGTTAAGTGTATTTAAATGCCTTGCAAAGATATTATTATATTTCTATAGAGTATTGGAGAACCTGCTAAAATTTGTCTGAGAAGAAGCCATTTCTAGATTAAAATTTTCCTCTAAATATCGGCAGGTGCTTCTGGTTATTTATCGTCATTTGTAAGTTATTAAGGTATAGCAGTTGCTATAACTATTGCTCCAAGTAGTGTATATACTATGTATTCATATAATATGTAATACAATAACCTGTACAACATACTAATAAGTGTTATTAGTATATTGGACCAATGACCAAAATCTTAATGGAACTTATATATATATATATATATATATATATATATATATATATATATGTATATATATATAATAGAGATGGAAAAATAAAAAAGTCGTTGTCAAATCAATGTTAAATAAATTTTAAAATTCGTGTTCAGCCCCACATTTTGTCAATGATTTTGCACAAAAATAGGGGCGGATTTATGTTAGCAGGAAATGCCCCGGCAAAATAGCGTCCTAAGCCTTCAGATACGGTTTATGTGTTTCCCCGTTATACATGTAACGTATATAGACAATCTTATATTTCCATGTACACAGGGTCGAAGTCAGGGAAAAATAGGTATATTATTTTATTACTTAATAGAGCTGTAATTTTATTGCAGTGTTCAAATGTTGTCTCACTTTAACAATTACATTGATTTCTGTTTTCTAGCTCTGGTTTTTCAATATTTAAGAATAGTAAGCCATAGGTTACTTACTATCTAACCCGTGCCGTCATATGCCATTATCATATTAATCCATAGAAAATTTAGGTTTGTTCTTAGATCATATAAACGTCTAGATAGCGCATGAATTGCACTAAAACGACCATAAAAACTGCACTAAATTTGGTGTACTCGCTCCCCCGCATGTTATTGTTGTTTCGACTACTTTATTGGTTAGAGTTCTCACAAAAAAAAATCATTATGCCGTCCTGCGCTATTCAAATGTGTCGGAACTATTTTAAAAGAGGCAAGGATAAGATGTCATTTCATCGCTAAGTTTAACACTTTTCTCATGATTTCTTTATGAAAACATGAAATTAAATTTTGCCATGATAATAAACATTAATTTTAATTTAGTTTTTAAAACCACGTTCATAAGATTTTTAGTTTACGCATACAAATTTAACAAAAATATGCTTTACTTCATTGTGACGCTTTGTTCACGTAGGCTCCACCTATAATTGTATTCCTTCTGAGGCTGTAGTGTATAGGAACCTTTTCTAAAATTATTATTAAGTGCTTAGATACAATTTTTGAAATATTGCATATATTTTTAACAGAGTTCAAAAAGGAGGAGGTTCTCCACTTAATTGGTATTTTAAAAAAAATGTATGTACACCGATTACGCTGAGATTTATGATCCGATTTACGTGATTCTTCTTATAAAATAACTTAATAAAGATTTTTGACTAAGAATTTATTTAGTTTATTAAGAGACAAAATAATATAAAATTTTCTACATCTTGTAGTCGGTGCTAAGTAAACCATAAAACTTACAATATTTTGCAACATTTTGTTGTTATAACAGTGTATATGGTAATTTTTATGGTTTGCTCGGCACCGACTTTAAGAGGTAGAAAATTTTATATTATTTTGTCTCTTAATAAACTAAATAAATTCTTAGTCAAAAATCTTTATTAGATTATTTTATACCTTTTAGTTTTTGAAGTCGGTTTTTTTAAACGATGTTTTTTTTATACATTAAAGTCTACGAGATGAATCAAACTTTAATATTCATAATGATTGAATAAACTAATATAAAATAACAAACTAAGTCATCTTTTTGACTAAATTTGAACCTGATTACGTACCTGACAAGTATACGATGCAGTGGCTTGCAGGTGGTTAAGTTCTGCGTCGGTTGATCGATTATTAATTTCTTGACGATACCGTCAAGCTTCTCGCTTCAAAGGTTTGGTGGATTAGTTATATAAATAGACAGTTGCATATTAAACTCCGTGCAGGAACAGAAAATAATACTAATTCGTGCGACCGGGCGGCAAAGTTGTAAAGGACGACAAAACAACCCACAGCCAGGTGGTAGGGTATTTGCCCGACTGGCTGGCTACCACCCCTGGTCTAGAGTATTTCGCCATAACAACAGTGAGTTGTGTTCCGGCATCAGTGGCCAGGCTCCAGTTTCTCCTTCAAGGTCGGCAGCACTTCTGGTATTGCTAATGTCCATAGCCGACGGTGACCATTTTCCATCACTGTTAGGCCGTCAGTCTGTCTGCTGTGCTTCAGCAATAAAAAATAACGATCTATTTTTGATTAGTAAATATTAAAGTACTTACGTACATGATTTTCCAATATGTTTTTTTTAATAAGGTTTGTAGCAATGTTTGTAATGTATGGGACTGTTTCTGTGTAAGCCTTACTAAATAAATAAAAAACCAATGTCAGTGACATCACGATATAGGGTTTGTATGCATTTTGACAGCAATAGAACCCTTAGGAAATCATCATGTTCGTCCGTCCGTTTGTTCGTCTTACTATCGGTTAAAATTTGATATTTATAAGCTTCATACAAGTAATGTCAAAATTCAACCGATGCGATGGAAGGGCATGTGAATGAATAGTAAAATACAGGAACCGACCAATAGTCGTGTGTGCTATCTTTTTAACGCCTAAAAACTCACAAGGACGTTTCATGCCTTATTTTATTTTGGTCAATAGGAATATATTCAATCTCAAATTTATACGAAGTGTGTCTCCTATCTCTCCTTTAATTTTTAAGTATGCAGTGAATATATCTATAATAAATTTAAGGAAGGGCCAAAAACTACTTTCAACACAAATTTGTTTGAACAGGATCCGTTCTTTAGTTAATTAAGTTTCCAATGATACAAAAATGATTTATATAAACATTTTGTCCAAACAACTTACTAACTACCTACAAGAAAATTATTTAATATACAACATTACAGACAATCATAATAATTTCTATTTAAATAAAGTTAACAATGAAAATTTTATCATGAAATTAGATACTATGATAATTTTATCCCTATGATTATTAATTCCTCCGTGCAGGAACGGAGAAAGAATACAATTTCCTGCGGCCGGGCGGCCTGCCGTAAAAGGAGACAAAACAACCCACAGCCAGGTGGTAGGGCATTTGCCCGACTGGATGGCTACCACCCTTGGTCTAAAGTATGTCGCCATAACAACCTTGAGTTGTTCCGGCATTTGTGACCAGGTTCCAGTCTTCCCTTAAGAGAGCAACAGCGCATTTGTAGCACCTTTGGTGTTGCAAATGTCCATAGGTGATGGTAACCGCTTTCCATCAAGTGGACAGTCTGCCTGTCTGCTGAACTAATGCAATTTAAAACGAAAAAGCTACATTTAAATCTTATATATCGTTACATAGTATAAAATAAAGTCGCTTTCCGTGTCTGTCAGTTACCCGCTAACTCCTATAGCACGCGACGGATTTTTAGGCGATCTTCACCATCAATTAGATAATTTTTCACTGAAGGTTTATAGGTATAACCTAATTAAGGTTTTACCAGGGTTTGATTCGGGGAAAGTTTGTAGTTTTCTAAAAATGCTTTTTATGGTTCCGTAGACAAAATTGAAACAGTAGATGCTTGATACCTCTATAGATCACTAAGTGCTTGATAGTACACCTTTGTAAGTCTGTTTTTGCCATGTTTAAACATTGCTTAAAAGCATAACATATTTTTTTTTGCAATAATGTGCAACATCATAAGCGTTATGAGTACACTATAAGGGTAATCTCTGGATTTTATGATGTTGAAGTAGATGCCGTTAGGCTCGAGGCTGTTTGGGGTTCCATCGGTCGTTAGGAGGTTGTGCTAAAAACTTACATGCCGAGCTCGGCCTATTGAGGGTTATGTGTAAGAATATGAAATAGAATAGCGTAATATGAGAGTTTGGGGTAAAAAAAATTCTTATACTTTAATTTAAAGCATGGAGATTAAGTTATATAAACTTATTACGTTTGACTTGAAACTCCCACGCGATTCCCAGAACACATAATTTAAAAAAGAATGTGAACTCATTTTATTGAAAACGGTTTCGGAATAAGCTAATTTTTATGCAGCCGAACTACTACAAGCCGCTCCCAGGAAAGTTCCCGCACGATTCCCGGAATAAAAAATATCACACATTTTATTACATAATATTTGCTATCGACCAGTAGGAATTTGCATTAGAATTCGATTTTTTTTTCAATCTGGCCATTTTAAATTATTCTCAAAAAAATTTCCGCGGGATAAAACGTAGCGCAGATTTTAAGTCTAAGAGTTTGCTGTCGATCAGTGAAAACCTCATCGAAATCGGCCTAGTAATTTTTACGTGGAGCCTGAAGAAACAGATAAACCGACAAATAGACAAGAAATCTAAAAAAAAATGCGTCGTGTTCTTCATCGTTTATATAGTCTACTAACTGCGCCCCGCGGTCTCACCCGCGTGGTGACGGATAATCGTTATAGTTTGGATAATTCACACTATATCTTCATAAATTATAGCCTATGTGTTATTCTGATGTGTAAGCTATATTATTGTAGAGTGTCATCAAAATCCATTCAGTGGTTTTTGCGTCAAAGAATAACAAACACCCATACATTCATATATTCTTACAAACTTTCGCGTTTATAACATTATATAGGAAGTAGGATTCCAGTTGTTTTTTTTTAAATAGCTTTAATATACAGACACGGTATGTGTAGAATTTTATAATATTGTAAATTATACTAGCTTCTGCCCGCGATTTCGTCCGCGTGGAATAGTTACTTTGACGCTAACTTTAACCCGCGAGTTGGTTTACGTAGAAAGTGCCCCACCATTATGACTGCCCGTCGGCCTTGCACATCATAAATGCTCGCGCAGTAGGTACTTAATCATTATTTTGCTGCGATGTTATTTTAAAATTGCGATATCTCCTAAGATATTCATTGAAATCGAATGAATTAATAAGGATTAATATCATGGTTATAAAAACACCTTCGCAAATAATGCATTATTTTAGAACAAATTTGGTTAACATAAAAAGGTTATAGTGATGAGCTAACCTTAAAAGATGGACATATGCTGTCGCGGAATTTTTTTTAGAACTTGTAAAGGAGAACAATTCTGTCACACATCATGTTTGCGAAACTTTAACCGTTTACGTAGCGCACGCAGCGGAAGCTCTCAAAAGGTAAAAAGCCCCCCGATTTTGAAACATTTTTCATTGGTGCTCCGCTCCTATTGGTCTAAGCGTGATGACATATAACCTATAGCCTTCCTCGATAAATAGGCTATCTAAAGAAAGAAAGAAAGAAAGAAAAACTTTATTCGAAGAAATAGCGACGTAATTACATTCGTTATACATTATTATCTAACACTGAAATAATTTTTCAAATCAGACTAGTAGTTCCTGAGATTAGCGCGTTCAATCAAACAAACAAACAAACTCTTCAGCTTTATGTATTAGTATAAGATAATATGGAACTCACATTAGACTGTAGCAAAATGAAAATTACCTTTGCCGAATTTTTAATCCTATAAGCGAAATCCAAATGCGAATCTTAATCTTTTGTCAAAATCTTAAATAACATTTTGATTTCCCTAAGAAGAGTATATATATAATAACAGCCCATAAACGTCCCACTGCTGGGCTCGGGCCTCCCACTATAGGGTAAACCCGCCACGCTTGAGAGGGATTTTACAACAAGAGTACCTACCCTCAATGGATTGGTTACCTATGTACTTTTTCCTGCTTTTAGGTACACCTTTCAGACTGTTTTTTGAAACAAAATTTGCCCATAACCTTCTCGAGGATAGAACATAAAATAAGCATATCTGTGCTAAATTTATTTATTCGATTCCGTAGTGGGAATTTTTGAAATTTATTATACATAACTTTTATGACGTGTAAATTAAATTATACTACAAATAAAACAATATGTATAAAGTAACGCAAATCTAAATTTAAAAAATTGACCCCAAATCGCTGTCGGAATGCATTTTCATGAAAATAGTTCCTATATGTTTGTGGTACCTGACTTGGGGTTAAAAGAGAATCGTGAATTTTACTTTATACCTCTTAGTAAAAATACCTGTTTGAATACTCGAAAATATGCTGAATATAATGGTAACAATTTTCTATTTTCTCAAGACACGTTTCACTTATCACTAAAACGACTACACTTACTGAAGATCTAAAACGCACTAATCATTGTTCCGTCACTATTATAATAAATGCACGATCTCGATTGGTACTTTGAATAAATGTAACCCCTTCGAAACATGTGCGTATACGCATGGAAATTAGATCAGTAGGTAGCAGCTATAACACAGTGGATGTCAAACTTTTTCAGTTTCAAAATAGTTTACTACAACTTTTTGTGAAAATAATTAATTACTTAAATAAATAAACGTCGACCACATCAACCACACCGACCACATCAACCAAATTGACCACACCGACTATATCGACCACATCGAACCACATCGACCAAATTAACCAAAATAACGAAAATGGCAAAACACAAAATAAAAACCTATCCTACTTTCTGGGATAATCTTTAC
Source organism: Dendrolimus houi (assembly GCA_039645545.1). Lineage (NCBI taxonomy): Eukaryota > Metazoa > Arthropoda > Insecta > Lepidoptera > Lasiocampidae > Dendrolimus > Dendrolimus houi. The sequence continues at coordinate 16,288,781 of CM077132.1, forward strand.
ATAAATCTATCCCCAAACTATCCCATTATCCGGGATGAAAAGCATCCCTTATCCACCTTGTTATTAAAATTATATATATATGGCATTTCAGCCAAGTCGGTCCAGTAGTTATTCCGTAAAAGCGTAAGAAACAGAGAGACAAATTTATTTTTATCCCGGAAACTATCCCATTTTTCGGGAATAAAAGTATCCTATGTTCATCCTCGGCATCGAACACATATATATATATATATATATATATATATATATAATGAGTTTCAGCCAAATCGGTCCCGTAGTTTTTCCGTGAAAACGAAACAGACAGACAGAGCTAATTTCGCATTTATAATATTAATAAGGATACGCAGTTATTAGCGCCCACTGGCAAGAATTCATATTATTATACTATAATTATATTATCAGCAAAGGGTTTCTTTAAAGAAATTTGTAAGAAACTATATAATAATACATAATTTAACTTAAAGAATTCAAGTTAAGGGATTAACAAAAAATCTAGTCTATAACCTTTGAAATATTACTTTGCGTTTATAGGCAATTATAATTGAGTGTAGAAATTTGTATACGAGTGTGCATGTTTGTGTGACGTGCATATATTTGTGTATCTAATTTGGTAGTTAGATTTAAGATATTGCATATATTTAAGAACGACTAAATCTCGCTTGTCTCACATCCATCATAGTCAACGTAGATTACTTTGCTCGTCTTGCGAAACTTTGAGAAGCATTCAAAAAGATCGTATGACGCGATTGTGCAACAATATTTTTTGCAGTCGCTCATTAATTTGAAGTTGTGAGACCAGACAATGTAACCCTTCCGGTGCGCGGTCTGCGCTATTCCTTTTATCATTGCTTTGTTAGGTTGTTGTATCCTTTATCATGTAGATTAACTTACCAGAATACGGATTTAGATAACATTAGGTGAAGCCTTGTATAAATTAATGGAAGTAGTACTTACGATTTTTTGATAATCTACAGTTTTCTGTATTATGCATTACTACACTAATACGGGGGGGTCTAAATTCCGTGACGTCACATTTTACGTATTATATCATTATAATATATTTAAGCTTTAAAACATGAAATTTGAAGTATTAACTTCAAAACTTCAAAACATTTCCAACGCTATCTGTATGGGTATACGGTTTAAATTATTAGTATGGGTATAGTGTTTAAATTATTAAATATAATGTATTCTATATCATTCTCTCGCAGGCTTAGTCCTATAGATTTATGTGTTTATCTCTTTTTAGTGTCGCTTTTTCGTTTCATTGAGTTTCAAATCACAACAATTCTAAAGAAGTTTCACTTCAAAATGTAACCCATGCTTGTCTATACTGTAATTTAATCTAAATTACACTTTAAACCACTAGCATAAAGTTCAAAATTCAATGCACTGTTACGCACAATTTCCTTTGACCTACGTATAAAAGAATATCTGCCATAAGTATACACAGATTGAGAGCTAAAATCCACTTGAAATCTTTTAAGTTTTACTTAAATTGAAAATTAATACTAACGGGTATAGAGAAATGTGTTTTATTTCGAATTAAATAAAGTTGTATTGAATTGAAGTGTTTATCTCTTTTTAGTGTCACTTTTTCGTTTCATCGATTTTCATATCACAACGACTTTGAAGAAGTTTCACTTCAAAAAGCTGTTCAGACATATCGTTATGGTTTTAAATCTCTGCATCTTTGTACAGCGAAATGTTTAATCCCCCAGTTACACGTATGTTGCTACTAAAAACTGGTTACAAAGCTTTTTGTTAGCTTGTTTGTTTGTTAGCTCTTGCATAAACAAACAATATACGAATTTGGAACTGAGCTTTAAATTGACAAGCTAGTACCTATCTACTTTTCTGTACGCTATCAATCAAAGTGCCTATATTAAATGTTTATGAATGCGGGCGGATTTGACGATTAAAAAAACTATATTAAACATTTTTATGTTTTTTATTCACCCTTATCGAACACCAAACAGAATAATAGACACTAACTACCAATCGACATGACCAATCATGCGTAACGCGAGATCAATGCAAAAACAGCAGTCAAATAAATCTAACGAGGACACTTACATCTGCATGTCATTGGAATAAATCAAATCACTATTGAATGCATCCGTAAAATATTTTTGAACTATTTTGAATGCAGTGTATACTTGTGATAACGCGGCGCGTAAAAATCCCCGTCCCTCATAAGTCAACCCGTTCACTGCCACGTATTGAAGCGACATAAAAAAGTTACACCCATATTTTGCACTTCCCGATATCGAATAATAGGGTCTATTTATGCATTCTCGATAAATGAAGAGTATTTTTTACTTCTATTATAAATCAAAATGTATTATTTATCTTTAGACAATTTGAATCTGCATCCCATTGTTATTCGGGATGTGCGGTGTGTCAAGGGTATAATGTTTTTGTTACTCAGCACGTTGGGACGCTTTAAATAATACTAATAATTTACAACGAACTTTGTAATTTTTGTAATACCTAGCTTGGCTACATAAACGTACTATACATGCATGCGCACAAGTTATGATTAGTTCATAGATTAATTGTTATATTTAATTAGACAATAGACATGTTTACTGCATGGAGGTCGATTAAATTCACTGTATATTTAGAGGTAGGCGCACATACCAGTAAAACATTTTTGTAGTTCTATGTCTTGTTCCTTGGTAGTAATGCAGTAATTTGTGATATCAAACTGTTACTTACCTATGGTATAATATCCTTATGTTAATTTTTATAAATAAAATTCTATAAAAGTTTGCCGTAATGAAGCAAAAACCCTGTTGCTGTATATAGTTGTTATAGTTTGTAGTAGTATAGTTTGATATTTCCTAGCCGAAATATGTCATATAAGGCTATGCGAGCACACCAGCAACTTCATAGTCAGAGTTTACGGTCGCTGTAACCGACATCATTTATTAAAAGTATTTATATATTTAAAAGTAGTATGCTTCAATTTCTGATGTACTATAATTTCTAATGTACAATAATCACTAACTAGAGACCCTAAAGTTAAAAGATTTTATCGCACGCATAAATTTAGAGAAGAGCAAGCCGGCCATTTTGAATATTTCGAGTGCCGAGGGTGTAGTCGACCGTGGGGCAGTAATTATTTGATTGGAGTCAAGAGGTGGCATGCCGAGATACCGGCCGGGCGGCATTGTTGGCAGCGCCTTCGCGTTCCCGCTTCGCACACTACACTCAAGTGTTTTACTGAATATTCGACGGGTCTAGTTCACACCTACGGCGTTTCGAGGGTTAACCGTTAATAAATCGATGAAGTTCTTGAGAATGTGTACATACTAAAATACTAATATATAAATATATTATACGTATTTGTTGTTTCCTCGTCGAATTGCATATACATAATAATATGAATTAATAAAATGTGGTGTGTCTATGATTATTTAAGATCCAATTATATAAAACACACTTAAAAAATAACGAGGTTAATAAAATATTAACCTCGTATAACTAAACTTCGCACAAAAGTAACGACGCAAAAAATATCCAAATTTTTGGGGACACTTGGACGTACAATTTGCTTTATTTAAATTTGCTGTACGATCATTTTTCTTTAAGTTACAGCCGGTTGGAATTCCCCGAAAAAATTTGATATTTTCGCTCCGTTAATTTTTGTGCGAAGTGTATTATGAATAAGGAGGTTAGGTTTTATCACTAACATGTTTTATTTAGCCTATTTTATCATTTATTTGTCAAAATCAGACTTTAAAAAGTTTGAGAAACTACATGTATTAAAAAATGTATTCATAAGAATTAAAGAAATTGAAAATAAATAATGCAACGGCATTTTTATAACTACAATAAAATCTTATTCAATTGAATCATATTTGACCCTAAGGAAAGGAAGTACTTACATGTCCTTCACACCCGCCTAAGGCCATGTTCAGGCCAAATCCTCCTGAGAATGCATGAGGTTATTATAACCTCCAAAAACTTCCGATGGAACCGTACTCACGTTACCCCAAAAAAATGTTTTGAAAAACCCCAAGGGTCACCCTACACTACCTGAGGGTGACAGTTTTATTCACACTTCCGTTAAAAAAATTCAATATGCAAAAAGGATTGTTATTTTCTTTGACATAGTATAGGAAATAATAATTATATGCATAATACATCGGATTAAGGGTTGCAAGTTTTGTATGTGACGTTTTTTCAATGTTCCTGTCACCTTGCCAAGTCAGATGTTTTTCAACTTTTTACACATTCAATTTTTCAATGCATTGGTGTGATTTAATAATATGCATTTGCGAACGCAAGCTGTACTTCGATATTTTACTAATTGATAAGCTGCGATCAATAGACTTCGATAGGGTAACGTTCAAGTCTAAAAAGGTTTTAATGCAAATTATTTATGACTTACACACTGAAATTCTTGGTTTAGGTTTAATATTATTTATTTACAACATAAAATTGTGAACTATTAAAATAAAGTCAACTTAATCTTAAATTTATTATAATAACTTATGTATTATTGTGTATATATGACTATGTATATATGTATGTATTTGTATATTTATTTCTTAAACTAGTTTGAGTATTTATGTATCTATTGCCTTTTTTCTGCACTACCTATATCGCCTGATTCAAATTTATTTCATTTAGGTTGCCTGGAAGAGATTGCTTTGAGCGATAAGGCCGCCTATCGTATTGCCTAGAAAATATTGTAAATACGGTCTGTTTTTGTAATTGTATATTTTGGTGTGCAATAAAGTGTTATCTCTCTCTATCTCTTAATCATAACTAACCCTAATTTATTAATATTAGATATATTGTATTCTACCTAATACCTTAAGACTGTAAGTATTTATTGAGCCTATACCACCGTCTTTTATTGGTAAGAAGCCCAGACGACTGACTATATGGTTTCTCTGGATCACCGTACTGATCCGCTCTCCAAGGCACCAACCAGGGGCCAATTTTGCTATTACTATGTCGTCAAAATCACCGGACACTATCTTCCCAACTTAGTTTTACCTGATATACTTCTTACAGTTAACTTTTTTTCTCTGTCTCTTCAATATAGTTGAAGTCTCCTTCTGAGGTGTATTAGTGGTTGTACCAGTAGAATTCACAGGTACGGCCTCATCTAAATAAAGAGGCGATTCATCTCCACGATTTAAGCTTGATCCATCAGCCAACTCCGTCTTTTCGGTTTGTGGTTGACACATGGCACGTGAAATGGCCTTGTTTGGAGATATGTTCATGCGAACCAGTGAACTAATATATAGGCCTTCATCAGTCAGCTCACAGGTGCCAGAACCGTTGGAAGATGGTAAGATGAAAGCTGGAACAACCATTTCAGAGGACTAGGTGGACGTCAGGCTATCAGCAGAACTAACATAATCCTTTCCTCCACTGAATTTAATTTGGTATTCCGTTAATTCCAATAGGGTGCCAGTGGCACGCTACTTTATCTTTATAAATATTTATAGGCGATAACTCTCTAAAAATGTTTCAAATTTTTGATAGCTATTCAATATTTATTTCGGCTAACGCCATTTTTGCTAGTGGTAATACTATTTTTTTTCTATAATTTTTCTGCCGCGATGATATCGAGAAGTTATTGTAGATTTGATAAAATACGAATTTATGACACTATAGCAATGGAATGGTATTTTTAATATCTTCGCAATGCCAGGAAATTGAAATAATAGAATTACGCCCTTGCCCTTTGATCACCAAAAGAGTTGATTGGGTTAAATAGTAAGTATTACATAAATTTAATATTCGTTTAATCCAGACGATTAAACTTGTGTACTTTATAGTTTACACAAATTTAATCGTCTGGATTAAACGAATATTTGCGTATAGTATGTATAGTATGCCATAGTATGATGAAAACGACTATTTTTATCATACTATGTCCGGCGGGAATCTCCCAGATTTATAGGGTAAAAAGTATCATAGGTATGTCCATATCAATGCTTTAAAAAAGTTAAAAGCCAACTCTTTTGATAATTAGTCAATATCCATGATACGAAAAACATTATATCAGTCCATGTTTTTTTTTTTTGCTGGAGTACAGCAGACAGGCTGGCGGCCCAACTGTGATGGAGAAAGTGGTTACGGTCGCCTATGAACATTTGCAACACTAAAGGTGCTACAAATGTGTTGCCGGACTCGTAGACGGGACTGGAACCTGGCCACTAATGCCGAAACACAACTCAAGGTTGTTATGGTGGCATACTCTAGGCCAGGGGTGGTAGCCATCCAGGCGGGAAAACACCGTACCACCTGACTGTAGGTTGTTTTGTCGCCTCTTACGACAAGCCGTCCGACCGCAAGAATTAGTATTCTTTCACCCTTCCTGCACGGATAGTAATACTATAATAGTAATTATAGATTAAAAACAAGAGGATTGAGTTTTCTCGGCGTTTTATTAAACAGTTTCGTAACAAAAGTGTTATCTCACAAATGGCGCCAAGTGTAAAAGTTTTCTACATTTTTTATAACCAAAAAAAGTCTACCCACCTTGCTTGAGGGTTACCTATTGTTGCTATAGTTTGTTTGGTTTATTTTTTATGGGTTTTAGTCCAGGTAATCCGATGTCCTCTCACCGACGTTGAATGGGTTTTGACATATAAAAAGGATTATTTTTAATAGATAATTAATGATGTTACGTGACTGTTGGTGGTGGACTATTTCTGTTTTTTATTATTTTCGCACGGGTTTTTGTAGTGTCATTAATATTTTCATCTGGTTAAAGTCATATTGCCAGGTGAAAATATTCTCACGTTTTACGATATAGAGATATATCACAGTAATTAATTCAACGTAATCTAGTTATTTTTTTTATCGCAGGTGTTCAGCAGACAGGCAGACGGCCCAGTTCCAGGCGATGGAAAGCGGTTACCATCGCCTATGGACATTTGCAACACCAAAGGTGCTACAAATGCGCTGTTGCTCTCTTAAGGGAGACTGGAACCTGGTCACAAATGCCGGAACACAACTCAGGGTTGTTATGGCGACATACTTTAGACCAGGGGTGGTAGCCATCCAGTGGGGCAAATGCCCTACCACCTGGCTCTGGCTTGTTTATTCGCCTCTTACGACAGGCCGCCCGGCCGCAGGAAATTGTATTCTTTGTCCGTTCCTGCACGGATATTGTACATATTTGAATAATTATTCGCTGACAAATTAATATTTCTTTTATTATATCTATGTACCTATCTAATATCAAACTCTGTTTCTCTAGTGAACGTTATATTATCATCATTATCATCCTAGGGTAGAGTTCAGGTTGTATTTGGAGCATCTACTTCGGAGCCCGGGGATAACTTTCCATTGTTTTTTTTATCAAATACGCGCGATGTTTGGCAAGCCTGGGATACTCCTCTTCAATGTATTCGATAAAATACCATACTTTACCTAATATTAGATTATTGTATTTAACGGTTCGCGGCGTTTTTTTGTGCATAAAAATCTCAACTTTGCCATTGCAACTAGGACAGAGTCAGGGTATTGACCGTGTCTTGGTGGCAATCATGCAATGCATTGGACTGCCATTAACTCCAGAGTATAAGAGAGAGAGAGAGATAACACTTTATTACACACCAAAATATACAATTACAATATTATTTCTAGGCAATACAACAGGCGGCCTTATCGCTCAAAGCGATCTCTTCCAGGCAACCTAAATGAAAAAAATTGAATCAGTCGATATAGGTGGTGCAGGAAAAAGGCAATAGATACATAAATAATCAAACTAGTTTAAGAAATGAATATACAAATACATACATATATACATAGTCATATATATACAATAATACATAAGTTATTATAATAAATGTATTAGCATGATTATATTCTGTTAATCAGACAGCTATTTGTGGACAAATAGTGTTTTCTGAGCAAATTTCTAGATATTGGTAATGATTTGGCCTCTCTGACAGTAAGAGGCAGCATATTCCAAAGTTTGACAGCCTGCACCGTAAAAGAATTATTATAACAGGATGAAGTGTGTGCAGGCGTCATAAGTTTTCGGTATGTATCATGGCGCAAATTATGGGCAGTGGATAGGCGAAGGAATTTAAAACGTTCCTTAAGGTACTGAGGACTATTAGAAGTAAATAATATGTTATAAAGGAGACTGAGAATGTGAGTATTCCGGTGAAAATGAATAGGAAGCCACTTGAGTCTTTCTTATACGAAATTCGGAAACATGGTCTTATTTTCGCAATGAAAAAGTGACTCTGTCATATCAGCAATAAATCCATGATCATTATTAGTCTAACATATAGTTGACTAGCGGTCCCGGCAGACGTTGTCCTGCCCTGCAAGATAAAATCTCGGCCCTGATTCTAGTGCCTCTTGCCGGTACCAATTATAAATCTAAAACATCCGGGGACCCACTCAAACACACACAAAAAATCATCAAAATCGGTCCAGGAGATTAGAAGGATCCTAGAACTCGACCCCAGCGACACCTATCGGTTGCAATTTTGGACTAAACCATCCGGAGACCCTCTCAAATACAAACAATAAATTTTATCAAAATCGGTAAAGTCGTTCTGAAGTTATGCGCGTACCTACATACATTTCTACTATTCATTTTTATTTATATATATATTAGATTTATATTGATTAAGGTTCACATACTATTAATCAAAGAAAGGGTGCGACGTAAAGTATTTCGCTATTTGATGTCTATGTAACTTAATTGACAGCAGAACCCATACTTACCGACCTTTCGGTTTGAATAAAGTTGCAATAATTTTTTTTGAATATAAATTAAAATGAAACCTGTCCCTATTTCTTAACTTGGAATAAATCCAGCAAAATGAAAAATAATATCAAAATCGGTTCAGTAGTTTCGAAGTTCATGGAGGTCAAACACAGGGAATTTTTATATAGAGAATAGAATATTCTTTATTTCATACAAAAAAAATAATACACATGCGTTAACAATCATTTAACTAGTACAACCGGCGGTCTTATCGCTAAAAGCGATTTCTTCCAGACAACCTTCTGGGGATAATTTCACATTTTTAATAGTGGGTCGGTATTCAGTGCGCATAGTTTATAAAATATATGCAATCATATATACATATATTAATAGTAAATAAAAATACACATACATATTTACATACAAATATATGTAAGTACATAGAGTTAAATACGCATACATAAATTACTGTTTACAAATTTAGATAGTGATCTGTGAGGAGTTTATTACAAGATGTAAGTGACTTTGCACTTCTGATGCTCAATGGTATATATAGATAGATAAATTAAGGTGTCTTCGTAAAAGTCACGTACCAACTAAAAAGGAGGATGCGCCGAAACAAAAGACAGCTGAGCGCTAGAGGGAGGGAAGTTCGTCGACCTACGGCAACGTGGCCGTAACTTTCATTCTTAAAGCGTACACCAAGTTAGTAACCTACTTTTCATTAATAAGGCGAGCTAAAAAAATGCACGAAGAAAGTATCAAAGATTGAGCGGAGCGCAAACTTCGTCGGGAGCGAGAGATAGGTTAACAAGGATGCGTCTTATTGTATTATTAGCTCAAAATAATTGCAATCGTATCTTTGATACTTTAATTTTGTTGTTTTTATTTGTTGTTGTTCTCAGTATAAATAATATTAGTCTCGAGAATTTTCTTACGTATAAATATTTAAATTAGTTTTTTTCCTTTGACAGTGACGCTGCTTCTTGGCACTAACTGAAGACTAATTTGATTGTTATCAACCAACATTTTCTGAGTTAGATCCTGTATATGTATAATTCTTTTTAAACAATTCTTTATACACTGTGTTCCTTCTTTAAAAAAAAGTTATATATAGTATTTTAAAGTAGTAGAAATATTTGTATTTCATTTTCATCTTTTTGTACAGTCTTTGCCATTGTATGTCTTTACTTCTCAGTGTTTACTTTTATTACAAGTCTTGTCTCTGTATGTCACTGAAATGGCTGTAGCGAAAGATCAGCATTGGTGCGCTAGAGCCAATGCATTTCATAAAAATTACTATATTTTGTAAATTTGTTGTTGTTTATTTTTGTTTTAGTTGGCACCGACTTCAAGATATTTTAGAAAATATTATTTTTTTTGGATTTTAGTTACTTTTAATGTCGGTTTTGCTTTTTGTAATTTTTTGATTTTCTACTTTTCAGTTAATAGCTTGAGAAAAAAAATGATACATATTGTACGTGCCTACAATATTCGAGAATTACTCTCGATTTACCTGGAATCTACTGATGAGATCCTGACTTGATGACAATGGAATCGCCTCAGGCGTATATTCTTTCGAAAAATATATAATACACGTTATACGTTCCTATAATATTCGATGATTGCACTCAATTTTCCTTGAATCCATTTCTCAGAGCCTGACTTGGTGACAAAGGGATATCCTCAGGGGTATATTCTTTCTGACTAAAAAAAATAAAAGTTGGTCCATAATTGACGGAGAAAGGCGCGTAACAAAATACAAAAACGAACATACAGTTGTAGTGGAACACTTTCAAGCCAATAGGTGGCGCTATGCAAGAATTGAGGTCGCAAATGATTCCCGAAACGTACAATGAATATATACAAATTTCCAACAATAATAGATGAGCAATGAGCCTAGGCCTGCGAGGAACAACAACAGCCTCGCTAGAAGATCTTCCTTTGAGACGAAAGAGCATTCCATCTCGCTCATCCAACCCTATACGAGTCACCCTAAACAGTCGAATTGAGAACCTTCTCCTTTTGGAAGTTGGTTAAAAATATAATGTGTTCTCGGCCTATCTCTGTTCTCCCAACGCTTATTTTTTCCGGCGCTCCCGCCAGACGCCGAGACGCTGAGAAAAAAAAATAATTAAAACTCCCGTCAGCGAAAGCGAGAGCCCGCCGTCTGCCGCGTAATTAGCACACTGGTGTTTCCTGACTTTGAACTTTCAATAACATTTTTGTTCATCTTTCAATTACTCTTTGAACAAGTTGTTTTTGTCGCTTCTTCGTCGCTTCGTCGAAATTGTCTCTTTTTATATCAAGTCCTTATTGTAATACTTTTTTAAGTTTTTGCGGTAAATAATAGTAATTGATATTCTGTTTATAGGAATTTAAGCATGAGTTTAATCATTTTTCCTGGTTGTTCGGACATTACGCCCACTTTTCAGTAAATATTGTTATATGAATAGCTACCAAAATAATGATTTTTTTAAAAATAATTTTCGTTGGAATTATTTTTGAAGTTAATGATCTTATAATTTTTTTAGAGAATTATTCGTTTCAAACCTGCTAAAGTTAGAAGGAGGATACAATTTAAAACTGGAAGCGAATATCTCCTACATATGTCAACAGATGTTTAGATGTTATTCGTAGATCAAGTATTTATCCGTGTAGGAATAGAGAAAGAATACAATTTCCTGCGGTCGGGCGGTGTGTCCTAAGTGGCGACAAAACAACCCACAGTCAGGTAGCAGAGTATTTGCTCGTCTAGATAGCTATACACCTCTGGTTTTAGAGTATACCGCCTTAACAACCTTGAGTTGTGTTCCGGCATTAGTGGCCAGGTTCCAGTTTCCTTTTAGAGAGCAGCAGCGCATTGGTAGCATCTTTGGTGTTACAAATGTCCATAGGCTATGGTAATTGCTACCCATCAGGTGAACCGTCTACCTGTCTGCTGAACTTATGCAATAAAAAAGAAGATATTCTTATTGCCTTTACAAAGTATTTTATTTTTGATTATATTTAAATTTATTTATTTGATTTACTAATTAAATATTACACATAGAATTTTTAGAAGAATAATTTTTAATATAAGTTTTATTAATTATTGTTATTTGACAAAATTGAGTCGTTTTGGTCTTACGCCAAAAGGAATGTTTGCACTGAAAACCAGCGTTGTGTCGGATATAATTCCGGCACAGCAATATGCTGAATCAAACCTTGTTTGCTGAAAATGTGGCGTACAAATTCTCAAAATATGCTCTGTGTATAATAATGTATAAGGAATGTAATTACGTCGCTATTTCTTCAAATAAAATCTTTCTTTCTTATTCTACAATCTCTATTCGTAGAAATTGTACTGTGCTCTTTATCTAAATTTGGAACTCTGATGTGAAAATGTATGAAAAATAAAGAAGTGATAGATCGTAAAAATACTTTCAAGTAAACTTGTTTTTAAAGACATTTTAGGCTTTCTTAGCCAAATGATAAAAATAATGGACATTCGGTATCTTTACGGAATCCCTTAATGTGCCTGGTCAGTTGCAACCTTGGCCGATCTTATATGAATATAATTACAAGCATTTTTCATTTTGCTCTTTATAATATAAATTGTGATTTTAAAACTAAAGAAACCCATTTAAAGAAGATCTAGCAACAGCGTATTGCTAATTTCAGAGAATATCTATATTCAAATTTAATATATAGGATAGCTCTTGGGCACCTATTTAAATATTAATTTAACAGCAAAATATAACGGCCTGGTCTGGAACCAGCTTATACGGCATTTGTGATCTTATAAATACAATTTTCTGAAAACTATTCGCAGTAGGTATACTAGGTTGATAATTGTTTAGAGATTTTGTAACAAATGGAAAATCATACTATAATAGAGTGTCTCTTCTAAGTCGTTCCCTCACTGCTTAGGGCCGTGACTTTAATGGCAGATAACAATTGCTCACTGCCACCGAGATCGGTTCTGAGAACTGTGGACGCTTGATTTCATTGAAATGTCTAGCTGGTCAGCAATCTGTTCAATATATCATAATGGAGTAGTTGACGGTCATTTCAACTGGCCGTAACGTCTAAAAAATAAACTGTTTTTATGCCTTCTGGCAGTATTCTATGTTATCTAACGTCAATAACAGTGAATTATAAAAAAAGCTAATTTATCCATGTTATTTTAATTTTAACGTTGATCCACATGTAAAATCCACAAAAAATCACTAAATACGGATATAACAATACTTAGGCTGGTGTGCATAGATATTTAACCGTTGGTTCAATGTCTATGCACACGAGCCTAAGTTTCACATGAGCAGTGATTTTCAAAGTTTACCAAGGACGTCTACCGGAATTGAAAGCAAAAAAATCCGTCATAATTTGACGATATTTACCAAAAAACTGCTCACATGACAAGTTTGTAATGGTTCGTTTACCTTCTTTTAATCAAATAATTGTACTGCCAATTATCACAAAGTGTTAACACACATAACAACAGTACAATAATTTTGTGCTAAAGCCCTTGCTTACAATGAATGCGTATGTCGTAACGTATTAAAGCTAATTGTTACGTGCACGATATTTTACGTAATATTAAAAATTACTAGCAAGTATCAAAATTACTCAAGACATAATATTGGAGTTGCTAGAGTTTAACAAATTTGCGAAAGTGGCGTCTCTATTATTTTTTACTATACTCTAGTAGTACAATTCGCCGCATTGGTAGGCAATGGAGCTTGGTCTATACAGCCTATTCTGATGTATTAAATTTTCAGTGGAGCTCAGCCGAATTTTAGGGCTTCGACTGACACTAATCAACAGAGTTCTTGTGACAACTCGAAAGGCCACATTTGACTACACAGTTCACTTTTCTCACAAAACACATTACTACCTACTCAAAAATTATCAATATCCTACAACTATTGTTCACTTTAAAGTAATTTTTATACATTATTGAAAATAGAACTGTACAGTACAGTAGTTTTTTTTTACATAGAGACGATTCGAGAGGTAAGCTCTAAAAGCCAACGAACTTTTCCATAATTATATACCTAATCGAAGTTAATAAGAAGATAAGTTTTATAAATATATTCAAGAAAATCAGGGTAATTTTGTTTTTCAATAAACCGTAATGGAAATAACATGAAACCAATACAGGTCTTCGTCCTGGTTCAGCTTTTAAGGTTACACCACAGAGTACGTTATTATATATAATAGGAGAGGTTAAATAAACATCAATTTCAATAATTCAAAATACATTAACATTTTAAAAACATATAAAATATCACTAAGAAATTTCGTTATTGTTTTCGAAGACGCACCTAAAGGGCGCTTACAACCTCACGAGAATGGGTGTGAAGCAAGAGACGAGAGCTGATTTTCAGGTGCGTTCTAGTAAGATTTTCGCGGACTGTGAAGTCAGAACTGTTTTCTATTTTTTCTCGATTTATAAAACGGTTGCATTGTTGTATACACATACACGTTTACATTCAGTTAGGTTATAATTTATTCCTTGTATAGAAGGTAACTTAGTTGATGTTTGAAAAATTTACGTATTGAATTTTATAAGTAGATATGTCCTCTTTGTACCAAAGGACTACGGAACACTAAAAACTTTTTTCTCGACAAATTTTTATTTAATTCTAATATAAAAGTGGAGAGATTGTACTTGAAACAGTGTTGTTTTGCTGTAGATTTTTATTTAAAAAACCTTCGATTTTTTAAATGTATTTAAACAATATTTATATTGCTTTTATGCAAGAATTTTCTTTAAAACTTATTAATTAGTAAATTTGTGTTTTTCGTTTGTCGCAAAAAAATGTTTTTAGCATCTAGGAAAGATCTAGCATTTGATTGAGGGTTTAGAGGGAGTAAATATAAATCTGACTTTTGATGAAAGATTATTTGAAAATTGGATAATTCATGAATGTTCAAGTTTCAAATAATCTTTAATCTAACCGTACCGAGTCATATTTTTAGAAAAATTACGAAATTTCATCTTTATCGTGTAGCCTTAACATCCATAGTGACATCCAAATTGCCTGACAACGGACTCGAGAAAAACATGAACGGAAAATTGCGTGGAAACCTTACAAGCCTTTAATTTTCCACGAAACCTTATGAATATCCATACGGGCCACATCCGGACCAATTTTTCCTTTATCCAAACCCACGGACGTATTATATCGGAAACTTGAAAATTAATTCCGCCACCTAATTTCCTCCACGTGAAATATGAGGGCCTATTTTACACACACATGCGTGCATCACGGAGAATTTCGTTACGTGCTGCGTCCGCCATAGGGTTGCCGAAACTACCCCCGCGCGCCCCCAACATCAATCTTCACCCCCCGGCCACCTACGATCGTATAACACAATAATATATGTCTAACTTTCGGACCGGCCCTGTAGGTAGCTGCATCTCTTTTGTGCATACGAGCGATTTATGGCATAGAGTGGGATGGACGTTAGGTGGAGGCGTCCTAAAGGGTGTAGGGTGTGTGTTGGGGCCCGCTATTGAAATTGAAGCGGGGCTTAGGCGCGGATGACGCCTGGCTGGAGAATGGATGGAAATTTCCTCAATTTAGCGTTTTCACCAACAAAAGGCGTTGTTTGATTTTTGGTTATTGTGAAACACCGCTGTGGTCATTGTTGTGTGAGACGCACAGATTGGTTTGTTGTTAACAATTCTTTGATCTAGGACTATTTTGATATTAAAGATTTTTTGTTCATTTTCTTTTATAAAGCTGTTTTTGTGTATTGTTTCATTAAATTTATTGTACAATAAAGTATGTTCTATTGTATAAAATTAAAATAGGTACCAATGTATTCGAGGCGTTTTGTTCAAATAAAAAATATTGTTTTCTTGTTACTCCTAACGGTAGTTCTGTAACTATTATTTTTGGAATATTGATAACATAATTAATTAATAATAATGAAACATTTAAGGCTTTCTTGCTCTGATCTGATGTTTCATTGATACAATACCCTAAGCTAAATAAATTTATTATTCAGAGAAAATAACAAGAAAGTAATTTAAATTAAAATAAATAAAATTATAATAATAGGTAATTGACTAATAAATGGCTTTTTTTATTGTATGTTAATTGTTTCAGAGTTTATTGTAAAATTATAATTATTTCATTCACCTACTTATTTTTCAAGTTTTTACCAACACAAAAGTAGGAGAACCTAAACCATTGTTGGCACCCAACTAGTGATTCGCGCCTTGTCAATTTATTCAGGATTTAAGAATAAGAAATTTGATATTTTGTAGCCACAATAACATTATTATATATCATTATGACTAAAACATTAAAAAATAGGAAGATTTTTAAATGTTTTCTATGAATCACTAGGATGCCAATAATTGTATCGTTTACCCTATAACGAGTAAAAGGATTTAATATTGGCTAGCTTAAAAGCCTAGCCTGTTGCCAACCCATAAACTGAAAAAACAGAACACAGTCTTTAATTGTTCTATTTAAGAATGTTCTAAATTCAAAACAATCATAATGACGGTTAATAAGGTCGTAACAGACGGGGAATCGGTACACTCAGAGACAGTGACAAACATTTCGCGCTGCCCGCGTCTCGCGTAATCTGAACGCAATTAATTAAGCTGTGCAAACTTTTACAACAGCGATTTATAATCTGCTCCCACCACAACACTGCACCGTTCGTGTGTAGCTTTCTTTAATCTAAGCTACCCTCTATTGCTTACACTTATTAAATATGGCTTAACTAAAACTATATATATTAGGTTGGGGAAAAAGTTTCTTCGCATTTTATATAAAAATTCAAAAGGTTTTTTTATAAAGTTTATTTACATTTGACTAAAGTATGTAGGTGCCATTTTGTTGGATAACTTTTTGCCATCTTGTAGGTAGGGACGTGATCCCACTGCTATAAAAATTTTGGGGCTTCTGATCAAAAAACAGAGACAAGTGGTTTTGGCAGTCCTCTCGTGATGTTAACCTGACTCTGCCTAAGGAATTCTGCAGAGACCGAAACAGGTGAAAATCTGAAGGTGCAAGGTCAGGACTATACGGCGGATGCATTAACACCTCCCAGCCAAACTCTCGTAATTTTTCTGAGTGACTAAAGATGTGTGAGGTCTAGCGTTATTATGGTGAAAAACCACTCCTTCTGTTGAATAATTCCGGCCGCTTTCTCTCAAGTTTTTGCTTTAATCTCATCAGTTGTTCGCAGTACAGTTCAGAATCGATGGTCCTGCCTGGCGGTAACAGCTCATAATGAATAATGCCCTTCCAATCCTACCATACACATAGCATCACCTTGTTGTGAGTTAATCCGGGTTTCGCCACAGTCTGTGAAGCCTGAACGCCCTTTGACCACGATCTTTTTCGCACGTTCTTGTCGTACGTGATCCACTTTTCATCACCAGTTATCAGCTTCTTCAAAAATGGTTCAGTTTCATTACGTCGTAATAAAGAATCACAAATGAGTACACGGTTCATTAGGTTTCTTTCAGTGAGCTCATGAGGCACCCAAATATCGAGCTTTTTTGTGTACCCAGCTTTTTTCAAATACGCCAAAACCGTTTTGTGGTCAAGTCCCAGTTCTCAGCTACATCGTTACTACTAATATGCCGATCTTGCTCCACTTTTTCAAAAATGGCACCAATTTTGTCCGTAACAGGGCGACCAGAGCGACGTGCATCTTTGATATCAAAATTTCCGGATTGAAAACGCTTAAACCAAATTTGCACTACTCTCACAGATACAGCATTATGTCCATAAAAATCGCTAATTTTTTTCGCGGTTTGTGTTGCGACTATATGATAGAACTGGTATGGCAATTAAAAATTTACAAAACAAATTGTAGGCACGTATATACGTAGTCTTATAAGAAATATTTTTTATGTCAATAAGAATGGTATGTGATATCTGACGGTGAGTAGTTTGAATCTAATGCTTAGAAATTTCTATGTTACGTCTAGATAACATCTGTACTAGGTACTACACAGTTTTTATTTCATGTATTTTTGATTTACATGCACACGTTATGTGTTTATATCAAATCTTGAGGTTTCTAATTAATTAAATTATAATACGAATAATTTGTTACTTTGGCTTTAGAAATAGGTAACCCGATATAATGAAATATATACATATTATATACTTTCGTTAACGAGTGAATGGAGGTACCTAGGATAATTTTTATTCCAGACAATGAAATATTTTTTAAGTTATATGAATCGAACACTTTGGTAAGAAGAAATATTGGAAGCAGCGTTTGTAGTATTCATTAATATTTTATTGGGTCTTATTGATAAAAATTGCGGTATCTCAGAAAAAGATACTGAAGACCATGCATATCCGAAGAATAAATAGGAAATAAGTACTAAGGTATTTGATTTTATTCTGTATCTTTGTTCCGTTTTAATTCTATAAATTAAACTTTGTTGCGGATGTAAAGTATTTATATATTATCTTCTACCGCTTTTATTCATACTGAGTACATTTGAACACTTATTTAAGAACCTTAAAGAAGCGTTCAAGCTTACTCTAACTCAATATGAATAAGACCGTAAAATTCTTATAATAATCGGTAGACATTGTATAGCCCTAAGGTAAGCAAGTTATACCGATAACTCTGTGGTCGTTTCCAAACACACAGACCATAGAAAATAATGGAAGATCTCTGGGTTTCAATGAGCTAGGCACAAAGGCTTAGACCACTCAACCATAAGGGCAGTAAAAATATAAACGTAGTATAATTTTAATATGGAAAAACGCAAGTTCCCGTTTGATATTGGTCAAAACTTTTCGTGGGCAAAGTTGTGCCAAAAGTTATTCTTTCGTTCTTATTAGAAGGCATAACTTTGCATTGCCCATATCAACCCTTGCGAAAACTTTTGTACTTCCCAACTACACATACAGGGCGCCGTATAACTTTATTACATCAGCAGGTAGGCACGGCGTTATCTCGAACGTCAGGCCCATACTTAAGCTGGAGGGGAACTTGAAATAGGAATAGTCGCATTAGGCCCCAAAATTACAGCGACCGTCACGGCCTAACGTGGTAAAATTGCCCGACCACCTGGGGGGTTAACCCTCGACACCCTCGCCTACTTCTAAGGATGGGTCCACATTTGATCAATGTGAGCTGGTAGTCAGCATAATCATACGATAATCAGAATAAAGAACGATATATAAGATTGGCTATGTTTAACTGTGTAGGATATATCTTTTTTTAATTTTTTTTTCTTATATGTTTACATTCATATAAATAAAACATATTCAACTATGTTACAGAAACCTCATGGGTTTATTCGTGCTGCAAAGAGTCGTGTAGAATACGTAAAAGTTATGATACATAGCGACTTTTTAAAAAAGAAAATATACATCACTGTTAATCGAAAATAAGAGCAAAGGCAAGGCGATTTTTATCATCGTTCAACTGCTTATTGTTGTATTCTGATTTGATAATAAGAAGCCGAGTTGAGATCATGCTAGTAGATATATGGTTCTAATTTAGTATCAGATCTGCACGTGTGAGCTGTATAGGGTTGATTAAAGACAAATGATATGTTATTGAATGAGAGAGATTTTTACAAGGCTTAATGTTAAACTAAGATTATACGGAAACTATAACTATCATAATTTATTTTCTTTAAAGTTCACATTTATATGTCACTCCATCATTATGGATTCAACAAGTTCAGAAGATTTCATTTCGAATGCCCAGTGGATTGCATCATGCACAATATAAAGCCGCTTATAGTAGTCGAAGTTGTCTTCTTCTATTTAAAATAATTTTAGTTTTGCACGGTTCGTGTCTAGTGTTGAAGATTGGTGAAGAATCAATTTTTAGAATAATCTTTTAAGAGTCAGATATTTGATAATAGCTGGATCCATATAACTTCATTTTCCCCTCCCCAGCCTCAGATAAATTGAAAAGTCTATAGAATGGAATGCAAAATGAAATGTCAGTTAAGATTTTGCTCACATAAACTGCACACTATCGCTTAATAACAAAAATCCCAAGAATTTGTTATTTAATGCGCATGGAGTAGGTTAATTCCTAAGACGTTAAAAAATAGCCGCTTAAGCTTGTAAGATGTAGACCCGACCTAAGGCGACTTTAGCCTGCTGAGAGTCCTTCCAGTGAACAATGAACCTTACGTTAATCAGTTTTAAGGTTTAACATCAAATGAACTATGGATCCTCTGAGTGGGTAAACGTCACTTTGACCCCACTTCGTATTTCGGGTCCGTGCGAGCGGAGGGCGCGGGGGTAAGGTGCGGGAGGGTTGTTTTAGTCATCAATAATGTTAGAAGGTAAGCTTTAGTGGAGACGCGCACGATTCGTTATGCTAAGTACTTTATATGGCCGCCTCGAACTTAATCCGCTTCTTGTGCAAATCGAGATCGCTTCAAATACAGTCTTGGATTATTTCGTTTGCTTTGGAAATGAGCTTAGGTTTAGGTTTTTAAGGCTTGGGCAAAAACGAAAACCTTATATAATCGCTTTGTCCGTGTGTCTCTTCGCCAGTCTGGTTATATCTCAACCATTTTTTTGGTAAATACTGTCCTATAAAAATATATATAATGCCCTATATAAAATTTGCCCGGAAAGTGTAGACTAGGAACTAGTAGTAGTAGTTATTTTTTATTGTTGGAGTACAGCAAACAGGTTTACGGCCCACTTGATGGGAAGCGGTTACCGTCGCCTATGGACATTTGCAAATACCAAAGGTGTCACCAACGTGCTGTCGGCCTCGAAGAAATTTAATAACACCTTTTTTAATTCCTCACATGGTAGGGCTCAGGGAAAACCTATGCTTGGGGCTCATTCCAAAGCTCTACGACGATGCGCAAGTGAAACATTATTGAGAATTGTATTTAAGTTAAGTAGTGAAATTCTTAAAAAGTGAAGCTTACAGGTGGCCGCCGTATCGCGGCCACCCCTAGTCTTGTACGTTTATATAAAACTAGTGATTGAAATAGTAGATTGTTACACGAGAGGTGAAAGTGACCTATTTAGGCATGAGATGGTTTGGCGCACGAGCGTGTTGAGGGCGCAAATAGTTCAAGTGCCTAAATAGGCGTTTTACTCGAGGTTAACACTCTGCTTTTCATTTCGAATATGAGGAAAGCAAATAAAAACTGATTAGCTAAACAAACAAGTACTTCTCTAATGAAACCCATATCTAAATCTGGTGAACTCAATTAACGTCAAATATGAAATATCAACTAAATATCTTTTAGGCGCGTTCCTCTAATAGCTCACAATAACCAAAATGCTTCTTTAGCCGTTCCACATAGCGACCGCAGTCGTTATGGTTGCCGCGAAAAAGTCACTGATGACGTCATAATTTACGATCACGCAGCGCTCACAACGACCCACGTCAAGAGGTGGGTCGATCAATCCGTTCCACTTAGTTTACGATTGTAACGCCCGCAAGCAAGTGGTACGGGAAAATTCGCGGTCGTTGTGAGTCTCATGTGGAAGGTAGCCTATGTGTGGCATTCTACTAGCCAGTAATTTTTTGTTACTGATGATAGTAAATCATCCTCAAATTTAAGTAAATTAAATAATAATTTAGTGAAAAGTAATTTATAAGTATAAAATGATGTTACAAAATTGTTGATATATTTTAATACAATTTATGAAGCGATTAACAGTGGCTATAAAAAAAGTTTAGACATGAGTTCGCATAGTTTTCTAGATATTTTAACAGCAGGGAGAATCGTTTCCCAGGGACAAAAAGTACTATTTTCATCCCTGTGATTGGGCAATTTCGAGCGTACTTTGAGAATATGAGAAATAAAAATATTTTTTCAGTATACATAGTCGTGTGGGGTAGTTGTTAGTCAGATCGTAAAAGACAATAATGTTTCTGACTTATTTTTTTAATGCAGTTAATTGACGGTGTTATGTTAGCCCCCAAAGTCATGAAAATTGCGTCCCCCTCCCCTCTTATTTTTAAATTATGAATTTCTATGATATGAAGGAAAATTACAGCGCACACCTTAGAAACTGCTTTAAAGAATAATTAATTTTAACAATATCTGTTGAGTAGTTTCTTGAGATATAGGTAAAGTGTTTCGATTGTATGTTTGTTCTTGGTTCCGTATTCAATCAAATATAGATAACAGCTGGCTTTATCATTTCTACGGAACTCGTTGTTGTGCGTGAATTGTCAAGCGCTTAATCAAATTATTTATCGAACAAAATGGAACTTATTGTACCTAGTTTTTAAGAACGTACTTTTAATTTTTGGTGAACATGAGCATGTTTTCATTCATTCATTCACATCTTTAAATATAACAATGAAAGATATACACAATACACACAGTGCACCTACCTATTTCTGAGACATAGTTTTGATGTTATTGTTACCTTCCCAGCTGGAAGGCTGAAGTTATGCAGTTGTTCAAGTTATTTAAAATTAATAAATTAGGATGGGCAGCTTTGAATAGTCAGCAGGTATATAAACATAATATGTAGGTAGCTATTTGTTGGCAATAGCAATGCCAAAATTGAAGTCAAAATTCAAATAACCCAACAGTTTTCCTTCAGATGATCCCCTGTAGACGAGGGTTCCATGCCCGGGCGGCTTATCAATCACCGTTGATGGAAAGCCACTAGACCGTGGGGACGGTGTGGAGGGGATTTGTACCTACCCAGCCATTGTGATGCGTTTTACGTGGGAATCTCATTACAGTAAGATCCACGATACACTATTTTATTTATAGCCTCAGAGATGAGTAATGAATGGAATCTTCTTCATATATAAATTCATATTACATTAATGCATAGCCTTATTTTTATTATTAGACGCTTTTTAAATCTATCAACCTAATAGATGTTTTTAATAGCATTTGGAAATTATTGTTAATTTAGATATGACTAAGTATCTTTAAAAAGTAGTTAAAAATCTGAAAAATTAAACATTTGTTATGAAATAATTCGAAATCGAAGGTGTCGATATGTTAACAAACATACTACTAAGAGTTCTGTTTGCGATACCATATTGTTTTCTGTACACCTATGTTAATGGTTTTGAATAAATTCTTTAGTTCTTTAAAAACATATTTTTTTAAGTATTTACACCATTTAAAAAATATAGGTACATATAAAAATTGACTATATACTTTTCTTTCATTTTAAGAATTATATTCTATGACTTGCAACTTATTATTCTGTTCTGAATGTGATGTGAAAAATCGATTTCGTAGCATGTACGGATTGTCTAAAACGCCATCTACAGGTTTTTCCAAAACATTTCCTTAGAATAAACGATTTTACACTACTCGACAATAGATGTCGTAAGTATCCTGTTAGAAATTTTATTGATAAATCTGATTTAAAATGTAGACATAGGTAAATTAGTCTTGTTGTTTAATATTAGTAAGAGAGTCCCTCCCTTAAGAGAGCAGCAGCGCATTTGTAGCACCTTTGGTGTTGCAAATGTTCATAGGCGATGTTAACCGCTTTCCATCAGGTGGGCCGTCTGCCTGTCTGCTGAAATTGATATTAAAAAAAATAGAAAATTTATATTATAACTTATTTAGCACCGGGCTGTGTGGCTAAAATGTAGAGAAGCTTATGTCTAGTAGTAGAATGGGTTGGCTGACAACGAACTCTAGGGTAAATGCTTTTTTCATTTATAAACCAATAAGACAATGGTCATTCAGCCCCCACCAGCGACCTTACGCAGGTTCTTCGTTCGCTGTCGGCTCCATTAGCCATCAGTCCTGCGACCAACGGTCAGTGTCACGCTACATTTAGATTAAATTTGTCAAGGGGCCTCTACGTGTTGGCCTTCCCATGGCTCCACGCAAGCCCTCCAAAAGTCCGGGTCATTTCATGGCCCGTGGTCTGCAGAGACATACATGTATAATAATAATATGCCATCCTGAAGGATGGCACCTTAGACATCTGTAGTGCATGTCATCGCCCAGGTGAATCCCTCAAGCATATTGTTTCCGGCTGTTCACATCTTTCTAACGGCGAGTACTTGCACAGACATAACCTCGTAGCCAGGATTATCCACCAGCAACTTGCCCTTCGATACGGTCTTGTGGAAACAGAGGTACCTTATTATCAGTACTTGCCGGAGCCAGTTCTTGAAAACAGTCGTGCCATGTTCTACTGGGATCGATCAGTTATCACGGACAGGACTATTGTAGCCAATAAGCCTGATATTGTGATAATAGATCGATCTGCACGACGAGCAATACTCGTTGACATCAGTATCCCGCATGACGATAACCTCGTGAAGAAAGAAAAAGAAAAACTAAGTAAATACTTAGATCTTGCTCACGAGGTTACCGCTATGTGGCGTCTGGAGTCAACGAGCATTGTGCCGATAGTTGTCACCATCAATGGTCTTATAGCGAAAAGCCTCGACCGTCATCTAGATAGACTTTTTCTAGGAAGCTGGGTGAAGGGCCAGATACAGAAGGCAGCACTCTTGGACACGGCACGAATTGTGAGGAGGTTCCTGTCTCTGGAGCCCTAATCACCGGTAGTTTGGACCCCAGGCCCCGCTGGCGGTGAGCTACAAGATTTTATATTTTTTTATTGAATATGTGTTTATTTTTGATGTATTTTTGTAAAAGAATAATTCTATCTATTTTTTTATAAAAAAATGTATTTATATATTTTTTTTAAAAATGTAAAATTTTTGAGAATAAATGAATACACAATAATAATAATACTTTAAAAAAGAGCAGATTCTCAATTATTATTCGAATATGTTATTTTTGTATGTTCGTTACTCGATTTCTCCGTCAATTGTGAACCGATTTTCATTTTTTTTCTATTAATCGAAAGGTTATACTCTCGAAATGGTTCCATTGTCACCATGTCAGGATCTGACTAGTGGATTCCAAGGAATTAAAGAATCTCACGAAAATTGTTAACCAACTTCTTCGTAACATGATATCTCCGTCAAATGTGGATCGATTTTGAATTTTTTTCTTTATTCCTAAGTGTGTATGCTCCCAAAGCGGTTCCTTGGTCACCAAGTCAGGATTTGATGAGTAAATCCCAGATAAATCGAGAGTAACCCTTATTTAAAAACGCCGAGTGGTTACATTTTACCAAAAAAGGCTTGTGTACGCCTGCTAGTACAATTTATAAAGGCGCTTAATTTTTTTTGTAATCATGTTACGCGATTTCTCCGTCAATTGTGGAC
This sequence comes from Dendrolimus houi, assembly GCA_039645545.1. NCBI lineage: Eukaryota > Metazoa > Arthropoda > Insecta > Lepidoptera > Lasiocampidae > Dendrolimus > Dendrolimus houi. Next base: position 16,313,646 of record CM077132.1, read on the forward strand.
CGATTTTCAATATGTTCTTTTAACTCGCGTGGTGATCCCATAGTCACCAAGTCAGGATCGAATTTGTGGATCACAAGAGAATCGAGAGCAATCCTTGTTGAAGAGCATATACACTGAAAAGTGAGAAGGTAAATTTGTATACGCGTGTCAGTTGTACAATTTCTACAGGTATTTAACATATTATTTCTAAAGCTATTGAAGCATTAAAAAGTAGAATTTTGCTATTTCAATATCTAGGCGTTGCGAAGGTATCCCCTGAACCCTATTAAAATAAAATATCTGTTTAATTTGAAGGCTTTGAAGCGTTATTTGAAATTGATAATCAATTTCATTTAATGTCAATACTACCAATATATACATATTGGTAGTATTGATATTAATTAGTTATGCCATACTATGTCTTATTAGAATTCCAAATTATATATATTATTATGTAGGTGCGTACATGTTTTCAAACTACAATACGATAATTTCAAATAACGCTTCAAAGCCTTCAAATTAAACAGATATTAGGGTTCAGGGGAGTACGTTTAATCGTGCCCGTAACCATCCAAGACGAGAGGGTTCCGTTGGTTTATGACGCAGTTAAACTTGGGCAGTTATCGCACGTAGCAGGTAACTAATGTACGGGTGGTTAACTCCAGAGAACGGGAACAGCTTGCCTCTATTGCTATAAGTTAATGTTGACACGAGGTTTCTAAGTAGGTAAGGAAACTAAAGCTATGTATTCGGCCTTGCTCGTGTATGGTTTATCCATATGCAGCGGAAACTATTAGGAAATGGAGATATGGCCCAGCTCATGGAAACTGGTTACCGTCGCCTATAATCGTTTGCAACACCAATGGCGAAGCCAATGTATTGCCAGCCTTTAAGACGGGGTAAAGAGAATCGAGGATGATTCTTGATTCTTTATTGTACACAAAAAGTTATATACAAAATTATAAAATAGTGGTGATATACAAGGGCGTGCTTAACCCTAAAAAGTTTTCTTCCAGCAAACCTATGAGTCTAGCGAGAAGGGGAGAAACAAAAGGCAGGGTTGTGTACACTAAAATATTTTTTATGACTTAACTATATAATATAAACATATTTTAAACAATTTAACTATAGACTTAGAATATATACTACAGAAAATACATACACATATATAAGATACATACATATAAGACACATAAATACAAATAAAATATAAATATAATTTAAGACAGTAATGCTCTTTGACATTATTTTTTATAGCTGCTTTCCGATGAACTGTCTCGAATGGTATGTGGAAGGGCGTCCCATAGTTTAACTGCGTGGACGGAGAAAGAACCACTATAACATGCCAATGAATGTGATGAATATTTCTTAACTTTAATTTCAAATTGATTTAAAATAAATGTTTTGAACGATTAGTGACGCCATTTATAACCGGATCCTGTATCACGTTAATCGTTCATTTGCCTTACTACAGGTTAATATTTGACATAAGCTTCTTCATGCAAGTAATACCAAATTTCCATCCGCCCGATCATGACATACGCGAGTGTGGTATTCGGCCATGCCAAGCCTTCCCTTTTAAAGAAACTGCAAATCGTTCCGAATAAATTCATGCGCAGAGCCGTCGGTGCTCCTCTCTATATGCGTAACGTCGACATCCACCGCGATCTGGAGCTTCCCTCCATCAAAAACTACATTACGTCGCTCTCGCGTAAGTATTTCGATCTAGCGCCGCACCATCGAAATCCCCTCGTCGTGTCCGCGTCCGATTATAAGCCCCGACGAAAGGCTCTCGTGCGACGACCGCGTAACATCCTCACGGACAAGGTCGACGGTATCACAAAACGGCTGGCTCGGATCAGCCCGCCCACGGTTAGAACGGCAGGCTGGCAGGCACCGACAGATAGACACAGACGGCGGCGTCGACGCCGCCAATCACGATCTCTCCACGTCCCCGCGAGGGACGCCAGGAGACACAGCCCCCCCATAGGATAGACTAGGCGTGTTGCTGGGAAGTTTCTTTCGCCGTTTCTTCTCTCCCAACCATAACACGTTGCGAAACGGCAGTAAGATAGTATAGGCCACCGCGAACCGCCGATCCCGGTCCGCCGGGATCCTTCCTCTCGGGCTTTATATTACCCGTCGCCCGCTCTCAATTAGTGCATTGTGTCGCCCTATGGTGGTCATCATTAGATTCATCCCCCTCTCATGGCAACAGTCCAGCCGAGGTGAAACTCCCTAGGGAGCCCCCTCGAGCGAGTTGCCCCCCGGGCTCGAGCGCCTTCGCTTCGCAAAGGCACTCGCCCCGAAAACCCCGGTAAAGTTGTGAGGTCTTCGGACCAACAACATAAAGTCAAGTCCAATAATAAATAAACCAAATTTCCACCGATGCTTAGGCAAGTTGATGTAAGTAATAGTAAGACGTAGGAACCGGCCAATAGTCGTCAAATTTTTCCAAAATAGCTTCAGATCTGAGACGGCCGGTCGGTCGGTCTGCGCCCGGTCGGCCGTCCAAAATATCGCTGGAAAAACAGTGGAGGCTGACCTGTGCGAGCTTCGGGCCGATAATAATTGGCAAGAAACTGCGCAGCACAGGGAAAAATGACGCGTTCTCGTTCCGGAAGCCAAGACTCAATTTGGGTTTTGAGCCAACAGAGTAATAGTAGTTTTCAGATTACTTTTTTAGTTCAAACCTTTGACTTAGTACAAACTTAAGAACTTAGTTACATAGAGTACATATACAGCCCACTATAATATACGTGTATAGGTAAGTTCATGTATCTAGTCACATTGAAAACCTCAAACCACGGCTTTACATACGTACATTAAGGCATCGAGAGTACAAATAAACAGACGTCCCAGCAAGCGATCGCATATGTCACCCACAAGACAAATAGGCACTCCCCAGCCCCTCCAAGCCCTCTCCCGGCCATTCCAGCGCTGACAGTTGGCATTCACCTGCGGGGCACAAAGCAACTTTAGGGATGGCATCACAACAACACTATTTGATACAAACAGAGCAAAATATGATAATACTTGACCTCCTGTGGAGAGCACGATGACTGAATAAATAAATGGTGACATGGAGTATTTCGTATTTTTTATTATTATAATAATATTTATTTAATAAAGACACATTAAATACAAAGGAATTGAAAAAAGAAAGAAGAAAAATACAATTGAACATTGACACAGGTCAAATTATAAAAAAGCAAACTTCTAAAAGGATTTGTTTGCAATACCTCAATATACATTCCTTTCTAATCTTAAATCAAAATCATCATTATCCTAGCGTTAAATTTCGGTTGTGTTCAGTGCGTCCCTTCGGAACATGGGGTCCGCTTTCTTATTCTTTCTTCTCCACTTCTTGCTGTCGTCAACATCACTTAGTGTGAATTCATCAGCTTGCATGTCGTCCTTCTCGACGTTAAACTGAAATCAAAATATTGGCGTATGGAACGGCATACCAGCCTACTTTATTTAAGGCAGATTAGCAGGTTTTACATATTGGTTTTGTGGACGTGCCGGTTTTATTACGATGTTTTCCTTCACCACCAATAGATAGTAATGGCAACAAATACCTTAGGTATTAGATGAGAAAAACTGTCAAAGCAATCCACACTAACAGGCCCGGATTCGAATCCACATCATTGGAGATATGCAGATGTATTAGAAGCCAACGCGACTTCATTACATACCTACTTATAATCGTCATAGAGAAGTAAATCCATAATTTTATTATTAGCTGTACTGTTAGCTATACTATTTTAAAACGTAGCTACTGACATCGTTTTTTCAATGTTTTATGTATTAATTGTCTTGCTAGACGTCTGATAATGTATTGTGTTTGCCAAAACATGCAAAAACAGTATCAAAATATGTTATAGCAATATAGTCAATATTATATTTCTATTGAATTTCTAGCAATTGCTGGCAACCCTATACAACTACAGTAAATTTTGGCGAAACGTCTTTGGTGCTGTGTATTTAAGCTTAAATTGAGTACTACTTGGAGTTTAGGCAATAAAATACACGGTTTGGTAGGCTTTGTTAAGATTTACTATTTATTTGAAATAGGACAATTGAGCTATATGCTACACGGACTATAACCTTCCGAGTCCTTGAATCCTTTTAAATAAACAATAATACTTTTAAAATAAAATACACATGTTAAAACAAACTCTAAAATTATTATCATATACAAGTGCACATGTTAAAATACCACACTATTTTTAATTTTTTAGCAAAAAAGAAACCAACTACAAGAGTAACTAAAAGCAACAGTGACTATTTTCTACAACATCTTGAAGTTGGTGCAAAGTCAAACATCTGTCTGATTTTAATGAATTTTTTGCTATATCTTCGGAATCCAAATTCCAACTGCGATAAAATTTATATGGGACCATTTTGAAGCTTTATTAAATTCAAAGCAAAAAGAATCACCAAAAACAAAAGAAACAAAAAGTTAAATATATATATATATATATATATATATATATATATATATATATATATATGTGATAAAAAAGATTTACGCTGCGAATTGAGAACCACATCCGTTTTTTGAAGTCGGTTAAAAATATAATGATACACATAAATCGTTTTAATAACTATTTAAACAATAATTAATTCGCTATTGACTCGTTTAAGTTTTGACGTTATTTTATTATTGTAGTAATAATAAAAAGTGTCTAGTTTATTTGATTTGGTGCAATGCCTTTAGGGCATGTTTTAATTTGTTCTTTATATTGGACAATCGGCCGTAGATACAATAATTATACAACTCGGAAATAAAAATGGTAGTCTCAGGAGAATAATAATATTAATTTGAAAAACCACGATTTCGAGGAACTTTTTTTATTACATTTCAAAGTAACATTTAATTTTATTTAGAGATTGTTTTTATAATATGTAACATGTGAAGCTTTCCCATAGTTCCGGATAAAAATATTTCATACTTCCCCGTTATCAATAATACCGAATTTGTGATATTAAGTTCATTTCTGAGGGCTTAAAGAAGAAATAAAAAAAACCGTAGTGAAAGATACAGTCGCTTTCACTAGTATTCTTTGCTAATATCTATCTACCTATCTATCATCCGTGCAGGAACGGAGAAAGAATACAATTTCCTGCGGCCGGGCGGCCTGTCGTAGGAGGCGACAAAACAACCCACAGCCATGTGGTAGGGCATTTGCCCGACTGGATGGCTACCACCCCTGGTCTAAAGTATGTCGCCATAACAACCTTGAGTTGTGTTCCGGCATTAGTGACTAGGTTCCAGTCTCCCTTAAGAGAGCAGTAGCGCATGTGTGGCACCTTTGGTGTTGCAAATATCCATAGGCGATGGTAACCGCTTTCCATCAAGTGGGCCGTCTGCCTGTCTGCTGAACTCCTACAATAAAAAATACCTTATATATAATTATCTGATAGTCTGTCTATGAACGATCGATTAGTCTTGAGTTTAGACAGTCAAAAGTATGAAAAGATGTAATAAAAAATACTCGGTAGTCTAGATAAAATGTAGAATATCAAAATCTCTATACGCAGTTCTATGGGCGAACAGACTTAAAAGGGATAATCCGGATAGCCGGTGTAAATCCCCTAGCTACCCCTCCGGATATCCGACAAACGTACTTCCATAATGTATGAAATAGGTAGATGACTTTAGCGTTGGTCTAGTGTAATATCGTTAGATAACTACAATTATTCTACAATAAGACATTTAGATGTCTTTGTACTGTATAGCATCGAAGAAGAATACTACAAATACTACAATTGTCCAGTAAAAGCTTAACTCTGAAAGGGCCCGCCCACATCTCAAAACCTGGGTACAAAGCCTTTATGACATTATTGAACAATAATTCCTACAAGATTGTACTAGCAGATGACCCCGTTTGAAATGCCCGCCTTTTTTAGGGTTCCGTAGACATCCACGACCAACTATCAAGCAGTGAATATCACAAACATTTTTCTCGAAAACTACTGAGCTTATGTGAATGAAAATTGACAAGAACGTGTAGTCCATGCATTGGCGACCTGCGCAAGGTCCCCGGTAGGCGATGGATGAGGAAATCAGAGGATAGGGATGAGTGGTGCCGACTTGGGAAGGCCTACGTCCAGCAGTGGACTGTGATTGGCTGACGACGATGACCCTCCACTAGAGTGCTACAAAGTTATGTAGTAATTTTGTGAATAAACAGAAAATTAGGGGTAGCCGCTATATATACAACTAAGGGTTCATATTTTTTTCAACCTATTTTGACGTGTCGGGTATATATAGTCAGATATTAAATGCGGCCCTAGGCCCGGGCCTCGCCACTGTGTTGGAGATCTCTTCTTGATCACACTAGAACTAACTTGTAACTAGGCTGTGTAAGCGAAGTTTTTCTACTTACTTGGCGTTGTAAATATTAATACAGGTTTGCTGGTGTGCTCATTAATTGCTACATACATACAACTTATATACTTATCATGTACGCTGATACCGTGGTGTTTATTAAAGTTACAATCTCTGGGCGTAAGTGACGTCACAGCAGATTTGGGTCACTGATCTAGGTGTAAAGAACAACTACAAGTAAACAGAATATACATAATATGAACAATTTAATAATACCTCTATTTGTATCTCCTGTACAATCACCATACCACCCGCGCATATCCGATTCTTAACCCAATTTCTCCAGCATTTCAACATCAAAGCGCATGTTTTTACCCATTCTCCCCCTAATTAGACCGCAGGCGAATCCCCAAAGTTCCTTCATCAAGATCCGCCTCGCGTTAGTTGAGCCTTAGTTTAATGTATGCACATTATCTAAGCAAGTTCGTTCGCGCCCACCCCAACCTCCCCTTAGTTACGTGCGCTCAATTTACTGTACTTGATGTACGTATGTTTCTATATAGAAAACTATTAGAAGAGAATTATGATTTTGATCAAAGTTTAGATGTAGTTAAGATAACACAAGCAGTAACTGAATAAATACAGATGAATAAAGTTTTAAAGTAGTCTTGTTTCTTCCTGTTTTTAGAGTTACGCAAGTTACGCATTTTGGCAAATGCCGAACTTTAGTAAAACCCTCATGTCCGGATGCCAGTCTTTTAGTCTATCTATGTCAGCTATTCTCACAGCCATTTTTAAAAAAATACTTTGTCTAGATGGATAAAAGTTGGTAATAAGGTGTATTTTACGTCCGGTTACACACTGAAATATTAAAATAAAAAAACGTGTGCATCTCGGGACGCCCGACAGAAGTGATAACTTAAACTGATCTAAGTTGAACTATTTAATATTCTGTCCGAAATACGGCTAGCGCTGTGGGTTAGAGTGAGAGAGGAGGAACCTGCCTATCGCTGCCGTATGCGTGAGAGAAAGGGAAGCCAGACAGACTGGCGCAGTAACGCGTTACGTAACGAAGCGGTTACCCCCCCATAAGAAGTTGTCACTTCAAAAGTATTTCCAAATAAAAACAATATTTCTTACTAACTATTTTGGTTAGCAACTTTGGTGTTACAAATGTCTGTAGGCGATGGCAACTACTTTTCATTCGGGGGACCGTCTGCCTATCTGCTGAACTCATGCAATAAAAAAAGATAATGTGACGTTTGTTTCGAAAGCCGTAATATTTCTTAGGTGTAAACTTAAAATTGGCCGTAGTCCATCACTCCGCAACCACGTTTTTATTAAACTCGTGCTGGATTATTAATTTTTGGTTACAACATAACTGTTTTTTTTTATTGATGATGATTTTATTTAGGAGTTCAGCAGACTGGCAGACGGCCCACCTGATGGAAAGTGGTTACCATCGCCTATGGGCATTTGTAACACCAAAGATGCTAGCAATGTGCTGCCGCTCTCTAATAAGAGACTGGAACCTGGCCACTAATGCCGGAGCGCAATTCATGGTTGTTATGGAGGCGTACTCTAGACCAGGGATGGTAGCCATCCAGACGGTCAAATTTTACCACCTGGTTAATTTTAATAATTAGTGCTTATTATTGTTATCAATGAGGCTCTTGAATTTTACTCCTTCCACTGAAACCATTTTATTTCTTCAATTTTTACCAAAACAGTATTATAAAATATCTTTATAAAAGAGATAAATAATAAGGTTTTATTATATTTTTAAATACTACCATATTTTATTCAAAATATAACAATATTGCATCTAAAAAACGCCCGCGTCTATGGAATCCCCGCTATCGACCGAAAAATCAATACAGAATAATCCTTAAGGAATTTGGCGTTTGCTGCAAGCCTTAAAATAAAAGTGGTCGCCAAGAATGATGCGCTCTGGAGATTCATCCATTTACGTTGCGAGTTCACCGATATGTCCATTTTAAATGTTATTTTTGATAAAATTATAAAAGTTTCTTTTTATCAGTTGTATAAGAAGTATACGTTATTAAAATCTAATTTGAAATCGTTCTAGAACAATCAATTTGGAAATTCAAGCTAACTTGGTAGCACACGCGGTTAACTGCGCTATTAGAATTCACTTTGCGCATGTCGAAGTGTCAATTATTTAAACCGATAGAGATTTGAATTATTACTCAACACCATTTCGGGTCGGCATTGTTGACAGTGGAAATTTGGTTTAATGGATTAAATTCTGCGACGGAAATTACTTGTACTTATGTACACTTAGTGAGGGTATTGAAAGTTTAAACGTACTTATTCATATCGAGTTTATAGTAAGTGTGTAGGCTTCTTTAAGATTCTTAAAGAGGAACCTTACTCTAACTCAATACGAATAAAAACGGCAGAGGTTATGGAATGTACCTGATTTAATAATCTGTGCTGTCTTTATTTAAATATTTTTTCTCTGCTATGTATTCAGTTTTGCAAATTCCAATTAATCATTGTTAATTTTACTTATGTCTCTAATGGATAACCGTATCTTCTATCGTTAAATTAACATGATGCTAAAAAAATGTTTGTTTCGCTTCAGGAACGCAGTCACTATGAGGTAGGCAAGTTGCGCTTATTTTAACTAAAACGAATAATTCAAAGGTGAATTCACTAATATCAGATTAGAAAAAATTAGAAAAGATCGTTTTTGAGATTTATGCTACCATGAATCAAACCCGGGGCCTCTGTGATTAGTGACTCGATTGTCTCGTTAGTAGTTATTAATAAAATAAATCTTTTAAATTTCCATTTTCTTGATCATAATAAATATGTAAATGCATAACATTTTACATTATAATCCAACTGCTCCATCTGGGATAATGTTATTGATCGTTTCACGCAGATGTAGCAATGGGTTTAATGCGTCATTTGTGATTTTTTTATTGCAGGAGTTCAGTAGACAGGCAGGCGGCCCACTTGATGGAAAGCGGTTACCATCGCCTATGGACATTTGCAACACCAAAGGTGCTATAAATGCGTTGCTGCTCTCTTAAGAGAGACTGGAACCTAGTCATTAATGCCGGAACACAACTCAAGGTTGTTTTAGCGACATACTTTAGACCAGGAGTGGTAGCCAACCAGTCGGGCAAATGCCCTACCACCTGGCACTTGTGATGAGATATAGTTATAAATTGATAATGACGTTGAATAATGTCAGATAACTTATGTATATACACTAATCTAGCTATTTGGTAACGCCGTTATTTTTTACGCTAGAAATAAGACGCATCCAAATGCGTGACCAATCAGAGTCAATAACTTTAACATTATCCCAGATAGGATCCGAGCACGATAGTCCTATTTTTTATACCTGTTTCCCCTGTCAGCATTGTGAACAGTTTTAAAACTGTAGCTATGCTGAACTACCGAACATGTCCAATATTTGTCAAAAATAAAAATATCGAATTGTTTTAGTAATAGTCATATGTTTAGGTACTCACAGGGGCGTAGCTACTGCTGTATCAGCCGTATCCATGATATAGGGCCCCCAGGCTACAGCGGCCTCGAAAGTGTATAACCAAAAATTCCTAAAATGTTGTCCACAATCTTTTATAGATTAATAACATTTTTGAGAATAACTGCTGGGCCAACAGGAAAGACTATCTAACTTGTCATTATTGTCTATAGAGGCAGATCTAGAAAAACTGAAATCGGCCTCAGCTATGGATGATTCGATAAATGAGCTTGCCGAAAAAAAGGCGAGAAAAGTGTAACTTCGATTTGAATAGTTTGTCTAACTTAGTTCCTAGGAGCATTAAGTATAAGTAATAACTCATATTCAATATATAATTATTTTAATTTAATTGGAACATTTTTTGTTTATTTTATAATAAACTTTAGCCTTCCTTTCCTTTCCTACACATCTTGATATAGGGCCCGTCTAAAGCAAGCTACGCCACTGGGTACTCAAGACCAAAATTACAGGTAACTACTTCTGAAACTATTGAGATTAAAGGGCTTTCTGTAATTTCCAATTCCTTTGATCGTGGCATTAGTAGTAAGGGACGTACTGTGTATGTGTGAACTTATTTGGTAGTATATGTTTGGCAATTAAATCTTGTTTAAATAACATTGGCGCACAAAAAAAAGTGGTCTGTACTCTTACCAGACCCATCTGTTATTATATATTTCGATGCGCTGAATCCGAATCTAGCGTCAGTTTGGTCTATATACCTTCAAAATTTTAAAGGTGTATCTAAATCCGCGTTGAATCCGAATCTAGCGTCAGTTTGGTCTATATACCCTCAAAATTTTGAAGGTGTATCCGAATCCGCGCTGAATCCGTATCTGGGGTCAGTTTGGTCTATATACCCTTAAAGTTTTGAAGGTGTATCTGAATTCGCGCTGAATCCGAATCTAGCGTCAGTTTGGTCTATATACCCTCAAAATTTTGAAGGTGTATCCGAATCCGCGTGCCACTGTTAGGTTCGGGCCGCCGTATATTTTAGGGTAACAGATATCTGCCACGCTTGTCAAGGCGGCTTGGTGAGTTTTACACATCGGTCACCTCGACGTGCAAGTTTTATCACAGTTTTTTTCATTCACTGTCAGCTTTTGGTAATTGTAACAATATGCACATAATAGGTAAGAAAACTGCATAATTTTCGAAACCGCATCATTTGAGACGCGAAAGCGTTAATCACTAAGCTACCATGGTTTTAAGTATTTATTAAGAAATCCACTCTATTTTTAGTATTCCAAAATGCAAATAAATTGAAAATGAGAGGTAGAAAACACTTCATTATTCGCTGTAAATTAACACATTACCTATGACTGAACCCGCGATTTAGAAATGAAAGAGAAACATAAATACAGTGCATTAAAATCATAAACAAAATAAAGCCGAATCCTTATAACTCCCCCACCCACATACTAATTAATATTAAAGATGTTGAATAACAACAAACAACAGACGAAAATACTGTTATGATGATATTATAATTCCTTCCATTTCAACCAAAATGAAATCCCAGAAAAACGTCAAAAAATTATCTTTACGTCAATATATTAAATACGGATTATTATAATTGATCCCTTATCAATGTTAGGTGTCAATGCCACTCAAGATAATTTAATTTATTTACTCAAGCTTAGTTTCACATACGGCTTATGTGGCTACATATTTACCTTGAGGTTCGGAGACAAGTCCACGAGGGAATACATAATGTAAGGATAACAAAGCCGCCTATATACCTACCTATTGCTCGCCAAATTGTAATGCTTTATGGTGCAAGTTAAAAACGACTGGTATGCTAAATTCTAAAATAACAATTGGGAAAATCTAAACAAAAAGTATGATGGTTTGTTGTTTTGTATTCTTTAATAAAAATAGCACGTAGTATTGTGAATACAATATACTCCGTACATTAGCCGGTTGGCTGAATAAATTGGCAATTTAAAGAGACATCATCGAGTAAATATTTGGACGGTTCATTTGAAATTTTAGATGGTTTTACAGTATTTAAATACCTTATTGTTTTAATTATCTCCACATATAAAAGCATAATAAAAAATATATTGAAACTAAATTTGTGTAGATCTACCCAATCCGGTGTTCTGTATTTACAATTTACCGAAAAACAAACTTATAAGTGACACAATGACACTCCCATGTAATCTTTGTGTCTTTTGGTTAAAAGGAATTGTTAATTGCAACCACAAAAAAAATCACAACTACCTGCAATTTTAATGTTTGAACTTTCTATGTTGTTGTAACACATTTTTATTTAATTATTAATGTTTCTCATAGATAGTTTAAATGAATCATAAAAATTCTTTTATGAGAAATAAAGTTCTTTGATCCGATTTTGTGTATATTCTGATGTTGTATCGAGCTCAGAAACCTAAAAGACCTTCTGCAAGTCTGTTCAATAATCTAATTTGTTATTGTCAGTGCATTACCCGGGAAAGGAATGCAAGATTGTAAGCTTCCAAAAAGGAATATTTGTTGTTCCGGTAAACTCAAACGGTAATGGTCAATAAATAGTAAAAAACAAGCAATATTTTTAGTTGTAAGTACGACATGGATAATTATAAATAAACTGGAATTAAAATAATGATAAGGTGAAGTGGTTAAAAACGAAAGACTTATCAAGGAAACGATTTATACGAACAGCTTCTGGTAGATATGACGAAGCATTATCACCTCGATATTCCCTTCAATAGCTTCTATTGTTTAACATGTTCTCTGGATATCAATTGTACCATTTTTTTTAAGGCGTGGGAAATGCATTTCGCACATACCTGGTCCTTTGCTAGGGATTAGACCGTTGTTGATCATGGAGGCTTTCCACTGAGGCAATCCAAACAATAATCAACCGGCTTGTGGGGAGACTCGACTAATCAATACCCCACTAAAACCACCCTCCTCCCATGTGCCCCGCGCTTATGGCAGGAAAGGCGTGAGATACAGAACGTAGTTACGCCCACACCGATCCTAGCGCACAAGTGCTTGAGAATGCCCCGGGAGAGGCAAACTCACTTCGTCAACAGGGGTGAAGACTCCTCTGCTCCCTAGATGCTAGAGGGCCCCTGCAGCGGTTTTTCAGGGAGAGAGGTCATGCGCATACCTGCGCCTCCGGGCTCCCGACTGACATCGGCGCCAGCGAGACGCATGCGCACTACCATCTCTCTCCCTATCTCGTTCCGCGGCCTCCTTATGAGACACTACCGTCTCGCAGAAATTCGTATGTACCATACGTTAACATCGGGTGGGTAAGCAACAAAGGAGGAATGTGAGCAGAGCCAACCACCCACAAACAAACAGCCATGCCATTTCGCATTCCGTCCACTGCCACCTTATACATCACATGCCGAATTGAACACAATGTTGGCAGCTCTTGATATATAAGAGACATACATATTGTAGTAGGTTTTAATTCATATTATGCTCTGAGAGGTAACTAATTAAATCGTAACACTTTATTGTGAGAAATATCCGAGATAACTGGCCCCTGCGAGCCGGACTCGCGCAGGAATGCTTCCCCTATAATGGAGATATAAAGTCGCATTCAAGCCATCTTTACATTTGAAAATTGCAAAAATAGCCCCATTATTTGATACCTTACGTGGTGATATTTTTCAAATTTTAAAATTTCCTATTTATACACGCCACTTTTTCTGATTAACTCATGGTACTGTTTTATAACTACACTTGAGAGTTACATTACGTGTCCAAAATAATTTTCTGGTACAATAGTCGACTCTCACGATAGGCCACCTGGCGGCAGGAATTAGTATTCTTTTCCGTCTCTACACTGATTGTATATATTTTGACGATTGAGAATAATGCTTTACAAAAGTTACATAATACATAGTTATTCTTTTAATTATGGTTCCTTTCTAATGATTTTCAAATGTTAGGCGCTCGTTTTTTTTTTGAAGTTTCAGTTGGTTTAGTAAAGCACTAACATTTTCTAATCCCAAACCTAGCGAATGCAGAGTAACTAGCTCAGCGAAATGAGACTCACACGCTTCCAGCGTCCAATTTATCAAGATCTATTTTAACGAAGATCGAAAGAGAATAGACGGCGCAAGTTCGTCTTGAAAATCTCTATTACACCTTCTCCAATTACAAATTATTGGCGAGTGGGCACCCACGTATGTCGTCAGTATGCCCCTGATCGACATAATGTTGGGTTTACTTTCTCGCGATGCCCAATTCCCTCGCCACTTTCTTGCTTGTTGCCGTGAAAATGAACATAATGTAAACTGCGCATAAGATAGTAAAAAACTTAGGTGATTATATGTCTATTAATATATGTATAATAATGTAATAATTATGCAGCTTTGGAGCAACAAAAATGTTGCGTTTTTGTTTATTGTTTGTTTGTAAATGATTATTTTATCATACAAATTCAAATATATGAAGCTAATAAATAGAAGGTATTATCTTTCTTAATAAAGGCGAAATATTAAATCTATAAATGTGACGTTAATTTAAAAAAAAATTAACCACACTCCCATGGAAGATGGGACGTCCCTTAGTAGGGGACGCAACTTGTGTTGATACTTTGGCGGCTTCCCATCTCACAGTCACAGCCGTGACAGCCGGGGCTGCTGCCGCACACCAAGAGGCCCTGAAACGCCGCAAATACGTGTCCATTGGTAATGGGTACATATTTGTGGCTTTCGGGGTTGAAACCCTGGGGCCATGGGGGCCTGGAGCTCATCACCTCTATCGAGACCTCTCAACGCGTCTAATTGAGGTCTCGCGTGACCAAAAGGCTGGCTTGCACCTAGGACATCGCTTATGCGTTGCCATCCAACGTGGAAATGCGGCCAGCATTTTGGGCACGCTCCCCGCCGACAGCGACCTGCAGTCTATTTTTTGCTTATAGATTGTTATTTTGTATGTATAGTTATATTTATAGAATAATTTAATTTAATTTTTTTTTATTAATTGTATTATACCACATACTTTTATGATTATTGAATATCTCACTTCCAGGAGAGCGATTTGAAGTTTTCAAATCTATAATTTTCTACTTCTATATGATTATATATTAAACCAGGATAAGCACGCAACTTCGTCCACGCTTGACTTGAAATTCCCGCGGGATTTCCACAAAATATCGCAGCATTTAAAAAAATAATATGAGCTATCGTTTTAGTCGAAACTGTCGGAATAAGCGAATTTTTATGCGTCCGAACAACTTCAAACCACTCCCGGAAAAATTCCTGGGTTAAAAAATATCATATTATGCTATGACCAGTAAAAAAATCACATTGGAATCGATTTTTTTTAATCTGGCCATTTTAAGTCTGTGAATCAACGAAGACCGCATCGAAATCGGCGCAGTAGTTTTTACGCGAATCCCGAACAAACAGATAAAACGACAAATAGAGAGACAAGAAATCTAAAAAAAATACATCGTAGTCTCCATCGTTTATATAGTTTATTCCAGTTGTTTTTTTAAATAGTATCAATGTACAGGCACGGCATGTTTAGAATTTTTTAATATTATAGATTAACGATAAATTAAATCTATTTTGGGAATTGTATTTTTTGAGAAAATTCTATTCAACCACGCGATTTGTAGGATTTATGGAATGCTAGGATACTTTGTCGAAAATATCTATTGAAGCTAATTCTATGTTCGTTATCTTTCACGTTACGTTATCGGCCTAGTGTGTGTAGTGGGAGGTTCTCCCTAACTTGGCGTTGTCATGTACATAGTACACGGTTCTGTCAGCTTAGCATCCAACTTATTAGACGTTTCGGAAATTCGGTTTCGCCCCGCAAGCACCACGGGCTATGCCGAAAATAGTGATGTGATAAACGATATATGCATTTGTAACTTATCGATGAGCGCATCATTTCTAAATTAGAAACTAAATTAAACTAAGATAACTTAAATGGCAAATTTAGGATTTTTCATTTTTCTTTGATTTGGTCTAAAATATATTTAAAAGTCATAAAAAGTCAATAAGCGTTTCTTGCAAAATAAATGAATTTGATATATTGATGAGCTATCATCAAGTTATGTAAGGTTTAATAGTTTATCAGAATTTGGTTTGTGTTGGACTGTTGTAATTCCGAATATTCTTCTTCCAGGGTATAAGAATTTAAACATACTTTAATATACTTGTCATTATTTGTACAATCTAACTGGAAGGACAGAACTTTTGTACAATCTAATTGGAAGGACTTTACTACTACATCTCATACAAATATTACTACCGACAACTTACTTTTCGCTACATACTATAAATACTTGTACACGTAATGTTAACAAACATTATGCTTTTTAAATAAAACGCGGCTTTTCTGTTATCTGTTAAAGAGTAGCAAAAATTTTACTGGACAAAATTTACAGGCCACAGGAGAATAAACTATTTACAAGTACCCTAAAATTTAAGCAAAGACTGATTTACATTTTCATTAGTTCCTTTCGACAGACATCTAGTTAGTCGATAACTTATTACTTAATACGTTTAATGCGGCACTGATTTATCTATAATTTACATTCCTGCAATACGGGGCACTTTATACCAAATACTATTCTTTATCCATGCTTACACTAAAATTACCACTGTGGTGGCACGAGGCCTATTGAATCCCGTAACGTTTTAAAAACTAAAATCCTTATTTTGGCTTGTATATAAAACACTTCACGGATTTTTTTTGTGTTGTGCGGTACTAGGTTAAGGTAACCTCGTGTTAAGGTAGTTATATCACGGAATTCTGGTTTAATACCACATCTTAAATATATGTTCATCACAGAGTTTTTCTTAGCCGCACCCCTAGTGACACATCTTCGGGGCTACTTAGACCCCGTTTCATAGTGACCGTGTTAATAGAAAAATATCTATCCATACGATAATAAGGACAGTTTCGCATATTAACTAACTACTCAACTAATGCAAATATAAATCAGGCTTAAGATTTATGTCTTATCTATTATCTACCAAGTTGCTCCCATTATTTTTCTTATAAGATGTAGATATTATTTGATTAATTTTATCGATATGAGCTCATCATTATTTGATATCCAGTTGGTAAATGCAAACGTTTGTAACCCGTCGGCCCGAACGCTCCGCCCTGGTAAATACATAGAGTAAATAACCCTTCAAACACAGCTACCTATTTCATATACATATATACGTTTACCTAATGGAAATATATTACCTACTTAGATCACATTGTATCAAGAGATTTCATCGAATAGAATCGTATTTTCAAATCTAACAAGCCTATTAGATTAGATGAAAGGTTTTAGGAATCCAGTACTCAATTTTATTAGTGAAATAATTATAATTAATATTCACCAAATTGTATATAAACTAAACTAACGACCTCTATTGACGACTAAAAGCCGAAGGATAGAGAAGCGAACAGTCAAATCAATTAAGTTACATTTTATATTTTTACAAGACGATGCAGCTTCACAGATTTTGTACGAGTGTATCTACATTCTTCTGACGTTAAGCGTAATATATGAGCAAATGCATAGTGAGAGAATAAATGCACAAACATTGATTTAAAGCTCCCGTTGCTGGAAAAGCTCTAAAGTGGGGTGCAAACGAAACAACTTTTCGTTGGTAATTAATTACTGATCAATAATATAGCAAAAAAAAACAAAATTTTCACGACATGAAACATAACGTATCTTTTTCGTAATTTTTCTATAGTTATTATAAGTAAGAAATAATTCACCAATTCCCTCTAAATTATTGTCATAAAACCATTTCACTCCTTCATTTTTTATCAAAACAGGATGAAAAATATCTAAATCTTTATAAAAGAGAGATAAACATTCTGGTTTTTTTTAGGATACAACTTTATTTTAATTGCAATAAAATAATAATGCATCTGAAAAACGACCGCCTCTATGGAATCTCCGCTATCGCCCGAAAAATCGTCAAGGAAGTTGGCGTTGCTACAAGCCTTAAAAAATAATGTCAGTTCATAGTTTTTGACATTGCACCCCTGATCTCTTCTGATTGAAAAAGATGTTTAAACCATTAATAACTAATAATGTATATGTATGAAATGAACTCATTCAAACATCACTTCATCAGACAAAAGTAGATGTAGTTATTGTGAACACAGTCGTCGTGGACTAATTAGAGAAAAATGGCAAAGAAACGCTTCCTTTGAAAACAACTCGATTCACTTTGAAATTGGGATAGGTCCGGGACGATTTTTACGTCAGTTCCCAGCCTTCATCTGTACAGTCTGTTCCATTTAAACTGTTTGAAAACTCAATTAAAGTGCCAAAAATAAAATAGTTATATATTATTTTAAGGATTTAGTTTTGACTGTTAAGACTGTATATAAAACTGCAATTAGTTTTCAAGTGAAATAAATTAGCTTATAGAAAAAATGACACACAATTTTTTTTAAAATATTGTGTATAAATTTAAAAACAAAGATGTTTCTGACATCAAAAGGACACTGTGCTTGTAGCTAAATAACTATATGTGCTATGTACTATTCATATTTTTAAAGAGAACATTATAATATAAAAATAATTAATTAATAGTAAATGGATAACAAAAATGTATTTACAAATCTGCTTGCCAATAAATGAATTAATTAATTAACTTTGATCTTCCTAATAACGTGTATTATTGAAACTTGTACGTGAATTTGTTTATTTACTACTTACAGCTCTGATATTACACAGAATTCTGAATTCTAGTACATATTATATAGCTTTTATTTCTGAAAATATCTGATGTAAAAAGTTTAATCTACACATTGATTCAAAATTTGAATTTAATTTATGTATTAGCGTTGCCATTCAACGTAGAAAAGCTGCCAGCGTTTTGGGAAAATCCCGGTGATTTAGGACTCATAATTTATATTGTAAGTAATTTTCATTATTATATTTTTATGTTATATGTAACATTTTTGAATGAATTTGTTATTGTACAACAGAAAATTGATGATAACGTTTCATAGTAATCGTTTTTGATTCACTTTCAGCTCTTTCTTAAAGGATATAGTCTATTGTTTACAAACATTGCAAAAACGCATGGCGCCGACAATGTTGGCCCGCGAACAGCCGCGTTGAGCAATCATAATGAATATTTTATTTTATCATAGCACCGCCCCCGCACCGCAGCCACCGCGCCACCCCCAGCCGTGAACTTGACACCGAGCGAAAAATTAGTTCACAAGACGAAAGTGAACTTTGTACAGAGTTTGCACTTTTAAAACGTACCTAGACTGAGATAAAGAAGTTCGAAGAGCATTACTCCGGAGATTTACAATGAACTTTGACTTCGTGCATAACGTTGAGTAAATCATAGATAGATAGGATAAATAGCTCTTTATTCAATATTGTACAGTGTACACCAAAGCATAAATAGATGAACAGAATTAGAAGAACCTTTTTTTAAATACCAGCTTTTGAGATCCTGGGTATCATATAGCAGCAGAGTGCGAGCGAAAACAAGTAAAACGAGCCCAAACACGACGAGTCAATCTTGTTTAGTACAGGAGTTCCTAGGGCCACCTTCCGACTGCATCATTAGATCAGCTCTATGGTACCATATTATTGCATTGTCACGCGATATACAAATACACATACACGTATATAGTATACTACTACAAACGCAAAAAGTCTCGAAGCTAATTTATCTGTACATCTGTATCTTTGAAATTCTTATCAAGCTGTTAGAATGTCATAAATTCTCTTTAGTATATCAGATTACGACAATTCTAATAACCAAGCAGTATTAGATGTAATTTGATAAATGTCCTACTACCTCGAAGGTAACTACACACATCTCTAATTACACCCACTCATCATTGAAAGTAATTTATAAAGCTTTATCCAGAGGGTAAAAAAGCTCTTTTAAATAAACATTTGAAAAAGCAAACGAAAGCCGGGCTACTTGTGAATTAACATACTTTACTCAAAGCCACCAAACTAACCGCGTATGAGAGAAAAAAACCTAACGTTTTTAATCATTCACTCAGTGTATGGGGCTAATTAAAAATGTACAGAGACTGGCTTCGCGAGTAGCGTAGTTCCGCTACTCTACGCTAGGTAGCGCATGCCGCTTTGACAAGTCTTGGGGGTTTTTGTAGGCTCATGGCGTGTTTGTGCGGTTTCATTTTTTAATGAGGCCGCGTATTCGGGATTGAGCGACGGGGATTACGGTCCGCCCAGCGCTTTATGCCTGGACACATGGGTATGTACTTAACTGGATAGAATATTTAAAGTTATAAAATTATACATAATCGAATACAATAAAAGAAAACTTATTTATATCGTATTCTACCCATAGTCCCTCAATACTATAAGTAGAATACTGAGCCCAGATCACCGTCTTCTATGGGTAAGGTGCTCAGAAGGCTGGCTACGTTTCCTTGCTGGATCGCCATACTGATCCGATACATATTTAAATAAAACTTTGAGAATTGGAACTCCTTATCGTCTGTTTCTCCTGAAACATACAATTTTAGATGTCTTCAAGTCTCGCGTGACATATATCTTCTAAGTAAGTGTGCTTCATCTTCTTAGATTGCTTTTCCATCTTATGTTATGCGCAATGTCAGTCAAACACGAATCTCTACAATATAAAAAAAACCCAGTATAATTCAACAATACCGATTTGCATATCTATATAGCCACTATGGAAAGAGAGTGATAGAAATAACAATGGCCCAGTAGAAAAATGTGAAAAAGCTTCCTAACATGACTAGATAACATAAATAATTCTTATCCCGGTTTGTGACCTTTTCTTATTTAAAATATGCTTCTCAGATCATATTTAAAAAAATGTTAAATAATAAAACATCAAAAAGCGAAAAAAAAATAACCTGTGAAGCTATCTTGTTATGTAAAGTTTAGGAATTGTTACTCCTAATACCTATACTTTTTCGTTAGCATCTCTATTAATAGCTAGGCTACACAGATTTCTTTAAACACTAATTTGCTGATAAGTTATCTAATATTTTTGTATGTAACTATGTTATGCCAAGAGGTATTCTAAATATGTAAAAAATACATATTTAGAATACCTCTCTATATCCCAACCCCCTTATGCAATTTATCTCCTACGTCATCACCTTTATTCTATCCCTCCTATACTATCCCCTCTATCCATACCTAAAAGCTGGCAACGCTTTGGCTTCGCCTCTGTTGAAAGTGTCTATAAGCTCTCTATCTCTCTGTTTGTCAGATTCACAATAAAGACGATCAATTTATTTAGGTTTTCATATTGCGGTTTCCAGTGTCTAACTTTAAATCAGTGACTAGGCCTTTTCGACCGCCATCAAGTCGTTTGGCCTGCGCCAAAGGATCGCTCTGCGTGATGTGTGCGGGCTTGAAAGAGTTACATTAACGCTGGCTGTTCATTTATTCACTATGAGAGATGACGCTGTTATTAGAATGACGTTCATCACTACAAACTTTTATTAGTACTCAACTCTATAAATTATAAAAAAGTTATTCCAATTTAGATGCGTCAGTAAAAATTATGTATCCGAATAAAATTTGTCAAGTCCAAAATTTCTACCTTTACATAGTCTTGGATGCAATTACATTTTCGTAACTAATTTTGTGCTTTCACTCTCTCTCTTTCCATCTTTTCTCAAATATTTGATAGTAGTGCATTACATATTTTTCCTCCATACTAATGTATTCTGGCATACATTTTCTGTTACAGCATAAATCTTTATGTCGTCTTTTGGCTCAGCGACCTGAAATTTGATCTATGAAACAAGGACATGCCACTTTTTAGTTCTGTCCAATTTCTTACCAATTGTAAACTCGAAGTTCGCCGAGATCAGCTTCCATTAAACTTCTATCTACATTCAAGACGGCCAACCATTATTTAAAATAATAATATTCTTATTTATTACTAGTTACCCGCGATTTCATCCGCTGAAACGAAATAATAAATATTAATTTCCATACCCAAACCTTGAGGAATTATGAGTTTCTCATACAAACGTTCATTCTCTATTTCACCCCCTTTTTAGGTCTGTTTATTAGATAAGTAAATATAGCTTTTTGTCCTTCCCAGGATTACAACCTATTTCTTTGGTAACAAAATTTGAAATATATTCAGCCCTTTACTCGTAAATATGTAACAACAACAAACAGAAGGTGTAGATTATGGCCAAATTCAGTTTGTATATAAAATACGTGTGAACTTTTGATAATGATGAAATTCAGATCGCATATGGGTTTTTCTACAATAGAACAGAAACCCATGCAATCTATTCCTAAACGAAAATTCGTGTCTCCAACGGCAACTGTGCGATGTGAATAACTACAAAAATAAAATAGAAATAACTTACCATTTATTTGTAACTAATTCGAAAAGATTTCCAGATTTCACATTGTTAATCAGCGCCACCTATGCACGAGTAGCTAGTTTTAATTCAAAAACATAGATGGCACTAGTATGCTTTCTAAAACCTATTTATTGTCTTATAAGAATATTATTATACGTTCAAATAAATTTTATGGAATAATATTAATAATTTTATATACATGAGGCTATTTTTACTAATGCCTGGTTTTTTATAAATTTTATCCATACATACTATTAGTTTGATTTGATTTGATTGATTGATTGATTTGATGATTAAAATTTGACATTATTTGTCCATACAAATAATGAAAAGTTGACTCTTAATCTCCACAAATTAGAGTCAACTTTTTTAAGCAGTAGCAAGGTAAAAATGTGATAGTTGACTATTTATGCTATTGACACATTGGAAGTTATAAAAAAAATAATATAATATAGCTAGATAGATTACAAAATCAAATATATTGTATATATCAAATAAATACAATACGTACTTTTAAAATTAATTTTTCATTATATGTTCTGCCCTATAAGAACAAACCTCAGAAAAGTAACAACCATTTCAAGATAACATTTATAATAGAGTGTCTTATAATGTTATAGAAGGCTATACTGAGAATTAGGCGTCAGACAATTTGAATATCGTTGAAATATAAGTATTTTCAAATTTATTCTTGGAAAAATCATATATTTCTATTATAGTAATGGAATGAGGAAAGTAAAATTTAGAAACGACTCCTTTCTTACTAAAATTTTCTACTGATTGCGTGGTTACTCAAGTAGTTAAGTAAATGACAAAATTCAATACTCTCTTTATTAAGTTAAGGAGTCCTTGTCCGATTCTGGGTGTCGTCGTGAGACAATCTATCTGTGCAGGAACGGAGAAAGAATACAATTTCCTGCGGCCCGTGGCCTCTCGTAAGAGGCGTCAAAACAACCCACAGCCAGGTGGTAGGGTATTTGCCTGACTGGATGGCTACCACCCCTGGTCTAGAGTATGCCGCCATAACAATCTTGAGTTGTGTTCCGGCATTAGTGACCAGGTTCCAGTCTCCCTTAAGAGAGCAGCAGCGCATTTGTAGCACCTTTGGTGTTGTAAATGTCCATAGGCGATGGTAACCGCTTTCTATTAAGTCGGCCCCGTCTGCCTGTCTGCTGAACTCATGCAATACAAAAAAATACCTTTTTTTCTGTCAGCACATAGATACTAATCTTTTTTCTCTTTGAAAAGTTTTTCATATATTTTCGACAAGAAAAGAAAAACTAATAGAAAAATTCCAAACACAAATGTATGAATGAAAACCGGTGTCAAATGTAAAAAATTTGATATAATAACACAATTCCAAAATTGTCGGTTTAAAATGACAAATTTAGAGTGTGCGTGTGTGTAGTCCATCTTCTTGGGTCTGAAGATGGTACGGTGGAGGTGTGGCTTGGTGCTGGCGATGCTTCTGCTGCTACCAGTCAGGTTAAATTCAAAGTCGGATGATGAAGACGACGATGAGTGAGTAATTGTGACCTTAGAGATTTAGGTAAATTTAGAGGTCACTTTTTGTAGATAAAATTTAAAATATACAGCTGAATTCGGCTTCAGTGTTATGAAATTAACTAATTAGGCTGGTGTAGTTCACTTTTGTAGATAGTTCAATTTGGCCTAAATTATAATTTAAGTGTCCAGGTATACCTGGACACTTGTAAAGAAATTTCAGGAGTGTTATTATTACACTTAAACAAAGTTTAAAGATATTAGTTAATTATAGAAATTATTGCTATCATATAATAGGCAGAAATATTGAATTGGTTAATGACGTATTTTGATGAATACTGAAAATGAAAATACAAAAATTTCCTCTGGTTTAGTCCAAACCAGGATCTGAGCTAAGAAACATAACGATTAGACCAATGGATCAGGACTATCTTCAAGTTATTGGTTACTAATTTTGTTATATTATAATTTCCAATCATTGAGCTAGGGAACGAGTTAAGCTGGGTGTTTATCTTATGTTTGAAATCTGAATTGAGTATATCTGTAAGAAGAGAACCCATGTCATACGAAAGTTCGTTGGCAAACTAATAAGTTAGAGTGGAAGTGGGCCTTTCATGCCTGACGCAAGATTGATGCCCAAAGGAGCAGATGAGTTCTGAAGTAGAGATCGCGTTTTTATTAACGTAGTGTGGGAAGTCTTTCATCCACGTAGACAGATGACGCGTGGAAGATTGCCAGCAAGGACTGAGAATGAGAAAAGCGCAGGACTGAGACATACGGTGTACACTTGGAAAGCCCAGCAATGGATTGCGAGTGGCTAACAATTATTACGACAACAATTTTTCAGTTACTCTATAAATTGGAAAATGTCGCGATTATTAAAGACTAATTAGTTAGAATAACTGCCAAGAATAAAGCCCACAGAGAAGCATTAATTTTAGTTCCACGTATTTAAAATCTTGCTTAATTGACTTTTGACATATTTCATTATCATGTCGAGTTTTTTAAATATCTGAAGTAGCCAGCCTGATAGAAATTGGTACTTTAGACCAGTTGTAGTTGTCATCCAGATAGATAACAGGCAGGTTGTTCAGCTGCAGTAATTAGTATTATTTCTCCTTTCCTGCACGGTATAAAATAATTCCCATTGTGTCATCTTTCCATAAAATTTCAGTCGCGGTGATGACGCAGATGATGAGAATGAAAATGAGGACGAGGACGATGATGATGAGCAGACGGACAAGCTTGAATCTGTTGGGAGGCGAGCTCCAGCGTTTATACCCACGCCGAACATAGAGCCTTCAGTCACAAGGACGTCTAAAAAGAGGCCATTAGAATGTTATGTGTGTGCATATAAGGCAGAAACGCCGCTGAGAGCTTGTTTGGATCCAACTAAATACAGGTGACCTCTAGATAGTGCCATAGAACTATATAAAGAATGACAATCACCTAGTAGAAAACTCATCATGTTAAAAATTTTATATCGTAAAGGATTAATGGTTCCTATATCTGTAACTGCATAAATGGGTAGTAAGCTACTCATTAAAATGACATAAGCTTTATATACGTAATGTCAAATTGCTACCGATAATAAGGCAAGTAAATGAATAGTAAGATATAGGAACCGGCCATGAATCGTAAAAGACAGT
Organism: Dendrolimus houi; assembly: GCA_039645545.1. NCBI lineage: Eukaryota > Metazoa > Arthropoda > Insecta > Lepidoptera > Lasiocampidae > Dendrolimus > Dendrolimus houi. Next base: position 16,338,943 of record CM077132.1, read on the forward strand.
AGTCCTTTATGATACTAGCCAGTAGACCGGTTCCTGTATCATAATGTTCAATCTCTATCTTACTATTCATTCCCATGCCTTACCATCGGTTGAATTTAGACATCACTTGTATGGAGCTTATGTCAAATTTTAACGGTTAGTAAGGTAAATAAACGAACGGTTGGTAAGATGAAAGAATTGACCATTATATGACATTTGCAATACCAAAGGTGCACACACACAATTAAAGGTTGTTATGACGGCATACTTTAGACCAGGGGTGGTAGCTATCCAGACGAGCAAATAAATCAAATGGTTTAACACCTGGGTTCGTTTTGAGTGGTTTTGTCGCCTCTTAAGACAGACCGCCCGGTCACAGGAATAAATGTGCTTTCTCCGTTCCTACACGGATTAAACATTTCTTGTAGAGTTTAGAAAATATTAATGTTAGAGTACAAGTCTTGTGTGATCAGAGTGGTAGGCATAGATAGTGGGTAATATACTTCAGGTTATTTGTTTGAAATCACAGAGTACACACAATAACATGTCACAGTTTAGAAGACAGATGCTTCACATCTGTGATATCGAAGGGAAACACTTACGAAGCTGTTGTTCGAGGATGCCGGTCGGGCTGTGTCGGGACTACGGACACGACGTGTTGTGAGGTAACTGAAAACAACTAGACTTTATCACAAAATAATATTAATAAAAGGATATACGAGAACAGCTTAAAAGTAGGTACAAATACTGCCAAGTATTGTAGCTTTTTTTTCATAGATTTTGTACAAGCGTACAAATTTATGTAGTCATTTTGTACAAGTGAAAGAGGAGCCAAGAAGGATACAAATAATGTTGTTTAGACAGAAATCAAGATTATAAATGATTTTGATTATTGTCGTGATATTTTAAAAGTAAAATGATAAGGTATTATTGTAACGCATGTTCTTTTATATATATTGATATCTACAAAGCTGAGAGGATCTCGACTGGCAGCTAGTTGGACTCGCATAGCATGTCTTTTCCACTACGCACTGACAGGTCTATGAAACGTTGGCACTTGGGTTCATAGAGCTAACTTCTCTTGAGACGAAGTTTTTTCGTGGGTACTGTAATATAGTTATTTTTGCAGTTAAACCGATGCAATAACCAGGCGTTCACGATGCCGGTTCTAGCGCCTCGCATACTTACTAGCAGCAATAAGGCAACGAATCCTATACCGCCAAATGTGGTCTTGTTCGTCACAGTACTTCTGGTTCTGCAGACTGTCGTGAAGGTTACTTTTATATAGCACAATAAAACGCTTACCACGTGAATGAGTTAATAGTGAAATCGCTAATATATACACCTGTAAAAGTTGGGCTAACTATGTTTTCGTAACGTAAATTCTGTATTATGCTCAACAAGGTTATACTCGGGTTTCTATAACTTACTATTCATTCGTTTGCCTTAAACCTGGTATTACACAATTCATTTCTGTCTTTAAATTTAGATAAACAATCAAAGTGATGTTATATTAAATCTATTAAATGTGATCTTTTATGTCTATTATTGTATTATGGTGCAGAAAACTGTATTCCAGCAAAATAAAGTGTTGAACTATAATTATTATTGCAGCGTAAATTCAGTTGTTTATATTTCAAAAGTTCATAATTCTGTAAGAGTGAATATTTCAATTTCCTTTCTTGAAGAAAACCCTCATACATTTACATATTTTTACGAACCATGTAATTTTACTTTTTAAGCCTCTCCCATCTCAACTCCTCTGATAGTAAAATTTAATTCAATTCAAGAATTTCTGTGACGTATTGATGAAACCGTGAACTTTGTTAATAAAAACAATGTAGACTTATAGTTTAATACATTACGTAATTGAATTATACATTAAAATTTAATAAAATTATACATTATATAAAGTGAAAGAATCATGGTTTTCACAATTTATTTACGTTACTGGAAACCTAGTTAATGCAAATTCTTGTTATTAGAAGAACGTAGATCTTGGTTTTGTGTATCGTGTTTTTGTAATAAAAGTTTTTATATCATTTTGTGAAACTTTTATGTATTTCTTTATTGCCCTCAACATTCGAAAAATATAAAAAAATAAACGTGTCGTGTCCAAGAGTGCTGCCTTCTAAATCTGGCTCTTCCACCCAGCATCCTAGCAAGAGTCTCCATCTAAAGTTCTATAGTTAATTGGTAAAAACGAAACCCTTATAGTTTCGTTACGTCCATCTGTGTGTATGTATACATTTTATATTATGGACACGGTATTATTGTTAGACATAAAGTTTTCAAAGAAGACGTATTCTTTGAAATACTATATAGTGTTTGAAATTACTAAAAATATTCGAATCATAACATAATAATCATAAAAAATGAATTTTATACGAATCTGAAAAGCCAGCTAATATCATGGCTATATTTAATAACGAGAGCTAACCAAAAGTCCTCAACCTTCAAAGAGCCTCGAAGGGCACCCTCGGTGCCTTATGATTGAAAGCCAAGGGAAGGGTCACTCGACCTCCGCGGTCAAGCCCTTCCGCCCAATTGAACAGCTTCCGGTGTGGGAGGGAGCCAATGAATTATTCACCATATATTGTAGCTAAATGTTTTTTATGGCCCTAAAAACAGTTGGATGGACGTGAATTTACTTTTTATGTTTTATGTGTTTCTAGAAAAAGATGAGTATTTTGGGGATGATGTCTTCGTTGTGTCATTTGTGATTGAGTAGCATTCATTCATATCGATTTCCATATTACCTATCGAGTTTTAAAAGTACTTATCATCGCGGTCGGTGTTAGTGCAGGACCTTGTAACTACATTTTTTAAATCATTTCTTTTCATTAAAATTGTTATACATATAAATAAAAATAATATCACCAAAAAATGTAGTTACAAGTTTTCTTGGCCGTCAGCACTTGGTAATTGTAATATAATACATATCAGAATAAAAATACTGCCTCTTGGCTAAGATTCGAATCCATGTCATCGGAAAATGGACGCGGGTGCGTTCGCAATTGTGCTACATATATTTTACGTTCCATCTGTTTCATAATTTGTTATTGTGGATTGCAACTCTTATAAAACCTTTAAAAACTAATTTTTGAAATTTTGCTAAATGTTTAAAGTACGTTGACCACCATAATACTGGCTAAATTTCATTTAAGTTCATCGATGAAATCAAATAAAGCGTTCAGCTTTATGAACATGAACCGTCTGCCCCACACTGCGTGTGAAAATCAACCCATAGGAAATTCCAATAAAGTTAACAATTTTCCACCCTTCGAATACCCTCAATTTAGGGTGTCCAGCCTGTTAAGAAGCCAGTTCACTTGTTTCCAACATATGCGATAAATCGACCAAAGGTAGAAGATTTGCCACTTTCAAGCTTATATCTGCCATCACATTAGACTTTATTCCACTGGAGAAACGGGCGTTTTTAGTTCAAATCGAAAGTCGAGAAAAGTTGGTAATTCCAAATTTTTTAGCGTGGGGAAATTCTCGATATCCGGACCGGACCTTTTGGTGATTTTTATTGGGTATAAACAGGGGTTCTGTAGGTGTTAACCGAGATTTGGGTTGTGGGAAACTTTGGACAAACAATCCAGGGGTGCAAATATCGGTCAGTTAACGCGTGTAAGCCAAGAGCTTTGAATTGTTTTTGACGTATAAATATCGGTTGCAAGGGATTTATTAAGATATATTTGAAGTTCGTTTTTATCATTTTCACTTGGTGTTTTCGAAAGGGTTTTACTAGTTAAATATTTTGTCAATAGTATTTTGATAGAAGTTTTGTTTTTATGTACGAACATATTCTTATTAACATATTTCAGTTTGATATGTTTTGTAGATTTCATCACAAAACTTTCATCCGTGCAGGAACGGAGATAGAATACAATTTCCTGTGGCCGGGCGGTCTGTCGTAAGAGGCGACAAAACAACCCACAGCCAGGTGGTAGGGTATTTGCCCGACTGGAGGATGGCTACCACCCCTGGTCTAAATTATGTTCCCGTAACAACCTTGAGTTGTGTTCCGGCCGGCATTAGTGACCAGGTTCCAGTCTCCCTTAAGAGAGCAAGAAGCATTTGTGGTACCTTTGGTGTTACAAATGTCCATAGGCGATGGTAACCGCTTTCCATCAAGTGCACCTTCTGCCTGTCTGCTGAACTCCTGCAATAAAAAAAGAAAGATTATTTTATTGCTAGGCTGGCAAACAGGCCCGTCTGAAAGTGGAAAGTGGTTTCCGTCGCCTGTAAATGTTTTCAACACCAAGATTGAAACCAATGCGTTCCTAGCCTCCAAGAAGGGATAGGAGAGATGTAATAAATATGATGTAGAGGGATCAAACAGGAGGAATGGGATAGAAGATGGAATAGGAGGAAGAGGAAGTGGGAGATCGGATCACTCACTTATGGTACGAAACACGATTAGATCAAGCCTAACTAACCATTTCACTCCGATATTCTGTGAGAGCGTGGCTTTATAGTGATCGAGCGGGCTCTAGGATCCTGTTATTGTGATTCAGCATAGTTTTACCACGTCTCATTGGGCTACTACACATAAATAAGACTACTTTTTAGGAAATTAAGATCAAGTGAAAAAAAATTGTTCGTAATTAACAGAAGCTTATAAAATTACAACTTTTAATTGCTTACTTTGAATTTTTATTAGCAGAACTTATATAGACTTTATTTTTTATACACGTTTATGTTATTCAAAATTAGTTGTAACTATTTTATTTTAATAGTTGGAGTTATGTCAAATTGCATCAGTATTAGTAGATAATAAAAAGAAACGACACGAATATTTTTGATCGATTTAAAAAGGAGTAGGTTCTCAATTCGTCTGTATGTTGTTTTTTTTTGTATGTCCGTTACTCGATTTCTCCGTGAATTGTACAGCGATGATATTTTTTTAATGGAAAGATTATACTCCCGAATTTGTCCCATTGTCACCAAGTCAGGATCTCATGAGTGAATTCCAAGGAATTAGAGAAATCCAACGAAAATTGATAACAGACTTCTTCGTAACACGATATGTCCATTAATTCTAAACCGATTTTATTTATTTTTTTCTTTACTCGTATGTCTATACTTCAGAGATGGTGCCATGGTCACCAAATCAGGATCTGGTGAGTGGATTCAAAGGAAATCGAGAGTACCATTACTTATTAAAGAACGCTGTGCGCTCAAATTCTTGAAAAAAAAGCTTCTATACGCGTGTAGGTATTACATTTTCTACAGGCGCTTAATTATTTTGTATGCATGTAATTCAATTTCTCCGTCTATTGTGGACCGAATTTCCTTTTTTTTTCTTTATTCGTAAAAGTATACACCCGAGGTATTCCCATGATTATCAAGTCAAGATCCGATGAGTGTAATATGAGTAAAAAGCAAAAAATAAATATTTAGCTGCCGTCTTTCTACAACATCATGAAGTCGGTGCGAAGTAAAACATACCAATTACTATATTTTGCAAATTTGTTGTTGTTTTTTAAGATTTTATTGGTACCGACTTCAAGACGTTGTAAAAAGAAGGCGGTTAAATATTTATGTTTTGCTTTTTAGTTTGACCTCGGTTTTGTTTTTGTTACTAAGTGCAGAACTAATTACAGGTTGCCATATCATGCTGGAAAAACATATTTTTTTCAATAATTCGTTAGTATAGTTGTGTTAATATGTTAACGTATGTGAGTGTGTGTGTGTGAGAGAGAGAGAGAGAGAGAGAGAGAGAGAGAGAGAGAGAGAGAGAGTCTGCGTTTGGGTGTGTGTGAATGTGTGTATACGAGTATAAATAATTTACTGTTGATGAGAAATGAATTTAGAATAATTTGCCGAAGTTTGTTGATTTTACCCGAAAAAAGATCTATATCGTTATTTGTTGTTACACTATTATATCACTGCCTCATCAAACGATTGCAAGTGGCGTGAAAACTTTTTAATACAGCGTCTACCAAAACAGGTTGGTTTTGGTAGACGCTGTATGAAAAGGTAACATTTGTTAATTCTAGGAAGTTTAGAAGGCACACGTATACTAAATAATTCCAATTAGGTAGACAGTCGATGTTACCATTTATAACTTTAAAAAGAAAGATTTGGTCAAGTAATGTTTTGCAGTTTGTAGTGTTTAAGTCTTTATGCGTAAGATGGTAAGCATTTTGCCTTGTGCTCACTATAACATAAATGGCAAAGATATAATCGCTTTTTTATGATTGCTTGTAGGCAAACTGGCAAACGGACCACCTGGTGATAGGTGGCTACCGTCACCCATGGACATCTGCAATATTAAAGGAGCCGATACGTTGTCTACCTCGTTGAGACTTTAAGTAACTGTTCACGCCCTTTTTGAAGAGCCCCATATTGTAGAACTCTGGGAAAACCGCTTTTGTACAGATTAAATTGTTTTAATATAAACATCATAAAAAGGAGACCATATCTGACTATTGTATTCGAGACCTGATTGTACTAAGGTTTTAAAAGGTTCCAATTTGGTTTTGTGGTTTATATAAATATCTTACTAAAAAAAACCTAGTATTTTAAAAACATTGGTAACCGCTGCTCCAATGTATATGTGAACCCGGAGTTTATTATGCACCTGACTTCTTCGAGGATGATGCCATTAATACCGTATACCGTATTTGATTTTACTTTGCTTTTTGCAAAACGTATACTTTTGCATTTATTGATTTTTAGGGACATATTATTATTTTTGCACCATTTTGATAAAGAGTATTTATTAATACCAAGAACAATTTTAACGGAGCGTACTAAGTTAAACTCCCACACTAGGTCTCAATTATCGATCATAGCTTTTCTTTTAACTATTATAAAGCTTTTAAACAAGTCTTGGTCCACGCAAGATAGCAATGTTGGATAAAAGCTTTGAATAATTTTAAACGCGGAAATATGAACGCACGTGCTTCATGCACTTTATAAAAGTAACAAAATTGGCATCGATTTCACAGCTATACATATATTTAACAGAACGATTCCGCACCTGGTTATGTTCAGAAAAGGGACAAAGAGATGCAAACGAATGATCGATCGTGTCATTTGGCACGCTCCATCGGTCAACACTGAGATTTGTACAACACTAAAATAGTGCAGGGTTATCTAACTGCACTATATCGATGAAAATTGAAACGCGGTTTAATTTTTGATATAGATAGATAACTCTTTATTATTCACAAAATACATATAAAATACACAATTTACAGTAATTTTATGTAAAAACAATAACAATGAGCGCCCTTATCGCAATTTTTTTTCCTTAAATCTATACTTCTATAAATAAAATAAAAAATAAAAGGTAAGAGGTAGACATAGAACTTAAGAAAAAAATATATGATGTAGCAATTCTCCCGTGTTTAACATACGGGTGCCAAACATGGGCTCTTCATAAGCATGCTAGGCGTGAATCTGCTGAATAAAATTCCCAATAAAAGTATAAGAAGAAAAACAAATGTATGTAATGCAGTAAAAAAGATAAGAAATCTCAAATGGAAATGGGCAGAACACGTTCACAAAATGAAAACGGAAAAATGGACAAGGAAAGTGTCAGAATGGATACCTAGAGACGCTAAGAGGAAGACCAAATAAAAGATGGGAAGACATATTCAAGGAAAGATGCGGCCCACATTGGACAAGACTGGCAAGAAATAAGGTTAAATGGAGAAAATTGGGGGAGGCCTACGCCGCTGAGGCGACTTCCGTAGATAAATAATAATGTATTAAATTTTTTAGAAAAAGGACATAGATAGATTTAATTAATTCGATATATTTTTATTAATTTATGTAATTTAATTATGTATCTAGATGTGACCTAAATTTTGTAATATGACGGTAGAAATAAAGGCTTTCTTATTTTTAATTTTCTTGTCTCTATAATTGTTAGTATACAGAACAGTGTAACACTTATTTTTTTTATTAAAATTTTTAGGGTACATTCGAGAAAAGATTGTTGCCAAAGCAACGGTATCCCTGATATATATATATATATATATATATATATATATATATATATATATATATATATATATATTTCTTTAATTTCTTCGCATTCTCAGTTGCTTCATAAATTCTTAATCACAGATATTGAAACAAATAAATCTCATCTTAAATAATAAACATTTTATGTATTCTTAAATTTTTAATAATTTTTATAAACTAGTTTTTATAAAAAACAATTAATAATATTTTGTTTAACGAAATACTGTACACAGACACGATGAGTGAGAGTTCCGAAGACCCGTTTGCCGTTCCCTTTATCCCATCTTCCCTATCCCATCTTCCTATCTCAGGGGTGGCGAACCTTTATGTATCAACGTGCCATTTTTTCTTATGAAATCTTTAATGAGGCTAAAGACGTACCGTCAAGTAATTTTGATTTCGTGATTATTAGGAAAGTAATAATAAAATACTATCAACTCAAAATTCTTTATTGACTACAAAAAAATAAAAATAGATGTTACTTTTAGCAGAATGCATGCTGAACTGGAGTCATCTCTCAAACGGTTTCTTCGATATGCGTTCGTAATAAAATACTTCATATTGAACTTTGTGATTGGTGGCCAGCCCAAAATATTTGGTCGCGTGCCATTGGTTCACCATCCCTGCCCTATCTCATCCCCTCTATCCCATCCGAAGGTTAGTAACGCGTTGCCTGCGCCTCTGGTCTGCAAACGTTTATAGGTGATAGTAAACACTTTCCGTCAGGAGGGTCGTCTGTCTGTTTACCAGATACGTAATAAAGAAAATTGTTAAATAATTTACATGATACAAATTATTTATCGATATCATTCAACAGCCCTAATGAATAGTGTTAAGTTTAATACGCATTATTGACCGAATGATCAATGATCTACGGGTATTTAGATCAATAAAATTATGCAAAATCATCGTCATCATTGTCCCTTTCTCCGGTTTTGACCGTTTAGATTTTATTATAAAATATTAGATTGCGTATTCTGTGACGTAATCCGTAAACTAGAATCGATCGCAGTACAATAGTAGACACCAGTGGGGAAATACAACGTGGTGTGATGAAAGAAACCATCATAAGTGAAAATGGCTGAGCGAACTGTAATTCAATAGATAGATAACATTAGGAAGAAACATTCTTGAGTTTGGGAAATACGCTTTCTAAAATCTAAAAATTATTACAAAGTAATAAGTTCGAAGGAGGCCATCGTTAACAGTAAGAAAACGTACATAGTGAAGTTACCGGTAATTGTAATTCTAATATCAACAAGTGCAAGTGCAAGTCATATGATTACGGCATTTGGGTCTACCGAGCTTTTTCTTAAAATGGGGAATTCGGAACCACGAGTGAGTCGTTAATAGGCTTTTGTTATTTGATTCTAAGATAATGATGAAAAATTCAAATTTATGTGTTTTATAACGTTAAATATAATTTATTTACTAATCTATTTTTTGCTGACGGTTATATTAAAAATGTGAACAAGTTGGAACAACAGAACGTGACGATTAATTCAAAATTCTACTTCCTCTACTGACTTACATTTACTATGCCAAAAAACTTAATGCTGTGTCACTGTGCTAACCGTTAATTTTAATATTAAAGCTATATGCTATTTGATATGGGAACGTATGTTCAAAACAACATATAATGTTTTCGTGATTTAAATATTAAAAGAAAATTAATCCATGTGATAATTTCAAGAAAATGATAAAAAATTATTGTAAGCTTAAATAACTTTGAGCTTTGCGTTAGAGGACAGAAAAATAAAAATATCTTATTTTTTTATTACATGCTGCATACATCAATGGGTTGTATTATTGTTTGTGAGTGATCTTTTCTAGAAAACGTAGCAAATCAGGTAATAACTTAAAAGATTTGATAGATCTACAAAGATTTACCAAACGACTCATTGACTCTTCGGGTGATCAGAGGGCTGGTTCTTACGTCGGACAACAGATCAGTATGGCGATCTAGCAAGGTTAACGTAGCTAGATAAAATACCATACGAGTACAAAAAGTCCCTTTATTGCCCTGGTTTATAATTTAATATTTTTATTATTTTCTTATGAATTATAACTTAATCAATGAAAATACTTTTCTCTTGTACAAATCGTAATTATATTGAGCAAGATACAATTGATGATCATGGTAGTTCAGTTTTGTACTACCTTTGAATGCAAATGTTTATAGGAGTTGCACGTAAAAGCCTTAGCTAGTGAGTGATGTTTTCTAGACAACGTAGCAAATCAGGTAATAGCTTAAAATATTTGATGGATCTACAAAGATCTATCAAAACGACTCTTTGACTCTTCGGGTGATCAGAGGGCTGGTTCTTACCTCGGACAACGGATCAGTATGGCGACGCAGCGAGGTTAACGTAGCTAGATAAAATACAATATAAGTCCCTTCATCGTCCTGGTTTATAATTCAATGTTTATAGTATTTTCTTATAAGATATAACTTAATCAATGAAAATACTTTTCTCTTGTGTAAATCGTCATTATATTGAGCAAGATATAAGATGATCATGGTAGTTCAGTTCTGTACTACTTACCTTTGAATGCAAGTGTTTATAGGAGTTGCACGTAAAAGCCTTCATATCGGTAATATACGCTGGTACGGTAGTGTTTTAAGATAAATAGCAAATCACGTGGGCATTAAATGTCTATCAATATCTCTGCGACGTAATAAATGAAGTCATCAAACAAGACAAATTATGTCTGTCGATGGTCACATAATGAGGGTTGCAGAAGACTGTGATGTGACTTATACACACAGTGCTTTATCGACTCCTGTTTTTCTACTCCTACTGGAAAAGTTTGGTTTTTTTGCGAAGCTGGCAAATAGACAGAAGACAATCCAGCTCTAGGAAAGTGGTTATCGTCACAAACAGGCGTTTGCAAACCAACATGGTGCCAGCCTTTAGGATGGGATTGGATTGGAGGAGGGGGAAGTGGGCCATTGGAACTCTCTCACTCATCGGACGAAACACGGATACCTCAAGGCTAACCGTTTCACGTCGATAATCTGTGAAAGCGTGGTGTCACACCGATGGAGCTGACCCTAAGAGCTTTAATCGAGGTAGTGATTCCAGCATGGTTCTACCACGTCAAAGCAATGAGGCTGCTCTTTTTTATCATGTAACTATTATATCTTCATTCATTGCCCGTAAACGTTAGACAGGCGAAGACACTCCCCATAAAAAAATGGTAGTGGAATATTATCCCACACTGTAATAAATGTTTATTTTTAAAACTTAATTGCATGTAAATTTACTTATTAGTATATATATTAATATTATGTATTATTACCATTATTAATAATGCATATATTAGTATAGTACCATATAATATTAATATGTGTTATTGTTTATTTATTTTAGAGATATGTATTGTGTAATATTTATATATCCTAGTTATATATGTATGTATTTAATGTGCACACCACCGTCATACACTTGTGATTCCGTTTATAAAATCCATAGCCCCGGTTATCTGGAAGAGATCGCTCTAAAGCAATAAGACCGCCCATTGTTCCTGCCTTTACTATTTAATGCATCATCATCATCATCATCGTCAGCCATTTGCAGTCCACTGCTGGACATAGGCCTCCCCAAGACGGCGCCACTCATCCCTGTCCTCCGGCTTCCTCATCCAGCGCCTACCGGCGACCTTGCACAGGTCGTCGGTCCATCGGGCTGGAGGGCGTCCGACACTACGTTTACCGAGACGCGGTCTCCACTCCAGGACTCGTCTGTTCCATCGGCCATTGGTCCTGCGGCAGACGTGACCGGCCCACTGCCACTTCAACTTGCTAATTTTGCGAGCTATGTCGGTTACCTTGGTTCTCTTACGGATATCTTCATTTAATGCGACTACTGTAAATTGTTGATTTAATGTGTACATACACATTAGAATAGAAAATGCTTTATTGTTCACCACATGGTGAACAATAAAGCATTTTCTATTCTATATCTGTGCATTTTTGTAATTGTATGTTTTGGTGAGCAATAAAGAGTTATTTATCTAAGTAGTATAATCCTTAAAAATCATTGCAGCTTCTTATAATCAAATCCAAAAAGCTTAACAAATCTCACCCCAGTCCAGACTAAATTCCTCGGTGTTTCAGTCAATAGTAGCTGGGACAAAGAGCGTGCAATGAGTAATGTGAGTGAATACTCGTGCGTTTGTTGCCCGGCGGATGACCGACGGACGGACAAACACGCGGTATTTGCGTATTGCGTTTTTTATTTGGCGCGCGGCCAGATGACCGCGCCGACGCCGCGGTAGCTGATCCTGAAGTGCACTTGTATATACAGGTTGTTCATAAATATCATATTGTTTACTAATATGAAACTTCGTTTGCATTACCGTGATGAAGTGTTCGTTAGTGAATTGAAAAGAGAAACGCGATTGCGGCGTCATCTTTTTACCTATATTCGTTTAACTCACATCATGCTCTAATAGACACACAAATTTCTAAACTGTGCATTTTTGAAATTTGCCGCTCCTAATTCTGATTTTTCTCATTTTTAAATGCATTGTACAAACTCAAAATCCTCAATAGGATTATAAATAACTATGGCTCTCATTATTTTGCTGTGCCTCGTGTGTTTTTTGCTGTGTGTGTGACTCGGACCTACTCGTGTTAGGGGAACGGACAGTACCTACACTCGTCATGCTAATCGAAGGTGGTTTACATAATATATATCACGATATACAGGATTCTTCATAACGTTCTGATATTTCTGTCAGCTTATCACAACATTACTTAAACGGTTAATGTTCCTAGTCCAGGATACGAATATACCTGTTATTAGAACGAGATTCATTGACTTTATAACTTTTACTTATCTTGCTTTATCTATACATAAATAATTACTCGACCTTACTGACTATCTGACTCCCATATCAATGCGCAGCCCAAACTACTAGGGCTAGGACCGTGAAGATTTGCATGCGTATTCATTCTATACTGTGCGCACTAAGAAAGGATTTTTGAACATTAAATTATTAACGAAGTAAATAGGGGATGGAAGTTTGTAAGAAACCCGTTCCTAATATTCTAATTATATTAGGGGTAGACGTTTAACAATTGATCAATATCTCTAATTAAAGACCCCAACTACTCAGCTTTAAAAAAAAATGTATACAGATTATATATTTTTGTTAATAAATTAAATTTGCTGCATCACGAAAATTTCAAAGCAGAGAGCATGAAATTTTATACACCTGCTTCTCGTTAGAAGTAAATGAACACATATGACGGCGTTTTTGGAAATTATTATTAGTTTTTGGAAAAAGGGGCTACTTTTAACTTTTTTTTCTATTCAAACTACGACTATTTTTAGTCTACGTGAGCGAAGCCGCAGTCAATAGCCCTAGCTATAACTAACTAACTAACGTAGTTGGCTCAACCACCCAAAGTGAGTCTTGACCTCCGAAACGAGAGCACGCCACTTTTCTCTGTTCTGCGCCTCTACACAAGACACTACAAGACACTTCTTGTAGTGCGGTCAGGTCAGTTTTCACTCTATCCTTCCAGCGATACTTGGAACGACCAACCGGTCGCCGACCGACTGGCCGCCCCAAGCATGCTTTCTTCACTCGCCGATCCTCCTCCATCCGCTCTACATGACCGAGCCAGCGGAGACGATGAGATTTTATCTCCCCAATTATGTTGGGCTCGGCCATGAGGTCTTCTATTCATGAGGTCAACAGCTAGGTAATAAATAAATTTAATTCTTATATCCCCCTGTACAGTGGCCTGCAAAGTGCATTAACTCGTTCAAAAAATTTAATTTTACCCACACAATAAATAGCCGGAATTTGGCCGCCGTTCGCCGCGCGAAATATTTGCCGATAACTTCTTTGTTTGTTGATGCATTTATTGCAAAGTCGAGTTATTTTAACGCAATCTCGAGTACGTATTTTTAGTTTCGGTATCGATAAGTGAAATGGAATTCTTATGGTATCATTATAGTGTCTGCCTGTCTGCTTCTTTGCGTGTTTCGTAGATGATTATCTCAAAAACTGATCACTTAGCAGAAATATACAACTTTACACACTTATGCATACAGGTTCCGTAAGTTTTTGATTGCATGAGTTCAGCAGACAGGAAGATGACCCACCTGATGGGAAGCGGTTACCATCGCCTATGGACATTTGTAACATCAAAGGTGCTACTAATGTGTTGCCGCTCTCTGGAGGGAGACGGGAACCTGGCCTCTAAAGCCTGGAACACAATTCAGGGTTGTTACGGCGGCCGGCATATTCAAGACCAGGGTGGTAGCCATCAAAACGGGCAAATAGCCTCCTACGATAGGTCGCAACAGGCCGCAGGTAATTGTATTCTTTCTCCGTTTCTGCACGGATAAAATGTTTCATATAGCGTCCAATTTATTATTAATTAATATCTTTAGTAAGTATTTTTTTTACATTTCGACTAATAGGTAAGTAGTAATACTTGTACATGTATCCCATATATTAACTATGATGTAATTATTAGTTTCTAAATGAAATAAATAACATATTGTTGCCTATAAAAAGGAAGAAATATTTTTGGTTTTCTAGAAAATTGAAGGGTTTGTTTGAAGACGAATTCGAAGTTTAGGCAAACGCAGCTGCTGGAGAGCCATTGAATTAGATAAAACCTATTGTTTTGAAGATGCATATTCTTTGTCAAGTTAATTATTTAAAAATTTGAAAAGAAAAAGGTAGGTATATAAACGCGGTAGCACTACTAGTGTACTTCACTGGGACAGATAATAAATTCACTTATCTGTTGGTAGCCGCGCCCGTTCTCGGAGGACCAAGTTTTTCAACTTACGATCTTAGTTAGTGGGTACTAGTTTAAACTGGGATATGCCGATGTGGAATAGGCTCTTTTTTATTATTGTCTTGATTATATCTAACACTAATATTACTTTTACTATATTACCATATGGTAAGTAATAACTTATTCTTACATCAGCAACGAAGACTGCAAAAATTGAAGAAGATGAGCAGCAAAGTGGATCTCGAGCTTCGAACCAACTAAAATTAAATGAAACAAGAATTTAACGGTAGAATGATGATGATGATGGAAGTAATAACAAAATATTTTTGATGAAGTTGGAAAGCTACGGTAAAATAGGTGTTCAAAAGTTTCTTTATGATAACTTCCTCATCCTCAGAATGAAAAAATGAATGAGATATTTTTTGTCTTATTTGCGTCAAACAAATGTTTACTGTTGAGGTTGTACATGTCTACTAAAGTATACTGAAGAGAAAATGTAATGTTCTTACACCTGTGCTTGTTTCCATTCCAAGAATATACTTGAACTTTAATATTTAGTTATGAAGCTGTATGTTGATATAATTAATCTTTTCAAATTATGAACCATTTAGTAGATATAACTACTCGTACCTTAGTTGAGTGTTAAATTATAATTTGAAATTTTGTAAATTAACGAATTTTCATTCCAAAAGAATTAAAATAATTACTGTGTGAGTGGCAGAGTTGTTACTGATAGACCGAGACGTATTTACCACGATCAAATTGCATATGTCTTAAAGAATAGTAATAAACACCTATAATAAACATGTATATATGAGGGAATGAATAAATGTAGATGATGCAAGAGATGTATGTTATGATCGCAGCAAATGGAAATCTACCGTCTCTGCCTAGCCCTATGGGAAAAGGGCGTGATAATGTGTATGTGTGCACGAAGATAATAAATATAATTTGCTGCATTGCGAAAATTTTATATACTTTACGTGTAAGTTGCCCTTAAGAATAAAATTATATTTATACAAAAAATCGCTTCCACACAACTGAGCGCTCTTGGACAGTTCTAAGCCATCACTCCGACCCTCTAATGTGGTCCTCACCGGCATACGGGTCTGATTGAAAACTTTCCGCTAAAAACCTTGAACTAGAACAAACCTCGCCCCACGTGACAGTGACAACTTGCAAAGACCAAACTAAAAGTTCTGTACCTTCCCTTACCGTACTTCTTAAATGGATAGCCATTTGTCCTTTGAAGGTTGGGTACGTTACAGTTCGTTAAGTCTACGGCTTTACTGATGGATGTTTAAATTGTTCGACGTTAGATTGTTATGGGTTAACATTTTATATTTTCTAAGTTAGGCAACGCTTAAAAATATTCGAGCAGTGCGTCTTAGACACAGCTACGTCTAAATCATTTACATACTAGGCATGTGCACCCTGTGTGATGGGTCCCTAAGTTAGTTATTTGTTCGGAACGTGAAAGCAATACTAATTCCTGCGGCCGGGCGGTCTGTCGTAAGAGGCGACAAAACAACCCACAGCCAGGTGCTAGGGCATTTGCCCGACTGGATGGCTACCACCCCTGGTCTAGAGTCTCTCTCTCTCTTTTCTTTCACCATATCCTAATTATTTGGGGTCGGGACAATATCTCTTTTCTTTCCACACTCCTCTATTCTTCCTCCACCCCTGGTCTAGAGTATACCGCCGTAATAACTTTAAGTTGTGTTCCGGCATCAGCGGCCAGGTTCCAGTTTCTCCTACAAGGCCGACAGCACATTGGCAGCACCTCTGGTATGCTAATTTCCATAGGCAACTGTAACCACTTTCCTTCAAAGTTGGGCCATCAGCATGTCTGCTGTGCTTCAGCAATAAAAAAAATAAAAAATGTTATAGTGTAATAAGATATTTTGTAATCATTCGGTAAACGTAGTGTCGGACATCTTTCAGCCCGATAGACTGACGACCTGAGCAAGGTCACCGGTAGATGCTGAATGAGGAAGGTGGAGGACCGTGATGAGTGGTGCCGACTTGGGAGTTCTACGTCCACTGTGGACTGTGATTGGCTGACAACGAAGCGATTCTGTAAGCATAGATGTGTTAAAGCGTGATTTTTTTACTGCCACTACCGAACACACAGATGGCTCACTTAATGTAAGGTTACCTTCCTTATGGACTTTTGCAACACGATGGGCAATGCCAACGCGTTGCCAGCCTTTGGAACGGGGATTGGGGGTGAGAAGAGGGAGGGAACTGGGTCACCGGAACTCTCATATTTTAATTTATTACAGACTAGATAGACCTTGTAGCAGACATTGTCGTACCCTGAAAAAAATAAAATATTTAGGACCCGATCCCAGCGCCACCTACCAGTTCTAATTGTGAATCTAAACCATCCGGGGACCCACTCAAACTAACTTTTTTATATACTACTAAAAACTTTATTTATATAGATGTTTTTATCTTTTAATCTATATATATATATATATATATATATATATATATATATATATATATATATATATATATATATGATTCTTCTCTACAAGTGTTGACAGTGAACTCCTCCTAAACGGCGGGACCGATTTTGATGATATTTGTTTTGTGTGTTTGAATGGGTCCCCGGGTGGTTTAGATTTACAATTGGAACCGGTAGGTGGCACTGAGATCGGGTTCTAGAATCCTCCTAATCACCTGGAGCGATTTTGTTTTTGTGTGTTTGAGTGGGTTCCCGGATGGTTTAGATTCACAATTAGAACTGGTAGGTGGCGCTGAGATCGAGTTCTAGAATTCTCCTAATCACCTAGACCGATTTTGCAGATTTTGTTTTTATGTCATAAAACAAAGTCTTTTTGGATTTCAGAACATATGGCGGTACGAAGTTCGCCGGGTCAGCTAGTAGTTAATATATTTGTATACTAACTCTTATAATAGTTCTTTGATATGTGCAATGTGCATCCAATGTCCAATACATTAGCTTCCCAGAAACTTTTACTTTTTGCACAAAGTAGTGTTGTTAGAATACATTTGCCCGTTGACCCCGGTTGGCTTTCTGACACGTTCCCATGGCAACGGGTGCTGCAAGCGCTGGAGAAGGCCGCAGTCGTTATCGGTCAGCGCGCGACCTTTGAAGACGCCTCGCGACCGCAACACCCGGCGCGGGCGCATGTTGCTGAATTATTCAACTTAAATTTCGAACATCGTTGTAAATATCTCAAATTGTACGGTGTAATTTGTTGCAAGATATACACAGTATATAAAGTAACTAATTATACCTGCCGCTTTTTTTATTTGACTTATACTTATTTTTAAATTATTTGAATTCGGCAAGCTATCGAATTGGAACATGTATTTTGTGAGTTAGTAATTAATAATTGTAGTATGAGTAGCAAGAATCAAATTATAAGCCAAGGCAATTAAGGAAACATATATTGTATTCTACCTATAATCCCTTAAGACTATAATTGTAGAATACTGAGCCTAAGTCATCGAAGTCATTGGCTAAAGTTTCCAGAAGACTGACTCTGTTGTCTCTCTGGATTATGAATGACAATGAAACATAAACGAAAATATGAATTTTCATCGAAATTTGTTAGTTGTTGTTGTTACGAAATCCATAAGAGACAAAGTTTAAAGCAGACTGATAGCCAAAGGTTTAAAAACGACCATAATAGCAGTTTTTGTGAACATGATCGTTGCAAATTAATTAACATTTATTATCTCGACGGTTCTCAATGTTTTTGAGTCCGACTTGGAGGTCGTAATCAACGCACACTCCAATGAATAGACATGACTTATTAGTACGAGTCGAAGTTGACTTGAAACAATCGGAAAACACCTTGATTATTCAGCCGACGAGCGAGTCAATTATTGAGTCGACTGTAATTTTTGGTCAATTTCGTTTCTCTCGATTGTTTGGTTGCTTGAAGTTGCCAATCACTATGTAATATTAAATATAAGTATAAATCCTTTTAATTACACATTGTGTGGTCAGAATTAAATCCGATTTGCATGCAATTGTCACATTAACAATTGGAATATTCATATAACCGTTAGGGACGGCAATCTATGGGTATTGTACTAGCGAAGTGCAAGACATGAGGTCCAGACAATCGCATGTGGGCGCAAGTCTTATCGGCTAAGATTATGGACGCCTATTTTGTTTGAAACCTGGCGAATTATACAACTCCGTTGCATAATCCAATAAATAGAATGAAAGTGATGCTCAAATTAAGGATATTTTGAAAGGAAGTACGTAAAGATGAAAAACACGTTAGTTAAACTTGTATGTATGTAGAAATTAATGAGTAGATGTAGTGAACTTTATCGTCTCTGCCCCTATAGGAATCATACGTGACAATATAATTATAATATGTATAAAATTAAAGCTTCCGTACTTCTTTTTAAAATAAATGACAAAATTTAGACGAAAAATGCTACTGCTGGATTTTTATACATATACAAAAAAAATATGCTTTCTCTTACTTGTATGATATATATACGTGTCATATTTATAAATATGCTTGCACCATTTTATCTCTCCATGTTTATTAAATGTTTTTAGCTATAGTCCACACCATAATTGATACAGGCCGATGGTAAAACCAATAGCGGGTCCGCGATGTGATTTACGACCGGTTAATGCGCATGTGCATCGGACTTTATTAACATTTATTATGGTAATGACCACCTTGAATAATGTTTTAATATAGGCGCGAAATCAGTTCGTTGTTATGTTTCAAAGTGTGTGGGATTTCAAATCTAAAAGCCTAAGATACGTAAATAATATATCTTCCGCACGCAGAGTAAGAAACCTAATTATCTATAATTTTCTAAACATGCCGTGTATATTGAAGGTATTTAAAAAAAAATTGAATTCATTGAACGAAAAATGGAAGATTTTCCAAATATTTCATTCCTATTCAATTTTATTACGTACTAACGAATGTGCATTTACAAAAATGTCTGAAAGAGAAAAAGGTCGAGGGAATATTTTAAAATAAAACCGAAATAAACTACTGGTAATTTTTTTAAACTTGAAAAATAAGAATACTTTTTTTACAACTTACCTAGTTAAAGGTAGACACTAACTGTACGACTAGTAAAACTAGTTTAGGAAGCGATGGACCGAGCAGGTCTGTTATATTCCCGATGAGTTCTAGAAAGAAAACATAATATAGGACGCTCTTAGCCAGGTAGATCGATGACTGTGGATAGCGCAAGATATAATAATAATAATAACAGCCCATAAATGTCCCTCTGCTGTGCTTACGCCTCCCATTATAGGGGAACAGACAGTATATCTGCCACGCTTGTCCAAGGTGGCTTGGCAGGTTTGACACATCGGTTATCTCGATGTATAGGTTGCATCACGATGTTTTCATGATGTTAGCACGTGGTAATTGTAACAATATGCACATTAGGTTACAAAACTGCCAAGTGGTGCATGCGTTCCGGCCAGGAACAAAACCGCGCCCTTTGAGGTTTTTTTTTATTCCTCTCTCTCCGGACAAAGTTGATTGTCCGGGCTTATTTATTGCTTATATTAATTTTTTTGTTTTTTTTATTTGTTTTATTTTTTTTGTTTTCCTTATTTCAGATTTTACAAACGGTCCTTATATCTATTACATTTTTTATTGCTAGATTCCAATACAGTTGTAGGTTACTTATTTCTTGATTCATATTTTTCTTCTTATTTTGCTATTTATGTCTAAATATACAATTATCCTACATATCTAATTTCTGTTTGTAAAGTTGTTACAATTTCCTACTTCTATCCCTAATATACTAATGCTTGATATTTTTAATTTTATACACGCTCTTTGAGGTTGGGAGGCGTGCGCCAGCCACGCGCCAGAGTTATCACGACTTGCGCAAGAATAGCTAGATAACTAAAGTCCAAAATATATGGGGCGAACTCATGGAAACCTACGTCTAGCTAGATTTTGGTTGGCTAAATACATAAAAGTTAAAAAAGGTAATAATTAGCGACCATTTACAATTGCTTCTTACACTGCCATTTAAACAACCTGTGACATTTTCCACTTCACCCGTTTCCCTCGTCCTCTTGACACCTGACCTCTTTGACTCCGTCCAAGGTATCTTCGCTGCTGACTTGCTGAACAGTTTGATTGCCATCTCCAAGATAACCCAACCTTGGAATTGTATACGTTATCAAATAACGGATGTTACAATCCGTATTGAACTGTTCTTGTACATTAATTTGCTTCGCTTGTTTAGTATTTCCTCATGTACAATATTTACTTTTAGTTAAAATTGATAAACGAGATAAAATTAATTCCAGGTTCATCTTCGTTATCGAAACCACATATTATAATATATAATATTTTAAGTAATTGTATCATATTAATAAGTTCGATCGATTTTATATACTACTATGGTTTATACTTCAAAATAATTAAGTTTGTTTACTGCGAAAAATATTAAGATAAAAATGTTATCCATCGAAATGTTAAATTGACCGGAATAATATCTATCAACGCATTAAAATCGATTCGCGAAAGTGAACATATCACAAGCCTCCTTTGGCTTCTTCTTCTATGTATATGTAGTCTCAAATATATAATTGTATATAGTACTTTCTACAATAATTTCTGTTAAATATATATTTGAACATACAAATAAATAAAGCATATTTTATACATTAATTCATAGGCATAGGCTTTACAATTTCAAAATTCTCAATTCTTATACACATCTCAAATATCAGAAAAACTGGCAAAAGTCACAAACTAATAACCTATAGGTTGAAAAATCTTAAAATTTCAGCATAACCTACAGACAGACGTAGTCATAAGCTCTATAAAATAGTCCACTTTGACGGTCAAATAAAGAAACTGTAGCAATACCTACATTGGTTACCGGAATAAGATTTTAAGAGTCAATTCATGAAACATATTGGCCTATTGAATTTCCCACGGTTTGGATAACCCTTATATTAAGACAATCTCGGTACAGTTAGTGTTTCGGAAATGCTACACTTATTCGTTGATTTTTTTAACTTTATTCAAATTCAAAGTTTTTTATTCAAAATAAGTTCCACTTGAAAACACTTTTTGAAGGTCATATATATAAGTCAAAATTTAATTTTTCTTCCTATTCTATGTACACCGCTTCGCAACGTGTTATTGCTGTTGAGGAGAAGAAGCGGCAAGAAACTCCCCAGCAACACGTCTAGCTAAATATTGTTTTTCTTTAAGTTTCCTATTCTATTTATATCTCAATTTGTCTTTTTTTAATAAGTTTTATTTATACATAAGTATGTTACAGAATATAATAAAATATTTGATTTTGTTACACATTGTTTTAGTTTTCTATGTACTATCTGACGGTGTAATGTAATTTTTATGATACTATATCATTAAGATGGGTAGTTTTGGAACTTCGCGACGTATATAGGTAAGTAATCGTGATGTTTTTTCTACATGAAGTGGGATCTTACACTTAGCGTCTGGTTGCTTCTTATCTCTTTCTAACTTTCTATTTTTTGTCGACTGTCCTGCCGCAAAAGCAGACAATTTGATATCGAACTGTGAACATCCTAATGCTGGAATTGGAATTCTTATTTCAAGAGAACAGGTAATAAATCCACATCGCTTGATTGCCTTGACAAGGACTGGTAGGCCTGAAACACAGTAATCTCGATGCGCAGAATTCCTGTCTGTCTTCACCGTTAGCAAATTGCAGTCATAGTAGATTACACGTTAGGCCAAATCAAATTAATACAGATATCTACGTTATATGAGTGTTGGATCAAATCTGCCTGGAAGAGTCTTACCAGGCCGAGCTTCAGGCGATCAGGACGCAGGAAACCGCGCCCACGATCCAAATCTGGTAGAGAGAGTTGGAAACTCCTGTGGCTGGCATTGAGACTGTGGAGGCAGTGCGCCCATACCTGCTGCGATGGGTTGTGCGGAAACGCGGGACCCTGACCTTCAGGATGACGCAGATACTTACCGGGCATGGCTGCTTTGATAAGTATCTGCATCAGATGTGGGATGTCTACCTTCTCCTCAGTGCCGCCTATGTAGCGCGCTGGACTCTGCGTTCCATACGCTGGTTGAGTGTGCAGAATGGGCACCGCAGAGATTTCAACTCGAGGCCACGTAGGTCCCATCGATTCGCTGGGTAGTCTAGTCCAGGCCATGCTGCACAGCGACGATAATTGGAATGGAGCGTCTAAATTCTGCGAGGCAGTAATGTCTCAAAAGGAGGCCGTTGAACGACAAAGGGAGAGAGGTGTGCATGCTTGCCGTGGGTACCGACGTCAGTTTGGGCCCCGGAGAGGCAGATATGCGCAAGATCTCCTCCCGTAATTCTGCTACAGGGGTCCTCCAGCATCTGAGGAGCGGAGGATCAAACCCCTGTTGACGAAGTGAGTTTGCCTCTCCCGGGGCATTCTCAAGCACTGGTGCGCAAGATCAGCGTGGGCGTCATCTACGTTCTAAGTCTCACGCTTTTCCTACTATGAGCGCGGGGCACATGGGAGGAAGGAGATTTTAGTGGAGTATTAGCCCATGGGTTACCTCTTTAATAGGGGTATCTTGCTGAGTGTCCACACAAGCCGGCAATTCACTCTGTTATCTGCGCTATCTTCAGTGGATAACTCTCATTGCTTTGGTCTAATCCTAGTAAAAGATCCGGTAGTGTACGAAATATATTTCCTCCTGCCTCAGAAAAAAAAACTACCTGGAATCTAAACATAGATCATTGAAATACAACCTCTGGTCATTAGTCACTGAGTAACCACAGCTTATTAAAAAGCACATACGTGGACAAAGGTACCAGATATTTTTCGTGTGCGCTTAAATTTCTACAGCCCTTGTAGTGGACAATAGATTTAGAATCATTAAAATTCAATAAGACATTGGCTTATGCAATAAATCTTCATAGAAGGCTATCGCACTAGGAACCATCTGATCCAGGGCGCTCCCGCGGCCATGCAATGGGCCGGCCATTGTGAGCTATTAAGAATGGGAGAGCCATAAGGGTTGCCAGGATCTTAAGTCAGAAATATCCAAATTTGAGAAATGAAGAGTTCTTTTTGACGTCTTTGAAAGTTAACCGGATTTCATTATGAAATAACTAATCTAATATTTAATCTAGTAATAATTTTACTTATATTTCTTATTCCTTTTATTTTAATTACTGTGAACATATTTTAATATTCTAAATTAGACTTATAATTGTAACATACCTAATGTTTTCGCTATATACAAAAAGAAATATTGCACGTTAAACAAAAACTTTTTGTATGGTTTTGCACATGAAGCTGGCAACCCTGGATAAACGGCATTCAAATAGGATGCCTTAGAGCCATGCCGACTATTTGTGCCCAACGACTGTCTTGACACCTTCATACATAAACATTTAACTGTTAAAAAATTAGGCGAGGCAGTAAGTACCTATCTGAGATGGTTCTAAATGTTAATAAATGTAATTTAAAATTAATGATTAAAATTTAGAAGGGAAGTAAAACACTGAAATTTACTTACATTTTTATTACACTTAAAAGCGCAGATGGATGACAACAAACCGATCCATAGTTAATTCTTCACAACTACAAATACCTGAGAAATAACGAATAAAATTAAATAATTTTACATATTTTCTAATTAACACAAGTAACTATACAGCACGTTGCTTTTTACGTAGGCAAATTTTACATGTATTTATATATGTAAATATAAATACATTTAATAAATTGTTTGTGCAGATTAGTAGATAATAACTGCATCAACTCACCAAGAGTAACAAATACAAAAACATCTATATTAATTTTTGTATTTAATGACTTAACTAGAAGATCCTTTTTTTTTACAAATTAATAGTAGGTATCAAACTAAAATTAGTAAAACGATGTTTAATCTAAATGAAAAATTTTCACCAACAATGGTAGATACCTGATGCATTTTAAACAAAAATCTACCGTAATCAAGCAAGGTTTCTTCTTTCTCTCTTGTAATATTAAACGAAAGGTTAACAAACATCCACAATGACATAATATATTTGTACGTCGCCATTGTGTGCAAGGTGAATGCTGTTATTAGGACCACTGCGGTCACCGTCTCTTATTATTCCCTATTACTGTTATACAAGATTATAAACATTATAAACAGCCCTTAGGATAGGACGGAATACGGAAATGAAACGCGAATTTATTTGCTTTGCCAGTTTATTACGGAAGCTCGCAGATGCTGTTTTATTCGAAGCATTACAAGCAGTGAGTATTGTACAGCAGTTTAGTAGGTTTGAATCTTGGCCATGGAATATATGTATTCTTCCGCTTGCAAGTGGTCCTTAATAAGTTATTATTTGAAAAATATCAGAAATCCTGGCAACTTACATAAATAATTCAGTTTACCTATGAAATTTTGCTTGAACTAAACAATTTTTTGCGATAAGTCTTTATGCTATGCCTACCATGATAAGACATGGCGATATAAGAAGATAATAACACAATTGAGTAGGTGACTTATTCTACAATTAATTCTAGAACAATGTTCATATAAAAGAGTGGGCGTTAAAATACGTTGCTATTTATTTATCATACTGTTACGAGCTACAGGACTCGAATTTAAAAAAATGCAGTTGGAACTACTATAGAATTTATTAGAACTGTATAAAACAAATACAAATAAAACTGGATGCAACCAGTTCACACTGCATGATTCAATACAATTCGAACGCGCGAAGTCCGTCGTTTATATCGCTAATCGAGAGTATTAGAAAACGTCTTACTCGCTTCGTAGTCGTCGCTTGACTGCCCCCGCCCCTCCATTCGGGTATAGTCTTATACTAACTACACAGTACAAAGAAATTGGAGGCGCCCACTGAGTTTCTAAGAAATATTAATTTGCACACCTGCGAACGTCCACAAAGTCGAAAACAATAACAATAGGGATTAGTTCGACGCTAATGATGGTTATAAAACAAGTAAAAAGACAATAACATGTTTTTCTTAACTACAAATTCAAAAGACAAAAGAGTTCCTTAATCCGGGAGGACAATAAGCTGCGCTTACAGTAGGCTGTGCGGCTTATCTTTGACAGCATGTAACAATACATTTAAAATATCACCATAAAAGTATGATTATTGTTCAAACCATCATTAAAGTTTCATTTGCTTCGTTAAAGATATGACGACATAACTTTCTACGCCCGTACACAAGCTAGGTGGCTTCGGTGTTTTGTAGGATAATAAAATGATCACTATTTATTTGATTGTAAGCTCCCTATTCGGAATTGAATCCGCATTTCCTTCAGCCATTTTGCTCATGTACGCAACGTTTTTCCATAACGTTTCTCTTGCGCACTATATGGATTTGGAATAGGCCCACAGCTGAGATTTTCCCACAGCGCTCCGATATGGACTTTTTAAAAAGGGTTTCATAAAATTTCTTCGAGGCCGGCAGCGCGTTGGTGACATCTCTGGTGTTGCAAACATCCATAGGCGACGGTAACCGCTTTCCATCAGGTGAGCCGGCTGCCTGTCTGCTGTATTCCAGCTATAAAAAAATCCAAATTTTATATTTTATTTTTTTATTGCATGAGTTCAGCAGACAGGCAAACGGCCCACCTCATGGAAAGTGGTTCCTATCGCCTATGGACATTTGAAACACCAAAGGGCGTTACAAATAAATGCGCTGCTGCTCTCGTAAGGGAGGAAAACTGGTACCTGACCACTAATGCCGGAACACAACTTAAGGTTGTTATGACGGCATACTCTAGACCAGGGGTGGTAGCCATCCAGACGGACAAATACCCTACCACCTGGCTGTGGGTTGTTATGTCGCCTCTTACGACAGGCCGCCCGGCCGCGGGAAATTGTATTATTTCTCCGTTCCTGCACAGATAATAGCTACTTAAGTCTATTCGAACTGTGAACGACATATATTCATATTTTCATATATATTAAAAAATTGTGTGTGGCTGCAGTTCACATGCAGTAGAAGTAAAACTTCAGAGAATATACTAACAGATAATTCTTCTCTAACTTTTAATAATATAAATATAACTCTTTTAGCCTACATCCGTCAACATATTATAATTCAAAAAATTCAATCTAAATGACACTTTAACTAGCATAAACTTCAAAATTCAATGCACTGTTACGCAAATATTCCTTAGAACTACGTATAAAAAGAATTAAATTGGTATACGAAATACTATACCAATTAAATATATACTTTTTATTTTACAATGAATAATCTAATACAATAAAAGAAAACTTATTTATATTGTATTCTACCCATAGTCCCTCAAGAATGTAAGTAGAATAATGAGCCTAGATCACCATCTTCTATGGGTAAGTTGCCCAGAAGCCTGGCTACATTTCCTCGCTGGATCGCAATACTGATCCGTTGGCCGAGGTAGGCACCAGCCTTCTGGCTTCCTTCAGCCTTCAGCCGTTTTGATAAATTTTAGTACAGACTCATGGCCTCAGGATACCACAGTCCAAGTGTCTCGACAGCAAACGGCACAAACATATAACTCTCACTGAGGGTTGCATACTTGCGCCGCTTGAGTGATTCAGCTGTTTCCGCAGTCGAACCGGTTGATCTAGACGTGTTTGGTAAATGGGATGCGGCCAACGTGTCTACGCAGGTTGCATCCCACACCAAAGGCTTGCCACGCTGCCAGGGAGTTAGAGTCATTCCGTCAGGACGCCTACCATCGTCACGTGCAATACCGTTCGGCTCCAATAAAGCCGGCACGTTAGTGGCGCCAAGCGCCCTCTGTAAGACGTCATTCAAGGCGGCGTGGCGTGACCATCTGCCGGCACTGCGGCGGGAAGAAAAACCGTGGTATGCTGGGTTGATTACCTCTGTTCCACAGACGTATGTCTGTGGTGCACATATGCGAGAACCCAAGCGCAGGTTTATAGCTAAAGAAAAGGAAGTATTATCCGTCAATGTATCTATTTGGGGAGGGAATAGCTTGGAGCCAGAAACCAGACTCTACGGGAAACCGCAAGGATGCGGGCACATTCTGTAGAGTTAGTTGAATTTAAAAGTTCTGTATTTAATCCTCTACAAATGGGTTCATCCCAAATTCATTTGAAATCTTTTAAGTTTTATTTAAATTGAAAATTATTACGGGTAAAGAGAAAGTGTTTTATTTCGAATTAAATAAGGTTGAATTTGATGTGTTTATCTCTTTTTAGTGTCACTTTTTCGTTTCATCGATTTTCAAATCACAACGATTCTAAAGAAGTTTCACTTCAAAAAATATTATCCTTTCCGTGATTTCTTTATTGTAAGTAATTTCCTTAGTCACGTAAAATATATTCTTCAAACACGTGAAACACAATCGAGCAATTTCTACTGAAGTTCAAATAAATCATAATTATACAAAGCCGCTATATTAATGGTAATGAACATGGAAATTCATTGTATGAACACAGGGGTAATTGTTCCACGAACTGACGCAAACCCGGGGCAAGGGGCAAGCGAGATCCATAACTAACTTGAAAAGTCCTAACAATACTATGCCATTTGCTATAGCTTAAATAAATTTTATACAAAATGAAAGTAAAATATTCAGTGTATAAGTCGGTATACAAAGGATGATGTTACACTGTGGTCTGTGTAAGGTCACCTGCGCTAGCACACGTAGTGAAGACTCAATAGGTCACAAAACAGAGGTGATGGGGTCAAACTGGAACTTAGGTCAATGTTACATTGTCATGTAGACTCTGTTTGACGCGCGTATAATCTTTTTTGTCAACAGGCTATTGTCTGTGATGTTCGTCTTTAGATCATTCAAGACAATGTTTTATGATAAATATGTGTGGTTTTTCCAACTAAAGAATGCACGAGTATCGATTACGAAGATATATATAATGCTAATATTACACGATTCAGTTCCGTTTTTCAATTTAGGTGAAGCAATGAAAGTGATTCATGTAAATAAAACCGAATCAGGTAATGTCGTCAACGACATTACCTGATGTGATGTCGCCCCTTTCATTTTTGCACCTCTCGAGTAAATTTGATTGGACGTGTAATTCAGTTTTTATAGTTAAAAAAGAAATGGCCGAAGTCAAACTCTTGCATAATGGATTTTATACATAACACAATATATTTATATATATAAATACTGTATAAGCCTTTTAATATATATATTAAAAGGCTTATACAGTCTTATTTCAGAAATATATTGTTACGAGTGCGGGACTCGAATTAAAATGCCGTTGGAATTACTATACAATTTATTAGAACTATGCAAACACGTATAACACAGGTACAAATATAACTGGACACAACCAGTACAAGCTGCACGATTCAATAATACGCGCAAAGTCCGTCACACGCGTCGATATATAGCTTATCGAATGTACACGTCTTGCTCGTATCGTAATCGTCGCTTGAATGCCGATCTCTTCGTTCGAGCATTCCTTTATACTCAGCTTACAATATGTCACGACCGTGTAAACAATGGTTTTCAAGAATCACACCTGGCCACTGCCTACCATAAAGGCTTACAATACACAATAGGCGGCTTTTCTAATTACAAATATTAAACGCAAAGTCAACAAAAGAAGTCCAAATGTGGGCAGGTAATAAACTGCGTTTTATGGCCGGCAGGTGTGCATTCACATTTGTGCTTCTTGGAATTTTGGCTAAGTTGTAACAATATTTAGTTTTTCATAACCTTTATAAACCTTTATAAAAAAAACTAGGATTCGCACGCAACCTCGTCCACGTTGTACGAAATAAGCAAATTTTTACGTGGCCTAACAACTTGAAACCGCTCCCGGGAAAAATCTCTCGAGATTCCCGGGATATAAAGTATCACAGATTTAAATCTGTGTCTAAATCAACTGACCCTCGTGAAAATATTATATCCGGATCCGATTTTTTTTCAACTAGACCACTATAAACCGCTCCCAAGATAATTCCTGCATAGTGTTACAACTCGGGCCCCGACAAAAACAAGATCCGCCTGCATATCTGAAACAAAGTACATTTATTTACCATCCGCATTTGAACTAATAACATTTAAATTCTTTTATGATTGTCCTCTTTTGTTCACTCATTTATTGGTTATCGTGGAGAACAGCCCATTGTACTCGTTTATGGCCGCTTGCAGGCATAATTAGCCAGGTGTGCGGATTACAATTCTAGGAAATTCGGTCCACG
The DNA here is from genome assembly GCA_039645545.1 of Dendrolimus houi. Classification (NCBI taxonomy): domain Eukaryota; kingdom Metazoa; phylum Arthropoda; class Insecta; order Lepidoptera; family Lasiocampidae; genus Dendrolimus; species Dendrolimus houi. The sequence continues at coordinate 16,368,837 of CM077132.1, forward strand.
CTGTCGGGCGGACATGTTGCATTTGTGCAGTATAAAGCAATGGCCCGATTGAGGGAAGAGGCAGTCGAGCGATAACCACGAGCGAAGGAAGACGTGTGTACTACAATTACATACAATACTCTTATATGGTATTTATCAACAATCTACAGTTTGGTTGAGGCTTCTGTTACATGGATCCAACTTACATCTAATTGCTTGAAGATTACATAACTAGATAACTGACTAGTTGTATATACAAATCGTGCAAAGCTGCATTTAAAAAGAAGAAGAAATCATAGGGTGAATACTAATTGGTTTTGGGAATAGCATTCTTTCGCTTTTGACATCTAAGCTGTTTCCTTATATAAAAATAGGGATTCTCCCAAGTAATTTACGATCTAGGAAAAGGAAACACTGTGTGTGTTTCTTTGCAATTTTAAGTATTAAGAGATCGCGGGAATATATTATTGCGGCACTGCAAATTATTTTATCGACAGCCAATCAATACCTTTTATTAATGCGTTTGACCATAATTACGTCTAGTATCAAACGATGATGCAGTCAAAGATGGAGCGCGGTTATTTAGAAATTACTTATTAACACGAGACTTGAAGGCACCCGGATTGTACTTTTCGAGAAACGCGGACTCTAGTAGTACATTTCACAGCTCTGCCGTACGCAGATGGGACGTGGAGGGGAAACTGAGGCATAGGCCAGAGCCGCTTGTCATCCAAAGTTGTCCAATCAGGTCAAACAACCGCACAATCTCCGAAATGAATCCTCTAAAATACCAACAGATACTTGCTACTGGACTCATTGTATTGTACTGCCCGAGTTTGCGTTACATGTTCTTAGAAGTGTTAAAGAAAGGCCAGGTAAAAGACACCTCAAATAAACTTGCTTTTACGAAGGGATTATTGAAAGTAGACGAAGCGGAAGGTGTTTTTCAGGATCGTCGCTAGCCGAGATCCTACTATCCTCATGAGAAACAGGCTTGATAATATGTATGTATCTTGATTCTCCACTTTCCTCAACCAGCTCCTTTGGACAACCTTGCTTTATGCATACCGATACGAATATTAGGGATAGGCTTGCACTGTGGACCAATTTTTCGAAAGCTTGTAGTTTTGAAATATTTAATAGTATTACTAGTAGAAATTTGTTTCGTTACATGTTAATATACTATTTGATACAATGAATGGTTTAAATAAAAAAATTGTAGTAGACACATTAGAATGTAAATTTTTTTCAATGTTCGTTCTGTGCAAAAGCTACACCCCTGACTGTAACCTTCTCCTCCTCGGTGAGGCAGTTTAGGACAGTAGGCAGTTTTTTTCAACGCTACAGCTACACTCTTACACTCAACCCTAGTCACCCGCTGATAGTGTTGTCACGTTACCTCAGATGTGGGTTGACAACAAGAAAGTTGATTGTTTGTCTGTCATCGCGACGTGGATGCAACAACTTAATGATACCCGCCGTGCCGGAATATATACTATTATTAATATTTTATATTATACGCTAATAACAATGTGCAAATATTATGTAAAATTCTAGAAGAAACATCATAGCAAACGTGAGAACTTTGGTACACATTAACAGTACCTACCTACGTAAGGAATATTACGCTATGCTTCTACTTAGTGAAACCAGCTCAGTATTGCCTATTTCAGAGTTCGACTTGATTACAAAAAAGTGTGTTTATAAACTATAGACTATAATGGAAAAATAACATGTATAGAATAAGAAACTAGATTCTTTATATTTCCTTAAATTTCAGACAGGAGGAAAAAAGCCTATCACGTTAAGCCCATCCTCAATATGAATCGTAAAAACTAGGGTGGACTATACCTATATATACAGGCTCTTCGTGATCGATGGTCAATAAATTTTAGAACTGAATTTATTTTAACATCCTGGCAGAACTATCCATTTTTAATGACATCCTAAATTCGGAAGTAGCATGGCCCGAGCGTTGTGCCCATGAGAAAAGATGCTATCTGCGTCTCACTCAGTCGCATACGACGCTTAGATGAGCTCGATAACCGAAGCGCACGCGCATGGTAGATTTTTGACTTACCTTAGTAATAAGGAAAATTAGTATCATAATCTTATGCTGATATTAGACGGATTTTTTATTGCTACGCTGGGGAACAGGCAGTCAACCCACCCAGCTTATGGAAAGTGGTGTTTTTGAAATCGCCATCTCATCCATCATGATACAAGGTCGAGTTCTCATTTTGTTTTATATCGTCATTTTTATACATTTCGTCGTTATACATTATCGTCGTTATACATTTACTGTCTTACATCTATACTATATTAAGTGGTTAGGATCGCCTATAGGCATGTGCAACACCAATGGCGGAGCCAACGCGATAACAGCCTTTGAGATGGGATAGGGACGGGATAGGACAGATAGAGGAGACAGGAGAAATGGATCAACTGATTTGTATCAATGCGGTTGAAAGGCTGAAAGATCACGACGGTATGCAACGACATTGATTAATTCAAATTTATGCATAAAACGATAATTTTAATTGATGGACCCAATTCGAAAGAAATGAATGATCAATTTAATATCGGTTTTAGGTATATATGAGAGGCCACGGTAGCTTAGTGGTTAACGCACTAGTGTCTTAAATTCAACCGCGGGTTCGAATCCTGGCCGAAAAAGCATTCAATCCTTAGACAATTTTCTGAATGTTCGTGATAATACCTGCATATCAAGGTAACCGATGTGTCAAGCCATCTTGGTAGTGTGGCGGGTATACTGTCCTTTCATTTAAGAATTATATTTCCAAACTAGAGTTTTCCCCGTGGCTAGGCCGCGGGTCAAACCCTAGAAGATAGCTCTATTTTACTTACATAAAAACTGAAGTAGATGTTTTATATATCGCAAGGGAAGCTGCGGACAAAAGTTAGTACACATATAAACCTTCCTTGAAATATTAACGATCTGATGGTGCAAGCCGCTTAAAAATCCGTTGCTGGGTTTAGGAGGGGTTAACGGATATACAAGTAGACAGAGTTAAACACTCGTCTGAATTAGCCTCTTCATTTGTTCTCATTTTTAAGTTATTACACTAACATGACACCTCATCAGATTTATTATATTAGAGACAAATTATAGAGATAGACATATAGAAATAAAGAAGAATTTATTGATCTCCAGTGAAAAGTTAAACAAGTACAATATACAATAGTGCTTAATTTAACATTATGCTGCAATAATTACTCCCCGTATTAGTTTTAAACTGTGTTACGGCAGAGTAAGTTCACGTTCCTTAAGTTAAAAATAACAAAAAAGATAGAAATATGTGTCGCACTACCTTCAAAATAATTAGTAAGTACACAAAAGATGAGTTCGTACACATATCTAAAGTAGATAAACGAATTGAACAAATCTTCAAAGCAGCCAATGAAAGACGAGTGAGAAGCAGTGGCGTGCGCGCAAAAACGTAGCCATTGTAATCAGTGGTGGTTGGTGGTACGTGCGATGCGTTATCTTTCAGTTCCCATGGTCGTGTTTACAAATGACCGTCGGGGTCACCGATGGGCAACAGATGGTCATCGCAGCTGCGGCTGGATTCGTACACGAAAACGCCGTTGCGCACGTTTTTGAATGAATAGGGAAGGAAATGTCGGGACTGACGGAACTTAAGTTGTTTGTTGACAGTATTGTCTTTAAATATAGCTCGTGCATGATTTCTTTACACTACATACTATAAAAGTTGCCCTGTTAGAGTCGTCTTTGCGAATGAGTTCCTGTAAAAAAATCATATTCATTTACAATCAATTATAATTTACAAATAGAACGGCATTTAAACATTTTTACCGCTGTATATTACAACGGATAACTATGAAATATTTCCTACTACAGTTGCTTTTAGAAATCATAGTTCCAACTTCTAAACTGGAAGCTTATAGTAGCCAAACAAAAGCTTAAAATAAGTTAAAAAAAAAAACACGTACCGGTGGAACTTAAAACGATACTAACAAAGGTATATCACGCAATAAAGTTTTAAGATAAGTGCTAAATTACACAAAAAAATTCTTATCACCGCATTTTCGTATAGTATTTTGGTTAAAAGGCTATAAACAGTTTTATCTCCATACATGTATGACAAAGCACAAATATTTTACAAATATATAGCTCGATCTTATACCTGTAAGTTTTGCTGGTATAAGGTAGAGGAATTTATCGTATATCGTACTTAACTATGAAAGGATGAGTCCGGTACTGATAAATACGCGCTTAGTTTTACTAGAGGCATACGCGTAAACTTACCCAAGTAAAACTCACCAAGTGTACAGGGGACTTAAAGCAGCCGCTTTCTCACATACGTATTACCAATAAGACAAGTATCAGAATAAACTGGAACTTATTTCAATGTTTTACATCTAACAGTATACATGTCAATTTTACTCATAGATTCTTCAAAATCAGCCGCTTTAGGCACCTAGGAAGGTCAAAGAAAAAACATAAGTAATTATACTAGAGCTCTTTGAATATCAAATCGGAAAAAAAACAGTAGGTATTTCCTATTGGAGTTTTTGGAAGGAATTTGGAGTGTGATATTTATTATATTGTGAATTTTTATTTTCAGTATTGCTTAAAAGTGAACAATAGTTGCTGTGTGGAAAATCTCAATTATTTAGGCATTGGAGTTAGGACTGTCGGACTTTTACCTCGTATTTATTTACAAAAGATTAAATTAAAATTTGAATATTCATAAATATTTACTTGACATTAGCTATTCAATGGTCTTATCGTTTAAAGCGATCTCTCCAGACAATCTGTTAATCTGGAATTAAAAAAAGTCGTATAACAGTTATTAGCAAAAGAATATTATTGTATTTTCTTAATAATAAAATAATGGCAGCTCACAAAAATCCCACTGCTGTACTCGCACCTTCCCAATTCTGGAGTAAAGGTAACAACATGTATATATGTACTTATATCTATGATATTATATCTTTTTAATGCATGAGTTCGTGAGACAGCCCACCTGATGGAAAGCGATTACCATTGCCTATGAATATTTATAACACCAAAGGTGCTACTAGCCTACTAGTGTACTGCCGCTCTCTAAAATAATCGAAAGACAAACACACACGCTGATTCAAATTTTTTGTTTCATTTAGGTTGCCTGGAAGAGATCGCTTTGAGCGATAAGGCCGCCTGTTGTATTGCTTAGAAAATATTGTAAACATGGTCTGTTTTTGTAATTGTATATTTTGGTGTGCAATAAAGTGTTATCTCTCTCTCTCTCACGCTTGTGTTATGGGTAATACACAGCAGACTGACTACTGTGGGGTCGTTCTTTTTTCTTTATTCGCCCTTATGCCACCGCCACGGGTTATTGGCCGTACCGCTCCACAAGCCCTGGCAGGCGCCTGCCTTACGATCTCTTTCACTGCTGGGGGACAGCAAGCCCTCGGCGACATCATACTCTCTGTGTATGTGGCAGTTTGTAATGCGCCCAAAGGGACGAGAGGTGAGCACGCACGAACACCGGCGCGCTTCCTTCTCGGCGCCATTACCGGCGGGTGAGAACCCTTCTCCAGGGACACGTGTCGCCACCACTGTGGGGATCTCAACTACCCACATCATAGTAAACAACAGAAACTTCGTTTTGCGAAATTTACCTTGCCAGGAATCTTACCCGGAGACTGTGCATTCCAATGAGCTAGGTCGATAAAGATTTTGCCCCGAAGGTCGTCTATTAAAACATTTTTTTTATTGCTCAAATTTGCAATCCAAAGATGCTGGCAATGTGTTGGCAGTCTCGAAGTGGGATTGGAACCTGGCCACTGATGCTGGAATACAACTTAAGGTTGTTATGGCGCCCTACTCCAGAGCAGGGCTGGTAGTCATCCAGACAGGAAAATACTGTATCAACAGGTTGTGGGTTGATTTGTCGCCTCTTACGACAAGCCGTCCGGCCGCAGGAATTAGTATTTTTTCTCCATTCTTGCTCATATAATACACACACCAGCAATATTAGTGGAATGTTAGTAAATATCCCTTTTTTTAAATACTGGCTGGTTATATATTTTTGTCTCAGTTAAAAAAAGCTGGCAGGCATTTTTTTCTGTACTCAGAGCACAGAGAGGAAAGACACGGTACTAAACTTTCATTTATTTATAGTTCGGTCAGGTTTTTAATGTTAAAATTCTTCAATTTTTTTACTTTTATATGTTAACATGACATCTGAAAAAAATTGCTCTTTGCTATATTTCGTTTTTTTTTCATTACAATACTTTATTTTTTTCATTTACTTTAGACTCCTTAAAACCACACTAAGATATGTTAATTTAGTTTACACACCCATATTGTTTAGTATCTAAGTACCGCTTTCTTTTTTTTGTTCCTCTAATAGTGGCGGTGTGTGTATTATTGTTCAAACCATAATATACAAAGTAAGTATTTTAATGAAACATGAAACATCTTCGCTATGTTGAACTGTAACATAACTGTGTTAGTTAGCGAGGCGGGCGTGCGTCCACTCACGCGCATGAAACGGGCCGCGCATGCGCGACCCCTCAACCCTTGCGAACGAATACAATTTGCTACACACGTCTCCTTGTGTTTATTTCTTTGGATGCTTCTTAATCTCTGCCATCTTTGTTCTAATGATCACATAGAAAAAGCTTAGTTAATAAGACAGAGTTATGTCGGAAGGCGTACCTATACTAATGATGTCCGGTTCCATTATGTATTTAGTCATACGTATATGCATTATGTATACGACCATCGCCAGTATAATCTCAATTAATTCCTAAGGTTGTCTGGAAGAGTTCGTTTTTAGCGATAAGACCAGCCTTTGTGCATAATTAGATTAGTTTTAGTCTGTAAGTTGTTTATTTTTGTATTGGTGTACAATAAAGAGTTATCTATCTTACAACCCGTTCATTTGCTTTACTATCAGTTAAAATTTTACATAAGCTCCGTACAATTAATGTCATTGTTCTACCGATGGTAAAGCAAGTAAATTAGGAACCGGCCACAAGACTATTGATTACCGTCATGGGAAACCCGTTTTCCATGGAAAAACATGTTATGTCAAATATTCTGTCTTATATAAATCTTTACGATATTTTTACCGCGCACCACCTAATTATACAAATTAATAAAATTAAAGATTTTTCTATGATTTAAAAATAAATTCGTAAATTTAAGTCTATACTACAACATTACACGGTACCTAACCACGTATGACCGTTGTTAGAATTTTTGTTTGTCGATTAGGTTAAAAGATTGTCCTGAATATGTTTAAAAGTATTTCAATGAAAATTTAGGAAATTAAAAGATACATTTTATTTTAAATTGTCGTGTATGTTTCATTTCGATATTTTGAAGGGGTCAGAAGATATGAAAACAAGTGTCAAACACCGTGCGAACGACGTCGAGAGCTTACTAAATGGTGATACGAACTTAATTAAAAGAACATCGAAATCTACCCTCAATGAATAATTATCCAACTTTGAGTGCGGCAATTAAGGAATATGAAGGCAAAATAAAATTCATGGTTTATTTTAACGGCCTCTGTGGTTGAGCGGGCTAAGCCTTTGCCGGCTTAACTCGCCGCAGTGAGCCTCTGCTTTGGGTTCGATTCCTGATATGGTAAATTACGGAAAAGATTTTTCTCTGTTATTTACTATGGTCTGGGAGACTGGGTGTGTGGGATCGGCCGCAGAGTAGTCCGTTGCATATTACCCATAACACAAGCGTAACTTGCTCAATTTGGGAATACATAATATGTATGTTTGTCTGCCGAAATAAATAAAAAATAATTTTGAACACTATGCAAAATATTTTAATAATACTTTTTATTTTGTGTCTGTAACATTGTATCGTTTTCTATTTGCGAAATCTAAAATGTTGTTAGCTTAGACTTGAACACAAGCAGTTAGTTATATATTTAGAACAAATATCATATATCACTTCGTTAAATAATGAGAATAGATTAAGTGGAACTATCTACTTTATCTTGCCCACCTAACTACCGTGATAAGAAGGCCCAACCCTTTTTGCATATAATTATTTAGTTGAAACAAGCAACTGTACTACGGTGCTGTATTTGTATATATAATAGCTTTACTATTTATACCATAGCTTAGACAACTCCTGACACGTCTAACGCCGCTCCGCAATTGCTCTAACTCTAACAATTTATTCCAAAATATATAGTAATAATAAATAAACAGATAGATAATTTCTCTAAAAAAAATTGGTTACAATAAAATATCTTACACTTAAAGTAAAGTAGATATATATTGCTTATTTATAGAGTAAATTATATAAAATGGAGCCGACGGCGACATTAAACCAAATTAAAGAAAATCCATAATAGAGCATAACTCACTTCAGCTTAATTCAAAATGTTTTCTCAAAAAAGGCCGATTTTCAGTAGTCGTGATCACGGAAAACAAAGATGTCAAGTGTCAAAATGTTATAATTTGAAGTTGCGTCATAGTTTGGTTCCTGTTCTGCTAAGTAGTAAGCTGCCTATGTTACTAAGCTACATGCGATGCGGGTGCGGGTAGCACGTGCATTGCTAGTTTTAACACTCACTTGGTGCGAACCATTTTACTACGCTACGACACTATTTTGAGTTAATTCAAAGCACTGCCGCAGTGAGCTACATCTGAGTTATTAAATTGACACAGAGAATTTGGCTGAGTTACCTATGTAACTATAGGTATGCGACGCTTGATTATAGTCAAACTGACAACTTGCTATGTAAGTCTTACGTGATTGAAATAAAGCGCATTGATTGGTCCAGTGGCTCCCTTCCTTCTGTTTTATTTAATTATATATTGTTAATACCTAATAGTTATAATTTCTTTTCTTCATTTATTTCAGTTAACACTATCAATTATGCAATGGTTATTTAGAACGTTTATTTTGCGTACAGTAACGATCTGGAAGATACCTATCGGCGAGGTTTTCCTTCTACGACATGGGTTCCTTTAACAAGAACGTCATAAAGTTGCTTCCAAATCTACTCTTTGGCAACCCACGCTATGTTGCAAACTTCCACCAGGTAGACCATTTGCTTGCTTACAAATTTTTAATAATAAAAAATAAGGAAGAATTTATTTGACTAAATTTATAATTGATTGATACGAGCCTTTAATTTTAAATTGAAACCAAATTCAATGAATTTTCAAGTCACATAACCAATGACTCAGTCCAATAGCCGTAGGTTGTGACTTATGAGCGCTATAACAGATATAATCTACGAATTTATAACTTAACAATACAAGTTAAGTAGGCTCTGACTACTTAATATTGATATTTGGTGAGCTAATGATGTTTGAAGTTTATCTATGAAACTCACGCAAAGCTATGTCTACTACTGTCTGTCTATGTTACAAAGTCAATTTTATTATTTGTGATCTGTCTATGATAGATACGATTTCCTAGTTATATTACAGCTTTCAGTCATAGCATGCTTGATTATTAAGATGAGTAAGATTGTATATGTTATGGGCCCCTTAGTCTATAACAGACTGCGAACAGAAATTAAAGAATCTATGGGCCTCGGGTCATTTGAAAACAGGTTATCTTATTGAGTAGACGCCGTATTCTATTGATGAATTTTTATGTCGTGTTATAGTGTGAATGTAAATTGAAAATTTTTGCCTATCTCAACAACGCTTCATTTATGTCGTGGGTTCGAATTCAGGCCATAAAACGTGCTTAGGATTTTTTTGATCTAATAGTTGACAGCGAAGTCAATTGAAGCACTTTTTATTATCATACAAAACTAGATGTATTAGAATAGCAACTTACGACATCATAACTCAAATGAGTCAAATAGCTTACGAATTATATTTTTTAAACAGTTTAAAATTATTTTTACCGTGATATTTTAAAGAAGATAGTAACATGGTATATGGAGCTTCTGCTCTTTTATATGAAAATAATGTTAGAATTTTGTAACATACATCTACCCATCTGTTACACATTTTTATAATTACCACGTAATGAAAGCGAGAGAAGAGTGATATCCGGAACCATCGACTCGTGTATGATTTAATTAAGCTTTTCAAAATTAAGACTAGGCCTTTGTCAGTCAGTATACCTAGACGTTTTAAACGTGGTAGAGCCATGCTGGAATCTTGATTCAGCTCTTAGGGCCGGCTCAATTGGTGTGATACCTTACTACTACTTTCACAAAAAAATGGGCGTGAACTGTTAGTCTCAAGGATAATCGTATTTCGCACGTTGAGCGAGAGTTCCAATAGCCCCATGGGAGCTGCAAACGTCTAGTCATCGTAGTGGATAACGAACTACTGGCTAGCGCAATACGGAAGCGCACATATTAATAGTTGCTCTATCTCGTTCGCACATCATTCGTCCCGCTCACACATTGTGCTGTATATTGTACTAGCTGTACGACTTGTTAATATTTGTACTTAAGGTTACCGTTTCCATAGTAAATTAGATCCCTTCAGTTCGCATCAGCACACGACAGTGAATACTACTCTCTGTCATCTGAAGTATCATTTAACCTCTACCTCTCGCTGCTACAGCCCACTTCCCACTCCGTAACCGTCCTCTTTATCCCATTCACTCTATCCCATTTGTTCTATCTTATCCTAAAGCTGGCGATGCGTTGGCTTCGCCTCTGATGTTGCAAAGTCGTTTGCTAGCTTCGCAAAAAAACCTAGTTGAAGAAGTCAGTAGGTAGGTATGGAAGCATAATTGCACACCAAATAGGTGTATATAGCTATTTGAGTTTATTTATTAGTCTACATACAAGTTCTATTTGCCATTGCCAGTGTAGATTATACCGGAATTTCGACAAAGACGTGACAACGGTAATCAAACGTTATGACGATTTATTTACTGCATGTTATTGAAATTATCGTGTGGCCAGTGCCGGCGCAGCACTTGAGGATAATAAATCAATGAAGATATTATTTAGGGTTTGATTCACTGAAACGACGCGTCAAAGATAAACGACCGATTTGTGTGTAAGATATACTTTAACATTTTTATATTTCTCTGTTGGGCTTAATACGCCTTTATCTGGCTAATAATTGTAATGCGAAAGTAACTCTGGTACATTTTCATGCTTAAATGGTTGAATGAATCGTAATGACCAAGTAGATAGATTGTATCCTAGGAAGGACACAGCCTACCTTTTGTTTTACAAAACGATCTTAAAGTGGATGAAAAGGAGGGTCAAAGTTTGTGCAGAAACTCCGTAATAATAATTCTTTAAGTTATATAAATTTACTAGCGGGCCTGGCAGACATTGTCCTGCTCTGAAAAATAATAATCTAGGTCCCGATTGCAGCGTCACCCACCGGGTTCATTTGTAAATCTAAACCTTTCTCGAATCCACTTGAACACACACCAAAAACGTCATCAAAATCGGTCCAACTTAGGAGGAGTTCAGTAACATACACACGAACAGAAAAATTATATACAGATAACCAACATAAGTTCCTGCTCGCAGTTTCGTTCGCGTTTTTTATTGTAAATTTCGCGTCTAAAAGTTATTTAGCTATCCCGCCAAAGCAGTGGGTACTTTTTCAGTATGAAAGGTATCCACTCTATCCTTTTCTTTTTTATATCCCTGACAACGTGTTTGAAAAATTTCGAGTAGCTTTTCAACTTTCAGTAATTAAGGCGTGAATGCATAAAAAACGAGCGAACAAATAAAATTAAATATTTGTATAGATTAGCAGTTGGTAAGAAATTTAATAAAGGAATACATGTTTTAACGTAACAGTTACATTTTACTTTATTCGGGAAGTAAAAGTGCGGAAAAGATAACAAACACTAGTTAAATATATTTTAATATATCAAACATTGTTACATTCTAGAATCAGACTCATGGGCATAGCAACACTTGACGCATTCCAACAACTCATCTATGTGTATGTAAGTAAACACTACGCCACCTTCATTCTAAAAGCACCGAAGTAGGTACTTTCTCGGATTTAATGCAGTATAATCAGCTGACTTTAGAGTCGTAACTCTAAATTAATATTTCGCATTAGGACGTAATCACGCGAACTTGCAAATATTTATTGCGAATATAAGAGTCGTGATCTCCAGTGCAGCGGTTAAGTGGCTACACGCATTTGGATCAGTCGCTTTGATAACCGCACGCTCAATAATTCCGTTTGGGAGACCGTTCTAAGGAATCGTTAAATCCGAATAATTCACTAAGGATGGAAGGATTTTCGTATTTAGAACTAAGGTTCTGTAGTCACTTTAACAAAATCAAAATACTTATGTTTTCCTGATGTTCGTATGATTGTCGTGATGTCTTTGCATGTCTACCATAATCGCGTCTATATGGTTGAGATTTAGTAGGTCATGTATGTCATGTTTAGTAGGTATAACCTGTATAACGTCATAAAATATCGACGTGAAACGGTTAGCCATAAGATTGTACTGGAACACTTACAAGCCAATAGATAGCGCTGTGCAATAATTGAGGTCGCAAACGATTCCCGAACCGTATAAAGAATATATACAAATTTGCGACAATAATAAATGGGCCTCGGCTTGCGGGGCATAAAAATAGATGCCCTCCTCGTTGGAAGATCTTCCTTTGAGACGGAGGAACAATCTATCGCGCTCTTCCAATTAGTCGGGACATCCCTAAAAGATAATCGTATTCATGCGATGACTGAGAGTTCGGATGGTCCACTTCGGGCCACTTCCCCCTCCCTATCTCATCTTCCCTATCCCATTCTATCTCTATCTCATCCTACGTACTCCATCCTAAAGGCTGATAAGGCGTGGGCTTCCACCACTTTCCATTAACGGGGCGGTCTGCTGGTTTCCTGAACTCATGCAATTAAAACTAAAAAAATACCGCTACATAATGCTGTAGTGAAATTTCGATTCAACTAAAAATCAGGGATGGCCATACATAAATAGCTTTAATTTTTTTTTACGAAAATTGGCTTGAACGAGCTTTTAAGTATTATTTGAGACGCAGAGTGTAGGGGTTGAAATATGTGTGGTGCTTCGGTGGTGGATGACCCATGTTGTATGTTGATGAAGCACCACTGGCGAGAGCCCATGGCTCAATCACCCGAGAGGACAGTACAAAATAAGACGACGAATGTTGTACTCTAGATGTAATTATTGCTTAATTAATTGTTCCTAATTTAAACTATATATACAAAAACCTTATCGATTACATGCGCACATCAATATTCTAATCATTATTAAATATTATATTATTTATATAGGAGTTTTCTCGATTAAATGATTTTCTTAGACTTTTTTAATCCTGATGACAAAAACAGTGGGTGGTGCTTGATAACGATATTTGTGTTTGTCATATTAGGAAAACTAGGATAATATTCTTTATTATTAACTAGGACCTATCACGCAGTATTGATTGCGATAAAATATCCTATGTTCATCTCGTATTAAAAAAATAATTATATAATGCTTGTTTCTTTCCTATAAAGCGTTTATTTAGCTTGACTGGTTTAAATTTTGGATCTATATCCTCGGAAATTATCTTAAGTACCTTATATATATATTTTTTTTTTGTTAATCATTTTATTTGTCGCGACGTCGCGTGAGGGGTAAATAAAGATCTAGTTTGTAAAAAATTAAAGAAATATAACATGAAAAGAAGTCTCTTACGAAATCAGCGCTCTGAAACTTGCTAGAAATCCAGATATTATGAAATAACAACTACACGAAACTAAAAGTCTAGCGCTGAAGTAACAAGTCACGAACTTTAAACGGTTCTGATCATTAACTCTGTGTGAACTAGCACCGCTACAGGGTGTTTGAATTCCTATAGGGGCACGCAGGAAGCTCAGATAATGACCAACGGCGTGTACTTAGACGCGCACCAATGAATTAATGCTGGCATTGCTATTTTCATTGCAGTCATACTTGTGCGCATTACACACATTAAGCGAACACTAAGTCACGAATGGGACACGCTGTATACCTCCATAGAATAGTTATGCTTTTACAGTTAGTTGTCAGTATATAGATAAACATGGCCTAGCATTTCATCAAAGATAATCGTTTATATTTGATGAAACGTTAAAAGGTTTCTAAAGCTTATCACGTCATTTTGCAAGCATAGATTTCAAGCTTGTAGCCCACAGAAGCTACCCCATTCTCTGGAACAAAAATTATCCGATATTCATCCTAGTTGCCAAAAGCATATACAGTAGGTGTATTTTTTCTAGTTATGTATTAATCCCATCTCATGTCGGCATCTGACCTCAAGATCAATAACCTAACTCAGGTGTCAGCTTTTTAGTCAATAGTCGGTGTACTTAAAGAAGAGATAAAGAATTATTATATTATTATTAATCTGCTATCGCAAATCATACATATTACATTACATGGTAATCAGGTCATCCAAGTCTGCTGACGTAAGCTTCAGATTTCTATCTTGGAAGACTAATACTAGGAATATCTGAGTTTCCTTATAAAGGTCACAAGAAAGTTGGACCGAGATTCTAGACATTAAATATTTGTATAAATCGTAGCTGCGGTATAAACTCTGACCATAAACACATCAAAACAACGATTTCGTAACCTGTAACCATCTGACCACGAAGCCTCCTTAATCCATAGTTGGCGGTTGTTTCTCTGTAGCCCTCACATCATTACCCACCCAGTACTAATTCATCCTGACCTATGATCTTAGCCACTATTCAAAACGTGAAGTCGTGTCAAGGATGTTTGCATATCTTATGGATAGTGACGATGGTTTGAGTATGTCAAATGATTTATTATACACATTTTAGAAAATTTTCAAGTCTTTGGGACAGATTCAAATATTAAACTGCTTATTTTGTATATTTATCTACTAGCTAAACCCGGCCACGAATCACTGTGGCTGTATTTTATTTTTTCAAACTGTTTTTGGTCTAAATCTGGCAAAACCTCCGAATTTTTCGTTTCCCTGGGAACTTTAAAAAAAGTACTAAATTGGAGAAACTATACGATTGTTGGTATCCCAATACAATGATCGACACCCTATAATTTATTCAAAACATTAAGAAATCTTTTGCCAATTTGTAGGGTATTTGCCCGTCTGGATGGCTACCATCCTTGGTCTATAGTATGCCGTCATAGCAACCTTGAGTTGTGTTCCGTTATTAGTGGCCAGGTTCCAGTCTCCCTTAAGAGAGTAGCGGCGCATTTGTGACGTCTTTGGTGTTGCAAAAGTCCATAGGCGATGTTAACCGCTTTCCATCAGGTGGGCCGTCTGGCTGTCTGCTGAACTCATGCAATAAAAGAAACAATATATTTATTTTGTAGCCATCAATCAGCACATGACCATCACCAACAATGATAATAAAATATTATTGTATGGATATAAAATAAAAGAGAAGATGTTTTTAATAGTTTGTATAGACAATGAGGTGGGGTGTCAACAATTATATAACTTAAACTATATAGACATACTCTTGTATTAAAGTACAATGTTATGTGAGAATTTCAAATCAGTCTATCGACTACTATTTGCGTTTTGCGGACACGTATCTAAATAAAGTATTAGAATAGATTCTGATGACAAACGTCTGGAAAACGAAGTTGTAAGTAACAACCCATACAACACATTAAAGTACTAGAATTGTGTAGTTGTTTTTACTTTCATACATTTTATATACAAACAGGAATCATAAAAATGCAAAGTTAACGTACTGGAATTTATCTCAACTTCAGTTTACAAACGAGAAAAGATGCCGGATATAAAGGCAAGGTCCACATGTTACAATATGATGTCAATAATGAAGTATTTTACATATTCAACACGCCCTTAATCTATTGTGATATACTGAAAAGCAATAACAAACAACTTCAAATATATATACACAGCGGGGCAGGCAGTGTAGCAAAGCAGATACCGCAGATACATTTTCCTTTGCCGTTGTCAGCATCTAACTGACTATATAGTGCATAGCTAGACTGGATTCCACGCGCGTATACGAACGACTATACATCGTCAGAAATGACAACGAATTGTGACAAAGCAACCCACGGCCAGGTGGTAGGGTACTTGCTCGTCTGGATGGCTACCACCCCTGGTTTATAGTATGCCACCATAACAACTTTGAGTTGTGTTCCGGCTTAGTAGCCAGGTACCAATCTCTCTTTACAGAGAGGCAGCACATTGGTAGCAACCTTTGGTGTTACAAATGTCCATAGGCGACGGTAACCGCTTCCCATCAGGTGGGCCGCCTGCCTGTCTCCTGAACTCAGGTAATGAAAAAAATCCTGTTTCATTTGTCTATTGATCTAAACGAAACAAAAGCTTATCACGTACAATTTGGTGCATTGCGTACAAAAACATGAGATAGTTTTTTTTGTCAAAGTGAAATACATGATGGAGACTAAAACATTCTTCGGAAAGAATCTGATGGAGTCTGATACGGTACTTGTTATGCAATCGACTAAAATTTATTTTGACAGACAGTCCAACTGCCACACCTAGAGCACTTAAAGGAGAATGTACCCAATAAACTATTAAAATTGGTTACTATTTAAATAAATTAAATTATAATAATTAGCTAAAGTAAAATAAGAAATTATTTTAATTGGATACATGTTTTATTTATTGTCTGAATAGTTACTAGCATATCATACTTTTGTGTATTATCCTATTTGTATACTGTTACATAGATGCGGAAGTATAAAACAATCGTGATTATGGTATCATAATTAACTAAACACAGTTCAATTATGGAGAATGAGGAACTGAAAAGCGGACGAGTCCAGTAGTCTCGCCACAGTATAGAAAATGTAGCAAATACACACAATATTTTATATAGGTCTTTTTTGATATAATAAATCCAGTCCAATTTATCAATCAACGTATTTTTTAATAAATAAATATCAAGATTCAATGTACAATAATACTTAGTTTTATAACTGTCAGTTCAAAATAAAATCTCTTCGCATCTGAAACTTGATTTATTAAAATAATTATAAAACACGTCACATTCTAAACGAATGAAGCTGTAATTTACACTTTTCGCAAAATCTCCTGATACATGTTAGCCATTGCTACCCATTCATAATTTTGATACTCATATCTACTCATTTAATTTTTGTCAATAATTTTGACTTGACTATAGGTATATATACCCTTACAGCTATGAAACAAATATGGTGCTCTACTTTACCAAGGGCACCTCTACAGTGTATCATAAAACTGACGGTTACATAACCATTATGCGAGAAAAGTTCTAACTAATTAAACATAACGGTTGAATAAGACATTTCTATGGACTAAAAATATTTCTGTAGTATATTCTGAAGTGTATTCTGTATTAATTACATTTTTATTCCACGAGTAACGTTAAAAGTTTCTCCACTGATCTGCTTGAACACTGACTACGATATGCGCCGGCGCATAATGATGTGATCTTCGCACAATAACTGTCCAGTCGGCTGACTATTTTCTCAGGTTACTGTGTATGTATACGTGAGCATTGTTCGCGCTTTTCCTCGTGAAAAACTTATTAGTTCAATGGATAGAACTATTTAATTGACTGTTAAGAGATCAAAAGCTAACTACAGTTTAACTGCGGGTTAAATATATATCTACTTTTTCTATTGTTAAGGTAAAAAAAACAACAACATTTATTAGTTTATGAAAGTAGATATAAATATCTATAATAATAAATAATAAGTCGGGATTAAAAGAAAAAATAACTTTACACTTCTCTTTAAGACTAAACCTGAATAATCTAAAAGGATACCAACGTAAGTCGAGGTTAAAATTAGTGAAACTAAAATTCCGTTCTATTATATACGAACCTGTTTCAAGTGAAAAATTATATTAATTGTGTTATAAATATCGAAAACTTTATCTTAGATTTAGAATTAATATTTTTAGAACATACCTAAAAGGTAATTTAATTTGGTTTGTAATTCTAAAAGCTAAAATAATTATACGATATAAGAAACCGGGCTTTGAATTTTTTAGTGAATATTTAATATCTGCATTTACAATAGTATAGGAAAATTATTTCGAATATCTCAGACAAGATTGACAATGTATCAAAAAGGTTGTCATACATGTGCTTATAATTGTAAAACTTAAAAATAAAAACTTTAACGATTGTTTGAACATTTCACATCAACCTAACTTTAACTACTGTTTAAGCACATGGTATAACCCGACCATCTCATATCACCTCATACACGAGTTGCCCGCGTAATTACCTCCGAAGCGCTCTTTCAACCGAAAAAACAGCCATCTCCCCATTGTTCTAACCAATTTTCCCACATTTCGCCTTTTACAGTTACACATTGACTTCCCGTTCGCAAAGAAAAAGCGTATAAATAGAATTCCACATATATCTTGGATGGTGCGTTTCGAATGCGTTTTTGCCTCGTCCAGGAAAAGAAATTTCTTTTGGTGTTAGGTAATGGAAGATTTGTTATGGATTGATGTGATATTATTTTTATTGCATGAGTTCAGGAGACGTAGACGGCCCACCTGATGGAAAGCGATTACCATCGCCTATGAATATTTGTAACATTAAAGGTTGCTACCAATGTGCTCCTGCTCTCTAAACGGTGACTGGAATCTGGCCACTAATGTCGGAACACAAATTAAGGTTGTTATGGCTGCATACTCTAAACCAGTGGTAGTAGCCATCTAGACAAGCAAATACCCTAATACTTGGGTATGAGTTTTTTGTCGCCTCTTACGACAGGCCACCTGGCCGCAGGAATTTGTATCGATTCTCCGTTCCTGCACGGATAATTTTTAACAAATAAAATAATTTTTATTATTCTAGTGACTATTTTAGCAACCGAAAAAAAATTCATTTATTCTATAATGGTATACAATAAAGAATCAGTTATCTGTATAATACAAAGTATTAATAAAATTCAATCCCAAGCAGCAAGTATTAACAAAAGGGGGAAAGAAGTAAATGTCTTTTAATATCTAGCCTCCTATTGCCATCAGTAAAAAAGTCATTAAGGTACATACATCGTTATGTTTTTAAGACCTTACTAATATATCCCATACGATATAGTGAAAAATTTCAACCTTTAATTACCCAATACTCTTACGGTCCTATTCATATTGAAATAGAGTATGTTAGGTAACTTATTCTAACTCAATATGAATAAGACCGTTAATCTGTATTTTTTGCATTTTCACTAAATATTTTTGTAGTGCCATACAGATTACATACACCTTCCTATTAAATTTCATTCACATTTATAGATTCAGTAGTTTCTGAGAAAAATGACTGTGATATACAAAGTCAGAATAAATCATTCCCTGCTTAATCGCACAGGTGCAATTATCTAGTGTTGAAACAATATTGTTAATTAATTTACGAGTGAACCATTATAAAGAACATTTCACGATTAAGCACTGAATATTTCCACAACAAACACTATTGCCAATAGGTCATGCAGATGAACCTAGTCCAAATACGGACAAAACAAAACTTTCTCACTAATTTCCTTACCGGTGTTCGTGCGAGGGATTCACAGTTCACATGAGAACGACCACTAGTATACACGTGAAACTATCAGTCAAACTACTACTTAAGCATCTGCATAAGTCACGTCTCACGATTCCTCTGGAGTAACAGTTTAATAATGTCCGCGCTTGCGACCCGGAGCGATCTCAGTGAAATACGTTCGAACGGACTAGGGGCCATATTTTCCCCTATGCATCGTACTAAAGTCGTGTCTTCCTTGGTGGAAATAAAACGCGAGGTCCATCTCTAGGGCCATCGGTACCTCAGATGCGCTATTTTACGTTCTATTCTTAAATGTTTTAACTACTTATAATTGCCAAGGTAAATTCAACCTTGTTATAAACGCCTTAGGTAAAATTTACAATCTATGATTGGTATCATTAAGGCAAATGTATATTTATCATTTGGATAATGTCATGGGAAGAGCTCAATGAACGTGCGGACAGCGCGTGGACTGCCGACCGGAGGAACTGGCAAGCTTATTCACCTCATTTGCAAATGAATTTGTTATTTATTTCTTGTGTAGTAAAGGTCAAATTCGTTGTTAAGCTAAATAGGGAAGGTTACATAGAGCATTAGCGGCGGTCTTCTGTCTTAATAAGTGTAAATCTATTGAATGTCATTACTGTAGTATAAACTACGTTTACAAGAATGGTTGTTAGTTTCACCACTGGTATAGCTTGTTATGTTGTACTTAAATAATACTACTAAGTAGGTTCTGTTTCGGATATTATTAAGGTATTGTTCAAGTTTTGTTATCAATATTTGCAATGAACAGGCAATTTACTTATTCAGTTATAAGTAGTTTTAAATATATAAAAGGAGACTGGGAAATTTGGGCTAAAGACATGTAATGAGTTGAAATATGACTCAAATAAATCGTTAAATTTTTCTATTACAAAATGGAATACAACAGCCCTTAATTCTATATGGAAAACGAGAAGTCTTAAAAATAAGGTCAGAAATTAAATAAGTTATTCAAATTCAAATTCAATTCAAATTCAAAAGTTTTTATTCAAAATAAGTTCTACTGGAGAAAACTTTTTGAAGGTCATACATATAAGTTAAATATATTTTTCTTCCTATTCTATGTACTATTAATTGATTGATTGATGACCATAATCGATTTATGCGAAATGCAACAACCCCTGGAATGCCGGCCGCTATTTTCGTAAAATGAGGTAAACAATAAAAAAAAAATTTTATAAAAAAGACCGACTTTTCAGTTGAATTCTTCATTATATTTCACAACAAACGGAACCAGTGGCAAAATTCGGGATTTTACCATTGCCCAAGATTGAGCAAGCAACATGCAAGTAGCTGAAAAGTTTAGCAATATTCGAGACTAATCTGTAAACACTTACAGCACATGATTAATTCATTCAAAATAACTAAACCCACTACAATAATAAAAAAATATCAACACAATAAAATGAAATCTTACAATCACTCTCATCTTTTCTGGGCCCATGAATGTATAAAAGCGTATCCGTCTCGTTTGTAATTAATATAAGAGAGAATAGTCTGTGACTGTTTGTAATGTAACTGTAATATAATCGGTTTCCAAAACTACCAATACATAAAAAATAGACTATTTACTAATTAATCACATAATAAACTTTTCACGATGTAAATTAATTTGACATTATAGTAATAAACATACCCTAATTTTTAGGTCAAATAGCATTATAGTAATAAACATACCCTAATTTTTAGGTCAAATAGCATTATAGTAATAAACATACCCTAATTTTTAGGTCAAATAGCATTATAGTAGGTAGTACTGAAAATTAGCGCTGTTTCGGGATTGTAATTACTGCTCAGTTCTTGAGCTAATAATTACTAAAAAGTGTGCAGTCCTAGACCATAAGTAGATAGACGGAGTCTCGGACTCTCAAAGTGAAGCCCGGTAAAGGATGTCGGTCTTAGAATAGTAATTAATAGGATGCCGATCGCGCCGCAGTGCGTTCCGAGAGCTTAATATTGAATAATCGAATTAGTACGATGGAATAGCTTCTAGTGGATATAGTACTATTAACCACATAGACGCAAACCACGTGTAGAATAAATTTACGTACAAAACTTAATAAAATGCTTCACTTCATTTGACACCTTTATTCACGTAGGCTCCATCTATAAGTTTATATAGTCTGATTGTGCAGTGCATAATTATATGATTATACTGTTGTTTTCATGCAAACTATGCATATCTACTCTGCATTTACGTGATATATATACTCACATGTCGGTTCTATATCAATAAATACTATACCCCGCGGCTTCTTTAACGTAAATTCCGAATTTGTATTCTATATTTGTATGGCTTTTAAAAAAGTTGTGGTACTCGTGGTATTTCGTTTTACTTACAAATCAGCTGTGAAACGGTGGTATTATCAGCTCAATGTTACGTGTGCGGGTTGCCGTGTGCCCTTTCCCGTAGGAAGCGGTGTGGCTCACTGACCCATTGCCTCGGCGCGGACGAGTTCATGACTCCATGCATACATAGTATATTTTATATATAATATATTGAGTATTTCTGAAGTTACTCAGTGGGCTATGTTGGGAATATATCTTATGGATAAAATCCGAAACGATGATATAGGTTGCCGATATAACTTGTAAAATTAGCAAGCTGAAGTAGCTGTGGGCCACATTTGCCGTATGAGTGATGACCGATGGAGCAGATAAGTTCTGCAGTGGAGCCCGCGTGTCGACAAACGTTGTGTAGGACGCCCTCCAATCCGATGGACAAACGATCTGCTCAAGGTTGGTGCTGGAAGAGGATATCGGAGGATCAGCATAGATGGCGCAAACATGGGGTGGCGTAAACTTATACTTCTAAGATTTACATTTTCATTTTGATTTTTTCCAATTTGTGTTTATGAGAATATTAGAATTTGTTGTTAAATGCTCAAACAAACTCTCAAAAATATATTGTAGAATTCGGGTCGGTTCAAGTGGAATATTCCCGAAAATATCCGATCACAATCTGAAATTTCATAACTGTTAATTTGTTATATTATATACTAATAATAACCCGTCAAAGGTCAATTCAAAACAGATAACAACTGGAGTCAGTAAAGAGCATCTAAAATGTTGTTATGATCATAACAATAGTTCGGCGAGTTGCGCCCGCGCATCTCAAGATTCCTGCATAAATCAATTGAAACGGCAATAATACAGTGTAAAATATTCTAGTAGCAAAATCGTCTTTTAAGAATAATTATTATAAGCTATTAACATTACAATGATTCCTTGTTGTTTTCAAAAAAGCGAGCTTTAATTTTTTTATTTTTTGTTGGATGAGTTCAGTAGATAGGCAGACGGCCCAGCTGATAGCAAATGGTTACCATCGCCTATGGACATTTGTATCAACAAAAGTTCGAACAATATGCTGCCGCTATCTAAAAGGAGATTGGAACTTGGCCATTAATGCCGAAACACAACTCAAGGTTGTTATGGCGGCATGGTCTAGACCAGGGGTGGTAGCCATACAGACGGGCATATACCCTACCACCTGGCTATGGGTTGTTTTGTCGCCTCTTACGACTCGTTGTTAGTCATTCAATTTCATTAGTATAATAACTAAAAGTACACTAAATTAAACGTACGTGTCTGAAACATTTTAGAATACCAACAGTTTAGTATAATAACCATAACATGACCTCATTTTAAAGAAAGTCAGTGATACCTCTATTATCTACACTGATTTAGAGACCCAGTACAGAGAATAGGTACGGACTAGTGGCTGTAAATCCCGGCTCACTTTTTCTTATCGAAGTGTGTTGCCTATTCACACTGCAGGAGTGAAACTATTTTATGTACTATTTATTTTATTATGACTTAATTTCATATATAACTAGCTGTACCCGACAGACGTCGTCTTACCCTTAAAAAATAAAAATCTAGAAACCGATTGCAGCGCCATCAGCCGGGACCAATTGTTAATCTAATCCATTTCCGAAATCGGCCGGGAAAGATCATAACAAATGAATGACTAGACTGATCTTGTGACTGAAGTTCTTTTAATGATATTTTATTTATTGATGAATATCATATTTTAATACTTATTATCCTATTCCGAACGAAGACAATTCCGAAAACACAAAAATCATAAAAATTGGACCAGCCGTTCGTGAGTTATAAATGATGTAACTAACACGACTTTGTTTTATATATATAGATTATCACACTTATTATTATCAATATTATTAGGATTTGTTAAAACTGATATTCTGTAACTATTCTATTCTATTATATAACTAAAATACGTTTAACGCGTAACGAATATTTTTCTTTGCCCTGCCTTAAGAAGTCAATCAAAAATATATAAAAGCTTATTGCGTTTCAAGAAGTTCACCCCTCTATCTTCTTCACTACTAGTAAGGTTTTATGGAAAGTAAAATAATAGATTTTGAATCGTTGTCAACCTATACGCGGCTAACATCCTGCAATTATTACCTCTAACCTTATTTTGACATTTGGCTGTGTCGCAAACGGCCCTGACTGTACTTGCGGAGATGCGGGCTATCTCTGTTGTTCCATCAGGCGTACCTGTTAAATGCTCCGAATTTTTAAAACGACGGTTTGTATGCGTAGGTGTTAACATGACATTACAGGATGTATATATATAGTCCTCCTTACCGATTTCGGTAACAGCGACCCCTCAAATGTCATCATTTCGCCGCCTGTGGGCCCTAATGTGGCTGGCCACACCGAATTTGTTTTTTAAATTCCCGGCCACATATCGCACTCAGTCAGTCGCTCTTTTCGAGTTTGACGTTTGGTATCTAGATCTTCTAAGCGCTTCTCTTCGAAAGCCTTGACTTTTTTAAAGATTATGGATCGCCAAGAAGTCCTTTCCATAGCATTACAGGATGTACACTTGTACAGTCGTGATAATTTATGCTAAGATATCTGTTTGAATTTCAGTACACAGAATGAATTTTTCAAGTTTGCCTTCAGAGCCAAATCTTAAACTATACGAAATAGAGAAAATCACTCAAAGGAAACTCAAAGTCTATTTTGACGAAAATTAAAATGGTATCATTAGATTTTTGAAATATTAGTTACCCTTGAAAGGAACCACATTGGCTGATTTTGAAAATATAAACACATTCTGTATTATATACCAAATCATAGTGTAGCTTGTATGGATCAATTTCAGTGAAAAAATGTGATAGAGCAAAATAAGGGAAAAGGTTGATCTCACACTTTATAATAAATAATAACAGCCCATAAATGTCCCACTGCTGGGCTCGGGCCTCCCATTATAGGGGAACGGACAGTATACCCGCCACGCTTGCCCAAGGCGGCTTGTCAGATTTGACACATCGGATATCTCGATGTGCAGATTATGTAATCACGATGTTTTCTTTCACCGTTGCTAGCACGTGGTAATTGTAACAATATACGCATTAGGTCAGAAAACTGTCTAAGTGGTGCATGCGTTCCGGCCAGGAACGAACCCGCGGCCTTTGAGTTCGAGACGCGTGCGCTAGCCATTTCACTACAACGACTTTTTTAGTTTTAGACTTTTACTCACGCTTTTTTTGTCGTCAAAATCAGCCTCGGAACCCCTTTGAGTTTTTGCTCTTTCGTATACTTTATTAAGATTAGGATTTGGCCCTAAAGGCCGACTTGAAAAGTTCACTCTGTATGTACCACTTAGCTACGTAAAATCTTGATCTTCTGGCCTTATTTTCATAGAGTTATATTTGTCACGTGCTAATGACAGAATAATGCTAACGATGAAAGATCTGCAAATCGATGTATAAAACTATAGGAAATGGGAGGTTTGAGCTTAAACGGGGGCATTAATGGGGTAAAATTATGTGAATAATTATATACGAACAGTCTAGACACAATTAACCGGACTGGTTGCTATCGTAAATCATTCGAATAATCGAAAATCCGGGAAACTAAATATATGAAGAAAAGCAATATTTGTACATATTATATTAACTTTAGAAAGATAACTTCCTTCGTCGGTGTATACACAGATAACACACAAAAAGCCTCTCGATCAAAGTCTACGTTTACTAAGAGATTAGACATACCTTTTCGTATGTACGAATGTACCTACATTAATTCTTAAATTATAGTGAGTGCCAATCCGGATAATTTCGAATCCATATTTATATAAATATAATCAGGATAAGTCTCTATTGTATATTAAAAGTATACACCTGAAATATATTACAAGCAAAAAGTGCTGTTCGCATTAAATAATTAATTTTATAATAAAACAGAGTATAATTGCTATCTATAATTGCTTGTATGCTTTATTTACACACGCTCCCGTTTATTTCTTCCAAAAATAATTTTGTCGACTGTAACTAGTTTATCTCTAATAATGATGAGATGAAAAAATTCCACTGACTGTTGTAGTGATTAGCATCGTTATGATTAAATATAGTATAGTATAGTATAGGTTACTTCTGATTAGTGTTTCTCGTATTTATGATAGCAGGGCCGGCTCTGGCAATTTTGCCGCAGTAGGAAAACTCGCAAAAAACTGCCACAACCGAAGCTTAAGAAAACTAAAAGAAGTCTTCTAAGCTTCTTCTCCCAGAACCCTGTCTATTCTGTTGTATGTACTTGTTGATTTCACTACTCATATATTTTCTAGATTCGTGTGAACGATTCGAAACATATTTTTGAGTGTTTTTTTGTTTTTTTTTAGGCTTTAATAGTTCAAGCGTTTTTGCAGGCATTGTTGCCGCCCCTAAATTATGCCGCCGTAAGACTAATAAACATAAATATAAGAGAAAGAGCTCTAACGAAAATAATTTAAAGGGCCTAAAGTAGTCGCCTTTGGAGGATCGCTTAGTGAAATTGATACGAATCTATATAATATTGGAAGTTGTAAGACATAGCATAAACTCACACTTGTTGTAATACTCTAGACCAGGGGTGGTAGCCATCCAGACGGGCAAACACCCTACCACCAGGCTGTGGGTTCTTTTATCACCTCTTGCAACAGGCCACCCCAACGCAGGAAATTTATGTTGGAAAAATCTTGTATCTAGTAATGTTGATACTTGTCAAGTTCATCATACGAATCTGCGTAAAAAACTTCTTTAGGCCCTCTGATATATGTAACTTTCTTTGTTAATGTTTCTCTTACTTTTTAATCGTTTTTCACCTGTGGAGAGTTATTAATTTACCTCATTATTTACCTTGTGATCGTGATCTAGTTTATCTTATTATACAGTTGTTAACTTTGTTAGCTTTAACACGTTCACACCGGCACTGATTTATCGGTACTTTCCATTCTTCTGGTACGGGGTGTTTTAGACCTTGTACTAAAACTACCGATGTGGCGACATGAGGCCTATTGACCAGTAACGATTTGAAAACTATATTTTTTTCGCTTATATATAAAATAGTTTATAGATTTTTTTTGTGCTATGCGGTACTAGGTCAAGGTAACTACGTATTAAGGTAGGTATACCACGAAACTCGGGTTTGATAGGATATCCTAGATAATTTTTTTTTTACACTGTCCGAAACCGAAGTCGTGCCCTCCGCACTACAGAGAAGTATATGTTTTCTTAGCCGTACCGCAAGTGAAACACGTTAGGGACCACTTATACCCCGTATCGCAGTGAACGTATCAAATAAAATAATGAAAGAGTAACATGCCATAGAAAAATATAACCTCAGGTACTTTCACTTGGCACACGTCTAACATCTACCCTGATTCCAATACGCCAAAAATTTAATATACCTCCGATCTTATCTCACCAAATTAATCGTATCATCGTTATGTTAGCAATTTAAACTGGTTCCTATGACCCAATCGTAAGAGATCTCGCTTCGATTATCGAAATGTTGCATCAAAACATAGAGTTTGCGACCTTTGCACCAATTTTAATATTACACATTGCAAAGCGAATACGGCAATAATTCGAGAATAATTGTTTGCCGCTTATTGTATTGTGGCTGGCTGTCAATCAACTCACTTTCGAACATTATGGTCTACATTGGCCCCTTTGTTGTTATGCAAAACAGTATCACGTGGTACGTTTTCTTGAATACAGTAATTTGGTTGGATCCGGTATTAAAATGTTACTGGTCAAAATTGCTGACAATATTACGTTACGTTTTTAAAGAAATAAGCGAATTATGGTGTTCTAATTTGATATAAATTATTTTGGTACTGTTACGAAGTTCGTTTGTCAGTATTTCTAAGAAACTTCAAATGGGGCTTCTTAGAAAGGCTCGACTACAACGGAAAGTAGTTACTGACGCCTATAGATGTTTGCAATATCCAGAGCGAAACATACGCGTTACCAGCCTTTAGAATGGAATAGAAGGGATGAGATAGAGAGAGAGAGAGAGAGAGAGAGAGATAACACTTTATTGCACACCAAAATATACAATTACAAAAACAGACCATATTTACAATATTTTCTAGACAATAAATACAATAGGCGGCCTTATCGCTTAAAGCGATCTCTTCCAGGCAACCTAAATCAAAGAAAGAATCAGGCGATGTAGGTGGTGCAGGAAAAAGCAATATATAAATACTCAAACTAATTTAAGAAATAAATGTACAAATACTTACATATATACATAGTCATATATTTACACATACAATAATGTATTCCAAAATACATACATAAGTTATTACAATAAATGTATTAGCATGATCATATTGTGTCAATCAGACAGCTATTTGTGGACAAATATTGTTTTTTTTTGACTAAATTTCTAAATGTTGTAAAACTTTGCCTGGTGTTTATTGGGTTAAATATTATTTTGAAATTTGAATATCCATTCATCAATAAAGATGAATACCTGAGACAGGCTAGATACACAAATCATGAAATAAAATGTAATTTGAAATGAAATGAACAAACAGGCAGGTGGCCAACCTGATGAAAAGTGATTGCCGTTGCCTACAGACGTTTGCGACTTTAGGACAGGATAGGGTAAATGGGATATAGGAGGGGAATACTGTTTGCGATTAATAAAAGGGCGGCAAAATTGTCTTCCACCCGGGCGGCCGTCACCCACGCTATGCCACTGCAGACAGGGTCGACGTTATTAGAAATGGCTGGCCCGGATCAACCCGCCCGCGGTTAGGACGGCAGGCTGGCACAGACACAGACTGCGGCGTCTCAGACGCCGCCAATCAAGATCTCTTCACGTCCCGGCGAGGGACGCCATGAGACATAGTCCCTCATAGGATAGACTAGGCGTGTTGCTGGGAAGTTTCTTTCATCGTTTCTTCTCTCCTAGCCATAGAACGTTGCGAAACGACAGTAAGATAGTGTAGGCCGCCTCGAACCGCCGATCCCGGTCCGCCGGGATCCTTCCCCTCGGGCTGTATATTACCCGTCGCCCGTTCTCAATTAGTACATTGTGTCGCCCTCTTGTCACCCTCGTGTAGGCAAATTTTCTTTCTGTATTTCATTTGTCATTTCATCATCTCCATCTCTGTTAGTATTTTCAGCTCTTCCTTTTATAACTTTCTCTTTTTGAACTTTTGGAATAATTTCTCTTTATTCCAAATCATTTCCTTTGAACTTTTTGACAAATCTTCTTTCTGCATTTCATTTGTTATCTTAACCTCTCCATCTTTGTTAGTATTTTCAGCTTTTCCTTTCAAAACTTTCTCTTTCTGAACTTTTGTAGGTAATTTTTCTTTATTCAAATCTACTTCCTTTGATGTCTTAGGGAAAATTTTCTGTTTAGCATTTATATTTTACGATTACTGTTTGCGATTAACGCAACTTCTTCATTTCATAAAACCTCATTAGACCATACAATTATATTATTATAAATCACACCCTCGCCTTACATACGTCTAAACATCATACATAATATTATCTCTATAAATCTAAAATTTGTGCATTTTAGATTTGTACAGATAATAAGGTCTGTGAAATCGTAAAACATACAACTAGAATTGAAAAGCAAATTTTGTTCAATATAATATCAATACATTTGCTCCTTCGAGCCGGATTAAAGCAGCAATTACACATTATTATATTTTCGAAAAAAACAATATTCACAATGTCGATTTCACAACTTAAAATAAAACGTACAACAATAAAGAGAACTCTGCTTCATAATTATATTCTACAAGAAGACTACGATATCTCACATGTGCTGCAATCTCAAATTAAAAAAAAATAGAAAACTATCAAAGTGATACTTGCCAACATCAGTAAGAACCCTCTGATAGTTTCGATTTGACATATATACGTAAATCTTTTTTATTAAGAATTATTTTCCATTAAGAATGTCTAAATCAAATATTATGTTTTATTTTATTTTATTTATTTAAGATAACAAACACTAAAATTTCATATAAAACAGTATATAGTACAAAAATCAGTGCTTATCCAACATCATTACCTAGGAAGTAAAAGAAGGTACTGTACAACACAATAAAAGTAATATAGGACATATTCAAAAAAGACACACACACACACACACACACTAACACACACCACGCATGTATACACATAATTTATTTAGTATAGTAAAACAATATTTTACACCTTGCTAAAAGAAACATCGTGCATAAAATTCTTGCAATGTCCCTGGTATATTTGTCAACAAGCAACGGGGAGGGTCCACGAAATGCTAAACGTGATCGATGGGATGGCCTGTTGCGCAAGAACTTGTTAACGTGCGCACGCGACGCCTCGCTTACATTCTAAAACCGCATAAGTGTTTGAAAGGGCTCTTGATACTTACAAGGCTAGCTAATTGTATGAAAACTGGAGATTTAGAAAAAAAGGGAGACAGATACGCTTTCATACATTCTTGGACCTAGATTGTAATAAGATGAGAGTGATTTTAAGGTTTCTTTTTATGATAATTTGAGACACTACGCGTCTCTCTGCGCATTCTAACGACTGTACAACGAGGAGGAAGTTTCGTTCTGAATAGTTCCGAGTAACTATTCAGAATGGTCCCTTCGTCCACGTTCTACCATCGTACAGCTCACCGTCAGCTGGGCGTTCATCCGCATATCCTCGAGCCACTTAGATTATATACGCAACGTTTCTCAAGAACTTTTCTCAAGAAGTTTTCTCTTGTGTGCCGTGGGGATTTGGAATGAGCTCCCAGCTGAGGATTTCCCACAGCGCTACGACATGGAGTTTTTCAAAAAGGGTGTCATAAAATTTCTTCAAGGCCGGTAGCACGTTGGTGACATCTCTGATGTTGCAAACGCCCATAGGCGACGGTAAACGCTTACCATCAAGTGGGCCGTCAACCTGTCTGCTGTACTCTAGATATTTAAAAAAAATGTAATCTTATTTTTTAAATTTATCGTCTTCCAAACAAAATTTACGGTTGACATTTTCCATTTTTTAATAGAAATATCTACCGATTTTGTAAGCCATATCTCAACTCTTTACATTCTTTGGCCCAAAAGGCCCCGTCTCCTTTATATTTTAAGTCGTGTTAACTTAGGAGCTAACGCATTCTCTCATCTATTTGACCTTCTCCCAATTATTTGGAATTGGCACAATATGTCTGTTCCTACCATACTCCTCTATTCTGACATATGTCTTCTGTCACACCACAAATCATCATGTCATCCTTCATAAAATCCATCCATCTCTTTTTTGGTTTACTTTTTCATTTTGTACCCGTCAATGTTCTAGTTTGACATTCTATTTGTCACGTGATTTTCATCCCTCTCCATTACATAGGAACTAAAGCCCTCGGGTTTTATATAAATCATTGCACCCTACTGTAACCACAACAACTATATTCTTTACACCAATGTGTATAAATAATTAACCAATAATAGAACAATCTCAATAGATAACCGATGTGTGAAACGATCCAATTCGTATTGGTCAAGTGTGACGAATTCCTTCTAAAATAGGGAAATCCTTAACATTACTATCTTTTGGGTTAATATATTTTATAGTTTATATCATAGTATATCTTTTTAAAGGCATCAATGATATTGTAGTGTTTTTACATATTTATGCACATATGTGAGAAAGGCTAAGTAATAGTACCTGTAAATGAGGCTATATGTAGGGTAAGAGATTCTACGGTTAGCTTACGCTCGTGGGCTGCGGTCGTGACGTCCATCAGCCGCCTGCTCTCACGGACCTCTCGGATTAACACATCCTAACGAATATTATAAATGTTAATGTTTGTTTATTCGTTTGTGATGTTTTCTCGTCTTAATTACACGACCGATCGTCAAGAAATTTTGCATACATATATATATGTATAGGGGTATAGAATAAAACATAAAGCACCTTTCATCCAGAATAAAAGTATTGTTCCCGTGGGATAGACGAATACTATAGCCGAAGAGATGGTGCTCCAACTGCATTTTATTGGTGTCACCGTTGCAATTCACTAACAAATACATCACCATGGCAACGACAATGAAAGCGACAATTTTAACGTGTTGCTCTCATGGTTAGTTCCACCTTCACTTTGCTAGACAGCGCAACGGATATTTATCATTAGGTACTTTGAAGTAAACATCAAGTTCGACATTTCTATATTTTGTAGCGCTAAGTAGATTACACCTTCGTATCAAATGTAATCTATGGAAATTCAGTGATTTCCGAGAAAATTTATTGCGTCTTACACGGACAGAGGGACTGGATATAACGGTTACATCCGTTTTTTTTCCATAAAGTCTATGGAATATTAAAAATAACACATAGATAGAGCAAAGAGATTTTAAATTTCTCATATAAATTAGATGCGGTCGCAGAGCGGTCAGCACGACCTGCACACATGCGTAAGCGCTCTCTTACACTTTGTTGTGTCATCGCGCGAAAGGATTTATAACCGCTCCGCTTCCTTACACATCACTGTGGGAATCCGGACCGGAAACAATTAAGCGATTTATTTTTTTAGTAACTAGACTTTAGATACAAAAGTCTGGTAACATCGATTTTATTTTATAAAATACTGATTTGTCATAAATATGTTGTATATGACCTATCGAAGGGAATTAGGCAAATATTAATTGATCCTTGGTTTCGGATACAAAAAGTTGTTCCAGATAGGTACTGCGAATAACGCTATAATAAATATAATGACCTTGTCTCATACATATTTTATTCCTGTGTATTTAACGATTGAAGAATTCCCGTACATTACGATTTCATAGGGGTACAGTTTTGTCAAACAAAACAGTGAAGCAGTGTTGAACCCGCGGCAATTGCTGAATAGGCACTAAAAAATCCCGATATTCCCCTAGTCAGATGTATTCAAACACCGTAAAATTTCTACCATCAACAAAGTATAATGCAATTTTCTAAAGATTTCACAACACACAAACATAATCAAACTCTATCTAATAACCGCGCGATTTACGCAAAAGGGTAGTTACATACGATGCAATCGATGTGCTGCGAACAACGCGCAATAAACGAGCGATGCTGCGTTTTACGAG
Source organism: Dendrolimus houi (assembly GCA_039645545.1). Classification (NCBI taxonomy): domain Eukaryota; kingdom Metazoa; phylum Arthropoda; class Insecta; order Lepidoptera; family Lasiocampidae; genus Dendrolimus; species Dendrolimus houi. The sequence continues at coordinate 16,401,706 of CM077132.1, forward strand.
CGTTTTCGCTTTCGCGCCATTTGCAATAAATCAGTGGCGCCGATGAGTGGGCGACACGGCCAACGTGCGACCGGAGACATAGGCGAAAAGTGGTCACACATAAAGCGGTGCAGACTAACGTTTTCTGAGAATTTCTGCACGAATTGTGTGATGCCTTTAAAGTATATCATGCCAACTATGGACGTTTCCAACACTACAAAAATTTCCACTGCGTTTCTGTCGACGAAGAAACTTCGTGATACTGTTTTAAAATAATTTCGTATTGTAGTGGAAAATTTTGGTTAGATAGTTTTTTCTTATAAGTACAAATATTGCTGCCTAGTTTAGTATACGCAACATTTGTAAGTAGTAGCCAAATACACTGGTTTGTACCACCCTAATAAATGATGTACACACGGTTAGTTGGAACAAAGTGTTTTGCTTCCAACTTTCTTTTGCATACCTACGTCGAATGAAAAACCTTGCCGGAGTCTGTGTTCCCCGATTCATATAGGACCAGAGGTCATGAATACGTAACTACTGTTTTGGGTAAGCGTGCTCACTCCTAGATCGCATTATCACTTAACGTGAGGTGAGAAGACGATCAAACAGTAAACCTATATCATGATAAAAGACTCTTTGATTGGAGGTAAGCTCGAATAAAATCTATAGTACATAGAATTGCAGATAAAATCCATTGAAATTCTCTAAAATTGATTTTAAAAATCTAGCAAAATTATACTTAATATAATTATTTACATTAATTTTCATCTTCATCAGCATGCAAAATCTTAAGACTAAAATATACGGTTAAGATTTTTATTTTTACATCGTAACATAAATAGTTTTGAATAAACTAATGTTTTAATATTATGATGAGTCGCAGCGTTTCTGTCGCTAATCTGAGCGCAATAAATAACGGTACAAATACCCACTCCGGCGCCGTCGTATGTCTATTGCCCATTTTACTGTCAATACATGTAAACGTCTCAATTTAGTTCATGTCCATTTTAGTTTGTAAACCAATATGCAAGTAATGTTTATAGATATTTTAGATTGGATTCGAAATTACTGACACTTTAATGATTTGATTATATATGGCTATTTGAAAATATCCTACTTCTCCAAAATCATGCAAGTAATAACTTTGTTCCTAGCCAGTTGTACCTACTGCTTTTCAAAGACTGGTATTTGATCCTGCCAGCATGGTTCAAATAATTGATAATTATAACAAGAAATAAGGAGTCCCAAGTAGCCGTAGAACGTTTAATAGGCTGACGTGAATATAATCTTTACCAATAAATAAAAGTGTCTGTCTGTGATTTCAAAATAAATGACATAATTTAAGTAAACATTGTAATTTATACTACTTATACTAATCATGATTAATGCATGTATCTGTGTAAGTATCTATAAGTATATATCTCGATGGTTACCACCCTTGGCCTACTGTATGCCGTTACAAAAACCCTGAGTTGTGTCCAGGAACTAGTTTGTATTATATACATTTATGGTCATCACATGACAATTTCTGTTACTTAGAACGGTTCTAAAATATATTGGTTGGGGAAAAAGTTTCTTCGCATTTTATATAAAAATTCAAAAGGTTTTTTTATAAAGTTTATTTACATTTGACTAAAGTATGTAGGTGCCATTTTGTTGAATAACTTTTTGCCATCTTGTAGGTAGGGACGTGATCCCATTGCTATAAAAATTTTGGAGCTTCTGATCAAAAAACTGCGACAAGTGGTTTTGGCAGTCCTCTCGTGATGTTAACCTGACACTGCCTAAGGAATTCTGCAGAGACCGAAACAGGTGAAAATCTGAAGGTGCAAGGTCAGGACTATACGGCGGATGCATTAACACCTCCCAGCCAAACTCTCGTAATTTTTGCTGAGTGACTAAAGATGTGGGAGGTCTATTATGGTTATCATGGTGAAAAACCACACCCTTTCTATTGATTAATTCCGGCCGCTTTCTCTCAACTTTTTGCTTTAATCTCATCAGTTGTTCGCAGGAAAGTTCAGAATCGATGGTCCTGCCTGGCGGTAACAGCTCGTAATGAATAATGCCCTTCCAATCCCACCATACACACAGCATCACCTTGTTGCGAGTTAACCCGGGTTTCGCCACAGTCTGTGAAGCCTGACCGGCCTATGACCATTATCTTTTTCGCACGTTCTTGTCGTACGTGATCCACTTTTCATCACCTGTTATCAGCTTCTTCAAAAATGGTTCGGTTTCATTACGTCGTAATAAAGAATCACAAATGAGTACACGGTTCATTAGGTTTCTTTCAGTGAGTTCATGAGGCACTCAAATATCGTGCTTTTTTGTGTACCCAGCTTTTTTCAAATGCTCCAAAACCGTTTTGTGGTCAATTTCCAGTTCTCCAGCTACATCGTAACTACTAATATGCCGATCTTGCTCCACTTTTTCAAAAATGGCATCAATTTTGTCCGTATCAGGGCGACCAGAGCGACGTGCATCTTTAATATCAAAATTTCCGGATTGAAAACGCTTAATCCAAATTTGCCCTACTCTCACAGATACTGCATTAGGTCCATAAACATCACAAATTTTTTCGCGGCTTGTGTTGCATTTTTACCTTTTATGTAGTAAAATTTTAAAATGTATCGAATTTCTTCATTAGATTCACTCATTTTAACAATAAGAAAAACAAATGATAATCACACATTTTCCTAATTTGAATTTGGAATTGTCTTCTTTAAAATTGAATTTTTTTAATGATACCAAAACCAGCCAGATACAATTGGTATAGCCAAAGAGATCTTATTACAAGTTCATACATACTATATGCGAAAAGACTTTTTCCTCAACCTATTACTATAATTATATTATCGGCAAAGGGTTTCTTTAAAGAAATTTGTAAGAAACTGATGTCATCCGTGATTAGAAGTCTGGTTCGTATTTCATTTCATTCAAATCAGCATTTTCATACAGTGTGTCAATGCAGCCAGCTTTCTGGTCACGCTTCCTTTTGGCAACGGTTTGTTACATAGTTTATATGAACTTATTTATAACTTAGTTTATTTTAATAATTAATTGTGTTTTTAAGTTACTTTAGCTTTAAAAGTGATTCTTCTCATTTTGGATTAAACATAATTATATTTTCTACATTGTTGTTAACGTATATCAAGGATCACTATTTCAGAATTACATTAGTCTAACTTTCTCAGGTACGTAAATATGATAAAGCCAGCGGAAAGGGGCATAAACATCGCGCATGCGTGTCCCGCGCACATCCTAATGAAAACGTACGACTCTATGATAACCTGTTATGGTGGTACGGAACCCTTTGTCCCCGCAAATTGGCCTGAGGTACGCTAATTTACTGCTATTGTCCGCTTATTTTCGGTAAGGCGTAACATTGTTGGGATTTTAGCGTTGCACGCATAAATGTTGTTTATAGTCTGTGAGTCGTCTAAATTATGAGATTCGCTTCTAATATCTAATTTTTATAACAAAAAAGTGGACAGTGAAATCAAGTGAGATACTTTTTATTATCATACTAGCTGTGCCCCGCGGTTTGGATATATTTTGAATAATTCACACTATATCTTTATAAATTATAGCCTATGTGTTATTCTGATGTGTAAGCTATATTATTGTAAAGTTTCATCAAAATCCATTCAGTAGTTTTTGGGTGAAAGAGTAACAAACATACATCCATACATTCTTACAAACTTTCGCGTTTATAAATTAGTAAGAAGTAGGATAAAACAGCGCAGTCTCATTGATTTTGTACGAGCGTGCAAATTATGAACTCATAAGTTTATACAAGTAAAACGACTTAAATAACGCATTCGTTATTGTTTTTACAGTAATTAAAATTACTTCTATTATGATATTTTTCAGTGTGTTCTTCGATGATATTTTAACCGCCTGTTCCTTTACATGTGAATAATAATAAAATTAGTGTAACATTCATATTGTCTTTATTTTACGTTTTCGTAAATGTTACAAAAATATTATGCCACTCGGCACTAGCACCTCTGAATTAAAGATTAGAAATTTTTGACTCCATCTTGTTCGACGTTTAATTGTTCTGTTTTATCTTTTTATGTAATAGTGTTAATAATATATTATTTTTATTACATACCTATTCATATCCTTAATATCCGCTTATTTAAATAATAGCAAAATCAGACCCTTTCTCATTCCCTTCACGTAGGTCTTCAGTATTCAGTTGTTGTCAGGAAGATGGGTCGGCCCTACATGATACAGAACAGATCAGCTGTGCAAATTCAAAAACTAGCAACCAACAGTTTTTGAAATAAAATAGGTGTGTGTGTGTTGATTATGTTATTTATTATTTGTTTGCATTTGCTGATATGGTTGTCAACACATATGAAAACTGTGTCAGAATATAGTGTCACTTGCAATGTTTTAGTTTTGAATTGCATGTATTTAAAGATCGTGATATATTTATTTGCTCTATTGTAAAATGTTATCATTTGATAGGTTTCTGGTTTTTCTTGGCCGAAATGTAGAGGAACTACGTTTTGGTAAGGATAGTGTAGAACCATTCAGTCCAATCGGTTGAGTCTGATGAAGGACTAGAACGTTTGAGACAAACTTGAATAGGTGTACATCTAGGAGAGGACAATGATTGTTTGACAAGGGTTCCCTATTAAAATAACGCCGGGTACGATGTCAGAGTGTTATAACGTGATTTATACTTTAAACGGTCAATATAAAACACCTAAATCCAATAAAGTGTGTTTAGCGAAGCAACAAGTCATATTAATCCTCGCAATCTCCTGTCCGGCCATCAGTCATAATTAATAACCGATCGTTTGATAAACGGTGTTAATACAAATTAATCTGCCCTTTGTGTTGGACGATAGTGGTATTTAATTTTGTCAGAAGCAAAGGGCCATTTGATTAAAAAAGGAAGAACAACAAGCAAGAAAAAATGTGAATTTGTTATGGGTCCATAAGCAGTAGAACGTACATAAAATAACTATATAAGAGCTTTATTTCTATTGTAAAGTATGATATTTTGAGATAATGCCTATAATAACTAACTCAATGTGCACAAATCAACTGATTGCCATTTGCCATTCAAAACTTTTTCATTGCATTAAATATCATATATATTAAATTGGCAACACCAAAGGTGTTACCAAGGTGCTCTCGCTCTCTAAAAGAAGACTGGAACCTTCCCACTGATGCCGAAATATAACTCAAGGTTGTTATGGCGACATACTTTAGACCAGTGGTGGTAGCCACCCCGTCCGTACTTCGACTCGGACTTAGTTGTATATCTTCAAAGCCCAAAGACCGATACCAATGAAGTTAATAACAATAATAGTCGGCAGACAAACACACATTGCATATCTCCAAATTAAGCTAGTTACGCTTGTATTATGGGTAATGTACAACGGACTACTCTGGGGAAGACCCCCAAGACCCAGACCTACGAAAATAACGGAAAATTCATTTCCAAAATTTATAATAGCAGGAATCGAACCCGGAGCCTCCACGTTGCAATGAGGTAGGCCGGCAAAGGCTTAGCCCGCCTAACCACAGAGGCCGTCTAATTAAAATAAAATAAAAAAGGATCACTGGGCTTGACGTTGTGAAGGATGACATGCGTACCAATTGTCACAAAACGGGGGATGCTGAAGACCGCACGAAGTGGTATAGAAAAAGTAGGAAAGCGGACCCTGGGCGTCGGAGTGAACGCTTCGAATGCAACCGAAATTTAACGCTCGAATGATGATGAAAAAAGAACTCTTGGAAATAGGAGTCTAAGTCAAGAAGATTTTTTAAAGTAAGTTCTTAAGCAAAAAGCTCTTCACGTTCTTCTACTTCTATATTCATTTAAGTTGAGGAAGTTGGGGCTTCGAGGTTCGACGTCTTTCACCACCGGTAACTGGATTTGGAGTCTGGAGCTTTTCCTGCATTGCTTTGACTACTTCTGCGACTTAGTTTAATACATGAAAAAGTGTACGAGTTGTACGACACATTAAGAGCCTCCTCTTTTTTCTAAGACGGTTAAAAAAGAAACGAAAAAAGAACATTCTAGTATAACCCTAACACATAAGTGTTGATCTGATCGTATTGAGTATCCCGTATAAGGTATGTGATTTATTAGAATAATATTCAGGGGTACAGTGCAAAACAATACAAATGGCCAAGGGTACGTAATCTTAATAACACGACCTCTCACACGTTCCTTGTTAATTCCGTTATTGGAACAACCGTTAATAGATAAATCCCCTATCTCTTATGTTCGCTGATAACTGGGCAGTTGTACGGATAGCTGATTATTCTGTTTAAATTAAATGATTCTAAAACTAAATGAACATAATAAACATCTCAAGGAAAGCTACATAGTGAAATTATCACCGAACAAAATTCACCAATCAAAACTATTTTTTTATATAAAAAAAGAAACATTGCAACATACGATACTAGATTTTGTACGAGAATAGGAAGTTATAAAGTCAGAGCTTTGAAAACTCAAATGGCGTATTAATTTATTGTTTAAATATCTATATACATATATATAATTCTTCTGTACGTGTGTTGATAGTGAACTCCTCCTAAACGGATGGACCGATTTTGATGGTATTTGTTTTGTGGGTTTAAATGGGTCCTCGGATGGTTTAAGATTCACAATTGGAACTGGTAGGTGGCGCTGAGATCGGGTTCTCGAATGCTCCTAATCACCTGGAGAGATTTTGTTTTTGTGTGTTTGAGTGGGTTCCCGGATGGTTTAGATTCACAACTAGAACCGGTAGGTGGCGCTGAGATCGGGTTCTAGAATTCTCCTAATTGCCTAGACCGATTTTGGTGATTTTGTTTTTATGTCATGAAACAGTCTTTTAGGAATTCAGGAAATATGGCGGTACGAAGTTCGCTGGGTCAGCTAGTAACGGTATAATTATCTAAATTAAATTTAAATACTACAATTAATCAATGTATAAAAACTTAATTTAAATTACAAATTACACTACCAAAAAACTTAAATATAATTATTTTTATTGATATATTTCGCGAAAGTATAATATTTTAACATCACCTTATTTAAAATCTACACTGGTTCAGAATGTATTGTAAAACTATATACCTACTTGTAATTATAACCGCGTCTTTATTCGCGGGATTTCAATTACATTCATATCTTTTGAACCCTGCAGCATACTAACCGATGAGGTCAGAATGCTGTTTAAAATTATTTATTTATGATTAAGTTCCAGAGGCTTGTCTTAGAGAAGTAGTCTTAAAGATTAATTATTAATGTTACCTTTTATTTGTTTTGGTGAGCAATGATGGGGGGTGATATTTCTACTTGAAAAAACCCCCTTAAATAAATAAAGATTAAAAAAAACCTGCAGGATAGGACGGAGAAAAGAAAATTTTAATTCTAATTTACTCTCCACTTTCTCTCAATTTCTGTTTATCTTCCATCTCTTTTAATTTCTAATATTTAAATTGAAATCGAATTAGCCGTTTGGAGGCTATTCGAAATAATATTTCAGACAGACTGAGAGACAAAAATTATAACATCAGCCATTTATGTTATGAGATACATAATGAGACTTTATAAAAATTTAAAAATATTTCAATTGGGTACTTGTCTATTAGTATCGGGTTATCTATGAACATAATTCAAGTAAATCCTTGAGAGTGCTAGTAGCTGGAACGTGTAAGCCAGGCGTGCATTGCAAGCAACCGGTAGCATGCACATTTATCATTTTAACCATTTGTAAGTAGACTTTATAAGACAGCAAACTTGTGAACCTTGCTGTACTGGCGATTTATAAAGACATTTATGTGCAAAGCTTTTATAAATAATGACATTGGCAAAATTATCAACAATGAGTTTTCTCAGGTAGATGTGGATGAGCCAATCCGCCTTTATATAAACAATAACCTATAGTCTTGTAAGAAAAAAGTATGTATAATGCTTACCAACGCTGCATTTCTATTGTTACTTTGCCATTAATAGAAAATTCATATTCTTATATTATAATTTATTTCCAATTTTAAGCAATAGTAAAGGAAATTTAAACATAGTAAGATATAGAAACCCGAATAAGCCTTCGTTGAGTTATAGTTTTAAGTTAAGCCATATTAAAACATATCAATATTATCATAATATTTACCTACTCGTACATCAAAATATACATAGTTTATTATAAACTAATATAATAAAGAAAACTTTTCCTAGTTAATTCATGCTTATTCGTTACATATATAACATATATATAAATGAAATTAAATAAATAAAGTCGTGGTAGCATAATGGCTAGGGCACGCGTCCCAAACTCAAAGGGCGTGGGTTCGAATTCTGGACGGAACGCATGCACCACTAAGTACTTAGACAGCTTTCTCTGGCAGGCAACGTGCATATTGTTACAATTACCACGTGCTAACAATGGCGAAGGAAAACATCGTGATCAAATCTGCACATCGAGTTAACTGATGTGGCCCTAGCGAAGGCCCTAGGAAGATCAGCGCTGGTTAACCACCAGCAATTTGCTGAGCTCGAGCCTATTTAGAACTTCATCTTCATGGTTTTTATTATAGTATTCTTGTATTGTATGTAGTTCTAAATAAATACCCTTTCTTTCGATGTGTTAAACCTACCAAGCCGCCTTGAACAAGCGTGGTGGGTATACTGTCCGTTCCCCTATAATGGGAGGCCCGAGCCTAGGTGTGGGGTATTTCTGGGCTATTATTACATATACATATATTAAATAAATAAATACAACAAACAAATATAAACCTTACAACCTTACATATTTTTCCAAGTCAATAAATGTACAAACAGATTGTTTGGTAGTTTATGTTTTTTTCAATGTCTGGGCTATAAATCAATTTTGATCAATTATGGTGTAATGTTTTATTAGATTTTGTATATATAAGATATATGGTCCTTGATACTGTGGTTGTGATAATATGACCTTGCGGAATAAGAAATAAATATTTTATCGAACGAAACCGGGGCAAAGCTGTAGTTATAATAACAACTGTTATTGGTCCATATAATATGTATGACACGGTTACAGGTTGGCACTCGACACCGCGTTCTGACGGGACATCCTGATAAAGCTGATAATGCACCGCACCGCGTTTGCACAAGTCCATACTACACTCGAAGGCAAAGCACTGGATACATCTTTATTTTTATCCTTAAACATACTTGTCTTACATTTGCACACTTGCTCAGTGGTTGTGGTAGTAGTGAATGCTAGTAGTAGTTTGTTGTTGGAGTGCTGTTGCTTGGTGAAGAAATACACCTTGCGTTATTCTTGAAGCAGTAGTAACTGGATGCTGATCTGATCCCTTGAGTTTCCGGTTCAACTTAGTGATAGTTGAAATCGTATGTTACGACTATTAGCAACTCAGTAGCAACTCAATCACAAAACATTTGTGAGCGTTATTTATAGTTTTATTAAGGTAGCCTAAGTAGGCCGCAACGTCAGGAAACCGTTATACCATGAACCGTACACAACAAATTATGAAAAATGACATTAACGTATTATTTCGTGCTAATTCATTTAATACTATGAACATATTGATCTACAAGTATTTAATCAAATCAATTTACACAAACATATGCCTGCAAACAAAATGAGATATATACGATATGTTTAAAGTAAATTGTAATACATTCCTCTTTCTTTAAATATAATGATAAAAATATTTAGAATATTCTTAACACAATAATTAATAACTTCTTTATCTCAGACTTACCTAACTTATAATTCGCTTTATTTATACAAATTAACGAATATCACGTTTTATGTGATGATATTAAGTCTGCCAGTAAATTTTGACAAACAACTTATTAAATTCGTTTAAACCACTACAAAGTTAAGCAGAATTCAAAAGAGTAACAATTACTCAAATGACTCTTTCTTCGAAAAGGAAAAAACTAATTAAAGATAAATTATTTCTTTTACAAACCAATTAGGTCACTATTTATTTTTAGACTTATGATTGAAAATTCAACTTGGATTCTAATTAACAAAAAAATATTTATTCGTATAAGAAACTTCGTGGAAAACGATCTAATTCTGGTAGATTAAAATAAGTCAATAATGGATTTAAATAACTAGGCTATTAACTTATATTAATCTTTAATTCTAAGGTACTATTGCTAAATTTCATCTTAGCAATGGCTAAGTTAACCAACTGGCTATTTTTATGATATTTATATATTATATTTCACTGTATCTACCATACATAGTAGAAAACAGGCCATTCGGGCCTGGACTTGACAGTAGTTAAAGTAGCAAAGAAAAAAATAAATTGGATATTGAATAATAAAGTTTGTAAGAGTTGGCACATGAGAGATAGTTAGCAATAATGCCCTTAAGTGTACATAAAATATAATGGTGCGACCAGTGGCGCGCGGTCGGCCGCCAATTACCCTATTGGCAACAATTGTTGTGCGACACTGCCCGTCGTCCTATCATACCTAATCATCATATTATGTCATATTTTATTATACTAGAACATAACAATGTTCACAAAGGTTTCTTGTTAAAAAACTGGAAAATGCTCAGAGCATAATACCAGATATACGTGGAAGACCGCCATAAATTTTAAAATCTTTGTTAATATTTACGTCCAAAAGCTGCAACCTGAAATAAATGTAATATTAAATTAATAAATAATTAATTTAAAAAATTTCACACAATTCGAGTCAATAGTCAATCATAGTCAATATTTTTTATATCACTTGTATAGGTATACGTTTTAAGAAAAAGAATTGAACATCATATCAGTAAGTTATCACCAAAAACTGTGTTCAAAAATACTTCTAATTTCAACATATTAGTTAGGCCTTAAACACCAGACAGACCCCCTCGACTCCATCCAGCGTCACGCCCTTCATATAGTCGATGATTCCATACTATCAGGTGGTTTAGAATCGCTTAGCATTCGGAGACACTTTGCATCTCTCTGCGTCTTCTACCGCCCGTACAATGGGGATTGTTCTGAGGAATTGTTTGATTTGGAGCCAACGCTTCATTTTTAGAACCGCTTTGCTCGCCGTCGACGGGATGTTCACCCCCATATCCTTGTGCTCCCACGCTCAACTACGCAAAGGTTCTCTAGAACATTCATTTCAGGTACGATAATGATTTGGAGGGAACTTCCCGCCGCGGTTTTGCTATGACATGGGGTTGTTTAAGAAGGAAGTCGTAGGATTTCTTAGAGACCAGCAACGCGTTGATGTTGCAAACGTCTATAGGGGACGGTAACCACTTTCTATCAAGTGGGCCGTCTGCTTCTTTGCCTACCTCAAGCAGTGAAAAAACGTTTCGAGTACCAACTTTAGAGTTTGCGATGCTTGTGTAAATCTTAAATTATATCTTATCTTAGTCTTGCTTTAAGACAGTGATCATTGAATAAGACGCATTAATTAACGATAGCAATCTCAAATTTTAAAAACTTTTGTACGGCCTCATTGGATCCACTCAATATGGATATCGGTCAAGGTGTCCAGGCGAAGCTAACCCATAATGAGTTAATCCTACCCACGCCTTGTATTGTTCTTAGTCCGTTCGTCCGTTGCATACATCTATGTTTGAATATGAATACCTTTACAAGATTCGATTTGCAGGCGCCTTAATTATACGACGTTCAATTATAGCTCTCACATTAAACATAATAAGGGCGAATATGGAAGCATCTTTGGGTTATACACGGGTATATATAAATTAGTAATTAAGTACAAATGGGCTCATTGTCAGAGGAACAAATTTGCATGAGATATGAAAGTTGGGGCGTTATAGAGATGCGATAGATGATTTATAAAATTATTATTAATAAATTACTTGTTTGTTTTAAATCACAACTTAAGATTACCATATCTGATGACAACTTAATTGGGGTAACAATTTTCATTTTGTAAAATATTTGCCGGTCCTTCTCAGAAACAGGGAGGCTCGAGCCCAGCAGTGGGACGTTTATGGCAGATAATATTTACATTAGTTATCTGTCAGTTTCAAAGCATTGGCTAAAGACCTTCAAAAAGTATTGTATTCAATATAGTTAGTGTGTTTGTATTCTTATTAGATTTGTAGAAATAGTACATACTCTTATTTAAATCATTTAACTAAACAAGTTTGGGCTCGTATTTCAGATTGTCACTCATTTTACGATAAAATAATAATGATATAAAAGGGCATGCAAACAAACCATCAATACTACAATTATACATTATTTTTCGCGCGCAAACTTGCAACTTTGGCAGTTTTCGGATGGGAAAAAGCACTAAACTCGTGCAGATACAAAGTTTTCACTCTGACTTGCAATCTTACGACTGAAAGTTTAAAAAAAACCGTAGGGAATATTTCCCTTTGGGTTCTCGCCTAAAAACTCCGAAATTTCAAACTGACAAGTAATTGGATCTGGAGGTCTGTGGATCAGTTAGCATAGAGAAACGCATTTATCTGCATAATTTTTGAAATTGTTCTTAATCTTTTTATTTCTGTATCTGTGCCAGCACTAAACCCATACAATCCACACCCAGCCCATTCCATTGAATCATCCAAGTACAATGTTAAAGCTGGGTATTAAATAAATAGACAGCATGGTTCGTCCGTCCGCCCACTACTATTTTCGCAATACATCTATTAGATTTTGATAGATCAACGGTTGTGACTCATTCGATGCGCCCGCGCATTTTAGCAGACAGTTCTGATTATACATTCAGGGTTATTGAATAAATACATTTTGCTATGAAATTTAGGTATAGAGAAAGTGTGTTTATGAGCTGGGAAAGAGGGTTCATTATTTATTACCTTGGAATTCCAACGCCCTTTAATAGGGCTTTTTTATAGCAAGAATCTTATTTTTTGTTTGCTCAGGAACAATAGTAGTAGAGTGTTTTGTTTGTTGTTTAATTTTGGTTTTTTTTGCAGTCTTATATTCGTTCTTCAAAAATTCCTTGTTAACGATATTGTGTTGACTACTATTATAAATATGTATTTCCGGTTCTCTATCGGGCATCTAAATAACTTTTATTTCTTTTATAAATATTACTTCGCTTGACTCCTAGATCTAGCCAGTGTCAAGTAGTCAAAAATATTTTAATTTTGGAATAAAGGCACATGTCGAGAGTCGAAATCATATAATCCAGCTTTAGCCTTGATATCCCAATAAAATAAAAACTTTATTTATATTACAATAATTATTGAATAACAAGGTATAAGCTTAGAAAAACTTCACGCACGTAAAAACATTACATAATATTTTATATTTACATCAAAATATTTATAAATTTTAAACTACTACAATAAAGAAAACTTAACTTAGTTATATTGTGCTTTACCTATAATCCCATAAACCTATAAGTAGAATACTGAACAAAGATCATTATTTATAGCTGGAGTATACCAAGCAGGCCGACGGCCCACCTGGTGGAAAGCGGTTACCGTCGCCTATGGACGTTTGCAACATCAGAGACGTCACCAACGCGCTGCCGGTCTCGAAGAAATTTTATGACACCTTTTTTAAAAAACTCAATATCGTAGCGCTGTGGGAGGGAACACCTCGGCTGGGAGCTTATTCCAAATCCCAACGGTACGTAAGAGAAAAGTTCTACAGAAACGTTGCGTACATGAGCGAAGCGGCTCAAGAAAGTGGGGGTGAACTCCCAATCGATGGCGAGCGGTGCGATGGTAGAAAGAGGACGAAGGTACCAATCTAAACAATTCTTCGGAACATTAAAGTCAATGGCTAAGATTCTCAGAAGGCTTGCCACGTTATTTTACAGGATCTTAATGCTGATCCGTTGTCTGAGGTAGGAACTAACCCTCTTATCACCTGATTAGTCGATTAGGTCTTTTACATTTTTACGTAATAATATCTAAATTAATAAAGATATCCATAAAATATAAGTGATTTAAATTACTAAAGCTTCTATACTCTAATACATCTGTCAGAAATATGATTTATCACTAAAAAGTAATAGCTGTACATTCGTTGACGGAGTAAAACGTACAAAAAACTGGACAAAACATCTGCGCATACGCATTGCGTTCGATATTCAAAAACTTCTATTCGATTACAATAATGGTAACTTGACTACCACGAGATCGTATGACTGATTTTCTATTTAGAATTCGTGTATGTAGAGTTTACATATACGAATATAAGTCGTATTTATGACTTATCGTATGGTTATAGCAAATAAAGTTGGAAGTGCTAATGCTTAAAGGCTGATGCTTAGGTATCCGTCTCATAAAAATAACAATAACCATGGAAGAAGATTACCTTGAATGACAATGGCCTAGTAAAAAAAGTCTAAAATGAGTAAGTTTGTAGGCTTCTTTAAGAACCTTAAACAGGCCTACAAACTTACTCTAACTCAGTATGAATAAGTACAAGACTAGATGCTAATTGACGTAATTATTGATATATCATGATGATCATGACTTACAAGAAGTGTTTAGAGATAGTTGACTTTTGAGCTGCCAAAATATCTTCGTAGCTTATACGATTTTGTTAACTTTATACTGATAGAATTAAATCTAATCACGTCGTGTGGTCTTAGATTCTTTGGCTGTGATTGTCGTTTAGCGGAATTTAATGAAAATTTTAACGATTGAATCGGTTATGCTTAATTGTCATTATCATACATCATTTTGTTAGGTGATAGAGCATTTGCCCGTCTGGGTGACTATCAATTGTAATCTACAGTATGCCACCATACCAACATTATTTTTATTTATTTTTTATTGCACGAGTGCTCCTTGAGTTGTGTCTCGGCATCAGTGGCCAGATTCCAGCAACCCCTTCGAGGACGGTTGCAAATATCCATAGGCGACGATTACCACTTTCCGTCAGGTGGGACGTCAACCTATTTGCTCTATTCCAGCAATAAAAAAAATTACAACAAACCTGACAATTTACTCAACTAATAATATATGAGTAATTGTGACTACATATTAACCTGACTAAAATAACTACACAATCTATCATAAGAGAAAATATTAACGGAGTAGAATTTATATAATATATATAAAAAATTATTATGGTCTAACGTTAGATGAGAACTATTATTAAAAGGACGACGGCAACTAAGAGGCAACATACATCGTATAAGGGGCAAGAAGTTTTTCTACAATGAAAAAATATATATTCAATAAAACCTTCGCCCAAGCTAAATTAAGAGACATTAAACCTTCATAGTTTTAAGTAGCTGTTAACAGCGTCTGTATAAATAATTAGACATAAATACATGTAAGTATAAAAAGGTACTTAATTAGACAGATAAATGAATATAGCATAATATAACCAAAGTAGTAAAATAGATATAACATCATAAGTGTAATATAGAAAAGAAAGCCTGTCTTACCTCATGACTGGGGAGGAGGCGAATTAAAAAAACCTTCGTAGTCTCCTCAAATATTCCAAGTCTGAAATAAAGCAATATACAAAACAAAAACAATAGTGTGGTCTTACAGTCCGCGGCACACGTGTCAGCGTTTAGCATTATCGATTGTCCTCATATTGTCCTCTTTTGGATGCATGCGGGTGCTTGTAAATGAGTTATCGCCGTGACGTTATGGGACAATGCGTTTTTGTTTTAGCCACTGAGCCGGAGGGAGGTTGGATGGCTAAAAGCTTTTATAACTAACAGTCGGTTTCTATATCTTACAATTCATAGACTTGTCATTGGTAGAATATTGAAATTAATCTTATAGAATTTTTATCAAATTTTAATACACTGGTGGTCGCCTAGTGGTCGGAATTCGACCATAATTAATTTAAATTATAAGTTTGAACATTATTAAGGTTCTGTTGTCAAATATCATACTTCTATAATCACAGATTTCACCAAGGCTACACTGTTAATTTGACTTGAACAATAAACAAAAGAGTATACATGCGTGTGTTTGTTAAAGACATGGTAGTGTGTGTAATGTTTTTTTTATTGTTTTAATGTATTTTTTATGCATATTTTTTTTATTAAATATTAGCATTCTGCACTCCTTCACTATATAAACTATAAGTGTGCGAAATTTCGTACTCCTCTGTCCGCGCAATATTCGTAAAAAGGGGTACAAAGTTTTTGCTTCACGTATTAATATAATGATGATATAATTAGTCTATTTAATGTCTGTCATTTAATTTATACAATTACGTACCTGTTGCCTTTTTAAAATTATTTAATTATTATGTGGCATTCTCCAGGACTGTCATGCAGTAATGATAAGATTTTTGGAGAGAACTTGATCTTAAAAATTAACAATTGTTGTATACACTGATTTCTAATTATTTGGACTAAAATGACAGCTGCGTTCGATGTTTTTATACGTTGCAAGCTTGAAGCAACTCACCACTCTTAGTTGGATCCCATAAAAGTTCTGTAGTATTTACCTCACACAGCTCGCTTATGAAAAAAAAGCTTGATCGCGGCTATCATTTTAGTCCAGGTAATTAAAAATCAGAATAGTAAATTGATCGGTTTGAAGGAAAAGTTATGTGATTGTGGATAAAACTAACTTAATTGACATATTCTAATTGTCTCAAGAAATCCGTTCTATTATTTCTTGTTTAATAATTGATATTCAAAATAAATTTAAAAGAAATACCGATAAGCCTTGTTTAAAAGGTCTCGCAACCAGGAGTGTAAAATAAAACAATATTTACACAGATGATTACAGAATTTTGATATAAATTTCCGTTTCATATAAAACTTGGATAATATTTTTAAAGATATTCGTTTTGGTTATTTTAGAAGTGCTACAAAACAAATAGGTGGTTTTTGTTACAATGGATTTTTAAAAAAAACTACCTAAGTCCGATCTCTTTGTAAACTGTTCCCACGCGAATTACAAGTACCTTGTAAAAATCCCCGACTCAATACTGGTCATAATCGGCAGATGTGCGAAATGATAAAAAGATCTATTAAAAAACATCATGAGAACCATCCCGCTTCAACTATGACCCCGGGCCATTGCGCAATCCTGGACCGTTAAAAAAATAAATTACACACGGCGAAAGAAAAGAAACTATTGTTTGGTAAAAAACTTGGGGTAAAGTTACCTTGCAATTTGAATAAGTAAAAAAATGTATGCCCAGAGAGCTTAATATGAGGGGTGGTGAACAAAAAACTGTTGGGCCTATGTGATTTTTTAAGACGGCTGGCTAAGGTCGAATATTATGCACGGTTATACTACTGTTACTTTGTTTGGTCAACGTTCGCACGATGTCACATCTGCATATTATTATTAAAATTTGACCGATTGTAACCAACTTCTAGAGAGTAAAGACGTAGGATTTGTGCATTGCTGGATCACGGATCCCACACAGCTTCGCTTGTTCGAGTAATTTTTAGTAGACTGTGAGTTATAATTGAGGGGATATATGGGAGTGAGAATTATTCCAAATCCTCCACAAAAACCAATGGAGTAATAAGCACCACTAACCTCGGAAGCCACCTCCAATGGGGCAGCTAGACAGACCCTGAGAGTGAACGGCACTAACAAGTCCTCTGGTGCCACTTAGGTCTTCGAATTATGGCACACTCTCACCAAAGACCAAGCACGGCTTATATATAAAATTCAATGAGATATTGAAGAATGGGATGTGAAACGTTCTCTTGGTCTTAGCAGGGAGAAAACGGTACATCCAGACTGACCTCGCATGCGTTGGAGACCAGGTTCGCCACCACGCAATGGCGGTGAAACCGAAAGCCAGCGGCACTTACAAAACTACCCACATCAGTAGAAAATGTGAGGATCCAACAGGATTACCCACTGTACTTGCCATAACGATTGTACCTATCTATAAGAATAATCTATTCTAGTCTATTTTGATGGAATAAGGAAAATTTGAGGTTTGTTACTAAGGTATAAGTATTTTGTGTAGGTGATCTATGATGATGAGGGATGAAAGTCACGTGACCAAAAGAATGTTAAACTGCAAGATTGATGGATATAAAAGTAAAGATAGACCAAAAAAGAGATGGATGGATTGTGTGAAGAATGTTATGATTATTTGTGGTGTCACAGAGGACGTATGTCAGAATAGAGGAGTGTGAAAGAAAAGACAGTATTTTGTGTAGGTGATCCTAAAGTAGCACTGCCTCGTTAGATTGCCATACTGTCACAATCAATTAAAATTAAAATCTAAATAAAAATATTTATAAATACTTTTCAACACTGATATAACAAAGAAATGAGTTGTAAAATTTAGGTTGTTGTTTATTAGGTTGATTTGAAATTCATGCGAGTTTATTTATGAACTTCGCCGACAAAATTAAATAACCTTAGTCTTAATTTTAGGAAATTAGGTAAACAATTTTAATATACCTTTAGATAAAAGAGCTAGATATATTTTAATATAAATACATATTTTTAGTTATTTTATATGCCTAATCAGTTGTAAGATGTGTAAAGACAAATATGGAGATTAATTTATCTTAAGCCAGATTATTATTTTTAAATATATACAAGATAACTACCAGATTGAAGCGTGCTCAGAAAACTGGCTGCGTCGCCACGTTAAGACGGCAATGTTGATTCAATATTATAAGAATTTTTAAATAAATTTGAGTATCTTAATCATTGTTTTAGTTCTGATCACTGACATCGACTTTAAAAAAAAATTACGAAATCTTACGTTCTTTAATTCACTTTTTTTTTATAAATGACAACACCTGGTCACAATTTTTTAACATCATACAACGATCTGATAGAGTTAGGATTGTACAAAAAATGTAGAAGAAAGGGTATCTATCGTCCGCGGGACAGTTTGCAGGGGTGCGGATTTTAAATTGAATTTGATAAGTCGCTGCAGCGGACCCATTGAAAAGGACGCGGTATGATTTGTGAGGTAAAAGATAAGATAGGCTTATTGTTATGAATTGAGTTGCAAAGATTTTTATATGCGATATTATGGTTTTTAATATTAAATTTTTGATTACTTATGTATTTGTGCCGTTTGCTGTTGAGACGCTTAGATCGAGGGGTCCTGAGGCCATAAGCCTGTAAATAGCCTGTCAAAACGCGTAATCGACTCTTAAGGTGATGAGAATCGAATAACGGATTAGTATGGTGATTCAGCGAGGTAACGTAGCCGGCCTTTTGGGCACCATACCCATTGACTTCGATGACTTAGGCTCAGTATTTTACTTATAGTCTTAAGGGATGTCGTTGTCTAAGGTAGAAAGCAGCCTATCTTCTTTTGATATTTGATGTTTTGTCATAATCGTAAACGAAGGCTTGTGTGGTTCAATGGGCTGCATTTGCACCTTGCGACCTAGCTCATTGGTATACAGAGGAATCGAATACGATTTCTGGGATGGTAAATCTTGTAAATGACCTTTGAGTTATTTATTAAGTTCTGGGTATAATATACTACTCACAACATAGGCCCAACTATATTGGAAATATACCTACGTCTGTTTATCTGCTGATTAAAAAAAAAACAATCAAGAATTGATCAAAAACTTATTCTTGCAATTACTCATTTATTTCTTCTAAAATAATATCTTTGAAATGTGGCGCAATTTACTCTTGTAAGTTTTGGGACCATTTCACAATTATGTGTTTTACTGGACGTGTAACATTTTTCACCCATACTTATTAAAACGATCAATAGATCATCTATGAAACCATGCTTTATCTATAGAAAAAGCTAAATCATCGTGCGAAAATAAATCTTATACACGGATTTAAATATTCAATATATTACAATGCCGTAACGAATATTGTCCAGGGTAAAGCAAGTCACATGTGACCCCTCATGGGTAAAAAATGTCACCCTGATTTTTTCAACCCTTTTATGTATATCCTGTAGCGTAATGTTACAAGTCAAATTTAAATAATTTATGTCTTATTGGCCCATAGTTCGTTAGTTGGTTTGTTTTTGCATCTGCTCAGCCGCCTCCCAAAACGTGCAGGCGTTTTACGAAAGATTTATAATTGTGTGCATAGGGGTAGGTATTTAAGGAACGTTTTAGAAAGTCTTACTTAATATTTTTTTAAGTTCACTTTTTATGGTTCCTTAGTCGTTTTAGTAAAAGCGGGACAATAATCAAATCATCATATGTTTCCATCCGTCTTTGTATGTCATAGTCTTTTTTCGAGCATGACTAGGTCTACATATCTGTAAAAATAATGTGTATTAGCAACTTAAAAAATAACTTTACAACTAAAATCACCCTTCACATTCCTGCTAAACCTTCAATAATCTCGGTGTCACAGATTTGTTACTTTAAAACGGTAATCATTTTTATAAAAATACAAATATAGAATATAATTAATTAGGCGCATTGATGGGAATGGCAACATTAAAATATTGCGTGGCCCTTTGATAAAATATTCAAATATAGAATTAGATCAGATTAACCAATTGAACCATAGACTAGACTCTGTCTCACGAAAGAAGTCTCGCACATGGGGCGCTACTGTCGTGCAATCAGAAAGATAAAATAATTTTAGAAAAATTCCGATTAGTAAATAAAATAATAATACAATGTAATATTTATATTAAACCACTTGACAAAAACAACATATTAACGTGATTGGGCTGTTCTGTGTGATTTGTTCCATTGTTGTAGCCGGATTTTTTCGCGAGACACACTCTAGTATTAAAATCAGCGTTGCATCGGTTTGTGAATGAATACCGGTACACATACGCAAGTGAAGTACTGCAAGTAATAAATTAACGCTTAACAAAAACGAGAACACGAAAACTCTAATCGACAGTCACTAAATAGAACAATCGATTTTAATATTCGAATGATAGACAATAGTTCGCTAACATCTCAATTGACACGTTATTCGAAAGTGAAAGGGATGAACATGGTTTGGCATTGTGTCGGGTTGATTGTCGTCGGCTAAAGATCGTGTCATTCCCAGTGCTAGATGATGGCGAAATAGAGCAATATCGATGATCGTTCGGTACGCCCCTGTGCGATTGTGAATTCGACATTGGCCATGCTAACGCCAACTGGTGTAGGTTTTATCGCGAATAGAACGGAAGATTCGATGTGTTTGAAGGTTGATAGAATTACGCAAGGTATAATAGTAACATTTAAATTTTACTTAAGTACATTTATAATAATAAACACCTCTCTGTTTCCATTATGTGTTACCTTGAAAATTGAGATTTTAGAAAAAGAGTTTTTGGCTTTTAAAATATAATTTTATCGAAAGGAAGAACTTTTTTTCTGTCAATCTACAGTTTATTCTAAAAGATGTAAAGTTATTCGTTTCAATACAATTATTTTTTGAAGGTTTCAAAGGACTCTTCTGAAGTTATAATTTTCAAGATAACACATTATTGAAGCAAAGAGGCGAAATGTTCTCACTTAACACGTTAAGGGACAGAACAACCTTGGTGGCAGCGCGTGCTGGGACACTACAAAATTTCATATATTGCCTGTAGGCGTAGCGCATTATTATAAAATTATGTGATATGACAGAACAAATTTACAGGTTACAATACATAGGCTATAATGATATGCCCTGCGTTTTATTTATACGCCTTTAGATGACAGTAGTTTGTGTAGGGGAAAATAAAAAAAACTTTTAAAATAAAGGTAAAAATTTGGACGTCGACTGGTGTACTGACGTATCACTTTCATGACCTTGATGCCTGTGGGCGTTATTGTCCATCACTTAATAAAATTGTGATATGAATGTGTAACACTTATACAACAACGTAACATTTATGTGTATTGAGGCAAGGTAAATAAAACAAGAGGTTCTCCATCTTATAACGATGTTAAGAAGATATTCCCACTATGCGAATTTAAGGCATATTTTAAGATTTTGCACATCAACAAAGTCCAAGGTCTTTTTATGGTATTTTCTTCATAATGTAACATCTAACAATTTGTATATTACTTAAGAATTCAAGATGTAGAAAGTATATGTAGCTTTAATTTGTTTATTTTTTACATTTTTAGGTATAACTTTCCCTTAAAATATTTATCATATAATATCTCAGCGATGCATATCTTTTGTCAAGATTGGACTGGAGGAACTGACGTCATTAATATGGCTTCCAATGTCATTTGAATATTTCAGGTGCCTTGAGATTAGTGATGTATGAAACCCGAAAATCCGTTTTGGATCAACCTTGCGGATATACTGAAAACAATTGGAATTGAGCCTTCATTCGCCTCTGAGTAGGGGACATCGGCCTGATATTGTAATTTAATCATAAATAATATAATCAACTATTTAATTAAACCTTTTGCTAACAAAAAAGAACATTAGTGAAAGTTAAAATTACAATAGAAAATCACACAAAGAACTTACACTACCTGAAAATTTTCCATAACATTGTTTTTTTATTGTATAACATTGTACAACAAAGCTCATAAATCTGTTTTTAAAAATAAAATTAACCGCTTGTCCCAAAGCCCAGTTAGCTTACGATAATGGGTCGACTTTGTTTTTTGTCCTTTTGTTTTTACACCCTTTAATTTTTTCTCTAAGCCAGTAGCTCCCCCTATCATTTGTTTTTTAACCTCTTTTTTCAATACATTGGCTGTATTTTTGTCATCTAGTTTATATTAAATTACCGTTTTTATAACGTAATGAATATGCGGGACCCATTAAAATTGTTATTCAATTGTAAACTTGGGATGCCATTATCGCTTGACTCCTTTTAGCAGTTTTAATAACGGTTGCGTTGTTGTTTTTTATTTGGATTAGTTTATGCCCCTGCTATACTGCGGTAAATGTTAGTTTTGGTGACTGTGTCCAAATGTAATTTATAACGTTTTCATTTTGTCAAACATGTAAGGAATTTATGGAGATATGTTGCAGTACAAATTTTTAGTACGTCTCGTCATTATTATAAAAATAACAATATTCTTCTTATTAAGAAACTTTTTGCCCACTGCTATCAAGATTACGCTTGCTGAGTCTCTCTTACTTCCTATACTTTATTACGCTGACGCCTGCTATCTAGATTTAAACGTAGAATAGAATTTTTGTATCAGGTTCATATTTGGATTGCGAAAATATGACCATGTTTCCGAATTTCGTAAAAGACTCAAGTGGCTTCCTATTCATTTTCGCCGGAATAGTCACATTCTCACTCACCTTTATAAATAACATATTATTTACTTCTAATAGTCCCCAGTACCTTAAGGAACGTTTTAAATTCCTTCACCTATCCCCTGCCCATAATTTGCGCCATGATACATACCGAAAACTTATGACGCCTGCACACACTTCATCTTGTTATGATAATTCTTTTACGGTGCAGGCTGTCAAACTTTGGAATATGCTGCCTCTTACTGTCAGAGAGGCCAAATCACTCCCAATATTTAGAAATTTGCTCAGAAAACACTATTTGTCCACAAATAGCTATGTCTGATTAACAGAATATAATCATGTTAATACATTATTATTATAATAACTTATGTATTATTGTATATTAGGTTGGGGAAAAAGTTTCTTCGCATTTTATATAAAAATTCAAAAGGTTTTTTTATAAAGTTTATTTACATTTGACTAAAGTATGTAGGTGCCATTTTGTTGGATAACTTTTTGCCATCTTGTAGGTAGGGACGTGATCCTATTGCTATAAAAATTTTGGGGCTTCTGATAAAAAAACTGCGACAAGTGGTTTTGGCAGTCCTCTCATGATGTTAACCTGACACTGCCTAAGGAATTCTGCAGAGACCGAAACAGGTGAAAATCTGAAGGTGCTAAGTCAGGACTATACGGCGGATGCATTAACACCTCCCAGCCAAACTCTCGTAATTTTTGCTGAGTGGCTAAAGACGTGTGAGGTCTAGCGTTATCATGGTGAAAAACCACACCCCTTCTGTTGATTAATTCCGGCTGCTTTCTCTCAACTATTTGCTTTAATCTCATCAGTTGTTCGCAGTACAGTTCAGAATCGATGGTCCTGCGTGGCGGTAACAGCTCATAATGAATAATGCCCTTCCAATCCCACCATACACACAGCATCGCCTTGTTGCGAGTTAACCTGGGTTTCGCCACAGTCTGTGAAGCCTGACCAGCCTTTGACTATAATCTTTTTCGCACGTTCTTGTCGTACGTAATCCACTTTTCATCACCAGTTATCAGCTTCTTCAAAAATGGTTCGGTTTCATTACGTCGCAATAAAGAATCACAAATGAGTACACGGTTCATTAGGTTTCTTTCAGTGAGCTCATGAGGCACCCAAATATCGAGCTTTTTTGTGTATCCAGCTTTATTTTAAACCGTTTTGTAGTAAATTCCCAGTTCTCCAGCTACATCGTAACTACTAATATGCCGGTCTTGCTCCACTTTTTCAAAAATGGCATCATTTTGTCCGTAACAGGGCGACCAGAGCGACGTGCATCTTTGATATCAAAATTTCCGGATTGAAAACGCTTAAAACAAATTTGCGCTACTCTCACAGATACTACATTAGGTCCATAAACATCACAAATTTTATTCGCGGTCTGTGTTGCATTTTTACCTTTTTTGTAGTAAAAATTTAAAATGTATCGAATTTCTTCATTAGATTCACTCATTTTAACAATAAGAAAAACAAATGAAAATCACACATTTTCCTGAATTGAAATTGAAATTGTCTTCTTTAAAATTAAAACTTTTTAATGATACCAAAATCAGCCAGATACAAATGGTATAGCCAAAGAGATCTTATTACAAGTTCATATATACTATATGCGAAAAGACTTTTTCCCCAACCTATTATATATGACTATGTATATATGTATGTATTTGTATATTCATTTCTTAAACTAGTTTGAGTATTGATGTATCTATTGCCTTTTTCCTGCACCACAAATTTTTTGTTTCATTTAGGTTGCCTGGAAGAGATCGCTTTGAGCGATAAGGCCGCCTGTTGTATTGCCTAGAAAATTTTGTAAATATGGTCTGTTTTTGTAATTGTATATTTTGGTGTGCAACAAAGTGTTATCTCTCTCTCTCTCTCTCTCTCTCTCTTTTCTTTCCTCTTAGTGTGTCTTTGTCTTACTGAGCATCCACTGTGTGCTACAACTCCATTAATTCTTTGTAAAGTAATTCTGAAACATACGTCTGTATAAAATTTATAAAAAGAAGAACTTGAGATATAAATAGAATAAGAAATATAAAGAAAAACAATTTTTAGCTAAACCTATTGCTGGGGAGTTCTTGCTGTTTCTTCTCCTTAACATCAATAACACGTTGCGAAGCGGTGTACATATAATAGGAAGTAGAATTAAATTTTAATATATATGTATGACCTTCAAAAAGTGTTCTCCAATGCAAATTATTTTGAACGAAAACTTTTGAATTTGATTATGATATTGTTATTGATTACCTACATTAGTGTGTATATACATGAGTTATCTTTCAATGTTAAACGCCATTGACAATGTAACTTCAAAATAACGCATTAAGATCTTGGCTACATCTGCGTGACACAGTCAGTAATATTATCCTAAGCATAAACATTTCACAGTATTGGAAATTTTATAGATTTATCTTAGGTAGTACTATGGATGTCTGCGATCGTAGCATTTAACAATTTGAACATTCCACTTGAATGAAGAATACGACTTTACCTAATTTCTATTTCACTTCTTAGGTTCATTACTTCGTTGATGGGCAAATCAGTCAGCAAGCGCAAAACTAAATAGTAATGTTGAAATTTGATGTTATGCTGATAGAAGAATCGACCGAATATAATAAATTTGGTTGAAAAGCGCAGAACTGAAAGAACACAAGGGTAATCGATGACACTGAATGCTTCAAGTTTGTGTTTATATCACTTTGGTTGATACATTCAAATTCATCTAATATTGACTTAATAGAACTGAGTAAGAAGTTACTCGAAGTTTTTTGTTTTACCTTCTGGCAATCATTTGGAGTCGGTACAATATTAATGTCTTTTTCTTTCTTACTCCTTTATTTTGTACATATCTTATCTTTTATTTAATCCATCTAAACTTTTATGTCCAACATTCTAGTTAAACATTATTTTTACCCTTATTCATTGTATCATCATGCCGATATCACCTTCATTTTATCCTCTCAATTCTTCAGTCACGAGTGCAGCTTTCAAAGGCTCCTAGGGTAGGGTATAGTTATAAGGCACATTTATTTATTATGAACAGATCCGAACTTTTTAAATATAGGTTAGAAGGCAAAGGTGGATGCGAAGCGAAGCGGAGCTCCCGCTATATCATTTGCCTTTAAATTGTGTCGGAATAAGTTGAAGTTTATGCGCCCTAACAACTTAAAACCACCCCCGGGGAAAAAACCTTCGGGATTCCCAGGATGGAAAGTATCCCAGATTTTATGCCAGAAAATTTGCTATTAATCAGTGAAAATATTGCATCAAAATCAAATTTCTTTTTCAGCCTGGCCACTTTAAACCGTTCCCAAGAAAATTCCTGCGGGATTCTTGGAATACAAAGTACCGCAGATTTTAATTCCGGGAATTTGATATCGATCAGTGAAAACCGTTTCGAAATCAGCCCAGTAGTTTTAACGTGAATCTTGAACAAACAGACATATACTAAAAATCTAAAAAAACAAAAGACCATACTTTTACAATTTTATAATATTATAGACTATCATCATGGTTTCCTATATTTCAGAAGACTTTTATTTTGTAGACAATTTTACTGCAGCAAGTGTATCTGTAACCAAAATATATAATTAAAATTATTCAGTTATTATATTCAAGAAATCTACAGTCGATTCACCTTTATATCTTCCGAAATTTCATATTGACAATAAAATACCACTCGTACGTGAAATCAACAATGGTGGACGCGGATGTATCTACCCACAGATCAGTCCTTCAATGCTCTGCGTGAGAAAGCTTAAAAAACATACTCGCATACAAAAAATGCACTCACTATTAAAATGCCTACAAGATGTCCTTTGCACAATGCACCTTGATGTACCGAAGATGCTTTAAAAAATACGCATATGTTTTTATAAACTCGGGAAGCGAATGTTTGAAAAAACTGTGGGGCGCAAGCTAGTATGGGACTCGATGACTCTAGCCAGTGTTCCGCAAAGTTTATTTGAAATTGATAAAACTTCACGACTAATATTTATGATGTAATTCATCAATGATATTTACACAAAAAAACAACTTTGTGGCCGTTGCGGACAATGGAAATAACAATTAATTTTTTTTGTTAAATATTTTGTTATCTGCATAAAACTATTGACTGACGGACTGACTGACTGAAATTATTATTATTATAAAAAGAGGTTCGTCTAAAAGTTTCTAAGACATTTACAGGTTCCTAGGACTACTTATGATTATATAATCATAAGTAGTCCTAGGAACCTGTAAACATATATATATATATATGTTTCCATATAGTTAGGGTGGTAAGTCTTAAGGATTTCATGTTTTGGGATTGCTTAGGTATATAGTTGAAAGAATGCTCTACTGAAATCGTTATAACGTCATGAAGACGCCATACACAGTTCCTTTAACTTTTCAGCTCTGTGGCCTTGAAACTGTCCTGTTTGATGAGTGGTTGATTTGATAATAATCAATAATCAATATACCTATGTAATAAGAATCGGTAAAAGTAACCATTTACCAAAAAAAAAATCTACTGTTATGATCTGCTGGTTATGGTATTATATATAACAAATATTGGGGAAAAAGTTTCTTCGCATTTTATATAAAAATTCAAAAGGTTTTTCTATAAAGTTTATTTACATTTGACTAAAGTATGTAGGTGCCATTTCGTTGGATAACTTTTTGCCATCTTGTAGGTAGGGACGTGATCCTATTGCTATTATTAAAGTAAAAAAAATGTTTGATATTTAAAAAGTTTTACAAACGGTGACTGGCTGGCAAATAAATTAATCTATAACAGAACAGGATTTTGATGAAACCAATAGAGATCTGATTCTGTTTTTAGAAGGAAGTAAACATTGTTGAGCTTCCGGGTCTCTTTTCAATGTGGGCCGTTACAGTAAATTTGATTAGTTACTGTTTTTACTGAACTTTTGCAATACAATTTTACAGATAAGTATTAAAATTATATTTAGTAGTAGAATTAAGCGAAATCGACACAATAACTATAAGTTAATTTGGTTAAGCTAAAACACGAATAAATACAAAAAATACAGTCGAAATTTTAATAACGCATTTTTCACCATTCGATAATCATACAAGAAGTTTAATTATGCTTAAAGAACTAAAAATCTGATTATTAATTTTTTTTTAGTTACTCTTATAAAATGTCATGCGGAAAAAATCCGTGCAAGTCGAAGTGGCGAAGCTTAAAAATATTTCAAAAATTCTTTGAGTAGTTTTTAAGATAAGTTAATTTGGATTATGTTCGACCTTTCTACGGGACCTTTCGTTGTGTGTGGAGTGAGTGATTGACTTGGCCGATTGAATTTTTATTATTGAAATAATACTCAGATATTCATAAAAGTTTCCTAAATATTGATAAATCCAAGTTTTAAGGGAGAACGGACGGTATATTGGCCACTTGCCACACTAGGCCGGACTGGCAGATTTATACATCAGTTATCACAATGTACATACAGGCTTCAAGATGTTTTCCTTCGCTCAGCAGACACTAATTCTAATAATACGCACATTATATCAGAAACATTGCTTAGTCATCCAGGTGATATCTAGCGTTTCAACAATCTCAAAGAAATTAACGTAAGTTGAAACTAGAAAAACAACTTCTAATTTAAATATTAATATTGCTGTTATAAATCTTTCATATACATATCCGTTTCAAAAGATTCGTGTCACCTCTCATATTTACACTTACTGTAACGCTTCCTGCTCGGCACTTTTTTGAGATGTTCCCACAGACATCCGTGGGTTTTTTAGAGTTTTTTTTTCATGTAGATTAGAATTAACGGTAAAATACCTCTCCCCTAAGGATAGTCTAATTTATTTCTTTGGATACACAAAAGAAGATGCGGTCGCTTTTGTTTGTGGATGACATGGCGTGGATAAAAAATGTATGATAGAAAAAACTGCACATTGCGAATCATGTTTTATTGGGGGATGATTTCTTGGTTGGTGTATGTGAGAATTATTCCCGGAGAATATTATGCTGGACATTTAGAATATTCTATAATAATTGACCCATAACTAATACTGTGAATAAAGAATAAACAAACGAATACCCAACAAACATATTTTCAGTTTTCTGTGTGTGTATATTACCACCGAAGCACTGTTTTAGTCTATTTATCTTAATAGAAACTGCACAGTGCATACATAATTACACACATACACACACGCACACATACACAACTCGCACACATACAGAACTCACACAGATGCATACGATGTGCGCGGGCGCGCGTTTACGGACATCCATACGCTTATTCACTAGACTTAACACTCTGTTACCGATTTGTATTTATTAGTGTTTAAACCTACATACTAATGTGAGAGGGCACTGCTTCCTTAAACACAGGCTTCATGCCTAACTCGGGAGTTGGGGACTTCTATAAGTTACTGTATTAGATTTTTCTGCAATAAAGATTTATTTATTTATTATATTGGATAGATAGATAACACTTTATTGCTTACCAAAATAATTTATTACAAAAAATATATAATTACAATACTTGGCAAAATAACAAGCGGCCTTCTCGCTAAAAGCGATGTCTTCCAGGCAACCTAGATTAAAATAAATTAACTAATCTGGCGATGTATACATAGATAGAGCAAAAAATAAGATAAGATTGTACAATTTAAATGTACAACTTCCACTAATTTATACTTACAATAAATTTATTTCTGATTCTTGTCTTAAAGTGGTCTATTAGTTATATTAGTCGTGTCTTTACTGCTTCCAAATCGACATTCTTCATCTAAGTTCTTCAATTTGTTTTCTAAACTTGCAATTCATGTTTGGTTAGCAAACCAGTGAAGATTATATACAAAACAATTCCCTATACTTACGTGAATTATATTTCAAAACTTAACATTTTTTTTATATATTTTCAAAACAAGACATGTCGTTAACAAAGAAATTTACGCTTCAAGAAAGTGCATAAATCAACAAAGTAATTAATTTTTTCCAACAACCGTGTTACGAGGATACGTTTTTGCAAACAATTGTATAGGAACCAAAAAACCCAAAAATCAAACCCCAAAGGGTTCTTCAAATTAAACCGTCATTAGAAATTTTCTAGAAAAAATACTATGTAAATGTGAGAAAATTAAAACTTGCGTTTTTATATACTACAACCGGTCCCGTACAATATCAAGACCGTTGCAATTTATTTGCATATGTTTCTGCATTCAAGTTTTTGTTGAATGATAAAAAATATGCACCTAATGTATGAAGATCACGGTTTAGACAAGGGAATTAAAATAAAGTTTAGGGACTTTACTTAACAATAAGATCTTTTTTAAACAACTGTCGAAGTTAGACGACTGATATCCTGAAGACCATTTTTTATTAAATTAAACGTACTTACGCTATCAAATTAAGACCTACATATTTCAAACTAACTAAGCCACCACTTTGTTCACGCGGAATTTTCAACTTGAACCCTACAATGGAAACGAAACATACGAAAATTTGAACGACGTCATCGCAAGCGATGTGGGCATACCCAGTGTTGAGGAGAATATACGACCGCGCCGACAACGGCGGCCACACGTCACTCCACGGAATTGGAGTCCCAAAATCGTACTGTTTTCGAAACGAAAAGTACTGTTTTCATCCCTGCGATCAGGTAACTTCAAGCGTATTTTCTGAGTATGAGAAATGAAAAACTATTTTTTTTTCTATTTTATACCTCGTTTACATTGTGCCTATTTCAAGGGCAGTAAGCAACAAAGTGGCGAGGAAAATGGGCATCGCGAATAGTTATGTTAACGTAAATTGATGGCATAATCCCACTGCCCATTACCTGGCTACTTTTCTACTTTCTGCTGTGGAAGTGGTCATAAGGAAGTAGGTGGTTACGAGTACGACTTACGACCAGCAGTCTACAATCTACCGTCTGTTCTTTTTTTTTAAAAAACCGGATAGTTTGCACTCGATAATTATAAAAAAAACAGCTACCCCCGCCTAGTATGAGCGCATTATTCTGGACAGGTAAAGAGCACGAGTGTGGCATAACAATGGCGTCCGGATTTCCTCTTCTTAATACAACCACCAACCTTTGGCTCACGTGCAGATCCTCAATTGATTTCAGGGCGTGATTGATTTTGGAGATAGATTTGATTCGATCTTCTTTGTAAAGAATCGGACGGAACAATTCACATCCGATTTGTTGAGTGCATGCTATAATTATGTCGATGATAATCTTCGTAAAAAAGCAAACTGAAATAGATATTTGAAATTAGTAAAATACTTACAGACTTGAGCCATTTTAGTTACGACATTAATTATGTTAAGCCGATATTAGACGGTTCATTTCAATCTTTCAATTTGGATGAATCAACTAAAGTGATCGGTATAAACATAAAATTGTATAATTCAATGTCGTTAAATACCGTTGTCCTATCAGTTTTATGCCTTTCAACCTCGCTCAATTTGGTTGATCTGTATAATATCAACATTAGGTTACAGAAGAAAAATACGAGTAATGTAAATCGTCCTGTATGAAATGAATATTAAATGCTGCTGAATCACACATAGCTAGATGGCGTCGATGTTATTTAACGCCTCTAAACTAACTTAACTGTTAACTTTTTAAATACTATTTTTCAAATCCAAAATAATCTCTGAGTACTAACAAGCATATACTCGAAGGTTACACAAATTCGTTGCTACATTCAGTCATGTTTAAGAATTAAATTAAAAAGATTAGTCTTTTAATTTAATTCTTAAACATGCCTGAATGTAGCAAAGATTCGTAACTAATAACAATAGCAATAGTATATAAGTCTTACTTAATTAACTTACAAGTAAAAGATTTTCCTACTTATTCTTCATTTGAATCGAAACAAAAAATATTTTCAAACAATTAAGAACTATAACATACAATTAGCAACTATTCAAGGTACTTGATGATACAATTTTTCGGGCTGAAAAAAGTTTTGACTACTTTTACAAGGGTTTACCGCCAATATAATCTGTTGACCATAAACAACAATAACTTTTTTCTATTTCTTTACGATAAGGGTTACATACCTTTTTGTCCGAAGTAACAAAAACTTTTTTCTTTAGTAAAATAACAACAGGGTAAACCAGTTAGTAGTTGACCATAAAAGTTTTTGTATTGTTTTTTTTCTATGTGGTAAAAACACCGGTTAGGTGTCACCAACCGCAAATTTGTCAGACCACCTTGCAGGTAAATGAAATTTATGACTGCAAAGCCAGGAAGAGGCAAAGCAAATCCGTGTCATTGCATAATCTGTGCAATTTATGATACTGTTGTCGACTGTAATGCGCTTTATCGTTTCAATTTTAGAACATTAGTATTTTTATTTTTTTAAATAGAAATATATAGGTCACAAATATAAATATTTTAAGAACCAGTGATGAATATGAGAAATGTAAAAAATCATTTTGGTATATGAATTAGATATTTAGAAGATTGGAGCCCTATTCTATTAAAAACTAACAACATGATCTCATCTCATCCGTGCAGGAACGGACAAAGAATACAATTTCCTGCGCCGTGCGGCCTGTCCTAAGAGGCGACAAAACAACCCTCAGCCAGGTGGCAGGGTAATTGCCCGTCTCGATGACTACTAACCCTGATCTAAAGTATGCCACCATAACAACCTTGACCTATGTTCCGGCATTAGTGGCAAGGTTCGTCTTCCTTTAGAGAGCCGCAGCACATTGCTAACTAACACCTTTGGTGTTACAAATGTCCATAGGCGACGGTAACCACTTTCCATCGAGTGGGCGGTGTGCTTGTCTGCTGAACTCATGTAATAAAAAATCATGAATATTAAAAGCTTAGTGTAAATAAACAAAGAGATACTAAGATAATACGGAAAAGAAACATTTGCCCATGGTAACATAGATGATTATAAAAAACAGTAGAAACCTATGGTTAAACTAACAAAGGAAAAGCTTTTATAATTTATGGTTTCCTACGTAGATTGTTGACAGTTTTATGGCAAAAACATTATTTTTTATAATTATATAAGGTGACCGCTAATAACAACATAGCTTCAGTTTGCCCGAGTGTGACGACTCGTGTTAGTGCGGTTACATGTTTATTAGACGCCATTTTTAATACCATTATAAACAAATACTCAATCTGTGGTAGGTTACTAGCAACTGTCAGAGATTATGCGAATTAGTCGATAACCATTTCCCGCCGCCCTGGCTTTATGCAAATGACAGGAACATGGGGGGTTTTGGTGGGTATTCCAGCAATCCCCATACGGTGAGAAATTCGTAAGTTGATTTCACCTGGTAAATAAAAGTTTACTAGCAAAGGTACCTGTGCCTAATTCTAATCCCCTGCTACACCTGCAATAATGTTAGTCATGCATATATATATATGTGTGTGTGTGTGTGTGTGTGTGTGTGTGTGTGTGTGTGTGTGTGTGTGTATACGCTAAATTTTATAGTTTAAATTTGTGTATGTAAATATTTTTGAAGTGAAACTTTTTTAGAATCGTTGCGATGTGAAAATCGATGAAACGAAAAAGTGACACTAAAAAGAGATAAATTAATTTTCAATTTAAATAAAACTTAAAAGATTTCAAATGAATTTTAGCTCTAGTGATTTAAAGCGTAATTTAGAATGAATTTCTATCTTCTAGGTAAGCGTGCTCCATCCTAGGCTGCGTCATCACTCAACATCAGGTGAGACAGTGTTCAAATGCAAGTCTATACATCCATAAAAAATGAGTTTGTTGACTTATAATATGTAGACAGATATTATATTTATGTTAATAAAAGTTGGAGAAGAAATATATATAAGAGTATATTCTCTGAAGTTTCACTTCTACTGCGTGTAAACTTCACACACGCATGCAAGTTTTTAAATTAAATTGTATGGTTATTTATTAATTTCTAATTAAATTTAAGGTTCTATATATACTTATACATATATATACCTTCATTGAAAAATTATGTAACTGTTGGTGAAAACCACTGCGCGGTTTATTAGTAGTTAACGAAAATAGGTACAGACAGAGAGAGAGACAGACAGACGCGGAAAGTGACTGTTTTTTACTATGTAAAGAAGATACCGCATTACAAATAACGCATTAAACTCATCGCTACATCTGCTTGAAACGGTCACTACGTCCAACATTATCCCAGATGGAACTTGTTCATTAAAATTATGGTCAGGCGTGGTGGGTATTATTACCGTCCTTTCTCTAAAATAATCGGCAGTTTCGAGCTCAGCAGTGCGAAGTTATTGAGTTAATTTTTTTAAGAAACTACGGTGTCATAAGGACCATAAGGTTTATCGAGGTTTGGGTTTGGGAGTAAAGACACTTGAATATTCAAGCACTGGAGTATAAAGTTATTAATTGAATCTGTGGTCAAGAGAAATTTTATTTGTAAAAATTGCCTTTACAATATTAGTACTGTCCGACCACAACAATATAAACGTTTGTGGTTGAAAATCACGATGCTATAAACATAGTGCGTACTATTAGGAAATGTAAATAATAGAAAGTTAATTATATTTATAAGTACCTCGCTCCCGGTAATTCATGTTTAGGCTTCGACCTTTATTTTAAAACCACGTTCAGACATGAATTAAGACTTGAGATTATACCCGGTCAAATTAAAAAAATAATAATCAATGCGCATGCTTCGTTTTTTCTTAACATAGCTTTGCACGGTTTATGGATATAGCTAAACATTCAAATCTTCAATGCACTTTTGACTTACTTTGAAGAACGGAAGTCTTGTAGCATTCGGAAAAATCAAATTATACTAAACATTGCACATTTTTCACACAAACGCACAATTCCTGTAAAAAATTTGCATAGCATTTTGTGTATTTTACAAGCAAAAACTGCGCAGCAGTTATCGCCTTCCAAATTTAATAAAATCCCAAATTCAAAGTAGTTATAAGATTTCAAAGAAAAGAATTTTGGAAAGTGATCTACTATTGATATTGCTTTACTTAATTGCATGTTATAAAATTCATCTGTAACGTAATTAGTGTTAAGATCACAAACCAAATAAATTTAAAATAAATAGATGTATCAACTTTACGTCATGAAAACAATAATAATTTGTGGGATAAATATTCGGAATCCAGTATTAATTCCCGTTATGAAAAGTATACATACCAAATTTACAAAACATTTATTTACATATACGTCACTACAAAATCTAATTTAATAAAATACAAGCTTTTGACCGCGGCTTTGCAAACGTTAATGTTATCCCACGGAAGCCATACACTTTTCCGAGATGAAAAGTATCCTATGTGCTATTTCGGACTATAATCTCTGTGCCAATTTTCATCCAGATCCATTCAGTCATTCTAACGTAATTGAGCAACATACATCCATCCAACCTTTCGCATTTATAATAATTAATTAATTAATAATATAGAATAGATTTAGTTTATTAATCTTTGAATTTTGAATCAGTATTTTCAATAATTCCAAAGAATTCCAAACACAGTGGTCTACAGCAATCCACTGTCACATCATTCTGTGGTCGGAACCACGCGAGTCGTGAGAACGCCATCGTGCACCGAGGCTTCTCGTAATTGATGGCAAATGGCTGCCGGTCCATTGCAACCATATCCAGCGTACTGCACCACATGTATATCCAATATGACTTTTTTAGTGCCTCTTGCCACAAGTGAAGTAAATGAAGGAAAATAAAGATTTCGAATACATAATTTAATTGATTCGATTTGTCATTTATTACTATGAAGTCTACATAAAAGGCACTAACTATTCAAGATTTTTTTTACATTATCTAAACAAATGCTTTAGAAATACATTTTCTTGGCATTTCTAAATATACTTGGTTGTCTTGTAACCAAGACATAAATAAAAAGATACACTTTCCATGGATAAAGAAAACGAACGCTATGTCATAATTTGTAACTTGACAGAAAGTTTTTGGCGGCAACGTTGTGCTGGGCAGTTTTATTTTCTAAAAATGTGTAAAATTACTCTAAAATTAACAATAGTTGTAGGATATTGATAGATTTTGAGTAGTAATTATGTGTAAAAACACACTCGATAGGCTACGTTTGACTACACAGTTCACATTTTTCAAAAAATTTAAAAATGTGAACTGTGTAGTCAAACGTAGCCTATCGAGTTTTCACAAAAACTCCGTTGAATGGCGTCAGTTGTAGGTAGCTTATAATTTAACTGCACTACCTATATGAAGACTTATACATCATAATTGGCTGTATGGACTAAGATTCCCTTGCCTGCCTTTGTGGCGAATTCTACTACTACTACTTAACATTAAAAGTAACATTAAAAAAAATAAGTGTTTAGTACTGAAAATTTTTGGACTATACGAAAACAAAGTTTTCCTGGACTTAGGCACAGGAATATCCTTAGTAAACGTGCATAAATTTGATAATCTAGATATTAAGGAAATAACCAACTAAGTACACATGGAAATAATATCAGAAATCAAAACCGTGGTCTTAGAAATATTAACTAATAAAGTTGGCGGTTTCGGTGTGTGTTTGTTATCCGTTATGCAGTTTTGATTTCTAAACATTTTACACGCAGTATGATTGCTGAGAAATAGGCGGGGAGAATGGAACCACAAATAGGTACAGAAGACTCTGTCAGCATAATACGTGTGTTACAGATGCACAAACTACTTAGTTTTGAAGGTCATTTTTCACGGTAACTAGCGTTAATAACAATTCTTCCGAGTAGTGCCACCTATTATTTATTCGCGGATAGTTGAGATTACTGCTTGGCTCGTTTCGCTATAGTTCGGATATAAAAGTGTGCGAGCGCCGGGCGTAGCGACAAACAACCATTCTCCCTTTAATTTTGGATCGGACTAAATTTAAAGTGTGAAAGTCGTATTTATATGTCATATTTAGTGTCCTAGGGTAGCCATTTATTGCTTGAGAATCATGACATCTTATCCCTATATTATCTATTCAAGTTATCCGTATTTTACTGTATAAATCCCCCAGACACTAGATATTAAATACAAACTATTCTGTGTTTTCACTACGAATGGCCACTTACACGTTTTGGATTCCATACGAAATTTTAGGCTTGTATTCTACTAGTGGAGAAATGGGCTTTAGAATATAGTCATGCAGATAATATACCTCTGGATTTTAATAGAATATCATTTCAGCCGTTTTGGATATGACTAAAATATGATCTATATGAGCCTTAGAGCACACGAGAATACTCATGCTTAACACGTGCAAAAATCTACTTCCGCTCAAGGATACGTGTGGCAAGCGATCTCTATTATAAGCACTACTGGCAATAAGGTATGCATCTAACGCTATACTGAGTGAACCTTCTGTTACAATTCTATGATTTCACACCAGGAGAAACTCTTGAGGCTAATCTGCGGTCGAAGGTCGGCTATTTGTAAAATAGAATTTGCTTGGAGTCGTAAAGTGTAAAATGATATTTTATTTATTTATCAAAGAAGTTCATATATTTTTATCTTCATATATATAGTAAACTAGCGGCCCCGGCAGAGGTTGTCCTGCTCTTAAAAAATAAAAATCTAGGACCCGATCCCAGCGCCACCTACCGGATAGAATGGGATAAAAAGTATCCTATGTCCGTCTCCTAGCACTAAGCTACCTGCCCACCAATTTTCAGCCAAATCGATACAGTCGTTCTTGAGTTATAAATAGTGTAACTAACACGACTTTCTTTTATATATACTTGTATAGATTTACTAATAAGTTAATTTACTTATTTTATGCCTTAATCTATATTTCTTATACGTTTTAAAATAATTATGGCCGCTACTTTGTTCGCGTGAAAGTTGACTTTATTGTTGTATGATATTATTCTGAATCCAGTAAGATATCAAATTTGAATATACAAATGCTTCAGTTGACATTCCGGTTTTAGTTCTAAAATTTTTCATGAAAATTCGTTGAGCCACTTCGACCACCTACATATATTATACAATACAATTTTATTACTATACATAATTAAAAGATAGATGTTCATAAACTAATATATTTATTTGGCAAACTTACAATAATTATCATTCTTAGTTCTACTAAAGTCTCATAGTTTCTACTAAAAATAATTCATACTAGAGATTTGACTCATACAACTATAAAAAAATTATAATATATTTGATACATTATTGCTAGTTTAGATAAAAAATAAAATTAAGTGGTACAAGATTACACCAAAAACTATGTCTCTTTAACTATCTCATTGCTATTTATATACATCATACAATAAGTAAAGATTGTACTGATTGTATCATACCTATGTCTACGTATAGCTGTAGTACTCGAAAATTATATAGCTTCAAACTTATCCCGCTTGGTTGCATACAAATGATATAGGTATATAAATATTACATAAATATGAATAAGCCCTGTGGTCTGTTAGCCTAAAATCTCATACTTAATTCTCGGCCAGGTTATACAAATATAACAGTAAAACAAACAGTTAATACAAGTTTCATAAGATTTAGTCATTTTAAAGGCACAATAATGAGATGCTCACGATGATTGTGTGTGGTCCAAGGGTGACGCTGTCGGACAATATTTGTACAAGATACTGTTAGTAACTACCTCCAGGTTGGTGGCTGTGATAGGAGGAGCGGAAAGCGGTTTATGCTTATGCATTATCCTTGCTTACAACATTATTGGCGCCCATGTTTAGCTAAAAGTATAATATTAGAAATATTATATTTTTATAAGAAATAATATTAGAAGAATGTAGATATAACACTATTTAATTCTGTTATTTGAGAATATACATTTATTATATTTTGGACATTACAAATAAAACATTTTAATTTAAATTATTTTTTTTTAATTAGATATACTTTTTGTGCTGTAACATTTTTGTAGTATCATTTTACTGTCTCGCCACTGTATTAGTTACGTGTGATCATCAACGCATTCGGTGAAGGCCCCTACCAAAGACTGACCTGAGATATTTGACACCAGTTGGAGCCGACTACTTTTTTATGTCCTCTTCCCAACATGTCAATGTCAAAACATCTTGATATAAATAATATACGTTGGCGCCATTTTAACCCAAAAGTAAAATAGATATGAAAAATTTACTTACTGTTCACAACAATAATGAGTGTGCTATTTGACTTCTCTTGCGTGCACAATATTGTGACGTCATAAGTTTGTACGCTTTCAGTAAAAATGATGAAAAGTTTCTCAGTTGATTTGACTATCCGCTCCCCCATTTCCGCCACATCGAAATTTGTCTATCCGCACATTTGTCTCACCATGCGCTAGACATTACTGTCATCTCTGCGATAAATTTACAGCGTGGCGTTTTACCACCGCAGTGCCCTCGCTCTGTCGCGGTCACCGTATCCTTAATTAAATAGTGCAATCATATCTTTCTAATTACACAGTCCGATGTCATATGTGTTAGCATATTGTTTGTATATCAAATCTGTCGCTTGTTTTTTGTGGCGACTTGAGTATTGTCGGTTTTCAGGGTCGTTTGTGATAACTGTAGTGGAAAACTTACAATCCAATAGATGGCGCTGTGCAATAATTGATGTCACAAACGTTTCCCGAAACACACAAAGAATATATACAAATTTTCAACCAGATGGGCCTAGGCCTGCGAGGTACAACACTAGTTTCGGTGGTAGACCTTCCTTTGAGTCGGAGGAGCGTTCCATCCCGTTCTTCCAACCTATACGGGGCACCTCCCTAAATAACTATAAGTACATTTAGATCCTACTAACTATAACATTTTATATTAAGATAATAATTAGCATATACTAAAATCTTGAATAACCACCTGAGCTTGCGTTTCTTTGAAAATTCTGTATTTTTTTTACCTTTTACTAATGTAACACAATAATGTTGTAATAAAGATTTCCTTCTTTCTTTCTTTCTTTCAAAATTAAGGTAAACTATATTTTTGTTGGTAACCCAATGATTGGCACCCGGTCTATTTATTCAAAATATTTAAAAATATCAATATTTACTATTTGTAGCTATACTATTGGGGAAAAAGTTTCTTAGCATTTTATATAAAAATTCAAAAGGGTTTTTTGTAAAGTTTATTTACATTAAACTAAAGTATGTAGGTGCCATTTTGTTGGATAACTTTTTGCCATCTTTTAGGTAGGGACGTGATCCCATTGCTATAAAATTTTGGGGCTTCTGATCACAAAACTGCGACAAGTGGTTTTGGCAGTCCTCTCGTGATGTTAACCTGACACTGCCTAAGGAATTCTGCAGAGACCGAAACAGGTGAAAATCTGAAGGTGCAAGGTCAGGACTATACGGCGGATGCATTAACACCTCCCAGCCAAACTCTCGTAATTTTTGCTGAGTGGCTAAAGATGTGTGAGGTCTAGCGTTATCATGGTGAAAAACGACACCCCTTCTGTTGATTAATTCCGGCCGCTTTGTCTCAACTTTTTGCTTTAATGTCATCAGTTGTTCGCAGTACAGTTCAGAATCGATGGTCCTGCCTGGCGGTAACAGCTCATATTGAATAATGCCCTTTCAACCCCACCATACACACAGCATCACCTTGTTGCGAGTTAACCCGGGTTTGGCCACAGTCTGTGAAGCCTGATCGGCATTTGACCACGATCTTTTTCCCACGTTCTTGTCGTACGTGATCCACTTTTCATCACCAGTTATCAGCTTCTTCGAAAATGGTTCGGTTTCATTACGTCGTAATAAAGAATCACAAATGAGTACACGGTTCATTAGGTTTCTTTCAGTGAGCTCATGAGGCACCCAAATATCGAGGTTTTTGTGTACCCAGCTTTTTTCAAATGCGCCAAAACCGTTTTGTGGTCAATTCCCAGTTCTCCAGCTACATCGTTACTACTAATATGCCGATCTTGCTCCACTTTTTCAAAAATGGCAACAAAGTTGTCCGTAACAGGGCGACCAGAGCGGCGTGCATCTTTGATATCAAAATTTCCGGATTGAAAACGCTTAAACCGAATTTACGCTACTCTCACAGATACTGCATTAGGTCCATAAACATCATAACTTTTTTCGCGGCTTGTGTTGCATTTTTACCTTTTTTGTAGTAAAATTTTAAAATGTATCGAATTTCTTCATTAGATTCACTCATTTTAACAATAAGAAAAACAAATGAATATCACACATTTTCCTAATTTGAATTTGTAATTGTCTTCTTTAAAATTAAAACTTTTTAATGATACCAAAACCATCCAGATACAAATGGTATAGCCAAAGAGATCTTATTACAAGTTCATACATACTATATGCGAAAAGACTTTTCCCCAACCTATTATATATGATTATGTATATATGTATGTATTTGTATATTCATTTCTTAAACTAGTTTGAGTATTGATGTATCTATTGCCTTTTTCCTGCACCACCTATATCGCCTGGTATTCAAATTTTTTGTTTCATTTAGGTTGCCTGGAAGAGATCGCTTTGAGCGATAAGGCCGCCTGTTCTATTGCCTAGAAAATTTTGTAAATATGGTCTGTTTTTGTAATTGTATATTTTGGTGTGCAACAAACTGTTATCTCTCTCTCTCTCTCTCTTTTCTTTCCTCTTAGTGTGTCTTTAATGATACCAAAACCATCCAGATACAAATGGTATAGCCAAAGAGATCTTATTACAAGTTCATACATACTATATGCGAAAAGGCTTTTTCCCCATCCTATTATAATATTATTATAATGAATATGGCTATTAAATAAAATAATGTTAAGATTTATTAATGTTTTGAATAAAATAATAGGGTGGCAACAATGGTCTAGTTTCCCCTACTTAATTAAAAAATTAGGCAAAATTAAAAATTCATGTTCAACATCTATACCAATAGAGATTGAATTTATAACCATTGGCATTATATATTTTTTTCACTAATAAAAGAAATGTTTGATGTTTATTCGTGAACTTTATAGACGAAAACTGCCTGTGAGCCATAAATACGCAACTACGCATACTTACGGCAGAAAATAGACCTAAAAAGAGATGGATGGACTGTGTGAGGGATGACATGATGTTTTGTGGTTTAAGCTACTTCTAAGCAAGTAACGCTTGTGTTATGGGTTACGTACAACGGATCACTCTAAGGCCGATCATAGAAACCCAGACCATAGAACAAATAAAGAAAAGTTCGTTTCAAAAATTTATCATGCCAGGAATCGAATCCGGAGACTCTGCGTGAGACAGGCCGACATAGGCTTAGCCCACTCAACCATAGAGGCCTTATGATGACACCTAGTATCGATGGTCACGAAAATACCGTTTAATTTAGATGAGTTATCATTCCAAGGTGCAAAGTATTATCATAGATAATACTTGTCTATAGGTCTTCCAAAAACATATACAATTTTACCAACAGCTTTGGTGTGCGGGTACTCTTACACAAGCGCGGGATTGTCTTGCGCCATAATAACGTGCAATCTCTCACTCAGCTTAGTTTTAATTTCAATTTGCTTTGCTGTGTCCAGACACGACCGACTTCGCGGATTAGGCTAAGAATACAGTATTTTGAGTAGTATAATGTGTTTAAACCATTAAAAATTCAAGTCGAATAGTAATAATAAAAAAAAAAAATCAGACTAGGTCTATATTGTCAGTATGTTAGTTACAAGTGTCTTACAAATTAAAGTTGGCAGTGTTATAATTAATTGTATTTAATACAAATTTCAATCTTCAACAACTTATTTTATGCCAATGACTACCCAATATTATTGAAAAGGGCAGTCGAACCTTGTCGCAGTACCTTCAAAAGATCGTGGAGTCGTTGCAGCAGAGACACAGTTTTTTGCGGATAATTGTCTTAAACCCATCTGTGTGAATAAGACACGTCGAATGGATATAAAATATATTTAATGATAAACTTTTTTAAATATATCTAACGAAAAGTAGTAAGAATGGATTCGGCTACTCTGCAACTTTTCAGTATGTAAAGAATCTTGTTCAGATATTTTTCTTTGAGCGAGTTACAGAACCAAATTATTTAATTTATTCTATAAGATTTTAAATGCATTCTAATATAAAAAATGTTAAATGTATTCCCAGCTTAACAAGTTAATATCACAAGTAAGGATGGACGCAATTAGCTTGCGGTTGGAATTACATTTGAATCCTCCAGCGGCAACCGTTCTTGCTTCCAGGCTTGGTTACCTCACCTTACCACTTTGACTACTTTGCTAATTACACGACAAAGAAGAATTCTTATAATGGCACGTTTAGGTACATTACTTTGCATCTCAACAATATTCATACAATAGTTTTTTTATTATTAAATCTACAGACTCGAAGTTCAAACCTTTTTTAAAACTACATTAAATATAATTGTTTAAAATTGTCCTTAGCCGCTAATTTGTTTTTTGTTCTATTATTATGTGGGTTTATCTTTTTGCACATTATTGTATTAGTTACATTCTTACTTCGACTTGAACTTGGGTATCAAATATATTACTATAAATTTTAAGAAGATCAGAACAGCATGGAAATGAATTTATTTTTGTTAAAACGTTCTTATTTTGTTTGATATAAAGACAATATGTTCTACCCTTTATAGGTGAACCGGTGAATTAATTCTGCAACATAGGTAACTAATACTACTTACTTATTCCTAAACAACACTAAAATTATGAAGAGCATTATAATTTTTGTTAGAAATTAATCTCGCAACCTTTAATGGCATCCTTAATAATAATTAAAAACAATAATGTCTATGATAGAGTCTATGTTTGTCTGTGCAAATTGTGTTATTGTGGCCATATGAACAAGGTTTCCACTACCTAAAATATACCACTGTGCGCAACAAACTGCTGCTTCACTCTGCTGGCCCACAACCCAAAAAATTATTAAATAATTAAACACGTATTTTAACAAGAAAAATAGCTGGGTATTTTCCAATAATTTTCTTATCTATTCAAAAGTGTCGCTAATAGCCTTTAAAGAGACCGGAAACCGGTCACACAACGAACATGTGTTAAAAATGTATCGATTGTACCAAATACATAAATTTTCAGCGCGACACGGCACCGTGCAGTCCCCGCATCGTGAGAACTTGGTAACATAATGTATGCAATGAGCACACGGCGATCCACTGTGACAGCATTGTTAGGACTCAATCATTAAAGCTCTGATCAAACTGAAGCGAATCCCGCGCTTAACACGAGACGAGAGTCGCTCGCGTCGATTATGACAACTAACTTCTATGGCCGCGTTTAAATTAGCTTCAATTCAAACTAAAGGGAATTCTAAGAAGAATACAGGTCAAGAGTAACACGCATCGATTCTCACTAAGTCCGTGGTATTATAATAACTACGCTTATTTGAGGACGTTTTCTAAAT
This sequence comes from Dendrolimus houi, assembly GCA_039645545.1. Lineage (NCBI taxonomy): Eukaryota > Metazoa > Arthropoda > Insecta > Lepidoptera > Lasiocampidae > Dendrolimus > Dendrolimus houi. The sequence goes on from CM077132.1 coordinate 16,446,030, forward strand.
TATAATCGTGTAATAAGAACAACGGAGTCAAAATCTTATAGTTAAGTCACGTCTACCTTCTATTATGGAATCCTAAAGAAGTGTAGTTTAACAAAGATAAGAAAGAACGAAAAAAGAAAAAGACTTTATTTGAAGAAATTGCGAGAAAAAGAATATCGCAAGTAACTCTTGAAAATTCAGCGGAACACCGCGGATTCTCGGTTCCGTGCTCAGTTCAATAAGGGACTATTTTTCGAAAGTGAAAGGAAATAATTTGAAATAAGATTCAATAGGATTAATAAATATAAAACTTCGTTATAGCATTCAAGGAACATGTTTCTATATTGAAGAACTATGAATACCCAAGAAGTAAAGACAACTTAAGAGGATAAGTAAGCGAACCAATCGTTCTAAATCGCTTTCTGAGTCCATGATTAGCCTGTTTGATCAGAGCTTAGAGTACAGGCCAGATAGGAAAGTTGCAAGGAGAGAACGGGGCAACAACGGGTATCCCTTTCATTACTTAGGCAACCTCTGTAATTTAGTAGTCGATGTTGACCGCTTGGCTCAGGTGGATAGCGTCCCTTTGGGTAATTTTTTAAACGAACTATTAGTTATTTTCTCTAGACTGGGGGTTTACTGGAATTCGTTTCAAGTTAACTCATGATACAAAAGTAAATAATTTAGCTTGGTAATATTTTTTTGGGTTTTCATTACACTATTGTGTACCCATGATAGCTTAGCGGTTAGCGGAACCACGACGTAAAGTCGCTTTTTAAAATGGCACAGTTTTGAATTCTGGCCAGAAAGCAAGCACTACGTAGGCACTTTTCCCGAGGTTCTTGGAGAATTTAGAGCGGCTGTAATTTTTTTTTATTAATATAGATCTCGTAATGAGAAAAATAATTATGTCATATATAGACAGACTGACAGACGGTTGGATGAACATAAATATTGTACATATAATAGTTCTATTTTTGCAATCCAAAATAAACAGAAAGCTTATAAAGACAATTTATGAAAGTAAGACAAATAACCGTAGAAAAAATCAATGTTCTGTCATAAAATATTTGATTATAGTTTGCGTGTTGAGGAAGGCGTCACCATAACAGATGGGAGCTAATCGTCAGTTTGTCTGTAACATCATTAATACGCATTGACTTACGTCCGAACGAACAATAACACTGGGTACATGTACGACGAAAAATGGATGGAAATAAGTTTCAAAAATAAAGGTTCAAATTATGGTTACTGTCGTTTATAAACAAAAATCGGAACAGGGACGGGCAGCTACATTAATTTGGTGTGAGGTGTGTTTAATATTCTACGTGCTTTAGAGGCAAACAATTAACAAAACTTCACATAATAGAGCAAAAAGAAGGAAGGTGGCAGTACCTTATAAAGGTTATTTCTTTCATAAGTATTACAAGATAAAAATATTTGAATAAAATTTGTCTGTTGTTGGAATACAGCAGACAGGCTGACCATTCAGCTGATGGTAAGTGGCTACCGTTACCTATGGAGCTTTTCAACACCAAAAGTGCTACCATTGTGCTGTGGGTCTCGAACAAACAACTGGAACGTGACCACGTTGTCAGAAATTAATTGATCTTTTTTCGATTATGTAAACTTGCCTTTATTTTCGCAATAGAGTGTCTATCGGGTTAATTAAGTTATTACAATTTTTAGCTTGTAAGTAATTAGACTCGATGATCAATTTAGTGTCGTCTATCTGACTTTTTATATACTTGAGCAAACCAAACACACTTAAATTTTAATTTTAAAGGTATTTATTTAAAAATAAAGCTCACATATTTAAAGAAATAATTATTTTAAAAGAATAAATATAATCTTTAAGCTATTTATTTGTTTAAGAGTTTTATAGATCACAAATAGAAAATCCTTTTAAACATTTTTGTATCCGATTGTACTGGATATTGTTAACGATAGTCTGTCATTAGCAGTATTGATATATCGACTGTGACGTAACTATACATTTTATATTAGTTATAATTTAGTTATAACTGATATTTTTTCTTATTATTAAATCCAAGGGTAAAAACTTATCTAGAAAGTATTCAGAATAAATCTTTCCCTTTAAAAGTGATTTTAGCATATAATTTAAATGTAGGTTGAGTTTACAACTTCTTCTAATTTGTAAGTTGGAATTACGCAAGCAAACTCTTTACATTTTCTGTTTCGAAGAAAAATAGCTCGTGTGAAATAGATAAAATATTTGCTAATAAATATTCTTTTCCGCTACGTTTATTATGAATAGTAACACAACATGTCAAGTACTACATAATTGATACAGAAAAATGGTAAATTCCAAAATTTAATACCAGTGTCAAAACCGCCAAAAATCACGAACGGCTCATTACATTCGCATTTAGAATTTCAAAAAAACGCAATAGTGTAGGTGGTCCGTTTTATGCTGTAAAATAATAAGGGCACCTATGTGTTCCATTCTATATAATAATGGGGGTACTATTTCTGTGGGCAGCATAATAATGGTCGCGCAACTTATACTGGGTGGTCGGATTATGACTTAAAGCCAAGGATTAAACTACATCGACACGTGTGCTTTTCTGTGCTTTCGAGTGGCTTTAGGCGATTGTGTGCGCTATTGTACAGTTTGTGATAAGGTAATATGTGTATTACAAGGTATTTATGCGGTGTTTATTTTTTACTTAAGTGTACATGTACGGATTTTCAGTGATTTCAATGTCAAGTTTGCGTTGTAACATGACGATTATTATCATGTGTGAGATATACACGATTATAATTTCAATGACTTAAAATAAAAATTGTACATTATTTGTTTTTCAAACTTCCATGGCTTGAATATGTTGGTATATATCAATTAGAAATGTAAACCTACACACATATGTATGTACATGTATAAATATAAATGTGAAAATAATTTTAATTTTTTCTACACTATGGCCGTAGGATACTTCTTATCCCGAAAAGGAAAATTTTTCAGCAGGATATGAATTCCAAAATTACGGGAATTGAACCCCGTGGAAGTAATAAAATATGCTATGTGTGGCCACAGAGTCAAAAACTGACTTCTTAATTGCTCTATTACTAGTGTAATTAGGTTAATTTTTTAATTGCTCTTTCATTTAACTGAACTCTTTGAGCGCAATATATAGGCAAGTATAATGCAGTTGTTATTTTTTTGAATGAAAATTACTAGCAGAAAATAAGCCAAAAGACTTAACAACTAACCTCAGCTGTTTACATAGATTAAAAATATTTGCCGCAATTTTTTTTTAATTTCAATAGTTACAATAGATCTGCTAATACGAATACCTTGTGTCATTACGCGTATATTTTTCGATGAAAAATTCAAAGGCATAAACCGCCCACAAATAATTCGGCTACCGTACTGTGTTAACGTGATTATAAAAATATTCCAAAACATGTAACTTAAAGTTAATAGACTTTATTGCGTGTTTTATAAAGTCTATAATCGCATGAAAAAACTTTTAGGACTGGACATTTATTTTGGCATCTCAATACAAAGTCTCTTTGAAAACGTCAAACGAAGCGCGAAAAATTTCGTCCAGGCCAGCACCCGTGTTTGCTTAGCGGACAACGTTTAAAAATAAAAAAAATCCCTTAGCGAATCTTAACTAAATAATGGTATTAAATGTTAGCCAGATCTACACAGTATAATGGTTTTGAATTTCTTTGATCCACCTCAAAATATGATTGATATGACGGCGGTTGCTTTTGTAGTTTTTCTAAGACCGAAACTTACGAAAGCAATACTTGATTCAAGAAATATGTGATAAGTGTTTTCTTTTCTCGTCCTAGAAATTGTTAATCCTGAGTGTTGGAGGCTCAGCCTTGAATGAATGAATTAAAACGGTTTACCACGTTCACCAAAAATTGAAAGTATGTTCTTAAAAACTAGATACAATAAATTGTTAAATCCCTAGACTATACTAAGGAAAATATTAAAGCATGAGAGTGATGGCATAGACAGTGTATAATATATATATATGTATATATATATATATATATATATATATATATATATATATATATATATACATATCTGGAAGAAATTTCTTTTAGTGATAAGACCGCCTGTTGTCTTGTGTACTTAAACTTCTTGAATTGTATCTTAATGTGATGCAATAAAGTATATTCTATTCTATTCTATATATATATATATATATATATATGTATGTGTGTGTGTGTAAATGAAGCTCTCTTAAACTTCATTTATTTTGAATTTCCCGCGCATCAACTTGGACTGCATACGTTATCTGTGTTGACAGCAGACCTGCACTATGCGCGTTCGTTTCGTGATTGGAAAAATTCTCTTTGGATTGATAGAAAAATATGTGAACGTTTTTATGAAGATATTCTTCAAATTATAGAAATACTATTGAAGCAATAGCATTTAATGTTGTTTCTCTTTACAGGTTAGTAATTAGTAACAGTGATTTGTACTTTAATGTAGAAATAAGTTGTGTTCTTAAAAGTTTGTATGGTACACACTTTGTAAGATTTTTCTTTAAAATAAATTTCTCTTTACAGAGCAATAACCTAAGCAGTTGTTGCAATAAACAATATACTTTATAAACTATACAAAACATATTATAGGTTCGTATAGGTTTAATCAAAGTAGGCGACATCCAACTGTTGTGACAATAAGTGATTTGTTTATATGAAATTTATCAGTATGTAAAACAGTTTCGAACGTTCTTGGCAAAGGGCACAGAAGAAATTTATCACGCACATTGCTATTTCCGAACTCGACTAACATATAGATATATCTCTAACTTTACTAGGCGATTGACGGAATGGAAAATTCATATTCATAGTCACTTACAGCTATTTCCATAATAGCTATGCCGTAGGTCATCGAAGTTCCTGCCTAATGACGCAGTGAGGACGTGTCCGGCGCTCGTGTCATGTTATGACACATTAGCGCTTATACGTTGATAGCCCGCAATTTGCAATTGGGTATGGAAATAACATGTGTCCCGTAACGTGTGGTCACACGAGGGTCGAGATAACATATTAAAATTATTGATATTTTTAAACGATACGTTGAAAGAAAAAGAATTTCTAAAAACTGTACTTAAGCATTTTCTTAAGTATTTTTTTGTATTGCAGAAATCCTAATCAGTAGCTTTATTTTAATTACATAAAAACTTAACTCGGTTTTTTAAGTATATTATAATACAATAACATATAATAATAACAAAGAAACTAAGTCCATATAGTCTAAACAACTGCCCAGCAAAACATTGAGGTGAGTCGAAGCCCACCTGATTTGAAGTAATACAATGAATAACATGCTGTTTATGATAACGTAGGTAGGTATTTGTTAGTGAATTATAAGTCACGATTTCAGCGACATCTATTTTGCTAATCCATCTGTTCTTAGGAAACGACTTCATTTATTGGGATAAAATGCATCCTAAGTGTTAACTCGGGCTATAAGCCAGCACTGTGTCGAATTTCGTTTATATACGTTTAGTAGTTTCCATAAAAGATGCGATCGCAGCGCCATCTTTTTTGCTATTTTCGTCTATCCCGCGGAAACGACATCATCATCAGTTACGGGATATTAACTACTCTATGTCGAGTTTAATTTAAATTCCATTCAGTAGTTTTCAGGTGATCCTCTGACAGACAGACAGACAAAGAAACAAACGGACAAAATTTCTGAAAAATTGTATTTTTGGAATCTGGTGGTCCGAATTAGCTGTCCTCATTTTTTTCACAAAAAGCCCGGGTAGAGAAAATTTATAAGGAGTGAAATTAATATAAGCGTTAACTCGAAAGCGTTACGTTTTTCAGTGCAACGTACCCTGCGCATCTTTCACATTGTACTTAAGGGGTAAACTCCAGTCGTGTGTCGGAGCTGACACATACTTTTCATTAATCAATACCAGTTGTGCTAAAGAAACTTCGTTCGCGTTGTCATGTCGATATTTGTCAGTGACCTGCAAAGGCGGTACCTAAAAATCGCGACAGCAGCGCCATCCTTTTTCTATATTCGTCTATCTCACGGAAACTACGTCATATATCGGGATAAAAACTTTCCCAAGAGTTGGCCTGAGATATGAGCTAGCTCTATATAGAGTTTCAATAAAATCCGTTCAATAGTATTTACGTAATGCTCTAACAGACAGACAGAAACACACTATTAGCCCTCTATTGTTTTTCTCTTTCTTAAATGCATTATATAAACGCGCCCCTTTAAAAAAACTATATACATAGATATAGAAAGAAATCATTCAAAAAACTTTACTTAAATATTTTCCTACGTTTTATATAGACAGATTTGACGTATGGCGAGTAGTATATTTTGTTGCGTTTATTGACTTTAATTCATCAATTTATAAATTTATATGTAAGAAGTACAAGTTTACTGGTTATAATGCGTGTCTTTTATTTACTCAAATAAACACAGTGTAATAATGCATTGTGTATTTTATTAGCCTTTAAATTATGCAAAGGAATAACAAAGCCATTGTATGGGATTTCCATTTGTAATTTTAATGTAAATAAAATATATAGTGATGCTAAGGCTGATAGAATATAACTATCTTGTTTGTTTGTTAATGATATCTACTGTCAGATTTAATCTCAGCTAGCAGTTCTAAAATACGTGTATATTTATGTCTTATGGACATTGTGAAGCATCGTTTGAAATTTTAGGAAAATATGATGAAATGAACTTTAAATTAAAAAATAATAAATTCTTTAAACATAATGTCGTTTAATGTGCAATATCTAACTTATGATTGCAGTAAACCCAATTCACATTAAGTTGTTTGGAATTGAAAGATATTTAAATGAGTACATTTAAATATCAAAAATTAACGCTAAATATTTATAAATACCGGTACAACTCTATATGGTATCGGGAGAAGGCTATGATGCTATAAGTATTGGCACCAGGCACAAACACCTTCGGGAATATGTGATCATTATGTAATTTTCACTTACGGTACTCTTCCAAGAAGCAAGGGTCAGATCTTGCGATGTAGATTGACGTGTTAATTGTAGTCATTTAACTGAAATTATTGCTCTATAATGTTTAAAATAAAGAGTAACTATTATAGAACTTCTTTTATTTGAGTGTTTAATCAATATAAGTTAATAAGAAAATAAGGCAAGTATAGGTCTGTTCATGCAAAATAAAGTTTAATTCGCCTATATACATATATGTATATTTCAAATATATATTTGAAATATACATAAAACAGTTTCAATTGAAAATTGAATTCGCTTGAAAACTTTGACAGAAGCGAAAGAAAAAATTAAGATAATTTCAGAATTAATAATTAAATTGAAATCCACTTGGCCATTTCGAAGCTTTTAGAAACAGACAGAAATAAATCTAAAAATGATTATACATGCTAAGACATCATATGAATAGCATTTTTCACTTGGATGCTGTCATTCATTTTGCAATTGCGGAGAGACGCTTCAATTATAAGTGTATGTATATATAAATGGCTAAAAACATTAAATTACAGTCACACAGAATGCATATCACCAAAACTATAACACTAGGGGAACACACACACCCAAACACACACACACACACTCATTTTACATAGTTATAGGTTAATTAATGAATAATTCCACTTTAAGTTCTTGTAATAAAATTGTGTTGGTTGACGCGATACAGACAAGTCTAGTGCTGCAACCGCCGCCAAAAAAAAATTTAGCCTTAATTTTAACTATGATAGTTAATTTTTTTCCAAATGTGTTATTACCATAAGTTTTGGATATAATTATATAAGGCCTAGAAATAAGTTTATATAAATAAATGAATTTGAATATAGAATAGATAAAGCCTTGAATTTCAAGTGAATTTATTGACGTGTAAACCATCTAACTCGTTTCAATACATACAAAATGGCAACTAACCGGCTATCTGCCGACCAACCGGTATTTTATCAACAAACAAATTAATTACCGGTCGACGGTGCCGGTACGACCCGGTATCGGTATCATTAGTCGTGTATTGGTGTCGCTTTTTCATTTCAGGTGGCCTTTATCTTATCTAAAGAGGACGTGCGGGCGGTATATAGGCTGCTTCATTGTTACAAACTTTAACATTATACACGTTGAAATTTAAACTTTATACGGGCAGCTTTAGAGTTCTTATTAAATATTCAAATTAACAATGTTTCCATAATTTTTCTAATGATCATTCACACGCCGAAATTAACTGTATTTTCAGGGAATTAAAGTTCAGAATTGTCTTATTAAAAGTGGTTTTTCCGGTAGTTTTATAACGACGGTGCTAAACGACAATGGGCAACTTGTTCGCTGATAGATATGTAAATAAGTGGTAGATGGATGACTGGTCACCGACCAGTTTACGGTGTTGATAAGGTGTCAAGTTTTTTTATACGATCACAGGTTACTTGAGGTCATTATGTACAAATTGTTTTACAATACTTCTCATGGAAAACGAATACTAGGGTTGATAACCGCTCAGTAAAGAATCCAAGTCTAAATAGTTCCTAAATGGTACATGACGAGCCACAAGTAATTTTTTACAACTTTTTAATGTTTTTTATATAAAATATATTGAAGTGAAACTTCTTTAGAATCGTTGTGATTTGAAACTCGTTGAAACGAAAAAGCGACCCTAAAAAGAGACGAACACACGTCTATAGGATTAAGCCTGCGAGAGAATGGGATACGAGTTTTACATTGTGCAGCACATATTAGAGATTCAAGACGGAAGAAGCGACAAAACAACCCCCAGCCAGGTGATCTAGTAGTAGCAAGGTAGTAGGGATTTGCCCGTCTAGATGACTACCTAACATAATATATAATAATTGTCTAATATAATATATTTAAGCTTTAAAACACGAAATTTGATGTATAAACGAAAAACATTTCCAACTCTATCTGTATGAGTATAGTGTTCAAATGATTAAATATAATGTATTCTATCTCATTCTCTCGTAGGCTAAGTCCTATAGATTTATGTATTTATTTCTTTTAGTGTCACTTTTTGTTTCATCGAGTTTCCAATCGCAACGATTTTAACGAAGTTTCATTTCAAAAATCATGCTTTAAAGACAATATTTATACAGAAAAACCAATGTAACGTTCAAAACTTCAATGCTGATACTTTAGTAGCCGGTTGCTACATTACTTACTATCAATTCGTTTGTCTTACTAGCCTAGTTAAAATCTATATAAATAACAATGAATTGTAGAAATGTATGTAAGAGCATAACTTGAGACCGACTGTGCCGAGTTTAATGAAATTTCTTGTGTATGTTTGAGTGGATGCCCAGATTATTTAGAGTCACAATTAGAACCGGCAGGTAGCGCTGGGATCGGGTCCTAGATTCTTATTTTTTCAGGGCAAGACGATTTCTGCCGGCGCCTCTAGTTAGACATAAATTCCATACAAGTAAGGTCAATTTTCTAATAATAGTGAGGTAAATAAATGAATAATAAGACATATAGAAACCCGGGTTATATTTATAAGGTACTAGACGTAAACAACCTCTCCTTATCAATAAGCATCTCTCGCTGAACATGATGCCGTAACACCTTTCGTCAACAAGTAATTTGCATTAAAATGTAATTCCGCAAAATGGTAGCAAAACATTTGAGGGCTCCAATCCTGAAATATATTAAGTAACGTCTGTTGTAGTTGAAGTTAATTAAATCATTAGATTAGCGAGTTTGATTGGATTCTGTGGAAATCGCTCGCCGCTCCACTTCTGAGTTGGACTTTTGACATTCTGATGGACAGAACCCCTTGTTTGCGTTATTAAATTGGCTGATGTTTTGCTAATTTCTTCAAAGTTGAGTAACAATATTTGCGGGATTGTGGAAGACTAGAGCGTTACCCGTGGAGTTGTTCGCGTAAACTCTATATTTTTGCAAACGTATATCATGGAATCAATACGTGAAGAAAAAATGTAGCTACCTACTCTTTTTTAAGCATAAGTTTATATGGAGAAGGAATTGAGAGAGCTAAAATATATAGGTAATATGTACTACAAATATATTTCAAACTAGCTGATGCCCGCGACTTCTTCCGCGTGGTGCGATTTTTTAACTATCCCACAGGAACTCTCTAATTTTTCAGGATCAAAAGTATCCTATATGTTGACCAGGGATATAAGCTACCACCATACAAAATTTCATGTAAATCGGTCTAGTCGTTTCAGAGATTAGCAGGTACAAACAGACAGACAAACAGAGAAACATAAAATTTAAAAAAGTATCTAAATTAGTTCTATTTCACTTCTTACATCCCCCTGACTCGGTCTTTAGCATTTTTTTTTCATTGTACAGAAATTCGACTTCTATAGTTTTATTATATATATATAGATAAGTACTCGAATTAGCTATTGTACTGTGAATAAAACAAACATTTTTCAAAGTGACAAAATCTTTAACCAGCTGTTGCCAGCGGCTTTGCTCGCGAAGACTAAAAATAGTCATAGTTTAAGTAGTTAAAAAAGTTAAAAGATAGTCCCTTTTTCTAGTCCGTCTATTTCTAAGCAAAAGTAGGTATATAAAATTTCGTGCTTGTTACTTTGAAAATGAGGGATTTTTATACGAACATTCACCCCTTTTCGGTTGCATTTCCAAAAACGCATATACACATGTGCCTTTATTTCTAACTAGAAACATGTATACTATTTTGTGCTTACATTAAAAAAAGACAGACTTTTATACAAATTTTCATCCCCTTTTTCACCCCTTAGGGGTTGAATTTTCAAAAAACCTTTCGTAGTGCTCACCTACGGTATAGATGACACCCGCATGCAAATTTTTATGGTCCTAATGCCAGTAGTTTGGGCTGTGTGTTGACATGTCAGTCAGTCAGCGAGGACAAGTAAAAAAAAACAAAATCAATTTCTTGTCAGGAAATTATACAGAACACTTACATATGAAAAAGTTCCTTCGCATATTATATATATATATTTTTTTTATAAAGTTTATTTACATTTGACTAAAGTATGTAGGTGCCGTTTTGTTGGATAACTTTTTGCCATCTTGTAGGTAGGGATGTGATCCCATTGCTATAAAAATTTTGGGGCTTCTGATCAAAAAACTGCGACAAGTGGTTTTGGCAGTCCTCTCTTGTTGTTAACCTGACACTGCTTAAAGAATTCTGCAGAGACCGACACAGGTGAAAATCTGAAGGTGCAAAGTCAGGACTATACGGCGGATGCATTAACACCTCCCAGCCAAACTCTCGTAATTTTTGCTGAGTGGCTAAAGATGTGTGAGGTCTAGTGTTATCATGGTGAAAAACCACACCCCTTCTGTTGATTAATTTCGGCCGCTTTCTCTCAACTTTTTGCTTTAATCTCATCAGTTGTTCGCAGTACAGTTCAGAATCGATGGTCCTGCCTGGCGGTTACAGCTCATAATGAATAATGCCCTTCCAATCCCACCATACACACAGCATCACCTTGTTGCGAGTTAACCCGGGTTTCGCCACAGTCTGTGAAGCCTGACCGGCCTTTGACCACGATCTTTTCCCACGTTCTTGTCGTACGTGATCCACTTTTCATCACCAGTTATCAGCTTCTTCAAAAATGGTTCGGTTTCATTACGTCGTAATAAAGGATCACAAATGAGTACACGGTTCATTAGGCTTCTTTCAGTGAGCTCATGAGGCACCCAAATATTGAGCTTTTTTGTGTACCCGTTTTGTGGTCAATTCCCAGTTCTCCAGCTACATCGTAACTAATATGCCGATCTTGCTACACTTTTTCAAAAATGGCATCAATTTTGTCCGTAACAGAGACCGACCAGAGCGACGTGCATCTTTGATATCAAAATTTCTGGATTGAAAACGCTTAAACCAAATTTGCGCTACTCTCACAGATACTGCATTAGGTCCATAATTTTTTTCGCGGCGTGTGTTGCATTTTTACCTTTTTTGTAGTAAAATTTTAAAATGTATCGAATTTCTTTATTAGATTCACTCATTTTAACAATAAGAAAAACAAATGAAAATCACACATTTTCCTAATTTGAATTTGGAATTGTCTTCTTTAAAATTAAAACTTTTTAATGATACCAAAACCAGCCAGATACAAATGGTATAGCCAAAGAGATCTTATTACAAGTTCATACATACTATATGCGAAAAGACTTTTTCCCCAACCTATTATATATGCCTACATAGGTTCCGCACTAGGACTAGCCTGAATTACGGGACACCAAGTACGTTAACGTTAACATGTTTGTGTGTGTGTGTGTGTATGTTCATATGATGGATAACAATATTCTGATATATATGTATGTATAGATGTATGTCAGAATAGGGGAGTGTGGAAGGAAAAGACATTGTGCCGACCCCAATTCATTGGGATATGGTGAAAGAAAAGATATATATATAGAATAGAATATATTTATTGCGTAATGCATGTACAAAGTTGTTACGGTTTTTACAGTATCAATGCATTCGGCCCATAATTAGGCGTGCAAAATTAAAGTTACGTACAATATTGAAGTATAAGAAAAATTACAATCAATTAATCAATATAATTAAAATTAAAAATTAATTATAATAATCTATAATTAATCTAAATAATAAAATGTCTACCATTACAGCATGTCAAATATATTTATGTCAGTTCATATTGCTTTATCGTCCATAAACATGTTTACATTATAATAACATTTAGTGGTCAGTAGCAAATTTATTAATTTTTTAAACAGTGTACATGGCAGCTATCTAAGAGACTTCGGAAGCTTATTGTATACGCATATATATACATATTGTATACGGCCCCATGCAATAAGGGCCCCAATATATATATATATATTGGGGCCTATTTGAAATAATAAGTTTTCAGTTTTTTGGTAATAAAGTTGCATAAACCACTTTTGTGTGGTTGCTTTGATTTGATGTCTGTTTACATTTCTCATGTACCTTGTTGTATAGTAAAGAACTGATGACATAAAATTGACGTTTGGCAAAACTAGTAAGTATTATATATGTGTAAATAATCTCTGGTTAGAGTCGTCGCATAAAGTGAAATATTTTAAAATGTTACCAAAAAATAATTACTCTCATATTGGTTGACTAAGTCTGAAATTGTTTAAGTTTGTGTGATCTTTAAACATTTTATAAATGACGAAAATTTTAACCACTTAGCGAATTCGAATTTCAACTACCAATATGTACCTAATATAATTGATTTAGTGATATCTGGCAGCTCCGTGGATGATCGGTACCATTGGATAACTTTTAAATATTGCTTTTGTACAAAGAAGAGTCTGTAATATACGTATTGTAGGATATTATTGTCTTATTCATTTAGGTACTGGACTATTCTATTTATGATATTGTTGGAATCAACATCTTTATTATAGATAGTTTTACTTTTTATGTTTTGACATTTGTCGTACTCCTTTTGTTTTTTTTGCACTCTATATTTATCCTTGCATTGTACCGTATAGTTGTGTAATAAATATTATTATAATATGTAATTTATCATGTTACTTCATCGCCAAGTTATAGTATATACAGTTTACGTGCTCTACACACATATATAGCTATACATAGGTCACTCTTGGTAGTAAGTAGTAAGTGAAAATTACCTTTAAGTGTCACCAATAATAATTCGAATATGACTAGATATTTGGTTTTAATTCTATACTAATGTAAAGCATTTTTACCCAATCCATAATAAAAGCCACGCAAAAGTAATAATAACTAATCCGCGATCCAACAAAGGAAGAAACAACCGAAATTACAATAACCACAAAGATTTCTATCAAAACCGAGAATATCTAATTACAAGCCCAGTTTTGATATCACATCTTTGGAATATTGCGAATTGACTTTAATATCTATATAATGAAGGTCTATTATTCATGTGTTGAATATTTTTAGTATCCCGAAAAATGACATCGATATCGTGTAACGAATGTTTTTCCAAAGAATGTATTTAGAATAGTTTGCTTCTCCATTGCTGTATACGTATTGATAAAGGAATAAGCAGATATAGATACGCAGTATTGGATAAAACTGAATCTAAAATAACGTGGTAACATTTCATAGGGCGATGGAAAAGGTCCCAGTCAGTACCATTCGCCACTGACCGTCGTGTGCCCCACGCGACCTTTCACCTTAGGGGACAGAACATAATATTCAATGGAGTCGGAACAAAATAACATTAAAATAATGAATAATTAAATTTAACTTATTATAGAATAAATGGTTAAGCATAGTTTGTATAGAGAAACAAATAAACAATTAAAATCCAAACGGAAATTTTCGGATGTATATTAAATTAAAACAAATACTTCATTAAGTATTGTTGCGTTCACAATAATATTTTACGCACTCAAAAATATGTAGTTTAGAAATTAGATAAACACTGCTTGCACGAAATTAGGGAATTTGTGCGCAGCAAATTAAAGATTAAGTAGTAGTAGTAAGAATAAGTCATCTAAACGATTTTTTCAAAAAGCTCTGCGCTTACGTCAATTCGCGATAAAATTTACGTTAAAGTGTTTGTGTAAATATTACTTTGTTAATTTTCGTTAAAGAGAATTAACTATTACCCTCAACTTTTAATATCGGAATGACCACGTGACTGTGAAAAAATTGTAATACACATCGAGTTACCGAAACGTAGAAATCGATAAATCACCTTGGACAAATTGGTGTGTATACCGTCCGTTTCTTTATAAATGGGGAAGTTTGACTTCAGCAGTAGGCGTAGCGTAGGACGCCCTCCAGCTCGGTGGACCAACGACCTCCGTAAGGTCGCTGGTAGGGACTGGATGAGAAACTAGGGAGACCGGGATATGTGGCGCCGACTTGGGGAGGCCTACGTCCAGGAGCGGACATTGATTGGCTGAAAAAGAAGTAGAACGTTTAAAGGATGACAATATAAAATTAAAAAACACAAAGTCGACTCTACACCCTTCATACAATAAATCGAGCTCAATATGAATAACTATCATAGATTATACTCTTGATAAATGAATGCATGGCACCATCCAATTCCATGGTTATGCAAAAAATACATGGCATAAAACCATGAATAATAACGTGCATAGTTTTATGGGAGAATCACGGTCCATTGCTAATGGTGGCTGACCGTTTGGGGGTCCGTTTTATTGCATTTTTTCGTACGACGATTAAACGTAACGGGCCTACAGTTTCCGTAGGACAATTGCCACATAAATTATATTGAACAAACACAATTTTGCCGCGTTCGATATGCATTTGGAATTGGGTTTTACGAGTGGATAATTTTTATATTTGTACTGTTCTGTTCTTTTTTATTATTAATACATTAGCGGGTCCAGCAGTCATTGTCCTGTCCACTCAAACACGCACAAAAAAAATCTAATCTGTCAAGATGTTTTTGAGTTTTAACGAGTCTAACCAACAGCCATTGATTTTTATATTGTTACGAATTACAGGATTCGAATTAAAATGCCGTTGGAATTATTATAGAGTTTATTAGAACTATACAAACACTTATAACACAGGTACAAATATAACCGAACACAACAAACCCAAACGTAATGCAGAAGGTCGTAATTCTATAAAACGCGTAAAGTCCGTCAATATTAGATTCCCGTATGTACACACGTCACGCTTTGATCGTGGTTCTCGCTCAACTGATCCCCCTCTCTCCATCAGGCCATCGTTTTATCCTGCACAAATGCAATTGTGCTCGCCCGTCAAGATCGACATACTTTCCTTGAATTAGCTTGTAGTCTTAATCCGTAACACCTGGCTAATGATGCTAATAGGCGAGTACAATAGAACAATAGACTGTTCTCCACAATAACTCAGAAACGTATACCAATAAATAAGTAAACAAAATAAGACGATCATAAAAGGTTTACAATTAGTTCAAATGCCGACAGGTAATAAAATGTGCTTTTACAGACTGTACGTGGAATTTGTCTTCGTTGGGGCCTAAGTTATAACACTATATATAAGAAGAAGAAGATCTAATGAATTAAAAATAGAGTGACTTTAAAATTTAATAACAAAGTTCTTCGTGTATTAAGAATTCATAAACGAAATAGAGACCGCCTATGGCGCCATCCAGTCATTGAGAAGTTTTTTAGAGTTATGCTCTGATGAGACCTGTTTCCAATTACCATTAAATACACAAAACTATTGCTACATCCTTAACATTGACTACAATTAAATATATCGTAAAACAATCACTATAATAATACCTACACATTAATTATTACTCAAATGATAAGTTAAATAATATTGTTATAAGGATTTATTTTATAGCCATTAAGGACATTGTGAGGTTAAATTGCGAATGCGGACAAACATTTATTTTCATAATAGAAGCATAATAATATATAATAATAATGATTTTCGTGTAACTTCGTTTGCTTAATAGTAATGAAAACTAATTCAGACTGTGCAGTATAAGTAATTTTGCTTATTATCTTCCTCTTCAAGGAATCTATAATGAACCAATTTAGATGATATTTGGTGTCTTAATCAACTGATTGATGAATTATTGTTAAACATAATATCACAAAACTAAGTTTATTGACAATGCTAACAAAAGATTTAATAATCTTTGGTATCGTTAAAATTATTGATTTTTTATATTACACGAGTTCATACATACAGGCAGACGGCCCATCTGATGGAATGCGGTTACAATCCCTTATAGACATACGCAACACCGTAGGTGCTATAAATACGCTGCAGGGGAGACTGGAACCTGGCCAGTAATGCCGGAATACAACTTAAGGTTTTTATGCCTGCATATTCTAAGCCAGGGGTGGTAGCCATCCAGTCGAGCAAATACCCTACCACCTAGATGTGGGTTATTTTGTCGCCTCTTACGATAGGCCGCCCGGCCTCAGGAAATTGTATTCTATTTCCGTTCCTGCACGATTGCAATAATAAATGACGAAACTTCTCACTGAAAATTATTAGCTTAATTCTTTATGCAATTGTTAATACAGACGATTACAAAGAGACTTGAAAGTAACTATTGTAGGATGCACTTATAATTTTTATTATCAAGAAGTATATATGAACTTAAATAATAATTTAGAATACTGCAAATATGCCTCCAAAGAAGAGTTTTGATGTAAAACCCCATTTGTTGCCTAATTTACTCCTCAAATCGTGTATCGACAGCCTACCTTTAGATTTAATAATTAACATTTTTTCGTAGTACCGAAAACTGCTTATAAATTAAGTATGATTGCTGAGAAAACCTGTATTGTACACACAGCGAAATGAGATTATAATCTTTATATCTTTTGGTTATTAGAATCTCAATAAATACTTATTTTTAATTTCAATATGGAAACGATACCAATTTTAGGTAATTTTCTAATTACCAAGTCTATAAACAGTTAACATCTTCATAGTTACCTCGTAAGGTGTGGAAAATCTTGGCTGATAACAAAACAGAGATGCTGACATAATACTATACAAATAAGACCAGTCGCACTACAATCAACAATCAAATAATCATAAAATGAGGCTTTACTGGCCTCTATAAATTACGACGTTATCTAATGTGATAACAGACGAATTACTTCTAAAATAGCATACGTCTTCCGCAGAAGGATCCTTGCGGGACTAACACTTCAGTTTTGTAGAATTGCTTTTTAAACAATATTAAAATATCTTAAGACAATGGCATAAACTGGATCTTTAATAAATCGAAGTACTTATTCATTAATAACCATTTTAAAGGAATCCAATTGTAATTTTTCCCGTTGAAAAATTTCTCGAATCGCATGAGTTCTCACATAATTTAAACAATACTTGATGATCACGATGATGAAATTATTATGAAGAGCGTTGAATACATATTAAAGTGGTGATAGGAAACTAGAACAGCGGAAATTTGGGATGCGACTATTATTTAATACCAAGACCAGAAGGATGATGAAGCAATAGTTACTTTACCTAATGTTAGATCTTATTAGGCTTAATTATATAAATTGCTAAATTTGTGTATGAATATTTCCGTAAACTTGCTCATTCTTAGTGTACTATGAGATCTCTTAATTAAATACACATTTTTATCTACTTGCGTACAATGAAAACGGACATGGTCCTTGTGTAAACTTTTGATACGTGTGGCGTGATGAATTAAAAATAGTCAGTAGAGGAGAAAAGATCATTAGGAGTGATGATAATGATAATAACTGACTTGAGTGACTCTGAAGATGATGTAACGGTAGAATAATGATACGTTTACTACCTATAGATATGTGTATATAAGTATAAAATATATTTATCCACTGATGATTTTATAAAATATGTCTTAAAAGTATTGAGTATATAATTATGAAGTAAGCAGTATTTGATGGCTATGAATAATAATTATGTTTAAGTATGTTTGTACTTACAATTTTTACAAAAAAATGTATAAACGCTGAGACAGTTTTGGCTGTGAATAAAAAATAGATTTGATGTTGTTGCGGTGACAGAGGACATGATTAATCTCAATGTTTGCTCAAAAAAGTCTAGAAATCAGCTTATACAATGTTGCCTGTAGTTTAGTCCGGGTGCTACTGTGATGACCCTGAAGGGAAAGAAAAACTACATGTATGGTTCACCTTAAGTTTTCACACCCTACATAAATACGTATTTGAATCTTAGAATTCTTCACTACCGTCTTTCTGTATCCTAAATTGATTTATTTCAATATATCTTTCTGATAACCGAGGTGGAAACATCGCTGTTGCTTATTGCTGATAACGTGATAAAGGTTCCATTGATGTGGGCTCAGATGCATGTGTTTATTTAAGATTTGTTAGATTTCCTCCCTCTCATTAATATGGAGGACCTGCTTTATAATAGTAACTACGATAAAAAGCTAAAACTATTCAAATACTACAATGAACTTATAGAAGTTACTTTTATTGAAATAATATATATATATATATATATATATATATATATATATATATATATATATATATATATATATATATATATATATATGATTAACATATAAAAATTAATATAGTTGATGTATTAAGTAAAACTAATGAAAATGTTTCTAAGAGCATTAACATTTTATTGAGACAGTAATTTATAATATCAAGCTATTAATAACATTGGATTCACTGATGATACTTTGTACTTTGGACATGCTTAGGAGAAAACGTTTACAGCTTAGTAACACGGAAGTGTCGGACATAGTGCACCGTAAGATGTCATGTGCCAGAGCACACAGGAGCAATGGTCGCAAGACAATTTGCAGGGTAGCAAAGCGTTAAGATCGTTAACTCATCTGACGTTTGTCATTTGGACCCACTAAGGCTAATGCATCGAGGAGCTCAAGCGAAACTACAACAGTATATTTCTCATATGGATAAACGAAGAAATGGTGTAATTTTTTTTGTAAATGATCTTGATTATCGTAATCGATTTAATTTTTTTACATTGAATTTACTGCTGTCATCGACGTCTTTTTAATGAATCTTTTATGGATGGATTAATATATGAATAGTACATTTAATATATAAACATATACTAATTAAATCATCTTTATTTTTAAGCATTATTTATAATTTTAAGGTATTTTTGCAATTATTTGAAATTAACCTGAAATTGAGAGCATTCGGAAAATTTTCATATTATGTCATCTGTATGTAAACTTCAACAAGTATATTGGTTGGTTGTAGACTATGAAGTTATCCAAGAAATACTATTATTTAATTTTAATCGTTTTTTTGTATTTCTTTGTATATAACCCGCAATAAGACACTGAGCAGCCTAGATACTACAGAAGTTCATTGAAGTAAACATTTCGTAGATGATATTAGTAGCTCATGCAAATCATGATATTATCATTTCGAGTTTTCTTTCCAATTATTAGAACAACTGTTACACAAATTCTACTACGATTTTCGTATCTCAAGTCAAATAAACATGACGAGCGAGCAACAACAATTTGTCCAACGTGACATTTGAATGCATGTAGTCCATTTTATTCGGTACCACAAACCAGTCAGTGGGCAAACTAATATCACATACCGTTCCGTGATTTATGAACTTCCAATTTACTACTCCCATGTTCCGTGGCTTGGTCACAACTGGCTTTAAAGGTGCATTTAGACGACACAGAGACGAGACAACTGAATTCTAAATTTTTAACCAGAAAAAGTAATCTGGCACTTCTTTTGCCAGAGAAGGTCCCTGTTTTTCTTGTTGGTTTAGTTTAAAATTAGCAATTTTATTTAATTTACATACTTTTATATGTATACTAATAGAAAAAAGTGTTTCTCTAAATCATCTTATCTTACATAAGCTTTGAGCAATGGTTTCCTGTTTATCCTCCAATATGTCCTGGGGAAGTTTTGGTGAAAAAATATCACTGGAGATCTGGATCTAGTTGCAATATTTTTAACTTTAGCAGTTATAGTTTAAGTAGATTTTTATTCCGAATATTATACTCAAAAGCTATAATCACGTTTTTCTTGTTGAGTACTCTAATTTCTCAAAGTTTACAGTAATTATCTATCAAAATGTTTATTTCAAATTAAAAGACCATATATAATTACATGTGTTCCATAAGTAATTATTTGGGCTTAAAATTAAAATATATGTTTTTTTTTTCTTGAAATATGATTTTATTTCATTCGGTTGCGTATCATCTAAATCGGCTTATCATTGACCAAAACGTCTCAAACTACCGTCACGGGTTGTGCTGATCGGGCGCACCGGTCACATGTACGAAGTCTTCTCGGCCGTGACATGAGAGCATGCGGCATAGTTTTCTGATGCGAAATTCCAGAATGTTATTATGATAATATATTTATAATTCCGTCAATTTAGATGAACTGCATACATTTAAGTTAATATAAATATGCATTTATAATATTTCTCTATTACGCAAAAACTTAACTGCTGCAATTCTTCTCCATATGAACTTTAAGAATGTCAAATCGCACATTCCTCCATTCGCATAATACGTTTAGAAAGGGGTGCAAAGATTTCTCTTTAGGTGTTAATATATACGCACCTAAAAGTTTCTAGTCAGGTGGGTTTATAAAAAAGTTAATGTGGGCGGCACGTGGGTAAGTTATTACAGTTTTTTAAGTAAAAGATTGAAAAAATAACAAACACGGTTTATTTGTGTTGTTCTAGAAAGAAAGAAAGAAAAACTTTATTTGAAGAAATAGCGACGTAATTACATTCTTTATACATACACAGAGCGTAATTGGAGAATTTGTACGCCGCATTTTCAGTAAACAAGGTTTGCACTCAACATATTGCTGTTGCGGAATTATATCCGACACAACGCTGATATGCATGTTCAATGAGTTAAATAGCTAATGTCTCGATTTGTTATCCATATGGTGTTTATAGATTTAAAAAAATGAATTTTAAACTTAAGAAAATTTTAGTGATGTCCATTTCATAATAGCTATTTGGAACAAAGTTAATAATTAAATTAATATAAAAATCTGAAAGTGGGTTTAGATTACGATGCACGATTTTGGATGTTTGTCTGTAAAGAAAGCTGTGTATATAATATTACAAAGTTCTAAATAAGCCGTGTCTTTACATTGAAGCTATTTAAAAAAAAACAACATAAGCTATATAAACGATAGAGAACACGATGGATTTTTTTAGAGTTTTTGCCTGTTTGTCAGTTTGTCTGTTTGTTCGGGATTCACGTAAAAACTATCTAGCCGATTTCGATGCGTTTTACGCTGATCGAGAACAAATTCTTAGACTTAAAATCTGCGCTACCTTTTATCCTGGGAATCTCGCTGGAATTTTTCTGGGAATGATTTAAAATGGCCAGAATACAAAAATCAAATTCCAATGTGATTTTTTCACTGATCGATAGCAAATTTTATGTAATAAAATGTGTGATATTTTTTATCCCGGGGATCCCTCGGGAATTTTCCCGGGGGCGGTTTTAGGTCGTTCGGGTGCATAAATTAGCTTATTCTGACACAGTTTTCATTAAAACGATAGCTTACATTGTCTGAAATGCTGCGGTATTTTGTATACCGGAAATCCTGCGGGAATTTCAAGTCAATCGTGGGCGAAGTCGCAGGCATATCCTGGTATTATATAAAAACATACGTCATATTGTATTATAGTCTATGAAATGTCAAGCATGGTTTAGAATGTCAGTTTTGCAGACAGAAGTAAAAACAAATACAAAAATATCCAAAGTATTCATTAAGTGCCTATTTTTCCATCACCAGTGAAAGCGGCTGAGCGGACTGTAAGTATTGTTTGCAGACTAGACTAGAAAGAAGTAACCTGAACTTTGCGATATGTGCACGTTTTCGTTTTACAAGTGATGGTATTTCTTTGTTATTTTATATTACAAGGTAATATAAAGTACAGCTTTATATTGCAGGAGGGTTGACAACAATCAGTTAAAAATAATAATTGCGTGAATAAAACAGTTGAATTATTTCACATTTAAATTTAGTCAGGTGACATGGTTGAAAAATCGGTCCTAAGCGAATTAATAGTTTAAGCTGCTATTAGATAATTCATTTCTCTCTTTCAATTTGATGGAAACAACAGTTCCATATAAACATAAATTTGAATCATTGAATATAATCTAATACCATTGTGTCCTTTTAGATTTGTGGATTGGAACCAAGTTGTTTCAATTTGGTTGATTCGCCTAATATCAGTATTACGTTCTAGAAACGAATATTAGTAAATTTAGTTCATACATAATTAATCTGTATATATTCTCGATGATCGTAACAAAAATGAGAAATGTAACTGGATTGAAAACGGGATGGACTGATAGGTGCTGGATTTTATAAGATGTTTTGTGTGACTTATTTAGTTTTCTTCGCCAATCTTCTATGGGCCGGCCCCTGGATTTGGGATATTGATAATACAGAACAAGGATAAGCCATTTCATGATAAATATTAATTATATTGATATGTGAAAAAAAGGAAACTTGCAGGAGCGGATGCGAAGCGAATATAAGCGCGGGAGAATCATAAGTGCAAGAAATCGAATACACAAAAATGTCACTGTCAATGACAATGACTACTTTGCCATTCAGATTTTTTTACTCGATAACAGGGCTTTGGCCTTTACAGTAACTTTAACACCCACTTCCTTGAGTCACTACAGTCCTATCCCCTTAGGACATAAAGGCTCTTAAAACATTATAATTAAATCCGTTGACATCCAAGGCATTGGAATTATTTTTTTTTATATTAATATCGATGAATAAATGTCAAAAGGGGTTTTATAATCGCACCGGTACAAAAAACATTTCAGTGATTTGCATAAAAATATGTGGACCCTGTTTTTTGTTACAAATAAAAACTACCTGTAAATTAGCATATAACGAGTGTCTTTATCTTGGTATCAAAGTGAAAAAACTTTGAGCGTAATACATCTTACGTATTTTTTTCTAAAAGCATTCATTTAAGCTTTTGTTGTTTTTTATTGAATCTTAATTACCGTGTAATTTACAGGTCTGAAGAAGTTGTATGAGAAAAGCCAGTTAACAAAAAGAACAGAACGACCGTTATCATAACTGTTATGATTTTTTCAATGTTGTCATGCATATTTTAAAAACTATGGCAAAAAATTAATGTTCATAACAAGTTATGAACATTATCGATGCAATGTTTTTATTTTTAGCAAAACTCTAGTATTGTATTATTTTCAAACACTAAATAAAAGTTTGGAAGGATATGTCACTATAGGATATTTATTCAAAAAACCGGTAAGTTCGTGGGAGTTCTTGAATTACAAGAGTTCTGGAAAGGTGACAATCATTCCTCGTTTTCGTTATTTGGCTGCGGAGCTAATTTCATTTAATCGCAAATACCCCATGTTTCAAAAACTATTCAACAGGTATATACATCATACAGTACACCAGTATTCATTGAAAATATTTTTACGTCCTATACCATCTTTATTGTTTCAGAAATTCTAAATCATATTTCAATAATTTCAGGTTGGTATAATTTTCAAGACTTTTGATAGCTAGCTAACATCTCATCACCTGTTGACTTCGTAAAAAAAGTCATTAAGAAACATTTGTTTTTTTTTCCAAATTTATCTAATGATAATAAGAAGTGTACAATTGTATATACAATTTTTTACAGTGTATATACACGCGTATATACACTGTAAAAAATTGATCCATAGCTACATGTATGGCGGCCAACCTTAATCATTATTTCGTCGCAATTTTTTACTATATAATATTAAACTGCAGACTATATCTTCCTGTCAAATGTCATCTATATAAAGCCATTAGGTTCTGAGAAGAAATGAAGGTTCTGTTTTTGCCAATCTGATTACGTAAACCTAAAAAATAAATAAATAAGTTTAAGCTAATATACTGTTACAAATATATAAATATACTAATACACGAAAGAACAAAAATCATAATAAAAGTTTTGAAAACATGAACGCGGCATTTTCAGCAAATGAGGTTTGCACTCAACGTATTGCTGTGCCGGAATTTTATCCCACACAACGTAGGGCAAACTTTTTTTATGACCCTTCAGGCTAGGCGTCACCCCTAACATAGTCAAAGACATTAATAAGCAGCTCTTATAGAACTAACAGTGCAAACCTTACAAGCTCTTGACTTTAAAAGTATTCAGTATGAAAATTGATTCAACGGCCACAATGCCTTCGATTACGCCGTGGTCCTTATGAGATTCTTCCCTGCACTATCATATCGGGCTATTGAAAAACATCTATTCACTACTCGTGCAGTACCTTCAACCTAGTCCTATTACCCTCTCCCCCTAGGGGTGGGGTGGTGTCCGATGGGGCGGAGACGGCGCCGGCTAGCGTGGCCCGTAGCCATTGCCCGCCTCAGCTATACCACTCCGCCCGCCCATACGTCGCAGCTCCTGATATAAAGCTAGTTACATGAGTGATACGCAAAAAATATATTAGTTAGTATATAATACGACCAAGCCTCAGATAAATAAAAACATATATTTACTTAATCTTCATATTTATTTTCTTTATATTTCTTTATTCACATGCATTAAATGTAGTTCACAATACCTTAACACAAGTAGAGTTACGTTACAACCTCAATTGAAGCATACATGAAAATTAAATATCTTATTGATTAAGTCAATGCGTCATATTAAATATATAGTGCATATTATCATTATTATTATGGAGCTCATAGACTTTAATTTTTTCATCATTATGTTATGAAGTTTACAGTAATTGTAGGTGCAGATAATGGTTCTAAATAAAACTGAATTCAAATATCTGAAAGTAAATATTTAAAATATTGTTACGACATAAACATCGACCAAAACAAATTCACACCTGGATACCTGTAAAAACATTTTATTACCTTTCGGCATTTGGACTTCTTTTGTTTACTTTATGTTTAAAATTTGTAATTATAAAACAGCCCATTGTGTATTGTAATCTTTTATGGCAGTCATTAGACAGGTGTGTCGGATTTAAAGTACAAACTGATTCTAGGAAATTTGGTCCACGCGGCCGGGCAGACATATTGCATCTGTGCAGTATAAAGCAATGCCCCGATTGAGGGACTGGAAGTCGAGCGATAACCACGATCAAAGCAAAACTTGTGTACATTCGGTAATGTATTTAGTGACGGCCTTTGCGCGTGTTATTGAATTACGACCTTCTGCATTACGTTTGGACTTGTTGTGTTCGGTTATATTTGTACCTGTGTTATCAGTGTCTGTAAAGTTCTAATAAACTCTATAATAATTCCAACGGCATTTTAATTCGAGTCCCGTGACTCGTAACAATATGTACTATGATCTAACAATAAATTAGATCATATTGTATATTTTAAATATTTATTTAATCTAGTGCAGAGTTGTCCAATAAATAGATCACTGCCAGAAAGAAGCATGCCTCAAAGGTTAGCTGTATTACCATTCTAACTATCATTATGCCAATCGCATGTGCCAAGTATGAACCTTTTGGTCCTGGGTAGCATCAACGAGCTTCTAGCAGATTTCTTCGAAGAAATGGACCCTGTGGACCTAATCTAAGTCCAAATGGCGCAAATATGTAACCTACCTGACGATGACGGCACTGAAAGGTTTAAATTCAAATATATTTAATAATTTATAAACTTATACACTTACATAAATATTTCAAGTAAACGTGCGCATCAAGATTAATCCCACCAGTCCATCATGCACCAATGTAAGACTGTATAATTCGTTCTGACTATTATCCTTGCCTCGAGCGCATCTTGACAACGTTTTAACAAGAACATTTTTTGCCATAAGTTTTATTTGCGTGTGTTTCTAAGCCAACGGATAACATTTCAGAGGCCCGCGATGAGAGTATCGATCGTTTAGCGGACGGTCCGAGGGCGGGGCGGCGATGGCCGTGCCATGACTTGTGACCTGTGGCCTCTGCCCACCTTAATACTCATACGGAGGAATGAAGTGCACAGAAAAACAAACAAACTGACATTAACTTTACAAAAATAAAATTAGTCTAAATTATTCTAATAATATAAAAAATAAAATTAAACTTTTAAAATAAACTATATATACAAATTAAACATTAAAAATAAATTATGTATAATATTAAAAGACTAGCCGACTATTTGATATTATATCATAATAGCGATTTAAATAGGTGTCATGGGGTACGGTATGTTAAACAATAATATGAAATTAGGCATCTAAAAAACGTAACTTTAAAAAAGCCCAAAAATCTTACATTAGGAATGTAAATGTTGACCATTACACTAAAAGTCATTTTTTTTATATTTATTGATATAAAAATATCACTAAACATTTTCAACCAAGGCTTTTTTTATTATATTAATGTTATGTCAAAATACATCACATGAGTGAGTCTTTTAAATTTTTAATAGCAGAGTATCAAGTCAAAACTGAATGAATAGGATTCCTCAGATATTCATAATCTAAGAAATAAAGTGGAACTAAACATTAAAACTATTGTACATTATAAATGATATGTTTGAGTTAAATGAGCTTATTTTTAATCCAAATCACAAAAACAAAAGTATTACCTATATAGCAAATAAATATATAAGTACGTTCGTGCACACTAGTGAAATTCTTCGTGTCTTTGTAATTGAGACCCAAAAACTAATTTGGTAGTTTTATAAATATTAATTGCTCGCTATCTCTCCTCTCTGACGGACAAGTTGGTCAGAGTTGATTTTTATTTTGTATATCTTTTTTATTCATGTTATTATATCTTTTTATTACTATTTTTTCTTTTGTGATTTTTTCTTTTCAATAAAATTAGATAAAGAAAAAAGTAGTTTATATTAAAATACAAGAAATATATACTATACAAGAAAGGAAAGAGAGGTACTTTACTAAATAGTCATAAAAAATCCTTTTCATTATTTTTCGTTCGATTTGCTTTACCTCTAACAATACAAAATTATGTCATTACAGACAAGTACTATTCCGTAAGAAGATTTTATTGAGTAACGTGTCATTATGACAAATGTAACAGCGAAGAGGCATCATATTGCAGCGTACGTATTGCAAGAACACCGGCGGCGTGTCGCACGGAACGTTTCGATAAATACGAAGGCAAATGGCTCTGTCAGTCACGAATCCAACGAGGATGGATTTCATGCGACACAAAACAAAAAATATTTTATTGCAATAGAAATCTTTATAATATATTTCAAATTTAACGACTGATTCTGCCCTGCGTCGTATGCTCGTGTAGATTTAGGATTGAACCCCACAGCAATTTTTATGTACGTTATCAGAGACAAAGGTCATCCAATTTTTATCTTTCGAACCTTAAGTACTAATGTTGGTTAATAATCCATACTCTATGGCGTTTTTGTCTTCAGTATCTTCAAATGATCAGAATAGGTAGACAGAGATGACAGACCTTCATTTGCGACGATCCTGACAAAGAACTTTCTCTTCATATATGCACGTTTGTTTGAGATGCTTTTTACCTGACCTTTTTTTAACACTTTTGCAATATCCTGGTCTATAAGTTGCAGTCAGAATAATTCATATCAACTAAAAACCAGTATTGCACTTATATAAATCCCGGCCTATATCCACTGAGCTGGCATCCTACGTACTCTTTATCACACTTCTTTCTAATCTTGTATTGTATTGTATCATAAATGCCATTGTTATTTTTCTATTATACACACCATTGTTGTGTTATTTTATGGAGAGTGATACTAATTCGATCTTTTTCTATTTCTATAATTATTTGTTTAAATCATGATTAACCTTATATTATTAAGATTAGATTCTTAGGTTTTTTGAGATAATAATTCCCTATTCATCCAAAAAAGTGATTTTTTCACGTCTTGCTCTAAAGCAGTGGTTCTTAACCAGTGGTCCGCGGACCACTGGTGGTCCCTGGAGGCATTCCAAGTGGTCCGCGAAGCCACCGTAATAAACAAGTGACGTGACGTGATGTGTCGAGTCATCACAGTGCAAATCGCGCAAAGAGAATGCAATCACAAAAATCTCATTAAATTTAAAATCCGTAACTTATATTTTTAAAATAATAAACAAATGCATGCTAGTTCTAAAAGTATACGTGCTTTATTAGATAGAGACAAATACATAGAATCTATACATATACATGGTCCCTCGGAAGACAGAAATTTGGTAAAATGGTCCCTCATGACTTAAAGGTTAAGAACCACTGCTCTAAAGGAACCGTCCCGTGAACAGCACATGTGTTCGCAAATCGCTCACGTTTTAAGGGCACGTAATCTATCTTAATAATCAGGCATGCATACCTCAGGTTCAAAGGCACGCCGACTGGAGTGCCAATCGAACTAAAAAGACCCAATTCGCAAATGAATGAATTACTCAATGGGTTGTATGAATGATTGTGATATCTGAACGCGGATCTATTTGTCGTATTAAATACTTAGCACAATATTTGGAATGTTTTGTTTGTATGCGGGAGTTGGAATGCTATTGATGTGCAGGAACAAGTCATAACAGCGCATATACGTCCCATTGCTGGGCTTGAGTCTCTCCGTTGTAGCGCAATCGACGGCATATCGACTACGCTTCTATTCAAATTCAAATTCATTTATTTATTTATACTTATTTCTAGGCCTTATATAATTATATCTAAAACTTATGTAATAACATATTTTGAATTAAAATTAAAGCTTCAATTTTTTTGGCGGCGGTTGCTGCACTAGACTATAGTCTGTATCGCGGCACCCAACACAGTTTTATTATAGGAACTTAAATATAATGGAATTATTCATTAATTAACCTATAACTATGAGTGCGTGCGTGTGTGTTTGTGTGTGTGTATTTTTTTGGTGTGTGTGCCCCTAGTGTTATAGTCGGTTTGGTAATATGCATTCTGTGTCGCTGTAATTAAATATGTTTAACCATTTCCTAATTTGGTGTTTAAACATTAATGCTGCCATTTTTTTTCGGAGGGTTTGTTTTGGCATACTTTATTATAAATGGATATATGGACGTATGGAGGAACGCGTTTGGCAAAGGATGTATGTATTCATGCAGTTAAGTGGCTTTTCGCAATAGGCGACCAAACAACCCACAGATGGATCATGGTAAGGCATTTGGCCGTCCGGATGGTTACCATCCCTGGTTTAGAGTAAGTCGCTATAACAACCTTGAGTTGTGTTTCGGCATTAGAAACTAAGTGTGAATTCGATTCGAGTCTGGGAACGCATTGGCAACACCTCTATTGTTACAAATATCCATAGGCGTCGATAATCACCTTCTTTCAGGTAGGTCGCCAGCCTATCTACTGTAATCCAGTTATAAAGAAACACCTCGCTGTGCAATTTTCCTCAAAATGTCTTCCTTCTTCATTAATACAAAGTAATTGTAAGTATATGGACATATTTGCTTTCGAAAACAGAGTACTGAAGACTAACTGAATAAACAATAAGCTGCCTATTTAATTAAATAACCGATTAACTATCATAATAATAGTTCATTTTTACGGAATGTACTTAGCTTGGAGATATACAATGTGTGAGTTGTCTGCAGAATTAAAAAAATAGTCAAATCACCGACGGCTCATCAATTATGATCTATTAGTTGTTTTATATGGGAAAAAATATTAAAAAGTAATAATCCCTAAGATTGACGACTAAGATAAGATTATAATCACTACTCCTTTACTTAGACGTCGTCAGCAGTTTTACAATTGTACATTGTATTTAATCAACGTCAGATTTCCCTGGATTAAAACGTGTAAAATATATAGAAAATTACGCTTAAAAATGTGAAAAACAAACTAAAAAATACGTTCTTAGATAGTAAATAATGAAAACAATGTTAAATGCTACGAACAGATTTACATGTGGTTTAGAAAAAGCCCAGAGGTTTCCAATTTATTACTTGTATTTTTTTAATAAATAAATTAAGAAAATACGCATGAATATTCCCCAGGCCAGGGTTTGAGCTTATGACATTGTAATACCTTTGTCGCAAGTGCTTTAGCTGCTAAGCTACCATATTTTTATCTACCATTAAACCGTTAAATTCACAAAAACAAAGATCTCCGCCACATCTCAACGCACGCTGTTAAATATCATTGTCACACAAACCAAAAACAGTTACAAATTCCACGAATGACCTTTAAAAGATTAAGGAGATGATAAAAAGGGACAACATATGAGTTGGTTACAATTTGCTACTGGCATTAAGGGCCTTACTTATAATAATGTCGTTGAAAAAGGATTAGCCATCTCTTAAATAAGAGACTCTTAATCCCTTATTCAATGAATATCATTACCACCTCTTATCCTTAAGAGGAGTTCATAGGTAAGATTTACACTAATCAGTAGCTGAGCAGTTTCTTAAAATTTAACAAACTATTATAAGTTAGGCCATAAATGTTTTGGCCGTAAGATGGGAACACCGTAACGTGGCGTCATATGTTCAAAGGGACCATTGAAGATATATAATATAATTCATCTTTTTAATAAAAGAACTGCAAATTGGTTCTGCAGAAGTGACAAATGTCCAGAGTCTTTGTCATAAGGCTACGGCACTGACGTGGTAAGCCATGCTGAAATCAATATCGTCGTTATCCGTGCAGGAACGGAGAAAGAATATAATTTCCTGCGGCCGGGCGGCCTGTCGTAAGAGACGAAAAAACAACCCCCAGCCAGGTAGGGTATTTGTCCGTCTGGATGGCTACCACCCCTGGTCTAGAGTATGCCGCCATAACAACCTTGAGTTGTATTCCGGCTTTAGTGGCCAGGTTCCAGTATACCTTAAAAGAGCAGCAGCGCATTTGTAGCACCTTTGGTGTTACAAATGTCCATATGCGATGGTAACCACTTTCCTTCAGATGGATCGTCTGCCTGTCTGGTGAACACAGGCAATAAAAAAAAGCTCACGGAGGGATGTGTGAGACTCTTGATCAGACGACAGCGGGATGGTCGGCCGTCAAACTACCTCCTAAACCTAACCTAAGCCTCTAGTTCACACGTTTTTACGGGGCGCCACAGGAACTAGGCCAATAGGTACTGCATCTGTGACGCCCCAATGCTTGTCGACAAAGTCAGGGTGTCCGGCGTGGGAGGTCAGCCTATTCAACAACAGGGGGGGGGGAGGGGGGGGGGGGAAGAGTCCGCGGGATACTCTATTTCATTCCCTATCCCATCCCTTCTATCCTATTCTTAGGGCTGGCCACACGTTGGCTTCGCCCCTGGTAAAACTAGTGTTTACAATCTTAGATACTTATAATGTTCATAAAAATATCTAAGAATGATTACATGGCAATAATAAGCAGCAGCAGGCCATGATAATGCAAAATATCTATCATAAGTTGACCACCTGTTATATCTCTATGAATCCTGTTACATCAAAATATGCTTGGACTATTAATTATAATGAAATTTATATGAACGGACAAATCGTAGTGGTTTCTGGGTAGAAAATAAGTAGTGTCAGCAAATAAATAAACATGTACAGTTCCAATAATCTTGTGTTGAAAATAAAAGTCTAACGTGTGTTTAATGTATGATGATTAAGATTTTTGATAATTAGAAAAGTATTACACAGTTAAAATTCGATACATAATAAACAGTAAACAGTCTTATTTTTAACACGGCAAAAATATAAAAATCATCCTTTAACTCCAAAATATAATATAATAGGTTGGGGAAAAAGTCTTTTCGCATATAGTATGTATGAACTTGTAATAAGATCTCTTTGGCTATACGATTTGTATCTGGCTGGTTTTGGTATCATTAAAAAGTTTTAATTTTAAAGAAGACAATTCCAAATTCAAATTAGGAAAATGTGTGATTTTCATTTGTTTTTCTTATTGTTAAAATGAGTGAATCTAATGAAGAAAAACTTACTACAAAAAAGGTATAAATGCAACACAAGCCGCGAAAAACAATTGTGATGTTTATGGACCTAATGCAGTATCTGTGAGAGTAGCGCAAATTTGGTTTAAGCGTTTTCAGTCCGGAAATTTTGATATCAAAGATGCATGTCGCTCTGGTCGCCCTATTACGGACAAAATTAATGCCATTTTTGAAAAAATGAAGCAAGATCGGCATATTAGTATTTACGATGTAGCTGGAGAACTGGGAATTGAACACAAAACGGTTTTGGCGCATTTGAAAAAAGCTGGGTACACAAAAAAGCTCGATATTTGGGTGCCTCATGAGCTCACTGAAAGAAACCTAATGAACCGTGTACTCATTTGTGATTCTTTATTACGACGTAATGAAACCGAATCATTTTTGAAGAAGCTGATAACTGGTGATGAAAAGTTGATCACGTACGACAAGAACGTGCGAAAAAGATCGTGGTTAAAGGTCGGTCAGGCTTCACAGACTGTGGCGAAACCCGGGTTAACTCGCAACAAGGTGATGCTGTGTGTATGGTGGGATTGAAAGGGCATTATTCATTATGAGCTGTTACCGCCAGGCAGGACCATCGATTCTGTACTGTAATGGGAACAACTGATGAGATTAAAGCAAAAAGATGAGAAAAAGCGGCCGGAATTAATCAATAGAAGGGGTGTGGTTTTTCACCATGATAACGCTAGACCTCACACATCTTTAGCCACTCAGCAAAAATTACGAGAGTTTGGCTGGGAGGTTAATGCATTTGCCGCATAGTCCTGACCTTGCACCTTCAGATTTTCACCTGTTTCGGTCTCTGCAGAATTCCTTAGGCAGTGTCAGGTTAAAATCACGAGAGGAGTGCCAAAACCACTTCTCGTAGTTTTTTGATCAGAAACCCCAAAATTTTTATAGCAATGGGATCACGTCCCTACCTACAAGATGGCAAAAAGTTATCCAACAAAATGGCACCTACTTTAGTCAAATGTAAATAGACTTTATAAAAAAAACCTTTTGAATTTTTATACAAAATGCGAAGAAACTTTTTCCCCTGCCTAATATAATCTTGTAGATGTTGTTACTGTTTTTTGCTAATCTCATAACTTTTTAATACAAAGTAACAAAAAAATACGTATTAAAATTAGCTTAATCCATAATCTTGATGAAATCCATGAATTTCCATTTTGCATTATTAACAGTCAGTTCATTAAAGTTGTGAAGTTTTTAGCGTGACAGAGGAAGTATTCCAGAATAGAAAAGTACAGGAGGAAAATTTATATTATGCCGACCTCAAATGATTACATTAAGGTGAAATGAAACAGAGGTTTGTAGGTATATTTCAACTCGCTTATCTTACATACTACACTACTAACTGGGATTGCATTTTAAACTATATTTTTAGATTTGATAGCCCATTTATTAAGAATGAGAAGTGAGAAGTTATAAGTTACGTAACATAACGATACAACAATTTACGTCAAGAAGTTTAGTATTCATGGTGCATATAAATACATACTATATTTGTGTATTTTCTTTAAATAATAAATTGCTAATCATATCATACAGCAAATCAATTAATTTCGGTAAAAGCAACTAAATAGTTGCTTCTTTAATATTATATTTTCTACTAAATTGATTAAATGATACATATTTTATAGTAGAAAGTTCATTGTGTAAAAATATGTGAAATTTAAATAAGAAGTTTACTAACCCATCACCTTCTGCTGTCTCTACTAACACAGGACTCGGGCACGCACGCTTTTTTGTTGCTAAACGGTGGGCCATCTGGCAAGGGATTTTTTTAAACAAAAAACGGCTGCCTGACCCTTTCTTACCTATGTGGCTCTCGTTTTTTCAACGCAGACCCCTCACAATATGCTCTATTACCGTATTAGTAAATTTCAAAAGACCTGATGAAATTTTCGATTGAACCAAACGGATTGTTCCTAACGGTTTTCTCCAACTTATTATGTTTTTTATCGTAATGTTGTGACAGTATTGATTATGTAATTACGATTCCTACTTTCTATTAATGTTATTATTATTATTAAAAATTCAGATTCATACACCTAAAAAATTGAAATGTAATATTAATAAATTTCATGAGAATTTATATGCGTTATTGTCGTCAGTTCATGGCAATCACACGTAGGCTTCCTAAGGTGAACGCCACATATCCCGGTCCTTTGCTTCTCTCATTCAACTGCTGCCAGCGACCTAGATTACATTTACCGAGACGCGGTTTACACTCCAAGACTCGTCTTCTCCATTGGCTATCGGTCCTGCGACCGACATGACTGGTTCTTCCAGATATCCCCATTTCAGAGAAACTCCGAGCTTAACTTACTACACCTATGGACATGTTAATTTTATTGACTTCATTTCAATAATTAAGCTTGCATGAATTATTATCTCTTAAACTGTGTATGAATAGATAGCGTTACAGATGTATCTTTTTTCGCATATTTATAGAGAGTTAGTAAGACAGTTTGTCTTTTTCTCGTTTTTTAATATATGACAAAAATATTGTCACTTAAAATAATTTAAAGATCAAATCAGTCAGATATCATGAATTTTTTAAATTAATAATTCCATTAATTAAATTAACGACTTACTATATAGAGAGAAGAGTGCCTCGTGGTGCCTAGTTGTGGCCATTTAATCGTGGTCATATAGTCACGGCCATCTAGTCATGGCCGTCTAGCCATGGCCATCTAGTCATAGTGTTCCAGTCATGTATGGTTTAAAAGCTTTTCCGACTTAAGTTTTTAATAGGGTAACAGTAATTCCTAGATTACTTCAAAATGTCTATAATTTGAAAAAATAAAAAACATGATTATTAGTTTCTGTAGAATAAATAATTCTATCACTCATAAACTCAGATATCGTTGCCAAGCATGCCATTTAAGAAATAAATCCTAACAACAAAAATACCTATAAGCTCATAACCTAAATAATAGTTACCTAATTACTAAAACCGTCATACAGTTCAAACTATGAATGTTCGGATTTTCTATTCAACCTTTGACGACTCTTTATACAGTAATAATTCTTTTTAATGTCCCATTTGATAACTGACACTGTAATAAACGCTCACAAAAGCTTTAACTGTACCGCGAAGGCTAATACAAGGCTGTTTAGGTATGATTTATATATTGTTTAATTCAAGTTTCGTGTCAAAAGAACTACTTAAGCTTAAGTTGGGCAAAGAATGAATTATGTAATTGGTTTTATTTTTCAAACAAAGGACAGATACTATTATCGACTAGCTGTGAAACCTACTTCGTATTGGACTAAAATTTTAATTGAAAACTGTTCAGTACTATTCGAGATAATTTTTTAAACTAAAACACAGATAAATGTTCTAAAAACTGTCATATAATATGTTTAGATATCAAGTAAATACATTTTTTTTCTTTTTTTTCCAAGGGGTTTTGTCGCTGAGTGACAGTGCCACCCCCGTAGAGACAGACATACATCAAATAGTACACATAAAACAAAAATCACATTTTTTTAAATAATTGGATAACTCACAGCACAAGTCTTTTGCTTGCTGAGATAGGGGAGAGGCCAGAAATGTTTACATTAGGGAAGTATGATATTTGTAACGAATAAAGCGATCTGTAACAAATTCAATTCTTACAAACTATATCTAAAAGCCTAAAGCGGCTACTTTCGCACATTCTCGTATGGCGAACAAAACAAGTATTAAAATAAAGTGAAGCTTTATGCTATTTCTTACAACTACCAGCTTCCGTAGACCATATAGAAAATGTATGGGAATGATATAATTATCATTACGCTAAGTATTATGTCATTCCCGTACATTTCATTCTATTCGTCTTGCGCTAATGCCACTTGTCTAGGCAGATAGTACGTCTAGACACTTGTCAATTTCACTAAGCGATTGCCCAAAAGCGACCGCTTTAGGCCCTCTGATCGTTCAAACTATTTTTTTATATCTTTATTTATTTAAGAGGGTTTTTTCAAGTAGAAAATGTAACTTCCGTTATTGCTCACAAAAATAGAAAAAAGGTAATATTAATAATCAATCTCTAAGACTTAAACCTAAAGAAATAATCGTTCAGACTATGAACCAATGTATTTAAAGTCTTATATAAACATTTTTCTACAATTTTATGTAGGAATTAACTGACGCGCAAATAGTAGCAACTATATTATACAATATGAGTACACTCAAACCGTCATCTGTGAATAGTGAATATAAAGAAACAAATAACTAATTCTATAGATTGCTTTGTATATAGTAAATGTATATATATATATATACACATGATGCTAACTTACATCTCGACAGATAAGGTTACGGGTTGAACGCATGCGCGATAAACGTGTGATGGACGATCGCGTTTAACTTTGTTCTCACACAGGACTTAAGTATTATTTAGAAGTGGCCGGAGTTACAATGAAAAAATTGTATCACTATAAAATATGCCAATGGTGTAATTTTTTATTTTTAATACAAATTAATAATTTTCACTTTAATTTCATTTTAAATTCACATAACTCGTGATTATGATTAACTTTTACTTATTTTGATTTATTTCAGCTTATCAAACTTAACAAAAACACGAGCAATAATTTT
Organism: Dendrolimus houi; assembly: GCA_039645545.1. Lineage (NCBI taxonomy): Eukaryota > Metazoa > Arthropoda > Insecta > Lepidoptera > Lasiocampidae > Dendrolimus > Dendrolimus houi. The sequence goes on from CM077132.1 coordinate 16,482,910, forward strand.
CTAAGTATTAGAACAGTTATTTTTGACATTTTCTTTATCGTGTATCACCTTTACTGCATAGACATCTAGTTTAACAAGAGATAATAGAACTATATTGAAGTCACTTTGTTCATTTAATAGAAAGGCCATAACATATATTTCCATGGCATGTCTATTATAATAGAACATCTATCGTCCGCAGAGGCGGATACTCGCTGATAATGCTCGTTGCTGATGGAGATTGATCGCGTTAGCGCGTCGCACCGTGTAAACACACCTTTATGTGCGTAGGCGGGGACGTGGGGATGCCGGACCTGATTACGTGGTAAACTGTAAAATATTGCATATATGTACATAAAACAGAGATATGATATGACGCGACGCCAATGCGCTGGAAAGTCTTTCTCTTATTTGCTAATACATAAATTGCATTCATTTTTTCTTTTCTATCTGATTTTCACATGTTTGTAAATATGTCTTTTCCACATATATAATAATATATAGTTACTTAGTGTATGTCATAGACGAAGAACACTGTAGAATTCCATACGCCTGTTAAAAAAACGTACCTAACTCGTACCACACGCTGCAAATACATTTGGCGCCAGCAGTCTATTTTTTTTCCTTATTGCTGAAGCACAGCAGACAGGCTGACGGCCCAACTGTGATGGAAAGTGGTTACCGTCGCGTATGGACATTAGCAATACCAGGGATATGGCCAATGTGCTGCCGGCTTTGAAGGAGAAATTGGAACCTGGCCACTGATGCCGGAACACAACTCAAAGTTGTTATGGCGGCATACTCTAGCCGAACCCTCGGTAGCCATCCTGTCGGGCAAATGCCCCACCACCTAGCTGTGGGTTGTTTTGTCGCCTATTACGACAGGCCGCCCGGCCACAGGAATTTGTATTCTTTCTCCGTTCCTGCAAGGAGGAAGTTTATTCTTGTGTTAATAGAAAATCTCAATAAAAGCTTTGAATTTTCTCATTTTTTAAAATATATATTTTTTTATTAAATTAAACATAAATTTAAAGCCCTAATTAGATAGATAACACTTTATTGCTTACCAAATAAACAATTACAAAAAGTGTACGATTACAATATTGACATAGTCAAAACAATAGGCAGTCGTACCGCTCAAACAATCTCTTACAGGCAACCTACCTTAAAGAATATTTTAAACTAATCGGCGGCTACTAAAAGGCGACGTAGATGGTGCAGAGCGTTATAGATAGGACATAACTTAAATGCATATATTTAAACTATTTTATAAGTTAAATACACATACCTAAACGACTTTGTATATTAAATATATATTATAATTAAACTATTTTATAAATTAAATTCATACAAACATATTTATAGGACACAGGTATATTTTTCGCAGGTATTTTTTTAGGCACGCGTATACAAACAAGCTTTTTTTGGAAAAATGTAGGCTCTCGCCGTTTTTTAAACAAGATTACTCTTGATTTCTCTGGGATCCACTCGTCAGATCCTGACTTGGTAACCATGGAATCGCCTCGAGAATAGATACTTACGAATAAAGAAAAAAAAATTCAAAATCGATCCACAATTGACGGAGTACTTGCGTAACATGTATATTAAAAAAAATCAGCGCCTGTAGAAAATGTAATAGCTACACGCGTATACAAGCTTTTCTCCAAGAGTTTAGGCACACGGCATTCTTGATTAAATAAATCGAGTAACGAACATACAAAAAAAACATACAGACGAAATGAGAACCTCCTCCTTTTTGAAGTTGGTTAAATTTTTTTTTCCTACATCTTGAAGTTGATGCGAACTAAAACATAAAAATTACTGTTATTCTTATTTACTTAACACCGACTTCAAGATGTAGCATAAAAAATGTGTTTTGCTTTTTAGTTTGAAGTCGTTATTGATTTTTGTAAAAAAATATTTTCTACTTTTTAATTACGGAAATTTTTGAATAGCTTCAGAAAAAAATATATGAACACACATCGTACGTGCCTATAATATCCGAGAGTTGCTCTCGATTTTTGAATTTGGCTGAAAATACAATATAGATCAAAGAGTTGTTTGTACATTTTAAAATTACCTTAAGAGCGTTGCTACAGCACATGACAAAAACAATTTTTATTTGATAATCATATCAATCGTATATGTATGTTTTGAGAAACACGTTTCGTGCCGGTCACGTCTGAGGCTTCTTGTGAAGGGCCCGATTTATTGCTTGACTTAAGAAGCACGGAGGCACGATGGGCCGAATACAGAGACAACCCTGACTGACTTATGTTCGAAAGTTTGAAGATACACTGTTTCAAAAAGTTGGTAGTACGTTAAAGTTTCTATTATGTCCCATTTTTAACGAGGGGAAATCCGTTTAATGACTATCTACCGCGGGGAAAACGCGGTGGGGAGTAAGGGATTCGCCGTATTTCTACCCGAGTCCGGGATACCCACTGCAACCCCTCGGTGTTACATCATTCACCTTAATACCAGGATTACGGGTACATAGTCTCACCACTCCGCGAGGCTCTGGTAGGCGGTGACCCATCGGCCTCTTCCATTGCCGGGGGAACCATTCCCCGGGGCTTCTATTACGACCCTGCTCCATCTGGTATAATGTTAAAGTTATTGACCGTTAAACGCAGATGTAGTGATGGATTTAACGCGTTATTTGTGATGCGATATTCTTATTCATTATTAGTGATTTTAAACATTGACAGATAAAATTCGTTAACGGTGTTATTTACAAGGCTATAAATAAGACGTATTTGGACACAGACAATAACTATGACATTATCGCAGGTGAAACCCGATGTTTCAAATTTTGGTGGCCTCTGTGGTTCACCTCTATGCCCTAGCTTAATGAAACGCAGAGGTCTCGTGTTCAATTCTTGGCAGGGTAAAATTTGTAAACGAACTTTAATTTTTTTTATGGTTTGCGTACACGAGCGTAACTTGCTTGGGCAAATACAATACAGGTGTTTCTCTGCCGATTTATTTAAAAATACATAAGTTTCCGTCTTATTGGCGATACGTGATTACGCTAATACAACTATTGTAATCACAGCAATATTCTGATTATAATCTAATAAATCTTTTTACATATACAAAAATCAGCGTTCATGCAGATTTCGCAAAACTTGAAATTATTTAGTCGATAGATTGAATTGAAATGTTTATATAATGTTAAATTTAAAAAAAATACTATACTTTTTGTTCTATGTATAAAAAACTAGCTTCTTTATGGTTGTGTTTGGAAAACTTTGAAAGTAGTCGATGGATTGAAAAATGAAATCAAATTTATTTGTTCAAAACATAGTTAAATAGTTGGCATATATGTTAAAGTGTAAACACGTTTTATAATAATAAATATTTATAATAAATTTTATTAAATTATATAATGGTAAATGAAACATATGAAAAGAAAATACTGATAAATGTCAAAAAATAATACTAATAATAATAATAATAACATTCATAAGTCAAGGAACGTATTTATTTACATTTGAGGAATTCGTCCACCGAATAAAACATTATATTTAAGAGCCATTCTTTTAACTGACTTTCGTAATACTTAATATTAGATTAAATTTGGCCTGGTTTATAAACAAAAATAACCAGAAATTGGATTAGGATACTGTAGAAAAATGATAGCCACCCATAATTAAAATGAACTACAATTTATGGTATACTTTAGAAATATAAACGATAACCGAGTCAGATTTATATAACTGTATACAATCGAGATAACAGTTTAAAGACACGCTAATACGAAACAAAAACTTAATTAATAAACCGAATAGCGCCTAAACATCCGTTCAAAACCAAACCCAGTATCGCACAAAAACTCACCGAGATCTTTCCCACATGTGGTTGGGAATACCAACTTATTTTTACACCTATTTAAATTTCTTCATATCTCTATTACTACAAGTATAAGATCGAAAATCGAATCAAAATTATATTGACAAGTAACAAAACGATGTGGTCAACAGAAAGGTTTTTTTCATAGACAGGATAAATAGGTCGCAGGTTATTTACCATTGCAAGGTGCAAGCGTCTAACGGAACCGAGTGCCAAAATAAACGGAGAGCAATATTTGTCATATCAGTGTTATAAGATAAAGGAAGTCTTTGTTTTTGTGTGGAAAGGTGCGGTGTGTTTGTTCCCGTTTATTCGTTTCGATGGGAATATTTTATATAAAATACCGTTGAATAAATTTACTGAAATAATCAAATAGGGTAGTGGACAGTCAAATCAAGAGATACTTGTAGGACAAACTTTTTATACGTTTATTATTGTTGGTTTTTTTTATAATGAAAAAGTTTGCGTTTGACCAGGATCACGTCCAATGCAGGACGGATGATGCGATCGAATATGGAGCATGCTTACCTAAATAGTACCTACCTAATCACACGAAACTTGAAGATAGCCCGATTGTACTTTTCGGGATACACAGACGGATGTAATGAATTTGTACATGTAAAAGCAATCAAACGTCACATTAATTATTTGTTAAACACTAATATTTTATTTATAGCTTTACACTATACATTATAAAGGCGATACATTTTAAAACAGCATATAATTTAGATTTTTTAAAATTAAAACTATGTATGGATTTTTAAAATTAAACTATAAAATCTAGTGGCAGACCGCTGTCAGTTGGAAACGTGCCCAAAAGACTAGCCACATTACCTCGCTGAATGGCAGTGCTAATGCGTTGTCCGAGGCTGGCTAGACTGGCCTATATCCAGTATTTTGGTCACGTGAGACATCTACCAGGCGTTTCGCTATGTCTCAATAAAGTTTATGCGCCTCAGGCCCCCATGGTCCCAGGGTCTAGACCCCAAAAGCATTTTAGAAGGTTGTGCAGCAGCTGTGCCGGCAGACATGCTAGTGCCTGGAAGATGGGACGCCGCCAGACTATCGACGCAAGACGGGTCCCATACTAAAGGGCGACCCATCTTCTAAGGCACCAATGACATTCCATCGGGTTTCTTGCCATCGTCGTGGCATAAGCCGTTCGGTTCTAGAATGGCAAGTACCCCGGCGGTGACAAGAGCCCGACGGATTATGTTATTTAGTGTTACAAAGAGAATAAATTAATTTAGGTTTAAATTATATCATTAAAAATTAAGTCAAATAAACAAAACAACTGTAATATACGGGGAAAAATATGAAAGTCGGTATTTATAAAATATTGTCAATGTCAAAGACGTACGAAGTCAGAGTGAAGTGTGATGCATGTAATGTGTATATGTGTGAGTCGGTTTGTTTTTTTGTGCAGGATCCAGATGAATAGCCGCAGGCGGCTGTTTCATCGATACCGGGCTTGGTGGGCTTCCAGACTCTGTGGGAGCGGAGGCGTTCACCCCGGGACAGTACGCTCGAGGAGGCACGTCCTGTGAAGTTCAACCTCGGCTCGACCGCTGCGGGGGGGATGACTCTATCGGAGTGTGCCGTAAAAGGCTGAACGAGCTTATCCAACAGGCTGAAATGATGCAGATGGGGACGAGTCGTCGACTTCGCCGGCGGAGCCGATCCTGGTCTATCTTTACTACCGCTTCGCAACGTGTTATAGCTGGTAGAGAAGAAGCGGTGGAAGAAACTCTCCAGCAATTGAGTGGGTTTGTTCGTAATACGTATTTATGCCTACTGTTGGAGTGCACATCGCGATAAAAATTGGTTTACATGCAGCTGATTATTGATCACTTGAAATGTTAAAGGTGTAATATTTCTATCATAATAGTTTATAAGAGAAATAATAAGATGTTATTTTAAGGCCTGTCATTTTTATATGTAAATTATAGTGTTTGTAACTACTAGTTCTACTTGAAACATTGGTTCTGTATTGGATATCCCTATTTATTATAAAACCCATAAGAATTATTCATTTATTTATAAAACCAAACTCTAAATTTCATATAAAAGCAGGTATGGCTTTATAAGAAAAGCGTCTATTACATTATCATCTTTTATTTTAATCTAACTTTTCTGTGGACTGTAAATTATTCAGAGTCGAAGTCCTATTTAATACAACATTCAAAATGAATACAAGCCTATTTTGAGCAACAGCTTTAAATCAAAACTAACATTCAAACTAAGTGAATTCATTCATCAATCCCCAACCTTTCACTTTCGAGGATAAAACAGGAGGGACTACGCAGGGAGGCACACGTGGCTGCCAGAGGGACATGTGACGACCCACTGGCCGCATGTGACATGGACATCGTGTTACATGCATGAGAATTTATAACTCATATGTGGATATAGTTATATCTTCGTAATGGTGAATAGAAAAGCTTTATCAAGTTAATTTAATTATAAATAAGTTGCAAAGACACATTATATTAAAAATTATCAAAATATTACAACGTCTCGTATTTACACGCTAGAGCTCTTGATAAATTAATTTAAATTTCTTGCGGCTTTATTAGCACATATTTTAAATTAGAGTCTGGAGGAAACAGACGTATTTAAAAAAAATGTATATGATTTCCATTTTAGATATAAAAATAATTAGTTATATAGAATTCACAACGGCCTCTTTAATACCTTAAGAATGGGACACTGTTCATAAAAACACGGATAAGTTAACAATCTCAGTAGATTTGATTCCAAAAATAAAATCCGGCAACATATTCTTTGCGATTGTACAAATTATTAATAAATTATGTTATTAGTTATGACCAGATGGGTCACTTTGCGATACATCGCAGGTTTAAATACGAGCTTTGTTTAAATTGATATACATTTGAATAAATAAAATATACTTATTTATTGTACAAGAACGCTACATAATATTATCACAAAACCAAACATAGTACAATTGGTGAAGTTCACATAGCTGATATGGATATATATGGAGTTTAGAGTGAACAGAAATCGCTGTATTCCATGAAATATATTCTAGCGTTAATATATGTTAGTAAGACAGACACAACAAAACAAACAACACAAAAGCAGAGAAAATGGCTCCACGCTTCAGTCTACACTAGATAAGTAAGTAGCCTCAGCCAACATCGAAGGATAGATAGAGGAGTCCATTCTTTTTGCGAACACCCTCGGGATACTGCTGGTGCTAGCCTGGATTCTAAACAGTAAAGACGCTGCTTTCTTATGCCTGACAGTGTAAAAGTCATCAGTACGTGCCTCCGCGAACATCACGAATGCACTGCAGAATCGAGGCAGCTCCTGCACCAGCACCTGTAGCTAATAGCTCTCAGGGTATTTTTTATGGCCTGAAGTAGACAAATAGGCAGACGGCCCACCTGATGGAAAGTAGTTACCGTCGCCTATAGACGTTTGCAACACCAGGGATATCGCCAACGCATTGCCGATCTCCAAGAAATTTTATAGTGCCCTTCTTAAAAAACCCCATATCATAACGCAAGGAGAAAACCGTGGCGGGAAGTTCCCTCCAGATCATCGTTGTATCAGGGTATAGTAGATCCAGAGGTTCTTAGCATAAAAAGATTGACAATATGCTTTAAATAATGTTTATGTCGAACAACGTGCAAGCCTCGGTTCTTTGGTTAATGATAGTCGCGAAATTTTAATCAAAATCATCGTATATCAAAAATCAGCCCCCATGATTATTTACAAGCCACATTGGGGCGTAAGTGTCGCCGGGGTGGACAAAAAACGTGAAAATACCGCTAGCCGAGGCGCGTCGGCACATCTGGAAGTCGTTGCGACGCTCTCACCGTTACACGAATGCACGGTGCAATGCCGCTTTGACCCGAAGCAAGAAAAAAAAACGTCAGTATAAGAGCGTTCTTCTAGCTTCCAATGATTGTAAGAACTTATCGTAATACTCGCAACAACTCAGAAGGGTTTATGGTAATAAAAGAACGCAACGAACGAAGCAACTCCTCACTATGTTTATAATCAGAGAACCTTACGCCTCAAATACAATTTATACACTGCACTATCACAATAAAAAGACAATTTTAGAACACATTGCCACTAAAATTTTATCACATTTTCCTTCCAACAATTTTACAGTTCAGAAAACCTAAATAAATTAGCATATCCGATAGCGGATTGAAGTCAATAATAAACTATTTTGATAAAAAAATATTATGAATGACAAGAATTTGTTACTATATTATTGTTTGGAAATTTTAGATAATATTTTATTTACAATATTGTTACGAGCTACAGGACTCGAATTAAAACAATGCCGTTGGAACTACTATAGGATTTATTAGAACTGTACAAACACGTATAAAACAAATATAAATAAAACTAGATGCAACCAGTTCACATTGCACGATTCAATACAATTCTAACGCACAAAGTCCGTCGTTTATATCGCTAATCGAGAGTACTAGAAAACGTTTTACTCGCTTCGTAGACGTCGCTTAACTGCCCTGCCCTCCATTCGGGCCTCGTCTAATACTAACTACACAGTACAAAGAAATTGGAGGCGCACACAAGGTTTCTAAGAAATTTAATTTGCACACCTGCGAACGTCCACAAAGTCGAATACAATAACAATAGGGATTATAGTTCGACGCTAATGATGGTTATAAAACAAGTAAAAAGACAATAGCATGTTTTTCTTAACTACAAATTCAAAAATCAAAGGATTCCTTAATCCGGCTGAAGGAGAATAAGCTGCGCTTACAATAGGCTGTGCGGCTTATCTTTGACGGCATGTAACAATATTATATTAATATGTTACAAAATCGTAAAAATCTATCGGTTCTGCCAACATAAATATAAAATGTAGTGAATACCGTCTATATTCAATTCAGAGATTTTAAATTATAATCTACACAATTACCATATCATATTTGAAATAATAATGTTATATATAATTATGATAAATTATCGAAAATTACTGTATACAAGACAAGTGTTGTACAACTTTTATTTTTTACAATTTTTTTCTCTTGAGGCGCAGGATGTACAAAGTATGTACAATAGTCAGCATTTTACATATACACAACTGCGGCCTAATGCTTAACAACACATTTATATTCATATATTTTAGTAATAAAATCTGTGTCATTACAGCGCTCGTTGGGTTTGTTATTTCGTACATTTTACCCTTCCCTCCTAAACTAAAACTGCATACACACTACAGGTGTTAATCACTAAAATATACTACAGGTGTTAATCGAATAATATATAAATACCAAAATTATATATTATTCGATTAGGGAAATGGCCGAATTTATCATTTAGAACACCTTAAAAAGAAACATTACTATGCAAGTAATTAAGCTGAATTTAACAATATAATTAAGAATTGGTAATAAACTGCATGGTGGTCCGATCATTTCACGTGGTAGAGCCATGCTGGAATCGTTATTTTTATTTGTGACCATCCCCAAATTACGTCACACGAATTTCATGTGTTTTTGACCCCTCCCCCCGTCCTTGTCACAGCTGGTCATATTCGTGAGACTCCTCCCTCCCTAGTGTAACATTACATATTTTGTAATTTGACATCAAGTAATTATTAAATTAAAACAGCAGTTCCTTAATTACTTGGCCATTTAAATTATTTTTTAATAATTTAAACACTATTCTCATACTGAAAGAGTTGGAAATATTTTGAAGAGTTTTGTTAATAGTTCAAATTTCGTGTTATGAAGCTTAAATATGTTAGATTTTGAATTGTGACGTCACGAAATTTAGGACCTCTTGTGGAAGAGGTGGCCCTTGTCATACAGTGTCACACTTCATCGACCGCCTGTCCTCCCCTTAACCCGTGACGTACCTAATTGATGGCCCATTACCGCTCTTTGTGCCGGCTTGATCGGTGCTATACCAGTCTCTCATAGAATATCGGCGTGAAACGAAGGGCCTTGAGCTAATCGTGTTTCGTGCGATGAGTGAGAGTTCTGATGATACACTTCTCCCTCCCTCTATCCATCTTCCCAATCGCCTCTATTCTATTAATTCTGTCTGAGATCCCTCTATCTCTTCCTCATTTTTTTTAACTATGAGAATTCTGTTTGAGGTTCATCCACCGCGGGGGAAACGCGGCGGGGAGTGTGGGACTTGCCATGTTGGGGTGGCACTAGCACCGTAAACAAAAAGTTCTATTGCCACGCCGTGGTTAGAGATACCCACTAAAACCCCTCGGTGTTCCGCCCTTATGCCAGGGTCACAAGTATTTGACCTAGCCATTTCGCAGGCCCTAGCAGGCGGCGGCCCAAAAGGCCTCTTCCAAATCTCATCCTAAAGGCTGGCAACGCGTTGCTTTCGCTTCTGGTGTTGTAACTGTCTATAGGCGACGGTGATCACTTTCGATGAGCTGAGCCGTTTGCCTGTTTATTTAGCACGTATCAAATCTGTAGCAATCAAAGGAATTGAATCCAGCACGAAATTAATTCTGTAGTATTTCGCGTGCTACTATAAAGTGCCATAGGTTAGAACAGTTTATGCGCAAAAAAATCGCAGTCTTAATTAAGACTCGGTGTGGAATTAATTTCGTGGTGTGCATGCTTTTATGGAGTTGCATAAGTTACAATGGAGACGGGGACTTTCGGGCCCAAGAAATGTAATGAGTTATGGCTTAAAAAAAGCGTTATGTTTTTCTATTACAAATTGGAAAACAATCTTAAATTCTATCTGGAAGACAATAAATCCTAAAAATAAGTTTACTAATAAAATAAGTTATCGATTACCATTATCCATTTATGTGAATGAATTTCAAAGATTAATTACATTTATGAAAACACTTACACCACACATATTCATTTAAAGTTACTAGACCAATTACAATTTTAAAAATATCCTGATAATAATAAGAAGTCTTAAAATCTCTCTCATCTCTTTACAATCTGGGCCTAAGAATGTATGAAAGCTTATCTGTCTCCTTTTGAGAGAAAGGTCGCACCGAAATATTCGTGGTGCTCGCACGGCCAACAATATATCTAAGAGCACGCTGTACAAAATCCCACAGGATAAGCCGATGATAAAACAAATATCCGCTGGTTATAAGGGTCAAAAACCATATTGCGTAAAGACGCCCATATGAGGCGCGTTGTGTTGTTTTTTGTCCACCTCTGTCACTATTTTTAACCACTGTGCGGCCCGGCCCATACAGATGTGATATGGGCACAAACGAGACGGTCAATACATTTTTGAATTATTACAATTTCTTAGAACATCTAGAATGATCTATACTACAAATATACATAGTAGATTATTCTAGAAATTCTAAGAAAATGTAATATTAAATTATTAGAATAATATTCAGTGGAAAAGAACGTCAGTTTAATGCCTAAACTTAGTGATTAAATAATTTATAGAGGTTTCATTATTATATGGAAAATCCATTTATTTCTTATGGTATTATATATAGCCAAATAATGAAAACACAGGACGTTTTTACATTTACGAAACCTTTGTTGTGTGCGGACTGCCATGCACTTACGTATTTATTTTATGGTAGTTTAAGGCGTTGGTTATGATGATGTGCAAATCTCATAATTATGTTTATGTCCTTCATCGTCAGCACGTAGTAACAATATACATGGTACATGCTTTTCCGGCCATGTTTCGAACCCGCGTCATTTTGAGACGTGAATTAATTACTAAGTTACTCCATTTATGGCGCGGTTCCTATATCTTCTACAATCGCTTCGGTTGAATTTTGACATTACTTGTATGGAGCTTATGTTAAATTTTATTCGATAGTAAGGCAAATGAACGGTCGGTAAGATATAGGAACCGGCCTTTAATATATTTATAAATCATCAAATAATTTTATAGTTTTTGAACATAAATCCTTTTTTGGATAAAAGAAATGTCCATATACATGACAAAAGATTAGGGCATGATGCCACGTATACAAAAGGTACCACTGTAGCCCTTGACAGGCCTCGCATAAATCACGGTCATTCTACGTGAGAATCCAAACCCGAAATGACCTTAGTTTTGACGAAGTAGACATGTGAGGTTTTGGGGATAACAGCAAAAAATTTTACTCGCTGATCTATATCGATGGTTTTGTTTTTTGTTTAAATTTTTTATTTAATTTACTAATGTTTACTGATTGTATGTGAAGTGTTTTGTTTGTGTATGTATCATCATTAGAAATAAATTATTGTTACGTGCGAGCGGGGTACGCACTTGGGATTGAAAGTAAACATCAGTTTTTTCAACAAAATGCTTTTATTGACTTACACAGCCGTACGTGATTCTTCTCTGCAGGGTTGCCCCTTCACATACAACTAACAACGCTCTGCCCGACGATGAGATATCTCACTCATAATACCGTCGCCGATATTGCATAGATCACCTCTTGCTACTGCAGTGCTCACCTCCGAATTTACCGCGCGTAGCTCGCTTCTGGATCTCCTCTCAAATTACATCAAACTCCTCCTTCACTGAACTGCCTACTAAACGTCACTATCATCTACCTAAATCTTCCAACCCTCTCGTATCGCACTTGTCGCTTTGCTGTCTTCAACTGAACTACTCCGTAAGCGCGCCTTACGCTGCTACGATGCTTATACGCCCCGAAGAACCTTCTGGAAACCATAATTTCGATCTTCTTTTCGTTATTCTTTTATTTACTCTCTCCCTTTCGAAACATCTATCTATCTCTGTCTCTTCCTTCCTGAACCTTCTACTCTAGACTTTCGATCTTCATTTCGTTATTCCTTTGTTCATCATCTATCCTCTTCTAAAATGTATCTGTCCTTGTCTTTTTCTTCTGGAATCTTCTAAATTCTGAAACTCCTTAAACCAGCTTAGGATCTAGTGACATTTTTGAGTGTCATAGAATACTAATATTTATTTGTACTGAGTATGGTTTATTAATTAAGTTAATTTTTTTTCGATGACCCACTTTCCCCTACCCGTATTCCAGTTCCCTATTCCATCCCCTCTAACCCACCCTAAAGACTAACAACCTGGCGACTTCAGCCCTGGTGTTGCTAACATTTATAGGCATAGATAATCACTTTACATTACTTGGGCCGTCTGTCTGTTGGCAGTTTCGCTATAAAAAATAATACCGTACTTTCTTAAGTTTTCGCGACCAGTACACGTAACAAGACTACGTTTTAACGGATTTAAGTGCGGTATTTTATTTGATTTTTATCATTCTGACGTTTCGGCCACTTTCAGTAGCCGTGATCAAGGAAGACAAAGATGTCAAGTGTCAATGAGTATTTTTAAAGTTTTTATTTAGCCTACCGCCAACTTATTAATTTTAATTAATGTTTATGATTATTATTTACTGTATGGGAGCCTAATCTATTTTATTACAGCTTCGTAAATGTTGTGGCTTGAAGAGAATAAGCGGCGCAAGAAACTCTTCAGCAACGTGCCTAGCTACAATTTTATATAATATTAAAATTAAAATGGGTGAGAGGTAAATAAAAACAGAAATTATCAATCAAGTTGGTTTGAGTTCTAGAATAAATCATTTTGAAATAATAGTGTTCTAGGTGTTTTGTATTAATTATAATTTAAACTACTTTTTGATGGCTAATTTAGGATAGCCGTCAACAGAAGCGTAGATGTCAAACGTCAATGTCAAATGTTAATGATTTTATCTAGGTACACTAAAATAGTTTTAATTTATTTAATGTTGTTTATGATTGTTATTTACACTATGGGAGCCTAATCTATTTTAGCGTAATAAAACTTAAGAAAATATTATATTATTAAGTTGACATTCAGTGAATTGTGTTTCTTAAGCATAATATTATGCTGCTTGTTCTTAAAACGCTTAGAACGGCAGGTGCTGAGACTCTGAGAATGTACTTAAAACAGATAAAATTTAAAACTATCTAAAATTTATTTAGTTATATCAAAATAAAATAGAATACAATATCCTTTCAAAATTATTACTTCGACCGAAGTTATCATAAAATCAAAAATCAACCGCCCTGATGACTTACGCGCATGTTCCCAAAATAGATACCTCGGGCCCGAATCTTTGTCCAAAAAAGCTGTACCGTTATGGACACCAAACACGTTTTGCATAAATCATCTCGAGATGCTTGTGGTGTTGAATTATCGCGCCCTTACCGTTAACAGTTTTTGTATCTACGTAAAATATACATGTTTATTTGTATATTTGTAAAAAAATACGGTACGATAGTTGTGTTATGTATGTAAATAACTCATCGCAAAAGGCAGCTATGTCTCTTAGAGTTTTGAAGTATAGCCAGTAAAGCATGCACTGCTGAAATGGTTTTATGTTCTAATTTAGTAGTAAATCAAGAGTGGAAGGCAAAGGAATACATTTTAAGGGCAACTTAAGCATCGGCATTACCGACGGGTAGATTCTGCCTATTCATTAAGCCTATCTATAGCTGCCAGGTAACGTATTCTATACCTACAAACCTACTCCTAATCTACTTACTATAAATCTCTACATCTAAAACCCAGATACTTTGATTTGATACTTACATAATCAAAGCCGGGATACTACTTGGCTGCTTATTGCATTGAGCTATTATGAAGCTCAATGACTTATTGCTAATATTGAAACCTCCGTAATTGGATTGAGACGCGCGGGTGCTTTAATAACTCATCCACTACGAGTAACATTCAATTAATTGACTTGTTTTATGTAATAATATTTTATTCAAATATTATGTATAAGTCGGTGCGCAGGTTTGCTGATGACAACCCCTCTCGCCTCCCACAACCGCGACCCGCGGTCGTCTAGTTCTTAGTATACTACTTAGACAAGCCCCGGTCCCAATCGTAGGAAGCGAGAGAGGCGACCATCGGCAAATTTAGAAGGGTACCTCTTATATATACAGGTTTAAATGAAAGAAGAGATTTCTACATTCGAACACAAGCCCTTTTTCATAGCTGGAGTATTGCAGAATTAGCAGACAGCATGACGGCCCACCTGGTGAAAAATGGTTACCGTCGCCTATAGACGTTTGAGATACCAAAAATATCAGCAACACGCTGCCAGCCCCAGAGGAATTTTTTGACACACTCTGAAAAACCCCATATCGTAGCGCTGTGAGAAAACCTGAGATGTCGTCCAACCAATGGCGAGCGGTGCTATAGTAGAAGATAAGAAGGCACCATTCTGAACGGTTCCTCGGAACACCCCCCGTTGTATATACGGTAAACTACACAGAGGGACGCGAAATCTTTCCGAAGGCTAAGCGGATCTAGATCGTATGTCATTTATGAGGTTTTGAGACTGAGGCTATTTGCTATAATTTATAGTTTTGTAGAATATAAAGTGCATATTGTTACAAGTTGGACCACCTGCATACCTATTGTCACATACCGACAAAGAAATGCTGCGCATCTTGTTTATTGCCCCTCCCGCATTCGGAGTTCTTTTTTTATTACTTCGTATTTAAATTTGCAATTAGAGAATAGCCTATTGTTATTGTTTTAATTCGAGTCCTGTAGCTCGTAACAATATTATAAAGGACTATAAATTATAGCAATAGCCTCATTCAATTCCCATAGGTATAGATAGATCTAAAAACGCAAGTTTTAAACAGCCACTGGGTAAAGGTGGCTCAAGGAAACAACAAATCGTCTTAAAAATTGTCCTCAAATTCATTAGTGTTCACAACATGTGTTTCAGATACGATCGGGGACGGACAAGGTCTAATAAAAATAATGTTTATGGTATACTTTGACGGCAAGTTGCCTTGGTAAAAAAACAAAGGACAAATATTGAGATGACCGCCTCTATAGATAAAGTTTCGCTAATTGTTTGACTAAAAAGTAGGGTTCGTTTGAATTTAAGTTAGTTTTTTGTTTGCTTGTAGGTAAACTAGCAAACGGGCCCACTTGATAGCAAATGGTTATCGTCGCCCATCGATATCTGCATACTCTAACGGAGCCGATGCGTTGCCCACCACGTTGAGAATTTAAAGCTTTATCAGATGCGCTATTTAATATTGTTACAACCTAAGCGCCGACAAAGAAATTCCACGTACAGATTTGTAGAAGCACATTTATTACCCGTCGGCATTTGAACTAATAACTAGTAACATTTAATATAGTGTAATTCTTTTATGATCGTCTTCTTTTGTTTACTCATTTATTGGCATACGTTTCTAGAGAAACAGCCTATTGTTGTATTGTAATCATTCGCCAGGTGTTACGGATTTTAAAGTACAAGCTGATTCTAGGAAATTCGGTCCACGTGGCTGGGCGGGCACATCGCACTTGTGCAGGATAAAACGATGGCCTGATGGAGGGAAGAAGTCAGTCGAGCGAGAACCACGATCAAAGTGAGACGTGTGTACTACAATCGGAAATCTAATAGTGACGGACTTTGCCCGTTTTATTGAATTACGACCTTCCGTATTAGGTTTGGAATTGTTGTATTTGGTTATATTTGTACCTGTGTTATACGTGTTTGTATAGTTCTAATAAACTCTATAATAATTCCAACAGCATTATAATTCGAGTCCCGCACTCGTAACAATATTATATAAAAGTGAAAATGGATCTATGTGGACTAGTTATGATTTGATTTTTTTTAATTCTTTAGTACAGCAATGAATGGTCCAGCAGATAGAAAGTAGTTACCGTCGCCTATAAACATTTGCAATACCAAAGGTGCGCTACCAATATATTGCTGGCCTCAAAGGGGGACTGGGACCTGTCTTCTGGTACCAGAACATAACTCAACTCATTAATTACTTAATTACTTTTTAATATACCTGTTGCAGACTCATTAGTTTAAAACCTATTTTTCTTATAGAATATAATTTTGAATGTAATTTTTTATGTCAAATTTTTTCTTTGTTTTGTCGAGTGAAAATTATTGAGAGATACATACGTATAAATATCCCTTGTTGTGTTTATTAAGTTCATATATTTGAAATAACACAAAAAGCAGGATATTTCTATATAAAATCACGATAGCTCTCGTTCAACGACCTCAACAATACCTCTGCAAGATTCGTGTATCTAAATAGAACTGAGTAGATACTTATGAGTCCTCATGACTATTCAAGTTCCAAAAAATGTTCCAGCACTAGACACCAGACGAAAGCCAATGTAAAAGAAGCTTCAGCCAATATTTGACCGATTCCAAAGAATGGAGTTTTTGTGGCATCTTTCATAGGCACATTTCACTAAATAGTTGAGATTTTCAACACAAATAGATAATTTAATTGTAGTTTCTAGGAATAAAACTGCTTAGCAAAAATACTTTACTTTTACTTTCAGTTGATATTCAACGCTTCTCGATATGAGACTTGTTCTTGCTAGAGGAGAGTGTAACCTAGTGCGACCAGTATCCCGTTCCAGATAGAAAACGAAATGAATCGTCATTATTTAAATACTTAATTTTTAAGTATTATAATAAGAAGGAGAAGAAGAAGTGATATTACTAATCTTCTACTTTTACTAAACTTCCTATGTTTTTTTCCAAAAGCTTTGTATTGAATTATTTGTTTCGGTTTCTACAGAAATGTTACTTTAGTTTCCCAACAAACACAATATATGTATTTGTAAAAACACGTTACTGTTTATATAAAAGCTTTACTTGCATCCAATCAAATCCGGGCCTAGATTCAATCTAATATGTGACAGCTTTCAACTATCCATCAACTCTTTAATTTCGGCAGGAGGTACGTTTAGGGCATCTTTCAAAAGACCGGACAATGGTATTGGGTCCATAGCCCTAAGGAGGTCTATCAAAAGGAGATTACATCGATAAAGACCAACAATGCCTGTGGGCGTTTAAAAAAATCTAAGAAATGCGTTATAAGTTGCACAAAGAGTAGGGCTCCGTAGAGTTTTATAAAATTATATTATAATTTGAAAAATACATTTGCAGCTCGAACGGATATTTAATTTTTGCCCTATATCACAATATGAAAAACGTTCAAATTATGCATGCAAGTAAATATTGAAGAAAAGTTTGTGGTTAATTTCAGACTCAATCAATGATAATGAGTTGAAAGATATTTATTGTGAATATATAGTACTTTTGAGAAACTTTGGGGAAAAGTAGTACAGGGTACATATAAAATGACTAAAATAACAGAATACTTAAAAAATAAACTAAATTATAAATAAATTAATAATATGTTCAAATTGAAAGAAAATAAAAGTTTATATATTTCACACTGACTTTCACGACAAGTCATAGTTGAAATTAATATTAATAAGGGTAATATAGTATGTTATATAAATATTAATATTGGTACGAGTGCGGGACTCGAATTAAAATGCCGTTTGGAATGACTATAGAATTTATTAGAACTATACAAACACGTATAACACAGGTACAAATACAACTGGACACAACCAGTACAAACGTAATACTCGATTCAATAACACGCGCAAAGTCCGATACTATATAACTTATCGAATTTACAGACGTCTTGTCTCGCTTGTGACCATCGCTAGACTGCCGATCTCCCCATTGGGCCATTGCTATATACTGCACCGTTACAATATGGCTGCCCGCCCGCATAGATCGACTTTCTTCGAATTCGTAATATGCACACCTGCCTAATTATGCCTGCAAACGGCCATAAACGAGTACAATATACAATAGGCTGTTTTCTAATTACAAATTTAAAACATAAAATAAACAAAAGAAGTCCAAATGCCGAAAAGGTAATAAACTGCAAGTGTAAATTGGTCTTTGTCGGTCGTAACAATATTAGTAATTACTTAAATAGGAAAAGTGGTAAATATTTTTTTTTATAAAAAAACGTTTTTGTAGTAGGTACATAATTCAATTATTGGCTACGTAAAAGGGATCTCAAAATAAATCCAAAATATCTTCAATAACAAACAATAATACTTTGTGCTTTTTAGGTTACATGTAATTTTATTAGATTATTATTAAATACTATTATTATAAGTATTTTGATATGAATGTCATTACGGAAAACAATTTATTTTCTGTTAGATGTCTACGTTTGAGGTTTTAAGTTAAAAAAATGTCGATGAAATATTTAAACAGATCTTAATTTGTACCCACGGAATTCTAAAAGCAAAACTTCTAAAAAACCATAAAGAAACATGAAACGAGGAATTATTCGCATCGTTTCCTTTGAGATTTTATAGAAACGTTTTTTCATTGCAAAAAATACATAAATGAGGGATGGATTTTTGGAAAAAATTTGGACAAAGGCCAATGAAAAAGGTTTTTTGATATGGCCTTCTGATGACCGGGGTTCTCGATCAAGTATTGCAGAGCTACCTGTGCAACGTCAGGAGGCTGTGAGATTGAGTTATACCCGTTGTATAGACTACTTGGCTAATACATCCCTAACTCAAGACCTCTGTGGATGAGTGGTCTAAGCTTTCGCCGGCTTAGTTCACTCGAATATACAGGTCCCAGACTTGTTGATTTTTAGCATGATAAAACAAATGAGGACTTTTGGAACGAACAAATATAATTGATTGAGATATGGCTTTAAAAAAAGCATTATATTTTTCTATTACAAAATGCATAACATCAGCCCTAAATTCTATCTCTAAGTCTCTATCTTAAAAATAAAGGTTTGCCGATTACCAAAATCGATTTATGTGAATACACACGATTAATTCATTCAAAATAATTAAACCCACTACAGTTTTAAAAAATACCAACAATAAAAATAACTCTTAAAATCACTCTCATCTATTTACAATCTAGGCTCAACAATATACGGAAGCGTATCCGTCTCCTTTCATAAAGGAGTTCTCCGTTATATATTATCCATTAACACAATTATAACTTGCTTAGCTCTTCGGAATATATTATGTACAATGTGTGCGTTTGTCTACCATTTCAAAAAGTTACAGACAGTTAGCTAACTGTCAAGCCCACTTGATATCGACATTATTAATTGCTATCATCATAAAACTTAAACATGTGATCTTCAAGAACTATTTACCAAAAATTTTTGTTATTGTAAATTAAAATTAATATGCAATAATGATTTCCTTTAAGAATAATTTTCTCAAACGCTAAAACACCTAAATATTTAAATATCTAAGAACTTAAAAATCAATTTTCATATTATAAGTACAAGTGACCCGGGCTAATTTTTACCCTTCATTTTACAAGATTCTTTTTGAAATTTACATGTGAAGTGATACAGTAACAAAATACAAATTGGATAACAGCAACCTGAGCTTTATTTAAAAAGAGAAATAATTTTGCCACAGAAAATTACAATATTAATTTTTTATTGCGAAGCAGACAAACAAAACAAAACTGACGGCCCAGCTCACGGAAAGTGGTTACCGTCGCCTATAAACGCTTGCAACACCAATGGCGAAACCAACGCGTTGCGAGCCTTATGAACGGGATAAAGAAATGTGATAGAGGGATGAGTTAGAAGGATCACACAAGACAATTGGAATAGAGGGAATCGGATATAATTATTTTCATAATAATGAAAAACCAAAACAATAGAAAGCTACCAATTGCATCCTCAAACAGATGTTAAAAAGTACAGTCACATACATAATTGACACCTTTCCATGTCGCAAGCGCAAGCGCGTGTCTCGAACACAATAATTTGAGTTTGGAACAGGGTGGAGCGGCGACAGATTGCGCGCGTCCGCTAATGACAGAGCGCCGATGCGCGTGTCCAGCCCGCGCTCATTCAATGCAAATACGCTCTTGTGATATACCAAAGAACTGGCAGAGACGTCAGAGTAAATAATAATTTTTTCGTTGTTTTCTATTAGATATTTTTTTATTGCAAAACTATGGGCGAAACCATATTGTGAGCCTCAGGATAGAATAGATGGAATGGGATAGAATATGGGATAAAAGGGATGAGGTAGAGAGGTCAGATAGGAGAATTATTATTTTGATTACAGCGGCTAGGATCGGCGCGATCGATGTGATACCACACTCTCACGGATTATTGGCGTCAAACGGTTAGCCTTGACCTAGTCGTGTTGCATACGATGAGTGAGAGATCCTCACTCATCGTACTCTTCCCTTTATCCTTCCCCCATTCCATCCTAAAGGCTGGCAACGCATTGGCTTCGCCCATGGTGTCGTAAGCGTCTATAGGGAACGTGCACGAATTATAGTGGCAGCACAAATCGACACGAAAGCCAGCCTGCTTAAAAAAAAACTTTTTAGATCTGTCATCGTATTCTCTTCAATGTTTACATTAGACTTAACTCGTTTTTACTATGATTAAAATTCTAAAATATGGATTCCGGCCGATTAGTAATGAACGTCAGCATGGCCAGAATATGTCAAAAGGCCAAAAACTCTTCGAGGCCGGGCATGTTTTAGAAATAGAAAAAACAGTTAGGAATTATGAAAATGCAATAATAACTGCCAAGCCAAAATTGTACCTTAAATGAAGATTACTAACTCATACTTACATATGTTTTTTATTGAATTTATCCTTTGTCGTTTACCACATAACCATGGAAAGTGAGTAAGTACTATTCGTGGGAAAGTAATAGAATTTAACACCATTTGATTTATTTTTCTTTGAAGTGTTCGAACATCCAGAAATACTACAATATATTATATTATTCTCATCCGTGCAGGAACGGAGAAAGAATACAATTTCCTGCGACCAGGCGGCCTGTCGTAAGAGGCGACTAAACAACCCACAGCCAGGTGGTAGGGTATTTGCTCGACTGGATGGCGACCACCCCTGATCTAGAGTATGCCACCATAACAACCTTGTGTTGTGTTCCGGCATTAGTGACCAGGTTCCAGTCTCTTTTAAGAGAGCAGCAGCGCATTTGTAGCACCTTTGGTGTTGCAAATGTCCATAGGCGACGGTAACCACTTTCGATCGAGTGGGCCGTCTGCCTCTCTGCTAAACTCCTGCAATAAAAAAATTCACTTAGTTAAATTTTGTTTTTTATGTTTATATTACAACGTGAAGTGCCAATGTACTAGTATTGTTTGCGATAAAAGATTCGGATTTACGCCACCAGTTGGCAGTACCTTCATCATGCACGTTCCCTATAGGCGACAGTAACTATTTTCCATTAGGTAGGCTTTCTGCCTATTTGCCAGCTTCACAATAAAAACCATAAGAAGCGTACACGTATAAATAATGCCTTAAACATATGAAACAGTTTGCTTTCAGCAAACCCTTGGGGTTAGAGCGAAGAGAGATTCTTAATAGAACTCAAATTATTACTAAAATACAAATGTAAAAATTAGTTTATATTAACCTTCTCACTCCGAAATATGTAATAGGTTGGGGAAAAAGTCTTTTCGCATATAGTATGTATGAACTTGTAATAAGATCTCTTTGGCTATATCATTTGTATCTGGCTGGTTCTGGTATCATTAAAAAGTTTTAATTTTAAAGAAGACAACTCCAAATTCAAATTATGAAAATGTGTGATTATCATTTGTTTTTCTTATTGTTAAAATGAGTGAATCTAATGAAGAAATTCGATACATTTTAAAATTTTACTACAAAAAAGGTAAAAATGCAATACAAGCCGCGAAAAATTTATGATATTTATGGACCTAATGCAGTATTTGTGAGAGTAGCGCAAAATTGGTTTAAGCGTTTTCAATCCGGAAATTTTGATACCAAAATGCACGTCGTTCTGGTCGCCCTATTACGGACAAAATTGATGCCATTTTTGAAAAAGTGGAGCAAGATCGGCATATTAATAGTTACGATGTAGCTGGAGAACTGGGAATTGATCACAAAACGGTTTTGGCGCATTTGAAAAAAGCTGGGTACACAAAAAAGCTCGATATTTGGGTGCCTCATGAGCTCACTGAAAGAAACCTAATGAACCGTGTACTCATTTGTGACTCTTTATTACGACGTAATGAAACCGAACTATTTTTTAAGAATCTGATAACTGGTGATGACAAGTGGATCACGTACGACAAGAACGTGTGAAAAAGATCGTGGTCAAAGGCCGTTCAGGCTTCACAGACTGTGGCGAAACCCGGGTTAACTCGCAACAAGGTGATGCTGTGTGTATGGTGGGATTGGAAGGGCATTATTCATTACGAGCTGTTACCGCCAGGCAGGACCATCGATTCTGAACTTTCCTGCGAACAACTGATGAGATTAAAACAAAAAATTGAGAGAAAGCGGCCGGAATTAATCAACAGAACGGGTGTGGTTTTTCACCATGGTAACGCTAGACCTCACACATCTTTAACCACTCAGCAAAAATTACGAGAGTTTGGCTGGGATGTGTTAGTGCATCCACCGTATAGTCCTGACCTTGCACCTTCAGATTTTCACATGTTTCGGTCTCTGCAGAATTCCTTAGGCAGTGTCAGGTTAACATCACGAGAGGACTGCCAAAACCACATGTCGCAGTTTTTTGATCAGAAGCCTCAAAATTTTTATAGCAATAGGATCACGTCCCTACCTACAAGATGGCAAAAAGTTATCCAACAAAATGACACCTACATACTTTAGTCAAATGTAAATAAACTTTATAAAAAAACCTTTTGAATTTTTATATAAAATGCGAAGAAACTTTTTCCCCAACCTAATATTAGTAAATTGATTTTCATCTCATAGAATTAACAAATTCTGTCTGGATGCGAAATCAATTTTACGGGAGTCAAGCTAAATACTACCCTACTATAATTTTGACCATGTTACTGAAGTATGCCGTTACGTGTTAATCCAGCTAAAGTAATTTCAACTTTTAATGAATTAATCACATTACATACATAGATACACATATCATATAGATACATGGATTGTTGATCAACAATAAATATATTCAATTAATTGATTTACATATTAAGAATAATGGTAGTGATATAATGACTAAAATTCAATGTAAAATTATGTTTCTCCCAAATTATATATAATGATATAATGATGATGATATAATTTTTTCGAATTTTCCTTAAGCTAAAGCAGGTTCCCTCTATAAAATACTGCACTCTTTATACTCACACAATGACCTCTTACGATGACAGGCCTGCCCACGCGCAGGCTGTTTCTAATCACACCTATCTTACGTACACGGCTCGTCCATTCATACATATTTGGTCCGCTTTTTTATTTTACAACGGTTATGAGTGGGTTGATGTTTTGTTTTATTGTTCCGATGATTTGACGGTTAATCGTTCAAATGTTTTGATTAGAACACTAACAAATTAAGTTTTTGCTTGATTTATTGTTATGTTATTTATGATCAAGTAATCAATTTTGTTATTGGTAATAATCAAAATTAAGTATTGGTTAGTCGATTTCAATAATAAATGAATGTATATCGTATATTCCTGAGCTAAAATTGTAACACTTGCGTTATCAATACTAATATAAAAGAGGAAAGATTGTATTTTTGTATGTGTGACGAATAAATTCAAAAACTTTTAAAAATTTCTTTCACCATTCGAATGCTACACTATCCTTGAATAATATAGGCTATATAAAAAATAGGGATCCCTACTAAAACTTCAATAATGTAATCCATCAATCTAAACAAAATACTTGTCGCTGGAATCGGTTTCTACGATTGTTATGTCATATTATATGTGTTTGAGTGGTTCCCGGGGTGGTTTAGATTCACAATTAGACCCGGTAGGAGGCGCTGGAATCGGGTTCGAGATTTTTATTTTTTCAGGGCACCTGTCCTGCCTGAAAACAGCAGGCAGGGCAGCTGGTCCTGCCGAGACCACTAGTTTGTTATATGCAAGAAAGCGCAGTCTAGTAACACACATCCTATTGCAAAGATAGCGAAATACATACGTTAATATGTAGGATATCGCGATTTACGCAAAACAAAAGGAAGTGTGAAAAGCAACACTATTGCTAAAATACAATTTATAAGCTAACACATTACCCGACAGAAAGGGGTTACCGTAAACTATGGACATTTACAAGAATTTTTAACAGGTTTTTAAAATTATGAGCCTCTAAGAGGTCTAGGCGGCTTCTTGTACATCGCGAGCGATTATGGTTTTACGCGTACACACTAGAGCGCCTATGCGATTACGGTTAGATCTGGCTGATGAGTACGCGGTCAAAGTTCGCAGCTCGTTGGTCGTCGAGAACAGAGATTGTTTTCGGCGTACACATTAGAGCACGTTACTGTGTCTGCTGGGTTACAGTCACGGCCTGCAGAAGAGTACGCGGGCTTATCAGATTTTTGTAAAAAAAGATTCACATGCGCGTGAAAAATACTTCGCTGGAAGGTCAGTCACTCTATATCCTTATACGGCCAATAAATAAATATGTTCTTGAAAATCGATGCATGTCTGCAAAAGCTACACTAGTCTGATCTCAGTAGGTTCGAGAAAAACTAATAAGGTTTCTTTGGGGCACCTCATCGGAGGCCATCGGAGGCTATCGGCGGCCATCTGAGACCCATCCGAGACCATCGAAAAAATTGTATAGTAAGAAAGACAATTAGGGCCTTCTATTTTCATCTTATATTACGCTAATGGATTTTTTTGGAATCTCAGATCTTATTTCATTGCATTAAAGTTTGAAATTGTGTAATAAGATACAGTGGTCAGCATTTTTTGTTTTTGTTACACTTTTTTTTGTCCGCCGAGTAACGTATGATAAAGAACTACGTTTCAATAAGAGTTTTCAGTTTTAAACCTCTATTACTAAATTAAGTAACTATGACACAACAATCAAGACAACTGTCAAACTAAACTAATTTCGTACAGAGTGAAGCAATGACGGATCAAAAAAAGACAGCATAAATATTTAAATTAGGAACAGGGGCGAGTCCGAGCTGGCCAGTATGCTAATGCAATACGAAATGTCAAAACTCCTCAATTGTGTTATGCCGATGACTGTACATTTCTATGGGCACACCCTACGCTTGACACGCTGGTCGTTACAAAACATTCAATGGGTCATCATTCATAGAATATATTCATTCATGTAAGTGCCAACAAACTCTTTTATTTATCAATTTGAACGAGTGCCAGCTTTTTATAACATCCTATCATTTAAATAATATTAACCGTATCACAGCAATGAATAGAGATTTTTGTTGGCTAAAGCTTTTCACTCGGCTTCGCGCGCTCTAAACTCTTGCGGAAGCTATTCTGTTTTTTAACCGACTTCAAGTGGAGGTTCTCAATTCGACTGTATGTTCTTTTGGAGGTTTGTTGCGCGATTTCTCCGTCAATTGTGGGTCGATTTTTATATGAAAAAGTATACTCCTGAGGTGGCCCTCATAGTTACCAAGTCAGGATCTGATGAGTGGATCCCAGGGAATCGTGAGTACTCTTTGAATATTATAAGTACGTACAACGTGTTTAATACATTTGTTTCTAAAGCTATTCAAGTATTTGCGTAACCATAAAAGTAGAACGAATCACCAAAAAATAAAACTGGCTTTTAAAAATTTTCATAGTTAATGAAGCAAAAAATTAATATTTTCTACAACATCTTGAAGGGTCTGAAATAAAACTTAAAAACCAACAACAAATTTGCAAAATATAGTAAATTTATGTTTTATTTCGCACCAACTTCAAGTTGTAGAAAATATTTATTTTTTGCTTTTTAGTTACTTTTGAAGACGGTTGTATTTTATGTTATTTTTTTTAATAAAAAGTGTATGTTCATTCTTATTTTTTACAAGTACATCTTTTATATTGTATCAGGTAGTAATGCATTTGCCCGTCTAGATGGCTACTATACTTGCTCTAGTTTAGATATGTTGCCATAACAAGCTTGGGTTTTGTATCAGCTTCAGTGCCCAGGGCCCAGTACGCCCTACGAGGCCAGCAGGACATCGGTAGCACCTTTGGTGTTGCGAATGTCACCAGGTAACGGTAACTACTTTCCATTAGGTAGGATGGTATTCTGTCATTCAGCCTTAAAAATACTTTTATATCGAATTATCAAATAAAAATATGAATTGTTTAAAATTTCATTATTACAGAAGAAGAAATAAACAAACATAAAACAGTTAATTTTACACCTGTCATGTTTCGATAGTACACATACAATAATTCGATAATTTCCTTGTAGTAATATATATTATGTATTGCTTACAATCATAATTATTATATTAAACTACAAAAATGTATAAATCAAATGAATAGTCTATATGTCAATACATTACCTAATTAGTTTCGGACATTAATTGCAGTACAACCATCTACAACATGCCTTTAAAAATATCCTAATAATTAATATGAAATTACAATTGATAAGATTTATTATAAAACTGTAATAACACTATAAAATAATTTTAATATTTAAGCTTAAAGAGGGTGTCAGATAAGACAAGCATGACAGTACAGTCATCAAATGTAACAACATTATCTGCTTTCTTAACATCTTATTGTAGGGCGTAATAACGTCGATTTGTGACAGTTACGTCTCAGGTTTTCTTCAAGTGTACTTTACTTGAAGAAAACCTGTGGATCCGCAGTGATATTATTGTAAAATAATAATAAATACCTGTGTCATCTTCCCTGCCGATTACAAAGAGCAGAGCAAAAAATTGAAATTTACAGTATCATTATCATATTGTTACATGCCGTCAAAGATAAGCCGCACAGCCTATTGTAAGCGCAGCTTATTGTTCTCCCGGATTAAGGAACTCTTTTGTCTTTTGAATTTGTAGTTAAGAAAAACATGCTATTGTCTTTTTACTTGTTTTATAACCATCATTAGCGTCGAACTAATCCCTATTGTTATTGTTTTCGACTTTGTGGACGTTCGCAGTTGTGAAAATTAATATTTCTTAGAAATTCAGTGTGCGCCTCCAATTTCTTTGTACTGTGTAGTTAGTATAAGACGATGCCCGAATGGAGGGGCGGGGGCAGTCAAGCGACGACTACGAAACGAGTAAGACGTTCTCTAGTACCCTCGATTAGCGATAAAGACGACGGACTTTGCGCGTTCGGATTGTATTGAATCGTGCAGTGTGAACTGGTTGCATCCAGTTTTATTTGTATTTGTTTTTATACGTGTTTGTACAGTTCTAATAAATTCTATAGTAGTCCCAACGGCATTTTTAATTCGAGTCCTACAGGACTCGAATTAAAAATGCCGTTGTCATGATATTGTAACGAGCTACAGCTCGTAACAATATCATGACATCGAATGGAGTAGTTTTTCTTAAGTTAAGTTGTCTAAAGAATTAAATTTCCAAGTTGGCATTTCTTAAATTCTAAGCCAATTTATAAAATATCACAAAATTGATACGTGTTTGTCTCGGTATCTATCTAGGTATATAATTACTTAACCATGGATATTGTCTAAATAATAATCTTGGTGAGAAATACTTTTCTTCGCAACTGTACTTAGTAATTCAGTGTAAGCTCAAAGTCTACTAGCCTACGCACGCAGTGGGCAGACGGTCTTTAGCAATCCATCTCCACTTCATCATTATAAGCCACCATTAATTACAATCGTTTACAACCTATTATAAATAGACAAAACCAATTACATATTTCACAACGCTCATTGTGCCACGCTTTTGATTTATTTCGAAGTTTTTTGTGCGCGACTGTACTTAAAATTTACGTAATACTGAATCATAATTGAAAGTGACTTATGTTTTTTAAAAGTTTAATCCTCTTTAATGTTTATGGTCGTGATTGTACGCGATTATGCAAAATGATATGTGACAAAGCGGCGTGTGTGTCGGATTGCAGAATGTGTACTATCGCAGTACATCATCAAAGGAAAACCGCGATAATGGCCACACCTGAAGGAGTTGCTGCAACTGACATCAATTTAAAACATACTTTATAAAAATTTCCTTATGTTTATATTTAGAATGTGGTGTTTCCACCTTCTTAATTTTGTTTGTGAATTAATAATCAAACTGAGTTGCCCTGAAAAGAGTTAAGTTTTTATTATAAACAAAACCAAATAGAATTCGATTTAACATATTATGTTATAATTATAACTCGTACTTGAAAATAAAAATAATATTTAAAGGTATTCATCAACAAAAAATTATTTACGGCCGGTTCCTAAATCTTACCGACCGTTCATTTGCCTTATTATCGGTTAAAATTTGACATAAGTAATTTCAAAATTCAACCGAGATGATAGGGCAAGTGAATGAATAATAAAATATAGGAACCGGACATTTAAAAACAGGTATGACAGCGGTCTTTTATGACTGACAGTACTCACACTGAAATTCTTTGAAATTGCATAGCTAATGTTTTTATATAACCGAATTCCATTACAAAGGTTACATTCCACTTGTGACTCAAAATGCCCAAAATGCTCCATCAGCCGTTCCAAATAGAGACCGCGGTCGTTACGGTCGTGGTGAAAACGTCACTAATGACGTAATAATTTTCGATCACGCAGCGCTCACAATGACTCTTGTCAAGAGGTGGGTCGAATAATCCGTCCCACTGAGTTTACGATTTTAACGCCCGCAAGCAAGTGGAACGGGAAAAATCGCGGTCGTGAGCATGGTCGCTGTGACCCTCATGTGGAACGTCGCCAAAATTAACGCGCGGCAAATTGAAATGGAATGGAGGTGATCGTCATTTACATATTTTATATTAAAGACTTTTGGTAATTTAACTTGAAAGGCAATCAAATAAAATATATTATAATATAATTATTTACACTTTTAGAATAATCTTTGATACGAACTTATTCTGTTTTTAGCTGCAAGAGAAATGACGTTTTTGGTTTGATTTGGAGGTATATAGTAGCAATATATTTATGAATTATTCACCATCGTCGTCCAGCTTATTTCAAAATTCCCTCAATTCGTACAGTCCCTAACAATCTTTAAGCAAATAGGCACCAGGTCCCGATGCTGAAGTATAATTTTCCTGATATCTACCACTTGAATGAATGAATGAAAACACTTTATTGTTCACCAAAACTAAAACTACTTTCTTAAAAACTAGATACAATAAATGTTGAACAAAGGGCGGTCTTATCACTTAAAGCGAATTCTTCCAGGCAACCCCTTAAACTAAGGAAAATATTAAAATATGACAGTGGCGGTGTAGACAATAAGTAATATAAAAAAAAAAATATGAAATAAGTAAATGTATAAAAATAAAATAAAATCTTTATTATATACTATATAAACACAGTACATATCATAATACATACAGAATAAGCAGCACTATTATACCTGAGACGACCAAAAATAATTAGAAACCATGATTTTAAAAGAGGATACTGACTTAGCTTGTCTGATGTTGAGTGGCAGTGAGTTCCATAAACGGACAGCCTGTACTGTGAAGGAGTTGTCATCAAAGGAAGAAGTGTGTACAGGTGTCATTAAGGAGAGATTATTACTAGATTGCAAATAACGGGAATGAGAAAGATGTAGAAAATCAAAATGTTCCTTTAAATAAGGAGGAGTACGAGGATCAAAAAGGATGTTGTACAAAAGAGAGAGCAAGTGAACATTCCGGCGAAGACGAATAGGTAACCATTTAAGCTTCTTACGATATTCGGAAACGTGGTCATATTTGCGCAAGCTATTTTGAAGTCAATTTTGAAGTCGGTCGAGCTTGTGCAGTTGTTCTTGTGTTAAGTCGAGATAACTGGCGTCAGTATAATCAAGGATGGGTAGTAACAGAGATTGAGCAAGCATAACTTTTGTAGCAGTAGGGAGTAAATTTTTAAGCCTTCTAAACGAATCTGACGACGCAAAGAGTCTTTGGCTAAGATTTGTCAATTGAGGTCTCCAAGACAGTTCTCTGTCAATAACAATCCCAAGATTTTTTAATGTTTCGCTGATATCGATTTTCACACCATTAAATTTAACAATTGGGTGTTTTCAAATCCCGTGTGAATAGGTATGTATCTCCTAGGTAAATATCCTCCATACTAAAATGTATCTCCGCTCAATATCAGGCGACGTACTGGTGGCAAGTCGAAAGCCAGACCTATGTAACAGAAACTTAGTCAAATTAATTGTCGCTAAACGAGGGAGTTCAATCAAAATCAAAGAAATCAATACATATTTGTGACACAAACAAACAGTTCTTGGATAAATACAATAATTATTCTAGAAGTATTTTTAACCAAAGATATTCATTTATGAATATTAATCTGCATAGCAAAAATCACGCTGCAAGGTCATCCCAAAATTTTAACTAAAGCTCTTAATAACATGTCTTACGACTACGAGCAAAATTACTAGAATCAGTATCCTGGGTAATGTTTTTGTACAGTTCCAACACGAACAAAGTAATTTTCGATTTACTTCCTTCGTTGGCTCAGAGAACCAAAGTGAGATTTGGCCTCCGGAGCGAAAACACGCCATTTCCGTTTTACGGTTTCGTAGCAGTAGATTTTTTCTGTGAGTTTGGCGTTAATCTTATAGACAACCTCCATAATGCTGAAGGACCACACCCGTCGTTGGTCAGCGAGTCCATCGAACTTGCCGGAAGAGTACCTAGGCTGTACTACCGATCATTCCCCCATCAATCACCAGAGGGACGGACGCTCTACGCTGTGAGCGCCAGCAAGAGGGCCAGCTACTGTGTTCCAGCTGTAAAGATAACGAGAGAGCTTGAGATAGATAAATAAGAAAAAAACAATATTTAGCTAGACATGTTGCTGGGGAGTTTCTTGCCGCATCTTCTCCTTAACAGCAACACGCTGAGAAGAGATGTACACTATACAAAAAATAGGAAGTACATTTAAATTTTAATATGTACGACCTTCTAAAAGTTTTCCAGTGGAACTTATTTTGAATAAAAACTTTTAAATTCGAAGATTGTTGCTCCGCATTACAGACACTGCGTAATTCTATACGCACAGTGACACAAAAATAACCATCGTCAACAATAAATACCAGTACTCCATACAGGTTATTGCTTTAACCAACCTGCTGTCACGTTGCCAAAAAAAAGTAAAACCAAATTATGTGAAAGCACACTGACCAAAACCTTAAATACTTAATCTACGTGCTTCGAAGACCGCAATGCTCAGAATATTAGAAATTATATGAACAAACAACCGCATGCGAACGGCATATGCTTAATGTGTAATAGCATGTTTTCAACCAACCAATATTATGTAGGTAAGTGGAATGATGGGCCTAGTGGCACATTTTTGGGCTTACTTTATTCAGTTTACACACTGTGAGGTACGGGATAGACTACAAGTGGGGCCTTGGGAAAACATTCTTGGCTAAGCTTAATGGACTGTATTGGGAGTTACATCTGTATTTGATTCTTGTAATAGAAAAGTAGAAACTACACCAACCTTGAGCTTCAATTTTTCCTGGATCGAGTCACATCAGATCATCAGCTATTATGCGGAAAAAGAATTTATTAACTAACAAAGCTCACCATATTTTCTATTTATTAGTAAAATGGGCACGTATAAGAGATTAAAATTTCCAAAACAAGCATTGAAACAATTTGATCAAACGCCAAAACTTCTATGGGAGACGAATATCAAGCGGCGAAAGTATTAGTGCAGCTGACCACGAAAAATACACCACAATAAAACGGTCCGCAACATCTATTAATACTAAACAGACAACGAGGTCTATGTAAATTTGTCAAAAACGCAATATGACTGATCCCGAGCTGTCGAAACACCGTGGATATTCAAATAAAAGTAAAACAATGGCTACGCGGCCCGAATCACAAATGGCCGCGTGCGGTGTGGGCTGCCAGCCATGTGGGTTGGAGGTCATGTACGTTCTAAATTTAAATTTTGAATTTGGAATCCCTTTGCAACATTTTTATGTGGTGTGAAGTGGTTAAGTAACAGATAAAATAATATTACTTCATGACAGCGATATCATAACATGATTATATTGTACGCGCCATATATTTTGTCCTTTGAAAAATCCTTCATTTTGACATAAGGCTTAACAATCTTTACGACACAATTTAAAAATTCAAACTATTTTTAATATTACATAAAGAGTGGTCCGTCGTATATTACTTATAACCAAGCGTAATTTGCTTAATTGGGGGATATACAATGTGTCTGTATTTTGCTAATTACTGTTACCATGAGGTACTAAAACTTACTGTCTTATTCATATTGAGTTAGAAGGCTTCTTTAAGAACCATAAACAAGCCTTCAAACTTAGTCTAATTCAATAATATAAGACCATTAAAAATACTTCATATTGGCTAAACCCAAAAACCGTTCGAAGTCTTACTTAAAGAAAAATTGTAAAGAAATAAATATAACATCTGACATTGAATTACACAACAAAAGGAATATTTTAACGTATTTATTGTTGAATTACATAATTTATTGAACATTTATGGAAGTGGTCGCTACAATATCATTGTCCACACTGCAAACATAATTACATAATTGTCTTTTATACCAAAAAAATATGCCAAGATATCATAATAATTTAATTTTTGTATTGTCAAACAATAATGCCTTGAATACAACTTTCGCGGTTCAACCAAATGTTGCGATTGTGCGGTCAGATGTTTGTACGTGTGTGGAGTAGTGTCAGGTGTAAATATTTTGATTTTATGATTTTGGCATCTGATACACACCACACTTGAATCTTAGTGTGTAGATTTCAATATCATTGTCAATAAACATATGCAAAGTTAAATACCTGAAGTAAAATATATCTTTTAATGATATGTATACCAACTAAATAGCATTTAAATTTTTTCTCCATCATAATTTTGACAAAATAGAAATGCTATTTTATTGTCTTTAGGAATTGTTAGTAACAAAAAAGTAAAAACCTACACAAAATGTTCACTTTGACATTAGTGTGGATTTTTATATAACGCACAACAAAGGTACTTTATTCTAACATTTTCAATAATTATGCACAGAAAATATAAATTAGATTCAAATTCAAAAGTTTTTATTATAAATAAAAATTTTAATGGTTTCCTAATATACACTACTTCGCAACGTGTTATTTATTGCTGTTAAGGAGAAGAAGCGGCAAGAAATTCCCCAGCAACACGTCTAGCTAAATTAATGGTTTTTTTTATATTTATTATTCAATTTATATCTCAACCTCTTTTTTCTTCTCTCTTGAATACTCAGTAAGACAAAGACAATAAAGGGAAAGAAGAATATAAGGTGGCGTTATAATAATGCCGAAACGTACTAAAAAAATATACTGCAACTTATCTCCATAAATTCCTTACATGTTTAGCTAGATAAAAACGTTATACAGACGATTCTGTAAGAGGCTGGAGTGAGTTGCTATGTAAGTTTTGTCATTAAACATTCTTCAATAGTTTTTAATTAATTACGTCCTACGCCGAAAATAACCCAATTCATTAAAAAAAAATATTTTGTATATTATATGGGAACTAAACGAATATGTCAAATGTGGTTTACAAAATTAGATTGTGAAATAAAAACAATAATTAGAATTCTAATGAGATATCTTTTGAAAAAGTACTTTAAGTTTGAAAAGTTGAGCAACTCTGTACCACCTTCATTCCATCAAAAGGCAAATTATCCCTCGGCCTGGCCAAGTATATGTTTCGCATTGTCAATAGAGTGATTACCACACACGATATCCTTGACAGCCGGCCGGTGCAGCTCAGACCGGCTCGCACTTTAGGTATAATATCTTGCAAACAACATTGTTTCGTGCTGACAAATTGGTGACAACATTAATTGCACTAGTTCATTGAATTGAACTGATATAAATTATATGGTACGCGATGGTGGGTTAGCGTAAATGCCAACGGTGTATAATGGTGCAGCCACACCTGCGATAAAGTTAAAGATATTGACTGTGGCCGAATGCGTCTTATTTAAAGCAGTTAATAATAACGCCGCTATCCAATAGCCAGATTAGTGTATATATATATATATATATATATATACATATATATATATATATATATATATTTATATATGCACACAAGTTATCTTTTTTTTTTCTTTTTTTTATTGCCTGCAAACAGGCAGACGGCTCACCTGCTGGAGAGCGGATACCGTCGACTTCTAAGAAATTTTATAACGCCCTTCTTAAAAAACCCCGTGTCGTAGCACAAAGTGAAAACCGCGGCAGGAAGTTCCCTCCAGATCATTGTTATACGCGTAATAAATGTTTTAGGGAACCGTTGCGTAATTGAGCGAAATGGGGGTGAACATCCTATAGTTGGTCGTCGTCGCATCACAAATAATGCACCTATTGGACCGATTGCCTCATCTGCGTGAAACGGCCTATACTTGTAACATTATCCCAGATGAAGCTCCATCCTCCTGTTCCACCTGGTTTAATATTAGTGTTAGCCACTGTGTCCAAATGCGTCGTATTTATAGCTTTACAAAATAGTGCGTTAACGATTAGCTACATTAGTGTATATATGGATAAGAGTGATTGGTTAATGGTTAAAGCCATTAACAATATCGCATCTCAAAATGTAGAATCATAAACCTTGCTACATCTTCTTAGTGCGTTGCTATCCTAAAGGATAGGAACACGTTGATTTCGCCCCTGGTGTTGCAAACATCTATAGGCGACAGTTGCCACCTTCCACTTCCATTAGCCATTAGCCCTTTGCGTGTTAGCCATCTCCGCAATAAAAAAATAGTAGATTGTTACACGAGGGATGAAAGTAACCTATTTAGGCACGTGATATTTTTTAATTACAATTTTATGCCGCGATTTAACAATGGCTGTATAAAAAGTTCGGACATGGCTAGCATGGTTTTTAAATTTTTTTAACAGCAGGGAAAATCTTATCCCAGGGACGAACAGTACTGTTCCTAGTACGAGAAATGAAAAAGTCTTTACTGGATCCTTTGCAATCGTATAATATCTTCTTCTATGGCACTTTTATGCATATAAACTTTGTTAATCAATGAATGAGTTTATTTATTAAATAATATTAAAATTGCCTCTTTTTAGTGACACTACTTATATTAATTTGTGATTGCCCTTATCTACGTTTTTTTACCTTCTCCAGTAGCTAAGGCTATTTATTCACTTAACTATTGTGTCAAATGTAACTCAATATAGCGCAAGAGACTTTTGTCAAAATATTTACTTTGTCCAACGAATTTTAACAATGGACCTCTTAACGCTAATATCCATTCATTCAAATCCGCGAAAGCATGTAATTGTCATTTTAATTTCAACTATTCAACGTTTAGTGTTTCGTTTTTTGTATTATAAGCGTTATTCGAGTAACTATTGTGAATATTGATATATCCTAAGATAACACGATAGGATATCGTATTCGTGAATCTACGACACTTTATACGATGACAGTGACAGCTGTAATTACCTACCAAGTATTTTTCGTTCTATTCAGATTTTAAAGGGGCCCATTCACTATTTTGCATGACAGTCAGGATTGTGAACGTTGTTGTAGCCTGCATTGTGCCCGGCAGCACAGAGCAGGATACCTCTTGAGTCCGGCAAGCTTCGTCTACTGCAGGCCTGCCATGCAGAATAGTGAACGGGCTTCTTTAGTTCAGTGTGAGAAATTGTATGCCACCGCACTTAAAAAGTTTTTTTACTAGGTGATTTGGGACATAAATTGCCATTCTGGATGGCATTCATTATGATTTTATAGATTCCAGTTGGACCACTGTCTCACCTGATGTTGAGTGATGACGCAGTCTAGGATAGAGCACACGTATCTAGAAGATACTTATTCACTCGTGACTTGAACACTCCTAGATTGTATTTGTCAGGAAAAACAGACTCCGAAAAATTATTCCATTCTTCGGAAATTTGTCAAAATTAAGGCTATCAATTTTTCAGGAAGAACAGTGGTAACCAACACAGCGGTGTTGCAGCAGCTGCAGCGGCAGCAAAGAGGTGCTAAGACGCTGCAAGTGTGCATCTATTAGCAGCGCATTATCTAAATTCTAGGGACATGAAGTCTCGAATTCAATCGATACGGTCGATCGCTCATTTAGAGCAACGCATAAGAGCTTCTACAACTTTGAAGTTAAATAAAAGGCTGATCAATTTCAAAGTCGCGCCACCCAAAAATGGCCACTACTTTGGCAGGATATTGTATTATTTTTAGCGTTTTATCAATTAAGATCTACTCTAAAATAATAATAAAATACAAACCTAAAAGTGATTTTTTTCTTCAATTCTTCGCAAATTAAACGATAATGATGAAATGTTATAAAGTATTGTTACAATTGGGCCACCTGCATATTTTTAAACAAACCACATTTTTTACCCGCCGTCGGTGTTTGAGATTAACATTGTAGTTCTTTTATGATTGTCTTCTTTTGTTTACTTATTTATTGATTATTGTTGAGAGCAGCCTATTGTACTCGTTTATGGCCGTTTGCAGGCATAATTAGGCGGGTGTGCGGAATACGAATTCTAAGAAATTCGATCTACGCGGGCGGGCAGCCATATTGTATCGGTGCAGTATATAGCAATGTCCCAATAGGGAGATCGGCAGTCTAGCGATGGTCACCAGCGAGACAAGACAAGACATTCGATAAGCTATATAGTGACGGACTTTGCGCGTGTTATTAAATCGTGTATTACGTTTGTACTGGTTGTGTCTAGTTATATTTGTACCTGTGTTATACGTGTTTGTATAGTTCTAATAAATTCTATAGTAATTCCAACGGCATTTTAATTCGTGTCACGTAACTCGTAATAGTATATATATCAAATATATTATTTATGATATAAAAGATTGCAGTGCTGGCATTGAAAACTAAATTTTTGAAACTGAAAATTGATATTAACCGATTTAAGCGTGTTAGCAATTTGATATTACATAATATTCTAATGCTTTGACTAAATTATTTTTTTAATGACTATGATGATGCTGCTGTATAATTTTGAAACTTTTGACCTTTACATATGAATTTTGAGGTTCATCGTTAACAATAGTCGAACAATGAACACCAATACAAATTGAAATTGAATTTATCACAAACCACACTCTATATTCAACCTTATTGAGATGAGATAAAGTTTTAAATATGTTTTTAAAATAATTACTGTAATAATAAAACATAAGACGACAAAAAGTGACCCCTATTGGCGGAATGGTCATTACTAAGCTATGTGTTTTGTATGTAAATTGTAAGGTCATAGGCCTTGGCATTGGTGGAACGTGAAGAATTGCTCTTGACCACAGGTCAGATGTTAAATGTCAACTAATGATTGACACATATGTACGTCACTTGCGTCTGACAGTGGCGTTTTTGTAAAATCGTCTGACTACTGCCATACAGGTAAAAGGATATAGTGCTAACAACTTATCTGTGAAACGAAGAGCGTCGCTGTGCTCGCTCCCACAGTTGCCACTCTACGAATAATCATCAAAGATATTTGAATATTTATCTAAGAATTAAATTAAATTATTAAATTTTAATATATATATTAATCTAAGATTATCATATATTATAATGCTCGAGTTCCACCTGGGATAATGTTATATGTGGGACACTCAGAAAGTTTTGCGATAATAAAAAAAACATGTTCTATAGGTAAATATTTTTTTATTAAATCTTTATTTTAATAATAATGATTCTAATTTTGTAATCAAGACCTTTAATACCTTGCGATAATTAACAGAACAATTATTTTATTAAAAAAAAGCTAAACTAACCCTTACAAACCCGCCGCCCTGTCGACTGTTCTTTGGTAAAAATCGTCAAAATATAACGAAAAGATTTTTGTTTTGAATTTTCCTAGATTATCCATGTTAAACTATAAAAATGACTTCTCGTGTGAAACGTAGTATTGTTTAATGAATTTTAGACTTGGGTCAGAGTTAAAATTTAAAAAAACATGGTTAAAGTCGCTTCATAATAATTCACTTACCTTGACTACAGATAGGATAACATATTCCGACTCTTGACAGGCGATCCGCCCTGGCCTCTCCAGGCGGACGTACTTGCCGAAGTTTGGCGCTCCCGATAGGATGCCCTCACCCGAAGCCTGGTTTATTGCCAGGCCGAGCTTCAGGCGATCAGAACGCGGGAAACCGCGACCATGATCCAAACTCGGTCGAGAGAGTTGGAAACTCCTATGGCAAGCATTACTGGACATGGGTGCTTTGATAAGTATCTGAATCATATCGCGGGCTGCCTGCCTTTTCTTACAATGTCGCCAGTGTGGCTCACTTGACACTGCCTTCCATACGCTGGTCGAGTGCACAGTATGGGCACCACAGAGATTTGAACTCGAGACCGTCGTAGGTCCGATCGATTCGCTGGGCAGTTTGGTGCAAGCCATGCTGCCTAGCGACGATCATTGGGTGAATGCGGTCAATTTCTGCGAGGCAGTAACGTCTTATAAGGAGGCTGTGGAACGAGAAAGGGAGAGGTGCGCATGCGTCTCGCGGGTACCGATGTCAGTCGGGGTCCCGAAGACGCAGATGTGCGCAAGATCTCCTCCCGTAATACCGCTGCAGGGGCCCTCTAGCATCTAGGGAGCGGAGGAGTCATCCCCCTGTTGACGAAGTGAGTGTCCTGCTTTCCGGGGCACTCTCAAGCACTGATGCGTTAGGATCAGCGTAGGAGTAACTACGTTTCAAGTCTCACGCTCTTCCTACCACAAGCGCGGGGCACATGGGAGGAGGGTGATTTTAGTGCAGTATTGCCTCTCCACATAGAGGGAGGTACTTTGCTGAGTCTCCACCGTACCGGCGATTGACTCGGGTGGTTGCACTAACTTCATTGGCTTCACCTCTCATCGCTTTGGTCCAATCCCTAGCAAACGACCCGGTAGTGTACGAAATGTATTTCCCCCGCCTCAAAAAAAAAACATATTCCTAGAAGGCGAAAAAATTAGTCTATGTTCTCGACGTTATAGTAAGGCTATACACAAAGTTTACAAAAATACTATCCAAAGACCTTTTATTTTAATGTTGCTTGACGTTAAAACGTATGTTCATTTTATTATTCATTCAAAATTCCCGGAAATAAAAAATGATAGGTACTATTTAATTATACTCTATTTCAATAAATCTTCATATAAATATTCTATCTTGCTAAGTGCTTCTACATCCAAGTCTTGGTTAGAGCTGGCCGCAACATCATCTTCGTTGGAGTCTGATTCAGAAGTACTACTATTGTCATGCTTAAAATTTAAAATTAATCATTCACACAGAGTAAGTTGGCACGAATTTTTCCCAATCGTTTTTAGTGAAATCTCGAAATGCACGACCAGCTGCTTCCTATAATGACAGAAAATCATATTCAGTTTGAATCTTCATAGAATATAATTCGACCAAAATTCAAAGTAAAAGAAATTATTGCGTAAATTTTTCAAACCATATCGTACATTTGTGTCAATCGATCCCATATTGTGATAGCACTATCGCCGGTGCGTCATTGGTACAAAAAAATACTAAAAAACAAAACATAAGCATAACATATCTGGTCAATGATAATTGTACAAAATTTTCACATATATCTTATACGAGAAATCCAAAATAGCGATTTCTTTGTCAAGTATATACGATTGAACTAAAAACAAAATATATACTTAAATATACCTCTCATATCAGTGGTTCTTTGGCAAACATTGTCGAGGTTCCAAAAAATACTTCTTTCTTCATATTCCGCAAGATGTCGTTGTAGACTTTATAAATTATTGTTGTTCCCGAACTTGAACTGTTTTATTAATTTTTTTACGCTTTTCACGTATTTTAATCACTGTTAATATGTAACAAAAGAAATATTACAAGCACTTGTACCTTTGTTTACATCATATGTGAAAGCAGAATCACAGAGTAGTTAGAAATGTTGCTAGTAGAAAAGAAAAAAAAGTGTCCGTTTCAAGACAATCATGCCAGAATATATTTATATTTAATAATTTGAACACTATAATCATACAGATAGAGTTGGAAATGTTTTGAAGTTTTTCGTTAATACTTCAAATTTCGTGTTTTAAAGCTTAAAGATATTATAACAATATAATACGCATATGAAATGTGACGTCACGAAATTTAGAATCCCCACCCCTTGTCACACTTTGTTTCACTTCTACTGCGTGTGAACTGCACACATACATTTTTTTTTATAACTGACAGTCCTAAATCG
Source organism: Dendrolimus houi (assembly GCA_039645545.1). NCBI lineage: Eukaryota > Metazoa > Arthropoda > Insecta > Lepidoptera > Lasiocampidae > Dendrolimus > Dendrolimus houi. Next base: position 16,523,673 of record CM077132.1, read on the forward strand.
TATGAAATTTCAAGATGGCGGCTGTTGTTCCATTTTTTGCCATTTCACAGAAAGTTGCGCTCTCTATATATAAATAACAGGATAACTAGATTTTCTCAACCTACAATTTTATTACATGTTACAAAAAATTGACTAAGCGGACTATGCATGCATATATCAGACAACGTACCTCCACTATTTTTGTCATTTGGTTATGAAACCTTAAAAAAACATTTTATCGAAATTACCCCATATCTCAAAAACTACTTAACGGATTTTATTTTAAACAATTTTTGCTGAAACTGTTGTTCTTAACTTCTCCACCTCGATTAATTTATGACATTTTCTTCATTTTTATGGCTTTAAAAGTTAATAATATCCAGTATTATTATATCTAATAATTTATTTTTCAGTAAAGTATTATACATCCCCCGTCTATTAACATAAACAAAAACATAGTTAAAAAGCTATGTTTATTTAAAAAAAAATAACCTTCTGTTACATGTATGGCGGCAGCTACGTCTAGTTTTTAATTGTTAAGCGGTTTTTCTACTAAGCATTGTAGTATATCTTATATACTAAATATTCCTATCAAATTTGATAACTCTAGTTATACCAGAGTTTCCGGATAATATCGTGAGACTGTGACATACAATGATGGAGACGGAAATGGACATAACGACTTCATAAAGTTTCATTTTCATCCGTGCAGGAACGGAGAAAGAATACAATTTCCTGCGGCCGGGCGGCCTTTCGTAAGAGGCGACAAAACAACCCACAGCCAGGTGGTAGGGCATTTGCCCGACTGGATGGCTACCAGCCCTGGGCTAAAGTATGTCGTCATAACAACCTTGAGTTGTGTTCCGGCATTAGTGACCAGGTTCCAGTTCCCTTAAGAGAGCAGCAGCGCATTTGTAGCACCTTTGATGTTGAAATGTCCATAGGCGATGGTAACCGCTTTCCATCAAGTGGGCCGTCTCCCTGTCTGCTGAACTCGTGTATAAAAAAAGTTACGTTTATTGACCCGTTGCTATATCTTAGCAACCGTTTATTTGATAAGGCAAATAATCCATTTGTAATCGATAGTAAGCTATCGATTACAAATGGATATAAGCTCCATACATGTAATGTCACAATTCAACCGACGGTAAGGCAAGTGAATTAATAGTAAGATATAAGAACCGGCCATTTTTCAACATGACTTCTCGTCGTCAGCCAATCTCAGCCAACTACTGGACGCAGGCCTCCCGAAGCTGGCGCCACGCATCCTGGTCCGCAGTCTTCCTCATCCCCACCGGCGATCTTACGCAGGTCGTCAGTTCGTCGGGCTGGAAGACGTCCAACAGTACGTTTAGCGAGACGCGGTCTTCATTTGAAGACTCATTTGCTCCACTGGCCATCGGTCCTGTGAGATACATCACCGGAACGGATGTTCCGAACCATGATCAACATGATTACGGAATACTAAAAATTGTTCTTATTCCGCAGTACGGTTTGCTAGAGATTAGGTGAGTCACCGAAGGTCGCAGGCGATTCGGCGGTCAATACCTGGTGCCAGGCACTGCCTTCTACCCCGCTAGCGCTAATCTCGCTATGGGGCGTCACTAGCCAACAATTATTATATTCACCCTTCACGATTTATGAGTCAACTTGTCTCTTTATTTTTTAGTTTGATGTTTCATCAGGATTTTTATGACAATTAACAGCGATATACCTTAAAATGAGTCGGTAAAATTAATAAATATTAATATTAAAAAGGTCTTTTTATGATCTTTGTCATTGCAGGAACGGAAAAAAATACTAAGCTTAAGTTTTGTTCAGGCTTTAGTGACTGACTAGGTTCCAGTCCCTGCATAGAGGCCGGCAGTCCATTGGTAAGCACCTTTGGCGTTGTAAATGTAAATAATTTTCAGTAACCACTTTCCATTAGGTGGGTGGGTCGTCAGTCTGTCTGCTGTAATCCAGCAATAAACAAAACAACATTGTTTAATATTAAGTAAGTGTTAAATTAATTTATTTTTTGAACCTCTTTTTAGCTTCCTTTATTTTAACATACATTGAAATAAAATTTTAATATCAATAGAGTTAAATAAATACATTCTGAAAACTATCCCATCTTCCGGGATGAAAAGTATGCTAATAGGTTGGGGAAAAAGTCTTTTCGCATATAGTATGTATGAACTTGTAATAAGATTTCTTTGGCAATACTATTTGTATGTGGCTGGTTTTGGTATCATTAAAAAGTTATAATTCTAAAGAAGACAATTCCAAATTCAAATTAGGAAAATGTGTGATTTTCATTTGTTTTTCTTATTGTTAAAATGAGTGAATCTAATGAAGAAATTCGATACATTTTAAAATTTTACTACAAAAAAGGTAAAAATGCAACACAAGCCGCGAAAAAAATTTGTGATGTTTATAGACCTAATGCAGTATCTGTGAGAGTAGCGCAAATTTAGTTTAAGCGTTTTCAATCCAGAAATTTTGATATCAAAGATGCACGTCGCTCTGGTCGCCCTGTTGCTGACAAAATTGATGCCATTTTTAAAAAAGTGGAGCAAGATCGGCGTATTAGTAGTTACGATGTAGCTGGAGAATTGGGAATTGACCACAAAACGGTTTTGGCGCTTTGGAAAAAAGCTGGGTACACAAAAAAGCTCGATATTTGGATGCCTCATGAGCTCACTGAAAGAAACCTAATGAACCGTGTACCCATTTGAAATTTTTTATTACGACGTAATGAAACCGAACCATTTTTGAAGAAGCTGATAACTGATGATGAAAAGTGGATCACGTATGACAAGAACATGCGAAAAAGATCGTGGTCAAAGGCCGGTCAGGCTTCACAGACTGTGGCGAAACCCGGGTTAACTCGCAACAAGGTGATGCTGTGTGTATGGTGGGATTGGAAGGGCATTATTCATTATGAGCTGTTACCGTCAGACAGGACCATCGATTCTGAACTGTACTGCGAACAACTGATGAGATTAAAGCAAAACGTTGAGAGAAAGCGGCCGGAATTAATCAACAGAAGGGGTGTGATTTTTCACCACGATAACGCTAGACCTCACACATATTTAGCCACTCAGAAAAAAATACGAGAGTTTGGCTGGGAGGTGTTAATGCATCCGCCGTATAGTCCTGACCTTGCACCTTCAGATTTTCACCTGTTTCGGTCTCTGCAGAATTCCTTAGGCAGTTTCAGGTTGACATCACGAGAGGTCTGCCAAAACCACTTGTCGCAGTTTTTTGATCAGAAGCCCCAAAATTTTTATAGCAATGGGATCACGTCCCTACCTACAAGATGGCAAAAAGTTATCTAACAAAATGGCACCTACATACTTTAGTCAAATGTAAATACTTTATAAAAAAACCTTTTGAATTTTTATATAAAATGCGAAGAAACTTTTTCCCCAACCTAATATATCCATTCTCGATATTGAAACGATATTTATAGCAAATGTTATAATATTTCTTTAAGTTTTTCAAATTTTATAACAAACGATCTAGTGGTTTTCCGCAGCAGCATAACAGGCAGAGTTACTTTCATATTAATAACTAGCTGATGCCCGCGACTTCGACCGCGTTGTGCGGTTTTTTAACTATCCCAAGAGAACTCTTTAGTTTTTCGGGATCAAAAGTATCCTATATGTTGACCAGGGATATAAGCTACCACCATAGAAAATTTCATTTAAATCGGTCCAGTCGTATCGGAGATTAGCCGGTACAAACAGACAGACAAACAGAGAAATAAAAAAAATCAAAAAATTCTAAAGCCGTTCTATTTCACTTCTTATATCCCCCTGACTCGGGTTTTAGCATTTTTTTTCATTGTACAGAAATTTGACCTCTACAATTTTATTATGTATAGACATTAATAGTGATAGTATGAAAAGTAGGTATATATTAGTATTTTAGTATAACGTATATACTTGTTTCACATCTGGACACACAAAGTAAGTCGCATAATATACCAAATATTAAACTTAATTTCTTTATTCAAAAATACTTTTATTCTCTAATCTAATCACGGAATCAGGGTTACCCTTCGAGCGGGTGGTAGTGTCTGGCACGAGGTATTGACCGACGGCCAGGCCACAATACCCTGCACTCGAGTCACGGGTCACTTGGTTCAGGTGGAGCATTCTCAAACGTATATACTGGAGGTATTGGGGATTTTTAGACTTAATTTTTGCTACATATTTTTTATTTATTGCATGAATTCAGCACATTTAAACGATAAATTATAACACCACACGAAGTCACAAACTCACAACTAACAACAAAACTTATACACATACTCACACGAACGCGCACTACCACCGCATTGCATTACACGCACACTTCACAAACAAACCAAGACACACAAAGAGCCTAAAAATTAATAACCCAGACACAGAAAGGAAAAAACAACACACATGGCACTAGTTAAGATAATATATATATAGGTATAGACATAAGGCACACACTGCACATGCACTTCCTGACAACACCAGCATGTAACAGATACACTCTATATTAGTATAAGTTTAGTATTGAAATTAGAATAAATTAATATAATAAGTTATTCATAAGGTACACCACAACACACGTGATTGAACGAATGTCACACACAAAAACAAAAATTTCCAAGAAGCGTGTTTATATACTTAAAACTTTCTTGAAAATTAAGTTATAAAAAAGGGTACGGAACTCGAGTCCGTAGAATTATAAAAAAAAAAGAAAAAATTAGCAGACAGGCAGACGACCCAGCTGATGGAAAACGGTTATCATCGCGTATGGATATGTGCTACCGCTCTCTAAAAGGAGACTGGAATCTGGCCGCTAATTCCAGACCACAACTCAAAGTAGTTACGGCAGCATACTCTAAACCAGGGGTGGTAGCCATCCAGACAGACAAATATCCTACCACCATCTGGCTAAGGTTTGTTTTGTCGTCTCTTACGACAGGCCGCTTGTATAAATAAAGCGAAGGCGTTAACTAGTGTAGTATCGATTCATAAAACATACCTAATAATTATATGTATATTCATAAAATATTAAAAATCTGAAGAGTGGAATAATTTACTGAAGTCTGTTTTTCCTGACAATTACAATCTTGAAATATTCAAGTCACGAGTGAATAGGCATCTTCTAGGTAAGCGTGCTCCATCCTAGACTGCGTCATCACTCAATATCTGGTGAGACAGTGGTCAAACGCAAACCTATACGTCTATAAAAAATCTTATTATATTATTTATAACAATGAAAAAATGTGTAATTCATAATTGCATTCAGAATTTAATTATGAAAAATACATTTTTTAAAATTATTTTAACGACCCTTTATGTATTTACACCTATTTAGGTTTATACCTATTTACATAAAATTGAAAGAAAATAAGTAAATAAATAACAACATTGCATAATTATTTTTTTAATTAAATTACTTTTAAATTTGTCCACATGCTGTAGGACAATTTTTGTTTTCTAAAAATTGTGTAGTAAAGGGTAGTAGAGACGGTTGATGTTATCGCGCGATTTCGCCAGCATATCAACACAATGTGCCGGCACGCGCCCACCTCGCTCAACGTGACCCTCGCTTTTGTCTAATTCTACCATTGTTTTACAAGTAGCCCTGGATTTTGATAAGTAAAAAAATAGTAAAACTGGTTTTTATACATCAGTTTTTTGGGCTCTTGTTAAGATGGCAAACAGGTCCACCTAATGGAAAGCGGTTACCGTCGCCTACAGATGTTAGCAACATTTGGGGCGAAAACAACGTCTTGCCAATCTTTAGGATGCGATAAGAGGGATGGAATAACGAGGATGTTTTATTCACCACTACCTATTTACCTACTTGCAATCTTGACTGCATTTATTTCTTTACACTCACTGACTGCATATAACTTGTTCATGAAAAACAATATTATTTTGATATAATATAATGATATTTTCATATAAACGTATCACTGTTGCTTTGATTTGGCTTTGGCTCCTCATTTTTAGGAGAACGAAAAACATATCCGCCGCTCTTCTCCAAAGTGGCCCTACAGATCGCTTGTAAGGATCTGAGTTACATTATGATCTTTTCCTCTACTTGCAGCACGTGATCATTGTAACAATATACACATTATGTCAGAAGATTACCTAAATTATTTGTACCTTCCGGTGAGCTACTACAGCCATTTTGACATAAAAATTCTAAATTCATAAGCGCTCGAACCAGCTTTACGTTTATCTCTGATGAAAGTTTAAAAATAAATAAATATTTTAACGTAAATCAAATAATTCATGAAATCATAATTCTAACATAAACATAAGTGGAAACTAAACTAATTTAAAAAATAAAATGAAATACTAAAAGTATACTAATTTATAAATAATATAAGTGATTAAAAAGTATGCAACAAATCGCTGCCAGAAGGGAGCGTGCACAGAAGGCTGGCTGCATTGCATGCTGTATGGAAATGCTACTCGCGAGGCGAAATGTGAGCCAACCTTCTAATCACGGGTGGTATCAAAAAGTTTCTTGCAAAATAATTAAAATTTGATATTTTTGAAAATATAAAATCTTACTTTAATGAGTACAAAGGTTGCAACAGACGTGAGCGTGTGTCTGATACGCCCTTTATAGGCATTTCATAGTAAATGCTAAAACATTGTCCGCGATGACATTATTGTGTACCTGCGGTTCTATGAGAAGCGTCTTGATATTTTAAATGTAAGCATGCATGTTCATAATTAATTTGCATAAAACATAATGTATATGACAAGCTGTTTAACCTATAGAAGGAGATGTCATTGAAATAAACAGATAGTAAACGAAACTTTAAATATATCCATTGTATATCATTATATTTGTTTTATTTGCATCTGCGGATAATATAATACCGCATTTTTTTTAATTTAAGCTTCTTCATCTACGTTCATAGTTTTACTTCCTGAATGAAGTAAAACCGCATATGTAACGTTGAAATGGGTATTTATTTCTTCTTACTAGCTTAAGTTTCCATGTCGCTAAATTGGGGAATTATGGGTTGCACTTACAATGTATATATCCCCTATTTCACCGTTTTTGAAATTTATTTTTGAAATAACTGTAGCTTATGTCCTTCCACAGAATACAACCTGTCTGCTTGCCAAATTTCTTTAAGTAACAAACGAACAGTTTTTTGGTATTTATACATTTTCTTGTTTTAATGAAATATTTATTTACTGTAGATCCAACGTCTCTGCCTAACCCTATGTGTAACAAGCTTGATAATATTATGTATGTATTTATTCTTGCATAAATATGTTTTTATTCATAAATAAATCGGCAGACATACACATTGTATATTCCCAAATTAAGCAAGTTACGCTTGTGTTATGGGTGATATACAATAGACTACCCTAGAGCCGATCCCAGACACCCAGACCATAGTAAATAACGGAAAATTCGTTTTCGAAATTTACTATGCCAGGAATCAAACCCGGAGGCTCTGCGATGCAGTAAAATGGTGGCAAAGACCCAAACCACAGAGGCCGTCAAATAAATGTAGTTAGGTATTCTTAATTCTTAAGACTATTTCATTCAATACATTTTACCTTTTAATGATATACATTCTATCAAATGAGCAGTTATTTATTTGGTTATTGTATTATTAAGTAATAATAAGTTTTTTGAACTTGTAACAACACGCACATATTTAGGTCAGAAAAACTACATAAACAATGCATGTTTCCCGGCCAGGATTCGAGCTCACTTTGCTGGAAAAGGACGCGGCTATGTGAGCCAATAAGCTAAAACTTATTCTATGATAAATTGGCTACAATTAAACCGCACAAATTCATGTATTAATCAATCAATATATACATTTGAACAGTTTGCAGTGTACACGATTATTCCCGCCCACGCCTGCCTTACCACTATATTCTCACAGCGTTACTCATCAGTTGCAAAACTCTATTATCCGTGTTTGTTAATGAGCTTATTAAAACTTTTGTTTTAGTGTTTGTTTGTTTGATTTTTTGTAGAGATTAAAACGGATTAATGTATACATTTGCTTATTATTGTTTTTCATCATTTTGTTTTTTAGAACCTGTCTATCAAAAGAACAAATGAAAAATCTTCCCTTACAGGTAATATGCCTAATTATAATCTACAAAAATATACGTCAGTCACTTCAAATTTAAAACTACTATATTATATTTGGATGGAACTTCACAGGACGGTATTGTCAAAAATATAATTATGTCGCTACACAATGATATTGTTACGAGTTGCAGGACTCGAATTAAAATGCCGTTGGAATTATTTATAGAATTTATTAGAACTATACTAACATGAATAACACAGGTACAAATATAACTGTACACAACCAATCCAAACGAAATGCACGATTCAATCACACGCGCAAAGTCCGTCACTAACATCTTGCTTCGCTTGTGGCTATCGCTAGACTGCCGATCTCTCCATTGGGCCATTGCTTTATACTGCACCGTTACAATATGGCTGCCCGACTGCGTAGTCCGAATTTCTTAGAATCGGTTCGACACATCTGGCTAATGACTGCCATAAAAGATTACAATACACAATGGGCTGTTTCCTTTGGATGTTTGTATTGATTTGTAATTAAAATTTTAAACACAAAGTAAACAAAAGAAGTCCTAATGCTGAAAGGTAATAAAGTGTGCTTTTATGTTATGCAGGTGTGAATCTACTTTTGTCGGCGTGTAGGTCGTAATAATATGAAACTGTGAAAAATAAAGATAAGGGTCATGCATGTATGTAAATGAGCGTTAAACATATTTTTTTTAAATTACATATGTTTGTGGTGGTGGGGTATCGATGATCAGATTTGGAAAAGTCACTATGATGTTCATTAATAAAAAAAAATTAAGATATATGCTTCTAAGTCGTAACGATAGCCTTCTAAAATCTATTGAGTAGGTACTTTTATAAGTACTTGTGGTCGCCCGTGCTTGAAATTCGATTATAATAATTAATGTCAAAGGCTATACTTCTATAATCACAGATTTCGCCAAGGTTACATTGTTAATTTGACTTCAACAATAAACAAAATAGTATATATGCATGTGTGTGTCAAATACATGGTAGTGTGTGTAATGTATTTTTATTGACTTAATATTTTTATTATGCATAATTAAAAAAAAATTAGCATTTATCGCTTCTTCTCTATATAAACTATAAGTGTGCGAAATTTCATACTCCTCCGTCCGCGCAATTTTCGTAAAAAGAGGTACAAAGTTTTTGCTCAACGTATTAATATCTATATATGAAGTATTTTGGATTAAATGATTTTAACTACTGGGCTCGGGCCCCCCACCACGATTGTCCAAGTCGGCTTGGCAGGTTTGACACATTGGGTTATATCGATGTGCAGGTTTCATCATGATGTTTTTCTTCATCGTTGTTAGCACGCGATAATTGTAACAATATGCACGTTAGGTCAGCATACTGCCTTAGTAGTGCATGCGTTCTAGCCAGGATTCGAACCCACGCTCTTTGAGGTTGGAACGCGTGCGCTAGCCATTACGCTAGCACAACATCTAGCTGGTGATAGAATTGAATGATGATTATTATGATTTTGTATGCGAATGACAAAATTTTTGATGTTTTTCACTTCATTCATTGTAAGTAAACTTACTCGCAGTTGTCTTACTTTTCAGTATCTCAACAATTTTTATTTCGTTACTCACGAAAAAACCAAAAAGTTAAGTAAAAAAATCTTGCAATCTCTTCACTATGAGATTATAATAATATTTTAATTAATTTATTTTTATACATTATATTATATTTAAATAATATATACGTTTGATTTGTATATATGTCTTATTTCGTCAACCACAGGGGTCGCGACCCCTGGTTGTGAAACGATGATCTAATCAAACTCAAATAATATACACTAACTTAAATCGAACAGCCAACGATAGACTTGTTAGTAATATTTGAATTTATGTGAGTCTATACAATCAATATTGTCTGGGCGCGTGAGGAATTCAGCATGATGAGTTACGGCTTAGATTGTAGGGCAAGGGAGATGTTTGCCATGCATATCGATTTACGTCTCAATGATTATATTAAAATGATTATACAAAGCTCAATGAATAATAAGTAGTGAAACGAAATTTATATATGACACGATACATTATTAAACAGGTATTAAGTCTCTTTTCGCGCCTGTCTATCTGTCTGTCTATATATCCACTAACTCCTAAACCACGCGACGGATTTTTAAGCGGTTTTAATCATCAGATAAATAATTTTTCAAGTAAGGTTTATATATATACTAGCTTTTGCCGCGGTTATAAAATATCGCAGTATATAAATCCTGATTAAGTTTTTATGTAAGCAAAATAGAGCTACTTAGTAAGGTTTGACCCGCGGCATGTCTGCGGGGAAAGCTCTAGTGCCTAATTAATAGATCCTTATTTTTATTAATATTGTTACAATTTGGGCCACCTGCATATTTGTAAACAATGCACATTTATTACCCGCCGGCGTTTGAGCTAATAACATTGTAGTTCTTTTATGATTGTCTTCTTTTGTTTACTTATTTATTGGTTATTGCGAAGAGGAGCCTATTGTACTCGTTTATGGCTGTTTGCAGGCATAATTAGGCAGGTGTGCAGATTACGATTTCTAGAAATTCGAACTACGCGGGCGGGCAGCCATATTGTATCGGTGCAGTATATAGCAATGGCCCAATGGGGAGACAGACAGTTAAGCGATAACCATTAGCGTGACAAGACGTGTGTACATTCGATAATTTATATAGTGATGGGCTTTGCGCGTGTTATTCAATCACGCATTACGTTTGGACCGATTGTGTTCAGTTATATTTGTACCTGTGTTATACGTGTTTGTATAGTTCTAATAAATTCTATAGTAATTCCAACGACATTTTAATTCGAGTCCTGTAACTCGTAACAATATGTTAAAACTCGTTCGTACGTAGTTCGTTTCCCTAATAATGACGATGACTGATTATTACGAGCTTTTATTGTCAGAACCGAATATAAAGTATTGGACATTGACAAATATAGTCAATATCCAAACATTCGATTCGCCCTCTATACCACAACTCCCATTTTCGTAGCCAACTTATTGTGAGCAAAATAGAAGGATAATTGATTAATGCCTTGTTTTATTTCGATAGGTAAAATGGCAAACAGTCAAGATAGCGTAGTTTAAGTTTTCACGTCAAATGTCTTTGGTAGAGGGTGAACCGAACGTTTTGATATTGGCAACTCTATATTTTATTTTCGCATATGACAATTATTATATGAATGAAAACTGGCTACAATTCATCGCTACCACGCCTAGCTTTAAGCACCCGTCCTTAATACAATCCCATACAATACTGTTGAATTATTTTCTCAACTCCTAATATACCAAGTAAAGAGTGGGCGCAACTTTATTATGTGACATAGACACTGCATTCATCCTAATTACTGCTATTTGTGGGCTTCCTAGTATTTTATTTCATCGCTATGAAGTGTAATTTGTATTTCTAATATATGGTAAATATAATCTTCTTGATTTTATGTAAATAAAAAGCTTGCATGACTACTAAGTAATAATTTAAAATTTAACATTATTATCGAAGAACATAATGCGGTTAATTGCGAATTGACACATAGTGGAGGGTTCGGTAGAGGTAAAAACTTCAACACTAGATAGCTCTGTGGTTTTGTCATTTGGTTACGCAACTCTAGAAAGCATTAAATAGAATATACGCCATATCTCAGAAATTCCTCAAGGGATCGTGATTAAATCAAATTTTGTATTTTTGAAGTTACAACAACAACCTTGATTTTTTCAGAATTTTCCGTTTAACTGATTAAAGGTTAAGAAATTTAATTCTATTTGTAATTTTTGTAACTTTTTTGTTTGTTTATTGTAGGAGTTCAGCAGACAGGCACACGGCCCACTAGATGGAAAGCGGGTACCATCGCCTATGGACATTTGCAACATCAAAGGTGCTACAAATGCGCTGCTGCTCTCTTAAGGGAGACTGGAACCTGGTCACTAATGCCGGAACACAACTCAAGGTTGTTATGGCGACATAATTTAGACCAGGGGTGGTAGCCATCCAGTCGGGCAAATGCCCTACCACCTGGCTGTGGGTTGTTTTGTCGCCTCTTACGACAGGCCGCCCGGCCGCAGGAAATTGTATTCTTTCTCAGTATCTGCACGGATAAAAATATGATGCTCCTTAACGTTTATTTTATCATGAATACTTTGATACGTGAACACTAATGTTTAAGTAATAAATTATCTTTGTCTTTAAAGATCTTTTAGATTTCTACACTTCTGCCTCATTTTAATCGCACTTCTACCTCAGTTAAACGTGTATGTCGATCACCACAATTTTTTAGTGTTTTACCTATGCAACTGAATGGAATAGTATTATGTCCAAAATATACATACATCTACTAAATTCCATCCCTAAAACTTTATAAGACTGTAGTATTTTTTGAGAAAAAATAACAGTGATGTAGGTAGACTATACAGACTGTCGTTCGTTTTTACTCAAACAGCTACAGAACCCTAAGAAGCGTGTTCTACACATAGATTAAAGGTGGATAATACTCAATCCAGAAATAGATTGTAGACGTACTGTCGAAAGGACAGTCCTCTCAACGTGACCGCTTTAATTTAAAAGCTGTGTCGAGTAACCACCCTAACTTTTACGAAACTATTTTCGTTATGGTTCGGCTACAAAAACTACTTCGCTGCTGTCAATCCGCAAAGTTTGGCTTTTAAACAGGGCTATGTAAAATTCAAAGCTCAAATGAGATATTTTTCAATGTGAACTACTATCTTTGAATAGCGAATCCTTATGAAATCGTCATGTCCGTATGCCCGTTTGTTTCTCTGTATGTGTCATAGGTATTTTTAAAACTACTGAGTATTTACGGTAAAACCCGGATACTTACCTCATTGGTATACTTGCCCCGGGTTTTGAAAACACTATGTTAGAGACATTGGTGCTCTTTGCGAATAGTTGGGCATTTACTACGGACACGGCATCCTTCTCTGTAAGATAATAGAAGGCGAAGTGGAAGGTAGAAGAGGGAAGTGAAGACCTAGGAGGGTGGGTGTCTATCGACTAAATAAAAGAAAGGATTGGTTTCGTGTCGTATAAAGAAGTGAAACAGCTGGCCGAGAATATAGAGCATTGAAGGAGCCTCTTTCAACCAACGAGAGTTAAACTCTTAATTATAATGATGGTGATGTTGAAACCCGTCATTGATAATGGAGTAGTTACCAAATTTTTAAAAGCTGATTTTTAAGTGAAAACTACATTAGGCCGACGCACACGTCTGAATCGTCTTACGCGTGGAAGGTTAGTGTTCATACCAAATCCACGCGTGTCTAAGACCTTTTTCGAGCGTGTTGTAGCAAATACGTCTACCGTCATACGCTTCCACCATTCTAGGAAAACCCGGGATCGCTAGATTGGCGTCGCGTACGTAGCGTTGCATCACATGACATGGATGTAATGTAGCTCTAAACAATTAGGCACTATATAAACTATATGAGTTCTGACGTGCCCAGAGCGTACGTGGCCGACGTGTACCTAATGTACATAGTTCTAGCGTTAATATAAGTATGTTTTTCTCCCTGCCTGGACGCTATTATGCGTACTGAAGCAGAAGTCTTAATATTTTCTCACTGTAAGTTTATACTGCATTAATTTCTGTCGGACACACGTGTCTCAGACGCGCCCTTGAAAAGTGACTGTCTATTTTAAAACCCTTCGAAGCGTCTTTTGCGTTAAAGACGAGGGTATATGATAATTAAAGTTAAAATTTATGGGTTAAGTTATATATTTTTACGGTTCTTATGAAGGGTTAATTTACATTGTTCAGTTCTAAGATTATACAGTATATTTGAAGTAGTATATTTGTGTGCCCTATATAATTCGAGATTAGAAATATATATATGCATAATATAAGCTACATGGCGGTATTTCTCAAAAACAAATTCTACGAAAATTGGCTCATTTAAACTTAATTTTTCAATGGTACATGAATTTGAATTAAAATTCAGTCACTAAAAATAAACATTATTAAAATACAATATAAACTTTAAAATAAATTACAAATTAAGTAAGCTATATTGAAAACTAGAAATAAATAAAAAGTAAATAAATAATTGTAACAATATTTTTTTCGTCATCTCTGCTGATTGGAATAGTTATCAGTTTTCAAAAATAAACATTAGCTAGTACTTATTTATTTGTATGTCAGTTAATACCGTTAAGAGAGCCACCAGAAATTACTGTTATTATTGTGATGTTTATACTTAGAAGGTTTATGATATTTTTATTATGATGATACGTCATTCGATGATTAAATCGAGGACTATTGTATTTCGAATATTATAATGGCGATAAGAAAGGGTTGTTCACTGTTGGAAATTTATCAATGTTTAGCATACCTATAAACAAAGTTGACATAGAAAATAATTACTGACCTAATTATTAAACCAAATACAAAGACGACAATATCTCGACTATGTAAAAAAAATCCAAAGTAACATTTAAACTCGATACATTCATGAATATAACGTTACATGTCTCACGTTGAACAATTTCGCTATATCCTGTCGAACATCTGTTACGATGTCGCCGAGGAAAAGAAAAAATGAAACGTTTAATTATAGCTCTCGGTGTGTAAAAAAAAACTTTTAAGAGTAACTGTCGTCATTGGTAGTTTTTGTGTTGGATAAGTCTACTTTAGATCTGAGGGATTATTTGAACAAATTATTGTTGCATTGTTCTTTTTGTTTTTAGGCCTGTATTTTATAGAAATTCTTTGACAAGAATTGTGAAATAAATAAACAAGTCCATTCGGAAAATGAATTTGCATTTGTTCGTTACTTTTTTCAGACTTGGGAATGAACTGATTATCATCAAATTTAGCACATATGGACAGTTAAATATCAAGACCTTGTAACAAAATATACTAAAATTTCAGAGTAATCACAAATATACGTTTTAACTTAGATATAAGTGCAAATATTGGCAAAACAGAAATATAATTCTGTTGATTACAAATATTAATACGAGTGAGAGACCTGTTTATAAGACTTACTTTACTCTCAGATACGTCACTCTCAGATATCTTTCTTTAACTCAGATAAAATATTTATGTGAAGAAACAGTTAAAATATACTTAATCAAAAAATGTTCGCAGAGGTCTTAGTAGCTAACCTTCCATAATGTACCTACTTTTAATAACAGGGACGAAAATAGTATATTTACTTGTTATATTTATTATTATAAAAAAGTACATTATTTATTTATTTAAGTTTATGGCTAGGCAGCTCGGCCTTTAAGCCAGATCTTAGATTACAATATAGTTTATTTATTTTTTTAAGCCTATGTGTAGCACAGCTGAACTGTACGTTATCAGCTGGTGCCATACAACGGAGTTCTTGTGACAACTCAAAAGGCCACATTTGACTATAAAGTTCACATTTCTCACAAAACACAACTACTACTCAAAAACTATCAATATACTACAATTATTGTTCATTTTAGAGTAATTTTACATATTTTTAGAAAATAAAATTGCATAGCACAACATCTCCTTGCAGTTCCCGCCAAAAACTCCTGAAAAAGTAGATAATTTAAATGAGACACAGATTAATATCAAATGATTATAAAACCTACATGCTTAACTTTTCATTATCTCAGCTGAAAGGTTCACAGAATCCGCTACTAAAATTTTCCACGCCGCCTAGCGGTGAGTAGCATTGCATGTATCATCTCACCCCATCCCTTTCAACACACCCACGCACCCCTACACATGAGTAAGATAGCAATATATTTATCTTCACTCCCCGATTTTCCCCGGGTGAAAACGGACAACCCTTTAGCTGTCTCTGATTTCAGTACACATATGGGTTGATTAGAGAGAGACAGCGATATTATGGCTGTAGTGGACATAAGTGACCACAGTTTTTTTCGTGATTGTCCAGCCTACATACATTTGTTTAGTCAAGAGTAAAGCTAGTATTGTAAGGCAGAGGATAGAAGATCGTAACGTTTATAACTTGTTTTTTTCTACCTTAAGTTTAGGGTGTATATATTCAAATGATTATAAATATTTGAATTTGAAACAGATTTTAATTCGTATAAATATACAACAACAATACCCAACAACAGACGGCCAACTAATTAAACCCGTCTAAAAAGAGTAATAAGCTATTTATTTGTTATAAATGTTACTTTCATAAAACATAAAAAATCCCTTTTTGAGATAAACAATTTAATTTGTCCAAATATGACAAACATTGTTTTTAAATTTAGAACACTAAAATTTAAAATGCATTCTCCATGGCTATTAAAAATATATAAAATAAAACATAATCAACAAAAACAAATTAAATCAACAAATAATAAATCAATAGAAGGAACGCGAAATTTGAAATTTCAATAATCGAACACGCCATCCCGCCAAGTTCTCGCCTCAGTTGGGAAACAATTATGAAAAAGTTCGTTTTCGACGCCCGTTCTCGCGCCAGTTAAGTCTCGACTGACACTCATAAAACTTATTAAAGTCAAGGACCGACCGAGATAAGTTCTTCGCGGCGTCTTAAGTAAAATAACGCCGAGGAAAAAATGTGCGCCGGAAAGTTGGAGAGTGAACATCCCGAGCTTGCCGTTTACGTGTTGCGCTTTTACAACGCTTACTTCATCGGAGCCCGCATTTTTCTGTTTACGAGTTCTCCTCGGATTTGTTTAATGCTTTTTAAAGCGGTGCAAATGCGATTTATGCTATTTGCTTCTTGCATACATAATGTTTTAAATACTTCTTTCTACGGCTGTAAAGGAAATTGGCAAAACAAAACTACGTGTTATATATGTGTGTCTCTCTGATGGTTTGTCTTTTTATACTATCAAATTTGTTTTACTTTTTGATTATTGCGTGGTGTAAATTAAATTTCAAAATACTAAACAATATTAGAGGTCTATATATATCATTGAAGAATGGAAAAAATAAATGTTTTTAAATATTAGCTTTCATGTCCAGATTAAAGGAAACGTAGTTTCATTTTCATAATACTACGCGCTACGATAGTTTGACTTGCCACGCTACATGCACGAAGCGTAGCAAGTGGCTACGAGCTCTACATGTTTTCATTCTCAATATACAGAACCACGTTACAATGTTCGTCATAAAAATGTATAAAAAAAGAGAACAGTTTTATAAAAAAAATATTAAATTTTATTGCCATTAATAAAAAATACACTATGTTAAAAGTTATAAATTTGAGTACCACAAAGTTGTACAAAACATTACTTTGTTTTAGAGTGTTCAAAACTGAGTCAGCCTTTTAATTTTTAAGCTCCCTGAAAACAGCGACTGACCGCGCTTAGGTCCATCCAATTAAAAATTCCATCTCCTAATCGAGTCATGAAATATGCAAGCAAATATTATCCCTTTTCTTTTGTACTCGGGCTGCATTTTCGCCCCACCCGCGCACGCACACCGACGCACGGCACTTGTGATTTATGGCCGTCTCTTTCTGTCGTACGGCGTATGTGACACCACACGCGTGTTACGATCTCTGTCGATCAGCCGAGGTAGCGACCGCGAGTAACCCCTGGCCACTTCGTATGGACTCGCACGCGCCGTTGTCGGCCGGTGGAGCGAGATGGGGCGAGGCGGCGCGACTTGTGGACATGGAGGCCGCGGAGCCCTCGCGCGAAGGGACACGGGGCAGACGCTCTCGGACATCGGGCGAGAGCGGGCGGACAGCCGTGCACCTGCCTCGCACCGCTCACCACGCGACGTACTCGAACGCGAAAACCTAACACAACTATCGTAAACAATACTAACTAAAATATTTCTAATAAACAAAAATAAATATGTATATATATTGTAATTAAATTAGTTTATTATTTACGGACAGTGACTGAAAGTGAAGTTTGGACAATATTAATAATTTTAGTGTAACCAAATCGTAGGATCGCCACTAGGTGCGGACAGATTAGATAGGGCACTGAGACGCTCATTCAAGTGTTGATAAGAACCTCTTTATGGCCAGGCGATTTTGGTGAGCAAACATTCAGCTTACGTGTGCACTGAAAGAAAACAACATGAAGAGAAAAAAGTAAATTTTAAAACTTGACAGTGACTATGAAGTTGCGAAGATGACTAAAATTTTATTAGAGGTTTCCCGTCGGACTTGTGAATGGGAATTTGTGATAAGAACTCTATCAGGACCGCTAAAGAAATAGGACGATAAGCCGCTAGACCGCCGGCGGAACGTGTGAAGTGGTCTAACGAACTGATAGCAAGATATTATAAAACATTATTCCAAGTATCAAAGAAGTTGTTGAAGATCTAAAAATAGGTGACCAAATCAAGATGAGAATCAAAATGCCAGCTGTACGCATCGCGCAAGGTACGATAACGATAACTGTTATTTTCGTACATAAATAAATATATTTTTATACAGATTAAAGTAATGTTGCAACCGTCAATCACGATAAGATCTAAATTGTAAATAAGTTTTTTTTTAATCTGCCGACAAACACATTGCATATTTGCATGCTAACAAAACATTTTTATGCATAACATACCAAACAACAAATAACGGACCGATACCGTTGACATCCAGACCAGAGTAAATAACTAAAATTTTTATGATTTATCTTAACGGGAATAGAACTCGAGATCCCTGATTTACAATTAGCCGACTCAGACTATTAGACTATTAAGGATGTAAATTATATTTCTTCGATAATATTTACTTTAACTTTTACTTTTAAATTCTTAAATATAAAAATTACTCTGGAAAACATTTAACATCAATATTTCAATTAAAAGTTAAAAAATACCTTAATAAGCCTTTGAATATCCTGTTTTTATATTTTAAAAGTTAACTGTAGGATAATAATTATGTTTACTACGCTATAGAATTTAAAGTAATATTTTGGTTACTTTTTTAATTCGCTTTAGCATTAAAATAAACGCAAGATGATTACCTATATACTCTTTTCGATTCACTTTGTAAGAACACGTAAAATTTCATAGACAGTATTATACCTTGCAAACAGATCACTGTACCGTGTAGGAACAAACATAGTGTCTCCATTCTTAATACTTGCACCGTGCCCGTCTGTTCATTCTGTTCTGGCTATTCATCCGGCAACGAGCTACTTAATACGCTGTCACTGTCAACATTTGCACAAGATTGTGGTCATCTGCATGTCCGAGATTGAAAAGGCCCATTGAGTAGCCAGTCTCAAATATTTATAACTTCAGTCTTGGACTTGTTTTCTTAGCGTTCTATATTTTAAAAAAAATCAGTTCTTAAACAGAACTAAGTACTATTTTATAGAGATACGTTTTTTTTATTTCATTACAATTAAATATTTCGTATGTATTTGATGTGTCGGGCTATGTTTCAGCGCAGCAAAATACTGAGTGCCAACCTCATTTCGCAAATTGCGGCACACATATATTTTTAATAGAAATATTTTTTCTTTAATTCTTTCACATTTATTTAATATTTAATTCAATCTATTGCAATCTTAAATATGCATTTTTAAAATTTTAAACATTTATTTTTGAAGATAGAACATTTTTAATAAAATATAATATTAGATTTTATTCATTTTAAATTTAAATTGTTCCATTTTTAAAAATTAAATGTAAGCAAAGTTCATTTTCATCAACAAGTTATTAAAATGAACTTTATAATAAATTTATATATTTATTACAAAGTTCATTTTAATAATTTGTTCCATTAAAATCAAAGAAAAATAAAATCTTGAGTTTTTTTAAATATTACCTAAACATTATCACGAATTCCGATGATTGTGATTATAAATAGATTTAATGAGCGTAGGTGTCTGCTCTAGGATACAGATTAACAAACCTACTTTATTATTATTTACTGTGTTGATATCTATTGTTTTTGATCATATTTGAGATAATTAATACGCAAGTTTTTGTTATGAAGCTACTATATCTGTATTGTTTCGTGATCCGTTCTTATATCTTACCGACCGTTCATTTGCCTTATCGGTTAAAATTTGATATAAGCCCCATACGGGTATTGTCAAAATTCAACCGACGATAAGGCAAATTGAATGAATAGTAAGACATAGGAACCGGCCATCAGTCAATCCGGTCTGAATTGCGTCGCATCGACAAATATGAACGAATCGACCAAACGAAAAACACTCAAAAAGTCTTGAAAAAACTTAGATTTTGATAGTTAAAAGTATCTTATCGCTTATAACGGTACACAATTTGGTGGTAAAAATGTCATAAAAATAATCAATATTTTTTGAATAAGTGAATCATTTTGTAAACACGAATTGAGTGATTGGTTAAAAAATCATAATTGAAAAACTAAAATTCGACCTAACCTTTACTTAATCGCTTATAAAAAAGTTCTAATTAAGTGGCTTCAGATGTCTTTATATAATCATTACAAGAAAATTAAATAAAACTCGACATAAAATAAGCGTAGAAAACAAGAGATAAGACAGGCTAGTCACGTTTATAACACTAATAAAATGGTCAACAATGAGGCATTATGCATTAAATTCTTATCTGATGGGTATGAAAAACTGTTTAATATAAACATAATGAAATATGCTAATACTAAGTTAAATATTATTTTCGTACAAAAATTAAAAATAATCCGCTAATGTCCATGAAATTACAATGTCCATGAAGCTAAAAATGACCGTTCCATTGTGTTGTTAAGCTATAAAGTAAAAAAAACCAACAAAAACTCAAATTTATTAAAGTATTTAAAATGCAAATAGTTATAATCTTCATACACGCTCTAAAGTTGTTTGTATTTTCTAGATTCAAAGATTTAATTATAATTCGAATTCATATATTAAATTATCGTGACTCCTAAAAAAGACAGATTGAATTGAATAAGTTTTTAAATCAAAATCGCTGTATTAAACTCATGTAATACGTAACTATGTCGTATGTCATCATGTAACATATTATATGTGTTATTTATCAATTTCATTTAACAATAATGTACACATTTGCTATAATACTCCACGAACTCCTTAAAGGATTGGAATGTGATTTACGCAATGAAATTAAGAATGGTGATACATGTTACAAAAAAAAATACCTCAGTGTATTACTTTTAAAATATCATGAAAAAATACTTTTAATTACTGTATAAACAATAATAAATAAATAAACGACAGACAAACAGACATATTGTATTTCCACAAATTAAGCAAGTTACGCTTGTGTTACGGGTACAACGGACTACTCTGGGGCCGATCCCAAACGAACAGAATTCGTATTCGTTTACCATACCAGGATCGAACCCGGAGCCTCTGCGTTGCAGTGAGGTCGGCCGGCAAAGGCTTAGCCCGCTCAACCACAGAGGCCGTCCTGTTACATAATCACTAGCTCCTGCCCGCGACTTTGTCCGCGTGGAATAGTTAAAAAATACCCCCGATTTTGAAACATTCTTCATTGGTGCTCCGCTCCTATTGGTCTTAGCGTGATGATATGTAGCCTATAGCCTTCCTCGATAAATAGGCTATCTAACACTGAAAGAATTTTTCAAATCAGACCAGTAGTTCTTGAGATTAGCGCGTTCAAGCAAACAAACTCTTCAGCTTTATATATTAGTATAGGATAGATTGTGCTATTAATTAGACTTTATTTACTTGTACATATATATATGTTGTTATAAGTATGTACGCTCTTACAAAATCTATGAGGCTGCAATGTTTACTAAGATGATAATTTAACTACTTACACCTCAGTAGATTGAATTGTCCGCTCCCCTATTATAGGCATAATAAAGCCGTAAATTAAAACTCCTTTTTCAATCCCCAAAAATTTTCATTAAAATCCCTTGACGCGTTTCAAGGCGTATTGTGGCAAATTTTTAGACAGACAGTGATAAAAAATCGGAAAACTGTTATTTATATAATACTTTAACAATACTCATTGATACTTACATCTTAGTCTTCCGTGATCACGGCCACTGAAAAGTGGCCGAAACGTCGGAATAATAAAAATCAAATATATTATTTATGCTAAGTTATTATAATATAAATATTAAATAGTAGTATTCATGTAGTTCGTTTTGTTTTCGCTGAAATGTTTGCCAAATTTCTATAGGACCCTAAAAAGAAGATTGTCTTTAATTATTACATACAGACCACTTAAAACTAGAACGTAACATTTTAAGAGAGCTCCTAAATAGCCTTATTCCCAGTAAGCATGGTGGGATAATAACAATCGGCAGATAAACTTGTGATTATGAATTCAAGGGAAAAATCTGATGCCGATCACAGACACTCGGACCATAGTAAATAACGGAAAGATCGTTCACAAAAAATACTATGCGAAAAATCGAATCCAGGATCTCCGTGTTTCAGAGTTGATTGTGCAAGCAGATCACTTAACTACACAAGCCGTCAAAGGCCCTAGTTTATTTATCAAATGTTGACCATCTATTGCAATTAGAAACTGTTTTAAACGCACAATAGTGATCTGGCCCTGTTCTTGCGAACACGTTCTCACTGGCCGACAGTTATTTAAATTAATTACCCGAATTACAATCAAAAGTGTAAGCATCAGAACATTTCTTCTCATGCTTTACTTAAAAACAATAGAATGACCACTTTTGGACTTTTGAGTGCTTGAAAATATGTAGAATCACCGCTATTTCTTAAACTTCCTGACCCCTTAATGTCATTGTAATTATTAATTGTAACTTTATTACAATGATTTAAGTGTTAATTCTATATTTCGCTGTATTATTATTTATTTAGGTTTATGGACTGGCAGCTAGGCCTTTAAGCCAGATCTTAGATTACAATGTAGTTTCTTCATTTTCTTTAAGGCAAAATGAAGAAACTACATTATACACACAAGCATGTGTAGCACAGCTGAACTGTAGGTTATCAGCTGGTGCCATTCAACGGAGTTCTTGTGACAACTCAAAAGGCCACATTCGACTATACAGTTCACATTTCTCACAAAACACATAATTACTACCCAAAAACTATGAACATCCTACAACTATTGTTCATTTTAGAGTAATAAAACTGCACAGCACAACACCTTTCAGTTCCCGCCAAAAACTCCTATTTCGCTGTAATTATCAGAGATCTAAAAGGCCTGGCCTAGTTTAGCTTCAATAAAAGCCTTGAAATCTAGATCCAAAGAAGTACTACCAGCGCAATAGCCTCAGTCAGGGCCGGAGCTTAATAAACCGAAACCTTTAGGATCATCGTAAGTATGTTCGCTTTTCTAAACTCTGGCGTAAGGTGTTGTGATGAAATAGCGGGTTAGTTTAGTTCTTAGGTCCGAACGTATTAACGGGAGTCCAACACTTCCTGCTACTTTTTAGTGGTAAGGATATTCATGGCTAATTACACCTGAAAAAAACTCTTTCCAACTCCTTTTTTACTTGCGTTCACATTTTTGGTCTATCCCAAATAGATATATATTAGTGTTTGTCTCTTCTACTAGATTTTCACCTTCTTCTTTCTATCTCATAATTGTTATTCATTCATTATTGTCTTTAAGCAGTGTATCAATACAGTTATCCGCGTTAATGTTTCTCACTTTAGTGATTATATTAAAAAAGTTAACGTGTTTAGTACCCAAACAGATTTATGTAGAAAACTGAAATAATTTTGTACTGATGAAAATGGTTGCAAAAAGTTGTTCTCCAATATTTTTGGACCCTATAATGAAAATATGTCAATTCATAGTTACTGTAAAACACCGGCTGAATTGAAATGAATTTTATGATTTTTCATGAAGTGTGATTGGAACTTGTTAAGACAGGAAAAGGCGTTTTACGATTCCTTAACGTAATGGCAAAACTGGTGTACGTTAGTTTCCGAAATTACCCTTTACAATTAAGTACATGTAGTGTACAATAGAAGTGTATGTAGTGACTCGATTAGCCGATTTGTTAGTTCTCGCCCATTATATTAAATATTTTCACACTTAGCATGTTTTGTAAAGTCTCCACGTGACGATTTAGTGAATTAAGTTTATACGATTTACGGCATTTCACTCTTAAAAATCATCGTTGGGTGTTTTGTATTCGTGACTGCAGAGTGCTCCACCAACAATAGCACAACTCTTAAATGATAGATGGTCTTATTCATATTGAGTTAGAGTAAGTTTGTAGGCTTCTTTAATAAACCTCTAAACTTACTCTAACTCAATATGAATGAGACCTATAGATTGTGGTATTAACATAATTACCTAATTGTAGTCTATTAGTACAGGTAGTACTGTACCAATAAGAAGTTAGTTGGTACTGATATTTATAACATTGTGCTATGCCATTTTTTGTTCCATGGCTATTTAACTTGATAATGCCGGTACTGACATTCTTGTGCGTGTGCGACGACGTCGCACGCGCACGTTTTCTTCTCAAAAACTAGTGTTATCGCACACATGGGCAATTAGTCCAAGTTGACCGGAGGCGACGGTCCGCCGTGATTGGTCGTTGGCTCTATGACGTCACCGACGTCTGCGGCCGTCGCACCCGATTGGCTGACACGCGTCATTTCGTCGATGACACGTTTGTTCTTATTTTGAACTCAAGACGTCGTGTCGGTCCCCGGTTTTTGTGTTGCTTCACAAAAGGGACCCCTACTTTGTACTTCGTACATGAAACAAGATGCCTATATGTTTCTATAGGTTGGTGGTATAGGTACATTTGTACTGTAATTAGCAGTCACCATTATTTTTTATACTTAATAATAGTCTGCGTTTTGTGAAATCAAAACAACGACATAACCTACTTATTTACGTACTAAAAAAATTCGAACTAATTAGCTACAAAATAAATTACTGGCTTAACATTAATAGTTAGTATTAATAGATAATATTAGTGTAGGCAATAATAATATTACCTACACAAATCTAATACTGGTATGTTTAGACTTCTCCATTTTGGGGAATAGCGGCCACGCCTTACCAAAGCAGTCTAGTTTCATATACCTAGCGATACTGTAGGTGTACATACTTCTTCACAATTTTTCTTTAACCGTCAATATAAAATAATGTGTTCAATATTCGCTCATTTGACCCGAAAAAGTGCCTAGGCGATACATAGTTTCTGCTAGTATGAACCCAGATCAATAGAATGCTGCGAAGGTGCCTAAGCTACTAACCTGTATACAATGGTGAGTTAAATTAATAATTAAAATAATAATGCGTTTCAACCATGATCTCAATCAACAAAAAGGTTGTTTAGCACAAAACCTCGTGGCTTTTAAAAAAAACCCTCCTCAAAAGTGTAAATTGGGGAATTGGGAAATTACTTTATTCTGCACAGACGGTCGGCTCGGCCGCGGTCGTAACTTCCAGAACTAACTTTTAAAAATCGAAGTTAACTTTGCCACCTGAGAGAGAGGGACCTAAATAAAACATTAGCTCTGCTTTCTGTCTTCATTTGTTTGTGTTCTAATTGATACGGGTTGTTGCCCTGTGTCAGAATCTTAATTGAATTCTGTACCTACTTTTTTTTAAATTTTATAAGTGTTTCGACTGCCAGTGTTTTTAAATTTTAGAATAAAAAGTATTTGTCATAGTATTTTCTTAAGTTTTTGCGAATAGTGCACATAATAACACTACGTTTTAATGGTTTTAAGCGCGGTATTTTATTTGTTTATTTTTATTTCGACGTTTCAGCCACTTTTCAGTAACTTCTTTGTCTTCCGGGATCACGACTACTGAAAAGTGGCCGAAACGTCGGAATAAAAATCAAACATTAACTATTTGTCATTTAGATAATATGGTAGTTGTCAGTCAAATAAACTGAAATACTTTATAAACTTACAAAACGCCGAAGCCATCCAAATTTTATAGGAGCGTTCAAAATTATGACGTCGTTTCTAAAACGAGTCAAATAGCGTATTAACTACAGTTTAAACAGTAATTAATTTTATTTATATCACATTATTTGAAAGTTATGATGCATAGGCACGGTATTTTAATGGCCGCTCTTTTATATGAACATAGTTTTAAAATATATTATGATATGTGTCAACTACCCTATTAAAAAAAGTGACAATGCAAGACTCTTGCAACTATGTTGCGGTCTATGGCGGGTTCTTGCTGAGCGACGGTCTATCCTGCTATTTTATTTTAAAATAATTATGTTTATAATATATAGTAATTGTAGAATATTATTTTTTAAGCCTGAATTTGAGTCTGTCTTGAAAATTTAAACTGTTTAGTGAAATTTGCCTAGTTGCGTTGCCACAAAACCTCTAAGGTTTGGCGGAGGTTAAAAACTGATGGCGGTGATTTTCACTGTGTTAAGTTTATTTTTTACAGTTATTATTAACTTCATATATCTTTTTAATTAATTCTATAATTTTCGTTTGTCAAACAACTGCAAAAGTCGACCGTTAAGCCAATATGAGACGGTTCATTTCTCTTTTTCAATTTGGATGCAGTGATTCATGTGAACATGAGATTGAGTTTCTTTTTTTTATTGCATGGGTTCATCAGACAGGCATACAGCTCACCTGATTGAAAGCGGCTACATCGCCTATTGACATTTATATCACCAAAAGTTCTAACAATGTGCTGTCGCTATCTAAAGGGAGATTAGATACTGGCCACTAATGCCGAAACACTACTCAAGACTGTTATGGCGGCATGGTCTAGACCAGGGCTGGTAGCCATCCAGATGGGCAAATACTCTACCACCTGGCTGTGGGTTGTTTTGTCGCCTCTTACGACAGGCCGCCCGGCCGCAGGAAATTGTATTCTTTCTCCGTTCCTGCATGAATATACGAGTCATTGAATGTCGTCGTATCCATTCAATTCTGGGCCTTACAACCAAATTTATTCAATTTGATTGAACTGTTTAATATCAGCTTTAATTACGCCCAAATACTAAATTCTGCATGGAACTAAGCGGCTATTGCATAAAGGATCCGTCGTCAATTTAAATATTGGCCACATCGGGTCCTTCGCTCCAATTCAATACGTCTTCATTAAGAGAACATCGAACCATCGTATTTACAAGCGGATCTCTAAATCTTGATCCTTGAACAGGATTATTTATTTGTTGGCTGTACTCTCTCTTGAAATGTGTGGGAAATGATTCTTGATACTTTAATGAAGACTGTTTCATTCATCATAATATATTTATGCCAGCTTATGGCCGGTTCTCAGAGTTTACTACCAGTTTAGACGTGGTAGAGCCATCCTGGAATCATTATCTTGATTTGTTTTTAACGCATCAGTTCAGCAGACAGGCAAACGGCCCACCTAATGTAAAGCGGTTACAATCGGCTATGGACATTTGCAACACCAAAGGCGTTACAAATGCGCTACTGCTCTCTTAAGGGAGACTGGAACCTGGCCACTAATGTCGGAACACAACTCAAAGTTCATATGGCAGCATACACTAGACCAGGGGTGGTAGCCACCCAGATGGGTAAATGTCCTACCACCTGGCTGTGGGTTGTTCTGTCGTCTCTTACGACAGGCCGCCGGCCGCAGGAAATTGAATTCTTTCTCCGTTTGTGCATAGATAATATAACAGATGTAAAATAACATAGACTGGCAGAGTTTTCTTGTAATTTACTTAATGATACAATAACACATCTCTTATACTACGAGTATTTTTGTATTTCATTTTGGTTGTCCAGCGGATGGTCTAAAATTAATTACTTTAAAAAATACACATAAAACTGATGAATATTTTAATTGCGTTATTTCATAATTAATTACCATTATACGATCGTGGGAAAGATGCTTCTAAGATGACACGAAACATTAAATACGTCAACATAAAAAACAATGACTTATTACTGCGAACTACTAGTCTATTCATCTAAGTTGTGGAAAATGACCTAATCCGATGAAATGGTAACCGTGGCAGCTTAGTCATTGGTGCACTTTTTTATTGCAGAGCTGAAAAACAGGCAGACCGCCCAGCTCATGGAAAGTGGTCACCGTCGCGAAGCCAACGCGTTGCCAACCTTGGGGGACGATAGAGGCATCAAATATTAGTAATGAGATGTAGGGATGTAGGATATGAGTCTGGAATTGGGGGATAGAATAGGGAAGGTGGGATGAGAACTTATCCAAGATATTATGTATGTGTAGCATAGCCAGCAGACTCTCTGCTCTGCTGTGACGGTACAGTAACTCTGTTCTAGATCCGTGGTGTACTTACAAGGTGTATGTTCGTCGGGAGGCAAGTAGGTTTAGCAGGGGCGCCGGCTTTTAGAAAACCTCGTGGGTGCTTCTGATCTTTAGATGTTTATGCCTACATACCTATACATATATTTTAAAGTAGTATTTCTTTTATTTAGGTTTATTTAGGTACACTTCGGTAGGTACTTTATTTAAATATGTAACTGTGTGTAAATACCGTATTAATTAAGTTTGCCAAAGATGTAAAAGTTAATCCATTATGATATCAATTTGTAACATGATTTTTATTAGCAGGCGCAGTTATTACTTACCTTTACTTTAAAACTTTATGTTAGCTATAAAAAGTAATAAACCTTTTTACTGGAGAAATATTTAAAAATAATTATTGACTATCTTTTTTAATCAAAGGGAACGAACGTATTTTGACGAACTACAGCATAGTTAAGAGTTTGAGACGTGCGGTTATGAAGGTCATGACGGTCATGGGCACCCACTATTTAACCCCCATGGGTGCTTGAGCCACCGAGCACCCACGGAGTCGGCGCCCCTGAGGTTTAGTAGTTCGTTGGCTCTCTTCTCGAAGTTGAGGCACCGATACCATACAAGAGTTCTACACGCACTCGTGCAGGCGGCACTAGGCGCTACAGTTGGCCTCCCCCGGTAATCACGGCCCGAGTGTGTCGCAATGAAAGACATTCACCCAAAAAAGATATGTGTATGTGAAGGAAATTCATATTATTTTCATGATATTTTTTGGCAAACAAGGAGTCCTTATGACATCATGTACATTCGTCTGTCTTTGTAGGTCAGTCATTTTTCTCGAAGAATACTGGGCTTATATATATAGATGAAATTTAATACGACGAATTCTATATTCCGCTACCCGATGCTGTAGTCAAATCACCAAGAAACAAAAATTTGTCAATTTTCTATTAGAATTTGCGCGCCTACACCACTTTTTGAACTATGAAATGAACAATTCTGAAAATTTTGAATCTGAAATTCTACAACTCTACTACTCACCGAAAATCACCGAAGATAGCCGTTGAGTAGTTTTCATATAAAAAGTCATCGTTAAATGTAACTGTCAATATTTAAATGACGGGAATACGATTAATTTCGTTATTTAGAATAATGATACCGCGGACCGCGGCCACCCGTTTTGAACGTAGAGCAATGTTGCTTGCCACAGGAGAGCAGCCAATTGGAGTCTTACACAGCATACGAGTAAACATTACTTGCAACAATTTGAAAATGTCTTAGAACTTAGCTCGATTATCTTACAAAAATATGTATTTAAGACAAGCAGGTTAAATGGTATATTACCTTTTTATATGATTTTGGGAAATATTATTATTTTTTCGTTAGGTTTTCTTGCTTGTTAGTCATAATAACTGAAACTGTTTAAATTAATGTAAAAACTTAAAAATAACAATATTTTGTAACAAATAATTAAAACTGTTAATTATTTGTTACAAAATATTATTTATAAGTTTTTAAACCAATAAAAGTTGTATAATAAATAATGTTACTTAATCTTTTTGTTCTAACTATATACATTAGTATTTGCAAATATACTTTTCTTAACGTAAAATTTTTTTTAAACAAAAAAATAATACAATAGTCAGTAATTTTAATAAAATAACCTTAACATATTATTTAAAGTAGTGTATAAAGGTTAGATTTGTCCATTATGGTCATAAGTATTGACAAAAGAATAAAATGACGTTAAATATAATAGCTACTCACATCTGTTTCAATTAAACATTTTGAATTTACAATTTGTGTCTGGACCAAAAGAACTGGACGTTCTGCTCTTTTTTCTTCCATTTGGCATCGTTTGTGATTCTTTAGATAAAGACGTATGAATTAACATATGTTATGTCAACGGCGGTCCTGGATACATTTAAATTGGATTTATTAGTCCGGTCTTATTAAGAGAAACGTCTTTGGAGGCATAATTGAAACGACTGCATCTAACAAACCGGCCTTCTGAGATATCACTGTTCCCACTACATTGTAGTGTTTAGACAAAACCAAACCCAAACAGTCGATCCCGATTGAGGTCTCGTAATTAAAAATTTGCCAATGTAGAATTATTCACAGTTTTTGTTTACGATACACCCTACCTACCTAAATGACAATCCTGCGTCATACATATAACTTGCAGCCTCTCTGAGTCGATCGATCGGAGTCTAAAGTTTGAGCACCCCTGGTTTTGAAAGATGTTGCCAGATTTATATCCTGACAGGGTTGCTATGTATCAATCGGTGTGCGAAGAGGAAAGTAAAAAAGACACCTATATTAAAATATTCATTACGCTGATATACAGGAATTCACTAATATGTTCTTGCAATTCACTATATAAAATCAGAAAAAATAATTAGTTATTGAAACTATTAACCAGGTTAAAATATTTTATAACCAATTATATATATATATATATATATATATATATATATATATATATATAAAAATTATAATGTTTCTGTATGTCACTGGAATCTTCCGAAACGTTTGGACAGATTTTGATGAAATTTTTACTGTGCGTTCAAGTGGATCACGGGATGGTTTAGATACACAATTAGACCCGCTAGGTGGCGTTACAATCGGGTTGTAAATTTTATTTTTTTAGGGCAGTACAACGTCAATATAAGTATCTTCGACATCAAAACTCCGTAAGATCAACAAAAACATCTAAAAACCTTTGTTTGAACACAAGCGCCGTCGTATTTCTTTTCAACAAACAATCCTTTCTCTAAGAAATGGATTTAAATAAGTACAATACAAATCGTATTACAAACAATGAATACAGTAGCCAAACATTTCTTTTTCACTCCTAAAAGCTTTGGACATAATCGATAATGCTTTAGATGAAGCAATGAGATAATTCCACACCTTGCTCCCATTCGTTTTAGATTATATTCGGGATAATTTAACATTTGTACTACTTTTTACGTCATGTAACAGTTCAGATTTTTTTTATTTTATTTAATAACTATACTATTAAAACTAAGACTACAACATTTTTGCGGTAGCAGCTACATTAAGCAAATACTACACTTAGGATACACTTTGGATAATTCAACCAAAGTGATTCATATAAACATAAACTTGAATTATTCAATGCCATTGAATACCGTCGTGTACTTTCAGTTCTGTGCCTTTCAGGCAAATTCATTCAATTTGGTTAAGGCGTCTACTGGTATCAGTATTAGACTCTGAAAAATACTAGGAATGACAAAATGTAACTTTCAAAACCGCATAAATCCTACATAACTCTATATGGAACTGCAATTCAACGTTTCTCTTGTCTTCGACCTTTTATTGTGAGAACGTATTATTAGACAAAGCAGTCAAAAATTGAAAGGTTTATTAAAAATAATTTATTTCTTAAACATGAGTGTTGACATATCATAAAATGCACGATGGTATAAAAGTTAAGGTGCATCATGTTTGGCTAGTTAGGCATAGAAAAATTACTATTATTTAATTACTAAATTAACTATTATAGCACGGAGGTTTTGATACAACTATTATTTAAAATTATTAATGGTCAAAACGTATCCGTGCAGGAACGGAGAAAGAATACAACTCCATGAGATCGGACGACCAGTCGTAAGAGGCCACAAAACCATCGACAGCCAGATGTATTTGCCCGTCTGGATGGCCACCGCCCTCGATCTAGAGTATGCCGCCATAATTACCTTGAGTTTTGTTCCGGCATTAGTGGCTAGTCATCAATCTCCCTTTAGAGAGCAGCAGCGCATTTATAGCACCTTTGGTGTTGCAAATGTCCATAGGTGATGGTAACCGCTTGCCATAAGTTGGGCCGTCTGCTTGTCCGCTGAACTCAAGCAATATAAAAAATGTATTCTTTAAAATGTACACTAATTCATAATAGCATTTATTTAATAAATATGTCCTTAAAACTTTCCATTTTGATTGATTTAGTCTCCTCGGATAATCACGGGGATCTCCAAGAAGCTGGGACTGCTAAATCGGTCCAAGCAGTATTTTACTCTACGGCAACGCCTTGTACTTTACAAAGCCCAGGTGAGGCCGCACATGGAGTACACCCGCCTACCAGCTAAATCCCCTGGACAGTATTCAACGCCGAGCCGTTCGCATTGTCGACGATCCCATACTCACAGACGGTATAGATACGCTTGGCCTTCGAAGAGACTTCGCGTCTCTCTGCGTATTCTACCGACTGTACAATGGGGAGTGTACCGAGGAACTGTTCAGATTGGTGCCTTCGTCTTGCTTTTACCACCGCACCGCACGCCATCGGCTGGGCGTTCGTTCCCACTTCCTAGAGCCGCTTCGCTCTTGTACGCAACGGTTCTGTAGAACGTTTCTCTTGCGCACCGTGGGGATTTGGAATGAGCTCCCAGTCGTGGTTTTCCCACAGCGCTACGATATGGGGTTCTTTAAAAAGGGTGTCATAAAATCAGCGCGTTGGTGACATCTCTGGCTTTGCAAACGTTCATAGGCGACGGTAACCGCTTTCCATCAGGTGGGCCGTCTGCCTGTCTGCTGTATTCCAGCTATAAAAAAAAAACACCGAAGTGAAACTATAAAGGTTTCTTTCTTTCCTATAGGCATCGGAGTCCTAAAGTTAAAAAAAATGCTTGTGAAAGACAATATACTACGGATATAATACGGAACTTTCAACAAATCGGTTTATTTAGATTTCATTTATAATAGAGCAGACCACGTTGAATAGCCAGGGAGTGGGTGGACAGTTTCTCAAGAGTCCATCTTTGTCAGGCTTTGATACCAATTTGTTATTGTCGGCCTTTCAACATTAGACGGTTTAAAGTTTTGTAGGTGTTATTGGACTGGCTTTGGAACAAAAGCTTAAGATCGATGTGAATATCAATCAGGGCCGGATCAAGAATATTGTGTACTCAAACCTTTGAATACTTATATTTACTTGGGGTTGATCAGCCCATATTAATAGGTGATCAGAAACCTTCACCAAATATAGTTGGTGCCAATTATTATGTTCGGTTTTCATCTTATATTTTTAATTAATCTCTGTACAATTTGTTAATTTAGCTAAATTTTAAACATTCAATATTATTCAAGTTTTAAAAGATATTAACAGAAGTTTTAGGTAAATTATAAGTATTTTCGTTCTGAAGTTCATATAAGATAAACTTTCAGACAGACTGATGGCTAAAAATTCTAAAAATGTAGTCTATATCCTAAATCATACATATCACTTGACTACCAGACGTTTCAATTCTACTTATTGGTATCAATAGCTATACGATGTTTATCGCTTCATTAAAAAAAGTATTATTTTTAATTATATATCAAAGCGATTATGAAAAACACTTTCTTTAAACGCGCCGATAAAACTCGTATAGATTAACTATTATGAATAAAGAAGCTAATCTCAAAGGATGCAAATAGTGTTTGTTACTAACTTTTATATTTTATTATATTCATTGCTCATCATTCACTTGCCTCATTATCGGTTAGATTTGATACTACTTATATGGAGCTTATGTCTAACTCTAACCGATAGTAATGCAAATGAACGGTTCGTAAGACATAGAAACGGCCATGAATAATTTTCTATAATATCTTTAAATTCTTAATTCATTGCTTACAGTAAAAACTCATAATAAAATTAAAGGAAATCTTGAAATCTTATCACTATATTTGATCCCAAACAGTCTAGTATAACAACCTTTAATAAACAATCCAAACAAAGCTGCAAAAAGATTGTATCGGTCTCCTACAACAGGTTGACAATGGGTTCGATAGGCACCTGAATCCCCAATATTTTCCCATGGTCATTCGATAAACACCTTTAAAAAAAATAATGGCAGCCTGCCGTTGACAAACAATTGGTCAAAAGATTTTTTTGGACCAAACATAGTCCGCTCCGCACCCACATGCAAGTCGTAGTTCTTCCCAAAATAGGGTCGGTATTTGAATCAAAATAACCATTGTACATCATTATGTGGCACCCTTTCAGCAATTTTAATAGAAAAGAGATTACAAGTGTCACTTACTTCCTACTATGCTACACTTTTGTGTCATTTTTAACCGACTTCAAAAAGGAGGAGGTTCTCAACTTGATTGGTATTTTTTTAAATGTATGTGCACCGATTACGCTGAGATTTATGCTGTGATTTACGTAATTCTTCTTTAATTTGATGCGGAAGTAAGTGACACTTAATCTTTATTAAGTGTCACTTACTTCCCACTATGCTACACTTCTGTGTCATTTTTTGTTTATTACTTCATTTTACAATAAAAACAATGTACTAACTAAAAAAATGTAGAAAAATAAACCGCCTTGAGATATTTATGTTTTGCTTTTTAGTTACTCTTGAAAACGTTTTCTTTTTTGCTACAAACGTTTTACTTTTTCACTTTAAGTTACTTATATGGTATCCAATAACAATGAAATTATGCTTAAGTTTTACTGAATCTAACGCAGAAAGAATGATCAAAATCGGTCAAGCAACAAAAAATTTATGGCTGAACATACATAATACAAATATTATAAACGCGAAAGTTTGTAAGAATGTATGGGTGTATGTTTTTTACTCTTTCACGCAAAAACTACTGAATGAATTTTGGTGAAACTTTGCAATAATATAGCTAAACACAGGCTATAATTTATAAAGATATAGTGTGAATTATCCAAAATATAACTATTTTCCATCACCACGCGAGTGAAACCGCGGGGCGCAGCTAGTAAAACATAAAATATTTACAAGACGAATTGAGAACGTTGTGCTTATTTTGAAGTCTGTTAAAACTTGATATATAGCTATGCTTAAATATTTGACTCGTGTATGACATACTAACAACCTCTGCGGTTGAATGGGATAAGCCTTTGTTTGCCGGCCTAGATTACTGTAACAAAGAGGTCCCAGGTTCGATTCCTTGTACAAGGTAAATTTCTTAAACGAACTTTTCGTTTGTAACTATTTAACTATGCTTAGGGTGTCTGGTAAGTGCTCAGACTAATCCTGTAAGGTAGGTGTTTTTGTTTAAACATTTTTTTTGAAATCTGTAGAGAAGGAACATTCTCCTTTATATTTACGTATAAATTAGTATATTATATCTATTGCATACCTAACCCTATCCATACCGAGTTTCTGTCCATTCAAAGGTTGTCTGGAAGAAATCGCTCCCAGCGATAAGACTACCCATTGTACTTATCATTAATATTGTATGTATGAATTTATTTTGTAACATTGTGTGCAATAAAGTATATTCTATTCGTCACCTCTACGGAACTACGTCCATTAGTACACAGACTCCCACAAACTTGGGCGATTTTTTAACAACACCTAAAATGTTTTGCGATAAAAATTTCCAATTTTACACTAAAATTACATTCGTTCAACCGAAAACTAAAGGGATTTGATTGAAAGCATGATTATAACGTGTCAGATCTACCTGATCCATCCTTTATATTGGCCCAAAACGTCTATCTTCATGAGCGATTCTTCCGTGACCATTGTCCAATCTCTTTGATTCGCTTGAGGTCTTCGAATTATTATTTTTTTCATTCACCATATGGCATATATGTCATGTTCTTTAGAACCTTTATACTATGAAATAGAACGTAGATCTTTTGTGTTGGCTTGTAATTTTTTTTGTTGGTTTAATTATGAACGATCAGATCAGTATTTTTAGGGTATTGTAAAGGAATATTTTTTTAAAGTTAATTAGTAGTATTCATATATTTATTAGGTAATTTATTAAAAAAATCGATCCGCTACATCTTTTATAAAATAACATGTATGTAAATAATTAAAACAAATTTTAGTAGTATTATTTTGGTATACATTTTTTATATTGTAAGCAGTGGTAACCCAGTGTAATCATAAAGACGATTTATCAGCGTCTTATTTAAATAATGTGTGTTTCTAATATTGGTAGAGTATTCATCAATTAGGTTTTGTAATCTTTAGCAGCCTTCATCACAGAATACTCAATTCTGAGCTCACAGCTACTGAGAACTTGTCGAAACGTCAGATTATAAAACATTAAATAAAAAATCGCACTTAGTAATTAAAAAAAACTAAGTTTTATCATAGAATGATAATCGTCAAGTAAAAAACGTAATTTGTAAAGCTGATATTAGATGGATTATTTCTCTCTTTCAATTTAGATGAATCAACCAAAGTGACTTTAGTCATTCAAGGTCATTACATACGGTCCTATCCTTTCAGTTCTGTGCCTTTCAACCAAATTGGTTTAATTTGGTTGATCCATCTAATGTCAGCAAAACACGCGCTCCAATACCAGTTGGCGCAAGTTAAAACGAACAGTCGACGTCGGTGGCTTCTTATTTAAAACAAAGTTTTAAACTTTAATTTTAATTAAAAAAAATTAAAAGTCCTAATGACATTCTTTTCAAATTTATAAATATAATTTATTCTTCGAAAAATCAACGTAGTCTTGTTAAATATCAGTTTTCAATCATTTATTAGACTAGTAACGAGTAGTACCTAAACAAAGTTTTGATTTAACAGAGAATTGTTGAAGTTCATCAGACACACCTTTAAGCATGACCTTTTCCCCTTCATTTCTCAATAGGCGCATCCAAGAATATGTTGCAATTTAAGGCTCATTGTTTTCTCTAAGGAGATTAAGTGGGTGTTAAAAATAGTAAGACACACGAGTAAAGGAGTGAAAGATGATAGCTTGATGTATGTTATGATTTATGTTGTGTTGAACATATTGTTGAGCATTGTTCACGACTAAACGTGTGCCGAGTGGGCGTTCTGTTAGATTTATAATAATACAATGGTATTTTAACATTAAACGCTGATTTGGTGTGCTATGATAAACTGTAAATGATTAGTAGGATTTTTCTCATATGTCTTTTCCTTCCATACTCCTCTCATCTGACATATGTACGTCCTATGTCACACCACAAATTACCATATAATACTTCACACAATCCATCCATCTTTTTTGGTCTACCTTTATATTTGAACTCGTCAATCTTCCAGTTTAACATTCTTTTAGTAACGTGTCTTTCATCACTCCTCATTACATGTCTCAATACAATGCTCCTCAGATCACCTTAGTCTTCTTCCTCTCAAATTTTCACTTTGGTTATGAAAAATTTAGCTTCGTATCCCGCGGTAGCTATCAATTTATGGTATATATATATATGAAGATTTACAGGCTATTGGAGGTCTATTGCGGTATGAAAATTCCTAAAGACCTCAGCCTTTCTGGCATTTTTTGGTAAGATGCGGTTGATTTATTACCAAAACTGGAGTCTGATTTTTTAAATTTTTTTTTTAAAAGATAACGGTTTATTTTTTTTCATTTTCTTGACAGATATTCATAGGAAATTTATTCCAGTTTACGAATCTGTCCTTTGATTTTTTGTACGATAATTAGTTATTGAGATATTAAGGGTTGAATACACAACGGTCCTTTTTCGTTTAAATTCGAAGCAAGTTCTTAAAAAAATAAATTAAAGCTAAATGAACAGGTTCCTTAATTTTTTTTCCCGCTGTTCCTTCATATTGTGTGAAAACTGTTACTCTTAAATTTTTTACTCTTACAATTTTAGAGCTTCAAAATGCTTTTTTAAATTCTCTATACGATCATTTTACTGAGATACAGCCCGTCAAAAATCACTGAAAGTTTCGACTTTTTTGTTCCCTTAACTTTTGTGAGTAGGTTCACATTAATAGTACTATTCGGTCATTAGAAGTTTTCGATGTTCTTTGTTAGCAATCAAATTACGCTTCCTAACAATTCATCGTTCATGAACTACATAAGACTTGGATTACTGATTGATGAGCTAAGCGCTGACCAAGAGAAGTAATATACAAATTATCGTTTTAAAACGTGAAAAGTTTGTTTTAGTACAAGGTAGGGACTTGGTTCCTCGTTCGTCGTCGTACATCGTTTATGAACTACACAAGACTTACAAACAGAAACGAGGGATTATCGTATTACCTTTGGACACTTTTAAATTTTTTTTAAATCTTTTATCCCGAAAGCATTATAGTTGTCGCTAGTCGCTAGACTCATGCCCGAAGTTAATACTTGAAGAGGTGATAGAGTATCCTAGTTGGAACGAACGACCTATTTTATAATCCAGTCAACACCATCGCGTGTAGGATTTGCACGTTGCATTTCCAACTAACACCCCATGCGCAAAAGGTCATAAGTGCATTTGTATACTGGGAGCGTTCCCATACCGGTCACGTCGTGACCAGTCGTTATGACCTGAAGACACTGGCATAGAATATTCAAAAGTTTCACTCAGCACAATGCTTTAAAACAGGCGCGTATGTAGTAATAGACGCGCCGATCCAAATCTATCAAATGTCAGTCATTATTACGGTCGAGTAGACCGCGTATGTTACAGCATTTCACACGAAGCGAACCTTCTATATATTTTGGGATCGGATTGCACTCGCATCCGTGCTTAATTGAGGCTATGTGAAATTATGAGAGTAGATGTAAACAAAAGCATTTTTGCTGATTGAACTGACCGCTCCGTGAGATTTTGTAGTCTTGAAAGTTTTGGTATATAGAAATTTGGCAGAGCAAATTTCTATTCAATTTTTATATTGTTGTATGTCAACAGTAAAAGAAAACTGCATATTCAATTTACTGAGGTGACAAAATAGTAAAGACGTAAAGCTTGTTTATATTTGTCTCGTGTGGTTGGAGTCCATATGGTATATAACATAGTAAGTCCTTAGAAGTACATAATATATACATTAAATAAAAAATCTACCAAAAAGAAACTGAATTAGTAGTAGATAAAAATCAAAAAATAAATATTTTCTACAACATCTTCAAGTCGGTGCTATTTTTGTTGTTTTTTTATGATTTTTAGTTACTTCTGAAGTCGATCTCTTTTTACTGGAAAAAAATAATTTTACACTTTTAAATTACGTATATGACGGTATATGGTACGTGCAGGTATCATAATTAGGCACCTACTTATTTTGGGATTATCGTAATCCTAACAATACTTCAGTCACTGCACATTATTTGTCACTATTTGAATTTGAGGAATTTGTATGGAACAACCTTGAAGCTGTACTGAATCCTACGTAAAAATAATTATCAAAATCGGTTAAGAAACAAAAAGTTATGGCTGAACATAATTATACATATATATATAAAATATATTGTAGATGTTAAAAAATTACTTTTAGTTCTAGAAGTCCAATTTCACGCAAAATATTTAAACTCGCGACCATTTAAAACAATTAAAAAGAAACAGTACAATATCCATAATCAACTCAATTTCACATTAATAACCATAAACGTATGACAAAGAAACTTAATAAGCGTAGAGTTAACTGTAGTGCAGAGGCGAACGCAACAATAAATTAGCGTTTGCGGCCGAGATCGGCTTTCTTCGGATCGGCCGATAACCGACGGAGTGACCTGCGTGCGAGCCGCGACATGGCCCATTGTGTGCGCGGGAGACGGGTCGAGCGTCGCCGAGAGGTTGTGCGAATCGCTTGAACTGTAATAGAGGTGCGCTTTAAAAGTTTTCTAGCTCTATCATCCCAATTTTATGCTTGTATTATTTATTATACAGAAAAAAGAGAAGAATATATTTCCAAATCCATATGAAAACTTATATTTATATACATATATATTATTATTATTACTTGACCCTAGTGTTTTAGTGACTTTTTTATTGCCTGAATCAGGGAGACGGCTCACCTAATGGAAATCGGTTACCGTCGCCTATAGAAGTTTGCAAACAACACGGGTGTCGCTAACGAGTTGCCTACCGCAAAAAAAATTTAACGCACTTTTTAAAAACCTCATGTCATAACGCAGAGAGAAAACCGTTCTAGAGAACCGTTGCGTAGTTGAGAGTGGGGGAGCTCATGGAAATGGGGGTGACCATCCCGTCGTTGGCGAGCGGTATGGTTTTAAAAGACTGACTGACATGCCAACTCACAGTCCAAACTACTGGGTCTAGAACCATGTCGATTTGCATGCAGATTCTTTCTATACTCTAAGTACGCACTAACAAGGAATTTTTGGAAATTCAACCCCTTAATGGTGGAAAGGGGGCTACCTTTTAACTTTCTTTGACTTCTTGAAGCCGTGGTAAATAGCTAGTATTATAAATTTGTAGAGGGGAAGAGAAAAAGTCACTGGGACTATATCCGACCAGCAGGGTCCTAAAATGCAATTAATAGAAATTATGTCTTTCTGTAGGTCTGTTAGAGAAAATCCTTTCTATATTCATATAAAGTTTACGCGAACAAAACGGAAATAACCTAATTACCTGTATTCTTTTTTATTAATATCGATACACGTGTCTATCACTTTATTGAATCTATCAATTATTGATCCGACTCAATTCACGTCAGAGATAATTATTTCTTTCTATAAACGCACTGCAACTGCAAAACTATTTAAGAAAGACCTCTCATCCATTTCTTATTATTTTTAATTTATTAATGAAATAGTGGGAACCGATAGCGTGTCTTAGTTCTTGCTAAGCTTGTCACAATATTAATACGTGTGATGGGAATAAGATCAATGAATCTATGTGACCCGTCAGTTTTTATGACGGTAGAAATATATTGCTACTTTTATAAAGAAATAAGGTGTCCCAGTTATAGTAGATGTACTATGAGAATATTTTTTTTTACATTTTTAGGTGTAGAACTGGTGATCGTCTACACTCAATATTGTCAATAAGTTAGTCCGTTAAGTCTTTTTCGATAATTTTAGCATATAGTAGTTTGTAGCGACATTTAGATTATACTATCTTTACCTTCCATATTGAACCAGTAGCTTTTGAGAAAAATGGCTGGCCATACAAATGCAAAACGAGCGATTACCAAGATTTCTCATGTGACGTGAAACATATTCCGACACAGAGGCCTTACTCTCAAACGCCTGTCGTCGTTCGTTTCTGACCGATCAGCCCGAAAGAGTCAATGAAATTTTAGATGGAAGAAAGAAAGAACCAAGATTTCTTTAAAATTACAATAATATGGTAAAAAAAAGTTCTAAAACCAAAGACAAAGAAGTTCGAGATTAAACACTCAACACTGGTTTTCAGTGCCCGCGTCTAAAATCACAATTGTCATGCGATCCATAGTAAAAAAACAAAAAAAAACTATATTAATAGTATAAAGAGGTAAAGTTTGTGAGTTTGTATGTTCAGGGTAATCTCCGGTACTACTGATCCGATGTTGAAAATGATTTCACCAGTAGAAAGCTGCATGATACCCAACAGACATCATAGCCTATATTTGATTGTTGATTGAAATTTAATTTTATAAATCAAAAAAGTAAAAAATTTTACTCCACGACACGGGAACGCCTGCTAAATGTGTTACAGCAATAACTTTCAACTCAAGAATTGCGTACATCCTCGTACGAGGCACTGTGTGTGTTTCTGCATTTATGAATTAATTAAAGTTACAAAGCTTAATTAAACTTTGATATGCGTGCGTATGTGCGTAGGTGATGTTTATTTTTAATGACGCCCAGCGAAGTGGACACAGGTCAGCTAGTAAACTTGTAAGTGCATTCTTCGCCATTCATCCTTCACTACTACTACCGTTTGGTTCCTTGGAAATGACCTTATTGTGAACGAGGGCTGAGCATCATACATTACATATTTAATCATAAAGTAGATAAATGATTTCGGCGATACAGCCTTTCACTTACTAGTAATTGACAGTTAATCGATACACTGGTATTATCGATAGATTTCTTATATGTCTTTATTGTTATTAACATTTACTAATTAAATAATTCTAAAATTAGAACAACAAAAACGGGGTCGTTTTGGTCTGATACCAAAGGGAAAGTTTACACTGAAAATCAGCTTTGTGTCGGATATTATTCCGGCATAGCAATAAGCTGAGTGCAAACCTTGTTTGCTGAAAATTTTGCGCACAATTACTGAAAACATTTAAATCAGATGTAAGCAATGCAAGTATATCGCTATTACTTCAAATAAACATTTTCTTTCTTTCATTCAATTTATGTATTTAAATTCACTCAAACTATAAAATCAATTTATCATATTTGCAAGAAAAGAAATAAACTTTCCCACAATATGCTCTGATTCTGGTCAAGGCATCTATTGTGGACATCATTGTGCCATTGATCGTGATCTGAAAGGGTTGTATGCCACCTTTGCCGGCAAAAAACAAGACAGCGTGGGAGTGTAAACCGATACATGGTCAATGTCAGCTCTGTTTATGCTGATTGTCTTGTGAATGGGGGTTGTAGCTAGATGAATTTTAGGGTTCCGTAGTCATAAATATGACATATTTTTCAAAAGCCGAAAGTTTTCAAAAGCCGAAAGAAGTCAGAAAGTTGTGAAAACGTAATTTCCGTCCCTATGCAACACACTTATAAACTGCATCACCGTCAGTATTAAAAATCTATCAATCCCTGCTAAGGGTTCCTGGAAGAGATCGCTTTTTAGCGATAAGGTCGCCCGTTGTACTATCTCTTGTATTTTTCTATTTCTGTTTATCTATATTTTGGTGTACAATAAAGCGTTGTCTATCTATCTATCTAAGACACATATATTTTTTCAAAGGGTATTTTTTCAAGAGAAGAGATTAAATAAAACAAAATTATAATTTTATCACAACCTTACCACCATCAGATAAAGCATTTTGTAACGCCAATTTGTATAGTTTAGGTACTGAAATATGGCTCTATATATTAAAAGTATATTGAACTGTAATAGTATCAAAAAAGACACATTGGTAACATGTCATTACGAAATGTAAGCAGCGACATAATCTATATATATATAATTCTTCTGTACGTGTGTTGACAGTGAACTCTTCCTAAACGGCTGGACCAATTTTGATGATATTTATTTTGTGTGTTTGAATGGGTCCCCGGATGGTTTAGATTCACAATTGGAACCGGTAGGTGGCGCTGAGATCGGGTTCTAGAATCCTCCTAATCTCCTGGAGCGATTTTGTTTTTGTGTGTTTGAGTGGGTTCCCGGATGGTTTAGATTCACAATTAGAACCGGTAGGTGGCGCTGAGATCGGGTTCTAGAATTCTCCTAATCACCTAGACCGATTTTGGTGATTTTGTTTTTATGTCATGAAACAAAGTCTTTTAGGAATTCAGAAAATATGACGGTACGAAGTTCGCCGGGTCAGCTAGTACTTAACAAATTATTGTTTTTAGAATTTTCGTATGTGTGTTGGTCTAAAAGTTTTGTCTCTAGTAGGTTCTGAAACCGATCTGTAAATTGAAAATGTTAAAAATTAGGATTTGATACTTTTAAGTGTACCTTACATTTCGCAATGAATATAAAGTTCAAGTCTTGTGCGAAAGAAGTGGCGGACATAACTAGTATTTAATAATACTCTATAAATCTTCTGAGAAATTCATGCATGTAGTAACAAAGATATGCCGCTCAATAAAACAACAAAAGGGCAAACC
Organism: Dendrolimus houi; assembly: GCA_039645545.1. NCBI lineage: Eukaryota > Metazoa > Arthropoda > Insecta > Lepidoptera > Lasiocampidae > Dendrolimus > Dendrolimus houi. Next base: position 16,567,253 of record CM077132.1, read on the forward strand.
GCGATCTCGCGAACGTGGCGAGGCGAGGAACTATCGAATCCTGCGCATAGTGGTGATAGCTACATTTTCTCTTCAACAGTTTATATTATTATAGAAATTCGGTGTATAACTTATTGTTTCAGATAAGCCTATATATAAGCAAATCAAATGTGATTACATTTTATCTGTCAAAATATCGTTTATAAATTATATCTACTATACATTTCATAGTAATTTTGAATTAATGTAAAAAAGCTCGGACATTGGAATATATCAGTCTATTTTTAAAACACGAGATGAAAATAATTATAATTAAGTAGTCTTTAAATATTTGACTAATTACGTTTAGAACGTCGTAATACAGAAATTACACCGATCATGCAAATTGATTCAATTTGATTGAAAAGCACAAAACTGAAAGGACACGACAATATTCAATAACATTAAATGATTCACTTCAATTGATGTTTATATGGATCACTTTGGTTGATTCATCCAAATTGAAAAACAGGAATGAACCATATAATATTTGCTTAACTCGCTACGCTCGTATGGTATCTAAGAAGACTGGAACATTTGCATAACGATAAAAAGTATCTCAATTGATTGTCAACTATCCTATTATTGGTCGTAAAAAAGTTGTAATGAAAAATATAACAACTTGTAAATAAATTGATATAGCCTGTTACCCATCGACGACCGATATTTTTTGCATACCCCAAAATTGGTCCACATTCTTAAAATCTCGCAATGCTCTTCGTCCGATAATTACCGGGTCGGGCGGAACTTGTACCGCAAACACCTGTTCTGTTTTCACACGCAGACAGGTAACCCGTAAATCGGAGACCAAATGCCGAATCACCCGTACAACACGATTCGGACCTCTATACCACAGTATATCTTTTGTTCTGCCGTCACGACTGTTTTTGTTAGGATCCTATTGGAAATCGAATTGGTTGTAGTACTTTTATGATCTGTGCGTGTCTGTAATGAGGTTGATTATCTAAAGCAGATGATTAACCTCGCTACCAACTGGCCCCATCAAAACATAATTGAGTTAGACTATTATTATGGACTAGTAAAGCCTCAGAGTTTCGCAGGAGGTAACTTTGTGTCCTGTTATTTTGGGCCTTTCGTTCTATAAACATTTTATACACATTATAACTGTGATGTAGAGAGGGATTTAAGGAGAAGAATAAGTGTAGCATGGCTAAAGTGGAGACAAGTAACTGGTGTGACGTGCGACAAACTATAGTTCGTTCGCGTTAAGAATGCAGTGAGTCATCATTGTTCGACGGCCTAGCCCCGCCCCTAACCAATCAAATCTTTTCAAATTACAAGGTCAAGTTCACAGTGACCAGTTGAAGGCATAGCTTCGAACGCGACGGTTGAGTCCTATAATTGTGTTAACTGATTTATATTATAAAAAATGAATACCTCACCAATTTGTAAAAATAAAAATGATTCAGTAATTCATAGTGGAGAGAGAAAAGTAATTTACAATGTTTTTAAGTATTTTAAACATTGTAAATTAAATTGTCTGATTTAAATGTGACTGTGGATAGCATAGTACAAAAAACGACAAATGCACGCGGTGTGTCCGAGAGAACAGTTTATAGTATTTTTAGTGAAAAAAAGGAAAATAATACATTGAAATCGCCAGTGAAGAAAAGGGCCAGGAAGTCTATGATTGATAAATTCGATGAATTAGACAAATGTGCTATAAGGAGAAAACTACACTCAATATATTTAAATAATGACTACACGACATTAAATAAAATTTTGTCACCACATTAAAAAAAGTTGGTGTGGGCCAACCAAATAAAAAATTATATTGGTGCCAACAATACAACTTTTAAGATGACTGACGTGAAAAAATATTTTATGACGCAATTCGGTTAGTAGACGCTGATCGATGGAAGAAATGCTGCAACCACGTCTTACAAGAAGAAAATACCATGTGGGATTTAGATGACGTCATGGAACTCGCTGCAGAAAATTCTTTTATTATAAATACTAACGAGGATAGGTACTAGTGATAGTGATTAAAATATTAATGACTTAATTTTGATGTTTAACTTTTAAGTGTATTTTTTAAATTCATTAATCTTTAAAAATATAATTTGTTTGAATTTTAACACATTGTGAATACACCTTTACCCCGCAGTTGCACTGATGACTCACTGCATTCTTAACGCGAACGAACTATAATGCCACTGAAACTAAAAGGTCAAATATATAAATCTATCATACGACCAGTCATGCAATACGGATCCGAATGTTGGGCTACTAAAGTGATAAACCACAAACGTCTCCACTCAGCTGAGATGAGAATGTTGAAATGGATGTGTACAAGTGTTACAAGAATCGAAAAAAGGGATCTTTGAAAGTTGCACCCGTGACTGAAAAATTGAGAGGAAGAAGATTACGTTGGTATGGGCATATAATGAGGAGGGATGAAAGTCACGTGACAAAAAGAATAATTTTATTCAGTAAAAAAAAAGAATGTTAAACTTCAAGATATATGGGTACAATTGTAAAGGTAGAGCAAAAAAAGATGAATGGATTGTGTGAAGGATGATATGATGATATGTGGTGTGACAGAAGATGTGTCAGAGTAGAGGAGTGTGGAAGGAAAGGACATATTGTGCCGACCCCAAATAATTGGGATATGGTGAAAGAAAAGAGAGAGACACATTCTGGGCCAGCAAATAGTTTCCTGCTCTCATACCCGTTCAACTAATCTATTAAAACATTCCCAAAAGCAGTAAAAATAACAAAAAATACAAAATTGTAAGTGGATTTGTTATCTATCTTAAAATTATTTTCATTATTTTTAGAATATAGATATAAAGATGAAACAAACAAATCAGTGATAAAATCAGATGTTAAACGCTCCATTGCTAAAGAAGGGATTCTATATTTCAGGAGAAAGTACCGCATACTCCTCATTTGGTCATCAGAAACACTAGCTTAACCTAGTATCGGGCCAGTGTATTCGCAATATATTTCCAAAAGATATTTTATTTACTCAAATTCTTAGCAACCATGGGCAATTTGGCGCAACGGACCGCAGTAACTAAATCGAATCATATTGTTTACCCCCATTATTTGCGTCAGCCCACCAGATGTACACTAGATGTCAATCTTCCATGTTTGTTTACGTAGAAATAACAAATATTTCGCAATGCGGGGTCACTACCAACACATTTTGGTCGACAAATTTGATTGTCATAATTTTATTATGAGTAGTTCCCGGACAAATCTCAGAGGCAATGCCTTCTGTTGTACATTGTTTATTAAAACGGCTGTTCTTATTACTTGATTTTAGTGTTTATTTTATCGATAAACACAGTTTTTTAAGTATTGTTTGTAATCATTTGACGCCTGTCAACTAATATAGCGAAGGCAGATCTGTCACAATTAGTTAAGTATAAAACATACCAATAATATACTAACACTGCTAGTATTTAGGTACTTTATACCTTCACTATTATGTACACATATTATATCCATGTGTGTACTCATATGATTTGTGATTTTGTCACCAATTTAAAAATAAGTGTTGTAGTAAATGAAGACTTATTATTAATATATAAATAAGAAATTGTTTCTTCGTTTCATGGAATTGGGACGGTTATTGCGAGTGAATGAGAAAGTCCCATCACACGAGTCCCGAGTACTACCATAAAGGGCAATATATATATTCCTGCTAGGTTAGGGGCTCAATGACCCAGCATTGTCAGGTTATTCAGTTTGAGAACTCCATCAGAAGTCCAAAACTACCCTATTACTGTATAAAATCGCTTGCAATACTTGCCTTATGCCATGGGCCTTACCACTGCTGTGGCCCATTACACTTAGTAGATAAAATTTGACCTCAAAACAAAAAAGACCGACATGCATACATGTATATTGCATAACTATATGTTTTCTAGCTGACCCGGCAAACTTCGTACCGCCTCAGAATCATTTTTTTCATATTTACTCACCTTTTAAACCTTCCCTGCACTTCCACAAATAATTCAAAACCAAAATTAGCCAGATCAGTCCAGCCGTTCTCGAGTTTTAGCCAGACTAACGAACAGTAATTAATTTATATATATATATATATATATATATATATATATATATATATATATATATATATATATAGTATATATGTACTACCCTTGCGCAAGAGGTTTGCCGATAGCCTCATGATGTCACGCGTCGTGGTCAGTAGGGTTGACAAGAAGGCTACACAAATAGTTGTTGCAATAAATTTATTATTTTAATTTATTGCAACAACTATTTATTATAGTTATAAATATATATTTATTGTGTATACTTCACATAAGTATATACAATAATAGTAAGTAATAGAATACAATAATAGTAAGTAGTCATCGGCAAACCTTATGTGCGCGACTTGTAAGTAAGAAATCCTTAAATATAATTATTCAAAGACATAATTTTACTTTGTTTCTATTTGTGTACAGATGTTTATAAAAGTATATTGGATATAGACATCGATTAACCTAGAAATTGTAGCGCAGGATAAAATTGCGACGCTACAATAACCAACAAAAGTCTACGTCAAACCAATAATTCATGCTAAATAACGCGACACAATTATAAGTCGTCTATTCTGATCTGTGCAAAATCATATTCATCAACTAATACCATTTTCACAGTGACGTGCACTTTTTGCCATTCAAATGGGGGACAGTTGTGTTTTTTCTATATAGCTGCGGCCGTATACTTCGGGTACGTTCGGGTACCGTGGACAATTACGCGTATTTTTGCTCACGTATTAAGGGGTGCCGTGTGTGAAAAAAATTACTATTATAAATAAAAGGAGCTTAACAAAGGGATGGTAGAGCGATCGGGGTCACTAGGAAACGGCGGTTTTGATATGGGATTTTTTTACCTGGCAGTTTGGGGGTCCTTTTTTATTTAAATTCTGGGTCTCAAACTTTATAGTGGTAGCCAGTCAGTCTGTGTTCATCCGCGAGGATGATCACATGCTTTATCACTTTAAGATTTTTGCAGTGGTCAGTGAAGTTGCGGACTTAAACATTTAAATTTAAAGTGTTTTGTTTTAAAGACTTGAATTTTGGACACTAAGTGCCAAAGTGGAAATGGATCTATCATCAAGAAGTAAGTCGAGATTTTTCGACTCTGGAATCGACTTAAGACGTAAAGGTATTTTCATATATTTTTCCGAAAGAAAATGTAACACGATTTTCTCATAGGAAAGGAAGTTCTTTAATTCGATAAGTATGAACTCAGTTAAAATGTTGATTTAGTTAATTACCTCAAATAGTTAATATATGGATTTTCAAATTAATATTGGATTGAAATGAGAATCTCAGCAACAACTATGTAACGGTAATAGTTCATTATCAGATTTATTATTTAATTTATTGTTTTTTACAGTTGTGGTTTAGTTTTTTGCTAATCATTCCTTCCTCTTTGAAATATAACAAAGTTTAAATTTACCTTAAAATTACTAAATACGTAAGTTTTTATGCCACAGCGTATTATAAAAGTAATTGTTAGGCTTCCTGATTTTTTATTTATTTATAATGTTCTAATAATTACCTATACTTATAAAACATGCTTAATTAACGTCAATGTAATTATTATATTATTTAAAATACAAATTAAAAAATAAATCGACGGCCTCTGTGGTTGAGCGGGCTAAGCCTTTGCCGGCTTACCTCACTGCAACGCAGAGGCTCCGGGTTCGATTCCTGGTATAGTAAATTTCGGAAACGTATTTTCTCCGTTATTTACTATGGTCTGGGTGTCGGGGATCGGCCCCAGAGTGGTCCGTTGTATATTACCCATACCACAAGCGTAACTTGCTTAATTTGGGGATATACAGTGTGTGTGTTTGTCTGCCGTTTTATTTATTTATTATTTATTTAAATCGTTTACAAATAATTTTAACTACCTGACTTTTTCACATTTAATAAATATGACGAATTTTGACATCTATACCTGACTTCTAATATCGAAATGACATAGCCTGTTCTATTTATGTGTACTCATTAATAATATTATAAATTTTAATTAAACTAAATAATTTATTTTGCAAAATATTATAAATTACACTAAGAATAAAACTATAAGCTAATTAAAGACTATGTGTAGTTTCCGCCACGAATCTTGAGCGGTCGGTGGAATGCACGAAATCGGTGCCAATGTAATGACATTTATCGACATATCGACAATATTATGTTTTTGTCGCTATTCGAAAGGGACAATAGTAATAATAAATATGAGATTACTTTTTAAATTCACGAGTTCAGCAGACGTGCACGCGGCCAACCTGATGGAAAACTGTTACTGTCGCCTATAGATATTTGTTACACCAGACGTGCCACAACACAAATATGGTACAAATGCACTGCTGCTCTCTAAAGGGAGACTTGAACCAGAACACTAAAGCCGGAACACAACTCAAGGTTATTATGGCGGCATATTCTAGACTAGGGGTGGTAGCCATCCAGATGGATAAATACCCCACCACCTGTCTGTGGGTTGTTTGCTGTGTTCGAAGAAGGATCAAAATTTCACTGTTCGTAGGAAAGAGTGACCGCTCAAGAATCATGTCGGAAACAATCAAACATATCGCTGCCAGAGGGAAGCATGTCCAGAAGGAGGTAGCAATGCCAGTTCACTGTGCGAAGTATAATCAGCCTTCTTTTTCCTAATTTTCCTAGAAATTTATGGCATGCCCAAGTTAGACAAATCAGTAGCTCGTTGTTAAATTTAGGTATTTCTAATTTTACAAATATAGTATCAAATAGAAACTACAGTAATATTCTGGCATAATATTATTCGGAATCGAGTTATTTGAGGGTAGTCAGGCAATAAACAGGGCAATAACCAATACTGGAGACAAATTGGAAAGTAATAAGGCAGTGAAAATGATATCTGCCAGGACATTTATCTATGTATGGATCTGGTCGAATAGAATGGTGCTATTAACATATAAATGAGAGGGTGTAAGTGGACGGAACAAGTGTACTCAGTATATATTGGTATATAATATGTATTGATATATGAACTGTATATTTATATATATACATATCAGGGTTCGATAGAAAAGAGCTATATGGATTTGTTTGGAACGAATTTTATGTAAGAAGTGTTTCTTTTACAATGTGACTCCTGGTAGTTTAATAGACGTATCATTTAAATCCTGGTCACCGAGCATACCACGATTAGGCACTTTTTCTGATCTTATAACAGTTAACGTACTGACGGTTAAAGAAAGTATTGAAGGGAAATTCTGGACATCGAGATAACCGATATATATAAGCCATCATAACATCTTGGACAAGTATTATTGAAGTGAAACTTCTTTAGAATTGTTGTGATTTGAAACTCGATGAAACGAAAAAGCGACACTAAAAAGAGATAAACAAATAAATCTACAGGACTAAGTGAGAGAATGGGATAGAATACATTATATTTAATAATTTAAATACTATGCTCCTACAGATAGAGTTGAAAATGTTATTAAGATTTTCGTTAATACTTCAAAATTCATGTTTTAAAGCTTAAATATATTATAACGATATAATATATGAAATGTGACGTCACGAGAGTTAGAATCCCTCCCGCCCCTTGTCACACATTGCTTCACTTCTACTGCGTATTAACTGTACTCACACACATTTTTTTTGTTTTTATTGCATTAGTTCAGCAGACAGGTAGACAGCCCACCTGATGGAAAGCGGTTACCATTGCTTATGGACATTTGTAACATCAAAGATGCTACGAATTTGCTGCCGCTCTTTAGAATGAAAATGGAACCGGACCACTAATGCCGGAACACAACTCAAGGTTATTATGGCGGCAAGGGTGGTAGCATCCAGACGGGTAAATACCCGACCACCTGGCTGTGGGTTATTTTGTCGCCTGTTACGACAGGCCGCAGGAAACTGTATTCTTGCTCCGTTCCTGCACGGATAACTGGCTTATTCTTTTTTCTTCTCTTCTATTCTTCTTATCACGGTTATATTAATTGTCTCTTCGATGGGACATGTTCCCTTAATAAAAGCTAAGGTTGCTAGTACAATCGATTAGGTACAAATGTATAAACTTGGTCATAAGCTATTTATATTTGTGTATTAAATTCCATAAACGTTTTAGCCAAAGCAATACATTCCGAGAGATATTTAAAAGTCGGCATATATCACATAAAAGTGCATTCCTCGGCTTGCATTGACCGCAAGCATAGTCGGGGAAGCTGTATGTCACAATAATGACCAATTCGTACGGGGCTCCTAGACATGTGAGTCTGTATAAATTAGATATTATTTATTATAAATGTTGCAGTTTTATTGGTCATTTTATATATGGAGCTGAGAGTTATACCAGCAATGTATTATTTGGCCTTAGACATAACATATATATACATATCTACACACTAGAATTACCCCCGCAGCTTCGCCGTGGCTGTGACTGTAGTGCACAATCGTTGTTTATTATTCGTGCAAGCCTTCACACAGGTTACATTGTTTTAATTTTTTTTATCTAGCCGCTATTTACCTCCGGAAGATTAACTTGATTGTACATCGCAAATTACAATTTTTCTACTTACATAATAACTTATTTAGGTTTTTTTTATATACATCCGTGAAAAATTATCTAGCTGATGGTGAATACCGCTTAAAAATTCGTTGTGTGTTCTAAAAGTTAGAGGGTATACAGACAGACGCGGAAAAGGACTTTATTTTATACTACGTAAAGATTATCACGCCTATTTTCTATAAGTGTGAGCAGATACTATGTCCTTTTGTTATGGATTTTTGCATGCTGTCTAAAGTTTCTACCAGTGTAAAAAAACTAAGGTAAGTAAGTGCTTATTACCAGGGTTTTGTTTAGATAAACAAGTAAATAATTGTCAAACAAACACACAATAACTTGGTTATAAGAATCTAATTAGATATTTATTTATACATTTTCACACATTCAAGCGCTTTTTGTTTTTATAAGCGTGTATTTTTACTAATGAATGGTGTTTATTACTTTGGCTTTCCATGTGACTTCATATATATTAACCGACTTTTAAAAAAAACGAGGAAGTTCTCATTTCTCCAGCCATATTTTTTTTTTGTTTTTGCAGCGATTTTAATCATTCTTTTTGAGCTAGGTTTAGTACAGCTTCAGGGTTGCATATAAATTTCATTGTTATTAGATATACGTAACTAAAAAGCAAAAAATATATATTTTCTACAACATCTTGAAGTCAGAGCGAAGTAAAACATAAAAATACTATACTTTGTAAATTTGTTATTGTTTTTTCTTGGCATCTCCTCTACTCTTGAAGTTGGTTTGTTTCTGCTAGAATTAAAAAAAATCTTTATAGGAGCGCGTAGATACATATACAAGCATACTGGGTACATGCAGCTAATAATTTAATTAATTATTGATTAATTTGATTTTATATGTTGATTTTTAAAAACATGATACTAGATTGATTCCAAGTACCAGGCTATCAAAAACAACAAGCGTTTTCTTATAGAGGACATATAAATTTACCCATTCACATTTAAGTATCTATACACAAATTCATGTGTTGTTTAAATTTTATTACCGCAGAGATTTTTCGCCAAACACAACTGGCACTTTTCCCGACCGGACGTAGGTTTATGACCGCATTTTTTATTGCTTCTGCTTAAACTGAAAACTTCTGAATGCACTATTTGTTAAATTTATACCTATGTGGAAGTGCGAGATTTTAATGTAGCAGATTAAATTGAATAGATATTATAATTTTAAAATTCTTACATTATAACTTTGAGACAAAATTAATTAATATATAATGAAAATCTCTCGTTCAATGTTTGTCAGTCTGTTCTTTCAAAAAAATTCGTGAAAACTAGCCTGGCTGTCCGGTTACTTTACAATAGGGTAATTGATACATCTTACAATAAATTGTAAAACAATACGCACAAAAAAAGAATGTTCGTTTAAATACCTTTCTATCATCTTACTTTTAATCATTTTTATCACTATTAAAACAATAATAATTAATGAACCTATTAGAATTATGACGTCACAACGCAGTACACCCGTACTTTGAAATTGCTGTGACGTTTTGTACGATTATAAAATGTATCTTTATTGATTTGACTGTCCGGTCCCATAGTTATATGTATGTTTCACTTCCATATATTGCAGCGTTCCAAAAAAAATGAATATAAAGACCAAGACCAGCACGAACGTAATAACTAGTCTATAACTAATATTATAAAGAGAAAAGTGAAAGAGAAGAGAAATAAAAGGATTTATATTTTTGTATGTTTGTAGCGGAAAAACTCATAAACTATTGTACTGATTTCAAAAATTCCTTCACTATTACAATGTTACATTATCCCTGAGTAATATAGTCTATATTTATTAGTAGAAAAAAATATGGATCACTAATAAAACTTCTATAATGTAACCCAAGGTGTAAAAAAATTAGCCAAAAAATGTCTTTCATCGCAAGCGCAGCGGAAGCTATTGATGATAGAACAAAAAAATGTTCTACAATAGTAAAGAATATATCAATACCTAAAAAACTTTGTGGTATCATATGTCCAACTATTGTAGTTATGTCACTATAACTACTTTATTACCTTTTAAAAGTTGGTATAAATGCTGACCAAAATCAGACCATGTTATCCATACCTTTGTATTAATCCTTACCCAAATAAATTATAATTTCAAATTCAAGACTGTTTTAATACCTGTAGATTACTTTTTGAATTATTCAAATCGGACATTCCATTCAAAAGATATTACGAATTTAAAAATGTCAATCTAAACAAAATACTCGGCGCTGTAATCGGGATCTAGATTTTTGATGAAATTTTATGTGTGTTTGAGTGTGTCACCGGGATGGTTTAGATTAACAATTAGACCCGGTAGGTGGCGCTGGAATCGGGTTCTAGATTTTTAAATTTTCAGGGCAGGACAACGTCTGTTACCAACAGACGTTGTCCTGTTGTCGGCTAGCGTCTAATAAAAATAATAAAAGGAAATATTGACTTCTTGTGCCATCGTTTAATTCAATCATTAAGGACCGATTTTTCAAACATCAGATAAAAGTTTCAGTCGAATAAAGTATAACCTGACTAACCATTTTACTGTTTTATTCAGGCAGCTGACATTTTTAATTTTTCTATTTTACACTTTATTCTATGAATAATTTGAATCTGGTGATTGAAAAATAGGCTCTAAATCGATCGTTACATAGTTCAAGAAATAAAAATAAAAAACTGTCAGTCAGGACTGCACGTCAGAAGTGAAAACTTTGCGTCTAAGTGTGGCGGTCACGTGAGTTCAGTCCTTTTTTCCCCAATCCCAAAACTGCCCAACGTGCCTTAAAAAGTTTTCACTTCAATAATAGTGCGCTTATATCCTGACAATACTTCGAATTAGATATTTTGGCTTAATTGTAATATATTTTAATCTAGTTTAACATAGGCCAATATTAATGATTCCTTATATATGTTATCCTCATACTTATACTGCAGAAGTGAGTTAAGGCCACTCGATCTAATAAATACAGTTGGTGCCAATAATTAGTGGCGGGCAGTTAACGACAGTGGCACGGAATTAAGATTTTTGCCATAAATGCCCTACGACGATGGCTGGAACTGCCGTGCCAAGGATTAGGGGTTAAGTGCTCGCTTTAACGGATATAGTTTAAGGATGTAATATAATATCGTTTCGATATTATCGATAAATTGAATATATTACTGCTACACCTCTTAAACTCGATCGAACTGAATTTTCAATTTTATTAGATATACATAGATAGATAACTATTTACTATAACTGTACATCATTAGAGAAATACCTAGAGACAAGTAGTACTATTCTAATAAGTTAGATAAGACTACTGCTCACTAAAATATACAATAAAAAAAAAAATTATTTAAATATCCATAGGTATCTTGTCGCTTAAAACGAAATAAACTTAAACGATATTTTAGACACTGTGGCTACGTAGGTGATCCACACTCTGGATGATTACTAGAATTTCATAAATATAGGTACAAACCTGAACTCAACTATAGTTTTATTTTTATTATATGCATTTCAAAAGTATGATTTTTTATTCAAACAGTAGATATATAGTGTTAAAGTACATTTAATATACATCTATTTCTAAAAGTAGGGCTTTTGTAGAAAGTGGAGCAATGACAATTATGCAAAAGATTTTTCTGAAGATATACATGTCATATAAGAATGACATATAAAAATAAAAGTGTCTTAGAGATATCCAATCAATCATCAAGATTAACTAAGATAAAAACAATGCTTATTTTTATGTAAGATACGTTTAATATAATTTGTCACTCCATGATGTATTTCGTTATCAATTCTAATTTTACTTTTACATTTGACGTAACTGATATTAATGTATTCAGAAAACATATTTTTGTCTTCATTATTGTTTTAATAATATAACATAATAAATAACATTAGGAACATAAATAGAAATATTACTTTGACAAAAATGTATTGATCAGACGTGTTACAGTTTCGCTGGATGATAGCTCTTTGACAAATTACTAATAATTTTATTAAGAACTTCCTAAATTTTGGAACGGTGTCATGCCAATTATTTTAAACTAATCGGTTTGTAATATCATTTGTGCTACATCTTTTAAATATGAAAATACTATGGGACTAGTGTTAATTTAATATGAACGTTTCTTAAAGTTATCGATAGTGTTTATGATCTCACCCAACACTATTCTACTGTAGTGTAGTAGCAGGCAGTCCGGTGTGGCGTTTTTATTGACACTCGTACTGTGACAAATATCTTCGGGAAAATAGTAGCTATGCCTTCGTATATTTCTTTACCGACATAATTCTCTAGACGTTATGTCAGCCTAGGTTTTTATGTATTGGTTTACTCGTATATATTATTAGTATGATTCATTTTTCTAGTTTCCTCGATTTGTATGGTAATTCAATAAAGTGTCTATAGACTAAATTTATATGGTCTCATAAATTGTGATGCTGAAACATCTTTATGAGATTTATAAGTTTGGCTTTCTTTTAAAGATAAATTAAAAATAGTAATTAATTAAAATTATTATTACTTATACGAGTTACATCTCCCTGATCAGAGAGGTAGTTCATATTTCACATAGTAAAGAAACTGGCACGTCGTGAAAACTGGTGTATGAAACTTCCCAAATCCGCCTTGAACAATCGTAGTAGATATACCGTTCTTTAGCCTAAAGTGGAAGAGCCCTAAGGCTAATACATGTTATTAAACAAAATAATTTATTTATTCTACTTTAACTCCCTCAAGATTGGGTACTGATCCCGTTTTCTTCTATGAAATTCTATTTATGCCGCAAAATAAGGTTCATTATTGTTAATGCTAATAAAATTTCAATCCGATATCGACACCGCTTAACCAAAAATTGAAAATATAAATTTCCCATGTTTTATAACGAGCCTTTTTCTATTAAGGGCTTGTCCACTCCCCCGGCCGAGTCAAGTTACACACCTAAAGCGAACAAATTTCTAATAAAAAATAATTCAAAACGCTCAAACTTATTCACACTAGCCGACTGAGAGGCGACTTTGTTGTGCGTAAGTCGCTACATGCCTTACAGGCGACTTGTAGTCGAGTTTTAGGTCGTTGGTTGTTATTGACTGTTAAATTGGCTATTGTTATATTGAACTATATAAACACTAAATCCGATTTAGTGTTTATAATATTATGTCCAGGTTTCATTGTAATACATTTTTTTACATTCAAATCAATACTGTCGTGCTTTTCCACATTAAACAGTATTTCATGATTATTTTCGTTTTCTGAAATAACTAAAAACCAAATCTAATAAAAATTGATACATATAGGAGCAACAAATTTTAAAATACAAAATGATATTTACATTAACATAGTTATTTGCATCGATTTTTCACTTTGCTTGAAAACTGACAGTCTTATGTTAATTAACTAATATAATTAAAATGTGTTATAATCATAAGTTTTAGATGTGTATAAGGCCTAGTAATAAGTTTATAGAATAAATGAATTTGATTTAATTTTGAATTAAAGAATTTGAATGTTTACTTTTTAATATTCGACGACTGATTAAATGCGAGTAATCTCCTAGTGTGTACTAGGTGATAACACAGAATAAAGCGTATAAAAAAGGAATTCAAATCCCTCTAACGAAGAGGCAATACACAAGAGGCCTCTGTTTTTCGCCAGTTATTTTGACTCAGACCAGTATTGGGTATCGGTAACATGATTACTGACCCGACCTTAATTCTATCAGGCGTCGTAGCTGTATTTTTTGTTTTCACTCTCGGGAATTAATATTTACCTGTTTTATGTGAATTAAGTAGGTTAGGTATAACAGAAGATATTTTATTTGTATTCTGGTTCAGTTTATGTGACTTTTACTCGCTACCTCTTTTTGTGTAATCTTTTGGAAATACTTTTAGCGTGATGTTGTTGAGAAGCTTCGTTTCATTCAAGACTTAACCTTAAAGACTATGAAGGCAGCGATAGTGTTATAAATCCAAATAAAATAGATTGCTCTGTTTTTTTCTGTGCAGGTTATATATTTGCAGGCTATCCGTACACGAACGGAGAAAGAATACAATTTCCTGCAGCCGGGCGGCCTGTAGTTAGAGGCGACAAAACAACACACAGCCAGATGGTAGGGTATTTGCCCGTCTGGATGGCTACCACCCCAGGTTTAGAGTATGCCGCAATAATAACATTGAGTTGTGTTCCGGCACTAGTGGCCAGGTTCCACCCTTCCTTTAGAGAGCGACAGCATATTAGTAGCACTTTTGGTGTTACAAATGTTCATAGACGATGGTAACCGCTTTCCGTCAGGTGAACTGTCTGCCTGTCTGCTGGACTCATGAAATAAAACTAAAAATTGTATTTTTAAAATAAAGATTCATTTAATTAAAAACATTTCTTAGTTTTTGTATTTTAGCCATTCATAAATATTCAGCACAACCTTATTAGACCCTTACTTATTATTATTATTACTTATTAGAACCTTACTAATATAAATGTTAAATCATTGCAATACTATTTTATTATCAAGAAAGTATTTAATTAAATTTTTCTATAATTATTTATCTTTATGTGTTCTGAATTCACGAAGGAATGCATCACTGACATAAGAAGTCCGTTATTATAAATTACTAGCTATGCCCGCGACGTCGTCCGCGTGGAATTTGTTTTCAAAACCCCTCGATTTCGAAACATTCTTCATTGGTGCTCCGCTCCTATTGGTCTTAGCGTGATGGTATATAGTCTATAGCCTTCCTCGATAAATGGGCTATCTAACAAAGATTTTTTCAAGTCAGACCAGTAGTTCCTGAGAATAGCGCGTTCAATCAAACAAACAAACAAACAGCTTTCTGCTTTATATATTACTATAGGATTTCAATTACATCTACGGTTATGATGCTTTTAATTATTGATGTATTTTTGGTTGATATTTGAGTTTTATTGTTATTGCTCCGTATTTTGCTATTAACAAGACATTATTATTAAACTGTTGATACAAGTATGCTAATGAATTTTCTATATATATATATATATATATGTGTTAGTGTGTGTGTGTGTGTGTGTGTGTGTACTTACAGCAAGGCAAATTCTAGAAGTAATTCAAAATTTGAATAAGGAAAATAGAACAGCTGTTAAGTAAAAAGAAAACAAATTCAGCATCGGACAGTGATCTTTTTGGTTCCCTTGGGTCGAGAAAAAAAACAAGAAGAAGATAATCAACCTTTTTTGTCGCTCGGAATTACTTCAGATAATTTGATTAGCTATCGGTGGGCTACAACCGTCCCCTAAGAGGTAATCCTATTTTATAGGCAGCTCCTTTAATCCGATAGATGTTAGGTGTTTTATATTGGTCTCAGCTGATTGTGTTTACTGTTTATTGCTAACAATGATTAGCTATTTATCATGAAAAATTAACTTAAAATAAAAAAAAGGTTATATGGAGATATAGCTAAATGGCTGGTAAATGTCTTCACATGATCAAGAGGCTAGTCTATACTTCGGGCTACGCATAAGCTTTGTCATTCAAACAGGGAATGTGGCCAGTATTTTGGGAACGCTTCCATCTGATAGCGGTCTGACACTGGATTTTCTATTTTAATTTATATAGTTTATTTTTAGTATTTATTTTAAGGTTTATTTATAAGTTACAATGTTGAATAATTATATAATAATCTCGAGGATATATTGAATCTCTGTTGTTTCGTCTGATTTTTGGTTCCAACTGACAATGATTTTGTGAAGAAGTTACTCTTTTGGTTGTTTTTTAGTGCTGTAAATGCCCATAGTTTGTGGTAACTACTTTTCATTTGTTCGTCTGTGAACCAGTTTATTAATTTCTAACATTACCTAAATAACTAGGTTATTTATACTCGTGGGTGATTGATGTGCAATAATTAATGTATAGTAACTCTATTTAAAAAAAAGTATGTTGATGTATTTCTTTTTTATTTAAATGTGTAGATAATAATTTCTTTAAAAAATACCATACTTAGAATTATTTATTACTAGGTTTCTCCGAGTGGTTTTACTGATTTAAACTTCAGTTTCATACACCGCATGTACTGTTGTATATTATGAGTGTACTCATGTTCGTCATTGTTCTCTATAGTAGGTATATTTAGTAAATTCCATGAAAGACAGTTCATATCTAAGGGTGGAAACTGGAGCAAATAAACATAAGCATCAAGGCAAACTCACCGTATAAGTGTAAATATATAAGTACGCATTATTGATTAATTTTAAATTATACATATTAAATACATACTCTTTAAGCATAGTTTTTATGTATATTGGTACCCTTTGCGACAGTCAACTTTGTAGATCATATTATACACAAAAATCTCAAGTATTATATATAGGTATGTATATCAAAAACGTCCCGCTGCATTTCCTAAGTGTAATTATAGGTGAAAGAGCTAGGGTTGCCCGAGTGGCCATGTTGAGAGAAGTATGACGTCATTAGCTCTCTGTTGACATAACCCGCCTCCAGTGCATGAATGGCAGCGAAACTTTGAAAATGGGCGTGGTGCTCCCAATATGATGCTGGTGCAAGCTTGTACTGGCCAAGTGATTACTTACTAGTACTTATTTTGGTCTTATTATTACTCAATTAGCTCTATCTAGGAACTTTGCTCCCCTTCTCACATATTCTCTCTTATCAAGCATGAACCGTTCTAGCAGTACTTAATATGTTGCGTATGGTTACAACTATTGTTTTAATGAAGAAGCGGAGATCGTAATGAATTTTGCAAATGTAAAAAGAGATTATATGAAAACCTTGGTCCAAGGAAATAGTTTAAGATACGAAATTTGTAGAAGTATATTAACCAGAGTAGTTAGATGTTTATAGGTTTAAAAATATTCTACATGTTTAACATCAAAGGTTTGACATAAGAGTGAGACAACTTTCTCTGCTTTGTTTCGAATATCATCTCACGTGGAAATGAATGTAGGTTACAAAATTATTGTACCTATATTTATGCACCTTCATGCACGTTTTACGGAAACCTGCTAGTTACGTGGGGAACAAATGTCTAGCTATGCCGCCTCCGCCAGTTCCCGGTCGAAGGGCTAGGCCCAAGAAATGCTGGCTTGACTATGTGAGGGATGATATACGTGCCATTGGTCTCAATACAAGGGATGCCGAAGATCGCGCGAGGTGAAGAAGAAAAAGTAGGAGAGCGGACCCTGGGCGTCGAAGTGATCGCTCCGAATGCAACTGGGATTTGACGCTCGGATGATGATGATGATGATTTATGCACCTTCATATAGGCAAGGGTCGAATGAGTATCACTACACGTTCTTACACATATTAATATCATTGAGGGTTAAAATAGTGGTATAAATAAACAATAGTACTTAAATATGATCATATAATAAATATTCCTTTTTATCTAACCTTCATTCATTTACTTTCTGTCAACACAAAACCTCCCAAACAAACCAAAAACGCAAGGACAGAATCGCAATTTGCCGACACAGGCCTCCTTGAATGGCCTTTGTGCCGAATGTCCATTTCCGACAACTTGTGCCGTACTTGCGCTTTGAATAAGTAGCTGTCAAAGAAGCCGATGTCAAAATTCAGATTCTTAATGCTTTCAAATAATATAATATTGGCCACGATGGTAGAGAGTGTTCAACACTCGCTGATTCTGCAAGGCTTGATTTACATTTACATTGGTTAAGAAGTTAGGTAACTTGTGAATAAATCCTTGTCATCGATGAGACACACATCTAAAGTATTGTACGAGTACTGGTTTAGCAATTACCGACTTTTGTTGTCCTGCTCCATTCTACATTTCATCCAACTTCCATACCTCCCAAAGGTTGTCTGGAAGAAATCGGCATGGGCGATAAGATCGGAGATTGTACTTGAATATTAATTTTATGTAGCATCTTTGTACAATAAAGTATATTCTATGCTATTGTACTATATTGAGGACAACTAACTCTTAAATTTCTGTCCAATGATGATTAGGAATTAACTCGCCAGTTTCGCGATGGCTGACTT
Source organism: Dendrolimus houi (assembly GCA_039645545.1). Taxonomy (NCBI): domain Eukaryota; kingdom Metazoa; phylum Arthropoda; class Insecta; order Lepidoptera; family Lasiocampidae; genus Dendrolimus; species Dendrolimus houi. The sequence continues at coordinate 16,585,804 of CM077132.1, forward strand.
AACCAATGCAAATGTATAATTATTCAGGCTTAAGTTTTATAAAACGCTAAAAGTTAACAGTAAACTTTCGGAGACTGTTCCGTAGCTATTTTGATAAAAATGGAATATGTTTTTATGATGTCAGTCTGTACGTCTGTCCCTGTATGTCATAACCAATTTTATCAAAAACTCCTAAATCTGCCACATATTTCATAACACTATAAATTCTAGTTAATTTTTAAATTGAATTTGGGCCCGTCGAGCTTTAGAGATGTGACAAATTTGAACCTAGAACATAAATATAATTTAGAATTCTTTAGTAGTATTCTGGCCGTATCGCTATCTGATGAGGCTAGAATGATTTCTTTAAGATCCAGACTTAGAGAATAATTAATGTCATAGTAATAATTTTGTGAGCAATAATGCGAGTAACCTTTTCATCTTGAGAAGATAAATAAATAATGAGAAAAATAAATTGTAATTTAATCTAAACAAAAATCAGATAACGAAAAAAGTAAAAACAAGTGAAAAATAAAATAGATTCCTGTTTGACCATCATCATCAGTGAAAATATGATCGAAGTTAGAGCTATTATTATAATAACATTCTATAACCAAAATGACACGACGTAAGCATTTTATTGCTGCCTTATTGAAAAGTAAGCTACAACCGCAAGGGTAGACGCCTCAGGTGACGGCGTGGGGGAGGCCACCCTTCCAAAAGGACTGAGGACCGAAAAGTTTAAATTAGCTCGTTACTACACACGGAGTAACACACCAGTTATATTTGAGTTTTGTTTTTTCGCCACAGAAAAGGTCGCCGCTCTGCACCGCGGAGTGTCGAAGTAACTTCTGTGTTAACAAACTCGCAACTTGGCTGTGCATTATTAATTATATTTTGTCCTGTAGTTACTGTAAATAATACTGTGCTTTGCTTTTTAGGCTTTGTTGGAATATGTCGAATTGTTATAGTCGCAAGTCGAATATTTCCTGACCAGTTATTTTACTGCCTAAATCATGAAAGTTGTATATAAATTTTTGTAACAAACGTCTCGTTAAAAGCCTTTTTCTATAAAGGGATAAAAAATCGAGCCTTTAACAATGTATCTTATAATGCTAAGCTTCATTTGAGATGTGGTAATAATCTTCAAAGCTTCATTTGAATGTGTGGTAAGGGTTTAATGCCTTATTGTTGTTAATTGTTAATGACTTTAAATATTGACATATAACGTATGTATGTATATACACTAATATAGCTGTTCGTTAACGATTTTATTTTTAGCGCTTTAAATAAGATGCATTTCGTAATAATCAATAACTATAACATTATCGCAGGTGAAGCCCGAGCATTATAATCTACAAGAATTTTCTTTTAGATCACGGCCACAGGGAGTGCCTTGGTGAAATATTTGAGTTAATACCATCTGCACCATCGATTGCTATTCGTGATAGATTGCTAACGCAGTTTTAATTTTGGACAACACATTTAGTTCTAAAATGTTTGAAATTAAATAAATATTAGGTATAAATAGTCATCAACCCCACTTTATTACTCCATCACTTTCTAAGCCTGGTTTCTTAGGCTAAGCGCGCACTACGATTTATCGATACCAGAGTCTTGAGTATGGTATTGATAAATCCTGTAATCAAAATCAAATTTATGTGAAATATTTGTAATTTTATTGTAATACTGATTTGTAGTAAGTGAATTTTATCAACTTATATCTTCAGAATGCGGTAATGCACGACTGAGGCAGCGAACTCCATTTAGGTAGCTCCAAATGCTCTTTTTATTTCGTAGACAAATAACGAAAACAGTCGAAGTTTGTCTACTCTACCTCTTCAGAAATCGTGCGCGAACTGCCATGCACAATTTTTCAAAAATATCAAAGTTTAAATTAAATATATTCGGAAACTTAACTTACATTGTATTCTACCTATAATCTCTTAAAGCTATAAGCAGATTAATGAACTTAGGTCATCGAAATCCATAGGTAAGGTTCCCAGAATGCTAACGTTACCTCGCTGGAACGCCATACTGATCCCTTGTCCGAGGTAGGAATCAGCGATGTGATCAGTCGAAGAGTCCATGGGTCGTTGTGATAGATTTTTGTAGAGGTTCGTGGCCTCAGGGCAATCAGGACAATCACTATTCCCCATTTCAGAATAGTGATTGATCCGAATTCGTTTATAATTGCCAATTTTCACTGAATTTTGATTGATATAAATTTCGAATTTTGTATTATTTAGTTCATCGATCATAGCGACTCCGGGCCTCGGGTGCGTAAACAAAAAACATGTCTATTTTTGACGTGACCCTGACCACCGTGTCCGATATTAATTGGCAAGGGATCACCCTCAACTGTTCAAAGAATACGAACTTTTTCCACAACAATAATTGCAAAATAAAAATAATAATCGCCATCGAATGTTGCGGGGGTGTTCATTGTTATTGCTCTATTATATTACTCATGTCACTAATGCTGCTGGTATTGATTTGATATATGTTCTACATTTATACATTGGATGTATGTATATGTTAGGTACTGTAAAAGCCCGAACTACGGTAAATCCTAAGATTAATAACAAATGATTACTACTTGTTTTATTCCCAAAATCAACCTTTATCAATTCGTATTGCTTAATCCTAAGATTTACCAATCTCTGATGGTAAAAACTCGTTTGTTTTATTTTAAATAAATTCAGACTTACCAACTTGTGTTGATCAATCCTAGGATTTACCGTAGTTCGAGCTTTTACAGTAACATATATAGAAACATCGTCCCCGGTGTCGCGAAATTATATTACTAACACATTTATAATCTCGAGAAAAAAGAGATTTTATATTTTGTTTTTAAATAAATATTTTTATATGTTAATTTAAGAAAATGCAATAAGTTAGATTGTTTTGGAAAGTGTCAGCTACTTAATATGACGGTATAATATTATTATAGTGATGTCCCACATCAAGATGTGTCGTGACTTTATAAAGCCGTTATCAATAAATAGTGTTTATACGATAATTTATGGAATCGGACTAATAGCAGATAGACAATAAGTCAATTATTATTTCCTTAAATTTTCGCTGCGATAAAATTCTAGAGGCTAATATCTCCCCACTTATTGAATCAAATTAAATTAAATACCAATTATATTAAAATATCGTCATGATCGTTAGATCTAACTAATGAGATCTCACAAGACTGTGTATTTACATTGAAATAAAAATATTTTTATTCAGCCTTTAGTTACATGTAAGGTAGCTACACCTAATTTTTTGTTGTTTCACGATTTTCATACACTATTGTGTAGCTGAATATAGAATACATCTTCCAAATTTCATCCGTAAAGACCAAACAGGATTCGAGAAAAATGGCTGTAACGTAACTAAACGGACAAATTAACAGTTAAACATAATTTTACTAACGTTAATTTTTTTGCCTTAATGGCTATGAAACCTCGAACATTAAAGTATTATCAACAAACAGTAACCGCCTGTCAACGCCTAATTAACAACAAAAGTATTTATTTTCTCACTTAAACCCAAAGTACCAATAATTCATTCATCCCTTACTTGCCCTTTCACTTAAATCACTGTAAAGAAATACTTGTGTGGGTGTTAAATTTGTTACACGGCGCATGCCTGGCCTGACCACTGTCCAGTCGAATGTAGGGGCGTGGCTTACTTTATTTGTGTGTTGACCCATTGCAGGAAATTTTCCACCTAAACCGATTGGTTTCGATTTTTGCCAGTTTCTATGTGTTACTATGAATTCTTTTACTTTACCATTGGTAGAAAATTAACATTACGTCAAATATTAACCAGTCGCGTATAATTCACCTCAGCTTGTAGTTAGTATAAATTTGTGCACTTATAAACGAGAAATTTCGAGTAACCCGTCTCTGTTCAATTTAAACAATAAAATTAATCTGTATACTAAACTATTATTTAAAATTACAAAGAAAATACAATTAAATGTTTAAAATAAACTAAGTTAATAAGTAATTATAGATTATATAACAAATTCCTGACTGAATATGAAATATTTCTAATATAAATGTTAATATATTTCAATTGCTCTTTTAAATTAATTGTCCTTTAAACTCTATGAGTATATCAAAAGATAACTATACATTTTAAAGAATCATTTATATAGTTATAATTACGAGCATACATAGCGCCCTTTTTGTAATTATTCCTTCCCTTTGTAAATCAGTTCTTATGTAAAATACGAAGTAGGGTGCGCTTGTAACCTGAGCACTAAATTAATATAGCAAAAACTGCGATTCGTTGTTGACACTGCCGTACCTAGTTTGTTTAAGGGTATATTATGTAAATATAGTTTCATTGATGAATTTGTTCAGCGAACGGTGGCTCGTGGCTAAGGTTTTTTGTTTTAAAACGTTTCCTTCCGCCACCCGCTTCCTCTTACATTGATATGTTTAAAACACACCTTGGTTTATTAGATCTGTGCATAGGGTTGCAAGAAATTGGTTTATCAATTGAACAATATCAATAACAGCATATTACAACGGCCCACAGCTGGGCTTCAGGATATGTTTACACAATGGACGATAACCCACCACGCTTGTTAAAGGCGCATCGGCGGGTTTTATTGTTAACACATATTCATTCAAGATTTCTAATGATGTTTACCTATATCACCAACTAAACTAAAGTCTATTTAAGTGAATTAATAAATAGTTTAAAAAAATCAAACCACTTAAATATATACAAAAGCAAACTTAGATAGCACAAATTAATGTTTTCTATAACAATTGTATACACTTTTGTCGCTTTAATTTAAATACTAAATAAATTCTTTGATTCCACCCATGGTCAGAAGAGTGGCTCATATTTCGCTCACTGAATCAGCATTGCCACACCACGTAGCAATGCAGCCAGCCTTCTGGACACGCTTCTCTCGGCCAGCGATTTGTTACATAGTCTATAATCACTTATTTATATATTAACTAGAATATGTCCACGACTTCGTCCACGCTTGAATTGAAATTCCTGTGGGATTCCCGGGATAAAAATTACAAATTTTATTACATAAAATTTGCTATCGATCAGTGAAAAAATCGTATTTGAATTCGATTTTTTTTCAAACTGGAAATTTTATATCATTCCCAGAAAATTTTCTACGGAATTAACGCAATAACAAGTAGCGCAGCTTTTAATTTTAATAATTAGCTGTCGATCAGCGAAAACCGCATCGAAATCGGTCTGGTAGTTTTTACATGAATCCCGAACAAACAGCAAGAAATCTAAACAAAATTGCATTGTGTTCTCCGCCGGTTATATACGAGTAGTCTATTTCAGTTGTTTTTTTAAATAGCGTCAGTGTACCGATACGGCATGTTTAGAATTTTATAATATTATAGATTTATTTCTAGTATTTAATCGTATTTTCTTTGTATTTCTTTAAGTTAGTTTAGTTTGTAATTTGTTTTTAGCTCTAAATCTAATTATTTAATCTATTTGAACTATTAATTTAATACAAAATTGTTATTTACTTTAAATCGATGTCCGTACAAAATTTTAAAGGAACGATATTTTTAAAACAATACAGAAGAACACTTAAAAATACAAAACACTTATAGTCGCGAATTGAAGACTCGATATTACTCTATTATATGCACAGATGTCGTTTAAGTCTGAAAAGGACAAATTAAAAAAGTGTGTCACAACATTCGGCCGATGCGGCATACGGCCCACGAGCCCATGACACTTTCTACCAATTTCAGTTCAATGGCAAATAATTATAGGTTGTAACATTTACACTGCAAAGTGTCAGTTGTTAGTTTGACCACTTATCGTTTCAAAGGGTTTTGTTAATAATTACCTTAAACTGCGGTCAAACATTGAAGAGATAATACTGTTTTTGTTGCACGAAACTTTTTGTCCATTGAGAACAGATGTTATTGAAGAGTTTTATTATAGCCGGTGTGAAGTGAAAATGAGTGGAATAATTTCATTGCGTCTTTCTTTGGTGGTTTCTTGTCAGAGTTCGGTGTCAAACCTTCTTTTCACAGTTTTTAGTAGTTACTTAAATATCTTTGATATTTTTTTTGTTGTAGCAAGGTATTTATTATTGTTTTACACTTCACTAACTCAAGACGTTGTAGATATTTTTTGCTTTTTAGAAATTTGGAAATGTGTGAATTTTAGTAATACCAATTTGCTGCTATTCCACAAAATGTTGTATGTGGCCTATATGACGTAAATCGTCACGGGTTACAATAATGAACCAGAGTTTTGGAAAGCTTCCATGAAGCCAGGGAATGTTTATACGTAGAGGCTCTACAACAATTTATTCTAAATGTGGTATAACACTGACCAATATAAAAGATTTATAACTAAACATCATAAGGATAATATGGATACCGACTATGTTTTTATACCACTTTTTTCTTTCAGCGGATGCGGACAGCGCGGCAGAAGGCGGCGGGTCACCGCCAGGCAGCGTGCCTGACACGCTGACCTGCGGGGCCTGTCGACGAGCCTTCGCTCTGGCAGACATCGTCAGGTTTATCCAGCACAAGGTATCATCGTGCGACAAGGACCTGACGAGCTATCACTGCTATAGTGCTGGTAACATTCCATACTATTATTACTCTTTAAAGGTGTAAAAAATGGACATGTATGTATATGCAACACCGAAAGATGTGCCACAAGTAGAGTAAGTAGATCTAAAAACAGATGAGCTATATCTTAAAAACTTTTGAACTATTACCGCTCTTCAGGCAACTAAGTTTGTGTAACGTTGGAACCAGTTAATAGTAATAAAAGAACCTTGTATTCAATTTCAGTCTCTAAAGTACTTAAATACTAAATTTCCTTACAATTGGATTATGTCAAGACAGTGAGGAAAAAACAAAACTAACATAGGTACAAACTTTCATGCTTTACTTACTTATTGTGTATTAACTATTATTAATTTTATTATTACCAAGGATATTATTCTAAGAGATCTACTTGATTAATTCTTAATCAATTCTTAAAATTTTAAATATAACCAGTCAGTTTTTTTTAAATTAATTGCATTTAAATATCTACTTGGTTTATTATTATGTAGAATTAGTCCTTCGATGTCCTACTGCTGGGCTACCCCTCATTTTTAGAGGACCAAGCGATAACTTTGTTACACATATATAAAATGGATTAACGGAGCCCGCACATCAGTTATCTTAATTTTCTTCTTTATCGTCAGAACTCGTTAATTATAAAAATTCGCATAACCAGAAAATCTGTTTCAATGGTGCATGTTTCTTGGCCTGGATTAGAATCCATGTTGTAAAATCTCAGTTATTGGTACATAATTTATTTTTATGTCTAGGACCAAACTCAGATCAAGAAGATGGCTCAAGACCAAGTCAAATATCTAGTGCCAGCACAAACAGTAGGAGACCATCCCTCTTAAATGCAAGGAGGCCTCCGAACAGCAGGGTCCATACTCCACCTCTTGTCAGCCCTTCCATCGCACCACCAGATCTTATTGAAGATGGAGGAGCTTCCAGTACACCTAAGCGTTTATTGGAAGGTAACTGTTTAATCTACAAAAGTTAATAAAAACCTTTAGCGAGAATTTGAAGTAGTTTACCCAACAGTTTGCTTTAAAAAAAGTATTGATTGAAATAAACAATTACAGTTGTAGGGTATTGATTGTATTCAAGTATTGTGTGTTTGTGTTTAAAAATCAACTATTTAGTGAAATATGCCTCTTTGAGCTGCCATAAGAGGTCCCTGGTTTGTGAACAATCATGTACACTTCGACTAAGTCTACAATTGTACTTTTATAACATGGTTCGTGCGAATGCACGGTAAATACCTGGTAACTATTTGCTTGAAAATTATTGTAAAAATTGATTATTCATAAATAAACGATACTGGCTAGATACACAAATCGTGTAGTAATACATAAAGATAAGAAGTTATTAACAGACTAATATGTTTCAAAATATTTCATACTTTTCGACTAGTGTTACTCCTCCCACCCCATTGAAACGCAAAGCTCCCTGGGTATTTTTCTGGGCAGGATAAATTTCGTGAATGAACTATCCTCTATTACTTTAGTTTCGGATGATGAAAACCTAGTCCTGTGTTTAATTAGATCTTGGCACATTATGATAGTAAAACAATTACATGTCTAGTTAATTTTCTATATTTTGTGTCACACCTTTTATAAATACGCGTTTTCAGTAAAGAAGCTAAAATACCAAATAAATAGAAATATCTAATTATTCTCAACAGAAGCTGATGCAGAAACGTCAACGCCAAAAAGACGAGCGTCAATATCCCCGATGCCATCGAGTTCTCCTGACGAAGATATCAAGCCTAAAATCAAGCAAGAGCACATGGATACGTCAGGATCTCCCGAAGACCAGAAGAAATCCAGGACTGAAGTAGCCGATGCTGAATCGAACACCATGCATAGTGGTAAGTACATATATTAAATATCATTCTGTAAATTAACTGCATTCCACGTATGCGATATACAAAGTCTCAAAATGTGCTATTTTGAAATAATCCGTAAACAGAATGAATACGTTGCCCTCTCTTCAAATATTTTTTTCGCGATTTCGAATATGCAGATAAATTATCAGACGGACTGATGATTTATGTAAGTGCTCCGTTATTGTCAAAATAAGTATGGGATCCTAAAATGTTTTACTTATAAAGCGATAATGCAGAGATGTTAAGGATATCACATATTTTAGGAATTTTAAATAGATAAATACAAATAATTGCAAGAGAACGATTTGACAGCTAGTGTTGACTTGGCAGCGAAAACTTGTTATAACATTTAAATTTCTGGAATAGTAAATAGAGTCCACCACTGAACGAATATGAATGGCTACTCAGCCGGAGCCCTGACTCTCTGTTCACCTGATACCGTCTCTGAAATCCTAGCGAAACAAGAAGAAAAAAATTTAACGCTTACCGTCACTGGAACCGTGTAAGAAAAGATGCAGGATTTTGGCCGGATTAGAGCTGCCTTGCGTTGCACAAACACTACACTGGTTGACGGGACACGGTTGGCACTTTGAGAAACGGTTTTGAGTCACAATTCAGCAGTTTTCCAACTTTATTTTTGATTGCTAATTGACGAGCGTGGCGTCGTTGCGATAGTTAGGCAGCAATTGAAAAATTGGCTCGGCCAATGAGAAGCATGCGTGTGCGCAGCGCCCTCTACTGGTGACGGGTCCAATAAAGTGTGAAAGAGGAAATGTTGCCAGGAAATGATGCATTCCAGGACTGTGACGGCATGTCGTAACAACCCCTATCTGAAATTATCCGTAACTTTTATATCAGATTCGGTTCCGATTTCAGTTATCCGATAATTTTAGCTACGGTCAAGGAACTATAACATCCCAATGATATTTATTACAACATTTACCGGCTTGATAATGTTTAAATAAAAACTGTTATATCTCGAAAAAAGAATTAAATAATCGGTTAGATATATTTCGTATATTCGACTGACGCAGACAGTGATAGAATTTTTCAAGTACAATAAAGTAAATAAAAGAAGGTAGCTCTATTATGGACACAAAATAAATAATCACAATAAATACTAAACCAAGTCAGTAACATTTCCGCGATGTAAAATATTGAGTCACTGGCATCAAATTCTTACTACGGAACGCCTTCTGCTTACACACGTGCAACTGACAAATTCCTTTATTTGGAAGTTCCATGTCATCGCTCTACTGGACGAACGTTTTCTACTTTTATTAATGATTCTGATGGCATCAAAGGATTTATACTATATAGACAATTTTATCTTTACACCGACGCCTTTGTGCCCAACGAGATGTTGCACAATAAACTATGGTGTAATGCTTACGTCATTGCACGTCCATACATTTTTGGTTTCGGTTCTAATCCTGTCACTATTGGAAATAAGGATGTTCACGTTATGTTACATAATGAAGTTATGTATCATAACGTGAACATAGATAAAACGCTTCACTATTTAGTATAATCTTAACCCTACACTACCTACATTTATGTCTGGCTTCCTATATCTGACTATTAATTCTCTTGCCTTACCATCGGTTGAAATTTAACATTACTTGTATGCTTATGTCAAATTTTAATCAATACTAAGGCAAATGGACGGTTGGTAAGATATACGACCCAGCCATAATATGGATAATTTGCGCTAGAACAATGAGCGGCCTTATCGCTCATAGTTATCTGTTCCAGGCAATCCGGGGTACAAGGTGCTATGATAGTACTATTAGTTTTATGATAGTACTTTGAAGTGTAATCAAATAATTTTATTTTCTTTTCCACTTTTCTGAAGTGTTTGGAGTGCTTTGTATCTTTCACGTCATTTACCGTTTTCAAGTATTTCATGATAGTATTATATAAACGCTTCACTATTACATGCTTACGTAAATCAGATTAGGAACAAACCCTCGCTCATTCCAAAAAATAAAGACTATCCATTTAAAAAAATAACAAAGTAGCTAAGACGATTTGAAGGGCGTCGATAACAAAGTCTCGAAAAATATACGTTGTAATTTTTTCATACAGAAAATCTCAACTCTTTCACTAATCCCTAAACGGTTTTCTAATAAAAATTAAAAAGAGCGCAGCGTCTGGAACATCTGTATAAGCCGGAGCGTACTTTGTACAATCTTGTGGGGGTGGAGCGAGAAATAATCCATCGACGCAACCCTTTGTGGGGCCAGATGTGCTGTCATTTGACACTTTTGTATTAAACCGTTGCACAACAATGGATTTCTTAAATCTCGAAAATTTTGTGCACAATTTTGTGCTTTCGATTTTCGAACCCGTATTTTACTGTTGGAGATAAAAAATTGTAGTGACTTTCTTTGTTCGATAAGGTTACCAGTCAAAGCAATTGAGACTTTTTTTATCATCTTAATTAGACGGTTGATTTCTTTCTTTCAATTTTGTTGTATCAACCAAAGTGATAAATATAAGCATAACCTCTTTTAATGTCATTGCCGTCATATCATTCAGTGGCGTCCTTTAAGTTTTGTGCCTTTCTACCAAATTGATTTAATTCGCCTCTTAGGTATTATAGGAGTGTAGACGAGGTCATAAGTCTAAGGAGTTACCTTATTCATTAATATTTAAACAATAATAAACTATTTTATCACTGTAAAGTAAGATGCTAAAAAAATATTTTTAGGTCTGTTTTATTTTTATTTTTCTAAATATGGCTTTGAATGGTTTGGAATGAACTTCAACCCAAAAGGTACCAAAAAAATTTCCGACGCATACAACCTCATTATAGCATATACAAATTTGTCGTTAACTCGCAAAATCATATTTCACTAAGGGCCGATTTTTCAATCATCAGATAAAAGTTATCAGTCAAATAAATTATAAAATGACTAGATTCAAAAATGAAATAATTCCACCGTTATATTCATACAACAGTCATTTTTAATTTTCCCATGCTGTATTTTTTTACTCTTATGAATAACTCATCTGGTGATTGAAATACGGACCTAAAAAATAAATTTGTTTGAATTTTCTTTTTCTGGTATTATGCCAAGAACCGGAATGTTATGTTAAATTTACAAATTCTGAACAATACCATCGTATAGTGCTAAATTATAATAGGTGTAAAATACTTTTTAAACATAAATTTACAACTATAATATCTATTAGAAAAAGTACAATAAAGTTAAATTATTTATTAGTATAATAAATTAACCCTTTGAACTCGAAACAATTTAAGTTCTAATAGTTTTATATCACAATAGAACTGGACAGTATGAATATGTCATTCGATAACTATACTCCGAGTAAACAATATCTCTATCACCCAAACGTCAATAGCAGGCTTTGCTCCAGCACCAGTCGTTTTGGTAATATTGCATTTATCCATACCGTTCATATTAACCCCTTTCGACCTGTCATACCAGTATCGAATAAACAGTAAGGGCCCAATATTAAATTCGATAACCAGAAACAAAAGATCCTTAAGCTCATAAATCTCATAACCGCATTTAAACAGGATCATTGTCAAAACAACAATATAATTTCTAATGGTGACAGTAAGTTGTGACCTCGTGCCAACTTAAAAAAAGGATTTTAATTTGAATCGTATCCTGTACATATTAATTAACCCTTTCGATAGATAGGGGGATGTTTTGGAAGAAAAAATTATTTGCATGAACACACGATTGACGTGCGCTCATTGTTATCATCTGCTTTTGTGATGACCCTTATGTTAACTGCGCCCGCTTCAGAAAGAAAAAAGTCCTAACTTCGTACACCAGCTGCTGAATTTGAAATTTTATTCCAGTAGCATTAAGGTTGATAATAAACTAATGTTCTTGGTGGTGTAAATGATTTTAAGTGTACAGCCGTCCGTGATATTATAATTGTCAAAGATGCTACCGAGCCATTGTCAGGAGCGGCCTTTTATAAGTTTTTCAAAGATAAAAAATGTTTGGCGTGTTCCTGACACGTGGTGTGTACGCCGTGACCTATGGAACTTCTTTGAGCGTGACACAATGGTCGACAGATATTTTTAGTTTTTGTATACGGGAAGGTAGCTAAGTGGCTGGTTTTAAATAAGTGGGTTTTAATTTTAGCCGTGACGTCTGTGATGTGAAAGGTGAGGGGAAGATTATCTCGTGTCTTAGTGTCCTTTGGCTGCTATTGGGTAAATATAGAAACGCTTGCTCATGCCTCACTTGCTTTGTTCGATATTAAACACAAAAAGGACGTGCACGGAAAAAAATCATTAGTAACTGATATCTTAAAAACAGCAACTGAGGCTTTCCACGCCGTTTTGTTCGCGTATATTCCAGATTCATATCTTACGGACAATATCACAATTCAATTACATATAGTATATGTAATATTCGGGTTATTAATTTCGTTTATGCAAGCTGCGAATTCGTATCTCGCAGAAACTATCCCATTTTTAGGATTTCGTTTCTATTTTGGCAAAAACATAACCTTTACAAAGTCGTCATATCCGGACTATCCATATGAGATTTAAAAACTTTTCTAACAATATTCCATATATCTATAACTATACTGAAAAAATATATTCCTTAAATACGTGTATATTTAGAACCAAATGTTACCTTTTTCACTATTTGTCTAGTGAAAACCACCTCTCTTTTCTATCACGAAAGACATATCTTTTCCTTTCATACTCCTCTATTCTGACATACGTTCTATGTCACACCAGAAATCATCATGTCATCCTTAATACCATCCATCCCTTTTTTGGATGGATCGGACCTGTCCTTCACAGGGGATGGTTCTCTTTCACTAGTTTATCATAGTGTAGCGATTTTGTGGAATATACCTCGCCTATAATTTCTGTAGACTAACCAAGTAATTTTGTCAGAAACAGACCTGTACCTGTGACATACAGACAGATTATTAGACAGACAGACTGAGGTAACAACTTTATATGGGTTGCATTATTACCATAATAGCTACAGAACCTTACAAATCTTAACAATTCATTTCAAAAATGTTTGACTTTAAAAAATAGTGTTGGTTGATACACAGATTTTCCATGTTTCTTAATACATAAACATAAAAGGCGTATGTTATCTGTCTGTATTCAGCAAGTCATTAACATCACAACAGTGCTAAGCCGATGGCCGTCGGTTATGTATCAAAACTAATATTGAAACAAGTGCGGTCGGGTCCAGTGTTTGTATACCTATATTTGGTTTACAAATTAATGAAGGATTGTGGGGCCAGATAAGTGTTTCATATTTAAATTGTTCTACGTCATCCGTCGCTTTAAGTGTTCAAGAATGAAGTATGTATGAGTGGACCGTATTAAAGCATTAAATAAAAATATTTTCGGCGTAGTTTCAAATTATTTCAGAGGTTAAGAAAATAATGAATAAGTATTTAAATGAAAAGTAAAACAAACATACAGTGTTAAAAAAGTCAACTGGTGTGTACTTTTTTGACAATACCTTTTTTATTATTTTTAATTTTTTATTGCGAAGCTGACAAACAGACAGATGTCGTACCTGATGACGTTTAGAACACTCGAGACATAGCCAAAGCGAAGCCAGCCTTTATGATAGGATAGATGGGAGGGGGTGGGATGAAAGGCACGGGATAGAGGGATCAGACAGGAGGAGTTGGATAGAGGGGATTGGATAGGGAGAGGGGTAAGTAGACAATTGATGGTAGGCAAGTGATTTTATTAGGTAAGATTGAGAATTACAAAAATCTAAATATTTTCATCATCATGCCTCTAGGTACAGGTATAGTTAATAAGTATTTTTGAAGTTTCAATTTTAATAATGCAAATCATACACGTGTCCACAAACAATTTTTTTTTACTCAAGATTTTAACACATTCCCAGCTAAGCCATTTATCTTTGTGTACAGTAACATAAAAGAAACGAGTCTGAGTTGATCTAAATAGCATCCAGACTAGAATATAATACGGATAAGTCATTCATGAACTTTAACCACCGAGAACCATTTCCAAAACCTTTTGCGATGTAGTAAAACAAGGAAGCAAACGCTTGAAATTTTCGACCACAGACGCAATAATAAACAAATTAAACAGTTTTATCAACCAGCTGATGAGCTTTACTATTAACCCGTTACCCACTGACAAAGAATTATATTGCGTAAGACTTAGCAAAGTGTATAAATTTGATCCGACCCTAGATAGAATTATCCTTTAAACTCAAAGCGATACGGTCCAGCGCACCTAAAAGCGTGCGGTCAGACGTCAAAACAAGTCCGCTTTTTACAATCCCACTCATCCGAAATAACCGTCAACAATACTTTGGAACGACCTTACATTATCTAACAACTAATTACGCATTCACGAACCGTTCTCTAGATAAATGATCGCCCCCGCAAATGATTCCTCGATTAAGTTCCGTCCAAGATATTTCCATATCAAGACATGTTTTCTTAAGGGTCGGCCACAAAAGGGGCATCTTCGCCCAATCTTTAATCCTATCTCGGGACCTTTGCGGGCAAATTTAAATTTCTTTAGAAATATCGTCCTTATTATGTACGTGTGGGTTTCTATTCCTTGTGACGTTCGTGGGCGAGATAACGTAAGTTAAGTCCGAGAGGAGATTGTTGTGAAAAAACTACTGCTAACTTTGACGAGATCCCATCTACAATATTTCACGTATGCAAAATTGGTCGCTATGTTCTAAATTATAGGACGTAGTATCGTTTGTCAGTAGTTGGATTAGTACAACCTTATTTTGTACATGAGGTGATAAGTCTTTATGAGGGGTCAACCTTTTTCTGTAGTGAACCTCACCCTTTTAGTGAAAAGAGTCCGTTGATAGCTGATTTAGGAATAGTGATAATGCATTCACTGTGTGTAAATATATCATAGATTTATGATAGATTGCTTACGAGACCCTCGCTTTTGAGTGGATGTCTATATTTGAGAATAGATTTCATAGACAGTTCTGTAGCCCTTTTATACATTAGCTATTATCCGCGAAATAGTTCGCTTTTATTTTTATAGTTTCCGGCTTTTATTAATTGCAAAGCTGCCAAATAAGCAGACGTTCCATGTAATAAATTCAAATTCAAAAGCTTTTATCCAAAATAAGTTCCTCTAGAGAACACTTTTTGAAGGTCATACATATAAATTAAATGTACTTCCTATTGTATGTAAATCGCTTCGCAACGTGTTATTGCTGTTAAGGAGAAGAAGCGGCAAGAAACTCCCCAACAACAACGTCTAGCTAAAATTGTTTTTCTTTATATTTCTTATTCTTTAGTTTATTTATATTTCTTTAGTCTTTTTTTATGAGTTTTACACAGAATTATATTACAGGAGTACTTTTCGAAGAATTTACGGAGTTGTAGCAAACAGTAAATAGAATGTGGTTACCATCTCCTATAGACATTTGCAACATAAAGGGCGATGCCAGCGCTTTGCCAGTCTACATGATGGAATAGAGGGACGGCATAGGAGGAATAAGACAAAGTAAATAGAATAGAGGGGTCCTATAGAAGTAATGATATAAAGGTGATGGGATAGAAGAATTGAATAAGCGAATGAGATAGGGCTAAGGGGAAGTAGATCATCGGTCATCGAATGAAGTAAAAATGCAATTGTAATGCCGAAAATAATCTAATCTAGCGCTTTGTTTATTTTGGGCTATTAGCGGAATCAAACGCTTTCTTACGGCTAATAGAACGTTAATAGCTTGTATAAGTTTTATCCGTACAGTAACGGAGAAAGAGTACTAGTTCCTGCAGCTAGGCGGCCAATTGTAAGAAGCGACAAAATAACCCACAGCCAAGGAGGGCTAATTCCCGTTTGGATAACCACCGTCTTTGATCCAGAGCATGCCGCCATAACAACTTTGATTTATGTTACGGCATCAATGGCCAGGTAGGTTCCTCTTCGAGGCCAGCAGCACTTTTAGCACCTTTGGTTTTGCAAATATTCATAAGCGACGGTAACCACTTTTCATCAGGAGGGGCCATCAGCCTGTCTGCCTTACTGGAATAATGAAAAAGTAGAAGGCTTAGGTGACTCGCATACGTCTCTTAGCACTTTCGTTCTAACTCCAATAGCAATATCCAAAGTAGTTATTTATAAAATACATAATAACCTCATGGTCAATATGGTAAATTCTATAAATTTAGATGTTTATGATTATGTCTTATTGTTATTTACTTTATTATTACCTATGGAATGAACACACACGCACACACGTATACAGTCACTGAGATACATACTCGTGTGTTTTTGGGTGTATGCGCCGAAGTCCAAGATACAGTTTAATCTATTTGGGACGCTGAAGCTGATTTCCGTAATTTAATATTATATAATAAATATATTCTTTAGATAACTTTTGTATTTAGTCCTAAAATTGTATTTTTGTGCGCAAATTATTATTATTATTAATCATAACAAAAATATCTGGATAGCTAACTACGATTCCTGACTTTAGAGAGTGGGCTCCCCTTACAGAGTAATGTTAAAGGATTGACGGCTGCGTAGATTGTGAGAGTGCAACGCGTTGCATAGCTGTCATACATAGTTGCTTTGTGGTCATAGGGGTCCGTAGTGACCGGGGAATGTTCGTTGATTAAAATTATTTTTTGTACGAACTGATTCAGCAATTCATTATGTACTATCAAGTCAGACAGTCATACATATTTTGTATATGTCTTAATTACAAACAATGTTTATGGTTAATGTAGCTACTATAGGTGGTTACATCATGTATTTTCTCATTTACGAGTATTATAAATTAATGGCAATAAATAAATGAATGATTAGAAAATAGAAAGTATACAAATATTAGTTGTAATTGATCGTTTTTAGAGTTTTCCATGTATTGTAGAATTTTTTGACGGAAGCGTAATGAGTATGTTTTGCCGGGTGTAGGTTTTTTCATAGTACTTTTTGTTTTAAAATTAACAATATTGTCTTAGTTTTATTATAAATTTATATTTCATATTATCTGAGGTCGATGATTCTTATGCAAGATTTGTTATTCTGTATAAACCTCAACTGTTTACTGACTTTTTGAGTTGCCACTCTTGTTTGGCGTCAGTCAGAAATCTACAACACGATTACTTCACACTGCATACATACCCAAACGGTGTGAAGTCATATTATAGAAAATAATTATTTTAATACTTGTAAGACGTCTTTCGGTCCCGGCTTTGTCTGCTGCCCATTCCCTACAAAATATACCACAATATAAATATTCACGAATACCTGACATTGTAAACACATAAATTGTGCGAAGCAATATTTTAAAAAACAAATATTTTAGTATCCTTGGCCGTTTTGCAAACAAACAAAAAATATGTTACGTTCCATTTTCAAAGTTGCAATCAAACGCATCCGTGAGCGCAAAAATCAATTTTAAACAGCGTCCACTTAGCTGTCCCTTCTCCCCTTCGTGTTTTATTGTTTTTCTTCAATTTTTTTTAGTAATATGTGGTAATGGTTGTCACACATGTGCCGACAACGGTTATTATGAGTTTAAAATAGCCCCACACATCGGCGTCGAACAATTTTGTTGAACGCATTTCGGTATCTCCCGTTTTTAGGTAGTGGGTTACTTTGTTATATATAACCACCGTTTTCCTGCGACTTTGTTCACGTTGGACAGGTAAAAGATTACAGTTATTTTGCTTAATATAGATAAAATCAAAGGTTATTTTCAGCAGGGTAATGGATTTTTTTTGTATGAAAATACACGAATCCCAGAAATTCCCATAAAAAGTCTGCATAAGTAATGTTACTAAAGGCAACCACAATTGTTTTACTGAAGATTTTATCGATCAGGGAAAATTTCGCATCGGAATAAAAATCGACCTGGCCACTTTAAACCACTCCTAAGAAAACTTTTACGTGAATCCTGAACAAATAGACAAACACAAAAATATAAGAAGCAAAAGATTACACTTTTACAATGTTATAAATTATAGGTTTGGTATTATTAGAATTCTATATACTTAAATTAAATATTAAATATTCCAACTTGGTAATGAAGAAGATTTTTGTTGCCCAGCTAGCAAACAAGCAGGCGGCCCTCGTAAGAAGACAGTGTTTATTTTTAATTTTTTTATTGCATGAATTCAACAGACAGATAGGCGGCCCACTTGATGGAAAGCGGTTACCATCGCCTATGGACATTAGCAACACCAAAGGTGCTACAAATGCCCTGCTGCTCTGTCAAGGGAGACTGGAACCTGGTTACTTATGCCGGAACAAAACTCAAGGTTGTTATGACGACATACTTTAGACCAGGGGTGGTAGCAATCCAGTCGGGCAAATACCCTACCACCTGGCTGTGGGTTGTTTTGTCGCCTCTTACGACAGGCCGCCCAGCCGCAGAAAATTGTATTCTTTCTCCGTTCCTGCACGGATAGGTTACCGTCGCCTATTAAAGTTTGCAACACCACGGGCAAAGCCAACGCTTTGCTAACCTTTAGGATGGGTTAGAGGGGACGAGAGGATAGAGGAGGGGTAAGTGGGCTGCTGGATCTCTCTCTCATCGCATAAAACACGATTAGCTGAAGGGTAACCGTTTTATCCCAATATTCTGTGAGAGTGTGGTATCACGTGGTGTTGTATCCGTGCAGGAACGGAGAAAGAATACAATTTCCTGCGGCCGGGCGGCCTGTCGTAAGAGGCGATAAAACCACCCACAGCCAGGTGGTAGAGTATTTGCTACCACCCTTGGTCTAGAGTATGCCGCTGTAACAACCTTGAGTTGTTTTCCGGCATTAGTGGCCAGGTTCCAGTATCTCTTAAGAGAGCAGCAGCGCATTTGTAGCACCTTTGGTGTTGCAAATGTTCATAGGCGATGGTAACCACTTTCCATCTGATGGGCCGTCTGCCCATCTGCTGAACTCGTGGAATAAAAAAAAATAAACTAATGTACAGATTTTTTGAAAGCAGTATATATAACGTTAAATTGAAATCTAATTCTGCTTTCTCCTCTTATGTGCATCTTCGTGTAATTGCCGTTTTAAGGAGAAACGACAAGAAACTCGCTATCGACATGCCTAGCTTTTAGCTAAGATTTTTATTATTATAAACCGCAACTGTACTGTAACAGGATTTTGCTTCAGTTTTAAACAATTATTTTGGTTGTAATTGCTCCATTCACTTCTTTTTATTAACAAAACTGTTGCTTAGATTTTCAATATATAGTACAAAATATATAAAGTAGAACGAAACTTTATCATTTGTCTAAAATTTAAATCACGTCTCAGTTGTATAAAGCCGTAACGGATTTTAGAATGCCTGTGATCACGATCACGGTTAAGATATTCATGTAACGCCCTATATAAATATATAAATGTTTCGGCTAATCCATCGACTCTAGACGCGGCCGTAGCCTTATTAGTCTCTTATTGGAAAATATTTGCAAGCATTTATTATGACTGCAAGTGAGGATTTGCTATGCGACTTTTTCCATTAGCCGGTGTAAACAATTTTGTGTACTCATCACCGGCATACAAGTAAGGCAACAAACAAGCAATCAAACAAACCACCTACTATAATTATTTATTATGATACTGGTGCTGTAAGTTGGGCTTTACAAACAAGTAAGTTGAGGACTTACCATACTCGCGAGTTTGTAAAAACCAACAACCGCACGTGTGTCATACGTTTTTCAACACATTTGCGAGAAAACAGTACAATAGGTAATGAAACAAACACAAATATCAGTCGGAATGTCGCAACAATCTTTGACGTTTCTAATATGAAAACGGTGAGTATTTGCAATTGGCGCCACGTGGTGACAATTAGAACTACATCTTTCATCTCATTTTCTCTATATTATTAAAGTGAGACAAATATATTGTTCAAAAGGGCTTCCAAGGAGGTTCGATTATTTAGCTTATTTAATTTCGTAATGTGAGACTGGTGGAAAATATTTTTTTTTTCATCTATTCACCGCACCTACTTTATCGCACGGCGTGCTGTAAACTTAGGTGAGGATATCTATTTTACCGCACGTTCCATTGTGTGGCGCATAGTTTTTAACTTTCGAACAATGTATACAAGCTTCGTAAATGGATTTTTTGGGTAAACATGTTGAAAATAAATTTACAATTTACTAAGGCTACGGTACTGAAACAAGAAAATACTACAAAAAATTAACATTATTAGCAAAAATATTATAGGAAGTCTTTTTTTAATTGGTAGACGTAACTAAGATGACAGGCATTCATATAGGTATCTATGTACCTGTTCCTAAGTTAAACAAGTTACGTTTGTGTTATTGGTAATATGCAAGGTACACCATACGAGCCGATTCGTACACTCCATACATGCATTTAAATTTTTTTAATGATATTTTTTATTGAATTAATTTCAGTTTTCGTTTTAATCTGACGTTTCGGCCCTTTCCAGTAGCAGTCAATCTGTCTGTCGTATTTATTAAAATTGTTTTTTTTTTTTAAATTGATGATTAATAAGTTAGTTAATGATTTAATTTTGATTATGGTTACTATTTACTCTTTCAGAGCCTTATCTAATTTACTGCGAAAGACAACGTGTTAGAGCTTAAAAACCATAGATGAATAATTTAAATTAACTCTATAAAACCTAAGAAATGCAAGAAAAATTATGCTTGTATTCCGTTGGGTAAATTATATTCTTACAAGACCCGAGTCGAGGTCATTTTTTACCTAGTTATTTATCATCCTTTTGTGAAAGAAACACTTGTGCACAGACCCCTGTTGACGGTCGAATCGGTCAACTGTCTGTTCGTAAGTGCATTGTTTAAATAATAAGTCACAAATTGAAATAGTATTTTTTCAGTTGCGTTCATATGACCCAGACAACATTGACTTTGTTGAGAACATACATATGCGCATTTATGTTTTCAAGAATATATGGATTTTAATTAAATTGATTGTTGAATATTTTCTATTTACGACATACTTTGTAGTTTAATGGTTTAATCGGTGGTCTGTATAGGTTACTGGAACGTATTGAACAAGAATTCAATTCAATTCTCGGTGGGGTAAATTTAGTGAATAAACCTTTCAATGTTGCCTGTAATTTTTTTATTCCATTTTTTTCTCGTTTTCTTTCAGAAATTTATTATTTTTTTGGTCTATAAAATTATACTGTAACGAGAAAAAAATGAATAATAATTAAACCGGTTTTTGGCGATTTTTGAAAACTTAAAAAAATTTGGGGCGACCTCTTAATTTATTTTTTGAGCTGGCCTGGACGGCGTTTTTAAAATATCAAAAACTAACATTTTCCACCCGAGAGTAAAAAGAAGTCTGTTTTTTTGCGCCACCCTAGTGAAGATAGGTGCACAAGTATAACTAAGATACACACGCACATAGGTACACATTTTAAAATACACAATCGTAAGGAATATAAAGACCGTGTACATTATTTAAAAACAAAATAAATAAAGTCACCTGGAGGATGTAGGGGGCAATGGTGATTTATAAAGAAACACACAGAGAACAGGTTTATTTTAGATTTTTTATTTATATTTTTAAAATTACTTATCTATATATATTTAACAAATTTTGCCATCATTTCATAATTTTTATTTATTTATTTACCTACACAAGCTAGCACAACAAGCATTACATATTTATTATTTGTAAATGTGTTATTATTTATAATTTACGCTCAATATAATTTAACATATTTTAATATCTAAATTTTTATTTAAATACAAAATATCGCTGTTAGCCATTTCAAGAAAACAGTTAAACAGATTCTACATACTAAATACAAACGGTCTTATTCGTGTTGAGTTGAAGTTAGCTTGTAGGCCTCTTTAAGAACCTTAAAGAAGCCTACGAACTTATTCTAACTCAATATGAATAAGACCGAAAATGTTGTGTTGCCTGTGAGAGGCAAAATAAAATTATTACCAATATGAATTTTGCCTTTTTAATTTAAAAACATTCTCCAAAATTTATGTTATAGTTCAGTGATAGGTACCCAGTGTGCGGGGTATTTTTATTATCCCTGGTCGCTGGCAACATGTCTCGTAGTTATGGGTCACAATTTGCACCATTCGGGTTATGACTTCGCACTAGGCCGCGGTCACGTACAAGGAAGGAGCGTGAAGCGATTTATTTACCCGTGTAGAAACGGAGAAAGAAAACAATTTCCTGCGGCCGGGTGGGCTGTCGTAAGAGGCTACAAAACAACTCACAGCCAGGTATTTGCTCGACTGGATAGCGACCACCCCTAGTCTAGAGTATACCATCATAACAACCTTGAGTTGTGTTCCGAAATTAATGACCAGGTTCTAGTTTCCCCTAAGAGAGCAGATAAAAAATTTAAAAAATATATCACACTATTTGATTTCTATATAATGAAGAAGAGAATGAGCAGTAGAGAAGTATCGATATAGAAAAATATATCTTCTAGAAAACATCCAACTACTATTTGTTTTATAATTACGCTTAATGGGTTTTTTTTTCAATATGATATTAAAATTAAACTTTATTTTCGCCTTTTTGTAATGAAGAAGGAAAAAAATCTAATTAAAAATAATAATAAAAATAAAAGTAATATAGCCTATGTCACCCGGGGATAGTGTTGCTTACCAACAGTGAAATATTTTTCAAATTGGTTCAGTAGTTTTGGAGCTTAGTTAATGCAAACAAACAAATAAATCTTTCCTCTTTATAATATTAGTATAGACAATATTCGCTACTCGCTGTCAGTTGTACCATATCCCCTGAGGGGTTTGCGGGTTGGCGGGCGAAAGGGGAAGGCGGTCATTCAGCGCAGCGGCGCGACGGACATCCGCCGCATAACAAGTCGATGGCGAGTCTCGCTGGAACCGCTCTTATTTCAAAATTCGCATACATTCAAAAATAGAAAACTAATTTTTTGCAATACCCGTTAACATAAGATTAAAATTGTCACTTTGTTTATTTATGTACCGATTAGCAATCCATGTTAGTATCTATTTAGAAAATTATCATCTTTCCGACAGTTATTTTTCAAGTAGAAAAGAATCAAAAGATCCTGTTTTGTCAAAGTTGTATGGCCTTGCTTGAAAGTTGGTAACAGACTTTTTTGTCAATCCTAAAAGTTATATTGCACTCCATTATTATTAATCACGGGAATATAAATTAAAAATTTAGTCGCAGGGATAATTGTTCAACCTTTTCACAATATCAATTAAGTTTAGAAATTGTAATATAATTTACTAAATATAAACTCCTGTAGCCAATTTAAAAAGAGAGGTTATCAATTTGTCTATGAGTACCTCCATATATATTTTTCTACCATACCGCATCTTTAATTTTAGTAAATATACGTATTTCTAAGATATTTATTATATTTTAATTTAGTTCTTTTAGATTTCATCTTGTCCAAATCGCAATCAGTATACTAGTTAAAAAGAACATGTATCAAAATCTGTCTGTAGTTGCCGTTAGTGTCCGTAAAAGGCACTGGGGTGCGAACAACGGTTGTTGTCGCCGGAAGCAGCGCCATCGCCTTCCGCCCAAAGAATGTTGAGTATGGACTCAAAGATTTTTCCATTTTCAGTAGGATTCTAAATTAATGGTGTTGCATCTAAAATGTTCAACGGTTTTGTTTATAACTGTCCTGAAGAGTTATATAGAGAAATAAAATCTATATTATTCAAAAATAAAATTTTGATATGTTATTATAATGAAAGCATACACCACGAAAACAATCCAATATAATGCTGTGCTGACATATTTTAAAGCAGAACTATGGATTCTGTTAATAGTTTTGCTTAGAAAATCGTTCTTCTATTATTAATAACATCATTGTTTCATAAGACGTATTTTTACACTATTTTATTCTTACGTAAATCTTATATTTAGCCTACGTTTCTTCACTATTATAACAATTAATCTTTCTGTATAATTACTCTTTCATATCACAAAACTTCAACTTTCCTCATTACATGTCTAAAATGTCTATATCATCCTAATATTCTAAATCAAAATGTACTAAACACGTCAAGAGTCAAGAATCTCTTTTTGTATTAATTTCTCACTTTATCGATTTACTATCTTGAAACTGATGCAATACTAAACCTCATCATTGATTCTAAACTTCTAAAGTAATACCAAATTTCAAAGCAGATCTTCTCCTCTCACTATAGTAAAGTCATTGACAAAACCACACACGAAGACAAAAGTGTAACCATCGTTTCGATTTCAAAAGGCCAATCGGTGATTACCGGCCATTGTGCGGTCTAACCAGTGGGGGTGAAATTTTTAAACGCGGGGGTCCTGGGGAGTATCCTTTTAGGGGTGTACGACCGTTTAAGGTCGACCGAGCGACGGTAAAAGCTTATCCGGTCGTATTTGGAACTGACTTACTACTGGCAAGTGTAAAGTATTTTTTTTTAGATTTTATCTAAAATTATAGATCGATTTGTTCTGCTAGCTGACCAGATTTCAAGAAATTTGTAATGAGAGAATCCGGTGTTTAACTTGAAGACTGCGGAATTATTGTTTGTCATGTATCGTCTGATAATATCATCGTCGAACTTGATCAAATCTTAGTAAGTATATACTTATCAAGTTTGATTGCGATGAAGCTGAAACTTTTAAGCTTTTTTTCCGACTAGGGAGTTAATGAGATTTCAAAAAAGTTTTGGTGTTTTACTCGCCTGCTCTGTAGATAACCCTGTTTTGGATGAAGTGTTATGAATATCATAGGTACCGTTTGAAGATAAGAAGTAAGGTATAATCACGGCGTCGCATACTCCTGCAACCCTAGACCACGATGAAAAAAAGCATACCTTGTTGTTCTATTGTGTATACCAGCGTAACTGAGAAGCTCAACACTACTTCACTGCATGCCCGGGCAGGCATGCCTAAACTGAACTTTACCTCGGTAAAAAATCAGTAGGCTATGCACTACCAAGGACATGCTTGCATCTGCAAACTAAACAACAGCGTTGTTCTATTTCAATATCTCATGTTTCTTATGTTAGGACCTGGCTAATTAAACGCTTCCTTTGGTATCTCTATTGAAAGCATTTACGTATCACTTCAGACTCGAGGGAAGTTATCGAAGGGTATATAGGACTTCCAGCGGCTGCCTTGACACACAGTCTTCAAGGAAACTACCCATTAAACCTACTAGCTTCCGTCCAGGTTTTTGTTAAGGCGCCATGCAACTTTCCATGAAAATTTAGACGTGACGAACACTTACTATGACTCCGAAATTAGTCTAGATAACCATCTTCGAATTAAAACAGTCATGTTTGATAAACAGATTACACTGGTCCAAAAATCCGATAAATATATAGAATTTGACATGCTGAATTTAGATCTGCTTTTAGTTGCTTGCTATCATGTATTTGTTTTTTTTTGGTCCTAGCGTAATATTTTTATATAAAACTTTTTTCTTATCAAGCTCCAAAATACCATCATGTCAGTAGATTTCTTTTCCGCAAATTGTTAAGCAATATCTCATGAATGTGATGAAAAATTCTAGCAAGATATGTTACATCTAAAGAAACGATACAACGGACAATGGTCAGAATTATTACTTGCAGATTTTTGTTACTTGATTTGCCACGAAATTACAATAGAGTACATGAAAATGGAGAAAACTACAAACTGAAATGACTTTATCAATAATTTGACTTTTAATGATTTTAATTGTTTTCGGAGGAATTAAATCAGCTATTGTCAAAACAATTAAATATACGTTTTGTATGTTTGTTGTACTTACTATCCTTGAATTTGTACGCCTTATAGGTAAATAACATGTGAAACTGTATATGTCCTAACATCTATGAAGTGTACCATGTTGTTAAGCAAATATAATAAATAAATTGATTGATTGAATTTATTGATATGTAAAGCAAAAAAAAACGCTTAATTTAAAACGTCAATTACAAAAAGTGAAAGCGGTACAAAAGTTTTAATACTAATATTATACTAACTAACTAACTATTCAGAAGTGTCGAATTTATAAAAAAAAAAGCAAACGTTAGAAGGAATGAATTTTTTGCCGACCTGTGTTATCTATATCTATGCATACATATAATAAAACTGTAGAGGTCGAATTTCTGTACAATGAAAAAAAACAATGCTAAAAACCGAGTCAGGGGGATGTAAGAAGTGAAATAGAACTAATTTAGATATTTTTTAATTTTATGTTTCCCTGTTTGTCTGTCTGTTTGTACCGGCTAATCTCCGAAACGACTGGACCGATTTATATGAAATTTTGTATGGTGGTAGCTTATATCCCTGGTCAACAAGTAGGCTACATTTGATCCCGAAAAATTAAAGAGTACCCGTGTGATAGTTAAAAAGCCGCACCACGCGGACGTAGTCGCGGGCAACAACTAGTAATAAATAAATTTATTGATTGATTTTATTGATATGTAAAGCAAAAAAAGCGCTTAATTTAAAACATCAATTACAAAAAAGTGTAAGCGGTACAAAACTTTTAATACTATATTTATATTCAGAAGTGTCGAAATTATAAAAAAAATCAAAACGAATGAATTTTTTGCCGGCCTGCGTTATAAGTGAAATATAAATCTCAATCATCATCACCTTTAAAGACGTTTTGGAATACCCACAACCCGTTTATGTAGAACCGCGAATATATAATACACATTATAATCCGGCCACCCAAATTCAAGCGGACCTACTTCCATTTAATTATCACTTATGGTACGCATAGGAGCTGCCTGACCATAACGCTAGAGATGTTATCAGGCAAACGATTGAAATTATACGCTCCCCGTAATCTTTGTAAGACGACATCGATCGCCGAGATCATTGGATAGCGGTTACGGTAGTAGCTGACCGTACTTATAGATTTATAAAGACAACACAATGTATACGTGTAGTTGACAATTTTAAGGACGGTTTAAGGTACTGTCGGTAAATTAATGATTACTTCAAAATTAAGCAAATGCCATATGTATACAATCTTGATATATCGCATTTTATAGACTATAAAGAATGTACAGCCATATTAGTGGTCATACTTCGATTATTTGGAGGAATACTATTGAAATGTACATTGCTTAATTTAATTCAGGTTTGTAATGTATTAACAATTTGATGGTTGTTATATTGCTAAAATATATCCATAAAATGTTTTTATTATACTTTAAATTTACTAACTACAACGTCATATTTTGTAGTGGGTAAATTGGATTTTATTAAATAATTATTGAAAATACCTCTAAATCCCATTGTTGATCTGGAGTCGCAATATTAAAATACAAGCAAAACAAACATATTTTTGCATTTTACATCTAAACAAAAAAAAGACTTGACCTGTCGACTCTTCTTGTTATCAGAGGGCTGGTGCCTAACTCGGCCAACGGATCAGTATGCCTATTCAGCGAGAAAACGTAGCCAGCCTTCTGGACACCTTACCCATAGAAGACAGTGATATAGGCTCAGTATTCTACTTATAGTCTTGAGGGACTACGGTATGGTAGAAAGTAATATAAATAACTTAAGTTTTCTTTTATTGTATTAGATTATTTGTTGTATTTATTTGTTTTTCTAATATTCAGTATAACAAAAAAAACTAAAGTCTTAAGTTTCATCTCAAATTCATATTTAAACAAAATATCAAAATTTAATCAATAAATTTCCACTGTTTTTACTTATGTACATTATGATGAATTAGTGACATCTGGTGAACAAAGTGGTACAGATGAACTATTGGATGTCATATATCTAGTACCTATTATTCTTATTGTAGGAATATCATTCTACATACTCATTCAGTAGATATATGTCTGTATCTATATCATAAGTACAATATTTGTACATCTCCAAAAATATATTGAATTGTAAAATAATACAGGAATAACCTTTAAAATATGATATGATACATTTCCTATCCGACCAGGTATCATATTTTGCGCTTAGTACCGTATGGTGACCAAAACTCAATACAATGAACAATGCTCGGACAAAAAGGTCACAATATTGATATTACGATAAGCTACAGGCTGGAAAAAAAAATCTAATTATATATTTATGTCTATGAACATGGCCAAAAAATGGATGAGATTCATATATGAAAGATGAAAATTTGTGGTATGATAAAGGATGTTGTATGCCACCATAGAGGAAGGGAAAGATATATTTTATTAAAACATGAAATCAAAAATGGTAGACAACAGACGAACGCTACACGGTAATAGGTAGGTAACACGACACAAATTAACATTCAAAACAACTGTCATATTTTTTGTATTTATATTAAATAGGCTTCCACTGCGTAAATATTTCATATTTATATTATTAGTATCGATTCTAAGTAGACTATGTCTAGTAAGAATATAAAATCCCTATTTTTGCACTGTACATTTTTTGGACAAACTGTCGTTATTATAAAGAACACTTATCATCCATTCTTTAATCATGTATAACATTTTATGTAGTGAGTAATATACTATTTAATTTTTATCTTCTATTTTTAATCAAAGAAAATATGCTAAGGTTTTTTGAGATTTTTAAAAATGATAATTAATATTTTCGCGACTAGCATACATAACAAAACTAAGTTTTAACGTAGTTTTATTACAATCTTATAACAATTTTTTCAACATTTCTTAAACATACTGTATACGTCTTCTTTCCGGTCGGTCACAATCTGACCGTTACATTTCAATAATCGTCTTAACAGTCGAGATTTGTTATCGAGCCGCGCCTACATAATATAGTGATGTGCGTGTGACACTATCGATACATCTAATATTATTAATATTAGTGGGTACCTAATCCATTCCACATTGGAAATAAGAATATTAGGTAGATACTACTTATTATAAACATCTTATTTTATGTATAAGTAATAAATAATATGGTAGTCGATGTAAATAATTTTTAATACTACAATATTACACAAATGGAGTCGCATTGTCATTTGTCATTGTCGCATTCTTTAAAAACTTAAGACTCACAAAAAGTAATTAAATTTTCTATTGAATCATTTGTAGACAATTTACCATTTTTATAATTTAAACCGATGGAAATTATTAAATTCTTTGTTGCTACTAATATTAACTGACGCGAAATAAATACTTAAATGACTACATTTAAGTATTTACTTGACTAAAATGAAAAAATCAGTTGCTTATTTGAAAATAATGGAATGTTGTCCAACTTTATGTGTGGTAGCATTTTGTCTAGAGTTCATATATATAGTGTGCTTTAACTATATTTAGGTAGGCTTTCAGTTTCATAAAATCTATGAGCTTAATTACATTAACAGACATAAGTTTCATGTTAAGTCAAGAGCAGGAAAAATAAAAAAATCTAATAAAACAATTACAAAATTGTTTTATTAGATTTTTTAAATTTAACTTAATATATATATATATATATATATATATATATATATATATATATATATATATATATATATAGAGAGAGAGAGAGAGAGAGAGAGAAGAGATAAGTATAAAGAAATAATAATAAAATCCAAAATGAGATCTTAATATGGATGTATGGTTTTACGAGAATGGAGATACTGAAAAACAAATATATAATTAGTCCTTTGCCCCTTTTAATTGTAACCATATGAAAAAAAAAATGGCAAACAGGGAAATTGATGAAGAGTAAACTTAGGCCAAAAAGATATATACACGGGATGTACAACTTTTATGAAGTATGATATAGTATGATTTGAGATGTAACAGAAAACATAATATGCTAGAGGAATCCTGAAGAAAAATACACAATGAAGAGAAGGAAAAAATTTTGTGGCCCCAAATGATGAAAAGAAAAAAGAGAAATTATTAAGAACATTTACAGTAAAATAAAATAAGAACAAACAGTGCTAAAAATATATACAATAATCCCAGATTACAGTCATACAGTGTGAATCGTATAAGAAAGCAATATGACAATACACTTAGCCCACACATAGATTCAATTCATCGATATCGATGTAATTGTTCGCAGTTACAAAGAAAAACGTAGGCGTCTTAGGTGTCGAATTAGTCATGTATTATTTGTGGTATTTATTATATTCGATGCTAGATTAGCAGTGCTTATCTTTGGACAATGAAGCAATCGTAAATGAGATGAACTGATTAACCGTGATAATTTGTGAGTGTAACACTATTTTATGATTAACTATCTATGGCCACAGCCTCATGTTCTGCACGGAACATAAAATGTGTACACGCGAAGTCAAGTTTTATTGCCTAAAATTTTATTAGCATAGATGTTAACTCGTTTCAGAGCCTATTTGAGACATATTACTCTCTTACTTACTACCTTACCTACTTACTATCATAGAAGTAGCAGTTTTCGCCGTTGTCACCGCCAATCTCTGCCAACTACTGGATACTACTGCTGCCCTCCGCTTTCTTCTTCCAACCCCAACTGACTACCTTACGCACGTCAATGTTCCACTCAGTTAAAGAATATTCTGGACTACGCTTGCTTTGTCGTGACATCTAAGCCGGGACGTGTCTGCTCCATTGGCCATTGGTCCTACGACAGATGGTCGATGGAGCAGACGACATGGTCACCTTCAATATATACGATTAATATTTGTTACAATATTCTCATTAGATTAGAATAACTCCACGTAAGACGCGGTGGCCTTAGCCGCGGCGAAAATAACCTAACTCCTAAAAACTAAACAATTGGTATTTAAGTGTATCTAATAACAATTAAAATAGAAAAAAATCTGTGAACATTTCTTTATTTAATCAACGTAAAAACCCATCACTATATACTCTGAAGCGATTGTCTCCATAAAATCTGTCTTGATATAACAATGAGCAATCAAATTACTGACAAGACGGCAGGCGCGCCTTGACCACGTCACGTCATATGAATTGTGGATAACATAAAATACGATGTTGAACGCGCGAACGTTACTAATGCATAAACATTATGAGGGCAATTTTTTTAAATAAATTTTTTAATGAAATCAATGAAAATTGATGCAAGGCATTCAATGATCCTTCATTGTGAAATTCCTTGTTGTACTCCTGTACAACAAGGAATTTCACACAACTTTGTAAATAAGGATTCAACTGACTTACGAAATCGTTTCCGATGCTCACTAAATTTATTCTTTATTGCGAGAAAAAATATTCATTTTCCAAGCGGTCTAGTGTTACATACGTAGATTTCAATATCAACAGTCTTAACCCGCGCGTGCGTACGTGATCCCAACCCGCGTATATTTCATAAGATTTTAGAGGTGCATGAATCACGCGGCACACGGAGGGGCTATCACTCACTGCGCCTGCCCGCGGTCCTCTTACTTAGCATGCGGCCCACGCAACCCACCCTAGGCCCAACGCTACGATATGTGAGAGCTATTACTAGACACTTTGCCCGTGTTAATATTGCTCTAAATCTTCCATCGGGAACCGCAAATGTTTAATCTTTTAACGTTTTTTCTCTCTTTGCCAACAGAACCGAGCAACTACGTCTGTTCTACGTGCAAAGCGCGCGTACACTCGGCGTGGCGGCTGCTTCAACATGTCCAACATGTTCATGGAGTCAAGATCTACGTAGAAACTTTACCGCAACAACCAAGCAAGCAAAATCATTCGTCATCCAGCACTTCGTCCTCGAGCTCAGGATGCTCGTCTACGGGTCCCACTCTTCCACCGCCAACCTTACGCCATCATCCATTACTACCTCCACCAGACATGCATTCCCCTTTTGGTGTAGGTGGTTTATTAAGGATGCCGCTACCAGGAAGTCTTCCACCGCTAGCGCATCCTTCAGTTCCTCCAGCACCGCTGTTTGCGAGGCCAAATCACCATGATCATAGATTTAGAATGGAACAGCTAGTTTCAGAGCAGTTTCGCCACCATAGTCTCAACCTTGCTGCCGCTGCAGCGGCAGTGGCGGCAAACTCTCTGCCACCGCACCAGACATTTCCATCGCCGGCGGATCGGCCGCCTGTAGTTCCGACGTCGTTATCGGGCCGTGAACGGCCCCCACCGGTATCCCAGCCCCTCTCACTTGAACCCCAGCTGGATTTTTACTCGCAGCGCTTGCGGCAACTGGCCGGTACGACCAGTCCAGGGGCGGCCACAGGCAATTCGAGCTCTCCTAGCCCTAGGAAGCATTCACCGCCATTCGCTTCCCCGTCGCCTTCTCGAGTCAGCCAGACTCCACCAGTAGGCGCCGGACCCGGAATGGTGGACACGCCTCGCGAAGCCACGAGGCCACACAGTTCAACGTCACCCGAACGTCGGACTGAGCCTTTAGCGGCAGACGCACCACCACCTGAGCGACCTTCGTCAACACCACCCGTCAAGCGCAACAATGATGAAGCGATACATTCCTGTGAATTTTGTGGTAAAAAGTTCCGTTTTGAAAATAACCTTATCGTCCATCGTCGATCTCATACAGGAGAAAAACCATTTAAATGTTCCGAATGCAACGAAGCCTTTGAAAAGGCATCAAAACTTAAAAAACATATGAAAATACACCGAGCATCTGATGCCAACCCGGATGATGGTGACTCAGGTGGGGACAGTCCTGATGATGATTCCGATGATGATATGGAAGATGAGGAGTTAGAAGGTGAAGAGGACGAGGAAAATGAGGATGGAGAAGATGTTGAAGAAGCTGAAGATTTGACAGTATCAAACAGCAGTGCACCATCTGCACCTACTAGAAAGCAAACACCGGCATCTATTACGGCTCATCCACCCTCAGCGTCGGTAGTTGGCGAGCTCATGGATAAATTTGGCTTATCTAACATAGCACAATACAGTGAAGCATTTAAACAAGCTCTACAGGAGTCGGGAAACTCGCTTAAGTGGCAATTGGCAAAAGATCGTGATAACAATAATGGACCTTCCAGTGACAAACCGAATGGCATGCCGCCAACTGCCGCTTTACGTTTAAAAGAAGAGTTTGCGAAAATGCCACCACAACCACATCCCCTTTTTAACCCTTTCGAGAACCCTTTTGAAGCATCTAAACGAATAAAATTAGAAATGGAAAGAGGAGAAGGCTGGTGGTTGCCCACACTACATGCTCAAAGACCACCAGAGAATATATTTGACGGCCTCAAAAATTCAGGCAATGGATTGTTACAAAATCCATTGCTGAAGTCGAAAGATAGCCGCCGTAATGATACTTGTGAATTTTGTGGAAAAGTCTTTAAGAACTGCTCAAATTTAACAGTTCATCGGCGATCTCATACCGGTGAAAAACCCTATAAGTGTGAACTATGTTCCTATGCGTGCGCTCAGAGCTCTAAGTTAACTAGGCATATGAAGACTCATGGACGTCTCGGAAAGGATGTATATCGGTGCCGATTTTGTGAGATGCCGTTCTCAGTGCCATCAACGCTTGAGAAACACATGCGTAAATGCGTTGTGAATCAAAGTAATGGTGCTCCTTTAGCTCTATCGGATGACTCTAACGTGTGCCGTGACGAGGCGTCGTGACTCTACCCGTGGGGTGGCCTCCGCCTGCCGCCGCCTGCTCCCGCCAGTCAGATCTTTTAAGGCCATCAGCGGACTGTTCTCGTCTCGTACCTCTCTCATTGTCGCAGGCTAAACGTTTGCTTCGAGCGGCCCCAGGTCCTTCATTCAATTTCTAGTTTTAAGAATTGAATTTCAATTTTATTTCAACTGCAATATTTGCCCAAAAGTTGTATGCACCCAAGGGCATTACTTTAGTTATTAAGCAAGTGACATTTTCGTGCACTGAACCAGTTGGTTGATCCCCGTTACGTTGTTGTACGTTAGTTTAAATGTAGATTTTTGTTTGGTTCTCGACGATGTCACATGCAGTTTATGTTGTAAATTTGGATCTTGTTTTGTCATGTTTTTATTATTATTTAAATTGTTTGAAAAAAGAGGATGTGGAAACCAATGCCAAAGTTAGCTATGTTGATTTAAAAATACGATTTAGTTGTTAAGCTGTATAGTGTCAATTAAATTTAGATTTTTTCCAGTATTTTCTAGGATCTTCATAGTTTGACGTAGTATGTGTTTCATGATTAAGACAATGTTGTTTCGTAATTTTAGGACAAAATGTGTACAATAATAAGAAAACTGTTTCCTATACTAGTTAATGAAAACTTAATGTAAATAGATCGCTATAAGTGTAATATGTAAACCGAGTACCTACCTTTTGATGTTCAATATTTATAGACCCATGATGTTACACAGTTTATTAACAAAAATGAAAGTTTCGGTAAAAAACGGTGAGTTTCCTGTAATCAGTAATTTATTTAATTGTAGAAAGCAAAATTGGAATCGATTTCTAAGGGTAGGTGTTATTGTAACGCGATATTTCAATGTATATCTTTAATTAGTAATTAAATTATTAAAATTTGACGTAATATTTGTGAGTGTTTCTACTTTAGTTTTTTGGGCTTTTTTTATTATTAAAAAAGTAACTAGTTATTTTCATTAAGACTGAAAAATATTCCAGTTTTGTTTTTAAATAAATGTTTCCCTGTGATTCGTGGGTTGATATTCGATAATATTATAGAAGGAAATTACTAGGGACGACAATTGCCTAGCCAAAAATAGAACTCCGAAAAGCTAAATCTATCATAACTAGTTGGCGCCACCAGTCATTTCTGTCTTAAATTTTAGAAAATAAAAACATTTATTTCCTCAGAACACAGACTCTTTTCTCTTTAACCTTTTTCCAATTATTAGGGGTCGGTACAATATGTTTTTTCCTTCCAAACTTCATTCTGAACTGAAACTGTCACACTAAGAGTCACCGTGTCACCTGTCTTTACATTTGTACCCACCAGTCTTAAACTTTTACATTTTTTTTATTGGTAAGAACACACCATGATATATTAACAAATATAAAAATAAAGTAACACATTAAATACACTTCCAAGAAGCGATGCCTTAGGGGGGCTCGTGAAGTTTTCTACCTAGTAATAATTAATTACTGGTTATTTACTTGTGCATAACCAAAAAAATCCGGTGTATTTTTAACTAAACAGCATTCTGTTTACATGGATATTAGTTCTTTAGTTTTCGAACAGATGGCGTTAGTAGTAACAGGCCACTTGATATTACACATGACATATTCATTTTATAATTCGCGACATACGGCAGAATACAATAAAATTTTATTTAATAAAAACTATTTTATCTTCTATTTTTTTAATGTATATAAAATAATATTTTTATGATAGATAACAAACATCTAGAAATAAATTGAAATTACTATTTCGAAGCCCAAATCTGAAAGTATGATAGTTTCTCAGTAAAGTGTACTACAAAAATGCATAGATTGTGGGATAGTGTAGG
The DNA here is from genome assembly GCA_039645545.1 of Dendrolimus houi. NCBI lineage: Eukaryota > Metazoa > Arthropoda > Insecta > Lepidoptera > Lasiocampidae > Dendrolimus > Dendrolimus houi. Next base: position 16,621,494 of record CM077132.1, read on the forward strand.
GCTTCCTTCGCTCGCCCTGATGACAAGGCAGTATATCTCGCGATGGCGATAACGGTGCACATACAAATGCAAATGCAAGTGCAAATTCCAGACAAGTCCCTGGCGCTAGTTTTCAACTGCACACCCTGTGACAGATAGAGTTATATAACACGTCTTGATATTTAAATTTTTTTTATTTTTTGAAATTAAAATCAAATAAAATGCCTCGCTTAAAACCGTTAAAATGTAGTATTAATTAAGTCTTAGTACCTTTAAAAAAAATATATATAATATGGTCTTAAAATATTTTTTAAATAATAAAACCTCTAAATATGAAATAATGATTACTTGTGGCGCCATCTATTCATGTAGGATTTAAGAGCTTTTTAGATTAACATTTTTTAATAAGCAATTATCATTCCAAGATTTCTTCTATGTTCGTACCTAAATTTAGTCCAAGTGTGAAATCTTTCAGTATACGTACTTAATGTAAATGGATATAGAATTTATATTAGATAATTATAAGTAAATTATAAAATTAATAATGTTGTTGTCCACTCTCGTCTACCTGATTTAGGACTTCTTCAGACGATGTAAGTATGTGTCGACAGGTTTTTTAATTGTTTTTATTATGTCGTGTGAATTGGACCTAAACCGTTTTATTAAAATATTTTCATTCAAAGATTTATTTCTAGAGCGAAACTAAAATATTTTTTTATTTTATAAAGTATTTGTGATAGTTTTCAAACCTTGTTTTACTGAATCTTTGTGGAAGAACGATAAATATGTATCAATGAATTTTTATTTTTAGATAGAAATGTACTACTGTTTGTTTTCATCTAAAAATAATATTTATTATAATTTAGTATAAAAAATTGTTTTTATGTAAGTAATTGTTTTGTAAATAATAATAGAAAACATTGCCATTATAAAGGATGAGGGATGGACACAAAACTAGAGAAAAAAAATGGAGTAACTAAGACAAATTCTATTATGTAATAACTACTTAAAGAAGAACTGTTTTTATTATTTTTCATTTTTATTATTTTTATTTCAATAAATATCCACGATTTGTTAATCAAACTTTGTTGTTTTAATTCCTTGGGAGATTTAAAATTGATTTTTACCGCTTCAAGTTATAAAAAGCCAAATTCATTTATTTTTTATTCCAAATAAGTTCCACTGTGGAACATTTTTTAAGGGCATACATATAAGTTAAACATTAAGAGTACTTCCTGTTCTACGTACACCGCTTCTCAACGTGTTATTGCTCTTTATGGAGAAGAAGCTGCAAGCAACACGTCTATCATTAATCATTTTATTGGCATTTTGAGTAACGACGGCCTCTCTGGTTGGTTAGGCTAAGGCTAGCTCACTGGAATGCAGAAGCTCTGGGTTCTATTCCTGGCACGGTAAATACTGGGATCGCCCTAGTGGTCCGTTACATACTACCCATAACACAAACGTAACCGGCTTACCTTGGGGATATATGTAAAACGTGTGTATTTGTCTGTCGATTTAAAATAAATGGGTTAAATTAGGTACACTAAATATTCATTCTAGATAAACAAAAAACATTATTATATTAATACTAGGATATGCCCGCGATTTCGTCCACGCTTGACTTGAAGTTCCCGGGACACAAAGTACTAAAGAATGTAAGCGATCGTTTTAGTGAAAACTATCTAGGAATAAGCTAATTTTTATACACCCGAACGACTACAAAACGCTCCCGGGAAAATTCCCCCGGTATTCCCGGAATAAAAATATCACATTTTATTACATAAAATTTGCTATCGATCAATAAAAAAATCATGTTGGAATTCCAAGTTTATTATCAGGCCATTTTAAATAATTTCCAGATAACTCCCGCGAGATTCCCGGGATAAAAAGTAGCGCAGATTTTAAGTCTAAGAATCGAAATCGGCCAAGTACTTTTTACGTGAATCCCGAACAGACAAGAAATCTAAAAAAATTGTATCATTTATAAAATCTATTCCAGTTGTTTTTTTAAATAGCTTCAATGTACAGACATGGCATTTTTAGAATTTTATTATATTATAGATTAGACACTTTAAGTGTAATTAATAGTGAGTAATTAATATCTACCTGGTTATTTTTAATTTACGCACTACAGAATATCTATATGAAGATTTTATCCTCATCAACCCAAATCTAAAAATATACCTTACTTAAACGAAATTATTTACATGACATTTAATAGTCTTGCTTTCTATACTTCTTCATTTTTTTGTAACAATTTTTATGATGTTGGATTAAAATTATTAATACCGTCAAAATTGGCATCTTTGCCCTTGAGCTGAGTCTTAAAATAAAAGATTCTGAAGACCTCTCAAAGTGGAGAAATAAAACTCGGAAAGCGAGCCCCGAGCTCGAAGCGGACACGCTTTGACCGTAAGGAGGATTTATCGCTAGGACGATAATGATTGTAACCACAATTAGCCGTATAGACGTGTAAATGTTGTGCGCTCTTTTTCATTACGACAATAAATGATACATTTTAATCTGAGATTTCTCATGTCATAGTTTGAATTGTGCCAATATTGAATTTCGTCCACGCACTTACTAATAATAATATATTGTTACAACTCAGGTCCCGACAAACAACAAAACCCACCCTCATATCTGAAACAAAACACATTTTATTACCTGCCGGCATTTAAACTAATTTTAACTCTTTTATGATCGTCTTCTTTTGTTTACTTTGTGTTTAAAATTTGTAATTAGAAAACAGCCCATTGTTTTATTGTACTCTTTTATGGCAGTTTGCGACCGAGTCATTAGCCAGGTGTGGCGGATTAAGCCGACTTAGATACGGGGACATTGCATTTGTGCAGTATAAAACGATGACCTGATGGAGGGAAAGACAGTCGAGCGAGAACCACGAGCGAAGCAAAACGTGTTACTACAATCGGGAATCTAATAAGTGTCGGACTTTGCACGTTTTATTCAATTACGATCTTCTGCATTACGTTTGGACTTGTTGTGTTCGGTTATATTTGTACCTGTGTTATTCGTGTTTGTATAGTTCTAATAAAGTCTATAATAATTCTTACGGCATTTTAATTCGAAGCTCGCGACTCGTAACAGTATAATAATAGTAAATAATTGGCAGACAAATACACATCGTATATCCGTAAGCTAAGCATATTACACTTGTGTTATAGGTAATATACAATAGACCACTCTGGGGCCGATCACATACACCCAGACCATAGTAAATAAAGAAGAGTTCGTTTCCGAAATTTACCATGCCAGGAATCCGACCCGGAGCCTCTGTGCTGCAGTGAAGTAGATCGGCAAAGGCTTAAGCCGCTTAACCACAGAGACCTACAAAAAATTGTATCACGGCACGTTTAGCTTATTATAGTTATGGTGGCGGTGACACATCAAAAAATATTTGAGTTCGTTCCCCACTCAGAATATATCTGTATTATGTATTGCAACTCGTTTATTTTGGCTTTTTATTATAGTGAAAATTTATCTTTTAAGAAAAAAGTATAATTATATCAGCCCATTGATATCTTAATTAATATTCATAAAAGTATAATATATGTTGTTATTAATTTCTCTCTCCATCCCAAGGTTGTCTAGAAGAGATCGCTGTCAGCCATAAGACCGCCCCTTGTACCTAATTCTATGCTGTTTTTGTGTATTGTTTCATTAACTTTATTGTACATTATAATTATATATTATAAGTATATTCTATTCTAATCTTACTGCTAAGTCTGAGCCTAATTTTATGGAAACTCAAGAAATACTACATTTAGGTATCTAAACTCAACTGTTGGCCATGTAACTTTGATATGAGGTGATGATATTTTCCCATGATGTTATCCTTCATTCTCTGCACGTGACAATTAATGTGGATAAAAACCATAACAACTGCTGGGCCGGTTTCGATGCGGTTTTCGCTGAGCGACAGATAGCAAAGGCTTGGATTTTAAATTTGCGTTACTATTTATCCTGGGAATCCCGTGGGAATTAGAATTTATGCCGTTTTACATACAACTTATTATTCCAATATTAACTTACCAAAACAATAAAAGGTAAGTACCTATAATATCTATACTAATACATAAAGCTGAAGAGTTTGTTTGTTTGTTTGAACGCGCTAATCTCAGAAACTACTGGGCTGATTTGCAAAATTCTTTCAGTGTTAGATAGCCCATTTATCGAAGAAGGCTATAGGCTATATATTATCACGTTAAGACCAACAGGAACGGAGCACCAATGAAGAATGTTTCAAAATCGGGAGGCTTATTTAACTTACTTTTTTTTAAACTATTCCACGCCGACGAAGTCACGGGCAGAAGCTAGTAGAAAATATATGCAATTGTGGTAGTATGACTATATATACCTACTTCAATTAGTAAATACAACAATATTATTTTGAGTACATGCTTTTTGATTATCTGTCCCTGTCAAGGAGATTGTTGCCAGTACTGCGGATTGCGTTGAGCGCAACTTCCGATCGATGAGCCGGGGCGTTATCGTGAAGTAACAATACTGTCCGTCTTTTGTATGTCACAGTATTTTTTTTCAAAACTACTCATTCTATATAATGTAATCTGGCAGGAAAGTGTAGTTTGCGTGGCGATACGCATTGAATTTACGAAAAAATATAGACTAGGGGTGGCCGCCATACTTAATACTAAGGGTACATTTTTTTACTGTGCACTGACTGTTATGTGTGTTAAGTGATGGCACATAGGACAGTTCCTAAAAAAAGTAGAGCACTCAAAGTTATACAAATTGTGTCACCCGTCTCAAACCTTTGAACTATAACAGAATATTCTGCAAAAAAATGGAACAAGAGAGGTGGTAAGCATAAAAAAAACTAGACTACGTACCTACAAGAAGGTATTTTCGTTATGAGAGAAAATTAACATTTTTTCTTTAAGAACACTGAACTAAAATTATTCTAAAAATATCCTTGGTGTAGTTTTTAAAACACTTTTTATCCGACTTTAAAAAGGAGGAGGTTTTCAATTCGTCTGTATATTTTTATAAATATTATATTTTTTAAATTTGAATCTGAAGTGTAATATCATTACCTCAATGATGCGTACTCTCTGATAGCATTCTAAGTCACGTAATTAAATAGAATTAAAAGAACCGTATGAAGTCGTGGTAGCGTAATGGCTAGCGCAAGCGTCTAATCTCAAAGGCCGCGGGTTTAAATCCTGACTGGAACACATGCACAAAGCAGTTTTCTGACGTAATGTGCATATTGTTACAATTACCACATGCTAACAGCAGTGAAGTCAAACACCGTGATGAAACCTGCAGCACATCGAGATAACCGATGTGTCAAACCTGCCAAGCCGCATTGGAGAAGCGTGGCTAGTATATCTATACTGTCTGTTCTCCATTAGTGGGAGGCCCGAGCCCAGCAGTGGGACGTTTACGGGCTATTTATATATTATAAGTATTATAGAAGAACCGAGTTCTTAACGATGTCATATACTATGACGAAATAAAATGATAATTATATCTATTATTGCTCCCAAGACCGTTTTCCACGGCATAATAAGGATGCGGACCCATATTTGTTACAATAAAATATTATATAATATTAAGTCACGATAGAAAGAAGTATTTTAATTATCTATTGTTTAAACAATATGAATATGATAATTGGCTTTTTTTGCTTGTACAAACTTATGACGTCATAAGTTTGATCTGCAATATTTAGAAAAGAACAGTATGGTCAAGCTACTACACTACTATAACATATTTAGATGTTTATCTGATGATATATGTTTAGATTTTTCAATTAGATAAATTTGGATATTACAGAACGGCGGACATAGGCGGATTGTCTTCCTTTGACATCATAAACTCTACATAAACTTGTATATTAGTGAAGGTTGATACTCCGGAATCAAACCTACGTCTTACCTTTTTTATTGCTAGAGTACAACAGACTTGATGGACAGTGGTTACGGTTAGCTATGGACACCTGCTACACCAAAGGCGTTACCAATGTGCTTCTGGCCTTTTAGCCAGGGGAAATCCAATTAAGAACCATAGACCGCGACAAGGGCAGAACCTTGAGGTGATGGTTTGCGGCCCGTGTATGGGAGGGATTCGCCAGATGCGGGTGGCACTAGCACTTTTAAGCAGAACTAAAGATGCTATTGCCCCCCCAGTTATGGATACTCACTACAACCCCTGGGTGTTCCATCTTGCGCCTTATGCCAGGGAAAGCAGAAGCTCGACCAAATCCGCGTACCCTGGCGGGCGGGGAACCTCGCTGGTTACATCCACTCCCGGGAGACTACTTGTATCCCCCGGCATGTGTTTGTGGCCTGGAAAAGGGGGGGGGGGGGCTATAACCTGGCCATTAATACGGCGAACACTACTCAAGTTTGTTATGGCGGTATATGCTATATGCAAATGCTCTGCTATTTGCTATGATTTCATTCATTTATGGAAAAATTACGCATGGCCGCTTTAAAAAATAAAAGAGTGGATATTAATACATCTAGTGGTTAATAATTTATTGTAATGATTCAATAAATATTAGGTTAGGGAAAAAGTTTCTTCGCATTTTATATAAAAATTCAAAAGGTTTTTTTATAAAGTTTATTTACACTTGACTAAAGTATGTAGGTGCCATTTTGTTGGATAACTTTTTGCCATCTTGTAGGTAGGGACGTGATCCCATTGCTATAAAAATTTTGGGGCTTCTGATCACAAAACTGCGACAAGTGGTTTTGGCAGTCCTCTCGTGATGTTAACCTGACACTGCCTAAGGAATTCTGCATAGACCTAAATAGGTGAAAATCTGAAGGTGCAAGGTCAGGACTATACGGCGGATGCATTAACACCTCCCAGCCAAACTCTCGTAATTTTTGCTGAGTGGCTAAAGATGTGTGAGGTCTAGCGTTATCATGGTGAAAAACCACACCCCTTCTATTGATTAATTCCGGCCGCTTTTTCTCAACTTTTTGCTTTAATCTCATCAGTTGTTCCCAGTACAGTTCAGAATCGATGGTCCTGCCTGGCGGTAACAGCTCATAATGAATAATGCCCTTCCAATCCCACTATACACACAGCATCACCTTGTTGCGAGTTAACCCGGGTTTCGCCACAGTCTGTAAAGCCTGACCGGCCTTTGACCACGATCTTTTTTGCACATTCTTGTCGTACGTGATCCACTTTTCATCACCAGTTATCAGCTTCTTCAAAAATGGTTCGGTTTCATTATGTCGTAATAAAGAATCACAAATGAGTACACGGTTCATTAGGTTTCTTTCAGTGAGCTCATGAGGCACCCAAATATCGAGCTTTTTTGTGTACCCAGCTTTTTTAAAATGTGCTAAAACCGTTTTGTGGTCAATTCCCAGTTCTCCAGCTACATCGTAACTACTAATATGCCGATCTTGTTCCACTTTTTCAAAAATGGCATCAATTTTGTCCGTAACAGGCCGACCAGAGCGACGTGCATATTTGATATCAAAATTTCCGGATTGAAAACGCTTAAACCAAATTTGCGCTACTCTCACAGATACTGCATTAGGTCCATAAACATCACAATTTTTTTCGCGGCTTGTGTTGCATTTTTACCTTTTTTATAGTAAAATTTTAAAATGTATCGAATTTCTTCATTAGATTCACTCATTTTAACAATAAGAAAAACAAATGAAAATCGCACATTTTCTTAATTTGAATTTGGAATTGTCTTCTTTAAAATTAAAACTTTTTAATGATACCAAAACCAGCCAGATACGAATGGCATAGCCAAAGAGATCTTATTACAAGTTCATACATACTATATGCGAAAAGCCTTTTTCCCCGACCTATTATAATAAAAATCAAACTTCACTCATTGGGTTGTCACAATGCTGATATTAGACGGATCAACCGAATAGAATCAATTTGGTTGAAAGTCACAGAACTGAAAGGAGACGACGACACATTCAATGTCATTGAATTATTCAAGTTTAGGTTTATATGAATCATGGAAATTGAAATACAGAAATCAACAGTCTAATATCGGCTTAAGGTAAGGCTTCATACGTTATATCACTTTACGTCAAGCGAAAGTTTTAATCGACATCTACAACAACTAGATGGCACTACGGAGAATAAACTAATATAATTTATTGTAAGACGTAATTATTACTACGTCTTACAATATTCTATTGTAAATTCTACTTATAAAAGATTAAAGATAGAATACAATATTACTAAATTTTCTTTATTTTATTTTATATAAATTATAAATAATATAAAAAAACTTAACTTATATTGTATTCTACCTATAATCCCTTAAGACTATAAGTAGAAAACTGAGGCTAAATCATCGAAGTAAGTGGGTATGGATCCCAGAAGGTTGGCTACTTTACCTCGCTGGATCGTCATACTAATTCGTTGTTCGAGGTAGTAGTTTAGTAGTAGGCCCAATGTTATATTAGTTTATAATATTTTAATTTTAGGACATTTATTATATAAAACTATACACTATATTTTCTTATAACATGGTTATGAGCTGTTATTATCCTGAAAAGCAGAACAGCTACTTGATATCCACTGAAAATCGTAACTTAGACGTATTAAACACCAATTGGTAGGTAATGAATAAGTTATATAATATTTTAAAACACTATTTAAGGTTTTTCTTCAGCTTATTTATTTCTAAATAAGTCCGATGAGATGTTAAACATTAACTTTGCATTCTTAAAATTATCTCCGCTAGCGTCATCTGTTATTGAGTAGCGTTTTTAAATGAGCGGTTTTAAATCTTATTAGAAAATAAACTTTAGAGTGTGGTACAAGTAAAATAAATAGTTTTTATTAATATGTATGTAAATGATATGAATAATCTATAATATATTTAATGTAATAAAATAGCCAAGTAAAAACGTAACTCGTAACACATTCTGCAATCACAGTTGGAGCCCACTTCACTAAGTCCGGTCTTGTTTTTATACAAAATCTCAATCATTATATTATTTAATACATATTTTTTACATTGAAATCAGTTAGTAAAAATTCTGGTAAGTTCCTTTTCAGTTCCATAAATTTCTAGTACCTGCTACAAGTTATATTTTTAATTGGGCAATGGTCATTCTTTAATGCTCTTCTTCATGCTTGTGTATAAACGTGCTTCCTCATCGTATTCTCCTGTAATGTAATATTTATAATTCGATTTCGAGCATTACGTTACAATACTGCCTCCCTGACTAACGAGCATTCGCCTGTAACGAAACAGTTATTATTCGATTTTGAACATTTAGTTGGTTTCAAAATGTCACACGTAGCGGTTAATGTGTTACAAATTGTATTAAAAGACAACAGAAGTCGTGGTAGCGTAATAGCTAGCGCACGCGTCCCAGACTCAAAGGGCGTGGGTTCGATCCTGGCCGGAACGCGTGCACCACTTAGGCAGTTTTCTGACCTAATATGCATATTGTCACAATTACCACGTGCTAACAACGATGAAGGAAAACATCGTGATGAAACCTGTATATCGAGATAACCGATGTGTCAAAACTGCCAAGCCATCTTGGACAACCGTGGTGGGTAATAATGTCCCTTCCCCTTATAGTGGAAGACCCGAGCCCAGCAGTGGGACGTTTATGTGCTGTTATATTTTTTTTTATATTTATATATCATTACAGGTTGTGCACTGTTATGCTTGATTCTCCTCCCTCACCGATGTAATACTCGAATCTATAAAATTTCAGGTTGCGCACTGTAGCTCGATTTTCTTCGTTCACTGATTTAACGCACGTTACATTATAAGTGAAACCTCGCATTGAGGGAGGGAGCACCTTAATAGATTTTCTTGAAATTTAGTAACATTGTATAATAGAGTACCAGAGATTCATATAAAATATTAGTAATCACCTACTACTGCAGTAAACTTTAATATTATCAAGTGAATAGTAGTTTTAAGATATTAATTAGTTTAATTTTCGTCTGTAATATAATTCTAAACAAATTACAGTCTAATTAGAGATAAAACATGGTTATTTTCCAATGGTATTGATATTTCAATGGTAGTTCCGAAAACATCCAATAGAGTGCGTGCTTTTTACTTAATTTCAACCACAGATGGCGTTACACGTATGATAAGAAAAATCTTGTAAGTCCTAGTCCATAATTCAGATTTAGATATCATTTAATAGGATTGTATAGCCTAAGCAGATTATAGTCTTTTTAAGTATCTAATTAAATTAGAACTCTGTATTTTAAAATAAATAAAACTATGTCTACATATAGTTGTTTTTTAAATACTTATTACCTAGAATTGGGTTTAGTTGTTTTGTAATTTAGTAGTTACCTAGATAGAGTGAAAGTTGATTGGAAAGTTAATAGTTATAGTTTTAATAAAATATAATAAGTAAATCTGAATTATTTCCTTTTGTTTTTCCTTATTTTTATTGTTTGTACATGTAGTTAGGTATGTAATGTAGGTAATTCTGTAATAATGTATGGAATGTATTTTTATAAGGTAAAGTAGTTTCTAGTTTACTTTTAATTGGATGAAATATTTTATTTCGGTTTAAAAAGAAAAGTGACAGAAAGAAAATTATAATGATTGCTGCCTATTATTGTATTGTAAAATTTTATTTCTGTTAACTGTTTCATTTAAGACATAATAAAGCATATTCATTCATTCAACAATTTACAATTAGGTATCTGTCTAGGTCTTCATATTTATGAATTTACTTAATGCAAGACAAAAAAAGGAAGAAACAATTTTTGTATTACTTCTACTTTTTTTTACAATTTTTCTATTGCTTCTACCTGAAACAAATGTCAGTTGTAGATATATTGAAATTTTAATAATAACTGGTGAAAATAAAAAGCTTTTTCGAACGCTGATGCGTTCACACACACTTCGAAGCAAGAAACCTGAATACTATTTAGAATGTGCACATCTGTATGTGTGATGCATATTTTATTATTTCGTATATATAAATAGTACCATATCTATGATACTACAATATTACAGATTTTAAGTCTTTCTTAAATATTTCCCACATATTTTGATAAAATTTGGTATTAAAGTTTTTCAAAAGCCTTGACTAAGGTTAAATTGAAATCCTATCACGTGAAAAATATAGCCTACTCCAAATAAAGCCATATAAATTAGTAAGAATATATAAAAAGTTAAAAAAGAATCAACCCTCCGCATGCCGCAGTATATTCCAATAAGAACACAATACCAGTGCGTTCCCTATTTGAACCGATCACGAGTACGTTGAGATCCGTCGGTCAGTTGACCAATGGACAGCGAGCGATCGATAGCCACGCCCCGTGCGTGGACTGCGTCCACACATCATAGCACAGCTCTAGGGTAATGATTTAGTTTGAATCGATTTAAATTTAGAATTTATATTTTCGATTATTAATATTTAAATAGATAGTGTCAATTAGTAATGTTTTTATGTTAGTAACGATTATCTTCTACTTTTCAAGATGGCTCAGCAATACCTGTTACATAGCTAATCTCAATTATTCATGAATATTCAACTTTCAAAATAATCTTCAAGCAAAGCGGATTTATGTAACAGAAGCCCTAGCCAAACTGTAAGATTGTGACTAATGTCAAACGAGAGTTCTTGTGCTAGCATGAAAAGCCACATTTCAATAAACAATTCAATTTTGAATGCAAATGCAGAATTTTTTGTTAAAACAATAAGTATCCACGGATTAATATCAATCTTTAACCAATATTGCAATCTTTTGTAAAATAAAACACAGCAAACAATTTACTGGTAAAAACTCCAAGATATCTCAAAAAAGATACACTTTACAATTTAAAATAGATTCAATGTTGAAATCATGTAGGAACGATGACACAACGTCTACTAAGTTGTACAACAGGGTAACTTGTAATAAGGGGCGATATAGCAACCTACAGCCAGGTGGTAGGTAGGCTATTCGTCCGTCTGGATGTCTACTTACTACCCCTGGTCTAGAGTGTGTGTTGTGGTTTTTATCACTTTGACCATTAAAGGCGGCGAGGATATTGGGGCCTCGAGGAGGTCTAGAGCATGCCGCGATAACAATCTTGAGTTGTGTTCCAGCATCAGTGGCCAGGTTCTAGTCCCCCTTTGAGCCCGGCAGCACATTGGTGGTACCTGTGGTGTAGCAAATGTCATAGGCGACGGTAATCACTGTACATCAAGTGGGCCATCAGCCTGTCTGCTATACATACTCCATTAATAAAAATCTTATGTTCTAGTTTTAATTATATTAAAACTACGTTTTAACGGTTTCAAGCGCGTTATTTTATTTGATTTTTATTCCGACATCAATTTAACATTACTCATTGACACTTGTCATTTTTGTATTCCGTGATCACTGATCACGGCCAGTGAATAGTGGCCGAAATATCGTAATAAAAATAACATAAATCATCAAATAAAATACCACGATTTTAACCATTAAAACGTGGTTTATTATAGATAGATAGATAGATAGATAACTCTTTATTATAAGTACACCAATACAAAAATGAACAAAGACTAAAATTATATCTAGTTGTGTACAAAGGGCGGTCTTATCGCTAAAAAGCGATCTCTTCCAGACAACCCCAGGAATGAATTGAGATGATAATGGCGATTGTGGTATACGTAACATATAGTACGAACTACTTACATTTTAATAAGAACTACATAAATGATATATATATATGTATATATATATATATATATATATATATATATATATATATATATATATATAGATATTTTATATATTACATAGATATATACTTAATATACATACCTTACAAATACATATCTACAGAATATATAAATATTTATAAATGAATTTAAGTATCATATTCCAACGACGGGTAGTATTTTTTGATCATGGTTTTAAATATCGCTAGCGATTTTGCTTGTCTGATAGTAACAGGAAGCTTATTCCAAAGCTGTATAGCCTTAACAGTAAAAGAATTGTTGTAAAAAGTTGAGTTATGCGCAGGAGTGTTCAATTTAAGTTTAGTAGAGGGCGTAAATTATGAGAGCACGAAAGAAATTCAAAACGTTGTTTAAGGTAATCAGGAGTACTTGGGACAAATAAAATACTATAAAGAAAAGAAAGGATGTGAGTATTCCAGCGAAATCGAATTGGCAACCACCTGAGTTTATTTCGGAATTCAAAGACATGGTCATACTTGCGTAGGCTAAATATGAACCTTATGCAAAGATTTTGGACGCGCTCAAGTTTATTAAGTTGTTCTTGGGTTAAATTTAGATAGCTGGCGTCAGCATAATCAAGAATAGGAAGTAATAAGGACTCTGCTAGCTTAATTTTGGCGGTAGTGGGCAAGAAGCTCCTCAACCTTCTAAGGGATCTGGATGAAAGATATAACCGCCGGCTTAATTCGGTGATATGGGGTCGCCAACACAGCTCACTGTCGAATATAACACCAAGGTTTTTTACCTTATCACTAAAAGGAATGATTGTCCCGTCAAACATTACGCTAGGTATAGTACTCCAGTCGACCTTATCAAGCATCCGTGAACTACCGCTGACGATGACTTGAGTTTTTTCAGGGTTATGTTTACCCACTACTCGCGAAAACTTATGGAAATTTTTAAATAGCTTAGTTTAAGTGTGCACCAATTATGGTAGAGTTGAGACACTTTTCTGACAGCCAGTATGTGACAGGTTTATATAATTGCAAATAATATACACTATCACCGCAAAAAAAAATCTATTTCACTCTTTTGCCCCTGATACATCTGGGATAATGTTAGTGTTAGTGACCGTTTAATACAAATGTAGCGATGGATTTAATGCGTTATTTGACATGCAACAATGTTAATGACATTAAACATTTACAGATAACTCATGTAGTATACACACTAATGTAGCTAATCATTAACGCGTTATTTTTTTAACACTATAAATAAGTTAGTTGCATTTGGTCACGGTCAAAGGGATATTTCAGAAAATCAATAAAATTAAATCGAAATAACCGTTATAAATATTGTAATTTAAAGTTCCATTTTTAAAACTGTTATTATACATACGTGCGACCATCTGCCATTTTGGACAATGCATTTTTTTGCAAATGCATTTTGCAAGGGTGGGTTGAATGTCAAGAAAACTAGTTTTCATTCAAATATTTTTATTGTTTAATACATGAAATATCACATACGGGTATATTATTATTTGAATTATAAAATAACATAAAGTACTTATAACTATATTTAAGCCAGTTATGTAGGTATATTTTGTTAACTATATTCAATACTGGCACATTTCAAATTTTCAGTTTGAAAAATCGCATCGAGTTTACATAACAAAAGGACATACACTACTTATGATAATATTAGATGCACATTAATACTTGTTTCTTTTTAATATCGTTGATATTAATTTTTTTTTAATATTTCAATATATTGCAGAGGTCAGGACTAATAACTACATTACCTTAGTAAAGTTAATCAAACCACAATTCAATAGCAATCACTTCTCATCACATCATAAATCACAAATAAAAATATTAATATCACCAAACATGAATTTTTATAATAAATAACACAGCTTTATTGTGGGAAAATAACGTTTTTACGAACACAGCACGCGCTAGGGTTGGTTTTTGAAAATATAGGGAAACGGGTCGCGGAGGTCAGTGTAGCGGAGGGTCGGCAATGTAAGGGTTAAAACGCCCTAATAACTGGCCACGCGGACTCTTTATAAAGATGATAATCTAAGCGTCCGTTCGATTATTGAAAAGCTTTATAATAATATGTACTATCTATGTACATTGTACTGCCGTTAGGTACTATATGCCGTTAATAAGGGTTTATAAAATTCTGCGACATAGTGTCGAAAAATAGCATCTACGGATATTAGAGATCTCTAATATATCGAATTTAATATTAAGACTAAGCTTTTTCGTAAATTTTTAATATTATGAATGGCCGCTATTCATTCGATTGCTTTACCATCGCTTAAATTTTTACATTACTTGTATAGAGCTTATGTTAATTTTTAATTGATAGTGGAGCAAATGACCGGTCGGTAAGATACAGGAACCGGACATTAATCTATAATCCCTTTATTTTTCTTACACTCTAACTATAACGTTTTAAATGATTCGAAAAAGCAAGTTAATTTATGTTAATTGTTATGGGATCGGCCCCAGAGTAGTCCGTTGTATATTACCCATAACACAAGCATAACTTACCTAATTTGAGGACATACAAAATGTGTCTTTGTCTGCCGATTATTATTATGGTATGGTATTTGGACTTGAGAAATTTGAGTCTTTTCGACACCTTCTTTTTGCTTTTAATCAAGGTTTTGAAAAAAGAACAGCTTGTGATTGTTATGTATGCAACTTCAAAAATGGAAATTTCACCTCAAAGATGCACCTTGCTCTAACAGTTGAGTTCAATAAAGAGAATCCAACAAAAATAGGGGAAACTTAGTTGCCAACCCAATTGAATACTAATTTATTAATAAAATTATAAACAGTAGATAGATAGATAGATAACACTTTATTGTACACCATTACACAAAACCTTATAGCCTAAAATATTCTAAATGTGCACAATGGGCGGTCTTATCGCTAAGAAGCGATCTCTTCCAGACAACCCGTATTTATGTCCATTTTTTTACCACCAATATACTGTTCTATTTTTGTTCAAAAATCACTTTGGACATGGAGTTGTTTACAAGGTTTTCAACAGAGTCTATGTTAATCGGTTAACTTTGATGATAAACAATAAAGAGTTACCATTAATACATAGTTTGAATTAATTAACGCCACCTAAGAAACAAACATTTACATATGGAGATAGACTACAAGTGAATTCGTCATAACTCAAGCGTAAACTTCAAAAAACAACCAGCACAGCAATAATAATGCAATCAACAGAGAATACTTCTAAAACACACAAGATTATTTGCGTCACAAACATAGGAGATCGGAGGCGTCGGGGTTCGCCTCACCAAGCCACGGGTTAATTGCTAAGCGCAAATGAGCGGCGCGCGAGCACACCGCTTATGGCCGAGTACCGACACCTGGAAGAAAGGTCGACGTACACAGGATTCACGGATTCCTCTCTGTAATATTTACTGCAGGTGAAGCAGATGGTCATGCCTCCCTACGACGGAACGCTTTCCGTCAGGAAGTTTCAGGATTGTCCACCTAGAAGGCAAAAACGGAATCATACCTGGAAGTACGGCAACTCTTTTGTGGGAGATACAATCTACATTTGACTAGTTGGCCGCATGCAATTTAGTATATACAGCTAGATCAACTGGTGCGGCGGTGGAAATAACAGCAAGTGTCAAGTTACGTAAATATGCAACCTTCAGTGAGAGTTGTTTGTGTGTGCTATTTGTTGTTAAGTGCTGAGCGCTAAAAAGCTTAATCAAGTCTTTAGGTGATCACGAGGCTGATATCTTACTCGGGAATTAAATTCGTATGGCGATCCAGCGAGATACGTATCTAGCCTTCTGGATATTCGTAGAAGACTCATTTTTCTGTTTACAGTATTTAAAAATTATAGAAAGAATATAACTAATATTAAACTAAATAGATTTGGGGGCGATTTTTCAATCCTCAGATAAAAGTAATCAGTCGAATAAATTATAACCTGAATGAATTCAAAAGTAAGACCATTCAACTGTTTTATTCATGCATCTGACATTTTTAATTTTTCCGTGTTATACTTTATTCAAGTTTATTCTATGAATAATTTTTACCTGATGATTGAAAAAATCGGCGAAATTTTGATAGATACGTAACACTTTATTGCTCAGCAAAATAAATATTTTCATATGGAACTTTTGAATATCATAAACGCATTTGTTGACTGTGGATTGATGAATTGCGTGAAGGATGACATGATGATCTGTGGTGTGACAGAGGACGTATGTCAGAATAGAGGAGTGTGGACCCTAAGTAAGTGGGAGAAGGTAAAAGTAAAATTAAGGTAAAGTAACAGACAGGGAAACTCATATGTTGACAACTATTCAAATATCAGTTATTATTTAAATAATCGATATTTACATAATTATTTATGTCACTATATTCCATGAACTTCTTCAAATGATACAAAGTTTACTCGACTAGACATTTTTTTAATAATTTAACGCATTTAAACTAACTTTTATTTGCATTGTTCTGAAACTGAAATTTGATAGGATTGAATCTAGAAAATCTCGGCTTTTTAAATAAACATTGTCCAGTAAGCAACTACGAAATAATTTGTAATAATCCTTATATGCACTGTGCGTCGCACTTTAAGACAAAATGTCTCCCTTTCACCTTCTACTTTCGCTTGGATAATCTTATTTTTGTCACTTTCAAGGTGTTATAATCCTAATAATACGAACAATAAGATTCAAAATCCCTTATCAAAAGCGTAGGAGTTAAAATGTATTACCTTTTATTGTGATCCCCAACACGGATTAAGAGAGCGCGCGGTTTTGAATTTTGATTCGGATTGTAGCGCCCGTACTGGCCAGTTAAGGGAGATCTCTCGAAAATTACTCGCAATTCCTCCGCTAATCTGATTTTCTTTAATACAAGGGAGGGTAAGGAGGTACTTTTAAGTTGGTCTATTCGTAACTATGCACACCTATTTCGCCTATTGCTTTGATTACATTCTACAGAATGGTCTTTAATGAAGATTTTGAATGTTTGAGGCGTGGTTTAGGATGTTTAGGGACTTAAGTAGCAAAACTGTTATTGTCTTATTATTTGTACTGATTCGTTTTCTTTCATCTTAAGGCTTGAATTTTAAATATCTGAATAATTTTGTGTGAATGAATCATCACTACAAATACAATGCGAAATTTGAATCCTTTGGAAATTAATAAAGGTTTTTGAACAAAATTTTAAATCTTAATTAAGCCGATTATACTTTCCGTTCGTGAAGGCTTGGCCGTATGGTATAACTATGCCAATTTAGGGCTTACAACTAGATTTTATCGCCATCGGTAGCCAATCGCAGTCCACTGCTGGACGTAGGCTTGCCCAAGTCAGCGCCACTTATCCCTGTCTAGACTAGATTTAATAATTTCAATATTGTTACGAGTTACGGGACTCGAATTAAAATGCCGTTTGGAATTTATTAGAACTATACAAACACGTATAACACAGGTACAAATATAACTGGACACAACCAGTACAAACGTAATACACGATTCAATAACACGCGCAAAGTCCGTCACTATATAGCTTATCGAATGTACACACGTCTTGTCTCGCTTGTGACCATCGCTAGACTTCCGATCTCCCCTTTGGGCCATTGCTATATACTGCACCGATACAATATGGCTGCCCCGCCCGCTTAGATAAAATTTCTGAGAATTCGTAATCTGCACACCTGCCTAATTATGCCTGCAAACGACCATAAACGAGTACAATACACAAAGGCTGTTTTCTAATTACAAATTTTAAACATAAGGTAAACAAAAGAAGTCCAAATGCCGAAAAGGTAATAACCTGCAATATACCGGTATATAAATACCGGTCGTAACAATATATAAAAACTTGAAATGTCAAAATATGAATTTAAACATACAATCGGCCGTAAATACTTACAGTGGATTGCGATTTTATTTAAAATTAGGAATATTTCCAAAATAATTACTTTTTAATTCAAAAATAAATCAAGGGTTGTCACTTCTAATTTTTACAATTTAAAATTTATTATAAATAAAAAGTTTATTATATAATACAAACAAGAAAACTCAAGTTTAACTCTAATCCGAATGAAAAAACATTATTTATATTGAATTCTACCTATTAATCCCGTAAAACTATATTTCTATACATTTTTAGAATGTATTGAAATTGTCACGATTTAAATTTTGTACATCACTTTAAAAACTTAAATATAAATTTATTGATTACAACACGATGTAATTGGAATAAGGGCTAGTCGAAAATTGTTAATCAATGTAAATAAAAAAAACAAGACTATTATTTCCTTGAATAAAATATTGGAAAAAAATAATCTAATTATATTTTATTCACGAACACAAAAACATAAAAGGTGATTATAGTCATGTACGCTAGCAATGCCCTTTGCCCCCCCATTTAGTCCCCTGTCCCGGGGGTGGGTCTGTCCCCCTACAGGACACTGCGAGTGTAGGGATAAATGGGAGGGCTGGCTCCTCTGGTTAAGTGTAGATTCCCCGAATGCGGTGTTGATGACGGGTGGCTAATGCTTGCAGGACTTATCGATACATTTGTGTTTTATTTACTAAATACCATGTAACCAGCAAATCAAATCAAATCATGTTTATTTGCATTAGACACGGTTTCGACAGATGTTATAATACAATTATAATGTTAACATTTTCACGTGTACTAGCCATATTGGCGTGCAAAATTATTCTTAAGGTAAGTACAATATATTTATTGTGCAATTTTATTATTATTAATATGATTATATATTATTACAAATTATATTTATAAATGTCAAGTTGAAAACAGATTAAGTATAAATGTCAAATACAAGAATCAGACAATTTTATTTGTATGTCATATAATCCTGCATTGTATAGAGAAACATTTATCCACTAGCCAGTTA
This sequence comes from Dendrolimus houi, assembly GCA_039645545.1. NCBI lineage: Eukaryota > Metazoa > Arthropoda > Insecta > Lepidoptera > Lasiocampidae > Dendrolimus > Dendrolimus houi. The sequence goes on from CM077132.1 coordinate 16,641,032, forward strand.
AAAAGGTTTCTATTAAACTAGCTTCTGCCCGCAACTTCGTCTGCGTGGAATAGTTACTTTGGGCTAAAGCTAACTTTAACACGCGACTTTGTTTACGTAGAAAGCCCCATCGCCCTTCCCCCTCATGACTGCCCGCTGGCCTTGCATATCATAAATGCGCGCGCAGTACTTGATCATTATTTTGCTGCGATGTTATTTTAAAACTGCAATATCTCCTAAGATATTCATTGAAATCGAATAATGCAAATGGCAATTTAGTTTTAAATTAAATACTTGTGATGAATAACGTATTTATTTGGATAAGGATTAATATCATGTTTATAAAAACACCTTCGCAAATAAAGCATTGTTTTAGAACAAATTTGGTTAGCATAAAAAAGGTTATAGTGAGCCAACCTTAAAAGATAGATATATGCTGTCGCGGACTTTTTTTTAGAACTTTTAAAGGGGAACAATTCTGTCACACATGATTTTAGCGAAACTTTAACCGTTTACGCAGCGCACGCAGCGAAAGCTCTCAAAAAAACCCCCGATTTTAAAACATTCTTCATTAGTGCTCCGCTCCTATTGGTCTTAGCGTGGTGATAAATGGAATATCTAACACTGAAAGAATTTTTCAAATCAGACCAGTAGTTCCTGAGATTAGCTCATTCAATCAAACAAACAAACTCTTCAGCTTTATATATTAGTATAAGATAGACGGATATCAAAAATCCTTATTACACTACTCTCTATGTAGGATCGAGTGCTTGCAGATTGTAAGCGTAGTCAGGCTATAGATGCTGACTCTCTTTTTCGTATTACACTACCTTGAATAAAGGAAAGAGTATATATACCGAATGGTTATAACTCCATTACTGTAGCCGCCACTTCATTAAACACACAAAAAATTCAAATAATACTAATTTATTTTAATACTTCATTTAAATCTGTTAAACCATTTCGAAGCCAATTCCAAGCAAACTTTCATACAAAGTATAATACTAGCCCATAAATTATCACTGCTGGTCTTGGGCGTCCCCAATATTAGGGTGAAACGGATAGTATATCCGCTATACTTGTGTAATGGGTTTAGCAGATTTCACACATCGATTATCTTGAAGTGTATATGTCATCACGATGTTTTCTTTCATCATCAGTACGTGCTCATTTAGGACTGAAAATTGGATAAGTGATATATGTTTCCCAGCCAGGAATCAAGCTCGCGTCATTTGAAATTAAAGTCTTAGACGCGCCTAATACTGTTATTTAAAATAAATTCCATTGGAGAACATTTATGAAGGGTCATACATATAAGTTTAAATTTAAATGTACTTTTTATTCCATGTACACTCCTTCAAGCACTAAATAATTTTAAAAAGAAAATTTAATTATACGATATATATACCTTTGTTAATATATTTTAACTTACTTTACAAATTACGCTTTAAAATATTTCATCGACAGAATAAAATGATGCAGTTTATCGATAGCTTCCAACACTACGCGGTAATTCCCTGAGACCGTTGGACAGCGGCGCTGTAAATACTCGTGTAAAATTGTCCACATTCCCTCCCTGAAAGTCTTTTGTGTTATATATTTCTTTGTTATTTACACCGTGTCGAGTCTACCTGAAAACTTCTACAATTACGTAGGTAGGTAGTTGTTTTATCTTAATGCATGATTAAAAATTTATTCATTTATATTTCATAATAAGAAATAAAAAATGCTCTGGTATGTTGGTGTATAATAACGAGTGTTGTATTGTATTTCATAGCATAGGATCGCATTGCATTGTATAACGATTGATGAAACATTTTGCCATGTGGTACGGCATTTACCCGTCTAGATGGCTACGATTCCTGATCTAGTTTATACCGCCATAACAACCTCGCGTTGTGTTCCGGCATTAGTGACCAGGTGCCGCCGTCGAGGCTGGCAGTACTTGGGCTACGTTCCGTTAGAGACTCACAACGACCGCGATTTTTCCTGTTCCGCTTGCTTACCGGCGTTACAATCGTAATCCCAAGTGGAACGGTTATTCGACCCACCTCTTCACTCACTTCACACTTCACTCTTGGGTCGTCGTGTACGTTGTGTGATCGAAAATGATGACATCATTAGTGACGTTTTTGCCACGAAAACAACGACCACGATCGTCTTGTGGAATGGCTAATGGAGCATTTTGGGCATTGTGAGCTACTAGTGGAACGCGCTGTTAGTAGCACCTGGTGTTGCAAGTATCCAACGGCGACGGTAACCCCTTTGCATCAGGTTGCAACGAATTGAAGAAATAAAAGAACATATGATTCGAAGATTACATTCTGATTAATAAATTAGCAAATTAATTTAATAATCAAATGTATTATATTAACTTTTTAATTCTTTAAATTAATTATCTTTTAAGCTTTGTGGCTGCGTCATTATTCCAGCATAAATTAGCTTCAACCAAAACAACCTGTAAACAAGTCTTAAAGAAACAAAAGACCCGTATTTACCGTAGATTTTCGTGGTTCACAATTCGTCGAGATTTTCGGGGTAACATTATACCCGTGCATTAGGGCTAAGTGATGGCGTCACATTTGTTGGATTAATTCATCATCTGAATTGCCGTGGCCAGGCTGATGGGCCGGAACGGCGGCCCCCGTCGCTCTATCTCCAGGAGTAGGGGGAGGGGGGAGGCTGCGTACTCTCTCAACGCCTATGCTCTAATTATTATTATGTTTTAACGGTTTCTGCATATTTGTGTAACCGTTGTACAAAAATAATGTCGGTATTCTATTTTTAAATATTCTTCTTATTCTATTTTGAAATTTGGGTATCACTATTTTTATATCTAGCCAGTGTTAATTAATCACAATATTTAAGTTAAGTATTAAAATATTTGTTATGCCCTTGTTACAATCTGGGATAATGTTAGTGTTAGTGAGTGTGTCACGCAGATGTAAGAAAAGGTTTCATGCGTTATTTGAGACGCATTTTAATGTCAAACATAAGCAGATAATTCATGTGTAGTTCTTAACCTAATTACCCTAGTGTAGATAATCATTAACGGAGTTATTTTTTAAAGGTATAGGTAAGTCCCATTTGGACACAGTCATTAACACTAACATTCAGCTGCCTGCTAGATGTTGACTGACACCAACCAGCGAGTTCTTGTGGCAGCTTAAAAAGGCACATATCACTGTATTGATATTTTTTAATCAATGTTTTACTTTTTTCATTTGAAAAACATTGCACAGCAAAAAACTAAACTTCAGACCCTGAAAAGAACTTTAGACCCCGGTAAAAAATTGCTACAAAAATATATAATTAAACATTTTCCTGCAGCTTCACTCGTGTTAACTTAGACGGTGCGAATCTTTGAAAATCTTATATATAAAATCAATTGCTGTTCTTCAGTCTCGCTAAAACTCGAGAACGGCTCGACTGATTTGGCTAATTTTGGTTTTGAATTATTTGTGGAAGTCCAGGGAAGGTTTAAAAGGTGAGTAAATACGAAAAAAAAAATGATTGAGGCGGTACGAAGTTTGCCGGGTCAGCTAGTAATCAATAAATTATGTAAAATTTAAAAAAATATCTGATACTTAGTACATTTACTAATAGGTAATAGTAGTTATATTCAAATAAATATATTTAAGGATAAACTTGACTAAAACAATTATAATATTTAGTTATAAGTAAATAATTTTCAGTCTCGTACTTTTTTATGTATGCACTTATTTGTAGATTGCAATCCAGATGTTTGTTTATATTTTAGTCGTAAGGGTTTGTAATGATTGTAATTTGTTTTGTGCATCTGTAAATTAAAAAAAAAATATGTTGTACTGCTGGAAAATAAAGCATACAGAGAACAAACAAAATAGTCAACAATGTATACCAAACGTATTAAGATTTTAAAGTTTTGACTGTGTTCTTCTTCCACGTACACATAACGTAACTTTAATTTAAACATTTAAAATATTCTATAAAATGTCACCTATCTATTAAACTAGAAGTCATACAATTCGGCGACACTGAAGAATGAAGGTGTTGTTTTAATTACATTATCAGGCGAGCACACGCGGGGTTCGTCCGGACCCTTCTCACGGGTTGAAAGACATTCAAATAATCGTCTTTGGAGAAAAGTGGCGTGTGGGGTTCGCTTCGACTGGATGTTTTGATTGCGATTCGCCTGTCGCGGGTGACGCATTCGATGAATCGGTGACAGTACCAACCAAAATATTCCATATTCCCCGAACATTGTGACAGGAAGACGCCATAGTCCCCATAGTCCCAGATCCCTAGTTCCATTAGTAGTTCATTCCAATATCTCGAATGAAGTGTTAGATCTGACCTTCAGTAAATTTAAAGCTAAATTGAAAAGTACCTTGCTTAGAAAGGGATACTACAATATTGAAGAATATTTAAATGACAAAACAGCATTTACATAGCTGCTCGCTACAGCCTTTTATATTATCTTCTGTATAACGTTTATATTTTGCATAACATGTAAGGAATCTATGGAGATTTGTCGCAGTATGAATTCTTAGTATGTCATTAGTGCGGCGGTGACAATATTTTTTTTACTTTTTTGTTACAACTCCATTCATTCTTTGAAAAGTAATTGTAATACAACTTCTACATGTATTTAAAAAAAGAGCCTGATATAATATATAAATAAGTATGATGAAAAAAATGTTTTTTAGCTAAACGTGTTGCTGGGGAGCTACTTGCCGCTTCTTCTCCTCTGAACAGCGATAATACATTGCGATGCGGAGTACATAGAATAGGAAGTAGATTTAAATTTTGACTTATATGTATGACCTTCAAAAAGTGTTCTCCAGTATATTTTATTATCTATATATCATATTTTGAGTTAAAAATTTTGAATTTGAATTTTGAATAGCCCGGTACGTTTTGTTCTCACTCCCTACAATAGTCTTACACTGACTGGGTCTTGTCCTTGGGTGCATTTTTATACGGTGCAGACAAAGATAATCGCCGGTCAGTGTCACGCCACATTTACATTAAATTTTTCTAATTGGCCTCTAAATGTTGGCCTGCCCATGGCCCGCCCCCCACGCAAGCCCTCCAAAAGTCCGGGTCATTTTTATGGCCCGTGATCTTGAGAGACATATAAATTATAATAATAATCGGCAGACAAAGACACATATTCTAGGTACTATACAACGGACTACTCAGGGGCCGATCCCAGACACCCAGAACATAGAAATTAACGAAGAAAATTCGTTTCCAAAATTTACTATACCAGGTATCAAACCCGGAGCCTCTGCGTGTGACTTAACCACATACTTTGACACTACCCGTAATCAGAAGGCTGGCTCGTATTTCACCCAACAAATAAGTATCGCCATACAGCATGGTAATACAACCAGCCTTCTAGCCATACTTCTTGGTGACAGTGATCTGATACATGATCTATTTAATTATTGCGTGTCTGTTAATATTTAGGTAAATTATGATCTGAATAATAAAACATCAAACTGCGATAAAAGAATGACCTGTCTGTGTAGGGTTTAAAAACTCATACTTACATAGATGTCACTAGTTTTTCAATTTACCTATTTAATAATTTGCTTAGTTCTCCTCCGGCTCAGCGGAAGACCAACTAGTTTACAGAACTAGAAAGTAAAACTAACCTTGAATAAACAGTTAGCATAATATTTTCTTAAGTTATCTATGGCTAGTATAGACTTAACGGTTTTAAGCGCGGCGTGTCAAGATGTCAATTTGACAACTTTGTCTTCGGTGGCCACAGCTACTGAAAAGTAGCCGAAACGTCGAAATAAAAGTCGAACAAAATGCCGCCCTAAAAACTTTTAAGACGTAGTTTCAGTTAGCATAAGCTTTTTAATATAATTGAATGTTACTTTAAAATCTTCTAGTTTAACATTTTGTCATGTGACTATATTACGTAATTAGTAATCTCTTTATTGGATAGACGGAACTCTACATATTTATATTGAACTAGGATATGGAAAAATCACATTGGAATTAGTTTTTTTTTAATCTGGTCATTTTAAATAATTCCCAGAAAAAAATTCGCGCGATCCAGGATAAAAAGTAGCGCAGATTTTAAGTCTAAAAATGTGCTATCGACCGCTGAAAACCGCATCGAAGTCAACCTAGTAGTTTTTACGTGAATCCCGAACAAACAGACAAGAAATCTAAAAAAAATGCAAGATAGCTTTTTCTAAATAGCTTCAATGTACAGACACGGCATGTTTAGAATTATATAATATTATAGATAGATAATCTCTTTATTGGAACGAAGGAACTCTACATATTTATACTGAATTTCACAATACCCCCACAACCGTAATTCGTGGATATTCAACAGGAACTATCGTATAATCCGGAATGAATAAGCTACTTACATTCATGACCGGTACAAAAAGTAAGGTATACCAATTTTCATAGTAACTGTCCCCAAAAGTTCGGTATATTAAACCTCTATATGAATATTAGGAAATGAGTAAAACAATAGGCGTCATTTGTACAACCGATGCAACGTAGTCAGTCCGTCTGGCGTACTCCACGAACAATAGTGACCCATTGTTACACCGTCCATTTCAAATGAACAAAATGGCGGCTGTTCCAAATTCAAATATAAAGGCGAAACTCTAGGATTTGAAACAATACCGCTCTCTAATCCCGGGGTAGGGTGGTGCATACTATTGGTCAATGTTTTCCCCTCTAGTGTAAGTTTTGTTCTTGCATGTGTTAGTGACTTAATGTGTTCATTAATTGAAGTCAACTTTGTTGTGGTAATGAATTAATTTATAGAACTTGAAACCCTAATAAAAATAATAATTATTAATTCGGAGTAGCTACTATACGTATACCGAAATGAACGCACATACACTCTTATTTATTACTGTTTTTGCATTGTACATAAAACATAGTAACTTTTTAAATTACACTCTAATATTAAGGTGCTGGAAGTGCGGGATCATATGACTCAATTATTTGATTTTTATTTGAGATTTCCTTTAAATAGCATATGTATATTCATTTACACAGCTACTCATAATAGCTAAACGCCGTTTTTAATATACTTACATTGAAATTTAAAATAAAATGTATGAATATTAATTAATAATGTGTTACAGTAAAACCTTAAAATAAATTATATCACAAAAATAAACTTACATACTTAAAACTTTAAAAAAACCAACACATACAAATAAAAATGAATTTGAAATTATTATTTGTTTGACTTTAAATTAAAAAAAGGTTGAAATTAAACTAACTTAAAAAATAGAACTAAATACTAACAATAAACTGAATTATAAATAATAATAACTTACATTGATGTATATAAATTTTAGGTTTACATATTTTCCTTTCAGTTATATAGATGATATTAGATACACAAAATTAGAATCGAAATTAAATATTTTTGATCGTGAAAAAATGTTAAGCTTCCATTAACGACCCCAAAAATGATGGATGATAAAAAAATGCTTTAACATCAACACATATTATTTGAAGCTGGTAATAATTTGTCAACCCTCTAAAAAGCGATGGGCTCACGCTCGTGTTTACAAAACTTTATTACCGAAAATTAGACAATATTACCCAAAAAATGGGGTAATACTTACCGCGCAGTTGGTCGACAAACCATTGAAAGCGCTCTAGTTATATGACCCCAAAAAATTACAAAGGTAACAATAGAAACTAGAAAATCTGGTTTTTGGATTTTCGATATTTTTTTTGTCGGCCAGCTTTGGGACGTTAAACAAAATTACTATCACGGATTCGTTTGTATTGTAAGTATTTAATTAAATTCAGTGAATATATAATTTGATGGTTAATTTTTTTACACAGATTTTAGTACTTAATCAGTAAGAAGTATCTGGACGAGATATACAACATTGCTGTTGTAAATAATATTATTATAATATAATTAAATTTTTGTAAGTTATCATGACTTTTATATATTATATCTACCTATATATATATATATATATATATATATATATATATATATATATATATATAAAGCCGGTACATACATATTTTAATCTCAAACTATCAAGTGTTTTATTGTCTTTTTGGAGGTTTATATTATAGGAGGGTATATAGGGTATATGTCAACCCCACGGTGTCCTAAATTATGTTCTTCTACTTACACAATACAATATAAGGCAAAAAGAATATTCACTGATAAGGTCCTCCAATCAAGTCATCGGGATATTTCAGAAGTTACCTGTATAACGGACAACAAAGTGGCCGATTTCAGACACTTTTCCGGAGTAAATAACGAAAAATTTGTTTATAGTCACTTGAGTATCAAACCTAACACCTCTGTTTTTTTCTCAAGGCAATTTTTATTTATATAATACTACAGTAATGTAGTGCGGAATATGCAATGCGCAGAATACTTATAAAAATAGCCAATCTTACTATTAATTTGGTATTAAAATTATAAACAAACTATCTCTCTTTTCTTTCACCATATCCCAATTATTTGGAGTTGGCACAATGTCTTTTCCTTCCACACTCCTCTACTCTGACATACATCTTCTGTCACACCACATGTCTTCATATCATCCGTCACACAATCCATCCATCTTTTTTTTGGTCTACGTTTACATTTGTACCCATCTATCTTGAAGTTTAACATTCTTTTTGTCACATGACTTTCATCCCTTCTCATTATATGCCCATACCAACTTAATCTTCTTCCTCTCAATTTTTCAGTCACGGGTGTAACTTTCAAAGATCCCCTTATGTACTCATTTCTCACCTTATCCATTCTTGTAACACCACATATCCATCTCGACATTCTCATCTCAGCTGAGTCTTTCAAGTCTTCTAGTTCATGTTGCCACACATTTTCTTCATTCAGCAACTTATCAAAATATTTCATCCATCTCGCTTTTATACTGCAGTCATCCGTCAAAACCTTTCCATCTTCGTCTTTTATACACCTGATGTGAGTCATGTCCTTGCTTTGATGATCTCTTTCTTTGGTAAGTCGGTACAACAGCTTTTGCCCTATGCTATTTCTTATGTTTTCATATAGCTTATTCTGAACCCTGGCTTTTGCTGTAGCCACCGCCTGTTTTACTTGCTTTTTTTTTGGTTGTACTTTTCTTTGCAGGACACCTGGGACTCTATATCAGTTCCACATAAATGTTGCTGCCATTCTTTAAAAGCATTCTTCTTTTCTTTTATTCTTCCCTGGATTTCCTCATTCCACCATCAAGTTTCTTTGCTAATCTTGATAGTACCTTTCGTTACCCCAACCACACTAAGCGCTGTTTTTCTTATATATTCTGCCATACTCGGCCAGCACTCATCTACTGTTTTGTGGGCCATCTCACTCATAGCACCCATCTCATCTTTTATTCATGTGACAAACGCGATTTTGAGCTCCATCCTTTCTAACAACCACCACTTGATTTTCGGTTCTGGCTTATGTATGTTAAATTTTTTCTTTATAATAGCTTTATATTCTGCTACTAAATGTTTATGTTGGGATGTAAGGGGCTCCCCTGGTATATATCTTTACAGTCTTTGTTAATTATGTTACGTCTGGTCAAAATAAAATCCATTTGCGTTTTATTATTTCCGCTTTTATAAGTTATGAGGTGTTCATCTTTTTTAAAGTATGTATTTAATATTGCCAGATCATACGCAGTAGCCATTTCCAGTAGGCTCTCGCCTTCACTATTTCGTCTCGCGCCAAGACCTTTTCCCCTATGTATTCATTCGAAATCATGATTCATATAACCTACATGCCCATTGAAATCATCTCCAACGAACACATTTTCATTAATCGGAATATTAACCAGAACCATGTCCATATCACCCCAAAAAAATCTTTCGTTTTTTCGTCTAAACCAGCTTGGGAAATGCTGCGGAAATGAAATTTTTTACGCTATCGTTTATTATCTTCACACAAATTATTCTATCGCTCACTCTATGTACATCTACTACATTATTTTTCCATTCTGAATCTAAAATAACTCCCACGCCATTTCGTTTTCCATCTCTACCACTATAGTATAATTTGTAACCCTCCCCAATTTCCTTAGCTTTCATCCTTCTACTTAGTTTCTTGCACACAGGCCACATTCATTCTTCTTCTTTTTAAAGTAGCAGCTAGTTCAGCCCCTCTACCTCTCACACTTCCCACATTCCAAGTACACATTCGCCACCTCTTTTCCTGGACTAACTTCTTACGTCGCCCTCGTCGACAACCCTTGTATACTTCTCGAAGGCGCCGGGTGCTGCGCCTGCGCGTCGCCTACAGGGTACGCCCTAGTCCTTGCATTCATTGTATCATACATAAAGACATATTTAGATTTGGCTTTGTTTTACAACCGGCCGCCTACCTGACGTTAACCCTTCTCGGGGCGGAACAGTAGCCCAACTAACTGGGGCTAGCAGCGCCGGCAACAATGTGCTGCCACCCCGAAAGTGGTACCCCATCCTTGGCACCACTGCGCTTAAGAAGGCCCTCTGACTGTGTGGCACTATCATACCGCCCTAATGAAGCTCTACAGATCTACTAAATATTAATTTTTTACATTATATAAATTTAAGTTGAAGCCTAAGCCAAGCACATTATCACTAAGCAAGCCGAAATTATTGTCTTTATTAACTGCCTATCTGACTGACGATGAGGCTCGCGTGCATTTCTTGTATTGTATGTGATATAATATCGTATCCCGCCACTGCGATTCAACTACATCTCGATGTTTACGGTCCATTGAAATTTGTAGTACATTGTAGGATTTCATCCGCTCCTATACTTTTATACGTGTGCACTAAGGGGCTCTTGACTTGTAGAATTTGATCCACTGCTATACTTTTATAAGCTTATTACGTGAGACATTGATACACTTTGACATTGCATATGTCATGTTTGCAATTTTTATAGACATACATCACTTACAAATGGAGGTCTATCACTTAAAAATAATTTATAAATAGAGAGAATACACTATTGCTTTACATTTGCAGGCACTATTGTAGTAATTTTACTACTACATTTTAAATAATTAAATAAGGAAAATTTGAGACAGACAATTTAGTGACATCCGTTTTCTTTAAAAAAAAACGGATTACACATAAACTAAACTATACTATAAATAAAGCTATAAGGTTACAAAATAACATAAATCCGCAAGTAAAAAATTGACTCCAAATCGATTGTTGGCGGGGAGCGTGCACAAAATGCTGGCCGCATATCCGCGTTGGATAGCAATGCTGATACATTGTTCTAGGTGCAAGCCAGCCTTTTGGTCACGCGAGACCTCAATTAGACGCGTTGTGAGGTCTCGTTAGAGGTGATGAGCTCCAGGCCCTCAGGGCCCCAGGGTCTTGATCCCGAAAGGCACAAATACGTACCCACTACCAATGGACACATACTGGTCTAGAGTATGCCGCCATAACAACCTTGTGTTGTGTTCCGGCATCAGTGACCAGGTTCCAGTCTCCCTTGAGAGAGCAGCAGCGCATTTGTAGCACCTTTGGTGTTGCAAATGTCCATAGGCGACGGTAACCACTTTCCATCAAGTGGGCCTGCCTGGTGAACTCCTACAATAAAAAAAAACTTGCGACATTTCAGGGCCTCTATTAACTATTAATTAATTTTCATTACTACTAGTTAAAACTAGAGATACTTAAACGAACTTAATCATTAAATTTTTCAGAAGTGAATATTTTAACTTCTTAAACAACTAATAATGGTGTTTTAACTGCTTAAATAAACAGTTAAACGTCTCTCGTGAAAAATCTTCAAAACGCTTAAGCTCGTATTTCTTAGATTTTACTCATCCCATTGCTAACGAAATTGAAAGACAGGAGTGAATCTGTGTAATTTCAAGTTTAGGCTAATGAATGCATAATAAGACAGAGAAACCCAACATTACTTACACACAAATCCCAAGAGTTAAATTTCATCACTTCTACGAGCCCTTCATTATTACGGCGTACTGCACCTATTATTTGATGATTAATTAATTTTATAAAAGTACCGTGATGGTAATCTCTACAACCACTGTCATTGAACTAACTAAATTACAATCACATCTGAATACCTACAAAGCAAGAAGGCAATCAATCAGTGAACCGAACTATTCCATTATGATAATTGCATTTTAACCAAGCCTGGCACTGTCTGCTCTCAATTTGACGCTTTGTCCGATTTGAAGAAGCTTCAACGCACATTTACTCCATCTGGGGTCCATCTTATTTTCTGTGGATTTCGGACAGACTTTAGTCGAAACTAAAGTTGAACATCTTTTATACTTCGATAAGAGTGAAGTGCTGTTTGTAATGTCAACATGTTACTAAATGCATATTGTTACAACTTAAGTTCCGACAAAAACAAAATCCACCTGCATATCTGTAAAAACACATTTTATTACCGGTCGGCATTCGAACTAATTGTAATTCTTTTATGATCATCTTCTTTTGGTTACTTATTTATTGGCATAGGTTTCTAGAGAACAGCCCATTGTTTATTGTACTCGCTTATGGTCAATTGCGACCGACTCATTAGCCAGGTGTTTCGGATTATGTCGAGTACGATACGAGCACATTGCATTTGTTCAGTATAAAACGATGACCTGGTGGAGGGAGGAGGCAATCGAGCGATAACAACGATCTAAGCGTGACGTGTATACAATCAGAGATCTAGTAGTGACGGGCTTTGCACGTTTTATTGAATTACGACCCTCTGCATTATGTTTGGATTTGTTGTGTTCGGTTATATTTGTACCTGTGTTATACGTGTTTGTATATTTCTAATAAACTCTATAATAATTCCAACGGCATTTTAATTCGAGTCTCGCAACTCGTAACAATATGAAAGTGTATACGGCACTTACATGTAAACAAAAATTGTCTGTCTGTCTGTTTGTTCAGACTAATCTCTGAATTGGATCGACTGATTTTGACGTAACTTTCACTGGCAGATAGCTGATATTATAAGGAGTAACTTAGGCTACTTTTAGAAAAGGGTTCCGCAGAAAAATATTCCACGCGATAGAAGCCGCGGGCACAGCTAGTGAATAAATGAAATTAATCTGTTTGTCTGCTGTTTACTGCTTATCGTACAAACAGCAGTTTGCACTTATTTAATAGATGATGATTTTTAGAATGTTTCTCTGTCCGTCTAAATTTGTCTCGAATAGGGTCTGAAACGGCTTAATAGACATAAATGAAAATTTTGGGGATTAAAACAGCAACTTAACTTCTTTTAAAATTTTGCAAGGTTCCCAAGATATAAAATAAAGAGTTCAATACCTACGCGAATAAAACGGCGGACAAAACTATAAAAATAAAAAAAATTTTGATACCAAACCAAAAACATTCTATGCATACGATCAAATCATTTGTATAGTAACAACATCTAAACTAGGCCAAGCCTGTATTCTAGATGTTAGTTCCATTTCAGTAGGTTGAAAACTGTTTTGTAATAGTATGATATTCTAATACTTATCCTTAGCTAGCTAAGCAATCCAATAACTAAATGCATGCCTTTGGAAATTAACAATATATATCCCTGTTCCTCACTTTCCTCATCAAGTTTCTACTAGTGATCTTATATAGCTAGCTCATCGATCTACCAGGTCTGAGTGCGTCCTACAAAACGTTTTTGAGGACGCGGTCTGCATTCCAGGACTAATCAGCTCCATTGGCTACCCTTCCTGCTTCAGATGTGATTGGCACACTACCACTTCGGCTTATAAATTTTACGGACGAATTATGTCGGTGAGTTAGTTCTTGAATAGACATCCCAGTTTTGAATTTTATCCACCAACATTAGGTAGCCCACTGAAAGATTTAGAATTTATGGGTCACTTTCATTGTGGGTAATATTCACGTTTTTTAGATTTTAATTGATAAGATGATAAGAAATTTCAGAGCTAAGATCATCCCTATATAAAGACGCTAGTTTGTTGGTTTTCTATAAGAAACATTTCGAAGAATGTGCTGCGAAATTGCAATAGCTGATTGTACCCTCGCCATTCTACCATATTGTTATAACTTGAGTTCCGACGAAAACAAAATCCACCTGCATATCTATAAAAACACATTTTATTACCCGTCGGCATTTGAACTAATTAAAAAATAAATCGCAGACAAACACACACACTGTATATCCCCAAATTAAGCAAGTTACGCTTGTGTTATTGGTAATATTCAATGGACCACTCTGGGGCCGATCCCAAACACCCAGACATAGTAAATAACGGAGAAAATACGTTTCCGAAATTTACTATACCAGGAATCGAACCCGGAGCCTCTGCTTTGCAGTGAGGTAAGCCGGCAAAGGCTTAGCCTGCTCAACCACAGAGGCCGTAATTGTAATCCTTTTATGATTGTCTTCTTTTGTTCACTTATTTCTTGGTTATTGTGGAGAACAGCCTATTGTACACGTTTATGGCCGCTTGCAGACATAATTAAGCAGGTGTACGGATTACGATTCTATGAAATTCGGTCCACGCTGCCGGGCGGACATATTGCATTTGTGCAGTATAAAGCAATGACCCAACAGTGGGAGCAGTCAGTCGAGCGAGAACTACGAGCAAAGCAGGACGTGTGTACTACAATCGGGAATCTAATAAGTGACGGACTTTGCGCGTTTTATTGAGTTCCGACCTTCTGCATTACGTTTGGACTTGTTATGTTCGTTTATATTTGTACCTGTATTATACGTGTTTGTATAGTTCTAATAAACTCTATAGTAATTCTGACGGCATTTTAATTGGAGTTCGCGACTTAACAATATCATACAGGCAGACATACAATACAGATAAGTGTACTCTAGCTTGTGGTATTAGGTCATGTTAATTAAACGCGAATCTATACTATACATAATTACATATATGTATAAAATGAGAGAGCATTGATATGTATGATCAGACATACATGTGACAATCAATTATGCACAGTTAAGTGTGCGGAAAAAGTGAAACACAGTGTTCTTGTTCGTATCGTAATCCGTACAGTGTCAATTACCAATTAGCTAGCTTTTTCAACATTCTTACTCAAAACGGTCAAGATAGTGAGGCTATTTTGCAGAGGGTTCAATAGTCTGCATGAAATTTGAAACATTGTATTATTTCCTTATATAAATTACGATTTATCCTAAATCATTTGTATACATGACGATGAACTCATTTTAGAAATTAAAAGATAATAGATATTTGTCATAAACAAAGCAAAAACGAAGCAAAACTATACTAATCGTTTTAGTAAGTACTGCTTACTATTGCATATTGATAACAAACCAGAAATATATATATATATATATATATATTTCTGGTATATATATATATATATATCTATTTCTATATATAATATCATAGATAAAATATAATAAGAAGTAGATAAAATTAAACAACTTCTACATTTACGTACCTACCTTTGTAAACACTTCTACCTCTACCTCTTATGGATAACAAGCGAGACAATATGTATGTACTATTGAAATAATTTAGTATAATTTGTGAATCAAGTTTGTTTTTATCCATATTTTCTTTTAAATCTAATATGTTTTTTCATATATGTATTAGTGCGTCGTTTTAAGCTAATAAAACTTTTTCTTTCTTTTTATTATGAAAGCGGTGTAATATGAAGCATGATAAACAAAAATAGGCTGGCTACAATTGTATTTGTTCAGTGTTTTGAATGTTGATTTATCAATGTCATTTGAGCTATGAACCCTGAAAAAAGTTCTATGGTTTGTACACCCGCGGTGCGATGGCAACACCTTAATTAGTGCAATCCCGGCAACACAGAGTGGTCGGGGAATTGCCACTTTGCAATTGCTCACTTTCCCCGGCCTATCATAGACAGGTACTTGGAGACTTTCTATGTTCCAATTACAATATACTGAGGATTATTGAAGATCACCTCTTGATGGGCTTTAGATGAACTAATTAGCTTATATTTATTTTTTTTCTATTATTTTTTTAAAATAAATAACAAAATCTTTTTCGGCTTTACTGTTTGGGTTTCTGTAGATACTTTGACAAGCAGTATTTTTATAAAATCGACATATCCATCTATCTATGTACTTTATAACCATTTACCGCAGAAACAACTAGATCTATAATGATAGGGATGAAATATAATATAGTAAGAAGGTGTATTCAGTATAGTGTATACGGTATAGTGAAATTACGAAAAATAAAAATTAGGTGTAGCGGAGAAAAATACTTTCTTCGTGTATACATAATGAATTTTTCAAGTGGGCCTTCAAGGTTAAATCCTAAACTATACGAAATTGTGAAAAACACTCAAAGGAATCTCGAGACTGATTTTAACGACAACTAAAGTGCTATCATTAGATTTTTGAAAAATATATCATTTGTCAGGTCTTGTCAGGAATGGAATACGATGACTATGGAAAAATAAATACACCATGTATTATTACAAGCAATTTTAGTGTAGATTGTAAAGATCAATTGCTGTGAAAGAATGTCAAACGGCAAACCAAGACAGAGACCTTCTTTAGTCCTGTCATATATAATTATCCTGGAGTATAAGACACTGTGTCAAACACCCAATGATTGGGAGAAGGTGCAAAGAGAGACTCGTTCCAATCGTTAGGTGGGTAAACTTTGATCGTTATATGCTTCTTTTTAAGCATGTTCCTGTCCACTGCTGGACGTCGGCTTCCCCAAGATTGCGCCACATATTCCGGTCTCCCGTCTTTCTCATCCAGCCCCTGCCGGCGACTTTGCGCAGATCATCAGTCCAATTACAAAATTTTATATGCGTGGATCAAAAATCAAGAGTTTTCATGACATCTCTTACTCTGTGGCGCAAGAAATATTTTTTTCTTTTGTTATAACTTATAAGCAATAACATTTTATTCTCTCCATATTTTCTTTATATGAAACACATAAATATTTTAGTGGAACAATCATCGTTCGTTGAGCGTATATCGCTGTGCCTGTCGAACGTTCGGTAAAACCACACATGGTTTTAAGAAGCGAACAGCACTTAGACTGGATGGTTTGTTGCAAGATTGTAACACTTTTATGTCAATTTCCATTTAATGTTACAATTCAAGTCTTGTAAGTCTCGTCTCGTATATCTATAGTCGTGGTAGCGTAATGGCTAGCGCACGCGTCTCGGACTCAAAGGGCGCGAGTTCAATCCTAGCCGGAACGAATGCACTACTTAGTCAGTTTTCTGATCTAATTTGCATATTGTTACAATTACCACGTACTAACAACAGTGAAGGAAAACATCGTGATGCAACCTGCACAACGAGATAACCGATGTGTCAAACCTGCCAAGCTGCCTTGGACAAGCGTGGCGGGTATACTGTCCGTTACCCCTATAATTGGAGGCCCGAGCCCAGCAGTGGTACATTTATGGGCTGATATTATTATATAAGTCTCGTCTCAAGTAAAAATTGTAAAGCCAGTGACGTAAATTAAGATCACATAGAATAATAAATCAAGCAAGTACTTATGGATCACGCACATTGATAGGTTCCGTAGTTATGGAGAGATATTGAAAGTCCCGTGTTTTTTATTTTGACACCACGTGTCAAACCCTAGATAGTATCTTCTTTTTATTTACACAAAAACTTAACTCGTTTTTTTAAATATAATAATAACAAAGAAATAAGTCCACGTAATCTATACAACTGCCTAGCAAAACATAGAGGTGAGTCGAAGCCAACCTGATTTGAAGTAATATAACGAATGATGTGTTGTTGAGTACAACGTATACCTATGTTGTTTGTTAGTGAATTGAAAAACGTGATTGTAGCGCCATCTATTTAGCTAATCCGTCTATTCTATGGAAACGACATCATTTATCGGGATAAAAAATATACAAGTGTTGATTCGGGATATAAGCCAGCTCTGTGTCAAGTTTCATTCATATTCGTTCAGTAGTTTTCAAAAGGGATGCGATCGCAGCGCCATCTTTTTAGGTATTTTCGTCTATCCCGCAGAAACGACATCATTATCGGGATAACCTGACACAATGTATGTCGACTACCTTAAATCTTAAATTTTTATAACAGCAATTTACTACATCATTGTTATTAAATTTCTTTCATATAGACTTAGTAATTTACTAGAAAAATAATGACATACGAGTACAAATACAAAAATGACGATTTCGCAAAGATAGATTTAATAAAATATACATATTATACATTTGCATATTTAATTTGATGATAGCTTGCTTCGGCATAAACTGGTTCCTTCGAGCAGGTCGTCATTAAAAGGCTTTTAATTCTTGATGCTTCCCCTATTCACGTCGTCGATACGTGGTTCTGAAACAAAAATAAAATCGTTTTTATACACAGCTCTTATTTTGTGATCTACATAAGGTAAATACTGCATACTTTAATGTGAAATTGGTTGTATGTATGTATATGTTGGTAACTCTTTACATATACATTGTTAAGTCTGTATTCCATAAAACGAATGTAACAATAATAAATCTGGCATGTGCGTGATTGTCCACATACAATGAAGGGTTCCGGCGACGTAATTAACGTCCATAAATATCGTTATTTACTTACGGAAGAATAAAAAAGTATAACACTGAGGTTTCATTCCTCAGCGCCAACCTCTACCAATGTTTACGAATATATAATGTTCACGTCATGAAAGACAGACTTCGCTTATGTCTGCGATATTAAGAGACGTTTTCTGAAATGTAAATAAATCCAATTTTATCTCTAACATCAATTACAGTATCTTATGGTAACTTAGAATATAATATAAACTACTATAGTGGCGCCCAACGTGGGGCAGTATGATTCGGCTGGCATGAGACAATCCATTGTCAACTATCTTAAAGGGTATGTAAAATGTCAAAGATACAAGGCTTACAATAAGAAACCTAGCGGTCTTTTACAAACGCCTGCGACTAACCGTAGATTCGAAGTACCAGTAACTCCTAACAATAAAAGATGGATTCTGATACTTGAATCCAAAATTATCTCTGACATCAATTGCAGTATCTTGTGGTAGCTTATAATATATAAACTACTATAAAAGTAATTATCGAAACTATCCCCCCATTTCTCAAAAACTGCTCACGAAATATTATTTGAAGAATTTTCGTTTAGAGTATTTTTAAGCTTTACTAAACAGATTTTCAGTATGTTTGTCTCATATTTCAAAAGTTAAGAGGGCACAATTTTCAAATATTTGGAAACAAATATTTTGCCAGCTAGACCATTTTTGGGCAGAGTTGCACATTTTTGGTTTTTTTAGCGGGAGTATAGTTTGAATACTGATGGTAGATTAATAATAAAGATTATTTGACTATCAAAGGATAGTCAAATCAATTCAGACACTTTTGACTTCCCAATAACGTCATAATTTTAACGAGTCAAATAACTTACTAATAATCGCTTAATAGGTAATTAAAATTATTTCTATGATGAAGTGAA
Source organism: Dendrolimus houi (assembly GCA_039645545.1). NCBI lineage: Eukaryota > Metazoa > Arthropoda > Insecta > Lepidoptera > Lasiocampidae > Dendrolimus > Dendrolimus houi. Next base: position 16,660,416 of record CM077132.1, read on the forward strand.
TATAAAATACATGAAAAAGACCTAATTAGGACTTTTAATTTATGAGCGATTTAAATTTAAAAATATGTTTGAAAAAGTTGTATATTGATTGAAAGGTTTAACTGAGATTTTCTGTAAAAACAAGTACGTACTGCGATTGCAGAATATCTTATGTGTTATGATTTTGTTGGGCGATTTATCATTCTTTAGCATTCTTCTTCCATGGTAAGGTGTTTCGAGACACGCTGCTTTTATGTACTGCTAGCGGGGGATTTATACAACAAAACACATATACTCTGATTTTTAATTACCCGGACTAAAATAATAGCTGAAGTCGACATTTTTTGATTAATAAGTAATTTGTGTAAGTTGAATCAACAACTCACCACTATGAGTTTAATCCAACAGAATTTCTGTAGTATTCAGTGGTAAGTTGCTCCAAGCTAGCAACATAAAAAAGGTCGATCACAGCTGTCATTTGAGTCTAGGTAATTAAAAATCAGAGTATAAAAGAGTTCTGTTCGTTCGTTCGGCTTCGGTTCCGAATTAACGGCTTCCGAACGAAAAATGCCCGATAGACAGCGGGTTTACTGTATTTATACAATAATACCTCCATTATTTTAAATCTAAATAAATCTATAGTTTATTCCGTTTAATTATTACACAAATTATTCAATACTCATGCATCAAATACAAGCAAATCATCAATAATAGATGGAGCCACTAAAACAAACTTAGTAGGTGGCGCTACTAGTAATAAATGCTATTAAAATTTAGGATTTATTTATGTGTCAAATACTCAATTGGATAACAGTGTTATATTTACGGCTTAAGTAAGTTGTAACAAGGAGTTTCTTCACCGCTTAGCAAAAATACCACTCGCAAGCAGCATCTAATCCCAGACTGCGACCACATGGCATCATTTTTCCTTTGATAAACCACAATGCAAAGGCCCTTTTGTTAAGCAACGACATGCTCCGCATACTGCACTCGAATCAGCTCATTAAAGTCTTTCCTTCACGTCATTTCCTTTAGACTTCGTGTTTTCAATCCTTATAAATGTCGACAACGTGGCCATTATTACGAGAATGCAATCTCGTTACCTCAATGCATTGTGATGTTGTTGATATTTCAAACTTTTCCTCTCCAATTTATTAAAAAAAATATTAGGACACAGATTATCTATATTCTAAAATTATTTCAAATGCTGTCAAATTCAAATAGTGTTTTAATAATATTAACTTGTAATGAATATTAACTTTTAGCGAAGAAATATTTTCAAAGATAATAATTAAGTTAAAATTATATGTACGAGTGTGTAATTAATCGTGAGACTTAAAAAAATGTAAGTCAGGATGGACTGAACATTAGGATACGACGACTTCAGAGTCGTGGTAACATAATGATTAGCGCACGCATCCCAAACTTAAAGGGCGCGGGTTCGAATGCTGGCCAGAACGTATGCGCACCACTTAGGCAGTTTTCCGACCTAATGTGCATGTTGTTCAATTACCACGTGCTAACAACGGTGAAGGAAAACATCATAATGAAACCTGCACATCGAGAAAAATGATGTGTCAAACCTCCCAAGCCGGCTTGGACAGGCATGGCGGGTATACTGTCCGTTCCCCAATAGTGGGAAGCCCGAGCCCAGCAGTGGGACGGTTATGTGCTGTTATTATATTATTATTATATAATTCAATATCGCTGTACTATGCTTAATGTCAGTCAGATTTAAAATTATCTGCATGGTAAAAAAATAACATTTGGTAATTATTTGACAGATAGGAACATTTTAGAATGGAACTGCAATTCAATATATTTTTAAATTAATTATAATTTTTCTGCAGTTCTAATCAAAAAATGTTCTATTACTCAATCGAAAAATTTACATATTAGACTCTAATACTCAAACTCCGCGTCAAAATGAAAAACAGCTGTGCAAATCTAACAAGATTAAAAAAAATGAATTTGGAAGCATAAAAAATCATCCACTCCCGGTACTTTTTTGGCAGAATGTATGAATGAAATCATCACCAAGTCGTCTGATGGAGTAACTTCCACACGGTAATTCTCTTTAATATACTTTTATATTATTGTTATGGCAGTAAGTGGCCTTATAAATCAAAGTGATTCCTTCTACAAATTTAAAAATATATTATAACAGTCTAACGATTGATGGTATACGACAAGAACTTAATTAAAATGATTGCAGTTTTTTTTGGTACTATCAATACCTTTAGGCATTAAGCTTATCTCCAAGTTAAATCAACCATCCCCCACCCCAAGGAGAACCCCACTCGCAGACGGGTCATGGGAGTAGGTTGCGGCGTAGGCCACCGGTTCCCGTGGCCCCGACATATGACGACGGGAGTGTATAGTGAGTATTCCGGCGGAGCAGCGGACGAGTCTCACACTGTCCCACTGTCATGTCCTTGAGAAGTGAGGTGACCAAAAAGGGAGTCAACCCGATAAAAAAAGGCATCAAGCAAGAACTTTGGAATATGCTGCCCCTTACTGTCAGAGAAGCCAAACCCTTACCAATATTTTGAATTTACTCAGAAAACACTATTTGTCCACAAATAGCTATGCCTGATTAACACAATATAATCATGCTAATAAATTTATTATAATAACTTATTCATTTTGCTATATATTCTTGTATATGTGTATATATATATAACTGCGTATATATGTATGTGTTTGCATATTTAATTCTTAAATTAGTTTGAGTATTTATGTATCTATTGTCTTTTCCTGCACCACCTACACCGCCTGATTCAAATTTCTTTGATTTAGGTTGCCCGGAAGAGATCGCTTTGAGCGATAAGGCCGCCTAATAATGTATTGCCTAGAAAATATTGTAAATATGGTCTGTTTTTGTAATTTTATATTTTGGTGTGCAATAGTGTTATTTTTCTCTCTCTCTATCTCTCAAGCTTAAAATGTATCCCTAAAAATAGAAAAATGTATAGCAGTCAATTAACTAATGCACCACATAAGAAACATGTAAAAACGCGGCCATAGTGCCACGTTGTCATCCCTATGTCCCGTGGCAGGTTGCTTTGCGCAGCACTCTCGACATCTCGGGCTAATTTGCGTCAGGCCAGCACAAAGAGAAATACGCTAATTAAAAACCAACCCGGCACAAAGTGTCATAGCAAACGGAAAAGTCAGAAAACATCACGGAGCCGCACTCAGATGCGTTGGATGTCGGATGCAAGTTGCATGTTTGTTCTTTTCGACGCGAGTTTGATGGCTTTGATGTTTTATGTAAGAGATTTTTATTGTGCAAAGATTTTACCAAGATATTCAATATGTTATTTTTTAATTACACGAACTCAGCAGACAGATAGACGGCCTACCTGATGGAAAGCAGTTACCCCGCCCATGGACATTTGTAACACCAAAGTTGCTACCAGTGTGCTGCCGCTCTCTATAGGGAGACTAGAAGTTGGCCGCTAATGGCGAAACACAACTCAAGATTGTTCAGGATTGTTCAGTACGGCGACATACTCTAGACCAGGGGTGGTGGCTATCCAGACGAACAAATACCCTACCACCAGGCTTTTGCCACCTATTACGACAGGCCGCTCGGCTGCAAGAAATTATATTCTTTCTCCGTTCCTGCATGGATATGCACATACTATAGCTGTATATAATGCACGTACTATAGCTACATATAATGCACGTAAAAATGACTGTGTCATATAAAGACGGACAGACATAAAAACAAACAGGCGGCAGAACATGGTGATATCATAAGGGTTTTTGACAAAACGTCTACGAAACTCTAAGAAAAGATTTTCAGATTCAATTTAGCGAATATTGTAGCCAGTAGAACAATTCACAGTTCCACTAACAAAACATAAGCTCTGTCATAACTCCCAACTGGCAGAACTTTCAAGCGCGTAAATTTTGCAAAACGCAAACATTACCCAGAGGTATAGAACATTAGAATTTTAACTTGATATTTCAAACTGGGTGGGAAGATTAACAAATCCCAATCATGAGAAGCACTCGCGGATTCATATACAACTTATGACAGACAAGGATGTAGCGACGAAAAGCGTGTGCGCGAAAGGGATGGAATTTCCAAAGTATGAAGGTATGAGGCGTCGGTACATGGGTCTGACATAATGATATATTAATTTCTGTCGCCTCCATTGTTTTGTTAGGTATTTTACAGCGTGACGTATGGTCATTACGTTTTCATAGTTTCATAAAGACGTCGCCATGAATGCCGTCTGCTGCGTTCGCTCTTTGTGCGTTTAATGATCACGTAACGTGTATGGGTGATAAATTGCTTGTGTTTGTTTATTATTGCTCGTATTGGAGTTTTAAGGTAGTAAAGATGTGGTAGTGGCGCAGAGAGAAGTGGAACAAGGGGGGGAGACGTTTAATAGTAAAAGCTGATTTATATTGATCCAGCTACTGATTTCAAATTCAAAGGAATCCAGTGCTGACTTAATACTCAAATCGTGTAAATTGACTTAAGTCAGTATAGCGCTACCAAGTCTGACTGACTCCAATATTCCAAATTGAATGTTTTGAAGTCAGTCCGATTCCCAGGTCAGTAGCTGAATCAATGTAAATTAGCTTTAAGAGACAAGACGTCAAAAATAGTTTACAGTCGATTTTTAAAAATAATCATTAAAAGCAAGGTTCATTTATATTATTCTGGGGCGAATCATAGATAGAAATTTGCCATTGTTAGAATTGAATCCGGAGCCTCTGCATTGCAGTGAAGTAATCTGACTAAGGCTTAGCCTACTTAACCACAGAGGCCGCCAAAGCAAATAATTATAAAGCTGGGTATCCACTATGTTCGCGCACGAACTATGCTCCCTGCATCTGCAACTGCTTTGATGGAGACGGTACGTGCATCTCCACAAGAAACACGCACGAACAGAATGAGCTCCCCTTTGTGTTCGCACAAATACCGCCACCGATTGGAGCGCTGAGCGTGGAGCGCACACCGTTGCACGCTGCAGGAGCGCGAACGTATCCACTATGTGAAGCAGTTTCAAGAGCGCGGAGCGCAAGATGTTTGCGAAAATAATGGAAACCCGGCTTAACAAATAGATAAAAATCATTTAGGCCTTAGAGGAAATCCCTTTGGTTGGTATAAAAAAATGATGATATTCAAGTAAATAAATAGTGTGAACGACAATAGACGACACCAAGGAGATTTAATAACTTCCTAAAGTACATAATGACATGATTAAAATTTCCCTGACGCTTATCAATATTTCATAATGAGACTTGGTCTTTGATATTGATAGTCTTGTACTCGCATAGAAAATAATGATGGATATCTGCATGGAGTAGGGTTTAAAAACAAAACTGCTTTAGTAATTTCCTTGAATTTCGCAGTTGAGTAATAGATAACAGAAAGTTTGTTTACGAAATTTACCGTACCAGGAATCGAATCCAGAACCTCCGCTTTACAGTGTCTAGACGGGCAAAGCCTTGACCACTCAATTATTCGTCTTTATTTGTATACTAGTTGTTGCTCGCGTAGATTAAAAATAGTCATTGTTTACGCTTACTTTCACGGCGATAAAAGGGAAAGATATTTTTGACTTCCTTAGGGGTTGAATTTCCAAAAATGGCTATAACATGTGTACGTTTATTTCTAATCACAAGTAGGTATATAAAATTTCGAAATACTTTGAAAATGACGGATTTTCATACAAAATTTCATCCTATTTTTCACCCCCCTAGGGGATGAATTTGCAAAAAAACTTTCTTAGTTTACGCACCTACAGTATATAAAGCATCTGCATGCTTTCCACGGTTCCAATGCCAGTAGTTTGGGCTGTGCATTGATATGTCTGTCGGTCAGTAAGTGACTTCAAGTATTTCTATATATGTATAGATTTTTATGTATGGCCGTATTTACGTAGTGAAATCCCATTTATTTGTATTGTACTTTTATCTGGAGAAAATACTTTTGCCAGAGTAAAGAGAGTCGAAAATAATGCGGGGAAAAAGCGAAAATCTAAATAAGACTGAATAATTCACGTGAAATAACCACGAACACTAAAGTTTCGATATTTTCAAGCTACTATTATTATTAGGTTGTATACCTAACACCATAACATTGAAAGGGTGATTGAATTAGCGTATCTAATCATTGCCATAAGCAGATGGCGTGATACGTAGAACAGACGCAAGTCATCTCATGGGGGAGTAAAATGACACTGATACGTTTATTTTAAAACTGACGTGGTAGAATTACAGCTCTTAGGGCAGACCCGATCGGTGTGATACCACGCTCTCACAGAATATCTGCGTGAAATGTTTAGCCTTGAGTTAATCGTGTTTCGTCGAAGAGTGAAAGTTCCGGTGGCCCACTTTCTTTTCTTTCACTTTTGGAGAGTGTGCATTGGAGCTTTTCAATCTTATCCCGCCGTCTCCCTTCCATCATCGAACAACCAGGCGCACTGGCATGCGGCACCGCTATATGGGGACATACCACCTATACGAACAAAGCGCTTTGAGTCCACCTTCATTATGCGCACCGCAAAGGAGTGGAATTCACTGCCGGAGTCTGTTTTTCCCGAAACCTACAACCTGGATGTCCATAAAGTCTCGTGTAAATACGTACTTTCTAGGTAAGCGTGCTCGATCTTAGACCATATCTGCGCTCAAAATCGAGCGAGATAATGGTCAGACGCGAATAAATAAAATAATATAAACTTTCCTACTGCCTCCATTCAATCCAATTGTTATCCCTCCTAATACGTCTCCTCTATTACATCCTAGAGGCTTGTAACGCGTTAGTATCACTCTTGGTGTTACAAACGTACACAGATGACTGTTACCACTTTACAACAGGTGGAATGTATGTCTGTTTGCCCGCTTAAAATAATAAAATAAGTTAATTTACAAGATCCCAAAAAGAAATTAAGAAGGAGTTAAAAGTGAATTATGAATCTAATGGACCTAGTATATGCCAGTCCTTTTAATCGATAAGCTTATTGATTATGTACATAAGTTTATAGTGTACAATAATAGGTAGATATAATAATTAGCAGCCAAACACACATTATATTATATTAGTTAGTCGCTTTTTCTCTATATAAACTATAACTGCGAAATTCCATACTCCTCTGTCCGCGCAATTTTCCCAAAAAGGGGTACAAAGTTTTTGCTTCACGTATTCATATAGATACCCAAGCTAAGCCAATTACACTTGTATTATATTACAAGGCCTGTGGTTAGGCGGACTAAGCCTTTACCGGCCTATCTTACTGCAACGCAGAGGCTCCGGGTTCGATTTCTGGTATGATAAATTTCGGAAAACGAATGTTCCCTGTTATTTACTATGGTCTGGGTATCTGAGATCAGCCCCAGAGTAATCCGTTATATGTTACCCATAACACAAGCATAAATTGCTTAATTTTGGGATATACAATATGTGTGTTTGTCGGCCGATTATTTAAAAAAATATGGGTAATATACAACAAACCACACTGAAACCAATCCCAATGACCCAGACCATACTATGCAATGCAAAGTTCTTTTAAGATATTCACTAAGCCAATTGCAGTGAGGTAGACCGACAAAGGCTTAGCCCACCCCACCACATAGGCCGTCACACATTACAATGAAGTATATTCGAATCTACAACAAAGATTAACTTCTGTTGGCAAAACTCTCCTTAATGGCACATAAAACCTATACTCCCCATAAACTAAACGCACTACTCAAAGCAATCACTCTCTTGTCGGCTATCAACTGACATAACACATAACTTCCACATATGTATTAATTAAGAAAATAACGAGCGCAACAAACAATACTCGAACAACGCACAAAGCGAAATATTTCACTAGATATCCGACATTTCTTATCCCGACCCACTTAAAACATCCGAAGGGCAATGGGCCCTCAGAGTGTCATTCATCAACAACTTGCTACCAACTTTGTATGTACTTATTACCCACCCCAGACTATAAAATTGGACCAAATGTGCCCGAATATCTGACCAAACATTGGCCTTTATGTCGCTTATATTTAGGGTCGAATTTCGTTGTCGGACACATTAAAACACAGTCGTTTTAAAGCATTAATTATCGCTCGGCCCCAGTTTTAGGGTAAACCCTTTTAGAAATTTCGCGTCCCTCTCTGGTCACCCTCTGACGGCCAGCGCTTCTCATTAGTATGCTCTATATAAAGCGAGGTATACGCAAAAGGTTCCGTTTAATTTCGAAGGTGCTGTTTACGTCTGGAAAGGGTGTGTTGGCATTCATTACAATTTCAAGGAAATCATATGCGTTTCTGCACTACGATATCCATACTAATATATTAGTGCAAAAGCATGTTTCATATTTATTTCTTTTAGTAAGACTTACAGACAAATAGTTGTATAAATTAACTATGTAATTTAAAAAAATTGCTAACATACAGAACTGTTCTTTGTTAACTTTTCACGATAGAAAGAGTGAATCGATCTTTTGGTAAGAAAACAGATTATATTATACATCTTAATGAAGGACATATACTACCTTTTATCTCAAAAAACATTCTTAAAGGGATAATAAAATTCATATTTAGATTTTTTACCAAACGTCAATTTAAATACAAGTTTACTTGAATTGACGCTAAAGAGTTAATGTTGCACGTTTTATTCCATTAAGAAAGTTAAGAACTAAATGCGAACGAAGTCGCGTGTAACTAGCTAGTTCATAAGATAGCTCAGCTACTTTACTATTGTAAGTTGCAACTTTATTTAATATATGTACTGTATACAAATGATAGGTTTAATCAAAGTATAAAAGATAAGATTCCATCGTAGTCACTATGATTAAAACCGCGTTCCGTTCGTTCAACATTCGACTCTATCACTGTATCGACTATAGGAGGAATAATGTTCCTCGATCCTAGTTGTACAATAATAATATTAAAAACAGCAAATTATGAGCCAAATGGTTAAAGCATCTCATTAAAATTACATAGATTCGAATTCTAACTAATATTAATCGCTTGGGAAGCTTTTGTTTTTACTATTATCATGAGTTGACATGAACAGAAATGTCGTGAAGTAACCTACACATCGAGTAACCTACGATACTTTTGACAAGCATGGCACCGTCCGATACCCTCAAATATGGAAGATAAAACCCACTATTTCGACGTTTACTTCTATGTTTATCATAGTAATACTAGAATATGCCCGCGACTTCGTCCACGCTTGATTTGAAATTCCCACAGGCATTCCGGGACACAGAGAACCGCAGCATTTCAAAGAGAATGTAAGTTATAGTTTTAATGAAAACTGTGTTGGAATAAGCAAATTTTTATGCACCCGAACTACAAACCGCTCCCGGGATAAAAAGATCATACATTTTATTACATAAAATTTGCTATCGATCATGAAAAAAATCATCACATTAGAATTCGATTCTTTTCTGAATCTTGCCATTTTAAACAGTTCCCAGAAAATTCCCGCGAAATTCCGAGGAGAAAACCGCATCGAAATCGGGCCAGTAGGCTTTATGTGAATCCCTAATAAACAAACAAGCAATCTAAAAAAAAATCATCGTGTACCCCGTCGTTTATATAGTGTATTCCAGTTGGTTTTCTTTAATAGCTTCAATGTATAGACATGACGTGTTTAGAATTTTATAATATTATAGATATCCATACACACTTGTAATTACTGGTTGTATAAACGTTGAAGTGCATCCCACACCGGTCCGGTTTATGCAAAATTAGTTACCCAACACAAAACCCACCCCTGGTAAGCGGTATTAGCTTATCTTTCCACTTGGCACGCTATAAATTGGTCAAAATCTCCTTGCCTCCTCGACTTTGCCACATATACGTTAGTATTGAGTGTAGGGTGCATATGTTATAATTACGAATGGGGATTAATTTCATTTTAAGTACAAAACACTACATATTATGTCCGAATAAAAAATTAAGGTGGTAGGAAAAAGCAAACAAAAAATAACATTACCAATTCAAAAAAAATATTGGTATACAAGCAAACGTCATATATATATAATATTTCCAAGCTAAGCCATTAACGTTCTCATTCCTGGTAATTTACAATAAACACTTCTAGGGCCAATACCGGGCACACAGATTAAAGTACCTAATAGCAAAAAATTCGTTCATGAAATTTACCTACGATTAGGTACCGAACCTGGGATCTCTTATTTTCAGTATACTAGACGGATCAATGCTTGAACCGTTAAACTACAAAGTCGTTACTGATTTATTTACTATCTCAATTTTCGCATTAAGAAGTTTTTTTATGTTTGTCTGTTTGTTCGGGATTTACGTAAAAATTACTAGGCCGAATTCGATGTAGTTTTCATTAATCGATAGCAAATTGTCAGACTTAAATTCTATGGCATTTTATATACCGGGGATCCTACGGGAATTTTCCTGGGAATAGATTAAAGTGGCCAGAGTGAAAAAAATCCACGAGATTTTTTCACTCATGATAGCAAATTTTCTGAAATAAATTCTTTGTCTTGAGATTTTCCCACGTGATTTTGGGACTTCCTTCACCAGTTTCTGCATTTATAGACATCTTTATTAGAACCGTTGTAGTTGTGTATACTTTTAGTAATATTATTTATCCCTGGTTTTTACGAATTCATGTATTTTCATACTAAAAACCTATTGCCTTGCTGGAAATACCTTTTTGATTTTAAATATTGCAAAACAAATGTAATCTATATTAACTGCCCAACGTGGATGAAGTCGGGGGCGAATTCTAGTAGGTAATATAATATAAAGATTAAATATGAGGACAATTTCGAACATTTATAAATTCCTGTCGGAAATTAAATCCAAGGTTTTGGTTACAATGGTTACAAAAGGCTGTCACAATTTCTTAATATTTTTACTATTTAATGTTTATTTTTGATGTTGTGTGCTGTTGGAAAAGTACAGTTCCGCTCATTTAACAACTAACCGTCCCCCTAGTGCCTACCAAATCTACTAGAACGGTATCAACGGTTCGCTATGTTCAACCAGTAGAAAGATAAGATCGCATTGGTACAGTCAACTAACAATATGTTCTATAAATGCCAACTCAGATTACACCATCTTGTTTATGTACTCTACTGTACTACATAAATTAACTTTGACGTCGAGTGTACTTCAAATTGTTAGGGGGTTTCTTATCATTGTTATGAATTGAAGCAATTTATATGGTATAGCAAGTCATAGGAGATAAAAATTTTGAATAGTCGGATGCAGTTATTCGTGTAATTCACTCAAATTTCATAATTATAGTCACCCTGTCTTTTTTTATTGTATCATGCTAATAAAAAAAAAAGGAATATATAATTGAATAATATAGAATAATATATTGATTTTTTAGTGTACTTTAAAACAAACAAACGCAAAACGTTTTATGTTTTATGCACGCCGCCAGTCTGATCAGCGAAAAATAATATTTGACTTTAAAAAATCACATCCAGTAATTTATAACTATCTGGAAAAAATTAAAATAATTTTGTCAAGTTATCACAGAAATGGAGGTTAGAATGTGGCATAAAACAAAGTCTTAAAACGTGTCTGTTTACGGGGTGGGGGGGTTAAAAAGGCCGGGTAGTGTTCGTGTGGTGTCTATTTATTTGAATATTATTCTAAAATGTAAACATTTTTCAATACTACCTCGCTAGAGCAACATACAAACAATTATGGCCCGAAGCCAAATTCTAGTCAATGACAATATTAAATTCTACTTCACCATTACTAATTCAAAAGAGAAGTTTATTTATTCTTGTATCCTGGACAAATAATATATATTTCCATTAAGCTTCAAAAATTAAAATGCCATAAAATTTATACTAGAGAACAACGGCGATAATATAAAAACACAACTTACAAGCACAACTATCTAACCCACATTAATCGGACCAAGACCTAATCTCACACGATTAATAGTCGGTTCCTACATTCTATAATCTATTCATCTGCCTTACTACTGATTATGACATAAACTATGTACTGTATGCCATTCTATCCTTAATGCGACATCATGCAATATGTCGTTCCATCCTTACAGCGGCAACACTTAAGTCGCCAATGCACTATCACGTTCTACAGCACTGGTGGTTCAATAGCAACTGACGACGTTCGGAATTTGCTTGCGCCTTATAAAGTACGCGCCCGAAGAGTAAGTTTTCAGACCTACACACATGCAAACACACACACACACACACACACACACACACACACACACACACACACGCACACACACACACGCACGCACACGCACACACACACACACACACACACACACACACACACACACACACACACACACACACACACACACACACACACACACACACACACACACACACACATACACACACATATACATACATTATTTTATCCGTGCAGGAACGGAGGAAGAATACAATTTCCTGCGGCTGGGCAGCCTGTCGTAGAAGGCGACAAAACAACCCACAGTCAGCCAGGTAGGGCATTTGCCCGTTTGGGTGGCTACCACCCCTGGTATGCCGCCATAACAACCTCGAGTTGTGTCCGGCATTAGTAGCCAGGTTCCAGTCCCCGTTTCGAGACGGGCAGCACATTGGTAGCACCTTTGATGTTACGAATGTTCATAGGCCTGTCTGCTGAACTCACGCTTTAAAAAAATGCATTAATTTTCTATCTACGTAATACACTACAAACATTAAATTAAAATTAAATTAAAATATTTTATTGATCTAAAGACACATGTTTACATAATAACCGAACAGTTCGTTGCACTGCAAAAGTATAAAACTGTGCTGCAGTGACAACTCCCACCACAAGACAATGAAGTATATTATAGTATATATAGCACACGATACATTGCAGATATAGTGAACTTTAAACTAAACAGAAAATAACAAAAAGTAACGAACTCAAGTGTCATTCGCGGCTATGAGCGCACGATGTTTGTTTGTTGAGTGTAAGTGAATGCAAGTGTGTGTAAGTATGTGGTGTGTGTGTGTAGCGTATACCTTTAATGTGACTGAGTATTAGTGTGTGTATGTAAAGTAAGGAACATAAATATATATATATATATATATTTTTTTTTTTTAATTATAGCTTAACAGTTAAAATGTTTTCCGTTTGTATATAATCGAGTGTACACAGCCAGGTCATAGTTTTGGTTTTACAACAATGAAAGGTAAGGGGATAGATATTTAATATTTGGTTGCATTTGTTGTAGATCTTGGCACTGAGGTGATGGTAATGTCTTGAAGCAATAGATGTGCGTCTAGGTTCAAACTTGCAAACACGATCCGATCTGCGACTACCGAGATAAGAGGGATCATAGGGCAGTTCAGCGTGTTTCCTCATAACTATAGCTAAGATAAATAACTGTCTGACAGTCAACACTTCGAGATCTTTGTATAACTTAGAAGTTGAATAACGACGTGTTTTACCGCCTATGACCTTTAGAACCGCCCTCTGTGCTCTTTCGAGCCTAAACATATGGCTACGAAGTGATCCACCCCAAATTGTTATACAATAAGCTATTACAGACTGCGCAAGTGCAAAATATACTGTTTTAAGTGTCTTGACGTCTGCTATTTGTCTAAGATTTTTGAAAATAAATATTAATTTCCGTACCTTAGAAATAGCCCAATCAATGTGATATTTCCAGGATAGTGTGGGATCCAGCCATACGCCCAAATATTTAATATTATTTGTTCGTTCAAGTTCAGGACACGAGCACATAATTTTATCATTACAGCTATTATGAACACAAATATTGAAGGAGGGAGGTGGTTGTAATTGAGAAGTTAAAGAAAAGATGATATATTTAGATTTGGAGGCATTAAGTGTTAAGAGGTTTTCTTTGAGCTAGTTAGAGATAGTTGATAGAGCAAAATCTGATTTAGTCTGAACTTCACACCAACTTTGACCAGAAACAAGAACTACTGTATCATCGGCGTAAGTGATTATTTCACAATTTGGCAAACATAAGTTACAAAGTTCATTTATATAGATGAGGAACAAGGTAGGGCCGAGAACACTACCTTGGGGCACGCCAAATGTGATGTTAGCCTCGTGACTGATGTACTCATTGATGACCTGTTGTTTACGACCAGTTACGTAACTTTTGAGTAATTCCAGGGCAAGACCTCTTATACCCATGTGTTCGAGTTTATCTAGAAGTTTTGGGATTGAGACAGTGTCGAACGCCTTGGAAAGATCCAAGAAGATACCGGCAGTCTTGAGTTTCTGGTCAAAGTTATGTATAACACCGTTTGTTAACTTTAGGATAGCATCTTCAGTACATTTGTTCTTGATAAATCCAAATTGATTACAAGAAAGAATATTATTAGAATTTAAAAAATTAACAAGTCTTTTATTAATTATTTTTTCAAAAACTTTAGATAACGATGACAATACTGAAATCGGTCTGTAATTTGAAGTACATCGTGTATCACCAGATTTGTGGATTGGGTGCACAAGAGCTTTCTTAAATACAGAAGGAAATACCCCAGTAGATAAACAAAGATTAAAGAGAGAGTTTAGGACAGGTATAAGTGTATGCCTGGCAGCAATAAGTACAGACGAGGGAATTGTGTCCCAACCAACAGGACAGCGTTTTTTAAGATTAAGAATAATCATTTCTATCTCACTGTTATCAACATTGTATAGGGCCATAGACTGTAATGGATTATTTAGATTATTAGTATTAACTCTGTCAGTACTATTAGTGTCTTGCTCTTCTATAATTTTGGATGCTAAGTTTTTTCCAATGTTTGCAAAATAGTAATTAACATTATTTATGGCAGTGGAGCAGTCATTCATAGATTCTAGGAGATCTCCAGAAGGGTTTTTTTTAGAATTAATGTTACTAATAGTTTTAATAATTGTCCAGGTAGCTCTGGGATTATTTTTAGCTTTCTGCAACTCATTGTATTCATAATCTAGTTTAATCTTCTTTAACAAGTTATTGCAGAAGTTACGATACCGAGTGTAAGTCAATTGGAGAGTTGTATTATTTTTGTCATTTTTACATTGTCTATAAAGCTTGTCCCTATGTCTTATGCAGCGTAAGAGTCCAGCTGTTATCCAGGGTTTGATGATTCTCATTTTACTAGGGACTGAGGAGATTCGATTGTGTTTTTTAATTATTGACATAAGAATATTAACAAGAGCAGTTGCCGCAAATTCGGGATTGTCATTAGATATAACTGGAGAAAAGTCTGTATTCTCAATATCTTTAATGATTGCTGGTATATCTAATTTATGTCTTAGTCGGTTTGATGGGGAGGTAGAACTGAGTTTGATGGGACAACAAAATAAAATTGGAGCGTGATCTGTGACGAGAGAATCCAAAATAAAAGAAGTGGCAGAAGCTGGAGAGCGAAAGATAACATGATCAAGACAATTATCTAAACGAGTGGGGCTAGTATAGGCAGGTAACATGGAATGTGAAGCTAATAAGTTAAGATATTCATCTGAATTACAATCCGAATAGCCATGGGCTATATTAATGTTGATATCACCTATAACTATATATGTTGAGGAATTTTTTGAATCATTAATAATATTATCAATACTGTTTAAGAAACGATCAATATTTTTATAAGATGGTGACCTGTATAGTGCTAGTATTGTTGTTGCAATGCCTAAGTTTAGCAACAAAGCGTTAGCATCCTCAACTTTAGGAATAGTAACTTTGCAATTTAGACCTGATCTAACGTAGGCCACAACTCCTTCGTTTTGACTAGTATAGCTTGATTTATATGAATTGTATCCCAGGAGATCAGGTAAGTTCGGACATTTACTTAGCCAACATTCTGTTAATACAATGATATCAATTTGAATTTGTATTCTATGAAAAAGAACTAAAAATGAGTCAAAATTACAATTGATGCTGCGGATATTTAATTGCAAAATATTCAAACCTATATTTTCCACAGAAACACGTTGAATAATTTGGTCAGGTGAACATTCAAATGTAAAACAGGTCGTTAGATTCTCAGTTTCGTTATTTACATGTAGAATATCGTTATTCATAGTAGAAAATTGCTAAAAAACATATGACGCATATTACTTGTGAATAATAAAAGGTGTTTAGGCTCAGAGTTATTGTACATTATAATGATGAGTATAGTTACTACATAGGCTTTGAATAATAATATGAAGGTATACTGATAAAGAAATATGTACTCAGCACTCTTGTTGTTAATGAAGAAGTGTGTGGTTGCAAAAACTTTGCAAGTAAATGTATGTGTGACGGGTATGTTTGTAGGGATGTTATTGTAGAATAGTGAACAATAGTGTAATGTGTGAAAATTGAAATACTTTGACACAATATATAGTTTACAAGAATAGATAAGGATGATATTGAAACAATAGACTAAATTCAGCGTCAAAATCAGCTGAATGACTAAGCCGGAATATATAGCAGTGATGAAATCTAGTCAATCTTTGTCGTTTTGAGTATTGTGTAAATCAGATTCATTGGTAATTTTGATGAATCTGTCACCATCGCGCTTCCTGATGAAGATTTTGCCGTGAGTGACCCAGCAGTATTTGTAGTCATTTTGTTTGGCATATTCGCGAGCAAGATAAAACAATCTATTCATTTTTGCCGATAGGTTCTCAGAAATGAAGATAGGTTTGACAGGTCCAGGAATATGTAAATTCTCAGTTGTAATTTTGTTGCTTTCCTTAATTTTTTTACGGTAAACGGTGATTATTTTATCTTTCATAATAACGCTGGTGAAGTCCACAATTATAGTCCTGTCCGCCGGTTCTCTTGACTTTATACGAAACACGTCTTTAATATCCCGAGGTTCCATAGATACATTTAGGAATTTTGCTGTGTTTATGACCGTATCCATAAGCGAGACCTTGGTTTCTGAGGGTATTATAGGTATATTTCTGATTTCAATGCATGTGGATCTCGTGAGTTGTTCGTATTTTTCTAATTTATTTTCTAAAGTCGATATATAATTTGAGTTAACTTTACGTTCCTCTTCAAGTTTATTAATCTGAGTCTGCAATGAGTCATGTTTATTAGACACAAAATCTATAGAAGCCCTTATATCCTCAACAGCGGAGACTAACTTTTCATAACTGGAGTTTTGTTGAGCTTGAAAATCTTTCCATATCTTTGTCAGTTCACCCATGAAATCTATTAATTTAGCTTCAGAAACATCTATACGTTGCCGTTTGGAGCTTTTGCGGGTGCCTGTATACGCAAGGTAGTTACTGGCACATGGTTCATCACTTATACGCTCTATATTCAAAAAAGGTTCCGAAGAATAATGTTGCAATTCAGAATCCATTTCTTCTCCAAGTAAAGGGCTGGTAGCAATTGGTTGTTTAGGAGGTGTTCGTTTCAGGGGCATTACGTCCAAGATTATACAGTATAGGAAAAATGTACCAATATGTTAATCTCTGTTCATCCAAAATATAATATAGTTGTTAACTAGTTAGTTTACCACACCGTTTTTTTTTTGTACTTTATTCTGTGAGTCTATACTCTATATTAACTAGATAGTACACGGTATGAATGTAGATTAAATATTTCATGAGATTGGCTCGTTGCAGTTCTAAATATATGTGTAAAAATGCAGATTCGAAATCAGGTTTTTAATTTTATTCGGTGAATTGCGGGTAGACCACCCTTTTTGTTAATTATTATTTTGTTTGAATGTTATCACTTATCAGTATTTTACACAGTTTTAAAGGAAGTTTACTCTTAATAATGTAAAAATTACCACTGAGTTGAGTATGATGTGACCTTCCAAGCAGGATAAAACTGGTATTCATTCATAAAATGCAATTTTAAGGTTGCACATATATTTACGTATTATTCTTTTAATCACACTTTTATTAGCTGGATAACATTTGCACACTTGAGTTGTCACTTCATTGAACTTTTTATGATACTCAGAGAACATTTACTAACGATTTATGTATTTTAAAAATTAATTTTACGCGGAGCAAAATGTATTAGGCGCAATCGTGCGGTGGAATTATATATAATATAATAATAATAATAATAGCAGCCCATAAATGTCCCACTGCTGGGCTCGGGCCTCTCACTATAGGGGAACGGACAGTATACCCGCCACGCTTGTCCAAGGCGGCTTGGCAGGTTTGACACATCGGTCATCTCGATGTGCAGGTTGCATCACGATGTTTCCTTCACCGTTATTAGCACGTGGTAATTGTAACAATATGTACATTAGGTCAGAAAACTGCCTAAGTGGTGCATGCGTTCCGGCCAGGATCGAATCCGCGCCCTTTGAGCTTGGGACGCGTGCACTAGCCATTACGCTACCACGACTCCATTATATAAATAATATTAATTTACTATTAATGGTAAGGTAAAAGGGTGGGTAGTATCATTAGAAGGCCGGCTTTACTAGTATTTCCCAAACCACAGTTATCAAATTACTTTTATTACCGTTCCAGCATTAATTACATTATCAAATAGCACGAACTAAAGCAGATAAGGTGGGGGGTCCCCTCCCACACAAAGTAATCTTTACACGCACCCCAAAGCTTCGGAACTCGGGAACAAAGTTGGAATAACTTTGGAAGACCAAGGGCTGTTTAGAAAGGACCCTAAGTTGCTCCCCGATGCTGAAATATTAATGTAGTTTCACAGAATCCTATATGAGAGGTGTACCTATATGAATTTCATGGTATTTGCTAATGGCCGGTGATGGTTAGGTGGTTAGGTCCTTTCATAAATATACAATTGATATATTGTTTAAATATAGCCAAGTAAAGTAAGATTTTAAATAAAAGAAAATAATAAACAAAAAAAGAAAAAGTTTTTTTATTGCTTTAAAAACGACGATATGTGAGTCAATAGAAAAAACAAATAATAAATTCACAATTTTTTTACACAAAAACAATCTTGATTCACAAAACACTAGACATATGTACAGTCGCGGTATGAAAAGGTTCATCACCTTAAAGTCTACTTTTGATTGCACGGGTACAAGAAACAATACCTCCAATATTTTAATATATGTTACGTTTTGTTATGTCTATAAAATATAGAATGGTGAAAAATTAAAATTGCAATGTTGACAACGACAGACACAGAGATTAACAATGGTTTTAATCATCAGAAATAAAGAGGATATGTAATCACTACGTTTATCATAAATATTAAAGCCAATAAAAAGGTTTTACATCTCTAAACAATCCTTTTAGACGAGATAGAAAATCAAACAACTTTGATCTAAGTAATTTTAAACTTTATTGTCAAATAGTTATACATATTTTTTGTGGAATAGTCTGTTCTGTGATTTACGTTTGAAAAGGTAACATGTGCTCGTGGAACGTTAAAGGAATCAATTTGCAAATTGGCGGACCTTTTCACACCGCGACTGTACATATGTATGTAAATATGGATTGTACGTCGAATTTTTAGTCTGTGCCCTATGGTCTCGTGGGCTAAGCCTTGGACTGCCTAATTCTATAAAACACTAGTCTCGGATTTAATTCCCGACGAGTTAAATTTTGTCAACGAAATTTCAGTTATTTACTATAGTCTGGGTGTCTGCGATGGGCCACAGAGGTATGAATTGTAATATTATTACAAAGTACAAGCTTATATTGCTTGGCTTAGAAATGTACGATGTTAGTTTGTCTGCAGATTTTTTAAAGGTCTATTATTGTATTGTCTATAATATTATAAAATTTTAAAAGTGTATTCTTTTGTTTTTACATTTTTCTGTTTGTCTGTTTGTTCGGGATTTACTTAAAACTACTAGGCCCATTTTAATATGGTTATCGCTGATCGGTAGTAAATTCTTAGACTTAAAATCAACGGTACTTTATATTCCGAGAATACTACGGAAATTTTCTTGGGAGACTTTAGAAATAGACGGGCTGAAAAAATTTACTACGATGAGAAATTATCACAGACCGATAATTATTATTATTTATTTCTTTTTATAGCCTGAAGCAGGCAGACAGGCAGACGGCCCACCTGATGGAAAGTGGTTACCGTCGCTTATGGACGTTTGCAACACCAGGGGTGACGTCGACACGTTGCCGACCTCTAAGAAATTTTATAAATCTCTTTTTAAAGAACCCCATATTATGATATGGGGTTCTTTAATAAGGGCGTTAAGGCATAGCGCAAAGGGAAACCTCAGCGGGAAGTCCCCTCCAGATCATTGTTTTAAATCTTTAGTAAATCAATTGTAGTTGTGTATGCCTTTAGTAACATTACTTATCCTGAGTTTTTACCGCAATTTCTTTCATGCATTTCATACTAAAAATCCATTACCCTGCTGAAAAAAACTTTAATTTAATATTTAGCAAAATAACTGTAATATTAGTTACCTGTCCAAAGTGGACAAAGTCACAGGCATGGTATTAATATAACTCAGGCACTTTTTATAAGTATCCACAGAAGTGTATTTATTATATATCTAATTATTATTATTTTCGAAGAACTAATGGAGTGGTAGCAAACAGTTACATTCTACATACAGGCATTTTAATAAATATAAGATAATGATGAATAGAAGCAAACCAGTCTCATATGTCTTATAGTTCTGTTTAATTTATGCACCACTGAATTGCAAGTAAACTGGACGCAATATTGAGTACTGAACGCACACATACATACCACATGTACACACTTGCAAAATAACCCACACATAGATGGCAGCCGGGCAAATTTTCAACATGGCACACTAAGTTAGGGGTGGACTAGACTCGTGTCCTTCCTTTTGATTGCAATTAATTCGGAAACTAGGGGTGGCAGCGAGGAAAGGGTTCGACCAATGCGCAGGGCCGGATCGGGGAGAATGGTTCGAGTTTAGAAAGTTAGTACGAGTGTTCATCGGTTCGGTTAGTCGTTAGTGTTTAGATGTTTTCCAATTGAAATAATTTTGTGATTTAGTGCTTTCTTCGAAGTTTTGCAAACGTTCGTTGTATGGGAAGCTTTAAAATCAGACTAGAATTTAAATATGCATATTAAAATTTATTGAGTCAACTTGCTTTAGATAACGTTGTCAATATTATTTAATATGATATGGTCGTTATATATTATAAGTTTAAAAGTAACATAACGGAGGAGCCAAAATCATCGCAATAATCTTTCTCCTCGTTGTAAATTTTAAAAATAATGATAGGTGACCGGTACATTCAATCTTATACTAATAAATACTAGGTAAAATAAAAAATATTTAAAGTCGTAAAGATTAAAAAATTTTCAATAAAAAAACATATAATTTTTATTAATTATGTTTAAAGAAGATATTATGTATATCATCCAAACTGCATTGTTTAGTCCGACCCTGGACAATAAACAGCCTGCCCTGTCTGCCCGCCATTACTTAATAAAAAATGCCTACATTTTTGTCATCTACTTCTATATATACCTACTGAAGACTATAGAGACCTACTGAATTGTAACTTTACAACTAAAATTTGTTACTATTATATAAATTAGAAAATAATGTTATTTGTGAATAGAAACGACGGCTTTCTTAAACAGAGTTTGTTTTTATAATCTGTAAGAAGCTTATATACGTTTCCTAAATATTGGAGCATATTTAAAATCGTAAAAAAAGGAACAAACAAACTTCCAAATATCTATTTTTTTTGGAACATATTATTATGTATTAGTTTGAATTCAACTTCTGATTTTTGAATCTTTATTCTTCTCTTGTGTTTGATTATTTAAAAAATAATATATGAGGGTGCCGCCACAGGGAGTTCTTCGGTTGCTTTTGGTCTTTTATAATTTACATTTGCACGTTATCGCTTGCTCGCCTTGGCTTATTTAATTTATAGATTTGTACAGGTAGTTTAACATTACATCCAATATAAGTTAGTTTAATTTACGTCTTGGTATTAGTTAAGTCCAAGATAAAACATATAATATGTAAATAGTATTCAAATAATAAAAAAAAGCCAGCCAAAAGTTAAAAGTCTTAATAAGTTTATTTTTAATTAATTTGGTTTAAAAAAATATACAGAGTGAACTATTCAAGTGGGTCTTCAGGGCCAAATTTTAAACTATACGAAATAGCGAAAAATATTCAAAGGAGTCTCGAGGCAGATTGATAAAAACTAAATGGGTATCATTCAATTTTTGAAAATTCAGTTAGAATTGAATCGGCTGATTTTGAAAAATTTAATCCACTTGTATTATGATATCAAAACATAGTCTAGCTTGTGAGCATCAATTTCTGTGAAGGAATGTCAAACGGTAAACCAAGGGTTGTTTTTGAACACAATGTTTTATTTTCCATACATTAATTAAACATCAAATTGCACCGGTCATTTGACCCCACCCCATTTGAATGCAATCAATGTTTACCCATTGACTGATTTGATTGATTAGAGTAACATAACGTGTGCCTTTCGAATATTAGTTTATAGATACGTTTTAAAAATAGAATAATTTCCATCATTTCCATATTTAATCAAATGAGGTGAGTTTTAATTAATGTATGTAAAATAGACATTTTTTTCAAAAACGACCCTTTCCTTGATATACACTATGATTTGATGATAGACGATGATGATGTGTTTATTATTTCAAAATCAGCCGATTCGATTAATGACAAGGTAATTGTTTTTTCGAAAATCCAATGACCTTAATTTTCGTCAAAATTGGCCTCAAAACTCCCTTGAGCTTTTTCGTTATTTCGTATAGTTTAGGATTTGGCTCTAAAGGCCCACTTGAAAAATTCATCTTGTATACGTATATCTATAAGGACATCCTTCAAGTTCTAATTCTAGGGGTTAGAGATATCTAATCATTCTTAGTATTCCTGTACTATGATTATAGATACCTACTTGCACTAATTTGCTTTAACAGGATGGGTTTGAAACTTACTAAATGCATTAGTAAGAATAGTTTCCGGCAGCAGTCGTATCCTGGTTTCACGATGCATGTTGCCGCACCACGCACAGTACGTAATCTAATGCTGTACACTTGGTTCCAGCTTCAACTTCCGCGGCTTAACTCACGTAAATTAACTGTCACACTCAGAGACCTTAATGGAAAGAAGAATAAAAGTTAATGTCTGCTAAAGAAGACACGCTGAAACCAAATAAAATTTGTGTGTGTGTGTTTGTATATCGCATTCATTTTTTTTTGAAGTTTACTCCTCAAGAATCAATATCCATATAAGCCCCTGGTAGGGAAAGTTTATGTTGAGTGAAATAATACAAGCGTTAACTCAAAAGTGTTACGTTTTTTTTATGATAAAATTTTTAACTTTAATGCAATTAAATAAGACCTAAAATAATATCTATCACGGCGTATTCAAAGAAAATCGTACTTAAGGAGTAAACTTTAGTTGTGCGTTGGAGTTGAGACACATTTTTCTCAGAAGCTACTGGCTATATACACATGAAATTTATTAGGAATATATAATCTATATCACTACATGCTTTGGTGAAATTACGAACAAAATGACCATTAGGGTGGCTACTATACATGTAACCGAGGGTTGAGTTTTTCAGTATACAAAATCGCAAGGGGTAATTGTGTTAGTCGGATGTTAAAAAATTGTATCAATGTTATGGCCGATTTTTCTATGATCAGATTAAAATGATTGTATACAATAAAACACGACATGGGAAAATTAAAAATGACAGTTGCATGAATAAAACAATTGAATTGTTTCACTTTTGAATTTATTCAGGTTATAATTTATACGACTGATAACTTTTATCTGACGATTGAAAAATCGGCCCTTAATTAATTAGTATAGTAGTTTAAATATTCTAAGCTACCACAACTAACTGTAAATGATGTTAGAGATAAATTTGGATTTATCTATTCATCAGGAAACGTCTTATATTATCGCAGACATAAGCGAAGTCTGTCTTACATGACGTGACCATTATATATCTTAAACGTTGGTAGAAATTGGCGCTGAAAAATAAAACCTCTGTGTTACATTAGTTGTTTCATTTAAACCAGTATATAGTATGCCCTCGAGATGGAGGCGTGAGGTATTCTGCGCGCGCTCACATCTCCTCCCGTGGGGCGCGATACAGACCGCCCCACGCAATGACAGTATGAAGATGCCGGGGGACAAAAGTAGATCCCTGGCAATGGATGAGGCCGATGGGCCACTACCTGCCAGGGCCAGCGGCTATGCCATAAGCCCGTGGCCCTGGCATTAAGGGTGAAGGACGGAATACCGGAGAGTTTCAGTGAGTATCCCTAATTGGGGTGTGGCAATAGCATATTTCGTTCTGCCTAGAAGTGGCACCCCGACCTGGCGAATCCTCACACACCGGCCGCGACTTTCTCAATCGGGTTTCCCCTTGTTATAAAAAAAGGATATAGTAGGTGATAAAATGATAAAAAAACGAATAATTTAGTAATTTGAAATTAAATAGTCATATAAAAAAATATTAAGTAAAATACATACAGCATCCCTATTTACCCTTTGATCTCAGGTCATAATAAGGTTATGGGGTCACCTGACCAATTGACCGAAGCATCTGTGCTGGACCGGTTAGTAATTCATCTCACAAAGACGTGTTATGGGGTGACTATTAACTGACCTTAGTGTAGATTCAAAGAGGGATTGTTAATATCTATTTAAAGTCGAATAAATAGTTATGTTAATTTTAGTTAACACATGACATTGTTTATTTATACTCGACTATCCCACTCTTAAAACCCGACAGGGAATGAATCTTTCGGCATTTTCATATTAAAATCAGTAATGGCCATGTGATAATTTCAGAAACCTTCAATAAATACTTAGTTAATAAATCACAGTTTATACCATAATTAACTAGAATAGTTAAGTTAGTTAATAACTCTTAGATAACATTATTTTTAAATTTATATAAACTAATTTGACTAATTTTATAATGTTTGTGTTAGTATACACACATGAAAATGGTAGAATGTATTGAACATGTCATTGTTACATTTTACCACCCGGGAATAAAGATTTGATTTGATTATCTTAAAAATTAGTTTATAATAAAATACTAATAAAATAAAATTACAAATGTAACCAATAAAAAATAGATAAATCTCAGATAAGATAGACTTCCTGTCAATAATGACAATACTAACGTAAGAGCTGGGTACGTATGTTGTAATCAATATATATTTTTTATAACAGAAATGGCTTTACACGTGACAAACCGATATGTCATTTTTATTGTACTGATTTTTCCAAAATACCCACAAAACCCTAAAGAATTTTCATTCTAACAAAATACAACTAACCAAAGTCTGCCGGGAGGCAGACGTTGTCCTGTCCTGAAAAAATTAAAAATTACACGATACACCGGTTCCAATTGTGAATCTAAATAATCCAAGCACCTACTCAAATACATACAAAAAATTCATCAAAATCGATAAAGTCGTTGTCAAGTTTAGCGCGTACATACATTTCTACGATTCTTTTTTATTCATATAGAAGATCGATATAATTTCACACAAGCGTTCCTAGAAACTTATCCAATACTAAATATAGGTATTTAGGCTTGCTATCCACGTCGGATCCTAACAACCGCTCTAACCCAAAACTTCTAAAATCACGTCCGAGACAAAACTAAACTGTAGCAATAATTGTAACAAATGTGGCTAACTTTGTTTTGGCCACGAACCACCACCGCCTGGGGGCGCACTTCCACTTTTGAACTGTACTAGATACAGGAGATTAATTTTATCGGAGCCCATCCGCTAACACTCATTTGAGTGTAAGGGGATATAGAAAAATACACTACATGTCTGTGTATTTAATAAAACCCCATTCTCGGAACAATTTCATTAGTACCTCTATTCCGGTAACTTAGTCTCTGAGATCCTCGGAATACTTGTTACTAAAAATTACTCTGCATATAACTAGCTTTTATGACAAATACTTCGCAGTCCAAGCAGTTCCTCTTTGGAACGCGCTGCCTGTTAATATCAGACTAGTCAAGTGACTGCCTATTTGAAATAAACTTGTGAAGGATTATTTATTACCTGTCACTAAATTTGCAATTTAAAGATGCACCACGAGTTATTGTCTTTTTTGCCTCTTTTTTCTCCTTTTATAATGAGTTGTGTAATATTTTATTTACATATAGCTTATTAGTAACTGTATCTTTTAAAGGTATCAAGAGGTTATCAGCAGTTTGCCGACAACGGATACTGAAGTACTTTTGGCCACATAGTCCGCAAGAACTCAGATAGCATGGAGAAACTTGTGGTCACGAGGACAGTTGAAGGCAAGTGACCTAGTGGTAGGTCTCCAAATAGGTGGATTGACCAGATTGCTGACCAGGTGGACACATCGATAAGTTCGGCCCTCCACCCTGCTAAAACCGATCTCGGTGGAGGAGAGCACTTATGCACTGCCATTAAAGTCACGATCCTTACTACTTACTTACTTCGGACCGATTTAGAAGAAGTATCTTTTAAAACACAATAAAGCACATTCTTTTCATTCATGTTATATATTTGCTCCTAAAATTTGTAATATACAGCCTTATTAAATTGTAGCAATTATAGTTTTAATAATAAGCATAAACGTAATAGATATAAAGTTTGGTTTAATAATAAAAAATAAGAGATAAAAAAATTAAAAAGCACCTCAAATAAACAGGTATATACGAAGACATTAATGAAAGTAGATAAAGCGAAAGTTATTTGTCAGGATCTCCGCAAGTGGAGATTTATCGTATCTGCCTACCATAATGGGAAACAGGCGTTATGTATGTATGTAAAAAGATCATAAGACCATCTGCCCCGAAATAGCTATAATCATGTAGTGAAATCTCGAAAAAAATAATGATTGAGTGTGGGTGGCATACATTTAATGGTTTAACACCGCGTCTCTAGTACTGTATCTAAAAACCTATGACATCCTTGTGATCTTCGAAAGTTAAAAATGTCTTCTATATGTATGCTGTATTATAAAAGAATCCTCAAGTATTAGTCCAATTTGCACATGGCCACTTGTTCTATTGAAATATACAATATAGTCCATGTATCTTAGCATAATCTTTGGATTCAGAATCCGCAAAAATACCCCTGAAAACCTTAAATGGTCCAATGAACCAGGCCAATAAAATCTTTACCATAATATATGTTCCCAAATATGAACTGCGAACCCAATTAATCATACTCCAATACATATAAATCCACTCCGCTGAACACGTATGACATTGCACATTGTCCGGTCCAGACGTACCATGTACGGGCCCTAACCACAATACCCCCCTTCCCTCAGCCCTTAACTTGAATACGGTCTAACCCTTCAGGTCCACGCGGCAATTATTCAAAGAGAATAGTTTAACAGAAAGGATTGTGAGGATTATTTCCTTAGGAATCAAACGACTCAACTACCATTCCCTTTTAAGCGAAATTGAGCTCAATTCTAAAAGATATACCATTGATAATAGTTTGAAAATAGTGAATGTGGTTATTTATATAAGATGAGAAGTAAAACTTCAGTATATTTAGAATATTTACATATACATTTGTCCGTGGTGGGTGGCGGATGAGGCTGTAGGTATAATAGGTACAGTGATTTAGTGCTATGCTGTGTGCCGGTGATTTTAATGTAATTAGTCTGGCCGAATGCTGTTGCGAACTCGGAATGTTCATACAGAGTATTTTGTTGTATTACTCAGTCTTGTGTAGCTTTGCTATGTTGAATATTTCTTTCACGAATTTACTAGCTTCATGTGAAATGTTTCACTTTTATAAGTTTAATTCGAATTTAGTGGAATTCTGTAGTCGTTCTGGCAAAAAAGTATCGATTTACACCTCAAGAGACGGATATGTGCGACTTAACCTTCATTCCTTTACCAAGTATAGCGGCGCGGACACAACATAAGGTATAGTCACGGTGGAGAAATCCGTCAGTGGGGAAACATCGTACATCTCTTGTTATGCCCATATTTGAATAGCTACGCAGACAACAAATCGGTCAGTAAAGCTAAGACACTACTTAGTTCTGTCTTCAAATTGTAGTTGGCGTTAAATCCCGTTTAAAAAGGTAAAAAACGAGAGATGTACGAACATACTCCACTGATAGACTTCCCCACCTTGACTATACCTAAAAGAATGATGGACTCATTCAACTCATCTAAAAACTCATTTAAAACCCGCCTAAGGAAATGGTTAGTCAAGCACACCTTGTATAGTTATGAAGAGATCGTGATTTATGTTAATTGATGAATGAATGAATGAATGAATGAAAACTCTTTATTGTTCACCATAACTGCCACGACGATACCATAAGTATATTTTTAGAATTAACGTAGGTATAACATTGTTATGAATAAATGATTTGTGATTATATAGATGTAGGTACTTTTTATGAGTAAAATATAAATATGTGTGTGAATGACATGATGATTTGTGGTTTGCCAGAGGACGTATGCCAGAATAGGAAGGAAAAGATGTACTGTACTGTAAAGATTTACTGTAGTGTTTTTTTTTTATCCCACTTGGTCGCTATTATTGTAAACAAAATTTAAGAAAACCTTCAATATTACCTATTTAGAATACAAAGCTGTACATAATTTACATATCTAATATGTGGAAGACTTGCGTAGTTTTTACAAGCGCGTTTAAAATATGGTTATCTCAAAATGCAAGTTTCATCAAGGTAAAAACAATGTAAACTACCATGACTGCCACCACGTCTATGAAGTATATATACAATTTATAAAGTATTATTTGTCGTTACCTAATTCCAGTTCAATGCTAGACGTAGATCTTCCCAAGTTTGCGCCACATGTCCCGGTATTTAGTTCTCATTCAGCTTCAACTGGCGAATTTACTCAGGTCGGTAATCCACTAGGTTAGGGCATCTTATACTACATTTATTGACTCGCTATCCACTCCAAGACTCGGCTACTCCATCGGCCATTGGTCCTGCGAGAAAATTACAAAAAAAAAATATTTATAGCCACAATACATAAGAATGGAAAAATAATAACTTTGTGTAGTCCGTCAAGCACCAAAGTCCCGAATTCGAATTTAACCTGTAAATTACAGTTGACATTGGCAACTTTCGGTTGTAGCAGAATACAAAATACAGTAAGGCTGAAGTCATCAGTCAAGTAAAAGGCGGCCATGACTCACTGCAACGCAGAGGCTCCGGGTTCGATTCCTGGTATAGTAAATTTCGGAAACGTATTTTCTCCGTTATTTACTATGGTCTGGGTGTCTAGGATCGGCCCCAGAGTGGTCCGTTGTATATTACCCATAACACAAGCGTAACTTGCTTAATTTGGGGATATACAGTGTGTTTGTCTGCCAATTTATTATTATTATTATTAAAAATTGCGATATATTGAAATTCCCATCCTTATGCTAGATTATTTTAATAATAGGGTTCAGATGAATAATTAATTACGTATAATATGCTAAAGAAGATATCAAACTAGTCGTATAAAATGCAGAAATCTATTTGAGTGTTTGCTCAGATTGTATTTGCATACGCACGTCTGTGTGTGCTTGAAATGTGAATTAGCAATTTATGCTACAACAACAAATATACCTAATTTAATTCATAAAAATAAAATAAAAAGACAATGACTCTCTCCTTTCCCTTATTTTCTTTAATATCCCAGAAATTCCTGAAACTCGGACAAGAATTCCTTGCAGAAAACGTGTTCACGAAAACAATTACCTACACACGTCTCATGTAACGTTTGAAAATTATGACTCCGAGAATGACCAGGCGGAATGTCAACCGCCAGAATACCGGGAGGGGTTTCGGGGGTTCGAGGGGTTCTCCGGGACCTTTTCGGGGGTTCTACGGGTCTTTCTCTCGGCACCAAGAAAGGTATGTGGACGAATTACGAATGCAATCATGCTGGTATTCACATTTGTAGTTTTGTTCTGTTTCATGGTGATTTTATTAAGCGAAATATTTTATGTACCATATAGAGGTTTCTACTTTTTTCTAGTATTTTTTAAGGTTGTATGCTATTCTTGATTTCTTTTGTACATTAGTTTATAGTGATAATAATATGCGTATCTACAATGGTCAGTTTCAAATATCTTGGTGTTTATGTATGTGACAATCATTTTACTGAAATTTATTTGTGCTATATTAAATAATTTTAGTAAAATATTCTTCCACCAAAATGGTGTAGTAAAATTGCATAATAAGCTATATTTAACCAAATCTCGCTTGTATATATATCTACATACATGTAAATAAACTTTAGACAAGCCTGAAAAAAATATAACTATGATTTTATTGTCTTAAACTTAAATAATGTGCTTCCTTTTCTCTAACTTTTTAATTATGTACTGAAAAACTCAAAACACTACAGGTTACAAGGTATAAATTGATTTGAACAAGATTCAATTAGTAAATTGGTATTTTTTTGAGAAATTACTTAAACTAAGCAATGTACATACATCCTAGTTACTTTTACGGATTTTTTTATTGCAGGAGTTCAGCTGACAGGCAGACGGCCCACTCGATGGAAAGCGGTTACCATCGCCTATGGACATTTGCAACACCAAAGGTGCTACAAATGCGCTGCTGCGCTCTTAAGGGAGACTGGAAACTGGTCACTAATGCTGGAACACAACTCAAGGTTGTTATGGCGGCATACTCTAAACTAGGGGTGGTAGCCATCCAGTTGGACAAATACCTTGCCACCTGGCTGTGGGTTGTTTTGTCGCCTCTTACGACAGGCAGCCCGGCCGCAGGAAAATGTATTCTTTCTCCGTTCCTGCACAGATTAAATATTTTATATATGTGTTACCGAATACGATAGTGCCAAAGATTAACAAACCTTTGAAAAATTCTTAACCCTTTCGTGCTATAGGTGTTGTGTATCTGCACAGCCCAGTGCGTTGTGCGTAGTTACGTATTAATCATGGGATACACGCCCGGAACGCGCGCTCGTTAATCATTGAGCGGTACGCGCGGCCCGCAATCTGAAAGGGCCTGGCGCGCCCGCTTTTTGTTAATTAATCTACACTTATGTATTCCTTATTTAAATTATGTGTTCTGATTTTGTGGTTTTGTATTTAGAAATTATTGAGATGATTTCTTCTTTTTCTTTTTGAAGGTTCAAATTATGCAACAGTTTTTGCATTGATTTTGCCAGTGTCATAGTGAGTGATAAAATATCAGGTGTATAATAAATATAAGGAAATAAAAATAATAATATAAAGAAGAGAAAACGTTGGCCAGTAAACTTTCAAAATACTATTATTATGCGGAAAAAACAAGATATAGACTTTTAAATTACTTATATAATATATACTATAGAATTTGATTTTAAAAATATTTATGGCATGATTTTGAGACACGGGTGTTTTAGGATCATGATGTTGTTTTTAACTGAAAATTGAAGAGAAATTATCGTAATATAGTTTTATTGTCAATAAAACATACCTACAAATCTGGTTAAAAAGAATTAACTGGTATAAGATACTAATTGTTTTAAAGCAAAAATTTTGCGTTTAGGAGGGAAACCTCAATTGTTTAGTGAAACTTGACTATTTGGGTTACTACAAAAACTATGTTACTTGGCGTTCGTCAAATACCCAAATTTGACAGAACCCGAGGAGAGAGGGTTAAAAAGGTCTTTCATTTTTATTTCCCTAATAATTACTGTAAACGTAAATACTATACATATCTATTTTTCAATAGCTACAGACACAAGTCATGTAAAGCCATACATAAAAATTAAAAAAAGAATTGTGTTGCATAACGAAGCGAATATTAAATCTAATAAGACGTTCAAATTTTGAAATTTCAAATAAGATAGAACGTAACAATGTTATAAGCCTAGCACATAAGGGTAACCGGTCATCAGTCAAGGTTCGTTCAAAGGAATAAAATTATGTACGCATAACACCTCCATCACGCACACCCTTACATTAATCATGCCGAGAAGGGACTACCAGATATTTATACTAATAGCGCAAACTGCCTAATATGCATCTACGGTGTGAGTATAGCTTTATAATGTAGGTACCTATGTATTGTTTTCACGCGTACGTTTTGAAAGTGTTCGTAGACTTTTATGGCTGGTTCCTATATATTACTATTCATTCACTTGCCTTACTATCGGTTTCTGACATTACGTGTATGCTATTAGATTATGTATAATTTTAACCAATAGTAAGGCAAATGAATGGTCGGTAATATATACGAATTAATTAGCAAGAAAATAGTTGTAATTAATAAAATAGTATTAGAATAAGGACCTTTTGTATTAAAGAAAGAAATAAAAGATTTTATAAATAAAAAAGGAAACGAGAAAAAAGAGAATAAAAATGATAGAAACCAATAAATAGTTTTGTTTTTAATTTATTTATCTATAATATAAGTTAAAAGACAGGAAGAAATAAATAATAATAGGAACTGGCCATTAAAGAAGGCACTGGTAGAGTCATGCCCGTAGACCGCGACGTTCTTACAGTGATCAAATTGAAGATATTTTGAAGAAATTTCAGGTAAAAAAACCCTTTAAATTAACGTATATATATGAAGAGTTTAATGAAAGTTATTTGTCAGGATCGTAGCATTTGAAGATCCATCGTCTCTACCTGCCCCAATGGGAAACAGGCGTAACTATATGTACCTTTATATGTATGCACTTGAAAGGGTATGTTTTGGTGTACAGATTTATTTTCACAGTATCTGCAAGTATACTAATATGATCAAAAATGAACAATTATTTTTTGTGTACATAACTCCCGGCATAATCAAACTGTAGATATCGTTATTAATAAAAAAAAGTTAATAATAAGTTGATAATCATGGCATACAATATTTGTGTCTAGTATAAGTAATAATTACACTTTAACTTAACCGCTATTTAAGATCTTTGAGGGCGACAGTTGACGGCTTTATATAAAACATTTTACACACACACTGCACATATTTAACTAACACCAAACAATCGTAAAGTTTTAACAAAGGCCTCTACCTATACGCCATTCTAATGTCCATCCATTATGATCATCCCTCCTTTTCTAACCATCCCCTCTATCCTTCTCCACCCACGTACAACCCACCAGGGTTGCGACATTAACGCTTTCGGGGCAATCTAGCGTTTTTAGTAAAATGTAAGATAGGTTACCCTAGTTTTCATTTTTATTCATCAATAGAGTACCAAATTGTATACATTTATGATTAGCAAATATTTAATTGCTCATTTTTTGTTCTAAATTAAGTGTGAATGACTCAAAACCCACGTATTCTTGTTGCATAAAATTGTATCCACCAATTAATAAATATGTTTTTAAATCTTCATTTGAAAGTTTATTCTAGAACCATTCAAAATTTGACGCTTTATTGTAATAGTCTAGCGGAATTTAGCGCTTTCTTTCAACCAAGTTGAAATGGCAGTGGGCCGGTCACATCTGCCGCAGGACCGATGGCCGATGGAGCAGACGAGTCCTGGAGTGGAGACCGCGTCTCGGTAAACGTAGTCTTGGACGCGCAAGGTCGCCGGTAGCCACTGGATGAAAAAAGTCGGAGGACAAGAATGTCAGAGAGTCCAGCAGTGGACTGCGATTGGCTGACGACGACGACACTTTTATGATGACCTAATTTTGTACAAGTAAAAGGAGTCAAACAGCGTATAATATAAATATGTGTGCCCAAATGTGGCAACCCTAACAACCCCGTCATTAGACAGGGGATAGAAAGTGCCATTGTGTACGACGTGTCGGACATTTTCTATACTGCTTTTTGTAATGAGTTATTTACATTAAAAGTATCTGAAAGAAGATTTTCTTTGGCCAGTGGGGTGAAAAGAATAGGATGAGGGATGAATGGACCTGAAAAGGTTCTTTTACCTGCTTTTGACAGCGTGACGGATAGTTATATTACGATAATGGATTTATAAAACAAAAAAGAGTTTAAAAAAATATAGTCTTATTTCCGTTTATCTAGGTAAACACAAACAAAGCAACATGTAATGTTTTTAACATTTAAATAATTTTGTCTACGTCTTTCGCAGTCAGAACAATTACAGTAATTTCTAAAAAAAAGGGAGAGTAATTAGAATTGTAGAGCAGATATCATAAAGATAAATTTCATTGACAAGAAAAATTGTAATTAATATGATTGTAAAGTAGGGTATTCAATTGTAGAGGTTAAGTACGAAAGGCGGCAAAATTTGAATAGCCTCCTGGCGGTAAATGCGTAAATGCCGCTAGAGATAAGAATGATAGATGACGTCATCTAATAAAACTACGTTTTAACGGTTTTAAGCTTGGTATTTTATTTAATTTTTAATCAGACGTTTCGGCCACTTTTCAGTAGCCGCGATCACGGAAGACAAAGGTGGCAAGTGTCAATGAGTAGGTAAGGTTGAAGTTATTATTTAGCCTACCCCCAATTTGTTCATTTTAATTATTTTGATTTTTGCTTATGGTTATGGTGCTTGTTGACTCCAAGAGAGCCTATTCTAATTTACCACCGCTTCGCAACATGTTGTGACTTGAAGAGAAGAAGCGGCGCAAGAAACTCTTCAGTAACATGCCTAGCTCTAATAATTTTATATCATATTAAAATGGATGGGAGTCAAAATAAAAAAGAATTTAAAAAATGCATGCAGAAAGAACTCACAGTGTCTTGAGGTCTGGAACTTGTTAAAACGTAGTTTTATTATGTGTACTAGTAACGAAAAGTTAAGGAAATACTATGGCGTCATCTAGTTAATGATTTACGCATTTTTCAGAAAATATATTGGCCACTGAGCGATTATTTTCTAAGGTGCTACTACGTTATATCGCAGGTACCTAGACACAAATAAAAATATCAATTTACTGTCCTCTCAAAGAGTTCACGTACTGGAGCTCCGATAAATTTCCTTTGTAGTGAATAAGTGGGTAGTTGCCTCATTATTTCTGTCTCCTCATGTGTAAGTTCACTTTCAAGTCGTCCGCTCTTCTCACAATCCTATATACTGTATATTTTGTGTTATTCAAAAGTTATAAGGAAATAACTTTACTAACTTTTCGCCTGTTGCCACCGTATGCGTCTGTCCGTTTGACTATGTTTGTCAGTTAATTTTTTGAGTTAGTCGGAGTATAGCTGATTTTTACAGGTTTTTTTAAAATTTTAATAACACTAGATACACATACAGTTGAGAAATAGAAAAAAGAAATTGTGTATGTGTGCAGTTCACACGCAGTAGAGGTGAACAAAGTGTGACAAGAGGTGGGAGGGATTTCAAATTTCGTGACGTCACATTTCATATATTATGTCGTTACTAGAGTTTACCCAAACTTGGTAGCAACTTTGGTGTTGCGAATATCCATAGGCGATAGTAACCGTTTTCCACCAGAGGACCTTCTGCATGTCTGCTGAACTCATGCAATAAAAAAAAGATAACGCCTTACTACAATATTTTACAAAAATAAATGATTGAAAAATAATTAAATATATCTGATATGAGAAAGTTATGATTGTATACGTAGTGTCAATAGCATTTGTTACTAATAGCGCCATCTACTGTGATTGTTATTAATGGCTTCATCTATTATTAAATAATGTAGACTAATATTTGCTGCGTGAACATTTGATAATTTGTGTAGTAACTAATAATAATAGAGAAGTAGTTGTTATTTAGATTATGAAATAATGCAGGTACTTTTATATTTATTAGTCCGTCAACACGGTACACGTAACACGTCTTAGTAGTGCATATATGTAAAACCTTTTTGGGAGAAGTTCGATATTCAAATTAAAGAGTGTCAATAACACAATATTTATGCCATCTGTCCCTTGTTTTTGTCAATTCGTAATCAATTGTTTTGTGCAACGAGTTGCTAAAAATGAAAAATTATGGATAAAAGTGAGTTACGTGCGGTGATAAAATATCTCAGTTTTCTTTCTCAGATGGCTGAATTTAAAAGAGGTAGATCAAGGTGTAAAGATGACCCGCGTTCTGGGCGGCCCTTGACCTCCGTTACGGAAGAAAATGTCAAAAAGGTTGAGAACCTGGTTTTGGAAGACAGAAGAATAACTATAGAACATATAGCTGAGATCTTAAAGATATCTTTTGGTAGCTTTCAATCCATTTTATTTGATTCACTGAGGTTCAAAAAAGTGCCAGCAAGATGGGTGCTACGAATGTTAACCGACGAAAACAAAAAGCGACGTTTGGAAATTAATAAGCGTAATCTCGATATGTTCCAGCGTGATTCGGATAATTTTTGCCATCGTCTTGTTATCGTGGATGAAACGTGGATTTACCATTTCCATCTTGAAACTAAGAGACAATGCATGTCATGGAAACGACCAACCTCACCATCCATTAAGAAATTTCGAGTTGCTCCTACCGCAGGCAAAATTATGGCCTCAGTGTTTTGGGATAGTGAAGGAATTCTTTTTATTAATTACTTGCCAAAAGGCTAGACGATTACTAGACGTCGTGGAAAACTTTTGTTGGGCGTGTTGTTTCTTCACGATAACGCTCCCGTTCATCGATCGGAAGTTGCTCTCAACGCAATCCGCTGTTCTGGCTTCAATCTCCTTGACCACCCACCTTATTCTCCAGACCCAGCCCCAAGTAATTTTCACTTATTCCCAAAACTAAAAAAAGAAATTTGTGGAACTTTCACATTAATGACGCGGTTATGGCTGCCGCAGAGGACTTTTTCGAGACTCAAGAAATAAAATTTCGGGAGGAATAAGGAAGTTAGAAACGCATTTATTCTAGATGCATTGCCTTGGAGGGAGACTATATAGAAAAAAAATCTAATTTAGTTTATTTCTAAGTACTTAGTTTATTTTATAATATAGTTTTATTTTCTTTCATTGTAAAACAAATATGATTGTCTAAATCTTTCCATTTTTTAAAATTGATTCCAAGAACTTTTTGATTCACCCTCGTATAAATACTTCAAAGCCGCTGTGAATCGATCATTCTGTGTTCGGAAGTCAAATAACATAGTTCTCTGAGTTCTACGTGTTTTGTTATATAAATCCCACACTAACAGTAGATAAGCACAATCGTGCTACAAAAATATTTGTGCGTTGTAGTTAATGAATCAAAGTAGCTTTATGTCTATTTCGAACAGGGCACATCGAGCAATCCAGCGTAGACTAGAGATTTACTCATTTCCTGGGCAGAAACTCGTTTAGTTGGTAGTTAAAGTGGGCGGCGGCTGGTGCACGGCGGCGCGGCCCATATCCGTCGGTGGCCGACTCGCTTCCATCTGATGATTGATCAGACGACCCTGCGGATTAACGGGAAAATTCATTACAAATTGAAAATACAGAGATTGTACCTCCAAAGAAGCTAAACTGTTTATTTTTACATTTTTTTAAATCTAAATAATAACTTCTTTCTTTTTTAGCCATGTCTATAAAATGTAATATAATTATTAAACACAAATATAACATATTAGATTACATTAAATTGTAAACTAGTACAATGAAGAAAACTTATATCGTATCTACCTATAATCCCTTAAAACTATAAGTAGAATACTGAG
Organism: Dendrolimus houi; assembly: GCA_039645545.1. NCBI lineage: Eukaryota > Metazoa > Arthropoda > Insecta > Lepidoptera > Lasiocampidae > Dendrolimus > Dendrolimus houi. Next base: position 16,697,800 of record CM077132.1, read on the forward strand.
CTTAAGTCATCGAAGTCGAGGGGTATCTAAGGTTCCCAGAAGGTTGGTTACGTTATCTCGCTGGATCATTATACTGATCCCTTGCCCGAGGTATGAACCGGCTCTCTGATCACCCGAAGAGTCAATGAGTCGTTTTGATACCTTTTGGACTATTAAATAAATTAATATACTATCTTTTTATCATCTTACAAATGAGATTATAATTATGTACAAGTAAAGGGAATTATAATTATTTATTGTTTAAACAGTAGGTACGATGTAATTAAAATTACTTCTGTGTTTTTTACAAGTCGGGCTATGAGAGAGAGAGAGAGAGAAATTTAAGAGAGCAAATTCGACGAATAAGGCCAGATTTGTGGAAAGAAAATTCTTGGATTTTGCACCACGATAATGCGCCTTCGAACAAGGCGTTTTTTCGTTCGTTCACAACAAATTGTGAACGAATTTTTGAACAACTCAATAAATACCATCGAGCAACCACTTTATTCACCAGATATGGCTCCAGCCGACTTCTTTTTTTTCCTAAACTGAAATTACCACTTCGTGGCACCCGTTTTCATTCGGTAGAAGACATAAAGGAGAATTCGCGACGAGTACTAAACTCAATTCCGGAAAAAGCGATTAAAAAATGTTTTGATGATTGGATTATTCGTTGGCGTAAGTGTATCGTTTCTGAAGGAGCATAAATAAATTTGAATGAATACCTAACATTTTGTGTATTATTGACCTTTTCCCGGTACTTTTTTGACAGAGTAGTACATCGAATTGTGCACAAAGGGCGATCCTATCGCTAAAAATCGACCTCTTCCAGGTAACCCCAGGAATAATATATTATAACACGTGTTCTAATAACATTCTACCCAATTGCATTACTGTTAAAATCGAATGTATGTAGGTAAAAGGCATGTACCGAAACATACGCCCTCTTTAACGAATTCCGTCAACACAGGATATGAAATACTCTATGCAATGGAATAAATTAAGTTAGAGAAGATTATGAAAGTACAAGAATGTAATAAATGTAACAGCAGCATGATTTCGAAAGTAAAAAAATTTACTTCTTGAACTTTTTTATTGTATTTAATTCTAGTTGAGACTTATTTGTTCTAAAAATATATTTTAAAACTTATGTAATAAACTTAACTTAATTAATAAACTTAATATTGATTAAATCTTTATATCAATACGCAAAACATGACCTGTGGCACCCTCCAGATATGTAGGATTTAGTGGCTTTTTCATAGTTCATTTTGAACCAACTTTTACTTGGACTCTGTCATTTATAGTAATCCTTTTACCTATCTTAATTTGTTGTGAAATGTTTATAAAAATGTAGCCTTGTTTCTATTTATTTTTTTATTGCAGGCAGGCTGACGGCGTACCTAATAGAAAGTGATTACCATCGCCTATAGACATTTATTCCAACACCAGAGGTGTTGCCGGCCTCAAAGAGGACTGAGACCTGGACATTAATACAAGAACACAACTCAAGGTTGTTATCCAGAGTGGCAAATGTCCTAGCACCAGGCTGTGGATTATTTTGTCGCCTCTTACGACAGGCGGCCGCGGGACTAAGTATTCTTTCTGCCGCATGGAGTAAACTTTTGAAATCGCACAGACAAACAGCTTTGGGAACTCTCGAATTTGCGGTAGCGTTCATATCATAGCACCAGCTTACACGGCCACGTTCTATCGTAATCATTTAGTTTGAGGGGAACAAAAGTTAGACATATCTTCCGACTTCGTCAAGTCGTGGTAGAAAAGGAAGATTAAGAAATTCTGGTTTAACAATGAGCAGAATGACATGCATTCCACTAATTGCATAAGAACGGATGCTGAAGACTACGAGGAGCGAAGAAGTAAAAGTAGGTACGGACACTCCAAGCGTAACTAGGAATTGACGCTGGGATGACGATGATTTCAATTCTAATATTTTTCTTCCATGCCAATAAAATTAACTAAAAATCTCTATAAAAACATGGACTTCTTTTTAAAAACTAAAACTTTTAGAAAGAGCGAAGATTTCCAAACTTTAAGATAAGTTATGAACAATATTTAAAAGGCGTGAAGAGTTCAAGTTTTTCACTCTCGCCGTCGCTAGAACTTGGTTGCATTTTTAGCACCCCTCTAACCCCCCAACTTTCACTTCCATCTCGGAGATAAACCATTTGATAGCGCTTCCAGTAATTTTAAAATGTTTGACTTGGAACTTCCGAGAATTTTTTGACAGAAATATATTCTTTGTTTTCGTTGAATCAGTGGTTTGGGACTAATATTTAGTCCCAAACCACTGATAGTTTTCCTTCTTTTTGTCTATAGTTTTACTTTTAGTTAGTAGTATTTTTTTTAAGTTACTTTAGGTTTGTAAGCAGTTTTGTAGGTGCCAACATAACAACAACTACATTGTTGGATTGGCTAAAGAATGAAGAAAATTGGGACCATGTCAATCATCAACAGCATGATGACTGAAATTATATCCAAAAAAGCTCGTAATGAAATAGAAAGATAAAACCTCTCTTCCCCGCTGCAGTGAAGTAACGCCTAACGGTATACTACTGCAGTGCGATATTAATTAAAAAAAAAGTTTTCGAGTGCTTAAAGTTAATTTTTTATTCGAACTATCTCACTTACAATGTCGGCTATTGTTCCTGCACGTTTCTTAAATCCGCATATAGAGCACATATTTTTACTACATTTCATTTACGTAAACCCAAAGACTATGACATAATTATTAAGGCAGTCTGACAAACCGATGGAAACGACGATTTTGTAAGAGTATATCCATTTTTGCCAAAATAGTTACGGAATCCTAAAAAGGAGGAAGATAAAAAAATATTATCCATTTCTTCTTCTTTTTCTCCAGCCAATTTCAGTCCACTGCTGGACATAGGCCTCCCCAAGTACGCGCCACATATCCCGGTCTCCCGTCTTCCTCATCCAGCCCCTGCCGGCGATCTTACGCAGGTCGTCAGTCCACCGGGCTGGCGGGCGTCCTACACTACGTTTGCCGAGACGTGGTCTCCAATCCAGGACTCGTTTGCTCCATCGGCCGTCGGTCCTGCGACAGACGTGACCGGCCCACTGTCACTTCAATTTGCTAATTTTGCGAGCTAAGTCGGTTACCTTCGTTCTCATACGGATGTCCTCATTTCTGATTTTATCCATAAGAGAAACACCTAACATAGCTCGCTCCATAGCCCGTTGAGCGACTTTGAATTTGTGGACCAGTCCCACTGTCAGGGTCCATGTCTCGGCACCGTATGTCATGATGGGTAGGACGCACTGCTCGATGATCGAGGACTTTCGTCTTCAAGCATTGCGGAATGGTCGACAAGAAAACCTCTCGAAGCTTACCGAATGCTGCCCAGCCTAACTGAATCCTCCTATTGGCTTTCTTCTCGAAGCCGTGTCTGTCTACCTGGATCTTTTGACCAAGATAGACATATTCCTGCACAACCTCAAGTGGGAACCATCGACGTCTACCGTCCTCGGCATGACATGTTCGTTGAACATGACTTTCGTCTTGTCCAAATTCATGCTGAGACCGACCCGTCGGGAGGATTAATTCAGGCTGTTCAGTATGTCGGCAAGTTCCTCCAACGTCTCTGCGAAAACGACAATATCGTCAGCGAAACGGAGGTGGGAGATGCGTTCGCCGTTGATATTGACGCCCCCCGTTCATTCCACTCCAGAGTTTTGAAGACATCCTCCATCGCATTGGTGAACAGTTTCGGAGATATGACGTCACCCTGTCACACCCCGCGACGTAGAGGTATATAGGCTTCGCCCTCCGGTCCTGTATCTAAACGGTCATAGTTGCGGCGTCATACAGACATCTCAACACCTCAATGTATCGCCAATCTATGCGGTATCTCTGCAGAGACTCCAGAACAGCCCAAGTTCCGATAGAATCGAAGGCTTTCTCATAGTCCACAAATGCCATATACAGCGGCTGATTATCCGTTTAATTTGCCAAATTACAACTTCCTTGATCACTAGCGCCACTAGTGTGAGATTGCATGTTTAAATAAGAGTTTATTGCTATCCACCGATAGATGTCACTTAAAATATTCTAACTGGAAATTTGTACAGTTAATATTCTTATAAGCAGTAATTTTACTACTTTATTTTATATTATTATTATATTTTATATTTATTTACTACTTTATGGTTTTTTCTAGTTTATATAATACAATTATATACAGATTGAAAGTATACCTAAGTCACTTAACTTTGAGGTGTCCCCAACTAAAAGAATAAGTAAGTATTATTACCTAATAATTTTATTGGATATTTTTTCTTAATAGAAATATTTATTATCAAACCACTAGCATATCGGGTTATGTACTGTTTATATAACGCGATTTAAAACTGTCTTTCGAATGGATAAAAATAACCTTTATATATTAATGTAGACAAAGTTACCCTTTACATAAGAAAACCTTCAGTCTATAGTCTTACAAAAGGTTGTATCATGTACGTATAATTTGTTTGCAAATGCCACAAATAATGCGACAGTCGGCGAAATATCTATTTCGGACCGGGCTGGACCCGCGTCACGCTGTCACGGACGCCCCGAAGGCCCGGTGCACGCTGCCGTCCAATTTATAAGAGTTTGGAAATACTTTGGACATAAATAAAATACTTGTTTGTCCGAGTTGCAATTTCAGGTCGCATGTTTATGGGCAAAATTGCCGATTTATATTTTACAATTAAGTAGACAGACATACTCTTTAATGCCAGCCGTGATTAGAAGACTGGTTCATATTTCGTCCGACGAATAAGCATCGCCATACAGCGCAGCAATGCAGCCAGCATTCTGGGCACGTTCTCATCTCTAGTCAGTTACCTAGTTTATGTTTAGTTTTTAATTATTTTTAAGTCAGTTTTAGTTTCCTACTACTATTTAGTTCCAAGAGTCGCTTTGTGCAAAATATTATTCATTAGACAGTTAGCAGCTAAACAAATTATTGGAGGTGTAATATGGCGGTGAAGTGCGGGGAGACCCCGATTTTGAGATTCGGGGCCTGCTCGTTTGGCGTACCAGTCATAGATATAAGATAATAGTATATATAAAAGTACCAGTCGCAAATGGCCACCGTAGCGTTCGTACACGTGCCTTTCTTCGAGCGTAGATAACTGGTGTTGAAATACGGCTAAAAGAATAAGACATATCGGCGGTTCTAAGATCTCTGCCAAATATTGACCAACTACTTTTATACTAATTCTCCACATCAAATCAGATTCTCACACGATATAAGTCTATTTTTATTGCTTGAAGCTGGCAAACAGGCAGACGACTCACCTGATAGAAAGTGGTTACTCTAGTCTATGAACCTTTGCAACACTAGAGGTCGACATGTTGCTAGCCTTTAGGATGGGATAGGACATGAGTTAGGGAGGACATTCTACATATCGATAGCTTTATATGTGAAACCAAAATAACCGCTGTGTGCCGCTCCCGCCCCGATATCGAGCGAATTAAGAAACGCTCATAGAAATACAGGCGCTCCGTAAGTGTTCGGTCCTACCGAGTATTCCGATTCCGCACCGCTGTGCACCGACAAATGAGAAAGAGGTGTAAATTCTAATAAGAATTTATGTTCATTTAATGTCATGTCTATTTCAAATAGGACTGTATGCTTGACACGACACATCCATAAAACGTAATTTGTAGCGTCATCGTACACTAACCGTGCAGGGACGGAGAAAGAGTACAATTTCCTGCGGCCGGGTGGCCTGTCGTAATAGGCGACATAACAACCCACCGCCATGTGCTAGGTTATTTGCCCCTCTGGATGGCCACCATAACAACCTACAGGTGTGTTCCGGCATTAGTTGCCACGTTCCAGTCTCCTTTTACAAATCGGCATATTGTTAGCAACTTTAGTGCTACAAATGTCCATAGGCGATGGTAACCGCTTTTCATCTGGTGGGCAGTCTGCCTGTCTGCTGAACTCAAGCAATAAAAAAAACGTTCCTACGAAATATATATTAATTTTAATTATATAAACATACATTTAATCCTGTTGCTAATTAATATTAATCTTATACTTACAATCCCAATGTTTGTTTTTCTATTTATGTAATTTCTCCCATATGTCTTATTTGATACAGATTTTAACAACGAACTTTTAAGGGAAAACTAAAAAAGGAAGAATTATAAATGTATAATGTAAGTAGTTATCCTATCGCTATTATCCTATCCCTTAGGCGGAATAACCCCTACAGCCAAGTTAACGTGTACACGGGGGTATTTCTTCAAGCAACCGCCGTGTGTAAACAGTGTCGCTGTCATGTTTGGAAAAAACCAACGCACAAACCCAAAGCAATTTCAAGTTTCATGTGAATGTAATTTTGTTGAACGGCTCAGTGGTAAGGGCGGAGGAGGTTAGTGGATGTGCAAACTTTTGAAACATTGTGAAGGTGTAATAGCAAGGAGATTGTGAAAGCATTTATTTTATTATTAAACTATATTTTATATCTCAGAATAAGGTCTAAAGTAATATCTGACGCCCACATGATAAAGGAGATAGATGCCTTATCCAACAGGAATGTTAGGACGTTGTTATAAAAACCGCGATCTACCCAAAACTTTGACAAGATTAAGTAGATAGAACGATTCCAAAATTGCATATTTTATGCATCTTTAATAGATTCAAGCTATTATATCCACAATATTTTAACATTTTCAACATGCGGTGTCTGTACATTGAGCTATTAAAAAAAAACTGGAATAGACTCTATAAACGATGGATTTGACAATGGCATGGCATGGCAATTTTTTTTAGATTTCTTGTCTGTTTGTTCGGGATTCACGTAAAAACTACTAGGCCGATTTCAATGCGGTTTTCGCTAGTCGACAGCAAATTTCTGGAATTAAAATCTGTGCTACTATCCCGGGAATCCCGTTGGAATTTTTCTGGGAACTATTTAAAGGGATCAGATTGAAAAAAAAATCGTTTTTAAATTCGATTTTTTGACTGACCGATAGCAACTTTTATGAAATAAAATGTGTGATACTTTTTATCGCGGGAATTTTCCCGGTAGCGCTTCGAAGTTATTCGGGTGCATAAAGATTAGCTTATTCCAACACAGTTTGCACTAAAACGTAAGCTTACATAATTTGTTAAATGCTGCGGTTCTTTGGCCCCGGAAATCTCGCGGGAATTTCAAGTCGAGCGTAGACAACGTCGCGGGCATATATTAGTAGCTATATATAATTTATCTTAAGTATCTATTATCTACCATATTTTTGTACAACATGTTTCAAAAACTGCCAATACAGACGTGTACCGTTTGAAAGAATACTCTGTAAAACACAGCACATTCCTGAGCTATAAGCTACAAACGTTGTACAACTGGAACTTCGCAGTAAACTTACAAAGTTGCATTGGTTCTATACTGCTTGAATAAATTACTATATTGTATTGTGAATTTTCTAATAGGAAAACATCTTATATAGATTTAATACTAACAGGATAAAAAAATATAAAAATCTACCAATTTGTTTTCTTAACTAATATCTATAAATTATGAGATGACCATGATTTTAGGCATTGACCATCACGTTTCATTATACAGTGAATAATATGAAAAATATGTTGGAATAATATATAATTTGTTATTGCCTAACTAGGTGTAGTTCATAATATTGCAAAAAAAATAAAAATTTAACAATTAAGATATTAAAACTAAAGTGTTTCCATGAGAGGAATTGATTGTTTCCCGTCATTACAATCCTCTTTACAATAATTTAAATATTATTTTATATCATTGTTACGACGGCCTCCTTTACATTATTATTTGTAATGTTTTTAAATTAAGACACTTTCGATTGCTAACTTACATACTTACTCCATTAAAGTGCATTTCGCAAAATCAGGTATTTTGATTTCTAGTATTCGTTTACACCTATAGAACTACAGTCCGCTAGCCTTTTTCAATCATGATTTTAAAAAATATTACTTGAAAATATTCTTCTATTCTTTTTATTTTCAATTATCAAGCAACACCTTTTACCAACTTTGGAATATTTAATTAAATATATAACTACGTAATAACAATGTAAACTTAAATAGAAATCAAAACTACTTGCACAATGGCACTACACTAGCCATGGGTCGATCCTACCTTCCCCCCGATCTTTTGGGTCTCACTGCCCACAATGAATAGTACAATTCTAAATTCAACTTTATTGCAAGAATTAAAAGGTTGAAAGTACCGTGATCACGGAAGGCAGTTATAATGTTTTTTGTTGCCCAAGGTTGTTTAGAGGGTGAACTGCCCACAGCTAGGGAGAACTGCCCGCAAAGGGTCGGCCGGTAATGCCTCGTTTGAACGCGCTCTTTAGTTTGTAAGCAAGCTAAATTTGGATTTCTTTTAATAGGTACTATTTTATTGTCTAATAAAATAAATATTCTTATGTAGTTTTGTACATGCTCCCCTATGTGTTTTCATATAAGTTTAAGAATATATTGTATTTGAAATTTATATTTTAATTCGGTTACAAATTGTTTCAATCTATTAAAGGATAGTTTGTTTGTTTGGAAAATATCTCTTTATGATATTAAGCTGCTTATGATTGTTTCTATAAATTAGAAAGATTTTTTTAAAACTTTAATTGCTGTTTGTATTGTTTAAATAGAAACATGGATATTAGTATCTTATTTACAATAAACTGACACATCGTGTCACATCTAATGAGTCAAGAGATCAATAAATAACATAATGCATATCAACTGAATATTAAATTACAAACTAGTAGATACAATGAAGGAAACTTAACTTATGTTGTATTCACCTGTAATCTCTTAAGACTGTAAGTATAAGACTGAGTTTAGGTAAATAAATAACATTTAATAGTTATCTCTAATAGAATTCCGATACTTGTTGTTGTTGTTTGTATATCAGTTTACTAATAATACATTAATTAGTTAAGAAATATATCTATTTATTTGCCAAGGATTTACTAAGACAGCTTATTACACTACCTACATTAATTTATGAATCTATTACAGGGTGGGCGTGGCTAAACTGTAGTTTGTACAGCTGAATGTGTACATTCAGCCTCTTCTTTTAATATTACACCACCTTTATTTAGATAAAGGGTCTCTAAATCAGCATAGTGCAATAACTGCTTCTTTACTGATACCGCGTTTCTTAATATCCTTCTTTTACCTTACGATTGTTAGAAAGTTTATGTTGTAATACTTGTCCATACAAACAATATAAATGTTACTAGACTAAACTCCATAATTTATATCAAAATTTATCCATATATATATATAAAAATGCATTGACTTTTGTTCGGCTCACAAAAACTTGAGAATGGCTATATCGATTTTGATGATTTTTTTGTGTTTTAGAGAGGCTCCCCGAATGGTATAGATTCACAATTGGAACCAGTAGGTGGTGCTGGGATCAGGTTCTAGATTTTTAATTTTTCAGGGCAGGACAACGTCTGCCGGAACCTCTAGTTACCAATAAACGGGTAGTAAGACAGTATTCCGGAATGAGTAATTAAGCAAGATAGAAGATTAAGCAAGTAGACTTGCTAGTCAAAACTACCCTCGAAGGGTATATCCGTTGTGCATACATTAGGCACAGATATCGCAAAGCTTTTCGGTAGGATTAAATTAGTTAACTTATTTGCTTAGTTGTTTTGCTCAGAACAGAAACTGTCTGATAATCAAAATTGTATTTGCATTTTAGGTCAAACGACTTGGACGATTATGATTTAAGTTATTAATTTATTCGCCGGGATCTTTATTGACCTTTAGACGAAGTTCTTCGGGATAATAAATATTAATGATATTATGTTGGATGGGTAATTAAAAGTGTATTAATTTATATTTACATTTGGTTAAAATAATTATTTTATAGCGACCGCTATGTGCTGTGCTTGTTTTTTTCTAGAATGTGATTATATTTTAAACAATTTCAAATATTACCTCAGGAATTTACATAATGACAATATATGTACTGGTCTGTATAAAGTTACATTCTTTGTAATTAATTATATTGTGCATTTTTTGTTAACAATGTATCTTCCAAAGAATGTAGTACAGACACTGTTTTACTAGTAATAATGTCTTTAAAATATTATTTAGACGATATTACTTGTATATGACGAAGACTCTACTATATTATAATTAATTCAGAAAAAAAAATTGTTCATTAACACATTTTCATTTTCCGTATTAAAGTATTATTATCGGTTTTATTGTCGTGGAACATAATATACATGTATATAAGTATATAGTTGATACAAAGAATACTTATACTAGAATCAAATTAGTTGTAAGTCATAGAAACATTCATTACCGTCGATTCAAGACACACAAACCGCGCTCTAATCATATAATGCTGTTTACTGTATTATAGGCCACGTGAGCCAAATCCTATAGCTCATTTAATGCAATAACAGCAATAGTGCGTGTCCGTCCCTTATATTTTAATAAAAACAACATGTTTTGTGAGGAAATGAAAAAGGCTCCTTGTGCCGCCGGCCCGCCTGGACCATATCGCACCGGTTCGGTAAATAATGGACCAGGGTTGGCAATTACAGAAATCTACGCCTTTATTATCACCCTCGAACAGCAACTAAAATGTACCTCAATGGCACGTTTCTGCAAATGAATACCAAATACTAGATGGAAACGTTGGAGTTATTTGAGAAAAAAGCCACAAGTCTGGTCAACGACCGTCTTTTTAACGCTCAACCGAAGCCCTAGAGTCAATTGAGAGAAGAGCTAAGAGGTTGATTGGTAGCGACCAGCTTTTCAATACAATGCTTCGACGAAGCCTAGAGCATCGATGCCGGGTTGCTAGTCTATCGATATTTTATAGGATTAATTTCGGGGAGTGTGCGGTTGAACTGTTTGATTTGAGTTCCTGTGCACCATTCCATCTTCGGGCGACAAGGCGTTCTGATCTACGCCATCGTTTCACAGTGGAAACGCCACCAGTTCAAACAAAACGTTTCGCCTCCACGTTCCTTCTACGTACGGCGGAATTGTGGAATGCTCTACCAGAGTCCATGTTTCCCGTAAAGTACAATCCGGGTATCTTTAAGTCTCATGTGAATAGGTACTATTTGGGTAAGTGTGCTCCAACTTCGACCGCATCATCGTCGTGATCGTGGTCAAACGCGAACCTATTTATCATAAAATAAAAGAGTCTGGAGCATCATCGTCATCATCATGGAGCAGACTCTGTCAGTTTTGTATCGAATACACTTCAGAGAGGTTCTGCACCCTTCCCTTACGCACGAGCTGATTTTTTCATCTCCGTTTTATCATAGGACTACCACACGCACCAATTTGCGCCACCATTACATGGCGGAAATACCACAATTCAGGACGAAGCGCTACGCTTCAACTTTTCTGCTCACTGCCGAAGAATAGAATAATTTGCAGGAATCTGTTTTTCCTGACATATATGTATAACCTTTTGTTTTTCTTCTTTTGCCCGGGCAAACGAGATTGCTCGAGTCAACTACCATTTGTATTTATACTTCTTTAAAAAACTATTTTTTTTTACTTAATGGACTATTCTACTTGTTATGTTGTTTTTGGGTAAATAAATAATCGCATGGGAGGGATGTGTTTAGGTAAAGGTGAAGTAGATGGATGAGGGTGGATGGCAAGAAGGATGAATGAATGGTTATGGTTGGGTAGGTGGGTAGGGTATTGGGTAGGATTGGTAGGATGCCGTTTATTTATCTTATGTATAACCTTGATATGTTCAAGTCACAAGCGAGTAGGTATCTTTTAGGTAAAAGTGTTCCATCCGAAACTGTGTCAACATGTAATATCAGGTGAGACAGTTGTCAAACTTGTACCTATACAAACGTAAATAAAGAACGTTGGTTGGAACCCTGACTGAGAACTGGAACTGCTTAAACAGATTTGTAGTATAGCGTGTCTACTGTAACAATAACTACTTGTTGATGATAAAATCATTGCGAGATAACCAGCCAATTGAGATTAATCAGTTTGGATATCTGCCTATGTAGCTTAGAGAAGTTGAAGGGTATCTATCACAACATTGATGATTTATTTTAGTAATTTATCAAATAATTTCTGAAAATATGAGAAATTAGAATAGAATAGAATAAATATATTTTATTGTGCAAAAATGCTACACAAAATCAAGAACATTAATATACAAGTACAATCGGTGGTATTTATGCCCACGGCGTTTTCTTCCAGACAATCTTTGAATGGCGTATAAAAAGGACAACAAAAGTCGGTAGTTGCTAAACCAGCACTCGTACAATAATTTAGTTTAATATTTAATATATAGTAATATATAAGATAATTTTATAAATATAAACAATAATACATAATTATGAAATTTATTAATTATATGCCAAATTATTAATAATATTAGAAATTAAATATACGCCTAAAAAAATGACATTTTTTTGTCCACATGTCCAATCTTTAAAACTTTAAACACTGTCAAGGAAATTTGAATAACAAAGATATAAGTGAGATGGATCCTTATTTTCTTCTTGTATTTCCATTGTCGCAGCCCTGATACCGTTATAGGTGGTCGGAGTAAGACGTCCTCACTTTTTATTACAATTTGAGGGGCAGGGGTCGCATAATGTACCAATATTTGTTTCTACTGTTGTTCTCTGCTCAAACTACTTTAACGGTATGTTATGAGAAACAACGATTGAAAGCCCAAAGTTGTGTACAAACTTAAAGATAACAACGAAGAGAAAATATTTGTATCCTAAAGTTTGCTTAATAACTTTTATCGGAATATATTATTACTTATTATTATATTATATTATTATATATGCATGAATAAACACGCGCATTAATGAAAACTCAATATTATAGATGCGAAAGTAACTTTGTTTCGTAAGAAACAAGTTACTTTGGTTTAGCGTTGAGACATTACTGTCTCAACGCTAAACCTTTGAAGCGATCGTAACGAAATTTGGTGCAAATAGTCTTTAGAGACTACAGTATACACGGCATTACCTACGGCACTACGACCAAGGCTGTGTATGAAGTATATACTGGTATACTTTAGGAAAATCTCTAGTAGAACATGATGGTTTTCCCCGAAAACTACTCGTAGAGACAAATATTTAAAATCTCGACTATGTAGGAAACGCGTCGGTGTTAATGTTACAGATGTCCATCGGTGATGGTAACTAATTAACTACAGGTGGTGTTGGTTCTACGTCATACAGGTATGATATACGTACGCTCTCTACAAACAAATTTACAGCGTAAAAGTTCATTTATGAAATTTACTCTGCCAAGAATCGAGCCTGGGACCACTACGTTCAAGTAAACTAGACCATAGTCTCATTGTTTGCAACTAAATGCAATACAAATCAGGCAAAGTTTTATTTCAAAGGATGATAATATAAAAAAACTGCCTTGAAATAAGCTAACAGCGTATCTAATAAGTCGTGGTAGCTCACTGGCATCACTCAATCACTTAACACCTGAGCATTATTCAAAGGACGTGTTAGAATCCTGATGGAGAAACAAACACCACTTAGGTAGTGTTTTTTACCCATTGATGATGAAGGAAAACATGAAATCTTCACAAGTAACTAATCTGTAAAATCCGCCAATCGAAGTTGGAAAAGCATGATAATATACCTTCTGTCCGTTTCCCTAGTATTGGAGAGCCCATTAATAGGGAGTTCTTGTATTATGTATTTAATAGGTGTGTCTTTAATTTTCAGAACATTGAAGTTTCCAACAAATTTGCCTTCCCTTTGTTCTAAGCCCGTTATCCATAAAATTCAAAAGTGTACAATATTGTTGGAACAGCAGAGGACAGCGGTAGCATCGGGCAGTACAATTTACAAGCAGCCCGGTGCCGAGGAAAGGGTGTGCTGTTATTGTATTGGAAGGTAGCCCAGCCTTAACGGGATTTGTAGACGTAAGAAGTTTTGGAGCTGACTAACGGATAAACTTTAAACATGACACGTTCTACCATATTTAGAGTTTATTCGTATCTGAGCGCCTCAAGCGACTACTTTAGCAGATTTGTATGACGAACAAGACAAATTCTTTCTTATTTAATTTGATTTTGAATAAAATTAAATAAGAAAGAATCAGGGAATACTCACTATCGTATCGCTCTAGTTTCATCTGATATCGCGCCGGTACTAGTTCGTCGAATATAATATACATATATATATATATATATATATATATTTGGAGTACTATACCTAGCGTAATGTTTGACGGGACAATCATTCCTTTTAGTGATAAGGTAAAAAACCTTTGTGTTATATTTGACAGTGAGCTGTGTTGGCGACCTCATATCACCGAATTAAGCCGGCGGCTATATCTCTCATCTAGATCCCTTAGAAGGTTGAGGAACTTCTTGCCCACTATCACCAAAATTAAGGTAGCAGAGTCCTTATTACTTCCTATCCTTGATTATGCTGACGCCAGCTATCTAAATTTAACCCAAGAACAACTTAATAAACTTGAGCGCCTCCAAAATTTTTGCATAAGGTTGGCCTACGCAAGTATGACCATGTCTCTGAATTCCGAAAAAAACTCGAGTGGTTGCCAATTCGATTTCGCCGGAACACTCACATCCTTTCTTTTCTCTATAGTATTTTATTTGTCCCAAGTACTCCTAATTACCTTAAACAACGTTTTGAATTTCTTTCGCGCTCTCATAATTTACGCCCTTCTACTAAACTTAAATTGAACACTCCTGCGCAGAACTCAACTTTTTACAACAATTCTTTTACTGTTAAGGCTATACAGCTTTGGAATAAGCTTCCTGTTACTATCAGACAAGCAAAATCGCTAGCGATATTTAAAACCATGATCAAAAAATACTGCCTGTCGTTGGAATATGATACTTAAATTCATTTATAAATATTTATATATTCTGTAGATATGTATTTGTATGGTATGTATATTAAGTATATATCTATGTAATATATAAAATATCTACATATATATATATATATATATATATATATATATATATCATTTATGTATTTATTATTAAAATGTAAGTAGTTCGTACTATATGTATGTATATACCACCATCGCCATTATCATCTCAATTCATTCCTGGGGTTGTCTGGAAGAGATCGCTTTTTAGCGATAAGACCGCCCTTTGTACACAACTAGATATAATTTTAGTCTTTAAGTTCATTTTATTTCATGTATAGTATGTATGTATAATAGTTTATTTATATTATAACTTATATCAATATCTTATAAAAGTATATTCTGATACTCAAAAGACAAAATTGATACACTTACTGTTACATGTTGCTGTGGATAATAATCCCGAAAAAAATATAAAACCACGCTGTTTAATTAATCAACTGGTTTCATTACCTAATGACCTGAAACATATCAGTAAAATTATGTATTATAATGCCGTGGCCGTATACAGATACTTTGATTTAACAAAATTAATAAAAAGTTCAAGCAACCAACCAAACCAAATCTCTGTTACTGCAAGGTTGGAATTTCTCCACATTTTTCCATACCATTTTATATTTCTACTTTTTCAGATTAAATAGATTCTACAACTATTGGAAGTTATTGTTAACATCGTTGTATCTTAAAATTAAAAACGAAAACTGTTCCTTCTATCAAATTATGAACTCTATGAGGTCACATTTGCAAATACAGCCCAGTGTCATAGTGTTTGTGCGTAGTTACTGCCGTCCCTTACCCACACAAGGACAAAAGGGACAAAGGTCACCGGCCAGAGCCTTCTTATATTTGTTTAAGACGTGTATTGTACCCAAAACCCTTATTTAGGATACATTTGTATTGTATTATACCTGCCCCATATTACACGGGTCTGGTCTACGTGATGTTTTTTGTAAGGCAACTACGTTTTTCTTATTTGGATTAAGATATTCCGCTTTATTGTTGTCCAAAACGTGTTCAAATTTGCATCCGCTATTGCACAATATGTCAAAAGTTTGGAATTTTAGATAGATAGAATTTTAATATTGGCAAAAAAAAAAAATCTACCATACAAATACATATATTCCACCAAACTTTTTGAAGTAATTTATATAAAAAAACCGACTTCAAAAACTAAAAAGTATAAAAAAACTTAATGAAGGTTTTTGACTAAGAATGTTTAGTTTATTAAGAGACAAAATAATATAAAATTTTCTACATCTTGAAGTCGGTGCCGAGCAAACCATAAAAATTACCATATACACTGTTATAACAACAAAATGTTGCAAAATATTGTAATATTTATGATAAAGGTTTTTTTATAAAGTTTATTTACATTTGACTAAAGTACGTAGGTGCCATTTTGTTGGATAACTTTTTGCCATCTTGTAGGTAGGGACGTGATCCCATTGCTATAAAAAATTTGGGGCTTCTGATCAAAAAACTGCGACAAGTGGTTTTGGCAGTCCTCTCGTGATGTTAACCTGACACTGCCTAGCGAATTCTACAGAGACCGAAACAGGTGAAAATCTGAAAGTGCACGGTCAGGACTATACAGCGGATACATTAACACCTCCCAGCCAAACTCTCGTAATTTTTGCTGAGTGGCTAAAGATGTGTGAGGTCTAGCGTTATCGTGGTGAAAAACCACACCCCTTCTGTTGATTAATTCCGGCCGCTTTCTCTCAACTTTTTGCTTTAATCTCATCAGTTGTTTGCAGTACAGTTCAGAATCGATGGTCCTGCCTGGCGGTAACAGCTCATAATGAATAATTCCCATCCAATTCCACCATACACACAGCATCACCTTGTTGCGAGTTAACCCGGGTTTCGCCACAATCTGTGAAGCCTGACCGGCCTTTGACCACGATCTTTTTCGCACGTTCTTGTCGTACGTGATCCACTTTTCATCACCAGTTATCAGCTTCTTCAAACATGGTTCGGTTTCATTACGTCGTAATAAAGAATCACAAATGAGTACACGGTTCATTAGGTTTTCAGTGAGCTCATGAGGCACCCAAATATCGAGCTTTTTTGTGTTCCCAGCTTCTTTCAAATGCGCTAAAACCGTTTTGTGGTCAATTTCCAGTTCTCCAGCTACATCGTAACTACTAACAAGCCGATCTTACTCCACTTTTTCAAAAATGGCATCAATTTTGTTCATAACAGGGCGACCAGAGCGACGTGCATCTTTGATATCAACATTTCCGGATTGAAAACGCTTAAACCAAATTTGCGCTACTCTCACAGATACTGCATTAGGTTTATAAACATCACATTTTTTTTTCACGGCTTGTGTTGCATTTTTACCTTTTTTGTAGTAAAATTTTAAAATGTATCGAATTTCTTCATTATATTCACTCATTTTAACAATAAGAAAAACAAATGAAAATCACACATTTTCCTAATTTGAATTTGGAATTGTCTTCTTTAAAATTAAAACTTTTTAATGATACCAAAACCAACCAGATACAAATGGTATAGCCAAAGAGATCTTATTACAAGTTCATACATACTATATGCGAAAAGACTTTTTCCCCAACCTATTATATATAGCCTATAGCCTTCCTGAAAGAATTTTTCAAATCAGCCCAATAGTTTCTGAGATTAGCGCGTTCAATCAAATAAACAAACAAACTTTTCAGCTTTATATATTAAGTATAAGATTTTTTTGTAATATCTTGAATAATTCACAAAAAACTACATCATGCTCAAAGGCATTGAGTCAGTGTTCTTAATTACATTTAAAAACCGTTAGTGGTGAAGATCGATTCCTGAATTTGTTCACTTTTGAAAAAGTTATATCGTAAAATTGTAAATTTGTTTGTAAATCAGTTCCAAACAAACACCTACGGAACGAATTAAATGAAACCCAAAACAGATTGAAGCCTAATGAGGTAAAAGTGCTCGATCGCTGTCGAGTCCCTAACACGTCGGGTAAATACTGGTTCGATCTAATAGGCCCTCCAGAGGCTCTCAAACGTTCAATCAAAATGATAGGTAATTCAGTTACCCAACCGCTGGACGAATACTGTTCTATCGGATACAATCTTGCACGAAAGTTACTTAACAGAATTAGAAATGTAGGTAAATCTGTAGCATCCCTTTTATTATTATAAACAATAAAGTTTGTAAGAGTGAATAGATTTCGACGCAAAAAACTACTGAAAGAATTTTAATAAAATTTTATAGCACTATAGTCTCCGTCATGTAAAATTAAATAACGGACACCTTTTGCAAAATCTACTTTATTGCATTATCTTAAAACTAAAATTTTTACCTATCTTATGATCAATTTCTCTCTCTTTTTTCTTTCACCATATCCCAATTATTTGGGGTCGGCAAAATATGTCTTTTCCTTCGACACTCCTCTACTCTGACATACATCTTCTGTCACACCACATATCATCATATCATCCTTCACACAATCCATCCATCTTTTTTTTGGTCTACCTTTACATTTTTACCCATCTATCTTGATGTTTAACATTCTTTTTGTCACATGACTTTCATCCCTCCTCATTACATGCATATATACATACATATATATATATATATATATATATATATATATATATATATATATATATATATATATATATGTATATATATATATATATCTTGTGATCAATTTAACGTTTACAAATTGGTTATTAATAGACAAAGTCAATAAAAAAAATTATTGAAAAAATGAATAATCGGAGATTGCTTATGCAAGGGAACATTAATAATAAAATAAATATAATTAATTTATTATAACTTTAAAGAAGTCTAATATCCGTACTGTTTTGTACGTGATAGGCGCCTCAAAGATATCTATAACTAATGCGTACCAATAAACGAATCCGCGTGTAAAATTCAATTTGAACGTAGATTCATAAATAATATGGCATCAAAGAAAAAATGTTTAGATTTTTTTAAACATTTGTGGCGACTTATAAATACTTTCTTGTTTGACCATTAATTCTGTCTACATTATTTGCTGTTTCATTGATGCCCGGTTTCTGAGGCTACCAGTTATGAGTTCAATAACAATTGATTCCATAAAGTTATGTAATAGATAAACTTATATTAACTGTTAACCTACAACTAGTACCAAAACTCTCCACTAGATGGATCTATTTAAGAAGGAATATGTAATATTTATTTACATCAAACAAAAACGTCAACAACAAAACGTCAAATAAAATATGTGAAATAGATAAACGCCTAATATGGGTCAGTTAAGTTGAACCTAGTTTATCTCTCGTACCATGGTTTATTCAGAAATGCAATTTTATAAGTTATTCAACCGATAGCGCTAACGAACAGATAAACTACAGTTAAACGTACCTCAGAAACCGGGCATGAGTCAATCATTAGACTCAATTATGGTTGCCGAGCTATGTAATTGATACTGATTAAATTCTCACTGTGTTTTAATAAAATCCTACATTAAGTAAAGTTTTTTAACGTTTTCGTGTCCGACAGTACACACAGCACACTCGGCCACTACACGTATACCCGTATTCCCTAATCAATCCTGTATCGTACCGTATCTCCGCAGTTTTGCTCCCGTCGGATGACCCGTCTAACTCGTTTAACTAACAAAATTGTTTACACAGTTTTGCATGTACTAGTGAGTATATAATCTATTATACATAACATCCTAAGCATGGAAAGTACAACAATACTCTTATTTTAAGACTACACGTTTGATTTAGTATATGACTAACGTCCCGCCCACGACCACAGCGCTATGAGCGACAGATGAGCACAACGCGAGGAGTGGTAAAAATAAAAGTAATGAATATATAAAGTATACGACGAGTCGCCGCACTCAGCGGTACGCAAAGCAGTCAAACACATCGCAAAGTCAAAACACGTGATCGGCCGTAGGGCTTTTCAAAATGTTTCGATCATTTTCCTTCAGGTTCAATGAAAATTATATTATATGTGGGGCTTAAAAAAATAAACAATATTTATTTTTATTTTCGATCTATTTATTATAGTACATTTTAAAATAAATAATTCCAATTGTTACTGCGGAATTCATATTACAGTGCATTAAAAACAATGTTATTTAAGTAAATTGTAAAAAAAATATTTATTTTTTTGTAAATGAGTAAATATTTATGCCTGTATATTAATGTAGATTAAACGACTTGAATCCTATAACTAGGGACGCTATGAAAAAATAAGTAAGTTTTAAATGATACTTTAATTTAGGTCTTACATAAAAAATGTAAGACCTGCTTAACGTTTCTATCACAATAAAGATTGATTTGATTTGTCAAATAAGCTCCAAATTCAAAGCTCTAATGCTGACAAAACAAAGGAGTCATTATAAGCAAAATCAGTACTATTGACTTATGTCGCTTACAATTGTATAGAGTTCATGTCTAATTTTAATCAGTAGTAAGTCAAATTAATTGTTAGTAAGATACGGAAACACGGCATTAGAGATTTAGGCTCATCCCAAGATACTGCTATTAATTTGCGTTTAAAATTCAAACTAAGCTATAAATAGAATGTGTAGTGAAACTCAGCGTAAGCAATTAATACCGGGAAGGTAATCTATCGAAAGCGTCCCGACTTTGACCCAAGGGATGACCCTTGCCTAACGAACTGTGTGCTCCGTATTTATATGTTGTACCTTTAAAGGTAAAAGGGAAGGATAATCCTAGGAGTATAGTAAAATGCAGGGTAACATGGCCCGTAGAGGCCATGGCTTAGCAAAGTAAAGGTCGAATACTAAAGCGCTATTCAAAATCTAATCATGGCACTTAGAAAGTTTAATATCAACTTAAACATAGCATCGATCAAGTACCTTCGTGTAACGCACAAATCGTCGTTTCTTTTTATCATGGAATAAATAGGTTCGCGTTTGGTAGCTATCTCGCCTGATATTAAGCGACTATGCGATCTAAGATGGAGCATGCTTGCTTAGCAGATACCTATTCGCTCGTGACTTGAAGAGCACTGGTTTATTTGAATCGGAGAAAACAGACTCCGGAAAATTGTTCCAGTCAACAGCGTTGCGTACAAGGTGGAGGATGGACATGTCCGTCAATCTGTCTATCTTTCTTCTATCTTGTATCTTTCTTTGCATGAAGTCATTTGTTTCACATACTACTAGGTTTATATGAATGTTGGACCGGAAGATCTAATCTATATTATCATATCAGCATATAAAAGTATGGTGCAAAAAAGAAAAACTAAACATGAAGGGTAGGCCTCATTTAATTGATGGCAACATTTTTTCTGAGAAATGAGTACATAAGGGGATCTTTGAAAGTTGCACCCGTGACTGAAAAATTGAGAGGAAGAAGATTAAGTTGGTATGGGCATATAATGAGGAGGGATGAAAGTCACGTGACCAAAAGAATGTTAAACTTCAAGATGGGTACAAATGTAAAGGTAGACCAAAAAAAAGATGGATGGATTGTGTGAAGGATGATATGATGATGTGTGGTTTGACGAAAGATGTATGTCAGAATAGAGGAGTGTGGAAGGAAAAGACATATTGTGCCGATCTCAAATAATTGGGATATAGTGAAAGAAAAGAGAGAACATTTTTTCTGAGTAGGATGTTCTTTAATTAAATTTGAGTTCCTGTATTTGACTGAAGCCAGAATTGCTTGGCCTGTGGCCTGCCCATATCAAAATTTACTCATAAATCTAAAGTTATAGTAGCTATGGGACGGCCCACTTTCCTCATTGGTATATAAAAATCTTTTCGATACGTGTGCCAATGAGACAGAGCGTGCTCGTCTACTAGCTGTCTCGCGTTGGGAGTTTGGCTTGTGGCTACAGGCGCCCCCATAGGCGAATTTGGGCACTTTTCTAGATGATAACACGTTTAGAATAAGTGCTTGCATATGCCTAGGGGCGCCCTTTGTTGTCCCACACCGCTGTCAGTGTGGAGATAAGGTAGAGTGCCTCGGTCACCATGGTTTAGCGGGTATCAGAAGTGCCGGTAGAATTTCACGTCATGCAATGACATAATCCGTCGGGCTCTTGTCACCGCCGGGGTACCTGCCGTACTAGAACTGTGCTGCGACGTCGTACTGTGCTGCGACGATGGCAAGAGACCCGATGGTAAGTCATTGGTCCCCTGGAAGATGAGTTGCCTCTTAGTATGGGACGCGTCTTGCGTCGATACTTTGGCATCGTCCCATCTTCCAGACACTTGCGTGTCTGCCGGTACAGCTGCTGCACAACAGAAGGCTTTAAAACGCCGCAAATACTCAGCCATCGGAAATGGCTACGTATTTGCGGCTTTTGGGATCGAGACCCCGGAGCCATGGGAGCCTGAGACGCAAAGCTTACAAAGACACATAGCCAAACGTCTGGTGGATGTCTCACGTGACCAAAAGACTGATCTATACCTCAGGTAACGCATTAGCGTTGCCATTCAGCGAGGCAGTTTGGCCAGTCTTTTGGGCACGTTTCCAACTGACAGCGGTCTGATACTAGATTTTAGAGTTTAATTTTAGTTTGTATATACATAGTTTATTTTAAGTTTAACTTCTAGTATAGTTTAATTTATTTAGAGTTTAGTTTATTCTTAATATTTAGTTGTATTTTTTAAAGTTAGATTAGTATATTTTATAGTGTATTTTAATTTAAATTAACACTTTTATTTATAAAAATAAAAAATTGACACGAAACTTTCTAACGGCCTCACTACATACTTGTCGTAAATCAACTAGTCGTTGTGAGCGACAGCTAAGCGCGACACGAAGGACGACAAAAACAAAACTATTAATTAGTATCAGGTATACTACCAGCCGCGTCCATCGTCGCTAAGTCCAAGGTCGTGGCCGGATCGGAACTAATGCATGCTTCTCGGACAAGATTCAAACTTAGGTCATTTGAAACGCAAATGCATAAGCCACTAAGCTACCATGGCATTTTTGAAGCACGCTTACCTAGGTATTTTCAGAATAAATAAAAATTTTTTTTCCCACGAACTGCAATTTTAATTTTCTCGCTATCAAAAATGAATCCTCTGGAGACATTTCGAATTTTGTTTAAAAAAATCCTCGGTACACCGGGCTACAAAGTTGGGTGTAATCGATATGGCCTCAGGGCATTGGGTATAAATTAGAAGTACCATCGATCACGGACGCCCTTTGCCCACCGGCTCGTACTTTATTGATAGTGAATGTTAACCGATAGTTGACTCGGTTTACCAGAATTTATGTTTCCACCGCTGATGCTGGAACTGCTGAACTAAAACAAAAGAAATTGATTGAATGAATGAAAACACTATGTAGTTTACTAAAAATTAAAACTACGTTCTTAAAAATTAGGTACAATAATTGTTGAATAAAGGATGGCCTTATCGCTTAAAGCAATCTCGTCGACGGAACCCTTTAGACCTTAGACAAAGCTAGAAATTCAGCTGAAAGATTTCAGTGTTAGATGAAAATGTCAGAAGGAACAGAAGCAGAAGCTCCATGTGACGAAGACGAATTTCCGTGACACGGAGCTTCTGCTTCTGTTGGTCAAGCAAAGTTTACGCTGCACTACCGTACAAAAATAGACCTACAGATGTAATTATAGACATGTCTTTCAACTTAACAGGCATTTTTTAATTTGTATAACTTATGATATATAAAGGTTAAAAGGATTAAAATAAAATCTAATAACCCCGCCTGTTATCATTACTTGTTGAAAATTGCAAAAAAATGGGCACACAGTTACTTTCTGCTTAATATTGCACAGACACACATAATTCTACTTTTTATATTAAGGGTTTGAGTCTCCAAATATGCATACTTAAGGCAAGAAGCACTTAACGTATCCTTAAGGATACATTATTGAGAGCGGTCCTAAAAATAACATTTTACGTCCTACGGTCCTGCCACGCATATTTTATTGCGAGTACCAGAGATGACCTGCCTCGGACGGCATGTAGACTATAAAAATATAGACAGTACCCATTTTAGGTTAATATTTATCAAACCAATTTTCGGACATTGGTAAGTTTTTTTTATTGCTTTTTAGAGTTAATAAGATCCTTACTTGCAGGTTCAATCACAAAACCACGATCCACTGAAATTATTCCAAATTCTAGAACACTTTATTGAATACTAAATACACAATGCACCACACACATGCGTCTGTGGAACAGAAGTAATGAACCCAGGATGCCACGGTCTTTCTTGCCGCCGCAGTGCCGGCAGATGGTCACGCCACACCGCCCTGAATAAAGTCTTACGGAGGGCGCTTGCCACCGCTAACGTACCGGCTTTACTGGAGCCAAACTGTACATATAGCACGTGACAATAGTAGGCGTCCTGACAGAATGACTCTAATTCCTTGGCAGCGCGGCAAGCCTTTGGTGTGGGATGCGACCTACGTAGACACGTTGGCCGCAACCCATTTACCAAACACGTCTAAATCAGCTGGTTCGGCGGCGGAAACAGCTGAATCACTCAAGCGGCGCAAATATGCAACCCTCAGTGAGAGTTATATGTTTGTGCCGTTTGCTGTCGGGACGCTTGGACCGCGGGGTCCTGAGGCCATTAATTAGTCTCTATCAAACTTTATCAAAACGACTCATTGACTCTTCAGGTGATCAGAGGGCTGGTACCTACCTCGGGAAACGGATCAATATGGCGATCCAGCGAGGAAACGTAACCAGCCTTCTGGGCACCTTACCCATAGAAGACGGTGATCTAGGTTCAGTATTCTACTTATAGTCTTGAGGGACTATAGGTAGAATACAATACAAATAAGTTAAGTTTTATTTTATTGTATTGTATTCGATTATTTATAATAAAATGTATTTACATCAGAATATATGCATAAAGTATGAACTAGTATTATTATTCTTCACATTAGTCTTGACAATAGGTCAAGACTAATGTGAAGAAATTAAAAATGAACATCAAATCAAAACCACTTTCATATTTGTATATGGATTTAATCATACTTCTTCTTTTTCGAGTTCATTCAAGTTTAATTATAATCTTCAGGCATGTAACACGAGCCTCAGCAAAATCGGAAATCTCTGATTAACTCCTAACAATGAAGTTCTTATGCCATTTCTAAAAGTCATATTTCAGTTAATTCAGTTGCTACAATTAGGAACCACTAAAAGTATGTATTTTGATTTGAAATCTCAATAGATGTCCAACCAAGCAAATACTTTTAGTTTGTAACAATCAACATCTTTTAATTACTGCTAATTTGACTCAGTATTATACATTTTCTGAAAGTAAAACTGCACAGCCAATCTTGGAGTTCTTGCCAAAATTGCAATCACCCTAAATATATATATTTTTTTAACAAAAACAAAAGAACAACAAATTTACAAAATATAGTAATGTTTGTGTTTTACTTGACACCGACTTCTAGATGATGTAGAAAGAAGTGGGTTAAATATTTATTTTTTGCTTTTTTGTGTGAAGTGAGATTTGTTTAAAAAAAAATGTTTACTTAATAGTTGCGCAAATACTTCAATAGCTTTAGAAATAATATGTTAAGCACCTGTTGAAATTGTACAACTAGCACGCGTATACAAATTTACCATCTCACTTTTCGGTGTATATGCTCTTCAACAAGGGTGGCTCTCGATTTCCTTGCGATCCACAAATCAGATCCTTAAGGGTAACTCTCTATTTCTCTGGGATCCTCTCATCAAATCCTGATTTAGTGACTTTGCAACTACCTCGGGAGTGTACACACTTACGAGTAAAGACAACAATTTGAAAGTGGGTTTGCAATTGACGGAGATATCGTGTTACAGAGAAGTTTATTTAACAATTTCGTGAGTTTATCTAATTCCTTGGAATCTACTCAACAGATCCTGATATGGCAATAATGGGATCAATTCGGGAGTATAGCCTTTCAATTAAAAGATTTTTTTTTAAAAGCGGTCCACACAAATGTACATACAGACGAATTGAGAACCTCCTCCTTTTTTAAAGTCGGTTAATAAAACTAGTACAATGAACAAAACTTAACTTACATTGTATTCTACCTATAATCTCTCGAGACTAGAAATAGAATACTGACCCTAAGTCTTCGAAGTCAATGGGCAAGTTTATCAGAAGCTGAAGAAGTTTATTTGCTCCAATTTTAAATGTATGCACAACCGTTAGGTAATTTTTAGGTCTATGGTATACCTGGCCGGTCCCGTGAGACCACCGGGTCTGATAGACAGACTCTACACAAGGGTTAACCTAAGCAACGTAAATATTTGACGACTTGCAACACCCCGTTTTACGGCCTTACCTACGATATGTTTTATTTACATTGTAATTTATATAAATAACGCTTTTAAGAGTAATTTTGTTCTCAGCCCTGTCTTAATTTTTTTTTAAACTACGCATAATTATCTGCGTATTTAAGATGACTAGGGGTCGCCCAGCGGTCGAAATTCGACCATAAATAATTTAAATTACAAGTTTGAACATTATTAAGGTTCTGTTGTCAAAGACTATACTTCTATAATCACAGATTTCGCCAAGTCTACACTGTTAGTTTGACTTTAACAATAAACAAAAGAGTATATATGCGTCTGTGGGTCAAATACATGGTAGTGTGTGTAATGTTTTTTTTATTGATTTAATGTATTTAATGTACATTTTTTTTTTAAATATTAGATTTCTGCACTCCTTCTCTATATAAACCATATAAGTGTGCGAAATTTCATACTCCTCCTTCTGCGCAATTTTCGTAAGAAAGGGGTACAAAGTTTTTGCTTCACGTATTAATATAATGTTTACGATTAAAGACAACAGTTTTCACTTTTTATTCATTCATAATTAATAGAGAAATAAGAAGCATTGAATAAATTGAAATTGTGTAATCTCATTTTCTTCTTAAACACCTAAATTTCGAAAGTCGTATGGTTTAGCCCCAGTAGCTTACTGATTAACTACCCTCGTATCTTATTCCAATGGCATGAGTTCAAATTCTGACCAAAGAGAATTTTTATGACCAACTCCGCATGTACTTACAATTATTAATTAAATGCTGACGGTGAAGAAAGATGTGAAGATACATGTAGCTTGAAAATACGCATATTTGAAAGCCACCAATCCACCTTAGAGAAGCGTAGCAGATATGCTAAACTTTTCATATATTTACCTAGTCTGAACAAGAATTAAATTCTAATAATGACTTAAGAGTTTTAGGAAAGTAGCAAAATTGACAAATTAGCAAAAAAAAATATAATACTGGTAGGTAGTAGTCTCTAGTAAAAACACCGGAATCATATGGATGTAGATATCATTATTATTTCTTTCTTATTCGGTTCTTCACAATAACAGGCAAGGACTTACTACAAACATCCAGTCTAAGCATAGCCAGTATTAAGTATAATATAATTGATTTTAATAAATAAATCCCGTTATAATATTACTATAATAATACTGTTACGAGTTTACGGGACTCGAATTAAAATTCCGTTGGAATTATTATAGAGTTTATTAGAACTATACAAATACGTATAACACAGGTACAAATATAACTGAACACAACAAATTCAAACGTAATGCAGAAGGTCGTAATTCAATAAAACGCGCAAAGTCCGTCTTTACTAGATTTCCGATTGTACACACGTCATGCCTTGATCGTGGTTCTCGCTTGACTGCCGTCTCTCTCCATCAGGCCATCGTTTTATACAGCACAAATGCAAATATGCCCGTATCGTTGTCGACCTAATCCGAAACACCTGGCTAATGACTCGCCCGCAAGTGTCCATAAACGAGTACGATAAAACAATTGGCTGTTCTCTAAATCGTATGCCAATAAATAAGTAAAGAAAAGAAGACGATCATAAAAGAATTACAATTAGTTCAAATGCCGACAGGTAATAAATTGCGTTTTTTACAGATACGCAGGTTGATTTTGCTTGTGTCGGAACTTAAGTTGTAACAATACTAATATATTCAAAAATATGTTTATAAATATGTACGTAATATTTATTCGATTTTTCTGCTACCAATTTTCGACCCTAACCCATCAAGCAAGAGCCGCTCCCTAAACATTGTGTTAACAGTAACATATAACGCGTACACGTACACAAAACACATCACTAAATTACAATTCGAACGGTCGTTTTGGGAGAACAAAAAACATTTATATCAATGGTAGGCCGGTTCTAAATTCCGCGAGTCATTGACAGGCCGTAAAGAGGCGGGCAGGGGCCTCTGGAGGCTCGTTCCGAAGTTGGGTATAGCTGCCGAGTAAGTAGATAAGAAAACTCCGTGCTACTGCCCCCGGTTGTTCTGTGGCCAACCGAATATCTCTATAGAGCTGTTAATACACTGCCGAATTTGTTACTGAAAATGCCCGGTTCCTACATTTTACTATCCATTCACTCGCCTTACTATCGATTAAATTTTGACATTACTTTTATGGAGCTTTTGTCTAATTTTGATCGGTAGTAAGGCAAATGGACAATCGGTAAGACATAGGAACCGGTAATACATGAACTCAAGTTTTTGTCTAATGACGCTTTACTATATTTTTGATCAAATGTACATTTGTTTATAACCCGCGTTAAACTTAGTAGCTCTTAGATTAGCAACATGACAGGACGACAGAAACTTTTTCTAACAAAGTCAAATATTGTCCTCTGCAACTAATCGGTTAGGCCATAGAGTAAGACGTAGACTCAGAAATTACTATGCACCAATGACAAAAAAAAATGTATAATATAAAGCCCATTTTATCCTTTAATAATATTTTTAAACTCTTGTTGCCTTAGATAGTTAAACTTGTAGAACTATTATAGCTTGAAATTTACCTTATATCGTTCTTATATTAATAATTACGCTTAGTAATTAATAATATATATAATACACGTATTAGTGAGTAAAAAACTGTATTATTAGCAGTAAGATAAAAAAAATACAACTAGCTTTTTATATATATATATATATAAACCATTTTCACTGCTTATTTTTAGTAATGTGCCAATTTAATTTTAAAATATTTTTAGATTATTGTTATCGTACATTACTCGTTTAAAACGCTTCAAAAACAACCAACTTCGGTTTCGCACGAAATTGTAAGAAAACAGTTTAGGGCATTTATGTAATTATCAGCTCTGTATATTTACATTATAGTAGGGTCAAAGACAAAGTTTTCGGACGACACGGTTACCCTCGGGATGGGCTGGGTTCGAACCCGGGATAAAACTCCGGGTAATTCTCACGTACAGTCCCGTCTTTGTCAGTTGGACCGCATCCTATGTACACATTTAGATGTTTGTTTTTGTCTTATACCTACATAATTTACTGTATGTATTATATTTATGGTGTTATAATTTCTATAATGCTTTACAAAAAGTAACAATATTAAATACTTACAACTAGTCAGGATGTCGGAGAAGTGGAACGAATGAATTTGTTTATTTATTAATTTAATGAATTGATAATACACTGGTTTGTTTAATCAAAGTTGTACGGTTTTATACTTTTTTATTACATTACACCTTCCTCCGATAGGCAAAATATGTCCAATACTAACTTATATTGAACTATCGTATAGTATCAAGTAAATCAATCTTACTCGCTTTTTGTCATACATAAAGTACAATACCGGACGGCTTGTCGTAAGAGGCGAAAAAAAAACATCTCACGGTTAGCTAGTAGGATATTTGCCCGCCTGGATGGCTACCACCTCTACCTGGTCTAGAGTATGCGGCCATGGCACCTTGAGTTGTGTTCCGTTGTTAGTGGCCAGGATCAACGGCTCCTACGCTACGGCTCCAGTCTCTCTGACTTCCCTTTCTCTCACGCTACAGTAGCGGTAGGCAGGCTCCTCCTCTCTTACTCTGACCCACAGCGCTAGCCGTATTTCAGTAATTAGATTAAATAATGTACATACACAAAATTCTTATACACATATTGAAAAATTGTAACTAAGAATTAAATATATTTTTTAATCAATAACAGATTTTATTAATAAATAACCTTTCCTTACATTATCATATTAATATACATAAAATTTAAGTAAGAACCTAAGCTTTTCTCAAGTTAAACAATCTCAATATTAAATAGTTCAACTTAGATTAGTTTAAGTTATCACTTCTGTCGGGCGTCCTGAGACGCACACGTTTTTTTTTCACTGGTCGATAGCAAATTTTATGTAATAAAATGTGTGATTTTTATCCCGGGATTTATGTTGTACCCACAGGAATTTCAAGTCAAGTCGCGGGCATATCCTAGTTATTAATATTGTTACTGACAGTTATATTTATTTCGATTGCGAAGTTGCACACAGACAGACGGCTCGTCTAATGGAAAGTAGATACTGTCCCCTATAGACGTTTGCAACACCAGGAGCGAAGCGAAAGCGTTACCAGCCTTTAAGATGAGATAGAGGGGATGGGATGGAGGAAGGGGAAATGGGCCATCAGATCCCTCACTCGTCGTACGAAACACGAGCTGGAACTCTAACGAACCTTGAGGCTAACCGGTCCACGACGATATTCTGTGAGAGCTTGGTATCACACCGATAACTGTATTATAACATACACGCTAGGGTTTGCCTGTTGGATAAGCTTGTCGTGGTTAAGCTTATAAGGTTATAACAATCATGCAAACCCTATCGTGTATGGCCGCCATAAGAGCTGTAATCAAGACAATGATTATATAGCATGTAAGAAAAAAAGACTTTATTTGAAGAAATAGCGACGTAATTACATTCCTTATACATTATTATTATACACAAAGCATATTTTGAGAATTTGTACGCCGCATTTTCAGCATACAAGGTTTGCACTCAGCATATTGCTGTGCCGGAATTATATTCGACACAACGTTGATTTTCAGTGCAAACCTTCCTTTTGGCGTAAAACCAAAACGACCAATGTCTCTGTCTCTACCAGATCTGCCTACTATGCGATAAATATTTGACAAAGATTAGAATAATTAGCTATGTATATACACTATTTAATGATGTTTAAATATCTTGGACTAGTTAAGCCTCATCTAAAGTTAGATATTACAATAAAAAATGTTTTATATGTATTAATCAGCTAAATACACAATTTGAGTAAAACTATTCAAATATTTATCTTGTAACCAAAAACAAGGTATATATTGTTACGTGCGAGCGGGGGTACGCACTTAGGATTGGAAGGAAACACCAGTTCTATTAACTAAATGCTTTTATTGACTTCAGCCGTACCTGATTCTTCTCCGCAGGGTTGCCCCTAAACGCACGACTAACGACGCACTGTCCCGACTATAAGATGTCTCCCTCACAATACCATCGCCGATATTGCGTAGACCACCTCCTGCTGTTGCGGTGTTCACATCCGAATTTACCACGCGAAGCTGGCTTCTGGACCTCCTTTTAAACTTTGCTAAACACGTCCTACACTGAACTGCCCACTAAACTTTCCACTAAATTCACCACTAAACTCATCACTGTCTTCTTTTAAACTTCTCTTCCAACTCTTTCGTATCGCACTTGTCGCTTCGCTGTCTTAAACTAAACTCAACTGCCCGGTTGGCGTGCCTTACGCTTCTTATATACCCGGAAGAATCTTTTGGAACCCATAATTTCGATCTTCTTTTCGTTATTCTTTTATTTACTATCGGTCCCTTTCTAAAGAAGAACTTTCGTTCATCATCTATCCCTTTCTAAACTGTATCTGTCCTTGTCTTTTCCTTCCAGAATCTTCTATCTTTTCTAAAACTTCTTAAACCAACTAGATTATTCAACCATCACTCGCCACAATATAATATACTAATATGAGTACTACGGACCTACAAACCTTTATAATAATAAATATCAAGAAATTACTTCGCAAAATACCCGCGAAAAAGCCCGTATTCTGTTTTATTACAATGTTTGCAGGAATATTTTGAATTCGGAATTTGGTATCGGTATCGAGTAACGGTGAAAATCGATCATAGTGCACGTGCCAATCGGCGTGCATGCATATTTTACAATACACATTTGCAACATATTAAATTTCAAAAGGATTTATACGTTTGATACGCGCACTGAATATAAACCCTTTCCGATACAAGATTCAAGATGAAATTTGTTTATTCAAATGATTATTTAATAATGACTTATATCGTGGAAATAGAATGCTAGTAATGACCAGTAAAATGTTGCTCTAATCTAAAGTGTCCCCCTTAAATATAGCCAGTATCAAGTATACATAAATATACAACTTCTAGAATAATTTTGAGCTAAATGTCTTAATGAAAATGTAGGACTGACGATAAACGAAAGTATTTTTTTGTATAAAACCGTACCTACAGGATAATGTCAGCTTTTAAGGTCCTTCTAAAACTTATAGGCTTCCAAGTCAATCGTTTCATATCTTCAGGTAATAGATTTAAAACTACAGTTTCTTTCAAATAGGATGATATGGGAGAAATTACATAGAGAAATAAACATCGCGGTTCTAAGTATAAGATTATTATTAAACTAGCTGATGCCCGCGACTTCGTCCGCGTGGTGCGGTTTTTTAACTATCTCACGGGAACTCTTTAATTTTTCGGGATCAAAAGTATCCTATATGTTGACCAAGGATATAAGCTACTACCATACAAAATTTCATTTAAATCGGTCAATTCGTTTCGGAGATTAGCCAGTACAAACAGACAGACAAATAGACAAACAGTGAAACAAAAAATTTGAAAAAAATCTAAATATGTTCTATTTCACTTCTTACACCCCCCCTGACTCGGTTTTTAGCAGTTTTTTTTTCAATTTACAGAAATTCGACCTCTACAGTTTTATTATATGTATAGATAATAACAGATTTAAATATATTGGCATTTAATTAAAATTGATATTATTTATTTCTTAGGAAAGTTTAAGATAAACACTACCTACAAGTTATGTTTTATGAATGTTTCAACTATACCGTCCTTCTTGAAATAGACTATAAATAATACTCAGCCTAAAATCTTAATTCGAACGCGAAACAATTTGCACCTGGCGAAATTCGAAACAACCAATAGCAGCAGAGAAAATGTCACTATACAATCCTCCCCAACTGACCAATAGCTGACCGGTTTACGCACGTGTCCTGTCCGGTTTGTCCAGTAGGGTGAAACACCCTGTCGACGGTCACAAGCCACGCGTAACCGGTCGATAACCCCAGTAGCGTTTTATGGCGTATAAATTGAAGCTGGACCTCGGATGTTGGTTTAACACCAAAAAGGATCGGATAAATATTTGTCTATTGTAACTCAGAGACAGGTACTCGTGCCACAAAAGGTAGTTTGACACGGGCGATATATTTGACCACTTAGTGGCCATAACTTGACAGGGGATGTGTCAAGTTTTAACAGATTTCTCTCCCTAAATACGAGTTTATTTTACATTTTATGTCGCGTGCGCCGAGACCTGTTTTGGGATGATAGTGTACAATAGTTGAGTGGTTTGTAAATAATGGGATGAAAGAGATATTGAAAGATTTATTTTGTTGGCATAGTAAAGTTAAATGGCTATCATATTTTGAAAGGCAACCTTTTTTTTACTATCAATAAAACGTTACAGTAGGTGACTATCAATTTAAAAAAGCTTTCTGTTAGGAGTTTTAAGCTGTTTGATCAGCTCGTTGGGTGGTTAGAGGGCAAAAAAACTGAACAGTATGGTGATAAAATACGATAATATTGGCAGCTATTTAGGCACTTTATGTACTTAATTACCTTATATATATATATATATATATATATATATATATATATATATATCCTTGCGGATGATTCTTCACTTAGATAAAACTCTAAACAATTCATGGGAATAATTTTATATTATTAGGTTTCTGTAGTTATGTGAAATTTTCATAATTGTACTACATTATAATTCCTCTTTCTTTCGTATTCCTTTATTCTGACATTCGTGGCGCATCATCACACTAAAAGTTTTAATCATTACATGAACATTACTACCATAACCATTTACCTCTTAATCTTTCAGTTAAGGCTGCAACTTAAAAAAACGTATTTATGCACTTCTTAGCACTTCTACATCACACATCATTGTCAATATTCTTATGTCAGTTGATTGAAGATGCTTTTGGTCTATCACTATGGCACAACATTATAACTCATAGATATTACGTGATTGGTCTTGTTATGTTATAATTTATGTTATTGTAATTAACAAATCCTTAATTAATCATTTTAAAACTGTTCAAATGACATTTAATAACGGATTGGCTTAAATTTTAAAACTCAAATATTTAATAGTAAACTGTTTTTAAATATTAGGTTATAGACATACATTCCAATGCAGCTATCTAACTCCTTATGATCATCGATCGATTTTCCGAAATCCCCAGAGTGAGCACTCTGAGTTTGTCCAGATAGCAAGTTAGTGCAGAGGGCCGCATTCCTCATAATCCCGCCCTAATGCCCTGTCCTCTGCAAGGGACATTTCCATTTATTATTGAGCACTTAATTTATGTGTTTTGTTATGGACCGACAACTGGCGAGTCTGCCTTATACAAACAGTACTATTCTATTTTTAAAATTTCAAGGATGTGTATCTTTTTTAATATCGAATAAAGTTCAATTTTTAAGAACAGCTAACTGTCTGATAAGCTTTTTTAAAATTAAAAATAAATGTTGCTTGATCGGACGTTTTAAAATGAGAGCAAGTAATTTAAAATGTACTTTAACATTTTGCGATAAAGTTGAAGTTTGTTTGTTGCATAATTTTCTTTTAAATCTTTTTGGACGTAAAAATATGACATTCTTAAACTGAAATCACAGACACGTCAAACAGTTTTGTATTGAACTTTTAAACTTATAAAGTTTATAATCGTATGAAACTAGCAAAGATATACTACCTTTTATAAGACTCGGTGATCACTTTAGAATTGTTTAGACAATGTACGCAGCAATCCGTTCGCTTCAAAACCAGGTTTGTTTAAGATGGGGGTGAAATGACATTCGGGATATAGTAATCCTCAGGAGCTTAAAGGTCATTTTTCAAAATAAGTAATTGCAAAGTGGGATTTTAAAGGTATTTAATTTCGATTTGGAATTCAGTTATCGATTTATGCTTTTACTAAACTTTTCCACGAGACTTCATCCGCACTGAATTCTGAATCTCGTTAGCTGTCATCTGAAAAATTTCATGATGCTAAATGTACCTATAATGCATTACCGGTTTTTAATAGGTACAATTAAATTTAAAAAATTAAAAATATATTTATTTTGCTGATCATCTGAATTGATTAAATATGGTTGAAAGGCATAAAAGTAAAGTTTGCCTTAAACAGAAGAGGGAAATAAAACATTTGTCAAAATTTTGATATGTTAATACTGGTGTTCCGCAAGGCAGCGTGTTAGGCCCTTTGTTATTTATTGTGTATATAAACGATCTGCCCAAAATCACAAATAATTACATGACACTGTTTGCTGATGACAGTGCTATATTATTCCACAGTAGTAATGACTCAGTTATTGAAAAACAAATGAATAATACTTTAAATACTGTTATCGACTGGTTAAATTATAATAATCTCAAAATAAATTTGACAAAAACCAATTTTATGATTTTTAAAAACAACACGGTAAAAATAACAGATATTGCGGTGAACTACCAAGGGTACCAGTTACAACAGGTTCAAAATACAAATTTTTTAGGATTACATATTGACTCAAATTTAAATTGGAAAGTACATATTGAGAAACTCAGTATACGACTAAATCTGTACTCATACGCATTATATAAGTTGTCGGAAGTTGCTAATATATCTACAGTAAAAACGGCATATCATGGCAATGTTACTTCTCTTTTGCGGTATAGCGTTCTGTTCTGGGGTAACTCTACTAATAAAGAAGTTATATTTAGATCGCAAAAAAGGTGTATGAGGGCTATTTTTAAACTAAAAATTACAGATAGCTGCAAACCCTATTTTTAAAAATTAAATGTACTTTTCTTTCATTATATATATATGAAGTGATACAGTTTGTTAGGTGCAATATGAATTTATTTGAAACGTGCAAAAGCATGCGTCAGAAAACTGCCAAAGTGGGGCATGCGTTCCGGCGAGGATTCAAATCTGCGCCCTTTGAGTTTGGGATGCGTGCGCAAGCCATTAAGCAACCACGACTTCAACTGGAAAAGAAAGACAGAAATGGATCATCTAAAATCGGCTAATAAACTTATGAAGAGATTGTTAAGGCCAACCGGTTACGTCGAGGAGGGAGGGGAGTGCCGCGAGCGGCGCAGTCCGCCACACATCGTCCGGCGATGCATACATTATAGTCACATACAAGTATAATATCTTTAATAAAGCCCATATAATCATATTACGACAATCCACAAATAATTCAAGCACCTTACTATAATCAAGAAACAACCCTACAGAGATCACAAAAGTAAAAATTATAGTTTTTATTGTTTATTTATGACAATACAAAACACCAAAAAACAAAAAAATTACTTGTACCGCCATCTAGAGTAATAATATTAATATAATTAACAAGGATATACCCGTGACTTAGTCCAAGTTTGACTTGAAATTCCCGCGGGATTCCCGGGATACAAAGCACCGCAGCATTAGAAAAGAATGTAAGCTATCCTTTTAATAAAAATTGTGTCGAAATAAGCTAATTTTTATGCACCCGAACGAACAACTTCAAACCGCTCCTAGGAAAATTCCCTGATTGTCGGACATAAAATGTAGCGCAGATTTTAAGTCTAAGAATTAGCTGTCGATCAGCGAAAACCGCATAAAAATCAGCCCAGTAGTTTTTAGGTGGATCCCGAACAAACAGACACAAAAAATACAAGAAATCTAAAAAAAATTGCATCATGTTCTCCGTCGTTTATGTAGTCTATTCCAGTTGTTTTTTTTAAATAGCTTCAATGTACAGACACGGCATGTTTAGAATTTCATAATATTATAGACAATATAAATAAAAGATTTAAGTACAGGTTTTTTTGTACGATGTTTTTGTTGTTGTAGTATTGTGTATGATAATTCTTAGTACCTATTCTTCTTCTAGTAATAATTTAATTTATACTATTTGTGTTCAATATTCATTACCTTTTTTATATATTTCTCGAAATCAGTAGTTGCGGTAACAGTCCATCTAATAAAAATGGTATGTTTTATAATGAAATAATGAGGTTATATGGTAGCAAACAAACAAATTCACTTAAATATAATATTGTTACAACCTGAACGCCGACAAAAGACAAATTCACACCTGCATACCTGTAGACATTTTATTATCTTTTCGGCATTTGGATTTCTTTTGTTTACTTTGTGTTTAAAATTTGTTATTAGATTAACCGCCCATTGTGTATTGTAATCTTTTATGGTAGTCATTAGCCAAGTGTGATTCTAGGAAATTCAGTCCACGGCCGAGCAGACATATTGTATATGTACACTATAAAGCAATGCCCTAATTGAGAGATGAGGCAGTCGAGCGATAACCACAAGCGAAGCAAGGCTTGTGTACATTCGGTAATCTGTTTAGTAACAAAAAATAGTTACATAGGCCATTAAAGTATATTTACATAATTTAAAATTATAAAATTACGTATAATCGAATACAATTCAAGAAAACTTATTTGTATCGTATTCTACCCATAGAAGACTATAAGTAGAATACTGAGCCCAGATCACCGTCATCTATGGGTAAGGTACCCAGAAGGCAGGCTACGTTTCCTCCCTGGATCTTAGTGACGGACATTGCGCGTTTATTTGAATTACGATCTCCTGCATTACGTTTGGACTTATTGCGTTCGGTTATATTTGTACCTGTGTGATACCTGTTTGTATAGTTCTAATAAATTGTATAATAATTCCAACGGCATTTTAATTCGAGTCTTGCGACTCGTAACAATATG
Source organism: Dendrolimus houi (assembly GCA_039645545.1). Taxonomy (NCBI): domain Eukaryota; kingdom Metazoa; phylum Arthropoda; class Insecta; order Lepidoptera; family Lasiocampidae; genus Dendrolimus; species Dendrolimus houi. The sequence goes on from CM077132.1 coordinate 16,735,536, forward strand.
TTGGAGCAAATGGAGTAGTCGAGTCCTGGAATGGAGACCGCGTCTTCGTTAGCGTAGTGTCGGACGCCGTCCAAGCCCGATGGACCGTCGACCTGTGCAAGGTCGCCAGTAGGCGCTGGATGAGGAAGTCAGAGGACAGGGATGAGTGGCACCGACTTGGGGAGGCCTACGTCCAGCAGCATACTGCGAATGGCTGACGACGATAATATGTTAATAATAAGTATTAACAAAAGCGTAAAATGATTAGAAACTAATACTAAATGTGATATACATCTGACAAAATTGAAAGAAACCATAATAAAAGGAAAAATATTTCTCGTATTCAGAGCACAGTGACAATAGATAGAAAAGAAAAAAGCTCTTTGCATTTGGGCAAGCGAGCGTAAAGCAATAAAATAACTAAATGACTCAGCTCAAAGTGGTATAATATGATATTTCACATGTAAGAGGAGAGCTCTCAAACATGGCGCGTATATAAAGCCTATGAAAGCATAAAAAATCAAGAAAATTTTCATGTGAACCGAAACACATGCAGAATAAACAGACGGAGTAGATACTTACAAAAATATGAAATTCACCACAACATTTGCCGAGGACGAGAGAGCGAGGTATCGTCAGCACAAGCAGCGATAGCAAATTTATTTCATTTAGAACTAACCCTGCCCTAAGAAAACGGTAAAAATGTCATGTACATGTAGTATATCAATTAAGACATTGTAACTTAGCGTTTTATTCCAATGACGTGAATTCATATCCTGGAAGTGAGTAAGCAATACCTATAAAAATTTTCTATTGTAATATGAATTACCACTTGTTGATAGTAAAGAAAATACAGTGAATACACTAAGCATTGAGACTACATGTTATGGAAGCTCGCAATTTGTGAGTTTCTTTGTCGATTGCAAAGCATTTCGTCTTTTCCCTTGAAATAAGAAAAATTAAGTCTATTAGTACCTCGTTTGTAGGACAAATATATACGACGTGAGTATGCCATGATATGAAAGAAATAATTCCAAGATAATTATTGAAGCTTGATATTTTATTCAATGCTGTTAAGTAGTAGATAAATTATTTACTATAAAATTCAGTAAAATTAAAAGTCAGTTAAATTTTAAGGTTAGGTAACAAAAATCATTTTAGGGTTTTTCAATCAAAGTTATGTGGATAAATAAATATTCAATTTGAAAAAAATGCAGAAGGTTGATCTATTTGTAAAGGTATTTATTTTAATGAGGTATATTATATATTGCTTTATTACGTAAAAGCATATCTTACGACAAATGTCCATTTACGGATTAAAAATTTCTTAATGGTCCATTATTATAGAAATATTCTATAATGCTGATATTAGACGGACCAAGCAAACTGATCAAAACTGATTGAAAGACAGACAACTGAGAGGATACGACGGTATTCAATGACATTGAATGATTTAAGGTTATATTTATATGAATCGCTTTGGTTGATTCATCCAAATTAAAAGTCAGAAATGAGCCAACTAATATCGACTTAAGCTTCATTAGAAAAAATAACAACATGAAATAAAATAAAAGTAACAGTTTTTTTGCGCACCGTATCTGTTCATTCGTCCATAATGCGAGTTGATAGGTAGATGTATTAAAAAATAGTATACATTAGACACAAATACGACATAATATTATCGTACGTGTGCCCTATGCGATGTGTTTCTGTATTTATTTCAGCGTGAATATAAAATACAGAGAAAGTATCCTATGAGATTTTTAAAAATATTTTATGAGCAGGATCAGGACAATAGTTTGCCAAATATCATAGTTAAAGATTGAATATAATAATAGATACTATTTAACTGGTGTATGCTGATGGTATACATAGGTATATATTAACGCTCTGCATATATAATTATTGAATGAATGAATGAAAACTCTTTATTGTTTACCATAACTTAAACCTAGACATTTAATATAAATACATTTCCATTAGAAAAATGGGCGGTCTTATCGCTTATGGCGATCTTTTCCAGGCAACCCGGTATCCAAGGAGACATTACAAGAAAAATTAAATAATATTTGGTGGTTTAACTCAATTGAAACTAATTCAATCGTAATTAAATAAAAAACCATTATAATAACAATAATAAACTAATATAGATATACATAATTAAATAGATTATAATAATATAAGTTAGATATATTTACATGCGAACAATAATACAATTCCATTTACTGCAACAAATTTTATTTAATGGACAAATAATGGTCTGTGATCAAGTGTTTTAATGTAGAAATGGATGTAGCTTGTCTGATTTTTAAGAGGAGGGAGTTCCACAGGCGAACAGCCTGTACAAAAGAGTTTCCTACAAGGGACGAAGTGTGTTTAGGTATCGTTAGCAGAAGATTTTCATTTGAGCGCAAATTACAGGAATGAGATTAAGAGAGGAAACTAAAAAGTTCCTTTAAATATGGGGGAGTATAGGGATTGAAAAGAATATTATGCAGAAGTGAGAGTAAGTGAACATTCCGGCGAAGGCGAATTGGCATTATTGTTATTGAAGCAAAATCAAAGATTAAAAAAAATATTGCACACACACACACACACACACACACCAATTATAATTGACAAACATATTCCAGAGAAACATCTAATATTGCATAGTCGGTATATATAAACAACTAGGATATGCCCGCGACTTCGCCCACACTTGACTTGAAAGTTCCGAGGTATTCCCAGCAGACAAAGTACGCAGCTATCATTTTAGTGAAAACTGTGTCGGAATTAATTTTTACGCATCCGACCAACTACAAACCGCTCCCGGAGAAATTCCCGAGGGTAAAAATATTACACATTTTATTACATAAAATTTGCTATCGATCAGTAAAAAAATCACAATGAAATACGTTCTTTTTTAATCTGTCCATTTTAAATCATTCCCAGAAAAATTTCCGCTGGATTCCCAGGATAAAAAGTAGTGTAGAGTTTAACTTTAAATATTAGCTATCGCCCAGCGAAAACCGCATCGAAATCGTCCCAGTAGTTTTTATGTGAATCCCGATCAAACAGACAAGCAATCTAAAAAATATTTCATCGTGTTCTACATCGTTTATATAGTCTATTCCATTTTTAATAGCTTCAATGTACAGACACGGCATGTTTAGACTTTCATAATATTATTGGGTTTTTTTAACAATAAAACTCACGAGTAGTCAGAAGTCGGAGACACACGGTGGAGACTCATTTAACCGGACTGATTGTTGTCGTAAGGCATTCAAGTAATCAAAAATCCAGATAATAAACTTATCAGTGTTGATTGTGTGTTTATTACCAATGCTTTTAAAGGGATAAGACATGCCTTTTCGTACGTACGAATTTACCTACATATTTTCTTAATTTACAGCGGTTTCCAACCCGGATAATCGCGAATCCGCATACTGAGATGCGGATAATCGAGTCTACAGTACCTATCTGCCTTTTCCGCGCTCCCTAGGCAATAGATAAATTAATTCTCAATATTCTATGTAACATGGAGTAATAATTACGAACAAATGCAACAGAATAAATATTGAAATATTTCTAATTTTTAGAGACGATTACAAAAATTATATTTTCTCAAAATCTGTCAAGCTTTTTCAAGAGACAGAGCGTAAAGAAACAGAGGATATTTCGAAGAGGTATTTTTAAGCGTTCACCCCATCAGTCGTGGACTGGCAGGCTCCATTAGTCACCTATTGACATACAGACAGACAGATCGGTACGTGCCGCTTGTCCTGCTTAGCCCCCCTACTACGAGTTGCAAATCGATTTTTAATAACACGAACAATTATTACTTTACATATATGAGAATTTGACAACAGTAAAAATGTTTTAAAATATTTATCGTTTGTACTAATTAAATTACAATTGGAACAAGTGCTGAGTTTTTTTTAAATAAAAGTTACATATAATAAAACTAAAAGAACTAAAAAGTACTTAACTTATTAGTCAAACGTCGAACGTAAAATAATCTGTTTCGGGCTTTGTCTAGTCGATCCTAGAAGCGACTAAGGCAGACTCGGTCAAATGTTGATTTGTACTGCACTCAAGCTCAGGCTAATGTTATGAAACAATTAACTGAACGAAAAGTTATGAAAATTGGAAAAATTGTAACCATACCTACTCCCAGCTTCGATAGAGCCAAAGGAGATGCTCGAAATGTTTTGGGTATTATACAGGATAAGACAGTTGATGGTTTATACAGAGTAGGGATGAAAGACGGAATAATAAACACACTTTTTTCTACGAATCAGATACAAGAATGCAAAGAGAATTTTCTTAATTTCGAAGACGTGCCCGACGTTTATCTGTTTCTAAAACAAATTAGTTCAAAAGATTCTAAGATTCGTGGCCAATGCTTTATGAAATTCCACTGTAATAAAAAATGCTCGTTGAAATTATGTAAATGTACAAGATCAAACGTATTGTGCAATTCAAAATGTCATAATGCACCACCTTGTCAAAATAACTACTATTTTTTTTAAATTACTGTCATCAATCCTAATTCAAAATAATAATAAAAAATTTAATTACTTTTTCGGATTTGTCAATTGATTACTATAATATCGAAACAATAAACATTAAAATTTAAAAATGTTGTTTTATTATACCTCATCTTACAAACTAACACACTCCAATACCTAATTGAGATCTGTACTTGTCAAATCCCGATTTCATGGAATTGAGTTTCGGGGTTTGACTGTATAAGTTAGTCTCTTCTAGGTTAGACAAAAATTCGTTAGTCAAAGGCAGAAAAACCTCATTTATTTGGACTTTGATTAAGATTTTATGTCAGACCTGAGGTTTGCCTAATCAAACCTAAGAGCGCCAGAGCTTCGATGTTTGACTAAAACATATATACTGAATTTCAGCCAAATCGGCCCCGTAGTTTTTCTGTGAAAGCGTAACAGGGTTGCTTTCACATTTATAATATTAATAGGGATTAAAAGGGGTGAGAGGTGAAATATTACTATTAAAAAATTAATCTACGTATATTTGTGTTAATACAACAAATAGACAAAGTCATTTTCACTATTCTAAACGAGAAGGTAATGAGAAGGAGAGATTCTTTATAATTGATTACAAATTAATCATCGTTAATTAAGAAAGCAATAACCTTTAATTAATTTATATATTTTGTAATACTTCACACATTTTTATAATTTTTGTGATTTGTTGTTGGTAAGCATGCCTTAATTGAACAAATAATTAAACATCATTAAAGCACTAAAAAGCGATAAGTCATCATAAATTTTAGCGCTCCTTATACTGTAATCGACATAAATTAGTCACGCAATATTATGTAAGCGATATCTAATAAAGAGCTTACAAATTCGATTTCATTATTTCGACTTTGAAAACTAATAGTAGGGACTTTGGACAGTCGTCGGCAAGATTAATGTGGTTTAGAGTTTTAGTGGAACTTGGACTGAGATATGGAAGAAAGCATTATTTTTAAGCGATGCCCTCCTCTGTATATTTAACGTTATTTAAGGGAAATCACTATTGCATTACTTTTTTACCTTTTTATGTACTTTATAAGTTATATATTTATACTATTTTAGTATTTTAATAAATCTTTTAATTTTTTACTTTGACTCTTCTTTTATATTGTTTATTACTGTTATGTGGCGTCGCTCGAATAAACTTCGGATTCATATGACAAAAGAACTATCCCCATATCTCGGGATAAATATTAGATACTATGTTTTCAATGTCGAAGGTCTACCTCTATACACCAAGTTTCAATGTACCATATTAGAAAATGTTAATATTCAAAATCAAAATAATTTATTTTCAGAATATCTACTTAAAGGTTTCATTACCTTTATAATATTTATTATTCTAAATAGCGTTGAGAACGTAATGTGATTTTTTGCTAATAGCTGTTTTCAATAACCTATTTATGTACTTGTTTATGTACTATAGATAGAAATTTAAAATATTTAGGTCAACAAATTGCAAATAAAGTTTATTATTTGCAATTTGTCCGCATTATGAAAAATAAAAAAAACGAATGAGAAATACGTTAAATTATTGTAAGGAACTGAGCTGTCCAATTTCAGAACCTAGCAACTAACATTGTTTTTAAATTAATGAATTAATGAAACGTGTCAAAAATTTATTACAATATGGCATTGTTTCCAATTTACTTAATAAATAGTTATGACACTAGCCGAATCAGCGCCAGCAGTGTTGAAGCCAAAGCGCCAAAAAAAAAGAGAATATGTAGAATAAAATAATATAGTTGAAGTTCTGAAGATTTTTTGCGACGTCTAGTAAAATTTTGGGCAGCACTTACAGGCTTTTGAAATTGTATAGATGAGCTGCAGGGCATTCCAAAGATACAACGTAAGTTGGTAACGTAATGTACTCATAACATAAAAGTTAAAGCGTGCTCAACACCACAACTCATTGGTATTAATCAAAAATTCATAAAGGAAAATACGCAGTCCCGTAATATCCTTAAACAAGAAGCCCTCACACAATGTGAACCCTAAACAAACTAGTCCCTAAAACACATTCGTCCAAGTCATGACAAACCACCACCATAAAGCAAAACCCAAAAAATAGTACCCGCGCCAACCCGTCATTTATAACAAGCGCTGAAAACGTCTTCAGTGTAACCCAATACAGTCCTAAGTAAACTTAAGGTCTGTAAACTTAAACGGCTATGTTCGCGTACACCGGTTAGTATTCGACACAAGCCGAACAGAGAACAAGCTAATTTTATTCAATACTAGCATTTGCCTGCAACTATCCATATTGGACAGGTAACAAACATTACAGTTATTTTGCAAAATATTATATCTGAGGTTATTTTCAACAGAATAAGAAGTTATTTCAACGCCTACTCTTATATAATGATGTAAATAATCTATCTATCTATATAAATCAAAATGAATCGCAGACATGTATGTACGCGCAAAACTTGAGAACGATTTTACTGATTTTGATGATTTTTTTTGTTTGTATTTGAGTAGGTCCCCGGATAGTTTATATTCATAATTGGAACCAGTATGTGGTGCTGAGGCTGGGTTTTAGGATCTCCCTAATCTCCTGGACCTATTTTGATTTTTTTTTGGTATGACTGGGTTTATAGATTCACAATTGGAACCGGTCGGAGGTACTAGAATCGGGTCCTACATTTTTATTTTTTAGGGCAGGACCTCTGTCGGGGCCGCTAGTATTATTATATCGCAAATGTGTCCACATTACTATTTGTAAATAAAGAAAGACAATAAATATATTTAAATTTTTTTCATTGAACAAGTATAAGCCTATATTTGCTAACAAATTAACATTCCTTCATTGAAAATCACGTCACCATTTTACCACCGGACCAGCAGACGTACGCGCTCACGCCACCGATATATGGTAGAAATACCAACAAAGCGGACGAAACGCTATGCTTCCACTTTTATCATACGCACCGCTGAAGAGTGGAACTCTTTACCGTCATCTGTTTTTCCTCAAGAATACAATCTAGGTGTCTTTAAGTCGCGCGTGAACAGTTATCTTCTAGGTAAGCGTTCTCCACCTTAGACTGCATTTCCACCTGACATCAGGCGCAATATCAGTCCAACGCGAATGAGTAGGTCATTATATAAAAATATATAAAAAAATAACTTGGTTGTTTACAATTTATTTTAGCCTGACGGATCGTAGGGTATATACCGCGGTAGACATAATAGGATTGTATGGCTACAAATTAAAACAGATAATATTTTTTTAAGCCTTGTATAAATTGATAGGGTGCAACAATGGTATTACATAGTTTATCCAATTTATAGAACCAATATAAATTTTTGCTTTGAAGCTTTAACTTCCTTTTTGACCATTACAGAAACTATGATGCAGTGTACGCTTTCGACCAGTCCCTTTCTCGGCCACATTCTAAATAAATAACATCTAATGGGGGACATTCATCAGCGTTTCTACGTTTTTAGACGCACCTCACTCCCCTCGCTAGCTGCTGTTTTGGAAACGGCCTTTACGGACACATCCCTGTTTTTATAACAAGAAATTTAAACCTTATTCAATAGTGTTAAAGTGCCTTTTGTATAATTGATTGTATCAACAAATTACGTTTGTTAAATATACAGATTAGTGAGTGCAGAGATATGAGAGGGGGAAAGAACGGTGGGCGGTGGGGTCCACCCAACACCCTGTTTTGTTGCATTTTTAGTTTTTTTTTGTACACACACGTGCAGAGTTTGCTACATATTGTAAGGTAAGTGACATCGTTAGCTCTTCACAAAATATTTGCATACAATTGTATAATGTATAATGTATAATGTATGTCTTAGACTTTATATTTATATCTTCTGAATCCTGGAAAATTGAAATTGAATTTTTAAAGATTGTAATTATATCAATTTAAACCTAAATAAAATACATTTACAAGATTTTAACAAAAAGGGAGATAGATAATTTTTTATTTCTCATCAAGTAAAAATTTAACTAAACTTGTAATTAAAAACAAAAAACGCATGAAAAACGTGCGGTCTTCGGGCACGATTAAGACTCGAAACAATTAGAAAACATCTCGATGGTTTGGTCCACAAGCGACTCAATTGTTAATTCGATTCTAATTCTGAGTTAATTACGATTCTTTTATAAATTTCGGAATCGCTAAGTGACTAGCAATTGCCGGATAGGTATTATTCTAAAATAGCTAGTAAGGCGTAGAACGCACTGCGATTAAGCGCTAGCGGTTTAAAACCGCAAAAAAAATGTAACGTATATCTACACAAGTACATGCTTAGCGATTTTTTTTAATTGATTTTAAAAATGTAATTTGTTATATGTCTCATATTATTAGTACGCACGGTGGTTAACCGCGTTTGGTTTTTATATTCATTATGTACCCAGTAGATACCTATGGCACCGGCATTGAATGAATGAATGAAAACTCTTTATTGTTCACTATAAACTTAAATCTAGATAATTGATATGCATACGTTTGCATTAGAACAATGGGCGATTTTATCGCTTACAGCAATTTCTTCCAGGCAACCCGCGTTGCCTGGAAGAGATCGCTAAGGAGAATTTAAATAAAAATTAGATATAATGTTACGGTTATTGAGTAGCATAATTGTTCTTGTCGTGTTTCGTTTTAAAGTTAATAATTGATTTTGTTATGTACCCTCTTATTTCTAAACGATACGATCGGCCATTTCCTTAGTTGAATATTATTGTTACATTTTTATTTATTCTGTGATTAGTACTCTGTTTTGTATAGAGTAGTTATCTATAATTTACCGTAATTTTATATAACAATATTTAACTTTTATATGACGTCGTAACTGTGTAGATTATAATTCAAAATCTCTCAATTGTGTATAGACGGTATTCATTACATTTTATTTTCATGTTGGCAGACGCGATAGATTTGTACTGTGTTCGGTTTATTTTATTACATGTAAAACCTTAAGTATAATTTTTTATATGATATCTTGTATAAAATATTATCTGGAATTTCCAAACAGTAATGTATTAAATTCTTTTCATTCATAACACTTTAATTAAAATAGTTTATCAATGACTTCAATCCGCTATCGGTTGTGCCAATTTGTTAAGATTAACATACTCTAAAATTGGAGCGATGTCGAGGTGTTCTAAGAATGCTTGTGGAGCTTGAATAGTCAGTGTTTGTAATGTGTTAAAACCGTAAGGTTCTCTAAATCTATAATTATAAAGTATTGTGACCAGATGCTGTTCTTTTACTACCATAAACCCTTCTGAGTTGTTGCAAGTATTACAATACGATTTTTGGTGGTGTATTAAACTAAAATAAAAGTAACATAATCACAATCATCAACTATCATTACAAATAAAATATAAATAAACTACTAGGTATATACTTATATATATAGAAATACATACGACGTTGTTTCCGTTTTCTATTTTTTAAAACCAAAGCCACAACACACTGCTCGTCAGAAATCCATTATGATAATATAATAAAATGAAGTAAAAATGCCAACCTCTGTGTAGATTTGTACGCGTTTTTGCTTTTTCAGTTATAACTGAACAAGCAAAAAAAAAACGCTCATGTTTAATCCTAGTGCGTTCTAAGTCTTACCAGTTCTTAAAAATCCTAAGCCATAATTTCGCTTATTTTTCAGACTGAAATATCGCTACTAAATACAATTAAAAATCCGGTTACCCTCAAAATGTATCGCATTAAATGAAATGACACAAGTGCGGCCGGACCGTTGTCACGCTGGACGTGCAACGTCTGATAACGTGAAAAGGGTCACTTCACATTCTAAATTGCGGTTTATTTATATTTTACTTTATATACAAAAGTTATGTGATGGGGGTAAAATGGGAAGATATTTTGTATGCGAAATTAGATTTATTTTTCATACTTTTAAGGTTCAACGGGACAAAAAGGTACCCATTGCAAAATCGTCATGTCCGTCAGTTTATCTATGTAATGTCACAGATTTTTCGAGTAAAAAAACTATATTAAAAAATACGTTTAGCAAAAATTAGTCACAATACTTACCATTTTTTATAAATATTATTAAAAGATGAAAACGGAACCATTGTAAAAGCTATATTTATCTCTATCTGTCTGTATGTTTATGTCATATTAAATTCATTGTTCGTAGTAGAAAATTCTAAAAAGACTCTAGGCGGGAGAGATTACTTGCAACGAAAAAATTACTTGCAACGAAAATTCGTCACACCATTTCTTTATGTAATAGATGAAATACTTGTTTTACGACGGGTTTTTTTTTTGTTGCAGGGGTTCAGCAGACAGGAAGACGGCCCACTTAATGGAAAGCGGTTACCATCACCTATGGACATTTGCAACACCAAAGGTGCTACAAACGCGCTGCTGCTCTCTTAAGAGAGACTGAAACCTGGTCACTGATGCTGGAACACAACTCAAGGTTGTTATGGCGGCATACTTTAGACCAGGGATGGTAGCCATCCAGGCGATCAAATACCCTACCACCTGGTTGTGGGTTGTTTTGTTTCCTCTTACGACAGGCGGCCCGGCCGCAGGAAAGTGTATTCTTTCTCCGTTTCCTGCGCGGATAAAATAAATAAAATTAAGGACCGGTTGTTTGGAATTCGCCATATTGGGATGGTATTAACATCTCCGAAGAATTCCTATGACCGCTCGAGTCTGGGATATCTACCAAAACCCCCTGGTTTTCCATCCTTGCCTTAGGAGATGGCAATGAGAAATAGGGAGCAAAAGCAACTCCTCGTGGCCTGGCAGGATAGATGAAATCCTACTGTGACATTTTATTATATGTATATTATCTCAAAAATAATTAAATTAATTAATGACTTAATGAAATCCTATCTTTTTACACGATGCTTAATGCCCGGTTTCTGAGGTTACCAGTTATAAGTTCAATAACAATTGATTCCATAAAATTATGTAATAAACAAATTTAGGTTAACTGTTAACTAGTACCAAAACTCGACACTAGATTGATCAGTTTAAGAAGGAATATCTAGTATTTATTTACATCAAACAAAAACTTCAACAACAAAACGTAAAACGAGATATTCCTAATATTGGTCAGTTAAGTTGAACCCATTTAACTATCGTACGATGGTGTGTTCAGAATCGCAATTTTGTACGTTATTGAACCGATAGATAAACTACAGTACCTCAGAAACCGGGCATTAAAGACTTACATACAAATCGACACAATTAAAACTATATCAATATGCAAAACCATGGAGATGGTAATTGGTAAAATTGAATAATACCCGGCCCTGTGACGTCAAGTGAATTTAAAATACCTTATATAACCGGTTCCTATATCTTATCGACCGTTCATTCGCCTTACTATCGGTTAATATTTGACATAATCTCCATATAAGTAATGTCAAAATCCGATGGTATGGCAAGTGAGTAAATAGCAAGACGTAGGAACCGGCCATTAATTCAAACGGTTCATCAATAGCCCATTTGTTTATGTGAAATGTAAGGATACGGGCCTAAAAACACACAGACGTTAAAATATACAAAATTTTGCAAGAATACAGAGAAGGGACGTACAATATTACAAATTTGTACCGAAACCGACCGGTAACAAGTTGCGCTGTATTTTAGCAAGTTTCCGATCGCCAGTGCTACCAAAATTATTCACAAAATTTATAGGACATGCCATATAATATTTTTAATATTTGACATTAATCAGTACCATTTACAATCAGTTACATACCCTAGTATGTGGATAGATAAAGTGTTTACGATAAATTTAAACATTAATTACCCATAAATAACAAGCTTTAAAATTCATCATATTATATTACTTTAAAAATAACATAATATAAATAACATTAATTACTATTTAAACAATAAAAATTAATGCACTTTTTGTTAATAATAATAAATCATAAATTAATGCAAATTAACATGCACTGTTTGATTCCTTTTGCGTGTTCAAGATTCTGACGTTATAACTTTGTGAACTCGTGCGAAATCTATGAGATTGCAATGTTTGTTAAGATGATAAAGACTAAAAAGTGTCTCAGTGCAGGTTTGCCATTGTTTTAAATTCTGAATTCAAATATTATCCAAATGCAAATTCATGAATTCATAGCCGAAACTCGGAACTATTTGAAAAATTGCTCAAGCGAAATTTACCCTGCAAGAAATCAAACCTAGAACCTTTACGCTCTAATCGTTCTGGACGGACGAACGCTTAAACCTCTACAATACAGAGCAAGTCAAACTTGTGTATTTGTTGTATTTCCTATATACAAATATAAATAAAAAATGTCCTAAAATGCAGTGAAGTTTAGTATTCCTACTGGAACAAGCTGCCAAAGGCTGTGAGAGGAAACAGTAACTGAATGGAACTAAATTCCAGTCTGTCTCGCCGCCAATAGTGAGTACAGGCAAAGCCATTTCATGGACACCACTTGCCGGGCATGTTGTTACGAACTTACTGGTCACTGTAAGGTATAGTCGAGTACATAAATGATTTATAAATAGAACAGAATAGAATATACTTTATTACATGTACAAAAATGCTACATATAATCAAGAACATTAGTATTCAACTACTATTGGCGATCTTATCGCCCATGGCGATTTCTTCCAAGCAAGTTGTCCAAAATCCAGACCTGGATGAAATAGGTATAAGAAGGACAATAAAATTCGGTAGTTGCTAAACCAGCACTCGTACAATAATTTAGTTTATTTTATAAAGTAAATTAATAAATATGAACAAATATAATTATCGAACATACATCAAAAATATCCTAATTAAAATAACCAAAATGCATTTTCTGTTACATGTTCCGACAGCCGAATTTAATAATGCATAAAGAGTCCAAATACCAATAGAAAAATTAAATTAAATATCTGTGCTATTTTTAATGACTGGTATACAGTTGCTTTTTTTTGCCTGTGTATTGACCTGAAATTTGAAGTACATTTAGTATTTGGTTCACTGTTATGGGTTAAAAATGATTGCTGTTTTTTTTGGTTAACACAAACTCATTATACATAATTTTAATTAAAACATTACTTTTTGACCTTTTGGTAATCATACAGGATATATGACATTCTGTTACTACTTGAAAGAAATGTAGGAATAACCTCAAAATCTTCACTTCAGTACACACTTATTTTCAGAATTGCCGGATCAATGTGGATGTAATTTCCACTATTATGTTGAAGTAAGTCCATTGAAATCAGTTGGCAAATATAAAGTTATATCGAGCGGCTAAAATGTAGTTTTGTCAATAAAACGTTTTTGGCAATTAAACCGTTAAATTTAACATATAATAAAAATCGTACTTAAAACCCATTAAAACGTAGTTTTATTACCCATTTTAGATTGAATTTCGATTTTGGTTTTAATTACAGAAATTGAATCATTTATGCATTTTACTGTACCAAACATTAAGTATTTTCTAGTGGGGTACGATGCGTAAATGGTGTACATGTTGTCGTGTATGAAAGTGCGGGTATACTTAGAGAAAAGAATTTTGTTTAAAACGCCTCATTAATAAATTACCAGTTCAAAAAATATACAGAACATTAACATAACAAACTATCAATAAGAATATAATAAATATGTATACATATATATAGTGAAGAGTAAAAAACTCGAAATAAGACACCGCCTTTTGTTTTCATTGTTTGCGTGCCTATAACGAGACGCGAGGAACGTAACAAAAACAAAAGAAAATGGCTCTATTATGTGAAAACAACCCAGATACTAGCGTGGTTATATTCGCCCGTGGGCTGAATTTATACGATATACTCCATGTAGAAGAAACCAATATACATCGATCCCTCACAAGTGTACGATACGTCCTGTTTAGTCGTTAATTTGTTCTATTCACGCGGGACGGCGAAGGTCATGTGGGGCTGGTAGTGGAAACATATTTCGAATATCCAAAAGTATAAATTTCGCCGGTAAGCTATCGACTTACTTTTTATATTCGATGGAATCGTGGTAAAGGGAATGGCCCACTGTTTTCAACACAAACACGGTTTATGGGTTGTCTTAAAAAATATTTTTTGTTGCCACTAAATCCTATATCACGATGCAAAAGTTATTATAGTGGTTTAAAAGAAACATTACGGAGAGTGTGCATTATTATATCTTATACAATATTGCACAACGGTTTAACAACAATGTCTGTTTACCGATGGTAAGTAATATTTTTAATTCGGCAGGCATACACACATATTGTATATCCCCAAATTGAGCAAGTTACGCTTGTGTTCTGGGTAATATACAATGGATTACGGTAGGGCCGATCCCAGACACTCAGACTTGTAGTAAATAAAGCGGAGAAAATTCGTTTCTGAAATTTACCATAGCAGGAATCGAAGCCGGAGCCTCTACCTTGAAGTGAGGTCGGCCGTCAAACGCTTAGCCCGCTCAACCACAGAGACCGTCAATTAAATGAATAGTAAGATATAAGAACCGACGATTAGTAGGTTTTGAAAAAAACGTTTATGATATACATTCATAAACATGATGATTTAATAATGGTTTCGTTTTTTATAAAATGGCTGCGGGTCCTAAAGTCGAAGTCTGTTCATAATGTATAATAACATTATACGAAAGTACTACATATACAAGTACGTACATAAGCACAAAGGCAACCTCAACAAAAGCAGTTACCTAATGCGTGCGTCCTCCAAAGCCTTAATCTTTTTGTACCTCTAATTAAATTAACAAAACCCAGAAGCGCGGAAACTGCCCACGCACACAAATGAAAATTTCGTTTTAAACCATACGACGCACATTTTGCTCGTTCTAAAGTTGCGTATTTTTCTTATTAAACAATTAAACTCGGTTCACTTCAAATATGCACTCAACAATATCCAGGTATTATTGAATATTGTATGACATTAAATTAAAATTTAAGAAGTTATATAGTAGAAGTCTTATGAAAGTCATTCATTCTAGATAACATTAGGATCTGATTGCGATGAGTCCGCTACAAACATTTGGCTTCCATCTTTATTGAACACTGTCCACTTTATCACATTACGAATAATTTTATATTTCAAAATATATAAGTATTTTTTCAAAAATGCTTTTCGATAATAAACTAATAAATAAGGCTTTGGTAAATTAAAAAACGGATTTCTTTGAAATTTGTTTTAATATGTGTGATATAATTTTTTGTACAAATTATATTGTATTTATTTAACTGATGAATATTTTCTCATATTTCACTTTAAGTAAATATTATAATGTAGTAGTATTATTATAGCGTAGATTTGCGTTTAACCCTACATGATATTAAATGAAGTTGTGGTCTAATATTACATATAAAGTACAACATATTCACACGCGAGCTATGTTTAAAGGAAAGTATGAAAACAGACATAACTTTTATGGAGTTAATGTCAAATTTTAACCAGCAGTAACGCAAATGAATGGATAGTATAATGTGGATATCCGACGAAAATAGTGCTTAAACCTTTCAGGCATTTAATGTATAATGTTCGTCGTATAGCAATTGTTCGTTCATCCAGTATAGTCAGCAACATAGACAGTAAGAACTGAAAAGGCGTGCAGTTGTGTGGGTGCGATCGCCGTGCGTGTATATGTGTGTGTTTTAGTTAAGGGTCGTCATTTCTCTTGGACCCTCCCCCGTAGTGTCCGCAGAAAGGTGAGTTAATATGAATCTATATAGAGTTGGATGCACAATACATTTTTATATGTATATGAAAAATGACTTAATTTATTATGATTTACGGATAATTACGAGATTTTCAAGCACATTTCAGTATTTACCACGGTAGAATTTTTATACCGATTTCAAATATTTGCAAATTAGTTAGTGCTTAAATATCAAGTATTGTCCTTATATAAAATCTTACCTACATCTTATAATGATTCCATCAAAAGTAATCAGTAATGCAGAAACACATATGAATGACCTACTATTACGAAAAAGATGGCTTTTGAAAATAAAGCATTATTTTATTTTTTATAAATAGAAGTAATTTCATCTCACGGCTGGGAAGTAGGGATGATTTTTATGTATATATATATATATATATATATATATACACAAAAAATGCCGGTTCTAATATCTATGTAAATAGAACATAATTTACTCTTAACTGATGAAAGTATTTTGTTCCGGGTGGGGTTAGACCAACGCATAGTATACTTTACACAGTATAAAACAAAGTCGCTTTCCGCGTCTGTCTGTCTATATAGCGGCTAATTCGTCCTGAACCACGCAATAGATTTTTAAGTGGTTTCACCATCAGTTGGATAAATTATATATATGTACTAAATTTTTCCCGCCGATTCGCTCACGATATATAAAACCTAAATAAGTTTTTACATATTTATTCTAAGTGAAATAAAGCTATTCACCAGAAACTCTAGTAAGTAGTAAATTATTATTTGGAAATTTCTAACATCCAAAACTAAAATCTCATATTCAAATTTTTCACAAAAAAATATCTTTCAAAACTCTAATCTTATAAAAGTTGTATCATCCACTCTGTATATATGTTACAGACAAACAGACATCCCCCGGCGTCCTCCCTCGGACTTTAATATTGATCAGTGTCCGGTCGCGGTCAGGTAGTCTCGGCCACGTCGCCTGCGCATGCGCACCAATGCGCTGGCTCGCAATAACACATTTATACATTCGATGAAACTTTGTTGGAATGTTCGTCGATACATTGGTACATATTTATAGCACATACCGAAGTCGAATGTATTTGTTCTAAGACAGATCGTTTTACCGCAATGTTATTTATTACGGGTACTGTCTATAGATCCACATAACTTATCGTAAGATCGTCTTACTTCGAATAGGATTTAGACATAACTTAGTACATTTAAGAAGAGTCTAATTAAAATTACGTTTTAATCATCAAGTGTGGTTTTTATTTTTATTTTTAGTACGACGATTAAATTTACAAGTTTTAATTAGCCTTGCTCATAAAATAGCTGAGCTTGCAAACATCAATCCTCAGAAAAAAGTATTCATAGAATTAAGTATAACATAGAAACATTAAAAATGTTAGTTGCATGAATAAAACAGTTGAAAGGTTTCACTTTTGAATTTACTCAGGTTATAATTTATTCGACTGATAACTTTTAACTGATAATTGAAAAACCGTCCCTTAATCAAGTAAGAAAAAGCACTAGGTAGGTGGACTAGTGATGATTGTTTTCTTATTATGGGAAAAGCTTCACATGGTGTGAAGTGGTTCTCCGATGAATGTTTGCAATACCATGGAAGAAGAATGCTCAAGAATGAAAACTACAATCTGCAATCACAGCTGGTGTTAACAATCCCTTCTTGTTTTATACAAAATCTTAAAACTTTCATACAACATTTATTATTTAAGGAGCGATTGTTTAATCATCAGATAAAAGTTAAGTTATTGAGTTTAAAAAAAAACTTAATAGTCTGTTGTAAATTATCCATGTAGGAACAGAGAAAGAATACATTTTCCTGCGGCCGGGCGGCCTGACGTAAGAGGCGACAAAACAACCCACAGCCGGGTTGTAGGGCATTTGCCCAACTGGATGGCTACCATCCGTGGTCTAAAGTATGTCGCCATAACAACCATGAGTTGTGTTCGACATTAATGACCAGGTTCCAGTCTCCCCTTAAGAGAGCAGCAGCGCATTTGTAGCACCTTTGGTGTTTCAAATGTCCATAGGCGATGGTAACCGCCTTCCATCAAGTGGGCCGTCTGACTGTCTGCTGAACTCATGCAATAATATTTTTTTTATGTCATGTTGTCATTATGTAAGTTTCCGTTTTTTAACCGACTTCATCTATATTTAAAATAGTGTGTGATTTTATGTATCGAAATTATTATAGCAAATAAAAATAGTAAACCAAATTGAAAGTAAACCAATTCAGCCATTTTATTCATGCGACTGTCATTTTTAATTTTTTCACGTTGTATTTTATTCTAAAAATCACTTTTAGCTGGTGATAGAAAAATCGCCGCTTAAACATATTTCTTAACTTTAATCAATCATAAATTCATATACTTAACTCATTTTAAATATCATGAAATTCATTAAATTTTCTTCCTTCAATTATATATACACGCCTTTTTCATTGTGTGCCTTTCAGGCAAATATTATTCATGTAGACCCACAAATTTTACAGAAAAATAATGTTATAGTTATTGACTGTAGCCAAATGCCTCTTTTTTATAGTGTTAAAAATAACGTCGGTAACGAATAGCTACATATTTAAGTAACTACATAAGTTATCTGGCAATATTTAACATCATTAACAATTAATAACAATATCGCATCACTAATAGCGCATAAAACACTTCGGTACATCTTCGTGAAGCAGTCAATAACTATATCACTATCCCATATGTAGCAGTAAGGTACCAAAAATACAGATGTACAGACTAGTAGTCGTGACAATATTATATAGTTTCAATTTATTACCAAAATAGACATGGGACCCTAAATAACTCAACAGACAGCAATTCTAGCCCACTAATAACAGGAATATCTACAAGTTATTTATACAGACGTAAATATAATGTTGCTTCACAGCATTACAGTAAAGAGATTCGCCCGATTTAATTTCAAAAAGAAGTCCCCTAAAATTCCGTATCATGTAAAAGAACACTTTCAATATTGGGCCTGGTATCCCTTTGGCCGTAACAAGGTTTTATTAGATCCCACTAAAGGGCATCCCCACACAAAGGTAGCACAAGAAACCCTTTTTCTACCTTACTTCAAATATATTAACTGTCCCACTACCTTTTGGTACGTTTAAGTTGTGTGGATGAGACTGGATATTTTAAGGATTTTCTTTTCAAATTTTATCCTAAAATATTAAAAACTAGCTGACCCGTGCTCACTTCGCTGGGCGTCAATAATAAAAAATACATATGCACCCAGGCACACACGCACGCACGAACGCATCTCAAGATTTAATTAAGCTTTGTAATTGCACGTGACGATACTATGATGGACTCTGATGCCTTAGCGACATAGCAAGTCTCTGGTATGGGATGCAACCTGCGTAGATACATTGGCTGCATTGTATTTACCAAATAGGGCCAAATCATCCAGTCCGGTGGCAGAAACAGATGAACCACTCAAGCGGTTATGTAGTTATATTTGTGACATTCGCTGTTGATAAAAGAGTATATGTGTATGTGTGTGTGTGTGTGTGTGTGTGTGTGTGTGTGTGTGTGTGTGTGTGTGTGTGTGTGTGTGTGTGTGTGTGTGTGTGTGTGTGTGTGTTTACAGACGGATATAGAAGCTTATCCACAATATTCCATTGCTGATACGGTTAACTATTTGTAACTGCTTGTACTTTTGTCAGGGGAAATCATGCCTTATATTTACAAGGGTATAGCCTAATACGGCGTTGCTAAGCTATCGTTGCGATGGTGACCGACGACTGTTATGAATACACCTTTATAAGATATACGAACCAAAATACGGATTGATTGTGACTTTGAAATTATTCACCAATAATGTAAACCAAAATTGGTGATAATTATTTGTACATTTTATATTATATCATGTAAACAAACAGAGAATGTATGTATTGCTGTGTCGTTTTCTTTTCGAAATAATACATAAATAAACGAATAATAATGTTCGCCCAAATATTTATGTCCCACTGCTGGGCTCGGGCCTCCCAATTTTTTTAAGGGACTGGAGAGTGTACCCGCCACGCTTGTCCGTTGGTTATCTCGATGTGCAGGTTACAATATGATGTTTCCCATCAGCGCGGTTATAGATACCAACAATGAGTTAATGCTCAGAAACATACCCAAAAGGTGCATGCATGCTTTTCCGGCCAGGATTCGAACCCGTGTGATTTGAGTTTGAGACAAGAATATATGTAGCATTAAGCTACCACGGCTCTTTCAGAATATTAGTGAAAAATAATTAGTAATTGTAGGATAATTATGATTAATATTGGACAAGAAATGTGTGTTTGTTTTAGGAAAGTATTTTTTAAACTTGAATTTTTCAAAATCCACCTCACATTTTAAAAGTTAGAAGAGTCATAAAGATTAGAAAACAAATATTGAGTTTTTCTTTATTTTTTTATCGCATGAGTTCATTAGACAGGCAGATGGCCCACCTGATGGAAAGCGGTTGCCATAACTTATGGATATTTGTAACACCATAGCTGTTAACAATGTGCTGCCGATCTCTAAAGGAAAACTGGAACCTGGCCACTAATGCCAGAACACAACTCAAGGTTGTTATGGCGGCATGCTCTATACCAGGGGTGGTAGCGCTCCAGACGGGAAAATACCCTACCACCTGGCTGTGGGTTGTTTGTCACCTCTTACGACAGGCCGCCCGAACGCCCGCACGGATATAGTATAATATAATAATATGAGTTGAATAAAAAAGCCACTAAGAAATCTTTATTGATTTTAGAACATACGCTACATAGGCCATCCCTAATTTATAAGTACTCACGAATTTACTGTACCATTGTGTATATGAAATTCAGTTTCCTTACGAATTTTATTCATATTCAGTTTTTGTTCAATGCTACGGAACCCTTATAACAAGACTACACGGACAGTTACATACGTTATTCAGTACGTTATGTTCCGTAAAAGAAAAATAGCTAATTTTCACTGACCTGTTTCTTTCAACATATACGCAATAACACAAGTTCAAAACTCGGCATTAGCAAAAATAAATAGTCGGCCGAACAGCAAACATGCTTATAGCTCTATAAAGGAATACACAACCACCAACAGAACTTGACCTTCTGCCTTTAAATAAATGTTCTTATTATTAGACTGGCCAGAGCTCAAGTAGAGTTGGATACAAAGATCCGGGCCATTTGCGTTTATTGGCCGTTTGGACACAACGTTGGTAATTTGTGTCCGCTCTAATTGATTCCACCCTTTTCTATATTCGAAATTCGAATTGGCTCGTTCGATTTATCGGTTTTCGGTAAGATAACTTTTTTATTCGTTTACGTATGACTTTGCGAACGGAACTTTTTCGATTAATCTTTTTATGGTGATAAGATATTTCGTGTTCTAGATTCAAATCATTTGTTCTGTAGGCCGCTATAAGTATATGACAGTCAAATCAACTGACATTATTTTTATTATCTGACAAAGATGATAGATATTTCGTGTTCTAAGTTCAAATCGATTATTCTGTATGCCGCTATAAGTGAAATAGATGCTAAACAAATAAACTGAGATACTTTTTATCATGTTACAAAATGTAAGATGGGTAGA
Organism: Dendrolimus houi; assembly: GCA_039645545.1. Classification (NCBI taxonomy): domain Eukaryota; kingdom Metazoa; phylum Arthropoda; class Insecta; order Lepidoptera; family Lasiocampidae; genus Dendrolimus; species Dendrolimus houi. Next base: position 16,757,257 of record CM077132.1, read on the forward strand.
AGTAAAACATAAAAACAACTAGGTACAACAATTTGTAAAATGCACTGACTGCAAGGTGTTGTAGAAAATATTTATTTTATGCTTTTTGCTTATTACTGAAGGAGGTTTCTATTTTGATAGATTTTTTATAAGTGATCAATTGTAAATCGGGTGAAATATCATTACCTAAAACAAACAAATCATCCTTTATATTACAACACCGCGAACATACATCTTCCTAACTTTATAGGACGAATAAAAAAGTACATAATTTTATCTTTAAAAAACATTCCTTTATTCAATCATCATTTAATTTTATGATTTGTACAATTTCTAATAAATGATGGCTGAATAAAAATCTGGTTTTTATTTAATTTTTCTATAAAATTATATGGTTTCTTGTTCGCCCTGTAAAGTTCTTTCTATAAATAGTAAGTTAAACACAATACATAATACGGTAGCGGTCTCGTAGCTCGAAGCGTAGCGACTACGCTTTCTACGAACATGGTTAGCGTGGGGTAGGGGGGTTACTGACCGCGACATTTGTTGCCCGTCCACCCTGTCTCGGGGATGAGACTTAATGTGCTTAATGTACATGTGTGTGTGCCTTAATAGAACCAAGCCTCGGCTAGATTTGTACAATATAGGTATGTATGAAAGAAGATAATTGTTTCGGATTTCTTATTTCAATTGTAGTATAGAATAAAGTTTCAGTTTATTGGAAGACATAGTAACTATTCTAGTATTGTCAAACTTATTTCGAGAACTTTGGTAAAAAATATAAGAAATAATACATTTTACCAAAAACGTCCTAGCCTGGACAATTAGGTATCCGAAACCGTATTAAAATATATTCTAACATTTCTAGGTATAAAAGAATAGACGTTAAACTAAGATCTAACTTTTTAAATATTATGACAGAATTCATTTTTCTACAATAATTAATGCGTTATCGAAACCTTTTACGTTTACCTATTTATGACGTCATAAGTAGATATGCTGGTACAACATTTCTGGGGCTGCGATATTCTGTCATTTTATAAAATCTATCTTAGGGCCAATATTTCAATCACCATTTAAAAGTTATTCTATAGAATAAAATACAACATGGGCAAAATTAAAAATGACAGTTGCATGAATAAAACAGTTGGATTGTTTCACTTTTGAATTTAGTCACGTTATAATTTATTCGACTGATAACTTTTATCTGATGATTGTAAAATCGGCCCTTTATTGATTTGACTGTTTGCGCCCCTATTCAAGTGAGAGAGCCTAGAGTCTGCATAATATTTAATAGTACGGACACATATATTGCCTAATAATGGATTTCGGTGATTATATCCTATAGCGATATGCCTCGCAAAGATTAATTCCGAGTAATATGATTCAAAAGATTAATTTAAGCCTAAGTATAGATTGTCGTGGTATAAGCATCCTATTGTCTTAGTTTCAAATTTAAATAAATTTAAGAAGAAATCGCAAATGAATTATGTAGTACACTAATGCAGAAAATAAATATTTATTAATATAACCCTATATACTCACTGAAGTATTAAAATCATTTGAGAAATAGCAAGGAAATTCAAAATAAGAATACATCGCATCCACTCTCTCATATTACTTCCCTAAATAAATGCTAAACATAATTTTATTCATGCGAATATAACAAACAAGCAGTTTCATACATCAACAGTTTCGGCGAGACAATAAAAGGAGGCTGGACTCGTCAGCGTTTGGTCCTCCCGGTCCTACAGAGGATGATACGCTGTTATTTCCAACATATTCCAATATATTATTTTTTATTGCCCACCCCTCACGGTTTGATCAAACGATGTTAGCTTTCATTGCATACTTGCAAGTACAAATACTATCTAAATTTTGAATAAAGAACTTCATTGGAAAAATTGTATTTTACTAAGAATATTTGGGAATGTAGAATAGTTATATGAGTATTATTTACATAATATAAAACTTATGGTAACCGAGAAAATAATCTTAGATCTAAACACTTCACTACAGCTAAACAAAAACTTAATTTATGTGCCTAAGTTAACAAATTTATCCTATGCAAATAATGATAATAGCCTGGAAAATATCTACTAGTCAATGTATATCTAATTTTTATCAAAGATAATATAAATATATTTATTTTTTTACACTTACTACAGATATGTATCCTATCTATTTCTCTGCGTATAAAAATGTGCTATTTTAGAACATTAAACTACATACATTAATTACTACATGAACAGTTTAAATGAGTTCCAATTCATAGTCACAACAACATTTTCCAAAAACGTAAGTTTTGAAGAGTAAATATCACATCAGTTTTCGAAGTAAAAACTTCTTTAGGCACGATACGCACTTTTGGGATGGAGAAAAGCATTGAACTTGCATGACCGTTACGCTCAGATACAAAGTTTTCAATTCTGACGTGCAGTCCTGTGACTGTCAGTTTTTTTTATCTGATCTTTTGCCGTACAGGCTGTTCGCCTGTTGAACTTCCCTCCCCTTAAAAATCAGACAAGCTACATCCATTTCTACATTCAAACACTTGATCGATAACCATTATTTGTCCTTTACATAAAATTTGTTGCAGTAAATAGAATTATATTGTTGTTCGCACGTACATATATGTAATTTATATTATTATAATCTATTTAATTATGTATATCTATAGTAGTTAATTATTATTTTGTTTTTTCTTTAATTATATTTAATTACGATTGAATTAATGGGCGGCCTTATTTATAGAACAATGGTTCTAATGGAAATGTATTCATATTAAATTGTCTAGTTTTAAGTTATGGTGAACACTAAAGAGTTTTCATTCATTCGTTGATAACATTTTTGCAACTATCCTCGTGTGTATAGGCCATAAAGGTGGTAGGGGGAAGTGGCGTCATGCGTGATATTTGATATAAAGTTGGAACTCAACTTCGTTATACGATATACTTTTTTCAAAGGACAATGGTAAGACGTAACATATTTTTGAGGAGATGTGGGTATTTTCCTTAGCTAGGACGGCTCCAATTATTTCTTGACATGGCGATGTTTGTTATGCTAGTTCGTAGTGCGATGTCGAGCGTTGGATGACTGAGCTTTTGCATCTCCTTCTAACTAAAGATTTTTTATTTTACTTTATTTATTTCGTATGGTTGTTTTAAAATTTTATTGAGATGTAAATGCATATACTTTGTATTATCATGCTTTTGAACAAGTTTAAAGGGGACTGAGCTTATGGGACAAAGAAACGTAATGAGTTGAGATAAGACTTAAAAAAGCGTTATATTTTTCTATTGCAAAATAGAAAACATCAGCCCTAAATTCTAGAATTCTAATGGAAGACGGGAAATCTTAAAAATAAGTTCACAAATAAAATAAATTATGGTTTACCATAATCGATATATGTAAATGGATTTCAACAATTAAATATATAAAAACACACCACACGATTAATTCATTCAAAGTAACGAAAGCCTTTACAATTGTAAAAAACTATCTGACCCGACGAACTTCGTACCGCCATATTTTCTAAATTCCTAAAAGACTTTGTTTCATGACACAAAAACAAAATCACGAAAATCGGTCTAGTTGATTAGGAGGATTCTAGAACCCGATCTCAGCGCCACCTACCGGTTCTAATTGTGAATCTAAACCATCCGGGAACCCACTCAAACACACAAAAACAAAATCACCAAAATCGCTTCAGGTAATTAGGAGGATTCTAGAACCCGATCTCAGCGCCACCTACCGGTTCCAATTGTGAATCTAAACCATCCGGGGAGCCATTCAAACACACAAATATCACCAAAATCGGTAAAGTCGTTCTCAAGTTATGGGCGTACATACATTTCTACGATTCATTTTTATATATAAGATATCAACATAAATAGAAATCTACACCTTTTTACAATCTGGGCCCAAAAATGTATAAGAGCGTATCGGTCTCCTTTTAAAAACCATATTCATACAATGATAATTAAGATAAGATTATTTGCGAAACCTATTTAGTTATCAAATACTTTACCTAAATTTTTTTCGTTTTTTTACTTTATACAGCTCAAATTGGAGTTTTGTGATTATTGACGAAAAATGAACTGTGCTGATATCTAGTCATGTAGATTTTGGCACTTTTCAAAATTAGATTTCGTATTGAGCGCTCGTAATTCATAGTAGGTATTTTTCTTCTATTTTATCGGTCAGATTGAAGTTATTGCCTACTTACTTAATATAGAAAATATATTGTATTTTCTTAAGTTTTCGCGAGTAGTATACATAATTAAAAAAGTAATTAAAAAGTCGTGGTAGCGTAATGGCTAGCGCACGCGTCCCAAACTCAAAGGGCGCGGGTTCGATCCTGGCCGGAACCCATGCACCACTTAGGCAATGTTCTGACCTAATGTGCATATTGTTACAACTACCACGTGCTAATAACGGTGAAGGAAAAACATCGTGATGCAACCTGCACATCGAGATAACCGATGTGTCAAACCTGCCAAAAGCCGCCTTGGACAAACGTGGCGGGTATACTATCCGGTCCCCTATAGTGGGAGGCCCGGGCCCAGCAGTTGGACATTTATGGGCTGCTATTATTATATATACATAACTAAAACTACACTTTAACGGCTTTAAGCGCTGCATTTTATTGTATTTATACATATACATATTATCACGCCTGTTTCCCATGGGGGTAGGCAGAGACTATGGATCTCCACTTGTGACGATCCTGATTGTATTTATTAAAATTAAATAATTAAAGTGAACAAGTTAGGGGTAGGATTGACACGATATCTATGTATTCCGTGATCACGGCTACTGGAAAATGACCGAAACGTCGAAATAAGAATCAAATAAAATGGCCGTTCATAAAACCATTAAAGCGTAGTTTTAATTATAGGTAATGTGTATTTTTATAGGCATTATAATATCATACCACAAAGTAAAAAATGTGGATAATTCCAAAAAATACCAAGTATCAGTTTTAGTTAACCCTAAAATGCGAGGTCTCACCATCCGCCATGTTTGCGAATAAAATCCGCAGTAAACAGAGTGGGGGGACAACGGTCAGTTCCCCATCGGACCCGCCCCCGGGGGGCAATGCTGCGTCGGTCAAAAACACCCCCGACCCTAACACTCAGGGCCAGAGGGTGGGGATTAGTGATAATGAAATGTTTGCCATTTAAGACTGTCGGGTGCTATATTTCATTTTTTGTTTAATGATCTTTGTTTTAAATCTCTCAAATATTTTTTCTGAGCATAATAAGATATAAGAGAACTAAACACTATTTTACTTTTATAGATTTTAGCAGGAACATAAAGTGTGATGTTCTATTGTACAATTTATTTTTTGAGAACACAAATTTTAATTAAAAGTGAGCTTGTAGCTTACGGATGGTTTTTGAGAAAGAACTGTTTGATTGTTAGAAAATCTTGATCATTTAGTGAAACTATGAAAGAAAAATATTTTTTTCCACCGTGATAAATGACATTTTGAATAGAGTTAATTACTTTGTATTTTAGCGTTAGTCAAAAACTTTCAATTTTACTGATGTAAAATAAACTCTAAATAATAAACAAACACACACACTGTATATCCTCCAAATTAAGCAAGTTGCGCTTGTGTTATGCGTAATATACAACGGATCATTCTGGGGCCGACCTCAGACACCCAGACCATAGTAAATAACAGAGGAAATACGTTTCCGAAATTTACTATACCAGGAATCGAACCCGGAGCCTCTGCGTTGCAGTGAGGTAAGCCGGCAAAGGCTTAGCCCGCTCAACCACAGAGGCCGTCTATAGATGTAAGGGTGGTAAGCTTTATGATTCCGGCTTCTGCCTCGTGCTTGATCCAAAAAGCTATGGGAAGTCATACTTATTAAAGAAGAAGAATTATAAAAGATGTGTTCGGATTTTAAAAATTAAGTACATTTAGAAATACTTACAAAAATCAAAGAAGCCCATAAAAATCACATATTCACTGATAAGAATTGTACAATAAATCAAGAATTTATGTCTTTTAGTTTCTTCTCTCCACTAAAATGGAATACACATTTTAATAATAAAGGTTGCATAGTCAACTTTTGCATATTAAGGTTATAAGATTTATACAATAGTGGCATGAGTTTCGCAATATTAGATTTTTATTATTGTCTTTAAGGTTTATTTATTTTTGAGCACTGTATTAGAACATTTTTTAAAATCGAACACTGATCAATAGCTGCGCACACGCACTCCCGAGACGGTTTGAAAAAGGAATGGATCAGGAAGTAAGACTGTAAGGCACCGGGTGGGGTCAGGTAGACGGCTCTAAAGAATTACCGGCGCGTTAAAGGGTTAACTGACAAAAGGTGTAATTATTATTACAGGGTTAAGGGGCACACAAAAGACGTCAAGAAGGGTTTAGGGTTACGATGAGGTTGCACGCGTGGTGTGTTAGGTAAGTTGAATTAATTCTTTTTAGAGATTATTTTAGTAACTAATGACTTCAACTCGTAAATTCGGATCCGGGGACTTATACATCTTCAGCAACGCATATACTGAATTTTAAGAAAATTAGTTTATATTAAACTTCGTATAAAACGTATAAACAAGAAAACTCGCACATTTATATAAATACCTACATAGATATGCGTCATGCGTCATTTAGTTACGCAAGCTATTTACTCTTTGATTGGAAATTGACGGAGAGTTTAACCTATATTTGTAATTTAAGTATATGTAACTTTAATCTAATAACTTGATTAAGTGCAAAATATGATATCAGATGCGATTGACAGACAGAAGTGAGATGTTACAACACTTACAAGAGAAATGCGTAAACTAATCTTAATGTCTAATAAAACTCTAATTCTTACCTTAAAAATTTGTAACTATATGCTGTTTTACATTTTTAGTTTTAATCTAACAAAGTTTTAAAAACGTAATTCACAATACGCTATGTATTTCACAACACAAAAGATCATTTATATATTTCTCACAATTGTAGAAATTAATTAGATTACATTTAAATATATTGTCGCAAAAATTAAAATAAATTATATTACACTAAAAATTGCCGAGAGCGAGTTTCATACCTGACTACACATTCACGTGTGAAACTAAACTATCATTTTTGCACATGCGAACTAACCCTTCACTTACCAAATGTACCTGAAACGGGACCCAATAATTCATTACACAATGCACAGCACTAACTTATTTTTTTTTAAAGTAATAACCCTTCATGGGATCCTGTTGTCTGTGACCCTTGCGAATTTAAAAATAAAACACCCGTTCCGAATACAAATATTAAGAAAAAAACAGTGTTCGATTTTTAACTTTGTCTCTGGTCATAAATCAATTTTGATGTAACAAAACGCTAGAGTTCGATATTTGAATTGAAGCGTAAACAATTTATATAACTTATAATTTAGTCTTTAAAAATGGATAAAAACAATTGAAATTGCAATAACTTTATTATATAAAAATACTATTTAGGTTTTTCAAAATACAAAGTCTTTTCTGGAGATTTTTTTTGCAAACACATTGAGTTCATATTGCGAGAAAAGTATTTTATTTTCTTCTATAAAAGGCATCAGCCGTCACTCTATTCGTGTCCGTCAAAAATGTATTTTACTTTTATTTTCAAGGTTATAAATAGTAAAAAACATCCAGATAACTCACTTTCACATTTAACTAATTTTCAATTAACACGGGGTAGTCTGATTCTAAAACCATAATTTGAATAAAGTGAAAAGAGCTCATAAAAGCTAATAATTAATTCCAACAACTACTAACAAAGCACACACGTCAAGTAATCACTTATGCTAGAGATGTAAGATTAGATTGTTAACCTAATTCCACACTCGATGTTTGGGCTTACCGGTGCACTTAAATCACACGGCTAATTTGCGTTTTATTATTCGTATTGCTGATTTTAGATATGGTGAAGGACTACTTTATTTATCTAAACTTTATATCTATTTTGACTTTTGAGTGCTTCAAAAATAGACTTGAATTTTGTTTTGATGATTACCGTGCCGAATACACGGCTTATTTAGATTATTTTACAGTAACTGATTTTCTATTGAAAACTGTTTATTTATTTCCAGCGAGGAAACGTAGCCAGCCTTCTGGGCACCTTACCCATAGAAGACGTTGACCTAGGCTCAGTATTCTAATTATAGTCTTAAGGGACTATGGGTACAATGCAATATAACTACACTTTGATTTTTAATTACCTGGACTAAAATGATAGCTGCGACCGACCTATTGTTATGTCACAAGCTTACAGCAACTCACCACTGTGACACGAATCCTATAGGATTTGTATAGAAATTCTGTAGGATTCAACTCACAGTTGTAGGTTGTTGATTCAACTCGCACTACTCAATTATGAATTAAAAAAAGATCGATCGCAGCTGTCATTTTAGTCCAGGCAATTAAAAATCAGAGTATAAGTTCTCTTTTATCATAATAGTATATAAAGAAAAAAAATTGTAACAATTTATTTATTGTAACTATTACTATCTAATGCCCCTGGGATAATTTTAGAGCTAGTGTCCGTGTCATGCAGATGTAGGCTAGAGTTTAATACATTATTTGAGATGAAGCATTGTTAATGACGTTAAACATTGACATATAACGTATGTAAATACACTAATGTAGCTAATCGTTAACGCGATATTTCTTAACGCTATAAATAAGTCACATTTGGTCACAGTCACTAATAGTAACACCAATGCAAGTGGAGCAGGGGCATAAGAGTGATTAGACGTATTAACATAGATTATAATAGTGTTCTAGTTATTTTTTAACGCCACCTCCTCTGTCATGGTGCAAAGCAGAGGTTCTGTTTATTTCTTTTCTGGGGAAAATAATTATGGGCGTCCCATTTATTATTTTCTTTTCTCTTTTTACAAATACTTATAAACTATTCCAATACAATTAATACAATTTGGAAAATGTCAAAATTACATAATTTTGAAAACATTGGATTGATATATTAATATAATTATTAATATTTACATTCTCATATTTACCTACGAGCTGATTATTATTTACATGTATATATCGCTAATATTTACTACCTATTTAATGTACATGTTGATAAAGTACATATAATTACATACATGCAACAGTTTTATTGACTTTTATTTTATAATCTAGGGTTCTAGGGTTACAAGACTGTCTCTTCGGTTGAATAGTCAAAGCGCTCCTAACTCACTAGCCCAGAAGTTCCTAATTCTATTCCTAGGACGGTAAATTTGGTTAACAAACTTTGCATTGGTCATTATGATTTCGGTGTATTACTGCATACTGTCGATGAAAGAAAACATCTCGAGAATACTTGACATACATTTAAATTGCGGATGGTTATATGCCGAGTATAACATCCATTCCCTAGAAATGAGAAGTCTCGAACCCAGCAGTTGGCTGAATACGAACCAACACCACTATATTATAAATCTTTTATCTTACTAGGAAATAGTGTCAGAACTTATTGAGTATTTTATATTGCTGTTGACTTTTGGAAATTATTATACCTAATTTACGGTAGTATAATACTATAGTATGTATCTACGTTTGTAGCCTTCCTATAAAATTTCATGTAAATCAATTTTAATTAAGGACATGAAAAGAACAAACAAGTGTATAAAACAGAGTTTATATGATTGATATAAACTTACGTTTTTATTAAGCATAGATAAATATAGATAAAATCTAACTTTATATTCTTTGATATAAATTCATAACATTTTATTAGTGAATACTGGTCATAAAAATCTAGAACTTAACATAAGACATATTAGGTAATAAATCAGCAAATAAACACACGCATTGTAACAGTATTATTCCAAGCTATAATTTATGCTTATTAACGGGTAATATACAAGAGATAACTACACGTGATTGCTATCCCAGACTTGCAAACCAGATGAAACAACAAAAATATCGTCTACGAAATATTCCAGCCTGGATCGAACCAGAGATTTCTGCCCCGCGAACTATGTCAGCCAACCTTGATACTAGAGAAAACAATCCGAACAAGAAGTATATTTCAATTGAAACCGACAAAAGGAAGTTTCATACTCGCTATGATAATAACACCACTGCATGTTCATAGTCTGCCATTTAAAACTAAAATTAATCCAAGCACATCTGCCTATCATGCCTATTTTACTTCTAACCAAACAGGGAACCCTCTATGCAAAAATTGAATGGGTTACCCTAATAATAGATCAGGTATACGCAAAATTGCAACATTCAAATTAATAATATGAAACTCGTCCATAGGCAGTGGTAGGGTTGATATCGCTATTGTTGGTCTGTGGATGCGAATATTTGACATTAACTGTTTTGAATTTATTTAAATTTAGAACATTGTTAAAAATTAATGGTATTCTAGATATTTTTTAAATATGATTGGGTGGAGTTTGGCCATGAATTTAACGGTGTAGTTTTATTTAAAAAAAAAATGTATAACATTCTTTAAAATAATTATTTAAAAATAATGGTTTTAGTGTATTTCTTGTTTTTCAAATATGTATGGATGTGTAATATATAGGTACTAGTTTTCGTGGAAATTGGTGGAAGGTATGACGCGCTGTGAATTAACAAGTCAAAGTAAAATAGTTTATTACACGAAATTCCAGACAGGCTAAAAACCAAAAACTCTAACAACGGTCGATTAGGCATCATATAAAAGTAGTTTAGACTTAAATTGAATTTTGGTTTTTATTTTATTCTCTCCATGGTCTTCTTCCTCTGTATCGTATTGAGGACGTTAAGGGTTCAAGGTTTACCTCCTTGCCCCGGTTGCAATTCGGTGGCAACTACCCACTGGTAACTGGGTTTAGATCTTGCCCACATGACAATGGGCTATCAGCAGCTTACGTTGGCCAATATTTCATTACAATTACTTCAATTTTATTAGTATATATCAACTATATTTTGCATGTCTATATACCTGTAAATTTTGCTTGCGTAAGTAAGGCTAAGCGCGCATTATGATGTATTTTATCAGTACCAAACTCAGCTTTGAAAAAATGAGTCTGATATTGATAATTGTAGTCTGCGCTTAGTTTTAAAGGATTTCGCAAGTAAAAAGTTATAGATGTAAGGCCTGGCTTCGATGAGCTATAATTATACATACATACATATTATAACGCCTATTTCCTATAGGGGTAGACAGAAACGATGGATTTCCACTTCCTATGATCTTCACATACCTCTTCTGCTTAGTCTACTTTCATTAATCTCTTCATACATACACGTTTATTAGGTATATAAATATAATTAAATCAAGTTTTGGTTTTTATACACATATAACAACCAATTTAGATAATTTACCAAATAATTCTTTATAGGGATGAGGTGACGTTAAAAATGTCTGTAGTGTATTGATACCATAGACATCACGACGATTGCGTATTATTGAAAAAAAAAACAGAATTTTGGTGAAACGGGGTAACGATGACATGTTTTGGGGTAAAAATTGATATCAAGTGATATATTTTGAACGGCGCTAATTATATTTGTATAATAGATATGAAGGGTAGTTTTTTTTGGAATTTTGGGATTTTAGAAATCGATAGGGTTTTATATTTTGTCGTTTTGTAGTAGTTTTATAGTGTTTAAATTACATACGATTTATTGCTGTGTCATAGGTTGTGAGAAAGTTTAACTGAATTTGGAACGGTTTGAAAACAGTGTTCTTTTTTTAAAAATAAATCCGTATAACTTACAGCGCGTTCCAATAGTAGCTCACAACGCCCAAAATGCTGCGTTAGCCGTTCTACAAGACGACTGTGGTCGTTATGGTCGTCGCGAAAGCGTCACTAATGACGTCATCATTTTCGATCACACAACGCTCACAACGACCCCCCATTTCAAGAGGCGGATCGAGTAACTGTTCCACTTGGGTTTACGACTGTAACTCCGGCAAGCAAGTGAAACGGGAAAAATCGCGATCGTGAACGTGGTCGTTGTGAGTCTCTAATGGAACGTAGCCTAAGTGTAATTCTGATATCAATTCGGTTGAAAGGCACAGAACTAACAGATATTCAATAACATTGAATGATTTATCCAAATTGAAAGACAGAAATGATCTTACGCATTGTAGGTAGTTTAATTGCTGATGAGAGCAAGCACTGCTTAAAAAGAGTTTTCAAAATATTATTTAACCGCACTAACAGCAAAACAGAACATTGTGAGAGACCTATTGACAACAAACTTATATTTGCTCAATTTACAAAATGGGAGCGCAGGATTCCTTGCGAGATAAGTTTAAAGAACTAAATGTTTTAACAGTAGCTTCACAGTATATATAACAAAAATATCTCGGATTTTCTCAGATTAAGTGACGTACATTGTAAAAATACTAGGAACAAAAATAAATTAGAAACTCCCACTTGTAGGCTCCATAAAATTTACAATCGTTTCCTGGGGTAAAGTATAATCTCTAACGAAATCCAAGAAAATGTTCAAAACCGGTGGCTCCGGCTCTGCGTCCTGATGAGGTCTCCCTTTCTTCTTCTTTTCTTTTTCTTCTTTTTATTTTTAGATATTGTATACCAAACTTTGTTTTTTCTCTCTCTCTCACTTTTATTTACGGTAGCTAGTATAATTTCAATTATTCAATATGTACCAAATAATGTTATAAATAAATAAATAAATCGGCAGACAAACACACGCACTATATATCCCCAACTTAAGCAAGTTACGCTTGTGTTATGGGTAATATACAACGGACCATTCTGGGGCCGAGCCTAGACACCCAGACCATAGTAAATAACGGAGAAAATACGTTTCCGAAATTTACTATACCAGGAATCGAACCCGGAGCCTCTGCGTTGCAGTGAGGAAAGCCGGCAAAGGCTTAGCCCGCTCAACCACAGAGGCCGTCAATTTTGGTGTTGTATAAATTGAAACTACTTATGTATAAGATTCATATAATAAATTCTGTACAATATTGTTTTTTTGTTCAAATACTTAAAAAAATGCTTTCAATATTTTTTTTTATTTGTAAAGCAACGTTTGTGCAAGAAGGCTTATATACGACGAAAAAAATTTTACACGACCGCACCGAATGAGTATAATGCGATCGCTACCAACCTCTCTCAGAAATCATTCATACAAATTACTTTGTTAAATATAAGAATAAAATATTATAAAATTCTAAATATGCCGTGTACATGTACTGTAAATTGATGCTATTTAAAAAAAAAAGAACTGAAATAAACTATATAAACGATAGACAGAGAACACGATGCAATTTTTTTACATTTCTTGTCTGTTTGTTCGGAATTCACGTAAAACTGCTGGGCCAATTTCGATTAAGTCTTTGCCGATCGACAGAAAATTTTTAGACATAAAATAAAAAATCTGAAAATGATTTAAAAAGGCCAAATTTGAAAAAAAGTCAAGTCAAGCGTAGACGAAGTCGCGGGCATATCCTAGTTTGACTATGAAAATTTAAAAGTTATAACAATTACAAACTCTAAAACCACTCCAGAAAACCCTTTGCACAGATATTTGGTTGCAAAAAATAACAATAAATTGTATTTAGTTTCTCGGTAGCTTACATCACTAGCGACACGTATTTTTTTTCTAAATCGCACCCCGGCTATTGTAGCATTTTGCAAAAGTCAACGAGCGTTGCACAATTTTTTTTTGTAACTTTTTTTAGCAAAATCCTATTTCTCGGATTTAAAAGGATTTAGACAGTGTTGTGGCAACAATGACGTTTTGTGATGTTCTATATTTGTTTTGATTTAGTGTTGGGTTATTTTATATTTTAGATTTTCCCACGAAATATTTACGTAACCAAGAATGTACACTTATATCTTTACATAGTATAAAACATAGTCGGTTTCTCGTTTATCTGTCTGTATATCCGCTAACTCCTAAACCACGCGGCTGATTTTTATACTGTTTTCATCAGTTAGATAATATTTCACTGAACGTTTATATGTATAAAAAACCTAATTAAGTTTTTATGCAAACTGCGACTTTATTACGGAATTACGTCCGTGCGAAGTCGGGACGGGTCGGTGATATATACATTATTTTAAAGCGGGCTAGCGCGTGGATTATCCACTAACTATGGACAGACGGACATAACGAAAAAACAAGGGTTCCGCTTTATATAGAGAGAATCTTTATATAATTAAACAAAGTGGCTTTCCGCGTCTGTCTGTCTGTCTGTATATCCGCTAACTCCTATAAACCACGCATCGGATTCACAAGCGGCTTTCACCATGAGTTACATAATTTTTCACGGAAGGTTTAGTTATATACTAACTTTGCCCTCGGATTCGCTCCCGACATATAAATAATTTAATTAAGTTTTTACGTAAGATTGTAAGTTCTCTATTTATGTAAAATCTAGTATACTTCCATACAAAAACTTATTACTAGTTAATTCCTAAAACTTGAACACAATATTAATTTATAACTATGAAATAAATTATTACTTAAAAAAAACAACACAGTTATTCTCAAGAGAATTAGTTTTGTTTGTTCAGGTTTCTTGACTCCAAACTATGGAAATTTAAACTGAAAACTTTGTTACAAACAACAACGCGTTCTGAAGTGGATGATAATGTAATGGAAAGAGAATAAAACTTTCGTTTTGTAAACTTTACAATGTATGTTTAACTTACACGGATGGAAGTTATATGAAAATTACAATTAATATCAAAACAAAAATATCGTAAGAATATTATTACAACTTAAGTTCCGACCAAAACAAAATCCACCTGCATATCTATAAAAACATATTTTATTACCTGTCGGCATTTGAACTAATTGTAATTCTTTTATGATTGTCTCCTTTTGTTTACTTATTTATTGGTTATTGTGGAGAACAGCCTATTGTACTCATTTATGGCCGTTTGCAGGCATAATTAGCCAGGTGTGCAGATTACGATTCTAGGAAATTCGGTCTACGCTGCCGGGCGGACATATTGCATTTGTTCGATATAAAGCAATGGCCCGATTGAGGAAGGGTTAGTCGAGCGATAACCACGAGCGAAACAAGACTTGTGTACATTCGGTAATCTATTTAGTGACGGACTTTGCGCTTGTTATTGAATTACGACCTTCTGCGTTACGTTTTGACTTGTTGTGTTAGGTTATATTTGTACCTGTGTTATACGTGTTTGTATAGTTCTAATAAGCCCTATAGTGATTCTAACGGCATTTTAATTCGAGTCTCGCGATTAGTAACAATATAATCTTCATATCCGAGTTCATATCCAAGCATCGTAAAACTAATGGCCAGTTCTATCTTGCTATTCATCTGCTTGCCTTACCATCGGTGGAAATTTGACATTATTTGTATTGAACTTATGTCAAATTTTAATAGACATAAAGGCAAATCTATACTAATATTACAAAGAGGAAAGATTTGTATTTTTGTTCGTTTGTAATAAATAAACTCAAAAATTGCTGGACCGATTTCAAAAATTCTTTGACCATTCGAATGCTGCATTATCCCTGATTAATATAGGCTATATGAAAATTATGAATCCCTACTAAAACTTCAATAATGTTGATGAGTATCAATCTAAACAAAATACTTGGCGTAGGAAATTTTATGTGTGTTTGAGTGGTTTCCCGGGGGTGGTTTAGATTCACAGTTAGGCTCGGTAGGTGGTGCTGGAATCGGGTTATAGATTTTTATTTTTTCAGCGCAGGACAACCAAGACTGCTAGATAATAATATACAAAAACCGGCCATAAGGTCGATTATGTAGAAATCTGTTATTAGAAAATAATGGGTATGGGTGTCGGTAGATATTGGTTTTTATTGATATTGTAAGGTAACTCCGGATGTCAATAATTAGGATTATATTTTAGGTAAATTTTACGGACTTTAAGAGCACTTTTTTCACATCGTTCCAAACATAACTGTGTGACAAATTTACATATATTTTTCCTTTTCTTTAACTCGCCAGCAGTCGCAAGATAAAGGGTGTCACACATTTAAAGCTTGCAGCAACGCCAATTTCCTTGAAGATTTTTCAGGTGATAGCGGGGATTCCATAGATGCGGGCATTTTTCAGATGATATACTGTGGATAAAACATAGTAAAATTTAATAAAATAATGTCCTAATGACCTAAAGGTCTACCTGACGTCGCCAAACGTCTAGTAGATGTCACACGCGACCAGAAGGCTGGCGTCTATTTTGCTCAAAGATTAAGCATCGCTATACTACGTGGCAACGCCGCAAGCCTCCTGGGAACTGGACAGTGGGACAGTGGTTTGGGACCAATAACTTATCTTTAGATATTTCCCCTTTTTTATTTAATTTTAGTTTTTATATAGTATAGTTTGTAGCTGTACATATTATTAGTTTAATATAGTTTATAAAAGGAACTAAATGTTATCACATTACATGAAAAAAAATAATAATAATAAAACCAAATAATTGATGTTTCTTTTATAAAGATGTAGTTATCTTTTATCCTATTTTGATAAAACTTGAAGGAGTAAAACGGTTTCACATCAATACTTTGGAGGTGATTTGATGATTTTTTTTTGTTGTTGTCTTAAAATAACTATAAAATATTTACGAAAAAATTAGCTTACGTCTATCGTGAAGATTTGTGATAATTTTTTTGGTAAAGTATTGATCAGTAACGAAAAAAGTTGTTTCGTTTGCGTCCCAGTTTTGACCTTTTGCAGCAACAGGAGCCTTAACAATTATAATTGACATATATTGAATTGAGTTTCCAATGTTATTCGTATTCATCATTTTACATCAGTTCGTGACAGAGATAGCACAAAAACATGCAGAAGCCCACGAAAAGAGGTTTCACCGTCATGTGAACGCCGAGGCAGGCTTGTTATAAGAAACCTAGTGCGAAGACTCAAAAGCACTAAACCATTTGAGTTAGTGTAGTGTATAGTAAAAAATAAAAACATAAGTGATATTTAGGACACGAGAACATGTGAATGTTCCCTAACAGACAATCACTAAGTAAAGTGCCAATGGATACATTGTTAGATATATTTTATTTTGTACAATATTAGGTTAAATTTAATTACTTATTATTAGTCTCTATAGGCTAGATCGTAATATATAGTAAAGTAATTGATTAAAAATTACTTTTACGCATAAAAAAATTAGATATGCTGTCAATCTATTTACATGCCTTTATCTGACAAAGCAACTTATTTCATTTGCCAAGTAATCAACTTATTTTTAAATAAAAAATATATAAGTCTAAAACTTTATATCGTTACGATGAAAATAACATAACGGTACCTATCAATATTCGGAACACACCAAAAGCCAACGATATAAATCTTTGACAAATCCTAATCATGCGACCCTTCCCACTTTCCCCATTATTGGCATCCAATCTCTATCCCCAATACTTGGCTTATCAACATTCGGACACCATAACAGGCCTTTGCTGGCCTCATACATATTTTAGGGGGCGCGCACACCCTTTGGTCAACTGTCAGTAATGATTTGCTGCCGTTTCCCCGTCCAACGCCCCCGTAATATCCGACCAGTTTAAAAAGACCCTTAGCCTTGGAATATTTTACTCAGTACATATATTAGCAAAATTACTATCTTTAAAGTATTTCCAAACTGGACTTGAGAGATACAATGATTCTAATTTCAAAAATAATTTTCTGTTTATGAATTGAATTTCTTAAAATTTGAAAAATGTATGTATTTATACGAGTGTCTACCTTTATACTTTTTATAAATATAGAAGGAAATTTATGTCATGATACTTACAAATATTTTGCGGGTTGAGTGATCTGGTAGCTTAAGTGTCATGTAAAATATTAGTAGTTTTTTTACTATATTAGTTTTGAAATGTAGTATTAAAATTGTAATATAATATATGTAGGTAATTTAGAAATCACTAACCGTAATCTATTATTTTTGAAGTGATAACTTCTTATGGGAGGGTAAACCGCTTCGTTACATCACGCGTTACGGCACCAGTCTGTCTGGTTTCCCTTTCTCTCACACATACGACAGCGGTAGGCAGGCTCCTCCTCTCTCACTCTAACCCACAGCGCTAGCCGTATTTCGGACAGAATATTAAATAGTTCAACTTAGATTAGTTTAAGTTATCACCTCTGTTAGGCGTCCCGAGACGCACACGTTTTTTTATCATTAGTAAATGTTAACCAATTTTTTAAATAATTAAACAGCATTGAAAATTGGACTTGACCGCTTTGGTCAAGTATCAATTTAAAAATAAGCTTTGTTCTAAATATAAATATTTCAAACCTCAATACGAAGCGATTTTTTAGTATGACTTTGTACAAAGCACAAAAGGTCAGAATACATTGGTTACGTAAAGAGACCGGGGGGCGCTAGAAAAAAAGTTAGATTATCTACAATTTTTGGACGCACGGAAACTGGGGAGGTTATCGGTGGAAAATATGGCTTCCTATTCGTATATTTGTTACTTTTTTGAACCTATTTGTTTGAAGTAGGCGTTCCGTGGCCGAAGTTTATTGAGCGTACTTCAAAACAACAGTCGAAATTACCATAAAAAACGAAACTAAGCTAAAAGTATTAATTTCATAAAGGAATATGATTAATAAATAACACCAGATGAAATAATAAAAACTATAATTATCTGAATAAAGTACTTGAATTGCTTCACTTTTACATATAGGGCCGATTTTTCAATCATCAGATAAAAGTTATCCATCGCTTAAATTATAACCTGACTGAATTAAAAAAATATATAATTGAACTGTTTTGTATACGCAACTATCATTTTTAATTTTTTCATGATGTATTTTATTCCGTTAATAAATATCTTATGGCGATTGAAAAATCGGCCCTTAGTCATATTATAATTGATCTGATTTGTGCTGATGCCTGGCCGTGTAACTTGCGCTAGGTCCCGGTAGAAGAGGTAGGTCTAAGAAATGCTGGGTCGACATCATCTTGAAGGATGACATACGTATCAATGTTTTCAAAATAGGGTATGCTAAAGACAGTGGACCCCAGGCTTCAAAGCGAACGCTCTGAATGCTCTGGATTTAATGCTCTGATGCTGATGATGAATGATTCCCTTACAGTTTTCAAAATTAGAATGTTCTGTTCTTTTTTAATATGGCATGGCCAGTGTCAAGCAATGATTAAAATGACGCCCAAATCATTCATCCAGCTTTACATTTTTAATGCAGTATTAACCTACCTATTTGAAGTGTCGCGACCAGATATGGGTTTCGGTTGTGCTAACAAACATTTAAGTTTGTTTGGTTAGCGTTCGCAACGTGACACCGACAGTAGCCGACAGATTCGGCACAGTAAATAGCATTTGTCGGTGAATAAACAACTTGCTTCGGCTATCGTGTTACGTGAACTCGTTAAATACCTTACGTATAATTTTTTGTGGAAAACATCGCCTTGTTACGAAAATACGGTATGCTAATCAACAGGGTTGTCTTGACCCTTGAGCATACAGGGTAAAGTCCTTTTAGAGATCCAACAATTAAACGAAGCTATACTTTATTTAGTATTTATGTAGAAACGGAGAAAAAAACTAAATTCTGTGGAAAGACGGCCTGCTTTGAGAGCCGACAAAACAACTCACAGCCAGGTAAGGACTTTGCCCGTTTGGATGGCTTCTACCTCTGCTTTAGAGTATGGCGCCTTAATAAGCTTGAGTTTATAAACCCCGGCATGAACGAAATATAAGATTCAAGTAAAGGGACAAAGACAAAATATTATCGATATGTTGATAAATCGTATCACATTGACTACGCTCGATGCGCAAAACGATCCCTACTATTCCACCGACCGCTCAAGATCCATGCCGGGTGTTAAATCCTCACAATTTATACCGATGTGGGTAGTTTTATAAGTGTCGCTGGCTTTCGTTTATCGCCGCTATTGCGTGGTGCCTAGCGAAATCTGTCTCCAACGCACAAAATATCAGTTTGGACATTCTGCGTAGATACTCCGTGCAAAGACCAAAGTGAACGTTTCACTTCTAATTCAAAATCTCATTAAACTTTAGATACAAGCCGTGCTTGCCTTTTGGTGTGAGTGTGTGCCATAAATCGAAGACCTAAAGCGCCACCTAAAGACTTGTTATTGCCGTGCACTCTCAGGAGCTGTCTTAGCTGCCCCATTGAAGATGGATTCGAGGTTAGTGGTGTTTATTACCCCATTGGTTGTTATGCAGGGTTTGGCATACGTCTCACCCCCATAAATTCACCAAATAATGTCAAAGTCCACTATAAACCGAAATTACTCGAACCAGCGACCAGCTGTGCGGATCTGTGATCCAGCATTGCACACCGGAATGTATACAATGTGTCAGTGGGCATGCGATTTTCAAGTTATCATACACAGATGCACATTTAAAATGATGTAATATTAAAAATTAAGTCGAAATTGCAACCTAAGTTTTGTTTCTATTTTGGAATCGGCTGAAACTGAGCGGACTCAGAGACTTTAGAAATGTAATTCCAAAATTTGGTAGTAAATAAAATTATATCAACGAATTTGCCACTTTTCAATCCACGTAAGCGCGGGCAAATATTGCCTTTTTGTGTAAGTATACCAAAATAGCAACTGTTTTGTTATTTATTCAATACAGTTTGCTGATCCCATACAAATAAGATATTATAACCTGTTATTATATGTACCGTAAGAAAAATATGTTTCCGTGTACCCTTGCCTATAAAAAAAAACAGATGCGGCATTTAGCCTGTAACTCAATAATAACACATTATTCTAATATCCATGTATCTACCTCATTAGTGTATTCATAACTTCGAATTCATTTTATTATGAATCTAGGTAATATATGAAGGTATTACTATAATCCGTTTGGTACATCTCGTGCAATTTTTACATTTAAATCTCATGTTGGGACGATTTAATCTTGTCTACAACATATACAACAATGACAATATTCGTCATACTATCCACCAAATGTTTAAGAATTATTTATTATATGACGTCCTTTTCAAATTGTGTATTATAAGTAGAAATTGTAATGAGTAAAATTATGGAGGGTAGAGGTAAGAAACGCCATCTCTCTGTAGCAGTGTCCGTTATAACGCGGATAATAAGGTGGCGCTGCGGTAGCATAGGATAAATTTTAAATGAAGCTCAAAAAGTAATTAGTGTAAGATTGAAAAATAAACAAGGATTGAAAGATTTCCAATTTTTTTTTGGTTATGAATAATTCACAATAATTAAATCACTTGACAAGTTTTCTCACAGCATTATATTTACTAAATTATTTTAGATTACGTAAATAGTTGAAGTTTTCTATACTGGCATTTTATTCATTTTATAGCACTTCAACAATTTTTAATTATTGGACTCAGAATACTTCACTACGTCTACAACTAGCTGTTGTAGATGTAGTGAGTGTTCTGATTCATATCGCAGTTTTTCGTACGCCAGTGGTATTGTGGTAGGTATTTGAACCTCTATTTTCAGGGGCTGGATACTTTTGAACTTCTGCTCCATATAAGACGGTGCTCCTTACCTCTACCCTCCATAAGTGAAATGTAACTTATCGAGGTGCTACAGAAATTCCAAAGTTTTTCGTCAGTCAACGACAACTAAGACATCTAACAAGTTGTATGGACATAGTTCCTTTGCTTTCTGTTCAGACAAACTAAACAATAAATATTAAAAATAAATAGACACAAAAACAGGTTGGCTCTCCCGGCAAAAAGATTCAATTGTTTTAATAAAATATTTATTTGTACAATTTTAAAATAAGAATGAAATATAGTTTTTCTAGAACCTATTATTATATTAATTATCCGTGCAGGAACGGAGAAAGGATACAATTTCCTGCGGCCTAGCGGCCTGTCGTAAGAGGCGACAAAACAACCCACAGCCGGGTGGTAGGGCTTTGCCCGACTGGATGGCTACCACCCCTGGTCTAAAGTGTTTCGCCATAACAACCTTGAGTTGTGTTCCGGCATTAGTAACCAGGTTCCAGTCCAAAGAGAGCAGCAGCGCATTTGTAGCACCTTTGGTGTTGCAAATGTCCATAGGCGATGGTAACCGCTTTCCATCAAGTGGGCCGTTTGCCTGTCTGATAAACTCCTGCAATAAAAAATAATAATAGAAGAATATCGACAAAATACAATTATAGTGTGTGCAGTCCAAGCAGTCAATCACACACGCTCGACGCGTCTTTCGCTCCGTCTACCGGAATAAAAGCCGCTGCAGACACTTTTATGGTTATCATTTGAATTCTGAATGTATGTACGATTTATTTGTTCTAGTTTTATTACTTTGTATACGTGGTAGATGGATGGGTCCTGCAAGTAATATGTAGAATTGTATACGGTATAATGACTTCGAATAATTGAGAAGAATTACTAATGTGTTCTCCGCCACAATTTTGGTCTAAAAAATACTAGAACTTATAATGAAGTTACGGATTAAAGTAGTGTGAATTTTTATATCATGTGAAATTTTCATATTTATACGTACCTATATAAGAAAAATATTAAAATGTTTTTAACCAACTTCCAAAAGGAGGAGGTTCTCAATTTGATTGTTCTTTTTTTGTATGTTTGTTATGCGATTTATCCCTAAATTGTGGACCAATTTTTAACTAAAAGTAGAAAACATTAACTAAGCCCACTAGATGCTTCAAAAGTATCTAAAAAACAAAAAAAAATAACTGAATCCAGAAGTCGGTGCTGATTAAAACATAAAAAAACAACAACAAATTTACAAAATATATTATTTTTTTTTTCTCAAGGGGAAATCCGTTTGCGGACACCCTGCCGTACGGAGAAGACGACGGCGGGGCAGTGTGGGACTCACCGGCCAGATGGGCTGCGGAATACCCACGAAAACCCCTTGGTGTCCTTCTGTCGCCATATGTCAGGGTCCCGGGACGTGCGCGAGCTTTTCGCCGCGACCCCGACTGACGTGGGCCCACCCCTACGGGCAAGCCTCTGCTGCTTCAATCCATGATTGAGAGAAGCACTGACGGAACATCTATGCGCCCCCTACTCAGCGGCTTGAATGCAGGTGACGGCCTAGTGTCTCCGCGGGTCGTCACCCGCTGCCGCACTTTTACGGCAGCCGAAGGTCATGAGTCGTCCGGCGCCGAGTCCTATTGTGGCGGCGGGAGATGAGCGCGGCTGCTCGCTCCCTCGCGGCACTGACTTCAAGGTGTATAAAATATACTTTTTGCCTTTTTAGTTACTTTTGAAGTCGGTTTTATATTTTGTTTTTTTTTTAATATCTCAATTGCTACATGGAATATTTTTATATATTACTAGCTGTGCCCCGCGGCTTCACCCGCGTGGTGATGGAAAATTGTTATAGTGATGATCATTTACACTATGTCTTTATAATTTATAGCCTATGTGTTATTCTGATATGTAAGCTATATTATTGTAAAGTTTCATCAAAATCCATTCAGTAGTTTTTGCGTGAAAGAGTAACAAACCTACATCCATACATTCTTACAAACTTTCGCGTTTACAATTTTAGTAGGATAGATCTTAATTAAAGAGAAACACAAAGTGACACATACGCATGCACGCACGAAATTATATAAGAAAATAAATTAGGCCGAACCATCCTAGCGAATAACTAATTTATAAAGTATTTGACTTTACTTCAACAATTATTAACAATGTATCAAATCTCAAATCTTTAAGTTAAAATACTTATCATAATATACCCTTCATCTCAACCCTTCGGTTGCAAAGACAAATACAGTTGCGTCGCATTGCCGGCAAAAAATCGCAGAAACCCCGTGAGAACCCCAAAGATCATTCTCCACATCTTTCACCTGGTCCTTAACCCGTAATATAACTGTTTTAACAAAAGGCAACTCTTGGATATCTTCCTGGCAAGACAAGGGTTATAAACACAGGTGGCAGCAGATGTGTTATTATTTGCGTGAAATTGTATTTTTTAGTTATCGGATCTCACGTAGTTTGATGATGTGTGAAAATTAATAGTTTCTATTCAATTTATGTTGTACATTCATAATTTATGATATGATATAAATTGTTGATTCTTTAAATTTTGTTATTAAAATTTTAAATTTGATGTGTAAAATTTATTAATATTGAAAAATGAACAATGATTTTTAGAAATTAGGTATGACTTTAAATTTTATGTTAATAAAAATGACAATCGCCCAGTGACAAAAGGAAATCTGAAAAAGGTTAAATTCTACATAAATAGATGGCGCCAGAAGACATTCTCTCGCTTGTTTTGGTATATTATTATTTCAAATATACGTTTTAGATCAAATCAGTAAAAGCTGTATTTTTTTTTAATTTTAGTGATTTTTAAATTAAAAAAATATGTATCCTTTAAATGAATCATTTATGGCACTGTCTTCTCGTATAGGATTTAAAATTTTAATAAAGTTACGTTTTTACACGATTATCTTTTTTGGTGTTCTTCTTGCAATATGCAAAACCAGTTTCTGTTGCCCACAGTGGAAATATGGAATGAGTTCCCAGCTGAGGTTTCCTCACAGCGTAACGATATGGAGTTTTTTAAAAAAAGCGTCATTAAAGTACTTCGCGGCCGGCTGCGTATTGGTATCAACTATGGTGTTGCAAATGTCCATAAACGACGGTAACCGCTGTCCATCAGGTAGGCCTGTCGACCTGTCTGCTGTACTATGCAAAAAAATTAAATATCGATACTTATACGGGTACCTAGTAAATGAAACCAACCTCTTGAATATACAAGTAGACAAATTAAACATTACGAAACGCTCAATAACACCCACCTCATACTAATACCACTCCATTCAAACCCACTTGAAATAACTCAAATTAATTAATATCCATTGAACTCACGTCGTTTTCTTTATAATTCGAAACCCAGAGGCGGATATAAACTAACCGCCTTTTCTTTGCACTTTATAAAAAATATATAAAAAAGCAAAGGCACCGACGAAAGGGTTGGTAAAAAAGAACATGCCAGATACGAAATACATTGGGTTTCGTACATATTTTATTTGTATAAAAATATTTTTTACAATTTTGTTCGAAAATATTGCTTAGCGATTATTAAGATTTAGAAAACTTTTTCTTAGGCGATGTCTGTGTTTTCATTGTTCTAAAAAAAGTACTTTATTGTTACTATGTAACGATTGGAGTCACCGAAAAGCAACAGAAAAGTCTTGAATCAAAATTAAGGATGAATGCTGATAGCATAATTTTAATTTAACTTTAATAGAATAATTTCATTCGTCTGGAGATTAAAGCTATAGAAATCAAATTCATAAAAACCTAAATTGAAGAAGAGTCCATAAATAATAGCCAATTAATAATTGGGTACTTCACAGTCAAATCAACATACCAAATGTCATAGTATCCTTGATTTTGTACGGATGTACTGCGTTGTAACGTCACAATTCTAACAAGTCAAATAGCTTATTAAATTAGCAAGGTAGTTTAATATAAGTTCTTTTTTTATGAACATCGTTTTAGAATTTATTGTAATACTAGTTGACCAGTGCCCACTTTGCTGGGCGTCGTTAAAAATTAAAAAAAATATTATCAATTACAATCAAATATAGCCTGTGTCACTCGGGAATGACATAGACATTCATGACTCACTCAGAAATAATGTAGCTTTCTACTGGTGAAATAATTTTCAAAATCGATTCAGTAGTTCAAGAGATTACTTCCTACAAACAAACTCACAAACTTTACCTCTTTATAACATTAGTGTAGATATATCGCATACTCAACTATAGCATCGTCATTCACCGGCGGATCCTTAAGAACACAAAAACTACCTTGGCAAAGTTACGCCAATTTTGCTTTCAAGGAAATTAGATATCCTCTTACAATGTAGAGGTCTTTTAACCCTTTGTGTGGACGTGTGGGAAAAATGCTGGATTAGATATTGCATTGATGTTAACGGGACTGCTTTGTTAACACCTGACTACGCATCTGCAGTTGCACAGTTAAGGTTTACGTTATGCCGTAGTATCATGTAACGGTAATGAACTGTGTTATTTAAAGAATGATTTTTAAAAATGTAATATTGTTATCTATTAACATTGTTTGCAATACGAAATTTCATTCTAATACAATTAAATTAAATTAAACACAATAAATATGATGCTTCTCTATAAAGCCAAAATTATAAAGTTCAGTTGTGTCTTTTAATTTAAATAGAAATGAAGCAAAAAATAAACGAACTTAATCGTTTAACCTTTTTCCATAAGTGACTTTTTGGATGAGACATGGACACTGACGACAGGATTGACCCACAAGTTCCAAGTCCCTCAACGGGCTATGGAGCGAACTATGTTGGATGTTTCTCGTATGGATAGAGTTAGAAATGAGGATATCCGCGAAAGAACCAAGGTAACTGACATCGCTCGCAAAATTAGCAAGTTGAAGTGGCAATGGGCCGGTCACGTCTGCCGTAGGATCGATGGAGCAGACGAGTCCTGGAATGGAGAACGCGTCTTGATAAACGTAGTGTCGGACGCCCTCCAGCCCGATCGACCAACGACCCGAGCAAGGTCGCCGGTAGGCGCTGGATGAGGAAG
This sequence comes from Dendrolimus houi, assembly GCA_039645545.1. Classification (NCBI taxonomy): domain Eukaryota; kingdom Metazoa; phylum Arthropoda; class Insecta; order Lepidoptera; family Lasiocampidae; genus Dendrolimus; species Dendrolimus houi. The sequence continues at coordinate 16,783,753 of CM077132.1, forward strand.
TCAGAGGACAGGGATGAGTGGCGCCGACTTGTGGAGGCCTACGTCCAGCAATGGACTGCGAATGGCTGACGACGAACGAACGAGATTTTTAGCTTTTTAAATATAATTATTGTAAAGATCTATATATTAAAACGTGAAGCAAAAACTTTGTACCCCTTTTTACAAAAATTGCGCGGACGGAGGAGTATTAAATTTCGCACACTTATAGTTTATATAAAGAAGAAGCGACGAATGCTAATATTTTCTTTTTAATTATGCATAAAAAATACATTAAATCAATAAAATAAACATTAAACATACTACCATGTATTTGACACACACACGCATATATACTTTTTTGTTTATTGTTCAAGTCAAATTAACAGGGTAGCCTTGGCGAAATCTATGATTATAGAAGTATAGTCTTCGTACATTACATTACATTACATGTATGTACTTTGTACATACATTAATTATTGTGGTCGAATTTCGAGCACGGGCGACCACTAGTTTTATTAACTACTTAAAAAAATAGTTAAAAACGCAACTTATAATAATCATTAGCACTATGAAATAATTTTTTTTTTTAATTTTTGTCCCCTATCATAATTGAAAGACAGAAGTGAACCCGTGTAATTTTGGGTTAAGTAAAATACCAGTGGTCACAAAAACTCTTCATTTTTGGTTCAAAATATAGATAACCAAATATAGTATTTGTTGCGGCGGCGCTGGGTTTAGCGATAAGTAAACTGTATCAAAGTAAGAAGAAAAAGAGATTGGAACAATTTTGAAGGGTAGTGGAAAGAAGGGCACGCACGTACCTGGTCAATGGACATGAAAGGCAGCTGCTCCTCTTCTCCACAGTACACTTCACTCGTCACTATTGTACTTGATATGTATTTAAACTTAAAACTTAACAGTTTTGTTTATTTTATGTATTTATTTCTAAGGCGATGCGAGTATATTATATTGTTACAACTCAGGTCCCGACAAACACAAAACCCACCTGCATATCTGAAACAAAACACGTTTTATTACCTGCCGGCATTTAAGCTAGTTGTAACTCTTTTATGATTGTCTTCTTTTGTTTACTTTGTGTTTAAAATTTGTGATTAGAAAACAGCCCATTGTTTTATTGTACTATTTTATAGCAGTTTGCGGCCGAGTCATTAGCCAGGTGTGGCAGATTAAGCTGACTTAGATACGGGGACATTGCGTTTGTGCAGTATAAAACGATGACCTGATGGAGGGGGAGTCAGTCGAGCGAGAACCACGAGCGAAGCAATACGTGTGTACTACAATCGGGAATCTAATAAGTGACGGACTTTGCGCGTTTTATTGAGTTACGACCTTCTGCATTACGTTTGGACTTGTTGTGTTCGGTTATATTTGTACCTGTGTTATACGTGTTTATATAGTTCTAATAAAGTCTATAATAATTCCAACGGCATTTTAATTCGAGCCCTGCGACTTGTAACATTAATTTTTATCTTACGTTATTTTATATTAGGTTGGGGAAAAAGTTTCTTCGCATTTTTTATAAAAATTCAAAAGGTTTTTTTATAAAGTTTACATTTGACTAAAGTATGTAGGTGCCATTTTGTTGGATATCTTTTTGCCATCTTGTAGGTAGGGACGTGATCCCATTGCTATAAAAATTTTGGGGCTTCTAATCAAAAAACTGCGACAAGTGGTTTTGGCAGTCCTCTCGTGATGTTAACCTGACACTGCCTAAGGGATTCTGCAGAGACCGAAACAGGTGAAAATCTGAAGGTGCAAGGTCAGGACTATACGGCGGAAGCATTAACACCTCCCAGCCATACTCTCGTAATTTTTGCTGAGTGGCTAAAGATGTGTGAAGTCTAGCGTTATCATGGTGAAAAACCACACCCCTTCTGTTGATTAATTCCGGCCGCTTTCTCTCAACTTTTTGCTTTAATCTCATCAGTTGTTCGCAGTACAGTTCAGAATCGATGGTCCTGCCTGGCGGTAACAGCTCATAATGAATACTGCCCTTCCAATCCCACCATACACACAGCATCACCTTGTTGCAAGTTAATCCGGGTTTCGTCACAGTCTGTGAAGCCTGACCGGCCTTTAACCACGATCTTTTTCGCACATTCTTGTCGTACGTGATCCACTTTTCATCACCAGTTATCAGCTTCTTCAAAAATGGTTCGGTTTCATTAAGTCGTAATAAAGAATCACAAATGAGTACACGGTTCATTAGGTTTCTTTCAGTGAGCTTATGAGGCACCCAAATATCGAGCTTTTTTGTGTACCCAGCTTTTTTCAAAAGCGCCAAAACCGTTTTGTGGTCAATTCCCAGTTCTCCAGATACACCGTAACTACTAATATGCCGATCTTGCTCCAGTTTTGCAATAATGGCATCAATTTTGTCCGTAACAGGGCGACCAGAGCGACGTGCATCTTTGATATCAAAATTTCCGGATTGAAAATGCTTAAACCAAATTTGCGCTACTCTCACAGATACTGCATTAGGTCCATAAACATCACAAATTTTTTTCGCGGCTTGTGTTGCATTTTTACTTTTTTGTAGTAAAATTTTAAAATGTATCGAATTTCTTCATTAGATTCACTCATTTTAACAATAAGAAAAACAAATGAAAATCACACATTTTCCTAATTTGAATTTGGAATTGTCGTCTTTAAAATTAAAACTTTTTAATGATACCAAAACCAGCCAGATACATATAGTATAGCCAAAGAGATCTTATTACAAGTTCATACATACTATATGCCAAAAGACATTTTCCCCAACCTATATTGTCCATGTAGTAATTATTCAATTGTAGATATTATATTTACAAAATAATTATGTATTTGTTATAAATCGCAAATTTAAACTATAATATATGTATTTATTATAGTTTAATTTTGCGATGTGGATTGAGTTATTTGTAAAGTATACACATTTACAGTGCATTGCGGGCGCGATATATTTTATATTATATATTGTTATTGGATGTTCAAAAGGCGGAGCGATTTAATTTAATTTATTTCATTTGATGATATGAGATGAATGATCAACGTGACATGCGAAAGCGGAACGTCGTCAAATTTAAAAGAAGAATTTAAATGAATAATGAAAAGTTATTATATGCCGAAAGAAGGTTACTTGGCAATACCAGTATTATTAAAATAAAAATTAAACATTATACGAGCATGCAGATTTAGACCCGCAAAAATATTGTAATACTCAACTCTGCGCTTGTATGATATTATACTTTTAATGTCTTACAATTATTTAATGTTACATTAAACCTTAAAGTGAATAACAATACCTGAAAACTCATGCAGAAATAGAAACGGTAAGTAATTTCCCACAGGACACGTCTAACTTCGACTGATCGCCGCTGGACGCGAGTCAACAAAAGAAAAATGTAAGTCTAATTTAACTATTCTCACGTGATAAGGCTCACTCAGTAGATTCAGTAAATTAATTCAGATATTTTATAAGAAGACTAGATGTGTACGCGACTTTCATCCGCGTGGATATTTTTTCGCAGAACCCTAAGAAGAAAAAAACTGTAGCTTAAGTTACTCCTTATAACGTCAGCTATCTGCCCGTCAAAATCGATCCAGCCGTTTCAGAGATTATCCGAAATATAATGGCAGACCGACAAAAAGAAATGTATTTTCGGAATCTCCGAACTATCCCCCTGACTTTTGTCACATTTTTATGTTGACATTACAAACATACACTTCAATTTTATTTATATAGATGGATGTTCCTGTGTTTGCGCCGAATTTTGAAGTATGCTATGACTATAAGCCATGCATAGAAGGTTTGCCGATAACTACGTACTAGTATTGTATTGTATTACTTACTATTATTGTATATACTTATGTAAAGCATATACAATAATAAATTAAAATAATAAATTTATTGCAACGACTATTTATGTAACCTTTTTTGTCAACCCTACTGACCATCGACGCGTGACATCATGAGGCTATCGACACACCTTCTACGCACGGGTAGTACTGTACAGACTGTACTCCTTTCAATGATGATAATTTTGAAAAAAGCTAACACAGGTATGTCTTTTACAACACCGCATTCTATAGGTGGACGCTGTGTAGTTAACAAGTGAACGTCGCGTGATCCACGAATTGTCAGCGGTTGGTAACTAGGTCGATGCGTCAATTGCAACGAGCAGCGGGTTGTCATCGAGTCGTACACTCACCGTCCGAGCAGGAACAGTATGCAAGCGAGGCGATCTGGTGTTGGTCGGGTATCGGGCGGTTCTAATGAGTTTAAAAGCGAACGGCAAGTATTACTCGCCACGCTTGTCCAAGACTGTTTGGGTGTTTTACATATCGGATATCTCGATTTGCATGTTTCATCATAATGTTTTTATTCACCGTCAACATATGAAAAATATGCACATAAGAACAGAAAAACTGCCCAGGAGGCGCATGGTCAGGATTCGAACTCACGTTGTATGGAAATCGGGTCTGAGTCGCGAATGCGTTAGCTACTAAGGTGCCACAATTTTATCAAAGTTTTATTCAGAAAACTTAATCTAATTATTCATAATACATCAATTCTATGTTCTATATATAGTATATTTTAATACTTTAAGAACCCTTGAAGTACACAATTTTCGTCGCTAGATTTTTTCACTAAAACCTAATTCGAAATTTTCAAAGCATTCTCAAAGCCTTTCCAAAAGACTATTTCAGCAAAAATGAATCCTAATACAGCGTGGGCGGGCGCTCAAAGCTTAGAGCTCATCGGATCGTAACTGATATGGTTTTAATCCTCGTACGTTCAAAATGGAAGTTTAATATTTTATGTAATTTTCATGGGAATATTTAATACATCATCCATACGTATTAATGTATAAATACGAAAGTGAGTGTTTATGTTTTTTTTTGTGCATACCCACTTTATTATTTTGGATATAAACTTATTTTTTTAGAATTTGTATCCGTACTTTTTATACATCAACATCCACAAAATGTTGGGTTCGAAGTTTAAGTGGATGATGCTGTGGGCAAAGTACTGTTGCCAGTTTATAGCCGGTTCCTATAACTTACGATGTGTTCGTTTGCCATACTATTGGTTAAAATTTGACATAAGCTCCATATAAGTAACTATATCAATCCGTTTAGCCAGCACACGCCGATAAATCAAAACGCATCAGCCCGAATTTCTCGGAATACAAAATATAATTAATCACAATCAAATATAGCCTATCTCACTCAGAAATAATGTAGCTTTCTACTGGTGACAGAATTTTGAAAATCAGTTCAATAGTTCAAGAAATTACTTTCTACATACAAACTCACAAACTTTACCTAGTTATAATATTGGTATAGATAGGCGGTCTTTTCGCTAAAGACGATCTTCTCCGGAGAAACTTATAGAGGTGATCATAAATATTAATTTAATAATTTTTCCAAGCATGTAGTATGTATCATTTATGCAAGTTCTTATATTATTAAGTCACCCTCGTAACACGTTCTCAATTAAATAAATAGGTATAATATTACCAACGCAGCTATATTTGATACCAGTGCCCACCATCTCGTTTGCACGGGAGTTGCAGTTCATATTCAAATTTTCTGAATCTTGTGAGCTATGGAAATAAAATGCCTACTTATACACATAAATTTAGGGACATTTTCTGTTTAATACCTAACATTTTCATTCAAAAGTTCAGACAGAAACACAGCCATAAATTCTGTAAGCAGCTATTTATGATTAGGAATTAAATGGCAACAGTTTTCATTAAAAAATTGGCATTTATTTTGAAATTACAGGCTCTTAAGTTTTATTTATTGATATAGATTAGACCCTTATGCTACAAACCGTTTAATGTTTATTGCTAAAAATGTTTTTTATTTATAATATTGCACTTGTACACTGAACTGTTTTATAGATTACAGCATAAATGTAGGTCGTTTTAGAAACCCGTGCCAACTTCACGTCAACAGTGTAATGACATGAGCATTTTCAGATGATAGACTGCCTGCACAACTCGATCGTAATCGAATTATCGATACATAATCGGTACAGGGTATCGTATCGAATGCTTGGACGTATCCTCTATAATACTATATTGATGATACTGGCACAGACTGATTAATGGTCTCGCAATGCTCGAATACAATAAAACTTACGACCCTGATCGCGTTTGGGCGAGCGGGTCATGTTTACATCGTCTCGTTTGCGTTGCATTGCTGCTATAACGAGAATTAGAAATTTATAATTTTCTTTTAAGCCAGCAGTGGATATTGTTGTAGGAATTATAATTGTATGATTAGTATTTAGGTGTATAGAGCCCCGATATAGGGTTGTCGCCACAGTGGTGACTTGTAATATTGTTGCGTGTACTATGTTTGTAAAAAATGTAGCAGTCCAAGCAAGATAAGGTAAACTTTAATGTACTTTTAAGATAAATTTAAATAGTGTTTTTATCCTACCGTCGAAAGAGGTCTTCTTTTTTATTTTTTATTTAGGTTTATGGCTTCGCAGCTAGGCCTTTAAGCCAGATCTTAGATTATAATGTAGGTTCTTCATTTTCTTATGCCTATGTGTAGCACAGCTGAACTGTAGGTTATCAGCTGGTGCCATTCAGCGAAGTTCTTGTGACAACCAAAAGGCCATATTTGACTATACTGTTCACATTTCTCACAAAACAGATAATTACTACTCAAAAACTATCAATATCCTACAACTATTGTTCATTTTAGAGTAATTTTACACATTTTTAGAAAATAAAACTGCACTGCACAGCACAACCGACAGTTGTGCTGTGCAGTTTTCTCCTTTCAGTTCCCGCCAAAAACTCCGAAAGAGGTCTTCTTTATCTATTTATACTAATATATAAAGCTGAAGACTTTGTTTATTTTTTTACATTAACGCGCTAATCTCAGGAACTACTGGTCTAATTTGAAAAATTATTTCAGTGTTAGATAGCCCATTTATCGAGGAAGGCTATAGGCTATATATCATCACGTTACGACCAATAGGCGCGGAGCACCAATGAAGAATGTTTCAAAATCAGGCTTTTTTTCCTTTTGAGAGCTTCCGCTGCGTAAAAGGTTAAAATTTCGCAAAAATCATGTGTGACAGAATTGTTCCCCTGTAAAAGTTCTAAAAAAAGTCCGCGACAGCATATGTCTGTCTTTTAAGGTTGGCTCACTATAACCTTTTTTATGCTAACCAAATTTGTTCTAAAATAATGCATTATTTGCGAAGGTGTTTTTATAAACATGATATTAACCCTTATCCAAATACATACGTTATTCATCACAAGTATTTCATTTAAAACGAAATTGGCATTCAAATCATTCGATTTTATTGAATATCTTAGAAGATATAGCAGTTTTAAAATAACTTAGCAGCAAAATAATGATCAAGTTACTGCGCGCGTATTTATGATGTGCAAGGCCGGCGGGCAGTCATTAAGATTTAAAAACATTTTCACCTTCTACGTAAACAAAGTCGCGTGTTAAAGTTAGCGTTAGCCCAAAGTAACTATTCCACGCGGACGAAGTCGCGGGCAAAAGTTAGTAATTAAATAAACGGTATATTTGTAAGATGTTTTAGTAGATTTTATTTGGGCTTAATCGATAATCTCATACATAAGTTTTCTCTCGGTTTTATTCCTTCACTACAAACAGGTGTAAATATGCATAACGATGATAAGAAGTACATACGTAAGTAATGTAGTCTTGGAATCGAACTCACATTATTAAAATTATAAGCGGTACCTTAACAACAAACCATCGTGCTATCAACTATATTAATTCAATTACATCGCCAAACTCAATGTACTTATATCGAAACCAATTGCATAAACATATTTACATATCTTCAAAGTAGCTTCAACTCAACTGAAGTAAATATTATAATAACATTTTAAAGTAGTTTATTTAGGATTTACGTTAAACTTATTAGTTGAGTAAATATATGTGTTTTTCGAACAAATATAGTTTACATGAATAAATATTTTTATGTCATTTTTAAAGTACAAATCCGATCATCAATTGGGTCTTGAGTGAAAATACTTTTCGACCAACCATAAATAAAAAATAAAATTGTTTACCCCTTATCTACATTTTGTTAAACGCAATTGGAGTTCAGAACCTACCCACGGTATATTCGAATTACCGCACAACGGGCGGTAATTACAAATATACAAGAGAACGTGTGAAGAGTGTACAAATTTTATTTTGAACTAGGATATGCCCGCGACTACGTACACGCTTGACTTGAAATTCCCGCGGGATGCCCGTCATACAAAGTATTACAGCATTTAAAAAAGAATATAAGCTATCGTTTTAGTGAAAACTGTATCGGAAATAGCCAATTTTATGCACCCGAAGTGTTTTTGACACTCATAGTAGATACGCGAATAGAGATAAAATTAAAAGCATTATTTTTTCCACCTACTTATGGCTTTGAGAATAAACCGATTATCATACAATTTGTATTCTATGTACTTTTTAAAATTAAGATACATATAGGATAAACATAATATTTGTATAATTTTCTCGGTGTGAGCACTAGAAGTTCAAATTGTAGGAATATGTATATGGACGGCATAACATATATACACATGAGTTAAACTTTAAATTTTACTGTAACCTTGATCCTAATATGCATATATGATAATAAAACGCTCCTTACGAGATAGAGTACAAATTCTATTGACTGTAGACCACACACTCATCCCGCACAGCATCCGCCGGGTGAATGTGACTGAATGGCAGTTTTTTTATTCAAAATAAGTCCTTAAAAAGCGAGCCACCCCAGAAGCCAAATGGCCCAGAATTTGTTTAAATTGTCACGTACAGACATCGCGTGGTTACACAATCCCTATTCACCGATTCCCAAAGTTGTTTACATGAAATAACGTTGCAATTGATTTGTACTAAATTTTCTCCTATATAATATGCGTTTAGGAAAATGACATTTATATACTAAAATAAAATTAACTTTGTGTATATGGACATTAGAAAAAAATCAATTTTATATAATAATATTAATTTTCTAATTAGTAAAATTAATTTGTACTTTATAATAAATGTTATATATTAATCACTATTTACTATTAGTTATTATTACCAAAATATTGTCAAATAATGCTTTCATCTGCATGACTCTTATGTGAAAATAAAACAAAAACGCACGCAAGAAGATTATCAACACTATCACAATTCATTCTTGAAAAATTGCCAATTTTAAACAATATGTTTTCAAAAATAACACTACACAGTAAATATTAAGCACACTCACCAAGTTTCCAGCAAAAACTCATATTATCCATATGTAAATGCACACATTAATTAGAAAAAAAATATGTGTGTGTGTGAGAGTTCATACACAGTAGAAGTGAAACTTCAGAGAATATACAGGTGAACATATTTAGGAACAGGCTTAATGCTATAGTATTGTGTCTGTTATGTGTTTATCTCCTTTTAATGTCGCTTTTTCGTTTCATCGAGTTTCAAATCACAAAAATTCCAAAGAAAGTTCATTTCAAAAATGTCAGTTTCTTGATTGCACAGCTGAATCTTTGTATGAGCGTCATGCAACATTTTAATTTTAGCCTAAAATTCTTTTAGGCAGCCAATAAAACCGACTGACCTGGACGTAAAAATGGAGTTCGTCACCAGATTATTTAGGAATTACGCTGAAGCGGCAATGTTTATCGTACAAAGTTTGAATATCGCTGTCAACCGATATACGGTGAAGGGTTAAAAATGCATCGTAGTTGCATAAAAAAGCTCTATACAGATATCGGATTTTAAATTTTAAAATGTGCATTGTATTGAGCGGCAGGGTTCGGAAATCGATTGGTCCCAGCAACAAAGGGTTAACCATTAATAATAATAAAAAATCCTATTGATTTAGACGACAGCTTGCGAGCTTGTCTGTACGTAAATGGGTTAAACTTTACTTTGTCATAATTTTATGTAAATAATATCTGTCTATGAACATTAGACATCTAGGCTCATCATTTTAAAAGAAAGGATCCGCTGCCACTTGTGCATGGCAGATTGCAGGTTTCACACATTGCTAATCTTCAAAAACAGGGAGCGATGTCAGTCTTTGATTTCAAAATAAATGCCTAAAATTTAATCGAGAACTGAGGGCCCATAGCGGCCGCTTTTAGAAAATTATTTGGTCAAATTGACAGGTGTCTAGGAAAATGGGTAAGTGCAAGACGTAGCATAAGGTTCCACTTTAGTTTGATACTTATCATAAGGTAATCTGTGAAACCAGCTGCTTTAGGCCCACTATTAATAAGATGCCTAATCATGAGAGTTTCTAAAATTTTTGGCTCAAGTGCTTTCAATGAATATTTTAGAAACTAAAATAGGAATTAAATGGAAATTATATTTTACTAGAGGCCCCGGCAGACGTTGTTCTGTCCTGAAAAAATAAAAATCTACGACCTGATCGCAGCGCCACCCAGCTGTTCCAAGTGGGAATCAAAACTAGTCTCCCACTCAAACACACACAAAATTTCATTATAATCGATAAAGTCGTTCGCAAGTTATGCGCTTATATACATTTTTATTTATGTAGATTTTCGCATGTATGTTTAACCTCCATACCATTCAGGACATAATTATGAAGATAAAGATAATATAATGATATAATAAATTGGTTTGCCGTGCAAATAAAATTACGGACAAAACTAGTTATGAATCATTTTGGGGCAAGATTTTGTATACTAATATACATTATACCATACATATATTCGCTTGCCTCACTACTGGTAAAAAATGATATAAATGTCATGTAATGTCAATTTTCAACCAATGAATAGTTATAGAAACAATAAATAAAATAATAATAACAACAACGTTCTCTAACTTTTACAATTTTCTATAGTAAATTCCTTTATTTTTCTACCATAACACGCTTACCCCAGCGTAGCATTGGTAAACATATAGTTCTCTGAATCCATTCAGCCAGTTCGTGAATATTTAATATTTTTCGCGCCATATGCGATATCTATCGACAATGGCGAGTCGATCCCATCTTCGTAGCAGTGCTTTCCCAATAATCCATCCCTCCCTCTCCCTCTGAGATCAAGTTAACCGACCCCTCTGGAGCGGATTTTGGTAATAGTTACCATTAGATATCCTCCGACGGCTTTATGAATCCAAAATGGACTTGTTTGTTTCATAACTGGAGATATTTTTGATTCAAAATGTTCCTTGCTACTACAGCTGTAGTTTTAGCCAATAGGGTAACTGTTTTGCTGGGGCCACACCTGCGAGAATATCAAAGTTATTGCCTGTGGCCAAATGCGTCTTATTTATAAAGTCAAAAGTTACACCGTTAATGAATAGCCACCTTAGTATATATAAAAACTTTATTTGTCTTGTGTATTTGTGCAACGTCATCACCAATAACACAAATAACGCATTACACCTATCGCCTACTCTGTGAGTTATTAAATTAATTATAATATTAAATCCTCCTACAAATCGTCGAAGCAGCCTATATTTTGTACGAGCTTAGCAAGTTAGGACGTCATGTCTTTGACGAGTCAAATAGTGGTTTAAACAGAACTTTAAATTGTTTTTATCATATTATTCTGAATGTACATTAACCTCCTTTTTGAACAATATTTTACAAATTTGTAGTAAAATATCTCACTCAGGTACCTGATGGCCTATTTGACATACATTGTCTAATTCTCTGAAAATACAAAGAAAATGTCTCTTACGATACAAATGTACTAGATAGAAGTTTTTAGTAGGAAAAAACCCTATAATCACAAAACAAGAAAAAAAATACTACAAAAGAACGAAATTGACATACTTTCAATCTGAGGGAGAATATTATAATACAAAGATAGTGTGAATTTTTTTTATATAACCTAAAGAAAAGCATAAAATTAATTACAACTGCAAGTAGGTACATTGGATCTATGTCATCTTTTTATGAAGGAAAAATATTTTTTAACCAGTATATGTACATACATACTTCGAAACTTAACAAGAAACTCACCCAATCGACTAACACTGACTGTTATCACCTAAAAATAAAAATACACATTCGATAAAAACAAAATGTGAATATCAGAAATAAATCTACTCACCGTATTTGCAATACCAACAATAAAAATGGCCAATCGCAGCCAAACATTGGATAAATCATCGATCACAAGTACCACCCACACGGTGTTCGTTTCCTAGATACCATTTATAAGGGCGAGACAGACCAATTTATATAACGGAGGGTCAATTATAATTGAAAGTAAAAAATCGTTTTTCGCGTCCCCACAGTAGGCAGGGGCTGTATCGACACGGTCATACAATTTTAATATTAAATGACGTGCAGCATACGGTAGATGCAATACCATTTATGGGGCATGTATGAAAATTTAATTTTTATTATGCTGGCGACGTATAAACTTTTATTTTATTAACAAAATAGATGGTTTCGCCTGCTTGCTCATACTTGACTTTAACTTTATATAATGTACAATATCTTTTGGACCCTGCAAGATATGGCAATGATACATACATGTTCTGGGATAAAATTCCCGTTTGAGTCCCTAATTTTTTAAATTAAAATCTGTTATGTCTGTTTCGGAGCTTATTTGAGACAATCTTAGACAGACAAAAATTCTAAACACTCTCATTTATAATAATTAGGCAAATCAAATCAAATCATTTTTATCGCGAACTAAATGTTACATAGGTTTTATACAATACTAGCTGACCCGCGCGAACTTCATACCGCCATATTTTCTGAATTCTTAAAAGACTGTCTCATGACACAAAAACAAAATCACCAAAATCGGTCCAGGTGATTAGGAGGATTCTAGTACCCGATCTCAGCTCCACCTACCGGTTCTAATAGTGAATCTAAACCATCCGGGAACCCACTCAAACACACAAAAACAAAATCAGCAAAATCGCTCCAGGTGATTAGGAGGATTCTAGAACCCGATCTCAGCGCCACCTACCGGTTCCAATTGTGGATCTAAACTGTCCAGGGACCCATTCAAACACACAAAACAAATATCACCAAAATCGCTAAAGTCGTTCTCAAATTATTGGCGTACATACATTTCTACGATTCATTTTTATATATAAGAGAAGAGAAGATAACTGAGAATAGCACTTATTACTTAATTGGCCTTTAATAGCACCGCAATGTAAATATTACTTAACCTTATCTCTAAGTATAAAATATCTAATATTAATTTCGACTCCTTATACATAATTTATTTAAAACGTCACAATATCTTCTTGTTCTTATCTCTCACTTGATATTCTTGAACACTATAATTGGACTTTCAGACCAACTACTCGAATAGTTTTTGTTTAAACATGTTAAAATTATTTTCTTGCACTACATTACACGGTAACTTATAATATACTCTTGGTGCTATCCCAAACACACTTCATCATATAAATATCCAAATAACAGAATCATATAAATAACAGGCTTTACTTAAACTTTGGCATTTAATTTGAAATGATAGACAGAAAATCAAATTTTATCTTATACTAATATATAAAGCTGAAGAGTTTGTTTGTTTGTTTGCTTGAACGCGCTAATCTCAGGAACTACGGGTCTGATTTGAAAAATTCTTTCAGCGTTAGAAAGCCCATTTATCGAGGACGGCTATAGGCTATATATCATCACGCTAAGACCAATAGGAGCGGGGCACCAATGAAGAATGTTTCAAAATCAGGGTTTTTTTCTTAACTTACTTTTTTTTACTATTCCACGCGGACGAAGTCGCGGACAGAAGCTAGATTGTAATAAAAGGAAATGAATGTAAATATACTACTTTCTATCAGTTGAAGTAACAATTGGCCGCTGTATAGTTTTTGCTGCTTTTGGAACGCTAAAGTTGATTGTTGTTACATATTAGGTGTGTTTCTTTGTTATAGCGGGAGAACAGAAGACTGGTTGACTGCCCGCATGATGGAAAGTGGTTACCGTCGCCTATGGATATTTTCAACATCATTGCTGACAATGAGCTGAGGGATTACTGGAAGCTGGCTACTGACGCCGGAACACAAGACAAGGCGGTTATGGCGGCATACTCTTAACCACTGGTGGTAGCCATCAGGATGAGGAAATGCGCTATCATCTAACAAAATCATTGTATATCAGAAATATTTTGAATATAAGACAGTTATAGTTTAATCTACATCAAATTTTCTTAAAAAATCTATTGCTTTTTCGTATTTGCAAAATGTCTTGTGAAACACAGAGTCGAGGTTCACACTCACTATGCTATATAAAGTCTATATAATAATACATACATACTATTAACATGCCTGTTTCCCATAGGGGTAGATAGGAGCGATGGAATTCCACTTGCTACGATCTCAACATCATACAAACACACATACATCTTGCTTCATCTATATTTATTAAACTCTTCATATATAAAAGTTTATTATAGGTGTTTTTTATCTATAATATATACCAGTGACGTGGACATCATACAACTCGATTCACTGTAGATTACCTATAAGAAACTAGTAACTAACGACTAAAAAGTCAAGCGCCATGCATTCATTGGCGTTTACGCGTTGTATTCAAACAAATTATTACTAGTGTCTCTAGAAATTAACTAGCGACCAAAAGGTCGAAAACGCCATGAATGTATTGGCGCTTACGTTTCTTATTCATGCATATATTATTGATGTATTACTATCTACATATCTATCTATCTATTTACTATTCCTTAAGTTAGGTTGCCTGGAAGAGATTGCTTTAAGCGATAAGGCTGCCTATTGTTTTTACCATGACAATTGTAATGTATTGTAATCGTGCATTTTTGTAATTGTATATTTGGAATACATTGCCTGTTGATGTTAGACAAGCTAAAGCTCTAATAACATTTAAGAATATGGTCAGGAAATACTTACTATCTGCAATATAATGATATGTAATTTTATATAATTAGTATTATATTGCATATAGCTATATATTTATTATGTTTAAACAATTGCATTTTATCACCATATCTTGTATATGTATATAACTTATGTGTATATTTATATACATAGTATAGTTATATATTTATTATAAAAATGTAAGTAATCGTACAATAATTGTGTATACCACCATCGCCACTCCTAATCAACAATATTCTTGCCACGGGTTGTCTGAAAGAGATGGCTTTTTAGTGATAAGACCGTCCTTTGTACACAATTAGAATAATAATAGTTCGTAAGTTTTCTGTAATGGTGTTTTACACCAAAGTGTTATCGATAGATATATCTATCTATCTATTTGGTGACCAATAAAATGTTATCTTATTCTTATTATCTCTCACGCTCGGTTAGTGTCCACACGTATTGTATGAAATAGCAACTCATAACCCGATCGGGCACCGGATTTTATTTCAAAATATGTGCTAAGATTGCAAAATTAAAAATGTAAATTGTTAAAATTAAATACATCGTTAGCGGTGTAGTCGGCGCTTACATCACACGGTGTTTTTTCAACTTACCCTAGCCGAATTTCCACCTCGCGCCACTGATATATACATAGGTAAAATACCTATTTAATAAGATAAGATACTATTCTAGTACACAGTAAGTTGGAACGTCACAAGCCCGTATTTTGTATACAATGTCGTGTAAGCCAAAAGATCTCGTTTTACCAGAAATTTGTAATATTGCGTTCTAAGATATTTTCATATATGAAACTTATCATGCTGAAAGTCATCCAAAGACGCCCTCCTTCGGACAAGTCGAGTCGGGCCGGTTTATATCTTTGAAAAATCCCATATCTCCCTCCGAGAATCACACGGTCGCCCGCACACGACTATATAACTAACTTGGAACACGGAATTATAAATATACGAAGTGTCATCATAGTTTCATCTTTACTTACACATTATATAAATTTATATAATGTGTAATTTATTTAATATTATGAATGCTAATGTGCGTTTTTTTATTTGTAAATAGCTAAAATATGTACGTTACGAAGGAGTTAGAAAAGGAAATAACGATATTTTTGGAGTTAGCCATTATAACTTTCAAAAACTGTTCGCTAGTAGAACTTGCTATGAATAAAAGTTTTGAATATTTTTTTTAGTTTATTAAATTCTACACAATTTTAACGTCAAAACGAATTTAAAGTTGGTTAAGTAGTCAAACGAGTTTTAATAAAATCTGGAAAAATGGGCAGGCAGTGACTCACCACTCCTCTTATATATTAAATAATTATATATTATTATTCTAACACTCTGTAGTAATAACATATTTCTGTATTGCGGACACCCAAACTGAAAGCAAACTACTTGCAGAACCTAAACGGTCTTTTTTTGGAATTCGGTCGAACCTACAGACGTAGCGACGCAAAGCTACTATGTCAACTAATTATATAAATACAGTCATACAAATATCGCAGTTACAAAGAGAAATGCAATTAATTAGGTAATGACTTAACTATATATAGCAATGGTTATATTATAGTAAATTGTTACACGAGAGGTGAAAGTGTACTATTTAGGCACGAGATGGTTTGGCGCACGAGCGTAGCGAGGGCACTTATAATATTATTATGCAATAATAATATTTTATAATATAATAATTATATTAAACAATATTATGATAATTTGATCAATATAATAACTAATGTTTAGCTAAAACAATCATTATTGTTCTTGTGCGTGTCACTAACACCAGGAAATATTCCAATTATATCCACTATGTGTAGAAATTATTTACAAAAATTAGTTTCCTATTCATAATAATTTAGAAAAGAAAAATAATAATATACTTAATGAACAATAAAATACAATTTACATTATACTTTAGTGAAAAAATTGTATATTTTTGTTTTTGGTTGGGTTATTTGGTTTGGTCTATTATATGTGGGATCTTCTTGTTGTAGTCTAAATAGGTATTTTTTATATTGAAACTTAAAAGAATTTATTGATTTCACGTCTCTAATCGGTAGTGGAATATCGTTCCAGCAATATTTGGCAGCATATTTAAAACAGCCTTTTACTAACTTAACTATTATTATTAACTTTTACACTATTTAATGAAAAGTAATTTATAAGTATAAAATGATGTTACAAAATTATTCATATTTTTTATTACAATACATGTCGCGAATCGCGATTTAACAGTGTACAGCGTACTTTCAAACATAGATAAAACTTATATCTTTCAGCATATGAGAAAGGTTCCTTTTAATTTCTAAAAAATATAGCTTTCAATGTCTTTTGTCACTTCTATAAAATGTAACTCCAAAAAAGCTACGTTCACAATACTGCTTTTTTTATATATTTTCTGATACATTTCTTTTCCAATGCATCTTCAGGGGGTGGTATTATTTGCGCGATAGTGTCACTGATGCGTTATGAATATAGAGTGTGTATTAATAAACTAGATCTTGCCTTAGGTCTGTACAGATGATTTTTGGAATATAGATGTGTGCGGTGATTTTATTTTCAACGGTATTATCTGCTCCATGGATATCCGTGGGTGATTTCCTTTTTAATATAATTTTAAAATTCTACGAGTCGAAACTTCTGATTTATTGTTTGTGCCTTTGTTATAATTTCACAGGACCACTATGTTATTTGATGAGAAGTGACGATAATTTCTAGGATGTAACAAGCAACTTGAAAAATACTTATTCACTTATGAGAAATACCTAATTAGTCAATTTTAGTATATTATATGCATAAAATATTATAAAATGAAAGTGCTTCTCTTATAATTAAGGTACAAAACGTTATTTCGCAGTTCAGCTGTAAAAAATCAATAACTTTATTCTTTATTGTACACAAAATAGTTATATATAAAATTACAAAATAGTGGTGATGTACAAAAGCAAGCTTAATCCTAATTAGAATTTACTTCCAGCAAACCTATGAGTCTAGCGAGAATGGGAAAACAAGAGGCAGGGTTGTGTTCATTAAAGTTTGTATGCATAAGTATATACTATAAAGAGTTACAAGTTGCGGGACTCGAATTAAAATGCCGTTTGAATTACTATAGAATTTATTAGAACTATACAAACACGTATAACAAAGGTACAAATATAACTGGACACAACCAGTACAAACTGAACTATTCAATAACACGCACTAAGTCCGTCACTATATAGCTCATCGAATGTACACGTCTTATTCGTATCGTAATCGTCGCTTGACTGCCTCACGCCTCCCTTCGGGCATCCCTTTTATTTTGTACAAATACAATACGCCTCGACGCAAAACAATAACGACACGAATTATTTCGACACATCTGCCTAATGACGGCCATAAAACAAATACAATAACAATAGATTATTTTTCTTAATCACTAATTCTAAACATAAACTAAACAAAATAAGTGTAAATGCGGGTAGGTAATAAACCGGGTTTATGACAGGCAGATGTGCATTTAATTTTTGTCAGCATCTAACAATATTTACACAATTATATTCTGTTAAAGACCAATATCAATGTCGTGATAGCATAATAGTTAGTGCACACATATCAAACTCAAAGGACGCAAGTTCAAAGCCTGGCCGGAACGCATGCACCACTTAGGCAGTTTTCTGACCTAATGTGTATATTGTTACAATTACCAAGGTGAAGGAAAACATCGTGATGAAAACTGCACATCGCGATAATTGATGTGAATATACTCTGTCCGTTTCCCTATAGTGGGAGGGTTTTATGGACCTTTATTATAAAGACCAGGTCATAAGTATCACACAATTTTGGAAGGCATACCTAGAACCATAGGAAGATCTACTGTGTTTTTTTTTACTAAATTAATTTGTTCTCTTTCTTTCTTTCAATCTTTCTTTGTTATATTTTCTTAAAAACTCTGATATGCTGGTATCACAAGGTAAACAATTTGATATATTCAACAAGAAAAGTCAATATACATCTCCATAATACTACTACTAGAATTTCCTTCTGTAAAAACATAATATACGTAAAATATTCCAAAAAAAAAATACAGTCATATTTATCTAAAAAATATTTCAGAAACGTTTCGATATGGTCACGTAACATTTAAAGTGGTGACAATACAACACCGATATGCGGTGTGTCGTAAAGAATTATTATACGCTCATAGGTGTATGGGACGTACGTGATCTGATGTGTAACAGCCGTTTGATAAGCCACCGATATGTTTTCTTATTTGAACAAGGCTTAGGCTAAAAGGACTGATATATTTTGGACAGTGACATTCTTGCGTAACTATCATTTACTTTTTTTTATTTAGGTTTATGGCTTGGCAGCTAGGCCTTTAAGCCAGATCTTAGATTATAATGTAGTTTCATTTTCTGAAGCCTATGTGTAGCACAGCTGAACTGTAGGTTATCAATCAGCTGATGCCATTCAACGGAGTTCTTGTAACAACTCGAAAGGCCACATTTGACTATACAGTTCACATTTCTCACAAAACACATAATTATTCAACAAAAACTATCAATATCCTACAACTATTGTTCATTTTAGAGTAATTTTACACATTTTTAGAGAATAAAACTGCACAACACAACATGTCCTTTCAGTTCCCGCCAAAAACTCCCTATCATTTTCTTGTTTTTAAAATTCCGTAGCTTATTCGATTTCTCCATCAATTGTGGACCGATTTTCAAAAATGTTCTTTTAATCGAAAGGTTACACTCCCGAATTGGTCCCATTGTTACCATATCACAATCTGATGAGTGGATTCCAAGGAATTATAAAAACTCACAAAAATTATTAACCAACTCCTTTGTAGCAAGATATCTCCGTCAATTTTAAACCGGTTGTCAAATCTTTTTCTTTATTCGTAAGAATTGTTACGACTTAGCCAAAATTCCACGAAGCACAACAACAAATGCAAATGAACACCTGCGGTCATAAACCCCAAGTTTTATTACCGCCAGCATTTGCACCTCTTTTGTTTTGTTTGTATTTAATATTTAAAATCAGAAAAGCCGCCTATTGTGTATTGTAATCTGTTCCGGTAGGCAGTGGCCAGGTGTAATTCCGGGAAATGTGAAGGTGCACGCGATGAGGTAGACATATTGCACCATGCAGTATAAAACAATGCCCGAATGGAGGGGTGGGGCAGTTAAGCGAGGATTACGATACGAGCAAAACGTACATTCGATAAACGATATAGTGACGGACTAGACCCGTGTTATTTAATCGTGCAGTTTGTACTGATTGTATCTAGTTATATTTGTGCCTGTTTTATCCATGCTTGTACAGTTCTAATAAATTTTATAGTAATTCCAACGGCATTTTAATTCGAGTCCTGTAGCTCGTAACAGTATGTATACTCCCGAGGCAGTTCTATGGTCACCAAGTCAGAATCTGAAGACTGGATCCCAGAGAAATCAAGAGTTACCCTTATTAAAAAACGCCGAGAGTATACATTTTTCCAAAAGTGGATTGTATACGCGTGCTAGTATTACACATTCTACAGACGCTTTATTATTTTGTAGGCATGCTACGCGATTTCTCCGTCAATCGTGGACCGATTTTCAAATATTTTTTTTAACTCGCGATATGGTCCCATAGTCACCAAGTCTGGGTCTGATTTGTGGATCGCAAGGAAATCGAGAGTAACCCTTGTTGAAGACCATATACACCGAAGAGTGAGATAGCAAATTTGTATACGCGTGTCAGTTCTTCAATTTCTATAGGTGTTTAATATATTATTTCTAAAGCTATTGAAATATTTTCGCAACTGCGGTGCTTTATATCCCAGGAATCCCACGGGTATTTCCTTAGGAGCAGTTTAAGGTGGCCCGGTTGAAAAAAATTCGAATTCCGATGTAATATTTTCACCGATCGTTAGCAAATTCTCTGCCATAAAATCTGCGATCCTTCATATCTCGGGAATCCCGCGGGACTGTTTCGGGGAGCATTTTCAAGTTGTTAGGGCACGTATAAATTAGCTTACTCCATCTAACGTGGACGAGGTCTCGGGCGAATCCTAGTGTGTAGAATTAGTAACGTGTAGTTTTTATGGCGCTCCACAATACCTAATGAAGTAAAACTGTGAAAGAACTATGTCCGCTATACATCTTCTTAGCATAGTATAAAACGAAGTCACTTTCCGCGTCTGACTGTCTGTTTACCCGCTAAATCCTCATAAATCACGCAATGGATTGCTATGAGGTTTTCACTATCCGTTAGTTAGATATACTGTTTGAAGTGAAGCTTCTATATAGACGGGGGTCTTATGATTTTTCTATCACGAAAAAGCGTTACGGCCGCGTGGAGGAGCGGCATAAATTTAGACTAGACGTGGTGAGCGGCGGCATAATTTTAGAGTAGACTATGGATGCGTTTTTTTGTTGCGGATCGAATTCAGTTTTTTCGTTTGATAAAATAAAATATGTTTAAATAAAAAATGCATTCATTAAAATGTACCTAACTTAACCAAATCATAATTTGCAGTAAGCCTGCGAAAAATCTAAATGTGTGCTGGGACACATAGTACAACTGAAACTTCAACGGAGAAGTGGAAAAATGAATGGCAACGGATAAGTGGCAAAACGAAACGCAACAAATTTTTAACCTGAAGTTTTATGGGCACGTTTTCAAATTGGACAAGTACATTAAGAATCTTTCATAGACAAATAGACAGACAGCCCATCTGACGTAAAGTGGTCACCTTCGTCTATGGATATTTGTAACACTGGGGACGATACTAATACGTTGCTGGACCTAGAATGGAATCAAATGAGGACGAGATACGGGGGATGAATCTCCCGTATCTCATCCCTTATATATAGCAACAGTAAGCAAAAATATAAACAGGGATCATCAAAGGTAATATGTAAATAAACATTTTAATAAAAGCAAAGTCAATCGTATTAATACATCAGAGCCTGTAGTATCTATCAATTTAGGCCACAACTTTAGTCACCACCAAACCACACACCAGTCTAATACATAAAATATTGTTATATGAACTGAACACAAGAAAGAAAATAACATAGGTTTTATTATTCCAGCAAAGAGTTACTACGTTTCGATTGTGAAGAGAAACACGAAAGACATCAACAAATATACGAGTGCAAATGAAAACATGTTCAGAAACCGAATTATTCTTGTACGAGCGCAGCACGAGTAGTGTCCCACCGCTGTATCAACAGCGATCACGTCATAAAACAAATGTAAGCCCGCAAGAGAGCAAAGAGCAGCATCGGCTCGTAAACCGGTACCAAATAATCCTACGTCGGCGAAAAAAATAGCCATAGTAAAAACTTCTATCCGTACCTAATAACCCGAGAATATTATCAGAGAGTCGTCGGGTCATAACCCGAAATTGGTTTCGGGGTCCGTAAGTCCCCAGTTTTATATGTCGCATTATGAAGGCCGTCAAACGAATTCACGTAGAAAATCGAATCTATATACGGTGATATTGCCGTCTCCCGGTCCTGGCTGGCTTCAGATAATAAAATAATACACCTCTTTTTACGCCACCTTCTTTTAGGGGCCTTTGTTTTGGGGTGACCGAGTGGCTGTGATTCGGTTAATGCAATTAGCCTCTCCCGGCTTACACATACTACAGGTAGCGATGCGCGATGATTACATGTTCAAGTCGATTATTTCGATCATTCAAATATCGCGTTGATTCGATTATATTGTTGTGATTATTGGCCGGTTCGTATATCTTACTATTCATTCACTTGCCTTAACATCTCGGTTGAATTTTGACATTAGTTGTGTATGGAGCTTAGGACAAATTTTAAACGATAATAAGGCAAATGAACGGTTGATAAGATGTAGGAACTGGCCATATACCGAATCAGACGTTGTAAGCAACGTTATATGGAGTACGAATCGAATAAGTTTACTTGAAAAAAAACGGAATAATCTTGGGTTAGTTGAGATTTTATCTCCAGTTTAAACAACTCGGAAACACTCATTGCTAGTTACAATTTGTTTAATGGATTTAACCCTTTACGGCCTTAAATATTCCAAAATTCTTTAGCATCTTTTCACCCGATTATAGATATATTATTATCTAAATACTTTATGACAGTAAAGATGAAACTTAATTACAATGTTATCTCATCATATAATAAAATTGTAGAGGTCAAATTTCTGTACAATGAAAAAAAATGCCTAAAACCAAGTCAGGGGGATGTAAGAAGTGAAATAGAACTAATTTAGAATTTTTTTATATTTTTTTGTTTCTCTGATTGTCTGTCTGTTTGTACCGGCTAATCTCCGAAACGACTGGACTGATTTAAATGCAATTTTGTATGGTGGTAGTTTATATCTCTGGTCAACATATACGATACTTTTGATCCTGAAAAATTAAAGAGTTCCCGTGGATAGTTAAAAAACCGCACCACGCGGACGAAGTCGTGGGCACCAGCTAGTATCAAATAAAAATCCCACATAAATCTAAACTGCATATTATACAATTCTAAGATGCTACTAATAATAACTAAGTCAAAATATTATAAGACCTTTAAGATATATATCTCATTTTATTTATTTCCAATAAATTTCAATATTGATTCAGGTTTAAGTTTAATAATGTTAGAATTAATTTATAGTTTTAAAATATTATAAAAAAAAACGACGTTAACATATATCTAATAATCATAATTTTAAATTATCACAATCAAAATAATAGCTAAGCGTTTTTGAACACTAACAAGTAAATTATTTAACTCGCTACACTCATCCAGAATCAAGTAGACTAACACAAATGTTCAAATTTAGTTTTTGATCAATATCTTCCAGAGAAGGGAAGGGTTAGTGAAAAAACAATGCTAAAGAATATATCTATACATATTATTTCCGCTTATATATTATTATACCCTATATACCTACTATTTAATAATGTTTGTGATTTATGTATACATTATTCAGTTTTAGTCACGACGCAACAAATAGTTCAATACGTTATGTTTTAAACATTGTTTAATTTATCTATATGGAAAATCTGCAAAAAACATTGTTCCGCATTTGTAGGCAAGTGTTCGCCAGGCAAAGTTTTTTCATTTTGTAAACATACGCTTCATGCGAGTAAAAATAACGAAAATTTAAGAACAAAAAGCGTATAAAGTGCCATAAAGGAGCTTTCCTTTGTGCCGCCACAAAAATCTCTCGAATGGGAGTAATCGGGCATTTTACATAAGAAAATAATATATTATTCAAAATCCACACGCGAGCACACCACCCCGTATACTTATCGGTTATAATGCTCGCTCACCATTGCCCTAAATGGCAAAACGGCATAACTCTAAATTATGAAATTTTGCATTTCTTGCGGTATAAATGGCAAAATTGCTATTAAATCAGTAGGTAAGCATATTTATTCTTTCTTTACTAGGAAATATGTATATTGTTTTTCCTTAAAAGACCATTTTCGTACATTACAAACAGGATTTTTGCAATTAATTACCATTTAATGACTTAGACAACTTAAGCCATATCTAAAGTTAGATATCACAGTAGAAAAAGCTTTATGTTACTACCCGTGCGAAGGAGGTTTGCCGATAGCCTCATGATGTCACGCGTCAATGGTCAGTAGGGTTAACAAAAAAGGTTGTATAAATAGTTGTTGCAATCAATTTGTTATTCTATATACTTTACATAAGTATATACAACAATAGGAAGTAGTCATCGGCAAACCTTTTGCGCGCGGCTTATAATCATCTAAAACCACAATGTAACTAAAATTTTATCCAAAAATTATATTATTCTTGTAATAAAAAACAAAGTAACATTTTTATACAAACATCGATCTTATAATATACAGCATCATTTAAAATTTAATAAATAAAAAACAACGCAACAACAACCTATGGAACTCTTTTAAAAGGGTGTAAGCAGATTTTTCAAACTCCAAGTTCACAAATCATCGGCGTATTTAGGTTTCCGGATGTCGATAGACAGCAGAAACACACTGCCAGCTTCCTTACCTGTAAACTTAAAGAGAGCATTCGTTCTGAACAACTGTGTAAAAGGCACAGAATGCGTGATAATTTTATAATTAAATTGATCAACACATTTACGATCACGATTGATATGAGATAGGTAATATTTATTTACATTTGCTTCTAACAAACACAGTCCAAAATCTAAATATAAATGATTTTGAAATTGTTAATGTTGCTATTGACAATATAATAATAATTGTAATATTGAATGTTATATGACCAAAAGCTTTCTTCCTGGACTTTTATCAAGTCGAAGACCAATACTCGAAAATAAAAACAAATAATTTATTTGCTTAACAACATGGTATATGAAAACATTGGATAAACATATTATTTATATGAAATTTGATGTCTTTGCCATCAAGCATGCAAATGATAGTTAAAAATAGATTAAAAAATAATTATATGTCAAAATATTCACTCCAACACATTATATTACATTAAAATACGGATAGAATTATAAAAACTAATTCCGATTGGAAAAATAAAATACTTCTGCAGTAAAACAAATTAACACGTATGTCTGTATGTTCTCAATTATTGCTATTTCATACTTAGCCGTTTTTGCACTGTCTATCCAATGGTACCAGTTCTAAAATAAAAATAGAAGCAGCCAGTACGGGCAAATCCACCGCTCACCGCCGCCCTATTATGACGTACCTTGATTCCCCCTTCTCCTAGAAAAAGGATAACGTATACATGTATTATTACTACCAAAGACCAGACTAGTTTAATATCAACTCTTTTATCTATTATATTGATATTAGAAGTACTTATAATAATAATATCAGCGTGTAAGCGTCTCACTGGTGGGCTCGGTTCTACCTATTTTTAGTTGTGTTGAAACGTCCATAAAGCACTGTAACCACTTTCTACCAGATGAGATATCAATTACTTTGGCCATTAATTTTTTCCAGGTTGTATGTCTTTTCTCTTTTTCCGATGTATTTTTCTTGCATACCTACTTCTCTATTCTGACAATACGTCAACCGTCGTACTGTAAATTTTTATTGTAATCCTTGATACAATATATCAATCTGTTTTTTGACCTTTATTTTTATATTCATTGATCTTCCAGTTAATTTTTCTTTGTCAAGTAATTATTATCCCACTTAATCATGGCTCGAGGCAAGAAAATAGTAATATAAATTCGTAAAGTAATTCTGCTGTTACTTTTTCAAGATTGAATGTGAGATGAAATTTAGCAGAGAGATAAATTCCATTCTTTTTTAAATATTAAATGTGTTGAAATCTAGGATGAAAGTTTGCATGGAAAACCCATTATTACTCCAACGGGGTAGTAGACAGTGAAATAATTGAGACACTTTTTTATACGAACGTGGCGTTTTGGCGTCATATTTTAATGAGTCAAATAGCGTATTAACTAAACTAACTGCCGCGGCTCAACGACCCAAAATGAGTCTTGACCTCCAAAATGAGAATACTCCACTCCTTCCTGTTCGGCGTTGTCTCCTGCCAGTCATAGAACACTCGTCGAGCGCTATAAGGACACTCGTGTGAACAGGCTGGGCTGTACTCTAACAGACACTAACACCTGGAAGGAAGATATAGATATTCGTACTCAAAATACCCTACGATGTACCGCGGCGCTTCATAAGGTCTTGGTATCCAAGCTTCTAAGCCGTCAAACCAAGATACATATATATAAGTATAAAACCGTTATACGCCCAATATTGGTGTACGGATGTGAGGCTTGGACCCTAACACTTAAGGAGGAGGAGGATCCTGGGTCCGACACGGGGAAGCGATGGCAACTGGCGGATCCAAAAAAATGCCGAAATCGAAGAACTAGTAGATGAGCCCAAAATATAATAGGCGAGAGCAAAGCACTTCGCTTGTGCTGGCTTGGCCACCTACATAGAATGAGGGAGGATCGCGCAGTGAAAAGAGCCTATCTGGGCAGACCAACGGGACGACGACCAGTTGGTATGCCCAGATATCGCTGGAGTGAGGTAGTGGAGGCTGATCTGCGCTAGCTTCAAATAGCATATTGATTGACTATAATAATTTAAGCTAAACAGCTATTAAAGTTATTTCTGCTGTGATCTTTTAAAAGTATGATGATAATGAGACATTTTAAAGTGTCTACATTTTTATGAATATTGTTTTAGAATTTATTGTAGTACAGTCATATTTAGTTTGTAAGTGAGAAACATACATAAATATGGTGTTTCGGCAAAATTTATAAATTTTAAAATTTGCGTTTCGCTGTTCTTTATTCACTCAGAAAGAAGAAAATAAAAAGTTAATGCGAAGAAAGTCGCGGTTAACTACTAGTTTATCATAAAATATAAACCGTCTCCTCTGCACATCATATGATTATGTACATTTGAATTAAACACACGAAATTCTCTGAATATCGTCATCAAACGGCCAATATCTCACGAGACCATGAATCTTAAACTGGGGTGCGGTAAATAAAAAATGTTCCGATGCCCCTGGAGCTTCGGCTGAATTATGAAAACATCGATAAATATCTGAGAGGTCGTGGACCGAACGATATTGCGGATATGTACTGTAATTTATTACTTAAACAATAACTATACTTTATAGCTTTTTATACGTCATATGGGTATTTTCGCATGAAACGTCCGAAAAAGCGAATGTTATTTTGAACACAAGATGGGAAAAATGCAGAGTCGATGAACTATAGCAGGCAACTGCGTATTTGAGGAGAATGAATTCCTATAAATATTATAAACGCGAAAGTTTGTAAGAATGTATGTATGGATGTATGTTTGTTACTTTTTCACGCAAAAACTACTGAATGGATTTTGATGAAACTTTACAGTAATATAGCTTACACATCAGAATAACACATAGGCTATAATTTATAAATATATAGTGTGAATATCCAAAAAATATAACGACTTTCCATCACCACGCGGGTGAAGCCGCGGGCGCAGCTAGTATGAAAATAATTAGCGAATTGCGTGTATTAAAGCATAGCAAAGGCTTGGAACTGATTTAAAGTTCACCGGTTTTAGTCAACTATATATCAACAACTTCGTTTGGAGTGAAGTTTTTGGTGGATACTGAAAGGAGATGTTGTGCTGTGCAGTTTTATTCTCTAAAAATGTGTAAAGTTACTCTAAAATGAACAGTAGTTGTAGGATATTGATAGTTTTTGAGTAGTGATTATGTGTTTTTGTGAGAAATGTGAACTGTATAGTCAAATGTGGCCTTTCGAGTTTTCACAAGACCTCCGTTGAATGACGTCAGCTGATAACCTACAGTTAAGATGAGCTATATATACATTGGCTTAAGAAAATGAAGAAACTACTTATATAAGTATATTGTAATCTAAGATCTGGCTTAAAGGCCTAGCTACCAAGCCATAAACGAAATAAATAATAAATCGTTTAGAGTGTAAACGTTAAAAAGAATAATATATAAAGCTGTTATAACCGATTTGTTCGGGAGAATTACTTTCTCTATATGACAACTGTGTACACGTGTTCGTGTATAACTGAAAACTTGCCGTGTTACATGGCTGCACTTTGAAGGTGTGCGGCAAAACCTTTACAAACCGATTTATTCAACAAAATCTATTTAACGAACTTTTGTTGCTGAAAAGTGTTTAATTGAAGTTAAAGTTAGAACAAAACTGAAAAGAAAAGTTCCTAAGCAGGTACTTAATTTGTAACCGGTTGGACTTTTTCCGGTTCTCAAGATCTGGTAATAGGTTCCGCAATGTCGGCAAACGTTCTTTTTTTGCAATATTGTTTTATTGTATGAGTTCAGCAGACAGGCAGACGACCCACCTGATGGAAAGCGGTTACCATCGCTTATGAACTTTTGTAACACCAAAGGTGCTACAAATACGCTGCTCTCTTAAGGGGAGATTGGAATCTGGCCACTAATGCCAGAACACAACTCAAGGTTGTTATGGCGGCATATTCTATAGACCAGGGCTGGTAGCCATGCAGACGGGCACCTAGCTGTGGGTTGTTTTGTTGTCTCTTACGACAGGCCGACCGGCCGCAGGAAATTGTATACTTTCTGCGTTCCTGCAACTAAGTAATTTTAAACTTTATTGTCAAATAATTAAACATAATTTTCTGTGGAACAGTCTGGTCTGTGACTTAGTTTGAAAAGGTAGCATCTGTTCACGGAACGTTAAATAAATCAAATTGAAAACTGGCGAACATTTACATACCACGACTGTACATAGAGTAGATAAGTAGTACACTTACGGACTTCTTTATGGTTCTGAAAGAAGCCTTCAAAATTACTCTAAGTCAATATGAATAAGGCCATAAATTTTTAACTTATGTATGACGTTCAAAAAATGTTCTTCACTGGAAATTTAAATAAAGCTATTGAGTTTGATTTATAAAGCCATCACAATATCATATAGCAATTTGTACATGTAGAATAATTTGTTGGCTTCTGTAAATAATACGTTCAAGTAGTATTGAAGGTTACAGGGTTAGTGAGGGTCTAAAATACAGCCTCCGAGGCTCAAAACGATTTACCCATTAATGCGAAACAGGACCCATATCATTTACAGATTATTAATATCTGTTTTAGTTTATAGCTAAGAATAGCACCCGGCATCGTCTGCAATAAATATAACAAAAAAATCAATTCTCACTTTTTATGGGCTTATAAATAATAATAAATTTATATGCACCTAAATATTGTTACGAGTCGCGAGACTCGAATTAAAATGCCGTTAGAATTACTATAGAGTTTATCAGAACTATACAAACACGTATAACACAGGTACAAATATAACCGAACACAACAAGTCCAAACGTAATGCAGAAGGTCGTAATTCGATAAAACGCGCACTCCGTCACTTATCTGATTCCCGATTGTAGTACACACGTCTCGCTTCGCTAGTGGTTCTCGCTCGGCTGCCTCCTCCTCCATCAGGTCATCGTTTTATACTGCACAAATGCAATATCATATCTAAGTCGGGTTAATCCGCCACACCTGTCTAATGACTCAGCCGCAAACTTCCATAAAAAAGTAGAATAAAACAATGAGCTGTTTTCTAATCACAAATTTTAAACACAAAGTAAACAAAAGAAGACGGTCATAAAAGAGTTACAATTAGTTTAAATGCCAGCAGGTAATAAAATGTGTTCTTTTTCAGATATGCAGGTGGGTATTGTTTTTTTTTGTCGGGACCTGAGTTGTAACAATATTATAAACACGCGCACATGTAGGCAAACACACCAGTAATCCAACTCAAAAATAGTACAATAATTTAACATAAATAGCTGTTTTCACTTACTGGCATTTTTTTTTAAACCACGAAGAATTTTTATAGGCAGAAAATAGTTAATTAGGCTTGGATACTGTAAGAAATCCCACGAGATATTAGATTAAGATTAAAGCGAGTGAAACCGCAGCATAAGCTATACTACTTAGCAATGGTGGACCATTAACGACACGAATAAACAACAAGCTATTTATAATAACAAAATAGGTGTAATCAAAACAAATTGCAACAATAAACAAGTGGCGCGGCACGGTCGTGGAAGAAAGGAAATTGCCATACATGGTGTTGAATGGCTCCGGCGGCATCTCTGTTTATATCTGCCCGTTACAAATGTGTTACATCAAGACAGTGGCGAGGTACACCCCTTACTTATCTGCTGCCGACGATACTAGTCAGGGCTGGCATATTTACAGACTTTAAAAAGAAGGAGGTTCTCAATTCCACTGTGTTTGTTGAAGTGAAACTTCTTTAGAATCGTTGTGATTTCAAACTCGATAAAACGAAAAAGCGACACTAAAAAGAGGTAAACACAAATCTACAGGACTAAGCCTGCGAGAGAATGAGATAGAATACATTATATTTAAGCATTTAAAAACTATGCTCATACGGATAGAGTTGGAAATGTTTTGAAGTTTTGCGTTAATATTTAAAATTTCGTGTTTTAAACCTTAAATATATTATAACGATATAATGTGTAAAATGTGATGTCACGAAATTTAGAATCCCTCCTACCCCTTGTCATATTTTTGTTTCACTTCTACTGCGTGTGAACTGCACACACACACACCTTTTTTCGATTTATGGTTAATTTAGAAGTCGGTTTTGATTTTTGTTCAATAAAAAAATTAACAATAAATTATACATAAACTCTCTAATGTAAATCGGGCTTAAGAGAAAGATAAATATTTACTCAACATTTCATTCATAGTGAAATCAAATTCATTGATACCTGTCTTCACCCTATTTTAAAAATATTTATGTAAATTACCACATAAATGTCCATTTGACCTGTTAACCTGTTCACAGCATCCCGTGTTACAGTTTCGATCTCATCTTTTGAATGGACCAAAACCGGATTTCTAACAAATAGGTTAAATTAGATAATAGAGGCATCCGTGATCCAATTTTGTTCTTGTGTCCTGGTCATACATTTGTAATTGGGGTCTTTTGAAAGATCAACAGAATAGTAATAGAGACTTGATTTTAGGTGGTCATGAATGACCGCAAGGGTAGCTAACTGTAGCTGATAAAATACTTAATTTTATTATCTCAGCTATTTTCACGGGGTCTTTACAAATTGATTTTTATTTTATGCATACGGCTTCAATTGTCATTTTGACCCTTAATAAAAAAATAACAGCCCATAAATGTCCCACGTTTGGTTTTGAGTCTCCCAATTTTTTTAGGGACAAGGACAGTTTATTTATACAACACAACAGATGGCAATTAATAAATCATTAGCATAATCTATACATATACATATAATAAAACTGCAAAGGTCCAATTTCTGTACAATAAAATAAAACGCTAAAAACCGAGTCAGGGGGATGTAAGAAGTGAAATAGAACTAACTTAGATTTTTTTTTCAATTTTTTGTTTCTCTGTTTATCTGTTTGTCTGTCTGTTTGTACCGGCTAATCTCCGAAACGACTGGACCGATTAAAATGAAATTTTGTATGGTGGAAGCTTATATCCCTGGTCAACATATAGGATACTTTTGATCCCGAAAAGTGAAAGAGTTCCCGTGGAATAGTTTAAAAACTTTCCACGCGGACGAAGTCGCGGGCAGAAGCTAGTACAGTATATAAATGGTTAGAAGTATATAGTTTTATATATGTACATCCCAATATTGGGATCCAAGCGTGGTGACACATAAGTGCTAAAATTATTATATTTTCGTCAACAACATTATAGTACTAATGTCAATGATAATAATTCAATAAATACTTAATTCTAAGAAAAAGTTATTTGTTTTAGTAATAACGAGAAAACATATAAGAAAATAAAAAACAAATTACTTAAGTTACTAAAAAGTTGAGGCGGAGTCCATTTCTCAATATGGAATTAATCGAATTCTTAAAAGATAAGGCTTTTGCATTAAATATATCCAGCTTATCACACTCTATAGAAAATTCATTGCACATTCTTGTCCGCGAATTATAGTACGTTGTGTTGTTTTTACATACTTCTAAGGTTCCATTAGGTGCACGTTAATTACGTTACCCGCCCGCGTGTGCAAGGCTTGGCGAATTTGATACATCGGTTGTCTGGATGTGCAGGTGTCATTACTGTTTTCCTTCACTGTCAACACTTAGTTATTTGTTACAATATGCACATTGCACATTAGGTCAGAAAACTTTATATATATATATATATATATATATATATATATATATATATATATATATATAGATCACAATTGTTATTATATATTTTATGTATAAACCAACAAAAGTTCATAACTGATCATAACTTGGTAATATTGTTGTTTCTATTTTGTGCCAGCCCTAGTATTTCCAGTTAAACACGCCATATGTATATTTCAGGCAGTGACCAAACACCCGCCGCCGCCTTCGTCCGGACCCACGGAAATGGAAAGCACAAAGACATCCCTGCAGTCGACTATGCAGCACAATTATTTAAGTATATATTTATGGTCTTATTCATAGAGAGTTAGAGTAAGTTTGAACGCTTCTTTAAGAACCATAAAGGAGTGTTCAAATTTACTCCAACTCTCTATTAACAAGACCGTTATTTTATAACAAGGGCAAAAATAATGCTGATTTTGTGTGAAATTAAGAATTAAATTGAAGGAAATATAGTTTTTCCAATACTATAAATTTCAGTTTTGGAACATAAATGAAAAAATTATATAAATTATATAAATATATAATTTTGATGTGGAAAAATAAGAACTAATCAAATAGACATAATAAATTAAATGTGCCAAGATTGGTATACTAGGTTGACTTCTCTAAACTAGGTATTGGAAAAAGCTTTCTTCATATAGTTTACAATCTATACATATAATAAAATTGTAGAGGTTGTACAATTTTTTCTTTTCTTCGATTTCTGTACAGTGAAAAAAAATGTTAAAATCCGAGTCAGTGGAATGTTAGAAGTGAAATAGAACTAATTTAGATTTTTTCAATTTTTTTGTTCCTCTGTTTGTACCGGATAATCTCCGAAACGACTGGATCGATTTAAATGAAATTTTGTATGGTGGTAGCTTATATCTCTGGTCAACATATAGGATACTTTTGATCCGAAAAATTAAAGAGTTCCCGTGGGATAGTTAAAAAAACTTTAATTACTTAAACAGCTTATACACCCAATTAAGTATTGATATTGCCGGTATCATCATCATCATCATACAATAAAACAATTTATACATTAAAAAAACAATTAGGCTGTATATCATCACGCTAAGACCAATAGGAGCGGAGCACCAATAAAGAATGTTTTAAAATCGGGAGGGTTTTTTTAGCTTAGGTATCTTCTTGGTAAGTTTTTAACACGTTACGACTTTAAAAGCTAGTAATAATTAAATTGGTTTTGTCACCCGTATACTGTAAATCTTTTAGACATAAGTTTAAGAATAAATAGTGCTTATGTGAGTAAGCTGAGTGAATGATAATTTGATAAAAGTTCTTTAGAGAGCCGTAGATTTTGCGTTTTTTCCTATTTTACATGATCCTACAAAATCTTGTATTATGTCTACTCTATTCAATACTTTCTTCCAACAGACATTGTCCTCTACACATTTAACACGCTGATCCTAAGCACGTAAGGCTCGCTACCGTCTCCCGGCAAATAAGTATATCATTACTTAACTACTTGATGAGTTATTTTATACAACGATGGCTTGACTTTTAAAGTAAGAAATTTGAGAGCAAATGAAAATTGTGAAGAGGAGTTGGAGATATCAAAAAAGTTCTGATAGAATAGGTCAGAAGACAATGCGTTCGCATCTCTTACGATGTCGTATGTAGGTTGATCAAGTTCACCGATATGTAAAAACCACCAGTCTACCTTGGTTAAATGTGGTGGAGTTAGTTTTTTTTTTTATAAAAGCGAGGTTCAAACTGGAAGAATATGGAGAAGGGTAACATAGTATCTTTATTCTTTCTTTCTTTGATGACACAAAGAGTATACAATATACATGCATACAACTTTCATGATAATTTTAATTTGAATAACGTCATGCAACTTAGTAGATATGAAACTCAGCTAGCGTGCTGGATGTAATACTAAAGGATTTTTTTAATATAATCATAGATAAAAAATCTTACAATACCTACTACGTTCAGTACAGTAGACAACCTAGAATATTGTGACGTTGAAATTATTGACCATTTGTATTATAATAATTAGAATTTAACGGTCATAACTGTGGACAGATGACATCTCAAGAGAACCATATAAAGTTAGGTTCGTACAATCCATTGAATTATATCACAATAATATGATTTACATATGACCTTGTTGAAACTATTGCGACTTGGATTTCTCAAGAAATACATGAATAATAACATTAAATATCAGATGTAAAACCGACTTAAAATTTAAAATAAAATTCCATTTTAATACCTAATTTTTTAGATTAAAGTCCCTTGAGTCGTTTCGCAGGACATTTGAAAGAACGCTGGGAGGGTCCCCTGACCCTCGTTCCATTATCACCCAATTCCAGTAGGTGTTCTAGTCCTAGAGACTCCCCTCCTTGTCGGCTTGCATCGAGGTGTCACGGCAGTCATTCCCATGGTTACGGTCCCGTGGCGGCTCATCATGATGCGGAGGGACGCTGGAAGGTTTAGTAGGTAGTATGGCGGTCAGTGCTTGCAAGCTCTAATATGAAGCTTGTGTGCAACACCGGCATTCGGGAGTACCACATATCCATTGGTGGCCTCCCCGGGGCCCGAGGATATGCACAAATGCATTCCCCCAGGGCTGCCAAAAAAAAGGATATTTAAAAGAAGCTTTCAAACAGACAGACAAAAAATCTAAAAGCGTTCGCTTATAATTCCAATATGCATCGTATAAATAGCACTACAACACATCAACGCGGTAATGCGACTAGCGTTTTGGGAACGTTCCCAACTGTCGGTCATTTGGGACTCATTTATTATAGTGTATTATCTATGCATTAATTTCTATTTTTTAATTTTGTAATTTAAGCTGTACATATTAAAAGGTCTAGAAATGAAAGGCAGTATTTCAATCAATAAATGATTTACACAGAATACTTGCGCAGAACTTATCGTCCTCACACTTGACTGTCACAGAATGACACTGACTTGTCTGCGCCATTTCCTCTAGGTTTTATACTTTAAGCACGAGAATAAAACAAGTAATAGAGGTAGTTAACCAGAAATGTCGCTCCTGTCAGTATTTTAGTAAACAGTTCTCATAATTTAATTTTATCAACTGAAGAACAAGGAAACTGGTTGACAAGAAGTATCGTACACATCAGTACTTCATTAATTAAATTATTTACACTATTTATAAAAATCACACAATCATTATTATTAATTAAATTTTAACAACAGTAAGTTAAGCCAGGTGGTAGGGTATTTGCTCTTCTGGATGGCTACCACCCCTGGTCTAGAGTATGCCGCCATAACAACCGTGAGTTGTGTTCCAGTATCAGTGACTAGGTTCCAGTCTCCCTTAAGAGAGCAGCAGCGCATTTGTAGCACCTTTGGTGGTGCAAATGTCCATAGGCGATGGTAACCGCTTTCCATCAAGTGGGCCGTCTGCCTGTCTGGTGTACTCCAGCAATAAAAAAATAGTAAATTACAGACGAAACTACTAAGTAATTGCCGTTTATCAATAGTTAAAGAAGTTCTTACAAAATTATTAGTATATTTTAGTTTTAATCTTCTAATACGAAGAAAATCGTTAAAAATTAAAGTATTCCGTTATCTGTCATTTATTTGGATATCTTACCAGAATCCAGAAGATAGTGTAAATATTTGTAATGTCGCCCAAACGCAGTTGTGGACAGACTTATTAAACAATATTATTTATAAGTACATACTAGATTTATTGCTTAGCTTCATACAATAAATCTAGTATCTATAAACCTTGTAACGAACGATGTATAGACGTAATAGTTCATACAAGTACTTACATATAAGTAACTTGGGTACGTTGTCCACGTTATCAGGCGTAGAGATAGTGGTCCTTCGAAGGTCGGACCCCGGCCGGGTCCCTAAAACTTTGGGGCAAGAGAAATGGGTCTTTAAAGTGATATTACAGATTTTGTCCCTTTACATATAAGTGTAACTATACGTAATGCGGTAGATTTCTGCGCTGTTATGTTTTAGTTGGTTGTAAAGTTTTGAAGCAATTTCATATGGTACACAATTATATGACTACACTCATGTGTAGGGGCTAATGGATACGGCAGAACGTAACTTTACCAACAATGTCAGATTCTATATCTATCTTTTTCAAGTCCGAAAAAATGTATGTATATATTTTTTGGTACTTTTCCATATCTGGGACACTGAACAAGACACTAAAAATATAGTTTCGAAAAACCATAGTCAATTAGTTCCATTAAAATTTAACTAGCACTTTCATGTGCTACGGATAACGATTGATCCAACACACGATGATTATTTTTACAGGCAATTATTACAAATAAACAAACAGAAATTCATATAAAAATCAACTTTAATCAATAGTTAACAGTCTTATTACTTATTTTTGGTAACAATTACCACCAGTTTTCTTGTAGATTACTCTTTAAAAAAAAACGGAACCATACTTCTATGCAAACAACAAAACACTTTAAAGTTCTTCTAGTATATTATAATATACTAGAAGCTTGTTTGCAAACTACTTGTTTGCAAAGACTACATAAAGTACTACATACTTATATATAAGTATGTAGTACTTACCCTCTCATTACATTAAGCCCATGTCCACGGCAGGCAAGTAGTGGGCACCATAAGTATGTGGACATAACACGCATCCTGACTGCTGCTACCGGTTACTGTCCTACGTCCTACGCTAATCTAGTTGTCAATTTTTCGTACGGAAGTCAAAGGACCGATGGTGTGAGCACGTTTACGTTTTTATATTTACCTGCTGGAGGTTTTGGGGATCACCAGCTAAGTAAAATTTAATTTAAAGTCCTTTTAAGACGATTGAAAGACGTCTCGCGTGACCAAAGCCTCTAAGCCTGTATTTGTGGCTATGGATCGGTGTTGCCATACAACGTGAAAATGCAGTCAGCATTTTGGGTACGCTCCCCACCGACAGCGATCTGGACTATATTTTGTTACTTGTAAATAAATATGTTTATACCACGTGTTTCAGACCTTATGATAAAAAATCAGACCACGTTTTCTCCATGACGTACTCTGCCCATAAACAAAAAACTAATCAAATATATTCATTAGTTTAGCCACAGGACCTCATTTTTTATTTCAGAATTTTACAACAAGATGTATCAGTTATTGTGACTAAATCGGTAGGTTAATGACCAAATGCAGTAGGTAATCATATTATCATGTTGCCATCTCTAATTCATATCATGTTGCCAGCTCTAATTCATTAAACGCGGAAGTTGTTCATTGTTATGCTCTCGCTCATCACAATAAAAAATAATAGGTGCGAAAGGGACAATAATAATTTGTGAGTAGATATTATTAGTGATTGTTTATGTTAGCCCGACACATGATCCGTGTTGACATGTTGCTATTCTTACCAAGTGAACCAATATTTACAAGATGTTCTGTTTTTATTCCCTTTTTATCGTAATTAATTTGTTCGGAAATTGCTTCTTTTTAATTTTGACATTAGGGTTGATTTAATAGTACCAAAATATTTGTATGGAGTACGACTGCTAAAATTATGATTTATTGTCATTTGAAAAGAAACACGTCGTATTGTAGTACTTTTTAATATTTATTTTTTAATTTTATTTAAAGGACCTATTGAATTAAAATTAACGTTCTAAATTAGTAGATACCTGTCCTATATACGCACAAAGTTGATGTATTTTTGTTAATTATATTTAAATTAAAAACGAAACTACCATTGGTGATAAGTCTGATAGTTTAATTTAACTATTCCATATTGTTTAAAATGTTAATAATTATGTACTTCTTATCTATTTGTACTTTGTACAAATAAATATATGTGTGTGCTAGAGGAATATATGGTCTATTAAAGTAACTGTCACACATTTCATAAAAACATATGTAATCATAATAAAAGCAAAATAATGTTACTCTTTTCTACTCCGCCCACGAACACACATCGACAGTTAACTATATGATAAAAAAACTTTCGATTATGTGTGTGTGCGTGAACCCTTTCCGTCAACCAATGGTCAAGCGGTCAGTGTTAGAAAAAGATAGTAGATACTGATTGGTATGCGTATGAAAAGGACGTAACAATTACCAAAAGAGGGCTATATTTTCCTAATACAACTTATACACTAGGGCAACTTAAATAGGACTAGAAATCGTTCTTTTTAAACATTTCGTCCGCAGGATTGGTACCTATCTAATCATTGCTAAGTATCCATGAATATTCAAGGCTTAGAACAATATTATTTAAGCAAAAGCCTCAGTCCATTTTAGATTTTTGACGGACACCTAAAGAGAGGAGATCTCATGGCTGTTCGAAAAGGCACATTTCACTAAATTGTTGAGGATTTTCAACACTAACAAAATTTTTCATTATAAAAATCAATATTTTACAAGCATTTTTCACTTTTAGTCAGTCGGTATTATAAAGTATATTTTTAATAGATGTTTTTCAAACCATTCCTGTTTAAAACAGAATTTTACATTTTGTTCTATAGCAAGTACGTTATTACATTCAAATATTATATTTAACTGTATATTTTTCAGTGGGCTAAGGGATTACCCGCAGAATTACTATTGATTTGGGAACGCACCCGCTCGGCCGCCTTTCAAATGAGCAGAACCCAAAACATTTACTAGGAGATGGTAATACCGTCGTTTGATATGAAATTTAAATCGCACTGGTATGTAAGGTAACACTTTATTTGTGTTTTAGATTTGCCAATTATAATTACCAGCGCTAACTTATATAATAATTAATTAATCTGATACATTTCGTATTATTCAATCATTGCCCACAATAAGGTAGGTAAAACATCGCTCCAGTAATTTTACTATACCTACTTATTATATCCTCATTTTTATGGGGAATGACGGTCAGCGTAAAACGGAGGAAAAGACGCCACTTTTGATTCGACAATCAATAAATATTTGACGGTTGTCATTTTACATAGTGCGTGTACCCTTTAATGCTGAGATATCTGATTGCACATTGTGAAAAGTTCTAAATGTGACGTGGTATCGGTGTCTTGCGCTGTCCTTCTACGAGCTACAGCATAACCCGATTCAATAATGGGCAGAAGCATTTACTTTTGTAAAGTAAGTAAGAAATTCAAATATCTATTCTAATATAGTCCACTTTTATAACATACGAAATTATGTCAAAGGCACATCCCGCTACATAATATATATCATTTATTTAATAACTTCATATTAAGCAATATAAAGAATAAAAACTAATATATTTTATAGGGTTCATAAATTAAAATTAAATAACAAAGAAATCCAAACTAAAATACACTATGCAGGAGATCAGGTTATAACGTCCTAATACGTTATATTCATACGTATATTAAAGAATATACCTGCTATTGCAAAACAAACTGATTACGAATTTTAACATCTCTATATAATTCCGGGCAAAACTTCCCAAGACCCAACCTGAATTTATTAAGCCGGACCCTGGAAAGGTTTGCCGTATGCAGATAAGGGATTTATTTAGCGGAAAGGTCCGTCCCGGGGTTAGCGCTAAAACGCCTTTTGGGTCCACGATGACCAGGATTCGGGAAATTTATTGTCGGCTTTCGGCTTTCCCCTTGATTTATTCGTGTTCGCCTCCGATAATAACGCTGCAGCGTGGCTCTTGTTGCTGGCTGTTTGTGTCATTGTGTTAAAATGACTTTATTAGAATGTCGTATTATATGATGTGCAGTTTTATTAAGTGCTGTTTTTAAGGAACTGCCTAAATGGAGCTATCTCGCTCATGCATTACCATAATAATGACAGAATATACTTACGACAAATCTGTATTCTACAAATCTCAACAATAATAATACCAATGAGTTATAAAACATATTTTTGATTCAAACAAGATTTGATACCTATTTTTTTTAACAGGTATTGATTTTTATATATAGAAATGTACATAGTATGAGACTTGTAGAAAATAGATTTTTGACGTAAATTTATTTCAATTTAGAACTTCAAAAATAATGCGCGAGCGAGACAGTGACAGAGGATGTTAATTTCCTTTCGTCTTTTGAGTGATTTGTTCTAGAAAGTCTCTTGGGGCTAGTACTTGGCCACTGGTATCGGAACAACTCAAAGTTGATATAGCGGCATTATCTAGACCAGGGATTCTCAAAATGATCGATATCGACCCGCTCGGCACGAAGTCGGTTTTTCAGGGGTCGACATAAACGAATACCGATTTTGGGAGTCGACGAGGTCTAAAAATCGACCCCTATTAATTAACACAATTTGTT
This sequence comes from Dendrolimus houi, assembly GCA_039645545.1. Classification (NCBI taxonomy): domain Eukaryota; kingdom Metazoa; phylum Arthropoda; class Insecta; order Lepidoptera; family Lasiocampidae; genus Dendrolimus; species Dendrolimus houi. The sequence goes on from CM077132.1 coordinate 16,824,484, forward strand.
ATTTGAAACTTTCAACACACTGTATAAGTTGTGTTACGTGTACCAACTTGTTGTATAAATGACTAATATTTTAGTAGGAAGTATTATTGTTGTTCTTTGTATCAATACGATTGTTGTTGATTGATTATTGTTGTATTTTGCATAACTACGAAAAAACTAGAGATAGGATTTATAAAGTAATGTAGATAAGGGGGTCTGAGGTATCAGTTCATTTTAGAAAAAGGGTCTCTTGTTCAAAATAGTTTGGGAATCCCTGATCTGGACTAAGGATGGTAGCCATCCAGATGAGCAAATGCACTGGGCGGGGTGTAATTATGGGACACCTTTAATTTATTATAAACAGATCCGAACATTTTTAATATAGGTTATAAGGCTAGTTTTTTATAAACAGCCAAAATTCACTTTATATCTCAAATAATAGTCTCATATTTATACCGCACCCAATGCACTATCATTTATCTTGAAAATCTACAATATGTGTGTTTGTTTGCCTAATTATTAATTATTATATTATTTGGAGTGGAGGCTTATCAAGGCTCATCTTTATCTATCTTATTATCTAACTTAGTTTTTAAGATTACAGCTGTGATAAATAAAATGTGTCCCCACATAAGATAAATAAAATGTTATAAAGCGCATCAAAAGATATGTAACTGTGATGCGTAGTTAAAACTTTATACAAACACTTAACGAAGTAGAAATCCTCTACAAAGAGTTTTCAAAATGCATAATCGACTCTTCAGGTGCCCAGGTGGCTGATTCTTACAACGCATAACGGATCAGTACAGCGAGGTGACGTAACCATCCTTCTGGGAACCTTATACCTATTGACTTCAATGGCTTAAGCTCGGTATTCTAGATAGATAGATAGTTAACACTTTATTGCTCACCAAAATAAACAAATACAAAACAAAATGCATAATTACAATACTTATTTGCAAAACAACAGGCGGCCTTATCGCTAAAAGCGATCTCGTCCAGGCAACCTAGCTTAAAAGATATTCTTAACTAATCTGGCGTTGTAGGTGGCGCAGAAAAAAGATAGGACTGTACAATTTAAATAAACATACCTACTTACACTAACTTATATATTTAATACATATGTAGGAATCGTATTTTTTATTATAAATTAACCATATGACGGAAGTAGTCAATAGCCGTCGTATAACCGGATGTCAACGTAGAGGCATTTATTATCGAGCGACGAATATCGGAAATGGAGTAACCGGAAGTTGGAAGATAATATGGATGGCGGAAGTTGGTTTTATGAAGAAAGCGAAACTGAAGTGGCGCCAAAGCATTACCGGATATTGTCACTACGACACGCTACGAGGACCTTAAATTCGCGGTGTTCGGGCAGAGAGGGGACAGTCTTCAACCGACCAGTCTACAACCAACTACTGCTTGATATTATAATCGCAGTATTCTTGGAGGGCAAATTGCTACTCGACGCCTGACAAGTGTGGATGCAACTATTGGAGTTGTCCTAATATTTCTGTGTATTATCTTGCTGTATTTAATATTGTAATTGTCATAATTCTAGTGTAATAAACTGTGATAATAATATTTCAGATTATTATTGTGTTATACTCGGTGTCGTGTCGTTCGCACGTTGTGAACCCGACACATACATAAATCCAGACTCATTTATAGAATACCAATATATACGTATATACAAAATAATCTAAATAAATATATTTATTAACATTATATATGACAACCATTTTATATTAACATATATTACAATCGATAAATAAGTAAATGTTTAATATATTGGACATATTTATTTAAAGACAGATAGTATTTTCTAAGGGAGTTCCGAAATGTAGGTAATGTTTTGGCCTCTCTGACAGTAATTCCAGAGTTTGACAGTACTTATAGTTTTAAGGCATTATATGCGAATAAGGCATTATACGACATGGTAGAGCCATGCTGGAATCACTATCTTGATTACAGCATTTAGGGCCACCGGCTAGATCGGTGTGTTACCACGCTCCAACACCATCGCAGAGGCTCCGGGTTTAATACTTGGTATGGCAAATTTCGGAAACTAATTTTCTCCGTTATTTACTATGGTCTGGGTGTCTGAGATCGGCCCCAGAGTAGTACTTTGTATGTTACAATATGCGTGTTTGTCTGCTGATTATCATTATATTATACGTGAAGCAAAAACTTTGTACCTCTTTTTACGAAAATTGCGCGAACGGAGGAGTATGAAATTTCGCACACTTATAGTTTATATTAAGAAGCGACGAATACTAATACTTTTTTTTAAATTATGGATAAAAACCAAAGTCATTAAAAAAAACATTACACACACTACCATGCATGTATTTGACACACGCATATATACTCTTTTTTTTTTATTGTTAAAGTCAAATTAACAGTGTAGCCTTGGCGAAATCTGTGTTTATAGAAGTATAGTCTTTGACAAAAGAACCATGGTCGAATTTTGACCACTGGGCGACCACTAGTTTATTTAAATCGGCGTGAAACGATTAGCCTTGCGCTAATCATGTTTCATGCGACGAGTGTATTCTAAAGGCAACGCAATAGCTTCACCCCTGGTGTTGCATGTGTCTATAGGCGACAGTAACCACTTTCCATTAGGTCGTCCGTATGCCTGTTGAGCTTTTATCTAGGTAAAAGTCATCAGAAAAATAAACTAACTAAAGATAATAATGGATTCCGTCCAACGAAGGCGTACAAATGTGTGGGTAACGACTAGGTAGTTGGACGTTCGACGGCTAGGGACGGTAAATGTCGCCAATTACGCGCCGGCCTAGACGTGACACGGTTCAAAATGGCCGGCTGGGCAGAGTACATATGCGGCGTGTACAGACAGCAGATTAACAAAGATACGACAGCGTAGTTCTGCATTACTATTTACGAAGACAATTCCTTGTATTTTTATTAATTGTTGGAATACAGCAGACAGGCTGACGATACTCATCTGGCTGATGGAAAGTGGTTACAGTCGCATTATAACGTTTGCAACACCAAAAGTGCTATCAATGTGCACAGGCCGTCCGGATGCATGAATTTACGATGGAGATTGTTTTTCCCTCGTCGTAATAGCCTCCATAATAAATAAACAACTCTGTATTATTCACAAAGTAAAAGTTTAACGTATAGTTAAAGATATGAAACACATGAGCAATATACGGTCTTATTGCCTGTAGACATGTAAACACCTGTTCCTTGTTGACAGAGACGACGTATCTCCACTTCCTATGATGCTGACAAACACCTTTCGCTTTATTCCTTATTTTTCATAATTCCTTTGTGTATAAAAATTAAACATCTACTAGCAGGTTTAAAACAAACAGTCGTAAAACCATATTTCCCAAAAGATGACTGAAGTCTAATTTGAAATATGAAAAATTATTGAAGTTATCAATACAATTCTTATATGAAAAGTAGTAGGTACGTAATTAAATATTTAAAGTACAATTCTTATAACAGTTTTACAACGCCATCTATCGTAACGAGTGCCATAAAATCGAATGAACAGCGAAAGGTTTTCCTATTCTCCAATAGATGGCGTACAATAAATAAAGTATAGAAACCATTTTTTTTAAATTAATTTAAGGATTATGCGCAACTAAATGAAGTTATTATAAAAGCTAATTTTAATTATATTATTGGGATGTGCTAGAACGTGCATTGAATTTTGATAAGTAATATTTTTGTATATATACCTACACGCTTTGAAATCTGTGCAAGTTCTGACTGAAACGTGTCTGTGATTTTTTTATTATAATTGTTTTAAAAGAATATAATTGTGGAAATTATGATCTAAATTTTATTCAACAAAAATTACATACACTGATCACCAAGTCACTTGGTTCGGACAGATAATTTTCGAGAGCTATTTATAAAAATTTAATTAGAAAACGTAAAATATAAGATAAAAATCTTAATTTTGGTTTAAACATAAATTATTGTAATGACTCGTCAATTGTGGCGCCGTCGTCGTTACTCGTCTGAGGATATAATTTAATCCTCTGATATCCTTTTATTTTGCAGACATATCCACTTTACACCAGCTGCAAAACAACTCGGACGGTCCTAACCCAAAAGTTCGCCCTTTAAAGTACACATGTAGCGGCCAGAACACGTGTGTTTTACGACTCCGGGCCCTCACTATTGCGATCGGCCGCGAATGGGCGCCCAACAATTTTTTACTACTGTTTAGGGCTTTCAAAACGATTTCGAAAAATTTTAAAAATAGCATATTTCGATGCAGTCTGTGTACAATGAATAAAGGTAACATATCATCCATCCCATATCTCAAAACTCATTCAACAAAACTGGTTCAATATAATTTGCTTTGAACGTGGTTTTGAAATTCGCCATCATCATTTTAATTTTTCTTAGAACTTTCTATTTCGTAATGCAAAAATTAATGGGGAAACGCACTCTTGAAGTCAATAAGTAAATGATAATAAATATGTCATTAAAGTTTTTAATTTGTTAAACTTTGAATAAGGATACCCGCACACCTAGGTTCACTTAAAACAATTCTTCCCTCAGTTAGTGTATGACGGCCACCCTTAATTTTTGTTTTTTCTTTATAATATTGCTACATCAGTATTTCAAAACTCCATATTATTAAAGAAGTTACCTTTCAGTGGAATTTCATTCTACTGGTATAGCTATCTCGCTTTAGGGTGAATGCTAACCATATTATAGCAGTAGGTACCTAATTGCGCAGTTTACATACAAAATTTAACTTCACTTATGGCCGGTTACTGTATCTTACTATAGATCTACTTACCTACCTAACCATTGGTAGAAATTTGACATTACATGTATGGAGCTTATATAAAATTTTAACTGATAAGTAGTAAGATAAATTCACGGTTCAAGGCATAGGAATCGGTCATCAACCGAATTTATTTGAGACCAGGTTTAATTCTAATATGGGTTTAAATAACTTTATTCTCAAAAGAACATTACCTACAGTTCACTTATATGAGATACTAGCTGCGCCCCGCGGTTTTACCCGCGTATTGATGGAAAATCGTTATATTTTGGATAATTCACACTATATCTTTATAAATTATAGACTATATGTTATTATTATGTGTAAGCTATATTTTTGTAAAGTTTCATCAAAATCCATCCAATAGTTTTTGCGTGAAAGAGTAACAAACATACATCCATACATTCTTACAAACTTTCACGTTTATAATATTAGTAGGATAAAAGTTTATATTCTAACATAAGTCCTATAATCTAACAGCGAGTAGACATAGATAAAAATAAATAGGTGAACAGAGAAACATAATAATGAGATTTTTTGAGAAGTCTTTTGTAAATAAGATTTTTTTTAAATGTTAAGTTTTTAAAATGTAATTTAAAATTAAATGTTATTTAAAATATATAAGTATACAAACTAGTCTCCCGTTAATGAGACAATATATAAAAAAAATATTGCAGAAACCACGCCGTGACTAACCCTGTGTGCTATGAAAACTTTGAATTATTGCCATGGCCGCCGGTCGTTAGGGGTCGCTTGGTACCCGCCGTTTTGTCCGAAAATGTACCGAAATACTATGATTGATGTACATCATAAATATTTTACATCATTCTTTATTATACGCCGGTTGTATATTGCATGTCGTGCCCAGGTATGCTGTATTTTGTTATCTTTTAGTTGACGAAAATTTTAATTGAAAATTGAATTGCTACAGGGTGATAAATGCGATCAACTATCGTGCGATACTCAAATTTAAACAGATAGAGTTTAGGGCTTAAAACCCTTTAAGTTTCGCGTTATGTTCGTGAGCTCACATACATACATATAATCACTGTTTGTCATGGAGGTTGCAAATGTTCATAGGCGGCGGTAACCACTTTCCATCACAATTGGGCCGTCAACCTATCTGCTGTACTCCAGTAATTAAAAAAATGAGATACTTTTTATCTGACCTTTCTTTAATGTGAGCTCGAACGTCTGCTGTCGGTCTACGGCACCAACTACCATTTACACTGCTGTTATACACTTGTTTTGTGATTCTACTTTCATCCATTCTCTCCATATGCCCGAACCACCTTAACATATCCTCATTCGTCAGCCTATGTCATCACATACACTCAATTTGCGGTCCACTAATAATCTCCTATTAATGGCACCTGCACACTCTTCAACATTTTATTCCAACTCCTTCGCCATGCAGGCTGTCTTACTTTGGAACTCTTTGCCCACTGACGTCAGAAATGCTAAATCTTTTGCCATATTCAAAAATTCACTTAGGAATCGCTATGTAAGTCTTACGCAGTGATGTATGTACTAGTTTACAATAGACTAATCTGCTGTCCATGTATGTCTTTTTTATTTTTATTTTTCTGTGTTGCATAATAATTATAGATAATTTAAGAATTTCATTTGAGTCAGGTTGCCTGGAAGAGATCGCTTTTAGCGATAAGGCCGCCTTTTGTTTTACCAAGTAACTATTGTCTTGTGCATTTTTTGTTATTTTTGATTTGGTGAACAATCAAGTGTTGTCTATGTCAATGTCGGTACATTACTAACAGTCTCCTTAAAGGCTTTGTAGGTTCTGTACTGCTGAAATTTGGAGGAAGTGGCTTCTATACATCCCTACACAATAACGGATACTGTAGTTGAGGTATTAATTTTAATCCATGCAGGGCGAAAAACACAATTCTGCAGCTGGGCGGCCTGTCGTAAGAAGAGACAAAATAATCCAAAGTCAAGTAGTAGAACTAATATAGCATTCACTCGTCTGGATAGTCACCACCACTGATCTCACGTATGTCGCCTGAGTTTGTACCGTTTTTAATGGCCCGGTTCCCCTTTCTGGCTGGCAACACAATGATAGCACCTCTGTGTCTAAATTTTCATGCCTATATTATAAATGAGATCGTAACTGTCTACCGTCTATAGATTACGCTGCCACGGAAAATCTACTGAACCGATTTGGCTGAATTGCGGTATCGGGATAATTAAGTAAATTTTATCCTGGAAAATGGCATAATTTCCGAATAGAGTCGCTATTATTATACTAATCTAACTACTAACGACTAGTATTACTATCCATTTTTGTCCTTTGTACCCTCTTTACGCTTTCTACCATTTGTACCCCTTTTATCAGACCAAAACGCTATCATAAATCTATCATTCAAATAGTGAGCGCTGATTGGATACGGTATCTACACCAGCGCCTCTAGTGGCAAAAAAACTGTTTTAATGCCCTGGGAACGCGGTCGTTTGGGTTAGGCGTAAACTTGTTTGAAGAATTTTGAAATGATCATAGAAATAATGAAACACTTTATTAATAAAAACAATTTATTTATATTTTCACATAATTTCATTTTTCGTGTTGTAATTATTAGACTTCCGATACTTTAAAAGGTAACAAGAACCATCATGATCTTATGGATTTTTAGAGGGCTATTTAAACAAAAATGTAAGAATATATTATTAGGTTTTCACCTTTGTTATTTATAATTAAGGCTACTTTTAACAGTCAAGGCGTACATTTTTATGCTAATGTCTCGTGTTAAATCGCAAATATAACGTAAATGATATAAGACCGTGTATACACGTATATTAGTGTAGCTTATTAACCCATTAAAAGTAGTTTTAACTATAAAATATTAATATATATCAATATATTTTGAATAAATTGACAGAGTGACAAATACTGGAGGGTGCCAACAATGGTATAGTTTGCTCTTAGAATAGACCTAAAAAAATAATTAGAATTTCATACAACATAACATTACATAATATGTATGTTATCTATCATATATTACTTTAGTTAATTAACAGAAAAAACATAATTATAGGACTGGAACAAAAACCACAGTAAAAAAATATTTATAAATAATGTACATACTAGAGCATTCGCGTGACTTTGCCCGTGCGAAAATTTCAACCCCCAATAATATTATTTTCATGGCAGGAATCGGGTTACTTTTCATGCGAAAAATGACAGTTGCCTACCATATAAAAAAAATCACCAAGTCACATGGAAAGGTCTAGCATGAATAAGAGGTCCTAATCTTTAGTAACGATCTGTACTATAGTTTTTATAATTCTATTTCCTTTCTCATAATGTAATAAATTTAAGCTCGGATCATTGATTTTCTCTTCCAGGAGATTTATTAACTCCACTCGTATCGTCTTCAACATTTCAGCCACCTGCAAAAAATCGAAATGTTGTAATGCTTCCTTCACACGTGAATCAATTATAACAACATATATATATATATATATATATATATATATATATATATATATATATATATATATATATATACATATATTTCTAACATATCAAACAAAGTGGTTATTCAAAGAACTGTAAATGAATTTATCTTATCATGTTATCTAAATTATTATGACTGTTTACTGCAATAAATATCTAAGATCAAAATCTTTTACAAGAGAATAAATAAAATATTTCTAAAAACTGTGACAAAACTTATTAGTTTAACAATCACATACAAAGTACGTTCATATTATAAAAGTAATCTAATCACAATTTGCGCACTCATACGTATCGTAAACTCACTACACCTGCACACACTTCATCCTTTTATGATAACTTTTACAGTGCAGGCTGAAATTTTGTTTGGAATTGGAAATTTTGGAATGCGCTGCCTCTTACTGTCAGAGAGGCCAAAACATCGCCTACATTCAGCGTGTTCCATCAGTAGCTCACAACGCCCAAAATGCTCCGTTAGCCGTTCCACAAGGCGACCGCGGTCGTTGTGGTCGTGGCGAAAAGTCACTAATGACGTCATCATTTTTGATCACACAACGCTCACATTGACCCATGTCAATAAGTGGGTCGAATAGCCGTTCCACTTGGGTTTACGATTGTAACGCCGGCAAGCAAGTGGAACGGGAAAAATCGCGGTCATGAACGTGGTCGTTGTGAGTCTCTAATGGAAAGTAGCCATTTAAGAACCTTTTTCTTGCTTAATCAATTTAATTTAATATATATATATATATATCTTATAAATATGTTTGTATGTATTTAATTTATAAAATATGTAGTTTAAGTACATTTGTTTAAGATCTACCTAATAGTCTGCACCACCTACATCGCCAGATTAGGTTAATTTATTCCTTAAGTTAGGTTGCCTGGAAAAGATTGCTTAAGCGATAAGGCCGCCTATTGTTTCTACCATGACAATATTGTAATGTACATTTTGGAAATTGTATATTTGGCGAGCAATATCTATCTATCTATCTAATTCTAGTTAGGGCTTATTTTTCAATGATCAGATAAATGTTATCAGTCGAATAAATTATAACCTGAGTAAATTCAAAAGTGAAACAATTCAATTGTTTTATTTATGAAACTGTCATGTTTAAATACCCTGTGTTATGTTTTATCCTATGAATAACGTTTAGCCTAAATCTTATTTAGTCCTAAATCGTACAATTATTCTGCTTTACTAATTGCACTTACAGGAATCGTCACTTTTCACATTTTTGCAGAAATGGTATCCCTATGGCACTAATCTATCTTCTATATAAATAAAAATGAATCATAGAAAATGTATTTATATAACTTGAGAGCGACTTTATCGATTTGGGTGAAATGATTTTTCTGTGTTTGAGTGGGTCCGCGAATAATTTAGATTCACAGTTGGAACCGGTAGGTGGTGCTGGGATCAGGTCCTAGATTTTTATTTTTCCAGGGCAGGACAACGTCTGCCGGGATTTCTAGTCTATACATAAATGTTTATTTTTTTCTTCTTTTTAGATACATTATAAAGACATATAATATGACATGTTTTTAGACATCTAAAAATATGTTTACCGCGTTTTTCTCGCAAACGCCATTTTTCAAATACTGCGTTTACTATAAGGAAGGCAGTATTATTAATGCATAAAAAAAATACATATATGTCTAGTTCAGAGTTCCAGTTACTCGCTTTCCTCCCCCTTGTATTCCATCCCCTCTTCTCGCATCCCAAGGGCTGGCAACTCGTTGGCATTGCCTCTGGTAATGCGCGTCCCTATGTGACGGTAACGGCTTTCCATCAGTTGGTCCGTTGCTGTTGGATTATCCAACGTTAACATTATAATTATATACTAGGATATGCCCGCGACTGCGTCCGCGCTTGGCTTGAAATTCCCGCGGGATTAAGTCTAAGAATTTGCTGGCGATCAACGAAAACCGCATCGAAATCGGCCCAGTAGTTTTTACGTGAATCCCGAATAAACATACAAGAAATCTAAAAAAAAAGTGCATCATGTTCTCCATCGTTTTTATTGTCTATTCCAGTTGTTTTTTTTAATAGCTTCAATGTACAGACACGGCATGTTTAGACTTTTATAACATTATAGATAGATTAGATAACATGTAGAAAGTAGGCAAAAATATAAAAAGAATTACCTCATGTTTTTCAACTTGGAACATAATCCATCCATCTTCCAATGACACTATGAATGTTCCGTTATGAAGCTCCACAGACAGACCACAACCTGCGACATTTAAATATATAATCTCACTACTAGAAGAAGCAAGCAACAATTGACGCAGACCGAATGGTACAGCTCATTTTTTAATTTAGCTACAGAACTTCCAAAAAATTAATATTAATAGGTAAAAGAATTTCAAATAAACGTGCACGTATGAAGAGATTAATGAAAGTAGATGAAGCGAAAATTGTTTGTCAGGATCGTCATAAGTGAAGATCCCTAGTCTCTGCCTACCCCCATGGGAAACAGGCGTGATATATATGTCATACTAGAGTTTACCCCGCGGCTGCGCCGAGGGTCAACCTCTAGTGCGTGCTTCTTGTTTAACGAGCCGACCTTAATACAGGTTACATTGTACTAAATTTTTATGTTAGTGCTATTTGCACCCGGAAGATTAATTTCATTTTATATCGCAAACTATCCCATCTCCCAGCATGAAAAGTATTTATGTCCATTTCCGGTATTAAAACTACATTTAAACAATTTTACAGCAAAACCGATCCAGTAAGTATTCCTAGTAGTTTTCCGTGAAAGCTTAACAGAAAGTAAACTTAGAGTTGAGAAATGATTGGTCTCATCCAAACTTTCATCCTCTATTTCAAACCGTCCTAGTTTTATTCATCTATCCCCCGTCTATTAAAACTACATAAATAACAATAATAACAAAAAGGACAAAAACGTCAAAGGGGACTAAAGCAACAAAGGGAACTAAGGGGATAAAAAGGTCAAAAAGGACAAATCGGCCAAAAAGGACAAATCGGACAAAAATGACAAACCGGACAAAAAGGACAAATATGACCAAAATTACAGAAATTACGAAAATGGTAAATCACAAAAAAACCTATCCTACTTTTTGGGATAACCTTTATATAAATCTATCCCATTATCCGGGATAAAAAGTGTCCCTTGTCCACCCTCGGTATTAAAATTACATATATACCGATTTTTAGCCAAATCAGTCCAGTAGATTTCCGTAAAAGCATAACAAACAGAGACAAATATATTTTTATCCCAGAAACTATCCCATTTTTCAGGTTAAAAAGTAATTTAGAATAACAAGAAAGACATACAAATCTGCGGTATTAAATATAAATTCTTTTTTATGATTCTACTACCTTAAAAAACAAATATTTAGATCAAATATTTTTTGCCACCTCTTGAAAGAAAGAAAAAGAGACTTTATTTGAAGAAATGGCAATGTAATAAAGTTTCTTACACATCATTATATACATAGCATATTTTGAGAATTTGTACGCCGCATTTTCAGCAAACAAAGTGTGTGCTCAGCATATTAATATGCCGGAATTATATCCGACACAACGCTGATTCTCAGTGCAAACCTTCCTTTTGGCATGATACCAAAACGACCCTTTTTCTATTGCCCGAGTTCAACAGACAGGTAGACGAACCACCTGATGGAAAGCGGTTACCATTGCCTATGGACATTTGCAACACAAAACGTGCTACAAATGCCTCACTGCTCTGTTAAGAGAGACTTACAAAAAGATTTAAAAACAAAGACGGAAAAATGCAAACACAAGAATAAGATAATAATGTCTTCTTGCCAAAACGAATATGGAACCCTAAAAACCATGTATATACAAAGAAGATTTACCTGAAAACAGCACCAAAGGCAACTGCGGAACCATAGAACATTCCCGTATGAAGACTCTGGAAGTCTTAACTTTCTCTTGATACACCAAATATGGACTAGCATAGTAGCCCACTGTGGAGTTAATAGAAGATGGATGCAAGGCCACGTAACCATCAGATTTGGTTTTGAACTTCAACTCCTCAGGGTTGGGCTGACGGGGTATGGCACCGCCTGCTTGCATGTGGAAAGACTTCTCCGGTGTTAAAACCTGGAATTATATCAGAAAGCTTTTTATGACAGCTGCCTATATTTGACTATCTATTCATTTGCCTTAGTACCGGTAAAAATTTAAGAAACCCCATACAACCAATGTCAATCTTCTACCAATGGTAAGATATTTCTCTATCCGAGCTTTCTATCCGGCATTAGAGATTTAATTGATGTAGAAAGGAATTAAATGAACGAAATCATTGAATGAATGATGACGAAACAAATGAAGCGAATGAAATGGAATGAATGATAGAAATGAATAATTAAATTATGGCCGGTTCGTATATCTTACTATTCATTCATCGCCTTACCCTCAGTTTAATTTTGACATTACTTGTATGGAGCTTATATAAAATTTTAACCGATGGTAGGGCAAATGAACGGTTGGTAAGATATAGGAATTACCAGGCCATTATAAGAAAAATTACCTTAACAACATTTGGATATAAAGCAGCACATAGAATAGCCGCTAACAACTTGTCATTGTTTCCGTTCGTGTTAAGCTGGAAAATAAGAAAAAACATGCTGCAAAAAGTATTATAAACAGTGCAAAATTTATAAATTATTCAATACAAAGACAATAATTTATAGTCTAGCGATTCGAGTATTAGTCTTTGGCTCATTACTCAAAAGTTTAGAGTCGACTCTTCGCGGTTTCGAAATCTTAAAACCAACCTGTATAATATTTACTATTTTTTATTGCATATTGCATTCAGCAGACAAGCAGAGAGCCCAGCTGATGGAAAGTAATTACCATCGCCTATGGATATTTGTAACACCAAAGGTGCTACCAATGTGCTGCCACTCTCTAAATGGAGACTGGAACCTGGCCACTAATGCCGGAACACAACTCAAGGTTTTTATGGCAGCATATTCTAGACCATGAGTGGTAGCCATCCACACGAGCAAATACCCTACCACCCGCTGTGGGTTGTTTTGTCTCCTCTTCGGACAGGCCGCCCGTCCGCAGGAAATTGTATTCTTTACACGGATAATATGTTTACTCTGATCTGGATGTTATTGAGCTTATTAGTTCGCTGAATGATAGCTTTAACAAAAAGGAATTAATAATAAATAATAAAACTACGTTTTAACGGTTTTAAGCGCGTTTTAATTTATTTGATTTTTATTATTCTTTTTTAAATTTATTATTATATTATTTATTTTATTATATTATTATTATAAATTACCGTGCTTAAAACCGTTAAAACGTAGTTTTGTTATGTATAAAAGTCGCGAAAACTTAAGAAAATATTATAAAAAGGAATTATATAAATAGTAGTCCACATTTATTTATTTTCTCACCTCTTCCCCGGTAAAGCTTAAAACAGAGTCCTTTCTCATTTTTTTCCTCAAATCAGGCATATCTGGCACGAATCCTATCGAGGCTAACAATCCTAACAGTTGATGTTTGATGTCGGCTAACATGAGCAGCGTTTTGTGTGACAAAAAGTTCTCGTTCGCGAACACCAGGGCGGCGTGAGTGCTGCTTTTCATTGCAAGCTGCCATTTCTGAAAAATTAATCCCTATTAATATTATAAATGCGAAAGTAACTCGTGTCTGTCTGTTGCCCTTTCACGGAAAAACTACTGGACCCATTTGGCTGAAACTCGGTGTATATTTTCGATGTCGAGGATGAAAATAGGATACTTTTTATCATAAAAAATGGGACAATTTCCGGGATAATAATATATTATTTGTCTCTCTGTTTCTTTATGCTTTTACTGAAAAACTATTCGACCGATTTGACTGAAATTCGGTATATATGTAATTTTAATACCGAGGGTGGACAAGAGATACTTTTCATCCCGGATAATGGGATAGATTTATGTACAGGTGATTCCAGAAAGTAGGATAGGTTTTTTCATTTTGGCCATTATGATCGTTTTCGTCATTTTCGTCATTATCGAAATTTTTGTCATTTTTGTAGTTTACAGATAGACGAGACTTGACGCACACTTGACACTTTTTATAAAAATAAAGACTAGAATGGGTTGAAATAGGAGATGAAATTTTGTAAGGGAGACAATCATTTTTCAAGTTTATAGATATAAAAATTCATCATCTATAAAAAACTTAATAATAACGCGGTCTGTCTATCTGTTAAGCTTTCAAGAATAAACTAATGTTTTGCTGTAATTTTGTACATATGTAGTTTTAATACCTAAAGGAATAGATACTTTTCATCCCGGGAGATGGGATAGTTTGCGATATAACATGAAGTGAATTCTCCGTGGGCAAATAGCACTAACATAAAAATGTAATACAATGTAACCTGTATTAATACTTGCTCTTTAAACAAGAGGCACGCACTACGGCTTTCAAAAACTCTAATTGTAAATAAGCACAAAAATATGTTTACCCTGTATGCTCTTAATGTGGTCAGTTGATCGCTGTTTGCACAAGCGAAATCTCTCCTCTTCGCATCGGCTTCAGACTGGAATAAAAAAGTATTTTTTAATCAACGTATACATACATAAGTATGTAAGGGAGTAATTTACTGGTGACACGGGAGAAGAGTTGGGTTAAGTAACGAAAGTATATTTTAAAAATACAGAGAAAATATGAATATACGAATGATTTAAAAAAAATGTTCTTCATAAATTCAAAACAGAGACTGTTAATTAATGGACAATTTTATCATTTACTAGGATATGCCGGGACTTATTCCACTCTGGGCTTGAAATTCCCGGGGCAAAAAGTATCTCACCATTTAAAAAAGAATGTAAAATATCGTTTTAGTTTCGGAATAAGCTTTATGCACCCGAAGACCTTCGAACCACTCCCGGGAAAACTAAACATTTTCCCATCCATCAGTGAAAAATCAAATTTGAATGAAGTTTTTTTTCAAACTGGCCATTTTGAATAATTCCCCGGAAAATTCCCAAGATAATAATTAGCGCAGATTTTTAAGTCTAAGAATTTGCTATCAATCAGCAAAAACTGCATCGAAATCGGCCCAATAGTTTTTACGTGAATCCCGAACAAACAAACAAGACATCTAAAAAAATTGCATGTTTGCATCATGTTTTCATCGTTTATAATATAAAGTATTTATGTAGTCCATTCCAGTTGTTTTTTTAATATCTTTAATGTACAGACACGGCATGTTTAGTATTTTATAATATTATAAATAACTACTTCTTCCAGGCAACCCCGTGTCTAAGGAAGCTTTTAAAGTATATAGAACAGTACATTTGTTTACAAAAGTGAACTATATTAATATTAACCATGTTGAAGTATACTATTATTACATACATATAAATAAATTACAATTATAAACACAAATAAGAATTTAATTTAGGCAATATCATTTTTTAAACTTAAATAACCAATGATGGTGAGTGACTTTATGTTGAAACATTTTAACTGTATTAAACAGGACTTGAGAGCGTTTTCAATTACCTTTAAAAACATTACCCGTATTTTCGAAAAAGATACTGCCATACCGGTATATTTTTTTACCGTTACTTGGTAACTTTTATGATTTTAACGTTAAAAATCGTATGTATAACGTTATACGTATCGGTAATTTATACGTTATTTCAAGTAACGTTGCCATTTTTAAGAATTGGCTTTATTATGACTGCATGTTACCGAAACAATCGATAAACACAACTCTAAATATTATGCGCGCTCTTAGCACAGTGCTGTTTGACAATCTTTGCGAGTGAAACAAAGCGACGATGCTAACAAAACATAGTTAAAACGGTAAAATTACCGATAAAAAGAGTATTAACCTTATATTTTTTAACGATAAAATGGTTATAATAATAAGTTTTATACCGATATTTATTTTTTACCGTTATCTGAAATTAGCATAAATAACGATACCACATTTTTACCGATATTTCAAGCCCTGGAAATTACGTTCTTAACATTAATTAATACTATTATTAGTTAAACTGTATCAAATTAATTTCATTTATATCTGTTAATAACCAGTCAGGTAGAATGTTACATGTATACAAATAAAGAAAAATGAATACCTACCTTTTTACCGAAAGGTGCGACAAAGGGATTTTTGTGACTTAAAAACGCTGCCATTGTGAGTGCAGAGTCCACACAACAGAATATAGCACCGAAAAGCATTAGCTTTCCGATTCTCACGTCCACTGGCAACGCTGCGAGGTGTTTCCCGAGCGCAGTCAGGGCGAAACCCTTGTCTAATGCGCCTACGTCTTGTAAACGACACAGAGCACCATCTATGTTTTGTTTCTCCGGTGGTTCAATTGTCTTGCCTGTTTAAAAAATATAAAATGTATGTCTTGTGTTTTGTGAATCAAGTTTGTTTTTTGGTGTAAAATTTATTGTGAATCTATTATGTATTTTTTTTTCTATTTATGTATTGTGTCGTTTTTAAGTGAGTAAATCTTTTTCTTTCTAACTTTTTGCATCACTAATGGCCTTTATCTCACCGACCGCTTACTTGTCTTTTTATCGGTTAAAATTTGACAAAAGATTCATACAAGTAATGTCTAAATTCAATCGATGGCAAGGCAAATGAATGAATAGGAAAATCCACCGTTTAAAATGGTGTCCTGTCATTTTTATATAGTCACTCCGACTTTGGCAAAATCAACGCACATTAAAGTGTTGGAGCCATCGCCAAACAAAATAGAATAGTAAAATATAGGAACTGGCCGTAACTAAATTTTAATATTAACTAATTAAAGTTCTTTGAAATAATACTCATTCGCTATTAGACATCTGTAATAACAATCAGTCTAAATTGAAAAGCACATATTTATTACGTACTCAACATTTTTAACTGATTTTCATCTCAAACATCAGTAAAGAGCTAACTATTTAACCTAGAATATAAATCTGCAGAATGTCTATGATTTAAGACTATCTGGACTACGTATTTTATGTGTGAGCAATTTTGTTTCTAGACTTATACTATTTCCAAGCGTTTATTTAACTTTTGACGTTTGCATGTCTGTCAAGTTACATATTTTTTGACAGTTTACTGCCCACATGAAATAAATGACATAATTGGCGTGCTTTATTGTTGTGGGTGACGTAACAGTGATTTTCAGTGAGTCATGTAACGCACAGACTATTAAACCATCGACACTATACCTAAATAAATCGAAAGTAATCGATTTGAAAATAGATAAAAATCTATGTTACTATATTAACTTTTTTGAACTTTATTACAAAAATAGCTTATTCAATATATGTAAAATCTTGTTACGAGTTACGGGACTCGAATTAAAATGCAGTTGGAATTACTATAGAATTTATTACAACTATACAAACACGTATAACACAGGTACAAATATAACTGGACACAACCAGTACAAACGTAATACACGATTCAATAACACCCGCAAAGTCCGTCACTATATAGCTTATCGAATGTACACACGTCTTGTCTCGCTTGTGACCATCGCTAGACTGCCGCACCCCTCCGTTGCGGCATTACTTTATACTGCACGACGCAATATGTCTACCTGGCAAGCGTCGACGTAATTTTCCAGAAATCATAATCCGCACACCTGCCTAATTATGCCTGCGAATGGCCATAAACGAGTACAATAGGCTGCTCTCCACAACAAACAATAAATAAGTAAACAAAAGAAGACAATCATAATTAGTTTCGATGTTATTAGCTCGAACGCCGCGGGTAATGAATGTGCTTTGTTTACAAAAATGCAGGTGGCCCAAATTGTAATAATATGTTCATTAAAATTTGGGTATATTTATTACACGATATAGTATGTTTAGCAAAAATATACAGGTAGATTAAATTGATTAAAAGTTATTTATAAATAACTTTTAATCAATTTCATTTGAAGTCGATTTTTATAACAAATCGAGTCGGTAACGCTTTAGGACATTACAAATAGATCCGTCATGGAGCTGTCAAAAGTAAAATAAATGCTTGGAAAGGATAGAAATAAATATTTGATATTTGACATTAATATGACATAGTGTTGTCTTAAATTTCGCGACTAGTACACAATTAAAACTACATTTTAACGGTTTTAAGCGTGGTTTTTTCTTTTTATGTTGACATTTTGGCCATTTTTCAGTAGCCCGTAGTAGTAACATGACATTTTTTTATCTGGGAAGTTCTAGTGAGAAATAAAAACATAAGTTTTAAATTACATTACATCGATCAAAACTTACCCAATACTTGATGCACACTCATATCTTGAAACAGGGTCAATATCTTAATTTTCAAAACTAACTGTTCCAGTGGTATCCTATGAATCTCTGGCACTGGTTGTTCTAGAATATGATACTGATATCTATGGGATGTATAAAGGTGAACACACACTCCGGGCATAACTCGACCAGCTCGACCTTTACGCTGTTTTGCATTCGCACGAGACACCCATACCAGGTCTAGAGACTCCATATTACGGTTAGAATCAAATCTGAAAGTTAATAATCGCATCGGTTAAGATCGCAGCTGGACGATTTCAAAATATACCAAATGCGTTATAAGAAATTTTACACCACAACACAAAAACATGCCATGCTATTTCAATACTACTTATGAAGCTTTTTGGAAGCGACGTCGTATTTTGATAGATAGACAGGCAACACTTTATTGTTCACCAAAACAAACAATTACAAAAAAGTATTATTATAATAATTTTTCAACACATTTGCTCAAAAATACATTAACGAAGACTGTATACATTGTTCGAAAGTTAAAAATTACGCACCAAATAAGGAAACGTGCGGTAAAATAGATACTTAGGTGAAAAAAATATATAAGAATTCCACCAAGGAGTTCCACATTACGAGAATAAATAAGCTGAATAATGTAACCTACTTGGAACCGCTTTTGATCAATAATACATTTCTCTCAGTTTAATACTATAGAGAAAATGAGACGAAAAATGTAGTTCTAATTTTCACCACGCGTATGTGACGCACTTTTAAATGCGCAATTAGCGCTATTTTCATATTAGCAACGGCAAAGATTGTTGCGACTTTCCGACTTATATTTATGTTTGTTTAGCTTACATTCATTAAATATTAAGCGTAACTTGCTTAATTTGGGAATATACAATATGTGTGTTTGTCTGCCGATTATTTAAAAAAGAAATTTACTTATTGTACTGTTTTCTCGCAAATGTGTTGAAAAAGTTGTATGACACACGTGCGACAGTTGGTTTTTACAAACTCGTGACTAGCCTAGACTAAGCCCTCGATTTCCTCTAGGGCTTACAGTCGCCTGCTTGTTTGTAAAACCCAACTTAACGCACTAGTATCATAAATAACTATTAACGCAAAACAAAAGGCGGCCTTATCGCTTAAAGCGATATATCCCATTCGATTCGTATTTTGATAGTCTACATGTTTTGGCAAGCACAATATATTAGCAAACACTTAGTATGACAATAAATGCACACACACTTTTAAAAAACAATGTCAGCTGCTAGGTTTTAAAATTGCACAGCTGATTTGTCTTAACCTTCCCTAGAAATTATGCTACAGAGAGATTGTCTTTAAAATTATTATTTTTTCCTCGACTTGTATATCTATTTTATCCACGATATTAATAATAATCCGATTTTCATAATAATGTTACGACCGACAAAGACAAATTCACACCTGCATACCTATTTTGCGCATTTTATTACTTTTCGGCATTTGGACTTCTTTTGTTTACTTTGTGTTTAAAATTTGTGATCAGAAAAACAGCCCATTGTGTATTGTAATCTTTTATGGTAGTCATTAGCCAGGTGCGATTCTAAGAAATTCGGTCCGTGCGTGCTGGTAGACATATTGCATTTGTGCAGCAAAAAAAGCAATGCCCCAATGAAGAGATGTCATTCGAGCGATAACCAGCCGCAAGGCAAGACTTGTGTACATTTGATAATCTAGTAAGATAATAAATAGACAAAATTAATTAAAAATACAATATGCAGTTGCTAGGTTTTGAAATTAGACAGCTTATCTTGTTCAATCTAATTCTCGTTGGAGGTATTTTCAAAATTACAACCTGAAATTTTCCACATCATACTTCAAAAGTTAGGTAGGAGAATTCACAAGGTAAAGATTTATGATTGATAATCGGTAGACCGAGAAACACATTGACATCCCCAAGCTAAGCGAGTTATACTTGTATTATGGTATACAAAGGCCACTCTGAGGCCGATTCGAGACACCCAGGCCATACCATACCATGTCAAATATCATACCCGGTGCCTCTGGGTTCCAGTGTACTAGGCCGGCAAAACTTAGTAGACTTAACCATAGACACCGACAAAATTAATATAGAACATACCTTTTCTCTTTCATCCGACCACAATCAATAACGAAAACACAGTCATCAATCGTTACCGAAGTCTCAGCAATATTCGTTGATAAAACAATTTTTCTTGCACCAAACTTGGGTTTTCTAAACACCATAGCTTGTTCTTCACTCGATAAAGTTGAATGGAGTGGCACTAACACGTAATTTCCTGTTCTGAAAAACAAAATGTATGTGCCAGCTCTGACGCGCGACTGGGGTTTACTCCTTAAGTACAATGATCTTTGAATATGCATTGATGGATATTTATTTAGATCTTATTTCATTGCATTAAAGTTCAGAATCGTATATAAAAAAAACGTAATGCTTGTGAGTTAACGCCTATTTACTCCTTATAAAATTACCATACCGGGGGCCTTATATGAAAATCAATTCGTATGAGATGTGATGTAAAACAAATAAACCACGGTTCCGATCAAAGTATATATATAATATTCCACAGCCTTCTAAGGTCAATCTAGAAAGACCATATCAGAGCAATCTATGGAATAGGAAATAGTAATTCATCGACTTACTTTGGACTAAATGTGTGACTCTCGGCCAATTGATCGTGCATTGCCATAATCTCAGCTATCCCTGGTAAAAAAATCAATATGGCGCCTTTCCGTGGCCAGTCGTGGTCACCGTTCACTATGTAGTTTAACACGTGTTCGACGAGATCGAAATTAATCTGTAAAAAAAACGAAAATCGAAATGATCAAGCTTTTTTTTTCTTGTTCTACTGGCCCACTTCCCCTAACCATATCCCATGTCCATATTCCAATCCCATATCCCTACGTGAAGAATATAATAGAACGGGTTAACAAACGGAACAAGGTCAAATAATTATGCTAATCATGTATAGTATTTAGTATATACAAAACGTAGACGTAAGATAGAAATAAATAACTAATAGAGATAAGAAGGCACCGCTTATGGATATAAGAAAAATGAAGAAAGAAATCAAGTAACATCCCAAATTTATTTTCTAAAAAAGATAAAGAAAAATTAAATAAAATTTAAAAGAGTATGGTACCCTCTGCCCTGACCCAAGGCAGAGGAGGAGCGAATTATTTTAAAAACCCTCCTGTATCCCGTTCATCCTGTCTCATCCTCACCCTATCCCAGGGGTCGCCAAATGGCGGACCGCGGTCCGCATCCGGAGAACACAGCAACTTGCACTACAGAGTACGTAATTTAATAAAAATGTATCCCCCGCATTATCTTTGTTGACGTCAATTCGAAAACGGATCTTAAATTGGAATTTAAAAACAGGTTCGCAGATTTTAAGATAATTGAGAATGTTGTAAAATCCTCAGCAGCATTTACTCTGCTTCCTGATGGTGAATGGAGCAACAAAGCTGCAATTGTTTTTGGGAGTGATAAAGCTACTCCTCAGATGGAAATGATCGATTTCCAAGAAAACACCAACATGCGGAAGTTTCCAGTGAAGAAGTTCTGGATAACATTTGTGTGTGGTAATAAATATCCAGAACTACAAAAATTAGCTTTGAAACTTCTTACTTTGTTTGGGTCAACATATATTTGTGAAGCAGCATTTTTGAAGATGAACTTCATTAAGAATAAATTTCGATCTCGACTTACTGATGAACATCTCCAGGATTTAATGTCAATAGCTTGCACCAATTTTACTCCAAACTTCAGACAGATAGTCCGAAACAAAAAAATGTCGCTTTTCTCATTGATATGTAAAAAAATACCTTTGTTATTTCCGTAATTACATTTTTTTTTAATGTTGCGCGGACCGCGATGGTTATTTCATTTCTTAAAACGGACCCCGAGCGAAACTAATTGGTGACCCCTGCCCTATCCCATCCTAATGGCTGACAAGGCGTTGCCTTGGCTCTAGGTGTTGTAAAGGTGTATATGCGACGGTGTATAAAACTTTCCATTAGGTAAGCCGCCTGGGATTGCTAGCTTCGCAATTTTAAAAAGAATATGGTGAACAATAAAGTGTTATAATTCATTCATTCATTCACAATATTTTTCCATTAAACTTACCTTCTCGGTATCCATCAAATACATATTTTTACAAGTAGTTTTACTACATTTTGGATATCGCGCGACCATTTGTCCCACTGTGAGGTTTTCGTCTCGAATGGTCACTTTAGGCGCTTCAGACGCTTCGGCTCTGACGTCACACGTCTCTAATTCTGTTTCTAGATCGATTTTTTTGTCACCTAGTATATGATAAAATAAAAATCATTAAATTCATCAGTTAAAAATATGGATAGAACTCGTGCCACAAAAAAAGTCGCATAGACACGCGCTGGAACCGCCGTTCTTAATCCTACCAGCGTGTAATTATTTTCTAATCCGTAAACCGATGTAGGTAATTACTGAATAATAAATACAAAATATTCCATAATTAAAGCTGTAAATTTATTTTCTGGCTACTTTAGGTACAAATTCTATCAAATAGTGGAGCGGGATTTTTAATTCCTTTATTTTCCGTAGGACTTCTTTTACGGCGCGGACTAAACTGTATATTATTGTTGGATTGTGAAAACAACTGTCATTGTCAACATCAAATGTCATTGTTATTATTGTTTATCTGTCAAATCTTTTCTTGTTTTTCCGTCATATTCTGTCTGTATGATTTATTAGTAATTATCTGAAAAATTTAGCTAATTATCTAAAGTAACAGGGTAAACAAAATACTTTTTTTTAATGCACGAGTTTAGCAGACAAGCAGACGGTTCCAGTCTTCCTTTAGAGAGTGGCAGCACATTGGTTAGTACCTTTAGTGTTACAAATGTCCACAGGCGATGATAGCTGTTTTCCATCAGGTGGGCCGTCTGCCTGTCGGCTGAACTCATGCATTAAAAAAAAAGATGACCTTGCTGGTTAGTTTACATGTTCTTTCTTTTTGAGTTAGAGAATAAACCAATTATCACCTAAATTTAATGTCTGTGTCCCTTGAATAATGTGGATGTACTTAGAATACTTTATAACCCTATAGGGATCAAAAATTTTCGCTAGAAGCTGTCTGGGATTCTAGTATACTATACTGTACATTTATTAACGAGATATTACCTTTTTTGATTTTTCTCGCATAAGGTCCATTTTCTTCTAGAACATAATTTGTCATTTCCATTATATCATTTAAAAAGAATTGCTCCACTGGATAAGTCCTGCCTGAAATATATTTAAAAATTTAGTCACAATATATAGATAAAACATTGTCGTACAGAGACTCAGATTAAATCATCATTTATTGCATAAAAATTGGTACATAAAAAAGATGGTAAGAATATTCCATAAGATCACAATGACATGTTGATGATGATCACAGAACTTAAAAGGTGATTGCATAATAATTATTTTTCTTGAATATGGCTTTGCACCGTTTGTATATCTAGCCAGTTTCAAGTGTATATTAATATTTAACCTTTAGAAGAATGTTTAAACAAATAAAGAAAAGGCCAAAGCCCAACTTGTATAAGAGAAGCCTCAACCAAATTATAGCTAAATGAGAAGTTTTTGTGATGGCTTAAAAAGGCACATTTACCCAAATAATTAAGATTTCAAAAAGAAACACAATTATTATTTAAAAAGAATATTCTACAACATTTAATTTATTTTTAACCAACAATACATATTTGGAAAATAATACTACAGAAAAATATAATCGTTTAAGTTCTCGCCAGAAACTGCCAAAAAAAGGTTTAATAAAAACTTACCGGGAATCTCCAAGACGGGAACATTTTCAAAATAACTGGAAAACAACTCAGCATTCAATGTAGCACTCATAAGTATCACTTTCAAATCCTTTCTCACTTTGACCAGGTCCCTTAAAATCAACAAGAGAAAGTCACTCTCTTCCGATCTCTCGTGGACTTCGTCTACTATTATGTGTGTGATGGATTTCAACTGAGGATCATATTCGAGTCTCCGTAACAACATACCAGTTGTACAGAATGTTAAGCGTGTTCTTGAAGATATATTGCTTTCTAGTCTTATCTAAAATAAATAAAATTGTAATTGCTGTAAATACTATGAATTAAGATACAGAGTATTGATACCAATAAATGAAATTATTACCAAAATATATAAAAAAATTGTGTTTGTGTGTGTGCAGTTCACACGCAGTAGAAGTGTAACTTCAGAGAATATGAGATGATTGTTCTCTAACTTATATTAATATAAATATAACTCCTTTAGCCTACATCTGTCAACACATTATAATTCAAAATACACTTCTGATACTGATTTTTTTTTATTTTGAATTATAATATGTTGAATTTCAATTTTTCACTGTTTTTATCTAAAACATATGATTATCAGTTTAATTTCGGTCCAAATTGTACCTATTGTTACGAGCTACAGGACTTGAATTAAAATGCCGTTGGAATTACTATAGAATTTACTAGAACTATACAAAAACGTATAACATAGGTATACATATAACCGGACGCAATAAGTCCTTATGTAATGCACAATTAAATAACACGCGCAAAGTCCGTCACTATATAGCTCATCAATTGTACACACGTCTTGCTCGTATCGTAATCGTCGCTTGACTGCCCCACCCCTCCGTTCGGGCATTGTTTTATACTGCACGGTGCAATATGTCTACCTCATCGCATGCACCCGATTTCCCGGAATCACACCTGGCCACTGCCTACCGGAACAGATTACAATACACAATAGGCGGCTTTTCTAATTACAAATATTAAATACAAAGAAAACAAAATAAGTGCAAATGCGGGCGGTAATAAAACTTGGGGTTTATGGCCGCAAGTGTTCATTCGCATTTGTTGTTGTGCTTCGTGGAATGTTGGCTAAGTCGTAACACTATGTTAAATCATCAGTCTTATTGACTCTCTAATCTGTGCTGCATAATGCAAAACTCATATCTTATTCTTTCGCAAGCTTAGTCCTATAGATTTATGTGTTTATTTCGTTATAGTGTCACTTTTTCGTTTCATCGAGTTTCAAATCACAATGAATCTAAAGAAGTTCCACTTCAAAAATGCTATTTTTATTATTGCATTTTTTTATAATAATCAGCAGACCAAGCTAAGCTACGCTTGTGTTACAGATAAATAAAAGAAAGATATATACACAAAGGACTGCTTTGGGGCCAATCCTGGACACCTAGACCACAGTAAACACCTCAAAGTTTGTTTATAAAATATACCATGCCAGGTACTGAATCTGTAACCTCTGCGTTCCAGTGGGTTCGGGCGGCAAAGGCACGTATTATATCACCAAAACCGAGACAGTTTTTACATTATGCAAATATAAAGTTTATATAAGCGGAGCAGTGTGAAAATCACATAAGTCCAATCTGATACAGCTGGTGCATGGACACTTTTAACAGCTATTTAAAATAATTTAATAATTATGTAGTCATACATCTTTTACACATTTGCAAAGTAAATATTAAGAACCGCAAGTCCTTTTATTAACCTTTTAAAATAAAGCCAATAAAGTTTAATATTACTTATTACAAATTACTAGAGTTTTCCTCGCAGCTATACCGTGGGTCAAACCTTAGGAAGTATCTCCATTTTACTTAAGGTGCTCCCTCACTGCGAGCATTTGCCTGTAATGTAACAATTATGATTCGATTTTGAGCATTTATTTAATCCCACAATGTCACACGAAGCGGTTGTTGTGTTATAAGTTGTATCAAAATATTACAGAATATATCATTAAGGGTTGGCAATGTAACGATTGGTTTTCCTCCCTCACCAATGTAATGCTCAAACCTATTACATTACAGGCGGATGCTCGCGACTTTATATAAAAACTTAATTCGTTTTTTAGATATCACGAACGAGGCTGCATGCAAAAGCTACCTATAAACCTTCCTTGAAAAATTATCTAACTGATGGTGAAAACCGCTTAAAAATCCATGGTTTAGGAGTTAACGGACATACAGACAGTCATGGACAGTGACTTTGTTTTATACTATGTAAAGAAGATTAATAATATGTAATATGTTAGTATACATTAGGTACATACCTGATACCCAATAACCTGCCCAGTCCTTTCGATTCTTTCCTCTGCCACTCTGTCAGCGACGCCAATTGCGGATATCCTTCTGGGTTGTGTGCAAACTATTTCAACGTGGTCCGGTTCGTGTTTATTGAAATTGTCCAGCCAATTATCTAATATATATTGTGGCACTTGTGTACTTTTACCACAACCTGTCTCCCCGCTTATTACTACTATCTGTGGATTATAATAATAATCATTATTTTATTTTATTTGGGGGTTAACAGCTGTAGTCTTACAAACTAAAGTTTTACAAACTAACATTACAGAGATAGCTAAATAACAGCTATTCATAAACCTCCACAGATGACAGGGAAATAGTAAATAAAGTATAAAATACAGTAATTATAGAGAAAAAAATAACAATAATATGAAAACTTTGTGACAGGGAAACTAATTATTATTAAAATAGGCTTTGATTAAATTCGCATTTACAGATGCTAGATTATCCATAAATAAGTCAATGCCAACATAATCCGGCTTGCTGAGTTTGTTAAATTCATTCACTGTTAGAACAGTTAGAACAAAAAATAAGTGGCGTCTGAAGGCTGTACGTGTCAAGGGCGAATGAAGTAGTTTTCTAGGGGGTACAAGACTAGGTGGAACATACAAATGTAGTTTCTCGATAAGACTAGCACAGTCAATTTTGGACTGAGCAATTTTCACCAAGAAACATATATCGGAAATATTTCTTCGAACTTTGAGGAGCAGAAGATGGAATAGGGTACAGCGCTCAATGTAACCTTGGCGCGGTATTTTGAATTTAAAATTGATAAGCCTAGTGAATTTTTTTTGAATGAGCTCTAATTTATGAGAATGAACTTCGAAACATGGATTCCAAATTTGGCTTGCATATTCGAGGTGACTACGGACAAAGGCACAATAGGACTTTACAGGTTAATAATAATGATTGTATTGTCAGAGATTGTATTGTACAGTCAGAGATTACA
Source organism: Dendrolimus houi (assembly GCA_039645545.1). NCBI lineage: Eukaryota > Metazoa > Arthropoda > Insecta > Lepidoptera > Lasiocampidae > Dendrolimus > Dendrolimus houi. The sequence continues at coordinate 16,852,057 of CM077132.1, forward strand.
TGTGGCATATGGAGTCAACGATCATCGTACTGATAGTGGTGTCCGTTAACGGTTTAGTAGCGAAGAGTCTCCATCGACATCTAGAGAGGCTTTCGCTCGATAAATGGGTGAAGGGCCAGATACAGAAAGCGGTTCTTCTGAGCATGGTACACATTGTGAGGAAGTTCCTGTCTCTGGAGCTTTAACCACTGGTAGCTTGGAAGTCATCCTTTTATATTTTTTATGTGTTTATTTTTATATATATGTATTAAAAAAACATAAAAAAGAATAAATAAATATATATGTGAAATAATAATAATGATAATCATTTTATTTTGAATCAATTCAATCAATAATACAGGCATTTTTAGGTGGTCAGGTATGTGGTGGTGGTGTGTTGTCTAATTATGTAACTCGTAAACTTGTATATGTTTGAAAATTTTATCCATGCAGGAATGGAGAAAAATACAATTTCCTGCGGCCGGAGGGCCTGTCATAAGAGGCGAACAGCCCACAGCCAGGTGGCTACCACCCCTGGTCAAAAGTATGCTGGAATAACAACCTTCCGTTTTGGTCCAGCATTAGCGGCCAGGTTCCAGTCTTCCTTTAGAGAGTGGCAGCATATTGATAATGCTTTTGGTGTTATGAATGTCCATGTTTGGTAATAACTTTATGCTGACATCATGCAATAAAAATAAAAATAAAAGATGTAAATGGATAAACTTCACTATTATTAAGTCCTTCTTAAGACAACTCTCAATCAAACATTATTTGTCAAAAATATACATAAACATGGTGTAAAGAATAACAAATGAATAGGTAAGCATACAGCATTCCTATTGTAACATCAATTGCCATGTATACTCCCACGATCTTGACTCTGTATTTGTTGGGCTTTTCTACTTTCTACTGAGACATAGTAGAAATGATGATTAGATATTTGTTCCCCAGATAACGTGCCATTTGCATAGAAAGGTACAAATGTAATTTTGACAATTGAAGATAAGGCCATTTGTTTTAAGTGACATTTTATGCGGGATATAACATAATTCAGTTTTTATCCTAATTACTCAACATAATATAAAGACGCTACTTTCTACTTGAAAGATATAGATATTCTCCTTTTTCAATTATGGTGCATAGTTTATTAATTATGCATTTTTTGGGACAATTGAAACTTTAAACTCTTCTTTTTACCTCTCAATATGACCCTGCATACTTTCATCCTTGAAAATTGGAGTTGCTACAGAACGTGGATACATTTACATAATGTCTTTGTTCACCTTTTTCAATTTGAACCAATTTTATGAATAATAAGTACTGAGATTGGCAATGAATCCATAGAAACATGAATGAAGACCCAATACATTCGTGCAGGAATGAAGAAAGAATACAATTTCCTACGGCCGGGTGGCCTGTCGTAAAAGGCGACAAAACAACCCATAGCCAGGTGGTAGGATATTTGCCCGACTGGATGGCTACCAGCCCTGATCTAGAGTATGATGCCATAACAACCTTGAGTTGTGTTCCGGCATTAGTGACCAGGTTCCGGTGTCCCTTAAGAGAGCAGCAGCGCATTTGTAGCACCTTTGACATTGCAAATGTCCATCGGCAATGGTGACCGCTTTCCATCAAGTGGGCCGTCTGCCTGTCTGCTGAACTCATGCAATAAAAAAAAAATAGTAATAAAAAAAATCACCTGTGCTTTTTGTAATGCATTGAGTATATCATTCTTTTTTTGCCATGCTGGTAATTTTCGCCTCCCAGCCATCATTTTATTGTATCTTTCATTATCTCTTTTTTCTAACCACAATTTATGTATATCCTTATTATCCTTTAATATTGCTTCAAAGTTTTTATTTGATCTATTATCTTTATTGACACCTTTCTTATAATGTGATGAAATCTTCTCTTTATTTAAAGTGCCATTTTCAACTAACTGTGGAAATAGACAATCAGAAGGTTCTGGAAAAGTTCTTGTATCAAATTGAATGAAATTTAGTATGTCTTCTTCATTGTTTAATAATTCTACTAAGGAATATATGCTTGGTATACCATCTTGTGCTAATATTTTAGCTTCATCTATTAATCTAGCTGTTATACGTAAAAATGTTAGCTCTGGTATTACATTTGTACTAGTTTCAGTCTTGAAAAATAGCAATGGTATCTCGAAAGGGTATAATGAATTCTCTGGAAACCATATTTCTAATTCATATGCAATTTTCTTAGTTTCTTCTACACATTTTTCTACTTCATCCTCAACTTTAACTTCATGAAGAAATTTACACTTTGCACCAAATCTACAAGGACCTTTTAGAAACAATTTACAGACTTCTTTCGATTTTGATTTATTACTGTAATTAATATTAACTTTCTTCTTTGGTGCTTCTATATTTTTATTTTCATACATTTTGGTTAAATAGTCTAAATTTAATTTCATGTTCCACACATTATTATCTTTTATTCTGAAACTTGTGTCATATATTGATTCAAGTACAGCTTTTTCATCATTTCTCATTTCAATTAATTCTGATATTGGTGGTGGATTGTCTGGTTTATTTTCTGGGTCTACTTTGAAATATTTGTAAAAGAGTATCTCTAAGGCTTTCTGCACATTTTCGGCTGCCATCTCCAAAGCCTCTGCGCAGTGTGGTTTGTGGAAATTGTATCTATAATGGCAATTTATTTTATTAATGTACCAATTTTAATTTATAGTTATTGTTAGCTGTAATACTATTTTAGTAAGTAGTATGATGTTGTGGATACTGAAGGAATGTGAGATTTTGTATGTATGTATCCATTTATTTTCACTTTATATTTATTTACTACAATAATGTTTAATGTTATAACATTAAATGTTATTGTAGTAAATAACTTAGTAGTAAATAAATTGTAGTAAATTAACACATACCGCTCGCTGATACCTTATAGTATACTATAAGGTATCAGCGAGTGGTATGTGTGTTTGTAATGAGATGGTACAACCAACGAAAGATGTAGGGATTATGACGGCAGTGTAATCGGTGTATGGCACGGCCCGTGTTACTAAGCATCTAATAACTACACACTCACTCGGAGATGCTTGTATAATATATTTAATTTAGAATTTATTTTAAATGTGTGTGTGTGTGTGTGTTAAGTAATTTAGTTTTAAGTTGGTTATAAGTTAAGTGTTTATATATATTTAAGATTAATAAGTCAGTCAGTACTTTTTGTAATATCTCTACACTATGTGCACATAGACACACTGGTGCTAGATCATATTCAGTTAAACCGAAATGTCTAATGACTAGATGAGATTTTATTTCTTTTCAATTGCCACTTTTCACAAAGCGACATAAATTATAATTAGATTTGTTATTGGAACCATTATACGTTTTTTCTCAAATTTTTGCAACTAGTATTCATAATAAAACTATGTTTAAAAAGGTTTTGAGTGCAGTAATTAATTTGTTTTTTATTATACCGACGTTTTGGCCACTTGTCAGCAGCCATGATCACGGAAGATAAAGGTGTCAAGTGTAAAGTATTGTCAAAGTTTTACTTAGCCTATCGCCAACTTGTTCATTATAATTATTTAATTTAAATTTTGTTTATTATTTACTCTATGAGAGCCTAATCCAATTTACCACCGCTTTGCAACATGTTGTGGCTTGAAGAAAAGAAGCGGCGCAAAATTAGGGCTGGTATATGTGTATGTATTTTTTTTATGACAATTGTAATGTAATTGAAATGATGAGTACATATTATTTTATATTATTGTACTAAATAAAATACTTATGATTTATGACTTACTTATAGATTATAAAAACTCACTTTTCTAATTTTGCCAAAGCAAAGGCTCTGAGTCTAGCTTCTGAAGTTTCAATATCTGGCTTCATATGTAGAGAATAATCACAGCCTCCTTGCACAACCAAGTTACCTCTTTCCATCCAATAACGGTTACTTAAGTTAGTTCCTTTATCCTGAAAAAATAGACAAACATTATCATTTTCCTAAAAAGAATTAATTTTTTATAGCCAAATCCCTATTGCAATTCACTGCTTTGGCTATATTTATATTTATGAAGTATAACAGTCTAGAAAAATTATATTCTAAAAAAAAAAGTAATAAATCAAAGTTTCCTGATTTATTAAATCTAATTTGTTGCAATATACCTTTACAATTAAATTTTTGTATATTATGTAAGCAAACAGCTTTGTCAGGCATATACCTTGATTGGTAAATCTATAGCAATCTAATACAGGAATTTTAAATAGTGGGGTGGTAAATTGGGGAAGGGGGGACGCATACTTACCTTTACTACAACCCCTAAGGTCTGGAGATCTTGAAATATTTTTTGTAATAAACATAACCTCACTTATTTTCATTGATTTTTTCGCTAATATTGCACTTCTATCATAGGTACAAAGTTGAAAAATCCTTTCAAAGTTCAAAAAAAAAGCCAGTAATCGACATAAAAAGAGCCAAAATAACCAAAAACCAGCTTAATTGGATAAAAATGAAGAAAAAACACAATAGAACACATTCATATACACTACAAGAGTAACCATTCAAAATGGCGACCAATAAAGACGATGATTTTTTTACATAATCACATTAATTTATATTTAACCTATATTAAAAAAAAATTGTTCAGCAATGTATTTAAAAATTAATATCATTAATATATTGATTCATTGTCATATTTAAATCAGCTTGCTAGTCGTCCACTAAATTGATAAATAAAACAAATGTTTCATACAAGACTTTTAAGGCGTCGTACTGTTTGTATGTATAAAATAAATAGTAAATGGTAACCAGAAGGTTCTGGCACTCGCCGGCCGCTGCTGCGGTACGCTCACTTCGCTCGCTCGGCTCTGTTATCAGGTAAGGGATTTCTTTAAATAAAATATGGTGCCTATATAATTTAATTAACTTTAAAAGCACATTCACTTAACTGAAAAGAAATAAAATGGTGGCAATAAGAATTGTAAAATATTTGTCAATATCCGAAAATTATATGAAACAATATATTAATTAAAACTCAAGATTTCAAATTTCTTAATTAAAAATCGATAAGTATTGTTGACATATGTAAAATGTAAGGAGAGATTTGGGTAAGAAAGTACCAAATATACCAAATATTAACTATTTGGGCAGGGTTTCCCCTTTATTGTTCAGCCTTTGATGTGAATATTCACACAGCACAGTAAGCAATGAACACCGTCTACAAGCCACTATGCTTTTTATACGAAAATGGTACCCTACAAAACAATAACATTGCATCATTGCTAAAAATAGCAATTACGTCATAGTGTTGCCAGGATCTTAAAAATAATTATAATAATTAGTTACTGATGCACTAAATTATCTAGATGATAATTTAGTGGGCTTATAAAATAAATTAACCGGTAGAAAATGGTAATTTAATTATAAATCGAATCATCTGATAAATCAACTAAAAGTATTATCTATGACAATCGTCTATGTCATATTAATATACACTATGGTTCTCATGACTACTGTGGTGGACATCTTGTAACACATATCAATTAATTTATTTTTATCATCACACCTTGTTAGCCAAGCCATTAAAAACAAAAGTGACAGTAAAAACTGTCACTTTTTAATCAATCGACTATATGTCTAGCATGAATTTTGTAGTTATGCCTCAATTAAATTTAAAACTTTATTTCTACATTAAAAACAGTTTTAGTGTTACAAAAAGTTCTGGCAGTTATATGTAATTCATGCATACATTCATAAACAATTCGTGAGTACATTCATAAACTCAAATTGTTATTATCAAAAGTGACACAATTTTACAACAAAAATAAGTGAGATTGTTTATAAAATTAAAAAAATTAAGACCTACCGACCTTAGGGTTTGTAGTAGGGTAAGTATACCTCCCCCTACCCACTATGCCCACCCACTACTTGAAATTTGTGTATCAGATTGTTAAGTCGCAGCCCCTTGATTCATTATAACACTACAAATACATTCTCTGAATCTTTTTGCAGACTTTCATATCTCTTACTGTGATTCAATTATATCTAAACTCAGACCTTCCAATTTATGGGGATATAGCTGTTCCACCTGTTACGCTTGTTCAAGGGACATTAAAACCCCATATAGTTTATAGCTATTACACTTAAAAATAGAACAGGATGTTTCATACTCTATAATAATATTGTGAAATAATAAAGATCTTGTTTACTTGTCATATTGTCATATACTTGTCATACCCAAAAACAACTTTCTTAACTAGGAAATGACTTAAAAAATCAGTAAATACCTTATAAACACTAGCACTTCCAAGTTTAAAGTTTGGTCCATGGATAAATCTAAGAGTGTCTAACACAAGCTTTTGTGAATCAGGATTTAACCGAATCGTCTGCATTTCCACCTTGAGAGAAGGATGTGGCTCTTCCTCAGGCTCTAGTTTTACTTTCCTATAAGTATAATTGACCATTTAACTCAAAAACGAAAATATGATACGACGTGAAGTTTTTCACCAAATTGAATATACTTACCGTACACGAGCGTCTACGGGTTCCCGTAGGAAGAAATCCTCGGCCAGCTGTTTACTTTGATAATCCATTGTTTTATAATTTGATTATAATAACAATAACAGAGAATGTCAGGGATTTTCTGAAGAGAAAATACGTAGAAAACAGCTGGATACCAGATAGATTTAGAATTTTAGATGATGATGATGACAGCGGATACTAAGCTGTCAGTGTCGGTAACGTCAGATTTCTGTTGTCAATTCATTAATTATCCATCCATGATTCGTTTCCTTGTCAGAGGTCTTTGAGTAGAAGTGTAACTTTTGAGTATTTGGCGGGAATTTTATTGATATTTTACTGTGCAGCTTTATTTTAAAAACATTATAATATACTCATAGTTGTATTGTAGTTTGTTATAATTTTTTTTGTAATCGGCAGGCCAACACAAAAAATTAACTGTTGGTGTTTATACATCTTAGTAGTAACATTTATACAAATAGTACATTTTACTAAAAATAGTTAAGATTTTCTCAACTATTTATAGTAAAATGTTCTATTTTGAGCTGCTGGCTACCACAAGGGCTCCTATGTTTGACGTCAGTCAAAGGCCTGTCATTGGGCTGAGGACTTATTTTAAAGATAATTTTAAAACTTTTCTTTCCTCGATACTTGACTCTATTTCTATACATAAATTGAGCTGAATCCTGATAATTTAAAACGAAATAGAAGATAATCTACTCTTGTTTAACCCAATGGTCCTGTTTAACTCATTATTTTAAACTAAAAAAACAATTTACACATAATATAACCTTTTATACATTTTCTGTTACGTAAACAAAAATGATTATTCTATTAGAATGTTCTAGGCTTTTCCAAAGGTGTTCCGCTATAAAAATATATAACAAAATTGCCATCTTCACGAAATGTTATACAACGCGTAAAATTCGTGTTATTTTATTAGATACATCTAATTTTATGTGAGAAGTTAGTTGACGAAATAATCGTAAATTAAATTTATAAATCGCACGCATTTCGGTGAATAAATGAATAATTGGCACAAATTGTAAAGTTACGTAGTGTCAATGAAAGATCGTGATGAAATCAGGGTTATACTTCCGACATGATTTTTTTAAATAATAGTTAAGTTCAGCTTGTATAACTCAGTCTACAAGATGCGTAAACCTTGTCCACAAATCGCTTTGCAGTTTGGCAAGTTATGGCCGGTTCCAATAGCTTACCGACCGTTCATTTACCTTACTATCGGTTAAAATATGACATAAACTCCATACAAGTAAATTGTCAAAATTCAATCGATGATAAGGTAAGTGATAGCCGATCCCTATATCTTACCGACCGTTCATTTTTTTAGTACCAACTGAATTTTGACATTACTTTTATGGAGCTGATGTCCAATTTTAACCGGTAGCACCTAAGGCAAATAAAGGGTCGGTAAGATATAGGAACCTGCCATTTCAATAGATTGAGCAGGCATTATTTTTGGTGGTATAGACGGAAGTTGGAAGAGAAACGACTTGGTGTTTGTGCAGAAGAATATAATTATTCAATTTTCACAGTGCAGTATATTAACACAGTCAGTTATAAACAGACAATTCTATATTTAATAGAAACCAGCCTGTGCTGAACTAAAAGTTCTTAATAATTATTAACGTGGAAGTATCTATTAGGGTGACAATTTTAAGTCTTTGGGACAAATGATCTCCGCAGCTTTAGTTATTCTTCTGAGATCACCACATAAAGCCTAATTTACCGTCTAAATAGCTAAAAGAATCTATAATAGTTAACTTACGAAAAATGCGAACCTAAGCCCTTATTGTCGTTTGGGCAAACAACAAGTAAGGCAATAAATGGTTAATAAGAGATAGGAATCTTCCATTAATCGACCACTTATTTGATACTAGGGTTTGCAATCCGGAAAACCGCATCCGGCATCAATATGCACTTATCGGATCCGGTGACAATCTGCAACGCGCGATTAGTTTGGCAAAATAATCGCGCGTTGCACGAATAGGTACTTTAAGCGCGTGGTGCTTGAGCGTGTGAGTCGTTTGACGCTGGTAATACATTTAGTATGCCTAAGAAAAAACATATGCGACTAGAAATGAAAAAAATCTTGAAAAGAATTAAACAGGATAATAGCCCTAACGATAATGTGGAACTCGTAGAAGAAATAGTAGAGAAGAACTTAGATTCACAATCCCTGAAAAAAGACTTGATATTACAGGCAGAATTACAATTACAGATCCAGCAAGAAGTAGCGTCTTATACAATACAAACCGCAAAAAGAAGTTTTTTGATAAAATACTAAAGAAGGAAATGACGGCATTTGAAAGTGAATGAGTTCGAGGAGAATACTTGTCTGCTATTCATGATTATTTGCTGACAATTAAGACGATAAGTGTAGCAGCTGAGAGAGCCTTCTCGGCCGCAGGCTATGTTTGTAGATCTATTAGAAGTCGATTGGCAGATGAGACAATCAACACAATTTGTTTCCTAAGATCGTTTTTTCAAAACAAAAATTGATTGTTTGTTATTGTTGTGCTGTTCATTTGATTGATTCGGTAGTCTGTCAAATATAAGAATAAAACTGAGTAGCATTCTAAAATAGGTAGCTAATTGTTGCTATTATTGTGATTCTAGTTAAAATTAATTATTATGTTTTGTTTAATTTTATAATTTTGATTTCTACTTTATCCTTAAAATCTTAGAACAGTGAACCACAAGTTACATTACATTAAAGATAAAGACACTGTTTTACTTTTGAGATTTTATTTAATGTGATTTTTTATAATAATTTGTGATTTTATTTGTTTTGACACTAAGAATTTAATTGCTTTTTCTTTTTAAAAATAGACATAATAAAGTTGATTTCGTATATGTATCGTTTTATTTTTACACTTCATTAAAGCCCACGTTGGAACGAAAAACGAAAATTAAGATATCTAGGTCAAATCACCGGTCGGATTGCAATCCCTATTTGGTACGTAATTGGCTAATTTCGTTATAGACGATGATAAGGACTTAACTCGCCAATTGCGTAAGTTAACTAGCATCTTAACTAATGCAAATGTAATCAGGCTTTATGGCATAAAAAGTCATTAAACAAGCATTTTTTAACCTCCACCCACTATGTCCCTGTTCCACCTGGGATAATGTTAGTAGCAGTGACAGTGTCACACAGATGTAGCTAAAGGCTTAATGTGTTATTTGTGATACGATATTGTTATTAAATTGTAACGACGTTAAGCATTGGCAGATAATGTGGCTCTTCCCGGAATTACTGGTTTATCCTAAGTTTGACTAAGGCCTTTCGACAAAACCCGAAATAAATTCCAATTTGGGTCTTTTTAGTCAAACGTCGAACGTAAAATAATCTGTTTCGGGGTTTGCCTAGTCGATCCTAGAAGCGACTAAGGCAGACTCGATCAAACGTCGATTCGTACTGCACTTTTTACATGTTTAATGACTGTATAAATTAGTATCTTCTAGGTTAGACAAAAATTCGTTAGTCAAAGGCAGCAAAACGTCATTTGTTTGTACTTTGACTAAGACTTTATGTCAGACCTGAGGTTTGACTAGTCAAACCTAGGAACGCCAGAGTTTCGATGTTTGACTTTAACATATATACTTATAATGTAGTCAATCATTAACGGCGTTATATTATACGCTATAAATAAGACGCATTTGACCACAGCTACTAACACTAACATTATTCCCGGTGGAGCTGGGACACTAAATGTAGGTATGCTTTGTTTATGCTGATTATTGCTGACCCTCATATAGAAGAAACATTTATATCGACCCCACAGTCTCGGAGAAACATATCTGAGTATAGATAGACAGATGCCGGGACACATGACGATTTTACAAGGATTCTATTTTTTTTTAAATACTTACGGAGTCCTAACACAAGTGTGAGAGATTTTCCAGTTTTAAGACACACAAGTCTTCTGCATGTGTGCCAAGTTTCTCATATCTCTAGTTTTAATAGTTCCCAAGGCCGTCTGTACCCGGGTACCCGGGGTTGCAAGGGATGCGTAGCACCCGGGGCAAGGAACCTAGGGGGTGTTAGTCACTCGCTTTCTATCTACACATTACATGCGAAGGACTGACGGACAAGAGGATTCATGAGGTTTCAGTTTTTGCCAAAATACCTAAGGTACCCGACGCCCCCTTACCGACAACAACAACAAAAAATACGTTACCACCATCACAGATTTAATTAATGCATTTATTATTAGATTACCACAAAATCATAATCATTTCTCTCTAGAAATGGTTATCATTTTTTTGGGAAGGGGGCGCGGTCTATTTTTGGGACCCCACTGCCCAGTATGGTTAAGACGCCTCTGGTAGTTCCTGAGATACACAGACATCAGAATGAGACCAAAGAATTCCTTTTATCTTTATATAAAGTAACCCAAAAAACCATTCGCTTCTTGATCAAATACCTATCTACTTGAGACCCAATTAGCCAGAAATCTGTCACAAAGTGCTAATCGAAAACAGCCCGTCCGATCACGCAATGAGCGACTGACAGTCATACCAATGCTGAAGCTGTAATTCAACAAACACGCAAACGTAACAAATTACTCGAACTGGTTATAACCGAATACGATATTTTCGAAGTAAACTAATTTTTTTGTCATTATCTCGTAGCCTTCAACAAAATAAATTCTATAGCAAGATTAATGGCCAAGGGATTAAAATCCTACTATTGCAGATACATTACCTATCTTAGCAAGCTTGTTGCCAAGAGGAAAAGTTAGCAGGGAGATCGGTAATAAAGTCTCACCGTCGCGGTCATATGAAGGCTTTTCGGTAATTGAAGCCTTGGCAGATAGCGACTAGAACACCTGGGTGGTTTAGTTGATATGTCTGAGTACACCACCGGGAATAGAACAGTATTCTAATCTTGTTCCCGAGCGACAGAAAGTCTGTAAGAAAGCGAAAACAAAATCTTATTTTTCTTGGGATGGAAATACGCTACGTACGACGTACGACGCTCAAGGAGAAATAGTAGGTATTTAGATAGTGCGAGATCTCATTCACTACAATTTTTCTTTTATAGCCTTAAACCATAGTCGTGGAACGGAAAGTCAAAGCGGCCCTTTCAGTTGCCAGCTCGACCGTTCCTACAGCAGACAAGCCCCTTCCATAGTACCAGAAAATCCTTCCCCCAACGAACTTCCGCACACATATAATAGGCACGACGCCTCATCTCGGCGGACTTGATGCAGGCAATGGCTAATGTTATCACCGGCAAAGGTCGTCGGCTGCCGGAGATTATTATTTCTTATTATTGCATAAGTTCAGCATATAGGCAGACAGCTCACCTGATGGAAAGCGGAAACTCTCTAAAAGAATACTGGAACCTGGCCACTAATGCCGGAACACAACTTACGGTTTTTATGGCGGCATACTCTAGACCGGGGATGGTAGCCATCCAGACGGGCAAATACCCTACCACCTGGCCGTGGCTTGTTTTGTCGCCTCTTACGACAGGCCGCCCGACCGCAGGAAATTTTATTCTTTCTCCGTTCTTGCACGGATAAGACGACTTCCAGCATTGTCTAGTCCTGTATATATGTGAAGAAGGAATCTGCAGGTCCGCTCTCTTTAGGATAAACCTTTAAAACGTCTGACGTAAAAGGTATGGTATCAAAACCAAGAGTCTCAAAAACAACACAAATGTTTATGTTGCTTTTAATACTCTTAAACTGAAAGGTTTTAAGGCCATGAATGGCTATAAAGACCTCTCAAAATGCCTAATTGGCTCTTGAGGTGATAAGGTGCTTACTTCCGATAACAGATGTCTAGCGATTCAGCTAGACAACGTAGCCAATAGCAGCTCTTCTGGGCGCTGTACCCAGAATACAATGACCTAGGCTCACTATTCTCGCGAAGTGCCGAAGCTATATACCCATGGTCCTGTCATTTATCGCGAAGGATGTAACACTGTAGGATTTTAATTGGTATCCTCGATTCGGACGGTAATGGCACTTTATAAAGGTGCTAGTGCCACCCCAACGTGGCCAATCCCACACGCCGTGGCCGCATTTGCCCCCACAACGGTGTGTCCTCAATCGGAAAGTCTTATTATTCTGCTTATAGTCTTAAGACTACACTAAATACACTATTTTAGGTTTTGTTAAGATTAAGTTTCTTTATCATTGATTAATTATTCCCTTAAATAGATTTGTAGAAAAATATTTTCTAAAACCTCATTGAATATTGCATATTCATTGAAAAAATCTTATCATCCTTTAATCTGAGTAAAATTAATTACAAAGAGAACGATCGTAAAATTACTGAAAAGGACGTGAACCTTGAAATTGAAATGTTTATTGTGATAATTAACCTTGTTTATTTAATAATATTCCTTGTATTAAACATCCACATTGTAATTTTCCTATATAAATTATTTTCATGAGGAACTGTTGTTGTTTAGGGAAATTATGCTAAATGACAAGTCTAGTACGATATACGCTAATAAGAACGTGGCGGAAACAAGAAAATTAAACTGATGCTCTTTAAGATTGTTACAAATTTTGCGGGTATCGATATTAAATGACGAATCACGTACCTACCTAATTCGCAGTTCTTACGAACACACCAAATATAATAAGTCCAAATCGTTAAGGCAGTAAATCGTTATAAAATAAAACGTGCAGTCCGTCGATACGAGATTCCCGTTTCAAAACTTAACTAACTCTATTTCAACGGACCGACCTTATGAAACCGCAAAATAGGTATGTAACGAAATAAACATGCGTAGGTAGTGCACTGGAATTTTCAAGATTATAAACTTAATCCAAACCACATGGCTTCCAAGAAATTGCAGCGAAATTTTAATAATGGAAACAGTTTATGATGGCTGGCCATAAACATAAAGGGATTACCGATTGACAATAGACTGCTAAATGTCAATACTTAGAAAATTTTGAAAATTAACTCGAAAAAATTACAATGAACAATTAAGATAATCACAAAAAGAATTACAATTATAAAAATACCTTGTATTGAAACGTAAAGCAATGGACAGTATAATATAGATAAATCTAAAATTTAGGTATTTATAAGAAATTCAAATTTTTCGTATCAAAGAAAGTTTTACACAAAATATCCGATTTTAAAAACAAATCGTTAGAATGTATAATAAAATATATTTATTGATGGAGAAATGTATTACTATGGAAAGAGAATGCTTTGTACCTAAGAAGATTTCAGTTATATGCAACTACATATTTTCTTAATTAAAAATTATTATATTAGGCATAAAACTCACATAAAATTATACAATTCAAGAAAATAAAAATTGAAACAAAAATATACCGCATTGTTTACACGTTTATTTGTGCAATTTTTCTTCTTTGTGATACTAATATTTATTGTATTTGGTACGCACATAAACATTTTTTAGGAAAATATAATTTACCGTATGATATTCAAACCAAGTTTGCACAAGGAAAGTCGAGTGAAGTTCCTAGTAACACATAAGTAATCTGCGAATAGATAAAATATTCCAACCCCGTTTTGTAAACATGCAAAGCTATACAATGGATGCAATCCTACATCACGGTATACCGATTAAATGAGGTGAGCAGAATGTATAATTAGTAGCGGAAGATCGGAAGTTACATTGGTGACTCTTTTACGGGCTATGTTGAGGTCATGGTCTGTAGAAGTCAAAAGATTGCGTTTGTTAATTTTCGCACTGCAATTTTTTATAGGATAGTTTTAAAGCTACGAACGCACGGTTAGCCGTGGTCCGGTTATCCGTCTGAGTGACTGTAGTATGCAGTGTCAGTCGTAAACGGAACCGCAACACGCTGTTTAAAAACCGGCTACAAATGGAACCCAGAATGTTTGTAACAACTATGTGTCTTACCTGCGATAAGCAGGTAATAGACGTACGAGCAAGCATGGGCACTTAGGGCTCGACGACTTGGCTTTTGAAAGTTCGCGTACATACGGTGACAGTGACAGACAGGCGAAAAAGGTATCGTAATGCTGGTATTAGGCGAATCAATGAATTTATTAATTTAGTTGAAAGGCACAAAACTGAAAGGACAGAATGATATTCGATAACATTGAATGATTCAAGTTTATATGGATCACTTTGGTCGATTCATCCAAATTGAATTATAGAAATTAACTGTTTAATAGGGACCGAAAAGGCTTGCGGACAGCCGCAACACAGTGCCATACAAAAATTAGTTATACGTAGACTTTTTGACTTGCGGTCAATCGGACGGTTGATCGGACTGCGGCTAGTCGCATAGTGCTTGACGTGAAATAAGATCGCAGTAAAATATTATATTTCTTGTAATATTCGTATTTTGTAACCTCTGTACCAGTTTCATTATCTTGTAAACTAGCTATGCCCACCATTTCTTTCGCGCAGATTTTTGACTTTGTATTCATATCTTCTGAATTCAGCAATATATACAAATACAGCGTAGATGAAAATTTAAGACGATATTCCCATTTTAAGCCCTTAAATTTTACTGCAAATTTGTTAAGCCGTTTCGGAGCCTATTCAAATCAAACTTTAACAACAGTCATTTTATGATTATCACTGATATGATTATCCTTTAAACCTTAAATCTGCACAATTTTTCTAGATTCACTTTATGGTATTCAGTTAAAGTCGCACCTTTGTACGTCAGTAAACTTCCTTAAACATTTCCTTTTCATTCTTGATTGTCTTTCCGTCTCACATTTACTGCGTCCAATAAAGTTAAAGGACCGAATAGTGTCCATAAACGTTAATTCAGAATATCAGATTAGTGATTTACCTTGGCAGTCTATGTTGGATTGGTTTTTGTAAACTAGTTTTGGTAAACTTCCAACTATTGTTTTTGAAGTGAAACTTCTTTAGAATCCTTGTTATTTGAAACTCGTTAAACGAAAAAGCCAAACCAAAAAGAGATAAACATATAAATCTATAGGACTAAACCTGCGAGAAAATGAGATAGAATACATTATATTCAATGATTTCAATACTATGCTCTTACAGATAGAGTTGGAAATGTTTTAAAGGTTTTCGTTAATACTTACTTCAAATTTCGTGTTTTAAAGCTTAAATATATTATAAGAATATAATATATGAAATGTGACGTCACGAAAAGTAGAAACCCTCACAGCCCTTGTCACACTTTGTTTCACTTCTACTGCGTGTGAACTGCAGAAATTTTCTTTTTTTTAAACTCTATCTCAGTTTATCTCCCGTCCTCAGCAGTCTCTCGGCAGCCTTCTTCCGCGACATCATGGTTTCGTAGAAGAAGGCCATAAAATAGTGGTCCATGTTTAACTCTACGGAACTCATATCCCGCCCCATATTATGCGTGGGCTGCACGCACTTGGACTACATTTCGTCTTTTGGCTACGCAACACTAAAACAACCAATACAAATATATAAAGCTCAGAACCGGTTTAAAATTATTCGGTTAGGTATAACCGGTTTTAGTCAACTATTTCGTTCGGAGTGTAAACCTTAAAGACAGTGTTATATAAACCTGAATTAATCAGTTTATTCTGCGAGAAGGAGAAGTGTCATTCTATCTCTTTCAACATGTATTTGTGTTCGACTAAAAAATCTGTATTAAATAAATGGCTGCGCTTTGGCGGTGTGCGACATAAACCGTTTGAAATCGTTCGAAACCGGTTTATTTATCAAAACCTATTTAATAAAACCAGTGGTCGAAGTTCGACCATAATTAGTTTAAATTATAAGTTTGAACATTATTAAGGTTCTGTTGTCAAAGACTAAACTTCTGTAATCACAGATTTCGCCAAAGCTACACTGTTAATTTGACTTTAACAATAAACAAAAGAGTATATATGCGTGTGTATCAAATACATGGTAGTGTGTGTAATGTATTTTTTGCATAATTATTAAAAAATATTAGCATTCTGCACTCCTTCTCTCTATAAACTATAAATGTGCCAAATTTCATACTCCTCCGCCCGCGCAATTTTTGTAAAAAGGGGTACAAAGTTTTTGCTTCACGTATTAATATAATAAAATTTTGTTTCCAAAAATCGGTTTATTGAACTTAAAGTGAGAACAAACCGAAAAGAAAAAATCCTATGTAATTAGGCCGTAAGCGGTTCGACTTTTTTAACGGTTTCCAAGCCTTGCAAATAATCTTTAAAGGTAATTCATTCATATCTCCAATTATGCTTTGAAAATCCGCAAACATTCCTTGAGCCACATTTCTCGGTCAGAACAAGGAACGACTTTAAGTGTTGTCAATAAACTTAATTAGGTATTAAATGGTAGGCAACCTTCAAATAACCACAATCGTGACGCGTGGTGGGTTTTCGAGATTAATGTCTTAAATCCAACTATGGATTAATGGGTAGATTAGTTCTGTGAAAGTAAATATTTGTGAGTGACGACTGACGGATGTTTCAGTGACCGGCGCGTGTCTCAAGGGTAATGCCATTGAATTTCACTTATATACGCATATATACCTATATGTACATAGTTTGTACAATTATAAATGTATGTCTCTGCAGACCACAGGCCATAAAAAAATACTTTTGGAGGGCTAGCGTGGGGCCATAAGAAGGCCAACACGTAGAGGCCCGTTGACAAATTAATCTAAATGTGGGGTGACACTGACCAGCGATAACCGTCCCTATCTACACCATATAAAAATGTACCCAAGGACAAGCCCCGGTAAGTGTAGGACTATTGTGGGAATGAGAACAAAAGGTACCGGGCTATTGGGATGAACTGCGAGTGGAGTTACAGATCGGGAATATGGGGATAGGGCAGACGTTTAAGGAACGTGGACAAAATGGGCAAACGGCGACTCGTCACTCACTGCATGGGCCCCAAAAAATGTCAAGCAATCTTGGCATTCTCGCCAGTGCGAGAGGCAACACGGGTGTGAGTGGAGTGTCGAGAAGTGGCTACAGGATCACCTAAGTTACTTCCAACGTTATGCCATTTATCACTTCCACCTCTGGAGCTTGAGTCTTAGCTCTAGCGATCTCTACTCCGTGCCGGCTGGCTAAGGCAAGCACGGAGGTGGGAATCAGCAAAGCAAGCAGGGAGTCAGGTCCGAGGTGTCGCTACTCACCTAAAGCTTCGCTACAAAGTCCCCCTGCGGGTGTATAATAATTATTATTATTAATAATAATTTTTTATGGATTACAAACAGTTTTTTACATAAATTTAAGTGCGATAAAAGCTTTACAATTACATTGCAATTTGCAATGTAAAAACTACACCAGAAAGGGGTAAAGTAAGAGATTAAAATTATGAGGTATTTTTTTTTTATAAAGATAAACACTACGCTATTTATCTTTATGAAAAACAAATGTGGGTGAATTCGCAATTAACGACGTTGTTCCGTCCGGGTTGGATGTGAATCAATTTCAAATTCACAAGCGAATGCACAGTCCGGACAAAGTGTCCCAAACCGTGGCGTAGCAACGGCATTCTTGCGGGGATACTAGTGCTACCTCGACGACGCTGATCCCACACACCGGCCGCGATTTTCACGCAGCTGATGGGCCTCAATCGGATTTCCCCTTTTTAAAAAAGAAAGGTAACAACCATATAGAACGGTACAGAATAATATAGGGTAAATCATACTATTATTGGCACCTGCACAATGTATTGGCACCCTGTCAATTTATTCAAGATATTATGAAATCTTAATATTTTTTATTTGAATGCCATACAATAATTTATTAATATAATATAGCTATAAAATTAAAAATCTTAAAATTTCTTAATATTTTAAACAAACTGACAACTTGCCAACTTAAACGGCCTCTATAGTTGAGCGGGCTAAACCTTTGATGGCTTGCCTCACTGCAACGCAGAGGTTCCAGGTTCGATTCCTGGTATGGTAAACCTCTGAAACGAATTTTCTCCGTTATTTACTATGGTCTGGGTGTCTTGTTGCAAAAATTACATAATTTAAGCTATAAGAATATAACACTAGTTAAAATAATTCTATTTAGTGTTTATTCCATTATTCCAAAACAACATTCATATTAACCAGAATAAAGGGAAATTAAAGTAACGATCTCATTTCCATGCCATGTTTTTCAAATAATGGTAAACACCTCACATTAATATAAATTACTCTTCCTACATTAGCCAGTTTAAATACTTAAGTTGTTAATGCCACACTTAAAATATTTCTTCTTGTTTATTAACTTTATGATTATTACCTTCATTGCCTGGGTTATTAGCAAACTATGCATGCATATGTAACATATTTGTTGCAGATAAATTTTTGCAACGCAAATTTTGTTTGCATGAATTTTGAAGTGAAACTTATCAACAGAAGGGGTGTGGTTTTTCACCATGATAACTCTAGACCTCACACATCTTTAGCCACTCAGCAAAAATTACGAGAGTTTGGCTCGGAGGTGTTAATGCATCCGCCGTATAGTCCTGACCTTGCACCTTCAGATTTTTACCTGTTTCGGTCTCTGCAGAATTCGTTAGGCAGTGTCAGGTTAACATTACGAGAAGACTGCCAAAACCACTTGTCGCAGTTTTTTGATCAGAAGCCCCAAAATTTTATAGCAGTGGGATCACGTCCCTACCTACAAGATGGTAAAAATTTATCCAACAAAATGGCACCTACATGCTTTAGTCAAATGTAAATAAACTTTATAAAAAAACCTTTTGAATTTTTATATAAAATGCGAAGAAACTTTTTCCCCAACCTAATATTATATGAAATTTGAAGTCACGAAATTAAGAATCCCTCCTACCCTTTGTCACACTTTGTTTCAATTCTACAGCGTGTGAACTCCACACACAATTTTTTTTACTGTGAATCTGGCAAACAGGCAGATGACCCATGTCATGGAAAATGGTTACCGTTGCCTGGAGACGTTTGCAACACCAGGGGCAAAGCCAACGAGTAGCAAACTTTAGGATGATAGGGCCGGCCCTGACTGTATTGCCGCCGGGCGCTGTAGGCAAACTCGAAAAATGCCGCCTCCACCGAAACTTAAGAAAACTTTGTCAACTAAAAGAATTATGTATAATTCAGGTAAGACATTAATATTAACTAGTGGTCGCCCGTAGTCGAAATTCGACCATAATAATTTGTTGTCAAAGACTATACTTCTATGATCACAGATTTCGCCAAGGCTACACTGTTAATTTGACTTGAACAATAAAGAAAAGAGTATATATGCGTGTGTGTGTCAAATACATGGTAGTATGTGTAATGTATTTTTTATGGATAATTAAAAAAAATAGCATTTGTCCCTTCTTCTCTGTATAAACTATAAGTGTGCGAAATTTCATACTCCTCCGTCCCTGCAATTTTCGTAAAAAAGGGTACAAAATTTTTGCTTCACGTATTAATATATAAATACAGATTTTATTAACGAAAAACATTTATTTTTTATTGGTTTTAATAGTTCAAGCGTTTTCACAGATATTTTCGCAGGCACTTTGCCGCCATAGGCAGTTGCCTACCGTCTCGAGCTGCCCCTGAGAATGGGTTAGAGGAATGAGATATGAAAGTTGGTATAGGATGAAAGGGGAGTGAGTCATTGTTTATCTCACTCATCATAGGAAACAGGATTATCTCAAGGCTAACCATTTCACGTCGATATTCTGTGAGAGCGTGGTATCACATCATAATCATCATCATAATGATTTCAGCATGGCTCTACCACGTATGAAAAAAGTTGGATAAGTACTTGACAGTCGACACACAATTAAAAGTTCTGTAAAGGTGGCAAAAGTGGATTGTTTTCGTCTTTAGGCTACAAACCGTACACAAAGCTATTTAATTTTAAAAAAAATCTATAGAAGATTAACCATTCATGTCAAACTTACTTTTTTTGTTTTGACACGTTTTAGGACCGCAATATATCAAACACGCAGAAAAATGTAGAAATAATTTAAATTAAAGAAGATTAAGTAATAGAAACATTATTCACACTAAAGATAACCCGTTAATTACATAAATGTGAATGTTATCAGTCACTATCTAAATGAAAATTATATTTATATCTACGTTCGACGTTTGACTCATCTTTGTTTATACATTCTTTAGTAATGCGGGTTTGTTTTTATTGAAGAAACTTAACTGTTAATTATTTTATAGCTAAATTTTTGTAATCACGTGGAATTTTAAAAGTCGTCTTCCTAATTTTTAATTTTTTACACAATTTAACCACATAATTTTTTTTAATTTTATTTATATATTTATGAAAAACCTACAGCTAAATATACATAAAATACATTTGATTAGATAACTACAATTAACAAAAGAAAGCCAATGACAGGCTTTCACGAATAACCTATTGATTAAAAGTAACATGCAGTCCTAAAAAAAGCACCAAGACGCTTAGTCACTGTTGAAAAATTTAAGGCTTAGACACCGCTTGGCTCCTTAAATACTGATTGCAAATGGGTCGATGTCATCGTATTTACTTACATTATTTAAATAATTACTTGCTCTCACTAGAAATGAGTTTTGTCTGTAATTAGTAAAACTTAAAGGTACATTTATGGGTTGATTAAATCGTATAGACTTCGCTCTCCAACAATATACTAACTGATGGACATATCAATTCTTTATTATTCTTTCTTTATTTCTTTATTGATAAGGGTTACGTTTTTGTTATCTGCCCAAAGATCCCTAAAAAGATCGACTTCATTTTCCTAAGACGTCCTAATACAACGCGGCTACGCGAATAAGCTATGCGATCATCGCGTGGTAGCGCGATAACCAACACTGAGTGTCCTGAAAAAACGCAAAATATTAACGACGACGTCCGCCTTTCAACGTGCGCAGGAAAGTCGGTTTCTGCCTCGCCCCTCACCACACTCCCCAAGGCGATGCTATTGTCGCGTGAATGTCAATTAGGACTATTTAGGACACCTCATTAATCTATTTAGGACACGATATCAATACGTTAGATTGCGCGTTCGTACGATCTTAATTCTCGCGAATAGATTATCAAACATTTTAGTCGAGCAACCGCATCGCGCGAATACTGATTGGGACACCTACTCGAGATCCGTATGTTTAATCGCGTTCTACTGGGACGACGCCTTAGGGTTTTCATAAACATAAATAACAACTGTTAGCTCTTGCTTGCACCCTATTAAACTATGATAAAAAGTTTATTTAAAAAAAAAACAACATTAATTGTATTCAACTACACTTATGCAATAATCATTGAGTTATATGCACTACGTATTACATTATACCTCATTGGCAAGAATAAACATTCAATTTAATTTCCGAAAGCCACAAAATGGTATTTATTACACTTTAATTTATTTGGGTTGGATATTATACGAATTACAGACTAAGAAGAAACCAAGGTTTGTGTAAGACATGCGCATATAGTCCAAGGATTGCAAATAATCAGTTCCTCAAAAACTAAATAAAAAATACATACAGGTGCATAAACCGATCTCTTCTTTTTTTTGTAGGAGTTCAACAGACAGGCAGACGGCCCTTGAAAGAAAGCGATTACCATCGTCTATGGACGTTTACAATACCAAAGGTACTACAAATGCGCGGCTGCTCTCTTAAGGGAGACTGGAACCTGGACACTAATTCCCGAACACAACTTAAGGTTGTTATGGCGGCATACTCTAGACCAGGGGTGGTAACCGGGCAAATGCTCTACCATATGGCTGTGGCTTGTTTTGTCGCTTACGACAGGCCGCTCGGCTGCAGGAAATTGTATTCTTTCTCCGTTCCTGCACGGATAAGGTTTTATTTAAGGTATCTTCCAGATAATCCTATTAATAGGTATTTATTATGTTACTACTCATTCTAACTAATAAAGAGATTCCTTAACTATGTAATAATAAGTCTATTTTTGTATTTGTGTACAGTAAATAGATATATATTTATCTGTGTGCGCGGATCCGACGTTAAAAAATCTCCGGATATTCCGTATACACGAAACCGCTGAGGTAATAGTATAATTTTGTTGCCTTTAGTTTTGTATAAGTGTTTGTTGAATAATAATAAATAAGTAGAGAAATTGGATAGGCTCACCTAAACCCGTCCAAACACTATATCCTCCTTTGGCTTCAGAAGTATATATATCTTGCACATATCTTGAAACCAGCTCGATCAATCACTTTCGCCGAACTCAGTACTTTTTAGGGAGGCCGCCATTTAATATAAATTCATCAACTCACTGCACTTGCCAAAAATCCATTATTTCTTACATGTCTATTGTCTTAACACCGCAAAGAATCCGACGACAAAAATGGGGGCGGGCATCTTCCATCAACCAAAGAAAAATTGGGGGGACAGTGATAGGTATACATATATTCTAGTATACAAAAAGAGAAGGAAATATGTATGTATCAACAATGTGTGTGTAAAGTTGTGAAGTTCGAAGAAGAAATGGCGGTACCATGACTTAAAATCATTCTTCAACATTAAATAATAATCAAGTCCATATTCAGCTTATTTACAAAAAAAAAACATAAACAATAAATGGGATCCGTTAGGAACGTTCCCGAAACGCTGGGCGCGATACCACGCTGGATGACAATGCTTGCTTATTCGTTGCCTCAAATACAGAACTGCCTTTTGGTCCCGTGAGATGTCTACCAAAAGTAAACATGAAAATATATCCACTAAAATAAAAAGTCTATAAAAATCAATAATCATGTGTGTTGCAATAGTCTCAATTAATATGCATAACAAAGGTTTACAATACATTGATCCCTATTATATTGGAAATTTCAATGGATGGCGCTAGTCATTTACTTCTAAAGAGGCCACAAGCCAGTTTGCGTTTCATTATACTTTTGAGATACGAGGGCAGATGGGCACAGCTGTAACAAATTTTCTAGTAGGTATCAGATTCTATTATGTTGCATATACCTAATAAGTAATAATAGGTTGGGGAAAAAGTTTTATCGCATATAGTATGTATGAACTTGTAATAAGATCTCTTTGGCTATACTATTTGTATCTGGCTGGTTTTGGTATCATTAAAAAGTTTTAATTTTAAAGAAGAGAATTCCAAATTCAAATTAGGAAAATGTGTGATGTTCATTTGTTTTTCTTATTGTTAAAATGAGTGAATCTAATGAAAAAATTCGATACATTTTAAAATTTTACTACAAAAAAAGTAAAAATGCAACACAAGCCGCGAAAAAAATTTGTGATGTTTATGGACTTAATGCAGTATCTGTGAGAGTAGCCCAAATTTGGTTTAAGCGTTTTCAATCCGGAAATTTTGATATCAAAGATGCACGTCGCTCTGGTCGCCCTCTTACGGACAAAATTGATGCCATTTTTTAAAAAGTGGAGCAAGATCGGCATATTAGTAGTTACGATGTAGCTGGAGAACTGGGAATTGACCACAAAACTGTTCTGGCGCATTTGAAAAAAGCTGAATACACAAAAAAGCTCGATATTTGGGTGCCTCATGAGCTCACTGAAAGAAACCTAATGAACAGTGTACTCATTTGTGATTCTTTATTACGGCGTAATAAAGAATCACGAAACCGAACCATTTTTAAAGAAGTTGATAACTGGTGATGAAAAGTGGATCACGTACGACAAGAACGTGTGAAAAAGATCGTGGTCAAAAGCCGGTCAGGCTTCACAGACTGTGGCGAAGCCCGGGTTAACTCGAAACAAGGTGATGCTGTGTGTATGGTGGGATTGGACGGGCATTATTCATTATGAGCTGATATTGTCCTCTCTTATAATCTGCATCCGCCGAAAGCCAAGCCCAAAGTCATACTTCAGCGCAACTTTGGTGGTATGGACCTGGACGCTCTTCTTAAGGATGCCCAGGAAGTCGACTGGTCAGGGGTCTTCAATGTATCAGCCATTGATGAGAAGGTGCATGCGTTTCATGCAGCTCTGATAAAGCTGTACGATACTCATGCGCCTCTACGCCGTATCAAGGTCAAGCATCTGCCAGCACCGTGGCTCACAGCCGATATTAGATTACTAATATATAAGAAGTCTAAGGCTAAAACTAGGTATAAAATGAAACCAACAGAGGAAAACAAAATGGCCTTTGTCATGATTCGTAATCGCTGCAATAGGATGTGTAGGGACGCTCAACGCCATTACATCCATGAATCAGTTGAAAACGATAATCCAGCCAAAGTTTGGAAATTTCTTCGTACTTTGGGAGTTGGCAAACAAGCAGACTGTCCAATTTCTAAAATATTCAACATCGATGATTTAAATCGACATTTCACTACCACTTCTGACTTTGACATAGTAACTAAGTCTCACACTTTAAACAAAATCACTTCTATGCCAACACCCAAACATTCTCCTTTTCTTCTTAGTCGATTCACTGATAGTGATGTTGAAAAAGCAGCAAAATCCATTACATCTAATGCTGTCGGCAGCGATGGCATCAGTCGCAATATGGTGTTACCCATACTGGATGTCATTAATCCTATCCTTACTCATATCCTTAATGTTTCTATTACCTCTGGTGTTTTTCCTACTGCCTGGAAGGAAGCCCAGGTCATTCCTCTTCCAAAAAAACCAAATCCTACCTTAATTTCTCATTTCCGTCCTATTTCTATACTCCCCTTCCTTTTTAAAGTCCTTGAACGTCTAGTTCATCACCAGTTAAGTTTCTTCCTGAACCGCAATTCCCTCTTAAATCCTTATCAATCCGGATTCCGTCCTGGCCATAGTACAACCACAGCCCTCGTCCAAATCACTGACGACATCCGGCATGGCATGGATAACGGTCTGCTGACTGTTTTATCGCTGCTTGATTTCAGCAGTGCCTTCAACAATGTAAATTTTGAATTGTTGCTTAAGGTTCTTAGCTCTATTAACATATCTCCTACAGTAATCGACTGGTTTCATAGTTACCTGTACGGTCGCCGGCAGCGGATTCGAGTCGATGACGACTATTCGTCATGGCGTGATCTCTCTGCTGGCGTTCCTCAGGGCGGCGTTTTATCTCCCTTACTATTCACGATTTTTATAAATTCAATCTCTAATCAACTTACTTCTTCCTATCATCTCTATGCAGACGATTTACAAATCTATACACAATCACCTGTTGCGACGTTACAAGATGCAGTCTTGACAATAAACTCCAACTTCGATCACATAACGCAAGGGAGTAAATCATATGGACTACAAGTAAATCCCGAGAAAACTCAGCTAATTATCATAGGTAGTTCGCGGATGCTGTGTAGAATTGACTGGACCTGCTTACCAAATTTCATATTTAATGGTACACATATCCCGGTTAGTGAGAAAATAAAAAATCTAGGAGTCATATTTGATAGGGAGCTATCTTGGCGACCCCACATAACCGAATTGAGTCGACGTCTCTTCCTCTCTTCGAAATCCCTCGGGAGGTTGAAAAACTTCCTGTCCATAGCCACCAAAGTTAAGCTTGCAGAGTCCTTACTACTCCCCATTCTTGATTATGCTGACGCCAGCTATATTGATTTGACTCCAAAGCAACTTAATAAACTTGAGCGCCTCCAAAATTTTTGTATAAGTTTCATATTTGGGTTACGCAAATGTGACCACGTCTCTGAGTTTCGTAAAAAACTCAAGTGGTTGCCAATTCGTTTTCGCCGGAATACTCATATTCTTTCACTCCTTTACAGTGTGTTGTTTATCCCCACAACCCCGTATTATCTCAAAGAACGCTTTGAATTCATCTCCTACGATTTACGACCTTCTACGAATCTTAGACTTAATACTCCCAAACATTTTTCATCTTTTTACAATAATTCTTTTACTGTACGGCTATTCGACTCTGGAATGAGCTACCTGTTACTGTTAGACAAGCTAAATCACTAACAATATTTAAGAACATGACAAAAAAGCACTACCTGCAACATAGTGATGTTTGATATTTTTACGTATATTTCTGTATATATATATATATATATATATATATATATATATGTGTATATATTTATGCATGTGATATCAGTAGGTATAATTATGTATGTCTATTAAGTATAATTTTACTCATATAATATTATACATACTTATATGTTTATAAATGAACAAAATATATGTAAGTAACTGCTTATTTTCTAATATTTATGTATACCACCTTTGACCAATATAATCTGTTTTATTCCTGACACGGGTTGTCTGGAAGAGATCGCTTAATAGCGATAAGACCGCCCATTGTGCACATTTAGAATATTTTTAGGCTATAAGGTTTTCTGTAATGGTGTACAATAAAGTGTTATCTATCTATCTATCTATCTATGAGCTGTTACCACCAGGCAGGACTGTCGATTCTGAACTGTACTACAAACAACTGATGAGATTAAAGCAAAAAGTTGAGACAAAGCGGCCAGAATTAATTAACAGAAGGGGTGGGGTTTTTCACCATGATAACGCTAGACCTCACACATCTTTAGCCACTCGGCAAAAATTACGAAAGTTTGACTGGGAGGTGTTAATGCATCCGCCGTATAGTCCTGACCTTACACCTTCAGATTTTCACCTGTTTCGGTCTCTGCAGAATTGCTTAGGCAATGTCAGGTTAACATCACGAGAGGACTGTCAAAACCACTTGTCGCAGTTTTTTGATCAGAAGCCCCAAAATTTTTAAAGCAATGGGATCACGTCCCTACCTACAGATGGCAAAAAGTTAACCAACAAAATGGCGCCTACATACTTTAGTCAAATGTAAATAAACTTTATAAAAAAACCTTTTGAATTTTTATACAAAATGCGAAGAAACTTTTTCCCCAACCTAATACATAATATAATAAGTAATACATAAAGACCTTTGGGAAACTTGTTCCTGGAATGTAATAGGAATTATTAATGTTTAAAATGTCCAATGTAATTTGGTGTTTGTATAAAAATAACCAAACTATAATGTGATAGCTATTAATAAAGAACACATGAACAGTGTATTCGCCTTAATACTGTTATAACTTAAGTTCCGACGAAAACAAAATCCACCTGCATATCTATAAAAACACATTTTATTACCCGTCGGCGTTTGAACTAATTGTAATCCTTTTATGATTGTCTTCTTTTGTTCACTTATTTATTGGTTATTGTGGAGAACAGCCTATTGTACTCGTTTATGGCCGCTTGTAGGCATAATTAGACAGGTGTGCGGATTACGATTCTAGGAAATTCGCCCCACGCTGCCGGGCGGACATATTGCATTTGTGCAGTGTAAAGCAATGGCCCGATTGAGGGAGCAGGCAGTCGAGCGATAACCACGAGCAAAGCAAGACGCGTGTACTACAATCGGGAATCTAATAAGTGACGGACTTTGCGCGTTTTATTGAATTGCGACCTTCTGCATTACGTTTGGACTTGTTGTGTTCGGTTATATTTGTACCTGTGTTATACGTGTTTGTATGGTTCTAATAAACTCTATAGTAATTCTAACGGCATTTTATTTCGATTCTCACGATTCGTAACATTACGAAGAGTGCTCTTTAGTGGTCATTTTCTTAGTATGGATAATGTTAGTTAATGTAGGTTATGTAAAATAGAATATTACTTATTGCACACAAAGTTATAAGATAAATTGATACATACAATAGTAATTATAAGTACAGTGGACTGTTTTATCGCTGGGGGCAATTTTTTCAGACAACCTTTGGGTGGATAGAAACTCGATACGTAAGGGAGTAGGTATGCAATAAATTTAATACACTAATATAGAAATAAATGTAAATTACTTAATAGTTGTTTTATGTTAGACTATTAAGTAGATAGTTTTTAAATATTTCATTTATCCAAAAAAAAACAATTGTTGCAGTTAAACTACTACTACTATTGTACTACTAGTCTATCACTATATCTATGGAAGCTTGTTAATGGCGTATTCTGGTTGGTATATGTATTTATTGTAACTTAGTTAATATTAGTTTGGGGAAAAAGTTTCTTCGCATTTTATATAAAAATTCAAAAGGTTTTTTTATAAAGTTTATTTACATTTGACTAAAGTATGTAGGTGCCATTTTGTTGGATAACTTTTTGCCATCTTGTAGGTAAGGACGTGATCCCATTACTATAAAAATTTTGGGGCTTCTGATCAAAAAACTGCAACAAGTGATTTTGGCAGTCCTCTCGTGATGTTAACCTGACACTGCCTAAGGAATTCTGCAGAGACCGAAACAGGTTAAAATCTGAACGTGCAAGGTCAGGACTATACGGTGGATGCATTAACACCTCCCAGCCAAACTATTGTAATTTTTGCTGAGTGGCTAAAGATGTGTGAAGTCTAGCGTTATCATGGTGAAAAACCACACCCCTTCTGTTGATTAATTCCGGCCACTTTCTCTCAACTTTTTGCTTTAATCTCATCACTTGTTCGCAGTACAGTTCAGAATCGATGGTCCTGCCTGGCGGTAACAGCTCACAATAATAATGCCCTTCCAATCCCACCATACACATAGCATCACCTTGTTGCGAGTTAACCCGGGTTTCGCCACAGTCTGTGAAGCCTGACCGGCCTTTGATCACGATCTTTTTCGCACGTTCTTATCGTACATGATCCGCTTTTCATCACCAGTTATCAGCTTCTTCAAAAATGGTTCGGTTTCATTACGTCGTAATAAAGAATCACAAAGGAGTACACGGTTCATTAGGTTTTTTTCAATGAGCTCATGAGGCACCCAAATATCGAGCTTTTTGTGTACCCAGCTTTTTTCAAATGCGCTAAAACCGTTTTGCGGGCAATTCCCAGTTCTCCAGCTACATTTTAACTACTAATATGCCGAACTTGCTCCACTTTTCCAAAAATGGCATCAATTTTGTCCGTAACAGGGCGACCAGAGCGACGTGCATCTTTGATATCAAAATTTCCGGATTGAAAACGCTTAAACCAAATTTGGGCTACTCTCACAGATACTGCATTAGGTCCATAAACATCACAATTTTTTCTGCGGCTTGTGTTGTATTTTTACCTTTTTTGTAGTAAAATTTTAAAATGTATCGAATTTCTTCATTTAGATTCACTCATTTTAACAATAAGATAAACAAATGAAAATCACACATTTTCCTAATTTGAATTTGGAATTGTCTTCTTTAAAATTAAAACTTTTTAATGATACCAAAACCAGCCAGATACAAATGGTATAAGCCAAAGAGATCTTATTACAAGTTTATACATACTATATGCGAAAAGACTTTTCCCCAACCTATTATTACAACAGCAGTTAATCCCCCAAATAAAATAAATAACGATGTTTCTTAATAACTTTTATTTAATATTTTCTAAAGTTTTCGCGACTTGTATACATAATAAAATTACGTTTTAACGATTTTAAGCGCGGTAATTTGTTTGTTTTTTGTTATTCCGACGTTTCGTCTACTTTTCAGTGGCCGTGATCACGGAAGACAAAGATGTCAAGTGTCAACGAGTATTGTTAAAGTTTTATTTAGCCTACCGCCAACGTGTTAATTTTAATTATTTACTTTTAATTTTGTTTGTGGTTATTATTCACTCTATGGGAGCCTAATCTAATTTACCACCGCTTTGCAACATGTTATGGCTTGAAGAGAAGAAGCGGCGCAAGAAACTCTTCAGCAAACATGCCTAGCTCTAATAATTTTATATAAAATTAAAATGAATAATTAAAATGAACAAGTTGGTGGTAGGCTAAATAAAACTTTAACAATACTCGGTGACACTTGATATCTTTGTCTTCCGTGATCACGGCCACTGAACAGTGACCGAAACGTCGGAATAACAAAAATCAAATAAATTACCGCGCTTAAAACCATTAAAACGTAACTTTTATTTAGTTAAAGGGTAATGTTTGCTTTCAATCGAAAAAGTGTCCCATGCCTCTAACTTTTGAAATACGGTGTGAAATAATTCAAGAAAAATACTTTCAGCAAAAATATCTTTATGGCAATCCTTGACATTTTTGAAATGAAACTTCTTTAGAATCGTTGTGATTTGAAACTTGATAAAACGAAAATAAAATTACACTAAAAAGAGATATTTAATAATTTAATCACTATATTCATAAGGATAAAGTTGGAAATATTTTGAACTGCATCAAATTGAAACTAAAGCATTTGTTTCCTATTTTAATTATCTTAAACCTCTCGTATCATTAGGTCAAAGTGAAAACATGGAATCTGAGTAATAAGTGTTATAATATATCTTAAATATGTAATATATGAAATGTAATATTTTGCATTAAAATATAAAATAATAAACCATATAATTATTCTAATACTCTATATTTATCTCATTCTCTCGTAGGCTACTTTTCTGAAGTTTCACTTCTTTCGTGATGAATTACACACACACACAGCTTTTTCTGTGATATGGGTGTTGTAGATTATTTTTTTGTACATATTTCATACTAGATGTCGCTGTACAGAAAAAATACTAGTTAAGATTTGAACTTTGAGTATACTTCAATAAGTAACATTTACTACTACTTCACGCAGACTAAGCCGCGAAGCTGTTAGTTATTTATCATGTTCCATTAGTAATAAACGAGAAAGTTTGTTTACTTGAGTTTTTGTACGCCTCGTACTCGTATCGGAGTTATCAAAGGCGCTCTAACTTTTAGAATATTCTAGGGCCTAGGCTTGCATAAAACGGCTCACAAAAAAGAAGAGAAATAACTTCCCAAGTAGTTATCTCGAAATCCCTGATCTTA
This sequence comes from Dendrolimus houi, assembly GCA_039645545.1. NCBI lineage: Eukaryota > Metazoa > Arthropoda > Insecta > Lepidoptera > Lasiocampidae > Dendrolimus > Dendrolimus houi. The sequence goes on from CM077132.1 coordinate 16,883,156, forward strand.
CGAGTTAATTAACTTAAGATTTTTCAATCAGATAAATTATAATATAATTATAAATATAATATATTATATAATAGCAGCCCATAAATGTGCCACTGCTGGGCTCGGGCCTCCCACTATAGGGGAACGGACAGCATACCCGCCACGCTTGTCCAAGGCGGCTTGGCAGGTTTGACACATCGGTTATCTCGATGTGCAGGTTGCATTACGATGTTTTCCTTCACCGTTATTAGCACGTGGTAATTGTAACAATATGCACATTAGGTCAGAAAACTACCTAACTGGTGCATGCGTTCCGGCTAGGATCGAACCCGCGCCTTTTGAGTTCGGGACGCGTGCGCTAGCCATTACGCTACCACGACTTATAATATATTATAAACTGAGTGAATTCAAAAGTGATTAAGTTAAATGAACCCATCCAAGTGTTTTATTCATGCAACTTAATTTTTCATTTTTCCTTGTTATACTTTATTCTATGAATAACTTTTATCTGATGATTGCAAAATCGGCCCAAGTTTAATAGGAACAGTTCAAGTCTTTAATTTAAGGGTTATCCATAATCCAAAAGTTCTCATAAACGCAAGACACAAGACGAGAATGTAAACGGGTTCTCTTATCCTTTTCTCGCGTTAACACACATTTGCATTTGCTAAGTAATTAGTTTTCATGCGAGTAAGACCTTAACATCGCGTGGACAGACATCTACTTAATCAACGACTTATTACTTAATGTCCAAACGATGATTAACAATGAACTCACTAGTTTAGTGCCAGAGTAAATTGTAGAAACAGCTATTTTCCATACGTTTGGATGGATAATGGACATGTAACATAAAAAGATCCTTTTTCTGTGATATTCTGTGTTTGTTCGAAATTTATTTCTACATAAAATATGTAAAATGGACAAAACAAATTAAATAAACTATAATTACATACTTATGATGTTTATTACTAAATCAGAGTAAGAAATAGGCTGCAATAAAGATCTTATTTAAATTGGCCAAAATATAATGCCTAAATTATACATATTAAGTAGATAAGTAAATTTTAACTACATTTTGTTGAAAATAAAGAATGGCCTTATATATATGATGTGTTTTAATGAAGAGTTTTATGTAAAGAGAGATAACAAAAGTTGCTAGGATATAAAAAAAAATGTAAAAAAACACATTACAAACCAGTATTTACATCATACTATATATTACATATTATATGACTTATTACGAAAATTATTGTTTACATCCAGGGGCGGGGCGAAACGGTAGGCACGGTAGGCAACATTAAATGCGTACGGCGGCAAAATTTTGGGGCGGGAGAAATGCCTGCCAAAATATCCGAAAAACGCTTAAACAATTGAAACAAAAAAAAACAAATTAAATCTTTGTTTTTCAAATAATAATCTTTCATTAATAAAATCTGTATCAATATTATATATGATGTCTTAACTCAATTAAGTATATATAATGTTTCTGGTTAACGCAGTTTTCTTAAGCTTGAATGGAGGCGGCATTTTTCGAGTTTGCCTACGGCGGCAAAAGAGCTAGTCGGGTCGGCCCTGTTTACATGCATTAAGTCACTTAAAATTTACTTACAGTTTATTTAAACACTGCCGCTATGAGTCATGTCATGACGGCCGCGCGAATAATACGCGTCATCGTCATGTGTCCGACCTGAAGATGGGTGAGGCTTAACGTCTTTGACGGTTGTATCTTATATTGCGAATTCTCAACCGCATCGTTTCATCACACAAAACACATATTTCGATGTATTAGTAATTGTATGTTTCATGCCAACCATAAGTTTGGTATCACCAATGAACCCTGACAAAACATGACAACGTATTTATGGAATCTAAGCTAGCTTTATAATATTGCAACTAATTACAATATACTTTGCAATTGGATTACCCCATATGTCACGGTGACTTCGACAGACGTAGGTATTAAGTTATTGCTAATATCTAATTGGCATTTATTAAACCGTTTTATAGAATACATATATAATGTGTCATTCATTTTTATGTTTGGAACTTCCACGACTATCGCTGCCCGTGTAACAGAAATAAACTGATGTTTTATTTATTCAACTTTGAACTTAGTAACAGTTCAACTGTGCAATTTTAAAATATAGCAAGTGCGTTCCAAGTAATTTTACATCATATCACAATAAATATATTTATTTCCACCCCATAGTTCCAAAATCAGAGAATGCGAGCCATGAGCTGTGGCGCCAACTCAGCAATGTAAATTCAAAACCTAGCAAGTGCATTCTAATAAATTTTACATCATAGCACAAAAATATATTAATTTCCACTCGATAGTTAAAGAGTTATACTAGAACTAAGAACTATAACAGTTAGAGAATGAGGGCCACAATTTTTAGGTCTTTAAAAGTGAGTATAGCGAGAGGACCATGTAATGTGGTTCCATCTCAGCTATGCAAATTCAAAGACTAACAAGTGCTTAACAAGAAAATATAGAACACAACACAAAAAATGTCATAAAACTTCAACGATATACTATTTCAAAACTATGTAATAAATGTATTGGAATCATAATTGGATACAGTTTTTACTTGTTTTATCAAATACAATCCGCAAATACATAAATTATATATATTTGAGTATCTCTTATGGATAAAATCAGCAATAAGGATATCCGTAAGAGAACCAAGGTTACCGATATAGCTAAAAAAATTAGCAAGCTGAAGTGGCAGTGAGCCGGCCACGTTTGTCGCAGAGAGCAGACCTGGAGTGGAGACCGCGTCTCGGCAAACGTAGTGTAGGACGCCCTCCAACCCGATGGACCGACGATCTGTGCACAGGACCGGGATAGATGGCGCAAACTTAGGGACGCCTACGTCCAGCAGTGGAGAACGGTTGGCTGACAACGAAATATTATACTTATCATACTCTAACGACTAATTGCTAGGTCTTCAAATTTCACAACTGAGTCAGTAATTTATGTAAAATGAGGATATTCTTATTCATAAGGGCGTGTCGATATCCAATGACGTAACAGTGACGTATGTAGTGTGTCCTAAACATGAACATACGTACATATAACAAGTATGGGGGAATACATTTGCAGCTATGCATAGAAATAAATACTAACCGTTTTCCGCGATTTTGTCCGTTTTTATTATTTGCATTACGTAAAAACATAACTATACATATTCCACGCGGCGTAGCCTAGGAAAAAAAAGTCAAACCCTAAGGAATAGTTCTATTTTACTTGCATAACACTTAATTAGGTTTTTTACATACATACCTTCAGTCAAAAATTATGTACCTAACTGATGGTGAAAACCGCTTAAAAATCAGTTGCGTGGTTTAGGAGGAGTTAGTGGACACACAGACAAACATACCTCAAAAGCAATTTTTTAATACTCTCTTTTCTTTCACCTTCTTCGAATTATTTGGGGGCGGCACAATGTCTTTTCTTCCATACTCCTTTATTCTGACATACGTCCTCTGTCACACCACAAATCATTATATCACCATCTCCTTTTTGGTCTATCTTTACATTTATATCCATCAATCTTGCAGTTTATTATTATTGTTGTCACGTGACTTTCATCCCGCTTCATTACAGTTATGTCCATGTCCACCTTAATCTTCTTCCTCTTTATTTTATACTACATAAATATAATGCTGAAACGCTTGTTTTCTTGTTATTCATCAAAAGCTTAAATATGATTGATTAAATTCCTAACTTGTAATTTAAAGAGTGGGTCATTCACGTTTTCGACCCCTGTGTCAAATCTTTTAGTATTTCTTTAAAGATAAAATATAGCCTATGTCCTTCCCCGGGAATAAAATCTAACTTCTCGTCAAATTTCATTAATATCCATTCAACCACTTAGTCGTGAAAGGGCACCAAACAAACAGAATTACTTTTACATTTATATATTAGTACAGAAATAAGTATAGATTAATCAGCATGTCATCAACGTGTCAACGTGTCATCGCTGGACCCGGGACTCTCCATTTTGAGAAATGGACCGTACATTGGACTCTGTAATCAAAGGGAATTGATGGGTCATCGGTCGGTAAAATTGTTATTCAGATTTTTTCATGATGTTTTCATTCAATTTAATTCATAGTATTTGTAACAATATACATTCAAGACTTATAAGATACAAAAAAATTACACAAATAAAACCGACTTCAAAAGTAACTTAAAAGCAAAAATAAATGTTTTCTACACTATCTTGAAGTCAGCGCGAAGTAAAACATAAAAATTACTATATTTGTGCATTCCTTGTTGTTTTTTTTATATTTGGCATCGTGTTCTTGCCTAGTATACTAGGCAAGGACCGAAAATTGATGGAAGGAAAGATTGGATGGAAGTACAGCAAAATTGATGTAGCGATGTTCTACACTTTATAAAGTAGGTAGAACATCGCTACATCAATTTTGCTGTTTACCCTCATTCTGTGGGAGGCGACGGCCAATGCACAGCAGGGTAAGAGCAGCCATTTTGAACATGAATCCACTGTCAACGTTCAACGACATCGCGACGTGTGCTCGTCTTTTAAAATTCAAATAATTAATTACTGGCCATGCCAATAACTTTTATTTAAGATCTAATCTGTGTGCAAATTAATAGCTCTCAAGTGAAACTATAGTTCCGTGCGCTGTTCCCGAGTGCAACCTGAACCGAGCCGGGAGAGGGCTGATCTCAAAGTTGGTAGAGCTCCGGCTTTTATAGTGCAGGGATCTAGGTCATATCTCCGCTATACAGTCCATAGAAATCGAACTACATTAACCGTGAACTATAAGCGTCCCACACATCGAATTCAAGTTGTTGTAGAAAATATTATTTTGTGGTTCTTAGTTTTAGTTGTTATTGTTTAAGAAAATTTGCATGAGACTGTACTAAAATTACGTAAAATGCAAGAATACTGAAAATAATTTTAAAATTCGTCAGTTAATTATTACCTTTTGAAATGGGACAGCCGACTACGTATATGTTGCATCCTCACAGTATTTTAAAAACTTGATTAGAATATAATGCAATTTCTTTAATTATATTAGATACCATGTTGCCTTGTAGATAGGTATATGAGAGTTTTTTATTTCTTTACTATTTACACTTCATTATAGTAATACATAAAAATTCAAAAGAACCTCTGTTTATTTGTTAACTTATATCTAAATGGTTTATGATTTATTTTTAAAATTTTGCTAGGCGATAGCCAATGGAAGTACCTATAAAACTTACGGCTGGTTTTTGATGATTTTATGTTAAAAACGAATCAGACGAGACGCCTATAACCAAATATTAAGCCTACCAAATTAATTAGGCTAGTATGAAAGACGCAAATAAGTAATCTATTCCTGTATTATGGTAAAATAGAATCTACATTTTTAAAAGAGTATAAGTAATGCTCGAGAATTGAGTTTCGAACAATTAGATAACCTACATTAGTAAATTGTTTAATAAAATGGAGAAAATATATATTATCAGGCACACTAATTTTAAGACAATTGTCCTTCATCGTGTTATGGACAAAAAAAATACAAAATGGAATTGAACTAATTGATATAAAATAGGTACTAGTGTTTTACTCGCGGCTGTGCCGCGTGAAAATCCTTAGGTAGTAGTTGCTCTATGTTACTTACACAAAAACTTAATTAGTTTTTTATATATAAACCTTCAATGAAAATCGCTTAAAAATCATAGCTACTTTATTGTATACACATACGTTATCTGTCAATACTTAACGTCATTAACAATTAATGACAAAATCACATTACAAATAACGCATTAAACTCATTGCTACATCTGTGTGAAACGGTCAATAACTATAACATAGTCTCAGTTGAAAAAGTGGTATAAGCTCATAAAGTAAACTGACATTTTTATGTTACAAAGAATGTATAATAACAGACAAAGGAACTATAAATACCTATGGATTGTAAACTAAAAAAAAACTTATGAAATATGAATGATGATTTGTAATGAGATTTTATTACTATAAATAACCTATTTGGTTAAAGGAGTTATTATGTAATTATTAGACCTAAAACTTTACTGTTTCTTGTTAAATTCACTACAATAACAAATAAACTAAGTCGGTATAATTTAGACAACTGCCCCGCAAAACATACAGGTGAGTCGAAGCCAACCTGATTTGAAGTAATACAATTAATAACACGTTGTTTATGACGACGAAGGTATTTGTTAGTGAATTGAGAAAACGCGATTGCAGCGCCATCTATTTTGCTAATCCGTCTATTCTAAGGAAATAACGTCATTTATCGGGATAAAATGTATTCTAAGTATTAACTGGGGTTATAAGCCAGCACTATGTCGAGTTTTATTCATGTATTTTTAGTAGTTCCCGAAAACATGTTTCATGTTTTTCGCTATTTTCATCTATCCCACGGAAACGTCGAAAACGACGACGATAAAAGTACCCAAAGTTACACGCATTTAAATACATTGAGTAGTTTTCACGTGATGCTTTAACAGACAGCCAAAAAATTTTTAAATTGTAATTTCGGTTTTCTGGTCTGAATTAGCCCCATGATTTTTCATTACATTTTAAACGATTTGTACAAACTCGAACCACTTACAGATTTATTAGACTCACTAATGGTAATCGGTAGTGGTGGCTTAAGGTGAAGGCATTTGAGTCTTATTTAATGCAGTTAGTTCGAATCCTAACTGGAGAGCATGAACTTAGGTGGTTTTTCTGATATTGGACCAACATTGTCAGGAAACCAACACATCAAGATGGTCACATACGCCAATCCACCTTCGACAATCATTGCGCGAAAAGGAGTTTCTGTTATATTACATATTTAAAGTTATTTATATGTTAATAATTCTGGTTGTAGCAGTTGTTACTTATTTACAAATAATATCCCGAACAATACTTCATAGATTTTTATATAAACTACATAGATACATTAATTATTGCAAACTAAACAAAAAAACGTATCATTCATTTTCTTCATAATTGTTCACTTTAGGATGTAAGTGTCCCCAAGTTTGTGGCGCATATCCCAATCCCTTCCTTTTGTCATCCACCCTTTGCTGGTGACCTTGTACAGGTCGTCGTTCCCTCAAGCTGAAGAGCGTCCTATATATTTTATGTTGTTTGAAAATACAAGTTACAGAGTCTAAAATTTAAAGTAATGCATGTATGCAAATCATGCCTACGAATCAGTCTAGCCATTAACTTTTTATAGTTAGAGTAGGTACAGCAGACAGGCAGAAGGCCACCCGATGGAAAACGGTTACCGTCGCCTATGAACGTTTGCAATGCCAGAGATGTCACCAGCGCACTGACGGCCTCAAAAAAAATATAATGACACCCTTTTTAAAAAACTACATCGTAGCGCTGTGGGAAATCCCCACGGTGGACAACAGAAACGCTGCGTACTTGAGCTTAGCAGTTTAAGAAAACGAGGATGAACACGCAACCAATGGCAAGCGGTGCGGTGGTAGACAGAAGACGAAGGCACTAATCTGAACAGTTCACTCAAATTTTACCAGCGATAGTAACTAAAGAATAGAACGCAATGTACTCTCCATTAGAATCGGTATCAAACCATATGATGTAATTCTCTCTTCACACACAAAATTATCAGTATGTGAATCCGCCTTAATCCCTAGTCGTAAACGAAATCTTTCGCCTCAATTTGTTAACATTATCACTGCGTCAGTGCCTTTACCCGTTATAGCAACTATGTCGGTAATAACCTTACTTATTATCCTTTACGATGAGTTAATGCCAGTCAGTCAAATATTTAGTTCTTGGCGTATAAAAAAAGGACGCGTTACACGACATGCGATTGTAGAGCGCGCGCGCATCAAGGATCATTTGATCGCATCGAGCGGTCGAGTCGAACGCCCGATCGGGAAATGTTACTTCAAGCTACGGATAATGAACTTGATCGAGTAGAATTTTCGGAAAACGCGTGGAAATGTCGTGACGTTCCGAAAACGTGTCACCATCAATGAATTTACCATGTCGTACATAAGGATGTGTGGTTCTTCAAATCGTCTCAGTTCAAACTTGTACCGATACACGAAAACATTAAAGATGTATAAGATGTTCAAATCTGTTTTGCCAATGTGGACTAAATGGATTTTTAGTTTGTGATTATAAGTGACAGTTTTGGAGTGGACATTTTGGAAACTGTGATACGTATTAAAAAGTGTTTTAATTGGAAGAGAATTTAACAAGAAGCTAGTCAAGATGATGTCAAAGAAGCAACTCACGTGCATGCTGGCGCTGCACATCATGTACCTGCTGGTTGGTGCTGCGATTTTTTATCACATCGAAAGCCCTTTGGAAGTCCAACAGAGAGCTGAAGACAAATTGGAAAGACTTGAAATCCAAAGTAAGTTAACTGCAAGATGACCGAAGACTATAATTTCAAAACATTCTTCAAATTGTTCCAAATATTTTTCTTATCTGTATCTTTTACCACTACATTTTTAATTAACATTTTATTTTGAATATCTTCGTTTATTTTTATTAAAGCAAAAAATATAAGCATAAATATATTTGCTAAAATTTTAAAATCTTACTTGCTGACAACAATATGACTTTCTAATTTTTATTTCATTTCCAATGAAAACAAACTATATTTACCATTGGTTAAAAGTTCCTAACAATTTTTAATTTTTCGGAAGTTAACAAATAAAGAATACATTTTATTAAATTTTCAATGAAATCATATGATAACAATCACTGGTTCAGAGTTTCCATACCAATTTTCCTAAATTTCCCGCAGGTTCATGCAAACATTTCGTTGTTTGTCGTCAACCTTTACGAACACGAAATATCTATATATAAATATATATTTTATATAATATATTATGTTTCATGGTATGTATATATATATATATATACACACATACCACGAAACAATATATTATTAAATATTAAATCTGATTCAAAAAATTACTTTCGAATTTTTTCTTGTAACTTTTAATCTCTGTAACAATTGCGTCTTTAAAAACTAGTTGTTTATTTTTTTATACAAACAAATCAAACATATCTGTGTTAAATTAACTTGCAGCTGAAAAATAACTCTTAAATGATCGCCGTTACGGCCGAATAACGTCAATCAAATGACTAATAGATAGTAATTTAACTATTTAAATTAAAAAGAAATACCTAATACTCATTTTAAACGAATTAGATTAATGAAGCGATTAATCCATTCACCAGTTGCCCGATAACAACTTATGTTTTCAACGTTTAACCCAAATAACAACACGCCCGTTTTCAGGGCATAAGGCTATTTAATTTTTGATTGTCGTGTGGCACAGGACGTGTATCAGATGCCTGCCTTTTGCCTGCAAATAGACTGTTAACTGACAATTTTAATGTATTATTACTATATAATACTATATATGGATTCTATACATAAAAACGCAATAATTCTTTCGCTGAGTTGGCAAAGCTAAAACTTAAATTTTAAGTTAAAACGTTGCCCATCTCATCAAACTCAAATTCAAGAGTTTTTATTCAAAATAAGTTCCACTGGAGAACACTTTTTGAAGGTCATACATATAAGTTAAAATTTAATTTTTCTTTCTATTCTATACACTGCTTTATAAAATTTTAATGAAATAGTAAAATAAAAATAAAAATGTATGTATCGCTGTCATATACCTATGTAACTGACGAATTAAAAACCGTCCGTTTTGTCAGTACAAGAAAGAATACTTATTTTTGCGGCCGGGCGTCCTGTCGTGAGAGGCAAGAAAACCCACAGCCAGGTGATCGCCATTTACCGATTTGGATAGCTATCGAGATAACCGATGTGTCAAACCCGCCAAGTGGTCTTTGATAAGCGTGGCCGGTATACTGTTCTTTCCCCTAAAAGGAATTGGGAGGCCCAAACCCAGCAGTGACACGTTTTATTTATAATCAAAATATCCACATTTTTTTAATAAATATATTTTTAAGAAAAAATAGTAAACTTTATTCTTTTATAAAAAATATCCAAATTCAAATATTTTATATTATTATTTGCGGAACCAGTAGCCAATACTCGAATAGATACGTTAATAAAATGGCGCTCTGAATAATATTGCACTTCACATATTTATTCACAGTATCAATAGTGCCACTTGTTGATCAATATATTCTTGGAATTTAACTAGTACATATTTATACGTTTATTGTTAAGAGTTACCCAAGAAAGGTAAAGTTATGAAAATTGTGTAAACTGCAACTATATAGCATGCTAACGCAATTTCATAGTAATAAAATTATTGTTGTTTTATTATAATTAATACAAGTTATAATTTATTTATCATAATACATATTTTATTACACAGATATTAAAAATAAAACTATGACTTGAAACTAATATTTAAGTTTTTGGTGTGAATATAGTCATACATACTTGCAAATGTAAAAATAATAATAAAATAGGCGAATGCTTGTAAGTTCACTCACATCGGAGAGTTCCGTAAAAACGACAAATATCAGTTTTTATTATTTGGGGCTACGAAACCAAAAAAAGCCTTTAATCGGAAATACTTTATATCTCCAAAATTGCTCAACAGATAGTGTTCAAAATATTTTTATTACTCAAGGACTGATACGCGTCTGTGTTAGCCACTAACCAACCTATCATGACTCAGGGTTCAGCTAGGCCTTTTAGAATATAACAGAATTTCAGGGAGAGTTTTAATGGGTACACCTATGCAATGGCAACCTACCTCCATCAAGAAAGATTGCACATCTTATGGGCAAAGCTACCTCTGCAAACTGTGTTTGTGGGCAAGTTTATAATAGGATGTGCAACACTTATAATGGGAATGTGCTCGGTACTAAAATGAAAAGAGGTTACTTATCAACAAACGCAAATTGAATAAAATGTCATAGATAGCATAACTCAAAGTGTGCTCTCAGAACTTCGGACATAGCCAAAGATTTTTTAAACATTATTGCTCAGCAGTAACCTAGATAGATATAGTTTAGTGGTGTCTAATGGAATTGGCGTGTCCGTCTGGACAAATAGCCACGATTTGTATTGTTTAAATAAAGAGAAAAAAATCACCAACAGGGTAGGATCAGGCCGGCGAGTCCCACAACTTGGACGAGAAGCTCCACCCCGCGCAGACGAATACTCCGGCGCTTGGTTGGCCTATTGACCTCCAGTGCACTGAGTAAACGGCCGCGGGTGAAGCCCAGGGGAGAGTCCGCCCACACTTAAGGCCACTGGGTGATGACTGTCGTCGCAGGGTGCTTTGTGCCCTGCGATGAGATAATGGATTGAGACCTTTTTGGCCAGCGACTACCACCAATGCTTTTACGAAGCAGGCGATAGCCACTTCCCGCGGCCCTGGCTATAGGCGACTGGAAGGAACACAGACAGTTTGAGTGTATACTCCGACAACAATCCGACGAGTGTCCACGCGCCCTCACTGATATCTCCACACGATGACAAGTCCATAATCGGATTTCTCCTCGTCAAAATAGGCTTTTAGTCCTTTTACGAAGGATGTCTACGTGCTATAATTTATTCCTTTTAATAGACGCAATCGATCTGAATGCATGTGTCATTCTATTGTTGACAATTTCCAAGATTGATAAAAAACTTAAGATAATTGTTTACGTAAATCGATACTCAGGTTAATTCGCATTTATATTGTTACTATGTACTCGTAGATTGTACTGGGGATTATCCTTCAAGGCTTATGTAGGTATGTTTGTTTGGATATACTTAGAAATTGTTGTTAGCGTAATTTTTCCCGGCATTGTTACAAAAATAGCTTCAAAAGTATTGTTACAATTCCTCATATTATATACCAATTTATAATATACGCAGTATTTATGTAGGTATATAAGTTATTAACAATATATTTTTCGCTTACAACTTTTTGACGTTATATTTTTTAAACTTATTTTTACAGCCACATAAAAAAATGATATTTTTTTAAGCTTTTAACTGATGCCGTCTAAAGTTTTTCTTCCTAAAAACCTAATATACTTTAATGGTTATAATTTGCCTTCATACCGGTTAAAATTTGACTTATTAACTGTCTACAAGTAATCCTAATTTTCTACCAAATATAAAGTAACAGATTAACGAGTCAGATATATAAATCTGGCATAAATTAGTATATTGTCATTCCCTATTATTATTTGGACGAAATCTCAAGCGTCGATTTGTACATAATTAATTTTCCATTACAACGAAATTACACGATTCATTTCTGTTTTTCAATTTTCATAGAAATAGAGCAAAAGAAGTATACAAAATAAACAAATTAATATTCACACCTTTTTTCATAAGTGACATTTTTAACTGCTTAAAAATATAATGGCTTTTTTAACTGTTTAAATAAGCACTTAAAAACTTCACTTATGAAAAGTATTGTAAATATTAAGTTCGTTTACTTTTAATTTTTTTCTGCTCCATTTCTAGCGATATTAAAAGACCAGTAGATATCCTCAGGTAATTTCGGCTTCATGAATATTTCTATAAATATTATAGGCTTTGAAATCGCGTTGTACTGAACGAACTATTATCGCTTGAAAAAGAAAGATTTCGTTTCAAATCCGTATAGGTATTATAAAAAAAATCACAGAAAAAATGTATGACACAAAATGAAATTGTAATTACTGTGTATAATAAAAACCCGCATTCCCTTGTTTCATTATTTATGACAGCAGTCATGCTGTTTCAATATTAATATCTTTTGTATCGGTTCGTATCAGAACATACAGTGATTTCTCTAACTTCATGACTTTTGTACTTAAAACTAAAAAATAATTTATAATATTATAAAATTCTAAAAATGCCGTGTCTATAAATTAAAGATACTTAAAAAGAAACAACTGGAATATACTACATAAACGCAGGAGAACACGATACATTTTTTTTAGATATCTTGTCCGTTTGTTAGGGATTCACGTAAAAACTACTTTACCGATTTCGATGCGGTTTTCGCTCATCGACAGCAAATTATTAGACTTAAAAACTGCACTACTTTTTATCCTGGGAATCCCCCAGGAATTTTTCTGAAAATTTATTGAAAATGGTCAGGCTAAAAAAAGATAGAATTCCAAAGTGATCAACAGCAAAATTTATGTAATACAATATGTGATATTTTTATCCAGGGCATCCCGTGGGAATTCTCCAGGGAGCGGTTTATAGTTGTTCGGGTGTATGAAAATTAGCTTATTCTTACACAGTTTTCACTAAGACGATGGCTTATATATTTTTTTTAATGCTACACTTCTTTGTATCTCGGCTGCTTTCAGAGACTTAAATTTAAGTAATAAAGGATAGTTGCCTTTACGAAAATTAACCGGAATCAAACCCAAGGCCACTTCGTTTGAGTATACTAAGCGGGAGAAAGTTTAGACCACTCAATCACAGAGTTCGTCAAACAAACTACAAAGAGCATAACTTTTGAACTATACTGTACTCATATAAATATAGGCTTTAATAAAAAATCAACCCCTGCTCGTAGTTTGACATTTAACACTCATTTACAGAAATTGATCCTTGCAAGCTATACTATGGGTTTGTGTAATAATACAGATTTCTTTGTCAAAATCGGCCAGTTCGATTCCTGTCCAAGGTATTTGTTTTTCAAAAATCTAATGATTATAATATATATACATAATATAAAATATAATGATTTATATTAGGTTGGGGAAAAAGATTCTTCGCATTTCATACAAAAATTCAAAAGGTTTTTTTTATAAAGTTTATTTACATTTGACTAAAGTGCCCTTTTGTTGGAAACTTTTGCCATCTTGTAGGTAGGGACGTGATCCTACTGCTATAAAAATTTTGGAGCTTCTGATAAAAAAAAACTGCGACTAGTGGTTTTGGCAGTCCTCTCGTGATGTTAACCTAACACTGCCTAAGGAATTCTGCAGAGACCGAAACAGGTGAAAATCTGAAGGTGCAAGGTCAGGACTATACGGCGGATGCATTAACACCTCCCAGCCAAACTCTCGTAATTTTTGCTGAGTGGCTAAACATGTGTGAGGTCTAGCGTTATCATGGTGAAAAACCACACCCCTTCTGTTGATTAATTCCGGCCGCTTTCTCTCAACTTTTTGCTTTAATCTCATCAGTTGTTCGCAGTACAGTTCAGAATCGATGGTCCTGCCTGGCGGTAACAGCTCATAATGAATAATGCTCTTCCAATCCCACCATACACACAGCATCACCTTGTTGCGAGTTAACCCGGGCTTCGCCACAGTCTGTGAAGCCTGACCGGCCTTTGACCACGATCTTTTTCACACGTTCTTGTCGTACGTGATCCACTTTTCATTACCAGTTATCAGCTTCTTCAAAAATGGTTCGGTTTCATTACATCGTAATAAAGAATCACAAATGAGTACACGGTTCATTAGGTTTCTTTCAGTTAGCTCATGAGGCACCCAAATATCAAGCTTTTTTGTGTACCCAGCTTTTTTCAAATGCACCAAAACCGTTTTGTGGTCAATTTCCAGTTCTCTAGCTACATCGTAACTACTAATACGCCGATCTTGCTCCACTTTTTCAAAAATGTATCGAATATCTTCATTAGATTCACTCATTTTAACAATAAGAAAAACAAATGAAAATCACACATTTTCCTAATTTGAATTTGGAATTGTCTTCTTTAAAATTAAAACTTTTTAATGATACCAAAACCAACCAGATACAAATGGAAAGAAAAAAGAAATCTTATTACAAGTTCATACATACTATATGCGAAAAGACTTTTTCGCCAACCTATTAGTTTCAGATTTAGCCATATAGGGGCCCTTGAAAAATTCAACCAACATATATGCCATATATTGAAATGTTTCATTCAATTGTTTTGAGTAACTCATTTTGAACCCTTTATCCTCCCTAGATATTAGTTTATAAATCAAAACGAGCCAAACTTATGACTTCTTCAAATTAACTACGGAAAGCTGAGTACGATTTGACTTTGTGTGAAAAATCCCTATTGTAAACAAAGTGTTTCATAAAATTATTGTGAAAATTTACTTTTTGCAAATTTTTTATATGCAAATGTCGTAGAGTCACAACTACTTCTCATGCGGCATTGGTGCGCACTGCGTTAAATAGCGCATCTCAAAAACTAGAAATGCGAGTTACTGTCACATTATTAACGGTCATAGGCTCCGAGAAATCAACAATGTCACAACTGTCTTCGGTCACCCCTATCATCATACGATGTTCAATGTCGACGTCATCAAAGTTGGATGAGAAGTATAATATCCTTTGACGAATAGGTATTGAAACTCAATTACAGTAGCATGTAATTACCAATACTTAATTACCAATTGTATGTAACTAGTCACCAAGATATGACGTGTTCGTTCTTCAATTTGCTACAATTTTCTTACTTTATAAAGAAAACGTAATCAACAAAGCTGTCAATGGTCTTTTTTGAACACGTGTTAATTATAAAATGTTATATTTTATTAGACAGAAACGACAAAACTTTATGTTAAATAGTTGCGTCAAACACTAGTATACTACTAGAAGTATCAACAGCAATTGAAACGGTAATTCATGGTAGCGTAGTGACTGAGAAGTTCAATCCAATAATCTTAGTTTCGAATTTGATCTTGGGTTTTCCTAATCTGTTAGCCGTGTGGAGTTTTCTGTAATTAAGTAGAGTATGGAGTAGCCTTATTTTTCAATAAGACATACTTTGAATAAAGACTTGAATTTGATTCTATATGCATAGTCTTATAATTATCAAGCACTAGCGGTAACGAGATCTCTGATATCTAAAACCTGACAAATGTATCTAACATATGGTTAAAATGAGGAGATCTGAGACCAACATGGGTTTAATCTTTTGTTAAACATCATTTCAAGTTTTGAAAAAAAAGTTCATTATTAGCTAACAGTAAAACATTAACGCATATTTTTAAACCATCTAAAGATACAAAGAAATAATGAGACTCTGTGGCACGGTTTAAAAACAATACTTATTATAATTACCTATTACAATCATTTTATTTACGACCGTGTATAATAGATGAAAACAATTGTATTAATGTGACATTTGCGTTTCTGCAATTCTGTATTTAAAGCGTAACATCCACAGCTTAGCATACTATATAGCTTAGCGCACTGCTAATTATCCTCTTTTCATTCTTTAACACCTTTCTGTTTGTTGTAGTAGGTAAACTCATCCTTAAAATTAGAAGTTTATTGTGTTTTTAAAAAGTAATCGTATATGCATGAAAGTATCGAAATATTTTCTTCTTTCGGCGCACACACATTATTTTTAAATTAAAAACTTCGCAGTGTATTTTAATAGAAGAATATTATTTAATATTCTATATAGAAGAATATAAGTATTGTTATGATCTGTAGGCCGACAACAGACAAATTCACACCTGCATACCTGTAGACATTTTATTACCTTTTCGGCATTTGGACTTCTTTTGTTTACTTTGTGTTTAAGATTTTTGATTAGAAAAACAGCCCATTGTGTATTGTAATCTTTTATGGTAGTCATTAGCCAGGTGTGATTCTGAGAAATTCGGTCCATGCGGTCAGGCAGACACATTGCATCTGTGCCGTATAAAGCAATTCCCAATGGAGAGATCAGCAGTCAAGCGATAACCACAAGCGAAGCAAGACTTGTGTACATTCGGGAGTCTATTTAATAACAGACTTTGCGCTTGTATTTGAATTACGATCTCCTGCATTACGTTTGGGACTTATTGCGTTCGGTTATATTTGTACCTGTCTTATACGTGTTTGTATGGTTCTAATAAACTATATAATAATTTCAACGGCATTTTAATTCGAGTCCTGCAACTCGTAACAGTATATAATTCAAAATTACGTTATAATTATGCTAATTATATGCCTTCTTTTGAAAGTACATAGGACATATCTTTGGTAAACGTTTCACTTAATCCGTGAATTAGAAACAAACTTTAACATATAATACAAGTAACCTTTATCTTTGTATACATATATTATAACGTATGAATTATCATAGTATTTGGCGCTTTGCATAGCTTTTAGTAGTCGCTGTACATAACTTCGCAGAGACAAAAGGTTTTCAGGACTAATTATAGCTAATATATATATATTAAAAAATCACGTTTGTTCATATAATTTGACTAACGATAATTCTTAAGTATGTATAACCGTTATCGTTAAAAGAAAATATCATCCAAATTAAAATATTAGCGAAAATTGGTGTGTGAATTTGAAACAGTAAAAAAACGCAAATAATATATATTATTACATTTAATTGAAACCTAAATATGTACAAAATAATAAAATTGTAGGTTTTAGGTCTTATATCGTAATATTTAGTTACGGTTAATCCAAAACCTAAAGGCAGATTGAATCCTTACGGTCTCTACAGGTCTGCAGTATCTGTATTTGTATCAGAACTGGTTATCTCAGGAATTACTCGTACTTGTCTTTAGAAAAAAAGGCTTTAAAAAAACGACTTTTAAAACTTTTGAATGACTGAGTGGAAAATATTTCCGAGTCCATGTCGCGCTTATACAACGCTAAAAACGAAAATTGGATTTTGAAATACTGGGGTATTTTCAATTAATACCTTTCTTCGAGCTTCTATGGTTGAATGATATAAACAGTAGACGCTGGTCAACTTTATAGAGCCCTATATTATGCATCCTTGCGTAGATACACACACACACACACGCGCGCATATATATTATTTCCGTAATATTTTATATTAATAAACAACACAAATCAGAACAAGATTTGAGATTTCTTAATCTTCATCATCCTAGAATTAAATCCCAGTTGCGTGTTAAGCTCTCTCTATAGAATTACAACTTCCTAAATTTTCCACCTATAATATGCAAGTTTTCCAGTCATTCAGTCATCATAATAAGTATGATACCAGTAGTCATATCACCCTTTGCTTGATATTGAGACAGCTTTCTCAGACGTTTATTCTTCAAATAACTTGCCAGTTTCCGTGAAACGGTGGTTAAAACGTGACAATGCCAACGTAAGCGACACCTGTAGTTTATCTATTATGTCATGAACATGAAGGTTGCCGCAAATACGCTTTCTGTCCCTAACGCAAACATGGGGATTTTTAAATAAATTAGTATTCGACGATGTTCAATGTTATGCGTAAGGAATAAATTTTCAAATCGTTGACGCAGCCACCCTACGTGATTTGTTCCTAGTTCAATACCTTGTTACTCATTAGCTTGTCATTACTTCTTACTCGTATGTATGCGTAAATAACGTTATATACAAACTAGCCAAAGAATCGTTTATACTTTTTGTTACAAGTACTATGAAGGATTGCATAGAGCACAAGCATCAGCTGTGTGTGATTATATCGAAAATAGCCCATTTCTCAAAAACTTTATGGGATTTTACTGTAATAAATTTTCGTTACAAGTATTTTTAAAGCTCCACTACCATTAATGTTTTCTATATTTTCCTCTTCTTATTTCAAGAGTTAAACGATATAAGGGGAGGATATAATTATTACGGCTTTGGTATTCCAAAGAAATATTTCTGTCTCCCCCAATTTGGCTGTTTTAGTCGTGGGAATATAGCAAAATAAGAGCATTACTTTCGCATTTATAAATGTAGATATATTACCTACTACGGATTAGAAAAGGTGGGTTAAATAACAATTAAAAATATATATATAACAACGGTTACATTTATTAAAAAATTGTAATTATAGTACACTCTGAAGAAATCTTTATTATATATTTATTTTATCTGTGCAGGAGAAGAGAAAGAATTTAGAGAGCGGAAGCACATTGGTAGCACCTTCGGTGTTACAAATGTCCAGAGGTAATAATAATCACTTCCCATCAGGTGGGCCGTCTGGCTGTCTGCTGAACTCGTGCAATAAAAAAATCACGCATAATCTTTATAGAAAACTAGCTGTGCCCGCGACGTCGCCCGCTTGGAATTTGTTTTCAAAACCTCCCGATTTTGAAACATTCTTCACTCGTGCTCCGCTCCTATTGGTCTTAGCGTGATGATATATAATCTATAGCCTTCCTCGATAAATGGGCTAACACTGAAAGAATTTTTCAAATCGGACCAGATGTTCCTGAGATTAGCGCGTTCAAACAAACAAACTCTTCAGCTTTATATATTAGTATAAAATAGGCCACTTTATTTATAATAAAATTTGGGATAATGTGACATCCAATATTTATTTAAACTTTTCCTACATTTTTGAAATAACACTATTATTCTATAAGGCTAATTTAGTCCACATTCTACGTTCATATAAACATAATGAGTGTATATAGAAATGTGTATAATCTGCGAAATCAAATAAGGTGGATTGCCTTAAAATTACATCTCGGTCATGAGCAGTGCATTGATAAACAGGTCCTTATGTCAAGTGTTTTCTAGTTCCACGACACATGTTGCAGCTAAACATAGCTAAATCATTAAAATAAACATTGGATCATAAATAACCAATAAGCGTTACAAGAGTGAACTAATTGTAGAAACACTATATAACCTCTTTAAAACTATTTAAACATACACCCCCATATATAAAATATTTATTTTTGGATAGTTTTGTATCTGTTATAGAAATAATAATTAATATAGGTACGTTATGTAAACAGAGTCTGGTTCCTATCTCGGAAATCGGATCAGTATGGCCATCCAGCAAGGTAACATAGCCGGCCTTCTGAGGACCTTACTCATTGACTTCGATGACCTAGGCTCAGTATTCTACTTATAGTCTTAAGGGATTATAGATAGAATACAATATAAGTTAAGTTTTCTTCATTGTACTAGTATTTATAAATATTTTAAGGTAAATAAATCTAGAGTAAAAAAAATATAAATTACTAGAATATGCCCGCGACTTCGTCCAAGCTTTACTTGAAAATCCCGCGGAATTCCCGGGATAAAAAATATCACATATATTATTACATAAAATTTGCTATCGATCAGTGAAAAAATCATATTGGAATTAGATTTTTTTAATCTGGCCATTTCAAATCTTTCCCAGAAAAAATTCCGCGGGATTCCCAGGATAAAAAGTAGCGCAGATTTTAAGTCTAAGAATTTGCTGTCGATCAGAGAAAACCGCATCGAAATCGGCCCAGTAGTTGGCCCATTTTTACGTGAATCGAGAACAAACAAGACAAGAAATTTTTAAAAAATGCATCATGTTCTCCATCGTTTATTTCAGTTATTTTTTACTATATAGCTGAAATCTACAGACACGGCATGTTTAGACTTTTATAATATTATAGATAACATTGGAAATAATAAAGTTAAAACATAATCAAGAAATGACTTATTTTAAATAGATTCATGTTATCAATAGATGTAAAGAGCTCTTCAAACTTGTAATCTACTCTTCAGGTTATCAGAGACCTGATGCTTACCTCGGACAAAGCTTTAATATGGCAATCCAACGAGGTAGCGTGGCCAGCCTTCCAGGCAGGTTACCCCTAGAAATTAATTAGGTTTTCTCCATTATATTAGTTATAATGCAAGTGCAGCGTGACACTGCAGCCAGCCTTCTGGGCAGGCTCCCTGCTGATTCATTGCTTAGTTTATATTTATATTAATATTAAATATAATTTAAAAATAAATGTATGTACGAATGCTAAAATCCACACCCGAATTCGCTCGTGTAATTTTTAAATAGATTACACAATACACATTTGCGGAATATAATTATTTTTCAACTCAAACTAAGATCTGTATTCTGTGGAAGAATCCTATGACGGTATTTAAATCCTTTTGGTATGATAATCCTGCCCTATATATTTATTTCCATTGCCGAAATTTCGAATCGAATTTTATCAATATTTATTCAGTGATTTTGTCGGAATAGCCTAACAAATAGAGTAACTATCACATCTATAATATTAATACAGAATACAGATGCTGCTGTCTTTGATAAATCTCTTAAAGTAAAAAAATGTGTTAGAACTAGTTTGTCTATTAAACTATGTGCTATCTTAGGTAACCATTATTGGTTGCAAGTGCAACTAATTAATGTAATTTAATTACGTTGGTTATTATCTAATAGGATTTTTTCTACAGACATTCAATAGTTGTAAGCTTTATAAAATCCGCCTTTGATTGTTACATCATTTGTCATATCCTGGTTCTTGGAAAACATATGTATTAAAGTCTTTCAATTGAATTTGAGATACATTTTACCAACGGAAATTTCAAAAGGTTTTTCAAAATGAGTTTCGCTGGAGAACATTTTCTGGGGGTAATCTATAATATTATAAAATTGTAAACATGCCGTGTCTGTACATTGAACCTACTTAAAAAATAATTGGAATAGACTACATAAACGATGCAATTTTTTTTTAGATTTCTTGTCTGTTAGTTCGGGATTCACGTAAAAACTACTGGGCTGATTTTGATTCAGTTTTCGCTGATCGACAGTTAATTCTTAGACTTAAAATCTGCGCTACTTTTAACTTGGAGATCCCGCGGGAATTTCAAGTCAAGCGTGGATGAAAACGCGGGCATATCCTAGTTTGGAATATAATCTGGTCTTTTATATGAGATCATGTGTTCTAAATATTATTATTGATCGTAGTCGGTGTTATGCTTAAACAAATAAATATTAAAATTCTTTTTACGTGCAAGGAAGCGAGAAGGAAAATGGCGGACGCAGCGGAACAAGCGTCCTTTGGCCGTGGCTATGTTGAATTCAATCTTTGATGATGCATCGACGGGAAAATGTGCTTTCCTTAATTGTATCACGCGTAATGTTATTCTTAGATCCAGTTTAAGGATAAGGTAAACCACATATTAGTTACACAAGTAAATTAATGGTTAATCACTGAACATAAATTTCATAGAAACGGACGTAAGCAAATTTTCTAAACTGGGACCTTCTTTATATGATGACTATACAGGAATTTTAGCAAGTGTCAACGAAACTTCGTTCGCGTTGTCATAAAGATGATGTATTTGTTAGTGAATAGCATCGGCTGTGGCATCTAGTGACACTACTGTCTCACATATGCTGGATTGAACACATTTAATATCTCACAAATGCTTCTCTTAACTCCTGCTTCCTCAGAAGCACTAAAACCATGAAGAACAATATTATTCTTTTTCCATGCTAAAACTAAGTTTTTGTTCTGAGTCCGAAGTACTCTATGGTTTTGGTAATCTATGGCCTTCTTATTCTTCTTGAAATCTAGTTTTATACAATTTATACGATATATCTAGCCAATAACAAGCACCAATTCACGAATATTCAAAGTATGATCGGATTCAGTAAATAGGTAGGCTACCAGTTGAAAGCT
The DNA here is from genome assembly GCA_039645545.1 of Dendrolimus houi. NCBI lineage: Eukaryota > Metazoa > Arthropoda > Insecta > Lepidoptera > Lasiocampidae > Dendrolimus > Dendrolimus houi. Next base: position 16,905,400 of record CM077132.1, read on the forward strand.
GGATACATCTAATAGCTGCAGCTGAATGTTCACAAGGCTATAGACTAATGTATAAACCAGGACCGTAGGAATAATCAAAACTTAAAAACGTATTTTTCGAACAATGTGCAATTTGAATTTAGAACTACCTGTTTGTGACAAAGCTGATATTTTTGACAATTCAGGTTTCCAGGCCAAGGTTACAAAATAAATGATGAATATTTTTGAATATTATTTTTATTTAAAAGATGTTCGTGTGAAATCTTACTAATAAACGCTGGCCTCAGGAGTGGTTTCGTGATTGGAGAATTAGTTAACAATTAGATGTGTGTCGTTTGTCACATCTCAGCCTTACGACTAATAAATGGAAATATGCAAAATAAATATCATTAGAGGAACCACGAAATTTCATTGAAACATAAAAAGTGTGAATATCCGAAAGAAAAATTTAAAAACTTCTGGTGGCAGTAGAGCTTTTTTCGCGGCTTGGTTGACAAACATTTTAAATTTATCATCATTATCATCATCCGAGCGTTAATTCCCAGTTGCGTTCAGAGCGCTTCGACGCCCAGGGTCCGCTTTCCTAATTATTATTCTCCCCTTCGCACGGTTTTCAGCAACCCTATTGAAACCAATGGTACACTTGACATCATTTAGAAACTCAAATCAGTCTTACTTCAACATTTCTAATTTATATTCCCCGGAATTTATTATATTTTATTGGGATCAAAGTAAACTATAGCTATCCTTTTTATTGAAAATACGTATGCAGTAGACACATCTTATAATAAATTCTAACATCATTTACATGTTTTTGATGATGATGATGATGATATGATAATACAAATAATATTAATCATTATTTAAACAATAATGATTGCGCTATTTTTATCCTTTTACTTGTATATACTTATGACATCATAAGTATGTACGCTCGTACAAACTCTATGAGGATGGTATATTTTGTAAGACGATAAAAAGTTAGTGGATTTGGCTGTCCGCTCATCAACTGCATAGCAATCGTTTCGTTCTTCTTCTCGGGTGAGATTGTTGAAATTATTGAAAGATAGTTTAAAAAACGAGGCTTTTAAATATTTCATTGTTCCTTTTAAGGCGTTCGAAATGCAAATACCGTTTATAACGAAATTGTTATATATATTAATAACATGTTAAATTTATATGAAATATAGATGCTACGTTTACGCGAGCAAATTGATGCGGAAAGCCCCAGTACATACATAATAAGAAAAGAAACATTACACATAAAAAACAGCCCAATAAATGCGAGGAAAATAATTTAATATTCAGCGTCATTGAAAGTCATTTCCTCTATCTTAAACATAAGGTTGCGATGCTGCAAGACTTAATTATCTCATTCGGCGAATAAATTGTAAACCTATTTTGAACAGAGAGCCAATATTAACTAGACAATATGTAAATGAATAGGTAATATAAAGTCAGGGGAATGGATATTCTCCACTTATGGCCGGTTCCTACGTTTTACGAGCACAATTTTGCCTCATCAATGCTGAAAATTTTAATTATCTTCCAATGGTAAGTTAAAAAATAGGATAGGAAAATTTAAAAATTTGGCATAAATTACCTTTTATCAAAACCTATATGATATCTGGTTTTGTAAGATCCTACTTTTTATTTAAGCTGCACATCAAAAGAAATTCATTAATTCCAAAGATTCGTTTTATGTAAACGCTACCACGTCTTTACAAAGTACTTACCTTATAGGAATTCTTCACCCCATCATGTCCATCGTGGCTATCAATGGCATCTGTTTAAGTAACGTTATGATAAACGTCTAAGAAAGTAAGAAAAAGAGTATAAATACAACACTTAGCAATTTATCTATGATTATCTTTGATGTCATAAGACGTACAGTGAACCGACACGTAAATGTCACCAATGATGATAAATATAATCTATTTATTAACGACTTTAAGTCGTTTAGCACGTTATTTTCAACTTAGGAAGCTTTGAAACTGTAAAACGGTGATATACGTAGTCACTTCAAGTGTGATAAAATATTATGCGCAATCTGTTAATTCTCATAAGTATGCTGTGCTAGCTATTTTGGATTCAAAACTTTCTTCTACTTTTGCATCTAATTGTTTCTTTGGGATTCGTTAGTCAATGGGTAAAAGCGAAGCTCTTGTAAATTTATCATGACCGTCTATTTACTTATCCGTCTGTCTAATTATCTTACAGACATTTTCCCTCCATTTATGTATACAGGGTGGAAACTTTCAGCGGGGCAGTAAGGGGAAGTACTTCAACCGTTGCAGCTACACGAAAATGAACTTAGGAGATTATCCATAATATTTCGTGAAATTTTGATCCTCATTCACAGATTTTCAAAAAAAAAATACAGTTATCAAGAAGGTGGCCATTTTACACAAAAAAAAAATTGCTGCCAATCGATCCTGTTTCTGATACTGATCAAAAACTTTTATGGGACTAACCCAAGTTGGAATACTAAAAAAGTCAGAAATTGCTAAAAACTTTACTTGTACATTTTGTAAGAAAATTTTACACAATTTTTTTTTATGTCAATCGATCCTGTTTGTAACACTGGATCAAAAACTTCTATCGGACCAACCATCGTTGGAGTATTGAAAGACTTGGAATCGCAAAAATCTTTTCCTATGCATCTTTTAAGAAGTCCAACTTACCTTTTTTATTAATCTTATCTTTTTGTTAACTGAATAAAAGGATAAGATTGATAAAAAAACCAATTTTCGAATTCGTTATTACTTTGTTTCAAAACAAAAACCAATTTTGTTAGTTTGTTGCGTCAGAAAAGTTCCGTATGATTTTTTTTAAATGTACACATTTATAGAAGTTAAAGAATCGATAGAAACAATTTTATCAAATGCAAATTGTATCATTTTAAATAAATACAATTTATCTTTCCTTTGTTAAAACAAACTATATTCGCACATAAACAACAAGTAAAACTAGTTGATCTCTATGCAGCTTGTCTTGCTCAGTGTACAATCTTTTATTTTTATCAATCGTGGCTTTCCTCGTATAGACAAGTTTTATAGTAAAAACCTTCTAGTTTTGAATGTTGGATGATTCCATACTTATATGCTAAAATCCGGGTTCTGATTTTATATCCTTGTTGCTGTTTCATGAATGAAAACTAAACACTTGTCAATAAAATATGTAAAAGGAAACTGTGATATTTCACATTTCAATTATAATCGTTTTGACCAAGATAATTTGCTAAGTGCATTTCCGTACTCTGCACTTCGAGTAAATGACATTAAAATTAATAACCTTTTTTTATAATATTTCGAGTCAAGTTACATTATATTATAATACTATTACATAATACAATACTAAGCGTACGCAAAACTAGAGTTTTCCTATCTTCTTTCCTTCCAGACTTTGTTTTAGACTATGTAAAGTTGAAATTTAGTGATGGTTTTGGCCATAATATACTAAAACGGACAAATGCAAAATTGTAACAGTTTTAATTGTATACACAAAGTATTCATTACATTTATTGATTATTTTAAATTCCTATTGCATCTTTGGTATCTGCTTCGCTGGCTGAGATCGCTCTCTTATTATCTCTATTCGACTTCTCGTGATCTTCGACGTCCTTATTGTGATATCATTAGCACTCATGTCATCCGTCACAACGTCAAGTCATAGGTCATACGCATTTCATAGGTCCGATGAATATGATAGCATGTACCCTATTCTCGCCTTAATTTCTTACTGCCTAGTTATAATCACAAATATTATTTACGATGCTCTTGGCAGAGACACCGACCTTCGAATGGACAACAGTTCTATTCAATCGGCATATCGTAAATCGGTTTTATTGCTGTTTAATAGTTATTGTGCGACAATAGACCCGCACCTCCTTTTGAATTCTTTGTGGATACCGCTCAATACACCCGTTTGGGACTAAAAGAACCACTAATGACTTCCGTAGCTACTGGCTCTAGATTTTGTAGGATTCAATTACTTAGTAGTAAGTTAATCGCAGTCCGTTGTTCGTCTCCCGAAGTTTGCGCCATATATCCAAATACTCCGCGTTCTTCATCCAGTGAGATGCGGTCTCCACTCCAGGACTCGTCTGCTACAACGGTCATCGGTTCTTCGACAAACGTGACGTGGTCATAGCCACCTCAGATTGCATATTTTGCGATATGTGCTTTAGTTCTGTTACCTACGGAAAGAAGAATTTGTCATATCGTTGGGAGCATGCAATTACGCATCCTCTCGGATCCCGGGGAGAACAACGAGAGTTGTGTGACCCAGAGACCGGCTGTGTACACATCTTCCCTCAGGAAGAAGTTGTGATGTCTCGGCTGCTGGTTTACCCACCAAACCTACCAGTGTCCCTCCGGAGGCCTGTTGGGGCACTGTGAGACCTTAACCATAGATATCTCGCTATGTATGTGTACGATGTGTACGATATGTTCGTATTGTCAACTGCGAAACTGCTACCGGACTTACGCATTAATGATCATATCACTAAATAATCGCTAATGGCTCAATTATTAAAACATATAAGGCACTGCCATATGCATCTATGCTTTTAAATTACATGTTAAAGTTCAATGATCGGAGGATCCTTGAGGGCTAGGATGGGGCTCACATTCCGGATCGTAAATTTTCATATTAGGTACACGTTTTGGAATTATAGAATATGCATAAAAATTATTCTTGCCGGGTTCTTATATCTTATTGTCCATTCACTTGTCGTGCTACTGGTTAAAAACATAAACTCCATACAAGTAACGTCAATTTTCTACCAATGATAAAGTAACAGCATGGATGGTAAGACAAAACCCAGCATCTGTAGTGTTTATAAAAGTTTATTTAAAAGTGAAAACTCGTTATAGATTTTATATTGCTACTCTACCAGGACATCAATGTTGCTAGTTTTTCGTAAAAACTAATGGTACCTATCATTAGTTTGTTTTCTTCAGTAGGTATTTAAGGGGGGCGATACCTTTAGAACGGTTGAAATCAGTCAATTTTGATTAATTATTTTCAAGGTGATAAAATAATTTTATTAATTTTGATATCTTTTTAATACATTATGAGGGAACATATTTAGAATATATTGAGAAAATATGTGATCAATACAATGCAAGAAAACTTAACTTATTCGTATTATATTCTACTCATAGTCCCTCAATACTATAAGTAGAATACTGAGCCCAGATCACCGTCTCCTTTGGGTGAGGTGCCCAGAAGGCTGGCTACGTTTCCTCGCTGGATCGCCATACTGATCCGTTGGCCGAGGTAAGCACCAGCCCTCTGATCACCTGAGGAGTCAATGAGTCGTTTCGATAAATTTTGGTAGAGGCTCATGGCCTCAGGACCCCACGGTCCAAGCGCCTCGACAGCAAACGGCACAAATATATAACTCTCACTGAGGGTTGCATACTTGCGCCGCTTGAGTGATTCGGCTGTTTCCGCCGCTGTACCGGCCGATCTAGACGTGTTTGGTAAATGGGATGCGGCCAACGTGTCTACGCAAGTCGCATCCCACACCAAAGGCTTGCCACGCTGCCAGGGAATTAGAGTCATTCCGTCGGGACGCCTACCATCGTCACGTGCAATACCGTTCGGCTCTAATAAAGCCGGCACGTTAGCGGTGGCAAGTGCCCTCCGTAAGACATCATTCAAGGCAGCATGGCGTGACCATCTGCCGGCACTGCGGCGGCAAGAAAGACCATGGTATCCCGGGCCGGTTATCTCTGTTCCACAGACGCACGTGTATGGTGCACATATGCGTGAACCCAAGCGCAGATTTATAGCCAAAGAAAAGGAAGTATTATCCATTAATGTACCTATGTTTGGGGAGGGGATAGCTTGGAGCCAGAAACCAGACTTTACGGGAAACGGCAAGGATGCGAGCACGTCCTGTAGAGTTAGTGGAATTTAAAAGTTTTGTATTTAATCCTCTAGAAATAGGTTCATCTCAGCATCGTTGCGAATTCGGAATCGTGGGAATGTCTTCACCAGGGCAGACCATTTTCCAGGCGTTTAGAGCTTCATTTAAGAATGATGTATTGGCATTATTCCAGTGTTGCATAATTTTTTTAAATAATAGGCTAGTGCTATATGCGGATGAAAGAAAAGCCGGTAGAGCAACGCTAGAGATTTTGCGGATGCCTAAACCTCCATACCTAATGGGTAGGGAAGCTTGGATCCAGAAGCTGTCTGAAAGTTCAGAATTTAAAATTTTTGTAAGTACATCTTTAATGCGTTCATCTAGTGATTTAATAAGATTAGAAAATTTCCAAACCGGGGCGCATCGTAAGACATATGTTAATTTTGGTACAAACAGACAATGTCGTATAATGTGATATGCAATTTGAGAGTGAATATCGAAAAGTTTAGAGCATGATACATCAAATTTGGCCGATTGCTCAGACACATAATTTGGAATGGCCTCATCTAGAATAGGGGCTCCAAGCAGGCGAAGAGAATCCTTCTCCAGGACCTTAATACCGGGTGCGATGACATTGAACATATTGCTAATATTGTCGCTTTCGTTTTTAGACAGATTATCGGACAAGAAAATTTCGCATTTTGAGAAATTTAACTCTAATCCTATTGAATTAAATTTTGAAATCAGACTAAGTAAGTCTTGGAGTACAGTTTCTGCATCGCCGCCTAAAGTTCCATCGTTTAGGTACCACACATTGAATTTCGACTTGAGGGATTCGATGACCGGATGGATCGCCAAGCTGAAGATGGCCGGTCCTAGCGGGTCACCCTATTGACAGCCCACAGATGACAGAATAAGGTTGCTTTTATAGATAAGATTTGTGGGTTTTGAATGCTTTCACAAAGATAATTTGATGTTTCTGGAATATTACATATTACTTCGTTTAACATGACGGACCTGTCGACAGAGTTAAAGGCATTCTTTACATCTACTTTTAAAATAACTTCTCCGCATTTATTGTTTATGAATGATCGCAAAGAATGTACGGCTGCTTCACAGCCTCCTTTAGAACCGAAACCTAATTTTAAGGGTTGGAATTTGTTTTTCAATTATGTGGATATATGGTGGCAACAGACCTTCGAGGCGATTCGTCGTAACGAATTGCCTATGGCGATCGGTCTGATACCGCCATCTTTCTTTTTTAAGGCTATACATTATTAAAGTGTAAAAAACATGTAATTTTTTTGTACAAAATGGCGGCTCTGCAGAGTGTTTCTTCAAGCGTCTGCTGGGAGGCATCGAAAACTGCTGCAGCTGTCAAAATTTTTCTGTTTATCTGAAACAAACAAGGTTTTTTTTAGAATACTGATATATTAAAGGGAAGTATAGACCTACAAAATAATAAAAAAAGTTAAATAATAAAATTTATATCGGCTGTTTAATCAAAGTTTCAGATTTTTGGCTATCTTTCAACAGTTTTGACCACAAAAATAATATTAATCCGATTAAACTTTTAGTTAGATCCTTCAGATAGCACTATAAAGAGAAACCTCTGAAAATTTCAGCCTAATCGGTCTATAACTTTTTGAGTTACAGCACGAGCAGTTTTAAAAAATACAGTTTCGTGATAATCGCGTTCAGTTTCGATACGAGTTAAAGTGACTTACCGATCAATCGGCGATTCCGGATCCAAACAATAAACCTTCGACCTTCTCAAAAAGCTGATTATCTTCGAGCTGCTTTTGTTTCGTAAAGTCTCATCCGGTTTTGTTTCACTATTATCCGACCCAAGCTCTCAGACTACCTTAATGACGGTATGCGAACTCTGACGTTTAAGACAATAACACCATTTTTATTCCATATTTCGATTTTTCCTTTTAACAGTATATTTTTAACATATTATATATTCGAATTATGAATAAAATACATTTTCTTGAAAATCTATACGCATCGCCCCCTTAAGAAAAATATTTGTGTATAGGTGCAGTTCACACGCAGTAGAAGTGAAACAAAGTGTGACAAGCGGTAAGAGGCATTCTAAATTTCGGGACGCCACATTTCGTAATTTATATTATATCGTTATAATATATTTAAGCTTTAAAACACGAAATTTGAAGTATTAACGAAAAACTTCAAAACATTTCCAACTATATCTGTATGAGCATAGTATTTAAATTATTAAATATAATGGATTCTATCTCATTCTCTCGCAGGCTTAGTCCTATAGATTTATGTCTTTATCTCTTTTTACTGTCGTTTTTTCGTTTCATCGAGTTTAAAACCACAACGATTCTAAAGAACTTTCACTTAAAAAAACAATATAAGATTCTTGATATAAATTACAAACATTTTTAAATACGTTCCTTTGTTTCATTAAAGGCCGATTTTTCAATCATCAGATAAAAGTTATCCAATGAATATATTATAACCTGATTGAATTTAAAAGTGAAACTCTTCAACTGTTTTATTTGCGCAACTGTAATGTTTAATTTATTCATGTTGTATTTTGTCCTTTTATCTGGTGAGGGAGGGAAATCGGCCCTTAAGCCGATACTACACGTATCATTTCTGTCTTTCAATCTGGATCAATAGACCAAAGTGATCCGTACAAACATAAACTTCAATCATTCAATTAAATACCGGCGTGTCCTTTCAGTTCTGTAACTTTCGGACGGATCAATCAAATTGATTCAATTTGTTTGATAATATCATCATCAAATGAAAAACCGTCTAGTTTTTTTTACTTCGCTCTGATTCTTTAATGATGTAACGCCATATAATTAACAAAAACTTGAGTAAATTGTGTTGAGTCGCCCGTAAAATTGTCCCATGTTTTTACATCCTCAATTATTTACTTATTCCGTTCAAACTGTAGAATTCGAACGCAGTAGACGGTATTTTATTAAATATAACGACAAATATCTTTGGCTGGATCCTTCGTAATTAACTAATTTACAAATACTAAAGTAACTGTATTTGTTTCTTACTTTTCACTATTTAAAAGATGAACGGGCCTTAATGAAATTTTATAAGAAGATAGATTGTACCCGATGGAAGGGCATAGGCTAACTTGAAGGGCCAGTAAAAGGAAAAATAACTTTTGTCTTAAAAACACTCTTGAAGTTTACTTAATAGGAGACGAAAAAATAAGGAACCAAAAATAAACGAAAGAAAAAACAAAAATGTCACAAGACCAAAACGCGTGCTAATATTCTTCTTGTTTTTTTTATTGCAGGAGTTCAGCAGACAGGCAGACAGCCCACTTGATGGAAAGTGGTTACCGTCGCCTATTGACATTTGCAACACCAAAGGTGCTACAAATGCGCTGCTGCTAAAGTCACCAAAAGTTAAAGTCAAGACAACCTGACCATATTGTATAGTCAAGAGGCCGAATAAACATTTTTAAAAAGTCGATGAACATTTGTCCTTCTCTGTTGACTTTTTATTTAATTGATATAGAAAAATAAATGCGAACAAAGTTGCGAGTAACGGCTAATTGTTTATGAAAAAAATTAAATAATCTTTTTTTTTTCAAACGACTCAGATTTCTACTAAATCAATATATTATAAATATTTTATAAATACACATTCATTTTATTCCATAATTAATGTCCTGGTATTATACTTTTTGTCGTGATACAACATTTAGAGGGTAAGCACTAAATGAATTTGTGACAAACTACTTTGTGTACACATGAGATATTTTAACTGGAACATCACGATTACAGGCAGTAAAACGCCAACTTTGTGTAAATGCTCCCTAAGAATATCGTTAATTACATCGATAAAGGCAATAAAATAATCACGACAAGACATATAGACGATGAGAAGAGTCAGTCGATGTATTCTAACAAATAATATTTAAGTTGTAGTGGCGATTTATTTTTTATAATTCCGTGTTCATTTTAGGAATATTGGAACTCTTTTAACATCGTTATGTTAGTTTTAGTGTTCTGCTTATATTAGTCCCAGCCATTTTCCTCGTAAACTGCTCGCCTCTCCTCACTCGAAGACGACAAGGCAGTTGGAGAGGTTCGTCACCGTCTGTGCGGGCTAGAAGAGTATGCGCAAGCGAATCCAGTGTGAAAAACACGCCAGGTGGAACAACGAAGTGTTTAAATAGGTATTTCGGCGTCAATAGGCCGACAAGTCCCACACACCCTTACTTTGTTGCCTCGCGGCGACCAGTGCGAGCATGATTTTACCTCGTTAAAAAAAGATGTGTGTTAGGTTAAAATATGTCAGAAAGATGTTCATTCAGTGGAAATGGGATCCATACATGTTCCACTGCGATACCCAAATCCAGCAATGCAGCCTTATGGACTACTATTATTCCTGAGAAAAGAGAGGTGCTAATATATTTTTTTCTTAATTTACAGATCTTTTATATGAAAACTACATTCCAAACGACCCGGAGAAGCAAAATACGATTCTACGGAAGCTATCCGACTACTGCGGTAAATCAATGTTCAACTATACCACTGAGGATGAAGAACCGCCTTTCAAATGGGACTTTTACCATTCATTCTTCTTTTCTTACACTGTTGTTAGTACCATAGGTAAGTTTTAACGTAGTTTCTTCATAGGTGCCACATATAATATAATACATTCGTAATGTTAAAAACGATTGCTGTAAATATGAAAAATTATTTGTTTCATGTCTTACTATCTACTATGTCTAACTATGTTTCTACCATATCATTGTTAGGCACTTAATATATATTTTTTTTATTTATTGTCCAATATGCTTACATTCATATATATTAAAACATATTCGACTGTGATACAGAAACCTCATGGGTTTATTCGTGCCGCGGAGAGTCGTGTAGAATGCATGATACATAGTTATGTATGATACATAGTGCCATATGAAAAAATGAATTTACACAGTATTAATGTTATATCAAAAATAGAAGCAGAGGCGATGAATTGTTATCATCATTTAGTATTTAGTTCTGATTATAAAATTTTAATTTAAAAAAATCAAATTAAATTATAAATTTACTTGTACGGAGTGAGTCAAATTTGAATTAGGCATAAAAAATATTGCTACCTAAATGGAGTTGAAATCGCGGTCGCGCTTTACCACAATTATTTTATTAAAAATATAAACTGACATAGTGTATTTACAGCAAATCTGTATTCTATGAATTTCAATAATAACATTAAGAATGTTTTACAGAAATTTGATTTTGTTTCAAACAACGTTTCATACATTAAAAAAAAATAACAAGAATTGATTTTTATATATAGTAATGTAAATGTAAAAATAGAAGTTCTGTGAAACATTCGTAATGTTATTGTTGAGATACATAGAAAAAAGATTTATCGTAGGAAAAATCTCTTAATTTATATGTTCATATGTACAAAGATGTAGTAATACAAGAGCAGGGTAGTGAATTCCATTTAGGTAATGCCCTATGGTATAAGAACCGACTGCTACTTGAAAAGAATTAGCATTGTTTAATTTGTGAAATATTTCTCTTTCAATCTATGGATCCCCGTCGGCTGAGCTTTAATTCCCATTTCCTTGATCTACGCTCATGTTCACAAAAGTTCTTTTCCAAAATAGTTTAGAAGAAACTCTAGAAATTTTTAATAAGCCTCACAATTTCTTAAAATGGCTTTCTTAAAAAAGTGTACTAAAATATCTTCAAAACAGCGTTTTGGTACGTAGTGATATTGCAATTGTTCATAAGTTACGATAACAACTTCCTGTCGTCTCCAGTAATGATAATATATAGTCCACCAAACTTAGTCCAATTTATAAAGTTGCTCTAAATATATGTTTGTACAAGAATGTATCGAAGCTTATTAATAGGCTTTTTCTTTCATATAATCATTTTAATTTAGTTAAGAATATTAAAGCTATTAGCACTTCAAATAAAATATAAAATACTCTTTGGTTTTCTATTCTAGGTTACGGTAATCTGGCTCCCACCACACATCTCAGTAGAATTCTTATGATATTCTATGGCCTGTTTGGTATCCCCATCAACGGTATTTTGCTGGCCAACCTTGGAGAATATTTCGGTTTGCAGGTGAGCGAAATTCTCACATTTCTATTAATTATCTACGAATGTTTCTGCAAATTTTTATAAAGAAACTTTTAGCAATTATTTATAGAAAAAACAATTTTTAGGCACTGTTAGATTTTAAGAACAAATTGAATGTAACTCTTAACTAAGGTAAAAATGTATCTGTTTGATGCCAAAATATAGGAAAAAGATTTTTACTGTCTTATTCATATTGAGTCAGAGTAAGTCTGTAGGCTTCTTTAAGGTACCTTTAGCACTATAAATATTAGGATTTAGAAATATAAAGATTGTACTTATATGGTACACCCATATAAACATGAGCAAAGATAAAAATTAAACAGTAATTATTTCTGACTGGGAATCGTACAAGTAATTTCCATTAAAAAATTGACATTTATTGTGAAATTAACGATAAACATACCAATTTTAGATAGTACTCGCGGTTTCGGCAGACGTTATCCTGCCCTCAAAAAATAAAAATCTAGAACCCGATTCCAGCGCCACCTACCGGATTTAATTGTGAATGTAAACCACCCCGGGACCCACCCAAATACACATAAAATTTCATCAAAACCGTAGAACCCGATTCCAGCGCCAAGTATTTTGTTTAGTTTAATGGGTTACATTATTGAAGTATTAGTAGGAATCCCTAATTTTATATAGCCTATATTAATCAGAGATAATGTAGCATTCGAACGGTGAAAAAAAGTTTGAAATCGGTCCAGTAGTTTTTGAGTTTATTCGTTACAAACATACAAAAATTCAAATCTTTCCTCTTTATAATATTAGTATAGATAGATTGTAACCGTAGGAAACGTCCTATTAATTAAAGCTAATTATCATTCTAGCTGATATCAGTCTACCGGAAATACAAGAAAAGAAACGAGAAACGCGCCGACAACTTGGATTATTTCTTCAACAACCTCGGCATGCTGGGCCAGATTATCTTATACTTGGTTCCTGGCTTCCTATTCTTCATCTTCTTACCCGCCTGTATATTTGTGGTCTTCGAAGGCTGGGACTACGTAGCTTCGATTTATTACGCCTTCGTTACACTTACCACCATTGGATTCGGTGATCTGGTTGCAGGTAAATTTCTATTGATGTAAACAGTTATTAGGCTGATTCAGGGACCGTTTCCAAAACAGGGTTAAATCAAGTTATACTAAGAAAAAGAGAGTCCGAAGTTAGCTAGGTTACGTTAAACTGCCGTACCGGGACCTTAAATTGATGTCGTGTAATAAAGGTTATAATAATACACAGCTTCTGTCATAGCCTTTGGATCTATTTCCAACGGTAACTACTTATCCAATTTAGGATAAAAGTTTACTATATTAATATCAGTTTGATAAAGTACATTCGCCAAATTTTATTACAAAGGGTTCATACAATTTCATTTAAATATTGGATTCATATCCCTATTTCCGATATAAAAGTTTCCTATACTCATGGACAACGAGGAATCTTTGATCACGGAAAGTAAGATTATTTCTCCACGGGACATAAGTCTGAAATTTACACCAGTTTGAAAAGCCTATTTGGAAGTGAGTAAGACATTACCTGAAATGTTAGAATTAAAAATAGTATGTGCCTAATATGATATTTACTCTGGTAATGACTGATACAAGATACAGGCTTTATATTGGACGTAGGATTATAAGTAATAATTTTTTATTGCTCAAGATTAAGATTCCATTATCTAACACGGATAAATTCCAATTATTATATAGTCTAATTATAACTCTGTAAATAAATACAAAAAGCTGATTTTACAGGCACACAAGTAACATAAAAAACACCTGTATGAACTTGCTATCTTAAAGCGCCTATATATTTATAACAGTTAAGAATGATATGCAAACTGATCAGTAATCTAAAGAGATTTCTCTGAAGATAAAGCCTAAAACATACACAACAAAACCCGAAGACCACTAAATGTTATTGTAATGCATATCGTGTGTCGCTGATATATTGCGTGTGGATTAAATTCTAATTTTATTCCATAATATGAGATATTATATTTTTTTGGGATAAAAGGACATTTACATTTGATCAATCTCTATAGCTGATTTATCTGTCTACCAAATTTTAAGAATAGCTTCAAGGTGACGAAGAAGATAAAACCAAAAAAGAACTGCATCAAAATCTGTCCATTCGCACCCATACATTAGATACCAATCTACGATGCCTCAGACAGGCACACAGATAAGCGGGTTAAACTTATACACCCCTTTTTTCGTCGGACGTTAAAATATATCGAAAGACTAATCTTAGTTTCAACTCCATAAATTCGGCACGTGTGGATCCAACATTCCAAACGTTGTTACATGTATGTCTTCATAAGACTGTTATAGTTGTATGTGTGTATGTATTTAAAACATTTATGAAATAATTAATATTTTCATTACAGGTACTGTCAACAACGGTTTCAAGTATGGCTACTTCTTTTCTTATCAGATATTCCTTATCGTTTGGATTACCTTCGGTTTGGGTTACATCGTCATGTTGCTTGGCTTTATCACAAGCTGGATGAGATCTGAAAGAATACATAAGATAGAACAGAAGTTTGCTTGTCAGTTCAAAGCTACGCAAAACAGAATTCTACACGGATTCACCAAAGATCTCTCTGCGATTAGGAAGATTATTAATGAAGCTAACTTAATTAAGATTAAGGTGAGTTACTAAGTATTATTACCTATGGTTGCGATCATATTATAAATTATGTTAAACATCTCATCATATCATCAAAATATGTTTGTGAATATATTTTAGTCATACTATCATATTTTTATTTCATCATTTAACTTTTTTGACTCATATAAAATGTATACCCAAATTGTGCAAAGCTGTCAGCTGAAGATAACTCCATAACAAACATATAGAAACCATTAAAAGTATCACTTTTTTTTATTACAGCCAATTTACATCGAAGCAACACCTCATCTAGTCAGAAGCGTTAGCTGTCCAAATTTCACCTTTGACGTAGAACCAAGAGATCCTATTGTCAAAAGAAAACGTGCTAATTCAGAAAATATTACACTCTCAGCTAAAGACATGCTTCGTATACAATCCGACACTGATTTACTTGGTATAGATAAAGAAAAGACATTTACGGCATCTGCTATCGTAAAACCAGCTGAATTATTAGCCAGAGTTGTAAATGTATTAAGTGGTTTTGAAGCAAATAATCAAGATAAAGGTATTAACTTGTTTGATGATGAACATATTTTAGCGAATGAAAAACCACCAATGTTTACCATAGGTCAAGATGTTATCAATAATTCACCAATGCGAAGCAGAGCTTTGAGTGTGGCTGTGCCAAATTATAGGAAGGAGTCTATAGCAAAAATGAATCCAGATCATACTTGGACTAGTGGAGATAACGCTGAAAGGTTTAGAAGAGAAGCTAACTTACGTGCTGGTAAATTGTCACTGCCAACAAAAGTGTCAGCAGAACCCAAGGAAAATGTACCTCAGCATCAACCAAACTTTATCACTCGCATTTTCATAAGAAGAAAAAGTTCAACGGAAAACCCTGCTGAATATATTAAACATACTATGAAAGGTAAAGTGAGTAATACGCAAACACCTGAAATTCCCAAAGAAAGTACTAAGGCAAGACGTGGTAGCTTTTTCCCGTCATTTTTCGGATCTGATGACAGAAATGAAGCAGATTCTTATAAAGCAAAAACCAAGCGAGGCAGACACAGTATATTTCCCACGTTTGATTTTAACAGAGATGTTGACGATCCCAAAGCCTATATAGAGCAAACTAGTAGGGGCAGACGTAGTATATTTCCGAATTTCGATTTTTCAGAAGAAGAAGATGTAGCAGCAAATAGAGCATATCAAAACAAAAGTAAAAGACACAGTATATTTCCATCCTTTGATTTTAGTGAAAATGAAGATACGTCTGCGGCTAAAGCTTATAAGGACAGGACCCGATCTGGTCGTCACAGCATTTTTCCTAGTTTCGACTTTAGTGATCCAGACGAAGGGTCTAACAGATATAAAGATAACACAAGACATGGCAGACGTAGCATTTTCCCTACTTTCAATTTTAGCGGGCTTACGAGTAATGACGAAGACAGTGTAGATGAAGACGAAATACGAAGATATCAAAATAAAACTAAAAAAGGACGTCTGAGTTTATTCCCAACATTCGGTAAATCTAATAAAAAAAGTGATGATGATGATGTAGTACCAGAGAGTTCAGATGAGCTTGTTGACTATAAAAGTAAAACACAATATGGACGAAGTAGTCTGTTTTCTACTTTTGACAAAGATCGTAATAGCTATTATCCTCACAATAGTGATCTCGAGTCTAGTATACGGCAGTATCAAAACCAAAGCCAACTTGGTCGGAATAGTTTATTTGAACGAGATTTACAAAATTATAGAAATTCGACTGCTGGCGGCAGAGATAGTGCTGTCTCAAATGATTTAGAGAATTTCAGAAGCAGAACTGGAAGACGTAGACCTAGTTTATTTGATCCAGATGTAAACATCACCAGTTTACCCGAAGCAGAACAGGTTGATATTTTAGAAAATACCAGTGTTGCAGACTTACTTAGAGCACTAGCCGTATTAGAGACGGTAGGTGCAAATGGTCCAGGGGAACCTCCTGGAATATTAGATCTCATCAGAAATCCTAACGCAGTTGCAGCTGCAAGACGTGGGTCACTAAGACCTGATCTTGCATCAACATCTCTCAATAAAGACGGTCAAGAGGATTCTACAAGTCCTCGACGCAGACGAGTCTCAGTTAGAGCATCTGCACCTCAGTTTACTCCGACATTGGCAACGGTTGTTGCTGGAGCAGAGTTGCAAATAACAGCAACTGCTGCACGAGAGAATCGTATGTCAATGTTGTCACAACCACCTCCACCTTATACGGAGACAGCTACTGACGAGGATAGTCAAAAACCTCGAACGAGAAGATATTCACCAGCACCCTCAGATCCTAACAGACCCAGCACGGGTCCAGTGCCAAGACTTTACTCTCGAATACGAAAAGAAAGTGGTTCTAACTCAGATCAAATGAACTCTAGAAGAAATAGTCTCACAGACGTTGTGATAGACAATTTCAAAGACAAAACGTAACACAGTGCCTTTATAGTTTTAGCTAAATTTAGGTTAAGTATTGATTGTTAATTTATTTTTCGATAATTTTAAAATAATTTTATAATATAAGCCGTCCAATGAAAACTACCATTGTTTTAATATCCTAAAATCTAATTAACTGTATCGATAGTATCTACTTCGTAATTGAGTATGTTATAGCCTAACCCCTTAAAACCTCTTCGATCATAACTTTTGAAGTTAATCAAGCGACTATATTCATCGTTCATTAATATTTAAATCACCAAGAAAATCTTTGAGGCTAAATCTTACTTTTCGAAAAAGTATTGTGGTTTTACGAATAGATAGACATAGACAACACTTTATTGTTCACCAAAACAGAAATTACAAAAATGGACAACAAGACAATAGTTACTTGGTAAATCAAAAGGCGGGCTTATCGTTAAAAGCAATCTCTTCCAGCAAACCAGACTCAAAGGAAATTATCTATAATTATAAGAATAAGCATTATAAAATGCAAAGTACCATTACTACCATATAGCTCTGCTGTTTGACACGCTATCTACTAGCAGTGAAGATTAATTTTATAATTAATTGATATTCATAGACTGAATAGACTCATTAGAACGCATTGATGTTTTTAAAAACTTATATTAGACATAAATTAAAAGTCCTAATTTACTCCTTTTCAATCTCGTAAATTTCATGAAATTGAAAAGGACTTTAATTAGGATTTCAATGTATGACTGATTTAAGTTCCGTGATCACGGCTACTGAAAGTTGGTCGAAGAATAAGAAATAAAATAAAATACCGCTTTTAAAACTGTTAAAACGTTGTGTTATTACGTGTGCTATTCGCGAAAACTTAGAAAGTAAATATGTTAAAAGTTTTGAGTTTTTCTATAAAAATAACCACGGACTGGTTAGATGAGCGTGTTGCGAGTTACGTTTTTACGGGTGATTATTATTCCTCAGTGTTCTTCCTCCATACTCCAAAGAAGTGCAATAGTAACAAATGCGCTGGTTACAAAAAAATTGACCGTATAGGGAAAGAGCGATGAAGGTGAAATATGTACTATAGATTCCTACATTTAAAAAAGCATGAGTTTTACAATAAACTTCAGTCTAAAAATATTAGTTTTTTTTTATTATGTTCGCGTTCGCCAGTTTTCTAACTACACAAAGGTAAATACAAATACAAAGGGAACAAAGATTGCATGTAAACACGATTTTCACGTAGCCAAATTCTTATTTGCCATTATGTACGGACCAATTCCTGGATGTATAAAATTTTCAATACAAATAACCAAACTTGTTTTCTACCATAAAGAAAATTAAAAGATCAACGACGCAAGTATTGAATACCAAACAACCAAATCAATTTTCAATTCTTTTTAATTAGTACCTCCAGATATTTATGTATCTTAATGTAATAATTATACGCTTATATTTACATTATTTAAAATTAGTCATTACACTAATATAGTGTACTAAAATAAATAACTAAAATTTACATGTCAGGCGTATTTATTCGAATATTTAATTACTTCAGATCAATATTTTATAAACATTAGTTTACATCAGTAGTCTCAATCAAGACTTTCAAAATGTCTTTACAGTGTCTTTTTACTAACAACAAGATTTAGTTAACTATGACTATTGGTGGTGATAAACTACATACTATTTATGAGTATTTTAAACAACTTAATAATACTAGTCCTAAATTTAATACTATTTACAATAGCAGTAAATTTGTACGTCATCACTAAAAGAATAAACTTTTCACAGAAATACAAGGCAGCAACTCGTATTGCAAATTAATGAACAATGTCAGATCTCGAAGAAATTTCAAAAGAAATTTCGGAATAAAATAAAACTTCAGGTATCGAAACTGTCCGCCCGCACGTTTTTGTCTATGTTTGAGTAACACTGTTCTATGTTGCCGTTGTCATCTTTGTTAAGAGATTCGAAAATTGAAATGAGATTATCCAGACCAATGAGGTAGCCGTCTTCATGGTTGCCAACCTTCCACGCTGAATTATGGTCAATGGTAACATTGTCTGGAACAGGCACAGTCTTGGCGAAGTCTATCATCCAGATAGACGCTTTTCTTTTGTCATGTACGAAGAGCAATGAACTCCCAATCAGCTCGTGTGTCTTGAAGAAATGTGATTCGGTGAGCGTCGCTCTAAGACTTCTTAGTCGTTCTAGGTATTGAGGCTGAAAAGAAACATAAGAAACAGTTAAAACAAGGTTCATACAAAGCTCATTAACGTTTATTGTCTTTTCACCAGATTAGCTGCAAAACATTTGACAATGTCTGCTTTTGTATACAAATAATATTTTGCGCCGCTATTTGTATTAAACTGAGAGCAGAGTGAGTAAATTTTGGTGAGGACGCTTATAGTAAAGATCAACTTGTAAACAATATCACTTTCATGTCCTCTGAGTTACAGCTGATAATTTCAAAGGTACTAAGGCTCACAGTATATTTGGCATACATGTACAAGTTTTATGTATTTAAAAGTGTCAAATTTGGAAAATGTTATTTTGAATATTCAAAAGGCGACCTATAAAAAGAAAATTAATATATAAAAATTTATGAAAATTTATCATCGACTTAGGTTTCACATAAAAGAACGAAGAATGATTGAACTGATCGTCAAGAATTTTAGTATGTATATTCTTTCAACATCAACTGTTTATGAAAACATAGGAAATTATTTATCCAAAAAAATGGAACACATACTTATATAAATTCAAACTCTAAAGTAAAATGGCATATAAAGCACCGAGTATGTTACTATACACATAAATCAGTGAGACTCACCGTAGCATTAGCGAAATTATTCGTGAAATCTTTGAACGCCTCAACTATTTGCTCTCGAGTTTTGGTCGTTTTGAAATCCTTTGAACTGGTTCCATCGGTTTTCTTCACTCCGTCTATCCTGAAGCCAAGGGTTGCTGTTGAACTGATAGTCTCCCTCCAAATCATGTACCGCGGTTTCGTTACACCTTTACTTCTGTGTTCTTCTTCTGAAGGTGCTTTAGGGTCTATTTGGATCATTTTCTCATACATATCCTGGAAAATTACAAAATACTTATTATTATTAAAAATACTTAGGTATATTATTGAAAATGCCTTCACTGTATGTCGATATATTTTCGATATCGTCCTATTGGCAACTAGGGTATTTTTTAATTTCAATTGATTTTAGTTAAATAATCATGGTAGCTTGATGATTAAAGACCGACGGCTCATTGGAATAATATGGTTTTGGATCTTGGATGATAAAAATTAAATACGCATCATTTAAGCTATTTTTTTAAGCTTATGTGCATATGGCTACAATTATTACATGCTGACAATAAAGAAAAACAACGTGAGAAGATCTGAACATCGAGATTGCTAAAGTGTACAACCCGGCAATCTGTCTAGAGAAAATGTGGTATGTATGCCATCTAGTCTCGTAGAATGAGAAAGCCAGAACCCAATTGTGAGACGATTATGGGCTGATATCATAGTATAAAAAATTAATCAAACCATAAAAGGTAAATAGCTATTGATTTTTAGTTAAAATTTTTTATCAGTACAGCAAATTTTCTAAATAAATAAGTAAGTTTATAACACGAGTATTAATTATACCATTTATTATTAATCTCCTATAAACTATTCCACTATAAACTATTCCACTAGTTTTGAATGTTATTTAAACAATTAATAGTTACTTTATTAACCAAGACTACATTATCAAGTTTCTTATCATTGACGTAAAGAATTTAATAAAACAACTTTATCTGCTTAATTATGTGTATTTTTTGTTAATTAAGTATTCACTGGATAAGTTTTGAACTTTGTTAAACATATTTAATTTCTATTTATAGTTATCTAAATGGCTTATAAAACTTATTTTTAAATTCTTCAGGCCATAATATTAGGTTGGGGAAAAAGTTTCTTCGCATTTTATATAAAAATTCAAAAGGTTTTTTTATAAAGTTTATTTACATTTGACTAAAGTATGTAGGTGCCATTTTGTTGGATAACTTTTTGCCATCTTGTAGGTAGGGATGTGATCCTATTGCTATAAAAATGTTGGGACTTCTGATCAAAAAACTGCGACAAGTGGTTTTGGCAGTCCTCTCGTGATGTTAACCTGACACTGCCTAAGGAATTCTGCAGAGACCGAAACAGGTGAAAATCTGAAGGTGCAAGGTCAGGACTATACGGCGGATGCATTAACACCTCCCAGCCAAACTCTCGTAATTTTTGCTGAGTCGCTAAAGATGTGTGAGGTCTAGCGTGATCATGGTGAAAAACCACACCCCTTCTGTTGATTAATTCCGGCCGCTTTCTCTCAACTTTTTGCTTTAATCTCATCAGTTGTTCGCAGTACAGTTCAGAATCGATGGTCCTGGCTGTCGGTAACAGCTCATAATGAATAATGCCCTTCCAATCCCACCATACACACAGCATCACCTTGTTGCGAGTTAACCCGGGTTTCGTCACAGTTTGTGAAGCCTGACCGGCCTTTGACCACGATCTTTTTCGCACGTTCTTACGTGATCCACTTTTCATCACCAGTTATCAGCTTCTTCAAAAATGGTTCGGTTTCATTACGTCGTAATAAAGAATCAAAAATGAGTACACAATTCATTAGATTTCTTCCAGTGAGCTCATGAGGCACCCAAATATCGAGCTTTTTTGTGTACCCAGCTTTTTTCAAATGCACCAAAACCGTTTTGTGGTCAATTCCCAGTTTTCCAGCTACATCGTAACTACTAACATGCCGATCTTGCTCCACTTTTTCAAAAATGGCATCAATTTTGTCCGTAACAGGGCGACCAGAGCGACGTGCAATTTTGATATCAAATTTTCCGGATTGAAAACGCTTAAACTAAATTTGCGCTACTCTCACAGATACTGCATTAGGTCTATAAACATCACAATTTTTTTCGCAGCTTGTGTTGCAATTTTACCTTTTTTGTAGTAAAATTTTAAAATGTATCGAATTTCTTCATTAGATTCACTCATTTTAACAATAAGAAAAACAAATGAAAATCACACATTTTTCTAATTTGAATTTGGAATTATCTTCTTTAAAATTAAACCTTTTTAGTGATACCAAAACCAGCCAGATACAAATGGTATAGCCAAAGAAATCTAGCGAATTGTATTCGAATAAATGATTCGATACAAGTTTGTTACATGATGATTTATTTTAATTTTAATTTAGAAGTAACGTTGGTTGGTTTTATTCAAATGTATTTATTTATTTTTACTAATTAAATATTATATAAGTAGACTTAGTCCTATAAATTATTATTATTATTAGTTATTTAATTAACAAATTTGGGTCGTTTTGGTTTTACACTTAAAGGAAGGTTTGCACTGAAAATCAGCGTTGTGTCGGATATAATTCCGGCACAGCAATATGCTGAGTGCAAACCTTGTTCGTTGAAAATGCGGCGTACAAATTCTCAAAATATGCTCTGTGTATAATAATGTATAACGAATGTAATTACGTCGCTATTTCTTCTAATAAAGTATTTCTTTCTTTTCTTTCTTTCTTTCTTTAAATCTTGTTACAAGTTCATACATACTATATGCGAAAAAACTTTTTCCCCAACCTATTATATCCTCTAATGTACATACGTATAATATATAGCAGTGGTAGCTGCGTGATTAAAATGCTCTCGCGTTTTAAACAGCATGGGTTCGAATCTTAGTCGGGAAGCATGTACCACTTGGGTAGTTTTCTAAGCTCATATGCATATTGTAACAATTGCCACGTCCTGACGATGAAGGAAAACATCTTGATGAATCTTACACACTAAGATACCGATATGTCAAACCGTGGCGGGTATACTATCTCCAAAAATGGGAAGGCCTGAATCCAGCAATAGAACGTTTATGGGCTTAACCTGTTTAAACTTACATACATACACTTAGAGACAGATAACAAAATATACAGGCTTACAGGAACAAAATTTACAGGTGTAAGGTTTGTTTAAACTTCTTTTCTTTTTACTCGTGGCGTTGTTATTTATTTAGACATCTATGACATACTTACTTTTCTTAATTTAGTTTTTTCCTTAGCTTTAGCTAGCTCTTCTTCTAGGTAAGTCCTGACTCCAATCTTGCAGTCCATAACACATGGGCTATCGAAGTCGCTCAAGAGATCTTGTAATTGTAGGTACACTGTATTTAATACTTGATTAAGGACAAAACAAATTTGACAAATTGATTTTGAAAATAATGGATAAAAAGATGTTGGACATATTTAAAGAGAACATTAATTTCACAGAAAAAAATATGGATTAATGATCTTTAAAATACTTTGTGTGAATAATGTAGTAATTAATGATGGAAATTCAACTGTATTTAATTTTTCAAAATTTGAATTCGACAATGTCTTCCTTCCTTTACAGCTATTTGGCCACAGACATTTATTTATTTAACATTGTTATTTTATTCTATGTATTCGTAACACATATATTAAATTTTAGCTTACTGGAATCCTTCTGTTACATAAACTTTAATTAAATATGCCAAATCATCTCACACTCTTCTATGAGAGGAGTGCGAACATTTCCTTTCGCCTAATAATATACATAAAATATAGGTGATCTTAAGCAATGCTAACAACAAGTACATTATTAAAATGCTAAATATTTATTTTGTATACAAAAGAGTTAAGTATGGATATTTAAATAAATTGTTTTTAATAATAAGTGTAAATTTATATATAAAATTTTAAACGCTATATAAAACTTATATGACTACCGCTTGCTATTCAAAGCCTAAACTTAACGTAATTATCAAATATTTGTCGATAAGTCTTTTTCTTTCTGCAAATTGAAATTTGATAAAAAACAGATTTCTCAACTTGAGTACGGTAATGTTGTATACGTATTTATTGAAAAAGGATACATTCTCCATCGTCACAGGTGACTTGTCCTTTATATTCAGGCACAAATGGCCGGAGGATGTCTTTCATCAGTAACTGAAATTAAAAATAAAATAATTTCATATAAATTATATATTTTATCCTATTATAACTAAAAATTAAACACAATATATAAAGCTTGTGCGCTTCAGGCCTCGATGGTTCCAGGGTATCGAACTCGAAAGCTGCAAATATTTCCAGCATATTCCAGCAGCAGCCAGCCATTTCCGACGGCTGAATATTTGTGGTATTATAGGGTCTCTTGTTGTGCAGCAGCTGTGCCGACTGCCATGCTAGAGGCTGGAAGATGGGACGCCGCCAGAATATCGACGCATATTGCGTTCCACAGTAAGGAGCAACTCATCTTCCAGGGCACCAATGAATTTTCTTTCAATTTTTTTCCTGTCGTTATAATTATTACGTGGAAACATCGATGATTTACATGAGTCGAAAAACATTTATATCTAAGTATTGTTCTATTTCTATATCTAAGTCGTAACTAATCATTGCTAAACAAATTAAGATTGGTTTCATCACCAAACCAATTGTCATTGTACGACATTGACGTCAGACTATTTTATCATTAGAGTGGTTTTATGTTTTAAAACATTATTATGCAAATTTAGATATTATTATCATCAAAAATGTTTCAAAGCTTTCGTGTTATCTAGCACAAATCAATTTATATTTACGTCTTTTTCTTAAATTAAAAAAAAATACTATCTTCTATACTAACAAAATTATAGGATCTGTCGGTGATTTAAAAGCAAACGCCAAAAGAAAGTTAAAATTGTTACTTTTATGATGCCTTATCATAAATGTTCGTTTGTAGGATTATTATCTGTCTGTAAGACAGTTGGTCTCGCAACGGCTTGGAAACGGTTTAACGGATTTCAAAAAAAAATATTAACAATTTTATCTTAAATTTTTATCATCATCATCCGCACGTTAATCCCGGTTGCATTCGGAGCGTTCGCTCCAACGCCCAAGGTCCTATTTCCTACTTTTCTTCTCCGCTTCACGCGGTATTTGGCATCCCTTGTATTGAGGCCATTGGTACGCATGTCTTTCACTTTCTCAAGCCATCTTTCATGGACCTGCCCCTTATTATCTTAAATTTTTGTGTATATATTAGGTTTTTCATTTCAATACTTTGCCCCTGCAATCTCTGAAGTCTTTCAGTAGATGAATGTTAAATATAAAGTCAGTCTCTCGTGAACCAGTTGTGGCCTCAGATAGTTTGTTTGTTGTTATATAGGCATGTTGCACATTTTTGGGAGAATTTGAAAGGTGGCATTTTATTATCTATATCTAAATATTATAGTATTGTATAAAAATAGTTTAACGAAAATAATTATTTTTAGCAATAATTATGCGTTATGTGGGTTTTATTGATTTCGGGAAAATTGAAAATGATTTAATGAAGTGCAGTTACCACAAGAACTCCTTTTATGGAGTTAATCAAGCATTTACTGACCTATTTTATTGAAGGTAATTCTAAAAATATTCTTGATACTTACTACATTCACTTATAACGTGAAGCTTCATTTAAGAAGAAAAAAATGAATGTTAAGTTTGTAATAACCCAAAGATACACACTCAAGTCGAGCTACATACGCTAAACATTCATTTTTGGGTATTTTGATTAAATGTTTTTACTTAAGGTTTTGTAGCCCAATGACATACATAGTGGACGTTCGTCGCCTGTGAGAAAGCCTTCAACGTGCTCGGTCAGTCACGCACTTGGCCAATTTTATTTTTAAATTCATCTCAGCACTTTTAAAATCAGTATCATAAATCCATGCCTGTCTTAATGAAAGTTATTCGAATTCTCTTTATAATTTACTCTGATTATCTATTATATATAATTAAAAATAAATGATTGTATATTTGTCTTCCATGCGTTCCTAAACCATTGATCAGATTTTGATTAAACTTTAGTAGGATGCTTTAAGGACACAGCCCAAAAAACAAAATATACAACCAAACAATGTTTTACTTGTTTTTAATTGCCTGAGTTCAGTAAACAGGCAGACGGCCCACCTGATGGGAAGGGGTCACCGTCGCCTATAGACATTTATAAAACCCAATGACCTGTCGCTCTCTAAAGAGAGACTGGAACCTGGCCACTAGTGCCGGAACACAACTTAAGCTGTTATGGAAGGTAAATACCGTACCACCTGGCTATGGGTTGTTCTGTCGCCTCTTACGATAGGCCGCCCAGCCGCGGCAAATTGTATTTTTTCTCCGTTCTTGCACGAATACTTTAAGTGGCATTGCAACGCATGCCTGATACAACTAGTAATATATAATAATAGCCCATAATCGTCCCTCTGCTGGGCTCGGGCCTCATCTTTTTTTCGAGAGGAACGGGCGTTATACCCGCCACGCTTATCTAATGCGACTTAATGGGTTTGACACATGGGTGTTCTCGATGTGCAGGTTTCATTACGATGTTTTCCTTTACCGTCAGCACATGGCAATTGTAACAATATGCATATTAGAAAAACTGCAGGTACATGCAATTCAAACACGCGTCGGCTGAGCTTGGAACGCGAGCGCTGTAACCACTAATCTGCCACGACTTTTTAACTATGATTAAAAAGTATAAAAAGTCAAACAATTGATCCTTAAAACCGGTTTATCAAAATATAACAATGTGACGCGTTAACAATGTAATTAAAATGAATTGACGTCAGTAATTATCATAATGATACCGAATAAGGCCTGGATTTTTATGACATGTTTGAAAGCACTTTTTTATAATTATGTTAAGCCGCTGGTCTCTCAATTAGTGTAACCTTTCTTGGACATTTAAAGGACAGTGTTTATGTAAGTAGAACTATTAAGCAATGAAAATGAATCCTAAAGTCCTCAGTACAAACGTAATTATACATACGTTAGAGTATTGGATTTTATTACAGTTAATATTGAGAACTTTTAATTCAATCTATTGGATTTGTGTAACAATTTCACGTTATAAATCTAAATTAGGTATAACGTTTTCTTGCAAATGCTCTGAAATCTTGATATTTAAAATAATGGGATACAAAAATAATCAAATAAATTTTACAAAAATAAATATTAGAAATAAATGCCGTGGTTGCTTAATAGTTAACGACCTCGGGACGAATCCCGGCCAAAAAAGCATGCACATTGCACATCTTAGGCAATTTTCTAACCTAATATGCATATTGTTACAATTACAACGTGCTGACGGTACAAGAGAACATCGTGATGAAAACATTTGCACATCGAGATAAACGATGTGTCTAGTCGCCTTGGCCAGGTATACTGTCGATGCCCCCCTAAGCAAATGGTAGGCTCGAGTGGCAGGTCTATTGGCTATAATTATTATTTTAAATTTTTAATAATCTCTAATACTATGAACATCTTGAGGCTGCTGGAAATATTTTTCCAGAAAATCCTGCATAATAAATTGCGTCGCGGTTCTGCGGTTAATTTATAATATTCTATATCTCTATAATTATTCTTCTAAATGAAGTAAACAACCACTTTGTCCTTAACATAATTATTTCCTTTTATATCACGCTATTGTCCTTCCCGTACATCAACGCTGAGTGTTTATGAAAATCGTAAATTAATTTACAGGTATCTAAAACACAAGTTTTTAATAATGGCAACTATGTACCAGCGAAACTTCGTTTGCGTTGCCACGACGACATATATCATTGAATTCCATTGCATTTTCGGAACCTGCTGGTCCGAATTAACGCTTTGATTTTTCTCTTCTTCAAATTCATTGCAAAAACGCTATCTCACTACAAATTTATTATAACTACTACAGATAGTGTCTCTTGAGGCTTAAAAAAATATTATATAGGTACCTACTATTGTAAAATATCTAAAGTGTTTTTATTCATCATGTAAATCATAATATAAGTTATAAAGTACGTGAAAATGAATGTTCATTACTCTTTCAGGGAAAAACTACTAAACAGATTTTGATGAAACTGTACAGTATTTATTTCTTATTTACACCTCAGAATAATACCTCGCTTACAGTTTATAAATATGTTATTTAAAGTAGCCAAAACAAAACAATAAGTATTAAATCTGTGTGAACGAAGCCGTGGACGCAGGCACTCATTCAATATCATAATGCACTGTTTCGTATGAATGGGCGTAATCTGTATTCCACGTTTTTAATAATAAATGTTTTAGTTAAAAGGAAAATAATATAAACAATTAAGCATATGGCCGTTCCCAACAACCCGTAGAGACGTCATTCATATTCGCCCGTCGTTTGTTAATTAAAAAATCCCGTAATAACAGGAAAATAAGAGTTGTTTATATCTGTCGCACACTTTTAAATCAATTTTTATACCTATACTAGCTGACCAGGCGCATTTCGCGTACCGCCATATTTTCTGAATTCCTAAAAGACTTTGTTTCATGACATAAAAACAAAATCACCAAAAACGGTCTAGGTGATTAGGAGAATTCTAGAACCCGATCTCAGCGCCACCTACCGGTTCTAATTGTGAATTTAAACTATCCGGGAACCCACTCAAACACACAAAAACAAAATCGCTCCAGGTGATTAGGAGGATTCTAGAACCCGATCTCAGCGCCACCTACCGGTTCCAATTGTGAATCTAAACCATCCGGAGACCCATTCAAACACACAAAACAAATATCATCAAAATCGACACACGATGTCAACACACGTACAGATGAATTATATATATATATATATATATATATATATATATATATAGATAGGTAATGTTAAGGATATTTATAAATAAATTTTAAATTGGAAGTAATTGTAACACGACTTCTGGTATATGTCAAATATGAAATTACTTAAATATGCAAGTTTCTTTCTTCAATTAGAATACAAGAATAATTAAAATAGCATGTATTTAATTTAAAGACGTTTCATAATAGACAACGAGCAGTTCGATTTCAAAAGGGCCAAATTTCTGAGTGTTCTATGTTCTGGTTGTTACTGATTATCTCCAGCATTATCTGTTGTATTTTAATCATAAAATAATAAAAACCCGAGTCCTTTGTGTTATTTATTAGTAGTTAATGCTCAACATTATTTGCCTTATCTCAATTTTTTGCCTTAAATGTTTATTCAGAACTTCTCGAGCACCACCCAATCGTTACTAATAATAGGTATATCAAACACCTTCAAGCAAATACCAGAAGCAACTGTACAAAGTTTCAACTGAAACCTAGTTTAATTATCTGGCTATCCATTCTTATACCTTAGATACTTTTGTTTAAAATTTGAGAGAAACTGCATACAAGTAATATGTATTTTTTATTGATGGGAAGGTAAAAGAAAGCATAAGAATAGTAAGATAAAACAAGATGGAAAAGGATACTACAGATAAATAAATAGTAAGAAGAAGAAGAAAGAAGAAGTAAGAAGGAAAAGAAGATATGGAAACCTGATGCGATCGCATAAGAAACAAACACACAAATATTATATAGCTTAAGTTTTATATAGTACGGTACTAAAACTAAGATATTCACCTGAAAACATTTCTGTTCCTGGGGACACAGCTTCTTCAGTATCGTCCCTTGGTCAGGACCTGCCTTGAAGTTGCCTTGATGCCCTGCCAACTGTATCCAAGGGTACCTCTGCTTCTTATAAGTTTGAAAGAATGGGGTCCACTGCACAATGTTGCGAAGTTTACGCCATTTCTCTGATTGCTGGAAAGTAAAATAAAACTATCTATAAATATTCTACATTTATTGGATTTCAAAAAAGAGAAAATATAATCAAGAAGGCTATTTTGGATCCGCAAATTCGGAAAATACAATTTTCAAATGTCTTTTTGTCTGTCTGTCTACTTGCTAGAGAGCCACGTGAAAATTATTAGATGGATATAAAGGAAACTCGACACAGACGTAGCCTATATCGGCATATATACTATATCAACATTTAAGAAACTTTTTACCCAGATAAAAGACGTCGTTTTTTGGGATAGACTAGTTTTTGGTGCCGCCGTTGCAATTCACTAATACGTTGACGTCGTGGCGATGCAAACGAAGTTTTGCGGACACATGCTAGTATATAATAAATATTGATATACATGGGAACATTTAATTCTGTGACGACATAGAATTTAAAATTATTTGTACTGTATTGATCAAATAATCGCTGTCCATTACATATCTCGCTCTTCAAGTTTTTTCATCCAGGCTTCTAATAGAGCCTGGCGCGCTTTTACACTATAATACACTTGCCAAAAAGCTATTTTAGGAGTCGTTTGATTTATCGTCTATCGATTCTACGCCAGAAGTAGCCGTTCTACTATCACTTCAGTTTGCTGATTTTGTAAGTAATGTTGGTTACCATGGTTGTTTTAAAGATATCATCCTGTTTTTTTTCTATCCATAGCAAAAAAAACCGTCAGCGTTTAAAAAACCAAACTATTGCGGTTTAATAAATATTCATGAATACTTCACACTAATGTCTATACACAATGGTTTGTGTACGTGGGAAACTATTTTATGAAAAATGAGAAGATATAATTAATTGTAACTTCCAGATTTATTTAACTGAGTGAAAGAATATAAAGTGCGAAAAGAAATTCTCCAGCAACCGTCATGTTACCAAGGCAATTTTCAAAGCTCTTCAGCATCTTCTAAATAACGCTTAAGCTCTGCGAAGAAGTCGAAATAACTATATCAATTATAGTTGAATCTTACTTAACAACTGGAGAGACGAATAATAAAGAAAACTTAACTGAATATTATATATTAAAAACTGGATAACTGAAGTATTTTCAACATAGACCAAATGCATATTTATCTGAGCAGAACAATAAAACGTATGTTCGTTATTCCTGGCATTGTAAATTCAAGTTAGTTTCGATATCGAATCATTTCTTTTTGTTCAGCACAAACATATAGCAGCATATACATCAGCATGAAATAATATGTTTTTAAAATAAGCCACCAGACCGTGGATAGCAAAACCCTCATGGGATAAAAACCATAAATCCCCAAAACTAGATATTACCAAATGTGCTTTTACACGGGCAATTTTTTGAGCAATAATTGTTTGACAACAGTAATGGCAATCTATAACAATTAAGTGGAGCAATTGCAATAAAATGCGGCAATTTTTTCGGGAATATTGTTTCTAATGGCCATATATTTTTATATTCCACATTTCTCAACGTCGCCATATGAGTTGCCAAATATCCAATCGATTTGGAAATTTTTAGTCAATTTTCTATTTCTATTTTATTTTCTATCTCGTTTGTACTTATAACTACGTCTCGTTTTCGCGAGAGTAACAGGCCGGCAGCGTATTGACTTTTATTGCCTAATTTTTTAAGTTGCTCCTTATTGTATGGTATTGTGTGGCCGTATCTCAGCAACAGGTTGCTAAATCTTGCCATCGCTCTAAATTGCTTGATGTAGTAGTGACGTCATAGTTGACGAGTATTGACCGGGATTGAGCAATTTTAGTTGCCTGTATAAGAGCACCTCAAGGATTACGTTATCGTGAAGAAATCCACCGTAAACAACGTTCACCAATGACATGATCATAATCATGCTGATTATCCGTTTATTTCTGTATAGTGTTCTTTTTTAAAACAAAACTGAAACTGATAGCTGAAGATGGTTCCAACCAACAATAACAACAACAACCAATGTGATACCTGCAAACACAAATTTAAATCATTCTGTCATTAATGTCATTGTGTGCTTTCAGTTTTATGCGTTTCAATCAAATCGATTCTATTTGCTTGATCCGTCTATTATCAGCATAATAACTTAAAAAACGATATACAAAAAGCAAATTTACGTCTATTCATCTTGGCACCTATTTATCGGCAAACACAAACACATTCTATATTCCCAAGCTAAGCAAGACACGATTGTGTTATGGGTAATTAACAACAGACATTTCTGGGGCTGATCCCAGAGACATGTCCCTAATAAATTATGTTATGAATGACCTTGAAAATACTAATTTACGACCTTGACGTTGAATTGACTAATTGACGTTAGATTGAACGTAATCCTTAGAACCTACACTCGTCCTTTGTTTTGAATTCTATTGTTCATCTTTAGAAAACGTTACATCATATTTTTTTATATTGAAACGATAAACATCTTTATAGTACACAAAATTTATAATAGAAGCTATAATATAGAAAGCTGCTCCGAATCGACAATATTACCACGGATTGTTTGGAAGAGATCCCTTTTAAGCGATAATACCCTTTCTACACAATAAGAAAAGTACTAGTTTGTAAGTTTTCTGTAATGGTATACAATAAATAGTAACCAATCTATATATTTTTTTAACAAACGATATTATAAGTATATCACAAACCTTTCTACTATCACTGATATAAGCACAGAATACCACATCCATAAAATCCTCAATGGTAAAACAGAAGTTGGCTGAATACATCATTCTTATCACTTTTACACCACGAGATAAAAAGTTTTAAATATTTGAATACACAATCAAAAGTATATCGTAGCACGTTCCGCTAAACACTGGATGTGGCAAACATACGTCTTGCCAATATAAAGTGCTTATCGACGCTCTGAGTCAGTAGCTTAGCCGCAACAGCCAGCCAATGACGTCATGATGTACGTTCGTAGTAATGACCACTGCTGTTCGTGTAAACCCAGGTCTGTGAGGGCGTGTTGATAATGATTTTTGGACCTTACACGTCAGTAGAATTTCGAAAGTCCAATGAGGTAAAAACGATGTATTAATGACGATTTGGAACTGCGAATGAGTGAAACAGTTACATGTTTATCATCAAGTAGTTAGTATATTCGACGTCTAATAAAGTTATTATTTCAATGATTTTCAAATATATCCGTTCGGCCTCGTTACACATTTCGAAGAGCATCGTAGCGATTTTGGCAATTAGTGACAATTAATAAATTATTCAATTGTAAGAATATTTGACTTTTCTTGTGTATCCTTTGTAAGGTTCTGAAAAGGTATATATAACTCCTTATTGTCTTTTATTTAAGAGCCGATTTTTCAATTATCAGATAAAAGTTATTAGTCTAATAAATTATAAGCTGAGTGAATTCAAAAGTGAAACCCATTCAACTATTTTATTCATGAAACTGACATTTTTAATTTTTCATCTTATACTTTATTCTAATGAAATAACATCATCCGCCGTGCACTTACTTGTCACCGCCGGGGTACCATACCGGCCATTCTAGAACCGAGTGGACTGTGCTGCGACGATGGCCAGAAACCGCATGTGGTGCCCTGAAAGATGGGACGACGCCACGTGCGTTGGCACATTGGCTTCGTCCCATCTTGCAGACACGGCCGTGTTAGTGGCGCAGCTGGCTCAGGATAGGAGAACCTGAAACGCCGCAAATATGCATCTATTGGCAATAGATATTTGTGGCGTTCGGTATCGAGACACTAAGGCCATGGAGTCACGAAGCCTATCAGTTTTATCAAATCTATCGTCACCTGTACTTGGACTAACGTATCGGCGTTGCCATCCAGCACGGAGATGCGGCCAGCGTTTTGGGTTCGTTCCCAACCGACAGCAATTAGGGACTTACATATTATTTGTAATTTTTTTATTAGGAAATTGTACATAATTTAACCTTTACTTATCCATAATAAATTCTATGAATAACTTTTCTCCGGTGGTTGAAAAATCGACCGTTTTGTCAAATAGTTGGTGCAAAATACGCTTCCAATTTTAAAAGTGTGTCTTTCATCTGTTTTGAAACATAAGATGAAAAACTCTGAAAATGTACAAGTAGTTAAAAATAGTTTCAATAAAACTTTGTTGGCGACCTTTTTGAGATATTCAATTTTGGAGGATATTTTTGCTCAAGTTTTTATTTTAGAGTTCCATAGCTATATGAAAAGAACAGTGAAAGTTCATTACCCCTGTTGAATTCTACATTATCCGTGTAACGCCACGCACTTGTTAGATTTTTATAGGAGTTTATTTTTACGTCAGCCTTAGAATGAATGAATGAACTGAATGAATGAATTGAATAAATGAATTGATTGATTGAATTAATTAATTTAATGAATGAATGAATTTATTAATAATGGCGATGTAGCGTTGAGCGTTTGATTTCGCGCTCTAGAGATCTTTGATTTGAAGTTATCGTATTTTTGGGTTATTAGGTACTTTTTCTATACATGTACTGGTCTGGATCTTATTAGTCTCAACTTCAGTCTTATTCGCTGTATTATAGCAATAACAGAAGCGTACGTGAAACAGAATAATACCAACCCATAAACATCCGGTTGCCTGGCTCAAGTCTTCCTATTTTCAAGGAAACGGATAGAATACCAACCACGCATGTTTTTGCGAGCTGGCGGGTTTCATATATTGGTTATCTCGAGATATAAGTTCATTACGAGTTTTTCCTTCACTGGAAGTACGTGGTAATTGTTATAATATGTATATGCATGTAAAAAAACATAAGTTTTGCATATTTTCTGGCCAGGATTCGAAGGCACATCACTTGAATTAGACGCAAGTTACTAAGTTATCATGAGTTATTAATTTGAAAAACTATATGAAAACTGGTGTAAAATAAGCTGTAGGCGTCTAACCGGTAATTAAGGGCACAACCGGGAATTAACGCTAAGATGATGACGAGTAATATCGTAACGAGGTAAAATATGAAACTTGCAAACGCGGATTCTTTGCAAGCGTGTCAGACGAATTAATTCTGAACCAGATACCTGATGCGGGAATGACGCAGTTTATAATAAAATGCTCTAGTACCTACTAAAAAAATAAAGAAAATATAATATACACCGCTTGCAAATTTACAGCTAATACTATAATGAAAATTGTACCTATTTGGACCACACTAACTTAAACTTAAAAAATACAATTAATATTAAAAATAAACTAACTTGTAAATAAATTAAAGTAATGAAAATTATAAACAATATGTGAGTTTGGGACTCATACTATATTGTTTGTAATTTTCATTATTTCCCGCCGTCGGGTCGTCGTCAGTTGAGAACGTTTCTAAAACGCTGGCCGTATTTCCTCGTTGTATGGCAACGCTAATACGCTGCCCTAAATACAGGCCAGTCCTTTGGTCTCCTGAGACCTCTATTAAACGAGTTTCGACAGTGAAAGACACAAATATGGTACATGTGTCTGGAAGATGGGAAACAGCCAAAGTGTCGACACTAAGGGTCGAACCATCTTCCAGGGTACCAAAGACATCCTGCCCGGTCTTATCTAAATTAGAATGATTTTTTAGAAACATCCGTTTTTTTTTAAATTTATATAATAATACGGATTTGTCGGAAGTAAATTCTGTCAATTTATATCTTCAAAATTGTGGTCTTGCGCAAGCGAGATTACGCAGTCCATATCTGGTAATAAGTAAGATACACTTTAAATACACATTTTAAACTAGTTTGTTTGCGTTTCCTATAAAAAAGCGTACCTAGGGTTCCGTGACCAACTGTAAGAATAGAAGCGTAATATTTGCTCATAATAATATTAAGACGAAATATTTACACACACACACACACACGCACGCGCACACACACGCACACCCACACACGCACACACACACGCACACACACACACACACACACACACACACACACACACACACACACACACACACACACACACACACACACACACACACACACACACACACACACAGAGAGAGACAAACACGCGCGCGTGCGCGCGCAAATATCAATCTCGTGTAAGCACAGCTTAAAGACAAGACGGTAAGATAGCTTGCATTTAAATAAAAATGTATGTATGACTTAAGTTTTAAGATAGAGTTGCACATTGTTAAGAAAGACGATGAATAAAGCCATTGATCTATACGGATGTAGAACTAACAAAGTCAGATTAAGGTGACCACAATATCGTAAAAGTGAAGTGGTGATTGGCATTTTCTTAGGGTCAACAATTCTTGAATCAGCCACATCCCGTTTGTGGTGACCATTACTTAATTATTGGCGGTTTCGAGATATTAGTCACATCTATTGTAGACGTGCGATTTATCACGATGTGATTTGATTCGACAAGATATTAGATCTAGTAAGATATTTTTTTATGTCGCTTGGGGAATGAATTTGCGCATCCCCTCGGAACCCGGGGGTGGCCTACGAAAGTATGTGGGGCTCCCGGCGGACGATTCTGTACACACTCTCACCAAGAAAGAAGTTGTGAGATACCGACCGCCGAACTATCCACTTAAACCTACCAGCGTCCCTCTGCGCCATTGTGAGCTGCCACGGGATCTGCCTTAGGCAGTTCGCCATGACACCTCGACGCAACGTGTCAAATTGGGGTTAACCTGGATCAGAGCACTCCAAGGCGTGGTTCACCGGAATGTGACTTGCCACGGTGTGATTTGATTCAACAAGATATAAGATACGGCAAGACATATTCTAACATTTAGCTACTTTAAATAACGGTATAAAAATATTAGTCTTATGCTAATTGTGTTTCATACGGCGAGTAAGATATCTGATGGCCCATTACACATCCCTCCTAACTCATCCCCGTACATGAATGGAAAAAGAATCGATTTCCTGCGGCCGGGCGGCCTGTCGTAAGAAGCGACGAAATAACCCACAGGCAGATAGTAGGGTATTTGCCGCCATAACAACCTTAAGTTGTGTTCTGGTATTAGTGGCCAGGTTCCGGTCTCCGTCAAGAGACCAGCAGCGCATTTATAGCACTTTTGATGTTGCAAATGGACATTTCGATACGCGATGGTGACAGCTTTTCATCAGGTGAGCCGTTTGCCTCTGTGCCGAAATCGTGCAATAAAAAATAAAATTATCTCCTCTATCCTATTTTTCCTGTCAGATTCTATTCATCTTTATTGCATCCCTTTTAAACCCATGCCCTCTACCCCATACTAAAGGCTGGCAACGCAATAGCTTCGCTCCTGGTGTTGTGAACATTTATAGGCGCCGGTAATCATATTCTATTAGATCCATCTCCCTGTCTGCCAGCTTCGTAATAAAAAAAATCCACTTGATTCCGAAGAAGCCAAAGATATTTATATCAAATTGTTACGGTGTGGTTTGTACGTATCTGAAAATAAGAATCGCCGAAGACCATGGGAAATAGAAAAAAAGAGACCTTGGTGTCCAACACGAGCGAGAAAGTTGTTATGTAAAGGTAAAGAATGATGAAGAATCGATACATGCTCATTAATACCAGACGATTTTTACAGGTGAATTGAGGGAAAGAAGGGGAAAGAATTGAGGGCTTACCACTGCAGGGGAAGCGCGGTAGGGGCATGGGATTTGCCACGTTGGGGTATTAATAGCACTTTTAAGGAAGTACTATTATCACCCGAGTCGATGATTTCGCCCTTTTTTCACCTTTTTCAAATGTCACAGGTATACGGTATAACTACTAAAGCGAAACAAGCTAATTAATATATTCAATTAGTCCATTACATACTTAAACACAGTACCCTATTAATAAAATTACTATATTATCTATAGCATCATTTAGGTTGTGACAATTAAACCAGTTAAACTTAAATTAATATTATGTAATTTAAAACAGTTGAATGTTTTTGTGAACATGCCTTTACATCCATTATTAAAATCCACTTATTGGTTTATTGACTTTTTTGACATTGAGGGTTTCATGTCTGGGCTTTTCTTCTCAACTCAATTATTTAATTTCTTTTAAAATAATGACCTACTTGAAACTACGTTTTTGTTTGATGAACAACATAACAAGTTTGTGCTACAGTTTAAACAACATTTCGGCTATATCCAGATGCGTTGTGATATGTTAATGTCATGTTTACTATTAAATAATGTCGGATTGAGAGTTTTGATAGCCCACTTTTCCTTCCCCCTTCCCTATACCCCATCCCATCTTCCTCACTATCCTCTTCGTCCTATCCCATCTTCCTCACTATTCCCATCCTCCTATCTTATCTTCCTCACTATTCCCTTCCTCCTATCCCATCTTCCTCACTATCCTCTTCCTCCTATCCCATCTTCCTAACTATTCCATTCGTCCTAGTCCATCTTCCTCACTATTCGCTTCTTCCTATCCCATCTTCCTCACTATTCTCTTCCTCCTATCCCATCTCTCCTATCGCATCCCACCATCCCATACTCTCTATCTCATCCTAAAAGCTGCGAATGTGTTAACGTCGCCCCTGTAATTGGAAATATCTATAGGCGTAACCACTTTACATTAAATAGGCCGTCTGCTTGTCTGCCAACTTTAGGTAATAAAACAAATACCCTTTATATTCTGTAGGTATGAAAAGAAACCGTAGTTTCTTAAATACAAATTATCATCTGAAAGAGTACAAAACATTAACATCTGATCCCACAACACAATGTATTAAGAACTTCCCCAATTAATATTAAGAATATTCATTTACAACAGGAAAATTGTTGTAAATTCCAATAGCACTGATTAACTTTACAAGTTACAGTTTAGACGCAAATTACAGTTTAGAGAACTGTAAATCCCTAGAATATCCAAGTTCCGAACATAGTTATTATATTAACAATAAACTCTATATAAATTAATATTGGATGCTAATTGGCTTATTTTTTGGCACGTAAGATGTTTAAGATTCGTTAAGTACTTAACTTTATTCTCCTAGATGTACCGTAATTAAGTATGAAAACCTAGTTCTTAATGCATGTGTGTAGTCAAAACCTAAACATAAGTATAAAAGAATCAATGAAAGTAGCT
The DNA here is from genome assembly GCA_039645545.1 of Dendrolimus houi. NCBI lineage: Eukaryota > Metazoa > Arthropoda > Insecta > Lepidoptera > Lasiocampidae > Dendrolimus > Dendrolimus houi. Next base: position 16,944,083 of record CM077132.1, read on the forward strand.
TACTAGTGAGAACAATCACTTAAAAAACGTTGCTCTGAAAGCACCTAAATCTTTTTATAGTTCCATAGCGAAATAATAAAAACAGGATACATTTTTTTACCTTTACGGAACCCTTCGCCACAGTTGAACTATGTTAAATTGTGCCTTTGCTGTGCGCGAACTGCCAAGCACTTACTCAATTCATTTTATTTGGGGGAGTACTAGCTATTATTTTAATAACCAAAATAAGATTACCATAAACGTATATAATAAGCAACATTTCTTAGAACTTAAAAGGCAAAAGAAATAAGTTAGGCAGGTGTTGGAATCAACCTATTTGGTTAGTTTACATTTTCTATGACATTTGTCGTACTTATTTTGTTTTTTCTTCATTCTAAATTGATTGATTGGTTCTATTTCTATTTTCTCCTTGCTCTTCCTTTTTTGCTAACTTTCTTTTCCTTCCTTCTATGAATATATATATAATATTATGCCTAGCGATTACCAAAATTACCAAAATCCCTTTGATAACATATTTAAATTTTAACTTGTGGACAGCGCTGTGGGCTGCATTATTACTTAATATTTTAATTTGTAATTTTGTATTTAATTTTAATAATGTAGCTGTTTGTTGCTCCAATAAAATAAAATTCTATATTTCTCTTTTTTTGTCTTTTTTTCTAGCGGAGTAAATGCATTTCGCACACTACCGGGTCCTTTACTAGGAATTAGACCAAAGAGACGAGAGATGACACCACGAATGGGCACCAGAGTCAAATCGCCGGCTTGTGTGGAGACTCGAAAACTCAATACTCCACTAAAACCATCCTCCTCCCATGTGCCCCACGCTTATGGCAGGACGAGCGTGAGACTTAGAACGTAATTACGCCCACGCTGATCCTAGCGCATCGGTGCTTGAGAATGCCCCGGGAATGGCAAACTCACTTCGTCCACAGGGGTGAAGACTCCTCTGCTCCCTAGATGCTAGAGGGCCCTGCAGCGGTATTACGGGAAGAGATTTTGCGCATATCTGCGCCTCCGGGACCCCGACTGACGTCGGTACTCGCGGGACGCATTCGCACCTATCTTCCTTTCTCGTTCTGAGACCTCCTTTTGAGACATGACAGTCTCGTCTATATTTCTCCTTGCATTATAACATGTCATCCTTATTATCCTTATTAATATTATAAATTCGAAATAAACTCTGTATGTCTTGTCTGTTCCGTTTTCACGGAAAAACTAGTGAACCCATTTGGCTGAAACTCAATATATGTATAGGGTAAGTTTGGGGATAGATTTATGTAAAGATTATCCCAGAAAGTAGGATAGGTTTTTATTTTGTGATTTGCCATTTTCGTCATTTTGGCCATTTTTGTAATTTTGGTCCATTTTGTCCCTTTTTGTCCCTTTGGCCGTTTTGTCCCTATTGTTCTATTTCCTCTTTTTGTCCTTGTTGTCCTTTTCATCCTGAAAAAGATGGACAGGAAAAAGCAAAATAGACAAAAAAGAACAAAAAGGATGAACATCCTTTTCGTTCTTTTTTGTCCTTTTTGTCATTATTATCATTTTTATAAAAATAAAATTACGTTTTGTTTTCATAGACAGGGAATAAATAAATAAAACTAGGACGGTTTGAAATAGAGGATGAAAGTTTGGATGAGACCAATCATTTCTCAAGTTTATACATATAAAAATATATCGTCTATAAAAAATGCGATAGTAACTCGATATGTCTTTCTGTTAAGCTTTCACGTAAACTACTAGGAGTATTGGATCGGTTTTGCTGTGATTTTGTCTAATTGTAGTTTGAATACCGAAAATGGTACATAAATACTTTTCATGTCGGGAGATGGGATAGTTTGCGATGTAAAATGAAATTAATCTTCCGGGTGCAAATAGCACTAACATGAAAATTTAGTACAATGCAACCTGTATTAACGTCCCTCTTTAAACAAGAAGCGCGCACTAGAGGTAGACCCGCGGCGCAGCCGCGGGGTAAACTCTAATCGTGTATAAAAACGTGTTATTTCGTCTCCTATATTTATTTATATATATTTATAGTCGTACTTACCTCATCTCGGTCCTTTAATTTTTTTACTAATACTCTCTAGTCACTTCCCACTTCCCAGGTAGTAAGCTATATTCGAACAATTTGACTGTATAAGCCAGTGCTATGTCGGCCCACGTTTCGGCACAGCAAAATATTGACTGCCGACCTCATTTTCAAATTGTGGCATTCAATTTTGGTATATATTTTCTAAACTGTTTCTACTGTGTGTGACGCATTTGGATTTTTTTTTTTTCTTTATACGGCTAAAACTAAGTGAAAACGCGAGACTTTTGGGGCGAAACAGATAAAATAAAACTGAATACAAATCTACTTCGAACTTTTCAGTTCAAACAACAGTTGAATTGTTTCGTTTTTATTAAAGTGTAAGTTTTAATCAGTAAAAATATTTTCTCAATTTATATCTTCAAAAATGTCATAATACGCGAGCGAGATTGCGAACTTAATCAATACTTGATTGATGCTGAAATTGTTTTACGATAATAATATAGCAATACCTAAATATCTGTTTGGTAAATTGCACGTATATTTTTTTTTAATAATCTATTATATTGTGATTTGTTTCGTAAGTTAACTATACATGACATACTTACATATTCTAAATCTATATATAGTTTTAAGAAATAAACAAACAAAAATTCTATTAATTCCTTGGGCACTATTGGACATTATGAATACCGTAGTGGTAGTATTTATCCGCATAATACATAACAGAAATATTCGAATGCTTTGTATTGTTGAAAAAATAATAATAGGTACTTTAATTCTTTGTAAAAAGCCTGAGAATGAATAAATATTATTATTATTGTGGTAAACCCCCATTTTTATTAATGTAATAAATTAATAATTGGAAAATGTAAATTTCAACGTTTGAAATATTTTTTGCTATCGAATAATTTTTAGTATTTCCCGTCATATAAAAACCCAGCTGATAAAAATATGTGTGAATCGTATAAAATTCCCTACAATTGCAATTTATCGCTATTCGAGATGACGTTTAAACAATGATGTCTACTTACAAAAAATTAAAAATTGTGTATGTGTAGTTCACACGCAGTAGAAGTGAAACAAACTGTGACAAGGGGTGGGAGGGATTTCGTGACGTCACATTTCATACATTATATCGTTATAATATATTCAAGCTTTAAAACACGACATTTGAAGTATTAACGAAAAACTTCAAAAAAACACTCTCTCTCTCTCTCTCAACTCTATCTGTATGAGCATAGTGTTTAAATTAATAAATATAACGTATTTATGTGTTTTTCTCTTTTTAGTGTCGCTTTTTCGTTTCATCGAGTATCAAATCAAGACAATTCTAAAGTTTCACTTCAAAAACTTTGTACTGGCAACCAGGGGCTACCTAATTGGAATTCGCTAACTCGTTCGCGTATTACCACATCTTTGAATACATTAATTGACAGAATTTACTTACAACGTATTACGCAAATCTTAACAACCCGCCGGAGAGCTTTGTGGCGAAGCCTTAGGTGAATAGCGACACCTTGTACCCGACTCCGGGGGGCCAGTGCAAGGCCTCGCCTCCGTCTTGCCTTAGCCAGCCGGCAACGGAGTGGACATCGCTAGAGTTAAGCTCCAGGGGTGGAAGTGATACATGGCACAACGTCGGAAGTAGCTTCGGTAAGCCTGCAGCCCACCTTTCCACACCCTTTAGCCACTCACATCCATGTTGCCTCTCGCCAATCTTGTATGGCAGTTTTTGGGGCCTATGCAGGTAGTGGCGAGTGACCGTCTGCCCATTTTTGCCATGTTCTCCGAACATTAAGACGGGAAGACACCATAAACCCCATAGACCCAGATCCCTAGTTCCACTAGCAGTTCATTCATTCATATGTAACATTATTATATTGTAACGGTGTAACCAATCTACACCTACCCATTAAATATAGTCTATATAGACATAATAATTTCAGAGATTTTATTTTAATAAATACAAATCCCACTTCGGACTATAAAGGAAAAATTAATATTTTCTACAACATCTTGAAGTCGTTGTATTTTGCGATTTATTGTTTTTTTGTGTTTTACTTGGTACCGACTTCAAGATGTATGATATATATTTGCTTTTTAATTTGAAATCGATATTAATTAAAAAAATATCTTCTACTCTTTATTTGGTACTTGAATAGCTTTAGATATAATATATTAAGCGCCTGTAGAAATTGTATTACTGGCACGTGTAAACAATTACTACTTATCGCAGAGAGTGTAGGCGTTTGGCGCTTTTCAAAAAGGGTTACTCTCGATTTCCCTGGGATTCACTCATCAGATCCTGACTTGTTAACAATGGCATCACTCCAAGAGTATACACTTTCGAATAAAGAAAAAAATTGAAAGTCGGTCCACAATTGACGAAGTAATCGCGGATAAATATACAAAAAAAACATACAGTCGAATAACGAAGCTCCTTCTTTTGGAATTCGCTTAAAAATACAGTGACATACAAAGACAAACGGAGGGGATTCATAGGGATTCCGTTCTTGCCAAACCGGCTACGGAGTTCTATAAATTACGAAAGAGTAGTAATCTTAAGTCAATAGTTAACAGCAGCCAGGTGCTACTGTGTCAAGAACGATACTGACGCACGAATCGTCTTTGAAGAGACATGTATGCTAACAAAAGGTGCCTTTAGACACGTAATATTTGTCTTTTAATGCGTCCATTATCAGATATATATATATATATTGTTATAGATGTTGTGAGTATTTATCGGTTTGGCACGTGATGATATATGTACATTCGACTGCAAAAAAATATGAGTAACTTTTAATAGTACTACACGTTTAAGTCTCACGCGACTAAAAGGCTGACCTGTATTTAGGGCAGTTTATTTGCGTTGCCATTCAACGAGGAAATGCGGCTAATGTTTTGGGAACGTTCCCGTATGACGGCGATTTAGAACATATATTATATGTAGTTTTCGTTAATATATTGTTTTTAGTTTTAATTTGTATATATAGTTTATTTTTAGTATTAAAATTTATTTTAATTTTATGTACATATCGTTTTAGTTACAACCAGCTGTGGCCGCTACTTCTTTCGCGTGGATTTCTTTTTTGCGGAACCCTAAAAAGGTACCCTAAGTTACTCCTTATAACATCAGCTGTCTGCAAGTGAAAGTCCCATCAAAATCGGTCACGCCATTTCAGAGATTAGCCGGAACATCCAGACAAACAGACAAAAATTCTAAAAATTACATTTTTCGAATCTCTTGGTCCGGATTATCCCCCCTGACTTTTTTCACATTTTTATTTTGACATTACAAGCGGACACTTCAATTTTATTTATCTATATAGATCTATGTCACATCTGTAAATGAACAGTGTGGATACGGGATTCTTAAAGAAAACCCCTTTAAAGGTAGCAATAGACCTTACTATGAATTCTGTGACCAAATATACCTATTTTTTACCTACATTTGTACATATCTTACTATTTATCAAATCATAAAATCAAAATAAATTTATTGAAAAAAAATTATATAAAAATATAATACATTTCATCTATTCTACGTAAGCATTACATCTTCTTCATAAAGTACAAAAAAATTGTCGTTTTCCGCGTCTGTCTGTTTGTATATCTGCTAACTCCTTCTAAACCACGGAACCGATTTTTAACCAGTTTTCACCATCAGGTACATGATTTTTCACTGAAGATTTATATATAAAAAACCTAATTAAGTTTTTACGTTAGTAAAATAGAACTACTCCCTTGCGTTTGACCCGCGACTTACCGCATGGAAAACTCTGGTCTTTTATAAATTAATTTATTAATTTAGTGAATAAATGCAATAGTATTATACAAGGGCGGAAACCTATGTAAGCATTATTTACCATTAACAGCAAATTGATATTACTTCTATGGAGTTTATGTCAAACTTTATCAAGTAGTAAGGCAAATAAATGGGTAGTAAATTATAAGAACCGGCTGATAGTCATCACGGCGCCTACTGTCGTATTCGCATTAAATTCCAGTCTATAAAAATAAACAATAGCAGTCACCTCTTGTGCATGTCAACATAGACAAATTGATCCATTATATATGTTTGGAAAAACCTTGGAACTAATGTTCGAGCCCAATTTTTATTTATTACCTGACCATAATTCTGACTCCAGTGATTATTTTTATTAAAGTTCAAATATACTTTATTTAATAATCATTTTAATATCATTAAATAGTAACATATAAGTATATATGCAGCCTTAGGTATTGGTTGCTTGTGAAATATGTCATTTATGACTATTTAATTAAATAAACTGGCCGTATTGTACGGCCTAAGGTTACAATTACATATTACTAAGACACATATTATCCTGTTTCCCATGGTGGGCAGACAAGAAACGCCTTTTGCTTCATCTGGGTTGTTCAATTTAATTAGCAAGTGCTTCCCGGGAGATTCTACAATACAGCACAAATAAATGTCATGAACTTCAACTACATACCATTCTAAAACTATTTATTAAGTTTATCGGGAGTATTACAATACGTTGATATATATACACATGTTTTGGCAAATACAATACACTCGACTTGTTGTAATAATAATAAGTAAATGACTATGATAATAATGATAACTTTAATAATATAATTATGACGAATGCAAATAAATGAACACTGTAATCTTCCATTTAATAATTATGAAGTCAGTAAACAATGTAGTCGGTGTCGATAATAATTGCATAGAGTAGTCTGGACGAAATCGCCTTTGGCGACTAGACCGCCCATTGTACTTTAATTTATGTGCAATAAAGTTACTCATTCATTCGAAAATTCTTAGGAAGGCAATTAATACACAAACATTCCTTTAAAAAAGAATGTCACGTACTGGGTTTTGAAATTGCACAGCTAACCTACTTTCACTAATCTCTTCTTACTCACGTTTATTTGATCTGATTTTTCTATAAGCCTACGATCTGATGCCTGATGAAGTCTTAATCTGATTTTTCTATAAGCCTACGATCTGATGCCTGATGAAGCCTTGGATCTGATTTTTCTATAAGCCTACATACGATTTATTCTAATTCCTGAATATGACAATCTAGTTATACGGTTAAAGTTGTGTAAGAAATCACTATTAATAAATGTAAAATTCTTGAAAAGTATTTTTTTTACTCATAAACAATAGTCATTAATTGCCTCTTCGTGGCGAGTATAATAGATGACAAATATTTACTGGACACACGTAACTAATTGAATTTGTTAACTGGCATACAATTCATGGAAAATAACAATACATTACACATAATACATATAATACATAGATTTGATTCATTGAAATATTTCAAACGGGAAAGTTTTTATTGAAGGAAATTGGGATCAATGGTTGTGCAGGAACAAACGCTATTTTTAACACAATGTTTCAGTTGGAATTAGGTTTTAACTCGGAAGATAAATGCAAAGTTGCATGCAACTTATCATTCACAAAATCCATTACTAGATATTAGAATCATTAAATAAATTATTATTTTTTATTGCTGGAGTACAGCAGACAGGCTGACGGTCCAACTATGATGAAAAGTGGTAACAGTCGCAGACATTTGCAACACCAAAGGTGCTTCCAATGTGCTGCCGGACTCGTAGATGGGTCTGGACACAACTCAAGGTTGTTATGGCGGCACGCTCTAGATCAGGGGTGGTAGCCATCTAGACGGGCAAATGCCCTACCTCCTGACTATGGACTGTTTTGTCGTCTCTTGCGACAGGCTGCCTGATCGCAGGAATTTGTGTTCTTTCTCCGTTCCTGCAGCGATAACATATTACAAGAATTAGCTTTATATAATTACTCGAAATAAGCTTATTTTTGTAAGGAAGGGAAAGCCGTTTGGGGACTTATCGGGAAGCACGATAGGCGCATATGGGAATCGCCACATAGGGGTAGAAATAGCACCTCCGAGGAAATACTATAACCACCCAACTCGGGGATACCCACTACAACCCATCGTTGTTGTGGGCAAGCGAAAGCAACCAATTCCGCGTGCTCTGGCAAGCGGAGGCCCACTAGGAATAATCTGTGTTAATTTTAAGGAACTACCTAAATTAACATATCTACATTTTTGAAGATATAAATGGAAAAAATTACTTACGATAAATCTGTACTACACAAATCTCAACAATAATAATATTACGAATGTTACACAAGAACATCATTTTGATTGAGATAATAAAAAAATGACAAGAATTGATTTTTATATCTAAATCGTAGATGAAATTAAAATGAAATTTAGGAGAAATGAAGTGTTAGTATCATAATAACACAAACTCAATATTATTAAATACTAAAAAATAAAATAAGTTATAATTAATATTTTCTTAAGTTTTCGCGACTTGTATACATACATAATAAAACTACGTTTTAATAACAGGGAATAACAAAAATCAAATAAATTACCGCGCTTAAAACCGTTAAAACGTAGTTTTATTAAATTATAATTAATTTAGTATAAACTATGTAACAAGGAAGCGTGCCCAGAAGATTGACTGCAATGCTGATTCTTTGCACGAAATAAATACGAAGCAGTCTTCTGATTATGGGTGGCACCGAAGTGTTTCTTATAAATTTCTTTGAAGAAACCCTTTGCCAATGGACCCTATGGACTTAAAGTTTCAACTCCAAACGGTACAAATAATTTATGAGAAACATTCATTGTGGGCAACAACAACATAAGATACTTTTATTTTTAAACATGCAACACTGTCGTTGCTTTTTGTTTCTCTTCCATTTTGGTTGTTGCCGAGTGCACACGTATTTGCATTTTAAACTGATTAATTATAGGTTTCTACCGTTAACAACGATTAATTTATATATCTACAACGACCAGAGTATCGCCCACACCAGCAGCGTATGATTATAAATATTATATGTACGACGAGCTGCGCATATTCGTAATATTACTATTGCAGTTTGTAGAACACAGATTTGTCATAAGTTAATTTCTGACAATTTATATCTTCGAAAATGTGGCAATGCGTGAGCGAGTAAGTGAACTTAATTTAGGTCATCATTATAATATTTAAGAGTGTACTTAACTCTTGTCGTGTACCATTTAGGTTAACGCTCTAATAATAAAAGACCAAAACTGAACATAGTGTGATCAGAAATCCATATAAACAATGCAAACCTTAAACCGATGTCGAAATAAATCATCATATTTACGTCATTTTCGTTCTTGACATTATACCTTTGAGGACGCACGCTTCAAGAATTTAGTACTGTTATGTAAATGCAATTGTTAAATTGCGAGTTCTTGTTTATTCATAAACACTCGAGGTTAAGTTAAATGAAGGGAACCACGTGGATTATTTTGGTATAGATTGATAAACAAAGCGATTAAATACTGTACGCTGGTTTTCAAAAAATATACACTTGTTTTTATCCATGCAGGAACGGAGAAAGAATACAATTTACTGCGGCCGGCCGTAGGGTATTTAGGCTGGCTACCACCACCCCTGATCTAGAGTTGTCGCCATAACAACCTTGAGTTGTGTTCCGGCATTAGTGGCCAGGTTCCATTCTCTCTTTAGAGGGCAGCAGCACATTGGTCGCACCTTTGATGTTACAAATTGTCCATAGGCGATGGTAACCGCTTTCCATCAGGTGGGCCGTCTGCCTGTATGCCGAACTCATGCAAAAAATTTAAAAAAAGTTAAAGTTATCTGCGAAATCCTTCATTATTCATTTTACGCAGCGCATCATCGTTAGCCAATCGTTGTACACTGTTGGACGTAGGCCTCTCCAAGTTTGCGACACCTATCCAGGTACTCCGTTATCCTCATCCAGCCCCCACCTACTGCGACCTTGCGCAGATCGTAGTTCCATCGGGCTGGTGGGCGTCGTAAACTACATTGGTCAAGACGCGATCTCCACTTCAGAATTCGCCTGCTCCATCGGGCATTAGTCCTGTGACAAATATAGCCGGCCCACTGCCACTTCTTGCTAATTTTGCAAACTATATCGGTTACCATGGTTACAGAAAGCATAGATATACTAAATATTAGGTAATACCTCATTGAAGTATGTTAATTTACATGTTTAGTCTATTTTATTTAAAGAACCGTATCAATTTAAAACCGATAAACCTAATTTAAATTCGTTTATAAGGTAGGTTAATTTTGTTAAAATCTTTTTGAAATACCTAAACGCAGTTTTAAAAACATTTTTCCATCCGTTACAAGCTAGTGTATTGTAAATGTAAATATATAAATGAAATTAATACGCGCTTACCGGTAGACCGTCACGTTAGCTCAAATAACAACAAAAAGGCTTTAATAAGTTTTTGTACGACTTGCGTCACGAGGTTACGCTCAGATGATTATGTAAGCAAAATAACAAAATGCTATGAATATTTACCCTTTATAAGATTTTATTTTTTAAGTTGATTGTTTAATTTACTTGTACAATTTAGTTATAATGCAGAAAGAATTTCCTAGTATTTTGTGCCAAGATTACCACTACATATCTACAAAAGTGCATATTTTTGTTTTGTTTTATCAAGTAACTATTGTCTTGATGTGCATTTTTGTTTTGGTGAACAATATAAGTATTGAATATGTATAATTTATAAAAATTTAAATTACAGTGACGACTGGATTATCCGGATCTCAGTTATGCGGATTCGTAATTATCCGGATTGACAATCAATTCATGATAAAATTGCTGTTTCAGTAATTTAAATAAATATGTATCTACATTATACCCATACGTACGTATCTAATATTTGTCTAATTTGGTTGACAAGTTTTATTTGTTATTTAGAATAAACAGGTTTACGCGAACGAAGTAAGTTATCTTTCTAGAGTTAATAATGAACAAAAATAGTTTTTATTCATGTATTTAATTATCCGGATTTTCAATTATCCGAATGCCTTCCGACAACAATCAGTCCGGTTAATCGAGTTTCCGCTGTAGTCTTAAATTGAGAGAACTAATTAGCTCCTTTTTAGTTTCACGTACTAAATTCATGTACTTCATTAAATTGAAAATAAGCTAAATACGACTTTCAATTTATCTCTCTCTCGTTTTTCTTTCACCTTCTCCCGATCGTTTGGGGTCGGTGCAATATGTTTTTTCCTTCCATACTCATCCAGGCATGTCTCACCACAAATTATCATGTCATCCTTCACGTAACCATCCATCTGTTTTTGGTCTACCTTTACATTTGAACATATCAATATTCCAGTTTAACATTCTCTTTGTCACGTGACTTATATTACTCTTCATCACATGCCCATACCATTTTAGTGTGCCTATGAATTTTTCAGTCACGGGTGCGTATTTCGAAGATCCCTTCTATACTCATTTCTCGTCTTACATTTAGTTAGGACTTTCAATCTATGTCCGGCTTGAAATAAAAAAAAACTATATTTAATAATGAGACGTTGATTGTAAGTTTTATTTGAGATTTTCTATAAAAACAAAAATGGACTGATGACGCTAACTGGTTACAGAGTGTGTTACGAGCTACGTTTTTACTGCGCTGTGTTAACGCATTAGTGATAACCGTCTTCCATGTATCACCATGATTTTAAAGATTATAACCCTTTGGTGATTCTATTTATCAAAACAGAATTACCAATTCAAGGGTCGTAATCGTTAAAATCAATTCCTAAGTGGCTCTACCACGTTTTACAAGAATAGAACTTGGCTAGAAACAAGTCTTATATTAATGTATCTGCATTATTTATTAGCTTACTAAGACGGCGCCTTTTCAGGCTATATAAAGTTATTAGCAAATTGATCCACGTATCAATGTTGACATAATCGTGTTGTTGTACCATTTAAAGTAAATCTATTTATACTAGAGGTCGCCCGTGCTCGAAATTCGACCATAATAATTACTGTCAAAGACAGATACTTGTATAACCACAGATTTCGCCAAGGCAACAACAATAAAGAAAAGAGTATATATGCGTGTGTGCGTGTGTGTGTGTGTGTGTCAAATACATGGTAGTGTGTGTAATGTTTTTTTTATTGATTTAATGTATATTTTATGCACAATTTAAAAAAATATATTAGCATTCGTCGCTTCTTCTCTATATAAACTATAAGTGTGCGAAATTTCATACCCCTCCGTCCGTGCAATTCTCGTAAAAAGGAGTACAAAGTTTTTGCTTCACATAATTAATATATAATAGATATATTAATTGATAGAATTTTACAACGTGATTTGCAAATATTTGACGGTAGTGTTTTGGGGGCTGTTTCTAAAGAATTCTAGAACATTCAACTCCTGAGCAGTATGAAACTTTAAATAATAATTCGTAATAGAGGAGCGGGCACTCAAATCAACTGAGTTACTTTTTATCATTGTACACACGTTTCAAACTTACGAGAATCTACACCATTCTGTTGTGAAAAGAATAACTATTTTCAAGTTATTCAAGACCTGGGGTCTAGTTCTGCTATTTCAACATCTAGGCTTTGCGAAAATGTTCAAAGTACGATTCCATTGCGATACTGTAAAAAAATCTACTAAATCCACAATATTTAGGTACTCGATATCGTCGCGACGGAATAATAATAAAAAAAAATTGATATTACCATACCTTTAGCCAAAATTAATATTGAAAAGGGACCAAAACTTTAAACATATAGGTATTTCGCAAGTTTTAGTTTATAACTATTTACAACTAGCTGCGCCCCGCGCTTTCACCCGCGTGGTGATGAAAAATCGTTATAATTTGGATAATTCACACTATATCTTTATAAATTATAGCCTATGTGTTATTCTGATGTGCAAGCTATATTATTGTAAAGTTTTATCAAAATCCATTTTGTAGTTTTTGCGTGAAAGAGTAACAAACATACATCCATACATTCTTACAAACTTTCGTGTTTATAATATTAATAGGAAGATAGAGTGTAGTGCTACGGGTACGCGATTGAAATTAACAGAATACCGACATCAGGCACTATTACGAATGAGACGCTAATGTCCGACGATTTTAACGAAATAGTAATAGCAGAATTGGGTACCTGGTGATAACTGTACTTCAACTTTCTTTATAGCATATAAAAAGTAATGTACATCGAATGTTTCATGCAATAAGTAATGCCAATTAAGGGAAAGTGGCTCAACATTCCTGTTTAATCAATCAGGCGATACTACTTTCAAAATACAAGCAAAACATGGTAATATTATCTACTTATCTACAGCAGAAAACCGCCGTTTCACACTTACGATTATTGTCAAATTGTAATAAATTGGTAGCGGAAGGGTCTTTATCCGAATATAAATAATAATAATCGACAGACAAACACACCATATTGTACTTATATCCCCAAACTAAGAAGGGTACGCTTGTCTTATAGGTAATATACAACGGGCTACTCTGAGACCAAGCCCAAACACCCAGACTATAACAAATGGCGGAATGATCGTTTACGAAATAAATCTGTACAGGGATCGAATTTGTAAAATTAATTTAAAAAGGAGAAAAGAGAGAGGCCTAATTCGGACCACTCCATTCCGAAAATATAACTAGAATTTTTGTCCATGGCTCTATCAATCCGAGCATCGCGTGACAATTACTTAACGGATTTAAACGAAACTCGACACAGCTTAGTCTCTGAGTCAACAATTAAAATATTCTTTTATCCCGATAAATGACGTCGTTTCTGTGAGAGAGACGAATATACCCGAAAAAGTCACGCTGCGTTCGCATTTCTTCGGTGCCGCCGCGCCGCTGCTGTTCACTAAAAACACGTCGTCATAGCAACGCGAACGAAGTTCGCTGTAACATGCTAGTTACTAATACATACTATACCCTTAAAAATATTTTCCAAGTGCATTTTTAGTCGACGAGCAACCATTGAGTATTATATATTGCCAAACTAAAAAAGTTACTCTTGTGTTGTGTGAGATGAACTAAAAAATCTAGGGTCATTTACAGTAACGTCTAAGCCCGAGTAAATATCTGAATGTACACCAGAAATCGGGCTCACAAAAAAACTTCTTCATAGTTTTGTTTTGGAAAGTGCAGAACAGAAATATCTAGCATAACATTTTTTTATAGTAGTATAGGTTCGCATTCGACCATGACCTCGTCCGATGTGGATGAAGATATGGTCTAAGAGGAGCACACTTATCTAGAAGGTACCTATTCACAAGGGACTTGAAGACAACCAGTTGTAAGTATCGAAAAAGACGCGCAAGATGAAGGTAGACGCAAAGCGTTTCTTTCTTATGGGTGGAAAATCCACCATATATCGGTGCCGCAAGCCGGTGCATCTGGTTGTCCTATGGTGGAAAGGAAACGGTGGGATCAGATCGAAGAGCTCAGCTGCACACTCTCCAAAGTGTTTCCGATAGAAAACCGATAAGCTGGCAACTCAACAATATTAAAAAAGCATACGATGGCTATACCTTATCGGACTTTTTTTGGAAAATGAGGTAAACAATATAAAAATAATGTTTATAAAGAATTTAAAAACGACGACGATGACGGCCTCTGTGGTTGAGCGGGCTAAGCCTTTTCCGGCTTACCTCACTGCAACGCAGAGTCTCTGGGTTCGATTCCTGGTATAGTAAATTTCGGAAACGTATTTTCTCTGTTATTTACTATAGTCTGGGTGTCTGGGTGTCTTGGATCGGCCCCAGAGTGGTACGTTGTATATTACCCATAACACAAGCGTAAATTGCTTAATTTGGGGATATACAATGTGTGCGTTTGTCTGTCGATTATTATTATTATTATTAAAAAAACATTTAAAAAAATTGTTGAATTCTTCATTATATTTTACACGACGCGTAACCAATGGCACCATGATTTTACCAGAGTACAACAGTCATGCTCTCAACATTTGGGTGGCGGCGAAAGTTAACCTCTTAACAGCCGAGACGCCGACACGTGACATCGACAGTTAAGAGAATAATGTAGAGTGTGTAAAGGACCTTATTCGCGTAATTTAAATAATCGAGCTATTTAAAGTGTAGTAATGAACGGTTCGGTGGAATTGCAATTATTTAACTTATGTTCGGTCTTACTTAGTCGTCAAATATGGTAAATTGCTCATAGCATGTAGTAAGCTTGTATATTGCATAATTTATGCTAATAATAATTAGTACTACCTTAAAGATGTTTATTTTATATCACACATACAGCCAGTACAGTACAGTACAGTTTTATTATAATGCTTTTTTACTTTTATCCCATTTAGTTTAGAACTTTTCGGCAAAGAAGTATCCTATATTCATCTTCTCTTACATATTATTATGTATCAAACATATACGGAGTTCTGAAGAGATAATAAGCAATAGCCAGAGATGCGCTTTTACACTTAGATATACATATGTATACAAATTTATATTTTTAAGTTCGTGTTAATTGCCTAACACAGCTCAATCTCAAACCCCAATGTCGGTTCGAATCCTGGCCGAATAGCATTCACCACTTAGGCTGACTTTGTAACCTAACAACATGCCAATTGTAATATTTACCACGTACTGACAGTGAAGGAAAACATCGAGATGGAATTTGCTCATCGAGGTAAGCGATCTGTCAATCCCGCCAACCAGCCTTTAGCGTCAGTCCCCTAAAATTGGGATTCATTCCAGAAGTGGGTTATTCATAAGCTAATATTATAATATATAAGTACATATTTCAATTAAGTATATACAATTTGTTAATGCTTACCCATTTCTATTATTGTATATTATTATCTATCTTGACTTTTGAATTACCTGAAAACAAATAGAAAAAATAATTTAGTTTTGAATATTGCGAACTAATTGTTTATCTAACTTATTTCTATCTTATTCTATTAAAACAATTTATTGAAAAGCTATTTAATGTTATTCTTATTAAATTCATATTATTTGACAGCCAAAATTAATATTTAGAATTAGGATAATATTATTAAAATTCTTGGACGAGAATAATTAGCCTTTGTATTCAACAAGATAATATTGCTAACTTAGAATACATTGTCAGCTGACAACGTAACTTTATGAATGAATTACTCGACAGGTATTGTCGAGTAATTATTCTCTTGTTTTTTGACGGTGTAGATAGATAGATTGTACACCAATACAAAAAATGAACTTACAGACTAAAATTATCACCTAATTATGCATAAAGGGCTATTTTATCGCTAAAAAGCGATCTGTTCCAGACAACCCCAGAAATTAATTGAGATGATAATGGTGATAGTGGTATACGCAAACTATAGTAGGACTACTTACATTTTAGTAATACATACACAATGTTATAATATATAAAGACTTTAAATATATTAAATAGATATATATACTTAATATACATACCATACAAATACATTATGTATCATTTTTTTAATCTTAGCCTGACACACCTGCGGAACGTTCGGCGATGGAAGGATCGGCGTTAATCGCGGCTAAACGCGGCGCAAATTCCGCTGACGTGTCATTGGTCATTTAAAAAATATTGTGAGCGTATTTCGCCGAACTTTCCGCCGCCCAATGTTCCGCAAGTGTGTCGTTAGGATTACGCCGCCGAAACAGTTTATCTAGATGAATATCGATGCATAAATATTACATTATAAACATCTTATTATGTGACAACTCAAAAATCAAATGCATGTTAACTACTACAGTATGCAAAGCAGATTCTGTGAAAGTAAAGTGCATTTAAAGGCAAACATACAATGGCTATTTTTAACAACTTTATAATAATTATAACCGATGTCCTTTAAAAAACGCTATTAAAATGAGCCCATTATCATTAAAAACATCGCGAGCTTTAATCATATACAAACGAGCTATTATTTCCAAACTGATAGCACTAATGCGTTCCGCATTCTTTAAAATCACTTAACAAATAAGATAAACACAAAAGCAACGAGCAAACAGTAGTAATTTTTTAAAGATTGACGCAAATCACGACCGGAAATTTGTCAACGACGAAAAAACGTTTTATTGGAAATTAGTCGTGCGCATCGATGCAACAATGCCGTATAGTTGCACTGTACCTACTCATTACTGTAAGACCTTGGCTTGTCACAGATGCTGGAAACAGCGTCTAGCGTCAATAGTCCTTAGATACTGCTTTCGGCGTCCGATTGACACATTAAACGATGGTAACAATAGAAACGACGAAACTTCGCATGTCAGTTTTTCTCATCCACTCTGTATGGTTCAGCAGATTTGTTTGATAGATTTATTGATGTTATAAACGCGATGTCTTTACGCGGGAATACTCATGAATGACTGATGACCTCAGCGTACCACCCCTATTATTTATTATTTTCAACATTTCACTGCATAACTTAGTAAATGCTAAATAGACTATACCTTCCAGTGATATTTTATTTATGTATCAGTGACATATACAGACAAAAGGACAGCAGAACATAACTTTTGTATTAATAAAGGTTCGCTTTTTACCAAAATTGCTTCTTACGGAATATACAATCTTTTCAGTTTTGTTTTGCTTTGTGTGTCTTGGCTTTTGCTCCTTCATATACTTGGAGAATGTATTACGTACACAATATTAAAAAAATATTTTTATAAAATTCATAAGAAAAATGTAAAATGAAACAAATAATATCAATCAATCAATCAATAACTGTTTATCGTACACTAATACAAAAATGAAGTTACAAACTAAAACCATGAGTAATTTGTGCACAAAGGGCGAGGGCGGTCTTATCGCTAAAAAGCGATCTCTTTCAGACAAGCCCAGGAATTAATTAAAATTATAATACATAGTACGATTACTTACATAATATGTGAATTAATTAGTTTCAAAGACACGCCTTAAACATAGTGTTACAACTCGGGCCCCGACAAAAACAAAATCCACCTTCATATCTATAAAAACATATTTTATTATCTGTCGGCATTTGAACTGAACTGAACTAATTCTTTGATGATTGTCTTCTTTTGTTTACTTATTTACTGGTTATTATGGGAAAACAGCCTATTGTACTCGTTTATGGCCGTTTGCAGGCATAATTAGCCAGGTGTGCGGATTACGATTTCTAGGAAATTACGTCGACGCTTGCATTGCATTTGTGCAGTATAAAGCAATGGCCCGATTGATGAAGAGCAGTCGAGCAATAACGACGAGCGAAGCAAGTCTTGTGTACATTCGGTAATCTATTTAGTGACGGACTTTGCGCGTGTTATTAAATTACGACCTTACTCAATAATAATTCCAATGGCATTTTTGATTCGAGTCCTGCAACTCGTAACAATATATTTTGTATGGCATTTTTGTCAGCAGATTAAATTTTGAATATTAGAAACCGACGCGTTTTTCATATTACATGACCTGAAATTAATTAATAACAGCCATAACTACACGATTTTGAATTATCCACAACATGATATCTGCTAAATCTAAAAGTAATTGAAAAATGCAAATAAATTCAAATTCATTTTAAAAATATCGCATAATTATTCTGACCAAGATTAATTGAACAGTTATACGTAGTTACATATAGTTATATAACTAAAATGCATTTTAAACTCGAATTAAATACCACACGCACACTTTTATATTAGGTACACTGGAAAAAAGGTTTCATCCCACAGTTACATACATGGCAGCCACCTCCGATTTTTAAGTTTCGCAAATTCACTACACTATTGTATAGCTGCATATAGATAGATAGATACATTATTCCTAACCAAAATAAACAATAACAAAACTACATAATTACAATACTTTCTTGGCAAAAACAATAGGGGCCTTATTCCTAAAATCAATCCTTTCCAGGCAACATGACTTGAAGAAAATTGTTAACTATAAATATAAAAACATTTTCTATTACACTTTATTTGTAAATATAGTTCCTGAGGTAAATAAATGTTACAATAGTGAAATAACGAAGTAAATCATATAAAATTATAATGTTTTGCAAATGTTGTTTTTTTATGTTTTTCTTGGCACCGACTTCAAGATGTTGTTGAAAATATTTATTTTTTACTTATTAGTTATCTTTGAAATCGGTTTCGCTTTTTTGTTATTTTTTTTATTTTCTACTTTCTAGTCACTCAAATACTTGAATAGATTTAAAAAATATGAAACGCGTACGTGCCTATGATATTCGAGGGTTACTCTCGATTTACCCCAGGAATATATAACTTTTTTTATTCCATTTAAAAAAAACGGTCTACAATTGACGGAGAAATCGCATAGGAAACACAAAAAAATACAGATGAATTGAGAACCTCCTCTTTTTTGAAGTCGGTTAAAAATGGCTACGGTATTCTAAAACACATCGAGGTTTTTTGCTAGATATTTAATCTAGCAAGATAATACGATAATGAATAGATAGAAAAACTGAATGAAATTACTTCGACTCGTCCACAAGCTGTCAGTTGCAAGATATATTGCTTCGTACTTTAATAGCAACATCAAATAAATAATTTTAATTGAATGCTACTTGATTTATTGATTACGAAATGTAAAGTTGCTTCTTTAATTTTTTTATGAAATACTAGTATATGACTGCAACTCTATTCACGCTTGACTTGAAATTCCCGCAGGATTCCCGGGACACAAATAATCGCAGTATTTAAAAGAAGAATGTAAGCTATGCTATTGTTTTAGTGTAAACAGTGTCGGAATAAGCTAATTTTTATGCACCCGACAAATACAAACCGTGGTGTTCCAGTGATAAAAATATCACTCATTTTGTTAAATTATTATTATTATAATATTGACGGCCTCTGTGGTTGAGCGGGCTAAGCCGTTGCCGGCCTACCTCACTGCAACACAGAGGCTCCGGGTTCGATTCCTGGTATAGTAAATTTCGGAAACGTATATTTTCTCCGTTATTTACTATGGTCTGGGTGTTTGGGATCGGCCCCAGAGTGGTACGTTGTATATTACCCATAACACAAGCGTAAATTGCTTAATTTGGAGATATACAATATGTGTGTTTGTCTGCTGATTATTATTATATTATTATTAAATTAAATTTCCTATCGATTAATGAAAAAATCGCATTAGAATTAGATATTTTTCAATTAGGCCATTATTAAATCATTCCCAGAAAAATTCCCGCGGGATTCCTGAAATAAAAAGTAGCGCAGATTTTAAGTCTAAAAATTTGCTGTCAAACAGCAAAAACCGCAGCGAAATCGGCCCAGTACTTTTTACGTGAATCCCAAACAAACAGACAAGAAATCTAGAAAAAATTGCATCGTGTTTTTCATCGTTTTATTCCAGTTTTTTTTAATACCTTTAATATACAGACACATCACGTTTAGAATTTTATATTATAGATATAAAAGGAGTTCTATAAAGTAAGGAGTCTGTGTTCGTTTCTGGTTACATAAAATTTTATGAAGATCGATTTAATAATTGAAATAGTGAAGGGCAAATAATAATCAAAAATATTAATAAGAATGTAATGTCACTTTTACATTTACTTATTAATATTTTTTGCATGAGATCAGCAGACATGCAGACACCTGATGGACAGCGGTTACCATCGCCTATAGACATTGTACCACCAAATATGCTACCAATGTGCTGCCACTGTCTAAAGGTAGCCTAGTTATGGCGGCATACCAGACCAGGGGTGGTAGCCATCTAAACGGGCAAATACTCTACCACCTGACTGTGGGTTGTGTTGTCGCCTCTTACAAAAGGCCGCCCGGCTGAAGGAAATTGTATTCTTTCTCCGTTCCTGCACGGAGAAGAACATTAGTCGATAGATGAAAAACTTGCTTATACGTGTATATATAATAATAATTGCTCAGTAAAACATACTATGCAATAACAGTCGGCGCCACCAACTCGTCCTTATTTACATAGAAAATTTCGATTGAAACTTTCAATCATCGTCTTGAAAACATTTTTTAGTTTAAACCAGTCAGAATAACATAATAATAATATTTACATAGGTATTCAACCTCACGTGCTAACAGCAGTTTTACTACTCGTAGAGCCATTTTAGCTAATAGTCACTCTCATAAGTATGGTATTTATACATTGTCTACGGAAGTTCTAAAAATAATTTTTAAATGACCAGCTTCTAATGTAATTCTCACTCAGGGTCAATAAAACGTTTTAACGGAACGCAAAAATATTCCCTTTTTACTAATAAAAGCTAACAAGATCACTAAATATCTCGCCATACGTTATCCGAAATAACAAAATCACGATTTTACAAACTTTTGTTTAAACAGACGTCAAGATTATGCAAATATTTTGTATTTATATTACAAAGAGCAACGTGGCTCCAAATCATGCGGAAGCGACTCAAACAAAATTAAAATATTTCAGTTCTTTTAAGCGCCATAACAAAATTTAGGACTGTATTACAACTCTATTAAAAAATAAATAACTGTCATTTTATTCAATAAAAAATATTACTTTCAATATCGATAATATTTAAAATACATTTTTACAAAGGTTTTATTAAGCAGTTTATGATAGATAGACCCAAGAGCCAAATAGAATTATTAATGTTTGCATTTTATTATATTATTCATGTTAGTAGCACCAGACAACCTAATTAATGGATTGCTGTAAGTATAGCTGCTGTAAGTACTAGAACAATAATTTAAAAAAGAAGTCAAAAGTGCTAAGTGGTTACAAAAACGCTTTGTAATACGCTGTTCATAGGATTATCACTATTATGTCGTTATGCCAAATAATATTTTATTTGTATTACGTATATACATATAACCTTTCTTTCAATTTTGTTTCAGGTGTAGAATAGACCTGCGTATTGACAGAAGAAATCCCTTAGAAACGAAAACTTTATCTGTCATGTTTAATAGTCCGATATATTAAAGTAGGACAGTTGTGACGTCAACTTGGAGACGGACACGCTTAACTAGAACGAATCTAGTATTACTCAACACACGTTACCCTAAATTTAATTCTGTGACCGTATAATTTTTAATAGTTACGGAAATTCACTTCGAAGTATGAAAACCACATTTTGATTTATAGATCTGGATTCTGACTTAATTACAATAAAATATACATAATATTACATTAAATTATAAACTTTTATAGTACAATGAAGAAAACTTAACTTACATTCTATGTATGAATGCCTTTATATTTATATAAACTGTGTACTATGAACAAATAATATTCGCATAATGATATATATTTTAAGATTAAGATAATAAGTATTAGGTATGTCAATTAAAGCCTTTTTCTATAGAAAATTTTAGTTAACGCTCAAGAGATATGATTTCGTACTCTCTTTAACTATGTATAATGCTTTGAGATATAATAATACTGTCAAATCAAATTTTGATTATAGCAATTGCAATAGGTTGTAAGAATTTACGCTCTAATTTGCGAGCCGTTCGTGTGCTCACATGTAGCTAACACTTCGGACATGTTAAAAATCTATCACTGAAAGGTTTACGTTATATTTGGCATTAAGTACCTACAAATAAAAGTTGCGTTTATACATTCTGGGGTCTTGTTTTTTACAGAAAAGGGCGCCTCATCTTCGCTAAATATATGTATTAATACATTTACAGCATCCTGAATCGATGCCATTCATTTTGGCCATAATTTGCAGTTAATATACATAGAATGGAGAACATAAATAACCACAATAAATGTAAAAAGTGTCTCAAACTGTAGCTCTAGTTGGATAGCTGTTCTAGAATATGGGGCTATTAATTAGCACCTAAGTTTCGATTAAGAATTATAATTTCAACTCAATGGACTACAAATTTTCATAAATAATTATATATTAATAAAAATAGGTGTGTTAACCAGCTGTCGGTGTCGCTGCACAAATTGTGACTTAATGTGCTGCATTTATTGAATTGCAGGACATGGAATGTCGAGACATATACAATGTGTAATTGATTTCTACAACAAATTTAAGGCATATATACATTCAAGGAATTTATTGTATATACTCGTACATGTTTGAAGTCTATTTTAATGTTTAAGGACATAAAATTCTCAATAATGCAATGATTTTATTTTGTTGCCATATATTTTGTTCAACCGATTATGGAGATGTCAATATATTTATTAATTGTAAAATATTGCAAAAGTGCCTAATATTTAATATTAAACATGTCAAAAAAGCATTTAGGCTGAGCTATATTATCGATGTAGCATTCAAACATATTTCTTGATCCCTATAAAAACTACACAGCCGATTTTAGTGCGGTTTTCACAAGTGGATAGTAAATTAACTAAGGCTGTGGGCAAACGAGCCACTGGTGGCCAGCAAAAAGCAATTGACACTGTTTCATATATTTTGTAGGGACTCGCCACACACGTGTGGCCGGAGACGATCACGTGCTACAGTCACTTCTGTTCACGTGGCGGCGCGTGGCCGGCACCAGACTGGCTGTTGTGGTCGGTGTCCAATTTGCGCACAGCGTTAAGTGCAGTAATTAAATATGATAAGTTTTAAAATTAATCCAAATATAAACGAATTGTCTCTCTCGCGCTTAAAACCGTTAAACCGTAGTATTATTATGTATACAAATCGCGAAAACTTAAGAAAATATTATGTCTCTCTCGACTTACTGTCATAATACAATTATGTTTATAAATTATGTAGTTGACAAGATGTGGGTGGGTTAGGTAACCACCTTAAGATGGTTAAAACACCAATAAATTCCGGAATCAAGAAATCAATTAAAAATTTTATAAATTCAAACTCAAAAGTTTTTGTTCAAAAAGTTCCATTGGAGAACATTTTTTGAAGGTCATACATGTAAGTGACAATTTAAATCTACTTCCTATTCTATGTACACCGCTTCGCAATGTGTTCTCGCTGTTCAAAGAAGAAGAAGCAGCAAGAAACTCCCCAGCAACACGTCTAGCTAAAAAAGATTTGAATATTTATAATCACTCTATATTGCAGCTCGTATATAACATTTGTTAATTAGTCTTGCATTTTCTATAATTGCTTATAACATAATATTCTACATAGTAGCACTGAAATATATATGAAATTGAACTTATTATTCGTAGAAAAACAAAGCAAGTAGGTATGTACGTATTTAATTTATTACGAGTTCCATTCTACTTAAATACATATTTGTATTGAACAAGCAGGTGGCGTGAATGTGGGGCATACAAACCTAAAATGATAATGAAATACGTCAGTGCTCTTATTAATTTAATTGTAATTATTCATTATTTAGACAATGTCCTTTCCTTTTCATTAGTAGCGACACTGCTAATAATGACTACGGCACAATTTTACAAGTATTTTACAATCTTGTTAAAAAAATGTTTAAAAAAAGATTTAAATTTTCCGTGGTAAAGTGAGCTGAGTCATTGCTGGTCGAGCTCACTAGAACGCAGAAGCTCTGGATTCGATTCCTGACATGGCAAATTTCGTAAAACGAACTTTCTGTTATTTATTATAGTCCGGCTGTCAGTAATCGACCCCAGAGTGTTCCGTTGTATATTACCCGAACATAAGCATGCCTTGCTTAGCTTGCTTAGCTAAGCGTAACTTACTAGCTATACAATGTGTGTGTTGATCTGCCGATCAATTTTTTTTTGGCCTTAGTTTAAACAAATAGTCTGCAATAAACTATCGCCTCTACAGATTAGCTATAGAAGGCTGTGAAATATCTGGTTTTTATGAGAAAGCGACTATTGGACGAGCAAGTCTCTATAGGCAAGTTCGTATATAACACTCACAAAGTCCGCTGGTGTCTGGGTTGAAAAAAATGTAAGATTGTGATGGGCGATTTCGAAATGTTTAAACAATCGAGGGAATCACAATCGATTCAAAATTACAATCAACTTCGACTAAACAACAAAATGTTTTCCGATTGTTTCGAATCAACTTATTTGATGTTTCAATGGAACTCGAAACTATAAACTACAAATGAATGAAAACAGCAGAGAGTTATCAAGATGTTTGAACAGTTGAAACAATCGACTTATGGCCCGTTCCTAAATCTTGCCCACTGTTTGCCTCACTATCGGTTAAAATTTAACATAAGCTCTATAGAACTAATATCAAAATTCAAGCGATAGTAAGGTAAGTGAATGACTAATAAAATATAGGAACCGGCCATTAAACATATTATCGCTTATCGCTCGCGTAAGGAAGGCTGTGAAGTGACACTAGATCTTCACACTTCTTTTCACTCCGGCTGTCATGCGTCCCCCGTGAACCGTGGACCATGAGAGTCACATACGAATTTACCAGGCTATAATAATGTAAAAGCATCCATATACTTGGGCGTATGCTGTAATAAAAATAAAGCATTTAGCTTATAAAATATTGGCGGAAAATGATAGTAGTGTCAGAACCAGTTAAAGTTGACAAGTTTCACTCCTACAAGGCATCGAGTTAGTTTCTCGTTGAATAATTCAAAAAACGTACGCCTATATTTCTTATTACTTTATTGTAAGTATGAAGTCATAAAATTCAAGATATAGCCGATTGTATATTTCGATAATACTTTACAGCCTACCAATGTGTTGCAGAAATCGAAAAAAATAACTTATGTAAGAGTGTGGCTTCAAATACAACTTACATTCATATATAACTTTATAAAATATTAATATTAATAAATTAATAAAAGAGCAGTTATGACTCATAAATATTTTTAATTTTAGCATCTATAAATGTAGCCCCATGTTATCTTATTCATAATAGTTTAACGCTCGTTTAATAAGAATTAAAAAAAGTGTTAATCATAATCGCATTATGATTAAACCTTTTTTTTATAATGAAGTTATAAACCTCATATAACTATTATGAATAAAGGGGTAGTTATCACCTGAGGGCGTGATAATTATGTAAGTAGAGGCTTTACTCTCAAACATATTTCGTCGACCGTTTTCATTTTAGAACATATTTTGCTTGTTTTTTTCATATTTAAGTGCATTTTACAATGTATGTTCTATTTATGTTTGTTTTATACAAACTTTGTTGTTGAAATTCTAAATAAACATTTCGGGATGATTGGGCGAAAACGAACAACGAAAGGCGTTTGGGAGTAACTCAGAACCTGTTTGTCCTTCGCTCCAGAACGGAAAGTCAACGTTGGTCCAATAGACTAACGATCATTCTAAGCTTAAACCAATTTTTATTACAAATATTGCTTTGTTTCAACTTATGTGTTATGTAGGTATGTTTACTCGAAAATAAATGTATTTCTTCTTTCTTTCTATTTAGAATATGCGAATACTAGTTACCACAGACAACTAATGTCAGTGAACGTCATTACTGGCCTACCTATGAACCTAGGATCCATTACAAGTCGACAGCTACCTCTGTACTTTATAATCAGCGCGGAACATAAGTGTTCTGTGCCAATTGCCATTAAGTGCATAATGACAGTACAATTATCTCTATGGTCCCGCGTGACGTCAATTAGTGCGCTTATCACAGACAATGATCTATTTATATGTAGAATAGTCACAATAGGCATTCAAACGTTTGTGTTTTGTCTGTGAATTGTGAATGGCACGCTCATGGATATAAATTAGTGATTGTTCTTTAATTCAATTACTAATTACACGTGGGAACACATTAGGAGCTGTTACAGTCGATTACGTCATCACAAAAGGTGTTCTTACCAGTAACAAAAAAATCGTGGGTACCTCAGTAGTGTTATAACCAACACATATAATAGTTAGGGACCATCCATAAATTACGTCGCTCGTTACGCGGGGGAGGGGGTCGACGAAGTGTGAAATTGTGTGACAAGGGGTGGGAGGGATCCTAAATTTTGTGACGTCACCTTTTAAATATATTTAAGCTTTAAAACACGATATTTGAACTATTAACGAAAAACCTTCAAAATATTTCCAACTCTATTTGAATGAGTGTTTAAATTATTAAAAATAATTTAAATGGAGATAAAACTAATTACGGAACTGCTGTTTTAATTTAATAAATTCTTGATGGAAAATCGCAAAATATGTGATGTAACACTAGGGAGGGAGGAGTCTCACGAATGTGTCCAGCTGTGACAAGGACGGGGGAGGAGGTAAAAATCATGAAATTAGTGTGATGTAATTTTTGGATGGCCCCTTACTTGAACAATAACAACATTATCTGAGACTTCTTATAATTCCGTTTATATTATTTTCAGTTCCTCTGAAACTTGGAAGATCAACACACCTATACTTTCATACACCAAATGTGTAATGAATCTTTTGGAATGAGACCATCGTTAAAAGTGACCATATGAAACTCAATTAATGTCGTCTCATTATTTTATTTTCTCTTGAAAGCTCCGAAGGGATTCTAGCAAAAAAATAAATCTTCAGTTAAGAGCAAATTTTTCAATCATCAGATACAAGTTATATATCGAATAAATTATAGCATGACTGAATGTATAAGTGTAACAGCTCTACTGTTTTATTCACATAACTATATTTTTTTTATTGCTGAAGCACAGCAGACAGGCTGGCGGCCCAACTGTGGTGGAAAGTGGTTACCGTCTCCTATGGACATTAGCAATACCAGAAATGCTGCCAATGTGCCGCCGGCCTTGAAGCAGAAATTGGAACCTGGCCTCTGATACCGGACACAACTCAAGGTTGTTATGGCGGCATACTCTAGAGTTCTAAACCAGAGGTGGTAGCCAACCAGTCGGGCAAATGCCCTACCACCTGGCTTATTTATTCATGTTGTATTTTATTTGATGAATATATTTTACCTGACGATTGATATATCTGTCCCGAGTCAAATAAGTACAGATATATTTTGCAATATTCGATTGCAAAAGTTTGTGCCTCTCCTTTTGCAAATTTGCAATAACAAATTCTGAAATAAATATTTGAATAAAATACGTTGTGATATTTTAAATTTGAAGGTTTTCAGTAACATACTTTACAGCCAAGTACTCCATTGAACTGGAATATGCAGTTAGAGAATTATTTTGACATGCCTTTGAACCCTTTGTCTATCCTATTGTATATATCCTATCCGATGTCAAATATTTAACATTTAGAATAATCTTTAAGCAACCACCTAAAACTGGCACACTATTTGCCAGAGCGCCAAATAAATCAATAATCAAAAGTTTAATAGACAATTACAAACGACTAATCCTCAATAAAAGAATTATAATTTAGTAACGTAACCTCACACGTATGTGTTACTAAAATGGAGAAATTAAGCAAGGACCACCGGGTATACCGTCTGTAATAGTACTTGATATACGTGACATACATGCCAAATGATATCTTTATATCCTTCGTATTTATAACTGCGATATCAACAAGCCCTGACCCGATAGTACAGTGTAGACACAACAAGAATCAGAAGAATATCATATTGTTTGTGATATGCTGTACTGACACGATTTACAGAAAGCCTGTGACGTTGGAAACAAATACTTACCTATATAGGAATTCTGCCTAGACGAGATCAATCAATTTAGAAAGAAAGAAAAACAATTATTTTTCGAAAGCAATAGTACAAATAAAATACAATTTGAACATAAGTATTTTGATCTTGAGAGATTATGAGGGCAAGCGGAGCAAGCCCTAACACTATCCCACAATCTATGCATTTTTGCGGTACACTTCAGTGAGAAACGTATCACACTTTCAGTTTTGGGCTTTGACATAGTAATTTAAATTTATTTAACCTACCATAAAAATATTATTTTATACACATTAAAAAAAGTGGAAGATGATGATGGTCAGATGAGATGTCGAAAATTATAAAACCAATAACACATGTGTTATATCAATCTATGATAAATTAAGTATAGTATTAAAAGCTCATACACGTTAAAATGTAGAAACGAGAAGAAATTTGTATAAATAATTTTGTTTGGATAAAATAAAAAATAAATTTCATATGAATTATTTACAAAAGACCATATTAACAATCCATACATTAAAAGATATATTTTTTAACTATATCATCCTCCTCCTCCTAATCATCGCTTTTTACTAGTAATATTATATAAATCGCATTACCAACAAATTAATTTAGAAAGTCAGTATAGAGTCTGCTAGAATCTAATCTATTACAGTAATATACACACAGTGGAATACATTAAATGATATTCACAAAAAATTTAAACACAATTTTTACGACTTTCAGAGAAATTACCTCCCCATGTCATCAGTGGTTTAAATACTAGAGAAGAACTAAAAGACCTTAGTACACATGTTTGTGACCATATTTTATTTAAAAGAGTCATATAGTTGCTAACGGTCGTATTTCTATTGAGCTAGAGTAAGTTGGTAGGCTTCTTTAATATATTGTTACGAGTTACAAGACTCTAATTAAAAATGCCATTGGAATTATTATAGAGTTTATTAAAATTATACAAACACGTATAACATAGGTACAAATATAATCGGACGTAATAAGTTCAAACGTAATGCAGAAGATCGTAATTCCAATACACGCGCAAAGTCCGTCACTAAATAGATTACCGAATGTACACGAGTCTTGCTTCGCTCGTAGTTATCGCTCGACTACCTCTTCCTCAAACGGGCCATTGCTTTATATCGCACAAATGCAAAATGTCCGCCCGGCAGCGTGGACCGAATTACCTAGAATCGTAATCCGCAGACCTGGCTAATTATGCCTGCAAACGGCCATATTTCTAATCACAAAGTTTAAACACAAAGTAAACAAAAGAAGTCCAAATGCCGAAAGGTAAAGTGTTTCTACAGGTATGCAGGTGTGTATTTGTCTTTGTCGGGGCCCGAGTTGTAACACTATGAATAAAACCGTGAAAGTTTAATAAATAGCTTAATTATTATAAATAAGGTAATCCAGTTCAAGAAGTTAATACGTTTACTTCAACTTTGAATGCCAAAGCAGTTTATATGTAAGTTAATTTGCCTATTATGTTATCTTTAAATCTCAACAATTAGTATCGATACGATTGAATAAACTTGTAAATTAGCTTTATCCATTCAAATAATCACTTACCGGTCTTTTGCTGCGCATTTAATTAACTATGCGAGAATAACACCTCATTATTACCACTTTTCATTTTAGTATGAAAGGCAATCCATACTAATACATAAATATGAATTCAAAAGTAACTTAGTTCCTTTTTCCCGACGAAGATTTTTTTTATTGGTGAAGTACAGCAGACAGGCTGACGGCCTAACTGTGATGGAAAGTGGTTACCGTCGCCTATGAACATTTGAAACGCTAATGTTGCTACCAATGTGTTGCCGGACTCGTACATGGGACTGGAACCTGACCACGTATGAAATGAAGTTTAACGAATTTAAAAAAAATAGCTCGGAGATAGATTGTATTCTGGGAAAAGCTACCTTTTGTCTCAAAAATAATTTTAATAGGATCCAAATGGAGGATAAAAATGAGTATAGGCAATTCAGAATCCTTAAGTTAGAGATAGACAAATCATATTTAAAATTTTACTAAGATAAGAGTTTTGAATAACTCTAAACCACATTTTAATCGTAGTGCGTCGTGAATTACTTGAAAATATCACATTTTAAATGATCGTTCTAATGAAACAACAAGCAGTACCTGTAAAGTACCGGTATGTGCTCATTGTGCCTTTGCAAGTGGCTTGCGACTTTCGCCAAGAAAATTGCAATTCACTTAAAATGAAATGGCGAAAGTAAAACTATATAATACGTCATCTCAGACACTTACATAACATGTAATGACATAGAAATAATGTACTAATTATGAGTTATTATAAACTAAAG
Source organism: Dendrolimus houi (assembly GCA_039645545.1). NCBI lineage: Eukaryota > Metazoa > Arthropoda > Insecta > Lepidoptera > Lasiocampidae > Dendrolimus > Dendrolimus houi. Next base: position 16,974,720 of record CM077132.1, read on the forward strand.
TAATTAATGATTAGATTTGTGTGTAAGTAAATTTAATCAGACTTAATGTAATAATTTATTTGATTTATGACCTACTATTACACACTTTTTAATGGCTTGAGGATAAAGTTTATATGATTATTTTATTATGTGAAAACATTAATTAGACGTAATTTTATCGAAATTGGTATAAAAACGGAAATATAAAAATACGTATCGAAATGCTAAATGTTGTATCACAAATTGCTATATTTGAATGTTATGGCTGCCCTGTGCGTTTCATTTTGAAAATTTGCATTAAAAAATGATCAGTCAAAAATTGAAAGTTTTAGGTTCCGGTTAAGAAACTTTATTCCTCACAAACGAATGTTTATACTTCAGTTAAACTATTATAACATTAATAATTTAATTAAAGTACATTATAATATAAGGAAGGGCTTCAAGTGAGTAGAACTTGCATTTTTTATTTTTGGTTTTAGCGCGTATTTCATTTGAATATTAATTACTCTAAAGATTTGTATAGTTTTCAATAGGTATGTTTTTATTGATAAAATACGTCAAAATATCGTAGACGTAGCTGTATTGTAAAATATTAACATGGTAACGGGCTCATAGGGTTGCCTGGAAGAAACCACACTTTGGCATTTAGGCTGTCCATTGTACTATTTGTTTATCCTTTTGTTCTGTTTCTAAATATGCTTGGGTATGCCATCAAGAGTTATCTATCATTTTTTACACCGGGTATGACAGTTTGCGGGTAACAGACCCGAGATTTAAGTGAGCAATACCGCGCATCGAACCATGAAAAAATTACGTGAATAAGACCCATTTGAAATCACGAATACACTCAGCCCGTACGTCATACAAGCAAAGTGCCGTAAAGATTTGAAAAACAGTTTACTTAGCATACATTACCGACGTTAGTAAACTCGGCCGAAAGGAGCATTGTTTCAATATTTATTTACAATGACGCAGCGCAAATTGAAGTTTAGTTAATTGAAAACTGAATAATGCTGAAGATATTATATAGTACTGATATTACATGATTCACCTATGTCATTCAATTTCAAAGTGATTTATCCATATATATATAATTGCTTGGTCTTACTGACTGACTGACTGACTGACATATTAACGCACAATCCAAACTACTGAAGCTAGGATCGCGAAAATTTGTATGCTGGTTCTTTCTATAATGTAAGAACTAAGAAAGAATTTTTGAAACTTCGACCCCCTAAGGGGGTAAAAGAGGGGATGTAAGTTTGCTTAAATTATGACTATTTTCAACTTGTTTTATTTTTAGCAGCTAGCAATAGCTAATCTAAATATAAAATTGAGTTATTACATGTTGTCGTGTTTTTAGTACCCTTTCAGTCTTGCTCCTTTCAACCAAATTCAATTTGATTAAAACTTGCTTATGAGAAATAAATTATATTAAAATTCCGTAACAACATACAACTGATAATTGTTACGTATAGTTTTTATGTCATCCATATGTTTGAAAGAAAAAAAAAATTCGAGTCGGTCTAGATCTGGATTCTTAATCGATAAGCAGACAAAGTTATGGAATTAGTCACGGACTTAAAGGTTCTTGTTTTAGGGTCATAATTATACTTGTAAGGGGTTGTAATCATACTTGTTAACTACGTGACACGTTAAGGAGGATGGGACGGGGGGTCCCAAATTCCATGACGTCACATTTCAAAATCTAATATATTTAAGCCTTAAAACACGAAATTTTAACTATTAAATTAATAAAAAGTAATTTAAATGGAAATAAAACGAATTACGGAACTACTGTTTTAATTTAACAATTACTGGGTGTAAAATTGCAAAATATGTGATATCACACTAGGGAGGGAGGTGTCTCACGAATGTGACCAGCTGTGACATGGACGGGGGAGGGATTAAAAAATCCATGAAATTCGTGAGACTGACTGACGTAATTTGTGTATGGCCCCTAATTATGAGTGTAACTTTATTGTAACAATCAAATAAATGTAGTAAATATGAAAGTTCTAATAAGTTTCTTTTCAATTATTGATAGTTACCTAACCCTACCAAAGGCCAACGTCCTCTGTGGTTGAGTGGGCTACACCTTTACTTACATAGCTACTGGATCACAGAAGTTTCGCGCTCCATTCCAGGGGCCCAATTCTGGTATATCAATGTCTTGGTATTGCGAAGATATTCAAAATAATATTCCATTGCGATAGTGTCGTCAAAAATTCGTATTTTAATAAATCCACAATATCTGCTCGATATCGTCGTGGCAGAATAATACTAGAAAAAAAATATTACCCGTAGCATAAATGGCGTTTGCTGAAATGAATTTTGAAAAATCTACCAAAATTTTAATCATTTATTTCGCGAGTTCTCACATAGAAATATTTATTAAAATAGAGTGGCGTGCCCGTGGCACATTGGAATAGACATAGTACCGAAATCAGGCAAAACTACGATTGAAACGATAGTACCCAGCGGTTTTCACGAGGCACTATAAATTTCAAAAACGTAATTTCCGTTACTTACTATAGGTGTCTGGGAGCGGCCCCAGGGTAGTCATGTATGGTCTTTGTATAATAAAAAGCGTAATTTGCTAAGACCAGGCTTCTATATCTTACCAACCGTTCATTTGCCTTACTATCAACCGATAGTAGGACAAGTGAATGAATAGTAATATACAGCAACCGATCATAAAAATAAATAATCTGCGAGCAGTAACTTACCTCGCCTGTAACGAATGAGTCGGGTACAAAAAAGCTAGGACTCGATTTATTAAAGCCAATTGTTCTTAGGTTTAGTTGCATGCATGTGCAGAAAAATTTTCAACTCTTTATAATGACACGTCTGCCCCAACTGGATTCCTCTCTCTATCATTTTGTTTATAAATATACCTATCTATATAAATCAAAATTAAATGTCCTACGTTCGTAAGCGGAACATAATATGGTAACGGCTGGACAGATTTAGCTAATTTTTTTCTAGGTTGTTCTTAGTAAAAAAATTCGATCATTTTTTTCCAAATTCACAGAATGATCATATATATTATTACGACCTACACGCCGAAAAAGTAGATTCACACCTGCATACCATAAAAGCACACTTTATTACCTTTCTGCATTTGGACTTCTTTTGTTTACTTTGTGTTTAAAATTTGTAATTAGAAAACAGTCCATTGTGTATTGTAATCTTTTATGGCAGTCATTAGCCAGGTGTGTCGAAGTGATTCTAAGAAATTCGGTCTATGCGGTTGGGCAGCTATATTGTATCGGGGCAGTCTAGCGATAGCCACAAGCGAAGCAAGACGTTAGTGACGGATTTTGTGCGTGTGATTGAATCGTGCATTACGTTTGGACTGGTTGTGTACAGTTATATTTGTACCTGTGTTGTACGTGTTTGTATAGTTCTAATAAATTCTATAAATAATTCCAACGGCATTTTAATTCGAGTCCTGCAACTCGTAATAATATGTTAACAAGCCACAGAAGAAAATGCCCGGTGACCTCATCTAAGCGGGATTTAAAAATTTTCAAAGTTAATTGTTCAAACTTTCAAAAAAGTTAATTACATTCTCGATGGATTGTTATACGCAATATGTAGTTTCTTTTGCAAATAATATATTTACATCAAAACGCGCTTGTGTTTCAAATGATAATTACAAATATTTATTTATGTTAATAAAAACATTTGAATTTCACGTGTATTACAGTGTTAAGGAATCTACCGGGATCTATTTACAATTTACATTGAGGTTTCATAAATACCGAATGATAAATCGATACCTTATTACAAAGGCTTAAATTCGAATTTACAACACCGACGAATGTATAAAAATGAAAACGGGACATTTTTGAATCAAGTATATGTATATTAAAAACAATTTTACTTTTCAATAAATTCACCTTTGCTTTCTAAGTAAATTATTCTACAGTATCTGAAAGTCACGTGGAAACGATACAACCATTGTTGCCAATTTCGCTAGATCAAATCTACTAAAAATAGAAATTTTAAAAGAGAGACTGCTGAAAAGTTTTTGAAAATAGTAGCAGAGAGATGTACAGACAGATAGATTACGACTATATAAACGCTCAGTATTTGCGAAACTAAATATTGAATCCAAAAACACAACATCACAATATAAATTTAACAATAACATTCATCATGTATTAATAAACTTTGACAGAAATGTGATAAAAAATTTAATATTATAACAATAATTAAACTAGTAAAATTAAATAATGGTAAATTGATTAAATTGGATTAATATTAGATTACTAGACTAACTAAAAATGTGTATGCTTAAAATTGCGAAACATATTCTCATCATCATATTACAATTAACATTGTATCCATGTCTAATATAAAATACAGAGATTTAATTTCACAAATCTCAATAAAACAACCTAATTTATAAAAAGAACGTTAAACTTATGTTTAAGTCTCATAGGAAAATTCCATGACATAGAAAACTAATTGTAGATTTTATGACAACAATCTAAAGTCCAATTTGACATATCGGATATTTCAACTGACATATGTATTTATATTAATATAAATAACTTAGTTGTCTCGGTGCCGTATACCGTTAACAGGGTAGACCGAGTAAAGGTTATCAATACGTTACATTATTTTATTTGTAACATCAAGTCATTATCAATGAGGGTATTTCAATAATACAAAAAAGTTCATATTAATTTTGCGATATCAATAAAAAATATTAATTAAATTGGTAGTAGGTAAGTACTTTGGGAATTACAGTATGGGATTCTCATCTTTTTTAAACATAATAATTGAGTACTTTGGGAACAAATCGTACTAATAGGTCTGTTGGAACACTATTTAAACGAGCAACAAATTATCAGAAATACGCATAGTACAGTTTTCAGGCTGTTTCGACTGGTTTCATATCGTGTTGAAACTCACCTTATATTCACTATTTCTACGGGTTAGAAACGGTTTTAACGAAAATTAGGTTTAATACAATACCTTGCGTTCTTTCTGAGATAAGGGGGTGTTTTGGGTTTCACGCTTTTCTATAAGTTCCGTGGGCAACTAGTATAAACAAAGAACACACATGACCGCTACAGAACCCTTCATGTTCGTAGACCGATATACACTTGGTAGGTTTCTTTTGTTAATTTAAATATATTTTAACAAATATTATCACAGTAACTGAACCAGGTCGCCTACAACAATTTCATTAAAAAAAGTACAATAAGCATTATTAAAATACAATAACTTTACAAAGTGGTTGTGTTAATCATACTCAATGTAGGTGTCGTGACAAAGCAAAAAAATACGATTTCATCTACCCATTAATTAAAATAATATTACAAATGATAAATGGTTGGCAGCTTGCGTAGGTTCCTTTTTGTGATCATTCCGTAGAAAAAAGAAATATTTGTTATCTGTGAAACATCTTTGATGTTTAGAGTTATTTTAGAATAATTGTAGAATATTGACAAATAAAAATAAGGAACAGGATATCCGGTTAAATTTTCAAATCGGTAGTAGAGCTTTCGTATATTACTTTTAAATTTATTATAATAATATAATTTACAATACAATCTTATGAAAATTAGAAAATTAGCTTTTAGTATACTTAATTATTCATTCAAACTCCTTTTGTGAATGAATGAATGAAAACTCTTTATTGTTCACCATAACTTAAACCTAGACAATTTGATATGAATACATCTATACATACATATAATAAAATTGTAAAGGTCAAATTTCTGTCAAATGAAAAAATGCTAAAAACCGAGTCAGCGGGATGTAATGAGTGAAATAGAACTAATTTAGATTTTTTCAAATTTTTATTTCTCTGTTTATCTGTTTGTCTATTTGTCTGTCTGTTTGTACCGGCTAATCTCCGAAACGACTGGACCGATTTAAATGAAATTGTGTAAGGTGGTATCTTATATCCCTGGTCAACATATAGGATAATTTTGATCCCGAAAAATTAAAGAGTTCCCGTGGGATAGTTAAAAAACCGCACCACGCGGACGAAGTCGCGGGCATCAGCTAGTCTCCAATAGAACAATGGCCGGCGTTGTCCTTGTCCTATAGTGATCTCTTCCAGGCAACCCCTTTTGTGCTTACAGAACATGCCAAAATAGAACATAATACTACCTATATGTAGCGTCAAAGAAAATAAACTTACAATTATTAGCAGCATCTTACAAATTACAATTTGTAAATAGTGGTGTCTAGTGTATACTAACAGTGTAAGGTAGATGACCAAAGCTAAAGATAGATGAGAACAAAAAAATTTTTTTTTATATATCTACAAAACTATGAATAAACCAAACAGCATCAGAATTTGTGAACTTTATAAGTCAGATCTTGTTTATCACTTGTTACATAAATTAAGCTATTGTTCAAACTTTTAGCAATTACGAAATAAACCGATCCTGCAATCAGTACAAGCAAATGTAATTGGCTTGTTTAGGCAATTTAACCAATTGCATAAAATGTTTGCTTTCAAGATCAGAGAAAATGATATACTTGAAAAATAACAGTTTTCTACTAATTTAGCCTCTGTATTGTCTATTAATGAATTAGAAACAGGTAACCTCCCTTGTTAGTTTAAATAAAAATAAGTTTTAAACAGTCTTAAGTTAGTATAAACGTGACTTAGTAGAATACAATAAACTGAACAAAGCTAAACTGAGAAACATTTAAATGTTCACAAACGTCGACACGTTATGCTGTTTAGGTAGAGTAAGCTGTTCTTATCTAAAATACTTAAAATTACGAGTGACAATAAAAATGTTCAATTTATTTTTGCGTTTAAATTTTATGCCTTTTAGTGTATAATTTGAATATGTGCAGAACTTTAACAATGAATTAAATGAGACCCTTTTTATCGTGAGGAGGGGGACGAAAAATCAATTCACAGAACAGAGGGGAAGAAAACAATAATTATTATTTATGTTTTTTGCCCTATTCATCGGTATATAGCACTAGAATCAAAAGTAGTTGGTGTTAGAAGTGCAATAACAATGCACTCAATTCTAGACAATCAAGCGAATTTATGATCAAAGGTAAACCCACACACACCAGTAGAAAATTCTAGAACCAATCTATAAAGACAACTACCAACTCCTACACTTATTAAGTAGCAAATGATAGAGTAGATTGAAGTGGTAGCCAAGAATAAACATTAATGAAGACTTTTATTGTATGATATCTGTGTGCACAGATAGCAGGAAGAACAATATTGAAGTGATTGCTATGGAATCTTTGGTAAATGACGATAAAGATCGTGAAGAGGATTCATCGGGATATTTTTTCCTAGCAGTAAAGCGATGAAAGCGCGCATCATAACCATACAAACAAAAGTACCAAAGAACAGGAGTCAAGCAAAGTAAATTAGTCATAAATGGGACTATTATAATGATGCTTTTCGAAGGTCTTAGGCAGACGGTGCATAACATTATGCCTACTGACTAAGACGTTCGAAAATCCGAAATTCATAAAACTGAAAAATGCATGAAACACAATATTTTGTGTGGAATAAGTTAACCAATACATAAAAATTGGATTGTGTACTGGCAGTCGAAATAAGTAACGCTATATTATAGCTCATATACCTATAATATTGCGTTACTTATTTCGACTACTACTACTTATAGCTCATATTAAACCCAACAACACTAATGCCCAGTCTCTGAGGTACTTTTAAATGTAGTTTATCTGTTCGTTAGCGCTATCAGTTCAATAACTTATAAAATTGCGTTTTTGAACACACCATCGTTCGATAGTTAAACTAGGTTCAACTTAACTCATCAATGAGGCGGTGAGGCCCGTCCTGCACGAATGGCTCAGACGAAGTCACGGCACCCTGACGTTCAGGCTGACACAGGTCCTCACGGGGCATGGTTGCTTTGGGAGGTACCTGTGTCGCCTCGGCCGCGAGGCCTCGTCAGGGTGCCACCACTGTGACACGGGCGGCGAGGACACGGCGCTGCACACACTCCAGGAGTGTCCAGCCTAGACGGTGCAGCGCCGGGAGCTCGTCGCCCACACCGAATTTGACACCTCGCTCCCGGCCGTGGTACGCACCATGGTCAGGAGCTCCACCGGATGGGACGCCGTCTCCTCCTTCTGCGAGCAAGTCATGTTTGCGAAGGAGGAGGCGGAGCGGGAGCGTGAGCGTACTTCCCTGCTCCGCTCCCGCCAAAGGAGGACGCGTCGACGCGAAACTTTTTCCCCTGGACAAAAAAAAAAAGGTTCAACTTAACTGACCAATATTAGGCGCTTATCTGTTACATATCTTTTGTTTGACGTTTTATTGTTGACGTTTTTGTTTGATGTAAATAAATATTAGATATTCCTTCTTAAATAGATCCATCTAGTGGCGAGTTTTGGTACTAGTTGTAGGTTATCAGTTAACCTAAATTTATCTATTACATAACTTTATGAAATCAATTGTTATTGAACTCATAACTGGTAACCTCAGAAACCGAGCATAAGACCGAATAGCAAAAATATTTTAACAAAAATCAAAACCGGCTTCAAGCAAAAGATAAATATTTTGTACAAAATCTTGAAGTAGATGCGAAAAAAAACATACAAATTACTATATATTGCAAAGTTGTTGTTATTTTTTTATGTTTTACTTGGCACACACTTCAAGATGTAGAAAAATATTGTTTTTTACTTTTTAATTTAAAGTCGATTTTGATTATTGTAAAAATATTTTTTATTTTCTACTTTTTAGTTGCACAAATACTTGAATAGCTTCCTTTATAAAAAGATATGAAACACGTTGTACGTGCCTATAATATTCGAGGGTTGTTCTCGATTTCCCTGGGATACACTCATCACATCCTTAATTGGAGACAATCCACCTTTGTACCTTTTGGTACTGTTTAGAATAAAAAATATTGAAAATCGGTTTACAATTGACGGAGAAATCGCGTAACAAACATACAAAAAGAAATACATTAAGCGCCTGCAGAAATTATCCGAGTGGCACGCGTATACAAGTTTTACATTTCCAAGAGTTTAGGCGCTCGGCGCTCTTCAACAAGAGTTGCTCTCGATTTCCCTGGGGTCCACTTATTAGACCCTGACTTGGTAACAATGGGATTACCCCAGGAATACTCTTTATTTTTCTTTATTCGTAAAAGTGTATACTTTTACGAATAAAGAAAGAATGTTTAAAATCGGTCCACAATTGCCGGAGAAATTACGTAACATACAAAGAAAAAAACATAGGAACAGTCGAATTGAGAACATTCTCCTTTTGGAAATTGGTTACAAAGGTCGTAACCGTGAGTTTTCTAATCAATTCTGAATTTTAATTATCCATGAATTCCAGCTCAGACTACTAGACCAAGGAGATCTTTACGATAAAAACTGTTAAACTATTGTTATATTTGTAATTAGTATTCGGTTAAGGTCGTTCATTACACCGATACTGGCAAAAAGTTACAACTTCATTATAAGATGTTTTACTTTTTGTATGACGTTTTTTCGAAGATCACCTTTATAATGATGGCCGAAAATCACGTTGTAGTCACACACGTCATCCTTGAAGTCATTGCTCTTCAAAATTATGTTTATAGAATACGTAAAGCTAAACATTTGAGGGGTTACAATAGATAGATAGATTATATATCTCTTTATTAAACACAATTGCAGAAAACTTTACGTTAAACATATTCTAAATGCTAATGTCTTATAGCTAAAAAGCGATCTCTTCCATACTACTCGAGGCAGAAATAAGACAAGTTCAACGTGTCGAAGGTAATTCTAAGCTACTTTTGCAGATTCGTATTTATTTCTACTAATGTTGTTAGACGGATGAACCAAATTGTGAATTTAGTTGAAAGGTAGGAGAACTGAAAGATTACGACAGTATCCAATGACATTGAATTATTCAAGTTTCTGTTTATAAGGATCACTTAGGTTGATTCCTCCAAATTGAAACACAAAAATGAACCGTCTAATATCAGCTTAAGGTATATGAATGGATAATAAGATATATAAAGCGTGCATGAATTTCTCAACGTCAACATTGAGATAACACATCTTTAATGCCCTGCTACGCCTTGGTTAGTGTTATTGATTGTGATTATGTCAAAATGCGTCTTACTTATTGCGTTAAAAATAACGCCATTGATGACTAGTTACATTAGTGTATATCTTATATGAGTTAGACATCAACATTAACCATGTCGCATCTCAAATTACGAATTAAACCCTTGACTACATCTACGTCACATCACAGTCACTAACATTACCCCAGGCATTAGGGCATAATAAAGAGAATGTTTATTTACTTTCAACGCCATGATTTTCTTTATTAATTAACATTCCACGTGCAATGACGTGACCTAATTAAAGTTTAATCACATTACAAATTATTTTTAATCGGTTTGCTCAATTGGTATTCAATTACATTTTTACATTTGAACGTCATTAATTCAATTCAAATGGCTGTTATTTCGAAATATTTCCAATTAAGTCGTTAAAATTTATTAACTTTATATTACTCTGTATTTTGTGTAAACGAAGGCCGAAACTACAGGGTTTCCATGCCTCTTTACATACACTACAAGTGAAAAGTTAATAACAATGTATTATAAAATTGCCAATTAAGTACTAACGCGCACCAAGATTTTTTTCTGTGTTATATTTTCCCCTGCAATTCTGTAACGTCTGGAATTATATATTAGCGCACGGAATTATTAGCGCATCAGCACCTACGTATTCCAGTATGTCCATTTCCAAGGCAGCGACTCCACCTAAACTCCAAAACGCTGATTTATGTAAAGAAATAACTTCACTTCGTTTGGAACTTCTGAACATATTATTTCTTTACGATCAAAAATTGCCTGCAATATCTCAGCAGTAAACGCACTTTGGTATTCGGTATCATTGCGTGAAAGTAACCCGGTTATTTGCCGGATGACCGTTACATTGCAATGACATCAATCTACATTAATTATCACGATAATAGCAAGTTTTAAACATCTTCTCTTATCTACCAAACTTTTCTTTAACACTATTTTTATCTATAACTTTTCCTCCTTATTAGTAGTTACTTTTACTTTTATATGTACATGTTTTAACATTGTTTATAATTTATGTATATTTTATTACCTCTATATAAACCAATGAATAAAATAGAAGATCAATATTAATGAAAAACTTGATTGATATACAAATCAATAGAGACCTGTCATACGACCGGTCTTGTTATACGGGTCCGGATGTTGAGCCTCTAAAGTAATAGAGCACAAACGTCTCCACTCAGCTGAGATTAAAATGTTGAGATGGATGTGTGGTGTTACAAGAAGGGATAACGTGAGAAATGAGAACATAAGTGAATCTTTGAAAGTTGCACCCATGACTGAAAAATTGAGAGGAAAGATATTAAGGTGGTATGGGCATGCAATGAGGAGGGATGAAAGTCACGTGAAAAAAGAATGTTAAACTACAAGATTGATGGGTACAAATGTAAAGGTGAACCAAAAAAGAGATGGATGGATTGTGTGAACGATGATACGATGATTTGTGGTGTGACAGAGGATGTATGTTAGAATAGAGGAGTGTGGAAAGAACAGACATATTGTGCCAACCCCAAATAATTGGGAGAAGGTGAAAGATAAGAGAGAGAAACCTGTAACATTTTTTACAGAAACGAGAAAGAGATTTGGAACGAAAATGCATACCTACAATGGTGACCAGTAATGGTTGGGGAAAACCGAAAATAATGATCGAGAAAAAATACAAGCCAATACAACAAAGAAAAGAAGCGAATTCGGATCCTCAATTAATGAGTGATTTAAAATGAAAAAAAAAGTGTTATAAACAATAAGACGTTTATTGGAATCAGAATAACGTATAGCAGCAACTATTTATTATTAAACATAGCGTTTCTGTTTTATCTATTGTATGCTTAAGTTTTAACTTTATTGTGAACATAAATAGAGCTATATTGCAGGGTTGCTTCGAAGGTTTTTCTGAATAAGTCACTTTAGCACAAAGAGGTCTGGGAAGTGGGAACCTATGACGTAGGCACAACTAGGATCCAGCTTGAACTGCTGTCAAAATCTGAGTCATCACTACAAACGGTTGCAATCTGCAAGCAGTCGACTCACCGCAATTTTTTAACATCCTGCATACAGTCTACCACATTTTGTCACTCTTTTGTCGTCATACTCACCATAGAGGCCAATTATTCCATGACGTAATATTTTCCTAACCACGTAAACAATTTAATGACATAATTAACTTTTCCTTGAACAAAAAGTATTGCGGTTAATAATGGCGTCAATTGTTCTATTACGTTTCTATGATTCTTGAATATTTACGTTATGATTTAATGCAATAATCACCTTAAACCAAAAAAAATAAAGAAGGAAATGCTTTGTCGATTTTGACTCTATATTTTGCATAAAATATATAAAAGTCCTAAATTTAACTCAGTATTATTAATCGGTAATGTAGCGCATATTCGTTTTTATTTTAAACTATATCTTTGTCGTATTATTTTAAAAATAATTTGGGTAAGTGCAGTGTTCTGTCACTTGGCTTCGCAATCGCAAAAATCATATCATCGATAGGCTCGAATCTCGCATACATCTTTTATTATTGAAAATATGTTAAGCTCTACAAATTATTTTTTGAGAGACTTTCCATTCTTGCAATAAAAGGCATTCGTGGCCATGTTCCAGTCCCATCTTCTAGGCCGGCAGCATACTCGTAGCACCTTTGGCCTTGCAAGTGTCCATAGGCTTCGGTAACCAATATCTATAGTATAGGTCAGCTACCTTCATTGAAGTCATTCAGTTCATTGAAGTATAGCAAAAAATAAAAAAATACGACGTTGGAAACTAAAATATCGCCACCAATTGACTTAAACAAAAAAGTCGTTAACGAACATCATTTTATATCGATAGACAGATCCTAGAGTATATTTAGAAGTATTTTATACACTCCTAAATATGCTGGAAAAAACCTCATCATAATCATCCTAACTTTGAATCTTAAGTTTTTTGCGCGGTCTTTGATGACTCTTATTCATAGTCCACAGGGTACTCAATCTCGCATTTCTTAACCTTCTTGGACCTGTCCTTTTTTCCTAAACCTACAGAATTGGCATGGATGCATGTAGATTTATTTATACATAAATAAACTGAGATTAGAAAGACTACCTAACCAGTGCAGGCTTCCCGGTTATGATTCAAATTCAAGTTATTGATATGAGACGCTAAATAATAAACATTCTTTTCTTCACCATCAGCCCGTGATAATTGTAGAAATATGAACATTAGGTCAGAAAACTGCCTAAGCGGTGGATGTGTCCTGACCAGGACTCGAAGCCACTTTATTCAAAAAGCTAGTTTAAGACGCGAATATATTAGTCAGCTGCCACAAATTTACTGGCTTGATTCCTTTAATTTTGAGATTTAGTATTAATTAAGTGACAGGGAACTATCAACGCCCTACAAATTCAATACAGAATGCCATTGGGGCTCCCGCGGTCCTGTGACGCGTCTGAGATGTTTGTGATGGGCCATCACAGATAGGTTGCTGGTGCTGCAGCGCCTGCGTGGAAGCACCAACATTCTTCTGAAGCCTACTGCGGCAAGGTTTGACTGCCTCTTCCAACATTGGGAAGGGATAGTCATTGGCTTAAAATAATATGTTATTAAAATTTGTAGTATATATAATTAATTATCTACTAATAATACTAACTTTAATCTGTAAGAAACTTGAAATAACACATTAACTACATATGGACTCTGGTCTGAAATATTTTTATTATTAAATTTAAGTAAACTAAATGGAACATTTTTTTATTGAAACGAGCAATATTTCCGAGTAGTTTAATTATAGGGAGTTAGTATGTTTAGGAAAGCTGCTATTGGTCATAGACAAAGTTATAAATTCTATATACTAGTCTAATTGTCCACAAAGGCAAGCAAGGGAACGAAGTCCCTACAGTCTCTTCTGATGTATTAAGTTTTCGTATAGCTCAGCCTTAATTGTAGGGCTTCGACTTGGGCTTCTTCTTGGGACAACTCGAAATGCAACATTTGACTACCTAGTTTACATTTCTCATAATAACTCATCACAGTTACTCAAAAACTATCAATATCCTACAACTGTTTTCATTTTAGAGTAATTTTAAACATTTAAAAAAATCTGAACAGTACAAAATCCCTTTTCAGTTACCGCCAAAAGTCCTTATAAATTCCAAGATCCACTATTAGTCTATATCAATAAAGAAAAGCGTAGATAATAAACGACTAGGCTTAGACGCGATACTTAATCTTAATTTTGCACATTCATCAAACCGTAGAAAGCCAATTAGTTGTTCAATTATCAAAACAATTTCCACTGTTGATACTTGTAAGCCGAGGACAACATCGTCGTAAATTATACCGGTTCTTGATGATACGTGAGAACCTCTTTAATGATCTTTGCAATCGAATATAATAAATCTTTGTTTTGAAGTATGAATGTATCTAATGGTGTATCTATATACAGATATATCCACGTGGCTTCTTTTGCATAAATTCGTTGATGTTATACGAGTATCTTAGGAATCGATAAGTATTTGATGTTTATCATCACTTTTTAATCGGAGAAAGAACTAACAAAAATTACAAATATTCAACACACAATACTTATAACAACTACTGTCACTGATATATAGATTATATATACGTATATTTTTTTAAACTAAGTTCAAATCCCATACAAACGAAGTAACTGGCAAAGTAGATCAAAAGATTCATACAAAAATTTATAAAATATCATCATATACTGACTCATCAGTTAAAAAAATTACAATTTAACATATTGTACCTATGTTGTTAATTTAGTATTCTTCTGACATTGAAATTAACACGCAACAGTTTTAACATGGCAATAACAATATCCTTTAAGCATTTGTCGTTGTCGCAAAAAACGCTTTATCTAATTTCAAAAATATTCATGGTGTCGTTTTGTGTCGTGCTATTTTAAAGACAAGGCTGAGAATATTTTGAAATAATGGTATGTAGTATTTTATGAAGGTCAAATAAAAGGTTCTATATTATTAAGAATCTCTCGTAACTGAAGCAATGATATAATTACCAGTCTATTAATTAAGTGTCATGTAATAGATAATTAGAATAATGTAGACTTTATTTTGGGAGCAATAATTTCAAAGATACCATATGAGTGGTATGTACTTTGTTAATAATATGATGATAATTAATTAATCTCATGGTGTAAAGAATATTAACATCTTTTAAATATTTGACTTACACACTTATAAACAGCCCTACTTTGACCACTAAAAATGTAACAAAAAAATCTTACACATAAATTAAATTAATGCCCCCAAGATAAAACAGCAGCTAACCTAACAGGATTAAGCTTATCTCATAAAAAAACATATGTCATACCAACCATATTAGAATTTAATTTTAAATACCTAACCGACATGATTGTATAGCTACCTACATATGCATACACAACATTAAGCAAAATGTATGCTAAATGCGTTTACAAATAGTATAGAAGGGAATAAAGCAGTATCTTAAAATATTGATTAAAATTCGCTTTAAAATAATGTTAAAAACATTAAAAGAAGTTGTGATTCTCAAAACTTTATTACTCCTCAACCTGTCAGTAGAGTTTTAGAGCCGATTTTTCAATCGCCAGATAAAAGTTATTCATAGATGAAGTAGAAAAGGGGAAATATAAAAATAGCTATTGCATAAATTAAAACCGTTGAATTATTTCAATTTTGAATTTAATTAGGTTCTAATTGACTCCACTGATAACTTTTATTTGATGATTGAAAAATCGGCCCTTAGTCATAAACAATGTCCAAATAAACAAATACCTTATGAGTAGGCGGTGGAGGTTCAGGGACATCGGAATCCCATTCAGAGCTCAAGTCATCACTTGAAGCTTCTGTGTAATCTCCATCCCAAGGCACATCCAGTAACGATATCTTCATTTGATCATAACCGGGAGACATTGTCTGTGGTCCATAACCAGGCGGTAATGGACTTGATGCTCTGCAATCCTCACAATTACAAGGCTTAAGACCAAAAGAATCTTTGGTGGGAGAATCATCTTTTACATCGGACCTAGAATTTCTTCTCGCATCCCTTTTCCGAGCTGTTCTTGGAGAAAGTCTGTTATTACACTGCGGAGGGATGTAATATCTAGTCGGTTCAGATAACCTTCTGCCGTTATCGGGTGTTTCAATTTTTACAGGAGTTAAAAGAGATATCTTTTTGGTCCGTTGCTGCCGCTCTTCGGATGGTCTTTCCTCAGAGTCCATAGTGTAGCGTATTATGGGTATTGTAAATTGGAACTGTTCTGTACACTCCGGCATTCTTACTCACTACACTTCACATCCCTTGAAGGGTCAACGACATCATATGCACTAATTACCACTTTTTCAGTATTTTTGGGAGCTAGCACGTGTTGTGTGTTCGCGAGCTTTACTCGCACTGTGCGCGCGCGGCAGGTTTTATCCGATGCGCGAGCGCAACTGAACATACCATTCCAAGTCTGACCATGTCAAACTTGTACATATCTCTGTTGATACATAACATCGCAAAACACGAGTGATAGCCCGGTAACTGTTTTATTTAGAAATCGGTTAAGCTTTCATACGTGGTTCGAATACAAATTCAGTCGGCGCTATAAGAAATGCAATTTTTGTAATATTATATATACTTCATGACGTCAATGCAGTCTTGGCAGATTTTACCGTTTCCTTTTCTGTATACATGAAAATTTACGTAGAAGCGCCGCAAATTACCGGATAATCGTCGATTTTCCAGAAACTCAGATCAGATGTATTAAAACCAAATAATAGTTTATATTGAAGAACTATGTTACAATACCTTACATATCAAATCTTATTTTTAACTGACTTCAAAAAATTAGGTTTTCAATTCGTCGCGCAAATATTTTTTTTTACTTTTATGTATGTTTTTGTTTCTGAACCGATATTGATCATTCTTTGCGTTGGAATCAGTACACCTTCAAGATAGCTTCCTATAAATTTCATTGTAATTGGATACCATATACGTAACTTAAAAGTGAAAAATAAAAGATTTCTATCAAAAAAGAAACCGACTTCAAAAGTAATTAATTATCATGAAATAAATATTTTTACAACATCAAAAATCTTGTGGAAAATTTGGTATTGTAGAAAATATACCTTTTATATTAAAACTTACTGTCTCACTAAAATGACGAGAGTTCGTATCTTAACGGGGGAACATGCAACAGTTAGGCAGGTTACTATTATTACACATTGATGAAGAACACAAACATCATGAGGAAGCCCATCTAGAGTACCGATGTGTAAAAAATATAGAGGCCCAAACCCTAACATTTATAGACATATGAGCTGTAATTATAGTAGGTACAATAGGCATATGCTTACTATGCTTCAGAGTCCAGAGATACAAGAATAAAACTCGATATATAATCATAAAGATTTTCAATTGATTATAACGCCGCAACAAAGTGATTCGATTGCTCTATACTCTCATTTAATCGATCATGTCTCAAATGAATGGTCACACAATAAAATGAGTACATCGATCAATTACAAAATCACAATTCTTATATCACCAAAATTAATTGAACGACTTTAATGTTTACACGTCAATTCAATTTAACTGAAACGACCTTCGAAGCGAAAACAATACGTAATAAAAAAATATATTGTGATATAAAAAAATTTCATCTATGGTAATAACAAAACTTTAAGAAGTGCATAAATTCTTTATACGTTCTTGATAGATGAATTTAATATTTATTATGCAGAGTTTAACTATGTATGTATTTAATTTTTATTTATATAAAACAACTTGTGATTTACCTTTATAGGTAAATCAGAACTTTTTACCAACCTTTTTTCGCAAGGGAGATCCGCTTGAGAACTGCCTACCGCAGGAAATGTAGGATTCGTCGCTTTGGATTGGTAATAGTATTACTGCCCATGCAAGTCGGGGGTACCCACTAAACCCGCCAATGTTTCTTCCTTCGTCTTATGCTAGGGCCACGGAAATACGGCATGACCAACAACAACAGTGACTCTATGGCCTCATTCACTGCCGTGGTGAGTCAAGTCTCCGGCGTTTCTCCTTTCGTTTGCGCGGAGCGTATGTCTGCTTCCTACGGGAAGTGAGATAAGCGTGCGCGGAACACCGGCGTACCATCATTTCGAACGGCATTAATGGAAGGTACGATTCCTCTCCGGATGTCAAAAATCGGTCTCCATCATCGGCGCATTCTACTTTGGCCGAAACAAAGCAAGTGATCCGCTGCCGCTCCCACCATGCTTCCTCCGTGGCAAGCATAACCCGCTCGCAAAACAATAAGTGCTATACTACAACTTCCACAACCTCACTGTGAGCTGGTTACATAAACGTATAGAGTAAACTTTAAATAACTATTATTATATAATAGTACTTAAGAACAATATTAAACCTAGCTGGGGCCAAATTCTGCTATTTCAATATCTTGACGTTGCGAAGATATTCAAAGTACGATTCCATTGCTATAGTGACAAAAATCGTATTATACTAAATTCACAATATTTTCTCGATATCGTCGCTGCGGAATAATAGTAGAAATAAATTGATATTACCAAATGCAGAATTGGCGTTAACCGAAATGAATATTGAAAAGTTACCAATAAACCTTTATTTCGCGAGTTTTCACTTATAAATATATATAAAGATATAGTGCCGTGTCACAGGCACGCCATTGTAGTTAACTGAATACCGAAATCGGGCTAACCTACGATTGAGACTATAGAGTCCGCCGATTTTGACGAAATAATAATAGCAGAATTGGGCCCCTGGGCTAAACATGTTTATGTCTTTTTAACCCTGCAAGACATCTAAACAAATCATACTTTTAAGATAAAAACAAATTTAAAAAAAAATTCCTGTCTTAATTCCTGAACTTGTCATTAAAATGCGTTGAGCAGTTTCGAAGTATTTTTGAGACAAACTTCAGACCAACAGTTCATAAAAAATAATCATAAAAAAATCACAGAGAAATACCTCAGTTTTATATATGTAAAAAAAGAACAAGCATATTAATTATATTGGAAGTTTTAGTAATTAACGCTATTGTAAAGGAATATTCATATCCATTCGCAAAAAATAGAACACTTAAAATGTATATATACATATCTATGTATATAACTTAGGTACAACCGAGTTTACGAACAATTTAACAAGAAGTATTCAAAGGAATTTAGTTATCTACCTCATTAAAATACAAGTTGTTTCTACACATTCAACATACGTGTTTTGAAACTATAAATTATTACCAAAAAAAATACACCGAAACATACGTGCCATCGAAAAAATTAATAGCCAAATTCTTTGGTGACTAACTCAAGTACTTATTTATATAGACACGAATAAAAACTACGTTATTCATTGAAGGGAACTTAGTTATAAATTGTTGCCAGTAGGTGGCGTGATATTCACTTCCAAAGTGAAAATTTCGATAAAAAACCCATGGTGGTAGAACTTGAAAAGCACTTTCATTTGAAATCTTACAATGAAGAATGATTTAAAATAAATTCATTTAGTAGTTTTTGAAATATAAATTCAATTTTCGACGAAAGTTTTTGATATATAAGTTATTTTTATAGGATTCTGTAGCAGTGGATATTTATTGCCTCTATGTAACCCTTCAATGTACATTGTGCAACGTGAACCGATTTTTACTTGTAGGTATCGAATACTTAATGCTATAATTTACGTTTAAAATGAATTGATAACCTCTTGGCAATATCAAGTATAATAATATAGAAGCAGATGCACAAAATGCACACATTATCGCTCGTTAAAAATGCAAACTGCTTATCGAACAAAATATTGCACCGATTACTTTTTTATTGCAGTTCAGCAGACAGGCAGACGGCTCACTTGATGGAAAGCGGTTACCAACGCCTATGGAGATTTGCAACACCAAAGGTGCTACAAATGCGTTGCTGCTCTCTTAAGGGATACTGGAACCTAGTCACTAATGCCGAAACATAACTCAAGGTTGTTATGGCGACATACTTTAAAACAGGGGTGGTAGCCATCCAATTGGGCAAATGCCCTACCACCTGGCTGTGGGTTGTTTTGTCGCCTCTTACGACAGGTCACCCGGCCATAGAAAATTGTATTCTTTCTACGTTCCTTCACGGATAAATATAATGATAACGTTTTAAAAGTATAAACCACACGTAGTCTACAAAATTAATAAATCTATTCATATGCAGTCTTTGATGTTTAGTCTACGTTGGCCCATATAGTCTAGGGTTCGACTAACTTAACATTATTTAATCGCGTCTGGGTGTCTGCGATCGAATCCAGATTTGTCTAAGAACTAAGGGTTATGCTTATTACTTACCTTACGAATATACACATTTATACAGTCCACGTGCCCGCCGATTTAAAATTACGTATTTATTTTTATTATTAACTTTTAGTTTATATACTCATTATCAGGGTTTTTCAAAGTAGAGTTTGGTTTTATAGCTGAAGTACAGCAGAGAGGCCGACGACTCCCTTGATGGCCGGTGGATATTGTCGCCTACATACATTAGTTGCTACCGGGCTCGAAGAATTTTTAAGACCCTTTTTTTACGTCGATTAATTGGCGTATTCTGAGGGTACGGCTGTTAGGCTACGCCAGTTAACTGTATGGGGTTCGCGATAAAATTTATGCCATGGCGTCTGCTTGTCTGATTGATGACTATGATACTATATAGACTACATGCAAAATTGCTTCTGGAAACAGGACATCTATTACTCTTTGTAAATGTATTTCTTTCAAAGGGTTCCGTCTTAGACAATTAACACAAAGACGGACTCTCGGACTCTCAAAATGAAGCCGGCTAAAGGATACTAATTTTGAATGCAGGACATGGCCTGTTCTAAACAATACGCTGACATTGAAGTCTAATAAGAAATCTCTGGAGTAAGCAGTGGCTAAATTTCCTGTATGTAACTATATATAAGTTTTATGAAGAGTACGTTATTTCATTAAAAATAAATGCATTTTCATTATTTTTTATTGCATGAGTTCAGCAGACTGGCAGACAGCCCACCTGATGGAAAGCGGTTACTATCGCCTATGGATATTTGCAACGCCAAAGGTGCTACAAATGCGCTGCTGCTCTCTTAAGAGAAACTGGAACCTGGCCACTATTGCCGGAACACAACTGAAGGTTGTTATGGTGACATACTCTAAACCAGGGATGGTGACCATCCCGACGTGCAAATACCCTACTACCTTGGATGTGGGTTCTTTTGTCGCCTCTTACAACAGGCCGCCCGGTTGCAGGAAATTCTATTATTCCTCCGTTCCTGCACGGATGGACATTTGTAAGACTATGTATAATTCCGTAGCCAAATAATGAAAACAGGGGATGTTAGTCACCTTTGTACATCGAGTGTCGAGTACTTTCCCATTTTTTAATAAAATACCTTCATATATAGTCAGTTTGGGGAAGTGTATAAAGAGTTCGCCAGTGTGTTTAAAATCTAATAAGGGACGTAAAGCTATAAGTTTGAGAATCCCTGTTCTCCATCTCCGTAGAAGAAGTAAATATAAAACTGTTTTATTTATATTACACCATTTATAACAACAGATATTTATTTGACCTTACACTATCAGGCCGAAACAAATTTATGAAACACAATAAAATAGCTCTTTGACATTCATAATTACTGTATTAAAATTTAAAACCGGTCTTATGACGCCATCGCTATTATTAATGTATTAATAACAGAAACATCGAAGATCCATCAGTGAGTTTATTAAGGCCAAGTCATTCAACCGTAAAAGATTATTTAGCATTTAACATACAATAGATCTAGGACAATGTGTCATACCATGACATCTTCAGTTTCTCTCGGTATAAACTCAAATGCTAGTTTTGTAAAGTTACGGAATAAAAATAAACCCCGTTTGAAGAAAATGCATTTCAAAAAGGACCGTCTACGTTTTGTACCACTGTGGTTGTTTATATGCTTGTATCGATGATTTATCTAGGAAAGAAAGTAAATATTAACTAGTATAATTATGCCAACGAAACTTCATTAGCGTCGCCAAAACGGCGACGTGTTAGTTATGCATTGCAACGGTATCACCTAAAGAACGCTACCACACGCCATGTTTTTCGCTATATTCATCTATCCCACGGAAACGACGATATTTATCGGGATAAAAAGTGTCCTAAGTGTCTGTCCGGGATATAAGCTACCTTTTTGTCGAATATCATTTAAATCCGTTCAGTAGTTTACACATGATGCCTGAGAAAAAAAAATCAAAAATTTGTATTTTTAGAATCTGTTTGTCAGAATTAGCCGGACTTTTTTCTCATTTTTAAATTAATTCAAATTCCACTCCTTTGCAGATTTATTATGGTTAACCTCTGAATAATGTGAGTGAAAATGTTGGCAGAATTAATAATCTCAATGACTAACGTTGCATTGAATGCAAAAAAATATATATTGTGCAGAACCAAAGAACAATAGCAACGAGCATTCATTATTGTCTTGAGTGCAGGACTCTTAACTGGTTGACATTTGCGGCTTATGAAAAAAACATGCCAGGAAATACAACGACCTCATAATATTCATAAATTAATCGACAGATTTTTGATGAAAACAATAAATAAATAATAATCGGTAGACAAACACACATACTGTATATCCTCAAATTAAGAAACTCATGATTGTGTTATGAGTGATATCCAACGGACTACTCTGGGTAAAATTTAAATAACGTAGAAAATTCATTTCCAAAATTTATGATGCCAAGAATCGAATCCGGAGCGTACGTCGGCAAAGGCTTAGCCCGCTCAACCACAGAGTCCGTCAAAAAATATTTGATCCATTTCTGAATTGACATGAGATTTGTTTCAACGCTATTTTAAGCCGTGTCACTATCTATAACGAGAAGAAGACGAATACTAGGAATGATATTAGCTCAGTAAAATGATAACTCAGAAAACAGTGGAACTAACCATGAAAGACACATATTAAAGTAGGATTATCATTTGTATTTCGAAAGAAAAAATGTATTGCCTATAAGCCTGCATTGGCAGCATGCTTTTATAATTTAAAGTCATAAAAAGGGAAAGATTCTTAACCATTTTTTATTACAATACATACACACATATAAAACATTGAATACCATAATCCCGTAAAATGATTTTTGAATATTATAGTACAAAGCCAGGACCCCAATTATGCTATTACAATATCATCAGAATGGTCGACTACTACTGGCATCATAATGGTTGTTTTTCATACATAAAAAAAACTTCGTTTATAAAAACCGGCTTCAAATACTAAAAAGTATAAAATAACTTAATAACCATTTTTGACTAAGAATTTATTTAGTTTATTAAGAGACAAAATAATATAAATTTTTCTACATCTTGAAGTCGGTTCCGAAGAAACCATAAAAATTACAATATTTTGCAACATTTTGTTGTTATAACAGTGTATATGTTGGTTTTATTAAACGAAGTTTTTTTATTTGTTGCTTTTTAGTGTCTAGCTATGCCTACCATATGAAAGGTGCCGCGCGCATTAAAAAATATAGGTGCCAAGAAACGGGAACGGAAAATTTTCATAAAAAAATGTTCATAAAATGAAAACTACTGGGCCAAACTTCATCCGTGCAGGAAGGGAGAAAGAATACAATTTCCTGCGGTCGGGCGGCCTGTCGTAAAAGGCGACAAAACAACCCACAGCCAGGTGGTAGAGTATTTGCCCGACTGGATGGCTATCAGCCCTGGTCTAGACTATGCCGCCATAACAACCTTGAGTTGTGTTCCGGCATCAATGACCAGATTCCAGTCTCCCTTAAGAGAGCAGCAGCGCAGTTGTAGCACCTTTGATGTTGCAAATATCCATAAGCGGGCCGTATCCATCCACGGTCAAATGGGCCGTCTGGCTGTCTGTTGAACATATGCAATAAAAAGAAATAAAAAAAACTATGCTACATTTTTAGGTGACCAAATGGCAGCTATTCCGCATCAAACTAAAGAAGAATCACGTAAATCGGTTCATAAATCTCAGCATAATCGGTGTACATACATTTAAAAAAATACCAATCAAGTTGAGAACCTGCTCCTTTTTGAAGTCGGTTAAAAAGCAACTATTATGACGCTACTAGTCGACTATTCTGACGATATTGTAATATGCTGTTCTATTTGCTATCCGATGTTTTGAACAAAAAAACCGACCACACAGAAATTTATACGAATTACAAGTGTCATCAATACAAGCAAGTATTGCATAAAAGAAGACCTAAAAAGTGTATTCGAGGTATGTCAGTACCAAAGCCAACAGGTGGCAAATAGTATTCTAAAATTGCCGTATCTGTACATTGATGGTATTTAAAAAAAACTGAAATACACTATAAGCAAAGGAGAACACGATGCAATTTTTTTTGGATTTCTTGTCTGTTTGTTGGGGATTTACGTAAATACTACTGGGCCGATTCGATGCGATATACGCTAGTTGACAGCAAATTTCTAGACTTAAAATCTGCGTTACTTTTTATCCTGAGAATTCTACGGGAATTTTTCTGGGAATGATTTAAAATGGCAAAATGACCAGATGAAAATAAATCGAATTCCAATGTGGTTTTTTCACTGATCGACAGTAAATTTTATGTAATAAAATGTGTGTTTTTTCATCCCGGAAATCCCGCGGGAATTTTCCCAGGAACGGTTTGCAGTTTTCACTAAAACGATAGCTTACATTCTTTTTTAAATGCTGCGGTACTTTGTGTCCCGGGACCCCGCGGAAATTTCAAGTCAAGCATGGACGACGTCACGGTTATATCCTAGTTAAGTCATAAATATGCTTAATCTAAAACATTTTCACTGTTTTCATTTATAACTCATTATGCTAATAGCGAAATTGATGATATGTCGCCTTAAATATTATTTCTATTTAAAAAAATATTTTTAACGCAACACGTCTATAAAAACCGTAACTAAAAATCGATAACATATATCTAAATTACAAGTTAAATTTAAAACTTTTTTTATGTATTAAAATGCCGTTTAAGTATTAAGCAAACGCGTATTTACTATAGCTTACCTATAATATTATATCAGTCAATAAACGCCCCCCTACTGGGGTCAGGCCTACCCATTTTATGGGAAGAAATAGTATACCCACCACACTTGTTTGGAGCTGATTCATCATCATCATCATCCGAGCGTTAAATCCCGGTTGCGTTCGGAGCCTTCGCTCCGACGCCCAGGGTCCGCGTTCCTACTTTTTCTACTCCACTTCGCGCGGTCTTCTGCATCCCCCGTTTTGAGACCATTGGTACGCATGTCATCTTTCACAACGCCAAGCCAACATTTCTTGGACCTTTCCCTTCGACCGGGACCTGGCGGAGACGTCATGGCTAGACATTTATTCCCCACATAGTTAGCCGGTCTCCGTAAAACGTGGCCGTACCAGCGTAAGCGACACTCTTGCAGTTTGTCTGCTATATCACGGACATGAAGACTGCCACGGATGCTGGAGTTCCTGACCCGGTCTTTCCGGGTCACTCCACACATCCATCGCAGCATATTCATCTCCGTGACACGCAGTTCTTGCTTGTGTCGCTCAAGTACAGGCCACGATTCACTACCATACAAAAGGACAGGTCTAATGATAGACTTATAGACCTGTCCTTTTAATTTAACCGGCATTTTGGGGTCACAAATGACACCTGTCACCTCACGCCACTTAGCCCAAGCTGCTGTGATACGGGCCTTGACGTCGTGGTCGATATCCCCGGATGCACTAAGTACAGATCCCAAGTACTTAAACTGATCCGTACGCTCGACTGTATCTTCGCCTATGCGTACGGATGTGGGATCTGTAGTATTGCAGGCCAAGTACTCAGTCTTCACCACATTTAGCTTCAGACCACCGTTCTCTAGCGACTCCTTCCACGCATTTACACGTCGCACTAGGCGCCCCCTGTCCGAATCTGCCAGCGCGATATCTTCAGTATACATGAGCAACCATGGAGGTTGCTCATGAGCATCTCTGATGCTGTAAGACACTTCGTCTAATATCACGTTGAGCAGAAACGGGTTAAGGACAGATCCCTGGTGCACTCGTACGGTTATGGGGAAGGGTGTGGTGTCGCCAACAGCGATCCGAACTATGGAATCGGAATCACGGTACATGTCCCGAATAATGACAATATAGGTTTCTGGTACCCCTTTAGACCTCAATGCCCACCAGATCATCACGCGAGGAACACAGTCGAAGGCCTTCTGCAGATCCAAAAACAGGAAATGCAGAGGCGTATTCTTCGTCCTGTATTTCTCCATGATGATTCTTAGGACAAAAACAGGGTCCATGGTACCATGCCCGGGGCGAAACCCATATTGACATCCCGAGACAGTGCACTCCTGTCGGATCCGAGAGTCGATTACGCGCTCAAAGAGCTTCATGGTGTGGGATATTACCTTTATTCCGCGGTAGTTTCCGCACTCCTGCACCGATCCCTTACCTTTGAAGACTGGGGTGATAACACTCAGTTTCCATTGGCTCGGGATGTTTCCGGTGAGGAGTATGCGGTTAAAAAGGTTTGTTAAAATGCCCACACCACGAGGACCCATCGCCTTCCAGGCTTCGATGGGGACTCCATCGGCTCCGACAGCTTTCCAATTCCTCATGCGGCAAAGAGCCCTATGGACGTCTTCAGGCGTTATCGGTGGCATTAGACCTTGATTCGGAGGGAGGTTCGGTGGCTGTACCTCTTTGTGCTGCTTATTCAGCAGCTCGTGGAAGTACGAGCGCCATCTCTCCTTCACCGTGAGGTCCTCGCATAACAGGTTGCCGCCAAGATCTTTAACACAGCGGCACTTGGAAATGTCCTGTGCCGCTTTGATCACTGTGCCTGGAACGCGCCAACTTATAAATGAGCTTTTGCCCCTCAGACGATTCCAACTTATCGTACAACGATCTAAAGTGGTCTCGTGTGGCTCTGGCTACAGCTCTTTTAGTGGCACGTTTTGCGGCCCTGTATGCGTCGCGATCTTCAGGAGATCTGGATGCTTGCCACTTTTTGAAGAGAGTTTTCTTCACCCTAACCTCCCTCTGGACTGTGTCGTTCCACCACCAAGTCTCCTTATCACACTTGCGTCCACCCTTAGACACACCCAGCACTGTCTTTGCCGCTTTAGTAATGGCTGCCTGGATCTTGTCCCAGTGGCTCTCGACTAATTCGCTATCAGCTCCGACACACATCTCGACGGATACTGAAGCGAACTCCTGGGATTTGCCTTCATCCAGCAGCCACCATCTAATTTGGCGTCGACAGTGCTCAACGGGTTTGTCTTTGGGTTTTACGCAGAGGTCCATGACAAGGAGACGGTGTTGTGCCGTGAGACTCTCTCCGGGTATGACCATGCAGTTGGCTACTTGGCCGATGTGGTGTCTCCTGGTGAGTAGGTAGTCGATCTGGGTAGCATGTCTCCCGCTCTTGTAGGTGATTAAGTGTTCGGATTTCTTTTTGAAATGCGTGTTCACGATGACAAGATCGGCAGCCGCACACATTCGGAGGATGCCCTCCCCTTCTGCGTTGCGGCTTCCGTGTCCGAAGCTACCGTGAACACGCTCAAATTCCTCCCACTTCTCACCTACATGACCGTTCAGATCATTACCGAGAACAACCCCCTGTGATAACGGGATGCCACGCAGTACATCACCGATTTGATCCCAAAACCTCATTCTGTTAGTGTCGCTACAACCAGCCTGTGGCGCGTAGGCACTTATCAAATGGGTCACAACCCCTTCGATAACAACCGCCACGACCATAAGCCGGTCGCTGAAGCGTTTCACCTCCATAATGTTGTTTTGGAACTCCTCGGAGAGCACTACAGCAACCCCGTTTTCCCCACCAGGAGCACCCGTGTAAATCAACTTGTAGCCATTCCCAATGAACCGGGACCTGCAGCCTTTCCACCGAGTCTCCTGCAAGAACGCCACAGCCACCCTCCGCCTGGAGAGTACTTCGGCCAACTCCCTTGCACGTCCGGTCAGCGTACCAATATTCCACGTCGCGAAGCGGAGTTTCCTGTTCTGAGTATGGACTCGCGTCGTTAGCCGTGCCCGCCCTTGACACGGTAGCCCTTGCCCACTTGTCGCAGGTGTAGGGCGATGTGCCTGCGTGTCGTTTTGCGGCGACGCCCTAGCCATACCCAGCGTTCTTATAAATCTGTCCATAAACGATACGGCGAATTGTGGTTTTAAATGTAGCGGCTGCCGCCCGACCTACACAACCCGTATATGGGAACCAGGAAGGGATAGTAGTATGTGGGAAGGAGTAAAGATGAAGGATACTAGGATGAGGAGAAGGGGGGGACACCACTGTCACGGAGCAAAGGGAAAGTAACAGTGGCCGCGTAGAGGACCTCCGGCTTGCGTACCCGTGTGCACTATAAAATGCCGGACAGGCATTTTACAGGAGGCACCCCCTGAGGAATGTTTGGAGCTGATTAGCGGGTCTTAAACTTTTAATTCGAAAAACTGAGAAAGGAATACACTAGTAAAACTTAAATAACAAATTATGTACTTATTTAATTTTTTTGAATTTGAACAACATAAATAACTATTAGAATTATTATTATTTTTTCATTTTAAATCTATGCTAATATTATAAAGAGGTAAAGTTTGTGAGTTTGGATGTTCGGGTTAATCTCCGGTACTACTGGTCCGACTTTGAAAATTTTCTCACCAGTAGAAAGCTACATTATTCACAAGTGAGATAGGCTATATTTGATTGTTGATTGTGAGTAATAAATCAAAAAAGTATAAATGTTTTACGCCCAGCGAGGTGGACACGGGAACGCTTGTCAAATATGTTACAGCAATAACGTTCCACGCAAGCATTGCCCACATCCTCATACGAGGCACTGCGAGTGCTTTCTGCGTTTGTAAATTAATTAAAGGTTACAAAGCTTAATTAAACTTTGTTATCCGTGGCCGCGTACGTGAGTGCGTGTGTGCGTGGGTGCATGTGTAGTTTGTAATGACGCCCAGCGATGTGGGCACGGGTCAGCTAGTAAATTACAAATTCAAAATATTACATACCAAAAAAGATGTGATTATCAAAGTCGACACGTTTTTTTTAATACTACTGAAATAAAAAAGTACAGTTAGTGCAAACATTTTACTGCGTCATAAATCTGGTTATATCCGTCATCTTTACTATTGGTCAGCTTGTTGATATGACAGTGCGGTTTCTAGGACAATTTTGTTTATTTCTTGTTACTTTTGCTGTTTTTGTTAAGTTTTTCTTGTGTTACGTGTTTTTAGTTATTTCTTTATTGTTTTCCATTTTTTATATAACAAATAAATGAATTAGTAGGCACGCTACATTTAATTAAATATAAATAAAGTTTGAGAAACGCTGTTTTCTTTGTTTACAGTTTGTCTCATGCTACGATGAATATGGTTTAGTTAAAATTTGACATAAACTACGGACTTTCTAGTGACAAGTCATGTTAATATTCGAAAAATGCCAAAGCCACGAGCGTCTTACAACCATTGGTTGAAAGGCGGAGAACCGAAAGGAAACGACCGGCATTCAAGATTATGTTTACACGTATCACGTTGATTGCTTCCTCTTTTAAAGGTAGAAGAAAACCGTCCAATAACTTAAGGTAATATAATGCAATATTAAGAAATAAAATTAGTCGACAGAGCTTAATATTAATCAAAAGTAAAAAGTGTATAATATCACGACAACCCTGAAAATACAAGTTGTGTATGAACAAAGTCAGCTTTTCCATCAACATCATACGACTGGAACTACTGTAATATTTATTAATACTGTGACCGGTAAATAAGCGAGTAAAATTGAGAGAATGTCCTAGCGTTCTACAAGTTATAGTATTTATAAAAATGTTATATAAAGTATAATAACATAAATGTATTATTACGCAGATGTATTATTTTATTTTATTAATTACAATGTTAGAGCATTATAATTAATAAAATAAAATAAAACATTTCATAGTAGTATTTTCTGAAGATTTCTAGTAATTTATTTGATTTTTATACACATTTAAAATATTTCGTGTTGCCAACAAAAGTATAAGGTAACAAATTAAACAAGTTGGCCAAATATATGAATAGCTTCCTAACTTTGAGGTTAGTAGCAAATATCATTCTAAAAAACTGTATGTTAATAAGAAGTCTAAAGAAATTCATAGCTTTTATAATCATTATCAACATACAAAAAATTATTAAAATTATCACTTTAGTAAATGATGAGTAAATATAGACATCTGTTGTAACATTTATATAAGAATCATGTGCTACGCCACGTGAGAGAACATCTCTTTTGTTTTCGAATTTATTTTTATACAAGAGAAACAATTAAAGTGTGATTATTGTGATGCAGTTATATAAGTAAGCAACTATTTAGTATAATAAAAATATGACACGAATTTCAGACTTCGTCTCGACTTTTCCTCACTGCCTTTTATATGAATACATTTTGATGATATTTTGTACATAGATAATTTAAAACTCGCTAATGATACGTTCAATATAAGATAATTACAAATATGTGAAAGTGCTAAACAAATAAAGAATCGAAATTATGAGAGCGAGTGAATCTGGCCTATATTAATCACAAGTAAGTTGTTACCCGTAATTTCGCCTGATTTTATTTTGATATTTTCTAAAAGGAAAATTTTATAAGCAAACTGACTCAAATATATGTAAAACGATTTTTATATTGTAAATTCAGTATACAAAATGATGTATTGCAGCGTCATCTATTGGCAAGTTATAGCAAAATGGATGGCGCGGAAATATTTCCCATGTTTATCGTATATAATTATAGCTATACAACTCAACAAAGAGTACGCTCGGTGAGACGTGTGTCAGTACTCAGTGACAGCTATTCATCGACAACTTGAATGTTTTTATTCGGTTTCGCAGTCTTTCTGAGAGTAAGACAAGATTGACAGTGAATAAGTGACACTGAGACTAAATAACTTATATTTTAAGACACGCAACATGTTTATGGCGGATGCCTAAAATGTTATAGTCGATTAGGAGTTGCTTTAAGTTGTGTGGTGCGTCGATGATGATTACCCCATTGGATAGGGTTGACGCGCCACTGGCGAGAGCCCATGACTCCTAAGCCGTGGGAGCTAAACTCGACTGCTTGAGAGGAGAGTACAAATTAAGACGACGTATTGTTGTACTCTAGATGTAATTATTACTTAATTAATTTAACATTAAACTTAAGACTATATATATATACAGAAATCTTAACTTCTACGTGAAAATATGTAAAAGCCAAACATGTTCGTAGATGCATCTCCAAAGATTTTTTTGTTTTCTGTATTAACAGATTTTGACACGTACATAGACTACTCAGTTATAACCTTGCTAATTATGTAGCAATAAATTATTCCATGTACGTGACGTAACAGTTGACGATGTCCACTAGAGGTGGTGAGTGGCTCGTGTGCTTATTTGCCCATCTATCTCATTAAAAAAAATATTCGTCGTACTTCCGTCGTGCTGCATACTATACATACTTTGACTCTTCGTGAAGTTGTATAGTTATAGTAGTGATGTTTCTTACAAAATAATTTTTTCGATAATATTTTAGTTAAATTGTGTCTTTAGATGATTATTAATATAAAACATTTTATATTAATAATCCTAACGCGTAGGTTTTGCAACGCTTTCAAGAACAAAACGCCCAAAGTACTTAAAAAAGGTTTCATTGGCGAAAACCTAAGTCTTTGAACTTTAAAAATTGTACCTTACAGTAATCTCACAAGTAAGATTTTTTTTCTTGTATCAGGTGAACTAGAAGAAGGAACAAAAGGACAAAAATAGGTTACCTTTTGGTAGGCCTTTGGGTCAAAAGTACTAGACTTAAAACATTGTTCGATGTTAAGTCAAGAAAAACACATTTCTTTTGTTTTTAATATTTTCTTAAGTTTTCGCGACTTGTATACACAATAAAACTACGTTTTAACAGCTTTAAGCGCGGTAATTTATTTGTTTTTTTTGTTATTCCGACTTTTCGGCCACTTTTCAGTGGCCGTGATCACGGAAAACAAAGATGTCAAGTGTCAACGAGTATTGTTAAAGTTTTATTTATCTAGCCTACATCCAACTTGTTAATTTTAATTTTGTTTAAGGTTATTATTTACTCTATGGGAGCCTAATGTAATTTACTTTTGTTTTTGTTGGTACTGTTCTTTGATCATAAACAAATAAAAACCTCGAACTTAAGTTCGAAGACATCTCTTTATAAAAAGGTGGTAATTTGAAATTAGTAGCAATGGTTAAAATTGGGGTACTTAGAATAGTACCTTGGGCGTTCATTTGACGAAATTGGATTTTGTGCTGGGCTCTATTCACGACTAGAATTTACCCTAGAATAGAATTACCGCGGGTCAACCTCTGGTGCGTGCTTATTGTTTAAAGAACAGGCGTTAATACAGGTTACATGGTACAAATTTTTTATATTAGTGCTATTTGCACTCGGAAGATTAATTTCATTTTATATCGCAAACTATCCCAGCCCCCGGCATGTAAAGTATTTGTGTCCATTTTCGGTATTAAAACTACATTTAAACATAATTACAGCAAAACCGATCCAGTATTCCCAGAAGTTTTCCGTGAAAGCTTAACAGAAAGACATATCGAGTTACTATCGCTTTTTTTATAGATGATGAATTGTTATATCTATAAACTTGAGAAAGGATTGGTTTCTTCGAAACTTTCATTCTTTATTTCAAACGGTCTTAGCTATATTTATCTATCCCCCGTCTATGAAAACTACATAAATAACAAAAATGACAATAATGACAAAAAGGAGAAATCGGCCAAATCGGGAAAATGGGGCAAATCGGACAAGTCGTACAACTCTGACAAATCGGACAACTCGGACAAATCGGACAAATCGGATAACTCGGACAACTCGGACAAATCGGACAAATCGGATAACTCTGACAACTCGGACAATTCGGACAAATCGGACAAATCAGACAACTCGGACAACTCGGACAAATTTGACAACTCTGACAACTTGGACAAATCGAACAACTCTGACAAATAGGACAAATCGGATAAATCGGACAACTCTAACAACTCGGACAAATCGGACAACTCGGACAAATCGGACAACTCGGACAAATCGGACAACTCGGACAAATCGGACAAATCTGACAACTCGGACAACTCGGCCAAATCGGACATTCCGGACAACTTTGACAAATCGGACAAATCGGATAACTTGAATAAATCGGACCACTCGGGCAACTCCGACAAATTGTACAAATTGGACAAATCGGGCAAATCGGACAAATAGGACAAAGATGACTAAAATGGAAAATTACAAAAAGCCTATCCCACTTTTTGGGATAACCTTTACATAACTCTATCCCAAAATCTATCCCATTATACGGAATAAAAGGTATCCCCTGTCCACCCTCTGTATTAAAATTACATGTATACAGAATTTCAACTAAATCGGTCCAGTAGTTTACCTGTAAAAGCATAACAAACAGAAAGACAAATATATTTTTATCCCGGAAACTATCCCATTGTTCGGGATAAAAAGTATACTATGTTCATCCTCGGCATCGAAATAAAAAATATATATACTGAGTTTCAGACAAATCGGTCCAGTAGTTTTACCGTGCAAATGGAACAGACAGACGAACAGACGGACAGACAGACAGACAGAGTTAATTTCGCATTTATAATATTAATAGGGATTTCATTGAAGTACTTTTTAAGGACCGTGGGCACTAGGAGGTTAAGTTATCTAAGACATTTAAACATCATTAAATAGTGTAATTTCCTTCCTAAAATACTGTTTCTAATGTACGAAAATGAGAGAAAACCATGTAAGTATAGTCCGTATAATCCAGAAAATACTTTTAGACGCTATATTCCTCTCTTGCACCAAACACATCAAGAAACGAGACAATACCTACAGGTATAGATAGATTATTCAACGCCCGATAGAGAACCTGTTTTACGACTAAATTAAGTTGTTGACGCATTTCACAGTTAATTGATTTATGGACTTATCAGATTATTATATTATAATAACATACTACATTATATTATTATTATCATATACGCCATCATCTACTGGTTGATGTTAACAAAGACTGTGATTGTTGTCTAAACTGCGCCAGAGGTGATGATTCTTTCGTTTTTTAACGTTTTATTAGTTACAACAACTTTTTTAAACCTAACCTATCAAAAATTCTAAATCTTAATAAATTACTTATTTTATCATTTTCAGGTTATAGAACATTATTTCTCGTGAAAGAATTTTCATAATTCACTTAAACTATGAGAACATTAATAGTTTAGATAAATAATATTGTTACGAGTTGCAGGACTCGAATTAAAATGCCGTTGGAATTATTATAGAGTTTATTAGAACTATACAAACACGTATAACACAGGTACAAATATAACCGAACACAACAAGTACAAACGTAATGCAGGAGATCGTAATTCAATAACACGCGCAAAGTCCGTCACTAAATAGATTACCGAATATACACAAGTCTTGCTTCACTCGTGGTTATCGCTCGACTGTTGTTACTCAATCGGGCCATTGCTTTATATCGCACAAATGCAACATGTCCGCCTGGCAGCATGGACCGAATTTCAGATAATCGTAAACCGCACACCTGACTAATTATGCCTGCAAACGGCCATAAACGAGTCCAATAGGCTGTTCTCCACAATAACCAATAAATAAGTAAACAAAATAAGACACTCATAAAATAATTACAATTAGTTCAAATACCGACAGGGAATAAAATATGTTGTTTTTTATAGATATGCAGGTGGGTTTTGTTTTTGTCGAAACTTGAAACAATAGTTGTAACAATATATTACAACGAGATAGAAGGCACAAGTACTAATATAGTACAGGTAGATATATTTTTTTGTACAAGCAATTTTCACTGATTTGTCTTTTATTTATTTATATATATCATAGTATTTGCCTAACAATATCTTTAAAATTTAAAACCTCAAAAAGTGAAAATAGGCTTTTCGTCATCTAGCATACTCGTTTATTCATAATAGTTATACGATGTTTATTAGCTCATTAAAATGAAGATAAAAAGTTGTACTAATTATGAAAACCGCTTTAAAAAAGTCTACCAGCTAGTAAACCTCGTAATAACTATTATCAGTAATATGGTAAGATTTAGGAATCATTTTCATACGTTTTTTATTGAAATTATCACTTCCCAGTATTCGTCTTCAGTGTTATTGTGTAATTAATATATGTGTGTCATTCTAATCCGTTATTGCTTATTATTATTATACAAATTGATAGCGTAAATTTAATTCAATTTCAGCACAAGTACATAAATATAACATGTCCTGTATTACTTACAAGATAGTGCATGTTTTATTTATTATTGTTGCGTTATAATAAAAATAATATAATAAACATGACTGAGTCATAATAAAATACACTAGAATAGATCCTAAATGTATACTCGGAATTTCAGAACTAAGAAATCAATCTGTTACTTTATTTTCATATAATACTAGGATATGCCCGCGAGTTCATCCACGCTTGATTTGAAATTCCCGCAGGATTCCCAGAACACAAAGTACCACAGCATTTAAAACAGAAAGTAAGCTATTGTTTTAGTGAAAGCTGTGTCGGAATAATCTAATTTTTATGCACCCGAACAACTAGAAACCGCTTCCGAGAAAATTCCCGCGGGACTCCCGGGATGAAAAATATTACACATTTTATTACACAATATTTACTTCTATCGAACAGTGAAAACATTAAAATTTATTTTTTTTAATCTGTCCATTTTAAATCATTCCCAGAAAAATTCCCGCGAGTTCCCAGGATAAAAAGTAGCGCAGAGTTCAAGTCTAAGAATTAGCTGTCGATCAGCGAAAACCGTATAGAAATTGGCCCCGTAGTTTTTACGTGAATCCCGAATAAACAGACAAATAGACAAGAATAAAAAAAATGCATCGTTTATATAGTATGTATTCCAGTTGATTTTTTTTAAATAGCTTTCATGTAAAGACACTGCATGTTTAGAATTTTATAACATTATAGATGACTAAATAATGCTCGCTTGCGTTTGTAAAAAAAATGTAGGAGATCAGACCCGGGACTCAGAAACGGGTGCTCCGAACGCATCTGAGCTGTAGCATTGATATGATAAACATGAGTCAGTATTCAAGACCGTTCTCAATTGTACTTTTAGCGCCTGTGTATTAAATAAAAATATTGAAAACGTAACTTTCGTTTAAAAATAAAAATACGTGAATCATGAAACTTCAATTTCAAAGAAAACTAAGATAAGTAGAAGACGGTGACATTGTCTAGATACATAAATAGATAACTCTTTATTTTACCCCGAAGCAAAGACAGACAAAAAAGAAAGAAAGGCAGTACAAGAGTCAGTGTTTTCTATAAAAACCAATATCTCCAAATAAATCTAGGCTAGGACTATAGACTTCAAACACTGATGGTAGTGAATAAATTTAGATAAAGATGATATGAAGTTTGTATGTAAGATAATATTTTTGTGTGCAGATTTACTTGGAATACCTCCCTCCGTGCAGGAACGGAGAAAGAATACAGTTTCTTGCGGCCGGGCAGCCTGTCGTAAGAGGCAACAAAACAACACACAGCCAGGTGGTAGGGCATTTGCCCAACTGGATGGCTACCACCCCTGGTCTAGAGTATGCCGCCGTAACCACCTTAAGTTGTGTTCCGGCAGTAGTGGACAGGTTCCAGTCTCCCTTAAGAGAGCAGCAG
This sequence comes from Dendrolimus houi, assembly GCA_039645545.1. Lineage (NCBI taxonomy): Eukaryota > Metazoa > Arthropoda > Insecta > Lepidoptera > Lasiocampidae > Dendrolimus > Dendrolimus houi. The sequence continues at coordinate 17,011,560 of CM077132.1, forward strand.
CGCATTTGTAGCACCTTTGGTGTTGCAAATGTCCATAGGTGATGGTAACCGCTTTCCATCAAGTGGTCCGTGTACCTGTCTGCTGAACTCATGCAATAAAAAAATAAAAATAAGAAAAGAATATATTATTAATAGTTTTCAAGTATTTTAAGGTATTTCGCTTTTTTATATAACTACTAAGGGAACAATAGGAGTTTAATCTACTTAGCAAATCTTATAGAGTACCTATGCGAGCAAAGCCGCTGGCGGAAATCTATTTGAATATTATATGATAACGACCATCTAAATAAAGAAACACCTATTTTGGGAGACTCAAAGTGGTCATAAAACACACACGCTTCTGATAATTTGAAATTGTACGCGTGTGGCATCCCAAAAGCGGCATGAGAAAGCCTTAAAGATGTCATTGTGACGTTTGTTTGACGCACGAATACCGTCAAAATATTCGGAGCGTGTCCGGTGACGTCACGGGCACCTATAACATGTTTGCGTCTTAATTACTAAAGTTTGAACTGTAACACAAGGTAACAAGGTGCAGTGTTTGATAATTGACATGTAGCAGATACATTTGTTCCAAGTAAGGTTCCGGAGTTCCAACATTTCTGTTTTAGTCTTTCTTGGAACGTGGGTTGTGTCGTAGTAGGGGAATAGATAGTAGGGAAAGTCTAAGCATATGCACTAATAAATATTACTGTTAAAAAATCGATTAGCAATATCTTTCGAAGCTCTATTTATTAATATTTTAGCTATAATTTTTATCAAGAAAAATACGTGTTCCATTTTTTAAATTTCTATATTTTTGAATCCAAACATAATTTACAAAGGTCAAACAATAAACCTGTGCTATAAACACTATGGTACAAACATAGAGGTTGGATTCAAAACAATTACAAATCTTTTGGTGGGAATTCTAGTATACCTATTTGGGACAACAATTATGAAATCAAACTTAGGGCCGTGTTTTCCAAATATCAGATATCAGTCGAATAAATTATAACCTGACTAAATTCAAAAGTGAAACAATTCTGCTGTTTAATTCATGCTACTGTCATTATTAATAATTGTCCCACGTTGTGTTTTATTCTACAGAGTAACTAATATCTGGTGATTGAAAAATCGGACATTAATAAACAAAAATAGTTAATTAAGATAAATAGACGTTTATATATATATTAATTATAAATAAATAGATAAATAAATAAATAATAATATAGATTTATAAATTAATTAATTACTTGATTTATAAATAAATCAGGCAAGTCGAAACCAACCCAAAACTTTAGCAAAGTTTTTACGAGATGAATCTTTTAAAATAAAGTTTTACTTACTTATTTTTACTCTAGATGTTTCTTAAGTTGATTAATGGCCGATTCCTATATCTTACATTTAATTCATATGCCTTACCATCGGTATAAATTTCAAAATTACTTATACGATCCTTTCAAATGTGCAAAAACCGTGTGTATGTGTGTATTAAAATGGTCCTTTAATGAAAACCATACACAAAACGGTTCTAAGCAGCATATTTTATATACGCTAAAAAGATTCAAGTTATTTATTTTTATATTTAACATATTTTTAGAAAACCTGTTCCATAGCCGATCTACACGGCTTTTTATATCTCACCAATCTCAAAACTATCAACCTCCTTTTTAGTTTCTGTGGTTTCATGCATAATTTGCACCTTTGCCAAGTGATAGGGTATTTGCCCGTCTGGATGGCTACCACCTCTAGTATATAGTATGCCTCCATAACAACCTTGAGTTGTGTTCCGGCATTAGTGGCCAGGTTCCAGTCCAATCTACGAGTACGGCAGCACATTGGTAATACTACCTGGCGTTGCAAATGTCTATAGGCGATGGTAACCACTTCCCATGTAGTTGGGCCATCAGCCTGTCTGCTGTACTCCGACAGTATAAAATAATAAAAAATTATGTCTAATTATAGATAGGTTAGCAAAAGTTAAAATTTAATTCTACCTTTAAAAGCAATTAAATATTCAATTTCTTTGTAATATAAATATTTGCGTTATTAAGTTTTAACTTTGAATCATCTATATATATAATATTAGGTATATCTATATTCACGATTGTATACAGTATATATTATATTCTCGAAGTTTTAAATTTTAAAAGAAAAGAAGAATTATCTTTCATGAATTTATGATTGATACATATTTGCCAGCATATTATTGATAGGAGTTAATTTTGCCTTACATTTCTTACACCTAAGTCGTACTAAGAGACGGCTTAGAATAGTCTAGCTTTTGAAGAAACTGTTAATATCTGTATAACGAGAATGAATGAATAAATGAAAACTCTTTATTGTTCACCATAAACCTAGATAATCAATATAGATACATTTGTGTTAGAACAATGGGAGGCCTTATCGCTTATAGCGATCTTTTCCAGGCAACCCGGTGTCTAAGGAGATGTCAAAGAATAATGTGAAGAAGAAGTGGTCCTAGAAACTATTTGATTAGGAGAAAATCTTATTTCCCTGAGCTACCGCGCTCAACTACACAAGGGTTTCTCTAGAAAGGTATACTTTTACCCCAGAGATTCATTTGGAAGAAAATTCCCACGATATTTCCTTTGGGGTACCGCAGAGATTATTCTAAAAGGACTTGTTATTAACTTTGACAGACTGTGTAATTGAACAGGCTAAGCCTTTGCCAGCCTACCTCACTGCAACGCAGAGGCTCCGGGTACGATTCCTGGCATGGCAAATTTCGGAAACAAATTTTCTCCGTTGTTTACTACTTTCAGGATGTCTGGGATCGACCCCAGAATAGTATACCGTTGTATATTACCCATAACACAAACCTAACTTGTTTAATTTAGGGATATACAAATTGTGCGTTTGTCAGCTAATTATTTACAGTTTGAGGCCCGTTTAAGCCCGAGATGGCCATCGAATGCCAATGAATGGCCAACCAAGACACGGAAGTAGCCAGCGTTAAACCCGCGAAGGCCATCGGACGCCGCTGATTGGCCAACGAGAGCTATTGCGAAGCCATCGCTATGCGGAGAAGACTCCAGTAGCTCCAACCCAGTTACCGGTGGGTAACTCATTAGTCAGTACTCATTTAGCACCGTACTCGGTCAGTCGACAAAACAGCCACTGGTCTCAGCATAATCATAAGCACCATCATTTTCATTACTATAATTTAGCAATAAACATTTTACATCTACAAACCTCTATCATTAACATCCTATTTAGGAAAACCCCCTACACATGATTTACCTAATTTCGGTATTCTGTTAATTACAATGGGGTACACGTGCCACGCCACTCTATCTTTATAACTATTTATAAGCGAAAACTCACGAAATAAATGTCTAAAATTTTGTTAACTTCAATATCCATTTCGACTAACGCCATTTCTGCTAGTCGTAGTACCTTTTTTTCTACTATTATTCCGCCGCGACGATATTGAGAAAATACTGTGGATTTAGTAGAATACAAATTTTCGACACTATCGCAATGAAGTCGTACTTTGAATATTGTCACAACGCCAAGATATTGCAATAGCAGAATTGGGCCTCAGTTTATATAGGAATAAAGTTTTTCTTTACTAATCTGCCATTACTATTGAGCCACCATCAACTCATCAAGTCTTATCAACAGAGCTTATTGGTAAAGTACATGTTCTACAAACCGTCCCAACATAATTGTAATGAATCATCAACACTCGTAGTAATTTGTTTACGCTCTTTGTAATTAATGGGTGTTCAAATGTAAAGATCTCGTATTTCATTATTAATATAAATTACAACTGTTTGTTTTAATGAACAACATGACAAAGTACAATTACATTTTATTAGATTCTTAGGTTTCATTTAAAAGTCTACCGTATTTAGATGAAGCTCTTGTTATGGTTGTAGTGAGATGACTATTTGTTTCAGAAATTGAATTTGAAGACAGTTCGATAATAATTCTATGAAAATGTAATTATTAATCGATAATGAAATTAATTAGATTATTTATTATTTCAGTCGATTATCAATAAGATTATGTATTTACAATATACAGTTGTCTTTTGTCAATGTCACTCTGACAGAACTCCAGGCGCTAGTGTGCATAGGCTACGTTCCACGTGAGGCACACAACAACCATGTTCACAACTGCGATTTTTCCCGTTCCACTTGCTTTCGGGCACTACAATCATACACTCTAGTGGAACAGATTATGGAGCGTTAACGACGAAATACACAGATGTCAGTGGTTGATTTGAAAATCGCGCTTTTTGCAATGTCAATCGATAGAGAGAATTAAGGCTATATGGTCAACGCCCACTTTGACCCACCTCTTGACATGTGTCGTTATGAGCGCTGTGTGATCAAAAATAATGATGTAATTAGTGACGTTTTTGCCACGACCATAACGACCGTGATCGCTATCGATCGTGGGAGGAAGGCGCCCATTATATAAAATCATAGAGAATAGAGTGCTGCTAATTTCATAGCGGTTATATGAATAATTGAATATAAAAGTGACTCTTTCTGTTTGTTACCTTTTCAGGACTAAACGGATAAACATATATTAATGATTTTTAGCATGGAGACAAATTGTATTCTGACGAAGGTTGTATGCTATCTTATGTCTCAAAAAACAATCATGTATTCCATTCTTGGTAATAAATGACGTAATCAAATTATAAAGATTATAAAAGCATTCTGAAAACAAATGAACCTACATATAATTTAATTAACATTTCTCACACAAATTTATAAATAAATTATTTCCTGTTGCCTTATTTAAAATTGGGAAAGCTATTAATACTGTGGTTAACCATCCAAATTTAGTAATGAGACTGGCATAGTAACTACACCGGGTCATTGGTACCTCTCAAAAAGTGTATTGACGCACGTAATGACGCAAAAGAATCCTATTAATTAATCAAGTGCATTTCATTTCGGTTGTTCACGCCGAATTCTGATTGCATGCCCATAACGTTGTTGCCTTTAGAATAATTCAACAACTGCTTTTTAAAGTAACTTCTTCCTGCGAATACATAATGAAAATAGGTGGTAATAACCATAGAAAAGCCTAACACATAATAAACATCTGCCGTGTCTGTACATTGAAGCTATTATAAAAAAATAACTGGAATAGACTATATAAACGATGAACAACACGATGCAATTTTTTTTTATTTCTTGGCTGTTTTTCGGTTTGTCTGTTTGTTCGGTATTCACGTAAAAACTATTGGGATTATTTCGATGCGGGTTTCGCTGATCGACAGCAAATTCTTAGACTTAAAATCTGCGCTACTTTTTATCCTGGGAATCCCGCGTGAAATTCAAGACAAGCGTGGACGAAGTCGCGGGCATATCCTAGTTTTTTATAAAATTATGAAGAATAACAGCAATAGCCCTATTCAAAATGAACTGAAAAATGTCTAAATCCTATATGACTTGACATACTATTCTTCCCTCACATTTTAATCCAATTAATCAAAAATAAAAATTTAGGCCTGTTAGAGGCCTGTTAATTCCATAAGACATCGTCGATGCCTTATGGAATTAACAGGCCTCCACCCGCTACAATGCCGCCAGACGGCGCGAGGGTACCTACGACACTCTCAGCGACGGGGAAATCTCACCTCCCAGCTCCAATAGTAGAGGCCCACCCCAGTAATAGGGGTGGGTCCACTACGTACCGTAACCCCGGCATTCAGGCGAAAGGAGGCAGGAGGCTACTGTAGAATGTTATAGTTATTGATAATTTTTAATTTAAGTTATAATATCTGTAGACAACCCAAAATATTGTATGTTAGTTTTTATTAACATATTATTAAACAGTTTTGTAAATACTTTTTTCTAAATCGTTTAAAAGTACTCTTTATATAATTAAACATACTACGTAAAACCATGGAAAAAATAAGGCTTCCGTAGTAAAAAAGGACGGGTAAAGATCAACTCATCAAGAACGGTAGCTAGTGATGTGCCGTTATAAAAAATAAATGATCGCCGAATTTCTTTTATTTTTTTACATTGGGAAATGCATTACCGCGCCATCAGCCGTGCCGGGGAAGTCGCGGCCGGTGTGTGGGGCTCCCCCGACGCCGATTAATCAATACGACCGGCGCCGGGTATACCCACTAAAACCCCATGGGAGCCTTCTTCCGCGAGGGTGCCGGGTCACGGTATATTGCGCGAGCATAACCCGCGACCCGGCGGGCGGTGGACCGCCTCTTTAAACAGAGGCGGCCTCTCCTCTGTGAGCCAGGGAGGTTCCCCGGCTCTGAGAGGGTCACACGGCTACCTCTCGCGCCCTCTCGCGGCATTGGTGCGGGCGGAGGCCTGTCGAGTCCCCGAGGCCTCAACGCCCCCTGCCGCTCGCCTGTGACTTTTGTCGCCACGGGCGTTACTCCTTGCCGCTGGGCGCGGCGGCTGTGGTTGCCGCCACACCCGCGGCCTCCTCCAGCGCTGTCTCTGCCGTTCGGCTGGCTGACTGCTGCTGCGGCTTCTTCTTTCTGGTGGGCTTGGGCTTGCACGCCCCCCCACTGAGCTGTTGACCAGCTGGCCTACCCGCGGCCTCACACAAGGAGGGTACCGGTCACCAGGTAACCGGGTTGTCCGCAGCGGTAACAGCTACCACTGCGGTCCACCTGAGAAGTGCAAGCCGCTGCCACGTGACAAGTCTCGTCACAGCGGAAGCACCTCTGAGCTCTGTGTGGGAGGGTTGGACAGAGGCCGAGGCCCAGCCCACCAGAAGCTTCGCTCCTTCCACCAGCAGCATCTTGGCGGCCGCCACCGGGTAGGCCACCACCGTCTGGCCCATCCCATCGGGACCGGGACGGACCTTAGACGTCTTGATGCTCCCTAAGGAGCATTTGGTGGTCCGCGCGATGGCAGCGGCCACATCTTCGCCTTCAGTGTAGTGGGTATACCTGGCGTTGGTCGTGCCAACGCACATCGGTGTCGGAGTAGCCCACGTACTAACATACTACATAATTCCCGTTTCGTACTTTATTATTCTTAATTTAATATCATATTTCCTATTAGTTTCGTAGCAATCATTTTTTAATTGCAAAAAACGCCATCTATGTATTATCATAAAAACTACAACGTCGTTAGTTCTCATGCGCAAGCGCACGTAAAGCGATCGACATCAGGATATAGTTGTTTGTAATTTCACAACTAGATGTCGCTATGTGCAATATCTGAACACTAATCATAATCTACCTAGACTTTAGAGTAAGAAATTATATTTAGCCAAATATCTGAAATAATAATACATATTTTTAAAACTTATGCAAAACATACCTTCTTATACATCCTATTTTGTTCAGTAGGGCTGGGCATATAGAAGTCCACGATGCCCAGTAGACAGTCATCACAACGGCACACATCACTGGGCAAAGATGACATAGACCCGAAGCTGCTGCAACTGTCCATAGAATCCGTCCGGACTAACTTTCCAGTACTCAAAGCCTCCATTTTGGCAACTAACAACGACTCCATCAATGTCCTCGGTCGAGCTGGCGACCTTGATCGTCTTGGAAAGTCGGGGGACAGAGGTCTATATCGATCCAACACATCCGGGGACAAAGGCCTATGTAGAGCGAAATTCACTGAAAAGTCTGGCGATAAAGCTCTCCTGGTCAGGTCTGGAGATGCTGGACATGTTCCAGGACGGTCCGCTGATGACGTTCGAGATAAGGGTGGGGTCACACTTCGGCAGTGCGATGACGTCATTTTAGTGGCCCGCATTTGTCTTTTTTGCTGTACACTATTTAACACTTATGATTTCGCTAACACTCAATAAAGTCGTTTGGTCCATTAATATTTTTTTACATTGTTATACAATTTATTACTTGACAGAGATTTATTTTCATACGTGCTCTAATATTGAATGTATATTTTATGAAAAATTTGGTTTCAATGGGCGGATACTAGCAAGTATAAAAATATGATAATAATTCAATTTTTTGCTGTTATAATTATACGGTTACTTACTGCAATTTCGACGTAGGTATTCAATTATATGAACCTGCCGTGATTAACAAGTCGGATATATAATGAAACAAGTAAACGGTTAAAGGCATACTGATAAACTATATCATACTTCCTTCTTACCTTGTACCTACAATAACGTGAAAATTATTTTGAATTGTTATTATTTGTTTCTATTTCCTCTTAGGATCCCAGTATAAAAACAATAAAATAAAAATAATACAGAATTTTATAGAATTATCTTTATCCACGTCTATACAACGAAGACCCAGGGAGTTACCCGTATCATCGAAAGTCACTTTTGGCTCATCTAATCTAGAATATATGATTTAAATAATAAAAGTTCAAAAAGCGAGCGAGCTATGTTGGGTGTTTCTCTTATGGCCAGAATTAGAAATGAGTATATCCGTAAGAGAACCAAAGTAACTGACAAAGCTCGCAAAATTAGCAAGTTGATGTGGCAATGGGCCGGTCATGTTGCAGGATGGATGGCCGATGGATCAGACGAGGTCTGGAGCGGAGATCGCGTCTCGGTAAACGCAGTGGACTGATGACCTGCGTAAGTTCGCCGGTGGGCGTTGGATGAGGAAGGCGGAAGATCAGGATGTCTGACGCTTGGGAGGCCTACGTCCAGCAGTGGACTGCGATTATCTAAGAACGACAAAAAGCGAAAAATATTTAACATGTAACGCTATTTTAGCAACTGTGGTTTTTAATATTCGTCTTAAATGACATTACTAATGTTTACGCATTAATTTTTTTATTTATGTTTCAATAGCATTCATAAAAACTAATTGCATCTAAAACGAAGTGCTAATAGCATGTCAATAAATACGTTGAGGCACTGCAGGTGGTCTATAATGCCGAAACATTTAAATTTTAAAGGTTCATCACCTGTTGGTTGCATCATTATTAGGGACCAGTGTGTCGATATTGAAATCATAGTATGCAATCTCAGACGAATAATATAAGTAGACCGAGCCTAGAGCTCTCAGAATGAAAACCAGCTAAAGGAAGTCCATCACGCCGAGCCGCAGTACGTTACGAGATGTTAATATTATAATAATATAATCGAATTAGTATGACTAACGGTGGAATAATTTCCACTGGGTACATTACTATTAACTACATAGACACAAACGACGTGAAACTACATAAGTTTATGCACTCAAGTTTTATAAAAATGGGTCAATTGGTTTAATGCTTTTGTTAAACTTCTAAACTTTTACTAGTTCGTCTGAGTATGCTAAGCCTGAGATAGCCACCGGAAGCCACAGATCGGCCATCGAGAGTTGCTTTGTAGGCACCGGTTGGGAAGCGTCTAGCAGCTCCAAAAACATCACCGGAGGATCGTTGCCATCCGAGTTGGAGCTGGAGCAAAGAGTATTTATACCCCTTGATACCTCAACCGACTCCATCCAAAGGAGCTGAAGACCTCACTGACTGACTGAGTATGCAAGGAATTCTTTTATAAGATATGTGTTTTGAAGACGTTTTTATATGTTTAGGGCTTTCAAGGCAGCGTTAATCGTAGCTATGGGATAGCCGCAAGGTCTTTGGCCAAGATCCAACTCCACGACCGCAAGCCTTAACTCGCAAGCACACAGTCCGTGTGGCATTGCATCTCTATATATAAAATTCTAAGCATGCCGTGTCTGTACATTGAAGTTATTAAAAAAAAACAACTCGAATAGACTATATAAATGATGGAGAACACGATGCAATTTTTTTAAATATCTTGTTTGTTTGTTCGGGATTCACGTAAAAACTACAGAACCGTTTCGATGCGGTTTTCGCTGATCGACAGCCAATTCTTAGACTTAAACTCTGCGCGTCTGCGCTATTTTTTTACCTGCGAATCTCGCGGGAATTTTTCTGGCAATGATTTAAAATGACCAGATTAAAAAAATCCATTGTCATTTTTTTACTGATCGATAGCAAATTTAATGTAAAAAAATGTGTGAATTTTTAACTCGGGAATCCTACGGGTGTTTTCCCGGGAGCGGTTTGTAGTTGTTCGGGTACGTAAAAATTAGCTTATTCCGACACAGTTTTCACTAAAACGATAGCTTATATTCTTTTTCAAATGTTGTGGTATTTTGTGTCCCGGGAATCCCGTGGGAATTTCAAGTCAAGCGTAGACGAAGTTGCGGGTATATCCTAGTATAAAATAAGCTTTGAAGAACTTGAATTTCGAATTCTCCAATGCGATTCCAGCGCTGTGTGAGCTCTTGACGCAGCATAATGCTGAGTTACCGGCCTCATTGCCGTAAATATGATCTACATTTCTATTTCTAAATACATGGTTTGTATGTTTAAAAAAATACTTTATGTCTATGTTTTACGAATATGTAATGTATTTTAGCATTTTTTAGTTTTATGTGCATTCATTTTCGACAGTAAATATTTTCTTCAAAAAACAAATCAAATCTGGTTCAATTAGTGATATCTCGGTAGAGAAATCTTTTCCGCATAAGAATGCTACATTTAATTGTACAACGTAGTTCTATTATAATTGCTATAGTATTGTATCATGTACCGAATTATTTGCACATAAATATTGCTGTAGTATTGTAGTATAGTAAGAAAATTAGTGTTAAACTGCAAGTAGTAAAATAGGTAAAGATTTTTGTTACGGAACCATTGGCAATTTATGTTTATATTTTATTCATTGTAATTATTTACATTAATACTTACGAGTCTCATCAATACAAGAAGTACAAAAAAGGTTACAATTAGGTCATGTAATTGCAAATGTTGCGTTTTAATTTAGTTTTATTACACAAATATACTCCACATAGATCTACGTGGAGTAGGCTTAGTCGTAAATAAAAAATACAAGTATATAAAGAATATGTGGGTACTAAAATGTATTGTTTTAACATTCGAATTCAACTCTTCAGGTGATCAGAGGGCTGGTGCCTACCCTGGACAACGGATCAGTAAGGCAGTATAGCGAGGAAACGTAGCCAGCCTTCTGGGCACCTAACCCATAGAAATCTGTGATCTAGGCTAAGTATACTAACTACCTAAAGTCTGAGGATTACATGTAGAATACAATATAACTAAGTTAAGTTTTCTTTACTATACTAGTTTATAATGTCTTAGTTTAATACATTCCGATTATGAGAATACATATTATTTATATATACAAAGTAGCCTTACTGACTCGAATTTACAGAAGCCCCTGTGTCAGCCACAGCCTTTTTTCTCAAAAACTACTGGATCTATTTGAATTTTATTTGGCAGGAAGGTGTCCGTCAGTGTTTACGCACTATAAAATATTGTAGAATAGTACCTACAATTTTTGGTATTTGGCTACGAAATCTTATAAAGTATTTAATTGAAATGACTGCATTTTTCAAAAAAAATATAAATAACAATTATATATTTTTTATTTAATTTTAGGAATACTTACAGATTAATAAACAAACATAAACAGTTCTAGTACAAAAATAGTATACAATATGCTGATATATATAAAATGCCTCCACCTATTTGTAACAACACATACATACAAGATTCCTAATGATATTATTATAGTTATTAAGTTTCTGTCTTTGCAAAAATTCTTGAGCCAGTACACTAGTGCAGTATAATTCTAAGTTCAATTTTACTACTATTTTGTTAAAAGAATTTAAGCTTCGTAAGATAAATATATAATAGCGTGTTGTCTATAGTTGGTGGTAACTAAAAAAGTGTGTGAAGCAATCCTCTCTGTCTAGAAGCAAGCTGATTGGCCCGCAAAGATATTTTTAAGTCTGGACGATCAATATCGCCTCTAGCCAACAACGTCTAATATTTAAAGGCAAAAATATATCTTTTTACAACGATCATTCTAGCATTTAGATGATTGCTGTGCCCGGTAACCTAGATATCTAAGGAACTTTTTTTTATTGCATGAGTTCAGCAGACAGACAGACGGTCCACTGATGGAAGGCGGTTACCATCGCCTATGGACATTCGCAACACCAAAGGTGCTACAAATGCACTGCTGCTCTCTAAAGGGAGACTGGAACCTGGCCATTAATGCCGGAACACAACACAAGGTTGTTATGGCGGCATACTCTAGACCACTTTTCACAATCATAAATAAATAATCTTACAAAGACAGACAACCAAACGAACAAACGGATTTATTAACTTATAACGATTCCGCGTTTGCGAATATGGGCACCAAACCCTAAAAATAGATAGATAACACTTTGTTATACACCAATACAAACATTAACTTAAAGACCAAAATTATAACTAGTAATGTACAAAGGGCGGTCTTATCACTAAAAAGCGATCTCTTCCAGACAACCCCAGGAATGAATTGAGATGATAATGGCGATGGTGGTATACGTAACATATAGTACGAACTACTTACATTTTAATAATAAATAATATATGTATATGCAGAAATTTTATATATTACATAGATATATACTTAATATACATACCATGCAAATACATATCTACAAAATATATAAATGTTTATAAATTAATTTAAATATCATATTCCAACGACAGGTAGTATTTTTTGATCATAGTTTTAAATATCGCTAGTGATTTTACTTGTCTAATAGTAACAGGAAGCGCGTTCCAAAGCTGTATAGCCTTAACAGTAAAAGAATTGTTGTAAAAAGTTGAGTTATGCACAGGAGTGTTCAATTTAAGTTTAGTAGACGGGCGTAAATTATGAGAGCACGAAAGAAATTCAAAAGATTGTTTAAGGTAATCAGGAGTACTAGGGACAAATACAATACTATAGAGAAAAGCAAGGATGTGAGTATTCCGGCGAAATCGAATTGGCAACCACTTGAGTTTTTTTCGGAATTCAGAGACATGCTCATACTTGCGTAATCCAAATATGAACCTTATGTAAAAATTTTGGAGGCGCTCAAGTTTATTAAGGCGCTCATGTTTAAAATAATCAGTTACAATGCTATAAAATTACATGTAATTTTTTTGCGAACTTTTTATTGCCATGCCACATTAAAGGTGCAAAAGGCGAGATCAATAAATACAATAAAACAAAGCATTTACAATAAATAAATGTACCTTATTATCTTAACTTGCAGCTATAAATTTCTTATGGGTTGTGGCAATTTTAAAGCCCAAGGTATAACGGACCTTATTGATCTATAAATAAAGTCCAATTGACAAAAGCATTTTTTTCCGTTAACGACAGGAAAGGCTTCACATTGTCAAGAGTATTGTGAATTAATGTCCAATTAACAAAAAAAGTTATTGGCAAATATTCACGTCGATACAGCAACTACGACACTTTATTAAAATTATTAGACTTGTATAAAAAAGGACAAGTCATTTTGTATAATTCACTTTATTTACAAGTGTATTAACTTTTATTATTTGTAATTTAATAAAGAAATAAAATTATAGACTGGCTGTGCTCGCGACTTCGTCCGCGTGGAAACTTTTTCGCGGTACCCTAAAAAAGTAAAAAAGTAGCCAAGTTAACTCATAACATCAGCTATTTGCCAGTGAAATTCCGTCAAAACCGGTCCAGCCGTTTCAGAGATTAACGGGAACATCCAGACAGACAGGCACAGAAAAATATTAAAAATTGATATAAATAGCGTATATATATTTTGTATGAAAATTATATGCATTTAGTAAAAAGTTGTTATTTTAACTGTACAAACAAACACTTTAATTTTATTTATCTGTATAGATTAACCTTTTCTTATTTAGTACAACATCAATTGAGTAAACATGTTATTGTTTTATTTAATTTTTAGGGCTCTGTAGCCTTATTTAAAAAAAAACAATCGTTATATTCATTCGTCCTTCTCTGTACGTCCATGTTTAAACTACAAAGTCATTTTTTTCAGAAAGTACCGGATGTAAATGGATGAAATTTAACACGAAAGTGTAGTCTATAGGGCGATACGAAGTTATGTAATGAAATCGTGAAAAAAATAATATATACTAATATATTATTTACTCCAGGGATATCTATCCCTAAATTATATCTGGAAGACGAGAAATCTTAAAAATAAGGCCAAATAAAATAAGTTATCGATTAACGTAATCGAGTTATGGGAATGAATTTCAACAATAAACAATATGAAAACCTTACACCACAATTAATTCATTCAAAATAATTAAACCCACTATAATTATAAAAAATATCAACATAATAAAAATGCATGTTAAAATCACTCTCATTTTTACAATCTAGGCCCAAGAATGTATTAAGCTTTCATACAAGCGGCGCGGTGGCCGCGCGGCGGCGCATCGACTGACTGCATCTCGGCAGTGCCGTCTACACAGGCGCTAGGATGACTCAGAACATGCGGTCTCTTTTCACTTCTAAATTTACATTAGTATTTACCTTACACAAAGATAAAAAACTACATTGCAAATCCGAGTGTAAACCAGTTACAGATATCATCACTTGTACTCACTACACAATAAGCCATTGCTATATTTATTCATGAATACAATCGCTTGAATATAATCGTACATCAAACTCGTTTCACTAACATACTCAGAGAGCAATAGTTAAATGTCACATGTCATAGTTAAATTATTGTGTGTGTAAGCATGTTAGTTCTGTATTTACGATGGAGACAATTGTGCTGTATTTTATTAAATACATTAACAATTTTCTGTTATATGTATTAAACGGCCTGAGAACGAAAGAATTATTATGTATACTGTTGTGAACCAAAACTAATCCTTTACATGTGTTTTATTACCTCTTCAAATTTAAGTGATCTATTGTTCGCGTTAATCCCCTTGTTTTGCACCGCAGTAAGATGTCATAAATCCTTTCTTCTTTTATTTTAATTTCGTTGCACATTCTTAGAAGCCATTAAGCTTACGACTTCGAGGATTCTAAAGAATAATAGGCATGTTGATGAGGAGCCATGTCTATTCTGCAAATATATAAGGTCGGTCCGTCGGGTCTGAGTTAGTTGAGTTTTAATTGCGAACGAGGCGCTACGACGGTGCGTTGCCCCAAGAACAGGCCAGCCTTTTGGTCACGAAAAAATGTTGACTGAAAAACAGTGTTGACATTTCTTTGTTTTTTGCTTTAGTAGTTCAAACGTCTTTGCAGAAATTTTTGCAGGTACTTTTGCCTCCCCTAAGTTTTACCGCGCACCGTAGGCTGTTGCATACCGTGCCTATCGTCTCGAGCCGCCCCTGCATTTAAGTTATTCTAACCAGAAATATTTGTTATTACTTTGCTAAATTCCTTTGGTATTCTTGACGTCTGTCTGCAGTTACAAAAACCAAATTAAACATAAAAAATGGTTTGCCGAAATCATAAGTAATAAAACTTAGAACACACTTGATATATTGCGCATTGTCCCACGCTATGAATACAAACTGTCTGATTACGATATTTTATATAATAACACATTTCTGATCACGTACTTCGTAGGTCAACGTTCAGAATGCTTAAACCCAGATTAAAGACCACCTGAGTGGAAAGTTACTGAGGTGGAATTATTTCATCTATGCCATGGGCTTATAGCAAGATTGCGAAAAAAACAACTTCATATAAAGAACTCTCTTTAAGGCTTATCAATTAGTTAAAATAAGTAAAGCCGAAATAGTTTTTTTTTATTACTTTTATTTTCAGCAAATGACTGAATACAAAAATTACTCAAGTAGTTATCCTACGTACTGCAGATGTGGAAATTTCTGCAAATTTTTTGGAGTCTCTGTTTTTATACTATGTTGACGTAGCTGGCCCACGGAAAGGGTCCTACAAATTGTTTAGTTTTCCGAATTTATATTTATACTAGAAAATTGAATTATACAAAAGGAACCCTTTTATATTATATTGCACCTCACTCTATGATAAATTCGTCTCGTTTAACCTTCAAAGTTCAGTGTTTGAAGTGAAACTTCTTTAGAATCGTTTTGATTTGAAACTTGATGAAACGAAAAAGCGACACTAAAAAGAGATAAACAGATAAATCTATAGGACTAAGCCTGCGAGAGTATGACATACGAGTTTTACAATGCGCAAAACAGATTAGAGTCAATAAGATCGACGATTAAACATAGGTCCAATTTGGACCGAAATAAAACTGATAATAATATTTTTTAGACTAAAACAGTGAAAAATTGAAAGTGATTCTTAAGAAGTTTATTTTTTTAATATGTTGACGGATGTAGGCTAAAAGAATTTTATATTAATAAAATTTAGCGAAGATTTGCTGTGAGTATCATCTCTGAAGTTTCATTTCTACTGCCTGTGAACTGCACACACGTTTTATTTGCTTTAGGCCCTCCACGGACCGTAATACTTACTTGCCCTCACATCTTTGCTATCATTAATTTGGTAGACTTATAGGTAAAGCATCCAAAGTTTAGATAAAATGATGTCTATTAAACCTAAAATCTATAATATTATTAAATTCTAAACATGCCGTGTCTGTACATTGAAGCTATTTATAAAACAACTGGAAAATAGACTATATAAACGACGGAGAACACGATGCAATTTTTTTTTGGATTCTCGTCTGTTTGTCGGTTGGTTCGTTTGTTCGGGATTCACGTAAAAAGTACTGGGCCGATTTAGATGCGGTTTTCGCTGTTCGACAGCGCATTCTTAGACTTAACTTCTGCACTATTTTTCTGGGAATATTTTTAAAAGAACAGATTTAAAAAAATTGCATTCCATTTTGGTTGTTTCATTGATCGATAGCAAATTTTATGCAATAAAATATGTGATATTTTTTATCCCAAGAATCCCGCGGAAATTTTCCCAGTAGCGGTTTGAAGTAGTTCGGTTGCATAAAAATTAGCTTATTCCGGCACAGTTTTCACATAGCTCACTTTTTTTTAAATAATGTAGTACTTTATGTCCCGGGAATCCCGCGGGGATTTCGAATCAAGCGTGAATGAAGTCGCGGGCATATCTTAGTCAACTGTATAATTGATTCAAATAACGTTACGCGTACAATTTTAATCTCTATTTGAGTGGCTGAATCCGGTCTAAAGTAACTAATTATTGACTATATCCTGCTTGGCAGTGTATACGTAATTAAGATAGATAGCTTAGATACACCGTTTTATATATGTATAAAAATATCTCACACTACGTACGCGAGCTCGAGCAGTCTGAAATATACTTCACACAATTCTTTGAAATGTAAGTGTTCCAATTTATCAATTTATTTTGATATTGTATAATAAATCTTTCTTGTATCTTTTATGAATGAAATAGTTTAACTTATTAAGTAGATGTATCTCTATATAATATTAAGCTAAATATAAATCTTAAATATGTTTTGAATAAGTATATATATATAAATACATAGACATATTTTTTGAATGTTCGAAGTATTTTCCAGATTAGTTTTTTAAAGGCTTATTAGATTCCTTAATATTAAATTGATTACCATTATATCAAATAAATATGCACTAAAAATGAAATTAGTATTAACGTATAAATTGTATATAATTTATTCTGGACATAAAATATAACAGTTAAGTTTTTATGTAAAAAAAATCTTGTAAATATTGCAATAATTAAAATTTAATTTTATATTGGATAAGTATATATATACTTTAAATAGTCACAAATTATTAATCCGTATTACTGGGAACATATATGAAATAAAAAAACTACGAACTTTTCTAATTTCAGTGAAAAAAATAAAAAACTCTTTTCTTTCACCTTCTCCCAATTACTTGGGGTCGGCACAATATGTCTTTTCCTTACATAGGCCTTTATTCTGATATAAGTCCTCTGTCATACCACAAATCATCGTGTCATCCTTCACACAATTCATCCATCTCTTTTTTGGTCGACCTTTACATTTGTAGCCATCGATCTTCTAGTTTACTATTCTTTTTGTCACGTGAAAAAAATAATAATAATCAATTACTGTATTCCTCGTACAAAATGTCCGTAGTTTAGCATAATATTAAACCGGCACAAAAACGTCGTCTCGCAATTTGTAAGCTGGGCAATTTTCATACCATAGCCCATAGTTATAGGAAAACGGCAGCATACGATTTACAATTTGTTTATTTAACAAACTGTTTTGTAACAATTTGCTCATTTGCAAAACAAATTTATCTTTTCAATTCAATTCTGTACGTAAACAGTACGGCGACTTTTAAAAATCTTTTAACCGACTTTAAAAAAAAGATGAGGTTCTCCATGCGCATGTGTTATATTTTTATGTATAAATTAGAAATTATGTGATGTGACAGGTTATAAACAGATAACTCTTTATTATACACTAAAGCATAGACAAACGAAAGAAGAAAAAATAGAAGGTAATATATCTCCTTAAAGCGATCTCTTCCAGGCAACCTTAAACTAGGAATGCTAGATTTTTAGTATTGTATTATACTTGTTTTTATTATATAAGTCAAGTTTAGTATATAACGACATATTACCATGTTTGCAGAATAAAATATACATCTATACGTATAACATACAATCAGAAAAGTGGCAACGTCATCAATCCAAAGTAATATTGGAAGCGCTCAAGTAATTTACCACGCGGCACTTTTGTTGTCACGATGCAATTTAAATTCATCAATTTTCTCACCACCTCTGTAAATCCGGTTTCGAAAATATATCCTTTTCGAGAACTCAACAGTATAAATAAGATTGATCCACCCAAATATTATATAATGTACTAAAAATAATTAAAGGTACAGAAAATTATTTAACTTTTCGCTTAGTTTGTCGTTTGACATTGCTACAAAGAAATCGATCCTTACAAAATACACAATTACAAAGTATACGTAATAAAACTACGTATTATTATTATTATTTCTTTTTTTTATTGCAGGAGTTCAGCAGACAGGCAGACGGCCCACTTGATGGAAAGCGGTTACCATCGCCTATGGACATTTGCAACACCAAAAGTGCTACAAATGCGCTGCTGCTCTCTTAAGGGAGACTGGAACCTGGTCACTAATGCTGGAACACAACTCAAGGTTGTTATGGCGACATACTTTAGACCAGAGGTGGTAGCCATCCAGTCGGACATAGCCCTACCACCTAGCTGTGGGTTGTTTTTCGCATCTTACGACAGGCCGCCCGGCCGCAGGAAATTGTATTCTTTCTCCGTTCCTGCACGGATGAGATTAACGGTTTTAAGCGCGATATTTTATTTAATTTTTATTATTCCGACGTCACAAGTGCCCCAAACCACTTTCAGTTGAGCGGTGCTCTACGTGGTGCATTGGTGCCTTCCATCAAGGGAATCACAGACAGAATTGGTCATATCCTCAGGCGAGCTTCAATCAAAACATATTTCAAACCGCACGGGAACAGAGATCAACTTGATTGACATTTTCTCTTTTTATTCTACCTCCCACCTATTTTAATATTCTTCTTTTCAAGCCACGGCATGTTGTGAAGCAGTGGTAAATCGGATTATGCTCCCATAGAGTAAATAATAACCATAACCAAAAGTACAACGTAAATAATTAAAATGAACAAACGTTAAGCTACATAAAAACTTTAATAATACTCATTGACAGTTACCATCTTTGTCTTCCGTGGTCACTTTACGCTATCTTTCAAATTTGTCAACTCCTGTTTATCCTTCATTTGTTTTTAGTCAATTCTCTGATTGTGATGTTAGAAAGAGCATTCAGTCCATTAGTTCCATTGCGGTGGGTTGCGATAGTATCAGTCGCAAGATGATAGTTCCCATATTGGACGTTATCATTCCAGTGATCTCATACATTTTCAATTGTTCTATAACCTCTAGTACATTTCCTGAGATCTAGAAACAAGCACAAGTGATTCCATTACCAAAAAAAGCAAATCCTGTCTCATTTTCCGAATATCGTCCCATTTCCGTTCTTCCTTTCCTATCCAAGGTGTTCGGACGACTTGTTTATCAGCAGTTCAGCATCTTCCTTAACACAAACTCCCTAATCAATCCTCTCCAATCGGGTTTTCGTCCTGGTTATAGCACTACCTCTGCATTGGTAAAGATCACTGATGATATTCGTACCGGTATGGGAAACGGTCTGCTAACAATATTATCGCTTCTCAACTTTTGCAGCGCCTTTAATAATGTTGATTTCGACATTCTACTCGGTATTTTATGCTCTCTTAACATATCTCCAACGTCTATTGACTGATTTCGTAGTTACCTGTTTGGACGACGGCAGCGCATTCGCAATGATGATGTTTACTCATCGTGGTGTGACTTGTCTGCTGGTGTCCCTCAGGGCGGCGTGTTATCACCTCTTTTATTTGCTATCTTCATTAATTCGATCTCCAGTATCCTTTCTTCGTCATATCACCTATATGCAGATGATTTGCAAATCTATACACAGGCTAATTTAGATGGACTGCGCAAAGTAATTGAAGCTTGTAACCGAGATTTTACTAAAATAGTTGAATGGAGTAAAGCCTACGGTCTATCCAGAAACCTAAAAAAGACACAAGTTATAATAGTTGGTAGTTCCAGGCAAATCTCCAAGATACATTGGTGTTCTCTTCCTCAATTTAAATTAGATGGTGTGAAAATCGATATCAGTGAAACAGTAAAAAATCTGGGGATTGTTATTGACAGAGAACTGTCTTGGAGACCTCAATTGACAAATCTTAGCCAAAGACTCTTTGCGTCGTCAGCTTCGCTTAGAGGCTTAAAAATTTCCTCCCTACTGCTACAAAAGTTATGCTTGCTCAATCTCTGTTACTACCCATACTTGATTATGCTGACGCCAGTTATCTCGACTTAACACAAGAACAACTGAACAAGCTCGACCGACTTCAAAATGTCTGTATTCGGTTCATATTTGGCTTGTGCAAATATGACTACGTTTCCGAATATCGTAAGAAGCTTAAATGGTTACCTATTCGTCTTCGCCGGAATGTTCACTTGCTCTCTCTTTTGTACGACATCCTTTTTGATCCTCGTACCCCTCCTTATTTAAAGGAACGTTTTGATTTCCTACATCTTTCTAATTCCCGTTATTTGCGCTCTAGTAATAATCTCTCCTTAATGACACCTGTACACACTTCTTCCTTTGTTGACAACTCCTTCACAGTACAGGCTGTCCGTTTATGGAACTCACTGCCACTCAACATCAGACAAGCTAAGTCAGTATCCTCTTTTAAAATCATGGTTTTTAATTATTTTTGGTCCTCTCAGGTATAATAGTGCTGCTTATTCTGTATGTATTATGATATGTACTGTGTTTATATAGTATATAATAAAGATTTTATTTTATTTTTATGCATTTACTTATTTCATATATTTTTTTATATTACTTATTGTCTACACTGCCACTGTTATGTTTTAATATTTTCCTTAGTTTAAGGGGTTGCCTGGAAGAGATCGCTTTAAGCGATAAGGCCGCCCTTTGTTCAACATTTATTGTATCTAGTTTTTAAGAAAGTAGTTTTAATTTTGGTGAACAATAAAGTGTTTTCATTCATTCATTCATTCACGGCTACTGAAAAGTGGCTGAAACGTCGGAATAATAAAAATCTAATAAAATACAGCGCTTAATACTTAGTTTTATTATCTAGTGATACCGATTTTGTTTTCGTCGGAATTGGCCCTAAGACTTCTTTGAGTATTTTTTCACTATTTTCGGATTTAGCCATAAAACCCTATTTGCATAATTACCCTGCATGCACTGATTGACGTTTCATGTATTTCTGTGATCGTACAGTACGTAGTTACAACAGTTAGTTGTATTTTTTTCCTTTGCAGAAATCAATCTCTATTTGATCCAATAAGCCGACCCAGCTTACAAGCTGTCCATTAGACTACACAGTATTAAATAAATTTAATCCGTGGAACAACTTGTCCGCCTACGAACTAAAGATCAGATAATTTCTCACGCCTCAACATTGTCGAAATTACGAAGAATGATTTACTACGGACACATCATAAACTACTTAATTGACTTTAATTAGATGACACGACGTTCGCGAAACTGATTTTATGTATGGCACAGATTTCAAACACGTTTGGTTTAATCCACGCCTTGAAACTGCAATTTTGCAATTATTTATACAGGTAGGTACATATTTTGCATTTAATAATAAAGCAGAGAGCCCCTGAGTGTCTGATTTGCTGTTCAAACCGAGTTTTTGGACGTAATAGCAAAGCAAGGCAATATTTATATGGCAATTTATTAAACGTTTCCATTTTGTAAAATTACAAAATTACATTGTTTCATTTGAGGCACGGAAAAAAATACAAGATATCACAATTGTCCAGTAAAAAACGTAATACCAAGCCGTTATTATTTTTAAAGAAAATCCCAATTCAAAATGACTACCTTACTATCTAAAACATATTTTTTAAACTTAAATAAAATCATATATTGAAAATTTTAAATAACTACAGACTTATTAATTAAACCATATTCTTCATAATGTCTTACAAAGATTTATATTGACATAAAAAAACAAGAACAAGGAGAAAAAATAATATACAATACAAAAGTTAGTTAAAAGTTTTTCAATTATTTCCAAGGAGTTGGACATACGTTATTAAACAACAATTTAAATGATTACCTTTATTTTACATATACCTACTGAAAAAGAAAAAACTTAAAACAGGAATAAATTAATATAATTATGGTTTACCAAATGGACAGAAAATTACTGACATCACAAAAATTAATAAGACAACAATTGCAGTTAAATTGTTGTGCAATTATTTGTTTAAATAATTTTGTTATTGAATCATTTATTTAAATGCAATTATGGGTTCCGAAAGGATATTTCAGTTTTTATTCTTTCAAATAGCCCCACGACAAAGAGAGCATGAAGTCACCGGAGGCTTGCCTCCCCCTGGCAGTGGAAGAGGCCTTATGGGCCGTCGCCTGCCCAGGGCCTGCGAAATGGCTAAGCCAAATACTTGTGGCCCTGGCATATAGGCGAAAGACGGAACATCGAGGGATTCTGGTGGGTATCCCCGATTGTGGAATGGCAGTAGCATTTCTTGCTTGCGATGGTAGTGCCACCCCAACGTGGCAAATGTCACGCTCCCCACCGCGTTTCCCCCGCGGTGGATAGTGCTCAAACGGATTTCCCCTTGTTAAAAAGATACAAAGTTCTTTCTACTTGGTGATCAAAGATTTGTTAGCCGTCTTTCACTTGGTGTCTTGTTTTCTACTAACAGCCCTGTTTTGTGGAAAGCGACTCTTTATGTAGAGAACAAATTGCATATTTAAAGATTAATCGTTATTAGTTAAAAATATCAATGTTTACAGTAAATCAAATATAAAAACAATATTGCTTTTATTTATCTATGATATGATCTAGCTATTTTTGGGTTTTATACCTCAGAATGATTGGCAGACAGTCCAATTTATTCAAGGTATGTTGACTAAGGCTGGTGTGCATAGACATTTAACGGATGGTCAAAATAAAATCGCCAAAGTTATATGGCTAAACGGCGATTATTTAATTTTAACCAGCGGTTAAATGTTTATGCACACCAGCCTAAGAAAGACTAATGTTTTTAATTATTAACCGTATAATAACATTGACAGTGAACTCCTCCTAAACGGCTGGAACGATTTGAATGAATTTTTTTGTGTGTGTTCAGGTAGATTCGAGTATGGTTTAGATTCACAATTGGACCCAGTAGGTGGCGCTGCAATAGGGTTCTAAATTTTATTTCTTCAGGGTAGGACAACGTTTGCCGGGACAGCTAGTAATATTATAAAATTCTAAAAATGCTGTGTCAGTACATTGCAATTTTTTTAGATTTGTTGTCTGTTTGTATGCTAATCTGTTAGTTCGGAATTCATGTAAAAACTACAGCGCCGATTTCGATGCGGTTTCCCTGGTCGACAGCAAGTTCTTAGACTTAAATTCTGCGCTATTTTTTATATCGGGAATCCCGCGGGAATTTTCCTGGGAATTATTTAAAATGTTCAGATAGAAACAAAAATTCGAATTCCAATGCGATTTTTTCACGGATCGATAGCAGTTTTTACGTAATAAAATATGTGATAGTTTTTATTCCGGGTAGCCCGCGGGAGCGGTTTGAAGTGGTTCGGGTGCATAAAAATTAGCTTGTTCCGGCACAGTATCACTAACACGATAGCTTACATTCTTTTATAAATGCTGCGGTACTTTGTGCCCCGGGAATCTCTCGGAAATTTCAAGTCAAGCGTGGACGAAGTCGCGGTTATATCTTAGTTCACATATATTTATATATATTTTCAATTTTTTATATTTTTCTCATAAAGATCATACAAACCATTAACTTATAAAAAAATATTACTATTGACTATAAAAAATATATTAAGATTGGGACGGTGCCAACAAGGCATAGTCTATCCTATGTATAACATGTTGGATTTGTATATAAGTTTAACGCTGATATTTCCTTAAACACCTTCATAATCAGATCGAAAATTCGCATTTACCTTAACAGGTTTCAAGCAATACGTGATAAAAATATTTACAATGTGTTGATTTAATCATTTTTCAGCACGTCATTTTACGCAAGGCCGCCCAAGAAAGTCTGTGATGATTACAGATAAATGAATGTTATATATCAAATGAAACTTATTTAGCACAGTTTGTGTATAATATAGTAATAACAGCCCATAAACGTCCCAATGCTGGGCTCGGACTTCGCATTTATAGGAAAATTGTCACATCAGTTATATTGATGTGCAGCTTTCACCGCGATGTTTTCCTTCACCGTTAGTACGTGGTAGTTGTAACAATATACACTTTATGTCAGAAAACTGCCTAAATAGTGCATCCTTTCTGTCCAGGAGGCCAATTCTGCTCTTACTAACTCGTCAAAATCGACTCAATCGTAGATTTGCCACATTTCAGTCATCATCATCCGAGCGTTAAATCCCAGTTGCGATCGGAGCGTTTGTGCCGACGTCAAGGGTCCGCTTTTCTACTTTTTCTTCTCCACTTCGCGCAGTCTTCGGCATCCGCCGTTTTGAGACCATTGGTATGCATGTCATCCTTTACAACGTCAAACCAATATTTATTGGGCTTTACCCTTAGACCGGGACCGTGCGGAGGCGGCATGGCTAGACACAGTGATGGATTTACACTCGGGGCACTAGGGGCTAGTGTCCAGGGCGGTAAGATTTTCGAGGGCGTTGGGCGTTGGAGTGACAGCAAAAAATTTCAACTTTTTGCTATAAATCAATGATTTTCAAAATTTTATTATTATTTTATTGTTATTGGATATTTACATTTTGAAGTTTAATTACAGTGCATAGATAATAGGGCGGTATTTTTCACGTTGCCCCAGGACGGCACTTAAGGTAAGTTCGGCTCTGGCTAGACATTTGTTCATTTCAGTATTCTGTTAATTCCAAAGGCATACCCGTGATACGCCACTTTGTCTTTTTAAATATTTTATAAGCGAAAAGTCGCGAAATAAATATTTAAAATGTTAGGTAGCTTTTCTTTATTTATTTCAGCTAACCCCATTTCTGCTAATGGAAATACCATTTTTTCTACTATTATTCTGATATCGAGAAGATATTGCGGATTTAGTAGAATACGTTTTTTGACGCTATCGTAATGCATATGTACCTACTATGGAAATCTTTGCAACACCAAGATACTTGAAATAGTAGAATTAGGCCCCTGTGATTTGAACCCGCGGCCTTTGATTATGGGAGGCAAAAGCGCTAATCACTAAGCTACCACTGCTGTTTTGATTTTTTACAATTTGTGTATATACAAGTATTCATGTTGAAGATAAATATTAATACAAACTTTAAAGAACTATTTAAACTAGTGGTCGCCCGTGGTCGAAATTCGACCATAATAATTTGTTGTCAAAGACACAATCACACTATGTGTTCAATATGTGTGTTCTATATAATGTGTTCTATAATCACAGATTTCGCCAAGGCTACACTGTTAATTTGTCTTGAACAATAGACAAAAGAGTATATATGCGTGTGTGTGTCAAATACATGGTAGTGTGTGTCTAGTTTTTTTATTGATTTAATGTACTTTTTATGCATAATTTAAAAAAATATTAGCATACGTCGCTCTTCTCTATATAAACTATAAGTGTGCGAAATTTTCATAAAAAGGGGTACAAAGTTTTTGCTTCACGTATTAATACATAGATATATATATATATAAATGATTAACTTAATTAGACTCAGAGTGCTTTAGCACTTAATTAACATTTCACAAACCATATAAAGAATCATGTATATTATAGTATTAATAAGACAGGGTCAGTTAATCGATAATCTCGGCAAAGAGCATAAGAATCGTAAAATAAAATGTTTACCAGTTGACATTCATTAACTTTTCAATATATCAAAAATCAAGGGATTAAAGCCACCGAACACATAAAAGGATCATTTATAGTCGTTCTGAGTTCAATTTTGGTCCCCATTAATGTCAATTGCTTTTTTAAAGTGTGATTGTAATATAACTTTAATCAATCAATACAGTTTGCTCTGAAAGATCTTTAATTTTAACGTATCGGTATTATTAAACGGTCTCTCATCTCGTTTTATTTAGGGTTGCCCTTTCATAATTCGAAGAATCCTAATAAAAATCTGGTAGTTCACAAAAACACAAAATAAATTAATTCAAAGTGTTACCTGTACTTTAAATTCTTTTATTTGATGATTTTGATTATTTTTGTAGGATAATATTTTTTTAAATAAAAATTGGCTTTGTGTGAACATATCTTCTGTTTAGTAAAATACCACTTTTTCAAGCAGCCAAAAGGATGAGTCCTTTTGGCTGCTTGAAAAAGTGGTATTTAATAGCCTTAAACAGATGAGTCTGTTTAAGGCTATTTAATTAATTTATTTATTAAACTTTAGGAAGGCTTACAGTCTAATTACATATCAGTCATAGTAAAAAAATCTATAAAAAATGCTGATATATATAAAATATCTCCACCTATTAGTAACAACACATACAGATACATACATGATTCCTAATGATATTGTTACAAGTTTGTGTGCTCGAATTAAAATAACGTTAGAATGATTATAGAGTTTATTAGAATTATACAAACACGTATAACACAGGTACAAATATAACCGAACACAACAAATCCAAACGTAATGCAGAAGGTCCCAATTCAATAAAACGCGCAAAGTCCGTCAATATTAGATTCCCGAATGTACACACGTCACGCCTTGATCGTAGTTGTAGCTCAACTGACTCCCTCTCTCAATCAGCTCATCGTTTTATACTTTACAAATGCAAATGTGGCCGCCCGGCAACGTCGACCTAATTTCCTATAATTAGCTTGTATTTATAATCCGCAACACGTGGCTAATGATGCTGTTGAGTGGCCGTAAGCGAGTACAATAGGACAGTGGGCTGTTCTCCACAACAACTAGAAACATATGCCAAGAAATATAGTGAACAAAAGAAGACGATCATAAAAATATTATAATTAGTTCAAATGCCGACAGGTAATTAAATGTGCTTTTACAGATCTGTACGTGGAATTTGTTTTTGTCGGAGCCTAAACTGTAACAATATTATAGATATTAAGTTTCTGTCTTTGCAAAAAATTCTTGAGGCAGTATTCTCTTGACCGAATTTACATTAGAGCAGTGTAAGTCTAAGTTCAATTTTACTACTATTTTTTTGAAAGAATTTGAGCGTCGTAAGACAAAGGCGTTTTGTCTATAGTTGGTGATTATAAATGTCACTAAAGCCTACAGTTTGACAGAAACTGCATTTTAATAATTAAAGTTAAGACTGAATCAAATAAGACTTGGTTAAAAGTTCTACGTTGCCTTTGCCAGGTCCTGAATTCTTAAAAAAATATCCCAAAATAATGTCGCGGCTTATTTACGATTTTTGTTATTTTCTAGGTGCCTATCTTTACAACGAAATTAATCGCACGCTGTCTATATACCCACTACTGAAAGTTACTTGCAAAAGAATAATGATTAAATGGTTAAAATCACTCAACGGAACGGAATATATAATGAAACGGAAAATTTGCTGCGCTTAATAATATAATAAGTCTATTGACACATATCTTATCTTTATTTCAATTATTACATACGAATGTATACACACTCACGCACGCACGCACGCGCGCGCGCGCACGTTTGCCTTATAATTAGTATGTAGTTAGTTTTTAGCCATGGAGAGGAGCACTGGTGACCTGTAATACAAATCTGCACAGACCTACAATAGGCACCAGTCTCATACAACCAGGTCTTATATTATTTGTAAATTATTGTATGACCAAAATTAATAAAGTTTCTGTTATATTCTATTTTAATTTCACAATTTAGCATATCTCAGTAGCTGTTTACTCCTAGTGAAAAAGCAATTGAAGTTTTACACAAATCTGTTAATCCTGATTTACATTTGCATTGGTTAAATAGTTAGTTAACTTGCAAATTAAATCTCTATCGGGGTTTGAACAACCATTTGCTTAATTGACAACTTATTACTTAACTGGAAAATGTTTGTTCAAAGAATATTAAAGTTTTAACTCGCCAGTTTCGAAAATAAACTACCCTTAACTAATGCAAATGTATTATAACAGAAGGTACTATAATAATAAGTTATACAACATTTGTAAAAAATGTTAGAAAATTGACACATAGACACAAGACACAAGTCTTTTTTTAACTATCGGCAGACAAACACTTCCATGGTATATCCCCGAATTAAGCAAGTTACGCTTGTGTATGTGTGTGTGTGGTGATATACAACGGACTATTCTGGTACCGATCCCAGACACCCAGAGCATAGTAAATAACGGAGAAAATTCGTTTCCGCAATTTACCATACCAGTAATCTTATACCCGTAACCTCTGCGTTGCAGTGAGCTAGCCCGACAAAGGCTTAACCCGCTCAACCACAGAGGCCGTCAATGTCCAGAGTCTTTGAAGTAATGTTAATTTTGAAAAAGAAATGGATGTTATCGTATAGGTAACTTATTACTTAGTTTATATTTAATCTTATAGACGCATGTTTGTAAATTGCCAGCAAATAAATATGTGGTCGGCGAATAAATAATAATTCATAAATCTAATTGCCTCCGGTACTCTATAAAGATTTAATATAAAAACGGTCAACAAGTTTGTTATTGTATCGGTTTCTCATTTAGATTTAAGGTTGACTTCAATAATTCCGTTTATTATTAACATTTAAAAAACTAGTTTTTAGGTTATGCTTATAGGATTTTAGTTAATTTTAGTGTTAAGTTTCTTATTTTAAATTAGTTTTATTGGAAAAGTTATTTTTAAATTATTCTTCATAAATACAGTACAATTAAAAATCGATCCCGAGAAATAAAAAAATAAAATATCTTCCTGTGAAATTTATACATGTACTTATCAAAATTTAAGAGTAAACTAGGTACTTTTTATACGATTATCGTAAACAACCATTTTTAGAATGTTTATCTTTTTATCTGTGTCGGTCTTAAAAGTTTGTCTTGATCTCAAACAAACTCCGAAACGATCAATGATTTCAGTGATTAAATTAGGAGTTTTATATAAAATGCGTGTATGTTCTTCCTATCGATATCTTCCAAGATTCATAAAATATGAATATATGTAATTCCCGTGCGAACAATATCGCGGGAGCAGCTAGTTTCAAGTATTAATATATACTTGAAACTATTCATATTGTTGAAACTATTGATACGCTTGAAACTATTAATATACTTGAAAGTAGTTATTAAAATTAATAGAGTTTAAAATTAATAAAGACTCGGAGCTAATGAGCTAGTACTCTCCACTAACTTCTATATGACCTATACATACCTATATGTACTGAACCCTAACCTACTGAAACATACAAAATATTCATTTTACTTAATGTATCATAGCTAATGTATCAGTTGATAGGTACTAATGTTTTTATCATGTACACATTTTAAAGTAGAAGGTAAATCTATCAGTATCAACCATCTAATCCACTGAATAAGACAAGTGGCCAAATGTCAAGCAAAACTTGATGCTTTTAGGCTAAGAATAATAGATCCTGTCAAAACTCAATAACCTGTTCGTAATGGATAGTATATTAAATACATCTTGACGGTTTCTTGTTCGAGGAACAGTTATTAGCACCATTTGTTTGATCATCTAGTGTATGAAATTTTTGTTTAAAGGCTTATGGACTCAGAACCAATAGCAATAGTAAATAACACATGTTACAAAAATTCTAATATTATTGACATATTACGTAATAGCGGAGACTAAAATATCGTACTATTTTATCTTATCGTCTTAGTTTTATAATATCACAAGAAAAAAAAATAACAATATTTATTAAATGTACTTTTAGGCTCCTAGTGATTACGTCATACCTTGGTACACTCGTACAAAACTAGAAGAGAAGTTTTGTATATAATAAAGTGTGTCCGTGGTTGACTTGACACAATATTGTTACAATTTGGGCCACCTGCATATTTGTAAACAAAACACATTTATTACCCGCCGGCGTTTGAGCTAATAACATTGTAGTTCTTTTATGATTGTCGTCTTTTGTTTACTTATTTGTTGGTTATTGTGGAAAGCAGCCTATTGTACTCGTTTATGGCCGTTTGCAGACATAATTAGGCAGGTGTGCGGATTGCCATTTCTGGAAAATTGCGTCGACGCTTGGTGGGCAGACATATTTGCATTTATGCCATATAAAGCAATAGCCCGATTGAGGAAGTCCAGTCAAGCGATAACCACTAGCGAGACAAGACGTGTGTACATTCGATAATCTATATAGTGACGGACTTTGCGCGTGTTATTGAATCGCCCATTACGTTTGGACTGATTGTGTTCAGTTATATTTATACCTGTGCTATACGTGTTAGTATAGTTCTAATAAATTGTATAGTAATTCCAACGGCATTTTAATTCAGGTCCTGTAACTCGTAACAATATAAATATACTACATTATCAATAAAAATTGCTAAATTTGATGGATTAAATGTAAATTACGGAAAATTTATAATATATTTAACAATAAAATTGCCTTCATAAGAGAGTTTGCTGATGCAATATGATTTCTTAATTTTTATTCCTGTATTTTTACAAAAAATTGCTCGTCTATGTTAGAGAGCAGAGAGGAGGCACTGTAGAAATCTCGGTCAGGGTGCTGATAACGTTAAAATCGGCGCTACTCAAGTCTCCGCCACGGTTCAAATGTCTGAACAGCAAACACTGAACTTATACGTTCAAAATACTCACAAGTAGGTTCAAATAGAAATTGAGATAAATGTAATAATGTAGGTATAATACAAAGGGCCCAAGCCCTTACCGAGAAAGGCCATGGGAAAAAATCAAACGACTTCGAATTGATCAACGTCTTAGTATTGCAATGATAAATTCTTGACGAAAACTGCTAACTGAATACGGTATTGCGAGTATGGCTGGATTCAGATGCTATCGTTTACCACTACTACTAGTTGTTATGTTCCAATTTCACATTATCTAAAAAGAATTTAAGCAAACAATTTTTTTGTAGGGTACCGTAACCATTTTAGCATAAACGGATCAAATATGTTTTCATCAAGTCCATCCGTCCATCTATCTTTTTTTAGTCAATTTTTTGGTCATTTCTATATGAATAGACAGGAATATGTAATCTATATAGTTCTACAATATTAGAAATATGAAAAAAATTAAGATTACGGAACGTCGTTAGCCTATCTTTGTCTACTGCTGAACTTAGGTCTCCCTTAATTTGCGCCACTTATCCTGGTCGTTCGCCGAGGGGGGGTAGATATCGAGCCTTTACCACCATTTTATCGTAAGCGTCGTTTGGACATAAGTATATTTTTTGTTATGAAAGGTATTTTAAACTGTTATTTTGTTTTTAACTTTTAGTTTTAGTTAGACTAGAGGGTCTAATCTAAATAAAACTTAAAGTTTTACTGAATTAAAAACTTAAAATTTTGGAACAAAATGATAGTTTAAAATATCGTTTGCAACAATAAATATACTTGGGTACAAATGTCGCTTACATTGAAATGGCGGTAAAGGCTCGATATACACATAAATAAGCGTTGAATTTTACAGTTATGCAATAAGTTATATTTCATAATGTATAAACTAATTAATATAAGAAAAAAAATTAAGACTTTAAAAAAACTGTACATACAAATTAAAATGAATGTAGTAATTATGTTTTAAGGGCCGATTTTTCAATCATCAGATAAAAGTTATCAGTCGAATAAATTATAACCTGAGTAAATTCAAAAGTGAAATTATTCAATTGTTTATTCATGCAAATGACAATTTTCAATTTTTCCACATCGTATTTTGTTCTATGAATGACTTTTATCTGGTGATTGAAAAATTGACTCTTAGTCATATCTTGAGAAATCATAACGTTTTCTCTTAATTACTATTTTGTTTAAGACGCCAGATAATTGTGTAAATTGTATCCTATCTATTTAAGTAATTTTCGAACTATGAGGTAGAAAATTCAAATAAATTAAGTAGGTCACAATTAAAATTGTATTGTATTAGAGTAAGAATTTGAAAACTACTATCCACAAATATATTTTTGAGATATGTGTATTTTCAAGTTTTTATATTCCCGTAATCAAATAAACAAAACAGTGGACGTTTGTCGTTTTATGTATCTATTCATAGTTGTACTACCACGCGTTTTCCCGATTTCTATAAACGTATGCGATGTAAAGCGAAGTATCAATTTTCTAAAGTGAAAAACGTTGGTAGTGGTATTGAATGTAATGTGGTCATATTTATCAAAGCATTATTTGACAAAATAGTACCCGCTCGGACACGGTCTACACTAAACAATTCCTATTGATTTATGACTACAACCTTTACAGATATAATTGGTTCAATGATTGCAAGATTTATTTTCAAGTAATTTATCTGGCGCGTCTAGAAAAATCAAAGCTTTATTCGTTTTTAAGTACAAATGTTACTTACCATATCATTTCACGGTATTTTAAAATTAATACCTTTGTTGTGGATATCAAAGAAAGTTATAATTTTTTATTTCTGTCTATCATTGTGGAAGAAATTAATTGGAAATGGCAACCGCTGAGTAAGTGATCTTACATGGCCAGGACCCCAAGTCTATAAGTTTAATAAAAAAAAAACCATGCCAGTGCGAGTCAAGATCCATTCGACTAACAGATGGTCAAATATCTATAGTCTCTAAAATTGTCATTAAATCAGTCTCGGTCAAGTTGAAATTGATTCAATATTGAGCCGAGATAGTTTACAGACTACCAAAACTGTCATAAGTTACGATTCCGATTCGATTGCCAATTTGAGTTACAGACTCGGTGACCAGGATCCATGTCTGCTATTACTATGGTGCTGGAATAATCGTTTACTCTTTTAGTCTATAAGTTTTCTTCGGTTGAGTATTCTGCAGTGCTGTCGTTACGTGGGGGTGCAAACTGATCGCTTTATACCTTTTTTTATTGTATGAGTTCAGGAGACAGGCAGACGACTCCCCTGATGAAAAGCAATTACCATTACCTATGGACATTTTTAATACCAAAGGTGCTACCAATATGCTGCCGCTCTCTAAAGGGAGTCTGGAACCTGGCCACTAAAGCCGGAACTCAACTCAAGATTGTTATGGCGGCATACTTTAGAGCAGAAGTGTTAGTCATCCAGACGGGCAAATGCCCTACCTGGTAATGGGTTGTTTGTTATGTCGCATCTTACGACAGGCCACCCGGCCGCAGAAAATTGTATTATTTTTCCGTTCCTACGCGAATAGTACAGTAACACAAACCTACACGTACTATACATAATCAACTTGTTTTGAAAATTACCTAACTAACGTTCACTATACCGATTAGTATGCACGGTTCCGAAACAACAAAAAAGAACCCCGGATATTCCGTACATACGAAGCCGCTGAAGATATAATAGTATAATTTTGTTGCCTTCAGTTGTTGTCTAAATGTTTGTTAAAATAATAAATAAGTACAGAAGATAGATAGGCTCACCCAAACTCATGTCCAAACCCTATGTCCGCCTTTGGCTTCAGAAGTATATATCTTGGACACATCTTGAAACCAGCTCAATCAATCACTCTCACCAAATTCAGTACTTTTCAGGGCGGCCACTATTTAATATAAGTTCATGAAACCCCTGCCTGCACGTGCCAAAAATTCATCATTTCTTACATGTCTTTCGTGTTAACACCGCAAACGAATCAGACCACCAAATGGCCGCATCTTCCATGAACCAAAGAGAAATTGGGGGGGACAGAGATAGACATACATACATACCAGTATACAAAAAGAAAAAGAAATATGTATGTATCAAGAATGTGTTTGTGAAGTTGTGAAGTTTGAACAAGAGATGGCAATACCATGACTTAATATCATTGTTCAACATTAAATAATAAACACGATGCGTTAAATATGATATTCACATTGATAGAAGTTGACATGTTTAATAAGTTAAAATTGTAATTACAAAAAAAAATGACTACGTCTTTGTCTACTATGTCCGTCTATCTTTCAGACGGACAGTGTAGATAAAAATATAAGGCTTTCATTTTTGTCAAAATGGCTACGATCCTCTAAAAGTGGAACGTAAATATAAGATTTTAGTTTTCATTATATAAACCTGGAATGTCGACGACGCAATCGACCCTGTCGTGAACTTTTTAGCTACCCTCATGTTGCGTGCCCACTGTTGGGCAATGGTAAAATCCCGAATTTCAACTTAATAGTATTTCATATAAATAATATTTTTTATTGTTTACCTCATTTTACGAAAAAAAAGTCGTGGTAGCGTAATGGCTAGCGCACGCGTCCCAGTCTCAGAGGGTGCGGGTTCGAATCTTGGCCGGAACGCATACACACCTCTTAGGCAGTTTTCTCACCTAATGTGCATATCGTGACCGTAATGGTGACAACGTGCTAACAATGGTGAAAGAAAACATAACTGTGTCAAACCTGCCAAGCCGCTATAGACATGCGTGGCGGGTATACTATCCGTTCCCCTATAGTTGGAGGCCAGAGTCCAGCAGTGGGACGTTTATAGGCTGTTATTATATAGGAAGAAAGAAAGAAAAAACGTTTATTTGGTCTTCACATAGCGAGACACATGACGATGAATTAAACGATGAAGGTATATACCAAAAAAAAGTCTCACAATGGTACCAAATAGGTGTTGGTCAGCATATGCCAGGCAATGTCTGAAGCTGGTTTTCAACTGCACCCTGGGACAGACCGACGTTGCACTGTTATTTATATATATATATATATATATATATATATATATATATATATATATATATATATATATATATATATATATATATATATATATATATATATATTATATAATATATATAGACGAAAAAGTCCAACATTCCAGGGGCCAAGAGGATGCTCTATGTGGTAAAGACGGTCCTGGTAATCTGTATATCATTTGCTGTTAGTGCTGATTTTATATTACACGCGTGCATAACAAAATTAGGATACATTTAGATAATTTACTATTTGAAATAGATAAAGCTATCACGTATATGAATGTATATGGCAACAATAAACAGTAAAATCAACCAAAGATGGAGGTGCAATAAATCCACCTAATACGGCAAACGACAAATTGGCCGAATTACTAAATTTAATGGATATTTATTCATAAAAGGTAAAGTTACTCTGGGCACCGTTTGAGCCTTTTTTAATTCTTTGGTATTTAATTAATTAAACATTTTAATAATCTAAAATCATAGGAGGCTACAACTGAACATTTTTATTAAATACTTCGTCCACGCTTGACTAGAAATTCTTGCGAGACTCCCGGGACACTAAGTATCGCAGAATTTAAAAAAACATGTAAGATATCGTTTTAATGGCATCTGTGTTGGAATAAACTAATTTTTATCCATCCGAAAAACTTCGAACCGCTCCCGGGAAAATTCCTGTGGGATACCCGGAAAAAAATATCACACATTTTATTTCATAAAATTTGCTATCGATCAGTGAAAAAATCACATTGTAAATCGATTTTTTTTAATCTGATGATTTGAAATCATTCCCGAGGGATTCCCAGAGTAAAATGTAGCACAGATTTTAAGTTTAGGAATTTACTGTCGATCAACGAAAACCGCTTCGAAAT
This sequence comes from Dendrolimus houi, assembly GCA_039645545.1. Lineage (NCBI taxonomy): Eukaryota > Metazoa > Arthropoda > Insecta > Lepidoptera > Lasiocampidae > Dendrolimus > Dendrolimus houi. The sequence continues at coordinate 17,047,526 of CM077132.1, forward strand.
CGGCTAGTAGTTTTTACGTGACTCCCGAACAAACAGACAAGAAATCTAAAAAAAAATGCATCGTGTTCTCCATCGTGTATACAGTGTATTTCAGTTGTTGTTTTTTTTTAATAGTTTCAATGTACAAACACCGCATGCTTAGAATTTTATAATATTATAGATATTATATTGCTTTGAACGAGATTCATTAAGCAGGTACGTAATGTTTAAGATGTGAGATTCTACTAAATGGTTTTTATGGTTCCCTATCATATAACAAAAACCAGAAAGTTGAAGTTATCGCCTCTACGGATCTCTTTATTAAGTGTGATCCGACACGCAAACGTCCAATTTGTTTTCTACCCGAATTAATAAATTATAAATAAATCGACATACAAACACACACGTCGTATATTCCCAAGCTAAGCAAGTCGCGCTTGTGTTGTGAGTAATATACAACAGACCACTCTGGGGTCGATCCCAGACACCCAGACCATAATAAATAACAGAAAATCTGTTTATGAAATTACCAATTTACCATGCCAGCAATCGAACCTGGACCCACTGCACTGTAGTGAAGTCGGCCACCAAAAGCTTTTAATCCGCGCTACAACAGAGGCCGAGAATTATATTTTTAATAGGTTTCTTTTTTTATACCAAACACACAAAATTAAAATCTTTAACTTAATCTAAATAACAATTTCGCAAACTAGGTACGTTAAATTCAACAGATATATCAAAAGGGTGCATTGAATTAATTATAGGTATCAATGAAGTCAAATATATCATTTCATACACCTTCAAGTTAGTGCCAAATAAATATGTTAATATGTAAACCAAACTTACAGTTCTATACACATTAAATCTGCTCTAGTTTCCATAACGCTTACTGTAATACATATATCTACACCAATAAATAAAATATACAAATTAAAATCATACATGAATCATATAAAGATTTATAAAATGAAAAGAAAGTTTATATTACATACATTAAATTTAATTATTCACAAGAAAACACCTCGTTTACTGTTTTTAACATTGCTAATTATTTATTTTACATATTATGTACCTGTGTATTATACTAAAATATTATAAAGTAACACAATAAAGAAAAAGAACGTGTGCGTCTCAGGACACCCGACAAAAGTGATAACTTAAAGTAATCTAAGTTGAACTATTTAATATTGAAATTGTTTAACTTGAGAAAGGCTTTGGTTATTACTTAAATTTTATGTATATAGCGCGTGGGTTAGAGTGAGTGAGGAGGAGCCTGCCTACCGCTGCTCTATGCGTGACAGAAAGGGAAGCCAGAGAGACTGGCGCCGTAACGCGTTACGTAACGAAGCGGTTTACCCTCCCATAAGAAGTTATCACTTCAAAAAACATATATTTTATTCTACCTACAATCCCTTTAGACTAAAAGTATATAAATAATTCACAATCTTCTATGGGTAGCTAAGCCCAGAAGGCTACATAAATTACCTCGCTGGGTTGCCATACTGATTCACTATCTGATGTAGCCACCTTCAGGGCCGGCCCTAGCGCTTTTTACCGTCATAAGCAAACTCGAAAAATGCCGCCCCCACCGAATCTTAAGAAAACTAAAAGAAGTCTTCTATCTAGCTTTCTTCTCTCAGAACCTTGTCTATACGTGTTGTAGGTACGTACTTGTAGATTTCACTACACATCTATTTTCTAGATTCAAGTGACCATTAAAGTATTTATTATATATTTATTGCGCAGTATTTGATTTTGAATAAAATGCATCTATTTTTAACTGAGAATAATCACAATTTATCGTTATTAAAAAAATCCCATTAAAATAACCAGTGGTACAACAATCGCCTCTAATTAATTAAACGAATATCTATAAAAAAAGGCTTTCTTTCTCAGAACAGAACGTAGTAACCGAAAACATAATAATTAAACGATTTTTTGTTAATTAAATCATTTATATGGCGATAGCGTCGCGTCGCCGACGTGCGGAATGAGTCCCATATAGGATTGGTTACAAGCTATATTTAAGCCGAACTCTAGCAGAAATTTCGGCATGCCGAATCTTGCTGTTCCTATTATAACATTTGATTTTCTCAAGGAAATTAAAACCGTAAAAACCTACTTCAAGAGAGAAAAAGACGTATGATAACTGTCGAGATTATTAAAGAATTTATAAGTTATTATATATATGTTTAAAAGCTTTTTTTTGTAATTACATTGCTTTATATACATTTTTTTATTTTTCGTACGACTGGAGATTTCACAAAACAGTTAAGATTTTCCATAGAAACACAGTTTTTGATAAAAATAAAACACTATTAATATCATTTAACTGTTTTTTTTCTTAACCAATCTTATTATATGAATATAAAACTGTACAATAAAACATCAATGACCATTCAAGTTTTCTCCAAGCACTGTACTATTTTCACCATTATGAATAATACGGACTCCCCCGTTTACATACTGTTGTTCTTCTTCAGTCAATCAATTCATATTTGTGCAGTAACTTTCGGCATGTTTAACCGAAAAAATTCTCTCTTCCCATTTCTACTTATAATTTCAAGATTTCCGAGTAACGATTTATGTTTGTTTATAATTTAAATCACTCACATTTATCGTCGATACGATTTATTTTTTCATTATAAAACGACGTGGGAGTCTCGAAGGCATCCAGGAATAGTCGTGGAAGCCCGTCAAACATTCCATACACGTATTAAATGTTCGAACATAATTGGCTTAACCCGAAGAAATTCGTTTTTATTCCTACAAACACGAGCAATTGTTGGCATTTTTGTACTTAATAACTTTTTCAGGACATTTGTTGGAGATAGTGGATATTTTATTACAAAGTAAACCTAACTTTAAAATAACACATTTATAAACTTAAAATAAACTAAGTTATAAATAAGTTAATATAGACCATGTAACAAATCGATGTTAGATGAAAGCGTGCCCAGAAGGCTGGCTGCATTGCTACGCTGTATGGCTGTTTTTTAACTTACTGTGAATATTTTTAAGGTATCTATTAACTTTGCCAGGGCTTTCCAGAACTTTTGTCCGATTTGTTTTCTAATTTGCATTTAATGGAAACGGTAGGTACGTTGACGATCTGCGAACTCCTAAAGAGAATAAAAAGGACTCCGAAAAGGCGGTTCATTTCTGTCTAACTATTTGGTTGAATCCACCAAAGTGACTCATATAAACGTAAACTTGTATATTTTAATATAAAAATTTATTTCTCTTAACTATATCTTTTAAAACACAATAAAACGTATTATTGATTCAATCCTGACGTGTCTTTTCAGTTCTGTACCTTTCAATCAAGTTGGTTCAAGTTGGTTGATCCGTATGAAATCAACAAAACCAACCCTTTCCTTTGATTTGCCGTTTAATATTCCTTTACAGAAGTCTGTCCTTACAAGCTACGCTATGATTTGGTATAGTAATACAGGTGTGTTTATTTTTGCAAAATCAGCTCACACGATTTCTGGAAAGGAAAGGGATTTTTCAAAAATTTGATGATACCATTTTAGTGTTTGTCAAAATCGGGCTCGAGACTCCTTTGAGAGTTTTTCTCTTTCTAGCGTGGTTTAGGATTTGGCCTGAGGGGCCACTGGGAAAATAATTATGTATAAATGAACAAATAAATTAAAACTAATAGGTAAATACCTATCAAAAAAAAATAGTAATGAAAGAAAAAAATTATTTGAAGTAATAGCGACATACTTACATTGCTGACATGTATCTTAAAAATAAAAACATATTTTGACAATTTGGACGGAGCATTTGCAGCAAACAAGGTTTGCACTCAGCTTATTGCTGTGCCGGCATAATATCCGACACAAAGCTGATTTTCAGTGCAAATCTTCATTTTGGCGTAATACTAAAACGACCCGAATATTTTGTGAATTTAATTTAAAAACTATTTATTTTGTAAATAATATATATGTATATATATATATATATATATATATATACTGTTTATTTTATGTAGGGTATATATAATAATATATACCCTACATAAAATAAACAGTATAAATATTTTATTAATTTTATGATTTTAGTAGTATCTACGTTTGCCTCATTGCATCATCTTTGACTTCCATTTGAAACACAATTTTTCTCTGACATATAAATAATTAATTTTCGATCTGGTTCATGCCTTTAATTTGCACGATTGTAACGACTTCGTGATGCAAGACCAAAACAGAAAAATGAACTATTTTAAAATAACATTAAAAATACACCTAATTAGGCTACCAATTGAAAAATGTAATAAGGAAAATATATTCTTGTGATTTTTTTTAATCGGATCATGTCAAAACCTTTTAGGGAATTTTAATTAAAACGAGTGGCAAATTTGAAAGCGTCAATTATCGTGAATAAAGATTTCATCATTGACTATACGTCAAAATAATTATAGCATTAATGAAACACGTTTAAAAAGGTGCTTTTTTGTAAATGTCACTCAACAAAATCAGAGCAAGTTTTTAATTAACATCAGTATATGCCCGCAACTTTGTCGTTGGGTGAATAACATATTGAAGACCTATAATTAATAATATATTTTTTTACGTTTCTTAAATATTTGTATGTTTTTTTATATAAGAGAAATACTGTAATTGATAAAATACAAGTAAATACTAAAAATAAACTAAGTTATATAATACTTGTATTAGTAAAGTATTAAGTAATTATATATTATTGAATATTTTTTTAAACAAAAGTATTTTACATAGTAATATTTAAAAGAAATAATTTGAAAATAAATACATATGTGGATAATAATCGGGAGACAAACATATACATTGTATATCCCAAGCTAGGAAAGTTACGCTTTCCTAATGGGTAATCTAATACGAACCAATTCTGCGGCCGACAAGCAGACCAAAGAAAATAACGAAAAGTTCGTTTCTGAAATTTACCATGACGGGAATCGAATCCGGGTCCTCTGCGTTCTAGTGCTCTAAGCTGGTAAAGATTAAGTCCACTCAACTACAGAGATCGACAATTCAATCATGCAATATCCAAAAATTTTAAGCATAGTACTCTATGTTATGTAAAAGATGGTAAAGATAGAACTTGAGATATTTTTTCATAATCGGTTTGAACATATTTTGAGTAGTGGTATTTTCTTAAGTTTTGCCCACTAGTAACACGTTTTAACGGTTATCAGCGCGGTATTTTATTTCCTCTTTATAGATTTTGACGTTTCAACCACTTTTCCGAAGCCGTGATCACGGAAGACAAAGATGTCAAGTGTCAATGAGTAATGTTAAAAAGTTATTATTTAGACCACTCCCACTTGTGCCTTTTAATTATTGAAATTTATATTTGTTTATGGTTATAATTTACTTTATTAGGCTTAATCTAATTTACAACTAATTACATAAAAATCAAATAAAATGCCGCGATTAGAACCGTTAAAACGTAGTTTTAATAATTTTGAGTTGTGTTTGAGAGATATCGATTTTTTTAGCTCTATCTTTTTGAATATTTATGTCGCTACCAATAAATTTTTAAATAAGTATAATCTTATTTCACTAAAATCATTAATATTCAATACATATTATTCCATACAAGCGCAAAACCGTTTAACAGTACACGTTTGTCAGCCTGTTACACCCGAGTTGGTTTGACAGCGACAGGTTACAAAAAGCAAATAGGCGTAACCCGTTGACGTTCACGCGCACATAAATCGTGCGTATGTGCATACAAAACGGAATACGAGCTGACATAAAAGAAAATGCACTCCATTTCAATGTTGAAATTAGTTGTATGACCTATCATAGTAAGTTCATAAGTTGACATGTTGTATTTCAAAAGTTGAGTGAAGCATTTACACAAACTAAAATACCTGTGCTCGTACTCTTCTAATATTTTATTCCTATTTTATAATATTATAAACAAGACAGTTTATGAGGATCGGTGGGTCTTTTTATCCTTTCACTTGAATATCGAAAAAATAATTTTATTTTATTTGAAATACATTTTGATGCAACTTTGTTAAAATAAGGCCCGTATAACTTGACACTGGCACCTCAGACGTCAAGTTATTTTTAAATGTTCTTTGACACCACTTTTATGGTGTTTTTCTTTCTCTTATATCCGTCTTTTAAATGTATAATAATAAGTTTTAAGTTTTTATCCGTGCAGGAACGGAGAAAGAATACAATTTCCTGCGGCCAGGCGGCCTGTCGTAAGAGACGACAAAACAACCCACAGCCAGGTGGTAGGGCATTTGCCCAACTGGATGGCCACCACCCCTGGTCTAAGGTATGTCGCCATAACAACCTTCAGTTGTATTCCGGCATTTGTGACCAGGTTCCAGTCTCCCTCAAGAGAGCAGCAGCGCATTTGTAGCACCTTTGGTGTTGCAAATGTCCATAGGCGATGGTAACCGCTATCCATCAAATGGGCCGTCTGCCCGTCTGCAGAACTCATGCAATAAAAAATAAAAAAAGAACTCTTTATTGCACACTAAAGCATAGACAAAAAAGAAGAAGAAGATACATGCAAGATACAGTTAAGTTAACACTCTATTCTACTATTGATTTTAAATTAGCGGCTATGTTGATTGGTAATGGTGCAAAATTACATGCCAACTTTGGCATGTAAACAAAAAATCTATAGGCTACGCCTGTATTAAATTTTAAATAAAGTTATCTTATACAAATATATAAAGATGAAGAATTTGTTTGTTTGTATGTTTGTTTGATTGAACGCGCTAATCTCAGGAACTACTGGTCTGATTTGAAAAATTCTTTCAGTGTTAGTTAGCCCATTTATCAAGGAAGGCTATAGGCTATATATCATCACGCTAAGACCAATAGGAGCGGAGCACCAATGAAGAATGTTTCAAAATCGGGGGGTTTTGAAAACAAATTCGACGCGGACGACGTCGCGGGCACAGCTAGTATAGTAATAAAGTTAAGTAAACTCTAAAATCTAAATTAATAATGTGGAGATAAATTTCGTACTAGACATTTAAATTTACTCATAATAAGCATTAATAAACAAACGCTAGCCCATGTTCTGTTCAGTGGCGGAGCCATTAATTCTGCATATGATTTATCTATTGCAACTAAATGCATGTTATTGGCAGATATTAATGAATTATAACGCATAAATAACTTACGCACACCCTTTTAGATATTTCATTTTGTATATTCAAAGTATTTGATTTATGATGAAAATTTTACTTAACATTGTGAGAACAACTAATACAGTGTGAGCTCAAATAAGTGGAAAAAAAGTCAAATGAAGTAAGACTTCGGCCTCACCGCAAGTAGAACGCTTAGAGGCTAGAGGTTAGTTGATCGCTTAGATCGCTCAATGGTACTCATTCCCAAGGCGCCTCGATAGTAGCCTAGCGGTTAACCACGTGAACCGACGCGTCGGTTATTTGCTTGGATCACTGGGATGCAATGAAGGAATTGATAATGGCCTCTGTATATAAGGGAACCATTGTGGAATCCCTCCCTCCGTACGACTTCCATATTAATAGCATGAGTGAATGTGGTGGTGAATCATATCACATAATATTGATATTTAATTAACAACATGTTAATTAAATATCAATCCGTGTATCTGTCTGTCGGTCTGTCTGTTAAAGCAAATGTACCTCGACACAGAGCTAGCATAATATCCCGGGTCAACATTTAGGATACCTTTTACGCCTTTTGTCACAATAAATGACGTTGTTTTCGTTGGGATAGACTATAGCGAATTTTTTGGTTGCAATTCATTAACAAATAGTTCGTGGTTATGGAAACGCAAACGAGGTTTCGCTGGCACATGCTAGTCTATCTATCTTCTATACTATAATAACTCTGTAAATGGTTCGAGTTTGTACAATGCCTTTAAAAATGTGAAAAAAAACTGGATGGATAGTTCGAAAACCAGGAGATTCCGAAAATTCAATTTTTATCTGTCTGTCTGCCTGTTAGATCATCACGTGAAACTACTTAACGGATTAAAATGAAACTCGATATAGAGTGAGCTAGCTTATATTGGCGCACAAGACACGGCGTTCCATACGCTAGTCGAGTGCGCAGCATGGGCACCCCAGAGGTTTGAACTCGAGACAATAGTAGGTCCGATCGATTCGCTGGGCAGTTTGGTGCAAGCCATGCTGCATAGCGATGATCATTGGGTGGGTGCGGCCAATTTCTGCGAGACTGTTATGTCTCAAAAGGAGGCCGCGGAACGAGATAGGGAGAGAGGTACAAGTGCGCATACGCCCCGTGGGCACCGACATTAGTCGGGGCCCCGGAGGCGCAGGTACGCGCATGATCTCCCTCCCTGAAATACCGCTGAAGAGGCCCTATAGCATCTAGAAAGCAGAGGAGTCTTCACCCCTGTTGTCGAAGTGAGTTTGCACTGCTTCCCGGGGCATTCTCAAGCACTGATGCGCTGGGATCAGCGTGGGCGTAACTACGTTCTAAGTCTCAAGCTCTTCCTACCACAGCGCGGGACACATGGGAGGAGAGTGGTTTTAGTGGGGTATTGAGTAATCGAGTCTCTACACTATCGATTAGTGTTTGGATTGCCCCCTCTGAGAAAGCCTCCATAATCGACTATGGTCTAATCCCTAGCAAAGGACCCGGTACTGTGCGAATCGCATTTCATCCGCCTTAAAAAAAAAAAGTGCAAGCATCTTATCATATCCCGAGGCATAACTTAGGATACTTTTTAACCCGATAAATACTGTGGTTTCCGTGAGATTGACGTGAAATAGTGAAAAACATGGCGCTGCGATCGCATCTTTTTTGAAAACTACTGAACGTGTATGAATGAAACTCGACATAGTGCTGACTTATAACCCGAGTTAACACATAGGGTACATTTTATCCCGCTAAATGGTGTTGTTTCTCATAAAATAGACAGATTAGCTAAATATATGGCGCTCCAATCGCGTTTTTTCAATTCACTGACAACGTTGTCATAGGAAGTCATTTCTTGTATTACTTCTAATCAGATTGGCTTCGACTCATCCCTATGTTTTGCTGGGCAGCTGTTTAGACTACATAGACTTAGTTTCTTTGTTATTGTAGTAAATTGAACAAGAAACAATATAGGTCTGATATATATAAAAAACCCTAGTTTTTATGTAAGTAACATAGCGCTACTACCCAGGAATATTGTCGCGGCGGGGCCGTGGAGAAAACTCTAGTAGTAGATAAAATGAACTATTTAGTACAGGAACTTTATCGTAGACTCGAAAGAACTACACCACGATCTTTACTTATGAGATTGTTCTTTATTTGTATTATATTATTAACACACATGTGTTTAGCATGTTGCCGGGACTGTGTGTTTTTAAACTAAACCAAACTAGTACAGTATGGTGTTCATATACTTCCAATATTAATCGTTTGTATGTTTGTATACGTGACGTAAATTGTAGTGATGATATATATATTGTATTTACTTTTATTAAACAAAAGATTTCAAGGAAAATTACTTTATAACTTTGGGGCCATGGGGACATGAGGCTTATGAATTTTATCGAGACCTTTCATGGCGATTGAAAGAAGTCTCGCGTGACTAAAGGGCTGGCCTATATTTAGGGCAACAGATTAACGGCCAGCATTTTGGAAATGCTCCCCACCGACAGCGATCTGGACTACATTTTTTACTTTTTTGTAGTATAGTTTAATTTTTAAGATGGTTTAGTTTATAATTATGTTTTATTTTTTAAAGTTATTTTTAGTTTACTTAATTAATATTTTTTGACTAATACAAAATATATGAATCAAGACTTCAAAAAAAAAACAGGGTACTAAATACAAATGTACACGTTCTAGAAGCTAAGAATACTACAAAATTTATAACCTCAAAATCATGAATTGTTTGGTTGAAAAGGAACAATAGACGGAGACTTTTTAGTATGCCTAGCATCATCTGAACAGTTTCTCGGGACACTCCCAGTTCCCAGAAACTGTTCAGATAGAGAGAACGCCCTTTCACGCATGCTAGGGATTTGAAATGAACTCCCAGCTTATCTAACAACACTGCAGTAGAGGCTTTAAAAAAGTCATCGAGACCGACGGCACGTTGGTAGTACCTCTAGTGTTGCAAATATCCATAAGCAATCCTCCCTAAGATGGGGTGCAAGTTATTTTATTAGGTTAAAAATATACAGAAAAAATCATTGACCCCGCGGAACTTCATGGTTGCTCCCAGATAGCGACATATATCCATCTTAAAAATCAAATATTCTGCTGCTTATCTGAATTTACCGTAATATTTGGCGCTGACTGTCCCTACTGTTATTTGATTAATTTCCGGTCCTGTATAACAACATCAAACTGTATATAACATCAAAGTCATATAATTAATCATTTAATATTTAAAACAATAAATTGATATAATTATCTTAAGCTTTAGGATGTGTTTTTCAAGTCCATGACACGTAGAAGTTGAGTTGTTTTGTGTCATTTGATTTATTATTTTCATATTATAATATGCCTTGTATGTATTTTCTAATGCACGCTTATAGTAGTGATTTCCGCATCACAGTTTTGAATGCATCGATAAAATTGAGATGTTTCACGATAAGTCTCGATGGCAATTAGCGTCACGGAGAGCGCGAAGATAAATCTACAGATAAGTTCAATGGAATAAATTCATTTTTTATACCTGACACACAAGATCAATCGAGATCATAGATAAAATTGTTTACACCTTACTTATTTGTTTTATTACATTTTTTATTTGAAATAAGATCGATATATTAATTTAAAGGATTAATTACAATATAACATCTATTAATAGATTTATTTGGCGTAAATAATGTATAATATGTTGGTATGTAGTGGTAAAAAATTGCGAATAACTTCCTAGCGATTATCCAACATCTCTAGTAGCGCCATTTTCTTATTCGGTATTTGAGCTTTACACTCACCAAAATTTTACTATTACAATATGTCTACAATAAAATGTGCGTAAATAATTAGATTAAGTAATTTAATGTAAGAAAATATTTATATTACAAATTTGGCTAATTAAACGTTTTGAAAAATTTATACTATTATTGTTATATTTGTTAGCAACAAAATAGAATGTTTTTAATGTTAAAACATTTTAATCTCATTTAGTATTTAACTGAAATCTATTAGCTTCTTATATATTTAATTCGAATATCTACCTACTTTAACGACCAAAGCTATGAAAAATAATCAAACTGTATTTGTTTAAAGAAATCAATCAAACATAATTACACAACAACGAAATCATTTTCAATTCAGTCATTTCACTTTAACCACATGTTCCATCAATGTTTATCCACAGACATACGATCTATCTAATTAAAGTTCACTGTCACTATCCATTCGGATCACTCGCGACACTTTCGAATGTTTATTAGGCATAGTAAAATTTATCGACAACTCTCTAACACATCACTCAGGTTTCGATTTTTGAAAAGCGTGTTTGTTTTTTGTTTGTACATCAATTCGCTTGCGTGTAAACGGCTAGCGAGCTGATCGGCTACTGACTAAATATAGTATAGTAAGTATGGTGTAGGTACGCTATACTGAGATTGGGAGTATCTTATACTACAGACGATGGAGCTTTCTTAGGGCCATATTCTAAACTCAATTTTAGTTGATGTCATAATGAAAGTAAAAGCCTATTATAACATAACTTACCTCTTACTGATAAATAAGGATATACAAATTTAATCTCATGTAAAATTCTAGAATTTGAGACTAATTGTACAATTAATGTGTAATTAATATAGTTGTGTTTGTCAATTTACGTGAAGAAAGCTCAGTAACTAAATGATTTGTAAGAGTCCTACCCTGTTAACCCACAGCCTCAGTTAAGATGATAGAAGAAACGCCGCGATTACCTGTAAAAGAGTTGTCAAGTAGACCCTTAAAAGCATTACTAGAGATCGGACTACCACATGTAAAAGTAAAGGAAAGGGGCTTACTGTGCATAAGTTTAGTATAGACTTACTTTAACATGCCAATAAATGACCTCATACGATATTTTCTTACGCTTGGCTTGTTTATCTCAAAATCAAACAAATTTAGCACGTATAAACATACTAAGTACGTAAATGTATCAACTGCTAAAGCATACTGATAAGACATGAATGGCTACTTAGCCGGAGCAAACCCTGATTCTCTGTTAGACCTGATGCCGCCTTGCAAATCCTAGTGAACCAAGTAGAAAAAAATGAACGCTTACCGTCACTGGAACCATGTAAGGAATGATGCAGGATTTCGGCCGGATTCGAGCGTTCTGGTTTTCCACAAACACTACACCAGATGTCCGAGACACAGTTGGCACTTTAAGAAACGGTTTTAGGGCACACTACAGTAGTTTTCCGACGTTTTTTTGGACTATTTATCGACGAGCGTGGCGTCGCGACGATACTTAGACAGCCATAGGAAATTCGAATCGGCCAATGGGAGTCATGTGTGTGCGCAGCGCCCTCTGGTTAGAACCGGTCGAATAAAGGTAGAAGAGGAAATGTTGCCGGGAAAGGGATGCTTTCCGGGAATGTGACGGGATGTCGTAACATATACAGTTTATGGCCTTAATTAATATGCTGCAAAAGCAGCAGGATACTAGTTTATGTATTAACATTTTTCTTGCATGTTTAATTTCATGAGTATTGTTGTCTATAGTATATGACACGCTACTTGCGACCGTTGTATTAATTCAAGATTTAAGATAACTCTAGCGCAAACATCGTGCAGACATTGATCTTTTTAGGGTACCATTATTATAAAACATTAAGTAAAACTATGTACGCCCTGTATTCTGTCTAATTTTTTTAAATAAACGTGTCATGCCTGTTGAAGTAGTGTTGCCAATATTAGGTTTCCGAGGTTGCGAATCTTCAATTATACACTACTTACGTTATGTAATAGCAGCTTAGTGGCTAAAAGACTAGTTTCTCATTCCGAAGACGTGGGTTTGAATCATGGCCGCGGAAATGCACCGCTTAGGCAACTTAGACCACAAACCACAAAGACCGTCAGGCGTCAACTTAACGTTATATAACTTTTAATAGATTTTGTTCAACACATGATTTTGTATAAACAAGGGTCAATAGCGCAACCACGTGCTTGTACAGAAAAACCGCCGTATAGTTTGGCGCGAGGGAGTATTTACTAGTATCTACATGTCCAATCCATGGCGAATATTTGCAACAGAGATACACTCTCATTTGATACACACAATAATCCAAAACCTGTTTTAAGATTACCAACCATAAGTATTAAGGGGTATGACTCAATATAAAACTCATTCTAAAATTTTGAATTAAGGTTATATTATATAAACTTTCTTTTTTAATATATATTCATAGAACCATTACACTTTTTAGAATAAAAAAATAAATTCACGGAACTTAGTGTTGTTACGCCGATGATTTAAAATTAAATAGTAATTTTAAACTAAATGTCATCTCTTCGCAGAATTGAAATTGTCCAATTTTTGAATTTTTTGTGAAAATTAACATTCTAATATTTCAGAGAGATGAGAAGGGTATCGATCATACGTGGTAATTGTTTGTATAATTTTGATTACTTCTCGAAAAACAAACGACGTAGTTGCTGATATTTTTAATATCAAGTTCTGTTATTTTGTGCATCTCTTTATTAAGTAAAATTTTTTGGGTTTTTTTTATTCTACAACATATATACAAAATATATAGGTAATGATATGTCAATGCATAGATATATACATATAATTTTTTACATCTTTAGCCTTAGTAATTCCTGAGACAAACAGCTGTGACACAGGCAGACAGACACCGGATATATATCATATGAGTCACATTTACCTTTAGACATTGAAATCTTAAAATTCATAAATTTCTTTGAAACCAAGCACTGATTATAGAGTAATAAATACCAGATCGTTATATTACTATAAAATTCTAAAAACCCATTTATTTTTTAAGCGGCTTCGCCTTAATATGATCTGATTAGACAGTTACGTGTCAGTTAATTTGGCAAGCGCGCTCAACTGCAGCCGGCTCTATCTACTTAATGCCGCATTACATCGAATTGTGACGAATTTCATTGCTTTAATTCGTTCATCGTATATCTACGTTACAACTTACACTTCGCCGTGGGTTTTCACTATCGGTATTATAATAGCAGTAATATACGTAAAAATAGTCGTAATATTTCTTTAGTCTGTTACAAACTGGTACATCGTTATTTCAATACTAATATAAAGGGATGGATGGCAATGTAATTATCAGAATCTGCACAAAAAAACTATTATCACATAATTTACTGCGTTTTTATTAGATTAGTTGTCATGTATTTCATACACAATGCATTTAAACATGAACGCTGCATACTTTAGAGTAAAGTACATTTTAGCTAATAACTATGTACGTCAGAAAAATATAGGTACTTTTAAAGATACGTAGTAGGTACCTATTTAAATCTATGTATTTTTTAGGGAATTTAATAGGATATTTTTATACTTATTCTTGTTATAGATTATTAATTATGTCTTTTGTTAAGTTTGACTGTACGTTGAATAGTGTATTCACGTTAAAATCATAATAATTGAAACAAAGCTTTAGTCAAATAGAATATCATTATTAAAATATTTTCTCGTAATTTTACTGTTATTAAAAGTTATTATTACACTCTTTCTTGCTGTTCTTACCACTCGATAGAAGTCCATTAAATTAGATAGATGTGATTGGCTTTTTTCGTTTTGGGTCTTTTACTTACATCTGTAATTTTGTCAGTTAGTATCAAAAGATTTTATTTAATTTGAACGCCTTAAAAACCAACCATTTTACGAAACCAATAAATAAACTTATTTACCTTATAAGCCTAAGAACCTGATACATTCACAAACAATATTCGTGTCAAGCATTAAATAAATCAATCTTTGACACGTCATATATCTCGTCAAGACGATTTCACGTTTATCGACAATTCGATAGCAGGTTTATCGATCACTGACAATCACTATCGATAACTGGTTACCTAATATGAACTTAATTTATCGTCGTCAGCCAACCCTTGTGCACTGCTGGAAGAAGACCTTCCCACATATACCTACTACCTTTATCTCCTGCTTCTCCTTCTGGAGGGTTTCACTATCCTCATCCACCCTGCACTGGCAATTATTATTAATAGTACATTCTTACATTGACAGGTTTATAACCTTACAATTGTGAGGGAATACAATACCTGTAACATTAATTTATAACATATTGTCAGGGCCGTCTTTACCCAGGAGTGCAAGGACCCCGCGATGCATAGCACCTGGGGGCAAGAACCTGCGGGGCGCAAGTCAAATTGACTTCAACACAAACAAAAATCTGACTAGCGACACTTAAATATACTACGCCAATGTGTTGCGTCATATATATCTTTCTATCAAATTTCATCCATACCGACCTAGTAGATTCTGACAAGAATTACTATGACATAGAAAAACAGACGGATGGACATGAATGCATGGGTTTTCCGTTTTTACTAAAGATAGGGAGGGATCCTTAAAAATGAAACATAAAAATTAGATGCTATGTTTTATTGTTGGTTGGGGGCTAATTGATTTTTCGCACCCCAGCGCCCAATACGTCTTTAGACTAGAGTTGCCAACCGTCCTGTTTTCCCAAGACATGTCCTATTTTTTGTAGTGTCCTAGGATGTCCTGGATAGTTTTTAGCAGCGTCCTGTTTCTAAAGCGCCCTGATAATGTCATGTATTTTAAAATTCGCGCGCCACTTTTACAATTCTTACGTTACAGGCAGTTTCACGCCTCGCGTGTGTTCGCGCTGCCGCGCGTTTTAGATTTAAGTAGCTCATTTACAGCTCGTAATATTCAAATACTTTTATTGTTTAAAAATATTATTATTATCATTACTCGCATTTCATTTAACCTATTTTTACTACATATTAATTTAACTATTGCAACTCTATTAGTACGACCTGTTTTTAAACTGAATTGTCCTGGTTTTTACAACCTCAAATCTTAGTTATTTAAATTTGAGGTTTACAACCCTAATTTAGACGGCTCTGCATGTCTTCAGCCTATAAACATTCTAGTCCACTGGGCTAGTCCTAAGCCATTGTAGAGAAATGAACTTCCTATCCACTTGTCCAAAGTGGATTGGCGGATTTATACATCGGTAATTTTAATGCAGGTTTCCTCACCATGTCTTCCTACATCGCCCACAGGTGATAGTTGAAACAAAACGCGCGTTAAGTATTAGCCGGTTTCTATAGCTTCATTCACTTGCCTTATCATCGCTTGAATTTTAACATTACTTGTATGGAGCTTATGCCAAAGTTTAGCTGATAGTAAGGCAAATTAACGGTTGGTAAGACATAGGAATCAGCCAGTAATGCATATGCATTGCAAGCAATAGATTAATGACCAGTTACTACCATCCTATCTTACTATTCGTTAAGTTGCCTTACCACCAGTTGAATTTTGACATTTCTTGTATATGGTAATAAGTATAAGCTATGTCACATTTTAACCGGTGGTAAGGCAAGTGTACGAATAGTAAAATATAGAAACCGACCATAAGTCTATCTACGAAATAATTATCCTCATAGACAATAAATGTCGACGGTCAACACGGGCGAAACTGCATTTTAAGTCCTAATTTAAAAATATTCAAGTAATCTCGTATCCTATTATACAAATGGCAGTACTAACAAATTGTATATAATTGCTGTCGCTTATTATGGCGCGTTTCCATATGTGAGGTTTTTTTTTAATTACCCAAAGGCAATGGTTGAGAATTGTACCGCTTTTTCTTGAATTATTCATGTTTTATTGCAAACGTTGTGGAAAAGTTTACAACTTAACTGGTTTAACTTAGAACTTATTAATATTTATTACATATTGTTTTATTCAAAATTGCGTTTTGATTTTATAGCAGTATAATGTCTTAATACTTTACTTTTATTTAGCTGCCGTAGTCATTTTTGCAAAAACTTATTTTTTATAACGGCCAATGGCGCAAATAGCGTAAAATAACATTATTATTTCAAAAAAGAATTTTTAAATATCCTCATATTCTTATCATGCTATTACAGATACAATAACAATATTGCCAATAAATATTACAGCCTGGCCTTAAGTTTTATCCATGCAGGAACGGCGAAAGATTTCTTGCGGCCAGGCGGCCTGTCGTAAAAGGCGACAAAACAACCTACAGCCAAGTGGTAAAATATTTGCTCGTCTGGATGGTTGCCACCCTTGGTCTATAGGGTACACCGCCATAACAACCTTGAGTTGTATTCCGGCATTAGTGGCCAGGTCCCAGTCTCCCTTAAGAAAGCAGCAGCGCATTTGTAGCACCTTTGATGTTACAAATGTCCATAGGCGATGGTAACCGCTTTCCATCCAGTGGGCCGTCTGCCTGTCTACTGAACTCATGCAATTAAAAAAATAAAAAAGTACTACCATTTCATCCGATGAGAAAGAAAATGATACTGATGATACTAGTAAGTAGCAACTTTTTCATTAAGTACTGGCATTTTTGATTAAATTTGTCATTTCAATATTGTTTCTTACGTAACTTTGTACAGACTAAAGCAATTATTTAACTATACGACGTGCTTTTTCCTTGCTTTACCTACCTTTAACAAACTTAATTTTAAAAAAACTGCAAAAAGAATATTCTTAGTATCGAAGATGTGCCCGACGTTCAGCTGTCTATAAGAGAAATCAGTTCAAAAGATTCTAAGTTTGGTGGCCAAGTCTTTATAAAATTCGACTGTAATAAAAATCCTCTTCGAAATTATGTAAATGTAAAAGATAAAACGTATTGTGCAATTCAAAATGCCATAACGCATCATCTTGTCAAAATAAAGATAATGTTTTTTTTTAAATTACTGTCTTCAATCGTAATTCAAAATAAGAATAAAAAAATTAATTATTTTTCGAATTTGTCAATTGATTGTTATAATATTGAAACAGTAATTAATAAAATTAAAAAAATACGTTTTATTATACCTAATCTTACAAACTAACACATTCCAATACCTAATTGTGGTTATGACTGGTCAAACCCCGATTTCATAAAATTGAGTTTCGGCGTTTGACTGTATAAATTAGTCTCTCCTAGGTTAGACAAAAATTCTTTAGTTAAATACAGAAAAACCTCATTTATTTGGACTTTAACTAAGACTTTATGTCAGACCTGAAGTTTGGCTAGTTAAACCTAGGAGCGCCAGAGCTTCGATGTTTGACTATAACATAGTATACAAGACAGTTTATGCCAACATGTTCAATGTAATTTTGAGGCGTATTCTAAAAGCTCACACTAGAAAAGGACGGAATAATTTTAATTGGTGATGAAATAAAATAATCCATTTAATTACTTACAGAAAGCTCTCAGCTTATAAAGGTTGTTAGCGGGAAAAAATAATTGGTTTCTATTCATCACAGTTTATTATAAGTGGCTTTTTCAGGTGGAAACTTGTGCGTGAATTTCACAATCCAAGCATAATATACTTATAAATTTTGAAACAAAATATTTGAATGTAAAATAAGTAACATTAAAATAGATAATAAGTAATAACTTATATGTTTTAAAACGGTTGGTAATAATTTTAATTAATTTTAACCATTATAATAATACTAGTACCATTAACAATTAGTAGCATTTACCTATGATATGTATGTAAGGAAGTGGCCATATTATACTTGATTCTTAAAAATGTTAAACTCAATTTTAAATTTAAATTATCTAATAATAAATACCCGTAACGCCATCTAGCGAAAATGTAACTAACTATGAGTGCAACCAATAAATTAAAATTGTCTATTAGTTGCCATGACGATGTATTTCTTTTTATTTATGGTTTGGCAACTACGCCTTTAAGCCAGGCGCAGATGTATTGTAGGCTACAATCGACGCCATCCAACGGAGTTCTTGTGAAAACTCGAAAGGCCCACATTTGGCTATACAATTCACATTAATTTGTCACAAAAGCACATAATTACTACTCAAAAACTATCAATATCCTACAAACTATTGTTCTTTTTACTGTAATTTTACACATTTTTAGAAAATAAAACTGCACGGCACAACGTCCTCTTTCAGTTCCCGCCGAAAACGGTGGCGCTAATAAAACGGGGTCGGATCGCCATCTTTTCAGCTATTTCGCAACCCACGCGTCACCTCACTATCACATTCACTGATGCTGATAAAGTGTCAAGTGATAATGTTTAAATGTTAAATGATAATAGGGCAAAGGAAAAAATAAATATACGGCAAAACGGCAAGATAAGAATAAAGGACTTTTGTTATGCTGTTGGTTGGCTGACTGAATCATAATTAAGTCTACTGTTTTATAGAAAAAAAAAGCAAACGTCTTACATCATTAAAACGAAGGCATAGAATTTTTTGTTCCCCATATGGTCGTCTGATTAAATACTGTACTCTAATTATTCTCTGATTTTAATTACCTGGACTAAAACGACAGCTGCGATCGACCTTTTATCGTATTATAAGCTTGTAGCAACTCATCAGTAAGTTATATCCTATAAAATTTCTATATAAATTTTGTAGGATTCAACTCACATAGCTCATTTATATAAATGCATCAAAAGGTCGACAGCAGCTGTCATTATAGTCCAGGGAATTAAAAATCAGAGCATAGTACAGATGGTATTTGGCGGAAACTGAAGAATGTATGCTGTGCAGTTTTATTTTCTAAAAATGTGTAATATTACTATAATGAACTATTGTTGTAGGATATTGGAAGTTTTTGACTAATAATTATATGTTTTGTGAGAAATGTGAACTGTGTAGACAAATGTAGACTTTCAAGTTGTCACAAGAACTACGTTGATTGGCGTTTGACAAAGAATTGAAGTCTGTATGAACTAAGTTTCTTTGCCTGCCATTGTGGCAAGTAACACTAAAATGATGTCTTTGACTACAATACAACTGATTCATAGACCAACGGTCTTAATCTGTATTGTTTGTTTGTCATAAATTCTGTTTGTTTGGTACTGGGTTTTCTGGATAATATTCGATGTTTATTTACATTTAATGAGACTCCTATTTAAAATGTCGACGTGGTCAGTTAAAGACACATTCAAATTTATCGAATTGTATAAAGAAGAGGAAGGGATTTGGAATCCTAATCATATCGATTACAGGGATAGGATAAAGGTATGGTTTTCCTATATTATTTCTAGTGGACAACACCAGATCCTATCTCGTATTCTAAAGATTAGCCATAGGTTTCCTGATTTAACATGCTGCTAATGCTGCTAAGCAACTACGGGTTGTTTGACTCTTAGATCTGAAGATAAAAGAAAATGTGTGTCTATCATCTTTAGGTCATTGTCTAGGGCAAGTACCTCAAGTCTTCCAGAGGGATAATGTTTATTTTTTTATACTTAAAGTTATGTTTACCACCTAGAGTGGTATTGAAACATCATACGGGCTTCAAGATAACATAGGAATTCATTGAAAATATTTCTATGTCAGTTATAATATTATTCATTATATTCTAATTACTATATGGATATACAATAATAATCACAGGAGTATAAAACAAATAAAATATCAGATGAGAAATTGAATTCAAATATGAGTCCTTAATAATTCCAGTACTGGGCTCAGGCATTCCCACTCCAGAAAAGGAATAGTATAATTGTAACTCTTGTTGTCTGTTTTACAATGTTTACTTTCTTCAGTAACTAATAATGATAATGGTAACAGTATGTTCAGAAAAACTGCCTAAATGGTGCCTGCTTCAACACCATATTATCATAGGCATGAAACAAGGAATTGCTAGCTACTAAAGCTTCCACAATTCATTAATTATAATATTTTTATTAATTATAGTAGTAATTACAAAATAACTAGCAAAGTGAAATGTATATCTCCCTTATTAGCTTCCAAAGTCTTTAAAGTTGTCTGGCCCCTGTAAATTTTAAACTATAAAGTATCATTATTTTTTCTTATATGATTGACAACTGATATTAGAACTGAACAGTAGAAATTTCTGAAAATTTTCATTTTTGTACAAAATGTATTGAACAGTTTCTGTTGTCTTGTCATCATGTCTATAGAACCTTTTATAGGGATCATATAAGTAATCAAGAGAAAATTATGTATCAGTGTTTTTTTTATTTTTTTTATTTGGGCTAACAGCTATCATTAACAATAACTAGAAATAAGCTAAATTAAGAAAAGCTATTAATAAGCCTCCACAGATAACTTTGTGTGATTTTAATAATTTTATGTGAATATAATGTGTTTAAGTACTGGTTATCATGTGCTGGCTCATCTGTGTGATCATTCTGTAAACTCGGGGTTCACTGAGTAAAATAAATACATATCTAAACTTTCAGTCTTTTATTGAAGTTGTGTTGTAGTTACTCTCTGGTGAATATGTGGATAGTGCATACCGACACCTTCAATGTGTGTGGACAGACATATGTAATAAATTGTTCAATCATTTGTTACAGATTAAAGAAGCATGGCTACGGTTAGAAGATGCCATGTCTATACCAGTGAAGGAATTAAAAAAAAGAAAAGAGACCCTTATGACCTTGTTTCGTAAACGGTTCAAGGAGAAACAACTGGCAATAAAATTAGGGAGAGGGGATAATTTCTCAACAGCATGGATCTTTTTTGATGCAATGGAGGAGTTTCTTAGTGATATATATGAATTAAGAAATATTAGTAACCCAATAGACAATGTAAGTGAAGTAGTATTGAATATGAGTAATCCTAATTTAGATAACCTAACAGTGCTAGTATACTTACAGTAATTAGACAGGACGTTATTGTTAAATGTTAAATATAAGATTGAAATGAGTACTTCAATGAATACAACTCTATCCATGCAGGAACAGAGAAAGAATACAATTTACTGAGGCCGGCCGCCCTGTTGTAAGAGGCGACAAAACAACCCACAGCCAGGTGGTAGGGCATGCCCCTCTGGATGGCTACCACCCTTGATCTATCTAGAGTATATCACCATAACAACTTTGGGTTGTGTTCCATCATTAGTGGACAGGTTCTAGTCTCCCTTAAGAGAGTAGCAATGCATTTGTAGCACCTTTAATGTTCCAAATGTTTATAGGCGATGATAACCACTTTCCATCCTTGGGCCATCTGCCTGTCTGCTGAACTCATGCAATAAAAAAAAATACAAGACAAGTAGTCACTTTTTATGCAGTTTTTGCTACCATAGAAGAATAAGGCATACAATCCCAGGACTTTAATGCCTTGCCTTAATGATTGGTACCATAATTTAAGAACAATGTTAATTACACCACTATGCGAAAAGAAAATGGTGCTTTGACATGCTAAACCTGAATCTGAGATCTGTTTGACTTGTACGGCCTCAAAATTTCGAGTACCTAAATTGTGGAAAATCACTAAAAGTGGTTTCACTTACTTCAACTCAAGATCACATTTTCTATTGAGCTGTGTCTCATTTATAAAGTGACAAGGGTGCACGCGGAACAATTGTTGGTCCTGTTTCAGCAGCTAGGATTTAGCTAATTACAAAAATAACCAATAACCTGACCCTAAGAGCTGTCACCTACAGACAAACAATACCTAGTAAACAGTGTAACTAATCATCATTGCAACACATTTAAGTACTGGGATTGTCATTCTAGCAAGCTATTTATTTCTATTTTAGGTAATGTTACGCGAGGACTATGATCAAGCGGAATACTTAGAGGAGGAATGTTTAACAGAAGAAGGAAGTGTTGATGCACCAGAAACAGAACCAATCAAACGAAAAAGTTCAAAGCGTAAAAAGTCTCAAAACCGTATTAAACAGGAAGACTGTGAAAATGAATACAGTTACATAGAAGAACCTAGTACATCTCAAAACAAAAATAATGATGATGATTGTGTATTGTATGGAAGACTTTTAGCTAAAAAACTTCGTCGTTTTTCACAGTATGATAGAGAAGAGTTGATGTATGAAATTGATGGTTTATTGCTGAAGAGGAATCGTAGTCGTAATAACCCAGACTCTTCACAGCAAGACACATTTAGCCAAATTAAGAAATGTGAAGAAGAGTCTGACATTGAATGAAGTCCTCATTCTTAGTTCAATGAAAAATTGATATGGCCTGTAGTCTGAGCTATGGTATGCAATATAAAATAAGCATGAGCTTTTGGTGGGAACTGAAACGAGATGTTGTGCTGTGCAGTTTTATTTTCTAATAATGTGTAAAACTACTCTAAAATGAACAATAGTTGTAGGATATTGATAGTTTTTGAGTAGTAATTATGTGTTTTGTGAGAAATGTGAACTGTATAGTCAAATGGCCTTTTGAGTTGTCACAAGAACTCCGTTGAATGGCATCAGCTGATAACCAACAGTTCAGCTGTGCTACACATAGGCTTAAGAAAATTAAGAAACTATATTATAATCTAAGATCAGGCTTAAAGGCCTAGCTGCCAAGCCATAAACCTAAATAAATAATTATTGATACTTCAAGTGTAGTGGATAGTAGATATTTTGGTGTTAATAGAAGAAAAGAAATCATAATTGTAATAATGCAAAATCATCATTTCAAGAAACATTCTAGTCCATGACAGCAGATTTTTGGGGGTAGTAAATTTGAAGTCAATATTTATTTTAATGTCTTTCAATTACATATTATAAGATTCATATTTATATACTTACCTAAATATTATTAAGTCCACACAAATGATTCAATGTGTATGTAATATACTTACTTCTCCGCTTAGATAATTTTTTGTCAGACAAAAAGTGATATAATTAGGATGATAGTACACAAATCATAGTTACAATTATTGTCAACTAGGGTAGTAAACTGTAGAGGTCAGTAGGGGAGGCAAAATTTGAATAGCTGGAGGCAAATATGTAAATCCATGACTGCCTGTGCCAATTGTTTCCTCCATGGTCTGAGCTAGGTAAAAATCTGGGATGTGACGCCATCTTGTCATGTATATACCATAGTTTTAAAGCTTTCAAAGTTACATTTTTAAAAGGTGTTTATTATTTTTGGTATTCTACTTTATAGGTGTTGTAATAAGAAAATTTTCGATCTCAATAATCTATTATTGTTCTTTATTATAATTATGATCATTTATATAGCATGTCTTTGATATATTAAGAAAAAGAAATTGCAGATATGTTTTGGTCACAACATATTATGTATATAGAAATCCATACCAAGTATTTTTGTTCTGACTAAAATGTGGTCTTTTGTAAATGATTTATTATAATATGAACATTTCAATATGTCCTTGAAACAATTTATAATCACATTTTTACCACAACAGGCATTTTAAATCCACAGTATTTTGGCATAGTACATCTATTAAAATTCTGTACAGGTTCTGACTAAAATGTGGCTGTTTGTAAATAAAATCGCCAATAAACACCTCTATAGATCTTTTAAAGAATAAGCTTGTTTAAGTACCTTAAGTATTTTTAATAGATATTGTTTAAGATCACTATAGTGATTAGTAGAAATTTATTAATATCAATTACCTTATTCTATTTTCAACAATGCATGAATTATAATTAATGTACAGTTACATTTAATATTGATGATTAAAAGTGACTTCAAAATGTGATGAGTTTTATTATCTGTTTTCTTTAAATTTACGTTTAACTAGTAGAGGTGGTTATATTATTTTCCAACGAACAAAAAGTTTGTTGATTTCTTCAAACCTTTTGTTTGCAGATATTATGGATACTTGAAGAGACTATCCTATATATTCATAAAGTATATATCCTATATTTTTAAGTTCTTGAAAACATTTTTTTTATAAAAAATAATTCTCAAGAGTAAGCGCTCAGCGCTCTCCAACAAGGGCTGCTCCCGATTACCTTGGGATCCACTCATTAGATCCTCACTTGGAGACAATGAGACCACCTCATCGAATAAAAAAAAATTGAAAATAGGCCCACAATTGACGGAGAAATTGCGTAACAAACTTACAAAAAAAAGACAGTCGAATTGAGAACTTCCTCCTTTCGTATGTCGGTTAAAAGAAAGACATTTTTAGGAAATTGTTAAAATTATTGTTTTACGGATCGGAGATGAACATGTATTTTAATCAAGAAAAGACGAGAGTTAGCAAGATATCGAGCCATTACCGATTTTTTATAGTAAGCGACATTTATATCTAAATATATATTTTGTTGTAAAAGATATTTTAAACTATTATTTTGTTTTAAAAATGTCAATTTTATTTAGATTAGACCCTACTGAAACAAAAATTGAACACCCTAAAGCAAAAAAAAAAATTTCAATACCTTTTGTATCAAAATATGTATTTAGGAACTAATGTCGCTTACTATAAAATAGCGGTAAAGGCTCGATATGAATGCGAAATATAGTTATATGAGCAAATATTTTAATAATGTAGCAAAATGGTGGTTATGCTGAAAAGACAGATCTATCAATCTATCTGCCGTATCCATGCCTCTATTTTCTTGCCAGGGTAATTAGCAGCAAAAAAGTTGCCTGCGTTGACAGTACCTAACAGTACCACGTTTTGCTGTCACTGGCAAATGAAAGGGGGAAGGAATGGATCTCGCAATGCCCTCGGGTCCCTGTTAAGAGATTAAGCCTAGAAAGTGCTCGATATTGTGAGAAATATTATGTGCCAATAATTAATCTGTTAATAATAAGGAATTTCGAAGATCATACGAAATGAAGAAGAGAAAGTAGAAAAGTGAACTTCGAGCTCCAAAACGAAGGCAACCGTGATTTATCGCTATCAGTTGTAGCGCCTGTTAATTAGCACTGAAATTGTATTAAAATTTATTATTAAACTTTGGTAAGGCGTGTTATTAAAATATTTTTAATTTTTAATGGGATTGAATACTCAATTATTTGTTTGTTTACTATAGTTACTATTTGTGGGCAAAAGTAAGGAATAATCCAAAATAGGTTTCTTGTCTTTTTCATATTGAGTTAGAGTAAGTTTGAACGCGCTTTAAGAACTTTAAAGAAGCATTCAAACTTACTCTAATTATAATATGAATAAAACCGTTAGACTGTGGCCGAATGCATCTTATTTAATGCGTTAAAAATAACATCATTAACGCATAGCCATTTTAGTGTGTATACATACGTAATCTGTCAGTAGCTCACAACGCCCAAAATGATCAATCAGCCGTTCCACAAGGCGACCGCGGTCGTCGTGGCGAAAACGTCACTAATGACGTCATCGTTTTCGATCACACAACGCTCACATTGACCCATGTCAATGGGTGGGTCGAATAGCCGTTCCACTTGGGTTTACGATTGTAACGCCGGCAAGCAAGTGGAACGGGATAAATCGCGGTCGTGAACGTGGTCGTTGTGAGTCCCTAATGGAACGTAGCCAATGTCGCATCTCAAATAACGCATTAAACCCATCGTCATATCTGCGTGAAACGACCTAAATCTATAACATTAACCCAGATGAAGGCCCGCTCACCTTAAGACAAGTGAATGAATAGTAAGATATAGATAAATAGTCAAATTTAAATCAGAAGTGACTAGAAGGACATAAAAACAACAAATCGATGAACTAATAATCAATATTTAGAACGTTTACATTCAGGCCACGAATATACGCACTTATTGGGCATACATAGATCACTGTGTCTATATCACTACTATAACACGTACACACATAACAACCATATTATGTTAATGTATTCATCGATACCACAGTTGTTACATCACACAGCATTGAGTTTCATAACTAATAATAACGTATGTAGCGTATTGAATTCAAGCGTAAACAATGCAATGACCTTATCGGATATTCAATAAATACTAACGTAGTTTTGAAAGCATACCTATTATATTAATGCTTTTTAAATATTTGTATTAAAAATTTCTGGATTGTAAATTTTTTTGTATTGGAAATTATAACGGGCCATTTATGTGATAAGCGATGAGATACAGAACTACATATCTGTAAGTGTTGAGAATATTCAGAAACAGGTATATTACTGTTTATTATTCTTTCTCTTTGAAAAAAAGACGTATATTAAAAGATGGTCAGTTAAATTGTCTTTTAAATGGTGAGTTTCATAAAAATACGTTTGATAGTTTTTGCGTCATTCTCAGTTTTTTATCGGCGTTAGACATAACTTTAGAAATTAATTACATTATGAAATATGAACAATGTAAAATACTTTCAAATATTAAATTAATAAGAATATGCTCTAATTTAACATATTTTTTTCAAATCATTACTACTCGTTTAGACGTGATCTTCAGTTTAAAATTATAAAAATCTCTTATCGTCGCCTTAAAATAAATTTGAAGGCTTCTTTATGGTTCTTAAGAAGTTATTGCGTTTGAATGTTTTGTGTGGGGTTCAAACACAAAAAGTAGATGTTCTTCGCCATTACGAAACCCTTCACTGCGTGTGGATTGACGTCCATCTGGACCCTGGTCGTTTTTATTTTAAAGAAGTTTATAAACGCGTTAAAAAATACTTTAAACTCTTTTTTAAAGAGCCTATAACCCAGTATATCTCTCAAAAAAGGGTATAAAGTTTAATTTTCACACTCTAGAAGATAATGTTGGTTTCCTGTTTGTACTCAAGTAGTCCGCTGTTTTCAGAAGATATGCCAAAAGTAATCACATTTAAACTAATTGTTTTACGAAAGTAGAATAGATTAAAAGAATAAATGGTGTTATACTTGAAGAAATGAGATGAATAGGTTTGTGAACTTTGACAAAATGTCCACGTACATAACTCCTTCATCACTTTCTATTTCTAAAGCCAAGTTAAAATAGAATTGTTTTAAGGTCTAATATGATTAGTATTCACAATCACATTACACCCCATTGAAAAATGTCTAACAATGACTAAATCTCTCTGGCCTGACCATGCGATGGATGACATGTGTACCAATGGTCTCAATACAAGGGACGCCGAATATCACGCGAAGTGGAGAAGAAAAAGTAAGAAAGCGGACCCTGGGTGTCGAAGCGATCGCTCCGAACGCAACCGGGATGTAACGCTCGGATGATGATGATGATGAATCACATTACACCCCAATCGACTAAAAAATATATTTAAATGTTACACCCTTTTATCCACACGTGGTTTCTTTTGTAATATTTTACTTGCAAAGTGTTGTAGACATTTGTTACTTAATACAAGAAATGAAGTTATACACTTATTTATATATTGTAACATCCTTATCGCATTAACTAGTATTACCAACCATAACTATCGGCTATTACAATTAATTCGTAGTTTGTAAGTGTATTTTGTACGTCATTGAATTACACTTCGGTCTAAGGCAGACTCTACATTAGCTACGCTTGAGCAGTGCGCGCTTCTCAACAATCAGCCAGTGGTTGGTTCGTTGGTCTTGTTAACCAGTCAAGTCAACTGAGTCACTTTTTATCATCTCACAAAACGCCGAAGCCACCTAGATTTAGATTTTCACATCTTATGAGTATAACTCCGATCAGCAGTGTCGGTTGTGCAGAAAAGTGCAAACCAGTTCCAGACATGTGAATAATCAATATTGAACTGTATTCGCAAGCGGAAATGGGAATGTTTTTGTTTAGCTTTGTCCCGCTTACACGATTCGCACTGTGTGACGTTTGCCGCGCTACTAAAATAGGTCTACTACGCAGGTACATCTAGAGGAATTGTTAGTTGTGTAAACTGTACGAACATAGCAATTTATGATGCCGTAACTTATACGAATCAAATTGTCATTCAAATAGGAAAAAAAAATATATAATAGGTTGGGGAAAAAGTCTTTTCGCATATAGTATGTATGAACTTGTAATCAGATCTCTTTGGCTATACCATTTGTATCTGGCTGGTTTTGGTATCATTAACTTAGGAAAATGTGTGATTTTCATTTGTTTTTCTTATTGTTAAAATGAGTGAATCTAATGAAGAAATTCGATACATTTTAAAATTTTACTACAAAAAAGGTAAAAATGCAACACAAGCCGCGAAAAAAAATTGTGATATTTACGGACCTAATGCAGTATCTGTGAGAGTAGCGTAGCGCAAATTTGGTTTAAACGTTTTCAATCCGGAAATTTTGAAATGAAAGATGCACGTCGCTCTGGTCGCACTGTTACTGACAAGATTGATGCCATTTTTGAAAAAGTGGAGCAAGATCGGCATATTAGTAGTTACGATGTAGCTGGAGAACTGGGAATTGACCACAAAACGATTTTGGCGCATCTGAAAAAAGCTGGACACACAAAAAAGCTCGATATTTGGGTGCCTCATGAGCTCACTGAAAGAAAGCTAATGAACCGTATACTCATTTGTGATTCTTTATTACGACGTAATGAAACCGAACCATTTTTGAAGAAGCTGATAACTGGTGATGAAAAGTGGATCAAGTACGACAAGAACGTGCGAAAAAGATCGTGGTCAAAGGCCAATGAGGCTTCACAGATTGTGGCGAAACCATGGTTAACTCGCAACAAGGTGATGCTGTGTGTATGGTGGGATTGGAAGGGCATTATTCATTATGAGCTGTTATCACCAGGCAGGACCATCGATTCTGAACTGCACTGCGAACAACTGATGAAATTAAAGCAAAAAGTTGAGAGAAAGCGGTCGGAATTAATCAACAGAAGGGGTGTGGTTTTTCACCATGATAACGCTAGACTTCACACATCTTTAGCCACTAAGCAAAAATTACGACAGTTTTGCTGGGAGGTGTTAATGCATCCGCCGTATAGTCCTGACCTTGCACCTTCAGATTTTCACCTGTTTCGGTCTCTGCAGAATTCCTTAGGCAGTGTCAGGTTAACATCACGAGAGGACTGCCAAAACCACTTGTCGCAGTTTTTTGATCAGAAGCCCCAAAATTTTTATAGCAATGGGATCACGTCCCTACCTACAAGATGGCAAAAAGTTATCCAACAATATGGTACCTACATACTTTAGTCAAATGTAAATAAACTTTATAAAAAAACCTTTTGAATTTTTATGTAAAATGCGAAGAAACTTTTTCCTTAACCTAATATTTATATTTAGATAGTGAGATGATAATATTGTATCTATCTTTGCGCCCGCTTTTTTGTATGAAAGGTAATAAATTCTAAACAAAAAAAACTGTCAACATATCGTAATACATATGTATATTTAGTAAAATAATCACTATTCTCCTAAATTTCTCAATGAACTGTATTGTTGCAACTTAAGTTCCGACAAAAACAAAATCCACCGGCATATCCATAAAAACATATTTTATTGTCTGTCGGCATTTTAACTAGTTGTAATTCTTTTATGATTGTCTTCTTTTGTTTACTTATTTATTGTTTAATGTTGAGAACAGCCTATTGTACTCGTTTATGGCCGTTTGCAGGCATAATTGGCCAGGTGTGCGAATTACGATTTCTAGGAAATTACGTCGATGCTTGCCGGGCAGATATATTTGCATTTGTGCAGTATAAAGCGATGGCTTGATGGAGAGAGGAGGCAGTCGAGCGAGAACCACGAGCGAAGCGAGACGCGTGTACTGCAATCTCGGGAATCTAATAAGTGACGGACTTTGCGCGTTTTATTGAATTACGACCCTCTGCATTATATTTGTTCCTGTATTTGTTCGGCTATATTTGTACCTGTGTTATACGTGTTTGTATAGTTCTAATAAACTCTATAATCATTCCAACGGCATTGTAACTCGAGTCTCGTAACTCGTAACAGTATTTAGAATTTAACCCTTATTATAACTACACGAGATCCCTAAGAGACGCTTGTGTTTTACTAAATACACATTTATAATATTGTTTATACACAAATACATGTATTATGTAATTGTTCTCTTATTGAACACTATAGTGTTATTTACTTATTTATATGTCTATCTGTAATCATGCGATAGTTTCTTAATTGATCGCTCATAACTCGTAAGTCACTGTGCGGTGTAATATTTCATAATTCTCAATTAGGTTAGTGAATAGGTTTCACTGGTCTAATTCATAGTTATGAAAGTTACATTTTTTCAAAATAGTGTTTTATCTCCAACAAAATAGAGTTGATATTGAGAATCCTGCGTTTTTCTTTGTTCACTAACCCCTTTCGCATAGTATAATGACATGAGGTGTGACGCAAGCGCAGATGTCTATCCCAACCAGGTGACCTATATCAATATATTTGACATAGCTATTTCGAAGTAGATGTAGGTAAATAGAAGTTTGATAAAAGTTGCCGGTTTTTCGTGTTTTGCTAGACTTGGTATAATGTTAATATTATTGTTAGTGTCACACAGTCGTATCCAAGGGTTTAATGCGTTATTTGAGATGCG
This sequence comes from Dendrolimus houi, assembly GCA_039645545.1. Classification (NCBI taxonomy): domain Eukaryota; kingdom Metazoa; phylum Arthropoda; class Insecta; order Lepidoptera; family Lasiocampidae; genus Dendrolimus; species Dendrolimus houi. The sequence goes on from CM077132.1 coordinate 17,078,746, forward strand.
ACATTGTCAACGACGTTAAACATTAACAGATAACTCATTATACACACTAATGTAACTAATCGTTAATGTGTTATTTTTAACGCTAAAGGTATGACTTCATCTGAGATAGTGTTATAGGCATTGCCTGTGGCTGAATGCCTCTTAGATCTTAAACGCTTTAACGTTAAAAATAACGCTTTTATCAAATAACCACATTACTGTATATAATATGTACCTACATGTGTTATCTGTCAATATGTAACGTCATTCACAGTTATTAACGATATCGCATCACAAATAACGCATTACACCCATCGCCACATCGGTTTGAAACGGTCTAAAACTGTAACATTATCCCAGATGAGGTCACACCTTAACACTAGCGCGGGAGCAGGGGCATTAGAAGAGCATTAACACGTCGTAAAGTAGTGTATGCGTGCCTTGTGACTTTCTAAAACTTAGTTTAACAAACTATTGAATTATATTCCACCAAATATGGTAGATATAATCCCCATACTAGACTAAGCAAATAACTTATTTTTGCATACACCTGAGGAACCTCCACTGTGTTAGTTTGCTAACCTAAACCTAACCTAACCATTTACTTATCGAAACTTTCATAAATTGGCATTATTCCTTCTCTGGTACATGAAAATAATTCTTCCATGCCAGAATTTCAGGTAGGTTCTAGGTAGGCGTGCTCTACATCGGACGAGATCACGGTCAGACGCGAACTTATTTTATTACTATAAAAACAATTTCTTGGATCCACATTTCCTCAAAATTGGTTCAACGATTGTACCATGAAAACGTAACAGTTAGGCAGTTGCTATAGTATTTCCATATTTTTATAGGTGTAAAACTTTGATAAAAAACAGAAAAAAGCTTAGTAATTTATAAAATAATTAAAAATTATTACGTCCATACATTTAATTAAAAAACACAGTTTTAACAATGTGGTAAAATTTATTTAGTATACATAGAGCTATGTAACAATATCAGCATATAATCGCACTGGGCGACCTCTAGGAATGTATTATTAGTTATTCTAACATATCTACTAAGTATAAATTTATATAAATATAGAGGAATATATTTAATAAAATAACTTTTGGACGTTACCATACTTATTATAATTACACTTTAACTTTTCCTAATTCTCACTTTAACACATCTCATCATTAATATTTTAATAAATTCCTTTCATTTTAGGATTTTATACGTTCTACTATTTTTTATATTTTTCTGTAACTGGTTAGCCAGTCGTAAAAAGTGATTTAATTTTAATATTTTCTTAAGTTTTCGCGACTAGTATACATAATAAAACTACGTTTTAACGGTTTTAAGTGCGGTAATTTATTTGATTTTTATTATTCGGACGTTTCAACTGAAAAGTGGCCGAAACGTCGGAATAATAAAAATCAAATAAATTACCGCACTTAAAACCGTTAAAACGTAGTTTTATGATGACTTCAATTTAAAAGAGGAAGAATATTTTGTAACTTAAGACAAACGTCTTCCTTTTCCTTCGTCTTGAGAAAATCGAAAACTGTAAAAATAAATTTTTAATGGTCTTATAACTCTTATAAACGAGTAGCCTGCTCTGAGTGCGAGGTATACATTTAAATGTATATATAAACTACTTTAGTGGAAGCTGATTTTGTTAACATTTAAAAGTTGTCACTATAGTTACGTAGTTACTGATATTATACATGGTTCACTTAAATCTTTCAATTTGGATGAAGCAACCAAAAGTGATTCATGTAAACATAAAATTGAATTATTCAACGTGTGATTGAATTGAATCATTAATTGATTCGTGAAACCATGTAATCTAGCAATAATTAGTCCCACGTCACATAAAATAATACATAGGTATAATAGGCAGTTATCAGGGCTGCTATAATGTAGTTTCTTCATTTTCTTAAGCCTATGTGTAGCACAGCTGAATTGTAGGTTATCAGCTGGTGCCATTCAACGGAGTTCTTGTGACAACTCAAAAGGCCACATTTGACTATACAGTTCACATTTCTCACAAAACACATAATTACTACTCAAAAACTATCAATATCCTACAACTATTGTTCATTTTAGAGTAATTTTACACTTTTTAGAAAATAAAACTGCACAGCACGACATCTCTTTTCAGTTCCCGTCAAAAACTCCACGCATGCACCCAGCCACCAGATTCTGGGTAGTGATGAGCGATTCCGAGATATTAAAACAATTGATATTTTTAACTAAAACGCCATAATATATCAAATAAGAAGCTAAATCACATTTATCACTCTTCAAAATATTTAATATTTTCACTGCTAAAAATCTCATAAAATTAATTTTAATGTAATTCCAATTTGGTTAGTAAATAAACAACTTTTTGGTATACAAAAATCTCAATTAATGAGGAAAAATACTTTAAATTAATATGTTAGTTAATTAGAAATAAAAAGTGTACAATGTAAGAAAAAAATTGATATGTTATTATTCTTTGTTATTCTTGATCGCTTTTTATAAAGAAAAAAAATTTGGACAGAGTATCTATTCTAAAACGTAATACTTTTACGGTAAATAAAAATATTCTAACAAAATTAATTCAAAGTTACTAACAAAATATTGCTAACAGTTTTTATCACGTAAATTTTTGACGTCACAAATGTAATTATGTATGGCCGTTCTTAGCAAAACATAGGGTATTGTAGATGCTTCATACAAAATTAGTTACTGCGCGCTGTAATTAGAGTGCGGTATGATGTGGACAATATGGGACATTTCAACATAATTATATTCGTAGACAGTCCATAAAGTTAGAGCAGAAATTTTATTATTGAAGTATTAAGTAATATAACAATATCTTTCAGGGTTGAAAAGATACGTATATAAAAACAAAGTACTGCGGGAACAAAAGTATAATGTCTAGTTTAGAATATGGACCTAAGAAACGTAATTCCCTTTTGTAAAAAGGGAATTAGGTTTTTTAGTTCGTTGCATTAGACCAGTCCATTCTTTATCCACAACAAAAAAAGCGTGCCACTTTTTCAAAATACAAATCTTTTTGTACAGACCATACTCATGTTAAAATATTTTCAGATAGGAATATTTTACACGTTATGCATATCAGAAAAACTTAGTAAGAAACGTGTGTAAACAAAAACCGGTTACACCTGAGTATGTATACCTTATTATTCTTAGCACATATATACAGGCATTAACACATTGTGACGCCCGTGACAAAAGCTATTTTCAACTTAACATTTATTATAACAACCGAAATACACTTAAAAATAGTTGCTTTATATTTTCTTAAAAAAATATAGTGAATAAAATTATGAGAATCATAAAACATAACGTAATATTGCTATATTTCATAAGAATGAATTCATAAACATTAAATATCTATTATAAAATTGTTCATATAATATATTTCAGACAAATATATTTTATAAGAATAGGACCTTGTAAAATCATAGCCAAATATAACTATATCATCTATTTTACAAAGGTAAATGGGAGTGATAACTAAACTGCCAGTCAGTTTCACTAACGCCTCGCTTTATGAAATTCTGGAGGATTTTTTTCTTAGTATTCCCTCACACAGACAAATCACGACAAGCTCAAGTTTATTTAGAGCTCATATTATATTTGTAGCTATACAACTTAATAAAGAGCCGACCTATGCACAGAAGAGGGGCATGTCAACAGAAAAACAAGTCTCACGGAAATAAAGGAGCTAAAAGTGACATTTGGATTTTCTTCGTATAATAGCCAGTAATGAAATGAAAACGGCTTTAATAATAAAATATTGTATTTAATAAATACCTACACGGATTCACGGATAAGCAGATAATTTTGGCAAAATTAGGTAAAGCGATTGCAGCGCCTCTTCTGCGGGATTCTTTGTGGCGGCTGACTAGGTTAGATATACCACTCGCGCCGTACATTTTACATTATCCGGCTGTATATTAAGTCGTAAAACTATAAGTACAGGAAACACGCGAGAAAAACATATTGGTCGTTGCTAGTTTTTTAATCCATTTAATTATTGTATTTATTATTGTGTGTATTAATTACTAAATCAGAATAGGCGGTAGAACTAATTAGCCTAAAGTGTAACAAGATTATTCCATAGAGTAGTTGAAGCAACAAAAAATTAATTAATTTACTTTTTTAATACCGGAACAACAAATTCCTGATGCTTCTAACCACTCTAATGTTGTCTCTAATTTTAGGCCAATAAACCCTAATGGCGACTGCCAAATGCCCGCGTTTTGTAAGTTTATCTGACAGAAGGAACGATTTTTCCTCCTTACAGCAACTTCGGCTCGGCTAATTAATAGTCGAGCCGAAGTTGTGTGTGAGAAACTTAATTTTATAAACCAAATCTTTTCTTTAAAGCTCTAAACAAATTGAGGTGAGTCCTAAGCTGAAAGCAGGCCAAGAGCCGCTCATGTCGATTCTGACAACTTCTATTACACATATTCAAACTAGTACAAATAATTAAATCTCAAAAATTCAAAGGCCGTGGGATTTTGGTTTTATCTCTTGTTCCATTCAATATGGAATTATTTTTGGAAAACATTAAAGCAAGTATGATTTCTTAAGATGAACAGCAGTAAAACTTCGTTTTTAAAATCTAGGAAATGTATTTATTGAGATAACAAAGCATAATGAATGGTACGCAGGATTCGCCTCATAATAATCTGATAGGCAACTATATAGATAAATAGGCCTGTTAAAACCTCAAAAACCAGCGTTAATTTTTTTTATTGTAATGTATTTATGTATAAATATATAATTTGACATCTCTGTCAAATAAGATTGATTTATTTTTTTCGACATTGGCAAAATCAATGCATAAAAGGCATTGCAGCGATTATAAAAAATAATACGTTATTGAAATATCATAGCCAGCTATATAATAAAAATATGTATCTAATACTGCCTTTTAAAACGTAATAAAATATTCATTCATTAATTAATATCACTTGCAAAATGGGATTGCAAATTAAGTTTCCTAATAAAATCACATACAAAAGACGGTATGCATGGAGTTTAATGAAAGTTGATTAATAGCCAGTTCCTATATCTTAATTACTATTCATTTGCTTGCCTTCCCATTGGTTGAGTTTTGAAATTACTTATATATAGTTTATGACAAATTAAGACCGATAGTAAGGCAAATGAACGGTCGATATGATATAGGAACGCACCATAAGCGATGTGTGCCTCCCCTCTACTTATGGTCAGTTGCAATATCAGAAGGCTTATTATGAGCTGTTTTTAACATTAGTTGCATAAAAGGCCGGATCACGACAATTGAAAATACTTAGTAATTCCAGCTAGACATAAAACCACTAAATGTATAACCTATATCATCGCTTAATTCCTATAGAATTCTTCAAACTTATTTGCGATCCCATTTGGTAAATGATCAACGAACACTGGAAGAAATGGAGTAGTATCCCAGCTCAGCTGTTCCCGGCCGCGCCAGCCAGCAGGTCGCTCAGAAGTCAACCCAGCCCTCAATCAGCGTTTACCATCTGGAACAAGCAATTTACTCTTTAAACTATTAAATAAAAACAAGGGGAAAGAGAGATCTGAGCGACCTGTTTACAGAACCGAAGGAAATCGACCAACATTCGTCCAACGTATTAACCAATATTGGACCATAGCTTGATTTTAAAACGATCTTGATTCTATTTGTGCTCCGGTTGACTTCGGTTCTTTAACTAAAAAGAAAAGTGAGTTTTCACCACCAAAGTATTTTATTGTCAACAAATTATTTTTAATATATTCGTTTTATAATATATATATAATATATATATCCGCTCCTGGCAAAATTCTCGCAGGATTGTTGGAATAAAAAATATCTATCACACATTTTATGACATTAAATTTGCTATCGATCAGTATAAAAATCACATTGGAATTCATTCATTCCCAGAAAAATTCCCCTGGGATTCCCAGGGTAGAAAGTAGCGCAGGGCTTAAATCTAAAAATTAGCTGTCGATCAACGAAAACCACATCGATATCGGCCCAGTAGTTTTTACGTGAATCCCGAACAAACAGACAAAACGACTAACAGATAAGAAATCTTAAAAAAATGCATCGTGTTCTGCATCTAACATCATCCAACAGTCTACGTCTAGTCTATATATATATGCCTAGTCTTGCCATAAATATAAAACAATTTAAAATATAAAAAGCTTATTCGAAGTGATCTCCATTGGCTGCAATACAGTCCTTTAAACGTTGAGGCCAGTTATCAATAGAAGCACACATTCTTTTCATGGGAAAATTCTTCACTGCCAATCGTATAGATAAAGGGACTCCAAATTATCATGGCGTTTAGAGCAAGCCGTAATCTCTAAAACTGACCATAAATTATAATCCAGCGGATTAAGCTCGAGACTAGACGACGGCCAGTCTTCAGCTCTGATGAAGTCCGAAACGTTCGTTTCCAACCAAGACTGCGTGGACCGAGCTTTATGACCCGGCGCCGAGTCTTGCTGGAAGGATCATTCTTGGTTATTGAACATGGTGTTGTTAAGGGGCTTAACTACCTTCTCAAGAATGGTATCTTGATACATTTGTGCCGATGTTTTGATACCTTTTTCACAAAAATATGGCTCAGTCACTCCTTCATAGCTAACACCCCACAAAACTATTACTGAAGACGGATAAATCCCTAGTTGCACTCTGTCGACTAATTGAGAAGCTTCCTTAGAGCTTTGAGCATAAACACGGTCATTTTGATTGTTAAAATGTTGCTCAATTGTAAAAAAATTCTCATCCGTAAACAAAATTTTTCTGTGAACTCCCTTTGCGTACCGCTTCAGCGGTTGTTTCGATTTTACCACCCTATTCTTTTTTAAATTATGAGTTAAGAAATGACCAGTGCGTCTCTAATAGGCTGCAAGTCCTAAGTCATCTTTTAAAATACGCGACATGATTTTGGTGATATCTTCATCTCCCGAGATAAAATCTTTTGCTTTCTGACAGGATTTCTTCAAATTCTTTCCCTTACTGCTTTGACCACCTTTTTCGTACGAAAACTACATGGACGGCCAGATCTTTTTCTGTCACAAACAGAGGAGGTCTCATTGTACCTATTAATAGCCCGGTACACAAACATTTGACTAATACCAAGCGTATGGTGAGTTTTAAAAATTGGATTTGGCTCCATACCTACTTTGTGCAATGCAATCACAACAATTCGGTTCTCTTTATCGACCCACTCCATTTTAATATTGCAAAATGTTGTACAACGTGTATTGGCACCAAAATGAGAAAACACAATGAACAATCATATAAAAATGACAGATTCCAAATTCAAATGTAATATTTTGTTTCTTTTTAATTGTAACAGTATTTATGGCCAGACTAAGTAAATATATATATATATATATATATATATATATATATATATATATATATATATATATATATATATATATATATATATATATATATATATATATATTTAAATTGATAATGAAAAGATAATAAAATACTAATATATCTGCTACATTCAGAATTGGATAAAGAATCACTATCCTCAAATACTGCAGACTGTATTTCTCAATTTATAGTTTTTTAAACTTTGTTTTTACATCATTGAATAATAAAGTTGAAATAATAAATTTTAATATATCATTAAGTTAATTACCCTCTAAACTCTGAGTGTGGCAGTGTTATAATAACTATTATATCATGCACGTCAATACAATATTTTTAATCAGGAATCCTGGCATTATTTTATTACATCACATTTCATTATAAATAGTGCCCACTACTACCCACCATATGATAAGGAGTAACGGAAACTTTGTTTACGAAATATGTCAGGAATTGAATTCGAAACCGTTTAGGTTTTTTTTTTTTTCAGGCGCGGATATGCATTTCGCACATACCGGGTCCTTTGCTAGGGATTAGACCGTTGTTGATCATGGAGGCTTTCCACTAAGCTAATCCAAACAATAATCAACCGACTTGTGTGGAGACTCGACTAATCAATACCCCACTAAAACCACCCTCCTCCCATGTGCCCCGCGCTTATGGTAGGAAAGGCATGAGATACAGAACGTAGTTACACCCACACCGATCCTAGCGCACAAGTGCTTGAGAATGCCCCGGGAGAGGCAAACTCACTTCGTCAACAGGGGTGAAGACTCCTCTGCTCCCTAGATGCTAGAGGGCCCCTGCAGTGGTATTTCAGGGGGGGGAGATCATGCGCATACCTGCGCCTCCGGGCTCCCGACTGACGTCAGCGCCCGCGAGACGCATGCGCACTTCCATCTCTCTCCCTATCTCGTTCCGCGGCCTCCTTTTGAGACACTACCGTCTCGCAGAAATTGGCCGCACCCACCCACCAATCGTCGCTGTGCAGCATGGCTTGCACCAGATCGCCCAGCGAATTGATCGGTCCTACTAGTGTCTCGAGTTCAAACCTCTGAGGTGCCCATGCTGCGCACTCGACTAGCGTGTGTAACGCCGTGTCTAGCGCGCCACATTGGCGGCGTTGGGGTGAAGGCAAGCAGCCCGCAATCTGACACAGATACTTATCGAAGCAACCGTGCCCGGTAAGTATCTGTGTCATTCTGAAGGTCAGGGTCCCGCGATTCCGCAAGATCCATACCTACAGCTGCGGTCGAACCGCTTCCACCGTGTCAATGTCAGCAATAGGGTTTTCCAACTCTGCTGACCAAGATTGGATCATAGCCGCGGTTTCCCGCGTCCTGATCACCTGGAGTTCGGCCTGGCCGTAGACCAGGCCACGGGCGAGGGCATCCTGTCGGGAGCGCCGAACTTTAGCTATCACGTCCGCCTGGAGAGGCCTAGGCGAATCGCCTGCCAAGAGTGTCGACGCCGTCCACGACACTGTACGGTATCCTCGGATGGTCCTCACCGCCAGGACCCATTGTGCGCGGCACAACAAAGTCCTATTGTGGCGGTGAAGTGCAGTGAATCATACGGGTGCACCGTATAGGCCCATACTCCTAAGGATGCCCATGTAGAGCTTCCTAGTCGTCCCCTCCGGTCCCCCCACCTTGGGAAGAAGCCGAGAGAGGGCGCCTGCGGACCTCACGAGCTTGGGAACTAGCTGCTCAAAGTGCGCTTTGAACAGCCATTTCCCATCGAGAATTAGCCCCAGATATTTCATCTGGAGGCCTACACGAATGTCCACCCCTTGGACTGTAACGGACAAGTCCGCGGGGGGATTACGAAACCGCCTATGGAACATGATGACCTCCGTTTTCGCGGGGCAGACCTTCAAGCCCAGCCTACCTATTCTTCGGACCACGATCGCCAAGCCGGCGTTGGCGAGGTCCACGGATTCCGCGAATGACGCAGCGCGCGCCGTGAGTAGGGTGTCATCCGCAAAGCAGATTAGCCCTATTCCGTGTTCATAGGACCGGAACCCGAAGGATCCAGTCATAACCGACGTTCCAAAGAACCGGTCCGAGGACCGATCCCTGTGGGACGCCGCACGCGACGCGTCGCCGACCTATCGCGCGATTCTCGGACTCGCCGCCCTCCCAAAGGATGTACCTGTCCTGAAGGTACGCGCCCAACAGCCTCGTGAGGTACGGGGGAACTCCGTGTGCACGGAGCCCCTCCCTGATCGTCTCGTGAGGGAGGCTGTTAAAGGCGTTCGCTATGTCTAGCGAAACAGCCAGGACAGTATCCTTTGCTTGGACTACGTCGTCCGTTACAGATCGCAGTGTCTCGAAGGCGTCCAACGTGGAGCGCCTCCGCCGAAACTCGAACTGCGTCTGTGCTAGCCCCGGCTCCACAGTATCAAGATGCTTAACGAGGCGTTCCGCCAAGATCTTCTCGAAGACCTTGGCAACCTCGTTAAGCAACACTATGGGCCTGTAGGTGGACGGATCGTTGGGAGGACGGCCTCCCTTGGGAATCAGACATAATCGGCCCTCCTTCCATTGCGACGGGAACTGACCTGCGCGAATACAGGCATCGAACAGTTCCCGCAGCTGGCCGCGTAGATGTTTGGCGGCCAGTAAGAGGAGCCGACCCGGAACCCCGTCAGGTCCCGGAGCTGTTTTCCTGCCCCGGAGCCGGACCAGGGCGACGTCTAACTCTTCCTCGGTGATGGGGTGAGGCTCCACCTCTGAGGTGTCAGGAATGATTGGACCATATCGGGGGGGGTGAAGATCCCCGGATCCGGGAATAGCCCATCGATAACCGACCGGAGGACCTCGGGTTCGAGCGTTTCCGTAACCGTGGAGGTGCAAGGCCGCAACGTGTTGCAGGCCGCACGGTACGGACGCCCCCAAGGGTCCCGGTCTAGTGTCTCGAGGAGCTCCTCCCGAGCCCGGGCTTTCGCTCGCAGTATTGCGATCGAAAGGGCCTTTCTGGCCTCTCTGAACTCCCCCACGAGTTCATTCTCCTCAACTATGTTGACGTTGATGTTTGACTGGAGGACGACGCGCTCTGCTGCGTTTGAGCCCGTGGCTGATTCTGCAGACTGCCCTCCGCAGTTCGGCCAGCTCCTCAGTCCACCAGTGGCCCGATATACGCGGCGGCGGTCGTTTGGCTCGAGGCATAGCAGCGTCGCAAATCCTTTTGAGAGATTTGCGCATATGCTCAGCCTGCGCCTCCAGATTCCCCAGGTCGGCTGGATAAGTCCAGCATTCGATGATAGCCCTCTCTTCGGCCTGCTCCGCGTCGAGCTTGGTAAGAGCCCAGCGCGGGAGCCGGGAGGGGCCCTGAACAGGGTTAGCGCTAGGTGAGGGGGAGAGCTCGAATCTGATGTACAAGTGATCAGACAGACTCTCCACCTCCTCCAGCACTCTCCATCCTACCACTCTGCGGGCGGCCGCATGTGTGGCGAATGACAGGTCGATGATCGATCCACCCCGCGCACGCACGCAGGTCTGGACCGACCCCTGGTTCAGGATGGACAGGTTGGATTGAAGCGCCCAGTCTTCAACCGCCCGTCCCCTAACATCGGTAATCGCGTTCCCCCAGGATTGGTGCTTGGCATTGAAGTCACCTAGGACGAATATCGTCTTCGGCGCTAGTCTGCCGACGGCTGCCTTAGTGGAGTCCAAGGCGAGCTCGTACTCCGCCAGGGGGCGGCTCCGTGAGAGGTACACGCCTATGATGACTTAACATCCGCTTTCCGCCACCGCGTAGAGTGAGCCTTGCCGGCACAGGCTGAGCCCGGTCAACTACGGAGGTTACGTCAACATTTTTTATTAATGCTAACGCTTACCACATAAAATACAGCTGTTGTTTGCGATTAACACAACCTTTTCATTCACCGATCGATTCGCTGGGCAGTTTGGTGCAAGCCATGCTGCATAGCGATGATCATTGGGTGTGTGCGGCCAATTTCTGCGAGACTGTTATGCCTCAAAAGGAGGCCGCGGAACGAGATAGGGAGAGAGGTACAAGTGCGCATGCGTCTCGCGGGCGCCGACGTCAGTCAGGGGCCCGGAGGCGCAGATATGCGCATAATCTCCCTCCCTGAAATACCGCTGCAGGGACCCTCTAGCATCTAGGGAGCAGAGGAGTCTTCACCCCTGTTGACGAAGTGAGTTTGCTCTGATTCCCGGGGCACTCTCAGGCACTTTTGCGCTAGGATCGGCGTGGGCGTAACTACGTTCTAAGTCTCATGCCTTTCCTACCATATGCGCGGGGCAGATGGGAGGAGGGTGGTTTTAGTGGGGTATTAGCCCTTGGGCATTTGTCCATTGGTTCGAGTCTCCACACAAGCTGGTCGGTTACTGTTTGGATTGCCCTCAGTGGAATGCCTCCATAATCGACAACGGTCTAATCCCTATTAAAGGACCCGGTATATGCGAAATGCATTACCCCGCCTGAAAAAATAATAAAAAAAAACCTTTTCATTCATTACAACCTCATTTCATTACTACGTAATATTATTACAAATCATACATGTCACTCGCCTTACATACGTCTAACATAAATAACACAAAATTATCTCTATAAATTTAAAACCATATAAAAGCTGTGAAATTACAAAATATACGTACAGAAATCGAAGCAGAGTTTAATATCAAAACTACTATTTCACATAAAAAAAATCAGACTAAAAATAGTCTATATTCATCTCCGTTGTCGAAAGTAAAACTCAAATAATCAACTTGATAAACTTTATAATAATTCACTTAATATTGAATAACTTATTTCAGCGTTCAATGATCTACGCCAATATTTTACTATTCATCCTTTTTTTGCTCCGTAAGGCAAAAAAAGGATGAATATAAAGGATGATATATATCAGAGGGTTCATTTCTGTCTTTCAATTTGGAACAAGTAACCAAAGTGATCCATTTAAATATAAAGTTGAATCATTCAGTCTCATTAAACAACACCGTGTCCTTTCCGTACTGTGCCTTTGAATCAATTTGGTTGATCTTTCTAATAACAGCATTATCGTCATTGATAGATAACTGACATTACTTAGATGGAATTTGTGTCAACTTTTGACCAGTAATGCAAATGAATGAATAGTAAGATAAAAAAAATCCGTATAAAAATAACTGTACCAAAAATTTAAACAACGACATTTCTCGTATTACATTCCTTACAAAGAATAAACTACAAAAACATCTTATTCCAATGCAAACCTGAAAAGAATTTTGACCTGAATACATTGCATTCTTTAGACGTGAATAAACGTTGATTTCAATACAACTAGTATAAGTCCAGAGGAACATTGATCACAAATGCGCATGTAAACTTACACACCTAGCATATATGCGACATAAAAATGTGTGCATACTACATTTTATGCGTTTGCGATATCATGCGTATGTATGTACTTGTGTTATATGTGTACCTACACTTTGGATGTACGTATGTATAAAAGCGATTTGACACTTGCTCAATAAACGTAGGGTTAGCACATTTCTTTTTATTACATAGGTATTTTTATTGATAAACGTTTCAACAAACAAATCAAACGAAGATTTTAAAATTAATAAACACTGACGAACACATTAAACTAGATCGAAGTGGGCAGCAAATATTTATAGTACGATGTCAAATCTATAAATTAAAAAAAAAGTTAAATTGACTCTATAAACTTTATGTACATTGATACTTCATTTTGTTTTTTTTTTTATTGCACGAGTTCAGTAGACAGGCAGACGACTCACCTGATGGATAGCGCTTACCATCGCCTATGACATGGACATTTATAACACCAAAGCTGCTACCAATGTGCTGCTGTTCTGTAAAAGGAGACTGGAACCTGGCCACTAATGCCGGAACACAACTCAAGGTTGTTATGGCTACATACTCTAGACCAGGGGTGGTGGCCATCCAGACGGACAAACACCCTACCACCTGGCTGTGGGTAGTTTTGTCGCCTATTACGACAGGCCGTCCGGCTGCAGTAAATTATATTCTTGCTCCGTTCCTGCACCGATAAAAGCATAATTCTTATTTATTCATTCCAATGAATCGAAAAGTATGCTTATTGTAAGTGATTAAATTTTGTTTAAAAACCATCTTGCATTATGTTGCAGTTTATGTGCCTGTAAGTATTAATTACGTATATATATATATTTGTCTTAAGTTAATTTAAACTAAACAATAAGAAATTCATTTGAGTATGAAGAAATATAGAAAATTTATATTCCTGAACACGATGGCAACGCATTATTTAGGTATCTCATAGTAACAATTACTACTTTCAATTAAGCAGGGCATCGCCCGGTATGCCTCTCTTATATCCCTGCACCACCTGCGTTAATGTTTGTCACTGTGTCAAAATGCGACTTACTTATAGCGTTAAAAATAACGTGTTAACCAGATTAGCCAGATTAGTATATACTGTACAAGAGTTATTTGTCAATGTTTAACGTCGTTCGCAATGTCGCATCTCAAATAACACTTTAAACCCTTGGCTACATTTGCGTGACACAGTCACTAACACTGACATTATCTCAGATGAAGCATGGGCATTAGGTTATTCAAAAATAGACACAAATAACCTACCAATTTCAGAAGTAACCAGAGATCTTTGCATTATTTCAAAATTTAGATTTATTAAAAGTGTCAAGCGAGATTACCCTATAGACACTAAACACACACAGTCACACATGTGCCGAGCAACCGGTCGATTGACGTCAATGGTAGGTGGGGACGGTGTATTAAAAAAATAAAACTATCAGTTTACAACGGAGGGAAAACGAGATCCATAACGAGGCATTGTTTATTCAACGGCCAATTATTTAATGAAGACCGGTACTTGCTCTATAAGGTTCGACTTTTTTTAATGGTGGCCATAACACTATCCTGTCTATCCTCCAATCGACATGAAGCTGCCTATTGAATCAAGTAGAACTGACCGTGCGTGGGCGTGGAATGGCATGATAGTTATACTTGACAGAATAATAGAAATTGATTTTTTTTGGCTTGACCATGCCGATTGGACCGTGTAAGGCCGTCGTGATCGTCAGTTCATAGTTGAGTAAAGCTTTTCTTTATTTTTGTTTCTTTACCACGAGTAAAATGCCCAAGACGGCTAAAACTTCGCCTTCCGTCACTGGTGATGCGATGGGTCAAGTGTCGATTGAACGAACTGTAGATTGGATCAGGCCTGTAGCGTCGTGCCGATTGGATGATAGGCAGCATGGTATATGGCGATTATAAGGCAACCAACTGTTCGCCATCGTATTTTTTAAAGGCTCTGTAGGCTTGCTGTCCCCCTTAACATAGTTAGGGTCTTAGTATTTTGTAGCTCTTCGTGCTTAGGCGTTCTTACCCGAACATATTTGGAGTTCTATTCGCAGGTGTGCTTTTCCGCTGTTCTCTTAGTAACGTTTACATTATTCATTATAACCACTTTCATGGTTACAAGCAAGGCTATGGAAGGCAGCAACGCGAGTATGCCATGTTTACATACTTTTTTTCTCAATTTACTCTAAAAGAGTACATTTATTATTGAGTATATTTTTAATTAAAACTGTTTTTTAACTGTTTTAAGCACGCATTTTATTTGATTTAATTTTTATTTCCACGTTTCGTCCACTTTTCAGTAGCTGTGATCACGAAAGACAAAAATGTCAAGTGTCTTTAATTACATATTTTAACACTTCAAATTCCATATATAATAATAACAAATATTTCTTCTCTAAAGCATTGTGACGGAAATATTTTTATAATGATTCAACTTTCGAATTTCATGTATAATAAAATAAATTCGGAATAAGTACAATGATTTCAAGCTCTAGTTTAAAAATAATAATATAAGCAGCAATTATTATAAACGCATTTTTAACCTGATCTAGCGGCTCCAAATAAGTTTATAGGCTAAGCAGCTTTATAACAGCAGCAAAAAGTAATACAATGACAAATTTTTGTTGGTACAAGCAATTAAAAAACAAAACAAAAGACAAAAGCAAAACTGTCCGTGCAGTGCATTTCTTGCGGCCGGGCGGCATGTCGTAAAAGGCAACAAAACAACCCACAGCCAGGTGGCAGGATATTTGCCCGTCTGAATGACTACCATTCCTGTTCTAGAGTATATCGACATAACATAACCTTAAGTTGTGTTCCGTAATTAGTGGCCAGGTTCCAGTCTCCCTTTAGAAAGCGGCAGCACATTGGTAGCACATTCGGTGTTACAAATGTCCATAGGAAATGGTAGCCACTTTTCATCAGGTGGGGCGTCTACCGGCCTCCTGAACTCATGCCATAAAAAAGCATGCTACACGAACAGTATATTTCGATAATTCTCGAACTCCTGTCATTTTTATTAATTATTAGCTTCTGCCCGCGACTTCGTCCGCGTGGAATAGTTTAAAAAAACAGTAAGTTAAAAAAATCCCCCGATTTTGAAACATTCTTCATTGGTGCTCGGCTTCTATTGGTCTTAGCGTGATAACATATAGCCTATAGCCTTCCTCAATAAATGGGCTATTCAACACTGAAAAAAAATTTCAATCAGACCAGGAGTTCCTGAGATTAGCGCTTTCAAACAAACAAACAAACTCTTCAGCTTTATATTTTAGTATAATTTATAAGGGGTATGTTTTACAGTGCTTTTTACAAGTGATTTGTTCATAATACCTGTGATTTTGTGATGGCATATACGGCGTCGTCAAACTACATACCAACGCTAACTCTTTTATTCAAACCACTGTTACTAGTAGTAAAGTTCGGGGTTAACGTAAAAGCTACTGGGCCGATTTCGATGCGGTTTTGGCTGTTCGAAAGCAAATTCTCAACTTAAAGTCTGCGCTACTTTTTATCCTGGGAATCCCTAGGAATTTTTCTGGGAATGATTTAAAATGGCCAGATTGAAAAAAAAAACTAAATCCAGTGCGATTATTTCACTGATCGATAGCAAATTTTATGTAATAAAATGTGTGGTATTTTTTACCCGGGAATCCCGCGGTAATTTTCCCGGTAGCGGTTTGTAGTAGTACGGGTGCATAAAAATTAGCTTATTCCGACACAGTTTTCAATAAAATAATAGATTACACTCTTTTTTAAATGCAGTGTTCCGGGAATCCCGCAGGAATTTCAAGTCAAGCGTAGATGAAATCGCGGGCATATGCTAGTATTATATGAAATACTGTCAATACGAATTTACAACACTTGAATCACAGATGAGCTACAATTTTCACAGTGTTATTCTGTGACTTACTGTTGCAAATATTTATAAAAAAAAACACCCCTAAGAATTATATCCCTTATTGGGTTGAAAAATACCATTTTATAAATAATTGAAAACTGTCAAAAACAGTGTCACTTTTTGTTAACCCAGATATTGGGCGGTTCATTTTTCTTTCAATTTGGATGAATCAACGAAGGTGATCCTTTTAAACAAAAACTCGAATAATTCAATATCGTTAAATACAGTTGTGTTGTTTCAGTTCTATGTCTTTCAATCAAATTGATTCATTTTATTTGATCTCTCTAAGATCAGCAATACGACGACATTCAATAACATCGAATGATTCAAGTTTATGTTTATATAGATCCTTTTGATTGCTTCATCCAAATTGAACGACGAAAGGTGAAGCGTGTAATATCAGCATGGTGATATGATTATGGCCTAAAGTAGTAGTCGTCTGTAGGTATGTCGAAACCATCAAACCAAGCCTCTAAGCTCAATACTCGCGGTGACGTCAATTTTGCCCATGAAATGTGTACATACTGTGACACATCAGTATATTTTGTAACAATAGTTAAATTACAAACAGAATTTTATTGCGAATGTTTTGCATATTGATAGACACTATGACGTTAATTAATAGTAATTCTTTAAACAACTATTACGCCAAAATTATGGTGTAGTATTATTTTTATTCGTAGATTTTATGCATTTTAACCAAATATGTGTTTTGTTTTCAGAAAGTCATTAATTTAATTCTACAGCCTCGGCAGTATCAGAGCTGATAGAGAAATAATAATATAAGTAAATCTCCAATATTTGTTAATATTTTTCGCTTTAGAGAGCGGCAGCAAATTGGTAGCACCTTTAGTACAAATATCCATAGGCAATGGACACCGCTTTCCATCAAATGGGCCGTCTGCCTGTCTGCTCAACTCCTGTAATTAAAAAAGATTGCTATAGATAAGATCACGTAACAACCTGAAAAACCTAATTGATGTTATATAGAGCAACATGTAGTTATATTATAGAACCACAATTGTCAACTAATCGGCAAGTGATCGAATCAGGCTAGATGTAGGGACTGCACAGTGTCAAGGCAGTCAATTTTTCTAGGTTTTTCTGCTTAAAACATGTTACCAATTTCATAAAAAATTCTAGACACTCTTCCTTTTGTCAGCGATGGCGCACTCTGTATTTAGTTTGTAGACTTAGTTTTAACGTTTCTATTTTATATCTTGGTTTAAATATCTGCTTTAGTTATTTTCAGGTGAATCAGATTTTTTCAAAACATCTGCTATATAACAATTCTTTAAATTCATTTATTTCGTACATGGGCTATTAAAAGGTCAAGCACCTTAACTTAATTCTGTATACGAAGACAAAGTGATTTTGTTACCAGTTACGCTTTAAAATTTACATACGTTTTTGAGATATAAGTAAATAAATAACATGCAAAATTATTATACTACCTTGACAAAACAATAGCCTTATATAGTGTTACAGTTTTTTAGTAGCATAGTTGTTCTTGTCCTGTTTCTTTTTAAAGTTAATAATTAATTTTGTTATTTACCCTCTTATTTCAAAACAATAAAATCGGCCATTTCCAAAATTGAATAATAATATTATATTTTTATTTATTCGGTGATTAGCGCCTGTTTTGTATAGGGTCAGTAGTTCTCTATAATTTAACATAATTTTATGTAACAATATTTATATTTAATATGTGATAATTGTGTACAGATTATAATTCAAATCTCTCAATTGTATATAGACGGTATTCACTACATTTTATTTTCATGTTGGCAGACGCGATAGAGTTATACTGTGTTCGGTTTATTTTATTACATGTAAAACTTTAAGTATAAAATTTCCAAACAATAATGTATTAAATTCTTTTCACTCATAACCCTTTAATTGAAATAGTTTATCAATGACTTCAATCCGCTATGGGTTGTGCCAATTTGCTAAGTTTTATGTCCTGTAAAATTGTTGGATCCCTGGCGAGGTGTTCTAAAAATGCTTGTCGCGTGTAAAGACTCAGTGGATGACATATATGTAAGCCGTAAGGTTCTCTAATTATAACTATTGTGACCAGTTGCTGTTCTTTTATTACCATAAGCCCTTCTGTGTTATTGCAAGTATTACAATAGGAAGGTAAACATCGTGAGGAAGAAGGGTTTTACAAATTAATAATTCCAATGCAACCAGTTGTATATCGGAATTATTAATTTATAAAACCCTTCTATATTGAATGAATTTAGATAATAATAACATTTAGATATACCTACCATAGATATGTAAATGTACATATAAGTTTAAAATGTCGTTGTAGCGTAATGGCTAGCGTACGCGTCCGAAAGTCAAAGGACGCTGGTTCGAATCCTGGCCGGAACGCATGCACCACTTAGGCAGTTTTGTGACCAAGTATGTATATTATTACAATCACCACATGCTAATAACAGTGAAGGAAATCATCGTGATGAAACCTGCACATCGAGATAACCGATATTTCAAACCTGCAAACCGCCTTAGACAAGCGTGGCGGGTGCACTGTCCGTTCCCCAATAGTGGGAGGCATGAACCCAGCAGTGGGACATTTATAGGCTTATAATAAAAAGTTTGAGAAAGATAGAGTCGGTACCTTTAGACCACGACGTACACACCATAGTCAAATTAAAGTTATTTTGAAGAACGATCAGGTAATAAGATATTTAAATAAACGTGGATGTATGAAGAGAAATATAAAAATTGATGAAGCGAAATCTGTTTTGTCACGTGAACTTATCAAGTGGAGATCCATACGCTCTGCCTACCCCAGTGGCAAACAGGCGTGACAATACGTATGTATGTATGTAAATGTATATACATAATATAAAGTAAAGAAAATAATTATATAGCTGGGGCGTTTCTTAATCCATTTTTCTCCTCTATCAATAATAAAAATTGCTTTGGAAGCGGTGCCGTGGTGGTAAATTCACGACTTTCAATAAATAATCTGTAGGATTCAATTTTGAAATAAATACATTCATTTATTTTTTTCTGTATCTGTGATGTGTAGCTACATGGGCTGTTCAAATATCTTACTTCACTTCACTTTTTTAAAAATTGTGGCTCCAACGCACGTGGCAAATATCTTACTATTCATTCACTTACATTAATTCGGTTGAATTTCAATATTATTTATACATTCAACGTTTTAGGGTCCATAAAGCACTTGAACAATGTTTGAGATTAACGCGACGTTTCATTACATCAAACCTCATTTCATTACAAAATAATATTATTATAAATCACACACGTCACTCGCCTCACATACGTCCAATATAAACAACATAATATTGTCTCTATAAATCTAATATAATAAAAAGCCTGTGAAATCGTAAAATATATAAATAGAATTCAAAACCAAGTTTAATTTAATAAAATAAATGCCAAATCAAAAACCCTTCCCAATAAAGTCGCCATATAAATTCTGTGATATATCTAGATGGCACTAATTGTTACGAATAAACACCGGTCAAATATTCAAAGATCATCCACAGATTAAACAATCTTAAAGTGTTTAACAAACGATTTAGCGCCACTTTGGAAAACCCAATCTTTACTAACCACATACCTACTTATTTTTTTCTCTTTGATTCATATTTGATTAAACGTAAAGTTTTTATCATATTGTTTTTCTATAACGATCTCTGCTTTCACGAATTGAGTAAATGAGACGTGCTACAATAAATTATAAAATTATTTTCATACAAGCGGTCCGCCCCGGCTTCGCACGGGTATCTAGAAGGAACTTTTTTATTTTAGTTTAATTACCTACTAAGCGAATTCAAAATATTTCCCCTCTCGTATGGCCCATACTCCAGTGATGCCTACATCGCATAAGGTGCTGCCTAGCTAGCCGAGCAGGGTGAGCAGCGACCACGCAACTTTTTTTCAATACTTACATTTTTAAACTCGTGATATCTTTCGAATGGAATGTCCGAATTGAATAATTCGAAAAGTTATATAAAGGTATTGAAGCAGTCTTCAAAATGAAGTTATTTATTTTATAATACAAGGATACAAATACCAAGATACAAATAAAGAGCATTTTCTAGCGGCGGCATTACAATTAAATTTTGAAAAAAAAAAACACTTATTGTGGCATAACTATTATAGTTAGACATATACTGTCGCGACACTTTTTGTAAATAATGATGTGTTCTGCAAAGTCGTAGTACATTATTTTATTCTATCATCAATAGTTTTCGCAGCGCACTCGATTTTAGGTAATTTTTTTTACACCTTGGGTTACATTATTGGAGTTTTAGTAAGGATCCCTAATTTCTTTGAAAATATAATATAGCCTATGTCACCCGAGGATAGTGTAGCTTGCCAACAGTTGGATGGAAGGTTGGTTCGAGTCTCCACACAAGCCGGTCGATTAGTGTTTGGATTGCCCCCTTTGGGAATGCCTCCACAACGACTATGGTCTAATCTCTAGCAAAGGACCCGGTACTGTGCGAAAGGCATTTCCCCCGCCTTAAAAAAAAAGCTTGCCAACAGTACTCGGGCATCTTTAGGAATAGGGCCCTGTACGGTGCACCCGTATGGTTCGTTTCACTTCACCGCCACAATAGGACTTTGTTGTGCCGCGCACAACGGGTCCTGGCGGTGAGGGCCATCCGAGGATACCGTACAGTGTCGTGGACGGCGTCGACACTCTTGGCAGGCAATCCACCCCGGCCTCTCCAGACGGACGTACTTGCCAAAGTTCGGCGCTCCTGACAAGATGCCCTCGCCCGTGGCGTGGTTTATTGCCAGACCAAGATACAGGCGATCGGGACGCGGAAAACCGCGACCATGGCCGAGAGAGTTGGAAACTCCTGGGGTAGGCATTGAGACGGTGGAGGCGGTGCACCCGCACCTGATGCGATGGCTCTCGCGGAAACGCGGGACCCTGACCTTCAAGATGACGCAGATACTTACCAGGCATGGGTGCTTCAGTAAGTATCTGAATCATATCGCGGGCTACCTTCCCTCAGTGTCGCCAATGTGGCGCATTAGACACTACGTTTCATACGCTGGTCGAGTGCGCAGCATGGGCATAGCTGAGATAAGAACTCGAGATCCCCGTAGGTCCGATCGATTAGCTGGGCAGTTTGGTGCAAGCCATGCTGCATAGCGACGATCATTGGGTGGGTGCGGCCAATTTCTGCGAGGCTCATGTCTCAAAAGGAGGCCGCGGAACGAGAACAGAAGAGAGGTGCACATGCGTCTCGCGGGTACAGACGTCAGTCGGGGTCCCGGAGGCGCAAATATACGCAAAATCTCCCCCCGTAAATACCGCTGCAGGGGGCCTCTAGCATTTAGGGAGCAGAGGATTCTTCACTCCTGTTGACGAAGTGAGTTTGCCTGTCCCAGGGCATTCTCAAGCACCGATGCGCTGGGATCAGCGTGGGCGTAACTACGTTCTAAGTCTCACGCTCTTCCTACCACAGCGCGGGGCACATGGGAGGAGGGTGGTTTTAGTGGAGTATTGAGTTCTTTGAGGAGTCTTCACACAAGCCGGCGATTTGACTCTGGTACGTGGTGACACCTCTCGTCGCTTTTGTTTAATCCCTAATAAAGGACCCAGTAGTGTATGAAATGAATTTTCCCCGCCTCAAAAAAAAAACCTTATCAACAGTGAAAGAATTTTTCAAACAAACAAACAATCAAATCTTTCCTCTGTACAATATTAGCATAGAACTATAGATAAAAGGGTAGGTGTTAAAATAAGACTTTTGTAAAATGCAAGGAGAGATTTGGGTAAGAAAGTACCAAATATACCAAATATTAACTATTTGGGCAGGGTTTCCCCTTATTGTTCAGCTTTTGATGTGAATATTCACACAGCACACTAAGCAATGAACACGGTTTTTTTTTTATTGGACTTGACTTTATGTTGTTGGTCCGAAGACCTCACAACTTTACCGGGGTTTTCGGGGCGAGTGCCTTTGCGAAGCGAAGGCGCTCGAGCCCGGGGGCAACTTGCTCGAGGGGCTCCTAGGGAGTTTCACCTCGGCTGGACTGTTGCCATGAGAGGGGGATGAATCTAATGATGCCCACCATAGGGCGACACAATGCACTAATTGAGAGCGGGCGACGGGTAATATAAAGCCCGAGAGGAAGGATCCCGGCGGACCGGGATCGGCGGTTCGCGGTGGCCTATATTATCTTACTGCCGTTTCGCAACGTGTTATGGCTGGGAGAGAAGAAACGGCGAAAGAAACTTCCCAGCAACACGCCTAGTCTATCCTATGGGGGGCTGTGTCTCCCGGCGTCCCTCGCGGGGACGTGGAGTGATCGTGATTGGCGGCGTCGACGCCGCCGTCTGTGTCTGTCTGTCGGTGCCTGCCAGCCTGCCGTCCTAACCGCGAGCGGGCTGATCCGAGCCAACCGTTTTGTGATATCGTCGACCTTGTCCGTGAGGATGTTACGCGGTCGTCGCACGAGAGCCTTTCGTCGAGGCTTATAATCGGACGCGGACACGACGAGGGGATTTCGATGGTGCGGCGCTAGATCGAAATATTTACGCGAGAGCGACGTAATGTAGTTTTTGATGGAGGGAAGCTCCAGATCGCGGTGGATGTCGACGTTACGCATATAAAGGGGAGCACCGACGGCTCTGCGCATGAATTTATTCTGAACGATTTGCAGTTTCTTTAAAAGGGAAGGCTTGGCATGGCCGAATACCACACTCGCGTATGTCATGATCGGGCGGATGCATGTTTTATATAGAGTAAGCTTGTGTCTGAGGGACATTTTGCTTCGTTTATGTATCATGCGTGCTAGACGACCCATCACAAATCGCGCTCTATTCCGGACTATAGTGATATGCTCGTTGAAGCGCAAATTCTGATCTAGGGTGACACCCAGGTATTTGGTGTAATTTGCCCAGGGGATCTCTTGTTCGTAGAGCGAGATGGCTTTTAAGCGAAGGCAAGCGTGTTTGGGAGAGCGAAGCGTGCCCGGGGAAAAGAACATTGCAGCGCTTTTCTCCGGGTTTACCTCTATCCTCCATTTGCGAAACCATTCACCTAGCTCTGTTACAGCTACCTGTAGCCGGACGCAAGCCATTTGTCGGTTGTGATCTGATGTATAGAGTGCGGTGTCATCCGCGAAGAGGGCCAACTCTACATCTGGAGTGTTTGGGATGTCGCTGGTGTACAGCGTGAAGAGTAGTGGAGACAGTGCCGAGCCCTGTAGTACACCGGCTGTGAGTGGGTGAGGGAACGAGCGTGTTCCCTCCACTCGAAAACGGAAGCTACGGCCTAGGAGGAAGTCTCGCAAGATGAGCACGAGTCTGTCTGGTACACCGAACTGGTACAGCTTGTAAATTAAACCGTTATGCCAGACCTTGTCTAAGGCCTTAGCTACGTCTAGGAACAGTGCGGCTGTTCCTATAGGGCGAGGGCGATGGGCAAAGTGGGATAGTATTTTGCTCCGTGATGCGGTGCACCTGTTGGACGCATGAGTGTCTGGCACGGAATCCAAACTGCTCATATGGTAGTAGATGTTTGCTGATGGCAAAATCTCTAAGTCTAGAGATGATGACCCTCTCGTAAAGCTTGCTGAGTGTGCTCAGTAGGCTGATTGGACGGTAGCTGGACGGTTTATTAGCCGGTTTTCCAGGCTTGTGAATACCGATGACGTCTGCTTCCTTCCAGATCGCGGGGAAAGAGCAGTTTGTTATGGCGGCATTGAAGATGCTCACTAAGATCATAATCAAATGGCCGGGGAGGAGTTTTAAGACGCGATTGTTAATGCCATCGATCCCTGGGGCCTTTCGCGGTTTGAGGGGCTTGATCAGATCTTGCACTTCTTCGATCGTGACTGGGTCGAGTGTGGTTTCCGCTGGTAAGGAGGATCTACGTTCGACCTCGGAGTCCACCTCCGTCAGATGTGACTGGTCGACGTTTTGTGTAGTGGGGGAGCATTGAAGCTCTAGACTCTGAGCAAGGCATTCGGCTTTCTCCTCATCATCGAACGCCTCGGTGTTGTCGGCTCTTTCTAGCGCGGGTATGACAGTGAATGAACACAGTCTAAACGCCACTACGCCTTTTATACGAAAAATGCTACCCTACAAAACAATAATATTGCATCATTGCTAAAAATAGCAATTACATCATAGTGTTGCCAGGATCATAAAAACAATTATAATAATTAGTTACTGATGCACTAAATTATCTAGATGATAATTTAGTGGGCTTATAAAATTAACTAACCGGTAGAAAATGGTAATTTAATTATAAATCGAGTCATCTGATAAATCGACCAATCTCTATGACGATTGTCTATGTGATATCAATATACACTATGGTTCTCATGACTACTGTGATGGACATCTTGTAACACTTTACTTTTAAAATTAGCACTTTTATTAGCAATTAAAGAAAACTGCTAGCGGACAATTTCTTAGCATAAATAGTTTGAGATAATTTAAGTTATATTTAAATTACTCATTAGTCTTTTTAGATTAAATGGTAAGATTAATGTGGTATTTTTAAATACTTCATTTATAAATTGTTTTTATAATATCTATGCTATTTGACTCGTTCAAGTTATGACATGATGACTTGCTATTCTCGTACAGAATCTAGGGGCTTCAGCGTTTTGTATGGTGATAAAAGATGTCTGATTTTGATTAACGATCAACTATTGTCTAGAAAGTACTTGGCTTTACCACCAGTGGTTTTAGCTGCCCACAGTACGAAAGAACATTCACGAAGTTAAAGAGTAACTATGCAAAGTTACTCCTACCTTTGATTATATACAAGTACATAATTAAAGGCACCTACATTCTAAGTGACTAGATCAAATGTGCAATTTCAATACCTAGCAACTGATATGGTGATTTAAATGAACATTTGTGCATTCATTGCTTTTCTGAGCATTTATGGTCCCAATAAATTTAATAAATAAATGGAAATGGCATGTATTTTGTGCTGTGTTCTAAACTTTCTTAGGAAGCACTTGCTAGGTTTTAAAATTGCACAGCTGAGATGGCACCACAGCTCATACCTCTCTCTATATATTCACTTTCAAAGTCCTAAAAATTATAGCCCCCACTCTCTAACTTTAAAACTATTGGATGAAAATTAATACATCAGCTGAATTTCAAAAATAACATTGTGTTACGGTATAGTGTGAAATCATTACAACAATCATACCAAGCGATTAGCCCGCATTGTATAGCTATTTCCATGAAACATTACTCAAGCTGCGACAATGTCTACGTACAAACAATTATAAGTGCAACAAAGTTTCCTTAACTCATTCATTTTCCCTGTAACAAATGAGACCGTGACTCAGAAATAAAATTAGTGCGAAGCGCCTGAAAAGCCTTTATTACTTAAGCTACAAAAGATAGGGCAAAAGAAATGTATAATATGAGTTAAAGATGTTATTAAGATGTGAGGTTTAATAGATAAGGCCTTTCAACTGGTTTAAGAGGTTATATTTCGTCAAAACAATGACTTCTGCTTAATGTTATAAATACATACTTAAAAGAAAAGGTATTCTTTTTCTAAACTTATAATATGTTAGTTTTATAAGTTCTCATAATCAAATACACTTAGTAATATTTATTAGAAAACCAAAAAGTACAATGACCTAATTAATTGGAATACAAATAAAAAAAAAAAAAAAAAACAGACGGTTAATTGAATCTAATGCTGATATTAGATGTCTCAAACAAATTGAAGCAGTGTGGTTGACAGAACTGGAAAGACACGGCGGTATTCAATGACATTGTTTATGTTTATCACTTTGGTTGATTTGTGCAAATCGAAAGACAGAGATGAAACGTCTAATACAGGCTTAATGAGTATATATTAAAACCTTATCTTTCTGCTTTCATCAACAGTTATACATAAATATAATATATAAATATTAAATATAATAATATCAACTTTTCTCAACGAAAAAGTAGTCCAAGTAAGGTTCACGGATTAACCAATTCTCGTTAAGGCAAGTAGAAGCAAGCCGTTTTAACTTACAAACTTCTATTTTTTTATCGTGAAGCTGACATACAGACAGCTCATGAAAAGTGGTTACCGTCGCCTATAGACGTTTACAATACCAATAGCGAAGCGTTGCCAGCTTTTAGGATGAGATAAAGAGGATGGGATAAGGTGATGAGGTACAGGGATCAGATAGGAGGAATGGGATATAGGGGTTGGGATATCGGATTAGAATAGGGGGTTAGGATAGGGAAGATTGGAGAGAGGGAGAGAGAATAAATAGGTCATCGGAACTCTCACTCATCGCACAAAACATGATTAGCTCAAAGCTTAAAACCGTAGGGAAGCTGCATACGTCTAGTCATCGCAGTGGACATTGGACAACGAACTACTGGCTAGCGCAACGCGCACCTATTAATATTTGCTCTATCTTGCTCGCACAGCATCCGTCCCGCTCATACATTATGCTATATATTGTACTAGCTGTACGACTTGTTAATATTTGTACTTAAGGTTACCATTTCCAAAATAAATTAGTTCCCTTCAGTTCACATCAGCACTCGACAGTGAATACTACTTACTCTCTGCCACCTGAAGTATCGTTTAACCTCTACCTGTCGCTGCTACAACTTTTTCACGCCGATATTCTTTGAGTGCGTGTCGATCTAGCCGACCCTAAGAGCTGTAATCATGGTAATAACTCTAGCAAGACTCTACCACGTCGTTCTAAAGAGGAAACATTAGAAAGATATGTGCATGAAGTGATCGTAACTAATCTGTAAACGCTCCAGTTACCACGTACAATAACACCGGACAAGTAAACGACGGATGTTAGCATCCGTTTTGCATACAAAATAACAAACTAAACAACTGTAAACATATCAGGATGTTTGGGTCACCGAGTTTAGATTAAAATACCGTATCATGTTTTGTGTAAAGTTAAAAAAAATCCACAGAGGTTAACAAAAGGTCAAGTGACGGATGAAATAAGCAGACAATAACAAAAGAAAACGTGAGTACATTATTTATTGCATTTACTGTAAACAAGTTTAACAGAGATACAAAGTAGAATTTCTCAAAAGTGCAACGAAGTTAAAGATTTTTGTTGACGAGGAGAAATGTGCTTCTGAATTTATCACCGTGTGAACAACGGTGAGGGTATGTGCGACTCGCAAATCTGGTCCTACCCTGGTGGAAGTAAGTTGATATCGCTTGAAAAAACTTCCATAGTTCCTCCCATTCAACTATAGGCGAATGGTAGGGGTTCCTATCCTAGCTATAGCCAGGGCAGTTTTAGTGGGTATTCGAACGGAAAATGTAAAAAATGTTAAATAAAAAATGGACAAGTACGTGCACAACAACATTCCGTAGTAAAGAATTCGATTGTTTTACCATAGTAGAATAATATTCTTCCATGATTTTATTATACAGTTGAAAATTTAAAAGGAGTTAGAGGAACAATTACTGTTACAATTACGTTTTGCCGTTTAGGTACAAAACCCGTTAAGGAAGATGCCATACCAGTTTTTAAACTGACAGACTAAGAAAAAAGCCCACTATTGATATATTGGAAAATTGATTAATCAGATTAACATCAAGGAGCCATATTTAGATTGACCACGATCTCATATATACCTATCAAAGCTTTACATTAATTTATTTTATTCTTTATTATATTCGCTTTTGACGGTGATAAGTGGCTATCGTGAAGGATGTCCAAGGATTTTTAGACATAAACAATCATCGCTACTGAATTTTTAAAGTGCAGTCGCCTGGGAGATTGCTTTATCAAACACTATGGATTTAACGTTGTTAAGTCCTGTTTACCAGCTACTGTTTGATTATATTCTTGTTTTAAAATTAAAATAAAAAAACAATAGAATAGCACAGCTTATATTAAATTTATAATTACTGTGTTTTAATAGAGTTAACCTTAGAAAACTTCTATATTTTAATAATATGTATTATGTTTTTTGGTGGAGTGGTAGATATAAAGAAAATTAATTAATTATATTTTTATAATCTCTACGGTTGTGTTTTACAATATACTTCATGTTAACCTTCTTATTTTTCCTGAAGCCCTAATTTATAGGGAAAATTCAATAAAGCTATAATTCTCTAATGAATTACACTAAGTTTTGTAATGTAAAATGTATAGCAGCTTATTCCTTTACATAGAAACTTGACTTATCTGTTACAACAATATCTTGAGCCGACGATTTAGATCGCAATTAGTTCCAATTAACAAGTATTTTCAATTGAAAGAAACGTCACAGAGTTGAGTAAACTTAAAGAAATTGGATTAAAAATTTTCTGATATTATTAAAGTGTGTCTACATTTTTAAAGTATGGTTTTTAGATTCATGTTCGAAAATTGCAGGGCAGTGCAGATATTTCTATCTTCAGGTGGAATGAGTTCCAAACCTGTAAATGTTATATTTGAATATTTTCTAACACAAGTAGGTAAAGACATTAGATTCAAAGTTGCAAACCTAAACTCCTGAACCTATACACTCAGAGGCAGAGTCAAACTCCTGAACTTATAAACTCAAAATCAGAGTCAAACTCCTGAACTTATACACTCAGAGTCAGAGTCAAACTGCTGTACTTACACTCTCAAAGTCAGAGTGAAACTCCTGAACTTATACACTCAGAGTCAGAATCAAACTCCCGAACTTATAAACTCAGAGTTAGTGTCAAACTCCTGAACTCATACACTCAGTTTCATAGAAAAACACTATTTACTTAGTTTTATTATAAATTTTATTTCCTGGTCTCTTTTATACCTAAAAACTAATATAAAAAATCTGCAGCTAAGTTATTAACGTCATATCGTCGTTGGTGATAAATTAATGTTGGGAAAAGATTTATGTAGCATTTATTAAGTAAATAATCTTTTTTGTATTTAATAAAAAATTTAAATGCTGAATTTAATATCCTCATAAATACACAACGTAGAGTTAATTTGTATATTAGATACACATTTAATAAATAAATCAGCAGACGAACACACACACTGTACAACCCTCGAGCTAAACAAGTTACGCTTGTGTTATGAGTAATATACAACAGACCATTCTGGGGCCGATCCTAGACACCTAGACCACAGTAAAAAACGGAAAGTTCATTTACGAAATTTACCATGCCAGGAAGTGAACCTGGAGCCTCTGCGTTCCAGTGAACTCGGCCGGCTAAGACTTAGCCCGCTCAACCACAGAGACCGTCAAGAAAAGTAACAAGAAGAAAAACCTCTATAGGTATTTAAGTGTGGTTGAGTTTAATTATAAAAACTTAGCAACAAACGGTAAAGGATGTAACGAAACGTCAAGTTCAAGAAAGTTTAATTTTGGTGGTGGTGCTGGTTCCCACCTCGGACAACGGATCAGTATGGCGATCCAGGAGTGAAATGTATCCAGCCTTCTGGGCACCTTACCCATAGAAGATCGTGACTTAGAGTCCTGAGGGAATATAATTAAGTTAAGTTTTCTTTTATTGTATTAGTTTATAAAGTCATTGTAATAAATATTGTAAAATATAAAAAGAAAAAATAATTATTATTATTATTATAAAACGGCGCTTAATATTGTAAATGGTCTTGACAGAATTTCAATGATTACGAAAAATAACACGTGAATTAGTTATCAAAACCGATAACGTCTAAGGAATCCTTTCTAAATGCTGAATGTAAAAGCATAACAATGTTCAAAACTTAATCACATACAAAATAGCGGCTGAGATAAAATAATTCCGAACCTTATTAACATAGAATGACACAAATATTTTTTATCTTCAGGTACATGTGTTTTTACAATAGTAAACAAATAGTTCAACATTGATAAAACTGAATGTCATTGACCATGACCCACTTTAATAAACCTGCACTCGTAGCGAAAATGTTTATAATCTTGCGGTTGTAAACATGTACTTAGACGGGCAAAAAAATTATAACGTAAATAAACTAACCTTTTTTGGCATCGACGGTGATTCGAACTCGTCATCCTCGCGACTGGATAGCGTAGAGCACGAGGAACACGCGGAATCAGCAGATAAAGATCTCGATCTCAACCAATTCACTTCTTCTTCTGTAGCGCCCACAGCAACACCGTCCGAGTAATCGCTGACAACAACGCTTGGAGTCCGCACTGTTCTGCCTCTAGTGTCGCAGCCTTCGCTGCCCCGCCGACCCAATTCAACCACGTGCGCCTCTATTAGAGTCCTCTCTCGCCTCGGCGACATCGTGTCCGGGGGAGGCGTTATATCCCGAGGGTGCGAGTGCCTTCTCAGACGCGTCTCCAGTTCGACAGCAGAGTCGTCACTCAAGTCACGGCTTCTGCGCCTTACGGCGGCTCTGTCGTCGTCATCTGATGATGAGATATCGTCTTGTGGAGAGGACATGCGTGGAGGCCGCAAGTACTGCATCGGGCCCGGTTCAAATTTTCGCACCAGTTCGGATACTCGCGGCTGCGTCTGTCTGGTCAAGCGGCCAGTCGGCGGCGCGCGCGCGCCCGCACTGGCACTACACTTGCGCGGCGCGTGTAACTGCGTTTGCGACTCCCGCGCATGTTCAGGGGCTACTCCTGCACCTAGTTTCAAGTAAAACAAGCTGTGGGTAAGCGCTTTTTCGCGCAACACTCGGCGGAAATCCTTCGGAGGCAGTTGCTCTAGACGCGGCATTTCGTCTCTTATCTGTAAATTCCAGACGGTACCAATTAGCATATCTTAAATGATATAATTGTTTAAATTAAGGTTAAATACCCTATTATTATCGACAAAGTAATTTATTCCATTGGATTACAAAAGCTAGTAAACCACTACGTTATATAATTAATTATTTAGTGTTCTTATTATATTTTGAGATGTTTTCAAATTAACAAAAATCCAAACATTTGACCTACCTATAGAAAATATGAAGCCAAAGGATATGCCGAGTTAGACCTATGGTAGTTACTCTAGTAATCGATTTTCCGAATGTCAAGAAAAGTATAAATTATAAATATTCTATGATCTGCGCTTTAACTGTGAATATCCCAGTATAATTTAGGGCCTAGGGCAGATTTTTAAATTTTATACTAATATATAAAGCTTCAGAGTTTATTCGTTTGTTTGTATGTTTGTTTGTTTGTTTGATTGAACGCGCAAATCTGAGCAACTACTGGTATAATTTAAAAATAAACTTTCAGTATTAGTTAGTCCATTTATCGAGGAAGGCTATAGGCTATATATCATCACGCTGAGACCAATAGGAGCGGACCACCAATAAAGAATGTTTCAAAATCGGGGGGTTTTGAAACCAAATTCCACGCGAACGACGCCGCGGGCACAGCTAGTCATTAGATAAAAGTTATTCATGGAAAATGAAGTTGAATGGTTTCACTTTTGAATTCCCTCAGGTTATATTTTATACGACATAACTTTTATCTGATGATTGATAAAAATCAGTCTTAATACCTATTAAGACTGATTTTTATCAATCATACACAACAATTAATACACTTATAGATACTTTACACCTGTAAAGTATCTATAAGTGTATTAATTTGTTTTCAATATAAATCAATTCTAATTTACTCACATCGGTGAAGTAAAATATATCTACGTAAATGTGGAGGAACTTACAATATATACGTTCGGTTTTGTTTAATTGTAAGTTATTATCTTTTTAATTATAAGGTAGGCAACTCATCGGCTCCCTTAGAACTCTAAGGCAGAGTCCATGGGCGACGGTAGCCACTTGCCATCAAGTGGACCCGTTTGCCAGTTTGCCTACAAGCAAACATTTAAAATATGCTAGAATATAACTAGAGTATTAAATTTTGCTTTGTTTTATATTCTGCTCTACACAGGAACTTTAAACACAGGGAATCTGTTAGTGTCATTGTTTTACGTCAATAATCAGCTAAGTGAATGTCAGTCTACGCACAAGGAGGGGTTTCGTAGATATAACAAGGTCTATTGTTTTTTAACTTAGAGGGGAGGAAATTATGACAACTTTGAAAGCGAATGTCAATTGTCAATTGACTTATGTAACGAAAGTTAACGAACATGGTTATGTTCTTAAAGATCTTTCTAATGATACCCCACATTGCTATCACTGAAAAATATATTGATCCCGAAGTAACATTTATGATAACCCTCTAATTCTTATTTCTTCTGCGATTTCACTACACCATAGTGTAGCGACATATATATTATACCATCCTGCCAAATTACATTTGAATTTCAGAATAAATTGCATTTGAGAAGAATTGCTATGACATACATAGATAGATGGACGGACTTATCTAAAGATTTTATAAGGCTTTCGCTTTTGCCAGAATACCTATGGAATCCGAAAAAGGTAAAAATTTAAAGGAAAACAAAATGTAAACTAATGTGTAGGTATATTCAACCATAACTGCCTTGTACGAGGATGATGTAAACCCATTGTGAACACTTGCGTAGGAGCAGGACGTTTCAGACGCATATAGCAGTTAAAACAATAGACCAAATGTAGGTAAATTGACATAAGTATTTGTAAAGGTAAAGAACCGGCATAACCCAGTACATTCAGAATCACCATGTCGACAAAAGTCATATCAATGGTTAAATCAATTTGACCTCTGTTAAGAGGTCATTTTTGTTTTACAGGAATTAATTTCAAATTAGGTTATCCTAATTTTAATTTATAAACGTGAATTTGAGGTTGTTTTATTAGTTTATTACGTTCAGGGGTTAAACCTTGGAATGCCGGACTTTTTTATTCATAAAATGAGTAAACAATAAAAAATATCTATAATATTATAAAATTCTAAACATGTCGTGTCTA
This sequence comes from Dendrolimus houi, assembly GCA_039645545.1. Classification (NCBI taxonomy): domain Eukaryota; kingdom Metazoa; phylum Arthropoda; class Insecta; order Lepidoptera; family Lasiocampidae; genus Dendrolimus; species Dendrolimus houi. Next base: position 17,112,141 of record CM077132.1, read on the forward strand.
TACATTGAAGCTATTTAAAAAAACAACTTCAATAGATTATATAAACGATGGAGAACACGATGCGTTTTTTTTAGATTTCTTTTTTTTTTATTGGCGGAGTTTAGCAGACAGACAGACGGCCCACTTGATGGAAAGTGGTTACCGTCACCTATAGACATTCGCAACACCAAAGGTGCTACAAATGCGCTGCTGCTCTCTTAAAGGGGACTGGAACCTGGTCACTGATGCCGGAACACAATACAAGGTTGTTAGGGCGACATACTCTAGACCAGGGGTAGTCGCCATCCAGACGGGCAAATGCCCTACCACCTGGCTGTGGGTTGTTTAGTCGCCTCTTTCGACAGGCCGCCCGGCCGCAGGAAATTGTATTCTTTCTCCGTTCCTGCACGGATGGACAGATTCTTGTCTGTTTTTGTTTGTCGCTTCGTCTGTTTGTTTAGGATTCGCGTAAAAACTACTGGACCCTTTTCGATGCGGTTTTCGCTGATCGTCAGCGAATTGTTAGACTTAAAAGTCTCCTCTACTTTTGTCTCGGGAAATCTGCGCGAATTTTTTTGGGAGGAATTTAAAATGGCCAGATTAAAAGAAAATCGAAGTGGTGGGCATATCCTAGTTATTTATAAAAAAAAATTAAGAAAACTTTTCACTTGAATTCTTCATTATACAGGAAACGTAACTACTGGCAAAATTTTACCATTGCCCAATAGTGGGCATGGAACATGGAGCGTAGCTAAAAAGTTCACAACACGGACAGTTGTCTAGCCGACATTCCAGCTTTCGATTACTCAAGCGTTTTGCATGAAATTTTGCATTCCAGTCGTCTCGGGTACAAACAGGACCCGGATACCGTTCATCCAGAAAAAAGTACTGTTCTCAAGGGATAGGAAATGTCGGGTTTTTTTTTACATCTCACTAACAAACGTTCTGAGGTGTTTGTTAGATTACCACAACGAAGTGTTTTTGTTCACGATGGCATAAGTTATCTTTCATCCGGAAAAAATGTACTGGTTACCTTGCGCTGGTCCTCACAGTGTAAAGGACGGTAGATACCAAAGGTGGCGAATGAGGAATGGTTAGTAGTACAACCTAGTTAAATTTTTGGCTAAGTCCGATGGACTCTCTGACTAACAACTGGTGTGGTCCTCCAGTGAAAAAGCCTCAGCGGACTGTAGTTATAGGTATATAAATGAATACCAGAAAGCAAACGTTCTGTAATTGCCAAATGTACTTTACTCGAGACTATTTTTTGTTACACACGTTGTTGATCATAGCAACGTAGCAGCCGTTAGTGTTCTTAAAATTTAAAAATATTGTTACATGCCGTCAAAGATAAGGGCACAGCTGCCTGTTGTAAGCGCAGTTTATTGTCTTCCCGGATTAAGGAATTCTTTTGTGTTTTGAATTTGTAATTAAGAAAAACATGCTATTGTTTTTCTACTTGTTTTATAAACATCATTAGCGTCGAATTAATCCTTATTGTTATTGTTTTCGACTTTGTGGCCGTTCGCAGGTGTACAAATTACTATTTCTCGGAAACTCAGAGCGCGCGGCCAATTTCTTTGTATTGTGTAGTGAGTATAAGACAATGCCCGAATGGAGGGGCGGGCAGTCAAGCGACGACTACGAGACGAGTAAGACGTTTGTAGTACTCTCGATTAGCGATATAAACGAAGGACTTTACGCGTGTCGAATTGCATTGAATCGTGCAGTGTGAATTGGTTGGATCCAGTTTTATTTGTATTTGTTTTATACGTGTTTGTACAGTTCTAATAAATTCCATAGTAGTTCCAACGGCATTTTTAATTCAAGTCCTGTAGCTTGTAACAATATTATAAAGTTATAAATACCAAGAAGGCCGTCTTTAACATCCAGCATATTGAAGATTGTAAAACCGGATAAAACACTGCTCACGGAGAACATATTACTATGTAACCGAAAACTAAAGCTTAGAAGGTATTTTCAATAAATCAAATCAAGTCATCATTTATTGCATAAAACATGGTACACATAAAAAGATGGTAGAAATATTCCATAAGATCACATGTTATTGTCTCTAGAGCGTGCAAATTGTTGTGCCCATTATTATAATTAATAATTATCTATTAAATATTAATATTACATAATAGCTACTAGTCAATAATAAGTAATACATTATATACTACCTTATTAATTTAAATCTATCATTAACACTGTAATATGATTTGTCAATCAAAAACGTACTTAATCTATATCCAAAATTTTTAGTATTATTGAGATTCATCTCAATAATACTAGATGACTATAGAGATTATAAATATAGGTTTTAATAAAATTTCGAGATAGGTATACTAGTGAGAGCACTGTCACGCAACATTATGTACGTAAATATATAATAGGTAATACTATATTTCACATGGCTATTCATGAAATACCCTCTTCCAGAACATGTATATTTAAATCCACCATATGTTTGCGGTTGCGGTTTTACCAGCAACTCGGCTTTGTTTCAAGCTTAAACACGAGATGACAGGCAATCCATTAAATACATTTTCGAAAAGAGGTAAAGCCCTACAAAGTCGTTGTAAGGTTAAATCTTCCATTTCTCAAATACCTGCATTAAATCAACGTAGTCTAAATTACCTGTTAATATATGTATATAAACATAAAACTATACATGTATAGAAACATATTCCAAATTGGACTACTTAGAACTATGTAATCGTTAATTATATTGCGTATTAATTTTAATTTACTGTAAATATTCGAAAATTCATTATAACTTCCGTTCAAAATAATTTTATTACATTCACGTAGAATTATAAAATCATATTTAAGTAGATAGATTTTTTTAATTTATATTTTTTTTGTTTTTTATACTTATTCATAAATTGAGAAAAAATGTTCCCACTATTAAAGCTAGAACAATTTCACTCACAACGTTAATTACCATGTCTTTGACGATCGCCTTGTTTTCATAAAATATACGTTTTGATGACATACCTTAATTACTAGCCTCGATTTATTATTTCCCATAATTATTATCAGTACACTGTGTTATGGATATAAATGCTTGTCTACAATTATCTAAGTAAAACAATGCTAGTTCTTACAACATATTCAAACGTGAGAGTATAGAGGGACTCTTAAGGCGGGGAAAATGCATTTCGCACATACCGGGTCCTTTGCTAGGGATTAGACCGTTGTTGATCATGGAGGCTTTCCACTGAGGCAATCCAAACAATAATCAACCAGCTTGTGTGGAGACTCGACTAATCAATACCCCACTAAAACCACCCTCCTCCCATGTGCCCCGCGCTTATGGCAGGAAAGGCGTGAGATACAGAACGTAGTTACGCCCACGCCGATCCTAGCGCACAAGTGCTTGAGAATGCCCCGGGAGAGGCAAACTCACTTCGTCAACAGGGGTGAAGACTCCTCTGCTCCCTAGATGCTAGAGGGCCCCTGTAGCGGTATTTCAGGGAGGGAGGTCATGCGCATACCTGCGCCTCCGGGCTCCCGACTGACGTCGGCGCCCGCGAGCCGCATGCGCACTACCATCTCTCTCCCTATCTCGTTCCGCGGCCTCCTTATGAGACACTACCGCCTCGCAGAAATTGGCCGCACCCACCCGCCAATCGTCGTTGTGCAGCATGGCTTGCACCAGATCGCCCAGCGATTCGATCGGTCCTACAAGTGTCTCGAGCTCAAACCTCTGAGGTGCCCATGCTGCGCACTCGACTAGCGTGTGTAACGCCGTGTCTAGCGCGCCACATTGGCGGCATTGGGGTGAAGGCAAGCAGCCCGCAATCTGACACAGATACTTATCGAAGCAACCGTGCCCGGTAAGTATCTGTGTCATTCTGAAGGTCAGGGTCCCGCGTTTCCGCGAGAGCCATCGCAACAGCTGCGGTCGAACCGCTTCCACCGTGTCAATGCCAGCAACAGGGTTTTCCAACTCTACTGACCAAGCTTGGATCATGGCCGCGGTTTCCCGCGTCCTGATCACCTGGAGTTCGGCCTGGCCATAGACCAGGCCACGGGCGAGGGCATCCTGTCGGTAGCGCCGAACTTTGGCTATCACGTCCGCCTGGAGAGGCCTAGGCGGATCGCCTGCCAAGAGTGTCGACGCCGTCCACGACACTGTACGGTATCCTCGGATGGTCCTCACCGCCAGGACCCGTTGTGCGCGGCACAACAAAGTCCTATTGTGGCGGTGAAGTGCAGTGGACCATACGGGTGCACCGTACAGAGCCATACTCCTAAGGATGCCCATGTAGAGTTTCCTAGTCGTCCCCCCCGGTCCCCCCACGTTGGGAAGAAGCCGAGAGAGGGCGCCTGCGGACCTCACGAGCTTGGGAACTAGCTGCTCAAAGTGCGCTTTGAACAGCCATTTCCCATCAAGAATTAGCCCCAGATATTTCATCTGGGGGCCTACACGAATGTCCACCCCTTGGACTGTAACGGACAAGTCCGCGGGGGGTTACGAAACCGCCTATGGAACATGATGGCCTCCGTTTTCGCGGGGGAGACCTTCAAGCCCAGCCTACCTATTCTTCGGACCACGATCGCCAACCCGGCGTTGGCGAGGTCCACGGATTCCGCGAATGATGCAGCGCGTGCCGTGAGTAGGGTGTCATCCGCAAAGCAGATTAGCCCTATTCCGGGCAGGACCGGAACCCGAAGGATCCAGTCATAACCGACGTTCCAAAGAACCGGTCCGAGGACCGATCCCTGTGGGACGCCGCACGCGACGCGTCGCCGACCTATCGCGCGATTCTCGGACTCGCCGCCCTCCCAAAGGATGTATCTGTCCTGGAGGTACGCGCCCAACAGCCTCGTGAGGTACGGGGGGACTCCGTGTGCACGAAGCCCCTCGCTGATCGTCTCGTGTGGGAGGCTGTTAGGACTCACATCATACCGGGCCAACATCCCACATGTTTCTATTCTCCAGCGCTGACAGTGCGCAGTAATGTTTATGGTTTCATATAAAAATTATATGATAGTAGTTTATTCGACTCGTTGCCCCTGTGTATTATGTTTTTTTTTATAAAAGTAAGAATGCTTCATTAAAGCACCCTATGTCTAAGAATAGACAGTACTATAAAGTGGGATTAGAGGCGTGTGATCGATAACCACTAAACCAATCAGATATTTCTTCATATAAGGTGTGCCGGACAGCAGCCGTCTCCGTCCTGGTAGGTGGGAGTCTGCAAGCTTCTGTTTGCAATGTGCAGATTTCTCGACTTGCCGGGGTTGATTTTAATTTTCACGTAAAATGTAAATGGCAAAAAGTTTGACACAAATTACTAAATAATTTATAAAGTGTTATAACTTTTCGTAATAAAAAGGCTTGTTTGTTAGCCACTTATAGTATTTATTTTAATTTAAAATATATAAGTTATTGTATGGCTAGGAAATGCTGGGGTTGAGCAGCTTATGTGGTAAAAGTCCCAAATAAATAAATAAATAAAAACTTTCCGTAATATTTATTTATCAAGAAATATTCGTTGGTTTTTTGGAAGGACAAATTGTTATGATCGAATTATGATGATAGTACATAAAATATTAACTGTTATAATAATATTATAGATCCTAGAACAGATGTAGGCTACGTTGCAGAAGGGCCTCACCACGAACACGTTCACGCCCGCGATTTTTCCCGTTCCACTTGCTTGCGGACGTTACAATCATAAACTCTAGTGAAACGGCTTATGGGGCGTTGATGTCATAAACAACGAAATACACACGTCAAGAGATAGAGAGAATTAATGCTCTGTGGTCAACGCCCACTTTGACCCACCTCTTGACATGGGTCGTTGTGTGCGCTATGTGATCGAAAATGATGACGTCATTAGTGACGTTTTTGCCACGACCATAACAACCGCGGTCGCCTTGTGGATTGGCAGACGGAGCATTTTGGGCGTTGTGAGTTACTAAAGGAGTGTTTGTAAAGGAAAACAGACACGTCAGATGAGAATTTGATCGATAAAATTGATAATTCGTGGAACACTGTAATACTTCGTGGAAGTATGTACTTTTAAATTGGACGAATTACCATCCCAACATTGCACGTTAGTACCTATTGTTCTAAAAACCGAATTTGAAATACGAATCTAAACTTGTGAAGACATAAAATTTTTGAAACACCCGTCCCAGTTTGAAATGTCTGACACCCTTTACAATGGAGAACAAAGAACGTCTTTAAACGAGATCATTATGGACTTTAGTGACACTGAAATGGATTCTATCGTCTCATCTTTATCCGATTGAAATGACGCATCATGGTGACATCATTTCAGCAGCCCACTGAATGTAACATTACGAATAATATGAACATTTACGAGTTATAAATATTGATTTTTAAGAATATGGTAATACATACCAATTTTATTCTTTTGTTGCCAAAATCTCATTGTAACATTATTCGCCAATTGTAAATACAATTTGCTTTAATTTATGACACCTTCACTACGTGCTCGAAATCGCTTATCTATGCAAATATTAGAAACAAGGACATTCGGAGGAACTGTTGAAATTTTATTTGAATACATTAAGATGTTATATGTTCAAAATTCAAAACATGTTTCTCAAACTAATTGCAAGATCTTTTGAAGAATATTTATTACTGAAAGTAAATAAGTTGATTCTTCTTCCTACTCTATGTATAGTTGTAATGTATGTACTTACACCGTTTCGCAACGTGCTATTAATGCCCTTTTATAGAAAACAAGTAGGAAGAAACTCCCAAATAACACGCCTAATTAAGATTTTATTAATTCCATTTTTATCTTTGTTTCTGTAGCTTTATTTTTTTTATAAATACGCTATAAAATTATGTTTGAAGAATTAATTAATTTCCGCTAACAGAACACTAAAGATAAGAAATTTTAGATTTATATGACAACAATTAACTAAAAATTCTGAGCATTCCATAAATTCTTATCAATATAACGTAGTACTATTTATTATGACTACTAAGTTCTCCAAGACAAAAGGCTTCATCACATACAATAAAACTGCGTCAACTTTGAAGGCCATTTTCTCAAGAAAGCAGGAAACTGGTGAATATCACCAGTAGACCTTGGCACTCATTATCGTCCTTTTTTCACCGTGATAGGTCGCTCGAGGTGCCTCCTTTCACTTTATTGTCATTTATGAAGATAACTCAACGGATAACAAAGAAAAACCTTTTAAGACCCCTGTTGCCACAAAAAGTCGAAAATAGGGTGCAAACGAAATAATTTTTCATTGTAATTACTAATAAATAATTTATAAAATAAAATATCATAAATCTTCACGTTGTCATGATAACCTTGATGTTTCGTAATGTATATCTTAAGTTAAGAAAAAAATACACGAAATTACCTCCAAATTATTGACATAAAACCATTTTAACCATCAGCTTCTATCAAAATAGGATAAAAAATATTTACATATTTATAAAACAGAAAGAAATAATTTTAATGTATTTTATACTACTTTATTTTATTTGCAACTAGCTGCGCCCCGCGGTTTTACCCGCGTGGTGATAGAAAATCGTTATAACTAGTAGTAATTCACACTATATCTTTATAAATTATAACCTATGTGTTACTCTGATGCTATATTATTAGCTATATTATTGCAAAGTTTCATCAAAATCCATTCAGTAGTTTTTGCGTTAATAATATTAGTAGGATAAAATAAAAATATATCTGCATTACTATCGCGACTATGGAATCAGTGGCGCGGTACTTGGTTCCTCCCAAATTCTCAAGAGCATTAGCGTACTACAAGCCTTAAGACAATATAGTGGTAACAATGAGATTGTATATAAAATGAGAAATAAAGTCTACAATTCATTGGAATCCATTGAGCCGTTCAGAGCCTATTTCAGACAAACTGTCAGATCGACACAGTCAAAAACTGAAATAAAATAGGTAAATGCTTGGCAGTCCCCGCTCGTCGAAGAGTTCCTGAGAAGAAGAAGAGATGACTGTTCGTTATTTGGTTGCGGAACTAAAATAAGTATTTAATCGAAAACATCCCTTTTTGTAAAAACTACTTAACGGATATCATTCAAAACAATTTTTGTTGAGCTCATTTTTTAAGCTGGATTTTTTTCAGTAATTTCCACTATTGGTAGTTTGAAAGTTAGAGGGGGGGACGCAATTTTCACGACTTGCTATCGTTTGTCTTCATTAAAAAAGTTATTGCTATGTTTTTTCAATATCTACTGCTACTACCACTATAACTAAAAAATAGAAATGTGTGCTGGGCCACAGTAGAAGTGAAACTTCAACGGACAAGCGGAAAAATGACTCGCAACGGACAAGTGGAAAAACGAATGCAATTCAAAAATTCAAACCTTAGTTACTGGTATGTATGGCTTCCTCCTCTAATATTTCCAGACTACACCTTCTTATCCTAGAAAAATGACTGTGGACACAGACAGATGCACAGCCGAAAATGACGATTTCATATTCCGTTTTCGTCAAAATGGCTACGGAACCTAAAAATTACTGATGGTTTCTCACTTCTTAGCTTCGCTTATATTACAGGTAATACCTAAAAGTGAGTATGTATTACCACATCCGAATATTTGACACGCCACTAGTCACGCAGTGTCCTCAATATACGAGTAAATGACGTCAAAGGCAGCCTTGTCACAGTAAGAAGAGCAATGCTGGTAGGTCTAAAATAGCCTAATTTAAACTATTCTGAGACAAATCTACTCGATCGCCGACAATGTAATTGAAATTGATACCATACCATTTACAATTAACTTATATACTAATATCATAACGATGAAAAGTATAGTAAAACTACGTTTTAACGGTTTTAAGCGAGGTAATTTATTTGATTTTTGTTATTTCGACGTTTCGGCCACTTTTCAGTGACCGTGATCACGGAAGACAAAAATGTCAAGTGTCAACGAGTATTGTTAAAGTTTTATTTAGCCTACCGTCAACTTGTTCATTTTAATTTTGTATTTTGAAAAGTATGTTTTAACTAGGGTGCCCAACCGTACTATAATATATAGTATCTTACTATATTTTAGACAGTTATACTATATATTATAGAAAGTTAATATATAGTATGAAATATACTATATTTTCTTCGTTAATTCAATTATCACGCTTTTTGCACTGAAAAAATTATTTTGAAAAAAGAACAGATTTTTACTGGCCAAAGCAAAAAGTAGTAATAAAACAAATGGGAAAATGCGTCAATGAAAGAAATAAAACATTTCCCAAATTCACAAAATTTCCAAAAGTACTATATTTTTACAGATTAATAACAAAAATACTATATTTTCTTCAAGTAAAGGTGGCAACCCTAGTTTTAACGACATAACCCCAAGAACTATTAATCTTATTTTTTTGATGATCCTTTTTGCAAAGGAGCGAATTATAAATATATAATTTATTTATTTAATATAATAAAAAAAAACTTCGTTTAAAAAAACCAAAAGTATAAAATAACTTATTTCTAAAGCTATTTTTAATTATAATATCTTATTTTTAATATATATTATCTAAAACATCTTAAAGTCGGTGCTTAGTAATTTTCAAAATATAGTAATTTTTATGTTTTACTTCGCACAAACCGTCCGTTCCGTCATAGACGGAATATGTGTGAGGTTGGCTGAACAGGGTGCAGAGTAACAGTGTGGTCTAAATTAGACGAAAATATAACTACGCGGAACACATTTCTTGTTAATTGTCAAAAGTAGATTAAGAAATAACATACATATATACAATAAAAAATCTCAACTGAATGTGTGTATGTGTGTGTGTGTGTGTGTGCGCGCGTGGGTGCGTGCGCGTGTGTGCGTGTGTGTGTGTGTTACGGGCAATATAAATAAAACTGTATGATTAATCACTTTTCTCGGTCAGTATGAATAATGACTACACTAGCTTGGCCAATATAATACAATAGATGAACTTTAGTTTTTTGTCTATAAAGGCTGATTAAACTGACGTAATTCTTATTGAAAAGTAAAAATCTCGCCAGGCTGTATGCAACAAACCAGTTGCTCTATATACCGTGCGTGGTCCTAGAGGCCTGGCGAGGGCAGATAACAATGCCGTCGGTGCCAAAAACTTGAGCACTCGTCCAGAAATTGTTATCGCCCAATCAAGTGCGTACAGTGAGTCACGCGAGAGGCTGACGTGCGTAAATTGCGACAGGTCAAGCAGCATGTTTTAGACGTTGCCCTACGTTTGTTAAAGAGGTAAAGAAGAAAAAGGAGAACTTGCTTCCCCACCCCCACCAATAACACCCCGGCAACCATCGGGCAACCACCCGCAAAGATCGGCCAGGGCTAAAAGAGGCGGGCACAAGCCCCTCTACCTCCTGAAGACTTTCCCAAAACTGGGCAACCAGAGCAACCGAGGGCCACGGTACGGCAAATAGCCCAAGGGGTGCCAGGAACCACATTAGTGCCTATTGCAAATGACCCCACAGAGAGAAGTACCGTAAAGAAGCCGCACCCGCTGTCCAAGAGGTGGAACAAGTTGCACAACTACGGCAACCGCCTATTGAAGAGTGGGCAACGGGTGGCCCTACCACCTGCAGCCGCTAAACTAGCGCAAATAAGCACTACATCAGAAAGATGCCTCCACTGCAGCCACTAGGCGCCGCTGGCGAGGACTCCAGTTCCCACCACTGGGGCTGCTCAGTCATTACCGCATCATCAGCAGAGGAGTAGGACCAGGCGCGCACCTGCCACTCATACCCCGACATCTTTATCATCCAACTTAGAGGAGACTAACGCCAGGGTCCTACTTCAAATAATTCTCCAGCGAGTGCTTCACGTGGAGGTATTTTGTTTGACCCTGACTGACCTGATCTCCACCATCGCTGCTGGGGTAGATCTCGAGCTATTTGCGATACATCATCTGGTCTGCATTGACGTTATTCATCATGGATAGGACATTAGCGGATCAGCTTAGATTATTATAACTCACAGAGGAACGGCCGACAAGACGCTGCCTCTGCACCTTCTCAACCAGCCGTAGGATTTACATAAATGCACAATTGTACACAACGTCCTCCTTGGCGAGACGAAATTTCGGCCGAAGATCAGGTTCCGGATTCTAAACTTCGTCGTGTACAAGCATGACGAAGTCTCCCGGGGCCCGCCAAATAGGGGGACGGCCGTCCTGGTGAGGAGGAACATCATGCACGCCGAAGTCCCGCTAATAGACTTTCAAGAGCTCTGCACAATCGGGGCGCTAGTGAAGGCGGCCGGAATGGAAGTAAAAATCTTCACCGGCTACCGGCCGCCGAGCCCCCGACTTGTCCATACACCTCGCACAGCACAACCGAATTTATAACATTGTCCGGCTAGAAGTAGGGAAGTATTCATAGTGCCCGCCCCAAGTGATAAATTTAAGTTATCTCAGATCGTGATTTTTTAAATGGGCATTATAAATATGGGCCGGCTAAAGTAATTAATTTATCAAATTGATCGACGCTCTTGGTCATTATTCATAATGATCGGTCCATATTAATAATGCCCGATTAATTAATTGCCCGTAACATATAAATCGTAACCAGTATTTTCGGCACCGAGAAGAACATCGCCACGCCCGCATCCACATCCTTAGGGTCCTTTCAGGCTGTGATTTTCGGGGTATGGCATTAAAACTGATGGCGTTTGGAATTAATATTAATATGGTTTATATATACATTGTAACGAATCTATTAAAGAGTAGTTAATTTAATTGCCAATTTAAAACGACTCTCTTTCGATACACGCTTAAATCTCAAATGCAAATAAGTATATTTGAGTAAACTTAAGTTATGTAAAATTTGCATACCTAACCGGTAAAAACATGTCAAGAATATTAATATGTAATCTTTTATGTATCATCTTTTAAGCAAATTAATTAATTAAATTGAAGTAGGTACATGAAAATGCAAGTAATAGAAAAACAAAATCCAATTAGTGTGAACATATTATTATAGAAAAAACATTAAATAATAAAACCAACAAACAACATCGACAATGACGAAATAAATAATTAAGCCGCTTTTCGATGGCCTGCGATATTCACGCAAGAGCAGTCGTGTGTTACTGCCTTTATCGTTAGGACTTGTCGGCCTAGATACTTAGAGATAAGGCTAAATTAACACTATGATAACACGATCGCTGTATTACATGGTGTGCGGTGCAAAAATAGAAAGATAACATGTAACCATATATGTGAAAAGAAACGTAAATTATTTTTTCATTTCTTATATTCTGAAAGTACGCTTGAAGTTGCCTAATCACAGGGATGAAAACAGCACTTTTCGTTCCTGGAAAGCGATTCTCCTTGCTGTCAAAAAATTTAGAAAACTATGCGAACCATAGATAATACACGCGACTCATATCCCAACTTTTTTACAGCCACTGTTAAATCGCGGCATAAATTGTAATAAAAAAATATCAACATTTTGTAACATCATTTTATACTTATAAATTACTTTTCACTAAATTATTATTTAATTTACATACATTTGAGCTAAATATTTACTATCATCAATGACAAAAAAATAGTGGCTGGTAGAATGCCACAGAAAAAGAAATTTACTTTACATTTCATACGTGACGTATTCAATGAGTTCATCAGATATGAATTTAAATTTAAAGATTTCATTAGAGAGGTAGTTATTTGTTTAACTAATCAGTTTTATTACTTTCCTCATATTTGAAATGAAAAGTAGTGTTAACCTCGGGTGAAAGGCCTATTTAGTCCCTTGAACTATGCCAAACTATCTCATGCCTAAACAGGTAACTTTCACCTCTTGTGTAACAATCTACTATTAAAGCACCGATATAGCAACCCAAGAAGTAGAACAGAAGTCTAGATCAATTATCATCTACTTATAATTCAGAAAGTCTACAGGTATTTTTTTATTATCTTAAGCAAGCAAACAGGCTAACGACCCGTCATGGAATGTGATCACTGTCACCTTTGGACGTTCTCAACCCCAGGGGTAATATAAGGATATATGAGGAAAGTGCAAGACCTACGTCCAGCAGTGCACAATTATTAGCCGACTTGTATATCTTACCAAGCGTTCGTTGCCTTACAATCGGTAAAAAATTTACATGAGCTTATGTCTAATTTCTACCGATGGTAAAGTAAGTAAATAAATAGTATCTAAGATATAGGAATCGGCCATAAGAGATGTAACAACATCGCTAACTAGACTACCTATACTTTACTAATATATTGACTTTTTGCTAACTGCGATTCCGGAATTTATGCAAGGGGATCCATGTGTACTAATAGTGTATATAAATTACGTAATCATCGCTTTACCCATATCAAAATAGATACCTACAATTCGATTGAGGTTTCAATATTGGTTTACAATGTTACTAAAATTACAAGACAGTTACCACAACGCGGTTAGACAACATTTTTAAAAATATTTATTATGTAGAAACGTTATTAATTACAGGTAAAAGTTTTAAAAAATCTGTCTCTAAGTTTGGGCACAAAATCATTTTTGAGTTGTGTCTCCACATAGGTAATTAGGTATACACTATATTATGGACATCTATGTATTGCCATAGATCTCCATATTGTTGATATATTTACATCAAAATATACATAAGTTACAAAATACACAATGAATAAAACGACATTATTCCCCTGAGTTGTTAAATTTATTTATACTATTATTTTCCAAATAAATATTTCAAATTAAAATATTCCTGTATTAAATAATAATATATGTAATCAGCGAGGTAATGCTGCCAGCCTCCTAGGCTCACTGCCCAGCGACAGCGGTCTAGTCGGCCTGGACCGATTGTAGTTTATAATGTTTTCTTTACTTTTTAGTGTACATTTTATTTGTTACAGATTTATTTATAGTATGGTTTTATTTGTAAGTTAATTTGTAATTTATTATAATTAAATAGTTGTACTTAGAAGATTTATCAATAAAAGAAGTAAAATTGTCTTTCCAACAAAACTATAAAGGTCTAGAATTATTTAAATATTTAAAAAACAATCTAATTAAAATATTTCGACAAAAAAATTAACACTGTTTGAATAGTACTTACTATAACTGTATTTCATTTAAAAGACGAAAAACCCAAACTAGATGACGTCATAACCTTTTGTAATGTTAATCGGGTTATGGTGACGGCAATCCCTCAAAGCCCGAAGGTCACATCTCAATAACTCAAAACAAAAACTCTAGTATTCAAATGTATATTTTGTATGCATGTATTTGGTGAAGATATTCACAAGGACAATTTTGGCATCTCTTATACATTCAGTTGTAAATTGATTGTAAAACTTAGTTTACACACACACCGAATAAAGAGACTAGTTAGTTATAAAGTTTTACTTTGTTCCTCCGCTGGCATTACTGCGATATTGCATTGCAATAGAGGAATTATTTGTTAGGAAAGTGCACACAAAACCGGTATGGGTTTTGTGTGCACTTTCCTTTCCACATCCATAATCCATACTCTTATCAGTAAATTAAAAAGTGTGCCAAAATATGAGTGTTTTTTTTGTATTTCAATTTTGATAAATTACAGTAGATATGAATATAATTTCCGAGGCTCCCGCAAAGTGGCGGGCACAACAGTAACTAGTATTTAGAATAATCGGAAGGGACTGCTTGTATGTTATATTAACATTATAATATTTCCTAAGAACCGGTTTTCCCATTCTAGGGAACGGTACAAATGCCACGCATTATCATCAGCATCTGATAATAGACATGCAGACACATGTTACAATAAATTTTAATATCATTTATAAAATAACAGGCGTTAAAATCTTACTTTTAAAGTATCATAATGAAATAATGTTGATTACTGTTTCAACAATAATGTATGTGCTATTTACCTTCATTTAGTTGTACAAATCTATAACATGATAGGTTTGTACGCTCGTACAAAATCTGAGGGGCTGTAACATTTTGTGACATGATAAAAGTAATACAATTGTTTAAATTGTCCGTTCCTCTGTTGTCTCAATGTGCACACGTCAGAAAACTGTTTAAATGATGCATGCTTCTCAACCAGGATACAAACTCAGTTCATTTAAGACGCCGCGCTGGTACATTTACCACTAAGTCCACGACCTCTTAAAGAGAGCAAAACAGCTACTAATTGCCCAGCAGTAGTACAATCCATTCATTTGTACTTTATCAATGTATTTACACTATTTTCTTGTAGTTTCCATTTCGGCAACGTAAGATAAATACAGAATAGTGAAACTCGTGAGCCTGTTTGTGTATAATTTTAACTGTTTTGTCGCATGTAGACAAAAGTGTTCTATAACACTAATTAAATTAACAATTAACCAAATATTCTATTATATGCATATTAGAGTGTGTTCGCGGCTTTGCTCTCATGATCTTTATGTAAGATTTACTCAACTCTCTAACAATTTTATATAAGGAAATACATAGGAAAAATAAAATAATAAAACAAACAAAAACCAACTGCCAGACCTCAAGACACTGTGAGCTCTTTCTACGTGCATCGGAACACAAACCAACTTGATTGCTAATTTCTTTTTATTTTCCTTCCACCCATTTTAATATTATATAAAATTATTACAGCTAGGCAAGGTATGCTGAAGAGTTTCTTGCGCCGCTTCTTCTCTTCAAGGCACAACATGTTGCGAAGCAGTGGTAAATTAGATTAGGCTCCCATAGAGTAAATAATGACCATAAAGAGAATTATAACTAAATAATTAAAATGAACAAGTTGGCAGTAGGCTAAGTAAAACTTTAACAATACTCATTGACACTTGACATCTTTGTCTTCGGTGATCACGGCTACTGAAAAGTAGCCGTAACGTCGGAATAATAAAAATCATATAAACTACCGCGCTTAAAACCGATAAAACCCAGTTATATTTTATTATTTTCGCGAAGAATGATATTAACGATTGTAATAAAATAATTATAATTGTAAAAGTGTTCGAGTAATTTACTATTATGTGTGTACCAAGCCTAATTCATTTATTGTAACCTTTATACGTCGGTATACGGTATTTGGGAAAAACTAGAATTTATTTTACATCTTGCGACATATCATTTTCTATGACGAATTCTACCTGCGTATCTCTTATTTAGGATTACCAACTGTTTTTGTGAAAAATAACGTGCCACCTTTTCAAGCAGGGAAAATATTTGCAAAAAAAGTATATTTGAAAATCTAATTCACTCACCGGCATTTTCCCCGCGGCGTAGCCGCGTATAAGGTGGTAGGTGGTAGTAGTAGTTCAGTTCACTTCCTTCAATAATACATATATATATATACATATATGTGTGTTTGTGTGTGTGTGTAATTTTAAATTTTATTATAATCGTACACGATTGCGTTTTGTTTCAACTTGGAAGTATCAAAAATAGTTCCGTAATTATCCATATATGTGTTTTATTTTACGCATCACATTAAAGATTGGAAATAGAGTATTTTCACATACTTTATTTTTATGCAAAAGTCATCATCATCATCCTAGCGCATCATCAACGCAAACGGGATGTACCGTTTGCGTTCGGGGCGTCTGCCTGGAAGCCCTGAGTTCATTTTCTTACTTTTTATTCTCCACTTCGCGCAGTCTTCGGCATCACTATTTGTGAGACCATTGGTGCGCATGTCATAATTTACGATCTCAAGTCAGCATTTCTTGGGCGTACTCCTTCGACCGAGACCTGACGGAGACATCACGGTTAGACATTTGTTTCCCACGTAAGTAGCCGATTACCGTAAAACGTGGCCGTACCAACGTAGGCCACAATCTTGCAGCTTATCAACTATGTCACGCATATGGAGGCTGGGATGCGGGAGAGTTTAACGCGGTCCTTCCGCGTGACTCCACACATCCACCGCAGCATATTCATCTCTGTGACACGCAGCTCTTGCTTGTGTCGCTCAAGTACAGTCTACGCTTCACTGCCATGCAGAAGGAAAGGTCTACTTTTACCAAAAAATAAAGTAGGATTATAAAGTATGTTGGCAGCCCTACTTTTATTTGAAACATTACGGGAGATGCCGTTGCCTTCACTGAGGGAAGGCAAACAAACCATGTAGGGAACACTTTTACTTATATATTCAGTGTTCCGCTTCAAAAATAAACTTAACGATGCAAAAGAATAACAAAATCTTACGAAATGATTAAATTACAAACTATGGAGGTTACTGGAAAAATAGTATTTTACGTTTGATGTCACTTCCGACGGCCTCTACATAATATGATTGCAAAACTAAGAATAAATGTAACATATGCAAGTTTTCAGCATTGTATATTTTAATAATATAATAATACAAATATATATAACTGTTTGCAATAACTCTTCTATGAAAAGCCAAAAAGTGTCTGTAAAGGCACGATTGGCTGTCCACCAAGGGGTGTTGGTGCCAACACTAATGTATGGCAGTGAAAGTTGGTCGTGGTAGAAGAAGCATAAAAGTAGAATAAATGCAGTTGAAATGAGAGCTTTGAGAAGTATATTTGAGGTAAGCATGAATTATATAATACGGAATAGTGTAATAAGGGAACGTTGTGGTTTGAAAGAAGATGTAATACCAAGAGTTGAAAAAGAAATGTTAAGGTGGTTTGGGCATGTAGAGAGAATAGATGGAAATAGTATCACAAAACAAGTTTATGGCAGCATTGTGAATGGTAGAGTTGGTACCGGTAAACCGCAACGTACACATTGTGATCAAATAGCAGAAATGTTAATAAGAGGTCAGGTAAAAAGCATCTCAAATAAACGAGCATGTATGAAAAGGTTAATGAGAGTAGACGAAGCGAAAGCTGTTTGTCAGGATCGTCGTAAGTCGAGAGCTATAATCTTTGCCTACCTCCATGGGAAACAGGCGTGATAATGTGATAATATGTATATAATGTATATACAATTTTTTTCTTTATTCATAGATAACAACTAATTTAAGATTAAAAACAAAAACTAAACACTTAATAAAACTATAATAAATAATAACAAATATATAGACTAAAAAAAGAAAACACTAAACTACAATCAGTCCAGCCCGACCTGGGGCCCAACACTCCTATTTTACTATCTTGGCGTTGCGAATATTTTCAAAGTACGATTCCATTGTGATAATGTCGAAAATTCGTATTCTACTAAATCCACAAATTCCTCTCGATATCGTCGCGGCAGAAACAAAGTAGAAAAAAATTAGTATTACCATTAGCAGAAATGGCGTTAACCAAAATGAAGATTAAAAAGCTATCAAATTTTAAACACTTATTTCGCGAGTTTTCGCTATTCTATAAATATTTATACATAGAATGGCATGCCCCGGGCACGCCATTATAATTAAAAGAATACTGAAATCAGGCAAATCTACGATTCAGACGATAGTGTTCGGCGATTTTTATGAGATAGTAATAGTAGAATTGGGCTCTACACCGCTGCCGCTGGGCAGTGTACTTAAATATATACATATAGTCAGGGTGGTGAAGTCCGTCAGTAGGGGAACTCCGTACTACATCTCACGTTATTTCCGTGTTTAAATAGCTACGACGACAACAATTCGGGCAGGAAAGCTAAGACGCCATTTAACGCTACGTTCAAATTGTAGTTGGTTAAATTCCGTTTAAAAAAGGTAAAAATGAGATGTATATGAACTTACCCCGCTGACGGACTTGCTCACCTTGACATATATAATTGTATATACGTACATAAAGATTGTCACGCCTTTTCTTACTGGGGTAGACAGGGACAATGGATGACCACCTGCTACTATCCTGACAAAAACTTTTCGCTTCATAAGTTTTCATTAATCTTTTCATACATACACGTTTATTTTAAGTGCTTTTTACCTAACATTTCGTCAAAATATCTTTAATTTCATGATGATAAGTAGATCTATCTACGTCGCGGTCTACCGGCACCTTGTGTAATAATTATATCCATCTTTTTTTATGGATGTATAGGTTTGCGTTTGATATTGTTACGACCTGAACGCCGACAAAAGACAAATTCACACCTGCATACCTGTAGATATTTTATTACCTTTTCAGCATTTGGACTTCTTTTGTTTACTTTGTGTTTAGAAAAACAGCCCATTGTGTATTGTAATCTTTTATGGTAGTCATTAGCCAGGTGTGCTTTTAAGAAATTCGGTCCACGCGGTCAGGCAGACATATTGCATCTGTGCAGTATAAAGCAATGCCCCAATGGAGAGATCAACAGTCGAGCGATAACCACGAGCGAAGCAAGACTTGTGTACATTCCGTAATCTATTTAGTGACGGACGTTGCGCGTGTTATTGAATTACGATCTTCGGCATTATGTTTGGACTTGTTGCGTTCGGTTATATTTCTATCTGTGTTATACATGTTTGTATAGTTCTAATAAACTCTATAATAATTCCAACGGCATTTTAATTCGAGTCCTGCAACTCGTAACAATATGATGTATGGCGTTGCATTGCTTACCTAGAAGATATCTATTCACTTGTGACTTGAAGACTTCAAGATTGTAATAAGTTGGGGAAAAAGTCTTTTCGCATATAGTATGTATGAACTTGTAATAAGATCTCTTTGGCTGTACCATTTGTATATGGCTGGTTTTGGTATCATTAAAAAGTTTTAATTTTAAAGAAGACAATTCCATATTCAAATTAGGAAAATGTGTGATATTCATTTGTTTTTCTTATTGTTAAAATGAGTGAATCTAATGAAGAAATTCGATACATTTTAAAATTTTACTACAAAAAAGGTAAAAATGCAACACAAGCCGCGAAAAAAATTTGTGATATTTATGGACCTAATGCAGTATCTGTGAGAGTAGCGCAAATTTGGTTTAAGCGTTTTCAATTCGGAAATTTTGATATCAAAGATGCACGTCGCTCTGGTCGCCCTGTTACGGACGAAATTGATGCCATTTTTGAAAAAGTGGAGCAAGATCGGCATATTAGTAGTTACGATGTAGCTGGAGAACTGCGAATTGACCACAAAACGGTTTTGGCGCATTTGAAAAAAGCTGAGTACACAAAAAAGCTCGATATTTGGGTGCCTCATGAGCTCACTGAAAGAAACCTAATTAACCGTGTACTCATTTGTGATTCTTTATTACGACGTTATGAAACCGAACCATTTTTGAAGAAGCTGATAACTGGTGATGAAAAGTGGAACACGTACGACAAGAACGTGCGAAAAAGATCGTGGTCAAAGGCCGGTCAGGCTTCACAGACTGTGGCGAAACCCGGGTTAACTCGCAACAAGATGATGCTGTGTGTATGGTGGGATTGGAAGGGCATTATTCATTATGAGCTGTTACCGCCAGGCAGGACCATCGATTCTGAACTGTACTGCGAACAACTGATGAGATTAAAGCAAAAAGTTGAGAGAAAGCGGCCGAAATTAATCAACAGAAGGGGTGTGGTTTTTCACCATGATAACGCTAGACCTCACACATCTTTAGCCACTGAGCAAAAATTACGAGAGTTTGGCTGGGAAGTGTTTATGCATCCGGCCCTATAGTCCTGACCTTGCACCTTCAGATTTTCACCTGTTTCGGTCTCTGCAGAATTCCTTAGGCAGTGTCAGGTTAACATCACGAGAGGACTGCCAAAACCACTTGTCGCAGTTTTTTGATCAAAAGCCCCAAATTTTTATAGCAATGGGATCACGTCCCTACCTACAAGATGGCAAAAAGTTATCCACCAAAATGGCACCTACATACTTTAGTCAAATGTAAATAAACTTTATAAAAAAACCTTTTGAATTTTTATATAAAATGCGAAGAGACTTTTTCCCCGACCTAATATTTGTAAAGAAAAACCGATTCCGGCAAATTATTCCACCCTCGGCAGTGCGCACCAGAAAAGATGAAACGAAACGCTTGGTTCTGACTGGTGATGTTTCCAGCATGTAACGGTGGCGCAAACCGGTGCGTGTGGTTGTCCGATGGTAAAATGGGGATGGAGGAATCAGCTCGTGCAATTCTAAGGAATTAATTAATAAATTGGTCTCTTAGCGCAACACTTTTATGGTTACAACTTTTATATACCTGACAACTATACCCGTAGTACCTATACCACAAAGTGAAAAATGAGAAAAGAAATCAGGGGCACTAATTCGAACCAATAGAATTCGAAAAACATACTTTAAGAATTCTTCTCGTTCTGTCTGTGTGTCAGAAAATCACATGCAAACTACTGAACGTATTTAAATGAAAATCGACACAGAGCTAACTTATATCTCGGGTCAACATTTAATATACTTTTCATCCCAATAAAATAGTTAAAAATGTAGCGTGTTTATTTTGGTGCCGCCATTGCAATTCACTACCAAATACGTCGTCATGGCAACACGAACGAATTTTCGTTGGTATTGTTAGTAATGAAAATAATGCTTGGCTACATAAACCCTAAACAAGAATACATCACATAAATATACATTGTATTCAGAGTAGTCGCTATACGTAACCTGCGGCTCCCCGAACCTTTGTAGGTAGCCCACCTGCCACACTACATAATCGTATAACATTGGTAACACGTCTAGTGTTACAAATGCTAGACGATGGTAACCACATTCCATCAGGTGGACCATAAACCTGTTTGCTGTACTCTAACAATAAAAAAGTATGTGTGTGCAGTTCACACGCAGAAGTGAAACAAAGTGTGACAAGAGGTGGGAGGGATTTTACATTTCGTGACGTTACATTTCATATATTATGTCGTTATAATATATTTGAGCTTTAAAATACGAAATTGAAGTATTAACGAAAAACTACAAAACATTTCAAACTTTATCTGTATGACCATAATGTTTAAGATATTAAATATAATCTACTCTATCTCATTCCCTCGCAGGCTCAGTCTATAGTCTATTTAGCAGTAGCGGATTTACCAATAGGCTGAGTAGGCCAGCCTAGGGCGGAAGATTTTGGAGGGCCGGCAAATTTGAGGCCAGTATTTTTTTATGTCTTCCAGAAATTGTGTCTTACTTACTTAAATTCTAGACTTAATAAGATAAATCGTATTAAGTTCACACAAATAATTGTACATGAAATATGTTTCACTAATTAGATTTTGTCTACAATTTGAGTAGTCGCTTTTGGCCATGGCAAACCCATCTATCCTATGCTTCATAATCTGCTAATTACAGGGGAAAAAAGGCTGTGTAATTAATACGGCAGTGCACAAATCATAAAGTTACAAGGTCATTGACAATTTATTTAAATTAATATAATTGTGAATTAGGGTATAGATTTATAGATGTCGGTAGGGGCGGCAAAATTTGAATAGCCTACAGGCGACAAATGTTTAAATCCGTCCCTGCTATTTAGTGTCGCTTTTCGTTTCATCGAGTTTCAAATCACCACGATTCTAAAGAAGTTTCACTTCAAAAACATTACCTGCTACGTACTCATATATGTAGCCTTTATAAAATAATGTTTAATTTGGCTGTTTTAGACTGAACAATTACAAAGTTACATTTGATTGTAAATAAATGAAGAATACGTCAGCATCTATTGGTCAACAGACTTCTCAGCTGACGCAGTGCTATGAAAACATTGTAAACACCGCCATTCTTCCTGTTAACAGGAAAAAATCCTGGTCAAAAATATTAATAACACCGACATTATTATCTGAAACCTTATAAATAATTTAATTTGCGTCACAGCAAAATATAAACATATCGCTTTAATGAATTTAATAGGGTTTTCCCTAACTGAACAACTATTTCAAGAGAACGGAGATAACATTGAGTTTTTGGAAATATTAAAAAATATATTTTAGACGGAAAACGTACAGTTTTTAAAACTAATTCATTACATACCATCTATTTATTTTGCTTTCAATGTTTTCGCATACATTCAGCTAGATAGATTAGTTGGTTATAAACATTTACATACCTGACAACTATACCCGATTATCTATATATTCGCTAACTCCTCCTAAACCACACAACAGATTATTAAGCGGTTTTCACCATCAGTTAGATGATTTTTCACTGAAGGTTTTGTATAATAATCCAAGTTAAGTTTTTATGAAAGAAATGTAGAAAAATAATATTTTTCAACCGAGTCGCTGCAGCGCGCCAAGATGAAAATTTATTGCAATGTAACCTGTTCGAAAGAAAGCTTGCTGGCTAAAGAAGGGCTACTTAAACATCAATAGGCTACGTACTATTTACTAGTTTACTACAAAATGCTCTTTTCATATTGGACTTAATTATAAAAAAAATATTCTAAGCGTTTTATTAATCAATTGATGGCGACACACACTCGGTCCATGGATACGGGGGGAGGCCAACTGCAGTGCCTAGTGCCTCCTGCACAAGTGCCTGTGGGACTCTCGTATGATATCGGTACCTCTACCCGAAGAAAGAGCCGACGAACTTTCTACTAAACCTAACCTACGCCCCGAACCTACGCCCCGACCGTGACGTCCTACACCTTAGAAAAATCCGTTTGCTAAGCGCGACAAGGATCTAGAACAGGGTTGCACCGTGACGTCCCATGCTATTACCACTCCCAGTTAGGAATACCCACTAAAGCCCGCCCGCTTACGGTGGCCGAAGGTCCTGACTGGCCCTCCGCCGCCGACGCGTCCTCCTTTGGCGGGAGCGGAGCAGTATTGTGCGCTCACGCTCCCGCTCCGCCTCCTCCTTCGCAAGCATAACGCGCTCGCAGAAGGAGGAGACGGCGTCCCATCCGGTATGGCTCCCGACCATGGTGCGCACCACGGCCGGGAGCGAGAGGTCTAATCCAGTAATGGCGACGAGGTCTTGGCGCTGCTCTGCCCAGGCAGGACATACCTGGAGGGTGTGCAGCGCCGTATCCTCGTCGCCGGTGTCGCAATGATGGCATCCTGACGTTGGCTCGCGGCCTAGGCGACACAGGTACCTTCCGAAAGGACCTGTGTCAGCCGGAACGTCAGGGTGCCGTGTCTTCGTTTTGTCCAGTCCTGCAGGACGGGCCTCACCGCCTCTATGATGGCGAGGCCCGCGCTGGGGTGTCTGAGGCGCTCTTTCCAAACCACCATAGTGACGTTGCGGAGCTCCGACCGGCAGGCCTCTGTTTCCTGAGGCGCCGGTCTCCTGCCCCTCGCCAGGGCCTCCTTGCGCCACTGGTACATCGACGCGAAGACCCTGGCTTCGGGGTCCCACGGTGAAGATCCGGCGAGTAGCGAGGCCGCTTCGAAGTACAACGTACGGTATCCTCGTATCGCCCTGACAGCCAGCACTCGCTGCACTTGTCACAGCAGAGCTACGTTTCTGGCCGTCAGGCGGTCTGCCCAAACGGGGGCTCCGTATAGGGCCATAGACCGCAAGATGCCTTCGAAGAGTTTTCGGCACGTGGCTTCAGGCCCCCCAATGTTGGGCAGCAGACGCGATAGCGCTCCCGCCGCTTTCTTGAGTTTGGGGGCCAATTGCCGAAAATGTGCCGAAAAGTCCCATCGACTATCGAGAACTAATCCCAGGTACTTCATGGTTTCCCCGATGCCGATGCGGACACCTCCTACAACGATGTTAGTGTCTGGAGGTGGTCGATTGCGAGGGCCGTGAAAAATCACAGCCTCGGTCTTCTGCAGAGCCACCTCCAGACCTAGCCGCCGAATCCTGCCTACTATTTGTGACACCCCAGCCGTGCTCAGGATGCACGCCTGCCTATGGGTCCTCCCGCGAGCGGCGATCACACTGACGCCGGGGAGGACCCGACACCGTAAAGTCCAATCGCATCCGATGTTCCACAGCAAAGGGTCTAATACCGATCCCTGTGGAACACCGCATACTATGGCTCGTCGACTCCACCCTCCTCCGTGGACCGGGTAGATTACGGCTCTTTCATTTAAGTATGCCCCGACTATTTGGCGAAGGTAGGTCGGCACCCCGAAATACCGGAGGGCCTCCCTAACGCAAGCCCAGGGCAAGGTATTGAACGCGTTGGCGATGTCGAGTGACACTGCCAACAAGACCTCACCCCGGGAAACCGCGTCCTCCGCCAGGCCTCTCAGCTGCATTATGGCGTCCAATGTAGAGCGCCCTGGACGGAAACCAAATTGATTGTCCGCCAGATCCGGCCCAGTAGTCGTCAGATGCTGGACGAGGCGGTCTGCGATTATTCTCTCGAAGAGTTTGCCCACCTCGTCCAACAACACAATAGGCCGGTAGGCGGACGGTGAATCCGCCGGGCGCCCTTCCTTCCTCAAAAGGACGAGTTTCCCGGTCCTCCACCGGGCCGGGAATCGTCCTTGAGCCAAACATGCACTGAAGAGGCGTACCAGTCGGGGCTCCAGGGCGTCGTGGGACAGAATCCACGCACGCCCCGGTATGCCGTCAAGGCTAATGTGCAAGCCTGGTACAACCCCGGGGGGCAGGGTGTACTATTAAATCAGCAGAGGTAAAGGTCTACTGTTACCCCCGTATACAGAAGCCCTACAGAGGGCTTCTGTATAGTAGTCCTATTAGTCGCAGGACTAACTAATCAAATTGGACTTAGACACAGAAGGCTACACCACACACCGTTAGTAAACACATCGGTGTTTAGTTGTAAATATATAGGTACTATCATATATATATTTTCAACAAAATATTTGTAAAATTAAACGTAGATTTGTAGTACATTATTTGAAATTCAGCTAAGCGCATTTTACCTAAGAATTTTTTTAAGAGAAAATTAATAATAATCATGCAGATTATCATAATATATATCGTATAACGTATACCTACGTAGGTACTTATTGTTTACTCACTGGTTACTACATAGTTGGTAAATGGTGACTTATTAGGGAGCATTTTTATTAAATGTTATTTTCTTTAATTTATCTGATCTGAATTAGTCTGTAAGCCTTCCTAATATGAAATAGATAAATAACTAAACTAATAAGCAAGCGCGTAATATTTAATGTTTCACTCATTGAATGCGAAACAAAGATAATGATAAGAGTCAAAGGTCGCAAAATTAGTAAGCTGAAGTTGTTGGGCTGGTCACATTCGCAATCAAAGCTATAGCAGAATTGATGGCCCATGGAGCAGACGAGGCGAGTGGAGACCGCGTCTCGGTAAATGTACTTATAGGACGCCTTACGACCCGGTGGACCGAACAGCGGTAATTTGCCGATAGAGACTGTACGGGCAAAGCGAAGGACCAGGAAATGTGGTGTGAACTTGACAAAATTTATATACGTCTGACAGTGGATTTTTGCCAGACAGTTATGGAAACTACTATCCCGCTAGATAATATATGGAGTTGTTAATAAACTGCTATAAATAATAATAAAAGCTTAATCAACTCTTCAAGTCAATCAGAAGACTGCTACCTACTTCACATAACGGATCAGTGTGGCAGTCTAGCGAAGTAACATAGCCGATATTCTGGGAACTTTCCCCAAAGATGACGATGATCTGGGCTCAGTATTCTGTTTATAGTAGATAGATAAATAGATAGATAAGACTTTATTGTGGTAAATGAATAATTACAATATTTTTACGGCAAAACAGAAAGCGGCTTTATGGCTTAAACTGCTTAAAGCTATCTCTTCCAGGTAACCTGACTTATGCCTTGTTCCTATATCTTACTATTCATTTACTTGTCCTACCATAGGTTGAATTGTGTCATTACCTGTATGGAGTTAATGTCAAATTTTAACCGATAGTAAGGCAAATGGACCGTGGCATCGGTAAGATATAGGAACCGTCCATTATAGAATACTTTTAACTACCTATGTTATGTCTAGACATTAATAAATAAAATCAAAAAGTTAGGACAGCACAATGTGGACAGTAAACAGCGAAATTAGGAAGCATAGTATAATATATAATTTTTAATTAAGGTAATGGTTTTCGACAGATTTATTAAATATGACAAGTGATTTAGCTTTTCTGACATCTACGGGCAAAAAGTTCCAAAGGTAAACAGCCTGCACAGCGAATGATTTGGAGTAAAATATTGAAGAATGTACCGGTACCTTGAACAGGAGGTTATTAGAGGAGCGCAAATCGAAGAGGTGTGATGTATGAAGAAAGTTGAAAAATTTCTTAGGGCAAGAAGGAGTGTAGGATATAAATAGTATACAATATAATAAATGTAGAAGATGAGCATTCCGGCGAAGTGAGATAGGAGTATTAGGGACTATAGGTAGAACTACAGCTAGAATACATAACTAACAATAGTTAAAGTTTTCTTCCTTGTATTTGTATCCGTGCAAGAACGGAGAAAGGATACAATTTCCTGCGGCCAGATGGCCTGTCGTAAGAGTCGACAAAACAACCCACAGCCCGTAGGTGCGGCTCGAGACCGTAGGCACGATAGGCAACTGTGACAGCAGCAAAATTTAGTGGCGACATAAATGTCTGCAAAACGCTTGAACTATCTACTAAAGCCCCCCAAAAAAAAACAACAGCCATAAATATATTTTTCGTTTACTTGAAACTAGAAATATATGAGTAGTGTAATCGACAAGTACATACAACACGAATAGTAAAATAGAAATAAAATTTTATCTAAAATTTTGACGATTTGTCATTTCGATATTTTCCAGACTTCAGAAAATATGAATATGAAATGCAAATAGTGCTTGAATGGTGTGGAGTTAGTTTATAGTTACACAGCTAGTTTGTACAAAATTCTGGTCACTGCCATATCCTAATAATCTTCCTTATTGAATTAACCCTCACCATCTAACCGGAGACATCACTTCCGAATGCGCATACCCTCGTTATCAGTCCGAGTAATTGCATTGACGTCATATTGCGCAACCCAATCCATTATTCAATCGAGTGTGTTGAATGTATGTATATTCATTCACACAAACAACTTATCCAGATATGTTTGTTAGTGCTTAGAATATTTTGACTTTTGAATTAGGGTTATAGAGAGAAAGAAAAATATAAAACAAAATAGTGCTGTTTTACGATTAAAATGATTTTTATTTCTCTTGCTTGCGCCTTTTTGATAAATAAATGTTTCTTCCATTCTTCTTTCTATTTGTTTATCATATAATAGTTAAGAGTGATAGGCATAGAATTAACACGCTTAGAACCCGAGCAGGTGCCAGTAAAGTGAAGCACTTTTATGTAGGACCTAATTAATAGTCTCAGTTCGCTTGAAGACGCGTCGGTCCCGGCAGTCAGTAAGACAGTCTCAGTGTGACGAGCTCCAATAGTTACAATTCCCTACTTTTTAGAAAGACTCTATTTACTTGCAACATTATTTGTGCCTTTGTGTGCGTGTCAGCGAAAATAATTAAATGACGCCATTGATTAGTTTTGTGCTTCAAGTCTGAATGTAATTTTGTAGGAAACTATCTCTCTAGATTTTAGTATCATAATATGATAACGTTTAAGGGAATGAGCACCAAGCGAAGGCTTGACCTTTATAGTGTTATGACACGGGGTTCTTTAAGAAGGGCGTTGTGAAATATTTTAGAGGTTGGCAAGTCGTTGATGACGCCACTGATGTTGCAA
The DNA here is from genome assembly GCA_039645545.1 of Dendrolimus houi. Lineage (NCBI taxonomy): Eukaryota > Metazoa > Arthropoda > Insecta > Lepidoptera > Lasiocampidae > Dendrolimus > Dendrolimus houi. The sequence goes on from CM077132.1 coordinate 17,140,526, forward strand.
ACATACATAGGCAACGGTAACTGCTTTCCATCAGGTGAGCCGTTTGCCTGTTTGCCTACTTCAGGCAATAAAAAAGCCTTCCAGCCCGACCATCACAGCCTTACAGCCTCTGTCAAAATTTAGTTTTTTGACAAACGCCAAACAAGAAAGTTCTTGTGGTAGCTCGAAAAATGGCATTTCATTAAACAGTTTATATTATTCATACAAACACAGTTCTTGATTAAAAACCAACAATATCGTACAACTACAACTGATTAACGATCATTTTTAACAAATAAGTATTATTATATATTTTTTTTTTACTACCCTTCACGTTCCCGACAAACCTTCTTGGCTACCCATATGGAATGAACTCAAGAATTTTCTGAAGATAAAATGCTAAATTAACAATAATTAGTATTTCAAATATAGATATGAGTGTTGCTAATACTCTGAACATATTTTAACACATTATGATAGATTGTTGTTTTCTAGTATTATAAGGCTTGCAAAATTATCAACGAATCTAATTTTATTTCGTTGTTTTGATCTATAAATTGCTAAACATATTTATTTATCTTTAGAAATAACAATACTGTCAGAAAATGTAAACACATGATTAATTGCATCATAAAAGTCACGAGCTACTATCTGGAAGCATTATCGTTCATTGTACATGTTTAAGGACTGCATATACCATGCATGACACAATATTTAAATGGTAGTTTTTTACTTCACTTGAATTACAAGTTACACACATTTTGAGTTGTTAAGCATAAACCTTAGACCAATAGATTTAGTTCTCTGAGCTAGAGCTGTAATTAAAATTAACTAACAGTAAGAATGTGTATATAACAGAATATAAATTTTAGATGTAAATAACCGATAATATAATTATAAAGAACTGTAGTGGGTGTCCGACAGGGCTCTCGGGAGAAGCCTGTACGAGGCGCTGGCGGGGTATGCCGGTGGAAATAATACACCCGTCGCTCTTACGGTTCACGTCGTTTATTAGAACGCTACTGAGTTATAATTACAATTAAATTACCATTGGCTATATTACGACCGTAATCGGTATCTAATCGAACGCCGCTCTAACACGTGACTTATCACACACTGATTCTATCTATACACTAACCCACTGACTTTATAAACACTTCTGGCTGATTTTCTTTAACACACACTGATTATTACATACACACTAACTTGTCTTTGCTTACACTCTACCTTATACATTTAACACTCCGCCGTACACTGACTCTACACACTAACTTATACACTGTTTAAAGCACACTGATTTGACTTTGGTAGATCACCGTCTACTTATACGAACAAAATATACTAAAAAACTAATATTTTGTGGAAGCTTTCCACGATTTCTCTCAACTCGACCCAACCCTTCTAGGAAGATGCGACCCCTGTCATAAACTAATAAATGATTTCGTCAGTAAATTAAAACAAAGCATGCAGATAGATTACAAAACTATTACAACAATATACAATGGCAATGGCAGATCTCATAATCACCTTTCTTTGACTCGAATGGTCTCACAAAGGGCGTTCGTTATTTTAAACTAATATCGAAATTCTTGAAAATATAAAACAATGGAAGACATTACGGGGACGTCATAAAATATTCCATATCCCATCATCTGCATTGCCTTCGTGGGAAACAACTTTCTAAAAACTATCTATAACTATTTTGGCATCAATCAACAATAATTAAGAATCATTTGATTAAAACATGGTACATAAATTTAAGGTGGCAAGATACTTGTTTTGCTTAGGATTTTCAAATTTCACTGAAATGTGTTTGCTAGTACTACGAAATTTGAATTCGATCAATTTATAATTGTTGTGTACGTTGTCTATCTTTGATTCCTGATTTAAAATGTCCTCTGTGGACAATAAGCGAGATCTTAAAGGAATACGTAAGATAGCTTATTTTCTTATGGCGAGTTTCTATATTTTACCGACCGTTCATTTGCCTTACTATCGGTAAAAATTTGACATAAGCTACATACATGTCGAAATTCAACCGCTGGTAAGGCAAGTGAATCAATAGTAATTAGTTTATAATTTGTCGGTGGAAAAGCGGTGAGAAAACAGTATGCTCGGTACACACGATACCGAAAGCTTACCGAGCGCCTATATTTCCTGATTCGAACAGTATGTGCCGCTCCCGCATCGATACCGCGCGAATCAGGGAACGCACGCTACAAAGTTGCTGCACTAACAAGTCAAAAAGCCACCTAACGTTTTTACAAAAACCGATTGAAACGTGAAAAGGTCCTTTCTCCTAAAATGAGGAGATTCAGCTTAAGAGTGCAAGGTTTATTAAGTCAAAAAAGTAACAACAATAAATCACTTCGCCAATAACACATATCATGCTCAGTCGGCCACTCATCCGGGACATGTAAACGTTGTTATCACCAATTGAGTCGGGCTGGATGACATTTAATCCAGTGTAAGCTTTGCGTGGGTGTGGATAACGCAGCCATTTGAGTCCTGATACGACAGATTATTGTTAGTCAACGCATTAGTTGGACATCCGCATCTTTTTACAGGAATATTCCTACTACATGCTACTACTAAACAATTAAACTACAACCTACATATACTAAAACGGCAACCAGTCTGGTCAAAAACACAGAATATTATAGCATGAACGGACTGTATTTGCGGGTAAGACTAAGAAATATTAAGTCACGTCCATTTCAAAGAGAAATCCGAAAGGCTTAGCCAAAAGGGGAACACTTGCGTAAATGGAATTTGAAATTTTAGCAGTTCCTAACTGAAATAAGCACCCAAATAAATAGGTGGCAACACCACATCGCCACACTTGTCCAGGGTGGTTTGGCGGGTTTTACAGATCGGTTATTTCGACGTACAAGTGTCATCACGATTTTTTCCTTCACTGTTAGAACCTGGTAATTGTAACAATATGCATAGTGCACAAGTCAGAAAACTGTCTAAGTGGTGTATGCTTTCCAATCAGGATTTGAACCCGAGCCCTTTGAATTTGGGACGCGACTGCGCTAACTACTAAACTAACACGGTTTAAAACATAAAATATGGCAACACTACGTTGTATTTTTACATACTGATCAAAGTTTGTTACGTAAACAAATAAAGTCTTTCAAAAGTCTGTTTACAAAATGCATTGAACAATTGCATGCCATTTGAAAATTGAATTTCTAAATGACCCATAAAACCATTTGTACAATCTGCATGATTAATAAACTCAATCGTTAAAAAGTGATTTAGAAATTGCCTAAACTTTTACTTTCCTATTAGATATTATGTACGTGAAAGCATAAATACTTAAATAGGTTTATTAATTGGCTGAAAAACAGTTCTAATTAAAACGTTTATGTTCCATTGCAACGGTTTCAGAAGTCACAAATATAAATATTTATCTAGCGGATACGCCGTAAGTCTACTATTACAATTGCCTCAAAATGGTATACAAAATGCTATTATGAAGCCTGGGAATAACTATTTCTACACCACTGTAATAGCTGACTTGGGGCTCTGGACTTAAGACATTACTAAAAACTACAAAATGTGCCAGTGTGCAGTTAATCGGCGATTAATGTTGCAAATGTACATGGGCAACGGTAGTCACATGCTCTCAGATATGAGGAACCGGATCCCTCGCACATAAAATCCGGAGACGAGGGACGCGCACTGATCCGCGCGCCCCCTCTCACCTCGAAATGAGACCCGAAGTAGCCGGAGAGCTGGGTGTTTCCGAACACGTGGAGGAGTCAGCCCGTAAAGGGGCCGTCCGTCCTCCATTTGAGCTGGAGGTGAATGCATAAGCGGGCCCACAGCCCGGACAAAGGACATTCCCCGCGTGGCTGATGGTCCTTGATCGAATTTTCCGTGGTAAAAAAGTCTACCTGTTTGCCTACAAGCAAACATAAAAACTTTTCTCACACTATAACTTATTCCTAGTAGTCCTCTTTACATTAAAACACGTTTTGAATTCCTTCGCCTTTCTACTTCCCACAATTTGCGCACTCATACGTATCGTAAACTCACTACACCTGCACACACTTCATCCTTTTATGATAACTCTTTTACAGTGCAGGCTGTCAAACTTTGGAATGCGCTGCCTCTTACTGTCAGAGAGGCCAAAACATCGCCTACATTTAAGAACGCACTCAGAAAACACTACTTTTCCTGAAATAAATATGCCTAATTCTTATACTATGATTTATTGTATGTATTTAATTTATAAAGTAATTTAAGTATGTGTATTTAATTTATAAAATATGTAGTTTAAGTATGTTTAATTATGATAGACCTCATAATCTGCACCACCTACACCGCCAGATTAGGTTATACATTCCTTAAGTTAGGTTGCCTGGAAGAGATTGCTTTAAGGGATAAGGCCGCCTATTGTTTCTACCATGACAATATTGTAAATGTGTATTTTTGAAATTGTATATTTGGTGAGGAATAAAGTGTTATCTATCTATCTATCTATCTTTTTATGAAATTTACGTTTCCGCATAAAATGAAACGATGAATGTCCGTGTCTATACACCCATTCTTGAACATTGCATATCTTTTACGAATAACTCTCACGTCAGAGACTACATGTAATGGGATATTTGCACGTCAGGGGTATTTCCAATTGAATATCTTTGTTAAGTCATTCGAGGAAATTGTATAATTTAACTTATGATTTATCGTTTCAGTATTCAAACGAAAGCCATTTTTTTCCATCCTAGTACCTACTAAGAAATAAAGAAACAAGTATTTTCTTAAGTTTTCGCTACTAGAACGGTTTTAAGTGCGTTTTTAATTTAGTTTTTATTCCGACATTTCGGTCACTTTTCAGTAGCCGTGATCTTCATGCCACAGCATGTTGCGAAACGGTGGTAAATTAGATTAGACTCCCATAATAACCATAAACAAAAAACTAAATAAATAAAAGGGACAAGTTGGCGCTAGGCTAAATAAAAACTTTAACATTACTCATTGACACAACATTTTTGTTTTCCGTGCTCGCGGCTAATGAAAAGTGGCCGAAACGTCGAAATAAAAAACAAATAAAATACCACGCTTAAAACCGTTAAAACTTAATTTTAATAAGAAACTAGTAATAAAAAAAATGTAAGTTTATTTGTTCATTTGCATCTTTAGATATTAGAAAAAAAAGATTTATTGACTTAAAGACGACGCACTAAATATATGCAAAAAATCATATAATATTTTCACAACAAATTGTACAGAAAATAAACTTGATTGACATAACACAAAACATACATAACTAGGGATTGTACTCGATTTTTTAGTTAACAAGGTATGCAACTCAGCATTGTGCACCAGAATTTAAAGAAAAATCTCAACACAGCGCTGAGCTTCAGTGCCAACCTCAATACACTTAATTGATCACTTTTACATATACATACAAGCACTTACATATAAACGTTGATATTTTCTGTTATCTTTAGAGAACGGAGATGAGTATTATATTGTCATCATCCGAGCGTTAAATCCCAGTTACGTTTGGCTCGTTAGCTTCGAAGCCCGAGGTTCGTTTTCCAATACTTTTACTTTTCCACTTCGCGCGGTCTTCGGTGTCTCTTATTGTGAGATCATTAACATGCATATCACGATATCAAACCAGCGTTTAATTTATTACACTGTATTAACGGTTAATGTAGAATAATATAATAATAATACAATAATAATAATCGGCAGACAAATACACATATTGTATATCCCCAAATTAAGCAAGTTACGCTTGGGTTACGGGTAATATACAACGGACTACTCTGGGGCCGATCTCAGACACCCAGACCATAGTAAATAACAGAAAAAATTGTTTCCGAAATTTACCATACGAGGAATCGAACGCGGGCCGTTTGAGTTGCAGTGAGGTAGGCCGGCAAAGGCTTAGCCAGCTAAATCACAAAGGCCGTCATGTCATTAAAAATTCCATATAATTTTATTTGTCTTTGCACTTTATTCTATTTATAAGCGTTGTCTGAACTGTAACGGAAATTATTTCTCGGTTTTTACAACAATCCGTCGAACGGAACTGTCTTCATATATTAGTAGTTATTTTTTGCTACAAACGAACGGCAATTAATAGCCGTTGTTCAATGATTGTATGGAAATTAGTAAAAAAAACAATTACGCGGAATTATAACGGATACGTCTGAACGCTCTATCAGAACTTGTTTGTTGTATATTTTCTTCGTTCACTAGTTGACAAGAAATTACGAATCGCATGTACAATCAAAGAAGATGAACGATTTAAAAGAATATATAAAAGAAACGAACTATTTAAAAGACTATATAAAAGCAAACCAATGCTCTGATTGTATTACTATACTAGGATATGCCCGCGATTTCAGCCACGCTTGACTTGAAACTCCCGCGGGATTCCCGGGACACAAATTATCGTAGCATTTAAAAAATGAAAACTGAAATTGAAGTGAAAACTGTGTCGAAATAAGCCAATTTTTATGCCTCTGAACAACTACAAACCGCTTCCGGGAAAATTCCCGGGATAAAAATATCACACATTTTATTAGATACAAAAATTTTGCTATCGAACAGTGAAAAAATCACATTAGTCTTCGATTTATTTTTAATCTTGCCATTTTAAATCATCCCCAGAAAAATTCCGGCGGGATTCCCCGGGTAAAAAGGGGCGCAGATTTCAAGTCCATTTCAATTTGCTGTCGATCAGCGAAAACCGCATCGAAATCGGCCCAGCAGTTTTTACGTGAATACGTTCGTGTTCTCCATCGTATATAATATATACCAGTTTTTTTTAAATAGCTTCAATGTACAGACGCGACATGTTTAAAATTTTATAATATTGTTACGAGTTGCAGGACTCGAATTAAAATGCCGTTGGAATTATTATAGAATTTATTAGAACTATACAAACACGTATAACACAGGTACAAGATATAATAACACGCGCAAATTCCGTCACCGAATGTATTACACGCGTCTTGCTTCGCTTGTGCTTATCGCTCGACTGGCTCACCCTTCCGTTGGGGCATTGCTTTATACGGTACAAATACAATATGTCTGCTCGACTGCGTGGACTGAATTTTCCAAGAATCACACCTGGTTAATGAATACCATAAAGATTACAATACATAATAGGCTGTTTTTCCAATCACAAATTTTAAACATAAAGTAAACAAAAGAAGACAGTCATAAAAGAGCTTCAGTGTTATTAGCTCAAACGCCGGCGGGTAATAAATGTGCTTTGTTTACAAATATGCAGGTGGCTCAAATTGTAACAATATTATAGGTATTTAGCCAATATTACTCTGTCCTATCGTCGTTAGCTAATCATTATTTACTACTGGGCGTACCTCTCTTAAATCCCCAGGAATGCCGGATTATTTTTCCTAAAATGAGATAAACAGTATTTTTTTTTAATTAAAGGAATCACTTTTCAGTTGAATTCTTCATTATATTACACAGGATACGTAACCAGTGGCAGAATTCGTTATTTTACCATTGTCCAACAGCAGGAAAGCAACATGAGTGTAAACTAATTAGAAGTTAAAATGAAACCTATCCTGTGTCCTAAGTTGGAACAAATCCAGCAAAATAAAATAAATATAAGATATATATGAGCTAAATAATAATAATAATTTAAAAAAGTCGTGGTAGTGTAATGGCTAGCGCACGCGTCCCATACTCAAAGGGCGCGGGTTCAATCCTGGCCGGAACGCATGCACCACTTAGGCAATTTTCTGACCTAATGTGCATATTGTTACAATTACCACGTGCTAACAACGGTGAAGGAAAAAACCGTGATGCAACCTGCACATCGAAATAACCGATGTGTCAAACCTGCCAAGCCGCCTTGGACAGGCGTGGTGGGTATACTGTCCGTTCCCTCTATAGTGGGAGGCCCGAGCCCAGCAGTGGGACAGTTATAGGCTGTTATTATTATATTATTATGAGCTAAATTAATTACCTTAATTCCCTTTAGAGATGATTGAAATGAAATTTTTACACTAGTTTTAGTCATACATTGTAAGGCTAATAGACGAAGAAAAAGAAAGCATTAAACAAATTACTAAACAAGTGAAGAGGTTATCTTTCAGGATAGAAATTACCAATTTTTTAAAAGCTAAAGGTTTTGCATTAAGTATATCTAATTTATTATTCTTTATAAAGAGTTCGTTGTAGACATGACACATTTTTGTCAACGGATTCTAATATGATGTGTTGTTTGAAATTATACATAAACGTTTCACGTTTGAAAACATCACTCTATGATTTTTACGAGCGATGTTGCATCCCTATTTCTCTCTCACGACTACACTAGTTTCCGTATTGATTTTAAAACATACATAGAACATTATATCCACGTGTGATATATTAAATTATCGAGTAAGCTTTGACGCCAAGTCAAATTCTGTATATACTCGTACCAGTAACTGACTCAGTATAAATTTGCCTTTACGCGAGATTATCTCAAGAAAGTAAATCTCTTCAACATCAATAACCCCATTAAAATTTATCTTATAACAATAAAATTATGATATTTTGACGAAAATCCCATGAAGTGTGACGACAGTGCCTCTTATCACAATCCCTGTTCAAGATATTCTTTATTAACAACAAACAAAGCAAACTGTTGCGTGTTTACTTAGTAATTAAGTTGAAAATCGTATGTTTATGCAAAGATAAAGAGATTTACAGTACTGTCATCTCTCTCCGCGTAATGAACTTTTCCGCAGATTCTCCTGTCTTGTTAAGTTTCACTAAGTACCGCGCACGCGCACAATTATCACGATGCAGATAAGCTGATAATTACTTCTTTACTTTCACACACGAAATCATTTAAACCTATGTGGTAGATGAGAAATTTAATTAGATACATTTTCTATTTTTTTTCGTTGTATTAGTGATACATTTAACATAGAATTTTGTAGGAATTAATATTACGTGGGTTATTTTACTGGGAAAAAAGGTTATTAAAAGATCATTTTATGGTAAGAAAGTGTTTCCTATAATCGTAGTCCATGGATATCTGTAAGGAAAACAATGCATAAAATAGACAATCTCGATCCCGTAGAGACTAAAAAGTAATATCTAATTATACCCTTTTTAAAGAACCTCAACTTGCATATTAGGGAACTAAAAACGAAAATAGTCAGTGCCAAGTGCCGCCTGTGAGTGGTGCGATGTTAGAATGACGAAGTAGGCAACAAATCAATCCGTTCACTATAGAATATTCCTTTGAACAAAATGGTAGAAGACTGTTTAAGCAATTGCATTTTGGTTGTGAATCAACCGAAGGTGTACGGAGGGGCCTAGACCCAGCAGCGGACTTCGATTGGCTGCCTATAACGCCATATGTCCATCATCATAAAGGTGGGGGGCCCCATCTGGGTTAGTGTTACAGTAATAGGCGGTTTCACGCAGATGTGGCGATGAGTGTGATCACATTACATATTGACGGATAACATATGTATATACTCCAATATGGCTATTCGTTAACGTCGTTATTTTGAAATTTAAATAACTTTAACATTACTGCAGGTGAGATAATAACATACAAAATTTTATTTTTCGTTGTCTTTAATTCGACATTCCAACTACTTTTCAGTAGCCGTGTTCAAGGAATGACTCATATGCCATTCATGCGTCAATGATTAATGTTAAAATCATTTTAGGAAGAATAACATCAACATTACTCATCAGCAAAAAAGAAAATTAATAATGCTTCTACTTCGCTTCCCTTTAAATGACATTTTAATTACAACGCAAAGAAACAATTAATATTAACAATAATTAATAGACACATTAATTTTGTTGCATGAGCTAAATGGAAATTAAACTTGTTCTTTTTTATATAAGTAACTTCAAAGAATTAAAGTGCAGTGACTTATTAATGCAAGTAAGTACGTATGGTTCGCGTATTTATTTATTCTTTCTTTATCAAGTTCATAAATATTAATTCTTTAAGTAATTAAGCACTACTTTTTCTACAATTTGCAAAAAACTCCACAGAGAATAAAGCCAGTGTTCTAGAACAGCCAGAATTGAATATAACAATATTCGTTTAGATTGAAATTTTACAAGAATGGTTTGTGAAGCGTCTTGGATTCGGCAATGCTTTTCAATTTACATAGACTGTCATCTGAGACTTTGTTATATTGTTACGACCTAGGTGCCGACAAAGACAAATTCACACCTGCAGCCCTGTAGAAACACATTTTATTACCTTTTCGGCATTTTTACTTATTTGTTTACTTTGTGTTTAAAAAAACAGCCCATTGTGTATTGTAATGTTTTACGGCCTATTGTTGTATTGTGATCACTACCAGGTATCTCGGATTTAAAAGTACAAACTGATTCTAAGAAATTCGGTCCACGTGGTCGGGCAGACATATTGCATCTGTGCAGTATAAAGCAATGCCCCAATGGAGAAATGAGCAGTCGATCGATAACCACGAGCGAAGCAAGACTTGTGTACATTCGGTAATCTATTTAGTGACGGACTTTGCGCGAGTATTTGAATTACGATCTTCTGCATTACGTTTAGACTTATTACGTTCAGTTATATTTGGACCTGTGTTATATGTGTTTGTATAGTTCTAATAAACTCTATAATAATTCCAACGGCATTTTAATTCGAGTCCTGCATCTCGTAACAATATTGTTAAGACTAAATAATTTAAAATTTTAATGTCTTGATATGTTTTTTTAATATATAATTTTCGGATCCTTATTACGTGAAAAGTATCACATTTTCCGAGATAAATTTTATGCTATGTTTGCCCCTTTACCAAAAGTAGCCACACACTCTTGCTACATAAAATACCAAAATTTGAAAGTGAAGTTTGTGTCCTAACTGTGCGGAAACTATTCAACGTTTTCATCATATAAAGTATGCTATATTCATCCCTGCTATCGAAAGTAGGACATAGTAACAAAATTAAATTATAGTCAGTTAATTTCGAAGATTATGAAGAAAAACATCTAAATATATTCGTAAATAATTATGACAGTTGGGAAATACGCAAAATCACTGCACGTGTATACAACTGTTTGGTAGTGAAAACAATTGACATCACCACAACAATACTAGGAAAAATCACATATTTATCGGTAATACTTAGAAAATATTTACATTAAGTACCTATGAAGTGACTAGTAAAAGATTTCAGACATAAATTCTATTCTCTCTTCAGATGTAGTGATTATGAAGTGAAATACAGGACGCTAATCTAAATGGAATTGTTTTCTGTCCAATGTATGTCTAATTAATACACTTCTGTAACGAACTCGGGAAGACACTCAAACTTACTTCATAACTTGTATCTAAATCTTATACTAATATATAAAGTTGAAGAGTTTGTTTGATTGATCGCGCTAATCTCAGGAACTACTGGTCTGATTTGAAAAATTATTTCTGTGTTAGATAGCCCATTTATCGATGAAGGCTATATAGGCTATATATTATCACGTTAAGACCAATAGGAGCGGAGCACCAATGAAGAATGTTTCAAAATCGGGGGGTTTTGAGAACAATTAGCATAGCTAGTAATTACATCATTTTACATGTATTGTATACGTATTTAGATATTTTGTTATATATACTTATTATAAAGCGAATGCCTTGAATACTACCGGAATTTAATGCTAGAATGATGAACATCGTTACACTGAATGCCAATCCTTTGTCTTTATTATGATTGTGTGTCCCTTCAAAGGTTGCTTTGAAAAAAATGGACGCAACTTCCTAATAGTTTTTAATGTTACATATTGTAATCAATTCATCATCAATTGTACTCGTGCTATCGTTTGCGCGGGACTTTGATTTTATATTCATATCTTCTGTACCCTGCAAATTCTTGTTTTAAGCCCTAAAATTTTTGGTAATCTGTTCAGGAGCCTATTCGAGACAAATATTCAAACGAACAGACAGAGGAAAGTTTTAAAAACGGTCGTTTATGGATAAATGTTGTATACGTAAGACATCGCCTTCTTCACTTAACTTCTTATATTTATTTTGTAATCACAGATACTTCAATTTAACTTTTTTGTATAGAGAATTATAGTGAGGTACACAAAATATCTTCTATTCTATTCGGTATATGTAGGTATATATAAACATTAACATTAATAGTCGATAATAATGATGAAATAACTCGGAAGTCAACTTTCTGTCACTTATTAGTTGGTCACTAGTTACACAAGTCACGCGATACGGGCATGGGAAAGAATAATAATTATAATCATACCAGAATCAAAACTCGCTTCCGTAGATACATGGATAGAGGGAATCCGTACTAATAATTGGAAAGAGATTTTTTATTTGTTGGACAAGTTTTGTCCTGTCATAACATCCTTGGATCGTATAATTCAATCGTTTCCACGGAAGCTTAGGCATACTAAGTTAAGAATGTCACTCATGTGTTGTGCATTACAAAGGATAACCCTGGAAGCAATATCAGATACCCTTGTTTTTTTGACGAAGAAAAATCTAATTACAGGCTTGTCACATGGTGATCAGACTGAGAGTGTGTGGCACTCGCCAACTTAGTTCTACCCTAGTAGTGGTAAGTTGCTATTGACCGGAAAACGCACTAAAACTCCCCGTGTTCCTTCCATTCGCCTGTAACCAGGGCCGCGCAAAATGGCCGTCACTAACTTGGCGTAGGCTCTGGCAGAATATCAGACACCCAGACCAGACAAAAAAATCACCATGTCTGGAATTAATCAGGCTAATATTTCGACTAGTAGTCTACTAGTAGTTGAAGGTTGTCTAGAATAGATTATTATTAGCGGTAAAACTGCCGATTGTACCTAGTAACCTAGTTAAAATTTTGTTAATTCTGATGTATACTGCATTCTTGTGTGCAATAAAGAATACCCTATTCTATGCTATTCTAGACTATAGAGGCAGTCGTAATTACAATAGCCTTGTAACAAAGATCTTCAAATAAGAGAAAGACGCAAAGGAATAATATACGTATCGTTTAGAATTTTACAAATTGAAATCAATCAAAATGTGCAATTCCGGCGTTTTTTTAATCGCGCACTTGCAACTCATTTGCTAATTTGAAAGTTACCGCGTGGAAAATTACAATAGTTTTTTCGTGTGCCGACCACTTAACTTTAAAGGAAGTCAAAATAGATTTGTTAGGAAATAATCTAGATGTGAATGGTCACGCAAGCATAAAAAGTGGAATAGAATTTGTATTAATGATTCCGAATGAAAAACTCAAGACAACAATAATACCTTTTTTTATTGGAGGGAAATTTTAATATGCGTAACCCTGTTTAAAAACCGACATAACGAAGGGTTCCGGAGTGGTAAAAGATGTTTTGCCATTTGGCTACAAAATCCTAAAAATTACTTAAACTAAAATACCTAATATCGCAAATATTACACCACGAATCTTTTCTAAATCAACTAAGCTTAGATACTTGAGTTAAGATAAATTAGATTTTTAGAAATTTTTCCATACTAGATCAAAAGTTAGGGGGAACACTTTTTACGACTTTGGAAGCGCATATCTTCCGAACTATTGATTCAAATATAGAAATGATGATACACGCTAATTGGCCCTATACGTTCCTATAACTTACCAACCGTTCATTTACCTTACTATCAATTAAAACTTGACATAAGTTTCATACAAGTAATGTCAAAATTCAGTCGATGGTAAGGCAAATGAATGAATTCCAAGATATAGGAACCGGCCCTGTGTTCACTGAATTTTCTGTCGTCAGCCACATGTACGGTGCCTACTCCTAATTATCTGTCTGTCCACGATGGCACTACACGATTATACAGTAGTCATAACTATCACTAACATCTTATAATACTATAGATATCCCAAAGATGCGAATCGTCTGGACATAAGTTTTTTTTTGTAGTGCATTAGTGGGATTTTTATACTATTTCTAATTTACCACGATAACCTTAGTGGAAAACGACTTAAAGTATATTCTCATTTACGATTGCGTAGGAGGAGAAATTTAATTCTTTCTACTTCTTTTTCTTTGTATTACATACATTAAGGGATATACTGTATTCTATCTTTACGCTTACCATATAATAGGTTGGGGAAAAAGTTTTTTCGCATATAGTATGTATGAACTTGTAATAAGGTCTCTTTGGCTATACCATTTGTATCTGGCTGGTTTTGGTATCATTACAAAGTTTTAATTTTAAAGAAGACAATTCCAAATTCAAATTAGGAAAATGTGTGAGTTTCATTAGTTTTTCTTATTGTTAAAATGAGTGAATCTAATGAAGAAATTTGATAAATTTTACTCCAAAAAAGGTAAAAGTGCAACACAAGCCACGAAAAAAAATTGTGATGTTTATGGACCTAATGCAGTATCTGTGAGCGTAGCGCAAATTTGTTTTAAGCGTTTTCAATTCGGAAATTTTGATATCAAAGATGCACGTCGCTCTGATCGCCCTGTTACGGACAAAATTGATGCCATTTTTGAAAAAGTGGAGCAAGATCGGCATATTAGTAGTTACGATGTAGCTGGAGAACTGGGAATTGACCACAAAACGATTTTGGCGCATTTGAAAAAAGCTGGGTACACAAAAAAGCTCGATATTTGGGTGCCTCATGAGCTCACTGAAAGAAACCTAATGAACCGTGTACTGTATTTGTGATTCTTTATTATGACGTAATGAAACCGAACCATTTTTGAAGAAGCTGATAACTGGTGATGAAAAGTGGATCACGTACGACAAGAACGTGCGAAAAAGATCGTGGTCAAAGGCCGTTCAGGCTTCACAGACTGTGGCGAAACCCGGGCTAACTCGCAACAAGGTGATGCTGTGTGTATGGTGGGATTGGAAGGACATTATTCATTATGAGTGAGCTGTTACCGCCAGGCAGGACCATCGATTCTGAACTGTACTGCGAACAACTGATGAGATTAAAGCAAAAAGTTGAGAGAAAGCGGCCGGAATTAATCAACAGAAGGGGTGTAGTTTTTCACCATGATAACGCTAGACCTCACACATCTTTAGTCACTCAGCAAAAATTACGAGAGTTTGGCTGGGAGGTGTTAATGCATCCGCCGTATAGTCCTGATCTTGCACCTTCAGATTTTCACCTGTTTCAGTCTCTGCAGAATTCCTTAGGCAGTGTTAGGTTAACATCACAAGAGGACTGCCAAAACGACTTGTCGCAGTTTTTTGATCAGAAGCCCCAAAATTTTTATAGCAATGGGATCACGTCCCTACTTACAAGATGACAAAAAGTTATCCAACAAATTGGCACCTACATACTTTAGTCAAATGTAAATAAACTTTATAAAAAAACCTTTTGGATTTTTATATAAAATGCGAAGAAACTTTTTCCCCAACCTTATATATACGTAACCTAAACGATTTTTGAATATTAACCAAAAGGTAGATTGTAAGGCATTATACAATCCAATATGAGGAGATGCATGAGACGACTTCTACTAATATCCACATATTATATACGTGTGAACGTTTTGTTTGGATGTTTGTTTGTTCTTTCTTCGCTATTATGGAAATAAACGTTTATATTAAAATTTGGTATAGTATGTATCCTGGAAAAATAATTTTAATAAAATGAAGCTACCTGAAAGAACTATAATAATAAACCATAAACTTGAGGATGCATCGTCGTGATACCTCCATTGACGCAACAACTCCAACATAATAAAATCTACATTATATACATAAAAATCTTCCTATTTCAAAATGCATGCAATTAAGATAACATTCAATTTAGTGACGTCGTAACCGGATTCTATTAATCGTGTTATTATTACCAAACAAAAGATTTGAAAAATAAGGAAGAACGTTTATTACCCTCCTACTATTGTAGCTAGTATACAAAAGTAACATAATTCCAATGACATTTCTTACCAATAAACGGTCTTTAGATTAGCATAACATTGTATTAAACTTTAATAAAACGTGACCTGTCTGCATAAACAAACATTTACCTGTAAACTAAGTTTACTAATTAATAATTTTACTATTTCACATATTCATCCAATAGCTTCACTACCTGTTTTACATATAAATAAAGAGAGAATATATATTTTATAAAGCATTATAAACTTCAAGACTTATAAAAACTGTTATAAAACCTTAAACGTATATTTGTTCAAAGAAAGAAGATTAACATAACCAAGTTAATAACAAGATTTCTTTCAACAAGAATATTTTAAATAAAGAAAACTTGTTAAAACATACTAAATTCATAATCTAAATATACCTTACTTTATTGTAGAGAAATTAACTGAAAGAACATGTTACTGTATAGTTCTGTATAACCATGAATAAAATATTAAATTAAAAAAGAACTCACCGCGCTACTTTATCTTTTTTTCTAAAACACAGACAAAACACAGACACTCGTTGGCACAAAACTTCCAAATGCAAAAAAAGAACAATAGTTTTACAAGGACGGGCGTGTGGAATGAAACGCGCGGACTGACTACAAGACTCATTGAACCACATTCACTGTGGATACCTATGATAAGTGAATCAAGATAATGCAAGGTAAAAGTAAAGAGGCGAGCACACGAGTTAAATTAGTACTAAACAAAAATTAATTGCAAATAATTCATTTGAGCTCATTAATAGAATTATTTTAAGGAAGGAAAAATATTTGTATAAATTGGATCTTCAGAAAACCCTAATCATAGACTTATGTTCGGTTTATTTATATAAATTAAGGAAGATCTTTAACTTATTGAATTCAGGCCTATAATATACGTATATTTGTGAACAAAGAAAATCGAAATAGCTATGTTTTCTTTGTCAAAAATAATATTGGTACCTATTATTTCATTACATAAAATTATTCTGTCCATCCGGCCGTCATACACTCTTGATTCCTTTCACACAATCCACAGCCCGGGTTGTCTGTAAGAAATTGCTCTAAAGCGATAAGGCCGATCTTTGTTCCTGCCTTGACACGAAATGACTGTAATTTTTGTACTTTATTTGTAGGTAGTGAATAATAGTATTTTCTATCTATCCATCTATTGTGTATATTTAAAACTTTAATAAATAATCGGTTCATATTCTCGAAAGTGAATAATTACAGATTTATATATTACAATTGATGTATCCGTATTATCTCATTAGTAATACTAATACTACTATTAATTTTTATGTAAAATTAATAAAATAACAATATCGATAGCTCTTAATTAAAAAAATTCAAGTAGTATTTCGTTACAATGGCAGGTAACGGAACTTGGTCCATACAGCCTCTCTTGATATGTTAAGTCTTCAGCATAGTTCATCCAAATTGTAGGTCTTTGACTAACGCCAATCAACGCAGTTCCTGTCACAACTCGATAGTGCCACATTTGCCTAACCTATTTATATTTCTCACAAAAAAAAAATGATAACTTACTTAAACCTATCAAACATTCGCACCACCCACCGTTTTAAAGTTATATTACATGTTTTTATAAAATAGTACAGCACAACATCACTGTTCAGTTTGCGCCAAAAACACTTTTCAAAAACATCTCAGCAGCAACCAATATTGTGTACAATGCACAACATTATTAAGAACAGTGCAATGTTTAGTAAGACTCCGGCGAAGTGGAAGTACGAGCCCGGTCGATGACTCCGGCAACCAGGCGTAAAAAATATATACGGGCTTCTTACTCAGCCAACATTGGAGTTCCAAATTTAAAACGATATGTTGTAAGCTCTCTTTAATATTTGACTTCGCGTGTGTTTTTAATTTTGCTACGTTTAATTTATTCACGAGAATTAACAAATTTCCATAAAGTATTGACAAATTTAAAACGTAAATATTGCAATAACAAAATGAATTAAATTTATACAACGCTTAATTAGATTAACTTAATATGTAAAAAAAATAGATTTTACACCGTTCATAGAAATATATAAATTTTGTGTCCGATACAAATTCTACAAGAAAAGTGATCAAGCTAATATCTGAGATGAATAATCGGACGAAAGCAGGCGGATTTTCGTGTGCACGAAACATCAATGGTCTGCTAAAAAAAAATTTTAATTATCCTCTATAATTATGAATACTTACACGGACCAGTTTACGCTAATGATAAGAAATGAATCAATTATTGTGAAATTTAGTACAAAATAATATGTAGGTATACTTTCTATAATGGGGAGAAACATAAGTTTTTTTGTATTTTATTACCTGAAGCAGGCGAAAAGGCCTGATATCGTTCCATAAAAACGTTGATAAATACTATTAGCGAGATAGGAAAACAAGTTAAATGAAAATCTAGCAAATGAGTAGTTTATGAAACGCGTTATAAAATGTTTTCAAGGCTTGCAACTCGTTCGCAACGTCTACAGTGTTGCAATTGTCCATATTCGACGGCAACCACTTACCATGAACCGAACGCCAAGAATGGCCAACTAAACCGCAGAAGTAGCCCGCAAAGGTCATCGAACGCCGTAGATCGTCCAAACTGAGTTGCTGAGAAGCCATCGCTATGCGGGGAAAGCTTCATCAACTCCAAAACCAGTTACCAGAGATAAAATCTTGCGGCCCCAAACTCCTAAATTGGATACAGTGTAAGAAGACCCTGGAGATAAGACCATTTACTACCAGGTGGGCCGTCCGCATTTTTGGATGCTTCTAGCAAAACAAAAATATAAAATAAATATTACTATAACTACATTTCGATGAAAGGCCTATGATGATAAAGGCGTAGTAATAATTTGTTATCAAAACCGCCTGCGGTAGCGGCCACTCCATGATTACGTCAAATAAACTATTTTTATACAAATAGCCTACTTCAGGGCAATTAATTAATTCAATTAAGTGCAATTGATAAGATAAAACGACTTTTCCCGTTGACACAATTAGGGTAAAGTTCCAAAAGAGATAAACTATAAAAATCAGCTAAATGCGTGTAAGATTATACACTTAGCAGTGTTCTGTAGAGGTTATGAACGTTCAGTTTTTGTCAATTCACTACGAAACTTTAAAATAACCCATAAGTCAAAAACTAGTTGTTTAAGCTCTACTACATTGGATTTTTTCAAAATTGTCAACTTATAGCTCAAAAGTTAGTGGGGGAGAGAGGGGTAATTTTTATAACTAGTTTTTTAAGAATTTTTACGAATTTGAAAACCAATAAGTCAATACCTATTATTTTAAATAAAATATCACAAATAAACAGTATTATGATGATAAAAATTAATATCTCTCGAGCCTATATATGCCATTATACACAAAAAACATTTTCAATCGATGATAGCTACCTCTGTTTTTTTTTCTCTCTAATTTAATAACAACATTTATTCATCCATATAATAACAGCCCATAAACGTCCCACTGCTAGGCTCGACTCTCCCACTATAAGGAAACAGACAGTATACCCGCCACGCTTGTCCAAGAAACACATCGCTTATCTCTATGTGCATGGTTTTATCACGATGTTTTCCCGCACTGTTGTTAGCACGTGGTAATTGTAACAATATGCATATTAGGTCAGAAAAGGTAAACAAGTTGTTGTTCAAGATATTGCAGAAAGAAGTCGGTTAAATATTTATTTTTTGTTTTTTAGTTTTAAATCGGATTTGTTTGTATTAAAAAAAATGTTAAATGTTTTTTTAGAATTTCGTTACCAAATTACATAAATAAATTAAGGTTCAATGCCTCTACGGAACGCTTCGATGTGCATGGTTCATTATTTCTTGGCGACTTCTATTTTTTTGTTTGTTGGTTATTTTCTTAGAAAAGTATAAAGGGAAAAGTAGAGGAAAGTCAGTAAATTCGGACGAATTGCAAAAATCATAATTTTTATATGCGCTCCTGAAGACGATTGATTGTAACCGACTATAAAAAGGGTGGGTATACAAATATGGTTGATTCTTTTTATGTTAAGTTGTGTACAATTTCTCATTGTCATGCTGCTGAATGTACTTTCCCTAAAATTGCATGTCCATGGCTCTTAGTTTTCAGCAACATGTGCCTAATAGTTTTTTACAAACTCACAAAGGGATCACAAACAAGTTATTAAATCCGAACCTTTTTTATCATGCACGAGATGTGCGTTTGTTCCCATAAACCCCTTATCCTCTCTGCCTATCTCAACTAGACGTAAAAAATATATTTTTAAATAATCAGTATTGTTAATTTTAATCGATTCGATAATATATTACTTTCCACATCGATTCCAATTTTTATTCGAACCATTATCGATAGTTCACGTAACTACTAAAATCAGTTTGATAGATGCTAAAAGTGGCTTTATAGCGCGGCCGTACAATAGCGTCACTGGGGTTTCCAGAATATTTTATAAATATAAAAACTAGGCATATTTAATTATTACTTCACTCGTCAGTGTACACATACAATTCATACATCCTTTGTTTTTCCTTTTAGGTACCTATTTTTAATGTAAATCACCCACCCTAATACCTATTTAGAAACACATAACACAAAAACTGTAAGTATTATAAATAAAAATAACCTGTAATATTTTCTTAAGTTTTAGCGACTAGTAGGTATACATAATTAAAACTACACTACATTTTAACAATTTTAAGCAGGGCTTTTTATTTGATATTTTATTTAAATAAAAAAATAAATAAAATGCCGCGTTTAAAAGGTTAAAATGTAGTTTTAAAAATATCCTTGAAATAAAACTAACTTAAAAATATATAAATATACAATATAAAAAAAAACCTAAACTAAAATCCGTCCAGGCCCACCAGATCACTGTCACTTTGTACCTAGAAGGTTGGCAGCATTACCTCGCTGGATACAAATGCTAATTATTTGAGCGACGTAAGCTCCAGCTCTGGTCTCCTGTTGCATCGTTCGGTCGTTTATTTACTTTTTTAATTATTTGGGTTTTTTTTTATTACATGTGTTCAGCAGACGGGCAGAGGGCTCACCTGATAGAAAACGGTTAACATCGCCTATGGACACTTGCAACACCAAAGATGCAACAAATGCGCTATTGAGATTAGGTATTTGTCGTCGTTTATGGAAAGATGCACCTAATTAATGATTGTGCTGATCTGGAGGCCTAAAGTGGCCGCTGTCGCAGATTAGTATTAGAAATATGACAAGTACCTATTAAAATAAAGTGGAATGAAAGACAAGTACTATGTCTTTCATCTAAGGAGTATGTGTAGACATGTGTCCATTTGAGAAAGTGATGCTCCAAACGTGGCCTGCTTATGGTCCCCAGACTTCGTTTTACGGTTCCGTAGCCATTTTAGCAAAAACGTTAACCTTATGTTTTTGTCATGTCCGTCCGTCTGACCGTCTTTGATTGTATATGATTGTTATTTTACTCAGGAACTATTGGCACAAATTAACAATAAGCACAAGTAACAATAAGTAGTCATAAAATAAATATGTGGTAGATAAATAATAATTAATTGTAAAATTCCATTGTCATGAATGTGAATATGGTTATCTTCTGTCAACAGCTTGTTATGCAGTAACAACGGAAGGTTTTATATAAAACATTACATATTTACTTTTACAATAACAAACTGGTTATAAACTGGTATGTATTTTAAAAAAAAAAAACAATTTTTATGTATATAAGGATATGACCGCAACTTCGTCCATGCTTGGCTTGAAATTCTCGGGGGATTCCCGGGAAATAAAGTAGCGCATCATTTAAAGCAAGAATGTAAGGCATCGTTTTAGTGGAAACTGTGAGCTAAGCTGTGAAATAAGCTATTTTTTATACATCCGAACAACTTCAAACCGCTCCCGGGAAAATTCCCGTGGGATTCCCGGGATAAAAATAAATCATTTTATTACATTAAATTTGATATCGATCAGTAAAAAAATCACATTGGGATTCGATTTTTTTAAACTGGTCATTTTAAATAATTCCCAGAAAAATCCCCGCGGGATTCCCCTTGGGACCTAAAGTATGGCGCCATCTATTTGATGCTTATGTAACTTAGTTGCAAAACTCATATTTACCGACCTATCGGTTTATAAAAAATATCTGTAATAAAAAAATATTATAAATTAAAATGAAACCTATCCTATGTCCTAAGTTAGAACAAATCCAGCAAAATGAAAAAGAAATCATCAAAGTCGGTTGAGTAGTTTCGGAGTTCATCGCGGTCAGGGAATTTTTATATTAAAAGAAGATAGATTAATCGATATTTTTATCGTGGTAACGGAAGATTTCTAACAACACTTCCCGTGGCAAATCATGCTAAAAGTTTAATGGCAATAACCTATAATATGAGTAGGTTATTTATATATGTATACCGTATGTGTACCTACGTACACCTCCCATACACGTGTAATATGCGTAGGAAAATATGCGAGATTAGGAGAGATTTGCTTCGTGGAAAGTGAGAATTTGTTTTATTACTGTGATGTAATGTATATACGTCATACGTCACGAAATTATTGGAACATTTTTTTTTAACTAGCAACGACCATAGTGTGGAACTCGCCGCCCAGGTGGACTGCCGGGCTAGCCACTAAAACTCCTCGGTGTTCTTTCTGTCGCCATATGTCTAATGCCTCTCCTATCTTAATCAGGGATTGAGAGGGGCGTGCGAAATTATTGGAACAAATTTGACTTAAACCAACATTAAACGGTTCATTTCTATCTTTCAATATGGATGAAATAATCATAGTGATTCATAGAAATACTAACTTGAATTAATAAATGTCACTGGCTCTACCTCTGATAGAGTCATGCTGAAATCAGTATTGTGATTACAGATCTTAGGGCCGGCTCGATCGGTGTGACACCACGCTCTTACACAATATCGGCGTGAAACGGTTAGCCTTGAGCTAATCCTGTTTCGTGCGATAAGTAAGAGTTCCGGTGGTCCACTACTCCTTCTCCGTCCAGTCTTTCCTATTCCAATACCATCTCTTCTATCACATTTCTTCCTTTTGATCCACCTATCCCATTCTAAAGGCTGGCCACGCATTGACTACGCCATTTATGGAGATATGTTGCAGTATCATCATATAATACGTGAAGCAAAAACTTTGTACCCTTTTTACGAAAATTGCGCGGACGGAGGAGTATGTAATTTCGCACACTTATAGTTTATATAGAGAAGAAGTGCAGAATGCTAATATTTTTTAAAAATTATGCATAATAAATACATTAAATCAACAAAAAAAAAATTACACACACTACAATGTATTTGACACACACACACGCATATATACTCTTTTGATTATTGTTAAAGTCAAATTAACAGTGTAGCCTTGGCGAAATCTATGATTATAGAAGTATCAGTGTTTGACAACAGAACCTTAATAATGTTCAAACTTATTATGGTCGAATTTCGACCACTGGGTAACCACTAGTAAATTGTTAGTACGTCTTGTCATTATTATAACGATATTAATATAATATTTTCTTTCCTTTTATGTCTTTGTCTTATGAAGTATGCACTGTTTGCAACAACTTCATTAATTCTTCGAAAATTTATTGTATATAATAATAATAATAATAACTTACTTCTGTATAAAATTTATTGATAAAGAAAAGATCTCGAGATAGATAAATAAGAAGTAAAACAATTTTTAGCTAGACGTGTTGCTGGGGAGTTCTTACGCCTTCTTCTCCTTAACAGCAACGAGCAATGACACGTTGCGAAGCGGTGTACAAAGAATAGGAAGTAAAAAAATATGTATGACCTTCAAACCAAGTCGTGATAGCGTAATGGCTAACGCACGCGTCCCGAACTTAAAGGGCACGGGTTTGATCCTGGCCGGAACGCTTGCCCCACTTAGTCAGTTTTGTGATCTAATGTGCATATTGTTACAATTACCACGTACTAACAACGGGGAAGGAAAACATTGTGATGCAACCTGCACATCGAGATAACCGATCTGTCAACAAACCTGCCAAGCCGCCTTGGACAAGCGTGGCGGGTATACTGTCTGTACCCCCCTATAATGGGAGGCCCGAGCCCAGCAGTGGGACATTTATGGGCTGATATTATTATTATTATATGTATGACCTTCAAAAAATGTTCTCCAGTGGAACTTATTTTAAATAATACTTTTGATTTTGTATTTGATGCCCCTATCCCATCATAAACGCTGGCAACGTGTTGGCTACGCCATTGGTGCTGCAAACGTCTATAGGCGACGACAAGCACTTACCATGAGCTGGGCAGTCTGCCTGATTACCAACTTCGCAATAAAAAATAAGACCGTCTTGTCCTTTTAGTTCTGTGCCTTTCGTATTGAATTAGCTCAATTTGGTTGATCCATCTGGTATCAGCATTAGTACTGATACTCGTATTCAAGAACAATATTCAAGTTCAAATTGACGAGAGATGATATAATAATAATATCTCCAATTTAACAATATTTTAACATGCACAAGGCACAAGAAGGTCGCGCAACATTTTGCGATTTCTAAATTCGTAAAAACTGGACTTTGCATCTGGGATGAGAAATTCTAAAAAACTATAGGTGTTTGAACTTGAAACCAGTTTCAATGAAAATAACTTACGTCGAGTATTTGTTAAAGTTAAAATATGCATTATATTAGGATTCACAAGCCAAGCTGCACCCCTCCAAGTATGCCGCAGTGCCCCGCTTAGGCAAAACAGCTTTGTGAACTCGTCGTGATTACTGGACTAGGGCGTTCCAAGACCTCCGGCCGTCGAGAACCGAACTCATACGCCCTAACCAAAGGAGGGGCGTGACGCCGGGGCTTGATTCCTCCCGGCAGTGAATGCAGTCTTAGGGGCCGGGGCCCGCCTAGGTTATGGAGTTGGTCAACTTCTACTTTCCCGTGTCCCTGGCATAAGGTGAAAGAACATCAGGAGTTTTAGTAGGTATCTTTAACACGAGTGGGTATGGCATTTCTTCTACGATACTATTATCACTTTGATGCAGCGAATCCCAGATGCCCCACTACGTTTCCCCGCAATGGGTAATCCTCAATCGGATACCCCTGGTCAAAAATAAAAAGGGTTCCTTACGCCACTACGGACGCCTTTTACTATGGGTGGACTTGTTTATCATCTCTTTTTAACTGACTTCGAAAAGGAGGAGGGTCTGAATTCGACTGTAAGTATGTTTTAATTTTTACGTTACGCGATTTTACCGTCAATTGTGGACGAATTTTCAAATTTTGTTTTATTTGAAAGAGTATACTTTTGAGTAATAATTATGTATTTATGAGAAATCTAAACTTATAGTCAAAACGTGGCCTTTCGAGTTGTCACAAGAACTCCGTTGATTGGCGTCAGTCATATACCAATAATGTGTCTGAGCTATTCCGAAGACTTAATATATCGAATCGAACTAGACTGTATGGACCATATTCCTAGACCTGCCATTTTGGCGAATAAAACAAAAATAACGAGCTAAAAAGTACAACTAGTCATGTTGAGTTTAGGAACTTTTCGGAATTATGTTTTTTGAGTACACTACGTATGTAAATTCTCAGATTATTGATCGTTTCACACATTATCCTTGCAGATTTATTTGTTTATACTAGTGGTCGCCCAGTGGTCGAAATTCGACCATAGTTAATTTAAATTATAAGTTTGAACATTATTAAGGTTCTGTTGTCAGACTTAAAATACTTCTATAATCACAGATTTCGCCAAGGCTACTCTGTTAATTTGACTTTAACAATAAACAAAAAAGTACATATGCGTGTGTGTGTCAAATACATTGTAGTGTGTAATTTTTTAATTTTTTATTGATTTAATATAAATTTTATGCATAATTTTAAAAAATATTAGCATTCTGCACTCCTTCTGTATATAAACAATAACTGTGCAAAAAATTTTCATACTCCTCCGTCCGCGCAGTTTTCGTAAAAAGGGGTACAAGATTTTTGCTTCACGTATTATTATTAATATAATTATGGGCTTTTACCTATAAGGGGAATAACTATATGTGTTTATACTTGCGGGTTTTTACCTATAAGGGGAATAACTATAGAATGGAAGTACAATAGGCACTTCCTTTTAGTCTCATGAATATTGGATTTGTTTGCAAATAATTCGGAATTTTAATTATTATTATTTCGAAGCCTTATTTCTATAATTGTTATATTGACTGATACGTCTTTTTAGCGTTGGCTAGAGCATAACATGCTGGGTTTATATCGTGGAAATCAAATGATATCCTTCGAAATAATGTATAAATATGGTTGGTTATATCTTTCATGTTTTTGGTTTGTATTCTGAATAAAGCCGTGGGAGGTTTGTGGCTAAGGAACCTGCGTTTTATTCTAATTATGTGGGTTCGAATTTTGGTATGTACGTACATAAACATTGCTAACTGTCCACGTAGTTGCTACTGTTATAATAATTATGTAGGTACTTAATATAATAATTATGAGCTCATAAACGTCCCAATGCTGGATTCCGGCCTGCCTATTGTTAGAGGGAAAAGACAATTCACGCGCAACGCTTGTTAAAAGTGGACTGGTGTGTTTCACACATCGATTACTCGATGATAGAATTTATCGCGACGTTTTCCTACACTGTCAACACTTGGTAATAGTAACAATATGCAACTAGATCAGAAAAACTGAGTTGCGCATGCTTCGTGGCTAGGATTTGAAATCACGTCTTTTAAAACGCCCGTTTGAGACGCAAATCCATTAACCACTAAGCTACTATGTTCAAACTTCTCGAACAGGACAGGTTCATTTTAGAATAAATGAAAGCAAAACAAAACCTATTGTTGAATTATCTTTTGTTGGTATTACAATATTTAAGTCTTCATGCTTTAACACGAAACAATAAAATTTTACGCTGTAAGTTATGATACAGTGAACAATGCGGTCAAGGCTTGTTGATAGTATCTATTTTGGTGAATTGTAATTGTATGCTTTTTATTTCTCTTTCCTTTTTCTTGTTTTCATAATATTCAGTACTCCAAAGATGTTATACACCTATTTATAACGTAGTTTATCTTTAGCATTTCGTTATAATGTACGTAACAAAACCTATTATGAAATAAAATGCAATTAAATAATTAGGGATTTGACATCGGCTCAATCTTTTTTTTAGTCGACAGACAAACACACACATAGTATATCCCCAATACAAGCAAGTTATGCTCGTGTTAATGTTATATACAATGGACGCTTCTAGAGCCGATCTCAGACGCCATAGCAAATAACAGAAAGTTCGTGTACGAAATTTACCATGTTAGGAATCAATCCCGGAGCCTCTGCGTTCCAGTTCCAGCCGGCCTGCAAAAGCTTAGCCCACTCAATCACAGAGGCCATCGTTATATAATTAATATATAATATCAGCCCATAAATGTCCCACTACTGGGCTCGGGCCTCGCATTGTAGGGGGACCGGACAGTATACTAGCCACGCTTATCCAAGGCGGCTTAGCAGGTTTGACACATCAGTAATCTCGATGTGCAGGTTGCATCACGATGTTTTCCTTCACCGTTTTTAGCACGTGGTAATTGTAATAATATGCACATTAGATCAGAAAACTGACTAAGTGGTGCATGCATTTCGGTCAGTATCGAACCCGCGCCCTTTGAGTTTGGGACGCGTGCGCTAGCCATTACGCTACCACGACGTTATATAATTTACATGATATAATATTGCCCTGACAAACCTCGTCAAAATTTACCGATTGCTGTCAGTCAACCACACAGATCTCTGTTGCCATCTACCAAGCGAGCAGCATTTAGTCGCTACATAAGTATATTATATGTGTATCTATATTGAAGACGTGATATTCTATAACTTACCTAACACTTCAAATCCTTGATATATCGATGTAATCTGCGATTGAATTAAATAGGTCCGTTGTTACTTTATCTTGTAAATAAAGATTTTGATACCCCTGTCAATCTGTCTCATAATGATTGTTGAATGATGTTTAAATTATGATAAATCGTGTGATAAGTTGTAAATAAATGATAGTTATTATCAATGTTTTATTAGTTACCCGTTATCAATTTAAAATGAGATAACAGCAGGTTTTATAAAAAAGATATCTCACATTAACATATTTAGGTCATTGAATTTTTATGAAAAATAAAAATTTCATGAGAGTAATAAACTTATTACTCTCATGAAATATTTTCTAGGATACGGACACCGAGTCAAGTGGTTCTAGATGAATAGATGTCGGCACAGGTTTGTTCTACGTTTCATTATATAAATCAAATTAATTATACATCGGAACTGGTGATTAATTCAAATTGTGTCAACCGACATAGTTCTCTAATGCGTCGCTGCTCCATCTGGGATAATGTTTGTGTTAATGACCGTTTCAAGCAGACGTAGCGATGTTGATGGGTCATTTGTTAACGATGTTAAACGTTGATAGATAACATAGGTATATATACTAATGTAGCTAATCATTAACGGCGTTATTGTTAACGCTATAAACAAGACGTATTTGGACACAATCACTAACACTAAAATTATCCGGGCAAGAACATGACGAGAAACTATTTGTAATCTCGCTACTGCCTTGGATAGACGTCGAATTCTGTCCGTCTCAAAAAGTTTCTTGAATTAGCTCTACCTAATTACTTAGGTCCAAAATACTAAAGTTATATTTAATTATTTCTTGCATTGTATTGTCCATTATTGTATGTGCCGTATTGGTATTTTGCACGATTTATAAGCTATGAATACAAATATTCGTAATATCGTAAACAATGTCTTGAACATAGGTAGTTGCAAATAAAACCAATAATTACAATCCAAGAAATAATAAATAGAAGTACAGATAAATTAGCTTCGAGAAATTTTCGCGGTTGTAGTAGTGTACGGTCAGCACATAAATAAATAAACTAAGACTTTTTATAAATCTTTATATCTTTATAGGCAGTTACTTAATATGAAACTAACAATATTAAACGACATTAAAATAACAAATATTAATATCAAACTTTTTTAATACTAAATTTCTTAAACTCCCAGACATTTCGTACTCATCCTCATCCTTACTTTCATCCGATGAATCATTTGTGTTAATTTTAATTTGTTCTGATATTATATCTAAAGCCTCATCCCCACGGCCGTAGCTATGGGGGGCAATGCCCTACCTTAAAAATACCAAAAACTAAGATAAATTATTATTATTAAATTGTTTGTTCATAGTTTGAGATAAAAAAAATTGTAGCGATGGGTATCTAAACTTTTCCGAACATACCACAGTTTGTGATATTCATTTCATATTATAATAATTCTTTGTTCTGTGTATAGATGGCATTTGAAGCGCCATCACATAAAGCGATGGGTCTATTTAATTATAATATTTGTGATGCAGAGGGGATTCCCCGTATCATAGATTGCAATATGGGCTATATTGCAATCTATGGTACGGGGAATCCCTTTTAAACTAAAATAAACCTAAACTAGAGATTGATTATGATTGTTTGTAGTTTGGTTAAGCGAAGTGTACATACAGTAAAGAATATTTTAGTCAAAAATCGATACAATTTTCTTTTTACTTCCACCTTACCTGTAACCAATTCTTCCCTACCTCAAATTCGACTCTAGCTACAGCCCTGCTCATCCCTGCCCAGAAATTTCTTTTCCTCTTAATTAGCATGTAAACAAACATTTCTATTCCTCTACAGTTATGTTATTAATTTTTTCCTTCGGGTGTCATAATACTGCTCAGATTGCTATTGCAATCATTTTCGAAGTATTTGTACAAATTATAGTTAGTTAGTTTGGGAAGTCAACGACCACGTTTCAACATCGGAACCATTTTTAAATAACAACTTTAATATAAAATAACAACAATTATCAACAAATAATAACACTAAACCACAAATAAAATCAATTAATTAATTAATTATCAAACTAAAACCAAATAGTCAGACCTCAGAACAATTTGCAATGTAAATAATAATTATTTATTTGACTTTCACCATGGACTTTTCTTTATAAATATATGTTCTTCTTTAAAATGTAACGAACCTCTTTTGATGATTGTACAAGGAAATTTAAATTTCAAGTTTAGAATTCCTGTAAATATACAAATACTACTACAAACACAAAAACGCCTTGACGCTAATTTTTCTGTAGGTACTTATTGTATTTCCATTTAACGGTTATTCCCCTTAGATTAATAGGCAAAATACCTACCCAATAAAAGGCTCACAAATATTAATAAAATATGCAAAAAATCTTAATTATAATCGGAAAACTTCCAGGTGTATAAAACAGTTCTAAAAACTCCTAAATCTCACATGTCTGAACATTTTTCTCTTACTTTCATTTTATCATTTAATTTTGAAACAATTCTTTTATTTATAACCAGATAAAAATTCAATCTCAACAAAATGTTTAACAATTTTATATTTGAACAGCCTATCCGTACTAAATAAATTCTATAATTGCGTCTCTAAAATTACAGCAAATAGATACTTGTGACAGCTAGCGTACAAGATGAAACTAACCACCAAGGCAACAAAGCAACTATCAATGTTTAAATACAGTGTAATCAGGTATGATGTAGACGTAGGGAGAAGTAAGACAATCTTCATTTTAATAAAAATATCCTTCAAAAATAATTAAATTAGAGGGCTGTTATTACAGTGTAAACAACTCGACACACTTCACTCATTGCCGGTTCTTATATCTTAATATTCATTCACTTGCCTCACCATCGGTTGAATTTTGACACTATTTTTATGGAGCTTATGTCAAATTTTAACCATAGTAAGGCAAATTAACAAAGCGGTGCTCACTAGGGCTACGTTCCACACAAGAGACTTACAACGACCACTATCACGATCGTGATTTTTCCCGTTCCACTTGCTTGCGGGCGTTACAATCGTAAACTTTAGTGGAACGGATTATGGAGCGTTGATGTAATTAACTACGAAATACAAGTGAAATACACAAATTTAGTAATTAGTTGATTTGAAAATCGCGCCTTTTTCAATGTCAATCGATAGAGAGAATTAATGTTCTGTGGTCAACGGTGTTGAGAAGAGCTGGGTTGTTGTGAGCGCTGTGATCAAAAATAATGACGTCCTTAGTGACGTTTTCGCCACGACCATAACGACCGTGGTCGCCATGTAGAACGGCAGATGGAGCATTATGGGCGTTGTGAGATACTAAAGGAACGCGCCGTAGATAATATTTAGTTCAAGAACCAACCCGAGTGTCGCTATTGTAGGCAGAGTGTGTAGTTGATATATTTATTATTGTTGTTATTATTGTTGATATATTTATAGTAGTGTTGTTGGATTTCTTATAAGTGTACGCGTAACGCGTTTTTAACAATAAATAGTATAGAATTATTTGTTGTTAAAAACGCGCTATTTAAAATTTACACTTTAAGTACAGTACCAACACCAATAGAATGCTTTTTGATATAAATTTCTTAACACAGAAATCCTTCTTGCTACCCTTCACAGCGCAATAATCTGTCACTGATCGGCCATTGACTGCGACTACACTAGTACGACTGGCAAAAATCTACATACTAAAAATAAAACCAAATTCTGTACAAAAATGTTTATTTCAACTTAAATAATACAGTCTTAAGGTAAACCCTTAAATATAATCCCTAAACTCCCCAACCCGACAAGCACACGGACGGGAAAAAAGCCAGTACACATACAAAAGACGGCCGACATCGTATTTCTATACCTCCCCATTCATTCTTTTACTTCACCATTGGATAAAAAACTGACACTGGATGTTATATCAAATTTTAACCAGTAGTTGGGCAAATGATGGATAGAAAGATATAGGAACCGGCTGTGTCCGAACGGGTCGCGTCATGCTCAAAGTCCAAAATGCTCATACGGCTAGCCCACGTGGTATGCGCCAAGGGGTTCCGCCGCGATTCATATATCCATCCGACACGTACACAATGTACTGGTTCCGTGAGAACCGAGCTATGACCAGCGAACCCAAAAAACCGGCCGCTTCGTGTGACAGTTCAGAAATCCACATCTCTTGCGGCTTGTTAACAACCCCAAAATAAGAAAAAAAACAACAGCAAAAAAATAACCTAACATGTGTCATTAATTTTTTTAAAGTTTTCTTTAACTTTTTGAATTAATTACTATTTACAATAAATATTATTATTTTTAACATTAATTTTTATGAGAAATTGTGCTAAGTTTTGATTTTTTAATAATAAAAAATTATAATTTTTCCATGCTCCTTTTTTTTAGGATTCTGTTTACTTTTTTATGTATTTATAATACTACTTTTTTAAGATACCACAATATTATACTTTCTCAGCAATACAATTACTGTTTATGAGAAATAATACAACATTGGAAATTTGTAAATTTGATAAAAAAAATCTTGTACAATTATAAACAGAAACTATTTGTCATTTACATTTTCATCGTTTTATTTAAGAAATCAATGTACGAGATTTTTTCTAAAAGAAAATCAATTTCTCTGTGTCAACTTCCGAGACTCCTTGAAAGTGGTGATTGCTAGCCTAATACTTTTCAAAAATATATGTTCAACACATTTAAACATATTTAGTTACAGGCTATGATATATACACAAGTCTTTAGAAATTTTTAAGGCTATTTTATAATCAACTTCAGTAATATTTATTGCTTACTGTTCCAAAAGCTTAATATGTGTACATTTCTTTACCACAACTTCACTTTTTTGAGTTTGAATTTTAGTGAATACATATAGGTTAAAAAAGTATACCATTATGGGCAGCCCAAATGATGCAGACCCCCAGTCACTTTATTAGAAATATTAAGAAATCTTAATCTTCTTTATTTTATAGACATATTTTTGTCATTCTGTGACTAAAAAACAAAAATTATGATTTCTTAATGTTTTGAATAAATGGGAAAATGGAATAGGGTGTCGATCATCGAGGGTGCCAACAGTGGTATAATTTGTCCTATATAAATAACAATAATAATAGCTCAATCTTTTATAGTTACTACACATTTCATCATTGGAAAGAAATTTTAAACAATATTTATTGGTACGCCAAACTTTAAAACAATTCCAGATTAGTTACAAAAGTCTACGTAAGCCCAGCCTAATAACTATAAACTTTGTTTGCGTAAGCTTCCAAGAGTAAACACAAATACGATTATCAATAATACCTTGAGACATTCTTTTACAGCTGAGTCCGGTATTGACAAATCATAGTCCATGCTTAGCCTTAGAGGCGTACACAAGCAAAACTTATAGTTTAAGGTTGAGCTATAACTAATTTTATGTGAAAATAAGTCTATTGTACAGCACTGCCATGTATTGTTAAGAGCGGCCAAGTTTGGCGTGAACTATGGTATAATCACCATAGAAGATGGGCACTAGGAATAAAAGTCACTAAGTAAAAAATTCAACTCTGATAGCGCTACTAAAACCTACATTGTTAGAGGGCGCCACAACACGGCGACCGAGAATTTGCAACAATGTTCATATAAAGACGGGAGCTTTAAAATATCTTGTTATCATCATACGTTCACAATATCATATTATTAAAAATAATTTTAAACCATAATTAATACGTCATCTAATTCCATAAAAATATGACGTCACAATTTGCTACACTCATACAAAATCTAGATGGCTTTGATGTCTAGTAAGATGACAAAAAGTATATCAGTTGATTTCTTTCGTGTGTTTTAATATAGAAAATACCGTGAAATTTTCAACTAACATTTCACCATTTATAAATCATATTTTGGACCAACACATTCAAAAATCAATCGCAGTACAAAAATATCAATATCTTTAATTGAATTCAAGTTGAAGACTGATTTGTTTTTTTTAAATAGTTAAGCAATTAATATAATTTAATACCATAATGTTTATTGAAAGTCATGTAGTGTTTTGCTATATCAAAACACAAGAAAAGAATTACTTGTCTTTGACTTTGTAATGACTTTCTCCATAAACATGGGATTTGGGGGCATTTTGAGAATTAAATTTTTTACTGTGCAATTACCATTCTTAGTGTCTTCGTGCATGTTAATAGTAATATAGTTAATGAATAAACACATTTTCATATAACAATATGTAAGACAGTTTTCAACAAAAATGTTCTTCATAGAATATCTTCATCTTCTTGAAGATAAAACAGATCTCAAATGTAATAAAAACACTTATAGAATTTCTATCATCTTTACACTACACTGTATATTTCCAATTGTTGATCACACCAGTCTTCGCCAATCCACAATATAATGTGATGAAAATAACTTTAGGTCATATGGATATTATAATTATTTGAAAAAGCTTGCATTTCCATTTTTTATACATTTCATACATGAATTCATCATACCCATGGTTTTTAATTTAGTAAAAATTCAAATTTAAAGCGCTTTGAAACACATTTTAGGTATGACTGATACCAGATGATGATGACCAGTCTTTATAGGTGACAGCGATTTGAAATTCATTCATATTTACATGAATTTGTTTTTGATTTTTTATTGTACATGGTCACAACCACGCTTGTAAAATAAACTTTGGAAGCCACGACATATTACCATTCATTGGTTTATTTTCTGTCAACAAAGTATTATTTGTCTATAGAGTATGCTTCAACACTGTATAACTCCTGTACTATTAGTTTTCTGATTGTAAATTAAATTTTCAATTAATATTTTTTTATTGTAATTAAATAAAGTATGATTTTTATTAGTGTAATGATCTGTATTATATGATTTTCAACAACAGATATTCCAGCAGAATGTGGTGCTTATGATATTATTCTTGAAAAAATCTTTGCCTTCAGTAGAATATGTCCTCAGACATACAATCTTAATATAAAGATTAATATTTAGAAAAGTGT
Organism: Dendrolimus houi; assembly: GCA_039645545.1. NCBI lineage: Eukaryota > Metazoa > Arthropoda > Insecta > Lepidoptera > Lasiocampidae > Dendrolimus > Dendrolimus houi. The sequence continues at coordinate 17,175,234 of CM077132.1, forward strand.
CATTTGGATATGATTCCATACATTTCGTCCAGTCTGGATTGTCTGGGAGAGGTGGCTCAACAGGGACACGAAAGCCCATTAGTCAGTCCTGCCTTCATATATATTTTTAATAATTTCTTGTTAATAACTTCATTATTACCAACCAATAATATCTTTTTTTCTATGCATATGGTGAACAATAGCATTTTCTGTGTACTATTTTTCAATATTTTGCTTAGGATTTTCACGTCACTTCTTCATAAAACAGTGCCACGAAAAGTCTTTTTTTGCAAAGACAAAGCAGCCTACATAGAGTCGGAAGTGGATTAAAAATTTAATTAATGTATGGTTTTCAGAACATTTCTTCAACAGAACTTTACTTGAATAAAATCTTTAAATTTATATCTTGAGTAAATCACGATACTTCAGTGTAGTACAATATGATCCAGCATTAGTTTTCCAGTTTCATTCATAACCATCATTATTAAAAAGGAAAAATTAAAAAAAAAATATTATGATACTATCACTCATTGTTTTGAAAATTATATATAATGCTTCTTATCTAATATTTACATGAGGCACTTTTTATTAAATTTTCTTCATTTTATAAACGCCTCTGGTGGAATTTTATTTTCAGACTGTAACTGCTGAAATATGAACAATGCCCGTTGTAAATCCCATCCAGTTTCTTGAAGGCAACTGAAACAAATACAGAGTTTATAGAGAATCAGAACAAAAACCAAGTAAAGAAAAAGTGTAGCCTAAAGCTGGACATTCACTGATTCATTCTCTATCTTTCAATTTGGAGAAAGCAATGTTATAAAATTTTCGTTGTGTCCGTTTATTTCTGCACCTAATGCTAATATAAGATGGATGGAGTGCCTTTCAAACAAATTGAAACAATTTAGTTGAAAGGCGCATCATTCAAGAGTTGTTTAACAAAGTAATTAAATCACTAACTTGATACTCCAATGTTCATTCATGCGGGTCTGCGCGCTGAGCATGTTCAGTAGCACCTTCTGCGTCTCTTCGGCGGCGGCGGGAGCGGGGACTGCAGCGGGAGCGGGAGCTAAGGCGGGAGAGGGCGCGGGCGCAGGCGTCGGCTCCGTTGCACCAGACGAAAAGGCTTTATCTTCCTAAAAATACAAACTAATTTTAAAAATATGGCCATAAAACATGTACGTTTTCCAAGCACTAATTTCTATGCTACTACTACAATGACAGCCAAGGCTTGGAACCGGTTTACAACCAACAAATTTTTTGTAAGGGTCATAATCGGTTTTCGGTTAAAAACGTCAATGTGGGAATAAATAAAATACAGCACTTAGCACCGTTGAAACATAGTTTTATTAGAATCAGTTTTATTAAACTATGTCGTTTTATAGTATAAATTTTAAAAGGAGTGTTATGTAAACCTTCATTAACCGGTTTATTCTGGGAGAATTATTTTTTCTATATGACAACAGTTTCTAATAATAATATTTTTTTTTAATTATTAAGTATAATTAATAACATAAGTTAATTTTGCATGTCTTGTTATGGCCAGAATGCAAAGATAATGTAATAACTACAACATCTTTTGTACATTCATTACACAATAAAGATTCTATTCTGTGTTTATATGCCACTGAAAACTTGATGTGCCATATAGCTGAACTTTGAAGGCAAAAACCATTCAAAGCCTGTTTATTCAACAAAACCTATTTAATGAGTGTTCATTGATAAAACCCGTTTAATCGTGGTTAAAAGTGGAACAAAACCGAAATGAAAAGCTCCTATATGCTTAGGCTGTAACCGGTTCGACTCTTCCTTTTCCAAGGCCTAATGACAACAACCAATAAACGCAGATTATTTGTGCCATTCGTAAAATAACAAAAAGAGTTGGTTTTACATTAAAAAAAAATTGTTACAAGCAAGTTAGATGTTGTGATGATGTTATGTGATAATTTAATTAGTGTATCTCTACGAGTAGTTTACTTGTAGAGATAGACAATAACATGTTTGTGTGTCTGTCTCTGTGCGTGCGAGCGCGTGTGATTATGTCTATGTAGGTATTTCGAATATAATCGTCGTGAACATGTGTGAAATGTATGTATACTAAATATTATAAAGAGGAAAGATTTGTATTTTTGTATGTTTGTAAAGAATAGATTTCAACAATTCTTTCACCATTTAAATGATACATTATCCTTGATTAATATAGGCTATATAAAAATTAGGATAAACAAAATACTTGGCGCTAGAATCGGGTTCTATGTTTTGATGAAATTTTATGTGTGTTTGAGTGGGTCCCGCGGTGGTTTAGATTCACAATTAGACCCGGTAGGTGGCGCTGGAAACGGGTACTAGATTTTTATTTTTTCAGGGCAGGACGTCTGCCGAAACCGCTAGTCTTTAATCCTACTAATATTATAAACGCGAAAGTTTATAAGAGTGTATGGATGTATGATGTATGTTTGTTACTCTTTCACGCAAAAACTACTGAATGAATTTTGATGAAACTTTACAATAATATAGCTTACACATCAGAATAACAGATAGGCTATAATTTATAAAGAAATAGTTTGAATTATCCAAAATATCATCAACTCACTTGCTCCTTAGTGGTGTTTGTAATATAAAGCATATCATTGATAATACAGAAACCGCCTCCGCTGTTTGGCACGATAACGAACGTGCGGTGGAATGAACGCGTCGGGTTGTTCGACGAGTTCGTCTCTTTGAATAGTCCATTCATCGTTAGCACTATCATTGAGGGCTGGAAAAAAATAACACCGCCTAAGAAATTGTTCCCATATGAATACATCGCCTTAACAACCTTGAGTTGTGTTCCGGCATTAGTGGCCATGTTCCAGTCTCCCTATAGAGACCGGCAGCACATTGGTAGCACCTTTGGTACTAAAAATGTCCACAGGCGAAGTAACCGCTTTCCATCAGGTCTGCCGTCTGCGTGTCTGATGAACTCATGCAATATTTTTTGCCTAAACTCAGCGCTACATCTACCTGAAAAGGTCAATAACTATTACATTATCCTAGATGAAGTCCGACCATAATAATTTGCATTTTGTTATAATTCTCACGTAAAGAATAACCTGTGCATATAACTTGCCAGTTCATCTTGGACAAATGTATCAGGTTTATAGATTTATGTGTGACATTTGTTCACAGAAATTTATCCTTACAAGTAACATTATTAGTTGGTGCAATAATATTACTGTAGTCTCTGTGCGGAAATAAACCGTCATAGGATTTGAGGGCGCAGCTGTGCTTAATTACCGTATTGGAGTTAAAAATCTTGATATTAAAGTCTTAAACTTTTATATTTTGAGACTGTGTTAAAATACAACTTTTTATCAACAAGTACATTGTTATCCGTGCAGGAATAGAGAAAGAATACTATTTACTGGGGCCGGGCGGCCTGTAGTTAGAGGCGACCAAACAACCCACAGTCGTCAGGTAGTAGGGTATTTGCCCGACTGGATGGCTACCACCCCTGGTCTAGAGTATGCCGCCATAACAACCTTGAGTTGTGTTCCGGCATTAGTGACCAGGTCCCAGTCACCGTTAAGAGAGCAGCAGCGCATTTGTAGCACCTTTGGTGTTGCAAATGTCCATAGGTGATGGTAACCGCTTTCCATCAAGTGTGCCGTTTGCCTGTCTGCTGAACTCCTGCAATAAAAGAAAATAAAAAAAACAAGTCATAGTATTGAAATCATAATTTTGTATCTAATTTAGGCCACGATGGTTCTCTTTCCGCTCTATCTATCTGATTTATTTTTATCAAAATCAGCAGATTCAATTTCAAGACTAGGGTAATTGAATTTTAAAACATCTAATGATGCCACTTTGATTTTCATCAAAATCGGCCTCAAGACCGCTAAGTATTTTCTGCTATTTCTTAGTTTCGGATTTAGCAAGAGGCTAACTTGAAAATTGCTCACTGGTTTAATACACATTGGTTTAATTATTGCATTATTCAATCCTCGATTCCTTACAACTGTAATAAAATAAACATTTACCGTAAACACTAATAAATCAACAGCGAATCCCATCAAATCGTGCGCAGTCTTGGGCAAATCTGACAGGAAAGAGACGACTTGAAGGCGTCCGTTTCGCAAATAACGCCTCCTCGACTCCCTTTCAGTTATACGGAGTATGTTGCGACTGTTTGTTATGTATGAATTCAGTCTGAAAATAGAGTACATAAAGTTTGGTAAAAATAGACACCCGAATTATTTGCAAAATTTTTACACGGCAATACTAATACAAATGTCAATGTCATATTACCAAAACAATGTCGTTATTGCTGTCTATTTTCTTCCATTGCAATAAAAATAAAACCTCGCTCGATCTACGATATCTTACCACGAGATTTCTCCCGCCCTGTCAGTCTAAGCTCTATGTTAAGTCTAAATGATAATATTTATGTCTATATCTATCTTCTATACATATAATAAAACTGTAGAGGTCGAATTTCTGTACAATGAAAAAAAAATGCTAAAAACCGAGTCAGGGGATGTAAGAAATAAAATAGAACTAATTTAGATTTTTTTTAATTTTATGTTTCTGTGTTTGACTGTCTGTTTGTACCGGCTAATCTCCGAAACGACTGGACCGATTTCAATGAAATTTTGTATGGTGGTAGCTTATATCCCTGGTCAACATGTAGGATACTTTTGATCCGGAAAAATTAAAAAGTTCCCGTGGGATAGTTAAAAAACCGCACCACGCGGACGAAGTCGCGGGCAACAGCTAGTCACATATAAATTTATAATGCTCAATAACATTCATTTATAGTGCAGATAGTCTAACATAATATATGTTTGTTTTGTCCACAGGATGACAGAAGGTCTTTACAATCGAATACCGATTAAAGCCTTTTTTCTTTAAATTTTCTTTCACCTGTCACTTTACTCTCTATGTGTCATTGGCAAAATCAATGCCTATGCGTTGGCGCCACTTGGAACAAAAATAGAATAGAATAGTTATTGCTGTCATTGTTGTCATCTTAACATTTGACATAAGCTACATACAAGTAATGTCAAAATTCTATGGATGGTCGACCATCCCACAATGATTGAATCTTCGAGCAGTGCATCCTCCCCGTCCTGACCTACGGGGCCGAACCATGGGCGATGGTAACCACTTTCCATCAGGTGGTTCGTCTGCCTGTCTGCTGAACTCGTGCAATAAAAATAAAAAAAACCTGACGGCAGTTTTGGTCCTCAAGTTCCAAGTTGCTCAATGGGCTATAGAACGAGTTATTTTGGATGTTTCTTTATGGATAGAATTAGAAATGAGATATCCTTAAGATAATCAAGGTAACCGACATAGCTCGCAAAATTAGCAAGTTGAAGTGGTAGTGGGACGGTCACATCTATCGCAGGATCGATGGCCGATGGAGCAGACCACTTCTGGGGCCCAATTCTGCTATATCAATATTTTGGCGTTACGAAGATATTTAAAGTACAATTCCATTGAGATAGTGTCAAAAATTCGTGTTCTACTAAATCCACAATATCTTGTCGATATCGTCGCTGCCGAACAATAATAGAAAAAAATTGGTATTATCATTAGCAGCAATGACGTTAGCCAAAATGAATACTGAAAAGCTATCAAGATTTTAAACATTTATTTCGCGAGTATTCGCTTATAAAAATTTATAAAGATGGAGTGAACAGTGAATGACCAGAATACCGAAATCAGGCAAAACTACTATTGAAACGTCAGTGTCCGGCGATTTTGACAAGATAGTAAATAGCAGAATTGGGCCCCTGGAGTGGAGAGCGCCTCTCGGCAAACGTAGTGTCAGACGCCCTCCAGCCCGATGGACCGATGACCTTGCGCAAGGTCGCCCGTAGGCGCTGGACGAGGAAGGTGGAGGACCGGAATGAGTGGCGCCGACTTGCGATGGTAAGGCAAGTGAATGATTAGTAGAATATAGGAACCGGCTATAAATCACTTACCTGTTGGATACGGCGTTTCTATTATCATTGGTCAGGTAATTGGCCGCCATAGACATTGTTGCGTGCTCATGATACGCTTCGAGCAATGGTTGTCTCGACTCAGAGTCGTATATGGCGTAATACTGAGTCAAGAACTCCCTGACCAGGTCCTGGCCCGCTTGATCGACTAGGAACGACTGCTGCCGAGGGGGTAAGGTCACATCTTCCACGACGTCAAAACCGATGGCTGGTGGCAGGTCGACGCCGTCCTGGTTAATTGTCAATTATGTATAGAGATGAGGGATAATTTTTGAATAATTTACAATACTATAAAATTCTAAACACGCCGTGTCTGACAGTACATTGAAGATATTTAAAAAAACAAGTGGAATAGACTATATAAACGACAGAGACAGAGACGAGGCAATTTGTTTTAGATTTCTTGTTTGTTTGTTCGGGATTCACGTAAAAACTACTGGGCCGATTTCGATGTGGTTTGCGCTGATCCACAGCTAATTCTTAGAATTAAAATACTACTTTTTATCCCGGGAAACCCGCGGAAATTTTTCTGGGAATGACTTGAAATGGCCAGATTAAAAAAAAAACGAAATCCAATGCAGTTTTTTCACTGATCGATAGCAAATTTTATATAACAAAATATATGATACTTTTTATCCCGGTAATCCCGCGGGATTTTGCCCGGGAGCGGATTGAAGTTGTTCGGTTGCATAAAAATTAGCTTATTTCGACACAGTTTTAACTAAAACTATACTATACCTCACATTCTTTTTTAAAAGCTACGGTACTTTGTCTCGGGAATCCCACGGGACTTTCAAGTCAAGCGTGGACGAAGTCGCGGGCTTATCCTAGTTTTTAAATAATATCAATCAAATACTATCGATGTGATAGAGCCATGTTGGAATCATGCTTAGGGCTCAGAGCACCAAGCTCGATCGGTGTGATACCACGCTCTCACAGAATATCGGCGTGAAACGATTAGCTTTGAGCTAATCATGTTTCGTACGATGAGAGAGTTCCGATGGCCCATTTCTTCTTCCTCCCCCGATCCCTTCTATTTCATTCCTGTCTGACCTCACTATCCTATCCCATACCTCCTATCCTATCCCCTCTATAATAAAGCCTTAAATCTCAGATGAGGTAATTTCTAATGTTTCCCGTAGATCAAGTATCACTACTCAGAGTGCCTCCTGGCAAAGGCCTCCTCCAGCTCATACTAGATCTGCCTGTTTAAGGCAGGACGTCGCCAGTAGGGTCCAGCAGCAAGTCTGATCTCGTCCACCCAGCACTTGCTCTGCCTTCCCCTACTCCTTTTACCAACCACATGGATGGATGGAATAGAGGGGTCTATTGCATCCCAAAGACTGGTAACGCGATGGCTCTGCCCTGGTGTTGCAAACTTCTATAAGCGGTAATCGCTTTCTATTTAGTTGGGTCGTTAGGTGCCAGCTTCGCAATAAAGAATAACACAAATTGTTATTAAGCAGTCATTTTTCAAATCAGTCTTATAGTAATTTCTTTTCAATTTCAGTTATTTAAGCTTGCTTATGACATAATATTTTCTTAACATTCCGCGACTAGTATGCATAATAAAATAAAATTTGGGCCACTTTTCAGTAGCCGTGATCACGGAAGACAAAGAAGTCAAGTGTCAATGATTATTGTTAGAGTTTTATTTAGCCTACCGCCAACTTGTTCATTTTAATTATTTAGTTTTAATTTTGTTTATGGTTATTCTTTACCATATGGGAGCCCAATCTAATTTAGCACCACTTCGCAAAATGTTGTGGCTTGAAGATAAAAAGCGGTGACCCACAAATTGGAATTAACTTATGCCAATTTGTTGGTCGCCAAGAGGTAATTCGTTTGGCACATTTCATTGGTCAGTTAAATTTTCAACTCAAACAATTTTTTTCTTAAAAACAATCAATATCCTATGGCTGTCGTTAATTTCTAACCAATATTTAACATATTTTTTTTTAAATAACACTACAAGCTAAAACTTTTTTCATGTTTCCGCCAAAAACTCGTTTATGTTTGTTTCTTTTTCGTGAATTTACTGAACAGATTAAATTGTATACAAGTGTTTCCATAGAACATACAACTCCAGGAAAATAGTAGTAATCCAGCAGGATCCAAAAACTTAGTTTTTACTTTTGTATAAGCATAATTTTTGGATCCTGCTGGATTACTATTCCTATTGTTTAATGTTATGGGTAAATTGCAGGTATAGTGGAGTATAACAATAAGATTAACTATGATATGACTTACCAAACGAACCAACTTCGGGAACTTTTTCCGCACATCGCTGGAGACAACAAACAACATGGCAACACATGTCAAAAGTAAATCACCTCTGAAACTCACATACAAACGTCAGTTTCAGTTTAAAATATAACTCTGGGCCTATAACCTGAACACGCAAATGACACTAAAATGGGTTCGATTGAATGGTGGATTTCGTCATAGATTGTGCCATTTTTATTCAAGTTATATACCCAGTATAACAATTGCACTAACACCTTTCTTGCCAAAACATGAGATTTCTCAGGTCAATATACTTTTGACTCACTTCGTACAAAACTTTATGAGTCATCACGCGACATCGCGCGCGACAATACAAAAGTGGAAGGCAGAAACCTCGCGCAATTGACATTGAACGTGTTGTGATGATATATATATATAGCTCAGAAGTAAAATCCATTTAGTTGCATTAAACATTTGCACTCATATAACCAAAGCATCACATCATGGTAAACTGTAGTTCGCAGCTTGCAATATAATTATCTAGTTCTAAACATCCAAAAATAATCTTTTAAAATTAATTTGTTCTATAAAGTACAGAAATGATTTTTAATATTACTATTGTTGCATTTATAATTATGTACCTTTAAAAAAAAAAACATTTTACTGGTCTCAGTCCTCTTTTCATTTAGTGAAAGACAAGTGTAATTCACATTAATTGTGGTACTCGAACAATTAATTGTCCAACCAAAATTAATAATATTTTTTTTAAATTAATTTCTTACAAAAGAAATGAAAACACTCGACGTCGCGCAGAGTATTTAATATATAAGGAGACCCATGAACTCCATGCTTTACATATATACAAAAATGATGCGATGGTAAATAATTATATGACTTGGTTATAGTACATTAAGCGAATATTTTGCCGTAATTGGTCGCCTAACATCCTATACCATATTGCTCATGTGAATAAAGACTCAAAATAGTCAATTCTCCTAAAAACGAACTAGAATGGATTTTACTTTTGCATTTAATAATGTTTATAATTATTCAACCACAATACAATATCCATTAAAATAAAATTATCATCAGTGACAAAATTTCAATTTATTAAGAATGTATTATAATGTCTTTAGAAAAAATAATAAGGTTAATTTTATTGGACTTCGTTTTACAAAAGGCTCGACTTTTAAGTGATTTCTTCAATTTCTGGCTTTTCACCCTAAAACTGTGAACCAATTATTTCAAACATACTTTTTTATACCAAATTTTTGATTACTTTGAACTAATTACTTGAAGAATCATTCTTAGTAATATTCTTTCATGATATTATCAATATTATTTACAATTGTACCTTAAGCTGTCACATTCTGAATTTTGTTCATTATATTTTAAGCAGTTACTGAGAGTGAGGGTATAAAAGTAAACATTAAAGGTTCAACTCTCATAGCTGTTTCATAAAAGAAATGTTTCTGATAACTGAACATTTTAAACTTCTTTCTCATACTTCAACCTTCTGTCTGTCTCCAAATTTAAACCCGCAATAGAACCTTTGCAGCGGGTTCTGAAATCAGCCAAAATAATTAAAAGTATGGATCAACACCAGTAACCCATCGTAATAAATATTACCTGACATATATTTCGTGATCATTAAACCTGTTCACCAATGGATTGCCTTTGAGGTACAACTCGACCAATGGAAGAGATTTAAATGGATCCAGAGAGCCAATGAATGGAATCTGAAAAAAAATCGGATCTTACTGATATCTTAATTCGCAACCCAGCCAATGCCTACATATTGCTACAGGAAATGTAAAACTGATAACTTCAAAAGATTCTTAAATGAAACTATTAATGAAAAAGTATAAAATTTCTTCTTAGGAAGATTCTTATCAAAGAATTTATGATATTGTCTACTCAGTATTAAAATATCACTTTTTAAGCATTTCCTATTTACTAAATAACATCAGCTGATTTGCAAATTAATCTATAATAGCCCAGCCATGCTTGACCAATGTCTGAGTTTTAGAAACCGGTAATTTTCATGTGTAGGTTTTCTCATAATGTTTCCTTTACTTGATGCAACTGCTGCTATTGTAATGACTTTAAAATTCAAATTCAAAAGTTTTTATTCAAAATAAGTTCCACTGGAGAACTTTTTGAAGGTCATACATATAAGTTAAAATTTAAATTTACTTCCTATTCTATGTAACCGCTTCGTAACGTGTTATTGCTGTTAAAGAGAAGAAGATGGAAGAAACTCCCCAGCAACACCTCTAGCTAAAAATTGTTGTGTTCTAATCCACTCTTAGAAAAATAGCTGTACATTAGGCTAATTATTATACAGCATTTAGCATAGCCTTCCGTCAATAATTTAAAATCAGGTTTGTAGCCAGCTTGTTGTGGGTTATGAAATAAAGTGAAATCTAAATCTTACAATGCTGAAATTTTATAAATAAAAAGTAAGAGCATATCTAGTGGAAATTGTTCACGTTTTGGGATAAAATATATAAATTCTTATTTTATATAAATTTTGTGTTGTTAAACTGTGAACTTTGAATCCATATCTTATAGTTAACACTTTTTGAAGTGAAACTTCTATATAGACGGGGGTCTTAGGATTTTTCTGTCACGAAAACGCGTTACGGCCGCGTGGAGAAACGGCATAAATTTAGACTAGACGTGGTGAGTAGCAGCATAAATTTAGAGTAGACTGTGAATGCGTTTTTTGGTTCCGAATCGAATTCAGTTTTTTTTTTGATAAATTAAAATATGTTTAAATAAAAAATGCATTCACTAAAATGTGTCTAACGTAACCAACTCATAATTTGCAGTAAACCTGCGAAAAATCGAAATGTGTGGCAAAACGAATCGCAAGAAAATTTTAACTTGAAGTTTTACGGGCAGGTTTTCAAATTGGACAAGTACATTAACAATCTGCCCGTAAAACTTCAAGTAAAAATTTTGTTGCGATTCGTTTTGCCACTTATCCATTGCCATTTGTTTCTCCACTTGTCCATTGAAGTTTCACTTCTACTATGTGTCCCAGCACACATTTTTTCCAAAATATCGAAAACAATACTGACAAAGGCAGATATATAAAGAAATAAGCAAATATACAAAATCACTTTCATATTTTGTATAATATTTTGGTAATCCATATTTATATATGGATTATCAAAATATTTGAATATTAAATATTTGACATCTCACCCTATTGTCACCCATATATAAAATTTTCAAGTTCTTGAATTTAGTGGACAATATCTTCAAGTGTTCAGTGCCATGTAGCTTGTTGTCATTCAGGTTTAATGCTTCCAAGTCCGGAATGTTCTCAGCGATTATGTCAATTGCAGCTAGCATTATCACAGGACGGAATAATGCACAGAATATGTCTGTAAGATCTACAACAGAATGTTTACTGTTTGTATAAGTTGTAGCAATCTTTATTGTCTATCTAGATTAGTTTACAAAGGGCTGTGCAACACCTGATTTTGTAATTAAAAATGCCTATCCGCGGCGACTTGTTGCTCAATAATAGTGGCCACAAAGTTTATCCCAGACTATGACTTTATCATCAACCCAGTTATAAACTCTTATATGATTAACTTAAGAGTAATTAAAATGTATTATTAAATTCACAATTGAGAAATTAGACTACTTATTTTTTTAGGGTTCTATTCTAATCTTATTTGTGGAAGATTTCTTTCACTTTCAAGGAAAACTGGTTTGTTTTGGTACAATTGTTTTTTTTAATTTTTATAGCTGGAGTATAGCAGACAGGCTGACAGCCCACCTGATGGAAAGCGGTTACCGTCGCCTATGGATGTTTGCAACACCAGAGATGTTACCAATGCACTGATGGCCTCAAAGATTTTTTTTTAAAAACTCCATATAGTAGCACTGTGGGAAACCTCGGCTGGAAGCTCATTCTAAATCCCACAGTACACAAGAGAAACATTCTACAGAACTGTTGCGTACATGAGAGAAGCAACTCGAGGAAGTGGCAATAAACTCCCAACCGATGGCGATTGTTCTTAGTTTCATAGCGAAATAGTCAAGTGGATTTTGATCCAACTATTAAATATGAGCCACGGCCAACACACGATTGACTGACTTTACTAGTGATGTGTTAACCTAGTCAGACTGCACTGGCATAAGCTGGAAGCCTTTCCTTGAAGGTACTCCAAGAAATGAAACAATTTTATAAGTAACAAAATTAAATTTACCTGGATCCGCATGAAATTTTGTCAGATCCAAAGCCTTGGTAGCAGCATTATATCTCTTTGCCATAGTCAGTTTCATTTTTTCCTTCATTTCTGCATCAATAACTACATTTGGTACAGCATTTCTGACAATCACAACCAAGCGGAAGCCATCGGGCATGGTTATTTTTCTATCCGCATGGAATAGTTTTTCAGCAATTTTAACATCATCTACATAGAAATGCACTGCATTCCCATTGATTTTGTAATAGTGCGGAATGAATATTTCTGGTGATAGATGGCTTAGTAATGTTCGTAATAAAGTTTCTTTTTCATGTTTGGCACCATATGGTATGATTATTTGGTACCAGGGCAACATACCAGCAATAAATTTCTTTTTAGGCATGCCATGCAGTCTTGGGGCTGGAGAGTTAACCCGTCCACCTCCACCTCGACCTCTGAATGATTTAAAATTGTTAGGCTTTGCACCTGAACCACTCATGTCAATGTCATCATCCAGTAACAACTTTGCATCATGCCAATTACGGAGTACATTCTTTCCTTTATTAAAAGCCCCTGATTTGAAGCGAACTCGCCTTGTATTGTTTGTTGAAGTCCGGTCATCGTGTTCTGTAAAATATGATAATGAAAGATATTCTACTGTGAAGGGTGCAAAGTACAAAAGCTATATAATAGCAACCTTACAGGAAAGCCCACAGTGAAAAAGATTTCACAATGATTATAAACCAAATTTATTGAAATTACTATCAATTATATATTGTTGTATAGTTAGGTTTCTACATGTGTATGAACATTGGATATTTATGATCACTTTATTGCTAATTTAAAGAAAACATTTTGTCACTTTAATTGTCAGGCTTATTTTTATTAATATCACACCCCTGAGCAATGTTTTGTCCAGTCTTGTTACTGTGTTTTCTTATCATGTTTTACTTTTTTCTGACCTTCATTGTCTGGTTCCCATCTATACTAGTAAACACCCAGTAGTCACTGTGTAAAATACACTGTAAGACAGATAGACCGACTTGTCAAAAACCTACAATACTTACTGCATGGTCTTTGATTCTTTAGCTGCCATTAAAATGAACTAAATGACAAACAACATTGTAACAGTTCTAAAACATTGCAATTAAACAGATAAACATATCATATTTATGTGTGAAATGTATAATTCTGTGGGGTTTCTTTCTTAGATAAGCTACATTCAGGTACTGTCTCATAACCATTACTGATTATATCTACTAAGTACCAGTTTACAGTATAAAATCTAAGGTTTTAGAAAAGTAAGGATGATAGCTATATGGTCTTGATTTATGTCTTGACCTCATCCTAACACACTAATCATACATGCTCTCTATTTATATTACATATTTAATTTATTTCATTTTTAACATTAGTATTATATAAAAAAATACCTAATACTTTGACTCCCTTTTATTTTATTTTTTATTGTAGTATAGGTTGGTGTTTAACCACAATCTCACCCTATTTGGAGTGAAGTCGAAGATGTGGTCTAGGATGGAGCACGCTTACCTAGAAGGTACCTATTCACACAGGACTTGAAGACACCCAGGTTATGAGTACTGGGAAAGACAGACTCCGGCAATGAGTTCCACTCCTTTGTGGTGCATATGATAAAGCTAGATGATGCAAAGCAATTTGTTCTTATAGGTGGAATATCGACCATATATCAGTGCCCCATGCCGGTGTGTCTGGTTTTCCGATGATGGAAAGAAGATGGCAGGATCAGATCGAAGAGATCAGCTGCAGACTCCCCAAGGTGAATCCGATAGAAAACCGATAAGCTAGCAACCCTGCGTCGATGTTCGAGACTGAGATCTGTCATTGAAAAGCTGGTTGTTGTCAACCAGCCTCCTTATGATGTCATAAGCAGGTACACTTGTACAAAATCTGTGAAGCTGAGATATTCTGTAACTTTATAAAAAGTGTCTCAGTTGATTCGACTGTTCGCTCCCCTACTGTCAATTCATAACTTACATGTCCTAATACTCAACATCCAGCCATCTGTGAGATACCTTGGGAGATCTCACTCCAGACTTAATATTAAGGCATCATTTACTCACATAATTGTCAAGCTAATGTATAACTATGTGGGACAAGCACAAAGAACAGTTTTGTAGTCTTTGTGCGACATCATGGACATGGATACTGTCTTAGATAAATGTATTGTAAATAAGATCAGTCCCAGTTATGCCCAACATGCTTAGAACATTTATTTCAGTGACATGGAGCTCCCGAGCAGTCAGCTGAAGTGACCTGTAATTGCTGCCTTATTACAGGAAGACTAATTGGACTACACTTTTATACACTGGTTCCTTGTGCTATTCTGATATTTTGCAAGCACTGGCTGTACAACTGGCCTCCCACTGCTTGAGCCAAATAATCGCTACTCAGGCCTGACTGTCATGCTCAATATGTCCAACATGGCATCAATGCACTTAAATTTCTGCAAGATATAACTGCTTCAAATCTAATTGTATAATCTCAGAGTCCAGACTTACACATATCTTCACCACATTGATCTAAATCTATAAATTGCTTGGTGCATAGATTTTATAGGTAAATTGGTATCTATCAGTTAAGTAGTAAGAGGAAAACACTAAGCTCAATAAATCTATAGATGTGTGATAGACAAATTTTATGTAGCGGGGTGGTGCAGTGGCATAGGGGGAGTCATACTTACCCCTACTACAACCCATTTAGTCCTAGAGATCTTGATTTTTTTTTTAATAAACATAACTTCATGTATTATCTCACTAATATTGTACTTATATCATAAGTCCAAAAGAAAGCCAGTAATCAACAGTAAAAGAACTAAAAAACAGCATAACTCATCAAAAAATTAAGAAAAACACAACAAAGCACATTCACATACACTACAAGAGTAACCATGAATATATTCAAAAAGGTGACCAATAAAGACGAAATTATAAATTGTGTAATATAAAATAAATACTAAATGGTTAACCCAGTCAGTTCTGACACTCACCAGGCGCTTCCACTGCACGCTCGCTCAGCTTGTGTGCATTTGGTCTGAAGGTAACCTAACCTAAATCACTTTCCTAGTTACTGGTCGCGACCTTTCACCACCCATCGCAATAATATTAGTGAAAAAACAGGCGAGGTTATTTTACCAAAAATTAATGTTTCAAGAACTCCGGACGATAGGGGTTACAGAAAGGGTAGGTATACCTTCCCCCTACCCACTCCACCCACCCACTACATAAAATTCGGGTACCGGATGAGTTGCAGCCCTAAGCTCTATAATAAGCATAAAATGGCGTATATTACGCCATATTTACACGTGATAACGAAATTATAATAGTTGCTTACCAAAGTGATCATTGTCCCCTTTCCAATTCCTTACTCTTCCACCTCCACCACCACGTCTAGGCATGTTTAATGATATACTTAGACCTTGATATTGAAATAAAGTTACTGGCTAATGATTTTTCTGAAACAAGAGGAAACGATGAGCTGGCTAACACAAGATTATATATACACAACATTGAGTAACATAAACCTATCAATTTTCAATTAATTGGATTTTACAATACCTCTAATAGTTGATCAGATTTAACTACAAATTCCGCTTTTTATATACACAACAGATTTTCCACAAAAACAACATCGACCTCGTTGAGTGTTCAGATTTTTTTTAACACAAGTGATGAACCCACCTCAATTATATGACTGCATCTTTTATCGAGTTAATCGACTATAAACCATCTTATACATTAGTATTCTTTTTCAATGTTATTTCCATGGTTGTAGATATCGGGTACCAGAATTTAATGATGTTTTAAGTTTTGATTTAGATATGCCTACGATCTTATTTATATTGAGTTAGAGTAAGTTTCTGATATTTTTATTATTTTCTTTAATGTTACAGATATAGGCCGTTTCACGCAGAGACGGCGATGGGTGTAATACTTTATTTATGATCTAATCGGGCCACAATGAATAGCTTTGACGTTATCATAGGTGTGGCTCCAGTATAAAAAATGTAGTTGCTGGAGTTTAGAGAAATTTGCGAAAGTGGCACCCCTATTATTTTTTACTTTATTTTACCACACTCCACGCGGGTATCTGTTCGATTTCATTAACATTACAAGGTACTGAAAAGTGGCTGAAACTTCGAAATTAAATTTTAAATTAAATACCGCATAATATTTTCTTAAGTTTTCGCGACTTGTATACATAATAAAACTACGTTTTAACGGTTTAAAGCGCGGTAATTTATTCAATTTTTGTTATTTCGACGTTTCGGCTAGTTTTCAGTGGCCGTGATCACGGAAGACAAAGATGTCAACTGTTTCATTAGGCTTCCATAGAGTAAATAATAATCATAAACAAAATTAAAACCAAATAATTAAAATGAATAAGTTGATGGTAGGCTAAATAAAACTTTAACAATACTTGTTGACACTTGACATCTCTGTCTTCCGTGATCACGAAACGTCGGAATAACAAAATTCAAATAAATTAGCGCGCTTAAAACCGTTAAAACGTAGTTTTATTAAATACCGCACTTAAAACCTTTAAAATGAAGTTACATTAAATGATTAAATGACAAAATAAAATTCAAGATGTGTAAAATAAAACACAAATAACATTGGAAGCAAATAATATCTAAAGTAGGTTTCGTCTAGAATTTGAAGAGATGTTTATCGAGCTTTTAGCAGTGATTTGAATTGGAACATTTTATCAAATAGCTTCTATGTATTTATTTGTGAAGTAAGTAATAATCAAGTTATTAAATTTTTTTGTCTCCTTTTCACATTACATGCATACGGTATGTTTTTGACATTGAAAATCATATGTCATTATTTGATATGGAATATAAATTAATTAAAGAATTTATATGGCCTAAGCAAAAATCTTTACAATTTATCTAGATAAGTCTGGTCTTAATTCGATATCAAATTTTAGTCGATTTTGTTACTTTGGATAGAAATTATAACTAAACCACAGAATAAGTAATCACTACGTTATAAACTACACTATATTCAATCGTAAAAAAACAATATGGCGAATAGAGCTTAGGGTTATCAGGTACAAGATTTGGTTCTTTCCAAAAAAAAAAAGTTGGAAACCTTTGGGGCAAGAATATGAAGAGGAATTTATATGTTATAATGTTATTACATTTTTAGGTATTATGTTTTAAATAACCACAACGTTGTTGAGGGAAGTTGTAACGTTACATTATAAAGATTACTAGCCTCGGGTAGCGGTGTCAGCACCGCCTTATTCTCGTGATCCCAGTGCATGGCGGAAAGAGGAACACCGAAGAGTTTAATGGGTATTTCGGTGACCATTTAACAGACGAATTGCTCGCTGCCACTACTGCTAGTCCCCGAGTAGTGACGTGCCCGTAAATGGGATGTTAATGATTAATTCTAGTACAAGAATAATCCGAGTGTTTACAGTCTTTAGCCATACTCAATATTAAAATACTTATGTTACATGTGTGTAGGTATGTGTATATATATATATATATATATATATATATATATATATATATACTCGGTTTTGTCTGTGCAGGGACGGAGAAAAAATACAATTTCCTGTGGCCAGGCGGCCTGTCATAAGAGGTGACGAAACAACCCACACACAGGTGGTAAGGTGTTTGCCCCACTGGATGGCTACCACCCCTAGTCTTAGAGTATGCCGCCATAACAATGTTCCGGCATTAGGGACCAGGTTCCAGTGTCCCTTAAGAGAGTAGCAGCGCATTTGTAGCACCTTTGGTGTTGCAAATGTCCATAGGCGATGGTAACCGCTTTCCATCAAGTGGGCCGTCTGCCTGTCTCCGGAACTCATGCAATAAAAAAAAGGTTATTTTTTATTGTATTTATTATCGTCTATTTGTCTTACTAGATACATTTTAATATAAGTATTTTACGTCACTTACATGAAATAATTTAATTCTACATAATTAGCAAGGAGTAGTCCATGTTCGTGCCAAAATCTATCAATACAGAAAACAGAAAACCTTTGGAGATGCATCTGCGAACATGTTTAGGTTTTACATAGTTTCACGTAGCAGTTAAGATTTCTGTATATATAGTCTTAAATTTAATGTCAAATTAATTAAGCAATAATTACATCTAGAGCACAACACTCGTCGTCTTTTTTGTACTCCCCTCGCGAGCGGTCGATCTTAGCTCCCGTGGCTCAATCACCACGGGCTCTCACCATTGGTGAGTCACTCAATCTAACGGGGTAACTATCATCGACGCCGCACTCAAGATATTTAAACCCCCACAAGTAGTGACCCAGACTTGAAGGGAAAGTAAAAGTAAAGTTCTGACAAATTTCACCACTGTCAAGGCAAGTGGATGAATAGTAAAATATAGGAACCGGCCATGAGTTATAAAACAAAATTAATTAAATATTCACTTAAATTATCACGTTAAAAAAACTGTTTTGTTAAAAACTTTTGAGCTGGTAACTCCTGCCGTTATAATTGTCTATGGAACACGCTATGAAAATTTCTTTACATGCAGAATATTTATTTCATCGTGTTTTTGTAACTTATTAAAAAAATATTTTCTCTCAAAGTTTCTTGAATTTGAGGAAAAATTGTATATCTAATTGTAACATAAGTAGTTAATAAAATCATACTATAATAATTTCTGTTATATTGCAAAATATTTTTTGATGTCATTATAAGAATGAAACATGTAACGGAATATATAATGCCATAGACAGTGAAAAAAATCCACACAAATTTCGTGTTCTTTTTCGAGGCTGCCATGTTTTGTCCTATTTGTCGCGTTAGATCAACGCTTTCGCGTTTAAAGATCAAAACTGTTATTTTCTGAATGTATTACGGGCTGTGTTTTGTTTACAAATATTGTAATCTAGTGTTCTAATAATATTAAATAAGCGTTAGCCAGTTAATCAAGTTTGATACTTAAGTGTCTTGGAGGATCGTTCGTATTTCAGGAAATTTTACAATCGTTATGTGGTTTCCAACTCTGTGTATTCTGAGAAATACCGTCGCAAATTTTGAAACATTCTTGTCATTATTTGTGATTTCATACTAATTCGTCGATAGAGTGTGTGACGCAACCCATGTGCACATATAACGAGTATCTCATGCACATTTGTTATTATTTTGTTCGCGAGTCCGATTCGTAGCAGTCTGTATCGAATCGAGTAAGGGAAACCGCGTCTCGCGTTTCGCTTTCTTAGTCGCGTTCCGGGGAGTCGAATAAACGTTAGTTAATATCAACCTATTAGTGATTATAATCAAGTGGTATTTTATTATTAAGGATAAATTGTGTTGTGTGTCTGTCTGTGGTAGTTCTCAGTAGGTGCAGCGCACACGTCGCACACGTGACACGGGACGAGTGTTTGGGTGTCAGTCGGTTGTGGCTCGCGGGCTCCGCTACAGTCCGTCTGCAGTGCGGAGCGCGCCACAGGCGTCAAAGGTGAATCACCGCGCGGTGCCGTTTTGATCGTGCTTGTTTACCCGCGTGTGCATAAGTGCGTGGAGCGGAAGTGCAAGGCATGTGCGCCGCGCTACGGCGCCGATGACATCGCCGTCCGGAGCGACGGCGTTTCGTGTGCGAGTGTGTGATACCTGTTTCTTGGGTTATGAGTGTGTGACAAAGTTGTAGTGCACTGAGGACACTGGAGCCCCTAGACGGAGTTGGGCCCGCCGGGGCGGCCCTGGTGCTTCTCGGGGCTCCTCACGAAGGCAAAATGGCTGCGTGGAACCGCCACCACCACTTCAACATGCTTATGGATGAGAATGCAAAAAACAAATGTAAGCATACTTTGCAAACATGTACTTTGTTGTTATGAAATTAACACGTGTTTCAGCTTAACATTGGAGATACAAGAGACACTGTGGCATCTATGATCAATTTCACAATAACACAATATCCAGTGTTACATTTTTCTTAAAAATGTTTAGCAAAAGTAACTTAATACACTGTTTCAGAGCAGGATTGTATATATATCTTTTCTTTTTACAAAAGGGTATCATTATTTGTATTAATATTTTGACTATACATTAAAGATGTATTTCAAAACAATTTCATAGATAAATGGGTTAAGCATTTTCCGGCATAGCTTACTGGTGACAAACATAGAGGCCACTAGTTCCATTCCTTGCATGGTAAATTTTGCAAAAAATCATTTATTTATTTACTATCGTCTAGGATCAGTCCCAGGTTCATAATATATTAGCCATAAGGGCCGTAAGACAAGTGTAACTTGCTCAGATGAAGGATACACAATTTATGTGTTGTCTGGCAATTGTTCTTATAATTCTTGAAAAAAAAATCAAGCAAATTAACTCGCTTTCATCATATCTATCATTTTCTTTTCACATAAGGGTATCTATCACATTATTTTGTATAAATATTTTGACTATACATTAAAGATATATTTCAACACGATTCCATAGTTAAGTGGGTTAAGCATTTTCTGGTGTAGCTTACTGGCGACAAACATAATAAAATAAAAATAGCCTCTATCGCTGAAAAAAACCTTAATCCACTAATTGGTATCTAGTTTTGCCTCCTTCTCAGCTTGTCCTTCGACAAAGGCTTCCCTCAAGTTATTTGATGCCCATTTTTCCCTGTCTTTACAGGTTCTGGACCACAATGTCCCTGCTGTTTGTTTAAAATTGTCCTCCCATCTCTTATATTGTCGTCCTCTTTGCCTTTTTCCGTCTCTTGGGTACCACTCTGTTATCTCGGGCCCAATCCCATTTCAATTGTTTTATTATTCTTGATGTATTTTTGAACTTAGTAAATTGATTGATTGTCGATAAGTTAATTTTGTCTTTCAACTTCACTCCTATTACACTTCTTTCAATGCTGTTTTCTAACAAACTTTAACTTTACTAAGTTCTTTTTCTGTGAGTGACCAAGTCTGACAGCCATATGTTAAAATTGGAAGTAGACAGAGATTAAAAACATTTCTTTTATGTGTTATATTTAGGTTTGTATTTTTCATAATTTCTTGCATCTTTTCCAAGTATCTTTAATATCTAGCAAATACTTGGAAGACCAGTATCTTTTCCAAGTATTTGCTACCCTTCGTTCTATCTCTTTAGTCATGCAGTCTTTAAATGACAACAACTGTCCTAAATACACATATTCTATTTCTTCTCCATCTACTTCAATATAGTAGTAATGTTCAGAATTGGTCATTATCATTGTTTTTTTCGTGTTCATAGTAAGGCCTGCTTTTGCACTTTCTTTTGATAGTTCGTGGATCATTTTTCTTAATGATTTGGGGCATTCTGAAAATATCACTATGTCATCTGCAAATCTCAGATGATTTAATCTTTCCCTGTTTATGTTTATTCCCAATTCATCCCATTCTAGATTTCTAAAACCGCTGAAAATAATTTTGGTGAGATGGGATTGCCCTGTCTAACTCCCCTTTCTACTGGGAATTCCAGACCGTTTTTCTCCAATCTAATTATGGCTGTGCTATTTGCATATATTTTCTTCAATATTATATGTTTTTACTGTGAATGCCTTGATCTTTTAATGCTTTCCAGATAGTATCCTGATCAAAAGAGTGGAAGGCTTTGTTGTAATCAATGAATGATATATATATTTGTTTATTATATTCTCTGTATTTTTGTAATATCTGTTTAAGTATGTGAATGTGATCCAGAGTGGAAAAATTACGCCTAAATTCTGCTTGTTCTATTGGTTGTTGTTCATCTAAATCTTTTGTCATTCTTTTTAGCAGTATTTTAGAAAATACCTTATATATATTTGACATTATACTTATTGGTCTATAATTACCAATATCTCTGTTGTCTCCTTTTTTATGTATTAGTACAATGGGTGATTTAGTCCAATCTTTAGGATCTCTTCGCTTTTTAATATTTCGTTAAATATTTGATTAAGTCTTGAGGATATTTCCTTCATTAATGCTTTTAATAATTCATTTATTATTAGGTCTGTCACAGGTGCTTTTCCATGTTTTTTACTTTTTATTGCTCTTATTGTCTCTTCTAGTAATATTAATGGTACTTCATCATCTTCTTCTCCTAAACTTTCTCTTCAGGCTTCCTCCATAAATTGGGATTTTTGAAGGCTTCTGCAACTTAAGTATAGTTTTCTGTAATATCAGTGGCAATCTGCACAATTTCCATCCTTTTCCCTATGATTTTTCCAGTTTTGTCCTTCAGACTTGTCATCCAGTCTTTTTTGTTAGTAAGTTCCTTTAGCACCTTTTTTATACCCCCTGTTTTTTCAATGTGTGTTTTAATAGTTTCTTTTGTTTTTAATTTTCTGTCTTTTCTAAGTTGGTTACAAACATAAAGGCCACTAGTTCCATTCCTAAATGGATTCCATTTCATTGGTAAATTTTGCAAAAAATCTTTTAGTAATTTACTATGGTCTAGAATTGGTCCCAGGTTCATTATATATTAGCCGTAACACAAGTCTAATTTGCTCAGCTTAAGGATATACAATTTATGTGTTTGTCTGCCAATTGTTATTATAATTCTTTGAAAAAATCAAGTAAATTAACTCACTATATATAACAATCATGGTATTGTTAAAATTTTTGTGAATAAGTAAAATATCAATTTTTTGGAGATAAAATGTATCCTTTAATCATACCTATTATTCAAAGTAAACATGTTCCAAATTCCTTATACATTTGTGTATACGGTTTTGTTTGTGTTTATTCCCACCCTATCCTGCGGAAAGTTTTTTTTTACAAAATAATTTATTTATCCTATATAAAGTATGTTATCCTTGTGATCAAAAGTATGTGTATATAATATAATATATATATATATATTAGGTTG
Source organism: Dendrolimus houi (assembly GCA_039645545.1). Classification (NCBI taxonomy): domain Eukaryota; kingdom Metazoa; phylum Arthropoda; class Insecta; order Lepidoptera; family Lasiocampidae; genus Dendrolimus; species Dendrolimus houi. The sequence continues at coordinate 17,198,468 of CM077132.1, forward strand.
GGGAAAAAGTTTCTTCGCATTTTATATAAAAATTCAAAAGGTTTTTTTATGATGTTTATTTACATTTGACTAAAGTATGTAGGTGCCATTTTGTTGGATAACTTTTTGCCATCTTGTAGGTAGGGACGTGATCCCATTGCTATAAAAATTTTTGGGCTTCTGATCAAAAACTGTGACAAGTCATTTTGGCAGTCCTCTCGTAATTTTTGCTGAGTGACTAAAGATGTGTGAGGTCTAGCGTTATCATGGTGAAAAACCACACCCCTTCTGTTGATTAATTCCGGCCGCTTTCTCTCAACTTTTTGCTTGAATCTCATCAGTTGTTTGCAGTACAGTTCAGAATCTATGGTCCTGTCTGGCGGTAACAGCTCATAATGAATAATGCCCTTCCAATCCACTTCCAATGTGTATGGTGTACACACAGCATCACCTTGTTGTGAGTTAACCCGGGTTTCGCCACAGTCTGTAAAGCCTGACCGGCCTTTGACCACGATCTTTTTCGCACGTTCTTGTCGTGCGTGATCCACTTTTCATCACCAGTTATCAGCTTCTTCAAAAATGGTTCGGTTTCATTACGTCGTAATAAAGAATCACAAATGAGTACACGGTTCATTAGGTTTCTTTCAGTGAGCTCATGAGACACCCAAATATCGAGCTTTTTTGTGTACCCAGCTTTTGTCAAATGCGCCAAAACCGTTTTGTGGTCAATTCCCAGTTCTCCAGCTACATCGTAATTACTAATATGCCGATCTTGCTCCACTTTTTCAAAAATGTCATCAATTTTGTCCAAAACAGGGTGACCAGAGCGACGTGCATCTTTGATATCAAAATTTGCGGATTGAAAACGCTTAAACCAAATTTGCGCTACTCTCACAGATACTGCATTAGGTCCATAAACATCACAATTTTTTTTCGCGGCTTATGTTGCATTTTTACCTTTTTTGTAGTAAAATTTTAAAATGTATCGAATTTCTTCATTAGATTCACTCATTTTAACAATAAGAAAAACAAATGAAAATCACACATTTTCCTAATTTGAATTTGGAATTGTCTTCTTTAAAATTAAAACTTTAATGTTACCAAAACCAGCCAGATAGGAATGGTATAGCCAAAGAGATCTTATTACAAGTTCATACATACTATATACAAAAAGACATTTTCCCCGACCTATTATATATGTATATAAAAACTCATAAAAATCTGGCCATGAAAACTGAAAACTAAGAAATGTCCAAATTGATTTTCATTCAAAAACTAGTTGTATGATCTCCTATGGTTTCCCTGGATTTCATTCAACTCTTTCTATCAAAAGATTTACTTTCTTGCATTAAAGATGAGGCTTGCTTTTTAACTAAAACTATCACTCCTGGCTAAAGATAACTTTATTTTACTTATTACCAAAAAAAAATTGTATTATAAATAAAAAATACATATTTAAACAATTATATATAAAAACAAAATATTATTCAATTATAAGAAAATCTACAATAAGAATAATGTTGTGTCTGTACAGATAATTAGCTTACGAGAAGTTTTTGCTTTTGTAGTAGTGTACGGTCAGCACATAAATAAATAAACTAATACTTTTATATGCCGTTATAGTTGGATGCAAACTTTATGGCGGCTCGGAACATCGCACTTTGCGTTGCGCAGAACGCGGATTTAGGTGTTAGAGGGACGAGGTATATCCTCGCTCGTTCTCTCGCTAGCTGTCTCGTTTACGGGACTTCCCCGACTCTCGGCTCATCAGGGCTGCCACTTTAGGGCGCTTTTTCTTAAATAACTTCCAGAGATGATATAGAAAGAAAGACTTTATTTGAAGAAATAACGACGTTATTACATTATTATATACAGAGCATATTTTGAGAATATGTACGACGCATTTTCAGCAAACAAGGTTTGCATTCAGCATATTGCTGTGCCGGTATTATATCCGACACCACGCTGATTTTCAGTGCAAACCTTCCTTTTGGCGTAAGACCGAAACGACCTGATTGATATGCAAATATCTAATAAATTTTTACATTGTTTAATGCACATTAAATTTAAATAACCCAAAGGTATACTATATATCATGTCATAGCAGTTGATTAAAATCTCATTAGCATCACTACAATATAAATTCCTTTTTTGAGGATTGTCCAATCCTATATACTATATCTTTTGGGGTTCGTAGTCAAACGACAACAAAAGTGGTTGATTTTGGCTTCTACGGAATCCTCCAGTTTACGTGGTATGACACGCACTTGCTGGATATTTTTTGTAATTTTGATCATGTAACAGAATCTAGCGCTTTTTTCCAATTCATCTAGCAAGCGCACACGGGCAGCCCTGCAGCCATTACGACGTAGCTATAGTAGGTCGAGCTACGTCCGTACACAGCACACACACACTCACGCGCGTCTAAATACAATAGAGCGCAAAAATTTGTTTGTTAATTGTTTTGTTATTATTCCATTAAGATTTTTTCATTTTTATATTTAGTTAAATTTATTGTTGTTATTGTCTGAATTTTGGAATTAAATTGCATAAAAATTATGAAATAAAAAACTAGTCCAAAAACAGCAAGCTTCCGTACACATGGTAAGAAAACGAATGGAAAGAAATGACTAGGTAGGTAGTAAGAGGAATAGAGGAGTACAAAAAGTTGACGTTATTATCGCCACGTTGACAGACAAATATGTCATCCATGTCTGAATCTATCACTGAGAAGGAATCTTGTTCAAACAGTTCTGTAGAAAATGGCTCCTCTGGAAATAAAACAGTATTATGTGATGCCGACTCGGGGACTCCTATGTCCAGCAGTGGAGTGTGTTAGGCTGACGAAGGTGGAGAGAAAACATTATACAGCCTTTTTATATGTGACAGACTTATGCTGGAATGATTATTTTAATGGCAGCTTTTAGGGCCGTCTAGACTTGTGAGATACCACGCTCTTCCAGGATATCGGCTTGAAATGGTTAACGCTGAGCTAATTGTATTTCAAACGATGAATAATGGTTCTGATGTCCCACTTGCCACTCCTTATCCTACATTCCTAATCCAATCCTCCTATTTCATTCCCCCTAGCACATCGCTATTGTAAATGCGTGTCAGTTTCATATCAAAAATGTAAAAAAAATTGGGACTTTCTGACTGATATTTATGTTTGTTTCATTAGCTATTGTACTGTTTTCTCGCAAATGTGTTGAAAAACTATAACACTGGTGGTTGTTGGTTTTGACAAACTGGTTTGTAAAAGTCAACTTACCGCACTAGTATCCCATACATAATAAGTACCAAACAGCTGTCAACACTCTCTCAACATTACTTTTCCATGAACCAAACTATCTATAGTTTGGTTCATGGAAATATATACTTCTATAGATAATACATACCTCCAAAAAATAATTCTTAATTTTATGAATACTCTAAGATATAATAAAACAATTCTAGAAAAAAAAAGAAAAGACTTCAAGAGTAATTAAAAAGCAAGAAATTAGTATTTTAACAATAATAAAACATAAAAAAAAAAAACAAAATGCAAAATAAATTAATTTTTATCTTTTACTTCGCACCGACTTCAAAGTTGTAGAAAATATTTATTTTTGCTTTTTAATTACTTGAAGTTTGTATATTTTTGCTAGAAAATATTTATTTTTCACTTTTTCGTTATGTATATTAGATGCCCAACAAAAATTAATCATTTGTATAAACTATTCTGATGCTACTGAATCTAAAGCAAAAGGAATTAAGGAAATCGGTTTAGAAACAAAAAAGTTTCGTTAAACATACATAAAAAATATTTACATGAATTGAACCTCCTCCTTTTTTTAAAGTCTGTAAAAACAAACATAATTAGCCCTGATTAATCTCAACTGACTGTACCTGCGCACGCCTTTGCTGCTCGCAGCTAATATCGTAGCCGCCATAAAGATTGCATCGAATTATACTTAATATTAAACGATATTAAAATAATGAATATAAATATTAAACATAATTATTAATATTAAATTTCTTCAACTCCAGACATTTCCTACTCATTCATCCTCATCCTCATTTTTATCTGATGAATCATTTGTGTTAATTTTAATTCATTATGATATTATATTTAAAGACACATCCCTGCCCTAAAATTTCTTTTCCTCTTCAATAACAAGTAAACAAACATTTTTCCATTCTTCTACAATTATGCTATTAATTTTTCCCTTCACTAATGTCATTATAGCATTCATGTTCATTGTGACATTTTATTTTTTGCAATGTAAGTTTTCACTATCCCCCATATATTTTCAATTGGATTAAACTGAGGATGATATGGCGGTAAACGGAGGAGCACACTGTATTCGTCTATCTTATAGTCTACAAATCTCGCCTTATTAAGAACTAATTTATAAATTAATTATCAAACTAAAACCAAATAGAGCCACAACAATTACCAATTATACAATGTACTCTGTGTTAGCAATGTAACTAATTATTTATTTGACTTTCACCATTGACTTGATTGTAAATATATTTTCTTCTTCAAAATGTAAGGAACCTCTTTTTGCTGATTGTACAAGGAATTTTAAATGTCAAGTTTAGAATTCCTATAAATATAAAACGCCAAGCTAATTTACCTATAATCGCTTGTTAGCCATAATTAAGTTTTTGTCAGTGTGACAATTCTTTGGACTGTATTCCAGTGACTATTTTTAGCTATTCTACTGAAATAGGCTGCTTTTGGTCTTTTTTGTTCATTTAATTGGACAAAAAAACAGTATTGTACAGAATTTAGTATTATGAATCTTTACATAAGTAGTTGTACTTAATACAACACCAACATCATTTGCCACATATTGAGTAATTGAAATTATACTAGCTACCATAAGTAAAAACAAAACTGAGAAAAAAAAAACAATGTTTGGTATACAATATCTAAAAAGAAGAAGAAATAAAAAAGAAGAAAGGGAAATCTCACCAGAACACATAGCTGAAGCCAAGATCACACCGAATGCCTGCGACCAGCCGCAAGGAGGACACTAATTGCTAGAAATACTTGATATAATGGTTTACTTGTGTTACAAGATGTCCACCACAGTAGTCATGAGAACCATAGTGTATATTAATATGACATAGACAATCGTCATAGATAATACTTATAGTCGATTTATCAGATGATTTGATTTATAATTAAATTACCATTTTCTACCGGTTAGTTTATTTTATAAGCCCACTGAATTATCATCTTGGTAATTTAGTGCATCAGTAACTAATTATTATAATTGTTTTTATGATCCTGGCAACACTATGATGTAATTGTTATTTTTAGCAATGATGCAATGTTATTGTTTGGTAGGGTAGCATTTTCGTATAAAAGGCGTAGTGGTGTGTAGAGGGTGTTCATTGCTTACTGTGCTGTGTGAATATTCACATCAAAGGCTGAACAATAAAGGTGAAACCCTGCCCAAATAGTTAATATTTGGTATATTTGGTACTTTCTTACCCAAATCTCTCCTTGGATTTTACACTTGCTTTTCAAACATTCAAGGATCATTTGTTTATGGTCTTGTTCAATAGAAGCAACCTCTTTAAGAAATAATTTGCATTATTCTCCTCCAGCATTATTTTTGCCAAGCTATTGCTGTGATACTGTGAGTTTTACATGTTTTGTCATAAAAACTTGAAATGCACTGTCATTAGGGTTTGGGATTCAAGCTATGTGTGGTTAGGGTATCCGAGACAGCCTTATCTTGCTGCTTAAAATCTATACATCAGCTGAGCTGGAATGATTCGTCGTCAGCCATTTGCAGTCCACTGTTGGACGTAGGCCTCCCCAAGACGGCGCCACTCATCCCTGTCCTCTGATTACCTCATCCAACGCCTACCGGCGACCTTGCACAGGTCCTTGGTCCATCGGGCTAGAGAGCGTCCGATACTACGTTTACCGACACGCGGTCTCCACTCCAGGACTCGTCTGCTCCATCTGCCATGGGTTCTAATGCTGCTAGTGCTAATTTTGTGAGCTATGTCGGTTACCTTGGTTCTCTTACAGATATCCTCATTTCTAATTTTATCCATAAGAGAAACACCCAACATAGCTTGCTCCATAGCCCATTGAGCGACTTGGAACTTGTGGACCAATCCTGCCGTCAGTGTCCATGTCTCGGCTCCGCAGGTCAGGACGGGGAGGACGCACTGCTCGAAGTCTTTTGTCTTCAAGCATAAATGATTTGTAGGTCTTTGATGAAATATATTGTGATAGCTGAAAAAGTCACAATCACCAAAAAGTTAATATTTTTGACATCAAAACATTTGACATCTTGCAAAAAAATAAAACAATCTCCAACACTTATGGTTTTATTCCTATTAACTAACTCAATATTTATATGACCCTTACTGTTTATTCTAATAGTAACTCAAGATTTTTTTTAAAAAGAAAACTGCACAGCATGTCATCTTTTTCATGTTCAGGCCAGAAACCAACTACAATTTATATACTTATAAAACTTCACCTCAAATTATTTGTTACTTATAGTTGATGACAGATGGCTGCATCATAGATGATTTTATGCCAAATTAGGTATTACTCAGCGTTTTACATAGCCAAGCCAATAGAAAAAGCCATAGTTTGTAGTATAGTAGTAGGGAGGTGTTCTACTAAAAATCTAGTAACAATATTACAACATAGAACCTTCAAATCACTTGAAATCCACCATTACACTGACGCTGGCTGCCACTCTCATAATTTTTTAAGGATATGTTTGTGCTCGACAGTGAATAAATTGATTTCTTAATACTGCTAAATCTAAAATTCAACAGTGTTGCCTAGACAAAAATTAAGTTTAAAAAATGAACTATATATATTTGATATATTTTCAATTTGACAATACTAATAAAATATTTTCATTTATCTTTAAGTATTATACAAATCTTTAAAATATTCCTGAGAAATTATGTGACAAATTTTTCTTTTACCTGATCCCAATCATTTTGGAGTTGTGGCATGTCTTTTTATTCTATACTCTATTCGGACATACATCAGCTGCCAAACTACAATTCGTCATGTCATTCTTCATGCAATCCAGCCATCTCTTTTTTGTTTACCTTTCCACTTGTAGCTGTGTGGTATATATAGTTTCCTAACTAATGTATTAAAGGAGTTATAATTATTTTGAATATTTGTTGACATATTTAAGAGGTTTCAATTTGACATAATTCGAAGTTTGTTTTGGGGTGAATTATGATTGGTCCGTACACCCGCGAACCCAAAACTGCTTAACACGCGGCAAGGAACTCCCCAACCTTTAACCTAATTCCATGTACAATCCTCGCAGATGGGTGCTTGCATTGACGCTTTTATTAGATAACATGACTTTTACGCCTCGAGTTTGAGAGCTTGATAATAGTAAATTGGGACACAATACGAAACACTCATATCGCCACCTCGAACAAACATTCTTCATTCAATGAGTTCTTTATGTGAATTGTTTGTTTACATATACGTATACGGGCGAGGGGACACCAATAAAAATAATCTATCGGAGTTAAACAAATGTTTAACTCTTAATATTTCTTCAAATATGTTTATTGTTTACTGTACGAACGTTCGAATCGAATTAATATGCCATTTAATAGGTGGACAACCCTTTTAAAGTGTGCAAAATTTTATTAAATTTTCCGGTGAAGCCCGATGAATCTGCTCTCCCACGCATTTGGCAAAACATTTGAGATCGTTGCATTCGTCGGATCTAAATAACACAAAGACACTGCTCTTAATACCCAGTTTCTGGGAAATCCGGGGCAATGCCTCTTTATTTAGACTTTACTTTAGATTTATTTAATTGAGTGCTCATTGATAAATTTTTTTCCCCTGCTCCTGACAAACAAGACATGTCAGGGTGTCTTTATTGTTTTTACTTCTAGTTTAAAAACATTGGCAAAATATAGTTTCAAGTACTTTGTTGACAACAATAACGAGCGCCAATCAGGTAATTGTAGTCAAACATGAATGAATGATCCAGCAGTAGTTTAAAAAAACCTGGTTACCGCTAATGATGCGCGTTGGAAAATCGCTGGCAAACAAGGAGAATTGTCCTAATATGGTTGATAAATAAATTTCTATCATCATTAAATTTGTTAGTTGTCTCCTTGGAAAAAAATGAAAGTAAACAGCGTACCGTCGAAATCGTTTGAACTCGTTTAGTACATTAGTTTCCTTGTAAATAACCATCGGGGATTTCCCCTATGCGCAGTATAAGCAATCAAATCTCCAGTTGTTACAAGAAGAATAAGCAAGTCGATCTCTTACAAAATTTATTATCGAGCTCTTTGTTATTCATAAATGCAAAATATACATGCTAATTCATCTGAGGACGACTCGGGGAAATATAATTTTAGTCGAATAAATTAGGAGTGAATTCATCTCCGGACAAAAATGTGCACGCACAACAATAAAATTGGACGGAGCTACGTCGCATTTAAAAAATGTCGAGGGTTCGTTCGGTGAGCCGAGCGACCGAGCGGGGGATCCGAGTGCCAAATATTTACGGCGCGGTCGTTTCGTTTGTACCGGAACAAGCGGCGAACTGGCATTTTTTTCGACGCGATCAACTTTCATTCACTGTCTGAAAGCTGTTGCTACGCGGATGCTGGCCTCACGGCGCGCCGTCATTGGAGGCAAGCGCTCATGCACCATGCGCACCGTCATCTTGATGATATCGTGCACTTTGGAAAGTCGTTATTTTAATTTACATCTGTAGTGGCGATGCAGTTTCTTGTTTTTATTCAAATCAAATCAAATAATTTATTGCATAAAAACATGGTTATACAAATAGGTCCGGCAAAAAACATTTGATCAGTATTTTATACTGATCACATGTTTTTTGCCGGTTGGGCGTACAATTTTTTGAAACTTATATTATATAGGTACATACTTATTTAAGCAATACATAAAATCTTGATGTATAAAGTAACTTTACAAATGATATATTTATCAAAGTAACCCGGTATTAAATCATTTGAACATATTTTTGTGACATACTAGCATAGGCTCGTATTTTCATTGTTTATTTTTTATGCGGTCATAGTTTGCCTTTGAATTTATTCAGTTAGTCGTAATTAGGCCAAATAATTGTGAGCTTACATATAACAATTATATAGCGAGAGCGATGCAACGTCGTGAGTCGTATTAAAGTAACCACTTATACAACATATCAGGTCTGTGGGTGCCAATAGCGGAGCCAGCGAGGCTTGCAACTCACGAATTACGCCGGCCAATGGTGAATGGTCACCTTTCTCCGACACACAGTCTAGACGACTTCGTTGCCACCCGTGAATGAATTTCACATCGGAATGCGGAACAACAATTTACAGTAGGCCCTACAAAAATGTATACGTGCCTTCTAACACGGTATTAATTTGATCAATTAGAAACTGCGGCCAAGAGTGGTAATCAAAACGCGTCTTATATTCAATTTTATTTTCTAATTTTCAATAAACATTTATGTGTAAGGAAGAGTGGGTACGTCGGACACTTATTTTTCGTAAGATTGTAGTTTTTTATTTCTGCTTATTATTATAAAACTCCGTTGCTTATAGGTTGATTTAGTATTTAAAACTACATAACAAAATTAATTATTATATTTTAAAAAAAACTTGACTAGAACAACTATGCTACTAAATAACTGTAACATTTCAGCTTAAGTATAATAATTAGTTTTTCATTGTATGCATAAAGGTATTAAGACACCTTTGTGGTTTTCACTCTAACGGCTGTCTGTTTATCACAGCAGAATCGTTAACGAGGATATATACCAGAATAGAACAGTATGGAAGGAAGAGACATTGTGCCGACCTCAAATGATTGAGCCTGGATGTAAGAAAAGCGAGTGAAGTCAACTCTGTTATTTAGTTATTGCGAAGCTGGCAAACACAAACAAAACAGCCCAGCTCGTGGAAAGTAATTACTGTCGCCTATAGGCGATTGTAATACGGGGATGGGATATGGGGACTGGAAGTGGGCCATCGGAACTTTCACGAATCTTACAAAACACGATAAGGTTAAGGCTAACTGTTTCACGCCGATATTCTGTGAGAGCGTAGTATCACACCGATCGAGGCCCTAAGTGCCTATAATCAAGAAAGTGAATCCAACAAATACGCTAACATGATATTAATCTAATTCTGTCATTGCTTCTTTCTTGTTATAACAAGGAAACTAAATTAAACAGCATAATATGGTACGCAGTTGCCGAAGTGTGACGAGCCAGCCCTAAAGTGCCCCCCAGTGTCATCGACCGCTCGCTAAGGTTTTTGCGCGTCCAACGGTGCTGTTATTTTAATAATTGAATGAGTATGGAAAGCATCAAGAAGTAACGGTAACTGGATGAATGTATGACGTTGGTACAAGATTACGCGTGGAGGTACTTAGCAACATCACTGCTTGGCCATTTGCTGCCGCTCTCAGAGACACCAGATTACCGGCTACCCTTGTAATTAAGGGTAGCCAGCAATAATAACCACTTTAATAATTTAACTAAATATCTCAGAAATTTATCATTTTCCGACAGTCCTGAGCTTCACTTTTAATTACATAATATTATTATAATGAACAAATCGGCGGCGCGTCAGTGACGGCGGGACCTTGTAACTACATTTTTTGGTGAAATTTTTTTTTTACGTCAAAATTGTTACATAATAGTAATATGTAACAATTTTAACGAGCTCCGTACGAAAAATGTCCTGCCGCCGACGAAATGTGATAATTTGGTAATTTTTGCACCATTTTTGGTTTTAACAACTGGAGATACACTTGTTTTTACCTAACAAGAGATCGGTACAGGCAGCCGTTCCTTATGCTCTGAGTGCGGCCATTAGTAAATTTAGGTATGCGTTGGTTTTGTTAAAATTAGCTTGACATTTAACGTATCAACTTCTAAAACTCGCCTGTCCAATAACAACTTTATGAATATTTATTTATTTTTGCGACCTTCACACTCGACTGTTCATTGCCCTTAGCAGACTTCCTGTTCGAGACCTTTCGAGACCAAATTAAATTGATCGTCATTTAATGAATATCAGAAGGCGGTCAACTTAGGGGCCGATTTGGAAACAATGATGATAACGACCGACGGTAACTATTCGCCTCTATCCGAATTCAAATCAAAAGCACCGAAGCTTGTTTTAATGACGGTGAAATCGTTCGATTGGTCCATAAATGGTTTAACAAGTCCTGTTAAAAAGCTGTAAATTGTTTGCAAAAAATCACGAATCACGTCTGTATATGGATTATATAAAAAGTGAACAATGAGTAATATGAAAAATTCAGCTTGGTGGTGTCGCACATCCCCATCGGGCCCCAGCGTCGATGACCGCAGCGGTTTTTGCACACCGGGCCACAACGGTGGCCGCGTTCGCAATCTAGAGCGACAGCCGACACACTTACATCTTGCTTAGTAGCTGGACAATGGCACTTAGGCCAATATTAGAACGACGCTTCAATTGACTCTTCTGATAAGAAACGGTCAAAATAAAAATCCTTTTCAAATGCATGAGCCTACTAAATGGCGCGACGTTGTTACTTTACCGATTTCTCTGTTCATAGTCGGTTCCTATATCTTACTTATTCATTCACTTGCCCTACCATCGTTTGAAATTTGACATTACTTGTATAGAGCTTATATTAAAATTTAACCGAACCGTAAGGCAAATGAACGGTCGCTAAGATAAAGGAACTAGCTATAAGTATGTCTCAATGCTGAATGCCTTTCTGGAATACTAAACTTTGAGAATGTTTTACACTTATGGCTACAAGTCCCATGGCACCAGTATATCAATATTTTTAATTTTAGTAGTTAATTCCTTCCACCGCCAATTTGTAGGACTTTTAACAGGCGCTAAACTCTGGAATTCTTACGGCAGATGTTATATGTCAGTAACAAATTGAGATTTTTCATATACATAACTATTGCAATAAAAATACCCCACTAAAGCCATATACCTATTACAGCATTATTCATTAAAAAATGTTAATTAACGTTCTAAATATTAGTTAACTAAGCAACTAATTGAACCTTAAGAAGTATTTAAAAAATTCTTACCCTAGCAGCTTTTTGGGAGAATACGGGCAGTAGAAGCAATCTTCATATCAAAAGCCAAAATTAAAAAAAAAGTTTCTGTTATTGTCGGCTTAATTGAAGCTAGATTGACGATCATTGTGATTTTATTTTCATATTTTTGTAAATACCTACTGATAATTCTTTAAATTGCAAAATAAAACAACTAAACGAAGCCGCTCTTCATACTGCCGTGAGTTTAAGAAGATATGCAACGCTTTTGATAGAGTTATTTGTTTTCATGTCCTTTTTCCTTTTTTTGTAGGCTTTACGGGCACAACTAGTTATAAAAATTCTAATAAATGAAAACAAAGATATAATGTCATCTTTCACTAGATCAATGATTAAATTATCATCATATTTTCCTTATAAACCTATACTTTTTTCTAAATTCTACTTCATCATCCTGCATCATAGGGTCTATCCAACCTATACTTATAAAAGCATTATCATTAGGGCACCTGAGTTGATATATATTTAATACATCTTGCTCAATGATGTGTAAATCGTCACCGAAATCAACAAATTCCTTTTAGTACCATTTATTCTTTCTAAAATCAAACACCAGCTGTGTTAAATGCAACAATATTTGTGTCCGCCATTCTGTTAATTAAGAGTGTTAAACCAGTGGTGTGAGGTTGTTTAATCTAACAGCTACTTAAGTAACTGTTTTAACAGGTTACTAGCCTAAGTAGTGTTTACGAATACAATTTTCTTTAAATATGTGTTTAAAATTTGCTTTAAAATTAATCAACGTTTATAAACAACTCTGAAAAGTGGCTGAAACGTCGGAATAATAAAAATCAAATGAATTACCGCGCTCAAAACCCCGTTAAAACGTAGTTTTATTATGTATACTATAGTCGCGAAATTTAACAAATATAACTCCGGTACTGTTTAACTAATATTAAATAATTTTTGTCACAGTAAACTCCATAGCAAAGCATAAGCCTGTAAAGTTTCGGTAAAACCCCTTGATACGCTGGCCTTCGATATAGCTATCGGATAAAGAAATTCGAATATTTGACAAAAAGGCGAACTTAAAATTCTTAAAATTCCGGACAGCTTAGTTTCCAATACAGACTGAATAAAGATTTATATTACCGGACTAACATTTTTCCCGCGGCCTGGAAACCGCTCGGTAGTAGCTCTATGTTACCTACGTAAAAACACATTAAATTTTTTATATATATAAACCTTCAATGAAAATGTATCTAATTAAGTCGGTTAAAAAACTAATGTATAACAACAACAGGCAAAAGAACTAAGCACCTATGGATGCTAAATTAAAAAAAACTTATGAAATATTAATAATGATTTCTAATGGGATTTTATTACTATAAATAACATATTTGGTTAAAGGAGGTTATATTCTGTAATTTTTTAGACCTTAAAATTTTACTGTTTCTTGTTAAATTAACTACAATAGTAACGTCTATATAGTCTACATAACTGCTCAGCAAAACATAGTCTAGTCGAAGCCAACCTGATTTGGAGTAATACAATGAATGATGTGTGGTTTATGACTACGTAGGTATTTGTTAGTGAATTGATAAAACGCGATTGTAGCGTCATCTATTTTGCTAGTTTGTCTATTCCAAGTAAACGACGTCTTTTATCGGAATAAAACGTATCCTAAGTGTTGATTCGTGTTAAAAGCCAGCCTTGTGTCGAATTTCATTCTTACATTCTGTCAAAATAGTATCGGGAATGGATGATTTGTTTATGGTTCCAAATTATTATTTTTGTTAGATTGGCACAACTGTTTTTCATTTTGGCGCGGAGGTTGAGTTGCATCTGTCATTTAGATTAAATACAGTTGCTGTTTTTAGTTAGATTATATGTGTATTGCGAGTTTCATAATGGATAAACACATCGAACAAAGAGTTTGTCTTAAGGTTTGCATCGCCAATGTAATTTCGTGTTCGGAGACACTAAAAATGTTACAGAAGGATTATGGTGAGTCGACTTTATCAAAAACACGTGCTTATGAGTGGTAAAAAGCCTTCACAGGCGGTCGAGATATGCTGGAAGATTTACCTCGCCCTGGTAGGCCATCAACTTCTTTGACTGAAATTAAAATCGTAAAAGTGAAGGAAATGTGACTGAAAATCCTCATTCAAGTTTGAGAGAAATAGCCGCTTAACTTTCTGTGTCTCACTCTGATACTTTTTTGACAGAGTAAGTATACTTTCAGTAGTTTCTAACGGTGAAAAGGTGCGTTCGCAACGCCATCTTTTTCGCTAATTTCGTCTATCCCACGGAGACGACGTCATTTATCGGGACAAAAAGTAACCTAAGTTACGCCCCGTGATACAAGTTAGCTCCATTTCGAAATTCATTTCAATCCATTCAGTAGTTTTTACGCGATGCTCTAATAGCAGACAAAAATTCTAAAAACTGCATTTTCGGAATCTCCTGGTCCGAAATACACCCCGTGATTTTTTTCACATTTTTAAAGGCAATGTACAAACTCGAACCCTTTACAGACTTATTATCGTATACATTAGTTCAATTTCAAATTCAAAGAATTTCAAGATTCACAAGCTAAATGAGTATACTCGGGTGAATTAAAAAAGCCCTCCTCCATTTATTGATTACCTGGTCAGCCTATTCGGAAAGTTTTCAATACTCGTCCTGGCTAAACCGCTTTTGATCTTAATTACACAGAATTCAAAGGGTTCATGTATTTACACAAATCCCCTTGCTTTTGGTTAAAATTAATGTAATGTAACGGTAGTTTGATATAAATAATTTTATTTTAAGAAATCAGGTTTTTAATCTTATTCCTTTTTTTAAAAGTTAATTATGACTTCACGGTTTATGTATTTACACAATCATTCACGAATTTTTAAGATTTAATATAATCTTCAAGCTAATACCACGCAAAAGCTGCACCGAAGGCAATCTAAAAAAAAAACATCCCAGCTTCAGCCAAATTATACGTAACAACACTAACGAGTTTTTGTGGCTAATCCAAGTCATAACTCACTAAACAAATGAGTTTTTCTCCAAGAACACGTAAAGAAATTTTGCATAAAAACAATCAATATCCTACAAATACTGTTCTTTTTATGGATAAAAAATGTTTTATTTCGATCATGAATTGTAAATAAAACATCACTAGAGACAACTTACCGTTAAAACACCAATGTCACAATCACATAACCACGAAAAATAATATTCAAATTTGAAACAACCTGACTGAATAAATCGCAACATGCCAACACCTATTTTTATTCAAAAGCACCTGTGAAATAGAATTGAAAATAAAGCAAGGCGGTCGTATAAACATGGGAAGAGATTAATACAGTAGGTCATGATCGTGATAAATAATGCAATACTCTCTTGATAACCGTTATTCTGTTGCCTTATTTTGTATCTACATTATATCGTATCTGAATGTTTCTTACTATTTCCTAATTTAACATTACAATGAGAGTATAATTTTGTGAAACGTTACAAATATAAAGTTGAAGTGCCAAGGTCAGGGAGAATTATTTCCAAGTTATTATTAAACAATGATATAATTTTTTCTCACAATGACTTTTCTTAACTATTTAAAGTAAGCATGAACACATAGTTTAAATTTGGTTATTTTTTTAACAATTCGATTCATGGCTGTTTCCTATATCTTCCTATTAATTATTATATATTACATTCAGTCGCCCTACCATCGGTTGAATTTTGACATATGAACGGTCGTTAAGATATAGGAATTAGTCCTTAGTCATTTTGAAATTTTATTTCATACATTGACTTTCACAAGCGATTGCCTTGCATTTACTATAGTGTAGTATATTTTTCATTTATTGAAGTTAAACTTTTAAATTAATACTAACTATTAGTACTCCAATGTGTGTCAGAATATTTTATCAATAAAGTAGAAGTATGTCGTGTTCGAATCCGAGCCCAAATTTGATTTAATAATTACATCAATATTTCTTAATTTTAAACTGGCATTTTTAAATAGTAGCGGTGCAATCAGTATAGATCTTGTGAAACGTATATGACGTACTGTTTGTAAATGTTGCATTGTATTGAGAAGGTATACTGTGGCGATAGCGGCGCGGCGCGGCGCGGGCGCGGTGTTTTCGCGCGCTTTGCCCCCGCGCGGGCCCCGGGTGAACGGCCAGACAGACGGTCGGCCGGCCGTTAAACCTGCCCGGCCGGAGGACTCGCGGGCCTCGCGACCACCGGCACAGCCTGCCGACAGCGCTTGCTAGCGCACCCGCACAAGGCCTCAACCGTCTTGGCTGACGTAGATCGTGAAATTTTCCCATGCCATGACCTGCGTCTTCCGCAGATATTTTTGCCTTTAAACTAATTTACAACGTTACAATATAACACAAGGATTCGCTTTTTGGTAATTATTCGATTATTGTTAAATTTTAAGTCAATGTCCCAGTGGTGCTACTACATACATAGCAACAGCAGTAATCTGTTTAAAAAATCTATTATAGAAGTTTTTAATGATTTTTTCAATTAACATTGTAAAATATAAGTACCTGCACTTTATGTTACTAAAGGCACGATTATACAAAATTGCCACGGGTATTTTATCATAGGGATGTGCGGCTGAGTTCCGTGATAATGACATTTATCTGTACATAAAATAATAAGTTAATTTGGTATTTAACCCAGTTTGACCCGGTTGTGAGATGGCATCATTTGTGCGATTCAAAGTATTCAGAGATAAACATAACATATTAGAGTATTGTATCTATCTATCTATCTTAATAATTGATTTCTAGTTTTCACTGTACTATATGAGTATTGTACATCGTGTTTTAAACCCGGAATATTTCATGGCATTCGGATTCGAAATTTAAACTAGCACAACTAAGGTAACTGAGTATCGTGAAATTCGGTATATTGTGTCTATTTTAATAATGGGAATGGACATGGGATGCTTGTAATCCCGGAGATTATGATAGTTTCCCGGGATGAAAGCTTGGGCTCCTATACTGACATGATATATTTAGAATTACTTTTTTAAGTACATACTTGACATTATTAAAAGCATAAAATAAATGAGAGAAAAATTATAATTTCATCATAAACCTGTTTTCCTTAATACAACGTGACGTAAAAGACTAATAATGTATGCAACTTTATAATGAATTACTGTGTACGTTTAGTTAGTTAACCGCACATAATTATAATATTTTATGCTGAGTAATTTTTTCCATTAACTAAATTTCCAAATT
The DNA here is from genome assembly GCA_039645545.1 of Dendrolimus houi. NCBI lineage: Eukaryota > Metazoa > Arthropoda > Insecta > Lepidoptera > Lasiocampidae > Dendrolimus > Dendrolimus houi. Next base: position 17,215,755 of record CM077132.1, read on the forward strand.
ACTATTGCGGTTTCTGCAAAAAATTTAGCGTCTAAGTCGCCGCAATGATAATGCACTCCAATAATTTATTTTATTATTTATTTTGCAATATAAGTGAATAATTTAAAGTAAAAACCATCCAAATATAAGTTGTACTTTATTATGCACGTGCGTTGGTGTATACATATAGACTTTCTAATGCATTTACATTTTCAGATACCATAAGGTTAAAGACTCCTTATGGATTCCCTGCCTCTATTTCATAGCTGATTTCTTAAACTACCATTGTGTAATGTGTCCGTTAAATTTGGCATGCGTTTATAAAAATCTTATCCTTACTTGAATGGGCAGTTGATATTTTAAAGATTAGTTATGCCATCTAGTAAGATTGTATGTTTTTATTTATATATTCGGAGTGTTTCTTACTTTTAATTGAGTAATTAATTTTTAAGTAGAACCTTTTGTATGAAAAATGTACAGACAAATTAACTTTTAAATGGCCATTTGTTTGCAGTATTCTCGCAGTAGTCAGAGATCTTATTTTTTGCACCTCAACCCCTTTAAACAACTCCCGGGAAGATTCTCACCGGATTCCCGGGACATAAACTACCGCAGCATGTCAAATCGAACGTAAACTATTATATTAGTATCAATCAGATCCGAATCAGATAATTTTTATGCATAGTAATCACTACAAACCACTCCTGCAAAAATTCCTACGGCATTCCCGGGATATAAGTACCGCATTATTTGAAAAAAACTTAAACTGTCGCTCTAATGAAATCGTATTGAAGTCAGCTATTTTTTACGCGGGACACTCGGAAAGTTATGCGAAAAAATTGTTCTATAGGTAAATACTTTTTTATTAATTATTTTCAAAGTACTCTCCACCAGTCTCTATACAAAGTTTCATGCGTCTGAACCAGGTTTCGAAACACTTTTTCCAGTCCGCCACAGACACCTCGTTTACAGCTTGCTCGAACGCTTACAGCGTATCTTCCGGCGACGAAAATTGTATCCCTTTGAGCTGTTTTTTTATTTTCGGGAATAAAAAGAAGTCACACGGTGCTAGGTCAGGGATGTAAGGAGGGTGACCCAGGAGTTTGACCGGCGTGCTGTGTAGGAAGGCCCTCGTTTTGAGCACGGTATGGGCGGGCGCATTGTGGTGGAGCAGTAGCCCGCGGAGCCCTCTGTTTGGTCGCTTGTTGCTCACAACAGAGAAAACTTCTGCCAAGCATTTGGTAGTATACCATTCGGCGTTGATGCTTCTTTGGTTCCGTAAAGGAATTGACACCAAGTAACCAGTCAAATTGAAAAAAACTCGCGATCATAATCTTCCCCCCACTTCTAGATCGCTTGACTTTGGTAGGCGTTGATTTGTTTTAAAACTCCCAAACCCTCACAGGCGCTTCATTTCTGGGTCGTATTGATAAATCCAGGACTCATCACCTGTAATGATGTCGTAAACACGCCGAGATGAGCCTGCTTCATATTTGTTTATCGTATCACGGCACCATTCTACCCGGGCCTGCTTCCGAGTATCAGTGAGGTTGTGCGGCACCCAGCGTGAAGCTATCCTCACGCCAAGATGCACGTGTAGAATCTCGTGAAGGCTTTCCGATCCAATTTGTAGTACGTGCTGAATTTCTTGATGTGTAACTCGCCTATTGCCTTGGATTAAATTTTTCACTGCTAACACGTTTTCTTCCGTAACAGCCGTCAAAGGGTGACCACTTCTTTCTTCATCCCCCAAAGTTAGTCGACTGCGCTTGAATTCGTTGTACCAACGATACACAGTTGCCTTAGAAGGGCCTTCATACATGATAGTCATTTGAAATCTATCGTACGATTCGTCCGGTTTCAGGGGACACTTGAAATCGTAAAAAATCATAGCGCGAAAATGTTCCCGGCACAGATCCATTCTTCAATGAGACACGATAATTTAAATTAGCTCGCAAACAATCTGGAGGGAAATTTTGTAATTGAAACGTACCTATTTTTGGTTATAAATAATCATATTTTCAAAATAGATTATATCCAGCCAGTCTCTCTACATAAAAACTTTTTTTCGTAATACTTTCTGAGTGGCCTGGTATAATAATAATAATAATAGCGAAGAGCCTTGACCGACACCTTGAAAGGCTCTCGCTTGGTGTCTGGGTGAAGAGTCGGATGCAGAAAGCAGCCCTGCTGGACACGGCCCGTATCGTGAGGAGGTTCCTGTCGCTGGAGCCTGGACCCTAGGCTCTGCTTCCGGCGGATATCGAATTTTTTACATTTTTTTAAAATTTATGTGTTTTTTTATATAGTATATATTTAAAGAAAAATATAAAAAAAATCTGAAGCTAAATAAATATGTGAACTAATAATAATAATCAGCAGGCAAGACATTGTATATCCCCAAGCTAAGCAAGTTACGCTTGTGTTATGGGTAATTTACAACGGACCACTCTAAGGCCGATCCCAGACACCCAGACCATAGTAAATAATAGAAAGATCGTTTCCGAAATTTACCATGTCAGGAATCGAACCCGGAGCCTCTGCGTTCCAGCGAGTTCCGCCAGCTAAGACTCAGCCCGTTCAACCACAGAGGCCGTTATGCAACCTAACTAATTTGTACCACTACCGATAAAAATCCTGTTGGATTCCCGGGACACAGAGTACCGCAGAATTTAAAAATAAAACATAAATTATTGATTTAGTATAGGTCGTATCCGATTAAGCTAAGTTTTATGCATACTTACCACTTTAAACCAATTCCGAGAAAATTCTCAAGACACAAAGTATCGCAGCTTTTTAAAAAGAAGTGCAAGCTGTCGATTTTGTGAAAATTGTGTCGGAATAAGCAAATTTATAAGCGCCCTAAGAACTTTTAATTACTCCCGCGAGATTCCCGGGATAAAAAATAGCACAGATTATATTTCAGAAAATTTGCTATCCATCAAAGAAAAAATCGCATCGGATTATAAAAAAAATTTCAACACCGTAAATTTCTGCGGGATTCCCAGGATAAAAAGTATGTAATTTCTGTGTTAAGGTTTTTCAACATTAAATTTTTGTTAAGACCGTGCAAAAGTCTGATTTTTTTAATGCTAGTTTTAAAATGAGTTGAGCTGGGAATAGATTTCGGTTGATTTGGGAATGAAAATTTAAAATATTGTCGTGGGTTGAAAAGGGAATAGAAATAGGTTGATTTGGGAAAAATATATTCCTGGGTTGTGTCGTCATGGGTTGAATCGGGAATAACCCATTTATTTAATTGTTCAATTTGAATTGCCATTTCACGAGGTGACAAATAACTAATTTTAGTTACCTACAACAACTGGATTGTTAATAAATAGATTAATTACATTCTACACGCATCTGGGTCTAGAGAAGTTTGGGTTAAGGTGATGCAAATGAGGCCCGAACTATCGCCTCAGTGTGTTTATACAAAGAAACCATTGCCCTTGGCTTTTCAAATATCTAAGCGATGCTTTATTCATTTATTTAGTGCTTACTATAAAATCTATTTAACAATTCAGTTAAAAGAGTGCGTATTAAAAATTAGATTAGCTGCTACGATGTAGTCAATAGTCTTTGTAACAACACAGATGGGATACGGCAAAAGTCTGGGCTCTCGTATTCTTTCAGTCATTATTTGCGTACAGGATTTGCATACAATCGAAGAAAATGCGTGGCTGATATCAGTCAGGGGAGAAGCAACTAACGTAATTTGTGCATAGAGCTGTTCGTAGTGAAGGTTCTTATTGGGGATAAATAATAATTTAAGCAAATATAAATAAAACATAGACCTCTTTTGATGTACTCGAACTTATGCGTGATAATGATACACAATGCGTATCGTAATCGTCTGAAGAAAAAGTATAATAAGTTGCCAGATAATACTATATAATCGACGGATTAACACACAAATTTTATATTGCCAAGCTAAGTAAGTTACGCTTGTGTTGTAGGTCCCAGACATCTAGACCATAAAAATAGCGGAATGTTCATTTTTTTAAATTACCATACCAGAAATATAACGCTCCGGGTTATATTTGCGTCCTCTGCGTTCCAGCGAGCTCGGCTGGTAAAGGCTTAACCTGCCCAACCATAGAGGCCGTCAAGATAATAGGCAGATAAACACACATTGCGGTTTTTTAAGTCTCCATTACGGATAACATACACCTGATAGCACTAGAGCGGCTCTCAGAAATCTTGTGCATAGACATCACAGAAGTGGCTAAGCACTTTTTTTGGGCAAATTTTCAGATTTCATTTTGATATTATTTATTCGATCGTCAAGTAAACACCGCACCCGTGTGTTTGTCATCTAAATTATTTGGCCTTCCGCTCGATTATTAATAGCCAGGGTTGATTTCTCACGTTAGTTTAGTTGTGGCTGTTGGTGTGGTTGGGCCGATACAGCGTTCTTATCGACGCAGACGCTAAATGCGTATAGACACCACGTGTATAAACATTGTCTCACAACAATAACAACGGGGCAAGGACGATCTGACAACGTCGCCGGCCCAGCGACGACGAGAGATTGATTGTTCAACAAATACGTTTATGGCATCAATTTTTTCGATATATATCGGGGCTTATAGACGACTAAGGAGGAAAAAGTACTCAAAGAAAATTGACTGAATTGCATTCAGTAAACATGATATTTATACAAATAGTATCGACTGAAAATGGTGTTGTTTGTGTTGACCAAAAAATTAGACTAAAACAATATTAGTGGCTAAATGTTGCTCAGTGTAAACGAATGATGACTACGCAGTCGGACAACCGACACAATCGAAGTAAGTTATACAATTGCAACCATCGCGCCGTTTGCGATGACATTGCTGACAATAACGCGTCAAGGAGATCGCCTTAATGATTTCTTGAAAGTCTCGTCTCGAGAACTGCGCAGTTACATTGTACTCTGAGACCGTGTTCACAAACTTTACTAAAACTTATATATTAATTATTGATGATGCGGCCTCGTTCTTAATATTACTAAACTATGATAAAATATGGGAGTTTTCTATGAAATGCTTTTTTAGGGTTTCGTTGCTAAATTACAACAAGTAAAAATTGCAAATGGTGGCCACCTTTACAGAACTCTTCATTGTAAACTGACACGAAACTGGCAGTTTTTTTTAAATGATATGGTAATATGGAACATTTCTCATTCGGATTCAGATTTCATTTATAGCGTGTAAAATTCATGAAAATGAGTTCACGGGCATGGTTATCGAGAAAGAAGAACCAAACCTAATAAACATCCAAACAATTGTTTTCACACGTGTGTTTATATATATGGTAATCAGGGCAATACAATATTAATTTGTTAAAGAAAATATATTTCTTTCAAACCGTAGTTTAGTTAATATTCTATTCTACGATACTATTGATTTGAAATTAGTATAAGGAAAAAGAAATGCCAATTTCGATTTGGTAATGTTGCAAAATTAAATGTCAACTTTGGTTTGTAAACAAAAAAACCTCGGTTATCTTGCACCTCCCACGTTAATCTACCGCCAGCTAGTCGCATTCCTAGCATAGCAACCACAGGTTGTCGGCCGGCAATGTAGCCGGTTTCAAACGCTTTAAAGCGATGACATAGCGATTCGTCTCTACCATTCGCAGGCCTAAAACCACGCATTTGCAGGTACACAGTTTAATCGAAGCCTCAAAAATTTTCATTTGAAAATACCTATATACATGGATAGGTATTATGTTGATGATGCATGGTAACAAATTGTATAACAGCTTTATGTGATAATCCGAGAATTAAGTTATAGGCGGATTCAAACCGCAAATGTATAGACATTAGTGGTTCATACTGGATTTAGCATAGAATAAACTCAGCTTGCTGTTCCAACCGAGCAGCAGGAAAGAGCAGTAGCCCGCGGTGGTCTAAGTGATGCTTACGATACATATTGTCCATCCACTCCTCTTCTTCCTTCATAATGTACAAACCTCTACCTTCAAAGTGACTATAGTCTAAACGGATTATATTGAGCAGTTATAGCTTCCATTAGTATTGTCGTCCGTCTTTATTGTGATAGATGCAAAGATTGCGTCTACACGCACGTGCCGCTGTTATACAATTGTTTGTCACATCGTTCTACATGCATTAATTATATGAGAGTATGAAACGGTACAAGTTATGTTTATCTATGATGGTGTAGTGAAACACTTACAAGCCAATAGATGGCGCTGTACAATAATTGAGGTCGCAAACGATTCCCGAAACGTACAAAGAATATATACAAATTTCCAACAATAATAGATGGGTCTAGGTCTGCGAGGGCATAACAATAGCCTCGCTGGATGATCTTGCTTTAAGAAGGAGGAGCATTCCATCCCGCTCCTCCACTCTATATGGGGCACTCTCTTCAATATAATAAATCTGTATTTATGACTCGACATAGGAGTTGATTTTGTACAGTGAATATAAAAATAAGAAATAACTAGGGGGGCTAATTCGAACCAGCAAATTCTAAAAATACAACTCATAGAATTTTCTTAAGTTTTCGCGACTTGTATACATAATAAAACTACGTTTTAACGGTTTTAAGCGCGGTAATTTATTTGACTTTTATTCCGACCTTTCGGCCACTTTTTAGTGGCCGTGATCACGGAAGACAAAGATGTCAAGTGTCAATGAGTATTGTTAAAGTTTTATGTAGCCTACAGCCAACTTATTCATTTTAATTATTTAGTTTTAATTTTGTTTATGGTAATTACTTACTCTATGGGAGCCACCGCTTCGCAACATGTTATGGCTTGAAGAGAAGAAGCGGCGCAAGAAACTCTTCGGCTTTGAAAGGTGGCCGAAACGTCGGAATAATAAAAATCAAACAAATTCCCGCGCTTAAAACTGTTAGAACGTAGTTTTATTACACATCTATAGCACCTTTGGTGTTCCAAATGTCCATAGGCGATGGTAACCGCTTTCCATCGAGTGGGCCGTCTGCCTGTCTGCTGAACTTCTGCATTAAAAAAAAATACAACTTTAGAATTTTGTATATCTGTACCACTACAACAACAATACCAATAACAGCCCATAAATGTCCCACTGCTGGGCTCGGGCCTCCCACTATAGGGGAATGGACAGTATACCCGCCACGCTTGTCCAAGGCGGCTTGACAGGTTTGACACATCGGGTATCTCGATGTGCAGGTTGCATCACGATGTTTTCCTTCACCGTTATTAGCACGTGGTAATTGTAACAATATGCGCATTAGGTCAGAAAAATGCCTAAGTGGTGCATGCGTTCCGGTCAGGATCGAACCCGCGTCCTTTGAGTTTGGGACGCGTGCGCTAGCCATTACGCTACCACGACTTTTACCACTAATCGGATTTAAATAAAACTCGACACAGGACTAGCATGTATCCCGGGTGTTGACCCGGGATCCTTAGGATACTTTTTATCCCGATAACTGCTATCGTTTCCGTGGTATAGACGAAAATAGCGAAAAACATGATATAATTCACTAACACATACGTTGTCGTCATGGGACCGCCGAAGAAGTTTTGCTGGCTCAAGCTAGTATATAAATGTCCATTCGTAGTACTTGAAACTAAAAGGAGTGCATAGTTTAGGCCCAGTCTCCTTGTCACCGGTGCGGAACTCGCAAGAACGTTTATAAATGCTAATTGGCGGATGCGGCCTGATTTTCAATCGTTGTGGCGTCGTACATTCATTCAGCTCAGCGTTCGGACTTATCCGGATGTTGATAATTTAACGCATTTATACGTGCCACAAGAATGTTATTGTATTAATAAATTTGACGTATTTTCGACTATTGTCGAGACTTATCTTTCTTAATTGTGATAAGAAACAAGCCGCAACACAAATGTTTGCCATTAACTTTCCGGAACTTGTGTATAAATTAATTCATAGGTAACTATTTATATATAAAACACATGCGTTAAAATAACATTTTGTTATCTTACTTTTAAATTATCATGATAGAAATAATTTTATTTACTGTTTAAACAATAATGATTGTGCTATTTGACTCTTTTTACTTGTACATACTTATGACGTCATAGTATGTACCGTCGTACAAAATCTGTGGAGCTGCGATGTGATAAAAAATATTTCAGGTGATTTGACTGTTCGCTCTCTTAGGTCTCGCTAGTCATTCTTCTCTCCGTTTTTATATCCGTAGTAAAACACAATTGAAACCAAATTTTTAATTTATTATTTAAAAGGGTGTAGACCGGTGTAATTTTAGACCAAATCAGTCTAAAATTGAAAAACTTAACAATTTCACGTTTAAGTAGAGTCTCAAAACTATATCAATAAGTTTCTGCAGATGTTACTTCGCTAAAATACGACGAATCGACATTAGTTATATCTGGTGAACAAAGTGACAGATTAAAGTACTGGGATTAACGTTCATACTAGTTTATAGTAAGTAATCCTCCATATTTGTAATGATATAAAATGGAAAAGTACACTAGTATCCTGTTCTATCCCATAAATGAAAAACAAAGTATATAATACTAAACTCAATCAGTATACTTCTATTAGTTTGCATTGCATCGATAAAATTTGATGAAACAAGCGATAGCAAAACAAACACGTTTGTTCATGTGTGCTCTTAATTCGTGAAATCTTTTTTGCACATCATAATATAAACACGTTTTGCAATCAACTACGCAGTTGCATGTTGATCGATAAATCGCAGCTTGGTATGTGTGTGGTCGTGACGATGAAACTGCATGTAACGCTAATAAGTGCTTGATAATGAGCCTGGGCATCGTACGAGAAGAAAACGTCGCATATACAAATATATGGACGTTTCTGAAGGCATGTTTATTGAATATTGTGTTTTTGCTTACCTATTTTCGTAATGAAGAAACTACGACTCAATTTCCTACGATGATCGTCACAGAATTATTGATCCGAACCCACGGGTGCAAATTGCGTCGTGAAAATTATTAGTTTGTATTTGTAATCTTCAGCCAGAACAAACAATAGTATTCTATCTATACGTTTCATAAGGAAGCATAAACACATTTAATCTCTAGTGTTCCTTTGGTACGGTTTAGTGGTTGGTCTTTTTCTTCGTTATTATTTCCAAAAGATATGAAACTTTGAAATTATTATAGAAGTATTGAAATAAATTGCTATTGTGAACTTTTTATATTGATATCTGGATGAATAAACCAAATTACATAAATACAAATCGATATATTGAAATAAACTGCGGAAATATTACGGCTATTAGAATTCGACGGAAATAAAAATCAATTACCCTGTCAGATGTGAAAGGCCAATTAGTACTTGTTTAGTGTAAACATTCAATCTGTAATTTCAATAATTTAAATGGCACTTAAACTTGGACCAACTGCAGAAAGCTATATGTCCATACAATGAGAACTTGCGAGACGTTCAACAAACTTTCGCGCTTAGCAAAAGTAGCTTGCGAGCCTCGAACGTTGATGTTTTATTATGAAATGTCACAACGTGCCAGACAGTACATAAATAAGACTGAATAAACTCGTCTGTGACCTCTGGATTGTACACGACACAGTTCACATTGACACCTTGGATAACAGACGAAAATGGAGTTTGTTTCACCCCGTTACTTCATATATCGTGTATTATATATTATATGTACAATTCGTTGATATATATATGTATCTCTCGTCTGTGGGCGATGACGACTAGCTTGAAAGTTACTTTTTATTTGCCACTAAAACTTTCGAGATGGTTTCATTCACGTAAATTTCGCATCCTTATCGCAGGGAAATTACCATTTTCTATTAAAAAAAAGTATATTATATCCATCTCCATTATCGAAAGTAAATACATCAATATTAATTAGAGTAGGTACATACATTCAACTTAATTTGTGTAATTTAGTGATATTACAATTTTCTGGTACCTAATAAACTGTTTTATTCTTATTACTATCACAATTGTATCTATACATATTTAGTAAGTAATATTATCCGATAATTGTAAAACTTGGCAAAAACATTAATTTTATAATAAATTTTAAATAGGTAAGACCTATAAATAAACCAATATTTGTATTAATAATTTACAAAAAAAAAGAATCTAGTAGAGAAGGTCTTAACTTTATGTAATCCCTGGAGAATGGTTCAATAGTACTGGCTTAGAAATACTTAGCGATTGGCTTTTAGTAATTTCTCGTTATTTCAGCCTAACGTTTTAACTCACACGTTATACCTAACCCCTAATAAAGTATCCTCATTTCCTATCAAAATTCATAAACGAAATGTTAATCTTACGAATTCATACGTAATAATTTGAACTTTGTGCTGATAGCCGCCAGCCTATTATATAAACGGAACTATTATTATGATATTAGTCATGCGCAGAAGGTTTGCCGATGATAACCCCTCCCGCTTGCTACAAGCACGACCCGGTTGTCTAGTTCATAGTTCTTATTACGACTTAAACACGCCCTGGTCCCAGTCGTAGGAAGCGAGAGGGGTGATCATCGGCAAACCTACTGCGCACGACTTATAATTATTATAATATTGTTACAACTCAGATCCCGAGAAAAAATCAAAATCGTGACGTGAGAACCACGGTCAAAGCGAGACGTGTGTACTACGATCGGGAATCTAATAGTTACGGACTACGCGTTTTATTGAATTACGACCTTCTGCATTACGTTTGGACTTGTTGTGTTCGGTTATATTTGTACCTGTGTTATGTGTTTGTATAGTTCTAATAAACTCTATAATAATTCCAACGGCATTTTAATTCGAATCTCGCAACTCTTAACAATATATTAAAATACTTGTCTCAACCGATTTCATTTACATCACACACTTTGTATTGTATTGGTTGCCTATTTTGACCAAGAATGTGTGACCAGTGAACACATATATTCATCGTCAAAATTCAATACTTGTGCGTTTTGATCATTGTACTTCTGTGATATCTCGAATATAGTGCAATATACTATGTACCTTACCATTATTATTATCTACTGATTCTTTTGTTACTCGGTATCTATAAAAAACTAGACAACAGCGTTGTGACTAACAAGAAAAATTATATAGAAAAATGATCAGAATAGCATAGTCAAATCATGGTGTTATGTTGTATGCAAAATAAGTCATCGCATGATTCATTCACCTTAAAATACAACAAGTATTTTTAAAACCGGAACCATGTGGGCGGGGTGATGAGGTGAACAAGTCACGTGCACACAGCAATTTAAACAATTTATACCATAGAGCTGATTACTATAGGCCATCAATATAACTTCATTACCAATTTATGCACCGAAGTGGTATCTATTTTGTAGTTGTTAATATATGAAATCTTTTATATTGGAAGCTACGCTTTAACGAATTACTCTGCTCGGAGAGCTTTAACAGCGGTTAAATAGACATTAAAACTTATATTGGACATAGCTACTGCACATTTTCGTAATTATTATTGTCTTGTGTTGACACACTGGTCCCGTCATATCTTCCAACGTCCGAGACAGGGGCTGGCATCGCCATGCTTCAGGTGAAGACGTCAAATTGCGCAAATATGGAGCCTTGTAAAGAGGTAACCTTTTCCAATTTACATATCTGTGCCATTTGGTGTTGAAACATTATGCCCGTGGAGTCCATAGGGAAAGATTTTCTTTAGACATCTGTAAGAAACTATTTGACACTACCTGTGATCAGAAGGCTGGCTCGTATTTCGCCCAACAAATAAGCATTGTCATACAGCTTGGCAATGCAGCCAACCTTCTGGGCGCTATCTACTTTAGATTTAATTATTTAGTTTTATATTTGGGTAATTTCTATTATTTATGTAGTTTTAAGTGTATGTAAAAAAAACTCCATTCGAGCTAGCGCTTCAGTTCGAAGGAACTCCCCTTACCACCTCCAAGAGTATTGAGATCCTCGGTGTTGACGTCGCGAACGATGTGCAGTTCAGGGGCCATCTTGAAGGCAAAGCAAAACTTGCCTTCAAGAAGCTGGGAGTGCTAAACCGGTCCAAGCAATACTTCACACCGCGGCAACGCCATGTTGTGTATAAAGCCCAGGTGAGGCTGCATATGGAGTACTGCTCACACCTTTGGACTGGAGCACCTGCTACCAGCTTAATCCCCTGGTCTGTATTCAACGTCGAGCCGTTCGCGTTATTGATGATCCGATATTCACAGACGGTCTAGATACGCTTGACCTTAGGAGACACTTCGCGTCTCTGTGCGTATTCTACCGACTGTATAACGGAGAGTGTTCTGAGGAACTGTTTAGAAAAGTTATTTCGTCCTCTTTCTACCATCGCAACGCTCGCCATCGGTTGGGAGGTCATCCCCACTTCCTCGAGCCGCTTCGCTCATGTACGCAAACGTTCTGTAAAACGTTTCTATTGAGTACCGTGGGAGATTTGGAATGAGCTTCCCAACCAAGGTTTTCACACAGCGCTACGATATGAAGGTTTTCAAAAAGAGTGTCATCAAATTTCTCCGAGGCCGGCAGCGCGTTGGTAACATCTGTGGTGTTGCAAACGCCCATAGGCGACGGTAACCGCTTTCCTTCAGGTGAGCCGTCAGCCTGTCTGCTGTACTCCAGATATAAAAAAAAGTGTATACCAACTTTTAAGACACATTGTAAGATATGTTCACATCTTATCCATTACTTTCTTACTAAGTGAAATGCTACGTTAGATGTACGATGTTTCTATTTTCTCTTAAAATTGGATGTTTGTCTAATAGAGTGTATATCTATTGTTGCAGTGGGTGTGGTCGGCGGCGGTATGCCAGAAGCCGCTGGTGGCGAGAGGCGGCACGTGCCCCTCTATGGCAGGTTGGTTGGTGAGGAGCAGCTGGCGACAATGGGCGCGCCGTCTGACATTCAGGTGAGCGCCTCGGTGCGCAACACCAGAGCTTTCTGCCGCTACCGTACCCCCGCCCAGGTAAATGATGCACGAGGCAGTTTGCGGGATCTCGACGAAAAGAACGTTCAATTGTAGGGACCATTTCGGATTATTAGATATCTGTTATTTATTCATCTTCAAAATTAATAGACATACCTTTTACGGGAGAATACTTACTTATTTCTGTTATCGAATATCGTGCATTGACATTTTAAAGATCGTTTTAGTCATTTCAAAAATTTGAATATTGCTCTGTTGTCTAGGAATACATGTTCAATAAAATATATGTTTACATATATCGCTGGAGTAGTAATATTGGTAGCTGATGTTTGAACATTTGTGTTTCAACGCGCGTTATTAAAAGTAAATCACAGTAATTCAATGCTATTATTGAAAAAATATTAGAAAAGTATTGTTTAGTGAGATTCTTAGAAATCGAGCCACCACAACACGCTAAGAAATCACATCTCTGAACTTGATTTATCAATGTAATATAAAAACTTGCGTAATTAATGTTTACCTGCTTTGTAGTCAAGAATAATATAATTGGTGTTTTTCCAATAGTTCAATATCGAATCCTATAGAAATATTAGAAGGGATTATATCGATTTCTCCAGAATTATATAGTTAGAAGCTAAATCAATGGCTTTAATGTACTACTACTTAAGTAAATTATTTAATGTTAAAAGCATAATGTTGATATCAATCTTATCTAATAAAATTCACGTATGCATATAGTAATGACATGCATGAACCAAAGTTTCTTTAAACTCGTGACCGGTGAACGGCACACCTATTGTTTTAAAAAAGGAGTATTTAAGCACGCATGTCTAGACATTACGTGAAAGTAAATAAATTAGTAAAGTGCCATTAATTACCTAGGCGTCCGTAAGTCCCTTTCATTAAAACAGTGATGATGTATTTAATGCTGAATTGGTTACATACGTGTATTATAGTGCTTTTATGCTTTTGCCTGGATTGGTGATAATAATAACTAATGGCAACATGTATGATTTTCTTAAATATGATATTTTTTTTAATATATTTTTGAAGTCTAAAAGTTCCAAAGTCCACAAACAAGGACTATAATCTTATATAGTAAGCAAGAAATAAGCCGATCTTTAAATATTTTGCTGTAAATAGAGTGGTGTAAGACTCTTAAGCGATGTACAGAAATAATGATAAAAGAGAGATTGAGAAAGGCTACATTTTTTCAGTATCTTTTCAATATGCAGCTCGTTTAAGGCGTTCATTGCCAAACTAAAAATATAAGTTTTCTAGGGTTGGGAAATATTATTAATATTTTTTGCAAAGAACTTTATAAGTTAATCGCGCGACTTCGCGTGAGCACTCTAAAACCAGTCCATTGTATTTATTATAGTTTTCATTTGGACAAAAAAGCTGAGTACTGATATATATAGCCAAAACTTGGAAAGGTTTATGTCCAACAGTGGATTGCGAATCACTGATAATGATAACTGAACAGATAACAGTATCATAATTTTATAAATTCGAATTGTGAATGCACGGTATCAGATATCAGAGGGTGAGTTCCTTTGAATAAACAAAAGTCGATTCGAGATTCTTCTATTCTAAAACAATTTTAAAATTGTTATATGGCTCTGGATATTGCAACACGTGTATCAATGATGGGCTGTCAACGTTCTACGTATTGCTATTATTACAGAACGACAGTAATTGTTATACAAGTTCATAACTCCAATTCAGGTGCGATTTTATTCTTAGTCGTTTTACGACTCTGTTGAATAGATGTTTATACAAACAGTCTCGTGTGCTAACTCTTCACACCCATTAAATCATATATTTATTTTTTTAATGTAGTTACAACAATTTTAAGTTTCTTTCATATATTATTTGTGCTTGTTTCGTTTTGCTGTGAATGTGCGGGACGCTGTTTAAAATTTTCACTTTATTGCATGCATTTCACGTTAGATCAATACACAAATAAATAATATTATTTTATTTCATTATTATTACCTGTTGAAATGTTAGTAATTAATGCATTTGGATCAACCGCTTTTCTGCTTTTTATGATGCATCTAGCTGTAGCGGGTTTTTGAAGTATTAACCGGTATTTCTCGGTTGCCCAGGCCATGCAAGCCCGAATACCACACCACTTTCGGGACCCTTCAACGGCGCCTTTACGGAAGCTCAGCGTAGACCTCATCAAAACTTACAAACACATAAACGAGGTAAGTGTTTAATTTCAATATTTTCCATTAAAACTATAAAAAGAAACTAAATATAGATAGACAGCTAACGTTTTATTGCTCATTAAAATAATTACAAAAATGCATAGGCACAATAATTAATTCATAAAACAAAAGGCGGCCTTATCGCTAAAAGCGATCTCTTCTAGGCAACCTGCCTTAAATATAATAGGAAGAGATATTTAAAAGTTGTATGTAGCATCTAAATGAGGTTAGTCCGCGCTCAGTATTTTGGAAGAAATTCCAACACAGCACTATACGGCTTGTGACTCATTAATACCAAATCGCGAAAATCGTGGTAATACTAATTCGCGATACGAGTGCAACTAAAAACAATCGATCGTTGCATGTAAATAACATGTTATTAATGCAGTATAAATTACTGTAATTTACGGTTATTAGTTTAAATCGAAAGTTTTGATATACAGCTACAATTCACAACTATTTAATCACCAGTAAATCGACATCATACGTAATAGGAACTTTTCTTATATGTTTAGATAAAAAAAAAATCTGCGGGTTAAAGTTTTCTGATTAATGTTTCATATGCTCATCTTATATGAATGTACCAATGACGTTGATATTATGGCTGTTTGTTTATTTCTTCTTCACGGCTTTTGGTATAAAGTGATTTTCATGAAATATATTGTAGTTTATATAATGGGGACCTCTCTTTTTTTTTCCTTCCATATTCCCCTATTCTGGCATACGTCCTCTATCACGAACAGACAAATCATCATGTCATCCTTCACGCAATCCATCCGTCTTTTTTTGTCTACCTTTACATTTGTGTTTTAGATAAAGGGGATGAAAATAAGATTATTTTCTATCGAATAATAAGTTAGTGTAAAAACGGGCCTCCGAATTATACCCGGTGGGAATCGTGTGGCGACTGGCAAGCCCTTGTAGTTCAAATACATTCTCAGTCATAAAGGGCATCGAGAAGTTTGTGAACGTTGTAACATGTATCGTTTAAGGTCTTTTTTGGATAAATAGTGAGCGGGGAAACGCGTGGGAAAAGATTTATTAGTAAATTATTGCAGACTAAACAAGAAATCCATAGACAGATTATTTTATATGCCAGGTAAGTGATAGATATCAAACGCGAACCTACACGATGAGAAAAAGTGACCGGTTAAAATCCGTTGATTAGCTAAGTCTAGTGTACTAGAGATTTACACGCGGCATAACTCGCAATGTTGCGTGGAAATTTTTCAATGCGTAAAACTCCGAATACATAGCGGGCTACGGGTTCATTTTCTCGGAGAAGACTATCCTATTTACTAGAATGAATAGTCTATTATGTATCACCACATTATCGAATATATTTACCTAATTTCATGAAACAACCGTTCAGAGAGTACAAACAAATATACAAGGAAAGTCACGTCTACATTTATACTAATTTCCCGACAAGAAGTTTTGGCTACCTCATGGGCAAAGTTGATTCTCCCAACTGCCTATTGTGTGGAACTTGTGAGGATGTCCAACATCTGTTATTTAAATGCAGCAAAAATAAAGATGGCAGAGAACAACTGATGAGAGAGTTGGGACTGAATCGTTTCGATGTAGGTATAGAAATTCTGGCAGAGCCAGCCTCAAAGAACGCCAGTTTGTTAGCCAGCTCATTATTTAAAATTTAATATATAAGTTATTGTATGTTTAAGAGATGATGGGGCTGACATGCCTATGTGGCATAACTCACAAATAAATAAAGCTGAAAAAAAAAATACATTTATACTAATATAAATGGCGTCATAACCTTCAGCTGCTGAGACATGGCCACTGACAGTGGGAATAGTCCACAAGTTTTAAGTCGCTCCGCGGGCTATGGAGCGAGCTACGTTGCGTTTGTCTTGTGAATAAAATTCGTAACGAGGATATCTATAATACAAATAGGGTAACTGGGGGAAAGCTAAAATTAATAAATCGAAGTGGTCGTCGCCTGGTCACAGTTGACATACTATTGACGGCAGATGAAGGAGACGAGTCCTGGAATAGAGATCACGTCTGGCTACCAATACTGTAGAGCGCCTTTTGGCGGAAGACCTGCGCCAGGTCGTCTTCGCTTGTAGGGGCTAGATGGGAGAAGCGGAGGACCGAGATATATAGCGCAAATTTGGGAAAACCTATGTCCAGCTTGTAGCGGTTGACTAACAACGGTTTAGTTTCTTAGTATTAGCTTCGATAATATTGCCAGGGCCAGATAGACAATACTCTCGACGCTGTTAACAAAAATTAAGTGACATTACCCAAAAAACGCCGTCACCCAACATCTCTATTTTTAAAAAGAATTAATATAATAAGTAAGCGTGACTAAGCTTTGAGACTGGTTTTAATAAGTACTAAATTTTTTAACAAAATTTCATTTCATTCATAATACGCTTGTGTTTACCGTTTAATCATGAAATGAAACAAGTAAAAGCGAAGCAACATGACCGTCTAATTAAAAACAAGGTCTACAAAAATATTTAGATCAAGGCCTGTGAAGATTATAATTATTTTGTTCACATCTTGTAACGTGCTTTTTTCTATCTTTAAACCGTAACAGAGATTAAACTGCATAAAATTTTTGCATGAAATATTATTGTTCTTCAAAACTTTTTTTTCTTGATAGCAAACATTATCATCACATTTAGGTAATTCCTAAAAAAATACGTTTTAACAGTTTTAAGCGCGGTATTTTATTTGATGTCTAATCCAACATTACTAATACTAAACATAATGTTTGAAATGTTTGAAAATTCATTGTTTATTTTCGGTCAGAACATAGAATATTTTTCAAAAATGTCAGACTATAACATTGGGAGATAATTGATATTATAGAGCCCATCATTTGATGACTTGCTCGATGTTATTGCTCAATTTTTATTTTATGTCTTTCCAGTACATTTCTAATGTTTTGAAAAATATTTTGTATATGAGAATGAGAAATGTAGTATTAAAATTTTCTCTACAAACAAAAAACTTGTATAGTTCGATGCAAACTTAATAGCGGCTCGAAACATCGCATTTTCCGATGCGCATAATGCGATTTTAGGTGTTAGAGGGACGAGGTCGTCGGAGGACGAGGTATATCCTCGCTTGCTTTCTCGTTTTAGGGATTTCCCCGGCGCTCGGCTCATCAGGGCTGCCACTTTAGCGCTTTCGGAGCTAGACAGCGCTTTTTGGGTAACCCAACTCCCATTTTTATTAAACAACTTCCAGCGCGAAATCTTGCGCTTTTTTTGATATGCAAATATCGAATAAATTTTTACGTTATTTAATGTACATTAAATTTAAATAACCCAAAGGTACTATATATATATCATGTCAGCAGTTGATTAAAACCTCATAAGCACCACTACAATATAAATTCTTTTTTGAGGATTGTCCAAATATATACTAGATTTTTAGGGTTTCTTAGTCAAACGACAAGAAAAGTGGTTGATCTTTGCTTCTACAAAATTCTTTAGTTTATGTGATACGACACGCACTTACTGGATTTTTTTTGGAATTTTGGTCATGTAACAGAATCTTTTTTTCCAACTCATTTAGCAAGTGCAGTCATTACGACGTTGTATTGAGCTACGTCCGTACACAGCACACATACACACGCGCATCTAAGTACAATAGAGCGCAAAAGTTTGTTGTTTTGTTAATGGTTTGTTATTATTCCATTAAGATTTTTTAATTTTTATATTTAGTTACATTTATTGTTGTTTTTGTCTGAATTTTGGAATTAAATTGCGTAAAATAATTATGAAATAAAAGACTAGTCCAAAAACAGCAATTTTTCATACACATGATAAGAAAAAAAACGGAAAGAAATGACTAAGTAGGTTTGTGAAAGTAAGAAGAATAGAGGAGTACAAAAATTTGACGTTATTATCGACACGTTGAAAAATGAATGTATCATCCATGTCTGAGTCTATCACTGAGAAGGAATCCTGTTCAAGCGAAGACGAAGAAAGCAACAGTTCTGTAGAAAATGGCTCCTCCGGAAATGAAACAGTTTTAAGTGATGCCGACTCGGGGAGTCCTATGTCCAGCAGTAGAGTGCGATAGGCTGACGGCGATAGAGGGAAAACATATAACCTTTTTATACATGACAGAGCTATGTTGGAATCATTATTTTAATTACAGCTTTTAGGGCCGGGTTGACTGGTGAGATATCACGCTCTCACAGAATATCAGCTTGAAATGGTTAACCCTGAGCTAATTGTGTTTCAAACAATGAGTGAGAGTTCCGATGGCCTACTTGCCACTCCCTACCCTACATTCCTAATCTAATCCTCCTATTTCATTCCCCTATCCCATCGCCATTATAAATGCGTCCCATTTTCATATCAAACACGTAAAAAAAATTGCGACTTTCTGACTGATATTTATGTTTGTTTCATTACCTATTGTACTGTTATCTCGCAAATGTGTTGAAAAACGTATGACACTCGTGCGGTTGTTGGTTTTTACAAACTGGTTTCTAAAAGTCAACTTACCGCACTAGTATCATAAATAACAATTATTTTTATTTGAACCCTCCCGTACTTCATAAGTACCAAACAGCCGTCAGCACTTTCAACATTACTTCTCCACAAATGAAACTATAGACTATAGGTAATGTAATACATACCTTTGAAATAATAATTCTTAATTTTGTGAATACTCTAAAACATATAATAATAAATATATATACAATTCTAGAAAAATATTTATTTTTGACTTTTAAGTTACGTATATGGTGCCCAATAAAAACTAATGATTTATATAAACTAGCCTGATGCTACTGAATCTAAAGCAAAAAGAATCATGAAAATTGATTTAGAAACAAAAAAGTTTGGTTGAACGTACATAAAAAAATATTTACATGAATTGAACATCCTTCTATTTTAAAGTTGGTAAAAATAGTAGAAACATAATTAGCCCTAATTAATCTCAACTTGACTGTACCTGCGCACACCTTTACTCGCAGCTAATATCGTAGCCGCCATAAAGTTTGCATCGAACTATACCAAGGTTTATATCTCTAGCCCTGTTAGTTCACGAGAACATCAGCTGTAACATACAAAGAGATACACGAGTGATATTATAAAGATTCAGCTTTATAAAGGTAAAAAGGAATCCAGTTTCGGAATCCTAGAAATATAGTCGTTTACATTGAATCAGATTTTTGTCTCTGAAACTCGTATTCGTATAAGGAAATTATGTATTCTATATTAATATTTATTTGTTTTATATATTTACATACCAAATATTGTCTTTACAGAATGTAAATATAAGTCCTTGGTTTAACGAATACTGTAAGAATCGTTGTACTCCTTTTTTATATACGATTTTGGTTATTATTTATTTAGTTTTTTTCAAAATTAAGTACGTACCTTATTAGTGTGTTATTTTATTCAAATAAATTACCCGATAAAAAACTGTCGCTAAACAGTTTTTAAACTGTCCGCCAAGTTTGAATCTCCCGATTGTTAGGAAAGTTTTTGTTGCTTCAAAACGTCTACGCAGTACCCAGGGGCTGGATCGCGGTGATTAATCTTATATTTTGTGAGGCACGTGGAGGTTTCCCCCTCGCATTTGTTTATTTTTGTACGCGATTAATAATAGACAATATTCTATATTTAAGTTTAGAAGTGGTCATTGCCCTATTTGGTGTTGTGTTTACGTGGCGCCCTGCCAGCCGTCTTGCAACTCGTGACGTGTTAGGGAAACGCACACGTTTCCAATATTTACGATTTCGCCGTACCTTGATATTTTTGAAACACATTCTGCAAGTGCGACACGTGTAAGTCGAGATGTTTTGCTCTCGATAAATCGAATATATGTTTTTATTCCTTTCCTTTGTGAATAAAATTCTATGAACGGTGGCGTTTAGATGTTGCCTGAAATCATCATCGGAGATTTATCTTTCTCGTTATTGCGAAAACGCTTACTATCGAATATTATCCTTAATGAGCTTGATCGATAAATAAACTCTAACAAATATCAAGGAAATTAAGTTGCTCATCAGTAGTAAATGAGTTTATTGTTGAACTGTTACACTTGTATAACATTATTCGTGCAGGAACGGAGAAATAATACAATTGCCTGCGGCCGGGCGGCCTGTCGTAAGAGGCGACAAAACAACCGTCAGCCAGGTGGTAGGGCATTTGCCCGACTAGATTGCTACTACCCTTGGTCTAAAGTATGTCGCCATAATAACCTTGAGTTATGTTCCGGCATTATTGACCAGGTTCCAGTCTCCCTTAAGAGAGCAGCAGCGCATTTGTAGCACCTTCGGTGTTGCAAATGTCCATAGGCGATGGTAACCGCTTTCCATCAAGTCGGCCATCCGCCTGTCTGTTGAACTCCTGCAATAAAAAATAAAAAAAACGTAAAATGAGGTCAGACAATATTTTGTATTTCTTTTTTAAATTAGTATTTAAAACAAATGTTTTATTTTTATATATTCCAATTGCATCGGTTTAATACTTGATTTAAAAAAACAACTTTTGTTTTCAGGGCTTTGATTCTAGCCTATTACTCTAGCTTAGTCTAAGAAGAAAATTAATAATCTGTTATTGTTTATATTATTAACATAATGTTTAAGATTAAGAACTGGAGATTGTGAAATTATATGTAAAACACGGCTTTATTATGACTCATGGCTTTATTATCCTAATATTATAGCAACTATAGATATTAAAACTTACAAATTATATCACTGCGTAGTTAGAATACTAAAGGTTCATGTTTACTTTATTTGATTATTTTATAAAATTATTAGCTAATTAGCTGTCTTGTAAAGTACCAGTATATATTCTGATAACGCATACGAAAACAACATGATCTCCTTTCTCAGTGTAAAGATTTCGTAAAAATGTACATATATATCTATTCATGTTTGTGGCGATTTATAATATACCGCCTTTCCCGCTATTTATTAGTCCCAGTTAGGTTTGCGCTGTGGAAATTCCAGCTATTATGTTCACACGACATTTTCAGTTCTCAACATTTAAAACGCAATTTGTTTAATTAGATCCATCTGTTTCAACCAAATTATTGTCTTTTATTTCTCCTGTTACGGTCAGTTGATATGACCGCGGTATTGAATTTTAGATTTCACTTGATTTAATCATTATGATTGGGATTAATGTTCAATCCAATCATCAACCAAATTCCCCATAATGGTTTAAAGGAAATTCATTTAGTTGAATTACTACTACTTGGATTAAAATTAAAAGTTATTGTTGGACTTATCAAAGAGTAGGCTACGATCTCTTTGGCCGGGTTTGCAGCAAAGTACATATAAATTATTTTAAGCATATTTTTGCATGAGACACTTTTCGACAATTTTGTGAGCAAAGTGCTCCATAGTAATTTGTGTATATTATACATTGCTTCCGGTCGACTCCACAGTGGGTGGAAACGTGACCGTTAGGAAGTCTATACTATGCCTTACTTGATAGCAGACGGCGCTTGCTTTACAGGCAAGGTTAGTTTCGACTAGAAAGGTTTTAGTGACTTGCAAATAATGTATACTGTTTATCATGTAAAATATTTATATATACTCATATTTATTATGTAGGCAATCTTGATGCAGCGACTATCTGTTGCCAGTTGTCTATTAATACCACACTGAGGTTGCGCCGACCAACTTATTGGTTTCAAATGACCCAATTGCGTCATGGTTTTTATACATTCCGCTGACTGACATTACATTTGTACATTTTGCTTTTGTTGGCTGTTATTTATTTCTTAATGATTACGTTAGCAATGCACAACTAGCACTTGCCATTATTTAGAGATAAACGACATCATAACTTTGCCTTACACGTTAAAATTAATTCCGCAAAAAGCTTTTTTCTCTTTATATATAAAATTCTTCTGTTCCTGTGTATGTCACTGCTTCTTCTAAACGGTTGGACCGATGTTGATGAAATTTTTAATGAAATTTTTAGTGTGTGTTCGTATGGGTCCCGGGATATTTTGGATTCACAATTAGATGTGATAGGTGGCGCTGAAATCGTGTTTCAGGATTTTGATGAAATGTTTTTGTGTATTTGAGTGAGTCTAGGGGCCCAATTCTGCTATTATGTCGTCATAATCGCCAAATAATATCGTTTCAATCGTAAGTTTGCCTGATATTGGTATTCTGTTAATTCCAAAGACGTGCCCGTGGCAAGCCACTCTATCTTTTTGAATATTTATAAACGAAAACCCGCAAAATAACTGTTTGAAATTTTGGTACCGTTTCAATATTCATTTCGGCTAAAGCTATTTCTGCTAATGGTTATATCAATTATGTTCTACTATTATTCTGCCGCGAAGGTATCGTAAAGATATTGTGCATTAGTAGAATATGAATTTTGACACTATCGCAATGCAATCGTACTTTGAATACCTTCGCAACGCCAAGATATTGAAACATCAGAAATGGGCCCTGGAACTTTTTAGACTCACAATTGGATCCGTTGACGTTTGGCAGGAGAGCGTCTGCCAAGCCCGCTAGTTTATTACAATTTTCTTTTAATAATGGACCCGGGCTATGCAATTTCTAGAGTAATAAACATTATATCTGTAAGCTTATACAAAGCAGATTAGAGGGACTTGCTTATTGGAAAATTTTAATCGAGTTTTCCTATTTAACTCGTCTGTATGTGGTAATTGTTACATTATGCACAGTACAATATACACTATGTATGCCCTATACCAAGAACACACGTCATTGAATTGCGTCATAGAATAAATATTTGAATAGTAATATGTATTATTAAGAAATATCAATTTCGAAATATACGATTTTTACACGTGTAGTGAGTGCATACAGTAAATAAGACGTCAATGCAGTATCAAATGGAGCAGCCTAGCTCGGAGTGAAGCAACCGTCGCCGTCCGCATCGGATCCAATGCGCAACAATGACTAACGTTTGCGGCCTGTGGGTTTATTTCGCAACTCAAACGATGCCAATACTATTGGCGTCTATAGATCGAAACTTGACTACGTTTCAAAATAAGATTGCCCACTTTATCCTTATCAAAAGTCTAGACAGTTATATTACGTGCACCTAGATTTTTTTAAAATCGGTATCTCTATATAATGGCTTCTTTTAGATTAATTCTGGTTACTCCATAAACAAAATATTAACTAACCTTTAAATCTCAGTTTAATTAATATAAAATTAAAAACATCGATGTTTTCTTAGAATGCCAATTAATACTTCTGCCATTGTAGACCAATGGATAGGATTGTTATTGCTAACACTATATAGTTTTGAGAATAGATTGTGTTGGAATTTGTAGAAAAGCGTCGTGCCGTCATCACGTGAGTACGCTTTCGTCCTTTGAATATTATCGCCCAGATACGACACGAAGTAGAGTGTCTGATGTTGCGAGTTACCTAAGAGCAATCAATTAATATATCGCCCATTCAAAGCGACGCTTAGTTTTACAAGAAATAAATATTTTTTCCATATCACAGACGTGAAAGAAGTTGTAAGCGATGATTGTTAAAGAATTCAATATTTACGTCTAACTTTCTTGATTAAAATTATAGCTCTTCTTATTTGATCAACGTATGTAATTTACCAATTATAATCTTTCTCTTACTATCTTGTATTATGCTTCAGCTCCCAGTGAACTAAAGTTGTGAAATTAATAACAATTTTAAATGACGAATGTATCAATTTTCATATGATTATTTCATTAAAGATATCGATTGGTTTTTAAGTTAATCGACCTTTAAGATCTCTGAATGCGTTTTAGTTAATCAATTGCTTTGAAATCGGTTCATGCGGTTCGGTTAGCATACATGCGTCTCTCATTATTCACTAATCACGACTACACGCTAAGCAAACAGTGTAGTGCAAACGGGTCCACAAAAGTGAGTCAAGGTGAGTGCACGACGTCATGCCGTACTGTTACCACCCGGATTATTGTACACGGCTACTGGCGCCGCCAGGGCGCGGTGCGGTCTGCCTACTCTTAGAAAACTGCCGTAGACTTTTCCATATCTGAAATACGTGCCCTTTGCACTAAATTAAACCTAATAAGAAACTTATAGTGTTCAATGTCCCTTGACGCGGCTAACGACAGAATGAAACGTAATAAAATTCAATAAACATTATGGTCGGTACATGGAAACCTAAATCGTTGACGATGTAATTATTATCAGTAGGAACACCTATTCGGGGAATACGTTATGCCGGGGGTATTGTAAAATTGAATGTAAAACATGTTATGATGTTTTAATCTTTCCAACTATGTATGATTCGTTGTCATTAACATTCCGGTTTGTGTTATTTATGTGTCATGTTTGGTTTGAAGAAAATTGAACATGATTTACAAGCCCTTGAAATAAACAATAATCTTTCAGCATACCAAGCAAGAAACATTTGCAAGGTCTTCGAACTAGAAACTGTTACGATGCGGCATTTATGAAAGATTTTGGTTTTGAATAGAATTGAGGTATCGACAAACCGATTCGTTATACCAAATGTATAGTCCGTAACTCACAGATTGCGTGTGTAAAAACAATGATCGACATTTGTTACCGAATACCTATTATGGTAAAAAGAACTTAAAGTACCCAACAATAAAACTATTCGCTAGTCGCAACCCGGTTTTGTCGCGTCCAAATATAAATCCTATCACCATGCGGGATGTTGTGATAATGTCCCTGAACCACCCGACCGATCGGTGCCAAGGTGTCCGACGGGTTACTAATTGCGTGTTAAATTTTACTTGCGGCAGGCAACCTTCGCAGATGGACACTTTACCTAGACCCGCTTCCATCATACATTTTTAAGTACAACCGATTACCGTTGAGAGGTCGTAAAAAGCTGATTATTTATTTACAAGCTGTGCACTGCGGTTTGTCTGCGTTATATTTGAATTAAACTCCGAACCTTTAGGTCGTAGCGTAATATATAAACATGTAACTTTCTCAAATGTACATACAGCCTTTGTAAACAAAAAAAAGTCGAATATGTTTGTTACTGTTTGTATTTAATGTGTTTGGAGTTGCCACTATATACATTATACATACACAAAAACAGCTTAATATAAAGCTGATTTCGTTTGCATTCATTAAATTGAAGAGTGTCCGATGGTTATACTTTTAAATAGCAATCTTTAATTTTTTATGATAAACGGAACTAAGTTGGAGGAAATTGATTAATACTAGTTTTTTGATTAACATCTGAATACACGCATTTCACTTTCGCTAACTAAGTAAGCAAACAAAGCAATGTTGTTGCTTCCAACCTCAGACGAATAAAATTACAAAATAGGGTCGACCGAGCCCCGAACTTTCGAAAGTAAAGCCGGCGGCTAAAGGAAGCCGATTTTTATATAGAAAGCCGATTGATTGCGTCGGAGCGTTACGAGAATTTATTGAATAATCGAATTGGCACGGATTATGATGGAAGATTTTCCAGTGTATATTACTGTTAACCGTACAGACGCAAACCACGTGTGTTTTTACTAGAGATGTGCCGACTATTCGGCAAAGAGCGCCGACTATCCGGCTTCTAACTTTGTAGTTTGTAATCTATACTTTCCTAATACTTTGTAATCACTAATCCATACACGAGACATTCTTTTTGACATGATTAAATTTTAATTGAGCTCTTTCGCTGTAATGTAATAACTGTCATAACAGTATTATCTTATAATATTTTTTTTCCACTATAACACCGCCCGGACCTGTTCGTACAAAAGCAAAAATCAAGAAATAATGCGAAATAAACAAAACAATTCAGACACGCTCGCATGCGGCGGTTGCGACTTGTGCGCGAATCACCTATGAACGAAGCGTCACGGAAATCCCCGAAACCGCGATCGGCTTAGCCGACTAGTCGACCTCTTTACAACCGACTAATCGGCTAGTCAGCTAGTCGGCCAAAGTCATAATCAGCACATCTCTAGTTTTTACTAATTTTTACATCGTAAAAATTTACAAAGTCGCTTTCCGCGTCTGTCTGTCTGAACACACACACACACACACACACACACACACGCACGCGCGCACAAACAGACACATGTATATATGTATATACTAGCTTTTGTACGCGGCTTCGCTCGCGGTATATAAACGACTAATTAAGGTTTTATGTAAGTAAAATAGAGCTACATACTAGAGTTTGGCCCACACATAAGTTTACGCACACAAGTTTAAAAAAATGCATCACTTCATTTGCTGCTTTTGTTCAAGTAAGACTCTGTGTGTACTTTTATTTGTTCGTTTTAGATTCCAATCTAAAAACTAAACTTCGACAGATGTTATATTGCTTCGGAACCTTCACGCGTGTAATCCGTTTCCCAGGTGGTTGTTTACTTGCAACCTTGTCACAGATAACCCCAATAACAAAGTATTGAAAGTTCCGCGGGAATGAGGACGTGGCTTGTCACAGCTTGTTGTTACTGTTTTGTTTAATTAATTCATTGACGGTCTTCCATTTTCTTTGGTAAATGTCTGGTGACACTTGTTATTTACTTCCGATGGTTTTCAACGAAAAACTGTTGTTTTTAAATTATTGCTTTGTAAATCAATAGTAGACTTCAACTCGGTTACACAAACAATTTGCTGACTTTTTGAGCAATGGTCAGTATAAAAATACCCCTGAGTTCCTAATAATCTGTCGTAGGCGTCTAAATAGATTAATGAAAATAGATACAGCGAAAAGTGTATACCAGAATAGAGAATTGGTTTTGGAGGATTATAAAAAGTAAGATTGACTTGATTTTCAACTACCCTATTTTAATCTCAGCCTCTGTCTTCAACCTATTACCATCCACCGCTGAACGTAAGCTTTTGCATGTTTGCGCTACTTTCAGAACCATTACCTTGCGTAGGTTACCGTTCCACCAGATCAGAGCACATCCTGCACTATATACGTTTACCAATATACGGTCTTCACTTTCGGACTGCCCTAATCCTTCGGCCATCAATCGTAGAACACACATGACCGGCACACTGCCACTTGAGCTAGCTAATTTTCGAACTATGACATTGGTTCTCTTACTAATATTCTACTTTCGGATTTTATCAACAAGAAAAACAACATAAGTTCGCTTTATAACCCTCTGAGCAATTTTGTTTTTGTAGATTCTTGTCAATTCACCTTACGGTATTATAAGTTATGACTGCTAGGCCGCACTATTCGACCCTGCCTACTACTATGTGAAACAAGCGTAATATTATGGCTGTAATCATCATCAGCATTATAAAGTTAAATCTCGGATTCGTTCAGGATCAGTTTTCTACTTTGCACGGTGTTCGGGCATCCGTATAATTATTAAGCTGAAAACAATAAGTCACTCATAATCAAAAAAATATTTTCAGTAATTATTTTTTTTTGTGATACACTAGCAATATTATTGGTAGCTGTTCTTAAATAGGACTTAATTCATATTTTTACATTCTGTACAATAATAAATCCTATGTAATGTTCAGTTAACGGTGTTTACTCGTGAAATGTGTGTCACGCCCATAACCCGTCTGATAATAAAGTGTTTCAAGGAGACGATTAAGTAACTTTATGACATATTACACACTTGCGAGTTCGTGTCATTCTCACTACACTTTTATATGTAACCGTATAGGGAGCATTTTCATATATCTTACGCCTTGACAGGGCATGCTGTCCAGATTCCGTACCGTGGCAATTTGCTGATATTAACATCTCACCGATAAGAGGAAATATGTGAACGAGATTTATATTTTTGCTGTATTTTCTTCTTCTTCGCGGTTGCAATGGCGTTTATTTTACAGCACCTCTTGTAGGTTTTGTAATTATGGTCTTATACTAAAATAATTCCGTCAATAAATCTGACCAACCATATACAAAAAAATCAAATCAACTAGACTATACTCTTCAGCTTTATTATACAGTATAATGTATTTGTTTACCACGTTGTCGTTATACAATATACCAATGCAATAGCGTAGTCCTCAATATTAGCATTCGGTGATACTTTTGCAAAAAAACGCATGTTCCGGTATTTTAAAATATAATATGTTCAACATGGTTATCGATCATACATCTATACAGGTAACTAAAATTGAAGAGTCTATTTGTAACGTCAAAATAACAGCTTTTTACTAAATACATATGAAAGTATATACGGTACTTATATCAAAATTATAACTTTTAAAATTTTTGTCTGTCTGTATTGATATTCCGGCTAATCTCTGAAACGGCTGGACTGATTTTGACGGGACTTTCACTGGCAGATAACTGATGTTATAAGGAGTATAGCTTAGGCTACTGTTCTTTTTAGGGTTTCACGTAAAACAATTCAATGCGGACGATGTCGCGGGCATAGCGAGTAACTATATAAATAAAGTCTTATTTCATAACCATTATAACATAACAAACAAAAAACTGAAAGTGTCTGATTGAGGACACTTTCAGATCTATGTAGTAATTAGTTGGATACATAACTTATTGAATGAAACTACGATAGAATTTAAGTGAGATTATTTTTAATATGAAATATTTAAGATTCTTATTAAACTCCATAGAAAACAGGAAACGAAATTAAAGATAATAAATTAAACTCTATAATTTTCTGTGGCCCGTACACAAAGCACATTGAAATTAATTGTATGTTTCAGTTCCGCGTACTACGAGATGAACAAAAACAAGTGTTATTACAGTAAATAATAAATACTTTGGCTAAGGCTGAAGCTTCAAGTAATTAGCTTGCTCTTACTTGACCGCGTGTATGTCTACTGTCAAGACAACTTGCAGCATTCTTCTTTTTATTGTAGAATATCAGCCTACAAATCCCCACTCTTTAAATCGATGTTTACTGTTTTACAAGGAACGGATGGTATTCCTCCCCACACGCTTTTAAGACTGGTTTCCTCGCAAGGTTTCCGTTCACATTAAGCACGTGTTTACTGTAACAGTAGGCAGTGTTCTATTTCGGGCTAAAATTAGAGTATAGCCAAGAAGCAAACTCAAGAAGAAATTGTATGACACTCGTCATGTCGTGAAGGGAAAAATCTCAGCGGGAAGTTTTATAACTAGCTTCTGCCCGCGACTTCGTCCGCGTGGAATAGTTTAAAAAAAGTAAGTTAAAAAAACCCTCCCGATTTTAAAACATTCTTCATTGGTGCTCCGGTCCTATTGGTCTTAGCGTGATGATATATAGCCTAATTGTTTTTTAATGTATAAATTGTTTTATTGTATGATGATGATACCGGCAATACCAATACAAGTGCATAAGTTGTATAATAAGCTGTTTAAGCAATTAAAGTTTTTTTAACTATCCCACGGGAACTCTTTAATTTTTCGGGATCAAAAGTATCCTATATGTTGACCAGGGATATAAGTTATACAAAACTTGTATACAAAATTTCATTTAAATCGGTCCAGTCGTTTCAGAGATTCGCCGGTACAAACAGACAGACAAATAGAGAAACAAAAAATTTAAATATAATCTAAATTAGTTCTATTTCACTTCTTACATCCCCCTGACTCGGTACTGTTTTGAATAAGGGGGTAAGTCACCACTACTTTTTGTCTTATTAAAAGACGACTGAATTAAAGAGCTTAGTGCCGAACTTGAGGGGAAAAGACCACTTATTGCCATAAACTATATTATTGTCGTATTCATCTATCCAAATTATGATCGTACTTTCAGACGCGTCCTCATCTGCGAGCCGTAACTGTAACTGAGCGGATACAGTAACGTGCTCTAATACGTACGCCGTCATTGATCATCGCTTTGTCGGCTAGTTGCGAGCGTTTGGCGGCGCGCTCTGATTTTTGGTTACAGTAACTACAGCGGTTACGGTTACCGCTCGCAGGTGAGTACGCGCTTTTAGAGGCCAAAATTGGTTTTATATAGCTATAGCTACGAACCATATCTCTGTAAGTGGCTCCTAAATCAGAGTTACGAGTCTTAATACGCAGCGGTTGTTGTAAAAGAAATCTGTCTAACCGGGCAGTACTATTATGTAAACATGAGTTAGTGCAAAATAAAAATATCACAGGAGAGGAAAAACAATATGCTCCGATTCATGAAATTAACATTTCAAAACAACCCGGCCGCTTTTAATATGCCTCCCTAATAATCTCTTCATTTAATTTCGTCGGAATATAATTTGTCGTTTCTTAATTATTTTCTAAGTTGGTTGAATATCATTGTGAGCCGCTCGGTGCTAATTTGCAGATTTTTGCGTTATGATATGATATTTCTATTTTTACCGTAAATAAGTTGAATGGCATCATAACAGTCATTATGATTCCTTTCATCTCTTATTTATTATCGCTATGCTTAAGAGATTTTGATTTACACTAAGTGTTTTATATTTTATTACGTACTCCTTATTAGGACATATCACTTGGCTTAGCTTTAGTTGATGTTAAATATAGATTCTGCGGAAACTCTAATAGGGTAGAATCCTGTCAAATTATTGGAGACAGTTTTTATTGTCTTGCAAAACGCCGAAGCCTTTGTACAAACTAAGATTTTGTACGAACGTGGCAATTTATGACGTCATTTTTTTTAACGAGTCCTATAGCGCATTAATTGTGATTGTTTAAGCAGTACTTAGAAGTATTCATTTAATCATTTTTAAAAGTACGATGTCGACAAGATCTTTTACAGTCTAATCTTTTATATAATATTGTACAATGTGTGACCTATTCGATGATTCCGTTTTTTTAAATAAATAAACAAATGTCTGAGGTTCATCTACTCTATCTAGGATACTGAATTTTGTTGATAATTAATACTAACCGGCTCAGAACCAAGGCCATGAAGAAGGAAAACCCAAATAAACGTCCAAGCAAAATCACTTACATTTCTTGATTAATATTAACTAAATAAATGTTAATATTAATCATAATGTAGTTAAGAATATAAATCCATTGTTAAATAAACCGATTTAACCACAACATATGTCTGAACCAAATTTATTGCTTAATTGCTCACGTTGAAATAGATTATTTATTGGTTATATTAATTAGCCTACAAAATTAATCTTTTAACATTCTTGGCGCCGTAAACATTTTTCAATTGCTACTTAAAGAGGGTAACTATTGCAGGATTGCCATATGTCCTGAATTTTTCAGACATATCCGATAATATTATAGATCTTTGTAAGGCATGCGAGGGAATTCTAGCCGTGTGGAATTTTAACAGTATCACTTATTAATAGTTTTACAAAAAAACTAGTCATACCTGCGACATCGTTGGCGCGGGATTGAGACTTTATATTTATATCCTTTGAACCCAGCAAAATATCTAAATACCATATAGACGTAAATATAAAGTAATATACCTGTTACAATCCCAAAAATTTTAATTGAAATCCATTGAGCCGTTTCGCAGACAAACTTTTAGTTTGGCGTACAAGAAATTCTACAGTTTGTATTTATTATTAGGCACATAATGAATAAGTAGTTCTTGCTTAAATTTGGCAGTTATTTTGAAATCACAGATAGACACATCAATTTTAATGGTATTAATTAACATAAATGTAAATTCACTTATATTTTTATACATACTTTAATTATATATGTACCATATTATACCTACATAACGCTCATTCACATTGCCATCCATGTGAATCATTATTTTTATTATTTCATGTGTGTCATCATTTAATTTAGTTGAGTGTTATGATGAATGAATGAAAACACTTTTTTTCTGTAAATTTAAACTAGGTTCTTGAAAATTTTGTACAATAGGTATAGGTTGATCAAATGACAGCCATGTCGATGTCGCTTATAGCAATCTCTTTTAGGCAATCCTCTCTATAGGACAACCCGCCAAATGATGTTTAACAATAAAGTCAGGAATTTTCTATAAATGTCCAAATTTATTACCGGAATTTTGTTTTATGGATCTAGTAACCTTACTTCTAAAATATATTCGAATTTTAAAATATAGCTGACATTAGAGCACGAGATATTAAATTAGTTTTAATCTCTTTATAAGAGCACAACGAACTTATAATTCAACATTTAGGATTAAAATGATTATTAACATTGCTCTCTTTTTTCTTTCACCTTCTCCCAATTATTTGGGGTCGGCACAATGTCTTTTCCTTTCACACTCCTCTATTCTGACATACGTTCTCTGTCTCACCATAAATCATCTTATTGTCCTTCACACAATCCATCTTTCTGTTTTTTGGTCTACCTTTACATTTGTACCTATCAATCTTGCAGTTTAATATTGTTTTTGTCACATGATTTTCATCCCTCCTCATTAGATATCCATACCACCTTAATCTTTTTCCTCTCAATTTTTCAGTCACCGGTGCAACTTTCAAAGAATCCCTTTTACATTCATTGCACACCTTATCCATTCTTGTAACACCACATATCCATCTCAGCTGGGTGGAGACGTTTGTTTGTTGATCTATCACTTTAGTGGCCCAACTTTCGGACATTTAACATGACCGGTAGCATAACAGATTTATATATAAATGTCAAAATTATTGCTGATGATGATATTATTACGACCGACAAAGACAAATTCACACCTGCATACCCGTAATAAAATGTGCAAAGCACATTTTATTACCTTTCGACATTTGGACTTCATTTGTTTACTTTGTGTTTAAAATTTGTGATTAGAAAACAGCCCATTGTGTATTGTAATCTTTTATGGCAGTCATTAGCCAGGTGTGCGGGTTACGACTTCTAAGAAATTGCGTCGAAGCTTGCCGGGCAGACATATTTGCATTTGTGCAGTACAAAGCAGTACCCAATTGAGAGATGGGTCAGTCGAGGGATAACCACAAGCGAGGCAAGACTTGTGTACATTCGGTAATCTATTTAGTGACGGACTTTGCGCGTGTTATTGAATCGTGCATTACGTTTGGACTGGTTGTATTCAGTTATATTTACACCCGTGTTATATAATACGTGTTTGTATAGTTTTAATAAATTCTATAATAATTCCAACGGCATTTTAATTAGAGTCCTCCAACTCGTAACAATATAAAAGTATATGTATTTCAAACATTTAATGGCCTTTATCGTGCCCCTTACATAGGTGTTTTGAACTGGGAAACGAATATCAATTATTATTATAATCATATTATTATAAACAAGATTAGAATGACATTCGCCCGATAAAAAACAGAACTATGAAAAGTTACTAAACCACTATCTATGACTAGATAGGCGCCACAGACTTTTCTCTCGCTTTTTTTTTGCTAAGCCGTACATTGTAACGTAACATTTAATAATTGAGCTACTCTATATACTGTCCTAATACTAACAAAGAACCACATCGGCGAATAGTTTTCTTGGTGCTTATTTTAAGTTAATAATATAGTTGCTAGTATAAATGTTATCTCGGCATTTCTCTATAATAAAACAAGTATCCTAGTGGTCTTGTTAAAATAAATAAAACTGGGGTTGGTAAACAACCATCCTCGTTTAGTGCCACTGCAGTGAGCGTTAACCTCTTTTTTCGCAATTAGTTGGTGAATACCTCTATTGCTCTCACCCCTCAGTAGATAAATGTCTAGTCTCCTATTTAGGATACCGTAGCGATTTTTATGCGGTAAAGCCACGCTGGAATAATTGTCATCTTGATTACAGCTGTGATGGCCGATCAGTCGGTGTGATATCACGCTCTCACAGAATAAGAGCGTGAAACGATTAGCCCTGAGCTAAATCGTGTTTCGGGCGATGAGTGAGAGTTCTAATGGCCCACTGCCTCACCCTACGCCACTGCCCTTTTCTCCTGTATGATCCTTCTATCCCATCCCTTATATGCTATCCTTCCTATCCCATACCTTTTATCATCCTATCCTATCCCACCTATTCGATCCTAGAGGCTGGCAATGCGTTGGAATTGCCCCTGGAATTGCAAAAGTTTATAGGCGATGATAAACTGTTTTCATTAGTTGGGCCATCTGCCTGTTTGCCAGGCTCGCAATTTTTTTTGCATTAAACGAACTCTTACAAAATCGTCATGTAGGTTCGTCTATCTGTTCGTCGTCTTTCTATGTTACAATCGTTTTTAACGGAAATTAATGGATCTATATGGATGATAAATTATATGAAGGTGTAGCACATATGACGCTATATAATTATGTAGTGAAATAAAAATTGGGGCTGGCCGTCTATATGTAAATTGGGGTTAAAAAAAATGTAATATAATAGTCGCGTAGGGTATAATTAGTCAGATCTTGAAAAAACATAACAATATACCGTAATGACATTCTTAATGAAATCAAGAGGTAGCGAGAGAGATATTAATTAGCTCTCAAACTCGTGAAAATTATGTTCTCTCCATACATAAATTATATTTACAACCTTTTTCCAAAATTTATCCATGTAGATTTATTACTTTCTGAGAAAGAGTATTATGAAATATACAGACAGACCAGACCGACGGATGGAAAGATGAACATGAAGAGTGCTTAGGGGTCCCGTTTTTGTCAAAAATGCAACGAAATTCTAAACCCCTCTTTTCATGTAGGCTAGTCAACAAGTT
The DNA here is from genome assembly GCA_039645545.1 of Dendrolimus houi. Taxonomy (NCBI): domain Eukaryota; kingdom Metazoa; phylum Arthropoda; class Insecta; order Lepidoptera; family Lasiocampidae; genus Dendrolimus; species Dendrolimus houi. The sequence continues at coordinate 17,251,260 of CM077132.1, forward strand.
CAAAAACGTGTAATTCTTGTTAAAGCTTCTAAAAATATGAGCGATAGCTGATTCGATTCGGAATGACGTCTAGAGAAATGTATCTCGAGGATGTATTAGCACATAAAAAATTGCAATTGTTATTAACAAATTAAGATGAAAAAAACAAAGGCATTTCGTTTTTCTTTAATAACTCAAAAACTATTTTTTTTTTGTTCTCTTTTAGATATTGTATGCCAAACATTGTTTTTTTTTTCTCAGTTTTGTTTTTACCTACGGTAGCTAGTATAATTTCAATTACTCAATATGTGGCAAATGATGTTGGTGTTGTATTAAGTATAACTACCTATGTATAAGATTCATAATATTAAATTCTGTACAATACTGTTTTTTTGTCCAAATAAATGAAAAAAAAGAACTATTAATATTTAAGAAATTTTGAAAAAATTTCTTTAGGAGGAGGAAATTTCCGTTGAAAAAGTCCTGATTTCTGGAATTATATCTCCAACCTCCTTTATTTATAATTTTAATTAAAAGCTGAAAATAGGTCTCCGCCCAGCCGTTACGACACGGGCGCACTGCCGCTAAAGACTACCATATAAAATATCTTTTTTTACAGTAACAAATATTAATTTAAAAATTTGAATAAATTATGGTATCATCTACATTTTAGACACTTGAAAGAATAAATCCCCGTTGAAAAAATTATTAAATAAATTTTTCAATAAGTTATACTATTGTTAATTAACCAAACTTTTTCCAATATCCGTTTTCATAAATAACGACATAAAAGTTTTAATAATAAACCTATATATACATTTTTGGCTTCGTGGAGCCCTTCTTATATACATACTTAAAAAGATCACGCGATAAAAAAGTTCTATAAATTTTGTTAATTTTTTTAATAAAAGTTAATTATTGCTGTTTTCGCATCTAACAATGGTATTAAGTAACGGTGGCAAAAAAAATAACATCATTTATAAGAAATAATATAAATAGGCAAGTTCAATATTTAAAAAATACCATTTTATTGTTTTATCAAAACAATAATTTAAAAAAAGTTGAATATATTTTTAAATTGTTTATAATCGTTTTTTTTTTAATATTTTGATTGTTTACATAATTAGTTAAGGCATTATTTTCTCTTTAAAAATCATAATTGGCATTTCTTAATAGGTCAACCAAAAAAATGTTTTTATTAATATTTGTTACTATAAAAACAATATATTTTATGTGGTACATAGTCTTTAGCGGCACTACGCCCATGTAGCGGCTGGACGGAGACCTATTTCAGCGTTGAATTAAAGTTATAAATAATAGAGGTTGGAGGCAGAATTCCAGAAGTTAGGACTTTTTTATCGGAAATTTCCTCCTCCTAAAGAAACTTTTTCAAAATTTCTTAAATATTAATAGTTTTTAAGTTATTAACGAAAAACGAAATGCCGTTTTTTTTTCATCTCAATAACAATTTAAATTTTTTATGTGCTAATTCATCCTCGAGATACATTTTTCTAGACGTCATTCCGAATCGAATGAGCTATCGCTCATGTTTTAGGAGCTGTAACAAGAATTAACACATTTTTTAACTTGTTGACTAGCCTAATGTCTACATGTTCCACATCGATTTAAAAGTTCATGAAAATACGATGTCATTGAGAAACGGGTTTCTTTTTCTACGCCAATGCCCTCAGCATACCACCTTTATTGCAAATAAGTTTATCCTTACGTTGCAATGGCGCCGGGTGCATAAATACACAAGTGCACGAGTTGTATGTACTATTGCGACATTTACAGTATTTGCACGTTTTTCTATCTCTGAACACAATTATTCTAGTGGAAAAACGAATGAAAACATTAAGTTCGTCGACCCATTGTAACGCTCGAGTTCAGGTCACCTTTGGGTCGCTCGGGTCACCTTGTTTTTGAAACTTGATCGACAGCAACTATTGTATGTACAAATTGACTTTCATTCAATGTGTATTATTTTTACACTGTTGCTAATTATTTAAACATTCATTCCTCAGTTTAGTATTAGATAATGTATAAATGGACTCGATTTACAAAGGTGTTCACATTCATCACGGTTATCTTGACATTACATTGTACAATGTTGTAAATGAATGTTTATATTTGACTTGATAAATTTATAATCTAAATAAACCTTGTGGCTTATATCAGAGGCTATGTGAGTGTCGTTTCACTGCATTATCAGTTGCTACCTGTTTCAATTAATTTGTATATTTTACATTAGAATATTAAGATGTGAAGTAAAATATAACTTCTTATTTGCCTCAAAACATCCTTCATTCGAGTTGGTGATTAATGCTACTTAAGTATTCGTTCTCACAGCCGGTGCATGCAAGGCCGCTTGCCTGACGAATGAATCAGCTGATGCCATTCACTGATTCACTGTTTTCTGCTACACACCTTGCATTGTCTAACAGCTGACATCGCTAACGAGGGAACGTAGATACAATACCGTGCACCTTCTGTTTAATTCTTTATTATACGAACTCGTTCACCGAAAATCAAATTACTTTTTGTTGCCAAATTATTAAAACCTCTTTGCTTTCCGCATAGTATTTTAATTGATTTTATCGATGGCAACTAATTAGTTAAATTAACTGAAATTGCAGACGGCAATAAGTTGACAAGACAGACACCTGACAAGAAATTTATCCAACGTTTAATTTTGTGAAAAAGTACTTTGTAACACGCTCGTCGTTAACGTCACGAAACAAACAGTTAAAAAAAATCAATACTGTGGAAATGAATTATCACAAAAAATAAATGTAGCAATACAGTCCAGTTCCGTTTTGTGTTTAATACAAAAATAGGTTTGACCTAGCTACCGTGTACTCGCGTGGGATTACGAGTGTGTCACACGGAGTTACCCGACCGGAAAAATATGAATACACCATCGACGGTGCTATAATCAAATAATATCTGTACATAATGGACATTTTTATTAGACGCTCGGGTACTCTCCGTGATTTATTTAAAACTTTATACAAAGATTTTTTTTATATAAAGTTTAGCATCCTACGGTTTCTAAATGAAACATCTACACATGGTATGTGTATATCAAATTCCGGTACGACCTGGTACAGAGACTCAGAGGTTAAGTCCTGAAAAGGTAGCAAACAGACCGACCTAACATTTATGGTTTTTTTTTATTCAACGCTCAATTACACAACGATTCTCTAAACCGCTGGTTCCGCATACGAGAATCATTTGGAGGGAACTTCCCATTGAGAATTTCCCTTTGCGCTACGAAATAGGGTTTAAAAAGGGAGCCACAAAATTTCTTAGAGGCCAGCAACGCGTTGGCACCGCCCCCGTTGTTGCAAATGTCCATAGGCGACGGTAAGCAAGAAGCACCTTCCAGCAAGCGGGCCGTCTGCCGGTTTGCCTGCTTCTGGCAATAAAAACAAATTGTGTGTGTGTGCACACGCAGTAGAAGTGAAACTTCAGAGAATATACTCACAGATAATTATATAATATAAACTAGCCGTCCCCGCCCGCTTCGCTGGGCGAATTTTCAAAGGAAATAAATTAAATTTTATACATCATTTTTTTATTTATTTGCTTTTTTTGTTAATTTTTTTTTTATTTATATAATTTTTTTTGCTTTTTTTTGTTATTTTTTATTTTTTTTATTCATTTTTGCTTTTTTTGTTAATTTTTTTTCTGAAATTTAAAATATTTTTCAAAGAAGAGTCAAATTCACTTAAAATAAAATTTATTGATATTATTATTATAATAAAAATAAATGTTGATGAACAACAAAACAAAGAATAAATGGAGAAATTAGTCAATAGAAATGGTCCGATTCATGGAGAAATGAGTATTAATCTTCCTCCATCTCACATTCGACTTCTCGTCGCTCGTAAGTTGAGTTTGCCGGGACGTAAAACATACACGTTAACATAACGAAGTTGAAACTAAAAAGTCGAAATTCAAACGGCGAGTAATTTTGACCGACATCAAAGCTCCGACCATACTGGCAGACCATGCGACCCATCAGCACCTTCAGAAAGTAAAAAAAAAATATTATTATATTAAGTTCCAGATGGCATCTGTAACGCGATATGATATTTGAAAAAGAAATATCATAAAATGTTTTAATGGAAATGGTTAAACGTATAACCACTGCGGACCAATACGGTGAGCAGAGAGTACGTTTAACCACAACCTTTTTTTTTTACCTGATTATCGAAATTATTATAACATGATCCCCAGAACGATCACGGATACCAAATGAAAAATTGTCGGTAAAGAGTAATTCACGGTACCCGAAAAGCTCCTGAACGTACCCAGTGAATCTGAAAAAAAAAAAACAATAATTTATAAAATAAACAAAAAAGATTTTAAATTCAATTAAAAATTATAAAAAAGACATACTCATAACGACGCCCTTGCCGGAAAAATGGTGGCCGTTGAAAATTCATGAAGTTGATGTTGATAGTAGCGTTGATGACAGATGAATGGTCTAAATGTTTATTTGCTTATTTTTTTTTAATAGCAAAAAACAATTCACCTAGTAACCATTCAATTTTTTTTGTTGTTTATTTATTAACTTCATGTTTATCGTTGCAACGAACATTATAAACGTATAACTAAGTATTAGTAAACGTTATTTCTTCTTTATCAACATGTAATGTACATATTCACTCTATCTCATCGAATTATGAAACGGATTACTTTGCCAGGCGAATGACATAGATTTATTTAACCTTTTTTAATTATTAATATTCTTTGTTCTGAAACGGCTACTTCCGGATATTGTTGGGGAAAAAGTTGATGTAATTGTTGCCTATATGTGGTCATGTCGGTCTCTAATTTGGTTATGTGAAAATAAGTACGCATGATAAATGTATTCACATCTTTGCTCCATTTCATGCGTACTCAGGATTTCCCAGTCTTGGTGGACACGGGTAAGAAGGAACTTGCTTCCCGTGCAACATTCAAGACTGGTATGGGTGGATCTGGGTTAAAAGAGAGTGTTTGGGGTGACGATGATACGGAAGGTGAAGATGATCTGGAGGGTGTGTACGATACAGTACTTGGGCTATATGGTTCTATTGGAGTGTTTGTTCTGACTGTTAAACTATCACCATCGTCACGGATTTCGGCTGTAGCATCTTTGTCGGTGGGAGCCCGCCTGTTCAACTCCTCACCGCTGACAATTCGCATGCTGAAACACCCAGCGTCAGCTCCAGGTGTGCCCCGGCGATCGCCCCGGGCAGCGGTCCTATACGTTTACGTTTAGATCGTAGCTCCATTTTTGATGGGTTTCAGAGCCAAGTTAGCCACGCCACTAATTTCTCATTCGTGTGTCCGCCTCCCATGTGATTAGGTTTTCAATCAGGACGTGTGGTTGTATTAGGGGCTTATTATTATTATTATTATCAATATCATTATTATCTTCATTATTAATATCATCGTTGTCATTGATATTATTTTCTTTAATTTCTTCATTATTTATATCGTTGTCGTTGACAATATTTTCGTCAATTGCTTCATCGACAAATTATAATAATCAGGGACTCATTTATTATTATTCATCCAAATGACGGATACTTTTATAGAAGAAATAACAGGTATAAAAATAATTAAATAGATAACGATAGACACATTACGTAAATTTACATTTATCGATTCAGTTTTCGTGGTTATGTAGAAGAAATGTATGGAATGAGTTCATATAATTATCTGTTTGCAGTTGAAAATGCTCTACTTCGTCATTGTTTAAGAATAAACAAAAAATTAAGTAATGTCTAAGCAAAGTTCTACCGTCATTTAAATTAATTTTTTCTTCTCAATTTAATCGCATCCATTTTGAATTTATATAAAAAAAAATTGATCATTAATATAGATTGTAACGATCTCAGATGCTGCGGATTTTGTTTGTCACTGCCCAACTATCAATGATCAATTTCTATCCGACTCAAAATTTACAATATTCTTCGATCAAATCACTTTCTCGAACGAATTCGTAGTTGAAGAGTTACCAATTCTTGCAATCCATAACATGATTATTGAAGATGAAGATGAAGATTAAATATTATGTGTTAATATATTAATAAACTTTTTTTTTATAAATTAACTACCAAGTTTAGAGTCTACAGAGGTCTACAGTCTATAGAGGTTACAGTTTGGAAATAGAAATTTCACATTTTAACACCCACTACCGCAATCTTTTTCGGCGGTGGGCTGTTGTAAAATCCGCTCTTAAATTATTTCTGCATCACATATAGACGACTCTAGCTAAATTTGGAGTCTGTAGGTGCTACGGCTTAAAAAATAAAAATTTTCATTGTTAAACCACCCCCGCAACCCCCTGTGGGGTGAGGTACCGTAAAATTCGTTCATAGACTATTTCTACATCTCTTACAGAAGATTCCTACCAAATTTAGAATTTATAGGAGCTATAGTTTAAAAACGGGAATTGTTCATTGTTAACGCCCCCGCAATCCCCTTTTGGGGATGAATTTCTTAAAATCCGTTTTTAGTTGACTTCTACACAACGAAAGTAATATTCCTACCAAGTTTCACATTTCTAAGTCCTATAGTTCCCGAGATTTCGTGATGAGTAACTATAGAAATTGGAATACTTCGATTACCATCGAAATTTTTTACGTTTTAGCAGACTTTTTTAATATTTTCTTACATATAAACCTTCTCCTGACAATTCTGAAGACAACAAAAAAAAATTAACCCAATCGGTCCAGCCGTTCTCAAGTGGTACTCGATCATAGATACGGCATTTTATTTTTATCAAAAAATGAGAGTGGGTGTGCAGGGGTGCGTGGGAGTTGGTGGGTGGATGCGTGGAAGTTTGTAAGTAGATTCTTAGCTGAATGTAAAAGAACATAATCCGTTTAGTAAACTCCGTTGAAATCCATGAAAACAAAAGAATCAGGAGAAAACGCTTGTCTTTTGTTTTTATTAGCGGGATAAATGTTCATGAAAGTAAAACAGCAATAAAAAAAATGAAGGAACGTCAGAATTCGAAAAATAAATAGCCATAAACCATCTAGGAAAAATTTCCCATCGAATGGTGGTAGTTTCATGTCGATACGATCAGTGGTTTAGGCGTGATTGAGCCTCAAAGGAAGGCCATTTTCATTATATATATATATAAGATATAATTCCTTTAGCCTACATCCGTCAACATATTATAATTAAAAAAATCAATCTAAATTACTCTTTAAATCACTAGCATCAAGTTCAAAATTCAATGCACTGTTAGGCACAATTTCCTGTGATCTACGTATAAAAGAATATCTGCCTTAAGTACATAGAGATAAAGCTAAAATTCATTTGAAATCTTTTAAGTTTTATTTAAATTGAAAATTAACACTAACGGGTAAAGAAAATGTGTTTTATTTTTAATTAAATAAGATTGATAAAGTGTTTATCTCTTTATAGTATCACTTTTTCGTTTCATCGATTTTTAAATCACAACGATTCTAAAGACGTTTCGCTTCAAAAAAATAATAGAATACGTTTTTGAATGAGTTAAGTCTTTGCCTTTGGGCGGTAAAAGAGCTTTTCTTTATTTACTATGGTCTGGGTGTCTGGGATCGGCCCCCAGAGCGGCCTGTTGTATATTACTCAACACAAGCGTAACATGTTTAGCTTCGGGATATATAATGTGTTTGTTTTCCGAATTATTTGTTAAACACATATTTATTTCTTATCAAATTAATTACATTTCCCTTAAACATTACATAAAAACATATATTTAGAGTTTAAAAATCAACTTTTCTAATAAGATTTGGAATCCTCGAATTTGTTTCCTGTTTAACGGAAGCTATTCAAAAATGAGTACTCGTTGAGTCATTTTTCTGGCCGTTTCCCAATTCATTGGGATTGGCACAATAACTTTTCCCCTCATTCTTTTCTATTCTGACAAAAATAGCTTGTTAACAAATAGTCAATCATTCAACTGCTTTTGGACATGTTGTGATTAATTAGTTTTCTCCGATATCGAGAAATTGGGAATTTTCTTGTCAATTTGTTTGTGAATGTTGTTCAAATAAATGTAGAGTAATTAGTGATAAGTATTAATGCAAGCGAGACTTATTATGTGAAGTGTAAGTAACTTTCTATGATTTATATAAATGTATCTTTGAAATGCATTTATAAAACTACAGACTCAAAGAGGACACAAGAAACTTGTCAGCAGAATTCCAAAACAAGTATATGATGGCGATGTGATGGGTACATTCGGTGCCGCGGTAGACCGCGGCATATTCACCATGATCAAATTGAAGATATTTTGAAGAAAGGTCAGGTAAAAAGCACTTTATATAAGCGTGTATATGTATGGAGAGAAATTAATGAAAGTTGATAAAGCGAAAAGTGTTTGTTGAGATCGTAGCAGGTGAAGATCCATCGTCTCTGCCTACCCCAATGGGAAACAGCAGTGACAATTATGTATGTATATATGTCAAAAAAAATATCTTGAACATGTTAAAGGACATAGAAAACAATGGATTTTCCATTCTCGTCCGCCAGTCGGACGGCTCTCAATGAGTCAGCTGATGTCGAAATGACCTCCAGTGATTCATAGCTGATCTCGTACATGCACGAAAACACTATGGATATGGTAACCACAATATGTAATTTAATTAAATATTCAGATATTTTGTCTTCATCTATGAGAGTCTTGGGCGCGGCGAACTTTTGGCTAGGATTTTAAGGGAATATTACTCCTGACGTAGGCATCCATTCATAAACACTAAGCGCGCAAATCAGCGTGTGGTTTTACTAATTTCGGTGTGTAATATTAATTATCAAAATTCTATTATTTAAATTTTCAATGCTATTATTTTTAAGTATATTTGATTTTAATATAATTACATGCTGTAATTAAAATTTAAAACACAATATTGTTTGGGAATCAACCCTTATTCGTCTTTTATATCAAGCAAATTATAAAATATGACGCAAGCATTTATCTTTGTCATAAATTTTTCAGCACTTTAATATATAAATTTGAATACTAAAAGTTAATTTCATAAGCGACAACATTGGTACAAACCGTCATTAAAACATTGCCTATGTGCGAGTCTATAAATAATGAGAAAATAAACATTTATTAGCTTATAACATGAAAGTAAATTAAAAGTAAAATAATTGTTTCGGGTAAGGTAATTGTGTAAGGTAACATAATTATTGCTTTCTATTAAAAAGATATACTGTTTTTCATACAAAAGATTTAACCAATTATATGCTATTTATAAACTGAAATTATGAATATAAGAGCTAATATCTAAATTATAAATGATCTCTTACGACTTAATTTAACTTAAAAACTCAGATGATTTAATTAGTGACTAACTCATTAGCTATGTGTCTCGTTATCATTTGTGTTTACTTGATAAATACGAAACAGTGCCTTGAAAATAATTTAATTCAAACCTATAAATTGATTACCGTACTTCCGGGTCTTGTTAATTATATAATACACACACACGTGTTACCAAGCAATTAGTGTTATCAAATTTGAATATTAATCGCGTACATGTGTGTCTTTAATTAATTGACTTTAACTCTTCATATATTTAGCTATATATTGGTTTACACCTTTTTTTTATAAATTATTTTGAATATAGTGTTTATTTCTAATAATCATAATATAATTAGATAGATAGATAGATAACACTTTATTATACACCAATACAAAAATGAACTTAAAGACTAAAATTATATCTAGTTGTGTACAAAGGGCGGTCTTATCGCTAAAAAGCGATCTCTTCCAGACAACCCCAGGAATGAATTGAGATGATAATGGCGATGGTGGTATACGTAACATATAGTACGAACTACTTACATTTTAATAATAAATACACACACACATATATATATATATATATATATATATATATATGTGTGTGTAGATATTTTATATATTACATAGATATATACTTAATATACATACCATACAAATACATATCTACAGAATATATAAATATTTATAAATGAATTTAAGTATCATATTCCAACGACAGGTAGTATTTTTTGATCATGGTTTTAAATATCGCTAGCGATTTTGCTTGTCTGATAGTAACAGGAAGCTTATTCAAAAGCTGTATAGCCTTAACAGTAAAAGAATTGTTGTAAAAAGTTGAGTTATGCGCAGGAGTGTTCAGTTTAAGTTTAGTAGAAGGGCGTAAATTATGAGAGCACGAAAGAAATTCAAAACGTTGTTTAAGGTAATTAGGAGTACTTGGGACAAATAAAATACTATAGAGAAAAGAAAGGATGTGAGTATTCCGGCGAAATCGAATTGGCAACCACTTGAGTTTTTTTCGGAATTCAGAGACATGGTCATACTTGCGTAGGCCAAATATGAACCTTACGTAAAAATTTTGGAGGCGCTTAAGTTTATTAAGTTGTTCTTGGGTTAAATTTAGATAGCTGGCGTCAGCATAATCAAGGATAGGAAGTAATAAGGACTCTGCTAGCTTAATTTTGGTGATAGTGGGTAAGAAGTTCCTCAACCTTCTAAGGGATCTGGATGAGAGATATAGCCGCCAGCTTAATTCGGTGATATGAGGTCGCCAACACAGCTCACTGTCAAATATAACACCAAGGTTTTTTACCTTATCACTAAAAGGAATTATTGTCCTGTCAAACATTACGCTAGGTATAGTACTCCAGTCGACCTTATTAAGCATCCGTACAATTTAGCAATTAGTACGGCTTATAATTTGTGAATAGAGTGCAGGAGCATAATTTATTATTACAAGTCATATTTATTATTACAATTTTATTCTATGAATGTGAACTTAACTTCTGGTAAAGTCGATAGCGCTCTTTTGTTTTTGTGCATGTTTGAAGGAAATGCATAATGACAAAACCGGCATGTTAGTATCATCTAGGCAGGCTGTTATAAAATTTCTTGGGGACTGCTAATGATTTAACATCCATAGATTAAGTTAACCACTGCTCATTAGTTGGGGCAACTGCCCTTTTGTCTGCTTTTTGGCAATGAAAAATTTACAAACCTGTTTATGCCTTCTGCTAAACCGTTTTGAACGAGCTTGGCGGTTATACCATCCACTCCCTTAAATGATGAGGTCTATAGTATGTTTTATGTATGAATTATCGCCTTATGTGTGTTAGATCGTTTCAATTCTAATTTAAAACTGATATTTTACCGTAAATGCATTGTAATAATATTATGTTCATTGATTGTGTACATGCCTTAAAAGGCGCTTTAATGGTGGAAGTATAATCGGACCTTGATATATGCTCAGCATAATTACTATGTCATACATAATTCTTTATGTCCAACTATAATTTCTTTACGCATGCTCTAGATTACTGTTCTGTTATTAAGGTTTAATCGTGGCTTTCTGGCGTCTGCCTTTAATTTACTGCAATAAATATATGCAATCGGAAGTCAATCAGTCGTACTGTCACAGCTAAGGAATCGTATATATTATTAATATAAAAAACCTTATAAGATCAATCTTAACAGAAATTGAATTTATTATTGTGTTAATTGTAAGAAAATTGACATTTTGATCATTATAATTATTGTAATTAGTTTGCTGTGTGTTTTTACTCAAGTTATAGAGTAAAATGAAAATTTGATCGTCAGCCTATTTATTGACTCCGAGATAATATTTTAAAGCGATCCTTTATTTTCTTAAATATATTTTGATATTTTGCATTTGCTCGCAACTTCGTCCACGCTGGACAAGTCAACAAAGATTACAGTTATGTTACCAAAATTTAAAATCAAAGGTAACGCAGATTTTATGATATAAAATGTTGCTATAAGGTTCAGTGAAAATATTAAACTGGATTAAAAAAATTGGACCTGACCAATTTAAACCGCTCCCAAGAAAATTCCCGCTGGATTCCCGGGATATAAGATATCGCAGATTTTATGTTCGGAAATTTACTATAGATTACCGAAAATCGCGTCGAAATCGGCCCACTAGTTTTTACGAAATCCCGAACAAACAGATAAACAGAAACAATCTGTAAAAGAACACAATGTAAAGAAGAACACTTTTATAATATTACTAGGATATGTCCGTAACTTCGTCCACGCTTTATTTGAAATTCCTACGGGATTCCCGTTACACAAAATACCGCAGTATTTGAAAAAGAATGTAATCTATCGTTTTAGAGAAAACTGTGTCGGAATAAGCAAATTTTTGCTCACCTGAAAAAGTACAATCCGCTCCCGGAAAAATTCCCGCGTGATTCCCGGGATAAAAAATACCACACATATTAGTACATTAAATTTGCTATCGATCAGTAAAATAATCAAATTGGAATTCGATTTTTTTTTATCTGGCCATCTTAAATCGTTCCCAGAATAATTCCTGCAGGATTCCCGGGATAAAAAGTAGCGCGGAGTTTAAGTCTAAGAATTAGCTGTCGATCAGCAAAAACTGCATCGAAATCGGCCCCGTAGTTACGTCGTTTAGTATTACGTGAATCCCGAAAAAAGAGACAAACCGACAGACTAGAAATTTAAAAAAATTCCATCGTGTTCTCCATAGTTTATATATTCTAATCCAGTTGTTTTTTTTAAATAGCTTCAATGTACAGACACGGCATGTTTAGAATTTTATAATATTATAAATAGATAGATTTGTAAACCTTGCCAGTGTCTCTTCATGAGTATTCAAGTTTAGAAATATACTTCAAGCTCAAGGCATCAGGTGAAATGGCAAAACATCACCTTACCAAATTCCAGCCAAATTGTAAGCCTCTTAGACTGGCGCCATATAAAGAAGTTCTTATGTCTATCTACTCGATAAGTCACATTTTAATAAGCAGTTTATCACAATAGAGACCTAATTCCGTCCAAAAACACCCAGAATGCTAATTAGTTTTGAATATAACCTCAAATTAATATGGAATCGGTAAAATTGAAATGTCATTCATACAGGTCTGTGACACCCTGTGCATTGGTAAATCTATATAAATAAAAATGAATCGTAGAAATGTAGGTACGCAAATAACTTGAGAACGACTTTACCGATTATGAGAAAATTTTTGTGTGTGATTTGAGTGAGTCGACGGATGCTTTAGCTTCACAATTGGAACCGGTAGGTGGCCCTGGGATCGGGTTCATAAATCCTCCTAATCTCCTGGACCTTTGATGAATTTTTTTGTGTGTTTGAGTGGGTCCCCGGTTGGTTTAGATTCACAATTGGAACCGGTAGGTGGCGTTTCGATCGGGTCCTAGATTTTTATTTTTTCTGAACAGGATAACGTCTGCCGGGACCTCTAGTATTTTATAACTTTGACATATGAAGGTGTCAGGTTTCAGTTCACGCATAAGTACCTTTTGTTCGAATATTATGATAGTACAGTTATATATTTCTTCAACATTTTTTGCCGTATCAAAAAAAGCTCGGTTCATTTCTGACATCATTGCTTGCAACAGGCGATTGCGTCCGCAGATTTCGCCGCGTCCTTGTCATTAACGTCGTACCTGAAGCGATTAGTTGTTTAATACAAACTATTTGCTTTGTTGGTCGTTCTCTCTTGCGTGAAAATGACATTGCGAGACATTACAAAACAACCACAAAAAGAGAAGGCACTCATATTTTTGTTTAAGGAAAAAAATCATAACTTGTTTTCTTTATTGTTATTTTATATATACCCATATAGAATTTTGTAAAATAAAATGTCATAATTGTTGAGGAAAATATCACACATCTCATCTATTTATATTATCTGGTGTCTACTTATATATTATTTAAATATTTTATTTCATAAACAATTCTAATTGCAAAAGAAAATAGCTACCACCTACATACCAGGGCCTAAAGTAGATACCTTTAGCGCCATAACAACCTTGTTCCAGGCGGGCAGCACATTTGTAGCACCTTTGGTATTGTAGATATCCATAGACGACGGTAACTACTTTCCATCTGGTGGGTCGTATGCCTCTGCTTTACTCCAAATAAAAAATTCTACTAGTTCAGCGCTAAACAATGCTAACACAGGCATCGTTAGGCATGCCATTGTAAGTATATTTTGACGCCGTAATTGTAAAGTTCACGAGTTTGACGTAAATAGAGGACGCTAAGAGCGCGACGTGACGTGACGTGGCGCGACGCTGGCGCCGTTGCCGATATCGCCACCCACGCTCGCTTTCCATATGACGTTCTCCAACTGATAAGCTGATAAATCAAGTTTAATGTTAAATGGATTATTGCGCCCAGATATGTCGCAATCAAATCCGGGTCGAAATCAATTGTAAGAAATGGTCGATAATGACTGTCAGATTTTAATTTATATCCATATGATATGATTTTTATGTGACCTCTTTTTTATAATACACTAGCTTCTGCCCGCGACTTCGTCCGCGTGGAATAGTAGAAAAAAAAGTGTAAGTTACAAAGGCCCCCCCGATTTTGAAACATTCTTCATTGGTGCTCCGCTCCTATTGGTCTTACCGTGATGATATAGCCTTCCTCGATAAATGGGCTCTCTAACACTGAAAGAATTTTTCAAATCAGACCAGTAGTCCCTGAGATTAGCGCGTTCAAGCAAACAAACAAACTCTTCAGCTTTATATATTAGTATAAGATATACGCTGTATTTTAAAGATCGAGAATAGCATGAATAATTCACTTTAAAATACGGCTTGATGTGGTTAATTTTTCAGGTATACATTAATTTTTGATTTTCAAAGTATACTTAAAGGAAATAGGCGCCACTCGACTGTTGGACCCATATGTCACCCATATATTGGCCTCGATCAAATTAAAGGCCTTTGATTGTCTCCATGCAATCCAGTTTTTTTATATAGCCTATTTTATTCAGAGATAATGTAGCATTCGAATGGTGAAAGAATTTTTGAAATCGGTCCAGTAGTTTTTGAGTTTATTCGTTACAAATATACAAAAATATAAATCTTTCCTCTTTATAATACTAGTATAGATTTGTCAAAAATCTAAATGAAACTTTGTTTTTATTGATGACATAATCGGAATTTATTTTAAGTTAAATTTAAGAAATTAAAAATGTAACAACCCTTATTAATTAGTTAATCGTTTTATAATCTTAAAAAATTGAAATGTTTCTAAGGTATGCGTGCTAAATAGGCGGATCCAGACTTATATTTCCTTTATTTTGCTTCCTGTTTAAATTGTTATAACAAATGTTTGCGATTAATTGTTATTTGTTAACCGTCACTAATTTTCCTTCTTTGAAATAAGATTCATATTAATCGCGCGTTGATTAATAAATAATATTTCTTAGAACATTCACAGTAACGATTAAATTCCTTGAACATCTATGACATCGATTGATTGGTGAGAAACCACTCCGATTTGCTATGACGTCATTCGTAATTTTATCGCGATTTGAATACGTGTTAGTATATATGTGGTTACTGACGTCTCTCAACAATTAGAAAGCTATTATAAATATGACATAACTACTTATATTGCATAGAAAAAAAATAACTTTTCAAATCTCTGCATAAAGTGAATTTTATTTTTTCCTTTTCTATTGTCTTCGGAAATTAACAGTTTTAGATGAAATGTAAATAAAATATGTACTCTCAATGTCAGGGATAAACAATAGGACACCTATATCCTTGGCAAATGAGATTCTAATATATAATAATAATCGACAGACAAACACACATATTGTATATCCCCAAATTAAGCAAGTTACGCTTGTGTTATGGGTAATATATAACGAACTACTCTGGGGCCAAGCCCAGACATCCAGGCCATAGTAAATAATGGAGAAAATTCGTTTCCAAAATTTACCATACCAGGAATCGAACCCGGAGCCTCTGTGTGCAGTGGGCTAAGCCGGCAAAGACTTGGCCCACAGACCGATCGCTCAACCACAGAGGCCGTCGGATTGTTTTCAGGGAAGAAGGGTGCGAACTTTATGTTAGCCAAACCGCCATTTCTGAACCTCGGAAAACTCTAATATTTAAAGATTATTAAACCAACAGTATAAAGAAAGTCAATAAAAAGAAAACAATGATTCGCTCGCGTTATCTTCGTATTCACGTTTCATGAAAAGGTCGGCGAAGTGTGACAAGGGGAGGGAGGGATCCTAAATTTCGTGTCGTCACATTTCTAAATCTATTATATTTAAGCTAATTGCCGAACTACTGTTTTAATTTAATAATTTCTTGATGAAAATTGTAAAACATGTGAAGTTACAATAGGGAAGAGGAGTCTGACGAATGTGACCAGCTGTGACAAGGACGAGGGAGGGGTCAAAAGATGAGAAATTCGTGTGACGTAATTTGTGGATGGCCCCAAACTACCCCATTTTATGTGATAAGGGAAGTATCCTATATTCATCCGTTGTTGAAAGTACTTATATACCAAAGTTTATGGTAATCGGCTCATTTCCGTCAAAATGATACAAACACAACTGTACAGCCTTTTACACAGTCACACATCAGTCTGAATGGGTTCCAATGATACTCCAAAGTCGATCGGTTCAATGAACCAGTCTGAATTTTACCAATCATTTAATGTAAACATCCGTCGCGATACCATGAGAGCACCTTCGCAATAATTAGCGGTCACAACACCGACCGATAACAGACGTCGGTTGTACGTAACTATATATTGCTAAAAAATTCGAGTCGTCATTTGTGATGTTATCATTTTATTAAATTATCAACTCTTATATGTCTTGTTTGTGAGAAATAAAATAAAATTAATAATCATTGTAGCTGCACTGACTAAAGCATCTAATTGTGTCTTTTCAGTCATTCTTCAAGGCCTAAATTGGTCATATTTATCTCCGACTATTCACATAAAGTTTTATATTTATGAATCCTGTATAACAAGATCATTAAAATTATCCTTAAAATGTATGTACTTACATAATCTGTTTTTTTAGAAAAGTGAGTTATTTTTCGAGTTTCTTTTTTGTATAAAATATTTTTAATTACGTTCATATTTTTCCACGAAAACGTCAATCAATGCAAATTATTACAACAATAATCATATAAAACAAGATTATTATTATATAGTAGAATGGACTGTAAAATTAGGAACATTCTTTGCGACTAGACATAAAGTGTTATACAAAATTAGCCATCAGCCAATTTAATTAATGTTTGAAACGTACACCTTAAGGGTTGTGTATTGTTTGCAAGCCCTACGCATTATTCAATGAGTAAATAATGACACCTGTAATACTGTTTCCTTGTTGCGATATTATTTGCCAGCACAATCTTTAGGGGTAGGTAATTAGTTTTTTGTAAATTTTATTTAGTGTTTGATTTTTGGGTGAAGTTTTATTTGAATGTAATAGGGACGGTAATCTTGATGTTTCATTCGTATTCTGCACATCGAAATTTAAACAATATACACATTAGGCCAGAAAAATTATTTATGCGGTGCATGTTCTTTGTCTTAATTTTAACCCATGTCATTCCTGTGTCGGACGAAATATTTGAGTGTTTTTGTCAGTGAGCTGCCATTAACTTTTGAATATAAATAACTATGTAAAAGTAAATTAAGAGTACATTATTTTACTATTTAGTTATGTTATCCTTGAGCCGACATTACATGGGACAATCAAATTTAACCAACTTGGTTTAAATGTGCAAACTGACAATATACGACTATATTGAATGACTCGATTATTGTTTACATGGATCACTTTGGTTCCTTCAACCAGTTTGGAAAACAGAAGTGAACCGTGTATTATCAACATTATATATTTTTGTTACAATGATTAATACTGTTACTATTTCTTATATTTGATTGTCCTTAACACAGTTTTTCAATAATGTATGTTTGTAGCAACCTATTAGGTGGCGCCCGTGGGTAGGTCGTTCAAAGTATCGACGTAAAAATACATAGACTGGAGGTTGATGTGTACGAGCTTTTGTACGCTAAAATTGGCGGCAAACATGATAGTTTTACAATATTTTCATTTGTCAAGACATAATTTGACCTCTTACTACTTTCCTAGAACAGAGTCACGTGTAATATTTGCCTATTGACTGCTTATAAGTACTCACATTTATATTTTGTGATTACTAAACGAGTAGACTATTGTCTTAACATGATTATTATCATCAATGAACCAATATGAACAAAGCCATATGCGACACACGACCAAACATCCGGTCAGTTATCGTGTAAAAGTTCGATACAGTGCCACCGGTTAACCGCTAATCTTTTATGAATGGATACGCTTACACATGTTTTTTTGCCACGCTTATCAACGCGTTTCCTTTTGCTTTTTACAATATAGTCACCGATATAACACTCATACACACTTGCCTCTACGCACGTCATATATACTACCCATTCATTATGAACTTTACTAAATTAGATTCCTTATACTAGCGCTATTCTTTTCGCCACATAAATACAATTCAACAGACAAAATTCTTGGTCGAGCGCGCACGCGTCTGTTGCTAGCTGAATTTCGTCATATATTATTATAAAGCAGACGGGGACGGGTGGCCAATAAAGAAGCCACGTCACGGAATAGATTAATGATATGGTCGGAAGCGTGTTTCTAGATGTTGGGAATCTAGCCTGTTACCAACCGGCGTGGCCGGATGAATGGTAGTCTGTGCGCGTGAGTGGATTGCGCAACGGCCGACGGTGACGCAACCTGCCGCGGTTGCGGGCGAGCACCGTTGTTTGTTAGTATGCAAAATAAGTGAAATATTCGTATCGGTCGCACGACGTCTATGCACTTACGGTTTTGTTCCTTATCTAGGAGCGATCATTGTTTCGGTATGCCTCGGTTTTGTCCGATAGTCGATGATACTTGTATAATTTTGACGCATGAAATTTTCAAGCAAAGTTGTATATTCGGAATATATCTATGTATGTATTACACAAAACTATACAATCGTGTTATTGTATACATTAATATCCTACCTTTTGTCTAGTTAGTCTATCATCTTCTTTGGCGGTAATTGATTATTTATTCATATTGTAAACTATTGGGGTTACGAATACCATCAAAATTGTATTGTATTTGTATGTGTCGTCTTAGATTTAAACCTTATCCGTAAAACATCGTGCGTTGTAAATATTAAAAAATAATTTCAACGAAACGGATAATTTAATAGTCGTAACAAGATGTAGTACATTTTTTTTCTGTGCAGGAACGGTTAAAAAATACAATATCCTGTGGCTGGATGGCCTGTTTGGATGACTACTACCCCTGGTCTAGAATATGCCGCCATAACAACTTTGAGTTGTTTTCCTGCATTAGTGGCCACGTTCCAGTCTCCCTTAAGACAGTAGCAGCGCATTTGTAGCTAGCACCTTTGGTGTTGCAAATGTCCATAGGCGATGGTAACCGGTTTCCATCAGGTGGACCATCTGATAAAAATAGACCCGTTTAGTAGTTTCTGAGATATAGACGGTATTTTCATAGCCTAATACCAAAAACAGTATATGCGTAGCTCTTACTGTACGTGTATGTACAAAACGCTCCTGGCTGATTTGTTTCACCTATAATAATTACGGTAATCCAATTACTATTATATTTTTAGACTGCCTGCCTTAAATTAACTTTTTCTTCAAATTAAATCACGATTGATTGTTATGATTATGTGTGACTTTTGTTTTCGGTCCAATTCATATCGGATTTGCTTAATATTTTTTGTAACATGTAGAATAAGAGGCGGGATAAGTATTTGTTGACAACCTTGCCCTAAAAGCTAAAAGGTTGTCTAGCAAATTTTCGATTTCCTGTCACTTTTCGTCAAGAGTTGAACAGTTGAAAAACTTTTTGCGAATGATGCGTACCAACATAGATTTTACATGCGTCATCAAAACTTCTTCATTCAAAGAATATGACAAGGTTTGATCTTAATGTTAAATGACTTTGGAGGCACTGTGCTTTGCAATAAGCTTATGTTGAACTGTTTTATAGTGACTGATGATGGTGACCGATTTTAAACATGTTGAAAGCACATATAGTCAGACCGAAATTTATCTGCAAAACAAGATTCTCAAATATGCTTTACGCATTGAATGATGGTCAGGTATAAAGTCAATATTTCATATGCCAGGTAGATTAAGAACCTTTTGTACTCGTACAAAATACGCGACGAAACTTCCAGGAAAAAATATACCCGAAACTGTCTCGCCATAATAGAAAAATATTGCAAAAGCGACCGATGCATTCTCGGAACGGCATTGACGCGGACTGTATAAGATGCTCGGTGCAACTATCTTAACTGCGCTACGCAGATATAAAGCCTGTGCTGTTTAGCTTTTAAGGCTACATTCCGCTAAAGGGGGAAGTCGTGGTGGGGCGTTGGCCTGCTAAGAATGTTTGCTGCTGACCTAAGTGGTCAATAATGATCTGTTATATCGTTATACTGTTTCTTTTCTTTGCTCTTTATCGATAATGCTAGAAGAAAATGTATTTTACAGATATCGTTATATTCAGATGTAGCGATAGAATTGCATTTTGTCTTTGAAATATAAAACGAAGCCGTTGCTGTTCTTACCGCTCAGTGTAATTAAAACGGCATCGCAAGCGAACTTCATTAAGAGACTTAATCAGTGCACATCGAGACAGTTAACTTACTAAAAAGCGAGTGCGTATAATAATAGTTTCGCTTTTATGACTTCAATGTGAGAATGATTTTTTTTCTCATTCATCTGATCACAGGTTGTCTGGAAGGGATCGTCTTTTAGCAATTAAGGCCGCCCTTTGTACACAATTAGAATAATATAGTTCCTAAGTTTTCTGTAATGGTATACAATAAAGTGTTATCTATCTATCTAACTATTTGATTTTAAAATACATTTTGACATCGTGCGTAATAATAAAACAAGTACTGCAGGACAATTCATAGGTACTTAATTATAACAGATTAGGCTTTAAAATATTATTACGAATTCATTTTCGTAATAATATTACGTCGTTTTAATATTTTAAAGTCGATTGTGCTAAGTTTTACGCAGAAAGTTCTGTATATGCTGAACTGGTTGGTCGACCGCCCACAGTACAATTGTTTTCTATTCGCCACTTTTCCCTTTGATATGCTTTGAATTACTACTTTGTCGGTTAAGGACAATCATTAACTGATAGTCATGGCGTAGATGTTTTATTAGAACACTGCTTACAATAATGAAACTATCATTACTTTAAATATATTTACTAATATCTAATTGCTATTTGTGTAGGTAGAGTAACAGAATACGAACAGCAAATTTAAAAAATGTATGGATTGGTTTATATAGTGTTTTAACTTCAATTTGTTTTAAATTAATAAATATATTATCGAAATCGGTTTATAGTTAGAGATGGTAATTGTAAAACGGGGTATACAGAGCGTATATTTTCCAATCGGTATAACTTCTGAATGAGAAAACCCTAGTTCTCATATATCACTATAAACTGGACAAATTTTCTTATCATTGTCTTGACAAAAGTAAAAAAATCAGATTAACGCCATTGTTTGGGTATGTTAAGCTAGAATTCACAGTATTTGTTACCCGTTCTAGTCTAGTGAAACGCTGGGTGCAGTCAGTCGAGATTGCTTTTAAACTTTTAAAACTTGTATTATTTTTTCTTTATTTTTTCTCTAGCCCGATTAACTCCGCCCGTTAGTCTGTATCGGGAATAAAAACAGAGCAGTGAATAATTAATTTCGATTTTGCCAGTTGCCCTCACTGCAGACTATCTCGTATCGATTTTT
The DNA here is from genome assembly GCA_039645545.1 of Dendrolimus houi. Lineage (NCBI taxonomy): Eukaryota > Metazoa > Arthropoda > Insecta > Lepidoptera > Lasiocampidae > Dendrolimus > Dendrolimus houi. The sequence continues at coordinate 17,272,909 of CM077132.1, forward strand.
TTGTAATTTTGAATAGGTGAGTTCTAAGACTACTACAAGATAGCGGTAGTGTTAATTGATGACATGGTCTACAAAGGACACGTGGTGCCGCCAAGTATCCTTCTTTCGGCCTATACAAACTTTTCTTTTATTAATTTAAATTCTTCCTTTACATCTGACGCCGTGTTCCCTTTTTCGCACGCATGTCAGGCATTCATGTTATCAATAAAATAAATTAACTACGCTCCTCTTTTGTAAATATGTAACATAAAATAACTAATATAATAATAATACCGTTAATAACATAAGTTAAAATAATTAATATTGCTCCGCACCCGCACCGCTGAATTACCAACTTACTTTATACTTTAAATATCTTTAATAAATTAATATAAAATATATTATAATCCGCACCGCATGTAAATATACATACTAAATAAACTACAACATAATTAACAAAGGTAAAGTATGAAGTGTAGTGAGAAGTCGCCGATATCCATTGCTTCATCAAACAGATACGTTCGTCGTCTTTTCCTCAATTTGACACAGTTTGCATATCCTTAACCTAGCGTCGCCGCAACAAGCACGGTTATTTTGGATTTTAATATATATGGAACTCAGAGACATCTAGGATATAAGGAAATAGCATCAATTTGTATTTTTTGTGGTAGAAATTGACCCTCGATTGTTTATTTGTTAAAAATGAAGAGTTTAAAAAGATCGTTCAATGAGTTTGCTTTAATTATTTGACCCATATCAGTGACATTCATCAGTTCTGCAGACTAATTTAACATTTTGTTGTACTGTCATTTAAGCGCAGCCGGCATATTTTTATGATCTGAGATTTGATATAATTAAGATATATTTATTTATAACTAGACGAAATGCATTACATACAATCTTTTTAACATGTGTAACTATGGTGAAAAATTGAGTTTTCAATCATCGTGCCAAGTGTTCAAGCGACGATATTGTAGTCTAATGGAATTTAGCTCTATTTACATATATCGGGCAATTTGATAAACGAGGTCACTATGAATAATGAATAAATGAAAACTATATTGTTCACCACCATAAACTTAAATCTAGATAATTGATAGGGATACATTTGCATTAGGACAATGGGCGGCCTTTTCGCTTATAGCGACCTCTTCCAGGCAAACCAGTGTCAAGGAGATTTTAAATAAAAATTAAATATACGATTTTGGTGGTGTACTAAACTAAAATAAAAGTATTATAATCACAATCATCAACTACCACTAAAAATAAAATATATACTTATATACATATATAATAATAATGACCGGTCTGTATACATAATGCCCGTATCAAGTGGGAAATATAAATAAAACTGCATGATTAATCACTTTTCCCGGTTAGTATGAATAATGACTACACTAGCTTGGGAAATATGATAAAACAGATGAACTTTAGTTTTTTTCTATAAAAGGGTGATTAAACTTATGTATCTTATGGAAAGGTAAAAAAAAAAATTCTATCCCTTTTTTTACTTTATGGCTTGGCAAACAAAGTTTATAGATGTCATTGTGATAAATGACAAAGAATCTATGTATATGTCAATTATATAAATTTTAAAATAAGAAAGTCGTGAGCAGCGGTCGAAGGACGCGAACAGTTACCAGAACAGTGAGTTAGTTTGAGTTAGATTCGACGATCCAGGGGAAATAAGGAGGACGCTGAAGAAAAGAACTTCCCAGAAAAGAACTTAGTCATCTCAACCAAGAGAACCTCGCCCGGCTGTATGCAACAAACCAGTTGCTCTATATACCGGGCGTGGTCTTAGAGGCTTGGCGAGAGCAGAGAACAATGGCATCGTTGCCAGAAATTTGAGCACTCGTCTAGAAATTGTTATCGCCCAACCAAGTGCTTACGCTGAGTCGCGTGAGAAGCCGACGTGCGCAAACTGCGACAGGGCGGCGTACGCACGCGTAAGACGACGCGTACGAGATTGCCCGTAACATATCTCTCTCTAAATTAAATGATCTCTAAATATCTCTTAATTAGTTAAAATACGTTAATGTTTTTATTTGTTGAAAGAACTACATGGGACACGTACATAATTTAAGCAAAATGATTTCTTTTTATATTATTGTTACAACTTAAATTCCGACAAAAAACAAAATCCACCTACATATCAATAGAAACATACTTTATTACCTGTCGGCATTTGAACTAATAGTAATTCTTTTATGATTGTTTTATTTTGTTTACTTATTTATTGGTTATTGTGGAGAACAGCCTATTGTACTCGTTTATGGCCGTTTGTAGGCATAATTAGGCAGGTGTGCAGATTACGATTTCTAGGAAATTGCGTCGACGCTTGCCGGGCAGACATATTTGCATTTGTGCAGGATAAAGCAATGGTCCGATTGAGGAAGAGTTAGTAGAGCGAGAACCACGAGCAAAGCAAGATGTATGTACTACAACCGGGAATCTAATAAGTGACGGAATTTGCGCGTTTTATTGAGTTACGACCTTCTGCATTACGTTTGGACTTATTGCGTTCAGGTATATTTGTACCTATTTATACGTGTTTGTATAATAGGTTGGGGAAAAAAGTCTTTTCGCATATAGTATGTATGTACTTGTAATAAGAACTCTTTGGCTACCATTTGTATCTGGCTGGTTTTGGTATCATTAAAAAGTTTTAATTTTAAAGAAAACAAATTCAAATTAGGAAAATGTGTGATTTTCATTTGTTTTTCTTATTGTTAAAACGAGTGAATCTAATGAAGAAATTCGATACATTTTAAAATTTTACTATAAAAAAGGTAAAACTGCAACACAAGCCGCGAAAAAATTTGTGATGTTTGTGGACCTAATGCAGTATCTGTGAGAGTAGCGCAAATTTGGTTAAAGCATTTTCAATCCGGAAATTTTGTTATCAAAGATGCACGTCGCTCTGGTTGCCCTGTTACGGACAAAATTGATGCCATTTGTGAAAAAGTGGAGCAAGATCGGCATATTAGTAGTTACGATGTAGCTGGAGAACTGGGAATTGACCACAAACCGGTTTTGGCGCGTTTGAAAAAAGCTGGGTACACAAAAAAGCTCAATATTTGGGTGCCTCATGAGGTCACTGAAAGAAATCTAATGAACCGTGTACTCATTTGTGATTCTTTATTACGACGTAATGAAACCGAACCATTTTTGAAGAAGCTGATAACTGGTGATGAAAAGTGGATCACGTACGACAAGAACGTTCGAAAAAGATCGTGGTCAAAGGCCGGTCAGGTTTCACAGACTGTGGCGAAACCCGGGTTAACTCGCAACAAGGTGATGCTGTGTGTATGGTGGGATTGGAAGGGCATTATTCATTGTGAGCTGTTACCGCCAGGCAGGACCATCGATTCTGAACTGTACTGCGAACAACTATTAAAGCAAAAAGTTGAGAGAAAGCGGCCGGAATTAATCAACGGAAGGGGTGTGGTTTTTCACTATGGTAACGCTAGACCTCACACATCTTTAGCCACTAAGCAAAAATTACGAGAGTTTGGCAGGGAGGTGTTAATCTATCTGCCGTATAGTCCTGACCTTGCACCTTCAGATTTTCACCGTTTTCGGTCTCTGCAGAATTCCTTAGGCAGTGTCAGGTTAACATCATGAGAGGACTGCCAAAATCACTTGTCGCAGTTTTTTTATCAGAAGCCCCAAAAGTTTTTATAGTAATGGGATCACGTCCCTACCTACAAGATGGCAAAAAGTTATCCAACAAAATGGCACCTACATACTTTAGTCAAATGTAAATAAATTTTATAAAAATACCTTTTGAATTTTTATATAAAATGCGAAGAAACATTTCCCCAACCTAATAGTTCTAATAAATTCTATAGTAATTCTAACGGCATTTTAATTCGAGTCTCGCGATTCGTAACAATATGTTCTATCTTTTTTTCTTCAACGTTAATTAATGTTCGAATTACAGAATAAATATAAGAAAGTTACCCGGACCTTATTGATATAACCAAAAGGGCGATTCTTCGAGACGTTCGTATTACTCAATAGGCAAAATGATGAATTTAAATGAAAAATGCCATTTATATCTTTATCTAGGTAAAAAAAAGTCCCGAGTGTTTTTACTCTTGAAATAGAGGCCTCGAAAAAGATCGTTCGTTATAAATGGAATCAGATCCTGGTCTAAAAATATCTTTACCTGATTCGTAGGTAGCCGGAGTTAGACGAAATATGCGAATCTAGGGATGCGTGGGCGTTGCTATGGACTACCATCTAACGATGATAAAAAATAGTCAAGTAGTGGAAATAAACATTGAGGCCAGAGACGGATTTCTGTGTTTAGTAAATAGTTAAGTTAATTGCTTATTCAATTAGCATTAATTTAGAAGTTTAAGGTTTCATTGTTTTGAATTTACCCTTCATTGTTTCGTGTAACATTTTGGACTACTATGTTTTAACCTTCAATATTAAGAAATCTTGAGAACTAAAATGGCATGGATAAATCTAATAATTTCATAAGATGAAAGATATAAACCCTATAGGTTATAAACTCCCATTCCGCTGTTTATGTCAATCGCGCCGATGTCATAAAAAAACTCTATGGTCAGTGTTTGCGATAAAATGAAGACAAGCGCTTTTGCGTGGTCGACTTATAACTCGATAAACCCATAACCGATATGGCGTTTGACGGTAAGCTCTCCCCTAAACCATTGAAGGTCTCCTAATACCATTTTGCCCTCCATTCTCGTGTTTGTTGGCTAGGGTGATGTCCGAGGTTGCGTGGGACGTACTAAATGTAGCCTCCGCGTTCTCGATTCTGCAAAACGTGCGTCATACACTCGACAACCGTGACGTAAACGAAGGTACAATACATACACAATTACTTCGGAATGAAAGGCAGATTGTGCTCGTGATGATGAGATCGTTCTGTTAAGACAATATTTAGATTTTTATGGATAAATCAAAAAATCTTTTAAAAACTTATATCACCAATAGAATACATACAGGATCGTATAGAAGCGTCACTTAATCCTAGTGCTACATGCACTTTAAGTGTCAGACCATGAGCGTCTTTGTGCCTTCCTTTTTAAAAGGTAAACGGAATGCTATACCCGCCAAAGGTTGACTGACACGTTCCCCATCTCGGTAGTTTCGATGCGCACGCAGGTTTCCACACGATGTTTGCCATCGTCGTCAGTGGTGGTTATTGTAAGAATGTTAAAATAACAATCTGAACGATGGGTACCGCTTAGTAAGGATTCGAACTCATATCATTATAATAAAAAGCAGGTGCTTTAACTACTAAGCTTCCACTAGTTAACCTAGTATAAATAAAAGTAATAATTAAAAATAGATGTAATTAATTATTTTTCAGTAGCTGTACTAAAAATTAATTAAAATAATAATTGACGGAACGATGATTACTAACCTACCACTTTGTTATTAGCAAATGGTTATACGTACCTATAAAACATTTACTGTCTACATAGGGCATGAAAATTCTAAATATTTAACAAACCATTTGCAAATTAAATAACTTAAGAATCTGATTTAACGGTCACATATGGTCTGATTATGTCAAAGTTTGGACACAGATCTAGTGCCTACGTCACATAATATGTACCACTTTAACTCCCGGTTCCTATATCTTACCGACCATTCATTTACCTTACTATTAGTTAAAATTTGATATAGACTTCACACTAGTAATGTCAAAATTTAACCGGTGGTAATGCACGCTAATAAATAGTAAGTTATAGGAACCGGCCATTAGTCGAGTCGCTTTAAATATAGTTTATTCCGCACCGATCGCAACACCAAAATAACCATTTTCTAAATCTCAACGCTTTATAGAGTTACAATTGATATCTTGTTTACAACCAACATTTATGACGCTAATGAAATTGGAAGTGGAATATGGAGTAGATATATTAAATCCGTTTAAAATCGTAAAGTTTGACAGATTGATTAGACTTCAGACTTATTATATTTATTGATATGTATTATTGTTTGGTCGTTTCCGCTCGTCTTAATTTCTTGTATATTTTCCTGCTCGAGTCAACCACCAGTCGGTTTGCATTTTGTTAAATGGGCAGAAACCATGCGGATATTCTGAATAATTCTGATAATTAATAATATGCGTCTCATTTATACATTTAATTAAGCGTTTTTTAATATAATCTATACGTAAAAGATTTATTTAAAAAATTGAATGCTATTTTAATTGAATCACGAGTTACAACTTACTGGTGTTATGGAGGAAAAGATATACGATTCTATTCGTCTTTTAATAACTACACCTCAATTCCCTTCGTGAAAGCCAAATTGAAAAGACGTAAGACATGATTAATGTTTTGTGTTATACAATGTATGAAGAAGTGTCTTAAGTCTTTCTTCTGTAGCTTGCGTCATGTATAAGTTCAGGTATCGCTAGATTAACTTCTCCGTATTTCATATTAGTGTTGTTTAACGGCGCCGTCTTTAGCCAGCGAACTCTGACCTCTCTAGTAGTTAATCACATTTGTTAATTCAAAACACTAAAATGTCTAAGAAAATATTGATTGCGGATAATTCAATGATGCTACAGAACCTTCGCAGTTAAAGCCGGATATGCAGAGCCTCTATGTGGTAACCTCTTATTATTTTCTTCATGTGGCTCGCTTTTTTATCATCGGTATAATAGTGTCCCCCCAGTCATTTAGGTGTTCGTTTTAGTGATATTAAGATCGTACAAAAATACAAGTAGTGTACAGGTAAATTCGTTTCGAGACGTTTTTGCGTTTGTAGTAAGTAGTACTTGCATATTTACAGAATTTCTAAACTTGAAATTTAGTAATAAAAATTATGTTTAATATTAATTATTTTAATATCGTTAAATATTATCAGTTCCATATTAGGTACCTGCGGATAAAAATATATAAAAAGTATTAATTTTTATGTAGTATTTATTTATGTGCTGACAGTACACTACTACAAACGCAAAAATGTCTCGAAGCTAATTTATCTATAGTGATATTAAGATTGTTTAATAAATATTTTGATTCTATAACATTCTATTTCTCATGCATATTGGACGACCATACGTTTAGTCTATGCCATCGCTACATCGTAGATAAATCTCTGAGACAAAAAAATACTTTTTGCTCTCCATCCATCGTGCGGATTGCTGACATTTGGATTTGAACGCCTTACCAATCTCTAATAAATACAGTCTTGTCTGTCTTGTCACCTCTGAATTTTGCATTTTAGGTAAGCGAGCTCCATTGTAGACAGTAATTAATTACGTTTAAGCTCCGAAGTCAAACGCGAACGTAAAATCTGTCTATATAAATAAATAAAAATGAATCGTATCGTATATAAATTTCATATACGCGCATAACTTGAGAACGACTTTACTGATTTCGATGAAATTTTTGTGTGTTTGAGTAGCTCCCCGGATTATTTAAGTTCACAATTGGAAACGGTAGGTGGCGCTGGAATCGGTTTCTAGAATCCTCCTAATTCTCTCCTGGACTGATTTTGATGATTTTTTTTGTGTTTGAATGGGTCCCCGGATAGTTTAGATTCACAATTGGAATCGGTAGGTGGCGCTGGGATCGGGTAATAGATTTTTATTTTTTCAGGGCAGGACAACGCCTGCCGGGATCTCTAGTACAATAAAAAAATGGATTAGTGTTTGGCAGTCCGCGCACAACTAAAGTCACCTATTTTCGTTATTTGGCTATGGAACTATAAAAAAGCATTCAATCGATATTACGGCATATCTCAAAAACTACTGAACATATTTAGTTGAAAACGTTTTTCAGGAAAAGTATTTTTGAAGTTCTACAAGCTTGATTTTTATCAGTTTTCCAATTCATAGTTTATAAGTTATATGTATGGCGGCCACTTCTATATAGTGCACATTTTTTCGCGATTTCAGTACATATGTTTATAACACTATACAAATTACACTTTGTAAAACTTTATCCATGTAGACTAAAGTACTAATGAGAAATAATTACTGTGACATACACAAACAGATAGACGGATGGATATAACGATTTGATAACCCTAAAAAGGTATTCGTTTATGAAATTTTTGGTCTATCTGGTGAAAATGGTAGATTATAAAGGACCAGAGAATGTGTGGTTATAAACAATTCGTGTGTTATTGTGGTTAGACAGAAACGGGTTATCAGTGTTATCGGAACGTATTTTCCCAAGTTTAAAACAAACAATTATATAGGTACGGATTGTTCCTGTTGTTGTATAGGTAGGTATATTTTGTATATATTATATTATTTGTTGCCAGCCAACTGTGGTGTTTTTTGTTGGACGAATGTACACGATACGTGTCTCGTTTCACACTCATCTGCCAACTCTGCAGCGATTTAAATGCTTTAAATTAAAATAAGTTGCAACAATTTAACAGCTAGTGCACTGCACTTGGAAAATTTAGTTTGTGGATCACATTTTTTATCAACGATGTTTTAGTAGACTCTCAAATCCACTCTACTTATCCAACTCGTTGACTGAGAGACTGATTGACACCAACGCATAGGCCAAACTATTGGGGATAGGACCGTGAAAATTTACAGTTCTTTCTACACAGTAGGTGCGCACTAAGAAAGTATTTTTAAAAATTCAACCTCTAAGGGGGGTGAAAAAGGGGATGAAAGTTTTGTATATAAATCCGTCATTTTCCATTTACACAAGATTTTATGTCCCTACTTCTGGTTAGAAATAAATTTACACGTGTATTGGCGTGTTTTGAAATTCTACCCCTAAGGTGAAAAAGTTGAAAGGTAGCCCATCCATTTAACTTTTTACGACTTCCTAAACTGTGACTATTTTTAATATACGCGAGAGAAGCCGCGGGCAACAGTTCGTAGCTACATATTTATATAGTGGCATATTTTAAAACTAGGCCAATTATAATATAAGTACTATCTATGGATAACATACAATGGACAAATGGTCGATACCAGACCAAAATAATTAACGTAAAATTACACTAAATATGAATAAAGTTATTCTTAAATACAGGTAGAGACATTAATGCGTATTAAATGTATTGCTATGATGACGTGTAACGGGTTAATTTAAATAATAGGATAGGCAATAAAATCTTTTAATAAACTGATTATTAAAATTAATGTTTCTACATTTTTAAAGCATTAATATCTCTGTTTATCTTGGAATTATTTCTTATATTGGATAGTATTATAATCATTTTATCGTATTAAAAAAAACTGCAAGACTCTATCTATAAGATATGTCTTTAAGGAGACCTCAATTGTCATATATTTTTATTTTCAATCGTTTATGGTCTAAGAGCCCGTGAACCCCTGTAAGAGCCCCTGTATGTATTTGACCAGACCTGAGTTTTTGTACATTGAGGCCCCTATACCTACCATGCATTACGTGGGGACTCACTAAGCTCAAAGTGGTGGACATGACGAGCGCTCAGGTAAGATAGGTATCGATTTATGACGAATTTTAAATCGAATTGACCACGTCTGCCGTTTTAAAATTTAAAAATGTATGATTATTATTATCGGAAAATAAGAATGGCAGACCATTATCGCGCGTTTTACTTCGTGGCAGAAAGTTTTGAAATGCTAAAAAAAAAAATTGAAAGTACCTAATTGACCAGATCTGCCATTGATATATTTTATTTATTATAGTCTTAAAAACTTATATTGACCACGGCAGACGTTTACATTGCGTACACACATCAATGAATAATAAAAAATATATATTTTTCAGAGCTGTAAACGTCTTGTAACAACTACTATGATAAGCACAATCGAAAATGTCGTCCGGTAGAATAATATCTTTATGTTACTTTATATTAATCATACTGAAAACATCAGGCAATAGCCGTTACGTTGGGGTTGCTACAGGGCCCTTCCAGGTATAAACCCTTCATTATTCGAATGTTAGTAACTGTAAGAAAACACACTATAGGCTAGAATGAGTACAATGGTGTTACGAGTGCGAAACTCGAATTAAAATGCTGTTGGAATTATTATAGAGTTTATTAGAAATATACAAACAAGTATAACACAGGTACAAATATAACCGAACACAACAAACGTAACGCAGAAGGTCATTGTTCAATAAAACGCGCAAAGTTCGTCAGTATTAGGTTCCCGACTGTAGCACACACGTCTCACTTCGATCGTGGTTTTCGCTCGACTGACTCCTCTCCCTCAATCAGGCCATTGTTTTATCCTGCACAAGTGCAATGTCCCGCCAGGCCACGTGGACCGAATTTCTTAGAATCAGCTTGTACTTTAAAATCCGTTACACCTGGCTAATGATTACAATACAACAATAGGCTGTTCTCTAGAAACGTATGCCAATAAATAAGTAAACAAAAGAAGACGATCATAAAATAATTACAATAGTTTCAATGTTATTAGTTCAAATGCCGACGGGTAATAAATGTGCTTCTACAAATCTGTACGTGGGATTTGTCTTTCTCGGCGGTTAGGTTATAACAATAGTAATACATGGGAGAAGAAGAGAGATAGCTGTATAAAGTCTATGCCAACCATCTGGCCGGGTAGTAGCTAAGATTTTATTATTTATTGATGTGTGTACACAATGTAGACGTCCGCCGTGATCAATATAAGTTTTTAAGACTATAAATAAATAAAATATATCAATGGCAGATCTGGTCAATTAGGTACTTTCAAAATTGTTTTTTAGCATTTTCAAAACTGTGCCACAAAGTAAAACGCGCGATAATGGTCTGCCATTCTTATTTTCCGATAATAATAATCATATATTTTCAAATTTTAAAACGGCAGACGTGGTCAAATGGATTTAAAATTCGTCAAAAATCGATACCTGTCTTACCTGAGCGCTCGTCGCGTCTACCACTTTGAGCTTAGTGAGTCCCCACGTCATGCATGGTAGGTATAGGGGCCTCAATGTACAAAAACTCAGGTCTGGTCAAATACATACAGGTAGCTGTTCACGGGCTCTTAGTCTATTATCTCTTGTGTCTCGTTTCGATCCCCAAATGTTGATACAAACTCCTTTGGTAATCTAGGCTTTAAGCAAACCACGTTAAACTTTGAATGTTAATCAAATTAGTCTTGAATAGATGGTGAATTTCATTAGGCAACAACTTTAGCTGGTTAACTAAGATTAAATGAGAGATTAATTTACTAGTTTAGGTATTTTCTTTGATTACATCGAATACTAGATATCAAAATATTTGTAGGTCCCCTTTTGACATAGAGAGACCGTCATAATCTTTAAGTAAAGGATCCTTTCAAAAATAGTGTCGCTTAAAATCTTTATTCAACTGTCGGTTATAAAGATTCTTACTTATTTTTGTGAACACTCACAAAAATAATTTAAAATTTGAAAACTCGTGTATTACTTTACGTATGTCACTTTGTAAACGCATATACATTTCTCATAAAAAAAATTATTTTTTTGGTAAAAATATAAGTTACACGAATAAAACATATAATAAAATTAAGATAATATGACAGTATTTTTTAAGTTCTCGCGACTAATACACAATTAAAACTACGTTTTAACGGATTTAAGTGCAGCATTTTATTTGATTTTTATTTCGACGTTTCGGCCACTTTTCAGTAGCCGTGATCACGGAATACGAATAGTTTTAATTAGATAGGATTTTTAATATGCATTATATTTTCATATTTGATAGCCAACACGGCAGAACTAAATTTTTAAAACTACTAAACAATACAATTATGTTTTACATATTATCATCAGGTTTCTCTATATAATAAATAGACTATAAAATTTGCTTTAAAATGAATACAAGAACTTAATTTTAAAATTAACGTATGATACTCAAAGTAAATAAATAGAATATTAACTATTTCAGCGCAAAATTGTAAACCTCTTTTAATGAATTTACCGCTTTCACCAAGAAATTTTCAATTAAGCATAAAAGTGGATTTTACAAACGACTGTTATCTTGACCTAACAAAGCGGTCTCGGTTGAAGCAGACTAACGTAGTGTAGGTAAAACAGTTACAACAGAGCGCTTACACTGCCCATTTGCATATCTTAACTATTGACTAGTCTAGACTTTGTTGGAATTAGTGTTCAACGAAATGGAATACTTCTGATTTACTAGACAGTCAAATGATTACCACGCTTGTTGCGCACAGAATTGCCTCTTTACTTTGACAAATATTGATTCAGAACTAGTTTCATATACACTTATGATACTGTTACAACTGAAGTTCCCGACAAAAACAAACTCCACCTGCATATCTGAAACAAAGGCCATTTATTACCTGCCGGCATTTAAACTACTTGTAACTCTTTTATGACCGTCTTCTTTTGTTTACTTTGTGTTTAAAATTTGTGATTAGAAAACAGCCCATTGTTATTACGACCTTCTGCATTACGTTTGGACTTGTTGTGTTCGGTTATATTTGTACCTGTGTTATACGTGTTTGTATAGTTCTAATAAACTCTATAGTAATCCCAACGGCATTTTGGTAACTCGTAACAATCACATCACACTGCTGAATGTAGGCTTCTGCATTTTAAGAAAACGAGTATAGCTCCACGCTTGTCCAAGTAATGTCGATGGTGTAATTTTCCTTTAACGCCAATTACGTGGTATTTTATATGTTTTTAACAATACGCACAGTAAGTCTGAAAAATTGACAGCTTTTGAACTCACGTCAATGAATGAGACATGGATTCCGTAGTCACTGAGTCACCACGACTTTATTACCCTTTAGTACTTTATCTGGTACCGGTACCTAAAGGTAAAAAAATAAACTCTTAGGCTCGATTCACACTGCGATGCCGTTCACGGTTCAAGCTCGCCGTGTCTACACTACTAGTCTCATCGAATATACTTTTTGACGAACCGGTATCGGCACGATTTCCGAACGGAACTAGACCGATACGATAGTGAGAATTCTCTGATTCTTTCTTGGTTATGAATATGTGTTCAGACGGAGCCTGGAGCGAGATTAAACCGTGAGCGGCATCACAGTGTGAATCGAGAATTACGATCGCACTCCGGTTTCCGTTGTATATGTATGTCGTAATCCTAACGATGAAATCATTCACGGTGCAATTTATTTATAACCAGGGATGTTATGGATATGAAAATTCGGATCTGGATGTGGATACGGATATATGAATAATATTATATCGGTTTCAGATATCAGTATCGGTTACGGATATGAAATTATTTCGGATTATCTGTTAATTTCGGATAGTTTCAGTTACAAAGAAGTTGTACAAGTAATACACAAATAGACAATAGTTGGGCTTTATTATTAGGATAGCATTTGGTAGTCCAATCAGTCATATAAATAATTATTATAGTTACTCATTTTGAAGCGTTACCTATCTATCGACATAAAATACAAAATCATAATAAAGTTTATTATGATTTTGTTATATAAAAATGTCCTTTGTTTATTAAATAAACATATAACATTATTATGGATGGAAAATATACCTTAACTTATTTCGTTAATATAACAAAAAACTGGCATAACGTCTCTCATTTAGACTACGCTGCTATCCGAAAAATTTTTAAACTTTTATACCAGAATCGGTTACGGACAGAAATTTATTTCGGATATCCGACAGTTTTGGTTACGGAGCTCCATAACATCCCTGTTTATAACTATAGTGCCAGTGACATTTCGTTTGCGTTGCCATGACGCCGTATTTGGTAGTGAATTGCAACGACGGCATCAAAAAGACGCGACCGCGGCACAACCTGTTTTGGCTATATACGTCCATCCCGCGGAAACATCGTCTCCTAGTCCGAATTATACCCCCTGATTTTTTTACATTCTTATTTTAGCATTAAAACAGACATTTCAATTTTATTTATCTGTATAAATTACACTAAAAATTTAGATACGTGTGTGTCTCAACTGTACATGCATAACTATTGTTACGAGTGCGGGACTCGAATTAAAATGCCGTTTGGAATTACTATAGAATTTATTAGAACTATACAAACACGTATAACACAGGTACATAAATATAACTGGACACAACCAGTACAAACGTAATACACGATTCAATAACACGCGCAAAATCCGTCACTATAGAGCTTATCGAATGTACACACGTCTTGTCTTGCTTGTGACCATCGCTAGACTGCCCCGATACAATATGGCTGCCCGCCCGCGTAGATCGAATTTCTTAGAATTCGTAATCTGCACACCTGCCTAATTATGCCTGCAAACGGCCATAAACAAATACAATACACAATAGGCTGTTTTCTAATTACAAATTTTAAACATAAGGTAAAGCAAAGAAGTCCAAATGCCGAAAAGGTAATAAACTGCAGGTGTGCATTGGTCTTTGTCGGTCGTAACACTATTATGCATTTATTTAATATCAAACATTTCCTAAAATGTAAGTGGCTAATTTATGAAAATCATGACAATCCTCAAGAGGATACCAGGATCAAGTTGTAATTACATGTGATGTAAACTAAATGCGTGACCTTTGGAAGTTGGGCCGCTTTAATGGAGATTTGTCTCACCCGAACATGACCTTTTGGATGGTTTGCTACTGACGATACATTAATAATGGCTGGGCACAATAATACCACCACATGGCACAATTATTGTATAAATAATAATACATACTAATGCATAAGAATTAGATAAATAAATGCCTTTCTTCATGGCCTTCGGAATAAACTGATTGTCATGAAATATTTTTACCCTCTGTAACGGTTACCTAAATAGGATACTGTAACTGTGTAATAGAAATATAATTATTTGTAATAAATAAATAATCTTTCTTATTATATTGAACGTATACGCCTAATAGACAAAGAACATATGAAGCCTTGTATGTACATATACTATGTATGTATGTACTTTAATCTTTAATGTGTAACTATGTTTTAAGCAAATAAATAAATTGTATTATATAAATGCCGAAAAATTTGCTGGTTTTCGCGAAATAAAAATACAAAGTTTACTCGAGCAAAGCCGTATGATACGATTATCACGATAATGTGTTGACTTGGAAGTCGCATTGAGACTTTAGTTTTAAATTAATATAGATGTCATAATATATCCTTGGTCTACTCTAGAGGACGAGGGACAGAGAGTAGCAAAATTTTCGGAAGGGCTATTTCAGTTTTCCAAGTCAATACTTTTTCAAGTCTGTAAATATATTTGGTTAACCTCATTTGTATATTTTAGAAATTTATTATTTTGTCCTAAAATTATACGACCATTCTCAATTAGAGAGATTGTAAGGTTTTTTTAGTAGGAATGCTTTTTTAGGTTAAATAAAATATATACATAATTGTATATTATAATTCTATGTTTTAAATAATTACATATATTATTTTTAAAATCTGTATTTAAATTATATGTTTGAATTTAATAAAGACGAAAAAATATCATAAAATAACTTAGATATTCTTTTAACAGTATATTAGTATTACCACTAGAAATCAGATCATATCAGTCAGTGACTTACGTTCCTTTTCCTTCATATAGTATGTTAAATTGCCCTCCCAAACACTCAGTACCTTAGTTAACCCACGGTCGCTTTAATATTTGATGACGGCTCTTATTGCTTTTGCAACTATGAAAGGAAAAATGAAACTTGGCTTTCGCCTCCACATTTGTGTACATAGGCACAAATGTTCTTATTTAATATTCCCAACACATGCTAAGGGCTGTAGATTACGTGAAGTATCCATAATCGTGCCGACTTTTTATTATTCTCACATGCTGTCATGGGTGGCGCACGCATTTTCCTGTTGTATTTGCGCCATGTGAAATTCTGTAACCATTATTATAGCACGCAAATGAAAGTTGTTCGCTGATTTTTGTACTTTGAATTGACAAAAGCCATGATCTACATTTTAAGGATTGAAAGGAACCCTTATAAAATCGTCGTGTCCATCCCACGCCCTCACGGCCATTTTTTCAAAAACTACATGTCTTAGGCTGGTGTGTATAGACAGACATTTAGTCAATGGTTTAAATAAAATAATCGCTGATTAGCCATATAGTTTTAGCGATTATTTTATTTTAACCATCGGTTAACCTCCTTCAAGCGCCAAATTTAATATTATTTTTTTCCACATGCTGCCATCAAACGTAACGTTTATTATATATTAAAACAAAGAGAATTATATCGTCTCTTTTATTCTAATACAAATTCCATGTAGTTAGAGGAAAAAAGCATCAGTTTCAACGTTCATTTCAATCATATGTATTTGACCACAAATTTGTGGCACTTCCCAATGACCTGTGTATGACAGACAGTTCGGCAACAAATTTGTGGTGGTTCCGTCTTAAAGGTTAAATGTCTATACACACCAACCTTAGTCTTCCTACGAACGAATAAAACTATAGCCGGAGCTTATCTGAATAAAAGCGTCTAATTATTATGTGAAGCATTTTTTTTAAACTTACGTGCCCAAACTTTATAGTATAAACGTGGTTTGCGTCTGTGTGGTTAATAGAGAAATGTACTGGTAACGATTTCACATTTGTCCGTAGTAATTCGATTATTTAATACTAAGTTCTTGTAACGCACTGCGGCGCGATCAGCTTCCAATACCAAAATGCAGCTTCCTTTAACCGACTTGACTCTTGAGAGCTCGGGGTCTGTGTATATATACGACACACACACATAGCTATTGTTAGATCTCGAAAAAATAAAATAGAGTGGCCTCGCAAAACACAACATGGGAACACACTTTTAACGAAATTTGGTTTAAACTTTAAATAATATCCGTTGAGTAGTTTTTGAGATTTGGTTTTCGATTAAATGGTTTTTATGGTTGCGTAATTTATTTGATATAAATTTTTTAGTTGGTGCAGTGAAACTAATTTTTTTTTTTAATTACAGGTATGCTCCTTATCTATATCTAAATTTATTGGGAAAAACGTAAGTTTTTAGTAATATTTAGCTATACTATTTGTTTGTCTATATAAGCAGATGTTTTAGTATTTGTTGACCAAACTTTAACTTTAAAGTATTATATGTAAATACAAGCTATTTGAATATTCCTAAAACATAAATATAAAGTTTAAATTAGAGTAATACAAGTATGATAAGCAATTTGAAGTCCTAGCCATATTCAATTCTTACGCCCTGATTCGCTTAATTATATTCTATAGTAGGATTTGCCCGCGTCTTCGTCCACGCTTGACATGTAATGTAGATTACAGTTATTTTCCAAGTATTTAAATATAAAGGGTATTTTCAGCAGGGCAACGGATTTCTTAATATGAAAATACTGAATGAATTCCGAAGATTCCCGTAAAAACCCGGCATAAGTAATGTTACTAAAGGTATAATATAACTATATCTTACAAGTAGAAGTCATTGTAGGGTAAACCTCCCCTTAATTCTTAATATTTCTTTTATTTTGTAGCCACGCAATGATATAAATAACATTATTATATGACTACAAAATAAAAAATATTAAGATTTCTTGATTAATCTTGAATAAATTCACAGGATGCCAACAATGCTTTTAGTTTTCCCTAATTATATATAATTTTTCAATCATCGAAAACCTGCTATTTCATATTAGGTCATATCGTCATCACGGCAAGTAACAAAAAAAAAATTATATACGTAAATAGCATTTGACGACAACCTGTTGCCATATCACCTTATCACCCGGAGGTGTTGTTATGTATGAAATGCCTGAGTGGATTATAATGCCGATAGCATCCTATTTATCTTTAAGTTTACGCAGTAAATGTGATGCATCATTCTCTCTGAGTCACTAAATCTTATCGGGCCGACGCGACGCACCCGGCGCGCCTTGTTTCGGACCGTTATACTTCGCACTAGCGCACCAACATTGAAGTTTAATCAACTGATTACACCAGACATTATGTACTAATCAATAAGTGCATTGTGTTGTTCTGTAGTCGCTTGCAACTTGTATGTAGGGGCAACTGTCTGCCGCCTCCATAGAAAGTCGAAAACGCCCTTTAATTGTTGTAGTGTGTTTTATGAAATAATACAGTTTAATATATGTCTGCTTCATTGTAAATGTATACTTAAGGAGGATTGTGCTTTAATAAAAAGCTTGGGTATTCCCTCGGCTTACCCACTGTGACTTTCGAACTCGTATCTCGCAGGAATACCTTTCATAACTTTTTGGAGATAAACTCTACGTACGTCGTCGTCAGCCATTCGCATTCCACTGCTGGACGTAGGCGTCCCAAAGACGGCGCCACTCATCTCTGTCCTCTGATTTCCTCATCCAGCGCCTAAAACTCTAAATTAAAAAAAACAGCTATAATAAATTTCATTACAATCCGCTCAAATATTTGAAGAATGTAATAAACAGACAGTCATTGTCGAAGTTACAATGTTAGTGTAGATACTGAAATTAAAATCAAATGTATATGATAAAGTCGATACTTCTTTATGAAATGATAAAATATTATGACTGTTCCTCATAAAGATATGAGATATGAGAACAGAGAAAAGCTTGGTGAGCTAAACCGGTTCAAGCAGTACTACACTCCGTGGCAACGACTTGCGCTGTACAAAGCGCAAATCAGACCGCATATGGAGTACTGCTCTACTGCTCACATCTATGTGCCGGAACACCCGCTTACCATACTGAGCCCCTCGACTCCTACCAGTTTTTCGCGCCGTTCGTATCGTCGACGATCCCATACTAGCAGGCGGTTTAGAATCGCTTAGCCTTCGAAGAGACTTTGCGTCCCTCTGCGTATTTTACCGCCTGTATAACGGGGAGTGTTCCGAGGAACTGTTTGATCTAGTGCGAACGCTTCACATTTGCAACCGCACCGCTCGCCAGCGACAGGATATTCACCCCCATTTCCTTGTGCTCTCACGCTCAACTACGCAACGGTTCTCTAGAACATTTATTCCGCCTACAACAATAATCTGGAGGGAACTTCCCTCCAGATCTGGAGGGAACTTCCCTCCACGGTTTTCCCTTTGCGCTATTACATGGGGTTCTTTAAGAACGTCCATAGGCCACCGTAACCACTTTACATCAGGTGAGCCATCTGCCCGTTGGCCTACTTCAGGCAATAAAAAAAATTAAAAAAAAGTGAGAAGATTGTGCCGAAAAAAAAGGAAACCCAGTACTTAAATAACTTAAGTTTGACAAGATTCTTGTTGTTATATAGTTTGTTTTTTCATCGTGGTTTCGCGAATGAATCGATTATCAAAAAATTGGGTATATAAGAACTTAATAACTGAGATGGTAAGTGAGTAAGTAGGTACTTTTTATTCCGCAAAGTGGAACAATTTTCATGGAATTGAAGATACGTATCGAAGAAGCTTAGAACTTTCATCTAGTTTTTCACCCTTTTAGGGTTTCAATTTTCAAAAATCCTTTTTTTGTGCGTACCTACACTATAGAAGGGTTCTGTACTGTAGATGCATGCAAATTTTCAAGGTCCTATCGCCAATGGTTTCAACTGTGCGTTGATATGTCAGTGAGTGTAGTTAATTAATAATCACCTGACTGATGGATATAGATTTAGAACTAAACCTGTGCTAATTTTTTCAGAGTTCAATATTAGTTTTAACTTCTTGTTCGATCTTCTTTACAATAAAAATAAATTGTCGCAATGATCACGCGATTACAATTGAACAGGTGAATAACATAAAGTATTATATATTATGTTTCTTTTCATTTCTCATATTCTGAAAGTACGCTTGGAGTTGCCTGATCACAGGGATGAGAACAGTATTTTTCTTCTCTGGGAAACGATTGTCCCTGCTGACAAAAAATTTAAAAAACATGCGAACCATAGATAATATATGCGACTTGTGTTCCGACTTTTTTACAGCCACTATTAAATCGCGGCATAAATTGTTATAAACAAATATCAACAATTTTGTATCATCATTTAATACTTATAACTTACTTTTCATTAAAATATTATTTAACATACATAACTCCAAGCTAAATATTTACTATCATCAGAGACAGCAAAGTACTGGCCGGTAGAATGCCACAGAAAAAGGAATTTAATTGACGTTTCATATGTGATGACGTATGTCATTACATTTAGATATGGATTTAACGCCTGATTTCATTAGAGAAGTAGTTGTTTGTTTACTAATA
Source organism: Dendrolimus houi (assembly GCA_039645545.1). NCBI lineage: Eukaryota > Metazoa > Arthropoda > Insecta > Lepidoptera > Lasiocampidae > Dendrolimus > Dendrolimus houi. The sequence continues at coordinate 17,292,946 of CM077132.1, forward strand.
AATTTTTTTCACTATCTCATTTTTATTTATTTTCCTCGTGTTCCAATTGAAAAGCATAGTCTTACCTCGGGTGAAAGACCTATTTAGGTACTCAAATTATTAGCGGCCTCGCTGCGCCCGTGCACCAAACCATATCATCCCTAAATAGGTCACTTTCACCTCTCGTGTAACAATCTAATATTAATCACCCACCACGAAATGATAACGAAGGTTTTCTGTGTCATTCCAGCACGTTGCCGATGCGTGCGCAGTATAAGCGTACTTAATCTTTTTTGTTAATGAATATCGCTTTGCATGGTTTTTATAATCTGGCGAATATTAAATATTCATGAATATTCAAATTTTAGAATAATTTTCAATTATATAAACACCAAGTGATAGCCAGACGCCACCCATCTAGCCGTCCCACCCCGGCCTTACCCAGGTTGTAGATAGATGTATGTCGGACGCCCAACAGCGAAGGTCTTGTGGGAATTCTAAGAATTACATCGCACTATACGGTTGATATTTTCACACAAGCACAATTCTTGTTTAAAACCAAACAATATTTATTACAGGACTTTATTTATCAATTAGGATATGCCCACGACTTCGTCTATGCTTAACTTGAAATTTCCGCGGGATTCCCGGGACACAAAGTAAATGCATTTAAAAAAATATCGTAAACTTATCCTTTTAATAAAAACTGTGTCGGAAAAAGCTAATTTTTATGCACCCGAGCAACTACAAACCGCTCCCGGGAAAATTCCCGCGGGATTCCCGGTATAAAAAATATCACACTTTTATTACATAAAATTTGCTGTCGATAAGTAAAAAAATCACTTAGGAATTTGTTTTTTTTAATTTGGCCATTTTAAATCATTCCCAGAAAAACTCCTGCGGGATTCCCGGGATAAAAACTAGCGTAGACTTTCGAGTCTAAGAATTTGTTGTTGATCAGCGAAAACCGCATCGAAATTGGCCCAGTAGTTTTTACGTGAATCCTGAACAAACAGACAAGATCTCTAAAAAAAATTGCATCGTGTTCTCCATCGTTTACATAGTCTATTCCAGTTGTTTTTTAATAGCTTTGATGTACAGACACGGCATGTTTAAAATTTTATAATTTGTTACAACTTAGGCCCCGACAAACATAAATTCCACGTACAAATCTGTAAAAGCACATTTTATTACCTGTCTGCATTTGAACTAATTGTAATCCTTTTATTATATTTTTTGTTCACTTATTTATTGGGATACGTTTCTAGTTTTGTGGAAAACAGCCTATTATACTCGTTTATGGCCGCTTCCAGGCATCATTAATCAGGTGTGCGGATTACGATTACTACGAAATTGGGTGGACGTTGCCGGACGGGCAGAATCGCATTTGTGAAGTATAAAACGACGGGCTGATTGGGAGAGGAGTCAGTTGGGCTACGACTACAATACGGGCGTTACGTGTGTACACTCGGGAATCTAATAGTGACGGACTTTGCGCGTTTTATTGAATTACGACCTTCTGCATTATGTTTGGATTCGTTATGTTCGGTTATATTTGTACGTGTGTTATACGTGTTTGTATAGTTCTAATAAACTTTATAATAATTCCAACGGCATTTTAATTCGAGTTTCGCAACTCGTAACAATATTGTAGATATTAACAAAATATGGAAGTTTTCTTAATATAACTTTAAGTAAAACATCGCCTTTTAAGGTTCTGCCAAAAACTTGATTGGTAGACGATATAGTCATCATCACAACTTAAAAAAGAATGTAAGAAAATAACAAGAATATGATATAAGAACGTATTCCAATGAATATGTTCAACTAATCGCATTATTTGTTACGATACATGATATAGGTCCGGAATGAATAGGCGATATTACAACGGTTGGCGCCAAAATTAATCTTATCATACGTGGAAACTAGTTCATAACATTTATAAAAATACCTGACTGCAAACGTCAACGCGATCGTTACTGTTGCGGTTGTGATAACGGTATGTTTAATCATTGATTATAGATAACTGTGAAAAATGCGCCAGTATTTTGTTTACTTGATAACGATGGCGCGAAATTTATTTTAATTTTAAAGTGCGATACGTAGAGCACCGTCTAAATTTAACGATGTTTAAGACTTGTGCTCATACACACTATGCGGCTAGCCGCAATCCGTTCTACTGTCTGGTTGACTACATGTAAAAAAATGTCTAAAAGACTGATTTCTATACATACTACGGTTTGGCTGCCGTAGATCGGTACAGTCGATCGAAGACTGCCCTCGCCCGTGGCCTGGTTTATGGCCAGGCCGAGCTGCATGTGATAAGGACGCGAGAAACCGCGGCCATGATCCAATCTTGGTCGGTAGAGTTGGAAAACCCTGTCGCTGGCATTGATACGGTGGAAGCGGTTCGACCGCAGCTGTTGCGATGGCTCTCGCGGAAACGCGGGACCCTGACCTTCAGAATGACACAGATACTTACCGGGCACGGTTGCTTCGATAAGTATCTGTGTCAGATTGCGGGCTACTTGCCTTCACCCCAATGCCGCCAGTGTGGCGCACTGGACACGGCGTTTCACACGCTAGTCGAGTGCACAGCATGGGTACCTCAGAGGTTTGAACTCGAGACAATAGTAGGACCGATCGATTCGCTGGGCGATCTGGTGCAAGCCATGCTGCACAGCGACGATCGGTGGGTGGGCGCGGCCAATTTCTCCGAGACTGTAATGTCTCAAAAGGAGGCCGCGGAACGAGATAGGGAGAGCGATGGAAGTGCGCATGCGTCTCGCGGGCGCCGACGTCGGTCGGGAGCCCGGAGGCGCAGGTGTGCGCATGGTCTCCCCCCCTGAAATACCGCTGCAGCGGCCCTCTAACATCTAGGGAGCAGAAGAGTCTTCACCCCTGTTGACGAAGTGAGTTTGCCTCTCCCGGGGCACTCTCAAGCACTTGTGCGCTAGGATCGGCGTGGGCGTAACTACCTTCTAAGTCTCATGCCTTTCCTACTCATAAGCGCGGGGCACTTGGGCGGAAAGTTGGTTTTAGTGGGGTATTAGCTCATGGGCATTTGTCCATGGGTTAGTCTCCACACAAGCCGGTCGATTATTGTTTGGATTGCCTCAGTGGAAAGCCTCCATGATCGACAACGGACTAATCCCTAGCAAAGGACCCGGTATGTGCGAAATGGATTTCCCCCATAAGAAAAAAAAAATCGGTCGAAGACTTGTCGCCCCATCGCAGATCAGCAGCATGGTTGCAAATGCATCATGCGGTACAGTTTACGGCCGGATTCTCAACCGCGTATTACGATTGCGGCTGACCGTCCGACTACACACAAATTCAAGCGCATATTGCGGTTAATCAGACGGCTGACAGGACTATCGCATATTGCGTGTGAGATCCTAAACGACGTTGTAGAGTAAATTGGACCAGGTACAAAAATAAATTTTTCGACTTTATGTACCTCGGCGCTGCATGTTTCTGTCTTTTTAATCATCCAGTCTGCTTTGAGGATTAGCATTATCCTACTGGCTTTCGCTAGAAGTTTAATCAAATATAAAAAGGGCTACGTAAAAGGCTTTCACGTGGTTTTGCTGGAATTGGTATTCTAGTTTTTTTCTGGTATGAACATACACTGTGTTGATTTTTCAGTCTGTAAAAACTTATATACCAAATTTTATAAAAAAAAACACTAGCTGACCCGGCAAACGTCGTTCTGTCATAAAAAAAATATACCTACCAAGTATACAAAAAAAATCAAAATCGGTTAAGCCGTTTCGGAGGAGTGCGACCACAAACACCGTGATACGAGATTTTTATATATTAGGTTATTCGTTCGTAGCCGTTCAAAAATTTATGTATTAGTTTGATGTAAATATAGATTTTACAAACACTATTTAGGGAAATGTGGCGTTTTATACAACACAAATTCCAATTTTTATCTGATGAGTCGCTCATACAGTGTAATTAATTAACATGATAAGTCACTTTTTTGCCTGACGGCTATTCATTTGTTAAATAAAGCACTTTCGAAAATAGACACAGTGGGAATTTAAATGGAATTGAAAGCATGTAGCGAAATATCCCATAAACAACCCTCGACGAAAACGAAAGTGACATACAAAACGTTTCCTGCAATTAAACTCTTTTTTATTTAAACAACATACAAGACCTAACCACGTCGACGGTATACACTTGAGGTCATCGTAATTATATCGTGACAAAAAAGACCAATAGGCCTGTAGGGGGACACCTGTCTATGAAAACAGGTTTATTGTATCTGGCATTGAGTCCGAGATCGTGTGAATGGAAATGATGAATCTTCTCATATATGTATGTACCAAAACTGGTTTTGGTGAGAACACAGCAAACAGTAGATTTCGCGTTTAGACAATGATGATGTATATTTCTGCTTAACGAGGTTAACTTTTGATTTTATGCCACTTTTAATGATTGCCATTTTCACTGATTAACCTGTAAGACAGTATCAATCCTATTTACTGTAATTATTTGTTTTGGTTTTCTGTTACTTTTACTTTTGTTTGTGTAATACTAAGCACTATAATCTTTATGTATATTTATAATATTATTAAATTCTAAAAATGCCGTATCTGTACATTGCAGCTATTAAAAAAACTATAATAGATTATATAAACGATGGAGAACACGATATATTTTTTTTTAGATTTCTTGTCTGATTGTTCGGGATTCATGTAAAAACTACGGGGCCGATTTCGATGTGGTTTTTGCTGATCGACAGCAAATTCTTAGACTAAAAATCTGCACTACTTTTAATCCTGGGAATCCCGCGGGAAATTTTAAGTCAAGCGTGGACGTAGGCACGGGCGTATCTTAGTATGTTATAAAGTAAGAGATAAATACTTATACGTATTAGGGTAAAATAGTGGTAATGGTACCGCGATGTAAATAAAATATAGCAATATTGTTGTTTTCGGAAAAATAACCAAAGATTTCAAATAGGTAATAAATAAATATATCTTCCCATTTTTAAATTTAATTTGCAATGTTCGCTATGTATCGTTTTGACAGAACACTGGAGTTTAATGCATCTCTTGAGATGTTAGCGATTATCATATATGTATATGACTTTTTTACTTAATTTTCTCTACAATTTATTATTTTAATAGATGTAAGTTATATATGAAAAGACTATATAAGAAATACCGGCAACGTGTTTATTCTTTCTTATTCAATAAACTAAATTGAAGAATACATATTTAAGATACATTCCATTTCTAAAATGCAAATTTATCTACAAAGCCGTTATCAGATTGTATCTTTCAATTTGGACGAATGAACCTCAGTGATCGATATAAATATTTGAACAATTTTAATCATGAGTGAAACAAATTTGAATCATGCAATGACATTGTATATCGTCGAGTCCTTTCAGTTCTGTCCCTTTCAACTGAATCGATTCAATTTGGTTGATCAGTCTAATATCAGTATTAGATTGATCAAAAACTAAATTTTGATATCAATCTAATGGACATGACTATGTTCATGTTCCATTGTGTGCGGTAAAATAACTAATGTATAGGTGCGGTAGTAGTAATAACTTTACAGAACGTCAGTAAATTGCACGTGCACAACGTGAAAATACCTATAGGCTATTGGCGGGATTCCCCGCTGTGGCGCCGCGCTATGGCGTGATCGCCCGCCCTATTAGGGCATACACGAAACTTGCGATTTCGCCCGTTAAAATTTACATAAATATTAAGTACTTTTATATACCATTATATATAATTGTCCTACTGTAAATTTTGGATTATAAAACAACTATATTTAATTCATATCCAATTCTCTTAATAATAAAATTGTATATCGTAAACCAACAGACGGTTTGGTATCGCGACGAAAAAGGCAGTTCCAAATATTCATCGGCAAAAAGTAATCTTGAGTAACCTTGACTAGAACCTAGAACAATGTTACGGATCATTGTCCTCTAAATAACCCGGACACGAAGTATTTGAACGTTTCGTAAAGCACAGTCTTTCGTAGTGGTTAACCTGTAACTATTCATACCAATGGACAGTGTTATATGTGTTTTTGCTTAAGTTTTCGCCACCGGTAACATAATAAAACTACGTTGTAACGGTTGTAAACGCGACATTATATTTGATTGTTATTTTAGCCACTTTTCAGAAATGTGTGTGTGTTAGTGTTATATGATTTTTTATTTCTTCTGGAGATCAGTAGACAATCTCACGACCCACCTGATGGAAAGTGACAACCGTCACCTAAGAGTGCTTGTAACGCCAGAGGTGTCACCAACTTACTGCTGGCGTCAAATCAATTTTATGCTACCATTATTTTAATAAAAAAACCCACGTCGTAGTACTGTGTGAAATCTTCAGCGGGGCTCATTTCAAATACCTATAGTGTGCAGGAGAAAACTTTATCAAGCGGACTTTTCATAAGACTTTCATCGCGTAAAATCTAGATCCCTATACAGCTGGATATCTACCAGTTTTCAGGATAAGAAGTACTTGCATACCCTAAGCTCACGCCCGTTCTTTAAAGTACATAATTACTTATGTCCCAAATTTCGTGATAATCGATTCATTCTTGAGGCCTAAAAGGAATGAAAAGCCGCTTTCCATATTATAACTATATCCTTCAGTTCTAACAATTTCTAATTCCAATGTTCTGATGCATATAAATGTTTATGTAGCCAACAATTATACCCGCTATAGACGGCACATACGGTTTGCACTACCGAACAGTAGACACAATGTGTCACAAGCAGGTCCTAAATATGGCTTTCTGTAAATTGAACCAAATTTCCGAAGAGAACTCACATTTGAATATTTTCACGTGTCCTTTGAAGAAATTCACAGCAAGTGTATTTTACTCAGCTATATGTTAAAGACTACATACTTACATTCTCGAGTTAGGTGTAGATTGTTACGAAATAGTAAGTGAATAAAGAAATAAGATTATGGATTACTACCATGAATCATATCTTATACTAATATATAAAGCTGAAGAGTTTTGTTTGTTTGATTGAACGCGCTAATCCCAGGAACTACTGGTCTGATTTGAAAAATTCTTTCAGTGTTAGATAGCCCATTTATCGAGGAAGGCTATAGGCTATATATTATCACGTTAAGACCAATAGGAGCGGAGCACCAATGAAGAATGTTTCAAAATGGGGGGTTTTGAAAACAAATTCCACGCGGACGACGTCGCTGGCACAGCTAGTACTAATATATAAAGCTGAAGAGTTTGTTTGTTTGGTTGATTGAACGTGCTAATCTCAGGAACTACTGGTCTGATTTGAAAAATTCTTTCAGTGTTATATAGCCCATTTATCGAGGAAGGCTTATAGGCTGTATATCATTACGCTAAGACCAATAGGAGCGGAGCACCAATGAAGAATGTTTCAAAATCGGGGGTTTTGAAAACAAATTTCACGCGGACGACGTCGCGGGCACAGCTAGTATCGTATATTTTTGTGTTTATGTTTAATGCAGATATACGCGTAGTCGTACGTAAATTATAAAATATCATGGAATCTCAACAAAAATAGTGCATCGTAGTATATGGCGGTATTGCAGCTTCGTATCGAGTATGTAATTATCAGAATAATCGGCCAATCAGTAGTAGCTTTATGACAGTAATCATCGTATTGTCGTTAGGCGTAGTATGCGTTGACGGCACTAATTGTACCATAATTATGCTTCATACAAACAACATTTATTTACACAAATGCGTAAAATGTATACTTTTCATATGAATGGTCAATGCATTTGATCGCAACAAATTGTTTGGGTAATTATTTATTTTAAGATTCTCAATAAACGGCTAAGAGCTGATTTTTCAGTGACCCGATAAAAGTTATTCATAGATTAAAATATAACGTGCGAAAATTAAAACTGACAGCTGCAGGAATAAAATACTTAAATTGTTTCTTTTTTGAATTCAGTCAGATTATAATTGATAACCATTGATAACTTTTATCTGACGATTGAAAAAGCGACCCTTGATGTGTTTATTTGAAAATTACACAGCTGGAAACGTAAACAAAGACCCACAAGTTGTTTATTAATTTGCGCAATAAGAACGTCGCTTAATATAATTTAATTATAATTATTAATTTGTCTTATATTCCTTTAAATATTCATTGGAAAAAAATCCATGCAAATTATATTTTTACTTCTACAATGTTCTTTCACGATTTTTTTATTTTTTTATTGCATGATTTCAGCAGACAGGCAGACGGCCCACTTGATGGAAAGTGGTTACCGTCGCCTATGGACATTGCAACACCAAAGGTGTTACAAATGCGCTGCTGCTCTCTTAAAGAAGACTGGAACCTGGTCACTGATGCCGGAACACCACACAAGGTTGTTATGGCGGCATACTCTAGACCAGGGGTGGTCGCCATCCAGTCGAGCAAATACCCTACCACCTGGCTCTGGGTTGTTTAGTCGCTTCTTACGACAGGCCGCCCGACCGCAGGAAATTGTATTCTTTCTCTGTTCCTGCACGGATAAAACGATGACTTAATATAATAGGTTGGGGAAAAAGTCTTTTCGCATATAGTATGTATGAACTTGCAATAAGATCTCTTTGGCTATACCATATATATCTATCTGGTTTTGGTATCATTAAAAAGTTTTAATTTTAGAAGACAATTCCAAATTCAAATTAGGAAAATGTGTGATTTTCATTTGTTTTTTTTTTTCTTATTGTTAAAATGAGTGAATCTAATGAAGAAATTCGATACATTTTAAAATTTTACTACAAAAAAGGTAAAAAGGCAACACAAGCCGCGAAAAAAAATTGTGATGTTTATGAACCTAATGCAGTATCTGTGAGAGTAGCGCAAATTTGGTTTAAGCGTTTTCAATCCGGAAATTTTGATATCAAAGATGCACGTCGCTCTGGTCACCCTGTTACGGACAAATTTTTTGAAAAAGTGGAGCAAGATCGGCATATTAGTAGTTACGATGTAGCTGGAGAACTGGGAATTGACCACAAAATGCTTTTGGCGCATTTGAAAAAAGCTTTGTACACAAAAAAGCTCGATATTTGGGTGCCTCATGAGCTCACTGAAAGAAACCAAATGAACCGTGTACTCATTTGTGATTCTTTATTATGACGTAATGAAACCGAACCATTTTTGAAGAAGCTGATAACTGGTGATGAAAAGTGGATCACGTACGACAAGAACGTGCGAAAAAGATCGTGGTCAAAGGCCGGTCAAGCTTCACAGACTGTGGTGAAACCCGGGTTAACTCGCAATAAGGTGATGCTGTGTGTATGGTGGGATTGGAAGGGCATTATTCATTATGAGCTGTTACCGCCAGGCAGGACCATCGATTCTGAACTGTACTGCGAACAACTGATGAGATTAAAGCAAAAAGTTGAGAGAAAGCGGCCGGAATTAATCAACGGAAGGGGTGTGGTTTTTCACCATGATAACGTTAGACCTCACACATCTTTAGCCACTAAGCAAAAATTACGAGAGTTTGGCTGGGAGGTGTTAATCTATCTGCCGTATAGTCCTGACCTTGCACCTTCAGATTTTCACCTGTTTCGGTCTCTGCAGAATCCCTTAGGCAGTGTCAGGTTAACATCACGAGAGGACTGCCAAAACCACTTGTCGCAGTTTTTTGATAAGAAGCCCCAAATTTTTATAGCAATGGGATCACGTCCCTACCTACAAGATGGCAAAAAGTTATCCAACAAAATGACACCTACATACTAGAGTCAAATGTAAATAAACTTTATAAAAAAACCTTTTGAATTTTTATATAAAAAGCGAAGAAACTTTTTCCCCAACCTAATATTAAACACTTTGACTACGAGACTAAATTACGTCTACTCAATTCTTTGTTAACTTAATCCAGTTCTGTTGTACTCGTCAAATTGCGGTCTCCAAACAGCTTCGTATTGTAGTTTTATTTGGTCCACAACTTACTTCGCGGCCATTGTGATGCACTAATAATTTAATCAAAGGCACTGTAGCAATAGATTTTAGTACTTTCTCGGGGACCATACATAGTTATTTATCCGCAAGTTTCATATTTTTGAACCAATTGTGTGAGTGGTACTATCATGGTTCTGTATAAAATTTCTTCTTGGCATATGCCACTTGCATCACGTATATGTGATGGTAACCAAGTCCACGGTCAATATCGACGCGGAGTAGCCGGACTAGGTTCTCTATCTTTTACACTTTGGAGAGTGTGTAAAGGAGCTTTTTAGCCCGCCGTTTCCCTTTCACCACAAGAGAACCAGACACATCGGCATGCGACACTGCTATATGGTGGCGATACCATATATAAAATGAAGCGCTACCAATTGTACGCTTTCTTTGTAATCTCCTCAAAATAGAACTATTTGACGAAATATTTCCATCTTCGCATAATTCCCTATGCCTTCAACCTTGGTGTTTTAGTTTTAAATCTCATGTAAATAACTGGTTTACAGGTATTGTATTCCATTCCAGACCATATCTTGGCTTAAAATTGTTGTTAAACTCGAAACTATACCACAATAAAAATAAGTTTCGTCTAGTGGGCTGTGTCAGCTTGTACAATGTACTAGTACAGGCTGACACAGCAATAATTTATAAGTATTTAAATAAATGATAAAATAAGCCTCTTGGAACGAAATGTGTAACGTAATTTATATCCTATATTGTCTAATTCGTTGAATAATTCAAATCAGCTTATTTTTTTCTTTTAATATGAGTATACACATACATCTTATTACGCCTGTTTTCAACGAGGGTGGGTAAGCAGAAACCATGGATTTAATATGAGTAAATCTTGTTAACATTGCGATTACCTATTAATATAGGAGAACATTATAAAAATATTTTTCATTGTATATGTATATTTAATAAGTAATATCGGCAAAGAGCAGTCGGCCGTCGAGCGCCTAGAAACAACAATAATAAGGCCGGTCTGAAATCGCTCCGAGGGACAATTACGGTAGTAAGTGATTGCGTCGAGACAAGCAGGACGACGATGGCTGCGGCTCATTGTAGGGCAAATACACGTTTTATGTCCACTTTGTAAGCGCGATGTCTCGTTTTGTTTGAAATTGAAATGCATCGAATGCATCGATCTTTTACAAAAGATCGACAGCTATCTAATATATTTTTAATTAATAATGTGTGTATTTCTTACAAACATTATTAATTTAAATTTAAACATTATTTAAAACATTTTTATAATTAAAAAAAATGCAATAAAATATTTTTTTTATTAAGAATATTACAAAAAACATCTGAAAGAATATATTAATTTCAAAAAATATAAAATCTTCATGTCCGCCGACAGTGGGGCCCTGAGCCTAAACGACCGACGGTTAGGACTCCAGAGATTGAAAAACTTCACAATTCGTACTATGTCCAGGACCTCTGCCTTCTCTAACTAGCCCTTCACCGAATACCCTAGCGACAGCCTTCTAGATATTGATCTAGGCTTTTCGCTAGGATCCTTTGAACGATTTAATTTTGTAACCAATAAAAATTACAAGACATCAGTAGAATATTTTTTAATTTCTGCATATCGTAAAAAAATTGTTAATTGCTTTAATTACATAGTATAGTCTTAACTGAAAGCTATTTAGGGTGTTAATAAATCAACTATCATCTGCTATGGATCCCCTAGAATCGCAGGGTTCGCTGTAGGATTGCTAATCAGTTGTCAGTGGAGAAACACCGGGGTGTTTTAGTGCTTATTCGGGCACGTGATGCGACTCCCCACAATTACCTTGTGTTACAAGATGTCCACCACAGTAGTCATGAGAACCAGTGTATAATTATATGACATATTAATATGACATAGACAATCGTCATAGATAATACTTTTAGTCTATTTATTAGATGATTCGATTTATAATTAAATTACCATTTTCTACCGGTTAGTTAATTTTATAAGCCCACTAAATTATCGTCTAGATAATTTAGTGCATCAGTAACTAATTATTATAATTGTTTTTATGATCCTGGCAACACTATGATGTAATTGCTATTTTTAGCAATGATGCAATGTTATTGTTGTGTAGGGTAGGATTTTTCGTATAAAAGGCGTAGTGGCGTTTGGACTGTGTTCAACGGCGGCGTCGACGCCGCCAATCACGATCTCTCCATGTCCCCGAGAGGGACGCCAGGAGACACAGCCCCCCATAGGATAGACTAGGCGTGTTGCTGGGAAGTTTCTTTCGCCGTTTCTTCTCTCCCAACCATAACACGTTGCGAAACGGCAGTAAGATAGTATAGGCCACCGCGAACCGCCGATCCCGGTCCGCCGGGATCCTTCCTCTCGGGCCTTATATTACCCGTCGCCCGCTCTCAATTAGTGCATTGTGTCGCCCTATGGTGGGCATCATTAGATTCATCCCCCTCTCATGGCAACAGTCCAGCCGAGGTGAAACTCCCTAGGGAGCCCCCTCGAGCAAGTTGCCCCCCGGGCTCGAGCGCCTTCGCTTCGCAAAGGCACTCGCCCCGAAAACTCCGGTAAAGTTGTGAGGTCTTCGGACCAACAACATAAAGTCAAGTCCAATAAAAAAAAAAAAAAAAAGAACTGTGTTCATTGCTTAGTGTGCTGTGTGAATATTCACATCAAAGGCTGAACAATAAGGGGAAACCCTGCCCAAATAGTTAATATTTGGTATATTTGGTACTTTCTTACCCAAATCTCTCCTTGAATTTTACACTTGCAGTTTTTCCCCGAGCTACAGGTTTACGAACTAATGCTTTTTCATTGAAATACTTGCTCGACTTTACGAGTCTTGAGCACAAACGCAATGTTGCTAAAGTGTCGATCTTCTATCGGATACACTTCGGAGAGTGTTCCTTGGAACTGCACGAGCTGGTTCCTACATCCCTGTTTTACCATCGAACAACCAGACGCACCAGTTTGCGCCACCGTTAGGTGGTAGATACACTACCAGTTAGGACGAAGCGCTTCGCTTTATATATCTTTTGTGCGCACTGGCAAAGAATGGAATAATTTGCCGGAGTCTGTTTTCCCAGATAAATACAACCTGGGAGTCTTTAAGTCACGAGTGAATAAGTATCTTCTAGGGAAGTTTGCTCCATCCTATACCACGTCATCACTCGAAAATCAGGTGAGACAGTAGTCAAACGCGAACCTATACTAACATAAAAAAGTAATTCTCCTCTATGTCGCTCCATGCGACCATTTCTCGCTGGTTGCAGCCATGAGCCTGAAAAATCTTCTGTAGCGTAAGATATAAAAAACGATCGTGTTGTCTAAACAAATAATTAAATCGTCTTTCACGCTCAACATTGAATAGTTAACACCCTTAGTAGGGAAGTCGTTCAACGGTGGCACGAGGTGTCGCTCACTCATCACACTCATGAAATAGGGTCAATGTTTTGTTCAAACTAGTTACAGTACACCTGATATCGTTATGTTTTCGTGAATCGGTATCGGGTTACTTGACCACCTCTGCACATTGTAGGCTTCCTTTCTAGTCTGTGTTTAAGCGGCAGCCATTGTAAATTAATCTATTGTTTATCTATTAGTAAAAATGTCTTGAAAATTAAAAGTATATTGTGGCAGTAAGAAGTCGCGTACCTTCCGTGGCTAAGTAAAGAAGCGGAACACCTTCAAATAATTTTTATTATAAATTTAATTGCCTTTTTGTAAATAGTTTTTAAGCTCTTAATTCGGGCGTTCTAGTTTTCACATTGTAAAATATCATTTTCTTATATTATAGTAGTTTTGAATTCTGGGTGTTTAATCTCGGATAAATATTCGTAAATATAGGTAAAACTACAAGCACTGTACTCTAACGGCGTAAATCTTGTAGTGCCTTGACAATGTACTGTTTCCTCGAATCTCATTCGTTCACTCCATGTGAACAGTAGGCAATAAAATTCGCATTTAATCTAACTTTGTTGTGCACGAAACCGAAGCGAAAGCGAAATGTTTAACACCTTTACGGGCCTCATGGTATTCGCTCATCAATATATTTATAGAATATTAAAAAAAACAGGATATAATATTACGTTGACATGGCGACATATGTGCCAGTTCAAGTCATTTTCTGCATTCGTAGGTAATGGTTGTACGATTGAAATTAATTAAATATGTTCATTACACTTATTTGAATTTAAACCGGTTATAAAGTGTGAGATTAGTAATTAGTATGCTAAGTTTAATGGGCTATCTGTCTGGCAGCTAATCCGTAGGTAAGTATATGGATAAGTATTTATATTTGAGACAAATAATTGTATATTATCATTTAAAAAGGTAAGTATCCTTGACTTAACCTCAAATCGTAGGTGACATAATCAATATTAAACTCCGTATAGATGATTACTTTGTATTTAAATAAATAATCAATTTTAAAAGGGGTTAAAGAAAGCAATTACTAATCGCTAAGAGTATAAATTGTAGATAAATGTATAATTTTTCCGAAAACTGCGAGAATTATCTATCCCCGACATTCAGAGAGGGGAACCTGCCAGAATGAACTAGTATTGTCATACGGAGAAATTAATTTAAATAATAGAGTACTTTGTAATTTTAACAGCCTCCTTGAATTTTTACTCGTGTATTGCTTTATGATATCATAATTCTAAGGAGTCTAATGGCTTACTGATTAAACAGTAATTGTAATTATTTCTTTGATGAAATTTTGAAATATTAGGTAGGTATTTGAATGCCATTTTATATATATTAACAATTTATTGTAAAATGTTGTATTTTTTTTTCACAACGCGTCTAGTATATTTAGCAGATCTATCAGCCGCTCATAAAACGTTAAGTGGATATTGTATCTAATGTGTGACGGTCGTATAGCGGCGCGTCGTCATCGGCTTTATCGGCGTCCACGATGTCGCTAGGCGGCGCTGGGCGTCCTTGACTCTCGTGGGTCGTTGACGCCGGCGCCGCGGGGGAGGCCCCCGCCGTTCCCGGCGCTCGGCCCTTATATTGTGCCCGGGGGCTGCTAGTGAAAAATGAGAGGGGGGTCGCACTGTCCATTCTTGTCTCTGCTCTGATCTGAGCGCTACATTAAAGTTACAATTCACTAATTAAAAAATTGAATACATTTACAATACAATACAATTTATTTATTTGTTTAAATAAATGGTACATATTAAAGATGTTAGTACACTCTTATATAGCTTCACATTTTATTTACCTATTAGGCGTACAAATTCAAAAATAATAAAACGCAGATGACATCCATTACAACAATTAATTGCATTAATGGTCTAAGCTATTACTATTATTTAACAGTTACAGTTTATTTGTGTGAAATATTAGATAGATATAAGAGTAGATAATATTTATTACATTTAATTCAGTTTACCATTTACCCGTGATTTAAATTAGTTAATATTGTGATTTTGATATCCCGTGTTAAATTTCCATCCCATATGTCTATTTATATATTAATGTTATTGATGTATTCAATAGCTTTTTTAATAATAATACATTACAAATGTATAGAGATTTTAGTCTAAAGACTATAATAAGCATTTTAGATCTAATGGGTATGTAAATATTATTTTCGTATTGTAAAGAATCATGTTTTAGCAGTATATATTTTACGCTGCAGTTTTTTTTTTCACGACTTAATTATCATGCTATAAATATATGATCGTTTTTGTACCAAGTAACCCTGTAATTAGGTACTTCATTATACAACATACGGTTAGATCGACTTCTATCTGGAGCATTCATGACATCAGAACAATACCTTAAACGGATGTAATATTAGTTCGTATAGATTGTTTCTATTGTTCAAAAATGGTCCTTTGAATTTATGTATGATACCCTCTACAGTCTACTGACAGCGTTACTAAATTACGCAGACATTAACAATATCGATTCATAAAAAAAAGAAATTAAAACTCCATCTATAACGTCGTGCTTATTCCTGATATGCATTTTTGTACAGAAATTCACATTCTCAAGAGATAAGCTTTAATTAAATAGTTACTAATAAAGAAATCAATGAAAGATAACTTCATAGATAGCCCAATTACATAAGACACTTAAAAGGCGGATTGATTAACGCAGTGTGTAAAATGACAACAAAATATTTCTTAACGTTCTTGTCCATTGACATCTATCTACATCCGTCCGTAGGATTTCCCGTGGCGATCTTCATCCCAAAGGAAATTAGTTTCTTATGTTTCACGCGTCTTTCTTAGCCTGCGGACAATTGAATATTCCCGCAGCGAAATGATATTTTTTGCGACACTGATTGTTCGATGCAATTTCCTTACGTCTGGCCTCATCTTTGATTCGAGTTGAATAAGAAGTTGCCGTTTCATCGTTCGTAGACTTTTCTTTGTACAAACATCTAAACCTACATCTTTGTAACGGGCCACTATCGGTGAACCAACAATTCCATGCTGAATTGAAATCTATTTCTTTATTGAAACCGCTACTTTTATCTCGCATTAAAACCGAAGTTTTATTCTGAGAATTTCTAGTCGCGACGCCGAGCGATAGTTTGTTTTCTTTCCCAAGCTTTTCCTAGTAATGAGGAGGAAAATCTGAGAAATATTAAAAATTATGATATCTACTAGCAGAAAAATGCACACAAGAGTGCATTGAAAACTTTTCTCTTAGATACATTGTTGATATTGTAGTGTTTCATGTTTTAAACAAATGTAGTACTTTTTATATTAAAGGATGATATTTTGCTGCACAGTTTAATTAAAATCAAGCCGACCAAGTGCGTATTTGTTTACGAACCGTGGAAGTTTCTATAGAAATGAGGGACATCATATTTTTGTTGTTTGGCTACGAAATCCTAAAAAGTATTTAAACATGTTTCAAAAAGTACTGAAAAGATTTTTGTCAAAGCATATTGCTCAATGTATTTTTAAAATCGAGAATATTCTTAATTTATTTCATAATTTTCCATTCCATTTTTTAAAAGTTAAAAAGTGTCCCCCCTTTTAGCTTTAAAATAATGAGAGCTCTTTTCAAACTGGGAAGAGAATATCTCCACCTATTGAAGAAAATAAAAATACCACAATTAAGCATCTTTATTATATTTCAAGACCTCGCACGCCTATATTTATTTACGCAGAATTTACAGTGAATAAAATCAGAGCCTTAAAGAATATGTACATCTTCTTGTTAAACTTTGATAAATAGATTACAAACCCATCAGTTTTTAATATTTTTGTTTTATTTTTTAATCTATTTTTATGCATGAGTTCAGCAGACAGACAGACGGCCCACATGGAAAGCGGTTACCATCGCCTATGGACATTTGAAACACCAAAGGTTGCTACAAATGCGCTGCTGCTCTGTTAAGGGAGACTGGAACTGGTCACTAATGCCGGAACACAACTCAAGGTTGTTATGGCGACATACTTTAGACCACGGGTGGTAGCCATCCAGTCGGGCAAATGCCCTACCATCTGGCATCTATTTTGTTTTAACATTCGCAAACGATTTTACAAGGGTTCTGTTTTTGTCAAACATAATTTATTAGTAGGTTAGTAATTTATTTGCTATTTTTTACATAAATTATAAATATTTTCACTTTTATTTATTACTAAAGCTTAGCTGCATGTTTTTGAATTAGAATATTAGTGTAAATTTAATTTTAGTATAAAAGTTATTTTGTATACCACTGTGGCAGAATTTACTGTGCATCTACAATTGTATAACACCTGTATAAAATACATTCTTGCAAATTAAGATATTGATTGATTGAAAATTGCTACGAAACCGCGTAAAAAATATTAATTTTGTGAAGCATTAAAATGTATACAACATTATTGTTTCTAAGCAAGAATAATGTTTGTATAGAAAATGTCAAATGTGTAGTTTATGAATGTAATATAACATATCGGATTGCCACAAGAACTGTTGTTTTACTTCAATTAGTGATCTATCTACAATTTAAGTGGAAGGGTTATATTATTTTGGTTAAGACATGACGCCTATTAGCTTGTAAAATATTTTAAAACTTACAATATTTACGAGTACGCGACACTCCATACGAACTGTGCGAAGATCTATTTAAAAGAAAAAGATGAATGATTATAAAAATTGGTTCTCGAGTTGTAGTGATAAAACTGTCTGGGTTGTTTTCGATTTTGTTGGACTTGTTTTGTTAGTGATGGTGGTACAAATCACGACTGTGAAGTCTCGCAATTTGATGGTCTGTAGTAAAGTTATTGCTTTTCATGACGACCCTTTTCGGTGGGGTACGACGCATGTCTATTCTATGGTGTATTTTGAGCAATGCTTGTAAAGTCAGCACGTATGAGATTTTATCGTTCATAAATATTTTTTTGGTTCCGTGACCCGTCTGGAATGTCAGAATAACCATACAGTAATCGATATAGTGCGCATGTTACGTGTTTGAGAGGCCTCATAAACTTGTGTTTCCGCACTGCGCCTATTATAACTGTTTTACGACTGTCGACTGGCCTAACCTGGTGCATGCATGTTCATTTGCCACTAAAAGACTCCAGTACAGCACCGACGTCGCGTTACCTACTTAAAATGTAACGGTATAATCGGGCCTATTTTATTGGGGACTATATTTGGGAGTTATGCATACGTAGCCATTCGTCTACTTGCTTTAGCTTATGTGCCTTCTTTACTAATCAAGCAATTAGCCTTTGATTTCGATATTTATTTATTTAAGCGTATTTTTTTTTCGATATTGATTAACATGGTTTTAGGATTTTTGAACAACATCATTCCATCCTGTTCGTCTGTCTATGAATGTCATTGTATTTTTTTTCCAAAACTTACTATATTAACGGCTCTAATAGATGGAATTTGGAATGGAGGTATCCTTCACAGAATAGTGTTCTCTATCGTATTGAAACTACACGTTCAAGAATTATGAAAAATTTCAGTGGCAGCATAAAAAAAACACATTCAAACAAAAATGGATTTGACCAGGTATGTTAGTAAGCTGTTGGGACAGCAGATTTTTCAGCTTACTAAAATGATAGTCGCACCAACGCTTACCTAAATATTTCTTCTATTTTTAAATCACCATCTATTAAATAATTCCCGAGAAACATATTTAAAGTCGTAAATTATAATTACATTTACATACATCGATATCCGACTTTGTGCAAAATAAAACTGTGGTGTGACAAAGAACCTATGCCTGAATAGAGGTGCATCAAAGGAAAAGATATGCCGACACTAATGAACGTGTAAGAAAAGGTTTTTGGCAAATATAATTGCATAAGTGCGATCTGATCTCAAGTAAAAAATATTAATTTTATCTGAATCTCGTGGTGGAATACTTAAACAGATATTTTACTATCGACTACTATATATATTATGTTAAAGTGTAAGGAAGTTGGGTCGCTATTTCTGGAATGTATATTCGGGAAGCCCTGTTACAAGCACGAAACAAACGGTAGGGATTACGCATATTTACATTCGACCAAGGAGGCTTATTTTACGCCAGTTTATTTTTCAGAAATTCAACAACCCGTTTGCTGCAACGCGGTAATTTATGCAAAATACCGCACGTGATTGGACGGAGCGGTTCCCCTTTTTGCTTTCTCTGCGTCCTCGTTTATAGTGCGGGCTTATTATTTTCAGTTTAGAAATTATATACTAACTGGTTACATTATTCTTTATTATTCTTACTTGTTACACATGCTACAGCGCTGTTAATGTCTGAATTATTTGTAATTTATGCATACTATTAAACTTGTAAAAAGTATATCAATAGTATATTTAAAACGATTAAGGTCAAAATTAGTTTTTCAGGGTTCCGTGGCTATTGAGCAAAAACCGACAAGTTCCTCCGTCCGTCTTTATGTTTCATATTCATTTTTCGGAAATTTATAACTAGGTCAATCATAAATCCAAATCAACTATATAGGTTGAAATTTAATAGAAATATGTGTTCTGTATTCCCCTACACTATGCTAAAATGAAATCGAAAAAAGTTATTAAATGTTGTTCACATATGTACATATATATAATTGAGGGATGAAAACGTTTATATGGAATATTGTTAGGCAGATTCTGAAAATTCATGACGATTTTCCTTAATGACTTCATAATTCCATCATTTATAGTTCCTAATTGGTAAAAACTGCGTCCCTCCCTCCTCTACATTCTGAAGTATGGAGTAAAAATTCTGAAAAAAAATTTAGACGTTAAAGCCTAGAAATACTTCGAGTCAAAGTGTTTGAATAAGATCCGTTAAGTAGTTTTTGAGATACGAGAAATTTTCGATGAAATCCACACCCACTTAAGCGTTTAACTTTTCTTCTTTAATCTATAATATTATAAAATTCTAAATATGTCATGTCTGCACAATAAAGCTATTTAAGAAAACAACTGAAATAGACTATGTAAACGATGGAGAACACGATACATTTTTTTTTAGATTTCTGTCTGTTTATCTGTTTGTTTGGGTTTCACGTAAAAACTAGGTACTGGGCCGATTTAGATACGGTTTTCTCAGATCAACAGCAAATTTTTAGGCTTGAAAGTCTGCGCTACTTTTTATCTAGGGAATCCCGCGGGAATTTTCCTGGGAATTACTTATAATAGCCAGATTAGAAAAAGTCGAATTCCAATGTGATTCTTTTTTACTGATCGGTAGCAAATTTTATGTAATAAAATGTGTGATATTTTTTTATCCCAGGAATCCCCAAAGACTTTCCGGAAGCGGTTTGTAGTTGTTCTGATGCATAAAAATTAACTTATTCCGACACAGTTTTCACTAAAACGATAGCTTACATTCTTTTTTAAATGCTGTGATACTTTGTGTCTCGGGAATCCCGCAGGAATTTCAAATGAAGCGTGAACGAAATTGCGGGCATATCCTAGAAAATAATAATATGTAAGTTTGAAACTTGATAATAACTTTCTATTACTTATTTATTTATAATTATACTAGCTGCCGGCAGACGTCGTCCTGCCATGAAAAACCTTCAATCGATATGGCGACAGCAGCGCTACCTACCGGGTCCAATTGTCAACCAACTCAGAAACTTTCTTTGGCTCATGCACAACAACTTTGCTAAAGATCATCACATGATCAAATGTATAGTTTACGATTGTATAAAGGACATACAAAGAAACATTCATTTTTATATATGAAGATATTGTTATTAAAGTGCAAATGTGAATTCCGATGTCGTCTCGACCATCGCAGATGCTTTTCTGCTTCAGTGCGGTTGACTCGCGCGCCGGCAAAGAATTTCAATAAGTTGTTTTCATTCGCAAATTGCGCGCCGCGGCGACACCTAATGGAATAGTAATCTAGGGGACCGCGTGCCGGCCCTTGACGCAGTTTTCCTTATTACATTATAAAGAGCTCTTTCCACGTGTTCCCACCTCTGCCTAATTTCTCCATCCATACTTTCTACCTTGATAGGACAAAATACAGGCGTAAGAGACTAATGAAGATGTTAGTACTAGGTACGGAGTACTTTAAATTGTTGTGCAAGTGTGAAGAGAGTGATAAGAGATAAAGCAAACGTTATTGATATATGCAAGCGTTGTAACAATTGGATAAATATAAATTTCTTTCTTACTCTCTACTTAACAATTGTTTTATTGATGCGGTTCTTGATAGGATTTACTTTCCTACTCAATATACATTGCACGATCTTACATGTATGTTGTTCCTAACAACATCCAGGCACACCGCACAGAGTCAAAACTATATATCGAGGCAACTTCGATTTTACAAATATGTATGAATATATGTATATTTCTAGTCTCATCACTGGCTATAGTCAATAGATAAATACTACTTCATGCATTTAAATTCGTCCAATACTGAGGTCTATTAATCATTGGTTCGCTCAACGTTTACGTGGCATAGCGATGTCGATGAAGAAGGATCTTTGTCAGTTTGGGTACGGTTCTGAAAAATGTGAGAGTCGCATTATTAGCATCCCTAGGACAAATTGGTATGCCGCGGGCTCGTTCCGTTCGACCGCCATTATTCATTTATTCATGGGGCTCATGTACTAAGCGCCAAGGAGAATTCGAATATTGTACATAGTGTAAGTAGATGATAGGAGAATTAACTGTAACTGAAAGGAGAAAAATTGTAACTGGCTATTCAGTCTTAGGTTTAACTGTCATTTTCAATAGCCTATGAATGTGATTCAATCTAAACTGTAAGAGTTTAATTAAAATTAAAATTACAGTAATAGATGGAGTGAATTCTTTACAATAAGTAGTAGTACCACATACCACGTATTTACAAATAGCATATCAACTTATTTACTCTGGGATTCGTAGCCTTCTAACAAGTTTGTAACCTTTGTTAAATGCCTGTATGTATTAATTTTATTCAACAAGGAAATGTTGCCAGCCTTCTAGGCACCACCCATCCATGGAAAATGGGTATTATGATCCGTATTATATTTTACATACTGACTGGTTATAGCTATATATTAATGGTTTAGTTAGTGAAATTTTCTTTATTTTATTGGTATATAATTTATGTCATTGTAATAAATAAATTGTTAGTTTTTGTCGGTAGTAATTTTTTTAAAGCGTATTTTTTTTATGAATTATATATAATTGTGGAGGTATAGTTTTTTTGTAACGATTGTTTGTTGTGTAGACAGTCAATTCTTAAGTGAGATGTAATTTTTTGAATTATCATAAAACTCCGTTGTTTAACTTTAGTCTATGTAAATAATGCCTCTGACACCTAGACTCGATTTGGATGGGTTTCTTTTCGTCTTACTTGAAGATTATTCTAAAACTTAAAACTTCGTTTGACACTGGCTAGATATATAAACCATGCTAAGCTACATAAAAAAGAAAAGACAATATTTATGAACTATTCTATAAATATCCTTTTTCATTTCAGTATTTTTTCTCTTTCTTGGTATATATTAAGAAACCGTTTACCATTCTCTAACTGTATACGGTTATACAAAAACGTATCTAAGGATGAGCAGAAGCTATAGATTAGTCGTTTGTTATGCAAATACGTAACAGTATTCGTAGTTGCATGGAACGCCGAAGCGTGTTTTCCAATAAAGCGACCAATAAACGCTTGCTCGTGAACCACGTATTACGTATCGAATCGGACAACGCGACGCCCGCGGACATTCCTAACGCTCATTGAAAAGGGACATACAATGCTGACTTCGTTATAAAGCAAGTTTTCCCAGGCCAGTCATCTATCGCTTTCATCTCGTGTCATTAGAGCACATAAAACACACACGAACTAAAAAATTCCAGTGCCAATCATTTTACTAATTGTAATATTAATTAATAACATTATTATACTAACAATACCGTACAATATAATTATATTAAATTACATGCAATTTTAATATATTATTAAATCGTGCTATAATTAGGATATAATACAGGTGTGGTTTTAAAAGGTGAGTGAGACATTTGTATACGTACATGTATCACAGTTATTTTTCTTAGAAACTACTGTGTTTAAATGAAAGACAGGAACGTGTAGTGTACGACGTTACAAAGTTTAGTAGTGAAATCACAAAAAATGTTTAGGGGTGGCTGCTATACAAATAGATGTAACTAAGGTTGAAAGTTTTTTTTTATAGTTTGTTTAATCGTATGGCATATCGTCAATTAGATATTAAAAATATAGTAAATATAGTAATTAGGTGGTAGGCGCGATATTTGCACTTATAGTCGTAAAAATTATGCATCCTAATTCTAACTTAAACTATAAGATGGAAATATCCAGAAAAAAAAGTTACCTTAAATGATACTTTCAAAGAAAAACGCTTGCTCGTTACCTTTTACGCTCAATTTTACCTTATCCGTTGGGTAGTTTTTGACATATGCGGTATTTTCGATTAAATTCTATTTTGTGGTTCCGTATCTAAATGAAGAAAACACCCGACGTTTGTCACCTCTGCGGAACATTTCGGAAACTACGAAACAATTTATTTCAGTGTTTTATCATGCAAATTACATGTTTGCAATTTTAATTTTCACTCGAATAGCAATTATATGTCCTTGAAGACCACGGGCCGTAAAAATGACCCGGACTTTTGGAGAGCGCTTGCGCTGGCGGCCATGGGAAGGCCAACACGTAGAGGGCCCTTGACAAATTTAATGTAAATGTGGCGTGACGCGGACCGGCGACACTACCTTGGCCCCCGGAGTCGGGTATGAGGTGTCGCTACTCACCTAAGGCTTCGCCACAAAGCCCCCCGGTGCCGGTGCATTTATATATTATTATTATGCTATCCACATCATAGTCAAACGATTATTTAATGATTTCTTAGTTATTATTTCGCAAGCGAGTACATTTGGACAACATGCCCTTAATATGACATACTCGAACTTCATTCATATCATGGGAACAAAAGTTTAATAACAAATCGTAGTTTTAGAAGATTAAATGTTTGAGGCCCGTATTTTAGCACAATACTCCTACGGAAACCAACTCTTGAGATGATAATAATTGAAATCTCGTGCAGCCTTTTGTACCTTTATAGTCGAATAAACCTGGTTTATTGAAGTAATTTTCAGGTTTAGATATTCGAAAATACGTAATATACTGCCAATTGCTGTTGAGAATGAGCTCTGGATTTCGAAAATTTGCAAATAGATAAATAATGTAGTAGATAATAAATAATTCTCTTTGTATTTTAATAAATGTGACGTTTATTAGATTTTACTAGCGTAAAATCCATGTAAACTGACATGTTAAATCGAAATTGGATGTTTTCCGATAAATATGCACTGAGTCCCATTTGAACAGTACACTTACGGGATAAACTACTTATTTAACATGGAATATATGTGCCGATATCATAGGGCGCTCGTAAACATGTCTTCAATAAAGCTCCAGAGTGACCCCTGCTCGCCCCGCGTCTTCGACATTGTTCTCGGTATATAAAACTCTCCACAAAGGGAGTAAACGTTTTAAAAGGTTCTTTAAAACGCTTGCATGCTTATTTCGACCATTTTGTAAACATGAGAAAAATATCAAAAATTATACAAACAGGTTGAAAATAAATTATTTTTAACTAAAATTAAACCAATTATTCAAACTAGTCTATAGGTTAACATTTGAGTGCGATGATTCATTTATTTTTCGTTTTAATCAACTAAAAGTGGTGGAAAAGTCATATTTAAATTTCTACTATTAAAACCTAAGTCTCACAGCCATATAAGAAATCAATTAAACATACGTTAATTAAGAAGCTTAAAAACCATTATCTACATAAACATATATCTATGTGTTAGATAGTACTCTGACCTTTTTAGTTGAAAGAAGTGTTTATTAACATTTTATCACTTTCATTTCATGATGTCATGAAAATGACTGACAATTAAACAGTATCAAGTCATTATCAATAAGCACTCATATTATCTGATCATTTTTTTAGAACACTTAAACATGAAAGAGTCGATTTATTGTAACGTATGGATTGTTTAATTAACTCATTATATAGTACAATAAACAGGATCGCATTCAATCATTCTTGCAAATGATTTCGGAACCGCGCCGCCCGCCAATATTTCCTATTCGTCTTTAGGAGCACATAGTAATAGTGTTCTTAGTGGTCGACCACAACCGCGGAGTGCTCTGGTTTGGGCAACTTTATTGTTTCATGTTTGCATTGATTCATTTTGTTCACACTCCAAACTCGTATTATGTCTGTCAGTAAAATGGTTTTATGGAAAAAGCTTATTTTTGGTTTTAGTGATAATATTTGTCTTTGTCTATTTCTCCACTCGGCCAAGATGTGAACTTTGCGATCGATGTGTGGTGTTACGGCAATGGAGATACGAGTAAATAAGGGACATTTGTACGAAGGAAATGAAGGTGTAATAAGGAGGAATCAAATCTTGTTACAAAAAAATAGTTGCTGTTCCGACCTGAAATCATTGGAAAAAGGTGAAAGAAAATAGAGAGGCTCGTATGCATCGATTTCGCTTACAGTGACGGCCTATATTTTATGAGCATCAGAGTTCTGATTCTGGAACCACGCCTGTACTCGAATAAAATATGTGCCAACGTGTTTTGAATAGGCCAAAATCAAAACCTCAATAATCATAGGTTATAGAAATAGGGACGAGCCTTTTTTGCTTTACGCCTGGCATCTAGATTCTTCATCTTGGCATTTAGTAAATAGTAGATATGTATTTCTGATTTCAAAGAAAGATTACATTGCCATCGTATAACTGGTCTTTTTTTAATCTATGACAGCGTAGTAATAAATGTTATTTATTACTTTACTCAATAGGATGATTTAAGATTTCCTGATTGTAGGCCGGCCGGCCTATTGTTATGCAGTAGTTGATCACTGCTATACTTAGTGTTGGTTAATCTGTGGCAATTTCATCATACGCCACAAAACGCGGAATCGATAAACGAGCTTTTTTATATTTTATTTGAAGGTTTTGTATGACATTTATTTTATTTGTAAATTGACAACCGGTACGCTTGATAAGTGTTCAATATACGGCGCGGCATAAATTAACCAACAGGTGTGTCTCCCCGAAATCGTCATAAACAAAAAAGCAGATCAAGCTTAAAATGGAACCCTGGCAGTGAAGATTGCGTATATAATACAAATGTGGACAATTTTATCAATGTTCGACGTGTGAAATGATACATAACATATAAGTATTTAGAAGAAAATTATAAGTAATTAATTGATATTAGATGTGTATTCTCCCTAAGACTATAAGTAGAATACTGACCCTAAGTCATGGTCATCTATGAGTAAATTGTCCAGAAGATTCTGATGCTCATAGTAGGTACAGCGGTCATTATAACCAAAATCGTTTTAGACAAGTATATCAACATTTCTCACGGTCTATAAAAATAAGCAGATCTTTTGGAAGGCTTGCGCGGGTCCATAAGAACACCGACACGTGGAAGGTCCCATTACAAAAATGCAAACGTAGCGTGTAACCAAACGACGCTTATCCTTGTAATGCACTATTAGAAGATTTTTATTATTAACTACGATATGCCCGCGATTTCTTGACTTGCAATTCCCGCGGGACTCCCGGGACACATTGTATCGCAGCATTTAAAAAAGACTATCTGCTATCGTTTTGGTGGAAACTGTGTTGGCCATAAGCTAATTTTTATGCATCCGAACAACTTCAAACCCCTCCTGGGAAAATTCCCCCCGGATTCCCGGAATAAAAAATATCACACATTTTATTATATTAAATTTGCTATCGATCAGTTAAAAAAATCACATTGGACTTTGATTTTTTAATCTGGTCATTTTAAATCATTCTCAGAAAAATTCCCGCGAGATTCCCGGTATAAAAAGTAGCGCAGATTTTAAGTCTAAGAATTTGCTGTCGATCAGCGAAAACTGCATCGAAATCGGCCCAGTAGTTTTTACGTGAATCCCGAACAACTAGACAAAATATTTTAAAAAATGCATCGTGTTCTCCATCGTTTATATAGTTTATTCCAGTTGTTTTTTTTAAATAGCTTTAATATACAAACACGACATGTTTAGAATTTTATAATATTATAACCAGAAGTAAAAAAATTAAGCTCCGCAACATAATACATAAACACCTATATGATGTTCATTCCAAGACCCTAAAATTAATGAGCCGTAGAAACACCATATCCTTCGTATCTTTATTTATATTCAGTGTCTTTTTATACCCAGTTCGGTGTATATTAATGGTTCAAATCGAGATATAAACATCTCGAAATAGCTTAATGTGAGTTAAAAGAAATCTTGGTTGAGGCATTATTATTGGATTTTTCCTATACAAATGTATGCAGTGTGTCGCTCTTGTTATCATAATTAATGCTAAACTAATTTTGGAATTAATACATAATATCACTAATCGTATGAATATTTTAAGTGTAGAGCAGCGTCATGTTTGCGCACTTAAAATTACCTTAAGTTGAAGCTCCCAGAAGTTAGATAAAATTCATTTAATTAAATACTTTTGATTGTAATGTAAATTTAAC
This sequence comes from Dendrolimus houi, assembly GCA_039645545.1. NCBI lineage: Eukaryota > Metazoa > Arthropoda > Insecta > Lepidoptera > Lasiocampidae > Dendrolimus > Dendrolimus houi. Next base: position 17,320,831 of record CM077132.1, read on the forward strand.
TCGATTTACTACGCTCTGATTGGTTTCTTGATACTGTAAATAATAAATATCATAAATCTTAGATTTTCATTCATAATACGTTGATAAAATTGCATGAATTCTTGGATGAAACTTTTATCTATATAAGGGAGACGATTCGTGGCCCAGTTTCCGATAGAATATAAAAAATGCATTAGAAGAAACGTCGCCCCTAGAATATTCCGTTTGGAGAAAAAAAGTGCATTCTATTGACGATCGACGTAGCCCGAGACATTCGATATTCCACGACGACGACGACGACGATTGCATGACATTTACAACAAGTGCTAATTGTCGATAGACGGTTGCGGTCGTTACGGGATCAGAGACACAGACTTGTCTATCGAGTGTACTTTTGTCGTTGATTTCTCTTGTCTGCATTTGACTTATCCGATCCAACTTTCACTTTGGGCACGATCTCGTCTAACGACCTTACCGTACCTTCGATTCCTGTTTTAGTTCTATTTTTATCACTATTGTTCCTTTGTTTTGATTTTGGATATATATTGAGCGCACGCGCGCGTAAACACGCGTCTATTAGTGCGCCAGATGTTTTGTAATTCTTGGCGCGGTTAAAGACGCGTGATATCACGAATCCATGAACTACTAAAAGCATGTGGAAATCGCTTGATTTTGAATGTGTTTCCTGAGTATGGAGTAGTCATTGATATTTTGTTAAATATAAATTCTTTGAAGCGTATCTTTTGTTTCGTCGTTTTATCATCAGTTCGATGTGTATACCTTGTGCTGTGTGTATTCTGCTCTGTCCAAGCATTTTGTTGCCCAATGTACCCAGAAACCAGCATCGTCGTATGCTCGCCAAAATGTGGCCTCGGATTTCAAATGCCAGCTTTAAAATATATCTTAGCTATATCGAGGGCTGAAAATCTATATATTCCAAATAACATTTGAAAAATGAGTCTGAATGAGAGTTTAAATTTTCAAATGACCCAAAAAAACGCACCATTAATCAATAATGAACTATAATACTTACAGTAGAAGAATATAGGAAATATACAGGAGCTGATTTCTAATTAAAATCAATAAAATTTTATAGATTTTAATTAGAAACTAGCTTGTGTATATTTCCTTCATTTTGAGACATAAGAATGGAAAAAGGCCATAGTGTTAAGTCTGTCCAGAAATGTCGTTTAAACAAAATAGTCTTTCATCCCTCGATGTTTACGAAAGAGAAAGTCAATAATCACTTCAGTATAAATAAATGACATTTTTATTGCGTCTTTCTTCTGTCAAGTGTTACTTTCTAGAAGGAATATAAGGAACACGATAATTATTTTACCCCGCTCATAAACTACAATTGTACTTGTTGGAGATGCAGTGGACTGTAGGTTTAGGTCGCTGGTTCAAATATTCTGGAGTTTCCGAAATGAAACGACGAAAAATGATACTACGGGAGGCTTCAACTTCATAGGCGTCGGCGGGAGGGAGCTTCTTTCCTTTCTTGGCTACTAACCGCGAACTACTGCTTGTCACGAACTACGACGCGCCTTACAAGGCGCCCTATATTTATAGAAGCTGCCTCCGCCGGCCCCCCGCTTCGTTGTAACACCCCCTTCAATTTATTTCTTACGATTTTACATAAACCAAGCCTTATTCTATCTTATTATTATTACAAATTTCAGTACCCCATAGATCCCGGTCTATCCTGAGGGTCCTTACATTATTATGTCCCATGGTTTCCGTATACGAGACGTTGTAATGGGCATTTTACCTCGCTTCTCGCTTCACTAGTATAAATATAAAGCGTCGAGCGCTTGTTTATTTACCCCCCGCCCTATAGGAACAGCCGCACTGTTCCTAGACGTAGCTAAGGCCTTCGACAAGGTCTGACATAACGGTTTGATTTACAAGCAGTACCAGTTCGGTGTGCCAGACAGACTCGTGCTTATCTTGCGAGACTTCCTCCTAGGCCGTAGCTTCCGTTTTCGAGTGGAGGGAACACGCTCGTCCCCTCACCCACTCACAGCCGGTGTACCACAGGGCTCGGCCCTGTCTCCACTACTCTTCACGCTGTACACCAGCGACATCCCAAAAGCTCCAGATGTAGAGTTGGCCCTCTTCGCGGATGACACCACACTATACATCAGATCACAACCGACAAATGGCTTGCGTCCGGCTACAGGCAGCTGTAACAGAGCTAGGCGAATGGTTTCGCAAATGGAGGATAGAGGTAAACCCGGAGAAAAGCGCAGCAATGTTCTTTTCCCCGGGCACGCTTTGCTCTCCCAAACGCGCTTGCCTTCGCTTAAAAGCCATCTCGCTCTACGACCAAGAGATCCCCTGGGCAAAGTACACCAAATACCTGGGTGTCATCCTAGATCAGAACTTGCGCTTCAACGAGCATATCACTATAGTCCGGAATAGAGCGCGATTTGTGATGGGTCGTCTAGCACCAATGATAGACAAACGAAGCAAAATGTCCCTCAGACACAAGCTTACTCTATATAAAACATGCATTCGCCCGATCATGACATACGCGAGTGTGGTATTCGGCCATGCTAAGCCTGCCCTTTTGAAGAAACTGCAAATCGTTCAGAATAAATTCATGCGCAGAGCCGTCGGTGCTCCCCTTATATGCGTAACGTCGACATCCACCGCGATCTGGAGCTTCCCTCCATCAAAAACTACATTACGTCGCTCTCGCGTAAGTATTTCGATCTAGCGCCGCACCATCGAAATCCCCTCGTCGTGTCCACGTCCGATTATAAGCCTCGACGAAAGGCTCTCGTGCGACGACCGCGTAACATCCTCACGGACAAGGTTGACGTTATCACAAAACGGCTGGCCCGGATCAGCCCGCCCGCGGTTAGGACGGCAGGCTGGCAGGCACCGACAGACAGACACAGACGATGGCATCGACGCCGCCAATCACGACCTCTCCACGTCCCCGCGAGGGACGCCAGGAGACATAGCCCCCCCATAGGATAGACTAGGCGTGTTGCTGGGAAGTTTCTTTCGCCGTTTCTTCTCTCCCAGCCATAACACGTTCAGAAACGGTAGTAAGATAGCATAGGCCACCGCGAACCGCCGATCCCGGTCCGCCGGGATCCTTCCTCTCGGGCTTTATATTACCCGTCGCCCGCTCTCAATTAGTGCATTGTGACGCCCTATGGTGGGCATCATTAGATTCATCCCCCTCTCATGGCAACAGTCCAGCCGAGGTGAAATTCCCTAGGGAGCCCCCTCGAGCAAGTTGCCCTCCGGGCTCGAGCGCCTTCGCTTCGCAAAGGCACTCGCCCCGAAAACCCCGGTAAAGTTGTGAGGTCTTCGGACCAACAACATAAAGTCAAGTCCAAAAAAAAAAAAATGTTTATTTACCGTATTATAAACCCATGAGCCGCCGTGCGCGGACCTCTGCCTGCACTATCATTATGGCCTACTTGCTTGTGGAGTAGGCAGTAGTGCAGACATACATGCCTGATGCCGGGCTTCAGGTTGCGTTCTACGTCCCTGTAGCCCGGTTGCCGCTACCCTTTGGGTCCCGGGTTCCAGGCTGCGTTCTGCACGCCCGTAGCCCGGTCTCATTACCATGGAGTGCCGGGTTGCATGCCGCGTTCTGCTTGCGTGCAGGCCGGTCTCACTTACCGGGATCTATTGGGGTCCTACTTTTAATGAAAGACAAACGCTATAACATTTATTTCCTAGCAACTTAAGGCTATTACAAATAATTACGTTCTTAACACTAATAAAACAAATTTGAATAATAATACATAACTTCATACATAAGCTATACCCGACTCAGTCCGACCCGTCTCTTTCATGCGCCTAAACGGTCGCTTCTACATTATCTATAATATTTATTATTAAAATGTAAGTAATCGTACAATAATTATGTATACCACCATCGCCATTCCTAATCAGCAATATTCCTGCCACGGGTTGTCTGGAAGAGATCACTTTTTAGCGATAAGACCGCCCTTTGTACACAATTATGATAATACTAGATAGTTCGTAAGTTTTCTGTAATAGTGTACAATAAAGTGTTATCTATCTATCTATCTACGAGACTTAGCAAATTATATTAATGTTCCTATCGCCTGTCTAGACGGGTCGGTAAGTTTCGCCCATCGATGTTGTTGTCGTCAACAGTACTTAAATAATTACATTACAAATGATAAAAGCTGTGGTATAATTAATTGATTAAGCATTTGATGTTTATATAAGGAAACAATGCAATAGACCATATAAGCTCATATCCATATATAAATTAGTCATTGTAAAAAAGTACATATATCATTCGCGCGAACATCCGATCGATACTATTTCTATATTCATAAATCGATATCCATAAAGTTCCTGTTTCTTTATTATGTAAAATAATGCAACATAGGCGTGTAAAGGCCAATCGTTACAGCCCATAAGATTCACGCAACTACATTTATTCATATATCATACTTCATAACTTTTAATGCTTTCCTCCTCGTATGATTTGAACGGACTTTGATATAAGAGTAAATTGCCTAAGAACCTGCCATTCAAGTATTAACCCGGAAGTTATAGCTTTTCAGTCAATTTACCTTACGCATTCGCCTGTCATCATACTATGAAAAAAATAAGCATCAAAATGTTGCCTGAAATTATACTTGCTCCGTAGGCTCGGCGACCCAAAGTGAGTCTTGGCTTCCGATATGAGAACATGCCATTTTTCTGTCTTGCGCAGTTTCTTGCCTTCTGGAATCTAATAAAAATATACACAATGTTATAATATAAAGGAACAGTATACTCGCATCACATGAAATTAGTTGTGCAAGTTCACCATAAAAACCAAAATACATTTTATGTTTAAGAGGAAGCTGTTCTGTAGTTTTAAGTTTATACATGACTAACTGAACCGTGCCCACTTCGCTGGGCGTCATTAAAATAAATAAAAAAAATATTAATCACAATCAAATATACCCTATGTCACTCGGGAATAATGTAGTTTTCTATTGGTGGAGCAGAGGCCCTCTAGCATCTAGGGAGCAGAGGAGTCTTCACCCCTGTTGTCGAAGTGAGTTTGCACTGCTTCCCGGGGAATTCTCAAGCACTGATGCGCTAGGATCAGCGTGGGCTTAACTGCGTTCCAAATCTCACGCTCTTCCTACCACAGCGCGGGGCACATGGGAGGAGTGTGGTTTTAGTGGGGTATTGAGTAATCGAGTCTCTACACAAGCCGGTCGATTAGTGTTTGGATTGCCCCCTCTGGGAAAGCCTCCATAATCGACTATAGTGTAATCCCTAGCAAAGGACACGGTATTGTGCGAAATGCATTTCCCCGCCTTAAAAAAAAAGCTATCTATTGGTGATTTTCAAAATCGCTTCAATAGTTCAAGACATTACTACTTCCTACAAAGAAACTTACAAACTTTACCGCTTCATAATATTAGTATAGATTATACTCTTCAAAATGTATTTCATTAATCTGGTTTCTTTTTTGCCTAACTATAGAGAGCCTAAAGAACCAGTGGCCAAAAATCACATCCGGAACAATAGTATGAGATAATTATGGTGAGATGAGCAAGAGACTTTCAGTGCAAGGCTAAGCTGACATACACTCTCTTGGGACATCTATGTATCTAGACAACTGTAGGTATACGGGAATTTTAAAGGCGATGACCTTCGAGTGGTAGCTTTAGTTTTAACACCGGTCTCATCATATTTCTTCGACAATCTAATTTAAAAATTGTAGGTATTGTAATGAAACCTTGCATATTTCGAAAATAAAGTGTTTTCTTAATATAAAGAGGTTTACAAAATACTAGGCCATGTTTACGTGAACTTCAGTTCATTGATAAAATGAATTTTGTGAGACTACAAGATATTCATCGCACTTGCCTACGCTTTTATTTTGGTGCCAAATTCTATGTCATCTATTTTTAGTTGTGGTATTTTTGTAAGGTGATTGATAAGAGATAACTTATATATTTATGTTATCTTTTTAATATTATATCGGTAATAGTGAATAAATATTTGTTCACCATAAAATGGAACCAACGTGTTAAGTAACATAAGTATTAAGTATAGCATAGTAACAGTATTACAGTTAACATAAGTATACTTAGTCTGGCCATAAATACCGTTACAATTAAAAAGAAACAAAATAATACATTTGAATTTGGAATCTGTCATTTTTATATGATTGTTCATTGTGTTTTCTCATTTTGGCGCCAATACATTGTACACATTGTACAACATTTTGCGATATTAAAATGGAGTGGGGCGATAAAGAGAACCTAATCGCTGTGATTGCATTGCACAAAGTAGGTATGGAGCCAAATGCAATATTTAAAACTCTCCATACGCTTGGTATTAGTCAAATATTTGTGTACCGGGCTATTAATAGGTACAATGAGACCTCCTCTGTTTGTGACAGAAAAAGATCTAGCCGTCTACGTAGTGTTCGTACGAAAAAGGTGGTCAAAGCAGTAAGGGAAAGAATTCCAAGAAATCTTGCCTGAGAGCAAATGATTTTATCTCGGGAGATGAAGATATCACCTAGAGCCATGTCGCGTATTTTAAGAGATGACTTAGGACTTGCAGCCTATATGAGATGCACTGGTCATTTCTTAACTCATAATTTAAAAAAGAATAGGGTGGTAAAATCGGAAAACTACTGAAGCGGTACGCAAAGGGAGGTCACAGAAAAAATTTGTTTACGGATGAGAATTTTTTTACAATTGAGCAACATTTTAACAAACAAAATGACCGTATTTATGCTCAAAGCTCTAAGGAAGCTTCTCAATTAGTCGACAGAGTGCAACGTGGGCATTATCCGTCTTCAGTGATGGTTTGGTGGGGTGTTAGCTATGAAGGAGTGATTGGGCCATATTTTTGTGAAAAAGGTATCAAAATATCGGCACAAGTGTATCAAGATACCATTCTTGAGAAGATAGTTAAGACCCTTAACAACACCATGTTCAATAACCAAGAATGGTCCTTCCAGCAAGACTCGGGCGCTGGGTCATAAAGCTCGGTCCACGCAGTCTTGGTTGCAAACGAACGTTTCGGACTTCATCAGAGCTGAATACTGGCCGTCGTCTAGTCCCGATATTAATACACTGGATTATAATTTATGGTCCATTTTAGAGAGTACGGCTTGCTCTAAACGCCATGATAATTTGGAGTCCCTAAAATAATCCATATGATTGGCAGTGAAGAATTTTCCTATGGAAAGAGTGCGTGCTTCTATTGATAACTGGCCTCAACGTTTAAAGGGCTGTATTGCAGCCAATGGAGACCACTTCGAATAAGCTTTTTATATTTTAAATTGTTTTATATTTATGTATTAAACTAACACACTATAAAACTTACAAATGTTATTTGCAATAGAAAAAAAAATCTTTGTAAAATATACTACCTGCACACGTAGGAAGAAAATTTACCTCGATGATGTCGAGGTAAATTTTCTATTAAAAAGGCTTTACCTGCATGTACAGGTAAAACCATTCATTTTAAGTTTTACACTAAAAGCTTATTTGCACGTAATAATTATAAATAACTTTTATCTAAATCTTAAGAGACTTATGCATGTAAACGATTATTTTAGTAAGAAGTTGTACTTAAAATTTACTTAAGTATCTACTTAATACATGTAAATCAGCACTAAGGTTTTGTAGGTATTGAATATCAATCTTTACAAATAAATGCGAAATCTCCGGCTATTGTTCGATCTAAATAAAACTCAGTGATATGTGTAATCCTGTTAACAATTAACATCATGTAATTAATAAATATGTGTTGAAATAAATTTATTATCATTTTTTAAAATAAAACAGCACTAGTTTAATAATAAAACTACGTTTTAATGGTTTTAAGCGCTGTAATTTATTTGATTTTCATTATTCCGAGGTTTCGTCCACTTTTCAGTAGCCGTGATCACGGAAGACAAAGATGTCAAGTGTCAATGAGTATTGTTAAATTTTTATTTAGCATACCGCCAACTTGTTTATTTTAATTATTTTGTTTTAATTTTCTTTTTGGTTATTATTTACTCTATAGAGAGTAAAGTAGCAGTAAGGCTCCCATGAGCCTAATCTAATTTACCACCGCTTCGCAACATATTATGACTTGAAGAGAAGAAGCGGGGCAAAAAACTCTTCAGCAAACATGCCTAGCTCTAATATCTATCTATATATATAATAATGAATCGTAGAAATGTATGTACGTGCATAACTTGAGAACGACTATATCGATTTTGATGCAATTTTTTGTGTGTATTTTAGTGGGTCCCCGGATGGTTTAGATCTACAATTGGAACCGATAGGTGGCGCTGGAATCGTGTTCCAGATTTTAATTTTTTCAGGGCAGGAGTATAGCTCTCAATACTATACTCCTCCTGTTTATACTTGGTATAAACCAAATATCAGCAAAATCGGTATTCCATGTGAGCATAGCAGACAGACTGGGTTTTGCGTTTTATAATATTAATTTGGATTCTTAACTTATTTTGGTGATGTATGGCCAGTTTTCAAAGTACTCATTTCTATTGTTTAATGATGATAAGAATCTCATACGTTAATTCCCAAAGTACTCCAAGAAATTATTAAATATTTTGAATAAAAATAAAAACATGTGTGTGCAGTTGACACGTAGTAGAAGTGAAACAAAGTGACAAGGGGTGAGAGGATTCTAAATTTCGTGCCGTCACATTTCATATAATATATTTAAGCTTTGAAACACGAAATTTGAAGTATTAACGAAAAACTTCAAAACATTTCCAACTATCGGTATGAGCAGTGTTTAAATTATTAAATATAATGTATTCTATCTCATTCTCTCGCAGGCTTAATCCTATAGATTTGTGTTTATCTCTTTTTAGTGTCGCATTTTCCTTTCATCAAGTTTCAAATCACAACGATTCTAAAGAAGTTTCACTTCAAAAATACTGTTTTTATTTGTTAACTCGTGGTAGCTGCGTGATTAGCGCACTTCTATACCTAACTCAAAGGGTGTATGTTCGAATATCGGCCGAAAAGCATGCAACACCTGGCAGTTTTCTGATTTAATGCTGTGTTAAGGCTCCTGTTGTCGCAAAAGATCGAAAGTGGGATGCAAACGAAACAACTTTTCGTTGGTATTTACTGATCCATAAATAATTTAGGGTATTTGCCCGTCTGAATGGCTACCACCCCTGGTCTAGAATATGCCGCCATAACAACCTTGAGTTGTGTTCCGGCATTAGCGGCCAGGCTCCAGTCTCCCCTTTAGAGAGCGTCAGCATATTAATAGCACCTTAGTGTTGCAAATGTTCATAGGCGACGGTAACCACTTTCCATCACAGTTGGGCTGTCAGCCTGTCTGTTGTACTCCAGCAATAAAAAAATACCAAAGAAAATTATCATACATTTTACGATAGGAGACGTAACGTGGTTTTTTTCGTAATTTTTCTATAGTATTTTAAGTTAACAAAAAATTCACCAAATTATCTCCAAATTGTTGACATGAAACCATTTCACTCCTTCAATAAGATTTTTATTTTTTAAGGGCAAGTCAACCTCTGCCGGTTACAGCATTACAATAGAATATAAGAATAGTATTTATTTACAATAATTGAGTAAATAAGTGTGTGAAATCTATAATATAAAAATGAATCGCAAAATGTGTTGGTAAGCGCATAACTTGAGAACGACTTAACCGATTTTGATGAAATTTGTTTTGTGTGTTTGAATGGGTCCCCGGATGGTTTAAATTCACAATTGGAACCGGTAGCTGGCGCTGAGATCGGGTTCTAGAATCCTCCTAATCACGTGGACCGATTTTGGTGATTTTGTTTTTGTGTATTTGAGTGGGTTCCCTGATGGTTTAGATTCACAATTGGAACCGGTAGGTGGCGCTGAGATCGGGTTCTAGAATCCTCCTAATCACGTGGACCGATTTTGGTGATTTTATTTTTGTGTGTTTGAGTGGGTGTCCTCGGATGGTATAGATTCACAATTGGAACCTGTAGGTGGCGCTGGGATCGGGTTCTAGGATCTTCCTAATCTCCCGGACCGAGTTTGTTGATTTTTTGTGTGTGTTTCAGTGAGTCCCCGGCTGGTATAAATTCACAATTGGAACCTGTAGGTGGCACCCGAATCGGGTCCTAGATTTTTATTTTTTCAGGGCAGGACAACGTCTGCCGGGACCGCTAGCTAGCTACAAGGCATTACAGTAGAATATAAGAATAATTTTAAGAATAGTATTTATTTACAATAATTGAGTAAATTGGTGTGCGAAATTATTCATAAAATTCATTTAATTTATTAACAAATAAATGTATTCCAATATTTGTCAAATATATACAGTCGTATTATTTTATTTTAACTTTATTTCAATATATGGTCCTATTGAAAACAGGAGTTATTGTTAATTTTGTTAATTTTGTCATAAAACAAAGTGTTTTCAGGAATTCAGAAAATATGGCGGTACGAAGTTCTCCGGGTCAGCTAGTTTTATATAATATTAAAATGGGTGGGAGGAAAAATAAAAAGAAATTATCAATCAATCAAGCACAAGTTTCTTATGTAATGAATAATTAGGGAGATATAGTTATACAAAGTAAAGTAAATTAGGACAGCCTCTTTGGTTGAGCGGGCTAAGTCTTAGTCGGCCGAACTCGCTGGAACGCAGAGGCTCCGGGTTCGATTCCCGGCATGCTAAACTCCGGAAACGAACTTTCTATTATTTACTATGGTCTGGGTGTCTGATCGGTCTCAGAGTGGTCCGTTGTATAACACCCATAACACAAGCGTAACTTGTTTATCTTGGGGATCTACGATGTGTGTGTTTGTGTGCCAATTATTATTATAATTATGTATGTGTGTGTGCCTCATGGGTAAGGACAATTTTGGGACCGATTCCAGAAACAACTAAAGCGATCGATCAACGATTTAAATAGGTTCTGAAATATTTCGTGAGGCTCGAAATGGAGTCATTTACTACACTAAATTGGGGGGGCAATATAGGTTCTTTAGAGGACGCCTGTCATATCAAATTAGCCTCACATATCCCCATACTCAGCTTCTTTCATGCAGTCTTCATTTACTTTTTCAACCTTAGACAGGCCCTTTTCTATAGCGCCAGAATTAAACAGAATACGTTATAGGAGTATCTAATCTGATCGATGAATTGGTTGCTAGGGCGCGTGCCGGCCGGTCGTTACGTTATACAGTAGAGACCGCCACTTATATAGATTTGACAAAATCTACTCGATTGGACAAATAAAATTAATCAGAAAGATTTTTTAAAGTTGCGGTTTTTTTCTCTTTCAGTCGAGAATTCTGCCTCATTTTTACAGAAACTGTGTTATAGCATAAATGTCAAATACATTCCTTTTTCGGTTTGTGTTACTATGAATACAAACTAGACAGATTCAAGAAATCTATAAGAAATATACAACGATACTTATAGGACCAGCACACTTTGTAGCGCTCTAAAAAAAATAGAATCCAATACCAGCCCATCTACTGGGTCCAATTTTGAATCTAGACCATCCCGGGACCCACTTGAACACACACACACACAAATCATCAATATCGGACCAAGGGTTTAGGGGAGAAGTTTAGTAACACACACTAACATTAGAATTTTATATATAAAGCTGAAACAAAATTGACGAGCCTTTATAACTTCCTACAAACAATAAACCTTAGTTGGTCTTATTTATTTGTATTTTGTTTAGGCGAAATTGTTTCCATGACAAAATCTTATTTATTCTCCAAAACAATTTTATTACGTTCGTAGTGGTGTGTCAATTCTAGAGAGATGAAATTGAAAGCTTAGACTAATTGGTTGTGTTATTCATGTTTGTACAGATATTAATTGAAACATGAATGAAATATTTGAAGCAAAATCTTTTATACGCCTACGGTACATTTTAAGACTTCAATGTAGTTAATATAACATGATTAATGTATAATTTTTCTTAATTAAATTAGAGGCTCTTTATAAATATATTTTTGATTCGTCGGATAAAATACAATAATAACACGGATAAAATACAATAAATTTCGGTAGTTTAGGTCGTAACAAATATAGTCGCCCATCATGTTTTCATTGTATTGGCCTTGATAGCGTTGTTCAAAATTCATGATATCCTGATGGAAACGTTCTCCTTGCTCTTCGGAATAGGCTCCCATATTGTTTTTAAATTTATCCAAATGAGCATGCAGCATATGTACTTTTAATGACATCCTGCAGCCCATGGCCTTAAAATTTGTAAGCATATCCTCAACCAACTTTTCGTAGTTTTCAGCTTTATTATTTCCTAAAAATCCAGAAACTACTGCTTTAAAACTGTTCCAACTTGCTTTTTGAGTACGATTCAGCAACGTTGGAAATTTTTCATCGGCGAAAATCTGTCTTATTTGCGGACCAACAAAAACCCCAGCTTTAACCTTTGCTTCCGATAACTTCGGAATTTTTTTTTTAAGTATCCAAAAGCTTCTGAAGTTTCATCCAGTTTTTTAACAAATTGTTTCATCAACCCTAACTTAATGTGCAAAGGCGGCATTAACACTTTTTCCGCTTCAACAATCGGCTCAAATTTGACGTTCTGTTTTCCGACACATAATTCTGTTCTTACAGGCCATGACCGTTGAATATAGTGTTTAGAATCCGCTCTGCTATCCCACAAGCACAAATAACACGGATACTTTGTATATCCACCCTGTAGCCCCATTAAAAATCCCACCATTTTAAAATCTCCAATCAGCTCCCAGTTATACTCACGATACTTTACAGATTCAAGCAAAATTTTGACACTTTCATAATTTTCTTTAAGATGTACTGAGTGAGCAATTGGAAGAGACGGAAATTTATTTCCGTTGTGCAATAGAACTGCTTTTAAACTTTTTGTAGAGCTGTCAATGAATAAACGCCATTCGCTAGGGACACAGGGTATGCCAATTGCTTCAAACATACCTTTAATGTCATTACAAAAACAAAGTCCATCTTCCTTCGTGAAAAACGTTGCAAACATTTCATGCCTAGTCCGCTGATGATCCGTGATCTTAACATCATCAAGCAAATTCCACTGTTTTAACCGAGATCCTAGAAGCTCTGCTTTATTTTTTGGCAAATTTAAATCTCTAATTAGATCGTTAAAATCTTCTGAAGTAATGAGATAGTGTTTTGGTTGTTCAGGTGTAGGCAAAAACTCCTTATCGGAATTACTTTTATAAGAACTAAAAGATGAGCTACTTTTCTGCGATAATTTTTTTGGTGGCTCAGGTACTGGTCGTGTCAGGTCGTGAGCAATTGGAGCAGAAGAAGATTCGAGGTCAGGATATTCAATAGGTTTTGCATTTTTACCTCTACGTCTTTTACTCGGATTCACCATACAAAAGTAGCAGTCAGTAATATGGTCTTTAGGTTCTCGCCAAATCCTTGGTATTGCAAATTTCATAGACCTTTTCTCACCTCGATACCAACCTAAAAATATAAAAATAAAAATTAATATGTCTATTATTTTGGATTCATCGCTTAATTAAATAAAAATTGCTTACCTTCCAAACACCTTTTACAATAACTACAACATGTGGAGCCCATGGCTTATCTTGATTCCGTACAGGACAGTCAAAATATGCTTCATAGGCTTCACAGAGAACGTGAGATGTCTTTAGTTCATATTTCACGTCTCGAACTTTAATAAATTGACCACATATAAAACAAAATGCATCAGCATCGTATTTGCACTTTCGTGACGACATTTTAAGTTATTCTGGGCTTGTAAATAACACCTGATGGTTGTTTATCACTCGGGTGCCATCTAGCGGCACAGTGTAAACGTTAATACCCCACTCTCACCACGCGGTCTTTTTAAAAATATTAAAATCAATTAAAATTTATGAAAAAATTGAAAAATGAGTATTATTATTATAACTATCACAAAAGCAAACTTTATACCGAAAAAAGGTATTTTCTTTTCGTTTTTGTGCATAACTAACTGGAAAATAATAGTATAAACTTTAGGACAAAGAACGAAGATTTTTTTGTAGAGTTGTGTAATCTATGTTACAGTTGTATGAATAAAATGATAATTTCCTTTACTTTTATATTCAAACAGGTCATAATTAAGCGGATTACTTTTCTCTGATTGAAAAATCAGCATTAAAAAAGAACTCATCAACACACTAAAGAGCTACAAAATGTAATTAAAATAAATATGAGAAACTATCCACATTATGCAGCAATAGTATTAAATAAATACTAAAGCGTTAAAAAAAATTTTTGTTGCAAGTAATATTCATCAAGGAAATCATTGATGCGTGTAAATATGCAAAAAATCTCTATTTACAACGATGTGACCTCTGACAAGATTGAAGTTATGTAAACACGATAGTATTGTGGGGTCTATCGGCCTTACTATATCAGCATATCATTAATTACATTAGCATTATTAATTAGCTCGCCCGTGCCGACTATCAACGTCAACAAAGTGTACATACGGTATATGACAATGTAATAACTTTCTCGTGCAGTAGCCGACTCGACAGCTTTGTTTAAACATACTATCTATGCGCAATTTTAATGAAACAGCGATTGCATATGTAATGTTGTCTATTTTTAATTCAAATAAAATACTGTTAGTAGGGAAACGAAAGTATTCTTCACAAAAAAATGTCAAATGCAGACCACGTACATTGAAAGGTTACGTAAAGATAACCCACATACAGTTTTGTTGTTTGGCTAACCCATAAAAAGCTTATAATCAAAAATATCTGAAAAATTACGGAGATTTTGTCAAATGAGTTAAAAGTATTTTTAAGCTCTGCCGACAATTTTGTTTCAGAATTTTCCAAAGTTTAGTTCAAAAGTTTGAGGGCCTTATATCACCTAGTAGTTTTCGAGAAAAATCACTTTAATATAAACAGATGTATGTATATACAACACGACGATTATATAAGGCTTCTGTTTTTGCTAAAACGTCTACGTGACCCTAATAATAACGATAGTCACTCTTGTCTATACTAATTTAGTTGAAATTACGGGCGTAAACAGTGATATGATACGATAATGTGAAGCTCCGCATACATTGGATATGCGGGTGCGTGTCGGTACCTACATAAATCTCTAGTGATAAATTAGACAATTCACATAAGATAGGGTGTGGGTGCACGGTCCGCTCCACGCCGCCACGTGCATGGGGGCACTTTGGATAATCGACGGATCCCATACAATTTTGCATAATATTTATCGGCTCCCGTGGTAGCTTACTTGTTAAACGCTCTTGTGTCTCACGCACACGTTTCAAATGACGTGGGTTCCAATCCTGGCCGGGAAGCCACTGAAGCAGTATTCTGATCTAATGTTTAATAATCACAATACCACGTGTCGTCTATGAAGGTACACGTCGTGACAACGGATGTGTCAAACCGGCCAATCCACCTTGGACAAGCATTGCAGATACATTGTTACTGTTCCCCCAAATAAATGGGGAGGCCCGAACCCAATAGTGGGATGTTATGGGCTATTCGACAATGTTCGGCTCCATGTGTATTTACGCGACCGGCGCGATACGTTACCGGAGAGCGTTCGAAACAGATACTGAAAGATTTATTTGGTGCCCAATAGTGTTCACTGTTTTGTCGGGACGGGAAAAAAGTGTATCGGCACTTTTCTCTACGACACTACGCGTCATACGGCGTCATTTAACAGCAGTGTGTGTCGTATTTTATCATGACGCGAATTGTTTACTCACCGAATTCAGTTTTATATGAATTACTGCGACCTACACCTATTGACGCCGATGTGTAGGAGGCGTCTCGAAGTCTGATTGTTACTTTAAAAATCTATCCAAGTGCGCGTCAAACGCGTAATAAAGAGTTCCGGAGTGTAAAGGAAAATACATATCTCATAAACTACATTCTTATTCCAATTAATTAAAGAAATACATTTATTGACTTGAAAAGGATGTACACGGAACATAAAAAATACATAGTTATAAAGAAAAAGTAAGTGGTACCCTCTTCGCTTTTTTTAATTGAAACTTCTTTAGAATCGTTGTGATTTAAAACTCGATGAAACGAAAAAGCGACACTAAAAAGAGATAAACACATAAATCTATAGGACTATGCATGCGAGAGAATAAGATAAAATACATTTACATTATATTTAATAATTTTGTAGCAGCGAGAGGTAGAGGTTAAATTATACTTCAAATGGCAGAGGGTCGAGTCGAGTCGAGGTCGAATGCTGATAAATGATAAAACTGATTAATTTTGGAAACGGTAACCCTTTGTACAAATATTAACAAGTCGTACAGCTAATGCAATACATAGCACAATGTGTGAGCGGGACGGATGATGTGCGAGCGAGATAGAGCAACTATCAATTGGGGCGCTCCCGCGTTGCGCTAGCCCGCGTCCGATTATAATAAGCCTCGGAGAAAGGTTCTCGTGCGACGACCGCGTAACGTTCTAACGGACAGGATAGACGTTATTATGAAAAACCTGGCCCTGATCAGCCCGCCAGCGGTTACGGCGGCAGGCTGACATGCACCGACAGACCGACACAGACGGCAGCGTCTCAGACGCCGCCAACCACGATCTCTCCACGTCCTTGCGAGGGACGCCAGGAGGCATAGGCCCCTCTCAGGATAGACTAGACGTGTTGCTGGAGTTTGTTTCGCAGTTTCTTCTCTCACAGCCATAACACGTTGCGAAACATCAGTAAGATTGTGTAGGTCACATCGGATCTCCGATACAGGTCCGCCGGCATCCTTCCCCTAGGGCTTTATATCATCCGTCGCCCGTCATTAACTAGTCCATTGTTGTCGTCCTCTGGTTGGCATCATTAGGTTCAACCCCTCTCATGGCAACAGTCTAGTTGAGGTAATAAGACCCTAGGGAGCTTCTTCAAGCAGGATGCCTCCGGGCTCGAGAGCCGTCACCTCGCGAAGGCGCTCGCCCCAAACGCCCACATTACAGCTTTATGTAAAGTCTTCGAACCAACAGCATAAAGTCAAGTCCATATATAAAAATTGCGCTAGTCAGTTGTCCGTTCTCCGCTGCAATGACTGGATGTATGCAGGTCCCATAATTTATACACTATGCTCATACAGATAGAGTGTGAAATGTTTTGAAGTTTTTCGTTTTTACTTCAAATTTCGTGTTTTAAAGCTTAAACATATTATGACGATATAATATATGTCATGTGACGCCACGAAATTTAGAATCCCTCCCACCCCTTGTCACACTTTGTTTCACTTCTACTGCGTGTGAACTGCACACACACCCATTTCTTCTGTACATTAATTACAGTAGTTGGTCTTTTTTTTACAACTATTAAAGTTCATATTTCACTATCAGTTTAAATGAAAATTTTATTTGAAACTTTATGGCACTACGAGTATGTCTACCCCTTATTTTGAAATTATAAGGGTTCCATATTTGCCATTAAGTTACGGAACCATAAGAATGATAAACACCCGTATCCATAACAATGAAAGAAATTTTGATGTAATCGTGATATAGAATCCTCCGCAACGTTGTATTACGCTCAGATGATTCACAGAGGGATATAACTTAAAGAGACGTCGATGTGTTGTTGGGAAAAAATATTTTCTCAGCACGTCAAAACACCAAGTGTTGACGACCCCGATGACTTGCATGATATTGTTTGCGATCTTACTATCGATCCCATTCGCTAAAGCCGCGCGGCCAGTTCGCTACAATGTTCGGTAGGCACTAAAATATTAGCACTTCTAATAAAATTTTTGTTTGTTCCAGGTAAGCATGGTGCAATTTACAAGATGAAGAGAACGCTGAATTTGTGCGTGACTATAAATGTTTTACACACTAGTTTTCCTGCTTTTATTGGTAAATTAACTTATTCTAGTTCTTGTACCTTGTTTGGAGAATTAGTAACTAAGACAATCTCATTTCGCAGGAATGCTCACCTTCATTTATTGTATAGCATAATATTTATTCCCTCTACCCCTCCTTATCTTAAGGAACGTTTCGAATTCTTCCATACTTCTCCACATCCGTAATATGCGCTCCTCTGATAATCTTACTTTAAAAATACCTGCACACGCTTCTACATTCTATACCAACTCCTTTGCTGTGCAGGCTGTTCGACTGTCGAACTCATTGCCCGAAAACATAAGACAGGCAAAATCACTCACCACTTTCAAAAAACTGGTAAGAGAATATTATCTCTCAGTTTAATATATATTTAATATCAAATTGTATGTATATTAATTTGTTAATATGTTTATTAATATTATCTTAATATAAATATATGAAATTTTGATATATTGTGTTATTGCTATTATTAATATTGTATAGCTATTGTTGTTGCTATAAACATATTAATAATGTATATATTTGGATATACATAATATTAATATGTGTTATTGTCTATTTCGTTTTTATTTCTCTTAATTATATGTATTGTGTAATATCTATGTATCCTATAATTACATTTATTTGATTTGCACACCACCGTCATACACTCCCGATTCCTTTCACACAATCCACAGCCCGGGTTGTCTGGAAGATATCGGTCTAAAACGATAAGGCCGCCCTTTGTTCTCCTGCCTTGACACGAAATGACTGTAAATTATTTACTTTATGTGTATGTGGTGAACAATAAAGTATTTTCTATCTATCTATCTAAGACATTATGGAAGAACACACAACTATTTAAATTATAATTTGCAAATGAAAACGCGTAAACATAATTTTAATAACATTCGCAAACTGTTATAAAGATATTATTATCATTATCTATGAATTTGAGTACTATTCCAAACTAGGACTTTCTCCACGACTTTACTGGTGTAGACGTCGAATCAGTATCGAAAGGATACGCATTCGTCCTTTTGGATAGTAAAGTCATGCTGTGTTCATCTCCATTATAAAAGGTACACACATACATAAATACATATAACATCATCATCTTGAGAATGGCTCCAATCTTTCCAATCCTCCATCCAATGGTAATGGGTACCATTAAGAAGGAAAAACAAGCATACGAAGTCAGTTTCACATTTATATCTTGATGGAGATAACTATTATCAAACACAATAATTATTGACATTGTTTCCTATACCAAAATTAATTGCATAACCGGTGCGAACGAAACCTTTTGTCTCCATGTTCTCTCTGCGTATAGAGCTGTGGAATGCACTACCAGAATCCGTGTTTCCCGCATAGTATATTCCGCGTGTCTTCAAGTCTCATGTGAATAGGTATTATAAGCGTGTTCTCCATCTTCGACCGTATCATCGTTTAACATTAAGCGTGATCGTGGTCAAACGTGAACTTATTTATCATAAACAAAGATATGGAAGTAGGTATTTATATTTATCCCGTGACACAGTGTGACCGTAATGTTGGTATTTCCTACAGGAAAACATACGTCCTTTGCCCTCTAGTGCTAACGCGTATCGTTGTCCCCCCCTTGACAGGGCCACTCGATTTTATTGCCACCAATTATCATAAATCAGTAATGAACTTCATGAATATCGATACATCATATACTTCGGGGCTGTTATCGATTCTAAATTTTAAATTGGGTCGATGGTTGACTAACAACCATCATACAACAAAACAACCATAACGAAGCCCGGAATATGTAATGTATTTGGTACGTTGCTTTGTTCATTGATCTGAATATTTTTAATTTGTTATCCAAACGTGTGTGTGTAGGATTTAATCACATTTTTGGTCTGTTGTGATATGTTTATAACCGATTTTATAACCAAAATATCCTTTGAATATGAGGACCGCAGTTCAAGCAGGAAGCGCGGAACCCTAACTTTCAGAATGGTGCAGATACTTCCGGGTATGGTTGCTTCGGTAAGTATCTGTACCAGATTACAAGGCGAGAGCCGACCCCGGGCTGCCACGAAAGTGTCGCGCCATGCGCTGGAAGAATGTGCCACATGGGGACCCTAGAAGCATGATTTAATGTGTGTCATCGGTCAGGATCTCTCGCTGTGTAACGTAGTCTACTAGATGCTTCACAGCGAGTCGAATTGGCTAGCGGTGGCTTCCTTCTGTGATGACGTTATGTCCCAGAAGGAGGCTGTCGAAAGAATAAGGGAGAAAGATCAGCCGGCGGAGCCCTGTACCAGACGTCGAAGAGGGGGTTGTAGGCGCCGCTTTACCTATCTTCTCCCGATAACGTAGTGCGACGGGGTCGGGGGGCCCTCCCGGCGTGCCACATCCAGTGCCGTGGGGTGTCCTGGTCCCAGGAACACCCCCTTGTCGACTTGTATCGAAGCATCACGGTATCATACTCATGATTAAGGTCCCGTGGACGCTGGAAAGTTTAGTGCTTAGTCTCCTTGCGCTTGCTTGCGTGAAGCGTAAGCTTGTGTGTAGCGTCGGCCGTCGGGAATCCTACACACCCCTCGGTGACCTCCCCCCGGGCCCGAGGATATGTGCAAATGCATTCCCCCAGCGTTAACAAAAAAAAGGTCTTGCCAATGCTGGCTATCAAGCGCTACTCGTTGGGCCCCAACAGATATTTTAGTTTATCACAAAACAATGCTTAATGCACACTTTCCTACTGCTTTTGTCTACACTGGATACTAGTGAGTCTTTTTCTATCTCCCCTTTCGGTATTTCCTGCAAAACATTATCTTGCTCTGATTAATATGTAAAAGATCTATTAAACCTACACGATTGATGGTCTCTTAAAAATTTTAGAGTAAATTGTTATAAATTGAATTGATAGCACATTTATTTGTTGATCAAGTTTATATGCTTGTATGTATATGTTATAGTCAAAGGTCGATATGCAGGCTCTTCTCGGAATGACTGGTTTATCCTAGGTTTGACCAAGGCCTTTCGATAAAACCTGAAATAAATTCCAATTTTGGCCTTTGACTAAAGTATTTTTAGTCAAACCTAGACGTACCTAACTTTTTAGTCAAACGTCGAACGTAAAATAAACTCTTTCGGGCTTTTGCCTAATCGATCCTAGAAGCGATTAAGGCAGACTCGGTCAAACGTCGATTCGTACTGCAGTTGTTACATGATTAATGACTGTATAAATTAGTCTCTCTCGTAGGTTAGACAAAAATTCGTTAGTCAAAGGCGTCATTTATTTGGACTTTGACTAAGACTTTGTCAGACCTCAGGTTTGACTAGTCAAACCTAGGAGCAACAGAGCTTCAATGTTTGGCTATAACATATACAACATATAACCATGTTTTTAAATTTTTAATCGTTCGCTTTGTCGTGTGAAATTATTAGGACTGTACTAGCACGATGCTTGTGTATATTTCAATCAGCCGACCAAGGAACTATTACATCGGCACCGCGGCACTATTATAGAGATTGATAGTTTAATATTGCGAAGGACTCCGACAAATATACACCTATACCACCAGCCCTATGCCTCTTTGGAAACAACTATTGCCAGCAATAGTATGACATAACTGTATTTCAGTTTTAGTAAACTTACGATCGAGAGTTTGTGTGTTATAAATTAATATCTATATGTAACAATAATTTAATTATAGTATATTTTCTTTAACCGATTGGAATAACTACTTAAAGTATTTGTTTATCTTTCTGTATTTTACACTTTCTTCTGTATTTTTAACAGAGAATAGTGATTTCACAGTGAGGAGAGATACGGAAAAGCGCCAGTGGGTTAGAAAAAGTAGCAAAGCGACGTATGGGTTTAAAGCAGTCTTGGTTGGTAACTAGAATGTATCCAAAAAATTTCTAACAAAACAAAGAAGAATCTAGGGAAACGTGTTAAATTTTTAATACAAAACACAGGCAATTGAATATTGGTATGAATATAAAGCCTGAAATGTAAACAGAGCGTCTAATACAGCGCATACAAAATGCTTGTGCCCGTTACTGTTATGACATACCAAGAAGACACCACGTTACCCCATATTTAAACAAAAATAATGTGTTAAAGATGGCAGGTAGAAGGAAGTTACACTTAGCTTGTATGCTGTTTGGTGTAATTTCCTCGCAGTACCCTAAATATCTGTACAATAAGATGGACTGGAGATGGGATAGGTCACACCACTGTACTATGCGGTCTGTTACGAAACCTTCAATAACAGCGAAGCACAAGACAGCTGCTTTCAGAGGCTGTTTCAAATTTGCTGCCACTCATTGCTGGAATGATATTCCTCCACAAATTAGAGACCTAAAAACAATAAATTCATTTAAATTCCACTATAAAAGACATCTTCTCACCTTACAAGAAGAAGATCATACATATGCATCGATAAGCCTTTAAATAATTACAATGTAGTTCAGTTACTATCTCACCTTGGTATGAATCCAAATAGAATTACATACACAGACAGGCAAATTGAAGTGCAAATGTAACGTGGATTAGTAGTTCTCACCTAAAATCACTACAATAATTATCCTTCTGAAAATTGCAATTTATGCTTTTCAATAAACAAGAAACTCGTATGCAGTATACACATATCACTGTCTGACAACTTACTTGTAACGCGAGTCAGTCTTATGCACGGCCTATATAGTATATAGAGTGGGAAAATAAAATATATTAAACATTTCATATCTTTACAGTAACACATTCAATATTTTATAGGTTATGAAGTAAAATGTCATTTGTTGCCTCATGTCAGTGACGTGGCACACAGAATTTGGTAGTTCTCGGCAAGCACTCTAGCGAAGTGTATTCGAATAAATGATTGGATGCAAGTTTGTTACACGATTATTTATTTTAATTTTAATTTAGAAGTAACGTATTTTTCGTTGGTTTTATTCAAATGTATTTATTTATTTTTACTAATTAAATATTATATAAGTAGAATTAGTTTTATAAATTATTATTATTATTCATTATTTAATTAACAAATTTGGGTCGTTTTGGTCTTACGCTTAAAGGAAGGTTTGCACTGAAAATCAGCGTTGTGTCGGATATAATTCCGGCACAGCAATATGCTGAGTGCAAACCTTGTTCGTTGAAAATGCGGCGTACAAATTCTCAAAATTTGCTCTGTGTATAATAATGTATAACGAATGTAATTACGTCGCTATTTCTTCGAATAAAGTTTTTCTTTCTTTTCTTTCTTCCTTTCTAAATTTATCACTGCAAATCATGTATGTAATCATTTATCTATTTGGGGTAAACTACCATTGTTGGCATCTCCAGTGGTTGGCACTCTGTTAATTGTTATCTTTTAAGTTACAAAATTGAAAATATTAATATATCTTAATATCTTGAATGAATTAACAGGGTGCCAACAATTGTATAATTTACGCTATAGCCAAATGTTCAAAACCCTCTTTTCATTTAAGTCGAAACTCAGCTTTTGATGTAAACTACATACTCCCAAATGTGTGTGTGTAGCGAAAATGTAGTAGCATCGGAACAAATAGGATATACATACAATACGTATAAAATTGATGTGGTGGCCAATGCCGTAATGCGAAACACGGGCCGACGATGGTGCCCGACGACCATTGCAAGACCGTATCGGGAACCCCGATCTATTTGATGGACTCTCTAGCGTCGCACCTTGTATAAAACTCCCTCCGTGCATTCGACACTAATCATGTTACGTGATCTGACTTTGGTGTTTTGAGTAATTGGGAAAAAATATTTTAGTATAGTATATAGATTTACTTTTAGTTTTAAAAATTAAATCTAATTCAACACAAACCTTAAATGCTAAAATTTTTTGTCAGTATTATCAAAATAAACAACTAGACGTACAGTACCCAGACGAAGAGATAGATGGACATGACGGTTTCATAAGGGTTCCGTTTAGTAAGAAATCCTAAAACACATATATTTGTATTAAATAAATAACATCTTAATAAGATTAACATTCTTGTAAATAATAATTAACCAAAAGTATGTGTTGATTTGCCTTCTTGCTATAGTTTCTCGGTTCGGTTGACATTGATGAGGACTGCCCCTCGCACATTTGGGTGGTAGCGTGATCATATATATAACCTTTATTAATTTTCTTAATTATAGAGTCTTTCCTATTTTTAAGTACCTATATGTTTAATAATACGATGTACACATGCCGAAACACTGGACATGGAGAGCATTGTAAATGGTATTACACAATTCTCTATATGAAATGTACTTAAACAATTTCGCTACAAATAATTTAATTTTAATTGAGAAAAAACACAGTAGTTTGAATCATACAAACAAACATTCAAATTTTTCATTTCAAATAAATTAGTATATCAAAAGACAGCACAATTGATCGCCTCTTATATTTTTGTTTACATTTTCAGTTGATTAAGAAACTACGTTGACAAGTATTTTAGGCATAGTGTCTAGTCTCATTGGTGACTCATGTGTATTTACACCCGAAAATAAACACCTAACGGTAATTAGTTTTAAAATAGAAGAAGTGGTTCGTGGCGCTCCACTCGCAAATCTAAATAAAGACTAAATAATCAGTTTAACGCCAGCAGTTCACATGTTTTGTGCGATGACGGCAAATATTTTGTTCTCAATAAAACTATATTTATTGCGGTCAAGTAAAGAGTGATCGCCAGCGGAAGATGTTGACATATCTGAAAAATGTAAGAATTTTCTTTTTAGTTTAGTATATATCGTATTTTATTACTTATTGCTTTATGTTATTTATTTAGTATAATTATGAAATAACTATAAAATGATGACTATGTTTTATATTCTAACGTTCTGTATTAACTCAAATTAATACTATTTTGAATATTGGTTTGTTATTAAAGTATATTCGGACACCTGTGATTAAGTCTGTAAAATTGAAACATCACGTGGCCTTTTGACGCTTTATCAGTAATAATCGATTTCGTCTTCGCTCTTGTAGACTGTGAATTTGTATTCTTCATAATCTCATATTTTCTGCGATAAAAAGTAGCTTATGCGCATCTCCGTTATCATAAATACGATGTTCATGATGATTCATTTATTACGGAAGCAACAGCTCAGTACTTGGGTCTTAAGAAGTCCCCAGTAAAGGATATATATCAGGTTTAGAAGGAAATCAGAGTGTTTCAGTTAAAGGTAGGACAACTTTAACCTTTAGCTCGATTTATGACGCAAAGGTAAAATTATCAGTAGATGTTTATATACTAAAGTCTATAACTACTCTTCTACCTAGCAAGAGAATAGTAACTTCTGAGTGGGTATGTGACTTACCGTTAGCTGATCCACAGTATAACACACCTAACAAAATTGATATTTTGTTAGGTGCCGAAGCATATAGTAAAGTTATTCAAGACGGTGTTAGAAAAGGACCTGAAAACAACTTGGTGGCTCAAAATACTTCGTTGGGCTGGATATTATCAGGTAGAGTTACAGCTTTACATCAACCAACAGCGAATGTAGTAGTTATGCATTCCTGTGTCGAGGTTAACGATATGTTAAAAAGTTTTGGGAACTGGAAGCTGAACCTCAGTTAATAATCGGTTCAATCCTAAGTCGTGAAAAATACAATTCTAACCAAGCCATTGTAGTATTTGTTTGGGTTTGGAAGGATTTTCATGTACTGAATCGGTTTGCGTAAAAGTAGTGAAAGGATGATGGACACCAATGTATGGAACCTGGTACCAGCACCAATCGAAATGCATGATATATGGCCCTCGTCCCGGTTCACTGTCCGATAGGAGTAATCCTATCCTGAAAGTTATTTATTTTTGATGAGTTTTTTTGTCACTTTCTATTAAAGTATTTCAGTCTGTGACGTTTTTACCCATTTTAGAATTGTAATATTATTAATAAATAATAGTAATGTTATTATTTATTAATAAAGCGCCTCAGCATGCCTGCCACCGCGCTATCCGCCGTGCTGCCTCAGGGAGCGGAGGAAGGGAACTAACCGCTTCCTGCATTACTAATTACACTCAGGGTTAAAAGTTATAGTAATAAAAATCTCGCTTGAATATGATTCACCATTCACCCATATCAATTAATGTATTCGTATTTTCTTGTTCACTTGAAAAAATCTATCAAACGATGTATGACTCTTCTCGATTGAACATGGGTACCAAAACGCCCATCATCTTTTGTTATAGAATACGGATATGGAACATTAGTATTTTTTTTTATTTTATTGGACTTGACTTTATGTTGTTGGTCCGAAGACCTCACTTTACCGGGGTTTTCGGGGCGAGTGCTTTTGCGAAGCGAAGGCGCTAATTGAGAGCGGGCGACGGGTAATATAAAGCCCGAGAGGAAGGATCCCGGCGGACCGGGATCGGCGGTTCGCGGTGGCCTATGCTATCTTACTACCGTTTCTGAACGTGTTATGGCTGGGAGAGAAGAAACGGCGAAAGAAACTTCCCAGCAACACGCCTAGTCTATCCTATGTCTCCTGGCGTCCCTCGCGGGGACGTGGAGAGATCGTGATTGGCGGCGTCGACGCCGCCGTCTGTGTCTGTCTGTCGGTGCCTGCCAGCCTGCCGTCCTAACCGCGGGTGGGCTGATCCGGGCCAGCTGTTTTGTGATATCGTCGACCTTGTCCGTGAGGATGTTACGCGGTCGTCGCACGAGAGCCTTTCGTCGAGGCTTATAATCGGACGCGGACACGACAAGGGGATTTCGATGGTGCGGCGCTAGATCGAAATACTTCGCGAGAGCGACGTAATGTAGTTTTTGATGGAGGGTAGCTCCAGATCGCGGTGGATGTCGACGTTACGCATATAGAGGGGAGCACCGACGGCTTTGCGCATGAATTTATTCTGAACGATTTGCAGTTTCTTTAAAATGGCAGGCTTGGCATGGCCGAATACCACACTCGCGTATGTCATGATCGGGCGAATGCATGTTTTATATAGAGTAAGCTTGTGTCTGAGGGACATTTTGCTTCGTTTGTCTATCATGGGTGCTAGACGACCCATCACAAATCGCGCTCTATTCCGGACTATAGTGATATGTTCGTTGAAGCGCAAGTTCTGATCTAGGGTGACACCCAGGTATTTGGTGTACTTTGCCCAGGGGATCTCTTGGTCGTAGAGCGAGATGGCTTTTAAGCGAAGGCAAGCGCGTTTGGGAGAGCGAAGTGTGCCCGGGGAAAAGAACAATGCTGCGCTTTTCTCCGGGTTTACCTCTATCCTCCATTTGCGAAACCATTCGCCTAGCTCTGTTACAGCTGCCTGTAGCCGGACGCAAGCCATTTGTCGGTTGTGATCTGATGTATAGAGTGCGGTGTCATCCGCGAAGAGGGCCAACTCTACATCTGGAGTTTTTGGGATGTCGCTAGTGTACAGCGTGAAGAGTAGTGGAGACAGGGCCGAGCCCTGTGGTACACCGGCTGTGAGTGGGTGAGGAGACGAGCGTGTTCCCTCCACTCGAAAACGGAAGCTACGGCCTAGGAAGAAGTCTCGCAAGATGAGCACGAGTCTGTCTGGCACACCGAACTGGTACAGCTTGTAAATCAAACCGTTATGCCAGACCTTGTCGAAGGCCTTAGCTACGTCTAGGAACAGTGCGGCTGTTCCTATAGGGCGGGGGCGATGGGCAAAGTGGGATAGTATGTGCTCCGTGATGCGGTGCACCTGTTGGACGCATGAGTGTTTGGCACGGAATCCAAACTGCTCATCGGGTAGTAGATGTTTGCTGATGGCAAAATCTCTAAGTCTAGAGAGGATGACCCTCTCGTAAAGCTTGCTGAGTGTGCTCAGTAGGCTAGGAACATTAGTACGTGATTGGCGTTGTATTTAAGTATATGCAATCCTGCATCATGCTTATTGTTTCCCAGAATAAAAATAGCATTAGTAAGCTGAAACCCATTGTCTCTGTCTACTCCAACGGAAAATAGGAATCATATGTATAAATATAGACTCATATGTTTACGACTCATTTTTCGGAGCAATATATTTTTGTTTCCCCACTGACCGCATTACTGTAACGGTGACTGGAGACTGGATAACACCAATCCCACACAATATCACACTCGGACGCGTGTTAAAAAATACTTAGCGATTTAATTTTCGACTGTGCTTTTGTAAACTTTGAATGAAGACGTCGCTTTATTGAATGGATGTTTAACAATTTTCCAACTCTTTACTTTAGTTAGTGAGTTTTCAAGCGTTGGGGATTATGTTTAGCGAACAAGTTTCTGGCTCCTTATAAACTTTTTAGGTGTTGAATGACCTCCTCTCCTGTATAGCTTACAAGCACATGAAAAAATATTCTTTAGAAGTCGCAATAATGTAATTTGCTTATTCAATATCTCCATAAACATTTTTAATTTACATATAATTGAGTATAATATGACTAACATAATTTACTATACATTCTAGAATAATTTAAATATAAAAGAGCAGGCGTTAAAATAAAATACATTGCTGTCATCTTACTTTTGAAATCTCAATAAAAAAATAATGACTGTTAATTAACAATCAATGTGCTACTTGACTCGTTAGAATTATGATGTTAACACGTACACATATAAATATAATAATAAAAACACATATAAAATCAAGAGAAGACCGCAGTTTTATAAGTATTAAAAAGTATCTCAGTTGATTCAAATACCTTAATTTCTCTAGTTGAATTGCGCTTAGAATCCTTCATCAATTTCGAAGTCCTCGGCCGCCTAGAGCTTGGATTCACTTGTAATCAGTGAATATAATTGGGCAAAGTGAACTGGTTTCAAAGCCATTTCGAATGCGCCAGGTCATAAAGAGGGCGCAGGTCGGCCGGCGACCTTGCGGGCGTATTCTCAGCGCCCGCAAGTGCTATTTTAGCGCGTCGACATCGATCTCACCGAGAAAACTGGAGCAGCCTCATTGGCACCTGCTTATGCACCGAGCGGAACGGCGATTGCAAGATCGACGTCTGCGAAATATTTGAGTTGCAGCTGACGATGCGATGTTCCATTCCAACCTCGTTGCATATATTCAACAGAGCGACGGTTGACTTTTGTTTGTAATTGTTATTTCTGATAACTAAAGTATTGATTTTGTATTCACAATTAAGGTTACATAGTGATAAAAACGGGATCTTTATAATTTTATCATGTCTTTTTGTCTGTCGATCTGCCTATGTCACATCAATTTTACTTTGAGATTATTTGCTTGGTTAAATGAAATATTAGACGTAATTTTTGTTCTACGATCCACTATACAATCTTGTAGTGGAATTAGAAAATTAGTTTAAACAAAGTATGCTGAATAGTTTTTGAGAAATTCGTTAGATTGTGTTACATGCTTTTCTATGTTCAACCACATGTCAAGAAATGTGCACGTTCGTCTCTACTAAATAACTCTTCGCTATTCCTCATCCGGAACAAACTGTCCGAATCCCTATAAATTACAACTTCGTGTTTAAAGTTTGAAAAGAATAAGTTTTATTCGTTAATTGTATGAAAACAGTTGCCCCTACAATTGTATAAGTAACTCGAGCTGATTGACGTAGTAAGTTCGTTGTCTAGTGACGATTCGTATGCTTATTTTTGGCCAGTAGCGACGCGAACCTAGCAACAGATGATCAGAACCGCATTTAATTACGCAAATATGCGAATGGCTGCCATTTCGTCCATGACCGTTCTCTCTCCACCGCGACACGATCAGATAAATTTTATTTGAAATATTATCTTGACAAACATGTTAAAAATATGATGTCAACCGGATAGTAATATGCTAATTTTTATTAGGTACTTACATATGTACATGTGTAATCAAATAACATAATTGGTGTTAAACTTTTACACCCTGTTATTTGCGTAATTAGAATGGTACCATACAAATTGGCCTGTCACTCGGCATTAATGACTCGAGCGTGTGTTTTGAGTATTTGTGATTGTATATGTTTTTCACTTGAAAACTACTACTACTATGTAAATTTTCATTTACAAGGTTGTCCAATTAGTGTTATATGAAGAGGTCCAAATCTTTGCTAGATTTATTTTTTATTTTTATTTTAATAATAAAAATAAAATCTCGTGTCTCGCACATGTCGAAAGAAGGTTCATGTTAAAATAATATAATCAATGAAAGAAAAAAGGATTACATATACAAGGGTGTCCAATTAGTGAAGAGGTCCAAATCTTATCAAGATTTCATTTTTGATTTTTATTTTAATTATAAATATTGTTGCAAGCCGATCCTTAGCAGGTGTCTTACTACCCCTTCGAATTTGAATGATCTACTGTTCACACTAATCTTTTTGTTCACGCCGCCGTATGACGTCATAAAATCTTCTTTCCTTTGTTGGTATTTCGTGCGAATTCTTGGAAGCCATTAAGCCGACCATTTAACGATTTCAAGAACCAGTGGGCGGTATGTTGCTAGGAGGCCATGTCTAATTTACAAATGGATGAGGGTCGATCAGTCGGGAATGTGCCAGTCGTGTTCCGACTGCGAACGAGGCGTTACCTAGTTAGTGCACTTTCGGAGTGAGTATTTTATAACGACGAACTTTACATGATTTATGTGATAACGATTTTCTGCCCTACTGTTTCATTCTGTTGTATTCGGCTATACTTGTAAGAATTACTTCTAAAAAACTTTGTGATACTTCGAACGGCATTTTCGAATTTACATCCTACAAATTCCCTACAAATTCATAACAATATTAATTAAAAAATAGATTGTCGTGCACACACTCCCAAAAAAGGGTTCATAATTTTAAAATAAATAATTCAAAGAAAATAAGATGGCATATTTTGTTCAAATTAAAAAAAATATATATTATAGTTAATCCTTGACCATTTTACAAGCTGCTACGTCATTTAAATTGGTATATATTTAATAATAATGTATGCCCTAGTTAAAACACTTGTACATACAGATTTAGGTGCATTTTGCATCGCAAGCGTGTTTTCCAGCCATCTCTGACCGCATTTATTTCTTAATAACAAACACGGATTAGCTAAGCACTCAATACACGTATGACATTGACAAAAAATCCTACTGCTATTCGGAGTCGAATAACTTTTGCCTAGGGATGCCAGTGCTAAAATCGAAAGGTTCTTTCTAACGATTAAAGAAAAGTCCTGACTTTCGTAACTGTTTCACTATATACTATAAAATTATAGCATAATTAAAACAGTTTGTACGTGTTTGAGTTTTATGATGTGATTTTTATATTAAAAGGAAGAAATAACCATCCTATGTGCACGAAGTAATGAAAAATATTTATATGTCATTATTGTCATATTTTTTAAGTCAACACTTTTTTATAATTCGTTCGCATTAAGAATGCAGTGAGTCATTAGTGC
The DNA here is from genome assembly GCA_039645545.1 of Dendrolimus houi. Lineage (NCBI taxonomy): Eukaryota > Metazoa > Arthropoda > Insecta > Lepidoptera > Lasiocampidae > Dendrolimus > Dendrolimus houi. Next base: position 17,351,963 of record CM077132.1, read on the forward strand.
AACTGCAGGGTAAAGGTGTATTCACAGTGGTGTTAAAATTCAAACAAATTATATTTTTAAAGATTAAGTTTAATGAATTTAAAAAATACACTTGAAAAGTTAAAAATCTAAATTAAGTCATTAATATTTTAATCACTATCATTAGTATCGTGTAGTATATGCGTTTACCCACGTTTCGTCAAGAAAGTATATGGTTTTATTTGCTTTTCTGTGTTTTATTTGCCTGAGATATTTACGCCGCCACAAAACAATGTCTTCTTTCCATTAATAATGATCTATTATCCTGTTTATTGATGTCAAATCCCAGCTCATGCATTATTTTGTGAAGTGTGGTACGTTTAAACGTTGGAATATCTTCATCAGCTTCACAAATTGTCATAATTTTATTTAATGTCGGGTAGTCATTATTTAAATATACTGAGTACTTTTCTCCTTATAGCAAGCACATTTGTCTAATTCATCGAATTTATCAATCATAGACTTCCTGGCCCTTTTTCTCACTGGCGATTTCAATGTATTATTTTCCATTTTTCACTAAGAATACTATAAACTGTTCTCTCGGACACACCGCATGCATTTGCTGTTTTTTGTACTATGCTGTCACATTTAAATCAGACTGTTTAAAATACTTAATAACATTGTAAATTGCTTTTATCTCTCCACTATGAATTACCGAACCACTTTTATTTTTACGAATTGGTGACGTACTCATTTTTTTAAATATAAATCAGTTAACACAATTACAGGACATAACCGTCGCGTTCGAAGCTGTGCCTTCAACTGGTCACTGTGAACTTGACCTTGTAATTTGAAACGATTTGATTGGTTAGGGGGCGGGGCTAGGCCGGCGAACAATAATGACTTACTGCATTCTTAACGCGAACGAACTATAGCCAGGTTGACACTTGGGATGGAGAAAAAGCACTGAATTCGCATGACCGTCACGCTCAGATACAAAGTTCCACTTCTAAGGTGAAGTTCTACGATTGAATTTTTTTTTATTTAGAAGTTCAGCTGAATTCCAGATATATGTTTAAAAATCCTGACGTCTTGTGGTGTAACCCTACCCGCGCCTCCAAACGAAGGTGACCGGCGGGTGCGTTGACATTCAGACGCCTTTATCAAAACTCCAGCGGGTTCATGACGTGCCCATGCTTTTAAGCGTCCCAGTTGCTGAGGGCCTCCCATGTCTCTTTTCTATATTCATGATTACTTTGCCCTTAATCAAGTAATTGAATTCTTAGAAATTTAGTTTAAACGCTCGAAACCTCCCTTAATTCTGCCTAAAGTAAATAATTGTAAATTTTAGTAACTAGTATACGTCTCTTTCAAATTACTTACACGAATATGTAGTAAAATGTGTTAATTTACAGGCTAATTCCATATTCTATTACCGTCGCCCTTTTAATTAGATAGTGTTTACATAATAAAGTAAGGTGTGTCATTTATTTAATTAAATTTGCAAAAATTCTTATGTCGCACCTGTTACAATTTTTATGTCAATTTTTTAGTTTGGTTGTTGTTTATAATGTTTTAATGGTGGTCAAGTAAGCTAAATAATTTGCATAATGTGGTCGGGTAGTAGATATTATAATATCTTAAACCATCAACATCAACAAATTCAATTCTTAACATAAATTCCTCACGATCTTTCTTGTTTATTAGTACAGCATAGAGGCTGACAGCCTGCCTGATTGAAAGTAGTTATCCTAGCCTATGGACATTTACAACATCAGTTATGCTACCGGCTTTGGTGGTACACATTTGAAGGTTGCTATAACGGTATACTCTAGACCAGGGTTGGTAGCCATCCAGAAGGGCAATTGCCTTACCAACTGACTGTGGTTGGTTTTGTCACCTCTTACAACAGATCCTCCTGCATGCGGTAGGAGTTAGTATTCTTTCTCCGTTCCTGCACGTATAATACTTTCTTCTCTTCCACGGATCCCTTCATTTTGGCTTTACGCCACTTTCTCGATTCTCGATCGATTTCTTTGCCTCGTCATATACTAAATTCTTTAAACCTAATATAAAAATATACCCAATAAAACTTCTTGTAAGTTAAAAAAGATAAGAATGTGAAACCGGGAGCTACCCTGCTGCGGCGGTGCGGTGGCTCCGTACTGTGTATGATGTAAAATCAAAGTTCAACTCAGGCCGCGCCGAGTGGTAGGTGTAATTTAAACATAGCCCTCGAAGGCCAATCGTGGCATTCGTTTCGTAACGGAATTCACCATCATCCTCTTGCCCGGGGCCAATTCGGCAGCTAATAGCTCGAATTGTGCGCCGTTCGGCCGACCGACGGATTTATTGACCGACGCGCGACGCCGGGCCCAGCTTGATTGAACACCAAAGGGTTGTCGATCCATTTCGCCAGGACATGATCTGGATGTCCGAATCTTGTTAAGGGAACGATTTATTCGATTATCTCTTGTCCAATCTGATAATATTGCCAGCGATCGAATTCTGGAGTTGATTTATTTAAAGGATTACTATTCGGTAGAGACTTACAAATACTACGATGGCTGTTACGTTTTGATGAGTGATTGAGAATTAAGTTTCTGCTTTTGGGTTATGTAGTTGAACAAAGCTGGCGGTAGCTTAGTATTTAGCGCACTCGCATCCCAAACTCAAAAAAGGCCGCGGATTTGAATCCGAGCCGGAGAGCTACCTAAGAGTTGCATACTTAGGTAGTTTTTTGACCTAATGTGCATATTGTTACGATTACCACGTGCTAACGATGAAAAAAAACATCGTGACGAGACTATACACATCGATATAACCGATGTGACAAAGCCGCCCATCCTTCTTGGACATGTGTGGCGGGTATATAGTACGTTCCCCTATAAATGAGAGGCCCATGCCCAACAGTAGGACCTTTATGAACTTATTATTATCACTGTATATCATCTGCAATCTCAATATGCAAGTTTCTTATGATTTTTTTTTTATCGCCAGTATAAGTTTATTGTAACAACCCAACTTCCCTAAGTAGCTTATGCTCTCTTACAAATATACTCTTAGCGGTGCATGAGAGTTTGAACCCAATTTTTTTGTCTGAGACGCGAGTCCCTTAGATGCTTACTTACATAACATACTCGTTGTTATATAGAGGGGTAATTATTGTCAAATGTTTTTTTTATATTATAAAATGTTATCTAATAATATTTTCTAATAGTAATAGAAATATTTCCTATCACTGGTTGATTTTTTTTTCGATTTAGAACCACAATCGTCTATTACCCTCGTGCACTGCGAATGGCAAACGACGGAGGCAATGATTGGGTGCAGTGAAGAACTCCATTAAACCACGAGATGGTATCTAGTCGCTGTCACTTGATCCGGTCGCCTGCGGCCTATCCGAAATGCGCCGTTATTAAGCTGCTTTTTGTTCGTTTTTCGAATTTTAAAAAGAATTAGAATTATTCTCCTGTTTTAAAAGGCATTTTATTTTTTTAATAATTAATATTAATATTATAAATGCGAAAGTAACCCTTGTCTGTCTGTTCCGTTTTCACGGAAAAACTACTGGACCGATTTGGCTGAAATTTAATAAATATATATATGTATTTTCGATGTCGAGAATGAATATAGGATACTTTTTATCCCGAGAAATGGTATATAGTTTCTGGGATAAAAATATATTTGTCTCTCTGATTGTTATGGTTTTACGGAAAAACTACTGGACCGATTTGGCTAAAAATCGGTATATTAGGTTCGGGGAAAAAGTTTCTTCGCATTTTATATAAAAATTCAAAAGGTTTTTTTATAAAGTTTATTTACATTTGACTAAAGTATGTAGGTGCCATTTTGTTGGATAACTTTTTGTCATCTTGTAAGGCAGGGACGTGATCCCATTGCTTTAATAATTTTGGGGCTTCTGATCAAAAAACTGCGTCAAGTGGTTTTGGCAGTCCTCTCGTGATGTTAACCTGACACTGCCTAAGGAATTCTGCAGAGACCGAAACAGGTGAAAATCTGAAGGTACAAGGTCAGGACTATACGGCGGATGCATTAACACCTCCCAGCCAAACTCTCGTAATTTTTGCTTAGTGGCTAAAGATGTGTGAGGTCTAGCGTTATCACAGTGAAAGACCACACCTCTTCTGTTGATTAATTCCGGCCGCTTTCTCTCAACTTTTTGCTTTAATCTCATCAGTTGTTCGCAGTACAGTTCAGAATCGATGGTCCTGCCTGGCGGTAACAGCTCGTAATGAATAATGCCCTTCCAATCCCACCATACACACAGCATCGCCTTGTTGCGAGTTAACCCGGGTTTCACCACAGTCGGATGGGACGCCGTCTCCTCCTTTTACGAGCAAGTCATGTTTCCGAAGGAGGAGGCGGAGCGGGAGCGTGAGCGTACTTCCCTGCTCCGCTCCCGCCAAAGGAGGACGCGCCGACGCCGGAGGTCGGATGATGACCTTCGGCCGCCGTAAGCGGGCGGCGCGGGTGGGGCCCCTTGGGGTATAGGGGTTCTCACTCACCCGCACATGCCGTCGAGATGAGAGCGCGAGCGTTCCGCGCGCGCTTATCTCTCTTCCCGTGGGGCGCGTTACAGACCGCCCCACGCACGGAAAAGACCTAGCTGTGGCCAGAGGCGTAGTCCCCTGGCATTGGAAGAGGCCTAGTAATCGAGGCCCACGCGTGCCAGGGCACGCGGAGTTGGGAATCCCGCAGTCCCGTAGCCCTGGCATAAGGCGCAGGACGGAACACCCAGGGGTTTTAGTGGGTATCCCTAACTGGGGAGTGGCAATAGCGTGGCACCGGTTCTGACCGGGCACGCTAGTGCCACCCCCGATCTGGCGAATCCCACACTCTCACATCGGGTCGCGAACATCCCCCCAGGCTTCTGTGCCTGTCGCGGCTTAGTCCTCAACCGGATTTCCCCTGGCCAAAAAAAAAAAAGGGTTTTGCCACAGTCTGTGAAGCCTGACCGGCTTTTGACCACGATCTTTTTCGCACGTTCTTGTCGTACGTGATCCAATTGTCATCACCAGTTCTCAGTTTCTTCAAAAATGGTTCGGTTTCATTACGTCGTAATAAAGAATCACAAATGAGTACACGGTTCATTAGGTTTCTTTCAGTGAGCTCATGAGGCACCCAAATATCGAGCTTTTTTGTGTACCCAGCTTTTTTCAAATGCGCCAAAACCGTTTTGTTGTCAATTTCCAGTTCTCCAGCTACATCGTAACTACTAATATGCCGATCTTGCTCCACTTTTTTACAAATAGCATCAATTTTGTCCGTAACAGGGCGACCAGAGCGACGTGCATCTTTGATATCAAAATTTCCGTATTGAAAACGCTTAAACCAAATTTGCGCTACTCTCACAGATACTGCATTAGGTCCATAAACATCACAAATTTTTTTCGCGGCTTATGTTGCATTTTTACCTTTTTTTGTAGTAAAATTTTAAAATGTATCGAATTTCTTCATTAGATTCACTCATTTTAACAATAAGAAAAACAAATGAAAATCACACATTTTCCTAATTTGAATTTGGAATTGTCTTCTTTAAAATTAAAACTTTTAATGATACCAAAACCAGCCAGATACAAATGGTATAGCCAAAGAGATCTTATTACAAGTTTATACATACTATATGCGAAAAGACTTTTTCCCCAACCTATTATATGTAATTTTAATACCGAGGGTGGACAAGGAATACTTTTTATCCCGGATAATGGGATAGATTTATGTAAAGGTTATCCCAAAAGGTAGGATAGGTTTTTTTGTGATTTGCCATTTCTGTAATTTTGGTCATGTCCTTGTCCTTTTTGCCCGTTTAGTCCGATTTGTCCGACTTGTCCTTTTTGTCCGATTTGTCCTATTTGTCCGATTTGTCCTTTTTGTCCGATTTTTCGTTTTTGTTCGATTTGTCGTTTTTGTTCTTTTTGTCCTTTTTTGTCCGATTTCTCATTTTTGTCTCTTTAGTCCTTTTTGTACTTTTGTCCTATGTGTACTTTTTGTTCTTTGTTTTGTTATTATTGTCCCTTTTATTATTTATGTAGTTTTCATAGACCGGGGGGGAGGGGGGATAGATTATTAAAATTAGGACGGTTTGAAATAGAAGATGGAAGTTTGGATGAGACCAATCATTTCTCAAGTTTATAGATGTAGAAAATTATCGTGTATAATCAAATTCGATAGTAACTCACTCACTCAGATATGACTTTCTATTAAGCTTTCATGGAAGAACTGCTAGCAGTACTGGATCGGTTTTGCTGTAATTTTGTTTAAATTTAATTTTAATACCGAAAATAGACATAGATATTTTTCATGCCGGGAGATGGGATAGTTTGCGATATAAAATGAAATTAATTTTCCGGGTGCAAATGGCACTAACCTGTATTAACGCCTGCTCTTAACACAAGAAGCATGCACTGGAGCTTGACTCTAGTATATAATAATACTACGTTTTAACGGTTTTAAGCGCGATGTTTTATTAGATTTTTAATCCGTCGTTTCGGCGGCTTTTCAATTTCTTTCGTGATTGCGGCTACTGAAAAGTGACTGAAATGTCTGAATGAAAATCAAATAAAATACCGCGCCTATAACCGTTAAAACCTAATTTTATTAAGTCTAGAATTTAGTATAGTGTTTTATTACGTCTTCGAACTAAGTCACTAATAACAACCTCAATCTCTTAAAATCGATTAATGAACGGTTTATCTACAAATATTAGTGACACTGTTGATTTATCGTTTTGATGAATACGTTGTGGAATTAACTCACCAACAATAAGTCGACCTACTATTACGGTAAAGTCATATTTTTAAAATCATTTATTAATTTTAGTTATCTTATAAAGTAGTTGTAACATTCTTAAATCTTAAGAAGCGCGGCAGTTAACCTTTCTTTGTTTGCCCCTTATTTGCGGCTTTGGGGCTCATGTGATTTGGTCGATTGCTATGAAATTGAACATGAATATGTAGTGTACGCACATACGTATATGTAAGTAATAGTACATGTGTACGTAACACATGTACTATTTTGATAATGGATATGAACATATAATATTTTATCCTGGAAAACGAAATGGTTTTTGTGAGATATGTACATGTTTATGTTCATATAGTTCAATTTGTTTGATTCATCAAAATTGAAAGACAGAAATGATCCGTTTAATATCGCCTTAACAGCCGAGTGTTCGCACTATTTTCAGATTTATTGAATACTAGCTTTTGTCCGCGGCTTCGTTGGCATTAATATTATCCCACAGGAACCGTATATTTTTCCGGGGCAGAAAGTGTTATTCAGACTATAATAATCTATACTAGCTGCGCCCCGCGGTTTCACCCGCGTGGTGATGGAAAATCGTTATATTTTGGATAATTCACACTATATCTTTATAAATTACAGCCTATGTGTTATTCTGATGTGTAAGCTATATTATTGTAAAGTTTCATCAAAACCCATTCAGTAGTTTTTGCGTGAAAGAGTAACAAACATACATCCATACATCCTTATAAACTTTCGCGTGTATAATATTATAATTAAGATCTGTAAATTTCATCCAGATCCGTTCAGCCGTTCTGGCGTGATTCAGTAATAAACATTTATCCAAATGTTCGCATTTATAATATTAATACAGATATATAATTAGATATTAATACAACGTCACTTTAGTTATGTTATCAAACACGGATCGGCACATGTAACTTACGTACGTACTTAACGACTATTGATTGCCGGTTGTCTTCGTCAACGTAGCCGGGGGGCGTTTGCGGCTGAATAAAGGAAATAATGGAAATTATTGGCAGCGTCGCGACCCGCGAACGGTTATCGATGATGGCAATTTGCCGAATAAATGGCCCGGTAATGATTGGCCCCCTCACGCCGCCGCCGGCTTCGGCAACCACTCAATGTGAGGTCTGTTTGCGTATCTACTCGTCGGCTCCTTCTAATGTTCAACAGTCGATAGTCGAATACCTGTAGAATTTCTTTGTAACGTTACTTCAAACGCGGTTTCAAACCTTAGTAAAGCGCACTCGAGTAGGTTTGCTGAAAAATTAAGTGGTCCACTTTTAATTTATTCAGTTTATCAAGAGATACTGTCTATTTGAAAGAGTTTGTTCGCGCAAATTTCGGATACGTTTTATATGTATACTATCTGAATTTTGATGATTAAAAATTTTTGTCCTACATTGCATGTCCTATATTTCTTGCTAAAATATGTAAATATCCCTAAGATTGTGAAGAAGGATAAAGTAAGTTTCAGATTTATATGTCTACACTAATGTTTAGTCATTTATGATTCATATAAGTATATTTAAGATCTATCCAAAACTGACGCCAAATACATCCAAAGCATCTTCATTCTTGAAAATTAAAACACATTATATATTATACTAGCGGTCCAGGCAGACGTTGGCCTGTTCTGAAAAAAGAAAAATCTAGAACCCGATACCAGAGCCACCTACCGGTTCTAAACCTAAACCGTTCTGAACCCCACTCAAAACAAAAAAAATAAGCAGGCAGAGTTACAAACCTAATTTATTTTGTTTAAAATCTGCGAATGTATTCGATATCTGTATTCATTTAATATAATAGTTATTCTGCTATTCGGGGTGGAGACAAATCCAAGAAATCAACGATAACAAAAGTCGTTAAGTCGTTCTGAGATGTAAATGGTGTAACTAACTCGACTTTGTTTCATATTTTATATAACATATATATATATTTGAAACCTCATTCAACATAATTGGTCTAGACGAAATAAAATCTTTGCTATAATTTAAATCAGTCACGAAAGTAATTCTAAGCAAAAGTTATATTAACGAGCCACAGTCGGTGGTTACAGCATTACTTTTTATTATAGGGGCTTAATAATAATAAACAAGTAATAAATAATTTTGCGCTTTGATCAAAGACTGTAAATTGATTAGGCGGGCTTAACTAGTATCACTTTGTAGGATGCCACTTACACCGTTGCGTAATCAAACGAACGATAACAAAAATACGGAAATAACAGTACATTATTAACTTTTATAATCTGTGTCGCTGCAAATGATAAAACGTCATTACTTAATTGCAATCATTGAATACAATTATGTAATAAACTACGTACTAATAGTTTGGACTTGGAGATTAACTCGTTATCACGAGCATGCGTCGCATTAGATTGAAAGCACGCGTATACTATAAAAATTGTGTCATATTCAATTACATTTTTATCAAGTTGCGTTAGTGAGTTTCTGCCTAGCATATTCAAGTTGAAACAATGATAAAAAATAATTAAATATTGGTTTATGGGATTTATTGTCTTTTAATATGTTATACGAAAATGACAATTTTGTCGTTAACGTGAGTGATCTTTAATTTTAAGCACTTCACACGAGTACAGCAATTTAAGCACATTTATTTAAATTAAATTAAATTAATTATACGCCCAATGAATGGGTACTGACCTGATGTTCTCTAATACATAATATAAGATTAAAATAAATTGTACCGTGTCATTTACAAATATAGATATTATTATTCGCTAAAATAACATTATTTCGTCTAGTATCTTTTGTAAAATATTTTAACGCTAATTACGCACCGTGTCTCACACCTCAACCGCCCTACGCAGGCCGCCAGCCACCGTTTAATTTACTTCCTTATTTTTCACACGCCAATATTACACGCGATCCGTGTTAAGCGTAAGAAAATTAATCGGCGTATGAAATAGTAGATCGTTACCAACACGTCGTGCCTATTTAAATTATTAAATTATTTTCTTTAAATTAAGTTGATCAGTGTAATAGATGCCAGCTTTTATTTAACTTAATTTGACTGAATGTGTTTTATCTGTCCGTCTGTCTAGCCGGCGCGGCGGCACATGTTAAGAAGCAATTTATTGATTTCGCGTTTATTCTTCTTCATTGATATTATAATACTTTGTTTATTCAAGTGTTATTATAGTTGTTCCATGAAATTTTTTAAATACTATTTTTAAGCCAGTCAGTTTCTAATAAACAGCTTGTATATATTTTATCTTTGTTTGGACTCTATTATAATACCTTACTTATAATAAATAATAAAATTATTTTATGCCAATACACATCTCGACGGTTCGGTAGCAAATGCGCCCTAGTCTCAATTGACGTGGGGGGTCAATTTTTCTGGTCCATTGTGCTTATTGTTGCTGTTGACACTTGCAAGTGAAACTCGCTAAGGTGTAATTAGATATTGTAGAATAAAACTTATAATAATCGTTTTGTTACATTTAAAATAATATTCTAATAATTAAAAGTAGTACTGAGTTTAGTGAAGTTTATTATACAATTATTTTTATAAAATTTCAATAACATTATTTTCTTAAGTGTTGGATGAATTGCCTAATGGTTTATTATATCCAAATGTTGTAATTATTATAATCTTATTAGAAGATTCTAATAAGCTATAATTCGTCTATAGTCATAGGCGAAGTTTTATTATATAAAATTATCAAGCAAAAGCAAAATTCTTTTGAAAAATTGTACCTTTATATATAAAAAAAGAACTTAAGTTGACACTACACTTGTAGACAAGCAAGGTTATCCATAAGTGACAAATTTTATACCTGTAGCCATAGTAGATATCCTGAGCTAATAAGCTGTTGTGTCACTCTCACCAGAGACAGACAGACACCCGGAGTGACACAAGACTTCCTTTTTTACCTTTAGTTTCGATAACCCAATTATGACTTTAGATATAAAATGGTCGTAATCGCATGTGAGAAGGGTGTGTGGCCAGCCTAAAATTACACTATTACTTACTCTGCCTATGATTTAAATTTAAAATACGTTTAAAGCCTTTTCCCACTTCAAAGTGTTAAATTTGCATACAGTTTTACGAGATTTGTTTTGTACAGGTATATAGGACATTTTCATCTTAAAAATGTAAGGAGTGTCCTGTGAGATACAGAATGGCTAGCGAACAAAGCGAAAATTCTAGTCTATACTATATTGTATATGTATATGGTTCGAGTTTGTACAATGCGTTTAAAAATCTGAAAAATCAGGGGGGATTATTTGGACCAGCAGATTACGAAAATACAATTTTTCGAATTTTTGTATGTCTGTCTGTCTGTTAGAGCATCATGTAAAAACTATTGAACGGTTTTAAATGAAACTCGACACAAAGCTGGGTTTTGTATTACTTAAAATTAGGTTGGTTTCGACTCGCTTGTATGTTTTGCTGAGTCGGTCTGTGTAGACTATATGGATTTAGTTTCTTTGTTATTATTATATACATTTATATTATGTGTAAAAAAACCGAATTAAGTTTTTGTGTAAGTAAAATAAAGCTACTGCAATTGCCTAGGGTTTGACGTGCGGCCCGGTAGCTGCAATGTAAACTAGTTATCAAATAAAAATAAATAAATAAACACCCAATTTTCACTGAAAACAGGTCGATAAAAATGCAAATTTTTTTATTAATAAAAAAAGTACAGTGTGTACCTTATCGCGGCGTCTCAGTGTGGAAATTGAATTCCGTTTAATCTGAATCGAATGAAATTAAATTCTCTGAACTGCGTGCTTTATCTAGAAATGGCTGGGATGCCTCGCAACGCGGCACCCCACGTTGCCTCTCGCCTCTCTTATGTGCGTTTATTTATTACTAAGAGTCTAACGTGACTTCCCTCGTGCCAAGTTTATCTATACATATAGAAAATATGTATACTAGCGGGCCCAACAGACATTGTCCTGACCTAAAAGAAATAAAAATTAGAACCCGATTACAGCGCCACCTACTGGGTCCAATTGTAAGTCTAAAGCATACCGGGACCCACTTTAACATTCACAAAAAAAATCATCAAAATCGGTCCAACCGTTTAGGACGAGTTCAGTGACATACACACAAACAGAAGAATTTTATATAATTATAAATAAATATTAGGTGCTACTTGCCCTTGTAGGTACAATCCTTTATAGGTTTCAAATATGTATAGATGGATATAAGATACCAAAACGAGGTCACTGAGTGATTAAAAATATTTATAATAAGTGCACCAGAATTTTGCAATCTCAGATAACGATTAAAAGCAATATTTTTAATTCACTGTGGTTACAAGTTATTTATCATGACCAAAATATGACATAGCGTTATAACAATAATAATATAACAAAAATGTGTATTATATACAGTTAAATATGTACCCAGAAATACTGATAAATAATTATTGTATCTTTTGTAAGCCCCTGAAATACGAGTGGCTCAAAATTGAATATTCCAACTATAGTACGAAAATATATTATGTATATACACATCGCTAATAATTTACTTGTGACATTAAACTCCAAAGTTTCACATCCAATTTGTTATATAATTGGATAATAATTTGATTTAAACGATATTATTTTTGAATGTAATAAGTAGCTTTTGATTTAATTAATAAAATAACACTGGGTTCAACAATACCATTTTTTTCCAGGCTTGCATTAACCAAACTTCATATTCGCGCCAAGTCGCATAATATACTGAAAAGTGCTTTTATTGTTAATTTACCACCATTAGATGATAATAACGTAAAACATTTTCAAATTTATTTAACCTATATATTAAGTATATAGTTGAAAGATTACAAAGATTATTATTGACATAAGATATAATGTAGGCGCCCAAACATCAAAAGGCGCGGAACATTCGAGGAATTTGTTCCCAAATCAATTCTGCGAAGTAGTTACGGGTTATTATGGATGATAAACAAACTTAACAAGAACTAAATCTCTGAAGTATGTTTTTGAGAGACGAGGTTACGTAGATGACTATAATTTTGAATTTTGATTGTTCCAGTCTAGTAGTTAATACTGTCTATTGATTCATAGAATATTTAATTTACTACTAATATAATATTTATAATAAATAAATTTCGTTTGCAGCGACCGCTGTGTATCGTAACTATTGTAACTTTTATTTATATCGATACAAATTTAGTGTTAACAAAATGAAAGAGTGAGAAATGTTTTGTATTTGTGGGATGTAAACAATTTGTCTTGTCATTTGTCGGTTGAAGTATGCGGCTTGTCCGCAATTCCGGAAATATGCCCCCTGTCAACGACCGGGCACCCGATATAGTGCGGACCCCGTTATATTATCCGAGTGATCGACCTGGACTCCTGCCACGATCCCAGCGCCTGTCTAATTATAAACACTTGCTCATAGAATAAACAATTCCACGCTAATCGCACCAAGGAATAAAATTGCCTGCGCTTTATCCGACTAAAGAGTTGTTGCAAGCTATTTTATATCGCATATGATGAGCTAATTGCTCCGATTCAATGACTCCGTAAGGCCTTTGAGGTCAAATACTCGATACATACTTTTGTTACTATTATAAATCTTTGTTTATTTTTGTTTGCGAGACGAGTATCTATGCCGAAATTACGCCAGCAACATCTGTTCGGAATCCGATGGTGTTCGGGCGTAAGCTTTTATTAGAAATAACGTAAATGGAATGCAGATTGGCATTGTACGTACCAAAAGTTCTGTTTCTCTCTACACCGACATGATCATTGCCTAGTTTAAGTGTGTTGACATGAAAAATATGTCCGTATTCCACAGCGGCATATCTGGGACGCGCGTCAGCTGACCAAAACAACATGGTCGGTCCAGTTTTCAAGTTTGCGGAATCGTCTCGTGCTGGAGAATAGGTATAGTTGCGATAACGAGCCAGTCGTGTCCTCGCTGCCGATTATTGCGGGTGCTACAACAATTTATTTACTCTCGATAATTTTTATTTGTGTCACCGATAGTAATATTTCAAGCGTTATGCCAAAATCTTAACCTCAACTGGAGTGCTAGGGATTCAGGTTGTGGCTAACCTTGCGTTTAAAACTGTCGAGGTTAACGTTGACGGAGTGCATCGTGTTGCTGAATAGTTTAACAGTATATAAAACGAGTGAACAGCGGTGCAGTGACCCATCAGCCGTGCGTGAAGACGGGACGATGGTGCGCAAAGGGGAGAGATCCACACGCGCCCTTCTCAGGACTCTGGCTGACACGCTCTGGTGGCAATCTCTCCGAGCCGTCACAATGGTACGTTCGCTAGGCAATGGCCGATCTGCTCGGGTGCCCTGTCGATATTTATGTTTCGAATATATCGTAAGTTAACTCTTGGTATTCGGTTTTAAAAGTTTTAACGGCGATGTAGGTACACTACTAATAATATGTAACTTATTTTGTCTGTCTAGTTAGCCAATGTGGCTGAGAAAGTGGACTTTTTCAGAATTAAATACACACTAAGACAGTTAATACAATAAGGAATATAGTTATTTACATTATTAAATTGAACAACTGCCGTCGTCGCGTACTGTCGTCATGATGTTTATTTACGGCGTTTACCAACTGACGTCAGTGTATTGTGTAAAATGCAAACAATTTTATCTGATAATAATCGATAGGCGCTTCGGTTGCTACCTCGATCGACGTGAGAGCATGGCGAATGTTTTGACATGTGCTCAAGGGGCGGCGGCGCGTACGTGTGACCGTCTCCAGCGGTTCACGTGCCACCATCGCAGTCTATTGCAATCTCTGACCTCAAGGGCGGAGATCACGTTGTTACGCGGCCGCGTTTGACATTGTACCGCTCATTTCATCTCTCTATTTAAAGCCGATTTCACATTCAGTTGCAACTACGAATAAGAAACAATCAGTTCTTTTGATTAACGTTTACACCTATTCAGTGATATACAGATACAGTTCAATGATTTCTTCTTCCATACTATTCAATTCTGTTGTATTTCATTTCTCTCTCTCTCTCCCTTTCACCTTCTCCCAATTATTTCGGTAAGGCAGACAATATGTCTTTTCCTTCCATACTCCTCTATTCTGACATATGTCCTGTCAAACATGTCATTATATCATCCTTCACACAATCCATCCATCTCTCGTATTTCATTTGTCGCCTGCATTTATTCTCATATCGTCTTATACTTTGTCCATATCTCTCTTTATTTATTTACCAAACCGTATTTGTTGTAGAACGTAACAATTAAACAGCCAAATGCATGTAGAACTGTGCAAAGAAAGAATTTGGTGCTTAGGAAGAGGGCTCATCGTTTTTGAAGTTTGACTATGAAACCCAACAACTGGGTCGTCGTAATCGCGCTTGCCATTAAACGTTTGACATATGTTTATTAGTAATACAGTCTTACTATTCATTATTTTACTATACATTGATATAACAGTAAAATCATATTACTTTTATTCAGTTTATGTCAAATTTGAACCAGTACCAGAGCTAATTTATGGATAGTAAGATAAAAGAACCGGCTGTAAATATGTTAACTTGGTTTTCTTAGTTGTATCTACGCGACGGTGTAAATTAGACTACAGTTGTGTGACATATTATTACCGCTTAATACGTAACAGTAGATATGTAAAAGCAAATGTTTGTGTCATAGATATATTTAAACTACTTATATTAATTCACATTGCGTGAAGTTTTTTTAAGAAATCTAAAGGATAACAAAATATTATCATCCGAACTACCTTCTAAATTCATTGTACTACTGAATTATATGTATTAGAAAAAAATCTTTATGAGAATATCTTCGGTATTCTTTACCTGTTCTTGAAAAAAAAAACAATCACCATTATTACGCAAATAGATAGGGAAACGTTTCACATTTCCTTATCAAGATAACTATCGTTTCTGAAGAAACGGTATTCAACAAGTTGCACGCTAATTTTCTATTGACAATCCATTATAATTCAACACGGTAAATTAGGTCATTTAAATAATATGTTCGATAAGATGCTTATACAATAAATTATTTTCAAATTTTATGCGAATTGTCGCTTTATTTTTATACGCCAATGTACATATTATCGCGCATAATATGTATACAAGTGTAACACAGACATTAGGACCTTGGTTTTAGGTTGACCTAGTTTAAAGTCCGATGCTTCTTATCTACTCTACAGTCTAATCTCTCAAGTCATATGCATTTAAAAATGTCCATAACATTTCAAGAACTTTTTCTCTTCCAAGAAAACTTACTAATATGTACATGACGTGATCTCATCTCTTGGCAAGTTAGATAAGTTTCTAGAGAATACCATGTTTTTGTTAGTACACTGCTTTTACTTTGTCTAACAATAGGTTAGGTCCTGATAGAGGATCACGCTCGATAAGCTTTAGTTTATGTAAAACGAAAACACTGGGGTTTGTGTTACCAAGATAGCTGTGATGTAGTAGTAGTCGTATTTTATCAAGGAGAATCTTGTGTTCTTCTATAAATGTAGGTAGAACTGACATTCGGGGATTTTACATATATATGACAATAAGATCTGCTCTATAAAATAATTAAATAGGAAAACAGTATTTTTCGAACATGATCATCTCTAGATAATCTAGATAATAAAGAGATAATCTTATACTAATATATAAAACCGAAGAGTTTGTTTGCTTGAACGCGCTAATTTCAGGAACCACTGGTCTGATTTGAAAAATTCTTTCAGTGTTAGATAGCCCATGAAGAATGTTTCAAAATCGGGGGGGATTTTTTTAATTACTTTTTTTTAACTTGCCACGCGGACGCAGTCGCGGACAGAAGCTAGTGTTCGAATAAAACCCTTGGGTTGTGTAGCCACGTTGGTAAAAACCAATCCCTATTAATATTATAAATGCGAAAGTAACTCTGTCTGACTGTCTGTCTGTCCGTCGCGTCGGTCCGTTTGTCTGTTCCGTTTTCACGGAAAAACTACTGGACCGATTTGGTTGAAACTCAGTATATATATATTTTTGATGCCGAGGATGAACATAGGATACTTTTTATCCCGAAAATGGGATGTTTGCGGGATAAAAATATATTTGTCTCTCTGTTTGTTATGCTTTTACGGAAAGACTATTGGACCGATTTGGCTGAGATTCAATATATTTGTAATTTTAATACCGAGGGTGGACAAGGGATTTTTTCATCCCGGATAATGGGATAGATTTATGTAAAGGTTATCCCAGAAAGTGGGATAGGTTTTGGTCTTTTTTTGTGCTTTGCCATTTTCGTCATTTTGGTTATTTTGGTCATTTTTGTAATTTTGTTCTTTTTGCTCTTTTTGTCCTTTTTGTCATTTTTGTAGTCTTCATAGACGTGGGATGGATAAATAAAACTAGGTCGGTTTGAAATAGAAGATGAATGTTTGGGTGAGACCAATCATTTCTAAAGTTTATACATATAAAAATTCATCGTCTATAAAAAATGCGATAGCAACTCGATATGTCTTTCTGTTAAATTTTCACGGAAAACTACTGGGAATACTGGATCAGTTTTATTGTAATATTGTTTAAATGTAGTTTTAATGCCAAAATTGGACATATGTACTCATGCCGAAGATCGGATAGTTTGCGATATAAAATTAAGTGAATTTTCCGGTGCAAATAGCACTAACATAAAAATTTTGTACAATGTAACCTGTATTAACGCCTACTTTTTAAACAAGAAGCATGGACTAGAGGTTGACCCACGGCGCCTGCGCCGCGGGTTAAACTAGTACTTTTTCTAAAATCTATCTGGTCTATGTACCAGTGTCGTAGACTTCAAACAACTCGATTCTCCATAGCCTACCTTTAAGAAACTAGCGACTAAAAGGTCGAAAGAGCCATGCGGTCATTGGCGGTTTCGGTTTCTGTTTAAGTGTATTATTACTAGTGTCTCTATTAATTAACTAGCGACCAAAAGGTCGAAAGTGCCATGAATTTATTGGCGCTTACATTTTTTATTCGTGCATATTTATTATTAATTATTACTGTATTACTCTCTCGCTATACTGTCTTTCCACACGTATTTGATGGAATAGCAAATCATAACGCGATCGGAGATTGGCTAGTTCCAAAATATGCGGTAAAATTACAAAATTAAAAATACAAATTGTAATAAGAAAATCATCGCGAGTTAGACGTTCTTTCAACAGCGGTGTAGTCGGCGCTTGCATTATACGGTATCTTTTTCAACCGGTTTACACTAGCCGAATTTCCACCCCGCGCCACTGACATGTGCTTATATTGTAGTTATCTTTCGCAATAAGTACTGAGTCTATATGGATAAAATTTTACGGGAAAGTAGGTACTTATCTTCTGTATACCGCTATGTCAGTAGGATATACTCATGCTCGAAGTCCTAAATAAAGTCGCTTCTTCTAAGTTTTAAAGTATAAAGTGGAAGATTCAGGAAGAATTTAAGGTATTTGAATTAAAAAAATCTTTTATGCTACATAAATAATTGTAGTTGTGGTCCATATAGTGTATATAGCACAAAGGTCGTGGTCATTATTGTGCTATAGATTTAAAAAATAAAGCTTACAAGTCCGTAATTTTTATAATTCCAAATAGATACTTAGTAATAAAACAAGTAAATATAATTATTAGAGATAATATTACATCAGTGGTAAAGCTTAAAACGTACTTTAAAAATTTCGCTTTGATCAAGACCCGTTGATTAGCGTTTGTGATATTGAGCATTTTCTATTAAATTCTTTTTAGGGTTTCGTAAACTATTTTTTTTTATTACACGAGTTGAGCAGACAGAAAAAAGCGGTTACCGTCACCTATGGACACTTGCAACACCAAATGGGCCAAAAATGCGCTGCTGCTCTCGAAACGGTGACTGCAACCTGGCCACTAATGCCGGAACACAACTCAAGGCTGTTATGGCGGCATACTCTAGACGAAGGGTGGTAGCCATCCAGACGGGGAAATAAATACCTTACCACCCGGGTGTGGGTGTGTTTTGTCGCCTCTTAATACTTTTTAAAACCCTTCTCTTTGTGGACTGACATGTACTTGGCCTATTTATTCTAACTGAATAATTAATTTTGTTACAGAGCGAGAGATCTGCCAAAACTACCTTGGCCAAATGTATTATATAAAATGTTCATACTTTTCGAATCGGGTTACTTCTTACCCTATAATAGAACGTTTAAGGGCTGATATTATTATTAATTTATACAACTACCATAAGACAGCCTTTCTCCCCTTGTAAAGTAAACAATGGTTTATTTGTGTAAACTATATAACAGACGTAAAGATCATCACCATTAGTTGCCATCGATAGGTACTGGCGACGGGGCTCAGCTGTTGTGACGCCGCCGTCTGGTCGCTATTAATAAAACTGTTAGCACCGCCGCATGCCGACAACAGTATTTAACTGAAGATGTCTATAACACGATACATAAACAACGGCTGTGTATTTCATCGATTACAAGTTGGTAAAGGGCATGGTTTCACATGCTTAACTTTGGGGGGAGCCTTTGGAACAACAAAACGAAAGACTATATATACAGACTTTTAACATCAACTTAGAACCAAGGTCAATCAATAGCAAACCATCGCCGTACTTTACCCAAACTAGTATCCAAAGTCACTTTTTTCAGGAACGACATACTGTTGTACTGTAAAGTTATTATTAAGCGTGTTTAAGCTGTGTATTTAGCAGAGAAATGTGAGATATTGTTAACACGTGAAAAAGCTATGTAAATGTACCCGGTTTTTCAACATAGAAGTTTGCGAAAATAATGTGTCGAAATATAATCAGCTTTACTATTTTTTATAATAAACGTCTAAAACGTTTAGTTTTTCATTGCGTTCTACGCATTAAAAGTGATTTTCCATAAAATCTTCAAATAATTATTTTAAAGTATTCTAAACAAGTAATTTCTTTATTTGAAATCTCATACTGGTTATTTACCAGTAATTTGCGTCGAGCCTTCTCGCAAAAAATCGCGTAGGCGGTAATGGCGCAGCATGACGAATAATGCGCGTGGTTTATATCTGACACCCACACAGTAACATCATATAAGATTGTGGGAGTTAATTGTTAAAGTAACCAGAAATACATACTTATCGATTGTCCGTAAACCCCAAATTCAAATATTTACCATTTCATTCCTTCTACCTCGCGGGGTCTACCTCGAATAATTTTGCACCAAAGAATTTGAAATCGTCCGCCGCTTAATAATAGACTTAAGGAATTCAGTACATTCGACTAACGCAAATACTTATCCGATTTATGTTCATAAAGTGTCACGTGACTACTTAATAAACGTGAGAGCAGTAAATCTTAAGTTTTTATTATAAAATTTGTGAAACAAGTGAATTTGCCAAAAATATTTTCTACAAAACATGAAAACATTGAGTGTCCTGTTTGTAATGTAATGTTTGTGTATTGTATGTGAGAGTGTTAGCGGTTTGATTTGTGTCCTTTTGGCTGCCGAGGCGAGCAGTATTGGACAGGTGGCAGGTTATGACGAAGTCCTCCCGGCGTTGGTAGCAACGTTGGCGTGCCGTATCGCTACAGCCGCCATCCGCAGAGATGGTTATGTTCGCTCTCATTCATTAGAGGGGTGCGGGCGGGCTGGGGCGCAAGACGTCGCGCACCGCCCGACGATATCGATTTTGTCCCACTCCTCCCCCTACGTCCCCGCACTCAGCATCCGACCTCGAGTGCTCTCCTCTCGCGACTACCGAACACCTCCAACAGAAAGTACGCCTTAACGACACGTCACCATAGCTCAAAATCGCACTGCCGGCGGCGTCCTCCCGGTGATCCCTAATGGACCCTCGGACTGAAAGTCACTCGGTTGAGATTACAACGGCGCCGGCGACGTCCACGCCGTACGAAAAAATAAGCTTTTTGTTACAATTAAAATGGTAAATCAAACCAATTTCAGTAATTGCGAGGTCAAACTTTGAAGTGGCGGCGCGCGCTGAAGGCGCGGGCTTTTCGAACACGTATGATTTCAATGGGACGCTCTTGTACTCAGTTTATTACGTATGATAGACTAAAAATCCTGATTTACTGACATTATGATAAACCTAAAGTTATCAGATTTATTGAAAGGTTTGTTTTATTTTATAAAAAAATACGACCTGTGTTGATAAAATCTCTGATAAATACGTCTAATAAGATTTTAATCAGTTGTAGGTCGAAGGCATAATTAGTTTAATTAGGTAATATCGTTTTGCGTAATGATTGAACTGGGATTTGCTTTAAGTGAAACTTCTTTAGAATAGTTGTGATTTGAAACGAAAAAGCGGTAAATAAATCCATAGGATTAAGCCTGCGAGAGAATGAGATACGAGTTTTAAATTGTGTAGCACAGATTAGAGTCAATAAGACCGATGATTAAACATAAGTCCAATTTGGACCAAAATAAATCTGATAATATTTTTAGACTAAAACAGTGAAAACTTGAAAGTGATAATTAAGACGTTTATCTTGAATTATAATATGTTGACGGATGTTGACTAAAGGAATTAATTATATTTATATTAATAGAAGTTAGAGAGGAATTATCTGTGAGTATATTCTCTGAAGTGTCACTTCTACTGCGTGTGAACTGCACACACAATTTTTTTAAACAAAAGCTGTACGCGACTATGTTCGTGTAAGAGAAAGGCAATGAAATTAGTGAAGTTATTTCCTAATCTTTAAATTTCACTTGAGATTTAAGGCATAAATCGCACGAATTTTCAATTCTACGTTTGAGTTCTATTTCATATCTGGTTACCGTTTTGGAATATGGCCCTAAGTCGTTCATATCTACATATTTAATATCTCAGCATTCTATACAAACACCATCGTCTAAGGTCTCGTGTAGACGGCATCGCTGACGCATTGCCATCACGCCGCAAGTCTCCGTATATGAGAACGTTACGAACTCGCCGTACCGCCCGTGCCGCATCCAATTTTATTACTTTTAATAAGTTAATATAGTCAATTACTTACCATTACTCGCTTAGTATAGTTTTGATTAATCGAAATTAGCAATTTTGATTATGAAGCGTTTAGAGATTCGATGGAATAAAAGGATATATTGTGGTAGATAATTTTGATTTTTTTGTATTTAATGGTATAATCCCCTGTGTATTATTATTTTAATTTTGTCAATTTCTATGATATTAAAAAAAACACCAAAGCTAGCTTTTTTCTTTGCTAATGTATCCATATTTGTCTTGAGATACGAACGATATTCGTGATCAGCAATGTAACAGCAAAATCTAACAATAATGCAAAGGTGTTAGCGCGGAATTGGCGCCATGGCGTCGCGATCGCGTGTAGAAACATCCACGCGACGCTGCTGCGATGCGGCGGCCGGCAGTGTGCCGTCTACACGCGCCCTAAAACCCTTATTCTATAACAATACTCACGTGCTTAAGGACCGCGAAAATTAGGAATAATAGGTATGTGTAATTGAAATTTCGCGTGGTCCTGTTTAAGATTTTCAGCGTAAACTTGCGCGTGAGTCTTAAGTTTTAGAACACGGGCCCAAGTTGTGTTAAATACAAAAAACGAAGAGAAAATTCTTCGTTTGTTATTAAATTAGTACTTTTGAAAAATAATAAAACTTCTGTTATTTCAATATCTTGGCGTTGCGAATATTCAAAGTACGATTCCATTGTGTCAAAAATTCGTATTCTACTAAATAGAAAATATCTTCTCGATATCGTCACGGCAGAATAATCGTAGAAAAAATTGTAAAAATGGTAACGCCAAGCAGAAATGGCGTCAGCCGAAATGAGTATTGAAAAGCTACCAAAATTTTAAACGTTTATATCGCAAGTTTTCACTTATAAATACTTATATAGATAGAGGTTATTGGAATTAGCATAATACCAAAATCAGGCAAACCTACGATTGAAGCGATAGTGTCCGGCGATATTCACGAAATAGTAATAGCAGAATTGGGCCCCCGGTAATTTAAAGATGAGTACCTTGTTTACCCGTGAAATGACAGGCCTTGCTGAGTGACGGATGTCCACTGTTTTTGTCTTTGGTTATGGTCCACTGAAAAGTATTGAATTAAAACGTTATGAGGTATTGTAATGTCCCAAAAACTACTCAAAGTATTTTAAACTCTCACGGGCCAGCAAAACTACGCTCGCGTGATCTGTAAGTGAATCCCACGAAAATACGTGATTTATTGGGATACCCAGTATTCTAAGGGTTGACGCGGGATATACAAAGGCAATGAAAGTATTTTTAACCTTTACCACCTTTAATTTATTTGAACTTTAAACCCCATAGCTTAAAAGTCAGCGTAAGGGTTGACTGAAATATCCTGACGGCTGGGTGGCTACTAAAGGAAAGCGGAATTATAAAGAAGATGAGGGGCGCACACCCTTTTAACGGCTTTGAAAGTGAATATCATATCACCTATTGACATAAATAACACTTCCACTAGGAAACATTGATAATTTTTGAAGACCCCATCTAACGAGAGCGCGTGCGGCGATGCACATACACTGTTTTTTATTCAACCCTCAATTATAAATACACACATTGTTATTCCCTAGAACAGTGGCCGGCAAGCTCGTTTTCCAAAAGACCCAGATATAAAAAATACAAAATTGAAGTTATTAAATGAGCAGTTATTTTAAACTTAAGCTTCGTTTTAAATAAATTTCTGCGGGCAGCAATTCGACGGAGAGAATAATGATACATATGCTTACGAGCGACTATCCGTGTTATTGTTGCTTTCTAAAAATCTGCCTCTTGCCCGAAGGCTTGTGTTTCAACAATGTTTACTTGTCTCTAACAAGGCAAGTTAATAAGTAACATGAAAGTGCCGCAACCATAGAATCAGAGCCGCAGTTTGCCAACCCTTGCCCTCGAAGATCATTTTGATACAATAAACAAAAGATTTTTGCAATCAATTACGTTATGTCAGATATTTAAATGGTCGACAAAAACCGACGTAAGGAACATCTAAATATAGATATTAAATTAGAAAATGTTTTAATTAACCATCTAAACAGGTTTTAACAGGAATTAAAAAAAAAACATGTTAAGAAGGAACAAAGTGTAACAAAGAAAACGTAGATGCCTCATAGCCAAACTTAGTATGTTATTTTTGCCATTTGGCTACGAAATTCTAACAAAAGGCAAAAGTATCAACAACCCTACAAAAAAACATTAATAGGTTTTACTTTTTTCATTGAGACGAGATGTTGATTTTCTATTATTTAACTATTATTCAATCAAGAAATCTTTGTACATCGAAGTGTAACAAGATATTATTTCGTAGTAGTAAATATGTTTTTATTTCTTTGTGACGAATATAACAAGAATCTATATTTAACTTCCAGGAAATTTGTATACGGTAAAATGAAAATAATGATATTGATTTCAATGGTAATATTGGATTAGAAATACCCATCAAAAACATGTCGGGCTACCTACAGTGAAGACTTCTGTGGTTTTACTGAAAACATTTCATGTAAAGAAAGAAAAAATAATAAATGCACATAAAAATATAATAAAAAACGTTAAACTAACAGTAATTACACGTAAATCATAAATAAACACAAATATTTTATAAAACATACTAGCGGTCCCGGCAGACTGTTCTGCTCCGAAAAAATACAAATCCAGAACCCGATTCCAGCACCACCTACCGAGTCTAATTGTAAATCTAAACCATTCAGAGACCCACTCAAACACAAATAAAAATTTCATTAAACTCCTGGAGCTTGATTCCAGCGCCGGCTCCAGGGGCTTAGAAGGAGTTCAGTTACAATGAAATAATTACTAGACTATTTAGAAACAAATGTATATAGCACTCACGGGGATGACGTTGTTAACTCAGCATTTATACTATATCAAGAACTAGCACAGTGCTGATTTTCAGTTACAGCGTCCTTGCCTGTGTCAACTATTACCCGAAATTCAACTATATGTTGTATCCTTCATGCTATGTATGTTGTATTTATGTTACTTCACATACTATTATCGTATAGTGGTTCACATAAAATATGTTTCTTTCCAAATTTCATTATATATATCTATAATATTATAAAACTCTAAACATGCCGTGTCTGTACATTAAAGCTATTTAAAAAAGCATCTGGAATAAACTATATAAACGACGGAGAACACGATGCAATTTTTTTAGATTTCTTGTCTGTCTGTTCGGGATTCAAATAAAAACTACTGATTTTGCTGATCGACAGCAAATTTTAGACTTTAATTCTGCGCTACTTTTTATTCTGGGTATCCCGCGGGAATTTTTCTGGGAATGATTTAAAATGCCCAGATTAAATCATTCAACTATGATTTTTTTCACTGATCGATAGCAAATTTTACGTAATGTGTTATATTTTTTATCCCGGGAATCCCGCGGGATTTTTTTTCGGGAACGGTTTGAAGTAGTTCGGGTGCATAAAAATTAGCTTATTCCGATACAGTTTTCAATAAAACTAGAACTGCAGTACTTTGTGTCCCGGGAATTTCAAGTCAAGCGTGGATGAAGTCGCAGGTATATCCTAGTAAATTAATATAATACCAAAAGTCTCAATGTACAGTAGATGTAACATGCAAACACACGAATAGGACTAACATAACATAGGGCCGAGGCATGTATCAGCTACCATTACGTAAAACATAATATTAGTTGGTACTTTGACTTAAGGGAGAGGTGGCATGAAAGGGACATGTATTGAAAGGGACAATTCAAATTGCCGGCAAATTATAAAACGTTACGAAATAACATTATTTTTATTCGGTGGTAGCCCCGATGCATAGCCATTTTTGCTTAACTTAAAGATTCTATTATATCAAAGATGAAGACGGCGAGCGTATGTTCATAATTGCACTATAAACTAAATATTCGCTCTTTCTTAAAAACGTGTGCGTCTCGGGACGCCCGACAGAAGTGATAACTTAAACTAATCTAAGTTGAACTATTTAATATTGAAATTGTTTAACTTGAGAAAAGCTTTGGTTATTACTTAAATTTTATGTATATAGCGCATGGGTTAGAGTGAGTGAGGAGGAGCCTGGCTACCGCTGCTGTATGCGTGAGAGAAAGGGATTGCCGGACAGACTGGCGCCGTAACGCGTTACGTAACGAAGCGGTTTACCCTCCCATAAGAAGTTATCACTTTAAAAAGCTTTTTCGAATAATTTTAGTTGATTATTGATGTGTATACTGTCGTATATTATTGGTTAGACATACACAGATACAAAAGTAATGATCAATCAAAGTTTTACTTAAAATTGTAGATTTTGTGGTTATGTTTGTAATTTTTATATTATATGAAAGGGACACTAAAAACGGTTATAAAAGGGACATCCCTTTCATAACAGTAACTGTTCCTTTCATAGTCTTGTATTCTATGTTGCTTTTATAACCATCTTATATATTTTTTTAGAGTATGTAACAAGAACAGCAGCTTAGAACTAACTGTGTTGCTTAGACATGTTTTTAAATGAACCAGTGTTATATATTTTAAATGAAACTCGACCTAAGTCTATCTACTCTGAATGAACTACCACTTAGACTTTCTACTTTGAGTGAGCCACAAGTTGTAGTGTATTTCAGTAATTCTCATTAAACAAATATTTTTACATTGTTAATTTGAGAAAAGAATAGAACATTTTGATTTTTATTATAATTTGTATAGTTTTTTTTTTGTAATGATTGGCCAGCCTATTTACCACCTAGTAACTTATGATATATTGAAACACAAGTACTCAGTTTTATGAATATTGTTTCTATTTTGTTTGTGTGTAGCTGTAATGTATGCAGCGATATTCCTTGATATGATTGATATACAGCACTGTCCCTTTCATAAATTAACACGTCCCTTTCAACACCGCCAATTTATGAAAGGGACAATATTTACATTTTTTAAGACTGCGTAAATATAGAACTAAGAATGAAGAAATGTTTATTATTGCAATTTATTTCAGTAGTCTATGAATGAAGGTTTCATACTTAGCTAGAAACTCGTTGAAATTTTTCGTATTTAATTACTAGAGCCTCCATAACAAAAACGTCCATTTCATGCCACCTCTCCCCTACGTACATAGGCTTATTATGTAACTAACTATTCGCACTTTATCACAATACAAGAACGAGGCGAGATAATTAAGCCAGGTGTGTTTTTTTGCAAACATTTTACGTTTCTGGCTACAAGGCCTTTCAAACTAGGGTTATCCATATTTCTTTTGCATTTATGTTGTTAAGCCAGCTTCTCGCATCCGCGGTAGTCGTAATTAATATCAGTGATATAGCGGACAAATTGCAAGACTGTCGCCTCCGGTGGTTCGATAAAATGTCTAGGTATGCCACCTCCTGCAGGTCTCGGTAGAACGGGTAGGCCATCGAAATGCTGCTTTGATGCCGTAAGGGATGATGTATGTACTTATGGTCGCACAATTAGGGATGCCAAAACCGCAGTAAGTGGAGAAGAAAAAGTAGGAAAGCGACCCTCGGGCTTTGAGGCAGACACTTCAAACGCATTTTAACGGGTTTTAACGCTAGAATGATGATGATACCTAGCCAGCCAAAGTCTAGGTATTTACTTAATCATAGATATCTAATTGATACCAAATAACAGAGTTCTTGTGGCTGCTAAAAATGTTACATTTTACTAAATTGTTGGGGTTCTCCACAAAAACAATAATAATAATAATAAATCGGCAGACAAACACACACACTGTATATCCCCAAATTAAGTAAGTTACGCTTGTGTTATGGGTAATATACAGCGGACCACTCTGGGGTCGATCCCAGACACCCAGACCATAGTAAATAATGGAGAAAATACGTTTCCGAAATTTACTATACCAGGAATCGAACCCGGAGCCTCTTTGCAGTGAGGTAAGCCGGCAAAGGCTTAGCCCGCTCAACCACAGAGGCCGTCATTACAATTAATATCCTACATTAATTGTTCATTTTTAACCAATATTATTAAATAAAAGATTTAGAAATAAAACTGTATAGCACAACTTCACCCGTTCATTTTTCCTATATAAAACAGAAAGTCAACTGGTTTCATTTATGCGTGATAGCCTTGATATTACTTCTTCGAAGAAGATCCTTTTTCTGTTCTCGGTTATAGTCCAGTAACATTAACAATGTAACTATTATGCTGTGTAATTCCTTTATATTAGATATCTAGACTGTGCCCAGAAAGCATGTGTATACCTGACCGATAAGGTAACTAAGAACTGTTCATAAAAAACATTGCTCAATAACAAACGATTACGTTGTATGACTTGTTATTAGCACATTACTTAGCTCTCCGATCCTTGACCTATGAGATAATGTGGATCGTGTTGCGGTAGGTCATGGAATAATGCACACTTTTTCGTCATTTATATAATTGTCATACATAAACCATGATATAGGTATATATAATACTCATAGTAATTATATTCATATGAATGTAATTACTATTTAACATATATATAAAAATATAAGGTTCCGTTTTTACCATTGAAGTATGGAAACCTAAAAATTAAGTTTTGAGGTCTACATTGATTTATATCGTTGGATGGAAAGTTGTTTGTTTTAAGCGACATTTGGGAAATCTGTCACGAGAAGAGCTTAATGTTTCAAAATACACAAACAATCGTTAATCAACTGTGTATTATATTTGACAAGTTAGTCGTGGTAGCGTAATGGCTAGCGCACGCGTCCCAAACTCAAAGGGCGCGGGTTCGATCTTGGCCGGAACGCATGCACCACTTAGGCGGTTTTCTGATCTAATGTGCTTATTGTTACAATTACCACGCGCTAACAACGGCGAAGTAAAACGTCGTGATACAACCATCAAGATAAACGATGTGTCAAACCTGCCAAGCCGCCTTGCACAAGCGTGACGCGTGTACTGTCCTTTGCCCTTATAATGGCCCGAGCCCAGCAGTGGGACATTTATGGGTTGATATTATTATTATATTTGACAAAGACGAATATTGTATGTATATAGATTTTAATTAAAAACCACATTTTTTTTATAAATTCTTAAGCTTGAGACATTAGGATGAAGATAGAGATAGACACCCTCAATGGTTTAGTGGGCAAAGGTTTTGCCGACCTAGCTCACTAGAACGCAGAGACTCCGCGTTCAATTCCTTGCATAGTAAATTTGGTAAATAAACTTCGATATTTAATTTAGTCTGAGTTTAGGACGGTCCCAGAGTGGTATCTTTGTATATTACCCATAACATAACCATAACTTGCTTAGCTTGGTGTTAAATTTCGGCTGTTGCTGGAGCATCTGCTTCGGGAACAGCAGTCCGCTTGCTAGGTTTCTTTTATTCCTCCTATTCGTACTGTCTTAGGCAATCTTTGAAACGCATATCCTTAACAATGTCCCTCACATCTCCTCACTGGCTTCGGGACTTGATGGCAGTGAATAATTGCCCTCATCCACCGCGATCGGTTTTGATCACGGAGGAAGGCCGAATTTACTGACAGGAGATCTACCGCGAGTTCTCTAGCTATCAACTTTCCTAGTGACCACAATTCTCTCCATACTGCCTGGGTTCTTTCGGGCTATGTGGCCAAAGTACTTCAGAATACGTTGTCAACATACTGCTGATAAACGCTGGTAATCTCCAATCTCGAGCTCTTCCCTATGAAGGCATTCGTTCGGTGAGCTGTCCACGGGATTCTGAGCATCCGAACCAACATCGTTCATCGAGAATCAATATTCTTTACTACGAATTAAATATTTTAGTTATATAATCTTTTAGCTACAGTAAGCAAGTAGCTAACCATTAATTTGAATAAGTAACCTTTTACTGATAAAGTTGCCTCTGAGCTTTCCAAATTCATAGTTACTATCCATATACATAATTATATTATATGCATGACTTAAATTCTAAATGACAAAGGTGTCAAATTTATTATCTTATCTGCAATGACACAGTGAGCTTTGTTAGGGAGGGTTAGTTATTAGTTTGACGTTTTATATATTCTGAGACTAATTAATATTGCAAGGTGCCGCCATTGATACAATTTAATGTCGGTGATATTTACGTTGTCAATAAAAATAACTGACATTAAAATTGAATCGCCTTTAAAAAAAAGCCTTAATTGTTTTAATATAAAAAAAAAACTACAAAGTGTAGAATGGAAAGACTAGTTGCTATTATTAGGAACATTAAACGGGTTTTCAACATTTTTTTTTAAACCTGGTTGCCGTGGTAGAGCCATGCTGGAAGCACTATCTTGATTTTTTAAAGCCGGTTCGAGCGGTGTCATACCACGTTCATACAGAATATCGGCGTGAAACGGTTATCCTTGAGCTAATCGTATTTCGTGCGATAAGTGAGTTTCGAGGGCCCACTTCCCCCTCTCCCTATCCAACCTTTCCTATTCTATCCCTCAGTTCCAATCCCATATCCCATCCTTACTACCCCATTCCTCCTGTTTGATCCCTCTATCTACCCTAAAGGTTAGCAACGCGATGGCTTACCCATAGGTGTTGCAAACGCCTATAAGCGACGTTAACCACTTTCCTTGAGTTGGGCCGTCTGCATGCTTGCCAGCTTCACAATAAAAAAACCCGTTTTAATTTTTACTTAAAGTAATCACCTCCGTTTGTATAATCTCAAAATTTAAGTGACATATTTCGTATTGGCGTCCGAACAGCATGATATCGTTTCAATTAAACACCACGTTATGTTATTTATTAACACGATAATCTCGTTTTTAATTTGTTTATCATTAAATACGTAAACATGTTCTATCCGTATCATTTATTGGTGTATACTAACATTAAGTTTCGTTATGGCCATCAAAGGCGTCTGTCCGGACCTACCTCAATGAGGGGAAGGCTTGGGGTTGGTTATGGTGTTGCATTTGATGATCCGCAGACTGCGAGGGTGGTTTTGCATAAGTATATCGTACTTTATAGTTTACAGGCCTGAATGTGTCTGTCTGTCTCACCATTACCATCTATGAATGCTGTGGTGTAATTATTATGTTTCGTGTGCCGATGTGTTTGCATAATGTTTCTGTTCAGAAGATCATTATGCTCCACTTGAGTTGTGTTTATTTTTTACCACTTCTTTTAGCGTATTCAAAAGTTTTACTACGTTACAAACTACCACGAACGGTGTTTGTTTTGCACCACGTTGTATTCAATCATCGATTCAACGGTCAAATTTAGTTTGCTATAAATTTTAAATCAGTTATCTAGACCTGGTTGAAAATAAACGCGAGATCGATATGGCCCCGCCAGCCGAAACTCTTGCGACCGCAATTCGCGTTTCTAGGAATACATATGTCACAATAGCCTAGCAAAGCTGACTCAGGGAAAAATTACGTTAAGTACCTGTTGGAATTTAAGCGCGATGCCGGACCGGGTAGAGCAGATGATTAAAAAGGCGTGCGTGCCCACTCGAAGCGGTGCACGACGCGGCCGCGGCGTTGGCGTTTTTGCATGTGAGCGTGCGGTTTGCTATGTCGGCGATGTGCGGTGTGCGGTGGTACTAATGAAACGGGCCCGGCGGCGTGTGCGTCGCGGCGGCCTACGTACGCGGGCCTTGCATTGGGTCGGGTCAGTGAACCCGCCCGCCCACTATCGGGGTAAATATGCCGAATGCACACAGATGCGCGCGCCAACCCCCCGTCTCAACCCGCAAGGACCCCTCGCCGCCCCGTCACCGGCGCTGCACTCCGCGATGCACGCATACACCCCAACAACCCCCCTCTTAAAACTCCTAATTGATTGCACAAATTTTCTCGCAATAACTGTCTTTTTATGGTGCTAATGATGTAAACTTGCGCAATTCCACCGCTTTAATTGATATTTCGCGGCGTGATAACTTGTAAACCGGAGCACCTAATGCCCGTCGTACCTACGTTCATTTGCATATCATTGCAGGGTGTTCTTGGCTAGACTATGAAAAATTAATTAGCACGTGGTAGAATTGGCCTTTTGGGGATTTTAAGGCTGCTACCTCGCTTGCTTGTGCTTTCAACGTCATTCACTTTTCTGTTATTACGATCTAAATTAAAGCAATGTTACGTTTTTAGAATCGCATGTGAATGAAATACACACAGAGAAAGGTTTCGAAAGTATGAGCCGCATTAATTGCAAAAAATTCCTCAATGCCGTTTACTTTTACCGCAGCCTTCAACCATTTCCGGATTCCGTGCATATGGTCAGTGATTGTGCGACTTTTACTCGTCTGCATAACTTAACTTGTTGCCAAGATAAACATATCGATAATGCATATACATACGTACCCACAATAGCATACGGTAAAAGTGGCCAAGTGGCCATCGTTACACAACAAGGCCGTTGAGATATGAACCAGACGGTTAGGCAAAATATTCAGAGACAGCTATACGTATTTGTAATATTGTCTTTGCGAGTCTCAGACGAACAAAATAAATAGACCGAGCCCCAAGCTCTCAGAGGGAAGCCGGCTAAAAGAAGCTGATCGCGTCGCGTTGCGTTATGAGAACAAAGTGAAATAATTGAATTAGTACGGAGAAAGGTGGAATAATTTCCCGTGGGTAAATTATTATTAATTACACAAGCGCAAAACACGTATATACTACACAAGTTTACGCACACAAGTTTTAAAAGAATGCTTCGCTTCATTCGACGTCTTGTTCACGTAGACTCCATCTATACTTTTATTTGTTCGTCTGTATAGCGAATAAACAACAACTATACATAAATTGATATTATAGCAGACAACATAATAACGCCTGCAGTTGCAATCGCGTTTAATACTAGGATGATGATCGAATAGTTGCATCACCGAATGCATTCCGATGATATCAACGGTGACGGCACTACGCAACATCTATACATAAGTGAGGCTTAAATAATTTTTGATGCAGAGATAGATAAAGAACCTGCTTAATAAATATTAAAACTATTTCTAAATACTGGTACGCGTTTGCGGCATAGGAATTTAACATGCTGTTGGAATTATCACAAATTTTATTAGAAGTATACATGTACTACTCTGTCAAAAAAGTACCGGGAAAAGGTCAATAATACACAAAATGCTAGTTATTTATTCAAATTTATTTTATCACCTCCAAAGTATGCTCCTTCAGAAACGATACACTTACGCCAACGAATAATCCAATCATCGAAACATTTTTTAAACGCTTTTTCCGAAATTGAGTTTAGTTCTCGTCGCGAATTCTCCTTTATGTCTTCTACCGAATGAAAACGGGTGCCACGAAGTGGTAATTTGAGTTTAGGAAAAAGAATAAAGTCGGCTGGAGCCATATCTGGTGAATAAGGTGGTTTTGCTCGATGTTATTTGTTGAGTTTTTGGTCAAAAATTCGTTCACAGTGATGGCCTTGTGCGAAGGCGCACTATCGTGGTGCAAAATCTAAGAATTTTCTTTCCAAAAATCTGGCCCTTTTCGTCGAATTTGCTGTCTTAAACGGCGCGTAGCGCTCAAATAATATACTTTATTTACTGTTTGACCTTCTGGTAAGAATTCCGAGTGCACAACACCGCCATAGTCAAAGAAAACGGTCAACATGACTTTGACTTCTGACCGAGTTTGGCGTTGATTTTTCGGTTTCGGTTTAGTTGGAAGGCGACACTCCGAAGCTTGTTGACTAGTTTGCATGTCAAACTCGTAAACCCACGTCTCGTCACCAGTAACAATGCGTTAAATGAATGTTCGGTTGGAATTGACTCGTTCTAGCATGTCCTCAGCGACTCTCATGCGATTGAGTTTTTGGAGAAAATTTAGGTCTGTTGGGACTAGCCGAGCGGCAACATGTTTCATACCCAAGTGATTATTTAAAATGATATGGATCGACTCGTGAAACACAAAGTTCAGCGGCTAATTCTCTCAAACTTGAATGAGGATTTTCAGTCAATATTTTCTTCACTTTTGCGATGTTAACTTCAGTTGAAGACGTTGATGGCCTACCAGGGCGAGGTAAATCTTCCAGCATATCTCAACCGCTTTTGAACGCTTTGTAACTCCATACTCATAAGCACGTTTTTTTGATAAAGTCGGTTTACGGTTATTCGATGTTTTTGTCTATTATGAAATTCGCAATACACACTAGATATGATCTAACTAAAAACAATATTTAATCTAAATGACCGATACAACTCAAAGTCCGCGCCAAAATGAAAAACAGTTGTGCCAATGTAATAAAAAAAAAAATGAATTTCGAACCATAAACAAATCATCCATTATGGATACTTTTTTGACAGAATGTAATTCACACTTTTTACAATCTAAACAACTAAAGGTAATTCAAAAATTTAAAGCAGAAGATCGTAATAACAAAACACGTTAAGTCTGTCGATGAGAAATTCCCGTTCCGAATGTACACTTAGTAACGTCTCGATCGCAGTTGAAACTTAACTAACTCTGTGTCAACGGGATGGCATTATATATTTACAAAATAGAAATAAATCCCCAATAAATATACATTCATTGGAATTCTAAAACTTGTAAGCTTAATTTGAACAATTTATGATGATGAACATGAACACTTCAGTTGTAGCAATACTTGTTCAACAGTAGGTATCATATACATAGGCTGGCCGTAACACAAAGGGATTAGCGATTGACAAAAGACTTACTTTTCAATACTTAGAAAATTAACGCGAACCAACGACGGTGAATAAATAAGGCAATTATAAAAGTATTACAGATCATTTAAATAGCAAAGGTAATAAAAAATTTGGTTTTTTAAGGATTATAGGAATTTCGTCTGCTCGGAACACTTCAGTTGTAGCAATACTTATTTAACAGTAGGTGTCGAAGTGTCGAAATCGGTTATTATCGTCATTAGCATCGCTTTAGATTTACGACTCTTAACGATCTCGATATAAAATGTCCCTCTTTTTCAACAAGTGAAAGGTTGAGGGAGTTGTAAAAAAATCAATAAGAGAGTTAAAACAAGAAATTGAACGCAGTACTTAGAAAACATAAAATTTAACACAAGTTGCATCGACTAAATGGCTTCATATTTCAGTTAATGCTGGATATTTAATATTGATACAAAATTAGTGCTTTTAAAAACTTAATAACAGCTCATAAACGTCCCACTGCTGGGTTTGGGTCTCCCACTATAGGGGAACGGACGGTATACCCGTCCGGCTTGTCCAAAGCGGCTTGGATATTTTGCACATCGGTGAATCTCAATGTGCAGGTTTCATCACGATGTTTTCCTTTACTGTTGTTAGCACGTAGTAATTGTAACAATATGTACATTATGTGGGAAAACTGCCTAAGTGTGGCATGCGTTCCGGCCAGGATTCGAATTACGCTACCATGACTTCTATTTTGAACTAGAGTTTGCCCCGTGGCTACGTCTCGTGTCTAACCCTAGGCAGTAGCTTTATTTTACTTTACATAAAAACTTAATTCGGTTTTTTACATTTTGCATGGTTATTTAGTTTAATACATTGTCCATTTTTAGACATTACTCCCACTGATTTATATGTGTGATTATATTTCAATAATATGATTTAATTAACAGAGATGAGAGCATGCCCTGACTAAGACGAGGTACCTTTGTGTTGCATATGTTTATAGGCCAGGCAGTTTGTAACTATTTTTATGGCCGGTTCTTATATCTTACTATTTATTCACTTGCCTTACCATCGATTTTATTTTGACCTTACTTTTATGGTGTTTATATCAATTTTTTACCGATAAGAACGGTACGTAAATTAGGAACCGGCCCTAAGTCATGTTCACGTGGTAGACCCATGCTGAAATGAATCTTGATTACAGCTCTTAGAGCCGGTTCTATCCTATTTCTCCTGTCTGATCCCTTTATACCATACATACCCTGTTCCATGCTAAAGGCTAGCAAAGCGCTGGCTTCGCCCCTGGTGTTACAAACATCTATATGCGATGGAAACCATTTTCCATTAGGTGAGTCGTCTGTCTATTTGTCAGCTTCGCAATACCATAATTTTATTTTAAAAAATATTACTTGAGTTCAGCAGATAGGTAGATGACCCACGTGATTCAAAACCTGTACCATCGCCTATGAACATTTGTAACACCAAAGGTACTACTAATGTGCTGCCGCTCTCTAAAGGGGGACTGAAACCTGGCCATTAATGCCGGAACACAGTTCAAGGTTGTTATAGCAGCATGACATGACATGAGCAACACTGATGCATAGGTGATAGCCATCCAGACGGGCAAATACCCTACCACCTGGCCTTGGGTTGTTTTGTCGTCTTTTACGACAGGCCGCCCGGCCGCAGGAAATTGTATTCTTTCTCTGTTCAGCAATAAAAATAGGCCGATAATCCATTTATAATCCAAAACTGTATAACACCATAACTTGCCCGTAATGCTCCCATACACACACACACACACACACACACACACACATGCAAATAAAAATCGCATAGAAATGCCGTACAGTCATAAATGTACGCATATTGGGCTTAATCGCCCTACTATTGTCCAAACGCCGAGTTAGCTCCATGACACGTGTGCACTGCTTTACAATTGCCAATAAATTTCAGTCCACGGATATAAGAAAGCTTTATTTTTGTTGTTGGCGTGTTTTGTCTGTCTGTTTAAGAATCGCGTGACGATACTACCGCATTTAAATTGTCCTTTATGGGGTACCCGGTTTCTTATTTTTTTTAATATTCTTCTAATTTTTACATTTACGAAATTTTACCACACAATTGTGTTCTTTTTGAATTTAATACATACGCAACCAATGGTTTCTGAGATGAATGTGTCTGTGACGGACGGACGGATATTTAAATTATGAATGGTCCGTTTTGGCATTGGCTTGTGGATTCCTAAAAACATGAATCTTCTCCGTTGTCAAGAAGCCTAATATACAGAAAAACAATTACATGAACTTATTATGTGATTTCGTAGCAGTTACTTTTTATTGTTATGAAGCTTCTTTTTCGCTCTCCACATAGACAATACGTATTACCGTATTATTATGTCTTAAAAGATTAATTGGTTCAGAAGTTCAAGTTCAATTTGTAAGTTTTAAAACTCGGTGAACAAAGTTGTGTTAGTATGTATAACTTGTTAAACATTCCCAGGGGAAATTATTCTTTAATGTATGTATGTATATATTGTTAGTGATATTTCAATTTACGAGGAAAGACATGAGCCCATAAATTTCTTACGAATGGGTTCGGGTCGCATCATTTTAAGAGTGGTATTACAAGTTGCTAGACAGATAATGCTCTTATTAATATAAAAAAAAAACAAAAACCATACCTTTATTCATATAATCGTCATGGGAGAAACTAATAATGCAGTAATTGGTAATTTTGATCTTGTTTTAAAATCATGAGCTACAAAGTAATGTCCTTTAAGAAGATTAATCAAGTCACTCGATTGATGAAAAAGGTATATTCGGTTTACGACACTTGAGTTTAATAACAATAATACGTGATAATTGAATTCGGGATGCATTTAACAAATTTATTAACAGTATGATATCTCATTTTTTTATAACTTAGGGCAACAGCATATGAGCAGATTTGAATCTGCCTATGCTTGCGATGGGAATTTCTTCAAGTTATTAAGGGGCGTGTAAAGTTTAGTTGCTCTTTGGCGCTGTCGTCATTCCCGTCTCTGGCTTCGTTCATTAGATAGTTACCCGTCGACCGAATGTTGGGATCACGCCTCGCTATCAGGTGCGCAGCAAACAAAACGTTGAATAGAGGCCGGGTTAAACATGCACGACGGGTGTACGGGTATAATTAAAGTTTAGGAGACGCTCACGTCGCCCGTTAACCTCGTTATCGGGCGCTGGAAGTGGGTGAGACGAGGCGGGGAGGGTGCCAGCCTCGGGTGAGCGAGGGGGGGGGGGGAACGGGGAAAATCAATGACAGCCGCCGCGCGCCGTCTCTCCCCGGCCCGACGCGCTCATCTCGCGACCACGTGCCGCGGTCACTGGCCGAGAACACCATGACACACCACGGATCCACCAATCACCACTGTTGTCATCATCATCATCCCGCGACACCGCCATTACCCAAAATTAAACTGCCATTAGACAAAACACAAAAATAATACCCATTCGTTATTCTTTAATCGATGTCACGTAGTAGCTCATGTAATATTTTCTAATCTAATGACTCAACATCCGTCAACAAACCGTAATGTAAGATCGGGGGGTAAAGTGGTTGCACGAAACCTCCGGTCGGCAACGCGCTTGTCTACTGTAAAATATTTTATATATGTATAGCGTTATATGTAGGTCGCCGTCAGAAATTTGGGTTATCGGTGTCCGCGTCGATATGCGACACTTCCTCACCGCCACGATGCGAAAGCTATGCACTCCAATATTATTGCTATGTCACGTCTGCTCGGTTACGTAATATGTATATTCTGAATGCCGAATATTGTAGGTCATCACGCACCACGAACGTATCGATCACCGGCTTTCGGTGGCACACTGGACCACGTACATTTTCGAAGAAACAATGCGTATTTCGTACACTTAATAAATATTAAAAGGTTCGGTTTGATACAGGACATTCACCCAGACTTCCTTAAGGTACTGCGTACGTACCTACAGCCGCAAAACAATGAGTCATAAAGCTGGACGAGTCCGGCGTTGGCTACAACATGAAAAGTACGTAGCAATGAACTTCCTAGTCCCAAATCCATGCGTCGCGTCGGTTGGTACATGGGTCGTCAGGCGGCATTTGGTACGGATGTTTTATATAAGCACATATCGCGACCCGTCGTCGATCAATGTCAACCGCATATTTAGGTCAACGTCCGCCATCCGAATTCCCGCGCTCGTCGTCTGCTCTTCATTTCCTATAAAGCATAGGATCACTTTATTTCACCTAGTTTTGGACCCTTCGATTTGCGGGACCTGCAACGGGTCTAAAGTTTCGTATGTACCTACATATATCGATTTAAGCACCAGAACAACTCTGTGCAAGAGATGTAGAAGATAAAGAAAAATCGTATGAAATGTTTTATGTTTAATTTTATTTGTTTTTAATTTAATTAAAGGCTGCTAGGCTCCACGTATATACCTACTTTCCACCAGATCGGCCCTCAACCTGTTTGTTTTTACTCCAAAAAGCTAACGATTTTGGTAATGCTGATATTAGACAAATCAACCAAATTGAATCAATTTGATTGAAAGACACAGAAGACTGTATTCAATGACATTTCAAATTTATGTTTATATAGATAGATCACTTTGATTGATCCATATAAAAAGACAGAAATGAACCCTTTAATACCGACTTTAGAAATATTATATAAGAGCTTTTTTATATTTATAATATGTGAACCTGCTTGAAACAGTAAAAAGAATAATGTCGACTATAACTTAAAAGCTGTTTTTGACAAGATGGAAATGTCAATTAATGAGACTGTCGAAGTTTGTAATATAATTAATATCCGTTCCAGTAAATTATCTAATAAATGATTCTAATGCCGTCGATTTCGGCTTACAACAAAACACTGGGAAATAAAAACTCCATATTTCAAAAGAAACAGGTGATTTTTAATACTTTAAGAATCAATATAAGAATTCTGAAAACTTTGTTCTAAGATTATTTTAGACAATCTAAATATATTTCCTTTCTAATTTACTTAGTTATTATCAAAATAATGCGGATAATATTAAGCACGTGAAAGGAAATGAAAATGTTTTATTTCGAAAGATTATCTACCTTTCATGTTTCTATCGCCTCTTAGACAAGTTTTAGTTTTCATTAACCAAAAGACGCTTATAAGTCACATGAGAGCACACGGTT
Organism: Dendrolimus houi; assembly: GCA_039645545.1. NCBI lineage: Eukaryota > Metazoa > Arthropoda > Insecta > Lepidoptera > Lasiocampidae > Dendrolimus > Dendrolimus houi. The sequence goes on from CM077132.1 coordinate 17,391,409, forward strand.
GGTTCGGAAATTATAGTACTAATGTTCACAATAAAAGCGGCCGTTGTAACGGAAATCAATTTAGACACAGTATTAGTATTTCTATTCATAAACGAGTAGGTACGTAAAAATTAGAAGGCATTGATAGCCCGAAATAAAATGCTCCTTAATCTTCTTTTTAAATATGTCTCCGCACAAATTGAGTATCTAACCAGTTTCAAGTATCCATGAGTAATTAAGTTCGAGAATAAATATCAAGCAAATACCTCAGCCACTTTGACTGACGTCAAACGGGGTAGCTTTTTTATCTTCTTTTTAAATACGGCTTCGCACAAATCGGGTATCTAGTCAGTTCCAGGTATCCACGAGCATTCAAGTGTTAGAATAAATTTCAAGTAAATAGGTATTTACTTGAAATTGAAGGCTCAAGAGAGCCACATTTTAGGTCTTTGACTGACGTTAAACGAAGTAATTCTTATGGTTACTCGAAAAGCCAGATTTCACTAAACAGTTGAGATTTTCAACATAAAGGCACCTTTCTCCATAACTAATCATCAATAGCCTACAAGTGTTGTTCACTTTTAACTGTTATAATGCATTTTTGAAACTAAAGCTGCACAGCAAGACAATTACTCTCCAAGTTCCCACCGAAATTCTAAATTCTCCTTCAATCTTATTTTGTGTATATCGCTATCGACATATGTAAAAAGAAGCTTGACGAGAATAACATTGATTTAATATGTTTTGTTTTTGTACACAGGTATATTACGCAAAGAAGAAACGGAGAGCGCAACAGTACCTGGGCGAGGACGGCTCGCATAAAAAGGAGCGGAAGGTCTACAATGATGGTTATGATGATGATAATCATGATTACATTATCAAGCAGGGCGAGAAATTCCTTGACCGCTATGAGATCTCATCACCTATTGGCAAGGGATCTTTTGGACAGGTGCGTATTTATAATATAGTACTTATTTACTAAACAACTAGTGTTAAACAAACTGTTGAGAATAGGTTAGTTCACAGTTTTACAAAATTTTGAAGCAGCCTAGATTTTGTACAAATGTAGCAAGTTATGACGTCATATCTTTAACGAGTCGAATAGTATATCAATTATTCTTTAATTTAAATTATATCTATGTTGATGTTTTAGAAGCATGATGAGAACATGGTATATTAAACCAGCTCCTATGTATAAATCGTGTTTTACACCTTATTGTGAATGTGTCAACTGCTTAATTGTGAATATAATGAACTTAACTTATTATAGGCCTGGCAGGGATTAGTCCTAGACTTGTCGGTCCTATATAACCAATAATGACACAAGTGTAACTTATTTTAGAGATTTTTGTTTGTCCACTAATTTAAAAACTCTTGTACTATATCAGTCACAGATACTAGCCACTAGTCTTAAAAGATCCTAACCAGAATGTAAGTGTCAAATCTTACATTCTACAGTTCGTAAAAACATCATTAGTTAGTTACATTTTCCTCGATTTAATTTGAGCAATTATATTGTAATTCAACCATAATTGCTTGTAATACTCTAGGTTTACTTTACTAATTGACTTCAAAGATTTGAAGTATCTTAAAATTACTTTAAATTTATAGTAATGGAAAATTGTCTCATATTTAAAATTACAGGTTGTGAAAGCGTATGACCACGAGGAACAGTGTCAAGTAGCGATTAAAATAATTAAGAATAAAAAACCCTTCCTAAACCAGGCACAAATAGAAGTCAAGTTACTAGAAATGATGAATAGAGCAGATGCTGAAAATAAGTATTATATAGGTAAGTTGTTTTTAAATTGATACGCTTTATTGGTTGCCACACAAGATACCTTAGAATAAGAAAGACATGTTTTACACACATATTATAATCCTGTTTCCCATGGGGGTAGGCAGAGACTATGAATCTCCATTTATGACGACCCTGACAAACAACATTGGCTTCATCTATTCATATTTGAGATGCTTTTTACCTGACCTCTTATTAACACTTCTGCTATTTGATGATGATGTGGACGACGCGGACTATCGGTACCAACTCTACCATTCTCAATGCTGTCATACACTTGTTTTGTAATTTTACTTTCATCCATTCTTTCTACATGCCCATATACACCATCTTAGCATTTCTTTTTCGACTCTTAAGACTTGCTTTAATCAGAGATATTCACTATTAATTAAATGTTGTTGTATGTATTGTACTGCTTGTACGGTCTAGTGGTCTAGTCATTGGTCCCTACTTAATTCATTGAAAGGCAAAGCTCACGAGATCCATTCCTTACAGTTTAAAATTTCGTAAACGGACTACAAAAATCCAATCAAAACTCTTCCCCAGAGTTATTAGTTATTAGTACGTATTACCCATATCACATATATGACTTTTTCAGCTTGGAAATATACAATTTTTGTATTTGTCTGCCGATCTATTTATTTATTTCCTATTATATATATATATTATGATAATATATGTAAAGCAAATTTTGACTACTCGCCTTTCTAATGCTTTCGACTATTTTCGTAGGATGACTCAACAGTGTATGGTATTTCCGTTTTGACTATTTAGCTCTAGTTTTTTTTTAAACGCCGCCTTATCCTTAGGAAACTAGTCAAACCAGTTTCCCTTCGAATGATAGCTTTTGTTACTCGCATTTAGTATCTGTCGGGCTCTATCTAAATTGCAACACTAGAGACCTTTCTTGAGTCAACTTTATCGAGTCTAAATAAAATTACAATATCAAATCGTCTCCTAATCAGTAATAATACCTACATGGGATGCAACGACAGAGTTTTCTTTAACTTTTAATATTATTTTTATTATGTACCTGTGAAGTGAAGAACGTTATTCAAGTAAATTACGATTGTATGATAAGCATACAAATAAATAAATAACTCGAATAAAATTACATTGAAAGGTAGTATTGCAATGACTTTACACTACTCGCTAGAGCATTCCATACAGTTTTTTCGCATAAACATCCAAATCTGTATATCGAGAACATCTTTGGAGGTTTGATATTTTGTGTTTATCACAAATTTAACGAAAATTAGTTTATGTATAAAGCCGCCAAGAAAGAACACACGGACGAAGTTACTGCTAAGTGGTTAAAACGTAAGAGATGTGAGACATAGTTGTTTATTTATTGAATAGTTATTTTTATTGTTTAACTATCGCTAAAACTTAACAAAATATTGGTTTTGTGATTTTATTAAAAAACCCCATAGAAACTAAAAGAAAGATTTAGGTAGTCCAGCAAAGGTCGTCCTAGTTTATCTAAAAGATCTCTATGCTTCATAAATAAGTGACAGATAATGGAATACCTGTGATTCAAATTCCTTACTTACGATTATCAGTCGAACAGTTTTTCTGCCTTAATTTACATGTTTTTGTAATTAACATTGCTTATGTTGCTTTATTGTCAATGATAACATCGCGAAGCAACCTCCACGTCGATATTACCAATATAAGAAACTATCTGTCTTGATCAAGCGTGAGGTATATACATTTTTATTTTATTTTATAGTTTGGTTACAAGACCTTTGAGCCAAGTCTATTTCGCAATTCAACGCTTCGCATATTTTCTCGTAGTCAAATGGGTCCAAACCCTAGCAATCGATGGGACAATGTGCTGCTATAATTTCCCGTATTTGTTCAATGCCTTATATTTTAATCGTTGTATGTTACAGTGAAACTGAAACGTCACTTTATGTGGCGGAACCACCTGTGCCTAGTTTTCGAGCTGCTCTCGTACAATCTATACGACTTGCTTCGCAACACCAACTTTCGCGGGGTGTCACTAAACCTCACGCGCAAGTTTGCGCAACAACTATGTACCGCGTTACTGTTCCTTAGTCAACCTGGTGAGTCACACACAATAACATTTCAATGTGTATATTTGTAGTTGTAAAGTTTGTGCAGTAAGTAATAACTGTTGTCTTCGAAATTCGTGCCTGGAGTCTTGTGAGCGAATTGAGGAGGAGTATTCATGCAAAATACAAGGTGTTGGATATTGCTTACAGCATTGAGATAAGCACACCTTGTATATTTTGCCGAAATCGTGACATCTGTTGTATTGTGCGCATTTGGTATATTATTAGCCTTTTAGAAACACATTTTTTTTCATTTATTTATCTAAACAACATAAAGTAATATGCAATTGATCAAATTATACAGAGTATTGGATACACATACATACGAGTTATGTCGTCAATTCGCGGTAGCTTAGTGGCTAAAGCACCCTCGTCTCATTCATTCCAATGACGGCGTGGGTTAGAATCTTGACTGGGAGGCAGGCACACTACACTGCTTAGTTTTCCTGACTTAATGTTCGTATTGTTACAATTAACACGTGCTGACCGGTGTTGGCAATCATCGTGACGAAATCTGCACATAACCCAGGGTGTATGTGAAACCCGCCAATGCGCCTGGGACAAGCGTGGTGGGTATGCCGCCCATTTCCCATTGAAATGGTAAAGCACGGGCCCAACAGCCCTCTGTTGGGCCCGTGCTTTAAACGTTAAACCATGACTTCATACGCAGTTTTGCTTCAATAAAGTTCAGATTAAAAAGTATTGTATTTATAAAAATCAAATGATCTCATTTTCAACTGCGTTTTCGTAAGTACATATTCTTAATTTCATGATAATCGGTTAATACTCAAGATCGTGAATATAAAACATCCAAATAAGCTCACTTTCGCCTTTATATATAAGCATATGATTCATAAATTGCGGTAATAGATTAGCATATTGACATTACATTTGCGTTGGTTGGGCCCACACGCGTGGCAGATTTTTGCATTCATGCATTCGGCTTAGTGTAGTCTATATATTATGTAGTATAATAAAACCCACGTCTGTCAGAACAAGTTTCGATCTCTTTATGTTTTAAATAACTCGCTTCCTTCCATATATAATCCCATTGTATTCTGAATAATTCATTTTGCAATATTTTGTTTGCGCAATATAGTAGTGATACGAACCTCAATATTGCTTTATATATCTACTCAAAATTTCTATGCGTTTTCGAATGAGTATTTTTGATTAATGTAACTATTCATGTCAGAAATCTCATGAGAATCGTTTGATATTCACGTGTTAAGGAACAAACAGACATTTAAATTATATGACTATTGTATATTATGGCATATGACTGTATGAAGTCGAGTTAGTTAAGATGTTCTGGATTAGATTCTTGTATCTAAAGCATACAACGCTTAGACAGATTTTCTGAGTCATTGTTGACGGTGGAGAAAGCCATCATGAGAATACCTGCACATCGAAATTATCGATGTCAGGAACTCGCCAATCTGTTTTGTATAAGCGAGTCCATTCCCTTAAAATAGGAGGGCGAGTGAAACTCTGACTCAAACTGATATTACTAAGGCTGTATGAATAAATATTAACTTTCAAAATTATAATACTATATAAAAAAACATTCATTTTTTATATAATTAATGTTATGCATACTAATATTGAATCCTATGTTTATTTCAGAACTAAATATAATTCACTGTGATCTTAAACCTGAGAATATACTACTATGCAACCCAAAAAGGTCGGCCATTAAAATTGTGGACTTCGGTAGTTCGTGTCAACTAGGTCAAAGGGTGAGTGTGATCAAATTTATCTAATGAAAAATTCTCTTTATAATGTGAGGTGTGTAATTAGTATTATGAAATTCCATTTTGTCTTGTGAAAATTCGGACTGTTTATCACCGACATTACTAAGCTGATTTATTCCTGTCAGCTAGCTCTTTAGCGATAACACAACTCTTTATGCATAATTCAAATATTACTACTTTGTAAGATTATTTGTAAGAGCGCGTGTACACGACACAGCCACCGCGCCGCCGCTGCACCGCTAAAATATGTAGACTGGGTGCGATCGCGCCACCACTGCGCATGTCGTGGCTAACGCATTTTTACTAACATATGCAACGTTTGCAAATGTTCCAGACACATGTGTGACTATGTCCAAATACGAAAATTTATGTGTATGGTGCCATCGAAATATAATTAAGTATTATATTATATTAATATATATTAATCTATACTAATATTATAAAGAGGTTAAGTTGGTGAGTTTGTGACGTTGTCGGGGGTAAATCTCTGGATCTAATAAACCGATTTTAAAAATTATTTTACTGTTAGACAGCTACGTTAACAGGGAGTGTCATATATATAACATGACGCTATATAACACGGGAGCGGGACAGACAGCGGGTGAAACCGCGACGGGCCGCTAGTAGTATATAATTAAGTAGTTTAGCATCTTAATTATTATTCTAGATTCAAATCGCGGTTGCATCTGGAGTATACGCTTCCGAGTTCTGGTCGATTTTCTATTACATTCTATTGCTATTCTACTCTGTTTGATTTTCCCCTTCTCTTTTCTCATATCACCCCTGAATATTTTAAGCCAGCATTTCTCGGGCCCACGGCATTAATATTGCGAAGTGCGGCTGAAGATTGCAATAAGCATCAAGGTATCTTTAAACTAAAACGGGCTAAGCCGGCGTGCTGTGACAGTGACCGACAATTGCCAAAATTTACTGTAACCAGAGCATCATAATAAGTCTCGTTTCATTTTATTACAAGGATTCGCCCGCGACTTCGTCCACGTTAGAGTGGAAGCAAATCGTATTTGAATAAGCCAATTTGTATGCACCCTGACCATTTTAAACCGTCTTCGTGAAAAATCCCGCGGGATTTCCAGTACGTGAAGTACCGCATTATTTAAAAAAGGATGTAAGCAATCGTTTTACTTTATACTGTGTCGGAATAAGCTAATGTTTAATTGCCCTAACAACTTGAAACAGCTCCCGAGACAAATCCCGTGTGATTCCCGGGATATAAAGTACCACAGACTTAAAGCCCGGGAGTTCGCTATCGATCAGCGGAAACTGCATCGAAATTGGCCCAGTAGTTTTTACATGAATCCCGAATAAACAGACAAACACAAAAAATCTAAAAACAAAAGACTAACAGTTATATAATATTATAAATTTTTCTATTAATTGATAATTAATGTATAACAGTCAGTTATAATTAGCTCTAGCAATAAATTTTGAAATTAGATTAAAAGAGGCTCTAAAAATACATGAAAAGTAGTGTTTAAAATACGTATTTCACGAGTATCCAAAATAGCGGCAACACCTGATATCTACAATGTGGCAGCAAGACCTCTGAAAACCGATTTTGACCTACTTTGTTAGATTACATTATTACCCAGAACCAGAATAATGGCCGCAAAGCTACATTTTCAGATAAATTTATTTATAGTTTTTATGAGTTCGAAATCAATTTTTTTTGCATAAATTTCTAGTACACATGTACATACAAGCATCAAAGTGTCATACTCCATTATTGTAATAACAACTTAAATATAAATAACTAGGTACGACACATATTATACAAGTTTGTTCACCATTTAATTAATTTCTATATTACTTACCCATAATTGAAATTAACTGTAATTAGTATGTCTTTTATTTGTTTTATAATCATTTTATATATTTAGTAGTAACATAATAAATACGTTGGTTTTTAATAAACTATTACGTTAATTTTATTGTCATTAATTTGTAAATACTACAGCCAACTGTTATATTAGCTGTACTTGTATAGTGTAAAAATATAGAATAAATATTTTGCACATCTATATAAATTAAAATGAATCGTAGAAATGTCTCTCTACGCGCATGCATAACTTGAGAACGCTTTACTGATTTTGATGAAATTTTTGTGTATTTGATTGGATCCCGGGATGGTTTAGATTCACAATTGGAATGTGGCGTTGGAATTAGATCCCAGTATTTTGACGATTTTTTTTGTGTTTATTTGAGTCAATTATTTGGATAATCTACGAGTAGGTGGCGCTGGAATCGGGATCTAGATTTTCATTTTTCAGAGTACAACGACGTCTGCGGGGCCCAGTAGTTATAATATAAATGTGTAATGGTTGAATTTCTTTGTTGCGTTTAATATTTTTGTAATTGTATTAATTAAAGTGGTATTACAATCAAAATAAATTTAGACTTATTAGCATTATAATTTTCTAAATTTTGAAACTAATTTACTCGATAAGTTTGCTGGACTTCTCGGACAGGAAGAGGCAGCGCATTCTAAATTTTGAAATTTTGAACGCATGCACTGTAAAGGAGCTATAATATAAGGTTCAACTGTGTCCAGGTGTCATGAGTTTGCGATATGTAGTAAGCTACCCGTGCAGGAACGGAGAAAGAATACTTATACCGGGCGGTCTGTCATAAGAGGCGACAAAACAGCCCACAGTCAGGTTGAAGGCATGTGCCTGTCTGGGTGGCTACCACGCCTGGCCTAGTATGCTGCTATGACAAACTTCACTTGTGTCTCAACGTTAATGGCTAGGTTCCCGTTCCACTCTTTAAGGTTAAGAGAGGATAGTGGAGTAAAGAGATCCTCGATCAACTGACTGAACACCAGACCTGCGAATCAGCTTGCAAATACGTATAAAGCTAATAATTTCTGAACTTCCCCAGATATACCAATACATCCAATCGAGGTTCTACCGGTCGCCGGAGGTGTTATTGGGCGTGCCTTACGACCTCGCGATAGACATGTGGTCGCTCGGGTGCATCCTCGTCGAGATGCACACGGGCGAGCCGCTGTTCAGCGGCGCCAACGAGATCGACCAGATGAACAAGATCGTCGAGGTGCTGGGCATGCCGCCGGATCATTTACTCGATCAGGTACCTAATTATAATAATGGTGACAGTGTCATTACTGGTGGAAACTATACCCCAAGTGATCGGCAATCAGTCAATATAAATAAAATACTTATAAATTTTAATAGTTTTTATTTTTTGCTCATACAATAATAATAAGGCTATACAGCTTTGGAACACGCTTCCTGTTACTATCAGACAAGCAAAATCGCTATCGATATTTAAAATCATGATCAAAAAATATCTGGAATATGATATTTAAATTCATTTATAAACATTTATATATTCTGTAGATATGTATTTGTATGGTACGTACATTAAGTATATATCTATGTAATATATAAAATATCTACATATATATATATATATATATATATATAAATATATATATATATATATATATATATATATATATTATATATATATATATATATATATATATATATATATAATGTATTTGTTATTAAAATGTAAGTAGTTCCATATGTTATCATCATCTCAATTCATTCCTGGGGTTGTCTGGAAGAGATCGCTTTTTAGCGATAAGACCGCCCTTTGTACACAACTAGATATAATTTTAGTCTAAGTTCATTTTTGTACTGGTGTATAATAAAGTGTTTATCTATCTATCTAATAATATCATTGTTATCATAAATCAGCCATGCAAATTCTCAATCATAGAAGAGAGTTAAGTAATTTCATTAATTTGAAACAAAGGTATCATAGTAACAATAAAGTTATAACTTATTTAAAAATCAGATGTGTTATACATTTGTTACATATACCCATACTAATTTAAAATATGGAAGTACTTTTGTTTTTTTTTTGTAGCTTGTTAACAGGTTTTTGACCAAAAACTTAGGCCTTTGATCTTAAACCGGAATAAGATAAAAATATAACTTAATATTGTTATAGACCTTAGAAAATGTAGTTTTTAAATAAGAAACCCCAGACTAGCTGGTTTTATGATAAAACAGGATAATTTGGAATTATAGATTGTCTAAAAAAAAAACTGCGAGTTTGTAATCTAACTAGTTAGATTAGAAACCGTCGAGAAATTACAAATATTCCAACCGCCGGAGAGTTCCAGAAACAAATTAGTAAATAAATTGATATAGTCGTGTTCTGGCACTCGCCAGCCGCTATCACGGTTTTATTTTATTATATGAAGCCGTTTTCTATTATTTTTTTCAGGCTCACAAAACCAGAAAGTTTTTCGACAAATTACCGGCGTCAGAAGGCGGCGGATATGTATTAAAGAAAGTTAATGGAAAAGACGGAAGGTACATATCTTAATCCTCTTTTCTTTACCTTGTTACAATTTCAATTACATACATTATCATCAAACATTAAAAGTTAATGTTTTTGACTCTAAAAGAATAAATTGTACTAAATAGTGTGTAAGACAAGATTTAAATACTTTGTATTTAATTCCTTTTTTTAGTGGTGGTTTCCTCAAAATTACTCAAAAATTTGATTTTTTTTTGAAGTACACATCCAAAACTAGATACGAATACGACATTTTTTCTTCAAGTTATAGGCTGTTGAAAATTATCCAAAACTGTAGATAAATTTTCCCTCAATTTTTGTGCGAAGTTTATGCATTAATTAATATACATTAATTTTGGCAGCGGTTATAGGAAGTATCGGCTTCCGGGCACGCGGCGGTTACACGACATATTGGGGGTCGAGGGTGGGGGGCCCGCCGCGAGGAGGAGGGGGGAACCTGGTCACTCTGTCTCAGATTATCTCAAGTTTAAGGTATGGAACTCACTAATCTTTTATTTATCGTTCATTTACTCGTATAGTGCACGCCAAACTGGATAGACCTGTTCACTATATTAGCTTAAGAAGAGTGTCCAATATTTGATTTTCTATGATATTCGTTCTTATTAGGTCCCCACAGCACTGATATAGACAGCTACTCTATGATATGGACATGGGTTGTTTAAGAAGGGTGTTATAAAATTTCTTAGTGACTGGCAATCCATAGGCAACACCCCTGGTGTTACAAATGTCAATAGGAGAAGGGAACCACTTCAGATTAGATGGGCTGTTTACCTGTTGGCGTGCGTCAGGCAAAAAAACATAGCCTTATTGAAATAAATTTAAAAAAAAACTATATGTTATGTACAGCATAAAAATACTAGGAATGAGAATCACAACACTTTAATGTGTTATAATATGATATTGCAAAGAAACATTAAGAGTTCAAATTTATATTAGGTTGGGGAAAAAGTTTCTTCGCATTTTATATAAATATTCAAAAGGTTTTTTTTATAAAGTTTATTTACATTTGACTAAAGTATGTAGGTGCCATTATGTTGGATAACTTTTTGCCATCTTGTAGGTAGGGACGTGATCCCATTGCTATAAAAATTTTGGGGCTTCCGATCAAAAAACTGCGACAAGTGGTTTTGGCAGTCCTCTCGTGATGTTAACCTGACATTGCCTAAGGAATTCTGCAGAGACCGTAACAGGTGAAAATTTGAAGGTGCAAAGTCAGGACTATACGGCCGATGCATTAACACCTCCCAGCCAAACTCTCGTAATTTTGGCTAAGTGGCTATAGATGTGTGAGGTCTAGCGTTATCATGGTGAAACACCACACCCCTTCTGTTGATTAATTCCGGCCGCTTTCTCTCAACTTTTTGCTTTAATCTCATCAGTTGTTCGCAGTACAGTTCAGAATCGATGGTCCTGCCTGGCGGTAACAGCTCATAATGAATAATGCCCTTCTAATCCCACCATACATACAGCATCACCTTGTTGCGAGTTAACCCGGGTTTCGCCACAGTCTGTGAAGCCTGACCGGCCTTTGACCACGATCTTTTTCGCACGTTCTTGTCGTACGTGATCCACTTTTCATCACCAGTTATCAGCTTCTTCAAAAATGGTTCGGTTTCATTACGTCGTAATAAAGAACCACAAATGAGTACACGGTTCATTAGGTTTCTTTCAGTGAGCTCATGAGGCACCCAAATATCGAGCTTTTTTATGTACGCAGCTTTTTTCAAATTTCAAAAAACCGTTTTGTGGTCAATTCCCAGTTCTCCAGCTACATTGTAACTACTAATATGCCGATCTTTCTCCACTTTTTCAAAAATGGCATCAATTTTGTCCGTAACACGGCGACCAGAGCGATGTGCATCTTTGATATCAAAATTTCCGTATTGAAAACGCTTAAAGCAAATTTGCGCTACTCTCACAAATACTGCATTAGGTCCATAAACATCATAAAATTTTTTCGCGGCTTGTGTTGCATTTTTACCTTTTTTATAGTAAAATTTTAAAATGTATCGAATATAAGAAAAACAAATGAATATCACACATTTTCCTAATTTGAATTTGTCTTCTTTAAAATTAAAACTTTTTAATGATACCAAAACCAGCCAGATACAAATGGTATAGCCAAAGAGATCTTATTACAAGTTCACACATACTATATGCGAAAAGACTTTTTCCCCAACCTATTACGTGATTTGGCCTAATAGAATTAGCTAAAAAATATTTTCTATATATTCAAAAATAAGAAAAGAATGTTTGGTGCCGCCCTCTGGTCAGCTATAGAAATGTAGAATATAGGAATTTTTTCAATGTTATGCACTGTACAAAAAGAGATTGTTACCCTAACACATTCTTTCATGTTATAATTCAAGGTTCCTGAAAGTGTTTAAAATGATCCACTCGGTATTTTAATATCTGTGTCATAAATATAATGAAAACGCATAACTCTTACAGGACCTGATATTGCGCATGTTGGAATACGATCCCAAGCAGCGTGTGACGCCGTACTACGCGTTACAACACAACTTTTTCAAGCGTACCGCCGACGAGAGTACCAACACGCAACAGGCGCAGGCGCAGGCCCACGCGCAGCCCCAGTCGCACCACCAACACGGTCAGTATTTTTATGTCCTGAAGTATAACATCCAAACTCATGCTACTGGAATCAAATCTCGCAGCACACTAATACAGATGGGAGATTAATGTATACCAATCTCAGGCTCACAGCTCAGTCACCATCAATGTGGTCAGTACTATAGCCTATGAACAAATCGAGTCTTATGTCCTGAAGTATGTATCCAAATGTCTGACACTGGAATCAAATGTCTGGCACTGGAACCAAATCTTGTAGCACATTAATAAAGATGGGAGAGCAATGTATAACTATTTTAGACTCAGAACTAGTCACCATCAATGTAGTCAGTACTATAGTGTTACATGAACAGATTGAGTCTTATGTCCTGAAGTATGGAACCAAATGTCTGATACTGGAATCAATTGTCTGGCACTGGAACCAAATCTTGTAGCACATTAATACAGATGGAAGAGCAATGTATAACAATCTCAGGCTCACAACTTAGTCACCATCAATGTGGTCAGTGCTATAGCGTTATATAAACGGATTGAGTCTTATGTCCTGAAGTATGAATCCAAATGCTTGGCACTGGAAGCAAATTATAGCCTCACTAATACAAATGGGAGATGAATGTATAACAACCTCAGGCCCACAACTCAGTCACCATCCAGTTGGGATCAGCACTATAGCATTACATAAATAGATGGAGTCTTATATCCTGATATGTGGATCCTAATGTCGGGCACTGGAACCAAATTTGTAATACATATCATGAGAGATATCAGGTCCACAACTCTGTCACATCTTCAATATGGTCAGTATTTTTTTTTTTAATCGGCAGACATACACACATATTGTAAATCCCCAAATTAAGCAAGTTATGCTTGTGTTATGGGTAATATACAACGGACTACTCTGGGGCCGATCCCAGAGACTCAGACCATAGTAAATAACGGAGAAAATACGTTTTTTCCCAAATTTACTATACCAGGAATCGAACCCGGAGCTTCTGCATTGCAGTGAGGTAGGCCGACAAAGGCTTAGCCCGCTCAACCACAGAGGCCGTCAATTATTATTACATGAGCCGTATTATAATGTTACATGAGCCAATTAAGTGGAATGTTCTGAAGTATGGTCCTAAACATGTGGCAGCAGAACCAGATCTCATAGTACACAAATACTTATGAGAGATCAGTACTAAACAGTGCGGTCAGGCCTTGTTTGGTGTGGCATTGGTCTATGAATTCAATTACTTCTTCTACTTTCAAGTGCAAAATTTCAAGTTCAATGTTGTCATACTACCAATATGGCGAAAGCAGTACATTCTGCTGTAGTTGCACTAGCCACACCGTCAGTATTATAACCTTATGGTAAATGGTTGAGCCATATTTTAGAAGGCTGGAAGATATATGTACCGGGCACTGGAACAAAATCTTTAAGCCCACTGACATGGATTAAGCACCAAGATGCAGTAGTTGCTGACTCAAGTCTGCGGCTGTTGGCAACCACTACTACTGTCCTAGTAAATGGTGTTCACAACACAAACGTGATTATATTTCTCAAAAATGTCTCTTATGTTGTTGGCCCTTTCTTTTTTGTGTGATACTCACGTCTGTAACTAGAAGATATCCAGCGACACGGTTTTTAACTTTTTGCAAAATTTACAAAGCGTACAATGTAAATAATTGTAAACAATAAACATAAGTGAAGAATGATATTGCCAATGACTTCTTAACATGGATGCCAGAGGAGATGCAAAAACAAGAAAATGTGACACTTAACGCTAGGATGTTAATGTATATCTGATAAAGTGTATAGTTTGAAGGAAGTAACTTTCGTTATAAAATTACATACACAAGGCAAGGGAGCTGCGGTAATAGCCGCCAGTTTGTTTAAAGTTGCTTGCTTTCGAATATACTTGCCTAATGTTTTCATTGTAATTTTGTAAATGAAACTTGAATCCCTGTTGTTTCTAAATTTTTCTTATTGAAAAAGACTGGACGAGAATACTAATTTATAATTTACAAATAAAAGTTAGGATCATTTGATGGTTATAGATAATTAGTATTTAAGACTAACATGATGTCATCTCAAGCTTCATGTCGTGTTCTTTGCTTATAACATACATTTCGCTTTTATCATTTCATTTTCAGTTCAAAAGTCCTTAAGTGTGAAAATTGCCGCCTCAGTACCCAAATCTTTAAACCCTTTTTAAAGAAATAAATTTGCAACTTTGTACAACAATTATGTAATTCCAAAAAATTCAATTAGCGGATAATGTCTTCAAGTTTTTTTTTGTATAAACCGTATTAAGGGCCTGTCTAAATAGAGTTCGTTATTTCGTTTCCACAATTTTGAAAATTTAAATTGACAATTTCCTTACGACAAATCTGTATTATACAGATTTTGAAATAAAAATGTTCCATATAAATTTGATTTTGGTATCATATACATTATTAAAACTACATTCTAAAGTTAAGGCTTTTATATGAGTTTTATTTCGACAACTTTTCAGTAGCTGTGATCACGGAAGGCAAAGATGTCGAGTGTCACTGATTGGATAATATTAAAGTTAATATTTTTAGTTGTAGTTAACCCGCAACATGTTCATTTCCATGATTAATTTTTTATTTAATTATTTGTCTTCCGATAATTATTTATTTATAAATTCTCTTTTGGTGAATATTGTATGTATGGAACCTTTTCTGAATCAATTTTTTATTTTATTTTATAAAACATTCTTAATTTTATTATTAAGATTTGTGTAATACATATTTGTCGTAAGGTAATTCTGACAATTTATATCTTTAGAAATGTCGTAACACGAACTCTGTTCAGGTAGCTTGTTAATGTATTTAATTTAAATCCCCTGTTTTCGAGAGGTTCCAAAATTGAACATTACTTTTGAAGTTTCACTTTGGAATCCGCTCAGCCGCTGCTGCTTCATATGACGTTGATAGTTAACATGTTGTCTGTTGTGTGGGATCCGATGCCGCGACAGACGGCCAGTCGGACCCGCGATGACTAGAGCGGTCCGGCGGCCCCGCGCCGCGACACTAACACAGCCGACGCCCAAACACAGTGCCTAACGAATGCCCCAAAGGTCTGCCCAATTATCAATCTCAGAATGTTTAATTAAAACCCACCAGATATTCCTCAAGAACCTAGATACCACTACCCCCCCCCCCCCTGTGCAATTACCGCCCCTCGCCCGAGGCATGATCAGTGTTGTTCACGGCATGGCTTTTCATTGAAATGCGTAGCTATCCTCACATCGTTTCTCAACCTTCGAGTCGCGTTTGTTTTTACTTGGGTTGCACTTGGTTAAAAAAAGTAAAACCTATCTACAAAGATTCAATTCAATGAAGCGTATAAATAAAGTTTAAAATATTATTATAATTTTGTAGTGAAGGACTTGCAAGATTTTTTACTTAACTTTTCGTTTTTTTTCGTGGGTCGCGCCATACAAATCGTTGAGAAACGATGCACTATGCATTGGCATAGGGCACTATGAGCGGCCACAGTTTGGTATGGCCAGCTTATACATTGGTATAAGCCGGCCATACCAAACTGTGGCCGCTCACAGTGTTAGCAACAAATGGTTGCATAATAGACGATTTTCACGCAAAATCCGTATTTGTGCACCCTTTTTTAGCTCATCTTTAGAGGCCAACATTTTGGCACTTGCCGTATATTAGTGAAATTATCAAATTATTATTAAAAAAATATTTAATAGCATAATAGGTCTTAGTGGGAAATCTACGCATTTCTGTTTTCTCAATAGAAATAAAGACGTATAATGATTGAATTTGAGCACTTGTGGTACATCAAAAGAGAGCTATATTAATATTGTACATTGGAAATTATATAGACAAAAAATAATCTATGAGGTTTATATTTTAAAGAATTGGTGAGTAACTATGAATAAAGGTGTAGTATATTAATAAAGCTCTATATTAAGAGTTCATGTGACTTTAAGTAGTACTGAATTTCGCAACCTCGGTTACTGATTCGGTTTTATAGTAGTGTGTCATATTTTGTTACTAAGCTTTTTGCACATGGCAGTACCATTGATACATATGGTAATTATATATAGGCCATGAGAAAATTACTTCTATCTTTTCCATATATGAAATTGTAGTACAAGTATTTAGTGAGACTAGTATTTGAATTAGTATCTAATTAACCCAACCCATTTTATGAAATTCAAATTTAGGAGTTTGATTTACATAGTATTTATTACAGTTGGATTGAGGATTGGTAGAAATGTAACATATAAGTAATAGTTGCCGTATATTGGTTATGTTTAGGTTCAGGTGCGTCTGTTGGTTAATATGGTTGGTTGTGTTGTACGCAGTGGGCGTGGGCGTGGGCGTGGGGCGGCTGTGGGGCGGCGCCGAGCGCATGGAGGTGGAGGGCGTGCGCCAGGGGGACGACATGTTGCCCGTGTGCCAGCTCACGCACAGCCCCGTCGCCATACACTAGCGCCGCGAGGCCCGCGCAGCCCGCGCGCCCCCACCCCGTGCGACAGTGCGCAGAGACGCTCCCCGAGTACGCAAGTGAGGGCGGCGAGTGCGTACGCGAGTGCGCGTCACTCGGACGCTGTGTGAGAGTGAGTGCGCGCGAGTGCCCAACGGTCGGGAACTGTGCGCCGGCGCCGGGCCGGCCGAACCAGTGCGATCAGTGGCAACACGCTCGGACTGAACACAATATTTATAATTCTATATTTTTATTTAATACTTATAAGTCTGATAGTAAAGAAGATACGAAAGGTGACAATTTTGTTACTACATTGTAACAAGTATTTGTATTATTTTTGTTCATAATTGCTTCAGTCGAAAGTACTTAGAGAACATTCTGAATGGTCGATCACGATCGATTCCCCAGCATCCAGATTAATTAATCGAGGGCATGAAAGCTAGGTTTTTTTATTGTTACGCAATGCATATCAAGGACGCAATATGGTAGAAAATAAATATTGTATATAAAAATTAGGAAACCGAATAAAAAACAGACTGCAACATAAAACTGAAATAATAGTTTAGTTACTATCTATGCTAGTTAGGCTTTTGTTCAGTTCTTATTATCGCAAGCTTTATATCTTTAAAGTGTCGGCAACTGATGACTGAAACTCAAAGGGCCAATGACATTTTGTTTATACACAATGGAAAGATAGTCAATAAATTACATTTAAGTGAAATATTTGATGGAATCGCCATGATCTTATCGACCTGACGACACAGATGTACATATATTCATTGTGTCGTTGAAATTGTTTATTTAAAACTATGCCCTCGCATTTCAGACTTTGTGTACCATTTTATTATATAGGTACAAATAGGGACATTTTTAGTTTCCCGGCTCCTGTAAGCCGGACATCGCCTGAAACTTACTTATATAGATTATTTTTGACCCCATGAAATATTCAGACAGTGTTTAAAACGGAATAGTGTATAGATAATCCTGTAAAAACACAAAATGTACTTGTAGGTTATGAGAATGTTGAATCATATATTTAAAAAAATTGGGTATTTCAGATAGGGGTTAATAAATTGAACTTATAATGACTTGTTCAACATTTTTGGATTTGAATCTACAATAGACTAAACCTCATCACAGACTGTTTTTAAAAGAGAAGCAGAAATTTGTAAGAAAGATATTTTGTATAGCAACCACTAAATCACTGCCTTATTGTGCCGGAACTTTTTATGAATATAGCCCGCCGCTAATTATACATTTTTTGTCAATATTTGTTAATAAAAATAAAATTAATTTTTCTATTTAATCTTTTATAATGATTTGATATGTGATGCATATGATGAAAACAATTGCACTTGTTTCGTATCACGACTAACACAATATTGTATTTCATTCAATTATTAGATCTTTCCAGTTTTCGATGCAATTTTGACTCGATAAGGTAAACATGCCTGTAAATGACGTCAGTTTTGAACAAACCAAATTAATTATCCTAATGGTACAAAATCAATATTGACAGGTTGTAAACAGGACTTGCCTGCGCTGCGTCACACATCAAACCCATGAGGTTTCTGTGCCACAGTCAAATATGTTTTTATATAATATTAATGTAAACATAATGGAAAATAAATTTTTAAAAAGGCTATATGTACTATTTAATTATAAGCTTTATATTATTTTGCTCATATCTGTAGATAATATAATATAACTGGCGTCTTTACATAAACAGTCCAGAGATGAAAGCCAGTATTTTTAGCGGCAGGCCTGTTGTTGGGCGTTTTATTCCGATCATAATTATCTTAGCAAAATTTACTTTTATATTTATAACATAATTTTAATTAAAGCGGTCTGACGTGCTCTGTGCTGGGAATAAAGCGCCCAACTGCATCTGATAGCAGGTTATTTCTAATCGCAAAAAAAAACATTGTGAATTTTTATAACGATTATTTAAAAAAAATGTAATAAACTAAAACACCCTAAAATGATTATAATAAAAAAATACCAAGATTTTTATGGTACAAGCTTTTTTTCTCGCATGAAGCATTAAAGTATTTTTTTCTCAACTTTGTTTTATCTAGAACGAATCCGTACTATCCAACTTTTCTTTGAATGTAAATTTGAATATATTTCTAATCTCGATGTTTGTACTATAAAATTTTCATATATCTGTATAATATTGACTCTGTAATACTTTTCTGCTTCATGAAGTTATAGGGTGGTTAGAAAGAGTATAAATGATAGGTATGGGAATACGTGTTTAATTTGTTATTATATGAATAATAGAGCAATAATAACGAAGTAATGGACAGGCAGGTTTTCCAATAAAGTTTGTGTAAAAATTTACAGTTATTATTATTATGCAAAATTGTGTTCATTTCATGTACCTAATTGTAATATATCATGTCACTATTGTATTGTTTAGTTTCTCATTTTATCCTTTATCGGATACAATATTGTATAGCAAATTATATATATTTTTTAACACAGTATGTACTTATGTGACACTCGAGTTTTTCTTTTAATTTGACTTTGGTTAATATCGTAATTATTATTTATTAGTTGTGGTGGTTGGCAAAGGGAAATCTGCCGACGCGACATATCGCGCCTTTATCGCCATTTTATCGTAAGCGCCATTTGGACCTAAGTTTATTTTTTGTTGTAAAAGGTCTTTTAAACTATTATTTTGTTTTAAGACTTTCAGTTTCAGTTAGATTAGACCCTACTGAATTAAAAACTGAAAGTTTTAGAACAAAATAATTATTTAAAATCACTTTTGCAACAAAAAATAGACTCGGGTGCAAATGTCGTTTCAAATAAAATCGCGGTAAAGGCTCCATATTATTCTTTAAAAAGAACTAGTCGCCGAGTTAAGTGATAATAAAACACATAAACACCAACCTGTTTTCAATATAGTAAATCCATTACTCAAGGATGGCCCTAGATGTTTGCGCTTGAGTATGTAATATAAACTATTTATTTGTACTGTGACAGTAATGAGTGTGTGGTGTGAGTGAGACGGAGTGACGGTGCGCATGCGCAGTGAGCTAAAAAAATGTTTATTTCCTATCGGATTGTCAGTTCGCAGGCACTGTAACAATAAAAGGATAGAGCTTTATGTCACTAAGTTTTGTATTTTAAATCAATAAACGATAGCAATGATGTGTTGTTGTTTTAATCCCCTGTCTAGGGCTCCCGTTGCCATTTTGCTAGAATCGGAGCCCTTATGAGTCATAATATCCGTATGTCCGTTTTTGGTTGACAGTAAATTGTCTGTGAAGCTACTGTGGCTCTTTAAGGATTTTATCAGTATGGTGTAGTCTATACCGCTACAAAGTTATATAGTGAAGTTGCGAAAAAATTAAGCTTAGCACTTGATACGCATACATGTAATGGCGACATGTATTAGCTTCCAATCGTTAAATAAGTTATGTCCACCCTTAACTCGGAACTGGAAAATTTTGAAAAAATTGGTCAAAAATACCTTCAGGACTGTTGTGTATAGTCTGGGCTGAAACCAATATATTCTGCATATAGCGTAAACTACCTCTGCTTTCCTCCAGCCCAGATTATACACAACAAGAATACTATGTACTACTAGGAGGATATGCCCGCGACTTCGTACACGCTTGACTTGAAATTCCCGGGACAAAGTGTCGCAGCATTTAAAAAAAAAATGTAAGCTATCCTTTTAGTGGAAACTGTCGGAATAAGCTAATTTTTATGTACCCGAACGACTTCAAACCTCTCCTGAGATGAAAAATATCACACATTTTATTACATAAAGTTTGCTATCGATCAATGAAAAAATTGCATTGGAATTCGATTTTTTTTACTCGGACCATTTTAAAGCATTACCAGAAAAATTTCCCGGAATAAGAAGGATTGCAGATTTCAGAAGTCTAAGAATTAGCTGTCGATCAGTGAAAACCGCATTAAAATCGATCCAGTAGTTTTTACGTGAATCCTGAACAAACAGACAAGAAATCTAAAAAAATTGCATCGAGTTCTCCGTTGTTTATACAGTCTATTCCAGTTGATTATTTAAAAATAGGTTCAATGTACAGACACGCCGTGTTCCGAATTTTATGATATTACCTACAGATTTCGTAAATTCGTCGCACTATTGTAAAGAGATCATTTTTCTTCCAAATATCAGTGGTACATACAATGCCAATAGTTTTGGCGGCAAACAACAAACAGACAAAAGGATAGAAAGAAAAAGAACTTCCAATTTAGAATTTTGGCCGCAACTTGAATAGTCCTTTTTTATAGAGCAAAACAAGTTTTACTCTCAATAACGGTAATATTGATGAATAGTGGACAATAATTGTAGGATATTGATTGTTTTTTAATGAAGAACTAGTGGTCGCCCTTGTTCGAAATTCGACTATAATAATTAATGTCAAAGACTATGTACTTCTATAATCACAGATTTCGCCAAGGCTACACTTGAACAATAAACAAAAAAGTATATATGCGTGTGTGTGTCAAATACATGGTAGTGTATGTAATGTTTTTTAATGAATTAATGTATTTTTTAATGCATAATTTAAAAAAAATATTAACATTCGTCGCTTCTTCTCTATATAAACTATTAAGTGTGCGAAATTTCATACTCCTCCGTCCGCGCAATTTTCGTAAAAAGGGGTACAAAGTTTTTGCTTCGCGTGTTAATAATATATAGATTGTGTGTTTGTGTTCTACTGCCACCAAGAGCTGAGGCATTTACTGAAAGATTATTCTAAAACTTGAACATGAATAATGAATTAATTGACACTGGCTAGATAAACAAATCGTGCAGAGCCATATTAAAATTTTAAAAGATCTCGCACATATTATGTTGAGTTGACAATTGACATTGTTGACAATAGACAGGGTGACCAGATTTAGCGGTATTTTATGCAGAATTTTATAAAACTTTAATAGAAAATTAGCACAATTCTACGTTTACAACTTCGTGCTATATTCTTGCTACAAGTTTAGTCTTTTTTATTTGATTTTATAAGCTTGGCAAAAACGGTTCCTATATAAAATTTCTGTTTTAAATTGGTTATTGAATTAATTTTTTTAATTCCCTGACGTCCCGCCTGGACTAGACAGACCACAACTAAAGCGATTAGCTTCGCCTGTGGACGTTTGCAATAACATAACTGTTGCCGGCCTCTAAGAAATTTTATAACGCCTTTCTTACAATCGAAGTAAGAAGTAACATCTAATTTCACTGTTTATATTTATACTACATTATATGCGAAGGTATAAATATTCTTTAAAGGACAGGTAAAACAACATATTGTAATACTGACATGGCTTAGCCTACGTACAAAACGATGTCTGGAATGCCTGAGACTGGAGCGTGAAACAGTGAAACCTGCTTCAGGCAATAAAAAAAGTCTTAGAATGAAGCGAAATTCATGAAATTTGTTAGTACATTAAGTACATACATTCAATGACGGGAAAGTTGTAGTTACTACACGAAGAAGAATACTAGAAATTATAATCGTTGTTTAAAAATATATCAGGTAAATCCTTCATATCTAGATGATGACACAGAATATTCATCTCGTATTTTGACGTTTTATTATTTAAAATTATTATTTAAAACATATAGACAGAAAAAATACCCTTTATTGTATACCATTAAAGAAAACATACAAACTCCTACTATTCTAATTGTGTACCTACAAAACGGGGTCTTATCGCTAAAAAGTAAACTTCCAGATAATATATTTGAACTAAATACCAATTTTTCAATTCTTAGATAAAATTTATCCGTCGACTAAATTTTAGATAGATAGATAGATAGATAACACTTTATTGTACACCATTACAGAAAACCTTATAGCCTAAAAATGTTCTAAATGTGCACAATGGGCGGTCTTATCGCTATTAAGCGATCTCTTCCAGACAACCCGTGACAGGAATAAAACAGATTATATTGGCCAAAGGTGGTATACATAAATATTAGAGAATAAGCAGTTACTTACATATAATAGGTTGGGGAAAAAGTCTTTTCGCATATAGTATGTATGAACTTGTAATAAGATCTCTTTGGCTATACCATTTGCATCTGGCTGGTTTTGGTATCATTAAAAGTTTTAATTTTAAAGAAGATAATTCCAAAATTTCTTATTGTTAAAATGAGTGAATCTAATGAAAAAATTCGATACATTTTAAAATTTTACTACAAAAAAGGTAAAAATACAACACAAGCCGCGAAAAAAATTTGTGATGTTTATGGACCTAATGCAGTATCTGTGAGAGTAGCGCAAATTTGGTTTAAGCTTTTTAAATCCGGAAATTTTGATATCAAAGATGCACATCGCTCTGGTCCCCCTGTTACGGACAAAATTGATGCCATTTTTGAAAAAAGTGGAGCAAGATCGGCATATTAGTAGTTATGATGTAGCTGGAGAACTGGGAATCGACCACAAAACGGTTTTGGCGCATTTGAAAAAAGCTGGGTACACAAAAAAGCTCAATATTTGGGTGCCTGATGAGCTCACTGAAAGAAACCTAATGAAACGTGTACTCATTTGTGATTCTTTATTACGACGTAATGAAACCGAACCATTTTTGAAGAAGCTGATAACTGGTGATGAAAAGTGGATCACGTACGACAAGAACGTGCGAAAAAGATCGTGGTCAAAGGCCGGTCAGGCTTCACTGACTGTGGCGAAACCCGGGTTAACTCGCAACAAAGTGATGCTGTGTGTATGGTGGGATTGGAAGGGCATTATTCATTATGAGCTGTTACCGCGAGGCAGGACCATCGATTCTGAACTGTACTGCGAACAACTAATGAGATTAAAGCAAAAAGTTGAGAGAAACCGGCCGGAATTAATCAACAGAAGGGGTGTGGTTTTTCACCACGATAACGCTAGACCTCACACATCTTTAGCCACTCAGCAAAAATTACGAGAGTTTGGCTGGGAGGTGTTAATGCATTCACCGTATAGTCCCGACCTTGCACCTTGAGATTTTCACCTGTTTCGGTCTCTGCAGAATTCCTTAGGCAATGTCAAGTTAACACCACGAGAGGACTGCCAAAACCACTTGTCGCAGTTTTTTGATCAGAAGCCCCAAAATTTTTATAGCAATGGGATCACGTCCCTACCCCACAAGATGGCAAAAAGTTATCCAACAAAATGGCACCTACATACTTTAGTCAAATGTAAATGAACTTCATAAAAAAACCTTTTGAATTTTTATATAAAATGCGAAGAAACTTTTCCCCAACCTAATATACAAGCAGAGCCATCTTTATCCGGGGATGTAAAGAGTGCATGGCACCTGGGCGCAGAACCCTAGGGGGTGCAAGCCGACTGCTTTTACTTTTACCAACGTGTAACATGCGCATTCACAAAACCGATCTGATAACTTCTTATGACCTGATAGTGGGAATATGGAAGAGTGAGTAGAGGAGTGTGGAAGGAAAAGACATATTGTGCCGACCCCAAATAATTGGGATATGGTGAAAGAAAAGAGAGAGAGAGGGGGAATATCTATTTCATAAGTCGGAATTGCTGTTTTTAGTTTCTAGTGTTGGCAAGGGGGACGTAGATTGACTGTCACACCCCCCCGGCGTCCAATATGTTTAATGGCCGGTTCCTATATCTTACTAATTCATTTGCCTTATCATCGTGCATCGGTAGAAATTTTCATTAGATGTATGGAGCTTATGTCAAATTTTAACCGATAGTAAGGCCAATGAAGGATTGGTAAAATATAGAAACCGACCATAAGACGGCACTGTATACACGTATAGAAGAATTATATTATGTATGAAGATATCACGCCTATTTCTTATAAGGGTATGCATGTAACGATTTTGGCGTATTTATTCCCTATTCATTATTTTCATTACATAAAATGTACGATTTAATAAAATCCACATTAATAAAGTCGATGTTCGACTATTCTGAAATAATTGTACTAAGACTTGGGACTGTAGAGCTACACGTCATAAACTCCTATCCAGATCTTTCTCGGATCTGTCTATGGTGATGGTGAAAACGGAGGTGGGAGCTGGCAAATATTCTCGCTTACTTTCTGTTCTCTACACGGGATGTTCGACTTAACCGTAAAGTCTGAAAATGTTTTAATGATTAGTGAATCGAATTTTATCATTGAAAGATACGTTACACTTTAAAAAATAAATATGACTTCAGTGTATAAAATACGATAAATAAGAAGATAAATTTCACACGTACTGGCACAACTCCGTTAGCCGTGATCGTCTAGTGGTTAGGACCCTACGTTGTGGCCGTAGTAACCCAGGTTCGAATCCTGGTCACGGCAGTGAAAGTTCACTGTCACGGTGGAGTTTATTTTTTATTTTTTGTTCACATAAAATTACTCAAAATATTGTTAGTACTTAAAACAACTAAAAAATAACTATTCATTGACCTAAAAAAGTTCGAATTAAGAATCTGTATGAAGATGGTACATGCAGAATAAGAAATTTTGGGTAAATAATCTAATTATTAATTGAAAAAACGAAACATTTAAGTACAAATTATATTATTCGTCATTAGTTAGAAGTGATATTAACGTATAATAAATAATATAAGCGGTTAAATGTACATCTATAAAAAGCGCCATCTATGTGTTCAGACGTTATTCTTTTAGCTATTTTCGTCCCTTAGAATGCCTGTAATCGTTGAGATTCATTTTGCTCCATCTCGTACGCCTCGCATGATCACAGATAACGCTACGAGTATTTGTTTTGGTACAACACGCCGCGCGCCGCAGCTGTTCGCTATCAGAGAAATACGTGAGAGAAAAGGAGTGGTGATTATGTCTGTCTTCGCCTAAAAATTACGTTTTTCAATGGTTCACGGACAGCTAGACATTCGGGCTCGTTATATGTTTGAGATAAAGTTATGTCACGTGCTATGTATTGTTGGTGGCGGTCAAAAACATCGCTAAGTAATGTAATTAGCGATGTAAACGTTGTGAATGACGTTTACTAAGGTGTTGTTGTGAGTGTGTGCGTAAGTGACAGCATTGCCGACAGCCGTTCAAGCGAATCTTAACGGAATAGTTGCTTCATATATATGTGAATGGTGTTTTCGGTGAGTTTATTGTTTCGACGATGAAACTAACCTATGTACTCCACGCTTTGAGTTCGTTGTTCCCTGTACTATGTTTGACCTCAATACCCTGTCCATCCGCTCTTTACCTTTTGTCATTGAGAGGTAACAATATCTTACGTTAGCAAATGTTTTGCTACGACGATTGTTTCCGTACTTGTTTTATGTTGGATTTGTCGATTTGTTTTTATGATCGTATCATTGACTGGTTACTGCCATTATTAAAAATATATAACTTCAAATTTCAGCTACATCCAACTATTTTTTTAATATAATAGGACATGCCATAATTAAACTGAATTACTGTCCATGAATTAAATCGAGTGTATTATTAAGGAATGTTCTTTGAATTTCTCTTAATTTTATATGATTTGCGTATTTGTAGAAATTAAGTTACTAACTTACAAGTTATTAAATTACGTATTAAGTATATATACCTATGTGATTAACTTGTGTGGTTTACTGGTTTATATTATCACAAAGGATTCATTGATGTATAACCCACCAGCTATAGTAATAATTAATTGCAATTATAGATATATTCTAGAATTATATAGGTATTACTGTATTTACGAGCAAACAATAAAAAATATTTATTATATAATTATTACAATAGTAGATTTCATACCTACGTGGTTGGAAATTCGTTATTGACACGATCTGGGTCTGCTGCGCTCATTTCGTAAATGAGAGCTCCAATTTATAAACTGTTTAATTATTATTTATCAAATAAAATTAATCTAAATTAGAAGCAGGTAACACGTAAATTATTATTAATCTAATTTATCTATAATGTACTTTCGGGGAGTTGAATCAAGTCTGAAAGATAATAAACTAACTACCTATGGCCGATTTATTTCAGACAGATCACTCTTCGGACATGACACCTTTGTTTTATAAAAGTAGGTAACTTGTAGTTGGTAGATAACAAAAAAATGTTGCCTGGTGCCTAGGCCTTAAATTCATTTCTACCACCAAATCCCGATAGTCTCGTATATAATAAACACGAGGAAGGAAACGAAGTCTCAACACGAAACAGCCACATAGATTAAACTGTACTGTACTCTATGTTGCGAGTATGTAGACTATAGAGCAATTACGCTAAATCCAAATTCTACGTTTAACTTTTCAGGATTAGTCATGTTTGGAGAGATATCATAAGCCCGAAATGGTGTCGCGAGGCTAACATCCTTAAGAAATGTAGTTAGGCTGATGGAAAGCACGATAGAGATATCGGGTAAGACATACGATTTATCAACTTGAAAAGAAAGTTGTTTTATCGATGACGATCTTATCTACAACTTTGAAAAATTAATAGTAAATTTATCTCGAATCATTCATGATTTAGTGACACTTAGACTTAATACTGTCTTTGCTGTACATACTTCTATTAGTAGAAGATAAAGTATTCGTAGGTTATATCAAAAACTTAGAATATGGCTATTAGAAATGGGACACATGTAGTTAAATGGTTGGTTGCGAAAGTCTAAAATTAGTTTAACACTTTAGATAATGAACTCAATAGGAGTTATAAATTGTCTAAAATATAGACTTACAAAGCGTAACACGAGTGACACGAGCACTATCAATGTCTATGATTTAATACATTAAAATTAAGTCTTAATATTAAGAATATTTGACGTATATAGAATCTTTGTAATACCTACGCTTTTACTAAACATTGTTCTGGTATACTAACATTCTCATCGGTGCCTGCAAATCGAAGATCGCGTAAGAGTTATTTTGAATTCTGTCGTATTCACACCTATTCTTGAACAAATCATTTAATGTTAATAACTTGTTTGTTCTATTGATTACGTGATTGGTAAAAATATAAACAGGTTTTAAAACACGAACTAATATCAGCACTAGTTTGCTCAGAGCAACAATTTGTTTTCGCTACTTAATTCGGGCATTAGTATTTCGTAATTCTGGTAATACTAGTTTGGAATTGTTTAAGAAAGTAGAATTTCGTAGGTATATTAACTATTTTATCGATGAGTAATTTTCCATATCGTTGAAAGTCGAACAACCAAGAAAGATGGAAAAGGAGGCTTGGAATGAAGCTTCTTTGTCAATTAATTATTTTAACTAGATATTAAACACATAAACGTCCCAATTCTGGACCCAGACCGCACCCTTTCCGAAAAACGAACGGAATGCCTGCCATGTGCGTCCATCATAGATTCGAGAGTTTCACAAATGAGGTTAAAATGTGGAACTATAGTGTAATACTTGCAACAACTCAGAAGAGTTTATGGTAGAAAAAGAACAGCAACTGGTCACAATACTTTAGAATCAGAGAACCTTACGGTTTTAACACATACACTGACTATGAACACTCGACAAGCATTTTTATAACACCTCGACATCCCTCCAACAATTTTACAGTATATTAATCTTAGCAAATTGGCACAATCGATAGCGGATTGAAGTCATTGATAAACTATTTTAATTAAAGGGTATTGAATGAAAAGAATTTAATACATTATTGTTTGGAAATTTTAGATAATATTTTATATAAGATATTATATAAAATATTATACTCAAAGTTTTACATGTAATAAACCGAACACAGTATAAATCTATCGCGTCTGCCAACATGAAAAAAAACTGTAATGAATTCCGTCTATACACAATTGAGAGATTTTGAATTATAATATACACAGTTACGACGTCATATAAAAGATAAATATTGTTATATAAAATTATGGTAAATTATAGACCACTACTCTATACAAAACAGGTGCTAATCACAGAATAAATAAAAATGTAACATTATTATTCAATTAAGGAAATGGCCGATCGTATCATTTAGAAATAAGAGGGTATATGACAAAATCAATTATTAACTTTAAAAAGAAACACGACAAGAACAACTACTTATGCTACTCAATAACTTTAACAATAGTTTTCTTTGCAAAGTTTATCTTCAGTGACCCTAACTGGTTTTAGAATATGAAAGCACGCCATGAAAAAATTTCACAGACAAATAATAATTTATACGTAGGTATTTATAAATTTATTATCTGTGATTTTTTTTATCTAATTATAATTACATACATTTTCTAATGAACTAAAAGCTAGTTTGTATTACAGTGTGGTAGTATGGTCACTCTTTTTGGCACGCGTCTTACAGTTGTTAATAGTTACAACTTATATTGTAAATAAGTTTAGAAATTTGTAAATTTTAGAATGTTACCAAACTTTTATAGGTTCTTGTTTTTCTACGATTGTTACGATATCTTCATAATAATAAAGCTTATATTAACGTGTAACCAAATATTAGTGGGATGTGACACAAAATCAATGATATTATTGTTTCTTTTCTGTCTGTTTAATCTATAACATCAAAAGAAATTTGTTTTCTCGACAAACTGTAAATTATGCTAAAAATAACAGAGGGAATACTTTTAAAATGGTAAATAGTATATTGTATTAATGCCCACGAATCTTCAAATGTCTAATTTGCGACCTACGCAGATTTGAGCGAAAGTAATTTGACAGGGCGTCAGCGGGCGGGCGATTGTGTAGGCGACGAGATTGGTTTGTATTTGCAAAATTATTTACTCAATAATTTAAAAGTTACATAGTAATTACAGTACTAGGCGCGTTCGAAGTAGCTCATAAAAGATTTTATTACAAAAAAGCAGACCAAAGTAAAAACACGAACATTAAGAAAGTTTTATTCATTAACTTCGGTAGTTTTATTTAGTTCATTTCGTGTAATTGTACTGGTCCTGAAATATATTGTAAAAACTTTTTGTTTATTTGACTTTTCAAAATATAAACCGGCTGTTTGTAAAAATTATAAGAAATAAAAAGCTACAACCAAAAAGTAGACAGGAAACTAAAAAAAATAGAAGCACAATTTTTTGTTTATATTCTTGTATACAACAGCAAAATTCTTCGTCACAGCAACAAACGTTTTGGGAGTCTAGTGGGTAACATTTTTCACTTGTTGAAGCTGCCAATAACGATGGCTGCAAGAAAAGGACCAATCAAAAGAAATCGGGACTCGACTGACAAAAGCTTGGAGTTGCCAGAAGTGGCTCTAGCTGCAATAGTGTCTTACAAGAGCGAAAAAGATGTTGGCGACTTCGTAAATTTCCTTCTTAGAGCTTTTGAACGTAACTGCGATTGGCTCAACAACATTGCTGGCAGACAGACGAGTTTTCGTTGCGCACTCATGGTTGGTGCCGGCCCTAATCGCTTTCAAGTTCAAGAAATAATTTATCCAAGTAACGACAACGGTATAAAGTTGGAAGTGGAAATAAAGGATTCCGAAGACTATGATAAACTAGCAATCGCTGCATTGGTGCGGTTGACTAATCTTGACATGGAGCACTTAATGAAATACGTTAAGACACGACTATTTGAAAATCCAAGACTTAAAGAGGACCTGTTGAAAGGTAAAGGCTTAGGTATCAGTTTTGCTGTATTGAGACCATTCACTGATAAGCAATATCGCATAATGGAACGTATTGTGGTTGGTAGCTCTATGAAATGTGTGGTACCATTAAAAAATAGACGAAAGGCCGATGACCGATTGATTACGGCGCCTCCTATAAAGAGGTTAAAAAGAAATATCCTACGTCAATAGATACTGATGACAGATGATTAACAACTCACGGAGCACCCTGTTATGAAGAATCTCTATCCTAACTAATGCATAAAATGCTGTAAGGGGGCTCCACACGGTATTTCTTCTAACAAAAATCTTCTTTAACAAGTAGCACCTACTGAGTACTATATGCAAATGCACTGGAAGCTCATTTAAATATTTGTGGTGCTCTTGAAAAATACGTAACGATGGAGAAAATAAACTCAAGGAGCTCCAAAAAAGTAGTTTGCTGATTATTAAGTAGGCACAAACCTTACGCAAAATGGACATTGATTGTGGTAGACCATAGTCTCATGTAGCATGTAATGGAGGGTGATTTGGGTCGACTGTAAAATGCGCTCGCAGTGAATTATAGTCGTTTTTGCAATGATCGTTTCCGATTACCTATGATGGATGGGGACGCATTTGTGGTGAAATGACTGCTACGTTCCGGCGGATATCATTAATGTTACAGTTAAAATTCACTGTTGTTATATTCAGTTGTTTTCTAATAACCAGCAGCGTAGTACATCCCATGGACTTTCATTTCTTAATTTTATTTCCAGCTTAAAAAAATACCGTGCCCTGTAGACAAGTGGCATAAGCGCTAAACTAATAGAATAGAAAATGTCTGGAAATGATATATCGTTACGCTAAGTGTCATTCTCATACATTTTCTATCCTATTTTTTAGCGCTAATGCCATTTGTCTATAGCAGCTTATAAACTAATTGATTTAATTGATTGATTTAATGATTGATTTAATTTGACGGCATCTGTGGTTGAGCGGGCTAAGCCGTTGCCGGCCTACCTCACTGCAACGCAGAGGCTCCGGGTTCGATTCCTGGTATAGTAAATTTCGGAAACGTATTTTCTCCGTTATTTACTATGGTCTGGGTGTCTGGGATCGGCCCCAGAGTGGTACGTTGTATATTACCCATAACACAAGCGTAACTTGCTTAATTTGGGGATATACAATATGTGTGTTTGTCTGCCGATTATTATTATTATTATTATTATAACTAATATACACACCATTATTATTTTTTTGACACGTTTGATCATTTTCCGATCTTATGTCGTAAAACAACTAAACCAAGAAAGTGTGTCACGTCTACCCGTAGCCGAAATAGCAAAATAGATTAAAAGGGTAAAAGATTTTCTTCTTTGTTTTAATTTGTGATAACTCCCAATTCCATGTAAAATTTAAGGTCTTGATATTTATCTCCCTTAACCACGAGTTCATTAAACTTTGGACCTTTTAACCATGGATTTCTGTGGTCTCACAAACCCAAAAAATCCCCGAGAGAATCTGAAAGTTTCGATCTGCTTATATATGGGAATAAATCAACTTGTATCATGGCTATGTAAGGCATATGTTACAATATACTATGCCATCCATGATAGTACAAGCAAAATCATATTTACCTGAATTTTTTAGGTAATTAATTATTATTATTATTATTTATATATTATTTTATACGCATGTTTGTTTGTGCCGTTGCCATAGTATGCAGAATAAACTGAATTTGTTGTTTAGTATGTTTGTACCTTTGCTAAGCAGGTAAAGGATATTCGAGCAAGTACGCGTACTTATCGCTATAATCTTCGCTTCTGAAAGTTCGCGTGCTTAAAGTGATATTCAGATGAAAAAGGTCGTTGAAACATAGGTACGTTTATGTACTTGGTCGCATGTCTATGACCCGGTGTAGTATTAGCTCAGCAAAATCTAATACTTTACACTCAATAAGAATTTGTTGTAGTATACCCTTAAATTGTCGAAGACAGCACCGTATTACACCGGGTGAGATCGCGTGTCAAAGTAGTCTATGAAAAACACATACAGATGTGGGAACATAAAAAGAGTTGCACAATCTACTTATAATTATGAGGTTGATAGTAAATACACCGGCAAACATTTAATAATAATAAAATAATAATAAATCGGCAGACACTCAGGACACACAGTGTATATCCCCAAATTAAGCAAGTTATGCTTGTGTTATGGGTAATATACAACGGACCTTTCTGGGGCCAATCCCAGACACCCAGACCATAGTAAATAACGGAGAAAATACGTTTCCGAAATTTACTATATCAGGAATCGAATCCGGAGCCTCTGCGTTGCAGTGAGGTAAGCCGGCAAAGGCTTAACCCGCTCAACCACAGAGGCCGTCACATGTCGTTTACATGTTGATTATTTAAATGATGTTTTGACAGGGATGGTGTATGTACCATGCCTAACTGCGTGAGCCGGTGAGCCCCTGATCCCATTCTTCCAACTGGGCCGGACCACGCGGATTAGGAGGGGAAGTCTGCCCGTTGCGTAATTGGCGTAATGGCTGCCTGATTTATTGGTTCTTAAGATATTATAGCTCTAAGTATGTATTTGTGTATGTTCATAACTGCATATTGTACATTTTGAGGGTTACTGGCTTACAAAGATAGAACGAAAATAATTATCTTATTGAATTTTACGATAGCTATTATGTTAAAGAGGAATTTAGAAGGGAAATATTATAATTTGCTAAAGTGTATCTGTTCACGCTATGCCACAGATGGTGGCAACAAAGGCTCCCGTTATGGCTGATTTCTCTTTTAAGAATAATAGAAGAGCGGGAAGGGATCGGCCGCCATCCCAATACAGCGTGGGCACGCCACCCCATTCATAGAAAGTAATATCTCGCCGAAAAAATGGCGGACAAAGCAGCAGGATATACAACTGGAATAAATAGTGCTTCTGAAGAAAGCTAATACTCTACTAAAATGGCGACTAGGTCGAGTCGTTAATTATATCCTGGACCTGATCACGTGATGAGAGTCGTCGACATCTATATATCTAAGGGAACTATTCGACGTGCTCTGAACAAACTAGTGGTTCTATAAGTGAAAATTCTTGAAAGCAACAGCTATCAAGGGGGGCAGGAAGTTCACGCCATGCCACAGATGGTGGCAACAAAGGTTCCCGTTACGGCCGATTTCTCTTTTAAGAACAATGAAGAGCGGGGAGGGATCGGCCGCCATCCCAATACGGCGTGGGCGCACCACCCCATTCATTCATTTCTTATTTCTTCTTTGAACTATCAACATCTACACACGCCACAAGCCAAGTCGCGCTATTTCATATCAAAACTATTTGTAATTATATAAATTAAGTATAATAAAATATTATACACATTTAAAACTGTGTTTATATGTACCGCCCGTACAGTATCTAAGGGCAGTACTCAATTTTATATCTTAGTATTATATTAACGTTATTGTTAATTTTAATTAGTTGAGATAAGCTTTTTTGTTAACTTTTGTTGTTCACCTGACTTACCTGAAATAATCATCATCGTAGCAGTTACTTCCACTTCAGGCGTACCATTTCACTGTCGTGGGTTTAATATTCGCAAACTGCATCTGCTTACGCAGTATTTCTGATATAATAATTTAATGCATGTACAAGTAGAAGAGTAGAGTAGAATTTGTTAAATGAATAAATTTGTGTATCCAAGAAAATGGAGCCCATTTCGAGCAACTAATTACTTAGTTTACCATTTTTTTGAATAATTAAAATTATTGAAGATTTCATGGTTTTCCTTTTATTAAATTTACCAAGTATGTTAGAGAGATTTCATCCTTGTGAGTGACCCTAACGATCGATGCAATAAATTTACAGGGTGTAATTTTTACAGATTTTAGTCGGTTCGATTCCCGGGTGAAGCAAGAGAATTTTCGAAAATCTTTGAATGCAGTTTTATTTCTTTTCTAAAATAAAGAAATGTTTCTTTGGAGTAACATTTGCATCTCTATTATTTAGGGTACTTTCCCTCCAGGTGGCATTAAAAAATTCCACCCTGTATATTTGATAACTACATATAATTGCAGTATGGTAATGTGTGCCATATTATAATTTCTAATCGAAGCCGTGAATATTTCAAAATATAACTAAAGTACATAAAAGGGAACAACTATACCCGTTTAATCATGGTTAACTACAGTCGTAAACAAAGATTTCTATCAACAGTTACCTTGTTATTGTTGGTTATTTACCAAGGAACAACTTAACTTATTAAGACGGCTACGCTGAAGGGCAAACACTAACCTTCTGTGGGTATTTCGCGAAATAAAACAGGTTTATTGTTCGCCCAAGAGTTCTGAAAGTTCGCGGAGGTTTAGTAGAATATTCCCGAACTAGTGTATAAGTAGTTATTCTTGTTACATTCGTATGGAATGTGGAGATATGGGTAAATGGAGGAATGCTAATGTTAAGGTTATGCTCGTAGTGAAATGTTCGGGTTTTGGATGCGAGGTGCTAAACTTATGATCTGTTTGTAAATTATAATTAACTTATTAATATTATCTTCAGTATTCGATTTTATGATATATGGAATGAGACCTCAAAAAATAAGCGCTCTGATGACAGAATACATTTCGTGCAAAACTCGCCAATTCGCTTCGGGCCGTCGTGGCAGGTATACCGTTCATTCGGCCTAAAATTGGTAAGTCCGAGCCCCTAGAGCTTCTAGCTATTATTAATTGTGTATATTTTTTTTTAATTTATTTATCACTAAAACAAACAGATACAATATATATTTTATAAATAATGTTAACTATATTTTATATGTTATTAATATGGTATCCAACGGCACATTTCACATTTTATTTTAGGACATGCTATAATAATTATTTATTTTCTTTGCAACTTACATGTAGTAAAAGAAATAATCTATAATATTGTTACGAGTGCGGGACTTGAATTAAAATGCCGTTGGAATTACTATAGAATTTATTAGAACTATACAAACACGTATAACATAGGTAAAAATATAACCGGACGCAATAAGTCCTTATGTAATGCACAAATAAATAACACGCGCAAAGTCCGTCACTATATCGCTTATCGAATGTACACGTCTTGCTTTGATCGTAATCGTCGCTTGACTGCCGATCTCCGTTCGGGCATCCCTTTATACTCAGCTTACCATATGTCACGACCGTGTAAACAATGGATTCTTAGAACCACACCTGGCCACTGCCCACCAGAGAGGTTTACAATACACAATAGGGGGCTTTTCTAATTACAAATGTTAAACACAAAGAAAATAAAAGAAATGCAAATGCGGGCAGGTAATAAACTTGGGCTTTATGGCCGGCAGGTGCGCATTCACATTTGTCGGCTTGCTTCGTGGAATTTTGGCTAAGTCGTAACAACATTGTAGAATTCTAAACATGTCGTGTCTGTACATTGAAGCTATTTAAAAAACAACTGGAAGAGACTTACAATGGAGACCATGATGCATTTTTTTTTAGATTTCCTGTCTGTTTGTTCGGGATTCACGTAAAAACTACTAAGCTGATTTCGATGCGGTTTTCGCCGATCGACAGCACATTTTTAGACTTAAAATCTGCTCTACGTTTTATCCTGGGAATCCCGGGGAAATTTTTCTGGGAATGATTTAAAATGGCCAGATTAAAAAAATCGAATCCCAATTTGATTTGTTTACTGATCGATAGAAAATTTAATGTAATAAAATGTGTGATATTTTTTATCCCGGAAATCCGGCGGGAATTTTCCTGGGAGCGGTTTGAAGTTGTTCGTATACATAAAAATTAGCTTATTCCGACACAGTTTATACTAAAACTATAGCTTGCATTCTTTTATCAAATGCTGCAATACTTTGTGTCCTGGGAATCCTTGGGAATTTCAAGTCAAGCGTGAACGAACTCGCAGGCATATCCTAGTAATAAAATATAAAATTAAAGAGGTGACGACGTTACTTGAAAGTTAGTTTAGTACATTATATTTGAATTTGCCAATGGCCATAGAAAATAAGTCAATTTAATTGAAGTGTTTATTATACGAATCTACCAAACGACGAAGAGGTGCGCGTAATCCAGTATTAATTAGTACGACAAAAGTGTAATTAGTTTATTTACTATTTAGCATTGTAGAAGTCATTACTAGTTTAAATAAGATCATATTTTTATTATCGCAAAGATATTGTAGGCCGCTTTCTGATTTGTCGGTGAGCAGCAATGAATCGGTATCTCGGTATACGCGGTACTGAAACTATACCGATACATATATTCCTATGAATGTTTCCTGATTCGCTCGATATCGGTGCGGGAGCGGCACACTCTGAGTGAATCAGGAAAAGCTCTAGAAATATAAGCGCTCGGGAAACTTTCAGTACAGCGTATACCGAGCAAACCGATTTCGCATGCTGCACCGACGTAACAGAAACCGGTCTTATTTTTATCTTTTTCGATGCAAGTGGCATTGATTTTGCCAATGTCAAAGTATGAAGAAGCAGGTGCAAAAGCAAATATATATATATATATATATATATATATATATGTGTGTGTGTATAAACATGTATAAATATAATAACATGTATAAATTACTGGGCAAATTGTTAGACCCTAGTTATACATGTTTTCAGCAAACCTGAAGTTAAATATATAAATGTAGTACTCTAACGATTTGTAGGGGATTTGTAGGATGTAAATTCGAAAATGCGGTTGGAGTTATCACAAAGTTTATTAGAAGTATACACACGTAATTCACAGTTCTTAGAAGTATAACCGAATACAACAAAACCAAACTGTACGGCAGAAAAATCGTTATCACATAAATTGCGCAAAGTTCGTTGTTATAAGATACTTGCTCCGAAAGTGCACTAGGTAACGCCTCGTTCGCAGTCAGAATACGACTGGCGCAGTTCCCGATTGACCGACCCTCATCCATTTGTAAATATATATAATATAATGGACATAGCCTTCTAGCAACACGCCACCCACTGATTCTTGAAATCGTTAAAAGGTCAGCTTAATGGCTTCCAAGAATTCACATGAAATATCTACAGAGGAAAGAAGATTTTATGACGTCTTACGGCGGCGTGAACAAAGAGATTAGCGCGAACAATAGATAACTGAAATTCAAAGGAGTAATAAGACACCTGCAAAGGATTAGATTATCGACTTGTAACAATACAATATAGTGTTTATAATACAGTATTCTGTTATATATTTTTATGTAATTTTAGTCTTGTTACCTAAGAAAAGATGACGCTATTGTTTAAAAAAATAACCATGACTTCATATGTATCAACAAAAAAATAGATCTGGAAATAATAAAATCGCATTTGATATTCAAGATGCCGATGTCTGCCGCGTGTCAGTCAATGACCTGATTTAAAAAATCTCATTCAACACATATTGCGAATGTGTCAATCAGTGCTCCTTTTTGTTGCCAATAAATCTTCTGAAATGTTTTGGTAAAATTGTATTACTTTAACAGTTTCTTCACCTATACCTTGGATGTTTTTAAGAATCAAAATATTAGATATAACCATTAGCGATTCGGGATTAATGTTATTTTAATTTATGTCTAAATTTATTATGAACGAAGACTTAATGCAAAATCGCTAAATTAAGTTATGTAAGTATGAATTTATATTCAGGAGGTATATATAAGTTTGCATTTATATTTTAAGTCCAGAAAATCGTGATAAAAACAATAGAAAATTTTCTAAATATAAAAAACCGGTTAAGTGCATTTAAGGCTGAACACAAACAGTGAACGATTTCGTAACTTAAAGACTAGGAATCCTAACATAGACGGTAACCGAAAATACAGCAAGGCACGTTGGGTAATCTTTGACAATTGAAATGATGTCTCAATTAAAATATTTCGTTCAAAACATATTTTCACCTTAATGTGAATAAAAAGCCATAAAAAAATTTGCATCGTACTGTTAAAATTTTAGGAAATGCACTTTTTATGACTTGAAACACACGTGTCATTCAAATTCAATAAAACTGTCATTATGAAACATAGTTCTTATTTTTCAAAAGTTAACACGTATGTCTATGTATTGTGATAGTTCTAGTTTTATTGGGCATTTTGTTATACCATTTTATAGCGATTTATGGAATACATTTTACCGAATTTCATCCATGTATCTTATACTAAAATTAAAGCTGAAGAGTTTGTTTCTTTGAATGAACGCGCTAATCTCAGCAACTACGGGTCTGATTTGAAAATTCTTTCAGTATTAGATAGCCCTTTTACCGACGAAGGCTATACGCTATATATATATATCATCACGATAAGACCAATAGGAGCGGAGCACCAATGAAGAATGTTTAAAAATCGAGGGGTTTTGAAAACAAATTCCACGCGGACGACGTCGCGGGCACAGCTAGTAATTATATAAAA
The DNA here is from genome assembly GCA_039645545.1 of Dendrolimus houi. Taxonomy (NCBI): domain Eukaryota; kingdom Metazoa; phylum Arthropoda; class Insecta; order Lepidoptera; family Lasiocampidae; genus Dendrolimus; species Dendrolimus houi. The sequence goes on from CM077132.1 coordinate 17,430,346, forward strand.
TGTTTCTGACATGCGGACTGACAGACGTATATTGGCAGGGTCTCCAGAATGCGTTTTGATCATTTCCCCAATTTGATGTCAGAAATAACATGAAACCCAAACCGTCATCAATATTAGGAATGATTTAGTGCTCGGCTTGAATTTTTACATTCGAGGGACAAAATATTATACCTACCTCAATTTTTTTCTACTAACGGAACTTTTTTTGTTAAATAACTTATATCTGGAAACCCTGGCTGTAGTATAAGCTTAGATGATAGGAAAGTATGATGTACGCGAGTGTTTGGAAATTCTCAAAATATTATCTTACATCTTAATATAACTAAACTTGGAGCTACACAATAATTTAGCACTATCATTTGAGTTTGAGGCTTTCGCGTTACTGTTTGCAACAAGAAGACAAATTTTCACTAAGCATTTGCCTGAACACGACGGGATGTTTACCAACACTAAAATTATACATTCCACTGCCCTGCCCAGTTACTGAAATAAGAAAAATGTGAATAAATTTTGTACAAACTGGGAATTTCATTTGTCACTGGTTGCAACTGCAAAAAGTTAACTGAAATTCCCAGTCCGTTGGGAACAGACTGCGATTCTGACCACGGAGCAGATTTAATTTACATCCACCATTGCATTCTTTTGTAGCTTTTGAAATTAAAAATATGTAATTTTCCCTATAATAAACTTTAGAAATTCACCCTAAGCCTAAGACGGAGTCGCTGACATTTTGTGAAATTAAGAAACATTTTATAAGGGCAAAAAGGGCGAAGTGCACGTTTGTCTATGGACAGTAAAGCGTTATTTCGTGCCAATGAATATCTCATTTTTCCATTTGGCTGTGGGGAGCGAAATAAAGTTTTTAATCGAAAATAATATATATACACCAAATCAAATACATTCCAAAAATTACTCAATGGATTTGGTTCAATCTTATTTCCGCTTAAAGTTTTTTTAAAGTTGTACCTTAACTTTTTCCGGTTTTTTTTCATATAGCTTAAACATGTATATACTCACTTTTTATGGCTATAGAAACGCATATTCGCACCATCTAAGGTATTTTAATTATTGTATTGTCTGACATCATTACAATTTTTTTGACCTGTCCAATGACATCCACATGCTAATGTGCTCAATTTTTTTTCGAATCTCACCTTGTCTCTACCACCCTTATTGTTATTTATTTTGTAACTTCGATTAATTTAAGATATCTTCCTAATTTTATACAGAGAGACAATTCTCCGTTTTTGCTATTTTCGTACGAAACCCTAAAAGCTAACCAACGATAAAGCATCGCAAATTCACTTCAAATTTAAAATGTAAGACTTCGTACAGTATTAAAGGAACCTGGGAAAGTTTAATAAGGAACATCCCAGCGACTTTATAAAGCGGGAGTGGGTAAAAAACGTAGGAAATTGTGAAACGAGGCAATAACAATTTTATAAGAACAAATAAATGCATTCGCGATGCCGCGGCCCATAAAGCACCTTCATAAAATGGAACTGGGAACTGCTTTTAGGGTTAAATTTTTATTTTAAACATAGAAAGGGATTTTGATGGCTCTCCCACGTCGCTGGCACACGTTATCTTTAGATTTAGGGCTCGTGGCAATAATAACGCCGGGTGGAAACGGTGATTCAGACTGTCATCTCGTGTTAGAGGTGTGGATGGCCCTGATTTACTGTTGACATTTGCATAAATTACTGCAGATATTATTGAAATGTATTTCGAACTAATGAGCCCACATCCCACTTTGTGTTTTGATTCATTACTCATCGTGCAATACATACGGATTGTAATATTTTCGTAAAGATTCAAGGTTTGGTCTTGTATTTTTAGAATTAAGGTTTCTGATGGAATGTAGAATTTGAGTTAAATTTTAGTACCGCTATCTATGGAATGTGGACAACAATCGTCATGTGGCGTCGTTGTCCGTCAAAAACATTTGTTTATTAGAAAAGATGCTGAAACATGAAAATATTTAAAGGAGTCTTACATTGTCCTATTTTATCCAATAAAAGTATTTAGTGTAGACTGGGGGTTGTTTTTTTATACGATGTCTATAATCTTATATATGTATGACCTTCAAAAAATGTTCTCCAGTGGAACTTATCTATATATATAATAAAACTGTAGAGGTCGAATTTCTGTACAATGAAAAAAAATGCTAAAAACCGAGTCGGGGATGTAAGAAGTGAAATATAACTAATTTAGATTTTTTAAATTTTTTGTTTCTCTGTTTGTCTGTCTGTTTGTACCGGCTAATCTCCGAAACGACTGGACCGATTTAAATGAAATTTTGTATGGTGGTAGCTTATATCCATGGTCAACATATAGGATACTTGATCTCGAAAAATTAAAGAGTTCCCGTGAGATAGTTAAAAAAACCGCACCACGCGGACGAAGTTGCCGGATTCAGCTAGTTTTGAATTTGAATTTGAAAATTAGAATTTATGTATGAGTATCGTTTTCCTGTGCACTCAAATGTCGCTTTCTTAAACAGGCAATCAGGAATAGGTCGAGATAATGTCCCTAAAGTGACATGCCTCCACTTAATGTTGATATTAATTCAGGAGTAATGGTTATTGGACCTGGGCCGTCCCGCCACTCGCCATGTTTAAATAATATTTAATGGCCGCCGATTTGTAGTTGTTATAGCCTATTGGTGCAATTTAGTTTTATTGTCACCGATTCGGACTACCGTTGTGGTCTAGTGTTAGACTTTGGACGGTGTTATGTCCGGCAAATTATTGCTATGCTATTATTATCTATTTCTATGTGTGACTGTAGCCCAGATAATTTAATTCAGAAGTTTGACAAAATTGGTCAATTGCGTATCAGTCTACCCGCAATGAAGAGTTAAATTTATATGTATACAAAAAATATATGTCGACGCAATTACAACAATTAACGTATTAAAAAAACAATAATCATCTATTTAATTACTATGAGTTTAATGTAATGTGAAATTAACGTAAAACCGCAAGATTTTATTGTAATTTCAATACTTAACCTAAAAAATTGTGATCACGTGCACGTGCGCCGACACGTGCATTGAGCTCTATAAATACGGCCGCACTGTCGACACTCGATCAACCACAACCGACAAATGGCTTGCGTCCGGCTACAGGTAGCTGTAACAGAGCTAGGCGAATGGTTTCGCAAATGGAGGATAGAGGTAAACCCGGAGAAAAGCGCAGCAATGTTCTTTTCCCCGGGCACGCTTCGCTCTCCCAAACGCGCTTGCCTTCGCTTAAAAGCCATCTCGCTCTACGAACAAGAGATTCCCTGGGCAAAGTACACCAAATACCTGGGTGTCACCCTAGATCAGAACTTGCGCTTCAACGAGCATATCACTATAGTCCGGAATAGAGCGCGATTTGTGATGGGTCGTCTAGCACCCATGATAGATAAACGAAGCAAAATGTCCCTCAGACACAAGCTTACTCTATATAAAACATGCATCCGCCCGATCATGACATACGCGAGTGTGGTATTCGGCCATGCCAAGCCTTCCCTTTTAAAGAAACTGCAAATCGTTCAGAATAAATTCATGCGCAGAGCCGTCGGTGCTCCCCTCTATATGCGTAACATCGACATCCACCGCGATCTGGAGCTTCCCTCCATCAAAAACTACATTACGTCGCTCTCGCGTAAGTATTTCGATCTAGCGCCGCACCATCGAAATCCCCTCGTCGTGTCCGCGTCCGATTATAAGCCTCGACGAAAGGCTCTCGTGCGACGACCGCGTAACATCCTCATGGACAAGGTCGACGATATCACAAAACGGCTGGCTCGGATCAGCCCGCCCGCGGTTAGGACGGCAGGCTGGCAGGCACCGACAGACAGACACAGACGGCGGCGTCGACGCCGCCAATCACGATCTCTCCACGTCCCCGCGAGGGACGCCAGGAGACACAGCCCCCCATAGGATAGACTAGACGTGTTGCTGGGAAGTTTCTTTCGCCGTTTCTTCTCTCCCAGCCATAACACGTTGCGAAACGGCAGTAAGATAGTATAGGCCACCGCGAACCGCCGATCCCGGTCCGCCGGGATCCTTCCTCTCGGGCTTTATATTACCCGTCGCTCGCTCTCAATTAGTGCATTGTGTCGCCTTATGGTGGGCATCATTAGATTCATCCCCCTCTCATGGCAACATTCCAGCCGAGGTGAAACTCCCTAGGGAGCCCCCTCGAGCAAGTTGCCTCCCGGGCTCGAGCGCCTTCGCTTCGCAAAGGCACTCGCCCCGAAAACCCCGGTAAAGTTGTGAGGTCTTCGGACCAACAACATAAAGTCAAGTCCAATAAAAAAAAAAAAACTCGATCAATATTGCTCGAGCCGCCGAACGGGACGGACCTCTCTGGGACCTCGTAATCATAGATGATACACTATATATAAGGTCGTAATGCTCTTGGAATATACGACACCGAGTACTCTTGAAATTGTATTTCGAGGACTCAAATATGGGTCGTCACCAAGAAACCAACAATCGTGACGTCGGCATTGCTGACGTCACACTTTTCATAAACACCACGGAGGTCCCTCCCTCCGACATATAAATTTATTTATTCAAACAAATAGATTATAATTATAAGCCACAAAATCAAAGTAAAATTAACTTAAAAACATAATTATATACTAAAAACAAACGATCTTATAAATAGTACCTATAACTTAGAAATATAGATTAAAGACTACTATTGTATAAGTCGTGCGTAGAAGGTTTGCCGATGGTCGTCTCTCCCGGTTCCTACGACTGGGACCGAGGCTTGTCTAAGTAGTACTAAAACTAGACAACCGCGGGTCGCGGTTATGGGACGCGGGAGGGGTTGTCATCGGCAACCTTCTGCGCACAACTTATAACAACTGTGTCAGGGGGAGCGTGCCTAGTAGGCTGGCTGCATTGCCGCCTTGTATGGCGAAACGTTTTAATTAGGTGAAATATGCGACTACCTGCCTAAATATGCTACCCTACGAAACAATAACATTGCATCATTGCTAAAAATAGCAATTACATCATAGTGTTGCCAGGATCATAAAAACAATTATAATAATTAGTTACTGATGCACTAAATTATCTAGATGATAATTTAGTGGGCTTATAAAATTAACTAACCGGTAGAAAATGGTAATTTAATTATAAATCGAATCATCTGATAAATCGACTAAAAGTATTTATTATCTATGACGATTGTCTATATCATATTAATATACACTATGGTTCTCATGACTACTGTGATGGACATCTTGTAACATTTGATATACTATTGTCAAATTTCGTTCATATAAATACAATAGTTTTTTAGGAAAATGATTGTGATATACAAATACAGACAGAAGAATGGAAACGACGATTACTAGAGGTTCCGTTTTTGTCAAAATAGCTCCGGAACCCGTCCAACACTGAACTTTTAACGATGATTGTAATACATAAATATATTTAAAACTTAAAAGGATCATATTATACTCAAATACACCAGACATGACATGCCCCAGCTGTTGGAGTACGTCGCAAAGTACCCTATTTGGCACCTACATCCCAATTTTACAAAGGCCGTCAACTCAACAATATGGCCTTAACGAGGCTGGTGTAAAAGTCGGCAGTGCTATTAAAAGACGCACGTGTTTTCACATTACGTAATATCATGCTGAACTATTCAGACTTCTTGTGACCACCTGATTCATGACAATTTTTGTTACAAGAAAGATATTGGATTACTCATTCATATTCTGGATTTGTTAATGTATTTTATATGCATAATTTTAATAAAATATTAGCATTCTGCACTTCTCTGTATAAACTAAACTGTGCGAAATTTTATACTCCTCCGTCCGCCAAAATTCGTAAAAAGGGGTACAAAGTTTTTGCTTCACGTATTAATATAATGATTACAGAATGTCATTTGTTTTATTCATATCCTCGTTTCCATCAGAGAAAATTTTGGAATGTCCAACAATCGGGCTCGCTCAACATCAAAGGCGAACCTATACTACAATAATATAATAAAAGTTTTAATGTCGAAAGCATTATTTTTTGCTGGCCGCAAATATTTTAAAAAGGAACATTAATATGTTTTTGTTATTATCTGTGAATTATAATATAGCCGTACGCATATATAGCATTTTTATTTACATTCCATTTAGATACTGTTGATCAGTAAGAATTTGGCCAAAATCAAAAAGAGTGTGGTAGTTTTCCAGAGATTCGTGAAGAAGCTGATTAAATCTTTAGAAGTTGTTCGAGTTTTTTATTGGTGAGTTTTTAACAATTTCTTGTATTTTTTTTACAGATTTATAAATCAATTTGTCCATACATCATTAATAAGTACCGTAAAACGTTTAATAGTATCGAATATTTACACAAATGCAATGACTGTGACTATTTGAATATAGAGCCTTGGAAACCTTCTGACCGCCGTTTTACTTTATCTTTCAAAATTTCAGACACGCATAGAGCACATAGAAATCAATAGCAACAATACAAAAAGTATAAATAAAATTCTTGTAAAGCTATGAATTGTCAAAATGATATTGGTAGCTACAAATTGTATTAGTGTAAGCTACTGTGTAAGTGTATTTATGTAGGTTTTTTGCGTGGTCGCTATTAATAAAAAGTCAGTCAACATTTTCGAAAGCCTTTATATTAAAAAAGGTAAAAATCTAAAAGCGCTTAAAACTTATTTCGTCCGGAAATTGATTATCCACAAAATGAGTCATCAATTTGTCTTCAGTGTGTTTAGGTAAAGCTGGGATGACACTTTTTGGAAACACAATAAAATCCACCGAAGGGCTTGCTTTTAAAGGCCTCGCCAATTTTCCTGGAGTACCCTTTCCTATTTTTTGATAAACGAGCAGCTTGATCGAACCGCCCGCTAAAGCCTTCTTTACATTCGAGGACTACAATTTTCATGTCTTGCCCCTTAATATTTACAGGGGTGTCTTGTAAAGAGTGTTACTGATAATACCTATACGTTGTATATTGCTACAATTTTTTCAAATTCGCTCGAGTATCCGGTAGATGACTTAAAAAGCGCTAACCAAAAGTAGGAAATTTAATATTGTATCTGTGCAACCCTTTTGATGAGTTTGCAGATTGTATGGCACAATTATAGATTAGTTTCCCTTATCATTTTAAATAAATTGTATTTACTAAGTATATTACTATAATATATATTAACTGATGCCATATTTTTTTTTCTAAGTGATTTAATTTTTTATTGCAAGAAATACAACAATTTTACAAAAAATGTACCAAAATGAGACATGCTGTTGGCATGCCTTTATGGAAGCTGAATTATATTTGTTTGTTCGTTGAAGCTATTTACATGAAAATCTGGTAATATTTTATCCTATGTAAATGCAACTTAAGATTCCAGTATCGATAGCATCCCGTCACAGGACAAATTTGGATGTGACGTGGCTCTAACCGGGTTGAGATAAACCCTTGCCGGTTGAAAGACGTATGGTCGCCGAAAGATAAAATGTTCTCAAACGCCAACTTTTACTTTTGTAGGTTAGAAATAGATAAGCCTGTTTGAGGAAGACATGTCGAAAAAGTTATCTTTTTGTATTTGAGATATGATTGTGTTTATTTTTTTTGCCGTTGGTAAGATTAATTTCGTTTCTTCTTGTTATCCTCTTGTAAGAAATATAAGTTCATAAAACTCCAAATACAAACGCTTTGATTGAATTTGAAAGGATTTATTTGTAATGTTGCTGATAAATTTAGAACAGAGAATGTATACGTGTAAAGGTTATGGTAGTTTTTTCAGTGAAAATTTATATTTAGCCTGTATGTGGAGGATATTACCTTCTAGAGTCGTCCAAATTAGGCCTCTCCTTTCTAACTTTTAAAATGGAAGATTCTGGAAAAATCGTAGTGGTATATGAAAAAAATATTTGCAACGCAACATATCTTGTTCAAACCCTAAATGGGTTTAAACAAGATATGTTGAGTAGTTTTTGAGATTAAATGCTTTTTCTAAGATTTTGTAATTGAACGGAAATTCAGTGACGTCAGTCGATTCATTTAATTTAAAAGAAAACATATATGTACAGAGATACTTCATTTCTTTGCTATATTTTATGATCGCAAAAAATATCCAAACCGCGACTAAACCATAAACTATTCTGGTAGAGGATTGAAAATTAAAATAAGAGCCATATAAATTCATAAAAAAGGTTTCGCACCAAATTTATGTAATCCCAAAAAATCCCAGTCTAAACTTTACAATAGTTTTTATTCATGAAAATGGTAACTTGCTCATTCTGGGTACGTCAAGAGTCCCCCAATAAAACGTAAAAAAACTTTAAATATGAATAGAGACGAGAAAATCGCGGTGTTTTTTCCAGACCATAAATAATGTTAGATAAATATGTATCATTGTCCTGTGTCACGCTCGTATAAGTTCGATTATTTTTTTTCTAGGGCTGGCACAGTACAAGCAATGGTAATGATATAGACAATGTTTCCGATACTTTTTTAAATCGACAGATAAGTTCTATTATTCCCAAGTTAAGCACATGTGCTTGGTTACGAATAACATACAAGGACCACAACTAGGGCTGATTTAGATCAGATAGACCAAAACAAATGTATCTATACTCTAATAAATCGGACATAATACATCGGGGATTATTCGGACCAGGAGATTCCGAAAATGCAGTTTTTAGAATTTTGTCTGTCTGTCTTTCTGTATGTCTGTCTGTCTGTTAGAGCATCATGTGAAAGCTACTGAGCGGATTTAAATAAATCTAGACATAGAGCTAGCTTATATCCCGGGACGTAGCATAGGATACTTTTAACCCTGATAATTGACGTCGTTTCAGTGAGATACACGAAAGTAGCGAAAAATAAGAAACTACTGAACGTATATGATTGAAACTTGATATAGTGCTGACTTAAAACCCGAGTTAACACTTAGGATATGTTTTATCCCGACAAGTTACGTTATTTCCATGGAATAAACGGATTAATAAAATAGATGGCGCTGCAATCGCGTTTTTCAATTCACTAACGTTGTCACAACCTCTTCATGGTATTACTTCAAATCGGTTGGCTGCGACTCGCCTCTGTTTCGCAGCGCAGTTGTGTAGACTATAGACTTATGGACTTAGTTTCTTTGTTATTGTAGTGAACTTAGTAACAAGAAACAGTAATGTTTTAGGTAAAACACCTAAGTAAATTCTATGTATGGAATATAGAGCTACTACCATGGGTTTTTCACGGGGGGTAACTCTAGTCTATATTATAAAATTCTAAAACTGCCATCGGTCTTATTCATAGAGAGTAAGGTTGAATACTTCTTTAAGAACCATAAAGAAGCGTTCAATCTTACTCTGACTCTCTATATGACCGCATGTCCTGTAAATTGAAGCTATTTAAAAAATACCAACTGGAATAGACTATATGAATGATGGAGAACAGAACGCAATTTTTTTTTAGATTTCTTGTCTGTTTGTCTGTATGTTCGGGATACAAAATTAAAAACTACTGGGCTGATTTCGATGCGGTTTTCGCTGATCTATAGAAAATTATTAGACCTGAAATCTGTAGTACTTTTTATCCCGGGAATTTTTCTGGGAATGATTTAAAATGGCCAGACTGAAAAAAAATCGAATTACAATGCAATGTCATTTTTCAATCACTGATCGATAGCAAATTGTTTGTAATAAAATCTGATATACTTGTTACCCGGGAATCTTACGGGAATTTTCGCGGGAGTGGTTTAAAGTTGGTGCATTAAATTGGTAATTTAGATACGATTTATACTAGAACAATAATTTACGTTCTTTTTTAAATGCCGTGGTACGTTATGTCCTGGGAATATCGGATTCTTTTCTGAGAATAGATTACACGGCTAAAGTAGCATGAAAATTGACCGTGTTACTCTTCTTATGGCTTAGCTTGGTGCTACAGAACAATTTGCATGCTTGACTATTCCGGCACTTTTTATATTTCCTGGGATTTCCTAACTTCTACACCACGTGACTTTTGGGACTTGTTTGATGTGACAGTTTCTATATTTACCTAGACATCTTTAGTAGAACAGTTGTACGGAGTTCATGTATTTCTATACTAAAAAAAATCATTGCCCTGCTGGAAATAAACTTTGATTTTTATTTAATTATTCGCGAAGTAACTGTAATCTTGGCAATCTATCCAACGTGGACGAAGTCACGGCCAAATGTAATAGTACATAAAATGTCTTACCCTAAACAAAGTTTGTCGCTGATGTCCAAAGGCTAGTCAGTTTCTACCAGGCGGGTCGTTAGCTTACACGCTGTACTTCAGCTATAAAGCTCTATATGTAACTGGTTCTAAAAATGCAATTGGTTATATTTTGGAGGTACAAGTTTAGATAAATCGTTTTAAAATTATTTAGCCTTTTAATTTGATCGTTTTTCTCATTTTTAGTTTAACTAGAAACCCAACTGCATCTGTGGGTCCCTGAAAGCCAACCACAGTAACAATAATCATGGAGGCAGGATCTAGTTAAATCAAAAACGATTTTAGAAATCTGATTAGGAGATTTTAGATTAACGCTTTTAAAGATAAATTCAAACTTTAAAAGATTAATTATATTAGCTAAGCAACTAACAACCCTACACTTTTGGGGTGAACATTCAAATAGTTCGTGCAGTTCGATAAAAAGGGGGTTTTGAGCCTTCGAAGAAACCATCGCCTTTTATGTGCCGATTTGACATAGCTGTAACACATAGTCCTCGCAATGGGACTGAAAAAAATTAACGAATTTTGTGAAAAACTTGTGTTATTTTCAGGAAAACTATCCGTTTTGGTGATGATAAGTATTCATGTCCTGTTCCTGTTAGCGAAAGTTTACATTGAATTTAATATTCATCGGTTTATTCTCAAAGCCGTTAATAAATAACAACGACTCTTCGTTCGCGTAGCCATGATGAAGAATTTGTTAGTAAATTGTAAAGGCGAGAAAAAAACGCGACTGCAGCGCCATCTTTTTGACTATATTTGTCTATATAACGGAAACTATGTCAATTATCAGAACAAAAAGTATCCTAAGTCTTGACTCGGGATATAAGCTAGATATTATATAGCTGTGTTGTGTTTCATTTAAATCTGTTTAGTAATTTTCACGTGATGCTTCTTCAACAGACAGATTAAAAGCCTAAAGGTTGCATTTTCGGAATCTTTTGGTCCGAATTTGCCTCCCTGATTTTTTTCTAAGTTTTAAATTCAAATCTAAAATTTCGCAACTAAAGGGGCACACAAACAAATTAAAAATATTCAAATTAGTATTATATTTCAAAAAGCACACAATCAAGGAGTGCAGAGGTGGCTACCTAAATATATTTATCGTTTGTCTAATTACCCATTAGTAGTCCCTTTTTCCTGAGAACGCAATTAATTTACAATTATGTACCAAGGGCTACAAAGCCTTATTAAATAAAATCTTCCAAAGACTGCCCCCATTTATTTTAAGGGAATTTCTTTCTAAGACGAATCTTTAATTACTTAAGATTTATTACAAATGTGCTGTTTTTTTATTACAAAATGATAATTATTTATTAAAACGTTTGCTTTGTTATTTAAATGGGTTTACTAATTATACTTATCCACTTACGCTTTTATTTGGTGAATTTGGAAATCAAAAAGTATTATTAATATTAAAAGGAAATAATCCCTGGGACATGAGACCAACGTTTTCTGGTCTTGTAATTTTTGGACGTTGATTAACAGCGTAACTTTACGATTTACGACCTAACTTCTATATTTATAGAAAGTTAATTACTAATTTTTTAGCATAAATTTATCGATTTATCAATTTGGACAATTGAGGGTTCCGTAGAAATGATGAAAGCCCACCGTGTTTATTATTTAACTACGAAAACTAGCAGGCAAAATTGAACAAGCACTCGCGCAACGATATTTCAATAATCAATTTCGGATATTTGCCCGACTGGAATGGCTACCACCCCTGGTCTAGAGTATGCCGCCATAACCACCTTGAGTTGTGTTCCGGCATTAGTGACCAGGTTCCAGTCTCCCTTAAGAGAGCAGCAACGCATTTGTGGCACCTTTGGTGATGTCCATAGGCGATGGTAACCGCTTTCCATTAAGTGGGCCGCCTATCTGTCTGTTGAACTCATGCAATAAAAAAATCAAATAGGTTTTAATGAAATGTCATTGAAAATACCCCATATCCCAAAAAATATAGGTGTTCTGTTTCTGTTTCTGAGGAAACTGCAACGGAATCCTAAAACCAATGTTATACATCACCCGCGTATAAGACGTAAACAAATTTGCAAGTCCCAACCAAAAGCCTTATGAAATATAAGTTATTTCGTCTGGCAAGATGAAGACTGGCCGTCGTAAAGAATATAAAATGTTCAATCATGATCTTAGAGACGTTCCCATCCCATCCCTCAGGCGCTTTATCCAAAGTATTTGAATTTTTAATAAACCCCTATACGTGCGTCTCCAACGATTTTCTTCAACAAAATATTCACAAGATATGCATTTAACGAGCTCTGCTATGGCAAGGTGAACCCGACGGTGTGTTAATGAAGTTACTTTAAAACATTTTATGCAATATTAAAATTGAATATTGTGAATATATGTATGTCATTAAAAAAGTTTACGAGTGCAGATAGATTATTATGGCATGAGTTATACCGCATCTGATTACGTTCAACTATGTTTTGTATATTATCGAGCCTTTACCGCCACTTTATCGTAAGCGACATTCGGATCTAAGTTGTAGTAGTATAAAACAATGCCCAAAAATAGATGAGGCAGTCAAGCGACGATTACGATACGAGCAAGACGTGCATTCGATAAACTATATAGTGACGGACTTTGCGCGTGTTATTTAATCGTGCAGTTTGTACTGGTTGTGTCCAGTTATATTTGTACCTGTGTTATACTTGTTTGTATAGTTCTAATAAATTCTATAGTAATTCCAACGGCATTTTAATTCGAGTCCCGTAACTCGTAACAGTATAATAAAAAAACCGTTTTATTTTAAAGTAATTTTGATGACTTATTAAAGTCGCTTCTAATGACGTTTCATTAAAAGCACTTTCATGACGTTTTATTAAAATAATTTCTAATGACGTCTTATTACAATCATGTCTAATGACTTTTTATTAAAATCAGTAGATGGGGAGATATTCACTTCCAAAGTCGTAAATATTGTGTTTCTTAAAGTATAAGTTACCGTAGGTACAAGATGCATCGAGGTCTGAAAAATTCCAGGTGAATAAAGCATAATATAATAATACATTCTAAGCACATTTCTTTAAACAAGAATCGTTAAGTAGTTTTTGAGATTGCAGTTATTTCAAATTTCTTTTTTAGGTTTCATCAATAAAATACAACCTTCTAAACTTCGGGATGTTAATCACTTCTACGGAATCCCTTATTGTTCGTAGTCTAATACTCACTTGGCCGAGTTTTAAACTATTTATAAATATATACATAAAAATCACAAATTTACCAATAGCATCAGAAACTTGTGAGGTTTATAGAAATACTATTATGGCTCTCTGTACTCATAGCGTACCTACTAATTTTCAATATTACACCCGTCGACCAAGTTTTATTTGAGGATTTCTTATGGTCCATTAAATCGAATAAATGTTTACTTCACAAGTTAAAAACTTTAAGGCACGTCGGCCATTGTTGTCTTTTTCTTTTTATCAGGTAGTAAGTTTGTGCGACACTATCTGAAGCATGTGGGTAGTGCTGCGGTCACGTAGGGGCTACTCGAGTTTAATTAAGTGGTAATTAATGTTGTACATTGCATTTAACTTCAGGACATTTTATAGGAAACGTTATTTATGCTGTTCGTTCAACTTTTTTCTTTTTCACTATTTAAGCTTTAACATTCACTTTGTTAGCTTTCGAAACCAGGGGTTTGCTTAACTAATTTTCCTTTCCACTTTAGCATCCCTATTTGTAAGACTACATAGAAGAAAGAAAAATACTTTATTTCAATAAATAGCAACGCATTTACATTGCTACACTTAGACTTGCTTACATTATATATCTCAAGACGTCAAGCCGACGTTCCTTGGGTCTACCTTATCTACCGGAGTCTGGCACGTGCTTCTCACATAAACAGCCGGTTTTCGTAAAACGCACCTATGGCTGTAATATGAGTTCTAATTTTCAAATTCAATATTTTTTATTCACAACTGGCTGACCCGGCAAACTTCGTACCTTTTCAGAATCAATTTTTTTCATATTTACTCACCTTTTAAACCTTCCCTGGAATTCCACAAAAAATTCAAAACCAAAATTAGCCAAATCAGTCCAGCCGTTCTCGAGTTTTAGCGAGACTAACAAACAGCAATTGGTTTTGTTATATAAGATAAGTTTCACCGGACAACACTTTTTGAAGGTCATAATACATGTAAGTCAAAATTTAAATCTAATTCCTATTCTATGTACACCGCTTCGCAATGTGTTATCGCTGTTCAAAGGAGAAGAAGTGACAAGAAACTCCCCAGCAACACGTCTAGCTGAAAAAGATTTTTTCATTATAATTATTTATATATTATCTCAGGCACTTTTTAAAAATATATATAAGTATAGAAGATACATATTACAATTACTTTTCAAAGAAAGAATGGAGATGTAACAAACAAAACAAAATTGTCACCGTCGCAATAATGACATACTAAGAATTCATACTGCGACAAATCTCCATAGATTCCTTACATGTTATGCAAAATATAAACGTTATACAGAAGATAGTATAAATGTAAGCCTAGACGATTCACTTGTAGGTACTTTGTCTACTGTGTCATGGACACGAAGGTTGCCGTGGATGCAGGAATTTCTGACACGGTTCTTTTGCGTGATTCGACACATTCACTACAGCATATTCATTTCCGTGACTCTCTGTTAACACATCTTGTATACTCCACCAATAAAAAAACATGTTGCGCGGACACTGACTTGACGTCGTAACAGGTCGTATTTTACAATACAGCCAGGGGTGTGGCACACAAAACATATGAAGATAGTTGGAGGTAGTAATTTTACGCATTATATAACCCGTCCCTGGGCCGAAATGTGGGCATTCGTCATCCGACTTCCGCAAGGGCCAAATTCGCCCTTATTTTGAGAGGACAGGATAAACTTGTATCCGGTAACAGATTTATTTTCCACTCATAAATTATATGAAGACCCCCGATTTATCTGTTTTTGTCATGCTGTAAATTTTGTGCTTTTCTTTGTGATTTCCTCTTAATAAAACGTGGACTACTACTTGAGAGTCCTAATAGCTCTATTAATCCTCGTTTTTTAGATTATCGTTAAGTAGTGATTCCTTTTTGAAGTCGGTTAAAAATAGTATTATCTTAAGTTTTCGCGACTAGTAGGTAAACATAACAAAACTGCGTTTTAACGATTTTAAGCACGGTATTTTTTTCCGACGTTTCGGCCACTTTTCAGTAGCCGTGATCACGGAAGACAGATGTCAAGTGTCAATGAGTAATATTAAAGTTTTTATTTAACCTACCACCAACTTGTTTATTTTAATTATTTAATTTTAATTTTTTGTTAGTATTTACTGGCTTGAAGAGAAGAAATAAGATACCGCACTTAATACCCGATAACGTACTTTTATTATGAGCCAAAAATATTTTTGTTGTTCTTTTGTAAGCGAACGAGTTATATTTTTACCCGAACCAACCTTTCTAATCACCCATTCTGACCACGGAACATCCTCTGAGTGCAAATAAGTAAAACACCTCGATGAAATATTATATTTTCCACGGCGAGAGGTTTCAATCGTGGCCTTATTTAATTAAACTTCATCTCATGGGATTCTTTTGCCAGTTATGCTGTGATTTTTAAATGTACATTGTGTCTACTCGGTAGCCTTGCTAACAGACTATAGAAAGAAAACTTTACATCTATACTTAGTTGAAAGTTGTACTTTATGGTCTTACTGTATGTTGAGGATATTTTGGTGGTAACTTGAAGAGAAATATTTTGTTGTGATAAATTATTTTCAAAAATCTAATGATATTTTTGTAAAATTATTGTTATAATTGTAAAAACTGTACATTAAAAAAATAATCTGGAATTGACTTAATATCAATTTCATACAAATTGAATGTAGAACACGAAGCATTTTTTCATAGATTTCTTGTTTTTCGATAAACATTTGAAAAGCACGTAGTTGTTAGACATTGATAGATTTTAATCGAAATTTATGTGTTATTGTAGAAAAGTCGCAGTTTAAAGCAAATCAATACACACTGTAACAATTCAGTTGACAGTCAAAGTAAAGGTACATTTTATCATTTCACAAGGACACGACGATTTTAGAATGGTACCGTTTTATCCAAAATGGCTACGAAACGGTCAATATGAATTTTTGACAACTTATTCAGGAAAATTTTATGTACCATTATTTATTATAATTTTGTTATGAGAGCTATTATGGAATATTTGCAGTATATTTATGTTAAGCATTTCGTAGTAGCTCTTAAAATAAAGTGGAATTTGAATTTAGCTAGCGTGACAGTAATAGGCACTATCCATTTGGCAAATTTGCCACTTTGAGCTCTCAAAAAGATAGTAAATTATTATCTAAATTGGAATCGCCACCAGTAACGCAATTTTGATAAATAAGCTATTTAATTGAAACAATCAAATTAGTGAATATAAACTAGTAGGGATATATAATTTATAATATATATAACTACTACCTACTTCAACAGTAGTCTTTATAAACTCAACTGGGCGGTTTTGTATCTTACTGTCGATTTACTTGCCTTACTATTGGTTGAATTTTTACATTACTTATGCTAAAAAACTTAACTTATCTTAAAATTTGACATAGCTTATGTCCAATGTGTCAAATGAACGGCCGGTAAAATAAAAGAACCAGGCCTTACTTGCTTTAGTAGCGGTTGAATTTTGACATTACTTGTATGGAGTTTATGTCAAATTTTAACCGATGGTTGGGCAAATGATCGGTCGGTAAGATATAGGAACCGGCCGTAAGTGAGAACAGAGCGGGTAAGTTTCTTAGCATAATAATCTATCTATAGTATTATAAAATTCTAAACATGCCGTGTTTATACATTAAAGCTATTTAAAAAATTGTAATAGATGTAAACGACGTAGAACACCATCCATTTTTTTTAGATTTCTTGTCTATTTGTCGATTTGTTCAGGATTCACGTAAAAACTACTGGGCCGATTTCGATGCGTTTTCCGCTGATTGACAGCAAATCTTTAGATTTTGCTACGCTACTTTTTATCCTGGAATGATTTAAAATGGCCAGATTAAAAAAACGAATTACAATGTGATTTTTCACTGATCGATAGCAAATTTTATCTAATAATATGTGTGATATTTTTTATTTCGGGAAAACCGTGGGAATTTTCCCGGGAGCGGTTTGTAGTTGTTCGGGTGCATGGAAATTAACTTATTCCGACACAGTTTTTACTAAAACAATATCTTACATTATTTTTTAAATGCTGTGGTACTTCGCATCCCGGGAATTCCGGAGGAATTTCAAGTCGAGCGTGGACGAAGTGGCGGGCGTATCCTAGTAAATAATAAAGGTAACTTAAAGGTATGGACCAATCACGAACAAATGTTATTAACAATACATATAGTACTTTTTGTCCTCAAAAATGCGATAGTTTCCATGAGATATAGAAGTGAAGATCACGCAGCCCAAGTTGCTAGAAATGCCTTACTGTTATATTTAATAATGTGAAATATGCTTTGGATTTAAAAGACAATGTTTATTAAATAATATTAACCCAAAATAGAGCCCACGTGAACGTTGCAATATCGTTTCCCTGGTATTGTGCTAGGATAAAGTCTAAACTGCCTAAGTTTCTCTATAAAAATGTCGTCTGTAAACTTTAAGCTGTATTGTAACCTGGGATTATCTTTTTATGATAATCACCTATTTTGCCGTACATATGCAATTAATATTTAGGAATAGTAATCGCAAACAATGTTGCAAGCTTGCAATTTAATGATTTTTATCATGCATGATGATTTTAAAGATCTTGTTGTAAATATATAATGTTAGACGTATTTGTTTATTGGAATTCGATTGTTTTAGGGGTTTTCAAAGTAAATGTTAGGATAGGGGGTGTAAATAAAGTCTCTATTGTATATTAACAATACTCTTGCGCAAGACGAAGCGTGGAATGTTAATACGAGTATAATGAAAGGGAAAAATAGGAATAAACATCTATTTCTATATCTTTTGCTTTATCTGTTTAGATGTAAACTTACTATGTTAGATTTCGTTAAACACAGATACGATTAAAAATTTGTGTTTGTTTCACTCCAAAGTTAATGTAGAATTTTTAAATGTACTGCTATCAAGTTTAATATATCCTCCGGATCCATTTAGGTTGCTTTCCAGAATTTTAAACTCTGCACGTTTCACCTTAATTTTATACTTATACCAACAGTGTATGGGTAACTGCAATGCACGTACTCCTTTCTCGAAAGTATCGTGTTGTGGTATTATGAGGAAATTTAATGCATAGTTGGTGCCTCGTTTGTTATATTTATTACAACATTTGTGTGTGCGAACGCCGTAAAGATATTTTGAGAATCGTTGTATTATCATTTTGTTTGTATTTTGGTATACAACTCTATGCAAGATGTAATAGCTCAGAGCTATTTATTTATATATTTAGTGCCGCTTGCATAACGATCGCCTTTAAATAAAAATTAGTTTCTCATATTAAACTGCCTAAATACGTTTTACACAAAACGTATTTAAGACGCCTTGCATAATGGTGGTCTCCCATGTTATTTAGCAAAGTGTATTTATGCCGTCGGTAAAACAGCCACAAGGGTTCCGTTTCACGCTGCGATCCATTTTTTGGAACAAACAGACGAAATTTAGCTTCAGTGCCCTTTTACGTAAAGAGGAATTTTAGTTGGCCAATGTCAAATTAACTCAAATAATTTATTGCATAAAAACATGGTTATTACAATGTCATTTCAAATTTCGTTCTTTTGGTTAAGATTGCTCCGGATTTTTTGGTGGCAACCTGAAGAGTGATTTTTTGCTGTGCTTTTTTATTTTCAAATAATAAATTAATACTGGTTAAAAGTGAACAATAGTTGTAGAATATTGAATAACGTGAGATGAGATGATAATAGTGCATTTGTGTTGAAAATGTGATTTTGAGTGAAATCGAAGATCTACCTACGATTTGGTAAAACCTCAACCAAATTCTAACTTGATCCTGGCTAAATACACAAATCATAAAGACCAATAAATATTTTACTAGAAAATTAGTTTTCTCCACTATGAACACCGGGTTTGGAATTATAGTTTGAAATTTATTATAATTTATGTTAATTCTGTATTCTTTTAATTTGAAATATAGTATACCTGGCATATCTACACACATTCCCAATCGTATTATGACGTATTCGACGGAATACAAATCAAAGTGCAAATTCATCTTAAGAATTAAAATAAATATATCAGAAAATGTCGACCAAAGATATCTGAATTCTAGTGTCGACGCTGTACTAAATGAACTAGCTTCAGGTAAAATCCGAACACATCTGGCTGTTCTATTGTTAAAAACAGAATGCGGATCTATTTTTTGTCTTTAAATGCATTTAGGGCAGTTAAATACCCATTTTTGGGTGATTAACTTTGACAGTTCTTTGAACATATTTAGCGACAAATTTTGCGTTATGCAAGACGCTAATCGTATTTAAGGATTTTAAATGTGTTAGTGTTTCTTAAATAAATTTAAGGAACGTTGTGCAAGCCGCCATTAATATATGGTGCTAGCACTGACCTTCATTATAACTACTGAATTGGCTAGTATGTATAAATGACAAACATATTGTTACGAGTTAGCGGGACTTAAATTAAAATGCCGTTCGAATTATTATAGAGTTTATTAGAACTATACAAACACGTATAACACAGGCACAAATATAACCGAACACAACAAATCCAAACGTAATGCAGAAGGTCGTAATTCAATAAAACGCGCAAAGTCCGTCAATAATAGATTCCCGAATATACACACGTCACGCCTTGATCGTTGTTGTGGCTCAACTGACTCCTCTCTCAATCAGGCCGTCGTTTTATACTTCGCAAATGCAAATGTGCCCACCCGGCGACGTCGACACAATTTCCTAGAATTAGCTTGTGATCGTAATCCGCAACACTTGGCTAATGATACAGCCTGCAAGCGGCCGTAAACGAGTACAATAGAACAATAGGCTGTTCTCCACAATAATTAGAAAAGTATGCCAATAAATAAGTGAACAAAGAAGACGATCATAAAAGGATTACAATTAGTTCAAATGCCGATAGGTAATAAAATGTGCTTTTACAGATCTGTAAGTGGAATTTGTCTTTGTCAGGGCCTAAGTTGTAACAATATTTTAATGTCAGCTTGACGCGGTACTTGACGCAGTCTTTGGAACTAATGTTAGTACTAACACTAGTATTATAACTTATTACTCTTCTCGTAGTAGTGTTTTTTAACGTTATCTCATAAATAGTTTGTATAGTATATATATATATATATATATATATATATATATATATATATATATATATACTATAATATTTTGGTATCAACCAAAATATATGTATATTATATATAGTTAGTATTTAGTTTTGCCCTTTGCTCTTATGTTTTGTGTTAAGTATGTTTAGTTTGTATACTTATTATATGTACAAATGTAATTGTTTTAGATTGGCAGATTTTTTTTAATTTACCGTCCGAATTGCTGCTTTTCCTTCTTTTGTCCTATTTATATCACCTGGCTTTTCTATTACACACGATATTGGCAAAAATGCAATGGCATTGCAGCCATCATTAAAAAAAAATACTTTCCTCATAGAAAGTGGCGTTCTTTACCCATGAATATCTGAAGGCCCCGTTCTTTTTTTGCCATGGCCTTTCTATCCATGTGCTATTTTGAAAAGAAAGATATCTTTCTAGAATATGAAATATATCTATAAAATACGGTACGGAGTTCTTTCCACGGCATGTATTGTACATACATGTAACGTAAACGCTACGAACTCAGGACGAAGAAGAATTCTAAAGGTAAAGCAAATATTATTTAGAAAAAGTTAGTTTAAGCAATACGTAATACAGAGTTTGTCTTCATTCAAATTAAACCAGCACGTTTGTATCCCAAGGGATTGTTGGAAGATTAATTTTGTCCGGTGGCCGGCTATGAGTTATTGTTACGTTTGAGTGAGACCTTCACTGTTTCTAACTAATGCCAATATAGCATTGTTTACTTATTGCTATTTGCATATTATTTTATTTTACCATAACTGTTGTAGGTTAATTTTAGCGCAATATTTAATTTTGTTCTTCTATGGAAAACTGTCTTTTGCGCAATCATCTGTTGCTGAGAACAAGTTACAGTTACATTTGGCGCCGATTGTAACTATGTCCTAATGGAAATCCATGGTTTTGGTTTTGACTTTCGCCCTCTTTTCATAACATTGAAATGAACCTGGCAAATGTGTGGTAGTCCACGAACTATGACGGGTTCCATGGCGGTGACAAATGTTCACTGTTTTTTTGTTTGACTACGGAACTATAAAAAACATTTCATAGAAAATGATATTAGTCGAATCAATTTTTTGGAGTTGTACAACCTCAAATTTTGTC
Organism: Dendrolimus houi; assembly: GCA_039645545.1. NCBI lineage: Eukaryota > Metazoa > Arthropoda > Insecta > Lepidoptera > Lasiocampidae > Dendrolimus > Dendrolimus houi. The sequence goes on from CM077132.1 coordinate 17,452,001, forward strand.
AAAGTTTTCCATTACGTTTTGTAGAGTTAGACGAGTTAATTTTATGAGTTTGTTTTGTAGTGACTTAAATAAAAATTCATATAAATATATTGTCATAAATTTTCCAGTTATGACTAAAAATACCCTACACAACTATGTATTTTTTTTACATTTCTGTTGTTACTTTTTTGAATGGGAAAATATATTCGTTCTTCTCTGATAGATCAATGTCAATTACTCGTACCTACCTACTTGTTATTTCTTTGTCAAATGTAACAATATACTCTACTCTGTTATCGCATAACACTGAGCAATAAACCTTATTGTATTAACGATGTCCCTTTTGCTCTGAGTTCAGATAGACCTTCCGTGAGGGCCGCAGGTGGCCCTTAGATCGGCTAACTTGGAAATCATTTAGTTGACCCGCTTTGGTCACTCCCTTAAGACTTAGTTAAGTACCTTCCCATTGTTTATTTATTGAACCATTTTGGATAAAGCATTTGTATTGAAATAAATGGCTCCTTTGTTTTGTCTATATTTATAATTATTAAGGTGCTCTATAGTCTTGTTCTTTCTCTAAAATATGGCTTCTCAAGGTTGGTAAATTTAGCTAGTATCAAGTGTTTATAAATATTGAAGATTATAGATTACTATTCATCTATACATCACGTGACAGCCCGGCCTATATAACCCTCCCAATTCAGTCTAAGCCAAATTCTAGTTCTTTAAGAAATACTAAACAACTGGCTTCTTAATATTAGACTCCAAAAATAATTCTTGTTTAGAAACCATTATCATTTTTACACAACTATTGTTCATTATTAATAAAAATCTTACTTGGGTATATTTTTATTTGGGTATGGAAAACAAACCTGCACCGCGAAATATCACTATTTAAGTTCCCACCATAAACGTCTTTCTTCATGGCTTAGGTCAATAATCTTCTATTATATTTTTAAGAAAAAACCTGCTTATATAAACTCTTAACTTAAAAGACCACCCCAATATTTATAAGGAATTCTTAAATCTTATTCTAGAGGTTATAATAAATATGAAATCTGGATCTGGACGATCCAATTTTTCAGGATTATATAAGAACCCTTAACTCTCCCCAATAAGCGCTAAAAATAGAAGTTGCCAGTTACTATGTAGTATTAAATTGGATTATTTCTTTTATGATAAAATACGGGAAGATTATTTATATTCATATTAACTTTCTGAATTTTGCACGACATCGAAAATATTTATTGAAATACTTTGAGATCTCATTAGAAAAAAAACTTCTAGGCAAATTGACAGACAACAACTTTAAAAACGGTTGTTTGTGATTATACATCTTATGAAAGGCAGTATGCACTTTTTGGTTGAGCCGATATTCGACGAATCATTTCTCTCTTTCAATTTGAATCAACCAAAGTGCACTGCAACTTTCAATCAATCAATCAGTAACTCTTTACTGTGCACCAATACAAAAAAGAACTTACAGACTAAAACTATGTCTCATTATGCACAAAGGGCGGTCTTATCGCTAATAAGCGATCTCTTCCACACAACCCCAGGAATGAATTGAGAATATAATGATGATGGTGGTATACATAATACATAGTACAATTTCTTACATTCTAGTAATAAATACATAAATGCAGAATATACGGACTTTATGAGCATATGAGACTTATTGCATGTAAACCTTATACCCAATCATTTAGGGTCGCCTTAAAATGTCTTTCCCTTCCAAACTCTTCTATTCTGACATACGTCTGCTGTAACGCCACAAACTATTTTATCATCCTTCATACTATCCATCCATCTCTTTTTTAGTCTATCTTTACACTTGTGTCCATTGTTTACCAGCTTAACATACTCTTTGTCACATGACTCACCCGCCCTCGTTACGTGCCCATACCACCTTATTCCTCTTCCTCTCAATTCTTTTGTCACAGGTGCAACTTTCAAACACCCGCTTATTTACTTATTTCTTACCTTATCCATTCTTGTAACATCACACATTCATCTCAATATTAGGATATAGAGACTATACATTCTAAAAGCACCTCAGTTGATTCTACCCTGTAGTTGTATAATTTTACAATTTTGATTAATTTTCTCTTGACTTATAAATATTACGAATTTGGATTGAAATATGTTGTCCTGCTTTTTTCAATTCTTAACTGGCAAACTTTTCCGTTGTACCGCACTGGGATGAATACATCATCCGCAACAACACGCAAACTTTATTCACCTGACCTCACTTCAATGCCCCAATACACGCTGATTTATCGATTCAATACATATCCTTTGCATTATTTATGAATATATTTCGCTTGTTTTTGTTTGTCGCTCTTTCGTTGGTTTCTGTAATACAACATTCGGGATGGAGACTATGCAAATATGAGTGGATTTATATTAATTTTTTTATACAGTTAATTTCTTCGAATGAGACTGTTTGATTGGATATTTGTGTGCGCTTTGGTAAGGTGTATCACGACTAAGGCGCAAAAATATTTTTATTTTATTGTCTCCCCTTGACACATGCCACAGTCATTTCCTGCCTTGCTTCATACCTTTTTCTTTTTTGACCTTTGAGTTATAGATTTTTTAATTGTTAGTACAACTTTTACTATGTCCTGACTTTCTTCAAATATTTCTTAATGTTTATTTTTAATTATACGTTTTTCTACTTTTCAGATATAATATTATAATTAATATAAAGACTGTTGAAAACGCATTCACGCTTCTCTTCAAACCCTTCAAGCAGTCCTCAATAGATTTCTTTCAGCTTTTCAACACGTGAGTACGAATAAATGCACATAGCATTGAAATCTTTTAATGCAATGCTGCGAGTCTTATGTGCGATATGATTTAAAAGACTCCTAACAAACGGAGAGGGCGTGCATTGTGATAGGTAATATCTTGCAGTATTCAAATCGTGTATTGAGTGAAAACGTTTGGAAAATATTTGTGCTGGGGTTGTTGTACTACTTATTTTTCCACAAAAGTAAGAACTTTACCAAAAAAATTGGAAAACTGAGGCTGAAAAATAGACACTAAGAAAATTGTGGAATTGAAAGACTGACGGATATAAGAGTAAAGATAGACCAAGAAAAAGTGATTGGTGGTGAGACAGAGAAGGAATGGATAAAATATTGTGATGTTTGGAAGAAAATTAAAAATAAGATAGAACAAATATAAAAAGAATTATAGATTAAAGCATTTGTAACCGAAATTGATTTTATTGATGTTCTCGTTATAGCTTAGTGTTCAATGTACCTTTGTTTTACTGAAATCGCTTTCTGTTTTTCATAAGGCCGTCAGATTTCGAATAATCGTTCCTTAATGATTTTTGTTAAAAATCATTAGTTGAGGAGATATTATTATCTTCCAGAGTTGTACAATTTTTGTCCCTCCATGTATTTGAACTTATAAAGGGGATTTTAAATTTATTTGAGATGGTAGAGCTTCAAAAATACTTTAATAGTTTTGAATTAAATCCATTAAGTAGTTTTTGAGGTATTTTCGCTTTAATGCTTTCGTAGTCAGATGATAAATAGTGGCTGTTTGTCATCTCTACTATAAAACACGTAACTGCACCATTTATTTATTTTGCAGTGCCTATGCTTTGGTGTTTAGTAGAGTTATCTAGTATCATAATATCAGTACAGGAAATCTGTGCAGATTTCAATAAAAAAAGCTGAGTCTAAAGAGTTGTTTTATAATACGACCTAGTAACAAAAGTTTGTTCAAATATAATAACGAACCTATTGAGAACACTTCAAGGAATCGTTAAACAATCAAAGACAATAAAGCTATTGAAACTTAGAAATTGTAATAAAACGTTTATTGATATTGATAACTTGTATTAAATGACCAATAACAGGCGAGTGCGGTGCTTCTTTGATTGCGTTATGATTTGTTGTAAATTAAAGCTGGTTCTGTTATCGTTTCATTTGTAAATTAGATTGTTCAACTTTTCATTTAAAGCTACATTTGATCTAATCTAGAGTATTGTACGTTTTTCTACTGTTGATACAAAACATTTGGTTTCATTTTACCTCGGTACAAGTATGGATAGAATACAATATTCTAAATTAAACCGGTATCTATACATGTCATTACTTATATACATAATACATATTGTTACGACCTGAACGCCGACAAAAGACAAATTCACACTTGCATACCTGTAGACATTTTATTACCTTTTCGGCATTTGGACTTCTTTTGTTTACTTTGTGTTTAAAATTTGTGATTAGAAAAACATCCCATTGTATATTGTAATCTTTTATGGTAGTTATTAGCCAGGTGTGATTCTAAGAAATTCGATCCACGTGGTCAGGCAGACATATTGCATCTTTGCCGTATAAAGCAATGCCCCAATGGAGAGATGAGCAGTCGAGCGATAACCACGAACGAATCAAGACTTGTGTACATTCGGTAATCTATTTAGTGACGGACTTTGCGTGTGTATTTGAATTACGATCTTCGGCATTACGTTTGGACTTGTTGCATTCGGTTATATTCGGTTATATTTGTACCTGTGTTATACGTGTTTGTATGGTTCTAATAAACTCTATAATAATTCCAACAGCATTTTAATCCGAGTCTCGCGACTCGTAACAACATTGTTGTCTATTTACACATTGGTGGTCTTTATTAAATAAAGTTGTTAATAGTGAGTATTTTTCTAATTTGTTTATAGGTTTCAGTTTTAATAAACAATTAAGCTTTGTGTAATGTCAACTTCTATTTTAATCTTGTTTACTCAAACGATGGCTTTGTGCGAGAGAAATTAAAACACCTTAATATTGCAATATTCAGTCGCATATTGTACTAAATATTTTAGTTTTTTGAGTACGTTGTGTGTGTTTTTAATATTCAATATTATCAATTCCATTTAAGAAAGAAATAAAAAAATATTTGAAGAAATAGCGACGTATTTACATTGCTGACATGTATCATAAAAATAAAAACATATTTTGAGAATTTTTACGCCGCATTTTCAGCAAACAAGATTTGCACTCAGCTTATTGCTGTGCCGACATAATATCCGACATAACGCTGATTTTCAGTGCAAACCTACCTTTTGGCGTAACAAATTAATAAGTAATTTAGTTTAGTAACAAGCTTTTGTATGAAATATACTAAAATTTCTTCTAAGCACAATTTATGAATATGTTTTTTAAAAGCGCCTTTATTTTTATTTACTTAGGTTTATGGCTTGGCAGCTAGGCCTTTAAGCCAGATCTTAGATTATAATATAGTTTCTACATTTTCTTAAGCCTATGTATAGATTAGCTGAGCTACAGGTTATCAACTGAAGTCATTCAACGGAGTTCTTGTGACAACTCAAAAGGCCACATCTGACTATACAGTTCACATTTCTCACAAAAACACATAATTACTACTCAAAAATTATCAATATCCTACAACTATTGTTCATTTTAGAGTAATTTTACACATTTTTAGAAAATAAAACTGCACAGCACAACATCTCCTTTCAGTTCCCGCCAAAAACTCCCCTTTATTTCTACCAGCATTAAGTTCATTCTAAGGTACGCCGTCTATCAGATTTCTAAAAAAATATATGAGTAAATGGAGCACCATTTTATGAGTTTGCTTAAGCGACAGTAGGATAAAAGCATTTTACTGAAAGGATAATGGTTATTTGAACAGCACAAAAGACTAGCTGAAGGAGATATTGCGGTTTGAAAGAGAATTTCAGTAAAAAATATGCACTGCGGGAACTGAACAAAATCTAGACAGGTATCAGTCACCAAAAGAAACAATTACAAAAATGCATAGTTAATTTATTTTCTAGGTAATACAAAAGGTCGCCTTATGGCTTAAAACGATATCTTTCAGACAATCTAAATTAAAGTCATAATGATTACACTATTCAGTTCATTTTGTAATAGTATTTTCCCCGCGGCTAAGTCGCGAGTCAAACTCTGGGAAGTAGATCACATATACAAAAAATTAATCAAGTTTTTTGTATATATATAAGCCTTCAGTTAAAAATTATTTAACTCATGGTGAAAACCGCTTTAAAAGTCCGTTGCGTGGTTTAAGAGTTAGCGAATATATAGACAGATAGATAACTTTGTTTTATACTATGTAAAGACGATAAATATGAACAAAAAATATTTTCTTCTATTTATAGATCAGGCTATTTCCGAAGTATTGAACCCCTTTAACTTAATAATCTTTCGGTGGTAATCATAGGGAAATATGATACCGAAAAATTTATGTCATTACAGCAGCATAATGATCACCGAAAAATTTAACGACAACCAAAATGGATAAACATTACCTCACCTTGTTTCTGGTGTAAAAAGAGAAGTTTAATGACCTCAATGGGGGTAGCCTAAATGACTTTTGTAGGTGTTTCATTAACTTAATGTATCGCATTATGATTATTAGACGTCTGTCTGTATTGTAATGTGGCGTTGAATGGTTTTCCTTGAGAGGTTTCGGTTGGATCTGTTTTTTAAAATTTCCTTTCAGTTGTCTGTTTAGATTATTCGGCATCTTTTGTGTCTTTGGATTTGTAGGTTGTTCGATATTCTCATCTTTTTAATGCTAGGTATATTTATTATTTGGGCGAAGTATGATAATATAAGATATTAGAATAGTTTAAATAAAATAAAGTAAGTAGTAATTAATTAGTACTGGCAAAATATAATATAATATGTAGGTGCAGTCATTTTTGGAGAATCGTGTAGTGATATTGACACGTGTCTAGACATGCTGGTAGGTGTGAGTCATCGCACAATCGCATCGCACTTTATTTTGATACTTGTCATATTTGTAATACGAATCTGTGAAAGCGGCCGTTTTAGGCCCTCTAAGTACAAATAATTCGCAGGAATTGTATTGAAGTTAGCACAAAATGATTTGTACAGCCGAAGCACTTATAGGTGCAACAAGCACAAACACAAGCTATATAGTGACGGAATTTGCGCGTGTTATTAAATCGTGTATTACGTTGTACTAGTTGTATTCAGTTATATTTGTACCTGTGTTATACGTGTTTGTATGGTTCTAATAAATTGTATAGTAATTCCAACGGCATTTTAATTCGAGTCCCGCACTCGTAACAGTATGTTTTTGTTCATCTATGCCTTGAATATCCGTAAAGGAACGGAGTAAGAATACAATTTTCTGCGGCCGGGGCGGCCTGTCGTAAGAGGCGACAAAACAATCCACAGCCAGGTGGTAGGGCAATTGCCTGACTAGATGGCTACCACCCCTGGTCTAGAGTATGCCGTCATAACAACCTTGAGTTGTGTACCGGCCATTAGTGGACAGGCGCCTCTGGTGTTGCAAATGTATATAGATGATGGTAACCACTTTCCATCAGGTGGGCCGTCAGACTCTCTGCTGAACTCATGCATAAAAAAAAAAATTTGCTATACATTCCTTATAGACTTGAAAGTCTTCAAATGGATACGAGTTATTTTTAAAATAAGTACAAAACCAAAGTTTACATACTGAGATGAAACTACATATGAGGTACCTAGTATATTTATGAACAGATTATGAGAATTTTCCTAACAAAGTTAATATGTAGTTATATAAACTACACACTACAGAGAGCCTACACACTTTAATACAGTCGTTCTCTATAAATCTGTTCGGAGTCCAACTCAATTTAATGCAACATCTGAGCCCATTTATGCAGCAGCTTGTCTTGTTTCCTTTTTTATGTACCGTTTTAACAGATAGTTCACTTTTGTAGTAAGGAAGGCACTTGAAAATCTTTATATTACACTCTGATGTCTTCTTGGTACAACTTATTTATTTTTTCACTTTTTTATATTTACGATATAAAAAAGTGAAAAAATAACTATATTTATGTCATTATGTAAACATCGCACTGTAAGGCCCGAACTAGCGTGTATTGGGGGATTTTGTATACTTCCAATTGCTTGCCAAGGAACTATTGTCAGGTTCCATAGTTCCTATGTCGAGCCTAGTCCCAAGTCACTATTGGAGTCCACGCCATTAGAATGAGATGCGGGTGGTGTTACTATAAGTTTCTGAATAGGGACGACAAAATCTTGTCCAGTTTAACCCCACGAAGACACAGGTCTGCGCATTTTCTGCCAAAAATACCCCATTTGTCCCTGCGCCACAGTTCCAAGGAACACATCTACCTATCTTCAATAGTATCGGGATCCTTGGCGTTGACATAACGAACGACGTGCATTTTCGGGGTCATCTGGAAGGTAAGGTTAAACTTGCCTCCAAAAAGCTTGGTGTGCTAAACCGGTCCAAGCAGTACTTCACTCCGCGGCAACGACTTGCGCTGTACAAAGCGCAAATCAGACCGCTGTAACGACGATTTTATAAACGTCTAGCGCCATCTATGAGTAGGCGAGCGAAAGCAACCTAGACGTCGATTAACTCGATGGTTTTCGTCTATGGAATATTTCCAATAACAAAAGTAGGAATCGCAGTATTAAAGAAAATAATTATTGGTAAATACTTTAGAAATTATCTAAGGAAGAACTTGATAAATTTAAGAACACAGGCTTGTAGTCATGCACCGCCTCTAACGGCGAGTCGTCGACAACTACCTCCCGCCTTGTCTTATTAGTGCGGAATAGTTGTTGTAGCTCTATATTCGATAATGGCATTAAGCCGTTAAAGACTAACCTATGCCAATAACCAGGGACGGCTAGTCGTATAAAGTCCTTCGTAGTCCTAGTGGAGACGAACTATGAAGATTAGCCGTCGCCTCACAGGCTGAAGAAATCATGGGAAGGCATGAAACGAAATATACAAATGACAAAGGACTTGGTTGCCAGCGTCCGGTCGTTCCTAAAACCGCTAATGTCAGAAGTGACAGCTGGCGTTATCGAATCTACTTCATGACACCACAATCCACCCTATCGGTTTTTTTATAATCCATTTTGTGCGAGGTGTGCGAATATAAATAGTAAATTGGCCGTTGATCAGACTTTTTCAAATCTCCAGCGTGTCTCTCGATACTGTATATGTACGAAGCAGTTATATTCAAATAAAGTTAAGTTACTCGGCCGTCGTTCGCCCAAATTACAAGTAAGTAATGCCAAATATTTTGATACGGCGTTTAGTGACTTTAACTATATATATAACTATGTAATATTTCTAAATAAAAGTTTCCAATCATTTTCATTAGTCATGACACCTTCTACTAACGGTCGGTACTTTGAAATTTGAATAGAACTTTATACTAAGTAACCGATGTGGCATTTAAATTTCTATCAGATGCTCACTGCGACGTTTGTTAAATCCATCCACGATGGGTACTCCACCGTAGGAATACCCTAACCTAGCATACCAATTACCCCGTAGGCTCTGTTGAACAGTACCTTCTTGCTGAAACCTCTTAATCAAATTGTACACTGGTACATTCCAGTGAGGTGCCAGTAGCGGGCTACGCCCCTACGACCTGTCTGGCCAGAGCCTCGTGGGCAGGAGTTCCCGACGTGTCGGCCAACCCCCAGTTTTTACATCACATTCATCTCACTTGTCCTGCTGCAAGTGACCTCCCTCCGCGGGGACAAGGTGGTGTCCAGGCTTTTTATTACGTTTCTTTATTTATATTTTAATTAACATAGTTCAACTCATATCTTATGCATTCGTTGGCTCAAAGCCGTACTCACCCTTGAAATTCGCTAGCCTGGTAAGGTCTTGGGGAAGTGGGATAAAACCACACCGATCGTAGACGTGGCAAGGTTACTCTGTATGAGTATATGTTGTAAGATTTATGTTTATTATATAGGCTTAATATAAGCTGGTTTTATGTTCCTTGCCTTTCACTAAGAGATGTTGATATAGGAGTAATAAATGGTATTAATTGATTTTATTGATATTATTCGCATCCTACCCACCTTACCACCAGTTGGGTTCACTATTTTTTTTTTATTAATAACACTGCTTATGGAGTACTGCTCACATCTATGGGCCGGAACACCCGCTTACCAGACTGACCCCCTCGACTCCATCCAGCGTCGCGTCGTTCGTATCGTCGACGATCCCATACTTACAGGCAGCTTAGAATCGCTTAGCCTTCAAAGAGACTGCGTTCCTCTGCGTATTCTACCGCCTGTATAACGGGGAGTGTTCCGGGGAACTGTTTAATCTGGTGCCAACGCCTCACTTTTACAACCGCACCGCTCGCCAGTGACGGGATATTCATCTCCACTTCCTTGAGCTCCCACGCTCAACTACGCAACGGTTCTCTAGAACATTTATTCCGCGTACAACAATGATCTGGAGGGAACTTCCCGCCGTGGTTTTCCCTTTGCACTATGACATGTTGCTCTTTAAGAAGGACTTTAAAAAAATTCTTAGACGTCGGCAACGCCTTGGTGACACCCCTGTTGTTGCAAACGACCATAGGCGATGGTAATAACTTTCCATCAGGTGGGCCGTCTGCCTGTGTGCCTGCTTCAGGCTATAAAAAATAAAAAAATACTTGTTGTGTTGTGGTACTTTAAGAAATTCTTTGTTGGAAGCTGATTCAAAATCGATAAGGTACGTAAGAAACGGTTGGTTGTTAAGGGCAACCAAGGAAGTAGGTATGAACAGCTAATCGATGGCGAGAGGGGGTGGGTACAGAGAAGATGAAGGACCATTCTGTAAAATTCCTTGAAATACTCCTCCCTAAGTATAAATAAAGCATAATTATAGTCACTTTACTTACATAAGTACTATTCCTAGTAATTCAGGGCGTCTATCAAAATCTAAAATACATAAATAATTACATTACAGTTGTCAAATTTTAGAATATACCGAAAAGATAACCACCGCTGAGTAATTTCCTTCCACAATCTGACCTCATAGAAGTCGATATTGCGAGTCAGACCTATACATCAGCTCGATTTATGTGTCGCCTCACTTACGAAGTGCTCTCGATAATTTACTGTTTCACACTTTAACGTGACTTGCAACGCTCTTACTGTTTTTTAAGTTTCGTCGAGATCCGGGCTACAAGTTCTTTCGACAGCTTCTTTGATTAATTGTGGATTTTTAGAGTACGTACTACTTGATCAGTGTCTATGATATTTGTAATATTGCCAATGGCAATATTATATATATATATATATATATATATATATATATATATATATATATATATATATATATAAATTAATGTTTACATTCATTTTTTCTATTTTATTGCTGAAGCAGACAGGCTAACGGTCCAACTGTGATGGAAAGTTGGTACCGTCGCCTATGGACATTAGCAATACCAGAGGTGCTGCCGGCCTTGAAGGAGAAATTGGAACCTGGCCACTGATGCCGGAACACAACTCAAAGTTGTTATGGCGGCATTCTCTAGACTAGGGGTGGTATCCATCCAGTCGGGCAGATGCTCTACCACCTGGCGGATGGCGAATTTCTTGTTATTATCACGCTTATTTACCACGGTTGTCTAGAAAGTTTATTCCGCGACATAGAACGAACTTCAACAACGTTTTTTACGTTATGACAGGGTCATTGAAGAAAGACATCATAACATTTCTTCGCGGTCAACAATCCATCAGCAAAACCCTTAATGCTACAAACGGTCCTAAAACGTACTGACCATTCTCCAACAGTTTGGCCTTCGCTCTGTTTGCCTGTTGTGATATTATAGGTAATAGATCATTGGCCTCGTGATAGAAATACATAATGCATTCGCGTTTCATTCCAATAACTTGAGTTCTGAGAAAATCCTCGTTGAGGAGGATCCACCACTTAGAAGTTTTTCAGTTGATGGCGAAAGAAATCATTTTAAGGAACCCTAATTGCGGTTACCGATGAAACCGGCTAACCAGCTTTGAACAAACATGGCGGTATATCGGCCTTTTCATGAAAGAATGAAGCTCGAAAACTACATATAAATTCCGATATTGACTGCTGCAACGCATTATGCCCAGTCGCTCACTACATAATTTGCATAAACGCATTGAAATTCACAAAATAAATATGACATCAGAAAGAAAGTAATCAATCAAAGCATCCCTTCTTACATTTATTTACAAAGTCAAGAAATTCATATTATTTGCAAAGGAACGTTCATGACAGCATAGCATCATAAAGGTTTGTTTCACTTGGTACCCTTAACAACATTTAATAAATAATAGGATTGTATTTAGACCAACTCTAGTGATACCTTCCTGAATATATCTCATCCGATCCTTAAAATATCTTTTCAAGTTAGACTGCCTAGAAGAAATTGTTTTAAGTTATAGCCAATAGTTTTATCTTTAAAAATATTTATTTTGGTGATAGTTAATTTTTGTAAGCAATAAAGTTTTTGTTTGTTTATCTATAGGTACTTATAAATATTCTAATCCCACCTCGATAACTGAATGATGTAAGTTAAAGTGATTTATTTAGTCTAACGCGTATTGTCACTGAATCCTACCACACTGAAATACACAAACATTTGAGTTTTATTTTTAAAAAAAAATTAACACTAGACCCTATGGGCAGTATGGCAAAATGGTGTTATATCCTAGATAATTTGGAAAAAATATTTATCTATTTCTATAATACATAAATTAAACTACAGTATGAAAAAGAAAACTAAAATTAAAAACTAGAACTAAATAAAAAAAGAGGGCATAGATAAAATATTGATCCCAAACCACTGTCACTTACCGGGAACGTTAATTTAATTACAATTTCGAATCTGGATATATAGTTAAAATGTATGAGAAATTGTTATTAAGCTATTATTAAAAATTATTTACGAAAACTTGTCAGTCGCAGGCCTGCACGTCAGCTTTGTGCCTGAGTTTACGGTCACGCGAGTTGTGCTTTTTCCCTATCTCAGAAGTGACTATCGTACCTAAAGAAGTTATCACTTCAAAAATGCTTAGAAATTGAAAATAGACACGAGTATTCGCGTAGAAATTCGATGGTTCGTAGCGGAACAAAACGCTGAGAGAGCATTTCATTGCGGGTCTGCAACGATACACCGGGGAACAATGGCTAATAAGCTTTATAATTTAACGCAAATTCGCCTTGGGCAAAGCAGCGAAGACTTATTAGTGCCGGAATTGTTGCAGTGCGGAATTAACTGAAGGTTTACGACATTGCCACAAGACATAGTGCCTTGGTGGATTTCTTCGTGAAATTTAGTTGTGTTTTGAGATCCACAATGTTACTTTGTATAAGTCGCGGTGACTTTTCACGATTCTAAATAGGTATAATATGATGTAAGCCTATAAAGGTTCCGCTACGAGCCTTCTTATTTTTAGGGGAATGGACAGTATAGTCGCAACGCTTTTCCGAAGCGGCTCAGTGGGTTTAGACATCGAGTATATCCATCTATGTTTTTTTTCGTTTTAGCAATGTTTATTTTAAATAGCACCAACTACAAGATAATGTACTTACAGTATATTTATTTTATGTTTTTTGTTGTATTGATTTTTTTTGTAGTCAGTATCTCTTTCTTTTCTAAAGGTTTTTTTAAAGATAATATGTTTATGTTCACATTGTCCTGTTATATTAATGTACTCTGTGGTTCAAATGTTTTATTCTGCTATAAGAACTTCATGCAAAAACGTCAAATTATTTGAGATGTAATGCCTTAATCACACGTAACTAATACAGTGGCGAGAGAGTAAAATGATATCAGGCCGACAGAGTTGGGCGGGCGAACAGGAGTTCATACGTATTTTACTTGTATGGCGAGACAGTTTAGTTTTCATTCACTGTATCAACAAGATGGATCGTAGAAAAAAAGAATATAATCGGATTTTCAAACTGATTCTATGACAAATAATTGAAGAATTGTGGAATTTAATCGACGAAAAAAGTAGAAGTGTTTAGACTAGAAAATGGATTGCAAGGAAACCTGCTCTTTATGCAATAAATAGTATTTTTCATGATGTATAGACTTGCATGAGATCTCTAGGAATTTAGGCTGCTTTTAAAAATATTTATAACATTGAATTCCTTTTTAATGTTGTATCTAAATTCCATTTATTATTATTGGCCATTTTGAACATACATTTAATGTAGTAGCAAAAAAAATCCGTTAGAAAATAAAATGCAAAATACGGCTAGCGTGGCGAACGAGTGGCAAGCGAGTTGTCAGCCGAGCGTGTATTCATGCCTACCGAACGGGATACCGCGTCAACGCGGGAAGAATGAGACGGGGAGCAAGGGGTACTCGGTCTAGCAAATAATTTATGGACCTAGCGACTCTCTTGCCACATTGCTGGGCCGAGCACTTGGCCGAGTACTCGTTATGTGTAATCAAGCCTTTAGCACTTTCCACGGAGTACATTATGCGCTTGTTCAATATTTGCCTCTTGACATGTTTCTGTCATTATAACTTTAACGTTGATTAATGTTTTTACCTACATTTATTAAAAATTATTATGGAAAGTATTGAAAAATCAAGTGATAATCATGAATTGAAATCGGATACCGACGAAGGTGATAAAATTGAAACAGTAGAAGAATCTGCAACATGTAGCAAGTACGTTATGAGGCATGATCGAATTACTGTAGAACAGCAGGTTGCTTTGGAGATAAATTCAGCTGATGGGGTGAGGTAAAGTTCCTGAATTTTGGTGAAAGTAGTGTCCTAAAGTCTTGGATAAATTGCCCTGAAATGCTTATCATTAAGCCTTGTTTCTAAGCTATCTTAATTATTTCTGCGTCATGTATGACATTTGGATGTAAATATATCTTTTAACGTGATAATTTTTAACCCTGCAGACAAAGTATGAGAAACCATATAGATTATATAAAATCGACTTTGGATAGCAACATAAAACTTGAGAAGAAAGAACACGATGATATCAAACACATTTTAAAGCCTGGTGTAAAACAAACGCAGACCGGGAACGAAATGCAATTAAAAGCTACTTGTGAAGTGGGGTAAAGTTTAAAATTATTTTCCACAGAAATTAACTGGTCTTAGATATAAAACCTCAACCTCTTGAATATACACGTAGTTGTATATTGTGGAAGCAAAACGAAGTTTTATGGATTTATAAGAATAAAATTTAATTAAGACAGAATAACAGTTTATTCAATTTTTATACTAAGACATTGTCATTCTCAATTTAAAAATTGATCACTAGCAAAAAACGTAAGTAGTCACATAAATAAAGAGGTGTATCATCGTCAACACAAAACTTTGGTTTTGTTCAACAGGACCTACCGAGGGGTAGGCAGAAACAACAGATTTCCACTTACTGCAATCCTGACACACACTTTTCGCTTCACTTACTTTAATTAATTTCTTTATACACGCATGTTTATTCGAGGTGATTTTTACATGACTTTACCTTTCTTTGAAATATTTTAATTTGGTTATGGTGACCTCTACAAGTCGTATTACTTTCATATACTTGTTTTATGATACTGCTTTCATCTTTCATTCTCTTTAGATACCCAAACCAATTCAACATTCCTTTTACAATTCTTGTCACTACATCTCTTTCAAAATTATTATTTAATATTAGATTAAATATACTAATAATTTTATTAATAGCTGTTTCTGTTTTCATAGCAAAACTGTGATAAGGAGGAAGCGTAAACCGCAAAAGAGAAAATTGAATCGGAGACCGAACACTGCAAAGGCGAAAAGAAGTAGAAGAGACAGTTTGACTGCTATGTATGTAGGAAAGCTGTCTAATGTGGTCCCATTTCAAAAGAGAAGAATCTTACCAGAGAGTGAAGATTCACTCAGTGATTCGGATTCAGATCTGTCTTATTGAAAACTATTTGTTACAAAATTATACGTTACGGATTATACAAATTTTATATTTCAATTACGAGTGTCTTTGGTGAGACTACATGTCCGCATAATTGATGTTCACACATTCCGTTCATACCAGTACATAAATGTGCCGAACTTTATAGCCTCTCCAAATTAGCTGTAAGAAGCTACGCAATGCCCGGTTTTGTTTGAATATCTATCTAGATAGATTTTCTAGAATCATCTTCATCTGTCTAGAATCCATTAATTGCAAGCCTTGTATATTGTTAACTTAGAGCGGTTACAAAAAGCCAAGTTTCAGAATAATAAGTTAATTTCCACTGCTGATGAGAAAAGGCAGAAAAACATACAAATTAATTTTGACTTATATATTACTTTGGTATCAATATGATCTATGAATTTTTCTGTATCTGGTCTAGGACATTTCATTTTATTATAATTTGTTGAAACAAAACTTCGATACCCTTTAAAACGCTTTTAAGTTTTAAAATATTTGGTTCAGATACAATAAAACAGATAAAGCGGTACATTTATGTCTTGACAATGTAGAAACGATGATAACATATCATCAAGATGGGTCGAACAGCGAAACTAACAGTCGTAAACTTGCCCTACATAGAATGCAGTGGGGTTTATATGGCAGTCGCAGACGAGAGACCTGTGGTTATTTAGTAACGTATACTAAGAAAATGCTCAATGCTAAAATCGATGGTTAGATAAAAATACGAAAAAAAAATAGAAGTTTCTTTGAATGTACAAGATTTCAAAGGATCTCGTGACTTAATTTTTACAAATTATTCTCCCATACATGCATACGTCGGTTTGCATTTAAATTTTATTCTAGAAAGACGCCTATATATATTTTACAATTTTTCGAGATACAAGTGTTTTAGGATCAGTTTTAATATAAAAAACTGGTCAAGGCAAGCCGAACTCACGTGGATAAAGCAGCTTTACTAATTATTATTTTGTAAGCAATATAATTGTTCTTTATGATAATATTAAAGAATAAGCAGTCATATCCGTCAGAGCGATTTCTTTCATGCAACCCCAAATATATAGATTAATTAAATTTGATATTAGCCAGTTGTGAAGCGAGCGCATCACTCTTAAAATTTGCGCTCATATTTTGTCATCACGTAATTAGGCAAATCGTACTGTTTTATTGTCTAAGATCGAAGTAGAATGAAAGCCAATGAACGAATTTCATCTGCTATCGATGACCTTATGTAGACACTTCGTCGTCTCGCAGAGTGTTTTTGGTGTAGCTGCCACAAGATGGGTTGCCGCCGAACGACAAAGTAAAATCATCGGCATTCGTTGGTCCTGTATGTACGCGGCCTTTTTTTTGTCATCGCTGGGGGTTGCGCATATCCTCAGGCCCCGGGGGATGCCACCAAGAGGTATTTGGGACTCCCGGCTGACGGTGTTGCACACAAGCTTCAACGTTAGAGCTTGCAAGCACCGATCGCCGGACTACCTACTAAACCTTCCAGCGTCCCTCCGCATTATGATGAGGCACCACGGGACCGTAACCATGGGTATGACTGCCGTGAAACCTCGATGCAAGCTGACAAGGCGGGGTGTCCCTGAGACTAGAACACCCCACGGCACTGGGTGTGGCACCTCGGGAGAGTGCCTCGACTCCCAGTGCTACTACGTTATCGGGAGGAGATGAGCAAAGCGCCGCCTGTGAACCCCTGTTAGCCGTCTGCGACAGAGGTTCGCCTGCTCATCCTCCTCCCTTATTCTTTCGGCAGCCTCCTTTTGGGACATAACGTCCTCGCAGAAGGAGACCACCGCTAGCCTATTCGACTCGCTGTGTAGCATCTCGTCGACCACGCTGAATAGCGAGAGATCCCTACCGATGATTGACATCAGATCATGCCGTTGGGGCCCCCAAGCGACACATTCTTCCAGCGTATGGCGCGCCTTGTCGACTGGCGCGCTGTGTATGTACGCGAACGCGGCCTAACACACCTGTATCTTATTCTGGCGACATAACTTCAAATCCTGGCAGTAGAGCATGCACCGCTTACTGACAGTGCGCATTGTTCTTAATCACCACCTGCTAATTAGGAAAGTGAACATAAGAGAAACGAAAGAAACCTACAAATTCGTCTTAGATAATCCCTGAGATAGGAAAATCAGAGATCAATAGTGACACACTTTTATGGGTTAACTGTAATTATTATGAAGAGTTAATAAATTGTCTTGAAGTTAAGACGAAACAAAACATAGCAAACGCAAGTCTGCGCGCTTTTTTTACAGCCTTTATCATTACGCATTCTGACGCCCACCCATCAAATACCCCGGGACCCCTATAAATAAGCAACGGGGTCCAGATTGCCGGGATATAAATGAAAGGGTGCAGGAAATTAGGGTTTTTTACAACGGAAGCCTAAGTCGCGAGCGTGTCGCAGTCGCCATCCGAGTAAACAATTTTTCATGCCATGAAAGCGGCTACGGCATCGTATAATGCAAAACGGCCCTTATTTGGGATGATGGAATATTTTTACGTGCCCCATAATAACTGATTACATCGTTGATGTGAAACATTTTTGTGTATAAGACATTTAAAGCAGCCGAAAAACACGAGGTTTACAGTTATTGTTCTTTGGATTTAATTAAAAAGTTTGTTAAGATTTTAAATACATAACAAAGGTATATAGCTAAATATAAATAATATACATATATAAAAAGAGATATTTAACATAAATTTGCATGCCAAACAGGCAAAAACATGTAAACTTATTAATATGTTATTATACTAAATAGTTTCTGCCCGCGACTTCGTCCGCGTGGAATAGTTAAAAAAAATAACTTAAAAAACCCCCCGATTTTGAAACATTCTTCATTGGTGCTCCACTCCTACTGGTCTTAGCCTGATGATATATAGCCTATAGCCTTCCTCAATAAATGGGCTATCTAACACTGAAAGAATTTTTCAAATCAGACCAGTAGTCCCTGAGATTAGCGCGTTCAAGCAAACAAACAAACAAACTCTTCAGCTTTATATATTAGTATAAGATGTACTGTACTATATTTTAGCAAATAATATAAATTGAAATTGATAAATTAAAAATAGAAAAGTATATAGATGGTTCTTGGTTAAATAAATAACATATGAAGTAGTGTAACCTGTTCTGATTAGTAGTTGAAGTTAAACATATTGGTGTACACTTATGTTTACTGTCCACTCATATATAACAATAGACTCTAACGCCAATTTTCTTTTTTTAATCGGGCTTGTAGTTCTTGATATAGGTATGACTAAAATACATGTAAACTCGTCAGGTTTATGAACTTTATTACTCACTAGCTGCGCCCGCGGTTTCCGCGTGGTGATGGAAAATCGTTATATTTTGGATAATTCACACTATATCTTTATAAATTATAGCCTATGTGTTATTCTGATGTGTAAGCTATATTACTGTAAAGTTTCATCAAAATACATTCAGTAGTTTTTGCGTGAAAGAGTAACAAACATACATCCATACATCCACAGATTTATACATCCATACATCCCTTCTTACAAACTTTCGCGTTTATAATATTTATAGATATTATAGAGAAGCGATAGAGATAAAATAATTTTTATAATTCAATTAAACTATGAGTAACATTAATAAATAAGTAAAATCACAAATAGAAAGCCTAGCTTTTCACTTTTACTTTATTAATATATCTATGTATTGTAATATAATATATAGATATATTTATATATTGCATTTTTTATATGAACAGAATAGAATACAATAGAAAACACTTTATTGTTTACCACATACACAATATTACAAACTTACAGTAGTCACATTAAACAGTAAAAGTATGAGAAATGGGCGGCCTTACCGCTTTAGAGCGATCTCTTCCAGACAACCCGGGCTATGGATTTTATGAATAGGAGGTTCGCAAGTGTATGACGGTGGTGTGAAAATTAAATACATATATAATATATAAATAGGATATATAAATATCACACAATACATATACCTAAAATGAATAAAAATATAATATAGAATAAACACATTAATATTATATATACTAATATATATATATCATTAATATGTGTATAGCAACAGCAATAGCTATACAATATTAATAATAGTATTAATAATAGTATTAATACATAATATATTAATGTTATATGTAGTAATATACATAATATTAATATACAAATACACTAATAAATAAACGTACATGTAATTAGGTATTAAATATTTATTATAAAGTGAGATAACATTCTCGCACCACTTTTTTAAAAATGGGGAGTGACTTTGCCTGTCTTATATTTTCGGGCAATCAATTCCACAGCCGGACAGCCTGCACAGCGAAGGATTTGGTGTAGAAAGTAGAAACGTGAAGGTGTTTTTAAAGCGAGATTATGAGAAGAGCGCAAATTAAGGGTGTGAGAAGTATGGAGGAAATTAAAACGTTCCTTAAGATAGGAAGGAGTAGAAGGAATAAATAATATGCTATACAGTAGATTGAGAAGATGAACATTCCGGCGAAGTGAGATTGACAACCACTTGAGCTTTTTGCGATATTCAAATAAATGGTCATATTTCTTTAAACCAAATATAAACCTGATGCAAAAATTTTGAAGTCGCTCAAGTTTATTGAGTTGTTCTACGGTAAGGTTAAGATAACAGGCGTCCGCATAGTCAAGGATCGACAGTAAAAGCGATTGAGCAAGTGTAACCTTGGTGGCGGTCGGTAGGAAGTATTTTAACCTCCTAAGCGATGCAGAAGAAGCAAAGACCCTACGACTCAGTTCTGTGATGTGAGGCCACCAAGACAGTTCCCTATCAATGATTACGCCCAGATTTTTAACTTTATCGCTAATATGAAGACGCGACCCATCAAATAATAAGTCCGGTACTGAAGACCAGATTATCTTTGAGATCATACGTGAGCTTCCAATTATGATGGCCTGGGTTTTACTAGGATTCACTTTTAGGCCGTGTGTTCGAATCCAATCAAGTATGCGTCCCAAGACATCATTAATTGTGTTTATAGCGTCTTTGATATTTTCTACTTTAGCTTGCGCTTAACATACATGTAGTTACTTTCTGTATCGTAAATCCTATTTGCTTTCAGATCCAGCATACACACATACGACCTTTATAAGGTATGTGTTGTAATTCAGCACATCACATATATTGTACCATTATATGGTAATGAAACTCCTGATCTTTTCTGTTAATAATTTTGATATCCTATAAGTATCTTAATATTCGTAAGGCAATGTGTATTATATATTTAATATTGCATTAAATTCTGGAAAACAGCAGACGGAAGTTGTATGTATGGTATAAGATTAACCATGATAAAATACAACATACAATGAAAATAAAATTTATATTTGTATGAATAAAATATTTCAATCGGTTCACTTTTATGCTTGAAAATGAATTTTGTATTTATAAATAAAGCTGCTGGTGATCTCTAAATAAATAAACAAAATGTGAATGTCAAAATTTTAAAGCTTTTTGAAAATACTCTCCACACACTCTAAGAATAGCCGAAGTTTCCTTTCCACCAGTCCCTACTGTCTCCCAAGTTGTGAGCGATGCATTAATTAATTTATTATTAATAGAACCAACTTCCAAGCACGACACCCTTGGTAAATACTAGGGATATACTCCATTTTGCTTTTACCTACGTAACCATATCTGAGACGAGAAGTTATGTTTGTATAAGATTCTCTCGAGTCGTGAAAGCTAGTTTCGCGTTGAGTAAAGGTTTCATTTAAAATTTAAGCAGCTGTCTTATTTGGTCTAGTCGCTAATGAAATGTAGTAAGAAGGCTGTCTTGAGAAATTAAACCAACTAAATTGAATATGACATGGTTATCATTTCTTTTAACGAAATTTAAAGTTTTCTGTAATACACAGTTTTACTAAACGTTATTTTAAATAATGATATGAATAAAGAATGTTACGCAGTAGTGCTTGGCCGTCTCCATTTTAAGGGAACGAGGCACACCCACCACTCTTGTTCAAGGTCATAAGTGTGTTTCACAAATCGCTAATCGCAAAATGTAAGTTTTAGGTCAACACGTGAAAATCTTCTTCTAATAACATATTTTTGTCACATGACTTTCGTCCCTTCTCATTACATGTCCATACCATCGATTATAACTATTGAGATATTAAACCATACGAATTTAGTTAAAGGGTGACTGTTTTATCAGATGATAATCTACTTGTATGTATTAAATTTCACCTCCATTACGTTATGTCTTTCGAAGGGCGAAGGTAGCCTACAATTTCCTAAAATACGTTACTTCAGGTTCCCAAGTGCTCGCCCTCAAGAGAACACCTGTCATGGTTTGCATTAAACAAGCGATTAACATGCCTTGTCCATCTGTTGCCGTAGTCAAATTAGCTGGAATGATGCTATTTGAACTTAAAGTTAGGGTACCGGAGATAAGGGCACATTCGAGGGCCATAGTTCATTATTAGGGAACGACAATACTTGTTCGTGAGTTAATTTGTTGGGCACAGATTTACCTGTTGTTCGAATGGAGGTTATACTTTGGGGTGTGCTGTTGACCAAGCTGATCTTTTGAAACTTATAAATTCGACACAAATAGATTAAAAATATTTCTGTTATGTTTAATGGCTAGAAACACTTATGATATCACAACCCATAAATGTATACATTTAAAAGTATCTCTTATTTATTTGTCATATTTTCATAATTTTTTAAATTTCAAAGTTGGCAAACAGGCGGACTGCCTAACTAATTGAAAGTGGATACCGTCGCCTATAGGCGTTTGCAACGCGCTACCAACCTTTAGGATGGGATATGATAGGAGGGGATGGGATAGAAAAGATCAGACTGAACGAATGGGATAAGGGAATGGAATAGGACATGGGATATGGAAAATCGTCTGTGGTTGAACGGGCTAAGTCTTAAACGGCCGAACTCGCTAGAAGTAGAGGCTCCGGGTTCGATTCCTGGCATGGTAAAATTTCCGAAACGAACTTTCTGCTATTTATTATGTCTGGGTCTGGGATCGGCCCCAGAGTGGCCCGTTGTATATCACCCATAACACAAGCGTAACTTGCTTAGCTTAGGGATATACAATGTGTGTGTTTGTCTGTGGATTATTATTATTATTATCATCTGTATGTATTTCAAGACCACGGGCCATAAAAATAGACGCGGATTTTTAGAGGGCTTGCGTGGGGCCATGAGAAGGTTAACACCTTGGAGGCCCCTTGACAAATTTAATCTAATTGTGCCGTGATCGGTGATTATCCCTGTCTACACCATATAAAAATACGCCCAAGGTGACATCTACAATGCTGACTATTGTAGGAAATGAGAACAAAAGGTTCTGGGCTATTGGGATGAACTGCTAGTGGAACTAGGGATCTGGGTTATGGGGACTATGGCGTCTGTCCTTCGCAATGTTCGCGGAACATTATTATTATTACTAGTGGTCGCCTAGTGGTCGAAATTCGACCATAATTAATTTAAATTATAAGTTTGAGCATTATTAAGGTTCTGTTGTCAAAGACTATACTTCTATAATCACAGATTTCGCCAAGGCTACACTGTTAATTTCACTTTAACAATAAACAAAAGAGTGCGTGCGTGTGTCAAATACATGGTAGTGTGTGTAATGTTTTATTTATTGATTTCATGTATTATTTATGCATAATTAAAAAAATAAGTGCGAAATTTCATACTCCTCCGTCCGCGCAATTTTCGTAAAAAGGGGTACAAAGTTTTTGCTTCACGTATTAATATAATGGCTATAAAATGGGATGGGGAGGGGAAAGTGGGTCATCGGAACTCTCGATCATCGCACGAAACACGATTAGCTGAATGCTAACAGTTTTACGCCGATATTCTGCGAGAGCGTGGTTTCACACCGATTGAGTCGTCCCTGACAGCCGTAATTCAGGTAATGATTCCAACATGGCTTTACAACGTCAACTAGATTACACCGTGAATGGATTTTAATTACATTTGGCAATTTTATTTTTGGGAAGAACATAGGCTACCTTTCATTTCTAAGACGCGGCTGACAGTTGGTTAATTAGGATATTGACTAGTTGCTACAATCAAATAAAGCCTTTAACTGAAATCTAATTAACTTTTATCTTAAATTATAATAGACAAACTGAACAGTTCCAACTAGTTACAGTTTTAAAACAACTATCAATACATAAAACCGTATAGCTTTTCACATGGCTTTATTTGAGTAAACAACGAATTCGACCATTAGTACCAGCTTTCATGATTATTAGATAATTCTCAAGGTGGTGAAGAAACAAGAAACACGTATAGAAACAAAGCCACTTTCACATTTACTTAGGTGTATTGTAAAAATGTAATACTATTCTTATATTAATAGGTATGATTTTATAAATCAGAAATCCCAAATATTTGATCTGGGGTGTGAATTCGGCTAATTATATAATAAGTTAGCGGCCATCTAAAAACAGCTTAAAATCTTGAAACAGTCTGAAAGTCTTTACTGAAGTTGGGTAACTCATTTTCTAGCCGAATTCTAAAGAGCGAAACTAATTTGCGTCAGCTGACCGAGTTTGAGCCGGCTTGGCTCCTTCACGATTTTGGTATGTCGATTCAAGATCGTTGATAGTAGAAACTTTAAAAAGAATTACTTCAATTTTTGGTACAGTTTCGTTATTTTGTATTTGACATTAAGTTTGTGTTTCAACGTCTGTGGCAAGCGGGGCGGGAGTCCCAGCCATAGATGATACACTATATATGGTCCCAGCGAAATTTTTTATTTTATTTTATTTTGTTTTATTTGGGGGGCTAACAGCTATCATTAACAATAACTAGAAATAAACTAAATTAAGAAAAGCTAATAATAAGCCTCCACAGATAACAGTAAAATAAAAAATAAAAAAATGTGCATTGGTAGGTACTTAAACTGATAAATCCGAGTTTGAATAGAACTTGACCAACTTCGCGCTAAACAATGCTACACTATTAGTAAATAAGTCTAAGTCTATATCTTCCAATTAACTTAACTTATTAAATTCATTTGCTGTTCTGATACAGAACGAATTCCGTCGGTACACTGTGCGCGTTAATGGTGTGTGTAATAATTTCCTAGGGCGAACATTAGTAGGGGGAACATACAAATGTAGTTTCTCAATGAGATTTGCACAATCAATTTTAGATTGACTTTTGAATTTTAACTAAGAAACGTAAATCAGCAATCTTTCTTCTAGTTTTAAGAGGTAAAAGGTGAAATAAAGTACAGCGCTCAACGTAACATTTCTGTGGTAATTTCAATTTGACATTGATAAACCTAGTAAATTTCTTTTGAATATTTTCTAGCTAGTGGAATGTATTTCATAGTTAGGATTCCAAATTTGACTAGCATATTCGAGGTGACTGCGGACGAAAGCACAATACAAATATTAGTGATGAGCTTTAGAACCGCCACCGCTGAATACAATGTAATGGGTGTTATCTAATTCCACCGCTCTTGCCATTGCTGTCCTTACTCTATAATTCATATTGATGGTGAAGACCGGCGAAATCAACTCGCATCTAAAATATATTTTGTTTAATTTGGAATACTAACACATTCTGATTTATTAAATTTATTTCAACAAAGTAAAGACTTCATTATTATCTCCTATCCCGATTTTGAAAAATTATTATTCAAGTCTTTTGTTAGGTTTTTTAGATAATTAATATAAGGCATTTTTTTTGAACTAGGTCTCGTAAGTAGTTGGTTACTCAACACATTTCTCATGTTCTTTGTTTAGTAAATCCCGATTTCCTCCACCCGGCGGTTCGTTTATCAGTGCGATTTCGGATCGTTTATGTTTCTGAGTTGGACGGTGCTATCGTATTTTACCAATCTCTTAGCGGATCGTATCATATCGGAAATTGAATTTCCGATTGGCTCCCGAGTGCACAGCAGACTGACTGTAATGGTGTATATACACTGGTCTACTTTTATTGTGCCAGTGATTATTGCTACAATCATTGCAGATGCAGATACAATTGAAAAGGCAAATTTTAAATTAGTTCGGGTATCTATAGGTGTAGGATATTAAGAATTTTTATCATCTTTAGTTTCAAATCCCAACGTGTTCATTCTTTCAATTACCTCACACTCAACTGAAAACGGTGACAAAAATAAAAAATCTCCAAGACGTAGATAGAGCTGAATATAGCAGTGAGTTGTTCTTCAGCTGACGTTGCTTTTTATATTAAAATAATATTTAGTATTTACCCAAAAATTAAATAACCTTTTTTTTTCAATTTTAAATATGATATTATTGATAATAATATAAAAGTGTCCTTAGAACATGATTACTAAAATATAGTCGAAATATCAGAGAAAATAATATGCAAAACAAATAAACACGTGCTAGACTTAATTTATACGCAGCTTTAATTAGGTTTATAGCAGCGAAAAGCCTATAATTGTATGTAATTTCAATAATAATTCCAAAATATAATAAATATATGTGTACCGAGCAATGTATGTAAACTGATATGTGGACGCACCAGTATTATAAACACCGTTTAACATGCATTTTGGGAAATATTCTTTATCCGTAAACTTATCGACTCTTGTAAAATCGTAATGAATGGATCCATGGGTCTCCTTACTCTGCGAGAATGATAGATGGAAGCACTTGAAACGCGTTTTTCCACCGTTCTCAACTTGGAAATTGAGGGTTATTTATTGATGTAGTCCATCCGTTGTTGTTTACGTTGCCTTTTTCGATAAGTACAGATGTTGTTCTTTCTTTGTTTTACGTAAATTGAGTACAATTAGTGTTTATATTGAATTAATAAAGGACGGCAATAATATTATAATTGTGTGTATGTATAAGAATATAGGAATGCTTTATTTTACATCTTTTTGTAGTTTCAAAGATTCTTTCAAATTTTATTAAAAAATCCAGATTCTCTTGTGAAATACAGTAGATATGTCGTGCGTTTTACGCATAGTAATAGGTTGTTTACTGTAAATGTTCAAGCTCCAATTTTTGAGTCGTTAAATTAGCTTATATAGCATATTTTATTTAATTAATTAACGAAGATTACATAGCTTACCACAATACGTTTGTCGTTCAGAAAGTAAGTAGTGCAAACCCAATAATGGCTTTATTTGAAATTTTCAACAATTTCATATTTTTACAAATAGTTGCCATGTTTTCAATACATTTCATATTAAAAGTTTTTTAATTCCTAAGTAGAAATTATTTGCGTCCAGTATGTTGATGTGCTGAGTCACGGCGCCTGAGCTCTCTTGCGCCGAATCTGCAATCACGATTCAGACTGCTATACCAATCACACTCCGTAGTAATTATAGTTCATGACTATAGGAGGCCTTTTTTGTCACGTCTGGCATTAAGTACGCGCGCACCATTGGCCGCAATGAGTTTTTTTCTAAATCATATAGCTTTTTAAGAATCTTTCTATTTCAAGTGCTTTGTTGATAACAATAATGAGCGCTAATCGTTATATTGTAGTCAAAAATTAATTATCTAGTTTTAAAAAAATCTGGTTGAGGTCAATGATGCGCGTTGGAGAATCACCCGCAAGAAGAATTGCTCAACTACATGCGCTCCTCTTCAAAGCCACTTATGTAAGCTAAAGTCTCGGTTCTTCATGTGTTTTAGAGTATATCTTTGTATCGTTGCTCGCCTTTCTTCCATTTGCTTCTAAAACTCAGGCGTGTCTTTTCACCGCAAAAAGGAGTTCCTTTGAACTGACTCCTACTTTCTCTTCATCTCCCTAACATCGATTCTCAATTTCAGCTCATACATCGAGTCCATAGCCCAAACTGCGGCTAAAAAGTTGGGCATACTGTCTAAGGTGAGGCGGTACTTCACTCCAGAACAGCAGCTGATGCTGTATAAAGCACAAATACGAGCATGTATGGAGTACTGTTCTCACCTTTGGTATGACTCGGCCAAATACCAAATCGAGGCACTAGAATCGATTGAGCGGAGAGCCAGGAAATTGATAGGCAACCACCATTCAATGACAAAATTCAAAGTCTCGAACATCGATGCAGGGTTGCCAGCTGCAGCGAGTGTGCATTGGAGCTTTTCAATCTTATCCCACCGTTTCCCTTCCATCAGCGGACAACCAGACGCACTGGCATGCGGCACCGCTATATGGTGGATATAACTACCTATAATAACAAAGCGCTTTGAGTCCACCTTCATTATGTGCACCGCAAAGGAGAGGAACTCCATGCAGGAGTCTGTTTTTCCCGAAACCTATAACTTCGGTGTCTTTAAGTCGCCTATGAATAGCTATCTTCTAGGTAAGCGTGCTCCATCTTAGACCATATCTCCGCTCGAAATCGCGCGAGATAATGGTCAAACGCAAACCTATACAGTAATTTAAAAAAAAAATGCCCTGCGTTATTTTTGCACCATCTCAGAGCATTTACACCTGGATAAAATGGCTCTCGTTAACCAAATCTAGCAGAGTACGTCATACCCATGTATGTGCAGTCGAAATAAATTCTTGTTCGATCAGCAACATGCTCCTCGTTCCACGATGTTTGTAGACGTTTTGACAGCTAATGTAATATGTAGCGAGATATATTGGGTCCGATCCGGCCGGTATTGACGCCTGATATATACGGACATATTCACAACAAAATGGTCGAATAGTGTGACAAGCTTTAATGAAAATGGAGGAATGAGAGTTTACATAGATAGTTTCCGTGTTGTTATTGAACGGGTATTGCTTGAGTTTAGTCTTGATTTGCTTGTGCTTACTTACTCCGTTGGCTCAGCGACCCAAGGTAAGTCTTAGCCTCCGAAACGAGAACATGCCATTTTTCCCGGTCCTGCGTAGTTTCTTTCCAATTATTGGCTCGAAGCTCACATAGGTTAGTTTCCACTCTGTCTTTCAAGCAATATTTGTGACGGCCGCGGGCGAGCGCTGACCGGACGTCCTCCTATCAGTCGTCTCAAATTAACTTTCCTCATTCTGCGATCCTCTTCCATCCGTTCTAAGCGACGGAGTCAGCGGTGGCGGTCAGCTTTTATTTCTCTTATTATTGTTGGTTTCGGTTACTAGATTCTCAAAGTCAAGGTTGGTTCTGTTAATTTGCTTATGCTAAATTTCGTCATTTTAAGTAGAAATTTAAAGCTTGATTTACATTCGCATTAGTTAGGTCACGTGCGAAACTGGCGAGTTAAGTTTTTGTCATCGTTTGGACAGACATTTTTGAGGTAAGTAATAAGTTGTGGATTAAGTAGATGTCTATCCAAACGACGATAAGGAACTTTTCCTACCTTAATGCTTAACTAACTCAGGTGTAAATCAGGCTTAATGGACGCATTGCTTCAGTTAGAATTCAAACTTACGTCGTTGAAATTGAAGCTGAAGATTGTATTTTGTCATTTGGCTATGAAATATTAAAAAAGCATTTAATCGAAAATACTTGATATCTCAAAAATTACTTAATGTATTTCATCTCAATGTTTTTTTTATTTTATAAATTCATTGTTAGAAAGTTAGAGACAAGGGAGAAATATTTACGACTTTTCAAGCTAATATCCGTCTATATTATGATTCAAATAAAAAAAGTCATTAAAGTCATCATATTTTGCCAGGTGGTAGGGCATTTGCCCGACTGGATGGCTACCACCCCTGGCCTAAAGTATGTCGCCATAACAACCTTTAGTTGTGTTCCGGTGTTAGTGACCAGGTTCCAGTCTCCCTTAAGAGAGCAGCAGCGCATTTGTTGCACCTTTGGTGTTGCAAATGTTCATAGGCGATGGTAACCGCTTTCCATCAAGTGGGCCCTCTGCCAGTCTGTTGAACTCCTGCATTAAAAAAAAATATGTCGCGGTATACAAATTTCAATTTTAATGATAGACTGCTAGATAACAAACGGATATGACGAAAGCATAAGTTTCGTTTTTTATTAAAATACATATGGAACTCTAAAAATAAGTTTTAGCTAGGGAATTAATAACAAAGAATTGCTTTAAAATCTGTGATAGAACTTTAACTTGATAAAGTATGATCTGTAGGACTTTTTATCTTATTTTTTAGTTTTCATGTTTA
This sequence comes from Dendrolimus houi, assembly GCA_039645545.1. Lineage (NCBI taxonomy): Eukaryota > Metazoa > Arthropoda > Insecta > Lepidoptera > Lasiocampidae > Dendrolimus > Dendrolimus houi. The sequence continues at coordinate 17,481,761 of CM077132.1, forward strand.
CTAATACGTCACCAGGCCCAGTACACTTTATCTTGCTTCGCCTTGACGTTATCACATCCCTTAGCTGTCACATGTTCTTAAGCTTGCGACGACAATGCCCGACATATGAAACGTCTTCGCGGGTACACTTCTGATATGTCTGAAACGTGAGATGGGTTGTTTCAATTCATGGAAACTGATCCACCATTTTTTTAAATATAATAAATATTTAGCTGAAATTTATGTAAATGAAATAATAATTTACTGAAAAATAATTTATATGTGTAAAATAATGTTACAAAATTATTGTTTTTTTTTTATTATAATTTATACCGCGATGTAACAGTGGCTGTGAAAAAACACATAAGTCGTATGTATTGTCTATGGTTCGCATAGTTTTTAATTTTTTTGACAGTAGGGAAAATCGTTTTCCAGAGACGAAAAGTGCTGTTTTTATCCCTGTGATTAGGCAACACCAAATGTACTTTCAGAATATGAGGAATGAAAAACAAATTTTCCAACCAATCTTGATTTTATCGCAATTTAACTACAACATTGTACGCATTAGATACAATAAATAATCTTACTAAATTTATCCGAGAAAAATAAATGGCTGACATGAAAACGCAAATGGACAAGCATACTACATAACAACTTCACAAGCGTTAGTTTTTGCTAAAATGTCTACGAAACTCTAAAAACCGAGTGAAATATAACGAAATTTTGAAACAAATCAAAAAACCTTCCCTGACTTTAGCAGGAAATAATTAAAATATTTTTAAAGTTCACGTGGACCTTCGAAATTTACTGAGTGTACGAACTTTATTCGTTGAAAGGGGTCTTAGCGTAACGAGTAAAGCCGGGTGGAAGTTAAGTAAATGCCGGATTACGCCTAGTGAAGAATGGCTTTGGGTATTTATCGCCAGTTTCTTTTTTTAATAAAATGAAAAGCTGAATTAAATCTTTTGCAGTTCGTTTAACGGTTTTTTTTAATTGATATTTTTTTATCTTAGTTTAAAAATCAGCCAAGCGCGTGCGAGACTATGCATATAAAGTATTTCGCACAGACGAAGAACTTCCTTTTGTTAATTGGCTACGAATGCCTAAAAAGTATTTAATTTAAGATAGGATGCAATTCGAGACTAAGCCACAACTTTTGCAAAAAGATCTAGGCTATCATATATAAGTATAATATTTATTATCTAACAACGTTTATAAAAATATGTTTTCACTTCTCATATTCTGAAAGCACGCTCTGATCACAGGGAGGAAAACAGTATTTTTCGTCGTGTGGAAACGATTTTGCCTACTGTCAAATTTTTTTTAAAATATGCGAACCATAGATAATACATGCGACTTATCTTCCAACTTTTTATACAGGGGGGGGGGCTATCCAGGTGGATAAAAGCCCTACCACGTGGCCCAAGGGTTGTTTTGTTTGTGATTAGGACAGGCCACATGGCCGCCAGAAATATTTTTTTCCGTTCCTGCAGGGATAAAACCTTACATACGATAATTAGGCGGAATCTAAGTTATAGATGTCTTTCAATAAATTCTCTTAATAAAGGAATGTCTTAAGACCCTCTGACGAAAGAAAGCACAGATTTATTGCCCCGAAGAATCTCAATGTTTTCGGCTTAATCGTTGTAAGTGAGAGTCTACCAACGTAGCAATCAAGTTGTGGGCACAAAAGGTTATCGCTATGTTACACTGAATGGAGCACACGATTATCTTACCACTGAGTAATGTGTTGGGTGTAACCATTGGTTTAGAAGTCGAAGTCAATTCGGTCACAAATTTTCTATTTCTAGAAACTAAAATATACGTTTTAGTATTTTTATAAGAGATGTTGTTTATCCAGAAGTCACTAATGGATTTGTACGTATTGAAATGCTCCTTAAGTTTGATTACTGAACTGAGGTCCTATACAAGTATAATTTTTTTTTGCAATCAATATAATAAACGCAACGTCAATAAAACACTAAATAAGATAGTCAAGTAAATATCGTTAAGAAGTTTGTTTATCGAAAATATGATTCCCAATATTTTATTTTGTTTGTTATTTTCTATAAGAACTATTGTGGTTAAGATTTTAGTCGCACCATTTATGCAACCTAGCAAAACACGTTTAAAATTGACGCACGTATTATATGAAAAACTAGGGGCCGCTTGCATAACGATCGCCTTTAAATAAAAATTAGTTGATCATATTAAACTGCCTAAATACGTTTTACACAAAACGTATTTAAGATGCCTTGCATAAGGCGGTCTCCCATGTTATATAGTTAAATGTATTTATGCCGTCGGCAAAACAGCCAGATGTGTTCCGTATCACGCTGCGATCCATTTTTTCGAACAATCACACGAAATTTAGTTTTAATGTTAGTTATTTCTCGCGTAAAAAGGAATTTTAGTTGGCCAATGTCAACTTGACATTTGAAATTTCGTTCGTTTGGTTAAGTTTGCTTCGGAATTTTTGGCGGCAACCTGAAGAATGATTTTTTTCTGTGCTGTTTTATTTTCGAATTATTAAATACTGGTTAAAAGTGAACAATAACGGAGAATTGTGCATTTGTGTTGAAAATCTCAACTATTTAGTGAAATCCAAGACCATATCGTAATATGGTAAGACCTCAACCATATTCTAACTTGACCCTAGCTAGATACATAAATCATAAAGACCAATAAACATTTTACTAGAAAATTAGTTTTATCCACTATGGACATCAGATTTGTGATTATACTTTGAAATTTATTATAATTTATATAAATTCTATATTATTTTCATTTGAAATAAGGTATACCTGACATATCTACACACATTCTCAATCGTATTATCACATATTCGACGGAATACAAATCAAAGAGCAAATTCATCTTAGGGATTTAAATAATTATATCAGAAAATGTCGACCAAGGATATCTGAATTCTATAGTGTCGACGCTGTACTAAATGAAGTACGTTAATGTAAAATCCGAATACATCTGGCATTTCCATTGGTCAAAACAGAATGCGGATCTATTTTTTTGTCCTTAAATGCATTTAGGGCAGTTAAATACCCATTTTTGGGTGATTAACTTTGATAAAAATTGAACAAGAGAACATGGATAAGCGCTTATCAAAAGTTGAAAATTATCAATCGCTTCACTCGGAGAATATATCGGATATTAAAGTTACGTGTGAGTTCCTGTCTATCTTATCTGATATCTATTATCTACTCGTGTATCTGATATCGAACATGACATGAAGGTCTGCGACCACAACTCCATCTTGATATCGTCCCTCGAGGATAAAATTGATACGCTTGAACAACATGCAAGGCAATGTAATGTTGAAATAACCAATTTACCTGAAAGACGTAACGAGAACTTGATTTCGTTAATATTAAATATCGGTAAAGTGATCAAGTGCAACGTAACACAGTCGGATATTATCGCTATTCACCGCGTGCCGCATGCGCAGCCTGGTTGCACCAGGCCTAAGAATATTGTTATCAAATTTGTTTCTAGAATCCTCCGTGATAATTTCCTTAGTTCATTTCGCTTGGCAAAAAATATTACTACAGCTCAACTAGATATTCAGGGTTCCCCCCAGTCAATATTTGTTAACGAGCACCTAACATTAAAAAATAAAATGCTTTTTCGTGAGTGTCGCGAGGCAGCCAAGCGATATGGATACAAATACGTTTGGGTTCGGCATGCCACCATACTGGTTCGTGAAACCGATTCTTTTCCCATCTTTGCTATTAAGTCCCAGAGTGACATATCCAGAATTAAACCACGTAATCAGTCTGGTGCCACGATGTCACAGCCTTAAATTTAATTTTGTTAATGGTTTTTATTTATGTGATTACTTTTATAAATTATTATTTTTTCTCCGAGTATGTAAATTTATTATATTATATTTTTTCTGTGTTTTTATAATGTGTATAGAGGCAATCAGTTTTCTTTTTAATTTTCTATCCAAAATTTCCATCAGGCCATTAATTGGTTTTAGTCCCATAATAACTATTATATTATATAAACATCATTCCTATATATTTGATTCTATACATAGCACTTATTATTATTATTTAAAATTTTCTACAACTTATGAGAATAGGCCGTATTGCAATAAAGAACAATACATAATAAATAACCATATATATTATTGTTTATTAAATAATAAATGTCTCAAAGTCTCGTAGTTTATTTTCAAAATTGCCGCGGACTACGAACCAAACTTAATACACTTTATATGAATATATTAGCGAACTCGTATGATATAATTATTAACAAATATACAGATGCTATTGAACGAGTTCAAAAAAGATTTCTGCGTATAATGTATTATAGGTGTAGTAGCGGCCATCTCCCATACTCTCAATTATTACTTAAATATAACCTACTGTCACTCTCTAATATACGTCTTTTACTGGGTGCTATGTTGCTTTATAAACTTTGTCACAATTATATAGACTGCTTGCCTCTTACTAACACTATATGTTACTACGTCCCAAGGACAGTGCTTAGTCGCGCGGTAAAAATCGGGCGGCTTTTTTCTACGACTTCCTGTCGTACTAACGCAGGACTTCGTGCCCCAATATACCAACTCGTCAACAACTACAATATATATTTTGAAAACATCGACATCTTTACACTTTCCTTGGGTGCTTTTAAAAAAGATGTTGTTAACGTCATTAAGGATAAGGCACTTTAATTATGAATTTTCTTTTTTTTAATCATTTCTATCTGTGTCTGTTATCTTTATCACCTCACATATATAATATGTATATAAGCGTATTGATGTGAGTGTTTGGTTGCACGTGCGCGTGCATGTGTATGTATGTTTGTGTGTGTATGTGTGTGTGTGTGTGCGCGTGTGAAAAGCGCGTGGATGCGCGTGAGTTTTCGTATATGTCCCGTATTTTATATATAGATATATATATATATTTTTTAAGTATTGTACACTACCATCTTTTAGTTCGTGGATAATGTAGTTGGATAAGCATTGATTTTATACTATATACTTTTTTTTTTAATGTAACTTTAGTGTATATCTGTTTATTATCCTAAATAAATAAAATAAAAAAAATAATATAATTCTTTAAACATATTTAACGGCATATTTTGTTTTGTGCAAGACGTTAATTGTATTTAAGGGTACTAACTGCGTTTAGTGTTTCTTAAATAAAATTAAGCAACGTTATGCAAGCGGCCCCTAATGTTAGTTAAAAAATGTGTCAATACATGACTGAAAACCACAACTCAATTAGTCTAGCCATGATGAAGCGTAATGTATTCAAACCCATATATAAAAATCTATTTACAGTCATGTTATACATATGTATGTTTATGAAAACAATCTTATTTTGAAATGTTAGAGAATAGACTTTTGAAGGGAATATAGTGTGAAAAGCTGTGGTAGGTTCTTTACAGAACTGCTAGTTCTCTTTAGTTTACTAGTAATTATGTGAGATAAGCCGCGATGAGCAAAGTGCTACTAAGTGGTCTGAAGTCAACTTGGTCTAGTGACTAGACTCTAGTGAATGAAATTTTTATTAAATCTGTGTGTGTACAGCCTACTAGTGTTTGATGTTACATTATTATATTACTTTATATCCTGTTTAGATTGTGAACTAATGTTTGTTAAGTCTTAAAAAGTAGATAATACGTATATAGAATTTCGAATTAAAACAAAATTATTTAAACTCTTATACTTCAAAATTTAAGGGGGATTTTTTTATACTTTAGAAGCAAATATCTCTCTGTCTATTGAAACAGAGAGATATTTTCTTCTAAAGCGAAAAAAAATGAATTTATGTCAATACATAGATACAAATATTCACTAAAACATTATTAAGAAAATTTAAGGCATAAATACATATTCTAAACTCCTATTTACCTACACTGAAAAAATATACCCTTCAGTTACACGTTAACTAACATACAAACATAATTTTAAGTTATTTCGGAATTACACTAGTCACTAGACCATTGTCTAACGGCATATATAGAATCATACCTTCCTGTGAAATCAACCATGACATCAAGGCCCCTAGCGCAGCAGCTAGGGCCAGGTGGCGTGAGATAAGTGTCATTTGTGACTCCAAAATGCCGGTTACGTTGAAAGGACAGGTTTATAAATCTATCTTTAGACCTGTCCTTTTGTATGGCAGTGAAGCGTGGCCTGTACTTGAGCGGCACAAGCAAGAGCTGCGTGTAACGGAGTTGAATACGTTGCGATGGATGGTTACGAGAAAAGACCGTGTTAGGAACTCTCGCATCCGCGGCAGCCATGGCAGTGATTAAGCAGACAAACTGCAAGAGAGTCGCTTACGGCGGTACGGCCACGTTTTATGGAGCTATGCCGCCTCCGCTGGCTCCCAGTCGAAGGGGAAGGGCCCAAAAAATACTGGCTTGAAGTTGTGAAGGATGACATGCGTACCAATGGTCTCAAAACGAGGGACGCTAAAGACCGCCGAAGTGGAGAAGAAAAAGTAGGAAAGCGGACCCTGGGCGTTAACGCAACCGGGATTTGACGCTCGGATGATGATGATGATCTTCCTGTGAAACTTCATCCAAATAGATCCAGTAGTTTCTAAGCGCTATGATCATAGACAGACAGGTGTGGGCATAATAAGCATTCAGCGGGGAATTCTAAAAACTATTTTGTTTTTTTATTTAATCGCTTACATATCGAGAAGTATATCAATATCTACGTACACGATCATGTAGCAACCATATTACTGCCCTCCTTATAGCAAACCCAGTACTTGTAAATGGCAGTTTCGAGAAAAACGCTGTGAACATACCTTTATATATTATCTAAACAACGTGTCCATCTTATGTAACTTTTTAGTGTATCTAAAAAATAAAATAAAAAATCAAGCTTTATGTATAGATTAGCGCCTTGGGATACAATTTCTACAAAAAATGAAAAACCCTAAAATGTCGATTACTTCAAGTGCAAATTAGTAGGGCAGATTAGTAGTCCCTCTATCTTTTATAACAATATCATATTATTATGATAGAATTTTCAAAGTGCAAGATACAGTATCACGTAGAAGTCTAGGTTTTACAATACAATTTCACTAGCCATTACGTTATATGACTAGGCGCGCAGCTGAGCGGTGGCACGTGACTGCGCGCGGGCAATTGAAAATGCTTTTAGGGTACTGTAAACGGTACTTTGAAAACGCTTTCTCTTTACGAAGCACTTTGATTCAGGTTTCAGTCTATCTAGTCATCACTTAATAGATTTCTGCCTAATTTATCAAGTAAAAAAATCGGCAAACAAGTGAACGCTTTATTATATGAGTATAATATAATGATATACATAACGCCGAAATCGGTCAACGGGTGACCTTCTTGCGTACGTCACCCACATCTGTAATGAGGCAATCGAGAGATATGGGGAGACGTTGTCCGTCTCTCTTGACATCTCGAAAGCCTTTGACAGGGTATGGCACGACGGCCGCATCAGTAAGCTTCCATCTTATGGATTGCCTGCTGGTCTCCATAATAGATCTGATAGCTGATAGATCTATTAAAGTAGTTATTAACGGTTGCACATCCGATCAAATGTCAATAAATGCCGGTTTCCCCCAGGAATCGGTGCTCTCTGCAACACTTTTCATGCTGCATATAAATGACTGGCTGAAACCCGGTATTTTGGGGTATGCTGACAATAGCACTGTTGTCTCTACAACAGTGGAGACTACACATGTTCGCGCGTTGGATGTATAGATCTCTAGCTATACATCCTACGCGCGAGCTAGTAGTGCCTGGGTCCAGTCTCTGAGAGAGGCAATGATCAATAGGTTGAATTTGATCTTGAAGGCATTTTCCGAATAGGGTGAATTCAACCTAGTTAAGCTCAATGTCTCCGAAATCCAGGCGTGTCTCCCCTGTGTCAAAAGGAGTCCTTTTAATTTTACTTCTACTTTTCCAGGTGTATCCATACCGATAGCTAACCGTCTTCAACTTCTTGGCATCTCCTTAACACAAACTCTAAATTTTGGCTCTTAAATAGAGTCTGTTGCTCAGCTGGTTGGCAAAAAGTACATTACACTACTTCAGTTGTTTAATCTTTACCAAACACAAATTTGGTCTTGCATGGAATACTGCTTTCATCGAGTTAATAGAGTAATGAGCTAGGAAGCTGATAGACAATGACCGACTATTCGACAAGAGGCTTCAGAGCCTAGATCATCGACGCAAAGTCGCTAGTTCGTCAGTATTCTATAGTATATACTTTGGCGAGTGTGCCACGGAATTGCACGAATTAATTCCTCACTCACCATTTTACCACCGGACAAGCAGACTTATACGATATATGGCGGAAATACTAACAAAGCGGACGAAACGCTATGCTTCCATTTTTATCATACGTATCGCTGAAGCGTGGAACTCTTTACCATCGTCTATTTTACCTGAAAAATAAAATCTAAGTGTCTTCAAGTCTCGCGTGTATAGGTATCTTCTAGCTAAGCGTGCTCCACCTTAGATTGCATTTCCACCGAATTCCACCTGATATCAGGCGCAATGTCGGTCAAACGGGAACGTATTCAATATATAAAAAAACAGAAACCAGCAATTTTTTTCATTTCGAAGCTGGAAAACAAGCAGACGGCCCATCTAATGGAAAGTGGTTACCATCGCCTGTGGACGTTTGCAACACCTGGAGTAAAGCCAATATGTTGCCAGCCTTTAGGATGGGACAAAGAAGGGGGGGGGGGGGGTGAGAAGAGGGCTCAGACTAGAGGAATGGGATAGAAGGGATTGGATTATGGGATTGGAATGGGCATAGAAAGTGGGAGTGGGGGTAGTGGGCTATCACAACTCTTATTAATCTCACGAACGTCGTCGTCGTCAGCCAATCACCGTTCTCTGCTGGACGTAGGCCTCCCCAAGTCAACGCCACTCATCACGGTCCTCTGTCTTCCTAATCCAGCGCCTGTCGGCGATCTTGCGCAGGTCGTCAGTCCATCGGGCTTGAGGGCGTCCGCCACTACGTTTACCGAGACGCGGTCTCCACCCCAGGACTTGTCCCATTGGTCATCGGTCCTGCGATAAATGTGACCGGCCCACAGCCACTTCAACTTGCTAATTTTGCGAGCTATGTCGGTTACCTCGGTTCTCTTACGGATATCCTCATTTCTAATTCTATCAATAAGAGTAACACCCAACATAGCTCGCTCCATAGCTCGTTGAGCGACTTCATATTTGTGGACCAGTCCTACAGTCAGTGTCCACGTCTCGGCCCCGTAAGTAGGACACGATTAGCACAAGGCTAACCATTTTACACCAATACTCTGTGAGAGTGAAGTATCACACCAATCGTGCCGGCCCTAAGAGCTGTAATCAAGGAAATCATTCCAGCATAGCTCTACCACGGATCTCCAATGTACGGAATGCTCAAAAACAAACACTCAACGTGCACTTAACCAGTTTTTATTGAATTGTCCTCTCATACAGTGTCAAGCTCCATCATTACTATATATTTCGCAGTGTATACGCGATGTTCAGTCACTGGTGTTGTGCCATATTATGTTTATACACAAATGTGAAGTGCGAAAAATATGTTTGCATGAAAATTGGAATTGATGTTCAAGTGATGTTCAGATTTTACTGTACAATTGTAACTTGTTAGGGAATGGTGACATTTTTTTATCATTGTGATATTTACGGTGATGGTTCGCGATTTTGTTGAGTGTATTCTTATTTCGAGCTTCCGTAGAATTACGTGATCTACGGCCAACTTTTGCGTGTTTTTCTGGAGAAAGTATGTCTTTATAAGTATACCTATTAACTAGTTGTCTGTAATGGTGCACAATAAAGTGCTATCTATCTATAATAAATAAAACTAGGTTTTAACGGTTTTAAGTGCGGTAATTATTTGATTTTTGTTATCCGACGTTTCGGCCACTTTTCAGTGGCCGTGATCACGGAAGACAAAGATGTCAAGTGTCAACGAGTATTGTTAAAGTTTTATTTAGCCTACCGCCAACTTGTTCATTTTAATTATTTAGTTTTAATTTTGTTTATGGTTATCATTTACTCTATGGGAGCCTAACCTAATTTACCACGGCTTCGAAACATGTTATGGCTTAAAGAGAGGAAGCGGCGCAAGCAACTCTTCAGGAAACACGCCTAACTCTAATAATTTTAAATAATGTTAAAATGGGTGGAAGGAAAAATAAAAGAAATTATCAGTCAAGTTGGTATGTGTTCTGGTGCACGCAGAAAGAGCTCACAGTGTCCTGTGAGGTCTGGCAGTTGGTTTTTGCTGGGTTTGGGTCTTGATAGTTTTGATGATCGGATCCCAAACGGGTGGTACTTGCCAACCATCTTCTCTATTGAAATTTGGGTGTTTTTTGATTTCAATAGCCTCACGCATCATGATTTCAATAGCCTCACGCATCATTCTAGGTATGAAACGATTCTCTTTCGCGAGGATTTGTGAGTTATCGAATCTGATGTAGTGGTTGGGTTAATCCAGCGTGTGTTCACTGATCGCAGACTTCGGTAGAACTTGTGTGTTTCATGTCAGCAATGTGTTCTTTTACCTGTGTTTTTATGCTCCTCTTTGTTTGCCCAATGTACGATAATCCACACTCATAATCTAGCTTGTAGACACATGCATCCTGGAGTGGGATATTGTATTTCACAGGTCTCAAAAACTGGGTAATCTTTTTATGCGGCTTGAAATATGTTTTGATTGAAGCTCGCCTGAGGATGTGACCAATTCTGTCTGTGACCCCCTTGATGTAGGGTAGGGTAGCAGGTGCTATCTATCTAGTTTTTGTCCGAGGCTTCGCTATTCATAAATAGCCATAACGTAATCTAGCGCAGTTTTTTTATTGCACGAATACAGCAGACAGGTAGACGGCCCGCCTGATGGAAAACGGTTACCATCGCCTATGGACATTGGTAACACCAAAGGTGCCGCAAATGTGCTACCGGTCTCTAAAGGTAGACTGGAGCCTGTTCATTAATGCCGGAACGCAACTTAAGATTGTTATGGCGGCTTACCCTAGATCACGGGTGGTAGCCATCCAGACGGGAAAACCCTACCACCTGGCTGTAGGTTGTTTTGTCACCTTCTACGACAGGCCCAGCCGCAGGAAATTGTATTTTTATCTGCTACTGCACGGATATTTGAAACTAATCATGACAGCAGCACATTAAAAGTGCGGCCTTGTCACCGTTGCCATAAAGATGTATTTGTTTGTGAATTGCATCGGTGGCGCTCATAAAAGGCGTACGCAGAGCTATCATTTCGACTATAATCTATCCCTCGGGAACAGTATTTTTTTGGACGAAAGGTGTCCTTTCGTCCTTTCCCCATGTCCTTTTTTGTATTCTTGACAACGTGTATGCAAAATTTTGTGACGATCTGTTGCGTAATTAAGGTGTGAAAGGGTCAGAAACAAGTAAAGACACTCACATTCGCTTTTATAATATTAGGATTCTTCCGTATGTGTGTATGTCAGTAAACTCCTCCTAAACCGCTGGATCGAGTTTGATGAATTTTTGTGTTCGTTTTAGTGGGTGACGCTGCAATCGGTTTCTAGATTTTTACTTTTTCAGGGTAAGGTTATCCTGCCGGTCTGCCGGTCCGCTAATCTATCTATATAAATAAAAATAAATCGTAGAAATGTATGTACGCGCATAACTTGAGAACGACTGTACCGGTTTTTTGTGTGTGTTTGAGTTCCCCGGATGGCTTAGATTCACAAATGGAACTGGTAGGTAGCGCTGGGATCGGGTCCTAGAATTTTTTTTCAGGTCAGGACAATGATTTCCGGTACCTCTAATATGTTATATTTTTTAACATATATTAAAAAATAAGGTAAGCTTAGCACTATAGAAGAAGAATACATTTTTTATTTACAGGCATGACAAGTGCCCATTAAAAAAGTAGACCCTGAAAGCCTCTAGATTCTATATAACTATAATCTGGTGTCACAAGTCACTTTTCTGTAATAAGCCGTCTAATATTATCTTCAGAACTTTGTAAATATCAAGTATAGCATCAGTAGACTTAATTACATGATACAACTTGTATGCTAAATCGGCATACAAGTTAATAGCCGATGTAATTAAGTCTCAATTTTCGCACAATAATTAGCTACCTTAGAACGCTACTACGAGAAGTGCATCGGACCAAAGCCGGAGTGGAAATGATGTCTCGTCGTTGCGTCCGCACGCTTATATATTCGAGCGATGACGGAGCGAGCCGAGTAGTAGGATAATCGATATAAACTACTCTTTATCATTATTATTTCAGTAAAGAAACACTTTACAATAATCTAACAAAGTTCAGTATAAGACTTACGAAATATTGTTTGCATTTTGTCTTCTTTTGTAATTAATGTACGAAGACTTTAACAACTTCGTATTAAACCTGATGGCCTTATTCTATTGCCTAAGTAACAACTAGAGTAATTTAAGTAACAGCCCTACTTGTACAGTAATATTGTACATTTCTCGACAAATACGAGTCATGAGGCTTCTTGATTAAACCTCTTCAGACGAGTGACGTGGTCCAAATTAGACCTACTGGCGAAGGAAGATGCTAGAACACACTGTGTTATTACGCAATAAGATACTATTACGTCTCATGTTTCTTTTGATTGACCCTTGTTACCTAACTTAAGGTTTCTCATAATCAAAATCAAATCAGATTTTTTTCTACTTTTGAAGTGAAACTTCTTTAGAGTCGTGATTTGAAACTCGATGAAACGAAAGAGCGACACTAAAAAGAGATAAACACATACATCCATAGGACTAAGCCTGCTAGAGAACTACGAGTTTTACATTGTGCAGCACAGATTAGAGAGTCAATAAGAGCGATGATTAAACATAGATCCATTTGGACAGAAATAAAACTGATTATAATATTTTTTAGACTAACACAGTGAAAAATATGAAAGTGATACTTAAGAAGTTTATTTTGAATTATAATATGTTGACGGATGTAGCCTAAAGGAATTATATTTATATTAATAAAAGTTTTACTGCGTGTAAACTGTACACACTATTTTTTTAGTTACGTAAATACTTGTTAGAAAAAATATTAATTAAGACCCAGACCCAGCAAAAACCAACTGCCAGACCTCAAGACACTGTGAGCTCTTTCTGCGTGCACCGGAACACAAACCAACTTGACTGATAATTCTTTTATTTTTCCATCCACCCATTTTAATATTATATAAAATTATTAGAGCTAGTCATGTTTGCTGAAGAGTTTCTTGCGCCGCTTCTTATCTTCAAGCCATAACATGTTGCGAAGCCGTGGTAAATTACATTAGGCTCCCATAGAGTAAATAACAACCATAAACAAAATTAAAACTAAATAATTAATATGGACAAGTTGGCGGTAGGCTAAATAAAACTTTAACAATACTCGTTGACACTTGAAATCTTTGTCTTCCATGCTCACGGCTACTGAAAAGTGGCCGAAACGTTGGAATAACAAAAATAAAATAAATTGCCGCCCTTAAAACCGTTAAAACATAGTTTTATTCTGTAATACTTTTTATCCTGGGAATCCCGTTGGAATTTTCCCGGGAGCGGTTGTAGTTAGTTGTTCGGGTTTATACAAAATAGCTTATTCCGATACAGTTTTCTCTAAAACACAGCTTACATTTTTAAATGTATTTTTGTTCCGGGAATTTCAAGTGAAGCGTGGATGAAGTTGCGCCCATATCCTAGTTATACGTATAATTATTTGACCTCATGACTGCCACATCAACGCGCAGCCCAAATTACTGGGGCTAGAATCGAGAAGTAACGCAGCCAAGTTCTTTCTATACTGTGGGTGCGATACTAAGAAAGGATTTTTAAAAATTCTATCCCTAAGGGGATAAAAGTTTACTCAAATTATAACTATTTTTAATCTACGCGGGCGATGCCGGGAGCAACAGCTAGTATATTATAATCAATTTAAGACCTATCTATACAGAAATTTTGTAAGTGAATTCAAAATATTATTCTTTGTATATTTATCATATCTTTTGATTCTAAAAAGTTTTGTGCTTCGTTTCCTGCATTCGTCCTGATTCGTCCGAACCAAAAATTGCCTTAACTACCTACAATATATCACAAAGAATAATCCTGCTTACAAGGCAATATTGTCCAAAAATCGCGAACTACCCACATATCTTGTTGAATAACTTTTAAGATACTCTCGGACCATTTGTCCCTTTCGTAAAAGCTATTAAGCTTCACCAAAAGGTTCTATAATGTTCCTTGAGGGCATTAGTGACCCTCGCATTTAAGGATCGGCGTTTGACTTCTGGAGTGCTTCCGGGAGTGACGTCATTTCCGTCCCGTTAAATGGACGATGATTGATTTTTAAAATTCGAACGTTGTAATTAATTTTTAAAAGACAGCGTTTTTTAAAAGACTAATTAGAGATTCAAAGAGGTTTTTTTTGGTTTTGTATCTATTTTGGTCAAAAAAAGAACCCTGATACAATCGTCATGTCTGTCCGTTTATTCGGGCCCTGTAAACAAGTGGCATTAGCGTTAAGCGAATTGAATAGAAAATGTATGGGAACGACATATCGTTACGCTAAGTATCCTGTCATTCTCATACATTTTCATTCTATTTGTTTAGCGCTAATGCGACTTATATACAGGGGCAGTCAAGATAGAGCATACGTAAAAAGAACATAAAATATATGTTTACGCGTAGCTTGAAGATACTCGTTGAAATAAGCAACAGATGAATTTAGAGTGTCATAAAATCCTGCTTTTTAAATATTACCTTTCTGTCTCACTATAGTTTGGCCGTTCTATAAGCCACATTTGGCATATATTAAACTGATTTTAGTAGTTACGTGAACTATCAGTGATGATATAATTAAAAGTTAGAATTGATATAGTAAGTGACACATTACCGTTTTGATTAAAATAAAACGATTTATTAATTTTAAAAACATGTTTAATGTTTTGTTGCCTTTATATCTTTAAAATGTAGAAAATACGCATAATTTAATTACGATTTATGTTTAAACTTTTCGATTATACATAAATCTCCAGGTCACGTTAAAAATATTTAAAAAAATAACGTGTTGACAAACAGAACTTTATCATGTTACCTTTCTAAAGAAGTAAGCTAATTATTGTGTAATATTTTCTTAAGTTTTCGCGCGACTTATACATAATAAAACTACGTTTTAACGGTTTTAAGCGCGGTAATTTTTTTTTTATTCCCACGTTTCGGCCACTTTTCAGTTAGCGTGGTCACGGCCACTGAAAAGTGGCCGAATCATCGGTAGTTTTATTAATTATTGTGTTTTAAATTATTTTGATACTGTTACAAAGTTAGTTCGTCAGTATTTATATGAAACTTCCAATGAGCCTTCTTAGAACGGCTCAACTATAACCAGTCTGTCACAGCTAGTTTCATACATATATAGAGCATTACATTATTACATAGATTCTCAACACTATTTTATAATACGTTTCCACTAGTCTAATTTTTAAAATAAAATAAAAATTGTTTTCTTATTCATATAATATTGTTAAAATTATGAAAGAAGAATATCGATTGTTGAGTTAAGAATGTAATTTGAAAACCTTCAAAATCTTTACACAGGTGACGCTACAAGTAATTTTTCACTCGGTTTTTGCCTTTTTAATATTACAAATATATATAATAAATAAGTTACTTGATTCGTCAAAATTATGACATCACTAGCTGCGCCCCGCGGTCTCACCCGCGTGGTGATGGAAAATCGTTATATTTTGGATAATTCACACTATATCTTTATAAATTATAGCCTGTGTTATTCTGATGTGTAAACTATATTATTGTAAAGTTTCATCAAAATTCATTTAGTAGTTTTTGCGTGAAAGAGTATCATACATACATCCATACATTCTTACAAACCTTCGCGTTTATAATATTAGTAGAATAACGCAGAACATCCGTACAAAATTAAGGAGGTTCTATCGTTTTGTATGATGCTAAAAAGTGTCTCAATTGATTTGACTGTCAAGTTAATAATTATCTTTTAAATTATTATTACGAGTGCGGGACTCGAATCAAAATGCCGTTAGAATTACTATAGAGTTTATTTAGAACTATACAAACACGTAAAACACAGGTAGAAATATAACTGAACACAACCAGTACAAACGTAATGCACGATTCAATAACACGCGCAAAGCCCGTCCCTATATAGATTATCGAATGTACACAAGTCTTGCCACGCTTGTGGTTATCGCTTGACTGATGATCTCTGCATTGGGGCATTGCTTTATCCAGCACGATGCAATATATCTACCTGGCAAGCGTCGATGCAATTTCCCAGAAGCCGTAATCCGCACACCCGCGCAATTATGCTTGCGAACGGCCATAAACGAGTATGAGGCTGCTCTCCACAAGAACCAATGAATAAGTAAACAAAAGAAGATAGTCATAAAACAGTTTCAATGTTATTAGCTCAAACGCCGGCGAATAATAAAGTGTGTGTTTTATGGTAGGCAGGTGTGCATCCACTTTTGTCGGCGTGTAACATTATTAACTGATGTTTTCTAAAAAGAATGTGGTAAATAATAAAACTGTCACACTTAGTAGTTTTTAACATGGTTGAAACGTGATGGAAACTTAGCACGACTCGGCAATATAATCTGTATTATGTTGTAGGTAATAGTAGGTATACGTTAAAGGGACAACGACATTTCTTGACCAGACTCCTTTTGTATAATAAATGCCTTGACACCCGCTCCCTGGACTTGGCGAATAAAAAAGGGTCAAACTACCAAAAAAACTTAGTACAATATTGCGTTGCCGATATAAAGTATTCCATAATATTTACGCTTCAATTTCCATACGATTCCCGAAAAATGCAATCTGAATCGTGTATAAAGTTTTATTTTCTCTTTTGTAATATTGTGTGTATGAAGAAGATTGCCTATGGTCTATCTGAATAGATCGTATTGGTCCAAATTGGACCATCCATAGCCGGTCCGTAAATGGTTCTATGTTGCTATATACATATGTATGCCTACGTGCCTCACAGAGCTTAACCTCTTATTAATCTTATTCCACATTGAATTTCATTACATACTCGCGCTGCGCCAACTTCCCTCGTCACTTTCCTGCTTGCTGCTGTCATATTAAACATAATGTAAACGACGCATAAACAACAAATAACGCAAAGTGATATTAAAATTAAATAGTACATGAAAAATAAAATAACGATGTTATTTTTCTATGGAAATTTAGAACTAATTGAGACTTGTACTGTTTCTTTCGGACAAGTAAAAAAATTAATAATAAAAAGTCAAAAAGCAAGAATTTTGGCGCCAATCTAGTCCCGTATGATTTATTGTCCTTTTTTATATATACGTTTTTCACGATTTGATTGAGTGCCGTGGTGCCATGCAGCATTAGTCTGAAATTGTTTTAAATTAACACGTACGTTCATCCCTAATTAATCACTGATACCCAACAAGTCTACTCCTTGTACAGGAATGTTACTCTAAGCGTTGTTCATAAGTTCCATATCATACCACAACCTAATATACAATTTAAATAGTGTTCCCAACTCGTAAATGCGCAACCCAGAACTTATAGTATTTATGCTGTGAGGGACCCTTTAGTTTTTACAGCCCTCGCGCCCCAAAATAACTTTCGTGATCTCCCTTTGATGAACAATTTGCATTATTTGATACTTCACAGGTTTTGTTTTGCACGTGACTTCACCGGTTCCTGAGACAAATGTTTTATAAAAAAAATATTATTCATTGATTGCATTAATGTTTTCGTTTTAGTTTAAGTAACGTCTACAAATAAATTATAATTTTTTATTTTTTATTGCATTGCAGAGTAAATATTTAAATAAAATAAACATTTCATATTTAATATTCAACTTGAATTATGCATGTACAGCTTAATACAAAATTTAAAGTTATATAGGTCACTGGTTCATATCCGGCTCGAAGGACCATAAAGAATATGTAAACTACTTCTTTAAATATTGATTAGTAAGCGATATTTTAATCAATAAAACTGCAAGTGTGAAGTTAGACGAATTTTATAGTGAGGGTAAAATTTTACATTTGAAAAACAAAAGAACGTCAATAAAGTTTTTAATTCAAAGATTACATATTGGACGCGTTCCGTTAGTAGCTCACAACGACCAAAATGCTCCGTCAGCCGTTCCACATGGCGACCACGGTCGTTATGGTTGTGGCGAAAACGTCACTAATGACGTCATCATTTTCGATCACACAGCGCTCACAACGATCCATGTCAAGAGGTGGATCGAAGTGGGCGTTGAACACAGAGCATTAATTCTCTCTATGGATTGACATTGAAAAAGGCGCGATTTTCAAATCAACCAATGAAATTTGTGTATTTCGTCGTTTATGACATCACGCTCCATAACTGTTCCACTACAGTTTATTATTGTAACGTCCGCAAGCAAATAGAACGGGAATAATCGTGGTCGTGAACGTGGTAGTTGTGAGCCTCTTGTGGAACGTAGCCCATTGTAGCCAGTCCTAAATAAACCTTATTAAACACAATAAGAACTTTTTGTTGGAGATTCCAACAATATATCGAGTACCAATCACCGTCTGTTAGGAACGTTCCCAAAACGCTGGTCGCACTTTCTAGCTAAACGGCAACGCTGATACGTTACAGGACAGCCAGAAATTAAGTAAGACATTCAATAAGACGCAATTTCTTCTCTTTCTAATCTAATCTTGATTGAGCCGGTCTAAATATATGTTTAAAATAATAAATCCTGAAAAAGAATGTGACCTGTGGCTGCATCTGGATATGTATAGTTTTGGAGCTCTCAGACTTTTTCTGCTTCTAATACTCTATTTTAAGTGGTTTTTGAAATATCTTCAAATAACCGACACTATTTTTATTTGTATCGTCCTCAGTATCTATACAAGATACTTGGATTTTAGTGGTCCAATCTATAGGCTTCTTACGATGGTTTTATTGGCCTAAATTGTCATGGCACTTTACGACTTTTTTACCGCTCTGGATCGCTGCCAAATTTGTGGACGGCCAATTCGCGATTCTTATTGCCAGATCAAAGTGTAGACGCCTCGTCTCTATCGCATATTGGTTTGATATTCGCAAGTTATAAAAACTGTAGTGGCGCTATTTGTTGTTGGTACGTTCCTAAGGTGCTCTTACACGGGCGATTTTATGAGCAATAATTGCTTAGTAATAGTAATGGATCAATCTGGAGCAATTGCAATAAAATGTGGCAATTGTTGTAATATTGCTCTATATATTCCACATTTCTCAACGTCTCTCCATATGAGTTGCCGAATGTCCTATCGGTTTTGAACGTTTTACTTTTTTTTTCTATCTCGTTTGTACGTAAAACTACGTCTCGTTTTCGCGAGAGGAACAGGTTGGCGGCGGGTGCCTAATTTTTTAAGTTGCTCCACATTGCGCGGTATTGTGTGGCCGTATCTCAGCAACAAGTTGTTACATATTGCCATCGATCTAAATTGCTTAATGTAATCGTGACGTCACGATTGAGCAATTTTAGTTGCTCGTGTAAGACCTATAAGACTGTACTTTACTAGATGCAAGTAGATTTGCAAATTACTTAAAATTTATAAGACTTGTTTATAAATTGGGTTTTCTTCTTTGGAGACATGTGTAGTCATTTTGGCATAATGGATTATTTTTCTTCTTTTCATGTCCGTCCGACTGTCCATCTATCTATTTGATTTTGATTTTCGCCGTTGACGGATACGTCAAGGAGCACTATATATATTTGATTTTGAATGTCACAGTGGGTATATTATACCTATCTAAATGAAATTTAGCAGAAAGATATATATATACATATATATGCCATTACACAGTGTGTGTGTTGTGTAGTTAAATTGTATTAAACCAAATACTTCTTAAGTATGGCCACCTACAACTTAGGAATGAAATTATTTTTTGAAATTTAATAAGTATTATTCCCTCCTTAACTTTTGAACTATAAAGAAGCAATTTTAGAAAACAATCGAAGCAGTAGTGTTTAAAAGTTCTTCCAACGAATATTGACATGAACACGATCCAGTAAGTAGTTTTAAACTACTAGATACGCTGTAGACTACGTACGGCCAACGCTGAACAAGACCGAAGAAAACTTACTATTAAAATTAGAGGTGCCACAATATTCGGCTTTCATTCGGTATTCGGCCACTTTTTCACTATTCGATATTCGCCAATTACTGTGTAGTATTCGGGAAATGCATTATATTGGTTTCTCTCAGACGCCTGACGTATGGACGTAGGGCACAGAGTATGTACGAACTGTCGTCGGTTGAATACAGCGTCACGCCATACGCGGCCTACTTCGTTATTTGTAACAGTCTCTCCGCCAAGGAATTTCTAGCTATGGAATCACTTTTTTGTGTTTCCATAGCTAATTAACTTTTCCCACCTTTACGGAACCATGCATTTTACATACATAGACACGTGGTTGATTTGCTGCATCTCGCCCACCCGCTCTTTAAGCTCAAAATGAAAGGGTAAACCTGGACCCTTTTGTAAACTTTGTCAACTACTTCCTTGGGACCGATATCTGGAGTTTAGTAATTTTAACTAATGACGCTTCGCAACCGACCCGCGAAGCCTTGCTCCTCAAATTTGCCGCACTTCGTGGGGTATTTCTTCACTTGAGAAATGGCGCTTTGTTTTAAAACCGCAAAATGAGCAATTGCTATTTTGACATGTGATTTAAATTATACCTTATCGTATATGTTTAAAGCTCGTTTTGGTTTGTTGCGAAAAGTTTTACATGGATCCTGATTAATTTGTATATGGCTCTATAGAGATTTGGGTTAGGTGTTGTTTGAGGTTACTTCTTTTGGATGTTCTTTTTATAATTTATGGCTTTGGAACTGTGTATTATTGCTCTCAAGAGATACTAGATTACCTTCATATTTTTATGTAATAGACTTAAAAATCGGGAAAGTATCAGACTACGCACAATTAAACAATTCATTTCACTGTTTTAGTTTTCGGATCTAAAAACAACATAAATTGGAAATATTGCATATTTTAAAACCGTTTTGTCCTAACTGATTTTCTTTAAAAGTATTTATGGGCTCTTGCCACTTGTAATTATTTCAGAATTTTTAACCTCACCAATTAAAAAATTTAAAAGACGAGATCATAGCGGGTACTCTGTTTACATCGTTTCTTAGAAAAATATCCGATCTACCTTACTGTCCCATCCCACTATCCTATCCCTCCTTTATCAGCCCTCCCCCCCCCCCCTTAACGTATGCTAATTACACGATTACACGATTACATTGCCCCCGGCGTTATATAAACGTGATCAAAGGGCTGGTGCCTACCTCGGAAAAAGGATCAGTATAGCGTTCCAGCGAGGAAAAGTTGTTAGCCTTCTGGGCATCTTAACATTAGAAGACGGTGATCTAGGGTCAGTGTTCTACTTATAGTCTTAAGGGACTATGGTTAGATAGAATACAGTATAATTAAGTTTACTTTTCTTTTATTGTATTACTTTATAAAGTAATTATACTATTTAAAAAAAATGTATAAATGTGAAAGTCAGTTTATAAACGTCTTTAGGCAATGATAACCACTTTCCATCAGGTGGGCTGTTCGCCTGTTTGCCAGCTGACAAAAATGACTTAGGCTTACCTACATAGACATACGGTCGTACGAATATAACGATTTTATCTTTGCCAAAATAGCTACGCTACTTTATTGTTATATTTTATTTAAACTGTAAAGAAAATAGTTGATCGAGTTCAACAAAAACCATGTTGTTTCTTCCAGGAACATATTAGACATCTGACATATATCATTTGGCCATGGAGCAAGAATACTGGGAATGACAAAACCCATTAAATCATATATCTCTTTATAGAGAGCGTCACAAATCGTTATCTTTATTTAAAATATTATTTTCTTTAAAAGTAATATGCAAAATGAACTTTAACTATGAAAATAACTCTAAACTTAAGAGTAGAAACGAAACAGAAAAATCGGCCAAAAGCGTGTTAGTCCATGCACTGGACCCTTATATATTCTTTTTGCCTGTTTAGGTTAGTTTCGCTCATAAAAGATTACGTGTGATGTGAACTAGGTATATAAAGATTGTGTATAAATTAGATATTTTTAGCTACCTAAATACTCCTCTTTTAAAATACTCGCGTAGTTCGCACTGGTGTCATTTCTAGAGCTATCAAACTTGGCTTAAAAACTTCTCTCGGCGAATCCATGCGCAGTTAGCATAAAACCTATTTAATTAACCAAAAGCGAAAAATATGGTAATTTTAATTGTGATTTTACCCAAATATAACAATGATAGACAAAAGGCAGCGGTATTTCATTTCCACCGACAAACGCGAACTCCTCTCATTTACATGCAAATAAATGTAACAGATTGAGATCTGGGTGAAATATTTGGAGGTCACAAATTGTGTTACCGCCGCCACTGCTTGTAATGGGGAATATACATGTAATTCTAATATAGGTCAAGTATTTTTATTTGAAATCTTGATCCTGAAAGCGGCGTTGGATTGACCTTATATCGATGGTCATCCTGGAAATTCCTAATGAAAATCCCTGGAAATTAGACGAGTCAAGGAATTGAATCAATTTGATTGAAAGACAAAGAACTTTGTTTGGAATGGTGCGACGGTATTCAATGAGATTACTAAAGTCATGCTTATGTAGCGTATGAATGAATGAATGAACACTCTTTATTGTTCACCATAAATTTAAATCTAGATAATTGATATTGGATGCATTTACAATAGAACAATGGGCTGCCTTATCGCTTATAGCGATCTCTTCCAGGCAACCCTGTGTCTAAGTTTAAAGAAAAATTAGGTATACGATTTTTGGTGGTGTACTGAACTAAATTAAAAGTAATATAATCACAATCAACAATTAGCATTAAAAAAAAAAAAAAAAAATATTTTTTTATTTATTTGTCTATAATATAAAATTTACATTACAAATAGAGGTAAGGCACCACTTAAACCTATGAGGTTTGCGTGTGATGCAACATACACTCGCAATTTCA
Source organism: Dendrolimus houi (assembly GCA_039645545.1). NCBI lineage: Eukaryota > Metazoa > Arthropoda > Insecta > Lepidoptera > Lasiocampidae > Dendrolimus > Dendrolimus houi. Next base: position 17,504,778 of record CM077132.1, read on the forward strand.
GAAAAATCTTATACATCCATATACACATACATACACTAATCACATCGTACTCGTATGTGCAGGTAACATATACGTAGTCACACAGGCTGTCATTGCAATTTTTCTAAAGAATAGTTTTTTAGTTTTTGTTTTATATTTTTGTAATTTAAAGATTTCGTTAGTGTAGTGGGCAATTGATTGTTTAATTTTGGTATTATGTAGTTAGTTACTTGCCATAGTGGTTATTGTGGGGTGGTATGGTTAATGTCTGTTTTGAGTGTTTGATCTTGTGTGTTTTATGTTGTTTTCTTATTTGTAATTCTTGGTTTTTAAAGTAGTTTTCTTTGAGTATCATATATTCCGTTTTAGTTTGTTTTGGTAGGACCCCACAGGGTCGAAATAGTAAACTCTCTTGGTGCCGGTATCGAACTTTGATGTTATGTGGCACCATGACTTTTAGTATTCGGAGTTGAAGAGCGTAAATATTATTTATGTATGTTTTGAATGTTCTTCCGTAACTGCTTTGCCCATATGACACTATGGAGTCTACTATTGCGTTATATAGTAGAAGTCTCATTTTGAATGGAATTTTATTTTTGAGTATACGCATTTTAGCTAAGATAGCTCTTAGTTTGGTGCAAACCTTATCTATATATAATAAACTATTATATACAGATATACATATATAATTACATATATGATGATATTATAAATTAGATATATCTACATACGAACAATAAATTATTTAATTTATAGCAAAAAAAAATATTTAATCGACCAATAATCAGATGTTTAAAATATAGCTTATCTGATTGATAAGGGGAGGGAGTTCCACAGTCGGACACCCTGTACGCAAAAGAATTTCCTATGAAGGAAGAAGTGTGTTCAGGTATTGTTAGCAAAGGATTTTCATTTGAGCGCAAATTACAGGAATGAGATTGATAGAGAAAACTAAAAAGTTCCTTTAAATATGGGTGAGTACAGCATATGTATATATATTTTTTTATTTTTTTTCATTGCAGGTGTTCAGCAGACAGGCAGACGGTCCACTTGATGGAAAGTGGTTAACGTCGCCTATGGACATTTGTAACACCGAAGGTGCTACAAATGCGCTGCTGCTCTCTTAAAGGAGACTGGAACCTGGTCACTGATGCCGGAACACAACACAAGGTTGTTATGGCGGCATACTCTAGACCAGGGGTGGTCGCTATCCAGTCGAGCAAATACCCTACCACCTGGCTGTGGGTTGTTTAGTCGCCTCTTACGACAGGCCGCCTGGCCGCAGGAAATTGTATTCTTTCTCCGTTCCTGCACGGATAAAAAATATGTATATATATATAATTTAAAAAATGTTAAATATTGAATTTCTGGAATATACCGTTAACCCCGTAGGTGGAGCACAGCCCCGTTAGACAACCTCAGCCCCAGAATCAGCCTTGCCCCCGCTACCTGCAAAGGGATAGATAGTAAAGGCGAAGAAAGGACAGTTGTCAGGTATCACGGGATTGGGACAAAACATGTGCTAGTGCCGTCGAGATGAGAGCGCGAGTGTTTCGTGCGCGCTCACCTCTCCTCCCGTGGGGCGCGTTACAAACCGTTCCACGCCCCGGACTAGACATGGACGATGCCGGGGATAAAAGAAGTGGATGTGGCCTGCGGGCCTCCGCCTGCCAGGGCACGCGCAGTTGGTTAAGCTTCCGTATCCCCGTAGCCCTGGCATAAGGCGTAGCACGGGACATCCAGGAATTTTAGTGGGTATCCCTAACTGGCGAGTGGCAATAGCATGGCACTAGTTTTGACTGGGCATGCTAGTGCCACTCCGACCTGGCGAATTCCACACACGGGTCGTGAATTATCCCCCCAAGTTTCTGCCCTTGTTGCAGCTTAGGTCCTCAATCGGATTTACCCTGGTCAAAAAAAAAAACGCGTGCTAGTAAGTTCGAGATATTGAAAACCATAATTGTAGATTAAGTAAACGAACTTTTCTTCAGTATAATAAGTGTGTACATACTTACAAAATGTATATATTATATAGTGATAAAGACATCTGCGTGTATTTGATCTATACTGTAATAAATCTGTAAATGGCTAGAGTTAGTACATTGCGTTTAAAAATGTGAAAAAAATCGGGGGAATAATTCGGACCAGGAGATTCTGAAAATTCAATTTTTAGTATTTTTGTGTCTGTCTGTCTGTTAGAGCATCACGTGAAAACTACTGCACGGATTTAAATGAAACTCGCTACAGAGCCAGCTTATGTCCCGGGTCGTAACTTAGAATACTTTTTATCCTGATAAATGACGTCGTTTCCGTGGGATAGACGAAAATAGCGAAAAAGATGGCGCTATGATTGCGATCTTTTTTGGAAAACTACTCAACGTATATGAATAAAATTCGACATAGTGCTAGCTTATAACCCGAGTTAACATTTGGATACTTTTTATCCCGATAAATAATGTCGGTTCCATGGAATAAATGGATTAGCAAATAGATGGCGCTGCAATCGCGTTTTTCAATTCACTAAGAAATATCTACGTTGTCATAAACAACATCTCATTCATTGTATAAAAAAATATACTTTAAATATCACACCATACTGTTACAACTTAGCCAAAATTCCACGAAGCACGCCGATAAATGTCAAGGCACACCTGCCGGCTATAAAGCACAGTTTATTACCCGCCCGCTTTGGAGTTTTTTGTTTACTTTGTGATTTATTATATAGTTAATATTTATAATTAGAAAAGCCGCCTATTGTGTATTGTAATCCTTTATGGTGGTCGTTAGCCAGGTGTGGTTCTTGGAAAACTTCAGTCCACGCGGTCGATTGTTGTATTGTACAGTTTAGTATTAAACAATGCCCGAACTGGTGGACAGTCAAGCGACGATTATGATACGAGCAAGACGTGTGTACATTCGATGAGCTATATAGTGACGGACTTTGCGCGCGTTATTAAATCTTGCATTACATTTGGATTTATTGCGTCCTGTTATATTTGTACCTGTGTTATACGTGTTTGTGTAGTTCTAATAAATTCTATAGTAATTCCAACGGCATTTTAATTCGAGTCCCGTAACTCGTAACAATACTTATATGGATTTTTTGATTGCGAAGCTACCAAACAGGCAGGTGGCCCAGCTCTTGGAAAGTGAATACCTACGACTATAGACATTAACACCAGAGGTGTAGCCAGCGCGTTACTAGCCTTTGGTTTTTGGTTGATCCGTCTAAATTAAAAGAAGAAGAAGAAAAATCTAATATCGGCTAATATGCGCGTCAGTTTTTCCCGTTCACGCTGTGAGATTAGACAGATTTGTTTCACAGATTAACATTCGTTATACAATATCAAAAATGCAACAGCTTTATGCTAGAATGCTCAAGAATGACTGCGACGCGGCTTACGATGTATGGATGCCACGAATAATGTATGTGTGCCGTGTCAGGCGTCTGAAAGAGGCCACAATAGTATATTCTCAATTAAGCATTCATGACTAAGCGGGCGAAAATTGCGGCATTTAAATTACCCCATTGGGAAACTCAAAACAGACAGAAAAAATGTTTAAGATTTTACTAAAAGTTAATGTGAAAAGCTTTCTAACTTGGCCGAATGCCTTTTAAACCCCAACTTATAGTCTAAATAAGAAACTTTAATATATCCACATTGTTCAAAGTTGAGTAAATAATAATGACAACATAATAAAGGGACGAAACACATTTGAGCCGTTAAAATCGCAAAAACAATAAATAAAAGAGCACTCAAAGAGAATTAGCGGCAGCCGGACGCATCTTATAATTGTTTACAGTGAAAATTGGCGCGGGATTTTCTCTTCTCTAATGAAAAATGTCCGGGACTTTGTCCCTGGTGCTTTATGGCCCAAGTTCTGTGGCTGCTCCGACTTAAATTATTTTAAGTGCGCCCATTTCAGTGCACGCCTTGCGGTTATCGTCTACTCCTCGTGATTAATGTAGATTTTAGACGAAAAGGAGTTCTCTGGGATTTTCACTACGGGCTTGGGAAAGATTCCTCGGGCTAATTGTCAATACTTGATTTCCCGGAAATTAGAATCTGGGTGTTTTCAAGAGTTATTTGTGGATTGAAATGGTTTAAGGAAGCGTGCCATCTACAAATTCACAACTTCTTATTGAAACTAAGTTCTAGTGCAGAACATTTTTGAAGGTTCTACCTACCTACATGTTTCTGCTCACATGCTTAGGGTTACGGCTTAGAAATTATTAGGAATATTTTAATTTTCAACGGACGGATAATAAGAACGTAATATTATAATTAATAATAGACTAAATTACAATTGTTAATGAAATTGCCTCAATTTAACTATTTTATAACTAATATATTGATATGATAGACATAATAAATTGAATATTAAATACTTACTGTAATTATAATAACATCATAATCGATAATATAATATGTATCTATATGTAGTCATAAGGACTACAAATGGCTTGTATCCAAAACTACAAAAAATTTGTATGCCTGTCAAAGGCGAAACGTCACTTGTACCACTTAGCATAACATCTGCAAAAATCAGATTTTCATACAAATAAATTACTTTTACTTTGACTTAGACCTAATAATAGGTACTAACGGTCGCCGGTGGTCGAAATTCGACCATAATAATTAATTTAAATTATAAGTTTGAACATTATTAAGGTTCCGTTGTCAAAGACTATACTTCTATAATCACAGATATTATGCGTGTGCCAAATACATGGTAGTGTATGTAATTTTTTTTAAATTGATTTAATGTATTTTTTATGCATAATTTAAAAAAAAATAGCATTCTGCACTCCTTCTCTATATAAACTATAAGTGTGCGAAATTTCATACTCCGTCCGCTCAATTTTCGCAAAAAGCGATACAAAGTTTTGGCTGTATTTTTGCTTCACGTATTAGTATAGGTATACTGTGAAGTATGTAAACTTTAGCTGTTTCTTGTTTTGTGTGCCAAATAACCAAATACATGGAAGTTAAAAATTAATTTTACCTCCTACTACTCTATGTTGGCTAAGACACATTATGATAATAATAATAACAGCCCATGAAAGTCCTACTGATGGACTCGTGGCTCCCTCTATCGGGGGGCCGACAATATACCCGCCACGCTTGTCCAAGGCGGCTTGGCAGGTTTGACACATCGGCTATCTCGATGTGTAGGTTTCATCACGATGTTTCCCTTCACCGTTATGAGCACGTGGTAATTGTAACAATATGCACATTAGCTCAGAAAACTGCCTAAGTGGTGCATACGGTCCGGCCAGGATTGGAACCCGCGCCCTTTACGTATGGGACGCGTGCGCTAGCCAGTACGCTACCACGACTTTTCTGACACATTATTTACTTTTAAATGTCAATAATAAAATAACAGTAACCACTTTCCATCAGGTGGACCAGTTGCACCTATTTGAAGTAATAAAATACGGAGATTGTGGTTAAACACAATCATAAACATCCGAAGTCAAAGTAATTTATATGTTTGAAACACGGACATTTTTGCAGATGTTATGTTAAGTCTCAAGTTACATATTTCGCCTTGACAGGCATACAAATTTTTTGTAGTTTTGGTTACAAGCCGTTTGTAGTCCTTATGACTACATGTAGATGATACATAATACACACACACACACACACACACACACACTAACACACATATCCGTACAGGAACGGAGAAAGAATATAATTTCCTGCGGCCGAGCGGTATGTCGTAAGAGGCGACAAAAGGACCTACAGGCAGGTGGTAGGGTATTGCCCGTCTGGATGGTTACCACCCCTGGTCTAGCGTATGCCGCCATAACAACTTAGAGCTGTATTCTGGTATTAGTAGCCAGGTTTCAATCTCCCTTCAGAGAGCAGCAGCGCATTTGTAACACCTTTGGTGTTGCAAATGTCCATAGGCGATGGTAACCGCTTTCCATCAAGTGTGTCGTCTTTCTGTCTGCTGAACTCATGTAATAAATAAAAAAAATACATATTTAATATATCTTTAATTTTGAAAAAAGGTAAGCCTTAGACTAATCGTGTCCGGACTCATAGTCGAGTCCTCGTTAACTTTAAACATTTTCAATTTAATTCATGAATTTATTCCACTATTTCAGTTTCTATTTCGCATAAGCATCAAATAACTTTAGTGATTCCACACATGTTTATTTCCTCTTTGACAAGTACTCATCACAACATAAATGTATTTTTTATCTTCTTTACAAAATGATTGCCTTTTAAACTTCTGGAGTTCGTCCACGAGTTCATCAAACGTCCATTTAATATGTTACCTAAACCTACCCATATTTGTTTTATTTACAATTTTTTGTTATACCACCATGGGCAATGATAAAAGGGAATTTTGTATTGTTTTTCGAAAGTCCAAAGCGACCCCTTGCTATTAAAGAGAGTTAATGCTCGCCGATTGTAGCGGAAGTAAATTTAGTAAAACAGATAAAGGCCTCAGGGCAGCTGAATTTCAAATGCTTTTTAAAACCCATAATATTTTCCACGAATCTCGGACTCTGTTATCTAGAAGGGAGTTTTAATTAATTTTTTTAACTATCAGATGGGAACAGCGCGTGGTGTTTTCCGAAAATACGACTCACAAAACATTTTTGTTTATGTTTTTAAATCTGGCAATCTTTGCCTTTTATCGCTATAGCCTTAATAAAAATAGTCCAAATTTAAGGGTATAAACATCACTATTAACGTAGTACCTAAATGAGTAAATGTTAATTTAGAAAAATGGATTCTTGATTTGAGTGTAATTAATTATGTTTTAACTTTTATAGCAAATTACAATAAACAATTACATACATACATATCTAATATTTAAACTTGCTTTAAACATTTAATTATTAAAAAAATTCACTTTAATACTTCGATTATATAATAGATATGTTTTTTTATTAATTATTTTTTTATTCACACGTAATTATAGTATAAAGGTAGTCTAAAAAATAGTTGGATATATTATTTAAAAGGATAGGAAAATTTGTGGTAGGCGGAAGGTGTATGCTAGATCTCTGATTTTTAATTACCTGGCTTAAAATGACAACTTTGATCGACCTTTTTTATGTTGCAAGCTTGGAGCATGGTATTGTAGCATGGCCCTTTCATAAGTGAGTTGTGTGTGTTGAATCCTATAGAATTTTTATAGAATTCTATATTCTATTCAACTCACAGTGGCGAGCTGTTGATTCATCTCGCTTATGAATGAGCCATACTACAACACTATGCTCTAAGCTTGCAACATAAAAAAAAAGATAAATCACAGCTGTCATTTTAGTCCAGGTAATTAAAAATCAGAGTATAGAGAAGTATGGAAAGAAAGACATACTGTTTGTGACCGAGCGCAAATGATTGGGAAAATGAAAGGAAAGAGAGAATAACACAATTTCATTTTAATAACAGTAATAAACACAATCGACTCTAAAAATAATTTCTGTACGAAAGTCAGCCTTAACAATATACCTTTTTGATGTTGTCAAAAAAGATTTTTCTGTATTTTAAAAAAATTATAATATTATTGTCGACTGTAACGTTTAGCCTTAAACGAAAAATCGTAAAAATGTCCCAGTCTCGAATGTAAAACGGATGGAATTAATTTTTTTTTATTTCATGCTATTCTTTCGGACCCATATAATACGGGGCGTTTTAATAAAACGAAATTACCAAGGATGCTTGTAAAATTTGAAGAGCTCGGAATTAATGCGGGGAAGTGTAATTGAGTCCGTTGGATTTACGTACGAAAATCATTTTATAACCCAACGTTTGTAGCTTAATATTTGCCCATTACTACAGTTAGTTTATAGTCCGCTCCAAGATTTGTAAACTCTCCGGATAAGCCGAAGGCTGTGCAATAAGCATCTGATTTTGTGTGCACAATTTATTTAAAAGTCACTGCTCTCAGATCGTCATTGTCCTAGTGTCAATTCCCGGTTGCGTTACGTTAGGATGGCAGTTTCGTGGAGTGCTTGTAAGGCCCCAATTACACTGTCATAATAGGTTGGGGAAAAAGTCTTTTCGCATATAGTATGTATGAATTTATAATAAGATCTCTTTGGCTATACCATTTGTATCTGGCTGCTTTTGGTATCATTAAAGTTTTAATTTTAAAAAAGACAATTCCAAATTCAAATTAGGAAAATGTGTGATTTTCATTTGTTTTTCTTATTGTTAAAATGAGTGAATCTAATGAAGAAATTCGATACATTTTAAAATTTTACTACATAAAAGGTAAAAATGCAACACAATCCGCGAAAAAAAATTGTGATGTTTATGGACCTAATGCAGTATCTGTGAGAGTAGCGCAAATTTGGTTTAAGCGTTTTCAATCCGTAATTTTTTATATCAAAGATGCACGTCGCTCTGGTCGCCCTGTTACGGACAAAATTGATGCCATTTTTGAAAAAGTGGAGCAAGATCGACATATTAGTAGTTACGATGTAGCTGGAGAACTGGGAATTGACCACAAAACGGTTTTGGTGCATTTGAAAAAAGCTGGGTACACAAAAAAGCTCGATATTTGGGTGCCTCATGAGCTCACTGAAAGAAACCTAATGAACCGTGTACTCATTTGTGATTCTTTATTACGACGTAATGAAACCGAACCATTTTTGAAGAAGCTGATAACTGGTGATGAAAAGTGGATCACGTACGACAAGACGTGCGAAAAAGATCGTGGTCAAAGGCCGGTCAGGCTTCACAGACTGTGGCGAAACCCGGGTTAACTCGCAACAAGGTGATGCTGTATCTATGGTGGGATTGGAAGGGCATTATTCATTATGAGCTGTTACCGCCAGGCAGGACCATCGATTCTGAACTGTACCGCGAACAATTGATGAGATTAAAGCAATAAGTTAAGAGAAAGCGGCCGGAATTAATCAACAGAAGGGGTGTGGTTTTTCACCATGATAACGCTACACCTCACACATCTTTAGCCATTCAGCAAAAATTACGAGAGTTTGGCTGGGAGGTGTTAATGCATCCGCCGTATAGTCCTGACCTTGCACCTTCAGATTTTCACCTGTTTCGGTCTCTGCAGAATTCCTTAGGCAGTGTCAGCTTAACATCACGAGAAGACTGCCAAAACCACTTGTCGCAGTTTTTTGATCAGAAGCCCCAAAATTTTTATAGCAATGGGATCACGTCCACACCTACAAAATGGTAAAAAGTTATCCAACAAAATGACACCTACATACTTTGGTCAAATGTAAATAAACTTTATAAAAAAACCTTTTGAATTTTTATATAAAATGCGAAGAAACTTTTTCCCCAACCTAATATATTTATCATATTGTTACGAGTTAGCGGGTCTCGAATTAAAATGCCGTTGGACTTATTATAGAGTTTATTACAACTATACAAACACATATAACACAGGTACAAATAAACCGAACACAACAAATCCAAAAGTAATGCAGAAGGTCGTAATTCAATAAAACGCGCAAAGTCGGTCAATATTAGATTCCTTAATTTACACACGTCACACGTTAATGGTGGTTCTCGCTCAACTGCCTCCCTCTCTCAATCAGGCCATCGTTTTATACCGCACATATGCAAATGTACCCGCCCGGCAATATCGACCTAATTTCCTAGAATCAGCTTGTATTTAGAATCTCTAACACCTGGCTAATGATGCAGCCTGCAAGCGGCCGTAAACGAGTACAATAGAAAGGCTGTTCTCCACAATACTAGAAACGTATGCCAATAAATAAACAAAAACAAAAGAAGACTATCATAAAAGGATTACAATTAGTTCAAATGCCGACAAGTAATAAAATGTGCTTTTACAGACTGTACCTGGAATTTATCTTTGTCGAAGCCTAAGCTGTAACAATATAAATATTTTTTATTTTTATTGCACGAGTTCAGCACACAGGCAGACGGCCCACTTGATTAAAAGCGGTTACCAACGCCTATGGACATTTGCAACACCAAAGGTGCTACAAATGCGCTGCTGCTCTCTTAAGGGAGACTGGAACCAGGCCACTAATGCCGGAAGACAACTCAAGGTTGTTCTGGCGGCATACTCTAGACCAGGGGTGGTAGCCATCCAGTCGGGCAAATACCCTACCACCTGGCTGTGGGTTGTTTAGTCGCCTCTTACGACAGGCCGCCGGCTCGCAGGAAATTGTATTCTTTCTCCGTTCCTGCACGGATAAAAACGGATAAAATATGATCTCATATCTGCCGAATTCTGTGATCATATTTTTAAATGATGCTGTTCTTCATTTTTACATACTACACTTACGATCATATAAACGTTATACTTTATCAAGATCACAGACTACTAAGGAGATACTATCAAGATGGATGGAATTTTATTAATTGCATTAAATAACAAGACAAAAACGATAAAGAAAACAACAAAACATAAAATAAGTATTTGAATTAGATCATGGGTAGCAAGGCAGAGAGAGAGGAGTCCATAACACCTTAATCAAAGAACTTAGATTGGAAGATAAAAAGTCTTACAAGATATTTCAATCGAAATTCTTGCATTTTGAAGCCATTTTAGAGGTTAGACGGATGATATGATCATATTTGTACGCTTGTTAAAAAGGATCCCTTAATTATGATCATAGAGAATATAAATTAATCATACTTCTATGATCATATTTTTATGATAGTCTAATGTCCCTGCTCAGTCTAGGATAATGTTAGTCTTATTGACTGTGTCACGCAGATGTAGCTAAGGGCTTAATGCGTTATTTGTGATGTAACATTGTTATTACTTGTTAATGACTGTAACTCCAGCAAATAAAACAAGGAGATTTTTTAAATCGAAAGCAAGCGGCACGCGGACGAACGTAGGTACAAAGAACCACATATACCGCAGCGCGACGCGGAACGAAGACTATTTTAGGGTGCGCGGGCGACAATCGATATAAGACAACCCCTGCACCCGGCTAAACCCCCTCAGTTGTCCTACGCGCGCCCTCTGCCGCCCGTCTTCGCCATTTATTTAAAATATTTATTTATTTATTCAACATTAAATAAATATTATATTGCGTCGCTAACAATGACTTTAAACATTGACAGGTAACGTACGTATGTATACTACTGTAGCTAATTATTAACGGCGCTATTTTTAACGTATTACATTTGTCCACAGTCCGTCAACATTATCCCAGATGTAGCATGGATATAAAAGAAACACACTTTTATGTGGCTAAAGGGTTAATTGCAAACAAACGTGTTGCACGGATTTTTGGTATATCGATTTTTGTACTAAAATGATTACAATTGAATTTTATATACTGCGCTTAACATACAATTTTGGATAAATAGAATACACTTTCATAACAGTTCGGAGTTTTCGCATCGAAACCTAGTGTCATTTTTCCTACTTTGCCTTTTCCACTTGGTGCGGTCTTCAGCTTCCTTTATTGTTAGTTAGTTGGCATGCATATCATTCTTCATTACCTCAACCTAGCATTCAATCCTACCGCTCGGTGCCGTTCCTGGACATTTATTGATTTCATGAAGTTTATTTACTGTGGCACGGAATTAAAGGCTGCCGCGAATGCAGGAGTTTCTACGGCGATTCTTTCACATGAATTTATACATCCACCGCATCATATTTGACTCCGCGACATTACCTTTTGATTGTGTCGCTCGAGCAAAGGCAACTCTTATAAAAAAGGACTGGTCTAATTTTTATGACCATATATTATTATGCTTTATAACTGATTGTAGCCATAATGTTTAGCGCACACTACGTCATTGACTATTACAATTGATGGTTTCCGGGAAATGTTAGTCATAGTTATTTATCACGTTTCCGAATTGGCGAAAATAGTAACAATTATTACTTTTGTTTTATTTCTGTCGGCCCATAGTTCCGCACAATAACGTGCTGCGGGCAGACTTGTTTGATTTATATACTTATTTTCTTTTAGTATGCGCCGCAAGTGTTTATCATTCTCTCTCCAAGTTTCCGGAAAGTTTCACTATGCGTCTAGTTGCCACGACTTTGCTATGCCGTCGTCTTTTTTATTTTACTTTAGAAGTTTTGCGGTGGACGTCCTAGCTTTGGACTGCGGTTACGATGCGAGCTTATGTGTTGAGGATTTTATGATTTGATATATCTTTATAAGTGTTTCAGTTGTTTTTACGGAGTGTGGATTTTATTTCCTTTTTATTTCTTTCTTTCTTGGTTCATGTTATCTAACACTATCTACTCAAATGTATCTTAAATGTGTTTGTCAGTCAGTTGGCCTAGAGTAATATTTTGCAAATACCACCAAACATTTTAATATATTCTGTGATGTCTGAAAGCTAAATGTTATGTATCAGTCTTTTTTTTCCTCTTTTTTAAGACTTGTAGAATTTAAAGACTTACGGATTCTATAGTAGCAGTTCTCTTTCACGCAACCAAGGCTTCAGTGCAATTGTAAACTAAGACTTATAAGGGTCCCAAATTGCTTCTAGGCGAGAATATTCGTGAGCTTGGAATCTGTAACTGTAAGAAGTTATATTATAGTAGGTAGAAGAGGTATTTCAATTTTGCATACCAATCAGTATCTACACATTATAAGATGCCAAGCTGGGTTAATTGTGTATTAATAATATGTTAATTAACATAAAGGTTTATGTTTCCTGTACAATTTTATTTCCAATATATATAGACTGTCTTTTTGGTTTAGGTCATCGGAACCCTAGGAATTTAATTTAATGGTAAAAAATGAATACTAGTTTTTAATATTACAAGACTAAAATAAGTGAGCCTACTGTGAAATCAATTCAGATACTTTTTATAATTTTACAAAAGGACGCAGCCTCAAAAATTTTGTACAAACATATAAAATTATGGCGATATAATTTTGTGCAACTAAAATACGTCAAGGAGCGCATTTACTATCGTTTAAACAGAATTTAAAATTTTACTATCATATTAATTTAAAAATAAAATTATATTTGTTACTTTAACGCCTGTTTTGATATGTGAATAGTGTTAGAACAAACATTGTGACATGTAGTATCATTACGTCCACGTCCCTATTTGGCTAAGGTTTTGCCTGGTTTTTATTTTCTTGAACAATATTTTAATATTTGAATATTCATGAATAGTTGACTGGCTTGATACACAAATCATGAAAAGCCATATAAAATAAAAGAAGTTCTCACCATCGAGACCTTATTTTTATCTGTGTCTTCAAAGAAAAAGGAACACAAAAAGTGAACTCATCGCTCCTACTAGATAACGTGAGACAATGACGGATGTACTTTGACAAAGAGAGAAAGACGCTGGGCTTATCGGCCTCTGTCTACTCATGTTCGCTGGGTTAAGCGCTGTTTTGTTTTGAAAACGAAAGGCAAAGAACAATGCTGTCAGTTTATTGATCTGTTTCTTAGGGAAAGGTGTAATTTAATTAAAACATACGTATCGTATATCTTTATAACGTGTTATTTTTCGAACTTTCAGGTTTCGCACGCATCATTTTTATGCTAAGACTATTTAATATTACGATAAATTAAGTCACTTATTAGAGGTTAATAAGTTATTTAATTTTAACTTAATATTCTACAAAGGAAATATATCTAAGAAAGTGTCCATTGGCACTTTTAGTCACTGTCTGTTTGGGTGCATTCACATTTTCTCATATTCTGAACATCACTTATGAACTGTTTTTCTTTCTCACTAACTTAAAAAGCTTGGTTCTTTGAGTCTTTGTACTAGAGTTGTGATGTCGAGCAGTTGGGTTGCCTCGACATTTACATGCCAATGAAGCCTCTTTTCGTGGGATTAAAATTTTTGGGTTATCTCTCATGAACTCCATCAGGCCCCGGTGCGCGGTGGAGAACGTCAATCCGTATGTCCTGTAGTGCATTTACAATATTCCTCAGTACTTAATTCTGGAATATTTGTAATTTTGCATGTTTGTTATTTTGATTTATTCCCATAACTGGATACCTTAAGGCTATGTTATGATTATATTATGAATAACACTTTTAACGAGTCTATCAAGTAGTATGAATAAGGGAGTAAGTAATTGTTTCCGTTTTGCAGACAATGTCGAACACATACAAAGTCTGTGGTAATAAACAGTCGCATTTATCGCAAAAAAGCTTTAAAATCTTAGCAACAAAATTAATTCATTAGTATATTTAGAAGTCGTAAGAAAGAAGAAAAAGTCGTGGTAGCGTAATAGCTAGAGCACGCGTCCCAAACTCAAAAGGCCTCCTGGCCAGAACGTATTCACCACTTAAGCAGTTTTCTGACCTAATGTGCATATTCTTACAATTATCACTTGCAACAAAGTGAAGGAAAACATTGTGATGAAACCTGCAAATTGAGATACCCGGTGTGTCAAACCAGCCAAGCCGCCGTGGACAAGCGTGGCGGGTATACTGTCCGTTCCCTTATAGTGGGAGGCCCGAGCCTAGTAGTGAGACGTCTATGGGCTCTGATTTAATATATATTTAGAAGTATGTTACTATACACTTTGATAAACGTATTCACGTGTACTTTGATAAACGTGTTAAAACGTAGTTTTATTTACTAGTCGCTAAAAGTTAAGAAAATATTATACTAGTTAGTAGTTATGTACAACCTATGTTTATATGTAATATATTTATTATTAAAATAAGTAAAGTAAGTAGTTTGTACTATATGTTACGCATACCACCATCGCCATTAATATCTCAATTCATTCATGGGGATGTCTGGAAGATAAGAACTCCCTTTTTGCACAATTAAATATAGTTTAATCTGTAAGTTCATTTTTGTATTGGTTTATAATATAGTGTTATCTTTCTATCTATTATAAAATGTAAGTAATCGTATAATAATGATGTAAACTACCATCGTCGCTCCGAATCAGCAATATTCCTGCCACGGATTGTCTGGAAGAGATTGCTTTCTAGCGATAAGACAGACATAATTAGAATAGTACTAGTTTGCAAGTAATCTGCAATGGAGGACTATAAAGAGTTATTTATCTATCTAAATCTAGCGTTACGAAAGTAGATTCAGATCTTACGCATACAAACCTGCGGATGTAAAAGTGGCACTTCTATTCCACACTGAATTATAAGTCTCGTTAAAAAGAAATATTCTCGTTAGAGACTCGTGACCTTCAAACGGAGTTTCCAACTGCAAATTCATAATATAGTTTACATCTAAATTGTCCTAAATGTAGCATTATTATGTAAATCTTTTAATGTAGTTTTCAACAGGTTCTAGTCATCTTATAGGTATTGTTGGACTTGTCTTGCCGTGTGGTACAATTTTAGAGTATGTCCCGAATTTTGGCCTAAAAGTTGGACTACGTTTTACTATAGTATTTTCTTAGGTGAGTTGATTTTGTTTTTTTTTGGGTTCTCTATACCATATGTATGATACATGTCCATCCGTTTATTTGTTTGACTATCTATGACGCAGTTATTTTTCTCGGAACATACTGGATCTATATGGATGAAATTTAATATGAATATGTAATTGACGTGTGCTTTTGTTAACCAAAATTACTTTGAAAAATCATAACGAAATCGTTTTGTAAATTTTCGAATTTCAGATTATTTTTAATATTTTTTTACTTTATTAGCTAAATTATAAAACGTTTACGTTCATCCATCTACGGAACCATTCAATGCGCTTTTTTTATTATTATTAGAAACAAAACTTCACAGTAAAAAATACTCTTCGTATTCCCGCTAAAGACAATAAGACATTCATGATATATATTAAAAAGTATTTTTTAAAATTTATTTTATATTTTTCTATTTAATCGATAATTGACAAATTAAACATGGCAAGACCACTCTTAACACAATTAAACTTCTGTAAGTGAGAGACAGCCTTTTGTACTTATTCGTCCCTTTTAAGCCCCTTTAAAATACTCACCCCCGTTTATCTCAAGATTTCTATGTGAGAAAGGATTTAATTCGGCTTAGAAGGTTTTTCTGAGGAGACATTTGCGTTTTAATTCAGTAATGCGCCTGAAAATATTCTTTTGTTAAAGCTCTTTCAAAAGAAATGCTAAGATTGTATAGTTGTGTGTAGAGTTAATATAGACAGTGAATTTTCAAAACCAATTTAGGTACATATATACATAAATTGTATTTTTTATAATTTTTGTGTGCTGACGGTGAAGGAAAGCACTGTGATGACACTTGCACTTCGAGATAACCGATGTGTCAAACCTGCCAAGCCGCCTTGGACAAGTGTGGCGGGTTTATTGTTTGTTCCCCTATAAAAATTGGGAGACCTGAGCCCAACAGTCAATAAAATATTATATTGCCTTCCTGTATTTTAAAAAGTTTATATATTTAAAAAGTTAAGTATATAAAGATATATACTTTTTGTAGTTTTATAATTGAAATATTTTATTTATCGTTACATCAGTCACAACGATGTAACTTAATGTCTCCTCTTTTCTATTGAAATTATTTAAGAATTATAGGTTTCCCCGCGCCTACGCCGCATGAAAATCCTCGTGTACTTCTGTGTTTCTTGCATAAAAACTTAATTAGGTTTTTTATATATTTAAACGTTAAATGAAAATTTATATAACTGATGGTGAACATCGCTTCAGTCATAACTACATTATTGTATACATACGTTATCTGTCAATATTTAACTTCATCACCAATTAAGAACAATATTGTTACGAGTTACGGGATTCGAATTAAAATGCCGTTGGAATTATTATAGAGTTTATTAGAACTATACCAACACGGATAATACAGGTAAAAATATAACCGAACATAACAAGTCCAAACGTAATGCAGAAGGTCGTAATTCAATAACACGCGCAAAGTCCGTCAATAAATAAATTACCGAATGTATACAAGTCTTGCTTCGCTCGTGGTTATCGCCCGTCCCTCAATTGGGACATTGCTTTATACTGCACAGATGCAATATGTCTGCCCGTCCGTGTGCACCGAATTTCCTAGAATCAGTTTGTATTTTAAATCCGACACACCTGGCTAATGACTGCCATAAAAGATTACAATACACAATGGGCTGTTTTCTAATCACAAATTTTAAACACAAAGTAAACAAAAGAAGTCCAAATGCCGAATCGTAATAAAATGTGTTTTTACAGGTGTACAAGTGTGCAGGTGTGAATTTGTTTTTGTCGGCGTCTAGGTCGTAACAATATGTTATCACAAATTAGGCCTTATGCTCATAGCTACATCTGCGTGAAACAGCCAATAACTATTAATAACATTATCTCAGAAGAAAAAATGGTATAAGCTAAAAAAAGCCCGTGACCTAAACTGTCATTTTTATGTTTTAAAAAATGTATAATAACAGGTAAAGGAACTAAGTAGTATAGTACTATGGATGTGAAACTAAAAAGAAAACTTATGAAATATGAATCCAATCATTTCTGATGCGATATTATTATTGTAAATAATATATTTGGTAAAAGGAGGATACATTCTATAATTTTTAGCCGAAACTTTGTAATAAAAAGAAAGTGTCATACAGTCTTTACAGGTATAGATAAGTCAAGTGATTTGAAGTAATATAATGAATGACGTGTTGTTTATGACTAATATTTATTAGAGAATTTTTAACGTGATTGTCCATTCTGTAGTTTTTCCGTCTATTCCAGGTAAATGATGTTTTTTAAAGGGATAAAACGTACCCTAAGTGTTGTTTCAGGTTATAAGCCAGCTTTATGATTAGTTTCGTATTTTCTAATATATTCTAATTCGTATACATTCAGTAGTTTCCAGAAAAGATGTGATAGCAGCGCCATCTTTCTGACTATTTTCTATCCGAAGGAAACTGCATCATTTTTCAGGATAAAAAGTGTCCTAAGTTACGCCCCATGATATAAGTTAACTCCGTTTCCAATTTCTTTTAAGTCCATTCTGTAATTTTTACGTGATGCTCTAACAGACAGACAGACAGTCAGAAAGACAGACAAAAAATCTAAAAATTGCATTTTCGGATTCTGCTGATCCGAATTAGGCCCCCTGATATTTTTCACATTTTTAAACAAATTGTACAAACTCGAACGATTTACAGATTTATTATAGTATAGGTAGATTTATTAACAACATTTATCATTTATACCAAAAGACTGCGCGCTTGTATTGCTATACGTACGGACCTTCGTCGCTGAGTTTGAAAGTACAACGAGCGAATACTCCACAAGTCAAGAGTACAGTCCATGGGAAGTTTGAGTTCGCCTTTCGCCAACAATAGAAGTCTTAGGTTGTGGTTGAATCGAGCACACTGAATGGATCTTACTTGGGACTTAGTTTCTTGTTAGACTCGAACTTTTCCCTTGCAAGAAATGTTTAATAATGGAGTTCTTTATATAAGAAAGTTAATTGAAGAATGTGTTTTAAGATAGAACATATAATATGACATTTAGTTCAATTTAATTCAGTAGAACTATTATCACAGTTAAACAATGTTAACAATGACAATCGCCTGGTGAAACATAATCAGAAAATTAATAGTTCATTAATCAATCGTATAAATTACGTAATTTACTAAAATTGAAAAACATATTAAGATTTTTAAGTTTTACACACCTGTAATATCAATGAACATGTTTCTTCACGATGTTTTCATTCCCCATCAGTACGATCAAGCAATGGTTTTTCCTTAGTCAAAATTCAAATGTCATTGAAATTAGATGCAGGTGCTTTAGCTGCCGAGCTTCCACGATTTCACTACATTAAATCGTAATTTAATATCGATACTTGTAGTCTCGTAGAGATTGTCGTAAGGGACATACCCTCATTTTTAAGAAAAGCAAATAAAGCATTTTTCAGAAAAATCAAATAATAGCTATTTCTATTTAATTATAAAATTTTCAATTGTAACCGAATTCTAACGGTATCAAAGGTTCAACAATTATATAGTTTTTAAATTAATTATTTTTATTTATTTATTTCTTTTCCACAAAACATAAGAGTAAAGTACATACCCATAATAACTACAGGTAGAAAAACAGGGAGCCCACACTAGAAAAAAATCCTGTTATTAATGGCACTGCTGACGCCCCACCTCTCCAATTTAAAATACTGTAATACTTGCAACAACTCAGAAGGGTTTATGGTAATAAAAGAACAACAACTGGTCACATATTTATAATCAGAGAACCTTACGGTTTTAACAAATTGTATGGACTGACTTTTTACACTCGACAAGCATTTTTAGAACACCTCGCCATCCCTCCAACAATTTTTCAGTCTAATAAACTTAGCAAATTGGCACAACCGATAGCGGATTGAAGTTATTGATAAACTATTTTAATTAAAGAGTTATAAATGAAAAGAATTTAATACATTAATGTTTGGAAATTTTAGATAATATTTTATATAAAATATTATACTTAAAGTTTTACATGTAATAAAATAAATCGAACACAATATAAATCTATCGCGTCTGCCAACATGAAAATAAAATATAATGAATACCATCTATACACTATTGAGAGATTTTGAATTATAATCTACATAATTACGACATCATATAAAGGGTAAATATTGTTATATAAAATTATGGTAAATTATAGACAACTACTCTATATAAAACATGTGCTAATCACAGAATAAATAAAAATATAACATTATTGTTCAATTAAGGAAATGGCCGATTGTATCGCTTAGAAATAAGAGGGTACATAACAAAATTAATTATTAACTTCAAACGGAAACATGACAAGAACAACTATGCTACCAAATAACTGTAACAATACAGTAACCGACACCAATTTGTATAAAATATGTGTGTTGTGTGTGTGTCATTGTGATGTACACAAACACACAAGAGCTCTTTTGTAAATGGAAAAGATACAACTATTATAAGAAAATATAATAGTTTTATTTGCTTTTATTCAAGACTAATGATACGGTCCTTACGATATTTAAGGTTACAGATATGGATGTGTTTATATACTGTATGCAAAATGTTACATAAATACAAAACATTGTAACAGTTTGTAGGTACGTAAATTCCAAGACATCTCATAATACAGTGGAGTAACAAAAGCTTGTGGAATTTGTAAAATAATAACATTTTCAGCTGAAACACTGCAGTGGGATTAGTGTAATTGCACTTAGTAATCCGTTCAAGACATTGCACACGATGTTATCATGTGTGGGGTTGTAAGAGGATAAGGAGCCAGCCTTACAGTTGCTATCACTGGATTTCTCGTCTCGAGAGCTTTGGATACTTTGAGTTTTTGGTATGAATTTTAAGTTATGTTTTCCTGTGCAATTGTCTAGTCAGTCTCACGTATGTATGTATATAGGTGTCCTCTATAAATACAACACTAATATGAAGTATTTATTTATATACATATTTGGGTATTTGACAGTGAAATAAATTGACACTTTTTATCATCATACAAAACGTCATGGCCTCCTTGATTTTATATGGGTATACTGCGCTGCGTTATAATTCTAAAGATTCAAATAGCTTATTGATTATTGTTTAAAATGTAATTATATTTATGTAAATCATTAAATTTTATAAAATAATAAAAGGTGCTTAAATGACTGCTTTTTTAAGAACATAGTTTTAGAATTTATTGTAATATGTGTCAAATACGCGACTGGGTATGTGAGAATTTTTACAAGAAATTCTAAATCAGTGTTCATGTAAAGGAAGGCTCGTTAAAATTCCCTGCTAGTATCTAACTTGAAATGTCATGACAAAAATAATTACAACTACTGTTTTAAGATGAATTAATATGCTATTTGACTTGTTGAAGTTCTTACGTCATAATTTGCTTTGCTCGTACTAAATCTAAGCTTCGGTGTTTAATATGATTACAAAAACTATCTCATTTGATTCAATTGCCAACTACTCTATTGACAGTAGATTTTTGTAGACACGAGATTTTTAGGTGTTTACCAAATATTTCGAGCATTCGCAATTTTTGAATTAATCAGCTGTGATACACAGACAGACAGGCATTGGCGTGATATCATAAGGATTCCGATTCATATCCGATCCATACGATTCCATAAGTATCCGAACTCTAAATGCCTATTGGTAGGGTAGGGCGGGGCTAGTAGAGCATTTTTTCACTTAATCTGTGATAGCTCTTAAACGAGACGTCCGAACAATTTATAACGTACCTTGATAAATAGGTATTTTAATCCTGCTTAACAGTGTGCGTAGAAATTAATTTCTATTAATGAAGGTTTAAGAGCTACGGCCGTATATGTGAAGAATGTCAGACATGCTCAACTTACCCAACCAGTAAGTTGAGCATAGCTTTCCAATAAACCAGTCTAACGTGGCCATCTTGACTACGTTAACTACTTGGCAGAAGTCCTCTTCTAGTCTTTACTTTTTTTCATAAATTCAAATATGATTGATACAGAATTCCTTGGCCGTAGAATTTATACTGTTTTTCTTTCATGACAGCCTTTGTTACCTTATTTAATTGGGAATGAAAAGAGAAACTCCTTTATTATTTCCTTTATATGTTTATATCTTAAAATGAAAGAAAAACATATCAGACTGTTCGGTTTAAAGCCGCGAGATTATTTGAACAACCATTGCTCAACTAGCCCCTGCCAAAATAGTTAAAATAAAAGTAAAGTTTATAATAAAAACTATTTATATGAAAATAAATCTTTTTTTGATATTATTAATGTAGTTTATACAATTTTAACACTTACTTCATCAAAAACGGTCGATATTTGACGTGTATAGAATAAATTGAAACCGAAACAATATTTTTACTCTTTTGTTGCAAAATAAACAATCCATCTGCATTTTTAACTCTATTGATAAGTCAGCGTGGACAGTCGTCTGATGAATTCTTCTACCAGGGCCGCATCTTTTTGCTATATGATAAATTTGTATAGGGTGTATAATTTCCGAAATAGTTCGATTGCCCAACTTACCCCTATGATCAACAAGCCCCTCTCTAACCTACCTATTTTTTGTTTGAAATAAGAAAAAAATTTTCGACATATTATTATCGTTTATTTCTTTTAGCAAATATTCAAATTCAAGTTTTTTAACCAAACTTCTCATTACATGACAAAGCTGACAACATATTGCTAAGATAAGTTATCCTGGTTGTCACATTCTGAGCGAAATGCTCCTGAAGAACCTGACAGGCAAAACCTGTATCGCAGCGAACATATAGTTTTATACATACATAAAATAAAACATTGAATACATATTTGTAATATTAATAATAATTTATGGAAGCGTGAACGCCTGAGTATGTCGACCGAAACTGTTTATTTTGGGCGTCAATCAAAGCTGTTTAAACAAATAATGTAATAAATTGCTAACAAGATTTGGCTTAAAGGTCTCTATTACTAGGCAAAAAAAACTTCTGTATTAGCTTTACTATAGTATGACAAACAGATTTTTTTTATTGCATGAGTTCAGCAGACAGGCAGACGCGCCCACCTGATGGAAAGCGACTGCCATCACCTATGGACATTTGCAACACCAATGGTGTTACAAATGCGCTGCTGCTCTCTTAGGGGAGACTGGAATCTGACCTCTAATGCCGGAACACAACTCAAGGTTTATATGGCGATATACTTTAGACCAGGGGTGGTAGCCACCCAGACGGGCAAATACCCTACCACCTGGCTGTGGTTTGTTTTGTCGTCTCTTACGACAGACCGCCCGGCCGCAGGAAATTGTATTCTTTCACCGTTCCTGCACGGTTAAAATAATCTCTAAAAATATATCTCTTTACATTTACATTCCCGGATAAGTTTCTTGAAGTATTTCCAGTATTAAATCACATACCTTCAAACTTCGAGAACTGAGTGAGCCATCCTTCAGCAGTTGGCCAAGTCGTGTTGCATGCAATCGTTGAGTCCTATACTCCCAGCAGAGCAAGTCGCGTCCCCATTGATATTCAAATTGTTTTGTTCGCTAGCAAAGTTTTAATTTACGGATAAGTCTTGGTTTCGTACTATTGATTTTCGATTACAAATTGGTCCTGACATAATGTTTATAACTGTTCGATTTAACCCCAACCATTTAACATACATACTCGTATATATTGAATTGTTTGAATATGATAGTAAAAAAAGAAATCTAGAAACAAAAGTAGGTAATAGAATTGTAATTTTTAGTATTTCTTCTTCTACGTTATATTTTACAACTCGTAAATCTTATAGCCTATAATATTATAAAATTGTAAATGTATAGTCTTTTGTGTTTGTCTGTTTGTTCGGGTTTCACTTAAAATCTACTGGGCCGATTACGATGCGGTTTTCGTTGATCGATAGCAAATCCCCAAATTTGGCAAGCATTTTAATAGCAAATTAAAATCTGCGGTACTTTATGTGCCGGGAATCCCACGGAAATTTTCTTGGAAGCGGTTTAAAGTGGTCCGGTTGAAAAAAATGGGATTCCGATGTAATATTTTCGCTGATTGATAGCAAATTCTCTGTCATAAAATCTGTGATACTTTATATCCCGGGAATCCTGCGGGTATTTTCCTGGAAGTGGATTCAAGTTGTTAGTTAGGACACGTATAAATTAGCTTATTCCGTCCAACGAGAACGAAGTCGCGGGCGAATCCTAGTTTACAAATACATTTTAGACAATTATGTATATATTTTTTTATATTCAACGCTTTTGGTATCTTCTATATTCACCAGAATTTTACTGAAAATTTATAGAATTATTACTAAAAAAAATTACTACCTAGCTATAAGTTATATCATAAGCAAGTCGTTACTTAAAATTTTAAAAAATTGATGTTGTTTCACTGTTTTCACTGTAATCAGAAGTGTTAGATGGATTAATTAGATAGGCCAGATAAAAAGCATCACAGATAAACGTGCAAGTATGAAGAGGTTAACGAAAGTAGATGAAGCTAAAGATGTTTATCAGGATTATTGCAAGTGAAGATTCATAGTTTCTACCTAACCCCATGGGAAACAGGCGTATTTCACTTTAATTCTCGAATTTCTTTTTATTACTTGATTTCGTGATACCTTAGTAATGCCCCACGGGACTCGCGTGACTCCGCGCCTCAGTTTCGGCGGCATGTCTTGAATTAAATTAATTGTTGTCCATATTTTATTCCTCAAGTGCCACCAAATATTTATTATACAAGTATTGTTTTCGAAGTGGGACCTTGCTTAAAAGCTACTGTTCCGTTCTGCTGCGGTCGTTTTTGAAAACAGGTTTTAATGGTTTATCGACAGTAGGGACGTGGACACATTTTATCATAAATTCTAACTTTACGTACATATAAAAAACAAGCGGTAAGATAACGTCTTATCTGACTTTTAACATATCATGACAGATATGAATCCTTGTTTTACGTGGTAGAGCCCTGCTTGGAGTTCAGGTATGAGTCTTGATTGATCACAGCTCATAGGGCTGGCTTGATCGGTGCGATACCACGCACTCACAGAATATCAGAGTGAAATGAATAGCCTTCAGTTAATCGTGTTTTGTACGATGAGTGAGATTTACGGTGGCTCACTTTCCTGCCCCTCATCCCATGCAAGGGCCTGGTATCGCGATACCAATGCGTTACCAGGCGTAGCGTTCATAGGTGACGGAAACCATTTTCCATCACCAGTTAACCTGTCTTCCTGTTAGCCTGCTTAAAGCAATAAAATAATTATATCAGTTTTATATTTGTCAGGTTATAATTTAGCCGATGGATAAATTTTATCTGATGAGTGATAAATTAGCCTTTAGTCTTAATTAAATACTTTTTATAACTGGAATGTAGACGACATCGCCGACACTACGCTGCCACTGCCCCGCCACTACGCCACCACTGCCCCGCCGCACTGTTCTCCTGTGAATTTCTATGTTTGTGTATACGAACGTTGTCCGATCTTTAATACTGCGAGTCGTTAAGTTTCGCTCGCTTGATAGCATAACAACGATCGCGCCTAGTCAGCATAATTTGGTGGCGCGGCGGCGACGTTGTGGCGGCGTCGAGTACAAACGCGCTAAGTATACGCTAGTGAACCCTAATGAAAAGCTCTATTTAATTTCCCTTTTAACGTTTTTACGAACGGTGCGTGTAAAGATTCAATAACCCGTCAATCCATGTCACGTTACTAGGAATTGTTTAATTACTACCTTTCCGCCCAAACAACCGATATATTGTGTCGTTATCAAGATATAGCCGCGAATGACAGTAATTGTTATATTTGTTAATAACCGTATATCATGAACTTTGGGGTGGGGCGAACAATTTTTGTAGGTCATCGAGTCTTTGATGGATGAATGTGAAAATTGTTTTCAGTTTTACCACATACCTTCGCTCGTAAAACTTATGATACGGCCTCTGTGGTTGAGCGGGCTAAGCCTTTGCCGGCTTACCTCACTGCAACGCAGAAGCTCCGGGTTCGATTCCTGGTATAGTAAATTTCGGAAACGTATTTTTTCCGTTATTTACTATGGTCTGGGTGTCTGGGATCGGCCCCAGAATGGTCCGTTGTATATTACCCATAACACAAGCGTAACTTGCTTAATTTGGGGATATACAGTGTGTGTGTTTGTCTGCCGATTTATTATTATTATTATTTATTATTATTTATTCGTATCTCGCCAAAATTTTCATTTTCCAAGATGAAATGTATCCTATATTCATTTCCTATTTTGACAATACATACACAAAAATGTAAGATAATAATTGTTCTTTCTATCAATACAATTTTTATTAACATTTATTAAGCCACTTCGGAGGTTATCCAAGTCAAATCAATTTTATATATGTCAAATTTTAGATCATCGAATCTCCCAGATTATTTTTGATTTCTGAATATAGAAGACGGTGACCTAGGCTTAGTATTGTACCTATAGTCTCGAGGGACTATAGGTAGAAAACATAACTAGGTCAAGTATTCTTTTTAGTATTAGTTTATACTTATTAAAGTAATCAAAGCTAAGTTATTAAAAAAAAATACAAGATATTGAAGCGTTTTGCCTGCAGTCCATCTAATGTACTTCTTGTTTTATATAGGAACATTGACATTCATATTCTAGAACAATATCAAGTTATGTATCGACGTTTGAGCTATTATCCTAACTTTAGGAAGCCTATTTGAAAGTACGCCATGTCTAACTGCTTTTAAAATAACCAAGTTATACTTGCATTTGCCTTCGGGTTGTACTAATAATGCGATTCTAAGTATGCAATTACATCGATTTGAAAACACTTCATGGATGTCTTCAGACAGTCTCACAATACAATACAAACATGAATTCGCGGTTTAATATATAAGATTGTAAATATATTAGATAATAATTGTATAGCTGAAATATCTTGTACTTATTTACTGAATAAACGAGAAGCCATAATTTATCCAATACATTTTCCATCAATGCATTTAAATAGCTTCCGTTAACCCTTTCAATGCGAGAGCACTCAAGTATAACGCTTCGAATCGTTGCGGTGAGGAGCGGTGCGGTGCGGTACGCGTAAATCTCAAAATCGCGGCTTGTATTGTACTCGCTGATATTTCAATTCATTCCCGTCTCGGGAGTACGAGTGAATGCTCCTTTTGTTTCTTTTAACGAACTATAAAATTAAATGGATACGGTTTTCGAGTTAAACTTTTAAACGATGTCGCTGTTTTGTGACTCTCTTTATAGACGTCGTGTTTGGAATGCTTAGATTTGCTTGTTAATGGGAATTTTACGTTTGTTAATATCACTGTATTTAATATTTCAGTACTAGATATTGTTTTGACGATGAATGTTTATTATATTGTTACGAGTTCGCGGGACTCAAATTAAAATGCCGTTAGAATTATTATAGAGTTTAATAGAACCATACAAACACGTATAACACATGTATAAATATAACCGAACACAACAAATCCAAACGTAATGCAGAAGGTCGTAATTCAATAAAATGCGCAAAGTCCGTCAATATTAGATTCCCGAATGTACACACGTCACGCCTAGATCGTAGTTATAGCTTAACTGACCCCTCTCTCTCAATCAGGCCATCGTTTTATACTTCACAAATGCAAAAATGTACCCTACCGGCAACGTCGACATAATTTTCTAGAATTAGCTTGTACTTATAATCCGCAACACGTGGCTAATAATGCTCCTGAGCGGCCGTAAACGAGTACAATAGGCTGTTCTCCACAATAACTAGAAACGTATACCAATAAATGAGTGAACAGAAGAAGACGATCATAAAAATTTACAATTAGTTCAAATGCCGACAGGTAATAAAATGTGCTTTTACAGATCTGTACGTGGAATTTGTCTTTGTCGGAGCCTAAGTTATAACAATATGAAAAGGAAAAGAATCGATATAGAAATTCTTTCTTATTTTATTTAAAACTAGCTGTTACCCGCGACTTAGTCCGCGTGAAATTTAACTTAATTTACCTTTTGGTGCAGCCATGGCGGTGGCGTACGCGAGGGCCTTTCAATATTTTTTTTATAAAATAAAAGTAACCCGAATTACTCCCTATAACATCAGTATCTGCCAGTAAAAGTCCTGTCAAAATCGGTCCAGCCGTTTGAGAGATTATCTGGAACAAACAGACAGACAGACAAACATTTTTAAAATTGAATTTTTGATAGAGGCACCGTATGCTGTTATTTTGACATTATAAACAGACGCTTCATTTTATTTATTTGTATAGATGCATGCAGATTTTGTTTGCTTTTAATGTTGTGTTAAAAAGAAAACAAAATATTACGCTTGTTTAGTTAAAACAATATTCAGAAACCAGTAATACTTTTGGTGATGTAAATAACCATAAGTAATGGTAACTAATTTCAATCTGGTGGTTTCGTTTGCCTGTTGACTGTTCTCGACTATAAATAAAAAATATACAATTTTATAATTATTTTAAAATGAAAATTAACTCGGTTTGCAATATGCCTAGATGTGATGTTAGTTACCTTTTCATTGCTTTGGAAAAGAACATATTTTAACAAAATTCGATTTATAGTCAGATACTTTAAAGTCCGAAGACTAATATAGGATTTAGAATTACCGTATTTATGCCAATACGAGACCTAAGAATCCAAAATACTCAAATTTAAAGCAGTCTACTATTTTCTGCATATACCGCATCAAATTCATCCAATTCTGTTTGTGTTTTCGAGTATCCCATGTTGTCTGCGTCTGACTGGTGATTAGAAACGGGGAATCGTAATGAATCCGATGTTTTGTTGTTTAAATTCAGGCGCTCATTCAATCGCCTAAATTAAATCGCGTTTCAGCCGCCGCATTTGGGGGTTAACCGACAGATTTTCGATAAGTGAATACTGTTTGTAAATTATTTTGTGGAACTGTTCTTCATAAATTTTTACATATATTTGCTCGTGACACTGAATTATGTAAGTATAGGTATATAGGTATGTAGGTATATATGTATCCATTTTTAGATAATATTTTACACAAAAAATGCTCATGATATATATATATACACACACACACACACACACACACACATATATATATATTTATATATATACATATATATATATATATAAATAATCTGATACGTTTATAAGCGAAATACTACTCGATGACTGACTATGTACGTACCTACGTCCGATTGACTTCAGATTTTGCAAAGGTATTTCTTTCGCGACGTTGACGCGTGCTAAGAACGCATTTTACGAAAATCCTATCCAAAATTATTTTTTAAACTACCATCACAAATTATACGATCGTTGCTATGGTAACCATTGCCATGGTAACAGTTGCTATGTTAATAACTGCCTTGGTAACCTTTGCCACGGTAACCGTTGTTATAGTAATTATATGTTGGCTTATGTTGGTTTGACGCCCAACGAAGTGGACACGGGTCAGCTAGTCTGATATACACTGTAAAGGAATGAGCCTGTTGAGACTCCGGTTGTGCATTGGTGGACTGTATATTGATGATTGAAGATGAATGATGAACGATTCATGTAGATATATATGTTTATTACACGACTGGTATTACAAGTTTATATATGAATATAGTGCGCGCGCGTTGACGTGTGAGGAACGATCGAGTCTTGATAGCAAGTGACGTGTGATGTGTGATGTGTGATATATAGCTACCAGCATAGAGAGACTAGAGGTTTTCACGCGGCGGTTGAGAGAACTGTCGAATTTCTTGAGCTACAAGTATCTAAGATAACACACATCTCCAGTCAAATAAGAATTAAGAACAAAATATGTACAATAATATTCAATTGCAAAGAATAATGTGTAGTATTCATTTAATTTGTGACTAGTCTGAATATCTTATTATGTAGTAGAAATAAATACTTATAAAACTATATATATATACATATACATACATACGTGTTATCTTAGATACTTGTGGCTCAAGAAATTCGACAGTTCTCTCGGCCGCCGCGTGAAAACCTCTAGTCTCTCTATGCTGGTATTTCGTTGTCGTGTATAGTTTTAATTTTCATACTAAAAACAACATAGTCTTTTATTATCGTCGTAACTATTACAATAACCCCTTCACATTATACAGTAGGTTAAAACAATAACACAGAGTACGCAAAACGTCAATTAGAGTGGCTTATCACGACGGGTCCCGTACTTAATTTCAAAATCTCGGATCCGCTTGAACAATGCAACACACAAAAACTTTACGATTGTAATAAAACAACCTTTGGGGTTATAATTATACTTCATGACTTTTCAGCTGGATAATTTTAAATTTCTGCCTTAAATAAACTCAAACTAGGTTGCTCGTGAGTATTCCTACAAATTTCTGTGAGGCTAACACTCCTGTGGCTCATAATAATGGCGTAGATATTTTTTGGGAGAAAGGCGCGTCAGTTTCACTGGGTTTACAACCATCTTGTGCTATGTATGCCATGTTGTTTTCTCACGACTCTAGCAGACGGCTCCTCTGCTAGAAGGAACTCCGGGGTGTTTTAGTTGGTATTTCGGTTGCAAAAATCGGCGAGCCCTTCACTCCACCACGGCGATCCCCGGCCAATTTCCAATCTTCATGACCCTCGTCTCCTCTCCTGCAACGCCTCTGAAGTGTTGAGCTTCCAGCAAATAACCGCAAAGGAAAGACCTCCCCACTGTAAAGTGAAACTAGGAAACCCACATCAGTCAGGGATGCCTGAGCTAATATATCATGACTGTGGCCCGGCAGGCTGTAGCAACACTGAATTAGTATTAGTGGATATCCCGAAATACTGCCACTGTTTGTCCCCGAATATGAAGTACTCCCATGTCGACTAACAACTAGCCTAATATCAACTTAATTTTAATTACATACATAATATGATGTCTGCTGCTTGTAGGAGCAGAGACTATGGATCCCCAATTGTTACAATTTTAACATACACCTTCCACTTCATCATACTTTAATTAATCTCTTCGTACATGCATGTTTCTTTGAAGTAATTTTTATTTCATCTTTCTTCATAATCAATCAATCAATAACTCTTTGTTGTACACCAATACAAAAAAAGAACTTACAGACTAAAACTATGTCTCATTATGCACAAAGGGCGGTCTTATCGCTATAAAGCGATCTCTTCCAGACAACCCCAGGAATGAATTGAGATTATAATGATGATGGTGGTATACTTATGTATACTTATGTATGTATTATTACATAGTACAATTTCTTACATTCTAGTAATAAATATATAAATGCAGTATATACGGATGTTATATATATTAAATAGATATACACTTAATATACATAATATACAAATACATATCTACAAAAATATAGAAATGTCTACAAAATTTATAGATAAATATATATGTATATACATTTAAATATCATCATATTCCAAGGACAGGTAATATTTTCTGATCATCGTTTTAAATATTAGTAGCGATTTTGCTTGTCTGATAGCAATTCGCAGTGCGTTCCAAAGCTTTATAGCCTTGACGGTAAAAGAATTGTTGTAGAAATTTGAATTAAGGGCAGGGGTGTTTAGTTTCAGTATAGTGGAAGGCCGTAAGCTATGGGAGCACGAAATAAAGTCAAAGCGTTCTTTAAGATTATGACGAGTATTCCGGACAAATAAGATACTGTACAGAAGACAAAGAATATGAATATTCCGACGAACACGAATTGGGAACCACTTGAGTTTTTTATGAAATTCAGAGACGTGGTCATATTTCCGTAGGCCAAATATGAACCTTATACAGAAGTTTTGGAGACGCTCAAGTTTATTAAGTTGTTCTTGGGTTAAATCTAGATAGCTGGTGTCGGCATAATCAAGGATAGGGAGTAATAGGGACTCTGCTAGCTTAATTTTGGCGGTAATGGGTAAGAAATTCCTCAATCTCCGAAGGGATTTGGACGAAAGGAATAGCCGCCGACTTAATTCTTTCGGTGGTTAGGGCGCCGACATAATGTCTGCGGTTTGATCTTGGTCAAGTACGCAACGGTTTAGAGATACCTACTCTACAATCCACACTGCTATATGTGGCCAAATCGCCTTCGATTTTATTATAAATAAATAATAATAATATCTAAAGGGGCTCTCGCTAGGTAAATGGCTAAAGGGTCTGGTACAGAAGGCGGTTCTCCTGAGCACGGCACGCATTGTGAGGCGGTTCCTGTCTCTTGAGCCCTAACCACCGGTAGCCTGGACCTTAGGCCCCGCTGCCGAGGAACGTGGACTTTTTATACTTTTTTAATGTGTATATATATAGGTATATTAAAAAAAACATAAAAGAATATAAAGAATGAATAATACATGTGAAATTATAATAATAATAATAATGTGTCACGCCACATTTACATTAAAGAGAGCAGCAGCGCATTTGTAGCACCTTTGGTGTTGCAAAAGTCCATAGGCGATGGTAACCGCTTTTCATCAAGTGTGCAGGCGTCTGCCTGTCTGCTAATTTCCAGCAATAAAAAAAAATCTGTCTAGGAGCCTATACGTGTTGGTCTTTCCATGGCCCCACGCAGGCCCTCCAAAAATCTGGTTCATTTTTATGGCCCATGGTCTTGAGAGACATACATGTAATAATAATAATCTTTTTTGCAAAAAATCAGATACAGAAAGTAATATTGAAGTCCGTAATTTCCGAGCTAAATAATAATCTACACATATTGTTACGATCTACAGGACTCGAATTAAAAATGCCGTAGGAACTACTATAGAATTTATAAGAACTGTACAAACACGTATAAAACAAATACAAATAAAACTGGATGCAACCAGTTCACATTGCACGATTCAATGCAATTCGACATGCGCAAAGTCTGTCGTCTATATCGCTAATCGAGAGTACTACAAACGTCTTACTCGTATCGTAGTCGTCGCTTGACTGCCCCACCCCTCCATTCGGGCATTGTTTTATACTAACTATACAGTACAAAAAAAAATCGGCCGCGCGCACTTAGTTTGCGAGAAATAGTAATTTGCACACCTGGTTATCTATTCCTGCGAACGGCCAATAAAGTCGAAAACAATAACAATAGGCTATTGTCTAATTGCAAATTTTAAATACGAAGTAATAAAAAAGAACTCTGAATGCGGGAGGGGCAATAAACAAGATGCGCAGCATTTCTTCGTCGGTATGTGACAATAGGTATGCAGGTGGCCCAACTTGTAACTATATAATAAAACTGTAGAGTCCGAATTCTTGTACAATGATAAAAAATGCTAAAAACCAAGTCAGGGGGATGTAAGAAGTGAAACAAAGATAATTTAGATTTTTTTAATTTTGTGTTTCTCTGTTTGTCTGTCTGTTTGTACCGGCTAATCTCCGAAACCACTGGACTGATTTAAATGAAATTTTGTATGGTGGTAGCTTATATCCCTGGTCAACATATAGGGTACTTTTGATCCCGAAAAATTACAGAATTCCCGTGGGATAGTTAAAAAAACTTTCCACGCGGACGAAGTCGCGGGCAGAAGTTACTAAATAATAAATTAATATAAGACATCACTAAAAAAAAGGTTACCTATTATAAATTATTAACGCTATAAGCTGATTACGCAGCTCGTATCCATTAGCCTAGAATAATGGTTGAGATTTTTTAGGAAAGGGTCTACAAACTAGGTTCAGATAAATGGTGATCATTCGTCAGTAGCGCTCATTTGCACGGTTCTGGAATCCCCCGCATTACATCATTTTGCTTTGCCACTATTCCGTACATTGGCAGATATCAAGGCAAAGTGATCTCAGACAGCCAATTTCTAATTCATAGTTCAAAATTGCCACGGGGATTGGGATACTTTTTACGCATTTGGAAAATAAAATCTCACCAACTAATTCACTTATCCATTATCATTTGGTGTCTACGTTCTTGAAGATTATTCTAAAACTTAAATATTCATGAATAGGTATTCGATGCTGGCTGGATATACAAATACACACCTTGTAAATTTAGATTTAAAAAGAAATTCCCCCAAAGTCTGCCGTCAAAGGTTTTGACAAGTAAGCCAGCTTATTATATAATACTTATAACGAGTCTTGAGAAACAAAACTGAAACACTTACTTACAAAATACTTTACTAACTTTAGAAGTCTAGGTCTTGATAATAAAGTATTTTTCTCAGTAGCATCTTAAATCGAATATTCTTGAAACTAATTAAAGTTTAATAGATCTTTTTAAGGGAGTGCTTCGGGAGCATGGTATGCTTTAAAATGCAAATGCGCTTCCATCTCAGCGAAGTTTCAAATCCATTTTAATCTCCTTGAATAAAATTAATTATTCTTTTTAATTATATAAAGGTTTATTGCTTGTTTTGTAGTTTTTTATTACTTGTTTGTAATCGAGCAATGATTTAAGACTAATTTTTTCACGGGGTCGTTGGTGAAAGCCCTCACGGATAGTTATCAGCTTTTACTTATCAAGGCTGGGCAGACACATGTAGAAGCTTGTTCGACGTAAGAATATGTGCATCGGCGCTTGCCAGGTTTAAGATTTTTACTAAAGGTAACATAGTGTAAGTGTTTCGTGAGTAACCAGCAGTCACCACAAGACCGACTACCCAGTTTTTGTCTACAAAGCTAAATACAACCGCATACAGAATGTTTTAGAAATCGAGAAATTACGATTAATTTGCACTACACTAGGCAATAGAGACAGACGAATAAACATAACTGAATAATAAGAGTTCCGATAGATTTATTTGCATGCGTCGGGGCGTCGTGACGAGATACCTATGGTTAGGTCAGACCTCATCAAATGTTTCGTAGCAGAGTGCTGTCTTCGGGGGTATCAGTGGACCTTTACCTCTTCTGTACGTAGTAGTGCAATCGTGCACAGGTTGTACCAATCTTGCACATTAGGAGGTCACGGTGCAGTAACTTTGTTCTAGATACCTTGATGTTCTTATAAAATGTTGTCTCTCATCGGGACTCAGGTAGGTTGAGTAGGTAGTTCGCCTTCACTCTTCATTAGGTGAGGTACCGATACCATACGAGAGTTCCACACGCACTCGTGCAGGCGGCACTGCTGCAATTGGCCTTCTCCCGTTTCTAGGCCCGAGTGTGTGTCGCAAGACTTTTCTTGCATTACATTGCGTTATCAAAAAAAAAACCTCATCAGACGCCAAAGACAGCTGGTAGGTTTAGTGGATAATCTGGTAGTCGGCTAGCCCCTAGATGCCCCATATATCATTGACCACTCCCGTGTCCGAGGCGATCAAATCCTTTTCCCCAGCGATATAAATATAATAAATATATCTATTTGGATATGGGAAACTAAAAATTGTATTTAATGACCAAAACGCCATCTAGTTTAAGCCAGATATCCATCGGATTCCCGTATCATAGAAAAGGATAATGAATTAATATGATTTCTTGCTGTGGCACTCAATTTCTGAGATATTTTCAGGCCTTAATTAAAATCCCCACTACCCCGATGGCTTGCTCGTAACAGGTCTGAGGGGTGGTAAAAGGAAACTATTTTCAGGTCGGCATCGTATTTTCCAATGATAAGATCTCGACATGATTATTTATGCGAACATTAGGGGAAGTAACCCCATCGATGTGGCTTTTTATATGCGCTTTGTACAGTTGTGCACTTTATGTGTCGGAGTTTTGTATTTGGAGCGGGTACTGTCAAATCGGTTGGTGTTTTTCAATTTCTTTGTTTATTATAGGGATAAAAATAGTCTTAATTATTGTTCGTATAATATAATTAACAAGTTACATTTATATTTGCATGTTATTTTTTATGCTTTGAATTCAGATCGTTCAAGAAACTAAAGAATTTTCCGAGATAAAAAGTATTATAAAATATTTCAGTTTTTGCTGTCGAAAATAATAATTGTTATTATGGTTTTCGTTTAAAAAACAACAAAGAAATAATTAACCAAATAGTTTTACATTTATCTTATCAATTTAATTGTATTTTTATATTGTAAAAGTAATAAAATTATTGTATGTTTACCAAACAATTTTATTAAATAAACTTATATATTAGTAGAGTTTGTTCTATTTACTTTATATTTAAAATAAGTATAATGCCTAAATAAGTTATGTAACATTTATATGATGTCATTTTAAATATTTCACTAAACACTTTTGTATACACTGCTCGTATAGTTTAAGAGCCGGATAAGTTTTTCAGTTCATTCGTTTAGTGGGCAATGAAACAAGGATTTATAGCATCTCAACGGTTTTGCTGATAGTTGTTTCCCCATTTAAATGGACGTGTAGTAAATATAGGATAGAAAGGTTTAACCGATAGTGCTCAACGTGATTTAGATTAAAAAGGTCTAATTGAAATATTATATCACACTTACGCAATACCAAGAGATACAATAATTTAAAAAAAAAAAACAGATTTGATACTTGTCACAGTGGTAGGGCTATGATAAGTTTCTTACACATTACTACATGCTGAAGGTGAAACGTGTTTTGAGGAAACCAAAGTGTGAATTCTGCCTAACCATTTTGGATATACCGCCCGTCCTCCTGTCAATGGGAGGATCGAGCGATCGACCGAGTACTGGGACGTTTGATGGTAAAATAAAATAACCACAAGTGAATAATAATGCGACAAAATATGACAGTAACATATCATAATATTTTCTTTTCTTAGTTTTCCGTGATCACGGCCACTGAAAAGTGGCCGAAACGTGGAATAACAAAAATCAAATAAATTACCGCGCTTAAAACCGTTAAAACGTAGTTTTATTAAGTAACATATCAGTCAAATTAAAACTGCATTCAAAAATGTTAAAATGTACGTGTAATATCAGACCATAAACATCTTACTTTTTTTATTTTTTTTTATTGCAGGAGTTCAGCAGACAGGCAGACGGCCCACTTGATGGAAAGCGGTTACCATCACCTATGGAAATTTGCAACACCAAAGGTGCTACAAATGTGCTGCTGCTCTCTTAGGGGATACTGGAACCTGGTCACTAATGCCGGAACACAACTCAAGGTTGCTATGGCGACATACTTCAGACCAGGGGTGGTAGCCATCCAGTCGGGCAAATGCCCTACCACCTGGCACCTACTGCAGGGCTTGGACCTTTCTTTTATTGGAAAAAATGAACAGCGTATTATTCTTGTCCGTGGTAGATTGGCAAGTTTCACTTTGTTTTCCTTTACTGTCAACACGTGTAATTGTATCAGTATGCACGTTAGGTCACAAAAATTGCCTGAGCGTCCCGATTAGGATTCGAACTCACGTCATTGAAATGAGACGTGGGTACGTAAGCAACCAAGCTACCAGGACTTGTACCTTAAAATATAGTTGTAATTAAATACAGTAATGTAAATAATTCATAAGCTACTTGTATACCTACAAGGTGACATTTAATACAGCCTAAGGCCCGAGTTTTTCAGGAACGTCTCCACCCCCACTCTCTATCTAATAAATTAGACGCAACTGCCCCAAATAGACATGCTAATTTCTATTCTTTATTATTATACCGTTTTATTTTTTCCTTCATAGTTCCTTGTGATTTGTATGGCAATAAGTAACTTTGTCCTAGGTATAATTTTAATAAAATATTAGTATCGTTTAATTAGTTTTATTATGAATAAAAGTATTTATTAATACTAGCATCTGCCCGCGACTACGTCCGCATGGAATAGTTTAAAAAAAGTAAGTTAATAAAACCCTCCCGATTTTAAAACATTCTTCATTGGTATTCCGCTCCTATTGGCCTTAGCGTAATGATATATAGCCTAATTAGGCTATATATCATAAACAATTTATACATTAAAAAGCAATTGCTTTTTAATGTATAAATTGTTTTATTGCTTGATAATGATACCGGCAATATCAATACTTAATTAGGTGCATAATTGTATAATAAGCTGTTTAAGTAATTAAAGTTTTTTTAACTATCCCATGGGAACTTTAATTTTTCGGGATCATAAGTATCCTATATTTTGACCAGGGATATAAGCTACCACCATACAAAATTTCATTTAAATCGGTCCAGTCCGGTCCGGTTTCGGAGATTAGCCGGTACAAACAAAGAAACAAAAAATTTGAAAAAATCTAAATTAGTTCTATTTCACTTCTTACATCCTCCTGACTCGGTTTTTAGCATTTTTTTCATTGTACAGAAATTTGACCTGTACAATTTTATTATATGTATAGATAGATAAATCTGCTACTGCAACGAGTAGTGGAAATTTGGGACATTTATTTTACAGAAGATTATCATCCTAAAATAAGAGTTTAGAACGGATAAAGAGTCTCTATGGATCTTTTTCATGTTAGCCTTAGGAGGTAAAAATTCTAATATAAATATAAAACTGACTGAGTTAGACGATTTATAACTGTCTTTAAAGTGTTGCAAACAAACTGAATGTCACGAAACGTCATTAATATTATAGTCTCGAAGACTATCAATAATTGTAAGATAAGTAAGAAACCATTTTCATTAATAACCGAAAAAAATCTCTGAAGAACTAGAGAATATGGTTTAAGATAAAAAAAACCCTGCCATAGACCATATACCCGTAACACCTATTTTTTGGTAAAAACAAACTAATAAAACATTATTAGGTACAAGTGAGTCGAACAAAACAGGTAGACCTAGACCCGAACTCTCTGGGTAAAGCGGGCTAAAGGAAACTGATTTTGGAATAGGAAGTCGATAGCGCCGCAATGCGATACAAGAACTTAGTATTAAATAATCGGATTAGTACGAATAAAGGTGAAATCGTTTCTAGTAAATACATTATCATTGACCAACCATACAGGCTCAAAGCACGTGGATGCCACATAAAGGAGACGGGGGGGGGACTCTCGCGCCAAAGAAATGTAATGACTTGAGATATGGCTTAAAAAATAAACGCTATTTTTTCTATTACAAAATGGAAAAAATCAACCTTAAATTTTATCTGGAAGACGAGAAATATTAAAAATATTAAAAACTAAAAATGAAATACGTTGTCGATTACCATAATCGATATAATAATAATAATATTAATAATTAATAATATGAAAACACGTATATCATACGATTAATTCATCCAAAATAACTAGACCCACTACAAATACAAAAAATATTAACATATTAAAACGAAATCTTAATATTCACTTTTATCTTTATACGATAAATGCCCAAGTATGTATGAAAGCGTATCCCTCGCCTTTACGTACCGTACACAAGTTTAAAAAAAATGTTTCACTTCATTTAACGCGTTTGTTCACGTAGGCTCCGCGTATGCTTTTTTAGTTCGTCTCGAGTAAAGTAGAAGAAAAATCTAAGAATCCGGATTCGATCGGCTCACAGAAGAAAATATTCCGTGGGATACAAACGAAATTTATTTATTGCATTTTCCAATAACCCCTATTTATACAATGAAAAAGAAAATCGACGTGGAGCAATATTGCACAATTTAAAACGTTCACGCCACACGAGACTGTAATCCGGTCTGAGAGCAAGCTTAAACTCCGAGCACATAGTAATTACTCACACAGTGGGCAACAGTCTCTTTTACGTCCGCCGGCCAGCTGTATATAGATGAATTAATTCTTTTGTACCAGTCTATAGGTCTGGTATTATTTCTTTTTATTTGCGAAGCTAGTAAACATGCCAGGATCAACTCATGGAAACTCGCTACCGTCGCATGTACACGTTTGTAACACCAAGGGCGATGCTAAGGCATTGTCATCCTTAAGGATTTGAAAGATTGAGAGGAAGAAGACTGAGAGGGTATGGGCATGTAATGAAGAGAGATGAAAGTCACGTAACAACAAGAATGTTACACTACAAGATTGACGAATATAAATGTAAAGGTAGATAAAAAAATGAATGGATGGGTTGTGTGGCGGACGATATGATGATTTGTGGTATGATAGAGGTCGTATGTCAAAATAGAGGAGTATGGTAGAAAAACACATATTGTGCCGACCCCAAATAATTGGGAGAAGGTGAAAGAAAAGAGAGAGGGGGAAGAAATAGAGGGATTAGACATGAGGTATGGGATAGAAGGGATGGGATGGGATAGCGATATGACTTGGGATAGAGGGTGGTGGAGAGGAAATAAATAATGAATGAACTAAAATATTTTCTGTATTAATATATTCTGATTGATTTTTCTAATTTAATATATAATATATATATTTAAACTATTGGAATGTAAACTAAAATAAAATAAAACCTTTGTTGTCGTGGATAGAGGGTGGGGCAAGTGGGCCATCGGAACTCTCACCCATCGCACAAAACACGATTAGTTTTGTGCTATCGGTTTCACGCCGATATTCTGTGAGAGCATGGTATTCAACGATCGAGCCGGCTTTAAGAGCTGTAATCAAGTTAATTTAGCAAGGGATTTTAGCGTGGCTCTACTTTTGACGTTTGTACGCCTATCGATTTACACATTTTTAACAGTAAATTTCACACTTTATCCGTGCAGGAACGGAGAAAGAATACGGTTTCCTGCGCTTGGGCTGCCTGTCGTAAGAGGTGACAAAACAACCCACACCCAGGTGGTAGCGTATTTGCCCGACTGGATGGCTACCATCCCTGTCTTGAGTACGCCGCCATAAGAACCTTGAGTTGTGTTCTGGCATTAGTGACCAGGTTCCAGTCTCCCTTAAGAGAGCAGAAACACATTTGTAGCATCTTTGGTCTTGCAAATGTCCATAGGCGATGGTAACAGCTTTCCATTAAGTGGGCCGTCTGTCTGTCTGCTAAACTCCTGCAATAAAAAAATAAAAAAAACATAAGAAATGTTACAATTCTCATACTCCATTGTTTCAGGCGACGTGTAGTGTGTGCAGTAGGGTAGATTTCTGTGAATCATCTAATATAACATAAACTATCAACTATAGGTATGTGATATATAATAATATATCTAATTTAATAGTTCTGAAAATGTTTTTATTAAAAGAAAATAACACGGCATTTCTTTAGATTTGATTGATTTAAAAAGTCGTAAATTTGCATTTAATACACTTTTAGGTATAAATATGTGGGTTATATGGCTTATTTTTACGCAGTACAGTACTTTTAGCAAATGATACAGGTATATTAAATTAATTAGTTTATTTTAACAATTAAGATATTTTAATTATAATGTTAACAATTAAATAAAAACTAAACTAAGTTATAAATAAGTATATGTACAAATTAAAATTAAACTACAAAATCTAGTTAAATTAATTATAATTTATTAACGAATAAACTCGAGTTTATATAAAATCGATTCGGTACAAATCAATTAGTAATAACGCTTTACGGTATTACTAATTGATTGATTGACCTGTCAAAATTAAAATAAATGCGCAGGGTATAAATGTTATGTCGTACACAGTAGTAGAAGTATATACACGGTGTATTACACTGGTCTTTAAAAGTATACCCAATTACTGTCATCTAATGTTCAAATTCACTCCAAATGGATACTTCAAAGGAAAAGATAATTAATAAAGTAATCAAATTAGGTCGGCTTCGCATTTGATCGATTCTGTGAAATTCGATCGCACACTGTAAAAGTTAATTTGGCAGACGGCTAAAATTAAGCACCGTTTACATTGTCCGCGAGCGGCGCCAATGATTGATGAGGGTGCGATACATAGCGGTTATGAAACTAGCGGGTTGAAACGCTAAGGTAAAAGATTATTTCACAACTAACTTAATAAAATCACATATTCGCCTCTTTGCTTCAATGTGTTATCTTAAAAATTGAAATTTTAGAAGAGAGCTTTTTTAACTATCAAAAAATAAAAATAACCGGCCATTAGGAGTCATTCGTTATCGGGTCATTAATTTAATGGAAAGACTGGAGTCCTCTTAAAAAT
Organism: Dendrolimus houi; assembly: GCA_039645545.1. Classification (NCBI taxonomy): domain Eukaryota; kingdom Metazoa; phylum Arthropoda; class Insecta; order Lepidoptera; family Lasiocampidae; genus Dendrolimus; species Dendrolimus houi. The sequence goes on from CM077132.1 coordinate 17,545,862, forward strand.
TTTGTACTGATTCTTTTTCAATTGTCTACTTACTATTTTTATGCTAGTACCGATGTTTATGCTAGTATCATATTTATTACAACCTATCTTAGTATAAAACCTCACTCTCTTTCATAATACATTAAAGGATGATTCTTTGAACCCACAATACATTATCGCTGGTTCTCTGGCCACAAACTAAAACTAACGATAAACGGGCGGGCCATGTTCGAGTTTACGACGTAAGCATATGACAGGCTGTCTGGCTGATGATGTGATACGCACAAATATTGTTCAATTCGTCTTTTATTTACGCCAGTAAAAATCTTTAATTGTTATGAATACCGAATTCTAATTGTGAAAATGCAAATATTGTTCAGCAAACTTATATTTGTGTTTTGAGTTTCTTTTAGTCGTAAATAATATTTAATATAATCTATGTCCATATTCACAATGTATTGAATTATGGTCTTTTGAACCCACAACACATTATGGCTGGTTCACTAGCCGTAAATCAAAACTGCCGATAAACGTGGGTGTTAAAGTTTACGACGTATGCATTTGACACGCTGTCTGACTAATGATATGATACACACATGATATGCACAAATATCGTCAGTTCACGCCTTTTATTTACGTAAGAGAAATCTTTCATTATTGTGAAGATTTGATATTGTTACGTGCGAGCACGCACTTAGGATTAGAAGAAAACACCAATTTTTAACTAAACATTTTTATTGATTTACACAGTCGTACATGAATCTTCTCCGCAGGGTTGCCCCTACATGCACAACGAACGACGCTCTGTCCCGACGATAAGATGTCTCACCCAGAATACCGTCGCCGATATTGCGTAGACCACCTTCTGCTGCTACGGTGTTCATCTCCGAATTTACCGCGCGTAGCTCGCTTCTGGACCTCCTTTTAACTACGCTACACTCCTCCTTCACTCAACTGTCCACTAAACTTTTCACTAAATTCACCACTAAACTCTTTACCAAACTCTTCACTATCTTCTACTAAACTCTTCTTTCAGCTCTTTAAACTTGCCAATATCTTCTATTAATCTTCTCTTCCAACTCTCTTGTATCGCACTTATCGCTTCGCTATCTTCAACTGAACTCAAACTGCCCGGTAGGCGCGCCTTAAGTTGCTTATATACCCGCAAAAATCTTCTGGAATCCATAATTTCGATCTTCTTTTCGTTATTCTTTTATTTACTATCCATCCCTTTCTAAACATCTATCTATCTCTGTCTTTTCCTTCCCGAACCTTCTATTCCAGAACTTTCGTTTATCATCTATCACTTTGTAACATCTATCTATCTCTGTCTTTTCCTTCCAGAATCTTCTACATTTTCTAAAACTTCTTAAATCAACTAGATTGTTCCACCATCACTCGCCACAATATCTAATTATTGAATTCAAATGTTGTTTAGAAAAACTTAGATTTGTGTTTTGAATTTCTTTCAGTCGTGAATAAATATTTACTATAGCTACATACATATATTCACAAAGTGTTGAATTATGATCTTTTGAAACCACAACACATTATCGATGGTTCACTGGCCATAAACTAAAACTGCTGATAAACGCGCGTGTTAAAGTTTACGACGTAAGCATATGACAAGCTGTCTGGCAGATGATGTGATACACACATGATACGCACAAATATCGCTCAATGTAGCTCACATGACTTAGTCTATTCACATCTTTCATTTACGTCTACCCCTCACGTGTGCATATTGTTTTGGCCGCCTTTCTATGAATGAGGTTGTTGGAATCTCCAACAAAAAGTTTTTAACCATTTGGTGTAGCATTGTACTGGCCACCAAACATACAAAATGTTTAAATTTAGAACATAGATATTCTTTTGTTTTTTATATGTTTTTTTCCCTCCATTATTATTAAATCGCCATTATATTACGCACGTGCAGTTTCCTTATATAATTAAAACAATTACAGTCCACAAAAAATTATAATTTAAAGAACTGTTTAACAGAGGTAATTAAATAATATTTTTAGCTGTGAAATGATTAACTTCGGGAAAGGCTGTGTTTTAGGGTTCCATAGCCATTTATCTTGGAACTGAACCCTTATAGCATCGTCATGTCTGTCCGTATCGTATCGAGATCCATTGACTAGTCTTAGGATCTGTAGTTTTTAAGAGTGATGTATTTTCGTATAAATGTTTTTTGGGTTCCGTAAACGAATGATAAAAACAATGGACGTTTACACCTTTACGGAATCCGTCACTATCCGGGAAGTGACACGCATTTCCCCACTAAACCACGCCCACCAGACCATTAATGCACTTGGCTGCCGAATTCTCACGATTTTATATGCTCATATAACTAGGCGATGTCATGAGGTTGCAAAACCCAAAACACCGGTGACAGGCAACCAGAACCTACAAATGACCACCGAACGCTAATGAATGGCCAACTAAGTCACATAAGTAGCGAGTGTAAAGCCCGCGAAGGCCATCGGACATCGCAAATTGACCAACGTGAGTTGCTGAGAACTCCAAACCCAGTTACCGTTGGGTAGTTGCCCACTGACTTGCAACTGGGGCAAAAAGGTAAAAACCTCGAGTCCACAACCTCCTCAATTTGATACAGAGGAGAAAGACCCAGGAAAGATAAGTATTTGACCGATTTATTTGTTAAATATTTTCTTTTCATTTTTCGTTTGTGACTTTCTACAACTCGTTTTAAAACTCCAGGATGACAGGTGTAGGAAAAGCAAAGACATCAAGCATCGACAAATATATGTATTTGTTTTATGGTCTAACTAAATGATTTAAACAGATATTGTAAATATATTTAAACTATAAAGTTATCCGGTAACATAATTAAATAGTGCCAATACATTTGTGTCCGGAAATGAATCTAGGTTATGACACAGAATCAATTTTATGATACATTATAGAAACACGTTGATTTTCAGTCGGTATCTATATATGATAGTTTATTTTACCTAATTTACCTACTCTAATAATACATATATATATACAACTTAATTTTTAAAAGATAAAAACTACAAATAGTAAATAGGTCCCAAATCACCGTCAGTTGGGAACGTTCCCAAAACGCTGGCCGCATTACCACGTTGTATAGCATCGCTTATGCGTTGCCCAAAATATAGGCCAGCGTTTTGGTTTCGAGAGACATCTATCAAGCGTTTTGATAGGTATCGATAAAGGCGATGGGCATCTGGACCCCATGGCCCGAGAGTTTCGACACCAAAAGCCGCAAATATGTATCCACTACCAACGGATGCATATTTGCGGCGTTTTAGGTCCTCTTTTCGGGCGGCAGCTGCACCAGCTACCACAGCCGTATCGGAAAGATGAGACGCTGCCAAAGTGTCAACGCACGTTGCGTCCCAAACTAATGGTCATCCCATCTTCCATAGCACCAATGACATCCCGTCCGGTCTCTTGCCGTCGTCGCGACACAGTCCATTTGGCTCTAAAATGGCTGGGGTCCCGGTGGTGACAAGAGCCCGGCGGATAATGTCATTTAGTGCAGCATGGCGTAGTATTCTGCCGGCGCTTCTGACGCACGACAAACCATGGTGACCTGAACCACCGACTCTATCTCCGCATTGACAGTGATGAGGGACTACAGTCGGTGCCCCCAGTCGAATAGAGGCAGCAATCCTAAATGTAGTGTCATCTAGGAGTGTGCCTAAATTTGATGAGGGCAGCGCCTGAAGCCACAAGCCTGACTCCCATTTTGAGACTGCTAAGAGGCGGGCTCGCTCAGCTTCATTGTCACTAGACGATAAGAGATTTTTATATACCAACTTGCTGAGCGGCACGTCCCAAAGCTTCTGTGATTTGGGCTCTACTGGATAATTTTGGCTCGGGCATGCTAGTGACCATGCGTTTCTGGCTTCAACCAAGTATGGGACCTCAAAGTCACTCAGTGACGGATTTATTAGTTTGCCAATGAGGTCCACAGTACTATAAACTGAGGACAGAAAAGCAGGTAAAGCTTATATCGGTATCTTGTCGGAATATAAGTAATTATGCAACAGTACATTAGCGACGATGAGATGTTCCAGTGTATTGTTTCAATTCTTCAAACATTTCTATGACTCGATTTCTGTCGTAATCGATGGTACCGAGTGGGACTCGGACGTTGTAATCAATAGATTCACTGATGAAATTTCGCGACTTCAAAGTACTAGTCACGCCTCATCTTCTTCATCAGTTGATCATGAAGTCAAGACGTCAATTGTGTTTCTCGTACAAAATACTTTAGCATTAGCGCTTTTTATGATGATAAAAGGTACATTAGTTGATTTTATTAAAAATAAGTATTTAAAATAATTTAACTTAAAAATAATGTGAGCGTACATTTTGATACACGCTTGACATTTGCAACTGTCACTTTATGGTCCGTTACTTACTACCCTTACTATTCATTCACTTGCTTTACCATCGGTTGAATTTTGATTTACTTGTGTGGATAATAAGGCAAATGAACGATCGGTAAGATATAGGAACCGGCCACCGGGCTTTGCAATTAAAAAACGTACTGTATACACTTTGTATAAGAATTCAACCAAGAGATAATCAAAATGTGTCTCCATAATATATTTAATGTTTTTGTTAATAAAAATAGCATATAGCCCCATGGCAATGAACGTTAAAACACGGGTAACGTGGTGTAGTAAATTTGCTCAGCCGACCGGTCGCCTGTGGTCGCGTGAAAAATTAAACGAGTTTTTGCCAGTCCATCGCGCAATTTATCAACGAGTTATGAATTTTAAATATGTTAAACCATTAATATTAATTACAATATGTGTAAATAATTTTTCGAAATCGGTTCACAGTTTTTATCATGGTACACGCCGATATATTCTAGATTTTGTACAAAAGTAGCAAGTTATGACGTCGTAAATAAAAGACTAAAATAGTGCATTAATTTACATTTTTATAAATATTATACAAAAAAATGTATAAAAAAGTACAAACAATTGTCCTATTATAAAAAACTAGGTTATGCCCGCAACTTTGTTTACGCTTGTCTTGTAATTTCCGCGGGATTCCCGGGACACAGTACCGCAGCATTTAAAAAAGAATGTAAGCTATCGATTTAGTGAAAACTGTGTCGCAATAAGCTAATTTTTATCCTACCCGAACCGATACAATCCGCTCCCAGGAGAATTCCCGAGGGATTACCGGGATAAAAAATTACACACATTTTATTTCATAAAATTTGCTATGAGTGAAAAAATCAGATTGAAGTTCGATTTGTTTAATCTGGCCATTTTAACTAATTCCCAGAAAATTTCCCGTGAGATTACCAGGATAAAAAGTAACACAGATTTTTAGTCTAAGAATTTGCTGTCGATCAGCGAAAACGGCATCTAAATCGGTCTCTACGCGAATTCCGAACAAACAAACAAGAAATTAAAAAAAATGCATCGTGTTCCCATCGTTTATATAGTCCATTGCTAATTTTTTTCTAACTAGCTTTAATGTATAGACACGGCATGTTTAGGATTTTATAGATAAAACTATAATAAAATATTCATAAACAATATAAAATCTTGAGTTGCATCGGTAGCGGGGCCTGGAGTCCAAACTACCGACGGTTAGGGTTACAGAGCCAGCGACTCCTTCGCAATTAGTGCCGTGTCCACTACTGCTGTCTTCTGCATGTGGCCCTTCACTCAGTAGCCTAGCGAGACTCTCTAGGTAACCTTAGAGGTTCTTCACTATAAGACTAGTGTCATCTATCGGCACAATGATGGTTGTGTCCAGACGCCACATGGCGGTAACCTCGTGAGCAAGATCGAAGTATGTAATTTTTGAAGTGAAACTCCTTTAGAATCCTTGTGATTTGAAACTTGATGAAACGAAAAAGCGTCACTAAAAAGAGATAAACACATAACCCTATAGGACTAAGCCTGCATGAGAATGAGATAGAATACATGATACAAGCATTTCATACTTCTCGGTTTCCTTTTTGTGCGGTGCTTCGTAGCCTCCTCACTCTTGTCTACTAAGCGTTGTAGATCTAATTATTTCCGCCTACATATTCTCTGAAGTTTCACTTCTACTGCGTGTGAACTGCACACTAACATTTTTTTGTAAATGAGTTTTGTCATGATATTTTAAATATAACATTAATTATTTTAGCGCCCTAGCGATCACTTTTTGGGGACATGGGGTATTTTCGATGCTCTTTTATGGTACCTCAAAAGAATTTTTCATAATTCGTGTACTGCCACGCACTTCTTCTTTTAATTATCTTAGAAAAGGTAACAGCCGTTTTGTTTTTTTTTTAAGTATAGCAGTTATGACGTCATTAATGTTAATGGATCAAATAACTTATTATTAAATTAATTATATTAAATATTTTACTGATCTAAAGACACACATGTTTACATAATAACAGAACAGTTCGTTGCACTGCAAAAGTATAAAACTGCTGCAGTGACAACTCCCACCACAAGACAATGAAGTATATTATTACTTATGGCTTTAATATAAAATGCTACTATCATATGACGTTAAAAACGATTAAATTACATTATGTCTAGGTTTATTCAATTTTCATAATAATTTACAAAGATAAGATTAATGTCATGCGTGTAACCTTTTTAATACCTATTATTAACGTTAAATGCGATAACATCACCGCTTTCCTACGGTTACTCGTGCATCGATCACCCTAATTTTAAGGGGTGTCTAAATATCTCAAGATACGGCTAGCCTATTTATTTGGCCATATCAGCCGCTTAAACTCGTTTACCTTCTTGCAATGCCGTTTGGTGCTGGAAGGACTCGAAATTTTTAAAGGCTCGACTCATTTAAATTTCTAAATGTAATGTTACATATTACTATTGGGTAGATGAGATGAGGGTGATAAATACAACAATTATTTTATAATAAAAACAGATGTTAAAAATTTATCTTATTTTTATAATATCATCATAGAAATAACTTTAATTACTGTTCAAACAACATTGGATGCCTGATTTGACTCCTTTTACTTGTATACAATTATAACGTCATAATTGTTTACATTTGTACAAAATCTAGGAGGCTGCAAATATTAATTATAAAATTGTGTAATACCTACTACATACATTAATAATTTTTTATTTGCTTGTAATAGGAAATAAAGATCGATGGATCCAGATCTGTGAGAACAGTTTGATATCAGAAACTTATGCAACTTCATTTTCATGCAGTTCACCCCTTTCTTTGAAAAATTGCAATCTTTTATGTAGTATTTTGATGTCTGTAATCAATTTTATGAGCTCACCGTAAATTGACAAATAGTAAGTATTACATATAGCTGTACAAAAAATTATGAATTTTAAAATATTCTGTAAATAGAAAGGTGTAATTGACTTTTACGAGTACCAATAAAAATATTTGAAACATTTTGGAAGAAACGTATGGTATATACCATATCACAATGTAAAATTGTAAGCTTTATTTCGAGATTTAATTCTTTTAAATGACACAACACTACTGTCGATAACTTGATTGACCTTATAAATAAGGCGCTTTACTCCATGTTCCCTTTTATTTGGTGATTGACTTCATTAGGGAATAATTTGGGGACATACGGGAGATGAAAGGGAACACGTAAAAGCTTTATTAGATGAAAGTATTCGATTTTTGATCACCCATTGGAATGACTTTACAGTAAAGAAAATTAGTTATAGATTATATGGTATATTAATTATATTATACTGTTACAACCTAAGCGCTGACAAAGACAAATTCCACGTACAGATTTGTAGAAGCACATTTATTACCCGTCGGCATTTGAACTAATAACATTGAAACTATTGTAATTCTTTTATGATCGTCTTCTTTTGTTTACTATTTATTGGCATACGTTCTAGAGAATAGTCCATTGTTTATTGTACCCGTTTATGGCCACTTGAGGCCGACTCATTAGCCAGGTGTTTTGGATTATGTCGACTACGATGCGGGCACATTGCATTTGTGCAGTATAAAACTATGGCCTGATAGAGGGAGGACCAGTCGAGAGAGAACCACGATCGAAGCGAGACGTGTGTATTAGAATCGGAAATCTACTAGTGACGGACTTTGCGCATTTTATTAAATTACGACCCTCTGCATTACGTTTGTACTTGTTGTGTTCGGTTATATTTGTACCTGTGTTATACGTGTTTGTATAGTTCTAACAAACTCTATAATAATTCCAACGGACTTTTAATTCGAGTCCTGCAACTCGTAACAATACAATGCTATTTAGTATTTTGCTTTAGATATCCGTGTTTATGACACCTTTTATAGACAATGCAACAATATATAAATGTTAAGATAGTATATGTATTTGATACTGTTTAAAAATTACGATTAAATGCACTGCATTTTATTAAAATATAATAAATATAGTGTATGATATTTCAAGGACGTTAATTTACTGTCGAGAAGCAAATTAATTAGAACCCATAAAGTCTATGCCTTATACATGTTGAACAAATACTTATCAAAAAGTAATTTAGGTAATAACTGATATGGTTTTAATATTACAGAAGTGTTTTGAATATATCACAGCTATAAAATCTGAAGAGGTTTTTAAATATATTGTAGAAGTTAAAATGTATAATAATTCTTTGCTACAGACATAAACATTTTGTAGCAATAGAAGCATAATTCCCAGTTGCGTCGCAAGCGTTGGCTTAAGTTAATTATACGCGATTAATTCCAAGGTCGTGACAAAGGGACAAACAAAAATCCAAATAGTCATTCGCACGCATATATTATACATTATTAGTTTAAAATCCTAAAGCAATACGACAAGGGACATAATATACACGTTTCAGGGTAAACACTTTGCAAATGGCCGTTTGGCCGAAAAACATTTTCCAAAGAATTTGACATAAAAAACTTCAAATACATCTGGGGTTCCAAACAAAAAGGTCATAATACAAAGAATTTATAATATTCAGCGAATCCCGCCAACAGTAAAACAAATAACAAGGGTCATGGAGGAATCTTTTAAGGTGATGGGCTTAATGAAATATTTTGCAGGATCCACATGTATTTTGAGTTAAATGTACGTTACAGTTGTAGGGTAACCGCGAGGTATGTTATACCATCCAAACTACGTTTGTTATATGGCCATGAAGAATTCATGGGGTTTCGTAGCCGTTTTTGCAAAACACGACCTTTGTACAAATGACACATCAGTCTATCTATATGTTTATATATGTATAATTCTCGCCACTATTCTGGATCGTTCACCTTGTCCTACGCACAGTGAAATTTCAGTTATTGTTTGAAGTATGTGGTATTGTTCCTTTCGAGCAAAGGAACACTAATATAACATTGATATGTCGATAAATCGAATCACATTGGCTACCTACGCTCAATGTGATTCCATACTATTCCACCGAACGCTCAAGATTCATGCCGGGAACTGTAAATCATAGCCCCTTTTCGCTTCAACTACAGGATCAGTATCAGTGACTCACAATCTGTTTCAAACCCCCTTTTTAGAAGAAAAATGTCAATGCCTCTTTATAAGAGACCAAAAACGTCGATCCTAGTAAAGTCCTAGTCCATAATAATTAACTTTATATGAAACAGGCTTAGTTTAACTTGCTACTTCTTTGCTTAGTTTAACTTGATACGTAACAGGATATTTCTACAGGAACAATGTACTTTTGTCACGGAATTCCTACTGCCTCGATGGAAGCAAAAACTACGATTGTAAACCGAACTAAATTAGAATAACGATGCAAAAATTTTACTCCGAACTTTCCTAGCAACTATCATCCAAAAGTTAGATATCTGAACTACGTTATACGAAGAACAAAAACAATATCCAGACTATAACGAGATCTTAACAGAATGATCAACCCATTTCTTTCAGTTCCATCCAATCCCCACTGTTCCAGTAACTGAGAGCCTAGGCAAAGTAATAAGCGTTCGATTTGGCACCAGCCCAAATATTCTAGGCTGCGTTCCTCTGTAATCTAGCTCCCTAACTTAGGTAATGAATATTTACTTGGGTCACACTTATCTAACTTTACGTGAGTTGGGAATTAATAGTAGGGCTATTGACACATTGTATTCTAGATTACACGCATTAGGGAGTAAATTGAAGAATGTTTACGGTTGATGTCATAATTTTACGATTCTGTGCCTCATCATCATCATCCGAGCGTTAAATCCCGGTTGCGTTCGGAGCGTTCGCTTCGACGCTCAGGTTCCGCATTCTTACTTTTTCTACTCCACTTCGCGCGGTCTTTAGCATTCCCCCGTTTTCAGACCTTTGGTTACGCATGTCATCCTTCAGAATGTCATCGTCAGCATTTCCTGGGCCTTCCCCTTCGACCGGAATCTGGCAGAGGCGGCATGGATAGATATTTGTTCCCCACATAATTAGCTGGTCTCCATAAAAGTGGCCGTACCAGCGTAAGCGACTCTCTTGCAGTTTGTCTGCTATGTCACGGACATGAAGAATGCCACGGATGCGGGACTTCCTGATGCGATCTTTCCGGGTGACTCCATACATCCATCGCTACATATTCATCTCCGTGACAAGCAGCTCTTGCTTGTGTTGCTCAAGTACAGGCCACGCTTCACGGCCATACAAAAGGATAGGTCTAATGATGGATTTATAGACCTGTCTCTTTTACGATTCTGGACCTATTTTGGCAAAAACCCCTGTTGCCTCTTACATTTTGAAGAAGAGATTTTATATAAAAAAAAGAACGTACCAACTGTGATTGCAGAGTGTTACTAGTTACGTTTTTTACTTTGGTTTGTCATTCTTTAATATTCTTTTTGTTGCTATTACTGATATAATGCGTGAAATAAATATTTTAAAACCTCTGTCACATTTATTCTTTTTCATGCTGATATCTAAACCCAAAACCCAAAGGGCAGATTTTAATTACGCGAACAGCCCGGAGCTCTGTTGCGAGCTTTTGTGTTTTAGTCATATTTTTGTCTGAAATATCGTGAAAACACACTGTTGGGAAAAAATCGCCTTGAAAGATTCAACTGCAATTGACTACACGTAATTATTCATTTTTAGTATTTCGCTTAATTACATAACCGGCATAAAAAAATCATGTTACCAAATATCCATATAGTAATATTTTTTAGTAAATTTTTTCTATGATAAATAAAAACTTAAACTTTAATAAAACATTATCGTGTACACATAAACTCAAAATAAGCATAATGACTAAAAAATATTATTTATATTATTTGTGTTTTGTTAGTTTTAATATTAATGTTACATGCTGTCAAAGATAAACGCACAGCTGCCTGTCGTAAGCGCAGTTTATTATCTTCCCAAATTTAGGAATTCTTTTGTGTTTTGAATTGTAATTAAGAAAAACATGCTATTATTTTTCTACTTGTTTTATGACCATCATTAGCGTCGAACTAATCCTTATTGTTATTGTTTTCCGTTCGCAGGTGTGCAAATTACTATTTCTCGGAAACTCAGTGCGCGCGTGGCCAATTTTTTTGTCCTGTGTAGTTAGTATAAGACAATGCCCAAATGGATGGGCGGGCAGTCAAGTGACGACTACGAAGGACGTTTGTAGTACTCTCGATTAGCGGTATAGACGACGGACTTTGCGCGCGTCGAATTGATTGACGTACAGAGGGTTGAGTTTTATCTGTATTTGTTTTACAACGACTATTTTTATATAGTTCCAACGGCATTTTTAATCGAGTCCTGTAGCTCGTAACATTAATATTTCTAATAAAACAACGTTTTAACGGTTTTTAGTGCGGAAATTAATTTGGATATTTGGTTATTATGGTTATTTATTTATTTTATTTTTTATGTAGATTAAGAAAATATTATTAATATTTCTTATATACCTTATAGTTTTTGAGAAAAAATACTATAATGTAGATAGATAGATGGACCAACCTACACGACAATTTCACTAGCATTCGTAACCCTAAAAAGTCTTTAAATGAATCACTAGTTAGGTTATTCTCATAAGCCGGTAGGCCTATTTCTTAACTACGTGATAGACGTGCAAAAAATTACGGCCTCTTATGGCTTGATTTTGTTTGCTTCTGAAAGTTCGTGTATTTACGCTGGCAGACAGAGAAAAGGTCGCCGAGCCATAAGCACGTCCATCGCTGCTATTAGGATCGCTATTTGATCCGTTGAACGAGGTATGCACCTGTGATGGCCCAGGTCATGGAAAGTGGTTACCACCGCCGCCTATAAACTGCAAAATAAGGGGCGCAACCAACGTGCTGTCAGACTTTAGGATGGATAAAGAGGATAGATAGGCTAGGGGCATGAGATAGAGGATCAAACAGGTGGATTGGGATAGAAAGGATGGGATATGGGACTGGAATAAGGGGCGGAGGAGGTGGGCCTGGCGATTAGCATAAGGTTAACTGTTTCACTCCAATATTCTGTGAGAGCGTGGTATCACCCCCATCGAGTCTGCCCTAAGTTCTGTAATCAAGACAATGATTCCAGCAGGGCTCTAGCTCATAAAAATGGGAGCATTTCTATGAGGCTCTTTGAAAGCTCGAGAGTCTCAATGGCCTCAGTATGTCACAGCCTAAGCCTAAGTATCTCATCAGCAAAAATCACACAAGAAAATCTAATTGCGTTAAAGATTCATCATTTTCTAATTAATATTATTGTAACATAGTCAGTCGAAATTGAAGTTTAATTACTCTTAAAGTAATTTTAGTTTTCAAATCGTAGCTTGAGATTTCATATCGCATTAAATGTGTTATTTAGGCTAATTAATAATATATGCTTGTTAAGCAAATAGAACATTCGTAACTGTTTCGTTACGGTATAACTTATTTTTAACAGGTTCATTACTAATCGCGCGACGTTGAGCTTTAATGATATCTTACAATTAGATCCGTCACGCGACATCGCGTACCGACCAGTATTCGATTTGGTTAGATATTGGAGTAAAATCGATCATGTGCTTCTCGGTCCACCAATAATGACGGACCATTGTTCTAATGGAAATGTATTCATATTAAATTGTCTACGTTTAAGTTATGGTGAACAATGAAGAATTTTCATTCACTCATTCATTCATTACGACGGGTTCCGTGAAAGTGCGTATACAATCTTTCAATCTCTGGTACAATTGAAAGGATTCGATTAGCGTTTTAAATATAATTTAAACGGTACTTAAAATTGTTTCTATAATGATATTGTGAAACTAAGATGATTATAATTGAGCCGTTATAAGAAGTCCCATTTGAAGTTTTGATATAAATACTGATGAACTAACTTTGTAACAGTATCAAAATAGTTTATATCAAATTAAAACATCATAATTAGCTTATTTATTTAGAAATTTAACACATGACAATGTTATGTTCAACAACATTTTTGTTTCTTAACTATTAGTAACGTGACCTAGAAATTGATGTATAATCTGTTTAATTACGATTTATGTTTAATCTTTTCGATTGACAAGTTTTAATTATTATATGTAATTGAGTTATGCATATTTTCTACATTTTAAAATTTTAAAAGGCAAAGAAACGTAAAATATTTTTAAAGTAATAAATCATTTCAATTTAAATGATTCCTATACCGATTCCAATTTTTAACTGTATCACCATCGATTGTTCATTTAACTACTAAAATCATTTTGAAAGATGCCAAATGTAGCTTTATAGATCGTCCCAACTATAGATTGTATTTTAATGACCTTGTTTGCTATATGTAAATAATTTGTTATAAGATATATCATCTACCCAAATCTCTTATTTGTTACACCACCCTAATTTTGAGAAATAGTCCGAAAATTAGCATAGTGTAATAACCGCTTTAGAACAGCAGCACACTAGCGCCCTGAACACAGCGCACGTTTTAATTACGCTCGTATTTATCTTTCATTTGCGTTCAGGGCAAACATCGCAGACGTATTCATTTGTCCTGTTTTAACTAGTAAACTGTTTTGATTGTGTTTACTGAGCACTTGTTGGTGTAACGTGAATGTTTCGATTCAAACATGGACTTTACACAATGCGCGTAATTTGTTTGTCACTTCTACGGAACCCTACGTTAAGCCGGCGTCAGATACAGCTTCAAACATTTGACCACTTCTTTGATTGTTACGTGTGGCACGGGTCTTGGAAGCGTTCAAAGTTGGAATGTGTTCAAATGTTTGCGTAGCCTGCCACACTTGTCCAAAGTACAGTTCCGCGACTATTTTTACCTATTTCTCGATTGTTTTGGTAGATTTTGCACATGTAATAAATAATTACAAGCACTTAAATAGTAAAGGCACACCACGTCCACTAAATCTTCGTCCATATTGTTTGTCGTCTACCAGTATACTGTGGATAAAAATCTTTGCAAAACATGTCTGGCAGGTTGCGACAATAGGTGTTCAAATGTGTTTTCAAAGTCTTCAAATGTTTGAAGCTGTATCTGGCGGGGCTTTGTACGCAGATATTCAAGCACTCACCCAGTTAATTTTTTTTAAATATATTCAATCTTTGATTACAATTACTTGATTTTTAACATTTATGTTCTTACGACCTAGACGCCGATAAAAACAAATTCACACCTGCATACCTGTAAAAACACATTTTATTACCTTTCGGCATTTGGACTTCTTTTGTTTACTTTGCGTTTAAAATTTGTGATTAGAAAACAGCCTATTGTGTATTGTAATCTTTTATGGCCGTCATTATGCAGGTGTGTCGGATTTAAAGTACAAACTGATTCTAGGAAATTCGGTCCACGCGGCCGGGCAAATATATTGCATCGGTGCAGTATAAAGCAATGCCCCGATTGAGGGACGCGAAGTCGAGCGATAACCACGAGCGAAGCAAGACGTGTGTACTACAATCGGGAATCTAATAACTGACGGATTTTGCGCGATTTACATTTGTACCTGTGTTATACGTGTTTGTATAGTTCTAATAAACTCTATAGTAATTCTAACGGTATTTTAATTCGAGTCTCGCGACTCATAACAATATCATTGTTTTTCTTAAGATTTTGCGACTAGAGCACATAAAATGAAAACTACGATTTTTATATAATTTACCCACCCACCACTCTAAGGAAATATCAATGTTATTTTTTGGGCCATCCAAAAATTAAGTCACACGAATTTCATGATTTCTTGATCCCTGCTCTCCCCCCTTGTCACAGCTGGTCACATTCGTGAGACTCTTCCCTCCCTAGGGTGACATCACACATATTTTGCAATTTACATCAAAAAATTATTAAATTAAAACAGCAGTTCTGTAATTAATTTAATTTCAATTTAAATTAATTTTTAATAATTTTAACACTATACCCATAAAGATAAGAGTTGGAAATATTTTGAAGTTTTTCATTAATAGTTCAAATGTCGTGTTTTGAATCTTAAATATTTAATAAAGATTTTGATATGTGTTATTACGAAATTTAGGACCCATATGTATATGAAATGTATTAAACATAGGATGCTTTTAACTTAAACATATTCGAAAGCAAAGTATTATATCTCCAAATATTGTAGGTTTGTTTGAATTTAGAAAACTTGTCAATTTTTTTATCACATTTATTTGAATCCCACATGAGAGAGAAGCCTTTACTTTAATAGAATAAAATATATTCATCGCAATAAATCATTTTAGTTTTACCAGAGTAAGATGTGTTTTCACTCGTCTGTAAAAATATGTTTTTAATGTAAAAGTAAAATATTATTTTATCATACGACGTTAAAAGATAAATGTTTACTTTCATAAAATTATTCTGCCCTCATGGGAACGTTTAAATTTAAAATGATGTTTTGTATTCTTTTGAATATCATCATAAATCTGATACTAGTAGTGGAATTTCTATTGTAACAGTATTATACGAAAAGTAAAAAAGTATGAACTGGGTATATTGTCTAAAGCGACATACAATAAGAGTCGATGAGATTGAAGAATTTGCGTATATTACAATCTGTCAAAAGATATCGGGAATGGATGATTTGTTTATGGTTGCAAATTCAATTTTTTGTTGTTGTTGTTACATTGAGACAATTGTTTTTCATTTTGGCACGGAGTTTGAGTTACATCGATCATTTGGAGTAAATACAGCGCTGTTTCTAGCTAGATCTTATCAAGCGTGTATTGCGAATTTCATAATGGACACGTTACACGTTTATTATTTGTTCCACTACGTTGTATTGTTGTATGAATGGCAAAAGTGAAAATATTGCCCATATTCCATTTAAATTTTTTTAGTGCCATTGAACGACGACATTTAATAATAACTAATCATTCAAGTTTATGTTTTAAATAGATCACTGGTTGCTTCTTCAAATGTAACTGTATAACTTCCATCTTTCAACCAAACAAAAAATCTTTATTTTCTTTATTGCATGAGTTCAGCAGGCAGGCAGACGACTCTCCTGATACAAAGCGGTTACCGTCGCCTATGGACATTTGTAACACCAAAGGTACTATACCAATGTGCTGCCGCTCTCTAAAGGGAGACTGGAACCTGGCCACACAACGTGGTTATGGCTGCATAGTCTAGGCCAAAGGTGGCAGTCGGGTGGTAATTTTCCAGTCGGGCAAATACCCTACCACCTAGCTGTGAGTTGATTAGTCGCCTCTTACGACAGGCTGCCCAGCCACAGGAAATTAATTGTATTCTTCCTCCGTTCCTACCCGGATAGAAAACTCTTTATAGTAAAAAAAAAATAAACAAACATGTCTATTTGAGTGAGTTTTACATTTCTTGTGATTATAAGTAGAAAACTTGTAATGTGCTGTGCCTTATGACACCCCGTGCTAGCAAAAATACTGTTTAATTTAGATTGTTTATCAACTCAAGCGTTCGTATGCGCAAGTATTGAATTCAAATATGAAATGTATGTGACTACAGTTTCAAGAGTATAGAATAGAAAAAAAGTAGACAAACTTCATGTAGAATCCGCGCCACAAAAGAAATCACACAGACGCGGCGCTACAAACGCCGTACTTAATCCTGCCAGAGAAATTATTTACTAATCCGTATATAGGTAATGACTGAATAACAAATACAAAATATTCTATAATTAAAGCTGTAAATTTATATCCTGGCTACTTTACGAACAAACTTTTATCTAAGAGCGTAGAGAGCTGCCACTTTTAGTTTCTTTACTTTCCGTAGCACTTCTTTCATGGTGCGGACTCTAACATAACATCAGACTCCTATTCTTTCTGACGGTAATCGGAAAAATCGAAATGTCACGCACCATGTGTTACTTCGTGTATTAGCAAATAGGTACTGTTTAATTTAGACGGATTATCATGCCAAGCTTTGATTCGTGAATGCAATAGATTTAAATATGGAATGTGTGTGTTTGGCTGCGGATTCAAGACAAAGAAAAAAGAAATAAACAAAAGTCTATTATTGTGATATTTATTTGTAAAATAACTTTTGATTTATTAAAAGTTTATTTCTAAATATGCTTATCTACATTAATATACAATAAAAACGTGTTCGGCTGTGGCACAGAAACCTCATGGGTTTATTTGTGTTGCAGAGAGTTGTGTAAAATACATAAGTTACACATAGTGACACTTTGAAAATGAATTTTCTCAATATTATTGTTATATCAAAACTAATAGGAGTATTATATTCCTTGTATCCTGTGATAATCGAAAAAATCAAAAAATTACGCACTATAGTGACACCGCATGCATTAGCAAATCTCTTAAAAGACAGATTATTTATCCATAGTGTTGTCACACAGTGGATTTGAAGATGGAATGTTTGAACGCGTAATATTTGAAAACAAATCAGCGTTTGTACAGCAAGTTTCCCACACAAGCTTATCTTTAGTTTTACGAGTATAAAAACCTTATGGTCTGCCATTAGCAGACAAAGACGGTGCAGACTGGCTCTAATGAGCGCTGTTACAAACCCTCATCACAAAAGCGCAAATGACATATCTACGTTAGCACCAACCATTTAAGGTGGGATTGTCTTATGTTTGTCTGCAGTTTTCTCGGATTTCGTTTGTGTATGATTTTAGTATAGCTTTTAAGTCAAAAGTAGGAAGTAAAAATCTTTATATCTAAAAATATTGTTACGAGCTTAGCGGGACTCGAATTAAAATGCCGTTAGAATTACTATAGAGTTTATTAGAACTGTACAAACACGTATAACACAGGTACAAATATAACCGAACACAACAAGTGCAAACGTAATGCAGAAGGTCGTAATTCAATAAAACGCGCAAAGTCCGTCACTATTAGATTCCCGATTGTAGTACACACGTCTCGCTTCGATCGTGGTTCTCGCTCGACTGCCTTCCTCCCTCCACCAGGCCATCGTTTTATCCTGCACAAGTGCAATGTGCCCGCCCGGCCATGTGGACCGAATTTCCTAGAATCGGCTTGTACTTTAAAATCCGTAACACCTGGCTAATGATTACAATACAACAATAGGCTGTTCTCTAGAAATGTATGCCAATAAATAAGCAAACAAAAGAAGACGATCATAAAATAATTACAATTAGTTCAAATGCCGTCGAGTAATAAATGTGCTTCTACAAATCTGTACGTGGAATTTGTCTTTGTCGGTGATTAGGCTGTAACAATATATAGTCTATAATCTAAGACTAGTATTAGAGAGCTGTGAATAGGAAGCGTGCTCGGAAGGCTAGCTGCATTGGCATGCAAGATGGTATTGTTGTGCAAGCATCAAAGAGTTTCTGGCATATTTCGTTAGCCGGTGGACTCTTTTTTTGAGGTGAGATTCAGTTACGGACACTCCACTGCCGCCGGCTAATTGCCGAAATACTACCTACTAAAACACTTCGATGTTTTCCTTCTAACCAGACGTCAGGGTCACGGGGCCAAGTCAATGCTAACACGCGACCCTGGCTGGCGTGGGCCCACCCCTTTTTGTGGGCGAGCCTCTCCTTGGGTAATTGGTCCTAGCCTATGGAACTTTTTTTTTCTGTCAACGCTGGGGGAATGCATTTGCGCATATCCTCAGGCCTCGGGGATATTACCAAGGCGTATGTGGGACTCCCGGCTACTGGGTTGCACATAAGCTTCAACGTTAGAGCTTGCAAGCCCCGACCGCCAGATTACCCACTAAACCTTCCAGCGTCTTTCCGCATTATGATGAGGCGCCACGGGACCGTAACCATAGGTATGACTGCCGTGACACCTCGATGCAAGCCGACAAGGACGGGTGTCTCTGAGACTAGAATACCCCACGGCACTGGGTGTGGCTCGTCGGGAGGGTCCCCCGACCCCCTAATCCTACTATGTTATCGGAAGGAGATGAGCAAAGCGCCGCCTGTGAACCCCTGTTCGCCGTCAGCGACAGAGGTCCGCCTGCTCATCCACCTCCGTTATTAGCCCATGGAACCTAAGGGTCTAATAATATTTCAAGAGAAAATATAATAGCAGATACTTACCCTATTTTTAAAATATTCTTTAAAATGTATCGGCTTATTTTGTTAAAGTTTAATATTTACCATGCTTGAATTGTGACGTAACAAGTAACACCATACAATTTACGAGTACCAATGAGGCAGAATACGTCCCCTAAAGACGTAGATAGGCGACTCGGGTCCCTAATGACTGATGGGGCGACTTCTCATTAGCGCTGCGTTTTGTGCGACGTAGGCTTTGTTATGGTGATGAGACCGAAAGTACTGGCTGCTACGGGTTTGTTGTATGGTTGTTACTGTTTTCGTCTCATTTGGCAGATTTGTGTAAGGAAACTTTACGGGTTTTTCGAGAAATTTCTAAAGCTGCTTTAAGTAAAAAAATTAAATGGACGTAATTATGCAAAGGAAAACGAATCCACCACTTTGAAAAAATTAAGTACGCAAAGCGGTTACATTTGTATTTTAAGTGCTAAGAAGATTCCAGCTATTTGTTAATATACCAATAAATAAAATTGAATTGTTTGTATGTAATATAAAAATAAAGGTTAAAATGTGAGTAAAAGCTGGTTTTTTATCATACTTATGATCGTTTTTGAAATTTTTGTCAGTTTAGTTCAGATCAAACGCTTACATTACCTACATTTTTTCTCGACTTTCAACACTATTGTATATATAAGTCGTGCGCAGAAGGTTTACCGATGGTCGCCCCTCCCGCTTCCTACGACTGGGACCGGGGCTTGTCTAAGTAGTACTAAGAAATAGTCGAGCGCAGATCGCGGTTGTGGGAGGCAGGGGGGCATTGTGTCATCGGCAAATCTTCTGCGCACGATTTATATATAAGAATATCAAAGTAAAAAATATATTTTTAATTTCGGGTATATAATGTATATATAAAAATAGCATTTAAGAAAAGACTAAAATATCATAGACAGATATGGTCATGACAAAATTTCTAATTCAATTTTCTTTTCGTTATTCAGCTATAGAATCCTATAAAGTATTAAACACGTCTTCAGAATGGAAATGTGAGCTATGTGGAATATATTTCCAAGTGAACTTTAAGGAGCTTTGTATAAATTCGGCAAGGAAAACTAATTAGCTTTTCAAATAAAAGAAGTATGATTGTGCAAAAATTAAACTTAAAAATGGCGGTTGTAAAGCAACAATAACAGGATAGATAACATTTTTGTGAAAGTACTCCCAAAAAAAAGGGGTTGACCTCAATTTAAAGGGACCTTCCCCAGATAACAGTCTTGATAACATTAATCAAAGTGTGTCGTCACAGTCCAAGTGTTAATAGTAAGTTAAGTTGAGACGTAGCTTATACACTAAGATTCGTTGAGGTGCTACTTCTTTAGCCAATCTTCCCAAGTTTGTGCCACATATCCCGGTCTTCCGTCTTCCTCATCCAGCTCCTGCCGGCAACCTTGCGCAGGTCGTCGGGCCAACAAGCTGGAGGGCATCCTACGCTACAATTATCGAGATGCGGTCTTTATTTACTCCAGGACACGTTTTCTGCACCAATCGTGAGTTCTGCGACAGACGTGACTAGCCCGCTACCTTTTCAAATTGCTAATTTTGCAAGCTATATCGATAACCTAGGTACTCTTAGGCATATCCTCATTACTGGTTCAGAAATTTGCGGGCCAGTCCCACCGTAGTGTCCATCTCTCGGCACTGTGAGTTATAATGACTAGAACGCACGGCTTAGGTTACGTTTAGGCACGTTGGTTAGATATTAATAGCTTTTTGAGATTTATACTTGAAACAGTTGACAGAAATCGAGCGCCGATGATTTGGCACGATATGGTTCCTCAACCACATTCTGTTCTTGAATTCATCAATACTCATATCTGTCTGCCTGTATATTTGACCTGGTCTCGTAGCTTGCCTTCCTCAAATGCTCTGGAAAAGCATCTTATATACACGTCGCCGTAGATGGTCGTGTTTACGACAAGGCCTAGTGGCGTGATTCATCAGATATGTACTTAATGCAGGAGGGATGCAGGAGGGATGGAGAATTATCATCTTTGTTGCTAAGGAGATAATTTGGGATGATTGGGTTGTTATATCATGACGCCATACATTTTACATTTATCTTTTGATGGCTGTCTACTTCTGTTATTTTTCTCAATTTGTGAGTTACGGGTGCAACGTTTAGAGATCCTTAATTTATTTGTTTGTTATCATATTCATTCTGAAATTACTGCTCCACCTCAACATCCTCATCTTGGCTCTATGAAGTGGTTTTGATTCAACCACTTTCGTAGTTTAGCATTTAATGTCGTATAACGTGATTGGTTACGTAATTTTTTTTCCAAAATATTGTTGTAGCTTATAATTCAGGTTTTCACAGGTTATACCGTTTAAATGTCGTCAATTTAGCTATACTACGATCATATTGTTAGCCCAATCTTGTCTTAATATATCACTGCCGATTATTATTAATAGTAATCATATTGTATCATATTGTAGATAGTAGTAATCATATTGGTTAAGACATTGCGAAAATTACTTTACCTCAATAGTCTCTCTCCTCGTTCTTTTCACCTTTTCTCAAGAATTTGGAGTCGGCACAATGTCTTTTCTTTCCATAGTTTTCTATTCTGGTATAAGTCTTCTGTCACTATAAATCTTCTTTTCATTCTTTATATAATTTAAGTATCTCTTTTTTTCTCTACCTTTAGACTTATTTTTTTATATCACATGATTTTTATCCGTGACATGGCATGCCTATTATACCAATCTTTAATTCAATTAATCTTTCTCTCAATTTTTCAGTCAAAGGGTAATTTTCAAAGACCAAAACATTCAATGCATAGACAAAAAATCTTTTTACGATATATTAGTATATAGTTGATGTACTTAATTTACACACTGTGTCTTCTCTGCACAATTTTAGAGGGCAGTTGCCAATTTTCTGGTCAGTGCCCTTCTAATTTCAGTTTCCTGTAAGCAATTTTTCAGCTCAACTGCGATATAATAAACATTATCGGATATCTTCGCCCACGGTCCTCTGCAGGGGAGTCTGCAGCTTAGAAAATAAATAAAGGAATAATCTCTCAGTAAAAATATTGGCATGACAAATGGCGCGAAGTGAATTTCTTTTGCTTCGGTATTTACTAAATTTTCTGTTGAGAATTTTGCACATTTTATTTTACGATATATGTTCAAGTTATCGGAAGGAGGTTTTATATGTTTCAGATGTCTTTTGTGGTTCTAGAACATAATAAAAACCATAAATCGGTTATAGGTCTGTATTTACTCTAGATATGTTAGCTTAAAGAGATTATAGTAGATTTTTTATTTGTTAGTCTATGGTGTCACTAAATGCCTAGTATGTATGTAAATCTACTAAATGTACCTAGTTTAAGAATAAGTGTAAGTTTGCTATGAAATGAATGAAATCGTTACTTACACAAATACTGGTAAATGCACATTATATGTATGAAAGTAGTTTTTAGTTTTCCATGGCTATTTTGGCAATAACACAGCCTTTATGAGTTCGTCATGTCTGTCCGTCCATTTTTACGTTTGTTTTATAAATTTAGTAGGAATATATAATGTATATGTTGACACATAACGCTTGGAATTATACGAAAGTAAAGACTAGGGGTGGTCGCCATGTCACTGAGTGTAGAAAAAATATTTTAGTATACAATCTACATCGTAGTCGTGTGTCGCTAACAGTGGTAAGACCCTCAATGGGGTACCTGGCAGTCAATCATCAGAGATAATTTTTCTTATTTTTCAAAATGCCGAAACCTAAACTTTCTCGAGCATAGCAAGCAAGCTATGATTTCGTATCTTTAATGAGTCTTATATCATGTCAATGTGGGTAAAACAGTGTTTTAAATTATTTCTTATTTTCAAATATATCATTTTAAAAGTATGATAACAAGGTATTTTAACGAAAGATTATTTTACAGAAAAATCGTTTTGGAAGCTATTGTAAAATGTGTCACTTATTTTGACTCATCCAAATGGATATATTTAATATATACATATAAGAAATAGTTTTAAGTACTGTTTAGACAATAATAAATATGATATTAAATTCTTTAAAGGTATTACGGACTTGCACATACAAATGTAACGTTTTTGAACAGTAAAGTATATTTATTCTATTTCTGTTTCTTGTTGTCTTTGGGATATATTTTAATATTTTGATAAACTTTCTAGTACATTAAATCATTGGAATAATATAGTTAAGATTGTGTATAAAATAAAATGAGTTAATTTATTTTCCAACTAGTGAACAGCTTTTGATCTTACAATTTCATTTCCAAGAAACTCCTACCGGGACCGTTACCAATTACGCAGCACCAATAAGTCGAGAAACCGTCTCTTTGAAAGTGGGAACTAATTTCGAATATCAAAGAGTTGACATCTCACGGGGTTCTTATAGGTATTGTGTTAGCTGGTTAACTCGCTGCCGCTCTCAGAGATCCCTAATAGACATTTAACTTAAAACTTTCAGTAATTACTGTTGATAGATATATATTGGATCACGTTTGAAGTGAAAACTTGTTTAGGCACGCTGAGCACTTTATTTTAAGGGTATTGAATCAGTCTTAACTGAGCCGTTACGCGTCACGTTCGGTTATGTAACACTTGTTCGGGTAAAGTCGGCTCGAGTCGACTAACGGCGCGGGAGAGATATAGTCAATGCGTTACTATTATAATCTCTCGACGAGCGTTACTTGTCTTGATGTTTTCACTTCTGTCGTATGGTCTTAAGCATACGTTAAGATTTTTTTATTCTGGAAAATTGGTTGGTGTAATATACGGATCCAAAGTTTACACAAGCAAAGTCATCTGAAAGCCCTTGGTGAAAGAATATAATTACTATTTTACTTGGTTTAAGAAAAACATCAAACGCAGAGTCGCTTTTGACTGAAACTGTCTTTTCCTACTATAAAGCATATATTTCATTTTAAATACCGTTTGTTGATATTTGATTTTAAGAGAATTTCGCCGCTAACAGTCTGCTTAATTGTCAGCGTGCCTAATCTTTAGCCTCGCTGACACTAAACTAATCCTACTTATTTCTTTTTCAGCGCCCCAAATACATCGGCGGCAGCGCAAAACCGCATTAAACTGTGAAAAACATCAGACGGACCAGGATGGCGGCGGGCTTAGTGCGCCAAATCGCACGTCATGGCGCCCACCGCCATCTATCAACAGTGTCAGATAACTTCCGCAATTTGAATCACACGGGCCGTTCGAAATAGTCATTTGTATATAATCTGTGACACTGCCGTGTCGTGATGTGATATTGTTGTGTTTTAAGTGTTTGTTGTGTAGTGTTTAAGTGTTAAATATGTCTGAGGAGAGGTCGCGGCGGTTGTCGCAGATATTCGACCCGTTGGCGCGGTTCACTGACCACAGCGGGGCTGGGCACTCGGCCAGCACGCCGAACAGCCCGCGCTTGTTGCCCAGGAGGTCGAGGGATCCGCCGCCGCCGCCACCTAGGTAAGAATACAGATACTACTTTTTAAATTTGGAATGTAGATACACACACTTAATGCAACATACCACTGTTCTCATAATGCTTCTTGTCCATCCACCGGTTGCTTGGAAGAAATCGCTAATAGGGATAAGACCGCCTATTGTATTCTAAATTTTTATTTCTGTTAACTGTATCTTTTAATACAATAAAGCATATTCATTCATTTACACATTCGGGAAACCCTTTACTTACGCGAATGAACGTTGAAAAAAATACTTCAAGTTTTTTCAATACTAAGGCATGTAGGTATTCTATAATAATATTCATAGAAAAACATGTCGTTACTTGATATGGAATCCATCCAATTAAGATAAATATATATTTTCAAGTCCATAAAAACTCACTACGCGACATTTAAATTTCATAAATTGTTTTCTTCTTGATTTTTATATCTAGCTAGTGCCGTGAATTAATAAGTTTTAAATTTTCTAGCAAATAGGTACCAGGCGGAGTCAGGACAGACACTTTAAAACAAGCGTCAGCAAAACTGTAGCTTTTTGATTGACGCTGAATAAAGGAAGTATCGTGGTAAAAATCAAAGTGGTCGTTTGAAAAGACACAGTTGAGATTTACCACAAAAGTAAAATTCTTGTTTAAAACTGATTAAAACTAGATAGCAAAACATAAAGTTTTAAGTTGACGTTAAATACTACATAATGTTATAATATCAAACGGACTGGGCGTAAATACGTTTCTAGAATTACAAACATAAAAAACTTCTTTATAAATTAAAATGAAAATAAAATATTTATTTTAAATAAACACATGTACAATTTGTAATCTACTATTAAGATTATCTTTTAAGCAAAATTTACTTGTATCAAAAGATCCCGCTTGTCTACAACAAAACATTACATTGTATTGTATTGTATTTAAAAAAGGTTTTTTTTTCATTACGTACAAGACAAGATAGTATGACAAAAATAAATCTGTTGATACATTCTTTAAAAAAAGATTGTGATTCTTTTTCACTTCGTAATCCGAAGAACTGATGTAGATAATCGTATCTATCTATACTTACAATTCTAATTATACCTAATGCGTAACAATAAGCTTTCCAGTCTGTGGGTTGGTGTTAGTCATTGTTTCTACAAAAGTGTTATCGTTCTCTTTTGTTACATATGGACGTTAGTGAATTATATCGATATATCGAGACTTTTTAGTGATGGTAATTTATAATTTACTAGTGGTCGCCCAGTGGTCGAAATTCGACCATAATTAATTTAAATTATAAGTTTGAACATTATTAAGGTTCTGCTGTCAAAGACTATACTTCTGTAATCACAGGTTTCGCCAAGGCTACACTGTTAATTTGATTTTAACAATGAACAAAAGAGCATGCGTGCCTGTGTCAAATACATGGTAGTGTGTAATGTTTTTTTATTGATTTAATGTATTTTTATGCATAATTAAAAAATATATTAGCATTCTGCACTCCTTCTCTATATAAACTATATAAGTGAGCCAAATTTCATACTTCTCCGTCTGCGCAATTTTCGTAAAAAGGGGTACAAAGTTTTGACTTCACGTAATATATAGATATCTAAAATAATATTATAACGAGGAAAGATTTTTATTTTTGTATGTTTGTAACGAATAAACTCAAAAACTACTGGACCGATTTCAAATTTTTTTTCACCATTCCTATGCTACATTATCCCAAATTAATATAGGCTATATGAATTACTAGCAAAATTAAGGGATCCCTATTAAAACTGGACTAATGTTATCCAAAGTGTAATACAATTAGTGTTTGAGTAGGGCCGGGGATGGTTTAGATTTACAATTAGATCCGGTAGGTAGCGCTGGAATCAGGTTCTAGATATAATTTTTTCAGGGCAGGACAACGTCTGCCGGAACCGCTACTCTTATATAAATTGACAAAGTTATTTTGTTTGTTGCTTTTCATGGTAATACGTACTTTCAATAACAGAAATGAATGCAGGACACTCTCCATCTAAGAAAATAAAATAGCGTTTGCTGAATAAGGATGCGAATTTCTCGCAAAGAAAACTAATTTTGTGTCATCTGTCTCTGAAAATACATTCACTAAGTTTATTGATATTATATTTTTAAGTTTAACAGTAACTAGAGTAGAATAATTACTTATCATGACTGATCTAAATATTTACAATGCTGGTGGGCTGATCAAATATAAGGTTTGCTTAATTATTAAGGCTCGCCCGTGGTCTAGAGTATGCCGCCATAACAACTTTGACCTGTGTTCCGGCATCAGTGGCCAGGTTCCAGTTGCCCCTTCGAGGCCGGCAGTATATTCGCAGCACCTCTGGTGTTGTTAATGTCCATAGGCAAAACCACTTTCTATCACAGTTGGGCCATTAGCCTGTCTGCTGTGATTCAACAATAAATTAATATAAAAGAAATATATGACCACAACTGTATGGGATACGTTTTATCCCAAAAAGGGGTATTTATCCTCTGGATACGGATTGGATATTAACATTTCCTTTTTCGATTATGGATGATCATTAAACTCTTAGGTCAAATCATTTCATGTATTGAATTCTGAAGACCAATAGTATATTTCGAAATAGCTTTTATTTCCTTCAAAAACAATTCTAAATGGCTAAAATAAAAAGCTCAGGTACAATTCTGAACAAATATTTTTTTTAGCTTATGATATATTTGTAGAAATTAAGGTTCGAATAACGAATAAAAGATATAAACTCAATTTCTTTATCGAAAACATCATTTCCCCAATACGATACTCTTATATCTCATACATTATTCTTCGAAAACATGAAAGTTATAGAGGCTTTTAGCATTGACTTGCGTAGGCGCCGCTCAATTACGCCGCAGCACAGTCTCAATCTTTCAAGTGGCACCGCAAATTGAATTGCATATGCAATTATTTGTATTAGTCCAATCTGGTTGTGGTTTGACATTTCGTAATACCTAGGACTTGCCTCCACGATAACATTAGTAGCCTTTATGCCATACGGAAATAGGTGCACCAGGTTTAACTTTTAGAAAAACTATAGGAACAAAGAACAACTCTAGTGTGGGAAATCTTGACATCATGATTTTGGCGAAAATCTTTATATACAACTTTTTATTTTATGTATGTAACATATCTTAAATCTATTATGTGCTGTTCATTAGATGCACTTTAAAATTTCAGGTAATTTTTTTATGAAACCTTGTATGATTACAAAAACTCTCAACCGAATTTTTGAGATATACTCGTTTAAATTTGATACAAATGGATTAATTTCATCTTGTATATAAGTTATTTCATATATAATTATAACTATGTTTTAACGATTTTAAGCGCGACATTATATGTCAGGAAAACTTAAGAAAATACATCGTTCATATAATTCGCACGGGAAGCGTCAACTTCTAAAGGTAGATAGTGTGCTCCGTTTGCAGCAAAATATGTTATCGTATTAATGTATAATCTATGCCCGATTGATTCTTATTTGTCTATTGATTTTTGTACAACGAGACGAGACTTGCATCTACGAGAACTATGCTCGTGGAGGTTGGTACTTATCAATAATCAGATCTTGTAAGTCTACAGGATTTAGATAGGTTAACTTACCTGACAATTACGTAGTTGCCGACATAATAATGAGGCAATTTAAGTGTTATTTGTTCAAGTTTTATAGTTCCTTAATGTCAGTGATTGCAAACCTGTTACTAAATTTAAATCAATCATAAATTGAAACTCGTGATTAATTATTTTTTTATCTTCATGAAATTTAGGAAATTGAAAAGAAGTTAATTTGGACTTTTAATTTATTATATGTTAATGTTTAAAGAATATATTTTAAATAATGAGTTTAAAGATTTTTTTTTTCAAATAAACGTTGCTTACATAATACATACATTTACATTCTAACAGAAATCCTATAATGTAAAAGCGAGCAGACATACAAACTTCTAAAGAAAGTAGATGAACAGTGAAATAAAAATAAGATAAAATTTCAAAACGTCTTGGTTATATAAAGATTTCGATGACTGTAAAACACTATATTTAAAAAAATACATAGTTATTAAAATATATTCTTTTTTATATAAATTTGTATAATAAATAGAATAATTCTTTCACTTCATTAGATAATTTGTTGCAAATATTGGCTCCATCGCATAAAGTATATCTTTTGCCATATTTTTCCGTTCTCACTATCGTACACTGATTTTGATAGCGTTTGTATATTTTTTTGTGAAAAAATGATTGTATAATGAATGATTGAATGAAAACTTAAATCTAAATAATTTGCACTTGCAAAACAAAAAATATAGCACTACAGATATAGGTACATAATTAAATAGATTATAATGAAATAAATTACATATATCTATATGCAAACAATAGTACATATAACATATAATTTAAATTATTGCAATACTTTCAATATTTTTTAACTAAAGTGCACGTATTATATTTGCTATGATGATATAATAAGACGTTGGACAAACTGCAAGAGTGTCGCTTACGCTGGTACGGCCACGTTTTACGGAGACCGGCTAATTATGTGGGGAATAAATGTGAGCCATGCCGCCTCCGCCAGGTCCCGGTCGAAGGGGAAAGCCCAAGAAATGTTGGCTTGACGTTGTGAAGGATGACATGCGTACCAATGGTCTCCAAACGGGGGATACTGAAGACCGCGCAAAGTGGAGTAGAAAAATTAGGAAAGTGGACCCTGGGCGTCGGAGCGGACGCTCCGAACGCAACCGGGATTTAACACTCGGATGATGATAATGATGATGATATAATAGGACGTCATTGCAGAGTGTTTTAATAGTCACGTTTTTTAATAAGCTATTGTCATTCTTTAATATTCTTCTTCCATGCTTCTACAGATTTCTATTATTGTCTTGGATTGACAAACACTTGGTCAGTTATTCAATTAATTTATCTATGTGTATTAAATTATTATCCCGTATCTTACTATAAAATATATAATATTGTTACGAGCTACAGGACTCGAATTAAAAATGCCGTTGGAACTACTATAGAATTTATTCGAACTGTACAAACACGTATAAAACAAATACAAATAAAACTGGATGCAACCAGTTCATTCATTCAATTCGACAGAAATTTGCACACCTGGTTATCTATTCCTGCGAACGGCCAATAAAGTCGAAAACAATAACAATAGGCTTTTGTCTAATTGCAAATTTAAATACGAAGTAATAAAAAGAACTCCGAATGCGGGAGGGGCAATAAACGAGATGCGCAACATTTCTTTGTCGGTATGTGACAATAGGTATGCAGGTGGCCTAACTTGTAACAATATCTTACTTTAGTGAATTGAGAGGATAGCCAAGAGAGTGATTTGCGACCAGCCTAGAGCGTCGACGCCGGGTTACCAGTCCATTGGTATTCTATACAATTAATTTCGGAGAGTGAACTGTTTGACCTTATTCGGACAACAAGGCGCTCTGGTCTGCGCCATCTTTTCACAGCGGAAACACCACCATTGCGAATGAAACGTATGCCAGAGCTGTGGAATGCACTACCAGTGTCCGTATTTCCCGAAACGTGCGTTCTGGGTGTGTTCAATTCTCGTATGAATAGATATTTTCTAGGTAAGCGTGCATCATCTTCGACCGCATCATCGTTTGACATGATCATGGTCAAACGCGTACCTGTATATCATTAAAAAATTCCCTCTATAAATGAGAAAACTACTTCCATCTTCTACACCTTGGAAAATAATTGATTATCATAAAATTTTATGGTAATAAACCTCGCCAGACTTCACAGTGACGTCAACGCCGAAATTAATAAACTGCACTTGTAATTAAATCGCTCGTGATCACGTAATCCATAATCCAACTCATTGGGCACGGGCTAATTAATAATTCAAAATTTATAATAGCTCATTTGTTTCCCGTATAATCCTACGGAGGGGGTTGCATCGTAAACCCCATTCGCGTATTAATAGTCTGCCGAAATATTGCGAGTTTAAATTAATGAACTTGCAGTTTATTTGTTGGCATAATTCCGATGCGGTTTGCTGGCCGAATGCGCCGGTTGAGGAATTTTATTGTTTGTAACTATGTGCACGTGACTGTTGTTTACAATTTACCGAAATACAAATGGAAGTTAATTTTTTCTTTAAACAGTAACGTACATAGTTTTTATATGTCTACATCGGAAAAACCCGAAAGTGTTTGATTTAGATCCAAAGAACAGTCTACGCTTTAGGTACAAGTAATAAAATATGTGAGATATTTGGTAGTTAGAGTATGATTACAACTGAAGTCTTTTTCAAATAGGACGATACGGGAAAACATTCGTAAATAGAGAAATAAAGATCATGAGTATAAGTATAAGATTATTATTAAATAGTTAATAGGATTAAATATGTTATTATATAAGTAATATTAATATTTATTTCGTAGGTAATTTTCACGTTAACGCTACAAATTACGTCTTATAGATGTGTCAGCCGTACCGTACTATTTTAAATAGACGTTACAGTAGCACAATTCCAAGTTACATGTGAGAAGAGGACATCATGTAGTTAATACGTGACGTTTCACTCTATTCTTGCCATAATCATATTGTTGCGACCTAGTGCCGACAAAGACAAATTCACACCTGCCGCCCTGTAGAAACACATTTTATTACCTTTGCGGCATTTGGACTTCTTTTGTTTACTTTGTGTTTAAAATTGGTGATTAGAAAACAGCCCATTGTGGATTGTAATCCTTTATGGCAGTCATTAGCCAGGTGTGCGTGGTTACGATTTCTAAGAAATGGTGTCGACGCTTGCCGGGCAGACATATTTGCATTTGTGCAATATAAAGCAATGGCCCGATTGAGGAAGGGTCAGTCGAGCTATAACCACGAGCGAAGCAAGACTTGTGTACATTCGATAATCCATTTAGTGACGGACTTTGCGCGTAATGTATTTTAATTACGATCTCCTGCATTACGTTTGGACTTATTGTGTTCATTTATATTTGTACCAGTGTTATACGTGTCTGTATAGTTCTAATAAACTCTATAATAATTCCAACGGCATTTTAATTCGAGTCCTGCAACTCGTAACAATATATTCGGGATGAGGACGTAGCGTCATTGATGTTTTTAAAATTTTTGAATTAAGTGCAGATTGTGCGTGTCTGTCAATAATTATTATAATAAAACTACGTTTTACAGGTTTCAAGCACGGTATTTTATTTGATTTTTCAAAATAAAATACCTCGCTCAAAACCGTTTTTATGTGTTTTAGTCGCGAAAACTGAACAAAATACTAAGTAATTATAATTATAAATAAAAATCCTCACAGCAACAATTTTGCCAGCAGGCCAATCGCTCACACCTCCCGGCTGGACCCGCTAGAGTATGAGCTGGTGGCAGCAGATCTCGCTGCCGTAAACTGGCAGGAGCGATGTCTCGAATTGCAACTGGAGTTACACCGAAGCAGGCATCAAGCCACGAGGGTTCGGGACATGTTAAGAGATAAGGTAATATATAATTTAAATTGTTGAATTTTCTTGCAAGATTTATATCTGTTCATGCTTAGCTGTGGCTCAAAAAAGGAAGCAATATAAGTATTCTAGCGAATATAAATTATGACTTGCATTTTTCTGACTTGTGCATCTAACGCCGTATAAAAAAATAAATGCGGACGAAGTTGCAATTAGCACATAATGTATAAAAACATTTTTCTATTAACATACAAAGGTACAAAAAAAAATCTAAATTAATTCGTGGACTATTTTTTCAGTTTCTCTGCCAAAAACATACGTAAGCTTTTACATAAATATATTCTTTATTCTAATTTATTCTATAGGTTGGCAAAGTTTTACCGCAACCGGATGAACGAAATACGAACAAACAAACATTATTTTGTATATTATTATATTTTGTTTTAGATATAGAGATTTGAAAAGGACTCGTAGTGCTCGTTGATTCCTGACGCTAAAATCTAGTAACCTTTTAGTAGCATTATTTTATTTTTTCGTTTACTTGTATTAGGATTATCGTACATATCGTAATTGTAAAAATTTCTTTGATGTTCAAAGTATTTACCTTTTTTATGTAATACCATCATTCCTATAAACCATGTCTTAAAGATATTACACGGCAAATGTGCGGTATTGAAGTAACACGTTCCATGTACTGCATACGTGACGAATCGTCAAAAAACATAACACGTAATTATATTATTTGATCTAGTTATGTCAATGATACAGGTATATTTAAAGTATGTGTCTATTTTATTACATTTCCGGAACTCTTAGACAATTCAAGGTGTATTATTATTATTGCCAGTAACCTGATGGAAGGTGGTGATGGTTGCTTATTGACGTTTGTAACACCAGAACTTAATTTCGCATCGGATTTATTGTCGATGGGCGTTACTAATGAAACCCCATCGAATTGCGCGCGTCATGTAATTACCTTCCGCACATTTGATGCGTGCTAGACTTAAAGAGGTTGTTTAAATTAGCCAAAACATAATGACAAATGACAAATAACGATGCGCGGGGCGATACATTTCATTCTTTTATTGTTCTGTCTAATATCAGCATTAGACTATAACGGTGCGGCTTCATCTGGGATTAAGTTAAAGGCTTATGCCGTTTCACGAAGATGTGGCGATGGATATAATGCACAATTTGAGATGCGACATTGTTAATGACGTTAAATATTAACAGATAACGTATGTATTTACACTAATGTGGCTATGCGCTAACGACATTATTTTTTAACGCTTTAAATAAGAAGAATTTGGCAACAGCCTAAATCTTTAACACTAACTCGGATGAAGCCCCAGCATGTAAGTGGTCAATTAATTCATCTATTTTAGGTATATCGTGCTCTTGCGTATAACTTGGGAGGAGCTATCTCTCAAAGCCAGAAGTTTCCTTGTACCGTCATCTGCTTTTTACGACCATGGGTTTAATTTCGCACGACATTATTCACAGCATTGCCGGTTAAGTTTTTTGCTCTGAATGTTAGGAAAGAGTTTATGATAGATGGCTGATCCATTTTTCATAGCATGCGAGCGTTTTTAGTATAGGAGTATCCAAATTTTTTCGCTGGATTGTCTGTTGGGGAATTTTTTTATTTGATTTGTATTTCTAACAGACGTTTATGATGGGAATTTCCCTGTGTTGTTTTTATTGAATATTTGTGTGTTATTAAAAATTCTTTAGGGTTTTCAACAACAAGCTTACCATATTTCTATTTCCATACAAAACATTGGCCAGTTAATTTCTTAATGTTTTGAGATGTTTGGAAAAGTTTTTTTTTAATTTAGTAAATCATACGCTATATATTAAATAGTAAAAAGAAAAGCAAAGAATTTTCTATCACGATTTTATGTTTGGAAAATATTATTTTGCAAAAACTACTTTTTAATGGACTAAGCGCTAAGCGCGCGTGTATTGCATTGATGTTATCATCACATTCGCCAACTAATATTAGGCATATTAGTTAGTGAATATACCAACATTTCATGTAATACTTTACAACGATCAATCCGTTGCCAAGTATTTTAAAGATTAAATTTAAACCAAGAAAAATAATTAAATATATGCTATAACCGTTAAGAAAATAACTTTTATAGCAACAGTTGTAATACGAAAAGAAAGTCTAAGGTAAAATACAGTCAGTTTAAAGAAAAAATAAGCGCATCTGAAACGTCTTTTTTTAATTAAAATTTCAAGCATTTTTTTCTCAATTTAGTGCAGTAAATCTGTTATCAAACACGAAGATTTGAAATACAGTTACCTAAAAACAATTTCAGACACGTTTTTCATTTACTTCAATCATCGTAACCCTACCTTTCCGCCCCCTTGAATACAACCCGGCAGCTTTTGAATACAAGACCACCGTAACCAAACATAATTTTCTTTTATTGTATTTAAGGATTTATAGAGCGTGGTATCAGTAAACTGAAGCCAATACCTTGAACCATTTGTTGCGGGTCCCATACCTCGGTTAATGCTTGGCAAACAGCGCGTGTATAATACGTCAGTACGGTGGTACCCATTCTACTATATCATCCATATATATGTAGGTAGGTATAGATACAGTATATGTATTAAAAAAATAGAGTGTGTTGTTTGTTCGAAATTTGAATGTGTTTAGTTTTATTGAAATCTTAATTTAAATCCAATTTTAATCGTAGAATCACAGATCGTGTATAATGATGTCAGAGGGGTTAGTCTTGAAAGCCATTCTTCGTTCGTTGTCGTCGAATCTGTACGAAACATTCGTCGAAAGCGACTAACGGTAGCTGGTTGAGAGTGAGCCCTTAGTATCGTGAAGTAAAAACACCTTATTAGACTTCTTTTTTAGAATCGGTTTGCATTTATATTCAAGTCTTAGCATCATCTTCAAGCCGATAGTTACCAGATGAAAGCTGTACTTACAATAATCCCACCCATACAACACCCCAGCCTCATTCAAATTGTAGGTAAGTTAATTTGACTAACGTTAAATAATGGAGTTCTTGTTAATACTCAAAAAGTGATATTTAACTAAATCGTTTATATTTATATGTTTCTATGAAATTAAATAAATATTATAATAATCTAGAAATTATTCTATATTAATAATAGTAAGGTTATTTAGATTTTTTTATAATAAGAGAAAACTGTGGCACTTTCGTGTATGAAGTCGGGAACGTATACTAGTCAAAATAAAAAGCACATAAAAACCAACAGGGTGGAAGGGCGATAGATAGGGCCGGAAACAAAAGGCTTTGTCTAACGCAAGATGGATATGTGAGGAAGGATGTCATTTATGAAATCTATAAGCTAGGATGAGGGGGATCAATGGCCCCGATCCTGGGCTTAAATCGGCTAAAAAGATGTATTTATTTTTTTATAAAATTTAGAGGACATTTTCTTATATTCTTTGGTTTGAAGTTTTAGAAAAAGCATGCATGGATTTTCATTTTGAACCGATTGTTCAAGTTCTACCTAATAATCTGCACCACCTACATCGCCAGATTAGGTTATACATTCCTTAAGTTGGTTGCCTGGAAGAGATTGCTTTAAGCGATAAGGCCGCCTATTGTTTCTACTATGACAATATTATAATCGTATATTTTTGTAATTGTATAATTCGTGAGCAATAATGGTCCAAGATCCCAGACACCCCAGACTTACGTGATTTTAGGAAAGATGAAATTTTTAGGACCGGTAGTTTAACATAAAATTAGAAAGGAATGGATACTCGATAAGTTGAAAGCGGGGCCGTTTTTCAGGTAGCAGGTATCAAAGGTGGAAAAAAACTACGCTAACTTACGTCAAAGTAGCAAGGCTAGTTTTTACATATATCTTATATGATATTGTTATAAACAAAGATATACAGTTGCCAGACTCTTCCTGTAGGCCATAACTTTTGACAGACTCTTTAAAAAAAATGTGGGAACTTACGTCATTTTAGGAAGGCTGAATTTTATATATATTATTAAGTATAACATTTTAAAATATTTTCCAATGAGCCAGACAAGTCTGACGGGCCAAACATCCTCCCAGACTCGTTAAGAATTCCACTGTGCGAGGAAGTGTCCTTTAGTGTTATCCATCAATGTTTAATATAATTTACAATGTTCTATCTCACATAACGTATTAAACACTAACACCTGCGTGACACAGTCACTAACACTGACAATATCCCAGGTGTAACAAGGACCGTGGGAATTTGATCAAATCTCAGTTTTCATCATTTCTCTGCGACATATTTTATTTAACTCAGCGTTAGAGGCAAACACGATGATGAATTTCATCCAATTCGTATTCGTAATTTCCCCAAGATTGTGTTGTACCTGACAATAAGGCATTTCGAATAATACAAAAGGAACTTACTGAGTTTAGGCTTAACTTTTAATTAACTAAAGGGGATTTGAGTAAACGGGCCAATTTGTGAAGTTTTAACGATTGTCAACAGCGGGGCCCCGCCGCCGGCCGATCTCACTGAAATGCCCTGATCGATTCCTAAGTGAAGTTGTTACGTTTTATTTGTTTCGAAATAAATTAAAATACTTTTGCTGTTATTTGACCAAATCGCTTGTAAATGCGTCTAGCGTTTTCAGAACGTTTCGTACAGACGCTTTGGTACTCATGTTATATGTAACTTTCATTATGTATTAAAACCAATAACTTAAGTATATAGTTTAATTTTAATAGGATTTTTAAGTAACTTATTACGTTTTAAAGCTCTGCCAAGCTAGCATAGGCAAATTTGAAGAATTCAATTAAACCATCATAAGAATGTGTAGCTAATTAGTTGCCAAAATCGCAATTTTGTTGCTATAGCCGATTGCCGGCAAACGTTATTACTGCTACTAGCTTCATATCAAGGTAGTATGAAAATTGCTGAACATAAAGACAGCTACTGGGCTATCATGTAGTAATTTGTTGCTGAAAGATAACACTAAAAGAATATAAAAACAAAAACATCCGTTTTTTAAACACTTCAACAACAAAATCGCGGTTTTGGCAACCTTTATCTACAAATTAAAATCATGAAAGATTTGATTGAATTCTGCTAATTTTCCGATGTTAGCTTGACGGAGCTACATATTGTTACGACCGACAAAGACAAATTCACACCTGCATACCTGTTTTGCAGGTTTTATTACGTTTCGGCATTTGGACTTCTTTTGTTTACTTTGTGTTTAAAATTTGTGATTAGAAAAACAGCTCATTGTGTATTGTAATCTTTTATGGTAGTCATTAGCCATGTGTGATTCTAAGAAATTCGGTCCGCGCGGTCAGGTAGACCGCATTTATGCAGCATTAAGCAATGCAGAGATCGTCAGTCTAGCGATAACCACGAGCGAAGCAAGACGTGTGTACCACATTCGGTAATCTATTCAGTGACGGACGTTGCGCGTTTTATGGAATTACGATCTCGTCCATTACGTTTGGACAGGTTGTGTATAGTTATATTTGTACCTGTGTTATACGTGTTTGTATAGTTCTAATAAATTCTAAAAATAATTCAAACGGCATTCTAATTCGAGTCCTGCAACTCGTAATAATATATTATTTGTTAAATTTTCGATCTGAAGAAATCCATCAAAAGTTTTAATAAATATCTTTTGCTGTTTACGTAAGAAGTGTATTTTTTATGCTACTCGTACGCTGTGACGTGCGGCATATTATTAGCATGGGGCATAGTACAGTTTTTGTGGTTGTCTGCCAGTAAAAAAAAGTGTGTCTTATAGTTACTTTAAATTGCTCCCCGGTTATAAAAGTTTTGCTATAAAACTTAAAAGCTGAGCGTGGAGTGGAGAAATCACTGCAATGTACATCCATCTATCGTATCCCGGGAACAGCTTAAACGTTGTTCTCGCTGCAACCCCGGTTCGGTGTAGCAAAAGCCATACATCTTTACGGATCCCTGGTGCATAGTTTACGGTCTAGAGTGCCCCTTAGCGCTTGATGTTTTGCTATTGAATATTTAATGCGAATATTATTAGGAAGTAAGTGAAATTATAATGAAGATTTTAATCGTTTTCGCTAATTTATTGCTTCACTTTCATTAATGTCAGATTTACTGGTTTATCAACAAATTTCTAAGAGTGCGTTTATTT
This sequence comes from Dendrolimus houi, assembly GCA_039645545.1. NCBI lineage: Eukaryota > Metazoa > Arthropoda > Insecta > Lepidoptera > Lasiocampidae > Dendrolimus > Dendrolimus houi. The sequence continues at coordinate 17,584,267 of CM077132.1, forward strand.
GCACTACTGATATTAGTTCTAAATAAATAAATCGGCAGACAAACACACTCACTGTATATCCCCAAATTAAACAAGTTACGCTTGTGTTATTGGTAATATATAACGGACCACTCTGGGGCCGATCCCAGATACCCAGACCATAGTAAGTAACGGAGAAAATTCGTGTCCGAAATTTACCATGCCAGGAGTCGAACCCGGTGCCTCTGCGTTGCAATGAGGCAAGCCGACAAAGGCTTAGCCCGCTTAACCACAGAGGCCGTCATAAAGTATAACAACAAATACATGTGCAGTATCTGGTGGGGGTACCTAAGTGGTTAACGCACTTGTGTGCCAAACTCAATTAATATATATATATATATATATATATATATATATATATATATATATATATATATATATATATTGTCACGCCTGTTTCCCATTGGGGTAGGCAGAGACGATGGATCTCCACCTGCTACGATACTGACAAACACTTTTCGCTTCATTAACTTTCATTAATCTTTTCATATAATATATACACGCTTATTTAAACTACTTTTTATCTGACCTTTCTTCAAAATATCTTCAATTTATCAATAGATGCGGGTTCGATTCCTGGACACATGTACTTAGGCAGCTTTATGACCTAAAGTGCATATTATTTCAATCACTACGCGCTGATGAAGTAAGGATAACCGATGTCTCAGACCCGTTAATCTTTGCATACTGTCCGTTCCCTTAAGAAATTACGAACCCCGAACCCAACTGTAGGACAATTATCGGCTGTTGTAGTATATATAGCTATGTATATTATATGCTTATATTTATGACGTATATGATATGTGCATACATGATATGTGTATGTATACCAAATTAAACTGTAATTAATCGGTTCACTTTCAAGGCCACGAGAAAGAAGCAAAAAAACATCCAAACAACGTTAGCATTATTTTTACATTAGTATATAGCTATTATTTTTTAGTTTTTTTTACTGCAATATAGTTTTGAAACATGTGGTACAAAATATATGTGTGCAAAATAGTCAATTTATCTTTCTGAACTTCTGTAACTCCCGTGTGCTCGTTCATACAACTTGCGCGGAGGTGCGCTGTTGTTTTACAAATCGCACCGTTGCACGGCCATGCACGTATCCCATAGAGTAATGTGTGTGCAGAGACGGCAATAATTTTGTATATTACCGTTCGCTGTATTTGGTGTGTTAACCTTATAACATCTGGCATGGCTGAGACAAAGGCGGAAAAAGGAAGCATTTATACAGCTTAAAAAATAACTAAAAAGACTTGGAAGAAAGTTCCAAGAAAAATATTTTTGGCAGATTAAGGATTGGGAATTAATGAAATCTTTACACAGAAAAAAAAATAATGCTATGATATATTGATTGGTAAAATTTATACGTGTTTTGTTGAAAATATACGTAGAATTTGAGTGTTTTTAATTTGTTAATATTTATTAAATTATTAAAAAATATTAGTCTATCTAATATTCATTACTTCAAAGAAAATTATGTAATTATTTGTAATGTTTTTTCTGATATTGACATTAAAACTTAATTTAAAAAGGTGTACTGGTTCCTTTCATGTTTTCCATAAAAATGTCAGTTCTGATGGTTTTAACCGCGGAATTTTATTTAATTTTTATTTCGACTTTCGGCCTTCCGTGATCACGACCTGAAAAGTAGCCGAGAATTAAATAAAGTTTTGCGTCTAATAAAAACCGATAAAACTTAGTTTTAATTGTGTGTACTAATGATTAGTCAAATTTTTTGGCGTTGGACTTTTTTCTTGTGACGCACTCTACACTTAATTTCGTGAAATAATCAGCACTCTCTATACATAACTACTCTGTTCTAATCTCAATAGGGCCATACATCAATCTGCCGTTCTCAGTTCTCAATAAATCAATCCAAGTTTGCTGTTGCCGACTAAAACAGATATTCAACGTAAAAGAAGATGACCGTTTCCTTTTATGGGTGTATTACGTAATATTGGCAATGGAATGAATTATTACCGCGAGGTGGCGAATATTTGATTTATTTTTGTAATTTATTTCCCTAGGTTTTAGGGGTGGCACTTTTCGTTTATTTTGTACGTCTGTATAATGAATATATTACATAACGTATAACGTAGAATTTAAGATACTAATGCGGTATGTTGGTTTTTATAACAGAGTAGACGAATGTAAGCTTGCCATAGTTACGAGAAAAACCAAAAACCGCACGTATGTCATATAACGTTTTTTAACACATTTGCGGGTAAAACAGAACAATAAGTAATGAAACACAAATATCAGTCGGAACAACCTTTGACGGTTCTAATATGGAAATGGCGCGCATCTGCAAATGGCGCCACGTGCGCTTAGTGAAAATCTATATCTTTAAGGTGAGAGAAATGTATTGATTAAAAGCGCTTCCAAGGAGGTTCAATTATTCAGATTATTTACTTTCGTAATGTGAAACTCCTTGCTGGTATTCTTATAATTTAATTTAAGTGTAGGTGCTTAGGTGAAAAAAAATTACCGCACGTTCTATTGTGTAGTGTGTAATTTTTAACTTTCGAACAATGTATACAGGCTTCGTAAATGCATTTTGTGAGCAAATGTGTTGAAAAAAAATTTATTTGTACATTTTATTTGCAATCCGCGCTATAGTCTAACATGGCTGTTATGGATGGTTTACGCAAGTACTAAGATATGCCAGTAAAGGTTTGTTCGCGTTGCCATCATGACGACGTGTTTGGTAGCGAATTTCAAGCTCGGAACAAGAAAAATAATGTGACCGCAGTAGTTTTTGACTATATTCTACCCCATGGAAACAATGTCATTTAATGGAATGTATTTAATGTATTTGCCCTTCTGGATGGCTACCACTCATACCACTCCTGGTCTAGAGTATGTCACCATAATAACCTGGAGTTGTGTTGCGGCCATGTTTCAGTCTCCCTGTAGAGAGCAGCAGCATATTGGTAGCTTCTTTGGTGTTACAAATGTCCATAAGCAACGGTAACTGCTTTCCATCAAGTGGACCGTCTGCTTGTCTGATGAACTTATGCAATTAAAAATATCCAAAATTTGACCTCACGTATAAACTAGCGCTATGTCGAGTTTCATTACAATCTGTTCAGTAGTTTTTACGTAATGCTAGAACAGACACAGACAACCATTTTTAATTGCATTTTCGGAATTTCCTGGGCCGAATTAGCCATCCTGATTTTATTACTTCACCACACAAACTACATCCAGTAAGAAAAAAAAATAGTGGGGAAACCCGAGCCCAGCAATGAGACTTATGTATATACGTGAAACTCTAATTTCTGATTTCTAATTTCCTCCCTATCATAAAATTTATTTGGCAAAAAATATTTCTGCATTTGCACTAAAATATTAAAAGAAATGAGTTTTTGTAATGCACAGTGGATATTTAATTAGCGGTTTTTTACACTTATTTTTGGAAACACTTTCTAACATGGACATAGCGAGACAGCGGTAACTTCACAACAACAAGAAAACATAGACCGACCATAGACATTGTCTTTTACTTTTTTAATTAATGTCACGGTTGCCAGATTAATATTGTTACGAGGTGCGGGACTCGAGTTAAAATGCCGTTGGAATTATCATAGTTTATTTTATTAGAACTATAGAAACACGTATAACACAAGTACAAATATAGGTGAACACAACCAGTCCAAACGTAATGCGCGAGATCGTAATTCCATAAAACTTGCAAAGTCCGTCACTAAATAGATTACCGCATGGGGTACATACATCTTGCTTCGCTCGTGGTTATCGCTAGAATAACTCTTCCTCAATCGGGCCATTGCTTTATATTGCACAAATGCAAATATGTCTGCCGGCAAGCGTCGACGCCATTTCCCAGAAATCGTAATCCGCACACCTACCTAATTATGCCTGCAAACGGCCATAAACGAGTACAATAGGCTGCTCTCCACAATAAATAAGTAAACAAAAGAACCAATAAATAAGTAAACAAAAGAAGTCCAAATGCCGAAAAGGTAATAAATGTATTTCTATAGATTTTTTTTTTTCGGCAGACAAACATACTGTATAACCCTAAATTAAGCAAGTTACGCTTGTGTTATGGGTAATATACAACGGACCACTCTGGGGCCGATCCCAGACACCCAGACCATAGTAAATAACGGGAGAAAATACGTTTCCGAAATTTACTATACCAGGAATCGAACCCGGAGCCTCTGCTTTGCAGTGAGGTAAGCCGGCAAAGGCTTAGCCCGCTCAACCACAGAGGCCGTCAAATAAAAAATATGCAGGTGGGTTTTGTGTTTTGTCGGAACTTAAGTTGTAACACTATCATCTAACAGGTTGTAATAATGTTTGATCAGACATATTAAAAAAACTCAAAGGTGAATTTCTGTAATTACTAAATATCAGGCCCAAATTTAATTTATTTTTAAATTATTAATTACATTATCAACGTTTGAAGTAATAAGAATATTTTAACCAGTAATGGTTCTAAGATCTTGAGTGATACCTACTAAAATATTAATTTTGAATAGTCACTAATAAAGGAAGATCGATCATTAATAATTCATAAGGCCTCTTTCAATAAAGATCTTGCTAATTATTAATTGGGTTTTTAAGGCGATTATACCTACAAAGGATCATTGACAAATTTAATAAAATATCAACTTATATTTTATTAATATAATTATATTAAAAGTAAGCTATAGTCTTTTTTACGAATATGGAAAATGATAAATCGGTTAAAATTAATTATTGAAGTTTTCGAGTACTCAAAGCGAGTGATAGTGATGATATACGAACTATTATAATAATTTGTGTGTTAAGTGTTACACCTTAAATACGCGAACATTCGCCGAAGAAGATCGTCGAACTGTAAGTACGCTCGTTTACTTGCTCTCATGTCTATCGTCTGCAAATTGATGAAAGGAGTCGGGGACTTTTGGGCCAAAGAAATATGAGTTGAGATATGACTTAAAAAGCGTTATATTTTCTATTACAAAATGGGAAACATCGTCCCTAAATTCTATCTGGAAAACGAGAAATCTTAAAAATAAGGTCCGATTACCATAATCGATTTGTGAATGAATTTCGACAATTAATAATATGAAAACACTCAACACGAGTAATTCATTCAAAATAACTAAACCCAGTACAATTACAAAAAATATCGACATAAAAAGAAATACTAAAATCACTCATTTTTACAATCTGGACCCAAGAATATATGAAAGTGTATCCGTGTCCGATATCCTACTACTATTATAAACGCGAAATTTTGTATGTATGGATGTATGTTTGTTACCCTTTCACGCAAAAACTACTGACTGGATTTTGATGAAACTTTACAATAATATAGCTTACATAATATAATAACACATAGGCTATAATTTATAAATATATAGTGTGAATTATCCAAAATATAACGATTTTCCATCACCACGCGGGTGAATGCGTATATTATACGAAACAAACGAGGTAATTTGTATGTATGTACTGTCTCTGCTCCATCTGGGATAATGTACGTGTTAGTGATCGTTTCACAACATTGACAGATAACGTATATTGCACATTAATGTGGCTAATCATTAATGACATTATTTTAACGCTGTAAATAAGACACATTTGGTTACAGTACACTAATAAATACTAACATTATCCCGGATGGACCTAAGGAGAGGGGCATACAAATAATTTAAACACCGATCTCGCCAACGTTCCCCTTTCCATATCTTCTTTCTAATTAAGGCGCATGCGGTCTGTGGGGCATCGAAAAACCATTAGCCGCTGTAATTAAGAGAGCACGCGTGCTGGCGTATAAATTTGCATGCCCTGCGGTCAGTGGGTACGCGAGGCGTGTGAGAACGTGGATTGCCGTCTTGGCTCTGCTAATGTGATAACTGTTAACACAAGAGTAAGAGGAAATTTGTATTATTCGTACTTCGAGGATATTTTATTAGGGTTCTATGGCCATTTTAGCGAACAAAAACCCTTATGTTTTCGTCATGTTTGTTCCCCTGTTTTTCTGTGTTCACAGTAATTTTTTCAAAATCTGCTATGTCTATGTAGATGATATTTGACAGTAAAGTGTAGCCTATATGACGCTACACATGTTAATGTATTCTGTTCTAATTTTGTTGTTATTGATTCCAACGCCTTTGAAATTGCTTCCCTATTTTCGCCTTTATTTTTTGTTATGTTTACTGATATATTGGCGTGTTAGTCTACGCTTTATTAGTAAACAGCAACAATAATTGACATTGACATAAATGTATAGAGCCTGGTACGGTTCTTGAGTGGTCACTTTTTCCTACTAGCAGTGAAATTTCGATCCTTGTTCGAAGTATGAGGTATTGTCCCTTTCGAATAAAGAGACAAAAACGTGATGTTGTCGATATGTTGATAAATCTAATTACATTGACTACGATCAATTCGTAGAACGATCCGTACTGTTCTGCCGACAGCTCAAGATTCGTGCCGGGAACTATAACTTTTAACTTTATGCCCCTAGAGACTTAACTCTCTGTATTGTATTTCAAAAAGGTGCTTGTTTCCGTCTGTTATAAAAATCTATTTAAATCAAGTTGATTGTACTTATTTTTGAACCAACCCTACAATCCAATGATGCAGTAGAACTGCAAAACAGTGAAATTTCAGAGCCAAGGAAAAACATTTTTTTCAAAATACATAGTCGTGTAGGTTGTCGTTCATTCATTCAAACACAGATGGTTAGTTGGACAGTCATGACGAAAACAGGCATCCGCTTGATCCAAAATGGCCTATGGATGCCTAAAACATTAAATTTTAAAGAAAAAACATATCGGCGAGATGTCCTTCCGGTTTGTTAATTCAAGCCTGCTAGGTTTTGAAACTATGTCATTAGGACAAAACGCAGATGGCTCATGGCCGGCTTCTATGTCTTACAAATCACTTACTTGCCTTACCATCGGTAGAAATTTTACATTGTATGGAGCTTACGTCAAATTTATCCGACAGTAAGGCAAATGAACTGTTAGTAAGATATAGGTACCGGCCATTAAGCACTAAGTTACCACGTCTTTAAACGATAATGTTACCATTAAATTTACTTTTATTGTCAAGTGATCGGATAACAGTGGAAACGATCATAAAAATCACTACCGTTCATATAAACTTGTTTAATGTGACTTCTGATGGGTCAAATATGAAAAGTCAGCGAAAGAAAATCAAGCTTCGATATGAAAGCCATATAATAAAATGGAAGTACCCCGGTTATTGTTCAATGTACGACTGCGGACATTTCGCATGGAAACTCTTTTATGGAAACGTCTTGCGAGGTTTTGGCTTGAATATAAGTTACTCTCTAATTTTTAATTGTTTCACGATTTTATATTATTTAATATCAATATATTTAATGACTGTATATATAACATTTGTGTATAACAATGAAGAAATTTATAAATAATCTAACACAATAAAAGGAAACTTAATTTATTTGTATTGTATTCCACAAATAGTCCCTCAAGACTATAAGTAGAATACTGAGCCTAGATCACCGTCTTCTATGGGTAAGGTGCCCAGAAGGCTGGCTACGTTTCCTCGCTGGCCATACTGATCTGTTGCCCGAGGCAAGCACCAGCATTCTGATCACCTGAAGAGTCAATTAGTCGTTTTGATAAAATTTGGTAGAGGCTCATGGCCTTAGGACCCCACCCACGGTCCAAGCGTCTCGACAGCAAACGGCACAAACATATAACTCTCACTGAGGGTTGCATATTTGCGCCGCTGAAATGATTCAGCTGATTTCGCCGCCGAACCCGCTGACCTAGACGTATTTGGTAAATAGGATGTGGCCAACGTGTCTATGCAGGTCGCATCCCACACCAAAGAATTTATATTATTTTACAATGTTGATTACATCTTTTTTTTTATTTTACTATTACATTACATTAATATGGTTTATGGTGGGGTTGTCTGGAAGAGATCGCTTTTTAGCGATAAGACCGCCCTTTGTACACAACTAGATATAATTTTAGTCTTTAAGTTCATTTTTGTATTGGTGTATAATAAAGTGTTATCTATCTATCTATCTACATTACTATTACATTTTCAGTTACAGTTATTACAGTCGTAAGAGGCGACAAAACAACCCACAGCCTGGTAGTAGGGTATTTGCCCGATTGGATGGCTACCACCCCTGGTCTAGAGTATGCCGCCATAACAACATTGAGTTGTATTCCGGCATTAGTAACCAGGTTCCAGTCTCCTTTAAGAGAGCAGCAGCGCATTTGTAGCACCTTTGGTGTTGCAAATGTCCATAGGCTATGGTAACCGCTTTCTATCAAGTGGTCCGTCTGCCAGTCTGCTGAACTCCTGCAATAAAAAAACTCCCTTTATTGTTATGTTTTGTGGAAAGGAAAATAAATAAATAAAACATCTTTCTGTGACATTTCATCCATACAGGAATAGTACTTTCCGATGCTGTGGCTTTATCTGCGTTAGTGTTAAAGATGTAAACTATGGCCGAATGCGTATTATTTAAAGCGTTAAAAAGTAACGTCGTTAACGCATAGTCACATCACTGTATCGCATCTCAAATTGAACATTACACACATCTTCGTAAAACGGCCTATACATTTAAAAAAGCCAAGCTCAGATAAAGCCGCACCTTGAGAAAAATGAACTACAAAGACAGACGTAATGACATTAAGAAAACAAAGATTCTGTTTTTGCATAACCCTTAAAAGTCACAGAATTTTCAGCTCTATCCTTAATTTAACGCATACGTCAGTCAAATTTGTTAGACCCACGAACAATCTATGTAACACTACAAAAGACGAATCAATAAAGTAACAAAGAGTGTATTTGTTCGGACGTTTGCTTGCGTTTCGCGCGATTGCATCGGGCCGGTTATACGAGGCTTGGAGGCCATCTCCATTCCATTTGCAGTATCTGCGCGATATTGGCCCTGATTTGATGGCTACAGAGGCGGTATCAATTCTAGATTATTGTATCATGCTGTGAAACTAATATACTTACAATTTTCTCGCCTGGTCGTTGAAAGATAAAAGCGAGCACAGATGTACAGTTCGTACTAAATGTAATAGTTTTCTAGTTTAGCTGTTACGTTGTGTAGTAATTGATTTTGTATAAAAAACCTTATGTTGCACAGCCGTTTGTTTAACGTAGAGAGGTGAAAAGTGCTGACTATAATTTTTTGGTATCCAGTCTATAGGTGTTTTTTCTTTTTTATTCTAACAATTCCTGGCGCATATGAAGTCGAGTAGTCGGCAGTCTCTAGAGGCGAGTAACGTGTGAAGGCAGACGTTGACGATTGTGTGTTGATATATTACGAATTTTCAGGACGAACAAATATATAACAAGATATGTTGCAGGAGTAATCCGTGCAGGAACGGAGAATTTTTTTTACTGGTTTCAGCGGCCAGGTGGCTTGTTGTAAGAGGCAACCAAAACAACCTACAGTCAGGTAGGAGGGCATTTGCTCGTCTAGATGGCTACCACTAAGTCTGGATTATGCTGCCATAACAACCTTGAGTTGTGTTTGACATCAGACGTGAGGTTCCTTTTGAAGCCGACAGCACATTGATAGCACCTTTGGTGTTGCAAACGTTCATAGGCGACGGTAACTACTTACCATCAGGTGGGCCGTCAATCTGTCTACTGTATACTCTAGCAATAAAAGAGCAATTATTACTTATCTGAATCCCATAAAACCTGCAATTGCGTATTAAGCTATTATTTTAAATCTTACAGATACATATCCAATCAAGGATTTACTGGTTGCCAGAGTGTTATTGGGTATGCCTTACGACCTCGTGATAGAGCGTGGCAGCTTGGATGTATATCCTCATCGAGCCTTTTAGCAATACTTCATCTGTAAAAAAACTCTATGATTCTGCAAAACTAACTGTTTTAAGTATAATTTATAAATATCCACAAACGTCTTCACTTAGCCGAGATGAGAATGTTGAGATGAATGTGTGGTGTTACAAGAATGGATAAGGTGAGAAATGAGTACAAAGGGGATCTTTGAAAGTTGCACCCGTGACAGAAAAATTAAGAGGAAGAATTCTAAGGTGATATGGGCACGTAATGAAGAGAGATGAAAGTCATGTGACAAAAATAATGTTAAACTCTGGAAGATTAACGGGTACAAATGTAAAGGTAGACCAAAAGAGAGATGGATGGATTGTGTGAAGGATGATATGATGATTTGTGGTGTGACAGAGGACGTATATCATAATGGAGGAGTATATGGAAGGAAAAGACATACTGTGCCGACCCCAATTGATTCAGAGAAGATGAAAGAGAAAAGAGTATTTTAAATATCCTTCGTACCTAATGTTAAAAAATCAACATGATTAACTCATAAACCGTATAAATATCGGATATTCAGCAATTAATTAAACAAATACCACTGTTAAGTAAATCGTCTTTATCAGTATACACTTGACGTGTATTTATTATGGTCAACTCGCGGTTAACGATAGCGGCCCTTTTAAAAATAGTTGTTGCGAGTGATTAATTGACTTTGTAATTAATAGATTACAATGACTGAAAACAAGTTAATTGGGTTTCCTTGGGGCCTTTGTTTGGGGGCCATTTTTTAAAAGTTCGATGTGGTATACTGTTATATTTTTCAGCAATTTTTATTGGGACTTTTCAACATTTTACTTGTAATCAATTATTAACCACAAATAATTAGAAAAAGGTGAATGAAATGAGAGAGAAATAATGCCGATTATTTGTGATGTTTTTTATTTTAATTATTACGGAGAAGATATAACACATTTTACAATTACACAGTTCATGGGAAGAAGAGAAACCTTATAGGTAAACGTCAGAGGGCGCTGCCGTCAATCGTATGACATTAATTCTTTTGACACTGACTTACCGACTGACCTATATACATATATGAATATGAATTAATTAATGAGTGTATATGCTTTATTGTGTTTTAAAAGATACAGTTAACAGAAATGAAATTTTACAATACAATAGGCGGTCTTATCGCTATTAGCGTTCCTTCCAGACAATCTTTGGATTGACAAGAAGTTTGATAAGAACAGAGGTATGTTGCATTATTGTCACTACCGAATCAGTACCTTATAAATATATACATGATATAATATACATATATTAATAAAATATAAAAATTATACTAATAAGATATATGTAAATAAAATATTATAAAATACACTTACATAAATAAATATAAAACTAAAGAAATATTTAGTGGTAGCGTAATGGCTAGCGCACGCGTCCCAAACTCACAGGGCGTGGGTTCGAATTTTAGCCGGAACGCATGCACCACTTAGGCAGTTTTCTGGCCTAATGTGCATATTGTTACAATTACCACATGCTAATAACGGTGAAGTGAAGTGAAACCTGTTCAACGAGAAGCAGTGGGACGTTTATGGGCTATTATTAAAAAAAACAACTAAGGCTGCTGTGCACCGACTTTTAACCGATGTTTAAAATAAAATAATCGATAAAAATGTATGCATAAACAGCGCTTATTTTATTTTAATCATCGTTTAAATGTCGGTGCACGCCAGCATTAATATCTTAAATTTTAGTTTGTCTCATTTTGATATTTTACGGGATTCGGAAAACAAGTGTAAAGTAGAATTCGCGCGCTCACATATTGATACGAACCGGTAATATTAAATATTTAGGCGATGTGATAATATTTTTTAATCTATAATAAAAAAACTCACTCATTTGTAAGCTATAAAAAATAACTTGCAGATGAGAAAGTAATTTTTTGTGTTTGTTCAATACTTTTTCATGGCTATTGGAGTGAAACGATTTTGTTGTGGCAGACTCACCTGGGCCTCAAGGCTGCTCTTACTATAGTGCCGGAATAGTTAAACGCTGGCGTCATAATGATTCTTTTGGTATAGAAAAGCAACCAATGTACTACAGCAACTAGTACACAAATGCACTACCAGAGTCTGTGGTCCCGGTAAAGTACAACCGGGTGTCTTCAGGTCTCGCATGAATAGGTAAATCATCTAGGTATGCGTGCTTCATTTTCGGCCCCACCATCGATCGACATTAGCCATGATGTTGGTCAAACGCGTTCATTCATCAAAAAAACCATTATGACCTCAGTGATCAACCGTTCATACACGATTGTAATAGGAGACTTGGCCCTGATGTTAAGTGATGACGCGGTCTACAATAGAGCACACTTACATTTTTGCACCATGCATCAACATCATCCTAGCGATAAATCCGGAGTGCATTCGGAGTGTCTGCCTTGAATCCCAAGGTCCGCTTTATTACTTTTCTCTTTTATACTTCGCGCGGTCTTCGGCATCATCATGGCATGTCAACCTTTACGGCGTTAAGCCCGTATGTCTTTACCCCTTCGATCGAGACCTAGAGGAGGCGGCCTGGCCAGACATTTGTTCCCCACGCAACTACCATGCATAAACTGTTCTTTTATTTTCTTTCACCTTCTCCCATATATTTGGGGTGCGCAGAATATGTCTTTCCTTCCACAGTTCTCTATTTTGGCATACGTCTTCTGTCACACCACAAAACATATCATCCTTCACACAATCCATCCATCCACCAGGCATAAACTGGTCATAAGGAATTAATTCTAAACCAACCATATAGCCTTACATGCAGTACACGCTTAATATCCCCCGCCGACCACATTTGAATACTAATTAGTATTAAAACGAAAGTTTTATTCTTTACTCGTCTATTATAAATCATACGCGACGTGGCGTATGTTCGTGTGGAAGTTATTACAACAGTACTGTGTAATTTATTATAGTCCTTTGAATTAATGTAGGCAAAAGTTTACCATTACCCGGTTGGAATGCTTCAGGGGATTCGAAGGTTTTACGGCTACAACTTAATCTACAAGTATTATTTACTGAAACTATTTGATAATTGTAATGTTAATTAAATTTTAACTAATCGATGGTGATAGCCGTTTCTTGTTTAACACTACCGAAGAAGGATGTCAGGGATGGTAATATTCCAGTATGAAAGGTAATTCTGAAAAACTCTTACGCCTCCTTTATATTGTGCCCGCTATCGCGAGGAAAATGGACAACACGAGTATATAAACACTACACTCCTCCTGCTACTACCGCTGCCGCTGACGCTACGGAAGTGAAAGAACGGGCAGCGGGAGCGTGATTGCGTATTTGCATGTTGCACTCATGCTCACTTATCGCGAAGCGCGCATCTACTTACAACGTTCTATTACAATGAATAAATATAAAGATATAAACACATCAATCTGTAGGACTAAGCCTGCGAGAGAAGGAGATACGAGTTTTACATTGTGCAGCTCAGATTAGAGAGTCAATGAGACCGATGATTCAACATAGGTCCAATATGGACCGAAATAAAACTGGTAAAAATATTTTTTATATTAATTTTAATTAGAAGGAAATATATTTATATTAATAAAAGTTAGCGAAGCATTATCTGTGAGTATATTCTTAGAAGTTTCACTTATGCTGGGTGTGAACTACACACACATTTTTTTTGTATGATACTGCCGCGGATTTTAAGTCCGGGAATTTGCTGTCGGGCAACGAAAACCGCGTTTAAATCGGCCCAGTAGTTTTTTGCGTGAATCCCGAACAAACAGACAAACACAAAAAACAAAAGACTACACTTTTAAAATTTTATAATATTATAGATAAATATTCAAGACACAAATAACCAGACAAACTTCAATTACTTTGATATCTGCCACTGCCCACAGTTAAGCGTGAAATGAGTATGGAGTGTGTAAACACGCAATGTCTGCGATGCTGCCACAGAAGTATTTTGGGAATTATTTTGATAGCGCCAGCTGCATCAAGAGTGGCTGAATGTAATTCTGGCAATAAACCCTGCATGACTGGATGGTAAAACATATTCGCCTCTTGCTTTTTGACGTTATAACAACAACAACAACAATAGTAGTCATTATTATATACACCAACATAATAAAAATAACACACTTTTATTATTTAAAAATATTTTTTAGACTAAAACCAATCAAAATTTGAAACGAAGCTCATTAAGACTATCGATTACTTCAACAACAAAAAAAGTTTTACAACCATCAGTTGTACGATGAAGCATGCAGGCCACTTTTAATTTGTAGTTTTTTTTTAATACCGATTACACTATCCTGCCAAAGTTTCATAGATAAATAGATGGATCGATAGATAATAGTTGGCAGTTATTGAGAAAAATTGTTACATATTATGAACATAGACGTGTAAATGGATAGACGGATAGACAGACCTGACGATCTGTTAGGTTTTTTTACTCCAAAATGACTATGGGACCATAAAACATTAATGTATTCGCAAAAGTAGCGGAAATCTCGTACTCCAACAACATGCAAGGAGAACATTCTCCCTAATATTTCTTCGACACATAAATAATAGGGTTCGATTGGTACAAATGTTAAATAAACAAAAATTGGAACATAAAACGGGCGAGCGGTATCCCAATAAAATAAAAATGTAATTTCAAAGTTAAACTTGGTTTTTTACGAGTTGGATCGGCGCAAAAATCCTATGACGATAAATTTGTCAGGGCGCGACCAAAAAGTTTCATGTTAATTCAATCAAACGGCCGGCCTGGCTTCAATTTGATGAGGGGAACCTTCTTAGTGCGATGTTTTTTTTTAATTTCCCTGCAAATTCCGTATTTTGGAAGACCAGGACGCGGTGTTTGGCGGTTGTAACTCTGACTGTATTTAAGAAAATGTAATTAAATTTGAGATCACAAGATTTTTGTATTCTTACGTATTGTAATTGTCTAAATTCTAAGATTTAAAAATTATTCCAATAGTTAAGATACTAACCGATTATAATAAGTGCGAATTTTCTTTAGGTTTTTTCTATAGCTGTTTTTATTAGAAAGATCTTACTTCATATTGCTACAGTTGTGATAGGTTAACTTAAAACAACGTCGTTGGCCCTGTGGACTCCCTTCGTACCATGGTCGAAGCGATGCTCTAGGGTCAACATTCCTGGCTTGCGGGTTTCCTCCTTCTATGAATCCGTCATGTCGCAGAAGGAGACCGCTGAAAGAGCGAGGGAGGAGGACGCGTATGCCGACGTCGTCTGCAGGAGATGGACCGGAGGTCGTAGGCGCCGCTACGCGCATCTTTTCCCTTAGTTTCTGTCACAGGGGACTTCCCCCCCTGCTGTACGAAGTGGGTCACTCTGCCTCCCCGGGTGGCCTAGTTACAGAGCGTAGGGGCGTCACGGTGCAGTTACTTTGTACGAGATCCCATGACGCCTCGTAAAAGCGCTATAAATGGGGCGCAGGTTTAAGTTTAGTGGGTAGTTCGGCGGCCGATTCTCGCGACAGCTTCGCTTTAGAAGCAAGCGTGGAGAATCAGTCGTTGAGAGTCCTACACACCCTCGATGCAGGCCTTATGACTGCATTCAGACCCTTCCCTGTATCCAAAAACATCCCCCCTGCGTTATCAAAAAAAAGGTTAACTTAAAACGACGTTAGTTATTATAACAACAGGGATGTTCGGAGTGAGTGATAATATCTGAAGACTGTCATTCTTATTGACTATTACGTTCAAGATGCTCTTGTTGCTTCTGCGCGCTTTGCTCAGCAGGTAGGCTATTTGTACCACATGGCGTCCTAACCATCTGTGTGCGAAAATAAATACTACATACAATATAAGTAGTGTTAGTTCGGGATTTATATAACGAAACACGTAGAACTTCGAGAACTGTTTTATTTGAATTCAAAACGAATAATGCAGATCTAAAGTGTACTACTATTAATTATAGGTTATGATTCTCGCATAATGATTAGCCACCCTAAATAGCTAGTATGCATCCGACCAAAGTCGAAGTGAGAGTGATCTATAGTCACTACGCCCGCTCGCTTATGT
The DNA here is from genome assembly GCA_039645545.1 of Dendrolimus houi. NCBI lineage: Eukaryota > Metazoa > Arthropoda > Insecta > Lepidoptera > Lasiocampidae > Dendrolimus > Dendrolimus houi. The sequence goes on from CM077132.1 coordinate 17,600,159, forward strand.
ATCCGGTTAGTAAACACAACTCCCCTCAAATATTACAATGGTACAAGGATAGGTGGAAGTACTCGGAACAAATGTTTTTAACAGTAGATAATATTGTACATAAATTCAAGATGGTCATGGCCAAAAAAAAGTACGTGAGTTCTTTCGCTATTTTAAATTGACGTTACTAATTGGCCGACGAGAGCTAAAGGCACAGATTATATCGCAACAATGTAGTTTCGAAAACGGTGCAAAGAATAGGATCCTTTTCATCACAGGAAATTGGAGATTTTCAACGAGAATTTGAACTTAAGTTTACGTAAGCGTTCAGTATATTCAAATTTAGATGTATGAACTTTTGATACCGGGTTTCAAGGTAGAGTACTTTTGATACTGGAGCTGAAGGTAGAATACTTTTGATGCCGGGTTTGAAGGTAGAATACTTTTCATCCCAAAAAATGGAACAAATTCCGCGGGATAATCAACCAAAGTTTTCTTAAGCGAAGCTTAGGGAAAGCTTTACTTGTTTATAAAATATAGAACTCTCATAATATTAATTGAGCTGGTGATTCAGTCTGCATTAGGGCCGTCGACTACTGACGTCTGATTAATAGGTAACATTAACCATACTACTTCAATGCCCACGCTCTTTTGGTCCCTTAGTACTTACTATCCTATGTATTTATTGAAGAAACTTCAATTTCTTTTGATCAACTTCGATCAACGGGTTATCGCTGTCATTTCGACTATTAATCATATAGAAAACAAAAATCTAGGCTCGCCACTATTCTACTATAAGTGGCCATCCACAAATTTCTCCCCTGTCCTTGTTCACATTCGCGAAACTCTTCCCTCCCTAGTATGACATCACATATTTAAAGAGCAATCCCGTAATAATTAGTTTTATTTCCATTTAAATTATTTTTGCTTTGGAATACTGCTCTCACCTTTGGGATGACTCAGCCAAATATCAACTGGAAGCACTAGAGTCGATTAAGCGGAGAGCCAGGAGGCTGGTTGACAATAACCAGCTTTTCGACAAAAAAACTCAAAGTCTCGAACATCGACGCAGGGTTGCCAGTTTATCGGTTTTCTATCGGATTCACTTTGGAGGGTGTGCAGCTGAGTTTTTCGATCTGATCCTGCCATCTCCCTTCCATCATTCGACAACCAGACGCACCGGCATGTGGCACCGATATATGGTGGATATTCCATCTATAACAACGAAGCGCTTTGCATCTGACTTCATCATACGCACCGCAAAGGAGTGGAACTCATTGCCGGAGTCTATCTTTCTCGATACTTATAACCTGGGTGTCTTCAAGTCCCTTCTAGGTAAGCGTGCTCCATCATAGACCACATCTTCGCTCCACATAGGGCGAGATTGTGGTCAAACGTGAACCTATACTACAATAAAAAATAAATAAAAAAAGAACAATAATTTTAATAAACACTATTCTAATACAGGTAGAGATGGAAATATTTTGAAGTCTTTCGGTAATAGTTCAGATTTCGCGTAGCTTAACGGTTTTATTCATAGAGAGTTAGAGGCAGTTTGAACGCTTCTTTAAGAACCATAAAGAAGCATTCAAACTTACTCTAACTCTCTCCTTATAAGACCGTAAGTATATTAGATTTTGAAATGTGACGTCACGAAATTTACGTCCCTCCCCTTAATGTCTGACGTAATTTATGGATGACCCCTAAGTATTTCTGAGTATAATATATAAGTTTACAACTAGCACTATTTTCGTAACTTTTGAAACTTATTGCACGTAATTAGTTTGCATTAGATACTTTTAAATACCTACATACCTTTTATAACAGTTTTAAGAGCTTTTTAATTTGATTTCATTTATAGTCTAGCATTCAGGCATTTATTGGAGTCGTTGAAGTATTTTAAAACACTTGTGTGTGTTTATATGACCAATATATGGGATAGATCCCAAGCACGTGCAAGTTGAAGTAAAGAACGCAAATTTTGATGTTTTGATCTACGACGCTATGAGGAATAGAGCTAACATCTTCTGCGTCTTAAATAACCAAGTACGCCATATATATAGTACCATAAAAACTATTTTGAAGAACTTTTTGAATTATTTAATCCTTTTATTTTTGAAAGAAAATAGGTTTATTTTTAGGACAAACATACACAAGTGAGACAAAGACATTTAAAGTAATAAAGTACATAAAAAACAAAAACAACCACAAAGTAACAAGTGAATATATAAAATTTGGATCAAGCTCAGCAAAATGTCGATCTGTTAGACCAACGCTGATGTTCCGCTTTTTATAATTCTTATTTGATAAGAAATAAAGTGTTACACATATATCTATCTCTGTTTATCAGTTCACTTGGATAACACGATTTCTTTTCAAGCCAGAACAAATCAGAAAACAAATTTAATTTTCTGTGCGAACATGCTTACGTTCGTTGAGCAATTATGAAGCGTTATCAATCTTTCCGCGACATTACCGCTCTGGAGGAACGTGCTTCCACCATTCTTTTTTAACATTTGTACAAAAAGAAATCTTCAGTCAAGAGGGGAGATATAAAAATGCGTTCATAGCAGCATATAATGGTACTAGACTACTAGGTTCCCATGCATAAAGACGCACCTGAAAATGTAATTGAGTTTTTGAGGTTTTGTAGTTTTCACTGCTGCGCATACGTAAAACTACATTGTGGTGTATTTAAGCAAGAATTAAAATTTCATAATAATTTTATTAAAAAAAATTATATAACGTTTCAGTTGTTAAATCGTAATGGGCAATATCATAATGATTTATCATTTATTCTCATTTTATTTAATTTTTAACCGACTTTAAAAATGAGGAGGTTCTCAATTCGTCTGTATGTTTTTTTTTGTATGTTCGTTACTCGATTTCGCCGTCAATTGTGGATTGAATTTCAAAAATTTTCTTTTAATCGGAAAGTTATATTCCCGAATTGGTCCCATCGTCACCACGTCAGGAAGAGTGGATTCCAAGGCATTAGAGAAACTCACAAAAATTGTTAGTCAACTTATTCGTAACACGATATCTCCGTCAATTGTAAACCAATTTTCAAATTGTTTCCTTTACTCTTAAGTGTATACTCCCGAGGTAGTTCCATTGTCACCAAGCTAGGATCTGATGAGTGGATCGGATCTTAGGGGTATCGAGCATAACCCTTATTAAAGAACGCCGTGCGCCTATATTCTTGGAAAAATCTTGTATACGCATGTAGCTATTATATTATCTACAGGCGCTTAATATTTTATATGCATGTTACGCGATTTCTTCGTCAATTATGGATCGATTTCGATTTTTTTTTCTTTATTCGTAAGTATATACTTCGAGGCGTCCCATGGCCACTAAGTCAGAATCTGATGAGTAGATCCCAGAGAAATCGAGAGTAACCTTTATTAAAAAACGCCGAGAGCCTACATTAAAAAAAAACTTGTATATGCGTGCTAGTCTTACACTTTCTAAAAGCTCTTAATTTTTTTGTAGGCATGTCTTTCGCGATTTCTCCATCAGTTGTGGACCGAGTTTCAAATTGTTTGTTTGAGTCACCAAGTGAGGATCTGTATTTGTGGATCGCCAGGAAATCGACAGCAACCCATGTTGAAGTGCATGTACACCGAAGAGTGAGATGACAAATTTGTATACGCGTGCTAGTAGTACAATTTCTACAGGTGTTTAATATATTATTTCTAAAGCTATTGAAGTATTTGCGTAACTAAAAAGTAATATATTTTGTAAGTAATTTGTTGTTGTTCTTTTATGTTTTACTTGGCATCGACTTCTAGATGTTGTAGAAAGAAGTCGGTTAAATAATTATTTTATGATTTTTAGTGTGAAGTTGGTTTAGTTTTTGTTAAAAAAAATCTTTAAATTGGTCACCGTGGATCTGTGTATAATAGTTCTAGTCCAAGTAAACGACAATTCTCTTGATATATGAAATGATCATTTGATGGCGTCCAATGAATCGCAATAATATTGGGTTTGACTCTTGGCAAGGTGAATTTCGTAAACGTACTTTCTTTTATTTATTCAGATCTAAGATAGTTTTAGAGTTGTCCATTGCATATAGATATAATTTTTATTGCCTATAATACTCGCAATACTTGCTTAGCATGGGAGGATGCAATGTATGTTTGTTCAGGCAAATTAATTTAATTGATTGTTTTTGCATTTTTACTTTCGCTGATGTAGGTTCGTTGCTAATGTACAATTTTATAGTTCTAAAAATGGTCTTGAAAACAATACCTTATATAAAACAAATTAAACAACGCAATTGTACCAACCTCCATAATTAGTTATCATTTGTTTTGTATAACGATCTTAACCAATCAGTTTAGAAATGTCACGTGCGTTTTTCTTCTTTGAAAGCAATGTCTATAAGAAGACGGTCATTAAACAAGATCGCTATCATAATTGAATTAAAAATTCCGACACGGGCTGCCTTAAGTGTGGGGGGACGTTCAGGCTGCATTCAGCCCGGTGGTGAGGAGCGGACGTAATATTGTAATGAATGCTTTTGTGCTATGAAATGGAGATTTGGCACAACAATGGGCGATTATGGGGCCTTTTTGGACTGTTACTTTAAATATCTTCCAATATTTTTAAATTAGAAAGTAGGAGGCTTGAAGATTGAATACTTTATCTTCAAAAAAAAAGGTAGGTAGTTAAAAAAATATTGTCTACAGGTTACGCGCCCCATACTAAGAGGCGACCCATCTTCCAGGGCACCAAAGACATATCATCGGGTCTCTTGCCATCGTCGCGGCACAAGCCTTTCGGTTCTAGAACGGCAGGTACCCCAGCCGGCGGTGAAAAGAGCCCGACGGACTATATCATTAAGTGTTGCATTGACGTGGAATTCTGCCAGCACTTCTGATACACGAATGTTTAATGTTATATTTTATTATTAATATTTAGAGTGTTGCGCATTGGATGCCGACCCAATTTTTTAAGTAAAATTTAGTTCCAGCCGGTTGTCTGGAAGAAATCGCTGTAACCGATAAGACCGCCGCTTATACTATGTAAACTATTATTATTACTGATGTAATCTACTCTTTTGTGTGCTATAAAGACATTCTATTTTATTCTAGAATCAAATAAGTATAATTATATAGTGAACCATAAAAGTAAACTAAATTACAATTACATATTTTAAAAAACTTGCTCCTTAAGCCCGCTTTAATTTTTCGACGCTTATCACTTTTCTTAATATAGATGAAAGGAGTAAGCTATCTTTGACACCCTGGTAGAGCTGAAAGGTGATTGACAAAGTTAACAATTAAATTAATTAAATAACAATCGTCCGCGTCGTCAGCTTAAGGAGGTTTATAGGTATCTCCAAATAAATATCTACAATAATAAAGTTATGTACTTTTAAACAATGCTAAAGGATTAAATTAAGTTCCAGTAGTTCGCCAATACCTTAAAATTAAAGGCACGTCTAACAAAATGGTATTTACCTAAGTAATAACAAAGGATTACCAGACACCAATAAGAAGGAAGGGTTAAATTCGCGTACCTGTCAAGTTGTCAAACCGCGCAGACATAGCCGGAGGCGGTTCCCCAGATAACGAGGGATATACAAACATACATACCTAGCACATCAAACGAAGGGAAACAATGATAGGGAGTTTTCCGTTTTAGAATCGAAATATAAGTTTTATAACTATCGTAAATGTATACTAATTATATAATAGTACTAGAATATGCCCGCGACTTTGTCCACGCTTGACTTGAAATTCCTGCGGGATTCCCGCGACGCAATCTATTGCAGCATTTAAAAAGAATGTAAGCTATCGTCTTAGAGGAAACTGTGTCGGAATAAGCTCATTTTTATGCATCGGAATAACATCAAACCACTCCCTGGAAAAATTCCGTGGGATTCCCGGGATAAAAAATATCATACATTCTATAACATTAAATTTGCTATCGATTAGTAAAAAACGCCATTGGAATTCGATTTTTTTAATCTGGCCATTTTAAATAATTCCCAAAAGTAGCGCAGAGTTTAAGTCTAAGAATTAGCTGTCGATCAGCGAAAACCGCATTGAACTATCGGCCCATTAATTTTGACGTGAATCCCGAATACAGACAAGAAATCTAAAAAATTACACCGTGTTCTCCATCATTTATATAGTCCAATTTTTAGTCCAGTTTGGTTCTATTCTAGTTTTTTTTTAATAGCTTTAATGTACAGACACTGCATTTTTAGAATTTTATAACATTATACATAAATGCGAAAGTTTGGATGGATGTTTGTTACTCAATCACGCCAGAACCGCTGAACGGATCTAGATGAAATTTGGCACCGAGATAAATCATTGTCTGGAATAGTAAATACGCTACTTTTTATCCCGGAAAATTTACGGTTTACTCTACAAAAGGCGTATGTTTACCATTTTAAGATACTTTTTCCAATAGATATGTGAATTTGAATGAACAGAAACCGCCGTTCCACCTTTCAAGTAGGAAGGTGAGCTGGAATGAGTGCAGGTGTGCGAAGGCGCCGGTCGATATTTCTTATTCCTATTGAGACTGCCGTGGGAAGCCTTCACGTTTCATTTGTCGTAACGCCGCTCTTAATGTAATGGCGTACGAGCGTAATGTTCGGACATGGCCAAATTTGTTAGATGAAGTTTTTCGTTAGAGAAATGTATCCTGTCATCTGACGGATCGTTGCGTGTATTAAACAACCCGTGCACTATAAATATATGTTATCTTCTCTACAATATGTGGGACATATTGTTGAGAAATAATAAAAAGTTAATCTAGTTACATTTTTAATAAAACTACGTTTTAACGGTTTTAAGCGCGGTAATTTATTTGCTTTTTATTATTCCGACGTTCCGATGGTTGGTAAGTACCGCCTGTTTGGGATCCGATCATCAAAACTATAAAGACCCAAACCCAGCAAAAACCAACTGCCAGACCTCAAGACACTGTGAGATCTTTCTACGTGCACCGGAACACAAACCAACTTGATTGATAATTCTTTTTATTTTTCCTCCCACCCATTTAATATTATATAAAATTATTAGAATTAGGCATGTTTGCCGAAGAGTTTCTTGCGCCGCATCTTCTCTTCAAGCCACAACATATTGCGAAGCGGTGGTAAATTAGATTAGGCTCCCATAGAGTAAATAATAACAATATACAAAAAAAATATTAAAATGAACAAGTTGGCGGCAGGCTAAATAAAACTTTAACAATACTTATTGACATTTGTCATCTTTGTCTTCCGTGATCACGGCTACTGAAAAGTGGCCGAAACGTTGGAATAATAAAAATAAAATAAATTACCGCGCTTAAAACTTAGTTTTATTATGTATACTAGTCGCGAAAACTTAAGAAAATATTAGTTACATTTTTATTATTGCATAAGTTCAGCTGACAGGCAGAGGGCCCACCTCATGGAAAGCGGTTACCGGGTACTGGACCTGGCCACTAATGTCGAAACACAATTCAAGGTATACTCTACACCAGGTGTGGTATCCATCCAGACGGGCAAAAACCTATCACCTGTCTGTGGGTTGTTATGTCGCCACTTACGACAGGCCGCCAGGCCGCAGAAAATTGTATTCTTTCTTCGGTTCCTGCATGGATTCGATTCTTGCGGATTTAAATATATATATAAGATATTATTTATGACGACTTCTTTCTGTCTGTAATTGTCTGACACTAGTCAACAACTATCTCCGTATCATCCGTTGGCCGACTGGCCAGTAAGCTAAAGGTTCGCCCCATGTTCTACAGATAATTGTGAGAATGAATTTATTTGGATGTTTTTATATAAATAACGTACTAAAACAAATCATATTTCGCTGTAGTTATCTGATGTTAATAGTTAGTATATCAATGCATCGACTACTTTTCCAGTCTTACGGACACAAACAGGAAATCTGAATTTTCATATCTATTTAAATGCATTTTTTTCAGTTTTACCTTATAAATTTCTGTATGCACAAGTTGAAATTAAAATCACTACAATTAGTTCACTTATAATCAATACATCCTTAATTACTTATTACTCTTTGATCGTTGCATTTAAATTGAGGTGCTTTTTTTCATTAAAACTTACAAACATTAAACGTCTAGTGAATAGCAATCCAAAATTTGTGTTTTTAATCTAGATTAATTTGGCCCTCACATTATTAGCGCAAAACTTAAAATTTTCATCGAAATCTTTTCAGTCATTTCAGAGCTTAACATGGGAAAATTAAAAAAAAACTAACAGACAATTTCTATAAATGGTCTTCCTTCGCCACCGACAGGTGACTACTACTATTACACAATAAGCACATTAGGCCATAAAACTGCTTAGGTAGGTATATAAATTACGAAGTAGATTTAATTTTGAAGTTATATGTATGACTTTCAAAAAATGTTCTCCAATAGAACTTAGTTTGAATAAAGACTTTTTAATATGAAATTCGCGTCTGCAGGATTCGAACCCACGTCATTGCAATGATACGGAGGTACCTTAGCTACTGAGCTATATGACTAACACTTAAATCCCATAAAATTATTTAAAACAATAAAAAAATTAAGCTACATATTTTCCTTACCCTTAGTTTGCGTGGTTGAACTGTACCGGCAGATTTTCAGCGTTTCAAATTACAGTAAACGTACAAATTCTACGAATGGTTGGAAAATGAAGACGTTTTTAGGTTTCTCGTTACGAGGAATCCAAATTGCTTTTAAAGATATAAACATTGTTTTATTATAGGTCATTTTTTTGGTAGTATTCCGAGACAGGGATATATTGTATAGTATTTTAGGGCTCCGTAGATATATTACAAAAACAGTTGATGTTCGTCAACATATTCAAATTCAAACAATTCAAAATAAGTTTAAAAGGTCATACATATGTATGACCTTCAAAAATAGAATAGGAAGTATATTTAAACTTATATCTTATACTAATATATAAAGCTGAAGAGTTTGTTTGTTTGATTAAACACGCTAATCTCAGGAACCACTGGTCTGATTTAAAAAATTCTTTCAGTATTAGATAGCCCATTTATCGAGGAAGGCTATAGGCTATATAACATCACGCTAAGACCAATAGGAGCGGAGCACCAATGAAGAATGTTTCAAAATCGGGGGTTTTGAAAACAAATTCCACGCGGACGACGTGGCGGGCACAGGTAGTAAGTTATATAAGTTAAAATTATATTTACACCGGTTCGCAACGTGTTATTGCTGTTAAGTAGGAGAAGTGGCAAGAAACTTGCCAGCAACACGTCAACTAGCTAAAAATAGTTTTTCTTATTAACCTATCTTAAGCTCTATGGAAGCACTTTCCATCAGTTGGGTCGTTAGCTTGTTGACGTCTATACAAAAAAAACATCTCAGTACATGAGCACACACTGGGTGTTAATATTAATGCGTTTACGCGTATTTTGAAATTCACCTTAGCTTCTGGCAAAAATGGGGTCATCAATTCTTTAAGTTTATTTTGCATCAATATTGTATTGAAATTTTTGCAAGGTATAGATGCTTTTTCAATATTCATGTTAACTTAAAAAAATACAATTAAAAACTGAAAATAAACTAAGTCACAAATAATACAAGTGATTATAGACTTTGTAACAAATCGCTGCCAGATGGGAGCGTGCCCAGAAGGCTGGCTGCATTGCCGCGCTGTATGGCGATGCTTATTTTTTATATTATGACCCAGCCCAGCCTGATCTCGGGTGGTATGGAAGAGGTTCTTGCAAATTTCTTTGAAGAAACTCTTTGCCGGTGGACCCCATGGTCCTAAAGGTATTAAATATATATTTATTAATTTCGAAACGACATCTAGTTGGAATAGATAAGCCTCGAGTCCATTCAAAAAGCTATTAATTTTTTTTAAATTGCACGAGTTACAATTTTAATCTCAAACAAAAACATTTCAGTATAAACATGTATAACGTTTTCTCCCACAAAGGAAAGATTACATTCTCGTATGAACCACATAACTCAATTTCTTATAAAACACGTACATAAAGCTTAGTTCTCACTCGCGCAGTGGTGATTCGCCCCGCAGCGTTTAGCTTACAAAATTGAATTCCGCGCCGCGTCTCTCGCGTAAACTATCGCACAAGACGGAGAACGTACGGATGTTATAGCACGTATAGCTTGCACCGCGATGTGGTAAAGACAACGGGGAATGAGTAACATGTGTGTGTAACTGGCTTTACAAATGTCATTATGTGATTATTTCGTGGGGTCTCGTAACGTAACGTTGTAAATTGAAGTACCAGATATTTTATTGAGATATAATCATCTATTGATAGTTTTATCTTTTGGGAATAACAGTAGGGTGCATCCTATGGTGCAGTAGGGTACATGGTTACAATGCCATGATCGGATCTTTTAACTAAACTATCTTGTATTTCATCACATTGCCTGACCCGAGTCTCGGTAATTAAAGAGGCTTCGAATGAAAACTAAAGTACCAACTAACTCAACCTTACAATATATAAACATCACATCAAATATTGTGTGAGTTGAAAAACAAAAAAGGAAATTAAACCTAAGTTAATCTAATTAACAAATCCGTCTTCTACATATTAATAATTCTCTAATATTTATGTATACCACCTTTGACCAATATAACCTGTTTTATTCCTGACACGGGTTGTCTGGAAGAGATCGCTTAATAGCGATAAGACCGCCCATTGTGCACATTTAGAACATTTTTAGGCTATAAGGTTTTCTGTAATGGTGTACAATAAAGTGTTATCTATCTATCTATCTAATAATTTAATTTAGAAACATTGCATATACACTAAGGATGTTCTCAAAACTCTTAGCTGAGATCTTCTCATGGCACGGAGTTTTGTAGAATACGCCGTTTATCCTTAAGATGTCATCATTACAATGTGTCACTTTCTTAGGTCACCATGCCAGCGACGCATTATTTGCTTCTGCTCTTGGTGGTGGTATATCGATTGCTGATCTGGTCTACATTGGGTAGTACTTTATATTCCAAATAATATACGCATCCACCCATACATATACTACAGATTTATTTTACAAAAGCTGTCACAAAACTACTTCTAAGCTGGCAGCAAATTGGTAAGAAATCTTGTATTGCAAATATCATAGTTCAGCGTCTTACTAGATGCTACAAGTTTTGTAGGTAGATAATTGCTAAACACTACACTTTATATGCACGTTCACGCTTTGCGTACTACGTATTTTACTAATAGATAGTTGTATAATATTATTCGGATAACAGGAAGCTCTTAGAACTATCTGGACCATTCCAAGCTCATTTTCAAATTCATTCATCCTGCCGAAAACAACGATACGGTAATGTAATTTTTCTTGTTGGTTGATTTAAAGGCAGTAAGCCTTGTACATTCAATTAAAACTCGCCAAATAGCTATTGTTTTTTTTTTTTTGAAATTCCAGACCATTAACGTGTATAGAATCGAAAATAATCAAATAATCTCCCAACTATAGGATGGACAATGGTCTTGCCAAACATCTTTAAGGCGATTCTTAATTGAATATTCAATATAGTACCCATCGTTATTCAGTTAAACTATTTTAATAGTCCATAAAGCGTTAAAAGGGGCACTCGGGACGTTTTGTTGTAAACAGACCGACGTGCCGTCACGCGTTTCCTGCACGATGCGTCGCGATTAATCGTCCGTGTGTGACTGCGCATAATGAGATCGGCCGATAGGTGTATGTCTCGTGTTGCCAGATGTTTCAATTGTCCCTAGAAGAACTGAATTCTACAAAAGTTATTTAGAATATTAATACTTTTTAAAATATAATTTTGTCAAAGTATGTTCAAATGTGAGTACGATTTTGAGCTCTGGAGATTTTGTATTTATAGCAGTTGTACTTTTGCCCCGAAAATTCTGCTAAGTTAATATACTACATATTGTGTTTGGATAACAATTACAAATTTAAATATTTATGACATCCCAAAAGCTAATCTAAAAATCGGGTTATAAATAACAGCCCATAAACGTCCCACTGCTGGCTTGGGCCTCCAACTATAGGGGAACGGACAGTATTACCCGCCACGTTTGTCCAAGGCGGCTTGGCAGGTTGGACACGTCGGTTATCTCGATGTGCAGGTTGCATCAGGATGTTTTCTTTCACCGTTGTTAGCACGTGGTATTTGTAACAATATGCACATTAGGTCAGAAAATTGCCTAAGTGGTGCATGCGTTCCGGTCAGGATCGAACCCGCGCCCTTTGAGTTGGGGACGCGGCGCTAGTCATTCCGCTACCACGACTTATTGGGTTCCTAAAAATCGGGTTACCTATCTCCAAAATATTTGTATACAGACTAGACTCTTTAACATTAGCATACTTCAACTCACATATATAACAATTTCTCTATATTTTTATTACGTAAGTATTATGTTTGAGAAAGTTAAAGTTCATACTCTTGTCAAAGAATAAATAACAAATCTATATTAATTAAATACAGGTACAGGACACAGGGTTTATTCAAGGGTTCTAATGAAAAATTATCTACGTGATGTACTAAGTTTTTGTAATAACACTCGGCAATAGTATTGACTAAAAATATTACTATTTATACAATAATTGTTTTTTACTTAGTATAGTTTATTCGAATGTAATACATATCTTCGATTTTTAATCAGTTGCCTTGACATTGTACGTGCGCAAATCGGATCTGGCAACACAATATATGTCCGCACGTGTACACGTGACTTTATATACGATTATTGCATATAGAGGGTGAAAGTTTTTGGATATTTTGAATATTTGGTTGATCGTAGGGATTGTGTTCATGGTTAAAATTTAGTATTTGTTAAGATACTGTAAATTGGAAAAAGCGTATATGTGGGACTCGCTTTTCTACGTCAGGATTTAATGCAATCAAATATTGGTGTCCTTTATAGAAATGCAAATATTGTCTATCATTTTTAGTCAACTGTGAAAGTATACATGCGACCCACTCTATTATTTCATGTTACAAAAGTGTTAACTGCTCTATTATAATTTTAATCCTACATTGCCTATATGACATAAGCAATTAAATTTTAGGATAGTTTTTAAAGTTTCCCAAATGTGGCAGTTAAAGAACTTCAATAATTATATTATTTTTAAAGTGATAGGTGAAATATTAATAAGCAATTATTTTATTAGGTAATTTGTTGTACCGTCTTTTCTGTAGAAAATTCAAATTACTGGTAGAGAAGGATGACGTTCAAGTAAGATTACATTTTAAAATAAAGTAAAAAAAAAAAACTACGTCAACCTTTCAACGACTTATATATGCCTTAATAAATAAATATGCCTTTAATTAAACGCGAAATGAACTATCATCAAACGATTCCGATTATGAGGAAGTGAGATGTCGAACAGGATATTGCCTAGTTCTTCGATTAAAATCGATCACTGTCCTCTGTTGTTGTCATATCAATTAAGCTGATGACATGCTCATAACCAACAGATTATTTAATATTCTCTTGCAGGTTTTCGTGACAGTAAATAAGCTAGCACAAATTGAAGTCATTAAAATTAATTTGGTGATTATTACGAAAACAATGAAAATTGATAAACTTATTTATTAGTTAAAATCATGATACATATATTTTTAAGTATTTTTTAAAATTTATTGATGCACAATATAAATTACAACCAAAGAAATTAAAAGATTAAATTAGTAGGTAACATAACAATCTGCAATTCAATTCAATCTGAAATTGCAATTCAAAGCAGGTGAATACAGAAAACACAAAACTGAAATTTTTAGGACTATTTGTTGCAATATGTCGTATTTTTTTTAACTTTTTTAAATTTAGCATACTTTTCATGTTAAAAACTGTTTTAATTAAATTTTGATTATTGAACTGATTTTCCTTGTTTTACTGTGTTCGGTATACTGAAAACTTACTTCTTGAATCTAATCGATAATTGGGTCTTATTATTTTTAAATGAACGGACGCTAAAATACCATCAAAATAAAATAATTTTATTAATATTTAAACAATAATTTATACCATACGCTAACTCGTAACTAACGTCATAACTTATTACAAACGTAAGATGGTCTAAGTTATGACGTCTCAAGTCGCTGTTTCCGCACAAAATCTAGGCGGCTTCGGCGATTTGCAATACTAAGATTAGACGGATCAAACAAATTGAATCAATTTAGTAGATAAACACTGAAAGGCCATAACGGCATTCAATGACATTGAATGATTGAAGTTTATGTTTATGTGATCACTTTAGTTGATTCATCTCAATTAAAAGACAGAAATGAACCGTTTAATATTGGCTTTAAATAGTAAAAAATGGCTCAGATGACTTTACTGTCAACTACCCTATTATGATAATAACATTTATCCCTATAAAGGAAGGGAATTGCAATTTTGTAAAACATCCTTTTTTGTGTTTATCCTTAATGAATAAAAACTACGCCGCTTCAATCAATCTTTGGTACATGTTCCCGGCCGTTGCACTTTGGTGCATCTTTGGCGATAAATAATTCAGCTGGGCGGCAGATAGATGGCGTTAATAGCAACCATCCTTCACTGTGGTGCCACGTAAATCGTACACTTTCGATTGCAGCCCCTGAAATATATGCACGAGGCTTGCAATGCAATGATCGTCATGGACTAGGGGAGTCACATTTTTGAAAGAACGTTTATATCACTTATTGTTTTCGGTAACTACTACATTTTTTCTGTTGGTATTGTACATTGTCTATAATTATACACTCTAAATTATCCTTTAGTACTGTTCGCGCCGCTTAATTTAAAATCCTGTCCTATCAAATTATTTCCATAACTACCCGCTTTTCTTAACCGCGTTATCCAGTCTTTTCCCAGCCACCATCTTCCGTTCCATACGACTATCCTTGTCGTACTTACCGCTGTACTAATACTGCTCGTCTTTACGAGTGAGTCTGCTGTCGACCCTCGTACGACAACCCGCACATCTTTGTTTCCGCCACAAATTGCCTATAAGTGCAGTCATACCGCGCCGTTTGTGTACATATAATGTAAAAAGGCCGCCAGAAGGAGACAAGCCAGAAGATTTGCTGCAAGGCTCACGGTTTGATAATCAGCACGCATAGTTAGTGCAGCCCAGAGGCACGCAGGTTAGTCTCCCTTCTTTCCATACCAGCAATCCTACCACCGCCATTTGGATATATACACGTTCAGTACCTAATACTGGGCTGCCGTGTTGACAAGTACTAAAACCTATAAATATATGACGCGGGAGGGACCTCCGTGGTGTTAATAAAGAGTGTGACGTCAGCAATGCCGACGTCACGATTGTTAGTTTCTTGGTGACGACCCATATTTGAGTCCTCGAAATAGAATTTCAAGAGTACTCGGTGTCGTATATTTGAAGAGCGTTACGACGTCCCAAAGAGGACCGTCCCGTTCAGCGGCTCAAGCAATAATGATTGAGTTTTTTTTTTATTGGACTTGACTTTATGTTGTTGGTCCGAAGACCTCGCAACTTTACCGGGGTTTTCGGGGCGAGTGCCTTTGCGAAGCGAAGGCGCTCGAGCCCGGGGGGCAACTTGCTCGAGGGGGCTCCCTAGGGAGTTTCATCTCGGCTGGACTGTTGCCATGAGAGGGGGATGAATCTAATGATACCCACCATAGGGCGACACAATGCACTAATTGAGAGCGGGCGACGGGTAATATAAAGCCCGAGAGGAAGGATTCCGGCGGACCGGGATCGGCGGTTCGCGGTGGCCTATGCTATCTTACTGCCGTTTCGCAACGTGTTATGGCTGGGAGAGAAGAAACTTCCCAGCAACATGCCTAGTCTATCCTATGGGGGGGCTATGTCTCCTGGCGTCCCTCGCGGGGACGTGGAGAGATCGTGATTGGCGGCGTCGACGCCATCGTCTGTGTCTGTCTGTCGGTGCCTGCCAGCCTGCCGTCCTAACCGCGGGCGGGCTGATCCGGGCCAGCCGTTTTGTGATAACGTCAACCTTGTAAGTGAGGATGTTACACGGTCGTCGCACGAGAGCCTTTCGTCGAGGCTTATAATCGGACGCGATCACGACGAGGGGATTTCGATGGTGCGGCGCTAGATCGAAATACTTACGCGAGAGCGACGTAATGTAGTTTTTGATGGAGGGAAGCTCCAGATTGCGGTGGATGTCGACGTTACGCATATAGAGGGGAGCACCGACGGCTCTGCGCATGAATTTATTCTGAACGATTTGCAGTTTCTTTAAAAGGGCAGGCTTGGCATGGCATGGCCGAATACCACACTCGCGTATGTCGTGATCGGGCGAATGCATGTTTTATATAGAGTAAGCTTGTGTCTGAGGGACATTTTGCTTCGTTTGTCTATCATTGGTGCTAGACGACCCATCACAAATCGCGCTCTATTCCGGACTATAGTGATATGCTCGTTGAAGCGCAAGTTCTGATCTAGGGTGACACCCAGGTATTTGGTGTACTTTGCACGGGGGATCTCTTGGTCGTAGAGCGAATGGCTTTTAAGCGAAGGCAAGCGCGTTTGGGAGAGCGAAGCGTGCCTGGGGAAAAGAACATTGCTGCGCTTTTCTCCGGGTTCACCTCTATCCTCCATTTGTCGGTTGTGATCTGATGTATAGAGTGCGGTGTCATCCGCGAAGAGGGCCAACTCTACATCTGGAGTTAAGTTAAATTGTAATAAGAAAATACATAGCAAGTTAGACGTTTTTTTCAACAGCGGTGTAGTCGGCGCTTGCATCATACGATATGGTTTTTTAACCGGCTTACCCTAGCCGAATCCACCCCGCGCCATTGATAAGGTTATATTAAAACGTCACGCTAAGATCAATAAATGCATAATAGATGCATTTATCAAAGAATTAAGTTTTTGCTGGATAAGTATTCAAAACGCAAGCACAGTCATATGGAACTCTATAATAAAACGTGCAAAAACAAACCGATGCTATTACTATGCACGTTATCGTTAGGTTCTGGCAGCGTGCGCCAAATATTCACAGTTAGACACTGTACATATCATTGCAATAATCCTCACGCAATAAACTGTTACCATACAAAATGGCGCTAAATGTCCCGAATCGCCCGCCGGTGGGCTAAATAAACGGGGCAATAAAATTGGTGCATTAGAATTGGATGCACGCACACACGCTGGTTAACACCCCATCCCATAAGATTAAATTGGGTATCGGCCTTTAAAAATAGTGTTAAGTAAGTATAACAGGGTGTTTGATGGCAAATGGCGTTGCCAATGGACATCTGCAACAAACACCATGGGAGCCGATATGTTGCCTACCTTGTTGAGACTAAGTATCTGTTTGTGAAAATTGAAAAGCCCCATATTGTAACGCTCAGGTAAAACCGGGAAGCAGTTCCTTGCTCACGTATGGCATAAAGGAGCGTGCCCGTCAGTTGTTTAGCTTACGTTGTGGATTGGTGTGGTTTGAAAAAGCATGTCCACGGTTGGAAAGTTATACTCACAGTAGTAAACTGGCGATTCCAGATTTTGCATCCTGTCTTGAGCCGTTTGGCGTTGAGTAAACTACTGAATAAATTAGCAGCTGTGTGCGTGTCGGACTCGCACAATGGCAAATTCTGTTTATAACATATATAACTTCTAAGAATAATGTAAAATATGCTAATATAGAGTTTTTCGCAAATTCAATTATGGAAACAAAAAGCGCACAACATACATATCTACATAATATGTCTACCGTTAAAAGTTTCGAAGTAATCAGCTGTCATATACTGACAGACTGATATCAAAGTGAAACCACTGTAGGATACGCTGTTTATGATTAAAATATAATAATTATGATACTTGTACAATGTGCCACTCCATCCTTAGGTTGCCGTCTGAAGGAACGATTATTTACTTTAGCCCTTAGTGATGTTATATCGACTGGTGATCTGTCTACATTGCGCTTTACCTTTAATTCCAAGCAATATACTGTATATGTATAAATAATATATATCTACACTCACATATGTTAAAACTACAAAGGTTTCTTTACATATTTAGGTATTAAAACTTTTAAAAATAAAAATATCTCGAAATCTTTTTATGTTAAAGACGAGTGATTTCGAAACATTTTAAATTAAGTTCACCCACCTTTCTCTGTCTTACGTTTTAAATGTGCAGGTGCATTCCAATGGAGATTGCATTAATTTAATCAAACCACTGATCTTGAAGAGTCGTAAAGTTCCAGTAGATAAATCTTTGTGAAGTCAAATGCTTGAAAATCCTGAAATCGTGTTCATAAAAATAATTTTAACTCCTGAGCTATTTAGTTTAGTTTTAATATTAGTCACTTTTGAATCTGTAATGTTGAAACTTGTTCGAATTTCTTTAAATAGAAACCTGTGTAAGATTCGTTTATCTGGGGAGATTCGCCAGACAAAAACACACATTGTATCTCCCCCAGTGAAGCAGGTTATGCTTGTAGTTTGGGTAATGCACAGCGGACCATTCTGGGGCCGATCCTAGACGCCCAGACCATAGTAAACAATGTAAAGTTCGTTTATGAGATTTTACCGTGCCAGGAATCAAATCTGGAGCCTCTGCGTTCCAATGAACTCGACCAGGAAAGACTTAGCCTGCTCAATCACAGAGGCCGGTAGATCTGATTGCTGCAAGTACTGTTTTTTAAATACACTTTTGTACCGTGACCTAATGAAATAATAAATTAATCTCATCCAAGCCATGAAGTTACGTGACAAGGTCACTTCACATCTCAGCTTCGTGTCGATAACCAAAAACCTCGTTTAAACTTCGCACAACAATATCGAACTTTCACACAAGTTGGAAATCTTAACAACCCACAACAAAGTTGATTAATTTCAACCGCTACCCTCGCCCCAAGTTTTATACATTGCCCTCAATTCAAAAACAATATAGGTAAAGTATTCATGACAAATCGTTGTCTAACGAAGAGTAACTGTGCAAACAGACCGTCTTTAGGGTAGGAGCCGGCTGCATGAGGGAGTGACTGGGATATCACTTGAAAAAGATATGAGTGGGGTTTCATTGGAAGAGATTTTGGATACGCGTTTCCTATGTATCCATATCGAATTTATTTTAGGTAAGAGAAAATTTGAACTCTTTAATTTATTATAATATCAAGATTTGTCAAACGTAACATGATATCCTTTTTTAAATCCTATATAGCTTGCCAAAATAAGCACGCACAAGTAAAGGTTATTTTTATAAATGTTTAATACATCGTCATGAATATTTTGTGTTTTCATAATGTACACTGACAAATTAAACATCTCTGAGTAAAATAGAAAAGGAAATATTTTATAAGAAATCAGCTCGCGAAGTATATACCTACATAATATGTTGAAATAATTCATAAATATCTAAAATTAGGCGGGATTATGTTCGGTTTGTATGATAGTAGCTCAAAACCGTAAAACTGTTCTCTATATTTTTTTTATTGCCTGAAGCAGGCAAACAGGCTGACGGCCCAACTGATTTAAAGTGGTTACCGTCGCCTATGGACGTTTGCAACATCAGGGGTGTCGCCAACGCGTTGCCGACCTCTAAGAAATTTTATAACGCTCCTCTTAAAGAACCTCATGTCATAGCGCAAATGGAAAATCACGATGGGAAGTTCCCTCCAGATCAATAATTATATCCAAATAAAGGACAACATAGTCCGTTCAACTTAAAACAAAAATCAAAATCCCCAGAATAATAAATGTAGTTAATGTTCTGAGCAAAATTCTATCAAACTGCTTACAAGATGTTAATAGTTTGATTAATCTGAAAATAACACTGTAATAAAACTTTCTAAGAACTTTGTGTTAAGGCAATGGTGATAATTTTAAGTAATAAAATATATGTATTTTTTAAACAAACTTAAATAATTCTGTTACGTGCGAGCGGGGGTACGCACTTAGGATTGGAAGGAAACATCAGTTTTTAAACGTTTTATTAATTTAGTACGTGATTCCTCTCCGCAGGCTCCTACACGCACAACTAACGACGCAGTGTCCCGACGATAAGATGTCTCACTCACAATACCGTCGCCGATATTGCATAGACCACCTCCTGCTACTGCAGTGCTCACCTCCGAATTTACAGCGTGTAGCTCGCTTCTGGATCTCCTCTTAAACTACGCTACACTTCTCCTTCACTCAACTGCCCACTAAACTTTTCACTAAATTCGCCACTAAATTCTTCACTAAACTCGTCACTGTCTTCTACTAAACTTTTCTTTCAACTCTCTAAACTTGCCACTATCTTCTATTAAACTTCTCTTCCAACTCTCTTGTATCGCACTTGTTGTTTCGCTATCTACAACTGAATTCATACTGCCCGGTAGGCGCGCCTTACGCTGCTTATATACCTGGAAGAAACTTTTGAAACCCATAATTTCGATCTTCTTTTCGTTATTCTTTTATTTACTATCTATCCCTTTCTAAACATCTATTTATCTCTGTCTTTTCCTTCCCGAACCTTCTATTCCAGAACTTTCGTTCATCATCTATCGCTTTCTAACATCTATCTGTCTCTGTCTTTTCCTTCCAGAAGAAACTTATACCTTTTTCTAAAAATTCTTAAGCCAACTAGATTGTTCCAAGACAATGAACTACTGAAAATCAAATATAATAAGTCTGATTGAATTTACTGAAGGGGGTAATAAAAATCAAACAATGAACTTTCATAAGAATATCGCTGACACTGGCGGCATACCATTTTTTGGAATAGGGTGCGTAAAACGCAGTTTAGATTGATAGCTGATGCAATTCGAAATAGACTTAGATTTATTGACGATAAATAACATTGTATTACGGTGATGGACTACAAAATCGGTGTAATTGCTTAGAATAAAACAAAATACGCTGAATAACATTTAGAAAAGCGTTAAATGTTGCAGAAAAAGCCGTATATAGTCGCTCGTGGTAGGATGAGCGAACTTGAAACATTTGAATAGCAAAATTGAACGTCTATTTCGGATAAAAAAAACATTAAAATAATGGCGTAGGAAACAGTATAGTCTTTATTTAAATATATCTGTAAGGCAATATTTAGGTGTGCATATTAAATTATATGTTGCTAATTTAGATATTTCATTAGATCAGATAGGAATATCTAGTAAAGTTACTCTTCTCAGATATTTACTTATGCCTCAATCGATTAAATTCTAGTTCGGCCTCTGTGTCAGCATTAGAGGAGTTGATAGCAATTCAGTAGACATATCTTCTAACTAAAAAGTCTCTGAATTATATAGCAACAGAGGCACTCGGAACTTAGACATTATGGTCTCTTTTGAGTACTGACGACGTTATATAGTTATATCCCTATAACCATACGTTGCAAGTTGTAGAATAGCTCTCAGTTTTAAAGAAAATTAAAGATAAAAATTTGTATAAGGATTATGATATAGTAAGAATGAAAATTGATTAAGCAAGTCTCCCTCGGCCTCGACGTTCCTGCGATCCATCTGTTTTTATTTAAATATACAGAGAAGTAGTTGTGACGTACATAAGACCGCAGGGCAATTTCTTAATCGCTGGCGTGGAGAAGAGACAAATCACCGGCACCACACTGCAGTGAGTTGCGGTGCAGACCCCGAGGGACCATCGCCACTAGTCCCCTGCACTGCAACTGGTATGGTGTCATTCTTAAAAGAAAGGCGTTAAATAGTGCCAATTATTATTGATTCAAAAAATATGAAGATGTTATTCGATTGATTAACTTCTTTATACATGTTCCGATATTAATTAGATTTGATATGCCTACTTCAAATATAAGTATTTTATTAATATTAGATGAATTGGCTTGATTTTCTTTGTGCTTATCATGAGCAATGGTATTTATTGGTTATGGTCTGTATTTTAAAATGTTTAGTTAATATTGCTACTTCTGAATGTAAACGGAAAAGTAACTTTTAGTTTACGAATGCCATCTGCCTTTACAAAATGTAACATAAAAAGCTTGTATTACATATAAATGTATGTTTACATATATATGTTTACACCGTTGTAAATATTTTAAGCTTCTTTAAAGATACCAAAAACAAAATTTTTTAAGTATTGTTACAACTTAGGCCCCGACAATGTCAAATTCCACGTACAACTCTGTAAAAGCACATTTTATTACCTGTCGGCATTTGAACTAATTGTAATCCTTTTATGATCGTCTTCTTTTGTTTACTTATTGGCATACGTTTCTAGTTATTGCGGAAAATAGCCTATTGTTCTAGTGTACTCGTTTACTGCCGCTTGCGGCTGCCTCATTAGCCAAGTGTGCGGATTACGATTACTAGGAAATTGTGTCCGCGTTGCCGAGCGAGTACAGTTGCATTGGTGAAGTATAAAACGACGGCCTGATCGAGAGAGGAGGCAGTTGAGCGAGAACCACGATCAAGGCGTGGCGTATGTACAATCGGGAATCGAATAGTGACGGACTTTGTGCGTTTTATTGAATTACGACCTTCTGCATTACGTTTGGATTTGTTGTGTTCGGTTATATTTATACCTGTGATATACGTGTTTGTATAGTTCTAATAAACTCTATAATAATTCCAACGGCATTTTAAGTCGAGTCCCGCTGTCTCGTAACAGTATTCACAATAAATTATTTCAGTAAAAACAAATAGTTGATATCAGCCATTGCTAAAAATGCTCACTGCCTTAAGATACTCCGTCTATGAAGATGATCGTTACTTGCGCTGATTGATGTTTAAATTTACGCTCCATAACATCGAAATATTTAAAAAAATACATAAGTTTGGAATAAATCTTTCTGTAAAGCACTGTTCATGGTTTAAATTATTAATGTAATTTCTCATAACAACTTTGAACCAAGTTTCCTAATGAACTTTGAAAAGTCATTAGAATTTCTAAGGATTACTAATCGTCGTCGCTTTTGTTTTGGACTATACTCGCCAGGGGACAACTGCAAATTGCGGTAAAATGGGTTGTACAGCTCCCTGCTACAGACTTTGACGGATGTATAGACGCGTGCACACCCAATAAAGTAATGTATTTGTCGTTTATGCAGACGTTTTTACCTAATAGTGATTAGGGTGAGGGAGCTTGTTTATTTTCTACTTTAGAATATTAGATTCTTCTCAGTCGAGAAAATTTATAGACGTAAAATGTTTGTATGCATTTGTTGGCATAATGTTTTTTATGTAGCCACTACAGTTTTCGACACGGTTTCGATTGTGTCCAATTTGATTCAATCAATCGGACATTCACATCGCATTCTTAACTCATGGCCACCATCCCATTTTTCGGGATAAACTTAAGTATCTTTTGTTAATCTTTCTTGTGAGAACTACATGACAATCTTAATGATAGTTGACTTGTTCAGTTCCCACCCATAAATTCCGAGTTTTCTCTTCTGTTTTTCTGATTAAAGTATCGTACTTTCCCATTATCTAATGTACATGAAAACATCTTTCACCATAATCGATTTATTCCCATGGACATGAAGAAGTAACAAATGAATATCCAAATAGTCACTGTTACTTATTACTATGAATAAGTTATAACCACCTAAATTACAGAAAGTTTTAATTTCATTATAGTAATGACGGAAATCAAACTTCTGGCCTCTGAAGACTACGGTCCGTAAAAATGGACCTGACTTTTGAAGGGCTTGCGTGGGACTTGAATTTAATGTAAATGTGACGTAACCTATTATTATTAGAAGTAATTTTTATTTCATTATTTCAAATCAAATCATTTTTTTTATTGATTTTTATTGCAGGAGTTTAGCAGACAGGCAGACGGCCCACTTCGTAGAAAGCGGTTACTATCGCCTATGGACATTTGCAACACCAAAGGTGCTACAAATGCGCTGTTGCTCTCTTAAGGGAGACTGAAACCTGGTCACTAATGCCGCGGAACACAACTCAAGGCTGTTATGGCGGCATACTTTAGACCAGGGGTGGTAGCCATCCAGTCGGGCAAATACCCTACCACCTGGCTGTGGGTTTTTTTGTTGTCTCTTACGACAGGCCGCCCGGCCGCAGGAAATTGTATTCTTTCTCCGTTCCTGCACGGATAAATATTTATTTTGCATTAAACATGGTTAAAAACAGATGTTACAATACATTTAAATGTTGATATTTTCACGTGTGATAGCCATATTGACGTGCAAAATTATTAATATATGCAGTACAATTTAATTATTATTAGATAAGATAGACTAGGACTAGGAGGACTTAAAACGCTGCAAATATGCATTTATTGGTAATGGATATATATTTGTGGTGTTCGGTGCCGAAACTCTAGGGCCATGGTGCCCGAACTCTATCGATTTTATCGAGATCTATCATCTCGTTTGATAGAGGTCTCATGTGACCAAAAGGCTGGCCCGTACTTGAGGCAACGCATCGGCGTTGCCATCCAGCGCGGAAATACGGCCAGCGTTTTGGGCACGTTCCCGACCGACAGCGATTTGGGACTTTCTTTTCTTTATTTCTTTTGCGAGCGGGCGGTTTCCGCAACTCGACGAAATAGCGCCTATTTTGCGTGCGAGGGTGGATGAGGGTTTACTCCATCCAGCCCAGCTCTTCCAGGAAGTCCACCAGTTTCTTGACGTTGCTGAAGACTTCTCGGAGGCTACCCGTCCAGATAGTTCGCCCTCTATTGGGCCACCTCTTCGCATTCAAGCAGGACGTGGGCGGCTGTTTCTTCTGCCTCCAGGCATGCTCTGCACAGGGGGCTGTCGGTGACACCTATATTAAAAAGATGTCTGAACTAGTCCCGGGACCGATTAAGTTTTAAGATATTCCTGGAGAAACGCAGGTTTACTCGAAGCATTGCCAGCTTGGCTTGCCTGCAGTCCTCCAGGTTGTCCCAAAGTTGTTGATGTAGAGCCCTTGTCCTTTGATTTATGTATGTATGATTTGGGACTTACATATTATTTGTAATTTTATAATTTATGTTTTGTTAGTAAATTGTACATAGTCTACAATTTATTAAATAAATTATATAGTTTAAAGATTTACTAATAATAAAATTCCTGAAATTCAATTTGAACCACAAAATATTTCATTTCATAGTTTCAGATGGGGAAAGCATGGCGTGCATTGAACTTGCAAAGCTTCAGTCACACGTCCTTACAGCTTTCAAAGTGACTCTTTGTCACGGCAAAATGACGTTACAGGTGCGACTGAAAACAAGTTTTCAGAATAGAACTTGTTAGCTCGAACTAAGGCATTCTCAATGCGGAATTTCAAATCTTGATTCGAGCTCCTATTTGAATATTCATGTGCCTGATATTGTACCTGACTGTTATTAATTCTGGACGGCCTCTGTTGTTGAGCGGACTAAGCCTTTGCTTGCCTATCTCATTGCAACGCAGAAGCTCCGGGTTCGATTCGTGGTATGGTCAATTTCGGAAAGGAATTTTCTCCGTTATTTGCTATGGTCTGGGTGTCTGGGATCGGCCCCAGAGTAGTGTATTGTATATTACCCATAACACAAGCGTAACTTATTTGATTTAAGGATATACAATATGTGTGTCGATTGTTTTATTATTAATTCTGCTAATTAATTGAGGTGTCATATTTTCATTCTTTTTATTTATTTATATGAAACATACATAGAATTGACAGTAATTTAATGATTCTACTAGCCCTTGCTACTACTAGTTTGAACTGTATTTTAGGGGTTAGTGTCCTCTCCCTCAATGTAAACATATTTATTCAATACATCTAACATTAAATTATAAAGTATAATACATAACTAAACACATAACATATAAATATATGTTCTAAAAAAGTCAGTGTTTTTGTGTGTGTAACTGTATTTTAGAGGTGTGTTGTGTGTATTTGCCTGTGCATCTAAATTTTCATGGATGTCTTATATAATGCTATATACCTATTTTGAGATTTTTTTTACATCATCATAATTTAACTCTAAGCCATTTGAAGATAAAACTTTTAAAACCAGTATTTGTTTTCTTTCAGTATTTTTCGGTGTTTAGAGTTGTAATTTAATTTTAAAATTTAAATTAACAATGCGGTCCCCTAATAGCGTTTAAAAATATCAATAGTATAAGCACATTGATTGTTTTCATCGTTAGTCTATAACATAGTCTTTAAATAACTAACAGCACAACCATCTTCATACCCAGTAGTTCCTTTGGTATGTTAATTTGTGTAAGTTAGAGGCTGAATTGCTTCATAAAGCTATGTAAAATTCTGATCAAACACACCCTTTGTGTTCCGACAGACGCAACTTAGTATCTGCATAGGTGGTTCCACCTTGACTGTTTTAATGAAGTCAAGAAACGTTTTGTTTGATATTTTATTATCATTATTCCTGAATTTTGTATCCGTCCACCTCGAGGTATACTATATTCAACTACAGAACAGTTCTTAGAATTACGTATGTCAAAAAATGGAAAACGGGTAACGAAAATATGATTTAATATGCCAAAGCAACTATTAAAAAGCAAGTATTAAACTAAATTATTATAAACTAATACAATAAAAAAACTTAACTAGTTACATTGTATTCTATCTTCAATTCCTTATGACTACATATATATATATATATATATGAATTGTTAAATTCAATTATTATATAATAAGATGAAAAGCTTATTATCATAATTCTAATTATATCACTTTCATATTTTTTGTCTATTTCCAGTACAGAATTGATCTTATCTACAGCCATTACAATTACCTACGTTCTAATCTAAAGTAGACTAATAAGTAGGCAATTTGAATATGGCCTGAAATTACTAAAAATATTGATATTAACAATGCAACCGTTTGAAAATACTATTCTTATTGTATCCACACATTAAACGGTAAAACACTTCATTAAAGCTTTGAGAAACACGTAGAGGTCACGAAAATATTAATACACAACTTGCAGCATTTAAGATTAAAACCAATTCCAGTAACTTCAAAAGTTATATGT
The DNA here is from genome assembly GCA_039645545.1 of Dendrolimus houi. Classification (NCBI taxonomy): domain Eukaryota; kingdom Metazoa; phylum Arthropoda; class Insecta; order Lepidoptera; family Lasiocampidae; genus Dendrolimus; species Dendrolimus houi. The sequence goes on from CM077132.1 coordinate 17,626,996, forward strand.
TATAGGAACAGTCGTTTCAAAAATGTTTCCTGTAGGTCCTTGTTGCTTTTTAACTTAAGATTATTAACACTCAATTGTTTTTCAGATTTTCTCTCAATAGTTATAATTAAATACCTTAACGTTCTAAACCTCGCTAATATAAATAAAGTCCCCCGTGTAACAAATCCCTCAAATCCTTCGGGAGCAATATCGCCCCCAATACTAGGTAATGCCGAGTTAAACTCAACATCAGCTAATAACTCTTTCGCAATATGTTGCGCTCTAAATCCGCTACTTCGAGGGTTCAATTGCCTTTCTGATTAATTACTTCGCTCAACTTTATTAAGACGCTTAAAATGTAAGTTCACCTGGAAGGAAGCAGAGGAAAATGCAGGGCCGTCCTAAACTTACCGGCCCCGGGGTGCAAAAACCACTTTGCACAATTAAAATATTTCATTTTTAAGGCTCCTGTAAACGGTCGAAAATGGGGTGCAACGAAACAACTTTTCGTTGGTAATAATTAATCAATAAGTTAGCATAAATCTTCACGATATGAGGCGTAAGGTGAATATTTTTGTGATTTCTCTATAGTTACTTATTAAGTTAAGAAAAAAATTCACGAAATCACCTCCAAATTATTGACATGAAACCATTTTACTCCTTCAATTTTTATCTAAACAGGATGAAAAAAATACCTATATATTTATAAAAAAGAGATAAATAGTTTTTTTATTTTTTATCTTACTTTATTTTATTCACTATAAAATAATAATGCATCTGAAAAACAGCCGCGTCTATGGAATCTCCGATATTATCCGAAAAATGAGTACCGCAAAATCCTCAAGGGCGTTGGCGTTGCTACAATCCTTAAGGATCCGTCATGCCCGTCTGTCTATTTTTGTATGTCACAATTATTTATCACGGAAATTACTGGATTTCTTCTTCTTCAGCCAATCAATGTCCACTGCCTTCCTTATCCAGCCCCTACTGGCGACCTTAGCAGGTCGTCGGTCCATTGGGCTGGAGGGCGTCCTACACTACGCCGACCGAGACGCGGTCTCCACTCTAGGATACGTTTGCACCATCGCCCGTCGATCCTGCGACAGATGTGACCGGCCCACTGCCACTTCAATTTCGTAGTTTTGTGAAATGGATTTATATAAATGAGATTTGACGTCACTGAAAATCATATTTTAAATACTTTTATTGAAGTCAATCAATTAGCTTGCGCCCTTTAGGTCCCTGCATCCAGGTGCCTCACACCCCTTGCACCCCCCAGTAAGGACCGGCCATGGGAGAATGGATTAATCTAAATAATAATTTAATTGCCTTTCGCAACAATACAACTGTTGTTCGTTTCGCACAGTGCTGTGTAGTATGGGGCTCTTCAGAAATAATATAAATAGATTTAAGTTCTAAACAGGTAGACAATGCGTAGCTTTCTTGGTGTCTATGTCCATCATGTCATCTACCCAAAATGACATCTGGCCAGCGGCAGTGCAAGGCTTGTAATAAAAAAATTTAGCGAAATTATTTTTTCATCCATTTATTAACAATTTATACTTATATGTATCAATTTTGTAAAAGAAATAAGAAATTATCAAAAAAAATTGTCACAAGGTCCTACACTGACGCTGGCGGTATGTTGTAATTAATTCTAATATTGTTTATATATAAAAATAAACTTTAAAATATTATCTTATCGTATTACTTTTTGTGTTTCGGCATTAGTGGCCAGGTTCCAGTATCCCTTAAGAGAGCAGCAGCACATTTGTTGCACCTTTGGTGTTTGTTGCAAATGTCCATAGGCGATGGTAACCTCTTTCCATCAGGTGGCCCGTCTGTCTGTCTGCTGAACTCATGCAATAAAAAATGACATTATATTAATAATTTTAATTATTTGTCATCATAAATCAGTGTCACGCCACATTTACATTAAATTTGTCAAGAAACCTCTACGTGTTGGCCTTCCCATCGCCCCCCGCAAGCCTCCTCCAAAAGTCCCGGTCATTTTTATGACCCGTGGTCTTCAAGGACATACAATAATTTTAATTAATGTTTGAAAAATAATAAATAATTAAATCGCTATTTGAATCCTTTTACTTTTACAAAACTATGGTGTCATAATTTTGTGTACTCGTACAAAATTTTTGAGGCGGCGACGATTTTTAAGATGACAAAATGTGACTCATTTAATTTGGCTGTCGTCTACCTTAATGCCACGTGAGTGTTAATATAAATATTCATGAACCATCGTCTTCTTTCAACAAGAAACAAAAGTATGCTTTTATGATTTGTTTTCCAAAAGGAGCTCCGCATCACGGCTACCGAGTAAAACTACTTAGCCCCGGGCGTCTACGGGGCTAGTTTTAATAACTCGATATTCTCAACCCCCATGAAAAACAAGGGGGCAACTCCTGGGAACTTATGCCGGGCGCTTCTTCCCACGCGACGCAAACATGAAGCTCCTTATTGAATGCAAACACCATTAAACTGCGCTGCTTCAGGCTTTATTCTTTGTTACGCTGTTTTTTATCGATGGTATTGAATAAAGCATTTAAGTATTGTTTATCATGAGTTAAGTGTTTACCTATACCTATAGCTGTACAATAATAATATCAGCCCATAAATGTCCCACTGCTGGGCTCGGGCCTCCCATTATAGGGGGAACGGACACTATACCCGCCACGCTTGTTAAAGGCGGCTTGACAAGTTTGACACATCGGTTATCTCGATGAGCAGGTTGCATCACGATGTTTTCCTTCACCGATATTAGCACGTGGTAATTGTAACAATATGCACATTAGGTCAGAATACTGCCTACGTGGTGCATGCGTTCCGGCCAGGATCGAACCCGCGCCCTTTGCGTTTGGGACGCGCGCGTTATCATTACGCTACGACGGCTTTGCTTACTACGAGGTGTACAATAAAATAATGTAACTTAAATATAAAAATATATTTTAGTTCTTACACAATTTTAAATAATATCTCCCATATTCATAATAGTTGTAAGAGATTTATGGCCTTGTTAAAACGAAGTTTAAAAAAGTGTTTTCCATTATTGCAAAACTGAAATCAGAAAGCGATTATGAAAATTTTGAACGCATTTTTAAAGAACCTATAAATCTAATATAACTATAATGAGTTTACACACATAGTTGTATAGGAATAATAATATTTATGTATTCATTAACAGCGGGTTTCACTTTAGCATTTGTGTTTGGTTCACAGACATACAGTTCAAATATATTTGTTAATAGGTATACACTGCTCGTAAATACATGTGGTGTGTAATAATATTATTTGTTATATATCCAAAAATCATTTTTTAAATGCACATGTTTATTCTGTTATATAAAATTACATTTCAAAGATCTTGGATATCAAAAGGAGCAAAATCAAACAGAAATATCACAGGTGCGCACTCTAACAATCTCGGCTTTTCCTTATTTGAAATGAAACTCAAGTAAACCGAGAAACATATTATTTACAAGTGGAAGTAAATGAAATATGATATGAAACAATATGTTGATAAAAATATTTTTATTTATATTTGAATCAAAATGGACTTTAATTTAATATAAAATTAATTTTGATTGCTTTGGGTCCGTGGGGCCAAAGTGCTCAAAAACTACTCAAAAAAAAAACGACTGGTCGAGGCAATAGATGGCCGGAAGGCTAGAACTTATCTAGCTCAAAGAATAATACTGTTACGTGCGAGCGGGGGTACGCACTTAGGATTGGAAGAATACACCAGTTTTTAACTAAACGCTTTTATTGACTTACACAGCCGTGCGTGATTCCTCTTTGCAGGGTTGCCCCTACACACACCTCGAATAACGCACTGTACCGGCGATAAGATGTCTCACTCACAATACCGTCGCCGATGTTGCGTAGACACACCTTCTGCTGCTGCAGTGTTCACCTCAGAATTTACCGCGCGTAGCTCGCTTCCGGACCTCCTTTTAAGCTACGAAAAACTCCTCCTTCACTAAACTGTCCACTAAACTTTTCACTAAATTCACCACTAAACTCTTTACTCAACTCGTCACTGTCTTCTACAAAACTCTTCTTTCAACTCTTCAAACTTGCCACTATCTTCTAATAAACTTTTCTTCCAACTCTCTTGTATCGCACTTGTCGCTTCGCTATCTTCAACTGAACTCAAACCTAAACTGCTCGGTAGCCGCGCCCTACGCTGCTTATATACCCGGAAGAATATTCTGGAACCCAAAATTTCGATCTTCTTTTCGTTATTCTTTTATTTACTATCTGTCCCTTTCTAAACATCTATCCATCTTTGCCTTTTCCTTTCCGAATCTTCTATTCCAGAACTTTCGTTTATCATCTATCCCTTTCTAACATCTAACTATCTCTGTATTTTCCATCCTGAACTTTCTTTTCTAGAACTTTCGTTCATTGTCTATCCCTGTCTAAAATGAATCCGTCCTTGTCTTTTCTTCCAGAATCTTCTTTTTCTAAAAGTCTTGAGACCGGCTTACGCTGCTAAAAGTACAATATGACTAAGTTAATTTTTCTTTGTTGTATTTGTTTAAAATGTCTTAGGTTAATAAATATGTATCAGTACAATTGTAATAAAAATAATATTTTTACTAATTGATACTTGGAATTTCAGACACAAGGGAAAATAAAGGCTTATTTTGTAAAAGATAAAATAATTAAAGTTGTGGACGTTTACAGTCTCTATAAAATTGTTTTGCTTTTGCCATATTTATTTTTCATTGCTGAAAAATTATGGTTTATTACTTAAAATTGTTGAAATTGGGTGGACGATTCCTGTTACGATAATTCTAATTTTCATATTTAAAAGAGCATTATATTACCTTGCACAGCGGGCTTTATATTACCTTACAGGATATGCCCGCGACTTCGTCCACATTTGACTTGAAATTCCCGCGGGATTCTCGGGACACAAAGTATCGTAGTATTTTAAAAAAGGAATGAGCTCTCATTTTAGTGAAAACTGTGTCGGAATACGCTTATTTTTATATAACCCAACAACTTCAAACCACTCCCGGGAAAATTCCTGCGGGATTCCCTGGATAAACAATATCACACATTTTATTACATTAAATTTACTATCGATCAGTAAAAAAATCATATTGTAATTAGATTTTTTTAATCTGGTCATTTTAAATCATTCCCAAAAAAATCCTTGCGGGATTCCCAGGATAAAAAGTAGTGTAGAGTTTAAATCTAAGAATAAGTTGTCGTTCATTGAACACCGCATCGAAATCGGTCCAGTAGTTTTCACGTAAATCTTGAACAAACAGACAGACAAAACTACAAATAGACAAACAGGCAAGAAATCTAAAAAAAATTGCTTCGTGTTCTCCATCGTGTATATAGTGTATTCCAGTTGTTTTTTTTAATAGGTTTAATGTACAGACACGGCATGCTTAGAATTTGATAATAGTGTCACGACCTACAAAGACAAATTCAGATCTGCATACCTGTTTTGCGCATTTTATTACTTTTCGGCATTTAGACTTGTTTTGTTTAAAATTTGTAATTAGAAAAACAGTCCATTGTGTATTGTAATCTTTTATGGTAGTCATTAGCCAGGTGTGATTCTAAGAAATTCGGCCCGCGCAGTCAGTAGACATATTGCATTTGTGCAGCAAAAAAAGCAATGCCACAATGGAGAGATGGTCAGTGGAGCGATAACCAGCCGCGAGGCAGACTTGTGTCATTGACATTCGATAATCTATTTAGTGACCGACTTTGCGCGTGTTATTGAATCGCGCATTACGTTTGGACTGATTGTGTTCAGTTATATTTGTACCTGTGTTAAACGTGTTTGTATAGTTCTAATAAATTCTATAATAATTCCAACGGCATTTTAATTCGAGTCCTGCAACTCGTAACAATATTATAGATTATAATCGTACTGTTAAATGTCATAACTTGTTACGCTCTTAAAAAAAGTAACTTATTCTTAGTTGATTTGATTGTCAACGGCCCTTCTAACAAATATTGTTATAATTCTGGCTGCTGTTACTAAAATCGATTAAAATATGTGCTGTAAAAGCATGCTTGTGACAGTCAGTCGGACGACGGCCAGTTGACCGTCCTAAATATAGCGGGAAAGATAAGGTGGAAGCTGACCTGATCGAGCATCAAGCCTGTAATTAGCAAGAGACTGCACAAGACGAAAGTGTGCTTTCGTTCGGAGGTCAAAACTCGCTTTGGGTCGCTGAGCCAACGAAATTAGTTATGTTGTGGGACCTCAGAACCCAATGTGATAATTTAGAACAATATTCTAAGACACTATATAGTGAAAAAGCTTCCTAAAGTTAAAAATATATCGAAACACCAATTTATCATGTGGATACTGACTTATTTATTTTCAACATAATAAATTGGGTAAACATAATTTCTTATTAAAAGATAAATTTGTCTAAAAATATTAAACGTGCCTTAAGAAGGATTTTTGTTATCCCTCTGATCATGAATTTGGGATGTAAATATTTATTAGATTAGTCTTTACATCGTTTTAGGCTTCTGTAGTTACTTTGACAAAAAAGAAAAAATTTAGGACTTAAAACGAGTATTTGCTCGTAAATTTCTGTGTGTGTATGTTTTAATTGTATATCATATATAGCTACATATATATTATCACGCCTGTTTCCGAATATGGATAGGCAGAATCGAAGGGTTCTCCAGTTGTTAAGATCTTGATATACGTCTTTTACTTCATCTACTTTCATTAATTGCTTCATATATGCATGTTTATTTGGTGCTTTTTACCCGATCATTCTTCAGGACATCTGCAATTTGATCGTGGTAAGTCGTCGCGGTCTACCGGCACCAACCCCACCATCCACACTGTTGTCACACACGATTTGGCAAACACCCTTTCATCACGCACGCACGCTCGCAAGCACCCGCATGCACACACACACACACAAAACACATATACACACATGCACACTTTTAAATAATTAATATAACTCTAAACAATCATTTCACGAACAGAATTGTACTCTAATTGAGATCCGAAGATACAGATCTACCTAGTTTGAGAACCAATACACTTAAATAATGTGAATTATGTTTTACCCAATAACTTACTTAATTATATTGTTTAAAGAGTAAATAAGATCATTTTCATCACGTTATTTTAAAAGTAAGTTAAGTATTATCCGTGCAGGAACGGAGAAAGAATAAAATTTCCCGCGGCCGGGCGGCCTTTCGTAAGAGGTGACAAAACAACCCACAGCCAGGTAGGTGATAGGGGTATTTACCCGTCTGGATGGCTACCGCCCCTGGTCTAGCTTATGCTACCATAACAACCTTGAGCTGTCTGCTGCACTTACGCAATAAAAACAAAAGTATTTTTAACGTACGATATTTAATGCCCGTTCTTTTATATGAACGTTGTTTTAGAATTTATTCTAAAATATGCCATCGATTTAATACAATACATTATTGCAATGGCTTCATAAAACATTAATCATCAAATTAACGTTTCACTAAGCCACACTTATAAATTACAGTCAGGTAAATAAGGATACTATGTTACATTAAAACTGTTTTAGGCTTGTCACTAATTATTCACCAGACAGTTGTGTGTTATACGTAAAAGTAGCTTAGTTAAACAATATACATATGTATAACTCCCATACAGACTGTTATGTTAGGACATGTCACAAAAACATGTTCATTGCAAAGCAAACTGAGATACCGCCTGAGGCATTGTTCTAACATGTTGCGTTATTATATTTTGTGTGTATAAGGTTTTAGTGGTAAAGGTATGATAGCATTGCTACGTTTTGGATATTGAAATATGATATTTTCAGTACTAAGTTTCGTGTGTATTCATTCATTATACTATGTATACAGGTACAGGTTGGTCAAAAAGAGTAATAAATAATAGGAGCGCCACTTTCGCACATTTCTTTCAATTGTGGCAACCCCAACATTATGACAAGCGTAATTTTGGTACTTATCAAGTTGGTTTATTTACGATATACCGATTTTGTCTACATAACCTACAATGTTTACTTTAATAATAATGATTATTAATTGTAAGTTAGAGCTTTATAACACCCTATAACTGATTAACAGGACAATTATTTGATAAAAAGTAGCTAAACGCCATTACAAACCTGTCATGCCGGCGGTTCTTTGGTAAATATCGTCGAATTACTAGAAATTTTTGCTTCAAATTCAAAAACTTAGTATTGTTATAATCGTATTCAGATATTTTCATCGGATTTTAGGCTCTGAACAATGTTAAAATTAAAATATCAAGGATAAATTAAACTTTGTTTATAATTCACAGACGTGAGATAGAATATTGCTAGAAGCAAAAAAAAAAAAAATAGTTCATGTTCTAGACGTTATGGCCAGGTTGGGTTGTATACAACACAGTTTGTATAATGGAAGAAAAATATTAAGGATTAACTAAAAATGTAACTCATAGCACGTGCTCCAATCCGTTCTTGTTTTTATAGAAAATTTCAAATCTTTCAATCAATGTTTTATTATTTAAAACATACTTTTTGTATAAAATAACTCATAAATTAAAGGTCCTGTGGCTTATTTGCAATTTCATAAAATTAATTATTTAATTCGTCTATTGTACGAAATCGAAAGCAACAATTGAGAATTTTATGAATATAAAGCTAATAAGTTTTTGAAAGAAATGCCTGTAACATGCACAGACATTTCATCTTTACTATTTGGCAACCGAAACGCATTAAGTAATGTAATACTGTATAAATATTATACCAAACCACTCTAACAAATATACATCAAATAGTACATACTCATATGAGTACGTAACATAAGCAAATAAATTCATACAGAGAAGCGTGAAAAAAGCCTTCGCGTCGGTAGGCTTCGTCGCCCCATATTTATTTGGTGAATTACGTTTTATAAATGTCGTTATTTATGCAATGTGCACCTACTTTAATTCACTGTGCTGACTACAGAGTTATAACCCTCAATAATTCGAACGGTACCGCGGCTGTGCTGAGCGACGAAATCCGCAATTGTTGGCTTGCCTTCGACCGCGTAGGCTGTGTAAGCATGACGCTACTAGTGATGGGAATTAGCTGATTATTGTATACAATTTTACAGTTGAAATACTAATTATTTTAGACAAACCAATAATCCCAACGAGATAGGCAACGGATCGGCTTCATTGGTGTTGTAGATGTCCATGGGCGGCGGTGAAACCACTTGCCACCAGGTGGACAGTATGTCAGTTTATATATTATATATAATAATTAATACTAATATAACGGAGCGAGTCTCTGAATGGGGACGACAAAATCTTGTCCAATTTAACCCACGAAGACACAGGTCTGCGCATTCTCTGCAAAAAAGACCCCGTTTGCCCCTGCGCCACAGTTCCAAGGAACACATCCTTACCATCTCCAACAGTATCCGGATTCTAGGCGTTGATATAACGAACGACGTGCAGTTTCGGGGTCATCTGGAAGACAAGGCTAAACTTGCCACAAAGAAGCTTGGTGTGCTAAACCGGTCTAAGCAGTATTTCACTCCGCGGCAAAGACATGTGCTTTACAAAGCACAAGTTAGGCCGCATATGGAATACTGCTCACACTTATGGGCTGGAGCACCCGCCTACCAGATTGACCCTCTGGACTCCATCCAGCGTCGCGCCGTTCGTATACTCGACGATCCTATACTAACAGGCGGTTTAGAATCGCTTAGCCTTCGGTGAGACTTTGCGTCCCTCTGCGTATTCTACCGCCTGTACAACGGAGAGTGTTCCGAGGAACTGTTTGATCTGGTGCCAACGCCTCATTTTTATAACCGTACCGCTCGCTATCGACGGGATGTTCACCCCCATTTCCTGGAGCTCCCACGCTCCACTACGCAATGGTTCTCTAGAACGTTTATTCCGCGTACAACTACGATCTGGAGAGAACTTCCCGCCGAGGTTTCCCTCTGCGCTACGACATGGGGTCGTTTAAGAATGGCGTTATAAAATTTCTTAGAGGCCGGCAATGCGTTGGCAACGCCCCTGGTGTTGCAAACGTCCATAGGCGACGGTAACCACTTTAAATCAGTTGGGCCATCCGCCTGTTTGCCTGCTTCAGGCAATAAAAAAAAAACATACATCAAACTATTTTTGTGCTTGTTTGTGCCATTATGTTTGCCATGTATTTATTTTTGATACTTGCTAGATCGAAGAATACGGATTTTAATTTATTTATCTTAAAAAAAAGTTTAGGGCTTATATAATGGGGAAAAAGTCTTTTCGCATATAGTATGTATGGACTTGTAATAAGATCGCTTTGGCTATACCATTTGCATCTGGTTGGTTTTGGTAACATTAAAAAAAGAAAAATTAAGAAGACAATCCCAAGTTCAAATTAGGAAAATGTGTGATTTTCATTTGTTTTTGTTAAAATGAGTGAATCTAATGAAGAATATCGATACATTTACTACAAAAAAGGTAAAAATGCAACAGAAGCCGCGAATTTTTTTTTTGATGTTTATGGACCTAATGCAGTATCTGTGAGAGTAGCGCAAATTTGGTTTAAGCGTTTTCAATCCGGAAATTTTGATATCAAAGATGCACGTCGCTCTGATCGCCCTGTTACGGACAAAATTGATGCCATTTTCGAAAAAGTGGAGCAAGATCGGCATATTAGTAGTTACGACGTAGCTGGAGAACTGGGAATTGACCACAAAACGGTTTTGGCGCATTTGAAAAAAGCTGGGTAGACAAAAAAGCTCGATATTTGGGTGCCTCATGAGCGCACTGAAAGAAACCTAATGAACCGTATACTCATTTGTGATTCTTTTGATTTTTGAAGAAGCTGACAACTGGTGATGAAAAGTGGATCACGTACGACAAGAACGTTCGAAAAAGATCGTGGTCAAAGGCCGGTCAGGCTTCACAGACTGTGGCGAAACCCGAGTTAACTCGCAACAAGGTGATGCTGTGTGTATGGTGGGATTGGAAGGGCATTACTCATTATGAGCTGTTACCGCCAGGCAGGACCATCGACTCTGAACTGTACTGCGAACAACTGATGAGATTAAAGCAAAAAGTGGAGAGAAAGCGGCCAGAATTAATCAACAGAAGGGGTGTGGTTTTTCACCATGATAACGCTAGACCTCACACATCTTTAGCCACTCAGCAAAAATTACGAGAGTTTGGCTGGGAGGTGTTAATGCATCCACCGTATAGTCCTGACCTTGCACCTTCAGATTTTCACCTGTTTCGGTCTCTGCAGAATTCCTTAGGCAGTGTCAGATTAACATCACGAGAGGACTGCCAAAACCACTTGTCGCAGTTTTTTGATCAGAAGCCCCAAAATTTTTATAGCAATGGGATCACGTCCCTACCTACAAGATGGCAAAAAGTTATCCAACAAAATGGCACCTACATACTTTAGTCAAATATAAATAAACTTTATAAAAAAACCTTTTGAATTTTTATATATAATGCGAAGAAACTTTTTCCCCAACCTAATATAATTATATTCAACGATTAGACTCATTTTGTTTTATTTTGATAAGTAATTTCAATATAAAATTGCTACTGTTATACTCGTAGAGGTAGGACTTGTATTGAACGACTCACTTCTGTTGGTCAAGTTATAACATAATAAATATTACATGAAATGTATAAGAAAAACTATTTAACTAAACGCCTACATAATAAATATACACTGTTATATAGATCTTTTTTGAACCAAGCTTACACATAAAATGTTTAAATATAATAATGAATGAATATGCTTTATTGTGTTTTAAAAGATACAGTTAACAGAAATAAAATTTTACAATAGGCGATCATATCGCTATTAGCGATTTCTTCTAGACAATCTTTGTATAGACAAGAAGTTTGATAAGCACAGAGGAATGTTGCATTATTCTCACTTTACCGAATCAGTATCTTGTAATAAATAAATACATACATGATTAACATACATAAAATAATAAAATATAAAAATTATACTAATAAGATATATGTAAATAAAATATTATACAATATACTAACATAAATATATTCTTATTATATATAGAAAGTTAACAATATACCAAAAAGTTCTTATAAATATGACACGTTTACTAAATGGAAGATCTTAACATATTATATCGTTATTCATTATTGTCCATTTTGTATCAATCGTAACCTAATATTAATGTTGGTTACAAACGTGTCCCATCACTACTGGCATCATTCTTTTCATACCAATTCTGAATAATGAATACGGTCGCATTGTACATATTTCACCGAGTCGCGTATTCTTCAGGCATAAATATATTTTTATTTGTTCTGTATTAATGAAAACAACCCAAAGCTCCGAGTTTTTGCTATGTCTAACTGGAATTTCACTGTTTTTGTTAGACGCAATGTTTTTATAATTTTTTGCCAAGTTCTTAAATAAATCAAACAATTGTTTATTCTATTGCGAAATACATATAAATTCTAAAGCAAATTATAGTGAGCTAGTAAGTAAAATAGAAGTTAACTGGCATAATCTATACTAATATTATAAAGAGGCAAAGTTTGTGAGTTTGTTTGTTGGAAGTAATCTTTTGAACTACTGAACTGATTTTGAAAATTCTTTCAGCATTAGAAAGCTACATTATTCATGAGTGACATAGGCTCTATTTAATCGTGATTAATAATATGTTTTAATACGCCCAGCGAAACCAGCCAGGGTCAGCTAGTTAGGACATAAAGCATGACGTGACTTACTGAGCATATTAAATTAAGATGGATATAAGAGCTTTGGGCAATAATTATGTGATTTTAAACTAAGCGATATGATAAAGAATAGAATGATAAGGGAACGTTGTGGATTGAAAGAAGATGTAATGACAATGTAAAGTTAGTGTCGGTAGATGATAACGTGCGTGCTTAATTCGACCAAACCGCAAATATTTTGAAACTAGTAGGTATCAGCAAGTAGCGTTTTAAGCAAAAAGCATATGTAATGTATAAATAGATTAATTAATGTATATTAAGCAAAAGTTTTTTGGTAAGATTGTAGTAGATGGAAAGCTATTTATTGCCTTTGTCTTCCAATCATTGAAAGCAGACGTTATACTCTGTATGCTCATATGAATGTAAAATATATTATGATTTGTCTACTATTGATCCTTTGTCTATACAAAAGTACCAAGATGTAAGTGAAAATTGCTTTTTTTACGATGACTAATTTATTTATAAATGACAGTGTCTGAATGTTTCTCTGTCAGTCTCAAAATTTTAGGTATTAAAACAATGTTAAGTATTATCTACATTTTTGAACTACTATGGATGTTAGTTGTTATTATTACAGTTCGGTATAAATCACACATTGCCGAATATTTAAAAATGTATTCTATATTTTGTTGCCTTTTTATGTTTTAAATGTAGAAAATACGCATAATTTAATTATGATTTATTTTTAAACTTTTCGATTATACATTAACCTTTCACGTCAATCAATCTGTCACGTCACTAATATTTAAGACAAAAAAGTGTTGATAAGCGTAACGCTGTCAAGAGTTATGGTTCTACAGAATTATGGTGCTTAATTTGATATTAAATTATTTTGTTACTGTTAAAAAGTTGTTCGTCAGTGATGAAATGAAACCTCAAATGGGGCTTCTTGGATCGGCTCAACTATTAGTTATAATGTGGACAAAGCTGCAGGCGTTCCTAGTCACGAAGATAAACTTGCCGAATTCCTCATTTGATCGTAGTTATGTGGAAATACGCGTGTGTAGTAATACGGCGGGTTGTGTTCGGGCACCCGCTGTCGGTCGTAAAACCGAATTGACAATTTAAATTTAATCTACTTTATGGTTCGAGCGGTGACGTGTTACATACACTATTACATTTCTATTCCGTCGCATATGTATTTTTATTAAATATTAAAACATCTAGTATATGTATTATTCGGATTGAATTTATTGGTACGATATGCGTTTTTTTAACATTTCATTACTGTGAGCGCCGGGCGGGAATAAAAGTGAAGGAAAGGAAACTTACAGGAAAGATTGCCGCACCAGACACGCTACGAACGATGCGGGCGGGCTTCGCAGCGGCAGGCACTTCTGCCTCGTGATCCTTTCTTCGCGTCTTGCGGTTCCTATGACTAGTGGACCAGCTGGAACGATACAGCGGGTATCCTCCAGCATGCGCGGTGTATAATGCGGCACAACATACAAAACGCGGCGAGGTTTGCGCGGAAGCTTCGGCGCGATCAGCGGTCGGACGTAGACTATTTCACATTACATAGTGAAAGATGCAGCGAAAGAAAAAAGGAAACAAAGAGGCGGTGACCAAATAGGTCGGCATTAACAATTACATTTATTCGAGGTTGGCAGTGCGTTGGCAACACCTCTGTTGTTGCAAATATGTATAACTAGCGGCCCGTCCCAGTTTCGCACGGGTGGACTTTTAGTAGTTTTAGTAGGGATCCCGAATTGTTTTCCTATAATAAATATAGCCTTTGTTACTCAGGGCTAATATAGAATTTAAATGATAAAAGCATTTTTAGAATCGGTCCAGTACTTTTTGAGTTTAATAACATACAAAAATACAAATCACAAACACTTTAAATATTAATATAGATAATAAAAACAACAACAGGCCATAAACGTCCCACTGCTGGGCTCGGGCCTCCGATTTATAGGGGAACGAACGGTATACCCGCCACGCTTTTTCAAGGCAGATAGGCGGTTTTGATAAATCTGTTATCTCGATATGCGGGTTTCAGCATGATGTTTCCTTCGCCGTTAGCACGTGGTGACACGCACATTTGGTCAAATTACTGCCTAAGTGGTGCATGCTTTCGAACTCGCGCCCTTTGAGTGTGAGACGCCAATCCGCCAACCACTAAGCTACCATGGTTTACTATCGTAATCACTTTCTATCAGATGGTCTTTTAGGCTATCTGTTAAACAGTCCATGTTTTTCACCTTTACGGAAACCTATCTGACAACGGAATCAAAAATACATTTCGCCAAAAAACCTCGTATCTGAAAAACTACTCCAAAAAATCTGCCTCAATTCAGACACGATTGGGGTTTACACGACTTAAGAGTACGATTGTCTTGATTGGTTGAATAATAGCGCTTACAAGACCTTTTAATTTCAAAACACTGTATCTTACATCGATGGATAATATTATAGATCATTTCATTGAGTTACATTGAAGTTTGAAATTGTATAATAAAAATTAAACGCTTTTGAGTTAACGCTCCTCATAAAATTTCCACACCGGGGGCCTAATGTGAAAATCAGTCCTTATGGAGTGAACTCCAAAAATATTGTTCACTAGTATTTTCTTAAGCTTTCGCGACTAGTACACATAATAAAACTACGTTTTAACGATATTGAGCGCTGTATTTAATTTAATTTTATTCCGACATTTCAGCCACTTTTCAGAAGCCGTGATCACGGAAGACAAGAATGTCAAGTGTCAATGACTAAAGTTAAAGTTTTTATTTAACCTACCGTCAACTTGTTCATTTTAATTATTTAGTTTAAATTGTTTAATTATTATTTACTCTATGAAAACAAATTTACTCATATACAAATTTCTCAATAAACGTACTTTTACAATTGTTTACCTACTAGTATATGATCAAAAGTGGTTACTTGGTGCTGAAATAATTCACTCATGACAGAAGAAGGGTATATCAAGTAAAAGGAAAATACATATATATTTAAGCAAGTGGATTACGTTTAAATACACTATAGTAATACAGAGAACTTCACTTTATTTTCTTTTGTTGCAGGTAATCCAACTGTTAACTTGAAACCTCCCGAAAACGTTGCCTCCAAAATTTAATCAAAGTAATGTCGAAATGTCTGTGTGTTGAGTTTGCCAACGCCAAACGTAGCTCACAAAGTACGTCGGGTTGCGCTCTTTGGTTGCCTTTGACAAATGTGGCGCCGGCTGACCCAACTGACTCATTGACTGCTACAGTGTTGTGTATAATAGTGGGTAAGATTTTTGATCACTTCAAATAAGATTAATCAGTGAAGTAGGTACCTATATTTGAAATCAACTGGTTTCATTATAAGATTGGAAGGGAGTAACAATTTAAAAAAAAATGTGTGTGCAGTTCACAAGCAGTAGAAGTGGAACGAAGTGTGACAAGGGGTGGGTGGGATTCTAAGTTTCGTGACGTCGCATTTCATATATTATATCGTTATAATATAGTTAAGTTTTAAAACACGAAATTTTAAATATTAACGAAAAACTACAAAATATTTCCAACTTTATCTATATGAGCATAGTGTTTAAATGATTAAATATAATGTATCTCTCCCTATATCATTCTCTCGCAGGCTTAGTCCTATAGATTTATGTGTTTATCTCTTTTTAGTGTCGCTTTTTGGTTTCATCGAGTTTCATAAAAAAATGGCATTTTAAATAAAAATGTATCTACATATTTATCTCGGCAGCAGTGTTTAGATACCAAATTATAACAAAAAGCATAAGTCCGCCAACTTTTACCTCGTCTTAGTGAGAACTAAACAACTCAAATGTATACACCTATTTTATAATTTTCGATATGCACATAATCAAAACTGTTGATAAATATATGATTATGCAATCGATTACTACAATTATTGTAAACGAAATTTTTCAACATGATTTCTCTTTGACAAACTAGACCTAACATGTTCAGTGCGAGAAGATTTTATTCCAAGTTTACACGTCTTACTTATTATCTATACATTTACTACTGGTTAAAAATTGACAACCATACAAGTAATCTCAATTCAATACCAAAGGTAAAGTAATAAAAATGAACAGATTTTTGCAAATTTGTAACTTTAAATGTGTTTTGGACAATCGATATAATTATAGACTAGAAATATTTAAATTATACCGGTAGTCGAGTTTTTAGGGTCGCTTAATTTTACTTTGGATATCAATGACTTAGAGCTCTATAGCTGTATTTTTATTTACTATTAATATATGTATATATGATTATATATATTTTAAACTATGCGCACTGAATACCGACCCATTATTAGAAATGTGAAATTATATCCAGAAGATTGTCTGGAAGAAATCGCTGTTAGCGATAAGACCGCCGATTGTACTATGATTGTAAACTCATGTGTATTATTTTCTTGTGTGCAATAAAGAATATTCTATTCTATTTTAGCTCTATGAGCTATTTCACGGTAAATGTAAAAACACTCTATTTATTCTATTTAGTTACCTGCTGCTATAAAGCTAGTTTTAATTTTTTACTACATATATCGAACAGAGCATGCCTACGATACATAACCTACACTATATAACAAAATTAAATGTAACAATTTGGTACACCAACAACTACTTACAACAACAGCGTGTGTGATTTATGACAGCAGTTTGTAAATGTTGAACAAAAGATTAGGCTGTTAAGATAGAAATATTAAGGGTTTGTCAAGATCCAGACTCTTGAGAATAGGGTTATGTTTTTAAAATTTATTAGTCTAGAAAAAGAAAGAAAAATAATACATTTCAAAATAATGCTTTTTTGCTTTTATAGTCGTACATAAGACATATCTATACAAATGTAAGTAGTTTTTGGAAGTTTTATTTTTTATGTATAAACAAACTAGCAGACAATTTACTGATGGTAATTAGTGGTTACCACCACCCATGAACATCTGAAACATCAGGGGAACCAAGACGTTGTCAACCTTGTATAGGTAACAAATATAGTTACAACATTTTTTAATTGCCACCCATCTACTTAGAATTTCCAAGAAAATCCAATTTTTTTTTTTCTTTACGTATTCTAAGTTTACTCGAGTGATGCCGCGTGAATAGTCCTAGTATTACTAATATGTATAATGTATATATTGTTACGAGTTGCAGGACTCGAATTAAAATGTCGTTGGAATTATTATAGAATTTGTTAAAACAATACAAACACGTATCACACAGGTACAAATATAACTGAACACCACCAGTCCAAACGTAATGCACGATTCAATAACACGCGCAAAGTCCGTCACCATAAAGATTACCGAATGTACACACGTCTAGCTCCTCCCCCATCACCCCCCGTTGAGGCATTGCTTTATCCTGTACAAATAAAATATGTCTGCTCGGCCGCGTGGACTGAATTTTCCAAGAATCACACCTGGTTTATGAAAACCATAAAGATTACAATACACAATCGGCTGTTTTTCCAATCACAAATTTTAAACAAAAGAAGACAGTCATAAAAGAGCTTCAATGTTATTAGCTCAAACGCCGGCGGGTAATAAATGTGCTTTGCTTACAAATATGCAGGTGACCCAAATTGTAACAATATTAATTCTATTGTGCGATTTGGTTCTGTTTTTATAAATTACATAAAATACCAAAAAATCCTACTTATCCTGAGGTAAAAATAACACAAGAAATCATAATTACAAAATTTAAGCTATATATAGTTCGAGAAAAATGACGGTAAAACCTTCTAAGAGTGGTTGAGTTAATTGCAAGGAATTAAAAAATGATGAAAATGTTTAAATTCTTCTCTTTTTACGATTCTCTTTTCTGCTTTGTAAACAAGAACATGGTCTGCAGCCAGGATCTGCCTTCAACGGCTCTTAGTATCAAATACTAGATCTTGTTGTAATAGATTCCCATTTCACTTTATTTTTATACTGATGGTAAAAATAATCTTTAAAATACTAACAAAACAGTTTATCTGGTATTCTATATAGTACATTGCTTCGAGTGTACCGCAGAATTGCACGAATTAATTCTTCTCTTACCTTTTTATCACAAGCAGACGTACAAGCTCACGCCACCGATATGTGGTGGAAATACCAACCAAGCGGACGAACCAAAGAGTCTGACTCTTTACTGTCAACTGTTTTTCCTCGAACGTACAATTTAGATGTCTTCAAATCTTGCATGAACAGGTATCTTCTTCCACCTAACATCAGGTGCAATGTCGGTCAAACGCGAACCTATACAATATAAAAACATACATTACAAATACATATATAGTGTTGCTAAACAACGTGGCAACGCCGTCAACCTTTTGGAGCGTTCCCGATAAGTGACAATGATTTGGGGCCCATATATCTTTAGTAAATATTATTTGCTTTTTTATTTAGTTTTATTACAAAAACAATAAAAGTGACATAACTTTAAAATTCGGGTCATTTTAAAGTCAGACATTGTACGTAATGTCCGCTTGATAAGTAAATATATGCGTTAGATATTGGAAACAGGACCTGTGCCAAGAGATTGTGCTGTTTGGCAGATGGCTTGTTTATTGAGTACGAGCTGGACAATATAATACAGAGATTCTGGGGTAATTGGCTGTTTCAGTTGTGGGAGCAATTATTTATGTGATCTGTAAGCAGTGACAGGCACCAGCTATATCAGCTGTGCTCGCCACGTAGTTCACGCGGCATTTGGACTTCATGTCTTCAGAACCCTGCAAGATATCGAATTGAAATATGACATGTGTTACTGGAGAGTTTCTTGGTGATTTTTCTTCTTAAAATAAGAATAAAATGTTGCGAAGCGGTGTGCATGAAGTAGGAAGTAGATTTAATTTTTGACTTACATCTTCAAAAAGTGTTCACCGGTGGAATTTAGATTGATTAAAAACTTTTGAAATTGATAAAATGCCTGTTTCAATTTTCGTTGAAATTCCATCAAGCCATTTTGGAGCTTATACGAGGAAATTTTCAGACCGACACACAAACGAAGCATTCTAAATACAGTTTTTTTATAATTAGGCGTCGTATGCCTAAATACGAGTTTTAGTAGATACTTCAATAATTTTACCTAAATCCTGGAACCCGATTGGAGCGCCATCTACCTGGTTCAAATTTGAATCTAAACCATCCCGGTACCCACTTGAACACACACAAAAATAATTCACCTAAATCAGACAAATGAAAATGAGTTTTTTTTATTGATGAATCATATTTTAATACTTATTATCCTATTCCAGACGAAGACAATTCCAAAAACACAAAAATCATAAAAAGTGGGCCAACCGTTCTTGAGTTATAAATGATATAACCAACACAACTTTGTTTTGTGTATAAAGATATAAATTTCTTTCTTAAGTTTTGGAGTAGATAATGGAGTAGAAATATCTCGAAAAATATAATTGATGTAGTGTATTCCATACGGCTCTTAATAAAATCTTATTCTAGCTAAATCTGAAATACTCGGAATTCTGTTCCCACTTACCAAAATCAGTACTATTATCTAGTATGAACAGCGTCGCAGCATTCAGTCGCTCCAAAGACGAGGTCTGAATAGGTTATCTGGGAATAACGACCCGCCCGTCGGTGCTGCGTTTTATGGCCTATATTTCAGATACGGTAGTTGCATTGTGAACGTGCCTAGCTGAAACCTTCACAATGTTACTGTTCTACTGATATTCCTAAAAGTTTTTATGTGAATTGTGTATGTGAACATATTGCAATGAATTTTGAAATAATGTTCTCATAAAAGAATGGGCGTTAAAACTTATTATCGTTATACTTTTAAAAAATCACGATGAAAATATTTTTAGTTACTCTGAAAGGAATCATGAATACCCTAAGCGAGTTGTTAAAGAAATTACGTCATAACTTGCTACGTTCATACAAAAGCTAGGTGGCGTCGTCGTTTTGTAAGAGATAAAACGTTTCTCAGTTGATTTGTCAACTACCCTATTGATTCGATTTTCTCTTTGACTAGTACATCGATATTTTTCCACGTATAGTAAAAAATGTAAAATTAAAAATTTCTCACTTAAAAAAACAATCACAAAATGATTTTTTCCACTTTTGGACTTGAAAATAAATATTTTAGAATAATGTAATATAAAAACAGTGACAAAAGTATACTGTAGCGTCATTTGGTTATTTAAGCTTTAGAAGTTTTCCAGAGTGATGTTTTTACTTCATCGTCAGCCAACCATTGTCCACTGCTGGACGTAGACCTCCCCAATTTTGCGCCACCTATCCCGGTCCTCCACTGTTCTAATCCAGCCCCCACAGGACCTTGTGGGACCCTGTGCAGATCGTTGGTCCATCAGGCTGGAGGGCGTCCTGCACTTCGTTCGCCGAGACATGGTCCACTGCAGGACTTGTATACTCCATCCGTATTTTTATTCGGCGTTTGTTATTCCTAGTATCTTCTTCCATTCCTGAAACCACTTATCCCAGATAGCTTAGTAACTGGCTATGCCATCTAGGATAAGTAATATAGTATGCTTTCTTGCGAAATACTTTCACCGGTAATTTGAAGCCTACCAAGGGGGCAAAAGCGGCTGCTTTTCCAGATTTATTTCAAATCAAATCAAATTTATGTGCTCAAAACATGATTAAACAGTTGGCATATATGATATAGTGTTCACATATTTTGCTCACATAGCAGCATACAAATATTTATAATAAATTTTATTAAGTTATATAATGTTAAATGAAAACTATGAAAAAAATGCTGATAAATGTCAAAAAATAATAATAATAATAACATTCATAACTCAAGGAAGGTATTTATTTATAATTGAGGAATTCGTCCATAGAGTAAAACATTCTATTTAAGTGCCATTCTTTTAACTGTATTTTAAATTTATTTATCCTAAATCCTTTTATGTGGATTGGAATTTTATTGTAGATTTGAATAAACATGTTATAGCAGTTTCTGGTAAAGAAGGTTGTTTTTGATGCCACATTTAATACTAGTCGTTCACTATTTCTAGTATTATTGTATATGTATTACGAATATAACAAGTATCAAAATAGAATGGAACTTTATGCTATTGCCTTACTACTACCAGTATATCTAGACACAGATTGTATAAACTGAGAAACAAATTAAATACTTCTTACGTTCACATTCGTTGTTTAAAATTACACTAAAGTAAGTGACTAAAACGAGTGTTTCATGAAGTTAATTCTCAATTCCCGAGTCGAGTTTTATAGCGTCGGACTTCATTATGCTAACAAGGGGTCGGTTTCGGCCCATCTGATCGCTGATTTTCGATACCGCATCGGTTACTTGCTTTTAAGTGAGTGATAGGACGATATTTGAGGGAATATTGAGAAAGAAATTATCAAACGATAGCCTTCGCTTAAATTGGAGGAAGATAGATAACACTTTATTATTTATCAAGGTAACAACAGATACAAGAGATACATCAATTTCCGACTGTTAAATCTCGGTTTAACGCTTAGAAATAATTGAAAACGCTATTAAGACTAAACGTATATCGTTTATTTTTTGCAGAACATTGACTTCTATAGTATCGTTATATTTTACCACGCGTGAATAAAGATTTCGCTGACCAGATTTCTAATGGTCAAACGTCTAGACGCAGACTAAGTTATTGAAGCCATACATTATAGAAAAACAGTTATTCTTAAGCTGTCGTTAACATTTTTCGCTGCAATATGCGTACTGCAGTTCATAGTCATAGTCATCAACCACAGTTAATAGTTTACTTAAAATAACAGCCACTGATTTTCATGTTTTACATTGAATCTTAATATGTATTCATTGGCAGTTAGTAAGGAGCAAAATATAGCACAACTTGTCAACATGATATTTTCTTAAGTTTTCGCGACTTGTATACATAATAAAACTACGTTTTAACGGAATAAAAAAAATCGAAATAAATTACCGCGTTAAGCGCGGTAATTTATTTGATTTTTTTTATTCCGTCGTTTCGGCCACTTTTCACACTCTCCATTGGCTGGAGAGCTTCAGCATGTCAAGCGCGTCCTACAATGCAATCAGCTGAAGACTCCACACCAACGTCACAAAGGCCCCAAACCACCTTCAGTTGAGCGGTGCCCTGCTACCCTACCCTACATCAAGGGGGTCACAGACAGAATTGGTCACATCCTCAGGCGAGCTTCAATCTAAACATATTTCAAGCCGCATAAAAAGATTACCCAATTTTTGAGACCTGTGAAATGCTACATCCCACTCCAGGTTGCATGTTTCTACAAGCTCGATTGTGAGTGTGGATTATCATACTGTTACATACCGTCAAAGATAAGCCGCAGAGCCTATTGTATGCGCAGCTTATTGTCCTTTCTAGTAATCGACGAATCCTTTGTCTTTTGAATTTGTAGTTAAGAAAAACATGCTATTGTCAATTTACTTGTTTTATAACCATCATTAGCGTCGAACTATAATCCCTATTGTTATTGTATTCGAATTTGTGGACGTTCGCAGGTGTGCAAATTAGTAATTCTTAGAAGCCTTGTGTGCGCCTTCAACTTCTTTGTACTGTGTAGTTAGTATAAGACGTTGCCCGAATGGAGGGGCGGGCAGTTAAGCGAGGACTACGAAGGAGTAAGACGTTTTCTAGTACTCTCGATTAGCCATATAAACGACGGACTTTGTGCGTTCGAATTGTATTGAATAGTGCAGTGTGAACTGGTTGCATCCAGTGTTATTTGTATTTGTTTTATACGTGTTTGTACAGTTCTAATAAATTCTATAGTAGTTCCAACGGCATTTTTAATAATCGAGTCCTGTAGCTCGTAACAATACATTGGGCGAACAAAGAGGAGCATAAAACACGGGTAAAAGAACACATTGCTGACTTGAAACACACAAGTTCTACGAAGTCTGCGATCAGTGCACACACGCTGGATAAACCCAACCACTACATCAGATTCGATAACCCACAAATCCTCGCGAAAGAGAATCGTTTCATACCTAGAATGATGCGTGAGGCTATTGAAATCAAAAAACATCCAAATTTCAATAGAGAAGATGGTTGGCAAGTACCACCTGTTTGGGATCCGATCTTCAAAAATATTAAGACCCAAACCTAGCAAACACCAACTGCCAGACCTCATGACACTGTGAGCTCTTTCTGCGTGCACCGGAACACAAACTAACTTGACTGATAATTTCTTTTATTTTTCATTCCATCCATTTTAATATTATATAAAATTACTTGAGCTAGGCATGTTTGCTGAAGAGTTTCTTGCGCCGCTTCTTCTCTTCAAGCCATAACATGTTGCGAAGCGGTGGTAAATTATATTAGGCTCCCATAGAGTAAATAATAACCATAAACAAAATTAAAACTAAATAATTAAAATAAACAAGTTGGCGGTAGGCTAAATAAAACTTTAACAATACTCGTTGACACTTGACATCTTTGTCTTCCGTGATCACATGAAAAGTGGCCGAAACGTCGAAATAACAAAAATCAAATAAATGAAGGCGCTTAAAATCGTTAAAACGCAGTTTTATTATTGTCAACATGAGTTTGTTTAGTTGCATTGCATCTATTATTTAATTTAAAAATAGACCAATTGCGTGTCATTTTACGCACAATCACAGGATCCGTAGTTATTGTTTCTATAATGAAACCCATTGCTTTTAGGGTTTCCTGGTATTTTGTCAAAAAAATGCCTCAAAACATAATTACGTAAGTCTGTCTGATCGGCATGCATATAGATACATGTTGTAGTTAGTTTTCCTATAAATTGACTAACCATCTAAACGGATTTCTTCAAAAGCAGTTGGAAGACGAAGGCGGTGATATATGCGATTCCAAATTCAAAAATCCATTAAAAACACACTGTATACGAAAATTAGTCACGACAAGATCCATTCAGTAGTTGCTGAACTGTTATGTTGTAAATGAAATAATTTTTTAGCCAATTGACAGAAACAGTGGATAAACACCACCTCTACTGTACACTTAATATGTGTGAACCGCCACGTAGTTGACCATTTTTTAACTTAAGTGTAACATGTTGACTAACAAACAGAGGCATTTGTTTAACAGTTGTCGATGTAGACACTAAGTTCTAGTTATTTTATGTATACGAAAGCAAACAGCGCTTAGTTTCACTGAGCAAACATCAAACAGCTAAATCGTTCAACATCGTAAAAGTGTAGTGTAAAATTGTAAGCGTGTTTATTTATTTATTTAGGTTTATGGCTTGGCAGCTAGGCCTTTAAGACAGATTTTAGATTTTAATGTAGTTTCTTCATTTTCTCATGCCTATGTGTAGCACAGCTGAACTGTAGGTTATCAGCTGGTGCCATTCAACGGAGTTTTTGTGACAACTCAAAAGGCCACATTTGACTATACAGTTCACATTTCTCACAAAACACATAATTACTACTCAAAAACTA
Source organism: Dendrolimus houi (assembly GCA_039645545.1). Taxonomy (NCBI): domain Eukaryota; kingdom Metazoa; phylum Arthropoda; class Insecta; order Lepidoptera; family Lasiocampidae; genus Dendrolimus; species Dendrolimus houi. The sequence goes on from CM077132.1 coordinate 17,652,063, forward strand.
TCAATATCCTACAACTATTGTTCATTTTAGAGTTCATTTTAGAGAAAAAACTCCTAAGCGTGTTTACTGACCACTAAATACTTATGTGTTTCACCGCATTCAGAAGGTGCAGCTAAATCGTTGTAATAATCTACTACACGAGTAATGGAATGAATGCTGGAGTTCAGTAGACAGGCAGACGGCCCACTTCATGGAAAGCGATTACCATCGCCTATGAACATTTGCAACACCAAAGGTGCTACAAATGCGCTGCTGCTCTCTTAAGGGAGACTGGAACCTGGGCACTTATGCCGGAATACAACTGAAGGTTGTTATGGCGACATACTTTAGACCAGGGGTGGTAGCCATCCAGTCGGGTAAATACAATAATAATACCACCTGGCTGTGGGTTGTTTTGTCGCCTCTTACGACAGGCTGCCCGGCCGCAGGAAATTGTATTCCTTCTCCGTTCCTGCACGGCATTGTATTAACATATCATCTAATTTAAAAAATATCGTGTGATAGAAACAGTTTTCATTACTTTCCTAACTATAAATAACTAGCTGTGCCCGCGATGTCGTCCGCGTGGAATTTGTTTTCAAAACCCCCTGATTTTGAAACATTCTCCATTGGTGCTCCGCTCCTATTGGTCTTAGCGTGATGATATATAATAGCCTTCCTCGATGAATGGGCTATCTAACACTGAAAGATTTTTTCTAATCAGACCAGTAGTTCCTGAGATTAGCGCGTTCAAGCAAACAAACAAACTGTTCAGCTTTAAATATATGAGGCTACGACGTTTTGTAAGTTTATAAAAGTGTCTCAGTTGACTTAACTTTCCGCTCACCTATTGCTTTCCGGCATCAGTGGCCAGGTTCCAGTCCCCTCTTTGTGGACGGCAGCACATTGGCCTCACCTCGGGTATTGCAAATGTCCACAGGCGATGGTAACCGCTTTCCATCAATAAAATTAAAAAACCATATTAATATTCTATTCAGTTCATAGCGTTCCTTGTGTAGGAATTTCTACATGGAAATTGCTAAAACTAAATTTTTACTACAATTTGTTATCTTTATAACAATTAAATGTCCCCCAAACACAAGTCACGAACATAATTAAACAACAGTAATGAGTCAAATCCCCTAGAAACGAGTAAAGGCGTAACATTAGTTACGTTATTGCCCCGACTCCGCCCGACCGACGATTTTTCCGCCGAATTTATTGTTGACACACACGCACAAGTGTGATAAGGCACTGTTTGTCATTTTTCCGGCTTGTTTTGTACCATTGCGGTCTGTTACAACTTGTTTAATTTTTGGGCTCTTGGTAGCTGCGCTATAACTCAAGTCGGGCACAATTATGGTGGAATGTGGAGATATTATTATAGTCATTATCTGAGTTTATTTTTCCACGATCTTATAATTTAATGCGATTTATTCTTTTCGTGATTATTTGGAAGTATTCAAATTATTCAACGGGCTAATAAAACTCCCTTATGGATGACACCGAGAATTTACTAAACTGACTACACTAGTATAAGTCTGTAACCGCACACTCACGCGTTCACATGTATACACACCACACACATACATAAATATACACAAACGTACACATATATTCACACACCTATATACATTTCCACACACATTACAACTTTAATTATTTTAAAATAGATTAATTTAATTAAAAATAAATTGATTAAAATTAATTAATTTGTGTTAAAATTGACATAAAGTATTTTTTTAATATATAAACTAAGATAATTTTCTTTTTATAGTTTTTATAATCGAGTTCTCTGGGACTGATAATAACTGCAACACAGTATTATACTACAGCTTTGTGTACACTTTGTTAATGGTTTTGAATAAATTCTTGAATTCTAATTTTAAAAAGTCGAGACAGTGCGTGACTTATGCGAACTATGAAGGGTTTTGTAGATGAGGCAAAAGGTTGTCACTATTTCCTTCATTTGGCAACGGAACCGTAAAAAACCATTTAATTGAAATTACCCTATGTCTCAAAAACTACTTAACTTATCAGATCCCGAGGTTATCTTTGTTGTAAAACCTTCTTATATAATGCCATAGACAAATTATTCTGTTGTGTAGAATACTAATTGAAGCATAGGAAGTCTTCAATGAAGCACCCTTTGCTTGAATAATACGTATATTTCAATGGTTTTACAATAATTTAATAAATAGTTGTTGCGCGTACAAAGGTTCGGTTTTCTACGTAGTGAATTTTCGAATATTGGCGGTTGGCCGTAGACTATTGAGCGTTTGGTCATAGGCAATTTTGATATTGCGTGTACACACCGGCGCGAGCGTACTGTTTCATGTCCGGCTAGACCGGTGTGTATCTTCCTTTGGTAAATCGTGCGGCGACACTAATTTAAATTGTTGCACTTACTTCAATAAAAAGTTAATTTATTATTATTTATTTATTATTTATAAATCAGATTTTTCCACTTCATAGTTTTAAAGCTGTCGTTAGATAGAAAGTTGTTTTTGTAAAAAAAATAATTATTGCTTTTTAGTTGTACAAATACTTCAATAGCTTTAGAAATAATATATTAAGCATCTGTAGAAATTGTACAAACGGCACGCGGAAGTTAAAAAACAATTTGAAAATCGGTCCACAATTGACGGATAAATCGAGTAACACGCCTACAAAAAATTAAGCGCCTGTAGAAAGTGTAATAGTAGCACGCGTATACAAGCTTTTTTTGGAAAAAATTAGGCTCTCGGCGTTTTTTAATAAGGTTTATTTTCGATTTCTCTGGATCCCCTTATCAGGTCTTGACGTAATGACCATGGAATCGTCTCGGGACACACACACTTACGTATAAAGAAAAAAAAATCTAAATCGATCCACAATTGACGGAGAAATCGCGTAACCTGCGTATAAAAAATTAAGCGCCTGTGGAAAATGTAATACCTACACGCGTATACAAGCTTTTTCCCAAGAATTTAGGGGCACGGCGTTCTTTCATAAAGTGTTATGCTCGATATACCTGGGATCCGATCTACTCATCGGATCCTGACTTAGTGACCATGGGACTACCTCTAGAGTATACACTTAAGAGTAAAGAAAACAATTTGAAAATCGGTGCACAATTGACGGGGACATCGAGTAATGAACATACAAAAAAACCAGTCGAATTGAGAACCTCCTTCTTTTGAAAGTTGGTTAAAAATTACTTAATTTCATTTGACGATTTTATTCAAACAAGCTCCGTCTATACTTTTATTCGTCTGAGCTAGACACTTTCTATTTGTAGCCTTAAAAAAAATTAAGTTACTTATTATAGTTTATCGAGTTCAAAAGCCTACGATGTAATATTAACAAGCAAACGTTATCAAGGCGTTATCCTAATCTGTAATCTTTATTATGACTAGTCTTCGTAAATCGCGTGTGTTTTAATTATCCATTATTACCAGTATTAACTGTTATGAATAATCCACTTTGACTATTACCAGACTATAAGGGTCAAATTTAGAAGTAAATTGTTGAATAAAAAGTCTGAATAACTTAAGATTTAAAACCTTATCAGTATACAGAACGGAGGTATTTGTATTATAAAAGGTAGCGTTTCGTGCAAATGCTTCTTTAATTCAAGAATTTGTAGAAAGCGGAGTTTATTTAGAATATTTATGAGGTTATTAGGTAAAATAACGTTTGCGTAGAACTATAAGCGAATGGTAAACTTATGTTATTTAATTGTCTGATGTACCTATAACCTGTAAACCAAATAATGCATTACATAAAAATACTGTGTATCTGGTAACACCACACGTCTATCGCAACGTTTTCATCTCAGGTGACAGGAGACGTTTTTAGCATTTTTATTGCGAAGTTGGTACACATGTAGACGACCCATCTAATGGAAAGTGGTTATCAACAGCTATGGACGTACAGTGCCAGGTTCGAAGTCTTGAAAATGGCTAAAGGCTACGTTCCAGAAGGGAATCACAACGACCACGTTCACCACCATGGTTTTTCCCGTTCCACTTGCTTGGGGGCGTTACAATCATAACCACTTCGGCCCACCTTTTAACATGGGTCGTTGTGAGCGCTGTGTAATCAAAAATAATGACATTAGTGACGTTTTCGCCACGACCATAACGACCGCAGTCGCCTTGTGGAACGGCAGACGGAGCATTTTGGGCGTTGTGAGATACTAAAGGAACGCGTCCAAAGAAGGTGGGATAGAAGGGATGGGATAGAAAAGAAATGGGATAGAGGGGTTAGCGGGGAGGAATGGGATAGGGGTTGGAGTAGGGGTGGGGGGAGTGGGCTATCGGAACTATCTCTCATTGCACGAAACACAATTAGCTCAAGGTTAATCGTTTCACACCGATATTCTGTGCGAGCGTATTATCACACCGATCGAGACGGTCTTAAGATCTGTAATCAAAAGATAATGATAACAGCATGGCTTTGCCACGAATTTTAGTTGCTCAATATTTGGAAAAATTATCTAATCGATGGTGAAAACCGCTTAAAAATTCGGAGTGAGGCTTGGAGGAATTAGCGGATATGTAGACAGACATACACGGAAAGCGACTTTATTTTATACTACGTAAAACTAATTTTACCTAAAACATATTTTTAAATCACGGCAATCAAGAGACTTGTATGTGATATTTACTTTGAAGTATACAATTCACATGGACACTAACTATACAACAGAACTAGTTTCTCTTATCAATCGCTGTCAGTTCATGCCTCCTAAGATTCTGTAGTAGTCGTACCCGTCTATTAATAAAGATTTTCTTAGAACGTACCCCATAATGCTTCAAGGCTTTACTAAGCCTCCACTGACCGGCGTCTGAAAACCCCATATAATGTCTCTATGACAGGGATGTCTAACGAAAATATCGACGTTATACATACAATATATACACTTTCTATATATCTTTATTTATTTTCTTGTCATTAGTGGAAAATTGATATTATTGTCCATACAATAGCATGATAATGAAACCTAGCAATAATCAATATATTAAACATCAACAGAATTCGCATACTAGTTGAACCCTTCGATTGCTTTTTTGGGGTTCTTTCTTTCTTAGTGATTTTTTAATTAGTTAATACATGGGATAATATTTGCATACATAGTTTTAAACTAGGTGACCTTTTCTAACTTAACAATGGAAAGGTAAATTTAAAAAAACGTATAGAAGTTCAAAATTTCTTTTAACAAAAATTGGTTTGAAAAGATCCTTTTTATCTGGTAAAAATGAAATTGTTATTGATAAATTAATTTCACGTTTGGTATTAAGTGAATATTATTTACATGTTTGTTATAGATCAGTAGGTATTTTTTTAATTTATTTTTTATTGCAGGAGTTCAGCAGACAGGCAGACGGCCCACTTGATGGAAAGTGGTTACCGTCGTCTATGGACATTTGCAACACCAGAGGTGCTACAAATGCGCTGCTGCTCTCTTAAAGGAGACTGGAACTGGTCACTGATGCCGGAACACAACACAAGGTTGTCATGGCGGCATACTCTAGACCAGGGGTGGTCGCCATCCAGTCCAGCAAATACTCTACCACCTGGCTGTGGGTTGTTTAGTCGCCTCTTACGACAGGCCGTCTGGCCGCAGGAAATTGTATTCTTTCTCCGTTCCTGCACGGGTAAAATATACATATGTAGGTATTTTATGAAGTAGTCTCGAAGTTTTAACGCTTTATTACTGTAACAAAGTTATATATATACATATATATATAAGTATATTACGGGTTGGTAAGATTATTAAACAACCCCTTACATTTATGTACTATTTGTTAGTGCGGGAGTTATATCACGTAACACGTAGAACTTTTTTTCTTTCCAGACATTTTCACTACGCCCCCTCGCTTTTATATTCGATTAGTAATCACAACTACCCGCAATTATTACAATAGTAGGTGATATTACTTATAACAAATGTTATTAACGCTATATAATTTCCTGTTAAGTATTTACGTAGCCGAACAGTAAATTAATTGTGAATAAGTTCACAATGAATATACTGTTACGAGTCGCAGGACTCGAATTAAAATGCCGTTTGAATTATTATAGAGTTTATTAGAACTATACAAACACGTATAACACAGGTACAAATATAACCGAACACAACAAGTCCAAACGTAATGCAGAATGTCGTAATTTAATAACACGCGCAAAGTCCGTCACTATTAGATTCTCGATTGTAGTACACACGTCTCGCTTGTATCGTGTTTCTCGCTCAACTGCCTTCCTCCCTCAATCAGGCCATCGTTTTATCCTGCACAAGTGCAATGTGCCCGCCCGGCCGCGTGGATCGAATTTCCTAGAATCAGCTTGTACGTTAAATCCGTAATGGCTAATGATTACAATACAACAATAGGCTGTTCTCTAGAAACGTATGCCAATAAATAAATAAACAAAAGAAGACGATCATAAAAGAATTACAATACTTTCAATGTTATTAGTTCAAATGCAAATCTGTACGTGGAATTTGTCTTTGTCGGTAATAATATAAAACATCCACTCTCGTTGTAATTAATTTATTTTTACCCATAGAACAGCACTAGACCTCACTTATCAGATTGGATTACAGTTATGTTATTTATTTTATGGTTTGGTTGAGGGGGCCAGAACGGAGTTCAGTGTCCGACAATAACTCTCAGAAAGTGAACTTACAGGTCGTGTTGGCGAATGCGTTTATTATATTTTAAATGCTTACTAAAATTAAAAAGTGTGTTGAATTTATTAAATTTACATATGTACTACATACAAACTATACAGATGAATTTTTCAAGCGGGCCGATTTATGACCAAACCTATACAGGGTGTTTCAGCAAACGGAACACCTACTTAAATGGGTGCAAGGGCATAACACTAGCGTACAGTTACAAAAAGGAAAAAATTCTTAAAAATGCAGTTTTGGAGTTATGACCGTTTAAACTTTCACTTCTCATCACACAATTTCGCATAAAACCAGGTGAAACATGTACAGTAAAATATTTTAAATCAAACATATTTTTTTCTTTTCAAATTTTTTTCATCCGGTATTGAAAAAACGCATGAAAACTAACTTCAGTAGCGACATATTATTGATAGGGTCAATAGTACGTCGTTAACAATGTTTAAAAATCGTTGAGGTCACGAACTGTCAGCTAAACTTTATAAAAAACGCCGACTATCGGTAAGCCGGATGCGCGGTTGCTTTGTCGGCGTGTTTTACTCGAACCTACGTAGGTTGTTGCAATTTAATTTAAAATAAGAAAGAAGACAAGAAACGGAAAGAAAACTAAACTTTATGTGCAGGTATTAAAGGTCCTTTTGCGAAAATACGTAAACATTAAATTGACATTAATACTTTTAGTAATCAGCAGTACTAGACTTGCGGCATTTTTAAAAGCAATAACTAAATTGTCTCTGTTTGGCGGCATTATTAAAGGGCAACGAACCTACCAAATGTTTTATGCAAAGTTCAATAATTCTTAGTGTACAATGTTAAGGGGAAGCACAACCAAAATTGTTATGTTTTCTTCCTGTATCTTTGTTATTATTAAATAATAAAATTATAATGCATCTTAATTAAGATATATTCCCGGTATACTATAACGGTTTCGAGCAGGTGTTCCGTTTGCTGAAATATCCTGTATATACGATATAGCAAAAAAAAAAGTATCGTGGCCGTTTTCGCTGAATATTAAGCTACAAAGTTGTGGTTAAAAGACTATCACTAATTGATAAGAATTGTTAAGACATATAACATGGTTTTCTAAAAATAATTACATTCATATTGAGATTGAATAATTACATTCTTATTCATATTGAGTTAGAGTAAGTTTGTAGGCTTCATTATGGTTCTTAAAGAAGAAAAAGAGTAAAGAAGTAAGTTCTAGAAACTTACTCAATGTGAACAAGACCTTCGAATTGAATATAGATTTTAAAATAATTTTAACATACAGTCATTATATAGATGCATAACTTTAGCTTAATACTATTTTCTATATATGCAAACACAGCATGGTTACGATAATTATTTTATGAATTATTATTGTACTTGTGTGTACGTAGTTCACGATTAATTGATTTAAAAAAAAAACTATTTCTTGTTAATCTGATTTCATACATAAAAGAATCACTAATAATAAAGCTCCTGGAACATTGACATTGTTTTACAGCTGTATTGATTTTTTCTAAATAATGAGCTTGTGAAGAAATGTCTAAACAAGACTGATGTACTCGCAGCGAGTAAATCTGATGTAAAACATATAAACTATGTCAATATAACCAAGTTCCAATTTTCCCCTATCGCCGCTCCAGAGCCCTGAGCAGTTTTCATTAACACAAGACATCACTTCGTCACGCCATTAAACTGTCCATAAAGAGTGAGACACTCCACTCCGAGTGCTGTAGGTAATACCTATCTTCTTAAATCTCAACCCTAGTATATACAGAGGTGGATTTGAACACATTCTTTAGATAATACTTTACGTATATTTAGAGAAGTTTTTATAACGGGAACATGAAATTTTGTCGTGCAAAGTTAATTTTTATTCATACACACTTTAGTTCAAAATATTGTTGCGAGTCGCGAGACTCGAATTAAAATGCCGTTAGAATTACTATAGAGTTTATTAGAACTATGCAAACATGTATAACACAGGAATAAATATAACCGAACACAACAAGTCCAAACGTAATGCAGAAGGTCGTAATTCAATAAAACGCGCAAAGTCCGTCACTTATTAGATTCTCGATTGCAGTACACACATCTTGCTTCGCTCGTGGCTATCGCTCAACTCCCCGCTCCCTCAATCGGGCCATTGCTTTATACTGCACAGATGCAATATGTCCGCCCGGCCGCGTGGACCGAATTTCCTACAATCAGCTTGTACTTTAAATCCGTAACACCTGGTTAATGATCACAATACAACAATAGGCCATATGTCAATAAGTAAACAAAAGAAGACGACCATAAAATAATTTAAATGTTATTAGTTCAAATGCCGACGGGTAATAAATGTGCTTTGTTTCAGATATGCAGGTGGGTTTTGTGTTTGTCGGGATCTGAGTTGTAACAATATATTAAAAAACACCATGAATGTACATACTCATATGTACATACATAATATATAGTATCTTTATCATTTAATGTTGAACTATGGTTTTCAAGTCATGATACCGCCATCTCTTGTTCAAACCACAATATACATTCTTGATACATATATATTCCTTCTCTTTTTGTATAATAGTATGTATGTATATCTGTCTCTGTCCCCCCGATTTTGCCTCGGTACATGGAAGGCGTCGCCATTTTGTCGTCCGATTCGTTTGTGGTGTTAAAAGACAGTCATGTAAGATTTAATAAGTTTTTGGCAAGTGCAGTGAGTTGTTGAAACAAAGTAAATGGCGGCCGCCGTGAAAAGTGATTGTTATTGTTTGAATGATTGGTTAACGGGTTTTAGTTTCCGTGTATGTGTGATATCTATTTCTGAAGCCAGGGTGGACGTTCTTAGTCGACGGCGTTTTGGGTGAGTCTATATAATAGCCTATCTATTCTATCTATTTATTGTTATTCGACACACATTTACACAACAACTGAAGGCAACAAAATTATACTATTATTCTCAACGGCTTTGTGTGTACGGAATATCCATGGTATCTTTTACCTGCGGATTCCGCACGCACATAGTACAAAAAATAAAGCAAAAAACATTTACATGGGGAGTTTGTACCGATGCTTCTCGTGTTTTAACAGTAATTACAATTGTTTTGAAAGCGGTGTTAGACTCATCGTAATTTTCAATAAAAATCTGTAAGACTCTGATTCGAGATAAATATATTAATTATTATTTGCAATAAAAAACGTGGAAATATGTATAGTAATCGTAGAATATTGATAGTTTTATTTAGTGATGATTGTTTGTTTTTGATAGCGTCAAACAAAGATCTATATTTTGTTTTAATAAGATTCTGTTTAAATTTTAACGGAAGAAGTCTAAAATATACTTTGTAAAAAATAAAACCCCAAAAAACGTGAAAAGCAAGACCTGTGGCACCATCTAATCGGTATAATTTAAAAAAGGTAAAGCTTTTGGAGTTACCTTTTTGGACATTTATTCATTCGTAGTATCCTTTCATGCTTTTACATATTTTATTTTCGGTTTTCCTTACCTTAAATCCAGAATGCGGCCCTGTTTTGGTGTTCCCTCAGGACGCTTTACTGTTATTGCCGCTCAGCGAAAGCTTAAATATATGGATAGAGGATTTCTTTGTAACGTCACACAAGACTTTCCGGAGTATTTGCGAGTTCGGTTTAATTAAAAATGTAACAATTAGAACTCTTTGTTGATTGGATTTTCTTTAATCAGTACATTTTGAATTATTATCGACCTGAATGAAGCTCACATAGGTTACCCTTCATTGTCTTTCCAGCGATATTTTGGATGACCGACCGTCTTTCTTTTGTTGTGATGTGGATATGATCTGAGCACACCTCCACTGCTCAAGGACAGACAGTGAGGCAGCGTGCAACTCGCAATGACTGGTATTCTTTTTCCGCACCTTAGGCCTGGGTCATGGCAACAGCTTAGCTAAAGTGTATTATAAATTTTTAGTACGTCTCGTCATTATTACGAAGATATTTTTCTTTCTTTCTCTTATTACGTATGTGTTTTTGTTTGATTAATTATGCACAGTTTGCTACTTCTTCATTATTTCTTCTAAAAGTTTTATTTTATTCTAAAACATTTTTTTAAATTGAATTTGAATATTGCCAAACATTTCCTTAAGCCTGATTTACATTTGCAATCGTTTTTTTTAAACAATTCTACGGACTCGAGTTCCGTACCCTTTTTTATAACTTAATTTTTAAGAAAGTGTTAAGTATTTATACATGTTTTTGGTAATTTTTGTTTTTGTGTGTGACATTTATTCAATCATATGTGTGTTGTGGTGTACCTTACAAATAACTTATTATATTAATTTATTCTAATTTTAATACTAAACTTATACTAATGTAGAGTGTATCTGTTACATGCTGGTGTTGTGAGGAAGTGCATGTGCAGTGTGTGCCTTATGTCTATACCTATATATATTAACCTAACTAGTGCCATGTGTGTTGTTTTTTTCCTTTCTGTGTCGGGGTTATTAATTTTTAGGCTCTTTGTGTGTCTTGGTTTGTTTGTGAAGTGTGCGTGTAATGCAATGCGGTGATAGTGCGCGTTGGTGTGAGTATGTGTATAAGTTTTGTTGTTAGTTGTGTGTTTGTGACTTTGTGTGGTTTTATAATTTATTGTTTAATTGAATTTGCAATAGTTAAGTGATTAGTAAATTCGCGAATAAGTCGTTAATCATTTGGACAGACATCCTAATCGACAACTTCTTACTTAACTGGAAAATTTCTGTCAAAGCCGTGACAATTATGGACTGCACTAGCCAGTCTATTAAGTTAACTATTGTTTATACTTAACTAATGCATATGTAAATCAAGCTTTAATTTAATTATAAGGAAATAGTTTCTGTCAAAGGATAATTGAAGGAATTTCGTGTCAACAAAACCTATTTAATTGGATCTTACATAGATACCCGAATGCTGTGGAAAATCTGTGAACAATACGGTCGAGTTAATTTGGGGTCAACGATCGTTAGGGATTCAGAAGGGGTTATTGTCCGATATTGTCTTTTTTCATTTAGCCATATTCTACTTGTGCTACTACTTCGTCTGGGATAATGTTATAGTTTTTGACCGTTTCACGCAGATGTATCAATGGGTTGAATTCGTTATTTGTGATGCATGTTGTTATTAATTGTTAAGGATATTAAATATTCACAGATAACATATATTATACAGTGATATCACTATTGGTTAACTGCGTTACTTTTAAGGCTATAAATAAGATACATTTGGCCACAGTCAATAACGTTAGCATTATCCCAGATGAAGCATGAGCATCACGCACACACGCACACCCACACATGTATATGTATGCATATATATATATATATATATATATATATATATATATATATATATATATATATATATATATATAAATAGGCTCTATTTTGAATTCAAAAATGAATCGTCTTTAAAAGTAAAGATATTAGACGGTAAGGCTAATATTCAAAAGCGCTCAGCTATTATAAATACAGAGTTTATTTTGGTTAAATCATTTCGTACAATAAATTGTTCCCACGCAGATATTTTAATTACTAATTTCCATCAAGTCTTAAACTAACTTTTGAATATTCAAACAGACAAAATTGCTGCAACTTGTTATTTATCGCTATACAACAAAGCACATGCAACACTTTAAGTAACGACAGTTATTTGAATTCGCGAACAAGATTTATCAACGTAATTCCCAGCAATTCCTGTTAGATTGCTGTAACGAGTTAATTTTGCTTATTGAATATAATCGAGTTGTTTTAATCGTTTATTTATGATTATTTGTTTGTATCGATTGTCCTACCAAATGTATTATTTAAGATGGCGATAGTGCCAATGACCTAGGCTTGGAACCGTTGTAAAATTAAGCGGTTGTAACCGGTTTTAGTCAATTATTACTTTTGGAGCGAAAACCTTGAAGAAAGTGTAATGAAACCTGCATTAATCGGTTTTAGTCAATTATTTCTTTCGGGGCGAAAACCTTAAAGAAAGTGTAATGAAACCTGCATTAACCGGTTTTAGTAAATTATTTCTTCCGGAGCGAAAACCTCAAAGAAAGTGTTACTGAACCTGCATTAACCGATTTTAATAATTATTTCTTTCGGAGCGAAAACGTTAAAGAAGTGTTATTAAACCTGCATTAACCGATTTTAGTCAATTATTTCTTGCGGAGCGAAAACCTTAAAGAAAGTGTTACGAAACCTGCATTATCCGGTTTTAGTCAATTATTTCTTTCGGAGCGAAAACCTTAAAGAAAGTGTTATGAAACCTGCATTATCCGGTTTTAGTCAATTATTTCTTTCGGAGCGAAAACCTTAAAGAAAGTGTTATGAAGCCTGTACTATCCGGTTTTAGTTAACTACTTCTTTCGGAGCGAAAACCTTAAAGAAAGTGTTATGATACTCGTATTAACCGGTTTATTCCGCGAGAACTAATTTCTGATTCGAACTCTTTCTACATGTATTTATGTGCGACTAAAAACTTGCTGTACCACATGGCTGCGCTTCGAAGGTGTGCGGCAAGAACCGTTCGAAACCGGTTTATTCAACAAAACTTATTTAACGAACTTTTGTGACCAAAAACCGTTTCATTTCATAAAGTTAAAACAAAACAAAAGTTCCTATGTACTTGGGTTTTAGGCGGTTCCATTTTTTAATCGGTTTCCAAGCCTTGTCAACGACAGTAATGTCACGTGGTGGCACAAGTTTTTTCTTTGAGTATTCGTTATCTAGGATCGTATTTTTTTTATGGCACGAGTTCAGCAGACAGGCAGACGGCCCACCTGATGGAAAGCGGCTACCATCGTCTATGGACACTTGCAACACCAAAGGTGCTACAAAGGCGCTGCTACTCTCTAAAGGGTGACTGGAACCTGGCCACTAATGCCGGAACATATCTCAAGGTTGTTGTGGCGGTATACTCTAGACCAAGTGTAGTAGCCATCCAGACTGGCAAATACCCTATCACCTGGCTGTGGGTTGATTTCTCGCCTGTTACGACAGGCCGCCTGGCCGCAGAAAATTGTATTCTTTCTCTGTTCTTGCACAGATAAATACAGATCGTAAGTTTGTTTCCTTAAAATGTTTTTCTTTATGTTAAGAGGCTTTGTAGACCTGATTCAAATCGGTGTTTCAGAAAATCAACCCCGCACGGCCGATATTTACTTCGTTGAAACAGCGCGTAATAAAAGTTCGAGCGTGGCGAAATATTGCAACTGAACATACCTACGCGCACCGTGTCCATACCAACTTGATTCAATTTATTTCATTCTAAGGCTGCCGAGCACGAGAGCGAGACAAAATATCCTAAAGTGAGACAGATCGTTTATAAGCTTAATAGGTATTGAAATTTTGACTTAGCTCCCTAAGCGTCTTTAGCTCAACGGTTCACCGAGCGCAATAGTAACTAAGAGGTACAGGGTTCGAATCCTCGGGCTTGTGTTTCTTTTTATTTCGTAATATTTTTTAGACGAGTAAACTTTATTACAATTATGTAATTGTATTATGGAACAACAACGAATCCATATATATATATATATATATATTAATATAAATGCGAAAGTAACTGTCTGTCTGTCTGTTCCCTTTTCACGAAAAAACAACTGGACCGATTTGGCTGAAACTCAGTATATATGTGTGTGTGTGTATATATATATATTTTCGATGCCGAGAATGAACATAGTATGCATTTTATCCCGGAAAATGTGATAGTTTCCGGGATAAAAATATAGTTGTCTTTCTGTTTCTTCTGCTTTTACGGAAAAAGAATATTACGATTTGGCTGAAATTCGGTATATATGTAATTTAATAATGACGGTGAATAAGAGATACTTTTCATCCCGGGTAATGGGATAGATGTATGTAAAGGTTATCTCAGAAGGTAGAACAGGTTTTTCTTTCAGTCATTTCGGTCATTTCATTTTATCATTTAGGCCCGTTCGGCCACATATATTTTCATCCCGGAAACTATCTCATTTTTCGGGATGAAAAATATCTCTTGGCCACCCTCGGTATTAAAATTACATATGTACCCAGTTTCATCCAAATCGGTTTAATAGTCTTTCCATAAAAGGATAAAAAAGTGGAGCATGATCGGCATATTAGTAGTTACGATGTAGCTGGAGAACTGGGAACTCACCACAAAACGGTTTTGGCGCATTTGAAAAAAGATGGGTACACAAAAAAAGCTCGATATTTGGGTGCCTTATCAGCTCACTGAAAGAAACCCAATGAACCGTGTACTCATTTGTGATTCTTTATTACGACGTAATGAAAACGAACTATTTTTGAAGAAGCTGATAACTGGTGATGAAAAGTGGATCACGTACGACAAGAACGTGCGAAAAAGATCGTGGTCAAAGGCCGGTCAGGCTTCACAGACTGTGGCGAAACCCGGGTTAACTCGCAACAAGGTGATGCTGTGTGTATGGTGGGATTGGAAAGGCATTATTCATTATGAGCTGTTACCGCCAGGCAGGAGCATTGATTCTGAACTGTACTGCGAACAAGTGATGAGATTAAAGTAAAAAGTTGAGAGAAAGCGGCCGGAATTGATCAACAGAAGGGGTGTGGTTTTTCACCATAATAACGCTAGAACTCACACATCTTTAGCCACTCAGCAAAAATTAGGAGAGTTTGGCTGGGAGGTGTTAATGCATCCGCCGTATAGTCCTGAACTTGCACCTTCAGATTTTCACCTGTTTCGGTCTCTGCAGAATTCCTCAGGCAGTGTCACTTTAACATCACGAGAGGTCTGCCAAAACCACTTGTCGCAGTTTTTTTATCAGAAGCCCAAAATTTTTTATTGCAATGGGATCACGTCCCTACCTATAAGATGGCAAAAAGTTATCCAACAAAATGGCACCTACATACTTTAGTCAAATATAAATAAACTTTATAAAAAAAAATCTTTTGAATTTTTATATAAAATGCGAAGAAACTTTTCCTCAACCTAATAGAAAAGTATTTTTATTGCATTTTATAAAATTATTTAAGAAGAGAAAAAGACCATTTTATCAACTTTGATATAAAAATAAAAAATTCTACTACATCAAGTGAAGCTAGTAGGATTCGAACCCACACAGTCTATGATTTAGACCACTCCTCTACCGTATACGCCAAATAAGTATAGCTTGACTGGCTCGAAATTGTGGTTATTATTGCGCCTTCATTTATTTAAAATTTAATTTCGAATAGCACGCTTGAGCAGAGCGACGCGTGTACACAGCACCGAGCCGTCCGGCGTATTGATAAATTCCATACATTGGGACCGGCAAGGGTGATTTTTGAAGTCATTTATAATAAAATAATTAAATACTTGCAAATTCTCTAAGTAACCGAATAAACAAACTATAATAAGTATATTTCTTATATGATATGTTACTGTTATTTATTTTAGCGATGTACGATTAACAGTAATAACATGACACAAGATTGAAGAACACGTTTAGAGGTTACTTTGCAATTATTTTCTATCGAGAAAATTTATCGAGAATGCGTTTTGAGTACATAGTTTACCTCAGAAATATGATCAAGATTGACATATATTTTTTTCACCACAGCAAAGTATGTATAATTACTGTAACAAGGGCTGAGAAATCGATAAAAAAACGCTTTTTGTCTGTTGTAACGCTGTTAACATGTGGTACATGGTGGATAAAAATATCTTTGCATGGGATCTATTTAGGATAACGGTCTAAATGGTGCATACTTTCTGACCAGAATTCAAAATCACGTAATTAGAACAAGATGCGGGTGTCTTATCCACTAAGCTGCCACGACTTATTGTCTGTGAGAAAATATATTTAATTACGCATAAATTTTAATTCCATCGAGTCCTTAGCTTTAGTGCATAAAGACCGGCCATTTGTCTCAAGATATTCTTAACGCCAACGGACCAGCGTAACCTGATCTCTGACGACCGTCATTTCTAAGCACTAACAGTTGTTTGTATACCGTGCTAGGGGTCAAAGATAATAGGTGATAATGTACATTGGCAGGGCCTCCCTTGGGCCTTTAACGCGGAATTTGGGTCTTAACGCTTAACCCTAGTAATTACTAGGGCTGTTGATACCTCCTTCAGGAAAATGCGTTGGCTTAGGCCCTTGGTGTTTGTAAGAATTATTTCTATGGTGTAATCCTTGTATTTGCTTGGGATTGTTGACAATTTATTGCTTTGAGCAAAGGTTGTCGGGTTAGTTGTGACAGTGAATTAAATTAACACGGCGAATGAATGAATGAACAAATAAATCTATACGATTTATTGTTGACAATAAATTAAAGCTGGATTCTCATCACACAATTTACAATACTGAGGATAACATGAATTTGTACATTATTCTGCATTCAGTTACACAGAGAAAACTGCAAGAATATTAAATTCACTATTATGATATTGAATTCACTAACTACTTCTTCCATCTATGATACTCATATATATAAAATGTATATAGATAGATAAATAAAGAGTTATTGTACATCATTAAAGAAAACTTACAATCTAGTACTAATCCAATTAATATATTTTTTTGATAATCGACAGACATTGTATATCCCCAAGCTAAGCAAGTTACGCTTGTGTTATGGGTAATTCCAGACACTCTTGGGCCGATTCCAGACACATAGTAAATAACCGAAAGTTCGTTTACTAAATTTATAATACCAGGAATCGAACCCGGAGCTTCTGCGTTCCAGAGACTTCAGCCGGCTAATACTTAGCCCACTTAACCACAGAGGCCGTCCTTTATTAAATGTGTACAAAGGGCGGTCTTATCATTAAAAAGCGATCTCTTCCAGATAACCCGTGGCAAGAATATTGCTGAATCGAAGTGAAATGAAATGAAATGAAATATTTATTCTTGCATAAATGTAGTTGTATACAGGTGTTATTCTTAGAAATACATGGTTCAGTACATTTTACCAGTTTCACTGGTGTGCAAGTAGCAAGATCTTAATCGTCATTATTTAAATAGTTAGTTCCTATTTATTCTATTAAATACCTTTTATGTAACCTGGATAATATTTATTGCCTTTATTTATTAATTATATAGATATCTGTTTTTAATTAAATTGTTATTCTAATCTGTGTATGTCAATTTTTTAATATCTTTAATTAAAATATTATTATTAATTATGTATTGATATTATGTTTCAAATTTGTCATTAAGGAATTCGTTTGTGGAATAATATGATTTGTCTATTAACAATTGTTACAAAGTGGCGATGGTGGTATACATAATTATTGTACGATTATTTACATAATAATAAATTTGCTTTCTACTCAATATAGCCAATGCTAGAAGTAAACTCTCCCCGAGTGCTCTCGCCATGTCTCACCGAGGGCACTAGCGCGAGAGTTAGAGTGACAAGTGCGACCTTGTACATTCTCGTTTATTCAGTGAGGGTTAGAGGAGAAGATAGATCAGTTACAAAGCTTGCGCTGAATGATGCGGGAATGTACAGCGATGCACTCGCGAAAAAACCGACTCAGAACGGAGAGCAGATGAGGCGAGGCGAGACAAAAGAGAGACAAGGCGAGTGGACCAGGTACACTCTCGCACTCCTCGAGGAGTGTACAGGCGTCATTACGGTTCTATCGCCTGCATTGAACTTCTTTTCAATATTGGGCTTCGCACCCAACAATTGGGCATTCTTAGGCAGAGACAGCTTTGCATCCACTAACTGCAGGCAAAACACTTTCTTTCTTCGTGGCGCATCGAATTGTCATCATAATTTAGCCTTGACATTTTTCTAACTATACCCAACACTTACAAACATATTTATTTTTAAAAATAAAATATTGAATTAAGATTTTTTCGATGTAAACTGATTATTACCCAAACTGCAGATTATCCTCCTATCATTGTATTGATTTCTTTTTTCTTTGAATAAAATGAATTAAATACGTATCCTAAGCTACTTACTTAAGTATGTCCACATGTTAAAACTTGTAATTAGCAATGTTTTTTTGTATGTACTTAATTTATCCTTACTACTACTTACCAAAAAAGTAAATAAAGCTTCTATTTCCATAAACCTGTACTTAAATTACATTTTAAAGTGTTTGTTAATATTAGTTTTGTTATTCTAATTGTAACTTGTTATTTAAAGTAAGCTATAATCAACAACAAACTTAGCACTAGATTCTAAGGAACCTAGTGCTAAGTTTGTTGGTGTAAGACTTCAGAGATGTCTATGGTATTACAAATTCCAATTCATTCATTACAATGACCAAAAGGCTAGCTTGCACCTCTAGGGCAACGAATTAGCGTTGCCATCCAACGCGGAAATGCGGCCAGCATTTTGGGCACGCATCCCGCCGACATCGATTTGGAGTCAATTTTTTATTTATAGTTGTTGTAGTATGTTATTTTGTAAGCTTTATTTATAGTATAGTTTAGTTTATTTATTTTTAAAATTAACTTTTAGTTTTATTATAGGTACTATAATTTATATATTATCTCATACTTTATTACAATTGGGTATTTGATAGTCAAATCAACAGTGATATTTTTTATAATCATACAAAACGTCATAACCTCCTTCATGTTGTACAGGTGTACTGCGTTGTGACGTCATAACTCTAACGAGTCAAGTAGCCGATTCATTATTGTTTAAATAATAATTAAAATTATTTATATGATGAAATTTTAAAAGTAAGTTTATGGCAAGGTATTTAAATGCACGCTCTTCATTGTGTGTATTATTTTAGAATTTATTTTCAGTCAGCAAAATGTTACCTACTTTCATTCATATCTGTCACCTTTATATTCCACAACCCTCCGGAATGAATCTTTCTGCTAATTTGTAGTCTTCTCTGGGCGTATCATATCAGTAAAGTTGAAAATGGAAACCTTTATCACTGATACTATCTCTTTCTGGGACATTGACCTTATTTACAAGTAAATCCATTCAGGGCGCATAATACAACCAGGATCGTAAGTATCCCTGCGAAATCCTTAACACGTAGTTGAATTAAAATGCCTCGTGACCCTTTTTCATTAATAAGAGATCTTCGCCCCACATTGAATATTTATGCTGAGATCTTAAGAGTACAAGCGACAAGAGTTTCGCTTTATCATTATTTATTTAGGTTTATGCCTTGGCAGCTAGGATTTTAAGCCAGATCTTAGATAACAATATAGTTTCTTTCTTTTTCTTAAGCCTATGTATAGCTCAGCTGAACTGTAGGTTATCAACTGATGCCATTCAACGGAGTTCTTGTGACAACCCGAAAGGCCATATTTGACTATACAGTTTACATTTCTCACAAAACACATAATTACTACTCAAAAACTATCCTCCTTTCAGTTCCCGTTAAAAATTAAGTTTCGCTTTAAAACATCTATAAGTGTTTGTCTGTGCATAAATTCATAATAAAAGTGAAAAGGTGCTGTTGATACATGCTTAATATTTAATAGATGAATGATGACAGGTTTTGAGGATAATTATTAATCTGACAGTCTGTTGAACATTTGTCTCAAATGGGCTCAGCTCAACGAATTGTAATGAAAGTTTTAAGAATTAAACAGGTACATTATATTAAACTCATATGTTCCATTTCAATATTTTGTAAGTTTAGAGCCTCTGAATATAGAGTCTTTAATATTGTTACGAGTTGCAGGACTTGAATTAAAATGCCGTTGGAATTATTAGAGAGTTTATTCGAAGTATACAAACAGGTACAAATATAACCGAACACAACAAATCTAAACGTAATTCAGAAGGTCGTAATTCAAGAAAACGCACAAAGTCCGTCAATATTAGATTCCCGAATGTACACACGTCACGCCTTGATCGTGGTTCTCGCTCAACTGGCTCCTCTCTCCATCAGGCCATCGTTTTATACTGCACAAATGTAAATATCATTTACTAAATATTAAATTCAAATAGCACCGCCCGGCAAGCGTCGACATAATTTCCTAGAATCAGCTTGTACTCATAATCCGTAACACCTGGTTAATGACAATAAGCTGTGCTCCACAATAAGTAAACAAAAGAAGACGATTATAAAAGGATTATAATTAGTTCAAATGCCGACAGGTAATAAAATGTGCTTTTACAGACTGTATGTGGAATTTGTCTTTGTCAAAGCCTAAGTTATAACAATATTATGTTTATGAAACCAAAATAATGTATATATAAATATGGATAATTTTATGAAATAAAATTAACTTATAATATCAACACGTATTATAACTGTTAAATCTCAGTTTTTCCAGTTGCGTACGTCTTATGCAGCCTGTTTCATGTGGTTATAATTATGATATTTAGTAAACACACTACTACATAATTATAATAAGTTGTGGATACATTTGATAGAAAGTGGATACTGTTTCCATAGAAAATCATAACACCAGAAATGTTATTATGTTAAAAATAATCTTCTCTTATATATAAAAATGAATCGTAGAAATGTATGTACGAGCATAACTTGAGAACGACTTTACTGATTTTGATGATATTTGTTTTGAGCGTTTGAATGTGTCCCCGGATGGCTTAGATTCACAATTGGAACCGGTAGGTGGCGCTGAGATCGGGTTCTAGAATCCTCCTAATCACCTGGACCGATTTTGGTGATTTTGTTTTAGTGTGTTTGAGTGGGTTCCGGGATGGTTTAGATTCGCAATTAGAACCGGTAGGTGGCGCTGAGATCGGGTTGTAGAATCCTCCTAATCACCTGGACCGATTTTGATAATTTTGTTTTTGTGTCATGAAACAAAGTCTTTTAGGAATTCAGAAAATATGGCGGTACGAAGTTCGCCGGGTCAGCTAGTATAATATAATGTTTCGATACATACGTAAAATCGCTCATGACTTACAACTCAAACCACTCACACGAGGTCTCTACGTGGAAGCGGTTACTTGATTTTTCTGTTACATTTTCATGAGGTTAGGAGCTCATAGTCGAGGCCCTTCCTCCGATTGGACCTCTAAACGGATTAACGTGGATTCAACACGAAGATGTGTCAGTACACTGTATTTGTTTATAACTAAGGGCTGAGGTTTCGTCTTATTTATTTGTTGAGTTTCTGTATCGTAACATTGTTTGATTTGCCGATGAGATTTCTTTCGAAGAACCTTTTGCTTGTTTGTATTATGTAATACTGTTATTGGGGTTCAAAATAAATGGTAAATACTATATTTACGCTTATTGTTTTATATTGAACTGGTTCGCATTACGTTACAAAAGTAATGATGATGGTTTATTGTGTGGCTAAGGACATATGCCAGAATAGAAAAGTGTGGAATGAAATATAGACATATTGTGCGGATCCCAAATGATTTGGAGAAGGTGAAAGAAAAAAAGGAGGTTCGCATTAGATCACAACTTCACTTAGTGTATACACAATAATGTGGTTAAAGATGGAGTATACCAGGTAGAAACTTTCAGCGGGGCAGTAAAGGGAAATACCTTTGCAGCTATTCGAAAATGGACTTGGGAGACTATCCATATTTTTTTGTAAAATTTTGATCCCCATTCACAGATTTTCAAATAAATGTATAGTTAGCAAGAAAATGGCCATTTTACACAAACAATTTTTTTGATGCCAGTCGAGGATGTTTCTGATACTGATCAAAAACTTTTACAGGAACAACCCAGGTTACAGTACTAAAAAAGTCAGAAATTGCAAAAAGCTTTTCCCGCACATTGTGTATGAATATTTTACACAAATATGGGTTTAAAGCGTTATTTGAGATGCGACATTCTTAATGACTTCAAATATTGACAGACAACGTATGTATATACATTCATGTTGGGATATGCGTTACCTTATTTAACGCTTTAAATAAAACGCATTCGACCACAGCCTAAATCTTTAACACTAACGCAGATGAAGCCCCACCAAGACAAATATTCTATTGTATATAATTGTAAATTATGACACTACTTCAATAAAAAAATGTCAAACTAAAATAATCACAAAATAAAAAGCCCGATTTGACACTTAAGAATGTCAATAGAACGTAACTTTGAATGAAATCAACAAAACTAAAAGCCAATAATAATTAATTTATTTGATTGATACTATACATTTTTTAAATTCTGCGTTATTTAATGTTATAAAACATATTTCAATTATTATTTTCCTCCAAATAACGAAATAACATGAAATTTATATTAATTCTGTTATGTTGTCAAATTCAATGACGAAGTCCCAAAAAACAGTTACGCTCTAAGGCGCCTTATTTTTAATTTAGTGTTGCTACCATAGGATTGTTGCATTTCATTAACTTAATTCGATTCAGAAAAAATCCAACTCTAGAACCAAAAGCCCTAGATTATTTATGTATTTCTATTAAAATAATACTTCATAAAAGTAGATATATGTATTGAAAACAACGATTTTGAATAAATGTATATTATATGGGTGAAATCATAAAAATTTCAATAGACAAATTGTGGTACGTAATAAATGCATACGGTACGCAAAAAGCAATGTGAGACAAAACTTTCGCGCGCCGCATCGATTTCTGTGAGGTATTTGTATGACATAAAAAGTAATTTGCTTAAAATAAATCAAACGATCACAAAGTCGTACAATTTTTAATCGATTTCTCGTAATAATCGGTTGGCTTGGTTAACGATTTGAAAGTTTCAATCCCTATGTTGTAATTAGAACTGTCAAATCAGGCCTATTATTTTGTGATAATTATAGATTTATTTTAAGTCAGCAGTCATACACACATATTGTATATTACCAAATTAAGCACGTTATGGTTAATATACAACGGACCACTCTGGGGCCGATCCCAGACACCCTGACAATGGTAAATAACGAAGATTTTTTCCCGAAATTTACCATACCAGGAATCGAACCCGGAGCCTCTGCACTGCAGTGAGGTAAGCCGTCAAAGGTTTAACCCGCTCAACCACAGAGGCCGTCAATAATGATGATGATGATTGGATGAAGATGACACAATCTTTTATATAAAACATTTTCCAACATATACAAAGTCCAAATCGCACGTGATCGATGTCCCAGGCACAATAGTTAGCAAATAAAAAGTGGAACTTGTAAATCAATTTATATTAATTCAATTGTTGTAACAATAATGGAAGTCAGTTTCGTTGTGATATTAAATAGGTTAACGCTGCCAATTCAGTTACTGAGTTTAAACAGTTAACAAAGTCGAGTCCGGGGTGGAAATGCGATTAACACTGGTGGATGCGACTCTGTACTATTGAATATTGGCTTTGAGTGGTTTACCTTTGTTTCCAAGAAGAAACGATTCGTTGAAAACGGTTCTATAGTATTGTTACGACCGACAAAGACAAATTCGCACCTGTATACCTGTTTTGCACATTTTACTACCTTTCGGCATTTGGACTTCTTTTGTTTACTTTGTGTTTAAAATTTGTGATTAGAAAACATAGCCCATTGTGTATTGTAATCTTTTATGGTAGTCATTAGCCAGGTGTGATTCTAAAAAATTCAGTCCACGCGGTCATGCAGACATATTGCATCTAGGCAGTATAAAGCAATGCCCCAATGGAGAGATGAGCAGTCGAGCGATAATCACAAGCGGAGCAAGACTTGTGTACATTCGGTAATCTATTTAGTGACAAACTTTGCGCGTGTTATTGAATCGTGCTTTACGTTTGGACTGGTTGTGTTCAGTTATATTTGTATACGTATTTGTATAGTTCTAATAAACTCTATAATAATTCCAACGGCATTTTAATTCAAGTTCTGCAACTCGTAACAGTATAATCGAGTAACAGATAATTAAATCGACAATATCATGTACAAGTATATTGATATTTAAATGTATTTTCTTATACATACTACCGAAGAATGGAATAATTGGCCGGAGTGTGTTTTTCCTAACAAATACAATCAGGAGCCTTTAAGTCACGAGAGAATAGATAACTTCTAGCTAGGCTATTAGGCATACTCCATCCTAGACAGCGTCATCATTCAATATCATATGAAACAGGGTGAAACGCGCATTTTACGAACCTAAAAAATGTGTAGGCTAGTTTGTTCGGATATAATGACCGACATTTTATCGAAAGCGAAATTTAGACCTAAGCGTATTAATTGTTGCAAAAGGTATTTTAAACTATTATTTTGTTTTAAGAGTTTCAGTTTTTGATTCAGTAGGGTCTAATCTAACTAAAACAGGTCTTAAAATAAAATAATAATTTAAAATGCCTTTTGCAACAAAAAATATACTTAGGTCAAAATGTCGCTTACGATTAAATGACGATAAAAACTCGATATTTTCGTTAGTTCATTTTCTTTTTATAGTTTTGTGTTTATAATTTTATTAAATTTTATATTGGTAATTTAAAAATCTCAGATGAAGTTTTGATACTTTTGTTTTTGAAAAAGTCGTGAGCTTAGGTATACAAAAATAATATAAGTAGTGATGAAATGGATAGACAGTCATTCCATTAAATTAATGTCGTCTATTGTAATTCGAATACAAATTTGTCTACTACTTAACTAGTAAAATACTGCACCTAGAAACTTATCCGACAACTTCTTAGGCCGGTGTGCATAGACATTTAACTGATGGTTGAAATAAAATAATCGTTAAAACTATATGGCTAAACAGCGATTATTTTATTTTAACCGACCTTAATTATAGCAGGATCTTTATTATATACTAGGAAAGTCCGCGACTTCGTCCACGCTTGACTTGAAATTCCCGCGGGATACCCGGGACAAAGTACCGCAGTATTTAAAAAAGAATATAAGCTATCGTTTCATTGGAAACTGTCGGAATAAGCTAATTCTTATGTATCCAAACTACTTCAAACAGCTCTTGGGAAAATTCCTGAGGGATTACCGGGATAAAAAAATGATCATTATCACACATTTTAATACATACAATTTCCTATCGATCAGTGAAAAAACCACATTGATATTCCATTTTTTTAATCAGTCGATTTTAAATCATTCCCAGACAAATTCCTGCGGGATTTCTGGGGTAAAAAGTAGAGCATATTTTAAGTTTAATAATTTACTGTCGATCAGCCAAGCCCGCATCGAAATGGGCTCAGTAGTTTTTAAGTGATTCCCGAACAAACAGACCAATAGACAAAAATTTTTAAAAAAGTTGCATCTTGTTCTCCCATCGTTTATATGTATAGTCTAGTTCCAGATGTTTTTTTTAATAGGCTTAATGTACAGACACGGCATCTTAAGAATTTTACAATGTTATAGATATTGCTCACTGACTTAATAAAATGTGGTAAACATGAGAAATAAAGCATATCACATAACTATATGTAATACATTTTGTATGAAGGTCGAATTCTTGCTCCCAGCACGTTACAAAGTATTTGATACGACATTCTAAAATTTTATACGCGACTGTTGAATATTACATCGATTTCATCTTTATATTAATTTTTAAAACTTTTCATATTACGTAGGTACCTTTGATTTCTCATATAACTAAGATTCAACTCACCTCTGGAAGTTTCTAGTTGGATATTAAAGTGAAATTGGTTTTCCAATATCGATATTTAATCTATATTACTTATAAACTACAAACTCGTTATAAATGGTATAACTCGCTATAATCGTATGGTGCTTTTTAAATGCAGAAAATTTCATATCTAAGTTCTTTCTTTATTTGGCAAACAAACAGAATGTTATGTATCCTCAGGCTAATGTACTTACGCATATGTTATGAGCACTATTATTCAATGGGCAACTCTGGGGTCGATCCCAGCTACATCCAGACCACAGTAAAAAATAGGAGAGAAAGTTCGTTTACGAGATTTCCCATAACAGGGATCAAATCTGGGACTTCTGCGTTTCTGTGACCTAACCACAGGGGTCACAGTGTCATTTAAATAATATTTTTCTACTCGACTTTTTTTATTACATGAGTTCAGCAGACAGGCAGACGGCTTACCTGAAGGAAAGTGATTACCCTCCGCGCAGGAACGGAAAAGAATACTAATACCTGCGGCCGGGCGGCCTGTTGTAAGAGGCGACAAAACAACCCACAGCCAGGTGGTAGGGCATTTGCCCGTCTGGATGGCTATCATCCCTTGTCTAGAGTATGCCGCCATAATAAATTTGAGTTGTGTTGTGTCCAGTTGCTTCTTCGAGGCCGGCAGGACATTGGCAACACCTATGGTATTACTAATGTCCATAAGCGACGGTAATCACTTTCTATCACAGTTGGGCCACCTGCCTGTCTTCAGCAATAAAAAGTAAAAAAACTATGGCCTATAGACATTCATAATACCAACGGTCCTACCAATATGTAGCCGCTTCCTTAAGGAAAACTGGAACCTGTCCCGTAATGCTGAAACACAACTCAAGGTTGCTATAGCGGCATACTCTAGACCAGGGCTGGTAATCATCCAGACAGGTAAATCCCTACGACTTGGTTGTGGGTTGTTTCTTCGCCTTTTACGACAGGCCGCCCTAATGCAGGAAATTGTCTTCTTTATTCGTTCCTGCACGGAATAAACTACTGCATATCCATACTATTATGGCATATCCAAAAGGAAGGGTTATATTTTTAATAGCCTATATACATAATTATGTACGCGTTATTTATAATTAAGTAAGTTATGTATCGGTCTCCTACAAATGAAAACGATTTCCTTGATAACGTTCGCTGTACCGTAGAACAGAGAGTGGTTTTAAAAGCCAATATGTTAAAGTACGTCTTCAAAGTAGAATGTAACATAAAGCCTGAACTAGGTCACTCTTAGATATTACTTTTTGGTTCGTAAAATTGGTGGACGGATTTCGAACGATGAAATTTTTAGGATTTCAATATTTTTATGGACAGTGGCGCTATTGCGTTCTTTTGTTCTGTTTTATTGGAGTGCTATATAATAGAAAAACTGTGGGTATATATATATATATATATATATATATATATATATATATATATATATATATATATATATATATATATATTATATTTAATGTATCTACTTCAAACCGTAAAACTTTATTTTAAAACTGGTAATGCCAGGGACGCTACTCTATTTTAAGTTCTTTGTACAAACTTGACACTGCCGACAGATTTATTATATTACTGGCGGTCCCGGCAGACGTCCTGCCCTGAAAAAACAAAAATTTATAACCCGATTCCAACGCCGCCTACCGGATCCATTTGTGATTCAAAACCATTCTCGAATCCACTTGAATACACACAAAAAATTTCATTATAATCGATCCAGCCGTTTATGAGGAGTTTAATTATTTATACACGTAGAAAAGAATTATATATATAAAGATAAAAGATTATAAAATGAGACTAGTTATTGAATATATACATACAGTAGAGGTCCCGGCAGACGGTGTCCTCTCTAGAAAATAAATTAAGAACCCGATTGCAGCGCCACCTACTGGGTCCAATTGTGAATCTATTAATACTATAATAAAGGCTTGAAAACAGGAACAATGTCAAACCGGCTAAAGCCTGTACATAGGAGCTTTTCTTTTCCATTTTGTTTTTTTAACTTCAACTGGAATAAACCGGTTACGAACTGTTTCTGCCGCACACCTTCAAAGGTCTGCTATTTGGTACAGGAAGTTTTCAGTCGCACCCAAATATCACACACACAGACGCATACATATTTATATTAGAAAAAGTTATCGTATAGAGAAAGTAATTCTCGTGGAATAAACCGGTTGTTGCAGGTCTACATAACACCGGATGAGACGCCGTCTCCTCTTTTTGCGAGCGAGTTATGCGTGCAAAGGAGGAGGCGGAGTGGGAACGTGAGCGCACATCTTTGTTTCGCTCCCGCCAAAGGAGGATCCGTCAGCGGGCGGACGGCGTGCTTATGCCGTCGAGATGGGGGCGCGCCGTGTTACTCGCGCTCATCTCTCCCGTCGTGGGGCAGGCATAAGGGCGATAGACGGAACACCGAGAGGTTTTAGTTGGTATCCCTGACCGCGGTGTGGCAACAGCAGGTTTACATAACACTCTTTTTAACGTTTACATCCTGAACGAAATAGTTGACTAAAACCGCTTATAACGTTTAAAAGGCGGTTAATTTCAAACCGGTTCAAGTCTTGATTATATTACCATGTGATCCTTATTAAATAAATAAATAAATCTTAAAGACACGTTTAAGCAAAACCACATTCTAATTACGTCGCAACTCTATTCCACCTTACACCTAAACATTCCTCATTACAACACGCTTTGTTGACGTACATCAAATTAGTAGGCTGCTCCGTTTGTCTGTGTACTACAGTTGATTACCATACCTCATTATCGTGTCTTATCATTACCGTAAGACGTCACATATTACAGGCTCACGTCACCTGAATATAAATTTACTCTTGCGGCTTATGATTACCCGTTAATACCATTTTGAATATTAATTATGTGACATTAGCCTTAAATTAAATAAAAAGCCTTCTATTTTTAATTTAACAATTTCATAGTACTTCGGAATAAAAATCAAATTAAATACCGCGGTTCAAACCCTTATAACGTCGTTTTATTTAATTAATTTCATATAATTATATAGTTCAATTTATAATCGCCGCGTTTTCAAACAAATGGGTTGGCACTCAACAAAAAGCTATGCTAAAATTTCCTCCAGCATATTGGGGTAGTAAACTTTAAATAACTATTAGTATTGTTGTTGTTAGTTTCCTTCTTTTAATTAAAGAACTCCAGACTGGGTGAAGGTCTCCTCCAAAGATATCCTGTTGTCCCCATCTTGAGCTATTTGACACAAGTTAAAGACCTTGGGCATATAAACAAATTTTCTTAAAGTTTATCAAAATCCAAACCGTTTCGACTCGAGGAACTAGAGTCGTGCGTGTCACCCGTAAAGAATTTCTACAAAGAAATTTGCAGCGAATTCTTTGATGGTTTAAGCCGTGTTCTTACCTGCGAATCGTAACCGTAACAACCGTTGCAGTTACTGTAACCGAAAATAGTATATACTGTACGTGGCTCGCGAGCTCGAGGCGAGCGGCACGCTCACACCGAGCCGGCAATGCGAATATCAATGTCGGTGTACACATTAGAGCACTTTACTATATCCGCTTGGTTACAGTTACGGATCGCAGATGAGTACGCGGCTTTATACATCGCACAGCGAATTAGCATTGCCATCCTGCGTGGCAATGCAGCCAGCCTTCTGGGCACGCTTTCCTCTGGCAGCGATGTAGTATATAGTTTCTAGTTTTATTTCAAATATTTTAGTTTAAACCTCTTCATATATTTGCTTAAATCAAAATTGGTAAATATTTCTATGTTTTTGGGGCTCCGTACTCATTTGGCAAAAACGGGACTTTTATGAAATTACTACGACCGTTCGTCTGTCCATCTATCTTAATATATCAATGTTTGTCTAGTCAAGAAATATATCTGTTTAGAACATTGAGTTATACGTACTACGTACTAGATAGAGGATCTATTCAAAACAAAAAAGTTCGAATTTGATGAAAGTGTGGAGCTTGTGCGGGGCGAGCATGCCATGGACTGGCTGATTCATGTATTTTCTGCAGCGCTAAAACGCTAGTTATGCCGTTTAACCAAACTATTAAAACATGCAGCGCTAGATCGCTTAGAAAGCATAGTTTAAATTCGCCTGAACATGGCTGCTGCGATGACACGTCGAGACGAGCTAAGATGGATAAAATTGAATTAAAATAAGGAGTTTTATAGAGAATACAACAAACTTATCGGTAAAAAGGCACGCCTTGACTTTTATTTGGGTTTTTTGAGTGGCTTGAACACATGAAGGCATTTTTTTTATAGTTACTTTTCAATCAAACACAAAGTATCGACAACAGCCCGACGCAAACTAAACAAATTCTTGTCCATGGACCATACCGTGTGTTCAAATAAGCTAGTTACGGGCGCCTTCTCTAGTAAGTCGTAGATTAAACCTCATTGGTTTAGAATGGCGCCTTTGCCTTCTGTCTACCATCGTACCACTTGCCATCGGCTGAGCGTTCATCCTCACTTTCTTAAGCCATTGATCTCGTCTACGCAACGTTTCTCAAAAACGTTTCACTTGCGCATCGTAGATCTTCGGAATCAGCTCCCAACAGAGGTTATAACTGCGCACTTTTTACAGGTGTCATTAATTTTTTCGAGACCGGTGGTACGTTGGTACCACCTCTGGTGTTGCAAATGTCTATAGGCGATGAAGCTCTCAAGTATAAACTCTTATAGGAATACGTGTAATGACACGCAAATGCGCGTTTTTCAAAATTAACCCAGGTCTATTAAATTACTTATCAAATCACTGTTGTATTGTTTCCAACTTATCAGTCTTAACATATATCATAGTATTAAAACTTTCATACCTCATCATTTTGCGCTACTAGATGGCGCTTGCGTCATAAATAGGCAATATGGCCGCTGCCTTCCGGCAAATCGTTGGCGCGCGCCACTTCCCCTGAAATGGTTTCCGGCGCATGAAACTTGCACCGATATGCACCCGTCTCTTAATTATATGTGCCATTATGTGTTATGGTGTTTGTTTTATGTTAAACATAGTAACATATGATACTGCTATAGTATAGAAAGCACGCCAAAACTATTTGCGGAATACTTACGTCGCTGCAAATTTAAAAACTCCAATATTTATAATATAACTTCACTAGACAAACTAAAAATAACTTGACTTGATGATAACGACGGTGTCTGTAGTTGAATAGACTAAGCATTTGCTCGCCAAGCTCATTGGAACGCAAAGTTCCCAGGTTCATTTCGTGGTATTTGTAAATGATCTTTTTGTTATTTACTTTGGTGTGGGTGCTGGGATTAATGCGTATCTTGCTTATTTTATATACCACGTGTTTGTCTGCCAATTATTATAAAGAAAATCTTTATCATTCTATTCAGTTCTTGCAAATGTTTAAATTGGCTTTGTATAATTTTAAATGGGAATAAATATAGGAGATTACACATGTATAGGAGCATATATGCATACAATGGTAGTGTTACTATTTTTTTTATTGCATGAACGCAGAACGCAGACATGCAGACCTGATGGAAAGCGGTTACCATCGCTATAGACATTTGCAACACCAAAGGTGCTACAAATTCGCTGTTGCTCTCTTAAGGGAGACTAGAACCTGGCCAGTAATGTCGGAACACAAGTCAAGGAGGTTATAGCGGCATAGTCTAGATCAGGGGTGGTATCCATTCAGACCAGTAAATACCCTACCACCACGCTGTAGGTTGTTTTGTCGCCTCTTACGACAGGCCGCACGAAATTGTTTTCTTTCTCCGTTCCTGCACAGATAAAGAAATTTAACCATACTATCTAATAGGAATTTAATCATAAATATATTGTGAAGGCAAGTACCCTAACTATTCTACCTTCTATGCCGTCATTAACGATTCCTCTGTAAGTTAGTTTGCGTCCCGCTATAAAAAGTTTAGTTTCTAAAGAACCTACAGA
Organism: Dendrolimus houi; assembly: GCA_039645545.1. NCBI lineage: Eukaryota > Metazoa > Arthropoda > Insecta > Lepidoptera > Lasiocampidae > Dendrolimus > Dendrolimus houi. Next base: position 17,684,071 of record CM077132.1, read on the forward strand.
ACCCGAAAAGCTGCACATAGCCCGAAGTGCCAAAGAGTATGCTGGAGTAAAATACAACGCGGAACCAAACGAGCAACCAACGCATTCAATTAACGCGTATGTAGGGGAGGTTGGGGAAAACCAATTATCGGGGGAGCCAGTCTTTTGGCCACTGCTTCTTTCACAACTTGGACTATTAACGGCTGACATTTGTTATGAATTGTTCGCAAGGTGTAACAATAGTCGGTTTAATTAAGAATTATTGAGGGGACGGCAGGGAAAGTTTGGACCACTTGAGAAATTCGCATTCGTGTTCCGTGGATATGGTTTGAGTTTGGTTTTTGTTATGACGATGGGGGCGCGAGCGGTATTGTTTGTGTAATGTTTTTATAGCCCGCACTATGTATACTGGTGTTTGGGAGATGAATGGAGAGAGGTCTTTGCCAAAACAAATACTATTTTACTAAAATCTTTTATACAATAAAAAATAACAAATATTATTATATTTATTACTAGCTGATGCCCGCGACTTCGTCCGCGTGGTGCGAATTTTTAACTATCCCACGGGAACTCTTTAATTTTTTGGGATCAAAAATATCCTATATGTTGACCAGGGCTATAAGCTACCACCATACAAAATTTCATTTAAATCGGTCCAGTCGTTTCGGAGATTAGCCGGTACAATCAGACAGACAAACAGAGAAATAGAAAATTTGAAAAATCTATTTAGTTCTATTTCACTTGTTACATCCCCCTGACTCGGTTTTTAGCATTTTTTTTCATTGTACAGAAATTTGACCTCTACAATTTTATTATATGTATAGAAAAACTAGTAAAATTAAGGAAACTTAACTTTAATTGTATTCTACTTTTATAACCCCTTAATATTACAAGTAGGATACTGAGTCTAGGTCGTCGAAGTCAATTAGTCGTTTTAATAAATCTTTGTGGAGGCTCATGGCCTTAGGACCGACCTTAAAGTCCAAGCGTTTTACTAAAGTTGATTTTTTTTGTTAAAAATTCAAAATCTAGCTTTTATTCAAACCAAGTTCCACTGGATAGTTACTAGAAATGTAATAATTGACAAATTTTCACTCTGTCTAAATTTATACAATATTTAGCTGCAAGTATTACGATATAAAAATTAGAGATTTTTACGTGGCTTTACTAGCTTATACTTTAGATTCATATGTAATAAAAACTGTCTTGTTTCTGGGATATAAAACATTTACGTTTTATTCTGTTATTTAAATAATTACTCAAATATTTCATCGATTAAACTAGATTAATATGACACTTAATACTTATACCAAGTATTAGATCATTTTTTTACTAAAATTATTGACAAATGATTTATTTGCATAGCCAAATAAACCCGAAGACACGCGAAAAAACAAAGTCATTGTTCTAGATCTAGATTATACCTACTTATTTCAGTTATATTTTTACTTACCCACGATCACATATTTTCAATCATTCCTATTTCGAACAATAATTGCAACATGCTGTTTAACTTTCTTGTTTGTTTTTGTTAATTTTGTAATAATTGTGATAATCTTATGTCTCTAATCTATAATGATTTTGTAACAATTGTGACAATGTGTTTTTGATAATCCTAAAGAAAATTTGCATGCCGCATAGGTAGAACATGTGAATCTTGTATTCTTATGTGAGCTCAAATTTATGTACCATGTTCCAAGCAAACAAATGAATTTGAATTTGACTTGCAGATTGCAGATTAAATTGTATACATCAACTTGATAAAAACTTGTCTATAAGTGTATAAAATCAGCAGCGCCTAAATATTTGTTAACAATCTTCAAACTAAGCAGACGTTTCCTGAGAGAAAGCTTAAGGAGTCGCCATATTCTTTCTGTCAATATACTTTTTTCGGATATACTATTTACGTTTTCAAATTTCGTGAGACATACATAAATATAAATGTTTTTAAATCTGCAGACAAATACACACATTGTATATTCTCAAACTAAGCAAGATACCCTTGTGTTATGGGTTATATACAACGCATAACTCTGGAGCCGATCCCAGGCACCCAAAAATAAAGTTAACAACGGTAACTTCGTTCATAAAATCACCATGTCATGCAACGAAATTGGGACTTCTGCGTTTAAGTAAGTTAGGCAGGCGAGGGTTTACACCACTCAATCACAGAGACCATGCTCTTCATCATTATTGTGCGATTTCTCGATTTCTTAAAATTGGAATTATGCTGCAATTAAATTAAATTTATGATATTGTCCGTAAAAGCCATAGAAAGAATAAACATTTCTGCGTCCGGGAGTGGCTTGTCGTAAAAGGCGAAAAAACAACCCACAGCCGGGTGGTAGGTAGACTTGTCAGATGTCCGGTTTTCGGCCGGACCGTGCGGTTTTCTTTATGTTTATTTGATCAACAAAATCATGATAAACCCGACAAAAGATTGTCCGGTTTCAAAGCAAATTCGTTAATTATCTAGCAAACTTTCGTGTCTCGCCGTAAATACTGTAAAAAGCGAATTGTGCGTTTTCTGTAATTTAACTGCAAGTTGCACTGAATTCAAAGATAGCAGCATCTCAGAGAATAAAACTTTATTAACAGCAGTGCTATCGAGTGCTAAATACATGAAAAAGTAGATTAGCTCTTAATTTAGTCTTGGATGCTAATTTAGTGACACAAAAGTTTCAGTGAATTTATGTTATTAAAAAAATTAAAAACTTGTCCGGTTTTTTCGAACACATCTGGCAACCCTAGTAGTAGGGCATTTCCCGTTTGGACGGCCACCACCTCTAGTCTAAAGTCAGCCGGTATAACAATCTTGAGTAGTTTTCTAAGATGACTGGCCTAATTCCAGTTCTCTCTTCGAAGTCGGTAGCACCTTGATAGCACCTTTGATGTTGCAGATGTCCATAGGCGACGGTAACCAGTTTAGATCAGATGAGCCGTCACCCTGTCTGCTGTATTTCACCAATAAAAAAGTCAAACTTAATAAAAAGCGTTTCAAGCAAATATTAAAGGAAATTACTTGATGCTGAATTCTCATACAAACAAATCTAAGCCGTCTCTAATTGGTCGTGGGGCGTATTTCTTCACTTGTCCCGTTGCCTGGCAACGCTTTGCCTCTAATTTCGCACACCAAAGGCTGGCTGGCTCCAATTATGTTGTTTTCTTGAAAAATATATTCTGGGAAGTTGTTTGTTGATATAATAATTGGGAAGTGCGTATTAGTCTAGGCACAGTCAAGGGTTCTGTAGAGGTGACGAAAGTCTCATTATTTTATCTTTTGGTTACTTTAAAAGCATTTAATCGAAAGATTCTCGTATTATAAAATTACAATATTTTCGTTGACAGTATTTGTAGTGAGTGTGCAGAACATTGTAGTGAAAACCGCAAATATATGTTTGTTGCAGTTCTAATAGGTATAGTTCGGCCGTTCTATAAAGCCACATTTGGCATCTATAAAACTGATTTTAGTAGTTACGTGAACTGTTAACGATGATACGATTAAAAATTGGAATCGATATCGGAAGTCATACATTACTGAATTGATTCAAAGAAAACGATTTCATAATAAAACTACGTTTTAACGGTTTTACGCGCGGTAGTTTATTAATAAAATTAATTACCGCGTATAAAACAGTTAAAACGTAGTTTTATTATGTATACTGTAGTGGATACACTTACCACGTTCATAGTTGTAGATATTTCTTATATTATTTACTTTGTTTAATATACCACGATCCTGGTTACAACGCGCTCGGGTTTCCAACTCAATTATTCGCTTTTTAGGAACTTTCGTAATAAAACTTGTATTTAAATATAATTCTCTCACAAACAAGTAGATCAAGTTCAAGGTCAATCTTTTGGCATTTGGCTTTTGACGTTTGACAAATACTACCTTAAGAAAAACATAGCAACAACATCCTTTGATCTACGCTATGTTTATCATTCATGTATAATTATAAATTCTAATCATAAAATAAATTATATATAACTATCCACTTCAAATTACTTATTTATTTATTTAAGTTTAATTCAATTGCTTATTGATCTACTTTTGTTATTGTTAATCGGTACATATATAGATGTGTTAGCGAGGACGTAAGGATAAGACTAACCAATAAGAGTTGTGTATAAAACACTCTCATTGGTGGGAAATTCAAAAATGTAAAAAAGACACGGGTTTTTGAATTCAGTTAGAAGAGAGACTTTTGTACTACTGAAAGACACTAGAGTGAAAATAAAAGCCAGTTTTAAGATCGAAGTTATATTTATTCAAGAGTCTTACATCACGTACACTATCATAGCACCCTCCTCAATACTAGTCGCGAAAACTTAAGAAAATATTATAAGAAAAAGATTTATTATTTACCGTTACCTTTTTCTGTTTAAAATGTAGAGAACATGCAAAACTTAAATACGATTTATGTTCAAACTTTTCCATTATACATCAATCTCCAGATCACGTCACTAATATTTAAAGAGAAAAAAGAATTGACAAACATAACATTGTCATGTGTTACGTTTCTAATGAAAGAAAGTAATTCTGGTGTTTTAATTTGATATAAATTGTTTTGGTAATCCCTTACCAAAATAATTTATATCTAGCTTCTTAGAACGACTCAATTATAGATATGTTTGTTTCCCAAGAATCGTGATTTTTTCTCAACTTTTTTAAGTAGACAAGTTTTCAAAAGACTCGCTCTTTTGTTTGGAACTGATGAAATGCAAAGAAAGGCGCCTTGTAATAATTACGAGCCATCCTCGCTGCTTTTAGAGCGTAGTGGTGCGGTAGAAAGCTTATTTAATTTCTTCGTAGAGTAGTTTTGCAGCTGTGGTAATTTGAATTATTTTAAAAGTAAGAAGAGTGTGAAAGATGGCTTAGAATTATTAATACATATCTATAGTATATATAAGTAAATAAGATTGAAATATCTGTGAACGGTTTCAAAGTAAATGCGAAAATTTAAGTGAGAGTAGCTATTTGTACGATGTCTAATCATAAATGACTGTTTTTAGGTTTTTTGTGTGAATGTTTGTTTCGCATAGGCTTTGAAACGGATGAACTGCTTTCAATAAGACTCTATATAGAATTCATTCATATAGAATTAAGAATACCGTGACCTGATCGCCTCGCTCTCAAACTGTCATACATAGTCGGCGAGTCAATCACTCTTTTTTTTTCTTTAAGGAAGGGAAAATATATTTCGTACACTACCGGGTCCTTTGCTGGGATTAGACCAAAGCAATGAGAGTTATCCGCTGAAGAGAGCGCAGATAATAGAGTCCTTTGCCGGCATGTGTGGGGACTCAGCAAGGTAACCCCTCTCTATATGCAGAGGTAACCCATGTGGTAATACCCCACTAAAACTACTTTCTCTCCGTCTGCCCCGCGTTTATGGTAGGAAGAGTGTAAGACTTAGAACGTAGTTACGCCCACGCTGGTCCTGCGCATCAGTACTTGAGAATGCTCTGGGAAGCAGGGCAGACTCACTTCGTCAACGGGGGTTTGATCCTCCGCTCCCCAGATACTAGAGGACCCTTGAAGTCAATCACTCTGTGACAACCCGCTGCTCGGAGTGATTCTCGTATCTAGTTACAGTCGCTGACAGACGCTCGGTAATCAACGTTCATCTGAGGTTTTCTAGTTGACATCGCAGCGTCCACTCGTAGCGGAGCTCTAAAAGGTATGTATGACCCTTAGCAGTTTCCAAAACATTTACTGTGACATACAAAGACAGATTGAAAGTCGGACTGACTACATAACGTTTTCATAAGGGTTCGAGATTTTCATAAATGTAAAAAATATTGATATATTTTATGCATGAGTTCAGCAAACAGGCTGACGGCCCACTTGATGGAAAGCGGTTGCCATCGCGTATGGACATTTGCAACACCAAAGGTGCTACAAATGCGCTGCTGCTCTCTTAAGGGAGATTGCAGCCTGGTCAATAATGCCAGAAAACAACTCAAGGATGTTATGGCGGAATGCTCTAGACCAGGGGTGGTAGCCATCCAGTTAACCAAATACCCTACCTGGCTGTGGGTTGTTTTGTCGCCTCTTACGACAGGCCGCCCGGCCGCAGGAAATTGTATTCTTTCTCTGTTCCTGCACGGATAAAATCCATATCGGTTTGGAAATTAAATGTTGGTAAAGTCAAGAAATTATGAAAGCAAAAGGTCTTTAAGAAAGTTAAGCAACGGCATGGCGTGACTCATGCAAACTTTCGTAACAAAAATTAAGTATACTTGCGAAAAACGAATTTATAGAAATCTTTTCACCGGAAACATTGTAAGCAATGTCACAATCGTTGAATTTACCCTCAAACAACTTAAACTTCCTTTTATAATAACAATTTTATTTCTTTACTACCTTCTGCCTGCGACTTCGTCCGCGTGAAAGTTACTTTGGGCTAACGCTAACTTTAACCCGCGACTTTGTTTACGTAGAAGGTGCTCCACCGCCCTTCCCCCTCATGACTGCCGGCCTTGCACATCATAAATGCGCGCGCAGTACTTAATCATTATTTTGCTGTGATGTTATTTTAAAAATCCGATATCTCCTAAGATATTCATTGAAATCGAATGATGCAAATGGAAATTTTGATTTAAATTAAATATTGTGATGAATAACGTATTCATTTGGATAGGGATTAATATCATGTTTATAAAAACACTTTCGCAAATAATGTTATAGTGAGCCAACCTTAAAAAATAGACATATGCTGTCGCGGACTAGAACTTTTAAAGGGGAACAATTCTGTCACACATGATTATTGCGAAACTTTAACCGTTTACGCAGCGCACGCAGCGGAAGCTCTCAAAAGGAAAAAATAACCCCGATTTTGAAACATTCTTCATTGGTGCTCCGCTCCTATTGGTCTTAGCATGATGATATATAGCCTTCCTCGATAAATAGATTATCTAACACTGAAAGAATTTTTCAAATCAGACCAGTAGTTCCTGAGGTTAGCGCGTTCAAGCAAACAAACTCTTCAGCTTTATATATTAAGCATAAGATTGAATACAAACCAACAGCGCATATTCATATTCGACGGCCTCTGTGTTGAGCAGGCTAAGTCTTAGCTGTCCGAACTCGCTGGAACGCAGAGGCTCCGGGTTCGATTCCTGGCACGGTAAATTTCGGTTAAACGAACTTTCTGTTATTTACTATGGTCTGGGTGTCTGGGATGGGCCCCAGAGTGGTCTGTTGTATACCCATAACACAAGCGTAACTTGTTTAGCTTGGGGATATACAATGTGTGTGATTATCTGCCGATTATTATTATTACAATTTTACAAATTAAAGTAATACTTAAAATGTTAGGCTTCTAAGAGTTATTATATTAAAATGTAAGACTAATAATAATTTATTGCTCTATAATGCTTTTGAATCGTTTATGCAGGTATAGTGTACCTGCATATTTTGTTCCCGTCATGACAAAATTAGATAACCGACACATGCAAAATCGATTTTATTGCATTTTCTTGAAGCTGAAATGGTTACCTATCTTTTGTCTCATTCATGTTTCTCAATCTTAATAATATATAATAACAGAAATAAACTCAATAAAGAATCTTATTGGACAAAATCAATAAGCTAAAATCAAAGAATATAATATTGTAAGGAAAAATAATTAAAGCTTTCATTTGTTGAAAAATAAAAGAACTACAGTAAAAAAAAATTACGGTTGTGGTGTGTAAACAATTATTATTAATACGCTATATGACTCGATTAAGCTATGGCGTCATAACTTGCTAATCGCGTACAAAATCTAGAGGGCGTCGGCTTTATGTATGATGATAAAAGGTATCTCAATTGACTTGGCTGTTGTTGCGTCCCTTATTGATCACACCGGAACTCAGTTAAGAACCATGTCCGTATTTGTTTGTAGGTAACCAAATAGATAGATAGATAATTCTTTATTGTGCACCAAAGCATACACTACCAGAACTAGAACTATATAAAGGATAGTACAACGGGCGGCCTTATCGCTAGGAAGCGATTTCTTCCGGGCAACCCTTGGCAGGGATTGATAGATATTTAATACAAATGGTGGTTCAGTTAATAAATAATGACGAATGATAAATATACATAAACATAGTACATATGTGACACACACATACATATACATATACACACACACGTATATATACATATGGTAATAGAAACATACATCTACTTATATAATAGCTTTAGGAATTATTATACACAATACAAAAATAAAGCTTCTAAGCCTGATTTTTACAGCACGGTCAGGATTTGGCTTGTCTTATAGCCAAATAATATAAGACAATTTATGTCATTTATCTTGTCTATAACTAGGCTTATATATTAAATTATAATACTATTCATCACGTACCTTGTTTATCAACGCGTATGTCCTAACGCTTAGTTTTAAGATGCGATAGGATACGCACAAAAAAACACGATAAGATAATAATACAATTTGTCTGTGCGATAATGACGCTACAACTGTCAATTATCATATTCTCGTCGTATATTCTTTAGATACTTTTTAATGTTCCGAAGATATGTATATAAATATTTTTGATACCGCAAGAACAATGTCACGGGTATAACGATTCTGTAATATATTTGGAAGTAGTAGAACCACTTTAAATCGCTCTGTGGGGGAATATAGTGAAAGCAATAACATTACGTTGTCATTTACTACACAAATAAACTCGATTGCTATACAATGTCCTAGAAAATACTAAACATAAACGTTATTTATATCAATAAAAAGAGCTTAATGGCATAATTTGAATAACTACAAGTATCAGTTTTATTACACTTTTATCTAGGAACAAAGGAATCCTGCGAAAGGATAATATGAAAATGGCTGGAAAAGTTTAGGAATATACTGGAATGTGGGAGCTGAAAGAATGTTTGGGTACGTAGTATTGGATAAATACCGTTTGGTTTTTATTTACGTTGTGTATATAGTATTGTAATAATAATACTTGAGATATACTGCTAGCTGTGAAAATAAGATAGTCAATACAATAAATATACAATAAATAAATGTAAATAATTGTAACACAAAGTAGAACAAATGTTAGTAGACTTGAAAAACTAATTAATGTATAATTAAACATAATAAGATATATACATAGAAGTAATAGAAATCATAGAATATTAGACTAGACATTTAGCTGGATAAAGTTCCGATATAATTATAGTCAGAGGGAGTGTATTTATATTTTTTTTTAAATTGTGTAAAGAATTTTATGGTAGTTTTGCCATAATATTCAGAACATAGATTCAATTAATTGATAATATATGTAATTTTTTGGAAATATAAATATAGAAACTCAACTATTCTTAAAGGAAATTATCTGAAACTTAAATAAGCGTGATGTTGATAAATATGAAGTTAGTTACGACGGTTTTTCACACCATGAAAATGGTTTCTCTCTATCTATACTAATATTATAAAGAGGAAAGATTTGTATTTTTGTGTGTTTGTAACGAATAAACTTTTGACCGATTTAAACAATTCTTTCACTATTAGAATGTTACATCATCACAGATTAATATAGGCTGTATTTATTAATAGAAAATTAGAGATGCCTACTAAAACATCAATAATATAACCCAAGGTGCAAAAAACCTTAGTGTTTGAGTGGATCTCGGGATGGTTTAGATTTGCAATTAGATCCCGTAGGTGGCGCTGGAATCGGTCTTCTAGATTTTTATTTGTTCTGGACAGGACGTCTGCCGAAACCGGTAGTAATATATAATCTATTATTATTGTAAATTATGATGAGTAAAGAGACTGACAAAACAAGTGTAATCAAAGGGGAGTTAGTGTCGGTACCATTTATCCTTTTGTTTGGCTGGAAATCATGGTCTATACTTGAGCGAAACCGATGTACATGTGTGAACTTACGACGAAGTTCACACATGTACATCGGTTACACACATGTACATATTATACGGATCCGAATGTGGAGCCACTAAAGTGATAGACTACAAACGTCTCCACTCAACTGAGATGTGAATATTGAGATGGATGTGTGGTGTTACAAGAATAGACAAGGTGAAAAATGGGTACATAAGGGGAAGAAGATTAAAGTGCTATGGTCATGTAATGGGAAGAGATAAAAGTCACGTGACAAACAGAATGTGAAACTGCAAGATCGATGGGTACAAAGCTAAAGGTAGACCAAAAAGGTGATGGATGGATTTCGTGAAGAATATGATGATTTGTGGTGTGACAGAGGACGTATGCCAGAATAGATGAATATGCAAGGAAAATACATATTGTGTTGACTCTAAATAATTGGGAGAATGTGAAAGAAAAAAGAGAGGTCTCACAAGGGATGCTAAAGATCACGCAAATTGATGCTAAAGATCCTGGGCTCCGAAAGCAACCAGGTTTTAACACCAATATATTAATGATTTTCTCTTCTCTAAACGAAATGCGATTTGTTATGTAAGTCACCTAACAATTAACTTTAAAACAAAACTTTCTTGCAAACAATTTGAAATAAAATAAACTCTTGGTACCAAACGTATCATTGGCTGCAATACCTTGTTCTATTTATTATATTATCTCCTAACCCTGTGCTGTAACAAGGCTACTTTAATACAATCACATCGGTGTAGGTAACCGGGCCGAGAACTTGCAGTAAACAGCTAAGGCTCACGACAGTGCTGTGTATATTTTTTGTAATCGTTATCGCCTAAGGCTTTAAATTTTAGAATTGTCAAACAAAGAATTCTTAATGGCGTTAGAAAACTTTATCGTGGGTGCGCAATCTAAATTCTAAGGGTGCAGGCTTAAATCCTGGCCGGAAAGCAACTGCTTAGGCAGTTTTTTGATCTAATGTTCATATTGTTTCAATCGTTACAATTACAACGTGCTAACGGTGAAGGAAAACATCGAAATAACCGATGTCGCAAACTTGCCAATCCGTCTTGGACATACGTGGCGGGTATACTGTCTGTTTCCTTATATAAATTGGGAGCCCAGAAGTGGGAAGTTTATGAGCTGTTACTATTATTATGAATCAGTTAGTAGGATACCGCAGGCGCAGATCTCTTCAGTTTACAAAATGTTAATAATGGCTTTATAATAAATGTAGAAGTTTAATTAGGATTGAATCTTATTTATGTTAGTTCTTTAAAAAACGGCTATAACCTAGAAAATCGCTTAGCGAAAGCCAAACTGTTGATTGCAGTTTTATTATCTAACAAACACAATACTTGCTAGATGGTGTCAAGTTTCGCAACTCATCAATCAAATATAACACCATAAAATCCTAAACGCGGTATTAAAAACGCATCAAGAAGGTTCGTTTAACATCTGCCAACACCGCGAGTGGGGAGATAAGCTCACTTCGTAAATAAACGAAACCCTTGAAAAGAACTAACGATCCGTACACGACTGTATTGAAAATTTATTCTAAGTACGCAAGCCTGTTTGATGGTTAGTTATGTTACTGCTTTAAGGACAGCACACCAATCTTTAAAGACCTCTTCCCCAATACAAAATTCTTTATTGGAAAACTTCAACGAAAATGGTTATCCAGAATGATAAGAGCGTTCTTCTCTAACAAGATGTAAGAGAATAGAGGTCTGTGTCTGCTGGAAATGTTTTTACAATGGTGGTTTGCAAAATGTTATACGAGATATGGTGTTGCGTTATTTTTTGGACTGTAAACGAGTGTTTATTTTAGGTGTTAACATGAGATGTTGGTTGGAATATTTATTTAAGTGTTTTTTAAAAGTTGGCTTGTATTTTTCGTGAATGTAAATGTCGGGAATTTCGAGTTGTGTTGTAAGTTACATCCTAGAATAATATTCATACATGCATCTGATCCAATTGAAAAATATTTACGAGGGTGAATCAAAAAGTTCTTGGAATCAACATTAAAAAATGCAAAAAATTAAATAACAATATTTTATTTGTCTGCATAATCTCCCCCTCCAATGCAATGTATTTAGAATAAGGCGTTTCTAACTTCCTTATACCTTGCGAAAAAAAATGTTTTTCTTGATTCTCAAAGAACTCTTCTACGGCAGCCATAACCGTGTCATTATCGTGAAATTTAGTTCCACGAATTTCCCCTTTTAATTTTGGGAATAAGTGAAAGTCATTTGGGGCTAAGTCCTGAAAATATGGTGGGTGGTCAAGAAGATTGAAACCAGCATAGCGGATTGCGTTGAGGGCAACTTCCGATCGATGAACGGGAGCGTTATAGTGAAGAAACAACACACCCAGCAACAGTTTTCCACGATGTTTTACTTTAAACGCTTCACGCACTTTCGGAATTAAATTTGCATAATAGGGTCCAGTAATCGTCTGGCCTTTTGGCATGTAATTAATAAAAAGGATTCTTTCACTATCGCAAAACACTGAGGTATTAAATGTGTCAGCGGCAGGAGCAACTCGAAATTTCTTAATGGATGGTGAGGATGGTCGTTTCCAAGACATGCGTTGTTTCTTAGTTTCAGGATCGAAATGGTGGACCCACGTTTCATCCATGGTGGCAAGACGAGGGCAAAAATTATCCGAATCACGCTGGAACATTTCGAGATTACGCATAGAAATTTTCAAACGTCGCTTTTTGTTTTCGTCGGTGAACATTCTTGGCACCAATCTTGCCGACACTTTTATGAACCCTAGTGAATTAATTAAAATGGATTGAACGCTACCAAAAGATAGCTTTAGGATCTCAGCTATATGTTTTATAGTTATTCTTCTGTCCTCTAAAACCAGATTCTCAACCTTTTTGATATTTTCTTTTGTAATGTAGGCTGAAGGCCGCCCAGAACGCGGGTCATCTCTGCAGCTTGATCTACCTCTTTTAGATTTAGCCACCCAGTACACAACTGTAGAATAGGGTACAGAATCATCCCGTAATGTCTGCTGAATGTCCGATTTTTTTGTTGATAGACATTTTTTCTATCTGAGGTCTTTTATCACCGCATGTAACTCACGTTTATCCATAATTTTGCGTTTTTAGCAACTTGTTGCACAAAACAATTTATTACGTGCGAAAGAACTGATAAAAAAAAGTGACAGTGCAAATATTGTGTGATTGACACTCTTTAATTTGAATATCAAACTTCACACAAAAAGGTTTTATACATAGGCACATTTAAGAACTTTTTAATTTACCTAGGTACCTGTGATCTCTGACGAACAAAATAGATCGAACGAGCCTCGAGTTCTCAAAGTGAAACTGGCTAAAGAAATCCGATTTTGGTTTAGGAAACTGATCGCGGCGCAGTCTGTTATAATACTTTAATATTAAATAATCGAATTAATACGAATAAAAGTGAAATAGTTTTCATTGGTTATATTACTATTAACGAAACAAACCAAATATAATAATAGGTTGGGGAAAAATTCTTTTCACATATAGTATGTATGAACTTGTAATAAGATCTCTTTGGCTATACCATTTGTATCTGGCTGGTTTTGGTATCATTAAAAAGTTTTAATTTTAAAGAAGACAATTCCAAATTCAAATTAGGAAAATGTGTAATTTTCATTTGTTTTTCTTATTGTTAAAATGAGTGAATGTAATGAAGAAATTCGATACATTTTAAAATTTTAATATAAAAAAGGTAAAAATACAACACAAGCCGCGAAAAAAAATTGTGATGTTTATGGACCTAATGCAGTGTCTGTGAGAGCAGCGCAAATTTGGTATAAGCGTTTTCAATCGGAAAATTTTGATATCAAAGATGCACGTCGCTCTGGTCGCCCTGTTACGGACAAAATTGATGCCATTTTTGAAAAAGTGGAGCAAGATTGGCATATTAATAGTTACGATGTAGCTGGAGAACTAGGAATTGACCACAAAATGGTTTTGTCGCATTTGAAAAAAGCTGGATACACAAAATAGCTCCATATTTGGGTGCCTCATGAGCTCACTGAAAGAAACATAATGAACCGTGTACTCATTTGTGATTCTTTATTACGACGTAATGAAACCGAACTATTTTTGAAGAAGCTGATAACTGGTGATGAAAAGTGGATCACGTACGACAAGAACGTGCGAAAAAGATCGTGGTCAAAGGCCGGTCAGGCTTCACAGACTGTGTCGAAACCCGGGTTAACTCGCAACAAGGTGATGCTGTGTGTATGGTGGGATTGGAAGGGCATTATCATTATGAGCTGTTACCGCCAGGAAGGACCATCGATTCTGAACTGTACTGCGAACAACTGATGAGATTAAAGCAAAAAGTTGAGAGAAAGTGGCCGGAATTAATCAACAGAAGGGGGTGTGGTTTTTCACCATAATAACTCTAGCAAAAATTACGAGAGTTTGGCTGGGAGGTGTTAATGCATCCGCCGTATAGTCCTGAACTTGCACCTTCAGATTTTCACCTGTATCGGTCTCTGCAGAATTCCTTAGGCAGTGTCAGGTTAACATCACGAGAGGACTGCCAAAACCACTTATCGCAGTTTTTTGATCAGAAGCCCCAAAATTTTTATAGCAATGGGATGACGTCCCTACCTTCAAGATGGCAAAAAGCTATCCAACAAAATGGCACCTACATACTTTAGTCAAATGTAAATAAACTTTATAAAAAAACCTTTTGAATTTTTATATAAAATGCGAAGAAACTTTTTCTCCAACCTAATATATAAGTTTACAACAGTTTAAAAAAATGCTTCACTTCATTGGATGCTTTTGTTCACGTAGGCTCCGTGTATACTTTTATTCGTTCTCCTGAGACCGTGGGATATTAATTTTACCGATTCTAAATAACATCATCGGTTTTAGCCTATTAAGTATGGTAGTAGAATAAGGCCCTTCGTACACAAGGCTACACAAATCTTCGATACCCTACGATTTTGGTCTTTAAGCGACTATCGCAATATAAATTCATAGAGGTTCGTACAGAGGCACGCGTCGCCGACATTTTGTTCATTCGTCGCCGACACTAGTCCTGCACTATCTGCCGACCGAGATCGTGGCTACAAACGTCGCTGCGATTTTCAAGATGGCGGAGCAATTATGGAATATTAAATTTGTTTCGGAGGTGGAAAAACATACTTGTTTGTATAATTACAAGTTGAAAGATTGTAATTAGAATCCTTTTCTCTGCACTCACACACGCTCTCATGTGTGTCTCTCTGGTGTATATCTGAAACAAATACACTAAATATCTATAACTATCTTTGGACATCTTTTGCAGTGCTATGAATTTAGTATCTATTTATTGCAATTCTTTTGCAGCAACAAACAATCTGCACTTTATATTTCTTTCTATATATGGATGAACCTAGCATTTCCTATTATGACATTCTATCATGCTCTATAATATTAAATTCGCGTGAGCTGTGTAGCCGCTACGCCTACGGTGACAGAATAGACAACGCGCGTCTTGCGATTTAATGTGGTGAGTAACGGACGTTTACAACATTAGTATCGAAGATTTGCGTAGCCTTGTTAACGAAGGACCTTACATTGTTTCCTTTGCTACTCTCGCGGCTTCGGTGTTTTCTAAAGACGCAGCCACACATTGGATTCAATTTGGCGTCCAAGCTTGGCTCCAATTTGAAATGGCTTATATTGAACCAAACTACTGCACCACACATTGCCTTCAATACTAACTCTGTACCCAAATACTGGAAATAGACAAGGGCATTGGACCTGTCCCAATTGCGGACGCAGAGCAAAGACTATGAACGATAACTCATTTGCGCTAGCGGCTTACGCATATGGTTTAGGCACACATGTTTATTATTTGCATCGTACAAGAAAATAACGAAAAAAAGGCAGTCGTGGATGATTATCTCGCGACAAATGACAGACTAATGTGTGCCGCGCGCGTAAGATAATAAAAAGTGTTTTGGTTGAATTTTCGCCAACTGGTAAAAAGTTGATGCAAACCCACGGATCACCTTAGCTATGAACAAACCTCATTTAAATGTATGCTTTATTATATTTTATAATAGAAATAAGTTTTTTCTTTTTAGAACTTTTATTTCCCATTGTACGTCACCTTCCATACTCCTCCCTACAAAACCCATCTGTACTTTATAAGCTCATGTCAAATCCTTAAAGAGAGGAGTGAATCAAGTAAATTTGTTGGCAGCAGGTGCGCCTGTAAGTGATGACGCCTATTCACACATCCTTTATACACATCCATCAGTAAATAGACAGAAAAAGTTTCTGTGTTTTTGTTTATATGTATTTTCGGCTGCGAAAATTTGAGCGTTAAGTTATATGTCGTTGTTTAATAAAATTTCTTACAATATAGTACATATCAGCTCGTTCTGTAACTTCGTTTTATATTAATCCTGCTTAGCCCTGTAAGGTATCGAAATACACGACAAAAAAAACCTGTTTAATAATCAACATTTTTTTTTAAATCTGTTATATAAGCCGTTTCCGAAATTATTCGAGACAAACTTCCAAACAAACAGGCTGGGAGCTAAAGATTGTAAAAGTTACCCGAGACACTTCTCCAAAAAGTGTTGGTGGGTTTCATACACTGGTTATCTCGGTCTACAAGTTTCCTTGACCGTCAGCACTTGGTAAATGTAATAATATACACATTAGGTCAAAAAAACAGTCTGAACGGTACGTGCTTTCTAGCCAGTATTCACACCAACGTCATTCGCATCAGTTCATTCTTAAAACTTTAATGCAGAAGCATATAATAATCATATAATGTCGCATACTTAATCCAATGCTGACACTATTCAAAAAAATTTCAAATCGACTTTTTAATGCCATCTATCATAACATATGGAAATACGTGTAATAGCACTAATCCTGGTTCAAAAGTAACAGAAATATCCACTAGGAAGGCATTGTAATAATGCATGTAATCAGATTGTGTTCATGCTTAAAAGGGCGTTTTTGGTTCACCTGTAAGTATCACAGGGGCGCGATGCGATCGCCGGGAGAAGGCAAAGGGACGTGGAAGAAGAAGCAAGGGAAGAGGCACTCACCTCGCCACCAGTCCAGCGCCACACTGCAATCGTCCCCCGGGGGTTCACATTCACTATGATTTGCTTATGAGCATTAAATTAAATTATAATGGTTTATTTATATTTGTGTTCCAACAATAATTTCACTCTCTATATTGCGGTGACAGCACTGACACTAAGATCAATGTTTGTCTTGTATTACGCATTCTTCATTTAAAGTTTATTCTTTTCTTGATGGCGAGGATGGGGAGGAAGAATTTATAAGGAGGTGTTCCTCGGCGCAACCAATCACTTTTTTGGATAGTGTCAGTATTAGATTAAGCATACGATGTAATTATCAAAATTTAAATAATTGGTAAGACTGTTATTTTGCTTTACTGTGAAAAACGATACCTGATCATCGTAATTTCAATACGTTTCCCTAACTTTTAATAGCTTTTAACCCAGTTCTTTAAAAGTTTGCAATCTTACACATAGCCGCTGCAACGAATGCCCTCGTTTTATCATAATGTGAAAACTTCCAGCCCTCATTCCGGCTCATTACTCTGCTCGAGTAACCAGGATTGTGTGCTTCTACGGTTATTTACACCTGCCTTCTAGTTTGGTACTTAGTTATACCTAACTAGAATGTATAAGGTCTATATTCTTATTATAAATACTTATTAAGAATCCTTACCTTGTATTATGTTTATTTTTAACCGACATCCAAAAGAAGGAGTTTCTCAATTCGAATGTATGTTTTTTGTTTGTTACGCGGTTTCTCTTTCAATTGTAGCCCAATTTTTTTAATTCGAAAGACTCCTGAGTTTGCCCCATTGTCACCAAGTCAGGATCTCATGACTGGGTAATCGAGAGCAACCCTTGTTGAATGTTGACGCTTAAAATATTATTTCTAAAGCTATTCAAGCAATTAAAAAGTAGATATCTTTTTAAAGAAAACCAAAACCAACATCATACTAGAAAGCTATAAATAAATATTTTATACATCTTGAAGTCGGTGTTAAGTTAAACATAAAGAAACAACAACAAAATTGTATAATGCATCGACTTGGAGATGTTGTAGAAAGTATTTATTTTTTGTATTTTAGTTTCAAAAAATATTTTCTAAATTGTTCCAGGTAACATTTTAAAGTCCCATGGTGGCTGTTTTGATAAAAACGGGACACTTATGAAATCGTATATCCGTGAGTTTTTGTAGGTCAAAGTGATTTTTCTCAGAAATTACGGGCTATAAATTGATGCGATTGTATATGGAGATATATTATACTAGTATATGTTGCTACACAATCATATAGTGAAATTGCGAATCTATTAAAAACTAGGGTTGGCTGCCATACATGTAAGTGAGCAGGTAACTTTTTTTAATCTACTGGTACAGATTGGAAGCATTCAGCGGGGCTGCTGCCCCGCTGAAAGCTTCCACTCTTTCAATCCCTTACTAGGGATGTTACCTTAACCGTTGAAGGCACACGAAAGTAGTCTCAGGAGATTATCCATAATTCTTCGTGAAACTTTCATCCCCATTCAGTTTGTCAAAAAAATGTACAGTTAGCATGAATATGACTCTCTTACAGAAAAAAATGAGTGTGTGTGCAGTTCACACGCAGTAGAAGCGAAACTTCACAGAATATTCTCATAGATAATACTAATATTATAGTTCAAAATTTGATTTATATATAAATTAAACTATACTTTGAATTCTATTAAAAATAAACTATATATAAAAACTAAAATTAAACTATAAAATCTAGTACCAGAGCGCTGTCAGTTGGAAACGTGCCCAAAAGACTGGCCATATTGCCTCGCTGAATGGGAACGCTAATGCGTTGCCTGAGGTATAAACCAGTCTTTTAGTCACGTGAGACATCCACCAGACGTTCAA
The DNA here is from genome assembly GCA_039645545.1 of Dendrolimus houi. Taxonomy (NCBI): domain Eukaryota; kingdom Metazoa; phylum Arthropoda; class Insecta; order Lepidoptera; family Lasiocampidae; genus Dendrolimus; species Dendrolimus houi. The sequence continues at coordinate 17,702,839 of CM077132.1, forward strand.
AATAGTTCAAATTTTCTTAAGTATTACTTTAAATTTTTTACGGTTTTAATCTAAAAAATATTATTATCAATTTTATTCCGGTCCAAATTGAATCTATGTTTGATCATCGGTCTTATTAATTCTCTAATCTGTGCTGCACCGTATACAACTCGTATCTCATTCTCTCGCAAGCTTACTCCTACAGTTTTATGTGTTTATCTCTTTTTGGTGTCGCATCTTTGTTTCATCGAGTTTTAAATCTCAACGATTCTATAGAAGTTCACTTCAAAATATCAGTCCGACTGTTGTTGGAGTACTAAGAGTCAGAAATCTCAAAATCTTTTCCCATGCATCTTTTAAGAAGCCCAACTTACCTATTTTATTTATCAAATCTTTTTGTTGACTGAACAAAAAAATGAGGTTGAAAAAAAATAACACAGAGTTTTTCTGACGCAACAAACTATCAAGATTGGTTTCTGTTTTATGAAAGAAAATAATAATGAGTTCGAAATTTGAATTTATTTTCAATCTTATCTTTTTACTCAATCAACAAAAAGATTTGATAAATAAAAAAGGTAAGTTGGACTTCTTAAAAGATGTATGGAAAAGGATTTTCTTGATTCTCGGCGCTTTTAATAATTCCAACGACGGTTGGTCCGATAGAAGTTTTTGATGAGTATTAGAAACGGATCGATTGGCGTCAAAAATCTGTGAATTTAGAACAAAATTTCACTCAAAATTTTGAATAGACTCTTAAGACCATTTTCGTGTGTAACGGTTAAGGTACTTTCCCTTACTGCTCTGCTGAAAGCTTCCACACTGTATAACAGTGTCGGGTGTGAGTGAGGGTAGTGAAATATTAAAAATCATGACAATATTTGTTAACGACTTTTTTAGTTAAGTCGATAGCTTGCGAAGTTTGAATTGTGTTCTAGAAATTTTTCGAATAGCAAATTTAGGTTATATATAGAATACTTTAAATAAAAAATGGTTTGAACATTTTTTTTATTACTGTATAAATGTATAGGTTCGCGTTTGACCATTATCTCGCGCGATTTCGAGCAGAGATATGGTCTAAGATAGAGCACGCTTACCTAGAAGGTACCTATTCACACAAGACTCGAAGACACCTAAATTATAGGTTTCGGGTAAAACAGACTCTGGCAGTGAGTTCCACTCCTTTGCGGTGCGCATAATGAAGGTGGACTCAAAGCGCTTTGTTCGTATAGGTGGTATGTCCACCATATAGCGGTGCCGCAACGCCAGTGCGTCTGGTTGTCCGATGATGGAAGGGAGACAGAGAGATAAGATTGATAAGCTGTAAGCCACATGCATATATTTTACGCTGAGTAGTGTTTGAAGTATGGGATATTTTCGGTAAAATACTTTTAAACTTTTCCGTAGCCAAATTACGGAACCCGTGAATGTTTTTCACCTTTACGAAACTTTTCATAGTTCGTGTACTGTCATGCATTTGACCAATTTTATTTTTGCCTTATATTAAATTTTCACATTCATAACTGATCATGTATAGTTATACCAACAATATAGGAATTCGAAATGAAAATTCCGCAATGTAAAAAACGTGTTCAACAACTAAATCAAAGATTTATGTTGCCGGACAGGCAGGTGTTTTAATAAATCCCGTCACCATGTTCGGGATTTCCCGCTGAAATATTTGCGATGGCATTTTCGGACTGTCCGAAACACGCTTTGAACGTAGTTTATTTGGAAATACAGTAAATAGGGGATGTTACGATTAAGCGTAATGCTGTTTTCGGGCGCTGTGTTTGTTGCCAGTAACATGTTTAGTATTATTTTTTGTTTTCGCGACTTATACAAATGATAAAAGAACGTTTTAACGGTTTTAAAAAGACACAAATGTTAAGTCTCAATGAGTAATGTAAAAGTTTTTTTTTAACCTACCTCCGACTTGTTCATTTTAATTTTTAATTCCTTAGTTTTAATTTTTATTTATGGTTATTATATACTTTATGGGAGCCTAATCCAATTTACCACCGCTTCGCAAATATGTTGTGATATCTTTGTCTTCCATGATCACAGCTACTAAAAAGTGGCCGAAACGTCGAAATAAAAATCAAATAAAATACCACGCTTAAAACCGTTAAAACGTAGTTTCATTATTTTAAATTATGAAATTGTCTGAATTTATTATTTGTTTGGGTTATGTAGAGAGAATCTATACAAATAAATAAAGTTAAAGTGTCTGTTTGTAATATCAAAATGACAGCTTTTTCCTAAATGCATATGAAAGTAAAGTATATACGGTACTTGTATCTAAAAACAATTTTATTTTGTCTGTTTGTCTGTGTGTTTGTTCCGGCTAATCTCTGAAACGGCTAGATCGATTTTGACGAGACTTTTACAGGCAGATAGTTGATATTATAAGGAGAAACTTAGACCACTTTTATTTTAGAAAAAAATTGAAGGCCGGTTGCCGCACCGGAACGCAAATTAAATTAAATTTCAGAACAAAACAGCTAGTATTATACAAAGATGGCATAGCATTCTGTCGAAGTAGCGAACGCAGCAAGATAAAAAAGTAAATATTTGAAAATAATATATTGTTAAACTTTGGTAGCTCAAATTACCAATGCTCTAAAAACCTAATTCATAAGAAAAAATGTTATTTGAAATGATCCTCAACAAATTTCAATTCGAAACATATTTCTTTCTCTCGTCGATTAAAATCGCAGTAAAAAGAATAGATCACAAGTTATACCATCAACAATAGATCTAAAATTCTTCGACTTCCACTTTAATCCGACTATCTATGATGTCTCTAAGTACTTAAAAAAGCTTGATCGCCAAGCGGATATTTAGATTTAGGTAACTCAAATTCCCAATGCTTTAAAAGCTAAGTTATTCTGTTTAACTTAGCTTATGTTATGACATTATTTGATTGATTTTTATCCGTGTAGGAACGGAGAGAATACAATTTCCTACGTCAGGCGACCTTTCGTAAGAAGCTACAAAACAACCCACAGCCAGGTGGCAGGGTATTTGCCCATCTGGGTGGCTACCACTCTTGGCCTAGAGTAGTTGTGTTCCGGAATTAGTGGTCAGGATCCAGTCTCCCTTTAGAGAGCAGCAGCGCATTTGTAGCACCTTTGGTGTTACAAATGTCCATAGGCGATGGTAACTGCATTACATCAGGTGGGCCGTCTATCTGTCTGCTGAACTTGTGCAATAAAAAAGTGTATTTCAACAAATTTAATTTCAAGATAATATAGTCTATTGTATTTACTCACTTAGATTAAAATCGCAATACAGCAACAGACGAAAACTAGAACCACCTACAGTAGATCTAAAACTCTGCGACTTCCACTTTAATCCGACTATCTATGATAAATCTTTTGAGCACTTGAAAAAGCTTGACCGCCAAGCGGATATAGTGAAACCGCCGACGGGCGCATTCTGCACGCAGGACGCGACCATGATTTATGACGGCTACCCCCACTTTCTGCCCTAAGGGAGAGCTTACAGCGACATGTCTCTTTTAAATTTCATATACAGTTTCGTCTTTGTTTGAGATCTTTTAATATGAGTTGTAAATATATATATTTTTGTTTATTACAGACGCCATATAGACGACATACAGAATATATAAAATTATATAATCCAGCATTAAATTAGAGTGCATCCAACAACATCGTCCACAATGAAGAAGTTGAGTCAATTCGTATATAAAAAAATCTCACGTTATTATTATGTATTGCCTTAGTCTGGGATATTTGGCGCAATCTTGGGGAGGCCTACGTCCAGCAGTGAACAGGGCAGTCCTCTGACCATGGTTGCCTGGGTAAACTATCAGTATTTCCATGACTTTGTATAATATAAGTTAGTTAGAAATTAAAATAGTAGTGAATGAAACTGGAAGGGGAGATATGGGGAAATAGGTAAGAATAACAAAAAAATTAAACAAATATTAACTGTTCAGAATAATCTCAGAAATGATCTCAGCATCTGTGATCCATATGATCTGATATCCATCCGCAAATCCATAATCGATCCTTATTAGCATCGATTTTGGATATTTTTTTATAAGAGTACGTATTTGTGAATACTTTCAAATTGTTCAATTTTTTGTAAGTATAGCTTCATACGCTTTTTGATAGATATAATCTTCAAGTAGAAATTAAAGTTGGACCTATATATTGTTAAAACTTAGGCTCCGACAAAAATATATTCCACGTACAGATCTGTAAAAGCACATTTTATTACCTGTCTTCATTTGAACTAATTGTTATCATTTTATGATCGTCTTCTTTTGTTTACTTATTTATTGGCATACGTTTCTAGTTATTGTGGAGAACAGCCTATTATTCTATTGTACTCGTCTACGGCCGCTTGCAGGCTGCATCATTAGCCAGGCGTTGCGGATTATAAGTACAAGCTAATTCTAGGAAATTATGTCGACATTGCCGGGCGGGCGGGCACATTTGCATTTGTGAAGTATAAAACGATGGCCTCATTGAGACAGGGGGGTCAGTTGAACGACAACTACGTACTAGGCGTGACGTGTGTACATTCGGGAATCTAATATTGATGGACTTTGCGCGTTTTATTGAATTACGACCTTCTGCATTACGTTTGGATTTGTTATGTTCGGTTATATTTGTACCTGTGTTATACGTGTTTGTATAGTTCTAATAAACTCTATAATAACTCGCACTGCCGGTTAATATCAAGCTAGCCAAATCACTGCCTATTTTCAATAGACTTGTGAAGGATTATTACAGCTCTATTTAAGGATGCAGCAGCAGTTATTGTCATCTTTTTCTAGTTTTATATTTATTTATGTAAGTGTATTTTATAATATTTTATTTACATATATCGTATTAGTATATTTTTATTAATGTATGTATATTATATCATTATGTATATATTTATAAGATACTGATTCGATGGTGAGAATAATGCAACATACCTCTGTTCTTATAAAAAAATTCTCCATCCAAAGGTTGTCTGGAAGAAATCGCTAATAGCGATAAGACCGCCTATTGTATTGTAAACTTATATTTCTGTGAACTGTGTCTTTTAAAGTACAATAAAGCATATTCATTCATTCATTCGTTCAATAATTTTAACGACATTTTAATTCGAGTCCCGCATACGCGTAACTATATGTATAGTACAAATATTTAAAACATGTATCATTTATACAATAATCTACAACAAAATCAATACTTTCTATTTATTCTACACCAACCCAATAAAAGTAACACGTTTTATTGTCTTAAATACTACAAGGTAGTACAATTGGCGGCCTCATTGCTTAAAGCAAGATCTTCCAGACAATCAAAGATAATTTACGATTTTTTAAGAGAGTTCTTCTAGTCTCAAAATTCCGTTACAATGTATTCGCAGTACAAATAGAATCTTCGCAAGAGTGCTCCAATGTAAGCATTCCTTTATCACTGCTACCTCAAACAGTCACCACATTCAGGCCTTCGACATATTTTTCGCATTATCCGCGTATGAAAGAAAAAAAGCGATGTTGTAATGCAGTAACGTGTGTTGGTTTCGAGATTCGATGGGGGCTGTGGTGGTGTGGTGTGTTTTTAGTGGCCTATAATTGTATGTAAGATAGATTCATTTAGGTTCTTAATATGTAACTACGGTCTTTTTTATCAATCTGAGATAGGGAACCAATGGTACCCACCTTACGCTACAGTTACTCATCACCATCATCATCCAAAAGTTCGCTTCGAAGCCCAGGATCTGCTTCTCTTGTTCTCCTGCTTCGCTCGGTTTTCGGCACTCCATATTGTGAGATCATTGGTACGCATGTGATCCTTCGTGACGTCAGGCCTGCATTTCTTGGGCAGCGAATGGCAATTTCAGTTCTATCAGGAACTGGCGGAGGCCCCGAGAAGTTACGCTCTTAGGTGTTGCCACCCATTTTAGGCTTCAACACAAGCCGACACCTCAACTCCTACGGTTTATTATTATTTAGATGTTGTTACTATTTATATAATTTTGTTTGTATTATGGTTTTATTGGATATGAAATGATTTAATAAATAAGTATTATCGATGAAGGAGTTGATCAAGATATTTCTTTATCTGAAAATAATTGTGAAACACCACAAAATACACATTCAAATTTGCCTAAGCAAAGTTGCCAGAATATCCCTAATTTTGTACTAGTAAATATCACACATTCAATAGTAACGTCATTAGTATCCATTACCGACCTGTCGGACAGAAAGTCGAAATAAAATCGTACTTAACCGTTAAATCGTAGTATAATTATATAAAGCAGTTATTAAAACTTAGTAAATACTAAAAACGAATTCCTAAAAAAGTAAATTAACTTTTCGTAATACTATAGACAAATTTATTTTACCCTTAACAATAATTAATTTGAAATTCACGACATTTAGCCCCCATTACTCAAAATTGGAGAAGTTGTAAAAATTCTTTATACTTTTGAGGTATTTTTAATAATTTCTGTAAGTTATTTCAGAGTTTGAGACGTTCGGGACTTATCGGTGGAATATTTTTTTTTCTTTAATGGATAAATGGTCGACCGATCTTGAATTATTAATTTTCAATCATTCACTTGTATTGATTGAATTTTACAATAACGCTAAAGAGCACTTAAAATTGACTTTCGTCCGACTTCAAGCCGTAGGTTGAATTTTTCTAATATACTCGTACATAAAAATGTACTTATAGATAAAGATAGACAGAAAATACTTTATTGTGCACCACATACATATATGGCAAATAATTATACCTAAGTGGTAAGTGTAAAGTGATTAAAACAACATATTAAAGGACATTTGCGTGATAGTCTACGTATATTGAAGGATTCCGTACAGGTAATGAATTTCGACCTTTCGTCATTTGGCTGCGAAACCTTAGAAATGAAGAAATTTGATGAAATTATCTCCTTTACTTACTTGCCTAAATTCTCTTTCCTTTCGACTTCTCCAATAATTTTGGGTCGGCATAGTATCTGTTTTCCTTCAATCTTCCTCTATTCTAGCAAGTGTCATCTTCTCTCAATTTGTCGAACTGTTTTGGTCTACATAATAACAGCCCATAAACGTCCCTCGTGCTTGTCCAAGGTGGCTTGGCAGATTTGACATATCGGGTATCACGATGCGTGCGTTCCGGCCACGACTCGAACTCACGCCTTTGAGTTTGGGACGCGTGTGCTAGCCATTACGTTACAACGACTTTTTTTCTTTTGGTCTACATTTATATCATATAGTAATATTTGAGTTTACTTAGAAGCTGGGAAACCTTACTTACTTTATATATGTATTGTTTCAGACCGTCTTTGTGTTTTGTTTCAAAATATATTTTCTTTGTATCCAAATGAACCAAAGGCTTAACTCGAAATTTCTATTCCAACTAGAAAATAACCAAGTTGTTCCTTTAACTTTTGTTTCTTTTGTCGATAGAAAATAAGTGTTTAAAAAGCCTTTCCAAACTAAGCTTATTCTTAACAATAGTCATTTATAATTTTCATATTGTTTTAACAAGAAAAACAAACTTAATCATGGTAGCTATAAAGTTAAATATCCTTTGACTATACAAATCAAACAATGGGAAACGCAGATTGCATACCAACAAAAGTTAGGTACCGTTTCATCCCGTACTCCAACAATACATTACTGGAATGTTCTGTTTGAAGCTTTTCATATAAAGCCTTCGGCATAAACACCCAGTCGCCTTTCCCTACAATTTAATCTAGACCATATAACATCAATTATAAAGTATAAAATGGTTTGGTAAAAGGATGGATGATGGGACTTTGCATGTAAACATTTTACTTTAGCTACAGTACGGTCAGTTTTCAATGGGCAGCGTTTAGCTAGCTGCTAGCCATGCTTAATAAAACATAGCAATCGGCATTTCCATTGCAGAAATTGTGTAGTTTATACCTGCTAATTTTTTAGGAGGGTAAACGTTTTGTGAGAGAAATGACTTCTATCTTGATTACGCTTTTGTTAGTAGAAATTGGTTTATTATTAGACTTGATAATTATATCAATGCTATGTTGATTTTTTTTATTGCATGAGTTCAACAGACAGGCAGACGGCCCACCTCATGGAAAGCGGTTACCAATGTTACCATTGCCTATGCATTTTCTACATCAAAGGTGCTAGAAATGCGCCGCTGTTCTCTAAAGGGAGACTGGAGCCTGGCCACTAATTCCGGAACACAACTCAAGGTTTTTATGGCGGAATAAGACCAGGGGTGATAGCCATCACCTGGCTGTGGGTTGTTTTGTCGCCTCTTTCTACAGGCCGTTGGCCGCAGGAAATTGTATTCTTTCTCCGGTCCTGCATGGATAGATTGTAGACATTAAGTTCTATTCTTTCCAATTGCGTTTTTAGTATTAATCATAACATAATTAGTGTTAATAATTAAGATCATGGGGTATTGTAGTAAAGGCACAAAATGAATGAAGCATCCGATCACCATGTAATGGCGATCGGATACCAATCTGGGTAAATTTTTGATTATTTCGACACTCAAGGTCCAAGATCTAGCAATAATGATGTACGTGTCGTGCAGCAGCATCTTTTCACTAGACGTGGGAAATTTTGACGGGATTACACTCGTTTTGCGCACGCGTTCGTATTTTGTGTTAATCGCTAGGGATTTGTTTTTGCACTGGTGTTGCCGCTCTCAGCTTTGATTATTAATTACGTTAGTGCTGATAGTCAAAATTTTGAATTCTCGATATTGTTAGAGAACCACAACATATGAGCGTCGATTAAATAGAAAATTATTACGTTATGGTTACGATACAATGAAATAAATTATCACGCACGAGACGGTTTGTGTAAAAAAATACATTTATTGCTATTAAGCCTAAGTCGTTTGCTTTAAATTAGTATTTATACTTACGTAGGTACTAATAAACTTATATAAAAGCAAATAATATAAGTAAATAGTGAAATATATAATTACCTACTTTATTTGAATTAGATATATAAAAGAGAGAGTAAAGAACACGTATGAACACTTTTTTATTTTCATTATCAAATATAAACTTTATATATCGAAAAACAGGATACTTACATGCATACAATTACAGATCATGGCGCTGAAAATTAAGTGAAGCCGTGCTTACAGCGTTAGTAAATGAGTCCTGATCTACGCTCTTCCTAGACATTGATTGTTACTTTTCTATTGAAATACCAGAGAAACACCACTAAGTACTGCAGTCGTTAGCACCCCTCGCACTAATGCATCTCAAGGAATGCGCACTTAATCACAACCGTGATTTACCCGGGACGTCTAGGGGAAGGCTTAGAAGCACAGGTTGTTCTGAAATAGTTTTAGAAATCAAAATGAGGCGTAGAATTCTCAATGAGTAAATCGCACCAGGAGTAGTCACAGTATTTTAACATGTCTTTATAATAAAATTCTCAATTCAAATAACTACTCGATTTTTTATTTATTTTTATTCCAGGAGTTCTGCAGACGGTCCACTTGATGGAAAGCGGTTACCATCGCCTATGGACATTTGCAACACCAAAGGCACTACAAATGCGCTGCTGCTCTCTTAATGGAGACTGCAACCTGGTCACTAATGGAACATAACTCAAGGTTGTTATGGTGGCATACTCTAGACCAGGATGGTAGACATCCAGTCGGGAAAATACCCTACCACCTGGCTGGGGGTTCTTTTGTCGCCTCTTACGACAGGCCGCCCGGCCACAGGAAATGGTATACTTTCTCCATTCCTGCACAAGTAGATTCACACCTGCATACCATAAAAGCACACTTTATTACCTTTCCGCATTTGGACTTCTTTTGTTTACCTTGTGTTTAAAATTTGTAATCAGAAAACAGCCCATTGTGTGTTGTAATCTTTTATGGCAGTCATTAGCCAGGTGTGTCATACTGATTCTAAGAAATTCGGTCTACGCGGTAGGGCAGCCATATTGTATCATTGCAGTATAAAGCAATGGCCCAATGGAGAGATCGGCAGTCTAGCGATAACCACAAGCGAAGCAAGACGTTAGTGATGGACTTTGCGCGTGTTATTGAATCGTGCATTACGTTTGCACTGGTTGTGTTCAGTTATATTTGTACCTGTGTTATACGTGTTTGTATAGTTCTAATAAATTCTATAGTAATTCGAGTCCTGCAACCCGTCACAATATATTTAAGCTTTAAAACACGAAATTTGAAATATTAACGAAAAACTTCAAAACATTTGCAACTATATCTGTATGAGCAGTGTTTAAATTATTAAATATAATGTATTCCATCTCTTTCTCTCGCAGGCTTAGTCCTATAGATTTATGTGTTTATCTCTTTTTAATGACGCTTTTTCGTTTCATCGAGTTTCAAATCCCAACGATTTTAAAGAAATTTCACTTCAATAAATGGTTATATATAGTCAAGGTGGCGAAGACCGATAGTGGGGGAACTCCATACACCTCTCATTATTTTCGTGTTTGAATAGTTACAACGACAACAAATAAGTCAGTGAAGCTAAGACTCCATTGAATTCTGTCTTCGGATTGTAGTTGGCGTTAAATTCGTATGAACTTATCCCATTGACGGACTTCTCCACCGTGACTATATAGAAATGAAATATGTCAGGAAATCACTTACTTTAGGTCATTGTATTATTGGGTGTAAATTACTACTTATTAGCGTTGCGCCTTGTTAATTTCGGAGACTCTATTTTCTGGGTCTATTCCAGAACATGCTATGTATATATTATCAAATAAAGCCTCCTGTATCTGTCAGTACTAATACCCAAACAGCACACAGTGTTGAGTTTATTTACAAACGGTAGGCAGTGAATCCCACCGCGGGGGATATCTCATTACCAACTTTTGTCCAGTGCGACTAGCGCACTTCCGATGCTGAGTTGTTATAAGTTCATCTGTTGACTATGCCTCTACGGCAGAACTGTTCGGTGTTTATGTCTTAGGAAATCAGCTGTGTGATTTCAAAACCTAGCAAATGATTTTAAGAAATTTTACAGCACACCACAAAAAAGTATCATGGACTTAAACAATATACTATTTCAGACTATATATCAAGCTCATTCGGAGCGATATCCTATTCTGATATAGCCTTTACATGCTTTAGCAAGTACAATACATGAACAAATGCCTAGTAAGGCAAGAAATGCACAAACATTCATTTGAAGAACAATGTCAGTTGCTAGGTTAAAATTCGTCATATCTGTTTCTTGGCTTATCCGTACGGCCATCTGTTTATCTGTCTTTGTATGTCAACATTATTTTTTCAGAAACTACTGGCTCTACTATATAAGTAGAACTTGATAGAAAGGTATAGTTTATTTCTCGCTATACTATCGTAAAAACAAATTGCCATATAATTAAAAATTAGGGTCAGTCGCCGCGCCGTATTGATGACTATATTTTGTCAGCGACTATAAATCACATTAGTGTAAAAAATTAAAACGACTTCTTATTTAAGTCGGTAAATAAAAAAAGTTCCAACTTCTTGAAAATTGCATGCCCTTCTTTTAACTATTGAATTATGAAATGGAGATTTTTGAACAAAAACAGCTCGTTATTTTGGATTAATATTTTTCATTGTTCCGTAGCTAAATAACGTAAGCCGTGGACGTCTTTCAACTCTACGGAACCTTTCATTGAATGCGGACTGTCACAAACTGGCTAGATTTGTTTATAGTGAAGGACGGATTAATAAAAAAGTAGCAATAAAGAAACTGACATCAATTTATTTTTGTTTTTTAGTTACTCTTGAGAGAAACAAAACATAATACTTATTTTCTAAATTTATTTATTCAGACAAAAACATACATTTTTACATATCTACATCTTAAAACCCAATTGGGTTTGACGAAGATGCTTAAAGTATGCGCTTTATGTACAATTAACAAATAAGAGGTAGTTTGAATTTTTACATCTACCCTTTCTCCAATTCTAGTACCAAGTGAGGAAACATTAACACGTAACCTTGTACTCTATTTTTGTTATGTTATACAGGTGAGTATGTAGTGTGTTATTATTTTTTTGTTTTTTTTAGCGAATAAATTAATTTAGAGTAAATAATAGAACATCTTGAAGTCGCTGCCAAGTAAAACATAAAAAACAGCTACAAATTTGCAAAATACAGTCATTTTAATTCACACCGCTTTCAATATGTTGTTGTTTATTTTTGCTTTTTAGTTATTTTAGTTATATTGTAGTCGGTTTCCTTTTCAATAGATTTTTTAAAAGAATAATCTGCTATATCTTCGGAACCCAAAGTCAAGTAGTAATAAAATTTACATGGGATCATTTTGAAGCTTTACTGAATTCAACGCAAGAAGAATTATTAAAATCGGTTCAGAAAACAAAAAAGTCATGTCAAAAAGTCAAAAAAGTCACCATAAGTAAAAAATATTTATGGGACAATTGAGAAGCTCCTACTTTTTTTAGTCGGTTAAAATTTGGTAATGTTTTGGAAAGGGAAACAACATTGTGGAAAAGGCTCTTAAAATAAAAATAGTTCAATATTGTATTATCGAGGTCAAAGTTTAAACGAATAAACAAAAGATTTTTCCCAGACAACTATCGGCATACAAAGTTTCCCAACAACATTTGTTTAGGTCTAGAAAGATCAGTCAGCGGCACAGATAAGACAATATTCATTTTATGGTTACTTCGTGTGAGAACTTGGCACAACCGCGAGACTTTTGCGGGAAGCAAAACACGTTGATAAATCACTTCGTCTAGTCAAAGTGTCAAAACATAGTATTTGCTGTTCATATAAGACGGTCTTTTTTAGGGTCGGGTAGCCACTATGGAAAATATTCCACAATTAGGCGGTGTTCCATTACAAACGCCGATGCGTCCAAAATGTCACTGTACGCGACCGACAAATTCGTATTTGCCGTAAATTTATGTCGCAAAATTTGTCCGCATAGACCTAGTAATTTTCGAGAAAGACGGCTATGTAATATATAGACAAAGGGACAGACAGGTCGATTTCATAAGGCGGTGGTCTGTTACAAAAGCTGCAGGCTACGTCCGGCGTATCATTTTTTTTGTCACACTTGTCTTGTTTAATTTCAACGCTACATTTAATTAAAATTCCCATTTCATTAATTTTAAAAGTTGTTGCTTCACACAATACTGATATTTAAAAGCTTTATGAGTCTTTAACTTATCTACCTATAGTATTGTTACGAGCTACAGGGCTCGAATTAAAAATGCCGTTGGAACTACTATAGAATTTATTAGAACTGTACAAACACGTATAAAACAAATACAAATAAAATCGGATGCAACCAGTTCACACTGCACGATTCGATGCAATTCGACACGTGCAAAGTCCGTCGTCTATATCGCTAATCGAGAGTACTTACTACAAATGTCGTACTCGTATCGTAGTCGTCGCTTGACTGCCCCACCCCTCCATTCGGGCATTGTTTTATACTAACTATACAGTACAAAAAAAATCGGCCGCGCGCACTGAGTTTCCGAGTAATAGTAATTTGCACACCTGGTTATCTATTCCTGCGAACGACCAACAAAGTCGAAAACAATAACAATAGGCTATTGTCTAATTGCAAATTTTAAATACGAAGTAATAAAAAGAACTCCGAATGCGGGAGGGGCAATAAACAAGATGCGCAGCATTTCTTTGTCAGTATGTGACGATAGATAGGTATGCAGGCGGCCCAACTTGTAACAGTATTATCAATTTCTGTGTCTATGTTTACTAAAAGCAGTTTTAAAAATATTTTATTTATCTGAAATACCCAATAAACCAAACAAACTTCACGCACTTGCGCTTTTAACTTGAAAAAAATAGGTTCTGTATCATTTCTTTTTAATCACTCCTGATTATAGTAATTTCTGACTAATACCATATATGTATAGTCTAAGAGACGGTAAAGAAGATGGTACACGACCAACGAATACTTATTTTGAAACTACACTTTAGTGGTTTTTCTCAAATACCTGAGGCAGCGCTCTTACGCCGTCCGCGGCGTCGATGCATCATATAAAGACGAGTAATCTATCCCTTTGTGTACAAAGCCGTTTTTCTCGAAAACTACCAAATCTATGTGGACTAAATTTGTCATAGATGCCACCACCTTATATCAAACTACCGGCCCGTCCTCGCTTCACACGATTTATGGCTATTTTTTTACACCTTGGGTTACATTATTGAAGTTTTAGTAAGAATACCTAATTTTTTCTAGTGATAAATATAACCTATGCTACTCGGGCATAATGTAGCATTCTAATGGTGAAAGAGTTTTTGAAATCGATCCAATAGTTTTTGAGTTTATTCGTTACAAACATACAAAAATACAAATCTTTCCTCTTTCTAATATTAGTATAGATTGAGAGAAGTCATTTTTTATCGTTAGTCAGATTTAAAAAAAATCATAATGATGTTTCTTGCTGGCTTTTTATTGGAGTCAATGTGTGAGAAGATATCTGCTTTTCAACTTGTAAAAAATTTGCTTTAATCTACGTTTAAATCTTGACTGAAAAATTCTTTTAGCAAAAATTAGTTTGAACAAGATCGTTTGAGTAGTTATGAAATATGGGGTATTTTAGATCCGCTTTTTAGTGCACGTAACCAAATGACAAGAAGAACTAAACAGTTGACATTCATCATCTCCACGGAACCCTTCATTGGGCTTTTACTTAGCCGAAATTTTTATTCAAATATTTTTATTTTAAATTAATACTCAGGATGAAATTAGAAAATTAACACAATAAAGGCCAAGATTAATATTATATTGAGACTTGTGACTTAAAAAAGCCGAGTTGTATCTTTAGTTTACTCTTACAAAATTTATTTTTTGCTACAGCAATTTCTCCTTTTTTTCCTGACGCCGTCTTTGAAAGGTTAACGCGCTTTGACAATGATTAAGTAATGACCAAGACACAGGAACTGTCGGTTCTTCGAAAAAAATGAGCCGAACAGCTTTTGGCGATAATCCAGAATATCTTTTCTAAAGAGTTTTCCGTAATGGATGTTTTTATCTACTTAGTAATAAATAGAAAGAGCATTTAGTTTTAGTTCTTTGAAAGTCTGAGTTCGATTAGTTGTCGAGATCCTTGAATACCTATTAAGTAAAGAATTGTTTTTTTATGTTATAGATGAATATCACTGTAAGATAAAATCTCCGATCTGACTTGACTATATGCAAAGGTTTGAGTACTGCAACATATTTTGTATGAAATAACATTATGCACGCTACTAAAAGTACCTACTGATGAAATTTCAGTATAATATGCTTCAGCTAGATAAAAAATTGATAAAAATTTGATATGAATATGTGGTGAGATTAAGTAAAAGGTGTGTATCAAGATCATAGCAATGGAAATCCATCGTCTCTGCCTACCCCTATGGGAAATAGGCATGAGGTGTGTATATATGTAACAAAGGTTTCCATACTTAATACTACTAGTGGTCGCCCGTGGTCGAAATTCGACCATAATAATTAATGTCAAAGACTATACTTACACAGACTATACTATAATCACAGATTTCGCTAAGACTAGTGTTAATTTGACTTGAACAATAAACAAAAGAGTATCTATGAGTATGTGTGTCAAGTACATGGTAGTGTGTGTAATGTTTTTTTATTGATTTAATGCATTTTTTATGCAGAATTTTTAAAAATATTAGCGTTCGTCGCTTTTCTCTATATAAACTATAAGTGTGCGAAATTTCATACTCCTTCGTCCGCGCAATTTTCATAAAAAGGGGTACAAAGTTTTTGCTTCACGTATTAATATATAGATAAATGCAAAAGTACTCGGTCGAACGTTGTGTCTGTTACGCTTTTACGGAGAAATCATAGTACTGATTTTGTTGAAATTATATATAATTATATGTAATGTTAATCTTAATACCTAGAACGGACATAGGATTCTTTTATTATGAAAAATGGCATAATTTTCGCGGGAGTATCGTATTTTTACTTGGGAAAATAGCGCCTAGATAAAAGCTTAATACAATGTAACCCGTGTGAATGTTTGCTCTCAAAATAAACTAGAGTTAAAAATAGGCTCTTACCATAATCCAGTTTTTCTCCAAAACACTAGTTACTTGTAATTGTACCTATCAGTCCTATCAGTCACTAATACAAACGGGTTCAGAATTGACCATTATATTATACTAGTGGTCGCCCAGTGGTCGAAATTCGACCATAATTAATTTAAATTATAAGTTTGAACGTTATTAATCTGTTGTCAAAGACTATACTTCTACAATCACAGATTTCGCCAAAGCTACACTGTTAATTTGACTTGAACAATAAACAAAATAGTATATATGCGTGTATGTGTCAAATACATGGTAGTGTGTGTAATGTTTTTTTATTGATTTACAGCAATTAAATATTAGCATTCTGCACTCCTTCTCTATATAAACTATAAGTGTGAGAAATTTCATACTCCTCCGTCCGCGCAATTTTCGTAAAAAGGGGACAAAGTTTTTGTTTCACGTATTAATATATTATATTATTAGTTAAATCATTGTACCCACATTTCATAAATGTCAGAACATACTTTGTAAATATTTCACCAAATACCCCTATATACAACAGGCTTAAAGTACGGATAACC
Source organism: Dendrolimus houi (assembly GCA_039645545.1). Lineage (NCBI taxonomy): Eukaryota > Metazoa > Arthropoda > Insecta > Lepidoptera > Lasiocampidae > Dendrolimus > Dendrolimus houi. Next base: position 17,719,403 of record CM077132.1, read on the forward strand.
CCATTAGTTACTGTCGGGTCGCGCCGGCCGCGAATTACCAACTTATTGATATTTGTGTACTATGATAAATAGCGTTGGAAACTCCGGACATTGCGTAAATATCGCCAATATTATGTGAGCGATGCCGATATATTGCCCAAAATCGCGCCTATACGCGATTTGGCGTGAATACTGACCCATTTTCGCTTATATGAGGCAGAAATGGGCCGATTTAGTGGGAGTTTATTCGGTTGACCTTCAGTAATGACTGTTAATCATATTTAGTCCGTTGCTAAGACGTGGACAATAACAACGTGGCTGGTCTACTGACATATTCGCTCATTGGGCTGTAGAGTATGTTGAACACTGCTGTTTCGTATGTGTGTGACTATACAAGTTTTAAAATCAATTTGAAGCAAATATGCATCGGATGTAAGTTGGACCAATCTAACAGAAGCTTCTGCCAAATAAAGTTTTTGACTGAAGCCAAGCGGTTCTTGTGGTAGCTGGAAATGGCACATCACTCAACTATGTATTGTCAACATTAATAATCAATCATTCTTGCCAAACAACGTCAATGTCCTTTAAATATTATTACCAGATTTATACGTTTTTTGAAAACAATACTCCGCAGCAAAACATTTCGAGCTCCCTCCAAGAAGTTCATTCACTTTATGCAGTGACTAGGATTTCCTGTTCACAAAACAAAATCTGTAGAAAATGTCGCCTATTTGTTAAAACAGCGTCGCATAGTTAAATGATACGTAATGTCATGCGTCGTGCATGCAAATTTATTTTTTTAAATATTATATTTATTTAATTCCAGACGCCGTAGAATTTCCTCCAGATGCCGGATAAAAATAAAAATTACACAAAATATTCAGAATTTTCTGAACGCACGACAAGCATATTCATACCAGCGTTTGAGAACTTCATTAAAATTGAACACAAGCATTATTTTTTCATTATTTCTTTAATCCATAGAACAATACTTATTATAATGATCCTTAATATTCTTTGTAAGTGCCATTTTACGCCTCTGCTGTTATGTAATTGGATATTCGCTCCACCCTTTGACAGGTTAAGGAGATGTCTATTATGAGACGCTTTGTCTAAGTGCCGGCTTACTTGCTTGCCTCGGAGAGACGCCGGTAATGAAGGTATAAAACTAAATTATTTATTTCTTGTAAAACTTTTTATATTTTCTTTTTTAATAACAGCAAATTATAAAAAATGAGCATTTGTGGTTACTATTTTAATTGAGGTTACAATATTATTTTTATCTTATTTGTAAAAACAATCTAATTTTTTTTTATTGCCTGAAGTAGGGAAACAGGCAGACGGCCCCACCTGATGGAAAGTGGTTACCGTCGCCTATAGTCATTTGCAACACCAGGGGTGTCGCCAACACGTTGCCGACCTCTAAGAAGTTTTATAATGCCCTTCTTAAAAAACCCCATATCATAACGCAAGGGGAAAACCGTGGCGGGGAGTTCAATCCAGATCACCGTTGTACGCGGAATAAATGTTCTAGAGAACCGTTGCGTAGTTGAGCGTGGGAGCTCTAAGAAATGGGGGTGAAAATCCCGTCGTTGGCGAGCTGTGCGGTTGTAGAAGTGAGGCGTTGGCACCAGATCAAACAATTCCTCGGAACACTCCCCGTTATACAGGCGGTAGAATACGCAGAGGGACGCGAAGTCTCCCCGAAGGCTACGCGGTTCTAAACCGCGTTAGTATGGGATCGTCGACGATTAATACACAACTAAGAAACTATTAACTACATTCATATTAAATCAAAGTGGCTGTGACTTTTAGGTCGAAAAGTGTCTCTTCTTCTACTTCTAATTGGTTGATTTCGTCTCCAACGCCTTTGGCATTGATTTTGCCAGTGTTGCTGTAATATCACAATGAACCTAAAATAAACTGTCAAACACCCTTTTTTCTGTTTCTATTAAACATAGCGTAATGTTATTCCCTGGAAAAATAGTTCGCGCTTGCAGTAGTTTTATATTTGATATCAATATATGTTTTAATTTGCTAAAATTACTTAGTAATTAGACCGTCTAATCGTGTTTATACCTACTTGTTCTATGAATAACATACTTGGCGAAACAGAATATAAGTAAATATTTTTTCTAAAAACAATGAATATTTGGTATATATTGACCACATCAAATTATTATCTAAAGTCGCTAAGACACAATATTTTCACGTCTTTGTAATTTAACGTTTTTTTGTATATTTTCATTAATTAATCATTTTTCTATTATTAACGCCACATCCAATTAGTAGTTATCATATACCAGCTCGCTTGTCAAGTCTGGCACGTTAATGGAATTAATATCTATTAGTACTAATATCTCTGATGCAGACTACATACAGGTATACTGCTCGGACCACAACTGCATAGTGTGTACCTGCATTATGGAAACGCATCATTAAGCACTAGTTATGTCCTAATAAAACTGGTTTCATGAAACTGCAGGAAATTATCTTAAGCTGTTGGATATTGTGGCAGGGGGATATAATAAAATATAGTGCTCGTTATTGTACATCAAAAATGTAATAAATTCCATTGTACTTTTTAAAAATCTATTAGACCTCTATCCTCTAAACTTACGGATAGCTTTTTCAGGCAATCTTGGTATACACAAAAAGAAAAGATTTGTGTGTAGCACAGCGATTTACATACTCATAAATGTGTACATACCTATTATTATAGTATAGGTATTTTATTTTAGGGTATCGGATGCAGTTATGTATTTCGGAACTAGATATTTTTTAATAATATTGTGATGTAAACTTAACTACTTGATTACGTCACAATTCATTACGGCCTAGCCTCTAGAGACTAAGGGGTGAATTAGTTTTAACTTAATGACATTCATGTATTATAATTATGAATGTAATAAATTGCCTATACATGTTTTTCAAAATTTAAATTTAAATTGTTTCATAGACGGCGGATCATTCTATTAATCTAAACATAATTACATCTGACAAGCTACCTGGTTGAAATATCTTAAATAAACTAGAAACTAAATTGCATAATATTATTCAGCTTCTAATTAGGAACTATGCAACTAATATCTACATAGTACTAATGAAGTAAACAATACAGTGCGCTGCAAAATCTCAAAGACTTGTCAATAGAACGACATAATTCGCCTTTTAAAATTTAACAAAATAATACTTTGCGGTGTAAATGATAAGGTTGTATTTAGCTTGTGCGATCAACAAGTGATTGCGGCCCCAATTTACGAAGTACTCTAGACGGTATAGAAGCGGAATCACGGACGGGTAGTTTTCAATTGATAGTATAGCTGCGGTTTGATGTGTATCGAGTTTAATGTACCCCGTGTTGGGTGAAGCTTGATCGGGAAATATTGGACTTTGGGTTAGACTTAAGCTAAGGTATCGAATTATGCTTTGATGTGCAAAGGTATTTGATAGTTGACTCAGAATTTAGTTAGGAGTTTCTTAGTATCAACAATTTAATTATTGCAGCCAATTCACTGTATACCAGCCATTTATCTTGTTTATTGTTAGCATAGAAGTTGGGTGTTGTGGATTCAATCACATGGAGAGCAATAACAATAGACAATAAATATAAAGTAGAGCGGAATTATTAATAAATTCAAGTGTAAATAACTCCTTTACTCTCTACTCATTTATACCCCCATCTCTTTTCAAACTTTCTAATTAACTTGGTTTCGCTATTGCTAGATTCTTTATATAAATTATATCGGAGGAAAAAGGTTAAGATCTAAACAAGCGTTGTCACTAAAAGTAATTAAAAATATTCCATGAAAGTTTAGACAGATGATATTTGTTTTAGATTTTTAGGTACTCAATAATGCAGTCATGTTTACTTTCTTGTCTGCACTATATATTCGTATCTATTTAAACAAAATCTTTCTTGACTTTACTTGAGCATGTCATGTTGTCAATCTATAAAATTAGAGCTAGCTCTACGTTTCTCGTTACGGCTTTGTATTGTAATCATATCACTAATGTCAAATTATACTAAAAGCAAACCTTGGGGAATTGCATACCGTGTCGTAACAACTTTAGTGTATCCTACCTAACTCGTATTATTTCATCTGATGTTACGCTGAATCGTATTTAAACTTCGACTGCTACTGTATCCAGTTGGAGTTTTGGAATATCGGTTTACTGCATAGAACATATTAAACAACTTTGTGGTTTTTATTTCATATACATACAGATGACATAAAAGATTGCGTTAATATGCTCGAAATCGTTGAGACTATATTCATGAGGTGACGGTTGATGTTTCAAGTGACATTTTAAAAAAGTACTAGGAGAAAAATTTCAAGTTGTAAATGACAGAAAAACGCATCATAAGTACCATATTTGAAAGAGAAAAATGTCTATATATTTCAAATGGAAACCAGGTTCTTTATATTTCTTCAAATTTAGACGCTAAGATGAAAAAACTTATTATGTTAAGTCCCTAACAAAATGTCGTTTTAGGCAAATAGCTTTTCACTTCTCGATATGTAAATTAATTATTCATAATTCCTTTATAAATAAGAGGAAAGAAATGATGGTTCTTAATTTAACATTAATTTTTAAATTTGAACGTGTGTATATTTTTTATAACAATATGTACATTAGATCGGAAAAAGTGCCTAAACGGTGTGTGTTTCTCGGGCAGATTTTAAACCCAAGTTATTGGATTATACGTGGGTACGTTAGGCAACAAGCCGTCAAAACTTAATTAAGCTATCACGGCTTAATATATAGGGATATGTATACCTTAATATACCTCATTAAATAAATTTATCTTGCCACCGTATCAAAATATTTATGAATTTTCCTTTAAAAACATTTCAAGTTCTAATGATATCAGACAACCCCTGTTGCCCCGTTATATGTATATAAATATATAATTTCAACGTCTACTATAAGGAAATTCAGGTATACATACATAAATCACACTAGACTACGTATTTGATTGCAGCTCGCGATAAAATTGCAATTTGGATTGCATCTACAACGTTGCAACGGCTAGGCTTCCATTTTGTATATATGTATATCACAGTAAGACAATAGAGCGGAAATTAACCATAAGTATTTTATTTTTATATTGGTCATTATTAACTAAAGTGGAAGTGCATGTTACACTTTGAGGACCATAGATAATGGATACATTCAAAGTATTATCTTTTGATTCCCCAGAGATTATAAAAAAGGATCGTGACTTTTCAACTATATATGAACATTCCAACTTAAACCTATCCCTCATATCCTACGAATTGAATTATATAAATGATTAATCGAATGCACTAGTAGGTAAGTTTTACATGCGACCAGATTTACGAGGGTGCATGTTATCACCTAACCCGTTAATTGCATTTCTGCAGGTGATATATGACCGCAAGCAGAGCGAACCTTTGTGGGGTGCCCAGACACCATAACCACGGAGTGACTGTATCGTATACTAGTTGTGCAAGCGATTTCATGCCAACGTACTGTTATAACCGCCCGTTGAAAGGAAATAAAATAAAAAAACATGATTCCATCCTGTTTTTCTCCAAGCCGCACTTCTCGGAGAGACCGGAATAATAGATAGATAGAAAACACTCTATTGCTCACCAAATACACAATTATAAAAAACAAAAAAATATACGACAACTAAATGTGAATGAATCTCGACACAGAGCTGGATTATTATATCCCAACACTTAGTACGCTTTTTATCGATTACAGCGATGTAGACAACGATTGCTGTAATTTAATAACAAATTCGTTGTCCTGTTGCCCACATGTCATTCATTACGTATTAGGTAGTACTCGAAATCAGGTTGGCTGCGACTTTTCTATATGTTTTGCTGTGCAGTTGTCTACACTATATTGACTTAGTTTCCTTATTAATGTAGTGAACTCATCAAGAAACTAAAGTTTGAAGGTTTATATATATATATATATATATATATGATTATTTTTTTATGTACGTAGCATATAGCAACTACCTAGGGATTCACACGGCGTAGCCGCGGGAAAAACTAGTTACAATATATAATAGTAGTAACTCAAGTATCCAAAGGAAATTATATCATTATATCGGGATTAAAAGTTGCCTGCATCTCTATCTGGCTTGTAGGCTACATGTATGTACAATTTCATCTAAGGATGAGGTTTATTAAAATTCGGAAAGCGTTTTTGGCGTCGGATTAACTTTGTACTGATGGTCAGTCTGGAAACATCTAAACGAGCGTCAGTTTTTCCCATGTACTCTGAACGATTGGACAGATTAATGACGTCAAAAACGCGACATCTTTATGCTGATATGCTTAAAATGAGCGCAGTGTTAGACGTATGGACGCCGTACACAGCGCATACGCGTCGCGTCACACGTCTGAGAGAGTACCATAGTGTATTTTCATAATAAGCCATCCTCGGCCGCATACAACGCCAGCCCGAACGCAGCCTACGGCGTTTGTAACTGATCGCCACCGCCTAGAAAAATCAAAATAAACTTCTTTAACAACGTTTTTTATTTAACTTGACAGAAAGATTTTTGCTTCCAAATTAGTAAAAAGTGTGACCCTCTCTTCTAATATTTGAACTTCCAGGTGAGAATTTCTGAAAAAAAAATCAACCTTAAAAACCTTTATACCTCTACGGTCCGGACGTGAACTGACACGAACTTAGCAGATTTTCAATTTTGGAAAAGTGACTACTCTGTCAAAAAAGTACCGGGAAAAGGTCAATAATACACAAAACGTTAGTTATTCATTCAAATTTATTTTATCCCCTTCAAAGTATGCTTCTTCAGAAACGATACACTTACGCCAACGAATAATGCAATTATCAAAATATTTTTTAAACGCTTTTTCCGGAATTGAGTTTAGTTCTCGTTGCGAATTCTTCTTTACGTCTTGTACCGAATGAAAACAGGTTGTACGAAGTGGTAATTTGAGTTTAGAAAAAGAAAGAAGTCGGCTGAAGCCATATCTGGTGAATAAGGTGGTTGATCGATGGTATTTGTTGAGTTTTTAGTCAAAAATTCGTTCACAATGATGACCTTGTTCGAAGGCGCATTATCGTGGTGCAAAATCCAAATTTTTTTACACAAATCTGGTCTTTTTCGTCGAATTTGCTGTCTTAAACGCCGCATAACGCTCAAATAATGAACTTTATTTACCGTCTGACCTTCCGGCAAGAATTCCAAAGTGCACAACACCGCGATAGTCAAAGAAACAGTCAAGTTGATCAGTTTGCTCGACTTTGGCGTGGTTTTTTCCGTTTCGGTTCAGTTGGAAGGCGCCACTCCGGAGGTTGTTGACTAGTTTGCATGTCAAACTCGTAAACCCACATCTCGTCACCAGTAAGAATGCGTTTCATGAATGTTAGGTTGGAATTGACTCGTTCTAGCATGTCCTCAGCGACTCTTATGCGATTGAGTTTTTGGAGAAAATTCAGGTCTTTTGGGACTAGCCGAGCGGCAAAATGTTTCATACCCAAGTGATTATTTAAAATGATACGGATTGACTCGTGAGACACAGAAAGTTAAGCGGCTATTTCTCTCAAACTTGAATGAGGGTTTTCAATTACTATTTTCTTCACTTTTGCGATGTTAACTTTAGTTGAAGACATTGATGGGCTACCAGGGCGAGGTAAATCTTCCAGCATATCTCAACCGCTTTTGAACGCTTTGTACCACTCATAAGCACGTGTTTTTGATAAAGTCGATTCACCGTAAGCTTTCTGTAACATTTTCAGTGTCTCCGAATACGAAATTCCATTGGCGATGCAAAATTTAAGATTCTTTGTTCGTTGTTCGATGTTTTTGTCCATTATGAAATTCGCAATACACACTAGATATGATCTAACTAAAAACAGCACTGTATTTAATCTAAATTACCAATGCAACTCAAAGTCCGCGCCCAAATGAAAAACAGTTGTGCCAATGTAACAAAAAAAAATAATGAATTTGGAACCATAAACAAATCATCCCCAATACTTTTTTGACAGAATGTATAAATATAAAAAAATAAAAGTTTGTAGAAAATGAATTTAAATATCAAAATAAAATTCAATCCACTGAGAAATAAAATATTTTATAACAACGCAGGAAAACAGACTACTGGAAAGCGCCGGAAAGTGTCTGTCATTGTTGCCCATTGATATTTTCAACCAAAATTCTATTAAAACTTGTCGGAAATTTATTTAACTACACATTTACACGTTTATTTACTTGTGCAATGTGTTTTTATTTTATATTTGTTGTTGTTTACTAAAATCAACATTAATAAAAATTATTATATTCTAATGATGTACGGCTAATGTGCTGGGCGAAATATTAGCCAGCCTTGTGTTCACGGAATATATACACTTATCTATTGCGGGTGCGATGCGATGGTCAGGAGAAGGCAAATCGACGTGAGAGAAGAAGTAGGAGGAATGGCTTACCTCGCCACCAGTCCACAGCCACACTGCACTAGCCCCCGGGGGTTTCACACACTTCACTAGGATTTGACTAAGGCGAATAAAGTAATTTAATTAAATTAAAAGTGGCTTTCTTCATATCGCTTTCCAACCATATATTTTCGCTACGACATTTGCGGGTGACACACGATGTGTGAGTTTCTTGTTTTCCACATTCTTCATTTAAAGTTTAGTCTTTTTCTTGATGGCGAGATGAGGAGGGAGAATTTACAAGAAGATGTTCCTCGGCGCAAACATTTATGATTAAAAAGAAAATATATGTCATTATCATTTTTTGAGACAGTCGCGATAACCTACTGTGAGGCGAAAGCCTATCGTATAGCCCACGAGTGGGATTGCCCTTTGGGAAATTATGCTGGTTTTATTATAATGGACTGTATTCGAAAGATCTTTGAACTAGAAAATTAGAAGCTCCAATGTCATTGAGATACTCTCATCCTGGATCGGGTCAGGCCCAACCTCGTAAAAGTAATGAACGGAAGAACAACCGACGGTACCACTTCTATACCATACTATTCAACTTTTCACTAAGTATGCAAATATACAATGTGTAAAATGCAAGGAGAGTTGGGTAAGAAAGTACCAAATATACCAAATATTAACTATTTGGGCAGGGTTTCCCCTTAATTGTTCAGCCTTTGATGTGAATATTCACACAACACAGTAAGCAATGAATACCGTCTACACGCCACTACGCCTTTTATACGAACATGCTACCCTACAAAACAACATTGCATCATTGCTAAAAATAGCAATTACATCATAGTGTTGCCAGGATCATAAAAACAATTATAATAATTAGTTACTGATGCACTAAGAATAATTTAGTGGGCTTATAAAATTAACTTACCGATAGAAAATGATAATTTAATTATAAATCAAATCATCTGATAAATAGACTAAAAGTATTATCTATGACGATTGTCTATGTCATATTAATATACACTATGGTTCTCATGACTACTGTGGTGGACATCTTGTAACACATGGCCAATTAATCAGTCTGATATCTTCTTATGAAAAAAGTTATGGTCAAACGTTGACTGGTCAGTGTGTCCAAAATGGCTGTTCTTTTCTCTGCTTCCTCAAATATAAATAAAAGAGGGTAAACCACAAAATTAGTGGAGGAATGTTTTATCTACTTTGTATTAGGCAAGGAATGAACACTTATAAAGTATGAAAATCTAGCCAAGTGCGTGTTAGTCGAACCGTATTGAAGGATTGTGTAGAGTTTATAATTTGACTATGGAATAAATAAAAGAAAACCATATCTGAAAAACTACTCAGCAAATCTTGTTCAAACCAATTTTATTGAAAATGTTTCTTAAGTTATACTACCTTGAATTTTTAAAATTTTCCACTCTAGCGTTCAAAATCTACACAGAGGACACTTTTACGACTTGAGAAGCGAATAGGTATATCAACTAAAATAAGTATAACTCTTTGTATGTTTGAAACAATAATAACTTTTCTTACACTAAGACTCAACACGCAGCTATTATATAATATTATAAACATCAGTATTACGTAGAAAATATCCCACATAATATTACTGAGTCGAGGGTACACATTTTCACGTCCTTGAAGAAGGAACAAACAAACAACTTTATATTGATATATTGGTAGAGATTTCAATTCGAAATTAGTCTTTTAAAAATACATAAAATTAATTATTCAAATCAATGTCCATAATACATCAAAACCAATAGTAATACATTGGTCGCAATCAAATTTATGTGTTGGCAATTGCATCAGACACCTGGGGACCGGTTAACCGCATTAGCATATTGATTGTTTACAGACGTGTTCAGCCTTGCCCCGAGCACCAGCGAGAGGCAACGCAAACCTCCGAGCCCATAGACCAAGATTTAGATTTCCTACAAGTTTGTTAATGGGTAAAATTAAGATAAATTGAATTGATTTTTTATATCACCACTAGCGGTCTCGGCATACATTGTCCTGTCCTGAAAACAATTAAAATCTAAGATCCGATTCCAGCGCCACTTACCGGGTCAAATTGAGAATCTAAACCATCCCGGTACCCACTCATAGACAATTTTTTAATCAAAATCCTGACACCTGATTCGATCGCCACCTACCGATTCCAATTGTGAATCTAAACTATCCGGGGACGTACTCAAACACACACAACAAATTTCATTAAAATCAGTCCAGGGGTTTAGGAGCAGTTCAGTGATAAAGAAATAACTTTAGATTTTATGTATAAAGAGAAGAGATATACCCATTGACTTCGATAACCTAGGCTCAGTATTCTACTTGTAGTCTTGGTGGATTATAGGTAGAATACAATATAACTTAAGTTTTCTTTAGAGCAGATTTTTCAATCGTCAGATAAAAGGTATAAGTCGAATATATAATAACCTGCCTAAATTAAACAGTGAAACAATTCAACTGTTTTATTCATGCACCTGTCATTTTTAATTTTTTCATGTTGTGTTTTATCCTATGGATAACTTTATGCGCTGCTTGAAAAATCAGCGCTTATTATACTAGTTTCTTTAATTTTTCATTGTATATTCCATTAAAATTAAATTACATCTTTATTAAATCTAGTTCGTTCACAGAGATAAAATTATTAAATGTAACAAAAAAAATACATCTAGGTAGCATAACAAAAACATTGATAACTATGTTAGTGGCTAAGACCGAAACTAAGAATAATGTTTTAGAATATACTGTTTTTTTCGTTTCTGCAGCTGTTGGGTAAAACGGAATCTTCTAAAAAAAGTTGTGGTTGTAGAGCTTCAAAATAACTTTCAATGAATAAGAATTTGAACAGTTCAGTTACGTTCAGTAGTTTAGAAATATGATGTATTTCGATTAAATTTCTTTTGTATGGTTCCGTATCCAAATGATGACAAAAATGGATATTGTCACTAATATGGAACCTTTTCTAGTTTGTGGACTGTCACGCACTTGGTCATCTTTATTTCATATACGAACGTGGTATTCGGTAACTGATAATTGTAATTGAGTTTTAATTATTTAAGGGAAACTATATCATTATCGATATCCTGTCAATCAAGATTTTTTTTTCCATACGAATACAAAAATATTATCATTATCATTGTATGTATGGCTACATAATGAAGACATATTAAGATTTCGTATTGTTTTGAATAAAATAATAAGGTGTCAATAATTTGGGTGTCAACGATGATACAGTTTACCCTAAATATTATACAATCAATCTTACATATATCTCTAAATCTATTATCTATCAATACTAATATTATAAATGCGAAAGTTTAGATGCATGTTTGTTACTCAATCACGCCAGAACAGTTGAACGAATCTGGATAGAATTTGGCACCGAGATAGACTATAGTCTGTAATAGCACATAGGCTACGTTTTATTCCGTAAAATGTACAGCAAAGGATAGTAAATCATATTTGTAAACCACATTAGAATAATCCGCCATTAATTGAAGATTTAAAAATCAAAGTAACTTTATTACTGACACAACTGTGGAACCGTTCCAACCAACTTCACACGCAGTAAAGTCGCTATCAAAAATTCAGCAACCCCAAAATCCACTCCACACCTAAACAGCCGTTTTACCTTCGTCGTTAACACGTAAAATATGCATAATTCTTATCAATTTTTACGTCAAACACTCAAAATGTTGCCGCTATTATCTCGTCAGGCGTTTTACGCGTCTTTACAACTTGTCCCACTAATGGAGGTCTCGTGTTTCCCCACTCGAGAGATGTCCTTGGTGCTAACAGCTCAGATGCGTTCAAGGCTTTGCTTCTATTCTATTTTTTACAATATTAGGTTCGTCCTAGAGATCTCAGAAATGTTTTATGATAGGAAATAAGTTTTTATTCGTTATGTTAACTATCCTTATTTCACTTAAGTGTAATTTACATTTTCTAAATTTAAGTACTTAGTTAACTTGTAAAACTGACGAGTTAAGTCCTTATGATTGTTTGGTCAGTTTTCCAGTTAAGCAACAAGTTGTCTTAAGGCATTATTAAATCACGCTTTACACGTAAATACAGTGTCAATAAAAAAATAAGCTTAATTAATATTTGCATCAGTTAATAGTTTGCTGTTTTGCTGACAAGTCTACCATCTATTACGTTATACAAGAACTAGCTGTTGCCAGCGGTTTCGCTCGCATATATTAAAAATAGTCATAATTTCCATTAGCGCCGATACATGTGTGCCTTATTAATATTTTAAATGCGAAAGTATCTCTGTCTGCCTGTCTGTCTGTCTGTTACGCTTTCACGGAAAACTACGGGACCAATTTGGCTTAAACTCAGTACATATATATATTTTCGGTGCTGAGGATGAACATAGGATAGTTTTTATTCCGAAAAATAGGATAGTTTCCGGGATAAAAATATATATGACTCTCTGTTTGTTATGCTTTTACGGAAAAACTATTGGGCCGATTTGGCTGAAACGACGTTTCGGCCACTTTTCAGTAGCCGTGATCACGTCGAAATAAAAATCAAATAAAATAACGCGCATTAAAACCGTTAAAACGCAGTTTTATTATGTATACTAGTCGCGAAAACTTCAGAAAATATTAATGTACGTAGTTTAAAATCCACATTGGAAGAAAGATTTTGAACCTCTGCAGCGTTATTTCAATACGAAAATGGGACAGTCGTCATATGTGGGGAAATGGCACGGACGAGCTAACATTTACATAACTCTCAATTACATTTGGATTTAAACTGGCAACACGTGCGTGAAATTGAAATAAAAATACACCTAGGTGTGCGTAAAAGTACCGTGGCGCAAACTATAGGGAATAAATAATCTATACAGATAAATAAAGTCGAAGTGTCTGTTTGTGAATCCAAAATAAATGTCAAAATATAAATGAAATCTGAGTTATTTATACGATGCCTAATTAATAAGTAACTATTTCGGATTTTTTTATCTATCTATCGGTCTAACAAACTTGTCTTAAGTAGAGTCGAGTAGACAGAATAGAGAATCACAAACAATCACTTTAATTTTATTTATTGAAAGAAAGAAGAAAGAAAGAAAAACTTTATTCGAAGAAATAGCGACGTAATTACATTTCTTATACATTATTATACACAGAGCATATTTTGAAAATTTGTACGCCGCATTTTCAGCAAACAAGGTTTGAACTCAGCATCTTGTTGTGCCGGAATTATATCCGACACAATGCTGATTTTCAGTGCAAACCTTCCTTTTAGCGTAAGACCAAAAAGACCCAATTTTGTTAATTAAATAATAAATAATAAAACTAATTCTACTTATGTAATATTTAATTAGTGAAACAAATAAATAAATTTTAATAAAACCAACAAAAAATTGGTATATCTATATGAAACTAACATTTACCCGCGGCTTTGCTCGCGTTAATGTTATCCCACGGGACTCGTACACTTTTCCGGGATAAAAAGTAGCCTATGTGCTATTCCAGACTATAATCTATCTCGGTACCAAAATTTATCCAGATTCATTCAGCCATTCTGACGTGATCGCGTAACAAACATCCATCTAAACTTTCGCATTTATAATATTAGTATATATTCGAACGTAAAATTAATTTTAGTCACACTCATTGGAAATACGTAACTCAACTACATTATCGCCAGATTCCACATCAGTGCTCAGTAAAGACCAGTTTAACAAAGTCCTTAGTATTACCATTTGGAAATATAATAACTAAATGGGTGATGGTTCTATGTAAGTTGGATACCGATTTAGCTATCGACTGAGTTTTTAGAATTTGATTGATTTATTTTAACACAACGTGTCTTATTCAAGGTTCCCAAATATATTTTCGCAAAATATGAAGAGATTTTATTTGTTGACTATTGTGTTCAAATTATAACCTACAGCCCCTGTCCGTAGCATATTGTAAAAAGGAAGAGCCTGGGAAAGCTTTAAAAGCCTAGGAAAGTTGTTTGGAAAAGATAGCCTTAGCCACAAGGCCGCCCTACATTTACTTTATACTATGTTGAAAATTAAAGTGTTTTCATTTTTTCATTCGTGATAATTGTAACAATATGCATAATTGCAAATAGTACAGATACATAACTACTCTCTATAACATTTCGAAATCACTCACTAAGATACCGAGACATTATAGCATTAATACTGTATGCCCGTGTTGGTATACGCAGGTGGACTCAAACAGAGATGAACGCCCTGGATCGAAGGGCCCGTTGCCTACTAACAAAACATTGTATGCATCTCCCACGTTCATCAGTAATGAGATTGTACCTGTCGCGAAGGCCGAGGCTTTCTGAATACCAAGGATTTACACAATCGCGAGGTGAAAAATCTCAGGGAATATTTCCTTAAGTTGGACGTGGGCTTGTATAGAAATGTTGTGGCAGTAGACAAAAGCTTTATCACGCTCTCGTTGGCTAAAGAGAATTGATGCAATCTGACAGTACTGAGCGCCTCCGACGGCATCAACGTATAGAAGAGCAAGGAGTTGCATTGCCGGTTGAGAGATTTTCTCGATGTCAAGTCATACATACCAAACGCATCCGATCTTATCTTTAAGATACAAACGTAGCTTCTTACTATTAAGTAAATTAAAAAATATATAAGAAGAAATCTTAATACACAAATCAGTCATGCTTACAATATTTTTTTATAACTCGCTTTCAGAATACAGTTTTCTGTATAGAAAATATTAGTAAAATATATTGACCTTCCACCCCCTTCGCGGTTCTAATATTTCAACACCTACGGCGCGGGTTGAGCTCAGAATATGAGGGTTCATGTTATGTTGGCCATGTTACGCTTATGCCTGAAAATGACATGAGAAATGAAGTGGAAGAGATCGGGCGGGAACGGGCCCGTCTGCTGTGGTCAGATTTATGTGTATGGACGTAAATGTATTTCAGGTTAATTGAATTTAGATTTGGCTGGCTCGTAGTGAGTATACACTATTGTAGAAAAGCCTAGTTCATCCTCGGGTGTGGTTTTTTTTTGAGATCAGAACCTCTGGCTATCGTGGTTGTCAGGAAACGTTATTAATAATTTATTTCTCAGTTTTTCTCATGTTTATTTTATTTATTTACTTTATTCCTTTAATTACGTTTTCTTTGATTGTTTACTATTAATTTACATTGTCCGTAATAAACTTATTATATCTATTTCTACATTAAACTTCCATCTCTAGCGCCACTCCGCTCTTTCTTAATATTCAAAACAATATAGGGATATTAAGGCTTTATTTTAAATACATTTTGATAGATTTCAAGGATAATAATTTCTATATCTTACTGTTCATTTATCTGGGCTACCATTTGTAGAAATTCAATATTACTTGTATAGAGTTTATAGCATAACTAATAGTAAGGTAAGTAAACGGTTAATAAGATATAGAAACCGGCCATAAGTCAGGCCTCGCCTAGAAATGAGCGTCAACCATCTGGGTTTTGTTATTTAGCTACGAAAGAATTTACGTTTAATCGAAAATACATCATATCTTAATCGACGATAGATACGTTTTTTTCCCCGTTAGCATGTGATAATTATAATAATTTGAATATTACTTTTAAAAAACTGCTGTGTATATACTTCTGGACCAGGACTTAAAATGATGTTATTGGAATGAGACGACAGTGATTTTTTTTAATTCCATGAGTTCAGCAGACAGGTAGACGGTCCACTGGTGGAAATCGGTTACCATCGCCTATGGACATTCACAACACCAAAGATTCTACAAATGCGCTGCTGCTCTCTAAAGGGAAACTGGAACCTGGCCGCTAATGGACGGAACACAACCCAAGGTTGTTATAGCGGCATACTCTAGACCAGGTGTGGTAGCCATCTAGAAGGGCAAATGCCCAACCACCTAGCTGTGGGTTGTTTTGTCGCCTCATACGACAGGCCGCCCAGCCGCAGGAAATTATATTCTTTCTCCGTTCCTGCATGGATAAAGACATGCGCTTGCCCCTAATGCCCCTCTGAATAGCTATCACCGCTGATCTGGAGCATGCCGCCATAATAACCACAAGTGGCCGGGTTCGTCTCGTCTTCGAGTTGTTCAGCGCATTGGTAGCACTTTTGGTGTTTTAAATGTCCATAGGCGACGGTAATTATTTTCCACCAGGTGGGGCAATCAATCCGTCTGCTGTATTCCAAGAAAAAACCATTCCCCTAAGCGAAACATTGCGCCAACCATGCCTTCAAATATTGAAATTATTCACTTTATCACAGCATGTAATTTTTCTGCCTTTCCACCTGTATAGAACCATCCAAAACAACAAAGAAATACAGCACAGAATGATTAATGATTCTAGCAATAAATAGAAGTCCACATATCCCTTATATTTCTTCCGAATACACGAATAAGTGTCTAACATTAAAATTCCATGTTCGAGAAGATAAATCTTCACGCCATTACCCGCTAGGGGGCAGGTAGGGACAGGTGTTATTTTTACCCCCGGAAATTGGGCAAGCACTTTAATTTTGGATACATTACTCCTGTGTCCGGGAGAGACGTGAGGTTTATGTGGTACAGAACTAGTCGTTGCTCAACAGAAATTTGAATTCAATAATTTAATAATAAAACTACGTTTTAACGGTTTTAAGCGCGGTAATTTATTTAATTTTTTTGTTGTTCCGACGACGGAAGACAAAGATGTCAAGTGTCAACGAGTATTGTTAAAGTTTTATTTAGCCTACCGCTAACTTGTTCATTCTAATTATTTAGTTTTAATTTTGTTTATGGTTATTATTTACTCTGTGGGAGCCTAATCTAATTTACCACCGCTTCGCAACATGTTATGGCTTGAAGAGAATTTCAATTATTTAATTCAAAATAAATAGAAAATTAAAAAGTGAATAAAGTACTATTATTTTTATCCCGGGAATCCTTCGGGAATTTGCCCGGGAGCGGTTTGAAGTTGTTCGGGTGCATAAAATTAGCTTATTCTGACACAGTTTCACTAAAACCATAGCTTACATTAATTTTTAAATTTTGCGATACTTTGTGTCCCGGGGATCCCGCGGGAATTTTCCCGGATGTGTTTTAAAGGGTTTTAGTATACATAAAACTTATCTGGTTCGGGTCTGATTCATACTAAAATAATATAATCCGGGACTTTTGTGTTCCCTGGGATTTCCTAACTTCAAAACCACATGATATTAGGACTTCCTTGATATGACAGTTTCTAAATTTATTAGACATCTTTAGTATATATGTAGTTATATATGCCTTTACATTACTTATTCAGGGCTTTAAATTATGATCTAGGGAATCTTCGGAATTTATGTATTTTCAAACAATAAAAAATGTCTGTCTGTGTGTGTGTGTGTGTGGCTGTGTGCAGTTCTTACATGCAGTAGAAGTGAAACTTCAGATAATTCTTCTCTAACTTTTATTAATATAAATGTAATTCCTTTAGCCTACATCAATCAACATACTATAATTCAAAATAAACTTTTTAAGTATCACTTTCAATTTCTCACTGTTTTAGTCTAATAAATATTATTATCAGTTTTACTTCGGTTCAAATTGGACTTATGTTTAATCATCGGTCTTATTGAGTCTCTAATCTATGTTGCACAATATAAAACTCGTATCTCATTCTATCGTAGGCTTAGTTTTATAAATTTGTATGTTTATCTCTTTTTAGTGTCGCGTTTTCGTTTCATTGAGTTTCAAATCACAACGATTCTAAAGAAGTTTCACTTCAAAAATTCGTTGCCCTGCTGAGAATATCCTTTAATTTTAAATACTGGCAAGATAACTACAATCTACGTTACTCGTCGTAGACGAAGTCTTTATATCCTGATAATATATTGCATAGTACCTTCCAAGCTTAAAAATGTCATTGCCGAAGTCCGGCTTGTAACAAAGCTCACGCCTGTATCAGACATGCTTTGGCGGGGTTTTAATACATTTTTTGTTTGCCATTTCTCGTTTAGTCATTAAAAATTTACCAAGCGCGTGTTAGCTTATGTACATAGACGTATACATGTACATACACGTGTATCGGCGTTTTTGAAAATTCAACCCCTAAAGGGGTAAAAAGGGGGTAGAAAGTTTGTTCAAACTAGGACTATTTTTAATATACGCGGGTGAAGCCGCGAGCAACAGCTAGTCATGTATAAATTGACAGGGTGCCAATTACTTGCTCCCAAGAATTGTATGGTATTCCCTATCTATATCAAATAATAAAGTTGAGCATTTTAAAATCATGTTTTCTATAATAAACAGGTAAACACATTTATAAATATGACGTTTAAGCTACATAATGTAATCATGTTTTTATCGATCCAAACAAGTTCTAAGTTCATTATCGCGTAATGTCGGATGACGCAACATGAGGTAAGAACGGTAATGTGACGTCACTCCCATGCGCATTAGAAATAGTGACTACGACTTATCATCCTATATTTCGCTTGCTTTGCCAAGAGCAGAGTGGCGCAGTGGAAGCGTGCTGGGCCCATAACCCAGAGGTCCGTGGATCGAAACCACGCTCTGCTAGAAAACTTTTTTTTAATTTATATTGCAAATTTAAATATTTAATTTATCCACTTTTTGCGATTATGTTAACAAGTCATTTTGAAGGTATATTTTTTAATCAACGAATAAAAAAATTAACATTTACTAAATCTATTAATTATAATTGGTTATATTGTAGTCTACCTATATTACCTTAAAGCTATGAGTTAAATACTGAGCCAAGGTCACCGTTTTCTATGTAAAGTGCCCATGAAAGCTGGCTTACTGGAACATTTTTATACTCGAAATTTATGTACTCTTTCTTCTTTTTATCTATATTTTGTAGATAAAAGAAGGATATGTTAATGAGTTTAAAAAATATCTTATATTTATATAATGGAAATAAAAGTAAGTACATTATATAATTTTATAATAATTTATTAAATTAAAGTTACTAAGTAAACAATTAAAGTCTGCTATTATATTAGTGTTTTATGCTCTTCATGCTAAATTAAGTAAACACATTAATACTTCCCCGCTAATAAGTTGAGATTCTTTACAAGTTGTAAAAGATGCAGTTTAAAATATTTAAACTATTTTCAAAGACTTGGTTTATCGTAATATGATTAAAATATAGTTAAATAGAAATATAATAGCGTATCGAATCTTTTGCAAGGGCTATGTGTATTAAATTTTAATTCAGTTTGACGGTTCGTTGCAGAAATAAAATGACTCGTTCTTTCGTATATATATAATTTGCGGCTAATATGTACAAAGCTAATTGTTTCAACTATTTATTATAAAACTAGATTTATATGGACTATATTATGTACATTTTTATGACAATATTTCTCTCTCTAAATGTCCGTGACAGTTGTCAAGACCAAACTCATAAAATCTGGCGTGCCGCCGGCCAGCGGGCGGAGAGGGAAGGTTTGGTTCGCCACAAATTATTATTAAGTAAATATAAGCATTACGTAATACTGTTTCCTAAAACTGTAAACTACTACATATTTTTAACAATAGTTTAAAGCGTTGTGTCTAAATGAGAAATGAGATTCCAACTGGAAAAATGTTTTACAAAACGATAACTAGCGCCATCTATGTCAAACTGCAAACTGCCAAATAATCTTATTACTCTACGTTTCTTATAAGCTGCAGTCGCTCATAGAAATTCCAATAAAATTATGTATTTTTACCAAAATGTGTTTGAAATTTAATTTAACAAAAGTTATTATACTATAAATGAATATGATAATGACAAAGATATTACTAATTTATTTATTTATTTATTTATTTATTTAAGCACAAAACAGATTGCAATCATTAGTAATTAACAATAACAATGTAATATACAGGGTCAGATTATAATCCAAACTATGTGCTAATTAAACGAACGACAAAGTGGATATTCTATATAAAGTTTTTCATATTCATTTTACAAATAATATAAAATAAAAAAATAATATTAGTGAAAAATCGACAATAGATATTAATCCCGATTGTGTGAGAGCATTGTTATGCATTTATTCATAAACTTAAATTGACTAGAACTAAAAGTATCATGTTCGCATTTAATTTGGTGAGTTCATTATAAAGGCGACACATTCGAACCAATGGATTGAAATAAGAAGTATTTTTACGATACAGTCGAAGGGCAAAACTGCTGGTTTTCTACATCGATAATTGGTATTGATGTTAAGTAAAGACATTAAATAGGGTGAATCAATACGTCCATGTAAAATTTTGTGAAGAGAGAAAAGGTCTGAAATGCTTCTACGATTTTCTAACGATGTCAGAGAGTAATATTTCAGTCGGTCATGATAGGTTTTAAGAGTTCGAATTAAATTATATCTATATGAAACTATTCGCAATGCTTTCTTTTATACGCGCTTAATGCGATCGATATGTAATGCATAATGAGGAGACCAGATAGTAGAATTATATTCCAACACACTTCTAATTAGCGTGCAGTATAAATGAATGAAGCTCGTAGGTTTCTTAAATCCAAAAGTAGACCTACATATAAATCCTAAAAGACTGGATCCTTTACTCACAATGTAGTCATAGTGTTCCCTAAAGGATAATACTTTATATATTACTAATAATATTTTATAACTAGACATATAATTTTGTTGCAATATTTTATAACATTTTTTTATATAATGCAATTTGATGATGACGGTCTCTGTGGTTGAGGGGGCTAAGCCTTTGTCGGCCTACCTCTGTCGGGTTCGATTCCTGCTATGGTAAATGTCTGAAACGAATTTTCTGCATTATTTATTATGGTCTGGGTGTCTGGGATCGGCCCCAGAGTAGTTAATTGTATATTACCTATAATACAAGCGTAACTTGCTATATTGGGGATATAGAATATGTGTATTTGTCTGCCGATTACATTAGGGTCATCCATAAAATTATTATATTTATTATTAACCGATAACTCATATATAATATATACAATTGCTAACGCGTTATTTTAACGCTATAAATAAGACTTATTTCAACAGTTACTAATACTAAAGTAGAGACATAACATTATTACGACCTAGTCGCCGACAAAGACAAATTCACACCTGCATACCATGTAGAAAAACACATTTTATTACCTTTCGGCATGTGGACTTCTTTTGTTTACTTTGTGTTTAAAATTTGTGATTAGAAAACAGCCCATTGTGTATTGTAATCTTTTATGCCAGTCATTAGCCAGGTGTGCGGATTACGGTTTCTAGGAAATTGCGTCGACGCTTGCCGGGCCGACATATTTGCATTTGTGCAGTATAAAGCAATGGCCCGATTGAGGAAGAGGCAGTCGAGCGATAACTACGAGTGAAGCAAGACTTGTGTACATTCGGTAATCTATTTAGTGACGGACTTTGCTCGTGTTATTGAATTACGATCTACTGCATTACGTTCGGACTTGTTGCGTTCGGTTATATTTATACCTCCGTTATATGTGTTTGTATAGTTCTAGTAAACACTATAATAATTCCAACGGCATTTTAATTCGAGTCGCGCGACTCGTAACAATATATATATATAACTATTTAGTTTTAACAGTTTGACGTGTCGCATGCTCAATAATAGTCTGACCGATTAGGGTTTCGGTCCAAAATGAGTTAAGCATAAAAAGGAGTTCATTTTAACGCCTTCTATCTGCCAATGTCAGGTTTTTTCGATATCTTGTTTTTAAGCGAAGTTATAGATATATCGGTCTCTTTCATTCGAATGTGTTTTGGCAAGGAATATTACAAGATAGTGACATAAATCATTATACGTCCAGGACTGTTACAGTGAACTTATTGAGTATTTGTTTTATATTGACCGATTAATAAATTGATATAGAGAGGGGTGTAAAGAGAAGAATAAATGTAGCATGGCTAAAGTGGAGACAGGTAACCGGTGTGACGTGCGACAAACTAATGCCACTGAAATTAAAAGGACAAATATATAAATCTGTCATACGACCAGTCATGCTATATGGGTCGGAATGTTGGGCCACTAAAGCGTTAAACCACAAACGTCTCCACTCAGCTGAGATAAATGTTGAGATGGATGTGTTGTGTCACAAGAATGGATAAGGTGAGAAATGAGACATAAGGGGATCTTTGAAAGTTGCACCCGTGAATGAAAAATTGAGAGGAAGAAGATTAAGTTGGTATGGGCATATAATGAGGAGGGATGAAAGTCACGTGACAAAAAGAATGTTAAACTTCAAGATAGATGGGTACAAATGTAAAGGTAGACCAAAAAAAAAAAATGAATGGATTGTGTGAAGGATGATATGATATGTGGTGTGACAGAAGATGTATGTCAGAGTAGAGGAGTGTGGAAGGAAAAGACATATTGTGCCGACCTCAAATAATTGGGATATAGTGAAAGAAAAGAGAGATTTACCGATTAATAAATTAGTTTGTTTAGTATGAAAATCTCTGGAAAGTTTTATTTACAATATTCATAAAACTGTCACCGATTGATAAATAAGGCTATTTAGTAAATCAAAATATTTTATTATTTTATGCTTTATGGCCGTAAACCTTAAAAATGTGAAGTATTCAGTTATGTATTAAATAAAACATGGACATAATTCAAAATGTGACCAAGTTTTACTCAACGTAACATTTCTTTTTATACTAAGTAGACCTATCTCAAGAACATAATTCATTAACCAAAAATTATAATACAAAAAAGAAAATTTCTATAAAATAACATTTGTATATTATTACTCATTTTATAAACTTCATACTATACATCAATTTTCTTATTAATATGCTATTTTCATTGAATAGTAAGACATTTTGTAAGAAAGTCCGGATTGTCAAAACGATTTTTACGATTTCTTAAAAAATTTTGAGTTAAGTCAGTCTATTATTGAGTGTGCGATGTATTCTCGGACATTGCACGCCTAATAAAGCAAAATGTATTGATAATAACGCATATTGTAACATTTTGTGCACATCCGTTTTAGCAATAAATAAATCATTCAAAACATTGCCGTCACTCACACATTGAGTAATGGAATAATATAAATACATGTTTATCTTGTTATATATATATATATATATATATAACAATATATATAGATATATATGTTGTTATTTTTTACTATCAGTAGTGCTAAAAACAGTTCCTAGTTCCTTTTTTATAGTCTCTGATAGAAATATTTTTATTTAAAATGCTCTAACACCTCAAAACAGTTATTTACTATAGCTGTTATTTGCGATATAACATTCTGAACATTTACTTGTTATTGAAATTTAGTTCAAAGACTCATGTTGGTGCTTACCTCGAATAACGGAGCACTATGGGAACGCGTCGAGCAAACCTTCCAAGACTTCTGGGCACCTTACTACGTTCCACAAGAGGCTCACAACGACCACGTTCACAACCGCGATTGTTCCCGTTCCACTTGCTTGAGTTAAAATCATTAACTCTAGTATATGGGATTATGGGGTTTTGATGTCATAAACGACGAAATACACAAATGTCATTGGTTAATTTGTAAATCGCGCCTTTTTTAATGTCAAGAGATAGAGAATTAATGCTCTGTGGTTAACGCCCACTTCGACCGACCTCTTGACATGGGTCGTTGTGAGCGCTGTGTGATTGAAAATGTTGACGTCATTAGTGACGTTTTCATCCCGACCATAACGACCGTGCTCGCCATGTGGAACAGCTAACAGATTATTTTGGGCGTTGTGACTTACAAAGGGAACGCGTCCATAGAAGGCGATAACCTAGGCTCAGTATTCTACTTACACTCTTGACAGATTAAGGGTAATTTAAATTTTTTTGATGTCTTAGTTTTTGTGATGTAATTTTTTTTTAATTTAAAAATGTACGGGCATCTGAAACACATAATTCTATAAGATTTATGTAATATTATCCTATCCGACTAATACTATAAACGCGAAAGTTTGTAAGAATGTATGGATGTATGTTTGTCACTCTTTCACGCAAAAACTACTGAATGCATTTTGATGAAACTTTACATTAATATAGCTTACACATCAGAATAACACATAGGCTCATAATTTATAAAGATATAGTATGGATTACCCAAAATATAACGATATTCCATCACCACGCGGGTGAAACCGCGGGGCGCAGCTAGTATAAGCTATAACTTAAAATTTACTTACACTCTAATTTAAAATTATTATTTATATAATGGATCTTTTTACATCTGTAATTTCGTTACTTAAAACTTAGTTA
Source organism: Dendrolimus houi (assembly GCA_039645545.1). Taxonomy (NCBI): domain Eukaryota; kingdom Metazoa; phylum Arthropoda; class Insecta; order Lepidoptera; family Lasiocampidae; genus Dendrolimus; species Dendrolimus houi. The sequence continues at coordinate 17,744,008 of CM077132.1, forward strand.
CTCGATGCTAGCGCCATCTATGATTCGTATCTATATTACAAATAATTCTCACCGACACGACACAAATCCTATCATCCTCACGTAATTACAGAAATGACCGACCGGTAGAGTAACAGCAGGTCAGATTTGTGTGTTAATCTTCGGAAAGGGGTGATATTAGGGAATAGGCCGCGCGTGCCGTTGCCAAGCGACCCGTCGCCAAGGGCACATTCCGTAATAAGCTGAAGTGTTTAAAAATCCTTATTGAAAATTGGTATTTTATTAAAAAGGGGAGATGGAGTGACAACTTCAAACTCGTAATTGAATACCGAAGTTTATTTGTTCAAAATTAAACCGTAATGTATACGATGAGGATTGAATTCAAATTAATCGGAAACTGTAAGAAGCTTTTCTTTCATGCTTGTTCTTCATATTTAATCATGGAAATCAATGTATTGAAGAGAGAGTAAAGAACTAATTTCCGAAGAAAGTGAATATCTGTTGTTCTTCTCCTTCTCTTTTTAAATATGTTTTCGTTCGGTTTATGGGTCTAGCTATCATCAAGTATTCATGAATATACATTTTTTTAAATAATTCTCAGGTAAACAGGCACCAGGCGATTGCCGAATCTTCACAACCGGCAATTGCCGATGGAAGAAAATATCACGAGAAACATGTACATCGGCGTAGCTTATGTGTGTAACTCGCTAATCTGCCTTGAGTAAGCGTCGTGAATAAACCGTCATACACCTAAATAAAAGAGATCTAAGCCTATTATAGTAAATTTATTACCCGATATAATTAATACACTCTGAGTAATGCGCACACATTTTCAGAAATTTTTCACACTAATTGCCGCGGCCTGTAAAAAGCATATGCAACTGGTTTGGGTATCGGCCAACCACTGTTTTCACTCGAAAAAACCAAACATTACGCTCTGTATTTACCTTATCTCTTTAACAATAAGGTTTAATATCGACTGTCAGGTGTTGCTATATAAATTGTCAACTATTCCACACAGAATAGTCCGTATAGAAGATGGGGTATAAAGGTATTAATTAAATTAATGGACACAGTACACAGATAGCCTGATGTTCACGTTTTACTTTATTTATTAGATTGTCCAAAAAGCGAAGTGTATTGTATTATGTAGGTACACGTACACATCGTACGAAAACAAAGATAAAACATTTTTTGTTGAGATTGATTACCTGAAACAGTGCAAACAGTACGTTTTCAATACCAGGATGATGCGAACGCATTCCTAGTCTCTAAAAATGTTATACCTTTAAAATTGTTTATTTTGGTGAGCAATAAAGCATTGTCTATATTTATACACCCTACTGGTCGGAAATTGTTTAGAAGAAGGTCCTCCGCATAGTTTTTGAGTTATAAAATGTTTTCTATTAAATAAAATTATTAAAAGAAAATCATTATATATGGAACTAGCTTCTGCCTGCGACTTGGCCCGCGTGGAATAGTTATTTTGGGCTAACGCTAACTTTAACCCACGACTTTGTTTTCGTAGATGGTGCTCCGCCTCCCTTTCCTCTCATGACTGCCTTGCATATCATAAATGCGCGCGCAGTACTTAATCATTATTTTGCTGCGATGTTATTTTAAAACTGCGATATCTCCTAAGATATTCATTAAAATCGAATGATGCAAATGGCAATTTGGTTTTAAATTAAATACTTGTGATGAATAACGTATTTATTTGGATAAGGATTAATATCATGTTTATAAAAACACCTTTGCAAATAATGCATTATTTTAGAATAAATTTGGTTTTTTCTAAAATAATGCTAAAAAAATTAAATTTATGCTAAATAAGGTTATAGTGAGCTAACCTTAAAAGATAAACATACGCTGTCGCGCATTTTTTTTTAGAACTTTTAAAGTGGAGCAATTCTGTCCCATATGATTTTTGCGAAACTTTAACCGTTTACGCAGCGGAAGCTCTCAAAAGGAAAAAAAGTCCCGATTTTGAAACATTCTTCATTGGTGCTCCGCTCCTATTGGTCTTAGCGTGAAGATATATAGCCTGTAGCTCGATAAATGCGCTATCTAACACTGAAAGGATTTTTCAAATCAGACCAGTAGTTCCTGAGATTAGCGCGTTCAAACAAACAAACTAACTCTTCAGCTTTATATATTAGTATAAGCTGATACGTACTAGGTCGATTTTTTAGGCAGTCACAACTTTGGTAGTAGTTAGTAATGGCAGTGACTAAACTAGCATTTGCTGTTGTTCACTGCAGACTGCATGAAATAGGTGGGTAGGTGTAAATTCTGAAAAAAATGTATTTGTGCAGTTCACACGCAGTAGAAGTGAAACTTCAGAGAATATACGGGCGAACATAATTATAAACGGTTACTAGACAAGTGTGAACTGCACACACATTTTCGCATTACTATTATATTATAGACGTCTTTGTTCTTAGGTATTTTGGCCCTTATTCGTAATAATTCAAACTTAACTACACTTTAAATCACTAGCATAAAGTTCGAAATTCAATGCACTGTTCGTACATATGTGTATCTACGTATTTGTTGGTCTACGTATAAAAGAATAAACTGCCTTAAGTAATATACAGAGAGAGCTAAACTTCATTTGAAATCTTTTAAGTTTTGTTTTAAAGTGAAAATTAATACTAACGGGTAAAGAAAGGTGTCTTTTATTTTGAATTAAATAATTAATTTTATGTGTTTATCTCTTTTTAGTGTCGCTTTTTCATTTCATCGAGTGTCAAATCACAATGATTCTAAAGAAGTTTCACTTCAAAAACATACATCATATAGGTATTTTTTCTAGCCTTAATGTGCATGTTGACGGCGAAGAAAAACATCGCAAAGAGATCGTAGATCGAAAATTATTATTTGAAAACCGTTAATCCGCTTTGAACAAGCGTGGCGGGTATACCGACAGTTTTTCTAAAATGGTGACGCCTAAGCATAGAAGCGAAAAGTTGATGGAGTTATTACATACCTTTTATGTATAATTGTAGGCCACTTTTAAGTAAAAAGTATTGTTATTTAAAATTTTAATATGAAACTTATATTTGTTTTTTGTACCATAATTTTGTGCGAGTGCTCCATCTGAATGAGAACTGCAAATGAACGATAAAATTGAATGACAGTGTATGTAATTGTATTAATTTAAAACAAAGCTTTTGGAGGGTTAGAGTTTTACTGACCCAGTTTCACTCAGCTGCGTTGTATAGTGGTAGGATAGTAGATACGTTGGATGAAGGTGCTGTTCACTTCATTTGCATTTTAAACCTTTGTACATTAAGAGCATTTACTGGAAGTTGGCTTGCGTATTTCCGAAATTATAGCCCTCTATATAGTAACTATCACATGTGAAAAGTATGTTACTTTTGTTTTGATTATTGAGTTTCTTTTATTACAGGAGTTCTGCCGACAGGCAGACGGCCCACTTAATGGAAAGCGGTTACCATCGCCTATGGACATTCGCAACACCAAAGGTCCTACAAATGCGCTGCTGCTCTCTAAAGGGAGACTGGAACCTGGCCGCTAATGCCGGAACGCAACCCAAGGTTGTTATGGCGGCATACTCTAGACCAGGGGTGGTAGCCATCCAGACGGGCAAATACTCTACCACCTGGCTGTCGGTTGTTTTGTCGCCTCTTACGACAGGCCGCCCGGCCGCAGGAAATTGTTTTCTCCGTTCCTGCACGGATAAAAATAATTGGTTATTAATTTTATTCGTGCAGGAACGGATAAAATTAATTCTGATTAATAATGAACGAATTAAAATTGATACCACATTAATACCAAACTAGCTGTTACTCGCGACTTTGTCCACGTTTGTTTTTTTACACAGTACATAAGAAGTACACATGTATAACGGTTTTTAAAAACGGAATTAAAGAATTAAAAGTTAATGTTTTTTTACAAAAATTGAACATAATAAATAATTATATTCGTCGTTTTATATAATTTAGAAGATGCGTTATGTTTTTAAACAATCTTTGAAGTCCGTTAAGCCATTTCGGAATCTTTTCGAGGCAAACTTTCAAAGACACAGACAGTTAAAATTCTAAAATAGGAGATATGTGACTAGACATCGTAGAAAGAGTAATTTTCACTTAAATTTTGTCATTAATTTTTAAATCAACAACGCTTCAATTTCAGTTATAGATTAGATTGTATAAAGTGCCATATTAATAATAATAATAATAATCGGCAGACAAACACACTTATTGTATATCCCCAAATTAAGCAAGTTACGCTTGTGTTATGGGTAATATACAACGTACCACTTTGAGACCGATCCCAGACACCCAGACCATAGTAAATAACTGAGAAAATACGTTTCCGAAATTTACTACACCAGGAATCGAGCCCGGAGCCTCTGCGTTGCAGTGAGGTAGGCCGGCAACAGCTTAGCCCGCTCAACCACAGAGGCCGTCATAGTAATAATGGTATTCGATTTTCGTAGGAGTAACTACATTAACAAAGTCTACACTTCGATGTTTATAAACTAGTACCAGTGACCTATTCGCTCGATGAAGGCCTTTGCCCATAAATGTGTACGTAGGCGCATTGTATATCCGCTCATTCGTAAGGCATTGAAAGCGAAATTAATTAACTGGTCGTGTGGATGTCTTGGAAAAGTAAATCCAAAGTTACACGGGTTCACTTCTGCCTTTCAATTTTGATAGAAAGGGGGAAAAAAATCAAAACAGAATAAACGAACTTAATCGAACGTTTTTCATAAATGACGATTTACCTGCTTATTTAAGCAGTTAATAAATCCATTATTATGTTTATAAACAATTACGTATGAAAAGTGTGTATGGAGTCAATTTTTTTTTTAATTTAGATAGTTTTTGCTACATTTATATCCAAATTCAAAACCAGAAATGAACCGTGTAATTGTGGTTTCAACTAATAATTAATATTTTTTTATCTATATCTATACATAATATAATTGCTTGGCCTCACTGACTGACTGACTGATTAACTGATATATCAACGCACAACTCAAACTGAGGCTAGGACCATAACAATTTGCACGTGGATTACTTTTATACTGTAGTTATGCATTAAGAAAAGATTTTTCAAAATTTAACCGCATTAGGGGTTGCCCTAATGGGGTTAAAAAGGGCCATGAAAATTTGTATGAAAATCTGTGATTTTTAAAGTAAGAAGCACAAAATTTGATATGTTTCTAGTTAAAAATAAAGGTAAACGTGTATCGGTATTTTTGGACAATCAACCCCTAAGGGGGTTAAAAAGGGGATGAAAGATAGTATGGTAAAACCATCATTTTTAAAGAAAAAGACACAAAAATGTTATATACCTGTCACTGATTAGGAATAAATGTACACATGTATCGGTGTTTTCGAAAATTTAACCCTAAAGAGGATGAAATAGCTTCAACCTTTTTTGATTACTCAAACTATGACTATTTGTAATTTACGCAAGCGAAGCTGCTGACAATAGCTAATTACTTTATAGTTATACTAGCTAATGACCGCGACTTCGTCCGCGTGGTGCGGTTTTTTAACTATCCCACGGGAAATCTTTAATTTTTTGGGATTAAAAGTATCCTATATGTTGACCAGGGATATAAGCTACCACCATACAAAATTTCATTTAAATCAGTCTAGTCGTTTCGGAGATTAGCCGGTACAAACATATCTGTCTGTATGTTTGTTGACAAACAGACAAACAGAGAAACATAAAATTAAAAAGAAATCTAAATTAGTTCTATTTCACTTCTTACATCCCCCTGACTCAGTTTTTAGATTTTTTTTTCATTGTACAGAAATTCGACCTCCACAGTTTTATTATATGTATACATTTAAACCTCAAACAATATTATATGAAGTCAGCCTCAACACCAGTTAATAAAAATTAAGATTTTATTAGAAATTCTTTTGCTCTTTAAGTTAATTCCTTATTAAGGTCTCTGAGTATGAACTCTAGACACAAAATATTTTAAACAACTACTACTCGTCATAAAATTCAGCTACTAGCCTTGAGTTAGTCCTCTCATATTTCATGTATTCAATTACACAATCACAATATTAAACCTTATACGTATGAAGTTAAAGCTTAATTTAGTTTTGTGTACTTTAGAGGTCGTACTACTTTACTTCATTGGATAATAACAAAGTGGGCGCTAGACCATTACATTGCATAGCCGAGTGAGTCAGTAGTTCAGTGGCAAACGTGGAAAAAAATGTTCTTTATTTATTTAAAATTGACCTCTACTCTTACTTTAAATATGTATATAATGCAATATTCGGCAGACAAACACACATATTGTATATCCCCAAATGAAACAAGCTACGTTTGGGTAATATACAACGGGATACTTTGGGCCGATCCCAGACACCCAGATCGTAGGAACGGAGAAAAATTGTTTCCGAAATTTACCATGCCAGGATTGGAACCGGAATCTCTGCGTTGCAGTGAGGTAGGCCAGCAGAGGCTTAACCCGCTTAATCACAGAGATCGTCTTATTTTAAATAAATCCCTAACTAAAGGTCGAAAGTCAAAAAGAGTGTGTGGTTCTTTCTTCCTGTTTTACGGCCATAGAAATGATATTTTACTAAAGGCCGATTTTTCAAACACCAGATAAGAGTTATTCATAGAATACAAGTATAATATAGAAGAATTAAAAGTCACTTGCATGAATAAAACAGTTGGGTAGTTACACTTTGGAATTCACTCAGGTTATAATTTATTCGACTGATAGCTTTTATCAGATGATTGAAAAATCGGCCCCAAGTTACAGTTATACACTACGTGAATCGATCATGAAAATTAAATCTAAAAGCACTTATATACCACTCTGTAGAGGAAAGTACGAGGCGTGTGTGTTGGTTTGAGAAGTGTAATAAAGGAATGAATGCTTTTATCTTCTACGAGTAAATGTGAAAGTGTCTCCATGGGTAAACAAAGAGACGTTTAAGAATTTTAGTTATGTACTGTAAATATGTAATAAATACTTCATGAGATTAGGGATATTATTTTTTATTACGAAAAATTAATACATTCCACTGTTAGTTTTTATTGGAGGGTGTAAATTAGATATTATGCAATTTTATTTTAAAAATAATTATAGGATTGGTTAAAACTTAAACAATAGTTGAGGGATATTAATTTTTTGTTATGAAAAAAATTGTTTGTGTCGCAAATCTCAACACTTTGGACACAGTTAAAGACCTGCAATTTGGCTAAGGGTTGAAGTTAATATGACACTTAAATATTGATGGCACTGTCTATACTATACCATACTTTTTTACCAAATACATCTTTTAATAAAATTTTACTTAAATCGTGTGTTTAGATGATTAATTTAAATTATCTTTTACTTTAATATCAATTTTAAATATTCTGCGAGCTTACTAAGACATTTAAACATCATTTAATAGTATATAATTAAATGCAAAAACCGTATATATGTTGTACCAAAATGATCTACGAAACATAAGGATATATATATATCTCCCTCTCTTTTCTTTCACCATATCCCAATTATTTGGGGTCTCGGCACAATATGTCTTTTCCTTCCACACTCCTCTACTCTGACATACATCTTCTGTCACACCACTTATCACCATATCATCCTTCACACAATCCATCCATCTTTTTTTTGGTCTACCTTTACATTTGTACCTATCTATCTTGAAGTTTAACATTCTTTTTGTCACGTGACTTTCATCCCTCCTCATTATATGCCCCTACCAACTTAATCTTCTTCCTCTCAATTTTTCATTCACGGGTGCAACTTTTAAAGATCCCCTTATGTACTCATTTCTCATCTTATCTATTCTTGTGACACCACACATATTTATATATACAGACAGACAGACGGCCTTCTTGATGGAAAGCGGTTACCATCGCCTATGGACATTTGCAATACCAAAGGTGCTACAAATGCGCTGCTGCTCTCTCAAGGGAGACTGGAACCTGGTCACTAATGCCGGAACACAACTGGAGGTTGTTATGGCGACATACTTTAGATCAGGGGTGGTAGCCATCCAGTCGGGAAAATGCCCTACCACCTGACTGTGGGTTGTTTTGTCGCCTCTTACGAGAGGCCGCCCGGCCGCAGGAAATTGTATTATTTCTCCGTTCCTGCACAGATAAAACATCATCTCACTCGAACACTTAAAAAATTTAAAACATAAGGAGCAAACATATTGAAATTTGTTGATTAATATATAGTATATATATATCCTGGGATACATAATATTGCAGCATTTAAAAAAGAATGTAAGTTGCCGTTTTAGAGAAAACTGAGTCAGAATAAGCTGACTTTTATTTACTTGAACAACTTCAAACTGCTCCCGGGAAAATTCCCGCGAGGTTCCCGGGATAAAAAATATCTCACATTTTATGACATAAAATTTCCTATCGGTCAGTAAAAAAATCGTATTGAAGCTCGTTTTTTTTTAATATGGCCATTTTAAATCATTCCCTAAAAAAAATCCGGCGGGATTTTCGAGATAAAAGTGGCGCAGATTTTAAATTTAAGAATTAGCTATAGGTCAGCAAAAACCCGAACAAACAGACAAGTAACCTAAAAAAAAATTGCATCGTGTTTTCCGTCGTTTACTTTTTAAATAGCTTCAATGTACAGATACGGTTTGTTTAGAATTTTATAATATTATATATTTACTGGAAAGGGAACGTGAGGCGCACGCTGAAGTTCAAGTGAAGGTCGTGAAGCACCTCGGCGCTCAGTATAGTTAAGAGGGCCCTGTACAGAATATATAGGTATCTCTCGGCACCTACAGGATTTTCAGTTACACCGATTTCCTTAAGCTCCCACGCTCAACTACGCGACAATTCTCTAGAAAGTTTGTTCTGCGTACGTCAATGATTAGGAGGGAACTTCCCTCTGAGGTTTTCACTCTGCACTACTACATGGGGTGTTTAAGAAGGGCGTTCATTGGCGACGGTCCCCACCTTCTATCAAGCGGGTCGTCAGTCTGTTTGCCTACTTCAGGCAATTAAAAAAAAATAGATATAGAAAAAGAAGATTTCCATTGAAAACAGAACCGAAATGAACGGGCGCCAATCCGCCTGGAATGTTCTAATCATTGGTACATTTCAACCTTTAAACCGTGACACCAGATACCATCTCACAAAAGCCCTTCACTAATGAATTTGTATCTGAAATCCGTTCGCATTAGGGTGGCGGATTCGAGGCCGGCTAGTGCATAGTTAACGCTGGCATTACATCGGGGTCCTATTAGCTCATGATTAATTCAGAAGCAATTTGTCAACACATCTGGGCTTAGGTTCATATGCTTTTGAAGGAATATGGGGTGTTACATCTTTAAATATATACTAATGATATTATACAGATATTTCATGATACATATTATAAATTATAAATGTGATAAAGCCATGCTGGAATCATTACCTTGATTATAGTTCGCTGGACTGGCTTGATCGGTGTGTTACTACGCTCTCATAGAATTTATGCGGTAAACAGTTAGCCTAGAAAGTCAGTTAGAAAGAATACAATTCCCTGCGGCCGCACGGCCTGACGTAAGAAGCGACAAAACAACCCACAGCCAGGTGGTCCCTGGCCGTCTGGAAGGGTACCACCCCTGGCCTAGAATATGCCGTCATAACAGGCTTGAGTTGTGTTCCGGCATTAGTGGCCAGGTTCCAGTCACCCTTTAGAGAGCGGCAGCGCGTTGGTAGCACCTTTGGTGTTACAAATGTCCACAGGCGATGGTAACCGCTATCCATCAGGTGGGCCGTCTGCTTGCCTACTGAGCTTATGCAATAAAAAAAGGCTTGTGCTAATAGTATTTTGTACGATGAGTGAGTGTTTTTTTTCGTAGAACCCTAAAAAAAGTAGCTTAAGTTACTCCTTATAACATGAGCTATCTGCCAGTGAAAGTCCCGTCAAAATCGATCCAGCTGTTTCAGAGATTAGCTGGAACAAATGGTTTTTTTCCTGGAACCCTAAAAAAGTTATGTTACTCCTTTTAATATCAGCTATCTGCCAGTGAAAGTCCCGTTAAAATTGGTCCAGCCGTTTCAGTGATTAGCCAGACAGACAGACAAATAAATTCTAAAAATTGCATTTTCGGTTTCTCCTGGTCCGAATTATCCCCCCTGATTTTTATTTTGACATTACAAATAGACACTTCAGTTTTATTTATCTGTACTTTTATATGTATAGATAACCTAGAGTTTATTACATTAAAAAAATATTTATAAACTTTGCTAGGATGAACGATGGTCTAGAGTTTTAAAAGAATCCCTGCCATGTCTTTTCGCTATGATAGACCGTGTTATAATATATATACCGAATTATGATTCCAAAGTTATGATAAATTTTCATGACTGAAATTTAACATCTCGCCACAAATTAACTTAAATTAAAAATTCATTGAACATATCGCCTTATTTTTTGAAAATTTGACTATTAATATCCCACATGACTATAAATATTTTTCTTAATCGACAGACAAACACGTCGTATATTCCGAAGCTAAGCAAGTTAAACTTCTGTTGTAAGTAATATACAACTCTGGGACTGATCAGACACCAAGACTATAAATAAGGGAAAATTGATTAAAAAAATATATAGGATAGGAAAGTGTAACCTATATGATCCTGAAAAACTAAAAATTAGGTGTGGCCATCACATATGTAACTGAAGGTTATAAAAAATTTGACGGCCTCGGAAACGCAGAGGTATGTATATTTTTTTAATCAATTTTCCGTTATTTATAGTCTTGGTGACTGATCAGTAGCCTCTGAAAAAAATAACTGACGTACAAAGATAGACCTAAAGATTAAGGAACGGATAAAGGTAAGGGTCTCGTTTTTGTCGAAATAGGAACCAAACCCTCAAAATTACAATTCTTTACAATTTCACTAAATTTTGTATTTTCCTTTATTTTTTCAGGTAACAGTCATAAATATTCTGAAATCAATTGGAAAACCAAAATCTCTAAATGTAAGTACCGACCTATAATTTTAAAATTGACACAAAATTAAAGACTTCTTTACAAAACTATTAAAAATTGAAATTTGCAATTTCATTATGTTCTTATTATAATATACATATACTATATTTCTTTTGTCATATATTCTGTAAATTATCACTTTACACGAACAATGAAAGATCCCTAGAAGTGACTAGCGTTTACTTTTTTGGCATTTACGTACAGTACCTAAAATTTTTTTAATAGTACTTCATATCTCAAAAATTATCATGGATCTTATTCAAAATTAAGTTGAGTTGAAAATGTAAGCTTTACTATGATTTTCTCCTTCCCACACATCAAAAGTTATATGGGTTGGGAAAGGACTCTGTTTACAACTTTCAAAGCGAATAACTATTACTTTAATGTTTTTTTATTAGATATTGTTATTATTTTTAAAAACCTCTCTAACGATTCCCTACACACCTTTTTAATCCTATACGTCTAGACAATGACTAATATAGACAGATAAATTTGATTATTATTTAAAAGGGTTTTGTTTCTGCAACAATGGCTGTGGCACCTAAAACGAAGTTTTTGTTCGTAATCTTCATTGTTATAAATTAAGAAAATCAGTATACTATTCATATTTAGTTTAATTTTAATAAAATGCTAGTTCAAATATATACAATGTTATTATTATCCTAAAGAACTAACGTTTTAATTTAAATTTCAAGAGAAAATGAAAGAAAACCCCGACTCTACAAAGCGATTCGAACAAAACGTTGAAGAGCCCAAGGCATGTAGCTACGTAGCCAGGCTACGCCGTAGCCGGCGGCTGCTATAGAAACGGATCAGTTTCCGCCGTGGCCGCTAGTCGCGTAGACGCGCGTACAGCGCTACGAATCCTAAGCCGCGATTACGAGTACCCCGCATACTTATTATAAGTAGAAATAAATTTAAATGTATAAGATAGTGTATAATTTTATTTTAATGAACGCAGCCTTTCTGTGTGTTTAGTGTTATTTAATGCGTGTAATTATATTATGAAAATTTTGATGGTGTTATTACTTAGTGTTGTGTAGTGAGGCAGACGTGTTGGGTTGCTTTTCTTCCTTGGAACAAACGTATGTTCTGTTACAGAAAATTTTAATTAATTGTCCAAAAGATACTTCTTATTGCTTTGAAATATCAATGAGTTAGAAAGGAATATTGCACAATTAATCGGACATATTCATATTTAAGTATTAATTTAACGCATAAAAAATAATATATTTACAAAATTTCCGTTATTTACCATGGTCTCGGTGTCCGGGATCGGCCGGCCCCAGAATGGTTCGTTGTATATTACCCGTAACACAAGCGTAATATGTTTAACTCCGGGATGTACAATATGTGTGTCTGTCTGCCAATTTATTTATTTATTTAATGCTTATTTTAAAAATCATGATTTATTTAATTGTGATAATTAGCCAATTATATTGATAATAAAATGATTTGCTATGTAGTATTTATATACGATATTCTTTATTTGTTACTATTGTATGTAACTATTTTAAATGTGTTTTAATATTAACCACAAAGCCAAATTTGGTCTATAATATAAAACTGAATGAAGTTCAGTGGTAGACATGTTTTTACAACAGCGATATGTTAATAAAAAAATTTCCTGAAAAGTATTATATTTGATTGTAATAGTAACAGAATTATAAAAGTTAGTTGGTATACTTTCTTTGTCTTATGTCAATTTGAGTAAAGATTTTTGCAAGATTTTTATTTATTGAAAGTAAAAATAATTCAAAAATGTTTGTAAAGGAGATATATTGCTTTGATATTAAAGTAATGTTACAATTTTAAATCAATCAATACTTATACTTACAATAATAATTATAAATAAAAATTAAATATTATGCAATAACATATTAACTGACTCGCCATTTCACATTTTTATGTTTGAAATCTACGATTGAATTTGTGCCTTTGTACTGAAGTTTCATGAACAACTGCTAAGTGGGGTTTAATTCTGGGTAGAATTTTCATAACGAATATTAAAATAAATATGTATTAAAAATCGATCAATCCCTGACAAAGCTACCTGGAAGAGGTGGCTTTTTAGCGTTAAGACAGCCGTTGTGCCATCTTTTGTATTTTTCTACTTTTGTTTGTCTGTGTTTTTGGTGTACAATAAAGAGTTATATGTTTATGTAATTTATTTAACTTGGGTACATATTATTATTTTAATGTTTGACGTTGAATCATAATATTCCTTTTGTATTAAATGTAGGTAAAAGTAAGTATAAGTTATAGTAACGATTATGTAATGTTTTAGTAGTAGTATCTTATCATGACAAGCTAAGTCAAAACCTAATAGTCAGGATTAGGTTTAACACTCGCAAATTGACATTAATTAATACAAATCACATATCAGTTTGATTAGCATTAGGTACTGCGAGTATGATTAACGAGATTCTATTGTTTATTTAGGTAACTACGTTTTTAAGGTTCCATAGTCATTTTGGTAAAAAACAACCCTTGTTTTCGTCATCCGTTTGTCCATTTGTATGTCTGTACGTCTGTCTTGTATGTTAGAGTAATTTTTCTCCGAGACCATTAGTTCGGAATATTCATGACGTTAAAAATTAATATCCTATTGACTTAAAAAGATATTAAGGAGCATCGTTATGTATACAAACCGTGCAGGAACGGAGAAAGAATACAATTTCCTGCGGCCGGGCAGTCTGTCGTAAAAAGCGACAAAACAACCCACAGCCAGGTGGTAGTGTATTTGCCCGCCTGGATGGCTGAGACCCCTGATCGAGAGTATGCCACCACAACAACCTAGACTTGTGTTCCAGATTAGTGGGTAGCTTCCAGTCTCCGTTTAAAGAGCGGTAACATATTGGTAGCACCTTTGGTGTTACAAATGTCCATAGGCGATGGTAACCGCTTCCCATCAGGTGGGCCGTTTGTTTGTCTGCTGATTGATGCAATTAAAAAATTTAAAAATGCTTTTTCCCAATTTGACTAACGATATCCCCTATACACACAGTAAAAACAAAAATTGACCCATTGTTTCATGTCATTACCATAATCCTAGCGTTTAATCCCGGTTACGTTCGGAGCGTCTGCGTCGAAGCCCAAATTCCACTTTCCTATTTTTCTTTTCCACTTTGCGCGGTCTTCGTTCGGTACCCCTAATTGAGACCATTGGTACGCATGTCATCCTTTACGATATCAAGCCAGCATTTCTTGGGCCTACCCCTTCGACCGGGATCTAGCGGAGGCGGCATGGCTAGACATTTGCTCCCCACGTAATTAGCCGGTTTCCGTAAAGCACGGCCATACCACCGTAGGTGACATTGACTCACTGTTACATGTATCGCGGTTATTTCTGATTTTTAGTTGCTCTGTCGTGATACAGACTATACCTTCCTGTCAAATGTCATTCATCTAGGCCATTCTAAATCAAATTACTGTGACATATAGAGACAGATGGACATACTAGATCGACGAACATGGAATCATAAAGATTATATTTTCCTTCATCCTAAAATTTTGATTGTCACGGAAATGACTAAAAAATCACTTTTGTATTTTATACAAAGGGTTACAATGACTCTTTACACGCATATTATATTGAGCAATTTAGTGTTAGGTAATAAGGTTAATAAATAGTTTATTAAAAAATCCAAGTAATTTGTTTTGTTCAGACTAAATCATATACCATGAAGGTCGGCGGGTCCAGACGCGTGGGCGCCGGGCCATTCGCCTCCAAACTAATTCATCACAAAGCGTTCACTTGCCCGTTAATTGCTATGTTCATGTTTTGATCGAGTGAATTCTTATTAGTTAAACCGATATTAAATGGTGCCATTCTGTCTTTCGATTTGGTTGAATCAATCAAAGTGACCCGTGTAAACATGAGCTTGAATTATTCAATGCCATATTCTACTCTCATTTCTGTGCTTTTTAACCCAATGGATTCAATTTGGTTGATCTGTATAATATATTAGATATCAAACCTTTTACCTGTAAAGTCTTGCTACACCTGCGATAATGTTAGCGTTAGTGACTATGTCACGCAGATGTAGCAAAGGGTTTAATATAATATATTATATATATATATATATATATATATATATATATATATACATACATTAAATATATTAAATAGATATACACTTAATGCATTTAATAATATTTACTAACGCAGATGGAGCAGGAGCATTACAGTGGGTAGAAATTATTGATACTTCTTTTAGTACCTCTGAATAAATGCAGATAAGATTTGTAAAAGCCGTAGTGGCTTAGTTATTAAGGCACTTGCGTCTCAAATTCTCGATTCATTATACAGTTTAAATCCTGGCCAGGATGCATACACCGCTCAAGCAGGCGTCTGCCAGTTGTTGCAATTACCACCTACTGACGATGAATAAAGACATCGCATTGAAACCAGCTCACCTAGTGCCAGTTTTTTTTACTATTCGATCACGATAAAGTTAACCCAATTTTGTATGGGAATGATTTAGCGTCATCTCGTGAGCGTGAAAGGAAACATAAATCGCGCCATACAAAATTGCGTTAACTTGAACGTGGTCGTGTAGTAAAAAACTCATAGTAAGCACTTTTACTTAGAGAATCAAATCCACCAAGTCGTCTTGAACAAGCTTTGCGGGTATACTGTCTTTTAAAAATGAGTAAGTGCCTATTTTGAATATTCATTTTGATACAGTAGCACGTTTATGAGCTAACATTATATATGTATGTCCTTAAAGACCACGGGCCATAAAAATGGCCCGGACTTTTGGAGGGCTTGTGTGGGGCCATAGGAAGGCCAACACGTAGAGGCCCCTTGACAAATTTGATGTAAATGTGGCGTGACACTTATCAGAGATTATCCCTGTAACACCATATAGTAATGCACCCATAATATATGTATTTTTATATATAGGTAAAGAGGTAAAGATGAGATATAAAAAAACCGGTCGTTGTGTTTTTACTATTAATTTTTTATCAACGAATAAAATATTTTTATTACAAAAAACAAGGAAAGTGCTTGGCGGACCACAAAGTAACTACCACGACTATCAACAAAATAATATAAAACTTACTTTGCTTGACTAACCACATTTAAGACAGGTTGTGTATAACATGTAACGGAGAAGGCTGCATGTGATTCCAGCAAAGCTTTGACTAAATATATTTTATTAATAATAACATAGAAGAAGAATAGTATTTTTTTCCATGATAATAATAAATAAATAAAATAATATTGACACCAAAAGTTTGCATACATTCGCCTCAAAATTAAGACTGTGTAGCACCTAAACTAGGCCAAACTCGTCTATTAGGTGTTAATTCTTCCAATGACTAAAAATTGTATCTTTCAATCTATTACATATAACAAAACTGTAGAGGTCGAATTTCTGTACAATGAATAAAATTGCTAAAAACCGAGTCAGGGGGACGTAAGAAGTGAAATAGAACTATTTTAGATTTTTAATTTTTTTTTGTTTCTCTGTTGGTACCGGCTAATCTTAGAAACGACTAGACCGATTTAAATGAAATTTTGTATGGTGGACGCTTATATCCCTGGTTAACATATAGGATACCGTTGATCCCGAAAAATTAAAGAGTTCCCGTAAGATAGTTAAAAAACTTTCCACGCGGACTGAAGTCGCGGGCAGAAGCTAGTTTTAATAATAAAACAGAAAAAAGAGTATAAAAGTTACAATATAAATAGTTATTTATAACATTTATAGCATTATTTTTACTGACACTAAACTGTACACATATTGTCCAAACCTCATTGGACATATTCTTTTTAGAGTGATTCTTTAATTTACATTCTTTTTCTTTAGTTCTTACTTTCATTCAATATGGAGTCTTAATAATAACACGTATCACACGAAACATTTCCTTTTACTTTAATTCATTTATATTGTTACGACCTAGAGCTGACAAAGACAAATTCACACCTGTAGAAACACATTTTATTACCTTTTCGGCATTTGGACTTCTTTTGTTTACTTTGTGTTTAAAATTGGTGATTAGAAAACAGCCCATTGTGTATTGTAATCTTTTATGGCAGTCTTTAGCCAGGTGTGCGGGTTACGATTTCTAAGAAATTGCGTCGCCGCTTGCCGGGTAGACATATTTGCATTTGTGAAATATAACGGATTGGCCCGATTGAGGAAGGGGCAGTCGAGCGATAACCACAAGCGAAGCAAGACTTGTGTACATTCGATAATCTATTTAGAGACGGACTTTGCGCGTGTATTTGAAGTACGATCTCCTGAATTACGTTTAGACTTATTGCGTTCGGTTATATTGGTACCTGTGCTATACGTGTTTGTATGATTCTAATAAACTCTATAATAATTCCAACGGCATTTTAATTCGAGTCCTGCAACTCGTAACAATATAATTTAAAACATCATGTATACATCATACACACATAGTACTTAAAGAATTAAGAACACACGAGAACATTTTTCATCTTAAAGACAGAATTGTTTTCCTTCTTGTGAAATATTGGTCCAAAACAATACAACGCGTCCTTTAAATGGCATCTTTTTTAGTCCCAACTTATCCACGTTTAACAAACAAAGGGACCAGTAGAAAAAATTAAAAAAGTGTTTTCCTTTTGTATTACGTAAAAAAAGAAAATGCCCCTTTTCATTGAAGCGATAACAACCCTTTTTTACGCCGTCTGCCCTTTTTATGCCCCAATTTTAATTAAACCATACTTTGTTTGACTTCGAGGTGAATACTTTCTCTTTTTTTTTTTGGTAACCAAAATGTCGATAACGATGGTTATGTTTCAATTTAATTTATTCGACAGACCTTCCTCAAGGGTTATCATTGACCCTTTCGAGTACTCATTGTTTTGTTAAACTTCCAGTAACCATAGAATTTTTTCAAGAATTTCCTTTTATTTAAGTTTCGTAGAATTTACTAAAGGTTTTGACAAGGAATCGCTAGCTCTATTTTCGATATTGTCTCCCAGAGTTGTGTATAATATTTTTAATATCGAAACTTCGAGTACACTTTATAACCTCCTTTTTCTTACAGTTCAATTTACATACATATTGTCACGCCTGTTTCCCACTGGGGTAGGCAGATATGATGGATTTCCATCTACTACAATCCTGACAAACACTTTTCGCTTCATCAACTTTCATTAATCTCTTCATACATACACGCTTATTTAAAGTGTTTTTCACATGACCTTTCTTCTAAATAACTTCAATTTGAACATGGTGAGTACGTCTCGGTCTACCGGCACCGACTCTACCAGTCACATTGCTGTCATATACTTGTTTTGTGATTCTGCTTTCATTCTTTCTTTCTACATGCCCAAATCACCTTAACATTCTCTTTTCAACTCTTGTCACTACATCCTCATTCAATCCACAATGTTCCCGTATCACACTCTTATCTTATCATATCACTTACATTAACATAATATATACTTCTCAAAGCTCTCATTTCAACTGCATTTATCCTACTTTTATGCTTCTTTTGCCATACCCAACTTTCACTGCCATACATTAGCGTTGGTACTAATACTACTTGATGGACAGCCAGACGTGCCTTTACAGACACTGTTCATAAAAGAGTACAGCGCTCCATTCAGCTTATTACCTGACATTACTCTCCTTTCAATATCACTTTCATGCTTTTCGTGTCTGGTAAATATGCAACCTAGGTAAATAAACTCTTTAACTTGCTCTAGTCTTTCATTTACTATCTGTACGTTACACCTTGTCATCCTTTCATCTCTTTCAAACACCATAAGTTTCGTCTTATCCACATTAATACGGTTAAATATGACCCGCATGATTTGTGTATCTAGAGTAAACTAGACAGTACCATGCATCTGTGAATATTGAAGTTTTAACATAAACTGACTGTGTAAAAGTTGCCTGACGCCAAAAGAAATAGTTCAGTCAGCTCCAAAATAAATACACACACATTACACTAAACAGTTGAGATTTTCAAATAAAGTTCATTATTAACCAATATTGACAATACTAATACATACTGCACAGCAAAACAAAAACTCAACGTTGCAAGCTATTACTTAAAAGTGTACTATTTGTTTTAGGCCTGAATTCGGAACAATAACACATATGAAAATTAATATTTTTTCTTGAGCTGTGATTTAGGCTGAATAAACATTCATCAATTTCATTTTTAATCGATTAAAAATGAAATTGATGAATTTCGATGAACAGATTGAATTTCGACATGATGCAAAATGAAATACGAATAAGAACTAGTAGCGTAAAAATCAGTGAAACATTTAAAAGTACCAGAAAACCGCCTATTTTCTTAAATGTGATTGAGTTAAATAAATACTCACCATTAAATTAAGGATATAAATGGCACAGTACTGAAGTATACTTACTAGTCGTCTCCTAATATAATACTTTGTAGCACAAAGTATATTATATTAGATTTGTATGTCCACGTTATTATTTTATTTTCCTTAGAGGTCAAGACCTCATTTCAATAATAGTTATAGCACCAGTATGTAATTCGAAGAAATTCTTATAAATTTAAACTAAACAAACCGCATGCGCTTAATTAGGCAGCGAATAACAGTCCTCGAAGTCGTCTTTAATATAGCACTTATTTCTGCTCCATAACCCCACAGTTTGTTGAAATTAACGACAAACGGTTTTCTTGAAAATTCTCAAAGTACTATTGGGTCCTTTAATAAGTCCTTATAGCTAGCTACACTTGTTCCGTTCTCATATTTGTTTACGAAAAGGAATTTAATACAATCGACCTCGTCGACACGACCTAGTTTAAAAATTAAATAATTTACTTATTTAACTAATTGAATTTTACATTAAAATATGTGCTACTTGTTTCAATTTTATTATTAAATAAAATCTGTCTATTTATCTATATAAATAAAATGAATCATAGAAATGTATGTACGCGCATAACGTGAGAACGATTTTGATGACATTTTTTGTGTGTGTTTGCGCGGGTCCCTGGATTAGTTAGATTCACAATTTCAACCGGTAGGTGGCGCTGGGATCGGGTTCTAAGATCCTGCTAATCTCCTGGACTGATTTTGATTTTTTTTTTGTGGGTTTGAGTGGGTCACCGTATGTATGGTTTAGATTTACCATTGGAACCGGTGGGTGGCGCTGGGATCGGGCCGTAGATTTTTATTTTTTCAGGGTAAGGCAATGTCTGCCGAGTCCTCTAGTTAAATATAAACCTATAATCTGTATTATACCTGGGTATTCTACCTATAATCCCTAAGTAGAATACTGATCCTGGGTTATCGAAGTCAGTCAATAAGTTTCCTCGCTGATTCGCCATTCTGATCTGTTATCCGAGGTAGGACCCATTCCTCTGATTACTTGACTAATTGATTTTTTGTAAATAACGATTTCGTTTAACGTTATCTATCTTTAATATAATAAATCTGTACAGGGTTCGTGTTTGTATAATGATTTTAAAAATAGACAAAAATCAGGGACGCTTATTTAGACCAGCAGATCTCGGAAATGCAACATAAGAGCATCACATGAAAACTACTGAACGGGTTTAAATGAAACTCGACACAAAGCTTATATCCTTGTAAAAACTTAGATGCTTTTGATCTCGTCGAGGTCTTCCCTCTACGTTATAAAAGAAATAGACCGGCAATGCCCCTAATGTTTCAAACATCCATAGGCGACGGTAACCACCTTCTATCAAGTGGGCCATATGTCTGTTTATCTGTCACAGGCAGTAAAAAACGTGTTGTGCGTAGGGTAAACGAATATAATATAGCTAAAAAGATCGGTTGAGTTTTTTTTAGTGTCGCCGTTGCAATTTATCAAATAATACGTCATGATTTTTTATGAATATATAGGTTCGCGTTTGACCACTGTCTCACCTGACGTAGTGATGATGCGGTCTAGGATGGAGTACGCATACCTAGAAGATACCTATTCAGATTGTACTCGGCAGGAAAAACAGACACCGTCCAATTATCCAGCACTTGTCGATAGTGCGCACCAGAAAAGATGAAGCAAAGCGCTTGGTTCTGACTGGTGGTGTTTCCATCATGTAGCGGTGGCGCAAACCGGTACGTCTGGTTGACCAATGATAAAATGGGAAATGAAGGATTATATGGCAACGTGAAGGAAATTTTGCGGGCACACGTTGGTGTTATCTAAAATAGAAATTTAACCACCTCAACGCATTTCAACATACGATTACGAGAAATAAAGGTGAACGCGAACATGCATTATGGTCAAGTGCGTCCGTTGAATAATGCAGGCGATTCGTACGGCGGATGTGCCGATACATAATATCCTGTCGGCATGTTGACTACTAAACAGTTGTAATTTGTAATTGACTGGCTTTTAACTGACACGCGTATGTTTGTACGGTTGGTTGATGATAAGTTTAGTACGATGTAGATCCTATTTTTCATTCATCAAATAAGAGTTATCAATCAACTAATGTTTAATTGTTAGATAACTTTTACAAATAAATTATAACCAAAATAATAATGGAATACCACATAAATATATCAAGTAATATAGTTTTACTGCATGAGTACAGACAGGTAGACGGCCCAAAAAGCGGTCACCATCGCCTATGAACCATTTAGCCATTTAGACGGCCAAAGGTACTATCAAGTGCTCCAGCTCTCTAAAGGGAGACTGGAACCTGGCCACCAATACCGGAACACAACTCATGTTGTTATAGCGGCATACTCTAAACCAAGGGTGGTAGCCATCCAAATGGACAAATACCCTATCACCTGGCTGTGGGTTGTTTTGTCGCCTCTTACGAAAGGCCGGCCGGCCGCATGAAATTGTATTATTACTCCGTTCCTGCACGGATTAAATTTAGTTGATAGATAATTTTTACCAATAAATTTAACCGACTGAATGGAATACCTTATAAAAATATATACGTATTTTATTATGTAAATAGGTTTCTTTAATACGTATGATATAAAACTTAAACGGGCAGAAAGTGTAAAGGCACATTTGGCTGTCAATCAAGGGGTGTTGGTGCTAACACTAATGTATGTGAGTGAAAGTTGAATATGGTGCAAGAAACATCAAAGTAGGATAAACGCAGTTGAAATGAGAGCTTTGAGAAATATGTTCCAGCTTAGGTTAATTGATATGATAAGTAACAGTGTGATAGGGGAACGTTGTGGATTGAAAGAAGATATAATAACAAGAGTAGAAAAAGGAATGTTAGAGTGGTTTGGGCATGTAGAGAGTATGTATAAAAATAGAATCACAATACAGGTGTATGATTATAATAGTAACGTTGGCACCGACAGACCGCAACTTATACACCATGATCAAATAGCAGAAATGTTAAAGAAAGGTCACATAAAACGTAAGACAAAGAAACGTGCATGTAGGAAGAGATTAATGAAAGTAGATGAAGCGAAAGTATTAATTGTCAAGATCGTCACAAATGGAGATTCGTCGTCTTCCTATCACCATTGGAAACAAGTGTGATAACTACTTTTGTGTTCAGGACTCTACATCTTGTTTTTCCTTTCTCGCTAGATCGATAATATGTCAAACTATTTTGTGTATAGTTCCAATAAAGACTAAAATAGAATATATGCAAAATGAATCTACTATGTTATATAGAAACTCTAAGTCTTGTGTTCTTTTTAGACTTAACACAGTCTAAGAAAAAAGTAAGGCTAAATGTTTATCTATGATTAACAATTAATTGTATGCACTATACACCTTCAATTCAATAAATAACCTAACTCACAAGCTGCAGTCACGGCATATACGGCGTTAGAATAACAATGAGAGAGTTCAACGCCCTTTTAGTGCTTTTTAGCCCATCGAATAAAATACAGGTCTTAATTAAACTTTTTTATATACGTAAAGAAATCTCTGACATCTATGTGACCTAGTTGCTTTAATTAGCGTTTGCAATTTAATGTAGATAGATAGATACCACTTCATTGTACACAATTACAGAAAACTTACGAACTAGTATTATTCTAATTGTGTACTAAGTAAGGGTGGTTTTAACGCTAAAAAGCTATCTCTCCCAGAGAACTCGTGGCAAGAATATTATTGATTAGAAGTGGCGATAGTGGTATACATAATTATTGTACGATTACTTAAATTTTAATAATAAATATATAACTATACTATATGTACAAATATACTCATAAATTATATATATACAAGATATAGTAATAAACTGCATATAGTAATGTATATAACAATCAAACAACAATAGTCTATGAAGATGTACAATAGGAATGACGACGTCTATAAAGCGATTGAATGGTGTACTCGTTACTTTTTTTTATGGTGATTAGCGGGTTTCACACATCAGTAACATCGATGTTCAAGTTTTCTCGCTACGTGCACGTGCAGCGCCCTAGCAGGTGGTAATTGCAACAGCAGGCCTATTAGTCTTGAATTTTGACATTTGAAATTCTGATTAAGAGCATTTTTTGATATAAAGTACTTTGAAATAAATTATTGTATTATATAATCTTATATTTTGATATACACTTGTTAGAGTTATGCTGAAATTATTATCTTGGCTCAATCGGTGTAATACCACTCTTTCACAGAATGTCGGCGCATAATGGTTTGACTTGAGCCTATCATCTTTAATACGATGAGTGAGAGTTCAGGTCGCCCACTTTCCTCTCTATCCTATTTCATCCCTTTGTCCCATTCCCATAATATAATAATAGCCCATAACCGTCCCACTGCTGGACTTGGGCCTCCCACTATACAGGAACGGACAGTATACCCGCCATGCTTGCCCTTAGCGGCTTGGCAGCTTTGACACATCGGTTATCTTGATGTCCAGGTTTCATCACGATATTTTCCTTTTCCGTTGTTAGCACGTGGTAATTGTAACAATATGCACATTAGGTCAGAAAACAGCCTAAGTGGTGCATACGTTCCGGTCAGAATTCGAACCGTCGCTCTTTGAGTTTGGGTCGCGTGCGCTAGCCATTACGCTACCACGACTTCATTCCACCCATTCTCATACGTACACGTTTTTTATTATTTTTCTTTGCTGAAGCACAGCACACAGGCTAACGGCTCAACTGTGATGGAAAGTGGTAACTGTCGCCTATGGACATTAGCAATACCAGTGGTGCTGCCAATGTGCTGCCGATTTCGAATGGGAAACTGGAACCTTGTCACTGATGCGCAACATACGTAAATATATGTCCCACTTACAATTCTGCACCATTACCGTCGATAACATGGTTCAAGGATGCGTACCACGCGTGTTCAAGCGAATTCAAATACACGTGCGCGGGGGCCGCTCATTCATGATTTGCTCCATTCATCAACGCCCACTAGTGGTTATTGGCGCGAGGTCGGATTGTTTTAGAGAGGCATTAGACATACAATGATTGTAAAGGAAACAACTGACTATACCACTCTGAACTGGTATGACGGGAATGATATTGTGTGAACCGGATTGTAATAAACGGATTATGTATTGACGTAGAATGGTTAAGCCTTTACGTAAACGTGTGGTAGAGAAATCTTATTACTGTACTTATATACCGCTGTGCATCGCTCTACGATTTTTCACTTACCTTCACTTATCAAAATATCAGTCCACTACCAATCTAACGACATATATATCGTCATTCAATTTTTATCCACTACTAGATGTAGGACTTCATAAGTTTGCGCCACGTAATACTGGTCATTTGCTGTTCTTTTTCAAGGTGATTTTAGTGTAGGACTCGCTAATTGAAAGAGTCCAAATATCCATTGAAACGCCTCAATGTTCTTTTAATCCTTTTTTGCAAGGGTTGTAAGGCAACGGCTAATAGTGTGAAGTTCCTGAGCTTGCCACATTCAGCCCCAAGTTTAGTAGCTAAATATGAAAAATACAGGATATTTGTCACCTCAACAGATCCCTCTGTTGTGCTTGGACTGTCAAGTACTTATTCAATTTTATTTTATTCTATGAATAACGGATATTTGGTGGTTAAAATCAGAATTTAATCGATCGACGATTTATAAAAAACATGCCCATAACTTTTATAAAACGTCAAAAAGTCATATCACCATAAAAATACACTACAACAAAATAAAAATTTCGTATGTGCAGTTCATACGCAGTAGATAGAAACTTCACAGAATATACTCACAGATAATTCTTCAACTTTTCTTAATATAAATATTTAGCATACATCCGTCAACATAAATTATAATGCAAAGTAAATTTCTTAAGTATGAATTTCAATTTTTCACTGTTTTAGTCTAACAAATATTATTAAGTATCAATCTTCTTTCTGTCCAAATTTGACCTATGTTTAATCATCGGTCTTATCGACTCTCTAATCTGTGCTGCACGATGTAAAACTCGTATCTCATTCTCTCGCTAGCTTAGTCCTATAGATTTATGTGTTTATCTCTTTTTAGTATCGCTATTTCATTTCATCGAGTTTTAAATCACAAATATTCTAAAATAGTTTCACTTCAAAATCTCAAAATACAAACTTAGCTCAGTAGTAAGAGTCGGAAATTCACAGTCAAACACGACAATGAATAAATAGCGCATCACAATACCGTAGAACAAACGGTACGGGGTCACAGACACTTGGCAACGAAATGATACTGTCGGTACAACACTGAACATTGTAACATACATGTATAGCGTTTTACTGTAACAGTTTATTGTGTACACGTCATACATAGATTATTATGTCCTTATGCTAATAGAGTTGGCTAACTCGACATAATAGCTATTATGAGTGTGGTAAATCATTTTCTACTTTCGATAATGTACTCGTACTACCGTCATTTGTCCACGTTATATGAAAGATCCCAGGATAGTACAATATTTTTTTTCTCAATTCGAAGCTGACAAACAGGCATAAAGACAGATCGGGTCACCTAATAGAAAGTAGGAATTTTTTATTTTTGAAAGAAAACTTTTTAGAATCCTTTTGATTTGAAACTCGATGTAACAAAAAAGCGACAACTAAAAAGAGATAAACATATAAATCTATAGGACTAAGCCTGCGAGAGTATGAGTTACGTGTTTTACATTGTGCAGCACAGATAAGAGAGTCAATAGGACCGACGATTAAATATAGGTCCAATTTGGACCGAAATGAAATTGTAAATAATATTTTTTAGACTGAAACAGTGAAAAATTGAAAGTGATGTTAAGATGTTTATTTTGAATGCTAATATGTTGACGGATGTAGGCTAAAGGAATTATATTTATATTAATAAAAGTTAGAGAAGAATTATCTGTGAGTATATCTCTGAAGTTTCACTTCTACTGCGTGTGAACTGCACATACACACACAATTTTTTTCTATTGCATGTGTTCATCAGACAGACGGACGGCCCACCTGATGGAAAGCGGTTACCATCGCCTACGGACATTTGAAACACCAAAGATGCTACCAATGACTGCCGCTCTCTATAGGGAGACTGGAACCTAGCCACTAATGCCGGAACACAACTCAAGCTTGTTATGGTGGCATATACCAGAATAAGGGTTGCAGCCATCCAGACAGGCAAAAACCCTGCCACCCCTGTTGCCTCCACCTTTCTTTTGTGCACCGCTGTGGAACAATTTGCCGGAGTTTTTATTACCCGATTCATATAAGCCAGTGATCTTCAAGTCACGAGTGAATAGGTATCTAGTAAGTGACCGTGCTCCATCGTAGACTGCGACATCACTCAACATCAAGCGAGATAGCTGTCAGACGCGAACCTATGCCATGATTAAAAAAAGGGGTTACAGTCGCCTAATGTAATGTAAAAGTCAACACCTTGCCAGTTAGGACGGGGTAGAGTAGATGGAATAAGGGGGATAAGATAACAAGGATGGGATAAGAGAGATCAGATAGAAGTACGGGGATAGCGATGTGGGATTCAGGGAGGGACAAATGGGTCATCGGAACATCAACCACAGAGGAAGTTTCAAGCAAGAAGCCAAGTGATAGATCTATAGTGAAACACATAAAAGCCAATAGATGGGGCTGTACCATAATTGAGGTCGCAAACGATTCCCGACACACAAAGAATATATAATATACAAATTTCCAACAATAATAGATGAGCCTAGGCCTGCGAGGAACAACAGTAGCCTCGCCGGAAGATCCTTCTTTGAGACGGAGGAGCATTCTATCTCGCTCCTCCAACCATTAGGGTCATCCCTAAAGATATGCAATATTCTTCTCAATCACTTCCTAAGTCTAACTTTTGAAGGGCAACGTAAAAAAATTCAATGTTAGAGACTTATAAAATTTTGTTTTGACAAAAACACTTGGAGCACCCTTTTGAGACATATCTTTGATCTTTAATTTTAATCGGTTTCACATAATGCAGGCACGAACTATGTATCTACGTGTACAAAACAATCATTTGCACCAAAACATAATAAATTTAAGCTAATCTAAGCATTAGCATTTAGTTAGAGCTTATCTAGCTTGTACTTGGAGCCACTAAGCTGCAGCTTACTTCATTAGCTCACTTTATTAGTTAGCTACATGAACAGTATCGGCGGTGTGGTGTGCTTTTATTTTATAGAATATATAATTTTAATATGTAATACTATAACTTTAAGTATGAGTTTATCATAATATTCCCAATTTAAATTTTCTCTTCCGAGCTCATTTTTCAATATTTTTATCTTTCTTGTATATTAAACTGTACATATTGTTACTATATTTTAAATTTAAATTTAATTTTATGTCTGTAAATATTAATTGTAAATATTTGAAATAAATTCTGTTTTATATATCCCAGATATTTTTCGCAATACTTTAATGTATGTCTAATGCATGACTAGCGTTGTATAAATAAATACTTCGTGAAACAATTGGGTCTGACATAGAGACAAACACCAGAGTAAGAGCATAAGGATTTATTGTTCACAAAAAACATCAACCTACACAATTAATATGGACAAATAATTACTTTCAACAATAGGTGGCCTTATTTCTTATAGCGATCTCGTCCGGGCAACTCAGTGTCCAAGTATATTTTAAAAGGAAAAAAAGTAGTAAAAAATATCCTGGTGTAGAAAGAACTAATGTTACCTTAATCTTAAATTGCTAATAAAAAACCTACTGTATATCTTAAATGTATGAAAATAAATTATTAGTTATATAAGGCAAAAAGTACCATTATTAGGTATAAAATAAATATTTTAACATTTCTTAATATCTATATACATATAATATAATAAAACTGTAGAGGTCGAATTTCTGTACAATGAAAAAAAATGCTAAAAACCGAGTCAGGGGGATGTAAGAAGTGAAATAGAACTAATTTAGATTTTTTTTTAAATTTTGTCTCTGTCTGTTTGTACCAGCTAATCTCCGAAACGACTGGACCGATTTAAATGAAATTTTGTATGGTGGTAGCTTATATCCCTGGTCAATATATAGGATACTTTTGATCCCGAAAAACTAAAAAGTTCCCCTGGGATAGTTAAAAAACCGCACCACGCGAACGAAGTCGCGGTCATCAGCTAGTTTTGAATAAATTAATAGCGTGCCAATCACTAAGGAGGGGTCCCGACAATAGTATATTTTACTCTATGATCTTTTTAAATATACCTTAGATATCAGAACCTCAAAAAGAAAGTGTTTACATTTTGATATAAGAAACACTTGCGATATATTTTAGAAAAATGACGCGCTGTATATTATGTTCGGGTCAATCTTACGGGATTAAATGTTTGAATAAATATTACAAATGTAGTATGTTTGCATCGTAATTTGGATTGATGGTCTGAATAAACAAAGATACGGAAGAGAGGGTGGCCCTGTGTGACCGCGCATATATTACGGGTTGAAACAAAAATATATTTGGTTTCTCTAAAACTGCAAAGAGTTTACAGTAAACCGTTTGTATTTGATTAAATGCTTGTTTAGTATAATTAAAGATTTTTAATGACAATAGCTCAGCTTAAAATGAATCTCTGAAAAATTCCTAATGATACATACGACTAGCTAAGTAACGCTTAACAAATTTTTTACTCTTTGACGTTTTATTATTTAAATTATGTATGTAGTGTTACAAGTTGAGTCAAATTCAAGGGATGCACATCTGCCTGCAATAAAACCTGGTTTATTGCCCTTCCTCTATTCGGAGTTCTTTTGTTTAGACAATAGCCTATTGTTATTGTACTTGTTTATGGCCGTTTGCAGACATAATCCTGCAGGTGTGCAGAATTATGTTTTCTGGGAATAGCGTCGATGGTGGCGCAGCTGTAATTCGTGGAAATCATTGTTTACACGGTCCTAAGCTGAGTATGTAGGGCTGTCCGAACGGAGAGACGGGCAGTCAAGCGACGACCACGATACGAGTAAGACGTTTGTAGTACTCGATAAGACGATAATCGAGCGATATAGACGACGGACTTTGCGCGTGTCAAATTGCATTGAATCGTGCAGTGTGAACTGGTTGCATACAGTTTTATTTGTATTTATTTTATAAGTGTTTGTACAGTTCTAATAAACTCTATAGTAATTCCAACGGCATTTATTTTAATTCGAGTCTTGTAGCTCGCAACAGTAGGTTGGCTAACCTATGATGTTACAAATGACTATAGGCGGTGGTAACCGCTTTCCATCAGGTGGGTCGTCTGCCTATCTGCTGAACTCATGAATTTAAAAAAATCACCTTGACATTTTCTAAGCTTTATTTACTTTTCCTTTTCATAGTCCCCGGCGACCTTGTTTTTGTAAATTATTTTGCCGAGAACTCAGTTAGCTTTTCATTTATTTACGGTTTTGTGGAAATATGATGTTTGATTACGAAATTAGATTGTGCGTTTTAGAAATTAAATGAAATTTCGTCTCTCTTTTAAAAAAAACATATTTGAAAAAAAGAGAGCTCTTTTAGATATAGTCTGTACCTACGTGTTAATTGCATGAAATATGTCTTTATGATTAAACTTTATATTGTTACAACTTAGGGTCCGACAAAGACAAATTCCACGTACAGATCTTTAAAAGTACATTTTATTACCTGTTGGCATTTGAACTAATTGTAATCCTTTTATGTTCGTCTTCTTTTGTTCACCCATTTATTGGCATACGTTTCTAGTTATTGTGGAGAACAGCCTATTGTCCTATTGTACTCGTTTACGGCCGCTCAGAAGCATCATTAGCCTCGTGTTGCGGATTATAAGTACAAGCTAATTCTAGGAAATTATATCGACGTTGCCGGGCGGGCACATTTGCATTTGTGAAGTATAAAATGATGGCCTGATTGAGAAAGGGGGTCAGTTGAGCTACAACTACGATCTAGGCGAGACGTGTGTACAGTC
Organism: Dendrolimus houi; assembly: GCA_039645545.1. Lineage (NCBI taxonomy): Eukaryota > Metazoa > Arthropoda > Insecta > Lepidoptera > Lasiocampidae > Dendrolimus > Dendrolimus houi. The sequence goes on from CM077132.1 coordinate 17,774,232, forward strand.
GGGAATCTAATATTGACGGACTTTACGCGTTTTATTGAATTACGACCTTCTGCATTACGTTTTGATTTGTTGCATTCGGTTATATTTGTACCTGTGTTATACGTGTTTGTATAATTCTAATAAACTCTATAATAAGTTTAACGGCGTTTTAATTCGAGTCCCGCAAACTCGTAACAATATTAAAGGAGACAAACTAAATCTTGTACGATAAAAAACAACCTTTGGAAGCTTCTGAATCCTACTTGTTGGTGTCATAGAATATTTTTCTGTCGTTTTCTAGTATTTTATTATTGAAAATATAAAAAATCGATTATTATTTTCGACTTAATTACTCACAAATGAAAAAGAAACAGCTCACGGCTTTACATTTTTGGCCTGTTTAGTGTAAAAACATCAAAGAGTGGAAGAGGAGTAACTTGTGGCGCCATCTAGTCCTATAGTATTCAGAAGCTTATCAGAGTTCATTTTTTTCCTAGAAGATTATCATTTCTAATATTTTTGCTCTATACTAACTAATAAATTACCTACAAAACCTATACAATTATATTGATTTAAAATGCAGATATCCCAACTTTTTTTATAGTTCTACAGAAATATCGCATTAGTAGTACAATTTATTCTAAAAAGACTAATAAGCTATTTACCTACATATGAGAAAAGTAACCCAACTTTTAATATAATTTAAAATAGGAACTTTACGTATAATAATGGAAATAGGTAGTATTCTTCTTCCGTGGTATAATATTATGTTTTAGACAGATCTATCTTCCAAACGATTCTAGTTTTAATATCTAGTGCACCAATAATTTTCTAAATCCAAAAGTAAAAACTGTGAATTAAGGTTCGAATTTTAAATGCAATTAAGAATCACGTGACAAGTGACTGTACTGACAAGTGGTTAAAGTGTACTTCTGACTCGAGTACGAAGTGCGGTTCTGACTCGAGTGCAAAGTGACGTTCTGACTTGAGGGCAAAGTGCAGTGCTGACTTGAGTGCAAAGTGTAGTTCTGATGCGGTGTGTCAATGTGTTGCGGGTCGCGGCTCTCCTATGACGAATAACAACAACGGTGTGAACGGCAGCGCGGGCGGAGAGCCCGCCTCCGCCGACATGGATTCTCTAGAGGAAATGTTGCGTAAGGTAAGAGTTGGCCTCGAATGTCGATGTTACAAAGTTACACATATCTAATAATAATATAATAAATCTGGCGAGTTTGTATAAGGCATTTAGAAATAATAAAAATATCAGGGGTATTATAATTCGGACTTGTAGAATTTCTGTCTGTCTGTTAGAGCATCACTTAAAAACTACTGAATGGATTTAAATGAATTTCCACACAGAGCTACCTTATATCCCAGGTCAACACTTAGGATACTTCCCGTGATAAAATCCCGATAAATAACGTCATTTCCGTAGGATAAACGAATAGCAAAAAAGATGGCGTTGTGGTCAGGTTTTTTTTGGTGCCGCCATTGCAATTTACTAACAAATACATCGTCGTCACGGCAACGCGAACGAAGTGTCGTTGATATATGCTAATATATAATATGCTTTTTAGGGGTCTGTAGTTATTTTGGCAAAAACGATACCTTTATGCAATAGTTATATCTGTCTATTTGTTATTTTTTTATTGCATGAATTCAAAAGACGAGCAGACGGCCCAATTGATGGAAAGCGGTTACCATCGCCTATTGACATTTGTAACACCAAAGGTGCTGCCAATGTGCTGCCGCTCTCTAAAGGGTGATAGGAACCTGGTCATTAATGCTGGAACACAACTCAAGATTGTTATGGCGGCATGCTCTAGACTAGGGGTGGTAGTCATCCAGACGGGCAAATACCCTACCACCTGGCTGTGGGTTGTTTTGTCGCCTCTTACAACAGGCCGCCCGGCCGCAGGATGTCAGTTATATATAGTATGTAATTGTAATTTAGTATTGAGTAAGTTATCTATATGGCGCTACACGATAATAACACTATGAAAAAATTAAATTATTAACAAATTTATTTTCATGTCGAGTACTGTTAGGCAGTTCTTCAAAAATCTTGACGTATTCTTTATAACTCTTTTATTTAGGTCACAATAGGTCGGTTAGATAGAGTTATTAGCTCCTAAATCCGTAAATGTATGTGTGCCCATGTAACTTTTAATTTAAAAGTTACCTGAAGTAAGTTTTTCTGGATATTTGTCTGATACTTCACCTATGTATGTAAACCGATTTGGATGAAATTTAATATATCATCTTTACAAAGAGCGATTGAATATGATAGAAATCATCCTATTCGCATTACATTTAAATTTTTTCGCTTTTCGAAACATCGGACAGCGTACATGAAATCATATTCTATAAAAAGAGAAAAACCAATAGACGCCCTGAGCGCTTTTCGTCACGGTGCAATATTTCCCCGTTCAATCGGTAGAACATTTTTTATTTTAACGAACGAACTAGGTACGTCGGCTTAGTGTTCTATCGATATTGCTATAATGTAGAAAAATGGTGTGGGATGCGACTTGCGTGGACACGTTGGCCGCATCCCATTTAAAACACATCTAGATCAGCCGGTTCAGCGGTGAATCACTCAAGCGGCGCAAATACGCAACTGTCAGTGAAAGGTATACGTTTATGCCGTTTGCTGTTATAACACTTGGACCGTAAGGTCCTGAGGTCATGAACCTCTACCAAAATTTATCCAAAATTTATCAAAACGACTCATTGACTCTTCAAAGGGATGATGCCTACCTCGGACAACGGATCCAGTAGCCGGCGTTCTGGGCACCTTACCCATAGAAGACGGCGACCTAGGCTCAGTATTCTACTTATAAGTCTTGAGGGAGTACAGGGAGCATACAATATAAGGAAGTTAAGTTTTCTTCTATTGTATTAGTAGAAAAAATCTAATTCAAATAGCAATCTAATATAGGACTACTTAAGTTTTTAGTATGAACTGGGAAGGTTACGTCTTGTTGTGCAGTTTTATTTTAAACTGTCAAGGATTCCGTAGAGATGACAAATGTTCGCGGCTTACTTTATTCGTCTACGGGACCATTAAAAATCACCTGAAAATATCCTATCCTATACTATACGCTGTGCCCGCGACCTCGTCCGCGTGGAATTTGTTTTCAAAACCCCCCGACTTTGAAACATTCTTCGTTGGTGCTCCGCTCCTATTGGTCTTAGCGTGATGATATATAGCCTTCCTCGACAAATGGGCTATGTAACACTGAAAGAATTTTTCAAATCAGACCAGTAGTTCTTGAGATTAGCGCGTTCAATCAAACAAACAAACTCTTCAGCTTTATATATTAGTATAAGATTTGAAAGGTTACTCAACGGATATTTTACAAACCAATTTTCGTTGAACTTATTTTTTAAATCTATACAACTGTAATAAAAATTGGAATCTACAATAATAATCATAAACAAAAATTAATTAATTAAAATGGACAAGTTGGGAGTAGACTAAAAAATAACTTTAACATTACTCATTGACATATGTCATTTATCTTCTGCAATCACGGCTACTGAAAAGTGACCGAAACGTAGGAATAAAAATAAGATCCAAATAAAATGCCGCCTTAAAAATGTTAAAACGTAGTTTTAATTATCTGAAGTAATTCAGATATTTGCAGTTCTTTGCGATGGTTATACACCATACGTATATATCAGCAACACATTTTTGCCAAATTTCATCTATATATATATATACGTTACCTTTAGTTGTTTTGGAAAAAAATGAATGTGACATGCATAAACACAAACGCAAATGACGAATTTACCAATTGTATATACAGAGCCCTTCTGTTTATGCTAAAAGGACTACGATACCTTAAAAATGTTGATTGCGTAAATTAACTTCATGAGAGTTAATAAAGCCTTGTATAAATTTGGAATCAATGACTGGCAATTAATTTATTATTAATGAAAGCGTTCACGCTTGTTTGCCCAATTTCTAATTAGTGAAAGACAAACACAATTTAATCCTGAAACTCACTGAATATTTTAATTGCAATTCATAGAAAATTGATTATCAATTTTATGTGTATAAGGCAATTTGGGAGATTAATATACACAAGATTGACACAACCACTTCATCGGTGAAAACCGACTAAGTATGTGAGGATTCACGCACGGGGATTCCGTGAAGGTAGAAAACGGTGACTGTTTATGTTATTTAACTTTAGACCCCTAAAAGACATTTAATCAAAAATATCCGTCACACATCTCAAGAATTAATATTTATATCAATAAATTATGTTCAAAATCAAATCTAAATAAATTTAAAAAAAAACAGTTTTTATTGGCAGTATTTTTAAAGTCTACCATCCCGATTGTTTTCAGAATTTTCCATATTATATCTATCTATCTAAAAATTCCGTTAGAATCACTGTAGAGTTTATTAGAACTATATAAACACGCATAACACAGGTACAAATATAACCGAACACAACAAGTCCAAACGTAATGCAGAAGGTCGTAATTCGATAATACACGCAAGCTCCGTCACTTATTAGATTCTCATTGTAGTACATACGTCTCGCTTCGCTCGTGGTTCTCGCTCGACTAACCCTTCCTCAATCGGGCCATTGCTTTATACTGCACAAATGCAATATGTCCTCCCGGCAGCGTGCACCGAATTTCCTAGAATCAGCTTGTACTTTAAATCCGTAACACCTGGGTAATGGTTACAATACAACAACAGGCTGTATGCCAATAAGTAAACAAAAGAAGACGACCATAAAAGAATTTCGATGTTATTAGTTCAAATGCCGATGGGTAATAAATGTGCTTTGTTTCAGATATGCAGGTGGATTTTGCTTATTTGTCGGGGCCCGAGTTGTAACAATATTAATACTTACCTAGCTGTTTAGTGTCTTGATAAACACCATTATTTATTCGTCGATTCCCCTTGGATTTTATTTGAAATAAAAATCTTCGTATGTCAACAGAGTTGATCATTTACTCTCAGTAAGCATAATGACCGTATGGTCATCACTCCTAATGTTTTGTTTTTAAAATTTCACTGCACCAGTTATTATGTAGCGACATATGATATATTATTATACTTTTCTTTTCTGGTAAATTTAATTCATATAGAAAGCTCCGGAAACTACGGGATAAGGATTCATAATAAGTTAAAGTAAGTTTGAAGGCTTCTTTAAGAACCATAAAGACTTCTACAAACTTACTGTAACTCAATATGAATAAAATCGTACGAGTCCTCCTTGACGTATCCATCAACGTCGAACTCTGGTTAAACATCTATGACATACAAAGACAGATAGACGGACATGGCAATTTTTAAATTGCTCCATTTTACCAAAATAACTATGGAATCCTTAAAATACAGCACATAAACCCTTTTGTTTCCACCTTCCTGATAAATTTCACTTTCACTCATAAATCACGTCACGTTATCAATCAATCATATTTTTTTCAATAAACACCTTGTTTACCGCCAAATCGGCAAGACACCCCGTCATACACAACATTCGTATTAAAAGTTCCCGCCGGTCCCGCGGGAGTTTCTCAAGCCGCTTTATTATTTATTGCCCGCCATAATAACTTTCAGCCGGTCCCAGTACCCGCCCGGTTCCCACTTTATTTGTTCTCAACTCGTTACGTCAAAGATTTCGGCCGAAATGCGGAAGGTCGGTTATTTATTCATTTAACCTCGGTTGCGCGGTACGATGGTGTAAGGCGCTGGCGCTTATTTCGTGATGCATTATGGATGTCTTGTGATTATTTGGTGCAGATTTAATTTTATGTATATTTTAATTATCGTTCTTTTAGCATGAAGGTTGAAACTTTTTAAATCAAGTTAGAAACAAAAAGCGTTGTGAGGCAACTGTGCGTCACTCCCAGGATCTCCCGATTGGGGACTGTTTTCCCCAAAAATTTTAGTTTAGGGTCAAAAAAATTTGGACTAATTAAAAAAAATAATTACCCGTGCAGGAACGGAGAAAGAATACAATTTCCTGCGGCCGGGCGGCCTGTCGTAAGAGGCGACAAAACAACCCACAGCTAGGTAGGTATTTGGCCGTCTGTATGGCTACCACCTTTGGCCTAGAGTATGCCACCATAACAATTTTGAGTTGTGTTCCAGTATTGGGCCAGATTCCTGTCTTCCTCTCGAGAGCGGTAGCATATTGGTAGCACCTTTGGTGTCACAAATGTCCATAGGCAATGGTAACCGCTTTCTATCAGGTAGGCTGTCTGCCTGTCTGCTGAACTCATGAAAGTAAAATAATAAAATTCTGTGTCTATGCGATGTATAAAATTGAACCAAGCACTAAAATGTATCTAATAATGACGATGGTACGGATGTCAGTTCTGGCATAATAAGTTCATCAAATTGGAGAATTTCCTAAACTCTCTGACCATGGTTATTCCATACTCAGTGAAATCTGTAGAGGTGACAAACGTTTACTTTTTTATTATAACGCAATGGAACTCTAAAAATTAGTTAATCATCAATAATTCATATATCAAAAACATCAGAATACATTTCGTTCAAACCAATTTTCATTAAAAATCTTTTTTGAAATAACTATAATGAAACAATATGGCAGCGGTAACAAGACCGTTTATTTGACTCATTTGTAAAATACAAAACTACCCACAATTTACATACATTACATTTTTAACCTCTGTGGGGGTGACCAGAGTTGTCATGTAAGTGTAGTCTCTCATCACATCCACAATTATGTACAGTGGTTGCAAAGCGTCTTCTTACTTCTCAGTTCCGGGTTCAATCAGATACGTTGGTTCGTTGCGTATGTTATTTATTACAGATAATTACAATATGAATGCGCACTAATTTTTCATTATTCAAGGGTTACAAGTTGGTATTTTAGAGACTGGATTTTGGATTAACAGAACTTCAACGGGCAGAGTGCCACCGTTGGATTGCGCGGTTACGAAGCAGCGTGAGGTCTCGATGGTGATTTTGCTCTGTGCTGCTGCATGCCGAGGGGTCCTTATATACTGCGTCGTTTGTTGTTGACGACGCAGGTGGCCCATGAAGTTGAGTCATCGCACCACAGGACCGCACTCGAAGCCGGGCCGTCTTCGGTTTGTTGCTATGGAGAATGGATTGACATGATTATGATTAAATTGGTAAAAATGGTGGATGCCTAGTGCACCGCCATACCTCTATCAATTTGAACGTTTCAATATTTACTATGCTCTGGATGTATATATTATATTACCTATAACCCAAGCGTTAATTGCTTAGTTTCGAGATATATATATATATAATATATGTAATGTCATGATAATTTTTGCAGAATTTTCCACTTAATATTTAAGAGTATATCTCACAACCTGTTGCCTTAGATAATGATAATTATTTATTTGATCTCAATAAATCAAACATTTTACATAATTTCGGCAAACAGCTCTCACTTACACTCACACAAACACACGTCGCGCGCTCGTAGCCGCGCATGACACTTGAGTTTTTATTTTTATGTTTAGTTATATTCATTATATTTGCAAGTGTATCCTGTGCTATAATACTATAATTAATATCATTGTCTTATGGTGGGAGTTATCACTGCAGCAGAGCTTTATACTTTTCAGTGCAACGAACTGTTTGACATTATGTAAACATGTGTTTCTTTAGGTCAATAAAATATTTATTAGAGTAGATTATTAGCTGTAAACACTAAATTTATTTAGTAAGAGTCTGGTGTCTGTAGTAGGTTAAAACATATTTAACTGATCACTAGAGCCCCCTGAAATAAAACATAATATTTCATTATTTAGTGAAATCGCAAAAAACTAAAAAAGATTTGGTATGCGTAAAAAAGAAAAAAATAGTGCATTATATACTTAAAAATATTTAAAACAATACTATAAAATATTTTTTTTTACAAAAATTGTTTGTATACGATACATAGATATAAAATTGTTTGTCTGTCAAGTTCCCTGTGAATAGGTACCTTCTAGGTAAGCGTGCTGCATCCTAGACCATATCTTCGCTCCATATAGGGCGAGATCGTGGTCAAACACGAACCTATACTACAATAAAAAAAATGTATAAGATACATAGATATAATAAGATTCATTGAGTATTTTCTATTTAATATTTTTATTTAAGGTTTCAAAGACATGATAAAATTTGGATATCAATCGCCTCTACGAACTCCATTTAGCGTGACTCCACGCACTTGGCCGATTTTTTAAATTTCATTCCAATCTGATCACATAAATATGAGAATTACACGCTACAAGTACTACTGGAAGAAAACAATTTGTTTTCCAACAATTAAACATTTTACGTTCGGGTTGTTCTCTAAATAACTGCGCAACTAATGTTACGTATTTCACTTTAAACGGCAATAAAATACTACGTTCTAATTGTTTTTCCATTTCTGTGCCTTCAACGTTAAGCTTACAAAGTAACTCTTGTTTTGTTTTGCCAGTTTCACTGAGTATGTACGGATTACCGAGAAAAAAGAGAATTCTTATTATTGGACATTTTAGTTTGGATTCAAATCGCAATAAAAGTAAATAACTATACAATGATGTAAAAATCTTTTTGCTTTTAGGGTATTGTAGCCAATGACGAAATAAATTACAATTACATTACTATGAATTTATGAACATTTTAAATTAATTCGTAAAACAATTTGCATATAAAATACGGTACTCACTGTACTACTATATTATAATATATATAATGGAGTTTCGTAGCCATTTTGGCAAGAATGGATAGATGCTTTATGAAATCGTCAAGTCCGTCCGTCGGTTTGTGTAAGTCATTTTTTCAGTAACTATTGCGTCCTTATATGTAGATGAAAGCCAGGAAGGCGTATTATATACAATATATGGTACAATGGTACAATGTACAAATGGTACAATGAAATCTCGTAAGATCCAAAAATTATAGGTGGCTGCTATTTACTCAACTGAAGGCTGAAAATAAATTTATCATTGGCTTTCAGAAAGACTATAAAGGGCACTATTCCGAGGAACTGTTCGGAATGGTGCCTTCCTTTTCGTTCTACCACCGTACCGCTCGTCATCAGTTGGGCGTTCGTCTTTACATCCTTGAGCTGCTTCGTTCATATACACAACGTTTCTCTTACGCACCGTGGAAATTCGGAATGAGTTCCCAGCTACGGCAAAGCCCCTGATGTTACAAACATCCATAGGGGGCGGTGGGCCGTCTGCCCATTTTCCAGCTTGTGACAATAAAAAAAGCTAAGATTTTCCAATAGCTCTACGATATGGAGTTTTTCAAAAAGGGAGCCATAAAATCTATTTGAGGCTGGCAGCGCGTCGGTGACGTCTCTGGTGTCGCAGACGGCCATAGGCGAGGCTAACCGCTTTCCATCAGGTGGGCCCTCAGCCTGTCTACTGTACTCCAACAAAAAACCTAGTTCTTAATGACGAAGGTAAAAGGTTAATTAATGTTCATCACCTGTACCAAATATTTCATTGCGCGGGGACCGACTCGCACTTGGCAAATTTTTATCATACACTTCCCGCAATGCAGTTCAAATGGGGGTTGAAAATGGGGAGTGGGAGGATGGATATAAATCGGCAGAAAATGCGCATTCCGCGTTGAAACCGATTAATGTTACCAACACACGCAATATTGCAGTTAGAGGTAAAAAAAACGACAAACACAAAGTGCCTGCGACTCCCCGCTGAGTTACAACCTTATTATTAAATTGTTACGCGGCTAAGGGTTTTGGGTGACGTACTGTCATTAAGTGAGTAGATAGGGGAACGGGGAGGGCGGGGACTGTCATATGCCGTACTCGACGCTAATCGCAATAAATTTAACACTAACCCAGAGGTTTTGTTCGCGAGCGCTGACCGCTGCCAACGTTTAAAACACCATTTTTTGAATATACTCTTTAAAAATGGATTTTCATATAAGGCCCCCGGTAGGGAGAATTTTATGACTAGTGAAATTAATACAAGCGTTAACTCAAAAGCGTTACGTTTTTCTGTGTGCACCTTGCGCGCCTTTCACTTCGTACTTAAGGAGTAAACAGCAGTCGTGCGTCAAAACAAAAAAACACACTTATTATTATTATTGCGAAGCTAACGAATAGGCAGACGGTTCATCACATGAAAAGTGGTTACCGTCGCCTATAGACGTTTGCAACACCAGGGGTGGAGGCAACGCTTTGCTAGTTATCGCTGAAGATACATAAAAAAAAAATATTTTTATTCACGACGGGTTGTAGAACATCCTCCTTTTTTTAACTGTCTTGAAACATAAAATATTAAATAATAATAATAAATGTATACCTTACATATTCATTTGTCGTTGTAGAGTTGTGTAGATCAGCGAAAACGCCTAAAGCTGGTTGAACGACCATTCAAATTGGACGATGTTCCCGCCCAATTTCTATCACGTTTTATTGCTATCGCTATTAAGTGTGAAATCGTGGCCTCCAACATCATATAAACCTTTAAGCAACATTGTAAGGGAGTGGTCAAAGTAAAATAAAAGTAGATACATTTAATATAAACATTCTATTAAATGTAAAAATACAATGTGTACGGTAAAGTGTTCTAAATTCTTAAACTTAGTTCATAATATGTATGTTAATGCAGATTGCTATATCGTGCATGAAATTTAATATAATAAAAATGTGTGTGCGTTCAGTTCACACGCAGTAGAAATGAAACAAAGTGTGACAAGGGTGGGAGGGATTCTAAACTTCGTGACGTTACTTTTCATATATTATATCCTTATAATATATTTAGCTATTATATATATTAAGCTTTAATACACGAAATTTGAAGTATTAACGAAAAACTTCAAAACATTTCCAAGTCTATCTGTATGAGCATAGTGATTATGTTATTAAATATTTTATAATGTATTCTATCTCATTCTCTTGCAGGCTTAGTCCTATAGATTTATGTGTTTATCTCTTTTTGGTGTCGCTTTATCAACTCATAGACTTTCAAATGATAACGATTCTAAAGAAGTTTCACTTCAAAAATCTTACGATATGAAATTAACTCTAAAAGTGTTTAGAGTTAATTTCATATCTTATGATTGACCCATTTTACAAATTTAATTTAGGCAGTGGACTAAATTAAATTTGTAAAATGGATCCGAATCTATTCTTCAGAAGAAAGCTAAGAGTAGATAAAAAAAATATTTACTAAAACAAAACCGACTTCACAGTAAAAACCAAAAATAAAAGAACAACAACAAATTTACAAAATATATTAATTTTTATGTTTTACTTGTCACCGACTTCAAAATGTTGTAGAAAGAAGTCTGTTAAATGTTTATTTTTTGGTTTTTACTGTGAAGTCTATCTAGTAGTATCTAGTCTAGATTCTTTACTTTTTAGTTGCGCCAATACTTCAATAGTTTTAGAAATAATATATTAAGAAGTACCTGTAGAAATTGTGTAACTGGCGCGCGTATACAAATTTGGCTTTTCACTCTTCGGTGTATATGCTCTTCAACAAGGTTTGCTCTCAATTTTCTTGCGATCCACAAATCAGAGCCTGGCTTGGTGACTATGAGACCATCTCGGGAGTTAAAGAACAATTTGAAAATTGGTCCACAATTGACAGAAAAATCACGTAACATCCCTACAGAAAAATTAAGCGCCTATAGAAACTGGCACGCGTATGAAAGCTTTTTTTTGTTATATAATATATATCTATGTATATAAGCATTCAATACGAAATATGAACATTGTTATTTATGTCAATTAAAGAACGTAAATAAAATTAGCCAAGCGCATATTATAAAAATCTTTCACTCGGTTTTATTATTTGTTATAAATTATATAAAGTTTTTTTAATTACTTACTTGATTTTCACTTTACAATTTTTCATTTTATAAATATCATGTTTGGACCTATATTTTGCAATATGAAGGGGAGTGCCGATGGTGAATAATTTCTTCACTGCTCACTGTGTATAGGCCGATCTGTAAAAGATAACTGAAATCGTAAAAAGTTAATACGATCAGCAATTTATGTGACTTTAACGTTTGGTACGGAAACAAAACGCTGTTTGTAATTGCGCCGGAAGGCTTTTGCGAACATTCGTTAAATGACTAGGGATCCCCTACGGGATATTTAATTGGGCGACTGGAATTCGTTTTTATATACTGGCAATTTCAATAAAAAAAATGCGTTTTTTAATGGCAATGATTGTCAGAAAACTGGATCGTTTCATAAAGAAAGTTGATGAAACGTGGAATTTATTTTTTTAATTAAACAAAAATGTTAGTAATAAGAACCAAAAGGTTGTACTACATTTGGCGCTTATTACTAACGAAGTTGTATTGCATATATTATTGGGTGGACTTGTACATAAACCACAAACAAATGACACTTTTTTAGACCCGCTGTGCCATGCCATCTTTTAGTGCCATCTAGCGGGTTTAAAAAAGTAGCATATATGATTTGTATATTTATATACAAATTATGTTTTAAATATATATTGCAAGATATCCAAAGAGAAACGACAATTAAAGATAAAATTGTTATCTTAATAATTTAAATAAAAAATCTCCTTCAATTTTATGTGTACAGAAGGCTTAATACTCACATTTTAATATTGCAAAAAAATAATTTAAATAGAGAAGCTTTAATTTGTTCTGTATTGTATTACTATGTTATTGTCCCTGCAGACCGTGCATTATTTTATTGAATACCTCTTTGTATTAGTGTAGCTCCGCATGCAACCATAGATTTTCCTTTTGAAAAACATATGCGATGCGTAGTTAAACAGTTGGACAAAGCGCTAGGGGTCATTTGTTTGAAGTGGTCATTGTTTTGCATGGACAAAAACGCATTTTATGAATTGAGTTCGGGATGTGAAGGGAATTACCATTTTTGCGCAACGTTTCCTTTTTTATCGCTTAAGTACATCAGACAGGTGGTAGGGTATTTGCCCGACTGGATGGCTACCACCTCTAGTCTAGAGTATGCCGCCATAACAACCTTGAGCTGTGTTCCGCTATTAGTGGCCAGGTTCCAGTCTCCCTTAAGAAAGCAGCAGCGCATTTATAGCACCTTTGGTGTTGCAAATATCCATAGGTGATGGTAACCGCTTTCCATCAAGTGGGCCGTCTGCCTGTCCGCTGAATACATGAAATTAAATAAAATACAGGCTGACAATCCCCCTGACGGAAAGTAGTTACTGTCGCCTGTGGACATTTGCAACATCAGAGGTGTCACCCAAACTACCGGCCTGGAAGGATCTGATCCGTGCAGGAACGGAGAAGGAATACAATTTCCGGCGTTGGGTTGTCCTGTCGTAAGAGGTGACGAGGTGGTAGGGTATTTGCCCGTCGGTATGGCTACCACCTCTGGTCTAGAGTATGCCGCCATAACAAACTTGAGTTGTGTTCCGGCATTAGTGACTAGGCTCCAGTCCAGTTTCACTTTAGAGAGCAGCAGCACATTGTTGTAGCACCTATGGTGTTACACGTGTCCATAGGCGATGGTAACCGCTTACCATCAGTTAGTACATCTGACTGTGCTGAACTCATGCAAAAAAGGGCATTTTTAAAATATATTTTGAAAAATCAGGCCTTAATTATTTGTTAATGATTTAAAAAATGGAATTTACGTGTTATTTAACCTGGAAATAATTAGTAGATCTCAGGTTCGATATAATTAGCCATCTCTGATTTATGGTGGTGGTTTTTGGCGGGAACTGAAAGGAGATGTTGTTCTGTGCAGTTTTATTTTATAAAAATGTGTAAAATTACTCTAAAATTAACAATAGTTGTAGGATATTAATAATTTTTGAGTAGTAGTTATTTGTTTTGTGAGAAATGTGAACTGTATAGTCAAATTTGGCCTTTTGAGTTGTCACAAGAACTCCGTTGAATGGCACCAGCTGATAACCTATAGTTCAGCTGTGCTACACATAGGCTTAAGAAAATGAAGAAACTACATTATAATCTAAGATCTGGTTTAAAGGCCTAGCTGCCAAGCCATAATAAACCTAAATAAATTAACTGATTTATGGTTTTTCTTTTTACCAAATATCATAAAAATTAGTATATTATAATTATCCAAGAGCGTAAAATAATAAATAACTTTTCTATGTATTAGGCACTGCAGAATACCAACTTATTTAAGGCTATGCTTAATAACCCTACTGTCCAGGGTAAAACCATCCCATATTCATTTTATTTAATAAAAATATATACATATGTACCAAATTTGATGGCAATCTGACCTTTGGGAAGGCCGTAAAGAAAGAACAAGCAAACATTCAGACAAACTTACTTTCACGTTATATTTTAACTTACATGGATTTTTTGTATGGAAGAAACTGTACAAGCCAGCCGAACAAGGCTTTTTTCCGTTGTAACGAAAATTCCAAGCACCCAAAACCACTCACTCCACACATTTAGCGGTAAAAATACCCAACTTAGTTTCGATTCGCCTTCAAAGTTCTCCTTACCTAGTTTTAAAGAAGGTAATCTCAGTTCCCGACCGGGTTGCATTATACAGAACTATGTTATCGAGTTCCACTGCGGCACTAAACCGCTCCAGAGTTAAATTTTACACTTGCCGACGTGGGAACACAAATAAATCGGCCGATTTAGAATCTACACTCGTTTCAACGGCGCTGGGCGAACGGTGGGTCAGGTATTGGTAGAAGACAGAAGCGGAAAGCGGTTTTTATCCTAAAATCTATGTTTTAGATCGATCTTAAGTTATTGTTAAGGTCAATTAACTGAATATTAAAATATTTGGATAAAGGCATCTTTAAACGCATCCTATTAAGCCTACTGTTACAAGATGTCCACCACAGCAGTCATGAGAACCATAGTGTATATTAATATGACATAGACAAACGTCATAGATAATATTTTTAGTCTATTTATCAGATGATTCGATTTATAATTAAATTACCATTTTCTACCGGTTAGTTAATTTTATAAGCTCATTAAATTATCATCTGGATAATTTACTGCATCAGTAACTAATTATTATAATTGTTTTTATGATCCTGGCAACACTATGATGTAATTGCTATTTTTAGCAATGATGCAATGTTATTGTTTTGTAGAGTAGCATTTTCGTATAAAAGGCGTAGTGGCGTGTAGACGGTGTTCATTGCTCACTGTGCTGTGTGAACATTCACATCAAAGGCTGAACAATAAAGAGGAAACCCTGTCCAAATAGTTAATATTTGGTATATTTGGTACTTTCTTACCCAAATATCTCCTTGCATTTTACACTATTCTTCTATCTGTGGTAATTAGTCCCTGCCACAGATTACCACCCCCACTTGCCGTAGCCATTATAGTAAGCAGACATTGGTTATCTAACACATAATTTATTAACGTTTCTAATTAAAGTCAAAGCTCAAAGTATTGAAAGATAGTGAAAATCAGTATACAGCACTGCTTAGTAAATCTATTATGCATCTAAAAATTATTTTCATTGAATATTTTCAATAAAGTTAATTATCGACTACGTCTTGTTATGCAAATTACTTACCTACGACGTACCTAACCCTTTTTAACGTCTATATGGTAATATAGGCAAAAATAAAATAAAATATCGCGCTTTAAACCGTATAAACGTAGTTTTGTCATAACATTTAAATGTGTTAACAAGTATAGTCTTGGTAAACCGTAATTCAGAGAAAGAACAAAAAGGAATTTAAGAGGCTTAATATAAGTTATATACAATCACTTATTGCAACACTATATATATGATAAACACAGGCAGGTAATCACTTTAATCTCTAAGAATTATTTAAAATTATTAAATACCTACTTAACTTTCAGAATACCTAATTAACAAATAATACACTTTATTAGTTAAGTTTACAAGGTATTGTATGTTGGATAAGATTTTAAATAAGTCGTGTCATCAACTTTATCATTTCTCTTTTTAATCTCTAGGTTAACATAAAGAATATCGCATGTAATTGGGTCAACAGCGATAATTATAATAATAATAATATGCATTAGTATAAGTTTAGTATTCAAATTAATATAATGACTTATTCTTAAGGTACACCACAACACAAACATACATTCATTAAATGTCATACACAATAACAAAGTAACAAATAAGCGTGTACAAATTCTTATTTAATTGTAAAAAAGGGCACGGAAACTAGAGTCCGTAGAATTGTTAATAAAAAAAAACCATATTATACAATTTTATATTATAAAACTATTTTTCTATATTATCAAAGTTCAAATTAATTCACGACACAACAATTAATTAATAAGACAAATACTAGGGCATTACACCATCGTCATTGTAATATTATCAATATTCTACTCCACGGATTATTTATCTTTAAGATAAATGATTCGTTATTTAAGATACAAATAAGACTTAATTTAAGATAAATCGCTATGTCTTATGTCTTACGCCATACGTTTCTGAATCCAGGTATTCCAGTAATATTTTACAGGCAACTGTGAACGGGCGCAATGCCTTTTCTAGAAACCCTGATTACTGAACTAAGCAGCCGTTACTTAGATTCCCAACAAGCGGATTAAGACTTCACTTAAGCTTGTAGACTAACGTTCAATGGCTTCTAAAAAGCTTTAGGTATTTGAATTTGATTGATGGATTTGTTAAGTTCTTTTTTATTTGTTACTCTAGTTTAAAATTTGTTCTTTCTTAACTGTAAACGAATCGTAATTACTCAAACCATAATAAGTAGGTTAGTATATTCTTAAGTAAACCTTACTCTCGCGTTACGTATTTGAGTTTTAAACACGTAAATCCTATAATTCTAATTGTTTAATTAGGATTTTTTATGGCTGAAGTACAGCAGATAGATTAACGTCACATCCGATGGAAAATGGTTACGGTCGCCCATGTATGTAATACCAGACGCGGTACCAACGTACTGTTGACCTCGAAGAAATTTAATGATACCTTTAAAACCTTAGACGGAGGCTCATTTCGAATATTAAAGATACGCTATAGAAACATTCTTGCGAACCGAATGCGTACTGACTCAAACAACAACACGAGCAC
Organism: Dendrolimus houi; assembly: GCA_039645545.1. Taxonomy (NCBI): domain Eukaryota; kingdom Metazoa; phylum Arthropoda; class Insecta; order Lepidoptera; family Lasiocampidae; genus Dendrolimus; species Dendrolimus houi. The sequence goes on from CM077132.1 coordinate 17,791,208, forward strand.
AATAACTCAAAAAGGTGAGAATTAACGCCCAGCCAATCGCGACCAGTACAGTGATAGAAAGAAAACGCAATTACCATACTGAATGAATCGCATCAGTTTCGGAGTAATATTCGAGTTACTGAATACTTACAAAACACGCTTTTTAGAATAGAATAGAATAGAGTAATAATTTATTGCTAGAAATGTATGTGTACATAGGTGTTTTTTTTTGGTAATTTTTTTGATAATTGTCTCAATACATTTTGCCTTATTAGGCGTGCAATTTTCACATCTTATAACTAAAACTAAATTGAAACTAATTTACTATAATAATTAATTAAATTAGATAATTATATTAAATGTCACGCAAAGCATTACCTAATTAAATAAGAATACAATTTATCACTTAAATAATGCTCGATTTTATAATAGCATTTCATTATCAAAAATTTCTTTAGGTGTCTCTTAAATAATAATATGGACTTTTGCTTATTTATACTTTCAAGTAATTTATTGTATATTACTGGTGCCATACATAATACACTTTTTGCATTAGTGTTGTTTTGCTACTATGAATGCAAAGCCTGTCATTATCGCGTTGATTGCGTTTTATAATTTGACATATGCTTGGGAAAAAATGAGGATTATTTCTAACAAATAAACATAATATAGCTTTAACTATAGTATTCTTACAAAATATAGGTCCTGCGTCAATTAAAACCTTTTAACGCTCAATTTCAGTGGCAAGCAATTGTGCAATTCCCAGGCATTACGTCCGTTGAGTTGACGTTCGAGAGACCGGAATGCTCTTTGATTTGCATTCAGACTTTACTCACTTGCTCTATAGCCCACAATTTGTGCAGACCGGCTTTCGGTCTGTAGCAGCGAAAATGTTAAAACGCCCTCTGCGTTTGTCTAAGCAACCGGCGAAGTATAAGATATGCCTAAAGGGCTTAGAAATGGGTAAAAACGTCTACCGTTTTTGCTATTTGGCTACGGAACTGTTGGTCCGTGGTAAGAAAAAAATGCACTTATGACATATTTATTATATTTATTTTGAGGACGGCATATTATCGACAACTGCGCCGTGGCTCGGAGGAATTCGAAGAACATGTATAATATATACTAATATCTACCTACCCACATATTACATGCATGCGGCACACAGCTCACGATTCGTACTTCAACATATAAATTACTGTCTTTCCTCTTAAATTCGTTATATAAATAACCTAACCATGAGGAGGTATTAGTTACCAGGCACATTTACCGGTATTTTTAATTATTTAGTACAAATTTTCCATACTTAACACATGGACATACTACAACAATTTTCTCTAAAAATTAAGTAATTTTCAGAGAAAATTAATCCGACATTAATAAAGATTCGAAATACTTCTTCAAAAATACCTTAGCTTTAACTAACAGACAAATATTCGATACCTAATACAATATGATGTTTTACATCTCTACAATCTACAAATTTCCTCTCACAGTCCAAGAAACAAATGAGGTTTGTCATTCTCAGCGATTCATTATAAAATCCGCTTTAAAACTCTTAAAAAAGATTAATTCGTCATAATTAATTGTTTCAACGACTCCGGGTGCAACAAAAGAATGACACAGTCGTAAATCAAAGGTGGAAGTTTGGAAATTAACCGGGGCATAGCTTCACCTTAACCGACTTTAACCGGGTACAGTTCGACGTGGTGCGAATATCTAAGCGAATATCACGGTCTCCGGGCATCACTTTATCCGGATATCCGTTTGTAGTTCATAATTTTTTGCTGGATTTTTTTATTTTACGGTCAATAAATTTTAAATGTAAAGAACGGACTGTGCATATTTTTTATTGTCCAATGATAGAAAAAGTTTCAATTTTTATTAATTTTCTATTTATGATTATTTTCTGATTGATAATACGTTCATCGTGATATTTGTAGTCTTCCCTTTTCATGGCTTGGTTGGGACAAGCAACCGACTTTCACAAAAGTTGTTTTATAATATATAATAATTTAGACACTAAAATTATTGCGGGTTCCAACGTATGCAGAACCGATGAATACGCAGGCAAAACCATATATAAGTACAGGGTGGCAAAATAAAGTAGAAAATAATAGGGGCGCCACTTTCGCAAAGTCTAAACTCTAGCAACTCCAATATTAGGTCAAGAGTAATTTCGATACTTACTAGTGATTTTTGGTACGACACCAAACATCGTGCAAGTATCAAGTTGCTTTAGTTACGACGTACGCATTTTGTTAACATAGCCTATGATGTTTATTTTAATAATAATGACTATAATTTTAAGCAAGTAAGCAAGAGTTTTAACGTCTTGTGATAATGATAGAACAATTATTTGATTAAAAGAAGCTAAACTTACCATTACAAACCTATTATGTCGGCAGTTCTTTGGTAAATATCGTCGAATTATAACGAAAAGATTTTGGCTTCAAATTCCACTAGACATCCTTGTTAAACGTTAAAAAGCACTGCTCACGTGAAAATAGGAATTGTTACATGTGTATTTAGTTATTTTTAGCCGATTTTAGACTTGGATCAACGAAGAAATTAAAATAATATGGATAAATTCGCTTTGTTTATGATGACTATGACTACAGATAAAATATAATATTCCTAGAAGGCAAAAAAAATAGTTCTCGTTCTAGACGTTATGGTCAGGGTATATCAATCTATTGCATCCTAGAGGTGGGCAACGCGTTAGCATCGCTCCTGGTGTTGCAAACGTCTATGGGTGACGATAACCACTTTCCATAGGGTGGGTCGCCTGACTGTTTGCTGGCTTCACACATTTCAAAACTCCTCAAGTTACGGATATCCCTATACATATATGAATGTGTGTGTGAACATTCACTGTAATTTCAGCATTGCAGTTCGGTATTTAGTTAATTCAGAAAGTAAAAAATAAATGCAGATGAAGTCGCGGGTAGCATCTAGTGGTAAGGTAATATCTATAATAGAATATTTTCTATAGTTTCATTTAATTCTCAACTCATATCTCCCTGGTTTTAAACGAAAATACGTAAGTGCACGAAATAATAAATATTCACAGAATGTTCGCTTCGTTGTTGGTTATAATAATTTTCATCTAGAAACGAATGGCTTTTCCCCCAAGACTCCATCTTCATTTACATGTCAAGGGACATTGTCCGCGACTTGCCCTACTTTTCCAGAGCTCTGGCCTTGGATATTGCTTTGTCAGCTGTTTTACACTGCTTATTTAACAGGATGATATTAAGATTAATTATCATAAAAGAACAATGCAAAAATCAGCCAATAGTAGATAGTTCACCCATAATGGGGAGTTCTGTATAGGCTTGAATAGAAGCTACAGAACTATAAAATAGCATTTAAGTGGTAATACCACATATGTCATAAGTTATTCATTGTATATTGTTTAAACTAATTTTCTTTTAAAGTATTTGTAGGTTCCACCATCTTAGTTTTTGAGAATTTAACATGTCATTATTGAGAGACACTTTTTGCGACATTGAAAGCGAATATATCCCAAACTGTTTATTGATTGAAATGAAAAAAATTACCAAGAAACATCGGTACGATAGTTTAAGATCTGATTAATGATACATATGTACACATATTTATTTTCTTTTCTCAGTTACATGCACAGTCGTTGTCTTTTTTTGCGAGATTTTCCGCCATCAATGCTTAACGGCATGCAATTTTATATAGATAGACTCGGAAGTTTTTCCAAAAAATGACTTTGGTATATATTGTTACATGCCGTCAAAGATAAGCCGCACAGCCTATTGTAAGCGCAGCTTGTTGTCCTCCCGGATTAGGGAATCCTTTGTGTTTTGAATTTGTAACATGCTATTGTTTTTCTACTTGTTTTATAACCATCATTAGCGTCGAACTAATCCCTATTGTTATTGTTTTCGACTTTGTGGACGTTCGCAGGTGTGCAAATTAATATTTCTTAGAAACTCAGTGTGCGCCTCCAATTTCTTTGTACTGTGTAGTTAGTATAAGACGATGCCCGAATGGAGGGGCGGGCGTAGTCAAGCGACGACTATGAAATGAGTAAGACGTTCTCTAGTACTCTCGATTAGCGATATAGACGACGGACTTTGCGCGTTCGAATTGCACTGAATCATGCAGTGTGAACTGGTTGCACCCAGTTTTATTTGTATTTGTTTTATATGTGTTTGTACAGTTCTAATAAATTCTATAGTAGTTCCAACGGCATTTTTAATTCGAGTCCTGTAGCTCGTAACAATGTGATGTTGTATGAGTAATCTTTTCTTGAAATAACTAGGGTAACCTAAAAGAATTAATAACGATCGAACTAAATTTTAGCTAATCATGTTGTTCAACCAGTTCGCTTCTTTTTCCTTCGCTTTCGTAAATATAATATTTATAATAATTCTGCGAACAGAAACAAACATACACATTGTTTTATTCTCAAGTTAAGCAACCTACGAATTGAGATTGTTGATGACCAATCCACGTTGGACAAGGGTAGCGAGTATATCGTCTGTTCCTCAAAATGAGGAAGCCTGAGCCCAGCAGTGTGCCGATTATGATATTATGATTATAGTCTAAATGCTTCTTAATTATCCTTAGCTAAATCGTACCTAGGAGTCTCATCCATCACTGAGGACATAATCAAGCAATAATAAACCGTATGCCATTTAATAAGTATACCAAACCAGTATAATCGATTAATTATACTATCGATTTTAGGATGATAAGCTCGGGTGCGGACTGGTAACGAAGATAAATGTTTTCAACCGGCTAATGGGAGCTAAACGCTAATAAATCAATACTTGCAAGAGCGTAGCGCTCATTACCGCACAACCGGATCAAAATGCCGGTCTATAAAAGAGCGTCCGGGTATTGGGCATAACAATTGTAGAGAAATATGATATCATATATTAATAAGTGTGTGTGTTTCTACACTGTTCCACTGATATATTTATAGTAAAATACTTAAAACAGCGGTGTCTTCTTGTGCAATTTAGACCAGTTTTCCTGTTTAGTTTTTTGTTGACCCTAACAATAATCAGATTATAACATAAGTACAAATCGGTTAAAAAGAATACGTCCATATTTTGTATCATCAACCGATTTGATTGTCTTCATCTTACACAATCGCATTTTTAATATAAAAATAGATAGACCTTATTTTTTGGTGTTAAAAATAATCTGATAAATATTTCCTCCAATTTAGCGCGACCTTGCAATGAATGCATTAATAAAACTTATACAAGTGTAGACAAAACTTTAAAGTCTCTGATATGGAATATATTGTATTGAGATATTGTATACTAAACCAGAGAATCTTGATTCAATATTGATAAATAAACAACTTAATATTATTCCAGAATAATATTAAGTTGTGAAATAAAGTCAGCAGTAGAAACAGTTCTATTGAGGTAATGCATTACTTAGTAGATGCTCTATATGTTCATAATTACTTAATTTATCTGGATCTTATATTGAACGTCAAATCACGACTGATCACGGTAATATACTTGCTTAATCTTATCTAATAAACTATTTTTCATGTGACACATGAAAAATAGTCAGCAAAATTTCCACTGCTGGGCGTAGAAATCCCCAAATTTGCGCCACATGTCCCGGTCTGCCATCTTCCTCATCCCTTGCACATTCCAAATTAATATCCTTTCATTTAGACAAATTCCTATTTCTCATTTTGGTTCACGAATGAATACTGTTCTAAAATAAAGATATTTAAATTAAAACAATCTCTGTTGAAATAGAAAGTAATGTTGATTAACTTCCTAAACTGTCATCATGCGTTTATTCCCTACCTTCCCCTTTTCAATCTTGACTTATTCAGACGAAATTAAACTTAAGCGCATTGAAATACCTACAAGCGTAATAATACGTTGAAAACGGAATTGTGCTAGCGTTCGTCCGGATTCTAATCCGGATATAGCTAATATTATGCGCGGCACGCCGTCGACCCGGTTAAGCAGCGCACCCGCCGCTTACCCGGTTAAAGCTCTGTATCACCTTTGATGATTTTATCCTGTAATTCATATATTGTGATGCTAATTTTGAGGCCTAGTAACATTTTCCCGGGTAAATTAATTATTTATTTTCTATTTATGGAACGATATGAGCAAATGAGTTTGAACTGACGTATAGTTGAATGTACTATTCATTACTTCAGAATTTAAATGCTTACTGTGGCAAGTTTATTTATTTTACTTTTAATCTTGTTTAGTAAGCGGGTTTAAAATATTGCTACGAGTTGCAGGACTCGAATTAAAATGCCGTTGGAATTATTATAGAGTTTATTAGAACTATACAAACACAAAACGGGTTGTCTGGAAGAGATCGCTTCTTAGCGATAAGACCGCCCATTGTGCACACTTAGAATATTTTTAGGCTATAAGAATTTCTGTAATGGTGTACAATAAACTGTTATTTATTTATCTATCTAAACACGTATAACACAGGTACAAATATAAACGAACACAACAAGTCCCAAACGTAATGCAGAAGGTCGTAATTCAATAACACGCGCAAAGTCCGTCACTAAATAGATTACCGAATGTACACAAGTCTTGCTTCGCTCGTGGTTATCGCTCGACTGCCGCGTTCCTCAATCGGAGCATTGCTTTATACTGCACAGATGCAATATGTCTGCCCGGCCGCGTGGACCGAATTTCAGGTACGAAGGTGTGAATTTGTTTTTGTCGGCGTCTAGGTCGTAACAATATCTTAACTTTTGGCTGCTTATTCTGATTTCTAAGAAACCGCAAGTATGATATATTTTTCTTATAAGTAACAAAAGAAACCAACGACACACACAAAACAACAGAACACATATAACATAAAAACATCTATAAAAAATTGTATGTCGCAATTAGAGAAATGGGATTTGCAAGCATTATTTTGCTGTGCTGAAACGTAGTCCAACGCTGTACTAATTTTCAATACCAACCGCCTAAATCGTAAATGTCGTCGGAACCACGTTAAAAAACGAGAAAATATATTTATAATAAACGTATAAGTGCATGAAATCAATATAACATACCAAGTGTAATATATAACAATCTCGTGTCACGATGTTTCCTTTCGAACTCCTTCGAAACGACTTGACTGATTTTAATGAGTTCTTATGTGTATTTGGTAGATATGAGAATAGATCGTAAAGTAATTTTCATCCTGCTATGTTGTTTTTATTATTTTATTTTTATGGCAGGACAACGTTTGCCGGGTAAGCTAGTAATAATCTCACGGGACCAAAGGGCTGGTTTATGTTTAGGACAGCGCATTAGCGCTGCCATTCAACGGGGAAATGCGGCCAGCGTTCTGAGAACGTTCCCATCTGACGGCGATTTAGAACTCATATATATATATATATATATATATATATATATTATATGTAATTTTTATTATTTATAAATTAGTTTATATTCATATTAATATTCTTAAGCATTGGTAAGTAATAGATTAAAATAAACAGGTTGGGTAAGTTCTTGGCATTCCGCGCACAACGAAGTATTCTGTACAGACGGCAACGTTCCCTGTTTTCATTATTTGTTTATGGAACTATAGAACTGGCGTTTAATTTAAAATACCCCATATCTCAAACTCATGACGTTTGCGATCAAGTTATTTTATAGGATTGGTTTTTAAAAATTGGTAAGTAGAGTAAAATTTTGTGCTCTCTGAAATGTTATAAACGTTAAATTCATCAAAAAATAACTCTGTAATAATATTAAAAGTTGATATGAACAAATGGTGTAAGTCTCACGCTATATTTTATGATGTTGAAATGAAATGTTATTCAGGTTAATCCCCGACACGACTGCGCCAAATGGCATTTTAATCCCCGGAAAGTAAAGGCTACCGTTAAATAAATTTGGTGAAATTTTGTGCCTGGATTTTTTTGTAGGAAATTAATCATGTTTTAACGGAAAATCGGTTTATTCTGGTTACATTTTTCCAAAATTATACGTAGATTTTTTCATGCATTCATTATACATGAATATTTAAAAAATCGAACTGTGTGCTGGGACACATAGTAGAAGTGAAATTTCAACAGAGAAGTGGAAAAACGAATGGCAACGGATAAGTGGCAAAACGAATCGCAACAAAATTTTAACTTGAAGTTTTACGGGCAAATTGTTAATGTACTTGTCCAATTGGAAAACCTGCCCGTAAAATTACAAGTTAAAATTTTGTTGCGATTCGTTTTGCCACTTATCCGTTGCCATTCCTTTTCCACTTCTCTGTTGAAATTTCACTTCTACTATGTGTCCCAGCACACAGTTCGATTTTTCGCAAGTTTACTGCAAATTATGATTTGGTTAGGTTAGGTACATTTTTTTATTTAAACATATTTTATTTTATCAAACATAAAAACTGAATTCGATCCGGAACCAAAAAACGCATCCATAGTTTACTCTAAAATTATGCCGCCTCTCACCACGGCTTTTCTAAATTATGCCGCTCCTCCACGCGGCCGTAACGCTATTTCGTGACAGAAAAATCCTAAGACCCCCATCTATATAGAAGTTTCACTTCAAAAATCAATAACAGCCTTTAATGGTCCCACTGCTGGGGTCAGGCCTCCTATTTGTACGGGAATGGAGAGTATGCTCACAAAACTTTTGTAAAGTGGATTGGCTGGTGTGACACATCGGCTTCGATGTGCAGGTTTCATAATGATGCTTTTCCTTCACCGATAGTACGTGGTGATAGTAACAATAAAATGCGCATTCGGTCAAAAACTGTCTATGTGGCGTATGCATTTCGGCCAAGACTCGAAACCGCGCATTTGAGTTTGGGACGCCAGTGCGCTAACCACTAAGCGAACACATCACAATTTCTAAATATATTTTAATTTAAGTAACTGATATGTAGGTGTAATAGTTTTAAGATTTAAACTATACATTTTCTTGAAACAGTCTCTGATTATGTCAGAGGAGACGCCGCATTTGAACGGGCCGTTTAACAAAAACCTGCTGGATATCGAAATGAAACAAACAAGGCTTGGAACCGGTTTAGTCAACTATTTCGTACGGAGTGTAAACCCCGAAGAAAGTGTTATATAAACCTGAATTAACTGGTAAGGCTGGAGCGAAGCTGCCGCCTTACCTTTATGGTTATTTTTTATAACCACCCAATATTCATTCACTTTATATCTCAAATAATAAATAAAAATGCCATATAACTATACCCTAACCTCATTTAATATACAAAAAACTACAGGTCATCTGTATTTTATTATATTGTCCAAGATAATGTTGTCATTGTTCATACTGACTGGGAAAAGTGATTAATCATGCAGTTTTATTTATATTGCCCACGGACACGGGCAGTATGTATACAGACCGGTCATTATTCATAGTGACCGGATTTATCAAATTGCCCGTAACATATATATCACAAAAAAATATCTATAAAAGAAGATAGAGAACAGAAAAAGAACATTAAACTCCCCCTATACAACTTCGCCATTACAGCTATCAAAAATTTATAAAGCAAAATTTAAACATGGAACAATTACTTTTTAAAACATACTTTGAAGTGTGGCAAATAGAATAAAATATAACGAAGTATAAAAAAGAAGATTTTTAAACTTGCCCCGGAGGAGGGAGCGACGCGACTCAATTTGCAGCCTTACAAAGGCTCTTTGATCGCACAATTGGTTTAATGTACAAAAATGTTTGGAATATTTTACGATATTTTTATTTTTAAAATCTTGTAACATTATGCATTTTTGTTTGGAGTGTACATGTAATATTTATATTGATTGCATTTACATACAAAAAAATTTACGCTTGTCATCTTAATGGATAGTAGTGCACACCTAATATTTTGGAGGTCATGGAATGCAAAGAACTATGACATAAATATTAAAATTATTAAATTCCCAATTCTTGGATCCATTCATAACGGGGCTTCATCTGTATTAGTATTAAAGATTTAGACTGCGGCCGAATGTCTCTTATTAAACCCTTAAAAAATAACGCCGTTAACGCATAGCCACAATAGTGTATATACATACGTTATCTGCCAATATTTAACGCCCTTAACAATGTGGCATCCTAAATAACGCATTAAACCCATCGCCATATCTGCGTGAAACGTCCTATATCTGTAACATTATCCCAGATGAAGCCGCATCATAATAGCGGTACTTTAATCCTGACGTGTGACATAGTTACATATAAATGAGTTTATGTTATAATTTAGTTATTTACAATCAGGGTATACTTAAATTATTATGAACTAATACAATAACGACGAAAATGAAAAAGACGAAAGTTATGCTGTTTGAAAGAGATGAAAGGATGACAATGTGTAACATACAAATAGGAAATGAAAAACTAGAGCAAGTTAAAGAGTTTGTATACCTAGGGTGCATTTTTACAAGAGATGGAAAGCATGATAGTGATATTGAAAGGATAGTAATAGCAGGAGCGCTTAGCTCTTTTATGAACAGTCAGAAGATATCGTAAACTCGTAAACTCATTTATTCGTAACTATGTTACACGTCAGGGGTATCTATGTATTATTACTAAATTTTCATTTATTAAGATTTACATTATTTGTCATCAATATTTATAATCCATAAATTCCTTCAAACTATAGAAGATGTGCCCAATTAGCCACTTCTTAAGCCGGTAAGTAAATGCACTTAAACTGCCGGAAAGTATGATTTTGTTTGGTAGTTTATTATATATAGTCGGACCCATAACATGCGTTAGCGTGTTAGATTTTTCCAATTGCCTCGGCAACGGTGCAATCCTATCTCTGTTCTGAGTCCGATATGAATGTATATTATGTGGCTATGCTTTGCATACATGGATTCATATATCTGTAAGGGCTGATATATCAGCTGATACGCCTGGCTGTCCATCAAGGGGTGTTAGTACCAACGCTAATGTATGGCAGTGAAAGTTGGGTAAGGCAGAAGAAGCATGAAAGTAGCATAAACGCAGTTGAAATGAGAGCTTTGAGAAGTATACATATATATAAGGTTCATGTACGTGATATAATAAGAAACAGTGTGATAAGAGAACGTTGTGGATTGATAGAGGATATAGTGACACGAGTTGTATAAGGAATGTTAAGGTGGTTTGGGCATGTAGAGAGAATGAATGAAAGCAGAATCACAAAATAAATATATGACAGTAATGTGAGTGGTAAAGTGGATGCCGGTCGACCGCGACGTTCTCACCATAATCAAATTGAAGATATTTTGAAGAAAGGTTATGTGAAAAGCACTTATCAAAGTTGATGAAGCGAAAAGTGTTTGTCAAAATCGTAGCAGGTGGAAATCCATCGTCTCTGCCTACCCCTACACCAATGGGAAACAGGCATGACAATTTATATGTATGTATGTAATACAATAAAGAAGATTAAACCTGAATAATCGTAATCAATTAATTACCTATTACTAGTATATTCTTTAACCCATAATCTCTTAAGACTACAAGTAGAGTACAGAGCCAAGTCATATTTTTAACCGACTTCAAAAAGGAGGAGGTTCTCAATTTGATTGGTATTTTTTTTTCTATAGGTAAAATGCCCAGAAGACTGGCTAGGTTATCACTGTTGGTCGGTTCCTATATCTTATTATTCATTCTCCTGCCTTACCATCGGTTGAATTTTGATATTACTTATATGGAGCTTATGTCAAATTTTAACCGATAGTTAGGCAAATGAGCGGTCGGTAAGATGATTTTACAATATTCACATTAAGTAATATATTATGTTAATTCATAAATCCTTTGGTATAATTGCTACGTTTCATACTAACAGTTGTATGAAACCAACTACCTAACATGTCAGTATACCTATAGGTAATGTATATAGAAAAGTAAATTTGAAACAAAACTTGCTAGTCATGTAAGTTTGTTTCTGTGTCGATTAAAAATAATTGTCTATTGTCTGACTTCTTTATAATAGTATAGTAGTAGTAGTTGTATTTTTAACTCATTGTTAACACAGTAAAAAATAAAAATACTGCTGGAAAGGGCCAATTTTTTTTCAATATTTAAATTTCGAATAATGAGCTATTTACACGCCACTATGACGTCACATTCCATTCTCAGTGTATGTTCACATCCCTATTATCCCTATTAATATTATAAATGCGAAAGTAACTCTGTCTGTCTGGCTGTCTGTCTGCCCGTCTGTCTCTTCCATTTTCACGGGAAAATTAGTGGTCTGATTTGGCTGAAACTCAGTATATATATATTTTCGATGCCGAGAATGAACATAGGATACTTTTTATCCTGAAAAATGGGACAGTTTCCGGGATAAAAATATATTTGTCTCAGTGTTTGTTATGCTTTTACGGAAAAACTATTGTACCGATTTGGCTAAAATTTGGTATATATGTCATTTTAATATCTAGGGTGGACAATGGATACTTTTTATCCCGGATAATGGGATAAATTTTGGGATAGATTTATGTAAAGGTTATCCCAGAAAGTAGGATAGGTTTTTTTGTGATTTGCGATTTTGCTTAATTTGGTCATTATGTTGTCACTGGCGATTTTGGTCATTTTGGCATTATTCTCATTTTGGCATTGTGGTCATTTTTGGCATTTTGGGCACTGGCACTTTTGGCATTTTGGTTATTTTTGGCATTTCTGGGACTTTTTATTTTTGGCATTTTAGTCATTTCAGACATTGTGGTAATTTTTGGCACTTGGCATTTTTGGCATTTTTAACATTTTGATAATTTTTTGGCACTTGGCATTTTTGGCATTTTGGTCATTTTGGCACTTATGGCACTTTTGGCATTTTGGTCATTTTTGGTATTATGATCATTTTTGGCACTTTTCATTTTAGGTATGATGATCATTTTTGCACTTGGCACTTTTGGCATTTTTGATATTTTTGGCATTATTGGGCATTCTTGGCTTTTTTATCATTTATGTAGTTTGCAGATAGATGCACGGGGATAGATAAATAAAACTAGAACGGGTTGAAAAATGATGAAAGTTTGTATGGGAGGCCAATCATTTCTCAAGTTTAGAAGATCTTCTAAATTATACTAGAGTTTACCCCGCGGCGTATCCGCGGGGTAAACTCTCGTATAAATATAATTCCTTTAGCCTACATCCGCTAACGTATTATAATTCAAAATAAATTTCGTAACGATCACTTTAAATTTTTCACTGTTTTGGTCTAAAAAATATTATTATCAGTTTCATTATCATCATCGGTCTTATTGACTCTGTAATTTGTGCTGCACTATGTAAAACTCGTATCTCATTCGAGTCGTTGTATCGAGTTTAAAATACAACGATTCTAAAGAAATTTCCCTTCAAAAAGTAACGTTACACATGTAATTCTACAGCAATAAAGACACCATATAAAAAAATGACTCGTATTTGAATTATATGCATATTCCCTATTGCTTATAGGCAAATGAGTATACAGTCCTGATAACAAGTGGTTACTGTTGGACATGGACAATTGGGCACCTGCAATAATACTAAGGGAGCCGAAACGTTACCTCGTTAACTTACGTAATTTGTTTGTTTCCATTTATGTGCTATGTGTATTTAGTTTTAGATGTACACAAACCGTTATTTGTATAATACAATAACTCATATAATTATTTGAACGCTGATGTACCTAGACTGTGCGGGTAGCGTATAACCCGTGGAGATGGCGGATATTGCAACCGGGCAGATACACCCTCAACGGGCTGGCTTAATTAACGGCGCGTCTATCACGAGATTAAAGTTTAACTCTTTTTATTCTCACACTGTTTTGCTAAATCTCTTATTACAACTGGTTAAGGGTTACTTTATTTTAAATACAATCGGTCTTATTCCTATTGAGTTAGAGTAAGTTTGAAGTTTTGACACGAATCTGTGTCTTCTTCTAAAACTGTGGGTTCGAATTCTGGCCGGAAGCTAGACAACGCTTAAACAATTTTTCTTACATAATATACACATTGTTACAATTACCACGTACTGACGGTAAAGAAAAACATTGAGATGAAACGTACATATAGAAATAATCGCAATTCCACCTCTCGTTCCTCTAAGGAAGGCTCGAGTCTAGCAAACGTGAATGTTATGGACATCATTATCAACAAATCACAGTCTGAACATAGGTCTCTCCAAAATTGCGCTACATATCTCGGTATTCCGCTTTCCTCATCCAGCACTCACCTCACACAGATCATCGATCTATCAGGCTGAAGGACGACTACCAACACGTGGTCTCCAAATCTACTCCAAGACTCATTTTGCTGACACGATCAGCCAATAATTTTGCCATGTATAACAGCTCTTCTGTTTCTCTTACTGACATCATACACGATATCATAGATATCCTAATCTCTTATTATCATATATCTTTTACAGCGCTGGTCCTTGTTGGCTAGCATTATGCTGAGATTGGGTCCAATTTGGGATTTATTTGGTTTCTATTGTCTGCTTATTTTGTCTTTGTATCTTAGTTCTGAATAAAATATTGTCACATGCCGTCAAAGATAAACGCACAGCTGCTTGTCGTAAGCGCAATTTATTGTCTTCCCGGATTTAGGAATTCTTTTATGTTTAGAATTTGTAATTAAGAAAAACATGCTATTGTTTTTCTACTTGTTTTATGACCATCATTAGAGTCGAACTAATCCTTATTGTTATTGTTTTCGACTTTGTTGGCCGTTCGCAGGTGTGCAAATTATATTTTCTTGGAAGAACCCAGCGCACGCAAACGATTGTGTATTGTACAGTTGACTATAAAACAATGCCCGAACGGAGGGGTGCGGCAGTCAAGCGACGATTACGATACTAGCAAGTCGTGTACATTCGATAGCGATATAGTGACGGACTTTGCGCGTGTTATTTAATTGTGCATTACATAAGGACTTCTTGCGTCCGGTTATATTTGTACCTATGTTATACGTGTTTGTATAGTTCTAATAAATTCTATAGTAATTCCAACGGCATTTTAATTCGAGTCCTGCTAAAGTGCCCACTATTGTCCCATCTTCCAGGGCACCAAAGACATCTCGTCCAGTCGCTTACCATCGATGCGACACAGTACATTAGGACCATAATTTCATAGAAAAATTTATTAAGATTAATTACGTACCATCCGCATTGTCAGATTAGCTAATTTGACGTAATTAACATTATTGCTTCAATTTCTGATCATTAACATTTATCATCTCTATGGCACCCTTCACTGTGTATGGCCTTTTTTTTATTGCGTGAGTTTAGCAGAGAGGCAGAAGGCCCAAGTGGTGGAAGCAAAGCGGTTACCATCGCCTGTGGACTTTTGTAACACCAAAGGTGCTGCCAATGTGCTGCTGCTCTCTAAAGGGGATTGGAATCTGGCCACCAATGCCGGCCTCACAATGGAATCACACGCACTTGGCTGCTTTTATTTAATGATTAACAAAGTAAGTTCTATTGTTTAGTAAAGCAATTGATCGTTCGAAAACTTAATAATCAATATTTTAAAAATAAATAAATTGAAACCACTAGTTACGCATTTGGTATTGCGATCTATTAAAAAATTAACCCTACACATTAATGAGGCTGATTTCTCATAATAATGTTTGTTGTAAGTAAGCGCATCTGGCCAGCGGTTATTCGACGCACCATCCATAACATTACGGACATGATATTATTAGTTTATTATGACGGATGACATCCAAAATCTGTTCATGTTAATTGTTATTATTGTGGATGATAAAGTAATTATTTATGTGGTAAAACATTTTTTATGGATTTTTTATTATAATACGTGGATAATGACAGTAGGAATGATCCACTTACTCGTATAAGTAACGAATCTTAATACTATAAACTAGAAGATATTGTTACGAGTGTCTTATCGTATCGCGCGGCAAAAGTACGTACCTAAAATGCTCCAAGTATGCATTCGTTGGTAGCGGATACCTACATACTTGTGGCTTTTGGTGTCGAAATTCTAGGGCCATGGGGTATGGAAGGAAAACACATATTGTATAGATCCCAAATAATTTGGAGAAGGTTAATGAAAAGAGATTTTTTATTAGTGTAAGTATTAAAGTTGACATAAAACAGCACTAATATTCGAGTTAATATTAGGAAACTTTAAATTACGAAGTTGAATGAAATTCAATTAATTTATCGACATCGCACGAATAATGGGGCTCGAATAAAGAAGTTTTTAATGGCCCTCGTAAAGGCAGGCTTCGGATGATTAAATTTCATTGAAAGTATACAAGTTTTACATTATTTTCATGTTTAGGCTCCATGGGTTATTGAGCACAACATAAGCACTTTGTGTTTATAGTAATATAATTTCTTTATTAAATTATTGAAACTTAGAATAGCTTTCAGGTAGGTAATGATATATTTACCCCCTTATAAAATTTGCAATATAAAAATTAAGGATTAAAAATTTCAATCGATATACAGTATATGAAACTATAGTAAGTGTCGGGGATATATATCACCTGGTCAGACGTGTTATTATTGTAGGCACTTCCTTTGTTTATGGTAAATAAATATTTTTAATGTGCGAGTGCACCCGGGGGAAATTCATGTATGCAGAAAACCAAACTTGTGTCGCCGGGTGTACTCGACGCATTACTTTAAATGTTTGTAAAGGAGGTAGGCTGGGCGATTTTGTAGAGTGTGAAGTGAGTAACTGACTTTGCTCGCTCACTGAGAGAGATTGTACTGTGCTCGCCTCCTCCGTTCAAAAATTAGTTTTAAAATAATTTCGTGTTGTGTATATGTAGAAGTTGTGAGCCGGATTAAATTACAATAAACCGTAAGTGCCTTTTAATGGCCTTATTATCAATGATTTAAGACTTTCTAGGTATTAAAATTGAAAGCAGGCTATGATCAATTATAGCTCTTATTATAAAAATAATATAAAAAATGCTTTCTTTCTTCAAAAAATTCTATGAGTAGACAAAACTAGACCAAACTAGAGTTCGGAATCAAACCGCCCAAACTTGTCATTATATTACAACATTAAATCTGATTTATTGATGAACGAAGACCTGGTTATAGCCAGACATAACATCCGTGCAGGGACGGAAAAGAATATTAATTATTGCGGCCGGACGGCCTGTCGTAAGAGGCGACAAAACAACCCACAGCCAGGTGGTAGGGTATTTGCCTGCCTGCCAGGTTCCAGTTTCCCTTTCGAGGCCGGCAACACATTGGCAGCACTTCTGGTATTGCTAATGTCCATAGGCGACGGTGACACTTTCCATCGCAGTAGGGCTGTCAACCTGTCTACTGTGCTTCAGCAATAAAAATAATTAAAAAAAAATATAGGCTATGTTTGATCTTAACACCGTGGAGCATATGTGCAAGATATTTTGTTAATAATTTGCATAATAGCTCTCATTACGAATGATCAGGGAGCTGGCTTTCATTTTCCTCAGTCAATAAACGGTGTTAATAAAGGTGGTTTCATATCACATTCATTCACGTACATAAAAATGTAAATTAATTAATTATTAAAATGATACATTAATTTAATTTTATGTAAAGAAATATTTGCATGCATTCTATGTAAGCCGTGTCCAGACTGACACCCGATTGAATGGGAGATTGGGCCGGAAATTGAACACATGACGCGACCAGCCGTGACGTCACCGGACGTGATATGAACTAGCCAATCAGGGCGCATTCAATTACATCCCTGTCAATGTATTTCCGAAACGATTTTTAAAATGTTCCCATTTAAAACGGGAAGATAAAAATCGAATAATTTAATTTGAAACTGTGTAATTCGAATAATCGAATATTAACTATTCAGATTTCATTTTTTCATTATTTAATTGATTAGCAAATCAATATTTCAGAGGCATCCTTACAAAGCTCTTAATTCAACAATACAGTCGCGGAATGAAAATATTCGTCACCTTTAAGTCGACTCTTGCTTGCACGCGTACAGGAAACAGTACTGCCAACATTTTAATAAATGCTACGTTTATAAAATATAGAAGCGTAAAAAAACAAACGATGAGATTAACAATAAGAAACAAAGAGAATATAATCACTACGCTTAACATAAATATTAAAACCAATAAAAAGGTTTTACATGTCTGAACAATCTTTCCAAACAAAATTAAATAACTTTGATCTAAGTAATTTTAAGCTTTATTGTCAAATAGTTAAACATAATTTTCTGTGGAACAGTCTTTTCTGTGACTTAGTTTAAAAAATTAACATGTGCACGCGGAACGTTAAATAAATCAATTTGAAAACTGGCGAACATTTTCATACCACGACTGTACATGCAAAGGTGCCTAAGGTAAATTATAAACCACATTTCATGAAAATGTATAAATAGGCTAGTCATACAGCGAAGAAATGTCTAGCTATGTCGCCTTTCTCAGGCTAGGTTAGGTACTAATGGACTAACACTAAGAACGCCGAAGACCGTGCGAAGGGGAAACGAAAAATTAGGAAAACGCACCCTGGATCCGAAGCAAAGGATGATGATAAGGAGTATATCTCATAAAAATGCCTCATAAAGTAAATAGCAAACAAACATCCAAATTACTTTGAATACATAGAAAATAGTCGAAATTAATTTTAAAATTCATATTGTTACGAGTTGCAGGACTCGAATTTAAATGCCGTTGGAATTATTATAGAATTTATTAGAACTATACAAACACGTATAACACAGGTACAAATATAACTGAATACAACCAGTCCAAACGTAATGCACGATTCAATAACACGCGCAAAGTCCGTCACTAAATAAATTACCGAATGTACACAAGTCTTGCTTCGCTTGTGGTTATCGCTCGACTGACGATATCTCCATTGGGGCATTGCTTTATGCTGCACAAATGCAATATGTCTACCTGATCGCATGGACCGAATTTCTTAGAATCACACCTGGCTAATGACTACCATAAAGGATTACAATACACAATGGACTGTTTTTCTAATTACAAATTTTAAACACAAAGTAAACAAAAGAAGTCCAAATGCCGAAAAGTAATAAACTATGCAAAACAGGCATGCAGGTGTGAATTTGTCTTTGTCGGTCGTAACAATATCAAAACCAATTATTTCATAGATCAATACATAATACCTGCGAAAGTTGATCTTAGTATAATAAATTCTGGTGAACATATTTGTTCAAAATTGCTGTAATTGTTAAGGTCTTAATTGCAAGTTTTAATAACCAATTACGATCCGTCAGGTTTCACAGCGGTTTTATCATAATTAGTTTTGTTTCGTTGCTTTCAGGTACTGTAATGGATTTTGCAGAGTCAAGATGTTGGTAAGACTGATTTGACATAAGTATAAGGTTTAAGAATGCGTGTTTCAAATAATTATCATTCTCAAAAAGCCATAAATTTTATGTCATATTTGGCTTAAATGTGGAATACTACACTATATCTGATTATTTTATTTTATATTATTCGGAAAACAAACAGTTTATAACTAAGTACATACTACTAAATATCTATAACCATTTAATTGTTTCCACATATAGATAGCTATAATGCTTGCTAATAAATACTTTACATTCTATTAATGAAATTAAAAAGATAAAATTCAGACCAATTTACTTTACCAGGACCGTCTTAAGATTTTGTGGATTACTAATAAATAAATCTATATCATGTATAACAGCTAAAAGATTATAGTTGATTGACACACGATTAAAATAAGAATTTGCCCTATAATTACTAGATTACCCGAGGAACAAACAATTGTATTGGATTCCGGAATAGTCTTGTTGGCACTTTTAAACATATTTTAGATAATAAATAAGGCGAGTCTATTTTGGACTGTGCAATTTTACTTAGCATCATTATCTATATCTGCAATTTGTCTCCTTTTGTGCAATGGCAAAATATGATGTCTGAGACATTTAGCTTCGTAGTGATTATCGCTAACCTTGCATTTAAACTCTAAAAATCTTAAAAATCTACGTTGTATGGATTCGATTCTATTAACATACACATCATACATTGGATTCCATACCTATGAAGCGTACTCTAGAAGACTACGCACCAAGGAACAATACAAAACCTTTAAGACCTTGACATTACTAAATTGTGAACTGACTCTCATGACAAAACCTAATGTCTTATTGGCTTTTTTTGTTATGTGGTCTATGTGTTTATCATACAGTAATTTCGAATCATGTGTTACTCCGCGATCACGTATCTCATCAACTTCGTTAAGAATTATATTATTAATAGTGTAGAAATACTGGATGAAATTTGGTTTACGTGTAAAGGTAATTTTATAGCATTTAGATATGTTGAGATCTAATTTGTTTAATGTGCAATATTGTTCAAATTGATGAAGGTCAATAATTATATAGAAATCTTCTAAAGCCGGGTACTCATCAATGAGCTGTAACCGTAACAGCATGGATATAGTGGTGTGTACGCGAGAAAAGATCTTCGCCCGGGACGTCCAGCGAGTCCCTTTCGGTCGCGTACTCATTAACGAGGTGAAACTGTTACCGGATAGGAACTTAGGCACCTATCCGGTGACAAGGTTCTGATATGTACTGCGAAAGTACTGCAAGCGCTCCAAGTGCCTTTGGTTAGCGGCAAAAACCGACAATTATCGCTCGCTGCGAGCAGCACACGTTGCGCTCGCGACTCATGTGCATACTATGGTTTTTGGTTACAGTAACATGCAACGATTATAATCACAAGAACGAGTTCGTGGTTATAATAAATAATAACAGCCCATAAACGTTCCACTGCTTGGCTCGGGCCTCCCATTATTGAGGAACGGACAATATATCCGCCACGCTTGTCCAAGGCGGTTTGGCAGGTTTGACACACCGGTTATCTCGATGTGTAGGTTTCATAAGGATGTTTTCATTCACCGTTGTTAGCACCTGGTAATTGTTACAACATGCATGTTATGTCAGAAAGCTGCCTAAGTGGTGCTTACATTCCGGTCAGGATCCGAACCCGCGCCCTTTGAGTCTAGGACGCGTGCGCTAGCCATTACGCTACCACGACTTTTTTACGCTACTCTGAGTTTGCTGCGAGGGCAGTGCGTTCCGCCTGCGGCAGACATGCGAGCTAGGTCCACATGGATTTTGGTTACAGTAATGTGCAACGGTTACGGTTGCGGCTCACAAGTGAGCACACAGCTTAAGGTGCATCAATTTGTTGCCAAGAAAACTGTATTAGAATTTTTGTATGACTGTAGATTAACGATAAACATCACGTAAGTTCACTATTAAAATAAAATAGTATATGAACAATTGGTAAAGTGCTTGCTGAAGACGTATAAAGACCTACAAATTGAACAAGTAGGTAAACAATGAGATTGCTATTACGTTTCAACAGAATTTGGTACAAAATGTGAACAGCTATGAACCGTGTAAAAATACTCGAAACATTTTCCACATACCTTCCCCGACACTTACCCGGTTTGATGTTCAACGAAAACTTTGTATCGGTGTACTTATTACTTGACTGAGAGCTGTTATCACCCACCAACTCTGATATTTATGAGTACGATTGAGAAGACCTGTAATTTAGGAGTTGTTGAGTTATGAATTGTATAGGGTGGTTAATACCATTTTATTGGTTATGATTTTTCTTGTGACTTTAGTTTGTTTTGGTCGGAAATAAGGTTGAAATTCGTTTTTAATATTTCTACTTACGCTACCCCGACTTATGCGAACTCGGAGTTGTGCTATTTTCAAATCTCGTCGAGATGTTTTTTGTTTGGTCGTCACAGATCTTTTAATTACTTAATCCCCCCCTACAATATATGTAAATATATATTATACTCCGATTTGCGTAATTTCGACTTACGAGTTTATCGATCTGTTACATTTGTAGCGAAGTTTGAGTATTACGGTATATACAAAAATGCAACTTACGGCAGATTTTTACAATGCACTTGGAAACATGTGGGATGCCGTTAGGTAGGCCTTATAATATAGCAATGATGTTTTTTAACGACATTTTAATTAAGACAATAGGTGGTGGTAGCGTAAAAAAGTCGTAGTAGTGTAATGTTTAGCGCATGTGTCTCAGATTCAAAGGGCGCGGGTTCAAGTCCTGGCCGGAACGCATGCACCACTTAGGCAGTTTTCTAACCTAATGTGCATATTGTTACAACTATCACGTGCTAACAACGGTGAAGCAAAACATCGTGATGAAACCTGTACATGGAGATAACCGATTTGTCAAGCCTGCTAAACCGCTTTGGACAAGTGTGGCGGGTATACTGCCCGTTGCCCTATACTGGGAGGCCTGGGCCCAGCTGTGGGACGTTAAGGTGCTGTTATTATAGCAAATGGTGAGATATGTATACGTTTACAAATTCATAAAAAGTCCTTCCTAATATTTGAATTACGAGGTTGAAAAGTCAGAGAAACTCAATGTTTAAGAACCATCCCTGACCATATTGTCTCGACTTCGTAAATTATTGTATTACCAAGTGGATATATTGACCTTCAAGCATTGCCGAATCAATTAGATTCAGCGAATTACAATTAATTATTCTTATTATTAGAATACAATCCAATCAAACTAAATCATTCTATTATAACTATTGCTTATTTAACTGAATTTTTGTCCAAGTCATTCAGGCTTCCTCGAGATATGACAATACAGTTGTACTGAGGAATTACCGATAGTTCAAAAATAAACAAAGCGGGTTAATTTTATTTTTTTAATTTTACACTAATTCAGGCTGTCCAATTATCTTAGATCTCTGTAGTTCTTTTTCTTTGTTACTGTGTCCTCGTTTATTTATTATTTTTTATTGCTTTTTTTCATCTCTCGAGGCTCATCAATAACTTTTTCGTATTACATTGTAATCGAGTTGTTATTATTATAGCTGTTGGCTTCCCAAGTAAAGTAAATAGAAATAAAACTACAATTTTCTTCTAGATAGAGGACATAATAGCTCGTTTTTTGCAAAAGTATAACGGTCTAATTGTAAACTTTGTATATTATAATTACATTAGTCTATTGATAAATTAGTTCTGGCGTCGTACCCCAGACAGCTGAGATTGGACGCTTATTGAATTAAGATACTAAGTGCTTCTCTGTCAGACAGTCTAAGAGAGATTTATTTTGAGTTCTATATCTGTAATGAAGGATATTAAAAGGAAATAATATTACCAAACTACTATAAAAATAAAAGAAATATACAAAAATAGCCAGCATAATGAAAACATCTGGTGTGTGAAAAAATCTGTAAGAAACCCTTCAAGACGTTTTAGACAAGCATGGCATGGGTATATCGTCCGCACTGTTAATAATTGACAAACTTCAACCCAGCAGTGGCATGCTTGTGGACTTGTAGGTCATTAGCCATGCTATTCCGCCACAATAGATATACCTATGTTATTTACACAATTATATCGAAAGATGCGACATGCCTAAACATTTGTCTCGCACATAACTAACCAGTCCCATAAAAAGGAAACGTACCAACGCAGGCAACTAGCTTTCTTACCGTGTGTTTGCTATGATAGTGCATTTGTTATAACGTCGTTCAGGCTTTGATACGATAATTGACAGTCGAAAATAAAGGGAAGGAAAAACAGGTAACTATCAGAGCTAAATTTTACTGCGCAATTAGCTAGATGAGACAAGTTACAATAAATATTATACTAACATTATTTATTTAATAAAACAGGCGTTAAAATATTATCTTATCAGTTTTTAAAATATCATAATAGAAATAATTTTAATTATTATTTAAACAATAATGCGCTATTTGACTTTCTTGTACTTATACAAAATTATTATGGAGGGTATAGGTAAAAAGTACTATCTCTGTGTTGGAAAAATTTACCGTCAGAACGTGGAAAAAAAAGGGCGGCGCTGCGGTAGCATAAGATAAATTCTAAAGAAAGCGCCAAAAGTAATTAGAGTGAGATAGGAAGATGAACAGGGACCGAAAGATTTTCGCTTTGTTTTTTATTATTAAATATTCACAATGATTAAATCACTCTACATGTTTTCTCACAGCATTATATTTACTAAATTATTTTAGACTACGTAAGTAGCTGAGGTTTTCTATTCTGGCATTTTATTCGTTTTACGGCACTTCAGCAATTTTTAATTCGCATCGAAGCCTTTCGTTCCGCGCAGCGGTAGGTTTTTGAAGCTCTATTTTCAGCACACTACTGGACACTTTTTAACTTCCCCTCCGTTTAAGATGGAACTCCTTATCAGACCTTCCATAAAAATAATGACGACATAATTTCGTACATTCCTACAAAATTTATCAGGACGTGACATTTTGTAAGATGACAAAATGTGTATCAATTAAATTGACTGTCGTCTATCCTATCGTCGTTCGAAATATTTTTCTTCCACGCTTTGATATTCAGATATAAGTAAATATAGAGAAGAACAAAGCATACTAACACCATTCATACACTTTATGGGCGTACCAATAGCACTGAAAGCCTATGTGAGCTTTTTATTCAATTCGTAGCATAAAACAGATCATTTTGCACATTCCAAAAAAACTGCGAATTGCACGGGAAAGCATTAGGAAATGACATAAGGGCAGCAATGGAAGCACTCAACGACAACGCGTTCGAGCAAACTCAATAACTTTAGGGTTTGTTCTCACTGGCTTGATTTTAAAAGTGTTGTTGTAGTAAAGTCGTACTAATATGTGAAAGGTGCTGAGTTTATTTGGGTATTTAAATATTTGTTAGTATTATAGAAGAAGAGTGCTAGTAAATACCATTGCCCAGTAAAAAGATGTAAAGATTCTAAACCCTACGTCAATAACGCCTCATCTATAGTTTTGTGAAGTTTAATTATTTAAAACATTTTTTTAAACTAAGTTCCAACTTTCCCCTCATCAGATTAAAGTTAGCAATGTACTAAGTTGTAATCTCATGGAACACAAAAGTGAAATAATTGACCTCTTGTTAAATATCCATAAAATTGTCATCTTTAATTTATTTATTTACAGTATTTTATTTTTGTATAATAATTACCTGGTGATTGAAAATTCTGCCCTAAAATAGTCAAAACATTTTAAAACCTTATTAATTCATTGACAGAATTGGTGTAAAAAAATTAAATTATAAAATTCCAAAAAGCGAGAATCTGTGGCAACTTCCATTTATATTAGTTTTAATGACTTTTAGAGATATATTTGTATGCATCCTACTTCTAGTATTTTTCTTTTATACTAATACTTATTATATCAGAGTCAAATAAAAAAATTGTGTGTGTGTGCAGTTCACATGCAGTAGAAGTGAAACTTCAGAGAATATACTCACATATAATTCTTCTCTAACTTTTATTAATATAAATGTGAATCCTTTAGCCTACATCCGTCAACATATTATAATTCAAAATAAACTTCTTAAGTATCACTTTCAATTTTTCACTGTCTTAGTCTAAAAAATATTATTATCGGTTTTATTTCGCTCCAAATTGGACCTATGTTTAATCATCGGTCTTATTAGCTCTCTAATCTGTGCTGCACAATGTAAAACTCGTATCTCATTCTCTTGCAGGCTTAGTCCTCTAGATTTATGTGTTTATCCCTTTTTAGTGTCGCTTTTTCGTTTCATCGAGTTTCACATCACGATTCTAAAGAAGTTTCACTTCAAAAATCGTCTTAGTACCTGGTTCTTATAATATCGTTAGTTTCAGCAGATGGCTTATTATTAGATTTAAAATTATTATATAATAATATTATGAAACAATACTCTAGCCGAAATGCGAGCGAACCCTAAGCGTCTCTAGAAATATACTTTATATTTTCAACCGTATATCTTTAAGATAAAGTTCATTATCACTATTGTTGTAACGCTTAAAAAAGTAAACCATACGTGTAAGTGTATATTTAATGAAATAAATAAATGTGTCTAATGGATGGTTTTAGTCGCAGACTGCTCTGATTCAGGTAAGCACGTGACGGGAATTTAAGGGGCGGTTTTATTAGGTACTTCGTATGTTGACAGAAAGAATTCTCTTTGAGATTTTGATAGTAAACCGCCTTTATATTTACTGATATGTAGTAATTTGTCTTATTTAAACGTTTAAAATGCATATGAAACGTTTTTATATAAAACTAGAATATGCCTGCGACTTCGTCCACGCTTGATTTAAATTCCTGCGGGATTCCCGGGACAGAAAGAAGAGAATGTAAGGTACAGTTTTAGTGAAAACTATGTCGGAATAAGCTAATTTTTACGCTTTTACGCACCCGAACAATTACAAACCGCTCCCGGGTAAATTCCCACGGGATTCCCGGGATAACAATATCACACATTTTATTACATTAAATTTGTTATCGATCAGTAAAAAAATCGCATTGAAATGCGATTTTTTTAAATCTGGTTATTTTAAATAAATCCCAGAAAAACTCCCGCGGGTTTCCCAGGGTTAAAAGTAGCGCAAAGTTTAAGTCTAAGAATTAGCTGTCGATCAGCGTTAACCGCATCGAA
This sequence comes from Dendrolimus houi, assembly GCA_039645545.1. NCBI lineage: Eukaryota > Metazoa > Arthropoda > Insecta > Lepidoptera > Lasiocampidae > Dendrolimus > Dendrolimus houi. Next base: position 17,817,593 of record CM077132.1, read on the forward strand.
CTATCGGCACAGTAGTTTTTACGTAAATCCCGAACAGACAAGAATTTTTTTTAAACATGCGTTGTTTATATTGTTACGAGTTACAGGCTCGAATTAAAATGACGTTGGAAATATTATACAGTTTATTAGAACTATAGAAACATGTATAACACAGGTACAAATATAACCGAACACAACAAATCCAAACGTAATGCAGAAGGTCGTAATTCAATAAAACGCGCAAAGTCTGTCACTATTATATCTCCGATTGTACACACGTCACGCCTTGATCGCGGTTCTCGCTTGACTGTAGTCTCTCTCCATCAGGCCGTCGTTTTATACTGCACAAATGCAAATATGCCCGTATCGTAGTCGACGTAATCTGAAACACCTGGCTAATGACTCGGCCGCAAGTGGCCATAAACGAGTACAATAAAGCAATGGGCTGTCCTCTAGAAACGTATGCCAATAAATAAGTAAACAAAAGAAGACGATCATAAAAGAATAACAATTAGTTCAAATGCCGACAGGTAATAAAATGTGCTTTTACAGATATGCAGGTGGATTTTGTTTTTGTCGGAACTTAAGTTGTAACAATATACTCTATTCCATTTGTTTTTTTTTTAAATAGCTTTAATGTACAGACAGAGAATAGAATTTTATAATATTACAGATTGTGTTTGTTAAGATTTACAGCTTCAGATATAAATCATTTTATATAGGCATCAGTGCAAGACCTTGTAACTACATTTTTTGGGATATAATATGTAACAATTTTGAGGAAAAATAACGTCACCAAAAATGTTACAAAGTCCTGCACTAGCCAGAAAAGAAAGAACGAAAGCCAATAAACTATAAACTTGTAAAAACCTTAAATTTGGTATTATAAACGTTGTCTCAAAAATTTTATAAGGTCTCGTGTCCGCCGTCTTGAGATATGCAACGTCAAAGGTCCCAAAAACATTTTGTTTGCAAATATCTTGCTTCCTATGCATTAAAAGATATTCTCATGTATTATAAAAGTTGTAAAGCATAAAATACTCTACAAGTTTTGTCTTAAACAATTTCCTATTTTTGCAGCTGTCTTTGAGATACAGCGCAAAGAGTGCGCAGCGCTCAGCCACCTTGGCGTATCAAGGTCAACCATGAATCTATGCATATAGTGGAGTTTTTTTTTTTTAAATTTTGATCGCATGTTCACCCCCGATACTGTTCGGGCACCTGAAATAAAAGCAGAGATCCAACGGGATAGCGTCCGTAAATGGGCTAAACGGTACGCAGAGAGTCCCACTGGAGCAGTGACAAAACTTTTCTGCCGGATGCGGTGACCGCCTATGGTCTAATAAGAAAAATTAAGGTCAGTCCGGTACTTACCCAGGCGATGACGGGGCATGGCGGCTTCGCGGCGTACCTTCACCGCTTTAAATGTAAGGATAATTCAGCGTGTGTCTGTGATAGAGACATACCGGAGACAATCCAACATCTACTTGTTGAGTGCCCGAAATATGGTGCTTCCAGGCAAGACCTGGAAGCTGCAACAAAAATTGAGTTGACAGAGTCAACATTATGCAAGATGTTGGTCGGTAAAGAGTCCAGGTCTTGGCTGGAAGCTTTTTGTGTTAGGGTGGTGGAGGACGCCGTGAGGAGAAATAAATCTACGTAATGTTTATTATTACGTCGATTTATCTCTCATTCACCATGTAGCGTCATCAAGCACGATATAAATGTGGTGGAATACAAATTCGTAGACGTGGTGATATATTTTATGTATTTATATAATATGCATATTATAGATATAACATTTATTTATTTTATATACAACTTACATATAGTGGAGTTTATAAAGTATTATTATGGTCATATAGGTTCGCGTTTGACCGCTGTCTCACTTAATTTTGAGTGAAGACGCAATCTAGGATGGAGCATGCTTCTCTATAAGATACCTACTGACTCGTGACTTGAAGACCCTAGATTGTATTTGTCAGGAAAAATAGACTCCGGTAAATTATTTCATACTTCGGAGGTGTGCACCAGAATTGATGAACTGAAGCGCTTGGTCTTGGCTGGTATTGTTTCCACCGTGTAACGATGGCGTAAGCCGGTGCGTCTGGTTGTCCGATGGTAAAATTAATTATTGCGTTGATGTGCAGGTCTCATCACGATGTTCTCACAGTTCACATTGTAATTGTAACAGTACCCACATTAGGTCAGAAAACGCCTAAGGCTTTTTATTTTATCCGGTATTCGAAGCTGTGCCATTTGAAACATGAATATGAGGCACGAGAGCTTTAACCATCAAGCTCCTCTTCCTCCATGCAGTAACGGAGAAAGAATACAATTTCCTGCGGCCGGCCGGCCTGTCGTAAGAGGCGACAAAACAACCCACAGCCAGGAGTAGTGTATTTGGCCGTCTGGATAGCTACCACCCTGGTTTAGAGTATGCCGCCATAACAACCTTGAGTTGTGTTAATTAGTGGCCAGGTTCCATTCACCATTAAGAGAGCAGCAGCGCATTTGTAGCAACCTTTGGTGTTGCAAATGTCCATAGGCGATGGTAACAGCTTTCCATTAGGTGGACCGTCTGCTTGTCTGCTGAACTCATGTAATAAAAAAAGGTACCACGGCAATTTTCCTTATATCTATATATATAAAACAAAGTCGTGTTAGTTACACCATTTATAACTCAAGAACGGCTGGCTCAGTTTTTATGAGGTTTGTGTTTTTGGAATTATCTTCGTCCGGAATAGGATAATAAGTATTAAAATAATATAATATTCATCAATAAATAAAAATTATCATTAAAAAAACATCAGTCACAACATCAGTGTCTAGCCATTCATTTGTTATGATCTTTCCCGACCGATTTCGGCAATGGTGACTGTATTTAAACTCATTTTCATTTGTCTGATTTAGGTGAAATTATTTTTCTGTGTGTTCAAGTGGATCCCGGGATGGTTTAGATTCACGATAGGACCCGGTAGGTGGCGCCACAGAATACCTCTTTTACCCACTGAATATTTTTTGTGTTTTTCATGTAGATTCGAGAATGGTTTAGATTAACAATTGGTCCCGGTTGATGGTGCTGCAATCGGTTTCTAGATTTTTATTTTTTAAGGGCAAGACATCGTCTGCCGCGTACAGCTAGTTGTTCATAAATTTCCCAAACAATAAAATACGGCGTTCAAGAAAGGCATGCAGTAACTCGCGTTGCACACTAAAATGCAGGTCTCACGTCCTATTTCTCTATTCGCTTAATTTCGACTGCAACAATTCTTCTTTTGAAATATTTCCTCGAGCAGTGTGTCGTGAACGTATAAAAAGAATTAGAGCTTGCAGATTTATATCGTACGTGGCCGCTTAAGCCAGGATATGCATTTTAATGACGTTGCACAGTGTGGCACATATTTTTCTATGCATTTATAAGAAGTGTGGTAGAGATTAAAGTAGCTGAGGAGATCCGAGGAGCATACACTTATAAAAGTTATAAATGATGGTTATTAAAGCTACATTTATAATTTATATCGGATTCAAAGTTATGTTTCTGTTTACTAGAGTATGGAAATAGGCTAATTGCCCATATAATGGAAAGTGGTTTCTATCGCCTTTAAATATTATTATTATAATGTTGAAAGTCCTACCAACATCTTTACATAGTATAAGTCAATTTCTGCGTCTGACTGTCTGTATATTCGCTAACTCCTCCTAAACTACGCAACGAATTTTTAAGCGGTTTTCACCATCAATAAGATAATTTTTCACTGTAAGTTTATATACATAAAAAAACCTAATTATGTTTTTATGAAAGTAAAAAAAACTACTTCCTAGGGTTTGGCTTAGTAAAACTCTAGTAATAATAATTATTTATTAAAATTCTTTCAGTGTTAGATAGCCCATTTATCAAGGAAGGCTATATATTATCATACATAGCCTTCCTCGGAGGATGATGATGAGGATTTTTTTAACTTACTTTTTATTTAAACTATTCCACGCGGATGAAGTCGCGGGCAGAAGCTAGTGTATAACAATATTGTTCTCATAAACTAGAAAGGTCCCAGATTTTGAAACATTCTTCATTGTTGCTCCGCTCCTATTGGTCTTAGCGTGATAATATATAGCGTGATAGCCTTCCTCTTTAAATGGGCTATCTAACACTGAAAGAATTTTTCAAATCAGACCATAGTTCCTGAGATTAGCGCGTTCAAGCAAACAAACAAACTCTTCAGATTTATATATTCTATTTTGTACCGTGCAGGAACGGAGAAAGAATACAATTTCCTGCGGCCAAGCGGCCTGTCGTAAGAGGCGACTAAACAACCCACAGCGCCAGGTGGTAGGGCATTTGCCCAACTGGATGCCTACCACCCCTGGTCTAAAGTATGTCGCCATAGCAACCTTGAGTTGTGTTCCGGCATTAGTGACCAGGTTCCAGTCTCCCCTAAGAGAGTAGCAGCGCATTTGTAGCACCTTTGGTGTTGCAAATGTCCATAGGCGATGGTAACCGCTTTCCATCAAGTGGGCCGCCTGCCTGTCTGTTGAACTCCTGCAATAAAAAAATATATATATTAGTATAAGATACGGATACTGATATAATACAGGCTTAATGCATCGATAATCTTGTTGTTACGATCTTTTCCTTCGCCGCTAGGTTTGGTAAAGTAACTGCATGCGCGGTGCATGTTCCCCGGCCAGAAATCGAACCACCGTTATTGGATTAAGTCACATGTATCTTAAGTACTAAGCTATGTTAGCTTTAACATGATCACTTTTTACAACATATACCATATAATGTGCGTTTTGCTAAGCATGAGTAATTCTAATTATTTTCTGAAAATTAAACCTACCTAACAAAACGTCGCAGAATTTTGGATTTTGTACGAACTGTTATACGGGGTCTTTAAAACACCTTTAAAAAGAAGGTTTTTTATTTACACACGAAGAAAATACAAAAATGAAATTAAATAGAACTTAAAAGTGAACTTAGAAAATACGGAACAGCGATCCGGCAATTATGCGCGGCGGAGAAATGGAGACTGAAGACTAACTGGGTGAAGGAACGGGAGGTGTATAAATAGACTATTGGATGCTGATTCAGCAGAGCGGAAGGCAAAGGTAAGCGGTTCTGGAGGAAAGGGGCCTAGGTATAACGGAACGTATAAAGTTTTTGTTATATAACGACGCCCTCCTTAGTCTCTATATCTTTTTTTTATGGATATATAGGTTTCGTTTGACCACTATCTCACCTGATGTTGAGTGATGACGTGGTTTAGGTGGAGCGCGCTTCTCTAGAAGATACCTATTCTCTCGTGACTTGAAGACTTCTAGATTGTATTAGTCTGGGAAAATCAGACTCCGGCAAATTATTTCACTCTTCGGCAGTGTAACTTAGTAATATTTTTAGATTTTAAGAACACTTTTAAGCTGCTAAGTTGCAGTGATCAACAACGTGAAAAATAATCTCCAGTAAAGTGCATTTCGCAATTACGGAACGTTTTCTTTCTACTTTTCTTGTTCAACTATAAAACTACAGTCCGCTGAGCCGTTTCCAGTTATAACATTATGACGTCATAAGTATAAAGCGTCAAATAGCGCATTAATAATACCGGCCTACAAAAAATAAAAAAATGGTCTATGCTTGTGACCAGACCCATATATTCTAATGTATTTCGATGCGCTGAATCCGAATCTGGAGACAGTTTGGTCTATACACCCTTAGAATTTTGACCAAACTGACCCCAGATTCAGTCTTTTGGTCCATAAACCCTCAAACTGTCAAAAGTACAGACCACTTTTTATTTTTTGTACACCAGTGTAATTGATTAAATAGTAATTAAATACAATTTTATCATTTTTTTAAATCAATACTATGGTATATTCCCCTATTATATGTGTGAATGAGTTTAGAATACATTTTACGTGTGTCATCTACTTGTTTATTAGAGTTGTAGTCAAATAGAACACAAGAAAACTAGCATCGTAGTTACATTCATAATCGTAACAACCCATAACCGTCCCACTCCTGAGCCTCTCATTTGTAGGGGAAGGGACCGTATACGATTTGAAACATTGGTCATCTCGATATGCAAGTTTCATCACGATGTTATCCTTCACCGTTAAGCACCTGGTAATTGTCACAATATAAACATTCATATGACAGTCAAAACTGTTTAAGTGGTACATACTTTTAAGTCAGGATTCAACCTTGCGCCCTTTGAGTTTGGAACGTGAATACGTTAACCACTAAGCCACGACGGTTACATGGGATTACTACATATAAACAAACCACCTCATTTCCGAGTTTATATAGAGGATTAATAAATCGCTGCCACCCCCAACAGCGGAGTATGAAGCGATATAAAACCCTGGATGAACCATGCACCCCCGTCCAGCAGCGAAGTTTCCACCAAACATTTTCAATAACGATGTTATCGCCACCGTAAAAGGTGTTTTACTGCATTTGGTTATAAAAATATGCCATTATTTTATGCTTTATGCCATCATAAAGTTTATAATAAACGACCGCCAGTAAAGTCTGTAGTAAAATTTTTCATATTGCGTGCTGGCACTATGGAGGTGATGAAAAAATCATAGTAAAATGAAATTTAATATAAAATTGTATGAAACAAACCATTAATGTAAACATTTTTAATCAATATTAAAAACTGTCCATTAAAAAAATATATTAATGAAATCACACCGCACGACCTTTTTGATTTTTTTTAGAACTTTTCATCCCATTTAATGGTGGGTCAACAATTATTATGACTTTGAAAGCGAATACCCTTCCATTTGTTGATTTGAATAACAAAGTCATCAAGAAACATCATGATAATCCTGAAGGATTATTGTAACGATATTTACATGACTATTGCAATTTCAGTACATCATTGTGTAGCGGCGTATAAAATACATCATTCTGCCGAAGTTTATCTATACCTATAGATATGAGAAAAGCGGCTGTGGTTTACTCAACACCTCTTATAACGAATGTTATCCATAATTATGTCTATACTAATATTATACATTGGAAAGATTTGTATTTTTGTATGTTTGTAACGAATAAACTCAAAAAGTACTGGACCGATTTCAAAAATTCTTCCACCATTGGAATATTACATTGTCCCACATTAATATAGGCTATATTTATTAGGGAATTATATTAATTAGGGATTCCTACTAAAACTTCAATAATGTAAACCAAGGTGTCAAAATTTAGTGTTTGAGTGGGTCCGGGGATGGTTTAGATTCACAATTAGACCCGGTAGGTGGCGCTGGAATCGGGTTCTAGATATTTTTTTCAGGGCAGGGCAACGTCTGCGCAAACCACTAGTACTCAATATTTTCTGAGAGATATGACAAACGTTGCACGTGCCTATAGCATTCCAGATCCATTCATCAGATTCTGAATTATAATAAGGGGACCACCTCTTTGGAATAAAAAAATATTTGAAAATCTGTCCACAATTGACGGAGAAAACGCGTAACAGAAATTAAAAAAAACAATTGAATTAACCACTTCCTTCTTTTTAAACTCGGTTAAAAATATTATAGTATCTATTCTTGAAAAACCAAGTAATATTAAAACAGCTCTCACCTTTTTCCATATTTGCCTTATCTTGAGCAAATGTTCATAAAAGGTTTACATGTCTCCTGCTTTGCGTGATGAAATATTCATCGAAGAATCTTCTATTCGTTGGAGCGTTTTGAGACTGACGTAAAGATTTTAATTTGATTTCTTTGTATTTTTTATTTCCAAATCTTAACGTAAGATTTTGAGTAATATTTTCTCAGTATTCATGAAAATGATACTAATCTCTTAAAGCCTTCAATCCAAAGGTTTCAGATTAAAATCACGCCAATGTTTTGTTTACGCTCAAAACAAAGGTGAAAGGGAATATTTATAAGACATACAATTTATGAGCCACGAGAATGTTGCCGACAAATTGCTCTGTAGTTTGGTATAGAAAACTTTATTGAAATATTATTATTGTATCAAAAAAAAGAAAGAATACTGTTCATTCATTTACTATTTTACAACTATTGTTCCTAATAAAACTACGTTTTAACGGTTTCAGGCTAAGTTAACACTAAATAATTTAAATGAACAAATTGGCGGTAGGCTAGATAAAACTTTAACACTTGCCATCTTTGTCTTCCGTGATCACAGCTAGTAAAAAGTGGCCGAAATGTCGGAATAATAAATGCCAAATAAAATACCGCGCTTAAATCCGTTAAAACGTAGTTTTATTGTGTGTTCTAGTCGCGAAAACTTAAGAAAAAAAACTATTGTTCATAAAGGATCTCCTGGCCATTTTAAAGCCTCTTTTTATCATAGTTATTGTCTGTTATCCTCATTCGACTATAATTTGCATTAGTTAAGTAGATAGCGGCGTATTAAGTCCTTGTTATCGTTTGGGCAATGATTTTCCATTTAAGTAATAAGTTGTCAATTAAGATGAATACACAAACATTGATAAGGACTTATTCGCAAGTTAACTAACTACTTACTTAAGGGCTGAATTCTCAATCACTAGGTGAAAGTTATTCTATAGAATAAAACACAACACAAATTAAAAATGACAGTTGCATGAATAAATCACTTGAATTGTTCCACTTTTGAATTTAGTCAGGTTTTTTAACTACTCTACGGACTCTAGTTGCGTACCCTTTTTTACAACTTAATTTAGAAAAAGTTTTTAGAGTTTATGCACGCTTATTTGTTATTTTTGTTATTGTGTGACATTTATTGAATGTATGTTTGTGTTGTAGTGTACCTTACGAATAACTTATTATATTAATTTAATCTAATTTTAATACTAAACTTATACTAATGTAGAGTGTATCTGTTACATGCTTATGTTGTGAGGAAGCGCACGTGTAGTGTATGCCTTATGTCTATACCTATATATATTAACCTAACTAGTGCCATGTGTGTTGTTTTATCGTTTCTGTGTGTGGGTTATTAATTTTTAGGCTCTTTGTGTGTCTTGGTTTGTTTGTGAAGTGTGCGTGTAATGCAATATGGTGGTAATGCGCGTTGGCGCGAGTATATGTGTAAGTTTGGTTGTTATTTGTTTATTTGTGACTTTGTGTGGTTTTGTAATTTATTGTTAAATTGTTGTGACAATGTGTTGATTGGGAATTGTTGTTTAAAAATTTAGTCAGGTTATAATTTATTTCACTGATAGATTTTATCTGATGATTGAAAAATCGGCCCCAGTTCAAATATAAATCAGACAAAAAGAATATTTTCGCAAGGTAGATTTAAGTCTTAGAAATACTTTTTAAAACGGGAGCTTGCCATTACTGTCAATAGCGTCATCCCGGCTGACCATTTGTCACGGGTGGTGGGACCACGCCCCAACCGTGTCCCCCCTTATGACGACTGAACTACATTGTGCCGGTTATAACTGGATTGTGAGGAACAATGTTGGAGAAATCCGAGATATATTAAACTTGGTTTCACTTGAGGTTCAAGTGTTTGTTAGTGGATCCTCGCATATTTATTTTCAGCAAGTGTAAAAGTCTAAAGTTCTTTTAAGAAAAGAAGGAAAATATTAAAGTGGTGTCCACACACAATGAAGGGTTGAATGAATGAATTGATTTATTGAATTGAAATTTTATAATACAATAGGCTGTCTTATCGCTATTAGTAATTTCTTCCAGACAACCTTTGGATGGACAAGAAGTTTTATAGAACAGTGGTATATTGCATTATTCTCACTTTATCGAATCAGTATTTTGTAATAAATAAATAATTATATATACATACACGATATAACATTCATACATTAATAAAATATAAAAATTATACTAATAAGGTATATGTAAATAAAATATTATACAATACATAAATGAATATAAAACGAGAAAAAGCTAATGAAGACAATAACTGCTGCTGCGTCCTCAAATAATTAAGCTTTTTAATAATAGGTAATAATCCTTCACAAGTCTATTAAAAAAGGGCGGTGACTTGGCTAATTTGACATCAACAGCGCGTTCCAAAGACGAACTGACTAGACTGTAAAGATTTCTGACCTATTTATTCTATGAAAACATTGAAATGAAAATCCTCATATTTCTAAATGTACGCAACAAAACGTATTTAAACGAATTTTCGTTGAATATATTTCTTGAGCTTTAAGCTAAGGATCTTAACAATAATCTTACGAATGTTTCACATAAATTTGATTTTATATACATTTTTATCTTAGACCATTATGTATAGACGGAGCGTCCGTAAACAAAAACATCAAATGAAGTGAAGTACTTCCCTACAAACTTGCGTAGCACATCTGCGTATTCGTAACGCACTGCGGCGCGATCGGCATCCTATTCCAAAATTTGCATCCTTTAGCCGGCCTCACGTTTAGATTCCGAGACTCTGTCTTTCTATTGATGGTCTAAGATTTCTATATGTAAAAATCAATCCTTGAAAAGTATTATGTCTGAAAGCGTGTCTGAATCCAAATTATTTTTTGTGACACATTCTTAATATTATTATTGAAATCGTTGACTACAGAGTTTTCCTAAGTAATTTCGGACAATTTGTGCCTTCAAAAATGTGGAAACGCGTTAGCGAGAGAGGAAACTTCGTGTAGGTAGCTTCTCAAAAATAAAGAGAAAATTATATTTAATTTAACTTCTACCCGCGGCTTTGCTCGTGTTAATGTTGTCCCATAGGAACCGTACATTTTTCCGGGATAAGAAGTAGCCTATGTGCTATTCCAGACTATAATCTATCTCGGTGCCAAATTTCATTCAGTTTCGTTTAGCTATTCTGGCAAATTTGAGTAACAAACAGCCATCCAAACTTTCGCATTTATAAGTATAAAGTCTTAAGTATAGAAGATAAAAGTCAAAAAGCGAGACAAGCATGACTTATGACGCCATCTAACCATTTAATATTTAGGAGGTTTTCAGAGTTATATTTCTATAGGGCGCTTGTCACTCCCAATATCCTTCATCCGCGATAAAGATTAATTATAATTTGCACAAAACATTTTTCATATAGCACAAGAATATTCCACGCAGCATTCCAAGTCCATACATTACCCCGGGAAGCTGTGAAGTGGGGTTGAAAATGCCACTCGGTGACCCACTTTTTCACTAATTCATTCCGTCGAGGGTTCCCACTTCTCATCGTAACATTGTTAACATATGAAGCGTTTTAAGCCGCGTCATTATGCATCATGCTGTGTAAAATTCTACTGCGTCGTTTTAATTTTCTTTTATGGAGACAGCCTTTGCAGTTTTTGGTAGAAGGATGGTAAATAATCATGTTTATCCGTTACGCCAAATATAGTGTAAGAACTTCTTTAACTATTGATAAACGTCCATTAAACACTTGGTATATTCGTCTATAATTTACTATTGTTAAAATGTAATTAATAACAATGATTGTGTGACTTTTATAAATAGCGTTACCGAGTTTGCGGAACTCGAATTAAAATGCCGTTAGAATTATTATAGAGTTTATTAGAATTATACAAACACGTATAACACAGGTACAAATATAACCGAACGCAACAAATCCAAACGTAATGCAGAAGGTCGAAATTCAATAAAACGCGTAAAGTCCATCAATATTAGATTCCCGAATGTACACGCGTCACGCCTAGATCGTAGTTGTAGCTTAACTGACCCCCTCTCTCAATCAGGCCATCGTTTTATACTTTACAAATGCAAATGTGCCCGCCCGGTAACGTCCACATAAATTCCTAGAATTATCTTGTACTTATAATCCGCAACACGTGGCTAATGATGCTCTTGAGCGGCCGTAAACGAGTACAATAGGACAATAGGCTGTTCTCCACAATAACTAGAAACGTATGCCAATAAATGAGTGAACAAAAGAAGACGATCATAAGAGGATTACAATTAGTTCAAATGCCGACAGGTAATAAAATGTGCTTTTACAGATCTGTACGTGGAATTTGCCTTTGTCAAAGCCTAAGTGGTAACAATAGTGTAAATAATTTAATTAATGAAGTACTGATGAGTGCGGTACTTCCGGTCAACCAGTTTCCTTGTCACTTCCGTTGATAAAATCTAATTATGAGAACTGTTTACTAGATTACTGATGTGAGCGACATTTCCGGTTAACTACCTTTATAAACTTGTCTTTTTCGATCTTATAGTATAAAAGCTGGCGGGAGTGGCGCACACAATTCAGTGTAATTCTCTGAGAGTCAAGTGTGAGGACGATAACGATAAATTCTGTACAAGTGTTGTGTAAATCGGAAGAATAACACATTAAAGTGATTTATGGATTTCTCATTTTTGGACTTTTTAATAGTGTAAATTAGCGGTGTGCGATGATGAGAGATTCAAATCGATTTATTTTTATTAATCTCGACTACTCATGATTGTTTTTACTCTCATTTAATGGTTTTGAGTCCGAAACAGACATCGTAATTAACGGACGCGCCCATGAGACTATGGAGTCGAATAGTTGATGCAAAACGATCGGAAAACATTTCGATTCAGTACAGTTAAGGAGCGAGACGACTTTGACTCGATTGTATATAATATTATAAGACTAGATAACCCGTGCTCACTTCGCTGGGTGTCATTAAAAAATACACATGCACACACGCACGCATGCATAAACCTAATTAATTCGTGTACTCGGAAAACTGTCCCAGTGCTTCGTACGAGGATGTGCGCAATTCTTGCGTGGTACGTTATTGCTGTAACATATTTGACAGGCGTTCCCGTGCCCACGTCGCTGGGCGTAAAACATTTTTACTTTTTTCTTTTATTAATCACAATCAAGTACAGCCTATCATTTGAGAATAATGTAGCTTTCTACTGGTGAAAGAATTTTCAAAATCGGATCAGTAGTACAGGAGATTACCCCGAACATCAAAACTCATAAACATTACCTCTTTATAATATTAGTATAAATAGATAGTGATTCTTTTGATTGTTTATAGATCTCTGAATTATCCATCGCTAGTATGAATATTATAATAGGTTGGGGAAAAAGTCTTTTCGGATATAGTATGTATGAACTTGTAATAAGATCTCTTTGGATATACCATTTGTATCTGGCTGGTTTTGGTATCATTAAAAGGTTTTAATTTTAAAGAAGACAATTCCAAATTCAAATTAGGAAAATGTGTGATTTTCATTTGTTTTTCTTATTGTTAAAATGAGTGAATCTAATGAAGAAACTCGATACATTTTAAAATTTTACTACAAAAAAGGTAAAAATGCAACACAAGCCTCGAAAAAATTTGTGATGTTTATAGACCTAATGCAGTATCTGTGAAAGTAGCGCAAATTTGGTTTAAGCGTTTTCAATCCGGAAATTTTGATATCAAAGATGCACGTCGCTCTGGTCGCCCTGTTACGGACAAAATTGATGCCATTTTTGAAAAAATGGAGCAAGATCGGCATATTAGTAGTTACGATGTAGCTGAAGAAATGAGAATTGACCACAAAACGGTTTTGGCGCATTTGAAAAAAGCTGGATACATAATACATAAAAAAGCTCGATATTTGGGTGCCTCATGAGCTCACTAAAAGAAACCTAATGAACCGTGTACTCATTTGTGATTCTTTATTACGACTTAATGAAACCGAACCATTTTTGAAGAAGCTGATAACTGGTGATGAAAAGTGGATCACGTACCACAAGAACGTGTGATAAAGATCGTGGTCAAAGGCCGGTCAGGCTTCACAGACTGTGGCGAAACCGGGGCTAACTCGCAATAAGGTGATGCTGTGTGTATGGTGGGATTGGAAGGGCAATATTCATTATGAGCTGTTACCGCCAGGCAAGACCATCGATTCTGAACTGTACTGCGAACAACTGATGAGATTAAAGCAAAAAGTTGAGAGAAAGCGGCCGGAATTAATCAACAGAAGGGGTGTGGTTTTTCACCATGATAACGCTAGACCTCATACATCTTTAGCCACTCAGCAAAAATTACGAGTGTTTGGCTGGGAAGTGTTAATGCATCCGCCGTATAGTCCTGACCTTGCACCTTCAGATTTTCACCTGTTTCGGTCTCTGGAGAATTCCTTAGCCAGTGTCAGGTTAACATCACGAGAGGACTGCCAAAACCACTTGTCGCAATTTTCTGATCAGAAGCCCCAAAATTTTTATAGCAATGGGATCACGTCCCTACCTACAAGATGGCAAAAAGTTATCCAACAAAATGGCACCTACATACTTTAGTCAAACGTAAATAAACTTTATAAAAAAACCTTTTGAATTTTTATATAAAATACGAAGAAACTTTTTCCCCAACCTAATATAAGTATATTTTCTTTGTGTACGTATGTTGTGAACAATAAAGTTTTCTATAATTGAGCTTGGCGTGCTCAATCGGTCCAAGCAATACTCCGCCTCACGGCAAAGACTGCGCTCTACAAAACGCTAGTCGGGGTGCACATGGAGTACTGCTCGCACCTATGGGCCATGTTTACCTGACTGACCCCCTCGACTCCATCCAACATTGCGCCGTTCATATAATTGACGATCACATACTAACAGATGATTTAGAATCGCTTGGTCTACGGAGAAACTGCATCTCTCTGCATGTTTTACCCTCTGTGAAATGGGGAGTGCTCCGAGGAAGTGTTTGATTTTGTGCCAACGTTACATTTTTACCACCATACCGCTCGTCGTCGGCAGGATGTTCACCCTCATTTCCTTGAAATACCACGCATAACTACGCAACGGTTCTCTACAACGTTTATTCCGCGTACAATAACAACTTGGAAGGAACTTCCCGCCACGGTTTTCCTTTTGCGCTACAACATGGGGTCATTTAAGGCTTGTAGCAACGCCAATATCCTTGAGGTTTTTCAGGCGATTGAGTGGATTCCATAGACACGGACATTTTTCAGATGGATTGTTATTTTATTGTGAATAAAATAATGTAGTATTTAAAAAATATTTCTCTTTTGTAAACATATTGGTATTACTTTTATCCTGTTTTGATAAAAATTGTAGGAGCAAAATAGTCTCATGTTAATAATTTGGAGAAGATTTGTTTAATTTTTTTCTTAACTTACAATAACTTTGGAAAAATTACTAAAAACCATGTTGTCTCATATCATGAAGATATATTATAATTTTTTTGATAAATTATTGATATGTAAACAACGAAAAGTTGTTTCGTTTGCACCCCATTTTTGACTTTTTGCGGTAACAAAATAAATGCTATAATTTAAATCAAAATGCTACTTATACCCATGCCTAAACGTAAATGAGCGTTATTATCGTTTTTGTTTTTGAGCCCGTCTGGAAGTCTGTCTCGAACATTAAAACAGTTAAATGGGTTTCAATGATAATTTTAGGAACGTCGAAGCGACAAACGACATCTCGGGCACAGCTAGTTTGTATAATAAACGTAAAATATAGTTATGTACTTATACTAAAAGAAAGCTCTTACATTATTCGAAGTTTTTGTTACATACTTTGTGTAAAAGTTCACTTTTATAGTCAATATAACTGTAACTCAGGTAACATACATAGATACGAAACAAGTTTTCGTAGTTTTAGTGCCTCTGCGGCACTGTAGAGTAAGAAAATATGATATTACGAAGAAAATTCCAATGCCATATTGTAAAATTCCAATTTTTCTTTAAAATATATTTTCAAGATATGGTAGGGTATCGATAAGAATATTCCGGTACGCTGCAAGCCATAAGCAGAAGCGATTTAATCTATATATACTAATATTATAAAAAGGTAAAGTTTGTGAGTTTGTACGAACTAATCGCTTGAACTACTGAACCAAATTTGAAAATGATTTCACCGATAGAAAGCTACATTATTCCTGAGTGACATAGGCTATTTGAATGTGATTATTATTTTTTTTAATTCAATAAATTCTGAAAACATGGGCTGATACGTCTAGTTATCGGCGTGCTTTGACTCTAGGTTCTCGGTTTGAAAATAAAAATGTTTGTCGCCCAACGAAGTGAGCTCGGGTTAGCTAGTGTTTATTAAATTGCTTTAGTAAATGTTTAGCAGAAAATGCAGTGATGGGTCCGTAAAGTGACAAATGTATACACTCTTGACCGTTAACCTGTGTCAGTTTCAAGCCCATAATTCCAAGCAACCGCATAGGATAGAAAAAGGTGGCATGTTGCATTGGTGGCATGGCAGAGTCCAAGACACGTTTTGGATCGCTTAGCCAACGAAGTTAGTTTTTCTAATGCCAAAAGCTGGCAAACGGGCACATTGCTCACCTGATGGAAAGTTGTTACCGCCGCTTATGGACGTTTGGAACACCACGGGTGTTATTAACGCTTTGCCGACCTCAAAGTAATTCTATAACGCCCTTCTTAAATGACCCCAAGTTTTAAGGGAGAGGGAAAATGGCGGGAGGAAGTTCCCTCCAAATCTTTATTGTATGTTCTAGAGTTCTTCCGTAGTTAAACTTGGTAGCTCAAGCCAATGAGGAAACGTAGCTCAGGGAACTTAGTTATTTAGTTGGCTCGAGACTATTTCCGCTTTTATCTTACACCACAGCCGAGCTTCGATGTAACTTACCATCGAACTCCGGTAAAACTAACTCCGAGTGCATACTTAACTTCAAGCGTCATTAGCCCTGCATACATCAGACCCTCCATGTAATGTAGGTTTTAATCGCTTAACTTTTCAGATTAAATACTCATAATTATTCCTACTTTAAGATTATTACAAGCAGTTTATTATGCATCTAAACAAGAAAATGCACGGTGTTTGTTTGTAGGGAAAATAGTTTGGGAAGTGTCGTTTCAGTTTGAAATTTTATTGAGATTTTCAATTTAACTACTTCAGACGTTCGTAAATGCCAGAATTAGTTTTAATGAATAGGGATAAATTTGTATTTATGTACATAATTAGTGGTGGTTTAAATGAACAGGGTATCGATTTAAAAATAACATTTTTCAGAAAAATGGTTTGAATATCTCTATAATTATTTGTATAAATAAAATAAAATAAAATAAAATTTGTATTTGTTTTTTATGCTGCTTTAATCAATGTTTTGTAGATAAATGGCAATGATTTTGTTTACTCTTTTTCGATTACATTATATATATTATTTATGATATTATTCGTTTGATGAAAATCACAAGTACATATAATTAAAACTTTAATCTAAACATGAAAATGAACTCGGTAGGTCATGTTATTTTATAAACTTACAATTTTTATTTATGACCACTTTAATTAAAATAAATTAAGTTATATTTTTTATCCGTTCTTTTTCTGGATATTTGTATATTTTTAAGAAGTCGTGTTAATTAATAACGTTTGGTATTTTTTTTTTGTTTTCTTGTCTTTACCGGACTTTGAAAGACAATCTTTATCAGGGTAATTACTATCGACGCAAAGGACTGACCTGAAACGTTATTACGTGACAGCCAGTGGTGAGGGGTGTGATGCCAGAGATGAACAATTAAAGCAACTAAGTTGTTGGGCAATCAATCACGCCACGAGAACAGCTCACGTCAAATATTTGATTGATCGAAATTCAAGTTGATAATTTGAAAATAGTTATTTTTGTATGCCAACATTTAAGAAAAAATAAATAAATTGTCTATTTAATAGTATATGCACAATGAAAGATTCCGTAGTTGTGAGCTACTATAACGTTTACTATATTTGTCATTTGGTTACAGACCTCTAAAGAAAGTATTCAGTTAAAAAAAATCTATATCTCCTAAACTACTCAACGAATCTTGTTCAATAAAAATTTGCAAGCTTTAGTTTGATTTTTTATCTAAATCCACCTTATAGTTCAATAGTTAGCGTAAGAATTTTTTGTGACTGCAAGCGTATTTGTAACCGTATACCATCAGGTATATCATCTGCCAATTTTCCTACAAGCAAACTTGAAAAGAATATTTTCTCACTTATAGATTTAAATACAAAAATGGTTAATGAACATTATTATGATTTTTTTTTTAATTTGACCAAAAATTTCCCATTTTTACGTATTGTTACAACCTAAGCGCCGACAAAGACAAATTCCACGTACAGATTTATTTTATTACCCGTCGGCATTTGAACTAATAACATTAAAACTATTGTAATTCTTTTATCATCGTCTTATGATCGTTATGATCAGTTACATTTTGTACCTGTTTTATACGTGTTTGTATAGTTCTAATAAACTCTATAATAATTCCAACGGCATTTTAATTCAAGTCTCGCACTTGTAACAGTATGTTATGTATGAAAGCCATTCCTCATAGAAAAAATGCAATATCCTGTACAGTTGTATAACGGCATACGTACATGTGAAAGTTTTAACCTTCAAAACTCAGTAGTTTCTGCGTAGCATAATTCTAACATAGAAGACAGACGGATAAGTTACGTACGTATTTTCCAAAATAGTTATGAAACCTAATGCATTAATCTAAGGTATAATAACATGTATATGTTTCTATAACTTCACATGGAAATTGGCGTCAGCCGTACCGCCATGTTGCTGGATAGAGACCATTCCGTTGATTGGCGGTTTGTGTTATTTTTCTTCCATACTCGTATTTTGTGCACGTTGAAGTCAAGTGACAGTTGTCTGGGTGAAATGGGTTTGGGATAGATGACAGTGGATTTAGTGAAATGGGACTAGTGTGTTTTTTGTTTGACATATTTGTAAAGGTGGGTCCGAGCTTTATATGTAGGTATATTATATGTATTATGCCTATTGAAGGTGAATATTAACTATACCCACATACTATAATCAGAGTTGTTGCTGGTAGACTGCGACGTACTTACCGCGATCAAATTGCAGATTTCCTAAAGAATGAGCAGGTGAAAAGCACCTATAATAAACGTCTATGTATGAACAGATTAATGAATGTAAATGAAGGAACAGATGTATATCAAGATCGTAGCAAGTAGAAATCCGTCGTCTCTGCCCACCCCTATAGGACACAGGCCGTGTATGTACATTTAAGCTATTAAAAAAAAACAACTGGAATAGACTATATATAAACGATGGATAACACGGTGCAATTTTTTTTAGATTTTTTCACTGTTTGTTCGGGATTCACAAAAAAACTACTGAACCGATTTCGATGCGGTTTTCACTTATCGACAGTTAATTCTTAGATTTAAACTCTGCGCTACTTTTTATCCCGGGAAACCCGCGGGAGTTTTTCTGGGAATGATTTAAAGTGGCCAGATTAAAAAAACGAATTCCAATCGATTTTTTTTTACTAATCGATAGCAAAATGAATGTAATATAAAATATGTGATTTTTATACCAGGCAGCCCGCGGGACTTCTCCCAGGAGCGGTTTGAAGTTGTTTGAGTGCATAAAAATTAGCTCATTCCGACAGTTTCCACTAAAACGATAGCTTACATTCTTTTTTCAAATGTTGCGATACTTTGTGTCCCGGGAATCCCGTGGGAATTTCAAGTCAAGCGTGGACGAAGTCGTGGGCATATACTTAGTATATACATACTAAAATAAAATAACATCTTATAAAATACTGTTATAAAGTAAATTGATTTTGACTTCAAAATTTTCACAAGATTTCGTTCGTGTACACTTCATAATCATGTCTTGAAGACTTATCTTATATTCATATCTGTTATCGAAAGTAATTATATACCAAGTTTCGTAATAATAGCTTTATTTTAATACTGTAAAGAAAAAACTAACATACCTAACATAAACATTTAAACATCCCAACACAGTCATTTTAATATTTGTTGTGTAGTGTTTAAACTTCTTTGATTTCATAGTTTAAATATTTTAATTTCAGTTACACATGAAACATGGTTTATTTGTATGTTTCGTGTCTTGTTTGTAAAAAGAAAATATAACATAGGTATATATATTTTAAGATAAACGTAAATTAAATGTTCAAAAATCATTACTGTCTTGATCGAATCATTGAAAAGTTTTTTTCAATTTTGGAATAGTTTTGTCTAATGTCCCTGCTCCATCTGGGATAATATAAATGTTAATGACTGTTTCATAGATGTAGCGATGGATTTTATACGTTATTTGTGAAGTGACATTGTTATTAATTGTTAATGACGTTAAACATTTCGAAGCAAAGAACAATATGAGTTTACGACTTTTTATTATATGAGGTATAACTATCGTGTATCGTATCTGACTCGTCGTGAATAGTCGTGAAAAGTAAAGTACTACAATCGCCTAGTGGAGAAGGTAATTCTAAAAACGTCACTCGGGGCCCGATGCCCCGCCCGTGATATTTTTAGAATTACCTTCTCCACTAGGCGATTGTAGTACTTTACTTTAATATACATGAAAAAGAATACTCGGAAGTACTTTTTTCATAATATGTAAAAAACAATACATTTTATAAAAAATAATTTTAACTTTACTAAAAACTTACGTACAATATTTTAATACGAAACAAATGTGAAGATAATTAACTCTCTGAGGAAACGTTCCAAGGAAAATATTTTTTCTAAAAGATGTAGAAAAGAAAGTCTTTTTCTACCAGACGTGGGTGAATGCACTTTCATAGTGTTTGATTTATTGTATTATAAAACTGAAAAAAATGTATGTATACATATATATATGTATGTATTTATTACTATACACAAGCGCGCGCGTATGTGTGTGTGTATTTTTTGACGTATGTATTTTACAATTATTATTATTTTTGAGTGAAATGTAATATTTCTTACAAAATAAACTATAAATTAATCAAGACATTTAAAAGCACTTTAATCCTGTAGGGTAAATTTTACTTTGATGGCGGCCCCACAATGACTCACACTATATTAATTTGTCTATACTAATATTATAAAGAGGCAAAGCTTGTGAGTTTGTGACGTTGTGGCGATGTAGAAGGTAATCTCCGAAACTACTAAACCGATTTAAAAAATTATTTCACTGTTGGCAAGCTACACTATCCCCGGATAATATAGGTTATATTATATTTTCAAAAAAATAGGGATCCTTACTAAAACTCCAATAGTGTAATCCGAGGCGTAAAAAAATTACCTATAATCGCGTGCGCTGCGACAACTATTATGATAGAATAAAATAATGTACTACGACTTTGCAGAAAACATAATTATTTACAAAAGGTGTCGCGACAGCATATGTCTAACTATTATAGTTATGCCACAATAAGCGATCTTTTATTTTAAAAAATTAATTAAAACGCCGCCGCTAGAAAAGGCTCTTTATTTGTATCTTGGTATTCTTGCTAATATTATTTCATATTCAAGACTGCTTCAATATCTTTATATAACTTTTTAAATTATTCAATTCGGACATTCCGTTCGAAAGATATCACGAATTTAAAAATGTAAGTATTAGAAAAATATGCGTGGTCGCCACGCATCCTAATCGGCTAAATAGGCTTATGCAATGTAGGCGTCACTAGGCGTACGGGCACTACGGGAAAATATTTTGAATTCGCTTAGTAGGTAATTACACTCAACAAAAAATAAAGAGGTAAAGTTTGTGAGTTTGTGACGTTGTAGGGGGTAATCTCTGGATCTATCTACTAAACCGATTTTGAAAATTCTTTCACCAGTGGAAAGCTACATTATTCCTGAGTGACATAGGGTATATTTGATTCTGATTAATAATAAATATTTTTTTCTAATGCCCAACGAAGTGGGCACGGGTCAGCTAGTTTAAAATATAAAGATCTTAATATTTTTTATTTTGTAGCCTTCCAATGCTAATAATAATAATATGGCTACAAAATAAAAAAATAGTTCTTTTAATATTTTGAATAAAAATTGACAGGCCAATCACTGGGGAATACCAACAATGGTATAGTTTCCCCTACTTCAGATAGATCAGACAAGATCAGAAGGACCTCTTCTCAGGCTATACTGAGATTATGAATTACTGATTGCTAAAAAATAGAATCACGCGTTATCTATCCTCTAAACGTTTTTGGCCAAAGGATTTTTTTGGTTTAACCCAATATATTCTAATTACGATAGACTTGTAGGACAACCTTTTTATACGTTTATTTTTCTATACATTTTTACATATTATTGACATTGTCATTCTTATGTTAGCCGATCGAAATTATTTTCTGTATTATATTAAAAACTTGAAATTAAATAATTCGTCTTTAAACAAAGCCTATCTTCTTCATTGCACCAATCCGCCACATATTGGTGACCTTATCGATAATGGAGCACGAAAATAAAGGTAATTAATTACACACCTCCCGATTTATGCCGAGTCGGAGTGCGACTACCACCTTTTTGGGCTGAAGAACCAGCGGTATGGTTTGCGCAAATAGAAGGCAGCTTTGCTCTTTCTGGTATTAAAGACGATAATACCAAATACTTTCACGTCACGGCGCAACTTGAACATCGTTTTGCTGCAGAAGTCAAAGACATTATAATTAACCCTCCAGCGACCGGCAAATACGAGTTTTTGAAAAATGAGCTTATCAAACGCCTGTCAGCTTCGCGAGAAAAAGAATTAACACAACTTCTCATGCATGAAGAACTTGATGACAGAAGGCCTTCACAGTTTTTGAGACACTTACGCCATCTAGCGGGCAAGGATATTTCGGATGATTTTATTCGAACCGTATGGACCAGCCGATTGCCGACCAGCTTGCAAGCAGTTATCGCATCGCAACCTCAGTCTACATTGGAAGCGCTCGCGGATCTCGCCGATAAAGTCCATGACTTAGTGCCGTTATCACCACAAGTTGCATCAACTGACGCACCTAGATTATATTTCGACCAGCTTGCTAGAGAAATACCAGAACTCAAACTTGAAGTTCAAGAACTCTCCAAGAGGAACACTAGGGATAGTCAACGCTCTCGTAGCCCAAGCAATCATCGCAGTAAAAGTCGTACCAGGTCTCTCTCAAGTTACGTAAGTTTTACCCAATTGCTTTTATCACCATAGATACGGCGATAAAGCCAGGATATGTTTGGAACCTTGCGACTATCAGCAGGGAAACGAGAGGGACTGCCCAAGTTCCTCAGGACGCCTTTTTGCAACAGATCGTAAGTCAAAGACGCAGTTTCTGGTCGATACAGGTAGCGACCTCTGTGTCTTTACACTTTCCGCTGCCAAACCCAGACGACCAAGAACGAGCTATAATCTTTTTGCTGCGAACGGAACACCTATTCATACATACGGCTTCGCTCAATTACAACTTGACTTAGGCCTCCGTCGCGCATTTTCATGGCGTTTTATCGTTGCGGACGTTAGTAAGGCAATAATTGGCGCCGACTTTCTTTCGCATTATGGCTTGATTGTCGACTGTCGGAACCGCCGCCTTATTGACAATATGACGACGCTTACATCCTCTGCATCTCCAGCTCCTACATCAGATTCAATTTCATCAGTTAAAACTGTCTTTGGCAAATCTGAGTATATTAACCTCCTTCGAGAATTTCCAGAGATAACTCGACCAGCGGGGACCGAACGGGTTATTAGCCATAGCACAGTCCATTTAATCAGGACTACACCTGGACCACCTGTTCACTGCACGCCAAGACGACTATCGCCGGAAATGCTGAAGATTGCCAAACAGGAGATGATCAAAAACGGAACTGCCAGGCCATCAGAGAGTCCGTGGTCGTCACCACTCGCTCCTAAAAAAGATCATGGTTGGCGTCCATGCGGAGACTATCGTATGTTGAACGCTCGCACAGTACCCGACCGGTATCCGGTCAGGCATATTCAAGATTTTACGCATTGTATATCTGGTTGTACCATCTTTTCCAAAATTGATCTCGTTAAGGCTTACAACCAGATTCCAGTAAACCCTGAAGATGTTTCAAAAACGGCGATTACCACACCTTTTGGAATATATGAATTTCCGTATATGTCATTTGGCTTACGTAACGCAGGTCAGACATTTCAGAGATTTGTGGATGAAATGACCAGAGATTTCGATTTTTGCTACTGTTATCTTGATGACTTTTTAATATTTTCACCAGATTCCACCACTCACTTTCAACATCTACGTCAAATTTTCGCTAGATTGAAAGAATATGGCATGGTCATTAACTCTAGCAAATGCGTTTTTGGAGCCTCAGAAGTCACTTTTCTTGGCTGTAATGTTTCGGTAGCTGGCATCAAACCCACTGGCGAAAGCGTCGAAGCCATTAAGAATTTTCCTCCTACAAAGACTGTTAAGGAGTTGAGATGTTTATTAGGAATGTTCAACTTTTATCGTCGGTTTCTCAAAGATGCCGCTAAATTACAAGCTCCACTTCACGATCTGCTTACCGGCTCTGTGAAAGGCTCACATCCCGTGACTTTGTCCGGAGAGACACTAGAGGCATTTGAAGCGTGCAAACAAAGCCTATGCAACGCAACACTTTTAGCACACCCGGATATCGACGCAAAACTAGCCTTAGTGACAGATGCATCGGACGTTGCCATCGGTGGCGTATTAGAGCAGCATCGTAATGGCGAAACGCAGCCATTAGCTTTCTTCAGTCGTAAGCTCAGCTTGACGCAGAAGAATTACTCACCTTACGATCGAGAACTGCTAGCCATTTATAAAGCCATTCGTCACTTTCGACATTTCGTCGAAGCTCGTCATTTCACTGTGTTTACTGATCATAAACCTCTCTGCTTTGCATTTCAACAACGCAAAGACAAATGCTCTCCACGCCAATTCCGACATCTGGATTTTATTTCGCAATTCACTACGGATATCCAGCATATATCGGGAAAAAACAATATCGTCGCTGATCTTCTCTCCAGGATTGAGGAGATAGCTCAGCCTGTCGATCTTAACATCTTGGCGGAATCTCAGCAAACCGACACTGAGCTTCAGACAATTTTACAAGGCAATACAGCCCTAGATCTCGTCAAGGTTAATATACCAGGCACACGGACGGAGTTATACTGCGATCAGAAGATGCAGTCACCTCGCCCGTATGTTTCAGCTGATTTAAGGAGACAAATTTTTAACAGCTTACATTCCCTCAGCCATCCAGGCGCCAACACCACCTTGAAATTAGTGGCCCAGCATTATGTTTGGCCAGGAATGAACAAAGACTGTCGTGAGTGGGCCAGAGCCTATCAGTCATGTCAACGGACCAAAGTGTCAAGACACGTTTCACCACCGCTGAGCAATTTTAAACTACCTCGCGGAAGATTTCAGGTCGTTCATATTGACTTAATCGGGCCTTTGCCTATATCAGACGGTTTCCGCTACTGCCTCACCGCCGTCGATAGATTCACGCGCTGGCCTGAGGCGATAGCTTTACAAGACATTAGCGCTGAAACTGTAGCAAAAGCGTTCGTCACTCACTGGATCGCTCGTTATGGATGCCCACAGCAGACTGTGACGGATCGTGGCAAACAATTCGAGTCTGCGCTTATGAAACAGTTGTCAGAACTTGCAGGCTTTCAACGTTGCAGGACTCCGGCATATCATCCAGCCAGTAATGGTTTAGTTGAAAGAATGCACCGCCAGTTAAAAACGGCAATTGTATGTCATGATAACCAAAGATGGACTGAGAGCTTACCACTCGTCTTATTGGGCATGAGAACGGCCTTCAAAGACGATATTCAAGCGTCACCTGCCGAACTTGTTTATGGCGAGACACTTCGCTTGCCTGGTGAGTTCCTACAACCAGACAACACTCTTCATTCTACCTTTGATGTGACTGATTTCACAGTGCGCCTGCGCGTCATTTTAAATAACATTCGTCCTACACCAACTTCAAGGCATTGTAACAGGAACATTTTCATCTTCAGAGACTTGCCTACTGCATCGCATGTCTACGTCAGAGATGACACTGTGCGTGGAGCTCTTCAGCCAGCCTACTCAAGTCCTTACCAAGTTCTAGATAGGACCGACAAGTGTTATAAGCTGCATATGAAAGGTAAAGAGCAAACAGTGACTATAGAAAGGCTGAAGCCAGCTTATATTATTGCTGACGGATACCGTACCTCTGACGTCACGTCGTCACAGCATAAGGATGAACCTGGGACAAGAACGCGATCGGGAAGGAGAATTTTGTTTCCTAACTATTATCGCCCATCCTAGGATGGTCTCTGGGGAGGAGCCCTGTAGGACAACCTTTTTATACGTTTATTTTTCTATACATTTTTACATATTATTGACTGTGTCATTCTTATCTTAGCCGATCGAAATTATTTTCTGTATTATATTGAAAAACTTGAAATTAAATAATTCGTCTTTAAACAAAGCCTATCTTCTTCATTGCACCAATCCGCCACAGACTCAATATTGTTTGAGAATTTGAGCTGTAGTGTATTTAATCCTTTAACATTCCATCGCTGTTCTGACATCAGAAGGCTTGTTTAAACTTTGACTTCGCTTTGTGCAACTTTAGCCGAAATAGTTTAGACGGGATATCAAGCACACTGACTTCTGTTTGACTTTAATCCAAAGTGATTTTATTTTTAAGAACGGCTTCTTTTTAAAAGATATAAAAGCCTTTTATACTAGATAAGCCAAGCATTTAATATGCTTATCTTCTCTACCAGCTTATAAGACTTTGCAAAGGGGTAGTGAAGATAAATTAGGATCGTTTGCGTCCGCGGAGTCGATACATTATCTCCAGTTTTTTCTTCATCCTTCTCAGGGCCGAACGCCTCCGATCCCATGGAGTCGTAAAGCCCATCAAGCGCGGTATCACTGAAACAGCCATCTGCGGCCATGCAACTAGATCCCGCACAAACAAAAATTAATGCGCTTCTAGTAAACCGGTATCAAATACCAAACTTGGTACTAGTTGTATTTCCCTGTCTTGTATTATATACTTTTTCATTTGTTTATACATTCTTTTCCAGTTGATGGTTGGTACAATAGAATTTTTTGTCCAGAATGTTCTCTGAAATACGTAATCTGTGTAGTCCATCCGTCTCTTTATTTAATCAATTAAATTTCCATCTTTGTCATATTTTATCAGACGATAGTGCAACTATTTTTATTTTTGCATTTTAAAAAGAACGCAAACATATTCTTAAAGTTCCTACAAGGTAAGGTACACGTCAACTCTTTTGGTGTATGTAGTACATATGAATGGGGAACGGTAACCACCTACTTCAGAAGGGTCGTGGTCAGATTCCAGTACCCGCATCAAGGCCGGCAACACATTGACAACGCTTCTGTTGTTGCAAATGTTCATAGACGTCGTTTACAGAGAGAAATTCAGCACTCTGTATATACGGCATACGGCAAATCGTACTCATGCTTATTTAAACCCATGCCCACTAAGTGATTTACCTCTTGAATTTAGGAACAGTATTACGCCCAAAAACATTAAAATTAAACTAAAATTGTACTTTTTATCATCGGAGTTTCAAATTGCTAAATGCAACGTTCTGTCAAACTGTCAACCATAGTACTAATATAAACCCTAGAGGTTTTCAATATTATGTATAAATCGATCAATTGTAGGTATATTGTTTTTTTTGATCAATAAATAAACATTTTTAACCAAGTAGGCAGTTTATATATACAAGTAGGCAGTCGGCCTTTCTGCTGTACCAATAATAAAAACTAATTGAGAAAGTTCGTGGATAGAAAAAGACATGATGTGTAGAACATCTATTTAATACAATGTCGTTCATTAACAATCGTCTAGAAGCATTTCCGCCGCTAAAAATTCAATAAGCAACGCTACAGTCCGGGAAATAGATCCATTTCTTTTTGTAACTTAATCACAAACAAGTAGCAAAGTTCCCAACACGAAGCAACTCGGTCTCCGAGTAGCAGTAAAATAAAAATAAAAGCTATCAAAACACATTTTTGAAGATTCCGTATAAAAAGTTTTTAGTCCCTGGACTGTAACTGAAAGTACTTTCTCCGATTTCGTTAACTTCTTACATTAAATACAGCCTTATGATTTTAAATTTGCGTACGATTCCACCGTAAATTTTAAGGAAACTTTATATAAAAATTACAATACAAGTTAACCAGAACATTCACAAGATACATTTAGTTACTTTATATGAAGAATTTTTGTAGCCTATGTTGATCTTAGAGGATGCTTGTTATTTTACATGTAAAATTAAAAATCATAAGGACTTACTTAGATAAAAAAACTGCCAAATAATCATACCAAAAAATGATATTGTTACAACTTAGGCGCCGACAAAGACAAATTCCACGTAAAGATCTGTAAAAGCACATTTTATTACCTGTCGGCATTTGAACTAATTGTAATGTAAAACATGTCCTTTTATGATGGTCTTCTTTTGTTCACTTTATTTATTGGCATACATTTCTAGTTATTGTGGAGAACAGCCTATTGTCCTATTGTACTTGTTTACGGCCGCTCAAGAGCATCATTAGCCACGTGTTGCGGATTATAAATACAAGCTAATTCTAGGAAATTATGTCGACGTTGCCGGGCGGGCACATTTGTATTTGTGAAGTATAAAACGATGGCCTGCTTGAGAAAGGGGGTCAGTTGAGCTACAACTACGATCAAGGCGTGACGTGTGTACATTCGGGAATCGAATATTGACGGACTTTACGCGTTTTATTGAATTACGACCTTCTGCATTACGTTTGGATTTGTTGTGTTCGGTTATATTTGTACCTGTGTTATACGTGTTTGTATAGTTGTAATAAACTCTATAATAATTCTAACGTCATTTTAATTCGAGTCCCGTAAACTCGTAACAATATAAAAAATATTTAAGCCGTTGCGGTCGAAATTTCTCAAAAATCACAAAAAATTCATACATGTAAGTAATAAGACATACATGGGCGTAGCTCGGGTAAAGTAATTAAATTTTTCCTTTGAACGTCACTGTTCTGGCCTGTATGTATGTTTTAAATGGCTCATATTCTAATGTATATGTATATGCATCAATATGTAGCTTCATTTAGTTATAATTATGCACTTACAATATTATTAAAAAATCAGCTACCCATTTTTATCATTGTATGGTTTGCTTTTGATAGCTATTCCTGATGTTAAGTGACTATGCGATCTTGGATGAAACCTAATATATTATTTGTGGCCGTAAAATTTAAAAGTAGTTAATGGATTGACTTGAAATTTTTACATAATGTTGCATGTTAATAGAAGAGTGTTTTCATACATTTTTTACACTATTTTTAACACGGGAATAGGTCATTTCAAGCATAAATAAAAACAATTTAAAAAACAAAAGATAGCCACAGGGAAATGTGGGCGAGTTAAGCGGCCTATCATTGTGCTTATACCAAAACTTGTGCTGCTATTTGATATATTGTGTATTAATTATTATAATGTATTTATTATGTAATAACTCACAAACTACATAAATAAATTAGACGTAAAGTTATGATACTATTAATTTAGTTGTTTATGATTCTGACAATCAGATTTTTTTACATTATATCAATAAATTGAATTACTGCGGAACCCTATAGTTCTCAAACATAACAAACTGCGAGAACATTGAATTGAATGAAAGAGTTATGTGAACTCATAAAGTTTAGAGTTTCCAATGACTTCAACTTGCAGAGTGTCGGTGAAGTGAAATATAAGACCAGAATTTTTCGATAAGTTCTTCTCTTTTGAACTTTTATGGACTAATATGGCCTCGTAGCTTTTGAGACAAATGTCTGTGACTTACAAGATATACAATAATTCCGATTGGTAGTTTTTATTTGCGTAGAAAAGTGCAGACCGGTTCCGACATGTAAATAATCTATATTGAACATTATTCGCAAGCGGAAATGGTAGAATGTTGCTCGCTATGCATTCACAGCTCTTTTCCGCTTACACGATTCGTACACTGTCATGCGCTACTAAAATTGGTCTACTGCACAGGTACATCGGGAGGAAGTTATTAGTTGTGTTAAACTGTACTTAGCTATATCAGTAAAATATACATAAGTGGAACACAAATGAAAACTAATACCTAATATTATTACACAAATGCCATTCCAATAAAGCCTCTTCTAATAACACCACTAAACAATTAATCGACCAATCGTCACCGTACTAAGTACATTTTAACAAGCCAATTGTATCAATCAAAGATTACATTGCTCCCATTAATAGACCATAATACAACCTATTGATAATTAAATAAAGTAGTTAAATATCCATTATGACTGATGGATACTGTGATAATTGCTTTGCTGGGAAGGCGATAATTACTTTATCGTTGGAACGCACCCGCGGGAAGTACATTACTATGAATTAACGCCTCCCTATTCATATTATAATAGTAATAATAGTTATCTACTAATTTTAGAGTAATGTTTTGTGTGGGTTGTTATATCGCTATTGTTCCAAATGGAATTGTGCTCTTATATAACAATTATTACTATTTACTCGCGACGTAGCTAGTGTACGGTTCGAATCCATATCGCGCAGAAAGTATCCCAATTATTAGTATAAAATTAAATATATGAAGAAATCTAACTTCAATAAAACTACGTTTTAACGGTTTTAAGCGCGGTACGTTATAACGTAGTTTTATTATGTATAGAAGTCGCGAAAACTTAAGAAAATATTAAATCTAACTTTGTTTTTGTAAGTATTTATTTACTTGCTTTGTAGTATATGTTTATCTATTTTCATCCCTATTATCTAAGTATCTACCTCTCGTAAATGTGCCAGTTTTTAATCGACTTTCAAAAGGAGGAGGTTCTCAGTTTGTTTTTAGAAAATATAAATCCAAATTTTGCCCAGCTGCATTTTAGCTGAATGTTAAATCTGAATAAAAGAACCGATGTAGACTCTATACTAACTAATTTATTAATTCTATAAACGATATCATAATAAAGTTTAAAGAACTCAAAAGGAATATTCATAATTTTTGTTTGGTTAACAACTGCTTTAGGATTGTCTTAAGGGACTTTTTGGTGTTTTTGGAACTGATAAGTTAGTGTAGGATTTTCAGGCCAAAATTTTATTTAAGTACATAAGTTATCATTATACAATATTGTCATCCGGAGAAATGAGACAATTCCCACCTGATACATGACTCATTGAGCTGATACTGTTAATTAATACATCTGGCAAGGTTGTATTGATATAGTTCCTTTGTGTACCACTGTGGCGAACTGAACAACAAAAATTATAATTATTGGAATCTATATGCGTCTTGATAAAATATTTGACTAACTGTTAATTGCGACTTCGTCCGCGTGGTATTTAATTTAACTTGACGTCCAGTGCGGCGACGGCGGCGGCGTGCGCGTGGGCCTTTTTTCTAAAATAAAAGTAGTTAAAGTTACTCCTTATAATATCAGTTATCTGCCGGTGAAAGTCCCATCAAAATCGGTCCAGCCGTTTCAGAACAGACAGAAAAAAAATGTTTTTTTTTATATAAATACCGTATATACTTTCATATGCATTTAGTAAAAAGCTGTTATTTTGACATTAAAAACAGACACTTCAATTTTATTTATTTATGTAGAGGAACTAGTTTAATTAAAAACTGTTTTTGTTACGTAAAGTAGTCTCCGTTGCATATGGACATTTGCAACACCAAGAGCGATACCAACGCATTACCAGCCTTTAGGATATGGTAGGGGATGGTATAGAAGGAAAATGGCCACCGGACTTCTCAATCACCGTGCGAAACACGATTAGCCCAATGCTAACCACTTCACGCTAATATTCTATGAGACTGTGGTATCACACCGGTCGAGCCGGCCTCAAGAGCTTTTTTTATGTTTCTTTATAGGCAAACTCCCAGATGGGTTCACTTGATGTCAAGTGACTACCATCGCCCATGGATATTTGCAACTAAGGGAGCCGATGCGTAATCATATGCGTAGGCATAAAGGAACGAGCGCCACGTACAGTGGATAACTTTCAGGTGTCAAGGAAGTGTGGATGAACTCCCAGTCGCCGGCGAGCAGTACGGTGGTAAAATGGCCATGTAGGTACCAAACCAAATAGCTCCTCAGAACACTCCTCATTGTACAGGCGGTAGAACGCGCTTAGAGCGCCAACGTCTCTTCTGAGACTTAAAGGTTCTAAACCATCTGTAAGTTCGGGATCATCGACAATCCGGACCGCTCAGCGCTGCAAGGTGTCAAGTGAGAGCAGCTGGTACTGAGGTGCCCCAATCCAGAGATGGGAGCAATACTCCACATGGGGACGGACTTCCTGAAATCGATGATTGAATGATTCTAGCATGACTTTACCACATCAGATACTAAATCTTAATAAGATAAATCATAAACACACTCAATTTGAAGCAGTCCGCTTTACACAACTCCTATAAAATATGAGCTACAACATAGCAAGCAATTTCTTGCATGACAGCTTCTGAAAGGAATATATCTCGTCGCAAAGTTTTCAGAGGCGTACATCAAATAGCACGTTAAGCCGGACCACTGGCCCATTAAATCAAGACACATGTACATACAGGAGTATTAAGCCAGTTGTCGAACGTCAAAGCAACTCGAAATCGCATCTAGTGGAGTGGCTTAATATCTTGTGTTTCGTGAATCGCAAATATGATTTTCATATTTTATGCATCGCTACGATGTTACAACTGAAAAGCATAAGTGTAAAAGTGAGTATATTTTAATATTTGTTTGGTCCTTTATGATCTTTATGAGGTGGTAGGGCATTTTTCTGTCTGGATAGCTACCACTCCTAGGCGAGACTATGCCAACATAACGACCTTAAGTTGTAGTCTGGTATTAGAGGCTAGGTTTTAGTCCCTCCTTCAAGGCCAGCAACACATTGGTACCTTTGGTGTTATAAATATAATATATAGTAACCACGTTCCACCAGGTGGCCCGTCAACCTATCTGCTTTGCTCCAGCAATAAAAAAATGTTATCGGTTTCTGTATAAATTTAATGTTAAAAATTTCTGTGTGGAATTTAGTGTTAAAGAATTCAATTAGAAAATAAACTAAACAAAACATCATTAGGTCTATTCGGATTTCATAAATTTCGTACATGATTTTGGTCGTTCCAATTATAAAGCACACTTCGAAGAGTTTGCACTTGAAATGTTTGACCTGATCCGCCCACTCCATTCCATCTTTGGACGTTGTAATGATCTGGCTTAGATTTTACTTCCACGTTCCTTTAGCGTACGATGAAAATGGGAAACGGAATACTATAATAGGGTTTATACTATGATAGTCTATGTTCCATATATTAAATTTATGTAAAAAACCCTATGGACAATCAAGAAATTCGACCATATTCAACTACAGTCTACATTATCCACAATGAAAAACATAAATATCAATGAATTTATCATTTCGCAATATTTTATGTCTTGTTGGTAATATAAAATAGTTAGGTAGAAATGGTGTACAATTATTTTTGTCATTCAAGTCTCATGTGAATAGGTAGTTTATAGGTACTCAAACGCATCATCGCGAACCATAGCGTGACACGGTCGAACGAACGAACGCACTTAACCTATCATTTGCAACGACATAAATGTTTCGTCCAGCAATACGATACCTTCTAATATTATCAGATTGACCATATGATACTGTTACGAGTGCGGGACTCGAATTAAAATGCCGTTGCAATTACTATAGAATTTATTAGAACTATACAAACACGTATAGCACCGGTACAAATATAACTGGATACAACCAGTACAAATTTAATGAACAATTCAATAACACGCGCAAAGTCCGTCACTGTATAGCTTATCGAATATACACGTCTTATTCGTATCGTAATCGTCGCTTGACTGCCGGTCTCTCCGTTCGGGCATTCCTTTATACTCAGCTTACAATATGTCACGACCGGGTAAACAATGGTTTCCAAGAATCACACCTGGCCACTGCCTACCATAAAGGATTACAATATACAATAGGCGGCTTTTTTAATTACAAATATTAAACACAAAGTAAACAAAAGAAGTCCAAATGCGGGCAGTTAGTAAACCGTGCTTTATGGCCGGCAGGTGTGCATTCACATTTGTCGGCGTGCTTCGTGGTATTTTGGCTAAGTTGTAACAATACAGACACACGCAGCATTAAGATTAGAGCAAGTCTAGGTACAATCAACAATTAATCTACTAACAATCTAAACTAATCCAAAGCCTCATTGACAATGTAAACTCTCTGAACACATATCGCTTACCTATTGACATGTACAGAAATCTGTCTGTCATTTTAAGTGATGAAACATTCATACTCGGATTGAAACCCTCGTAACCCGTGAACCCGTGTTAAGCACACCAACGGCACATAGTCGATAAATAGGCTATAATTCCGGCAGACGTGCGACTGTGACCCCGTTCTGTCATATTATTGCGCTATAAATACGGCCTACCAAATTACAAAGACCTCACGCGTCTCGTATGCAAGGGCAATTTCAAATGTATCAATCAGATCATTTTTATGGTACCGTAGCGAGAAGTAAAAAATACAAGACCCTTATATTCCTTATATCTGTTGGTTCAGATGTTGAATATTTTACAGACAACTGCACTTTCACTTGGAAATTATTGATTTTATTTTGATAAAGTGTATAAAAATGAAAAAAGGAAAAAGAAATTTCCATAATAATACTACTACAAATTGTAGTATTATGAAATTATAAAACATAAATTAGGAATAGCTCAGACTGCTTACAAACGTGTAACCGAAGCTTCGAAATCAATAAAAGTACGGAATATTTATCAGAAGGACAAGTAATATTTTATATCTATAATTCGTGGGACTTGTCTTCCATTTAAAATATAAGATGATTTTTTTTAAGTTATACCACTTTCTATATCTTAATTGAAGTGACGTAAATAAGATAATGATGTATTTTCAAGATTTTATTTTGTCAAATTGCAAAAATTTTAGACGTTATTTGCCACTACGGAACTTTTTTATTTATTTATTTTCCTATAATTAAAATATTCTATGAAACGTTCCATGTACCAAACTGTCCTTATAGATCGTATTATCTACCTTATAAATATTATAATTTTATATGTTTAATATTAGCTTCAGTTGACTAAATATCTATTTTAAATGTGTTTTTAGTTTTATATATTCATATATATAGATAAACACTAGTTGTTTATTTTTCGATTTAAAGATTACACGATATCACCGTGATATTAATGAAACAGCAGGCTGAGAATAGAAAGGATAGGAGGAGGCTCCACCGACGAGAGATAAGCTTCTTAAATATTACAATGATGATGTGATATTAATATGACACTGGCACGATTTCCACTAACGTTTTTTTTGTCTGTGATATGTAAATCTACCTCTAAATAACACAGTGAAGGATTGCGTTGATTCGGTCGCGTGCACGACGGACTATTACGTCGATACCAGTGATATGTGCCCAAGCAGTCACGTGCTATGTCAAGTGGGTCGTAAATATAGAGTCCATTGTGTACACGATTCTACCGGGTTTGATGCTGTTACCGAGGTTTAATAGTATTTAACGTTTTTAGGGATTGCACACATTTGACCTACAAGTCTTCTTGTATTTCTTTCTGTCTTGGCTGTCGGTATTGCGTATACAGAGCAAACCGGTTCCACACCGATGTTACGTTGACAAACCAGAAAGCAGTCTAAGTGGGATAGCGTAAGTCAAGATATTACTGAATATTTTTTAATTGTTTTTTGTTTATATAGACACGTGTTTTTACAATGCGATCCTTCCAAGGCACCCACCCTAACAATGTAGATAGATACTCAGTATTTCCTATTGTATCTAAATCCAAACAAATATACGGAAGCGAAATAAAATTTTACTGATGCTGTAAAAGCTTCAGGAATTTGATTTATTGCTTATTCTCTGTCTACATTTTCCTTTGACGTTCGTGTTTCGTACGAGATGCAGTTTGAAAGCGTGTGTTTGTTTACATGTTTGGTAAAGCTGGATTTGTATTGGAAGGCTTTGAGCGATTGAATTTTGTTGCTCGAAACCTTTATTTACATTTTACACGGTTTATATAAAGACAGGTAATTAAGTTTCGAATATTTCACAGTCAACAGCAAATTATTTTAGTGGTCAAAGGCTGCAACAAAAATAAAGTCTGAAATCCTCTACTCCGCATCTCTTTCTATATCTTTTATTCTTCTACTAGACACATATATATATATATTATATATTAGGTTGGGGAAAAAGTTTCTTCGCATTTTATATAAAAATTCAAAAGGTTTTTTTATAAAGTTTATTTACATTTGACTAAAGTATGTAGTTGCCATTTTGTTGGATAACTTTTTGCCATCTTGTAGGTAGGGACGTGATCCCATTGCTTTAAAAATTTTGGAGCTTCTGATCAAAAAACTGCGACAAGTGGTTTTGGCAGTCCTCTCGTGATGTTAACCTGACACTGCCTAAGGAATTCTGCAGAGACCGAAACAGGTGAAAATCTGAAGGTGCAAGGTCAGGACTATACGACGGATGCATTAACATCTCCCAGCCAAACTCTCGTAATTTTTGCTGAGTGGCTAAAGATGTGTGAGGTCTAGCGTTATCATGGTGAAAAACCACACCCCTTCTGTTGATTAATTCCGGCCGCTTTCTCTCAACTTTTTGCTTTAATCTCATCAGTTGTTCGCAGTACAGTTCAGAATCGATGGTCCTGCCTGGCGATAAGAGCTCATAATGAATAATGCCCTTCCAATCCCACCATACACACAGCATCACCTTGTTGCGAGTTAACCCGGGTTTCGCCACAGTCTGTGAAGCCTGGGCTCTTACCAAGCTCGACGCGGAGCAGGCCGAGGAGAGGGCTATCATCGAATGCTGGACCTATCCAGCCGACCTGGGGAATCTGGAGGCGCAGGCTGAGCACATGCGCAAATCCCTCAAAAGGATTTGTGACGCTGCTATGCCTCGAGCCAAACGACCGCCGCCGCGTACATCGGTCCACTGGTGGACTGAGGAGCTGGCTGAACTGCGGAGGGCAGTCCGCAGAATCAGCCACAGGCTCAAACGCAGCAGAGCGCGTCGTCCTCCAGACTATGTTGAGGAGAATGGACTCGCGGGGGAGTTCAGAGAGGCCAGAAAGGCCCTTTCGATCGCAATTCTGCGATCGAAAGCCCGGGCTCGGGAGGAGCTCCTCGAGACACTGGACCGGGACCCTTGGGGGCGTCCGTACCGTGCGGCCCGCAACACGTTGCGGCCCTGCACCTCCACGGCTACGGAAACGCTCGAACCCGAGGTCCTCCGGTCGGTTATCGATGGGCTCTTCCCGGATCCGGGGATCTTCACTCCCCCCGATATGGGTCCAATCATTCCCGACACCTCGGAGGTGGAGCCTCACTCCATCACCGAGGAAGAGTTAGACGTCGCCCTGGACCGGCTCCGGGGCAGGAAGACGGCTCCGGGACCCGACGGGGTTCCGGGTCGGCTCCTCTTCCTGGCCGCCAAACACCTACGCGGCCAGCTGCGGGAACTGTTCGATGCCTGTATTCGCGCAGGTCAGTTCCCGTCGCAATGGAAGGAGGGCCGATTATGCCTGATTCCCAAGGAGAGGCCGTCCTCCCAACGATCCGTCCGCCTACAGGCCCATAGTGTTGCTTAACGAGGTCGCCAAGGTTTTCGAGAAGATCTTAGCGGAACGCCTCGTTAAGCATCTCGATACTGTGGAGCCGGGGCTAGCACAGACGCAGTTCGGGTTTCGGCGGAGGCGCTCCACGTTGGACGCCTTCGAGACACTGCGATCTGTAACGGACGACGCAGTCCAACCAAAGGATACTGTCCTGGCGGTTTCGCTAGACATAGCGAACGCCTTTAACAGCCTCCCTCACGAGACGATTAGGAGGGGCTTCGTGCACACGGAGTCCCCCCCCGTACCTCACGAGGCTGTTGGGCGCGTACCTCCAGGATAGATACATCCTTTGGGAGGGCGGCGAGTCCGAGAATCGCGCGATAGGTCGGCGACGCGTCGCGTGCGGCGTACCACAGGGATCGGTCCTCGGGCCGGTTCTTTGGAACGTCGGTTATGACTGGATCCTTCGGGTTCCGGTCCTGCCCGGAATAGGGCTAATCTGCTTTGCGGATGACACCCTACTCACGGCACGCGCTGCGTCATTCGCGGAATCCGTGGACCTCGCCAACGCCGGGCTGGCGATCGTGGTCCGAAGAATAGGTAGGCTGGGCTTGAAGGTCTCCCCGCGAAAACGGAGGCCATCATGTTCCATAGGCGGTTTCGCAATCCCCCCGCGGACTTGTCCGTTACAGTCCAAGGGGTGGACATTCGTGTAGGCCCCCAGATGAAATATCTGGGGCTAATTCTTGATGGGAAATGACTGTTCAAAGCGCACTTTGAGCAGCTAGTTTCCAAACTCGTGAGGTCCGCAGGCGCCCTCTCTCGGCTTCTTCCCAACGTGGGGGGACCGGGGGGGACGACTAGGAAACTCTACATGGGCATCCTTAGGAGTATGGCCCTGTACGGTGCACCCGTATGGTCCACTGCACTTCACCGCCACAATAGGACTTTGTTGTGCCGCGCACAACGGGTCCTGGCGGTGAGGACCATCCGAGGATACCGTACAGTGTCGTGGACGGCGTCGACACTCTTGGCAGGCGATCCGCCCTGGCCTCTCCAGGCGGACGTGATAGCCAAAGTTCGGCGCTCCCGACAGGATGCCCTCGCCCGTGGCCTGGTCTATGGCCAGGCCGAGCTCCAGGTGATCAGGACGCGGGAAACCGCGGCCATGATCCAATCTTGGTCAGTAGAGTTGGAAAACCCTGTTGCTGGCATTGACACGGTGGAGGCGGTTCGACCGCAGCTGTTGCGATGGCTCTCGCGGAAACGCGGGACCCTGACCTTCAGAATGACACAGATACTTACCGGGCACGGTTGCTTCGATAAGTATCTGTGTCAGATTGCGGGCTGCTTGCCTTCACCCCAATGCCGCCAGTGTGGCGCGCTGGACACGGCGTTACACACGCTAGTCGAGTGCGCAGCATGGGCACCTCAGAGGTTTGAACTCGAGACACTTGTAGGACCGATCGAATCGCTGGGCGATCTGGTGCAAGCCATGCTGCACAGCGACGATTGGTGGGTGGGTGCGGCTAATTTCTGCGAGACGGTAGTGTCTCATAAGGAGGCCGCGGAACGAGATAGGGAGAGAGATGGTAGTGCGCATGCGTCTCGCGGGCGCCGACGTCAGTTGGGAGCCCGGAGGCGCAGGTATGCGCATGACCTCCCTCCCTGAAATACCGCTGCAGGGGCCCTCTAGCATCTAGGGAGCAGAGGAGTCTTCACCCCTGTTGACGAAGTGAGTTTGCCTCTCCCGGGGCATTCTCAAGCACTTGTGCGCTAGGATCGGTGTGGGCGTAACTACGTTCTGTATCTCACGCCTTTCCTGCCATAAGCGCGGGGCACATGGGAGGAGGGTGGTTTTAGTGGGGTATTGATTAGTCGAGTCTCCACACAAGCCGGTTGATTATTGTTTGGATTGCCTCAGTGGAAAGCCAAAGCTCAGCTTCTTCAAAAATGGTTCGGTTTCATTACATCGTAATAAAGAATCACAAATGAGTACACGGTTCATTAGGTTTCTTTCAGTGAGCTCATGAGGCACCCAAATATCGAGCTGTTTTGTGTACCCAGCTTTTTTCAAATGCGCCAAAACCGTTTTGTGGTCAATTCCTAGTTCTCCAGCTACATCGTAACTACTAATATGCCGATCTTGCTCCACTTTTTCAAAAATGGCATCAATTTTGTCCGTATCAGGGCGACCAGAGCGACGTGCATCTTTGATATCAAAATTTCCGGATTGAAAACGCTTAAACCAAATTTGCGCTACTCTCACAGATACTGCATTAGGTCCATAAACATCACAAATTTTTTTCGCGGCTTGTGTTGCCTTTTTACCTTTTTTGTAGTAAAATTTTAAAATGTATCGAATTTCTTCATTACTTTCACTCATTTTAACAATAAGAAAAACAAATGAAAATCACACATTTTCCTAATTTGAATTTGGAATTGTCTTCTTTAAAATTAAAACTTTTAATGATACCAAAACCAACCAGATACAAATGGTATAGCCAAAGAGATCTTATTATAAGTTCATACATACTATATGCGAAAAGACTTTTTCCCCAACCTATTATATATATATAAATAAATTGCTTTTCGTTAGTCTCGCTAAAACTCAAAAACGGCTTGACCAGTTTTGATGAAATTTTGTGTCTATGTTTGAGTGGGGTCCCTGGATGGTTTAGAACGACAAATGGACCCGGTATATGGCGTTGCAGTCGCATTCAAAATTTTTATTTTTCAGGACAGGGCTATATTTGCCGGGCCCGCTATTCAATCAATAAAACTGAAGTACCTATTTGTGATTTCAAAATGTATACAATAACACTTTCAAAATACTTATGAACTTAAGCAAAAATTAGTCAAAATAAGGAACTGGATTACCTTGTTCAAACTTTGATCCATATCCCATAAAAACTATCCATATATCTAAATATTTTTTATGTTCATTTCAATTATCAAATAGGTACGTATATAAACGATATTTCATAATAATTGATTGATTTCCAAGACCCTGAAAAGTTTGTATATATTTATATGTTTAATAAACATACATATATGCAGATAAACTTAACATTTTACATAATATGGATCAAGTGAAAAACACGATGTTGCAAAAAATAAGGTAGGCAGAGAAATCAAATATCCCCTGAAATACGCCTCTCAATTAGCTACACATGACTTATGAAGGTCCGCTGCAAGGAACAGATTCTCAGAAGAAATATATCCGTCCTTTCCACTAAAATAAGCCTTTCAAATACAATCTAACACGTGTTTTACTTCCATATATCACGGCTATAACATTTCGCTGGCATCCACCCCTTTCACGGGTGTCTCGCAAACCGCACCGGGCCACGAATATTCCATCCCGTTCTATCTCTTACATAACAATAATACGTCCTCTACAACCTTCCTGATAAATAGGTTTCTGTGTGTATAGGTATACCTATAGATAAGGGCCACGTGGTTCAATAATGTACTGCGTGTGAATCAACGCCATCTGTTGGGTGGTGCTGTTTTCATTTAGTCTGTTGACATGTGCAAGTAATGGTTCTTGTTCAGCTCTGTATTTCAGTTAGCGGTTCAAAGAGTCAACCAACAGATGGCGTTACAAGTAGCGTTGTATGCAACTTAAAAACTGTTTTGTGAATATCATATTATATTAATAAATAATAATTTTTTTCATTGTTACAGCTCTCAGAGCTCGAACAACGGGTTCTGGAGGCGGAAGGCAGAGCAGAAGAAGCAGAGGACAAGGTAATCCTAGATATTAATCACAGATATTTAGGTCTACATTTATTATTATCAACATCATAAAAATATATAGTAATGGTATTCCATGTACTTTATTGTGTTATTAGTTCCACATTGTCCGTTAGATGTCACTAGTTCGTTCGTGCTGATACAAATATGAAATTGGAGAGACATTAAGATTAAGAGTTTCAAATTATATCTCATTTGAGTTAAAATTCAGTAGTCAATCAATCAATATGTTTTATATAAAAAATACCATATAGTAAGACAGAAAATTACGCTAATAATAGACGGACCTTTCAATCAAATTTAATAATTTTGGTTGAAAGGCACAGAACTGAATAGACATGTCGGGTATTCATTGACATTGAGTGATCCAGGTTTATGTTTATATGGATTACTTTGGTTGATTCATCCACATTGAAAGATATAATAATTGATGTAATATCGGCAAGATAGACAATGTAATTACTTTTTCTTATTTAAATAAATTAAGAGCAATTAGGCCCAGAAGAAATAGAAAAAAGGAAGGCAATCAGTAAAAAATTTAAAAGTCATTGTTCTTCGGCAAGTTATTAGGATTTTTTTTATATTAGATAATGATGATTCTTTGATGCCTACAAACATCTACCCTCAAAATATTATATTT
Source organism: Dendrolimus houi (assembly GCA_039645545.1). Taxonomy (NCBI): domain Eukaryota; kingdom Metazoa; phylum Arthropoda; class Insecta; order Lepidoptera; family Lasiocampidae; genus Dendrolimus; species Dendrolimus houi. The sequence goes on from CM077132.1 coordinate 17,859,297, forward strand.
TGAAGTTGGAATATTTTTGTATTTCGGCTTAAAAACTTTGGTTTTCCACCACACAAGAAGAGTTTTACGGGGTTAATCTTCATTTGCCAGGTGGTAGGGCATTTGCCCGATTGAATGGCTACCACCCCTGGTCTAGAGTATGCCGTCATAACAACCTTGAGTTCTGTTCCGGCATTAGTGGTCAGGTTCCAGTCTCCCATAAGAGAGCAGCAGCGCATTTGTAGCACCTTTGGTGTTGCGTTGCAAATGTCCATAGGCGATGGTAACCGCTTTCCATCAAGTGGGCCATCTGCCTGTTTGCTGATCCCCAGCAATAAAAAAAGTCATATCTGAAATTATATACCACTTTCATGAACATAGATCCTAATATGAATCGATATTACTTAAAGGCACTACACAGGAAATATATTTTAAAAAATCTCTTTCACATTATTATAGAATGGATGCTGACATATCTCACTTTTTTGTGTTTGTAATAGATATTGTTACATAATAAAAAATTGACATATTCCCACGTATTTAAGTAAGCCGATGAAAAAGCTTTTATTTGCTTTAAAAAATACCATTGTAAACCCTTTTCAAGCCCACATAGTCTCAGCTGATTGTTGCAGAGTTCCAAAGTTCCCTTTTATCCCAACAAAAGCTTTTCGATTTCAAAGAGAGTTTTTATCAAACAGAAAGCACCCTTCGCCAAAATGCTGCAAGTCATTTGGGGTCAGCAAAAACGTTTCATTAATCCTGCCACTGTCAGGGAACGACCCTTCTCGATGCGTTTGTTTTGCGAACTCTTATATTAATTATTGTTATTATGAATATGAAATCCATACGTACTTCTATATAAACTAACTGGTCTCGCCACTTAGTTCAAACGGGACTTGGATTTATACTTATATGTATATCTTTTAAACTTTGCCAGATACTAAAAATATAGGAAATTTAAAATAATATTGCGACCAACAGATTGGCCTATGTTTTGGGCAACGCATAAGTATTGTTATCCAACGTGGTATCGCGGCCAGCGTTTTTAGAACGTTCCAGAGTGACGGTGATTTGGGATCTATTTATTATTTGTAAATGTTTTCTCTAATTAGGCTCTAGGATGTATTACATTTTGTATATTTTAATTTAAAGTTTGTGTGTTTAAAGCGAATGTAACTTTTAATTGTAAATAACCAATAAATTTATTTCATCAAGTTATGATTTTTTTTAAAAACACAGACGAACGAATAAAATTACAGACGAAGCCTACATGAACAAAAGCATCAACTTTTTAAAAAATAAAATAAACTTACAGACGCGTCCGAATAAGCCCTCGACGAAAGGCTCTCGTGCGACGAAACATCCTCACGGACAAGGTCGACGATATCACAAAACGGCCTCAGATCAGCCCGCCCGCGGTTAGGATGAGGCTGGCAGGCAACAGACAGACATCGACGCCGCCAATCTCTCCACGTCCCCGCGAAATGAAACATTTAACACGTTGCGAAACGGCAGTAAGATAGTATAGGCCACCGCGAACCGCCGATCCCGGTCCGCGGGGATCCTTCCTCTCGGGCTTTATATTACCCGTCGCCCGCTCTCAATTAGTGCATTGTGTCGCCCTATGGTGGGCATCATTAGATTCATCCACCTCTCATGGCAACAGTCCAGCCGAGGTGAAACTCCCTAGGGAGCCCCCTAGAGCAAGTTGCCCCCCGGGCTCGAGCGCCTACGCTTCGAAAACCCCGGTAAAGTTGTGAGGTCTTCGGACCAACAACATAAAGTCAAGTCCAATAATAAAAAAAAAGTATACACATGGTTTGCGTGTGTTCTTAATAGTAATATATCTACTGGTAACTATTCCGCCTTTATCCTTACTAAGTCCATTATTTGATACTAAGTTTTCGTAATGCACTTTCGCGCGTTTCTGTTCTAAAATGAGCTTTAGCTAGCTTCACTCTTAAGAGCTCGGGGCTCGATCTACCAGGTTTCAATCACTAAAATTTTCATTGAAATCCGTTGAGTCGTCTCGGAGTCTATTCGAGACTTTTATTCAGATAGGCAAAAAATATGTTAAGTTCACTACAGTTAAGAGTTGAGCTCCGGGAGGGAACGTGTTGCTATTTATAAAAACTGGGAGAAGTCCAGGGGCCCCCAATTCTGCTATTACTATCTCATCAAAATCGCCGCACACTATCGTCTCAATCGTGGATTTGCCTGATTTAGGTATTCTGTTAATTCCAAATGCGTGCCCGTGGCAAGCCACTCTTACTTTATAAATATTTATAAGCGAAAACTAGCGACATAAATGTTTAAATTTTTAGCAAATTTTCAATATTCATTTCAGCTAATGGTAATTTTTTTCTACTATTATTCTGCCGCAACGATATCGAGAAGATATTATGGATTTAGTAGAATACCAATTTTTGACACTATCGTATTGGAATCGTTTTTTGAATATCTTCACAACAAGAAAAATAGCAGAACTGGGCCCGAGGTAAACTGCAGCACGAGTGTGCTGTATTTACATCTCTCACCTACCCTTTTGCGCCACTAGTTTTCTAGAAAAACAACCCGTTGTCCTTTTATTACACTAAATCAAGGTCATAGGACAATAACTTGTCAGTACCACTACTACCCCAGCAACCTAACTACAAGATGCAACTATTTCATATAATTTTAAGCTGTATGATAATATGACAAATATATTTGGGTTAGTGTGAGTTTGAAAAAGTTCTCAACAGGTTTTTTCATATAAAGTATAAAAGTATTTTTCACCTAGTAAAACTTAGTAATTGGAGATTTATTTCTGAGTGACACCTCATAAAACAACCCCAGTTTGAAACATTTGTCCTAATACGCTGGAGCTAAAGAGAGATAGGGGATTTGGGGCTGTGTTGCCAGTTTAAAAGTACATTTCTTTTCCTTAAACTATATACTTTTTGAAGTGAAACTTCTTTAGAATCGTTGTGACTTTTAAACTCGATGAAACGAAAAAGCGACACTGAAGTAGATAAACATAGGACTAAGCCTACGAGAGAATGAGATAGAATACATTATATTTAATCATTTAAACACCATGCTCATATAAATAGAGTTGTAAATGTTTTGAAGCTTTTCGTTAATACTTCAAATTTCGTGTTTTAAAGCTTAAAACAAAATATAGTATATTAACATAATTTACAATTATAAAATTACATGTAATCGAATACAATAAAAGAAAACTTATTTGTATCGTATTCTACCCATAGCCCCTCAAGACTATAAGTAGAATACCGAGCCCAGATCACCGTCTTCTATGGGTAAGGTGCCCAGAAGGCTGGCTATGTTTCCTCGCTGGATCGCGATACTGATCCGTTGCCCGAAGTAAGCACCAGGCGTCTGATCACCTGAAAAGTCAATGAGTCGTTTTGATAAATTTTAATAGAGGCTAATGGCCTCCGGACCCCACGCTCCAAGCGTCTCGACAGCAAACGGCACAAATATATAACTCTCATTGAGGATTGCATATTTGCGCCGCTTGAGTGATTCAGCTGTTTCTGCCGCCGAACCGGCTGATCTAAACGTGTTTGGTAAATGGAATGCGGCCAACGTGTCTACGCAAGTCGCATCTCACACCAAAGGCTTGCCACGTCGCCAAGGAATTAGAGTCATTCCACCAGGACGCCTACCATTGTCACGTGCAATACCGTTCGGCTCCAATAAAGCCGGCACGTTAACGGTGGCAAGCGCGCTCCGTAAGACATCATTCAAGGCGGCGTGGCGTGACCATCTGCCGGCACTGCGGCGGCAAGAAAGACCATGGTATCCCGGGTTGATTACCTCTGTTCCACAGACGCATGAGTGTGGTGCAGATATGCGAGAACCCAAGCGCAGATTTATAACCAAAGAAAAGAAAGTATTATCCATCAATGTACCTATATTTGGGGAGGGAAGCTTAAATATATTATAACGATTTAAATGTGACGTCAAGAAATTTAGAATCACTCCCACCTCTTGTCACACTTTATTTTACTTCTACTGCGTGTGAACTGCACACACACACACACACACACTCATTTTATTTTATTACATCTTTTCGTTACATGATTTATTTCCTAACCAGTATTTGTAGGGTTCCGCAGCGATTTCAGCAAAAATATAATCCCTATAATTATATTTTCGTCATGCCCATCTGTTCGTCTGTCTGTGTATATGTATGTCACAGAAACTACTGGTTGGATGAAATCTACCAAAAAGGTGCAGTCCAGATGGCGCTACACGATAATGAAATCGCGAAAAAATAAAGATTAGAGATGGTGACAGTACTTTTAAATGACTGTTGAAAAAATTATTTTCAATGTAGGTATACAATGGAGGTCGTTGTTTTCTTTTTTTATGTTTTTTAAGTCAATAAATAATAATACATTATCTTTCAAGGGCGTGAATGTCATATAGTCCCCTCCTCTCTAACTTTTGAACTAGGAAGTGGAAAATTAAAATTAAGTTTACAGAATTCCGAAGATATTTATAATAAAAATTAGTCTTTACAAGATCTATTGAATTTTAACACAAGACATTTTCGATTAAATGGTATTTTTAAATTTTTACAAGAAATTACCGCACCAAAGTAATAAAAATATTGGAAGTTTGGTCACTCTTTTAGAACCTTTCTCTGTTTATAGACTGACATATACTTGATAGATTTTTTATTTCTAAGATAATAAAGACGTGTTTTCTAATGGGAAACGTGTCTAAATTACATTAACTATTAGGTTGGGGAAAAAGTTTCTTCGCATTTTATATAAAAATTCAAAAGGTTTTTTTATAAAGTTTATTTACATTTGACTAAAGTATGTAGGTGCCATTTTGTTGGATAACTTTTTGCCATCTTGTAGGTAGGGACGTGATCCCATTGGTATAAAAATTTTGGGGCTTCTGATCAAAAAACTGCGACAAGTGGTTTTGGCAGTCTTCTCATGATGTTAACCTGACACTGCCTAAGGAATTCTCCAGAGACCGAAACAGGTGCAAATCTGAAGGTGCAAGGTCAGGACTATACGGCGGATGCATTAACACCTCCCAGCCAAACTCGTAATTTTTCTCAGTGGCTAAACATGTGTGAGGTCTAGCGTTATCATGGTGAAAAACCACACCCCTTCGTTTGATTAATCCCGGCCGCTTTCTCTCAACTTTTTGCTTTAATCTCATCAGTTGTTCGCAGTACAGTTCATAATCGATGGTCCTGCCTGGCGGTAACAGCTCATAATGAATAATGCCCTTCCAATCCCACCATACACACAGCATTACCTTGTCGCTAGTTAACCTGGGTTTCGCCACAGTCTGTGAAGCCTGACCGGCCTTTGACCACGATCTTTTTCGCACGTTCTTGTCGTACGTGATCCACTTCTCATCACCAGTTATCAGCTTCTTCAAAAATGGTTCGGTTTCATTACGTCGTAATAAAGAATCACAAATGAGTACACGGTTCATTAGGTTTCTTTCAGTGAGCTCATGAGGCACCCAAATATCAAGCTGTTTTGTGTACCCAGCTTTTTTCAAATGCGCCAAAACCGTGTTGTGATCAATTCCCAGTTCTCCAGCTACATTGTAACTACTAATATGCCGATCTTGCTCCACTTTTTCAAAAATGGCATCAATTTTGTCAGTAACAGGGCGACCAGAACGACGTGCATCTTTAATATCAAAATTTCCGGATTGAAAACGCTAAAACCAAATTTGCGCTACTCTCACAGATACTGCATTAGGTCCATAAACATCACAAATTTTTTTCGCAGCTTGTGTTGCATTTTTACCTTTTTTGTAGTAAAAGTTTAAAATGTATCGAATTTCTTCATTAGATTCACTCATTTCAACAATAAGAAAAACAAATGAAAATCACATATTTTCCTAATTTGAATTTGGAATTGTCTTCTTTAAAATTAAAACTTTTTAATGATACCAAAACCGGCCAGATACAAATAGCCAAAGAGATCTTATTACAAGTTCATACATACTGTATGCGAAAAGACTTTTCCTCAACCTATTATTACTTAATGTACTTTCCTCGGATTATTTAACTTTTTTACGTAATTAATTCGCGTTACTTAACATTTTGGCAATAGCAACCCCGTTTGGGAATTTTAGATTATGATACACTGTAGCGTTAGCGTAGCAAGACAAATAGTTAAATTTACTAAATTTATTTATGCAACAAGGTAAATTGGGAACCTTATAAATATATATTTAAAAAATTGCGAGCTAAATATTTTAAATTCACGGACAACTCAAAATTTTAGAAATTAAAAACATAATGATTTCTTATTTTCCTCATTAATGCTCTGTAAAACTTAAAACAATGAGTCTACAAAGTATAAACCATACTATTCATTAAGGGCGGATTTTTAAATCATCAGATAAAAGTTATCAGTCAAATAAATTATAATCGTGACTAAATTCAAAAGGAAAACAATTCAAGTGTTTTATTCATGACACTGTCATTTTTAATACTCCTATGTTGATTTTATTCTGTAGAATAACTTTTGAATGTTAATTGAAACATCGGCCTTAAAACAGACATTTTATCTTAAATTTTCTTGTATATTTCATTTCGATAATATATATAATTATAATTATAATAAAGTCCCAATTTCCGCACGAACTTAACGGCCAAAACTAATTATAAAATACATATATGTATTTTTTTGTTAACGCTACCGATGCTGCATCTGTACACAAGTGCAGACATAAATCGACTCCGCACTGGGGATGCCGTTATTGATTTTCACAATGCTACATTATGACTCACCGCGACTCTGTTGCTATACTTATACTGGAGAGTATACACTGGGAATAACAACCCCATGACTTTAATGTTTGATTTAATATTTATTTCTAATGTGCTAACTAGGTGTCACTAGTGTCGAATCATAGTAATGAAGTAAATGTAAATCCACGGAAACTTATTGATGTAACTGAATACGCTGTTCAAATTTGAAATCAAAAAGATATATATCAAGACTTAATTTTCGATTAAGTTGATCTAAAAATTATATTTTACGTAATGAAATGCCAGAATGACCTGTGGCGCCATCTAGTCGTGTAGGACTTAGGAGTTTTTCAGAGTTATATTTTTTACTGGATGTTTGACGACGAATTCTGATTTTATGGACTATTCAAACTAAGTGCAAAACATTTTAAAGGTGTAGGAATGTCAATCTTAGTATTTTTATTTTATTTGATGACGTATACTTTACTCGAACAACTTGAAACAACTTGTAGGACAACCTTTTTGATACATTTAATTTTCTATACATTTTTACATTCTACTGTCAGTTATTCTTCTTGTCTGCTTGGTACGAAAATTATTTTGTGGTGAAATTATGAATCCAGTATAATATTTTTATGTATTTAATCATGTGTATATAAATCTATATGTATATTTATATAATAATATAACTATAAAAAATATTTAACATTTTTAAAATATTGTGCAGCAAACCCTGCCCTAGCTTTTGTGCCATATTTCTCTCTCCATCCCAAGGTTGTCTGGAAGAGATTGCTGTTAGCGATAAGACCATCATTTGTACTTAATTCTAAGCTGTTTTTGTGTATTAAGTTCATTAATTTTATTATACAATAAAGTATATTCTATTCTATTCTATTCTATTCTTAAAGATCACCGATTGTAAGCAGTTGAATAAATGAATGAAAAGTCCTGTTTGCTCACCATTAGCTTAAACTTAATCACCTTTACTTATAGAAGCCAAATAAAAAGGCAGTCCGCCTTTGCCTTAGTGTCCATGTCCTCTAAATATACTCTTTCAAATAAAATGTAGATTGTTTGAAGTTATCGGTAACTTTTCTCTAGTATTGAGAAGGCAGTTTAGTTTTACTAGTACAGTCAACATTTTGCGTCTAACAGGCGAATTCAATAGGAACCTTGAGTATAATAAAATGCTGCAAAAGTCGTTCAGCGTCGTGTGACTATACCAATGGTCATTTGTCTTATTTTATTGCGTCGACGTGATACGACACGACACTTTGCAACCCCGCAATGAAATACAAATCACCGTTACTTGTTGTATATGTTGGCGAAATGTATCTAGAGTTCGAAAAGTAGCTCTCGGAATCATAGAAATAGGTTCTAATGATTTCTGAATACATGATATAAATGCAGAATAAATTTTGAAATAAAAATAAATGAAAATTTTGTATTAAAAATTTGAAACAGGATTGATGGGTACAAGAGTAAAGGTAGACTGAAATAGAGATGAACGATGTGAAAGAGAACTTGAAGATTTATGGTTTAACAGAAGACGTGTGCTAGAATAGAGGAGTATCAGAGGAAGCGATGTATTATTTTAACCTCAATTAATTGGAAAAGGTGAAAGGAAGGACAGACAATCAAAAAGTAAACATATGACCAAAATAAAATTCTTACTTAAATAATAATTTTGGTTTTTCTGCAAGTCTTTCAACTCGATTAATTTGAGGATATACAATATGTGTGTGTTTGTTTTTAGGTAGCCAATTTCTTTGGAACTATCACAAATTCTTCGCTTATTATGTACTAGGTATAACAGCAAAATAGTGCTAACAGGAGTATAAGTGTGTATGACCGCGGATGCGGATAAGGATATAGATTTAAGTATTTTTATTTAAATCTTACGCTAAAAATTTGTTCATTACGTTAAAACATTTAAGTAGAGAACAATTCTTAAATGGTAAATTCTTAATTGTGAGAACATAAAATTGGATGACCTAAATCCTCTGGGCTCAATAAAATCAAACCAACACGTGCAACTTAAATCTGAATGCTTGTATTTTTATTGTATAAAACACGAACGATGACATAATAACCCTACCGGCCGTACGTACCCCTGGCCTCCACATTCACCCCAGTCTACTTTTCATTATACCAATCGATCAAACAAAAGTAAACTTTATAGCCCAACAATAAAAATCAAAATAATACGTATCAATAAACCCCGATTGTTGGTTTTATACAATTGTTTTTTTTTTTTTCTATCAAAAGTCTCGGCAATGGCGTCCACCCTTCCACGCATGCGTGCTCAAACACGACTAACTTCACGTGGATATATAGTACCAAGCAAGCCACGGTACAACTTCGCTCCTAAACCTGTATATACAACAATTTTACCTAATATTTAACTGTAAAATACTATACGAAAACGTAAATTAAATCCGTCTAAACCACGAATGTTCACGTATTTATCGCCAATGTTTTAAGAGCACGCGTACGTCATTCACCGCTTAGCGTAGTAAGGTCGCTTGTATTGAAATACTTTTGATCAATAGGAACTCTTTATTAATTTATTTGTGTTCTAGATAAGAATGCATCACTTTTCGTCGCGGTAATATATTTAGGAGCTTTTTAGATCGCTCTGACTATTGTGATATAGACTCAAGGCCTAAGTGTGACAACGAATGTTTTTGGTGTCTAATTTTCAAAATTAGAACATTAATTTTTTGGGCTAAGTGCACTCGTCAATTGTAGTTTGTGTTACCGGGGTTAGTGATAGAGTTAATATGTCTAAGCCTAATACATTGAAGGCTCATAGACTGAGTGCCGAGTTTGCTGAGAAACGTGGCCAGTCGATGAAGAAAACAGACCCTTCCAACCCATAGCAACCACCCGTAAGTATTATGTAGTTTTGTTATACTATGTAATTCTATACCTACTCAAATACATTTTGTCAGACAAGCTCTGGTCTTAAATACAAGTGATCTAGATAAAAAGTCTAATTAGAATTTTTCCCCAATAGTCAATAATTAAAATAGTGATTCTTAAGATAACGTACCTATATTATAACTACTCTATTACTGATATTATATTTACTAACAATGTTTATCTAATCCGCACATCTACATGTAATCCACTAAAGAGTAACGCTCTTATTCATATTGAATTAGAATAGTCTTTAAGAACCACAAAGAAGCCTTCAAACTTAGTCTAACCCAATATGAATAAGACCCTAATACATTATTTTTTGTATCCTGCTTGTTCTAAAGATTCTCAAGCTAAATGGAAAATGCTCAGAAAGCAGCCAATGTTCCCTCAAAAACCTCTTTAGTAAATTACTTCACTTTTGAATTCTGCTTTTCTATGTTTATGCTGACGGAATCTAGCAACTACCTATAGTTAATTTGTTTAAATGTCTACGAAAAACATTCTGTTTATGTTTAGTCCAGTTTTAAATTACTCACTAGTGTCATTTTATGTTAAACTATGTATATATTGTTAGATATCTAAATCTCATAATTATCGTTAAAAATCTTACATAAATAAATAAAACGCATCAAAATACTATAGAATTTTCGTAGAGTAACTCCGATTACGCGAATTTCAACATGGACGACACTCAGCTGTTCCTCAAGTTTGCACATGCGTAACATATTTCCCGCCACCTTTGAACCTTTATATCGCTGGAGTTTGAAATTAAAGATAAAAGATTAAGTAGTGATGGCACAGTAGCTCAAATAGATGTATTACATTCTGATGATGTAGGTTCGCATATACACAGAGCATAGTCAGTATTTCTAGCCTTATGTGCATTGTGCATATTGTTATGATCAAGACGGGCTGCCGTCAACCGTTTACTGTTAAAAGAAAATATCAAGGGGAAAGCACTTAATTTGTACCTTTTTATATTTATAATACGATACAATATTTTTTATAGTACAATAGACAGGCTGACTGCTAATCTGGTGGAAAGTGGTTACAGCCGCCTATGGGTCACATGAGACGGTATTAATATGTTGTCTAAGGATAAGGATGTCTCCCCAAGGATTTTTTTGACGCCTTTAAAAAAAAACTATATTGTAAACTTATAATTATATTGATTGAGAAATTTATAAAAGTAATCTATAGGTAATAATATTATAAAATTCTAAAAATACCCTGCCTGTACTTTAAAGCTATTATAAAAAATAACTGGTATAGACTATATAAACGATGGAGAACATGATGCATTTTTTTTAGTTTTCATGTCTGGATGTTCGGCATTCACGTAAAAACTACTGGCCCGATTTCGATGCAGTATTTTCTGATCGACAGTAAATTTTTAGACTTAAAATTTGCGCTACTTTTTATCCTGGTAATCCTGAGGGAATATTTTTGGGAATGATTTCAAATGGCCAGATTGAAAAATCTTTCTAATTCCAATGCGATTTTTTCAGAGATCGATAGGAAATTTTATGTAATAAGATGTGTGCTTTTTATCCCAGGAATACTGCGGGAATTTTATCGAGAGCAGTTTGAAGTTGTTCGGGTGCACAAAAACTAACTTATTCCGACACAGTTTTTACTAAAACGATAGATTACATCCTTTTTCAAGTGATGCGATACTTTATATTCATTCAATCGGGAATTTTACCGGTAGTGTTTTAAAGTGGGTCTTATCTAACTACATACAAGTTAGCGGATTCGGATCCGATTGATACTAAAACAATACAATGACAGACGTGCAAAACTAACTGTGTGCCCTATTTTATGTTGTAGAACTACCTTCGCCCAAAACCAGTACAATTCCCTTAGTTGTGAAGTATATCATTTTGTTAACAACAAACTAAATATTATTGGTCTCAATCATTATCAAGTCAAAGTAAAAGTGAGCACCTGGCTACAAGGTTTATCTTATGACGAAACAGAAGAACTGCTTACATACTTGTTTTTAAAATAAACGCACACTCAAGCACGCCCTTAAACATCCACGCAAACATGCACACACACACACACACACACACACACACACACACACACACACACACACACACACACACACACACACACACACACACACACACACATACACACGCGCACACACACACACACACACACACATACACACGCGCACACACACACACACACACACACGCGCACACGCACGAACACACCCAACATACGTTTAAATTTTCAATATAATGCACACTTACATTATTAAAAACAAAAACCTGTTAATTATCAAATTAATTAATAAGGCTAACTCACCCAACCAATACAATAAAATAAAAAATGAGAACATATCATGGCCGAATGTGCCCCCCAAAATACAGGCCTGTCCTAGTTTGGGGGCAAACTGACAACTTTTAGTCTCTAGTAATGTACCTAGCATAAATATATTATAATTATATTGTAATATGAGTATTAAATTAAATTAAATATAATCTGGGATTTCCTAACTTTGAAACCACGTGATATTAGAACTTGCTTGATATGACAATTTCTACATTTATTAGATATCTTTAGCATAACAGATTTAGTAACATATATATGCCTTCAGCAACATTACATATTCGGAATTCATATATTTTCATATTAAAAAATTTGTTGCCCTGCTGAAAATACTCTTTGAATTTAAATACCATAATCTACGTTACCTGTCAAGCGTGGACGAAGTCGCGGGCATATACTAGTATTCATATATATTTGGATTTTAATTGTAGATGATATAATGATACAATATAAACAAATAATACAATAGAGTGATAAATAGACGGTCTTGACGACAATAAGATCACTCACCATAACATGCGAAGTCAAGTCGATTTTAAACAGGGAAAAAGACGGACTTGTCACTTTTTTCTAAAACTAAACTAATCTGTGAATGGTATTTTGTAGGGAATTTCCGGTATTATCGATAATAAACCGAACAGGGTAAAACACGAATTAATGTTACGAGTTCTTGACGTTCAATAAATCGCATGCAGGGAAAAAGTAGCATAGCATACCTAAAAAGTCCAGGGAAAAAACAGGTTTGTCAGTGACATAATATGTTACTTTTCCCTGTCAAATATGACTTAAGACTGTTTTTATTGTTTTTATGCTTGAAATCTTTTTGATTTTTAAGTGATTCAACTTATATTATTGATTTATTGTGAAACTTATGGGTTTCCGAAGCACAAAGTTCTAAACATAAAAATGCGATATCTCAAAATCAATGTTGCTTGACAAGTTCGTCTTTTTCCCTGGGGTTTTCATTTGGTTGAATCAACCTAAGTGGTCCATATAAACTTTAATCATTCAATGACATCGAATACCTTCGTGTCCTTTCAGTTCTTTGGTTTTCTACCAAATTGATTCAACTTCTAATTCTATCAGCATTATCTAAAATTGAAATATGACGATACATGTGAACTACATTACTACGTTTAAACTTAGATAGAGACTTTTTCAACTTAAAATCTTTGGATATAGACCTTTAACTTGTATTAAAATAAAATATTATCAAAATGGATGATGGTAACGACAATAATATATAACAGTCATCAAAACATAGGTCTGTATGTGGGACACTCAGAAAGTTTTGCGAAAATTAAAAAAATTTCTATTGGCAAATATTCTTTTATTAAATCTTTTCAAAGTACTCTCCACCAGTCTCTATACAAAGTTTCATGCGTCTGAACCAGTTTTCGAAACATTTTTCCAGTCCACCGCAGAAACCTCGTTTACAGCTTGCTCGAACGCCGACAGCGATCTTCCGGCGACGAAAATTGTACCCTTTGAGCTGATTTTTTATTTTCGGGAATAAAAAGAAGTCACACGGTGCTAGTTCAGGGCTTTAAGGAGGGAGGGAAGGCGCTTCGTATCTGGATCGTATTGATAAATCCAAGACTCATCACCTGTAATTATGTCGTAGACGAGCCTACTTCAAATTTTTTTATCATATCACGGCACCATTCCACCCGTGCCTGCTTCTGAGCATCGGTGAGGTTGTGCGGCACCCAGCGTGAAACTATCCTCCTCACGCGAAGATGCACATGTAGAATCTCGTGAAGGCTTCCCGATCCAATCTGCAGTACGTGCTGAATCTCTTGATACGTAACGCCTATTGTCTTAGATTAAATTTTTCACTGTGAAAATGTTCCCGGTGCAGATCCATTTTTCAAAGAGACACGATAATTTAAATTAGCTCGCAAACAATGTCTACGAAAATTTTGAAATTGTAACGCACCTATTTTTAGTTATAAATAATCATATTTTCAAAATAAATTATCTCTTATACATAAAAACTTTTTTTCGCAATACTTTCCGAGTGGCCTGGTGTAATAACAGTAGCGAAGTACTAAAATATGACTTATTGCTCCGTTACCACGAGCCACGAGTTTATCAACTCGATCTATCGAAAACGGTTTTTCTCTTTAGGAACATTAATAAATGCCCTGAATATTTTGCTGCTCTGAATATTTACAATTTGAATCATTATTATGTTTGTATAAATTGTTGTCATCAGTTAGTGTGTTAGCAATGGTTTTAGTTTAAACAGTCGGAAAGATACCTACGTCCAGTCTTACGAAGAAGCACTTTTTCAATCAATAGACAGTATTCAATCCGCGTGCAATCTCAGATTCTATGACAACGATTTTGATTGTAAAGAATAAGTGCCCTAATCTGGTTTAAAAGATTTTTTCCTGAAAAGATAGCTTATGTCTTACATAGATTGTTTAATATAAAAACTGCTAAATCTTCGGAAACCATCTAACTGAATATTTGCAAGTTTATCATGTGACCCTATGCTGGATTCATAAGTAGAGCATTTTTTTCTAGGTAAGCATGCTCCATCTTCAACCGTATTATCTTCTAATATTAGGCGTGATCGTGGTCAAACGCGAACCTATTTATAATAAAAACCTTGCGGTAATATTCTGGTTGATCGGGTTCCAATTCTTTTTAATGTGACTGGCATATACTATAAAATTGCTTACCTTTCAAAAGCACAACAAGTATCCTTGCCTGTAAGTAGATATTATTTTTCGATATACTGACTTTTGTCTCGTAGTACTGACCATGAGTCATGCAGTGCATTAACCCGCTTCAGACAGATGTCTAAACGGATTAGTCCGCAGATGAGTCTATGGATTAACTCTAGTTCCAGACCCAACTGCTTGGTTAATGATAAGAAAACCTATTTTCTGTGCTTTTAAAAGGATCATTATTTTCCCGTCTAGATTGATAGGTCTATTAGCCTTTGAGCGAGCGATTTGGGGTTAGTTGTTCATGAAATGCTCTGAACAATACAGCTATGTCGAGACTGTTAGAATTTTTGTTAAGAATTCTTATTGTTTTATTTATGTGACCCGAATTACTTATAGAAATTTCATCATTTAATATTCAATATTGGAAGTTACAGAAAAATTAATATAGTATTGCAATAGTACCACAATTTTTTATTAATTAGAATGTATACTACATTTGAATTTAAAACGTTTGTCAAAAGCTTAGAGGGTTTGAATGCTAAAAAATATTACGCACAGCTAAAGTTTTCTGGTTAAATCTTTGATTCATTTGATTCATTTGATAAGTTTAACAAAACAATCACTTGTATTCAAAATATTTAACTAAAATCCCAAACGTAGAAAGTAACGTAACTGTTATACTATCACTAACCACATATCCAGGGAAATTGCCCATAAAAACTATTACGCCTTGATATATTAGGTACATGACCGGCAATAAAACCCTCTACCCCCATAATAGTTCCAAGAACGTCTCGGCATCCGATCTGAATGTTATCTAAATAAAGATCAAACTTTACTTATTTGACTAAGACGTTTTTGGTACGGAACACTCAAGTAAAACACTAATGTCTTTAAAATTTCCAATCTCACAACCAAACACTGTGTTCAACACTTTAGAGCCAAATCTAAAGACTAGATTGTGTGTGATTAGGACCTTACAGGTAATTATTATAAAAACATTGGCCACAGACTACAATTTATAAACGTATCAATATTACAAAATCTTTAGATTATATTGCCAGTAGTCAAACGTACGTCTTATACAGGCGTCCCCCGGCAATGTGAAACCACGATATGGTGGTAAAACCATGCAGGAATCATTAACTTAATTACAGCTGTTAGGGCTGGCTCGATCTGTGTGATACCACGCTCTCACAGAATATCGGCTTGAAACGATTAGCCCTGAGCTAATTATGTTGCCCCCTCCCCCTATCCAATCTTCCCTATCCCGTCCCCCAATTCTAACTGTTTTACCTCATCCTAAAGGTTGACAAGGCGTTGGCATCGCCATTGGTGTTGCAAACGTCGATAGACGACGGTAACCACTTTCCATGAGCTGGGTCGTCTGCCTGTTTGCCAGCTTTGCAATACAAAAATAAAAAAGATGCCAGGTACTGGATGCAAGGAGCTAGAGATCAGGCTCTACTTTTGAAATCTATATATATATATATATATATATGTGTGTGTGTGTGTGTTAATAGAGCCTAACGGTGTTATTCGTAGTGAGTTAGAATAAGTTTGTTTGTCTTAGACATGGTTGGGTATAACAATTTGGCAACCAGACGAAAGCTTGCATTGGTCAACCACTTATTTAAATTGTTAAAAGGTAAATTGTTTAACCCAGGTATATTGGCTGAAATCAAATTGAACATTTCAGCAAATTTTGTGATGAGACGTAGGCAATAGAATCGACCAGTAATAATAATTCGTAACACACTTCAATCACAGTTGGCGCTACCGTCAGTTCCTGTTTTTATTGAAATTTCTCAAAACTTTCAATCAACGTCTCATTATTTAAGACAATTTTTTAAAATATAAATCAATCATAAATTGAATGTCCTAATTAGCTCCTTTTAAATTTCGTAAATTTCATGCCCTATGCCTTCATGAGACATCGTCAATTAAATACTGTATCATGGCCGTTGGCATTTGCAGGAGTAACATTCCGAATTAATGTTAACTAGGGATTGTAAATGTCATATCGATACCTTTACATGGAGAACAGCAAAGCTAATGCATGTCACTACAAATAAATATAATTATGATATTCCGCATGTCGCTGCTGATGTTAAAGAATATTAAAAGATTAAAACCCAACATTAATATAATAATTAGGAGGAAAATAACTATTGGTGGCTAAGTTACGACCAACAACGAAGAAACTAAAATCTCCAGCAAGAATGTGTCACGTCTACAACGAAGTCCGTATAAAGAATAATAAATTAGATATATTGAACGCAAAGCTTTAGGTTTTAAAAATCGGTAATTTCTATACTGAAAGATCACACCTCTTCACTGGTTTAGTAATTAGTAATTTGTTTATTGTATTCTCTTCCCTCATCTATTTCCTTACAAAGTATCACTAAAACTAAAAATTGTTTCATAGATTTATGTATTTACCGCTCATTATTAGTGACATTCATGTAATTTTGTTTACGACGATATAATTTTAACACTCATGTGTCAGTACGCTTGGATTCCAATCTAGACCTAATAATTTACAAACTATATTATGATAATGAATTATCGATTGTTACTGTTGTATTGTCCAAGTAAATACATTTCGCAATCTTAAGAATTTTTCCCAGTCTTTGTTACTACCTATATAACTACAGTCCGCTCAACCGTTTTCAATAGTGATGTATGATAAACCTCAGTAAAAACCGAATCTAATTTATCTAAAGATAACATTAAGCACATTGGATCTGATAGAGTTGAAAGACAGACAGTCAGGCGTAAAGTGAATATAGATAAATCTTCACAGGAAACATGAGCTGGCGAGCACTTCCCTTGACAATTTCGTACGTGATTTCCGGGTGTTACGAGTGAAGACGGTTTTATGTTAGCCGATAATATAGACGGTTATTGCGTCTACCAAAGTAAATATTATGAAGTGGCCGGGGCCGTCGGAAGAATGCGGTTGATTTGTTTTATGGTGTTAACTTTTATGTACATTTTTAGTAGTAGAGTGTTACTATGAAGCAAATTTACATTTTAGTATAGTATGGGAATATCGAGTATAGTTTGAAAAATTACGTACGACGGCTATGTAAGTAAATAAAATTTTATTTGAGTATTAGGGACTTCAAGGTTGCGATAATCCTACTAACATAACTATATTATTGTAAAGTTTCATCAAAATCCATTCAGTCGTTTTTGCGTGAAAGAGTAACAAACATACATACATTCTTACAAACTTTCGCGTTTATAATAGTATTATATTATTATTATTATAAACGCGAAAGTTTGTAAGAATGTATGTATGGATGTATGTATGTTTGTTGCTCTTTCACGCAAAAACTACTGAATGGATTTTGATGAAACTTTACAATAATATAGCTTACACATAGGCTATAATTTATAAAGATATAGTATGAATTATCCAAAATATAACGATTTTCCATCACCACGCGGGTGAGACCGCGGGGAGCAGCTAGTTATTTATATTTTACTAAGTACAATTACTTCATCTACATGACAGTTTAAGATACGTGTTTGTTAGTATTTTTGAAAGGTCGATTAGTACAGTTTATGGGTGTACCCAATGTCAGGTTGTAGTCTTCAACTAAGTTGGCACCAGGTACAAGTCGGTTTCATGAAATCTGCGCCAGAGCCTCAGCTAAATTATAAATGTTTGACTGGTGCCAAATAACGCTATTATTGTGGTCACGGGAAAAGTTACATTTTGCTAAACAGTTTAGTTGTTTATTATAAACACGCAATCCGTGTAAAGAAACAATAAACATTCCAGAACTGTTATTTTACATTTTTTACCAGTTATGTATTTCGTTTTTGAAGTTAAATATAGGAAAACACCACCCTTCAAAGTAACACCGAAACAATACATGTTTCATGTCGTAAATAGCGACACAAAAATAATATATATATATAACAAAGAAGTGTTAGTTACTTACACCATTTATAACTCAAGAACGGCTGGACCATTTTTATGATTTTTGTATTTTTTGGGATTGTCTTCGTCTGGAATAGAATAATAAGTATTAAAATATGATATTCATCAATAAAAAAAATATCATTAAAAAACATCAGTCAGAACATCATGCGTGACGATGGTGATTGCTAATTTACAATAGACTGTAATCTGCTGTCCATGTATGTCTTTTTTTATTTTCATTTTTCTCTGTTGCATAATAATTATAGATAATTTAAGAATTTCATTTGAGTCAGGTTGCCTGGAAGAGATCGCTTTTAGCGATAAGGCCGCCTTTTGTTTTACCAAGTAACTATTGTCTTGTGCATTTTTTGTAATTTTTGATTTGGTGAACAACAAAGTGTTGTCTATGTCTCTATGTCTAATATCAGTCTAGCCATTCATTTGTTATGATCTTTCCCGGCCGATTTCGGCAATGGTGATTGCATTTAAACTTATTTTCATTTGTCTGATTTAGGTGAATTATTTTGTGTGTGTTCAGGTGGATCCCGGGATGGTTTAGATTCACGATAGGACCCGGTAGGTGGCGCCACTGAACACCTCTTTACCGGCGGGACCGATTTTGATGAATTTTTTTGTGTTTTTTCAAGTAGATTCGAGAATGGTTTAGTTAATCTAAACCATTCTCGAATCAATTGGTCCCGGTTGATGGTGCTGCAATCGGTTTCTAGTTTTTTATTTTTTAAGGGCAAGACAACGTCTGCCGGGTACAGCTGGTTTATAATAGAACAAAGAATTATATGTAAGTATTTACAAAAGGGTTGATAAGCTTATATAATAACTAATTCTAAATATGCTTTAACTCGAAAAGTACCGGATGCTAACAACCGGGGGCCCGATTGTGCTATTTAAATTTCTTGACATTGCGAAGATATTCAAAGTACGATTCCATTGCGATAGGATAGGATTTTCCCGGGAGCGGTTTCACATTGTTAGGGCATATAAACATTAGCTTATTCCTACAAAGTTTATAGTAAAACGATTGCTCACATTTTTTTAATAATGCGATATTTTACATACTGAGAACTCCGTGGGATTTTTCCCAAAGGTGGTTTACAGTAATCAGGTTAAATAAAAATTGACTTATTCAAATACGATTTATTACCAGTCTCACGTGGATGAAGTCGCGGGCGATTTCTAGTATTTCATGTTATGGTCAGTTTTATCCAATTAAAAATATCACGAGATGCCAGCCTCATTGATCAGTATTTTAATGATGGGGCGAGTGACATATTTTAATTTAAGTCTTTCATTCTAGCAGTGTCAGTGAAACCTCATTCATTGTTAATGCTATGACGACACATTTGTTAATATATTAGGAGGGCGGCTCCAAAAATACGCCACGACAGTGCCATTTTTTGACTAAAGATATCCCATGGAAAAGACAGTCAGTTTCATTTAAATAGTAGTAGTCAGTAGTTTCACGTGATGCACTAACATCACATCACATCTAATTGTTGCATTTGCCGATATACAATATCGGTCAATACCTGTAGCTATTTTCATAAAATAGATCAATCAATGTTGAAGATGGTTAAAAGGACACAAGTAAGCTGTACTAGAATTATAAAGAAATTTTAAACTTTAAATAGGTATTTCATTTCCGATTAGAATTGGCAAAAAGTGGTTTCTCATTTATCCATGTATGTTTTATTTTCATTGAGTATGTAGAGTATGTATTGTAATAACATAGGATATTTTTATCCCGAAAATTGGTATAGTAAAAGATGTCGGTATAATGTAGTATGTGATATTATTATGATAATGATGATTATATAGTAAAAAGTCCTAGTTTTCTACAACAACAATGTCTACAAATCGTTTTATAATTTTAATTAGAATTCATTCGTTTAAAAGAGTCCTTGACATTCTAGAGTAACTGAAAAGTACTTCAAGCCTGTAAAATGGGCAAAAGCGAAATATGAATGTGCCAGAATAGGAGTTATGTTCTGGCACGACTCCAATCTCAAGCGCCGTAGTTTATATGTATGTATGATATAGTATACATATACAACTAGCAGAGTCGCGTTCTATACGATATTTGATAGTGTTTAAGATATCGTAAACTATACTTTCAGTGTGTTATTTAGCTAGCTAAATTAACTTCTAGAAACAAACACGCAAATAACAGTGTTCTTGTTTACGTAATGCGCTTCTGTTTAAATAAATATAAACAAAACAGGCGTAAGTACTTCCATAAAATCGATTAAATTTACATTTTGTAGTCGATTGCAATTTTGTAGATAATATATGTTGTTTGCCGCACTAAATGATGCATAAATAAAGCAACCAAGTGCGTATCAGCTCATAAATTTCTTAATGCTGGGCTCGGTCCTACTCTTTATTAGAGGAGATCGGTCAGTATATCTGCCACGTTTGTCCAAGGCGTAATAAGAGGGTTTCAAGCATCGGTTTTTGCGATTTTCAAAATTTCTTATTCGTCAGCAAACAATACATGTACATTTGTAAGTAGAACATGCTTCTCGGCTAGTAATATTTGACAAAGTTCCTTTTGTTTTATAAAGAGCAATCAACTAACATCAAAAAACTTGTTAAATTGTATAATTTATACGCACTTTATACGTAATATCGCGTGCATCTGTCAGTCTTCATATTTTCGTTCGCAGTAGAACAGGCGCACCCCATGTTACAGCTGTCAGTTACCATCGTCGTATCAAAGTAATATGATCTATAAGTCAGTGTTGCTCATGTATTTACCCGTTATTATTAAAATAGATTCGCTGGAAACTCCTTTGAAGTCATTAAAATTTAGTGTCTTGTTGAAATTTTGTACTTTATGTACGCTATGTAACGTGTCAGTTTGACCGTCTAGCTTCACCTGCGATATTATGGTCATTGACTGTGGCCAAATGCGTCTTATTTATAGCGTTAAAAATAACGCGTTAACGAATTGCTACATTGGTGTATATACAATTATACATACTTCATCTGTAAATATTTAACGTCCTTAACAATAATAAGAATATCGCACCACAAATAACGCATTAAACCCGTCGCTACATCTGCGTGAATCGGCCTATAACTTTAATATTATCCCAGATGAAGCAGTAAGGTAAATAAGTTCATCTAGTAATATTCCCCATAAAAGGTAAACGTCTTTGATTATCTAAAATAGATAATAAGGGAATTTGATTTTTACAATGATAACATTACGGCCTCTGTGGTTGAGCGGGCTAAGCCTTTGCCAGCCCACCTCACTGCAACGCAGAGGCTCTGGGTTCGATTCCTGGTGTGGTAAATTTCGGAAACATATTTTCTTCGTTATTTACTATGGTCTGGGTGTTTGGGAACGGCCCCAGAGTAGTCCGTTGTATATTACCCATAACACAAGCGTTAACTTGCTTAGCTTGGGGATGTACAATGTGTGTGTTTGTTTGCCGATTATTATTATTATTTAAATTACAATATTTTCCAAAAGAAAATTGTCTCTGTCTCGCTCGCGTTAATATAAACTGCGTCAATGAAGTATAAGTAACTAAAAATATTATACTACTCTACTACTGATAGGTATTGTTTGTAAAAAGGTCGTGTAAGGGCCGATTAATCAATAACCAGAATAAAGTTATTGCTAAGATAAAACACAACTTAAACAAATTGAACATTGGAGGTGCGCAAATGAAACAGTTCAATTGTTTCACTTTTAAATTCAGTCGGGTTATAATTTATTCGATGGATAAATTTTATCTGATGAGAGAAAAATCGCCCCCTAAAAGTTTTTTTTCTATCCTTAAGGAACAGTATTTTCTTTTGGATGAAAGGTATCTGTCCTTTTGTGTAAACCTGACAACGTGTAGGTATGCAAAATTTCATGATGGTCGATTGGGTAATTAACGTAATTGGACGTTGAATATTCCTTCACAGAATTTGATCCTTAGAAGCTACACTATGACTTGGTGTGATTATAATACAACATGTGTTATTTTTTTTCCAAAATCACGCGATTCGATTTCTGACCAGGGTAATTGATTTCTCAAAAATCTAAAGTTGCCTGTTTTTATCTTAATAACTAAAAAATTAGTAATAATACATGTTGTTACGAGCTACAGGACTCGAATTAAAAAATGCCGTTAGAACTACTATAGAATTTATTAGAACTGTACAAACACGTATAAAACAAATACAAAAATAAACTGGATGCAACCAGTTCACACTGCACGATTCAATACAATTTGACACGCGCAAAGTCCGTCGTCTATATCGCTAATCGAGAGTACTACTAAACGTCTTACTCGTTTCGTAGTCGTCGCTTGACTGCCCACCCCTCCATTCTGGCATTGTCTTATATCAACTACACAGTACAAAGAAATAGTAACTTGCACACCTGCGAACGGCTAACGAAGTCGAAAACAATAACAATAAGGATTAGTTCGACGCTAATGATGGTTATAAAACAAGTAGAAAAACAATAGCATGTTTTTCTTAATTACAAATTCAAAACACAAAAGAATTCCTAAATCTGGGAAGACAATAAGCTGCGCTTACGACAGACAGCTGTGAGCTTATCTTTGACGGCATATAACAATATATAACTCTGACATGTCACATAGTTACGATTAAATGAGTTAATGAGTTTAGTTTTTATCAAAATCGGTCTCTAGACTCCTTTGTGTTTTTTACGTTATGTCGTATAGTTTCGGATATGGTCATGGAGGTCCACTTGAAAATTTCACTTTGTAGTTTATGTAAATATAGTGTACTACTCACTTTAAAATATAATAATTAAAATTTTAAACTCAGCGTAATAAGGAAGTAAAGTTTAATATAGCATATAAAATTTCTTTTTCTCTAAATTCTGATTGCCATATCGCTGGTGTTAACTGTGCGTGAGGTTTCTCAATGACTAAAACTCACGCATTTGACCCAATGCTTTGAACCTTAAAAAAGCGTATAAATTAATTAAAATTCTATATTAAAAACAACATGTTATATTGTGTGTAAAAGTTCAAAACAAGTTTAAGTATTTTCCAATATATAGATAAAAATGTAGAGGTCAAATTGTCAACCTTGCAAGCGTTAACTCACCAATTGTTGTCCGTTTATATCTTACTATTCATTGACTTGTCTTTTTGAAGTGAAACTTCTTTAGAACCGTTGTGATTTAAAACTCAATGAAGCGAAAAAGCGACACTAAAAAGGGATAAACACAAATTTATAGGACTAAGCCTGCGAGAGAGAGACTAAGACTGTGTTTTATCTCATTAGATAAAACACATTATATTTAATCATTTAAACACTATGCTCATAGAGATAGAGCTAGAAATTTTTTGAAGTTTTTCGTTAATACTTCAAATTTCGTGTTTTAAAGCTTAAAGATATTATAACGATACATGTGATGTGACGTCACGAAATTTAGAATCCTCCCAACCGTTGTCACACTTTGTTTCATTCCTACTGCGTGTGAACTGCACATACACACATTATTTTATTTGTGTATGGCTTCAATGCAAATAGCACTGATTATACAGTATATTCGAACACATTATTTTTTTTATAATTCCGTAGACAAATTAAAAAAATGCATCCTTTAGTGTGTGTGGTCCGGTAATTACTTTTTTTACATTATTTATATGGAGCTTATTTTAAATTTTAACCGGTAATAAGGAGTAATGTGTGTATGGTCGGTAATATATAGAGCTGGTCATTAGTCGGCATATTGTTGTCAAAACTAATAACGTTCTAGAAAAAAAAACACGCTTATTAATTCTATTATTTATAAAGCATATTTCAGACAGTAACTGTATAATATCCAGTACGAATCGCCCAGTCGGCGCCGCTCTACGTGGGTGGACGCGACACTTGGGTGAAGGCACGCATTGTGTCTCAAACTCCATTCAACCGTGCTTAGAACAAGCATAATGATCATAACAACATGTGTAATATCAGTCTTAATTGTGTAATGAAATTTTCTTACGTATAAAATACCCATCCATACGAGACTTGAAGACACCCGAATTATAATTTTTGGGGTGAAATTGTTTCGGTAGCGTATTCCACATCTCTGCTGGGGAAGGTGCAGTCAAAACCAATTCGCATTTCGCACTTTGCACCAATTTTATGTCTATCGTGAATCAGTGACATAAAACAGTGCTTTGAAGACAGAAGATGGAACGAAGTGGGAGGGATCAGTTTGAAAAGATTCAAGTGCACGCTCTCTGAAGTGTATTATTCTATAATGGTTGGTTCCTATATGTTACCGACCGTTCATTTGCCTTACTATCTTTGTTTTTTATTGGACTTGACTTTATGTTGTTGGTCCGAAGACCTCACAACTTTACCGGGGTTTTCGGGGCGAGTGCCTTTGCGAAGCAAAGGCGCTCGAGCCCGGGGGGCAACTTGCTCGAGGGGGCTCCCTAGGGAGTTTACCTCGGCTGGACTGTTGCCATGAGAGGGGGATGAATCTAATGATGCCCACCATAGGGCGACACAATGCAGTAATTGAGAGCGGGCGACGGGTAATATAAAGCCCGAGAGGAAGGATCCCGGCGGACCGGGATCGGCGGTTCGCGGTGGCCTATACTATCTTACTGCCGTTTCGCAACGTGTTATGGTTGGGAGAGAAGAAACGGCGAAAGAAACTTCCCAGCAACAGGCCTAGTCTATCCTATGGGGGGCTTACTATCCTATTAGCCTTACTATCGGTTAAAATTTGGCATAAGCTCCATCCAAGTAATGTTAAGTATCTACCGATTGTAAGAAATTTTTAACTATTGATAAAACACTAGGGTGGCGGAAAAAAACGCCTTTTTTTAGTTTCGTGTGAAAAAATATTAGTTTTTGATGTTTTAAGAATTCCTTCCAAAGGACAGGTCAAAAAAAAAAATTTAAGATGTTGCTCCAAATTTTTTAATATTTCACAAATCGTCAATAACAAATGTTTTTTGTATTCAATTTTTTTTCTCGTTCCTCGCTCGAGAAAATCTAAAGTATTACTTTAGATTTTCTAGTAAATTTCTTAATTAAAAAGTCTTAATTCTTAAAGTAAATTCTTCACTAGTAAATTTTAAAAAAATATGAGCGTCCTTTTAACATTCAAATTCTGGAATGAAACTTTCAGAAACGTATTATTCTTTGGTCTATAACATTATACCCTAACAGGAAAAAAAATTGAAAAAAACTTACTACCATGGACTTCCATGGTACGATGATAATTATAAAAAGTTATATTTCTATAATATACTTGTAAAATAAACCAAACATGGTTTCAACTACTATACGGTTATGAAAGGAATATAATCTATCTATCTATAATATTATAAAATTCTAAATATGCTGTGTCTGTACATTCAAGCTATTTAAAAAAACAACTGGAATAGACTTAATAAACGATGGTGAACATGATACATTTTTTTTTGATTTCTTGTCTGTTTGTTCGGGATTCATGCAAAAACTACTGGGCCGATTTCGATGCGGTTTTCTTTGATCGACAGCAAATGCTTAGACTTATTAAAATCTGTGCTACTTTTTATTCCGGGAATCTGGCGGGAATTTTTCTGGGAACGATTTAAAAGGGCCGGTTTGAAAAAAAATCGAATTCCAATGCGGTTTTTTCACTGGTGGATGGTAAATTTAATATAATAAAATGTGTGATATTTTATATCACGGGAACTCCGCGGGAATTTTCCCGGGAGCTTTTTGAAGTTGTTCGGATGCATAATAATTAGTTTATTTCGACACAGTTTCCACTAAAACGATCGCTTACATACTTTTTTTAAATGCTGCGACACTTTCTGTCTTGGGAACCCCGCGGAAATTTCAAGTCAAGCGTGGACGAAGTCGCGGGCATATATCTTAGTAAAGATATATTATTAGTAAACATCAATGTACTAAATCTTTAAAAAAAAAAATAATGCGGTCAACATGTGACGTAGAAAATCTAAATCACTTTCGAGCCTTAATAAACTGCGTCAAAGGAAATTACCTACTCTTTCCAACATGTGGTAGTCAGTATGTGTTGATCTCTTTCCTTTGAAGGTAGATTAATTAAATTCTGAGTTGAGCTTTCAATATGGGAGCCCTGTTTGCTGAAGTGCGTAAGTGTTAGTGGTAAACATGGACTCATTTACGTTGAAAATGAACCTTATGGAACTAACGTTACGGATAGTTTCAGTATGCAAATAGAAATCCCAAGCAATAACCGTGACAATAGTCCGGACTGCCTGCCTATATGATTACTCATTTTAACGAAGTGCAGCTAAACGTTGTGAAAATTAAGCAAGTATGTTTATTATAGTATAGAGTTAGAATAGTATTCTATCTATAGATTTGAAATTACAGACTTCAATTTTATTCATTGGTATAGATTTCGAATAATTTATAGCATTAATTATATAAGTATATTATATTTATTTACATTACATACATACATAATATCACGCCTGTTTCCCATAGGGGTAGGCAGAGACTATGGATCTCCACTTGCGACGATCCTGACAAACAACTTTCGCTTTACCTACTTTCATTAACCTCTTCATACATGCACGTTTATTTGAAATAATTTTTACCTGACCTCTCTTTAACACTTCTGATATTTGGTCATGGTATGTTCGTCTCAGTCTACCAGCAACAACCCTACCTATCATTCACAATACTGTCCATACACCTGTTTTGCGATTCTACTTTTATCCCTTCTCTCTACGTGTCCAAACCACCTTAACATTCCTTTTACAACTCTTGTTATTACGTCTTCTTTCAATCTACAACGTTCTCTTATCACGCTGTTCCTTATCATGGGTAGATAGATAACACTTTATTGTACACCATTACAGAAAACCTTATAGCTTAAAAATATTCTAAATGTGCACAATGGGCGGCCTTATCGCTAAGAAACAATCTCTTATCATATCATGCAAGCTAACCGCACATATACTTATTATTATATTATTTACATTAAATATATATATAAATGTGAGCGCGGGCGGGAGCGGGGATAAAAGAGAAGGAAAAGACTTATAGGAAAGCTGGCCGCACCAGACACACTACGAACGATGCGGGCTGCGCAGAAGCAGGCACTTCTTCCTCGTGATTCTTCCTTTGCGTGTTGCGGTTCCTTCGATATGTGGACCAGCTGGAACGATACAGCGTGCACCTTTCCAGCGTGCGGGTTGATATAAGCGGGTGTATAATGCGGCACAATACACTAAACGCGGCGAGGTTTGCGCGGAAGCTGCGGTGCGTTCAGCGGTCAGACGTAGACTATGTCACATTACATAGTGACAGATGCCGCGAAAGAAAAAAGGAAACAAAGAGGCGGTGACCAAATAGGTCGGCGTTAACAATAAATTATAAACTAATACAAAAAAAACAAAGCAAGTATTAATAAATATAATTTAATAATTTTAGGGGTTATAATAGGATTTCTATTTTAAATTTTCGTGTATATTAATACCACCTTAAATACCACGCAGGTCTGTGAAGATATGAATATAAAACAGAAAGTCCTACGCAAACGAAGTAGTGGGCACAACTAACACAAAACTACAACAATAAAACAGCCATATAATCAATAGTCCTCAGTTGTTAATGTAATTTATTAATAGACAAAACTTGTTTGTTACCTTGTATGATTAATAAGCTGTTCTGTATAAACATACAGAATATATTGATTTACTGTTATGTATGGTTTCTCTATAAATATCACTAATAAAATTGCCATATATTTAATCAAGCTAATGGCTAAATATTTGACCGCCTTATGCTTGTCATAAAAACAAGTGCATTGGCACAAAAATACCACATGACAATAAATTAAGAAACTTAACATAAAGGATTAGAGCTTAATGTGGTTTGGCAAAAGGCTTATAGATAACAGTATATTTATTGTGAGTCAGCAGTGTTGCCAGCTTCGCAGTTTTGATATTCTATATTTTTATTTCTGATCCTAATTTGTGCTTTTGTTATTATGTTATCACTCATTTCAGGCATTGTATTCCTGCAACTAGAACTTAATCAATATTAATTATTTTTAAAAGTATCTAGAATTTACCAGTTATACAGTGGAAAGATGTTTTATAATCGTCGAAACAAATTGACTTAATTAAATTAAATTTTATTAAATTCTATCGTAACTCCTGCGTAATTGACAATATGTAGGATGTGTATTGGGTAGTAATTATTAAAACATATTTTCAATAAATAAATTGTAACTATTACAACTTATGTCCCCAACTATGTTGGGGACCATAACGCTATGGTAATGTCAGGTATCTTGCTTCCTACAAAATTATTAATCTGTTGTTGGGGGCTTATAAACCATACCACCCACGATACTTTTAAATAATTTTGTATCACTTGACCCATTTGCTCTAAGATATTCATTCATTTTTTCTGTACATTTTTTACGTTATATGCGTTTTTGAAAGTCTAAAATATTTATTTTATTTGTTCAAGAATGATAAGTTATATAAAAGCTGCATACCATAAACTAGCTAGTAGTAGCTGGTAACATTGTGAGTCAGTGAGCAAAAACAGGGGTATACCTACACCCTAGTTTAGGGTCGACTTTGACTCACAAATCGATATTTTTGCCGCAAATACCAAAATGCGGTTTTATTAAGGGTTTGAATCGAAAAATATAACAAAAGCCAAATGAAACTTGGATACAATCCAGCTTAAGTTAGCCATGACCTTCTTATACGAAAATCCTAACCGTGTCTAATAAGATAGAAAAGAATTACCCCCAGTTAATAATAACGAATAAAACCAAGATAGTCATAATATAAACAATATTATCCCATAAACATATCACTTCTGGGCAACCCCATGTATAGAGAATTGTACGGTATACCCGTCACACGTACAATGAGGATTGCCAGATTACACACATCGATTATCTGGATGTGAAATTTTCATCGTAATGTTTTACTTAACTATCAGCATGTCGCCAAAATCCAATCCCTTTATCCCATTTCTTCTGTCTAATCCTTTTATCCCGGCCTTCGGACTAACCGTCGCGGGGTAAACGTGGCAGGGGTCTGTGGAATTCGCCATGTTGGGGTGGCACTAGTACGGTATAGAGATACCCACTAAAACTCGGTGTTCCTTCCCTTGCCTTAAGCCAGGGCCGCGGGGAAACGAGGGAGGACCCACAGGCAGCCGTGCCTTTTAGGCACGGCTGGGGTGTCCTTAGTAGTAGGCAGGATCCGGCGTCTTGGACTGGAGGTGGCGCTTCAGAAGACCGAGGCCGTGTTCTTCCACGGTCCTCGGAACCGTCCACCTCCAGACACCGCTATTATAGTAGGAGGCATCCGCATCGGCATCGGGGAGACCATGAAATACCTGGGATTGGTCCTCGACAGCCGGTGGGATTTTTCGGCACATTTTCGGCAGCTGCTCTCCCAGACTTAAGGGGCAGCGGGCGCGCTTTCACGCCTGCTCCCTAATGTCGGGGGCCGAACGCCACGTGCCGAAAGCTCTTCGAAGGCATCGTACGGTCGATGGCCCTCTACGGGGCCCCTGTATGGGCAGATCGCCTGACGGCCCGCAACGCTCCGCTGTTGCGTCAAGCCCAGCGTATAATGGCCGTCAGGGCGATAAGAGGATACCGTACGGTGTCCTTTGAAGTGGCCTCGCTACTCGCCGGATCCCTCCCATGGGACCTGGAAGCCAGGGTCCTGGCGTCACTGTATGTGTGGCGCAAAGAGACCTAGCCAGGGCACCAGACCCGCGCCTCGTGAAATCGAGGCGTGCAGGTCGGAGCTCCGCCAGGCCGCCGTGGGAGTTTGGGAAGATCGCCTCAGACGCCCCAGCGCGGGCCCCGCCACTATCGAGGCGGTGAGGCCCGTTCTTCGCGAATGGACTGGACGTACACACGGCACCCTGACGTTCAGGCTGACGCAGGTCCTCTCGGGGCACGGCTGCTTCGGGAGGTACCTGTGTCGCCTCGGCCGTGAGGCAACGTCAGGGTGCCATCATTGCGACACAGGCGACGAGGATACGGCGCTGCACACACTGCAGGAATGTTCTGCATGGACAGAGCAGCGCCGAGACCTCGTCGCCTTTACCGGACTTGACCTTTCGCTCCCGGCCGTGGTTCACACCATGGTCGGGAGCCGCACCGGATGGGACGCCGTCTCCTCTTTTTGCGAGCACGTTATGTTTGCGAAGGAGGAGGCGGAGCGGGAGCGTGAGCGTACGTCCTTGCTCCGCTCCCGCCAAAGGAGGACGCGCCGACGCCGGAGGTCGGACCTCGACCTTCGGCCACCGTAAGCGGGCGGCGCGGGTGGGGCCCCCTGGGGTATAGGGGTTCTCACTCACCCGCACATGCCGTCGAGATGAGAGCGCGAGTGTTCCGCGCGCACTCATTTCTCCTCCCGTGGGGCGCGTTACAAACCGCCCCACGTTGGACTTGACTATGATGTCGCCGGGACGTAGTTCCCCGGCATTGGAAGAGGCCCAGTGAGGGGGGCCCACGCCTGCCAGGGCACAGCGGAGTTGGGTATCCCATTTACCCGTAGCCCTGGCTTAAGGCGCAGGACGGAACACCCAGGGGTTTTAGTGGGTATCCCTAACTGGGGAGTGGCAATAGCGTGGCACCGGTCTTGACCGGGCACGCTAGTGCCACCCCCGATCTGGCGAATCCCACACACTCACACCGGTCGCGAACATCCCCCCAGGCTTCTGTGCCTGTCGCGGCTTAGTCCTCAAACGGATTTCCCCTGGCCAAAAAAAAAAAAAAAAGGGCCGCGGGGAAAGCAGCAGCTCGATCAACTCTGCGTTTCCTGGAAGATGTTATCCTGTTATTATCCTAAAGCCTGGGAATGCGTTGGCTGTGCCTTGTTGTTATAAACGTCCATAGATGACGATAGCCACTTTCCATTAGATGCACCGTCGGCCAGTTAGCTTCGTGATAAAAAAAAATTGTAGTCAGTATCAAATGGCACAGCATAATTGGGGAGATAAAATCTCCCCTGACTCGGTCATGTAGAACGGATGGAGGAGGATCGGGGACTGAAAAAGCATACTTGGGGCAACCAGTTGGTCGGCGATCGGTTGGTCGTCTCAAGTATCGCTGAAAAGATAGAGTGGCAGCTGACTTGACAGCACTACAAGACCACAACTGGCAATCCACTGCCCAGGACAGGAGAAAAGGCATGCTCTTGTTTCGGAGGCCAAGACTCACTTTGGATCGATGAGCAAACGGCGTTACTTAGTTTAGTATGAAATGGCAAGCCACAAATTATGTGAAGACGATTTTTTATTGCGATGTTGGCAAATCGGCCGACAATCCAGCTCATAGAAAGAGGTTGTTACCTTTGCCTATAAGCGTTTGCAATACCAATGGCGAAGCCATCGCTTGCCAGCCTTTATGGGATGGGATGGGATAGAGTGATCAGGCAGGAGAAATGCGATAGAAGGGATATGGTATTGAAATAGGAGGATAGTATATGATAGGGAAAGTTGGATAGGCGGAGGGGGAAGTAGGCCTTCGGAACTTTTCTCACTCATCGCACGAAACACGGGTAGCTCAAGGTTAGCTGTACGGTGCAGGTGGTGTACTCAATGAAACACCCCTTAAATATGGACTGTATTTATTATAGACCCTTACAACAGCAATTATGATTAGCACTACTGTATGTACTAAACGGCACGTTCAAGTCGATCAACACAAGTTAGCACTAGAATCCGGATGTTCCTTTAAACACAGTATAGCACTAATCATGTCGATTTTACCGAACAATACTAGTTGTACTAATCAAACACACTGGTATTCACAAGATCCACGAAAATAAGGCTCAGAGTCCAAATGGCTGTAGAGTCTTCCGAATGGTTCCTGGTATTCCTTTTCTTCTCTTGTGTGTATAACTTGATTCGGAAACTGGTTGTATACTCGACCAATTGACTTGACCATTGATCATACCGGTGGTTTTTTTTTTTTTTTTGAGCTGGATCCAGCTGAATAGCCGCAGATGGCTGTTTCAGCGATACCGGACTTTGGGGGCTTCCCGACTCCGTGGGAGCCGGAGGCGTTCAGCCCGGGGCAGCGCGCTCGAGGAGGCACCTCCTGTGAGGTTCGACCTCGGCTCGACCGCTGCGGGGGATTGACTCTACATAGGAGTTAGCCGTGAGAGGCTGAATGAGCTAAGCCAATAGGCTGAAATGATTGTTATTGGGGACTCGTTATCGACTCCGCCGGCGGAGCCGATCCTGGTCTATCGTTACTACCGCTTCGCAACGTGTTATGGCTGGAGGAGAAGAAGCGGCGGAAGAAACTCTCCAGCAAGACGCCTAAGCTAATCTTGTATGGCTACATGTGTCTGTAATGAGTGAGGAGTGATTGGTGGGTCTTAACCCTGAGAGAGACGATTCAAGCCGGGGGCTCTCCGGCGTCTGTTCTGTATCTGTTCATGCCGGTGGCTTGCACCGCAGTCGCTAAGGTACTACTTTTACGCAGAAGTTTAGCTGCTAATCAAACGAGCTTCATAATCGCGGTAAGCGGGGCGTGGGGGTATGGAAATTCCGGGAGTGAGGTTAGGGGGTGATTCTGTCCGCAACACTAGCCTTTTCACGGCGATATGAGAGAATAGTATCGCACCGATTGAGCCGGCTCTCAGAGCTGTAATCAAGATAGTGATTTCAGCATGGCTCTACCACGTCAAAAAAGACATAGTATACAAGAAGGAAATGTAGTAGTACATTCTTCCAAGCAATTTGTAGAAACACCTGCCGCCGCTTTACGTAATGCAAATGTGAAAACCCTAATAGAATTGTTTTAAACGGCGCGTGTTACTTTTGCACGAGTGCTTTTGCATTTGAATCTATATGGAAGGGCCATCGGATTAGTACGGGCGAGTGCATTCCCGTTCAAGAGCCGAGGGGGATTGAGGCGTTATGTGTGAACCGGCTTTACTGAATGTTGCTGAAAGTATCAGCGAATTTATTATAACTGTTCAGTAAAGCTACGGAACGATACTCATGTAATATAGGCTAGTTTGCATTGAAATCAATTGATACTTCTAATGATCTTACAAAAGTCATAACTTCCTCGGTTTTGTATGAGAGTAGTATCTTATGAAGTCACTAGGATATGCTCACGACTTCATCCACGTCAGACTAGTCCATGCTAATATTCAAAATCAAAGGGTATTTGCAGCTGGGCAACAGATTTATTAGTTAGAAAACTGAAAAAAGAACGTTGTAGCGTAGGAAGTCTTCAATGAAGCACCTTTCGCTCAAGAATTGCGTATATTTCAATATTTTGTGATTTTAAAATAAAAACTTGTTGCGCGTACAATAATTCGTTATTCGTTCCGTAGTGAATTTTTGAAGTTGGCGGTTGGCCGTAGCGTATGAGCGATTGTCATAGTAAATTAAATGATAATGCGCGTACACATTGGCACGATCGTACTGTTTCATGCCCAGCTGGACCGGTGTGTACCTTCCTTGTAAATAGTGCGGCGACAAACGTAAATTATTGTTTTAGTATAAGTCGTATCAACTGATCTTTATACATACTAACCACATTAAATCACTCGCGGGAAAATTCCCGGGATAAAAAGTATTACATTTTATTACATAAAATTTGCTATCAATCAGTGAAAAAATTGCATTGAGACTCGATTTTTTTTTCAGACAGGCCACTTTAAATCTTTTTCAGAAAATTTCCGCGGGATTCCCAGGATAAAAAGTAGCGCAGATTTTAAGTCTAAGAAGAATAATCTTAGCTACATAAATACTTCTTTATCATTTTTATATAGCATATTAAAACAAAACCGCTTTCCGCATCTGTCTGTCTGTATATCTCCTAAATTATGCAACGCATATTTAAGCGGCTTTCACCATCAGTTTCATTTCACTAAAGGTTTATATATGTAAAAAAACCTAATTAAGTTTTTATATAAGCAAAATAGACGTACTTCCAGGGATTGACAAGCGCCGTAGCCGCGGGGAAACTTCCAATATTGTACAAACGGTCATTAAAATTATTTTTATTATGTCATTTTTATATGGTAATAATTTATAAATGTTATATACCAATTGTACGAATCTAACCATGTTCAAGATCAGGTGCTACTTTACTTATACCTAAGACCTAAGGTCTAAGGAATTTAAGCTAACGGACATTTTGGTATTACCAATAACACCCGCCATATATCGTTAAATTGGTCAATCTTTATCATCATCATCCTTGCGTTATATCCCACTTACTATCGGAGCATTCCTCTAGATCTTTCTGTCCGCGTTCCTGGTTTTTTGTCTCCATATCTTGCAATCTTCAGAATTCCTTATTTGAAACCATTGGCACGCATGTACGACGTCAAACTGACATTTCTTAAGCCCACTGTTTTCTACCATAATTTGTCGAAGACAATAACTTTCAGTACCATCGACAATATAAAAATATTGCTATTCGCAACCAGAACTATCGATTCTACTTTGTTTACCAAAACAATTCTACAAAACATCCCATTCGTTCCCATTTTTCATTCGGAAACGAGACGATTTCTATTTGGCAGAAAATTTCCTTTGGCGTGTATTCTCAAGGCGACCCTAGGCTTTTGACTTTTTCTGGACACATTCCAACATGCGTCATACACAACTAAGTATGGATTTTATCTAGAAAGATAGTTGATATTACACGTCTCGCCATAGTAATAAAACCTTGGTCCTTTTGTTCGCTGGTCTTTATAATGTCTTTCTTTTTAATCTCAGACGATTTATGGTGATATGCTTTTCCTTTCTTTTGCTTATTGTTCAAGTTTTGCAAAACTTTGGTGGGATGTAGGCTCGCAGTAAAACTATGTACATATTGTAGCGTCGACGATTGATACGTTTATTCATTCTTTCTTCCATTGATTAAACCTTTATTTTATATAAGTATAAATTTTAAAGCGACGCGTCTGCAAATTATAGTCCAATGACCGGTGCATTGACATCAATTGACCTAATTTTAATACGTTGATTTCAATAACAATACTCTATACAAATACAAAAGATCATTTATATCAATTGCAACTTAGTTTATTCTTAGTATTTAATTTTTAAGTTACTTTAATTTCCCTTTATTTTTCAATATTAAAGAAATTTTTGAAAGATTTCGATGTTTACATACAACATAAGAACAACAGCATGGTCATATAAAATCTTTGTCTATCTCCCTTATTACAAGTGAAATGTCTGTGATTTCAAAATAAATGCTGTTATATTTATTAAGACACCTAATAATCATAAACGACCATTTATCGAATTTTTATCTCTCTCTATCGCAAACTTAACTGAAAAGTTCCTAAGCGTTACATAACTACACGGTGCTACACTATAGGTCTCTATCTTATTGACTTTTAATTATTTGAAAACATATTTCTAAGACCAAATCAATCTAAACTAGGAAAATAAATTGGGTAAGTGTTTTACAGTTCGCGTACAGACTCGAGCTTCGAAAGCATGCTGTTCAAAACTATTTTTTTGTTGAAAGTATATTCTAAGCTACAGTCTTCGAGTTTTTCAGAATGTTTAAAAACTTAACCTCATAGTTTAAAAATTAGAGAAGGGACACAACTTTGACGATTTTGGGAGTTAATATTTCAAAGAAGAAAGACAGCCAAAGAAAGAAAGACATCATGGCACGATTGTAATAGTAGTGGGGTCCTGGACGATTGTTATCTGTAACATTTTTCTTCTATGGTCCACGTAACTCCGTTGACTCAGCGACCCGGAGTGAGTTTTGCCACTTTTCCTCTATCCTGTACAGTGTCGAGCCATTTGTAGGCTTGAAGTCGTTCCAGCGATATTTAGAATGGCCAACCGGTCTCCGATTGATTGGTCGCCCCAAGTATGGTTTTTTCACACTCCCATCCTCCTCCATCCGTTCTACGTGACCGGACCAGCGGAGTCGGTGAACCTTTATTTTCCAATTATATTAGGCTCGGCCACGAGGTTTTCTACTTCAGAGTTAGTTCGCAACCCCGAGCTACCATCTCCTCTTTTTTTGGGCCCAAGATGTTTCTAAGAACCTTCCTCTCTGCGAATAACAATTGGTTCTCTTCTTTAATTTAAAAACATTATACCTAGTATCTACTTATGACTAAGCAACATTTATAACAAATTTCATCAAACTTAATCCATATGCAAAACCGCGAGGGGAACATAAGCAAATAAACAAAGTCATTTAAAGCTCATGTCCTAGCGCAATAAGTAAGTAATATGCACAAGTAGGCAAATAGTATTTAACGTATGTATATAAACAGCATCCTTGACTTAACGGGTTATGTTCTTGAGAAGTTATGTAAAGCGAAATATGATTTATTTGCTTCCAACAAGGGTTCATACTGAATATTTCAAAGTTTATACATTCTACAGTGAATTACATGCAAGAGAGTATTATTAAAGTGTGTTCACAATAGCTTATTTGTAATTTTAGAAAGTTTCGTATTCGTGTTTTTGTAACTTGATGAACCATGGATTACCCAAAATAATTTACATCCCTTATTTCATGCCCTTTAAGGTTATTTTTCTAGATAAAAGTAAGCTGTGCTTCCCCAGAATATATTTTATCTTCTTGCCAAATTTAAATATTGTTACGAGTTGCAGGACTCGAATTAAAATGCCGTTGGAATTACTATAGAATTTATTAGAACTATAAAAACACGTTTAACACAAGTACAAATAAAACTGAACACAACCAGTCCAAACGTAATGCACGATTCAGTAACAGGCGCAAAGGCCGTCACTAAATAGATCACCGTATCTACACAAGTCTTACTTCGCTTGTGGTTATCGCTAAACTGCCGATCTCTCCATTGGGCCATTGCTTTATACTGCACCAATACAATATGGCTGCCCGACAGCGTAGACGGAATTTCTTAGAATCAGTTCGACACACCTGGCTAATGACTGCCATAAAAGATTACAATACACAATGGGCTGTTTTCTAATTACAAATTTTAAACACAAAGTAAACAAAAGAAGTCCAAATGCGGAAAGGTAATAAAGTGTGCTTTTATGGTATGCAGGTGTGAATGTACTTTTGTTGGCGTGTAGGTCGTAACAATATGATGCGTTTAGCCGCTTAGTCGTAAACAAACAGTATTTTTTCTTTCTTTATTTCTACATTGAACTATGAACTACTTATTTATTTATTTATTTGTATAACACAACAGATAACAATCATTAATTCATTTATAATAGGTTGGGGAAAAAGTCTTTTCGCATATAGTATGTATGAACTTGTAATAAGATCTCTTTGGCTATACCATTTGTATCTGGCTGGTTTTGGTATCATTAAAAAGTTTTAATTTTAAAGAAGACAATTCTAAATTCAAATTAGGAAAATATGTGATTTTCATTTGTTTTTCTTATTGTTGAAATGAGTGAATCTAATGAAGAAATTCGATACATTTTAAACTTTTACTACAAAAAAGGTAAAAAACAACACAAGCCGCGAAAAAAGTTTGTGATGCTTATGGACCTAATGCAGTATCTGTGAAAGTAGCGCAAATTTGGTTTAAGCTTTTTCAATCCGGAAATTTTGATATCAAAGATGAACGTCGCTCTGGTCGCCCTGTTACGGACAAAATTGATGCCATTTTTGAAAAAGTGGAGCAAGATCGGCATATTAGTAGTTACGATGTAGCTGGAGAGCTGGGAATTGACCACATAACGGTTTTGGGGCATTTGAAAAAAGCTGGATACACAAAAAAGCTCGATATTTGGGTGCCTCATGAGCTCACTCAAAGAAATCTAATGAAACGTGTACTCATTTGTGATTCTTTATTACGACGTAATGAAACCGAACCATTTTTGAAGAAGCTGATAACTGGTGATGAAAATTGGATCACGTACGACAAGAACGTGCGAAAAAGATCGTGGTCAAAGGCCGGTCAGGCTTCACAGACTGTGGTGAAACCCGCGTTAACTCGCAATAAGGTGATGCTGTGTGTATGGTGGGATTGGAAGGGCATTATTCATTATGAGCTGTTACTGCCAGGCAGGACCATCGATTCTGAACTGTACTGCGAACAACTGATGAGATTAAAGCAAAAAGTTGAGAGAAAGCGGCCGGAATTAATCAAGAGAAGGGGTGTGGTTTTTCACCATGATAACGCTAGACCTCACACATCTTTAGTCACTCAGCAAAAATTACGAGAGTTTGGCTGGGAGGTGTTAATGCATTCGACGTATAGTCCTGACCTTGCACCTTCAGATTTTCACCTGTTTCGGTCTCTGCAGAATTCCTTAGGCAGTGTCAGGTTAACATCACGAGAGGACTGCCAAAACCACTTGTCGCAGTTTTTTGATCAGAAGCCCCAAAATTTTTATAGCAATGGGATCACGTCCCTACCTACAAGATGGCAAAAAGTTATCCAACAAAATGGCACCTACATACTTTAGTCAAACGTAAATAAACTTTATAAAAAAACCTTTTGAATTTTTATATAAAATGCGAAGAAACTTTTTCCCCAACCTAATATAATATAGTTTGTAAATTATTACATCTATTGAAATCCAAGCGTGCTGACACATCCGTGTTAAAATTATATTTTCTAAAAACTATGAATCCACAAAATTATCATAGAATATTCTTAGGTTTTTTGACTATCAAATTTAATTAAAATTACATGTTAACGGCTTATTTTAATTTGATTATTCGTTTAACCTGAATTTACGCCCACTTTTCAGTACCCATAATTTCATATTAAATCAATAATCAAAATTAAATACTATAGGAATAAAACAGTGAAAATGTAATTTTACTTAGACGTTGAATAGTATGTAGATACTTGAATATAATACTGATAGTATAAATTATTATAACCGCATCTACAGTAATTGATTTTATAACCAGTATTATCTAGAATCATAAAACTACGTGCACATTCATCATTTATATAATTACGTGTATACGTTTTAGGAATTCATCAGGACAGGATTACGGTTCCAAATTCAATTGATATGCAAGATGCACGATTCAGGCTGCGCTGGCCTTTGTGATTCGAAACGAACTACTCGGATCACTCGATATTTATAAACGTTTGTCCGAAATAGACAGCGCGTCTAAACTTGACAGTGTTTGACACTTCGGTTATACGGTTAAGTGAGTTTATTTAACGGAATGGTTAAGAAACATTACAAAAATAGACATTCACGCCTTTTCTGGAAGTGGTCGGCCACATTTTTCGTTTAGTAATAATAATTGTTACAAGGCATGATGGGTGGCTAAGGCACCTGCTTGTTTTGTTCTACAAATTCCAGCCGTTTGAACCCTGGAAGGCGTTCACCGTTTACGCAGTTTTTCTGACCTAATGGGTACATTGTTATTTATTTCATGCTGATAGTGAAGGCAAATATAACGAGGTAACGTATATACATTGAGATCAACTATGTGTAAATTCAACTAAACGACTTTAGACTGACGTGGTGGGATATTAAGACTGTTTCTTTTTTGAAATGAAACTTCTTTAGAATCTTTGTGATTTGAAACTCGATAAAACGAAAAAAATCGACACTAAAAAGCCATAAACACACAAAAGTCAACCTACTTTAATTCGAAATAAAAGAAATTTCTCTTTATCCGTTAGTATTAATTTCTACTTTAAATAAAACATAAATATAAAAGATTTCAAATGAATTTTAGCTCTATCTGTATATACACCTAGGCAGATATTCTTTTATACGTAGAATAAAGAAATTTGTACGTAACAGTGCATTGAATATTGAACTTTATGCAAGTGATTTAAAGTATAATTTAGATTGA
Source organism: Dendrolimus houi (assembly GCA_039645545.1). Lineage (NCBI taxonomy): Eukaryota > Metazoa > Arthropoda > Insecta > Lepidoptera > Lasiocampidae > Dendrolimus > Dendrolimus houi. Next base: position 17,899,676 of record CM077132.1, read on the forward strand.
ATCTTATATATTTAAATATGTACTATATGAAATGTATTTAAATATAAAATAATGTTTGAGCTTAGTAAAAATATTATAAAAATAATAAACCTTACAGGTACCTTAATACTCCTGATACTTTATATGTATCTCATTCTCTCATAGGCTATTTTTCTGACGTTTCACTTTTAGTGCATGTGAACTGCACCCCCACACATTTTTTTATCCATGGAAATCCGACTGAGGACCATCAACCGCGCGAGGGGGAAAAGACGCGGTCTATGTGTGGGATTTGCCTCATCGTGGCGGCAGTAGCATCCTCTTAAGAATGCTATTGTCACGCCACGATTTGGGATAGCCACTAAAACTCCTGACCGATTCTCGAACGTCCCTTGTCCGGGCTGTGGACTCGTAATCTACGCATTCATCTCCAGCCCGGACGGACGACGGCCTGCCGGTTTACGGGCTGGCCCCTATATTTGTTAGCCGGAGAACTGGGTCGCTCCAGCTACCTCGGGTCTGACTTCGAGGTGAGAGGAGGCGCGCGACTCGGTGCTCGTCTCTCTTGTCCGGTAAAACTGTTTCCCTAAAATGAGTAGACCCAACCCGAGTATTAGAGCGTTTCTCTTTTCTTTTCCTTTCTTTCGTATCATTATTGTATCATTGGAAACAATAAATTAAGAATACATATTTACATAATCTGGATGAAATAAAATTAAAAGCTAAAATGTTTATATAGTTACTATAGTTTTCATAAGCAATGTTGTAAAGAAACAACAAAGGCAAATTTAGCGTCACATGCTACGGAACGTTAACTTTTTATATCAAACCCGTAAAATTTATTTTAAGAGTTGTGAAAAGTCATTGTTGATGTTATTTTTCTTCACGTTACGATGTTTCATTTTACTTGTCATTAATTAATTTTTTTCTTTAGATTTTATCTGTTTATATAATATTCACATTATTATTTGAACTATTTCTATAGTCCATAATATGTATGTAGTAGTTTTTCCTGTGTAATGATCAGATCTTTTTTAAAAGAATCAGCAAATTTAACTTTTCTTTTTGATTCCTTTGAATCCTTGACTTTTCAATTTTCTGAACCAAAAACAATTGAGAAATAAGTAACAATTTTAAAGCGATCTTTAGTTTCTAAAACTTTTATTTTATTTCTATAGTCGTTGTCACCTTGATTTATTCATAGTATATACATCCGCTTAGTTATCTAAATTTATACACATCACATAAATGTGTTGTGTGTATAATATTTAGCTAATGGAAATCCATTAGCCAAATATTATACACACAAACAATAGTTGCATATTAAAAGCATGTAAATATCGATCGTAATAAAGTAAACTCGGCACGTCCTGTAGGATATCCTAGCGTCAGTTAGTTCGCTTCCGCGCCGCATGCAGCGCACACGTCGCGTTTCGCATTCCATTTATAAATTGTACCGTAGAGACATTCCGCGGGGATTCGAGTGCTGGTTAATGTGCACTGACCTTTATACTTATTGCATTGTTCAATCGACAGTCAAAAAAAGTTTATTTTAATTTCAGTATAATTTTATTATTGTGCTATTTTTTAATATCAGGATAATTATATGTTTGTGCTGGATTATATTACTGTATTTAGTTGAAGTGAAAATACTGCTGATATTTGAAGGATTTTAAATTTATTTTTATGGTACCGCCTAAATCTTTAAAAATGTAAGTAATAAAGCGCAAATTTTTATTATAAACTAGTATTGAATATAAATATTTTATTAACAATATAAATAATAACAGCCCATAACCGTCCCATTGCTGGGCTCGGGCTCTACTATTGAGGAACGGACAGTATACCCACTAGCCCGCCACGCTTGTCCAAGGCGGCTTGGCAGGTTTGACAAATCGGTTTTCTCGATGTACAGGTTTTATCTCGATGTTTCACCTTCACCGTTGTTAGCACGTGGTAATTGTACTAATATGCACATTAGGTCAGAAACTGCCTAAGTGGTGCATGCGTTCCGGCCAGGATTCGAACCCGCGCCCTTTGAGTTCGGGACGCGTGCGCTACCACGACTTTTAACAATATAAATATAGTTAAAATTCATATGAGTGCAGAATGTAAGTACGATTGGATATTCTGCATGTCTTCAAATAGTATTAATAATTTCAAAGCTAACTTTTACGCCAGACTGCTGTGAAAGAGTGATAGCGAACACACCAAGACAATCGATTGAAGAAACTCCAAGATCCCAAAATGATGTATTTAAATAATAAAATTTCATAAAAGGCATCGATGTTCTTCGTAGATCACTAGATCTAAGCGTTGGTTGGGTCAAGAGAACGACTAGAACCCAGACGGTTAGGTTCGATTCCAGATTGTTCGAGGTTTGTGTGAACGAGGCACAGAGTACATGCGAGATTTTTGAATGAATGTTACTGGAATCTGTCCTAACGTTGACTGTTACTCATAACACAAGCATAACTTACACGTATAGTTTGGAAATATATGCTCGTTCGACTGTCTTTTTAACGAAGAGGCGAGAGAAGAGTCTAGTATGGGAAATGCCTAAGGATGACTACTTTTTTTACGTTTAGCACATATATAATTATAAAGTTACACACATTATACCACAAAGATTGTCGAACAGGTGTATGATTTATTTCATCGTTCATCATTTGACGACGCGAACTCACGTTATTATCCTGAGACGCGGTGCATTCACCACTAACCCTACACGCCTTGATATATAATTGGTCCTTTTCCTAATTACTACATTACATGTTGAAATATTTACCCGACGTAGTCCAATCAATTTGACGGTGAAGTGACGCGACGCATTCGCTTCCGTAAATAGATCAAAGTGTAAACTGTATCGCGACTGGGAGTGTCTCGGATGTGAGACATCCGGACTTCTTGGTATTCCTAAAGTTACAGCAAAAACGGGTGCTATGGATGCTATCGGTAGTTAAAGCTGTTAGAGAAACAATCGAATGTTTCGGAGAATGGATGAAACCTTCTGTTTTCTTTTGTTCTTTAAGGAAATGTTATTTTTTTATTGCAATATCTCCCCAATGTCCGGCGGAGATGTGGGCTAGAATAGAGCACGCTTACCTAGAAGGTACCTATTCATATGGGACTTGAAGACACCCAGGTTGTAATTTTTGGGGATATAGAGACTCTGGCATGCGGCAGTCAGTCCCGGATCTTGAATTTCTTCGAGGGGGGCAAAGCATTTCAGCCACCAGACACCCACTGATGGACACGCGTGCGTCTGCGTTTTTGACCTATGCCTACGCGCCCCGCAAAAAGTAGGTTATGTGCTTAAATTACTGAACGTCTCAATGGTCAAAGTTGCGTTAATGATGAATTGTGCATTTGTTTGCGAAGTTTGAATTTGCCGCCACCTGAATTTGCAGCCCGGGTTATGGGCTCCGCCTTGCCCCCCTTCCCGTACATCCGGTCCTGGCAGTGAGTTACACTCTGTTGCGATGCGCATAATAAAGGTGGACGTGAAGTGCCTTGTTCGTATAGATGGTATGTCTACCGAATACCGGTGCTTCATGCCCTGGTTTTCCAATGATGGAAGAGAGACGGCGGGGTTTCCAATACACATTTGTCCTATCAAACTATTTACAGAAAGCTGCTTACACATAAAGTAAACAAGCAGTAACATTAGCAGTCCTGCATCAAAGCGCGGAATAGACGTAGACCTCCCCAAGTTTGCGCCGCTTATCCCGGTCCTCCACTTTCCTCATTCAGCTCCTACCGGTGACTTTACGCAGATTGAAGGGCGTCCTACAATAAGTTTGCCTAGACGTGGTCTCCTCTCCAGGACTCGTACTTTAATTTTCACTATCTGGCGTGGAACGTAATGTTCACTAAGCTTTGTCATAGATCACCCATGTCCATGTCTTATTCTTCATTATAACTTTCCAGTACATCAAAACGTATTCCCAAACTTTTCAGAACTTTTTAGTTAAATATTGGGTTTCATTCGAATGTCTATTAATAGTGGAACATAAATATTTATAGACCGAAGTATTATTGCATTTTATGCGAACCAAAAAGCAATTTATTTGTGAATGAAATAAAATATACAGACTGACGCTCATCCGGTGGCGCTTACTGATGCGTTCACTCGCGGGTTATTTTCAAGACATAAATTATAGGGCGGTGACACGTTTGACTAATTTTAACTCTTAAAATTATTATGCTTTCCTGGTGTTACTAAAAAAGCGTATCGGCGGCATTGATTTTATCTTACTCATACACATATGACAGTGACTCTAGAATATTAATCTGAGTGTTGCTGCTGTTGGAACTGCGGTATCTTGTATATTGAAGCGATACTTGATCATCATACTTGTGCAATAGGTGCTTTTTCTTCAAATAAGTTGGTCTCGACTGTTATTGGGGTCCCCAGAAAACACGAGATTAGTGATATTCAACTACAAAATAAATAAGTATTTTTAAAACGTAGTTTTATCTATATATATAAAAATGAATTCCTATTTCCCTTGGTCACGACATCACGCGTGAACGGCGGGACCGATTTCACTAATTCTTTTTTTGTTGTGTTTGTTATTGTCAGGAGAAATTCTTAAGAAAGAAAAAATTAAGAAAATAGGGCGGAACATTAGAAAATTTAAGAATACTTAACCACCATATAAAATTATTTCTAATCTAACCTTAGCGATTTGGACAATATATTTTTTTTAATGTAACCTTATGACGTTTGACATAGAATTGACAGAATGCGTGCTGCAAATATCGTTAAAAAGGATGTAAAAAAAATGAATATCGTTTAAAACAGATGCTTCGGTCGGCGATATTTTATTGGTAAAATAAATGTAAAATAATTAATTTACTATTTCTTACAAAAAGGATGTAAGCAAATTGAATTTCTTAGTGGACATCACGGTTAGTTCAGAGCCATCACGCCTAATATTAAAAGTTGAATTTAATATGGAGTTTTGGTAAGTTGGGATAGACTAACATACACGTTAATAACATAACAAGTGATATACTTGGTTATAAAGAAGAATACAATAGTTTTCTACAGTTGAATTTTCCTTTTTGAAAATGCTAGTATAGCTCCTGGTTGGACTGGGAAATCGTATTTAATATCATTGTATGATTGGTGAAGATAAGCATTAGAATAATAAACACTTTTATTTAAATATTTTTTTTATTAATTATACTAATTCGTATTCAATATTCTTAGTTAAGACAGGACAACGTCTCTCGGTTCAGCTAGTAATATATACAAGTCGCGAAAATACTATGTAAATTCTTACTTTGTTTTCTTTTATCATCAGCATTGACTTGAGGTGAGAGTTGTGACTGCAGCACAGTTTTATACTTTTTTGAATTGTAACGAACTGTTTTAGATCAATAAGGATTCATTTGTTATTTATTTATATCTGAATATATCCTGTTTGGGTATTTTCAAATTTGTGAATAAACAGAGAAGCATTAAGATTAAAACCGCCTTAATTGTTGGTTTTCTAACAAAGCCGTTACGTTAACTAGCTAGTAGTATGGCCAGCATAAATAAGGATGTTTAAAACTACAGTTAACACCGAGTTTAATTAGACTGTGAGTAATTAACTAAGTTGTTTGCATCCTGTACTGACGTTTGTGAAATATAACTAGCTAATATATAAAGTTTAATATCCCGTTCTGCTGCTAATTAATTGACTAAGTATAAAGGTGGATTTGATAATAAAATTTAATTCTCTCAATCCCTGATTGAGGCAGGAGAAGCTTGCTCGTAGTCCCGTGTTACCGAAATATAGTTACAAGAGGAGCACCGAGGGGTTTTGATGGTTAGGTTTTCCGGCAGCCAATCCAGCCAGCGAGTTCCATACTACCGTCGCAGCTAGTCCCCGTGGAGCGCACTGACTGCAGAGGGATCTCCCCTCGAAAAAAAGTTATTTCATTAATGTTCTATTATACGGAACCTTAAGTGACACCTATGTCCTAGTCGCATATCATACGTATCATTCCTCTTCCAGCTGTTATTCACTCTATGATAGGGGACAAACGCAAATGCGGCATAATAGCTTCCTTACATGAGACCATAATGTTCGCAGCGAAGTTAGCGAGGCGATTGAGAGAGCAAGTCAAACGGCACTCTCCCGTCCACCCAAAAGAAAATAACGATCGAGGACAGTCAACGACCTCCGGCCGGCGATGGCCTTCAGGAACCTATAGCTTAAGCCGTCATCCCCAACAAGGTAGTAGATGCGGAGAGGTCACGAATCCCAAGCATCCCTCTCACCTGGAAGTAACATGATTAAACGCCGGAGGCGCTGATGCCTCTTCAAGTAAAGAAGGTTCCTGCTTTAAATTGATACGGGCAGGCCATACTTACCACAATGGTTACGTCAGCTCAGTTATTTTCCCGCGACCCCAGCTAGGTTTTACATTTTAAAGGCAAAAAAAATTAAAGACAATTTTAATTCAAAAATTGATTTGGATTAGTTTGACTATGAATGTATAAAAAAACGGAAGGCTGGACATGGTAATTACATAAGGGTTCCGTTTCTGCTAAAATGTCTATGGATCCCTAGCAAAGGGCGGCATTTTAAACGGAGCCTAGGGCGGCAAACAGCCTAAATCCGCCACTGATTGGGGGTATATACCAAGGTCTTTCTATTGACTAGCTGGCAGCTGCCGCGCATTCCACACAGTGTCCTATTTATCCTGGACAGCTGGGTGTGCATAAAACTTTTTTACTCGAAAAACCGTGTTCTAATAAAGAGAAATAGACATAACCGGGTCCTAATGAATCTATGATGGATTAGGACCCAGTTATAGGCAAGTCTTAAAGTAATGTTAATTATAAACACTCAGGCAGGCAGGCCAGGCAAAATTATAATCTGCCTGTCTTGTACGTTCGAAAGGACAAACTCATTTCTATATAGAAGACACCATCTTTTATATCTTTAATTAGATTTATTTGACAAAATTGTCATATAAACATTCAATAAATGACATTCTATTCTATTCTAAAACTTAATTTCCTGTTTATATTACTGTTGTTATAGATATAAATTAACCTCTCATATGCATACATTCATTAAATGTCACACACAATAACAAAGTAACAAATAAGCGTGTACAACTTCTTAACTTCTTAAATTTAATTGTAAAAAAAGGGTACGGAACTAGAGTCCGTAGAGTTGTTAATAAAAAAAAAAACCTCTCATATGTACAATAACATACATGTATTTTATTCGTTTATATATGTAGCCTCGTAAACATGTATTTTTTTAGATAGATAAATCTAATTCATTAATACCACTTACATATACTTCCTATAGTTGCTTAAGACCCGGTTAGGTCACGGTCCTTTATAGATAAGGTGCTATTGTTAAATTGATCCCTTTTTTTTTTACGAGGTGTAATCCATCATGGACACCCTACCGCTCGGGGACAATAGTAGGGTAGTGTTGCACTCCCGATGACATGCTCGGACATACCAACTAAACCACCTCTTTAGTCCATCTCGACGCCGTATGTCAGGACCTTGGAAACCAAAGACACATCCAATGGTCTTGACAGCGACGACTCATAGAGCCCCTTACATAGATTAGAATGTTGGTCCACCACCATTATCAATAAGTGCGCGTGCAAGCTCAGCGCAGCGCCATCCCTAGACCAGTATATGAACGATAAGTATCCTCACCTTATCGTTCATGGCCATTGTTAGGGAGGAAGGGATTGGTGATAGTACCTTCTTCGACGTCCTGGTTTACGGCGGCGGATCAGGGCCGAAGAAGCTGCATCCTCCCGTTCCCTTTCCGCTGTTGTTATATTGATCCCTGGTTCAACTAAGCACTTCGGACCAGTTTATAAATTAGTAAAGATTAAGAAGGCTTATACGTACTTGACTTTCTAATCCGAAACGATCTGTTTTATTATGACGATAGCCAATCAACGAATTTTATGGATATAATAAATCATAGCCAATGGCGTCTTCTGATTTGTTTCCTTTTTCAAATGTCTGAGTGTTCCCCGATTTAGAAATTTCCCGATATTGGTGGCGTCCCCTCGTGTCGTGAGTCAGGCAAATTACACCGTTTGTGATTAATGCGAGCTATTCCTGGGCGTATCCTTCACCCGGCTCACCTTCCTTTGTTCTGAAAACGCTTACTGTTGAAGTATGGGAAGTTTGTTAACTGAAACAGCTTTTGCTTTTGAGTTATTGTCCCTTTTCGAATGATGAATCGTTTATTAAGCTGGTTACCATTACGATTTTTTATGTGATGCTAAATTTGATAGATTACTTTGCACTTTTAACGATGTAGGGATTGACGAGATTTGTAATTTGTACTTATATATAAATCTAAATGTCAGTTGGGCTATATTTAGATATTTTTATTTCTTTCTACGCCCCTGGATTGTATAGGGCTGAAGAAAATAAGCGGGTATAATATTTACCGGATTTGCATTCGAAATGTCAAATTGACACAGTTCAAATCGAATCCTAAGCAAGTTCTAGATTTGACGGTTCTAGTGAACTTTCTGTCTTCTCACAATATATTCTTGAAATATTAAATTAATCTACAGTCCTATACTGATGAAAGATCGAGAACTTACGAGTTTATTTGTAACTAAACTAGAAATTTCGATTTAAATATTCAAAGTCAACGAACTTATTTATAGGGTAGTGAAACCCATTCCAAGGTGTTTATTACAGCGGATACCATGTTATACGACGTATGTTTTAAAGCTACGTACACACTATAGAGGTGGCACGGCCGCGCTCTCTGGCTTTTTGTCAGACGAGTTTGCCGCTAGCATAGTAAATCTATCACATGCCGTAACAAGTCACAGAACATTTCGAATTCGAACTAAATCAGCAAGAGACACAATATTATGTTTGTATATATCTCCCAGGTCAGAGAAAAAACTGTTTTCTCTGGGATTTACTTTGTCGGGAAATAAACTCGGTAACATTATTTTCCTGTGAGCCAAATGTGTCTTGGATTAGATTCCTAGATCTTAGAAGTAGTCAGTAGACCCCGTAGAACGCTGCAGGATTATTTGTCATGTCTCTAAACGAGCGATTGATTTCGATAGAGTTAGCAGCAAGAGCGCGTTGACTTACTCCTAACTGAATCCGGACAGGATGTAGACATTGATGAATGCAGACTCCGACAGTCTTCCAGTTCTTGTGCGTATGTTGAAAGTCAACGCGAAACGCTTCGTGAAAATGGTTTATTCATCATATACCTACCGGTGATGTTACTGGGTCGTTCGGTTGTTTGACGGTTGAACCAAGACAGTGGGATATCCGTATAATGTGTAGGAGCCTTTACGGATTACTGGCTGAAACTTTTTAATGAGTCAACGTCGAAATATTGAGACATGAAGCCATCGGAATGCTGTTTATCTTTGTACGAACAACAATCAGATTAAATAACACTATTGTTGTCTCTAATGTTTAAATCAACCTCAATTTATACATTTTGGATAACTAATGGCTGAAAGAGTAAGAATGTCTTACACTCATAAACGATATTGTCTTCGATCAAAAGCGCAGGACCAATAAATCAAAAATTCGTATTAATCTGTAGGCATCTCATACTTTCGAATAATCCACTTAAATTTGTATTGATCAGGTATTCTTCAAATGCCGATTTAGGATTAAGCCTTGCAATAAAATTTAGCTAAATTCCGCTGTCGCGTTTTATGGTCCCTTTTAAGATCTGTAACAATCATGTCCGAATTATCTTCATCACAGTCATTTTTATAATAAATCTACTAGATCTTGCCAGGTGGAAGGGCATTTTCCCGACTGGATTTCTACCACCCCTGGTCTGAAGTATGTCGCCAGAACAACTTTGAGTTGTGTTCCGACATTAGTGACCAGGTTCCAGTCTTCATTAAGAGAGCAGCAGGGCATTTGTACCACCTTTGGTGTTGCAAATGTCCATAGACGACGGTAACCGCTTTACATCAAGTGGGCCGTCTGCCTGTCTGCTGAACTCCTGCAATAAAAAAATAAAAAAAGATCGAATTGAATGAAATTTGGCAGGAACGATCTACGTAATGATGTAGTGAAATAGGAAAAATAATAATTAGGAGTGTCCAAGTTGCGTTCAACTAAGGGTTGACAAAAGTCACTAACAAACAGTCATAGGCATGTGTATTTATTAGACAAGTATTTCAAAGTCAATGTGAAATAATGTTGTTGTAAATGTTTTTAGTCTATTATATTACTTGTCTGTGGTCATTTTGTATTTTGTCTATTGTTTGTCTGTACTCTTTGTCTTTGTCAAAATGTAAACTACTTCTCAGTTACGGATCTTCATACGAACTTTGTCTTTGTCAAATTCACGTGAATGTAAACTACTTCTATGTTTTAGTTACGGATCTTCATACGAACTTTTCAAGAACTTTGGAACTTTCGTCACGAAAAAGCGTTCATATAAGCGAGATTTACATCAGGAATCTGTAATATAAAAATATTTCAGTAGCTGTGATCACGGAAACATGTCAATTGCCAGTGAGTAATTTTTTTCAAACTATGGTTGCAACGCCTTTGGCATTAATGAGTAATGTTAAAATTTCTATTTAACCTACTGCCAACTTGTTCATTTTAATTATTTAGTTTTAATTTTTGTTTATGGTTATTATTCATACTCTATGGGAACTTGATCTAATAAATTAAGTATATTCTTTTAGCCTGCAATGTCCAAACACTGTCCTTAAACAATTTCAGGTATTAAGCAAAATTTGATACTTTGTTCAGATTAATTGATATCCCTTATTGGACGACGTCATGGAAATACGAGCCTGATATCTACACATAATTTGATCAATATTTAAATTTCTATCCTATTTTAATTAGTACAGTATGTACCTACAAGTTCCACTCGTTTTAACAAAAAGCTAACGGTCTTATTCATAGAGAGCTAGAGTAAGTTTGAACGCTTCTTTAACAACCATAAAGAAGCGTTCAAACTTACTCTAATTCTCTATGAATAAGAGCGTGATTCTTTTTCTTTCACTTTCTCCCAATTATTTGGGGTCGGCATAATATGTCTTTTTCCTCCATCCTCCTCTATACATACATACGTCCTCTGTCACACCACAAATCATCATATCATCCTTCACACAATCCATACATCTCTCTTTTGGTCTACCTTTACATTTATATCCATCAATCTTGCAGAAGACTGTAATTATCCTTAGTTAATGCAACTTTTATACGTGTTCCTTGTTTTTTTTTTGGAAATAATTATTCCATATTATGTAAACAACTCTGTCTTTTCTTCTTGCTACACACATAGCTAAGAGTTTATTTAAGTGATATTTCGAGAATACAGAGATAAGACCAGTTTGATCAGATTTAAAAAAACATATCTCTGGATATCCGTTTGTTTAGATCTTGTAAATTCTAGTACAACAATGCAAACACTGCCCCAGGACAATGCAATTATACCGCATTTGTTGAGCAATACTATCTCGGCACGGAACACAATCTAGTAGACAATGCGGTTATCTCAGCCATGAGACTTGTCACCGCAATACACTGATACATGTATCTTGCAGTATGCCACAAACAGTTTCAAATCCTGCGGTTTTGCACCGTTCATGTTGTATTCTGAATTCAAATGCGTGTGTAATTTTTTATATTTTATGGCGTGGTAATATAGCCTTTTAAGTCCAGCCTTATTCATTTCACTCGTCACTTCACTTGCTAAAACATTGACTTAGATAAATTGTAGGTGTCTGCCTGACGCCGAAAAACTGAATTGTTGTGGGAGCATAAAAAGCGAGAGACATCACATTTGTCGCAATCTACTTATTCACGTAAAATATTTAGATTTAGGATCTGGGCAAGTCATTTTTAGTATTTTTTATGCCTATGGTCACCCTCGTTATGTAAAATACACTATGGACCTCTAGGTATATACGAAATTTCATAATAATCAGTTAAATTTGAACATTTTTTTTGATAAATTATAGTTTACGTATAAGTTTAGTTATATTACTCAGCTGTACTGTAAAGTTTCAACAAAATCGGGTCCGTAATTTTTACGTGAAAAATCCGTCCTTATAAACTTTATAGTTTATAATATTAATAGAACAGAGCCGAACGCAGAAGTGGTGGTCAGTTGCATCACTAATGCTGTGTAGTGTGGTTAGTTTTATTGCAACAGAGTGGGCTTACCATAAGCTGCTTATGAGGACTAAAACTATTATAAGCTGATTGCAAACGTTCGTGTTTTACACGTACACTGACAGTACTTTATGTTTAATGATGCAGATTCTAAACTTAGAAATGGCAACGTTATATTTTTGGATTTGTTTTATGAAACATAATTATTGTACGCGTTTCGAAGTTTCAGTAATTTTGAAAACCAAGTTTACAGTTTGTTAATTATGTACGAACGTTTAAAAGCTATGCCTTTGTTGTGGTTGTTTTATTCGCCACAGTGGCAGGCAAAGATACTGATTTACAAACAGCCTTATCTACTGTATTAAGTTTTGAGTATCAGCTCAGCAAAACAGTAGGCTTTTCATTGAATATTCATGAATTACCTTTAATTGTACACGAACCCACTTTATTTGTAATAACCTAGTTCAAAAATTTGGGTACAATATACTTTCAAATGAAAGAAGAAAAAACGCAAATTAAATAAGAACACTCTTTGGCTAAAAAGCTAAAATCCAATTAAAGCAAGTTGCAGAATAAGGATAATAGTTACTGTTATAGCACTCGAGCACTTTGCGCAGTCTGCATGATAAGCTGGGTCTATGTTCGCTGAGCTCATTTATATTTTGAATAAAGAATAATAAATTAATTACTTACTCATATTGAACCAACTTTATGGAAAATAAATAACTTAAAGGAAATATTCTTTTAAATTCAAAAATATATATTAAATTTTTCGTCGAAAATCGAATCTGTGAGATATGAAACAAACGTCTATTTTTGGGATGTGTAGTGAAAGTTATTATGTATAGATAGATATCTTATAAGAACAGGTCAAGATTCAAACCCACGTCATTTAAATAGACATCGGGTAACTAGCCACTAAGCTATAAGAAAGATCACAACTCTGTGAAGCAATTAAATTCTATTATCTAAGTTAATTGCCCTTTAAGGTTTGTGAGTGGAGCAACAAGGCAAAACAAATACGATTTCTAATAGATGCCTACTGATTGTTTTAGGTCCGCGCCATGGAGCAGCGGTTATGCGACTGGCCAGCGGGCACCGATGGTGCACCCAGAGCCATATCGCGATTAGAAGGCCAGATCGAAGAACAGGTACAATGTTTTTAGCCATTCGCTATCATTGCACAACCATTTTTTAATCAATGCAGAATAATATGCGAAAACTCAGCAACTTATAAATGCTTTCTTTAAATTACTTTTTAATTCGAGATGAATACCGAGATGGTCACTCTGACGCCTTAAAACACCCAGATTTTCCCTATATATATATGTCGGGGCCAAGCTCTGGCTTTCTAAAATCTTCCTTATAAAGAGGGTTAGTTTCGGCAATTTCAATTATAGAATTATTATTATTAAGTTATAGAGCGTTTTAACAACATTACTTTTATGTTTTTAGCATTTAAATATAATCCTACTTCAATGTTAAAAAATAAAATGAAATACAAAAGTCTTCAATACCAGGCCATAAAGTCCGTAAAGAAATTAGAGAAATTGTTAAGTTGTCAACAACAACAAACGCGCAAGAAAGTCCGTAAAAGTTTCGTCATATACTATTAAAAATTATGAATGAAATGTGTAATTTTCTACTCTCATAAGCAAGTTAAATACTGATACAAAAATAAATGGTGATTTTCTTGTCGATATTTTATGTGCCCCAACTGAAATACAGATGCAGGTACTGTACTCGGTTTCGTTACCTGTTTTTTTACTATCAACTGTTATTTGCCTTCTTGTTTCTAGACAACGAAGTAGGATTTATATTCTGAAATAAGCATAAAAATATTTGTAAATAAGTTATTGAAAAAGAAACCTAATTTTGTTGTGCCATTTTCTTCGTATAAGAAAACAAATTTTTGAAGTGAAACTTCTTTAGAATCGTTGTGATTTGAAACTCGATGAAAGGCACAAAAAAAGAGATGAACACATATTTTATATCTATAAGACTAAGCCTGCTAGAGAATGAGATGCGAGTTTTATATTGTGCAGCATAGATTAGAGAATCAGTAAGACTAATGATTAAACATAGGTCCAATTTGGACCGAAATAAAACTGGTAATAATATTGTTTAGACTAAAACAGTGAAAAATTGAAAGTGATACTTAAGAAGTTTATTCTGAATTATAATATGTTGATGGATGTAGGCTAAAGGAATTATATTTATATTAATAAAAGTTAGAGAAGAAATCTGTGAGTATATTTTCTAAAGTTTCATATCTACTGTATGGGAACTGCACACACACATAATTTTTTATTCTTTATATAATTATGTTGTATTGGCAAAACAGCTCATTTTGATCACTTATTTCAATTTCCTGAATTAAATTTATGAGATTAATTTTCACAGGTTTATTAGAATCAGTTACTTTCATTTTTTATTAACACGTTAGATACATTGTGTATACCAGATTTGTTTGATTCTTTATAAATAGAATACTGAATCTAAATTATACACACTTCGTTAGTTTAAGGAACTAATTTTTGTTAAATTAAATCTGCTAAGTTTCTCTTGTTCTAGAAGCATCTAAGACTCCAAGACGCGAAGCAGGTGGAAGCAAAAGCAGCCCGAATCAAGGAGTGGGTTACAAACAAACTCCGGGAGCTGGAGCAACAGAACCAATTATTGAGGGAGCAGAACGACCGCTGCAATCAGCAGCTTGAATTGTTAAGAAACCATATAGCTGCACAGGGGAGTAGGAATTGCACTGTAAGATTCAATTATTCATTTTTTATCTAGCGGACTATTGTAATCATATCTGATAAATATTATTATAAATAATTAAAACTCTTTCTTCTTTTCTAATGTATCACATATATATATTTATTCCCTTCCAGCCTACCTATTCAGTATATAGATTAATTTATAATTATGATCAGGCCTTTTTTAATTATCCAAATATATTCATAGTAGTATTAAGAGTTAAAAAAATATAATTACTATTTCAAATACTTTTATCATTAGAAAATCATTCATATTTGTTAATAAAAATGTATTAATTATTATTAGGAAAATGTTTAGAAATATCTTATTATTGTATTATACTAATCATCATTTGTAATATTTCCTTTGGTAAAATTTGGTTTTATATCTAAAGCACTTCTAAGTCTAATTATAAGATGATGATGATTATATAACAGAGTGAAAGTCATATCTGTCTGTGTCTAGGAGACAAGGAATATAATACACATACACATGGAAACTTTAAATATAAGTATGATCTATTTATTATGTCATTTCATATTCCCTCTCCAGTTCCTCCCAACAAGAGCCAGCCTCTCTCTAGAAGTGAGGACAGAGGACGGCTCTAGAGGCACATCCAGCCTATTGGCTACTAACAGAAGGAGATCAGAAAGCCTTGAGGGGCCACAGGTAGCATACATACTTAGCAATGTCACTATTTCACTGCCAAAAAAAATATTCTGCCTATTATGTTTCTTTTAGGAAATATAATTATTCTACTTATTGCACCACTTAAATTAATGAATGCAAACATACATTTATTATACAATATCATTCACTCACATGATTAATATTAATACTAATCCATAAAAATATAGCTATAACTAAATATACTATATCCTGAAGATAGCCATAACTATTCATGGCTATCTTCAGTTCTAAGAAACTTTGACTAACTTTACATATAGTGGACAAATAATTATACTTATGGAGATTAATATATCATGCTATATAATTGTGACACTGGTAATCAATTAATTTTGCCTATATGTTATATGTTTTTTAAGAAATATTTTCGTCCTAAACTTTTATTAATACATTACTTCAATGGCTGAATAGAATCATTCATTCATTAAAGTATACTATTCACTCATATAAAAATAATAGTGGTTGATAATATAACTATATGTTGCTACCTTCAGTTCCTAGGGATTTTTATGTACATGTTGTGGACAAATTTAAGTGTATCAAAATATATTAAGTTTTATTTACAAATTTTCATGTAACTTCAAATAATAAGTTAATATTTGCTTATTATATTTTCCATTCACGCTGTTGTCACTAATGGTTGTTAGTCACACATTCTTGTGTTATTACTTTTATATTTATATATTTTTTATTAATTCCAAGCAATATCTGCTTTAACCAGATGGCATTTTGTTTTTTGTACTTGGATTTTTCTAGGACTTGGAGTCAGTTCAGTTTTGTCTAAAGTACATGATCTAATTTATGATGCTAATGTATTAAGTATGTATTACAATTATATGTAATGTAATTTATAGCACCATTTCATGGAAGCTGAAGAAGACATTGCTTGGATCCCAAATTATAGTGTAAAAGCCTACAGCTATTTGTAATTTTCACCTTCTAGATGTTTTAGACATATTTACAATATTAAAAAATTATTGTTTAAAAATCACAAATCACTTGAGACAAATTTTATTTTATTTCGGCGAACAAATATTCTGTTCTGTAACTAAGTCTGGGGCCATCTTACTGATACCCAGCACAGATCGAATAAAAATATTTCCCTGGCCTCCAAGTGTGGCAAAGCACAATATCCAAATATTTTTAAAACATACAATAATTTTATGTACTCCTGCATTTCAGTTACCAATCAACTCTTCAGAACCACACTATAGTACTCCGGTACGTCACAGGCGTAACCTGTCGATCGGCGCTACCAACATCGCGAATAACGTCAATGCTGCCAACCCTGCCCTAAACACAATGAATCGGACTATGGACGAAAGGACTACAGCCAGTCTACTTGCTGATGATTTAGCTGTAAGATATGTCTATAGCATTCTCGAGCAGGGCCGGTACTAGTAGGGGGCAAACCAAGCCAATTCACAGAGTGGCAAATTCAAAGTTTGCAAACAAATACACGAGTTATCGCATATATATATATATATATATATATATATATATATATATATATATATATATACGCATATTACTTTTAGTACTTTAAGCACATAGGCAGGTATAGATTAAAATTCATAGATTCATGCGTTTCCATCAGTGGGCGTTTGATGGCTGAAATGATGATGATGATTAAGGTAAAAATATAGGCGAGCGCGAGGGCGGCATTTTTCAGTTTTTACCCCCCATCCAAAAAATTCAACATCTGGGCTTGTTCTTAAGTCGAGAAAAATGGGAAAGAATATGTTATGAGAACTATTTATTATATGTTTCATTTTTTTCTTACAGACAGCAGTTGAAAATTTAGTTGTGTTACCAACGACTCCAAATACATCCACAGATGGAGACACTACACATGATTATGCTGAAATCTACACGCCTAGCAGAGGTATTGTATAGTATTTGATGTAATTGCACTGTATAGATCTTGCTTATTCATGAAAACTTACCATCTTGGTCAGTTTTTATTATTCAGATAGTTGGTTGTTGGTTAGTTTTATTATATAGCCAATTACTAACTAAGCATAAAACACTAAAGATGCGCGTAATTTAAAATATGCTGCATATTAAAAGTTACTCAAGGTATAAATATTGCTCAAAACTAATTTTGTTTCAAGTTCTATGTTGATTATTTTCAGAAGTTTTCATATATTCTATAATTTTATTTTAGTTCATACAATTAAACTATTAAAAAGCTTATTTTCCAGAACGCACTCCAGCATGGCAAGGCGGTGTGAATGTAGTAGTCCAAGGAAACAGTAGAGGTGGATCGTCAACTGGTGATAGTTCAGTGTCAGAACACCCAAGGCCTCCTACACCACCGCTGCACAGGTTCCCAAGTTGGGAGGCCAAGATATACCAGGTAAAAATATTCTTGGTAATTTTAGAATTATTTCTCCCTTAATCACTCCTACCCATTTTACCTATATGTACTAGGGTGACTTTAAGAAGTTATGAAGGGTAGTAGTAGCCATACTCTTGTAATTGTGAATTGTACAATTTTTGTAATTCAAATTCAACATTGTGAATAAATGTCCATAGTTCCTTGGCTGTACCAGGTTCACATAAAAGAAAGGAACTATAAACAATTAAAAGAGCATTGACTATTATAGTTTGTAGGACAGGTCATGATGGTTTAATGAAACACTAATACTAAAACACTCAAACCTATTCTAATGGTCTGGCTTCATTTTATAGAGTTCCTGTGAGGCATAAACCTGCTGCTTATAAACAATACTGATAACTAGCAAGATATAATAGTAGTTGCTAAGGTTATGGGCCTTTGAATTGAAAAATATTAATATTCAAATCAAGTTTATTTCGACAAACATTAAGAACAGACATTTTTTAATAAGTAGAAGAAAACAGTGTGACCAATCTAAAATAATATAATCTTTTTTTTATGCATTTGAGTACTACCACATAATATATTTCTCCAATAGTAGTAGTAGTAATAGTAGTAATCGGCAGACAAACACACATATTGCATATTACCAAATTAAGCAAGTTACGCTTGTGTTATGGGCAATATACAACGGACTACTCTGGGGCCGATCCCAGACCATAGTAAATAACGGATAAAATTCGTTTCCAAAATTTACTATACTAGGAAACAGACCCGGAGCCTCTGCGTTACACCGAAGTAAGCCGGCAAATGCTTAGCCCGCTCAACCACAGAGGCCGTCGTATATAGTATAGGTTATAGTGTACTTAATTTCACTTTGGTTGTTCTTGTGCCATATACAGGTAGCAGACGATGGTCTTCAACAATCTGTAGAAGAAGAGTTAAGTCCCCCTCCATGTAATAGACCTGTACATGAATCAACCAGTTATCAAGACATTTCAGTTCCTGTATATGCCACTGTCAAAGGGGTAAGTAAAGTGTCATTATAAATAAACGCAGTGTTTGGTTGTAAGCCATAAGAAAACATTACTCACTTATTTCGAAAAATAAGATTGGGATACCAGAACATAACCATAGATAATACAAAGAATACCATAGTGTCATTACAGATCATATTGGTATGATTATTGTTTCTATAAAAGAATATCTTCTTATATTTAATATTGCATTTTAACATAAAGTTATAACAATTAAATTGTAGAATCAAAGAAGAATACCAACTAGAAAAGACAGTTGTCCAATAAAAAAAACTGAAAAAGCACATAAATAATAATTTTCTAATGTTGGTTAGAGAGAGAGCGATAAAATTTCAGAATCTACTAAATGTAGAAATATGCAGAAAATTGAAATTTATTTAACAATTTCCTTCCTTAGATTTCAACTAAAACTTACATACTATTAAATTGGTTAATTGGCTGGCAACCAAAGGAGGAGGGGCTTTGGGGGGGCAGACTGCATGCTTTGCAATACAACTTTTGTATTTGAGTTTTTAATATAATTTTTTAATTTTAATTTTTAATCATAATTATTTTGTTTCCCACAGCGAGCTAGTCAAATCCGATCGATGCCATTTACTGGTGATTCGTCAGACGATTCTTCTGACGGCGAAGAGTCGATGGGCATAACAGTACACAACACTCCACATCACCAGCTCACCAATAATGTATATGGTGAGATAATTTGTTGTTTACATAGTAATAATAAGTATTATATTTTGTATTGATCTCAATATGTACAGTATGAAAGACAGAATCATGGTTAGTTAATATTTTGAGTTATGTTTTTTTTAATTTATAAAACACTTTATTGACATAATAATTAGATGTATACTGTTTTAAATCAAATGCCTATTAATATTATAAATGCGAAAGTAACTCTGTCTGTATGTTCCGTTTTCACGGAAAAACTACGGGACAGGTTTGGCTGAAACTCAGTATATATATATTTTTCGGTGCCGAGGATGAACATAGGATACTTTTATCCCGAAAAATGGGATAGTTTCAGGGATAAAAATATATTTGTCTCTCTGTTATCCTTTTATGGAAAGACCGATTTGGCTAAAACTTGGTATATATGTAATTTTAATACCGAGGGTGGCCAAGAGATACTTTTCATCCCGGATAGTGGGATAGATTTATGTAAATGTTATCCCAGAAACTGGGATAGATTTGGTGATTTTGTCCATTTCGTCCACTTGGCCCACTTGGCCCACTTGGTCCACTGGGTCCTTTGGGTCCACAGGGTCCACTGAGCCCACTGAACCAACTGCATCCACTTGGTCCATTTCGTCCATGTTGTCTACTTTGTCATTTTTGTCAAGTTTTGTCATTTATGTAGTTTACAGATAGACGGGGGATGGTATAGTTTGCGATATAAAATGAAGTGAACCTTCCAGAGGCAAATACATAAAAATTTAATAGAATGTAACCTGTACCGGCTGCTCTTTAAACAAGAGATACGCACTAGAGGTTGACCCGCAGCCGCGGGGTAAACTCTATTGTTAAACTACTAAACTACTACTACAGTACTAGTGCCAATATAAATTTACTAATAACATCATCTAATTTGATCCATGTGCAATATAAAGTCTGTCGTACCTAAAATAGATTAAAAAGTACTCATTCAAACTGTAAAATTGTTTAAAAATGTGTGTTTTCTAAACATGTATTAATCTAAATTCTTAATCACTATGATATTCTACATTTTAACCCTTAACAATGTTATTAGGTTCAAAACTAACAATTAATCGCTTTTAACCCTCCAGGAGGCCAAACATCACAAAATATCCCAATAAATAATGTTAACTTGACAAGTGTGTTACCTGCATCAATACAACAGACTTCAAACCACGGCTTGGTTTTAACCAATAATGCAAACGGACAATGCAGTTCATCAGATACTAGTTTAAGTGCAAGTAGTCCATCGAAAAGTGTGAAAACGAGCTCAAGTTTAAGTCCTGCTAAACGGTCGAGTAGTGGTTCACCTAGTAAACAGAGTAAAACTAGAGGTAAGTTAGAACCACTTTATCTATGTCTTTATATCAGTCAAAGTGTTTTTGTGTAAGGTTCTCGAGAACATTTACTTGTACATTTATTTTTGATAGCGGTGACCAAAAACTGTCTGATTCATTATCTCATTGTTGTTTGCCTGTTTCAGGCAGTAATGTCTAACTAACACATTGTTTTATCTAAAAAAATGTGCCGAGAACTTTAGGATTATTTAAAAAAGTTCTTATTTATACTTTTTTAATTGTTTAAACTTATTTCCGAAGTCAACTAAACCATATATATAATATGTTTTTGAATCGATTTTATAACATTGCCCTGAGGAATATTCTTCTTCATATGAATGAAAGAGATGACTTCTTTTTAGGCAATCTCTAGTCTTTCATCTGTCCTCTATCTAAACTATGGCAAATGTATAATTTAGATATTACAATAAAGTATTTTCGGGTAAATAAACTGTGATTAAAAAATGGCAAGAAAAGAATGTCTGTTTTTTTGTACTACTTTTTAATTGTTTATTAATTTTACTAGCGTGTATAATAATATCAATTTCATCGTTACAATATTTGCAAAACTAAAAAGTATTTTGATTACCAATTTATTTCTTTAAAAACATGCCATTATCGTGAACAATAATAGATCCAGTAACGCCTCTAGCTTTATCACTGGCCAAAAATAGCACCATCTCTGCAATTTCGTTTGGTTCTGATACTCTTTTAAGAAGAGTGGCTGCTTCGCCAATATCATCCCATGATGTCATGTCACCTGCGTTCTTTAGAATGTCAGTTTTCACCGGGCCGGGACTTATAGTGTTTGCTCTCACGCCATGAACAGACAACTCTAAAGCTATACCTCTAGTGAAGTGATCTAGACCTGCTTTAGAAACGCAATAAATTAACAACTCTGGTGAGAAAACAGCAAGTCCAGCAACACTTGATATATTTACTATATTTCCTTTAGTCTCAATAAGGTGAGGAACAGCGGCTTTTGTAATATTAATAACTGCACGTAAATTTGTATTCATTACTTCATCATAAACTTTAGTTATATTATCGTTGAAAATGCTTGTGTATTTTACGATGCCTGCGTTATTTACCAGTACATCAATTTTGTTAAATTTTTGTATGGTCTCTTCCACAATCATTTTTGCGTCATCCTCTTTAGAGATATCAGCTTTGATAATAAACGAATTGTCGCATCTTGTCGCGATTTCGTTGAGTTTTGTTTCGTTTCTACCCACTAAAACTACATTAGCTCCTTTACAAGAGAAAAGAATGGCTGTAGCAGCTCCTATTCCAGAACTGGCCCCTGTTACGAGTACAACTTTATTTTCGAAACTCATGATCTATCTTTAAATGCAAGATATATAGTAATGACTCAAATTAACAAACAGCTCACCTTATATAAAATTTTAAGGTATTAATATTACAAAATTAAATACGGAGAACCTTTATTTTAGTATTCCGGTGTATAATTACTAGGGGCGTGTTTAATATTCTAGGTTGTTATTTTAACGAAGTTTTGGAGGTTACACTAATGATATTAGAATATGTTATTAGAATCGATTGTCCTTGATATTAATTACTCTGATGCCAGCAAGGTTTTAGTGTATGATAATTACTATAAAATTAAAAAATATAATATTTATAGCTTTATGAAAATCGGAAGCATTCTGTACAGCTGCTACTTTTAGTTTCCTTGGAACATGATTTTCCCCTAACACTCGCTTTACTATAGTTGTTATTTGCTTATAGTTTGACTAATGTTACAATTTACCGTCTACTGTACATGTCGCTTGCTCTTACTTGCAATGCCAGCTTTAAAGTAAGTATGGGACTTTTGTAAGAGCCCAGCGAGGTGGGGTGCCACCATTGGCATCGTCTCCCTTGGTGTTGGAGATGTCCATGGGTGATTCGTTTATCAGTTTGCTTACCCAGATGCACGCTTAAATCTGTAATTAATGCAATTGGAAATCAGGCTTTACTCAATGGAACTCATATGATGTTATATTATGTATCGTAGAACATCATCTCGTTATCCATTCATTGGGCGTACAAATATTTGAATTGAATTTAAATGTTAAAAATTAAAAATATAGTTACATAATATAATAATGTTAACATATTACAATTTGTAACTAGCTGTGATTGCATCTTATGGCCAGTTCCTATATCTTACTATTCATTCACATGGGTTACCATCGGTTGAATTTTGATATTCATTGTATGTAGCTTATGTCAAATGTTAACCTAGATAGCAAGGGAAATGTACTGTCGGTTAGATACTATGAATCGGCCCTCAAAAAGTAGGGTGTAGGGATTATTTTAAAGTTATATATTTTTACCTGGCAATGGTTATTCATAATACTTTACTTTCTTGATGGTAGAGCAATTTAAAGAAATCTTGTTGACGTTTTCAGATACATCTTTTGAATCGGGCATGTCGGACGATTACGCGATCCCGCCCGACGCGGTGTCGTGTGAAACTGTCGCTTCGCCGTCAGTGGCTTCGTTGTGTCGCGCGGCTCCGCCCTCAGATTCGCCGAGAAGACACGACGCGTTAGAAAAGAGTGGGCATTTAGCAAAGTTGGGGGGGAAGTTGAAGACTTGGAGGAAACGATGGTAAGATTTACACACATCCACAGTAAAAACTGTAATATAACCAATATTAGAGATTTTCCCTCTATTCCCCTCTTAATGTTAAATAACACCCATATCTTGCATAAACTATACCATTTTCCATGTTTAAAAAGTGTGTTTATAATAATATTAATTACTACTACTTTTGATTTGCTTTTATTGCTGAATTGTAAACTTAATCTAAATTAATTAATTTAGTTATATGTAGACAAAAGAAGTGCTGCTACTTCTATTTACTACTATAGTAATACTACTATTCTACAACCACGGTGGCTGTAAATAGTTGCATCTTACTCTCGGTGTAAATGATCACCAAATCATTTACTATATTTGGTCTTTGAATACAATTTCGAAATGCACTCAAGACTAAAACAGCTAGAACCATTGTAATTTTTCACTTTCTTTTTTTTGTGCATATTTCGTGTGTTTATTTTTTATAAGCCGCGCGCAGAAGATTTGCCGATTAGTACTTACTATTATTATATTGTATTACTTACTATTATTATATATTATATATAAAAATTAATCGTAGAAATATATGTACGCCCATAACTCGAGAACGACTTTACCGATTTTGATGATATTTATTTTGTGTGTTTGAATGGGTGCCCGGATGGTTTAGATCCACAATTGGAACCGGTAGGAGGCGCTGAGAGCGGGTTCTAGAATCCTAATCACCTGGAGCGATTTTGGTGATTTTGTTTGTGTCATGAAACAGTCTTTTAGGAATTCAGAAAATATGGCGGTACGAAATTCGCCGGGTCAGCTAGTAATAAATTAAAATCATACTTACATTTATTACAAAACTATTTATATAACCTTTTTTGTCAACCCTACTGACCATCGTGGCGTGACATCATGAGGCTATCGGCAAACCTTCTGCGCACGGGTGTAGTTGTATATTTTTATTTGGGAAGAGGACTTAGGATCCGAAAGTATTTTTTGGTGGTCAGTGGTTAAGCGCCTTGTATTCCTTCCTTTTTTCTCCTTTCCTCCAATCCACACGCTGGATAGAGAAAGGCGGTGTCACCTGTCGGCCAACCAAAATGCGTCTACGGTCCCGCGAGTTTTTTAAAAATCTAAATACCCGCTCCCGTTCGTGGTGTGTGGACTCTGTGGCCAATGAACAGACGCTAATCTGCATGAAGACTTGCCGAGGAGTCCAAAGGTACGAGGATTGGGGATCCGTAGGTGAGTGCCGCTTTAATTCTAGCCGGCTGTAGATTTTTTCCCTCCTTCCACCACCAACAACTTCGACCACCCGCACCACCAGTCAGAATATTTGTTGCCGTTTTGTAAGACGATAAAAAGGGTCTCATTTTATTTGAGTGGCATTTACCCTATTGCAGGTTTGTCCTCAAAAACGGCACACTGTCGTACTGGAAATCGCAGTCCGAA
This sequence comes from Dendrolimus houi, assembly GCA_039645545.1. NCBI lineage: Eukaryota > Metazoa > Arthropoda > Insecta > Lepidoptera > Lasiocampidae > Dendrolimus > Dendrolimus houi. Next base: position 17,924,675 of record CM077132.1, read on the forward strand.
GTGAATCGCAAACCCCAAGGCCAGATCGGTTTGGGCGAAGCGTGCAAGATATCAAGGAACGAAGGCGCGGCGACCTTCGAAATATTCACAGGGAGTCGGACTTATTACTTGACAGCTGACAGTATTGCCACTATGGAGGACTGGATAAGGGTTTTACAGGTATTGGAACGAAGTTTTTTATCGCACGTTACTCGGCGGATGGGAGCTAGATGAAAAAAGTGTGAAAGGAAAGATGCTGACCGCTGTATAATAGTAATAACAGCCCATAAACGACCCACTCGGGCCTTCCACTATAGGGGAACGAACAGTATACCCGCCACGCTTGTCCAAGGAGACTTGGCATGTTTGATACATCAGTTATCTCGATGTGCAGGTGTCATCGTGATGTTTTTCTTCACCTTTGTTAGCAGGTGGTAAATGTAACAATATGCACAATAGGCCAGAAAACTGCCCAAATGATGCATACGAATGATGCCAGGATTTGAACCCGCGCCCTTTGTGGTCGACATACGTGCGATAGCCATTACGGTCTCACGACCGCTGTATATTATTATACAATATCAAACTTTAATGCGATGAAATAAGATCTAAAATAAAATAATATCTGTCAGTGTAATATACGGTGTTTTGAAATTAGAAGGTCTTGTAATTGCTCTTATCTATAATATTATAAAATTCTAAAATGCCGTTTCTGTACAATGAAGCTATTAAAAAAAAACTGGAATAGACTATATAAACGATGGAGAACACGATGCACTTTTTTATTTCTTGTCTGTTTGTTCGGGATTCACGTAAAACTACTGGACAGCAAATTCTTAGACTTCAAATCTGCGCTAGTTCCAGTGTATAAATAGTAGCTTATTCCGAACAAGTCAAGTGTGAACGAACACGCGGTCATGTCCTAGTTCTGAAATATGTCTCTGTTAATTCCCTAGAACGTTCAAAGGCGAAACGCGACGAAATTACTCCTAAGCAAAGAGGACAACAAGCCAACGATCCAGGGTTGGCTCACGAAGGTCAAGAACGGGCATGCCAAGAAGAGCTGGTGCGTCTTGATCGGAAAGATGTTCCTATACTTCAAGTCACCTGGTGATCAGGTAAGGAAGTTTGTACGTTTCAACAAACCGACCTGACAGACGCCGTCTGGAATTTCGATTTGTTTGTAAATTTGTGAAAGTTATTGGATATAAGAGACTCACAACGACCACATTCACGACCGCTGTTTTTCCCGTTCCACTTGCTTGCGGTCGTTACAATCATAAATTCTAGTGGAACGGATTATGGAGCGTTGATGTCATTGACGACGAAATACACAAATGTCAACATTGGTGGATTTGAAAATAGAGCCTTTTTCAATGTCAATCGATAGAGAGAATTAATACTCTGTATCCAACGCTCACTTCGACCCAGCTCTTGACATGGATCATTGTGAACGCTATGTGATCGAAAATAATAACGTCATTAGTGACGTTTTCAGCACGACCATAACGATTGTGGTCGCCATATAGAACGGCAGACGGAGCATTTTGGGCGTTGTGAGATACTAAAGGAACTCGTCCTAAATGTGTCATTCTTATTGCCAGTTATGATCAAGAGCGCATAGAAAATTATTATTTTTGCAATTTGTTTCTAATTTCTGTATTTCCTTTGCGATAGTTTCGATTTATGTTTCTTGAAAACTTCTAGAAAGATACAACAAAGAAGAAAAAAATTACGAATATCCATCGATCGAATCGTATGACTAAAAAAGCACTTTCCGTCTTGAATTTACCATAATTAGTAATAAAAATAATGTTATAATCATAACATGCTAATGGTAAAAGGAACGTTAGCTACGAAACCTACGTATCGAGGTCACCGGTGTCTGCGACCCGCCAATCCGGTATGCTGTATAACGCCCCGCAGTGGGATACTTATAGGCTGATAATTATGACCTTTGCAGAACCCAATCGGCCAAATAAACATGCGCGACGCTCGAGTGGAAGACGTCGAGCATGTTTCGGACTCGGATTCCGAAGAGAAGAACGACGACACCCGAAACCACCTCACTGTGGCCATATACCCGCAGCACCAGGTAACTGGGGTTCGTGAAATTTTTACTATCATATTTGTCGAGTGATTGTTGTTTGAAAAGTTCCTATTTCTATATTTCTGTGGACGAAAGTTGTATGTAGTGTTAGCACATTTCACTGATCACTGGTTAAATAACGGTGATATAAAACAAATCACTTTTCACTCCAGTTACAAGTATAAGAAACGGCCGTTTAATTTCACAAGCGTTATTTCACGTGACACAAACACTAAAGTACATAGTCAAAATGATAAACGATATTTGAGTATAATTTAACTCTATTAATTATTTAAACCGTTAGGCATTCGTTTGAGTCGTATAACGTTGTATAACGCCGTGAAGTGACGTTGAGAGTGTAATGTATCGTTTTATTTCACGGTTTCAATAAACACCCGTAGTTCTAGTCGTCACTTCTGAAATATCGGGTGGTGATTTTTCACCGGTGGAATAGCAGTGATAAAGTGAAATAACTTCACGCCAGTGATTGATATGTATTAAAGAAGTTGTAATTTCCATCACTAGTTATATGTTTCCTAAGTGTGTTCTCGAAGTATGAGAGAAATCAAACAATTTGGTTTCACTACAAAGTATATAATAAGACTTCACAATCTCATGTATCTACAAATATATCTATCTATAATATTATAACATTCTAAACGTCTAGGGTCTGTACATTGAAGATATTAAAAAAAAACAACTGGAATAGGCTATATAAACGATAGAGAACACAATGCAGTTTTTTTTTAGATATCTGTCTGTTTTTCTGTTTGTTCAAGATTCGCTTAAAAACTACTGGATCGATTTCGATTCGATTTTTGCTGATCGGCAGCAAGTTCTTACACTTAAAATCTATTTATTCTGGGACGGGAATTTTCCCGGGAGCGGTTTGTAGTTATTTGGATGCATAAAAATTAGCTTATTCCGACACAGTTTTCACTGAAATGATGGATTGCATTCAATTTTAAATGTGTACTTTGTGCCCCGGGAATCCCGCGGGAATTTCAAGTCAAGCGTTTACGAAGTCGCGGGCATCGCCTATTAGTTTATAATATTCACGCACGATACAATCTAAAGGTATGGACTGATAAGAAGCACAAGACAACTGGTCTGTTACAGTATACGGGTGAGATTAGCGAACGAGCGGCGTAGCGACTCGAACTGCAAAATCGCTGACATAGGGACTTGTGACATATCTTGCACTGGCTGTTGCCCGCGGCTTCGGGGGCTAGATTAAAAATAGTCCTAGTTTGAACAAACTTTCATCCCCTTTTTCACTCTCTCAGGGGTTAGATTTACAAAAATCCCTAATTAGTGCGCACCTACAGTATATGTACAAAAACCCTGCATGCAAACTTTCACGGTGCCCCGAGTAGTTTGGACTGTTTAATTTTTTTTTTGATAATTGCTATTAATACAGTATATGATTATTATTATAATATGTTAACTGATGACTGTTTTAAATCTTACCAAGTGTAATATAATTATGTACTTATATATTAACTAGAGTTTAGTTTAGTCACCCTCTAGTGCTCATCTCTTGTTTAAAGAGCAGGCGGTACAGGTTAATTCTATTAAATTTTTATGTATTTGCCCCTGGAAGATTCACTTCATTTTATATCGGAATCTACACCATCCCCCGTCTATCTGTAAACTACGTAAATGACAAAACTTGATAAAATACGCAACATGGACCAAATGGACGCAATGGACAAATTCACAAAACCTATCCTAGTTTCCGGGATGAAAAGTATCCCTTGACCATCCTCGGTATTAAAATTACATATGTGCCGAGTTTCAGCTAAATCGGTCTAATAGTCTTTCTATAAAAGGATAACAAACACAGTGACAAATACATTTTTATCCCGAAAACTATCCCATTTTTCGCGATAAAAAGTATCCTGTGTTCATCCTCGGCATCGAAGATATCAAAAATATATATATATATATATATATTTGATTACTGAGTTTCAGCTAAATCGGTCCAGTAGTTTTTCCGTGAAAACGGAACAGACAGACAGACTTACTTTCGCATTTATAATATTAATAGTGATGTTATAATGCTGTGAACTTCACTAAATTATTTAAAAAAAAATTGTTATCTGTACCAGTTTCTAGTTTTCAGGTACAAACCGCCATGTTGTATTCGATTTATTTTTTAAATTGTCAAATAAATCTTAATGACGACGGTACACCCATCTTTTTCAGGGCCCAACATATCTCTTGTTCGAGAGTAAAGCGGACAAGGATTCCTGGTTGTACCACTTAACGGTGGTCAGTGGCGGAGGGTTGAGTCAAGGCACACATTTTGAACAACTCATACAGAAGCTGATGGAAACCGACGGTGATCCTAGTAAGTATAATCTTAGTAGAAGAATAGTAGAGAAATGCTCCTAAATCCTACATGAATAGATAGAGATGCAGGTCGTACTTCTCTCCCCTTCCCTTGTAATGTTTTATTACTTTTAGAAATTTTTAGATTCAAGTCAATCAAAAGTTTTAAAGAAAAATTATTAAGTACTAGTGGTCGCCCGTGGTCGAAATTCGACCATAATATTTTGTTGTCAAAGAATACTTCTATAATCACAGATTTCGCCAAGGCTACACTGTTAATTTGACTTGAACAATAAACAAAAGATAAATATGCGTGTGTGTCAAATACATGGTGTGTGTGTGTGTGTGTAATGTTTTTTTTATTGATTTAATCTATTTTTATGCATAATTTAAAAAAATATCAGCATTCATCGCTTCTTCTCTATATAAACTATAAGTGTGCGACATTTCATACTCCTCCGTCCGCGCAATTTTAGTAAAAAGGGGTACAAAGTTTTTGCTTCACGTATTAATATATAGATGACGGGCTTTGTAGTCGAGTGATCTAAGCCTTTTCCCGCCTGGTTAATTGTAGTGCAGAAGACTCAGGTTCTATATGTAGCACTCCACCCAGGCTGGAGGTAAATGCGCAAGGGAGCCCACAGCCCGGACAAGGGACGTTCGAGGATCGGCCTAGGGTTTGACTGGGTATCCCCAACCGTGGCGTGGCGAACGCATTCCTAAGGGGATGCTAGTGCCACCCCGATTTTTTCCCCTCGCACGGCTTATGGTGCTCAATCGGATTTCCCCTGGTATAAAAAAAAGTTTCTATATGGTAAATTTCTTTAATGAACTTATCGCTATTTATTATGGTTTAGGATTCTGGGATCGGCCGTAAAGTTGCCCCTTGCATGTTACATGTATAGGTGCAAGGTAAGAGTGCTCTATCCTAGACTGTTTCATGTCGCGATCAGGCAAGATCATCATGGATAATTGGCAAATACAATAGTTTGAAATAAATTGATAATAACATAACATGTCAAATCTAAAGAAAATAGTATATAAGTAGAAAGTTGTTAAAGAACGTAATATAAAAGATATAGTAGATTTATGGAAACAAAATAATAGATTGCCAGGTGGTAGGACATTTGCCCGACTGGATGGCTACCACCCCTGGTTTAGAGTATGCCGTCATAACAACCTTGAGTTGTGTTCCGGCATAAGTGTCCAGGTTCCAGTTTCCCTTAAGAGAGCAGCAGCGCATCTGTAGCACCTTTGGTGTTGCAAATGTCCATAGGCGATGTTAACCGCTTTCCATCAAGTGGGCTGTCTACCTGTCTGCTGAACTCATGCAATAAAAAAAAAAAAAAAAAATCTATTTTTATCTCAAGTTCTTTTTTTTATAAGTTTTATACAGAAGTATGTTACAGAATGACTTTTGAGGAATTAATGCAGTTGTACCAAACAGTGCATATTCAATAAGACAGACACAAATATAAAAATATTATTATAGATATAAATATAAAGACATGATGTACAAATTTTTTTTTGCTGCATATATCTCCATATATTCCTTACTAGTATGGCAAGATAAAAACGTTATACTCGTAAAAAATACAGTATAAGAGGTTGGAGCGAGCTGCTATGTAAATGAAGTTTTGTCATTTAAGTGTTCTTCAATAGTGTAGTATCCCTTCTTTACCAAGATACTTTTTAATTTGGTTTTTAATTTAGTGAAAGGCAGATCTGACATTTCACTAGCCTGAGAATATACAAGCCGTGTCTTTGTCTCCCGATTTATTCGTTTATTATCATTATTTATGGTCTTTCGTCATGTCATTGATTGGTAAAATATTCTTTCTTATCTGTCTATATAAATAAAAATAAATATTTGTATGTTTGTCCTCTGTGCGTTCCTAAACATGGATCACATTTTGATGAAATTTTGGAAAAGTGTACTTAGGATGCCCGCGAGGGTTTCTGGCCCAAAAAGCAGAATATACAACCAAACAACATTTTACTTTACGTAGCATTGCGATGCGATGGTGCAGCTAGTACTTTATAAGACTTTAAAATGGGTTTTTTCCGTTTTTCCAGACTGCGTCCTATGGAGGCATCCGACGTTACTATATTCGAAAGAAAATCTTACGTCACCACTAACATCGCTTAATTCGGAGGCTTTGCAAGCGGAAGCATTAAAATTGTTCAAAGTGAGTTTTGTATTTTTATATTCTAGAGCAATTCGAGTAATCATTTTGGTAAGAACCTTTATGTTTTGTTATCTCCGTCCGTCTGGCTTTGTATGACAAAATTATTTTTCTCAGTAACTACTGGGTATATATGGATGAAATCCAACACGAAAACGTGGTATATGTGGCGCCCACACAATGGAGTAGAGCATTTGTGAAATATAAAATTAAGAGTGACCGCCATATATACATGTAACTGAGTGATAATTTTTATTTAAATGTATGTTAGGTACATACATTTAAATAAAAAAAATAAACTTGCAGTTACACACGGCGGCACATAGTCATGTGAGGTAACTATCGTTAGTCAGAACTGTAGAGTTGTGACGTTGATCTTTAATTACTTATTTACTTAAGTCGATTGGGGGGGGTATTTTCTACTATACTCGTAGTCATAAAAATTATGACTTTTTGAACTATGCAGTGAATAATTCTAAAGAAAACGGATGATGCAGAGCTTCAAAAATATTTGGATAATATTCGTTGAGTAGTCCTTAAAATATAGAGTAGTTACTATTATATGCTGTTTTATGATTACACAGCTAAATAATTTGTCCTCTCTTTAGATCCTTTATAATTCGTGGACTTCGCACATATGTCTGATTTTATCTTATTTATACAACATTCAAAACATCTTTATATTTTAACATAATCTAGCTTTTTTACATGATTCATCATATTGTTACGAGTTAGCGGGACTCGAATTAAAATGCCGTTAGAATTATTATAGAGTTTATTAGAACTATACAAACACGTATAACACAGGCAAAAATATAACCGAACACAACAAATCCAAACGTAATGCAGAAGGTCGTAATTCAATAAAACGCCCAAAGTCCGTCAATATTAGATTCCCGAATGTACACACGTCACGCCTTGATCGTAGTTGTCGCTCAACTGCCTCCTCTCTCCATCAGACCATCGTTTTATACTGCACAAATGCAAATGTGCCCGCCCGGCAACGTCGACATAATTTCCTAGAATCAGTTTATATTTATAATCCGTAACACCTGGCTAATGATGCAGCTTGCAAGCGGCCGTAAACGAGTAAAATAGAACAATAGGCTGTTCTTCACAGTACTAGAAACGTATGCCAATAAATAAGTAAAAAAAGAAGACGTTCATAAAAGGATTAAAATTAGTTCAAATGCCGACAGGTAATAAAATGTGCTTTTACAGACTGTAAGTGGAATTTGTCTTTATCGAAGCCTAAGTTGTAACAATATAAAAAACGTATTCGCATTAAAATAAGAATATCCAAAAAAAGTATAACCGTAATTAAACTTGGCTTATTAATCTTATTTATAAATTATTATAATGCTTTAATACTATAACTATAATATTGAGTCTTCGAATATTGAGAATATTGGTCACAGTCCTCTTTATCCCATGGCAACACGTTGGCCCCCCCCCGCCCGTGGTGCTGCAAAAGTGTAAAGGTGCCGGTAACCACTTTCCACGAGCTGGGCTGTCTGCCAGCTTCCCATTAAAAATAAATTCTATATGTATTTTAAAAAATCTGGAGTACAGCAGACTGGCTGCCGGCCCAACTGTGGCCCAATTGTATTCTAGTTGTTACAATATAAAAAAAATAGTTTAGGATACGGCAAATATATTTTAAAGATAAATACGTTGTTTTTATTTGTTTATAGTGCGTCCAACTGTTCATGTCGGTGTGCGTCGAGCAGGCCGGCATAGACTACCACGTGGTGTTGGCCCAAAACGCGTTGGCCCAATGTTTGGAGGTTGGCGAGTTGCAGGACGAAGTGATGGCGACACTCGCGCGGCAGACCACGCCGCACACCCACACCAAACACGCGGTGCAGGTAACGCCCACAGCGGAACGCAAACCGAGGACGTTGAATGTTAAACCTCACAAGCTTAGGACTGTAAGTTACGCTGCTATCTGTACATTTTTAGTTTTCATTTTTGATTGCCTATTTATACAGAGTGTTCACTGAATTGTTATTTTGAAAAATATTTTTGATATTACATACTAAGGCGAGCTCCGTAGTTAGATATTGTTTCGAGTTGCAGGACTCGAAATAAAATGCCGTTGGAATTATTATAGAGTTTATTAGAACCATACAAACACGTATAAGACAGGTACAAATTTAACCGAACGCAATAAATCCAAACGTAATGCAGGAGATCGTAATTCAAATACACGCGCAAAGTCCGTCACTAAATAGATTACCGAATGTACACAAGTCTTGCTTCGCTTGTGGTTATCGCTCGACTGCCTCATCTCGCAATTGGGGCATTGCTTTATACTGTACAAATACAATATATCTGCTCGGCCGCGTGGACTGAATTTCCTAGAATCACACCTGCCTAATGAATACCATAAAAGATTACAATACACAATGCGCTGTTTTTCTATTCACAAATTTTAAGCACAAAGTAAACAAAAGAAATCCAAATGCCGAAAAGGTAATAAAATGTCTACAGGTATGCAGGTGTGAATTTGTCTTTAGTCTGCGTTCGGGTTGTAACAATATATTTAAAAGAATATCTCGCTCCCTTGCTTTGTAACGTGATAACATAGAATGTATAATCTAATTTAAAAACCGGGCAATCTAAAGAAAATGCATTCAAATTTTGTATTACGTTAGTACTTGTAATCAGGCATAATAGAGATTTGCTTACCAATTTTATAAATTAACTAGCTGATGCCCGCGACTTCGTCAGCGTGGTGCGGTTTTTTAACTATCCCAAGGAAACTCTCTAATTTTTCGGGATCAAAAGTATCCTATATGTTGACCAGGAATATAGCCATACAAAATTTTAATTAAATCGGTCCAGTCGTTTCGGAGATTAGCCGGTACAAACAGACTAACAAAAACAAAAAAAAAAAGTCTGAATTACTTCTATTTCACTTCTTATATCCCTCTGACTCGGTTTTTAGCATTTTTTTTACTGTACAGATATTCTAGCTCTACAGTTTTATTATATGTATAGATTATGCACTGTGAATGATTAAAATTGAGGCTAATAGCAAGAGTTAAAGCATCCCATTTCCGATAACATTCTACTTTATATATGTTTTTTTCTAGAATTACGAAATCAGTAAAACAAACTATTCAGTGAACATTATCTGTGAGAACAGGCTGTCGCGCTTTATTTGTATTGTTAGACACGTAATATAATAAAATATTCACATTTAAACAGTCGTTATGTTATGAAGGGATGTTTTATTCATTATGAAGACATTATCTTTAACATATTGTTTAAAATAAAAACCACAAATAAAATTTAAAAAAATAAAAATAAGCTTAATTACGGTTGCGTATATATTTTTAATTTTATTATGTTCTGTATGTGTCTATCAATCTAAATAAAGATTAAAATGTAATGATGTGGTAAGGTTGGGTTTCTTCGAGGAATAACTGAGAAAATGAAAATTAATATAGCTCATATTAAAAATACAAGAGGCTATCTTCGAACTCTTATTACTCTTCGATCAAACAAACTTAACACCTAAGGTGGGTTTGAAACAGTATTTAAAAAAAGTTCGATGAACATAATAATGAATATAATTCTTAGTTAAATATCATGTGTTTCATAAACCCATCTTCAGTTTGTATGAGAAGATTACGACTAAATGTGTTTTAAAATTAGAATTATTAAAAAGTAACAAAATATTCAATGAATAAAGTCTTCTTATATAAATGTCAATATACTCCAGATAATACAAATATTTTTAAGCTGTCTATTATTAAAGTTTGTAAAAAAAATATGGGTATTTACTATTGAGACAATAATTAAATTAATATGTACGAGTGACAATCTTTAATCGACTTTTTTTAATGACTATTTAATAACGAAAGATGAATAATAATTTATAAAAAATGTACTACTCAACGCTGTCAATGTCAAAATATTAGAGTTTTTATGTTGGTAATAGGTATTTATTTAAATATGTTGGTTATTATTTGGAGTATATACATTATACATACTAAATTACATTTGCGAAATCGCTAAATGGCTTCTATCTATGATTTAAATAGAAACTATTTACAGTAATCCCACTAATTAATTAGCATGAGCTTTTGACGTAACAGACACATGTAATTAAAAACAATGAAATATATACAAAAATATATTAGCTTTTTATTCGCAAAAGCTTCGAGCTTTCGGACGATATGCTTTAATGCTTTTCTCATATGTAATTTCATATTATTCTCACAGTTTTTCATCACTTTTTACATATATTATACACGGTTTGGATTCAATAGGACTTGCTTTAGACCACGCTTATTGTTAAGCTCTCTTATCGGAATTTTTAACACTTCATAGTAGTTGCCTTTGGTGATATAGCTCGAATAATTTTCTTGGTTCATTGTTGGTGTGGATCTGCAAAACTAAAGGTTTTAATAGAGCCTGCTACGTTATTCTCTAAATACGTGACACTATTTCAAATGGTAAATCAGCGACAGTATTATCTTATGGATGAAAACTACATCATATTATTATACACCATAAATAAAATCTACATATGTGTATTTTGATATGTGCTCATATATTTCGATTCTAGCTACAACCTTATTCGAGTTAATGAAATAATTTTGCGAAATAATATGAACGAACGAACGAATAATAAAAAGGAACGTAGGTTTTTAAAAATCTCTTGTAGTTTACGCCAATTTTTATATCTGCTCTTAGCGACAGATGGCTGTGCAATAGACGCTTTTTCTTACAAATTTGAGTGTTGCTCAGCCATTTGTAGCTAATCTAGAAATGACCTAAAGTTTGGCTCAGATTTTAACAGGCTTTAATTGATTTATGGAAAATAAGTTAGTAGCTTATTTAATATACAGTTGATTTTTAAATATTCTACAGGTTTTCATAACATGCTTAGGATTCGGGAGTTAGGTTCAAATATATAAGATATAGAGCATATCATAATATAAGTTATACATAGAGCTTATAAATTAGATTTATTTGCGTATAAATATACACTAACAAACCATTATGGTAACTATCGACATATGCTTTGTGTGTTGCTGTAAAAAGCGCTTCAAGTGTCGTGATTTGATCAATTTGGAATTTTGTGTATGTGAAAAATGTAATTTCAATTCGCTTCATAATGCTATAAATTATTAGTGATATATTTTGTGTATTTGTACTCGAACGACATATATTTTCCAATTTGATCTCGTGCAGTTCTGGCAACATTTGAAGAATTTTAAGGCATATTACAGTCTTAAAAGTCCAACTTAGGTTAAATAATATGAATTTTCGGGCTTGTATAAGTCCGTTTTTGAGGTCTGTGTTAATAATCATGGAACAAGAACACTAGCACATTACAATTGCTCAGTGAAAAAGGCAACTCTAAAATCCTACATTCCTACTATTGAGCAGAGGGTGCCACAAGTCGTACTTATTGCTAGTTCATATATATAAATACAACTAAACTTTCAATCGACGTTTTAATATAATATATTAAATATTATTACTAGACCAAATTATTTATTTCAAAGTCTTTATAAGTTTCCTCAGAGGATTTGTATGAGTTAATTAATACTAATTATTAGCTATGTGCGATCACGATATGTTTGATTCGATTGTTTCAATTGTGAAGACATCTCGATGACTTGGTTATTGTCACTCGTAGTCTGCAGTTTAGAATCCGACTCGTACGTAGTAATTAACGGTAGTGCCGATGACTCGATTCTATATACGAGTACAAGTTACGAGTGGTATTTTCTGCCACAACTCGTACTTATTACTATTTCATATAGAAAAATACAAGTAAAACTTTCAGTCGACTTTTTAATATAATATATTGAATATATTTACTAGACCAAATTATTCATTTGAAAGTTTTCATAAGTTTTCTCAGAGGTTTTGTATGAATGAATTAATACTAATAACTAGCGATGGGCGATAACAATATGTTTGATTCGATTGTTTCAATTGTTAAGACATCTCGATGACTTGATTATTGTCACTCGTAGTCTGTAATTTCGAGTCCGACTCGGACGTCGTAATTAGCGGTAGTGCCGATGACTCGACTCTATGTACGAGTACAAGTTACGAGTTGTATTTTCTGCCAGCTCAACTTGAGTCGAGTGTGTTGGTTGACTCGAAAGAATCGGAAAACATCTCGGCTGTATTAGTAGAAAAGCAATCGATTTGCATCAATTGTGATTGTTTGTATTGTTTAAACCTTTCGAATTCGACCGTTGCTATCAGTGACATCTAGCGAACAAAGTGGTAATATCCATCACTTATAGGAATACTAATATCATAATTTCAAGTATTCTTCTTCCATGGCTAAATTCGTAATTAGATTTGTATGAATGTATGTCTACTTTTCCGGTCATTGTTGTATTCGTACAAATCGATTTTACGATTTCTAAAAACCCATTATTGGGTTTTAATTAGTTTACTTTTCGGCCTGTATATATCGTTTGTATTTTAAACATTATTAGAATAAATAAATGTTGCCATAACATAATAGCGGTTTGTTAAGTTGCGATATATTCAAATGGAATGTTGGTGTAAATTTTTTCCCTGGATTTTATTTTTTCAATCCAAGAATGTTCATCCCTTACCATATAGAACTAGGGAATGTTATTTTTTTCCTCTATATCTGGTTACGTTTATTATCATTCATGATATTAATAGCTAGTGTTACTCCTCGCACTGTTTAAAACCCCTTTATTATTATTAAAGGTTGATGTTGCAAGTTTTTAGAATTCCCATATTTTTTTATTATAATCGTAAAGTTAGTTTTGCGTCATGAAAGGTAAGTGTAGGAGTAAGTTTAAAATGTATTATTGCATGATATGAAAGCACTATTATCTACACATACTTAAATCATTGGTTATCTCAAATTTTCTATTCGAAAGTTAGTAGATATTTTACGACTTTAATAGTTTGATGTTTCATAGATTAATAATACTTTACTCAAATCGGTATAACATCATATTGTCATAATAATAATCATACCATACGTAGAGTAATTTATCAAAAATCCCTCTACGTGTCAGCCTCCCGAGAGGCCTAGGCAAGCCTTACAGAACTCCGGGTTTTAATTATAACCCGTGGTTTATAAAAAAAGAACAATAGCAGAAACTCGTTAGATAATTTTTTTACCCAATTTAATATTTCCTATTACCACCAAGATGATATATAAATGCAGATGTCGTTATCATATTTTATTGTAAATATATATATTTGTAAATCATATATCATGCAGTTTTACATTGTTAATAAATAACAGAACACACTGTACATTATTCCAAGAAACTTACATCACAAGTGTATATAACAAATAGGACACTATTAATCTAATACAGTTAGTATGGGGAGCATATTGGTTAATATCACAGTACACAAGCGTGATAATGCACTTGCAGTAACATTTAAGCATTTCATTTAAATAATACATTTTTGTGGATATACTGGCAAGCTTACGGTTTCAATTGATAAACTGATTACATTTATATAATTATATATTTTGTCATGTCATTTAAAACATACTCTGCAACATGAAACCAAATTCAAATTAAGACAGTGTCGATTATTATATAACTACTTTGGATGATCTAGCTATTCCAATATTTTATCAAAATGTGACTCAACATTCAAAATACCTATGATTAGTAAACACTGAGAAATTTAACACTTGCTAATGAACATAAAAGTATTAATATAATAATTTATTTATTTACTTCTCATAAAAAGAAAAACAAAATAATTAGAGTACAAAAATTAATACAATTGCAGTTAAGTTTTATTTGTAAATACATATAAGTTTGTTCCAACACGTTTTTTCAGGCTGTTGAAACAGTCAGTGGCAAATGCGTTACGTATAGTAAACTCGTGTGGAAACTATACCATTGCAATTTTTGGCACCACAGTACAATGATTGGCACCCTATTAATGTATTCAAAACTTTAAGATTTTTATTTTGTAGCCGTACAATGGTAATAATAAGGCAGTGGCGAGTCACCTTGTGCCCAATTTGTCCATGTTCCCCGAACATTTCGATGGGCAGACGCCATAGTCCCCAAAGGCCCCATAGATCCAGATCCCTAGTTCCACTAACAGTTCATCCGAATAGCCCGGTACCTTTTGTTCTAATTTCCGAAAATAGTCCTACACTAACCGGCGCTTGTCCTTAGGAGCATTTTTATATGGTGTAAACAGGGATAATCGCCAGTCAGTGTCACGCCTCATTTACATCAAATTTGTCAAGGGCCACGTGTTAATCTTCCTATCGCCTCACGCAAGCCCTCCAAAAGTTCGGGCCATAATATGGCCCGTGGTTTTCAAGGACATGCAAGAATAGTATTGTAACGGTAGTAAATGAAAATATGAAGATTTTTTAATATCTTGAATAAATTAACTGGGTATCAATTATTGGGTGGGATACCAGCAATGGTATACTTCAGTATTTTCTTAAGTTTTCGCGACTAGTACATAAGCTAGTAAGCGCGGTATTTTATTTGATTTTTATTCCAACGTTTTGGCCACTTTTCAGTAGCTATGATTACATAAGACAAAGATTTCAAGTGTCAATGTGTAATGTTAAAGTTTTTATTTAGCCTTTAGGTTATAGTTAGTTATTTTCCATTCGAAATACTACCTATACTGCGCGTGTGTTTGCTAGTCTAATGACAGTTTCAAATCGTATTGAGGTAATTATAACAACTGTAGAAAAAAACAATAATTTCTTTAACTTTCTACCTATTAAATACTAGCTGAACCGTGCCCAGATTTCTGGGCATCATTAAAAAATATAGCCTTTGTCACTCAGGAATTCTGTAGCTTTATACCGGTGAAAGAATTTTCAAAATCGGTTCAGTAGTTCAAGATTCCTACAAGCAAACTCACAAACTCTACCTCTTCATAATATTAGTATAGATTTCTCAGTGTTGCTAATAATTACACTGTATAGATAGATTATTTTATTCACTATTGATATATGGCACCCAGTTTTCTTTCCAACCAATTCGACCGATAGTCTCACCCCTTTGTTGAACCGTACATCACACGCATACCCTGAACACATATCCAGAGTAGAGGACCGAAGCCCCCCACCAGATTGGAACACCAACATTTCATTTGTACAGCAACTGCTACTGTGCGCGACACAATCGCTGTTCACGTGCGACACTGGCGCCTCCTCGGTCGGTGGCGACAACAAGAGCGGCGACGTTGCTCCAAACGCCGCCGGGTCCCCCAGCTCTATACAGGTAAAATTCGTATCGGGAAACTACAGCAACATCTAGAAGAATTTATCTAGTCAAACGTACTCATTATAATGGTTATCGTTTATTTCTGTTAACTTCAGGAGTCGTGGTATAATCGATAGGATAGTATTTGTTTGAATTCTGAATCTGAACGAAGCAATAATCTGACAAGTTCCTTGATGGAGTAAAGGAGCGTATATGCAATACGTGTATTTTACTTAACGTATCTTAACATCAATGAAACGACACTAGATGGCGCTTTATACTGCGAAACTGTAATCAGCAATTTATACTGTTTCCAAACGTTTATTTTACTTTTGACGTTTGCACGTCTGTCAAGTTACATATTTGTTGACATTAAAGCCCACATGAAACAAATGACAAATACTTTATGACAATAGTGATTTCTCTGTAACTTATATCATCGATACTATACGTAAATAAATCGAAAGTAGTCGATTTGAAATTAAAAAATGTTGTACTATAAAAACATATACCGCAATAGTAGTGCCCTTTTATTTTTCCTTATTAAATATAATGATAATTTTACTATTATTTAACTTTTGACATCTGATTCAGATAGAAACAATTGCAGATTTTATAAAAGTTAAAAAATGCGTTGTAGCACTTTTTGGCGTAAAGATGCAGAGCGATATTTGACTTTAGTTTTAAATTCAAGACGAACAAATATAACAAAAATAATTCTTCTCAGCACATCTCAGTCTCTATAACTAATGAGATTGTTATAATGGCATCCTTGACGGATCTCTCAATGCCAAATACTCCATTGTCTTTAAAATATAAAAAAATAGTTTACCAGGTTATCATAACAAAGTTTACAAATACTGACGCCATACCATTATTTGAACTCAATATTTATAAACTTAACTATGAAGTTATATTTATAAAATTATATGTTATTACCACAAGAACTCCACTGAGTAACAACAGGTAACGAACACATAATTCTTCTAAAAAAACTTATTTTGATCCAAATTTGAAAAATATATAGGTTTTTAAAATAAACATTAACAGCAAAACCACTTCAAGTTCTCGCTTAAACTCCGTCTCGATAATTTTGATTCAACATTCTAAGGAGCGCTCGGTGTATATGCAAATAAACGTGTTATCAAGTCAAATGTAATACAGTCAAAATCATTTAGAGATACATATGAGAAGAGCAAAAGTAGCAAATTATAAAACTCTTTCATTTAATTTTGGGTAATCATCGTGTTAATATTTTACAATAAAGCGTTATTGACCAAAAATATTAGTAAATATTTAAAATAAAATAAAATTTTATTGACTAACTAATAAGCACTTATTCAATCCTACTATCTAAAATATCTATTAAAATCATAAGAATATATATCGAATATGATACAATAACTATAATCGTTTTTTGTTACAACATCGTACATATATTGACATTTGTATAATTTCGAATATTCCAGGCGCCTCTGCTATCAGTGGATTGCAAGAGCAATCCGCCAACGTACAGTTTCGTCCAAGGCTGGCAGCTCCTTGCGTTGGCTGTCAGTCTATTCGTGCCGAGAAATAACCGCTTACTTTGGTACTTGAAGCTACATCTAAGCAGGCATGCCGATTCCAAGTGAGTGTCCTGAGTTTGTCTATCGTACGTCAATTTGTTTTATAATGTTTATACTATAGGTTCTCAAATTTTTTCGTCTGCCGCCCACATTAAGAATAAATTTTGTGGCCTGACGTTGAAAAAGCCAAAGTACGTTTTCATAAAAAGTAAAATTTTACTGCCAGATTGTTAAAAAAAATAATGATATTAATTTTTAATGGACAATATGAAAGAGCGCATTACATTACATTGAACTTTTTAAATAGTAATATTTGTTATACCTTCTACCATAAATAAATAGTATAATATTTTTTGAATAATCTGCTACTTCCTACGAAAATAAACTTTGGCCCTATTGAGATTAAGCTACAGAATTATTATCTAATAATAACAGCCCATAGACGTCCCACTGCTAGGCTCGGGCCTCTCACTATAGGGGAACGGACAGTATACCATGCTTGTTAAAGGCGGTTTGGCAGGTTTGACACATCGCTTATGTCGATGTGCAGTTTCATCACGATGTTTTCCTTCACAAATGTTAGCACGTGGTATTATTTTGTAGTTAGAAGGTTTTGATTTGAATCTATAATATTATAACATTGTAAGTCGGTGTTGTCATTTTTAGATTGTTAATCGTAAGTTTGTTGTTGTTTAGATTGTTTGCTTGTTTGTTCGGGATTCACGTAAAAACTACAGGGCTGATTCCCTGATCGATAGCAAATTCCCGGACGTGAAATCTGTGGTACTTTATATCCTAGAAATTTCTTGGGGGTCGTTTAAAGTGGCCCAGTTGAAAAAAAAAGCAGATTCAGATGTAATATTTTCGTTAATCGTTAGCTAATTCTTTGTCATAAAATTTGTGATACTTTGTATCCTGGGAATCCTGTAGGTTTCTGCTTGGTAGTGGATTCAAGTTAGGATACGTATAAATTAGTTTATTCCGTCCAACATGGAGGAAGTCGCGAGTGAATCCTGGTTTAAAATATATCGAAAACACAAAACGGCCATCTGCTCCCTTAATCCTATTCATATTCAACACTCTTCAATTTTTTTTATGGGTACTTTACCGTCCTTTACCGGCCTGTAGTTTTCACAAGGTGACGTTATCGCCCAGTTTGAGAAAGATTGCTTTGTAGCCACGCTTTTGTATAGAATAAATATATATATAATCTTCATTTACTTTTTTAGGACTGAATGCGGTAAATACGCTGCGTATTGTTCGCGAGCCTTAGAGCGTACAATACGCAACGGCGGAAGGGAGGACAAACCATCTCGAATGGAAGTTCTGTCAATTTTGCTCAAAAACCCATACCACCATTGCTTGCCACACGCCATACCTGTCCACATGCTAAATAATACCTATCAAGTAAGTATGAAATTCCATAAATCAGTTGAGACGTGAAGTATTCTGGATCAAATTCCGTGGTCAAATGTCGTAAGATGATGTTTCATAGCATTGGCAGTTTTTTTTTATTGCTGAAACACAGCAGACAGGCTAACGGCCCAATTGTGATGGAAAGCGGTTACCGTCTCCTATTGACATTAGCAACACCAGATGTGCTGCTAATGTGCTACCGGCCTCGAAGGGACAACTGGAACCTGGCCACTGATGCCGGCACACACAACTCAAAGTTGTCATGCTGGTATACTCTACACCGGGGATGGTAGATATCCAGACGGGCAAATACCCTACCACCTGGCTGTGGGTTGTTTTGTCGCCTTTTTTTTGAGGCGGGGGAAATGCATTTCGCATACTACCGGGTCCTTTGCTAGGGATTAGACCAAAGCGATGAGAGGGAGGCCACTGAAGATATCGCAGCCACCAGAGTCAATCACCGGTATGTGTGGAGACTCGGAAAGGTACCTCCCTCTATATGGAGAAGTCATCCATGGGCAATACCCCATTAAAACTGCCCTCCTCCCATGTGCCCCGCGCTTATGGCAGGAAGAGCGTGAGACTTAGAACGTTACGCCCATGCTGATCCTCATCAGCGCATCAGACTTACTTCGAGGGGAATGCCCTGGAGGGTTTTGTCGCCTCTTACGACAGGCTGCCCCAAGCAGTTAGCATACTTTTTCTTCACGTTTTATCTATACTAAAAAATTTGAAAAAATCAGAAAAAATCAGTACAATTCGGAGCAGGACATACCGAAAACGCAATTTTTAGAATTTTTGTCTGCCTGTCTGTCTGTTAGAGCATCACGTGAAAACTACTGAACGAATTTATATGAAACTCGACATAGAGCTAGCTTATATCCCGGAGCGTAACTTAGGATACTTTTTAACCCGATAAATAACGTCGTTTCCGCGAGATAGACGAAAATAATGGCGCTGCGATCGCACCTTTTTTGGAAACCACTAAACGTATACGAATGAATCTCGGCACAGATGCGGCTTATACCCCGAATTAACACTTAAGATACTTTTTATCCCATTAAATAACGTCGTTTCCATGGAATAGACTGATTAGCAAAATAGATGGCGCTGCAATCGCGTCTTTTTAATTCACTATCAAATACTTAAGTGGTCATAAACAACATATATCATTCATTGCGTTACTTCAAATCAGGTGGGTTTCGACTCATCTGTATATTTTGCTGGCCAGTTGGTGTAGACTATATGGACTTTTGTTATTATTATATGTAAAAAATCGAATTAATTTTGCCTTGGGCTTGACATACGGCGCAGGCGCAGCCGCGGTGCAAACTCTAAATGTAATGATAAATTTGTATGATCAGGTAATAAGTTTCGATGGTTCGACGACTGTAGAGGAGTTCCTATCGACCTTGAGTACTGAGCTAGGATGCAGGGAGTCTGCGGCATCAGGATTCGCCTTATTCAGTGACGATCCAATCGAGAAGGACTTGGAGCATCACATTAAACCTGATAAAAAGGTAATCGATCTTTACGCTTATATCGCACTATCAACAGGTCGTAATGCTGCACACCGGATATATAATTTATCAATTAAGATGGAGACGTAGTGCGTTGAAAATTTTTAGATTATCTTTGTCATATAACTCATGATATTAGAATCTTTCGTTGAGTGTTCCATTCACAGGAACTCAATGGATTCTTGGAATGGAACTTGTCTAATAGTAGAATCCATCCATTTTACCAAGGAATTTCTTGCCGCTTCTCTTTATAACAACAATAACGTGTTGCGAAGTGGAGAGGTATAGTTAAGTATATATAGTAGGTAGTAGGTAGGTAGGAATATATAGGCTACGTTCCATTAGGGACTCACAACGACCACGTTCACGACCGCGATTTTTCCCGTTCCACTTGCTTGCCGGCGTTACAATCGTAAACCCAAGTAGAACGGGTATTCGACCCACCTCTTGAAATGGGTCGTTGTGAGCGTTGTGTGATCGAAAATGATGACGTCATTAGTGACGCTTTCGCCACGACCACAATGACCCCGGTCGCCTTGTGGAACGGCTAACGGAGCATTTTGGGCGTTGTGAGCAACTAATGGATCACGCTGATAGTAGGAAATAGATTTATCTGTTTTAACTTATAAGCTTAGTAAAAATGTGTTTTTGACACCTATCAAATTATACCTTGCAAATAACTAGTCATCGAGAATTAAGTGCGGTACTGTAACCTGTATTTTCTTTATAATAAAACTACTTTTTAACGGTTTTGAGCGCAGTATTTTATTTAATTTTTATTTCGACATTTTTACCCCGACATTTAATCTAAACTAATATTATAAAGAGGAAAAATTTGTCTTTTAGTATGTTTGTAACGAAAAAACTCAAAAACTACTGGATCGATTTCAAAAATTCTTTCACCATTGGAATGTTACATTATCCCAGATTAATATAGGCTATATTTATTGCTAGAAAAAAATTAGGGATCTCTACTAAAACTTCAATAATGTAACCCAAGGTGTAAAATTAATGTTTGAGTGGGTCCGGGGTTGGTTTAGATTCACAATTAAACCCGGTAGGTGGCGCTGGAATCGTGTTCTAGATTTTTATTTTTTTCAGGGCAGGGCAACGTCTGCCGGAACCGCTAGAAATATATAAAATTATTAGAGCTAGGCATGTTGCTGAGGAGTTTCTTGCGCCGCTTCTTCTCTTCAAGTCACAACATATTGCGAAGCGGTGATAAATTAGATTAGGCTTCCATATAGTAAATAACCATAAACAATAATTAAAATGAACAAGTTCGCGGTAGGCTAAATATAAACTTTAACATTACACATTGACACTTTACATCTTTGCCTTCCTTGATCACGACTGCTGAAAAGTGGTTGAAACGTCGGAATAATAAAAATCAAATAAAATAAAACGTAGTTTTATTATTTATACTAGTCTTAAATAAAACGAAGTAATAATTATGTTTTTAAATTGAAATTCCTTAATAGCAGGCGTATTGATCTATCGCTAGTGTAAATAAAATTGTAGAAACAATTCTTCTTAAGCCGAGTCCAGACGAATGTAACGCGTAATGTAATCTGTCGTGTAATGTAACACGAATAGTATGAACGGCACACGAGCCCAATGCGAATACTGTAGGTGTTATGACAATCGCCACGAACATGTCGGCTACAAAGGTCGCGATATCTGGTGCTGCTTTTATTCTTATGTATTAAACTGAAGATCAGAAAAAACGTTTGGGACGTCGATGGTAGAAAACTATGTTGTATACGAGAAGATCTCCATTATTTGTGGATGTAAAATCTCAGCAAATAAGTGGTCAATATAAAAAGTTTACCCGGATGTCGCCTACTGATTTTGATCATTTGTTAATAATGATTGCAACTAAAGCCAGGGTCTAAAGCAGCGAGCGTCTTTGTGTTCGCGTTAAAAACCGACCGCCGATGGATCCCGACGAGCGCCGGCGAGGGCGTTACATGTAAGGCTCGTAGTGCCGTCTACACATAGGATTCGTGTTTCATTATACGACAGATTAATTACGCGTTACACTCGTCTAGACCTGGCTTTATATTACTGTTTATATTAATTGCAGCTATGTGACGTAATATCGAAATGGGAGACGGCGCTAAGGGAGAAAGGTTCTGGAAAGTTCGAGAACTCGAGGGTGATAAGATTGACATATCGAAATAGGTTGTACTTCAAGAATTCAGTGAGAGCCGAAACTGACAAGGAGCGATTATTGCTCTGCTATCAAGTTAATCAACAGGGTAAGTCTGTGAATATAATTATTATATTTAAAATTAAATAAATTTATTTTTATGAGTTTTATAGGTAAGTAA
The DNA here is from genome assembly GCA_039645545.1 of Dendrolimus houi. Classification (NCBI taxonomy): domain Eukaryota; kingdom Metazoa; phylum Arthropoda; class Insecta; order Lepidoptera; family Lasiocampidae; genus Dendrolimus; species Dendrolimus houi. The sequence goes on from CM077132.1 coordinate 17,947,330, forward strand.
GTCAAGGGCGATTACTAGGTACGTTATAAAAATGAAACGGAGTGAATTTAGATTTGATATTATTTTACTTTGATTTAGTATGAAATCATCTCGATTTAATTCTAATCATATTTAGAACTACGATATGCCCGCGACTTCGTCCACGCTTGACTTGAAACTTCCAGAACACAAAGTATCACAACATTTAAAAAAGAGTGATGCTTTCACGAAAATACTACGGTATCGATTTTGTTGAAATTTGGTACATATTTAGTTATGTTTAGTCTCAGTCGAGAATGGAATAGGATAGTTTTTATCCCGGAAAATAGTATAATTTCAGGGATAAAATTAAGTAAATTTACCGGGGGCAATTTTTTTTTATTGCATGAGCTCAGCAGACTGGCAGACGGCCCACTTGATAGAAAGCGGCTACCATAGCCTATGGACATTTGCAACATCAAAGGTGCTACAAATGCGCTACTGCTCTCTTGAGGGAGACTGGAACCTGGTGACTAGTGCCGAAACACAACTCAAGGTTGTTATGGCAGCATACTTTAGAGCAGGGATGGTAGCCATCATTATCCGTTCATTAATTATTCATCCGTTCATTATCTTTATCCGTGCAGGAACGGAGAAAGGATACAATTTCCTGCGGCCGGGCGGCCTGTCGTAGGAGACGACAAAACAACCCACAGCCAGGTGGTAGGGCATTTGCCCGACTGGATGACTACCACCCCTGGTCTAGGAGTATGTCGCCATAACAACCTTGAATTGTGTTCCGGCATTAGTAACCAGATTCCAGTCTCCCTTAAGAGAGCAGCAGCGCATTTGTAACACCTTTGCTGTTGCAAAAGTCCATAGGCGATGGTAACCGCTTTCCATCAAGTGGGCCGTCTGCCTGTCTGCTGAACTCCTGCAATAAAAAAATAATAAAAAAAATCCATCTTTTTAGTTGTGGCCGGTCGTTTCCCGGTGACCAGGGAGTTAGCTGCGGAATTGGGGGCTCTGATGGCTCAGTTGGACATGGGTGATTACTCCGCGGTCAACTCGCAGCACAATCAACCGCTGGCACACCGGTTTTATCCCTACAGATATCGGGCAGGACTAAGCAATGATGAATTGAGGTATGTATAAGCACTGTAATTTTTTCCTTAAAAATGTTTATTTGGAAGAAAATTGGCATATGTATAAATTTTGCCTCTAAAATATTAAAATCGGAGTCACGCACTAAAATGAGTGCTACAGTGACTACGGTCTGGACGTCGTGTTACTTCTGGCATAATAAATTCATCAAATTGGGGATATTACCAATACTCAATCTGTAGACCATCCATGTGGTCATAATAGTATTTTCCACACGTTTGCTCAAAAAATGCATTTACGAAGCCTGTATAAATTGTTCGAATATCAAAAATTACATATCATATAAAGGAATGTGCGATAGAATAGGTACCTAGATGAAAAAAAATGTAAGAATACCAACAAGAACTTTCACATTACGAGATTAAACAAGCTGAATAAACGAACGTCCTTGGAAGCGCTTTTGATCAACACATTTATCTCACTTTAATACTATAGAGGAAATGAGACGAAACGTGTAGCTCTAATTTTCACCACGCGCTTGTGACGCCATTTGCAAATGCGCACCATTTTCATATTGGAAACGTGAAAGATTAATGCGACTTTCCGACTGATATTTCTGTTTGTTTGATTACTTACCTATAGTACTACTGTTTTCCCTTAAATGTTTTGAAAAACATTGTATGATACACGTTCGGTTGTTGGTTTTTACAAACTTGTGACTATGGTAAGTACATTCGTCTAATTGTTTGTAAAAACCAACTTACTGCACTAGTATCATAAATAACTATTATTTTGTATTGTCTTACTAATCTAATTTTATTATTTTTGTAGTTTTCCCCGTTGCTACCCCACGCGTCCAACCCTGTTGAGTGGTTGGTGGTGCTATTTTACTTACATAAAAACTAGTACGTTAGGTTTCTATATATCAAGAGCGAAGCCGCATGCAAAAGCTAGTATAACAAAATAAGTTTTTCTTTACATAGTATAAAACAAAATCACTTTCCGCGTGTGTCTGTCTGTATATCCGCTAACTGTTCCTGAATCGCGCAATGGATTTAAGTGGTTTTCGCCATCAGTTAGATATATTTTAAAGGAAAGTTTTACTACTACTACACTATACTATTAGCTTTTACCCGCTGCTTTGCTCGTGATAAATAAAACACCTAGTAAATTTTTTATGTTAGTTAAATAGGGTCACTATGCTTTAACCCGCAGCGTATTCGCGGGTAAAACTCTAGTATTATTTTTTCGTATAATGTATTCACTTCGTGTAAATGTTTTACTTTACAGAGACGTTGAAGAAAAATTGCGTTCAAAATGGATTGCACTGAAAGGAAGGAGTACGGCGGACTGCGTGCGAATATACTTGAATTGTACTAGGAAATGGCCTTTCTTTGGTGCTACGCTATTTCAAGCTAGGGTAAATTTTCTGTTCAAAAATAACATTTATTCTCTGCTGTTCTATCTTGTCTTACAAAGGAAACTTCGAAAGGATGTCTACTGTCACATAGTCTCAGGATGAAGTCTTATATGCCTACACCGCATATAAATTGGGAAAATTATGATGCAATTAATTCAATTCATTTTAGACATAGAACAGCTGTGGTAATGATCTCTTTTAAAATTTGCTATAGAAAAAACTTGCTACATCATGAATTAGGAATACTTTGTTGTTATATTCAGATATTTCAAAAAAATATATTTTGATACTTGGGATTTCCCCACGTGTCCAATACTACGGAGCAAACATTCGCATCGGGTACATTGCATTACATTTTTGTATTAGCACTATTCGCCCGCAGAAAACGTGGAAAATTTCCTTAATTTTATCTCAAAAACTATGCTATGTTCCGGGATGAAAAGTATTATATTTCCATTCTTGCTTGGAACTACATACATGTGTATCGATTAAGTCAAATCGAAACAATAATTTTTCTTTGAAAGCGTGACAGACAGACAGAGGTACTTTCGCATTTAACCGTGCAGGAACGGAAAAAGATTAAAATTTCCTGCAGCTGAGCGGTCTGTCGTAACAAGCGACAAAACAATCCACAGCCAGGTGGTAGAGTATTTGCTCGTCTGGATCTCTACCAGTCTTGGTCTAGAGTTTGCCGCCGTAACAACCTTGAGTTGTGTTCCGGCATTAGTGGCCAGGTTCCAGTCTCCCTTTAGAGCATGTTGGTAGCACCTTCGGTGTGGCAAATGCCGTTATTCAGGTTCGCCGTTTGTCTGTCTGTTGAAATCTTGTCATAAAAAAATAACAATATGGGAGCTGCATACGTTTAGACATCGCAGCAGACAACTGGTTAGCGCAACACGAGAACCTATATATTAATAGTTGCTCTGTCTCGCTCGCACATCATCCGTCCTGTTTACACTTGCTTACTATAGCTACGTTCCACAAGAGGCTCACAACGACTTTTCACTTGTTTGCGGGCGTTACGATCATAAACTCTAGTGGGACGGATTATGGAGCGTTGATGTCATTAACAACAAAATACAGGAATTTCATTTGTTAATTTGAAAATTGCGCTTTTTTCAATGTCTGACGATAGAGAGAATCAATGCTCTGTGGTTAACGACCACTTCGACCCACCTCTTGTCATGGGTCCTTGTGAGCGCTGTGTGATTTAAAATAAGGACGTCAATAGTGACGTTTTTACCACGATCATAACGATCGTGGTCGCCATGTGGAACGGCAGACGGAGCACTTTGGGCGTCGTGAGCTACTAGAGGAACGCTCCTTACGTATTGCACGAGCTACACGAATTGTTAATATTTGCATATACCGGTTGCAGTTTGGAAAATAAATGAGTTCACTTCGGTTTACATCAGCACTCAAGAGTGACTACCACACGCTTCTACAATATTATTAATATGGATGTGTTACCTATCCAATTTCAGATAAAACAGCCAGACCTGTCGATGGTCTGGCTAGCCGTCTCGGAAGAGGGCGTGACGGTGCTGGAGCTCGCCTCGATGGCAGTCATCGGCCGATACGCGCTCACTTCCATCGGCCTCTTCGGCGGACTGCAGGTATATCGACATTGTTTCATTGCCGGCATACTTTTAAAATCCTGGTTAATAGCTATATGTTACTTACATAAAAACTTAATTTACTGTCTCTTATTAAATTCACTACAATAACAAAGAAACTAAATTCATATTTCGAATTGAAAAAACGCAATTGCAGCGCCATCTGTTTTGCTAATCCGTTTCCAAAAAATATGCGATCGCAGCGCCATCTTTTTCGCTATTTTCGTTCATCGTTCGGAAACAACGTCATTTATCGGCATAAAAAGTATCCTAAGTTGCGGCCCGTGATATAAGTTAGCTCCGTTTCGAATTTCATTTAAATCCGTTCAGTAGTTATCACGCGATACTGTAAGACAGAAAGACAGACAGATAAAAATTGTAATTTCTGAATCTGCTAGTCTCTCTCTCTATTAATACGCTGACAAAGGCGCGATTTTCAAATCGATCATACATCAACCAATGACATTTGTGTATTTCGTCGTTAATGACATCAAAGCTCCATAATCCGTTCCACTTGAGTTTATGTTTCTAACGCCCGCAAACAAGTGGACCGGGAAAAATCGCGGTCGTGAGCGTGGTCTTAAGAGCTGCAAGAGGAATGTAGCCTTTGAAGAATTAATGATACGAGTTTATATCCAGAGTGGAATTTTAGGGGTTCTCCGGGTTCATAAGAAATTAAACTCTGAAAGGACAATATTGTTATATTGTGTAGAAAGAAGACACACTTCTTTATGAGTGTTATTAATTGTTCAGGATGACTTGATGATGCTGATCGACGGCGAGGATGCGACCAGTCCGGTGCACAAGATGCTCATCAGCCTCAACAAACCCAAAGTGAGTTTTAGTAAATTTGAATATAACTACGTATTCACATTTTAACTTTTGTATAACTAAGATGCTAAAGAAATTATAGTGTTTAGTGATTAATTATTTTTTTATAGGTCGAAACAGAACATAACTCGTTTTCTCACAGAAATATGACAATTTCTTATGACGTCACATAGTGTCCTAATTGTTAGACAATAATTACCATCATTTTATTTCAAGCAAATAGTGTATTATTTACGATTATTTACATGAATTCTATTATTTGAGAAATCTTTGGTTCCGAGGAAAAATTACAGTTTGCGCTTTTAAAAATAACTTTCTACCTGATACAAAATCTAAGAGGCATTGATTGACGTTTTCTAAGATAATCATAAATGTCTCAGTTGATTCAACTATCGCCAATTGACAGAAGACAAGACAAACATAAGAAGATATTTCTAAATGAATAGTAAGTTATTTGGCCGATACCTAAATCGTACTATTTGTTGACAACGCCAACGATATTATTGATTGACTCTCATAAATTTTCTCATACATGTAACAGTGCAGATGAAATAAATTACTACTATCTCTTGTGGTGCGATTCTACTTCTCCCTTTCTTTACACTTCATTCGTCTTCATTCACTCGTCGGTTGATCAGTTGAACTTTGACATCACTTGTATAGCTTATGCCAAATTTGCTCATACGGCAAAATGAACGACCTGTAAGATATAGAAACGAGCCATGAACGAGAATAAATGTTATGTGCAAGGAGTCAATCACCTTTCGCAAAATCTTTGTTGCTTTATAATTTTGAACTTTAAAAATGAGCTCATAAAAAATCTAGAAGGCCACGGCGTTTTATAGGTTAATAAAAATTGTTTCAGTTGATTTAACTGTCACCAAACCAAAAATATTGTTTTTAAATTAAAGTAAATTAAATAAAAGGTTTTATGTTCAAAGAGTTTGAACAAATTGTCACTTTATTTTTCTAGATGGCAGAACTAACCCATCTAATAGCGGACTACAAGAACGCCCTCTTGCGGCCAGGCGGCACCGGCACTCCCCAAATGAACTCGCTGACCCGCAACGGCAGCCACCGTTCGATACACCGCAAACCCACTTCGACTTTGCCCCACTCGAGCCCGTCGACTTTGCCCCACACCCACCAACTGAGCCAAAGTCACCACATGCACCAAACGGGTCACAACACTTTGAACTCGCACGCCACGACTATGACCTTGGGGTCGGACAGGAATGCGACTTTGACCCTGAGCTCCCACACTTCGACCTTCAACGTCGAGGCGAGGGTACTCTCCCATGGACAGCCGGACATATTGAAGTCAACCCCGGACCACAGGAGTGAGAAGAAGAGGAGTCACACGCAGGATAGTGGCGTGGCGTGATCTAAGTGATAGTGTTACATGGATGATTGGATGATTGTATAGTGAATGGTTTTAGTCATCGGAGAGAGTAGCGAGCTATGACTGTTTTGAGATTTGATTTATAATAATAATATTTATTTATTCAAAGTCAACACGGTCTAATATAAACACAAGAAATAGAAACGCAATAACAGATACGGTAGGAAAATATCCTAATATTAGTAGTATCTTGTACCTATGTTATTATAATCACAAAATAAGAAGCCTGATTTGACACTTACGAAAGTCAACAAAACGTAACTTTGAATGAAATGAACAAAACTGAAAGCCAATAACATTTATTTGGTTGATACATGTGAACTGCTACTGTTTACCTAAGAGTATCAATATACGTTGAATCTATGTAATTATAATATTTAAATCGATTACACTAACATAAAAAAATACAATTAAATAATAAAATTAACTAACATTTAAATAAATTAAAATAATGATAATTACTAACAGTATACGAGTCCCAAATCGTCATTTGGTTGATAATATACATGTTTTTTTTTACTGGTGCATTATATAAGTGATGTGTGATAAATGCATGCAGTACGCGAAAGGCGATGTGAGACAAAAGTTTCGCGCTCTATCTTGATTTTGTGAGGTATTTGTAAATAACAAACGATCACAAAGTCCTATAATTTCTAATCGATTTCTCATGATAATCGGTTTGAGGTTTCAATGCCTAAATATGTTGTATCGAACTGTCAAATCAGACCTACTATTTTGTGATTAAAATAGTAATGAATAATACCGATTTGGTCCTTTTAATATATAACCAAATCAGTGAGCAGTGTGTTTATTATGCTATTCCAGTGATTTCGAACTCGCGTTTATTGTTGAAAGTGCATCATTGATATCAAAATACGTTTTAGACATTTTGCATTGCCAACGTTAATTTTGGATTGTCGTTTAAAATAAAACATACGTTGAAAATAAAATGACTGACGCTAAAGGGTATTATTTACATATATTGATTGATATCTAAGTATGATTTGGACGTTCATTAATATCAAACCATAGTTATTATGTTTAATATTATTAAAATTAGTATTTCAACTATTAAATAATTCACACCAAAGTGTAACTGTATTGTATATATTTCTCTGACTCTATTAAAAATATAGGCAATAGTATATATAAATTTTGTTTGACGTGAATCATTACATCAGAACTCGATCAAGAAATTTATAATTATTTTCTATTTTTCTTATAATACCATACAATAGGATATTCCTCAAAACGGTCGTATCTCACTAGGGAATAGAGAAATGAAGTCCGGTCGTGTCAAGACGTAACATTCCACCAAAATGTAAAAATAGAACTCGAAATAACGAAGTAATTCTAATATACCTCATATTTTGTAGCGTCGAACGGTTCAGCCTTATTTTTATGACTTACGATTTATCTTTAATGGTGCAGTTTTATTCAAAAGCATAAGTTACTTGTATATTATAGGTCGACAAGTTGTCTGACAATGACATGACACTCTCATTGTCGACGGGAGAGCGGGAGAGAAAAGCGTGACAAATGAAAACGTGGAACGGGGTCTCGTGTCCTTATTTCGCTTTGTCGTGATATTCTCGCTAGAACTTGGAGCGCCTATAATGATATCAGAGGTGAAAAGTTCCGCTAAGCGTCTCTGTGTTTTTTTTTTGTGGGATCTTGATAAATAGTGTTTTGTTGTGTAGTTTTATTTAAAAAAAATGTATAATAAAGTTAACAATAATTTTAGCATATTGATTAATTATACAAAAAAATAGTGCTTGTTTAAGATCTACGAATTGGCTGAAACTTGTCAGTAGATAATTCTAAAAATTGATAATTTATGAGTATACACTGGCTAGATTCATGAATCAAAGCCATATTTCAAAGGAAGGAGTATCCCTGGCACCCGGAGATTTTTTGTCTAGTCCAGCTGTTTTATGTCTCGTGTTGCCTGCGGAGCACGAGTGTCATATATTAACCTGTCGACTTATAGACATATTTTGTTTGTTTTATTGAAACTTAAAATGACATTTGAATATTATAATTACAAAAAAGTTGTCGAAATTCGAAACATCAAATTGAAAATCAGTAATTCAATTGTTAAAATTAAGCAAAATTTTTAAGTGCTAAATTAATACACTGCATTAAAAAGACAAATTTACTATACATCCTGACTCGGTCTACCACCTATAGGTTTTGCTTGTGTGAGCCTTTAAGGCTAAACGCTGAGCCTGGTACTGATAAAACCTAATGCGTGCTTAGTTTTATAATTGTACACAAGCAAAACTTATAGATGTACGCCGGTCTTACGTACACTTTTGAATAAAACTGTGTTCAAGTTAATTTTTTTATTACTGAGATGTAGTTACTTTTTTAAGAAGGTCGCTATTTTTAGTGGTTTAAGTGTTCGCTTTAATTATACATTGTCTGTATGTCTGGTTATATCGGTGTATGCGGTATAGAAACGCCAATTTTATATATATAGTAAGTATCTTTGTAAACAAATTTGTGTGAAGTTTAATTAATTACTATGCAGGAAATAGGTTCAATTAAAATCATAAAATTATTTCTGTAAGATCAACTATGCAATTTCAAAACTTACATCATTTTAAAATTAATTTCAGTGCATTTGTTGTCATACTTGGCATTAGCTGATGTACTGTGTTTGCCAAAATAAGTGAAAATTATATCTAAATGTGATATCGCTCCCAATAAACTTAAATAATAAAAATGTTTGAAATGGTATACCAATGAAATTTATGATATTTTTTGGACTGTGGTGGAATATTTCCTAAAATACATTTGCAGGGCTTTTAAATTGCAAAGCTAACTTCTTGACTAATGCAACTATAAATCAGGCTTTAAACGTTTATCATCGTTTGGACAGATATCTACTTAACAACTTAACGTGCAATTTTTTCTCAGTAAAAATGTAAATCAGTTGTAATGTATTTTTTCATTAATTTTACAGCTGTCTTGTTGGTAATTTATTAAACTTGCATATAAATAAGATCTGAAATATAATCTGAACCATTTGTCATAATAATTATATATTTATCCTCACTTAATACTCAATTAAAGTAAAATATCGCGTTATCATAATAAATACGTTAATCCTATGGAAAAATAATACTATAATAGTAATGACAATCTGTATCTCTGCAATTCATTCATTCGTTCTATTAATTGTTCAGTAAAAAAATATTTCTGCAAAAGCCCATAGATCCCTTATTATTTACATGGTGCTACGAGTTTTTCAATCAACGTATTATTTAAACAATTTTTTTATATAAATAAGGTAAAACTTGAATTAAGGTAAAAATTGTTTACAGAAATTTCAATTTTGTTGTTTAACTAGGACATGCCCGCGACTTTGTCCACGCTTGACTTGAAGTTCCTGGAACACAAAATATCGCAGTATTTAAGAAAATAATGTAAGTTATCGTTTTAGTGGAAACTGTGTCGGAATAAGATAATTTTTATGCATCCGAACAACTTCAAACCACTCCCGGGAAAATTCTCGCGGGATTTCCGAGATAAAAAATAATCCGAGATAATTTTTTTATTACACAAAATTTGCTATCGATCGGTAAAAATTTGGCCATTTTAAATAATTCCCAGATAAATTCTAAGTCTAAGAATTTGTTGTCGAATCCGCAAACCGATAACCGCATCGAAATCGTAGTTTTTACGTGAATCCCGAACAAGCAGACAGACTGACAAGAAATCTAAAACAATGCTTCGTGTTCTCCATCGTTTATATAGCCTATACCATTTTTTTAAATAACTTCAATGTACAGACACGGCATGTTTAGAATTTGATAATATTATAGATTACAAAATTAAATAATAACATGTTACCTGAAGTTCTAGCGAGTGTTTCTATATAATTATTAAAACGCAAGATAAGTAACAGTTCTGGCGTCTTCTGGAAATGTAGTTAACATTCAAAATCTTTATCAGAGATACATTTTTACTTAGCTATTGTCATTCCTAGTATTCTTCTTCCATGTTTAAACTAATATTTAGTTGATTGAAGCAAACAAAGTGATTAGTGTGAACATAAAATTGAATGGTTCAATGACACTGAATCATTCAATTTCATAGTATCTTTCAATGTCACTGAATGTCATAGTTTTAATCCATTTCTCCGCCTTTCAACCAAATTGATTCAATTTGATGGAATCGTATGATATCAGCTTTATTTTGAATCTCTAAGTTACGATGTCGTAAATTACTGAATATCTCAAAAGAAATCTCTAATTCTTATTTTTTGTTCAATATATTTTTTTCTTATATATGAATTGTTTATAAAATGGACATAATTTTTATATATATAATGAAGTAATTTCTATTTTGCATTGATTTTTTTTAAAATTCATACTATTTTATTGCTTTTTGATATTGAAATTCATCACAAACTAGATGTTAAATTATCTAATATTAATATCACTTATAAACAAACATTGAGATCGATAGGTAATCAAAAATTCTGTCAATTATATATCGATTTGAAACTTGATTATAAAACTTCTCAACTTTTAACTTGTGCGTTGCAACAAACAAAAAACGAACAAAAATCAAGATTGTTCGATCAAAAAATCTATACTTTAGACCTTTATTTATTACGTGTTGAACAAAGTTCGTATGTTTTTTGTTATCTCGGGTAGATTTTTTTCGAAATGCGTATTTAATTTAACAAATTTAAAAACACAGTAAAAATAAGATCTATCGATCTCCCCCTGTGCTCTTAGAAGGGTGCGTATTAACTAATCGACTGACTAAATCGTTAATATTCGTCAACGAATGTGAGAAATTTGTAATAGTTACATTAGCATTTGGTAATAATACATAACATTTGAATGATTGACTGGTAACATTTTATTTTATAACAACGGTTATGAGGATGAGAGCCAATTAGATGGGTCTTTTATTAAATGACGTACGGTAAGCTACACTGGCTACGTTCCACATGAGAATCATAACGACCACGTTCATGTCTGCGACTTTTGCCACTCCACTTACTTGCGGGCGTTACAATCGTAAATTCAAGTGGAACGGATTATTCGACTCGACCTCTTGACATGGGTCGCTGTGATCGCTGCGTGATCGAAAATCATTATATGAAATCAGTGACGTTTTCGTGGCGACCATAACGACCGTGGTCGCTATATGGAACAGCTAAAGGAGCATTTTGGGCTTTGTAAGGTACAAGAGGAACGCACCCACTATTATTGGCACCTAGTTAGTTAATTTACGATTCTTAATATCTTAAATATAGTGACAGGAATGATATAGATGATGAATTCCAAAATTTAATCCAATCCAAATACATTATACGTGATGGGTTCTTGATGCAGTATAAAAAAAGAAAGCTTTATTCGCCATATACTAAAATTTAATCCATGAAACTCGATTCCGTCTTAATTTTTGAAGATGCATTAACCGTTGATGAAGCAGTAGCTTATTATCACGTAATAATAATAAGGTAGCCCCTGTGAACCTGCAGTCCACATCTCCATACACCTTAGGGGCCATCCACCAATAAAGTCGCATGTATTTCATGAATTTTACCCCTCCTCCGTCCTTGTCCAGCTGGTCACATTCGTGCGATTCCTCCCTCCTTAGGTTGAGGGAGAGAGTAGTATTTTACAACTTTACATCAAGAAATTATTAAATTAAAATTGCAGTTCCGCAATTCATTTTATTTCCGTTCAAATAGAGTTGGAAATCTTTTGAATTTTTTCGTTAATACTTCACATTTCGTGTTGAAAAGCTTAAATATATTAGATTTTGAAGTGTGACGTCACGAAATTTAGGTCCCCACCCACCCCTTGCCACGCAATTTCAGACGTAAATCTTTAAACCACTCACACCACCATTGACTAAGGCGGATTGTCGGGTTTGATAGATCGGTTATCACCAAGGGCGTCTTAACCGTATTGGCCGCCGGGGTGCGAAAATCAGCCTGAGCCTCCTTACCGACAATTAGAATTAAATGCTTAGATTCCAGTTGTAAGATGCCTTAGCCATTTGGGCAATTACTAAAACCTCATGAATCCTCGTGGCAAGGCTGTCCGTCCCTCTGACCATCGCATGATATGTATAGATATAAGACGATCGGCTTACGCCCCCTGGATCCCTGCGCCCAGGTGCCGTGCACCCTTTGTACACCCGGGTAAAGATGGCCCTGGGCCTTGCTCTCTAAACCGTTGTTCGTTTTCGGCCGATCAGACCGAAAGAGTATGAAATTTTAGATAGAAGTTATAGTGTCCATATTACACAAAAATAAATGAAACGTGCAAATACACTTGAATATGAAAAAAAAGCAAAATTATTCTAAATCGAACACGAACAACGAGAGACGTATGAGAGTAAGCCCCTTGTTTATCACGATCGGCATTAATACGTGATAATTTCATAATATGCAAATGAAGTCAAATTAGACGTTAAGTTATACGCCTATATAAATGTACGTTATTGCATGAAGTACCCGTAAGAATGTATGGTTAGATAGTTAGCGCCATCTGTTATCTATCATGTGGATACTACTTAGGCATTTTACATGTATTGTATATACATACATAGCACAATATTTTCTATATTTTTGACTTTTCTTGATCTTTTGGGATGCCGTGATAAATTGTTTTCTATTTGCGATGTCGTCGTCGTCAGGCAATCTCAGTCCACTGCTGGACGTAGGCCTTCCCAAGTCGGCGCCACTCATTACGGTCCTCCGCCTTCCTCATCCAGCGCCCACCGATGACCTTGCGCAGATCGTCAGTCCATCGGGCTGAAGGGCGTCTACACTATGTTTACCGATTGCTTGCCTGATTGCCTTATCTGATAGTTGCGATCTGCTATATTTATTTCTGAAAAGCATTAATTGAACCCCACGTTTACATTATGGCCCATTCCATGGCAGCCAGCAAGAAAGTGGTGATGGAAGTTGGCAGCGTAAGTATGTAAACACAACATCTGTCGGCATGTGTGTATGTTCGATAGTTGTTGCTTACATACTCGCGCAGCTCTATCTCCATCACCACTTCCTTGCTTGTTGCCGTGGAAGTGAATAACGTCTATAAAGCATTTTATACGAACACTCAATGTACTTGAGACAGCATTATATATTTTATAATTTAGTATAGACATCGGCAATTTTGAATTCCACTTGTTGAACCTACTACGATTTATGACTATCGGCATAAATCGATATGCCGATTTATGCATATCGATTATGCTCAGTCAAACTGAGCTGTCAATACTTTGACAGCTCAGTTTGGTATTAATAAATCTTAGAGGCTTACTCGGGCAAAACCGACACGTGTAAAGTCGGTCTTAGTTATGATGAAATGCCACTGCCTCGTAACTTTATTATGTCGTGCATCACTATGACTTTTTATGACTAATTATGAATATCATTTTTATATTTTCACAAAAACTCCGATTTAATTGCATAATAAAATATAAAGTGAAAATTTTATTATTTGAACAATTACTTATATAAAGTGCAATATATAAGTAGTTATTTATAAGCCCAAATTTAATTAATGATACGTAAGACTAATAATAAGACCGGATTAAGACGTGCAAAATGTAATTATTCAAAAACAATCAAATGATAATATTGGTTAACTTTAAAAACATTAAAACAATCGTCTTTTCTTATGACTTGTTTATAAGCGTGTACACCTGTACAAACAAGCTTAATTTGAATAAAGCAAAGATAGAAATGCAAATTTAACTTAACTAACGGTATTTCTTTAAATTTTCGGGTGTACTAGGCACCTTTTTTTTATTGCAGGAGTTCAACAGACAGGCAGAAGGCCCACTTGATGGAAAGGGGTTACCGTCGCCTATGGACATTTGCAACACCGAAGGTGCTACAAATGCGCTGCTGCTCTCTTAAAGGAGACTGGAATCTGGTCACTGATGCCAAAACACAACACAAGGTTGTTATGGCGGCATACTCTAGACCAGGGGTAGTCGCCTTCCAGTCGAGCAAATACCTTACCACCTGGCTGTGGGTTGTTTAGTCGCCTCATACGACAGGCCGCCCGGCCGCAGGAAATTGTATTCTTTCTCCGTTTCTGCACGGATAAAAATAAAACTACGTTTTAATAGTTTTAAGCGCGGCTTTTTGATATATTTGCGTCGCTTTTCTTTTTCTCTTCAAGCAACATGTTGCGAAGCGTGGTAAATTAAATTAGGCTCCTATATAAATAATAATCATAAACATAAATTAAAAGTTGAACAAGTTGGATTTAGGAGCCATACATAAATTACGTCACACGTTAAGGGATGGAGGGGGTCCAGTGTGACATTGTGTGACAAGGGGTGGGAGGGGTCCTCAATTTCTTGACGTCAAATTTCCAAAGCTAATTAATATATTTAAGCTTTACGACACGAGATTTGAAGTATTAATGAAAAACTTCAAAAGATTTTCAACTCTATTTTAATGAAAATAAAACGAATTATGCAACTGCTGTGTTAATTTCATAATTTCTAGATGTAAAATATATCATGTCACACTAGTGAGGAGTCTCACGAATGTGACCAGCTGTGACAAATACGGGGGAGGGACCAAATATCATGAAATTCGTGTGATGTAATTTGTGGAATGACCCCGTATTCTAAGTAAGAACTTTAACATTACTCATCGACACGTGATATCTTTGTTGTCCATCATCACGGTTACTGAAAAGTGGCCCAAAACGTCGGGAATAAATATAAAATAAAATGCCACGCTTAAAACCGTTAAAATTTAATTTTAATAACTAACGTTTTGATGATCAAAGCCAGGTTTCTATATCTTTTACCTTATTCCAATAATTTGGGGTCAGCACAATATGTCCTTTCTTTCCATATTTTTCTTTTACCTTACTATTGGTAGAATATTGATATTGCTTTTATGGAGTTTATGTGAAATTTTAACCAGTGGTTAAGACAAATAAATGAATAATATATATAAATCGGCTGTTAACCAGCAACATTTTTTACAATGAAAATAAACCAAGCTACCGTTCCAGTTATACAAACATAAAATTAAGTGTTTATTATCCGAAATTTCCCAGGCTGTGTTTATCACGGAATCCCGAGCGCAAATTATTTTTTAAATAATTTTATATTTGATTAGCTTTCATAGATATATTTCTACAGATCTTATATTTGTGATAATATGACTGTATTACAATGATTTTCCGTTACCAGCATTGTGTGTATATAATGTGCTCGGTGGCATACAATAGAGATTTATTGGGTATAATTTGTGAAATAGCTTCACCTATTAGATATTGCATTACCATTCAAAGGAATATTTATCTCATTTTCTGCAAATAACAGCCCATAAACGTCACATTTTTAAAGACCCGGGTCTCCCTATTCTACACACAGTTCATTTGCCTTACTATATCGGTAATTTGAAATGAGCCCATACAATTAATGTCAAATTTCAACCGATGGTAAGGCAAGTGAATGAATTGTAATATATAGGAACCGGCCATTAGTAGTGCAAAATTAATAATAACTTATAAAATATACAGTATATTATTCAAGCTAAAGCCTATTGAAACTTTTTTTCTACTTATTTTAAAAAAATAGTCTTAAAGGTTATTATTATTTCTTAAGTATTTCTTTATTGTATGTCAACCAATATGACTATCGGGCTAAATTGTAAAGAGCTACAAATTAAATGGTAACTAAATAGAGGTAGTTTTGTAAACAGTAGCTTTATACATAGACCATAGAAGCTAATATATCATTAAAAGCAAGTATAAAATGTTTGTGTATCGACCAATCTCGCTTCCATGGCCAATCAATTGGGGCAAATATTTGTTTGTGGATGTGGTTTGAGTTTTTTATATTCAAGAATGTGCGTTATTTTAGACATTTAAAAATATTTGTACAAAGTTTGCTTTCTGATTTGATTCAATCGTGGATCAGAAAGAATCTCGCACCCACCACTAGGTATCTCTTTCGCTCCCGTACAAAATATAATGCCGTCACGCTCGCTCGTTCTAATGTTGCGAATGTGACAACAATATATTAATAGGTAATGGAGAGACAGAAATGTGCAAGTGTAATGTAAATAAATTTTTTGCATATTTAATTAACTATATTTAATGCAAGTTAAATATTAAAAATCACACCACGTACCATATTAACTTGTTGTAGTTGCAATTTATGGAAATAGATACAAACAATTTCATCCAAAGACTAATGTTTATATTGCTTTTTTTACAATATTATAGAATCTATAAGTTATTGTAAGTATTTTTTATTGTTTTATATATAAAAGAAACTCAAATCACCCATAAAACTAGCTAAATATAGTCGGCTAATTAGTGATTAAATTATTATTAAAGTAATAAATGACATTTGGATTGCACTTTTTGTATAACACTTACCTGTTGATATAGTTGTACGTATGAACTATTGATGTATATTTTACAAATAGTTACTGGCGTTTTTTTTTATTTTATAATAAATAATAGCTTCTCTTAGTCTTCATTGCATAAAACCATTTAAAGGAATTTGAATAACATTTTCTGTCATGTAAAATGTAAAATCAATTAATTAATTACTATGCTATCACTTAGTAATTTCCTTTTTTTAGTTATATTAATCTGTTTTTGTGTTTACATTACTTCTATAAAGTCTTTGGATGGAGTGTAAATTTAGTATAACCTTTTAATGGATTTAAGCAATGCGTCTTGTAAATCATGCTTTATAATAATTTATGACGAATCGAATAATTTATCGTGTTAATTTATTTTTTGTTTCAATTGGTTGTTTTTTTTTAAGCATAATAATTTTTGTAGGATATGTTTTGTTGAAGGCCTAAAACGAAGACTAATGAGTGTTTGTGGCCTAAAATACTTTGTAATCAGATGATCTACAGTTTTGTTTGATGATGCGAGAATAAACTTGTATTTCAGACCTGTTTGTTTAATTTTTAATTAACACAACCCTATTAGAAGAGTAATAAATATTTTTAACATTTATAATTTATTTTTTCACACCGACTTAACAAAAATGTATGTATGTATAATAATTACAATAATCATCCAGATCTAAAGTATTTCTAAATATGATGTAAATATAGCAAATGTCAAATATTGATGAATACTTATACAAATAGAGTAATCTCTCCAACTTTATCCACTGGCGTGAGACAGTGGAGTTCTTGTACCGAAAAGTATAATTTGACTAAACCGGAGATTTTTCAAACTAAACTTGCTTAAGAAAAATCCATATAAATTAATATATTTAAAAAAATTATATCAGTACTTAAAAACTCCTGCGTTTCAATATGTGATTGGAGATTAAAAACTTATTTTGTAAGAAGAAATTCTTCATACTTTACGTCTAATGCTTTCAATATTACCTCCGTGTCTACAGGTACATCTGAAAAAATAATGAATAGATGCTTTTTTAGTCCCAGACACTGCAACTCCACCACCGGTCAAGCGGTTGCCATACGCACTATGCAGCATAGATAATACTTATTATTATGCAGCTTTATGTGCGGCCGGTATTGCGGTTGCCATTCTGACTGCCGCTTAATTGGACGTAGTTAAATGAAAAGGATCCAATCCACACAAAGTCATTTTCGAGATATTGACATTTGAAGTTTATAACGTATTTATTCATTCATAGGTGTTCATTATAAAATAGATTGTGAGTATAATGGTATCTTGGAATATTATTATATATTGTATATATACTATCACACAGAGTATTGTTTTACTGATTTAGTTTCTAATACTGGTTAAGAACCACGATGGTTGGATCGATATAAGTGAAAACAAATATACATGTGCCTATTGATGTTGGTTGGTTCCAATGTTAATAATCAATAAAAAAACAGCTGTTTTTACGTGGGTCTTTTTTACTGACCGATAATATCGATATGTAGCATCAGTTTGGTGCACTTAACTAAATTTTTACAATATTGTGGGTTGGATCCTTTTCGTGTAACTACGTCCAATTATTACGGCATAACCGCATACTGCGATCATCCGGACTCCGGCTAGCCGCGTAGTACGTATGAGTATGAGGACTTAAGCTTTTGTAATTTTCTTTAATTTATACTAATATATAAATGCGAAAGTTCGGATGAATGTTTGTTGCTCAATCACGCCAGAACGGCTGAACTGCTCTGGATAAAATTTGTCACAGAGATAAGACTATAGTTTGGAATATCACACAGGCTCTTTTTTATCTCGGAAAACGGTTCCCGTGGGATAGGTTTGTTTTTCACAGAGGGCGTGTAATACTCCCAATGGCCGTTCCAATCTGTCTAACAAATTTACATTAACGCCAACGAAGCTACGAGCAAAAGCTAGTCAATAATAATTTAATTTTCCGAGTTTTATACTTATTCATAGGTCTATCTCTCTATCTATTTTTTTATGAATATTTGTTCCATACGTGTGTATGGAACAAATATTCACAAAACAATATGTAAATTATTCGTTTAAGGCCTCGTCCCCATTAGACGAGAAGTGAACGGCTGTTTGATTCCAGTTTGCTTCCCTATAATTTTTAAATGGAGTGTTCATACAGCGCGTAACGTTTTTTCACTCATCAGATAAAAGTTATTCATAGAATAAAGTATAACGTGGAAAATTAAAAATGTCAATTGAATGGTTTAAATTTGGTTTCACTCAGGTTGTCATTTATTCAATTGATAAATTTTATCTGATGATTGAAAAATCGGACCTTAGTAATATAAGTTTAAGCAACACAAAGGTAGTATAATCTATTAAATTACCCAGATTAACCCATTCATTGACGTCATATCCAGAATCCTTTCGAGAAGCCATAATGCAGTCCCGAATTGCATGAGTGATTCCGTGAGATGTGCAGATACCCATCTCGCCACAGGCTGCAAAATAAAACGAAACAATAAGCGTAAAGAAAATCTGTACGGTAAAATGCCAGGATGGAGTACTAAGATAATTTATTTACTTATTTAATTTATTTGGGAAACATACAATAATTATAATTCTTACAATATAAAACACATAAATTAATACACCTACATGACTTTTTTTTGTGGAAACTTAGCTGGTCTAAGTTTATAAGTTAAAAAAAGTCATGTATACAGCTATAAGAAAATTATAATGTATTTGAAACAATAATGTAAATTCAGATTTAAAAAAACGCAGGATAACATCCGGGTGTTGATGACAAAGAAGTTTGTCGAAAGATTCTTGCGATTTTGCGTTACAATTACACAACAGGTTCTCAATAGAAACAAAATTAGGATTTTCCCGCGACTTCGTCCACGCTTAACTTGAAAAAGAACCGTGTTAATAGAAACTGTGTCGGAATAAACAAATTTGTGTGCATCCGAACAACTTCAAATCGCTCCCGGGAAAATTTCTGCGAGATTCCCGGGATAAAAATATCACATTTTTTATTATATTAAATTTGCTATCGATCAGTAAAAAAAATCACATTGGAAGTCGATTTTTTTGAAGTGAAACTTCTATATAGACGGAAGGGGGGGATTTTATTCTGTCACGAATAAGCGTTACGGCGGCGTAATTTTAGAGTAGACTATGGATGTTTTTATGGTTCCGGATCGAATTCAATTTTTTGTTTGATAAAATAAATTATGTTTAAATAAAAAATGCATTCATTAAAATGTACCTAACCTAACCAAATCATAATTTGCAGTAAACCTGCGAAAAATCGAAATGTGTGCTGGTACACATAGTAGAAGTGAAACTTCAACGGACAAGTGCAAAAACGAATCGCAACGGACAAGTGGGAAAACGAATCGCAACGGACAAGTGGAAAAACGAATCGCAACGGATAAGTGGAAAAACGAATGACAACGGACAAGTGGCAAAACGAAACGCAACAAAATTTTGCTTGAAATTTTACGGGCAAATTGTTAATGTACTTGTCCATTTTGAAAACCTTTGAGTGGATAGCTCGCTATGGCGTGCCTCAAATTATTACCACCGATCAAGGCCGCCAGTTCGAATCTGCTCTTTTCGAGCTTTACTGCAACTATGCTCTATCAAGCGCGTTCGTATCACGAGTTATCACTCGTGTGCGAATGGCCCTGATGAGCGCATGCATCGGCAACTTAAAGCCGCAAATATGTGCCGCCAAGAGTCCTGGGTTTTATCATTACCCATCGTGCTCCTCGGCATGCGTTCTGCGCTAAAGGAGGATCTACAAGCTTCTTCTGCGAGTTAGTGTACGGGGAACCCCTGTGCCTACCCGGAGAATATCTTGTTCCTTCGCAGACTCCCAACTCAACTGTGGACGCTTCCGCCTTCGTATCCCAGCTTCGCCGCCACATGGCACAGCTGAAGCCGGTTCCTGGCTCACGTCATGAACAGAAGTCCTCTTTCGTTTTTAAAGACATAAACAACGCTTCACATGTTTGGTTGCGCGACGACACAGTTCGCCATAGTCTCCAGCCTCCGTATAAAGGTCCGTACAGGATTCTTAGCCGGAAAGACAAAACGTTAACAATCGCCATCGGAGACAGAAATGCGGTTGGACCGTGTCAAACCCGCATACCAAGTGGTTGACGACTCTCCATTTTCGGTCACAGTCCCATCTCCATCTTCACCTCCACCTCCACCTCTCACCCAACAACAGAACACCACAGACAACAAGAAACCCTACACAACTCGGTCTGGTAGGACAGTTACGTTCAAGTTACCATTTGGTTACCGTAGGCCCTTCACCTGTTGCTGGGCTTGTTAGTTACTAAGTTTTTTTTACTATTGTAATAATTAGTATCTTTAAGTACTTCTTTCTGTCTCTTGGGGACAAACCTTTTCGCCCACTGGCTGGCAGGTCAGATTTTAAGTTTGTGTTTGACAAATGTCATAACATTACATACAGACAAAAGTCGTCACAAAAATGTATACATTTTAATCCCTTTAAATCCAATTATATATTACACATAATTTCTTTCGGCTATGTAAATATTATATACCAAATTATATATTTCACAAATGAACGGGTTATTTATTCCTGCAACGACACGTCATTACTATGTGTATGATGCCTACCAAAAATTTATTTAGTTTTTATGGAGCTAATAAGCCCTTACTCTGAAACTTATTTTGTTGGTCGTTTTCGTTTAAAAACTTCTTTTGCTTGTTTTTTTTTTCAACATTTAAATGCATTTTACAATGTTTATTCTATTTCTTTTTGTTTTTTTATACTTTGTTGTAATAGTTCTAAATAGATCTATGTTCTTTTTTTAAAGTTTCATTGTATTTTTCGGGTCGATGGGATGAAAACGAACGACGAAAGGCGTTTGGGAGTAAGCCCTCTGAATCAGTTTTGTACGAAATGCAAAAATCAAGGTCCGAAAGATTTCAAACGTAACTGAAAGTTCTTTGGAAATGATAAAGTACTGAACGTGTTAAAGGAAATTTAAGTTAAAGAGCAATTTAAATTAATTATTAGACCAAAGGCTTATTTTTAATCTATACTAATATATAAAGCTGTAAAGTTTGTTAGTTTCTTTGTTTGATTGAACCGCGCTAGTCTCAGGAACTACTGGTCTGATTTGAAAAATTCTTTCAGTGTTAGCCCATTTATCGAAGAAGGCTATTATAGGCTATATATCATCACGCTAAGACCAATAAGAGCGGAGCACCAACGAAGAATGTTTCAAAACCGGTTATTTTCCTTTTGAGAGCTTCTGCTGTGTGAGCTGCGTTAACGGTTAAAGTTTCGCAAAAATCATGTGTGACAGAATTGGTCCCCTTCAAAAGTTCTAAAAAAAGTCCGCCACAGCATATGTCTATCTTTTCTATCAGACGGCCTTTGTTGTTGAGCGGGCTAAGCCTTTGCCGGCTTACCTCACTGCAACGCAGAGGCTCCGGGTTCGATTCCTGGTGTAGTAAATTTCGGAAACGTATTTTCTCCGTTATTTACTATGGTCTGGGTGTCTGGGATCGGCCTCAGAGTGGTCCGTTGTATATTACCCATAACACAAGCGTAACTTGTTTAATTTGGGGATATACAGTGTGTGTGTTTGTCTGCCAATTTATTATTATTATATTTTTTTTAAGGTTGGCTAACTATAACCTTTTTTATGCTAACCAAATTTGTTCTAAAATAATGCATTATTTGCGAAGGTGTTTTTATAAACATGATATTAATCCTTATTCAAATAAATACGTTATTCATCACAAGTATTTAATTTAAAACACAATTGCCATTCACATCATTCCATTTCAATGAATATCTTAAGAGATATAGCATTTTTAAAATAACATCGCAGCAAAATAATAATTAAGTACTGCGCGCGCATTTATGATGTGCAAGGCCGGCGGGCAGTAATGAGCGGGAAGGGCGGTGGGGCACCTCTACGTAAAAAAACTCGCAGGTTAAAGTTAACATTAGCCCAAAGTAACTATTCCACGCAGACGAAGTCGCCTTGTGTTTTATTCTATAGAATAACTTTTATCTGGTGATTTAAAAATCGGCCCTTATACATATTAAAGAGGATAGAAAGAGAAGGAAAGAGGAAGATATATTTGTTCTTATTTTACCATAATGATGAGAGAGAGAGATATAACACTTTATTGTACACCATTATCGAAAACACAAAAAAACTTATCCTAAAAATATTCTAAATGTGCACAATGGGCGGTCTTATCGCTAAGAAGCGATCCAGATCCAGACAACCCGTGGCAGGAATAAAACAGATTCAATTAGTCAAAGGTGTTGTACATAAATATTATACGATAATGGTAACATAACAAAATATTGAATGATTGAAACTAATTAACATTTAAAATTAAGTTAGCTCTACTTAGCTTTAATGTGATTGAACCAAAATTATACTGCCCCTTATTCTAAAATTTAATCCAGTTGAAATTTTATGCTTTTAGTTGACTGTTGACATCTAAAATTTACTTACTTTTCGATCCTAAAACACCATTTGGATTCTTTGAGTTGTACCTTAATTTCACGTTAAATTGTATCGGTATGTCTTGACATAATGGCACATGATATGTTAAAGAACGATTGGTCAAAAGTTTTCCAGTCTTTTTGTCATATACTAGTTTTTCAGACGTGAAATATCCTAGTCCTTGGACGTAGCCACCTTCAACCTTTAATGAAAGAGTTTCATAACTATTAAGATGTACGAATTACAATTAATGATTACAAAATGTGTTATTTATATTACAAGTACGTCGTCTTATAGAACCATGTTATGATTTTTCACTTATCAAGGATTTAACGTAGCAAGATGAAACACAATTTCCATCGAACTTATTAGGCGCTTGAAAGATAACGCAACATTTCACTGCTCCAATATCTTTTAGTTTTATCTGTCTTAAAATAATTCTGATCACTGTTCTAACACAGAAACATCAGATTTAAATGACGTTTAAGTTTTTGACCGTTTCATCGACAGCGTTTAACGTAAAATTTTAAAATTAACTTGCATCAAAAATGTCAAGTAGAAGAACTTACCTGACCAACATCAAGGTTCGGATTAATACTTATGCCGACATCTTCCAATATATCCACTCTTAAAATCAGATACCTTCCAGTCAGGACGTCTAACTCAAGCTCAAGTATGGCTACAGCGTACGCATTATATCCACTCAAATCCTCCTCTTTATCTGTCATCATAAAAAACCCAAACAAATCGACCTCTTCGTCACCCGCCTTCATTATAAGTTCTGGCCAAGATAAATTCGGATACAGAGCTTTTAAATACGCTAACCTTTTATTTATCTCAGCGCAAATTTTAATTATGGCATAACAAACACTTTCAGTTGTAATACTTGAACCTGAGAACACGCAGTTGCAGGCAGTAAAGGAGTAACTAGCATTAACAGATACATATTCGAGTGGAATGCCTAACTCTCGAGCGCATACTTGAGCAGCTTTTGTATTTACCCCTTGCCCCATTTCAATACCTGCAGTAGTGATACTAACTGTACCATCACCTCTATAAATGCTAACTGCAGCAGAATAGTTTCCGTAATAAATTACGGGAAACCTCATAATACTGATTTTAATAGCTCTTTTTCTCCATCTATTATTGGCGTTAAATTGTTGTATTTCCTTATAACGTTTATCGAAATTAACTTCAGTTTTGAATGACTCGATTAATTCTGGTAGATCAGTTTCTGTTGATTTCATATTTGCTAACCTAACTGATGTAGGATCTTTTTTTACTTCGAATGCAATGTGTTCCATTATGTGTTCTATTGAACTTATTCCTTCTGCTGTACCTGTAATTGTAACAAACTTTGTTAGAGGTCAATAATATAGTAACAAGACAATTATACGAAATGTTTATTAATAGTACATATAGTAAAGTATACCGCCATAACTATCTTGAGTTGTATTCCGGCTTTAGTGGCCAGCAGTTTCCCCTTCGAAGGTAGCAGCCCATTGGTCTCCCATATGTCCATCATAGGCGACGGTAACCGCTTTCCATCAGGTGACCCGTCTGTCTGTAGTCACCTTGTGACAACGTGCTTGAGAGCTCAATTTTCACTTGTAATAAAATATTTATATAGCACTACAAATAATGTGTTCTCGATCTAGGCCTGGTCATTGTATCTATCGATTATGTATTTGTAATACGTTGGCAATATATAATTGCTAACCTAGTGCACGAATATTATCTCATAAAAACAAAAAGATTTCAGGTACCATACCTGGAGCCCTTGCAAAAGTGTTTGAAGGTAGATCAGTAATAACAGTAGCGCTTTTTAAACTAAAATAACTGGCGTCATAACTATTGGGGAATGATTCAACCGCGTAACTCAAGATATTCTCATTATTAGAACATCCTACGTCTTCTACGAGAGTGCCGTTCAGGTATTGTATTTTACCATCATCATTTACACCAACCTAAGAAATACAATTTACATACAGTACCTAAAAATATTTAAAAAGTCATTTTATTTCACAGCAGCACAAAACAGCACTACCAATCAGAAAATCTACGATTATAGTTGCATTAATTTTGGGGCTTGTTATGGGATCTATTATTATACTAAGTATAATAAGTCTTATTTCTACAAATCAAACAACAAAAGAGAATTAGTCATTCGTAAATAATGTGTATAATATAGCCAAAATTCATAATTTCTGTACATCCCGTTTTTCTTTTTAGCAGTTTAGTTTTCAAAAATAGCAGTCCTTTCTCTACTATTTTACAGATTTTTTTGCAGGATATCGCGCCATCCTGCTCTAAATCATCCGATGTGCTCTTGTTACCGCAGAGGTGCCGGCCATTCTAGTACGGATGGAATGTATTTAGAGCAGTAATATAGGACCCATATACCAATTATAAAAAAATAAACAAAATAGGACAACCTTCTTTATACGTAAAATATTACAATAATTTATATATATATATATATATATTTATATATATATGTATATAAAAGTATAATATGTGCTATTTAAAAATAATTTCTTGTAAAAAAGTAAAATAAATAAACTTTCATCACACTATATAATATAATCACACTAGAGATTCAAAAATAATTCTAGCCCTGTAGACAAGTGGGCATTAATGTTAAGCGAATACGAGTTACGCTAAATATTATGTCACTTCCATATATTTTGTTTCTATTCGATTAACGCTAATACGTCTTACCTACAGGGCTTGATTAGAATGTCTATTCAACAACATGTGTTTTATAAAACATAATGTTACATGCCGTCAAAGATAAGCCGCATAGCCTATTGTAAGCGCAGCTTATTGTCCTCCCGGATTAAGGATACTCTTTTGTCTTTTGAACTTGTAGTTAAGAAAAACATGCTATTGTCTTTTTACTTGTTTTATAACTATCATTAGCGTCGAACTTTTTTTTCGACTTTGCGGACGTTCGCAGGTATGCAAATTAATATTTCTTAGTAACTTAATAAACTCAGTGTGCGCCTCCAATTTCTTTGTACTGTGTAGTTAGTATAAGACGATGCCCGAATGGAGGGGCGAGGGCAGTCAAGCGACGACTACGAAACGAGTAAGACGTTCTCTAGCACTCTCGATTAGCGATAAAGACGACGGACTTTGCGCGTTCGAATTGTATTGAATTGTGCAGTGTGAACTGGTTGCATCTAATTTTATTTGTATTTGTTTTATACGTGTTTCTACAGTTCTAATAAATTCTATAGTAGTTCCAACGGCATTTTTAATTCGAGTCCTGTAGCTCGTAACAATAATATTATTTCACTTGTGTTAGTGGGTGACTCTTCGATTTTGATAAGTCTATCTGACTTACCAAACTTGGACTGTATAATTTACCTCATATTCAACCTGACAAGGTAGTCTTTTTCCAGCTATGGTGAGGTTGGTTTGCATTGGCAAAATAAATCTGCATGGCCGGTCCAGTTTCCTCGCTACGAGGGCGCAAGCTGTCGCCACTTGTGCACTTCTGCTGATTTTACCTCCAAATCCACCACCGATTCTATTCACTTTCACAATAATACTGTTGAAAATTAATTAAAAATTTTAAGGGCATTTAAAATGACTAGGTATATGCAAGATAGTCGTTTCCTTCCTTCAAACATCTATATCTGGGCGAACGAGTGTATAAGTTACTTCGCTTCGCAATGTGTTATTGCTCTTTTAAGAAGGAGCAACTACTTAACCTCTAAATAACTATCTAAACTCTAGCTACTTAATCACTAGAAATGGCCAAATTTCGCAACAGTTTCTAAAGTTCAGTTGCTTGTCATATTAAAAAATAAGACCTAAGAAACTTACTCGCTTTCTTTCATATTTAAAAATTTTGCAATAGAAATCTGTGTTAGGTCCATCCATTGCGTGGCGTCGTGTACTTCCAATCCCTTATCAACTGGTATAACCACGCAACTTATTGGCTCCATGTAGTAGTGATATTGCGCTTCTATTTCATATACTCCTTTTATAACTTTTTTAACGTCAGTTCCTTTACCAGTTGGTTCTATAGTTGAATCGCCTGAATAAGTAAGTACAATTAGATCGACAACATCACATCACACAGGACCATTGAAAATTATAATGCAAATTTTCCCGCAGTTTCACTCATATTTCTTCTGAATCGTAACGTGATATTAACTTATAACCTCCCTAATTAATTTGGATATCTAGGCTAGAGCAGGCTTAACAGACATAGGTACTTGTTTACGATTGTAACACGTATATCTATACTCTAAGAAGTACAGATTTTACCCGGTTTGCAAAATTTTATGCTATAGCTACCATGTCGCCCATTTAGTTCTTTGCTTTAAAAATACACGCAAAACTTTGTACCTTCAAGTTTTTAATTTACCCTTTTGTTAATCTACTTTATTCATTATTATATAGTTATGTAGCGTAAACAATATACAAATTCCCATGGAAGTCCGCCATGCTGATTCATAATGAGAAGAGAAGTAGAGACACGGTGATTTTCGGTGCTCTGTGGGTATCTATTACTTACATTCCTCCTTGAGGTTTCTTTTACATGCTTTCAATGATGACACACGTTGGTCTCAGCATCACCGAACCAGAATTACTGCATAACCACGACTGCAATAACTCCACTTATTTGCGGCTTTCCTCACCGTCACCGCAAGGAACACATCAAAAAGAACAAGCGATCTAATCAAGGGACTACATCATACAATTTCCAAAGATGATATGACGCTATATTGTAACAAATAACATGCTAGCAATCTAATGATATAGATTGTTAAGACTTTAGTGCGATTCAGGTGATTAGCGATAGGTATTTAAAAGCTTCTTACCTTCAATATACCTGGAGCTATCTTTTTTAGCATCATTAATGCGAAGTACAGGTGGTGTTGATTTTACATTTTTGTATGTAACTTTAACTTTCTTTGCAACTGTGGTAGCTAATTCTTCTCTTTCAGCAACGATTATAGCAATAGGTTGACCGTAAAATTTTATGTCGGTTGCAAGCGTTTGTTCAATTTCAGTTTGAAGCTGTATTCCCGGGAAAGTAAAACTGTTTTTCCCAGGTATATCATCGGGTGTGTATATTGCTACGACGCCATTTAGAGCCTGAGATTAAAAGCGTCATCAGTAAGGTCTTGGCAAGATACAGAACAGATATGTATGTAAACGCAGATTTAAAGGCTTTGAGCGTATTTAGATACAAGATAGATTGGTCCATTGAAACATTCAGATGATTCAAAACTTATCCATGTTCAGCACGAATATATTTGCTAGTTACAAGGTTTTGAATGTAGACAGATTCTTATGTAATTTAATATTATGTACGGTTCTTAAAATAAAATTAGTTAAGTGTTTGTTCGGTTCGTTATTGGGCAGCGGAGGCATAAAAAGCATTTAATGAAAATACCCCATAACTCAATTTGCCAGATTTAAAAATGCATGCATGTGAAGCGCCTTTTGAGAAGCCTTCCTACAGTGGATTTCAATTTTATCGAGATATGTCGTTTCAGAATTGAACTGATTTCACTGTCGGCATAAGTAATTCTATAATACATAATTATAACAAAGAATACACATAACTCACCAAAACATCAGCAGTGTCAATTTTCTCTACTTGACCACTTGATACTGTCGATAAAACAAACGCTCCAAACACCTCTCTCTTCATTGGCGGTACATCATTGGCATATTGCGCTTCTCCAGCACTCTGGATTATACCTTCCAATTTTGGAATAGGCTGATTAACTGGGTAAAGGCTTGGATCTGTTTGATAATCTTGTTTCCCGCTAGATACTGGTCTTTGAAGCAATATTCTTCCAGACCGGTAGATTGGCAATAGTAGGCTCGAAGATGTGATGTTTAATACAAACTGTTAAAATAGAAGTGTTTATTTACATTACATACATGAAATGTCAATACAACTTATTTGTCTAGAGTCTATAATTTAATTATATGAACTATGTACCATATCAATATCAGATAGAAGCGTGCTCAGAAGGTTACATAATAATTCTGATTATCTATAAGAAGTATGAACAGCGCTTTGTTTACAGGAAGCATCAAATAAATAACAGATAATTACGTAGTGTATATAGTATACAATATTGGATTAGTAAGAATTTCTTCAAAGGCACATGCAGAAATAGAATATATGTGTCAAAGCAGCTAATCCACCGTCAATGAGCGTAGCGAGTATCTGTATTTCCCAAAAAAATGAGAAGGCCAAGCCCAGCTGTGGACGCTTACGGGCTGTTATTTGTAAAATATATTTACCTTATAAAACAGTCCTATAGCCAACTTCTTTCTACATTCAACAGAAGCTTCGGGTGGGTTATCTATAGGCACAACTTCTTTCTCAAGCGTTTTTACAGCTCCTTGTAAAGTATCATCTCTAGATATATTTTTTCCTAGCAGATAATTTTCTGTATTAACTGCGTGAACGAAATCTGGTCTAATATTACCGTAAACGATGGTAGCTTTCTTTACTATATTCTTTGAATCGAATTGCAGCAAAAATCCGGCATTAACAATGGCTAAGGCGTTTTGGTTCCTCGGCATAATCTAAAAAACAATTGGACAAATGCATGTCAGTCTACGAACAGTGAAGGTCTACAGAAGTAACGAACGTACTAAGTACTGCTTTTATCATCTATTGGAACCCTTAAGAGAATTTAATTGAATATTTTTTTGTTGCGTGAATTCAGCAACCAGACAGACGGTCCACCTGATGGAAAGCGGTTGCCTGTGGACATGGTTAACACCAAAGTTGCTACCAATGTGCTCTCTAAAGGGAGACTGGAACCTGGCCAACTAATGCCGGAACATAACTCAAGGTTATGTTCCGACATTAGTGGCCATTGGTTAGTTGTTATGGCGGCATAGTCTAGACCAAGTGTGATAGCCATCCAGACGGGCGAATACCCTACCACCTACCTTTGTCTTGTTTTGTCGCCTCCTAAGACAGGCCGAAGAAAATCGTATTCTGTCTTTGTTCCTGCACGGATAATAACATAAAGCACTTTGTATACGTTGCCCAAAGCTATGTATGCTACATGGAGGAGAAGTGCTTTAAATATAGTTGATAGAACATTTTGCTCAACGGAAACATTGTTTTATTAAAAGTAAAACTGCATTTAAAGATTTTGAAAGTTACTTACCTCACATGGGATTTAAATCAACTAAATGTAAAAATACTGAGTGTATTTTTATGATGTCAGTGTTAAGGATTATTTCTTTCTATGTTATGTGGTATCTTAAATTAAAAGGATAACCGTGAAAGTTTACACCTCTGCTTGTATATTCTCTGCTGGATTGGACCCTATAATTTAAAATATTAACCAAATAACGGTAACCTCTCTTATCTGTCCAATGTGGATGAAGTCGCGGACAAATGCTAGTCTTGTATATTCGTTCTAGTGAGTAATAACTGAAAATTACTTATTTAAATAACTATTTATTATGTACGTATGTTGTTTTTATGCTTTTACTATACCACCGAGAAAATTATCAAAATTTCCCATTCCATTTTATTTATATTTTAGACTTTTTACCACTTTGAAATCAAATATATCTCTATCTAGTCTACCTATTGAATTAGATAACTATGTAACCTATTATAGCAATCTCATTGCCGACAGCCCTAAATTAATAATTGTATTAAATTTTTTAAATGAATATTTAGCTCCTAAAATATTACAAATAGGTCTCGTGGGCACACCTGTATCTACCTCGGGGACCTATTGTATGCAATACCTTGTGTTGATGTTTAATATCTTACCTTATAAGTTCTCACACAATGCGTTTTAGCACATAATGGTGGTAGAGCAAATTGCACAATCAGTACACCACTCATGTCATATTTGAGGAATTCCATCATTGTTAATGTGACATAAGATCCAGAGAGAGTGCCTTTAAAATAAATGTTTATAATTTATAACTATTGTACATTGTATTTTTTTATGTTTGCTTGTAGGTAAACGGCATAGGTGCAGGCAACAGGGTGCAAGAGAATTGATGAAAATGAAAAATAATAGTAGAAACAAGTCTATAAGTAAACTCACAGACTTGCCTCTACAATTATTTTACATTTCTTTTAGCATCAGACATATGGGACATACACAATTACATACCTAGAACTGATGTCATATTAAATTATGAATTGCACATGTTAATAATAATGGCTAAAAATTCAAAATATGTATATTTAACAATTTAAATATTAATTTCGATATCTTTTAACATCTGTTTTGGAATGTAACATATCAATTTTTCTACTTACGAACAGTCATGGTGGCTCCGACAGTTTCGAAAAGTAAGAACACATCTGAAGGATAATTTGCAAGTTTATGTTTATAAATCATGTTCCCAGCAAGTGAACCGAGCTACAAATTTAACACATATGGTATTGTTACAACTTAGCCAAATATCCACGAAGCACGCCGATAAATGTGGATGCACACCTGCCGTTCATAAAGCACATTTTTTTACCCGCCCCCATTTGGAGTTCTTTTGTTTATTTTGTGTTTAAAATTTATAATTAGTAAAAGCCGCCTATTGTGTATTGTAATCCTTTATGATGGTCCTTAGCTAGGTCTAGTTCTTGGAAGATCCAGTCCACGCGGTCGATTGTTGTATCGTATAGTTAGTATAAAACAATGCCCGAACGGAGGGGTGAGTCAGTCAAGCGACGATTACGATACGAGCAAGACCTATGTACATTCGATGAGCGATCTATATCGCTGGTTTGACACAACCAGTACAAACTGCACGATTAAATAACGCGCGCAAAGTCCGTCACTATTGACGGACTTTGCGCGCGTTATTTAATCGTGCAGATTGTACTGGTTGTGTCCAATTATATTTGTACCTAGGTTATACTGTTTGTATAGTTCTAATAAATCCTATAGTAATTGCAAACGGCATTTTAATTCGAGTCCCGTAACTCGTAACAGTATAATAGTACTACTACTACTACTACTACTTTAGAATTAAAATTTAGCTGTTTGATGATAAGATAAATATACAGCAAGCGATCAACAAACAAACAAAAACAATTACCTAAAGTAAGTAGTTATTGCCACCGATGACCACATAGATCTACACCAACATACCTATTTCTTTGTAATTAATTACTATACCGTTATCTATAGCATTTTTTAAGAGAAACGACTTTTGGCCGGTTCCTATACCTTACTATTCATTCACTTGCCTTACTACACTACTTCTATAGAGATTATGTCAAATTGTAGCCGATAGTAAGGCAAATTAACGGTCGGTAAGATATAGGAACCGAGCCCTTATGAACACCTCACTGCACGGGAACTGGGAGTCTGGAGATCACCAGTCTGATGTTCGCCAGAAAACCCAATAAAACATCACAGCCCACCTAGGTAGATACATACTCGCTTTATGTGGCTAAAAGTTTGATTTAAAATTATGTTTTTCTTATCTGATTAATTCTTATACTCACTGCTATACTTAAAGCTCGGTTGTGATTATTACCAGATCTCGATTTGGATGAAATCTTTTTTATTGTCGGTGCGTGTTAAGTAAATAGTCAAAAATACTAACCGTTCTCACAGGTATGTGAGCAACTAACTTCAAATGCGTTGCAAATTCAGATAAATACGAAAAGTCACCGTTGTGAACAGAGACATCGGTGAAAATAGTTATACAGCTCTCCAAAGACAAGTTAGCGCTGAGAATTAAATTTTGATCAAATTCGTATTGTTTCAGAGATCTTACATCACTGATGTCTATGATTGTGTTGGGATATTCAAAGGTTTCCACAATACCTGAAAAACACGTTCCTGAGAAACATACACAACTAAAAAAAAATTACTACATTATACAATTAATCATTCGAAGACGATAATGCACTTCAATGCTCTATGCTTCCAAAATCCGCAAGTATTCCGGATTATCCCTATATATATATAATAGGGGCTTTCCACTGTGCAAAAACTGTACCAGCTACCGCCTTAATTGCTGGACGAGGTTATGCCGCCAGGGTATCGATGCAAATAGCGTCCCACTAACAAGTGAGCCGTCTTCCATGGCGCCACATATCCCATCGGGTTTCATACCATAGTCGCGAAGTCATTCTATATTTTTTGAGAATATAAGATATATTTATTTTATGCCTATTTCTAGATACAAGCTCATGTTAATAATCGTAGTAACCCCAATGGGTTACCGTCGTGGTAGCCAATTGGCCACCACAATATAATACAACAGGTGACAACAATTAATTTTACTTTTAATGAGCGGCTTACAGCCTTTGTTAACGAGTTATTATTCATACATACCTTTACCAGTATTTCCGTCAGCAAGCATATAAGAATCAACGCCATGCTTTTTCAAAATATCAAAAATATCATCCTGTTCGAAGACTTTAAAGAATTTATACTTTCCAAAATTCAAACGGATGACTTCTCCGTGGTTTACATGATCGTCTAAGAAACACCAGTCATTGTCATCACTTCTGATGGAGCATTTTCTACTACAATTGTTCCGTTTACACCCATTCAGATCTTCGATATCATTAAGCTGTTTCACTCGCTGGCATAGATGTGGACTGGCGTCTATTGCAAGAGATTTCATAGCGTCCATGATTGAACGGAAGCCAGTACATCTACACGTGTTACTGCCAAAAGATCTCTCTATTTCGAACATGGGCAAGTGCTTGTGCAGAAGGCTGTTTAGATTAATAAGTGTAATATTAATATTCTCAGGTCATAATAAAACTACGTTTTCACGGTTTTAAGCGCGATGTTTTATTGATTTTAGTCCGACGTTTCGGCTAAAAATCAAATAAAATACTGCGCATAAACCCGTTAAAACCTAGGTAGTTTTATTATGTGTACTAGTCGCGAATACTTAAGAAAATATTATTCCCAGGTCACGTACAAAGCACTCAAAATAAACGTGCATGTATGAAGAGATTAATGGAAGGAGATGAAGCGAATGTTGTTAGCCAGGATCGTCGCAATGGAGATCTATCATCTCCACCTACTCCCATGGTAAATGGGCATGATAAATGTAACGTATCTTATATATATATATATATATATATATATATATATATATATATATATATAAAATAATCGTAGAAATGTATGTACGCGCATAAATTGAGAACTACTTTATCGATTTTAATGAAATTTTTGTATGTGTTTGAGTGGGTTACCCAAATTATTTAGATTCACAATTGGAACCGGTAGGTTTCGCTGGGATCGGGTCCTAAATTTTTAGTTTTTCAGGGCAGGATAACGCCTGCCGGGACTTCTAGTTATATATATTTTAAACTCTGCGCACTCAATACCAACCTATTGTTAAATATGTAAAATTATCTCCAGAAGGTTCTCTGGAAGTAATCGCTATTAGCTATAAAACCGCCGATTGTACCTACTAGTTGAAATATTGTTAATTTTGATTTGTACTGTTTTCTTGTGTGCATTAAAGAATATTATATTATATGTTTGACTGTATTAGTCTCATGTTACAGTTTATGGAACAAGTGGAGAATTTCTCTCGAGGGTATCGTAGTATAAAATCAGTTGACACGCTTCTGAGCTCTAAACAATGTATTCTATGAAAACCAATTTGCACGCGATATGGAGGTATAACATATTATATATATTATATTCGTTTATAAATGCGCGGTCAAAAAAAATACATATCCGTGTCGACAGAAATCTATAGTATATCTAACTTACCAAGCGGCTGTATGGTCTTCAGTGATAACTGTTTGTTACAAATAAAATCATGAATTCACATGTGATTTTGGCATGAATTATCAAAAATTGAACAAGCCATCAAAATATAAATAAATTTCCAGAGGCCAGAGACTATAAGAGAACCAAATACTACTATTTATATAATGATGACTCCGCTTAGATTTAAGCACTTGTATGATGATAATAATTCCTTGATTTTGCTCCTATTTTGAATATAAAAATAACGTTTTAGGGGAACGGGAAGTATACTGTCAAGTATAAAGTATACTTGACAGTAAGCCTATCAAGTATACTTGATAGGCTTATCCGTGGCGATTGAGGGGTTCAGCCATTAGCCACAGCTAGTCCATGAGTACGCAAAATCTATTTTTTGTTACATAAATGATAAGAAAAATTGTAACGATAAATACCTAAACATTTGCATGACCCAGCCAGGAGTGCAATAGCCACACTGGCTACCATTGAATAGGACTATGCGCTTCTGAATTGTATTGTACCCATCCAACTTATTCCCGACGCCTTCCACGGTAGTTATGTCCCATCCATCGCAAGAAAATATCAGTACTAGGCACTGTTGGAAAAAGAGTTGCTCTCAAAAAGCGAATATAGATAAAATATGAAGGTGTTTTTAATTTATATTTTTTATTGCATGACTTCAGCAGACAGTCAGACGGCCCACATGATGGAAAACGATTACCATCGCCTATGGACATTTGTAACACCAAAGGTGCTACCAGTGTGCGGCCGCTCTCTAAAGGGGTACCTACTGGAACCTGGCCACTAATGCCGGAACACAACTCAACGTTGTTATGGCGGCATGCTCTAGACCAGGGATGGTAGCCATCCAGACGGGCTAATACCCTACCATCTGGCTGAAACAATAAATCGTTTGTATAATTCTATATTTTGCCGGTAGCTGTGTCCAATATTTAATCATTTTTTTATTCAAACCGAAGGCGTTTGTCGCTTGAGCGACCATGTTGCCCTGGTAAATAAAATTAAAAATAATTGAAGTTTGTATTTTAAACAAAATTCAGAATCTCTTATACAGTAATTTATATAGAATAGGGCAGTTAATACATTAAAATGTGTCAAATACTCTATTCTATGTATACCTATATACTGTAGACTAAAAAAATGTTGTAACCGTGTAATTTCGGCCACATTTAATCGAATCTCTTGCGTGCATTATTAATATTAGCCGCAATCAGGTTTTATTTACTTCCTTTTGTATTTTTTAAGGATTTTAATACACATTTCTGAATTAAGGAGAACTTACAGAATTAACAGGGAAGATCTCTACTTGGTTGCTAGGATACCTCTTGGCACGGACGCTGACGATACATGCACCACAGCCACCCTCCCGGCACATGGCCTTGGTGCCAGGCAAACCGCACACGTAGCGTATATATGCATTCAGGGTAGTTGTACGGGGTGTCCTTTCATTAACTGTGAACACAAATTGACTATCAACAGCAATCAGAGTCGAATATGTTGATTCATGGCCGGTTCCTGTAGCTTAATATTCATTTACTTACCTTACCATCGGTTGAATTTTGACATTAGGTACTTGTTAGCTTAAGTCAAATTTTATCCGATAGTAGGGCAAATGAACGGTCGGTAAAATATATGAACCGGCCATAAATTAATGAATGAAAATATGAAGTAAAAGAATTTTGAGCTAGACATGTTGCTAGAGAGTTTTTTGTCGCTTATCCATAATATGTTGCGAACTGGTGTACTACTCTGTCAAACAAGTACCGGGAAAAGGTCAATAATACACAAAATGTTAGTTATTCATTCAAATTTATTTTATCACCTTCAAACTATACTCCTTTAGAAACGATACACTTACGCCAACGAATAATCCAATCATCAAAACATTTTTTAACCTCATTTAACGGAATTGAGTTTTTAGTACTCGTCGCGAATTTTCCTTTATGTCTTCTACCGAATGAAAACGGATGCCACGAAGTGGTAATTTGAGTTTAGGAAAAAGAAAGAAGTCTGCTGGAGCCATATCTGTTGAATAAGGTGGTTACTCGAAGGTATTTGTTGAGTTTTGGTTAAAAATTGGATCACAATGATGGCCTTGTGCGAAGGCGCATTATCGTGGTGCAAAATCGAAGAATTTTCTTTCTACAGATCTGGCTTTTTTCGTCGAATTTGCTCTCTTAACGCTCATACAATATAGTTTATTTACCGTTTGACCTTCCGGTAAGAATTCCGAGAGCACAACACTGCGATTGTTAAAGAACAACAATAGTCAACATGACTTTGACTTTTGATCGACTTTGGCGTGGTTTTTTCGGTTTCGGTTCAGTTAGAAGGCGCCACTCCGAAGCTTGTTGACTAGTTTGCATATCAAACTCGTAAACCCACGCCTCGTCACCAGTAACAAAGCGACTGGATCGAAATTGAATCCTTACAGCATGTCCTCGGGGCGACTCTTATGCGATTGAGTTTTTGGAGAAGACTCAGGTCTTTTAGGACTAGCCGAGCGGCAACATGTTTCATACACGCCGTGATTATTTAAAATGATATGGATTGACTCGTGAGACAAAGAAAGTTTCGTGGCTATTTCTCTCAAACTTGAATGAGGATTTTCAGTCACATTTCCTTCACTTTTGCGATGTTAACTTCAGTTGAAGACGTTGATCGCCTACCAGGGCGAGACAAATCTTCCAGCATATCTCGACCGCTTTTGAACGCTTTGTATCACTCATTAGCACTTGTTTTTGATAAAGTTGATTCGCCGTAAGCCTTCTGTTACATTTTCAGTGTCTCCGAACACGAAATTCCATAGGCGATGCAAAATTTAAGACAAACTCTTTGTTCGATGTTTTTGTGCATTATGAAATTTGCAATACACACTAGATATGATCTAACTAAAAACAGCACTGTATCTAATACAAATCATCCATTCCCGATATGTTTTTGGTAGAATGTATATAGAATAGAATAGATTAGAGTAGGAAGTATTTAGACTTATTTTTTAACTTATATAAAGTACCTTCAAAAAATATTGTGCATAGAACTTAGTTTGAATAAAAACTTATGAGTTTGAATGGATGATAACCTTCTATGCCAATGATTGAATTTCTCTTGTTGCCAGGCTAAATTTATACATATAATAAAATTGTAGACGTCAAATTTCTGTACAATGAAAAAAAATGCTAAAAACCGGGTCACCGATGTAAGAAGTGAAATAGAACTAATTTAGAATTTTTCCATTTTTTTTGTTTCTTTGTTTATCTGTCTGTTTGTACCGGCTAATCTCCGAAACGACTGGATCGATTTAAATGAAATTTTGTATGGTTGTAGCTTATATCCCTGGTCAATATACTTTTGATCCCGAAAAATTAAAGAGTTTCCGTGGGATAGTTAAAAAACCGCACCACGCGGACGAAGTTGCAAGCATCAGCTAGTTTAAGATAAAATTCCTATTTTAAATACCAAGGTTTCATGTAACTCAGTTCAATCCTCTGATATCCTGTTCGATATCAACTTTCAGATAGATAGAGAAAGAGAAAAGACCTAGATATGGTAATTACCATATCTAGGTCTTTTATCATAAATTTATGATCATGAATCGTGTGCATAGAAGTTTTCATTTAAATTTTAAAACACGAGTCAATCGATTATTTTAGGCGGCGTACACACAGAGCAAATGAAGGCCAATAAACGTTGGTGACGTTCGCCGGTAATCTAGCACGTAGCAATCCAAGCATTCGATTGTTCGACGAAAGCGTCAACGACTGAATAGAGGGTAGTTTGTATCAATTACTATACTACTCGATTCAATACATCATCGCTCGAATATAAAAGCGCGCCGATGTAACGACGAGAGAACATTCCCACTCCGACTCCGACTTTGGCGGGTGTGGAGTCCTTCTTCGGCTTTGTCTAATGCGCTTGACGTAGTAACGTCCTAGAATGGCTGATTATTGTGCGAGAAGTGAGACTTAATTAAACCTGTTACCATCAAGTCAACAAACCCTATTCATTAGCTCTGTGTGTACGTCGCCTTATATGAAGACTAAGGCTGGTTGTGCATAGACATTTATCCGACGCTTAAAATAAAATAATCGCTGTTTAAAGGGTAAGTTAGGTACCTATGGACAGACAAATCTGTAGTTCACCAAGTAACAAAACAAAATGATTTTAATTACTGTGTTTTCAACGTCGTGCGCTAATAGGATAACCTGTTAGACTAGATTGCAATTTATTAAATTATATATAAAAAGCGCGATCAGTATAATCCTTAGGCACCATTCATGCTGACCTTGGCTTGCAAAAATAAAATTTCGGATCTTTCTTACTCTCCGTTGCCCACATCTTGATATATGACATGAATATATGACAGATTTGGCACCTAACCCTACCAATTCAAAAATTGATATTACTTACTTAGTAATAAAATAGCTTATAAAAAATTGTTTATGTCAGCCTATAATCTCCACTGCTAGACGTAGGCCTCCCCTAGTTTGCACCACTTATCCCGCTCCTCCGCCTTCCTCATCCATTTTTTTTAACGAGGGCAATTCCGATTGAGTACTGACCACCGCGGGGAAAGCGCTGGGACCTGTGGAATTCGCCACGTTGGGGTGACCCTAGCAACCCTGAAGAAGTACTAATGCCACCTCATTTAGGGATACCCACTAAAATCCCTCGGTGTTCCGTCCTTTGCCTTTATGCCAGGGCCACAGGTATACGGCTTTGCCATCCGCAGGCCCTGGCAGGCGGCGGCCCATCTGCCTCATTGATTGCCGGGGGAATAACCCCCTCGGCGTCTTCATTCTACCTTCTTCATTCAATCCCAACCGGCGACAT
Source organism: Dendrolimus houi (assembly GCA_039645545.1). Classification (NCBI taxonomy): domain Eukaryota; kingdom Metazoa; phylum Arthropoda; class Insecta; order Lepidoptera; family Lasiocampidae; genus Dendrolimus; species Dendrolimus houi. Next base: position 17,987,144 of record CM077132.1, read on the forward strand.
TACGCAAGTCGTCAGTGGTGGACTGCTCGTTGGGACCTGGAGGGGGTCCTACATTATTATATTTGCCGAGTCGTTTTCTCCACACCAGGACACATCTGCTCCGTCGGCCATAGGCTCTACGGCAGATGTGGCCAGCCCCTGCTAATTTTATGAACAACGTTGGTTACTCTGGTTCTCTTACGGATGCTCACATTTCTATCCGGTTAAAACCGGTCCAGTCGTTTCAGAGATTAGCCGGAACATCCAGACAGACAGACAGACAAAAATTCTGTTACAAACAGACACACCAGTTTTATTTATCATAGATTACTTGTCAAACTATAATTAATGCGCTATTTGAATCCTTTTTCTTCTTTTATTTTCTTGACCTATGACGTCACAAGTAGACTTCAAAACACGAAATTTGAATAATCAACGAAAACCTTCAAAATGTTTCCAACTTGTGTGAAAATAGTGTTATATTGTTAAAAAATAATTTAAATGGAAATAAAACTAATTATGGAACAGCTGTTTTAATTTAATAATTTCTTGATGTATAAAATGTGTGATGTCATATTAGGGAAGGAGGATTCTCACGAATGTGACCAGCTATGACAAGGACCGGGGAATCCGTGTGACGTAATTTGTGGATGGCCCCCTAGATCTGTGTAGAGTTTCATTTAAATACGTTCAGCAGTTTTCACGTGATACTTTCACATACAGACGGACAAAAATTCAAATAAATTTCCTTTTTTTGGATTCTGCTGGTGCAAATTAGCACCTCTGATTTTTTCCACATTTTGTAAATATGAGTATGCCACCAGAACAACCTTGAGTTGTGTCCCGGCATTAGTGACCAGGTTCCAGCGCCCCAGTCCCCTTAAGAAAGCAGCAGCGCATTTGTAGCACCGTGCAGGAACGGAGAAAAGATACAATTTCCTGCGGCCGGGTGGCCTGTCGTAGGAGGCGACAAAACAACCCACAACCAGGTGGTAGGGCATTTGCCCAACTGGATGGCTACCACCCTTGGTCTAGAGTATGCCGCCATAACAACCTTGATTTGTGTTCCAGCATTAGTGACCAGGTACCAGTCTCCCTTAAGAGAGCAGCAGTGCATTTGTAGCATATTTCATGTTGCAAATGTCCGGTAACCACTTTCCATCAGGTGGGCCATTTGGCTGTCTGCTGACCTCATGCACAAAAAAACACATAATACAAATTCGAACTCTCTACAGATTTAGTTACAGATATAGATACAAAAAAATATCAATTTTTGGAAGGTGATAACTTGCATGTCAAGTTATCGTAAATGGGGAGTCTAAATATCAATAACATCTGCACAAATTACACATTCTTAAAAAGAATACGCAAATAACACTTTCAAGATAATAATACTTATACCACATTACAATTCAGCTATAATATACTCTACACAAATAGTAATTACAGTTGTTAATATACCATAACCATTCATTTTAGTTTTTTCTAAGAAAATATGTATAGAATTGTAGGTATAATTTTGTTATTATACTAATGGGCCTATTTTATGTCGCAATTCTACAGCTTGCGAGTGAAGTTTCACGGCTTACATTACGTTCGTTTAAGAATTTTATAAATGGCATTCGAATTTCTTAACAATAACTCTTATCACAAAAGTATTTTAATTAACCTACATTTAACATACCTGTATTTACTTTTTACAAAACCGATGTAGAAATATTATGTGCGTTTACAAAATACATAATCATTATTACTCGTGGTCGAAATTCACCATAATTAATTTAAAATTGAACATTATTAAGGTTCTGTTGTCAAAGATTATACTTCTATATAATCACAGATAACACTTTGACTTTAACAATAAACAAAAGAGTATATGTGAGTGTGTGTGTCAAATACATAGTAGTGTGTGTGTAATGTTTTTTTATTGATTGTATTTTTGAGCATAATTTTAAAAAATATTAGTATTCTGCACTCCTTCTCTATATAAACTATAAGTGTGGGAAATTTCATTCTCCTCCGTCTGCGCAATTTTCGTAAAAAGGGGTACAAAGTTTTTACTTCACGTACTTATATAGAAAGAAAGAAAGAAAATATTTATTTCTAAAAATGCGACACATTAACAATAATTTATAATAATAACAAACACACTGGAAATGTGTGCCGCAATTCGAGAAATGAGGTTGGCACTCAGTTTTTGCTGTGTCGAAACATAGTCAGACAGTGCCCACCTCCTTGATTACATAGTCATGCGACCCACGATGAAAAGAAGTTAAATAAATTTAAATTATAATCAACATATAAAAAATAAAAATCAAAAACTAAAGATATGTACCTAAAAGTAACCTAAATAGAGCACTTATTTTCATATGTAACATGTGTATATAATAACACATGTTACATGTGAAAACATGTGGTGTATAGTCTATATATATATATATATATATATATATTTGTAGATCTATGCATGCAATAAATATTATTTTGTAAGTAATTCGTTTTTATTATATGTGGGGTCTTCTTTTTGCAACTTAAGTAGGTTTCTCTTATGATGATTGTCAATAATAAAAGTACCTGTTTAAAAAGGATTAATCTATCTATACTATAACAAATCTGTTAGAGGTGTCGAGTCTGTACAATTAATTTAAAAATTAAATAAAAATCAGGGGGCTAACTCAGGCCGGCTGACTCCGAAAATGCGTTCTTTTTGCTGAGCATCACGTGAAATTCGATTTATTATATGAAACTTGACACAGAGCTAGCATATACATATAAAAGAGAGATTTCCGACGGCAACGCCGCGGGTCATTGGCCCCTGGGATATAGCTCTATTTTACTTACATAGAAACTTAATTAGGTTTTTATATATCGGAAGTGAAGCCACGGGCAAAAGATAGTATACATAAACCTTCCTTGAAAAATTATCTAACTGATGGAGAAAACCACTTAAAAATCCGTTACGTAGTTTAGGAAGAGTTATCGGATATACAGACAGGCAAACAGATGCGGAAAGAGACATTGTTTTATATTAGATAAGTATGTAAAGCAGTGGTCCTTAACTGGTGGTCCACGGACCACTGGTGGTCCCTGGAGGCATTCCAAGTGGTCCGCGAAGCCATCGTAATAAACAAGTGACGTGACGTGTGTGTCGAGTCATCACAATGCAAATCGCGCAAAGAGAATGCGATCACAAATATCTCATTAAATTTTAAATCCATAACTTATATTTTTAGATTTTTAAAATAATAAACAAATGCATGCTAGTTCCAAAATTATACGTGCCTTATTAGATAGAGACAAATACATAGAATCTATACATATACATAACCGACTGGGTGGTCCCTCGGAAAACAGAAATTTGATAAAATGGTCCCTCATGACTTAAAGGTTAGAACCACTGATGTAAAGATTATCTCGGGTCTACACTTAGGTCACATATTATCTTGACAAATGACGTTGTTTCCACGGGATTGATAAATAAAGCCGAAAAGATGGTCGAGATTGTTTTTTTGTGCCGCCGTTGCAACTCACTACCAAACGTCGCAACGGGAACGAAGTGTCAATGGCACACCATTAGATTGTATAAAACAAAGTAGCTTTCCGCGTCTGTCTGTATATCCGCTAACTATTCCTAAACCACCAAAGGAATTTTTAAGCAGTTTTCACCACCAGTTAGATAATTTTTCCCTGAAGCTTTATACCCATATAAATAAAGCTAATTAAGTTTTTATGTAATTAAATATAGAGCCACACGCCGCGGAGAACTTTCTGGTCTAGTCTATAATAATTATGTTATAAAATTCAAATGCCAGTGATTTAAAAATTAATAGCAAGATTTCAATAAAAACTGCTATGTTTATACGATACATAAACATATATGTAGATTTTAAAAATCTTGTTTCTCAGTCTGAAAGTTTGTTTTAAACAAACTCCGAAAAACCTGAACAAATTTTAATAGTAATTTTAGGGATCAAATCGGGAATTTTATTTTAAATTTTTGTGTATCACACTTCATGGTTCACTTCGATATCTTGTTGGGTTCAGAAGATATGAATATATACTCCAAGTCCCACCCGAAGGAAACGGGGGTCACAGCTAGTTTACAATAAGAAAGAAATAGTAAAACTTACCTGTACATTTCATTCCATTGATGGTAAATGTTATTTTTGACATTGTAAATGAACAGACACGGCGCGGCGGCTCGAATATTGCAGCACGGTCGTCAAGTAAAACGATATATATATGACTGCAATTTAAACTTTATGTGCCTGTGTTTTTATGTAACCTAGTGTTCGTGCATGTGCATTCGATGTGGTAAAACACCACTGAGCCAGTTTTGAACTGATTGAGATAAAAAAAACGGATGAACAAAAACCTGTAACCTGAAAAATTATATAAATCGTATGTGTCACTGAACTTCTTCAAAACCCTGTACCGATTTTGATGCAATTTTTTGTATGTGTTTGAGTGGGTTCCTGAATGATTTAGATTCACAATTGCAACCGGTAATATAGTATTGGAAGTTCCTTATAGCACGTTTCTGGGGGTTGGGTGCTAGACGAAAAAAAGTGTTAGCGAAAGAAAAGATGCTATTACTCTGTATATTATTATAATTGGATAATAATATACAGAGTCAGCATCTTTTCTTTGTCGAACTTCAATGCAATTAAATAAGATGTAAAATAATAATACACTGTTTTGAAAATGAAGGTCTTGTACATGCCGTTGTATATTATGCAATTTCGAACTTTAATGTAAGAAATAAGATATAAAATAATATCCTTTAGGGTAATATATGCTCTTTTGAAAGTAGAAGGTCTTGTAATTGCCCTTATTACTATATAATGTCTTCGATGGCCTTCGATGGTTTCGAAATTTCGTTCCAATCAAGTGTCCCAAAGACACTTCGTGAGTTATCGATTTTTCGATTCATATTCTTCAAATCAAATTTATTTATTTGCATAAAAACATTGATTGTATAAAGATGTTACATTTAATTTAAAATTGTACACATTTTTTTTGCCAAATTGAGGTGCAAATATACAAATCAGAGGAAACTTATATTAATTTCTAATATCAATAAATTAATTCAATTACTAAAGAAATGTCACAATTTTACAATAAGTAAATACATACGTAATATAAAATGTTATTATTGTTTTTATAATAATAACATGATTTAATAAAATGTTTTGCATGCAAGAAACTGAGAAATATTGTATTTATTTTGAAGTCAATTAAAAATATCAATATATAATATATTTTATTACACTACTATTGTTACAATAAATGACAAAAGAACCCATGTTCTACCAGAATGGCGTGAAAATATTTTATGCAAACGTGTGCAATTAATTTTGCCTTTTTATTAATTACATTTAAAGTTATTATTACTTACTACAGCAATAATTACACGTCATTTAAAAAAGAGAAAATATCAGAGGGACCTATTCAGACCAGCAGACTTTGAAAAGACAGCCCTTAGGTTACATTTTTCGGTCTGGGTATCTGTTCGAGCATCACGTGAAAACCGCTGAACGGATCCAAACAATTTTTTTTATTGGACTTGACTTTATGTTGTTGATCCGAAGACCTCACAACTTTACCGGGGTTTTCTTTCCTAAAGCCTTCCTAAGGTTCCTAGGCTTCGCTCGAGCCCGGGGGGCAACTTGCTCGAGGGAGCTCCCTAGGGGGCTTTACCTCGGCTGGACTGTTGCCATGAAAGGTGGATGAATCTAGCGATGCCTGTTAGGGGGCGACACAATGTACTAATTGAGAACGGGCGACGGGTGGGGTGTTTTGTCTCTTGCCGTCCCTCGCGGGGACGTGGAGAGATCGTGATTGGTGACGTCTGTGTCTGTCTGTCGGTACCTGCCAGCCTGCCATCCTAACCGCAGGTGGGCTGATCCGGGCCAGCCGTTTTGTAATATTGTCGACCCTGTCCGTGGGGAGACAACGAATTCCGACACAGAGTTAGCCCACATCTAACCAACAATCAGGACACTTCTCATCCGGATAAATGACGCTGCTTCCTTGGGATTAACCAACACAGGTTCCGGGGCCGCAATTTGAATTCATCAATAAACACGTCATCGTCATGATAACGCGAATGAAGCTTACCTAGCATAGTTAGTTATATTATAAACTAGGATATGCCCGCGACTTCGTCCACGCTTGACTTGAAATTCCCGCGGTATTCCTAGGATATAAAATATCGCAGCATTTGAAAAAAGAATGTAAGCTATCGTTTTAGTGGAAAACTGTGTGGGATAATTTTTATGCACCTGAACAACTTTAAACCGCTCCCGAGGAATTCCCGGTATAAAAAATTTCATATATTTTATTACATAAAATTCGCTATCGATTAGTAAAAAAAATGACATTGGAATCCGATTTTTTTTGATCTGGCCACTTTCAATCGTTCCCAGAAAAATTCCCGTGCGATTCCTGGAATAAAAAGTAACGCAGAATTTAAGTCTAAGAATTAGCTGTCGACCAGCGAAAACCACATCGAAATCGGCGCAGTACTTTTTACGTGAATCCCGAACAAACAGACTAAACGACAAACAGACAAGAAATCGAAAAAAATTGCATCGTGTTCTCCATCGTTTATATAGTCTAATCCAGTTTTTTTAACAGCTTTAATGTACAGACACGGCATGCTTAGAATTTTATAATATTATTTTATTTTATGATATTACAGATTAGAATACAAAAGAATTACAAAATCTTTTAGGGAGTTACTTATCTGTGCCGTTTGCTGTTTTATTTTTCCTTATTTAAAGTACCTATATTGTAATTATGATTCTAGTAGTAAATTACACCAGGCTACCATAAAGTAAATAACAACTATAAATAAAAATTTAGTAATTAAAATGAACAAGTGGGGGTAGGCTAAATAATAGCTTTGTCTCTCTCATTCATTGGCTCATTTGACACTTGACATCTTTGTCTTCCGTGATCACGACTACTGAAAGTGGTCGAAATAAAAATCGAATAAAATTCCTGGCTGAAAACCGTTAAAACGCAGTTTTTATTATACTTATATTTGTGGAGAGCACATAGACTGTATATACTTTAACTTAGACGTGAAGTAATACGATAATTTTCTTATAATATTAACATACATCGTTATTACATAACGATACGGCGCAATGTAAGGATGAATACAGAGTGCGTAAAAAGAAAAAAAAAACAAGGTTGACAGTGTTAAAATATAAAAAGGTGAATCAACTAAAGAGGTTGATTCCAACATGCTGGGGGCCTCAAAGAACAATTAATATAATTTGAATAATAAAATAAACAATAAAATATTTGCGACCTACAGCATATTGAAAATATTTGAAAACGTTACAATCCTAAATATGTCAAGAGCAATATAAATGAGTATTTATTACTTCTTATCAATAGGAAACTAAACAAAATAATATTATGAACTTCCTGTTCAACAATCAAAACTTAAAAGAAAAGATATCTATTCTAAAGGCAGAACACATATTTTAGTTATAGATCTAATATGACATTTCCGATTAGGTGTAATAACTTCAAAGGCTCTAACCTGATTGTCTTTTCCAGGGAAAATCTTTGTGACCCGAGCCATGGGCCAAGTCATAGGCGGAGTATTATTTTCAATTAAAAGTACTAGAGTACCTACTTTAATATTGTTTTGAGTAATATGCCACTTTGCTCTAGACTGTAAAACGTTTAAATAGTGTCTGTACCAAAGCTTCCAAAATGATTGCACCATTTGAGTGCACATATTCCACATACGTAATTTACTAACTGTAATATCAGTTAAATCACGCTCGGGATAGGTCGTTAACGATGTACCTATTAAAAAATGCCCTGGCGTTAAGTAAGTGAAATCATCTGTATTTGAAGTCATTGGTAATAGAGGTCTTGAATTTAGGACAGATTCTATTTGCACTAATACTGTATTCAATTCTTCATATGTAAGTAAACACCTTTGAATAGTACGCTTTAAATGGAACTTAGTGTTTTTTACAGCAGCCTCCCAAAGGCCACCAAACACAGGTGAATAACTTGGAATAAAATGGAAACTTATTTGGTTTTGTATTGCATAATTATTTACTTGAGACTGATGATTCTGTGACTCAAAAAGTTTATATAATTCAGTTAACTGAGAATTTGCACAGCGAAAGGTACTAGCATTGTCACAATAGCAGTCACTTGGTAGACCCCTTCGAGATATAAACCTCTTAAAACATTGCAAGAAAGCTTGCTGTGCTGAGGTCCGATGCTAGTTCGAGGTGGACAGCTTTTGTGCTGAAGCAAACGAAAACGCATATGTAACCTTTCCCTACAACTGATCGCCTAATACGAGATAGCTTGACATTAACTGGCCCCGTGAAATCAATGCCCATCCTTTGAAAAGCTCGATGGGCTTGAACAACCCTATCGCGTGGTAGTGAACCCATTAACGCCTTTGCCGCAACCCCTTTCATTCTAAAACATGTGAGACATTTGTGGGTGACCTTCTTTATTTCCCTAATACCATTCAAAAGCCAATAGTTTTGATTAAGGCTTGATAACATCAGCCTAGGACCAGCATGCAATAATCTACCATGTTCATTGCGAATTATTAATTCTGTGACTTTAGATCCTTTGGCTAAAATTATAGGATGCTTTTGTGAGTAACTTATATTAGAGTTTTGAAGCCTGCCACCAACTCTCAAAATATCATTATTATCTAAAAAAGGATGCAATGGTTTTAATGCGCCAGTTAAGCTTTTTTGAAGCCTTAATAAGTGAATTTCATTAAAGTAATACATACTTTGATCATGCTTTATAATAACTAGTAGCGCTTCTGATACTTCTTTCGCAGAAAGTGCTATAAATTCCTTTTCAGCATTTCTATTCTTCACTTTATTTCGTAAATTATCTCGGTATCTCAGAATGTAGGCTAATACCCTAGTGATTTTGTTTATGTCTGAATACCTATCTATAATGTCTTGCAAAAGTTCATAATGTTTAGTAACAAGAAGTGTCATTAAGTCAGATGATGATGGAGATGCTTCTACTTCAAGTAAAAGACTTTCAGCTAAGGGAGAGCTAGCACTTTCAAAATTATATTCCCTGTCTTGGAGAAACACTGGACCCCTCCACCAAAGGGTGCAATCGAACAGCGCTTGCGGCTCTACACCACGAGTAATAAGATCTGCAGGATTATCCTGTGATTGGACATACAACCATTTCCACTTACCGGCTATTTCATTTATCATTCTAACTCTATTAGAAACATAAGCTTGAAGTCTATTTAAATCAGTCGCAATCCAAGTAAGAACAATAGTTGAATCACTAAACAAATATACGTTATTTATTTTTATTTTCATCGCAATTGTAGAATATACTTTAGTAATTAATTTAGCCAATAATAATGCTGCATTCAATTCTAGCCTCGGAATCGTCAAAGGCTTAGCACGAGGATTTATACGAGACTTCGAACAAAGTAAAAATACTTTAGCATTATCAGTTGTTTCAACGACTCTTAAGTATATACAGCAGCCATAGCCAATTGAAGATGAAGCATCAGCAAAGCCAATCAGCTGAACAGCAATAACATCGGATTGAATTGAAATATTCCTATTTAAATATATCGGCTTCATTCCTGCTAAACTATTTGAAAATTGTAGCCAATCACGAATGACTTCTAACGATGGCGAAGCATGCCAATCCACATTATCCTCCCATAAACGTTGCATAATTGACTTTGCCTTAATAATAATCGGACTAGCGAATCCTAGAGGGTCATAAAATCGTGATATGCAACTTAAGATACTGCCTTTTGTCACTTTTTTACATATAAGGTTGTCCGGACTGGAAATTGTAAAACAGTCATTTTTTAAATCGAAATTAAGGCCCAATATCTTAATGTTAAAATTACAATCCTTCCGAAAATCTAAATTTTCTAATTGTTGCTTTTCAACAGGAATGTCGCATAAAATATTAGCATTGTTTGAAGCCCACTTGTGAGTCTCTAAGCTCCCAAGTTTTAGCAGCTCACACAATTGCCTTTTAGCTTTCTGTAAAACTTGTAAATTAGAATGACTAAATAAAATGTCATCGACATATGTACATTGTTTTAAAATAAATGATGCAATTGGATATTCAGCCTCATATCTTACAGCTAATTCTATTAAATATCGAGTTGCTAAATAACTTGAGTTTTTTAAGCCATAGGTTACAGTATCTAAGCATATACATTGTATTGGTTGCTGTGTATTTTCACGCCACAAAATATTTTGAAGAGGCTTATATGAGGGATTAATTTCAATATTTCTAAACATTCGTCTAATATCCGTAGTGAAAATATAGTCACCAAACCTAAACAGCAACAAAATGTCAAATAAACTATTTTGAACCGTAGGCCCATTTAACAAAATATCATTAAATGACAGTTTCTTATTCTTAGGCATAGAACCATTAAAAACAACCCTAACATGGGTACTCTTACTTACCTCATTGACCACAGGGTGGTGCGGTACGAAATATATTGGATCTTTAAAAAAATCATACGACTTAATGTCAACGTAATGTCCATGATTTAGATCAACATATTCGTCTATAAATTTTTTATAATCATTAAAAAGACTAATATTTTTATGCAGCCTCTTCTCTAAACTAAGAAATCTAAATAATGCCACATCAAATGAATTGCCTAAAGTGTTACTTACTTCCTTCAAACTAACCTTCAAAGGTAAGTCAACTTGAAACTTATTATTCTCAAGCTTCACTGATTTTAAAAAAATTGATTCGGCTAGTTGCGATTCACTAGACATTTCATTCATTATTTGTGGAATTTCTTCGCATTCCCAAATTTTTTTAATTGTTGCATTGACCTCACTAATATCAGATTCACAGGTATGACAAAGTAACGATACCTTAGAATTGCTATCAAATGCTGGTAAGGCCCCACCTATAATATACCCAAATTTTGTGTTATATATTGATGGTGATAAACTATGGTCCTCATTTTGTCCTGCTGATAAAGATTGATTCTTTTCCTGCTGCGGAGTATCATACATTGGAATCTGTGGCAACACCACCCGGAAAAATACATCGGCTCCCAATAACATATTGATTTCCGACGGTATATTAAAAGTACTATCTGCTAACTTTAGTCCAGGTGGGATTTTTAATTTAGTAATATTAACAGGCTTTTGGGGTAACTTACAAGTAATCTTCTCAACAACTTGGAAATTGATTAACGTTCTGAACTCTGAAGTCAGGGAATGTACTTCTAAAGGTATAGAGTATTTAATATGGTTGATTTCATTTGTAACACCTACAATATTTATATTTGATTGTGTAGGTGCCAAATCAAGCAAGTCTACGACCTTAGTAGTAACTAATGAAGCTTGCGACCCAGTATCTAAAATAGCTTTTACATGAACTTCCCTATTGTCTTTAGAAAATAACTTTATGCGAACTGTGGGAAGTAAAACATTATTGCATGTATTCGAAAACAACGTAACTGGGTCTTGGTCATTAGGGTGCAACAGAGAATTATGATTTTTCTTACAGTGCGTACATCTAAAATGAAATTTACATTTTCCTTTATGATTATTAAGACAAATATTGCACAAGTTATTATTTTTAGCAAATTCAATACGCTCCGCAGATGCCATCAATGCAAACTCCTTACAATTAAATATTTTGTGAGATTCTAATTTACATTTTATGCAGGCTGGCTGTTGCACGGCAACATGACTAGATAATCTTTCAGCTGGCTTCGATACACTGGACGATGTGGTTGCAGTATCTTCCAAAGCTAGTGCTCTTTTTTCAAGAAACCCAATAAACTCAGAAATTGTGGGTGTAGCATTTATATCCCTTTCAAACTCAAAAGCCTTTGCAGTATACCCATCCAGCTTACGCATAAAAATTACTATTAAAATAGGATCCCAATAATCCGTCTTTATTTCCAAATTTTTAAGTGCACTAAGGTTTTGTTTTATTTGCGATATGAAGGCCCTAATGCTACCACCCCTTGCGAGCAACGGTAAATCTAATAAAGCTATTATATGCTCTCTGACAACTTGATGTTTATTAAAAAACCTGTCTTAACAGATTTCTTGCTTCCAAGTAACTACTATCGGACAGAGGCAAATCTTTAGCTTCAAATTTTAAAAAGGCTCTAAGATAGTGAAGCTTTTGAATATTATCTAATCTTGCATCATTATGTATCAAACTATCAAACAAACTAATAAATGTGACATAACCTGAACAAGACTTGCCATCAAACGGGTCTATTTTAATAGTAGGTAAAGCTATATCCCTGTGTTGATTATTACTTTGAGATCTAGGAACTTTTTTGTCTTTCTCTATGCGTTCAATTAACACAGCGGAAATGTCATAAAATTAATCTTCGAAAACCGAAATGTCCTCCTTGTCAGTAGGATCAAGCACAATTATTTTATTGTTAATATCCTCTAACTCCGAAAACGTTTTTTGTAAACGCAACAATCTTACCTCTAATTGTGCCTTATTGGCCCCTACTAACGCATCAGACTTAATAAAGGTTTGAAGTCTCGTAATATTACCCTTCAGACTTCCGCGCTTAGAGACTAGTTCCTTTAGTACCTCAGACATCGTCACAAAATTTTATAACTAAACTATTTATAAAACTAATATTACCACAAAACTTATAATGTACAACACTAGGTAAAAAAATATTAAATAAAAAAATAAACAAACGTGAATAATGTCCACAGTCCCAGCAAAAGAAGGTTCCAAATTTAAACTTCAGCAGGCCCCGCCTGTGCACGTAGACGCTCGTTCCCGCTTGCGCATTGAAATTTCGAACACACGTTATGGTTTGAAGTCTCGGCCTCATAGATTTATGCTTTTACGTATATTCTCGAGAAACTTCTTAACATTAAAACTTGGCGATTTACAATAATGATTTTCGATGCACAATCACAATGAACTTTATAAATTGCTTGTATGACATTTGCGTATCGTATTATATATGCAGTAGAACTGACGAAAAAACGATTCACTATTGCGTTTTTCGTATTGTATTGCAGCTTACTGAAGAAAATAATATTGCGTCTTACTTATTTTTGCACGTCTTCCTCGCTGTATTCTTTATAATTAATCGAAGGACCAATATGTGGAGAGCACGTATACTGTATATACTTTTAACTGGACGTGAAGTAATACGATAATTTTCTTATAATATTAACATTTATTACATAACGATACGGCGCAATGTAAGGATGAATACAGAGTGCGTAAAAAGAAAAAAAAACAAGGTTGACAGTGTTAAAATATAAAAAGGTGAATCAACTAAAGAGGTTGATTCCAACAATATTTTATATTGAATGTTGTTCTAAATATCTTCTCTTCCGTTCTCTTGAGATGCTCGGACTGTGGGGCTCGGAGACCATAAGAAAAGAATAGAATAGAAAACGCTTTATTGTTCACCACATACATATATTCAATAATTTGCAGTAGTCACAGTAAACAGTAAGGGCAAGGAACAATGGGCGGTCTTATCGTTTTAGAGCGATCTCTTCCAGACGACTCGGGCTAGGGATTTTATAAACGGACTCGCAAGTGTATGACGGTGGTGTGCACCAGTGCACATTGAATATGTACATATAAAAATCTATAACATTCTAAAACTCTAAACATGCCGTTGAAGCTACTTAAAAAAAAACAACTGGAATAGACTATATAAACAATGAAGAACACGATGCAATTTTTTTAGATTTCTTGTCTGCTTGTTCGGGATTCACGTAAAAACTACTGGGCCGATTTCGATGCGGTTTTCACTAATCGACAGCAAATTCTTAGACTTAAAATCTGCGCTACTTTTTATCCTGGGAATCCCGAGGGAATTTTTATGGGAATGATTTAAAATTACCAGATTTTAAAAAATCGAATTCCAATCTGATTTTTCACTGATCGATAGCAAATTTTATGTAATCAGTGGGCGTTTGATGGCTGAAATAATGATGATGAAGTAGGTCAAAATATAGGCGAGCGGGGGCGATATTCTACAGTTTTTGCTCTCCCCTCGAAAAAATTCAAGATCCGGGGCTGTCTATGAGACTGGGACTTTCTGTATGTGTATAAAAAGTATTTCAACTGATTTTACTGTCCGCTTACCCATTGTAACAATGTGCACATTCAGTCAGAAAAACTAGCCTAAAGGTTAAAACCACATTAGGGCTACCCGGCACCTAATCAACACCGGATCGCCTAGCTCGCAGCTGTCCACGCTCGGACACCGAGTGAACCACTATGTGATAATAATAATTCATGTATATATACTGTATTATTATAGCAACTCATAGTGTAGCTAAAATAAACAAATACTAAACCTAATTAAAAATAAAACTACTACTACTACTTACTAAATAACATAAATCTATAAGTATAAAAATGATTCCAAATCGCTGTCAGCGGGGAGCGCACACCACCCATACCCAAAATACTGGTCACATTTCCACGTTAGATGACAATGCCGATTGGTTGCCCTACGTGCAAGCCAGTCTTTTGGTCACTCGAGATCTCAATTAGAGGCGTTAAGAAGTCTCGATGAAAGTGATGAGCCCCAGGCCCCCACAGCCCCAAGGTCTCGACCCCGAAAGCCACAAAGACGTACCCACTACCAATGGACACATATTTACGACGTTTCAGGGCCTCCTGCTGCGTGTATGCTCGTATGTATATATCTAAAATCACTTACAGACTACTCGGCAATCTATGTAGGGCAACGTTTTCTAGTTGACAACGCGGCGTCCACACTTTGCTTGTCGGACGGTTGTAATGAGCTTATGACACAAAACGGAGCATGGTTCTCGGTCGAGTCTCGAACCCAAGTGGCTGTAATGACTAATAAGACGCCGCAACCCACTTAACTAAAGCGACTTTTATGTCATTGTATTTTTATTTCCTAATAGATTAATGGTGATCGTGCGAACGCTATCGTTAATTACTGACAATAAAATAAAACTGTAAATATATATATATATATATATATATATATATATATATATATATATATATATATTTAAACTGTAAATTGTATTATGTATCTAAATATCTATTATCGTTATTTATTTTGTATGTAAAACAAAACAAACGCTTAATTTAAAACATCAATAATTTACAATTATAAAATTACATATAAATCGAATACAATAAAAGAAAACTTATTTGTATCGTATTCTACCCATAGTCCCTCAAGACTATAAGTAGAATACTGAGCCCAGATTACCGTCTACTATGGGTAAGTTGCCCAGAAGGCTGGCTATGTTTCCTCGCTGGATCGCCATACTGATCCGTTGCCCGAGGTAAGCACCAGCCCTCTGATGACCTGAAGAGTCAATGAGTCGTTTTGATAAATTTTGATAGAGGCTAATGGCCTCGTTATTTATTGGTTTTACTTAAATGAAATTGTAAAAAGAAATATTTGTTTATTAAAACACCATACCTAAATTAATTTTGGATTTGTTTATTTTAGGTAGGGTAAACTATACGATTATTGGCATCCCACCCAAGAATTTGCTTACAATCAATTTATTAGAGACGTTAAGAAATCTTATGTAATACTAGGATATGTCCGCGACTTCGTCCACGCTTGACTTGAAATTCCCGCGGGATTCCCGGGACACAGCATTTAAAAAAGAACGTAAGCTATCGTTCTAGTGAAAACTGTGTCGAAATAAGCTAATTTTTATCCATCCGAAAAAGTTCAAGCCGCTCCTAGGAAAATTTTCGCGGGATTCCCGAGATAAAAAGTAGCGCAGATTTTAAGTCTAGGAATTTGCTGTTGATCAGCGTAAACTGCATCGAAATCGCTCCAGTAGTTTTACGTAAATCCCGAACAAACAGAACAGATCTCTAAAAAAAAATTGTGTTCTCCATCGTTTTTAAAGTCAAAGTAATTTATTTCGTGTATACAGGTTTGAATACACAAAATACACAAAATAAAGTCTTGATTCCTATGAACTTTTATATAATTATTTATATAAAACTTCATAGGAATCAAGACTTTATAAAACTGCTAAGCACAAAGTGAATTTGGTGCCGTGTGCTGTTCCTCTGTACTACAACCTGAACCGAGCCAGGAGAAGGCGCATTTCAAGTTGGGAGCTTCTGCTTCTGTTGGGAGCAAGAATCAGGTTCATATCTCTCCCAACACCGTTCATAATTGAAGCAGCATATTAAATGTGGACTTCAACGCCCTACATTTTGGCCTTCGAGCCGATCTACCCTTAGTTTTTTGGCCTTCTAACACGTTAATATCTGATTTAATCTTGATTCTTTACCCATTTTTGTATATATTTTAGTTTAAATTCTTTTATTCTCAATTGCCGCCATAACAACTGAGTTGTGTTCTGGCATCAGTGGCTAGGTTCCAGTTTCTCCTTCGAAGGCGGCAGCTCATTGGCAGCATCTCTGGTATTGCTAATGTCCATAGGCGACGGTAACCGTTTTCCACCATAGTCGGGCCGTCAGCCTGTTTGCAGTGCTTCAGCAATAAAAAAATATACACGTCGTCACATATAATTATATGATTTTCTTAAAGCATATCTATTTTCTTACTTATTTACTCCGTTGGCTCAGCGACCCAAAGTGGGTCTTGGCCTCCGAAACGAGAGCATGCCATTTTTTTCTCTGTCTTGCGCAGTTTCTTGCCTCGTAGCTCCGACAGGTCAGCCTCCACTCTGTTTTCCAGCGATATTTGGGAGGGCCGACCGGACGCCGACCTACTGGCTGTCCCAAATATGCTTTCCTCACGCTGCGATCCACTCCCATGCGTTCTACGTGACCAAGTCAGCGGAGGCGGTGAGCTTTTATTTCTTCTATTCCCTCAAGCTACCATCCTCTCTTTTTCTTCAAAAAGAGAATATGGTAGCTGGAACCAACCCCGAAATTGAGAATCTCATGGCCGAGCCTAACATAATCTATTTTCTTCAAATATTTAATTTGTACTTAAGTGTTTACTATTATTTGATCATCTTTTCTTCATGCAAAATAGTCCAACGTAATCACGTCTGCAAAACGTGATACTTCTGTAACCATTGCACATATAATTTAGAAAAGACAAGTAATTATCAAGAAGATACAAGAGGGTTAAGAATTGTCAAAAGACATTTCTACCTCTAAAACATACTTATTGCTTTGAAATCATGTCATTTTTAATAATTGCATCGGAAATTGGCGACTTGATACGTCAAAATTTCGAGAAAAATGTCTTGTAACATATCAGGAACTGAATTGAAATCTAGCCATGATTCCACAAATCGAACAACTGTGTCAATTAGGAGACTACACATATGATTTGTTCATTTAGTTTATTTTGTGTCTTTTCATATATTATATACCCATCGCCACACCTGCGTGAAACGGCCTACAATATTATCACAGGTTGGGCCCCAGTATTAGGTGGGCCGTCTGCTTGTTTGTCAACTACTGAATAAAAGAAAACTCAAAATCACTAATATGGATTTATTATGCAAAAAGTAATCTTACATACTAAACTAACCTAAACAATATTGTAAATATTTAAGTCAAAAGTGTACAATCATTATAAGGCACATGTAGACAATTTACATAATAAGGTATACATAGAACACACATGATTAAAAAACTGTTGCGATTAAATAACTTAAAAAAGCAATTAACATTTTTCAAGCAATTCTTTACTATCGCCAATTAAACGATGCTTAAAACAATATTAGACAAAATTAAATATTTTTTTAAATATTTTTATTTATCATTAAAATGTGGAATTAAAAAATGCCGTAGTAGAGTTTAGTAATTAAGGCATGGAAGACCATACCACTAAAAAAAACTTATTCTTTTTACATATACCAATAACAAAAATCAAATAAATTACCGCGCTTAAAACCGTTAAAACGTAGTTTTATTATGTATACAAGTCGCGAAAGCTTAAGAAAATATTATTAAAACAAAAGATGTTTAAAATAACCTGTTAATTTTTATAGTTAACATATATTTTAAAATTATTGAAGGTAGTATTAGTATTTAATTTAAAAATCGTCTTCTATATTATATGTTTAAGAATATATAAACACAATTATAATTTGTTGATAATGTTCTATAGAAAATTATTGGAGTTACTAGAAACCGAGAAAAACAATAAT
The DNA here is from genome assembly GCA_039645545.1 of Dendrolimus houi. NCBI lineage: Eukaryota > Metazoa > Arthropoda > Insecta > Lepidoptera > Lasiocampidae > Dendrolimus > Dendrolimus houi. The sequence continues at coordinate 18,005,269 of CM077132.1, forward strand.
TAATTTGGAAAAAGCATGTAATTATAGTTCATGGCATTTGTTGTGAATTGTAAAATTCTTTATGAAGCACTTGCTAGGTTTTTAATTTTTCTTTTCATTGCTGAAGCACGGCGGACAGGCTGACGACCCAACTGTGGTGGAAAGTGGTTACCGTCGCCTATGGACATTAGCAATACCAGAAGCGCTTCCAATGTACTGCCGGCCTTGAAGGAGAAACTGGAACCTGGCCCCTGATGCCGGAACACAACTCAAAGTTGTTATGGCGGCATACTTTAGACCGGGTGGTAGCCATCCCAGTCGGGCAAACGCCCTACCACCTGGCTGTGGGTTGTTTTGTCGCCTCTTAGGACAGGCCGCCCCAACGCAGGAATTAGTATTCTTCTTCCGTTCCTGCACGGAGAATAGAGCTGACAAACAGCTAAGCTGTTGCACGAGACAATATTATTATTCACGTATAATCTTATATATAAAAATCAATTGCTGTTCGTTAGTCTCGCTAAAAGTCGAGAATGGCTGGAATGATTTGGCTAATTTTGGTTTGGAATTATTTGTGGAAGTCCAGGGAAGGTTTAAAAGGTGAGTAAATATGAAAAAAATTGATTTGCCGGGTCAGCTAGTTTTCTATAGAACATCTTTGGAGTAACTATAATACGGCCGCAGAAGAATAATAATTAAGATGGAGTCTACGTGAACAAACGCGTCAAATGAAGTGAAGCATTTTTTTTTAAATTTGTGTGTGTAAACTTATATGGTATTTACCTCTGTGTTGTTAATAGTAACTTATCTACTGAAAATTATATCACAGGGGTCACAAATTAGTTTCGCTCGGGGTCCGTTTTAAAAAATGAAATGACCATCGCGGTTCGCACAACATTTTATAGAAAAAAATATTTATTAAACTAATGTAATTACGGAAATAACAAAGGTATTGTTTTAAATATCAATGAGAAAAATGACATTTTCTCGCGGTCAGCACAAAATGGGTCGGCGGTCCGGATGCGAACCGCATTTTGGCGACCCCTGCTATATCACATTTGTAAATTATTTCAAGTACAACAACAAAAAATGTAAAAGAAGTCTTAACAATTGAAGCACTTCAAATTTAATGGATCAAAAACTTCCTTTATCCCTAATAATTCCATTATTTTATATTAAGTTCTCGTAAAGCACTGCTTCCTATATCAAAATCGGCTTCCTTGAGCCGGTTTCACTCTGAGAGCTCGGGGCTCGGTCTACCTATTTTATTAGTCTGCGAATCCGGCCAAAATAGTTAGCTATTGAAAGGAAATAGAAATTATTCGAATTCATTCGTTCAATTAATTATAGGAATTATTCGATATAAAATTTCCTGTACAGATGGCAAGTTTTGTACCGAGTTAAAACACTGAACCTCCACAGTTTTCAAAGGTTTACATGATCACTGACGTATTTCGAAAAACAATTTTATGTCATACTAATATATTACACATTTGAAAAAAAATTAACTTTAAATGTTGTTCAAACAAACTAGTGGTCAATATATTTCGATCCTAGTAATATTATAAACGAAAAAGTTTGCTGGGCTTCCACGGCGAAACTACAGAATGAGTTTTGATAAAATTACAATAATATTATTGTAGATATATATCTAGCTTATGCATTGGAATAACACAGACCATAATCGATAAAGATATTGTTTAAATAGACCAAAATATAAGGATAATATATAAACAAAGTCGCGGGTATGGCTAGTATATCGTTATTATAAGAATCTTTATCCTAAAATACATGAATACCTCGAAAATTTCAGACATATAGTTGACTATGAAAAATCAAATTAAAAACTACAAACTAATGTGCAATAAGGAATATATAAAAATAAAATGTTAAAAAACTAAGACTACGAAATATTTTGGTATTTTTCACAGCTTAATTGAAAAGAATCAAACTTTACAACTCAATTTATGGAGTATAATGTATTTATGGAAGACTCAATATTAAACTACAATCAGGTAAAAAAGCTAACTATTTGATTCTTTTCAAAATCAGTCAAAAGTGAATGATTACAGTTGCCGCTATGTATCTTGACCACCTTGAATAATTAGTTAAATTAATAGGGTAAAGCATTATATTTCAATGTACATACCTACGCACGTTTAATAAAAAAATATATGTAAGTCAAAACTTAAGAAATTGGCAATGTTATAATAAAATGCGCGTTTATTGGTCAATTCATACAAATCCGGTTCATTAAAAAGAGAAAAGTGATTGTGCCTTTCATTATAAATGCACGACTATCAATTCTAGAATTTCTTTATGTAATACTGCGTTCTATTAGAAAATCTCCACTCTTAAATTTTGACATACATCTTTTTTGATTAAATGTGCATTATGTAGACTGGCAGCGATAGTAATAAAACTTTTAAATAAATATGTTAGAAATATCTTTCTTTCAGAAGAAAAATATTTAGGAGTCCTGTATCACTAGATGACGTCACAGGTCGTTTTTTCTCTTTTGAACATTTTAGTAATTAAAACATATTTTTCGATGAACGACGAAGATTTTTTATTCCGCTGCGGCGCCACCGTCGACTTGTTTTAGGGCGGTCAATATATATGGCGTTAACTCTAAATTATTAAGCGATTCAAATAAAACTTCCATAATTTTAATTGAATTGTATTTAACTTATTACGTAACGCTAAGTTAAAATGAACCCCTTTGATTGTCTTAAAACAGTGAAAGGCACATTCTTAATACTATTTTTATCGCTTAGTCCGCGCAAGCTTAATAACCGTCCTATACATTAGCTGCAGCAGACTACGAAGTATTTTAAAACAGTTTATTGCGCAGTCATTTGATACTATCTAAAAACAGCCATAAAGTTTGGCGCGGACTGTAACATAAGGTTTTAAAATACAAAGAGAATCGTACTTATAATTAAGACTATTTCTTCAAAGATCAAAGCGCGTATAAATAATAGCGAAATTATTTCAAACGACGTCACAGAAAAAAAGAAAAATTTAAGTCTTAATTACGTACAACAGTCATATTAAACATTATACATATAATATGAGAATCATACATTTTAAAGGCACCTTTTCTAATGTAAATGTAAATTTTTGCTTCCTGAGCATTTTAAAAATTTAATCTTGTAAATGAAGTTGAAATAATCTTGCCGCTGACAACGGACATACAAAAATTAACCCACCAACCACTGCCCAACAAAATTACTATCAAATTTTAGATTGAAAATATTGGGTGGTATTAACTATAAACTTTTAGAAACGATATTTCAGTTTTAGATATCAAAACAGTGGGTTTATTTTCTATTGTAGATATATTGCTTATTGCAACAATATGGATCTCCTAATTTGATGTACATTCTCATAGATGTCAATTATATTACTTAAGAAAATTAAATATCATAGGCGTTCATTATATCTGTCCATGAATGTATTTAAGACATGATTTCACCTCCTCACTATCTACAATCATGTTTTGTAGCTTTTTCATGAAATCTGCAAGTAAATCGTTTTCAAAATTACCCTTTTTCAATGCTGTTAGGCAAAAATTTGTTAACGCTTTAAAACACTGCTTTCGCTGAGCATTATGAGGCTGGTTGTCCCAAACGGGCGTAGCTTTTACGTATCCCCAAGCAAGAAACACGTATTTAATAACTGACTCCCAATGTTGTGCCTCAACTAAGACTTTTCCTTGATCAATAACAGACTTTTTAAATGCCACCAAATGAGTTGCTACCCTTGAATATGCTGGGGAGTCAGTTTTTGACGTCAATCTAGATGTAGGCAAGCTTTTAAAGATATTAGACTTCAGATAGCTAAGTCGTTCTTCTAATGGCGCTAAGTCAGGCATGGGCATATTTTTACGCAGCTCATGTTCTATTTCTGGGTGATTGTATGTAATGTTTTTAATTATGTGTATGAGTTGTGTGGGACTCAAACCTTTGAGAGCAGTATCTATCGGTCCTTTGAGTTCTGTGTCTAATGTTCTTTCTATTCTGCATTTTTTATGAGAGGTGGAGTATTTTTAATGGGACTTGTGATTTTAAATTTCTGTGGGGTACTGATATCTGAGAAGTCTATTTTCTCTGGTGTTAAGGGTATTCTCTCAGAGTCGCCGAGTAGAAGGCGTTTTCTGGGAGTAGATCGTAATGTTACACCAAGCTTTGGAGGAGAGGAGCGGCTAGAAGTATCTTTTGGTGGTGTTCGCACTGTGGATGTGAAAGAGCTCCGTTTCAAGTCTATATCTGGTGACCATGTTGATGGAAGACGTTTACGGCCTGAAAATTAAGAAATAAATGTTATTTATGTGTAAATATGTGTTTATATTAATAGCTAATATTTTGTTTCATTTATTAGTTCACACAACAAATTACAGTCATGACAATACAAAACTTTAGATTAAAATAGTGTAAACCTAGATGGTAACTTAAAACTATGTATACAAAAACAAAGTTAACATTAGAGATTGTAGGAAACATAATTAATTATAGCATTAGGAGTATTTTAAAGATAGGTATAAGAACATAAATGAATTGGAATGTAAAAAACTAGGAAAAAATATCTACTATTTAGATACATTTATATTTGCATTAGTGGATGATATCTTTCAAACCTAAGAAGACCTAAGCAAAATTTTTGGAAGTTTGGTTCAAAAATGTCAAAATTACAATTATTTTTGAAAATTCTTTGTAATACTGAACCATTTTTACTTGTAAAAGGATATATTGCTATTAAATGATAATAATAATTTATAATTTTTTATAAAAGAATGAAAAGGAAAGATCCCCTTGTCTTCTCTCCTGTGAGTTAGTAGTTTTCTTATTTCTATTTTCTCCTTCTGTCCTTTTTTATTATTTTAAATTATGTAATTATAATGACTAGAAATATTGTAACTTGAAAACAAATATTGCAGCTATTATACAGAAAATGATATTATATATTATTTAAACTACAACCTCTTTGCTGAATAAGCATTTCATCAGGTGATGGCGCTGGACTCAGATAGCCAGGGGGCAGCGCTGGTGAGCGGTCTCTAGTATTGGTGACCGGCTGCAATGGGGTTACTCGGAGACGATCCAGGAAGCCCGGCATCTCAGCCAACGCGGCACGGGTACGTCGCCCGCCTTCTGGAGTCACCGCCCCATCCATTATTGCTGGAAAAAGGAATATAGCAGATTTGTTGGGTTTAAAGGTCAGTCATAAATGAAGACTTCTTAGGAAAAACAGTAAATATCTAGTTATGAGAAACAACTTTTTATAGTTTAAAACATAGATCCCAAAAGTAGTCCATAAGGGCCCCTGGGGGTCCGCGAGCTGCAAATTGAGGTCCACAATAATAAATTCTATTTAAGCAAGTTGTGACAAGATTTTTAACATTCTATTAACAGAATAATAAAATATGATAGTGCATATTTGTATGTACAGGCTATAAAATAATATATGGGACAAACTAGACCATATACTGAAGGGAAAAGAATTATCAAAATCAGTTCAGAAATAAAAAAGTTATGGATGAACATATATAAAAAAAAATTATTTACACTATCATAATAAATTAAATAAAAACCATAAACAAAATTAAAACTAAATAATTAAAATGAACAAGTCAGCAGTAGGCTAAATAAAACTTTAACAATACTCATTGACACTCAACATCTTTGTCTTCCGTGATCACGGCCAAGGAAAAGTGGTTGAAATGTCAGAATAACAAAAATCAAATAAATTACTGTGCTTAAAACCATTAAAATGTAGTTATATTATGTATACAAGTTGCGAAAACTTAAGAAAATATTATTAACACTTATCAGTTGAAAACCACCTCCATTTAATTCAGTTAAAAAGATAGGAGGTCCACTGAATGCAGTATAAAATGGTAAGGGGCTATGAGACAAAATAGTTTAGGAGGTATAAAAGTACAATTATATTCTGTTATTCTATTTTGATATAAATATTGAATCAACTTATAAATAAATTAAAAAAAAAATACTAGCATAATTAAGAAAATTTAACTTAGTTATATTGTATTCTACCTATAATCTCTCAAGACTATAAAAAGAATACTGAGCCTAGGTCAATCTTCTTTGGGTAAGGTAAAAAGGCTGGCTATGTTTCCTTGCTGGATTGCATACTTAGTTGCAAGCATTTCATTAGTTACTCTATGTTTTGTCAGATTTGGTGTGTAAAATTTTCAACAATTATTACTATTCTTTCTTATTACTCTCTCTCCTTCCTTCTTTGAAGTCATGGTAGTGTAATGTGACTAGAGCACACATCCTAAACTCAAAGGGTGCAGGTTCAAATATTGGCCAGATTGCATGCACCACTTATTCAATTTTATGATCTAATGTGCATATTGTTACAATTGCCATGTGCCAACAATGGTGAAGGAAACCTGCACATCAAGGTAACTGAAGTGTCACTGTTCGTTCCCCTACAGTAGGAGACCTGAGGCCAGCTGTGGGATGTTTATGGCCTGTTATTGTATACACTTTCATTCCTTTCACTTTACTTAAACATATGATTTAATAATAAAACAACAATGTACCAAAAATAAACAGAAAGCATTAGAAATTCAGTTACACAAAAAATATCATTCATTATATTGCCTGTGGAGTCTTCAAATATGATGAACAGTAGGTATAAGTATAAATAACAGAGTTACTTGAAAAATTTACACAAACAAATAGGACTGTACAATTACAGTAATTATTTAAAAGGGTTTATAGAATATCTGCCTACCATCACAGGTAATTGGAAGCTTATGTGTTCAAGTCATGTTGACCCAGGAATCACTTCACTTTTTATTTTGACCTCTTAGAGTGGATTAAGCTTATGTCCTTTCCTAGGGCTCAAGCTCTCTCAGTACCAAATATCACCAAAATTGATTAAGTATTTATTTCGTTGTTTACATAATTATATTTACTGAATATATAAATTAAATGACTAGCCCTGAATAGAGCAAAGATTTTGAAGATTAAACACGAAGATGTTCCGTAACGAAATACTTTAGAAAATAGCAAAATTTTCACCTTGGCAAAATTTCTTTTAGGCTGATCTATCATGAGATAATAAACGAGCATTTAGATTATCAACTAGATACTGTAAATATAATGTACGTTTACCTGTTCAAATATAGACGAAATACTAAAACAGTATTGAAATTAACAATCAAAACCAAACCATAAAAATAAAATTGTACATACAAACAAGTCAACAAAATTGGCGCAAAATTTGACTTGACAGCGGCAATGACCAAACCTAACGGTTCCTTTTTTTTTTAAATTAGGTTTATGGCTTGGCAGCTAGGCCTTTAATTCAGATCTTAGATTATAATGTAGTTTCTTCATTTTCTTATGCCTATGTGTAGCACAACTGAACTGTAGGTTATCAGCTAGTGCCGTTCAATGGAGTTCTTGTGACAACTCAAAATGCCACGTTCGACTACACAGTTCACATTTCTCACAAAACACATAATTACTACTCGAAAACTATCAATATCCTACAACTATTGTTCATTTTAGAGTAATTTTACACATTTTTAGAAAATAAAACTGCGAAGCACAACATCACCTTTCAGTTTCCGCCAAAAACTCCACCTAACGGTTCCAGTGGTCCAGTGTTACGATCACAGAACACATTGACCATTGTTTTAGAAAAAAACCGACGCCAGCCACTTCGAAAAATACTGACAATTAAGACATAAAATGTTTATTTTCATATCACGTTTTATATAATGGTTTGTAATTATATTGATGATATGATTATGAGTGATTAAAAATTGATTACTGGTCATAAAAGTTTAGAGCGAACTATTTGAATAACTAAATTATTAACATTTAGCACAAAGATCTGCTAGAATTATCTGTCAACTGTCAAGTGCAATCAAGCTTTAACTTTGGTACAGCAAAGACAAAAGTCATTCATCAAACGAAAGTAAATCAGCTTAGCATAATTTATATATTTTTGCAAAAGCAATGCCTGTATTTCCATATTATTATGTCTAATTTAATGTTGTTTAGATAATTATCTATTAAACATGGTAAAAGTTCGTGTCAGCAAATAAATAAGACTACATATTATTTAAGTGTTATTTAGATTCTTTTTTGATGTAACAACAATGAATTTCTTAAAATTATAACACTTTTTAGATTAGGTAGTAGTAGATAGTTGATGAAACAAATACAGTTTTTAGCTATTTATGTATAATAACTTGTGAAAGGGAATTGTGAAGTGGGTCAAGCAAATAGTACAGTAAACAAAGTACGCCATTCGTATGTTCTAGATATTTTCTAAGTAGCTATAATGAGTATGAGTTAATCCTTTGCTATTATGGAGCGATTGTCCCACGACTTGAATCTGGCGTTAGAAGAAAGTAATTGCGGCCGGCAGGAGCGAAGGAAGTTCGGCCTTCGCCGCCGTACGCGTTCTGCAGGAAACCTACGTTAGTATTATACCAAAACTTTTCACTTGTAATGCTAAAATTGTTTGTGCACTTTAAAGTTCACTGGGATCGAGGTACGGTGTAAGTGCCCCTAAGTAACTGGCTAAATATTTATGTAATAATTATATTGTTTTGGTTGAGTTCAAAGCTTTTGTTCCAGAAATTTAACACCTACCTACTTTCTGCATACTGTTGATTTATGGCCAGTTCCTATATCTCACTATTCATGCACTTGCCTTACCATCGGTTTAATTTTGACATTACTTGTGTGGAGCTTATGTCAAATTTTAACTGATAGTAAAGCAAATGAACTAGAGTTAGGTAGGGCATGATTTTAAAATGAGTTTGTAAGAGTAACATGACATTTTGTACTGAACCAGTACAATGTACCACTTCAAATCAGGCGAGGAGATTTGTATGGTTTGTACAGCACCAGTATATTTGAAGCGACGAGCCTGGCAAGGTGGTGAGCGTCATTCCCTCATTTGTCCATACAAAACTTTTAGTTTGGAAATGTTCATTAAGAATCAGATGTTATCGGTTTCGGTCACCTCATTTTACTAGCAGTCGTACATGTCATGTTGTCCCTCTTTGTCATGTGAATGTCCGTAGAGGCATTATTGTATTGTTGTCCTCATTCTGTCCTTCCTCTTACATTTGATGTGTGACTATAGTGCGCACCGGATAAAATTTTTGAAGCAGTACATATTTTAATTTTGAGCCATATTGGTGCAAATCTATTTTGTACTGGACAAATGTACTGCCTCACACTTGTACTACTCATCACTAAAATGAACGGTTGGTGAGATATTAAAACAATAGACTATTATAGGATAGTTTACCCATAATCATAGTTAAGAAAGCCATTCCGTGTTTTAACTTTGCCCTTGGTGATGGCCTTGCTGTGATTAGTTTCTAGGTATGATACTCAGTTTACCTCAGGGATATACATTCTAGTCTTGGTATATGTAATTTAAGAAACTATATTGTACAGAATCTATAGTGCAATGAGATATCACTTATAGTATGAATTATTTTGATCCAACACCATAAAAAACATTAGGAACATGAGACACATTTGTTTTTTTTTATCATGTGTGCCTGCACGGTTTCACTTCTACTGCCACATATGTGATTGTAAACATCACTTTGACTAACTTTAAAGTGTAGAAAAATAGGACACTAAAAGTCTTGTAACTTCAGATACCTTGCCATATTTAAATTTTTTCTTAGCTTACTAAACTAAACTCTTAGGTTTGGGTTTGTGATGCTCAGTATTCACCTGCAGTAATATTATAGGTGACTGTGGCTAAATGTGTCTTATTTGTAGCATTAAAATAACATCAATAATGATCAGCTAATAATATATGTACATACTTTATCTGTCAATATTTAACATATTAACAACAACAATTTTAAATAACAAATAATGCATTAAACCTATTGTTACATCTGCATCTGAGTGATATGGTCACTAAGACTAACATTAGCCCAGCAGGAGCAGGAATATGGATACAACTTCATATCATATCTACTATCTATCTATACTATAATAAATCTATAAATGGTTCGAGTTTGTACATTCCATTTAAAAATGTGAAAAAAAGGATTAGAAGATTCAGAAAATGCAATTTTTAAAATATTTGTCTTTCTGTTAGAGTATCATGGAAAAACTACTGAAGGGATTTTTAAATGATACTCATAATGGAGCTAACTCATATCATAGAGTGTCACTTATGATACTTTTTATCCCAATAAATGACAGTTTCCATGGAATAGACGAAATCAATGAAATAGATGGTGCTGCAAGCGCATCTTTGTTGGAAACTAATAATTGTATATGAATGAAACTCGATATAAGGCTGACTTATAACCTGAATCAACACTTAGGATATGTTTTATGCCGATAAAAGACGTTGTTTCATTGGAATAGATGGCGCTGCAATTGCGATATAGACAACCATTGCTGTAATTCAATAACAAATACATTGTCAGGTTGCCCACATGTCATTCATCACTATTTGGTACTCAAATCAGGTTGGCTGCGACATTTCTTTATGTTTTGCTGTGCAGTTGTCTACACTATATTGACTTAGTTTCTTTGTAATTGTAGTGAATTCAAAAAGAAACTTAAGTATTGAAGGTTATATATATGTAAAACACCTAATTAAATTTTTATGTATGTAACATAGACCCGACCTATGTAACATAGACTGAGATCCGGCTGCAAGATTACTATGTTCATGTGCTTTTTAATTAAAATCTAGTTTTTATATATAATTATATATTTTTGCTAGGTTGCCTATAAAAATGATGGCCGCTAGTATTTTTAATTGAAATAATATTAGTTTGATATTTTGAGAAAAATTGTTTCTATAATAAATTATATATCAAGTTTAAGTTAAATGTTTTTTTATGTAAGATGGAATAGGGTTACCTATGTAAAAGTGGTCGCAAATAGTGGTTGTCAGCTGTTAAACATAAATTAGAGTGAAAGAGAGTTAACACACTATGTCCCTCGTTAGCGTAACGCAGCATAGCGTCCTTCGTAGTGCGCTATCTTTATCAGCTGGCAACTACTACAACTACTGCAACTACTTCTACGTAGACAACCCTATTCCATCATACTCAGAAAAACATTAGCTTTAACTTAAATATATAATTAATTTAAAAAACAAGTGAATTAAATTTTTCACAAAATATCAAACTAATATTATTTTAATTAAAAATTAGTATTCTTAATTAAAATAATACATATTTTTATAGGCAACCTAGCAAAAATGTATTCCCCCATATATAATTATATATAAAAACTAGATTTTAAGTAAATAACACATGAACATAGTAATCTTGCAACCGGATCTCGGTCTTCTCGGGTTTTTCACGCGGCATAGCCGCTGGGAAAACTAGTACAAATCTAGTATAAATCTGTAAATGGTTCAAGTTTGTACAATGCCTTTAAAAATGTGAAAAAAATCAGGAATTCGGAACCGGAGATTCCGAAAATGCAATTTTTAGATTTTTTGTCTGTCTTTCTGTTAGAGCATTACTTGAAAACTACTGAACAGCTTTTATATCCCAGGGTGTAACTAAAGATACTTTTTATCAAGATAAATGTCGTGGTTTCCATGGGATAAATGACAATAGCTAAAAAGAAAGATGGCGCAGCGATCGTATCTTTTGAGGAAACTATTGAATGTATATGAATGAAACTTATTAGTGCTGGCTTATAACCTGAGTTAACACTTAGGATACATTTTATCCTGATACATGATGTCGTTTCCATAAAATAGACAGATTAACTAATCTGTTAGTTAGTAAATTGAAAAAACGCGATTGCAGCGCTACCTATTCAACTAAATAGATAGCGCTGCAATCGCGTTTTTTCAATTTACTAACAAATATGTTGTGATAGAAAACAAGTCATTCATTGTATTACTTCAAATCAGGTTGGCCTCGACTCACCTCTATGTTTTGCTGGGCAGCTGTTTAGACTATATGGACTTCGTTTCTTTGTTCTTATTATACACTAGCTTCTGCCCGCGACTTCGTCCGCGTGGTGTGATTTTTTAACTATCCCATGGGAACTCGTTAATTTTTCGGGATCAAAAGTATTATATGTTGACCAGGGATATAAGCTACCACCATACAAAATTTCATTTAAATCGGTCCAGTCGTTTCGGAGATTAGCCGGTACAAAAAGATAGACAAACAGAGAAACAAAAATTAAAAAAAAATTAAATTAGTTCTATTTCACTTCTTACATCCCCCTGACTCGGTTTTTAGCATTTTTTCATTGTACAGAAATTTGAACTCTACAATTTTATTATATGTATAGATAAGTAAGAAAATGAATTAAGTTTTTGTGCAAGTAATATAAAGCTATTGCCTAGGGTTTGACACGCGGCAACACCGTGTGTCAAACTCCAGCTATTATATTATAAGAACAGCATTGTAAATTGTTATGTTGATTAATACAATTTTTTGTTGTTTAACTTTTACCTTACTTTTTACTAGCGGCAACAATAACAGTAAGTCTGGTCGAAGATGGAAGCTCTAGCAGTCCACCCCAAGCTCCTCTTATCACACAACCGCTATCCGATTCTGATGATCCACATCTCAACTTACACAAGTCTACAGGACTTAAATCACGACATTACTGTCAAGTTGGCAACTTTGAATCTGACTCATTCAATGAGAACTTCTCCCCCACAAGGCCAGCGAATGCAAGGAGAAAACGAAAGTATAAGAAGGTGCCTGTAGAGTATGTGGATGGGAAACGGTCACCACCTATCGAAATATTGAGTGTTACTGCTGAGGTAAATTTACTGTGATTTTTTTATAATTTTTATATTCTGCCATATATATGTATACATTTTTAAATTTGTTCCCTCAAAGTCTATATTCATGTAGAATTAATTCTTTCAGCCCAATGCACTCCCAGAAGCTATCATGCTACAAAGTCAGGTTTTGCCACCTGGCGTTCATTTAAATAAACATAAAGCATTCTTGAAACCAGAAAGGTAATTATTTTAATCAATATTCTTCACTTATTCCAGAAACAGGAGCACGGAAATAGGCACGCGCGCACGCACCACACACACACGCATGCACACACACAAACACGCACGCACACACACACACACACACACACACACACACACACACACACACACACACACACACACACACACACACACACACACAAACACGCACGCACACACACACACGCACACACACACACACACGCACGCACACACACACACACACACACACACACACACACACGCACACACACACACACACACACACACACACACACACACACACACACACACACATTGTATATTCCTTACATTATTACGTTATATTTGTAGTATGAGTATATACAAAAATAGATTATTAATAAGTATTGATAAGAGTTGATAAGCTAAAATATATGTCTTTTATGTTTTCAGGAATGCTTTCTGTGGCAAAAGAAAATGGTCACATCGTGATAAAAGTGATGTTTGTGAAATGAGAGAAAGGTCTTTCAGTGGAGGTTGTTCTTCAAAGTCGGCGTTCTTCAAAAATGATTTCAAATACCGCAAGTACGACACAGATAAAAACAAGAAGGACACTGTGTTACAACCAGGAAAAATTGTATTAAAGTCTGTTAATATTGAAGGTACGAAACCTTCTACATTTACCATCACACCCTCACTTCCAGGCAGCAGCAGTTTTAATTTTGTTTACAAAAATTCGTCCAAAAATGGTACTCCAATTTTATCAAGAATGACTGGTTATAAAATAGCCACTGACTTGCCTCCATTTTTTAATCCAGCAACTTGTTCAGGCAAAAATAGTTTTGATTGTAAATATCATAGAAAATTTAAGATGTTGAACAAGACACATCCCCCTAATTCACTCAGGGATCCCTTACAATTCGATGACTCAATTTGCGGCATGGAATGTGCTGGGAATGAATCCAGCTCTTTAAGTAGTAGTGACTCAGATGGTATTGTTACAAATGATAGTGATAGAGAAGGTGATGATGAACTAACAGACTGGCCTGGAATTGAAGAATTGAAAGTTTTTAATAAAAGCCTAACTTTTAAATCATCGAAATCGGTGAATAACAATTCACCAAAATCAATAAGTAATATGCCCCCTCCGAAAAGGTTGAAGAAAGAAAAACAGCCTGTGAAAAGTGGTTGGGCCACATGTAAAAATAAATTTAAAAAGAAACGCGTGAAAGTCGATTCAGGGAATGACGATGACGCTATGATGTCTGATTCAAAAACAGTTGTAGATTTAGAAGAGGATAATGTTTCAAAAGAGAATAGGGATATTCTTCAACCTCGTTCATCGTTTTCTAGCTTTAGTGATATAAAAAACGCTGGAGTATCAGGTCAGAATGCAAATGAGTCGTTTTTTCAGTCATTTCAGGCGTTTGAAAAGTCTACACAGCAGGATGGACAGGATGGGTCGTTTCAAGCGCCGCGAACTAATTTTACGCTACAAAAAACGTCGTCGAGCGATTTAAATTTGAGCGAAAAATCTCCTCAAAGTGATCACTACTATAGTGAGCATTCCATGGGAAACACTGGTGTTACCGAAGTGAGGGAAATAAGGGCGGGTTGTCGTAGAATAAGGGAAGAACGACCGGGTTTTCTGATTTTGAGCGCTGCTAATGAACAGCTGTCAAAATTTCTTCAAGATTCTTGCCAAAATGAGTTGAAATTACCTACCCTTCATGATCCAGAGGAGAAAGAAAAGTTGGAGTCACTAGCTAAGTTGTACTCTTTAGAGTTGCAAATGGAATTAGGAAGGCCTGTTTTACGAAAAACAAGGTAACAAATATCATTCTTTTGCCAGCAAGTTTTATGAATCAATAGTAAATTTTTAATTAGTCAAAAGTTTTAGAAAAGACATAAATGTTCTGTAAGGAACATTATATTTTTAAGTCAAGGTTGAAATTTAATAATATTTCAGAATATACATAGTAACACTTTAATTGTGAATGTGCGAGAGATATAGCAATATTCTTTATTTGAATCATTGTATTCATGGAAAAAAAGGATACATGCAACTCAAGACACTGCTGCTTTACCTAGAAAATTATAACTTGTTGAATTTCCCTATTTCCTAATCCTAAATAAGTTAGGGAAAACAAAATAGCTAAATTACATTTTTGAAATAAAATTCTTTTCTACAAAAATCTCCACCTCAACACGTTTGAAGGCTGGTTACAGTAAAAAATGAGCTTTTAAGTGTGTTTTTTTTTGTGAAAGCTTAGACTCTTGCTCAGTTTTTAAGCCTGATTCGCTCGAAATGCATTTTTCAATTTTAAGCATAATTTTTGTAACTTCTAATTATTTTACTTGTGAAAGTATTGAAACTAGTGAGAAATGAAAAACTCTCAAACAAGGGATTTTTTAATACAAAAAAAAAATTAAAACTTGCAGTCCGACATTTCCTAAAAACCACTAAAAGTTAATAAATCGAAAACAAAAAAAAATGTAAAACATACATAGGAGGGATTCAGTTAGCCCTCCATATAAAATAACTAATATACAACAATATGTGTGTTGTACTGATTTATTTTTATTATTATTTATATTCCAGCAACACAATGCAAGCGATACGTGTCGAGCATTCCTACCACAATTTCCCTTCAGATCACAAGCGTCGTTGTTATGGCGATGACACGGACACGAGTCTCAGTCTCAGTGATCAAAATTCAGTAAATTCCATCAATGATCTTGAAGAAATCAATGAATTCGAACCAAAAGTCGAATTTGATATGACTGCACAAGATTTGGTTAAAACATTTTCACATACATTAGTGGATAAGTCCTTACTATCACCGGGTGAACTTGATTAAAAATTTGTTTTCAGTCGGCAAGTCAATTTGTAATGTGTAAAGCAATAATTTGAAGAAACTTCTAATTTTCATTTTAATTTAAGTGCATTTATATTCTACTGATTTCAAACTAACTTTTATTTAACTAGTTTTTATGTTACGTGAAATGATTTGAAATATGTATGTCCCTATATATAAATATATTCAACATTTCTATTGTAAAAAGACAAAGGATTATATTATAGATATATACTTGTAATAAATAACCTCAGATAAAACTGAAAAATCTGAGCTTAAAACAATAAAAAAATATTTTGCTATTTGTTTTATATAAATTAGAGATTTTCTAAAATGATCTTGATTATTTTTTGTGAATTATTATTATGCAATCAAGAAATCTATAAAATGAATAGTTTTTGTGTAAAGGTAATATTTGTATTCGGTGATTTTTAATAAAAGGATTGCCACAGGGTAATCTATTCAATCCCAAACTATTGCTCCTTTCATTATGTATAAAGTATTTAATAAACTATTTACTTACCTCAAAATCCCACTAGCATACGCTGGACGCGTATTCCGCAGAATTTAATTTTTAGGATTTCATAATTGGCGATTTTGCGCCCCTACCATACCATACCATTTCCATAGACTGCTCGCGCCCGGGGCTAGTGCCCTACTTGCCCCACCCTAGCTACGCCTCTGTCTTACCGACGACCGTTAATTTTTCTTACTGTCCGTTAAAATTTGACATACAAGTAAAATTCAAACTACGGTAGGGCAAGTGAAAGTATATTAAGATCTAGGCACCGGCTATTAATCAAGGGAAAGTTAGTCTGTTTCTTAATACTGCTCTCGCGAACTCAGAATTGAAGATATTATTATGAAAATAATAAATAAATACTTTTTATTTTTGATACCGCGGTTGTTGCAACCGAAATCGGTTGAGATAATATTATTCTGATTATTTATGTTTGCAAAATGGGCATAGAATATATGCAATGTCTATTTTACGCGTACACTATAAGGCAATAAATATCCTTGCTCAATCTAAATATTTATTTGAATAGAGCAATAAATTAAATAGGGATAGGCTGTTTATGTGTTTATACATTATTTATATATAAATAAAATACAATTATTATAATTACTAATTGTTGTGGTCAGTAGGTGATAATTATAATTACTTTTATAAATAACTGTAATTTTTTATCTCTGAAGTTTTTGATATCATTAGAATAAATATTTATCTGAATATGTTGTTATTGTTTGCCATTAAGGACAATTGTCACATAATTATGAAAATATTTTTACTTTGCTAATATTATATTTAATTAGTAGTTTACTATAATTTTCCTCGATTGTTAGATATTAAAAGGTTTTTCTATTTAGCTTCTCCAAGACTAGGTTTCACTCACTCACAAGGTTGCGTAATAACTTATTTTGTACAAAAAAGCGTATTGTACAGCTAACGGTTAAATGAAGTTGCTATATATAGCGTCGACCTTAGTAAAATATTGGTTTTTAGATTCTTTAGGTCTAGATCCAATCTTATCAAATGTTATTATATCATAAAATTTAAGAGCACTCGTAGATCGGACTCCCGCTGGTATAGGATTTGTAAAGGCTCACTTTTATGATAGAGAAATAATTGTCAATCTGAATGTATATATACTTATATTATAGTAGCTATTCGTTCGGAATTGAATGAATAAAATGATCTGGACTTTGTCATGTGAATGAACAGAAGTAATGAATTTTGAGTCGGCATCACAAAAAATATCCCACAGACGCGGCGCTCCAATGCCAAAATTTATTTGCTAATCCGTAAATCGATGTAGGTAATTACTGAATAATAAGTACAAATATTTCATAAATAAAGCTGTAAATTTATTTCCTGACTACAAACAAAATTCTATCAAATAGCGGAGTTGTTAATTTTTTAGTTCCTTTATGTTCTGTGGGACTTCTTTCGTAGTGTGGAGGCTGTATCTCTGATCCAAATGAAGAAGAAAAAGAAGACGGCCGGATATAGAGTGTGTGTTGTTTATATTTTAAGTACCCGTAAGAATTTAAAAGTCAAATCTTTATTCAAACGAGGTTCCAATTTAATGAACATAATTATTTTAAGCGGTTAATGGCCTATAGCTACTTAAATTGAGTATGTAATCGAAGTAAGGAGAGAACTCCAACAACGAAATTTGAGGAAATTTAGTCACGTGTTAATTCGACCAAAAACCACTAACAGCGCGTTCCATCAGTAGCTTACAATGTCCAAAATGCTCCGTTAGCCATTCTCCACAAGGCGACCGCGGTTGTTGTCGTGGCGAAAACGTCAAGTAATAAGTTTCGTAACGTCACATTTCGAAATCTAATCTAGTTAAGCCTTAAAACACGAAATTTGGACTATTAATGAAAAACTTCAAAATATTTCCAACCCTACCTGTATGAGTGTTTAAATTACTATAAAAAAATGGAAAAAAAAACACTAATTTCGGAACGGCTGTTTTAATTTAATACTTTCTTGATGTAAAATCGCAAAATATGTGATGACTGTCACACTAGGGAGGGAGGACTCGCACGAATGTGTCCAGCTGTGAAAGGACGGGGGAGGGGTCAAAAAATCATGAAATTCGCGTGACGTAATCTGTAGATTCTATTGCGTCCTAACAAGACTTTCTTAGCACCAATCTAGCGCAAAATCTCGATTGCTTTCGGAGCCCGGGGTCCACTTTCCTACGATTGTCATGAAGTTAGATTTGGAGTTTTACGACCATGAATCAATAGAAGTATGTTTCTATTATTTTATTTAATACGTAAACAACTATATCACGCATGGGATTGTGTATCAAAATGTGAAGACTACTTAGTTGTAAACTAATTTTATTGACGTTCTAAACTAGTATTAGTAATTAATTATATTGATATATTTAATTATCATAGATTATTGAATATTAATATACTTTATAAATTAAATGTTGTGTTTCATTAATTCATATCTCTTATATTGTTATCTTCTTTTTAATCCTATAACTACACGATTTGTGTATCTAGCCAGTTTGATATTTTAAATACAACATGAAGTTTTAAAGTAATTTTCAAGCCATTGCCAATTTGTGGTAGGCCTTTGACTGAATGGCTGAAAGGGTTTGTGACAGTTCGAAAAGGTACATTTCGCTAAACAATTGTCATTTTCAACACACGCAAAAAATTCTTTGTTAAAACTACCAATCCAAAGGTATGGAATAAAAATAATTATTAAATAAAAATATGTTTTATTAAATAAAAATTAAATACAAAAGAATTAACAATAAAATTTATGAATAACAACTGAGCACCTATATGCATATACTAGGTATAAACTAAAAGCAATAAATTAGCACACTTACATTTCAATGAAGTCACAAAAAGGCAAACATGTATACAATACATGTATTTATGAAAGTTTCTGAAATATACAAGTTAAGTATGTTAAGTAAATTGTTAGTAGAATATTCACATTCATAATATGTTCATACTCGATGAACAAATGTATAAATAATAAAAAAAACAATAAAAATAAAGTTTCTTAATTCTCCATTTATCTGAATAAATTTTTTTTCACATCAATTCATTAATAACTTGAGTCTTAAAGCACATTTAAAGATTACTATCAACATCAGGATTTTTGAAATATTCTGTTATTTAAATAATTTCATGCCCAAAGTGACTTCACTTCCCTTACAGTGGCGTCCAGACTATAAGTATTTAATACTCACTATAAAAGTATTTATTATATTATGTTTATATCTCGAATTTTATATAAATATATTAAAAATATAATGAATATGTATATGTTTTTGGTAATTTTTCACTTTAATGTTTTGTCCCGGATTTGTATATCTAACTATCTACTAATTTAAATTACTAATACAGTATTTATATCAAATTTAAAACAATAGTGGCAAATACTAAGATATAACAAGCCATTTAACATTACAGTTATGTTAAATTAAACCATGTTAAAAGACAAGAAAACTGTTTAATTAAATACAATTACTTATAATTATCAAAAATATTCTAATATAATAAATATAATCCGGACGCAACATCCTAATACACCCTGTGACATTCCTTAAAATAAATAAACTAAAACCTAAAGAACTTAACACAACATCTGTAAGTAAATAACACATCTATATAATCCAAGTTTTAAGGATAATATTCGAATTTCAATATATTTTATATCTTGTGTGTAAATATTTGAATTGATCATATCATTTTTGTACTGTGATGCAGTATTATTATATTGTGTAAGTGTAAGTCATAAAGTTGTATGCACTATTTTACAGTGCTGCGTATCACATAATAAAACTTAGGAATAAAAAGTGTGTAAAAAATAGGCTAGTCTTCTGAATAATTATTGTTGAAAAAAAATGATTAAAGTATATGATTCCAATTCTTATATATATATATATATATATATGTATACCAATATAATTTTTACCATATTCCCACCGTTATAATTTCATAGAAACTAATTGAATTGCAAAGTAACCATCCAAAGGGCTGTTAGACAGTTTTGAGTAGGTTTAGTGAGATAGGGATCGATAGTGGACCTCGAGGCAGTTTGCGTTTTTGTATTCAAATATCACAAAAGAAATATTGTACAAGTTTTCACGGTGCCTCTGATATCTACTGAAAAATATCTAATAGCTCTCCAGCGTTGTAGTCGAGACTGGCATGGGATAAGTATGTAAATAATAATAAATAAATAAATGGGAGTCTCTTATGAATAAATATGTAAGATAATTGGAGTCTGAAAAGGATCGCTCCAAGAAGTGATGTTTTTCTATATAAAAAATAAGAGAGAAGAAGAGAGGAATTACTTGTGGCGCCCCCTAGAAATGTAAGATTTCAAGGGGGCTTTTTGGGAGTCATAGTTTGAAGACTAATCTAATTAATTTCCTTATTACATTAATACATAATTATGTGCAGTGATGTATATAAAGTATTAATTATGTCTTTCTTGAAAGCTTAAACTGTTGATAATAGTAAAATATCATATTATTAGGCACGTAATAAACATAATGTACGCTAATTACGACTACTGAAATATCAAATTTCTATTTCATTCAGATATAACAATATCTAAAAATTGTTGCCAGTAAAAAAATGTTTATGGTTACAAAAATTACTTAAGTGATTTCAAAAATATTTAAACGTGATTGTTACGTTATTTTACATATCTAGACAAATTATATAGGAATCAATTAAAAATAAAAATATCTATATGTTCATGAAGTTGTGTGTGGCAAAACAAAGACCTAAATACTGGGACAAAGACCAGTTTCTGGTTAAATAAAAAAAACCGGCAGTGTTATACCGAACCGTGATTAACAGACAAAACCTAAAAATTAATAAGTGTCTTTTCATTATGACATGTTTTTATTTCCTCGTATTAATTGCATTGCATGCATAATCTTATATTTATTTCAACCAAACCCGCGCAAATGTTTTTCGAATAAACGGATATCTATTGTGTCCGAACAAATACATTCACTACTCATTCAAATGCAATATTACAAGTTATATTATTTTTAAATCCTTCGCACGATTTGTGCACATCGTCAGTGTTAGAATATGATTTAAATAAATTGGCAAAATGTTAAGTAATAAAATTAATTATAGGCCTTTGATTAACTGAGACCAGACTGGGTTTCTAACATAAGCAACTCGAAAATTAATATAAACTTGACATCTGACTAAATACACAAATCATGGTTAACAATTTGAAGAAAATAATTGCTGTGTTTTTTATCTTATTATCCATTTTTACAGCTTACTATTGATAGTAAAATATAGGAACCAGCTGTATATCGATAGAAAGAATGAAAACTACATAACATACCGATACGACTCTTAGGACTGAGTTTCCCTTCATTAGATAAGTCATCTATAAATTATAACCTGACCGAGTACAAAAGTGACAATTAAACTATTATTGTTCACACAACTGTTATTTGTACTTTTTTATGTTGTATCTTATGCTTTAAGTCACTTTTTTTTTAAGCAAGCAACCAGACTGATGGTCCACCAAATGGAAGTGCCTATAGACATTTGCAACTCCAGAGGCCCAATTCAGCGATTTTAATATGATGGCGTTGAGAAGATTTTCAAAGCACAATTCTATTGAGAGTGTCAGGAATTCATATTCTACTAAATCCACAATATCTTCTTGATATCGTCGCGGCGGAATAATTGTAGAAAAAATTTGGCATTACCATTAGCAGAAACGAATTTTTGAAAAACTATCAATGATTTTAATATTTATTTCGCGAGTTTTCGCTTACAAATATTTATAAAGAGTAAGTGGCGTGCCACGGGCGCGCCGCTATCGGGACTAACAGAATACCGAAATCAGGCCTTCGATTGAGACGATAGTGTTCGGCAATTTTGACGAGATAGTAATACTAGCATTTGGCCCCAGGTGCGAAGACAACGCGTTGGATGGCATAGAGGGAATAGCGTAAACGGGAGTGTATAGCAAGATGAGATAGAAGGATCAAAAAGGAGGAATAGGATAGAAGAGACGGCATAAGAGAATGGATATGAATGATAGGAGGGGGAAATGAGTCACCGGGACCTCTCACTTATCGTATGAAACCCTGCCAGTTAAAGACTAGCCGTTTATCTAATTGAAAAATCAGTCCCTAAAAGTTTCCACTTTTGATAATTCGCGCAGGTTTAATCGATTTATACACCTACCTACATTTTTTCTTAATCATCAGATTCACTCAATTGTACAAATAAGGTCGTCGCCCTCCAACTTCTGTCCGTTAGTGATGGAGACTGCCTTGATGGTTCCGGCTCTTGGCGCTTGGACTATCATTTCCATCTTCATCGCTGAAAGGACCGCGATTGGCTGGCCTTTCTCGACTTTGTCGCCTTCCTTTACTTTGATAGCTAAGAAAACAATTGCTCAGTTTTAATAATAATCAGTAAGAATAACGCATTAAATCATGGAAATTTATAATTAGTAACTTTTAACTGATTTTAGCCACATTCAATTCAGTTTTTAATGTAAATTAAAAGAACTTACTGAGTACTGTGCCGGGCATTGGCGCACCAACTTGGTCCTTGTTGCCTTTCACTGCTTTCGGATGGATCTTCATTTCCTATACAAAAAGTTTATTTTAAAATGTTTGTTATTAAGTTTCTCTAATAGTTTTATTTATTCTATACTAGTTATATTCGTAATGTGTGTCTTTGAAAAATGGCCCGGAATTTTGGAGGGCTGGCGTGGGGCCATAGGAAGGCCCCTTGACAAATTTAATGTAAATGTGGCGTGACACTGACCGGCGATTATCCTTGTCTACACCATATAATAATGCACCCAAGGACAAGCCGCGGCCAGTGTAGGACTATTGTGGGAAATGAGAACAAAACCGGTTATTGGGGTGAACTGCTAGTGGTATTAGGGGTCTATGGCGTTTGCCCGTCGCAATGTTCGGAGAACATATTGTTACGACCGACAAAGACCAATGCATACCTGCAGTTTATTACTTTTTCGGCATTTGGACTTCTTTTTTTTACCTTATGTTTAAAATTTGTAATTAGAAAACAGCCTATTGTGTATTGTACTCTTATGGCCGTTCGCAGGCATAATTACGCAGGTGTGCAGAGACGTTTTCTGGGAAATTGCGTCGACGCGCTTGCCAGGTAGACATTGCATCGGTGCATTATATAGCAATGGCCCAATGGTACTCTATATAGCTTATAACGTGCGTACATTATAAGCTATATAGCGACGGACTTTGCGCATGTTATTGAATGGTGTATTACGTTGTACTGGTTGTGTCCAGTTATATTTGTACCTGTGTTATACGTGTTTGTATAGTTCTAATAAATTATATAGTAATTCCAACGGCATTTTAATTCGAGTCCTGCAACTCGTAACAATATATAGTATAAAAACATAATATCCGTAACATTATTATGATTACGTAAGTTAGATGACGTGTATATATGTGGTTTCTACCATAGATAAAACTTTAAGGATGCTGCGATCATGTACTAAGTTTGACAATATACAGAGTGAATTTTTCAAGTGGGCCTACAAGGCAAATCCCAAACTATACGAGACAGTGAAAAACATCCAAAGGAGTCCCGAGGCCCAGATTAAAGAAAACTAAAGTGGCATCAATCACAAATTGGTTGATTTTGTAAAAAAATACATTACTGTATTACTATACAAAATCATAGTGTATACTCTAATTTTTAATCACCTGGACTAAACTGACAGCTGCGGTGGACCTTTTTTTTAATTTATACAAGTGAATTGTGTGAGTTGAATCAACAATTCACAACTGAATTGTGCAAATCTTGTAACATAAGAAAATTAGTCCAGGTAATTAAAAATTAGAGAGTAGCTTGTAAGCACCAATATCTTTGAAGGCATGTCAAACCACAGACTAAGGGATAGCTCCTGGAATGACGGACTTTTTTTATCATAAAATGAGGTATATAAGAAAAAAATATTTATGAAAAAACCTTTTCAATTGAATTTCTTCGTTATATTTCACAGGAAATGCAACCAATAGCAAAATACGTGATTTGACCATTGCCCAACTGTGGGCACTCAACATGTGCATCTAAAAAGTCCACGACACGGACGGTGTGTCACCGATATTCCAGGTTTTAATAGAGTATTAAAGTTGAAGTACTCTTCATTGATGATTTAATTATGCAATGGAAATTAAACTTATTCAGATTTTAAATTTATGATTTATTTTTAAATGTAGAAACAAAGAAAATGTTTATCAGAAAATGTAGCGACAATTTAAAAAAAATATAGCATGTTTTCATGAATTCGTAAGTCACATTTTTAGCAAGCTTTGCACTGTGATTATTGCTGTGTCAAATTATATCCGACACATCGCCGATTTTCAGTGGAAACCTTCCTTTTTGTGATACGAGCACATTTTTTTGGTTACTTTATAATATTAATAACAATGTTTAGTTCGGACATTCCACATTCGACACATGTCACATGATTGTAGTGTTAAGTAACCTTCTTACCTTGCTGGCATTCTCGTCCCTGATGAAGACAGATCTAAGTTGTCCGTTTAGTTCGAAGAAGACTTCCCTCTCACCAGCCGCAGTCATCTCCTCGGATATCGCGAGGGTCTTGATATCCAACGTCTTACCACGCTCGATCTTCACTTCTATCGTTTCGCCAACCTAGAGAAAAAAACGTGATATTTTAAAAAAGCACCTCAAAATATTGGCAATGGCAAAATTAAGCAGGTGTTGTGACATTGCAAAAGAAATATTAAAAAAGCAAAACCCGTGGTAGCTTCGTGGTTAGCACACTTGCGTCCCGAACTCATAGGGCGCGGGTTCGAATTCTGGCGAGAACGCATGTGCCGCTTGGGCATTTTTCTGACCTAATGTGCATATTGTTACAATAATATATATTACGTCTATTGACACATGTCTTCACTTTATTTGAATAATTACACACGCACATTACCTTATAATGAGTATATAGTTAGTTTTAGTCATAAAGGGCAGCACTGGTGACCTGTAAAACAGATCTGCACAGATCCACAATAGGCGCTAGTCTCACCCAACAGGTATTATAGTTATGGGAGCTGCATACGTCTAGTGATCACAGCGGACAACGAATTACTGACTAGCGCTTTTTTTTTATTGGACTTGACTTTATGTTGTTGGTCCGAAGACCTCACAACTTTACCGGAGTTTTCGGGGCGAGTGCCTTTGCGAAGCGAAGGCGCTCGAGCCCGGGGGGCAACTTGCTCGAGGGGGCTCCCTAGGGAGTTTCACCTCGGCTGGACTGTTGCCATGAGAGGGGGATGAATCTAATGATGCCCACCATAGGGCGACACAATGCACTAATTGAGAGCGGGCGACGGGTAATATAAAGCCCGAGAGGAAGGATCCCGGCGGACCGGGATCGGCGGTTCGCGGTGGCCTATACTATCTTACTGCCGTTTCGCAACGTGTTATGGTTGGGAGAGAAGAAACGGCGAAAGAAACTTCCCAGCAACACGCCTAGTCTATCCTATGGGGGGGGGGGCTGTGTCTCCTGGCGTCCCTCGCGGGGACGTGGAGAGATCGTGATTGGCGGCGTCGACGCCGCCGTCTGTGTCTGTCTGTCGGTGCCTGCCAGCCTGCCGTCCTAACCGCGGGCGGGCTGATCCGAGCCAGCCGTTTTGTGATATCGTCGACCTTGTCCGTGAGGATGTTACGCGGTCGTCGCACGAGAGCCTTTCGTCGAGGCTTATAATCGGACGCGGACACGACGAGGGGATTTCGATGGTGCGGCGCTAGATCGAAATACTTACGCGAGAGCGACGTAATGTAGTTTTTGATGGAGGGAAGCTCCAGATCGCGGTGGATGTCGATGTTACGCATATAGAGGGGAGCACCGACGGCTCTGCGCATGAATTTATTCTGAACGATTTGCAGTTTCTTTAAAAGGGAAGGCTTGGCATGGCCGAATACCACACTCGCGTATGTCATGATCGGGCGGATGCATGTTTTATATAGAGTAAGCTTGTGTCTGAGGGACATTTTGCTTCGTTTATCTATCATGGGTGCTAGACGACCCATCACAAATCGCGCTCTATTCCGGACTATAGTGATATGCTCGTTGAAGCGCAAGTTCTGATCTAGGGTGACACCCAGGTATTTGGTGTACTTTGCCCAGGGGATCTCTTGTTCGTAGAGCGAGATGGCTTTTAAGCGAAGGCAAGCGCGTTTGGGAGAGCGAAGCGTGCCCGGGGAAAAGAACATTGCTGCGCTTTTTTCCGGGTTTACCTCTATCCTCCATTTGCGAAACCATTCGCCTAGCTCTGTTACAGCTGCCTGTAGCCGGACGCAAGCCATTTGTCGGTTGTCTGACTAGCGCAGCGCGGGAGCGCACATATTAATAGTTGCTCTATCTCGCTCGCACATCATCCGTCCCGCTCATACACTGTGCTATATATTGTACTAGCAGTACAACTTGTTAATATTTGTACTTAAGGTTACCGTTTCCAAAATAAATCAGTTCACATCAATAAATAAAGTTTCTTTCTTTCTCTCATTACCACGTGCTAGTGGTGAAGGAAAACATCGTTATGAATCTGCCAAATCGAAATAAACGATATGTCAAACCCGCCAATTCACCTTTGTGGACAAGCGTGGCGGGTAGGTACACTATCCGTCCCTTTATAAAAGGAAGGCCCAGCAGTGGGACTTCACGGGCTGTTATTATTTTATTATTCAATTTACAACATAATTGAAATTGAGCATAGAGACGTCTAGTATTGGTTAAATCAGAAACTTATACTGTGTACTTTATTCTAACAATTCATTTGACAAAAAACAACCAGACTAGAACCTAGCCACCGATGCCGGGACACAAGTAAAGGTTGTCAACAATTATAGATCATATCGCCGTCGAACATACTCTAGACCAAGGGTGGTAGCTTTCCAGACGAGCAAATGCCCTACCACCTGGCTGTGGGAAGTTTGTTGTCTTACTACGACAGGCCACAGGGCCGCAAGAATTAGTATTTTTTTTACTACTCTATCAAGCTAACTATACTCTGATTTTTAATTACCTAGACTAAAATGACAGCTGAGATCGACTTTTTTATGTTGCAAGCTTGAAGCATAGTGTTTTAGTATGGCTTATTTATAAGTGAGTTGTGTGCATCGTTGATTCAGTCACCACTATGAATTCTAGAATCCTATAGAATTTGTATAGGATACAACTGACTGGATTATAGTTGTTGATTCAACTCACACGACTTGCTTATCAATGAGCCATGCTACAGCACAATGCTCTAAGCTGGCAATATAAAAAAAGCTCAATCGCAGCTGTCATTTTAGTCCAGATCATTAAAAATCAAAGTATAGATGAACGCGTAGAATGCGTGTTCCCAGTCCATATACCGTCTCAGACACCGCGTACCTCCTAGTACCGTTCGCAGCTTTGATAACTTCGCGCATGTTACGCTCGTCATTTCTGTACTTAGTTGTTTTGTTATAGTCTTTTTTGGTTAAGTTTTATCTAGTTTTTTGTTATATATTTTTTTGCTTCTTTATTTCTTTATACAATGTCTACTATCCCTTACCGAATAATTACATTTAAAAATAAAAATAAAAAACATTACAAAATCCAGTTATGGACTAATAAATTAGTATTAGAAGTGAAAAACGTAATTAGTTGAACAAATTAAAATGAATGAATGAATGATAAAATTGATGAAAATCATGTTGGTATTTTTAGATTTGTTTGCAATCGGTACCCGACATGGTCGACTGCACATCTAGCATTCGTCTACTTGGCTTGGTCGGATAGTATATATAGTGTGACTTACAGTTGGTCCCACCAAGAATGTCTTGGTGTCGAGGTGCTTGACGGGCCCGTACTTGTCGCGGATGCGGAAGAAGTCGTTCGCCACTTGTGGGTACATCGCGGCTGACATCACATCTTGGTCTGTTACCTAAACGGTAAACGGAAAAGTGTGTAGATATATGGAAAACTCTTTATTGTTCACCACATATACATAAAATAAATAATTTACAATCCTTATTAACGAATAATGGTTGTAAATGATGACATGCAATAGCATATAGAGGTACGGGGGCTTACTCTCAAATTTCTGTCGTCATTGGTTTTCATTTTACAACTTTTTTTGCTTGTTTCTTTTAGCTAGATAGAGAACACTGTAATGTACACCATTACAGAAAACTTACGAACCAGTATTACTCTAATTGTGTACAAAGGGCGGTCTTATCGCTAAAAAGCGATCTCTTCCAGACAACCCGTGGCAAGAATATTGCTGATTAGGAGAGGCGATGGTGGTATACATAATTATTGTACGATTACTCACATTTTAATAATAAATATATAACTATACAATATATACGAATATACACACAAGATATAGTGATAAAATGCAACTATTTAAAGATAATAAACATATAGCTGTATGCAATATAATACTAATTATATAAAATTACATATCATTATATTGCAGATAGTATTTCCTGACCATGTTCTTAAATGTTATTAGAGATTTTATTTGTCTGACAGCAACAGGCAATGTATGTAATGTTTCTTTTTATATTCAAGTAGATTTACAATTGTATGTTCCGTTTATTTTATGTTATACTATACTAGACTGTGTTATGTAGTTTTAAAGAAATCTTGATTCTTTCATTCTTCTATTGAAATTTTCATTGACTCTTTCGGGCTGATCGGGCGAAAACGAACGACGAAGGCGTTTGAGGCCTCAGGAACATTGAGGCTTCGTCCTCACCACAAATGGCTTACTTTAAGGTTAGCTAGGAGTTAAGCTGAATGGTCGAAATGATACATAGTGGCCACACTAATAGCTGCCATGCTGTCATACCCGGTGATCTAAGCTGTGTTTACTGACATGTATTTTGTTGTGGTAAAATGTCATTCTTAAAGTTGTCTAGAAAATTGCTTCTTACAGACAGCACTATCCTAAAATTTTCTTCACTTAACCAAAATTATCGAACATGTTGGATACATGTTCGATAATTCCTTCATTGCATCCTAGTGATCCAAGCAAATAATTGACGCGTCCGCCCGCTTGGCTACTCTCGAGGCGCCAAGCGCCCCACTAAGCGAGCGGTGGTGCCGCGGGTATTACATGCAATATGTTGTGGTTCACTAGGATGAGTCATCGAAGCCATCAACTAGCCTTTTGCCGCTAAGCGTACCACTCGCGGTGAGGCCGAAGCCTAAGTATTTTTTTTAAACTACGGTTTTAAGCGCGGCACTATTTAATTTTCATTTCGACGTTCTGCGAGCACGGCTACTGGTAGCCAAAACATTGAAATAAATATCAAACTAAAATGCCGTAAACGTGAATGAATATGATTTATTTTGTTTTAAAAGATACAGTTAACAGAAATAAAATTTTACAATATAATAGGCAGTCTTATTGCTATTAGTGATTTCTTAAATGGACAAGAAATTTGATTCGAACAGAGGTATGTTGCATTATTCTCACTACCGAATCAGTATCTTATTAATATATACATACATGATATATATGTCGGAGGAAGCTATGAGTCGGGTTGATTGTTGTTTACATGTATAACGCACAATATTATTAGTTTACATTTTAATTAATTTTAAAATTCTTAATTTGATTTGTGAAATCTTTCTATAACTTAAAAATCGTCCTAACCTAATAAAAGTTATGAATATTGTAATTTAACAAGCGACCAATCAGAGCAGAGGACGTACCTCGAGCGGGGTCGAGGCGCCATCTGTACTTAAGGGATGCGGACGAGTTTTTGCGACACATTTGAACGATAGCAACAGATCAAGTTGGATCGTTGAGAATTGAAAAGGAAAGGGTTAAAGTAAGATCGGTGCCCTGAACCCGCTGCTCGGTCTAACTGTGACAAAATGTTGTTTAAATCTAAATTAAAAGTGTATAAACCGTGACTATTGTGTTTTGCGCTCGCATTTTACCCCGATGACGCCCATTAAACTCGCAACCACTAATGACGATGCCACGAGGATAATGCTTCTCCGACACACATATATATATATATAAGATACTGATTCGGTATGATTCCTGGTATAGTAAATTTCGGAAACGTATTTACTCTGTTATTTACTATGGTCTGGGTGCCTGGGATCGGCCCCAGAGTGGTCCGTTGTATATTACCCATAACACAAACGTAACTTGCTTAATTTGGGGATATACAGTGTGTGTGTTTGTCTGCCGATTTATTATTATTATGATATAATATACATACATTAATAAAATATAACCTTCACAAGTCTATTAAAAATTGGCGTGGTTTTAATTTAAAGGAAGAATTTAATTTAATTAAAATGGAATTTTAAGACGATAGAATATTTATACGATAGATGTATTTATACCATTTGGGTATTGTAACATTAGGCCCGCGGGGTGCATCGGTAAAGAGTTCTTTAATGACATTTGTGAAAAATTCCGACATTACTCGTGCTTTTTTGATCATGGGTAATGTCCATGGTCCGGCGAATTAGCATCGCCATACAATATGACACAACATATATGTAATGTAGGTATGCATCAATATTTATTTTTAAAAACCAGTCGCCAAGTTTTGCAATTAGACATTTGAATATCATGAACTATGACAAATCGCCACCTTCAAGGAATACTACGCCAACTTGATTTTAGATATTTTTTGTTTTTAAAGGAAAAGCACTCATTAATATCTTAATATTATATTTCTAAAATTTCATAATAAATATTAAGAATCAAAAAGCTTTTTAGTTTCTCAATATACTTTCTATGAAATTTTAGAAACATCGTATTAAGACATTAATGAGTGATTTTCTCTTAAGAAAGAAAATAACTAAAATCAGGTTGGCGTAGTATCCCTTGGAAGTGTCGAAATAAAAAAAAATTGTGTAATGTTGTTTGACTTATGTTTTTAAATATTTGACCTGAAATGTATTGATAAATCTTAAAATTACAGATTTTGACACTTGATTAAAAATACAGATAAAATTTGCACTTTAAATCAAAATCAGGTGGCTTACATCAGGATAAGTATCCTTCAAATCTGACTTCAACTTATCGAAATCAAGAGGCGGCAACTCCTGTCCGGGCCGGCCTTCAATCCTCGGCATGTCTTTCAACACCTTCGATCTAAAATTAAAACAATAGTTATATCTCGTTTTGACGTAATAGAGCCATCCGGAATCATCCTGATCACAGGGGTCACTCGGTCGGGGTGATACCACGCTCTCACAGAATATCGGCGTGAAACGGTTAGCCTCGACTTAATTGTGTTTCTTGTGATAAATGCGAGTTCTGATGGCCCTATTCTCCTTCCCCCTTATTGTTTTTCTTAGAATATTTTAATGTTACAACTTTTGTTTTTTTGCGTCACTTGTAATGCTGGGGGCTTCATCTGCGTGTTAAAGACTGTGACTGAATGCGTCTTTTTTAAAGCCCTAAAAATAATGCCGTTAACGCATAGCCACATTATTATTTGTACATACATTATCTGTCAATATAATGTCATTAATAATGTCGCCTCTTAAATAACACATTAAACCCATCGCCCATACACAGCTTATATCTATAACATTATACCAGATGAAGCCGCACCTTAGGAAATTTTATCGTGAGCAAGTCAATACAAGGATTTTGAAACGAATTATAGTTATTTCATTTGATTTCACTATATTTAAAACACACACATTAAGAACCAAAAATTGAATATGTATAGGTACAATTTTAATTTAATGGACAATTAACAGACTCTGAGTGCACAAATCGAAGCTCACCTTAAAGGTTCAGGGAACCCGCCGTAAGGTATCCCGATGGCTCCCTGGAGATACTCCACCACGGATTTGGGGAAGGATAACTCTTCAGCTCTCGCCTCGATATCCGCTGCGGTCAATTTGTTCTGGACCATGAATTGGGCGAAATCACCAACGACCTTCGATGAAGGAGTTACCTTGATAATGTCCCCTAGGAGGAGGTTTGCTTCCCTGTAAAGGTAGACTCCAACGTTATTTATTAAAATTGGTCAGTATTTTTTTTCTTATAAAGGTGCTCCTTCACCGCGAGCATTCGCCTGTAATGTAATGTTACAGATTCGAGCATTATATCAGTGAAGGAGGAGAACCAAGCATTATACAGTGCGCAAAGTGTAATGATACAACCTGTAATATCCTGATACTACTCGTAACACAACAACCATTTCTTCAGACATTGAGGAATCAACTAAATTGTCAAAATCGAATAAATGTTACATTACAGGCTAATAATAATCGCGATGAGGAAGCACCTCTATGTTTTCATATCGTGAAGATATGCCTGCAATTTATTTACAATAAGGGATGCTAAAGACCACGCGAAAGAGAAAAGTAAATGTAGAAAGTACACTCCTGTCTAAGTATGCTTTCAAAGTACATGGCGTGAATGTATAATATTACACTGTTTTATCGTAGTAGTATTCTACACAATTGTACCACTCTGTCGATTTAAAAAAGATACTAAGAAATTTTAATATTTTTTATATAGTAGCCACACAATCGTGTAAACACAAATAAAATATAAAGATTTCTTAATTGTTTGAATAAATTAATAGGATACTAATTATTGAGGGGAGGGGCCAAGAATTGTATAGTTTACCCTATATATTAGTGTCTTTATAGTAAGTACAATATTTATGAGTCATATTGTTAATACGAATCCGCTAGTGGCTATTATAAACCACCTACAATTGATTATAAAAAAGGTACCGTCAGCAAAGAAGTCAACTTATACAATAAAATATTTGGTAAATTTTTACCATGAATGATATTATTTACCTGTAAGCCTTCTTAACCTCCTCGAACTGGTTACCCAAACCTAGCGAGAAGGCCTGGAACTGAAGGTTGGTGTACTGCCCTCCAGGAATTTCGTTCAGGTACACGTCGGCGTTTCCGGACTTCATCGTTGCCGTACACTCGAACGGACCATACAAAGTACGTGCCTGTTCCCAATATGCCGAATATTCTGATACAGTTTGAAGAGGTATTCCTAAAAATATAACATTTTGTTAAAAAACAACCTTTTCCCTTGGTTTGACGTTTGACATGCCTTCACAGAAATTGATGCTTACAAACTACTGTGATTTGGTATAATAATACAGGTGTGTTAATTTTTCAAAATCAGACAATACGATTCCTGACAAAGGTTGATTCACTTTTCAAAAATATGATTATATTACTTTAGTTTTCATTAAAATCGGCCTTGATACTCCCTTGAGCATTTTTCGTGATTTCGTATAGTTTAGAATTTGGCCCTGAAGGCCCACTGGAACAATTCATCTGTATAAGTAAGAAAAAGAGGTGGAAGAAAAGAAAAAAAAAGAAAGTGGTTATTGTCGCCTGTGGACTTTTACAATACCAGAAATGCCAACCAATATACTGCTAGCCTCGAAGGTAATTTATGACACCTTTTTTAAAAACACACAAATATTATCGAAAAACACTCACTAGTATCAAGCTTGGTGCCTTGTAGGGATGCAACCATGGCCCCCATGCTGGGTTGGCTGGTCAATCCCGACATGGAATCTACGGCGACGTCGACCACATCCGCTCCCGCTTCCGCGCACGCCAGCATAGAGGCCACACCCGCGCCGCTGGTGTCGTGCGTGTGCACATGGATAGGTACGTCCGGATGTTTGTCACGGACCGCTGTTATTAGGAGCCTACGGATAAGGAGTGCGAGTCAATGCTGGCATACTATGTTAATTCACTTTGTGCGCTAGATGTCACCGGCGTCGATTTATCTTGATATCGTTAACCATACACAACATCTGACTTTCTTATTGATTTGAAAATTAAGAATGAACGTATGAAAAATGAAAACATTTTATTCTTCGCCAAAAATTAAAAATATCTTCTTAGAAACTTAAGTACAATAAATGTTGACCAAGGGCGGCCTTATCGCTTAAAGCGATCTCTTCCAGCCAAACCCCTAAATTATGGAAAATATTAAAACATAACAGTGGCGGTAAAGACAATCAATAATATGAAACATTCAAAGAATAAGTAAATAAATAATATACTTTATATACTATACAAACATGAAACATATCATACTATATATAGAATCAGCAACATTAGATAATTAGTAACCATCAGTTTATAAGAGAACTAGCTGTGCCCGCGATGTCGTCCGCGTGGAATTTGTTTTCAAAACCCCTCGATTTTGAAATATTCTTCATTGGTGCTCCGCTCCTATTAATCTTAGCGTGATGATATATAGCCTATAGCCTTCCTCGATAAATGGGCTATCTAACACTGAAAGAATTTTTCAAATCAGACCAAGTAGTTCCTGAGATTAGCGCGTTCAATCAAACAAATAAACACTCTTCAGCTTTATATATTAGTATAAGATATGGATAGTAGTTCTTATATTATATTTAAATAAGAGATTAATTGGTTCAATTATAAACAAAGCACATTTATTACCCACCGTCGATGTTTGAGCTAATAACATCGAAGCGCTTTTATGGCCGTCTTCTTCTTTTGTTTACTTATTTATTGGTTGTTGTGGAGAGCAGCCTATTGTACTCATTTATGGCCGTTCGCAGGCATAATTAGGCAGGTGTGCGGATTACAATTTCTGGGAAATTGTGTCGACAATTGCCAGGTAGACATTGCTTTATAATGCACGATGCAATCATCGTGCATTATAAAGCAATGCCCCAATGGAGAGATCGGCAGTCAAGCGATAACCACTAGCGAGACAAGACGTGTGTACGTTCGATAATCTGTATAGTGACGGACTTAGCGCGTATAATTGAATCGCGCATTACGTTTGGACTGATTGTGTTCAGTTATATTCGTACCTGTGTTATACGTGTTTGTATAGTTCTAATAAATTCTATAGTAATTCCAACGGCATTTTAATTCGAGTCCCGCACTCTTAACAATATTTATTCAATCGTTTTTGCTTTCAATATATATGTACAATTATGTAGTATTTTTTTAGTATAAATAATGTAAGATTTTGAAATAAATATATATATAGAGTTTTTCCTTAATCGAATTGAGGTATTGAAATGCAACAACCTTTTAGTAGCAACACTAAAATTAAAAATAAGACGCCTTAGAACGTAACTGTTTTTGGGATTAGGCTATAGATAAATACGATATTATAGAATTAATAAAAAAATCATGTAATTTCGTTATTTGGAGGAAAACAATAATTGAAATATGTTTTATAACAGTACATATTACGCACCAGTAAAATAAAATATCTATATTATCAACTAAATAAATAAATTGTTATTGGCTTTCAGTTTTCTTGATGTTGTTACAATTTGGGCCACCTGCATATTTGTAAACAAAGCACATTTATTACCCGCCGGCGTTTTAGCCAATAACACTGAAGTTCTTTTATGACTGTCTTCTTTTGTTTACTTTGTGTTTATGGTAGTCATTAGCCAGGTGTGATTCTTGGAAAATTCAGTCCACGCGGTCGAGCAGACATATTGTATTTGTACAGTATAAAGTAATGCCCCAACGGAGGGGTGAGGCAATCGAGCGATAAGCACAAGCGAAGCAAGACGTGTGTACTACATTCGGTAACCTATTTAGTGACGGACTTTGCGTGTGTTTTTATATCTTCAAACACGTATAACACAGGTAGTGTTATTCGTGTTTGTATAGTTCTAATAAATTCTATAATAATTCAAAGGGCATCTTAATTCGAGTCCTGCAACTCGTAACAATATTATGTAAAGTTACGATCTATTGACTTTCTTAAGTGTCAAATCGGGCTTCTTATTTAATGATTATTGTAGTATAATAATATTAGCCCAGGTGAATCAGGGACCTTAGATTAAATTGTAGTGGTATTTAACTTACTTAGCAGCCTGGGGTTTGAGCAGTCCAGCCATATCCTTAATTGCCAACACATGAGTTCCAGCTTTCACCAGTTCATCAGCTAAGCCCAAGTAATACTTGAGGTCGTATTTCTTTTTGTTAGGATCTGATACATCTCCCGTATAAGAAATAGCAGCTTCAACTACGCCCCCGGCTTTGCCTGCTGCGTCCATACCGAGAATTAAATTTGGAAGGTAGTTCAAGGAGTCGAATACACGGAATATGTCCATTCCGTTTTGGACCTGTGAGGAAAATGGACGATTTTTTAAGTCTCCGTTAAAAATTCCCCTGTTTTACCAGCGAGTGGTAGGTAGTCAAATATACTTCCGGTGGCAGAGACTAACCCTGTTCCATTTTCGAAACTTTAACACGTATATATACACAAATCGTTATAGTTGGATTAACGAGTACGTTACTTAGCAATTGTGTGAGCAGGACAGACTATGCGAGAGCGAGACGGCAACTATTAATATGTTGCACACTCGTGAATCGTTATGCGCTAGCTACTTCTTCGTTGGACGCTGCGTTGGCTGCATGTATGTAGCTCCCTCTTCACAGATGGTATTAAAAAACGATTGAAGACGTAACTGAATTTGGTTAATATTGGAAACAGCATTTTTATTATAATTTTGCCTTCATACATAGCCCCTTCATCGTTTACTATTTTTGCAATTAAGCAATTTAATATGACACTTGTTTTATCATCATTTAAGTTTATGGCGTGGCAGCTAGGCCTCTAAGCCAGATCTTAGATTACAGTATAGTTTCTTCATTTTCTTAAGCCCGTGTATAGCTCAGCTGAACTGTTGGTTATCAATTGACGCGTTCTTGTGACAACTCGAAAAGCCATATTTGACTATGCGGTTCACAATTCTCACAAAAACACATTATTACTACTCAAAAACTATCAATATCCTACAACTATAGTTCATTTTAGAGTAATTTTACACATTGTAAGAAAATAAAACTGCACACAGCACATTTCCTTTCAGTTCCCGCCAAAAACTCCTTCGCGAAAGGTCGCCCTGGCACTTTTCTAGTGATGTGACGTATTATTTAGTAGATATCGATTTTTTTTTGTACGCAACTAAATGAGAGTTTTTAGAGGGAATTTTTTATTTCAAGCTCAGCCAAAATAAAAGTATAAACGGAGCCTACGTGAACAAAAGCATCAAATGAAGTGAAGCATTTTTATAAAAACTTGTGTGGGTAACTTTATGTAATATACACGTGGTTTGCGTCTGTGTGGTTACCAGTATGTATCCATTGGAGACCATTCCACCTTTATACATACTAATTAGATTTAATACAGAGTCTTTGCGATGCACTTCGGCGCGATCGGCATCCTATTCTAAGATCGGAATCCGTTAGCTAACTTCACTTCAGACATTTCAAGTAATATTTTCAAACACAGCCATTGCCTATTTGAAAGCATATTTAAAACAGTTATTTATAGTTTTCGTGGGATAGACAAATATAGTTAAAAAAACAGGCATTATGGTGGCATTTCTTTGGTCCCGCAGGCCATTGCAATTCACTAACAAATACGTCGTCATTATGACAACGCGAACGAAGTTTCGAATTTCAAAAACAAATACTTCAATTTTAATACTTAGTACTTTATTTTATGACATCTAATCTTCTAAATGTAGTAATTAAAAATATCGACAAACAAACTTACAGCCATTTCGCAGAATTTGTACACGACGTTGTCGGGATAATTGGTATACCCCACGGCATTGGCGCCGCGTAGCAACATTTGGAAGGGGATGTTCGGAATCAGGCGTCTCATGTCACGCAGACGCTCCCAAGGACACTCGTGAAGGAATCTAAACAATAAACAAAGAATTTTTGTTTGTTTGTAAGTTATTTTTATCAGCACAAAGTTAATTGTTACATTTTTTGTAAAGTCTTGGTATCGTGATATTTGTGAAAACTATTACATTAGGTTTTACTATGCTGGGGCTTCATCTGCGTTTGTGCTAAAGATTTAGGCTGTGACCGAATGCGTCTTATTTAAAGCATTAAAAAAAAATCGAAATGTGTGCTGGGACACATAGTAGAAGTGAAACTTCAACGGACAAGTGGCAAAACGAATCGCAATAAAATTTTTACTTGAAGTTTTACGGGTAGATTGTTAAAGTACTTGTCCAATTTGAAAACTTGCCCGTAAAACTTCAAGTTAAAATTTTGTTGCGATTCGTTTTTCCACTTGTCCGTTGAAGTTTCACTTCTACTATGTATCCCAGCACACATTTCGATTTTTTGCAGGTTTACTGCAAATTATGATTTGGTTAGGTTAGGTACATTTTAATGAATGCATTTTTTATTTAAACATATTTTATTTATCAAACAAAAAAACTGAATTCGATCCGGAACCAAAAAACGCATCCATAGTCTACTATAAAATAAAGCCGCCTACCACCACGTCTAGTCTAAATCTATGCCGCTCCTCCACGCGGCCGTAACGCTTTCTCGTGACAGAAAAATCCTAAGGGTTCGATTCCTGGCGTGGTAAATTTCGGAAACGAACTTTCTGTTATTTACTATGGTCTGGGTGTCTGGGATCGGCCCCAGAGTGGTCCGTTGTATATTACCCATAACACAAGCGTAACTGCTTAGGTTGGGGATATACAATGTGTGTGTTTGCCTGACGATTTATTTATTATTATTATCTAACTGAAAATGAAAACTGTTTAAAAATCCGTTGCGTAGTTTAAGACGAGTTAGCGGATATACAAACAGAGAGACGCGACTTCATTTTATACTATGTAAAGATAAAAAACTCACCTCAAAGCAACATCAAAGGTGGCTCCACCCCAATTCTCCAGCGAATAGAGATTACTAAAGTTATGCGCAACGTATGGCGAAACGGCGAGTAAATCGTGCGACCTTACACGCGTCGCGAGTAAAGACTGATGGGCGTCTCTGTACGTTGTGTCCATCAACAGTAGACCCTTGTTCTGTCTTACTGCTTTCGCAAATGCTTCTGGTCCACCTTCGTTGAGGATTTGCTTATAGCCCTTCGGTGGTTGGACGGCTGTGAAGTTATATTATCTTACGGTTTTCATTGAAAGATTAATATTTTATATTAATTCTGACAGACTTTTAAAGATGTGTTTACGAGTATTTCTTGAATACAGGAACTTTTAGATTAAATTTGTTTGTTAATTAAAAATATTCTCTACTTTTATCTAGCTTTAGATTATCCTTAAGTTGACTGAGATATTTGAACATAATTAAATAGTGTAATTAATTGAGTGCAATATTCGTGTGTGTAAACTATCAAGATTATTTTCTAAGTAACAGCAATGTGTAGCCAAATTATACACAACACTTGTTTGGACAATTGGGAACAACAGGACATTTGGGCAATTTTGTCGTTCTTAATTTGACGGTTTCTTACACGGAAGTCCGTTCTTTCCGTCCAACAATTTTACTAATTCTAACAACTGTAAAGTTCTGCCTTCCTGTTAAAACTTACTATTAATAGGGTTTACATGATCTGCTACATCTTTCATTATAATACAATTAGATTTAGGCTAAAGTCGGCTAACAATCTACCCCTATTAACATTATTGCAATATCATACATACATACATACATACATATTATCACGTCTGTTTCCTTTGGAGGTAGGCAGAGACGGTGGATCTCCAATTGTCGTCACATCATGACAAACAACTTTCGCTTCATCCACTTTCGTTAACCTCTTTGTTATTTGAGATGCTTTTTACCTGATCTATCTCTAATACTTCTGCTATTAGATCTTGGTGTGTACGTCGCTGTCTACCAGCACAAACTACCATTCACAATGCTATCATAAACTTGTTTTGTATTTTGTACTTTCATATATTCTTTCCAAATGTCTAAACCACCTTAAGATGTTATATTGCAATATCTCCAATCGAAAATACATGATACTTGTATATAATAGACCCCAAAACTTTTTCTGCACAAACAACACAGTCTATCTAGGCCAGGATCTTCTCATATGATATGAATGAAAGGCGACGAATTCATGCTATTCATTTTTCGCTTTAGCATTTAGAATGTTATTTACATTCAAAGTTAATAATTATGACATTTAAAGAGGTACCAAATATTAATCTATCACCAATAGTAGAAAAACAGCCTTCATTAAATACAGAAGAAAAATTAGTATCTATTAAGAGAAATCTAGTGTCTGTTAAAATAAGCTTTAATACTTCTATTGTTGTCGTAACATAAACTGTTAAGTTCAAAAATCATTAATGAAAAGTACAGTACGAATAAATCTTATATGCATCCTTGAAGTTCGTATACGTCACTGCGCAGAATAACATATACAGATAAAGCTGAGTCTTGTGCTCTCGCTCGGTCACTATCCAGATTCGCATGCCATTTCTTTCGCCCAACACACCTTAAGGTGTAAAAAAACGTAAACCTTTGACTGAACCTGCAGAAAGTCATGGAATTAAGTTCACTGAAAGAGCATTTAAGTATTGCGTGTACTGGATATTAGTTAGAAATAAATTAATTAAAATAAGCTTTAATACGTGTATTGTTTTTGTAACGCAATTAAATTGTTATAAGTCCAAAAATCAATAACCTACAGCGTCAAGTTTAGATATAAGAGTACGTTACGAACAAAAATTAAATGCGTCCTTGAAGTTCGTACACGTTATTGCGCAGAATGCAAATATAAGGTTCACAGACAGATCTGAGAGAGAAAAGTGATGCGCTCTCACTCAGCCGCTACGAGGATTCGCATGCCATCTCTTTCGCACAACACACCGTAAGGTGTAAAAAAGTTAACCTTTGACTAGAATTGCACAAACACAAGGAACTAACTTCACTTGAAGCGCATATAAGTTTTGTACGTGCTGTAGGTACATTAGTTAGACATAATTGAATATAAGATAGGCTTACCTGTATTTTCCCCGGTTAGTTCCTGTATTTTAATAGCCTCGGGAGAAAGGTCTGAAAAAGGTTTTAGTCAAAAATAATGAAAGTGCAAATGCGTACTGTGTGAAGTGCAAACTAAATAAAAATGGCTTTATGACATAAAATATTATTAAATTAATCCTGATCGCTCAAGAGCAGGATAAAAAGTATTAAAGTGCCAATGTTGCCACTTGATATGACGAAAAAATAATGAAGTATGAAATTTCAGATTCATAAAATATGTATATACATAAATAGGAATAGATGTATAATATAATGAAGAAAAAATAGTACAACATTTAGATTTGCGAACTTAGCGTAAATGTAAAGAATTAGAATTTGTTTTTTTAATATAATCAGTACAAAATTTTGATACCAAAACCTACGGTCTTGACAATCGCCTAAACTGTTTTCTATAATAATGAATAATGCTTAGTTCGCAATAATTAAAAAGCCCTGTGCTCCGAATAAAGAAGTATCATACCAAATATAATATATACTGTATTAATAGCAAAGCTTTGCATATTAATAACTAAATCGAAAAACAAAAATGACAAACGAATAACGATTTGTTTGAAAATTTTGACCTACCATGCCCAGAGCGGACTGTAAAAGAAAATGTATCTTCAATTTTCATGTATCATCTTATTATTGAAAATTTCATCCTTCATTAAAATTGGTATATTAAGCCAGGTTTACGACACTACCAGAGTACGCTCGGACTGAGTGCACTCAAACATACTAACTTTTCATGAGTATATGTAGTATGGGATTAGTACAATTATGGGTTACACTCATCCAAGCTTGCTTGTATTAATCTATTTATTTTCAGATAGATTTCCATGATTAAGTTATCAGATCTCATTAAGTTTCTAGAAATTGATCGTAATTATTTCCTAAAAGTTGAGCTTGATCCGATTTTACCAGGCTCAGATAATATTGTTGAGTAGTGTCCCTGTATGTACGAGTCTATTAGATCCGAGCATAGTCTGATTGTATAGCAGCTTTATTATTTACCAAATTAAAGAATTATGGATATAGATATTACGGTATGCGATGTATACTTATTTAAGAATGTTATCAAAAATCTGAATTTAAATGTCAAGTTTCTTGACAGCTGAATGTGTTTCGTTTCGTGAATAGACGTAGAGTAAAAGATGAAGTAGCTCTTTCCCAGTTTTAAAAAGAACTCAGATGAAATTATAAATTGTGTTTTTCGGCATACACTGTTTATGCCAGTTGGACCGGAACCTTTCCTGCCTTTGCTACACAGTTGGTTTAGAAATTACATAAATAAAAGGACAAGGGCATTACATCAGCAACTTTGGGATAACCTTGAGGATTGCAGGCAAGCTAAGCTGGCAATGCCTCGAGTGAGCCTACGTTTCTCCAAGAATATCCTAAAGCTCAGTCGGTCCCGGCTGAGACAAGTTATTAGTGCAGCCACTGGACATGGTAGTTTTAACAGACATCTTTTTAATATAGGTGTCACTGACAGCCCCCTGTGCAGAACATGCCTGGAGGCAGAAGAAACAGCCGCCCACGTCCTCCTTGAATGCAGAGAGGTTGCCCAATACAGGGCGAAGTATCTGGACGCCCCAGGTAGCCTCCGAGAAGTTTTCAGCAACGTCAAGAAACTGGTGGACTTCCTGGAGGAGCTCGGCTGGATGGAGTAAACCCTCATCCACCCTCGCACGCAAAATAGGCGCTTTGTCGTCAAGTTGCGGAAACCGCCCGCTCGCAGAAGAAGAAGAAGAAAGAACAGTGTGAATTTATTAATAATTATATCACCGTCTATTAAGGGTCACATATTTAATTTTTCTACTTTTGTTTTTTAAGTTATGAATTTTAATTTAATCATTTATTTAATACTCACTCAAACAATGTTACAAGTTGTTAATCGTCATTGTAAGTCAATTTACGAAATGTTAATAAATTTTCTTTCGTCTTTTAAGAATTTAATTTTAAGTATTTTTTTACATATTATGAAACTATGTTAAAAGTTGATAATTTTTATTGTTAACTCACCCAAAGGTACTGGCGGTATATAAGGTTTTACATCCGAAGGCGGTATTTTGGTAGCTAAGGGAGTAGCTGGACCATTCACCAGCACATAGCCCAAATAGTTGAGGATCTTCTGGGCTCTGTTTTGGGAGGGCTTGAACATGAACAGTTGGGGATGCTCGTCTATGAAGTACGTGTCCACGGCACCTGTAGAAAATTAGAACAGACTTATAATTACATTGCCTTGATTTTAGTTTTTATTTAGAGATATGTATGTTAACGGAATATTGTAAAAGCGCGAGTTTATAATCTAACATTCTAACTAATCAGATTATAAACGGATTATAAAGTTCACAATATAAAATATATAGGTCGGAGAAGCATTGTTCTCGCTCACATCGTCGTTAGTGGTTGAGGGTTCAGTGGGCACCATCAGGTAAAATGCGAGCACAAAAGACATAGTCACGGTTTATACACTTTTAATTTAGATTTGAACAATATTTCGCCACAGTTAAGACTGAGCAGCGGGGTTCAGGAC
The DNA here is from genome assembly GCA_039645545.1 of Dendrolimus houi. Lineage (NCBI taxonomy): Eukaryota > Metazoa > Arthropoda > Insecta > Lepidoptera > Lasiocampidae > Dendrolimus > Dendrolimus houi. The sequence goes on from CM077132.1 coordinate 18,048,956, forward strand.
ACCGATCTTACTTTAACCCTTTTCTTTTTAAATTCTCAACGATCCAACTCGATCCGTTGCTATCGTTCAAATGTGTCGCAAAAACTCGTCCGCATCCCTTAAGTACAGATGGCGCCTCGACCCCGCTCGAGGCACGTCCTCTGCTCTGATTGGTCGCTTGTTAAATTACAACATTCATAACTTTTATTAGGTTAGGACGATTTTTAAGTTATAGAAAGATTTCACAAATCAAATTAAGAATTTAAAAATTAATTAAAATGTAAACAAATAATATTGTGCGTTATACATGCAAACAACAAACCGGACTCATAGCTTTCTCCGACATATATTATAATTTTTTTTATAAATCGGCAGACAAACACACACACTGTATATCTCCAAATTAAGCAAGTTACGCTTGTGTTATGGGTAATATACAACGGACCATTCTGGGGCCGATCCCAGACACCCAGACCATAGTAAATAACGGAGAAAATACGTTTCCGAAATTTACTATACCAGGAATCGAACCCGGAGCTTCTGCGTTGCAGTGAGTTAAGCCGGCAAAGGCTTAGCCCGCTCAACCACAGAGGCCGTCAAATATATACACGTTAGGCGGCGTTCGTAATTTCTTCGCAATCTGACTCATTTTCTTGCAGATAAAATAAATTAAGTGATATTTGCCGAGACCTCCCTTCTGCCGAAAGTAAGATCAAGTGAGATTCGGCTCGACCTATGATGAAATTTCTACCAATGGTATGGTGAGAGGGTGAATCGTAAGACGGGTTGAGTGATATCACTTTTTTGTGTTAGCAACGGTGCCGTTTACTCTATCTATACAAATAAATAACATTGAAGTGTCTGTTTGTAATGTGAAATAACAGCTTTTTACTAAATACATATAAATTATATATGCTACTTAGCTCAAAAAATTAATTTTTAAAATTTTAGTCTCTGATTGTTCTGGGTAATATCCGAAACGGCTGGACCGATTTTGACGAGACATTCACTGGCAGATAGCTGATGTTATAAGGAGTAATTTAGGCTACATATTTTTAGGGTGCCGCGAAAAGAATTCCACGCGAACTGATAGTTAAATATAAATAACTCACCGTTTAGGAATTTCTGGTTCTCCAATACGTTTAGCAAGAAGGGTATGTTGGTCTTGACGCCGCGGATTCTGAATTCACGCAACGCACGGTTCATTTTGGCCGCCGATGAAGGCAGATCGTGAGCGTGAGAGATTACCTATATTTAAATGAAAATTAAAACTAAAACACGTTTTATATTTCACGCCTAACTTTACTTATAGCCTTAAGACTTAAGTGTTACGTCGCTGTAGCCCAAAAGTCATTACAACCGAGGTCGTTATAAATAAAATCTACAGTAGCTTATTTTGTATAAATTGTCGGTCCTATGAATAGAGATAATTCTATAATACAGACATACATTTTGATTACAGCTCTTAGGGCCGGCTCGAGCAGTGTAATACCACGCTCTCACAGAATATCAGCGTCAAACAGTTATCATTGAACTATAGTCTGATTTTTAATTAACTGGACTAAAATGACAGCTGCGATCGATGTTTTCTTATGTTGTAAGCTTGGAGCATAGTGTTGTAGTATGGCTCATTCATAAGTGAGCTGTGTGTGTTGAATTCAATGACTGTAATGTACAAATGATTCAACTCGATCGCAGCTGTCATTTTAGTCCAGTTGATTAAAAACCAGAGTATAATCATATTTCGTGAAATGAGTGCGAGATCCAAAGGCCCATTTCTCCTTCCGCCTATCCTACCCCTATCAATAGATAGGACGCTGACAGGAAGAATGGAATATGAAATACCATTTCCCATTCTTCCTGTCTGATCTTTCCATCCCATCCGTTTGTGTCTGATGAGATGTGCTACTTTGTATCTTAGGAATCCCATGGGAATTTTTCTGGCATTGATATAAGATTTACAGATTAAAAAAAATCGAATTCCAATATGATTTTTTCATTGATCGATAGCAAAGTGTATGTAATACAATGTGTGATATTTTTTATGCAGGGAATTTTCCCGAGAGCGTCTGGCAACACCAGGTGCGAAGTAACGTGTTGCCAGACAGACAGGCGATGGTAACCAATTTCCAGTACGCGGGCCGTCTGCCTGTTTGGCATTAAAAAAAGTGGCATAATAAGTTTTGCCCATACTGTAGGGTAGTTTAAACGCTTATACCAGCTGTACATATAAGTTTTCAGAAGACAAATGCTATTTTTTATGACATTGACATTTTTACCTTGACAAGTAGGGAATCGTAGTATGGCGAGATTACTGCACCAGCGAATGTGGAAGCTGAGTCTAGACGGATGCCCATGCCTTCGCCGGACCTAAAATGGTAATCATAATCACGCACTATTAGAGAAAGAAATATTTTTTTATTGTTTAGGGCAGATAACACATGGATACAAGCTAAAGAGAGAAATATAACAAAATAACTTCTAAAATTAGACCTAGATTTAGGCAAATAATGACGAAGCACTGTTCTTTCGACTAGAACTTATAGGTGCAGTATTGAACGATAATACAACATACATACACCTATTTATAATATTATAAAAATCTAAACATGCTGTGTCTGTACATTGAAACTACTAAAAAAAAACCATTTGGAATATACTAAATAAACGATGGAGAACACGACGCAATATTTTTTGATTTCGTATCTGTTTTTCGTTTTGTCTGTTTGTTCAGGATTCACGTAAAAATTACTGGGCCGATTTCGATGCGGTTGTCGCTGATTGATAGCAAATTCTTAGAATAAAAATCTGTGCTACATTTTCTCCTGGTAATCCCGCGAGAATTTTTCTGGGAAGGATTTAACATGGTCAAATTTAAAAAAAAATTAACTGATCGATAGCAAATTTTATGTAATAAAATGTGAGATATTTTTTATCCGGGAATCCCACGGGAATTTGAAGTCAAGCGTGAACGAAGTCGCGGGCATAGTTGTAAATATAGAAACTCACCTGAACACCTCTATCCTTCCAGTGCTGGGCTGGAAGTTGTTGGCCGGGTCCTCAGTGGTGACTCGGCACTGGATCGCATACCCCTGGGTGTGGATCTTGTCCTGAGTGAGACCCATCTCCGGGAGAGTCATCCCTTCGGCGACTCGAATCTGCGACTGGACCAGATCAATACCGGTCACTTCTTCCGTAATAGTGTGTTCTACTTGTAACCTAAAACAATATTTCAGACAAATCGTATTAAACCTTTTTGTTTATAAAACTTCACATTATGGTTTAATTCACATATATGCAGAAACAGATCACGCAAATACCACGACCTGTGTACTTCAAGGAGCTACCTAAACGGAATTAGCTATTTGATAATATTATCAAATAGCTAATTTTAGTTTAAATAGCTCCTTGAACTAGATAAGGTTTGTGTAATACGAATTTATTGTAATTAAAATTTGACAATTTAGATCTCCAAAAATTTGAATAAATAATGTGTGTGAATGAATGTGGTACTGCGCAAGCGAGACAGCGATTGAGGTAATTAAAAGATTTTAGTGAAAATTGTAGAAAATATATTACCTCAAATTGTTGTATATTTCATTTTAATATCATGTAGGCTTCAGCAGATACGAATATAAGGCCAATATTAATGAGTGTCGAAGATGCCGCCATTGTGTGGTCGGATTTCGTTTGCGGTGTTAAATAAACAGACATGTAAGAAATAATGGATTCTTGGCAAGTGCAGTGAGTTGGTGAACTCATATTAAAATGGGGGCCGCCCTAAGTATTACTGAATTTGGTGAAACTGATTGATTGAGCTGGTTTCAAGATATGTGCAAGATATATACTTCTGAAGCCAAAGGCAGACATAGTGTTTGGATATGAGTTTTGGGTGAGCCTATACACTAGTCTATTATATTTATTATTGTTGTATTGTAACAAACATTTACACAACAACTGAAACAAAATTATACTATTAGCGTCAGCGGTTACGTGTATACGGAATATCCGGAGTTTTTTTAACTTCGGATCTGTGCACACACATTTTGGTGTGTACAGTGACGGGTAAAGATAGTAAGAAACAAATATAAGAAACTTGTGTTGGTTATGGACTGGAAAATAATACAGTACATATTGTAACGACCTACACGCCGACAAAAGTAGATTCACACCTGCATACCATAAAAGCACTCTTTATTACCTTTCCGCATTTGGATTTCTTTTGTTTACTTTGTGTTTAAAATTTGTAATTAGAAAACAGCCCATTGTGTATTGTAATCTTTTATGGCAGTCATTAGCCAGGTGTGTCGAACTGAATCTAAGAAATTCGGTCTACGCGGTCGGGCAGCCATATTGTATCGGTGCAGTATAAAGCAATGGCCCAATGGAGAGATCGGCAGTCTAGCGATAGCCACAAGTGAAGCAAGACGTTAGTGACGGTCTTTGCGCGTGTGATTTAATCGTGCATTATGTCTGGACTGGTTGTGTACAGTTATATTTGTACCTATGTTATACGTGTTTGTATAGTTCTAATAAATTCTATAAATAATTCCAACGGCATTTTAATTCGAGTCCTGCAACTCGTAACAATACTATGAACACTAGCAGAGTTTTATTCATACATTTATATACGCGTAGCGGTTTATAGTTTACTTGGACACCTTAATAACAATAGACGCAAAGACGTACTATATTCTAATATCATTTAAATATAGAAGACGCCCTACAAAAAGGTTCTTGTTGATATGAGAAATTTATTTCAACACTTAGCTGCACAACTCATTGACACCAAACGCCATGTTTATTGTTTGAAAAAGACACGTTTAGCAGCTCTTTAACATAGTAAATATGACACATGTGAATAGAATATGCTGATCTCAAAACGTCACTGAAAGGATGACAAATCAGATAACTTCTTGCTGATGACAGATAGAGAATAAAGAAATAAAAGAATATACGTTACCTAGCATTGACTTCGATAAAGTAGAAATTCCCTTTATCGTCTAATAGGAACTCGACTGTGCCGGCGTTCTCGTAACCCACGTGCCTTGCCAAATGTACGGCACAATCTACCATTTTCTGACGCGTCTGAAATATAATAAAACATATTTTATTGCACCGAAATGGTACATAAAATCAAGAATATAAATAGCCAAGTACAGCTTTACACAAATTGTAATTCCGATCGGCAATTGTCGTTTATACAAATAAGGCGGGTCAGTTTCCGACGTGTAAATAACATCGGCCCACAAAAAATAAAAAACGGACTGTACTTTTGATCAAAACCTATCTATCTATTCTTATGTATTTCGATGCGTTGAATTCGAATCTGGGGTCAGTCTGGTCCATTTTGAGGGTGTATGGGCCAAACTGACCCCAGATTCGGTTTCAGCGCAGCACTTTTTATTTTTTATGATTCAGTGTAATTAATCTATATTGAACTTTATTAGGAACAGAAAACGGTAGTGTTGCTTGCTATGAATTTTTAGCTCTGTCCCGCTTACACTATTTTGTACATTGTCGCACGTATTAAAATTGGTTTACTGCGCAGGTAGATCCGGAGGAATTATTAGTTGTATAAAACTGTACAATCAGCGGTTTTATAGCCTAAGGCGATTTCTTCTAAACAATCTTTGGATGGAGTATAAAAATGTCGGTATTTAGTAATGTAAACTTTAATTAATCAACAAGTAATAAAACTACGTTCTAACGGTTTTAAGAGCGGTAATTTATTTGATTTTTGTTATTCCGACGTTTCGGCCAGTTTTCAGTGGCCGTGATCACGGAAGACAAAGATGTCAAGTGTCAACGAGTATTGTTAAAGTTTTATTTAGCCTACCGCCAACTTGTTAATTTTAATAATTTCGTTTTTTTTGTTTATGGTTATTATTTACTCTACGGGAGCCTAATCTAATTTATCACCACCAATAATCAAATAAATTACCGCGCTTAAAACCGTTAAAACGTAGTTTTATTATGTATACAAGTCTCGAAAACTTAAGAAAATATAATCAACAAGTGTTCGAAATAAAGGACATATATCATTTTTCTGTTTAGTTTATTTATTACTAGTAATATTTTATCATGCTACTTTTTTGGACCTAATAATCAAATTATTGTAGCAATAAAAAATATCTTCATACCTCTGGGTCCAAGTGCGGCGCTGGTGCTATCTCGACGACCTTCTGATGACGTCTTTGCACTGAACAGTCGCGCTCATAGAGATGGACCACATTACCTGCTTTGTCACCTAAAAAGAAAATAATATCGTGGAGTAAAAGATTATTTGGTTTAAGCAACATTTTGCTGGAGGTAAACAATAAATAAAATAATCTATATAAAATTCTAAACATGCCGTGTCTGTACATTGAAGCTATTTAAAAAAGAATAACTGGAATACACTATATAAACGATGGAGAAGACGATGCAATTTTTTTTAGATTTCTTGTCTGTTTGTTCGGGAGTCACGTAAAAACTACTGAGTCGATTTCGATGCGGTTTTCGATCTGTCGATTCTGCGGTCGATTCAGATGGACAGCAAACTCTTGGACTTAAAATCTGCGCTATTTTTATTCCCGGGAATTTATCTGGGAATGATTTAAAAGGGCCAGATAGAAAAAAAGTTCGAATTCCAATGCGGTTTTTTCGCTGGTCGATTGCAAATTTTATATAATAAAATGTATGATATTTTTCATCCTGGGAATTCCGCAGGCATTTTCCCAGGAGCGGTTTGAATTTATTCGGATACATAAAAATTAGCTTATTCCGATACAGTTTCCACTAAAACGATGGTTTACATTCTTTTTTTCAATGCTGCGATACTTTGTGTTCCGGGAATCTCACGGGAATTTCAAATCAAGCGTGAACCAAGTCGCGGGCATATCCTACATTGTATTTTGAAAAAAAAGCTTTTCAGTTGAATTCTTCATTATATTTCACTGGAAACGCAAACTAGTGACAAAATTCGGGTTTCACCATTGCACAACAGCGGGTAAGCAACATGAGGGTAGCTGAAAATTTCACAACAGAGACATCGCAACATTCTACCCCAGAAAATGAACGAATACAAAGTGATTTGGGAAGCTGTACGTTGCAATAATGTATTCACTCACCTAAAAGTTGAACTTCGATGTGTCTGGGCCTTTCAATGAATCTTTCGATGAACATGGATCCGTTGCCAAACGCCCCCAAAGCTTCGGAGGAGGCGCGCTCGAAGGCCGAACCCACTTCGCTCATCTCTCGCACTACCCGCATACCTCGGCCGCCCCCACCGTAAGCAGCCTGAAGATAATGTTAGATGAATAGAATAGAATACATCTATTGCGTAATGCATGTACAGAGGGCGTCCAAAAGTAATCTTACAATATTAACTTATGTAACTTTATATCAATTTATTTATAATTTAGTTTTATTTTCTATAGCTAGTATTAAAATAAGTTGAAAAAAGGATGTATTACACTGATTTAACTATATTAATAGTACGTAGTACGTAATTAATTATTTTCCAACTTTAATTAAAAAGTATTGTGTTCATTTATTTTATTGCATTTAGCAATAGTTAACTGATAAATGAACATAATTAATAAAACTTATGTAATAAAAATTACAATTAATCATGAAAAAATTCTATGTGTAATAATAATTATCTAAATAATGAAACGTTTACAATTACAGCATGTCAAATATATTTATATCAATTATTAAGGTTTTATCGTTAAGGGCGCGTTCCCCTAGTAGCTCACAACGTCTAAAATGCTCCTACGACCGTTCCACACGGCGACCACAGTTTACGCTCACGCAGCGCTCACAATGACCCATGTTAAGAGGTGGGCCGAATAATCCGTTCCACTTGAGTTTATGATTGTAACGGCCGCAAGCAAGTGGAATGGGAAAAATTGCGGTCGTGAGCGTGGTCGTTGTGAGTCTCATATTGTGGAACGTAGCCATTATATTAACATTTAGGGCGTGTTGCTCTCGCAACATTTAACGAATACTGCATATCACCACATTAGTGTTAAGATTTATATTTTATTAGTTAATAATTATTTTAAATCTCATTTTCAGTGAACTAAATTCTGTTCCTATTGGAAATAAATGTTATTTAAACCGGACTCACAACGATAAAAATGTTCTTTCAGTCGTTCCACATAGCGACCACGGTCGTTATGGTGGTCGCGAAAACGTCACTAATGACGTCATACTTTTCGATCACGCAGCGCTCACGATGATCCATGTCAAGAGGTGGATCGAAATGGGCGTTGAGACACAGAGCATTAATTATCTCTATCGATACGTTGACGAAGGCGCGATTTCAAACCACAAGTTAACCACTGACATTTGTGTATTTCGTCGTTAATGACATCAATACTATATTATTCGTTCCACTTGAGTTTATGATTAACCCGCCCGCAAACAAGTGGAAGAGGAAAAATTGCGCTCGTGAGCGCGGTCTTTGTGACCAAGAGGAACGTAGCTTTAGTAGCCTGTAGCATATAATTTTTTTAAAATAATGTACAAGGTAGCCCTCTAAGAGACCTGGAAGCTTGTCGTATATGAAGGGTCCCACCCAATAGACATAAATGAAAACATTCTTTCCCTTAATTTCACGTTGAGATTCCTACACAAATACATACTTACAAGCTACACTGTGAGTGTATTATAATGCAGTTGTGTTTCTCAAAATCACCATATTCTATTCCTGATTAAATTAATTGATTTAAAAAAAATCTAATGTGGCCACTTTAGTTGTCATCTAAATCGGCCTCGAGATTCGGTTGAGAATTTTTCGCTATATCATATAATTTCAGATTTGGCCATGGAGACCCACTTTAAAAAATCAGGCATGTTGGAAAACAAATAAAATAATATTACATGCCGTCAAAGATAAGCGCACACAGCTGCCTGTTGTAAGTGCAGTCCATTGTCTTCACGGATTAGAAATCCTTTTGTCTTTTAATTTGTAATTAAGAAAAACATGCTATTGTCTTTTTACTTGTTTTATAACCACCATTAGCGTCGAAATAATCCTTATTGTTATTGTTTTCGACTTTGTGGCCGTTCGCAGGTGTGCAAATTACTATTTCTTAGAAACTCAGTGTGCGCGGCCAATTTCTTTGTACTGTGTAGTTAGTATAAGACGATGCCCGAATGGAGGGGCGGGGAGTCAAGCGACGACTACGAGACGAGTAAGACGTTTGTAGTACTCTCGATTAGCGATATAGACGACGGACTTTACGCGTGTTGAATTACATTGAATTGTGCAGTGTGAACTGGTTGCATCCAGTTTTATTTGTATTTGTTTTATACGTGTTTGTACAGTTCTAATAAATGCTATAGTAGTTCCAACAGCATTTTTAATTCGAGTCCTGTAGCTCGTAACAATAATATAAGTTATTATCTAGGTAGTTATTGTGGCATGACGTTATACGTGGCGGAAGTATTCTGTTTTTTTATTGCAAAGTTCAGTAGACAGCCAAACGGCCCACCTGATGGCAAGCGGTTAGCATCGCCTATGGACATTTGTAACACCAAAGGTGCTATCAATCTGTTGCTGCTCTTTTAAGGGAGACTGGAACCTGGCCACTAATGCCGGGAAGACAACTCAAGGTTGTTATGGCGGCATACTCTAGACCAGGGACGGGTAAATACCCTACCCCACCTGACTGTAGGTTGTTTTGTCGCCTCTTACGACAGGCCGCAAGAAATTGTATTCTTTCCCGTTCCCGTATGGATAGAACAGGTAGAATGTATAACATACCTTGAATATAACTGGAAGACCATGTTGTTTACAAAATTCCAAGGCTTCCTCCTTAGTCGTAACTGGTCCGTCTGTGCCCGGAACAATTGGCACCTCTGTTAAATAAAGTTTATAATCTTTTACTTTTTTTATTATTACTTAACAATCACTATTAGTTGTGTAATAATAACAACATTAATAACATCAGCATTTTAACAATAAAAAAAATTGGTTTTAAGTACTTCTTACATTTCTGTCTTATCTTTCCGGCTGTACAACGTTAATCTTTGTACACATTGCGCGCAACTGCTGGTATACTTATTACAATTGTATAAGTATAATTTTAATAACACAGACATATCACATATATTTTATATCCTCAAATTAAGCAAGTTACGCTTGTGTTACGGGTAATTATACCACGGACATCTCTGGGGTCGATCCCAGACACTCAGGCCATAGTAAATAACGAAAAAAATTCGTTTTCAAAATTTACCATACCAGGAATCGAACCCGGAGCATCTGAGTTGCAGTGACGTAGGCCGGTAAAGGCTTATCCCTCTCAACCACAGAGGTATACTTAGGTCTATGCATAAGTCTTTTCCGGTTTTTGTGGTAAAATAAACACATATTTCAAAGGAAATAAATTTGAGTTTATTCGAAATATTGGCCTTCGGCTTCTACACATTTAGCCCATTTTTCAGGTAAATTATGAATACCTTGCCAGAAAAATTGTTTGTCTTTTGCGGCAAACCATTCGTAAAGCCAATTTCCAACTTCCTCGAACGATCGCGTGCCCCATTGATGCCAAGAGGTGATAGTCTGCCGGCGCCAGATAAGGGCAGTACGGCGGATGCGAAAGGATGTCCCATCCAAGCGATTTCAAAGTGTCTCACTAATTTTGCTGTGTGAGACGGCGCATTGTCGTGAAACAAAATTACTTTGCCATGTCTCCTGGCCCATTCCGGTCGTTTTTCGATTAATGCGTGATTTAAATTAATCATTTATTGGCGATAGCGTTGTGCGTTAACGGTTGCGATGACTTTCCACTGCCATTTTCTTTTGATGAAATAGAAAAAGCAAAGTATGCCGCAAATGTTCTTTTTCAGGCACAAACGTCAACATGATCACTTAACTATACAACAGAGATGCTATCAATTGACAGACTCAACTGTATGTGTTTTTGTAGATTATTATCATACAAATAAACTGACGTGGTGACGAATTTATACGTGGCGTATTGTTCGGTGGTGCCATCTCTTAGTAAGACCGGAAAAGACTTATGCATACACCTGGTAAGTATGAAATCTAAATTGATAAATTAAAAATCTTTTGCAATGTCGTCCGCAATTTACGCAAGCCCAGTCAACATATCTAAAAACCTTATAAACTTAAACACTAATAGATCTAGACTACCTACATGTAGAAATGACTAATTTTAGCGAATTAGTGTTGCAATTTTGAAAAATCAACATTTAAAAGGGCCAAGTCTAAAATATTTTCGACTTACTAGCTTCGATAGCAGCTTTCCGAGCAGCAACTTTATCTCCCATCTGTTGGACAACTTTAGGAGATGGACCGATGAATCTAAGACCAGAACTGATGATCGCCTGAGCAAAGTCCGACCTGAAGGTAATTTAAAATGTCAGAAGTCATAATAAAACTACGTTTTAACGGTTTTAAGCGCGGTAATTTATTAAAATGAACAAGTTGGCGGTAGGCTAAACAAACCTTTAACAATACACATTGACACTTGACATCTTTGTCTTCCGTGACCACGACCACTGAAAAGTGGCCGAAACGTCCGTAATAATAAAAATTAAATAAATTACCGCACTGAAAACCATTAAAACGTAGTTTTATTATGTATACAAGTCGCGAAAACTTAAGAAAATATTATGTCAGAAGTCTTTTGGTGAAAAGTTTATATGCTGTATCACAATATTACTTATAACTTGAATATTAATATTTATTTATGATTTGGGTCGATTATCTAGTGTATTCTGGAGGGAACTAATTATAATATGTCGGTCTTGTAATTTCACATGCAATTTATTATGTAGGTACTAGTAATTACTAATTTTTAACATGGCTACTCCGAGGGTCGGACCCTGGTGAATAGCTCTATGTTACTTACATAAAAACTTAATTAGGTTTTTATATATCGCGAGCAAAGTTGAGGGCAAAAGCAAGTCTACATATATATATAAATCTTCCTTGAAAAATTAAGTAGCTGATGGTGAAAACCGCTTCAAAATCCGTTGCGTGGTTTAGGAGTTAGCGGATTATAAAGAAAGACGTACAAATCGACTTTGTTTTATACTATCTAAAGATTAAAGAATTTATTAGAAACCATTTACATAGTGTACAGAAACAATTTGGTATCGCAAACAACTGCTGTAGTACAATACTGTGTTGAAGTTGTTAGCGCCCACTTCCAGACAACTCGTTTGTTATACAATTTTAAAAAATAAAATTATTTTAAAGTTTATACATTTGGAAATTTTCGTGTTAATATTTATAATGTATGTGGAAATGTATAGATAGATAGATAACACTTTATTATACACCAATACAAAAATGAACTTAATTAATAATAAATATATAATTTATATATATATATATATATATATATATATATATATATATATATATATATATGTAGAAATTTTATATATTACATAGATATATACCTAATATACATACCATACAAACACATCTAAAAAATATAAAAATGTGTGGTGTGTATATTAGGTATATATCTACTAGACTTATTAGACTAGTGTAGTCGGTTTAGTAAATTATCGATGTCGTCATAAGGGAGTTCTATTAGCCAATTGATTAATTTTAATTTATATATGAATAAAGTTTTCATGTATAAATGTTTTAATATAACAATTGCGAAACGTTGCAAAATATGTGAATTACTTTGATGTATTTTAGGCTGTAATCACAGCTAAACTAAAATACTAAACAGCTGTGCATGAAATGCGTTTCACGATAGAGCACGGTTACTTAAAAGATAACTATTCACGCGTGACTTGAAGACACCCGAATTAAAAGAATCAGGAAAAACGACGGTGAGAATTTCCACTCCTCAGTGATACGCTTTAGCACGAACTTCGTCCGCATTATTGCTAAAGCCACTTTTTAATCAATGGCATAAGCATGTATCTGCATATGCTTGTTTGGAGGTAGAATGCTGATGGTGGAATTAGCTCGTGTAACTCCGGGCACATTCCGTATGTATTTATTTCTATTGAAGAATGAATGAGGTATGAAATGATTAATCATAATTATCTTTATTTGACACTTTTTCCTATAAAATTCAATAAAAAGCATTATAAGTGAGTATTATAGTGTTACGACCTAGACGCCGACAAAACAAATTCACACCTGCATACCTGTAAAAACACATTTTATTACCTTTCGACATTTGGACTTCTTTTGTTTACTTTGTGTTTAAAATTTGTGATTAGAAAACAGCCCATTGTGTATTGTAATCTTTCATGGCAGTCATTAGACAGGTATGCCGGATTTAAAGTACAAACTGATTCTTGTAATTCGGTCCACGCGGCCGGGCAGACATATTGCATCTGTGCACTATAAAGCAATACGCCGATTGAGGGACGGGGCAGTCGAGCGATAACCACGAGCGAAGCAAAACGTATGTCCTATAATCGGGAATCTAATAAGTGACGGACTTTGCGCGTTTTATATTTGTACCTGTGTTATACGTGTTTGTATAGTTCTAATAAACTCTATAGTCACTCTAACGGTATTTTAATTCGAGTCTCGCGACTCGTAACAATGGATTAGGAGCCATACACAAATTACGTCACACAAATGTCATGATTTTTGACCCCTCCCCATTCCTTGTCACAGCTGGTCACATTCGTGCGACTCCTCTCACCCTAGTGTGACATCACATATTTTTCAATTTTACATCAACAAATTATTAAATTAAAACAGCAATGCAGTAATTAGTTTTATTGTCATTTAATTTTTTTTAAATAATTTATACTCCAAGCTCATACAGATAGTTGGAAATATGTTGAAATTTAAGGACTGAAGACTCCCTCCCTCAAAACGTGTGAAGTAATTTATGGATGGGTACTTGAATATTTGTTGGTGATCTTTCTATTAAACAGAATAATTAGAAAATAATTACCTTTCAGACAGTAAACCGTATCCCGGATGCACAGCATCGACATCATTTTCCTTCGCCACTCGAATTATTTCTGGGATGCTAAGATATGCTTCTACTGGAGATAAGCCTTTGCCAACTATGTACGATTCGTCGGCTTTTTGCCTGAAATATATTTACATACTTTATTTAAGGTTCTAAGGATCTAATTCAATTATAACTGTATAACTTTAACTATTGTTATTTTTAATCAAATCATATTAGGTCCTAGGTTTATTCAAGATTGATAAAAGATGAATTCTGTCATGAAACATGGTTTAAAATACTGATTGTTTTAATATTTTTAAAGACAATGACTCATTTATACTCATATTAATGAAAGTCACGTTTTAGTGACACCTGTTAGTTTTGATTAAAGAAAAAAAAACATGAATACAATACAATACCAACTAGACATTCGTGCCACCAACCCTATTTGTTTTTAACTACGGTGCGTATTTTACTTCGCCATGGCGCTAGTATCTCAATGAGCTGGCTGTGCTTTCTTACTGAGTTAACACAAGGAATTATTCTGTTTTTTAATGTTTTCTTTTACTTAGATCACCAAGTCTAATTTAAATTTTTACACCCCTCACTGACACTACGCTTTAGTGATTTGCAACTGGCAGTGTTTTAAACAACATATAATATCTACATTCTACAGTAATTATTATGTAAGCCGCGCACAGAAGGTTTGCCAACATTTATGTAACCTTTTTTGTCAACCCTACTGGCCATCGACGCGTGACATCGTGAGGCTACCGGCAAACCTTCTGCGCAGAGGTAGTGGACGAATGTTGAAACTTTAACCAATAAGCAAACTTCTAAAGCATTAATAGATGTAGGTAACGCTAAAAGTTGTGCCCAGCTCACCTGTGCATCTGCAATTTGTCCTGTTCGCTGTAAATAGCGACTGAGCGAATCCCCAACTCTGTACATGCTCGGAATACTCTTATGGCGATTTCACCACGATTTGCAACGAGGACGCTTCGTATCGGCTTGTATTCAACAGTTTGGGAGTCCTGGAAATTGAAAGATACTATTTTACAGGACCGTTCAGATTGTTCAAGTGATAAGTTCTATATATTTGAAGCAAGTAGCATACTTTTTAATTGGGCTGACAAACAAACACACTGTTAAGTAAATTTGTTTAAAGTTACACTTGTGTTTTGGATAATATACAACGGATATCGATGAGCTCAGACACCCAAACCAGAAAAAACAACAGAAAATTCGTTTTGGGAAATATATCCTGTCGGGAATGGAACCCGGTCTTTTTGGTTTCAGTGAGCTAAGCAGGCCAAGAATTGACCAGGACAAAAGGACACTTCCTTTTTTTTTCATTGCGAAGCTGACTGACAGCCAGACGTCTCACATAATTAACCTAAGCCTATAACCGTTTGCAGCACCAGGGGCAAAGCCAACGCGTTGCCAGGCTTTAGAATGGAATAGAAGAGATGGGATAGGAGGGATTGGACAGAAGGGATGGGATAGGATAATAGAATAGCGCGCGGGCGAAGTGGACCATCGGAACTCTCACTAATCGTAACCATTTTTTTTATTGCACGAGTTCAACAAACAGACAGACGGCCCACCTGATGGAATGGACATTTGTAACACCAAAGGTGCTACCTGGTGCCGCTCTCTAAACGGACACTGCAACCTGGCCACTAATGCCGAAATACAACTCAACGTTATTATGGCGGCATATCCTAGACCAGGGGTGGTAACGATCCAGACGAACAAATACCCTACCACCTGGCTATGGGGTGTTTTGTCGCCTCTTACGACAGGCCGCCTAGCCGCACGGATAACGTGCCATTTCACGTCGATAGTCTGAGAGCCGGCCTAGCGAGCTGTAATCAAAGTAATGATTCCAGCATGGCTCTACGTTCGAAAAATTACGCTAAAGTTTGTAAGAATGTATGGATGTATTTTTGTTACTCTTTCACGAAAGAACTACAGATGGATTTTTTTTTATTTATTTTTTATTGCAGGAGTTCAGCAGACAGGCAGACGGCCCACTTGATGGAAAGCGGTTACCATCGCATATGGACATTGCAGCACCAAAGGTGCTACAAATACGCTGCTTCTCTCTTAATGGAGACTGGACCCTGGTCACTAATGCCGGAACACAACTCAAGGTTGCTATGGCGACATACTTTAGACCACGGGTGGTAGCCATCCAGTCGGACAAATGCCCTACCACCTGGCTGTGGGTTGTTTAGTCGCCTCTTACGACAGGCCGCCCAGCCGCGCAGGCAATTGTATTCTTTCTCCGTTCCTGCACGGATGAGATGAGATGATGAGGATTTTGATGAAACTTTACAATAATATAGCTTACACATCAGAATAACACATAGTCTATAATTTATAAATATATAGTGTGAATGATCATCATTATCGCAATTTTCCATCACCACGCGGCTGAAACCGCGGGGCGCAGCTAGTACTTCTTAAAGCTAAATAAATTACGTAAATTATACGACTGCAGGTAAAAGCTGCATTACCGATAACAATTAATGAGTGGATAATCTATATATATATAATGAAAATGGCCTTCCTTTGAGGCTCAATCACGCCTAAACCACTGATCGTATCGACATGAAACTACCACCATTCGGTGCGAAATTTTTCCTAGATGGTTTATGGCTATTTATTTTTCGAATTCTGACGTTCCTTCATTTTTTTTTATTGCTGTTTTACTTTCATGAACATTTATCCCGCTAATAAGAACAAAAGACAAGCGTTTTCTCTTGATTCTTTTGTTTTCATGGATTTCAACGGAGTTTACTAAACGGATTATGTTCTTTTACATTCAGCTAAGAATCTACTTACAAACTTCCACGCATCCACTCACCAACTCCCACGCACCCCTGCACACCCACTCTCATTTTTTGATAAAAATAAAATGCCGTATCTATGATCGAGTATCACTTGAGAACGGCTGGACCGATTGGGTTAATTTTTTTTGTTTTCTTCAGAATTGTCAGGAGAAGGTTTATATGTAAGATAATTTTAAAAAAAGTCTGCTAAAACGTTAAAAATTTCGATGATAATCGAAGTATTCCAATTTCTATAGTTACTCATCACGAAATCTCGGGAACTATAGGACTTAGAAATGTGAAACTTGGTAGGAATATTACTTTCGTTATTTAGAGGTCAACTAAAAACGGTTTTTAAGAAATTCTTCCCCAAAAGGGGATTGCGGGGGCGTTAACAATGAACAATTCCCGTTTTTAAACTATAGCTCCTATAAATTCCAAATTTGGTAGGAATCTTCTGTAAGAGGATGTAGAAATAGTCTATGAAAGAATTTTACGGTAGCTTACCCCACAGGGGGTTGCGGGGGTGGTTTAACAATGAAAATTTTTATTTTTTAAGCCGTAGCTCCTATAGACTCCAAATTTAGCTAGAGTCGTCTATATGTGATGCAGAAATGATTTAAGAGCGGATTTTACAACAACCCACCGCCGAAAAAGATTGCGGTAGTGGGTGTTAAAATGTGAAATTTCTATTTCCAAACTGTAACCTCTATAGACTCTAAATTTGGTAGTAACCTTTTATTTGTCATGCAGAAATCATCTCAAATAGGATTTTACGAAATTCTATTTCCAATAGGGATTGCGCCCCCTAATACAACCACACGTCCTGATTGAAAACCTAATCACGTGGGAGGCGGACACACGAATGAGAAATTAGAGGCGTGGCTAACGTGGCTCTGGAAACCCATCAAAAATGGAGCTACGATCTAAACGTAAACGTATAGGACCGCTGTCCGGGGGCGATCGCCGGGGCACACCTGGAGCTGACGCTGGGTGTCTCAGCATGCGAATTGTCAGCGGTGAGGAGTTGAACAGGCGGGCTCCCACCGACAAAGATGCTACAGCCGAAATCCGTGACGATGGTGATAGTTTAACAGTCAGAACAAACACTCCAATAGAACCATATAGCCCAAGTACTGTATCGTACACACCCTCCAGATCATCTTCACCTTCCGTACCATCGTCACCCCAAACACTCTTTTTTATCCCAGATCCACCCATACCAGTCTTGAATGTTGCACGGGAGGCAAGTTCCTTCTTACCCGTGTCCACCAAGGCTGGGAAATCACGAGTACGCATGAAATGGAGCAAAGATGTGAATACATTTATCATGCGTACTTATCTTCACATAACCAAATTAGAGACCGACATGACCACATATAGGCAACAATTACATCAACTTTTTTCCCAACAATATCCGGAAGTAACCGTTTCAGAACAAAGAATATCAGACCAGCGGAGAGTTATAGTACGAAATAAACTTCTCTCTCAAGAAATACTAGACCAACTGAGAGAAGAAGTCCGCTTACAGTTACAAGAAGAATCTGAAGATAATATAGGCTCTAATACTATGACATTATTACAAGACGCAGACGAAAATACTATACAAGAACAACCACAATCTTACACTCAATCTCCAATTTTACAATCCCACCCACTCCATCAATCGCAAGCATACACACGGACATCACATACATCCTCACAAACTGAAAATTTAACCTTTATGTTAGAAAATTATATTGAGACCTTAGTCATCGCAGATCAGAATTTAACAACCAGCACCTATACCCAAGAAATATATGACAAATTTACAACAACCCTGACACAATACTCTGGTATGGACCCAGCCGGTCGACCAAAACTCCCTAAACTCAGATACAGCCCTAATCTTGAATACATGTAGAATAGTTAGAAAATTCTTGCAGATAGACGAAAACGAAATTGCCCCTCATAATAAAATACCGTCAACATAAATTTTCCTCACTAGACGCTGCATTCACTTGGTTTAGGCCCGTGGATGTGGTTCAAACTAGCCAAAGTGCTAAGAAAAGATTACCTTTCCAAAATAATAATAATTAAAAAAAGGTTAAATAAATCTATGTCATTCGCCTGGCAAAGTAATCCGTTTAATTCGATGAGATAGAGTGAATATGTACATTACATGTTGATGAAGAAGAAATAACGTTTACTAATACTTAGTTATACGTTTATAATGTTCGTTGCAACAATAAACATGAAGTTAATAAATAAACAACAAAAAAAATTGAATGGTTACTAGGTTCATTGTTTTTTGCTATTAAAAAAAAATAAGCAAATAAACATTTACACCGTTCATCTGTCATCAACGCTACTATCAACATCAACTTCATGAATTTTTAACGGCCACCATTTTTCCGGCAAGGGCGTCGTTATGAGTATGTCTTTTATATAATTTTGAATTGAATTTTAAATCTTTTTTGTTTATTTTATAAATTATTGATTTTTTTTTTTTCAGATTCACTGGGTACGTTCAGGAGCTTTTCGGGTACCGTGAATTACTCTTTACCGACAATTTTTCATTTGGTATCCGTGATCGGTCTGGGGATCATGTTATAATGATTGTCGATAATCAGGTAAAAAAAAAAAGGTTGTGATTAAACGTACTCTCTGCTCACCGTATTGGTCCGCAGTGGTTATACGTTTAACCATTTCCATTAAAACATTTTATGATATTTCTTTTTCAAATATCATATCGCGTTACAGATGCCATCTGATCAAAATGACTCGCCGTTTGAATTTAGAGTTTTTAGTTTGAACTTCGTTATGTTAACGAGTATGTTTTACGTCCCGGCAAACTCAACTTTCGAGCGACGAGTCGTTGAATGTGAGATGGAGGAAGATTAATACTCATTTCTCCATGAATCTGACCATTTCTATTCACTAATTTCTCCATTTATTCTTTGTTTTGTTGTTCATCAACATTTATTTTTATTATAATAATAATTATAATAATAATTTATTATATCAATAAATTTTATTTTAAGTGAATTTGACTCTTCTTTGAAAAATATTTTAAATTTCAGAAAAAAAGAAATTAACAAAAAAAGCAAAAAAAATATGAATAAAAAAAACAAAAATTATGAATAAAATTTAATTTATTTCCTTTGAAAATTCGCCCAGCGAAGCGGGCGGGGACGGCTAGTAAACAAATAAAGATAAACATCGGAAGTGTGGCAGACGTGATCGTATCATGATCATCCGCATGTAACAATTATCTACGTATTTAGTTATCTGCTGACTGATTAAGATAAGTTGATTGATATGTTCCATACTGTTTAAACTCCAGCTGTATGCACTTTATATAAGTTATGGGCACGTTGGCACATATGAACTCCCTACCCGCGGAGTGGCCAGGCCATATACCCGTGGCTCTGGCATAAGAGCTAAGGATGCAACACCGAGGGGTTTTAGTGGGTATCCCCGGCTCGGGTGGTAACAGCACTTCCTCGGAGGTGCTATTTTCTCCAGTAGTGATAAGTTCTCAATCGAATATTGCCTCGTAAAAAAAGGCACCTCCTTAAGGTGCTTTTAGACTTCTACGGCGACCTGCAGGCATGTATGGAGTAGATTTAGACAAATATCCACCTATCCCAAATAAATTTTGAATTGGAGAAACATTCAAATTTAAAAAAAAAAAAACTGGTAAATAGGCAGGTGTTCCAGGTTTATGGGAAGTGGTTACCGTCGCCTATTGGCGTTCGCAAAACCAATGGCAAGACCGACGCGTTCCTCCCAAATCGTCCGCCGTCGTTCTGACAATCCTGCCAGCGGCGGTGAAGCGGGGAAGGACCTACGCGAACTTTCTCTCCAAGGCCAAAGCCAATATCCGGCTGGCTGACCTCGGAATCGAGAGCGGGTTCAGGCTGAAGAGGGAGCGCACAGGGGCGCGGATGCTGCTGCTGCCAGGCGCCCCCCAAGCCGACGCCCTCGCCGAGCAGGTCCGCACCGTCCTCAATCCCGACTACGTGCGTGTCACCAGGCCCGAGAAAGTGGTCCACATCCGCGTCTCGGGTCTGGATGACACCATAATAGATGAAGACGTGGCCGCCGCGATCGCGCGGACCACCGGGTGCCCCCTCGGGGGCATCAAGACGTCTAAGATCCGTCCCGGTCCAGACGGGATGGGCCAGACGGTGGTGGCCTGCCCGGTGGCGGCTGCCAAGAAGCTGCTGGCAAAAGGAGAGAAGCTCCAGGTGGGCTGGGCCTCGGCCTCTGTTCAGGCCCTCCCGCACAGAGCTCAGAGGTGCTTCCGCTGTCACGAGACTGGTCACGTGGCAGCGACTTGCACCTCTGAGGTGCACCGCAGCGGTAGCTGTTGCCGCTGCGGACAACTCGGTCACCTGGTGACCGGCCCCTGCACCGCGAAACTGCACTGCTCACTGTGCGAGGCCGCGGGCAGGCCAGCTGGTCACTAGCTCGGTGGGGGGGGGCGTGTAAGTCCAAGCCCACCAGGAGGATGAAACCGCAGCAGCAGCCAGCCAGCCGGACGGACGGCGGAGGTAACGCCGGAAGAAGCCGCGAATGCGGCGGTCACCACAAGGGCCGCCGCAAAATGCGGCAAGAAGTGAGCCCGTGGCAACCAACCCACGGGCCGGCGGCAGCGGGCGTCGAGGCCTCGGGGACTAGACAGGCCTCCACCCGCACCAATGCCGCGAGAGGGCGCGAGAGGCAGCCGCGCGACCCTCTCAGGGCCGGGGAAACCTCACCTCCCCGGCCTGCACACAGGAGAGGCCGCCTCTGTTTATGAGGCGGCCCACCGCTCGCCGGGGTCGCGGATTAAGGCTACAGCTACATACCGTGACCTCGGCACCCAGGTGGAAGAATGCTCCCTTGAAGTTTTAGTGGGTATACCCGGCGTCGGTCGTATTGATTAATCGGCGTCGGGGGAACCCCACACACCGGCCGCGACCTCCCCGGCGTGGCTGATGGTGCAGCAATGCATTTCCCCAAGTAAAAAAACCGACGCGTTGCCAGCTTTTAAGGTAGGATAAAGTGGATAGAATGCTGAAATGAAGATAAAATTCAAGAGGTTACATAGAATTACGTTCTATTTCAGTGAATCCCAAAGTGGTCGATATCGACCCCTTGGGGTCGATATAAAATAAAACTGATTTTGGGGTCGACGAGGTATAAAATTCCACCCCGATTAATTAGCACCAGTTCTTATTTGAAACTTACAAGATACTATATAGTTGTGTTACGTGTACCAATTTGTTATAAGAATGACTAATATTTTAGAAGCAAGTATTATTGTTGAACTTTTTTCAAGATGAAAAACTCTGCAAGATAATAAGCGTGGATTAGTTCGTGCAAGATAATGAGTGCGAGCGTATAAGTCAAGACAAGACAATAAAGTAATTTAGCGATGGGGGTCTGAGGTATCAGTTCATTTTGAAAAGGGGTCTCTTGCCCAAAATAGTTTAGGAATCCCTGGTCTATATTCTACAAGATTGGGCATGGTTTGGGGCATCTGTTATTTTAAGATCCTCGGTATACATAAATATCATAACGTTAAGACGTCAACCCAGCATTTCTCGAGCCTAACTAACCCCTGTAACAGAATCTGTTGGAGGTAGCACCGATCAGATCTTAAATTCTTCTATGCAAATATGTAGAAATTATCAATCAATTAGTCTTAAATAAATGTAATATCATTTAATTCCCAAATATATTGATGTTATCAAGGATAAACTGGTTATTACTGAATAATCCCATAACGTTTTGAAGATAATTCTTATCAGTACTTACGGCATTGAATTTGGTAATGGGACCTCGTGTAGATCAATAATAATGCTTTATTGAAATTTCATTTCTGGCATAAACCTAGGAATGTATATTATTTTATTTCCGATATTTTATTTTCATTAATTACAATGTAAGAAAATTTACCACTCGCTAATAATCTCCTTTTTGACATTTTCTTACACCAGTTAAACGTAATTAGATAACTACTTTTCAATGGGTTTAAATGCATATTTGTCTTCTTTTGTTTTGATTTTAAACCGACTTTAAAAGAGGAGGTGGTTCTCAATTCGTCGGGTAAACATATTTTTTATGCTGTCAGCTATTTTTGGCAAAATTAACTACGGATAGCCAACTTATTCTAGTGGTTATTATTATCCCATTCATTAATTATATGTTAATTAATGTACATACAAAAAATATGTGCAATACATCATCGAAACATACGATTAATTTGATGATTACTGATTTTTCTTCGAGTATTAATAATATTAAATTAGCAGACGACTCGCGTTGTATAAACATAGAGTGCAGTCAAATGTCCCGCTTAATTTAATGTTTAATTAATGTAAGGAAGATTGAACATTATGTACAAAATCAAACATTTCCCATAGTTTGATGTTTGACATTCCTTCACAGAAATTGATGACACACACTATGATTTGAGCTAATAATATAGGGTATATTTATTTCATCAAAATCAGCCGATTCGAATCCTGACAAGGGTAATTGATTTTTCAAAATTCTAATGATACTAGTTCAGTTTTCGTAAAAATCGGCCTTGAGACTTCTTTGAGTGTTTTTCGCTATTTCGTATAGTTTAGGATTTGGCACTGAAAGCCCACTTACCCTGTATATTATTACATCATATTACTAAACTGAACTAGTTATGCTTGTGTTATGGATATCATATCCGCTGTATATTATATATCCAGGATATGTATAATAATATACAACGGGGGCAACTCTAAAAGGAAGCAATGGAAAGTTCATTTACGACATAGTATATTCTTCCAATAATGGCACTTTGGATCTCTAAGTTCCAATGAACTAAACCAGAGACACTGCCTACACCACACATTTTTTTTTTGAGGCGTGGGAAATGCATTTCGTACACTACCGGTCCTTTACTAGGGATTAGACCAAAGCGACGAGAGGTGACACCACGAATGGGCACCAGACTCAAATCGCCGGCTTGTGTGGAGACTCGACTACTCAATACTCCACTAAAATCACCCTCCTCTTATGTGCCCCGCGCTGTGGTAGGAAGAGCGTGAGACTTAGAACGTAGTTACGCCCACGTTGATCCTAGTACATCAGTGCTTGAGAATGCCCCGGGACAGGCAAACTCACTTCGTCAACAGGGGTGAAGAATCCTCTGCTCCCTAGATGCTAGAGGGCCCCTGCAGCGGTATTATGGGAGATCTTGCGCATATCTGCGCCTCCGGGACCCGACTGACGTCGGTACCCGCGAGACGCATGCGCACCCTCTCCCTTTCTCGTTCCGCGACCTCCTTTTGAGACATGACAGTTTCGCAGAAATTGGCCGCACCCACCCAATGATCGTCGCTATGCAGCATGGCTTGCACCAAACTGCCCAGCGAATCGATCGGACCTACGAGGGTCTCGACTTCATATTTCTGCTGTGCCCATGCTGCGCACTCGACCAGCGTATGAAACGCAGTGTCTAATGCGCCACACTAGCAACACTGAGCGGAAGGCAGGCAGCCCGCAATATGATTCAGATACTTATCGAAGCACCCATGCCCGGTAAGTATCTGCGTCATCCTGATGGTCAGGGTCCCGCGTTTCCGCGAGCGCCATCGCAACAGGTGCGGGCGACCCACACCGCGCTACGGTAAGTACAGTCGACTCTCGATAATTTGACACTCGTTAATTTGAATCTGAAGTATCTTGCCCGCCGACATGCAATCATTTGAAGTCCTGTGTTTCCTGATCTCTATGATTTGCAGCTCTACCCTACTCTTCTACGCCCTCAGAAACGACACCAGTGACGATTTCTTCTCAACTTTCACCACTATTATATCGGAAATTCAGTGAATAATGATAGACAGAAGTCGCTCACACAACAGAAAATTACGGACTTCTTTTTCAAAATGAACATTTGTAATATCGAATCTTATTTACTTTTAATTTTTATCTTTTCTTATTTACTTGATGTAGTTTTCCCTCAATCAATAAATCACGTATTATGATGCAACTCTTGTTCACTTGATGTTTTTCTTCCCTCCCTCTTGGTTTTTTTATATTATCCTTTATTTATTTATTTATTTAATCCTAGAGACAATATTTTATACCCAAAATATTTCGATATCATACCAACAATTTTTGGGGAAAGAATACCTCAATATGGAGACGTTGGCGCCAGGTAACATGTATAAAACGGGTAGGCCGTGAAGGGGAGGGGGGCACTTACACTTAAAATGCCGTAAAAGAACAGCAAGGAGCAATCATTCAATTAATAATGAATAAATAAAGTTTATATCTAAACGAAGCAACTTACCGTGGCAGCAGTGCGGCTTTTGGCGGTACTCCAAGCCTGAAACTGCGATGCGGTCGCGCGTAAAGCGCATCTTGCTTTCAATATTTGCATTTTAACTTATTCAAAATGGAAATAACAAAATTATAAGTACGAACTTAGTTTAAAACTTAATTAATAACACAGTTGCTTATTTCATTTTCGTTAAATTAGAACTACGATGACTAGACTTATGTATGTTTCGTTTCGAGTTTTTGGCGTTTCGGTTGTGATTCTGAAACAAGAGAATTTACAGTTAAATTACCTGTTACCTAAATACGAAGTTATGATAAACCCAGTAATAACATAAAACTGTGTACAATGATAGGATGTTTTTATGTGTCTGAGTTCCCTCTTCATAGTATTTATTATATTAGGACTGAAATGCTTCTCAGTTATATCCAAATTCACTGTTTTTACGACGCGAAAATGGAGCTTCAGGAAAAGGCTACATATTTGTGCCGTTTAGGGTTGGTACATGGGCCCGTGGAGTCCATCGGGGCAAAGAGTTTCCTTAAAGATATCTGTAAGAAACTCTTTGACATTATTCGTGGGAACGCAGCCAGCCTTTTGGGTACGCTCCCCTTTGCAGTGGTCTGCTATATAATCTACTTTAGAATTATTTATTTAGATTATGTTTATATTTAGGTAATTTATATTTGTCAGGTAGTTTTAATTGTACTGTTTTTTATGTGAATTGATATCATTATGTACTAAAGTTAAATTTAATTATAACGATGCAGCTTTATCACGGATAATGGTACAGATATAGACCATTTCAAGCAGATATGGCGATGGGTTTAATGCGTTGCGATGCGACATTGTGAATGACGTTAAATATTAACAGATAACGTATGTATATTGGTACACTAATGTAAATATTCATTAACGAACGCTTTCGGGCTTTTTTTTGTTGAAGTAGGGGGAATACGTTTCGTACATTACTGGGCACTTTGTGGGGGTTAGACCAAAGCGGCGAAAGTTAGACCACACGACTGGAAAGTGGTGTAACAAAAGCGCCGCCGGCATGTGTGGAGACTCAGCTGGTAAAGTCGTTCCCAATATGCTACTTCTCCACCTTCCTGTATCCCATGTGCCTGCGCTTGTGGTAGGAAGAGCATGAGACTTAGAACAAAGTTACGCCCATGCTCATCCGCGCATCAAGGCCTGAGACTGCCCCGGGAAGCAGAGCAAACTCTCTTCGTCAAAAGAGGTTTAGTTCCCCCGCATACCCTGATGCAGGTGGAACCCTGTAGCGTAATCACGGGAGGAGATTTTGCGCATGTAGCAACACGAACTTCCTCGAGCATTTTTCGGGCGATAGCAGTTATTCCATAGCAACCACCACCACGTGGTTTTTACATGCATAATTATTTTATTGTGAACTAGCTGTTCCGGCAGACGTCGTCCTGCCCGGAGAAGCGTCAATCGATATGCCGAGAGCAGCGCCACCTACCGGGTCCAATTGTGAACCAACTCAGAAACCTTCTTTGGCTCATGCAGAACAACTTTGCTAAAGATCATCACATGATCTATTATAGTTTACGATTCTATAAAGGACATACAGACAAACATTCATTTTTATATATCAAGACAAAAAAATAATAATACTAAATTATTTACCTCTTTTATAAAGACGTAGATATTTTTTAAATCTTGTTTTGATAAAAAATGAAGGAGTAAAATAGTTTCATGTCAACAATTTGGAGGTGATTTGATGAACTTAAAAAAAACCACGTTACGTCCCATATTGTTAAGATCTATGATATTATTTTGGTAAATTATTGATCAGAAAACACCAACGAATAGTTAATTTCGCTAGCACCCCATTTTCGAACTTTTACGGCAATAGGAGCCTTATGTAAGACGCATGCGGCCACAGTCTAACGGTCTTATTCATAGAGAATTAGAGTAAGTTTGAACGCTTCTTTATGTAATAAAACTAAGTTTTAACGGTTTTAAGCGCGGTAATTTATTTGATTTTTACTTATACCGACGTTACGGCCACTTTTCAGTGGCCGTGTTCACGGAAGACAAAGATGTCAAGTGTCAATGATCATTGTTAAAATTTTATTTAGCCTATTGCCAACTTGTTCATTTTAATTATTTAGTTTTAATAAATAAATTAGATTAGGCTACCATAGAGTAAATAATAACCATAAACAAAATTAAAACTAAATAATTAAAATTTAAAAGTTGGTGGTTTTTATTACTGGCAGTGCAAATGTATAAAAGGTTAATGAAAGAAATGTTTAGTAACTAGTGAAAAACATTGCAAATAACTTCAGAAAACAGCATTAGTAAAGTAACCACGTCCATTGACGATGGAAATGATCGAATCGACCTTTGGTGACATCGCTTGTTATAAGTCGGCTTTGTATATAATAATTTCATTATAATAAAATAATAAACATGCTTATCAATAATAATCGTACACATAATGTATTTAATCTAAGTATTATAAAATTACGTTTTGTGCATTTTATGGTAAGGTTATATAGAACGCGATGACGACGCAAGATTTTTAAAATTTTTGTGTTTTTAGGGTTTCGTAGCAATTCTAGTAGAAACTGAAGTCTTATATTTTCGTCGTATCTATCCGTCCGGCTTTGTAATTCACAATAAATTTTATTAGAAATTACTAGATGTATTCGAATGAAACTCAACAGGAAGGTGTAGTATATATACATATGTGATGCTACATAATGTCGTTGTAACCGTAAAACAACTAAACATAACCGCCGCACATGAACTATATGTTGTAAGAAAGTTTTTGTGTACTTACATAGTCGTGTCGGATATCATTAGTCAGATCTAAAATATCATATCTATGGTTATTAATCATTTTTCATTCAACTGGTTGAAAGATATTAGATATCAAAGTAAAAAAGTTACAAAGTATAAGTATTCAAACTTTACGCAAATGAAGCCACGGAAAAGTTGGAGTTTTATGATAATTATTTTTTATGATCAGTGATAAATTGTCTAAACAAAATAACCAATGTTTACAAAATACACAGAGAAAACTCCATAAACTAGTGATAACAAGAATACAAACCGATGTTGATACTAAAAATATTCGTCGATAATAAACGTAAATTGGAAATAACGAACCTTAAGTGTTGTATAATATGATAAATTTGCATTCATTTAAACAGTTCGCGTGTGTCAAGTGTTTTGTATCCTAAAATATTGTCTAGATTTACGATTTGATGCAAGGTCGATGAAGGGCTAGACCCATGAAATGCGTAGCATTCTTCTCTTGTATCACATTCCGCGAACATTTTAATTAGCAGTTGTCTCGACTGTTCAAGTCTCTGTTCTGTACAAAAATATGGCAAGATGAGTATTTTCATTAAATAGCATGCCCTAATATTATGATCCTTGCATAATAATCACAGCTCATAAACGTTCCACTGCTGGGCTCGGGCCTCCCATTATAGGGGAAGACATCGGTTTCAACATTGTTTTCCTTCACGGTTAGCACGTGGTAATGTGGTGCATGCCTTCCGACCAGGATTTGAATCGGCGCCCTCTGAGTTTGGGACGCGTGAGCTGACCACTAAGCTATCACGACTTATCATCACGAGCCTCGCATATTACGATCTTATAAATATCGAAAAATTTTTTTAAATCTTATAAAATATCGTTAAAAAAATCATTCGGCGGCGGAAACAGCTGAACCAAGCGGCGCAAATATGCAACCCTTGGTGACAGTTATATGTATTTGCCGTTTGCTATTGAAACATTTAGGTCGTAGGGTGTGAGCCTCTATACAAAGATATTTCAAAACGACTTATTAACTCTTAGAGAGATCAGAGGGCTGGTTCCTACCTCGGACAACGGGTCGGTATGGCGATCCTGGGAGGTAATGTAGCCAGCCTTCTAGGAACCTTATCCATTCATTAACTTCGATGACCTAGGCTCAGTATTCTACTTATAGTATTAAGGGATTATAGGTAGAATACAATATAAGTTTCCTTCAATGTACTAGTTTATAGTTACAATGTATTATATTTCAGTTGTATTAATAATATTACTGTTTAACATGTAAAAAAATCTTAAGAAGAGATAGACAGATGTGAAGGATGTGTGAAGGATGATTGATGATTTGGGGTGTGATAGAAGATGTATGCTAGATTAGAAGATTATCAAAGGAAATTACATAATTGTACCGACCACAAAAGATCGGCATATGGTAAAAAAAGGGACTATTACATACTTTAATGAATATATGATAATTTATACACTTTCAAATTACCAAGTAAACGTAAATTTCTGTTAAGTATTGAACATCACTTCTTTGCTATTTCATGCCTGTTTTCATGCAGGCTAAACAAAAGTGGCCTTGGAAAGACTACGCAATAACTAGAAACTAATTGCCATCGGAGTATATGAAGTAGTTAACGTTGAAAAGTTTTTTGATTTTGTGATCCTCATCATCAATTTAACAATAAATTCTAATGAATTAATCTTCGGAGTTTCTAGAAATTTTAAGTTTCTTAAATTTTATCAGAGCAATGCAAATTTAGGTCATTAGAATATGTGGTGGTTTGTATTATGTCTCGGCAGCTAAGCGATTGACTTTTAACTTATTCTTTCAGGTTTATGGCAAGGAACATAGTCTAATTCATATAATTATTATAATATTGATTAAATGTTGTCGCTGAGAGAACTTGCACACAGATTTCTGATGTTTATGGCGGATATAACCATTGTTGGTTCGTCTCAAATGTGGATATCAGAGCTCACTGTGAAGTTTACAAGATATTATCTAGTACAGTAAATAAAAATGCGAGTGTTAGTGCAAGAATATCAGAATCTACAAGAGTTAGAAGAAGATCGCAGTAGCTAGTGTAATATAATTGTGGAGTTAGTGACTGATCTTACATAAGTAAAAGGCCTACATAATAAACAACACCGAATAGCACGCGGCTTATCGGAAATGGCACTTTCTTGTGCTTATAAAATAAATGCAGTATACTGCTTTATTGTTTGTAAAGTAATACGAAATTGTAATTGCATTGTATAGGCTTCCTTTGATTGAATCCAAACCATAATTCGACCTCTCCGCATGGTTTCCATCAGATTCTAATATCGAGCTAATATATGCAATTGTTTTATTAACGGGCACTATTCGTCAAATTCTATTATAATATTAAAATATTCGTCACTTCATGAAAAACAATGATGGAAGTGGCGTAAATAACACTGCGAGGATGATGAAAGATTATTTTAAATACGATACAACAAAAACAAAAATACGTTACAAAATACGAAAATATAATCACAATTGTGTACTCGATTCAAAAGATAAGGATGTACAAAGCAATAGTGTACGTAAATAATATTGATTTTAAAACTAACAAGAAAATGTCATAATACGATAGCATAGTAATAATTGGGTGGTCATATCTCCCAAGGAGCTGATAACGGCAAATGTAGTTATAAGGAATGCAACAATAACACGCAAAATATGACAGACATGTTACAAGGGACCCCAAAATCAAGCACCAGAAATATAATAGGCCTACAATAAAATAGATTTTATTTGGTAAATACTTATTTGTGAAAGCAATATAGGTATACAGTGTATTAGAACAAAATGAAGATATTATTAGATTGCAAGCCCTGTCAAACCTGAAAAAAATAGAGCCTACCAATCGTGAATCAAGTTAGTGTCCTTTGCTCGAAGTCGAATAAAACATTTTTCCAAGTTCAACGTGTTTTATTGCATAAAACCAGCATGTGATAGTACTTTCAATAAAGCGTATGAACATAGAACAGTTTTATTCTAAACTTGCTATACCCGGCAGACGTGATCTTGCGCTTAAAAATAAAAATCTAGAACCCGACTGAAGCGCCATCTACAAGGACCAATTGTTAATCTAAAGTTTAGAAAGAGTTCAGTGACACATACACGCGAACAGAAGAATTTTATATATAAATATTTTCCTCGGAACACCCTACTAAAGTTTCATCACAATCTGAACAATCGTTTAGGAGCGGATCGAAGACAAACATACAAACATTGATTTTTATTTATAAAATAAAGGGATATCTTTCACGGCATGTGAAATCAAAGTTTAAGCTAGCGAATGAACGAAACGATCATAATGGAATTTGGTGTAGATAGAGAGAGGTAGAGAAACAGGATGACTATTTATGACCTTTATTCTGAAAAATGGGATTGTGAGATAGCTTCAGTATTCCCATAAGCGAAATTAAGAGTCCTTAACGGGGGAATATTGGAGTTATACTCGGAGGACTTGTTTTGTTCATGAGGTTATTGCGCTCATTAAAATTTTGAAGTTTTTTAGATAGACGGATATAAAATATTATGTCTGTCAAATTATGTCTTGTAAGATAAAGTAATGAAAAACAAATGACGTTTTGAAAGAATCGTAATCAGGTCAAGTCTATTAAAAGATAGAGTAGGATTACATGAACAAATAGTAAATATTAAACATTATAATAGAGTACCTTGTCCGTGCATAGCGAGGACATTTTCTACTTTATATTATCACTCTACTCAATATCAATCGTACTGATTAATTTCTAAATTTCTTTTCAGAGCCTCTCTCTTGCATGTTAATTCTTTTTCGTTAGGTGTCCCTAAGTGCCCCAAATCCTACTATTACAATAGTGTTAGGAAGATCGAACTGGCGTCATAGTGGCTCGATTGTGGTTGCTTTTGCAGCTACCATTGCCACTACGCACTACATAGTTGTAATAATAAATTTGGATTTGTTGGTCCCCATTAAAACATTTTCTAAGAAACTCAACCAATAAAATTACTTATATACTACTGCGTAGCCTTCTAAGGTAATTCAAGATCAGCGAATGAGTTTAACAAAAAATATGTAGAATGAAATTATATGGCGCCATTTTTAAAACACAAAACCGTTCTTAAATTTGGACATACCAAAACGCGAAAATTAACACTGCCTGAAGTTTCTGAATTACGCCATTTATTTATATCTCCTTTCACTCTATTGTGAAGAAAAGAGATGGTTGAAGTAAAAGTTTTACTTCGTATAAGATTGGCTTGTGCCATCGGGTAGGCGATGGCATCGGACGATGACCCCATACCTGTTTGTTGATATTATGCAAATAAAGATTAACGAACCCAGATGCTTATCACGTGAAGGCAATAAAAAATGTAATGCGAATTAACTCACAAATCTACAACTTATCGAATATGTTATCGTATATTTATCAATGTCCTACTCGATGTTATTTTCATGTTTAATTGAATATATGTATAATTATCACATTGCATCTGAGTTATGATATATATAGTATAACAGACAAAAATATAGCTGTAGTTTTCGTTCTGTGTACATAATAAATAGATTTACAAAGTACCTACATATTGTGTTTTTCAAATTTGGTATCAGCAAACCTAAAAGCTGTGAAACTTAAACAACTTAGACTTGTTTCGCAGCAATTTTATAAAACCCAGTTTATTTATGCACATAGTGTTCGTGTAGCGCAGTCAAGGACAAGATTATTTACTTTTTGCGCTACCAATAAGGAATTAGCTTCGACCTTTATAATTGGTGATATTACCTTATGATTAAAGAATCATCTATAGTTTATATATACCAAGAAATAATATTAAAGTGGCTGTATGTCATTATAAAATAAATGCCGTAAACATTATTAGATCATAATATCTCACAGAATTAGAACGTAAACACAACTCTGTCGACAGGACCACAAGGCAAGAGAGGCAAAAGGAAACCATTGATGCGTTGGGAACAGGACGTAAAAAAGTAGCCGGCCCAACTGGTGTCAGATAGCCCAGGTCAGAGACAGATGCGCGTCTTTGGAGGAGGCCTTAAACATAGAATAAGTAAACTAACAAGATTAACAACAGCATACTAATAATTAATACGTATTGTAAAAAGTAAGAAATAAAATACTTTTTTTATATAATATAACTCAGCTGGATTTAGGCTTCCCATTTTTAAAGAAACGGACAGTATGCCCGCGTTATCCAAGGCGGATTGACCATATTAGCTATATGGATTGATAAGTTTCAATATGATATTAGCTATATTTTCTTTCGCTGTCAATAAGAAGTAATTGTAACAATTTGCAGATCAGTTAGATAATTGCTAAGTGGTGCATGATTTCCAACAAGAAGAATCGAGATCACGTCATTTGAAACACGAGTTCGTTAGCCCCTAAGCTACCAAAAACAATAAATTAACCTCATAGATTATACCAGACGGCTACCAGAAGGAAGTTTCCCCAAAAGGTTGGCTACATTGCCCCGCTGAATTGTAATGCTGATTCTCTGTGGGAAATGTAAACCAGCCCTTTGATCACAATTAGTGCCAGTTTGTTACAATTTTCTTTGTAGAAACTCTGCCGGTAGACCCATGTTTTATAACCCCGCACAGTTGGTTAATTTAATTATGTAACTCATGTACAAATAGGTTAAATTTATTATAAATAAGAGTATGTTTAGTATAATGTACAAATGTTAATAAACTTTTGTACGCTGGTCTTTGACGAAGTATCGTGCATGCATGTATTAAAAAATCTTGATAAAATAAATTGGACAAGTGCATGGTAGTCAGTACACAATGAAGGTGGTGGTAGAAGTGATTCATGTGCAGTGTTTTATTATGTGGGTATAGAACACTAAAAATCATTTATAGTAAATGAAACAAAAGGTTTCTTTCTAAGCAACAAACCTTGAGATTATTTTTAAATCTCTCTCACCTTTCTTCTAGTAGCCATTTTTATCTATGGTGCTAATTAGTTTCATGAAGAATGGGTTACGGAAAACGGACGGACACGACCAGCAAAGGAATGGACAGTATGATATAGAATCACGACTCCGGTGATGCGTCGCGGCTCGCGAGTTCCAAGCTACCTCACTGTTCGTTCCTGTGCAATAGTGTGCATAAAACATTCCCACCTTAATCTAGAGAAAACCTTGGACCTTGACCTTCGAATGCAATGCAATAACGATAAGTAAATATATTTATTGCTTTTCATGGCGTTCAGTTTTAAAATATTTATATCTTATCAATGGGGTCAAAGTATTTTTGGTATGTTACACCACTATGTACACTGATGGTGCAACTTTGTGGCTTTAATTTTGAAGATCTGTAAAATATTGTTACGAGTTGGAGGACTCGAATTAAAATGCTGTTGGAATTATTTATAGAATTTAT
Source organism: Dendrolimus houi (assembly GCA_039645545.1). Taxonomy (NCBI): domain Eukaryota; kingdom Metazoa; phylum Arthropoda; class Insecta; order Lepidoptera; family Lasiocampidae; genus Dendrolimus; species Dendrolimus houi. The sequence continues at coordinate 18,083,196 of CM077132.1, forward strand.
TAGAACTATACAAACACGTATAACACAGGTACAAATATAACTGTACACAACCAGTCGAACCAGTCCAAACGTAATGCACGATTCAATCACACGCGCAAAGTCCGTCACTAAAGTCTTGCTTCGCTTCTGGCTATCGCTAGACTGTCGATCTCTCCATTGGGCCATTGCTTTATACTGCACCGATACAATATGACAGCTCGAATTTCTTAGTATCAGTTCCACACACCTGGCTAATGACTGCCATAAAAGATTACAATACACAATGGGCTGTTTTCTAATTACAAATTTTAAACACAAAGTAAACAAAAGAAGTCCAAATGTGGAAAGGTAATAAAGTGTGCTTTTATGGTATGCAGGTATGAATCTACTTTTGTCGGCGTGTAGGTCATAACAATATCATGAGTTTAACTACTTAAACAGAGTAAAGTATTATACACAACATAACACATTCTTTAAATCACCAGATTTTATAGTCCGTCCGCTTTTGCTATTGATTACTATCAAGCTAATTTTCCGTGAGTAGCTTCATTTTGATGAGACGCCCAACTTTTTCTCTTACAAACATTTTCGATTGTGGTAGCTAACAGGGGTAGTAGGGATGAAATATATCCATTTGATGATTCTCAAAAATGTGTTTCTAACTGGGGTTTTTTTTTGTTAAATCTCAAGATTGATCTGATCAGATCTGAATTATTCGAAAAAATATTTGTCTTAAAAAGTTTATGGTTTGATCAGTCTCCTCCTTCCAACAAGTACCGATAACGAGGTCATCAAAAATGATAACTAACCAGCAGATTTTTTTCTGTTGCTTAGTTCATATTTATATCATTTAACAGCAACATTGTCCTACAAATTGCGTGGTAAGTTATCCCGGTCCTACGCTCAAAAGTGGTTAATACCACAAGACCATTTTTCTCATTACTAACTATAGGACAAAAATATTACATAATAAGTTATAGCAGGGAGGCCAAGCGGGAATTTTGGGATTTACTCAAGCGTGGCAGAATAAAATAAGGGGGGGGAAACCTTGCACTCCATTATGTACCCCACTATACATGAACTCTTCATATAGGGTCGTGCGTTTAGGGCAACTGATCAGAATAGTAAAAAAATCAATCGTTAAAAAAACTCAAGCGCGTCAGATTAGGACAAGGTGAGTTAATTACATGTAGAAAAGTCTACATTTCAATAATCTGACAATTTGCGCGTGACATAATGAAAGTTACCTGGACATTGTCGAGCGCGGTCAATTTTTATTTTATTTTGAAGGAGATCATTTAAGGATCACGGGAATAATATAATCTGCCGATTTCCACAAGCAGAAGTAGTTAAAATCATCAATAAAGTATGGTGCGTGCATTGCACTTACTTCTGACTATCTACGAGCTCGAATTAAAAAAAAATATTCCCATTTTCAACCCCTTCGTATGGCCACCAGCCAGCTCCATCCCCCCTGCCCATGCAAGCAAGGAGATTAATATTTCTCCGTTATCAGAAACACATAGAGCGCATACATTATTAATATCTGATGTGCTTAAGTATTTCTGTGTGACTTTTTTTTTATACATTTTTGAAAACCTGTACACGCTTCGCCACCAGTGAAAGAGCATACATCATAAAACCTTTTTTTCTTTTTATCATCTAATCTCACAATCCAAAAGGTCCTCGCGACACTCGAGTGAGTGTCCATTTAGCCTCTTGGGCTCCCCTACTATTAGTGTGTTCTCGGTTCAAATAAAACAATGTCCTACAAGAAAATAGGTATGTGTTACTAGTCCTACAAGATTTGTAATTTTTTCGTTTTCCTATTTGTAACAACATAAAGTGAAAACATCTTTTTCGAAATTTAAATAACTTTATTTTCTCTACTCAATATGAATAAGATCGTAAAATTATGTCAACGTTATTTTCCGACAGAAACGAAGACTTGATTATTTCAACTCGATATCGTAATCAAAGTAATGAAAGCAATCATTTTTATGTATGTTTAATGCAACCATTATTCAAATTATTTTTCAACCTTAAAACCAGATATCTGTTCTCGAAGCTATATGCGATATTGATGCATTGGGATCAATATATATATATATATTTACACTACACCTGAACTAAATTTAAATAAGAGTGTATTTCTTCTTGCATTGTTATAAAACCAATGATTACAGACAATAATATAATAAACAACATAAATGCAATTTTGGAGATAACAGAAAACGCTGTGCCTGAAATTTCGTAATCATCTAAGATAACAGTGCAAAACTCACTAGGACAAGCTACTTTAAAAAACTTAAAGCAAATGACGTAACGTGAGGTCAACGTGACTGAAATGTAAATGAAAAGTAAAAAAGAACGACTATAAAGTCACTTAAAACCTCAATATGTTTATAATCGCCGAGCGGTCATAAATATTGAGGAAAATTGCATGAATAACCGTAATAGATGTTAGTTTAAAAATAAACGTTAAATAGTATTCATTGAGACAATAATAGCGAGAGAGACCGACGCTCTTAGAAGATCTATTACTATGTTTTAACGTATATACGAATCACAATCACAGTGAACATTTAAGAATGAAGGCTAATAGAGAAGTCAGTTTTAATTAACGATATAATTATTATTAAATTGACGATGAATTGAGAAAGTGTATTCATTTTAAAATTATATAAGAATTTATTTACGAAACATACCTTCAAAAATATTAAGCAAAAATAAACAATAAGAGACGAACACTAGACGCGTCTACTCGACACGAATGCCGGCACACAACTTGACTTGATGTGTTGTGAATTTGTGATTTGTGTGGTTATTTTGTCAGACGAAACAGGCCATAGCGACCTTTAATAGGGCTTATCGGCTAAGTTCAATAGCAAGAGACACTAGTCTTCTTTTTACGTAATTGAGACTAATAAAGCATCGAACTTTTTACTGAACTGCCTGAGATTTTCTAGAAACTTATGGTAATTCGCTGCTTATTTTATCAACTTTAATACTGGTATTAAGTCATGGACAATGCTCAAACGTAGTCTATTTAATTTCCTGTAATGTTGCAATCCCAACACACTGGTTAAATAAAACTACCACTAATATTGCTGGCGTAATTTTTTTAAGCCAAAATTTTCTTCTTTTTAAACTTCTTAGCTTGTTAATATCTTTTTTTTATCAAAACGATTAGTACCAATACAAAATCTTTTGCAATAGACGCAAATTAATAGAATAGAGCCTAGATTCTGTTGAGCATGTGTGATGTGACCAAGTAAGTATAAGTACGACTTCCAGCTATACACATTCTTTAATCCAAATCGCAAGTAATCAGGCTGGGTTGAATTATTTCACAATTAAAAATCTGCCAAGTAAACCGAAGTGACTAAATTAACAGATTTTTAGCGATACTAGGGAAGATTGTTTTTTTATATTGCTCTAATGCTTTTGGGGTCAAAATTTGGAAAGCAAAAAGAGCATTTAGTCTAAACTTCTAAAAAATTGAAATTACTGCTATTTTGCATTTAGTAGTTTTTATGTATGTATACGTAAAAATCAAATATAGTTTTAAAACGACGTACTTGTATGAAGAGATTAATAAAAAAAAGGTATACAAGATCATAAATAGTGTGTGAAAATCCAAGGTATCTATCTACGTAGTTACGTACCCCTACATAAAACAAATGTGATAATATCTAAGTTTTTAACTGTGAATTACGGAATATATACTGTGTTAATATCTTCGAATTAATTTTTTGTAACAGTTTAATATGCAACTATCATTACCATACAACTTCGTAACACATAATTAATAGTTACCAAGAAAATTAATGTGTGTATCAATAGCTAATAATTTTAAAAGAAACGATCGTGTAATCACTGTTTAATTTTGATGTACCTAATAAAAATGTTTTTAATAATTTATTTTCTTTTATATTGTTACACGCCGACAAAAGTGTATGCACACCTGCCTGCCATAAAACAGCCAATTGTGTATTGTATTCGTTTATGGCCGTTCGCAGGCATAATTACGCAGGTGTGTGGAAACGTTTTCTAGAAAATTGCGTCGACGCGCTTGCCAGGTAAACATTGCATCGGTGCATTATATAGCAATGGCCTGATGGGGAGATCGGGAGTCTAGCGATGGTCACAAGCGAGACAAGACGTGTGCATATTCGATAAGATATATAGCGACGGGCTTGGCGCGTGTTATTGAATCGTGTATTACGTTGTACTAGTTGTATTCAGTTATATTTGTACCTGTGTTGTATATGTTTGTATAGTTCTAATAAATTCTATAGTAATTCCAACGGCATTTTAATTCGAGTCCCGTAACTCGTAACAATATTTAAGCTTTATTGAATTATAAACTATACATATCGCAGTCATTTTTCTTAAAAACTTTTGAGCGTATAATTTATGCCTTTAAATGACATTTTATTTTCGCTTCTAAAGTAATATAACGTCGTAGAAAATGTGTTCCCCGCACATTCCTCTTTTTGATGAGGAGAAATCCATTTACAGACTTATCACCGTGTGGGGATTACGGTGATGGCATGTGGAGACACACCGGCCTGGTTCTATCCTGGTGGAGGTAGGTTACCACTGCCGGAATACACACAATTCCCCGTGTTTTTTCTATTCGCTTACAGCAAAGGCCACGGGAAATGGTCATAGCCGTTTCTGCATGGGCGCCGACCGAGACGGCCTCTTGCTTTACCCCATGTGCTGTATGGGGTAAAGGATAAGTTTTGAAGTTTTGAAATATGACCTCTGAAAATTCTGAAATAATGTAAGTAGTAGTCTACAAAAATTAGTTTCAATAAAATCCTTCGGAGTAGTTTTTGTATCTTTGATCAAATGGATTATTTGAAGTTATGCAATGAAATGGTAACAAGATTAAACGTTGACATGTTGGCCATCTACACAGAGGCCTAGACTGAAACGCACTGGAACGATTTTATCAATCTTATCGTTTAATTTAATACTAATAGGGATTCCCAAAGTTGTCGATATCGACCCCAGGGGATTGTTGACATAAAAAAACTGATTTTTGGGTCGACGAGGTCTAAATATCAACCACAAATTCTTATTTGAAACTTTCGAAATACTGTATAAGTTGTGTTACGTATACCAATTAAGTGTTCTAAAAGAATTACTAATATTTTAGTAGGTTTAGGAAAGTTTTTAAATTGGTATTTTGTATCAATACGAAAAAAAACTAGAAATAGATAGATAGTATTAGTATTTATAAAGTAATTTGGCTATGGGGGTCTGAGGTATCAGTTCATTTTGGAAAAGGGGTCTCTTGTCCAAAATAGTTTGAGAATCCCTGTAAAGTATTAAACTGTACTCGCTCAATACAATGTATTTTGGATGTAGTCCCAACCTTTTCAAACTATGCAGTAGGTATAAAAATAGTATGAAATTAAGAGTTTCTCGTGTATTTTTAGGCGTCACATGTGCAATTTTTGGCACTGGAACTATTTTTGCGTTGACTAAATACTCTTATAAGTTGTTATGTAGTTCTTGACCGCTATTCAAATTTTGTCTTATTGTATTGAAGAGCAAATTGCCTTCTGGGTTCAGTGGTCATTTTGGCATTACCTTTATCCCATTTTAAAGACTGGCAGCACGTTAGCTTCGTCTTTGGTGTTGCAAAGCACTTCTCATAAGGTAGGTTGTCTGCGTGTTTGTCAGCTTCGCAATAAAAAACAAAATCCTTATAACCTTACCTAGCATGTCCATCCGACTCTTTTCTGTGCAGGAACGGAGAATGTATACAATTTCCTGCGGCCAGGCGGCCTGTCGTAAGAGACGACAAAACAACCTACAGCTAGGTGGTAGGGTATTTGCCCATCTAAATAGCTACCACCCCTGGTCTAGAGTATGTCGCCATAATAACCTTGAGTTGTGTGGCGGCATTAGTGGCCAAGTTCCAGTCTCCCTTTAGAGAGCGGCAGCACATTGGTAGCACCTTTGGTGTGACAAATGTCCATAGACGATGGTAGCCGCTTTCATTAGGTGGGCCGTCTGCCTGTCTGCTGAACTCATACAATAAAAAAACTTTGTGCATCATACTACCATTTTTTGGAATTTCAGTCTTTTGCTATAGTTATCGATATTTTCCTTAATGGTGGTAGGACTACGTAAAAAAACCTGTCAGAGTATAGTATATATCACAGTCCTGTTTATTTCTTCCGTAGAACAGTTTTGCTATGTTAAGGAAATAAGTGCAAGGGCTTAAAGCTGTTGTTAGAGAATCTCTTAGTGAAATTGACACGTGTCAAGATATACTGGTAAGTGTAAAACATAGCATAAAGAGCCATTTTGTTTAGATATTTGTATTTGTAATAAGAATCTGCTGTAGTTCTTTAGAACAGAAAGCAAAATTGCTGGCACGGAGACTTGAGAGTTATTTAACTATAGGGTCAAGGTGGACAACACATGGCGAACGCCTTAAATATTATAGGCGACACGATGTACAAAGAAGGCGGCGAGTAGCTCGTCTGCTAGTTTATCTATCTTTCTCACATAAAAAGATTCTTCGTGTTTTAGCAATTCACAAAAATGTGTTGTTATTTTAAATCCCTGTATTACGATAACAAGTCACAAAGAATTTATCCTTAAATTACGAGCGGATTAGTATTCAAACATAGTATTTAAAACAAATATGTTATTCTTGTTTTAAAAAACAAATAACAGAATAATAAATCTTATTTTAAGTCATAACTCTATAATAATAATACCTTTACGAATATAATAATGCATAGTGATGAAAGAAAGACATGTTATTACGGGAAATACCCTATCCAATTAAGATATATACCTATAAGATTGCTGCTGATGAAATTTTATTAAAATTATAATTTAATAAACAGATACTGAGTGTGACAGAGAAGAAATGGAAGCAAAAGACATATCGAGTCGACCCAAAATAATTGCAAGGTGAAAGAAAAGAGAGTGACTAGAAAATTAAAAATATCAGTGTTATATCATTGGTTTTAACATTAAGAGGTTCTTTTTAACTTTCGTAAAAGAGTTAGATATTAGTTCATTAACCTTAGTAGTTAAAATCGAAATTATCATTTTAGTCATTGGTATGAAGTGGAACTGTTAAAGAATATAATAATAGGTATTTACCGAAAGTCAGATCAGAAGAAGAAAAGAAGATCAGAAATATCTAAAGTATAATGAAGAAATGTATAAATAATCGAATACAATAAAAGAAAACTTAACTTATTTGTATTGTATTCTACCCATAGTCTATAAATAGTATACTGAACCTAGATCACCATCTTCTATGGGTAAGGTGCCCAGAAGGCTGGCTACGTTTCCTCGCTGGATCGCCATACTGATCCGTTGCCCGAGGTAGGCGTTCTGATCACCTGAAGAGTCAATGAGCCGTTTTGATAGATTTTGGTAGAGGCTCATGGCCTCACCATATTTAATATTTAAATACTAATTTTAACACTTGTTACATTAATCTTGTTTAAGCTTTCTGGGTGCGGCCGTAGTACATTTCTCACAGTCAAGAGTTTTATTCTAAATCTAGATTGTATGGCCATAAAAAGCAAATAAAAAATGCACAGACAGTACAAAGACCTCTCGTAACAAACTGGCAGACCTTGATCTATTTCCATTGCATTAAAGGTGCACGCTTATCTATACGCGCCGCATGAACGACATGTGCTGAATTTATATACTGTAAAATAATGGTTTTATAAATGATGTAGCGTAGTACAAGCACTCACCAACTAAGTAAATCTTAAAGGCAAGGCTAAACTTGCCTCCAAGAAGGAACAGGTCCAAACAGACTGTATGAAACAGTACTTCACGCCGCGACAATGCCTCGTGATGTCCAAAGCGCCACAGATGGAGTACTGCTCACAGCTGTGGATTGGGGCTCCTGACTGCCAATTTAATCTCCTGGAAAATCTAAAGTTATGCCATTCGTGTTGTCGATGATCCTATACTTACAGAAGTCGAGATACGCTTAGCATTCGGAGATTGCATCTCTTCTGTGCGTTTTGTACCGTTCATATACAGTGGAATCTGCATAACTCGAATCTTGTTACGTCTCAGTAAGTCGAAAAAAAACGCCGTTCCCTTCCACTAAACCCCCAAATACTCGGTATCTCGAATCATTTAAACCTTGTAACTCGAACAAAATGTTATTTCCCTGCGTAGGCATTTTAGTACATACTTATACTCGATAACTCGAATTTCAAAAATCAGACTCTGTAAGTTGAAGTTAGTCAACCATAATGACGTCTTACTTGGAATTCCCCGAATTCGAAGCAATTTAATCGAAAAGGAATGTCTGGTGCGCTTACTCTATTGTTTCTGCCTAGTGCATGTGCAATGAATGAATCTATTCATTAAACTTTTTAAGTCACACAGCTGTGTACCATAAGGTGATGAACAAACCTAAGCCGCTAACCAGCAACACCACGAGTCTTAAAAGGCGCCTTCTTAAGTCGAAATTTTAGCCATCAAATACTTCATATCTCGAACTTCTTGTTAAGTCGAAGTGTTTTGAATTTCCCTTGACATTTGAGGTATCGAGATGCTACTGTAATTTGGAGTGTTTTGAGGAACTGTTCAGAATGGTGACCTCATCTTTTTTTATATCATCCAGTTCGCTCACCATCGGTTGGACGATCTCCTATTTCATTGAGCCACTTTGTTTCAGCACGTAAAGCTTCTTAAGAACATTTCTTTATATTGCAGATCTTAGGGATTTGTAAAGCGGTTACGACGGAGGCATTCCGGCCATACTACAATATGAGATTTTACAAAAAAGATGTCTTAAAATTCCTTCAAGGTCAGTAGCACGTTGGTAACACGTTTGTGTTTGGTAACATGTTGTAGTAAATATCTATAGGCGACGATAATTAATTTTCATCAGTTCGCCCGTCAGTCCATCTGTTGTATTCTAGCTATAAAAAAATCAGTACAACACAAACCAAATTTTAATTTATATTGTATGCCTACAATTTTCTGAACAAGTTCGCCTGGAACCTGTTCAGAAAATATCAATTTAACCACGAGCCGAATAGCGTTTTTATCGTTTTACTTGCAGCTCATTTTTGTGCCTAAACGGATACTTCGTTTGTTAGGAATGAGTAAAGGCTTTGGTGTCTATGGCTATGTTTAGCTTCGACACCTTAGAATACGAACCTAGTGTTAGTATAGTAGTATAGTTAGTGTGCAAGTTGATTTCACGAAGACTTACGATAATTGCTCGTGCTGCTATGCGGCGCGTATAGGTATGACTTCACCTTAAAGATCAACTCAAAACTGACTGCTAAATGGTTTCGAATTATGTGTATTATCATGTTGACTTTATTTTATTATCATATTTATTTAGTGTTCATTGTTATCTATTCTTACTTGAAAAATTAATAATTTTAATATCTGAATCTTAGTCCATTAATGTATAGACTGAGTCTACGTAAGCAATTTTTTTTTAACAAAAACAAAACCGTCTCACGCTAAAAACCAAAATATTTAACCAAGTTTTTTCTACAACATCTTGAAGTCGGTGCCAAGCAAAATATAAAAGAACAACAACAAATTTACAAAATAATGTAGTGTTTATGTTTTACTTGACGCCAACTAAAACATGTTATAAAAAAGAAGTTAAATCCGTGAAAATTTTGAATTTTTTTTATTCGTGCAGGAACGGAGAAAGAATACAACTTCCTGCGGCAAGGTGGTCTGTCGTAAGAGGCGACTAAACAACCCACAGCCAGGTGGTAGGGCATTTGCCCGACTGGATGGCTACTACCCCTGGTCTAAAGTATGTCGCTATAGCAACCTTGAGTTGTGTTCTGGCATTAGTGACCAGGTTCCAGTCTCCCCTAAGAGAGCAGCAGTGCATTTGTAACACCTTTGGTGTTGCAAATGTCTATAGGCGATGATAACCGCTTTCCATCAAGTGGGCCATCTGCCTGTCTGCTGAACTCCTGCAATAAAAAAAAGTTATGTTTTGGTTTTTAGTGTGAAGTCGGTTTTGTTTTTGTTAAAAATAATATTTCTTTTTAGTTGCGCAAATACTTCAATAGCTATGGAAATAAAATATTAAGGACCTGTAGAAATTATACAACTGGCATGGGTATATAATATACATTTGTCATCTCACTCTTCGGTGTATATGCTCTTCAACAAGGATTGCTCTCGATTTCATTGCGATCCACTCATCAGATTCTGACTTAGTGACCACGGGACTACCTCGGGAGTATACACTTACGAGTAAAGTAAAAAAAATGAAAATCTGTTTACGAGATATCGTGTTACGGAGAAGTTGGTTAACAATTTTCGCGTGTTTCCTCTAATTCTTGGAATCCACTTATCAGATTCTGATATGGTGACAATGGGACCAATTTGGGAGTTGTAACTTTTGATTAAAAGAAAAATTTTGAAAATTGGTTCACATTTGACGGAGAAAACGAGTAATGAAGATACAAAAATATAACATACAGATGAATTGAGAACCTCCTCCTTAAAACATCAAGCGAAGTGAAGCATTTTGTTTAAACTTGTGTGCATAAACTTATAGCGCGTCTGCATTCTGGTAACACACTGCAGAGTGATCGGCATCCTATTCCAAAATTGGCATTGTTTAACCGACCTCACTTTTAGAGCCTGCGACTCCATCTTTCTATTTTTTAAGGTCTGAACTTTAACTCTAAATTATTAAGTAGGTACTGTGCAAGGTTGTAAGTAAATAGTTAACCTTTAGAATAGTATGCTTGAACTACATGTGGCGAGTATAGAGTACATGGTTTGTGGGAGTCCAGACTCTGATAACACTGCCTAAGATAAAGCGCAAAGTGTTCTAAGAATATTTTGAGACACAATTAAAATCTGAATTGACAATCCGAAAATACAACCCTATTCTTTGTTTGAATTTGAATATATTATACCCACTTCAATAGCAACAAGCAGGAAAGCAGCGAGGGTAGTGGGCAGTGTGAGTCTATGTGTTGCATGTAGTGTAAGTTGCGTTATTATATTTGTGTTACACATTACCCTTGTCACTCTCCTGCTTGCTGACTTGAAAGTGGGCATAATGTAAATGAGGCATTAGTTGATTTATATAGTAAGTGTAACATAGCTCCCTAATTGTAGTAAATTAATAATATCTGGATATCTGATGGGTGTAAAATAGAACAATTCATGTGATGTACATATGTATTTATAAGAACATATTAGACAGTAATTACAATATATCCGAGATAAATTTTAGTATAAACCAAATAAAGTGTCATAGATTATGATTAATAAAACTTTACAATCGAGATTACTATATCATGAGTTTTTCATAGCTTCAGTCTTACATAAATTTTAAATTCATATCCAATGGAAATTATACCAAAACCTTTTTATCAAAAATAACCTTATAAATTTTCCTAATGATTGGTCATTCAAAAAATTCAAAAAATAACTGATGAATTTATATATCAAAATGATTAAATTAAATAACAGTGTTGGCTATTTATGTCAAGCATTATATCATGAGAATACTTTTTAATGAACCAGTTATTATAAGATATATAAGATTTATGAGTGGTTAATAAATAAAAACTCAACCCTTTCTTTGCTATGGTTCATTAACCATGTGGTAGTATTCATTCGTTTTGTGAATACCTTGTCTTTTCTGTGGTAACTTATTCAAATTCTGATACTCTGTTTAAATATACAAATGAAAAGAAATTTATTAAGACTTAAATATTTACTGGTTTGTCTGGTTTTACTCTATAGACATTTTCATTAAAAAAAAATACAGACTACAAGTTACAAAATAGAATAAAAAATAAATACTATTATGTTTTAAGAAAACAGAATGATTCTATCACAATTAAAACTATGTTTTAACAGTTTTAAGTGCTCATTTGATTTTTATTGTTGTCTCAGCCGTTAAAACATAGTTTTAATTATGTGTACTAGTTGCAAATACTATGATTCTATCATCCTTCATCTTCATCATCATCCAAGAGAATAGCAATAATTGCAAACACCAGAAAAATGTACCATATGCTAAAAAAATGACTATTTGGAATAAAATACAGATTTAGATTACCATGTTTTTTTAAAATAAATGTTTAAAAATATAAATAAAATTATTGATATAGCCATTATTTTATGTTTTATAAAAACCTCTCACCCAGTTTAATACCTTTATACCTTGTTTACCTTCATATTGAATAAAGTTCATAAACAAATTAAGCTTAAAACTAAGTAAGACATGATAAAAACAGGGATGATTGAATTTAATTTTCATCTTGTTTTTTATATATTATACAATTATTATAAATGGTTTTTGATTTTATATAAATTATGTATAAACTCATAGGACAAACAAGCCAAAATGCTTGTGGTCCTATTAAAAAAGCTCCAAGGCCAAACAAACAAAACAGGCCGAAATCCGTGATGGCCGTTGACAACCAGTGGTTATAATATAGAAACACTTCATCTGTACTTTCCATACAAAAAGTCAACCGATCGGTTAGAAAATCCCTCTCATCGGTAATTGGTAGCTTCATGTATAACCAGCTATGAACAGTTCATTATAGAAACATCTGTAGACTTACCAGGCGGTAATATTCTAATTGTCGGTAACAAAACAAATCGTTTTTGCAATATAGAAACTAATTAAACTAAAAGGCATAAGGCAACCTACAGAGCAAGTAAGAGAGTTTGTGAATTGTAGCCTTAAGGTCAATATTCTATGGAAATTTCTAGAGCACAAGTGAAAGAGTAGGTATCCAATTACTTAAATAAGATACTGAGCTATGAATCAACTACTTAAACTCAATAAGCCAGTTCTGTGTTTTAAAAATAAAAAATATAAACGGTTTAATATCAAACAACTGTAACATTTACAAGATAAATTCCGCAAAGTTTACAGGGAATAGTCCCATAGAATTTAAGTCAGAAAATGCTAAATCGTTTAGAAAAAACCTTTAAAATTTAAATATGAATTATTTTTTGTACTACACAAGTTTGTCTTTTGTATCTTCCAAAAACAAATACAGCAACTTCATAACATAGATATTTTAGAACCAATATACGGTATTGATTCTAAAATATTTAATAGTAAGTTATTAATAAGCTCAATTTATAGCAATAGATAAATTTAGTTAAAAAACCTGCCTAAATATCTTAGAACTTTTATTCTTTCGAGCGTTAATTAATATAAAATCTTTTAAAAATGTGTTGAACCGCGATATAATTATTAGAGGGTAACATGGAATGGGATTATATTATAAAAATTTAAAACATTAGATAAGTTTAAAAAAATGTTAAATACTACTTACCGAATACTAGAACAAATAAATTAAACAAGAGAAGGAACTTTTTCAAAATTCGAAAGGATTTTTGAATGATTACACAAGTTGAAAACTAAAATAATAAAATTCGAGTAACAGCGCGTTCCACTAGTAGCTCACGACGCCCAAAATGCTTCTTTGCCGTTCCACATGGAGACCGCGGTCGTTGCGGTCGTGGCGAAAATGTCACTAATAACGTCATTTTCGACCATAAAACTGGATGGGTCGAATAACCGTTCCAATTGGGTTTGCGATGGTAACGCCGGCAAGCAACGTGGTCGTTGTCGTTGTGAGTCTCTTGTGGAGCGTAGCCTATATAATGTCAGTGCCCATAGAGCAAGTAATCACTAAGTTAGTCAGTGACGTGATGTCAGCCGCAGCTGACGGACACATCCGAGCAATGTCACACCCAGCATCGGACTCCCTCGTAGGAGAGTAATATATTCCTTGATCGGACGCGTCGGATGAGGGTTTTGTGTTTCAAACTTTCTTCGAAGAAAATGTGCTACGTCAACTCTTAAAAACCGCTAGGTTAACACGAATTCGGAAAAAGCGCTGAAAATAAGTAATAGAATATTTTTTTGTTATAAATACATGTACATATTTTATTAGAAAAATGTAAAAGGTTTGAAATTAAAATAAATAATAAATTACTTTATTATAAATGCTAGTATTTTAACAATAATATGTGTACTTTAATACTTCCTTGAAGAGTTATAGAACTTAAAAAACCGCTAAATAACATACTCAGCGCTGAATAGTAACTTTGGGTGGTCATAGAGATAAAAATATAACACTGAAAACGTTAAGTTGGTAACAGTATACACCTTGTGGACTTGTCCGAGTGCTTACAGGAAATATCGCCTGTTTTTTACAGATATTACTTATTTCAGATCACAGATTAAGGACCTATTACTTATATAAAATTTTAACACGCTTGTAGTATTTAATTCATGTATAACTGGTTATGCTAGCGAAGCTTTATTCGCACTACTATGACGACGGCGGGTTTGTTGGTGAATTGAAATTGCGGGCACCAAATCTAAGCGGCCACAGCGCCACCTTTTGAACTGTAGTGGTCTATTCCAAGGAAGCGGTGCTATTGAGCGGAATGAGGAGTGTCCTGAATGTTCAACAGGGATGTGAGCTGGTTCAGTATCGGATTAAATTTGGATCCGTTCAGTGATTTTCACGTGTTGTTTGGAGAGACACACAAACAGACAAATATTTAATGGCCTGTCTTTTCTTGTTCGTTCTTCGTTTTGGAATCTATTGTGGCGGAAGGCCACATCTACCTATCTACCGCAGCACTACTCGCACACCCTAATTGTGATGCCAACCTCTAGGTCTGGTGACAGACGCGTCTGACGTCGCGATGGGTGCAGTTTTGCAGCAATTTAAAGATGGCAAATGGCAACCACTCGCATTTTTTTCGCGTAAATTAAGCCCTACTCAACAAAAATATTCACCATACGACCGTGAACTTTTAGCGATAAGAGCATAAAATATTTTCGGCACATGTTAGAAGCCCGACACTTTGTTGTCTACACTGACCACAAGCCGCTCGTTTATGCTTTTCACCAGCGCAAAACTAATTGTTCGCCGCGCCAATATCGGCATCTTGATTTTGTATCGCAGTTCACGACCGATATTCGTCATATCTCAGGCAAAGACAATATAGTCGCAGATACATTGTCCCGATTCGATGAACTGCAGATACCAATTGATAAGGGGACACTTGCCACATCACAAAATACAGACCCTGAGCTGGCTCAACACATCAATGGCGAATCATCACTCCGTATGATGAAATTGAGATTACCAGGCAGCGAGTCAGAAATTTATTGCGACGTTAGCATGCCATCTCCTAGACCTTTTGTACCGCAATCATTACGGAAACAAGTATTTGACAGCCTCCACAGTTTCAGTCATCCTGGCGCTAACGCTACTGCTCAGTTAGTAGCCCAGCGTTTTGTTTGGCCTGGAGTACGTAAAGACTGTCGAAAACGGTCTCAGGAATGTCTTCCGTGTCAAAGAGCCAATGTACATCGACATGTGTCCGCTCCTTTGGGCACATTCGATTTACCTCGAGCTCGTTTCCAATTTATCCATATACATATAATCGGACCCCTTCCTCTATCGCAAGGCAATAAATACTGCCTGACGGTGGTAGATCGCTTTACCAGGTGGCCAGAAGTCACGCCTATGGCCGATATCACAGCTGAGACGGTCGGCAAGGCATTGATATCATGGATATCCAGATTTGGTTGTCCAACTGACATAGTTACCGACCGTGGCCGTCAATTTGAATCCACACTTTTCCAATATCTCGGGAAAATGATAGGACTCAAACATCGACCAACAACGGCATATCATCCGGCTTCCAATGGCATGGTAGAAAGATTCCACCGCCAGCTTAAGGCAGCAATTATGTGCCATGCAGATTGCTATTGGGTAGATAATTTACCACTAGTGCTCTTGGGAATTAGGACCTGTTATAAGGAAGACTTTCAGTCATCCCCAGCAGAGTTAGTTTATGGTGAGCCATTGCGTCTCCCAGGGGAATTCTTTTCATCACCTGCACCTGGCAGCACTTAACTTAACTTAAGCACGACTTAACTGACTTCACCACACGTTTACGCAACTTTACTAACAAAATTCGTCCCGCACCCGCTGCACGTCACAGCAAGCACAAAATTTTCATTTTTAAAGATTTAGCTACATCTAAGTATATCTTTTTAAGAGACGACAGAGTTAGAGGATCTTTAGAACCTCCCTATTCTGGGCCATATGAAGTTTTAGATCGTGGAGATAAGACTTTTGATATTTTATACAAAGGCAAAAAAGTCACAGTATCTATAGATCGAATCAAACCGGCCTACATACTGTCTGACCCATCACCTTCTTCTAACTTCAATTTACCCACTAATACTCCTATAATTCCTTCTCCGTCTAATTTCATTCCTGTCCAAAATACAAATGACACAAAAACCACTCGTTCGGGGCGAACTATACGGTTCCCCGACTTTTATCGCCCGTAGTGACGGTCTCTGGGGGGGAGTGATGTGGCCTTCCGCCACATTAAATAATGTAACTATCGTCTCAGCACGAACGACGATGATGCGCGAGCGCAGCTCGCCGCGGGTGCGCCTGCGCGGCCCGTGGACACGCACTTGAGTCGTCCGATCGCCAGTGCAGTGGAATGACCTTTTCGAGTGTCACGAGCGCAATACCGTCTTACGAATCGGAACATATATTATTATTGTCGTGCGTTTGTTATAATTTAATGTTATATAATAAATTTGTAAAACTTGCTTGCTAGCTAATATGCGCTAATAAATTTATCAGCTCCTTCTATTTTTGTGAGTTATTTAGTGTCGAAAGGCTACGTCGCCGACGCCGCACCATCACATCAATGGACCCCTACAGATTCAATATGGCTGATCCGACTAATGTCGGCATTATAAACTATAATGAAATGAAATATAATTATTTATGTTGTTGTGGTTTTTCACATTGGTTTCTCGATGAGCAAAGTTTATTATGATGCTTTCCTTCACCCTTAAGGCATTGTAATTGTGACTATATGCTCAGTTAGATCAGAAAACGTGTCTAAGTAGTGCATGTTTTCCAGTCCGAGATAGAACCTGCATCATTTGAGACACAAGTGCGTTAAGTAACTATAAAGATGACAGATTTTGATGTGAAGTATTATCTAGATCAGTGTTCCGCAAACTTTTTGTGTTCATGGTACATCTAGGAAAACGAAAAATGTTGTTGGTACACCACAAATCAAAATCATTTTTTAAGTAAGCCCAATGAAACAAAACGCCTACGCTCGTGCCGCTCACGTAATTTACCTACATAATTTATGTCTAATTAAGTATTTTTCTTAGCCTTACATTATTTACTAAAAATAAGTTTATAACATTACGTTATTTTTCCGAGGCACACCAATTAACCACGTTACACCAGTGAGACCAGTGTGCCGCGGTACAAACTTTGCGGAACACTGATCTAGATAATATTACTAAATTCTGATATATGGAATTTTTATAGTTATTTACCTGTGCAGAAGTTTAAATATTTTGAAATTCTGCTAAGTAGACATTAGTATTTGACACCAAAAACATACTATGCATATTCAAATAATTTTTTGTCTCGTACTATTACGAAATAAAATGGAATAAAAAGAAATTTTGTTTTCGGGCACAAAATAATAATAAAAGCCCGTAAACATTATAACGTCGAGCGCTTTGGTATGTGTTTTGTTATACGTGATCAAAGGTTTTATTTACTTCTTTCTTTAAAATATTAAGTAATCTTATGTAAATCAAATGCTTAAGTTCATTTTCTAAATTTTTACATTAAATTATAGAACGACAAAATTGTATTGTATTATTGGTACTCAATAACTATAAATATCTCACAACTGTTGCTTATATTAACATTTTTCTGAAATTAAAATTGCACAACATAATCACTTGAGTTCCCGCCAAAAACTTTGGCTTTTTAGGAGTTGACATTTGTTTCGCGTTTATATAACCAGAGTTGGCAGCACTGAAAATATCCAGTTTGCTATTCGCAATTCTGCGAGCGAAAGCCCGGGCTCGGGAGGAGCTCCTCGAGACACTGGACCGGGACCCTTGGGGGCGTCCGTACCGTGCGGCCCGCAACACGTTGCGGCCCTGCACCTCCACGGCTACGGAAACGCTCGAACCCGAGGTCCTCCGGTCGGTTATCGATGGGCTCTTCCCGGATCCGGGATCTTCACTCCCCGATATGGGTCCAATCATTCCCGACACCTCGGAGGTGGAGCCTCACTCCATCACCGAGGAAGAGTTAGACGTCGCCCTGGACCGGCTCCGGGGCAGGAAGACGGCTCCGGGACCCGACGGGGTTCCGGGTCGGCTCCTCTTCCTGGCCGCCAAACACCTACGCGGCCAGCTGCGGGAACTGTTCGATGCCTGTATTCGCGCAGGTCAGTTCCCGTCGCAATGGAAGGAGGGCCGATTATGCCTGATTCCCAAGGAGGCCGTCCTCCCAACGATCCGTCCGCCTACAGGCCCATAGTGTTGCTTAACGAGGTCGCCAAGGTTTTCGAGAAGATCTTAGCGGAACGCCTCGTTAAGCATCTCGATACTGTGGAGCCGGGGCTAGCACAGACGCAGTTCGGGTTTCGGCGGAGGCGCTCCACGTTGGACGCCTTCGAGACACTGCGATCTGTAACGGACGACGCAGTCCAAGCAAAGGATACTGTCCTGGCGGTTTCGCTAGACATAGCGAACGCCTTTAACAGCCTCCCTCACGAGACGATTAGGAGGGGCTTCGTGCACACGGAGTCCCCGTACCTCACGAGGCTGTTGGGCGCGTACCTCCAGGATAGATACATCCTTTGGGAGGGCGGCGAGTCCGAGAATCGCGCGATAGGTCGGCGACGCGTCGCGTGCGGCGTACCACAGGGATCGGTCCTCGGGCCGGTTCTTTGGAACGTCGGTTATGACTGGATCCTTCGGGTTCCGGTCCTGCCCGGAATAGGGCTAATCTGCTTTGCGGATGACACCCTACTCACGGCACGCGCTGCGTCATTCGCGGAATCCGTGGACCTCGCCAACGCCGGGCTGGCGATCGTGGTCCGAAGAATAGGTAGGCTGGGCTTGAAGGTCTCCCCCGCGAAAACGGAGGCCATCATGTTCCATAGGCGGTTTCGCAATCCCCCCGCGGACTTGTCCGTTACAGTCCAAGGGGTGGACATTCGTGTAGGCCCCCAGATGAAATATCTGGGGCTAATTCTTGATGGGAAATGGCTGTTCAAAGCGCACTTTGAGCAGCTAGTTCCCAAGCTCGTGAGTCCGCAGGCGCCCTCTCTCGGCTTCTTCCCAACGTGGGGGGACCGGGGGGGACGACTAGGAAACTCTACATGGGCATCCTTAGGAGTATGGCCCTGTACGGTGCACCCGTATGGTCCACTGCACTTCACCGCCACAATAGGACTTTGTTGTGCCGCGCACAACGGGTCCTGGCGGTGAGGACCATCCGAGGATACCGTACAGTGTCGTGGACGGCGTCGACACTCTTGGCAGGCGATCCGCCCTGGCCTCTCCAGGCGGACGTGATAGCCAAAGTTCGGCGCTCCCGACAGGATGCCCTCGCCCGTGGCCTGGTCTATGGCCAGGCCGAACTCCAGGTGATCAGGACGCGGGAAACCGCGGCCATGATCCAATCTTGGTCAGTAGAGTTGGAAAACCCTGTTGCTGGCATTGACACGGTGGAGGCGGTTCGACCGCAGCTGTTGCGATGGCTCTCGCGGAAACGCGGGACCCTGACCTTCAGAATGACACAGATACTTACCGGGCACGGTTGCTTCGATAAGTATCTGTGTCAGATTGCGGGCTGCTTGCCTTCACCCCAATGCCGCCAGTGTGGCGCGCTGGACACGGCGTTACACACGCTAGTCGAGTGCGCAGCATGGGCACCTCAGAGGTTTGAACTCGAGACACTTGTAGGACCGATCGAATCGCTGGGCGATCTGGTGCAAGCCATGCTGCACAGCGACGATTGGTGGGTGGGTGCGGCCAATTTCTGCGAGACGGTAGTGTCTCATAAGGAGGCCGCGGAACGAGATAGGGAGAGAGATGGTAGTGCGCATGCGTCTCGCGGGCGCCGACGTCAGTTGGGGAGCCCGGAGGCGCAGGTATGCGCATGACCTCCTCCCTGAAATACCGCTGCAGGGGCCCTCTAGCATCTAGGGAGCAGAGGAGTCTTCACCCCTGTTGACGAAGTGAGTTTGCCTCTCCGGGGCATTCTCAAGCACTTGTGCGCTAGGATCGGTGTGGGCGTAACTACGTTCTGTATCTCACGCCTTTCCTGCCATAAGCGCGGGGCACATGGGAGGAGGGTGGTTTTAGTGGGGTATTGATTAGTCGAGTCTCCACACAAGCCGGTTGATTATTGTTTGGATTGCCTCAGTGGAAAGCCTCCATGATCAACAACGGTCTAATCCCTAGCAAAGGACCCGGTATGTGCGAAATGCATTTCCCCCGCCTTAAAAAAAAAAAAAAAAAAAAAAAAGTTTGCTATGGTTCAGAACGCCTTGGAGCCAAAACCGTAACACATTCTCCAGATTGCTTTAGGACGTCCGAACACTCAAGGTCACGTCCGTGACTTACGACTTACATTGTGCACACTTTAATAGACTTTCCTTAACCAGATACGTACTTAAACCATTCCCTCTTAGCTGTGTTCGTCAGCCGCGGCTTATAATATACACAAAGTTTCACAAACAGACTGTCAGTATAGATCAAGGTCAGTTTGTTGATCAGTTCTGAACTTTGTGTGTGGAGGGTAAACTACCCGCCATAATTCAGTGTCATTGACGTAATGACATTCAGTTCTGTTATTGCAATATTGGAGTTTCTCTAATAAGGATAGGGGTAGTATCTCTGCCCTACATAGTAAAAAAAGGAAAGGTACTGAATTAAGAGTCTAATGCGAAGATGGGAAATATGTTGAAGCGATTAGTCTAATGAAAAAAAAATCTAAAGAAATTTAAATTTGAGGCGGACACAATTACATAGACGTTTCGGCATACGACGCGAACCTTGCACATTAACAACACCCGAAGTCACTTCAGCATAGCAATTTCTGATGTTAGACAGCTAAGAATATGCTTGAGAATGTCAGATTTGATAATAAAACGTAGTTTTATTATGTATATAAGTCGCGAAAACTTAAGAAAATATTATATCAGATTTTGTGAAAAATAAAAAGAAAAGACATGATTTTGCGTGATTTGAGTGGCATCTAGTATAATGCAAAAACATATTTAGTACAAAGCCTCCACACGTCGTGTGGAGGCTTTGCCCCCACTTTTATTAAAGCGCTGGTGTATGGAGTGAAAGAATCATTACATCGGCTTTTCATACTTTCAGCTTTTGGTCATAGAAAATAGTTTAATTATTGTTAAAACTTCAAACGCGTGTCTTGACATCGGGTTACGTCGCAAATTGATATTATGTTTCTACCTTTTCTTTCGTTTTTAGATTTTTCAGTAAAAAAAATTCTTTTAATTTACATGACGTTGACGTATTTTTATTGTAAAAAAATTGCTAGTTATAAGTTTTATGATCATATTTCATGTGTTTTCACAGAATTAGTTAGTTTCATAAAAGAAAAGAATTGAGAAGGAACAATTAGCAACTAAATTAATTAAAAACTATATATTATGTTCGTTAAGTTTTGCTCGGCGTTTTATAATAATCGAAAGGAATAACAAAATAAATAAATATAGGTACCTATATCGGTAAAAATTTAGTTTTAGCTTGTAGTGTTACAATTAATACATAGTTTATATTAACACCCTCTGCATACATTCATTATAGCAATGGAGGAGTCTAAATCTGTAATTCAATATACGAAGATAGGAAATTGTTGCCGAACTTGTTTACAGGATTTATCAAATAAAGAAATATTTGATTTATTCTCAGACATCAGTGATTCTGTTAACGTTGCCGAAATGCTTACAACATGCCTTTCCGTAAAGGTAAGATTTTATTCAATTCAATAATTGTTAAGATCTGTAAGTCAGGGTGACCAGAAACAGCCATGGTAGCCATGATTTCTACTAATTGTTTTCGAAACATTGAAAATTATGCTACCTTATTTTTGGTGTCTATATAATATAAAATAAACATGTAAAAAAATAAACTTATAATTGTGCATCTAATCAAAGAATTCTGCTAAATCTGTTCACGATGTTGTAAGTATTGGTGTGCTAGCATTGTAAAATAGTATAAAATCTCTTTATGATTGTTATAAAACTAGCTCGTCATATTTTTCTCAAATATAGTGAAAACAGATGTTATGGAATGAATACTTATTTGTTTAAATGTTATTTTACTGGCCACTCGGTTTTTACATTATTATAATTAGAAAAAAATCTAGTTGGTTGTGATTCAAACATAAGGAACGAGTGGTATTTAATTTTATTTTGTCCCATTTTAATTTATACATATATAATTTTGCCTTGTTCGAGTCCATCGCAACAGATATATTTTATTAGTTTATGCAATACCAAACACTTTCCATTATCCATATGCACATTGAATTCTATTTTACTGCATAACTATGTGTATATACTAGAAGATTCTTTTAGAATTTAGGTAATTATAATTGTTAAACTTGGTTTACAAGAGTGTAATATTACAATGCAATGTAACAAGATGCCTGCTGAGTTGTAAAAAAGGTCAGGGATGAAACAGCATGTTATGTATATAGTATTATGATACCATAAGAGTAGAATATTATACATATTAATAATAAGATGGATAATTACATTCATTTTGCAAGAGTATGTATAAAAATGAATGTGTCTGTTTGTCATCTCTGTGTTTGTTTATTATTCATTCAATTGAGATGCACCTTTACACAGCTGTTATTGCAATTTATATGAAAGTTTTTGTAATATTCAAACATTATGGTGCTGAAGTTGTATAAGTTAAAATATAATATAATAGATTACAAGAAAATAATAAAAAAATTGTATTGCCTTTTTTATTGAACTCATGTTCTGCAGATAGGCACACAGCCCACCTGATGGAAAGTGGTTAACATAGCCTATGGACATTTGTAACACCAAAGGTGCTAATAATGTGATGCCACTCTCTAAAGTGTGACTGGATTCTGGCCACTAATGCCGGAACACAACTAAAGGTGGTTATGGTGGCATACTCTACAACAGGGGTGGTAGCCATGCAGATGGGCAAATGCCCTACTACCTGCTTGGTATACTGATAATTAATAATTATTGGTATGTGTTAAGACTTCAACCAGAGGCTTTGTACCGTTCAATTGTATGTATTAGTTTTGTGTCATGTATGATTGTATTGTCAAGCCCTAGATGGCGTTAGCGTCGGCTTATAATGGTTTAAGTATGACAGTTGTATTGAGGACAGCTTAGCTCTCAAATAAAGATCTTGCTTTGAGGTAACCACCGTTTTATTTGGGGTACCCCTGGTTCAAGGAAATTGTATGAAAGGTGTACAGTATGTAATTTGATTTTATTTTCAGCAGAGCTTGGAAACTGGATAAAGTGGAACAGGTTGTAACTTTTAATGTTCTTTAATCAAATAATTTTTGGTAACAAAAGTTCATTAAATAGGTTTTTTTGAATAAATTGGTTTCAAATGGTTTTTGCTGCACATCTTCAAAGCATAGCCATATTGTACAGCAAGTTATCAGTTACACTAAATTAGAAACAGTTATCTTAGAAAGTAATTCTCACAAAATAAACCAGTTTACCTAGTGTGCCCACATAAAACTCTTTTTTATGTTTACACTCTGAACGAAATAGTAGGCTAAAACCCGTTCCAACAATTATAATATAGCCTTAAATCTGAGATGAGAGGTATTTTTTCTTCAATGTTCCCACTAAATCAAGTCTCTCGTCTCAGAGTGCCTCCTAGCAAAGGACTCCACCTGCTCATGTTATTGCTGCCTGTCCAGGGCAGCATGATGCTGCTATATAGCTATAACCAATTAAAAGTGATTTATATTTAATAATTTCTAAGGCCCTGGTTTTCTGTTGTCAACAATTTAATTACCTGTCCTTTTTTGATTTATTTTCCAGATTTCACCATATGACAAGTTACCAAAGAAACTGTGTAAAACTTGTTATAATAGTTTAGTTAGTTTTCATGCCTTTAAAATTCAAGCACTAAACATTAATCAAAAATTAAATGAGCATTTCTGTATGAATGGAGCATATAATGAAAACGACAATAAAATTAAAGATGAAACTGTGCTTGATGCCAAATGTAAGGATTTTATGAATGAAATTGATGATTATGATGATGTTGCACATGGAAATACTGAAAATACAGATATATTCTGTGTGCCATATCCTTCAACAGTAGATAATGCGTTAGATTATGATAATAATTGTGAATCTAATAACAGTGTGCCATTAGAAACTTCTATACCTAAATCAAAGAAAATTGGCAAACATAAACATTTACAGGAAGCAGAAACTAAAGCATTTGTTAAAAGCCATAGTATTGAAAAAGAAACGCATGAAAGTTTTGAATGTGATATTTGTTCAGCAAAATTCAAAACAATGAATTCACTCTCGGGTCATAAAAGAAAACATACAGCCAAAGGCCGAGTGTTGTCATGTGTTTCATGTGGTAAAATCTTTAAGAAAATAAGCCATTTGAAAAGGCATGAATTGACACATGACACTAAAAAGCCTTACAAATGTATGTTATGTACGAAATCTTATAAGAGAATGGTGCTTTTGGAGGAACATTTGAATAGACATAAAGATGGTAGTGCCCGCAGGTGTCCATTCTGTCCAAAGTCATTTTGGCACATGGCAACATTGGCAGAACATGTAAAGAGGCACACCAATAGCATGCAACACTTATGTTCAGTATGCGGTAAAAAATTTAGCTCAACTGGAAACTTGAAACAGCATCAGTTGAGGCATGCTGGAGAAAAGAGTTATGCTTGTGAAATGTGTCCTAAAACATTTGTTAGCAAAGGTAAGACGGGTATTTCATCTTGTTCTTATATTTATTGGGTATTGTTAATCCATAAAAGAAGATGGATACACTTTCATGTATTCTTGGGCCCAGATTGTAAAAAGATGAGAGTGATTTTAAGATTTATTTTATTAGATTAGTTATTTTACGTCAATTAATTCGCTCACATAAATTGATTTTGGTAATTGATAACTTGTGTTTGTTTGTAAACAAATTTTTAAGAATTTCTCATCTTCCAGATAGAATTTAGGTAGAATATAATACTTTTTTAAGCCATATCTCAACTTATTACATTTCTTTGACCCAAAAGTTCCCATCTCCTTTGATATATACGATAAAAATCGTAAATGACATAATTCCAGCAATTCCTTTACTTGTAAATGTATTTGATAATCAAAAACATTTACATATAGACATAATAACATTATAACTCTATATTTTATTACGAAAAGTAAGCAAACGAGGTGATGGTCTATTTAATAGAAAGTGGTTACAACACTCTCATGATAAATAATTGCAGCAAATGCAGTCATGAATGTGTTGCTGATCTGGATATTTTTATTACACCATTAAATTCTCCCATTTTATAGAACAAAGGAAAAATGTCTATAGGAAGTTCCCACCTAGATAACATTTTTGATAACATTTGTGTGGTTGATCATAGTAGTTAAAGGAAGTAGTGCTAAACATCTAGTTATGGAAGTTATGTTTTTTAATCAAATGAAGCAGGCCAAAATTGATGAAACCACCATATGTTAGAAAGAGGTGACTAGCACCTATAGACATTTGCAACATAAGACATGTGACGAATGTGTTGCCAGCTTAAAAAAAAAATTATGACACTCTTCTTAGAGATGGGCATTAGACAAAAAACTACCTGGGAACACTCCTAGTTACACGGACAGTAGTATATGCAGAGATAAATAGTGTCTGAAGATTAAGTGAGTTTAATTTTAAAATCTGTTAGTTTGTAATATTAGACTAACATGTACCACACAATGCTCAATAAACTGTCTTTGTGGTCTGGTCCAGTCTGATTTATGGTTTATAAAGTTGTAGATTTGGCCAGTTCTTATATCTTACTGTTCATTCGTTTGCCCTAAAATCGGTTGAATTTTGACATTAGTTGTATGGAGCTTATGTCAAATTTTAAGTGATAGTAAGGCAAATGAACAGCATGCACTATAGTGGTTTTTCTCCAGATAGCCGATGCGGCGCACATTGTTGGGCGCGGTGTCTATACATTGGGCATCTGAAAAACTATTATAAGCATTTTCATAATAACTGTCATGCCGTACGCATTCTGAAGCGTTTGTACCATACCACCGCCTAGCGCGCGATTCATTGCGCCAATAACTGTTCCTGTTGGAGCCTAACCGGTTCTGTTCTGCTAGGAGCCACTAACGGCACCGGATGGAACGCCGTCTCCTCCTTCTGCGAGCACGTTATGTTTGCGAAGGAGGAGGCGGAGCGGGAGCGTGAGCGTACGTCCTTGCTCCGCTCCCGCCAAAAGAGGACGCGCCGACGCCGGAGGGCGGACTTCGACCTGAGGCCACTGTAAGCGGGCGGTGCGAGTGGGGGGGGTCCCTTGGGGTATAGGGGTTCTCACTCACCCGCACATGCCGTCGAGATGAGAGCGCGAGTGTTCCGCGCGCGCTTATCTTTCCTCCCGTGGGGCGCGTTACAAACCGCCCCACGCCGGATTTGACCATGACGTCGCCGGGGGTAGTCCCCCGGCATTGGAAGAGGCTCAGTGAGGGGGGCCCACGCCTGCCAGGGCACGCGGAGACGGGAAGCCCAAATACCCGTAGCCCTGGCATAAGGCGCAGGACGGAACACCCAGGGGTTTTAGTGGGTATCCCTAAATGGGGAGTGGCAATAGCGTGGCACCAGTTCTGACTGGGCACGCTAGTGCCACCCCCGATCTGGCGAATCCCACACTCACACGGGTCGCGAACATCCCCCCAGGTTTCTGTGCCTGTCGCGGCTTAGTCCTCAAACGGATTTCCCCTGACCAAAAAAATAAAAAATAAAAGGAGCCACTAACGGCGCGATCACACACCAGGGGCCCAATTCTGCTATTACTATCTCTGAAAAATCGCTGGACACTATCGTCACAATCGAATGATTCCCTGATATCGGTATTCTATTGATTCCAATGCCGTGCTCATGCCATGCTCTATCTTTATAAATATTTACAAGCGAAAATTCGCGAAATAAATGTTTAAAGTTTTTGGTAACTTTTCAATAATCATTTCAGCTAATGGCATTTCAGCTTATGGTAATATTATTTTTTTTCTACAATTATTCCGCCACGATGATGTTGAGAAAATATTGTGGATTTAGTAGAATACGAATTTTTGACACTATCACAATGGAATCGTGCTTTGAATATCTTTGTCCCGATGAAAGCCATGAATCTTTTATCTTTGTCGCGCATTATACTTGTAGTGTGGTGAAATGAAGCTCGTATAAACATTTATCAGTCCAAATCTATACCAACCAGGAATGAGCTGCAATAAGGTGTTTGGAGCCGGATTGTTGCAAATTTAGTATAAATATTGTATCCAGAACTATTTAATAATTCATTCACGAATCATGTTTGCAGGTGAACTGAAGACGCATATAATCACACACACCGGCGAAAGGTTGTTCAGTTGCGAAAAATGTCCTGCAAAATTTAGTAGGCGTAGTTCATTGCTCAAACATAATTTTATGCATCTGGGGATAAAGCCATATAATTGTGATACATGCCCTATGAAGTAAGTTTTGCATATTGTTACAATTATCATATGGTGATGGTGAAGGAGAAACCTTCACTTCTGATAGCCGATATGACAAACCTACCAACCTGCCTTGTACAAGCACATCGGCCACATTGTCTGTTTCCATAATAAAATAAATTAATAAGTCCGAGCCTAGCACTAGGATGCTATAGGCTGTTATTATTAATTAAAGTAGTTTGAATGTCAACATTCAAATTAGTTTAATTTCAGGGTTTCCAACCTATCGGTTTTCTATCAGATACTCTTTGGAGAGTGTGCATTGAGCTTTTCAATCTAACACCATTGTCTGCCTTCCATCATGGGACAACCAAACGCATGGGCATGTGGCACTAGTATATGCTGGACATACCGCCGGGCTTTTGTGAGTGGCCCGCCTGACATACTACACAGTTGTACAAAATAATGGATTTGCTTGGTAACATCTCTGGGACTGCAAATATAGCGATTAACCGCTTTTCATCACGTTGACCATCAGTCTGTCTGTTATGAATTGTAGTATAAAAAAACACCTAAATAAAATATACCTAGTTGCGACCGTGGAACTTGATCTAATACCTTTATTATCTGCACCTAGTGCTGCCATCTTTTATTGAATAAAATGTAGTATTTTGGTTTTTAACCGTAAAAATAGTACTTTTGGGAAAATTAGGGAATAAAACACATTTATTTTTCATTAATTATTTTATTTATTTCATTATTGAATTTTCCGTGTGTATTTATTATTAATTTTTGCTTTGGCCAACAAAGTTCTATTATTTTAAAAATAATAATAAGAATCTGAATAAAAAGCGCGACAATTGAATTAGCGATGAAAATATAGTAAATTTCGTACTATATTATTTTCTATAATATATAATTCAATTAGCTAAAATATAGTACGCACAAACATCTCTGATAGTATGATTGTATATTATAGTACGGTTGGGAACCCTATGTGTATCACAAAAGAGTGGAACTCATTGTCGGAGTCATGTTTTTCTTGATACCTACAATCTGAATATCTTGCAAGTCCCGTGTGAATAGGTCCCTTCTAGATACGCATGCTTCATCTTTGACCACTTCGACCATATCTGCCCAGAACAAGCAAGATCATGGTCAAACGCAAACCTATACTACAATGAAATCAAAAATGTTACTTTAATAGAAAAATTAGGATGAATATGAATGAATGAAAACTATTTATTGTTCACCATAACTTAAACCTAGATATTTAATATAAATACATTTTTATTAGAACAATGGGCGGCCTTATCGCTTATAGCGATCTCTTCCAGGCAACCCGGTATCCAAGGAGACATCACAAGAAAAATTGAGTAATATTTGGTGGTTTAACTAAATTAAAACTAATTCAAACGTAATTAAATATAATTAAAGAAAAACCAAAATAATAATAATAAACTAATATAGATTTACATAATTAAATATAATAATACAAATCCATTTTCTGCAACAGATTTTATTTTCGGACAAATAATGGTCATTAATTTGGCTTAATGTTTGTTTTAATTAAATGAGTAATTTAAAGCATTGTTTCTCAAGGATTTTTATGTCGCGACCCAGGAAAAAATCCAACTGTTAAGTAAAAAGTCTTGCGACACCTTCACTAGTAAATTATGATCATATTTTAATTAAAACTTTATTTATACATTTGATTTGCATATTGGTCTTATTTTTTTAAAAGACTGCGACACCCTTAATCAAAAACGTGACCGCCAGGTTGAGAAACAATAGTTTAAACGATATAAAACATTTATATTACACGACAAACACGAGAGGACAATAAAATATATGTAAACGTGATGTAAAAAAATAATTAATTATAACTTCATATCTGAGGTGCCAGTGCTAATAAACCAGGTTTGCTACCATGTAGAAAATTTAGGATCAGTGTTGGCTTGTAATGTTTATTGTATGTAATTAAATGAGTAGTGTACAGAATAAAACATTTAATAAACGTACAATTTTTACAGGTTTATTACCAAGAGTCATCTAATTCGTCATTGTCGAGTCCACACTGGTGAGAGACCATATCGTTGTGAGATCTGCGACCGTACATTTACGCAGAGCAATGATCTTGAAAAACACAAAAGAGCACATTTCGGCAACGAAATATATGAGTGAGTTTGTCTTTATTGTTCTATAGTTATTTCAGCAAAATGAAACTATCAACGCTCGTGTAGACGGCACCGGTTGCCACCACATTGCCGTCGCGCTGCATTCTGTGTATATGCGAATGTTGCCGCCGCTCGCCGCTGACGCCTGCTTGATAACGAAAGGGCAGCGGCGTGGTCTCGCCTAGTATACAGTTTGACGGCGCGGTGGCGGTGTTGTGTACGCATGCTTATGTTTTCGTCATGTTCATCTGGTCAGTCTGTCTCCATATGCCACAGTAATTTTCCATTAGTTTTTGAGAAATAATTTGACTATAAAGAAGTTTTAGTATTCACAAAGTTATGTATTGAAATTTCAAGAAAATAAAGATTAGAGTTTACCGCCACTCATATTACTAAGGATAGAAATATTTTATACTAGACGTCCCAGCAGACGTTGTCCTTTTTTTTTTTTTGGCCAGGGAAATCCGTTTGAGGACTAAGCCGCGACAGGCACAGAAGCCTGGGGGGATGTTCGCGACCGGTGTGAGTGTGTGGGATTCGCCAGATCGGGGGTGGCACTAGCGTGCCCGGTCAAAACCGGTGCCACGCTATTGCCACTCCCCAGTTAGGGATACCCACTAAAACCCCTGGGTGTTCCGTCCTGCGCCTTAAGCCAGGGCTACGGGTAAATGGGATACCCAACTCCGCTGTGTCCTGGCAGGCGTGGGCCCCCCTCACTGGGCCTCTTCCAATGCCGGGGAACTATGTCCCCGGCGACATCATAGTCAAGTCCAACGTGGGGCGGTTTGTAACGCGCCCCACGGGAGGAGAAATGAGTGCGCGCGGAACACTCGCGCTCTCATCTCGACAGCATGTGCGGGTGAGTGAGAACCCCTATACCCCAAGGGGCCCCACCCGCGCCGCCCGCTTACGGTGGCCGAAGGTCGAGGTCCAACCTCCGGCGTCGGCGCGTCCTCCTTTGGCGGGAGCGGAGCAAGGACGTACGCTCACGCTCCCGCTCCGCCTCCTCCTTCGCAAACATAACGTGCTCGCAAAAGGAGGAGACGGCGTCCCATCCAGTGCGGCTCCCGACCATGGTGCGAACCACGGCCGGGAGCGAAAGGTCAAGTCCGGTAAAGGCGACGAGGTCTCGGCGCTGCTCTGTCCATGCAGAACATTCCTGCAGTGTGTGCAGCGCCGTATCCTCGTCGCCTGTGTCGCAATGATGGCACCCTGACGTTGCCTCACGGCCGAGGCGACACAGGTACCTCCCGAAGCAGCCGTGCCCCGAGAGGACCTGCTTCAGCCTGAACGTCAGGGTGCCGTGTGTACGTCCAGTCCATTCGCGCAGAACGGGCCTCACCGCCTCGATAGTGGCGGGGCCCGCGCTGTGGCGTCTGAGGCGATCTTCCCAAACTCCCACGGCGGCCTGGCGGAGCTCCGACCTGCACGCCTCGATTTCGCGAGGCGCGGGTCTGGTGCCCCTGGCTAGGGTCTCTTTGCGCCACACATACAGTGACGCCAGGACCCTGGCTTCCAGGTCCCATGGGAGGGATCCAGCGAGTAGCGAGGCCACTTCAAAGGACACCGTACGGTATCCTCTTATCGCCCTGACGGCCATTATACGCTGGGCTTGACGCAACAGCGGAGCGTTGCGGGCCGTCAGGCGATCCGCCCATACAGGGGCCCCGTAGAGGGCCATCGACCGTACGATGCCTTCGAAGAGCTTTCGGCACGTGGCGTTCGGCCCCCCGACATTAGGGAGCAGGCGTGAAAGCGCGCCCGCTGCCCCCTTGAGTCTGGGGAGCAGCTGCCGAAAATGTGCCGAAAAATCCCACCGGCTGTCGAGGACCAATCCCAGGTATTTCATGGTCTCCTCGATGCCGATGCGGATGCCTCCTACTATAATAGCGGTGTCTGGAGGTGGACGGTTCCGAGGACCGTGGAAGAACACGGCCTCGGTCTTCTGAAGCGCCACCTCCAGTCCAAGACGCCGGATCCTGCCTACTACTAAGGACACCCCAGCCGTGCCTAAAAGGCACGCCTGCCTGTGGGTCCTCCCTCGTGTTGCGATCAAAGTATCATCTGCGTAACATAAGATGCTGACGCCGGGGAGGACCCTGCTACGTAACGTCCAGTCGTATGCGATGTTCCACAGGAGGGGACCAAGAACCGACCCCTGTGGAACACCGCACACCATGGCTCGCCGATTCCATCCCTCGTGGACCGGGTAAATGACGGCTCGTTCATTTAGATAATCCCCGACTATGCGGCGGAGGTAGGGCGGCACCCCGAAATACCGGAGTGCCTCCATTATACAAGGCCAGGGCAAGGAATTAAAGGCGTTGGCGATGTCTAGGGACACCGCCAATAATACCTCGCCCCGGGAGACTGCTTCCTCCGCCAGGCCTCTCAGGCACATGACGGCGTCGATTGTGGAGCGCCCTGCGCGGAAACCGAACTGGTTGTCCGCCAGGTCCGGCCCCGTCGTCGATAGGTGCTGGACGAGGCGGTCGACGATGATGCGCTCGAAGAGCTTGCCAACCTCGTCCAGCAGCACAATGGGCCGGTAGGCGGACGGTGAGTCCGCAGGGCGCCCCTCCTTACGGAGTAGAACCAGTTTTCCGGTCTTCCACCGTTGTGGGAACTGGCCCTGCTCCAGACATGCGCCGAAAAGCCTCATCAGTCGGGGTTCCAGGGCGTCGTAGGACAGAACTCACGCACGCCCTGGTATACCGTCAAGGCCGGGGGCGGCGTTCTTGGCCTTTAGCCGTAGCATAGCCACCCCCAGCTCTACCCGGTCCACGGTGGGCACAGGGTCTCTATCCGCGCTGGGCTCCGCCTCTGGCGGGGCCATTGCAGGAGGCACGTGCTCAGCCCGTGAAGGGAACAGAGCGCCAACCACGTCGCGTGTTACGTCCCTGGGGAGAGACTCGGTTAGCGGGGGCGCCCAGGCACGGAGCTTGTTCCGTGCCATCTTGAATGGGCGCCCCCAAGGGTCTTGGTTTAGGCTTTCCAAAAGCTCCCCCCAGGCCGCGTTCTTCGCATCGCGGATCGCGACGCGCAGGTTCTCCCTGACGCTTCTGTACCCCTCGTACAGCTGAGCCTCTACGGCCGCTGCGTCCGCAGGGCGGCGAAGCCGTCGTCTGTATCGGGTGTACTGGCGGTGCGCGCTATTGCACGCGCGCCTTAGCCCCTCCAGTACGGGGCTCCACCAGTACACCTTTCGGAAGGGCCGGAATCGACCCCTCCTCGGCATCGCCGCGTCGCAGACGCCAGTGACGAGCGACCGTAGGTTTTCTGCCTCCTGCTCTACATTAATATCGGGAGGGTTTATTTCGGGCCCTGATTGATGCCCAAGTGGCGACAATCAGGGCCTCTTTGAACGCCTCTCGATTCAACTTTTGCAATGCCCAGCGCGGGCAGTTTCCTACCGGGGGCTCTCGGGACGGCGGGTCCGGATTCCGGGCGGAGACGCTGAACCGTATATAACGGTGATCGGAGAGCGTCTCCACCCCCGTGACGACCCTCCAGTCCCGCACACGGCGCGCCAATTCAGGGCTGGCAAACGAGACGTCGACAATTGAACCGCCCTGCTGGCGCACGCACGTGTGTTCGGAGCCCCGATTGAGAACTACGAGACCCTTTTCGATGACCCATTCTTCTAGCGCCTCGCCACGCGCGCACGTTCTCGGGGATCCCCAAGCCACGGATTTGGCATTGAGGTCTCCGAGTACGAGCACTGGGCGAGGTCGGCTGCGGGCCACCACACTGCCCACTTCCTCTATCCAACCTTCGAAATCGGCGAGCCTTCGATTCGGGAGAAGTAGCCCCAAGGACCACAATCTCTCGATGGTTGCCGCCACGTAGCCCCGTCCCCTTACCACTCCGGCTAGGGGGGGGCATGCGGCGGCGGTCCGGACGATAATAGCCACCGAGCCATCAAGATCCCCCGCCCAGTCAGAATGGGGACGTAGTATGGCTCGGCGACTACAGCCAACTGAATGCCCCACTGCGCCAAACTCTGCACCAACAAGTCCTGGGCAGCGGCGCAGTGGTTCAGATTACCCTGGACCACTAGGAGAGCCATTGGGACGACTGTTTATTCCTCCATCCTAGTGGCCCCGGGTGCTGGCGACGGCGGCTGCGGCAGCGAACGTGGTTTTGGCTGCGGCCGCTGCGGCTGCGGTGGCAATGAAAACTAATAGTTGTCGTTTCTGGTTGTCCTTAATATCAGCCGCAGCCTGGCTTTTGCTGTTCTTGTTGGTCCACCTTTTTGGCGGTAGACCTCGCAGTGGTGGGGAGAGGGGCTACGCTTTTATGCGCGGCCGGCATTCCCCTGCACATCCAATGACCCGCCGCTCGGCCAGCCACGCTGCAGATGCTGCAGTGTGGCGCGTTTTGGCACGTAGCGGCGGGGTGGCCTGGTTGACCGCAGCGGTAACAATCCTTGCTGCCGTCGACAGGGGAGGAGCAGGTGCAGGCCACGTGTCCTGCCACTAGGCAGCGCCAGCACCGCTCTGACCGGCTCGGCAGGACTTTAATGTCTGCCGAGGCCCACCCCACCATGACTCTCGGTCTGTTCTTTAGTTTTATGGCCGCCGCCACTGGGCATGCCAGGATAACATAGCCCAGTCTATCCGGGCCCAGACGTATGGCACCGGAACTGAAACGACTAGCGCAACGTGACCCGGGCGACGGCGGCCACGACCTCATCCGCCGTGGTGCAGTCGTCCAGGCCCGAAATACGCACGTTCAAACATCTCTCGGGCCTGGACACCTTAACCTCGTCCTCGGGCAGGACTGCCTTAAGCCGCGCGGCGAGGGCATCGGCCTCATCCCCGCGTCCTTGCCAGGAAAGGAGCATACGGGCTCCCGTCCGCGCGGTCTTCAATTTAACCCCAGCGATGCCAAGATCGCCGAGCTTAATATTAGCTTTTGCTTTCTGCATTGCGTCCGCGTAGCTGATGCCTTTTTCTACCGACGCACCGCGGTGGTGTTAGGCACCCGCATACGCGGACTCTTTTTCGCCGGACGCGTCGGCGGTCTGATCCTGCCCGCGCCACTGGGTTGAGTCGGTGGTTTCTTCTTTTTGGGCTTACGAGCCACCACCGATCAACCTTCTTCCAGCCTCGGGGACGGCTCTGGGGCTGATGTATTTGCTCTAAGCGTGCTCGTTGCTGTGCTTTGGCTATTACCGCCGCCTCGTTTTCTCTTAGCGGGCAGCGCAGGAAATTCTTCAGGGGGGTGGGGGCGGTTAACCTCTTTCCTAATAGGCGTTGAAGGAGGCTGCGCACTCGTCCGCCGAACATCAACTGCCAACGGCGGGCGGACTCGTCTCTCTGGGAGGAGGCGATCGTCTAGTGCTGCTAGTTTGGCGTCCATCATTGCTCCCAGAGAGAGAGAGTCAGGTGGCGCAGCAACTCTTGATCCTTAAACCGCCCTTCCACTACAGACGTTGACGGTGGTGGGGGCGGCAGGGGCGGTGGTTTCGGCATCGGTGATCTGGAGGCCGGTACAAGCCGGGGTCGGGCAAACTCGGCACGGAGGCTAGCCATCTCCTTCTTCATTTGAGTCATCTCGGCCTCGAGGCGTCTATTGGCCGCTTCGAGCCGTCTGATCTCCTCAGACTCGGTGCGGCCACGCAACACCTCGAAGGCGTCACTGATGATGGAGACCGAGTCGTTAAGGGACTTCATGAAGGTCCCTTTTAACCCCCTGGGGACCCTTGCCACATGGCGGATGACCCCCAGGGCGTTTCGGACGTCGGTCTCAATGGCCTGGGCGGTTCTAGATCCGGCCTCGTCCGTAATGGTAACCGACCCTGAGCGACCCAGAAGTTCTGGAGCCCGTTGAGCGATACGAGCCTCTTCGGCGACTTTGATCAACTCGACGGTGCTCTCCTCGTGGTCCAGCTCAAGGTCGGTGACCCGACCCGCTTGGGCGACTGCCTCCTTGGCCCGCGCCAAGCAAGCGGCTGCGCGGGAGGTTTTCGAAGCTACCGTTTCTTCGTTGCTGGACACCAGCGATACCTTTGGGGGCCACGATATGGTGCCGGTCTCCTCCGCTTTTTCTGAACGCGCCACTAGCTCGACGGTTTCGTTCCGGTTCGGTACGTATACCGGGTCCCGATCCGGTTGAGCGTCGGGGAACGTGGTCGCGTCGCGACCGCGAACAAGAATCTGTCCTGGAGCGGGACCGATGGATCGAGAGATTGCCATCTGACTATCGACATTTTTCATTAGTTTTTTTGACTGAAAGATGTAATTTGACGCGATAACGTTACTTCTCCGCCCATCTTTCTCCTTGGACAAAGTCCAGCATTGTGAGCGCAAAGGCGTCCCAGAATACGATGGGGACTTCTGACCTTCACAAAGTTATGTATGTATTGATCCCTTTTGGGTTATTCAAGAAAATAAAGATTAGGGTTTACCGCCCGCGGTATACAGCTCCAAGCACGCCAACTTAGCTTACTAAGGATAGAAATATTTTTCCATACTAGACGTCCCAGCAGCCGGATCGTTGTCCTGCCCTAAGAAATAGAAATCTAGGACCCGATCCTAACACTGGTTCCAATTGTGAATCTAAACTATCTAGAGTTCAAAACCACTTACACACAATTTTTTTTATCAAAATTGATAAAGTCATTCTCAAGTTATACACGTACATAAATTTTTACGATTCATTTTTATTTATATACATATTGACAAACAGTTGGCGCTACTAACAACAAGTTTGTTCATTTGCCTACCTTACTTTAATAATTATAATAGACTAGCTGCGCCCCGCGGTCTCACCCGCGTGGTGATTGAAAATCGTTATATTTTGAATAATTCACATTATATCTTTATAAATTATATGTGTTATTCTGATATATAAGCTATATTGTAAAGTTTCATCAAACTCCATTCAGTAGTTTATGCATGAAAGAGTAACAAACATACACCCATATATATATTCTTGAAATTGTGTCCTAATGTATGTACCTTTTGAACTATGAAAAGGGAAATTCTAAAATTAAGATTAGGCAGAGTTACAAAAGTACGATGAAAATTGATTTGAATAAATGCTATTATATGTACCTATAGTTACATAACCAAATGACAACTAGTAGTCGATGTTGGTGACCTTAACGGAACCTTACATTGTGTGCAGACTGCTAAGTAAAATTATGTATTTATTATGAAGCAGGCGAACAGGCAGACAACCCAGCTAATGGAAAGTGGTTACCGTCGGCTATAGATATTGCCAGGCGGTAGTTGAGTTGTGTTCCGGCATTAGTGGCCAGGTTCCAGTCTCTCTTTAGAGAGCGGCAGCACATTGGTAGCACCTTCGGTGTGACAGAAGTCCATAGGCGATGGTAATCGCTTTGCATCAGGTGGGCCGTCTGCCTGTCTCCTGAACTCATGCAATAAAAAAATAGTTTGCAACACCAGGGGCAAGGTCATTGCGTCGAGAGTGGGAGAGGGGGATGAGATAGAGCGATCACACAGATGGAATAGGAGGGTGGAAGGAATGGGATATGGTATTGGAAGAGATTAGCTTTGGCTAACCGTTTCACGCCGATATGAAAATGAATGTATTTATTTCAAAACAGAATCTTACAGATTATTTATTGAAAGTCTTGACTCTTCCAAAGCAAAGTTCATCGCTTCCAAAGCAATTGTAGTTATTATTAAAGGAGAAGAAGCAGCGGCGGAACATCCTCCCCAGCAACATATCTTTATTTCATTACTAGAGTTTACCTCGTGGCTGCGCCCCGGATCAACCTGCGCCTCTAGTGCGTGCTTCTTGTTTAAAGTGCAGGCGCTAATACAGGTTACATTGTACTAAGTTTTTATGTTAGTGCTATTTGCACCCGGAAGATTAATTTAATTTTATATTGCAAACTATCCTATCGAAAAATCTAAATGCCTCTAAAATACTTTTCATGCCCGGCATGAAAAGTATTTATGTCCATAAATACTTTTCATGCCGGGCATGACAACTATTTATGTGCATTTTCGGTATTAAAACTTCATTTAATCAAAATTACAGCAAAACCGATTCAGCATTCATAGTATTTATTCGTGAAAGCTTAACAGAAAGACATATAGAGTTACTATCGCTTTTTTTATTGACGATAAATTTTTATATGTATAAACTTGAGATATTGGTCTCATCCAAACTTTCATCCTCTATTTCAAACCGTCCTAGTTTTATTTATCTATTCCCCGTTTATGAAAACTACATAAATAACAATAAGGACAAAATGGCCAAAATGACCAAAATGGCAAATTACAAAAAATCTATCCTACTTTTTGGGATAAATTTATCCCATTATCCGGGATAAAAAGTATCCCTTGTCCACCCTCGGTATTAAAATTACATATATATCGAATTTCAGCCAAATCGGTCCAGTAGTTTTTCCATGAAAACGAAACAGACAGCCGGACAGACGGACAGACAGACAGACAGAGTTACTTTCCATTTATAATATTAATAGGGATTTTCTTGTCTTTTTTATAAATGTAGTTTATACAAATACAAGGTTTAACAATGTAATTTATAAGAATGATTACTGAAAGAGCTTGCTGGGGATCGCATTATACCAGTAGGGCGGTCGTCTAAAAATCTTTCGTCATATAATAAGATATCTGTGATAGCGTGCTATCAATACACCGATCAAGCCGGCCCTAAGAGCTGTAGTCAAAACCATAAACCCAACATGGCTTTACGACGTATGAAATATGTATCGACACAATTTATAATAATGTTTTTTTTTTTTTTAAATTTGAGGTGTCCCGTATGCTCTCAACGCTTCCGCCTGAAAATGGAACTAACTCAGCACGAATCAGAGCACTTCATATCATCGAAACTGGAACAAATGCGTGTTAATATAGAAAATGTCATAACAACACCAGTGGGACCTGGCAACATTGAAAACTTGACCGAAACAAATAGTGGGATGTTGGTTGAACATTGATAACCCCGCTATAACATATTCTACTACACTTATCTGAGACGATAATTCATCTAAATTAAATGGTATTCATAAATGCATGCGCTATAGCCTTGTTACTTTTTGTTTAGATGTATTATCATCTCAATCATCCGTTTCAAAATGACGGTTGTTTTATAAAATAAGTCTAAATGGTGCTTCAATTACGTTTAAATAAAGTTACTGGGTTTGTAATGTTGAATACTTTTCTAATATTCCAGTTAGTGTGCGCAATACGTTATGGCTGCTCTTAATTAGTAAGAGAAGGTTGCGTAATAGACGCTTCCGCATATAAAATCATGTCTTGCACAGTCTTCTGCAACTAATTTGTCTTAGAGTTTGGTGTGAAATGTAAAAATGTGTATGTATTTTAATTGTTTTACTTCACTATTTTCTGTATAATTTTGTATGTCTGTAGAGACTTTAAATCGTTTAGGGACCTTAAATTAATAGTAAATAATTATACTGTAAAGGGACCAGCCATAAGTTACGTCACAGGAATATCATGATATTTTGACCCCTCCCCCGTCAATATCACAGCTGGTCACATTCGGGAAACTCCTCCCTCTCTAGTGTGACATCACATATTTTGCAATTTTACATCATTATTAAATTAAAACGACAGTTCCGTAATTAATTTTATTTCCATTTAAATATTTTTTGAAGTTATAACTTGTTATGGGAGGGTAAACCGCATCGTTACGTAACGCGTTACGGCGCCAGTCTGTCTGGCTTCCCTTTCTCTCACGCATACGGCAGCGGTAGGCAGGCTCCTCCTCTCTCACCTAACCCACGCGGTATATACATAAAATTTAAGTAATAACCTAAGCTTTTCTCAAGTTAAACAATTTCAATATTAAATAGTTCAACTTAGGTTAGTTTTAAGTTATCACATCTGTCGGGCGTCCCGAGACGCACACGTTTTTTAAAATGACACTATGCTTATACATATATTAGATATTGAAATAAAAGTCACGAAATTTGGGACCTCTCCCACCCCTTGTCACACAATGTCACACTTCGTCGACCCCCCCTCCTTAAAATGACGTTACATTTATGGATGGCCCAATTGATGAAAAGAACTTGGTGTTACTACCCAGGTAGCATGGCATGACCTGAGATCTGTACTACAAAATGTCTTCGATAATAAAGAACTTGGTGTTACTGCCCAGGTAGCATGGCATGACCTGAGATCTGTACTACAAAATGTCTTCGATAATAAAGAACTTGGTGTTACTGCCCAGGTAGCATGGCATGACCTGAGATCTGTACTACAAAATGTCTTCGATAATAAAGAACTTGGTGCTACTGCCCAGGTAGCATGGCATGACCTGAGATCTGTACTACAAAATGTCTTCGATAATAAAGAACTTGGTGTTACTGCCCAGGTAGCATGGCATGACCTGAGATCTGTACTACAAAATGTCTTCGATAATAACATATTCGTTTCAAATCTAGTGGCATTAATTTTCTATACCAAAACGCAGGAGAAGAGTTATTATTCTTTTCTGGGCGATTATCGTTCCTAATATTCTGTTATACTATTAGTTAGTTGTTAGATTTATGTTTTCAGATTTTTTTATGTTTGTTAGTTTTTCTGT
Source organism: Dendrolimus houi (assembly GCA_039645545.1). Taxonomy (NCBI): domain Eukaryota; kingdom Metazoa; phylum Arthropoda; class Insecta; order Lepidoptera; family Lasiocampidae; genus Dendrolimus; species Dendrolimus houi. Next base: position 18,123,512 of record CM077132.1, read on the forward strand.
TTTTGATTGTTATTGTATTCCGTTAAGTCTGTTTTACATTAACAAGAGTTTTTGGCGGTAGCTGAAAGGGGACGTACTGTGCAGTTTTATGTTCTAAAAATGTGTTTTTGTGAGAAATTTGAACTGTATAGTCAAATGTGGTCTTTCGAGTTTTCACAAGAACTTCGTTGAATGGCGTCAGTTGAAGACCTTACAAAACAGCTGAGCGATATATAGTCCGGTCGTCAATGATGTTTCGGACCACCGTGCGCCAGTTATCCGCTTTAATTGTCTACCCACGAAGTGAGGTTGCATTCCGCATATCGCCGAACGTATTACTATGGGGTGATTAAATAAGTGAGTCTCCTCACACAACGTCATGTTTCTATTTTAATTGTGCCCCTACATGACTTTAATAACAATGCTTTTTAAACACAATGACAATGTAAATTAGTCTGAAAATAGACTATTACTTAATATAATTGATAACAGTATTTTAACAGCCAATTCTGTTATTATTACTTAATAACAGAATTGGCTGTATGGACTAAAATTCCCTTGCTTGCCATTATCTGTGGCTTATACTGCTGCCACAGTAGTAGCAGTAGTATAAGTTGTAGTAACATACATTAACAATAGTGAAGTAGTTAACTTCCTTTAAAGTTCTTATGATTTGAATAGATATCTACTTACAGTTTTATCGATTCGACAGTTTTCGTTTGCGCGGACCAGTTTCTGACCTGTAAATAATCTATATTGAACTTTATTCGCAAGCGGAAATGGCAGATTGTTTCTTGCTATGAATACTTAGCTCTGTTCCGCGTACACGATTAGTACACTGTTGCGCGCTACTAAAATTGGTCTACTGCGATGTAGTACCTACATCGGTTGGAATTATCAGTTCTGTAAAACAGTAACCAGAAATTTATTATTTGACTGAAAAATTGTTGTTCAAACGACGATAAGAGCTCAACTTGCCACTTTCGTTAGGCAACTCGCCTCTTAACTAACGTGAATGTAAATCAGGCTTTAGTATTTTACTTTTAAAAATACGTTGTATAATTATTTTTTCTTAAGTTTTCGCGGCTAGTTTACATAATAAAACTACGTTTTAACGGTTTTAAGCGCGGTAATTTATTTGAGACAAGGCTCCTACAGAGTAAATAATAACTATATACAAAATTAAAATTAAATAATCAAAATGAACAAGTTGGCGGTAGGCTAAATAAAATGTAACAATACTCATTGACACTTGACATCTTTGTCTTCCGTGATCACGGTTACTGAAAAGTGGCCGAAATGTCGGAATAATAACTACGTTGTAGTTCTTTCTAATTTAATCGTGCAATTTAATTTTAAATTGGAGTCTTGACTACAGAGGATTTCTTCGGTTGTGGAAACAGTGCAAATAGAAATTAGGGTAAACATTGGAATGAACATTAAAATGCAAATTAAATCCGCTTGAATCAGTTGAAACGCAATTAATTACGTGTAGCTAAAAAAGGCTATTTTTAAGTTTTAGTTTGAAAACCAATTTTGTTTAGATATAGATAAATCTTTAATATTATTAGTGATAACATTATGACGGCCTTCTTGGTGATAGTTTGTATATGTAGTTTTTACGATCCGGCTCGAAGGACCAATAAAATTGATAGGCGGAGACTACCATAAGAAAATGTATTTTCTAGTAAGCCAAAAATAAAAGTGTTTAGCATTTTTTATTTGTCGTAGTAAACCTAAATATTTACCTAAATTATATAAAATAATGCAAGCTACCAAGAAGGGCAGGGGTTCTAAAGTTGCCGCTTTTGAAGATTCGTATTACGAATATGACAAGTATCAAAAGAAAGTGGAACTTTATGATATGTAAAACATATACCAAAAGGCACGTGTCAATTTCAATAAGCAATTTTCCAAAAGCGGCCGCTTTAGGCCTCTTAGTATTGTTAAGTTTTTGGTCCGTATTCTGGAACAATACTCACCTGAAAGTTATACTTGTTAAGCAAGAGGCGTCACAAGACTGTCTGTCAGTTCAATTGTACTGGTTTTGTAATTGAGTTTTAATTCAACATTGATACCGTTCAAGAATATGGACCATAAAAATAAAAATTAGCTCCAAAATGTTCTTTTTTATGATAAAAATCAACTTTAGAGTAAGCCTGTAAAATGATTTTGATGAATTTTCACATCAAGCGCAGGGCTTTAAATGTTATAAATACCCGGGTATAAGAAAACTGTTTAAAATAAGATTGTTTGATGTGAAAAATAAAGGAAATACTTTCTTTACTGCGTTCTTTCTCATTGATAACTAGGACATGTCGGCGACTTCGTCCATGCTTGACTTGAAATTCCCGCGGGATTCCCGGGACACAAAGAAGAGAATGTATGTCGGAATAACCTAATTTTATGCACTCGTAAAACCAAAAATCGCTCCCGGGAAAATTCCTGTGGGCTACTAAGAATTTGCTGTCGATCAGCGAAAACCGCAACGAAATCGGCCCTGTAGTTTTTACGTGAATTCCGAACAAACAGACAAACCAAAAAAATTGCATCGTGTTCTCCATCGTTTATAGTCTATTCCAGTTTTTTCAAAGCTTCAATGTACAGACACTATGTTTAGAACTTTATAATATTATAGATTATATTTCTCAGAGAAACAAAATAGGTAGATCGAGCCCCGAGATCTCAGAGTGAAGCCGGCTAAAGGACGCCGATCGCGCCGCAGTCCGTTACGAGTACTTAGTATTAAATCATAGGTCCCCAAAGTGTCCATATCGACCCCTGGGGGTCTATATCAAACTTCAAGGAGTTCACGCCAGCGAAAACAAAATCTGAGGGTCCGCAAGCTGAAAATAGGGAACGTCGACAATAATGATTTCCATTTAGCAAGTGTGGACGAAATTTAAACTTTCTTTAAATAGAATATTATAATATGACAGTGTGCGTTTGTAATTACAAGCTATAAAATTTTCATGGTAACAATTAAAAACTTCTGAATTCAACGCGAAAAGAATTATCAAAATTGTGTGGAAACAAAAAAGTCATGACTATATAAAAATATTTATATTTACACGATAATTTCACAACCTCCTCCTGTTTTCAAGTCGTTTAAAAAGATAGGGGGTCCACTGAAAGCAGTTAAAATTGGTAAGGGGTCTATGAGACCAATAGTTCATATAATATCTATAGTTTGGGGACCATTGTATTAAACAATCGAATTAGTACTGTTAAAGGTGGAATAATTGCCAGTGGATACATTACTTTTAATAACCACACGGACACAAACGTGAATACTACATAGTTTACGCACTCAAGTTTAAACAAATGCTTTTCTTCATTTGACACTTTTTTTCACGTAGGCTGTCTCTATCTAGGTTACAATATAATCATACACTTTCATATTAAACCGACACTTAGGTATGCATAACTGCAATCACAATTATGGCTTACCACAGACGTCAAAAGGTATACTTTACATTTAAATATAATCGAATTACTATACTAACTATCCGTGCAGGAACGGAGAAATAATACAATTCCCTGCTGCCGGGCGGCCAGTCGAGAGAGGCGACAAAACAACCCATAGCCAGGTGGTAGGGTATCTGCCCGACTGGATGGCGACCACCCCTGGACTAAAGTATCTCACCATAACAACCTCAAGTTGTGTTCCGGTATTAAAGACCAGGTTCCAGTCTCTCTTAAGAGAGCAGCAGCGCATTTGTAGCACCTTTGGTGTTGCAAATGCCTATAGGCGATGGTAACTGCTTTCCATCAAGTGGGCCGTCTGCCTGTCTGTTGAACGCCTGCAATAAAAAAAAACTAGTTCCAGATTTTGCTTCACATAAGCTCTTATTTTATGAAACTACAAACTGACGCCTGAAAATCGATAAAGTTGTAGTAATTCCAGTAGATTTTAAGTATCCAGATCTATATTATGGTATCTGTGATCCAGGTGTGCCGACTTGTACCTATTACTGTTGGTAGATTTAGTATTCATAATGGTCCTGCTACATCTGGGAAAATATTAATTTGAGTTACTGTAGATGTAGTTGCTATTTGCGGTGCGACATTTGGTGATGCGTTACAGGGTATAGGCATAATATGGAACACTCACTTGTTTGTTGGATTTGCTGGTTCCTTTTTGACATTTGTATTTCTCATACGTTACACGTTAACGTACTTCAAGCGGTAGCGTAGCAAGACTGCCTGATATTTTTGACAGATACGGAAGCGCAGCGCCATATAGACATTGTTCTTCCCATTATGCGTCTCGTTCGCGCGAGTGTTGTGGCGGATAGGACAGACAAGGAGAGGACAATGGGAGGATTTTTTTTTTGACAATGTATGTTGCTTATCATTTAACTGCGTCTTTACGATGAATTTATAAACTAATACAATAAAAGAAAACTTAGTTATATTTTTATTGTATTCTACCCATAGTCCTTCAAGACTATAAGTAAAATACTGAGCCTAGGTTACCATCTTCTATGGGTAAGGTGGCCAGAAGGCTACGCTACCTCGATGGATCGCCATACTGATCACCTGAAGAGTCAACGAGTCGTTATGATTTGTTGTACAGGGTCATGGCCCCAGGACCCTATGGTTCAACTGTTTCAACAGCAAATAGCACAAACATAACTAACTCTCACTGAGGGTTGCATATTTGCGCCGCTTGAGAGATTCAGCTGCTTCCGCCACCGAACCGGCTGGCTGTTCTAGACGTGTTTGGTAAATGGGATGCGGCTAATAATGTGTCCACGCAGGTCGCATCCCATACCAAAGGCTTGCTATGTCAAACCTTTGATGAGGGATGCCTCACTAAAATGAACTGCGTTATATTTTAAAGCAATAAGCACTTCTGTCGTATTTATTCACAGGCACTAATGCAAGTGGACCAGGGCCATTAGAACAAAGCATTTTGCGTTTAGTTATTAAGACGGACAGTTGAAGAATGAAACATTTTGTTAGAATCTGTTTACACTGACAAATTAATTTAGGTAATGTAAACTTTGTTATAAAGTTTATATAAGTCGTGGTAGCGTAATGGCTAGCGCACGCGTCCCACACTCAAAGGGCGCGGGTTTGATCTAGGCCGGAACGCATGCACCATGTAGGCAGTTTTCTGACCTAATGTGCATATTGTTACATTTACCACGTTTTTTTAAATTTATTTTTTATTGCAGGAGTACAGCAGACAGGCAGACGGCTCACTTGATGTTTAGCGGTTACCATCGCCTATGGACATTTGCAACACCAAAGGTGCTACAAATGCGCTGCTGCTCTCTGAAGGGAGACTGGAATCTGGTCACTAATGCCGGAACACAACTCAAGGTTGTTATGGCGACATAATTTAGACCAGGGGTGGTAGCCATCCAGTCGGGCAAATGCACTACCACCTGGCAACCTGCACATCGAGATAACCGATGTGTCAAATCTGCTAAGCCGCCTTGGACAAGCATGGCGGGTATACTATCCAATCCCCCTATAGTGGGAGGCCCGAGACCAGCAATAGGACATTTATGGGCTGTTATTATTTTAACATGTTTTAACTCTGTTTTGTAGAAGTAAATTTTCATTTCATTGCATTAAAGTTAAAATCACTCAGTGTATCGTCGGTGGTCTTATAATGTGGAAACATTGATAGCAATAGACGAGGAAACAACTAGGAAATCCAACATGTTATATACGTTAGGTAAGTCACATTATGTATTGGATTGGATGGGCACGTATTGTGAAAGGCGGAATGTATGTTTATGATATTCCTATATTATTTCAAACTAAGGCATCCAGCGAGAAATACTTACGCTTATGCCCCTGCTCCGCCTGCGTTAATGTTAGTGACTGTCCAAATGCGTCTTCAAAATGATGCATTGACCTTTAGCTGCAGTAGTGACGTGCACCACCATCTGAGTTATTGATTAATGTTTAAAATCGTTAAAAATGTCGCATTTCAAATAACGCATTAAAACCTTGGCCACATCGGTGTAATGTATTTATTAGTGCATTAGTTAGAGCAACACCGTGCAGATGTAGCACAGTTATTATTCAAATTATTTGGATAGTTATACTACGAGTATATGCTAAGAAAATTTAATTTGGTTTTTTTTAAGTATTTTTCCATGTTACAGACGTAATTGTTCACGGGTTGAAGCTGTCCACGGAAAGCGAGTAAGAGTAAAGTATTAGGCTATAGAATAGCCTTCTCGAAGTGGGGTACACATAGGGTTGCCATCTCTAAAATTTGACAACCAGACAAAATGCGTGAAAATATCGTATTTTGGAGCCTAGAACCTGGAAATGTCAACAGGTTTTTTTTTAAACATAGTATAAAAAAACAGTTTAAAATGTCATAAATCAACTTTGCGACTCACTGCGGCGAAGCCGAAGTGCGCACCGTGGCAACTGCGACTTACGGTAAATCTAGCGAGTCGGTTCGTCGGTTGATCGAGGCGTGACGCGCTGCCGTCGCGTCGTCTGGTGGCGGCCCACGGCTTGAAATGTTTAAACCCGGACTACAAATGAAACCCCGCCCGGACGTCCTCTAAACTAGGACAAATCTGGGGAAACCCGGACTGATGGCAACCCTAGGGACACTCAACTCCTTGAAGCAAGCCAGTTAATAATAGAGGATATGCGTCAAAATTTACGCAATGGCAGCTGGTTAGTTATGTCCATTACACCACGCATAACTCCAAGAATCGAGTCAATTTGCGACAAGACACAAACCCACATAAGAACAGGCATATTTATCACCATTTGTAACTATATTTATATTTTTAGAAATACATTGTTTCTATATAGAGCCAGTTTTTAAGGAGTTCGCCCAAGGATCATATAAGACAAAGCTCCTTGGGTTCGCCATTGTCTTGAAATCTAGATGTACGTAAACCATATTGATGAACCATGGACTATTAACTGTCAGGAGGATCTTTAAAAACAACCATCTATAATCTGCTTGAGAAAATAATTTATGATTCAATGGTTAAACAATCATTACCATACATAACACCATTACAGCCTTAAATTAAGTTAAATTGTAATAATAGAATCCTTACACATTTCTCCTTTGAAGATTGCCTCTATATAGATGTAGATAATTTAGTGGGAAGCGTGTTTAACACGTTTTGATACCATTTCATTAAGACTTTTTATTAACCAAAAACAGAACTGATATCGTAAGTTTTTATATTTCAATTTGGAGTCTTAAAGCCGATGTTAGATGGTTCATTTAGGTCTTTCAATTTAGACGAAACAACCAAAGTGATTCATTATAAACAAAAGCTTGATACATTCAATGTCATTGAATACCATCGTGTCCTTTCAGTTCTGAGCCTTTCAATCAAATTGATTCGTCTTATTAGACGGATCAATGAAATTGGATATATAATGCTGATATTTCAGCATTATAAATTCGTATTTAATTTTAGGTATACTTTGTTGCATGGTAAAAGAAATCGCCCTTGTCTACGGCTAAGTTAGGTGTCCATTGTTCCGTGACTAAATTATAAATATTATTTTCTTTATTTAATTTACAGAAATAATATACAGTAGAACCCCTTTAAGTCGAACTTAAAGGGAAACGCCAAAAAAATCGAGATATTTAATCGAGTTTTCGACTTATAGAGGATTTCGACTTGAGCGTATTTTGTAAGGAAACATTCGTCTTGTAGAGGTTAAGATTTATTCAAATAATCGAGTTGTAAAGGTTGTGAAATCAAATATTGCTATGTTCGAGATACAGTGGTCTAATTTATTTAAAAAAAATAAGTACTGAATTTGCTTATAGGGAGTCACTACTCACTAATTATTTCGATTTAGGTATTGAGGGTTCAGAATTTGAAGCTCAGAAATCTGTTTGGGAGGTTTTCGACTTATCGAGGTTCGACTTAAAGACGTTTTCCTGTTTTTATTATCAATTCAAAGTTTTGTTTGTTAGAGTTTTTATAGTGTACTTAACAATGTGAGTTATTTACCTAACAACGACCATCAGTCAAAATATACTTAATTCTTCATAAATATTGCAAATCAAACATTGTTTTGCTTCTGCCCCCTCTATGGTTATTGCGTGAAAATTCTAAAATTAAAATTGGTATAAACAACAACCCATTTGCATTCTTTGGTAACGGAAAAGTGAAACGCCATCTAGCAATCGCTAATTTTAAAATTGTTGTAGCTTACGTACTTTTAAGATAGATGGGATTAATAATGTAATTTTTGAAAACTAAAAAATCTTTTAGTAATTTGTAAAGGTAGTTAGTATATTTAGGATATATTTAAGGTAGTAGTATTTAAGATATCGGCTACTTCTTTTATTAGCTATCATAGAAAAAAAATCACGACGAATTAAGAACGTCCTTCTTTTTGACAGGCGGTTAATAACCGTTATTTCCAAAAGTGAGAGTTTTGTTTCTTATGCAGCTTGGTCAATTATGCATCAGATAGACTAAGCAAAGTAATCGTATGCACACTGGAACATTACAAAAAACATAACAATAAATCAATTTTCACATGACCCCGATTTTTTTGGAACGCATTTAAGTTGAGATACCGACTGTAGCCAAATAGAAAAAACTGTTGACGTTCATCACTAGTAGAGAACTCTTCACTACATGTAAGCTGTGGTCCAGACCGACTGTCCGGTTTTCTTTATGTTTGTTAGGTCAAGAAAATCTAGGTAAACCGGACAAAAGATTGTTCGGTTTACCTAGATTTAAAAAAAAATATCCAGTTTTTTTTCGAACATATCCGGCAACCCTACTCGTGGCTGATATTGCTATCACTATATTACAGATGTTAAAATATTTTATCAAAATAATTTCTACTATAGAAACTAGTTTGTAGTGGCCAATTTCTATCCTTTCGTACAGCCAAAGAAAGTTTCGCTCCGTCGATTTGCTAACGAAATCGTTCGCGCCGTATTCAGATATAATTCTATGCAACCGAATGGAATGTACATTTGCATACAAATGTGTTTTGTTTTAGATTGATTTTAATGTAATTAATTAAACTAGGTCATAACATGTGTGCGGGGTCAACCACTTAAACAACCTCGAGATGATATAGCATCTACATTTGTGTAGAATTTTCTTTGTTTCACATTTTATCATTTAGATCATAGAAAAATGATATTAGGAATGACAACTGCTCAGTAAAAAACTAGTTTGGAAAAGCTTTAAAATACTAGACCAGTAGATGGCGCTACTGAACTTCTCTCTCTTTTTGTCGTTTCACTATATAAAATATCTTTTTAGACCGCATCTTGGAAAAATTGAATATAGTAATAAGTTCGTTTAAAGTGTTTGACTGATTTTGTCTTAAGTGTATCTATATTTCTCTTTCATGTCCAGACTAATTTGAAAAACCTTACGCAAGTTGACATCCCGCTGGGTAGTTTTTTAGACTTCGTTAATAGGACTCCTCATCCGTATCATCAATCATGAGACTAACGTAATGGTTATCAGGGAGCATTACTACTTTAGGTTCATTCCAGAATATAATTAATTTTAGCTTAGCATTATATTGAGTAAATTAATTATAATTAGTACTAAAATGCCTTAATTGTCCTAAACAACAGTCCTAAATTGAGTTGTTGCATGTTTAATCTGTTATTTTAATAATATTTCGAGTGGTTATAATTTTACCGTTCGTACTTTGCAGAATTTAAAAGAAAACATTGGTTAACTATTAGACGCTTGTATCTCGTAATTCTCTAAATGCGTAGCGCGGTTTTTATTGTCTTATGGACTATTGATCTGTTCACATGGTACGATGATGAAAGCTTAATTATATCAAAATATGTTGTGCAAATTTGGAGAAGTCAAAATTGGGCTATTATTGACCAATGACAACATGAGATTGACAGGGATACTGAATCCTCTTCTGACGATTGCTAATTAAATTATCTATAATATTATAAACGTGTATTTATAGTCTTTTGTTTCTTATATTTTTTTGCGTTTGTCTGTTTGTTCGGGATTCACGTAAGCTGATTTCTATGCAGTTTTCGCTGATCGATAAAAAATTCCCGGAAATAAAATCTGTGGCATTTTATATTCCGACAATCCTACGGTAATTGTTTTGGGAGAGCCTTAAAGTGGCCGGATTGAAAAAAAAAATATTCCGATGCTAAACTTTCACTGATTGATAAAATCTTCAGCAAAACAATTGTAATTGTGTATGCCTTTAGTAACATTACTTATCCCGAGATTTTACGGGAATTTCCGGGATTCGTGTATTTTCATACTAAAAAATCCAATTCCTGCTGTAATTAACCTTTGATTTTATATTTAGTAAAATAACTGTAATCTTTGTAACCTCTCCAACGTGGACAGTCTTGGGCAAATGCTAGTACTACTCCAAATTTCATTTTCCATGTTATCTGTTTCCACTTTTGACCACGACATTACCCTTTACGGCCTACCGTTTTACGCATTATATACTTTATGAATCAAGTTAATCGCGTTGTTTGGTCGTACGGTAGGTCTTACAACCTTATTAATAAGGGTCATATTGTTACATCACGCGAGACGGTGAAGAAAGGATCGGCGGTAGGGTTCTGTCAGTTGCCGGATAGCGTATACGCCGCACGCGCATGCCCGCTCAAATTTGAAATTTCGAACTGTTTTCATTGTGTATGTTATTTTTGGATACTTTCTTGCAAGGTCAGTGATGTTATTTTAGATTAAAACGTTTGATTATTTTGTTATATGTTTTATAATGTTAGCTAGTATAAGAAGTGAGTGTCCACATTTCTAAGAGAGTTTATTATTATTATTTAATAATAAATAAGAAGAAAAATAAATGTTATCTCGAATTTTGCCTGAGATGATATTTTTTTGTGAATTGATTGTATTTTTATGGATGTAATATCTTCTATAACTTAACTAGCATGAATGCTAGGCTATTATAAAATCAACCTTACAATAATATATCTACCTATAATGCATATACAATCAAAACTGCCTCACGAATATAAATTAATTAAATATAAAAAATCTAAATAAATAATCTATGTAGAAGATCATCATTGCCAGATTGTTTTGTAAGCAATTAAATAATTTATTTACAATATAATATAATATATAAAACTGTAATTGCAAAAAAAGTAGGCAATACGTATATAGCCTTTATGAAAATTGTTTGCCATATTGTAGTGTATAATATGTACGTAATATTTTCGCATATACAACAATGTTCTTCGAACTTTAATAATCTTTATTAAAGTTTATGATATGGCAAAATAAAAATTGGCTTACAACTTAATATTAGAAATATCACAAATAACATTATCTCGCGAATATTCAGAAATAACCAAAGTTTGCGAAACATTAAAAACCTGGCCAATCCTTTCGTAATACGACCCTAAGCAGTTAATGAAATAATTTAGCATTTTCTCTTTTACGAAATTATTGACTAAAGAAATCTGAATTACCCAATATTTGTTTGTGTCTAATTTGTGCTTAAACCAAACTTACCGTGACTATATTGGGACACTTTTCTTATTTCAAATTATTTCCATAACTTTTATGCCTCTTTTAATATGCCCGCAGTAGTAAGCCTTAAAGTGGTCGAGAAAGAAAGAAAGAAAAATATTTATTGTCGCAAATAAATGCACACACATAAAATACAAGGATTTTTACTAATAAATAGATATAGTTTAAGAAATGTATCTACATAAAATTCACGGCAATGAGGCTAAGAAAATAGACAATACGAATCTATTCCTCCGATGATGATGTGTATTTGAAATAATTGGTGCTATACAAACACAATATAGAACAGTATATTTCTAAGGATAGGTAAGAGACCTTTAAAAATAACGGTTCATTGCATGACTTTGAATAATAATATAATAACTTAATTTGCTTCTCCCTTTTTATGTCTTGTAGTCGAATAAATGTCTCTACTTTACAAACAAAAAAAAACTTACTCCGCACTACTTTCCATAAATTTCTTAAAAACGATTCGTTCCTTTATCATTCAGAAAGATAATATTATTCGCCCAGTCTGGAATAAAATGAATTTTTTTATCAAAATTTTAATACATATAAAGTGAAAGAGCAATTTCTTTATAAATTAAATGTAAATTTTGGCGATGTTGAAACGTGTCCACGGTCATAGACCATAACAGCTGTATATTTAAAATTTAAAGTAATTAAAATTATTATCTAACTAGACACTTACGCAAGTTGTGTAGTTTGTGTTCTTGAATCTTAAAGTGAACGTTAGTCCGGCTCGAAGGACCAAAACATTCAATGGGTTCAAGGTCGTTCATAGAAAGCTTTGCATTGACTGCATTGAAATAAACACTGTTCTACTAGTTTTTATAGCGTTATGCAAACCTCGGTTAACAGATCAGTACAGCAACCCAAGATCTTGCCATCTTCTTAGAAACGGAGTATATAGAAATGGATATAACCTACATGAGTATGTACAAACACATAAGTGATAGAGAGACAGACTGATGAGCTTGATGATTTTGTTGAAATGGTAACGACGGAATGAAAAATCTACAAAGAAAGGCGCAAATATTACGAAAATAGAATTGTAGTTACCGTAGTTCTTTTCTTTTGAGGTTTATTACGTCATGGACACTATCGTCCGTTGACAATAGTGATTAGTGTCAAGCCCAGCGTTTCAGGACCTAAAGATTTTTCCAGAACATTCGCGGACATTCTTTTTACCGATTTGTCTTACAATAAGTCTTACATAATTACACAATAAGCTACAAAAGAATGACCTATTTATGAAAGCTTTTAAACTCTGTATACATAGTCATGCAAGGTTTAAAAGCTTTTATAACTCGTTTTTACTAAGCGATTGTCACTTCTAGTATTCTCGTTTCATGGTTTCGATACTTGTATGGGTGATTGTAGAAAGGTAGTGCCACTCCACTAGCCTAGTATCGATAACAGGAAACGAATGAGTTGTTGAATAAGACCTAGCTCGACTATTGCGTATATTATGTCACAGTGTAGTAAGAAAGATTATATATCTACTGTTATGTAGAACTAGCTTTACCTGTTTGTTCACATGCTCTGTCAGTTAACCCATAAAAACCGAACAAACACCCCTCCCCTCCGAATGGGAGTTTAACATGAACATTAGTGTCATTTTATGTATATTTTTGTTTATTTTTTATGTGTATTTTTGTGCTTTTATTTTGTTGACCCCCCTCGAAATTAAAACTTGGCTACGCCCGTGAATTATGCTATAGAAAGTTCTGAAAAATGACAATAAAAAAATCCGGAAAAAATGCTGATAAATGCTTTCAACAAAAGCTTTTTCAGCTAAAAGGCATATTCTATACAAAGCCTTTGCTTATAGTAGGTATATAGTTTGGCGTTTGACCATGATCTCGCCCGATGTGGAGCGAAGATATAGTTTGGGATGGAGCACGCTTACCTAGAAGGTACCTATTCATACGGGTCTTGAAGACACCCAGGTATGGGAAAGGCAGACTCTGGAAACGAGTTTCACTCCTTTGCGGTGCATATGATGAAGCTAGGTGCAAAGCGCTTCGTTATTATAGGCGGAATATAGGGTTCTATAGCTATATGAAAATACATTCATCGTGTAGCTCGAGTGGACTTGCCTGATATTGTTTAATATGAAGCTGGCAAAGAGGCAGACCCACCTTAAGACATTTGAAACATCAGGGGTACCTATAGCACCGCGTTGCCAGCCTTTAGGATGGTTTAAAAGGGACGACATAGAAGGATGGGACAAAGAGGATGAGAAGAGGGAATTATATGGGATATGAATAAGGGATCTCGCGGACTTCCCCCCCTGTTGTTGAAGAGACATTCAAAAGAAAAGACATTCCCCTGCGTCAACAAAAAAAGGGGAGATTATAATAAGAGGATAAGATAGGAAAGATGGGATAGAGGGAGAAGGAAGTGGCCCATTAGAACTCTCCCTCGTCATACGCAACACGATTAGGTCAGTGCTAACCGTTTCACGCCGATATTCTGTGAGATTTGATCTGATTTTATCTATCAATTGTTGTTGGTCTATACATTAAAGCTATTTAAAAAGAACAACTGAAATAGACTATATAAATGATAGAGAGCACGATGTAATTTGTTTAGTTTTCTTGTCTGTCGTTTTGCCTGTTTGTTCGGGATTCACGTAACAACTATGGGCCGATTTCGATGCGCTTTTCGCTAATCGACAGCTAATTCTTAGGCTTAAACTTTGCGCTACGTTTTATCCTGGGAATCCCGAGGAATTTTTTCTGGGAATGATTTAAAATGGCCAAATTAAAAAAATCTAATTCCAATGTGATTTTTTTATAGACCGATAGGAAATTTAATATAATGTGTGATATTTTTTATACCGCGAATCCCCGTGGGAATTTTCGCGGAAGCGGTTTCTAGTTGTTCGGGTGCTTAAAAATTAGCTTATTCCGACACTGGTTCCACTAAAAGGATAGCTTACATTCTTTTTTTTAAATGCTACGATATTTTGTGTCCCGGGAATCCCGCGAGAATTGCAAGACTGAAGACATGAAAATAAAACTGCACCGATTCCGTTTATTTATGTAAGAATTTCTATTTTATTATAAGAACAATGGCGGCGGTCTCACGTTAGTCTCCGTAACAAAAATTTGTATAAATATTCAAACCACTTTAATACGTTCAGAGAAGTGTGCAACGTTTATAGTTAACTACGAATAAGTGCTGCAAGTGTTATCCTCAATTAAAATATAGTATAAACGAATTCAAAGTCGTTAACGTTTGACAACAAATTCGACATTTTTAAAATAGTGATTCAAATGCGAACAAGATATAATATATATTAAATTTTACATAAACCAGTGCATAAATACTGTGTGATAGTGAAAAGCCAATTATATAAACTGTTCATGTTGTTTTTTACATGTAAACAGTTAACAGCTTTTTGAAATTTAAATATACAAACATTCTCAGATTGGTAAATTCTTCTTTGTTTACGTTTAAAACCAGAGGTGTCGCTGTAATGGAAATTCAAATAACCTAAACCACAATCGAAGTATTTCCATTTTGGTACAAGAGATGTCGTTTTTTCAAGAAATTTGAACAAGATTTCGAACCTCAATCGACGATGTCTACATTTTAATAGAAGTCGGTTCAAAATAGATGTCACTGCTAATAAATTGAGAAAAAGCTCACACCAGCTCACACTGCGATGATATGCTGTGATTTTTGTTTTTTTTTTTTTTTTTTTTTTTTAAGACTTTATAAATTAAATATGTACTAATATAGTGTAAGAAAGCCCATGAGAACACGCAATGGAATATATAGTGTATATAATAATAATCCGAACGGCGGCGACGCGGCTCGCAACTCGTCACGTCTCGTTTCTCATGGGGGCGAAAAGCGGCCTGTGGAGAGCCGCTTAGCAACGATGAATGTTAGAGGAGGGATGGACAGTAAAATAGATGAAGTATGTCAGATGATGAATGAAAGAAAAATAGATTTATTATGTGTGAGTGAGACGAAGCGGAAAGGATGTGAAACCACTAAGTACGGTCAGTTTACGGCGTATTGGTCAGGAGTGAAAGCGACAGATAGAGGGAGTCAAGGAGTAGGCCTTATTCTCTCTGAAAGAATGGAAGAATGTGTGAAAGAGCATGAATGTGTTAGCCCAAGACTTGTATGGATTCGACTGAAAGTTGGCTTGACTCGGCTTTTTGTGGTTGGGGCATATGCACCATCAGACATGAGCTCGACTAACTCCTCCCGACAAACCATAGAGGAAAAGGACAAGTTTTGGGAATGTTTGAGAGGTGTGCTGCTTACATGTAAGCAGAACGAAAAATTAATTATGTTAGGTGATTTTAATGGCTGGGTAGGTTTAAAACGAGATGGTTATGAAAGGGTGCTAGGTACATACGGAGATGAAAGAATAAATATGAATGGTAACTGTTTGCTTGAGATATGCTTAGAATGGAATTTGTGCGTGACTAACACAATGTTCTGTCACAAGAATATTCATATGTACACGTGGGAAAATGTGAAAGGGAAAAGTATGATTGATTTTGTAATAGTAGATGAAAGATTGAGGAAAAGCATTCTGGACACTAGATCATATCAGGGTACAGGAATCAATACAGATCACTTCTTAGTAGTATGCCGAATAAAAGATCTTTTCAAAACTTGGAGGCACCAACATTCCGATAAATCTAAATCTAATATACTAGAAAGAATAAAAGTTGAAAAGTTGCAAGAAGAAGAAATAAAAGAAGAGTATAAAGCAAAATTAGAAGAAAAATTTGTTAGGATGAAAGATATGTGCGAGATAGAGGAGTTATGGATGTCCTTTAAAACCGAAGTTGTGAGTGTTGCGATTGATGTGTGTGGTGTAACTAAAAGAAAAACGGGTAAATGCGTGAAGAATATTTGGTGGGATAAGGAAGTACAAAGTGTAGTGAATAATAAAAAGAAAGCATGGAAGGATTGGTTAGCTTTAAGAGCTGACCTAAGACTGAAGAATACAAAAAAGGAAGATGTAAATTCGGCAAAAATTTTGTATAAAAAGATGAATGAAATAGTTAAAATAACGGTCAAAAAGAAAAAGAATGAGCAAAAAGATGATTTGGATGAAAGAATCTCTGAAGATTTCCAGAGTAACATTAAATATTTCTGAAAATCTATAAAAAGAGCTAGAGGAAAGGTAGTACAGTCTGAGCTCAATGTAATTAGGGACAAGAATGGAAATATTGTGAAAGAAGAAAAACACATATTGAATCGCTGGAAAGAATATTTTGAAGGTTTGTTTGAAAAAGATATAGCGGATGTGAACAGTATGACTGATGAAAAGGACAATAGAGAAGACAATAGCGATAGTATAGTTATGGATGAAATTGTGAAAGCATTGAATAGTATGAAACTAGGAAAGGCTGCTGGGTATGATAGGATAACCGTAGAAATGCTAAAGGCTGGACAAGGTCTGATCGCAAGTCTTTTGTACCGCCTTTTTAATATATGCTGGAAGAGGGCTGTGTACCAAAAGATTGGTGCAAAGCCGTTATTGTACCACTCTACAAAGGAAAAGGGTCACAACAGGATTGTAAAAATTTTCGAGGCATTAGCCTTCTTAGCGTTGTCGGGAAAATATATGCTAAAGTGTTGATTGAACGGGTATTAAAAGTAACAGAAGAGAAAGTATGGGATGTACAAGCGGGTTTTCGAAAGGGAATGGGATGTGTGGACCAAATCTTTACTTTACGATGTATAAATGAAAAGTTTTTGGCCAAAGGTCAAAACGTGTATTGTGCATTTATAGACTTGGAAAAAGCTTATGATAGAATGATAAGAAGTGAACTGTGGTCGGCGCTAGCTAAGTATGGGATAACAGACAACCTGATACGATCACTGAAGTCCCTCTATAGTGATTCCAGTGCTTGTGTTAGGGTCAACGGCGCCTACACTGAATGGTTTAGCATTGAAAAGGGTGTTAGACAGGGTTGTGTAGCGTCGCCGTGGTTGTTCAACATATTCTTGGACAGTTGCTTGGACAATTTGAAAGAAAGTGAAAGTGGTTTAAGAATGAATGAGTTACTTATCAAATGTCTACTCTACGCCGATGATCAGGTTATACTTGCGTCATCGGAAACGGAGTTACAGGAGATGGTAACAATTATGAACGAGTCTTTTGAGAGAAAGGGTATGAAAATTAATGTGAATAAGACGAAAGTTATGGTGTTTGAAAGAGATGAAAGAATGACAAGTTGTAATATACAGATAGGAAATCAAAAGTTAGAGCAAGTCAGAGAATTTGTTTACTTGGGCTGCATGTTTACCAGAGACGGAAAGCATGAAAGGGATATTGAAAGGAGAGTTATGGCAGGTAATAAGGTGAATGGAGCGCTAAACTCTTTTATGAACAGCCAGAAGGTGTCTGTAAAGGCACGCTTGGCTGTCCATAAAGGGTGTTGGTGCCAACCTAATGTATGGCAGTGAAAGTTGGGTATGGCAGAAGAAGCATGAAAGTAGGATAAACGCAGTTGAAATGAGAGCTTTGAGAAGTATATGTGCGGTTAGCTTGAATGATATGATAACGAACAGTGTGATAAGGGAACGTTGTGGATTGAAAGAAGATGTAATAACAAGAGTTGAAAAAGGTATGTTAAGGTGGTTTGGACATGTAGAGAGAATGGATAAAAGTAGAATCACAAAACAGGTGTATGACAGTATTGTGAATGGTAGGGTTGTTGCCGGTAGACCGAGACGAACACACCATGACCAAATATCAGAAGTGTTAAAGAGAGGTCAGGTAAAAAGCATTTCAAATAAACGTGCATGTATGAAGAGGTTAATGAAAGTAGGTGAAGCGAAAGTTGTTTGTCAGGATCGTTGCAAGTGGAGATCCATAGTCTCTGCCTACCCCCATGGGAAACAGGCGTGATATTATGTATGTATGTATTTCTATTTTATATATTTTTTTATTGCATGAGTTCAGCAGACAGGCAGACGGACCACTGGTGAAAAGCGGTTACCATCGCTATGCACATTCGCAACACCAAAGGTGCTACCAATGCGCTGCTGCTCTCTAAAGGGAAACCGGAACCTGGCCACTACTGCCGGAACACAACTCAAGGTTGTTATGGCGCATACTCTAGGCCCATGGGTGGTAGCCATCCAGACGGGCAAATACCTACCAGCTGGCAATAATTAAATTTCAGCGTTAAAGTTAAATCTTTAGCAAATCACCTAGGCTTAGTCAATATACTGCAAAGCGACATTATTAAGTAGGGCTTAGAGAAAATTTAGTACCTACTATCCAGACAAGATACCTAGTGTATTTGGAAGTCCACGGTTATTGCCAATATGGTTGCCAGTAATGCGAGTTTTTTTTTTTTATTGGACTTGACTTTATGTTGTTGGTCCGAAGACCTCACAACTTTACCGGGGTTTTCGGGGCGAGTGCCTTTGCGAAGCGAAGGCGCTCGAGCCCGGGAGGCAACTTGCTCGAGGGGGCTCCCTAGGGAGTTTCACCTCGGCTGGACTGTTGCCATGAGAGGGGGATGAATCTAATGATGCCCACCATAGGGCGACACAATGCACTAATTGAGAGCGGGCGACGGGTAATATAAAGCCCGAGAGGAAGGATCCCGGCGGACCGGGATCGGCGGTTCGCGGTGGCCTATACTATCTTACTGCCGTTTCGCAACGTGTTATGGCTGGGAGAGAAGAAACGGCGAAAGAAACTTCCCAGCAACACGCCTAGTCTATCCTATGGGGGGGCTGTGTCTCCTGGCGTCCCTCGCGGGGACGTGGAGAGATCGTAATTGGCGGCGTCGACGCCGCCGTCTGTGTCTGTCTGTCGGTGCCTGCCAGCCTGCCGTCCTAACCGTGGGCGGGCTGATCCGAGCCAGCCGTTTTGTGATATCGTCGACCTTGTCCATGAGGATGTTACGCGGTCGTCGCACGAGAGCCTTTCGTCGAGGCTTATAATCGGACGCGGACACGACGAGGGGATTTCGATGGTGCGGCGCTAGATCGAAATACTTACGCGAGAGCGACGTAATGTAGTTTTTGATGGAGGGAAGCTCCAGATCGCGGTGGATGTCGACGTTACGCATATAGAGGGGAGCACCGACGGCTCTGCGCATGAATTTATTCTGAACGATTTGCAGTTTCTTTAAAAGGGCAGGCTTGGCATGGCCGAATACCACACTCGCGTATGTCATGATCGGGCGGGTAATGCGAGTTTTCGCTAGATTAAACATTTGTGTTAAACTGTTTCGTAAAACACTCGCTGTTTTCCTAACATTTTCATATGGCCCGAACTAGTATTAAAGCCTGTTAAAGAATATATGAGTTTCTTCGGAGAGACCAAGTTAGATACGCTTGTCTAATCTAGCGAAAAAGTTGTTCAATTGGCAATGCTGGCCACGGCCCAACTATTTTGGGTAACAACTTGTAATGCTGATTACTTGTGAAGTCGGCGGGGTCTAGGTCTAGTTTAATAAGGAACTAGTAATGAAAAGGCAAAATAGAATCAATTTAGTTTCTCTATGTCTGTTCTTGTGTTCCTCTTCGTACTTCACAACCGTTGTATTCGTTGATTATTGGCACTATATCATCTGTGCAATTTCAGAACCCAGCAACTGAGATCGTTGTTTCAATGAATATTTGAGCATTTATTGTCTTGCTACCTTTGCATGAAACGGACACTAACATTATCCCAGTAGCAGTGATGTTACTGCTACATCTGGGATGGGCCACCTGCCTATTGCCAGCATCGCAATAAAAAAAGTTTGCGATTATACATAAATAAATAAATGTGTTGGCAATGTCAGCGTGACATACTGACACCGCTTTCGATTACGTACTATAGTGTAAATTGTTTTAGCAGAGTAAAAAAGCAGACGTAATTTTATCTAGTGATTGTTCAAGTTTCTTGAATATTTTTATTTGCTTTTCGCATGTTGCGTTCTCAAGTGAAAATAATTATGTTTAACATTCGCAGCTTCTCGTTTTGGCTACAACGTTTTCTTGCGAATCATTCATTAAGTATAATGTATCCAGATTTTTATATGCAATTACAGTACTGTTTAATTAACACATTATACAATGACAACAGTCCAAGCATTTTCTCTGCCGAAAATAATTTAAGTTTTTATGCTTATAAATGTATTTATGTATATCTATAGTTTGATATCTACTTTAGTATATTAATAATTATTCATTTAACCCCATTATCACAATAATCTAGTATAGTGTTGAGAATACTTTATTATTTTGTATTCTGTTGCATCGGAAAGTTGCCAAGTTAATTGAAAATAGATTGACTCCTAGTTCGGGACCTTGGAGCCTAAAGGACTGCACAAAGTAACCGTATTACCATTATTATTACCTACTCACATTACCTACATTAAAAACTAGAGATTTGCCACATATTCTTGCTTTAAAAACACGATTCTAATACAACTTTTGTTAATTATTAAATAGGTTTCTTAACAGCACAATTTGACCATAGAAAACAGGCCTTAGCCAAAAACAAGCGCGGATCTTGCCCTCAAATAAAATCGTGGTCACAGACAAACGAAAATCGGCCAAGTGCGAGTTGGAACTAGCTAGATACTAACGCTACTACTACTAACAGTACTAACTAGCGAGCTACTAACGGTATGAACTAGCTCATGATCGATATAATGCTTGCCTACAGATGTTTACAAAACATATGACGCCCTGACCAAGATTATATTTTACTTTTAAATTAGTAGATATTTGTGCACCCAGCGAATAAAATTCAAAATACAAGTATTAATGTGACAAAAAGAAACAGATACCTAATATATAGTCAAAAATGTGACAACATGTCACCAGCATATCGTCTATAATGACTAAGTACTCCACTGTGTTCTGAATAACGCACGACTCATTATTTAAAAAAAAATCAGGCTTTGGATATAATATCATCAACCTATCGTCCAATAGACCGTGAAAGTGTGACATCACCAGTCTATTAGGGTTGTAGGTATGTTCATCGTGCCCACAACAGTGGCCGCGCCTGGTCAAAAAGTTCCAGAACTAACTCAAGCATCGGTTTGAAGATATCTGCGTTGCTAAGTGTAAAGTGTGGGATAACCGACAGTCTGGCACCTAATCGGAGTCAGCCAACTGCGCCATCTCCTCCCACAGGCTCAGCATCACGTGTTGGTACTTTTGGAGTCTGGCTGAGCTGCATTCGCCTTTACCCTCCAGCACGCAAGTCCGCACTGTGTTTTTGAATACAGGCGATGGTGTTTATATCCCTTTTTAAATCATATGTATGTATCCACGGATTGATCCGTGTATTTATCTTTCTAAGGCGAATATATATATATATATACGTAAAGACGGAGTCTAAATTAGTAATGTATCTACTGGAAACTATTTCAAGTTTATCCGTTATTCGATTATTTAATCTTAAGTCCTCTTAACGCATTGCGGGATAATCAGCTTCCTATTCCAAAATGAGCTTCCTTTAGCTGGCTTCATTTTGATAGCTCGGGGCTTGGTCTACCTATTTTTTAGTGTGAGGTATTTCTAAACAATTTATCACGTTTCTCTGTAGCTAGAAATACAGTTACTTTCATATTACGTCTACCGGCACTTAATGCAATACGTAAAAAGCGTATATCCTCATACAATTGTTTACAGAGGCATATACGCTCAGTTTAACCTGCAAATTGTTCAATGGTTAACGCTCAGGAGTCACTGTAGTAATTTCACATTTCAAAATAGATTTGACAGTATCTTATACTTTTTGTCAACGATGTCAACTATGAATACCTACATAATACTTATGTCTTTATGTTTTACGCGGGAATCCTGTTAGTTTTAGGTTTTTTTTTAGTTTGAGGTGCTTTCATTCTCTCCAATAAATATTACTTTCTTTCTTTACATAAATAATAACAGCCCATAAACGTCCGACTGCTGTTGCTCGGGCCTCCCACGGGGTGCACTCCCATTGGGGAACGGGCAGTATATCCACCACACTTGTCCAAGGCGACTTAGCAGATTTGACATACTGGTTATCTCGACGCAGGTTGCATCACGATGTTTTCCTTCACCGTTGTTAGCACGTGGTAATTGTAACAATATACACATTAGGTCTGAAAATTGCCTAAGTGATGCACGCATTCCGACCAGTAAAGTTAAAGTTGTTAAAATGAAAAATAATACTTAACTTTAACAAAACATTATATATACATAAACTTAAACGGTTCTTATTCATATTGAGTTAGAATAAGTCTGTAGGTTTCTTTAAGAACCTTAAAATGTCTGTAAACATACTCTAATTCAATATGAATAAGACCGAAAATATATAATTATGAGATATTTATTTCTCATTAATTTTAAAACCTTTGTCATATTTAGAACAATATTTTTTTGGATGGTCATTAAATTCAAATCAATAAACCATACTAACTCATATTAGAAAATTGATACTGAAGAAACCTTTAATGTTAATTAAAGATTAATTTTAAAAACTGACTAAGTGTATCATACCACATACACACATAAATTCCGTAGTATTGGCAAATGGTCACCGATTTAGCCATTTCGTTATTAAAATCATCCGTGCACGAACGGAAAAAGAATACAATTTCCTGCGGCCGGGCGGTCTGTCGGGAGAGGCGACCAGACAGCCCACAGCCAGGTGGTAGGGCATATACCCGCCTGGATGGCTACCGCCCCTGGTCTAGAGTATGTCGCCATAACAACCGTGAGTTTTGTTCCGGTATTAGTGACCAGGTTCCAGTCTTCCCTCCAGAGAGCGGCAGCACATTGGTAGCATCTATAGTGTTACAAATGTCCATAGTTTACGGTCGTCTGCCTATCTGCTGAACTCAGGCAATAAAAAAAAAAAAAAAAAAAAATGTATGAACAACTACCGCCAAATGGGTATTTCTTAAATTTAATTTATTTATTAACATATTATATGGAACATCAGATAAACAAATATATCTAAAAGTTTCGGCAAAGACCAAGTAGATTTTAATGAGATAACATTTAAATTATTGCAATTTAGAACAAGGTTAATAGTATTTTTTTTTAAATTATACTCTATATTAACCAAAGGCTATCTACTTTCAATTAATATTCATGCTTTTTATGTTTAAGATATGCTATCCTTGTTAATCGGACTGCTAATTCAAAGGTCGGCAAGTATATGGTTTTTATTAAACTTTTACTTAGTCAACAACAAAATTTATACATACGATTAATTATCAAGACCTCGAATCTGACATTTTTGATCAACTTCTTTTTTACTGAAATATCCAATAAAAAATTTACCCCCATACTCAAAAGAACGAATATCCTACTACTATTTAATCGCGAAAGTTTGTATGTATGTTGGTTACTCTTTCGCGCAAACACTACTGAATGGATTTTGATGAAACTTTACAATAATATATCTTACACATCAGAATAACACATAGGCTATAATTTATAAAGATATAGTGTGAATTATCCAAAATATAACGATTTTTCATTACCACGCGGCTAAAACTGCGGGGCGCAGCTAGTAAAAGCATAGACGGAGCCTACGTAAATAAAGGGGTTAAATTAAGTGAAGCGCGTTTTTAAAACTTGTGTGTCTAACCTTAGAGTAATGTACCCACTGGAAATTATATCACCTTTATACGTACCAATTCGATTATTTAATAATAAGTTCTCTTAACGCATTGCGGCGCGATCGGCTTCCTTTAGCCGGCATCCCTCTGAGAGTTCGGGGCTCGGTCTACCTGTTTGTTCAACTGAGATATAAATATATACTACTAGCGGTCCCGACAGACGTGGTCCTGCCCTGAAAAAATTAAAATCTTGGACCCGGTACCAATAGAGAATCTAAACCATTCGGAGACCCATTCAAACACACATAAAAAATCATCAAAATCGGTCCAGGAGGTCAGGAGGTTCCTAGAACCCGATTCCAGCGCCACCTACCGTTTCCAATTGTGAATCTAAACCATTCGGAGACCCATTCAAATATACACAAAAATTTCATCAAAATCGACCAAGTCCTTCTCAAGTTGTGCGCGTACATACATTACTACGATTCATTTTTATTTATATAGATTTATAATTTAAACCAACAGAAAAATGTTATTTCCTCATGTTTGCACTTATATCAAACACATATTGGCAAATTGTATCTGTATCCTATATAACTAAAATCTGCTTAATTTACCACAACATGATATTGTTACAACCTAGACGCCGACAAAGACAAATTCCACGTACAGATTTGTAGAAGCGCATTTATTACCCGTCGGCATTTGAACTAATAACTAATAACATTGAAACTATTGTAACTCTTTTAAGATCGTCTTCTTTTGTTTACTTATTTATTGGCATACTTTTCTAGAAAACAGCCTATTGTTCTATTGTTTATGGCCACTTGCGGCTGAATTCATTAGCCAGGTGTTACGGATATAAAGTACAAGCTGATTGTAGGAAATTCGGTTCACGTTGCCGGTGGTGCCGTGCACATTGCATTTGTGCAGTATAAAATGATGTTCTGATTGAGGGAGGGGGGCAGTCGAGCGATAACTACGATCTAAGCGTAAAGTGTGTACAATCGGGGAACTAATAGTGACGAACTTTGTGCATTTTATTGAATGACGACCTTCTGCATTACGTTTGGATTTGTTGTGTTCGGTTATATTTGTACCTGTGTTATACGTGTTTGTATAGTTCTAATAAACTCCATAATAATTCCAACGGCACTTTAATTTGAGTCCCGCTAAACTCGTAACAATATAAATATGGGACTCATGGATATATTGAATCAAATAGCCCATGTTAAATATTAAGATAAGATGATCGTCAGTATTACCTATGCTTAATATACAATTTGGCAGTGAATGCCTATAACTTACGTAATTAACGTAAGTTAAATATAAAAACAACAGTATTTGGTTATCTATACATGTATATAATAAAACTGAAGAGGTAGAATTTCTGTACAATGAATAAAATGCTAAAAACCGAGTCAGCGGGATGTAAGAAGTGAAATAGAACTAATTTAGATTTTTTCAAATTTTTTGTATCTCTGTTTGTACCGGCTAATCTCCGAAACGACTGGACCGATTTAAATGAAATTTTGTATGGTGGTAGCTTATATCCTTGGTCAACATATAGGATACTTTTGATCCCGAAAAATTAAAGAGTTCCCGTGGGATAGTTAATAAATAGCACCACGCGGATGAAGTCGCGGGCATCAGCTAGTTTTAACTATATGCAAAACATGATCATAACATAATAACAGCTCATAAATGTCCCACTGATGGGCTCGGGCCTCCCACTATAGGGGGAACAACCTATATACCCGCCACACTTGTCCAAGGCGGCTTGGCAGGTTTGACACATCGGTTATCTCTATGTGCAGGTTTCATTACGAAGTTTTCCTTCATAGTTGTTAGCACGTGGTAATTGTAACAATATGCACGTTAGGTTAACAAATTGCTAAATACCGCATGCGTTCCGGCCAGGATATAAACCCGCGTTCGTTAAGTCTGGGACGCGTGCGCTAGCCATTACGCTACCACGACCTATAAAGGTGATCAATATTATATGAAATGGTTTAAAAAATCTAAATTAAAAAAGGACAATCCCAATTGATTACTCTATAGAAAGAGACAAAGTGACTGTTTTTTTTATTGCTGGAGTAGCAGATACGCGATGGTTCACCCAGTGGAAAGAGGTTACCGTCTCCTATGGATATTTGTAATATCAGAGACGTTATTAAATTGTTGCTGGCTTCGAAAGAAGGGCTGAAACCTGTGCACCGGTGCAAATACCGGAACAGAACTCAAGGTTACAGTGGCACGGGGCAGAAATTCGGCTAGGTAAGCCGGTTGAAAAAACATATCGTATGATGCAAGCGACGACTACACCGCTGTTAAAAGATCGTCTAATTTGCGATGTATTTTCTTATTACAATTTGTATTTTTAATGTTGCAATATTGCCGCATATTTTGCCATTGAAAGCGGTACCCGATCGGGTTGAGTTACTATTTCATCTAATACATGTGGAAACCCACCGAGAGTAAGAGATAGCAATACTAGTAGTAAAAAATAATTCAAGTCGTTTTCGACCTTTTAGAAGCAAGTTTCTTAAAGGTAGGCGATGGGGAATCAAGTTGTATGAAGTCCACGCCACTGCAAGGTTGTTATGGCGACATACTCTAGACCAGGAGCGGTCGCAATCCAGACGGGCAAATACCCTAGGTTGTATTGTCGCTCCTTACGACAAGCCTTATTAGAATTAAATTAAAAACAAAAATTATTTTAGTTTTTGCTTTCCAGTACTGATAAAACTAGATTACATACATACATACATATTATCACGCCTGTTTCCCATGGGGGTAGGCAGAGACTATAGATCTCCACTTACGACGATTCTGACAAACAGCTTTCGCTTCATCTACTTTCATTAACCTCTTCATACACGCACGTATGTATATATACGTTTATGTGATATGCTTTTAATCTGACCTCGTTTTAACACTTTTGTTATTTAATCATGATGTGGACTATAAAACTAGATTATGCTGCTAAAATCTCTTTTCTGTAAGTCTCAATGTTGCATAAGACAACTACCTAAATAATAATAAATAATAAATCGGCAGACAAACACACGCACTGTATATCCCCAAATTAAGCAAGTTACGCTTGTGTTATGGGTAATATACAACGGACCATTCTGGGGCCGATCCCAGACCATAGTAAATGACGGAGAAAATACGTTTCCAAAATTTACTATACCAGGAATCGAACCCGGAGCCTCTGTGTTGCAGTGAGGTAAGACGGCAAAGGCTTAGCCCGCTCAACCACAGAGCCCGTAAACTGCTGCTGGCCGCAGGATTCTTTTATCTCTTTCACACTTTATTGAATGAATGAATGAATATTTATGCTCATCTTCCATTCGCATTTGATCAGAGAACCTTCATGGCCAGTTTCTATATCTTACTATTCATTTACTTGCGTTACGATCGGTTGACATTTGTCATTGGTTTTGACATTACTTATATGGAGCTTAAGTAAAATTTTAACCGATACTAAGGAAAAATCAATGATTGATAAATTATATGAACGGGCCATATGTCCATACTCTTTTCTGTCGCTGACACCAAATGATAGGATAAGGGTGAAAGGAATGAGAGAAAGAAGAATAATGGACGTTGAATTCAAACTTAAAGTCAAGTGACTCCCTAATTATCTGAATAGTGCGTATGGTAGAATTTGGTTTTAGAAAAGAGAAAGCACAATAAATGATGTAGCCATTTGCTAAAACTATAAGCGACATATTACAGAAGTTTTTGCTTTACTTACATAATATTAAAACATGTTTTAGTGTTTGAAAGATTGAACCTTTCAAATTTTTTTATTATTAGTTTCGATCAATCTTAGCCAATCGGTGGATCAATTGGCCGACCTCACTACAATGTCGGATTTTTATTACTATTTTTTATTGCATGAGTTCAGCAGACAGGCAGACGGCCCAATTGATGGAAAGCGGTTACTATCGCCTATGAACATTTGCAACACCAAAGGTGCTACAAATGCGCTGCTGCTCTCTTAAGGGAAACTGGAACCTGATCACTAATTCCGGAACACAACTCACGGTTGTTATGGCGACATACTCTAGACCAGGGGTGGTAGCCATCCAGTCGGGCAAATGCCCTACCACCTGGCTGTGGGTTGTTTTGTCGCCTCTTACGACAGGCCGCCCGGCCGCAGGAAATTGTATCCTGCACGGATAAAACGGATCCGGGTTCAATTCCTGGCATGGTAAATTTCGTAAACGAACTTTCAGTTGTTTACTATGGTCTGGGTGTCTGGGATTGGCCCCAGATTGGTCCGTTGTATATAAAGGTAACTTGCTTAGCTTGGGGATATACAATGTCTGTGTTTGTCTGCCGATTATTATACGAGTACTAATGTTACGATCTGGTCAGAATAGTAAACAACAATAATCTAAAACGCGCTTAAATTCCAAATAATGACAGTGAAGGAAAACATCGTGGTAACACTTGGAAATTGATACAATATATTGTTACGAGTTGCAGGACTCGAATTAAAATGCCGTTGGAATTATTATAGAATTTAATAGAACTATACAAACACGTATAACACAGGTACAAATATAACCGAACGTAATAAGTCCAAACGTAATGCAGAAGATCGTAATTCAAATACACGCGCAAAGTCCTTCACTAAATAGATTACCGAATGTACACAAGTCTTGCTTCGCTCGTGGTTATCGCTCGACTGACTCTTCCTCAATTGGGCCATTGATTTATACTACACAAATGCAAATATGTCTGCCCGGCAAGCGTCGACTCAATTTCTTAGAAATCGTAATCCGCACACCTGGCTAATAATGACTGTCATAAAAGATTACAATACAGAATGGGCTGTTGTCTAATCACAAATTTTAAACACAAAGTAAACAAAAGAAATGGCTGACAATAAGGTAATAAAATGTGTTTCTACAGGTATGCAGGCGTGAATTTGTCGGTGTCTAGCTCGTAACAATATAAAGAATAATAATAACAGCCCATAAATGTTCCACTGCAGGGCTCGGGCCTCCCATTATAAGGGAATGGACAGTATACCTGCTACACTTGTCCAAGGCGGCTTAGCAGGTTTGACACATCGGTTATCTCGATGTGCAGGTTGCATCACGATATTTTCCATTACCGTTGTTAGCACGTGGTAATTGTAACAATATGCACATTAGGTCAGAAAATTGCCTAAGTGGTGCATGCGTTCCGGCCAGGATCGGACCCGCGCCCTTTACGTTTCGGACGCGTGCGCTAGCCATTACGCCACCACGACTCACATTGAAATAAGCGATATGTAAAAGTGGGTAATGCGCCTTGGACAAGCTGTCGGGTATATCGTCTGTTCCCATAAATAGAAAGATCCAAGTTCAGCAGTGGGATATTTATGGGCTGGTATATTAATATAATACTTAAGATATAAATAGAACAAGAAATATAAAGAAAAACATTATTTAGCTAGACCTGTTGCTGGGGATTTTCTTGCCGCTTCTTCTCCTTAACAGCTGTAACACGTTGCGAAGCGGTGTACATAGAATAGGGACAAAAAAAAAAAATAACTATTAGGTTGGGGAAAAAGTTTCTTCGCATTTTATATAAAAACAATTTACATTTGACTAAAGTATGTAAGTGCCATTTTGTTGGATAACTTTTTGCCATCTTGTAGGTAGGGACGTGATCCCGTTGCTATAAAAATTTTGGGGCTTCTGATCTAAAAACTGCGACAAGTGGTTTTGGCAGTCCTCTCGTGATGTTAACCTGACACTGCCTAAGGAATTCTGCAGAGACTGAAACAGGTGAAAATCTGAAGGTGCAAGGTCAGGACTATACGGCGGATGCATTAACACCTCCCAGCCAAACTCTCGTAATTTTTGCTGAGTGGCTAAAGATGTGTGAGGTCTAGCGTTATCATGGTGAAAAACCACACCCCTTCTGTTGATTAATTCGGGCCGCTGTCTCTGAACTTTTTGCTTTAATCTCATCAGTTGTTCGCAGTACAGTTCAGAATCGATGGTCCAGCCTGGCGGTAACAGCTCATAACGAATAATGCCCTTCCAATCCCACCATACACACAGCATCACCTTGTTGCGAGTTAACTCGGGTTTCGCCACAGTCTGTGAAGCCTGACCGGCCTTTGACCACGATCTTTTTCGCATGTTTTTGTCGTCCGTGATCCACATTTCATTACCAGTTATCAGCTTCTTCAAAAATGGTTCGGTTTCATTAGGTCGTAATAAAGAATCACAAATGAGTACACGGTTCATTAGGTTTCTTTCAGTGAGCTCATGAGGCACCCAAATATCGAGCTTTTTTGTGTACCCAGCGTTTTTCAAATGCGCCAAAACCGTTTTGTGGTCAATTCCCAGTTCTCCAGCTACATCGTAACTACTAATATGCCGATCTTGCTCCACTTTTTCAAAAATGGCATCAATTTTGTCCGTAACAGGCGACCAGAGCGACGTGCATCTTTGATATCAAAATTTCCGGATTGAAAACGCTTAAACCATATTTGCGCTACTCTCACAGATACTGCATTAGGTCCATAAACATCACAATTTTGTTTCGCGGTTTGTGTTGCATTTTTACCTTTTTGTAGTAAAATTTTAAAATGTATCGAATTTTTAATTAGATTCACTCATTTTAACAATAAGAAAAACAAATGAAAATCACTCATTTTCCTAATTTGAATTTGGAATTGTCTTCTTTAAAATTAAAACTTTTTAATGATACCAAAACCAGATGCAAATGGTATAGCCAAAGAGATCTTATTACAAGTTCATACATACTATATGCGAAAAGACTTTTTCCCCAACCTATTAATATGTATGACCTTCAAAAAGTGTTCTCCAGCGGAACTTATTTTGAATAAAAACTTTTGAATATGATATTTTTATTATTATTTTGGGTTTTATGGGTTTATTCGTGCCGCAGAGAGTCGTGTAATACGTAACGTTTGTGATACTTTTGAATTTACCCAATATTATTGTTATCAAAAATGGGAACAAAGGCAAAGAATTGTTATCATCATTAAGTGTTTACTTTTATTTATTTTTATTTCATGAGTTCAGCAGACAGGCAGACGGCCCATCTGATGGAAAGCGATTACCATCGCCTATGGACATTTGGACACAACTCAAGGTAGCTATGGTGGCATACTCTAGACCCGGGGTGGTAGTTGTCCAGACGGACAAATGCCCTACCACCTGGCTGTGGGTTGTTTTGTCGCCTCTTACGACAGGCCGCCCGGCTGCAGATAATTGTATTCTTTCTCCTACACGGATAGAAATTTAAACTTTACTTCTAGTTAAATAATAATAATGAAAATATATAAGCCCAGCCATTGGGTAGTGGGCGGATCAAGTCTGTCGCAGTACCGACGACTGATAGAGCAAACGTGTCGCGTGACGCTCTCTATCGCCGTGGACGGAAGACCTGCATCAGGTCCGCAGGAGCTGGATGAGGCGAGAAAGCAGGATTTACGGCGTAGGCTTATGGAGGCCTACACCCAGCAGTTGACACCGATTGGCTGCAGATGGGATGTGAGCCAAGCAAGTCCATAAACGTGTCACTGCTGAGTCTGGGCTTTCCATTTTAGAGGAGCGGCCAGGATTCCTTTTCATTCTAATATTTCTTCACCATGTCATGATAATTGTAATATTATTCTATACCTACACGTTAGGTAAAAAAACTGCCTAAGATTTGCATGCTGCCTGATCAAAATTCGAAACCAAGTAATAGAAATGTGACTGGGGTCCGTGACTCACTTACCTACCATAACCTAGGACTTTGATCGCACTGATAATATTCTTCATAGTTCGCCTTAAATAAGCGTTGCGGATACACAATATTTACCCTTGAAATGAGGAAATTAGATAAAGTCTGCTGTGATATTAATATACGTTCTTACCAGAATGAATTTCGTAACCGCGACACGTTAAGCCCAACCGTATAGGAGCACATAAATGATATTTTATAAAAGATAACAACTTCTCTGAAGCGTTGAGGTAAAACATGAAATTAAGCAATCTGAAACAGATGGCTGTTGCAAGCGTTTTACATAATTCGCCGTGAACTTATTCGGCATCGTTGATCGAACCAAAACGGCTCTATCGTATCGAAATCATCTCAGGCAAAAACAACACTAATAAAAACAGCCAGTCACTTTCACTATGTCGCTATTTTAATGCACTTTTTTATTTTTTTCACAGGCAACACAGCTCGCCAGTGTTTCGGTGAATTCGGAGCCAGTGCTGTGAGAAATAGTGTGTCTATGTTCGGTTCTATGTGATATTATATTGTGAATCTGTGCACGTTATTTTAAATTGCGCGGGCGCAGGATAGTGTAACGATTGAAAATGGTAAGTTGTATTCTGAAGTTTTTAATAAGT
This sequence comes from Dendrolimus houi, assembly GCA_039645545.1. Taxonomy (NCBI): domain Eukaryota; kingdom Metazoa; phylum Arthropoda; class Insecta; order Lepidoptera; family Lasiocampidae; genus Dendrolimus; species Dendrolimus houi. The sequence goes on from CM077132.1 coordinate 18,155,930, forward strand.
TACTAGCAGACCCAGCAGCCGTTGTCCTGCTCTGAAAAATAAAAATCTAGGTCCGGATTGCAGCGCCACCTACTGGGTCCAATTGTGAATCTAAACCATTCTCGAGTCCATTTGAACACCCACAAAAAAAATCATAAAAATCGGTTCAATAGTTTAGGTGGAATAGTAAAATAAATGTATATCATTAGTAGTATATTAAAAAAATATATATTAGAGCAGTAAATATTAAAAATTAAACAATTATCCTCTATGAGCTAGTAATTTAAATAAAAATGATTATGACAAAACGGACGGACCGACATATCTATTTTATAAGTGTAGCGTTTTTGCCAAAAAGGTTACAGAATCCTAAAATCGTATAAATTGTGAAGTCCGTACTATCCCAAGTCTAAACCGATTAAAACAAACAAACGCATGCGTAATACAATTATTCCTTTGAAAACTCAGTACATGATCACACTTTCCTAATAATCTTCTTAGAGCAGACTTAAGCTTTGATCATATTGAAGCGAATCTCGCGCAGAGCGGGGATTGAAGTCGCTCGCACTGACTCTGACAACAAACTTCTATGAACGTGTTCAAAATGGCCAGAATATTCATAAAGAAATATCAAAAAATCGCGGTATTTTATTTTTGTCTCGAGTTCCGTTCAGTTTGAAAGTAGAAAAAATATAAGCAAGTGAGACATAGCCAAATACCATACCCATATAACCATAACCAGTAAATCTCTAATGGTTGGTTCCTACCGTTCATTTGACTTAAGCCAGCATTAGACACTACATTTCTATCATTCAATTTGGATGAATTGACCAGAGTGATCAGGACCGTCTTAATCATATTGGGTGCTGGACGCAAAAATCAAATATGTCAAAAATAAAGGCAGTAAGATCCTAGTTAATATCTTGATCAAATCGCTAATCAACTTTTGTTAAGCAATTTTTAGAAAATACGAGACTACGCACCGTGTGTATTGGTATAAATCAATTAACGCCTCCTAAGTCCCTGCGTTCGGGTGCCACGTATCGCTTGTATCTGAGGGTAAAGACGGCCACCAGACTGATCTATATAAACATAAATTTAACGTCATACAACCGTTGTGTTCTTTCACTTCTCTGCCTTTCAACCAAATTGATTTCCGGGCAAAATCAACCTTTCCACTGGTTAAAATTGGACATAAGCTCCATACATGTAATGTCATATTTCTACCAACTAAATTTGTAAAGAAGGGCATGCAAATGAATGTCTAGTTGTCGCTTGTTTTCGCTTCTTTGCTTAACGCATAGGTTTGATTAAAGAAAATTCTTTTACGGTTAAGCTCACCCGTGTATACCACTATTTTATAAGTTTCATAATTAACCTATTTGCGTGTATAAAATAAAGAATAGTAAGACAGAAGCCGGCCGAAGTCGCGTCCCATGGTATTCTTTTTTATGTTTGCTTAATAGCAAATTGGCAGACGGGTCCACTTGATGGCAATTGGCTACCGTCGCCCATGGACACTAAGGAGCCGATGCGTTGCCTACCTCGTTGAGACTTTAAATATCTGTTTACGGCCTTTACGAAGAGCCAATATTGTAGCGCTCTGGGAAAACCGCGGGAGGGAGCTCATTCCATAGCTTGCTCACGTATAGCATAAAAGAGCGAGCGCCACGTACAGTGGATAACTTCCAGGTGACAAGGAAGTGTAGATGAACTCTCAGTCGCCTCCTCGCTCCTCAGAACACTCCCCATTGTACAGACGGCAGACCGCGCTTAGAGCGCCAACGTCTCTTCTGAGACTTAACGGTTCTAAATGGTCTGTAAGTTCGGGATCTCTCAATTTGGTCAGACCTTAATTTCATTACCCACTGTTTACATTGCTAAATTTTACGTAACGCTTTTCCGCCTATAGCAATCACCGGTATACTTCCTTAATACTCAAATCACCGCTTTGTAGTCGGAAAAGTGACAATAGACTCATAACTCGCTCCTCATATGGGACTGTATGCCACTGTGATATTTCAAACACGGAAGATATCGCGAATATAACATTATTAACGGTGAATAGGGACAACTATTACTGTCTGTTGTTATGGGATACCGAAATTTTCCTTATTGGATATATTAGGTTTATCGAATATATCAATCTCATTTGTGTTATTGTTTGACTTACTGTAATTTAGCAGAACACTTTGGCATCATCTGTATTGTGTTATATATTGTATCTATTGTATATTAATTTGTATTCGACAGTTCTCAGTAAACACGTCTAATAAATTAGTAAAGAGTAGAAGAAGGCTTATTATACGAAAAATATTTTCTAGACGACCGTACCGAATGGGAATACAAATTATTTTGTTAAATAAATAATAAAAGAAGATACCATGATGGCTAAGTTCCACATGAGACTCACAACGACCACGCTCACATCCGCGATTCCTCCTGTTCCACTTGCGTGCGGGCGTTACAATTGTAAACTCTAGTGAAACGGATTATGCGACCCACCTTTTGACATGGGTCGTTATGAGCGCTGCGTGAGCGAAAATTAGTGTATAGTGACGTTTTCGCAGCGACCATAACGATCGTGGTTGCTATGTGGAACGGCTGAAAAGGCATTTTAGCCATTGTGAGCTACTCGAGGAAAGCGCCTGATATGATATAAATAATGAAAATGAATGTATTTATTTGAAAATGGAATCGTACAGATTACTTATTGAAAGTCTTGAGTCCACGACCAGTACCACCGCTTCCAAAGCAATTTTGGATACTGTTAAAGAAGAATGAAATAAATATATATTGCTGGGGAGTTTGATGCGCCGCTTCTTCTCCTTGAACAGTAGCTATAATTGCTTTGGAAGCAGTGGTAGACTGATGACTTTCAATAAGTAATCTAAGATTCTATTTTCTTATTTGTTTTGTTTATTTATTTACGAAATACCACTTATTTTTGTGATTATGGCCAGTTAACCAACAAAAATATTTTTTTTATAAAATCGTCATGTTCGTCCGTCTATCTATCTTTCTGTCTACATAGTCGGGCCATAAGTTCTGTTACAAATATACTTTTTTAATGAACTAATGTAATCTTAATAAAATTTATATGTACATACATTGAAGACTTTGTAAAAAATAATTCTATTCGAAATGATCACCTTTGGTTTCAATACAGGCCGAAAATCTGTCTTGTCACGAATCTATGAGTTTACGCACTGTTTCCATGGGAAATAACTGCTTGCTCCAGAGATTTCTTAAGACTCAATGTTGGTGTATCGTTTAGAGCAGGCTATGTCATCTAAAGCTGACCATAATTTATAGTCTCAGGGGTTCAGAGCTGGGCTAGACCAGGGCCGGTCTTTAGCTCGTATAAAGTCCAGAAAGTCAGTTTCGAGCCAAGCTTGGGTAGTTTGTGAACGAATGAATGAATGAATGAAAACTTTTTATTGTTCCCCATAAACTTAAACCTAGACAGTTAATTGGATACATTTGCATACGAACAATGAGAGATCTTATCTTTTTTATCTTATCTCTTCAGGCAACTCCTAAGGAGATTTTAAAGAAAAAAATACAATTTTGATGGTGTACAAATAAAATAAAACTAATAAAATCACAATCATCATATTGTTACGAGCTACAGGACTCGAATTAAAATTGCCGTTGGAACTACTATAGAATTTATTAGAACTGTAAAAACACGTATAAAACAAATACAAACAAAACTGGATGCGACCAGTTCACACTGCACGATTCAATATAATTTGACACGCGTAAAGTCCGTCGTCTATATCGCTAATCAAGAGTACTACAAAACGTCTTACTCGTTTCGCTTGACTGCCCACCCCTCCATTCGGGCATTGTCTTATATCAACTACACAGTACAAAAAAATTGGCCGCGCGCACTGAGTTTCCGAGAAATAGTAATTTGCACACCTGCGAACGGCTAACAAAGTCGAAAACAATAACAATAAGGATTAGTTCGACACTAATGATGCTTATAAAACAAGTAGAAAAACAATAGCATGTTTTTCTTAATTACAAATTCAAAATACAAAAGAATTCCCATATCCGTGGAAGACAATAAACTGCGCTTACGACAGACAACTGTGCGCTTATCTTTGATGGCGTGTAACAATATTATTAGTTAGTGCCAGGTGCAGAGTCCTTTAGGAAAAACCTCGGTACATTTTCAAAAGTTTACTGCTGAGCAGCTTAACTAGCATCACATTTAATCAAAAATACCCATTACGTCAAACACTATTAAACGGTGCTTCGTACTTGTTTACATTACTTTGCAGAGTTAATTATTTGCATTAGTCAGTAGTGAGAGTTGGAAAGAAATGAAGTACTTATAAGTGTTGTCAAGAGTACCTACTGTTTAATGAAAGCTCACATGTACTCGTGGATATTGCGTTACGAAGTCCCAATTAGTAACTACCGTTAATATTTTGCAACATCCATCTTGCTTGAGGATAATGCACTCCATCGCTAATAAAAATAAGCAAAATAACAATGAAAGCAATTCGTCATCAGATTATGTAACTTAATGCTATGAAAATAATTTCCATAAGACGTTTCGAGTACAGACGAGTAAAATGTTATACAATATGTCTTTGTTATACGCTCATTCAATCTTATGATTACGGTGTTTAGGTTTAAAATGGATCAATCGATTACAAATATCCGCGTAATGATTCTGCAAGGAAATAAAGCTTCTAATGCATTGGATTAAAGTTGAAATTATTTCAAGACATTATATTAGCGAAAGTGTTTTGTATGCTTGCAAGCGTGTTGGCTTACATTTTTTAATGCTCTCACTATCAACGACGGTCATGGTCGATATTATGTAGTTAATTGGAATGTCATGAAGACATAAGTGGCTATGGGTTTGGAATGTTTATACGACGTTTTGGCACTGAAAGAGTTGGGAATTTATCAAATGTAATACGTTTCTAGTTTAAATATCAGTTACAATTTTTATTGAATGAGAATGTATAGTTATTATAAAACTTAAGATATGTAACATAATTATGTATATTATGTTTTTATACAAAACTATCTCACCTGACACACATAGTCGTGTCTGTTTTTCAATAAATTTGTTTGTGATCGTTGTGTGTATTTTTAAAAAATAATATTTTTGTAAAATTAATTAGTACTTAGAAGCTACACTATGATTTGGTTTAATAATACAGTACGTTTTATTCCAAATTAGTTTTTTCGATTCCTAATCAGGGTGATTGATTTTCAAAAATCTAATGATACCGTCTTAGTTTTAGTTAGTTATCAAATCAGAAAAAAATCACTCTGTCTATTATAGACATCTTGCTCGCAGGGAACCCATTTTGGAAAAAATGAGTCCCTATACAATTGTATACAATTATACAATTGTACAATTGTCGTGTCTGTTCAAAGCCCTTTTCTAGAAAGCATTGGTTTGTTATTAAATTATTTTTTTGATAATAATTAAACATTTTCATAGAATGATAGATTAAGCGTTGCCATAAAACATGGAAACGCCGCTAGCCTTTTAGGACGCCGCCAGCCTTTTAACAGTGGTTAGGGACCAATAAGATAAGATACCTTTAATAAAAAAAAAATATAATCGTTTTATTTTATTTAGTTCTAATTTTTAATATAGTACAATTTGCAATTTATTTTTAAGTTTATAAAGTACTAGCTGTGCCCGCGACTTCGTTTGCGTGGAATTTGTTTTCATGTAACCATAAAATAGTAGCTTTTGTTACTCCTTATAACATCCTTACTATCTGCCAATGAAAGTCCCGTCAAAATTGGTCCAACCGTTTCAGAGCTTAGCCGCAACATCTAGACAGGCAGACAGACATACAAAAATTCTAAAAATTGCATTTTCGTAATTTCCTGGTCCGAATTAACCCCCTGATTTAAAAAAAAAATACCTTGACATTACAAACAGGCACTTTAATTTGTTTGATCTGTATGTATAGATGTCACGTATAAATATATCAAATTAATTTATTCAAGAAGTCTTACAGCCGCTTGCATAACGATCGCCTTTAAATAAAAATTAGTTTATCATATTAAACTGCCTAAATGCGTTTTACACAAAATGTATTGATAGTTCTTTAAACATATTTAGCGACACATTTTGTGTTGTGCAAGACGCTAATTGTATTTAAGGGTACTAAATGCGTTTAGTGTTTCTTAAATAAATTTAAGCAACAGTATTTATGCAAGCGGCCCTTAATGGAATTTGTAAGTGTAGAAAATAATGAATCAGATCGCAACTGAAGTTACGGCTGACAGTGCTTACAAAGCAACCGTTGGTAATTAAAACTTTCCCTTAACGGAGAAATGCTTCCGACAGATGGCGCCAGGCCTGACAATTTTTAAGACATATTAATAACAACGCCACATTCACCATGTATATATGTAAATATTCTTCTCTTCTATACTAATATTATAAAGAGGAAAGATTTGATTGTTTGTTTGTTTGCATTGAATAGGCTCCGAAACTTAAGAACCGATTTGAAAAATTCTTTCACTGTTGGAAAACTACACTATCCTCGGGTGACATAGGCTATATTATATTTTCAAAAAGATTAGGGATCCTTACTAAAACTCCAATAGTGTAACCTAAGGTGTAAAAATACCTAAAACCGCGTGCGCCGCGAAAACTATTGATGATAGAATAAAATAATGTACTATGACTTTGCAGAACACATCATTAGTCACAAAAAGGGTCGCGACAGCATATGTCTAACTATTTATTATAGTTATTTATAGGTATATTTTAAAAATTTAATTGAAATGCCGCCGCTAGAAAAGAGTCTTTATTTGTATGTTCGTATTCATCCTTATCAAAATAAATTACTTAATATTCAAGACTGCTTCAATACCTTTATATAACTTTTTGAATTATTCAATTAGAACATTCCATTCGAAAGATATCACGAGTTTAAAAATGTAAGTATTAGAAAAAAGTTGCGTGGTCGCCGCTCACCCTACTTGGCTAGCTAGGCAGCACATTACGCGATGTAGGCGTCACTGGCGTACGGGCCGTCCGGGAGGGGAAATATTTCGAAGTCGCTTAGTAGGTAATTAAACTCAACAAAAAAGTTATTTTTAGATACCCGTGCGAAGCCGGGGCGGACCGCTAGTCTTATATATAAAAACCAATAATTGCTGTTCGTTAGTCTGGATAAAACTCAAACAGGGCTTGACCAATTTTGGTGTTTTTTTTGTATATGTTTGCATGGGTCCCCGGATGGTTTAAATTCACAATCGAAATAGTAGAGGCGCTGAAATCGTGTTCCAGTATTTTGATGACATTTTCTGTGTGTTTGACTGGGTCCCGGAATGGTTTAGTTATAAGATTAGATTCACAATTGGACCCGGTCGGTGGTGATGAAATCGAGTTTTAAATGCAATACCAGTTCGTTAGTCTCGCTAAAAGTCAAAAACGGCTTGAGCGATATTGATGAAATTTTTATATGTATTTGAGTCGGTCCCGGGATGGACCCGGTAGTTGGCGTTGCAATTGCGTTCTAGATTTTTATTTTTTCAGAGCAGGTCAACGTCTGCCGAGCTCACTATGGTTATATAAAGTGAATTTGTGTAAGAGTTTCTTTGTTCTCTTTTCACGCCCTCGTTTATTATCTGTTTTACATGAAATTTGTTATGAATGTAAGGACATACTTCATAAACTTTACGTGAATGAAATATTCCTTTTAGTAGTTAATTCTTTTTTTTAACTTTAGGACTGTTTCTTATTTTATAAATACCTATACTAGTGGCCCCCAGGGCTTGGTAGATTCTGTGCTGTTTTGAAAAATTAAAATCCGATTACAGCGCCATCTAACGGATACGATTGTGAATCTAAACCATCCCGGGACCCATACGAACATACACAAAAAATCATCAAAATCGGTCCAACCGTTTAGAAGTTCAGTGACACACGGACAGAAGCATTTTTTATATAAAAATTACACAATTTCTTTTCGAAGAATTAATGGAGTTGCAGTTAACAGAGCTTAAATCTAAAACTAAGTTATTATTTAGAGTAGGTAATTTGAGGTTTTTTCAAACGTTTATTTTTACATTTAGCAAGCTTAAAATTTTAAGTACCTACAAATTTTAAAATAAATTACAAACTAAACTGTGTTAAAAACTAAATAAAATAAAATGAAATAAAAAAGGGAATAATGATTAAATATTGGTCCCGATTAGAGTCTGAACTTTTGAGCTCCAAAATACTAAAATAATAAATCTCAAATAACGCATTACATTCATGGTCGCTCAGCTGGGGATCTTCTGGTTCTGACCCACCGTTGGGCTGAAGCCATTGACAGCAAAGCGGAAGCTCTGGCTGGCAGCCTCGATATTGCTAAGGCCTTCGATCGGGTCTGGCATAGGGCTCTTCTTTCGAAGCTACCCTCTTATGGGCTTACTCGAGGGACTTTGCACCTGGCTATCCATCTTTATTGATGGGCGCAGCAATCAAGTCGTTGTCGATGGTTGCTGCTCTAGAATCAAGCCCACTAATGCTGGTGTGCCCCAGGGGTGTGTGCTGTTGCCGACGCTGTTCATTTTGCATATCAATGATATGTTACCCATTGACAACATTCATTGTTATGCGGGTGACGGTACTGGCGACGCGTATTACTCTGGACGTGCAAACGTCCCTCGATCATTTGTGGAGGAAAGTCGGATTAGACTCGTGTCTGAGGTAGAGAACTCCTTAGAGAGTGTCTCTGAGTGGGGGAGACAAAACCTTGTCCAAGTCAATCCTACTAAGACACAGGTCTGCGTATTTTCTGCCAAGAAAACCCCATTCGTACATGCGCTTCAGTTCCAAGGAACACCCCATACCACCTCTAAGATAATTGGGACATTGCAAACGATGTATAGTTCAGGGGCCACCTTGAAGGCAAGGCAAAATTTGCCTCCAAGAAGCTGGGAATGCTAAACTGGTCCAAGCAGTACTTCACTCTGCGGCAACACCTTGTGCTTTACAAAGCCCAGGTGAGGCCGCATATGGAGTACTGCTCACACTTGTGGGCCGGGGTACCTGCCTACCAGATAAATCCCCTGGACAGTATTCAACGTCGAGCCGTTCGCATTGTCGACGATCCCATATTCTTAGACGTTTTAAATATACTTAGCCTTCGGAGAGACTTCGCGTTTCTCTGCGTATTCTACCAACTGTACAATGAGGAGTGTTCAGAGGAACTGTTCAGAATTGTGTCTTCGTCTTCTTTTTATCACTGCACCGCACACCATCGGCTGGGCGTACATCCCTATTACCTTGAGCCGCTTTACTGTGGGATTGGAATTGGAATGAGAATGTGGGGATTTGGAATGAGCTTCCAGCCATGGTTTTCCCACAGCGCTACAATATGAGTGTTTTTTTTAAAAAGGGTGTCATGAAATTACTTCGAGCCGGCAGCGCGTTGGTGACATCTCTGGTGTTGCAAACGTCCATAGAAGACGGTAACCGCTTGCCATAGAAGAAAATAAAAGTACAAGTTCCAGTAAAAGAAATATAAAAAAATCCTATCCTAAAAAAAGCACACTAGTTAATATTAATATACTTAACTAATTTAATGGCGTAAGAGACTAACTGCCAAGCCATAAACACAATGAAAGAAGAAAATAAAATAATAATCTATACTAACTTGTGATTAAAACATCACGGGACAGGTGTAGAAGAAGCATTATTATCTATATATATATATATATATATATATATATATATATATATATAATTCTCCTGTACGTGTGTTGACAGTGAACTCCTCCTAAACGGCTGAACTGATTTTGATGATATTTGTTTTGTGTGTTTGAGTGGCTTACCGGATGATTTAGATTTGCAATTAGAAACGGTAGGTGGCGCTGAGATCGGGTTCTAGAATCCTCCTAATCATCTGGACCGATTTTGGTGATTTTGTTTTTGTGTCATGAAACAAAGTCTTTTAGGAATTCAGAAAATATGGCGGTACGAAGTTCGCTAGTCAGCTAGTTTATTATATAATATATCGTGTACCCAAAAATAGAGATTGGTTTAGACATTTCACGCCCGACGAAGGGCGAAACACTGAAAACTACTGACATGTCTGGACCTTCGTTTAACAATAATAACAGATGGGTCGTTCAGACACATACGTGGCTGAACATTTATATTGTGGCTATAGATTATCACGCGGCTTTGCATGCTTAAACGTCGGGTCAATTACGATTATGAAGAAAACATAACGCTCTTGTAACAATAAAGTTAACAGGCTTATAAACCTAGTATAACTGTTATGAATAAGGGAAAATGTGTTCTTTAATTACTGGCCCACTAAAAAAGTGGTCTATACTTTTGACCAGATCTTATTATATTATGTATTTCGATGAATCCGAATCTGGGATTAGTTTGGTCCCTACACCCTAACAACTCGACTCACACAATGGTCCCACACAAACGACCCTAAGTCACCAGAAAATAGGTTAGTATCCATAGGACAAGTGGTCGTGCCGATACTATCCCATTTTCCGTAATAAAAACTATTTTATGCTCCTCTCTGTTCTCAAATGTTACTTACCTATAGAAAAAAAATTACTAGGTTACATTCACAAGATTCATAAAACACAAATATATGACCATACACATACAGACGTCCAAAGAGAACCTACAATTTATTGTATATATGAATTTGTTATACTATTTATTTGGTACGAATAAATGTATGTCTATCAAATAAATCTAGAAATCAGGCCAGGTGTGTAGTTGAACAATTGTATCTATAGGGATTTCAGGATGAGCTAGCGAAATCTAGGACAAGTATGCGATGGACAGACTGAAATTATGAAGTGGGGAATTGGAATAACAATAAAATAATATAATAATACAATGGGGACCTGACTGACCGGACTAATTAATTGTTGTCGTGAGGTATTAGGATATTAAAAAATCCAGATATTTTAATATACGAACAAAGCGAATTTTGTGCATGTGTATATATGTGTATTATCTTACATATACAACTTACTTTGTGTTACATAACGTGTTTATTGAAAGAAAGAATAACTTTATTTGAAGAAATAACGACGTAATTACTTTCCTTGTACATTATTATACACAGAGCATATTTTGAGAATTTGCATGCCGCATTTCCAACAAACAAGGTTTGCACTCAGCATATTGCTGTGCCGGAATTATATCCGACACAACGCTGATTTTCAGTGCAAACCTTTTGGTTCAAACAAAAAACCTTTTATATTATTTTTAAATACATATTGTGATAGAAATAATTGTAATATCTGTATAAACGCTAATTATTATGTTATTTGACTCGTTTAAGTTACGACGAAATAACTTACTATTATCGTATAAAATTGTTGGGCTTCGGTGCTTTGTAAAATTATAAAAAATGGCTCAATTTACTTGAAAGTCAACTTTTTTCCAACAATTTCTCATTCTATAGTTCAAAACTGTCATTTTTTACGACTGGCATCAATTATTACTTCACCTATTGATCTCAATAAAAAAGTACTATTTTTATTTCATTCGTAATGAACCTTACACTTCTATTCACTCTTGTTCATAGAATAGGAAGTAATATTAAATTTTAGCTTATATATATGTCCTTCAAAAAGTGTTCTCCAGTGGAACTTATTTTGAATAAAAAACTTTGAATTTGAATCTAAAATACATGACTGAATCCTTAATGATAAAAATTATGAATGTAATGTAATTTATAAATATGACTAAGTAAACAGCACAAAAGCGAGGACGATTAAACACACTTCGAACTTGATTTAAATGAAGTAACGACTTTATAGGCTTTATAAGATAATGAAGAGAAAACAGGCATACACGAGAAACGTCAACGGTTGTGATGGAATTAAATAACTTCCATTGTAAAGCTCACAAAAGAGAACTTTGACAAATTAACATTTACATTAAACTCTTTTGTTGGCTATGATTTTATTTTCAAGGTAACTTTTGAAATAGGTACCTTAATTAGAAAGGAAAAACTGGTAAGTACAAAATACTCCATCATTATAAAAATAAGATTGTAATATTTTTTGCTTATGGCATGGAGGAAGAAAATTAGGTTAATGTTAACCTTCCAGAAAAAAAAAACTCCTAACACACTGCAATCATAGTTGTTGTCACCGGTACGTTTTCTATATCGAATAAATAAAATTGAAGTGTGTGTTTGTAATGTAATAATAACAGCTTTTTACTAATATGCACATGAAAGTATATAGGGTACTTATAACAAAAAATCAATTTTTAAATTGTCTCTGTCCGTCTGTTTGTTCCGGCTAGTCTTTGAAACGGCTGGACCGATTTTGACGGGCTTTTCACTGGCAGATAGATGATGTTATAAGGAGTAACCTAAGCTACTTTTCAAATTAGTCCACGAAAAAATTCTACGCGGCTGATTCTGAATTAAAACTTTCAATTAATCTTTTATTATGTCTCTTCGTATCTTTGACGTAGTAAAGCCATGCCGGAATCATTATCATGATTTCATCTCTTCGGGCCTCCTTGATCGGTGTGACGCTCTCACAGAATATCGCCGTGAAACGATTAGCCTTGACGTAATCGTGTTTCGTGAGATAAATTAGAGTTTCGATGCCCCAGTTCCCTTTCTCCCTACCCCATCCTTATTAAAATTCAAATTCAATATCACGGGAAATGGGGAAACAAGATTAGCTCGAAGCTAACCGTTTCACGACGATATGTTGCTAGAGGGTGGTATCGGACCGATCCAGTCGGCACTAGGAACTGTAATCAAGTTAATGGTTTCAGCATGGCTTCATAACGTCAAAATTATACGTAAAATGACGTGACGTTGTTTACTATTTTTCTTCCTTCTTCTAGAATATTTTAAATCTTTCACGAAATAACTTATGTATTTTGAAAGATATTATTTTATATGTGTTATATATATGTTGTACAAATATATATGACTATGTATATATTTGTATATTTAATTTTTCAATTACTTTGAGTATTTACCTTTTTCCTGCAGCACCTATATCGCTTGATTCAAATTTCTTTTAGGTTGCCTGGAAGAGATCGCCTTAAGCGATTAGGCCGCGTATTGTATTGCCTAGAAAATATTGTAAATATGGTCTGTTTTTGTTATTGTATATTTTGGTGTACAATAAAGTGTTATCTCTCTCTTTCTCATGTTTGAAGTGTGTCATGAATGTAATACTTAAATGGAGCTGGTTTGCCAATTATGGTATTGTAATTGCTTTGCTATTATTGCGACTATTGCTAAATTCCTATCGATGTAAATCTATTCAACATTATATTACACAACGCATAATAACATAATATTTAGTTAAAAGGGGCCGTTGACCCTCCGCAAGTATGAGGTAATTTTAGTTTCATTAATATAAGACTATTTAGTAATATAGTTTCACTTCGGTGATTTCTGTGTTATTGTTTATTTAGGTAAAACAATAATATATTATAATTACAGGAAAGATACTATCTAAATTAAAAGTAAACAATTTTTGTTGTGAATAAACGTTGTTTATGGAAAACAATTTTTATAATTGGGTAGTTGTCACGTTTCACAATAAGTTCTCGAGCAATGTATAAAAGAGCGAGCTTCTAAAATATTATAATCGATAAGTTTTAATTACATTTAGTTTTAATTAATGTTTCAACATAAAGATAATTTTTATTCAATTAAAATATAAACTAATACAATTAAGAAAACTTAGTTATTTTGTATTCTATCTATAATCTAATCTTTAAAGAATAATGAGCCTAACTCACCGTCTTTTATGGGTAAAGTGGCGAAATGTGAAAATTTTTGCGTTTTTGAACGGACCTCTGAAGGGCTTAAATTCACAATTATTGGACCCGGTAGGTGGCAATGTAATCGGATTTCAGATTTTGGCAAAGTCTACTTGGCCCGTTAGTAAAGATGTTAATAAATTATGCAGTCACAGTTAAAAACAAGATCTAAATATATAATCCATACAAAGCTGTCTCGCTATGTTTTTAAACTACTAAAACAAAAGTAATATTATTTCATGCAAAAACTTTAAACTAGGTCGTCTTGAAGTAATACTCTACAAGTTAACTTCAGGATCTTTTAACTAGAACCTTTATTTTTTCCCTCAACACAAAAGGCGTGAATAAAACTTAAAGTCCTTCACAAGTTGTGGAATTGCAAAATACTTTAGTCATTTAATTAAAAAATAACTTACTTACGCAGCCTTGTCTGCAAAATTCGACTCAAGGGAAACAACTCCATAAAAAAAGTTAAGTGCCTTATATGTAAATTAGAGATATTATAGGCTATTGATTTCTTTTGGTTATAGTCTTTATGGGAGCCTAATTGTTCTTGTCTGCAATGGGGAATGTGCATATAATTCAAATAAGAGTTATTTTTGATATGATGTCTTTATGTAGACTTACATGTCTAACGTCATTATTTAATTTAATTCCTTTAATTTGATTTTAATCCTCTCTATCTATTAATACGTGAAGTAAAAACTTTGTACCCCTTTTTACAAGCATTGCGCGGACGGAGGAGTATGAAATTTCGCACACTTATAAGTATAGTTTATATAGAGAAGAAACGACGAATGCTATTTTTTTTTTATTATACATAAAAATACATTAAATCAATAGAAAAACATTACATACACTACCATATATTTGACATACACGCATATATACTCTTTTGTTTGTTGCTGCCTTGGCGGAATCTGTGATTATAGAAGTCTTTGTTGAATTTCGAGCACGGGCGACCACTAGTTAATAGAAAGCGTTAAAAATGTGCGGTATATTTAAAATGGCAAAACGCAACGCTGTTCATCAAATGAATTACGTCACTTTTCATTTTGAAATTTTCAGATTGTCAACGAAGGCGATCTTTGTGATTATGTTTATCATAATTTAATATCTATAAGATTGTTATTTAGCCTTTTCCATGGTCTGTATCTATTAGATCTAATTTAAAATTGAAAACACTGAGAAAGATGAACATGGAAACATACACTGAGAATGAACTATGAAGTCTTGGTGGCGTTTAAATAGCTCAAATTTATTCGAGATTTTAAATATAAAAAAATTAGACATTTCCAACAGTATTTCCATTTTTTACTATGATAAAACGATATCAACAATGATTTAGAAAAACAATAAACAACATGCATTTTAATTCATCAAACACAGCAAGTTTTAATTGGATTAAAACTTGCTGTGTTTGATGAATTAAAATTGATCGATTGAAAATCTCCTTGGTATAGTGGTCTAAGATTGTGGCTGTCTAGCTCATTGAAATGCAAAGGTTTGGGGTGCGTGGATTCCTTATCCGTGCAGGAACGGGTTAAGAATACAATTTCCTGGAGCCGGGTGGCTTGTCGTAAGAGGCGACAAAACAACCCACAGCCAGGTGGTAGGGTATTTGCGAGTCTGGATGGCTACCACCCTTGGTCTAAAGTATCTTGTCATAACAACATTGTGTTCCGGCATTAGTGACCAGGTTCCAGTCTCCCTAAAGAGAGCAACAGCGCATTTGTAGCACCTTTGGTGCTTTGGTTTACAAATGACCATAGGCGATGGTAATCGTTGTCTATCAGGTGTGCTGTCTGTCTGTCGGCTAACAAGGGCCATGAACGATAAGGAGTGGACACTTATCATTCAAACAGTGGTCTGGAGACGGCGCTGAGTCGTGTTTTCGCACACGCGTCTGATTAATATTGCTGGAGGTTGGCCCTCCAGCAATAACCCTCTTTCCCGGTCTTGAATGTCGGCGACTCAACAGTTGAGACGAACTTTTTATCTACATTAATGTCGAGTGCACAACTTTTGTGCAATGTAAAAAATCCGAATTTTGCCACTGGTTACGTTTCGTGCAAAACCTTAATGAAGATTTCAACTGAAAAGTGATTTAACAAAACTACGTTTTAACGGTTTTAAGCGCGGTAATTTATTTGAATTTTGTTTTCGGCCAGTTTTCAGTTGCCGTGATCACGGAAGACAAAGATGTCAAGTGTCAACGAGTATTTGTATAAAATGAGATTTAACGCCCGATTTCATTAGAAAATAAGTTGTTTGTTAAACTAATCGGATTTTTTATTTACTTTCTCCATATTTGAAATGAAAAGCAGAGTGTTGAAACATCTGGTGAAAGGCCTATTTAGGCACTCGAACTATTAGCGGCCCTCTCTACGCTCGGGGTGCCAAACCATCTCATCCCCAAATAGGTCACTTTCACCTCTCGTGTAACAATCTACTATTGTATGTCCTGTATTTTTTTCATAAATTTCACTATACCATTAAGTAAAGAACTTGATAAATTACACCTACTTTCAAATTTTTATTTAATAATAGTACTAATAATCTTTAATTATGTCGATTGTGACATACAGGTCTGCCTGTATGGCCAACAAAATATGCAAATAAGAACAAACAACCAACACGTGAAACACGCGATACCCAAACAAAGCACAATCTGTTTAGTAAACGACAGAAATTTTCATATAAATAGTCAACTGTAAACCCTTTACGTTTTAGACAATCGTAATAAAGCAAGTAAACAAACTAATTAAGTCCCAAAGAGTATGAATGTGCGACTCACTGCAATTGTATGACTGTCGTTAATTCTCCTGTTACGGCAAGACCACCATTGATCACGTACGTGCATTGAATGCGGGATGAATACCTAATTATTATAGCTTAATAAATAATTCGGATGTTTTTCGTTTTGTTTTATGTAAGGAAATAGCAGATTGTTACACGAGAGGTGAAAGTGGCATATTTAAGCATGAGATGGTTTAGCGCACGAGCGTAGCGAGGTTGTTAATAGTTCGAGTGCCTAAATAGGCCTTTCATTTGAGGTTATCTGCTTTTCATTTCGAATATGAGGAAAGTAAATAAAAACTGATTAGTTAAACAAACAACTACTTCTCTAATAAAATCAGGCGTTAAGCCCATATCTAAATCTGATGAAACGTCATCACGTACGTCACATATGCAACGTCAAGTAATTTTTTTCTGTGGCATTCTACGAGTCAGTATTTTTTTGTCACTGATGATAGTAAATATTTAGCTCAAATTTATGTAATTTATATAATTTTTTAATGAAAAATAATTTCTACGTATAAAATGAAGTTACAAAATTGTTGATATTTTTATATTACAATTTATGCCGCAATTTAACAGTGGCTGTAAAAAAGTTGGGACATGAGTCGCGTAGTTTTCCAAAATTTTTGACAGCAGGGAGAATCGCTTCCCAGGGACGAAAAGTGCTGTTTTCATCCCTGTGATTAGGCAACTCCAAGCGTACTTTCATAATATGAGAAATGAAAAGGAAATTTTCTAAATGAAATCGCGAATATTTTTAAACGAGTGGAATTAATACAGGACTTTTTTTATTGAAAAGCTGACAAACAGGCATACAGCCTTGGAAAGTGGTTACCGTCGCGTCGCGGTCAGCAACACCAAGTGTGAGGCCAATACGCTGCCAGCCTTTACAATGGTATATGTTGGAGGGATGGGGTAAAGGGATAAGGATAGGAGAGGCGGAAGAGGCCCATTAGAACTCTTACTCATGATAGGAAACACGGTGAGCTTAAGGTTAACTGTTTTACGCCGATATTCTATGAGAGCGTGGTATCACACTGATCGAACCGGCCCTAATAGCTGAAATCAAGATGATGATTTCACCACGGCTCTACCACGTCAGATCACAAAAAAATACAATGTACGGTATTAGTTTTATACAAATGTTTCATTTTACTATATGCTCACCAAATCTAAATTTTAAGGATAAGGTTTGACGAACTTTTTTGTTCAGAACTGTTAAGTATCTAAGTAAACATACTCAAACTAATAGTTTTAGCAAATATTCCATTTAATTTACAATTTACCTACTCCAAATATTTAGTTTAAATTATACATGGTTCTCAGTAATAGTATCATAACACGTATATATACATATCTCACATGTTTTCTAGAACTAAAATGTCCGTAGTTCAACTTTGTGCGTGTAAAAACATTGTACTTGATAATAATCTTTTTTTTATGACATATCGTCCTGTTACTCGACTTTCACTGTTTTGCAATATATCTTGCGATATCTTCGCGCGAATGTGCGCTGGGTGTTAAATTTAAACCATGTTTAGGCGAAACCCAGATTGTGGTTTTTATGTAGACTTCTTTGAAATATTTGTTTTTATTGAGTTTTTTGTATTGAAGGTAGGAAAATGAAGGTAGCCGCATTATGTATTATGTATATCACCATCGCCATTACAATCTAAATTAATTCCTGGGGTTGTCTGGAAGAAATCGTTTTTTACCGATAAGACCGCCCTTTGTGCGTAATTACTTTTAGTCTGTAATTTTATTTTTGTATTGATATACAATAAAAAGTTATCTATTTATCTAAATTTTATTAGTTTTGGAGGTAGATGAACTCTTGTCGTAAAAGAAGTATACTGAAATTTCTACAGCGTTTTCTACCTATGTATGCAATTAAGGCATTTCGGAGGTTAGGGCCTCGAGGTGGCTGGTAACTAGATTTGAAGCCGCTGGAGCCTTCCCCGTATGACGATGGATTCTCAGCAGATCTCGTTGGCCAATCTGCTGTCCCATGGCCTTCTGGCTTTCCGTTAGCTATTACTGCGGCTTAATTGGCCATCTCGATACTGGCAGTTGATAATGACAATCGCATAACGAAGGGTTTCCTAGAAATAACAAACGTGTTTTAGTTATTTGGTTACGAAACCATAAAATATCCCATATCTTAAAACTACTCAACGAATATTGTTTGAAACAATTTTCGATGTAAATCTTTTTTAAGCTCTATCATCTTGTTTTTTCTTCGGAGTTTTCCATTTTTATTTTAAAAGTTAGAAAGGGATTTTATATACATTAGGGATAGTTTTCACGACTTTGGGAGTTAATTTATCGCCACCTCAGATGAAATAATAAAAGTATAGACAGCAGATAGAAGCACTTTTTAAAAAAGTGTGTGCGTAAACATATTATGACGACTGTGGTTTGAGACTATGTGGTTGTTAGTAATATATGCATTGGAAATTAATACTAAATTATTGTAATACATTGTGGCGCGATCGGCTTCCTATTCGAAAAACGTTTCCCTTCGCCGGCTTTATTCTGAGAGCTCGGGGTTCGATCTACCTATTTTGTTCATCTAAGATCGCCACTTATTGACTCCATTAAAAAAGTATTAGAGGACTGACGATTCCTCACTTTTTTTAGTATACATGCAAACATAAACAGTTATAAATAGATACTTTACGCTCACTAAAAATGTATCAGTAAATAATTCTTAATAAATAAAAAATTAAATTGCTGTATAAGAAACATGTGAAATAACCTTTACTTCTGTTTAAGAAGGATATCTACACTTTCCTCAAGTATGAACGTATGACAGTATATATCAGCCTATGTATGTCACAATGACGTAGGCCTTGTTGCGTCTCGCATAATGCCATCCAAGTTGTACATTGTAGACATAAATTTACGAAGTTCGCACGTGCAAAATTATTGCATACCTTGTTATGAATGTGAAATTACTTGTTTATTTTGCTAACTTGGGATTGTTGTTGGTCGTTTACAGCATTATGTTGTCCTTGGGCCTATTTTTATGTCTTGTAATGTTAGTGTTCACCTGACTATGCTTATTTGTGATAGATTTACTGTTTTTGTGTAATATTTGAAAGTCCTGTTTATCAGGAAGAGGCATTCCAATATCTGCAAATAAAATAGTCTATTTATTGAGGAAGGAAAGAAAGAAAGAAAATAATTTTATTTAGGACAGTTAAACTAATGTAAGAGTAAGTGTTAACAAAAACAGACTTAAAAACAAGATTTGTCCTAAAAGGGGCGTCAATCTCAGCATAATTCTCGTCTGCACGACCAGCGCTGATCTTTCGCTAAGCCCATAAAGTTATCGCCATGACAGATATTACACCATTACATAGCATATAATATCAATATATACTTATACAAACATATATGTATAAATAAAAGTATAAAATATAGTTTAATATATATTAGATGTTAATGCAATAATTAATAGTAATGTTAATAAATAGACAAGTGTTACAATCACGGAAATTATATAAATAAGAAATATGACGATCAAATACCATTTGTGTCATGATTTAGGTTGCGGTGTGAATGTTGGTGCTCTTTTAAAAATATCTTTAATTTACATCTGAATCCGGTAACAGATTGCAGATTTACAATGAGTGGTGGAATATTTTTCCAGCATGATACTACTGCGTAACAAAAACTCTCCCGAAAGCCAGCAGCGTAATGGCGCTCCGAAGCGAGTTGTATTGAACATGTTCTAGAAGTGACCATTCTACGGCTTGATAGCCAGGAGAGGATTTTTTTTTTAATAACGCAGGGGTAAATTCTTTCGAAATGAATTGAACTGACCAAATGCGGAGTAAATACTAAAAATAAGCTCCGCAACAGACTGCTGAATGTGGTCTCTGGTAAAGACGTCCCCAACTACCTCCCTAAACCTTAACCTGCACTACTTTAGCACAGATGGGCTGGGACGGCACAGGATCTAGTATACGTGGTTATTATCAACACTGTGTCGTCCCATGCGAGCCAGGAGAGCTTATCATATAAGTAGCCTTAGAAGAGAATACTCAGTAATGACCGTCGGGATAAGTAGTTCATAATTTATTGGCAACAACTATAAAAATTTACGACATAACGCTAATAATAAACACCGGCCTACTAAAAATTAAAAGTGGTCTCTACTTTTGACAGATCTATTCTTCTAACTATGTCTATTGCAATACATATAGGTAGAACTGGTCAAAAATACAGACGACTTTTTAGTTTTTGTGGGCCGGTGTTATTATCAATATATTAATTCGTGAAGCAAAAACTTTATACCTCTTTTTACGAAAATTACGCCGACGGAGGAGTATGAAATTTCGCACAGTTATAGTTTATATAGAGAAAGAGTGAGGAATGCTAATATTTAAAAAAATATGCATAAAAAATACATTAAATCAATAAAAAAAAAGATTACACACCCTACCATGTATTTGACACACACGCATATATACTCTTTTGTTTATTCTTAAGTCTACTTAACAGTGTAGCCTTGGCGAAATCTGTGATTATAGAAGTTTAGTCTTTGACAACAGAACCTTAATAATGTTCAAACTTATAATTTAAATTAATTATGGTCGAATTTCGACCACCAGGCGCCACTAGTTAGTAATATTTTTTTCAGGGAAGACATTTATATCCTAATTAATATTTTAAATGTGAATGAGAGTTTGTTTATTTGTGACATTTTTACGCCTTAACTACGCAACAAATGGCATGAAATTTTGCATACACAATGCTAGGGTATAGGAAAAAAGTATTATCCCTGAGGAATAGATAAATATAGCGGAAAAGACGGCGCCTCGGTCGCGACTTCTCACGAACAAATACTTCCCCTTGGCAACTACAATGACATTGGCAATTTTAGTGGGTTGCTGTCATGGTTAGTTCAAATTTTGATAGATGGCATTACGGATATTATGAGCTAAAAATTAAGTTTTACTTTTTAAGGCGTGTGGGACACCCAACGGCCGGTGCTCCACTCTGTTTACAAAACTTACAATTACGCGAGCGAAGCCGCCACCAAAACTTACTATTTACATAAAATTAAAAAGCAAAATCTTATCTATCTATATAAAAGCACTAGCGGTCCCGAACACGTTGTCCTGACCTGACAAAATATAAATCTAGGACCCGAGTCTAGTGCTCCCTACCGGTTCGAATTGTGAATTTAAATGCATTAAACCAAAATATTGCCATTTGTTTTGAAATTGCATAGAGACACTTCAATTTTATTACTATAGATTGACACAGATTTCAGATGTGACTTTCGATTCATTGGTTATTCGTCGAGAATGACATAATATTGAATAACCGGGTTAAGCTGTAGGTTAAGGTCTTAGATATCGTTTCAAAATTACATTCTAGCGGTTCTCACCGCAAACTGCTTAGGGGCCATCCATAAGTTATGTCAAAGGGGGGAGGGGGTCCACGAAGTGTGACATTGTGTATAAGAGGTGGGAGGGTCCTAAATTTCGTGACGTCACATTTCAAATTTAAACTCTAAAACACGAAATTTGAACTATTAACGAAAAAAATCAAAATATTTCCAACTCTATCTGTATAGATATCTGCATAGTGTTTAAATTATTAAAAAATAATTTAAATGGTATATTTTTATCTTTACTTACCATTAACATTATTTTTTACAGATCCATTAGAAATATTTAAAACAAATAATCTAATACAATAAAAGAAAACTTTACTTATTTATATTGTATTCTACCCATAGGACCTCAAGACTATAAGTAGAATACTGAGCCTAGATCACCGTCTTCTATGGGTAAGGTTCCTAGAAGGCTGGCTACGTTACCTCGCTGGATCACCATACTGATTTCTTGTCCGAGGTAGGCACCAGCCTTCTGATCACCTGAAGAGTCAGTCAGTCAAATGTTATTAAAACCAATTACGAAATCGATGTTTCAATTTAATCATTTCTTGATGTAAAATTGAAAAATATGTGATGTACGGGGGAGGGGTCAAAAAATCATGAAATTCGTGTGATGTACTCTTTATTCTATTGTACAGAAAAAGTTACATACAAAATTATAGAATAACAATGGCGAGCTTAACCCTAAAAGAGTTTTGTTCCAGCAAACCTGTGAGTCTAGCGAGAAGGGCTGAATAGGGTTGTGTACACTAAGATATTTTAGGATTTAACTATGTAACGTATAATATAAACAGATAAACAAAAATAAATTGTATGTAATGTAAAATAAAGACATATAAAGATAATTTAAGATAGATAGTGCTCTTTGAGTTTTTTTTTTGAAACTGCTCTCCGATGAACTATCTCGGATTGTATGTGGCAGGGCATTCCATAATCTAACTGCGTGGACGGAGAAAGAACCACTATAACATGTCGATGAGTGTGTGGGAGAGCTTTGAGAAGAAGAGATTTAGTAGTTCTACAATGTTTGTCCGGAAGAACAAGAAATTCAAAACGTTGACGAAGATAGGAAGGACAAAGAGGATTATGTAAGATTTGAAACAAAAATGTAACCACGGGAAGGTCCCGTCGACGACGAATTGGTAGCCACTTAAGTTGCGTTCTAAATGTAGAAACATGATCGAACTTTTGCAAACCAAAAATGAAGTGAATATACTAATTCTTAAGACGTTCGAGTTTATTTTGAAGTTCTTCAGAAGCGTCCATAAAACATACATCGGCGTAATCTAAAAGAGGTAGCAAGGACTGAGCAAGAATAATTTTGGTGACAAGGGAAGAAACTTTTGCAAGCGTTTTAGAGATGTCATTTCTGGATCGTCCCTAAAGTATGGTTAATTGTGACACTTTGTTTAAGCAGATTTATGCATGCATTTCTTTGAGTTTTATTGCTGTAGCAAAGCAGACTGGTTGTGGGCCTGATCGGAATTTGTTACCTATTAAAATTAATAACACCAAAGCTGCTTGCTACCACTGTGATGTTTTAGGGATGACCCTAATGGTTGGGCAGCGAGATAGAATGCTCATGGAATGCACCTCCGTCTCAAAGAAAGATGTTCCAGCGAGGCTATTGTTGTTCCTCACAGGCCTAGGCCCGTCTATTATTGTTGGAAATTTGTATATATTCTTTCAGGAATCGTTTGCGACCTCATTTATTGTACACCGCCATCTATTGGCTTGTAAATGTTCCACTACAATGTTAGTCTTCTTTTTATTGCCAAGCTGGCAAACAGGCATACGGCTCAGCTCATGGAAAGTGGGTACCGCCGCTTATAGACATTTGCAACACCAGGAGATCAGACAGGCTGAAGGGGATTGAAAGGATGCGGTATGAGATTGGAAAATGAGATGGGGGGGATCGAAGTGGGCTATTGAAACTCACTCAACGCACGAGAAACTATTAGCACAAGGCTAACCGTTTCAAGGTGATATTCTGGGAGAGCGTAGTGTCACACCTATCGAGCTGGCCCTAAGGGCTGTAATCAAGATAGTGTATCCTGCATAGCTCTACCACGTCAAAAAGTATGGTTGATTGTGACATTTTGTTTAGGCCAATTTACGCATGGCTTTTTTTATCGCTGTAACACATCAGGCAGGCTGACGGTGTCATGAGAATTTATTAACGTATGAACATTAATAACACTAAAAGTGCTACCAATGTGCTGCCCGGAAGCCATATAGCGGAACCTAATGCTGTGCTGATGAGCGTAGTAGCAGAACTCAAATAACGGATAGGTTCAGATCCTTTTAGTTCCAGAAGCTAATGCTGATATTACACGGATTAACCAAATTGAATGAATTTGGTTGAAAGTCAGAGACCTGAAAGTATATGACGCTATTCAATGACATTGAATGAATAAAGTTTGTTTATATGGTTCACTTTGGTTGATTCATCAAAATTGAAAAACGGAAATGAACTTCTAAAATCGGCTTTTGATCACATAATTATGTAAGAGTCAAAATCCGATATAATAATATTTGCGATTGTTTCAGAGGCGTTCGTAGTATTTGAATTTAATATGATTTTTTAACATAAACAAAACCGATTTCAAACTAAAAATCAAAAAATAAATATTTAACCGACCTCTTTTTACTGCTTTATAGTGTGAAGTCCGTTTTGTTTTTGTTAAAAAATAATTAAAAACTTACAACTTTTTAATTGCGCAAATACTTGGATAGCTTTAGAAATAATATATTAAGCGTCCGTAGAAATTGTACTACTGGCAAGCGTATACAAGGTTGCCATGCACGCGTATACAAGGTTGCTATCTCACTCTTCGGTTGAGACATCGGTCAACAAAGGTTGTTCTCGATTTCCCTGTGACCCACTCATATGAACCTGACTTGGTGACAATGGAACTAGCCCAGGAGTATACTTTATCGAGCGAAGAAAAATTGACAATCGGTCCTCAATTGACGGAGCAATCGCGTAGCAAACAATTTTCGAGGGTTACTCTAGATTTCCCTAGGAACCACTCATCAGATCCTGACTTGGTGACAACGGGACCACCTCAGGACTATACACTTAGGAATATTTTTTTTTAATCGCTTCTCAATAGTCGTAGGTATCGTACAACAAGGAGTCAGTTAAGAAATATCGAGTGTTTCTCTCGATTTCCCTGGGATCCACTAATCAGATCCAGACATGGTGACAATGGGACCAATTCGGGAGTATACGATTCGATAAAAAAAATAATTTGAAAATCGGTGTAAAATTGACAGAGAAATCGAGTAACGAACATAATACAGACGAATTGAAAACCTCCTCTTTTTGGAAGTCGGTTAATAATTATTTTCTTTAATATTTTTAAAACGACTAATGAGCGGTTCCTCCATCTTATTACTAATTCACCAGACTCACCATCGGCAGAAAGACATTATACTTGCATGGAGCTTATGTCAATTTTTTACTGATAGTAGTAAGATAGAGAAATCTAGCTCTAAATAGGTAAATCACACTGTACGTGTTATTTGGCAAAAAATTGCAATCAATCTCTTTGCAGATGACATTTTTTGTATGTCAATACCGAACAATTATATTCTCACTTCGGTGTGTGTCTGTTCCAGTTGATTATCTCAGAAACTACCATAAAAAAACAATACATGCTTGCATTGTTAACAAGACACGACAGTAAGAGCCGTGGGAATTAATTAATTGTCAATATTTCAACAGTTATTTTATAATAAGCTATATTTAGTATGATTTTTAATTACCTGCGCCAAAATGACAGCTGTAATCGACCTTTTTTTATATGTTGCAAGTATGGAGCATATTGTTTTATTGAAATTCTATATGACTCAACTCACAGTGATGAGTTCAATCAACAAGTCACTTATGAATGAGTCATATTAAAACACTATGCTCCACGCGCAACAAAAAAGGACAATCGCAGTTGTCATTTTAATCCAGGTAATTAAAAATCGTAGTATGTGTTGTTACAAATTTGTCGGAAGGATGTAAATTCGAAAATGACGTTGAAATTTTCACAAAGTTTATTAGAAGTACACACATGTAATTCACACTTCTTACAAGTATAGCCGAATACAGCAAAACCAAACGACAGGGCAGAAAATCGTTATCACATAAATCGCGCAAAGTTCGTCGTTATAAGATACCCGCTCCGAAAGTGAACTAGGTAACGCCTCGTTCGCAGTCAGAACATGACTGGTGCATTTCCCAACTGACCGACCCTCATACATGTGTAAATTAGACATAGCCTCCTAGCAACACGCCGCCCACTGGTTCTTGAAATCATTAAATGGACATCTTAACGGCTTCTCAGAATTCGCATGAAATACTAACAGAGGAAAGAAGGTTTTATAACGTCTTACGGCAGCGTGAATAAAGAGATCAGCGTGAACAATAGAACACTCATATTCAAAGGGGTAATAAAACGCGTGCAAGAGCCGGTTTGCAAAAATATATTTTATTCAAGTGTGATAAGCTAATATCGTATTCCTATTATTTCGTTTCCGAATATGATTTCGCACGATTTTTATGTTTAGCTAGGCTAATGTGCTCTAATTTTCCATTTTTACATAGGAGGAAAACGAAAGTTGGGTTTCTTCACATTCCGGATAATTCTTCTTCACATTGCACAGTTAGGCCATTGAGGGTTGCGTTTCTCAGAGGACACAATTTTATTTTTTTGATGTGTAGGGGGGTTAGTATAAGCTTAAGTTCAAGTTTGTGAGGTCGCCACCCTTGTCCCCCGGACGCCATCTTGGAAAAAGGGGTATAAAGGGTTTTCGAGCTTGTATCTCGTAAACTAGGAACTGTACAGAAAATTTTATAAGACATTATTTGTAGAAAATTAAATTGTCTGGCCCCAGAGTAGTCCGTTGTATATTACCTATAACTCAAGCGTAACTTGCTTAGTTTGGTGATACACAATATGTGTGCTTGTCTGTCGATTTATTTAGTTCTTTCTTTAAAACTCCAATAATATAGTCTATTTAACACAAAAATAAATGAAACATACAATGGAAAATGCATTAAATATAAAAAAACAACAAGCAAAGAACGTTCTAAAACGATACCGAACGACGAAAGACGTTTGGGAATAAGCCCTCTGAGTTCGGACCTGTGTTTGTGTGTATATTACCAATACAACGTTTAATTTTCTTACGCATGATCTCGCAATTAATTTTCTTTAATATATAAATGACTCATTGAGGTACATATCATATACCAACGTATATTAACTTTTGGACTATAGTCAAACAAATTAAATGAAAATATGACGAAAGTTGACACTCACAATTAATCAAATATATATACTAAACTATATTATAAATAAAACTATACTTACAAAATAACTAAATTTAATATAAGTCTATAAGTAAATATTTATTCTTTAAATATAATATTGCAAATTTTCTCCAAAAAGTTCAAATGATGTTGTAGAATTAACAGTAGAAAAGTGTTAAAAGGTTTTTTTATTTTTTTCCAGAAGGGGTCCCGGTGGCCTATACTATGTTTGCCAATATTACTGGCGGCTGCGGTAT
The DNA here is from genome assembly GCA_039645545.1 of Dendrolimus houi. Classification (NCBI taxonomy): domain Eukaryota; kingdom Metazoa; phylum Arthropoda; class Insecta; order Lepidoptera; family Lasiocampidae; genus Dendrolimus; species Dendrolimus houi. The sequence goes on from CM077132.1 coordinate 18,183,472, forward strand.
GCGGCAGCGACATCCTAATGATCACCATGGGTGGCACGAAGTCGCATAAGATGCCGTTCTGGGAACTTGCCAGAGGACTAATTAGAAGGTAATTTATACAATATTGCTAATATTATGCTATGAAATTATTCCACAACTATAGGTTCCATTACCCTCGACTTTCTTTTTTATTTAAAACGCTAAACCTAAAAAAATACTGGGGACTATCTTAAACTAGCACATTTATAAATAAATATTATTCATTTCCTTACACAACATTTTGAAATAAATATATTCGGCGCCAGTTCGAATTCTAGCCGGAACGCATGTAGCTCTTAGGCAGTTTTTCGATCTAATGTGCATATACGTAGTTACATTTACCACGTGCTAACAAAGGTGAGGGAAAACGTCATGATGAAACCTGCACATCCATATAACCGGTGTGTCAAATCTGCCAAGCCGCCTTGGACAAGCGTGGCGGGTATAATGTCCATTCCTCTATAGTAGGAGGCTCGAATCCAGCAGTGGGACGGTTCTGGGCTGTTATTATTATATTATTATGTATAAATATTAAACATCAGGTTTCACTTAATTTTCTGCATTTATTTTGAAAACAAAACAATGGGATTGAAAATGGCGACGCTTCTATTCACCTCTGGTTGCGCAGTGTGCAATCCTGCTGATAAAAACTAGGTACAGAAACACCTTACGTTATGCGTTTTTTTGAAGCCTTAACTTGATTCTAGTTTCGTTACAACAAATATACTCTTTATTGTACACCAACATAAAAACAGTAACACATTTTTATGTCTTAAAATTAGAAGGTAGTAGTACAATAAAAAGTTATTGTACTGCTTCCTTGCTCTCTATTATTATTCGCTAATTTGTTAGCTCGACGGATTTTGATTAGTACTGTGCTCGTGACAATACCTGTATGATTTCTAAGCTCATTATTTATCCGGACATATACACATCTTTTTAGTACTTTTGTTTCTACCTATGATATGTAATACTAGAGTTTACCCCGCGGTTCCGCCGCGGGTCAAACTCTAGTGCGTACCTCTTGTTTAAAGAGCAGGCGTCAATACAAGTTACATTGTATTATATTTTTATGTTGGTGCTATTTGCCCTCGGAAGATTTACGTCATTTCATATCGAAAACTATCCCATCTCCCGGGATGAAAAGTATCTATGTCCTTTTCGGTATTCAGACAGACGACAGATCGAGTAACTATCGCATTTTTATATATATAATGATTTTTTATATCTATAAACTTGAGAAATGATTGGCCTCCCATAGAAACTTTTCCATCTCTCTTTAAACTACATAAACGACCAAAAATACAAAAACTGCCACAACTACTAATACTACCAAAACAACCAAAACTACCAAAACTACCACAACTACCGAAACCACCGAACCTACCGAAACAACCAAAACTATCAAAACTACCAAAACTACCACAAGTGACAAAAGTACCAAAACGACCAAATTGACCAAAATGACTAAATTGACCAAAATGACTAAATTGATCAAAATAAAACGAAAATGGAAAACCACAAATAAAAAAATCTTACCATATTTTCTGGGATAACCTTTACATAAATCTATCTCAAAATCTATCCTATAATCCGGGATGAAAGTATCCCTTGTCCACCCTGGGTATTAAATTTACATATATACCGAATTTCAGCCAAGTCGGTCAATTAGTTTTTCCGTAAAAGCATAACAAACAGAAAGACAAATATATTTTTATCCCCGAAACTATCCCATTTTTCGGGAGAGAAGTATCCTATGTTCATCCTCGATATCGAAAATATATATATATAGAGTTTCAGACAAATCGGTCCCGTAGTTTTTCCGTGAAAACGGAACAGACAGGCAAACAGAGTTACTTTCGCATTTATAATATTAATAGGGAAATAGGGATTGAGGCGTAGCAGACTTCATTAGTTGTACATTAATTAGTAGTCTTCAGGTTAAATCTGTGTCTTATATAGATAAGATACATATTTAGCCTGAAGACAACTAATGAATGAATATCCATTATTTATTAATTAGTTGTCTTGTCAGTATATTCTGGACATTCTGCACTAATAACAAACATGTATATTAATTAATTTCTGTACCTTCTCAGCGATCTTTGTAAGGATTTGTTTATTAGTTACCATGAATATTGGAATCATTACTAAATCAAAACATAGCTGAATTGTTTGTTTGTTTAGCGGTTTAGACGATAAATACTAAAAAAAAATATTTTAACGAATTCTTTCAAAATATTTCTAGTACAAAAATTTTTAAAAGGTTAAAATTGACTAAAATTGGAAATAAATAATATTTAAAGTAAGAGACTAACCCCTCTCACGATAATAATGAGTTCCGTAGTGTCGACAAACGTTTGCTGTATTTACCATTGGGCCATTGAACCCTAATATCTGTGTTTCTGATACACAATGCATGTTTGATTTACTGGAAGATAGTTCCAAAACTTGAATACCCACGGTTTGATACAAAAAATCGTGTAGATCTATATTAAAAATTTCAGACTTCTCTATTCTGGCATACGTCACCTGATACACCAGAAATCTTCATTTCATGAATTTTCGTTCCATAGTCCTCTATTCTGGCATACGTCACCTGATACACCAGAAATCATCTTGTCATGAATTTTCCTTCCAAAGTACTCTATTCTGGCATACGTCACCTGATACACCAAAAATCATCTTGTCATGAATTTTCCTTCCAAAGTACTCTATTCTGGCATACGTCACCTGATACACCAGAAATCATCTTGTCATGAATTTTCCTTCCAAAGTACTCTATTCTGGCATACGTCACCTGATACACCAAAAATCATCATGTCATCCTTTACACAATCCATCCATTTTTATTTTGGTCTACTTTTGTTCTTATTTTTTGGTTGCTGGAGTACAGCAGATAAGTTGACGGCTCACATATGATAGAAAGTGGTTACCGTCACTTATGTACATTTGCAACGCCATAGGAGATACCAAGGTCCTGTGGCCTCTAAGAGGATCTGAACTTGGCTATTGATGCCATGTTATTATGTCCATGAATCTTCAAGTCTAACATTATTTTTGTTATGTGATTTTCAACTCTTCTCAATAGGTATTTTATTCCAGCATTCTTCATTATGTAATTTAAGGACGCTGGAAATAACATACAATACACTTTTACAAAAAAAATAAAAATTCCTGGTTCCAGAGGTCATAATATCACATTTATCAGCGCATTCCCAGCTGACTTCCATATAAATGGTTTAGAGGAGATCGCTCCAGAAGGAATTGTATCCTACGTGAGAAGCTACATGTCTTCAGATCTGGTTGGTGCAAGGATGCGGGGAGAGGATCCTTTGTCTGTACATGACATAGTTCGGTATGCTTATGAGGTAAAATAGACATTTAGGATAATATTTTTTCATTATTATTAACTAATTGCACCCATTGCTTCATTATAAAAATTATAATAAAACAGTCATCGATAGTGATCTGTCTTGAAAGCCTCACATATCCCAATTAAGTCGGATAGTTGTTCTGCCTTCCAGATCTCTGAGAATCCTGAGAAATTTTCTGCAGAATACCACCAAAATTATGCTTGCAGTCTCTTTTGTTACCTATTTTTGATTACGCTGACTTCTGCTATCTTGACTAAACAATAGAACAGCTAAATAAACTTGAGCGACTTCAGAATTTTTGTATTATGTTCATATTTGGTTTGCGAAATTATGACCGAAAATTTCTGAATTTTGTGAAAGCCACAAGTGGCTCCCTATTCGTTTCCGCCGGAATACTCAATGTGAGTATTCTCACACTCCTTTATAACATATTATTTTAAAACTACTAGTCCTTATTACCTTAAAGAACGTTTCGCATTCCTTCGCCTTTCTACTTCCCACAATTTGCGCACTCATACATATAGTAAACTCACTACACCTGCACAGACTTCTTCTTTTTATGATAACTCCTTTATAGTGCAGACTGTCAAACATTCGAGTGCGCTGCCTCTTACTATCAGAGAGGCCAAAACATTGCCTATATTTAAGAACTCACTCAGAAAACATTACTTTTCTGATATAATTATGCCTAATTATAAAGTAACTGTAAAGCCTGTTAACTAATAAAATATATGTCTTATACATATGTTTGTATATATTTAATTTATAAAGTAGTTTGAGTATATGTATTTAACTTATAAAATAGTCTAAGTATGTGTATTTAAGTTATGTCCTATGTAATGTTCTGCAACACCTACATCGCCAGATTAATTTAAAATATTCTTTAAGTTGGTTGCCTGGAAGAGATTGTTTTAAGCATTAACAATCTTGTAATCGTAATTTTTGATTTTTTGGAATTGTTTATTTGGTGAGCAATAAAGTGTGATATATCTAATAAAGTAGCTTAATACGTATTTTATTATTGCTTTTATGATGGACACATTCCTTATTTTATAGAATATTAGGTTAAAATTAAATTACTTATTAGTCTCTAAAGGCTAGATTGTAATATTTAGTGCAGTAATTAATAGAATTATTTTTACTCATTACGAAAATAGAAATTCATTGAGCACTTTTGGAGGCTATTCGAGACAAACTTTTATAAGGACTGTCAGACAAAAATTCTAAAAATTGTAACAGTATATAGGCACCGTATAATATAGTTTTAATGAACTTCTGGTAATTATTAAGAAGTCATACATAGTAATTTTAATTGTTTATTTTTTTTTAGAAAGATTTAATAATGGACTCTGCGTTTATGCGAGTTACGTTGAATAATCTCTTTCTTTTCTATTAAATAGCTATTTGGCTTTGCACCATTTACGTTTCTAACAAATGGCAAATATTATTGTATACTAGGATATATCCGCAACTTCATCCTCGCTTGACTTGTAATTCCCGCGGGATCACCAGGACAGGAAATACCGGAGTATTTAAAAAAGAATGTAAGCTATCGTTTTAGTGAAAACTGTGGCGGAATAAGTTAATTTTTATGCACTCGAACAACTACAAACCGCTCCCGGGAGAATTCCCGCGGGATTACCGGGATAAAAAGTATCACACATTTTATTACATAAAATTTGCTATCGATCGGTGAAAAAATCACTTTGGAATTCGTTTTTTTATCTCGCCATTTTAAATCATTTTTAGAGAAATACCCGCGGGATTCCTAGGATAAAAAGTTTTAAGCAGATTTTAAGTTTAAGAATTTGCTGTCGATCAGCGAAAACCGCATCGAAATCGGCTCAAAAGTTTTTACGTGAAACCCAAACAAACAGACAAACCGACAAATAGAAAAAATGTAAAAAAATTGCATCGTGTTCTCCATCGTTTACGTACTAGTCTATTCCAATTGTTTTTTAAATAGCGTCAATGTACAGACACGCCATGTTTAGAATTTTATAATATTATAGATAGTTAAAATTTTTAAATAATCTTGAAATATACATATAGCCACCAAGCGAAAGACGGACCCCATCATCAAGTCTGGTATATTAGGCATTTGCTTGTGAAAACATACAAACTACTTGATAGGTTTTAATTTTTCACAATCAATATGATTGGTTATATTTTTCATCCAAATTAACCAATTACCAATTCGGTACAACGCAACGATGATGTGGATGAAGCTCTAGGTAATGTTTTATCTTTAAGGGAATTTAACTGTCTACAATTATTGCTTTCAGATATGTGACGCCTTCTACAATGACTACGAGATGAGATCTTTCTTAAGGTCTGGAAGGAACTTTGATCTCATTATCCTCGATGGTGCTTACCCAGAATGCGCGTTAGGAGTGGTCTACCGTTTCAAAGTCCCTTTCATTTACATCAACACCGTTGGCTTTTATGTTGGCCCGTTTAGCATGTCTGGAAGCCCAGCTCCTTATTCTGTTACTCCGTTCTTCGCCAAGGCATTTACTGATAACATGGGGCTGATCGATAGAGCATTGAATGCTGCTTGGCATGTCGCAGTTATGCCTCTTTATGGCATCAGTATCGCAATTCTCCAAGGAGTTTTAAGAAAGAATTTTGGGTACAAAATCCCCCATGTTCATGATATGGCAAAGAATGTGAGTTTTATACTTCAGAATGGACATTTCTCTGTATCATATCCGAGACCTTATTTGCCAAATGTTGCTGAAGTTGCGTGTATTCATTGTAAAGAAGCGAAGAGGTTAGATGCTGTGAGTATTAAAATTATTACTACAATTGATTTCATCACTATGCTTCCAATGATTAAAAGTTTTTATCAAATTACAGTACAAGTAAGTGTATTATATACCTTACCAGTGCTTTATTATTTTACTGTAGCTATTCTAGTAGTTCTGTATCCAAAAAGTTAAAAGTACACTATATCTATATGGGATCTCTATAATATTATGAAAATTATAATAATAGCTAGACAAAGACACACATTGTATATCCCAAGCTAAGCAAGTTACGCTTGTATTATGGGTGACATACAACGGACCACTTTGGGGCCGATCACAGACACCCAGACCATAGTAAATAATAGAAAATTCGTTTCCGAAATTTACCATGCCAGGAATCTAACCCGTAGACTGCGTTCCAGCGAGTTCGGCCGGCTAAGACAGCCTGCTCAACCAGAGGGGTCGTCACTAAGTCACTTCATACCTAAAATTGTAAACCAAAAATTGATATAGAGATAAATAAAATATTCTATACATATTTATTTTAAATTTATAATAACATAATTTTTTTACGTGTGTAAATGGACATATTTATGATAACGTAGTACCTATTTCTGCAACAGGGTTTTTATTACTCAATTATTATATATCCTTTTTAATCCTTCGAACTCCTCCGTATTAACGTTACGTTAAAGGAACGTTTTAATTTCCTACATCTTTCTCATTCCCGTTATTTACGCTCTAGTAAAAATCTCTCTTTAATGACACGTACATACTTCTTCCTTCGTTGATAACTCTTTCATGGTACAGGCTGTCCGTTTATGGAACTCACTGCCACTCAACATGAGACAAGCTTAATCCATATCGTCTTTTAAAGTAATTAATGGTTACTAAATATCTTTGGTCCTCGCACGTCTAAAACATGCTGCTAATTCTATATATAGTATGATATATCCTATTTTTGTATAGGATATAAAGTATATTATTATTTATTTTATTTGTTTTTCACTTATTCTTGGAATGTTTTATATTATTTATTGTCTTCACCGCCACTGTTGTCTTAATATTTTCCTTAGTTTAGGGGGTTGTCTGGAAGAGATCGCTTTAAGCGATAAGGTCGCCCTTTGTTCAACATTTACTGTACCTAGTTTTAATTTTTGGTGAACAATAAAGTGTTTTCATTCATTCATTCATTCATTATGAATAATAAAATTGGGAGAATACAATGTTTTAATTCCATTTTTCCAGGAATTGGAAGAATGGATTTCTGGCGCTGGAGAAACGGGCTTCGTTTACGTGTCAATGGGTTCTTCAGTGAGGACTGCTCAGATGCCATTAACGGTGCATCACATGATTTTGGATGCTCTGGGCAGATTACCACAAAGAGTTTTATGGAAGCAGGATGTAGACCAAAATATCACTGATATTCCATCGAACGTTAGAATATATAAATGGTTGCCGCAGCAGGATTTACTTGGTATCTAACTTTTTTATGATAATATTATTTTACGTTAGTATTAAATTACGTAACGACCTTAATAAAAAAATGTCCCTTCGCCCGTCTGTCTTTGTTCCATCTGTCTTTGTTTGTTACAGTCATTTATCTCATAAACTACAAGGTCTATATAGCTGAAATTTGACAGGAAGGTATATATTATGCTGATACACAACAGTCTTTGAGATATTTCGGATTATATGCTTTTTACACGAACTGTAAACAAATGATAATGGATGTTTGTCACTTCTACGGAACTATTAATCGTGCGTGGACAGCCATGCGGTTACCTGATTTTATTTAAATATTACTTGTAGCAATAAAACATAACTTAACACATTTATGTTTAGATCATTCTGAAATTTTATTACCTCTAAGTTTTATTGCGTTTCCACTTACCTATAAACATACAGAGTGGCAGGTTCCTAGAAACAAATTACTAATGCTTCAATGGTAAATACCTATATATAGGCTCTATAGTATGTATTGTATGGCTGAACTAGGCTGTTGAAGTATCACTTTCTACCAAAGTACATTTTGAATGCTTATCATTAAAAAAATTGGGATTGTTGAAGTAAAGCATTATCGAGTCTTGGGTCTGTATGCATACAGAAAAATAAAAAAAACAATACTCATACATAAACGAACAATTGAAACAATAATTTGTCCAAAATATCACATCCTGAACAGTGTATATAATTATTTGAACCATTTGATGTGGAAATTCAGGGCCCATGGGATTTAGATGTCCATAAAATTTTAAAAACATTAAAAGTAAAGTGACAGGATGGCTAGGGGCTTACCTTATTAGAGAATCATTCTTTATGTTCAGCGACGTAACTGCTAGTTTTCTATCTATGTGGCCCAACGATAGCGGAGTGATAGGGCTGATATTCCGTCAGTAAAATTAGAAACGAATTAGTAATTATAATGTAATTACTTTCATTTCAGGTCACCCAAAAATCAAGGCTTTCGTCACACATGGCGGTCTACTCAGCATGTACGAAACGGTCTACCACGGTGTCCCCATAGTTTCAATGCCAGTCTTCTGTGATCATGACTCCAACGCTGCCAAAGCGGTTGTTGACGGATATGCTAAACGACTAGATCTACAATATCTCACTTCTGAATCACTTCACGACGCAATTGTAGAGGTGATTACAGAGCCAAAATACAAAAACGAGGTTATGAAACGTCAAATATTGTTGAGGGATCAAAAGGAAAGTCCGTTAGAAAGAGCTATTTATTGGACAGAATATGTCATCAGGCATAAGGGAGCATATCATTTACAGTCCCCTGCAAAAGACTTGACATTCATACAGTACTATATGTTAGACGTTGTCTTCTTATTGATGATTGCAGTTTTTATTATATACGCTCTTATTTCTTATTCAATAAGGTTTGGTTTTAAGCGATTGGCTTCTTATATACAAAATCGACAAGTGAAGAAGTTGTTGGTAAATTCAAACGGAATCATAAAACGTTCAAAATTGCTTATAGATCAAACAGCTTTAGGCTCTAAGAAAAAATTGTGATCATCAAAATTATGAATTTAAGTGATATTTTATTATATAGGTATAATAAGTATGACTGGTGTTTATGAAAGGACTTTATAAGTCGCGCTGTCCATTAATGTTGACGGAGTCGAGACGAAGACGCTGACGGTAGGATTAATCTATAAATATCAAGTCGCTCAACAAGCCCTGTTATGGTTAAAACCCAAAATGAAGATAGCCGTAAGAGATCCGAAGGTACCAATTATTATTACAGCTCCCAAATTAGCAAACTGATATGGCAATAAGCCGGTAACATCTGTCGCAGGAACGATAATAATCAATGGAGCAGAAATGTCCTGGAATGTTGAAACTGTTTGGAATCGTAATATTGAACGTAATGTGGATCGACGACATGCGTAGGGTCGCCGGAAGGCGCTAGATGTAAAAAAAACCAGGACCGGGTACATGCCTCAAATTTGGTTAGGGTCCAATTTGGATACCTATTTTTAGAAATATAGATGACTATTTGGAATCAACCAATTCGTATCCCTTTAGTTTTTATCTGTTCAGTTAGATTTGACAAATATGTCGCTTATGTCCTGGCACTTCACAGTGGATATTTTTATCCCAAAGTATACGACGAAGTACGACTCACGCGGGATGTTCAGGTGACGTCCCCGCAAACAAATTGGTTTTAAATATGTTTTCTTTGTAGGTTCTGGCTTAAAACTGAACAAAATAATCAAACGATTTCTTATGTCATGAATGAACGCAGCTAAAGTCCATGCCATTCGATGGATTGATGAACTTGAAACTGAAAGATTTATACATATAAAAATAAAGATTTCGTGAAGGATGAAAATTTATCACGTGACAGGAGACGTATGCCAGAAAGAGTATGGGACGTAAAATACATATTGTACTGACGCCAAATAATTGGGTAAAGAGTAAAAGAAAGAAAGAGACCGCTTCAATATTTATGGCTACTCGTAGTTAGTAATAGATAGCTGTACAATAGACGGTTTTAAAATAAAATCGAGTATTGTCTAGTTTTTTGTAGGTTTTCTAGAAGTAGCGTCTCTAGAAGTTTGATACAATATAATAATTATAATAATATACAATATAATATATAAGAAATGTAAGAAAGTTTGAAAGAATGTTTAAAGTAAAATATGTTAGCGAAGTATGCAGGCTGTAAGCAACAAGTACAATATTTTTGTTGTAGTAACATTGAGTTACCGTAAAGTTACCTTTGGAATATAAAGTTTTACAATATAAGTTTTAAGTTAACTTTAAAGTTATGCGATGTGTAATTTGTTGTATCTTTTGGCATACTTTGTAAGCATAACAAACACCCGGATGGATAAATAAATAGAGAATGGACCATTGTATATTGTAAATAATATTATATTAGTTTTAATAATATTTATGTACTTAGAATATTATGTTTTTATTAAAATGTTAATATTTGCTCATACCGTTTGAGCATTTATTTTGATGAAAGAAAAATAAAAGAATGGTAAATTATCTACATGTTTTGTATACTTTGTGTTTTAACTTAAACCGCATTGTATTTTTAGAGCTGCGATATTCTAAACTATCTCACTCCGGTATATTATGTCTCTATGATAGAGCTGTTTATCTCGGGAACTGCTGTGGCTAGACATATGTACATACATATAATAAAATTGTGGAGGTCAAATTTCTGTACAATGAAAAAAATATGCTAAAAACCGAGTCAGGGGATGTAAGAAGTGAAATAGATAAAATTTAGAATTTAAAAAAAATAGTTGTTTCTCTGTTTGTCTGTTTGTACCGGCTAATCTCCGAAAGGACTGGACCGATTTAAATGAAATTTTGTATGGTGGTAGCTTATATCCCTGGTCAACATATAGGATACTTTTGATCCCGAAAAATTAAAGAGTTCCCGTGGGATAGTTAAAAAGCCGCACCATGCGGACGAAGTCACGGGCATCAGCTAGTTATATTTATGTGTAATTATATTATACATATCATGAAGTCAAAGTATATCATATCAAATCAAGTTATATCTTATACTAATGTATAAAGCTGAAGAGTTTGTTTGATTGAACGCGCTAATCTCAGGAACTACGGGCCTGATTTGAAAAATTCTTTCAGTGCTAGATAGCCCATTTATCGAGGAAGGCTATAGGCTATATATACATCACCACTCTAAGACCAATAGGAGCGGAGCACCAATGAAGAATGTTTCAAAATCGGGTGGTTTTGAAAACAAATTCCACGCGGACGACAACGCGGGCACAGCTAGTCATATACAAATCAAGGCTTTTTGTTTAAAACAATAATTTTTGATAGACTTAACATGACAGTCTTTTTTATCCTAACGTTTTAAAGATTAAGAATATATAAAATCCTTCTTTTTTATAACATGTATGTATGCAAATAAGATACACGATCACATTACATTAAACACTTCTTGAAATATTAGTATTTTAGTGGACTGTGAACATTTTTATAATAAAAAACTGCACGTGCATATATAATGACGATTTAATAAAGAAGCCAAAAAGAATATATAAAAAACTTCTTTAAATATTATTTTGTAGAGGACTGTGAATATTATGATAATTCAAATTCAAATTTTTTCATTCAAAATAAGTTCCACTGGAGAACACTTTTTGAAGGCCATACATATAGGTTAAAATTTAATTTTACTTCCTAGTCTATGTATACCGCCTCGCAACGTGTTTTGCTGTTAAGGAGAAGAAGCGGCAAGAAACTCCCCAGCAACACGTCTAGCTAAAAATTGTTTTTCTTTATGTTTCTTATTCTATTTTTATCTCAAGTTCTTTTTTTAATAAGTTTTATACAGAAGTATGTTACAGAACGACTTTTGAAGAATTAATGGAGTTGTAGCAAACAGTGCATATTCAATAAGACAGAGACACAAATAGAAAAATATGATTATAGTTATAAATATAAAGACATGACGTACTAATTTTTTTTTGCTGCATCATATCTCCATATATTCCTTACAAGTATGGCAAGATAAAAACGTTATACTCGTACAAAATACAGTATAAGAGGTTGGAGCGAGCTGCTATGTAAATGAAGTTTTGTCATTTAAGTATTCTTAAAAATTAAAAATGCACGTGCGAATATATAAGACTATTTAATGTAGAAAAAATTTAACATATTTCAAACTTAACTATGTATAAAGAATCTGGTTTCCAATAAAAATCTATAAATATTCTTCCGTTTCAAATATGGCATATAGTTAAATAATGACGTGTTTTTTTAGGTCATTTGAAACACTACACTCTTTTCCCGAGAGATTTTCCACTTGTTGCTTAAAAATAGCCTTTCACTTCTCGATATATTAAATCTTGTGTGTCTAAAAATAAGCAGAGCCATATGTAAGATAAAATACTGAAATAAGCGCTCAATACCAAAAATTTAAAGGCTATATTAACAGTCCATAAACGTCTCACTGCTGGGCTCTGGCATATAGATCTGTCATATATATAAATTTATAATATCCATTTATAGAGGAACGCACAGTATACCCGCCACGCTTATCCTAAGCGGATCCAAAAAGGATAATCAATATCACTGTATGCGCGGATCCGAATTAAAAAAAACCCCCGGATATTCTGTACACACGAAACCACTGAAGATAATAGTATAATTTTGTTGTTTTCAGTTGTTGTGTAAATATTTGTCCCATAACAATAAATAAGTACAAACTACATAGGCTGACCCAAACTTATGTCCAAGCACTATGCCCGCCTTTGGCTTCAAAAGTATATATCTTGAAACTAGCTCAATCAATCATTTAAACAATAATAATCACTTTCCAAAGTCAGTAATTTTTAGGGCGGCTGCCATTTAAAATAAGTTCACCAACTCAATGCACTCGCCAAAAATCCATTATTTCTTACATGTCTTTTTATTTAACACCGCAAACGAAATCCGACGACACAATGGCGGCATCTTCGTGAAGTCAGTCATAGTTTTGGGGGAGGCACAGAGATAAATATACACAAATACCAGTATACAAAATAGAAGAAAATATGCATGCACCAAGTATGTGTACTGAAGTATGAACTAGAGATAGAGGGTTACCATGACTCAAACCATTGTTCAGAATTAACATATTTTGTTATTTGTTTTCACTCTTATGGGTTTGTTATTTATTATGGGATTGTGGACAACAAATAAAACATCAAAAGATATAAATTATCTTTAATTTATTTGGTGTAAAAATTAAATATATTTTTTCTAGTTTAACAATGAAATAGTGCCTTTTAATTTTTGAAATTAAATTATTTTAGTAAGGATGAAATAGTTATATTCTATTTATTAAAATAATTCAATTTATGTGCCTAATATGCACGTGTTTGACTTTTCTTTTCATATTATCATATAAAGAAAAATTGTTTTTTAAATATTTATTATTAGCTAACTTACTTTGTAACACTCATAAAATGAATATTTAATTTCATATTAATATTATTGCAAAGATAAAGCAGTATTTTAAAGTGTCAACTGAATGATATTTCCTTTACTGATTACAATTATATAATTAAAACGTTTTAACGGATTTAACCGTATATTCGGTTGGATATTTTTTAAATATTGTAATAAATTATTTCATATTGTGACGAATACGCGTAGCGGAACTTCTTCCCCTTAAGAAAATAGTGCATAGTCTTTGCCTTAACAATAACACAATACAATGTTGCATAAACAAAGTGACACCAAAGAGCAGGATAGAAATATAGGACCAGACAAATGTTAAAATGCGATAGATATACTCGGGTAGAAACTGGAATAAACTCGTAGTAAGTAACAAGAACGGGAATACTTGTTGGACAAGGATAGACATAGTTGAAGTACTTAATAGGGTTCATTCTAGATTGTCGAGCGGATATATAAGCATGACAATCTGCGCACGGAGGCAGACTAGAACGGGCTAGCGAAGCAAAAGCAAACGGAAGAGAGCAAAGGGATCAAAGGAGCCTTCCGAGTGCGCGACAAGGACACGGTGGAGGATCAAGACGTGAGACTATTCAGTGGCGAGACACCGGAACGTCGATTGAACGGATCGGCACGTGAGTCAATCGAGAAAAGCGTGTGCATAATATAAAGAGGTATTTCTATTTAATTAATTTTTAATTAAATAAAGGCATTTTCTCTTTAGATCGGTGTTTCCTTCCTATCTCGGTACACACAACACGAAACAATATAATACAAAAATTGTGGCGGGATGCAATTTTGACGTTTTTGGGAGCTTATATTATCTCGTCACTTTATTGACATGAGTAAAAAGACATTAAAGAATACCGTTTGATTTTTTTTTCACAATTTCACTAGAAAGCTATGTAGCCTCATATACATTTCATATCCCCACCAAATTTAATATACATAGACCCAATAGTTTCCGAGTAAGCAATCTGACTGATACACAAAGACTGACAGACAGACGGACGGACGGACACTTCAGAAATGTTCCATAATAAATCACTGGGTTAAACTTTACAATAGTGGTCACTGAATTTTAAGTAGTGGGAGGAGGAGTTCTTCTCCCCCCTGTGCAACCCCTATGTCTAGGAGATATGTAGTTTTTGAGATATGATTTTTTGTAAACATAACTTTACTATTTTTATTCAAAATGGTGTACTTATTTCTTATGTCTAAAGACGAGAAATGCAGAAGAAAGGTAGTGGTCAATGTAAAAAACATTTAAAACAGTCTAAAAACGCAGACTAAAGCCCACAAGCCGAGCGAGCAAAGCGAGTGTGCCATGACAGTGGTTAGCAAATGTGACAATCGATTGTAACCATCATTTAAATAGTTATCAATGAATAAATGGTGACCAGTTGGTTCTGGCACCTTGGTCTAAACACTAACCCAACCTAACCAAGTCACCGTTTTAGTCACTGGTCGCGACTTTCGATCACCCCTCACAACCTTAGTGGCTATAAATAAACTGTAAGGATATCCCTAATTCAAATCACCATTAATTTACCTCGCTTTTATCTATATCACACCCAAAAATTCAGATAGAGGATTTCGCCAAAATCCAAAGTTAAGCAATGCAATCGAAGTCCAGTGAGAAAGCCAGTCAACATAAAAATAATCAATATAACCGAAACAACGCAAGTCATCGAAAAATCCATAACAAAACACAAAGTACATTCATATAACTAAAAGAGAAATGGAATAAAAAAGGCGGCAAATAAGGTATAGCAAATTATACATCGATTTTTTTAATAAAAATAAATCGTTTAAAAACATACTACTAATTCAAACTCGCAATATATAAGCAAAAAAAAAAACAATTTTCGTATTTAAAAATCGATATTATTGACATATCGAATTGATAACATTTTTTTTCTTTCTTATGCCTATAATCGTCGCAAAGTAAAAAAAAAATGACAGTACTGTGATTTATTATTTTATGAACTTTAAAATTATAATAACTAATTCAAAACTTGTTTACTAAATTAAAAAACAGTTTTAGTTTTTATATATCAGGTGTAAGTGTATTCCTAAACACAAATCAAACTTTTTTTCAACAAAAGTGACATGACCTTGTTATTTTGTTGACCAAACGTATTTTTGTTATTCCCATTATTCATTCAAAACTTGTTGGTGGACCATAAAAACATGTTTCCTAGCCCAAATAACAGGTCTAGTGTCTATATATAAGGCGTATGTATACTCCTAAACTTAATTTCCGTTAATCTGATGCCATTGTGAAATTTTTTTGCCAATAACTGTCTGCGCCATTTATATTACTTACAAAATTAAATATAATTATAAGAATAAAATCGACAACTAAAATATCGATATGTGCAGTTGTGGTAGTATAAAACATAAACCTTCGCCTAATTATTAAATTAAGATTACTTGAGTGCATGAAGTGTAATTGTCTATCCTTTTCTTTCCTACATAATACCCATATTCAAGCCAAATATACCTCGCTCACGGGTCAGAAGAAATCGACGGGAAGAAAGGAGGTAGTACAATTGAACTCTATGCGCAAGCTTAATATTAGTGAAATTAACATTTAAATATTTAAACAAAATTGTGTGCTGATGCAAATAATATCATAAACAATTATCAGACGTAATAATAGTGGCCATATTACGTGTTAGTACACAATGAATGACATAGAACTGTGTCGTCGCACAAAATATTTGAAGAAGATTTGGTGAGTCCCTTTGTGTCTTTCCTATATTTCGTAAATTAATTGTGCTCAAGATTTTCTTTATATTTTAAATTGAACTATAAGGTAAACAATAACTTTAACATTACTCGTTGACACTTGACATCTTTGTCTTCCGTGATCATGGCTACTGAAAAGTGACCGAAACGTCGAAATAAAATTCAAATAAAATGCCGCGCTTAAAACCGTTAAAACGTAGTTTTGGGTAGGGTATAGTTATAGGGCGCATTTATTTATTATGAATAGATCCGAACTTCTTTTATATAGGTTAGAAGGCTAAGGCTAAGCTACGCTTCGCCTCGCTCCCGCCTAAGCCTTCGTGGCTATTTTTTCATAATCACCCAAAATAGACTTTATATCTCTAATAATAAATAAATGCGCCCTATAACTGAACCTCACGCGTAGTTTTAATTAGGTATGTTCCATTTTTGTCAAATGTTGGCATTGAAACACTAAATTAAAATTACACAAGCGTTATTATTCGTAAAAGTGTAATCTTAATTATTTTCTAATTAGTTATTTTTTCTGAACTCTCCTCAATAAATAAGAAAAGGCTCTGCCCCAGATCCCTCTCTGCATGAGATGACGACTCCAAACCCAGAACAGGTTGTAGAGACGTCTTGGATTGCATTACATAACCTTCGCTGGCTCCTGACTCTGGCCTATGACACTGATCTCCTTCTGCTCGACGTCTTCAGGATTGACTTTTGTTACTTTAGAGTCACCTGTTACGGCGGCACACCTAATTCGACCTGAAAAAATAACAATAATTAGTATACTTACTTTATGAGTGATTATAAACTCATATTTGATTGACACGCCGGTTATCTCGATGTGCAGATTCTCGCGATATTTTCCTTCACCGTTGTTAGCACGTGGTAATTGTAACAATTTGCACATTGGGTTAGAAAACTACCTAAGTGAGGCATGCGTTTCGGCCAGGTTTCGAACCCACTCCCGTTGAGCTTGGGACACGTGCGCTAGCCATTACGCTACCACTACTTTTTGTACACTACATTATTAAATGTAAATCCTACATTGCTTACTTTTTAGTATTTTACTATTTTAAATATTTTTTAGACCAAACCAGGAAAAAATGAAATTTTTTATTAATTTTATTAAGGTCTATAAAGAAAATAGCGATTTAAATATATATTTTTAATTTTTGTGCTATATACTTAAATTACGTACCTACTACATTAGTTACAAGTGTAATCTATAAGATTAAACTAACCATGAAGGCATTAAATTATTGAAATTGTCATTTTCCGTATTCTTCTTTAATGACATTATCGATTCTCTTAGAAAAATGGAAAAGGTGAATGAAAAAGAGAGGTGTTGGATGTAAAATATTGTTACGAGCTACAGGACTCAAATTAAAAATGCCGTTGGAACTACTATAGAATTTATTAGAACTGTACAAACACGTATAAAACAAATACAAATAAAACTGGATGCAACCAGTTCACACTGCACGATTCAATACAATTCGACACTTGTAAAGTCCGTCGTCTATATCGCTAATCGAGAGTACTCGAAAAAAAACGTCTTACTCGCTTCGTAGTCGTCGCTTGACTGCCCGCCCCTCCACTCGGGCATCGTCTTATACTAACTACACAGTACAAAGAAATTGGCCGCGCACACTGAGTTTCTAAGAAATACTAATTTGCACACCTGCGAACGGCTAACAAAGTCGAAAACAATAACAATAAGGATTAGTTCGACGCTAATGATGGTTATAAACAAGTAGAAAATAGCATGTTTTTTTAATTTTAAATTTAAACACAAAGAATTCCCTAATCCGGTAAGACAATAAGCGGCGCTTACAAAGGCAGCTGTGCGCTTATCTTTGAAGGCATGTAACAATATGTTTAACAATAATGACGTAGTCCGAAAATAATAAATTGTGTGAAGAATATCATGATAATTTGACATATATATGTATGATAATGACGGTCTCCGTGGTTGAACGGACTAAGCCTTTGCTGGCCTTTCTCAAGGTTCTGGGTTCGATTCCTGGCATGATAAATTTCAGAAAAATATCGGCCCCAGAGGTCCGTCATATATTACCCATAACAAAAGTGTAACTTGCTTAATTTGGGGATATACAATAGATGTGTTTGCCCGCCGATTAAAATAAAATAATAATTATGGTGTGATATAGGACGTATACCAGAATAGAGGGTTACGGGGGGAAACACCGAAAGACGCAAACGCAGATGGGAGAAGGTGAATCACACTTAATAGTAGGACCTTTACGGGTTGAATCAATATTATCGTAAAGATTTCTGTTTCAAATACTTATAACGTTTGAAGCAATACTAATAACACCACTTGATACAGCAAAGATCTTCAAAGAGTATGATAAAAATATTAACCTTTTTGATGATAAGCGACGCCACCGATAGCTGAGAGGAATCCAAAAATGACCATCATCCATTTCAGTACTGAAACCACTCGTTTTGGCGTAAAGAGTTGACGTTTCATCATCTTGATGAAGGTCTTGTTGAGTGCCAATCCCTATAAAACAGATGATAAATAAATTGAACCAGCCATCCATCCATAGAATGAAATATTAGAAATATATATTTTGTTTCTTAAACTCTTGAGGAAATGTGGGTAGAATACAATATAAATATGTTAATGTTTCTTTTATTGTATTAGTTTATAATGTCATTATTCTAGACAAAAAAATGTTTTTAAATATAACAAAACCAATGTTAATATTACTAATACTAGCAGGGTTTACGGAGTCTTCTATGTAAAGGTAGACCAAATAAGAGATGTGTGGATTGTGTGAAGAAGAGCATGATGATTTATGGTGTGATAGAGGATGTATGCCAGATTAGAGGTGAATAAAAAAAGAGAAGTCTTGGATGTACAACATGTTTAACAATAATAAGTATATTTTTTTATGAATACTGATTAAGCGAGAAAAAAATTAGAACCTCATCAATCCAAAACAAAGGAACGATGGTATGAGGTAAATTTTTACAGATGGGTATTTTTTCAGTTTTATAGAGCTGCATGTTAAACTGGATTCGTTGTTTTGCTACCAAGGGTGTTCCGGAGATCTGCGAATGATATAAGAATAAATAGAAAAACTAGAATCTTAAAACTTAATTACTATTAACAATTTTTTTACTATTAACTTATGTATATACTAGTTGCTAGAGTTTGCCTCGCGGCTGCGCCGCGTGTCCAACCCTGGTCAGTGAATTTATTTTACTTACACAAAAACTTAATTCGGTTACATATAATAATAACAAAGAAACTAAATCCATAATAGTCTAGACAACTGCCCAACAAAATATAAAGATGAGTCGAAGCCAACCTGATTTGAAGTAATACGACCAATTCAAATTCAAATTTATTTACTTGCATAAAACATGGTTTAAAAGGTGTTACAGTAGTTATATTTATGTTACACATGTTTTTGCCAGATTGGCGTTATTAAAATTAATACATTATTATACATTACATACATTAATATAACATTATATTTTATACAATTAATTAAAATATTATTATATGTCAAAATCTCAATTAAAAAATAAGTAGTGTCCACATTCCCATAGTCAGAGAATTATAATAGTCAATATAAATAAATTTGTAATAAAAAATACGTCCGTGAACTTCTATTACCTCCTAATTAGCATTTTTGCGCAAAACTTTATTTTGATGCCATCTTTTGGCAAAGGTCAGAATCAATTGAATTTCATGTCCCTCCTGTAAAATTTTGTTTGGAGTAGTTAGAAGATCTCAGAAGTTCACGGACGTAATATGATTATCATTGTTAGTTTCAATTATAGTCTATCCTTTATGTATTCAATGACACATTGTTTATGACAACGTAGTTATTTGCTAGTGAATTGAAAAAACCCTATAGCAGCGCCATCTATTTAGCTAACCCATCTATTCTATGAAAACGACATCATTTATCGGGATAAAAAGTATCCCAAGTCACGCCCAGAGATATGAGCTAGCTATTTCTTGAGTTCCATTTAAATCCGTTCAATAGTTTTCACGTGATGCTTTAACAGACAGACAGACAAAAAAAAGTTCTAAAATTTGCATTTTTCGGAATCTTCTGGTCCGGATTAGCCCCTTGATTTTTTTGACATTTTTAAACGCAATGTACAAACTCGAACCATTTACAGATTTATTATAGTATATATGAAAGAAAGAAAGAAAAGATTTATTGTCGTAAATGTATGTACACACAGAAAACAGAATACGCGTAATAAGACGTTGTACACATATAAATCAAAAATATACAATTCTAGTTAATAAAACACACAAAAATACAGAAAACACGTAAATACAGAACATTCACGCCAATGCTGCGACATGGGCTGACGCAGCGTTGATTTTCAGTTACACCTTTATACAAAGAAAACAAATATATAGATAGATTACATTTTTTTTATTGCAGGAGTTCAGCAGACAAGCAGACGGCCCACTTGATGGAAAGCGGTTACTATCGCCTATAGATATTTGCAACACCAAAGGTGCTACAAATGTGATGCTGCTCTCTTAAGGGAGACTGGAACCTGGTCACTAATGCCGGAACACAACTCAAGGTTGTTATGGCGGTATACTATAGACCAGGGGTGGTAGCCATTCAGTCGGGCAAATGCCCTACCACCTGGCTGTGGGTGTTTTGTCGCCTCTTACGATAGGCCGCCCGGCCGCAGGAAATAGTATTCTTTCTCCGTTCCTGCACGGATAATTCTTTCTTCGTTCCTGCACGGATATATATCAATGATCAAGACATTTAGTATATGAAATGCTTAATTTCGCTGATAGAGATGAACACAAAGTACATTTACACCAGAAAAAGAAATAATTTCTGCGGAAATAAAATCTAAATCGTGTAAGCGAAGCCGCGTGGAGAATTAAGACGGTATGAAACTTACAGGTTCAAAATCTATCTCGATTCCATGTTCATTAACATCAGGATTCAATCCTATAACATTTTTCTGTATTTCTGGATCGGCCTCCAGAAAATGAGGCATGGAAGCATACATGGGTGCTTTCATACATTTCATAAGATCCATCAACCCTTTTGGAGGGCAGGTATCAGTTGAATCACAAAAACATTGCAGCTCTGGGTCATTGGCGAAGTCTCCAATATTTGCTACGTAGCGATTGGCCTTAATGCCTTTGTAGGATGTTTTCTTTTGATACCAAGGTTTAAAGGATCTGAAATAATATTTATTTGTATAATTATATTTACATTAGTAATAATATCTAAAATAGTATACAAAAAAACCTTAAAATAAAACTACCATATACATATTTACAAACCTAAAGAAAGAACGAAAAAAAACGTGTATTTGCCATATGCGAAACAAACCAAATATAAAATAGACAATCAAAGACTGGTGGTTTTTGACATGACATGACTTATACTAAAAAAAGGAGAGTCTTACTTATTTTCTTTTTGGGTATATTTTAAAAACTAAAAATAGTGTTACGGATTTCTAGGATATAAATTCGAAAATGCCGTTAGTATTATCATAAAGTTTATTAGAAGTACACACATCTAATTCACAGTTCGTACAAGTATAACTGAATACAACAAAATCAGACAGTAGGGCAAAAAATCGTTATGACATATATCACGCAAAGTTCGCCGTTATAAGATACTAGCTCCGAAAGTGCACTAGGTAACGCTTCGTTACGACTGGCGCATTTTACGACTGACCGACCCTCATCCATTTGTAAATTAGACATAGCCTCCTAGCAACATGCCACCCACTGCTTCTTGAAATCCTTAATGGTCGGCTTAATGGTTTCTACGAATTCGCATGAAATACCAATAGAGGAAAGAAGGTTTTATGATGTCTTACGGCGGCGTGGGCAAAGAGATTAGCGCGAACAATAGATCACTCAAATTGAAAGTGGTAATAAGACACTTGCAAAGGATTGTAACAAAAGTTTAAAAAAAGATTGAGAACATGTAGTATTTATTCTATTATATCCTATTGCTGTTTAGGAATATTATCCGACATAATACTGATTTTCAGTGCAAACCTTCCTTTGTATCGTGATGTCAAAAACATACATTGACATATAAATACTTAATTATAAAAAGGTATATAATTAATTCAATTCTGATGCTTCTTTATTCTGTTTCCAAGAAACTGCTTCCAGAGTTTTGTAGCCATTTGCATAAACAGTGAACATCAACAAACTATCTCAGTCAATTTTAGTTGTTTACAGGTGAGTTGTTGAAAACAAATCTGTTATGAGGTAGTCTTCAAATTGTTTTTATGTAAACAACAACTTTTTAAAGGTTGAAATATATTGTATAAAATATTTACTTCATTAAAATGATAATTTTTACTTTAACATTGATTTAATACATCTTTAAGAAGAATTAACCTAAATAAATTTTCTTTGTTTCAATCTAATAACAATTCTTGGACGCTGAAGCCTACTTTGGTAAAACGTAATAACGAACGAATATAAATAACTTTTTATATTTGTTCTGAAATCTACCCTTAGGTATTTATACAGATAGATAGAATTGGAGTGTCTGTTTGTAATGTCAAAATAACAGCTTTTTACTAAATGCATATGAAAGTATATACGGTACTTATATCAAAAAATCAATTTTTATAAGTTTTGTCTGTCTATCTGTATGTTCCGGCTAATCTCTGAAACGGCTGGACCGATTTTGGTGGGACTTTCACTGGCAGATAGCTGATATTATAAGGGGTAATTTAGGATACTTTACTTTTACTGTTTTTAGGGTTTCGCGAAAAAAGTTTCGCGCGGACGAAGTCGCGGGCACAGCCAGTATAATTATATATTTTTTTCTCGACTAGCGGGTGGTTTTCGTAACTCGACGTCACTGAAGCGCTCTTTTCGGGTTCTTCTAGGAAGACTGTTGACGTTTTTGAAGACCTTCTTAGTCCCCTGATATGTCAAATCACTTCGTTTAGAAGATTGCCATCTCTCTGCACTTTGGCAGGACGTCAGCGGCTGTGTCTGAGCCTAGGTCTACTACTATAGATAAGGAATGTAAAAGCCGAGCAGTGTTAGCTGGATCCTCATATTGTTTAAGGTAGGTACTACCGTTATGATCACCTGAGTGGTTGATCAATGCTTTCAAAGCGCTTAAACAGTCTCTTTCAGTAACTAAAATAAATTAGTAACATTTACTATGCAAAACTGCCTTCAATTTCGACTAAATTTATAAAGGGGTAAAGTTAAGTGTTTTTATCTGACTATATTGTTACAATTGGGCCACCAGCATAATTGAAAACAAAGCACATTTATTACCCGCTCGGTGTTTGAGATAATAGCGCTTTTATGATCGTCCTCTTTTGTTTACTTATTTATTGGTTATTGTGAAGAGCAGCCTATTGTACTCGTTTATGGCCGTTCGCAGACATAATTAGGCAGGTGTTTCGAACTAATTCTAAGAAGTTATTGTTTTGCGTTGAGACATATTGTATTTGTATAGAATAAAAGGAATGCCCGAACGGAGGGGGAGGCAGTCAAGCGAGGATTACGATACGAGCAAGACGTACATTCGATAAGCGATATAGTGACGGACTTTGCGCGTGTTATTTAATCGTCCAGTTTGTACTGGTTGTATCCAGTTATATTTGTACCTGTTTTATACGTGCTTGTACAGTTCTAATAAATTCTATAGTAATTTGAACGGCATTTTAATTCGAGTCCTGTAGCTCGAAATAATATTATGGAATACTCTTGAATATAATAACAAGCCTTTGAAAATAATAATTCAAAATGAAAAGTTATCGAGTAAATAAAATATCGAAGAATATATAAAATAAAATATAAAATTACGCGGCGAACTAACAATTATCAAATTGAAGATATTTTGAAGAAAGCCCAGGTAAAACGTCAAATACACGTGTATGTATAAAAAGATTAATGAAAGTAGATGAAGTGTTTGTCAGGATCGTATCAAGTGGAGACTCATCGTCTCGCTCTACCCCAATGGGAAACAGGCGTGACAATATGTTTATGTAGTGGAACACGTACAAGACAACGTAGATGGCGTGCAATAATTGAGGTCGCAAACGATTCCGGACACGTACAAAGAATATATACTTCACAACACTAATAGATAAGCCTAGGCTTGCGAGGGTTAATAATAATAATAAATACTACCTTTGGGACGGAGGAGCATTCCATCTCGATCCTCCCTCTAATCGGGACATCTCTAAATATACATTGTTTTTTCTTATAAGATCATTTTCGTACATTAAAAACAGGATTAATGAATTACACTATTTAATGATGTCTAAATGTCTTAGACAACTTAAGCCGCATCTAAAGTTAGATTTTACTCTAGAAAATGTTTTGTATTAATTATCTAAAGATGATTTTAACTTTATCTAAAATCTTTTCCAAAAATTTATCTTCTAAGAAAAAACAAGGTGTATATATTATATATGTATGTATGTAGTAAATTGCGTAGATTTTAGATTTTAGTAATGTTATATTTAGCTCATAAGTTTCATTGTAGGCTGGTTGACCTTTCTTTTAAATAACACGAATTTGTATCTGTTGTATTGTACATTTGTAATTTTCCGACATAACAGTCTTAATAGAATACGTATTAAGATTAAAATGAAAATAGAAAAAGATATAACAGAAAAGTTTAGAGAAAGTTAGGAAAATCATCTTTTTCAAATACCTGCATAAATCGCCAGAATATGATTGCAGTCTGTCCTTCCGGGTCAAGAATGGTGGGAACACTGTACCATCAGTGCCCTGGTATTGATTACATGAATCTCTCCATATATCCATTTCTGGTTTTCCGTCGATTGCTACCACCTGGCCAACGTCCATGACGTTTTTAATACCGCGTTTGACTGTAACCACGTGTGAGTCTATGGTGCCGTTTTTCTGAAAGGAATTTTTTGCTTTATTGTTGAAATTTGGACTTTTGTCTTTAAGATAATTATCAATATTTTCCCAAATATCCAGGTTCACTAGCATTAGAACCTATAAAAGTTGTCTTTAGATGCTTTATTCGAGTACATAGATTATAATATTCGTTATTTTTAGATCAAATTATCAAAAGGGCTTTTACGTGGCATGGAAATTATTTTACTATACATATAACAGGGTGACTGTTCACTATCAATCTGAGTTGAGAGACAAATTATCCAAACTCATTTAAACCTCCAGTCCGGTAGATGACCTACGCAACAAATAGGTGTAAGACAAAAAATAATTGGTCATAATAAACGCCACATCTAGAAACACAAAAAGTTCCCATTTTCACCCTAAATAATTAATGCTATATTCTAAATTAGTTATAAAAAGGTGTGTGAAGGAAGATGGATTTTATATTTACCGTCCCAAAAAGTGAAAACCTGAATTGATTATTAGGCTCGAAAGTAAGACCAGCGGGTTTTTCTTTCTTGATAGTAGTACATGCAGCTTTGGGAGCAAATTCAGTCCTGTCACAATTGATTATGATACCACGAAACAGTAAATCCAAAGGTTTCCCTCTAAAGAATACATCTGGTGGATTGTCGAAAATGCCATTCAAGGCTTTGCCCGCAACGTTTAGCATTCCTGGTTTGTCTCTCGCCACCGATAAGATCATGGCCTGGAAGAAGAAACTTTGCAAGGTAAACAAGAAAAGTAAATTGACGCGATACGTTGTTCTACAACTTTCGCAACTTAATTCCACACATCCCGGTCGTGTACTTCTTCTACCAGATCCTATCGCAGGTCGTTGGTTCACTAGGCTTGCCGTGTACTAGTCGCAGTACTTTTCTCTTGTTAACGCATGAGAATGTCTCTTCTTGCGACACACTTTCGGGCTATGGATTCGGTGGGAGGCCAAATGTAGCGCCAATTTTTTTTTTAATATCGAATACCTATTCGATCGCGTTTGACTGATATTGCGCATGATGTCAAGTGGAAATGCAGGTGGAGCACGCTTACCTAGAAGATACCTGTTTGATCGACTTGAAGACACCTAGATTGTATTTTTCAGGAAAAACAGACGACAGTAAAGAGTTCCGCTCTTCAGCGGTCCGTATGATAAAAGTGGAAGCATAGCGTTTCGTCCGCTTTGTTGGTATTTCTACTATATATCGGTGACGTGCGCTCGTACGTCTGCTTGTCTGGGGATAAAATGGTGAGGGAGGAATTAATTCATGCAATTCCGTAGCACACTCGCCGAAATGTATCCTATAGAATACCGATAAACTACCGACTTTACGTCGATGATTTAGGCTCTGAAGCCTTTCGTCGTATAGTCGGTTATTGCCTATCGGCTTCCTAGCTCTAATACCACCTACACGAGTGCCTGTGGGACTCTCGGGGAAACCAAACCCCGCCCTGGGGTTCGGAATCCGACCAAACTACCCACTAAAGTTAACCTGCATGTATGGGGATACATGCACTTTAGCTGGACATCACGAGATCTAGTCCATAGTTACTAAACTGCGACGCCCTCATGCTGTCTACTAACTCCATTACTGGGACAAAGTCAAAGAATGTTTAGGGTTTCACAGACATCTTTAATACATAATTTATTCCGAGCATAGCACATTTAGCGACTTTTGATTTCTGTATAAATCTTGTCGTCAGTATCCTTCGAGCCGCATAAGACACTGTACAACGACTAATTTAAATTCTTACCATTATAAAAACATGGGGTATGATTATAAGCTCTTCGCCAGTTAAGCCATTTGACAATTCAGGTTTGAAGTAGAAAACATCTTTCTTCTTGTAGGTGATTGTGTCATCTTCTTCATGGTCCTCGATCTCCATCTTTTCCTTCCACTCTCTTGGACCGCACAAATACAAAATTTTATTGGTATCATGTAGACTTGCAATAAAGAAGAACTTAAGGCTAACTTACTTATAATCCACATTACCATGGAAAAAGCTATACTGCGCACCGATCTAATAGGCGCATAATTCTAGTCTCCTTTCGTCAAGATCAGGAATAAAAAACTTTTATTTTACTAAGAATTAATGTTTGATTGGGTACATCGCTCTTATATTTTTTTTATTGCATGAGTTCATCAGACAGACAGACATCCCATCTGATGGAAAGTGGTTTCCGTCGCCTATGGACATTTGTAACACCAACGTGCTGCCGCTCTCTAAACGGAGACTGGAACCTAGGCACTAATGCCGAAACACAAGTCAAGCTTGTTATGGCGGCATACTCTAGACCAGGGGTGATAGACATCCAGACGGGCAAATACCCTACCACATGGCTGTGGGTTGTTTTGTCACCTCTTACGACAGGTCGTCCGGCACGGATAAATTATTTTTTTAATTTTGATTACATTTATTATATACTAGCAATGCCAGCGAAACTTCGTTTGCATTCCTATAATCATGACATATTGTTATTGTACGCGCCATTCATTCCATTCGTTCGCTCCTTCCTGTTCCGTAGGTAAAAGGTCCCACTACCCTCTTTCATATCAAAAAGTGACGCTACAAATCTCGCCCGCTACGCACGCATACGAATTTAAAAAGTTCTACTCAAAAGCGTTCGAATAATAGCTCAAAATTAACCCACCGCATCGCGACGTGTGTAAAACTTAAATTAGAATATGTGAGAGTGTAATATTGGTGCCTGGCTCATGCAAGCTATCGAAGGACATACTGCAAATTATTTTATAGTAAATTACAACGGCGGCATCAAAAAAACGTGACCACAACATCGCTATTTTATCCCACAGAAGCCACGTCATTTATTGGGACTTTATCTTAAATGTTGACCCGGAATATAAGCTAGTTATGTGTAGAGTTTCATTCAAATCTGTTCTGTAATTTTCACTTGATGCTCGGACAGACAGACAGAGAAAAATTCTGAAAGTTGCATTTTCAAAATTTGCTGGTCTGGATTAGGCCCCTAAAAAATTCAGGGGTTAAAAAGAAAAATGCTCATTATCAAATTCAAAATAAAAACTCAACACGCCCTATACATCTTATAGTAATATATAAAGCTAAAGAGTTTTATTTGCTTGAACGCGCTAATCCCAGGAACTGCTTGTCTGATTTGAAAAATTCTTTCAGTGTTAGATAGCTCATTTATCGAGGAAGTCTATAGGCTATATATCATCACGCTAAAACAAAACTTTTTTAACTGTTCCACGCGGATGAAGTCGCGGGCAGAAGCTAGTTTTTTATATTATAGACAGATGTCGGTATTACAAAAATAACATAATATAAAACTTGAACTGTTATAAAGTTGCAAGAAATTCACTTATACTACAAAAAATCAGAAAATTAGGCGCCTTGTCAAATTTATTATTTTTTGTACATTTCTAATGTTAGTCCTACGAAAACGAAATAAATAATCATCGATCCTTCGTTTCATCAAATATTTCTTAAACTTAGTATTCTCATGTCGATACAATCCAATAAAAAGGGACAAAGAATCCCTAAATGCGATAAAGTAAAAAGCCATTTCACAAGTAAACAGCAGCCTTCTCAGAGGGCCAAGTTGTAAACGAACAGTATTTGCTGTAATATCCTATTACAAAGTCTTAAGTTTTTGACGTGGTACAACCATGCTGGAATCTTTACCTCACTTTCAGCACTTAAGGCCGATCAACTGAGGCCCAATTCTGTTATTACTATCTCTTCAGGCAAAGGCTTAGCCCGCTCAACCATAGAGGCCATCAAATATCAAAATCATCATAGATGATACACTATATATAAGAAGTAAAATATATATAGTCAAATAGTAGTTGAATAATAAATAGTTTTGTTTTATACCAAGAATTGTATGAAAAATCTGTTTAGTGAAATTTGACCTATATACTTGCCTTGGTATTATGGAGTCGGTCAAAGCCTAAAATTTAGTTAATGTTGGTTTAGGGCATGTTCTGAATTACTGATGATTTAACAAAAATACAAGGGTAAATATACGCCTACATCTATAGCATGCCCTGTCGTAAATCGTACAGTATCGTCATGAGTTTTTCATACGAATATTTAAAGAGTCAACGGGTGTTTAATATTAAAATTAATAATAACGTTATAAAAATTCCACTAAGTACTTAATAATACATCACTGACACTTTCAAGAACACGTCATCTGGTATAAAATCATGTGTTCCATTCTAATTGAATTATTAAATAGATCGATACGAAATTTCATATAATTAACCTTTAAAAAAGCAAGTTAATTCGACTCTTTAATAACATAACTAACATACAATTATAGTATCTTAGTCACGAATATCGACTGTAGTAAACCATAATTAATTACAGCTTAATAATCGTTTAATCTATACTCACCTAAAATTTAACGGTTTTGTTATACTCTAACGCAACATGAATAAGACCGTAACAATTACGGTCTCAAAGATCAGACGACATAATAGTATAGACGGTGCCTAGGTGAAGAATAGCGTCAAATGAAACGAAGCAATTTTTAAACACTTGTTTGCGTAAGCTTATGTATCTATATAGTACCTATACACGGAGTTTGCATGTATGTGGTTAATTTCTTTCTTTGTTTTTTTATTATTACATAATATCCTACATTTTTTCTGACGTTTGATTAAAGGTAAAAATAATATAAGTAGTAAATAAATAAGTACACAATACAAGAACAACCAGAAATGGATACTTATCTAGTTAGTGAAAAAGAAATAATAATAACTTAAATCCACTAAAACTATTAAATAATTTACCTATATTATTGTGATATTTCTAATGGAATAAAAAAACAAATAGTTAAACATAAATTAAACTTTTTCTTCCTAACTGTAATTTATCGATAACTTTGTCAACAACTAGTGATTTAAATACCCGTTTTGAAGGATTAAAATTGTGTTATGTCACTAAAATATTTATTGTAGGTATTTGTACAACGACGTGGATATTCATTTTTAACAGACTTCAAAAAAAGAGAACGTTCTCAATTTATCTGTATGTAAGTTACTCGATTTGTTCGTCAATTTTGGACCGATTTTCAAAATTTTTCTTTTAATCGAAAGAGTACACTCTCGAATAGGTCCCATTGTCACCATGTCAGGATCTTATGAGTGGATTCCAAGGAATTACGAAAATTGTTACCCAACTTTTTCGTAACACAATATCTACGTCAATTCTAAACCGATTTTCAATTTTTTTTCTTTACTAGTAAGTCTACACTCCCGAGGTATGGTCACCAAGTCACGATCTGGTGAATAGATTGCAGGGAAATTGAGAGTAACTACTACTTAGTAAAGAACGCCATGCGGCTAAATTCGTGTAAAAATATTTGTACACGCAATTACATTTTCTACAGGCGCTTAATTTTTTATATGCATATTAAACGTTTTCTCGTCGATCGATAGAATTTGTTTTTTTTTTCTTTATTCGTAAGTATATACTCCCGAGGCGGTTCCATGGTAACCATGTCTCAAGTGGAAGCCTCTGCGTTCCAGAGAATTCAGCCAGCTAAGCCAGTTCAACAACCGAGACTGTTTATTTTGTCAATAGTTTGTTTTCGAAACAGGGATAGCAAAGAGTAGGTGTAGAAGAATTTGGAGAATTTATGTATCTACTGGAAACTATTCCTACTGTATTCGTTCTAATTCGATTATTTAATATTAAGTCCTCGTAACGCATTACAGTCGACAGCAGTCGGCTTCCTCTAGCCAGCTTCACTCTGAGGACTCGGGGCCTTACTTGTTCGTCTGAGTGTCAAAGTAAGTCTTTGTTACGCTTTGAAGATTTTTTTAATAATCGGTAGACAAACACACACATTGTATATCCCCAAGCTAAGCAAGTTACGCTTCTGTTATGGGTAATATACAATGGACCACTCTGGTGCCGATTCAGACTCCCAGACCCTAGTAAATAACAGAAAGTTCGTTTCCGAAATTTACCATGCCAGGAATCGAAATCGGAGCCTCAGGGTTCCAGCAAGTACGGCCGGCTAAGACTTAGGCCGACCGAAGTCTAAGGCCGTCAAAATTAAACCGTGAAATGAATGAAATGAATATTAAAGAAGTGCAGGGAGATAGATTGTATCCTGAGGACGGATCCAGACTACATTTCGTAAAAAAAATAGTTCTTAATAAGAAAAGTATACTAACTCAAAATAATAAGGTCCAATTTCCTTTACGATTGGCACTGCACCATTGTGTACTTCTTCTGGATTTGTGTAGTTGAAGAAGTAAACTTTGAAATCTAGAGCGAAAGGGATCTTCTCCCACATTTGGCGCACGTCCGTCTTCTTCGATAATGCCATTTCCTGAAACATGTATTAATATTTAAAAAAAAATGTTAATGCAATGAAAATTACAATCTATTTATAATTTCCAGGTGGTATAGTGTTAGTCAGCCTGAATTGCTACCATTCCTGGTCTAGAATATGGCGCCATAACAACCTTACGTTGTGTTTAGGTATCAGTGGCCAGATTCCAGTCTCCCGACTGCGCCAGCACATTGGTAGCACCTTTGGTGTTATAAATGCCCCTAGGCGATGGTAACCGCTTTCCATTAGGTGGGCCGTCTGCTGAACTCATAAAAAAAATCTCTAGTCAAGGAGATGAATATGTTGCGATGGATATGCCGTCATGTGGAAAAACCACGTCATGAACCTCCGCATCTGTTGTAGCCTTCATATCCGACTAATTAAAATATAGTCGCCTACGCTGGCACGACTACATATTACGGAAAATAAATCTGCTAGTTATGTGGAGAACGAATATCTCGTTTAAGTTCTGGTACAGTAGGTAGGCCGAAGAAATCGTAGATTGACGTCATCAGAGATAACATGTCAATGGAATAACAATAAGGGATGCTTAAGACCGCACGAATTCGAGATGAAAAAAGTAGGAAAGCAGACACCGGGCTCTAAAACGGACGCTCCGAACACTACTCTCTACTACTACTCATGACTGGCTTATATCCGACACCTAATATAATGCTACAACCTAGGCGCCGACAGACACAGATTCCACCTGCAAAGCTGTAAAAACACATTTTATTACCTGTCGGCATTTTAATTAATTGTAATTTTTTTATGATCCTCTTCTTTTGTTTACTTATTTATTGGCATACGTTTCTAGAGAACAGCCCATTGTTTTATTGTACTCATTTATGGCCACTGACTCATTAGCCAGGTGTTTCGGATTATGTCGACTACGATACGGTCACATTGCATTTATGCAGTATAAAACGACGGCCTAATGGGGAGAGGGGGGCAGTTGAGCGAGAACCACGATCAAAGCGAGACGTGTGTACTACAATCGGGAACCTAATAGTGATGGACTTTGCGCGTTTTATTGAATTACGGCCTTCTGCTTTACTTGTTGTGTTCGGTTATATTTGTACCTGTGTTATACGTGTTTGTATAGTTCTAATAAACTTTATAATAATTCCAACGGCATTTTAATTCGAGTCTCGCAACTCGTAACAATAATCTATTAAATTATGTCATTATACAAGTAACAACTACAACTGTAGCTTCATAATATCTCTTGTAAATATATATTAGTTGTCATAATTTTAGGTTGCCAACTGCTTTTTTAGTAGCAAAAAGTATTTTAAAAGTATTTTTTTTTAGCACAAGTTTTAGTTAGATTAGGCCTTACTAAATCAAAAATTAAAATTCTTTAAACATAATAATAGTATAAATTAGTGTCACACCACATTTAAATTAAATTTGTCTAAGGGGTCTCTACGTGTTGGCCTTCCCATGCCCCCACGCTAGCCCTCCAAAACTTCGGGCCATTTTTATGGCCCGTGATCTCTAGAGACATACAACTAGTATAAATTATCTTTTGCAACAAAATATATACTTCTTTCCAAATGTCGCTTACGATAAAATTTTAATGGCGGTAAAGGCTCGATGTTGTTCGAAAATTGAAGTTACTGTTTGTGCCATTGCGAAACACTTGCATCGACAAGCAAACTGACTTTTAGGTCCTTAGGTAAGTGCTTCACTTTACTGCCACCTACTCGGGTTCTAAGCGTATTAATTCTATGTACTTATATAACCGTATTTTTGTTATTACAAACAAGAGAGTTTGTAAGTAATGATGTTTGTTATGTTTATACGCAATAATCTAAACAGATTTTGATTACATTTTACAGTAGGTAATAGAGTTTTATATTAATATACATATTCATTTTTTCGATGCTTAATGTATATTTAAATGAATTATAATTATATAGTAATTATAGTAGTTATAGTAATGTACATGTCACATGTAATTTATCAGATATTATAATGAATTTATATGTCTAATTGAAATTAATCTTATTCTATTATTTATATAAAATTTTTATTATATTTATTAATTGTATTCTTATAAAATTATAGTTTAGAATAATATGCTTTTGACATCAAGAACATTTTTAATTTGTTTTTAAAGAAATACACACACTGACCTTCTTGAGTTGACATTTTAAGAGTGTCGGAAATATTATCCAACCGAAGAGAATGCCAAATATTGCCACGCCTCCACCCACAGCTGCACATTTTAGTTCCCTGGCTAACTGCATCTTATCTAATCCTAAAAAGTAAAAGTTATGAAGATACAGCTATTTTGATAATAGTAGTAGGAGACTAAAACTAACTTAAAAAATACAATTAAAAACTTAAAATAAACTAAGTTATAAATAGTGCAAGTGATTACAGGCTGTGTAAAAATCGCCACCAGATGGGAGCACACCCAGAAGGCTAGCTGCATTGCCAAGCCGTATGGCGATACTTATTCGTTGGGTGAAATATGATCACAGGTGGCATCGAAGAGTTTCTTTGACGAAACTCTTTGCTGATGGACAGATACTTATTTGTAGGGTTCTGTGAAAAATTCTTTAAAAGTTATATAGGTTAATGCCAGTGATAGTTAAAGTAATACCAGTACTTTTCACGTAAATTTCAGACTTCTATCCCGAAAAAACTGTAAAATTTTGTGAGTGAAGTAAAATCCAATTTCCATCCCCATTATCAAAAAAATAATGCTAAATTTATCTATACATACCTACAGATAAATAAAATTGAGGTGTCTGTTAATTATGTCAAAATAACAGCTTTTTACTAAATGCATATGAAAGCATATATCAAAAAAACAATTTTTAAAACTTTTATTTGTCTCGATATTCCGGTTAATTTCTAAAAAAAGCTGGACTAATTTTGATGGGGCTTTCACTGGCAGATAGCTGATGTTATAAGGAGTAACATAGGCTACTTTTTTTTTAACTTTTTTTAAGGTTTAAATAAAAATTCCACGCGGATGAAGTTGCGGGCATAGCTAGTTGATAGTAATTAGTTTATTTCATGGCCATAAAGGAGCAAAAAAAAACCGTAATCCAGTTTAATACACTGCTTTGAAATCGTTTAGGCCAGGGATTTCCAAACTATTTTGGGCAAGAGAAGAGACCCCTTTTCCAAAATGAACTTATACCTCAGTCCCCTATAGTCAAATGAATTTAAAAATCTTATCTCTAGATTTTTTCGTATTGATACAAAATACTTACCAATTTAAAAACTTTGTGGTTGGTGAAGTGAGTAAACTTGACATCATATTCTCATCAAAATTTAACAAAATAATTATTAATACAAGTTACGTAAAAATACTTAAGTAGGTAATTTTTTTTAAAACACATTTGTACACGTAATAGAACTTGTGTTAATTAATAGGGGTCGATATCGATCACTTTGGGAATACTTGGTTTAGGTGGACAGCCTACTATGGGCTGTGAATCTGTTAAATACCTAAAATATATTTATGTGGTCTAGAGAATTTATAAGTGTCCAAGTAATCGTTTACATTTATTAGGGTCTTAGGCTGGGGACTTAATTGGGGCATCCATTTCAATACTCTTGCGTCTAGGATTAGAAACTTAATTAATATTTTTAAAGATCTTCGAAACGATACTCATGATAAACTACTCATACAGATGTATCAGGCGCTTTGTGGTCTTGTGGTTGCTTAATTAGATATTACATGTGTGAATGGGGCAGTGCGACTAAATCGAAAATGATTGTACCTGAACGAGCTCAAAAAGCTTTGCTGAAACTGATGATGCACTTAACATACCAACATCCAACAGTGGATGTATATAAGAAGGCTAAAGTCCTATCTATCAGGACTTTTTTTATATATGAAATGCTCATATCACAGGAGATCTGCGCGTAAGTTAGAAATTACGCATAAATGTGTTGATAAATGTCTAACAGCACAAGTAAGGACATATCAAATTTACAGCTCCTTTTAGGTACAATAAATTATACGAAATAAAAACATTGAACAAGAAAACAAATCAAAATTTCAAATCTTATATTGAAATGGCTTATATAATAAAATTACGGTGATGTAGAAAATTTGCTGAAACTAGACATATAATTTAATATTATACAAGATATGTATAAAACTTTATACGCATAGGCAAACACACACATAGTGGCGCACACACCCCGTTACAAATACACACTCACACATACGCTCATACAAACTGTTTTAGAAATTACGTTATAATAATTATGTTATTTATATAAAATCTATTTTATGTTACAGTGTAATTTTAAATGTGTTTAATGATGTTGTGTATACATTAAGGGAGAGAACACTAGCCCCTATAGTACAGTGCAAACTAATTTAGGGAGTAGTAGAATAAAACAAATACTGTCTGATCAATGTATAAGTTTGAAATAAAAAAATATTAGGTTCTGTAAAATATTACTACCAAATCGATCACAAATTGATTCATAACAAGAAATTATGAAATAAATTTTCGTAATAATATTGTTACGAGTTACGGGACTCGAATTAAAATGCTGTTGGAATTATTATAGAGTTTATTAGAACTATACAAACACGTATAACACAGGTACAAATATAACCGAACACAACAAATCCAAACGTAATGCAGAAGGTCGTAATTCAATAAAACGCGCAAAGTCCGCCACTATTAGATTCTCGATTGTAGTACACACGTCTCGCTTTGATCGTGGTTCTCGCCCGACTGCCTCCTCTCTCCATCAAGTCCTCGTTTTATACTGCACAAATGCCCACCCGGCAAGCGTCGACGTAATTTCCTAGAAATCGTAATCCGCACACCTGGCTAATTATGCCTGCAAGCAGCTATAAACGACTACAATAGGCTGTTCTCCACAATAACCAATAAATAAGTTAACAAAAGAAGCCGATCATAAAAGGATTATAATTAGTTCAAATGCCGACGGGTAATAAATGTGTTTCTACAAATCTGTACGTGAAATTTGTCTTTGTCGGTGCTTAGGTTGTAACAATATGTACGTTTTTAAAGCCGATATTAGACGGTTCTATTATATCCTTCAATTTGAATGAATCAACAAAAGTGGTACATATATATGTTATAATCAAGCAATCAAGCTCTGGCGCTCCTAGGTTTGACTAGTCAAACCTCAGCTCCGACATTAAGTCTTAGTCAAAGTCCAAATAAATGACGCTTTTGACTAACGAATTTTTGTCTAACCTACGAGAGAGACTAATTTATACAGTCATTAAACATGTAACAACTGCAGTACGAATCGACGTTTGACCTAGTCTGTCTTAGTCGCTTTTAGGATCGACTAGGAAAAAGCCCGAAAGAGTTTATTTTACGTTCGACGTTTGACTAAAAAGTTAGGTACTTCTAGGTTTGACTAAAAATACTTTAGTCAAAGGCCAAAATTTGAATTTATTTCAAGTTTTCTGGAAAGGCCTTGGTCAAACCTAGGATAAACCAGTCATTCCGGAAGAGACTGCATATCTTAACTTAACTTAACTTGAATCATTCAATATAATTGAATACCGTTGTGTTCTTTCAGTGCTATTCTTTTCAACCAAATTGATTTAATTTGGTTGATCCTTCTAATATCAGAATAAGACAATCATGATAAGGTGACAGCTATTGAATTCATTATGCACCCTTGTTTCATGAACTTCACTATAATAGTTATAATTATTGTATCTATTGTTATAACGAAATCGATGCATTTGAAAAATGTATTGGAGGCAATCAGTGAACCTGTACATTTTCACACGAACTTGAGGATGTTGTCCATGGCTAACTAACTACCGTGACCTCGTATCCAATGTGTTTGAAGGTGCATTCTTCATTGCACTATTGTACGTTTAATCCGAGTTTCTAGGTTTTACCTTTAATTATTTTTCAACACATTTGCTCAAAAAATGCACTTATGAAGCTTATATACACTGTTCGAAAGTTAAAATATGCGCACCATACAGCGGAATGTGCGGTAAAATAAGTATTCTCACCTAAGTACCGGTTTTACTGCATACTCGGTTGTATAGCGTCGTACGTATCCTTTACTTTATAATTTTCATAAAAAATATATAAGACTAGCTGTGCCCGCGACGTCGTCCGCGTGGAATTTGTTTTCAAAACCGCCCGATTTTGAAACATTCTAAATTGGTGCTCCGCTCCAATTGGTTTTAGCGTAATGATATATAGCTTATAGCCTTCCTCGATAAATGGGCTATCTAACACTGAAAGAATTTTTCAAATCAGACCAGTGGTTCCTGAGATTAGCGCGTTCAATCAAACAAACTCTTCAGCTTTATAAGATTTCCACCAAGGAGTGGATTTCCATTACGACAATAAATGAGCTGAATGATCGAACCTACTTGGAAGCGCTTTTGATCAATACATATCTCTCACTTTAATACTGTTAAAACTTAGGCTTCGACGAAGCCAAATTCCACGTACAGTCTGTAAAAGCACATTTTATTACCTATCGGCATTGGAACTAATTGTAATCCTTTTATGATCGTCTTATTTTGTTTACCTATTTATTGGCATACGTTTCTAGTATTGTGGAGAACAGCCTATTGTTCTATTGTGCTCGTTTACGGTCGGTTGCAGGCTGCCTCATCAGTCAGGTGTTACGGATTATAAGCTGATTCTAGGAAATTAGGTCGACGTTGCTGAGCGGGCACATTAGCATTTGTGAAGTATAAAACGATGGCTTGATGGAGAGAGGGAGTTAGTTGAGCGACAACTACGGTCAAGGCGTGAAGTGTGTACATTCGGGAATCTAATACTGACGGACTTTGCGCTTTTTATTGAATTACGACATTCTGCATTACGTTTGGATTTGAGAGATAGATAGATAGATAGATAACACTTTATTATACACTAGTACAAAAATGAACTTAAAAACTAAAATTATATGTAGTTGTGTACAAAGGGCGGTCTTATCGCTAAAAAGCGATCTCTTCCAGACAACCTTTCCAGACAACCTTGTTGTGTTCGGTTATATTTGTGCCTATGTTATACATGTTTGTATAGTTCTAATAAACTCTATAATAATTCTAACGGCATTTTAATTTAAGTCCCACTAACTCGTAACAATACTAAAGAGAAAACGAGACGCAATATAGTTTTAATTTTCACCACACGCACGTGACACCGTTTGCAAATTACTATTAATTTTAATTTCCAAAAGTAGTGACTGACCTATCTGTATAATTCCTTATTTGCTATTAAAAATAATCTAATGAAGAAGTTTTTTCATTAGCTTATTTCATTGGACTGTTTTGTCGCAAATGTGTTGAAAAACTTAGTATGACACGTGGGGTTATTGGTTTTTACAAATTCGTGACTATAGTAAGCTCTCGACTTGGTCTCGGGCATACAATTACCGCACTAGTATCATAAGTACCTAACTAGTATTACTACTAGTTAGTACTTACTTACCGCACTAGTATCATAAATACCAAACTAGTATTACTACTACTTAGTACTTACTTACCGCACTAGTATCATAAATACCAAACTAGTATTACTACTAGTTAGTACTTACTACTTAGTAATTACCACACTAGTATCATAATACCTAACTATTAGCTTACCATTGGCAGAAAATTTACATCCCTTGTGTGGGGTATTATATTATATATAATGTATTTTTGTACTTGACTTAATATTATTTATTTTTCTTTTGTTTCACTATTGTGTTTAATTAGATATGTTTTAAACGAGATGTTATTCATAGAAATTGTTACTTCATTAGATTTAAGTTCGCTATATGATTTATTAGTGCAGCAGCGGTGCGGAATCGGTATGCTCCGTATATGCGGTTCATTTAAATATTTTCCTGCGTTTAGAAGATATGAATATAAATTGGGGCTGGATAAGTATTTTTTTTAATATTTAGTTCTTTTTTATAACATTTCCTTAAGTTTTCGCGACTAGTATACATAATATAACTACGTTTTAACGGTTTTAAGTGCGGTAATTTATTTGATTTTTGTTATTCCGACCTTTCGGCCAGTTTTCAGTAGCCGTGATCACGGAAGACAAAGATGTTATGTGTCAATGAAAATTGTTAAAGTTTTATTAAGCCTACCGCCAACTTGTTCATTTTAATTAATTAGTTTTAAATTTGTTTATGGTTATTATTTACTCTATGGGAGCTTAATCTAATTTACTTATTATTACTTTACTTTACTTATTTAATTTACTTATTTTTTAATGTATGTACATATTTGTAATTTTTTTTGTAATATATAGTTTTGTAAAGCAATTTAGTTTTAGCTATAACCCATTCTTTTTTAATTCCGTGTGAACGAAGTCGCATCTATAATTAGTTTAGCGTTAACATTTTTATCGTTTTTTTTATATCTCTTTGGAAATTGTTATGAAAGTTTGCAGCCATTTCAGTAATTTTGTCACGTTGCGTAAAGAATTGTAAGGGAAATTCACGTATTACCCTCGAGGGGGCCACTGAATCAGGACACAAAAGATCCGCAAAACGTAATACTAGCCGTGTCCGTGACTTTGTTCACGTGTAATTTTTTCGCGGAACCCTAAAAAGTAGCCTAAGTTACTCCTTATAACATCAGCTATCTGCAAGTGAAAATCCCGTCAAAATCGGTCCAACCGTTTCAGAGATAAGCCGAAACACCCAGACAGACAGTCAGACAATTTTTAAAAAAATTGATGTCATACCGTCTTTCAAAAATCTTTAGTAAAAGGCTGTTATTTTGACATTACAAACAGACACTTAAATTTTAATTATATGTATAGATAAATACTGTCTTTCATGATCACGGCTACTGAAAAGTGGCCAAAACGTGGGAATAATAAAAATCAAATAAACTACCGCACGTAAAACCGTTACAACGTAGTTTTATTATAATTTATCTGTATAGATACACAGATTCCAATCGCACCTGGGAAGTGTAAAATGTTGATCAGAACAATTTTTATTCAAGCTTTTCTATTAAATGGTAATAGAATTTTATGTTGCGAGAAATTTTATTCACTTTCTCTGTTAATGTTTTAGTTACAGGGATGCGGACACTTCTTAATTCTAATGATGAGTTTGCATGTCACTGAACTCCTCCTAAACCCCTGGACCGATTTTGATGAAATATTTTGTGTGTGTTCAAGTGGGTCCCGGCATGGCTTGCAGGGTCCTCTCCGGCGTCAGCATCATCTGCTACGCGAATGATACGCTGATCGCGGTGCGAGGGAGGACCCACCGGCAGGAGTGCCTTCTAGCCACGGCTGAGGTGTCCTTACTTGTAGGTAAGCCGTGATTTTTCACAGCCCTCGTAAATCGTCTACCTCCAGACACCGGAATAATAGTAGGAGGCATCCGCATCGGCATCGGGGAGACCATAAAATACCTAGGATTGGTCCTCGATAGCCGGTGGGATTTGTCGGCACACTTTCGGTAGCTGCTCTCCAGACTAAAGGGGGCGGCGGGTGCGCTCTCGCGCTTGCCCCCCTACGTCGGGGGGCCTAACGCTATGTGCCGAAAACTCTTTGAAGGCATCGTACGGTCAAGGGCCCTCTACGGGGCCCCAGTAAGGGTGGATCGCCTAACGGCCAAAAGCGTTCCCCTATTGCGTCATGCACAGCGCATATTGGCCGTCAGGGCGATAAGAGGATACCGTATGGTGTCCTTTGAAGTCGCTTCACTACTCGCTGGATCCCCCCATAGGACCTGGAAGCCAGGGTTCTTGCGTCGCTGTACCAGTGGCGCAAGGAGACACTGGCGAGGGGCACCAGACCCGGGCGTCGTGAGATCGAGGCGTGCAGGTCGGAGCTCCAACAGGTCCGACACGCCGCACCCGCATATACTGTCTAGATGAGAGCGCGAGTGTTCATTTCTGCTTCCGTGGGGCGCATTACAAACGACCCCATGCCCGGGATTAGACATGAACGATGCCGGAGGATAAAAGAAGTCCCCCGGCAGTGGATGTGGCCTGCAGGCCCTCGGCTGCCAGGGCACTCGGAATTGGTTGGGCTTCCGTATCCCCGTAGCCCTGGCATAAGGCGCAGGACGGAACACCCAGGGGTTTTAGTGGGTATCCCTAACTGAAGAGGTGCAATAGCTTGGCACCAGTTTGGACTGGGCATGCTAGTGCCACCCCCGATCTGGCAAATCCCACACACGGGTCGCGAATTATCCCCCCAAGATTCTGCCCTTGTCGCGGCTTAGTCCTCAAATGGATTTCCCCTGGCAATAAAAGGGTCCCTGGATGGCTTAGATTCACAATTGGACCCGGTAGGTGGTGCTGAAATCGGGTTCCAGGATTTTGATGAAATTTTTTTATGAGTGCCGGGATGGATTAGATTCAAAATTAGATCCGGTAGACGGCACTGGAATCACGTCTTAGACTTTCATTATTTTAGATCAGGTCTACGTCTGCCGAGCCTGCTGGTTTTTCAAAGAATTCTTACATTACTTTCATATAAAAAAATAAGCGTTTAATCTTAACATCTTACTTTTAAAATGTTATGATAGAATTAATTTTAATTACTGTTATGTTTTAACTTTATTTTTCTTACACGAGTTCAGGAGACAGGCAGACGGTCCACCTGATGGAAAGCGCTTACCATCATCTATGGACATTTGTAACACCAAAGGTGCTACCAGTGTGCTGCCACTCTCTAAACGGAGACTGGTACCTGGCCACTAATGCCGGAACACAACTCAAGGTTGTTATGGCGGCATACTCTAGACCAGGGGTGGTAGCCATCCAGACGGACAAATACCCTACCACCTGGCTATGGGTTGTTTTGTGGCCTCTTAGGACAGACCGCCAGGAAATTGTATTCTTTCTCCGTTCCTATACGAATAGATGCATTCCAGTAAACTATATCGGTCAATTATATGATATTAATATGTAGGCACGAAAAATATTAAACTAAGTATATAAAAATTATTCTCACATGTACTAGTCCGTCGTTGAAGAAGGTTTATAGACTACTTGTAGTGTATTGCAATTGTTTGAAAACTAAGGGTGAGGCATTGTACAGGTAAACGCAAAAGTAGTTCCTCAGAATAAGTAATTTGTGATGTTTTGATTTATATTTATCCATTTTTTTCCTTATTACTGTAAAATAATGGATACAGTTATAATAAAATACTCTTTTTCATAAACTAACATAATAAAAAAACACGCTTTACTATTTTAAATACTACAATGTTATATTTAATGGGTGTTATATCACCTAGGGATATAAAAATGTTTCATATTTTACGTTACATAAAAACTGTACATGAACTGGATACTTTTGTAGTTTTGTTAATAAAAGATATGTTCCAGTCTTCGATAGTAGTATTTTCTTGTCCACAATACAGGTATCTTAATTTGTAAATCTTAACATTATGTGTGCCGAGAGGCTCCATGTAAAAACCCGAGAGGGGGTGTGTAGCTCCGGTACGTCACGGTTGACGCGCTTGTCAAATGACGTTGACAGACGCGTTCTGTTTCTATTACAACTTTAACGTGATACGATTTCCTATTACGATTACCTATATTTTTACAAATAAAAATTCATTAATTCATTCATTTATAGGAACTCTAAAAAATAAGCATTTCTAATTTCCTTGCGACTGTACATCTCCGCCCACCCGCTGTTCATATTCAATACGTCATAAAATAGGAAACCACTTTATTAAGTGGTTAAGGCAATTTTAAAATCCATCTATTTTGAATTCTATTGTGTAAAATAAATATTGATTATATATCATAAATTTAAACCTTTCGTGGACCCTTGCAGCACTTAAGTAGATAGGTGATTTTGATATCGTACGTACGTAAGCTTTGCGAGATGAATGCATAGTAATAATAATTATTTTGGTATTTTATAAAAGAAATTCCTATCTTTGTAAAAGAGAATCGTTTCATACCTAGAAGGATGCGCGAGGCTATTGTAATCGAAAACCCCCCAAATTTCAATAGAGATGATTTTCAAGTACCGCCTGTTTGGGATTCGATTATCAAAATTATTAAGATCCAAACCCAGCAAAAAAACAACTGACCTTAAGACACTGTGCACTCTTTCTACGTGCACCGGAACACAAACGAACTCGATTGACAATTGCTTTTTTTATTTTAACTTCCACCCATTTTAGTATTATATAAAATTATTTGAGCTAGGCATGATGCTGAAGAGTTTATTGCGCCGTTTCTTCTCTTCAAGTCACAACATGTTGCGAAGCGATGATAAATTAGGCTCCCATAGAGTAAATAATAATCATAAACAAAATGAAAACTAAATAATTAACATGAACAAGTTGGCGGTAGGCTAAATAAAAGCTTTATCCACTACTCATTGGCACTTGACATATTTGTCTTTCTCGATTACGGCTACTAAAATTGACCGAAACTGTTAAAACGTAGTTTTATTATGTGTAAGTGTAAGTAGTCGCGAAAACTTAAGAAAATAATATATTCACTTGTATTTAATTAATCCTTTGTTTATATACATGTTCAGGCGTATTGCTTCCTTTTTTTTTTGGCCAGGGGAAATCCGTTTCAGGACTAAGTCGCGACAGGCACAGAAGCCTAGGGGGTCGCATGTTCGCGACCCGATGTGAGAATGTGGGATTCGCCAGATCGGGGGTGGCAC
Source organism: Dendrolimus houi (assembly GCA_039645545.1). Taxonomy (NCBI): domain Eukaryota; kingdom Metazoa; phylum Arthropoda; class Insecta; order Lepidoptera; family Lasiocampidae; genus Dendrolimus; species Dendrolimus houi. The sequence goes on from CM077132.1 coordinate 18,227,667, forward strand.
TAGCGTGCCCGGTCAGAACCGGTGCCACGCTATTGCCACTCCCCAGTTAGGGATACCCACTAAAACCCCTGGGTGTTCCGTCCTGCGCCTTATGCCAGGGCTACGGGAATGGGATTCCCAGCTCCGCTGTGCCCTGGCAGGCGTGGGCCATGCTCACTTGGCCTCTTCAATGCTGGGGGACTACCCTCCCGGCGACGTCGTGGTCATATCTGGCGTGGGGCGGTTTGTAACGCGCCCCACGGGAGGAGAAATGAGCGCGCGCGGAACACTCGCGCTCTCATCTCGACGGCACGTGCGGGTGAGTGAGAACCCCTATACCCAAACCCCTATGCCCTATACCCTACCCCACCCGCGCCGCGGCGTATTGCTTCCTATCACAACTGTCTACAAGCGAATATTTGCACAGACAAAGTTGTTGCCAGGTTTATCTATCAATAACATACATACATACCGTTCGATACAGTCTTCTAAAGACAGAGGTGCCTATTTACGTATTCACTTAAGTACTCACCGAAACCAATTCTCAAAGTTGTACCACGTTGTAAGGGGACCAGTTTGTCCTCGCAAATAAATAATTTATTTATTTGCGAGAAACAGGGAGGATTGGTACCCATATTATTGGGAGGAATGGGACATAAATGCTTTAACCACCACCACCAATAATTACTAAGATAAGAAAACTACGGTAACATACAATAATCTGATTTAATATAATTATTAGCTTAACTATAATAACAAATAATAAAAGTCTTTCATAAACAAACCTTCAAACGTTTCTTCTAAAGTGTCGGTAGCCTATAATCTTATTTTTCCAACCCATAATAGAGAATATGTAAAATTACTATTTCCAACACGAAGTTTCAATTTAACCAAATAAAAGGGGTGCAACTTTTGAATACTTTATTACTTTCTGGTATGCGTAAAATTGGTATTAATAAGTTATTTGTACAAAGCCTAAGTTTTTTAAGAAGCTGTCGAAACGCCTGACTGGGCCTAAATCTGCTATTAAAATCTCATCAAATTCGACGGATACTATCGTCTCAATCGTAGATTTATCTGATTTCGGTATTCTGTTAATTCTAATGGCATGCCCTTGGCACGCCACTCATCTTTATAATATTCAAGGGAAAACTCGCGAAATAAATGTATAAATTTTTGGTAGCTTTTCAATAATAAAAGTACGTTTTACCGGTTTTAAGCGCGGTAATTTATTTGATTTTTATTAATCCGACGTTTAATATTCATTTCGTCTAACGCCATTTTTGCTAGTGGTAATACCAAATTTTTTCTACAGTTATTCTACCGCAAGGATATCGAGAACATATTGTGGATTTAGTAGAATACTAATTTTTTAAACTATCGCAATAAATAAATCGGCAGACAAACACACACACTGTATATCCCTAAATTAAGCAAGTTACGCTTGTGTTATGGGTAATATACAACGGACCATAGTAAATAACGGAGAAAATACGTTTCCGAAATTTACTATACCAGGAATCGAACCCGCAGCCGGCAAAGGCTTAACCCGTTCAACCACAGAGGCCGTCAAATAGAATAGGCAATAGAATCGTACTTTGAATATCTTTGCAAAGTCAAGATATTGAAATAACAGAATTCGGCCCCTGGTCTCAGATAGTCGGTAATAGCGTAATACTCTTAGTAACAGATGGTTACACAATATCTTTCTAGTGGTTGAATACCGAAAAAGGAATCTTTATGACCTTACTCTGTGTCACAGATTTATCTAGTAGTTTTTTTCAATGATAAATAGGTTCGTATTTAATCACGATCACGCCTAGTGTTAGACGACGATGCGGTCGAACATCTCCATCTTCGACAGCATCGTGATATGTTGCCTGGGCAGTACGTATTACTATTTATCACAATATTATGAATTAATAATTTGCTATTATAACATAATATACTGCCTTAAATTATTTTCTAGGCAGAATATTATGCATTCAATAAGTATTAATATTTACTAGTGGTCGCCCGTGGTCGAAATTCGACTATAATAATTTGTTGTCGAAGACTATACTTCTATAATCACAGATTTCGCCAAGGCTAAACTGTTAATTTGACTTGAACAAGAAACAAAAGAGATATATGCGTGTGTATGTCAAATACATGGTAGTGTGTGTAATATTTTTTTATTGATTTAATGTATTTTTTATGCATAATTAAAAAAAAATGTGTGCGAAATTTCATATTCCTCCGTCCGCGCAATTTTCGTAAAAAGGGGTACTTTTACTTCACTTATTAATATATAGATTGCAATCCTAAACAAAAGAAGATTCAGATCATAAACATAATTTCATTTCGTGTGTTAACGATTGGTACGATAAAAACCGCCGAGAAACCGCTCATACCTAGAATAATTAATATGACGACAACAGATTTCACAATCACAAACACGTCCAAAAAATAAAAATATACCGTATTCTTACATGCCGTCAAAGATAAACGCACAGCTGCCTGTCGTAAGCGCAGTTTATTGTTTTCCTGGATTTAGGAATTCTTTTGTTTTGAATTTGTAATTAAGAAAAACATGCTTTTTCTACTTGTTTTATGACTATCATTAGCGTCGAAGTAATCCTTATTGTTATTGTTTTCGACTTTGTTGGCCGTTTGCAGGTGTGCAAAATCCTTTTTTCGGAAACTCAGTGCACGCAGCCGATTTTTTTTTGTACTGAATAGTTAGTATAAGACAATGCACGAATGGAAGGATGGGGCAGTTAAGCGACAACTACGAGACAAGTAAGACGTTTGTAGTACTCTCGATTAGTGATATAGACGACGGAATTTGCGCGTGTCGAATTGCATCGAATCGTGCAGTGTGAACTGGTTGCATCCAGTTTTATTTGTATTTGTTTTATACGTGTTTGTACAGTTCTAATAAATTCTATAGTAGTTCCCACGGCATTTTTTTAATTCGAGTCCTGTAGCTCGTAACAGTATAAATGTAATAACATCGGATTTCGTATTGTACATATGTGTGATAATTCTTCGATGTTATTCTTGTATTTCCAATATATCATGATACTGTGTTAGAAACAGGCATTTATAAGAAATATAGGAAGGTTATACGTTTGTATCAGATGAGTCACGTTTATTCGTTATATGCCTCAGTAATTCTTCAAGTTAATATTATTTCTTCTTCTTGATATACTGATGGATATAGGCCTTCCGAAATTAACACCAAATCAATTCCTTTTGTTGAAAATCAACACCTCTTAGTTTGACCTTTGGCATACCTTCACAGAAACTGATCATTACAAGGAATACTATGTTTTGTATATTTGTTACAGTTCTGTTTTTTTTTAATCATTCGATTCAATTCCTGATGAGGGTAATTGATTTTTCTAAAATCTAATGATTCCTTTTTAGTTTTTATCAAAATCGACCCCAAGATTTATTCATTTATTCAATAGATTGTTTCACTATTTAAGCCCGCTTGCAAAATTCATTTTTATAGGTAGGTATAATATCTGAAATGCTAATTACTTTAATAAAAAATGTTCTATTTTGTGTCCAACGGCCATAAAAATATTTTCCACTGTGCACGGATTTTCTGAAACAAGACAATGGTTATTGTTTAGTATTGTATCTTATAAATACTGTAAATGGCCTTTGATTTGAAATTGCTAAATCGATAACATATGACCATGTGTGAGTTTCATCCATTCACAAGCTGGTAAAAAATCTAAACATAATTAAAAATGTTAATAAATAAAATTATATTGTGTTAAATTGATCTACTTATAAAGATATAAACGTTAATATAGGTAATATCTATAGTCTCAAAAAATATAAATATCTGGGAAAGAATTGTTCAAAATATAAATTTTTGATTGATTTACACTGAAAATTTTTATTATAAAAACATTTAGGGTCTTATTTATATTGAGTTAGAGTAAGTTCGTAGCCTTCTTTAAGGTTCTCAAAGAAGCCTACAAACTTACTATAACCCAATATGAATAAGACCTATATAGTTTAACCGTTTTTATTCATATTAAGTTAGAGTAAGTTTGAAGGCTTCTTTAAGAACCATAAAGAAGTTTTCATACTTTCTCTAATTCAATATGAATTAGACCTTTATAGTTCAGCAGTCAATTCTTATTCATATTAAGTTAGAGTAAGTTTGAAGTCTTCTTTAAGAACCATAAAGAAGTCTTCATACTTTCTCTAATTTAATATGAATAAGACTTTTATAGTTCAGCAGTTCTTATTCATATAAACTTAAAGTAAGTTTGAAGGCTTCTTTAAGAACCATAAAAAAGTCTTAATACTTTCTCTAATTTAGTATGAATAAGACTTTTATAGTTCAGCAGTTCTTATTCATATTAAGTTAGAGTACATTTGAAGGCTTCTTTAAGAACTATAAAGAAGTCTTCATACTTTCTCTAATTCAGTATGAATAAGACCTTTATAGTTCAGCAGTTCTTATTCATACTAAGTTAGAGTACGTTTGAAGGCTTCTTTAGGAACCATAAAGAAGAAGCGTTCAAACTTTCTCTAACTCAATATGAATAAGTTCGTTATAATCTAACCATCGGCCTACCGAGTTCTCTGGAACATAAAAGATACAGGTTCGATTCCTAGCCGGGTAAATTTCGTAAAACGAGCTTCCTTTTACATATTCTGGCCTAGTCTACTTTTTGTATGTTAAATATTTACTTACGAATATCTATCCATTGGTCGGCATAGCCGGCATCCAGTCTTGCAGACCTTACAGCTTCTCGAAGTGCATGAGTTATCACTGCAGCTAAACAGAATGCAGGTTCTCCAGTAGCTGAAAAATGTCACCAAATATTTACGTAAATGAGGCAGATAACACTTTATTACATTTTGTACGAGCGTACAAACCTATGACCTCGTAAATTGGTATAAGTACAAGCAGTCAAATAGCAAATTAATTATTGTTTAAACCAGTGATTTCCAAAGGGGTCGATATCGACCGCCTGGGGTCGAAATCCGTTTTCCAGGGGTTGACATAAACGAAAACTGATTTTGAGAAAATCTATCCCTATTTCACACAAGTTCTTATTTGAAACTTTCAAGATACTGTAATATATATTCATGATAAGATTTAAATATAGGTGATAAGATAGAATGTAAATGTTTCAATATATTTATTATATTTGTACTATCTTACTATAATTAGAACCATTACGTAAATTTAAATTATGTACTATTTAGTATTTTGTTAAATTTAATGTTATACATAATTACAAAAATGAAACATTACTAATAATAATTAAAACTAAATACATATTAAAGTAAGAATAGTATGTATCCATATAATATAGGTTTCAAAAAATTGCACGCCGCACCGGCAAAAATATTTGATCATTATTAAAATAACAACATATATTTATATAGCTACCATGTTTTTTGCTATAAATTATTTGATTTGATTTGTATAAGTTGTGTTATGTGTACAAATGTGTGGTTTTTTTTTCAACAATAATTACCTACTTAATTATTTTTACGTAATTTGTATTAATAATTATTAATTACACTTGATATTTACTGAATTTATGTCAATTTATTTTGTTAAATTTTGATGAGAAAATAATGTCAAGTTTACTCATTTAATCAACCGCAAAGTTTTTAAATTCGCAAGTATTTTGTATCAATACGAAAAAAAAACTAGATGTCGAATTTTTAAAGTAATTTGGCTGTGGGGGTCTGAGGTATCAGTTCATTTTGGAAAAGGGATCTCGTGCCCAAAATAGTTTGGGAATCCCTGGTTTAAACGGTATTAATAGCAAAAAAATTATTACTATTTTCTGTTGTAAAATGAGTAATGTTATAAAACTTATTGCAATACATATTCACAACCCCGTCAGGTGTAATTTTTATGATTATAACATCAAAAAACATGAAGTCAATTAAAAGTAATTTGTTTTGACCTTTTGATTGTAAAACGCCGTAAGGGTTCTTGGAATTTCTTCGAAAGTAGACTCTGAAGTCTGCTGGAATGTCCTTGATTCCCGGAGGCTTGTAGGTCCAGGTGCGGTCGGTGAGTATTTTACCAGTGTCTGGATCATACACCGACTTTTCTGATGTCCAATAACCAAGACCCATGACAAATGCACCTTCGATCTTAAATTAAAATTAAACATTTGATATTATTTTAATGCATTGTTCTATTTGTTAATCAATCTTTCAGAAACGTCGGTATTGTATTCAAAATCAAAAGCTTTTATTCAAACTAAGTTTTACTGAAGAACATTGTTTGAAGGTCATACATATACGTTAAAATTTAGATCTACTTCCTATTCTATGTACACCGTTTCGTAACATGTTATTGCTATTTAAGGAAAGGAGCGACAAGAAACTTCCCAGCAAAAACGTATAGCAAAAAATTCTTTTACTTCATATTTGTCTATCTCAGGCTTTTTTGACAGTATGAGAAGTATGTTGTACAAATACTTTTCGAAGAATTAATGGAGTTATTGCAAACAGTGCACTACAAGAAAAGTAGAGTCGTGACATGATGATAAGACGTAATAAAAATTCACATTACAACATATATAAATTTCTTACATTTTTGACAAAATAAAATGTTATACAGAAGATAGTGTTACCAAGTGTTACACATGACGGAGTTCAATAAAATGCTCATAAAAGTAAATTCGATTGGAATCAGTTTTACTTGAGTTCGTTGTATATATATTGTTATAACACCGGCACCCTAGTAATTTGTTTGCCTTTGTTAGGTAATATACGATTATTTAGTTAGGTTTTCGAAACTTAACATATATGTAGATTATTAAAGCTTTAGTTTAAAGGGTTAATATTTTATTTTTTCTCTGATGTTTCTATTAGCCCTGTTACAAACGTGTAAAATTAAAAAAATCCAATTAAAGTGCCTAATCCTTCAAAAAGTATTGATTATGTATTGATATACAGTAGCGTATTTTCCATGCCATTTTCAGACTAAAATTCAGATCAATCCCATGGGAGCAGAAAAAGTATCCTATGCTGGTAATAAATTTAGTTATGATTGATAAAGCCGTGTAGTATAAAACAGACAAAGTTGCTTTCTCATTTGTAATTGGAATGTAGATGTACATGCAATCGTGTTTCAGTAAACTTTACCCTTCCCAAATTTCAATCATATATCTAGTTATCTTTGTTATGTAGGGATGGTTTCAGAACAATATTGTTTGTGTTTGTGCAGAAAACATGTTTGTTTTCGGTAATCGTGTATTTGATGTAGCATCCAATTTTAAGGAAATTTACAATTTCATTGTTTGTTAAAGTGAAAATGGCAAGTTGAGTTCTTTACTTTAGTTTTTTTTATGTTTGTGTGTATATTCCTATATAGTCAATTAATATTTCATTCAGATTACACACACGCACTTTAAAAACAGCAATCTAAAGAATACATCTTAGAAAATTAAATCTACTTTAGCCTAATATATCTGGTTCTCAGTGGCAGATTTAGCAATAGGCTGAGTAGTCTACAGCCTAGGGCGGCAAATTTGAGGCCAATATTTTATATCTTACAGAAATTGTCTTTTTCAAATTATACAAGACATAATAAGATAATTCTTATTAATTACACACAAACCATTCAACATGTAATATTTTTCACCAATTAGATAAATTTATCTACAATTTGGGTATAGACAAATCAGCTTCGAGACATTTATGCGTTTGTAGTATTGAACTGTCAGCACATAAATAAATGAACTAATACTTGCTTAATGTGAAACTAATAGTATTAAACGATATTAAAATAATAAATATTAATATTAAACAGAATGTTTAATACTAAAGTCATGGAAATTTAAATTTCAAGTTTAGAAGTCCTGTAAATATACAAATACTAACAAATGCAAAAACGTCTCGAAGCTAATTTATCTGTAGTCGCTTTTGGCTACGGTACAAACAAACGTATCGATCCCACTCTGCTTCACAATCTACTAGTTACGTGAAAAAAAGCTTGTGTGTAATTAAGACGATAATCCACAAATCATAAAATTACAATTTTATTGACAAAAAAATAAATTAATGTAATTGTGAAGTAGGGTATGGATTTGTAGAGGTCGGCAGGGGCGCAGAATTTACATCCGTGCAGGAACGGAGAAAGAATACAATTTCCTGCGGCCGGGTGGCCTGTCGTAAGAGGCGACTAAACAACCAACAGCCAGGTGGGAGGGCATTTGCTCGACTGGATGGCGACCACCCCTGGTCTAGAGTATGCCGCCATAACAACCTTGTGTTGTGTTCCGGCATCAGTGACCAGGTTCCAGTCTCCTTTAAGAGAGCAGCAGCGCATTTGTAGTACCTTTGGTGTTGCAAATGTCCATAGGCGACGGTAACCACTTTCCATCAAGTGGGCCGTCTGCCTGTCCGCTGAACCCCTGCAATAAAAAAAATAAAAAAAATTAATAGCCTACAGGCGGCAAACATTTAAATCCGCACCTGCTGGTTCTTTATTTTAACTGTTATAGAATTAAGCATATAAATAGAATATTAAACTAAGCCTATAAAGTGATCAGAAGGCTTGACAGCCTATAAAGATAACCGTACTGATCCTTTTGTAGGAAGTTTACTTCGTCACCAGTCCTTTGATCACCTGAGGAGCAAATTGTATTTTACTTACTTGAGCAACATCAATCTGAGGACTTAAACTCCTTCCAGTATCTTCAAGTAAATCTACTCTTAAGACATCATGATTACCAGTTAAAATATCAACTTCAACTTCTAAAGCCACTACGCCATAAATGTCATAAGGTTTCACATCTTCATTTGTAGAATACATATACGAAGCTTGCAAATCAATTCCAGCTTCAAAAGCTGTTTTAATAACTTCTTCCCACGTCCCTTTGCCCATTGCTTCCCTGATAGATTTTAGTCTTTCTAAAATTATTTCGCAAGCTTTCATGGTAGCATAAGATACGCATTCGCTTCCTATACTGGCTCCAGTTGCTATCGAATTTGGTGAAGTAACACTTGAGCTAGGTTTTACAGTAACTTTATTTAACGGTATACCAAACATATAAGCACATACTTGTGCAGCTTTTGTATTAATACCTTGTCCCATTTCCACGCCTCCATGAGTAATCACTACTGAACCATCAGCATGGTATACAGACACTAAAGAATTGTAAGGTCCGAGGTAAAATAATTCATAGGTCATTGGAATAATATTTAAAGCTCTTTTTCGCCAGCGATTCATAGCATTAAATCTTTTGATTTCTTCATATCTTTCATCGTAATTTGAATCTTTTTTGAGCTTATTTATCAGTTTTGGTATTGGATTGTTCTCTTTTTTCATATTTAAAAGTCTGACTTGTAGCGGGTCTTTGCCTAAATGGAAAGCAATTTTTTCCATAACATATTCTATCATAGCTATTCCTTCTGTAGACGCTAAAAATGTAGTAAGCTTTTAGTATTCAAGTTCAAATCGAGACATTGATGCATTGCAGGCGTTAGTTAAATTGAGGTGCATACAATTTACTTTTGTATTTTACCATCGAATAATCATCTGACTTACATGGAGCTCTGCACCAAGTATTAGACGGAGTATCCGTGGCGACACTATTGGCTTCAATATACCAACGGCGAGAATCATAGCAATTTTGAAAATGGTTTATAGTAATAGGACTTATGGTTTCATTTGGAGAGCAGCCATTGTCTTGAAAAAACGTGTTTTTCAAATATTGAATTTCACCTTCTTTGTTTACTCCAACCTAAAAACTATGATATATTAGATATGTAAAGTGCTTACCAATAACAAAATATATTTAAAAAAATAACCTCAAAATTGCAAGTAGTGGGTAATCTCTTTCCAATTATTTTCATATTTGTTTCCATTGAAAGAATAAACCTGCAAGTTTTGCCCGATAAGTGGCTAACAATAGCAGCTGCACAAGCAATCTGACATGAACGCGTTATTTTACCGCCGTAACCTCCTCCTACACGACGAACTATTACGTTAACACTGTAATAAATATTATAAAATACACATTTATATAGACTTTGTGTCATATGATCTTATTAGTAGGTACTTTAATTTAATATAGATATTATAACTTGTTATTCCTTGTTTGAGACAGAAAACATATGTAAAATATTTTAATATGTTATCGTATGTACTCATTTTATCAAAAACGAAATTGTAATTGTTATGCCGCCCGTGCGATTGTTTCCTTATGCTTCTGTCTATAACTATGCGAAGATGTTAAAACAATTTTTCTCTAAAACTACGAGATCTATATGCATGCTTGCAGTTTAGCAATGAAGTGTATTCTATATACGTAATGATGTAGGGTATGATATTGCGAAATAACTTATCTTAGAATCTTAGGGATGGTCGTCATACTCGTAACTAGAGGATGAAAAATATTTATAATGCACATAGGTACATATGTATGTACACAACTCATAAGTTAATTATCTCATAGTTTTAAAGTACATATGAAAACTACGAAGAAATTCACGATGGTAGAATTTAAAACTTTCAATAGAATTAAGTTTTTAAGATATGGGGTATTTTTGATTAAATATATTTTTCTGGTCTAGTAGTTGAAACACAAAAGCATTTATCATACGCTACGCATCTAAGATTGTCTGTAAATTGACACGCCTTTGGCTTATTTTTCAAAACAACTGTAAAGTTCATAAGTCTGCTTTCAACTACTGTGCTTACCTATTGACTGGCATATTTAAGCATTGAGCTATTGCAACATTTGTCAAATCCAACCATTGTGTCGAAGAATAAACGTCTAAACCATCTTCTGTAGGTTTTACAACACAAGTTTGAGGTTCCATGTAAAAATGATGCTGAGTGCCAATACTTAGGGCACCATTAATTACACAATTGACGTTATTACCTATATCTGTTGGTTCCACTGTTTTATTATTAGTTATTCTTGTCTCCTTTTCAGGTGATTTCAACACATCCTCAATTGTTAATAGTGGTTTGTTCGGATTAATTGAAATGTATTTTATTTTTACCAGTTTGGCTGCATGGTTTGCTGTCTTTTCTCTATCAGTTACAATAATTGCAGCTGGTTCCCCGTAATATTTAACTGTATTAGAACATAATATCTCTTCTTTAGCAAGTATTAGAGGAACATTTAGTGGTGTAAATGTGTTATCTCCTGGTATATGTTTTGCTGTATATAACCCTATGAAACCTGGTACTTTCTGAAAATTGTGTTAAATATCAACTATGATTAATTTAGTAATTTAACTTAAATATAGCAGTTAGTAATGATAAATATGTAGGCAAAAATATTGAGTGTCTTTGAAATTTTTACCCTAACAATTCTAAAACGAGTAAAACTGTATACACTAATGGTCTTATTCATATTAAATTACAATAAGTTATGTACGCTTCTTTAAGAACCTTAAACTTTAGACCGCAAAATTTTATTTTGAAGTATATTTTTGCCCTGATGATATTATATTTTATAGTAATATTAATTTGGTTATTATACTACACTGTATTTAATCATATTTAGACTTCGAAATTACTTACTGCAGCTTCAGCCGTATCAAATCCTTCAATAACACTTCCTGGTCTGGTATCAGCACAAACAAAAGCAGCGAACAATTCATCCGTTTCAGTTGGTAAATCGTTGGCGAATGTAGCTTCTCCACTACACTGCACTAATGCTTCCAATTTAGGTATAGGTTGATTCAAGGGCCAAACAGATTTGTCTGTATCGAATATTTGAGAACCTTGCGATGTATGACGCTTAATAGCATCACCGCCAGATTTATATTTAGGGTCAAGCTTGTTCTCAGGACATAGGCTTAGAACGGCCTGTAGGAAAAATATTAATGTATAAATTAATTGAAAAATGTATCTTCCTGTTGTAGGGGAGGCCAAGCGGGGATTTTGGGATTTCTCGACCATGGCGGAATAACATAAGGGGAGAAACCTTGCACCCTATTATGTACCCCCACCATATATTAACCCTTCACATAGAGTGGGGGTATTTTTTATTCTTTAATTTATTTTTCAAACCGTCTGATTAAGGAAATTCCTTCACATAATTGTCAGATTATCGGTCAGCACGACAAGGACATCAAGCTAAACCATCCATATTTTAATCTGACGCGCTTGAGTATTTCAATGTTACGTTTTTTTAGCATTTTCAAAAATCGGCCTTGACTTTTAGTCGCGTCCAAATCGTCAGTCTTTTGAATAGGAGTTCCTTTAGGGTTTACTTAACATTCCTTTTAAATATCTGGCTTGAGTATTTCTGTGGGATTCTTTTTTTTTAAACCTGTACATGCTCCCCCCGCCAGTAAAAAGGCATAGATTATATAACCTTTTTTCTTTTTAGCATCTAATCTTCACAATCCTAAAGGTCCCCGCGACGCTCGAGTAACTCCACATTTAGCATCTTGGGCTGTACTACTACTACTATAAATGTTTAATAATTTTATATAAACTTGTTAAAAATATCCATTCTATCAAAATCGTCTGGTATATATGGTATAATTTTACTCTTTGTTATTTATTATAATAGGTTGGGGAAAAAGTCTTTTCGCATATAGTATGTATGAACTTGTAATAAGATCTCTTTGGCTATACCATTTGTATCTGGCTGGTTTTGGTATCATTAAAAAGTTTTAATTTTAAAGAAGACAATTCCAAATTCAAACTAGGAAAATGGGTGATTTTCATTTGTTTTTCTTATTGTTAAAATGAGTGAATGTAATGAAGAAATTCGATGCATTTTAAAATTTTACTATAAAAAAGGTAAAAATGCAACACAAGCCGCGAAAAAAATTTGTGATGTTTATGGACCTAATGCAGTATCTGTGAGAGTAGCGCAAATTTGGTTTAAGCGTTTTCAATCCGGAAATTTTAATATCAAAGATGCATGTCGCTCTGGTCACCCTGATACGGATAAAATTGATGCCATTTTTGAAAAAGTGGAGCAAGATCGGCATATTAGTAGTTACGATGTAGCTGGAGAACTTAGAATTGACCACAAAACGGTTTTGGCGCATTTGAAAAAAGCTGGGTACATAAAAAAGCTCGATATTTGGGTGCCTCATGAGCTCTCTGAAAGAAACCTAATGAACCGTGTACTCATTTGTGATTCTTTATTACGACGTAATGAAACCGAACCATTCTTGAAGAAGCTGATAACTAGTGATGAAAAGTGGATCACGTACGACAAGAACGTGCGAAAAAGATCGTGGTCAAAGGCCGGTCAGGCTTCACAGACTGTGGCGAAACCAGGGTTAACTCGCAACAAGGTGATGTTGTGTGTATGGTGGGATTGGAAGGGCATTATTCATTATGAGCTGTTACCGCCAGGCAGGACCATCGATTTTGAACTGTACTGCGAACAACTGATGAGATTAAAGCAAAAAGTTGAGAGAAAGCGGCCGGAACTAATCAACAGAAGGGGTGTGGTTTTTCACCATGATAACGCTAGACCTCACACATCTTTAGCCACTCAGCAAAAATTACGAGAGTTTGGTTGGGAGGTGTTAATACATCCGCCGTATAGTCCTGACCATGCATGCACCTTCAGATTTTCACCTATTTTGGTCTCTGCAGAATTCCTTAGGCAGTGTCAGGTTAACATCACGAGAGGACTACCAAAACCACTTGTCGCAGTTTTTTGATCAGAAGCCCCAACATTTTTATAGCAATGGGATCATGTCCCTACCTACAAGATGGCAAAAAGTTATCCAACAAAATGACACCTACATACTTTAGTCAAATGTAAATAAACTTTATAAAAAAACCTTTTGAATTTTTATATAAAATACGAAGAAACTTTTTCCCCAACCTAAGACATAAATACTCAACAATGACATCTAAACATATGGACTATTTTTACCTTATAAAATAGTGCTAGTGCAAGTATTCTTCTATAAGCAACAGATGGTTCAGGCTGAGCTTCTTCTGGCTGTATTTCCACAGACAAACTCTTCAAAGCTAATTGTAACACTTCATTTGTAAACAAATTTTTGCCCACCAAAATTTTTTCCGTTTTATCAGCATGTATAAATTTAGCCGATATACTTCCAAAAACTATTGTTGCTTTTTCTATTATTGGAGTGCTTTGTTTCAATTTGAATTTGAAACCCGCATTTACAACTGCGTGAGCGTTTTGAGAGCGAGGCATTATCTAAAAATAACTGAAGTATGTGAAAAAATTGACCGATTATTTTCATTTTGATTTCACTTTGTCTTTTAATTATTCTATTATTGTTATTATTATCACTGTATTTCCTTGAAGAACACGGGCCATAAAAATGACCAGGACTTTTGGAGGGTTTGCGTGGGGCCATAGGAAGGCCAGCACGTAGAGGCCCCTTGACAAATTTAATGTAAATGTAGCGTGACACTGATCGGCGATTACCCATGTTTACACCATATAAAAATGCATTCAAAGACAAGCCCCGGTCAGTGTAGGACTATTGTAGGGAACGTGAACAAAATGTACCGAGCTATTGGGATGAACTACTAATGGAACTAGGGATCTGGGACTATGGGAATTATGGCGTCTGCCCGTCGCAATGTTCGGGGAACATGCATAAAATGGGTAGTCGGTGACTCGCCGCTCATTGCATGAGCGCTTATTTATACGGCATTAATGCCGTACAAGATTGGCGAAGGGCAACATGGGTGTCAGTGGCTAAGAGGTGTGGAGAGGTAGGCTGCAGTTTCACTGAAGCTTCTTTTGACGTTATGTCATTTATCACTTACACCCCTGGAGCTTGAGTCTTAGCTCTAGCGATCTCCACTCCGTCTCCGCTGGTTAAGGCAAGCACGGAGGCTTTGCCTTGGCCACCTAGAATCGAGTACGAGTCCGGATCCGCTACTCACCTAAGGCTTCGTCACAAAGCCCCCCTCCCCTGCGGGCTTATTATTTTTAGGCATTTAAATTTAAAAAACTAATTTAATTTAGATTACATATTTACATTTATAAAATTTATTAAGTTACTTACTTTATAAGTTTTTAGGTAACAGTTATTAAAAAATGGTGGCAGCATAACGTTAAAAATTATTTTCTTCTTCATGTCTATTTTAAGAAATTCCTTAAATGTGATTGTTTTTATTTTGTCCACTCCTTCAGCTGGAAGCCATAAGCAATGAGTGTATATATAACTATTTAGATTTTAATTACATAATCATACACTTATTAATTTACCTATTGTTATCATAGCACCAATCGTTTCAAAAATTACAAATAAATCTGACTGAAAATCGTTATTGCAATACTTCATGTAGAGATTGCCTCCTATGGAACCAATCTAAAAAAATAAAAAATAAACAAAATATTCTTCATTAAATTCTAATAATCTTGCATTTGTCACATTAAAAACGATTAGACTTACATTTCTAACAGGTATGTGGGCAACTAAGTCCACATGTAAGTACAATTCTTTTAAATAAAAAAATTCTTCTCTATCAGCGCAGAGTTTAAAGAATATTTCCATCATTTCACTTAGAGTCATTCCAGCACGTAACACTAGATTTACGTCAATTTCATATCCCTTTAATTCTGCTACATTAAAAATATCGATAACTATTTCAGGATATTCCGTTACATGAAAAACACCTGAAAAATTGTGGTACGTATTATTTATTTTATTTTATTCAGGAACAATTTTTTTTAGATCAAGTATTATAACCAAATTACCAAACATATATACCAATGTCGTACCTACTTTATTTTTTAAACTAGCCATGAATTATTAATAAAAGGTTACCTTGTCCTGTATTTCCAGCAATCAGTTTATAATTATCGCTTACAGCCATAGCAGTAAAAACATCATGCAAACTATAAGCTTTATACCACATATGGGTCCCACAGTCAATGATTATCATTTTATTATCCCCAGATTCAATGATACACCAATCTTCATCATTTCTTCCTTTTTTACTATCCTCATTGCGATTCAGGGATACACACTTAAAATTATTTATTCCATATGAACATTGTTTGGTACATTTCACCGTACGGTCTTTAAACACTGACAAATCTTCTACATCAGTTAATTTTTGCAAAAGTATCTCATTTGTGTCAGTTGCAAAGGTTTTGAATGCATCTGCTATTGACCTGTATCCGGTACATCTACAGATGTTACTTGCAAATGAATTCTCTACTTCACGCATTTTCATTTCCTTTTTAGTTTCATATAAACTGAAAAAAATAATGCCTTTATTGACATTAACAAGAACAACGGGAGAACAAGTCTGTGTGTTGTCGCATACAATTACATATTGTATGCGACAATAAATTTCTCTACGATCCAAATGGTAGTGTAATTTATCATTCAATCTGTACACACTATTCACCCATCAGCTCGCTATTTTTAATTCCCTGTTTAAACATTTTCCTCGTCTGCCGTCCGCTTCCGCAAAAAAAGATCCTAGGATTATCAACTTGTACTCGAAACCTTGAATGGGTGGTCTAAATAGTCCACTACGCCGTGAAGTGTTAACAATTTAAAACTATTGAAATATTAGAAGGTGTGAGAGAGTTTAGTGGTAACATAGCTTATATGAAGCTAATATGGGAAAAACAGCAAAGGTGCGTACTAGTTTATCTTTAGCTTCTTATAGTCATTAGTTCAGGGTGGTGGATTGTTATACAATCTATAATATATATGATTACTGGGATATGTCCGCGACTTCGTCCACGCTTGACTTGAAATTCCCGCGATACAAAGTGCCACAGCATTTAAAATAGGATGCAAGCTATCCTTTTAATGAAAACTGTGCCGGAATAAGCTAATTTTTGTGCTCCCGAACAACTTCAAACCACTCCCGGGAAAATATCCGCGGGAATTCCGTGATAAAAGAATCACACATTTTATTACATACTATTTGCTATCGATCAGTGGAAAAATCAATTGGAATTCGATTTTTTTAAATCGGGCCATTTTAAATCGTTCCTAGAAAAATTCCGGTGGGATTCCCACGATAAAAAGTAACGCAGATTTTAAGTCTAAGAGTTTGCCGTCGATCAGCGACAACTGCATCGAAATCAGCCCAGTTTTTAGATGAATCCCGAACAAACAGACAATCAATCTAAAAAAAAATGCATTGTGTTATCCATCGTTTACATAGTCTATTTCAAGTATATTTTTAACAGCTTCAATGTACTGAATATTTAGAATTTTATAATATTATAGATTTCTATACATACCACCAAACCCAGCTAAATTGGCACTAGGTACAAAGAATTTTATTAATGTTTTTCTAATTTTTTGATGCATTCTAACAGATACCTGTACATATTCATAATCCATCCTGGTGTGCAGTAACCACATTGAGTGCCGTTAAACTTGGCTAGTCTAATTTGTATGTCATGGTATCCTAATATCCTGTTTCCGATACCTTCCACAGTTGTTATTTCCCATTTATGACAGGAGAGAACTGAAACTAAGCACTACGGAAGTGTTGGAAATTAGTTTTAGGAAATTGTAACAAATACATTTATGTATAACTCTGTAATCAGATGGATTATGCTTGATTGATATCACTTTTTAATATACCTCCATTATATTAATTAGCACGAAAACGCATTTAGTCATTTTTAAAATAAAATAAAAACGTTGTATAACATTTAATATTTCTCTTAAAATTTACTATTTCACACTCTGAATATTGATCACAATACGCTATTTCATCATCTTGAAAAACTTAATTCAGAGAGGTTAAGTTCTTTCGTTTTCAAACGATTATAACTTGAAACTTTTCCATGGGATTATACTTCGTTTAAGTATACTAAAAATAAAAGATATGTATTGTGTCTGAATTTGTATTAAGTACTAAGCTATGCCCGGGACTTCATCCACGCTTGACTTGAAAATCCCACGGGATTCCGGGAACTCGAAGTACTGCAGCATTTAAAAAAGAATGCAAGCTATCGTTTTAGTGAAAACTGTGTCGTAATAAGTGGATTTTTATGCACCCGAACAAATACAAACCGCTCCCGGGAAAATTCCTGCGGAACTTCCGAGATAAAAAAATATCACACATTTTAGAACATAAAATTTGCTCTCGATCAGCGAAAACTGCATCGAAATCGGCCTAGTAGGTAGTTTTTACGTAAATCCCGAAGAAACAGACAAGAAGTCTAAAAAAAAATTCTACGTGTTCTCCATCGTTTATAAAGTCTATTCCAGTTGTTTTTTCTAAATAGCTTCAATGTCCAGATACGGCATTTTTAGACTTTTATGATATTATAGATTAAAAAAATAAACACATTGTAGCTTCCGACTCACACAAGAAGCGGAGCGAAGATGCAGCAGGTAGAAGCATGTTTTTGTATGTATGAAGCCTCTATCGCCAGCTGATATTCTAATTGTGTAATTCATTCAAATCCTGACATTATAGAATCACAGTTAATGTTATTATCTAAACCAAATTTGTTTACAGAAACTGATATGTATTGTGAACATTTAAAGTCTGAATTTCGAGCCGGTCGTATGCTCACATTTAATTTATATAACCTATGTGCTAAGGCACATTCTTAGATTACACTTCGAAAGGATTATAAGGATTATATATATTATTATTATTTTTTTATAACCAGCCTAATCATTTTAAGTTATAACTTGTGCAGGCATAAGTGCTGTCTGATGATACTTTTTGTTCTTTTTAATTCTTCGTCAATTATTTGTAACGTAGGCTGTATACTAAGAAGTAAATACAGTAACACTTACAGAATTTACAGCAAACGTCTTCATTTCGTTACTTGGTGGTAATGCTGCTTTGACAGCAACGATACAAGCACCGCATCCACCTTCGTGGCACATGGCCTTTGTACCTCGCAAATCGGCCACATTACGAATGTATTCGTTTAAGGAAACGTCTGGCCCAAACTTTCCGTCAGCTGTTATCAAAAGGAAAATGTTTCATAACTTCTTTTTTTTCTATTCGTTATTTTTTTAAAGCTGCATTCAGAGTCAATTGAGGATATATTAACTTTAATTGTCCTCAATTATATTATTAAGATAGATATTATATATATATATATTATTAAGATATCCTTATCTTAGTTTTACTCTTTCATTAAAGTGTGTAATTGACATCAAAAAGTAGCAAAATAATGTTATGATGATATTACTTAACAATATTTTTTGGTGAATAACTGTCTTATTCATAGAAAGTTAGAGTAAATTTGAGCGCTTCGTATTGGTTCTTAAAGAAGCGTTCTAACTTACTCTAGCTCTCTAAGATATCTAACATATGGAGATATGTTGCAGCATAACATTTTAGTACGTCATATCATTATTATAACTTTCATAATATTTTTCTTTCCTCTTATTGTGTCTTGGTCTTATTGAGTATGCACTGTTTGCTACAACTCCATTAATTCTTCAAAAAGTAATTCTGTAACATACTTCTGTATAAAACTTATTTAAAAAAAACAACTTGAGATATAAATAGAATAAGAAACTTAAAGAAAAACATTATTTAGCTAGACGTGTTGCTGGGGAGTTTCTTGCCGCTTCTTCTCCTTAACAGCAATAACACGTTGTGAAGCGGTATACATAAAATAGGAAGAAAAATTAAATTTTAACTTATATATTTATATGACTTTCAAAAAGTGTTCTCCAGTGGAACTTATTTTGAATAAAAAACTTTGAATTTGAATTTGAAACTTTGAATAAGAATAAGACCGTAATAATCACCTTTAATAATAAATATGAAATGAGCTTCAATTTACTCGCAGAGAGCATAAAGCACGAGTAACTTAAGCAGCAGTAAGAATTTTAAACTGAAATCTACGACTTGCTTAAATTAAAATCATCCGGAAAAAATAATTAATAATAAGACAGATGAACTAAATATCATAAAACTTGGTATTCATATACTTTATAACTTTTATCGCAAAATATGGGATTCTTGCTATGGGACACGGATCAAAAACTAACTAGAGTGAGGTCGTGAAAATATATAGTTATTTTAATGGTAAAGTAATAAAACATAGTTATAGAATATTTTTTCTTACCTTCATATTGTCTGCCATTAATTTTAAAAATTACTTTACTCATAATAATTTTTGTTGTTAATTTTTTTTTTTAATTAAGAAAAACTAATCATCTGGATAATTTCTACTATATTAGATATTTTTAATTGGTTATAAAATATTTCAGAAAACAGACATTAACTTTTGAAAATTTATAAAGAATCTATCTTAGCGTATATCAGCATTTATCAACTCGACACTCATATGTCGATAATCAAACTGAACGATGTTGTTGTGATTTCCCTAAATAACTGTCAATCTGCTAATGGTACCCATTAGAAGAGCTAGCGTGAATAATGAGGCAATCGAAATATTTACCTGTAATGACACCTGTAGATTATTATTTACGAGTCTTTTACACTCTGGTCAGTATTGTAGTAGACTAAAATTTTAATAAGCAACAAACTTTTATTGAATAAAATTTTATTGAGCAAGTTACATTTATTGAAAAAACTTTATTCAGCAAATGACCTATTGGAGAAAACTTAATTGACCAGATCACTTTTATTGAGCAAATGACCTCTATTGAATAAAAGTTAATTAAGCAAGTAACCTTTATTGAATAAAACTTTACTGAGCAAGGAACCTTTAATGAATAACACTTTATTGAGCAAGGAACCATTATTGAATAAAACTTCATTAAGCAAAAAATCTTTATTGAATAAAACTTTATTGGGCAAGAAACTTTTATTGAATAAAATTTTAATGAGCAAGGAACCTTTATTGAATAAACCTTATTGAGCAAGGAACCTTTATTGAATGCAATTTCATTGAGCAAGGATTATTGAATAAAACTTCATTGAGCAAGGAACCTTTATTGAATAAAACATTATTGGGCAAGAAATCTTTATTGAATCAGTTTACA
This sequence comes from Dendrolimus houi, assembly GCA_039645545.1. Lineage (NCBI taxonomy): Eukaryota > Metazoa > Arthropoda > Insecta > Lepidoptera > Lasiocampidae > Dendrolimus > Dendrolimus houi. The sequence goes on from CM077132.1 coordinate 18,248,523, forward strand.
TTGAACAAGAAATGTTTTTTTTAATTTTTTTATTGCAAGAGTTCAGCAGGCAGGAAGACGGCCCACTTGATGGAAAAAGGTTACCATCGCCTATGGACATTTGCAACACCAAAGATGCTACAAATGCGCTGCTGCTCTCTTAGGGGAGACTAGAACCTGGTCACTAATGCTGGAACACAACTCAAGGTTGCTATGGCGACATACTTTAGACCAGGGGTGGTAGCCATCCAGTCGGGCAAATGCCCTACCACCTGGCTGTGGGTTGTTTAGCCGCGTCTCACAACAGGCCGCCCGGCCGCAAGAAAGTGTATTCTTTCTCCGTTCCTGCACGGATAAATTAACGATTTTAAACTAGTAATTAATAAAGTAATTTTGAAACGTTTATTGAATAAAAATTTATTAAGCAAGTAATCGCACTTTGTGGTTGAGGGGCTGATGCTTTGCCGTTAAGGTAGGTAGTGTAGAGCAGTTTCGATTCCTGGCATGGTAAATTTCGCAAAATAACTCCGTTATTTACTATGGTCTGGGTGTCTGGGATGGTCCCAGATTGGTCCGTTGTATATTATTACTCATAACACAAGCGTAACTTGATTGGATTGGAGATATACATTGTGTGTGTTTGTCTGCCAATTATTTAATATTTATTTATTTGTCTATAGGTATTAGAACCCTAAAAAGAAGATTAAAGAGACTTCGTATATACACTCTCCTTTATAGCAGCTCCGACAAGCGACTATAATTTGACTTATACGAACCTTGTCATTTTACAAATATGTACAACAAATCGTACTGTTTGCCAAATTTTCTAATTAAATCCGTAATAGATTTGACTTTGTGATTGTATGGCACTATTTTTTAAAATAATTATATATGGGTAATTACTTCCGTCGTATTAAGTCGTGGTAGCGGTAGCGTAATAGCTAGTGAACGCGTCCCAAACTCAAAAGGCGAGGGTTCTTCTGGCCGGAACGCATACACCACTTATTATGGGCAGTTTTCTGCATTGACTAATATGTACTACGTACAAAATTCAAAACAAAAAAAGGTCGAACTTGATGACAGCGGCCTGCACGCAGAGTGAGCGTGCCGTGCACTGACTCATGTATTTGCTCTAGTGCTAAAATCTGTCTAACCAAATTATTAAAACATGCAGCGCTAGATCGTATCGTATTGTAACAAGATGTCGTCCCTCTATAATAAATTGTATACCTCAGAAGTGATGTGTTACAGCTTGTGTACCTATAAAAACTCGTTACAATTCAGACTATATTGCAAAATTTATTAGTAGCATGGAAGAAAGTATAATAGTATTTACTTTCCATGTTAATAGGTAGTTAAATAAATAGATAAATGGTAAAGTATAAAAGAAAAATAAAATAAATTGTTATCCGTTTATTTAAGCTTAAATACATTAACAATAGTTTAAAAGCCAAATAAATAAATAAATTGGCACATTTAAAGGATTAAGTATGCATTTCAGCATCTATGAGTGCCACTTCAGTAAACGGAAAGTAATTAATGAATATTTCAGTTTTTTTCAAATATTCACAATGTAGTTGGATCATGGTTCGGCTGAAGAAACCTTAAAATCCAAATACATCATAATAAAATAATACGTCATTACAAAAATACCCGATCGTTCGCTTTGCGCGGTCGAATTATGAATTTCATAAAACAACTCATGGGAATTAAAATAATTTCGTTATCTGTAAACATATGTAGTTGTCTTATCTGCGTAAGCACAAATTGTTACTCTATGAAAATTGCCTGAAAATGGCCGGGCAATGACGAGTCGAGACTAGTTGAAATGAATAAAATTTAATTAAAATAAGACGTTTTATCGAAAATAAAACAAACATAAAATCAGTGATTTAAAAAAAATCAATAAATAAATATTTAACCGATTTCTTTCTACATTATCTAGAAGTCGCTGTCAAGTAAAACATAAAAATTACTATATTTCGTAAATTTGTTGTTGTTCTTTTATATTTTACTTGAAAATGACTTCTAGATGTTGTAGAAGGAAGTCGGTTAAATATTTATTTTTTGGTTTTTATGAGTAATGTCAGTTTTGTTTCTTTTTTTAAATAAACGTTTTCTACTTTTTAGTTGCGCAAATACTTCAATAGATTTAGAATTAGTATATTAAGCATCTGTAGAAATTGTACAAATTTGCCATCTCCCTCTTCGGTGTATATGATGTTCAACAACAGTTGCTTTCGATTTTCTTGCGATCAACAAATCAGATCCTTAAGGATAACTCTCGATTTCTTTGAGATCCGCTCATAAGATTCTGACTTGGTGACGATGAAACCACCTCGAGAGTATAGACACTTACGAATAAAGAAAAAAAATCATAATCGATCAACAATTGACGAAGAAATTGCGTAACATGCATATAAAAAATTAAGCGCCTATAGAAAATGTAATAGCTACACGCGTATACAAGATTTCGTCCAAGAATTTAGGCGCATAGCGTTCTTTAATAAGGGTTATGCTCGATAGCCCTGGGATCCGATCCACTCGTCAGATCCTGACTTGGTTACCATGGGATTATTTTGGGACTATATACTTACGAGTAAAGAAAACAATTTGAAAATCCGTTTAGATCTGACGAAGATATCGTGTTACAAAGAAGTTGGTTAACATTTTTCTTGACTTTCTCTGATTCTTTGGATTCCACTCATCAGATCCTGAAATGGTGACAATGGGACTAGTTCGGGAGTATAATCTTTCGATTAAAAGAAAAAATTTAAAATCGGTCCACAATTGACGAAGAAATCGAGTAACGAATATACAAAAAAAAAACACAAAGACGAATAGAGAACATCCTCCTTTTTTTAAGTGGGTTAGACTTCTTAAAGGCAATTTTGAATAGTTATTTTCACTCAAACACGTAACTTATCAACAGCCCAGCGCCAGACTAAACGAGTTATATTGTCCACGGACTGCAATGAGTGCTGAAATAAGCTAGTTAGGTACTGATGACTTCTCTAGTACGTAGTACATTATACCTTAGTGGTTTTCTGACCTAATATGCGTATGGTAAAAGTGGATAAATGCAGTAAAAAAACATATGTAAGTATGAGTTGCAAAACATTTACGGTGTTATTCATAGAAAGTTACTGTAATTTTGAACACTTTTTTAAGAAACATAAAGAAGCGTTCAAACTTACACTACTCCTCTATGAATGAGACCGTTAGAAACTGTTAATAATGTAATTTGTAAAAATAGCTACGTTTTGCATAGAACTACTCAATATGAAGTTATCATAATAATTGAATTGTATATAATTGTGGCGAGTGACGGTGGAACCATCTAGTTGGTTTAAGAACTTTTAGAAAAAGGTAGAAGATTCTGGAAGTAAAGACAAGGACAGATACATTTTAGAAAGGTATAGACGATGAACGAAAGTTCTAGAATAGAAGGTTCGGGAACGAAAAGACAGAGATAGATAGATGTTTAGAAAGGCATGGAACTCTATATAAATATTATAAACGCGAAAGTTTGTAAGAATGGATGTATGAATGTTTGGATGTTACATTCAAGAGTAACAAACATACATCCATACGATGTATGTTTGTTACTCTTTCACGCAAAAACTACTGAAAAGATTTTGATGAAACTTTACAGTAATATAGCTAACATATGAGAATAACACATAGGCTATAATTTATAAAAATATAGTGTGGATTATCTAAAATATAACGATTTTCCATCACCACGCGGGTGAAACCGCGGGCGCCGCTAGTAGTAAATAAAAGAATAACGAAAAGAAGATCGAAATTATGTGTTCCCGAAGATTCTGCCGGGTATATAAGCAGCGTAAGGCGCACCGCACCGACTGGGCAGTCGAGTTCAGTTCAAGACAGCGAAGCGACAAGTGCGATACGAAAGAGTTGGAAGAGAAGTTTAATAGAGGGCATTGACGTGTAGGGGCGACTCTGCGGAGAGGAATCACGTACGGCTGTGTAAGTTAATAAAAGCGTTTATTTAAAAATTGGTGTTTGCTTTCAATCCTAAGTGCGTACCCCCGCTCTCACGTAACAATAATCACCTCATAGCAATCTCACTGCTGGGTTCGGACCTCCCTATTTTTGAGAAACGGATAGTATACCTGTCACGCTTCTCCAAGGCGAATTGACAGGTATTTCCAGGATTTGAACCCATATGTGATACGTGAGACCGTCATCCACAAAACTAACACGACTTCGAATTGAGTTTTACATCTTGTTACTTATACTTTTTTTAAATAAAAGTGAATTATCTACTCTGTATTAAATTTAACGACCTATAATGTTAGAGGGAGTTAACTTTAGTACAGAGTAAGTTCTGGAATGTCGCTGGTGCCATGGAAAATGGGACGCCCCTTAGTATGGGACGCAACTTGTGTTAATACTTTGGCGGCTTCCCATCTCCCAGTCACAGCCGTGACAGCCGGGGCTGCTGCCACACACCAGGAGGCCCTGAAACGCCGCAAATATGTAATGGGTACATATTTGTGGCATTCAGGGTTGAAACCCTGGGGCCGTGGGGGCCAGGAGCCCATCACCTCTATCGAGACCTCTCAACGCATCTAATTGAGGCCTCGCGTGACCAAAAGGCTGGTTTGCACCTAGGGCAACGCATCAGCGTTGCCATCCAACGTGGAAATGCGGCCAGCATTTTGGGCACGCACCCCGTCGACAGCGACCTGGAGTCAATTTTTTACTTATAGATTGTTATTTTGTAAGTATAGTTATATTTATTGTATAGTTTAATTTTAGTTTATACTAATTTACCAACTATAACATTTTACTTGTTCAAAGTTAAGTGAGTCGTCTTCCTTGCGTAGCGGTCACGAATGCGCTCCTCACATCTATCTAATACAATTTTTCGCGCTTTTCTACCTGGAAAAGCGATAAATTGTTAGTTCTGTGTACAGGTGATAGTGTACTAGTGTTTGTTCGTTTGGATTGCGGTGCGGAAAGCAGTTTTGGCCGGTGAGTCCCATTTCTCTCTCCGCTTGCTAGTGTCGTGCGCAAAATCAGTTGCGCGCGCTTTTGTAACGGTTTTTGTGTGTGTAGTGTTTTCGCGCGCCTTTCTGGTCTCCTCTCAGGTCAGGGCCTCCAGTAATGGACGGCCCAAGTACCCCGAAGGCCCCCAGGGAGCCGAGTGTCCCGCGCAAGCGGGATCACAGCGGCTCCAACAATGGATGGGCCATGAAGGAGATAGGGGAGACGCGGGAAAAGAAGTCTTCCCTGGTTCGTCGCAGCCGCAGCGCCGCGGAACCTCGTCTCGGGCGCCCGGGTCCAGCCGTTGTCACGGCTACCGGGCTGCCCGCTTCGATAGGGGTGCATCGGCGGTGGTCGACCTCACCGCCGCCGGGCCCCGCGATAAGGAGAGCGCGACGATGGGGCCGCCTTCGGCTCCCGCCGCGCCTAGGGTTCCCGCCATGCGTGCCGCGCGCAAGAGCGCGGCACACACGGCCGTAGGTAGGGAGGTGGTGCTCGCCGCGAACTCGGCCGTTCTCATGGCCGTGAGCGCGGCGAACGCCATCGTAGAGAATGTCTACAGGGCGCAAACGCCACCTGCACGGGCTTCACCTGTGCAGGGGCCAAGCGCCTTCGTGGACCACGTAGACATCGCGCCGTCGGGCAGCGTCCCAGATTCGCTGGAGTACGCACTCGACGACGCGATTCGCGTCTTCTGCGGCCCGCACGCCGAGGCGGCTGCATGTGCGCCGACACCGGTTAGGTCGGTGTACACAGCGGCCGGCTCGGCGACAGCGGGGGGCGATGGCCCCACGACGGTGTCGACTAGCGCGCGGGCTTCACCCGTGCCCTCGGCATCGGCTTGCGCACCGGCTTCACCCGTGCGCAGCGTGGGGGACGACCGCCCCGCGACACCGGTTGCCGCGCGGGCTTCACCCGCGCCAACGACCGGGGTCGTTGTTAGGGATGGTGATATAGGTGCGGTGCCGGCGATGATGTTGTCTTCTTTCCCTACTGGGACTGTCGCCGCCACCGCTTCGTCCAGCTTCGTCCCCGAGTCGAGGCAGCGGTTCTGGGACCGCAGCGCCGACTCGGAAAGCACATCGGGTGCTTCCACGCCGGCGCGGGCGCGATCGCCGCTGCGTCGCACGGGCGACGCGACGGCGAGCGTGCTCGCGGGTGCGGAGGCCTACCTCCGCACCGAAGGGGGGGAAAAGGGCCGTAGGGCCAGGAAGGCCACTGCTGCCAAACTGGCCGCGGCTAGCCAGTGCGCCGCGCTCATAGGGGACGTGCGTGTGCTCGGCCCTGGGGAGCTCCGCCTAGCGGCGAGCGCCCAGGTCGCCCGGACGTCGGGCAACCTGAAGGGCGCATACGTGCGCCGACTGAAGGAGGCTGCGACCCGGCTGTCGGACATAGTCGACACGCTGGTGACGCGGAATCCAGAGTCGGAAGCCTGGAGACTCGGCAACGAGAACTCCAGGCTGCGCGCCGAGCTCGGCGCCTTGCGGGAGGAGAACCTCTCCTACCGCAAGGAGTTCGAGCAGATGCGGAAGGCCATGAAGGCCCCCGCTGCGGATGCGGCCCCGGTTCCCGCTGTAACGGCGGAGCCGGGTCCCGTGCCCGCTAAGCGGAAGGCCAAGGCCGCCGCGGCGGAAAAAGTCCCGGCCCCTGAGCCGGTTCATATATCCGCCGCGGTCCCCAGAACGGTTCCGGCTACCGCCGCTGTGGCGGAGCCGGTTCCTACACCAACCGCTGCGCACACCGGTGTGGATTATGATATGCTCACGCATATCATCGTCCGCACGGTGGGCGCTATGTTGGACGCTCGGCTTGCCGGGATTGAGGAGCGGCTGCCGCCCGCGCCAATCCTTCGCCCGCCGCTTGCGGCGGACAGGAAAAAGGCCGCGGAGACAGAACCGCTGCCTAAAACGGCGGGAGCTGCCGCCGCCGCCCGCCGGGCCCCGGGGGAAGTAATTCCCCCGGTACCGATGGAGGTGGTGGTAGCCCCCGTCGTCAGGGTGCCGTCGCGGCACCTGCCGTCGCGCCACCATCGGCTGCGGTGGCCCCTGCCCCCGCCCCCGTTCCGGAGGGGGGGGCGTGGTCCACGGTCATCCGAAGGAAGAAGGGCAGGGGAGCGGGGGCGGAAACGCCCCGCCCCCCTCCCTCGGCGCAAGCACCGGCTTCGCCATCGGGGCGGAAACCGGCGCGCAAGCCACGGGCTACGAAGCCCGTGGTATTTCAGGAGCCGAGATCGGCAGCAATTATCATTAAGTTGCTGCCGGAATCGGCCAAAAACGGTATTGGCTACCGGAGGTCTTCGCGAAGGCCGCCTCGGTGGTCAATATCACCGAGCTAGGCCTCAGAGAGGGGCTGAAAGTGACGCGGACCGCCCGGGACGCTCGACTCCTGGACTTCCCCAGGACCCGAGAGCGCGACTAGAGCGAACCGCGTCGCCGAGGCCCTTCGAGGGGCGCTCCAAGGGATGGCCGAAGTCATCCGCCCCGTAAAGCGTGGGGAGCTTTACGTCTCAGGGCTGGATGAGTCGGCCACAGTAGATGGGCTTCGCAGTGCCATCGCCAGCGTGGGCAACTGCCTGCGCGACGATGTTAAGGCGAGGCACATCGGCATAGGACCTGGGGGGATGGGCGCATCATACGTGATGTGCCCCGTCTCTGCAGCCAAAGCCATCGCCGAGCGGGGCCACCTTTTGGTGGGCTTCACCTCGGCGAAGGTGGAGGCTCTGGAAGCCCGGCCTATACGTTGTTACCGTTGTTTCAACGTCGGCCACGGCACCCAGACTTGCCCGGACTCGTGCCCGGACCGGACCGGCTTGTGTCTCCGCTGCGGTAAGAGCGGACACAAGCAGCCGGACTGCACAACCCGCGACCCCCACTGCGCCGTCTGCGCGGCGGGGGGCAAACGCGCTACCCACCCGACGTTGGCGAGGCACTGCCAGCCCCCATATGTCAAGGGTAAATTCGTCCACCCGAGGGCGAATAAACGACCGACGAGTGGAAAGGGGGTACCTATGGACACCTAAATGCCCAATACACCCCTAACACTCTTCCAAGCTAATGTTAACCACTCCCCCGACGCCCAGGACCTGTGCCTGCAGGCGATGGCGGAGTGGCAAGCAAACTTGGCCGTAATAAGCGAACCTTATTACGTACCCCCAGCCAGGAACTGGGTGGGGTATCTCGACGATGTGGTAGCCGTGGTCGCCAGAGCCGGATCTGGCACACCGCTCACCAGTCTCGAAAGAGGAAAGGGCTACGCGGTGGCGGAAAGCGGAGGTTACGTCATCATAGGCGTGTACCTCACGCGGAGCCGCCCCTGGCGGAGTACGAGCTCGCCTTGGACTCCATTAGGGCAGCCGTCGGCAGACTAGCGCCGAAGACGATATTCGTCCTAGGCGACTTCAATGCCAAGCACCAATCCTGGGGGAACGCGATTACCGATGTTAGGGGACGGGCGGTTGAAGACTGGGCGCTTCAATCCAACCTGTCCATCCTGAACCAGGGGTCGGTCCAGACCTGCGTACGTGCGCGGGGTGGATCGATCATCGACTTGTCATTCGCCACACATGCGGCCGCCCGCAGAGTGGTAGGATGGAGAGTGCTGGAGGAGGTGGAGACTCTGTCTGATCACTTGTACATCAGATTCGAGCTCTCCCCCTCGCCTAGCGCTAACCCTGTTCAGGGCCCCTCTCGGCTCCCACGCTGGACTCTTACCAAGCTCGACGCGGAGCAGGCCGAGGAGAGGGCTATCATCGAATGCTGGACCTATCCAGCCGACCTGGGGAATCTGGAGGCGCAGGCTGAGCACATGCGCAAATCCCTCAAAAGGATTTGTGACGCTGCTATGCCTCGAGCCAAACGACCGCCGCCGCGTACATCGGTCCACTGGTGGACTGAGGAGCTGGCTGAACTGCGGAGGGCAGTCCGCAGAATCAGCCACAGGCTCAAACGCAGCAGAGCGCGTCGTCCTCCAGACTATGTTGAGGAGAATGGACTCGTGGGGGAGTTCAGAGAGGCCAGAAAGGCCCTTTCGATCGCAATTCTGCGAGCAAAAGCCCGGGCTCGGGAGGAGCTCCTCGAGACACTGGACCGGGACCCTTGGGGGCGTCCGTACCGTGCGGCCCGCAACACGTTGCGGCCCTGCACCTCCACGGCTACGGAAACGCTCGAACCCGAGGTCCTCCGGTCGGTTATCGATGGGCTCTTCCCGGATCCGGGGATCTTCACTCCCCCCGATATGGGTCCAATCATTCCCGACACCTCGGAGGTGGAGCTTCACTCCATCACCGAGGAAGAGTTAGACGTCGCCCTGGACCGGCTCCGGGGCAGGAAGATGGCTCCGGGACCCGACGGGGTTCCGGGTCGGCTCCTCTTCCTGGCCGCCAAACACCTACGCGGCCAGCTGCGGGAACTGTTCGATGCCTGTATTCGCGCAGGTCAGTTCCCGTCGCAATGGAAGGAGGGCCGATTATGCCTGATTCCCAAGGGAGGCCGTCCTCCCAACGATCCGTCCGCCTACAGGCCCATAGTGCTGCTTAACGAGGTCGCCAAGGTTTTCGAGAAGATCTTAGCGGAACGCCTCGTTAAGCATCTCGATACTGTGGAGCCGGGGCTAGCACAGACGCAGTTCGGGTTTCGGCGGAGGCGCTCCACGTTGGACGCCTTCGAGACACTGCGATCTGTAACGGACGACGCAGTCCAAGCAAAGGATACTGTCGTAATAGGGCTAATCTGCTTTGCGGATGACACCCTACTCACGGCACGCGCTGCGTCATTCGCGGAATCCGTGGACCTCGCCAACGCCGGGCTGGCGATCGTGGTCCGAAGAATAGGTAGGCTGGGCTTGAAGGTCTCCCCCGCGAAAACGGAGGCCATCATGTTCCATAGGCGGTTTCGTAATCCCCCCGCGGACTTGTCCGTTACAGTCCAAGGGGTGGACATTCGTGTAGGCCCCCAGATGAAATATCTGGGGCTAATTCTTGATGGGAAATGGCTGTTCAAAGCGCACTTTGAGCAGCTAGTTCCCAAGCTCGTGAGGTCCGCAGGCGCCCTCTCTCGGCTTCTTCCCAACGTGGGGGGACCGGGGGGGACGACTAGGAAACTGTACATGGGCATCCTTAGGAGTATGGCCCTGTACGGTGCACCCGTATGGTCCACTGCACTTCACCGCCACAATAGGACTTTGTTGTGCCGCGCACAACGGGTCCTGGCGGTGAGGACCATCCGAGGATACCGTACAGTGTCGTGGACGGCGTCGACACTCTTGGCAGGCGATCCGCCCTGGCCTCTCAGGCGGACGTGATAGCCAAAGTTCGGCGCTCCCGACAGGATGCCCTCGCCCGTGGCCTGGTCTATGGCCAGGCCGAACTCCAGGTGATCAGGACGCGGGAAACCGCGGCCATGATCCAATCTTGGTCAGTAGAGTTGGAAAACCCTGTTGCTGGCATTGACACGGTGGAGGCGGTTCGACCGCAGCTGTTGCGATGGCTCTCGCGGAAACGCGGGACCCTGACCTTCAGAATGACACAGATACTTACCGGGCACGGTTGCTTCGATAAGTATCTGTGTCAGATTGCGGGCTGCTTGCCTTCACCCCAATGCCGCCAGTGTCGCGCGCTGGACACGGCGTTACACACGCTAGTCGAGTGCGCAGCATGGGCACCTCAGAGGTTTGAACTCGAGACACTTGTAGGACCGATCGAATCGCTGGGCGATCTGGTGCAAGCCATGCTGCACAGCGACGATTGGTGGGTGGGTGCGGCCAATTTCTGCGAGACGGTAGTGTCTCATAAGGAGGCCGCGGAACGAGATAGGGAGAGAGATGGTAGTGCGCATGCGTCTCGCGGGCGCCGACGTCAGTTGGGAGCCCGGAGGCGCAGGTATGCGCATGACCTCCCTCCCTGAAATACCGCTGCAGGGGCCCTCTAGCATCTAGGGAGCAGAGGAGTCTTCACCCCTGTTGACGAAGTGAGTTTGCCTCTCCCGGGGCATTCTCAAGCACTTGTGCGCTAGGATCGGTGTGGGCGTAACTACGTTCTGTATCTCACGCCTTTCCTGCCATAAGCGCGGGGCACATGGGAGGAGGGTGGTTTTAGTGGGGTATTGATTAGTCGAGTCTCCACACAAGCCGGTTGATTATTGTTTGGATTGCCTCAGTGGAAAGCCTCCATGATCAACAACGGTCTAATCCCTAGCAAAGGACCCGGTATGTGCGAAATGCATTTCCCCCGCCTTAAAAAAAAAAAAAAGTCGTTATATAAGTGATTGCATGATCAATATTCTTTATGTAATAAATACTTAAAGAGCGTCGTCAAAGGTCTTTAATTTTCTTTTTATAACATTTTTACTTCGTGAAAACAACAGGTGGGTTGACGGTCGTCCTCGAGTCTATAAATCAGTGATCACTTGCATTGATTAGGTGCGCTATGTTTTATAAATACAAAGTTTTTTATTCTTTTCCCCTAGAGCATATCCTTATTAATAATATAAATGCGAAAGTAACTCTGTCTGTCTATCTGTTCCGTTTTCACGAAAAAACTACGGGACCGATTTGGCTGACACTCGCTATTTGTATATATATTGTCGATGCCGAGGATGAACATAGGAGACTTTTTATCCGCCGAGGGTGGACAAGGGATACTTTTCATCCCGGATAATGGGATAAGTTTGGGGATAGATTTTTGTAAAGATTATCTCAGAAAGAAGGATAGGTTATTATTTTGTTATTTGCCATTTTCGTCATTTTGGTTAGTTTCGTCGATTTGGTCGGTGTTGTCGATGTGGTCGGTGTTGTCGATGTGGTCGGTGTTGTCGATGTGGTCGGTTTCGGTGTACGTATGTAGTTTTAATACCGAAAATTGGCATAGATACTTTTCATCCGGGAGACGGGATAGTTTGCGAAATAAAATGAAGTGAATCTTCCGGGGCAAATTGCAGTAACATAAAAATTTAATACAATGTAACCTGTGTTGTAACCTTTTTAAATAAGAGGCACGCACTAGAGATTGACCCGCCGCGGGGTAAACATGAATTATATTATATGTGCAAGGCTTGGTTCCTATACTACCATCGGTTGAGTTTTGATATTACTTGTATGGATCTTATATTAAATTTTAATAGATAGTAAGCCAAATGAACGCCCTGTAAGATGTAGGAACCGGGCCTAACGATTGATAGATAGATAGCTAGATATAACTTTATTGTACACCAATACAAAAATTAACTAACATACTAAAACTATATATACCTAATTATGCACAAAGGGCGGTCTTATCGCTAAAAAGCGATCTCTTCCAGACAACACCAGAAATGAATTGAGATGATAATGGCGATGATGGTATACGTAACATATGGTACGAATCGAATTCTATTGTGATTTTTGACTGATCGATAGCAAATTTTATGTAAGAAGTAGTGTGACATTTTTATCCCGGGAATTCCGCGTTAATTTTCCCGGGAGCGGTTTGGGTGCAGAAAAATTATCTTATTCCGACACAGTTTTTACTAAAACGATAGCTGGCGTACTTTGAGTCCCAAGAATCCCGCGGGAATTTCAAGTCACGCGTGGACGAAGTCGCGGGCGTATCCTAGTATAAATATTAAAAACGAGCAGAGATAAATTTTAAGTCACAATAATATTAATTAAATTAAGTAATTATTACAATGTTTGGCTCGTTAAAGAAATGACGTCATAACTTGCTATGCGCTTAAAAAATCTAAGCGACTTCGGCAATTTTCAAGACGATAAAAATATTTAATTTGATTGTGAACTACCTTATTCCTTGTATTAATAAAAGGCTTTTTAGCGCACCTCTTTTGGTTTTCTCCTTTCCCTAATCATATGATAATGGTATACTATCTTCTTTCCACACTATTTTATTCTGGCTTACGACTTCTATCATGCTATAAATATTCATGACAATCTTCAATTCATAAATTTGTTTTTTTCCACCAATTTAATATTATATTTGTCACTAGCTGTGCCCGCGAATTCGTCCGCTTGGATTTCTTTTCGCGGAACCCTAATATTAAAAGTAAGCTAAGTTACTCCTTCTGACATCAGCTTTCTGCCAGTGAAAGTCCCGTAAAAATTGATCCGGCCGTTTCAAAGATTATCTGTAACAAATGGTTTAATTCTTTTTGTCGCGGAGCCCTAAAAATGAAAACAAAAAAATGTAGTTTAAGTTACTCCTTATAACATCAGGTATCTGCCAGCGAATGATTCGTCAAAATCGGTCCGAGATTTGCCGGATCCACAGAGACAGACTAAATTAAAAAATAACTAAATACTAAATTAAATTAAAATTCTATAAATTGGATTTTCGGAATCTCCTGGTGCAAATTATTCGCCCTGACTTTTTTCACATTTTTATTTTGACATTACAAAAAGACATTTCCATTTTATTTAACTGTATATATATAACTTTCATACTTGGAACTGACGCTCCACGCAGTGCCGGAAGTACGGGAAAATTCTCCTTAGCTAAGGCATTAAAACAAGCGAGGCCTTTGAGAACTCGACAGTGTTAAAGTCACTCCGATTTTCTTTTTTTGTTACAAAAAGTTAGAGATAAGGGCACTGTTACAACCTTTTGAAAGAAATCAGTGCACATGGGAACAGATATGTAAATAAAGAGCATTGAATACAGAATACATTACAGGAAGCAAGAATTTGTTTAAAAAAATACATTTTTAATCGATGTTGTCTCACGTTTCTTCCTCCAATTTGTTGAAGTATAGTTTAGCGTACTTAAAGACTTATTGTCAATACATGAACGTGATGCGATGTGAATATAGATAAAAGAAATCGGTGTTGTTGATAAGATTTGGCATTTTTCTGTATCATCAAAAATGTCCAATCTCAGAATCGTGTGAATATGATAATTAAAATATTGGTGTGCACATCACGATAAGGTTTCTGTATATATATATATTAGGTTGGGGAAAAAGTTTCTTCGCATTTTACATAAAAATTCAAAAGGTTTTTTTATAAAGTTCGTTTACATTTGACTAAAGTATGTAGGTGCCATTTGGTTGGATAACTTTTTGTCATCTTGTAGGTATGGACGTGATCCCATTGCTATAAAAATTTTGGGGCTTATGATCAAAAAACTGCGACAAGTGCTTTTGGCCGTCCTCTCGTGATGTTAACCTGACACTGCCTAAGGAATTCTGCAGAGACCGAAACAGGTGAAAATCTGAAGGTGCAAGGTCAGGGCTATACGACGGATGCATTAACACCTCCCAGCCAAACTCGTAATTTTTGCTGAGTGGCTAAAGATGTGTGAGGTCTAGCGTTATCATGGTGAAAAACCACACCCCTTCTGTTGATTAATTCCGGCCGCTTTCTCTCAACTTTTTGCTTTAATCTCATCAGTTGTTTGCAGTACAGTTCAGAATCGACGGTCCTGCCATAATGAATAATGCCCTTCCAATCCTACCATACACACAGCATCACCTTGTTGCGAGTTAACCCGGGTTTCACCCCAGTCTGTGAAGCCTGACCGGCCTTTGACCACGATCTTTTTCGCACGTTCTTCTCGTACGTAATCCACTTTTCGTCACCAGTTATCAGCTTCTTCAAAAATAGTTCGGTTTCATTACGTCGTAATAAAGAATCACAAATGAGTACACGGTTTATTAGGTTTCTTTCAGTGAGCTCATGAGACACCCAAATATCGAGCTTTTTTTGTGTACCCACCTTTTTTCAAATACGCCAAAACCGTTTTGTGGTCAATTCTAAGTTCTCCAGCTACATTGTAACTATTAATATACCGATTTTGCTCCACTTTTTCAAAAATGGCATCAATTTTGTCCGTAACAGGGCGACCAGTGCGACGTGCATCTTTGATATCAAAATTTCCGGATTGAAAACGCTTAGACCAAATTTGCACTACTGTCACAGATACTGCATTAGTTCCATAAACATCAAAAAAAGATTTCGCGGCTTGTGTTGCATTTTTACCTTTTTTGTAGTAAAATTTTAAAATATATCGAATTTCATCATTAGATTCACTCATTTTAACAATAAGAAAAACAAATGAAAATCACACATTTTCCTAATTTGAATTTGGAATCGTCTTCTTTAAAATTAAAACTTTTTAATGATACCAAAACCAGCCAGATGCAAATGGTATAGCCAAAGAGATCTTATTATAAGTTCATACATACTATATGCGAAAAGACTTTTCCCCAACCTATTATATATACATATAAGAACAATAAATCAAGTAATTACAACTAAAGTACAACATCTCATCGCACTACTTTGGACGGGTCCCGGGCGATTGAGCCATGGGCTCTCGTCTTGTGGTACTTCATCAACATACAACAGGGTCCATCCACCATCGAAGTGCCACTTTTTTTATTGTTAACGCATGGGGAATACTGTTCGTACCATACTAAGTCCAATTTAGGTGGGTGGTGCGTCGAGAAGCGCCGCGCAGCGTGTGCGAAGACTCTGGTACAGACGTTTCCAACTACTCCGCTAAACCTAAACCTGCGTCCCATACCCGCGCTCGTGTGGAAGAACATGAGGTCAAGAACGAGGCTACTCCCATAATCAACAAGCTTCGATCACCTCGGCAAGTAGGGCGACCAACTTCACCAATAGATTATAACTTAAGGGAGGAGATTTTGCGCATATCTGCGCCCCCGGAGGCCAGTCTGATGACGGCGTCCGATAGTAGCTTGCGCAGCTCTCTCCCTTCCTCTCAGCGGTCTCCTTGCGGAACATCACTGTCTCGCAAAAGGAAGAGACCGCCGACCAACGATCGTCGTTGTGAAGCATGACCTCGACCAGTCCCCCCCCCTAGCTAATCGATCGGCCCTAAGACGCCTAAAGAAGCGCTACACTTTTTTTTTGATGAAGCAGGGGAAATGAACGAATACATTTCGTACAATACCGGGCCCTTTGTGGGGTTAGACTTTACGCGGCGAGAAAGTCAACTTACACAATCGACTTCACAAAAAGGAGATTTTCAATTCATCGTCTAAATATTTCCTTTTATGTATGTTGAACTATAACTTTCTTGTTTCTGAAATGATTTTGAGGATATTTGCGGTAGATTCAGTAAAACTTTAAAATAGTCCAATATAAATTTTCTTGCTATTTGGCTTTGGGTTAACAGAAATGTCAGTAAAATCAGATAGAAAATGTGAAATATTTCCGGTTTTCCGATTGTAACTTTTTGTTTCCGAGACGAGGTTTTTTGCTTTTGTTGGATGTTTTGGATTTATCTTCAGGAGGGTTATTTCCGATTCAACCTATGACGTCACATGCCAAGAATATATTTTTTCCAAATCAACGCATTTCTATACCCGTTTCAACCCACGAAAATATTTTGATTTCTCATTCCCAATTAAACCCATTTTAAAATTAGCATAAAAAATCAGAGATTTTGTGTACGGTCTTACCAAAAGTCATAGTCGAAAAATATTAACATAGTTACATACTTATGTGGTACTTTTTATCGTATGGGAATAGTTTAAAGTGACCCACCCTGTTACTATACATGTACTAACTTAAAAGTGAAAAATTATAATTTTCTAGCACTAAAAAAACCTACTTTAAGAGTAAATAAAAAGCACAAAATAAAAGAAATGTAGGAAAATATAGAACCATGTATTAGCTTTAGTAAGATTAAGTATTGTTAATCGTATTATAGTGTCATTGTGTGTTTTAATTGATTTTGTGGCCTAGTTTATATAGTAGTTTCTATACAAACTTGTTAGGTAATTACAGTTTGTCGAAGGAAGATCGTAACATTATAATGATGATATAATTACTCAAATTTGAAAGTTAGTATATTGCCCTGAAGAATTTAGAGACATTCATTACGAGGAAGTAAATTTGTGAATTTGTTTTTGATTTTTTATACAAAATTAACAGTGTCACTACTATAGCGCGGGGGCGGCGTGATTGCTCCTAGTCTAAATAGTTTGGCGGCGCGGTGGCGGTATCGTGTATTTTGTCTCTCGTCGCATCGCACTCAGCTGTTTCTCATAGCAGAAATGTTCGTACCGACGCTATCGTAAACTATGTTTGTATGAAATAAAATATTATATTCTACTCTATCATTATAGCAATTTAAAATACTCAATTTTCTGTTCAAGCGACATTAAGATGTTTTCTAGTGTACACGGGTTTTCTAAAAAAGAAAAGAAAGTTTTTACTCATCATTCTAATATAAAAATGCGAAAGTTTGCTTGGATGTATTCTTTAAAACCCAAACACATTCTTTAAATGCACCAAAACTAAAGTCTTATCTATATTTGCATTACTTGAATAATAAATTTATAACTTATGCCTTGATCACACATAACTAGTACAGTGGCGAGTCAGTAAAATGATACTAGGCCAAGAGAGTTGAGCGGGCGAGCAAGGAGTTCATACGTATTTTACTTCTATAACGAGTCAGTTTAGTTTTGATTCACTGCATCAACAATATCATAGGATAAAAGGACTAACTAAAAACGGATTTACAACCTGATTCTACGAAAATTGAAGAATTTTAGAATTTAATAGACAAAGAAAGTAGTAGTGTTTAGACGAAAAAATGGATTGCAAGGAAACCTGCTCTTGATGAAATAAATAGTATTTTTCATGAATTACAGACAGAAGATCCCAAGGAATTTAGGGCGGTTTTAAAAATACTTACAACATTGAATTCCTCTTTAAAGTTGTATCTAAATTCCATTTATTATTATTGACCATTTTGAACACAAATTCAATGTAATAGCAAAAATAAATCAATTAGAAAACAAAATGCAAAATACTGTTGGCGTGGCGAACGAGTGGCAGACGAGTGTCAGCCGAGCGTGTATTCATACCTGCCGAGCCGTATACCGAGCCAATGCGGGGGCTGAAGAATGAGGCGGGGAGCAGGGTACTCGGTCTAGCAAACAAATCGTGGATCTTGTCACTCTCTCGCCACACGGTTGGGCCCAGCGCTCGGCCGAGTACTCGTCAAAGTGTTTATATGCACCGAGTATCCGGCCGAGGGCACTATCTCGCCGCTGCACTCGTTACGTGTAATCAAGCCTTAAGTACTTATCGTCATTAATTAGAGAGACATTTACTCATGGCCGGTTCCTATATCCTACTAACCGTTCATTTGCCTTACTATCGGTTAAAATTTGACACAAGCTCCATGCAGTAATGTCAAATTTATTTATTGTATACAAAGATATGGGGACCGGCCATTAATCAACAACCTATTACTTAACTGGATAATTACTATCCAAGTGATGAATAAGACATAATTTTTTTCGCAAGTTAACAACTACTTACGTGATGCAAGTCAGTCTTAAGCTATTAAAGGCCGGCTCCTATATTTTACTATTCATTCACTTGCGCTACTATCAGTTGAATTTTGACATTACTTATATGGGGGCTTATGTCAAATTTTAACCGATAGTAAGGCAAATGTACAGTCGGCAAGATATAGGAACCGGCTATAAGAAGGCCAAGGCCAAGGCTTACCACGAGTCTTAAATAGCTAGTATCCATGTATTCATCACTTTAAAGTTTAATCCCGGTTGTGATTACAATTTCCGCTTTCCTACTCTTTCTTCTTTACTTCACGTGATCTTCGCTATACTTTGTTGTGTGACCATCGGTATGCATGCTATATTTATCCCAGCAATTTTTGGGTATACCAGGACCTGCTGGAGTCGGTATAGCAAGACATTTGTTAGTCACATAACTGGCTGAAAGCTGGCTTTCATAAAACATTTAAAAGCAAATGAAATTGAAAACTCATTACATAACATTAAAATGATAATCATACCGATGTTAATCCATTCATCTTCATAGCCAGCATCAAGCCGAGCTGATCCGACTGCTTCTCGTAGAACATGAGTTATCATAGCTGCTAAGCAAAGCGTCGGTTCACCGGTTGCTGTAAGAAAGAAACACAAATTGATTTTTATTTCATTATATTTTTTGATTTTCAATAATAAGTAAAGATTAAATTATATACAATTTCCTAACACAACAATTACAAATAATGTATAGGTCCCAAATTGCTGTCGATTGGGAATGTGCCCAAAACGCTGGCCGCATTCGCTGCATGGCAACATCCATGAGTTTTTTTTTTTGAGGTGCGGGAAATGCATTTCGAACATTAACGGGTCCTTTACTAGGAATTAGACCAAAGCGAAGCGACGAGAGGTGTCACCACGAATGGCGCACCAGAGTCAAATCGCCGGCTTGTGTGGAGACTCGAAGAACTCAATACTCCACTAAAACTACCCTCCTCCCATGTGCCTCGCGCTGTGGTAGGAAGAGCGTGAGACTTAGAATGTAGTTACGCCCACGCTGATCCTAGCGCATCAGTGCTTGAGAATGCCCCGGGACAGGCAAACTCACTTCGTCAACAGGGGTGAAGAATCCTCTGCTCCCTAGATGCTAGAGGGCCCCTGAAACACCCATGCGTTGCCCCAAGTACAGGCCAGCCTTTTGGTCACGTGAGACTTCTATCAAACAAGATAATAGATCTCGACATATACGATAAGCTTCGAGATCCCATGGCCCTAGAGTCTCGACACCGAATGCCACAAATATATATCCATTGTCATAGTCTATTTTGTGTATAGATACTATAGAACAAAGTGTTGATGAATTATATTATACCTAAATATGTACATGAACGGGTTCGTTGTACAAATATATTATATGAAATAGGAGAAATGTCCAGTCACCCGAAAATTGATTTATAATTCACAAAGTTATGATACACGGCAGGCAAGTTGCAGACATGTTTACTACGGCGACAACACTTTGATATGGATTACCTTTATTTTTAGAATGTTATAATTTTAGCACAGAAGATAGATAGATAAATAATAAGACAAGCTCCTTGGAGATGAAGCAAGTTACTTGTTCACAAAGAGTTACTTGTTGGTGTAATTTATTTTTTTTACAATAAACACAACCAATTTCAAACTAAAAAGCAAAAAATAAATATTTAACCTAGTTCTTTCTACAACATTTTGAAGTCGAAGTACCTACAACATAAAAGAACAACAATAAATTTGCTAAATATAGTAATTTCTATATTATACTCCCCACCGACTTCAAGATGTTGTAGAAAGAAATCGCTTTTGTTTTTGTTAAAAAAATATTTTTTACTTTTTAGTTGCGCACATACTTGAAAAGCTTTAGAAATAATATTTTAAGCGCCTGTAGAAATTGTACTACTGGTGTACATATACAAGGTTGCTATCCCATTCTTCGCTGTACATGATAGTCAATAAGCGTTGCTCTCGATTTCCCTGCGATCCACTCATCAGACGGTGACTTGGTGATTCATCAATCGTCGGAGTCACGAGGAAACGGGTAAGTTGCGTCTCGAGTAACTAGATTCGTCACGTCATTTTAAGTTGATCCGGGCTGGGAACATTTTCATTCTATACCATCCCCTTTTATTCCCACTTATTCCATCTTAAAGGGTGGCAACGCGTAGCCTTCGTCGGCCCAGGTGTTACAAATATTTTTAATAAGTGTTCAATTTTTGTCAAAATCGCTCTTACTTACCTTACCTTACTCTAAAAACTGAAAGTTTCTTTAATTAACCTAAATTTTATGGAAAATCGGTCTTACCACGAATATCGACTTGTTTAAGATAAACATTCAGTCCTGAACTTACGGACTTGTTACAAAAGGTAAATATAGTTAGGAATGTTGTGTTTGTTTAGTTACCTCAATTATGTAAGTGTTAGTTTATATTCTAGGAAGATTGTTAAGAAAACGAGACCAAATAGACCCTGTAACTATGCTAGAAAGATGTTACCGAATAATTAATAATCTTGTCCACTTGTTGATTATAATTATAATAGATTCCTAAAAAATGCTCATATATGACCGGTTCGTATATCTTACAGACTGTACATTTGTCTTACTATCGGTTAAAATTTGACATAATCTCCAAACAAGTAATGTCAATATTCAACTGATGGTGGGGTAAGTGAATGAAAAGTATAATATAGGAATCTACCAATATCAGAGCGGGCGTTTAAATACCATGTCATCAACATAATTATAAAATACAAATATGGAAATAATTTAAATTCTTGTTTAAACTATAATTAAAAAGCTATGACGGTCTCTATGGTTGAGCGAGCTAAGCCTTTGCCGGCCTAGTTTACTGCAACGCAGAGGTTCCGGGTTCGATTCCTGGTATGGTAAATTTCAGAAACGAATTTTCTCCGTTATTTACTATGGTCTGGGTGCCTGGGATCGGCCCCAGAATAGTCAGTTGTATATTACTCATAACACAAGCTTACTTGCTTAATTTGGGGATATGGTAGTGGCGCTACTGTCTCCTTGTATACATCAAATCCGTAAGAAAATAATTTTTAAATACGTAAATAAGTCTTTTTTTATAATATGTAGTGCTTTGCTATGTAATTTAAATGTGAAATGTAATAAAAAACATTTAGTGTCTAAAATAAACCAAATATTGCCCATAATAAATGATACAGACAACAGCAACCTCTTCTCAGTCCAAAACAAATTTTAAATAGTGAAAGATACAGCAAATTTGTTTATATACTTTTTATAATATAAAACCGATTAGTTGTAAAATTGATAAAAACTAAGTTATGTGTAGTAATTAATTAATAATAAAGAAAAAGTGGTAGAAACTTAAATGGAATGTAAAGAAAGAAAACTATCATTCTTCCTTACGTTGATTTTGAAGGATAAATAGTGATAGTGATTTAAAGCAAAAAAAATACAAGGCATAAAAATAAGTGAAATTTAATTATATCACGAAAGAAGGTTATATATTTCACTTTATTACCCTCATTTTCATTATGAAGTTTTATCTATGATTGTAAATCTTAATTGAAACAAGTAACTCCATACCTATACGTATACCTGCTTGCGTTGCTGTTCGATCTATGAGAAAATTTAACCGATGATACGTATTAGAACTTACTGTACAAAGCATTGGCTTTGTACTGTAAGTACAATACAATAGAGAGAGGGCATACTCTGTGCGTGAGCTTTACAAGCTATAGTTTCTGTGAATTTTACACCTCATTGTATTAGTCACAGATCACATATTATAGTTTATATATTAGTGTAATAAAAAATGGACTTTATGGATAATATTACACGGCGGCGAAAACGTACATGTTCCTACTCGAAACTTGACGATCGTAGTATGTTACCGACGGATTTTGTAGACTGTACTTTAACTAGTATGCCCGATATCTTCGATAACGAAGACGACGTGATCTTACGTTTAAATTAGCGTGTCAAGAAACTTGAGGATGAATTAAGGAGTGCTCATACAGAAATTGACACACTGTCTTTGGAAATTCGTGAACTAAAACGAGAAAACCATGATTATTTAAGAAGAAGGAGTTATATAAAAAATTAACCCACAGTCCATCTAAAACGAAACAACATACGCCAATAAAGAATCAAGATATAGTTACGAAATTATTACCAAGTAATTTTGGGGTTGAAACTTTAGGCCCGTGGGGTACGTCGGCAAAGAGTTTCTTTAAAGATATATATGTAAGAAACTCTTTGACACTACCCGTGATCAGAAGGCTGGCTCATATTTCGCACAACAAATAAGTATTGCCATACAGCGCGGCAATGCAGCCAGCCTTCTGGGCACGCTCCCCATTGGCAGTGATCTCCTGCATAGTGTATTTTAGTTTTGATGTCTTTCGTTATTCAAATCAGACTTTAAAACGAAGTATAAATAAAAAACAAAATGACGTAGATAATATATCATTGAAATTAATAGAAAAAGAAAAAAGTTATATGTTTTCAGTAGTAATAAATCAAATAATATATTATCCATATCTAAAAATATGTTTGGAGAGGATTATGAGGTGTGTCATTACCTCATGTCAAATGCCGGCATCAGACAAATTGTCACAAATTTAGCTAAGAAAGTGAAAAATCTAAGAACATTTGACTACTGTTTAATACTGATCGGAGAAGAAGATTTCAAACGCACTAATAACTATTTTAATCTTATTTACGTTATTAGGGAAGAACTAAGAAAAATAAAAAATACCAATATTATAATCTGTGTATATACCTACCTATACCTACCTATAAATTACACTGTGCTAAAATATATAATAGCAGAGTTGAGATATTCAATAATTTATTATTTTTAGATATTATAACACATGAATATGCTTTTATTTTTGACTCAAATAAAAATCTCAGCTCTGATTATAGTATGTTCAATAGACGAACAGGTGTAATTAATAACCTGGCTATTAAGCATATGTTTAGCGATATTAAAATATTAATTGGTAATATACAAACTAATGCAGTTGATTTCTGTATCGATCGTGTGTATCCAGGGACTGACTATAAAGGATCGGCAGGAACTCCAGAACAATACAACACAAATTGGCAAAGATGACATGATATTTTTTCGTTCCTAATAATACACATTGCTGTTTAAATTTACTGCATCAAAATGTATGTATAACTAATGAAAAGGATGACTTAGAGTTATACTTTTTGGGAAAAGCCTTGGACTAAATATGTATTGGTGAACATTTTTTAAACAAATCAAACATTATTTTGTTAAATATTACAGGATACAAGCTCGCAGCATTTAATGTAAGGGAAAATAAAAAGGGGTGGTACGCTTATATTGGGAGCAAACAGTCGATAATATGAAGAACTGTCTGCAGTAAATACATTATATAAGTTAGGAAGTATTGAAGTATGTGGAGTAAGAGATCTAGAGACTGATTTATTAATTGGTTGTTGTTATCGGTGCCCCGATGACAAACATATTGAATATTTTTGATAAGTTTGAAAAATTGCTTGACTACTTGTTTAAGAAGAAATGCTACAAAGCATTTCTTCTTAAACAAGTGGAGACTTTAATATAGATTTGTTAGTAAATAGTAAAAAATGCCAGGAATTTATCAATTTAATACGTTGTTATAATTTTACATGTTTAATTGGTTTGGACAAGGTCCGTGGATGTTTACGATTAAATCTTTTTATATAAGTAGACGAATGATGAAAACATTGGATGTTTGTGTCTTCTCCGGAACCCTTCATCGTGCTCGGATTGCTACGCACTTGCCCGATTTAATTTAATTTAAAATGCTCTATCTTGTGCCCGATTGACATGAAGACATTTTCCACTGTACAAGGGTTCTCTGGAAAAGAAAAGATAGTTTTTTAAACTAAACGAATATTCAAGTTGTTTATAGCAAATTGATACTGTATACAGGAATAGGTAAATTTTCACTGCGAAAAGACAGTGATGAATATGTTGAATTATAGTTGCTATAAGGTTTCCGTGCTAAGTTTAAAGACTATGAAGCAATTACTATGCAATTTGGTAAATTTTTTATTTAAAATTTTAAATAAATTGCTTTAAAAAATGTTACAATAACAAGTACTACTTAAGAGCTCTCAAAACACGAACTCTTCAGATGATTAGAAACGTCGCAGCACTGTGTGACATTTCAACTCTATCGGCTCTATGTTTGAAATTTTATTAAAGTCTCCTTCAAGAACCCTTCTAGAATATGAACTAATATTTTATTTATATACTATAATAAATCTGTAAATGATTCTAGTGTACAATGCGTTTAAAAATGTGAAAAAACCAGAGGGACACTAATTCGGACCAGCAGATAGCGAAAATGAATTTTTAAATTTTTATCTGTTGGTCTGTTATAGCATCACGTGAAAAGTACTGAATCGATTTAAATGAAACTCGATATAAAGCTAGCTTATATCCCAGGGCGTAACTTAGGATACTTTTTATCCCGATAAATAAGGTAGTTTCCGTGGGATAGACGAAAATAGCTACATAGATGGCGCTGCAATTGCGTTTTTTCAATTCAATAACAAATACATTGTCATTGAAAATGAATCATTTATTGTATTACTTACTGCAAATTAAGTTGGCAAAACATAGAGATGAGTTCTCTATGTTTTGCTGGGCAGCTGTTTAGACTATATCAACGCTTTCAGGTTAATCCACCCATCTTCGTAGCCTCTTTTAAATATCGCTGCGGGAATGCATTTACACATCCCCATGGACCCCGAAGAGGGTCAACAAAGGGTATGTGGAGCTTTTGGTGGTCGGCGCTGCACACAATTTCCCTGCGGAAAAGATTGTGAGATGCCGATCGCCAAACTATCCACCAAACCTTTGAGTCTGGTGAAGTGCCATGAGATCTCAACACATGCCATAAATAAGGGTGCCCCTGGGACTATGGTTACCTCACGATCTTGGATGTGGTTCGTCGAGGAGGTTCCGAGACCTCGATCCGGCCCCACTACCTTATTGTTCAGAGAACATCTTACAAATATTTTTTATATATTTTTATTGCGTGAGTTCAGCAGACAGGCAGATGGCCCACCTGATGGAAAGCGGTTACTATCGCCTATAGACTTTTGTAACATTAAAGGTACTACCAATGTGGTGCCGCTCTCTAAAGGGAGACTGGAAGCTGGCCACTAATCCCAGAACACAACTCAAGGTTGTTATGACGGTATACTCTAGACCACAGGGTGGTAGCCATCCAGACGGGCAAATGCCCTACCACCTGGCTGTGGGTTGTTTTGCCGCTTCTAATGACAGGCCGCCTGGCCGCGGGGAATTGTATTCTTTCTCCGTTCCTGCAAGGATAAAAATATAACACAAACATACCGATGTCAATCCATCTATCTTCGTAACCTGCATCAAGCCGTGCCGATCTGACTGCTTCTCGCAGAGCATGAATTATAACTGTCGCTAAGCAAAACGCAGGCTCACCAGTTGCTGAAAGTATACATATAGGTTATAATTTTCTTAGTATTGTGCATAAGAAGTTTCTTAGTGTTGACATTGACGGTTACTGATTAGGCTGTATTAAACAGATCGGACAGACTTGGGCTACGTTCCAGAAGAGACTCACAACGACCACGTTCACGACCGCAATTTTTCCCGTTCCACTTGCTCGCAGACGTTACAATCATAAATACAAGTGGTATGGATTATGGGGCGTTGATGTCATAAACGACGAAATACACAAATGTCATTGGTTGATTTGAAAATCGCGCCCTTTTCAATGTCAAGAGATAGAAAGAATCAATGCTCTGTGGTCAACGACCACTTCAAACCACCTCTGACATAGGTCGTTGTGAACGTTGTTATCGAAAATGATGACGTCATTAGTGACGTTTTCGCCACGACCATAATGACCGTGGTCCTCATGTGGAACGGTTGACAGAGCATTGTGGGCGTTGTGAGCTACTAACAGAACGCGTCCTTGATTATACTCGTTCGTGACAACTGAGAAATGTTATTATAAGTCGTGCGCAACTGCGTTTTATCTGCGTTACTGTTAAAGATTTAGGCTATCGCCTTGATGCGTCCTATTTAAAGCGTTAAAAATAACGCATTTAACGCATAGCCACCTTAGTGTATATACATTAGGGTGGCGCAAAAATACCGACTGTTTTTTGAGTCTTGCATGAAAAAATGTTCGTTTTTGATGTTTTAAGAACTCCCTCCAAAGGACAGCTCAAAAAAATAATTTAAGAGGTCACTCCAAATATTTTAAGTTTCAAAAATGGCAAAAAACCGTTTTTTTTATTCATTTTTTTCTTGTTACGGTATAATTTTATAGACCAAATAATAATAAGTTTCTGAAAGTTTCAGGTCAAAATTTGAATTTTAAAAGGTCAGGACAGGTAACATAGGTATATTACAGTTGTTTTGCAATATTTAAAATCAAAAGGATAGTTCATCCGGGCAATGGATTTTTAGTATCACAATACCGGAATCTCCCGTAAAAAACCGGAATAATTAATGTTATGAAACGCATATACACAACTATAACTGTTATACTAAAGATGTCTAATAAACAAAAAACATAGAACAGAGAAAAAATTGCATTGGAATCAGATTTTTTTGTTCACTCTGGTCACTTTAAACCATTCGTAGGAAAATTTCCGAGATAAAAAGCAGCGCAGGTTTTAAGTCTGACAAATTATTAACGAAAACCGCATCGAAATCAGCCCAGTAATTTTTATGTGAATCCCGAACAAACAGACAAACAGAAAAATTTCAAAAACTAAAAACTACACTTTTATAATTTTATAGATATTAATGATATTATACTGTAGTGGAACACTTCAAGCCAATAGATGGCGCTGTGCAATAATTGAGGTCGCAAACGATTCCTGAAATGTACAAAGAATCTATACAAATTACTAACAATAATAGATTGAGGCTGGGGCCTCGGCCTGCGGGACATAACAATAGTCTCGCTGGAGGATCTTCCTTTGAGACGGGGAGGAGCATTCCATCTCGTTCCTCCACCTAGTCGAGACATCCATAAAATATTGATCTAATTTTTACTTTAGTTGTTACTATATTTTATGTAATTATAAATATGTCCACACCTAAATATCCCATTGGGCTTGGAGAAACGGATGAGAATCCGCCAAGCTTGTCTCGTCCGGTTTAGCAAATTACCCACATAGGTAACGTTGACATGCAGGTTTCCTCGCCATGTGTGTCTTCACCAACAGTACGAGGTAATTGTAAATAACATGTTTGCCAAAAAAAATCATCCTTGAAATTAGACTCCGGTACTTTACTTTTTTGAATCTTTGAGGCAAAAGGTTCAAAAAATAAGCAAAATTTTACAAGTCTGGTTTTTAGCAAGATAAATATTCAATTTTTAATATTATTCTTTGTTACCAAAGATTAATTTAGTCAATTATTTGGTTAGCTCAACGGTTATACTAATTTCCTTTTAATAAAAATAAGTTCTGAGGGTATCATTAATAAAATAGGTCTAGTTGGTCGTGTAATTAAAATAAGACTATAATTATAACGTTGTTAAATAAGACTGAGAAGATTTGACTGGCAAGGCAAAACCTTTTCAGTATTTACCAAAATACCAAAAACTGCTATAATTTGTTCCTGCTAATTTTCTATTATTTCCTATCCGATGTACTTTTGAGAACGTGTATAGGAGCTTTTTGATGTATACCGTATCCAAAGATTTATTTTCTGAGGTTTGCACGCCGATCAAGTTGTAAATTTATGGTAGTAAATTTCACACATAACAATTGCCATACTTTATTGTACCAAGCAACGTAGTATTGCCGTTCTACCAGTCATCTAATGCATAGACAATAAACTATCGTCATCATATCTAAATTAAATTGTAGTTAATCGTTTTGAAATGAAAATGTTTTAATTAAAAACAAAAACAAATACGACATTTATTTAGATTCAAAAACTGCTTTTATTTCACTTCTAAGTATATAAACTATGGGTCATAATATGGCTTATTTATTTAGTAACACAGTATTTTTAGCAAATGATATGGGTGCACTAAATTGCTTAAGATGTATTGACAAAGAAACTCGATTTTTAGGCTAAGGCGGGTGCAAAGCGAAGCAGAGCACCCGCCTTAGCCTTCTAACCTATATTAAAAAAGTTCGGATCTGTTCATAATATATAAATGTGCCGCATAACTATACCCCACCCGAAAATGTTGTATCAATTTCAATGTTACCTTTAGATTGAAGTACTCCAAACTCATTTCTTGCATTTCTTCTGAAGTAAATTCTCATATCTGCGGGAATGTCTTTAATTCCTGGTGGCTTGTAAGTCCAAGTTCTATCAGTTAGCAGTTTCCCAGTGTTGGTATCGTAGACCAGTTTCTCAGAGGTCCAATAGCCTAGACCCATGACGAAAGCACCTTCTATCTAAAAACAGAAATTAAACGCTATTATATGCTTTTATATAAAGATTATAGTGAAACTACGTTTTAACGGTTTTAAGTGCGGTAATTTATTTGATTATAATTATTATTCCGACGTGCCGGCCACATTTCAGCCGTGATCACGGAAGACAAAGATGTCAAGTGTCAATTGACGTGTTGTTAAAGTTTTATTTAGCCTACCGCCAGGTTGTTCATTTCAATTATTTAGTTTTAATACTATTTATGGTTATTAATTACTCTATGGAAGCCGAATCTAATTTATCACCGCTTCGCAACATATAGTGGCTTGAAGAGAAGAAGCGGCGCAAGAAACTCTTTAGCAAACATACCTAGATCTAATAATTTTATATAATATTAAAATGGGTGGGAGTTAAAATATAAATAAATTGTCAATCAAGTTCGTTCGGGTGCACGCAGAAAGAGCTCACAATGTCTTGAGTTCTGGCAGTTGGTTTTTGCTGGGTTTAGATCTTAATAGTTTTGATGATTGAATCCCAAATAAGTGGTACTTGCCAACCATCTTCTCAATAGAAATTTTGATGTTTTTTGTTTTCAATAACCTCACGCATCAATCTAGGTATGAAACGATTCTACAAGATTGATTGTGAGTATGGATTATGATACATTAGGCAAGCAAAGAGGAGCATAAAAACACGGCTAAAAGAACACATTGCTTAACATGAAACACACAAGGTTTACATAGTCTGCGATCAGTGAACACACGATGGATAAACCCAACCACTACATCAGATTAGATAAACCACAAATGATCGCAAGAGAAAATCATTTCATCTTTGTTTTCCGTGATCATAACTATTGAAAAGTGCTGAAACGTCGGAATAATAAAATCAAATAAATTATTAAAATCATTAATTTATTATGTATACTAATCGTGAAAAGTTAAGAAAATATTAAGATTATAGTGACTTTACTTTAGTAAGTTTTGTAAACTTACTTGAGCTATATCAATTTCTGGACTCAAACTTCTTCCTGTATCTTCTAAAATATCAACTCTCAAAATTTCATGATTACCGGTCAAAATATCAACTTCTAACTCTAATATTCCAACAGCATAGACGTTGTAAGGTTTTACTCCATCAATAGCATTTGAATACATATATGTGGCTTGTAAATTTAAGCCATCGGCATGAGCTTGAGTTACCACTTCTTGCCAGGAAGGATTTTTCAGCTTCGCTCTAACCGGCTCGAATCTTTCATTTAAAATTTCACATGCTTTTAACACTGCAAACGCTGTGCATTCACTTCCAATACTGCCAGCAGTGGCTGTATTATTTGGTGACGTGAAACTTGTACTAGGTTTGACACTAACCTTCTCTAAAGGAATACCAAGTGAATACGCGCAAACTTGAGCTACTTTAGTATTTATTCCTTGACCCATTTCTATTCCACCGTGAGTTATTACAACTGTACCATCAGCATGATATATCGAAATAATCGCATTATAATTACCACCATAAAGTATATCCATAGACATTGGTATCAGCTTTAAACCTCGTTTTCTCCAACGATTGTTATCGTTAAATTCCTTTACATGTTTTAATCGTTCATCATAATCTGCGTCTTTTCTTAGTTGGTCTATCATTTCTGGTATTGGATTATTTTCACGTGACATATTTTTTAATCTGACTCTTATAGGGTCTTTACTTGTATGGAAAGCTATCATTTCCATCATATATTCTATCATAGCGATGCCTTCAGTGGAACCTACAATAATATCAGTTTTTAAATTTCTGGATATAAAATTAATAAAACATTTGTGTATATATGTATAATGAGTTCCAATATCTAAAGTTAAAAAAATAACCATTACTCCAGTGTCTGTCTGTGACCATTGACACAACACAATGTACAATGATAGAAATCTATTATGTCTATTTTATAGTGTCAAATTTGCGGAAAATATTTTTTTATATGCAAATTCAAAAGTTTTTATTCAAAATAAGTTCCACTAGAGAACACTTTGAAGGTCACACATATAAGCCAAAATTTAATTTTACTTCCTATTCTATGTACACCGCTTTGCAACGTGTTATTGCTGTTCAGGAGAAGAAGCGGCAAGTAACTCCTCAGCAACACGTCTAGCTAAAAATTGTTTTTCTTTATATTTCTTATTATATTTATATCTCAAGTTCTTTTTTTTTATAAGTTTTATACAGAAGTATGTTACAGAATTACTTTTCGAATAATTAATGGAGTTGTAGCAAACAGTGCATGCTCAGTAAGATAAAGACACAGTAAGGGGAGAGAAGAATGTTATTATAGTTATAATAATGACGTGACCTACTAAAAGTTTGTACTGCAACATATCTGCATAATAAATTCCTTACATGTTTGGCAAAATTAAAACGTTATACAGACGATTGTATAAGAGGCTGGAGCGATGTAAATGGAGTTTTATCGTTAAAATATTCTTCAAATATCCCTTTTTAAGGAAGATATTTTTTAATTTGGTTTTAAATTTTGTGAAAGGCAGACCTAACACTTCATTCGGAATTTTATTGAAGAAGCGTATACCAACCACCAAGAAAGAGGACAATACCTTTTGTATTCTAAAAGTTGGCAATATCAATCTATTACAATGCCTGGTGTTGATTTTGTGAACATCCTTATAGGCACTCAAATTATTACGAATATAAATTATATTATTAAAAATATATTGGCAGGCGACCGTCATAATACCGATTTCCTTAAAGCTTTCTCTAAGATACTCCAGAGGGCCGAGGTTGTAAATTGACCTTACGGCTCTTTTTTGTAAAACAAATATGGTCTCTAAGTCAACAGCGTTGCCCCAAAGTAAAATATCGTAGGACATGACTCTATGAAAATAACTAAAATAAACTAGTCTAGTAGTCTCTTCATCAGTGAACTGCCTAATTCTTTTGACCGCATATGCCGCAGAACTAAATTTTCCTGAGAGACGCGCCCCACTGGAGCTTCTGATCTAAGTTAATGCCTAAGAATACAGTTAAGCTGAATCTTCTAGGCTAAGTCTAGTGTCGTTGAGAGTGATATTAACATCATATTCTTTTATATTGGGCATAACAATATTAAAAGAGGGGCCCGAAAGTAGAATTGAAATTTGAATGTTATGCTACATCATTCATTGAGGTCAATCACATGAAGGGGCATTTTTATGTTTGCAGGTAAGCAAGCTGGCATACGATTCGCCTGATGGCAAGGGGTACCGCCGTCCTCATCTATAAAACCAAGGGAGCCTTCATCTATAACACCAAGGGATGCGTCACCAACCTCCTTGGGATTTGATTAATCTGTTTGCACCTTTTTTGACGAGTCTTATATAATAGTGTTCTAGAATAATCGCGTTAAAGATCGGAGCATTTAAAATATTCCAAAACATATATATGTTTTTTAATTTTTTTGAATTACTATATAAAGTACAAAAATGACCGTTATTATCTGCGAAGGTCACAAACCAAATTTTGTAAAAAAAATAGAAGGGTTGTGTGTAAATTGATCTATGTTTAGAAAGAAAGCCTTTTTTGCCAAATATTTATAATTTTTGAGAAAACTGTATCGTAGAATTATATCTTTTTAGGCCAATTTTAAGTTTTTTTTTTACTTTTTATTGCTGAAACTCAGCAGACAGGCTGACGGCCCAACTGTGATGAAAAGTGGTTACCATCACTTATGGACATTAGCAATACCAGAGGTGCTGCCAATGTGCTGCCGGCCTTGAAGGAGAAACTGGAACCTGGCTACTGATGCCGGAACAAAACTCAAAGTTGTTATGGCAGCATACTCTAGACCAGGGGTGGTAGCCATCCAGTCCGGCAAATGCCCTACCACGTGGCTGTGGGTTGTTCTGTCGCCTCTTACAACAGGCCGCTCGGCCGCATGAATTAGTAATCTTTTCCGTTCCTGCACGGAGGGAGTGTATTGTTATATCTATTTATTTAATTATAATACTAATATTTGATTTTTCACATTGATACAACCTTCTGAATGTAGTCACCTATGAAATTTAGACAAAAAGTTGGAACATTTAGACTCTAAACGACTTAAATGTTCACAACCACTTAAATTACACTTACTTACATGGAGCTCTGCATGCAACATTCGAAGCACAGTCTGTAAATACACTGTTGGCTTGAATATACCACCTTTTAGACTCATAACAGTTGTAAAAATGACGTAGTGTTAAGGATGGTATAACTTCATTGAGAGACGTACCAGCGTTTTGATAGAAAGTATTTCTTAAATACTGTATTTCACCTTCACTATTAACCGCTATCTGAAAATTAAAATCATTTGGTACTATTAGAAAATATGGACGATGTTTTTTGAACCTGTATTCTTTTTCTTTTTTTATCTTTAAATAAGGGGTGTAGGCGTTTGTTTTTTTAAAATCTTTTTTGAGTATCTCCTAATGTCTAATGCAAACTTATTTCTACCTTATATATATTACGTGTATGTTATATCTATGTCTTACTGTGTTCTATGTGTTTTCCCATTTATACCATTTTATACACTATATTGTAAGTTCTTAGCTTTATTTACTATAAAACTTGTTATTTGTCATGAACCTGTATGCACAATCGGCAATAAGCATCGAATTAAAACTTCTTACAGCAAACTAAAATCATCTTGCTACTTCCAAATTAGAGGACCTATCTTGACATGTACGTTGTTTTGAGAAACATGGTAAATTACCTAAAACGGTCGGCAAATTTTTATAAGAATTTATACAGGGTAGAAACTTTCGGCGGGGCCGGAAGGGTAAGTACCTTAACCGTTGCAGGTATAAGAAACTCTGGTCTTAGGAGACTAAAATAACTATATTTTTTATTATTCATGAAATTTTGATTTCCATTCACAGATTTTCAAATAAATGTACATACAGTTAGCAAGAAAAAGACCAGTTTATTCAAAAGAAAAAATTAATTCAATCAATCCTGTTTCTTATATTGATCAAAAATGTCTACAGAACCAACCCAGGTTGGAATAATAAAATGTCAAAAATTACAATAAAATAATTCTCATATTTAGTAGGAAGCCATAGCAGGTCAATGGGAAAGATTTTTGCAAATCAGACATTTTTATTAATCCAACGAAGGTTGGCCTATACAAGTCTTTGATCAGTATTAGAAACAGGATTGATTGGCATACATTTTTTTAAATATAAAATGGACCTTTTCTTGTTAACTGTACATTTATTTGAAAATGAATCCAGGATTTTTCATGAAATAATCAAAATTTCATGAAAAATTATGGATAGTCTCCTAAGACTCGTGTAGCTGCAACGGTTAAGATACTTCCCTTTACTGCCCCGCTGAAAGTTTTCACCTGTATATCTAAACCCACAGATTTATATGATTTTTAACCATGTTAATATTGTCTAATACAACAGTTGTAAATGTGAAACTAGAATCAGTTCAGTATTTTATAAATAAATTGGTTCATAAATCGTAAAAGCGTTTGTTATAGCGATTTTTCTTAAAGGTGGTTAAGACTTTAAGTATGACAAGAAAAAAATCGCCTAGAGTGTAAAGTCAAGGTTCTCGAACTTCAAAAGTATTTCTAAAATACATCTAACGTTGAGTAATTTTTGAAATATGGGATATTTAAGTGATTTTTGGGCTTCTGTAGCCATCGTGTTTTTAGTTATACTACCTCAAATTCACAGCTTGTAGGAATTCGCTTTCCAATAATCTTCATTATAGTCTGTAATGGCAAAACAAATCTGCAGGGTCTTCCGAGTATATGCGTGACAATAGCTGCTGAACAAGCTACTTGTGTGCTACGGGATATTTTTGCTCCGAATCCGCCCCCCACTCGACGGACAATTACATTAACACTAAAAAAAAAAAAAATTATAAGTCTCAATATTAATAAGAATGGATTAACAACTTTCATAACAGTTTTGAAAGTATGACAAATAAGAACATAATTGAGTTTTAATAATGTTGAGAGTAAATAATAATACGATCTTACCTATTAAGAGGAACATTCAAACATTTTGCAACAGCAATATTAGTTGCATTTAGCCACTGTGTTGATGAATATACTTCCATACCATCTTCTGTTGGTTTCGTAACACAAGTTTGTGGCTCCATTGTGTAATGGTACTGGCCTTTCAACCTAAATTCTCCGTTAATTATTATCTTATCATCATTACCCTTTTCCGTAGGTTCGACTGTACTGCTCATTATCACTCTTGTACTTTTTTCTGCTGAATTTAGGACATCTTCTATAGTAAGTAGAGGTTTATTTTTATTTTGGGATTCAAAGTTAATTTTCACTAGTGCAGCGGCTTTGTTTGCAGTTTTATCTCTATCCGCTACAATAATAGCAGTTGGCTGACCATAAAACATGACATGATTTTCACACAGTATTAACTCTTTATCATACATGAATATCATATCTGGCTGAGTAAAACAATTATCTCCTGGTATATCTTTAGCTGTATAAAATGCTATTACGCCCGGTAGTTTCTGAAGTAAAAAAAATATTAATCTAAAAATAATATACTTAAATTCTGTGAATCAGTAATAATCAAAATACAAAACACTTTAAACTAATTGTAATTTAGACTTAAATGATAGATTTTAGACCCCAATACCTTCTTGTTTTTTAGGTTTCGTATGCCATTTTGACAAAACGTAACCCATTTAAAATTAATAAAACTATTTTTTAACGGTTTTAAGCGCGGTAATTTATTTGATTTTTGTTGTTCCGACGTTTCAGCCACTTTTCAGTGGCCGTGATCATGGAAGACAAAGATGTCAAGTGTCAACAAGTATTACATCTTTGTTACAATTACAATGTTACCATTACCGCGCTTAAAACCCGTTAAATAAAACGTAGTTTTATTATGTATACAAGTCGCGAAAACTTAAGAAAATACCATTTAAAATTGTCATTTATGTCCATCTCTCGTCTCGTCTAAATGGATGTAATTTCACGAGAAGATGTAGTCTGTATGGAGCTATAAATTATGTGAAGAAATTGAAAAAAATAAAGATTAAGGCTACGTAAGTCGTGTGGGGTATCGGTAGTCAGATCTTGAAAAACATACCTGGTGTGGCGGTAATGGACTGTATTAGGGCGGCAAACGTCTTTGTGGAACGGAATCTAGGTTACCTGGACACAACAGCTGTTGAAAGCTTCCTGGCCGGCCGGCTGTGGTCTGATCTTCCTTGGCTTTACACTAGCGGCATTATTACGTCACTCGCGTGCGTTCAGAGCGGGATCGATTTACATACTTTTGTAGTTGCCAGCGAGCAGCAAGCGACGTATGCGCGCGGGGTGAGGAAGGATTGGGGGGAGGATTACGTTTACCGCCAGATGGCATTACCAATACCAGTGTCTATGTCTGTCCCCAACGAGTTTTTTTAATTAAATCAAAACGAGATATTAGCTTCCAAATTCATAAAAATGATGCTGCCCCTAACTTTAAATCCGAATAAATCAAGAATGTAGAAGTTCAAAAATTCTTTCCGCAACAATTGGTTCGATCAGTATTCGTCAGGTAATTCTTGAGATATGGGTGTTTTTCGGTTAAATACTTTATGATTTCCTAGGGAAAAAATGAGTACAGCGATATTTATTACATCTATGGAATTCTTCATTGTTCTCACATTGCCAATAACTTACCAACTGTTTTAATAAACATCTTGTACTCTACTTTTCAAATTGAAAATTGAGGAATATTCTAATTTTTCAGTTAAGAGTTATTGGCAGTATTAATTTAAACTAACTCAGAAATGCTTCTAAACTAAAAAAAAAACAATAATATGAAAAGTGTTTAAATATATAAAATTTGTTTAAAATAATAAGTAGTTAACTTTTGCATTTTAGCAGATTAAGTTATTTTTTTATGATTTAATTAGCTTAAAAATGCTTACAAATGCTTCTGTTGTATCAAAACCGCTGATGATACTGCCTGCTGGAGCATCAGCGGTAACAAAAGCAGCGAAAACTTCATTTCTTTGGGCTGGTAGATCATTAGCAAAAGCAGCTTCACCACTACATTGGACTAGAGCTTCTAATTTTGGTATTGGTTGATTCAAAGGCCAAAGGCTCTTGTCAGTTTCATATGACTGCATTCCTTTTGATGAAGCTCGTTTTATAGCTTCAGCTCCTGAACAATATTTTGGATTGACTCTATCCGGTGGACATTGGCTCAGAATTGCCTGGAATAAAAACAAGTAGACTGTAATAATATTATATAGGTGTTGATTTGATTTAATCTTTCATATATATTATTAGGTTGGGGAAAAAGTTTCTTCGCATTTTATATAGAAATTCAAAAGGTTTATTTATAAAGTTCATTTACACTTGACTAAAGTATGTAGGTGCCATTTTGTTGGATAACTTTTTGCCATCTTGTAGGTAGGAACGTGATTCCATTGCTATAAAAATTTTGGGGCTTCTGATCAAAAAACTGTGACAAGTGGTTTTGGCAGTCCTCTCGTGATGTTAACCTGACACTGCCTAAGGAATTCTGCAGAGACCGAAACAGGTGAAAATCTGAAGGTGCAAGGTCAGGACTATACGGCGGATGCATTAACACCTCCTAGGCAAACTCTCGTAATTTTTGCTGAGTGGCTAAAGATATGTGAGGTCTAGCGTTATCATGATGAAAAACCATACCCCTTCTGTTGATTAATTCCGGCCGCTTTCTCTCAACTTTTTCCTTTAATCTCATCAGTTGTTCGCAGTACAGTTCAAAATCGATGGTCCTGCCTGGCGGTAACAGCTCATAATGAATAATGCCCTTCCAATCCCACCCACCATACACACAGCATCACCTTGTTGCGAGTTAACCCGGGTTTCACCACAGTCTGTGAAGCCTGACCGGCCTTTGACCACGATCTTTTTCGCACGCTCTTGTCGTACGTGATCCACGTGTCATCACCAGTTATCAGCTTCTTCAAAAATGGTTCGGGTTCATTACGTCGTAATAAAGAATCGCAAATGAGTACACGGTTCATTAGGTTTCTTTCAGTGAGTTCATGAGGCACCCAAATATCGAGCTTTTTTGTATACCCAGCTTTTTTCAAATGCGCCAAAACCATTTTGTGGTCAATTCCCAGTTCTCCAGCTACATCGTAACTACTAATATGCCGATCTTGCTCCACTTTTTCAAAAATGACATTAATTTTGTCCGTAACAGGGCGACTAGAGTGACGTGCATCTTTGATATCAAAATTTCCGGATTGAAAATGCTTAAACCAAATTTGCGCTACTCTCACAGATACTGCATTAGGTCCATAAACATCACAAAGTTTTTTCGCGGCTTGTGTTGCATTTTTATCTTTTTAGTAGTAAAATTTTAAAATGTATCAAATTTCTTCATTAGATTCACTCATTTTAACAATAAGAAAAACAAATGAAAATCACACATTTTCCTACTTTGAATTTGGAACTGTCTTCTTTAAAATTAAACCTTTTTAATGATACCAAAACCAGCCAGATACAAATGGTATAGCCAAAGAGATCTTATTACAAGTTCATACATTCTATATGCGAAAAGACTTTTTGTCCAACCTATTATATATATAAATGAATCGTAGCAATGTATGTACGCGCGTAACTAGAGAACGATTTTACGAATTAGATGCATTTTTGTGTGTGTTTGAGTGGGTCCCCGAATTATTTAGATTCATAATTGGAACCGGTAGGTGGCGCTGGGATCGGGTCCTAGATTTAATTATTTTAATGCAGGACAACGTCTGCCGGGACCTATAGTTAATAATAATAATCAGTGAAATTGTAAATTTATACATACTTTATAATACAAAGCAATCCCCAGAATTTTTCTGTAAGCTGCGGACGGTTCTGGTGGCGCTTCTTCTGGTATTAACTCACTCGATAAACTTTTTAATGCTAATTGCAAAGTTTCATCCATAAAGGGATCTTGTCCAGCCAAAATCTTTTCAGTTTTATACGCGTGAATAAAATTGGTTGAAATATTTCCATATACAATAGAAATTCGTTCCAAAACAGTAGAATTTTGTTTAAATTTGAACATAAATCCAGCGTTAACAATTGCGTGGGCATTTTGTGATCTAGGCATAATCTGTAAATAACGCGTATTGGTATTTTAATTGCAATCTATTTTTCTTAAAGTTTTCACATTTTTTTACTATTGCATATATAGGTTCGAGTTTGACTACTGTATTTTGTTTCTCACCTTATATGTTTTGACTGAACAACATTTGGAAAATGGAGGGAGCATAACGTTGATAATAACTTTACCTTTTATATCCATTTTTAAAAAATCAGTCAGTGTTATTATATATGTTTTGTTTATACTTTTACCTGAAATTAAATAATACATCCGTAAATAAGTTCTATTTTATGACGAAATTATTTCAACTAATATGAGTCGTGCTCACCAATAGTTAACATCGCTCCAACAGTTTCGAAAAGTAAGAAAACATCGGATTGAAATGTATTATTCAAATGTTTCAAACATAAATTTCCAGCAATAGTTCCAATCTGTAGAATTATTATATAGCTTTAAAATATACGTAAAGTTTAATCTTATCATTATTTAGTGGATGCAAGTAAACAAAATGTAATATCATATATAATCAAAAACTTACATTTCTAATAGCCTTATGAGCAACTAAGTCCATATGATCGTATAACTGTTTCAAATACGAGAATTCTTTACGTTCCATTGAAAGTTTTTGAAAAAGATCCATCATATCAGAAAGTGTCACACCGGCACCAAGAATAAGGTTCACGTCAATGTGATAGCCTTTCAGTTCTGGCACATTGAAAATATCTATTATATTTGGTGGGTAGTCTTTTACATGATAAACACCTGTAAATAAAAAAATCTTGATTATACATGATCAACATTTATGGTTTTTAAGTGAATTTTTGTTGCTGGAATCTCCTCCAATGTTCTTGGCTATAGGCCAAATGTATTTCCTCTTTGTACAACGCATCTTGTTTTTTATTAAATCAAGAAGCTGTTTATAAATTTATAAAAGTGAGATTGCTTGTGTTTCTTTGGTCTTTCGTCATGGCTTTGAATTTGAAGTAACTTTTATACTATTTAGTATACATTATTCTTGGATGTCGTGGTAGGGTAATTAAGGGCTAGCGCGCGCGTCCCTAACTTAAACGACGCGGTTTTGAATCCTGGCCGGAACGCATGCAAGTCTTATTCAGACCTAATGTGTACATTGTTTTGTACCACGTTCTAACAACTGTGAAGAAAAACATCGAGATAACCGATTTATCAAACCTACCAATCCGCCTTGGACAAGCGTGGCGGGTATATTGTCCATTCCCCTATAGTGGGAGGCTCGCGCCCAGTAGTGCTATATTTGTGGGCTGTTATTATATATTATATTATATATTCTTAGATAATATCTATGTACGTTCCGATTAAATAGCTAATGTACTCCTATCTTATTCCTAGACGTGAATTCTACAAAGTACTATTGATGTTTAAAACACACTAATTCTCTTTATACAAGCGATAATGAGGCAGGGATCTATCCCATTCATGTTTAAGGGCTGATATTATTAATACCGGAATTTCCAAGATGTCTCGTCAAAAAGAAAAGACATTAAGAGAATAATATTGAAAAAAAAGTGGGCGAGTTCACGTGTTTAACGGGCTCAATATTGCGTTTAGAAAAGAGTTTAGTAATAAGCAATATTATGTATATTCTTAGATTTAGTACAAAAATAAGGAGAAAAATTGTATAAAATTATTTAATACCTTGCCCAGTGTTCCCTGCAATAAGTTTGTGATCTCCGTAATTCATAACTTCATAAAGATCTTCTAAAGTAAAAACTTTATACCACTTATGATGTCCACACTCAAAGATTTTTATTCTGTTATCGTCTACTATAGTAAAATCATCTTCAAAACTATGTTGACGACATATATTAAAGTTTTCATATTCCTTTTTTGAATGAGGACATTTACCATTACACTTGACTCCACAAGTTTTGAGAATAGCTAAGTCTTCAAGGTCGAGTAACTTATCTATAAGTTTATCATCAGCGTCTTTTGCGAATGTTTTGAAAGCATCTGCAATGGGCCGGTATCCTGTGCATCTACATATATTACCGGCAAACGAATTTTCAACTTCCACTTTTGTTAAATCTTTGTCTTGTGATTTGTAAAGGCTGTAACACAATTTTATCATTACCGATTAATGTTGGATCTCATAGTCCACAAAATATTTCCATTCCCCATACAATTGGAAAATTTTGGTCAAACGTGAGTATTTGTATGAAAAAAAATATTTTTGTTTAAAATCCGGATAGGCATTTTAGCGGTAAAAACTAAACGACAACCAATAAATTAATTAATTGTCAGTCCATCTGTCTATGTATTTTTTTACGCCATAACTTCAGCAGATAGGCAGTCGGCCCACCTGATGGAAAGCGGTTACCATCGCCTATGGATATTTATAATGTGCTGTCGCTATCTAACGGGAGACTGGAACCTGGCCACTAAAACCGGAACACAGCTCAAGGTTATTATGGCGGCATAATCTAGACCAGGGATTAATTAATGCTTAAGCAGACTAATGTTACTGCTCCATCTGGGATAACGTTAGGTTTAGTGACTGT
This sequence comes from Dendrolimus houi, assembly GCA_039645545.1. NCBI lineage: Eukaryota > Metazoa > Arthropoda > Insecta > Lepidoptera > Lasiocampidae > Dendrolimus > Dendrolimus houi. The sequence continues at coordinate 18,289,850 of CM077132.1, forward strand.
ATCACTAAAACATAGAGATGGGGTTAATGCTTTATTTGTGATGCGATATTGTTATTAGTTGTTAATGACGTTAAACATTTACAGTTATGTATAGACATATACTAATGTAGCTATTCTTTAACGGCGTTATGTTTAACGCCTTTATGATGACGCATTTGGTTATAGTCACTGACAATAACATTATCTCAGATGCAGCCCAAGCATAAAAATATTTTTTCTTCTTTTTTATTTTGATATGGTTTTATCTTGACCAGTCAGATCCACCAAAGACATATTCTTGTATATTAATATTTGTTGGTATGAGTTTTCTTTTAAATTTATTCATCCTTCGCCATTCTTGTATGAACACAAGCACACTGTTGCTATATTTAAATTATTGCTACTTGTGGTAGGGATTTTATCTAATTTATCATGAATGATAAAGGTGATGCAGGTGGCAAAGGCAGATGACGTTGATGGTAGTGGAAGACAGGAAAATCCACAGCTAGTTAGTTAGCGGCACTCACTTGCGAATCTCTAATCTTCAAACTTTTGGATTCGATGCCGTCTTCAAAAAGATCTTTTGCTGATGATGCACCGGCACAGAATTCCACAAAGCACCAACATATAATGAAGTAGTGCGGGTTTATAGAAAAATGCGTTATTAGCAGTGTACTAATGTGATACACGTGGGTAATCACAAGATGGCCATAAATAAATAGACTGGGTTGCTCGCCGGCACGATTCCTGGTTCGCAGACAGGTAGCACCGACCGTATCCAAACTAGCGTGTGGATATGCGGAAAGAGAGGAAAGGAAGTAAGGTGCCTAACCAAATAAACAACATAATTTAATTACCAGTACATATTCATGACCATTCCTGGCGTACAATAACCACATTGGGTGCCATTGAATTTGGCTAGTCTGCTTTGTATGTCGTGGTAGCCAATGATTCTGTTGCCGACACCTTCGACAGTCGTAATCTCCCATCCATGGCATGACAAAACCGACACAAGACACTGTAAACGATAAGTGTTACAATAAAAAACTCCCCAAGATTTCAAAAAAACTAATGAGGTGTCTTTGGGACACATTTGGAAAGAAATTTCGAAGACCGTTCAAGATCATCGAAATTGTATTAAAGTTCGAAATTGTATAATAGCGGTCAGAATTTTCCTTTTTGTTACACTTGTTTCGTCTAGCTCCCATCCGCCGAGTAACGTGCGAGCAGCGTGCCGACGTTGCCATAAATCATCGGTGCACTAGGGAGAGACATGTAACGTACCAGTGTAGTGTTGATTTTAATACAGTATATATTAATAGTCGTGTTAGCGTAGTGGTTAGCGCACGCATCCTAAACTCAGAGGACGCGGGTTCGATCCTGGCCGGGACGCATGCACCACTTAGTCAGTTTTCTGATCTAATGGGCATATTGTTATAATTACCACGTGCTATAACAACGGTGAAGGAAAACATCGTGATGCAACCTGCGCATCAAGATAACCGATGTGTTAAACCTGCCAAACCGCCTTGGATAAGCGTGGCAAGTATAATGTCCGCCCTCTCTATAATGGAAGGCCCTAGTCCAGTAGTGGGACATTTGTAGGCTGATTATATATATATACATATATTAATAAGGACACTATACTGGTGCACTACTATGCCTCCCATTATACCTGTAAGTGTGACAGGGAGAGACGTAGGCGCTGTCATATCCTACACTCTTTTGCACCGCGGGCAGCGAGTATTTGACACTACTATAGTAAATGTCTCAATTAGAACAAAGTTAACCATTAGACGCCGATATATTGTGAAAGCTTGGTATTACAGGTATTACACGAATCCAGCCGATTACAGCATGGCTCTACCACGTAATGAAAATATTGTATATTCACATTAAATTAATATGGTACTGGGATGTAAATAAATATTGTAATTCTTAAAGCTTACAGAGTTAACTGCGAATGTCTTCATTGTGTTGTTAGGTGGCACAGCTGCTTTTACGGCGACGATACATGCTCCGCAGCCGCCTTCGTGGCACATGGCCTTCGTGCCTCGAAGGTCTAGCACATTCCTGATGTACTCGTTCAGGGAGACGTCTGGACCGAACTCACCTTTCACTGAAACACAAATGTAGATTCGCGGTATCTTCTTAAATCTACCTAAATTGAGTACGCTCTTGTTGGCGTATTCTTTTCAAAATATAAATTGATGAAATTTACTTATGACTTTAATCTGTGTTCTACGATAGTATTACGAATGTTTTACATATATTTGATTTTGATTTCATATATATTACTATATATAAAAATCAATTCTTGTGAAAAGAAATCACATGAAAGTATCAAAATTATTTCTTAAGATTTGTGATTTATCGGAAGTAAATTACCTAAGTACCTTTTTTTATTGCATGAGTTCAGCAGACATGCAGACGGCCCATCTGATGGAAAGCGGTTACCATCGCCTATGGACATTTGTGATACGAAGGGTGTTACCAATGTGGAGTGTGAGACTGGAACGTGGCCACTAATGCTGGAACAACACTCAAGGTTGCTATGACGGCATATTCTAGACCAGGGGTGGTAGCCATCCAGACCGGCAAACACTCTACCACCTAGCTGTGGGTAGTTTTGTTCCCTTTCACGACAGGACGGCCGGCCGCAGGAAATCGTATTCTTTCTCCGGTCCTGCACGACTAATCCCTAATAATGATTACCTACATTAAGCATTGAATAAATGAATTGAAAATTCTATCAATATGGTAAAGCGCGAGCAGGACAGAGCACACCATTAAAATTTAGGTGCCATTAAAACTTAGTTAGGTATTATATTCTTAGCTCCTTAACCAGAAGGTCGACTGAAGCTAAAATTTTATAATTTTTTTTATATTCTATGGTTATTTATTTCAAATTTACGTTTTATGAAACCGACTTTGGAATAATTTAATATTTACCAAAGCTCTTTTTTGTGGATTTGTTCAGATTTATCAAAGGATGTTACCAGAAGCAGCATGGCTTAGGTCTAAATTTAAAAAAGTAGGAGATTGGTATAACTTATATTATTTAAATTTCTATACATTAATTTGAAAATATTATACCAGTTTTTATTATTTATTCAAAAACGTTTATAGTAAAAAAAACTTGTTCAAATTTAAAACGAATTAATTAGAATTTTAAAAGGAAATATTTATTTAAATAAATGTAAATTAAACACGAACCTTCATGCTGGATTCCATTCACTCTGAATACGATTTTAGTCATTGTTAGTTTTAATAATGAGCAACTGAAACAACATTAAACATTACTCATAAATTGCGTACTTATATTAGTAAAGATTAAATAAAACCCAACCAAGTGTATCATTCCACACACAATAAAGGATTCCGCAGAGAGAATCAACCTCCAGAGTTTTCGTCGTTTGACTTACTTTAGGGAAATAAGATATAAAACACCCAAAGCCGTTTATACTTGGAGGTGCAAGGGGTGCGGGGCAGCGAGCGCAGAAACCCTGGGGTTGCAAGTTACCTATTGCATGGCATGCCTTATCCCCTAGTTTTAAAATTTACTTTTTCTTTTCTCATATTCTGAAAGTACGCTTGGAGTAACCTGATCACAGGGGTGAAAACAGTACTTTTCGTACCTGGGAAACGATTTTCTCTGCTGTGAAAAAATTTCAAAACTATGCGACCCATGGATAATACACGCGACTAATGTCTCAACTTTTCTTACAGCCACTATTATCGCGGCAAGAATTGTAATAAACAATATCAACAATATTGTAACATCATTTTATACTTATAAATTAAGTTTCACTAGATTATTATTATATTTACATAAATTTTAATATTCACTATAGCATCAGTTACAATAGTATCAGTGACAAAAAAATACTGGCCGGTAGAAAGCCACACAAAAAGAAATTTACTTGCCGTTTCATCATGTGACGTATTCAATGAGTTAATCAGATTTAGATATGGATTTAACGCCTGATTTCATTAGAGAAATAATTGTATGTTTAAGTAATCAATTTTTATTTACTTTCCTTATATTCCAAATGGAAAGCAGAGTGTTAAGCTCGGGTGAAAGGCCTATTTAGGAACTCGAATTATTAGCGCCAGGGCGTCAAAACATCTCCTGCCTAAATAGATGAATTTCACCTCTCGCGTAACAGTCTACTATTTTTTATTTAAGAAGTGGTTACCGTAGCCTGTAGACGTTTGTTTGCAACACCAGGACCAAAGCCAACTTGTTGTCAGGCTTTAGAATGTCAACGAGTTGCAATAAAGAACCACAGAAGGGATGGGACAGGTGGGGTGTAATAAAGATGAAATAGCGGAGATGGGGCAAAGTAATGGGATAGGGGCGAAGTGGGCCATCGCATCTCTAACTCATCCTACGAAACACGATTAGCTGGAGGCTAACCGTTTCACGTGAATATTCCGTGAGAGCGTGGTATCACCGATCGAGCCGGCACTAAGGCTTACCTGTCCTTTGAAACGGAGCGAAACTGCGGAGCGGAGTAACGGAGAGAGAAAAATTAACCAATAGGATTGCATAAAAAGTGCGTCAAGGGACAGGCAGCTGATCCTATTTGTTAATATTTCTCCGTTTCTCCACTCCGCAGCCTTCCTCCTCTTCAATGAACAAGCAGCCTTAGCGCTATGATCAAGAAAATTTTTCCTACATGGCTCTACCACGTCTAGTTATAGTAGTTAGTCTAGAATACTTAACAAATATTCTTAATGATATAAAAATAAAATATAGGTTACAATATTGTTCAAAAATACGTTTCATGGAGCTTTTAAACATTCATTTTGCCTTAAAGGAGCTCCCTCCCTCACCGCGAGCATTCGTTTGTAATGTAACGTTACTGATCCGAGCATTACATCAGTGAAAGAGCAGGCATTACAGTGCACAACTTGTAGTGATACAATATGTACTATTTTGATGCAACTTGTAACAACGACCGCTTCATCTGACATTGTGGAATCAATAAAATGCTCAAAATCGAATCATAAATGTTACATTACAGACGAATGCTCGTGGTGAGGGAGCACCTTTAGATTTTATTTCTACAAGAATTAATATTGATGTTCTAACAAAAATGTTCGATAAATTCAGCGAAAATCTATTTTTTATTGCTCGCAGGCATAATATAGTTAAACATAATATAGATAAGAAGACCCTGAAAATTCCTCATGTCTCGAAACAACAGTGTGCTAGTATTTGTGTACACCTACGAAGTCAATCTTTACCACATATTTTATAATTGTTACAAGCTATTTAACTTGCAATGTTTGTATGTATGTATCTATGTTCTGGTGAAATCTTGCAATTTAATTTTAAAGCAGTTACGTACACACGTATATATATACACATTTAGTTTCGATGACAATGCATGATAAGAATAGAGACGTCTTTCTAAATCCAATATGGCGGACTAGGGTTTTTGTGCACTCTGTATTTTGTGTACATATGGGTAAGTTAAATGGTTTGCTGAGAAGAATAGGAAGAAAAAAATGACTTCACTCTAAATCCAATATGCCGGACGGCCTAAGATAGTGGACTAGTATTTTTGGTGCACTTCGATGATATAAGTATCAAATTAAAGGGTTTGCAGAGAAAAATATGAATAAAATAAAATGACTTCACTGTAAATCCAATATGGCGGACGGCCCAAAGCTTTTATTTAAATCATTAAAAATAATAAAATAAACTTTAAATTAAATCAAATCTATCGATTTATTACATTACATATAAAATCTTATCGCGAGATGTCTTGTAAACAAGAATACAATAACTATGTAACTTGACTTTGATATATGTAAATCTAAGAAAAAAAAATGTATTTTATAAAATAGGTAAATACGTCTACAAAAGTAAATCACGCGACAAGCGTGATTATAATAATACGTGTAATGTAATAAATTGATGGGTTTGATTTATTTTATTTTTATTTCATTCTTTTTAGTGCTATAAATAAAAGTTTGTTTACTACTATTTTTTTTACTAAAATGTCCGCGACTTCGTCTACGCTTCAGTTGAAATTCCCGGAACATAAAGTATCGCAGCATTTAAAACAGAATTTAACCTATCGTTTTAGTGAACAATGTGTCGGAATAAGCAAATTTTATACACCTGAACAACTACCCGCAGGCAACAAATTCCCGCAAGGTTCGCGTGATAAAAAATACTACACATTTTATTAAATAAAATTTACAAATAATCAGTAAAAAAAATCACATTGGAATTTGATTTTTTTTAATCTGGCTATTTTAAATCATTCCCAGAAAAATGGACGTGTGATTCTCGGAATAAAAAGTAGCGCAGGTTTTAAGTCCAAGAATTTGCTGTGAATTAGTGAAAACCGCATTGAAATCAGCCCAGTAGTTTTTACGTGAATCCCGAACAAACAGACAAGAAATCTAAAATAAATTTCATCGTGTTCTCCGTCGTTTATATAGTCACAGCATGTATAGAATTTTATAATATTATAGATATTTAAAACTAGCGGGCTAGGCGGACGTGGCCATTCAGCGCTAAACGAATAGAATGCAAATATATGGGAATGAAATAATACTTAGCATACCGATATGTTATTCCTATATATTTTCTATTCTATTCGTTTAGCGCCACTTGTCTACATAGCAGGGCCTCAAAAGAAATCTCTCTCTCTCTGAGCCAACCTTTATGTGACCACCTCAGAATACGATTACAAAACATTGAATATAAAAAATTAGATCACAAGAAGCTTACCTAGATAAAGGTTTTTAAATGACACATTCATGAATGCCGTTTAAAGTGTACATACGGTAATACGTGACGAATATTTAATCACACGTGTATAACGTATGGTGTTGAGAATGACATTAACTGTATAACTTATAAAAGTTGTACAAGTGAAGTTGTTAAATTAGCAACATTAAAATATTGATCTTATCGATACTAAGGTATAAAGCTGAAGAGTTTGTTTGTATGCTTGAACGCGCTAATCTCAGGAACTACTGGTCTGATTTGAAAAATGCTTTCAGTGTTAGATAGCCCATTTATCGAGGAAGGCTATAGGCTATATATCATCACGCTAACACCAATAGGAGCGGAGCACTAATGAAGAATGTTTCAAAATCGAGGGTTTTTTTAACTTACTTTTTTTTATTTTTCCCGCGTACGAAGTCGCGGGCAGAAGCTAGTTTAAAATACTTAGGCTATTTATCTCACTCACTCACTCAGTCTTTTGCTGTGCCGAAACATGTTCCGACACTATTTTTGGGATAAAAAGTATCCGATGTTCATCCTCGGCATCGAAAAAGAAAATATATATACCAAGTTTCAGCCAAATCGGTCCACTAGTTTTTCCGTGACAACGGAACAGACAGCTATTTTCGCATTTATAATTTTATAATAGGGATTAAGTCTTGCTAGTATAAGATAATACGTTAAAGTTAGGCGTTTTATTTGACATTTATGCTACAGTAAAAGATCCAGTAGTCTAGTGATTCATATTTGGATTTTTCAAAAAGTTTCACCTCTTGCCACTTAATAACCGACGTATATTGCTGAATTTTACTTCTTTTAAAAATTATCTCCTCCAATATTGAGTGTCCAGATCTTTTAAGCAAGGTCCACTTTAATATTCCACCGAAGTCTATACAATTTAATCAACCCATTAGTGTGCCTTTGAGTTTTGCCAATTACAGATAACACTCATTTCTAGTGTGAGCAAGTAATTATATAAATAATGTAAGTAACTACGAAGACATCGACCTGTTTTTAATCAGCATTTCAGGCTTAAATTTTTCAATAATGACTAAATATGTCGGTGCCCTTTAAGTCTCTTCATGTTACTTTTAACCAATAGCTTATTCGTGAAAACCTGTCATTGGCTTTCTGTTGTTGTTAATTATAATTATCTATTTAAATGTATTTTAGCTGTAGGTTTTCCATAAATAAATAAATTATCCATGTAGGTAGCCAATTATCTTTCATATTATAATGAATTCGTCTTAAAATATTTTGATCTTGCGTATTATATTATCTGTGGTAACTTTTTATATTTATTTTAGATATTAAGTTTTATATATATCGTCTGTATATTTATAGTAAGTAGTAAATGACGTCCCTGCTGGCCGAAATTGTTTGTGGTGGCTTTTTATTTTATTGCCTAAAGGGGGACCATCCATCAATTACGTCACACATTAAGGGGAGGGGAGGAAGTGTGATATTGTGTATATCCTAAATAGCGTGACGTCACATTTCAAAACTAATATATTTAATCATTAAAATACGAAAAATGAACTTTTAACGAAAAACTTCAAAATATTTCCGACTCTATCTGTATACGCATAGTGTATAAATTATTAAAAACTAGCGCTCCGCCCCGGCTTCGCACGAGTATCTAAAAATAACTTTTTTTGAGTTTAATTACCTACTAAGCGAATTCAAAATATTTCCCCTCCCATACGGCCCGTACCCCAGTGACGCCTACATCGCATAAGCCTAGCTAGCCGAGCAGGGTGCGCGGCGACCACGTAACTTTTTTCTAATACTTACATTTTTAAACTCTTGATATTTTTCGAATGGACTGTCCGAAATTAATAATTCAAAAAGTTATATATAGGTATTGAAGCAGTCTTGAATATGAAGTAATTTATTTTGATGAAGATTAATACCAAAATACAAATAAAGAAAGAGCCTTTTCTAGCGGCGGCATTTCAATTAAATTTTTAAAATAAATGAACACTTATTGTGGCATAACTATAATAGTTAGAGATATGCTGTCGCGACACTTTTTGTAAATAATTATGTGTTCTGCAAAGTCGTAGTAAATTTTATTTTATTCTATTATCAATAGTTTTCGCAGTGCACGCATTTTTAGATAATTTTTTTACACCTTGGGTTACATTATTGGAAATTTAGTAAGGATCCCTAATTTGTTTATATATATAATATAACCTATATCACCCAGGGATAGTGTAGCTTGCCAACAGTGAAAGAATTTTATAATCGGTTCAGTAGTTTCGGAGCCTATTCAATGCAAACAAACAAACAATAAAATCTATCCTCTTTATAATATTAGTATAGATAATTTAAATGGAAATAAAACTATTTACAGACCTGCTGTTTTAGTTTAATAATTTCTTGATGTAAACTTGCAAAATATGTGATGTCACACTATGGAGGGAGGAATCTCACGAATGTGACCAGCCGGCAAAGACGGAAGGAGTCTAAAAATCATGAAATTTGTATGTCGTAATTTGTGTATATCCCCTAAGTGGGTAAGCAGACTGTCCATCTGTGGCTGGTTCCTTTAACTTAGTATTGTAAGGTGGCCACAGGTGGACCATCTGCTGCGGACAGGGATCATCAGCAGACATTTAACATTATTTGTAGTGAACTTATGTCAAATTTTAACCAGTTGTAAGGCGAATGAACGGTTAGTAAGGAATAGGAATAAATTACCGCGCTTAAAATCGTTAAAACGTAGTTTTATTATGTATACAAGTCGCGAAAACTTAAGAAAATATTAAGGAATAGGAAGTTATAGGAACCACCTACTGATTGAATATGGTTACCATCGCTATGGACTTTTGAAACATTAAAGGCGATGTCAACCGGTTCCCAAGCTATGGGATAGGATAAAAGGAATGAGATAGGAGGGATGCGATAGAGGAGATAGGACAGCGAAGATGTCAAAGAAGCCTCTTCTCATACGAAACAGGATTAGCTCAAGGATAACTAGTTTTACTAAGCGATTGTTAATCTTAATATTCTTATTCCATGGCATGGCATGATATAGCATAAAACAGAAGATAACATTCAATGTATATACTGTTGCAAGCCGATACTAATCCTTTACAGGTGTCTTATTACTCCTTTGAATTTGAGTGATCTATTGGTCGTACTATTCTCTCTTTGTCCACGCCACCGTAAGACGTCATAAAACCTTCTTTCCTGTGTTGGTATTTCATACGAATTATTGGGAACCATTAAGCTGAGCATTTAACGATTTCAAGAACCATTGGGTGGCATGTTGCTAAGTGGTGCATGCGTTCCGGCTAGGATCGAACCCATGCCTTTTGAGTTTAGAACGCGTGCGGTAACTATTACGCTACCACGACTTGAGGAGATGGTTGCAATATCAGTGACGAAGCCAGCGCGTTATCAGTCTTTAGGATGAAATAGAGGGGATGCGATAGGAGAGGTGGGATAAAGCGTATAAAATACAGGAATGAGATACGACGACAGTACAGGGAAGTAGGAAGTGGGGCATCGGAACACTTAACTATAGTGTATCCTTCCAATATTTATGTTATTATTAGTTTACATTGTGCACTTATTTTGTTTTATACTGAATAGGTTCACGTTTGACCGACACTGCGCCTGATGTCAGGTGAAAATGCAGTCTAAGGTGGAGCACGCTCACCTAGAAGATATCTGTTCAGGCGAGATTTGAAAACACCTCGATTATACGTTTCAGGAAAAACAGATGACGACAAAGAGTTGCAGTCATCAGCGATGCATATGGTAAAGATGGAAGCATAGCGTTTCGTCCGCTTTGTTGGTATTTCCACCATATATGGGTGGCGTGAGTTCGTACGTCTGCTTGTCAGGTGGTAAAAAGGTGAGGGGGGAATTAATTCGTGCAATATGGTGACACATTCGCCGAAGTGTATACTACCGACTGTTGTAGAATACCGACAAACTAGCGAATTTGCGTCGATGATCTAGGCTCTGAAGCCTCTCGTCGAATAGTCGGTTATTTGCCTATCAGCTTTCTAGTTCTTTTCTCAATTGACTCGAGTGTCTCGAGCTGGTATTTGGCTGAGCCATCCATCCATCAAAGATGAGAGTAGTACTCCATGCAAGACCGTACGTGTGCTTGGTAAAAAATCAGCAACTGAAGTCGTGTGAAGTACTGCCTCAGCTTTAATAGAACCCCTAGCTTTACTACATTTACAATAAGGTAAAATACATTTAAATAAGATACATATTTTCATCAAATTAAACCTGATACAATTGGATATATGTATTTTAATAAATTATACATAATTAATATGCAAAAGATTGATCGTTAAAATACTTTATTATCATATTGTTACGAGTTGCAGGACTCGAATTAAATTGCCGTTGGAATTATTAAAGAGTTTATTAGAACTATAGAAACACATATAACACGGTACCAATATAACCGAACACAACAAATCCAAACGTAATGCAGAAGGTCGTAATTCAATAAAATGCGCAAAGTCCGTCACTATTAGATCTCCGATTGTACACACGTCGCGCCTTGATCGTGGTTCTCGCTTGACTGCCCTCTCTCTCCAGCAGGCCATCTTTTTATACCCGCCCGGCAACGTGGACCGAATTTCCTAGAATCAGACTGTACTTTATAATCCGTGACACCTGGATAATCGCTCGGCCACAAGCGTCCATAAACGAGTACAATAAAACAATGGGCTGTTCTCTAGAAACGTATGCCAATAAATAAGTAAACAAAAGAAGACGATCATAAAAGAATTACAATTAGTTCAAATGCCGACAGGTAATAAAATGTGTTTTTTACAGATATGCCGGTGGATTATATGTTTCTCGGAACCTAAGTTGTAACAATATTTTAGCAATCGTAATAAAGATAATTTTAATTATATATATTATTTAAAAACTAAGTAAAAAACTATTTAACTCTTTACAATTATCACGCAATAACTTTATATATACAAAATAAAGGAAGATTTTATAATTTGTAAGATAACAAATGTTTGCTTCAGTTGACTATCCAACAACTTATCATCTTAATACAATAATACATTGCTACAGAATATATAACCAATCATCAATAGAATCTCAGGGCCTTAGTTCTGCCAGTACAATATCGTCAGAATGATCGACCAAAGGCGTCTATGACGCCAGTGGTCAACCATTCAGACGATATTGTTATAGAAGAATTTAAAAAAAACATTAATTATGATGGCAGTGGTCGACCATTCTGATGATATTGTAATAGCCGAATTGCCAAAACATCCATTATGACGCCAGTGAACGCCCATTCTGATGGTATTGTAATAACAAGACTGGGGTCCAGAAAAACTTATTTTAGAATATAGTAAGGATTCTACCTCAGTAGGCTCTGCTTTTTTGCTATTCCCTAAATAAGGAAAAGAAAATAATAACGTGACAATCTCGTTTATGCTGAGTCCACATCTGCGATAACGTTAGTTATTGACTGTGACTAAATCCGTTTTATTTATTGAGTTAAAAATAACGCCGTTAGCATATAGCCACATTAGTGTATATAAATAGGTTATCCGGCAATATGTAACGTCATTATCAGTTACAAACAATATCGCATCACACTAAAAAATTGTGACAAAAAAGAAGCCGACTTCAAGAGTAACTAGAAAGCAAAAAATATTTTTTTTTACAACATCTTGAAGTCGGTGCTAAGTAAAACATAAAAATTACTGTATTTGGTTGTTGTAACAATGCATATAGCAATTTTTATGTCTTGCTTGGCACCGACTTCAAGAAGTTATAAAAAGGTTTATTTTTGAAGTGATAACTTCTGGTAAACCGCTTCGTTACGTAACGCGTTACGACGTCAGTCTGTCTAGCTTCCCTTTCTCTTACGCATACGGCAGCGGTAGGCAGGCTCCTCTTCTCTCACTCTAACCCACGCGTTATATACATAAAATGTAAGTAATAACCTAAGCTTTTCCCAAGTTAAACAATTTCAATATTCAACATAGATTAGTTTAACTTTTTTGCTTTTTACATACTTTTGAATATGGTTCCTTGTTTTTAGGAAATTTTTAATTTACACTTTCAAGCTATGTGGCTTATATATGTATATAGTATCCCCAATATGATAGCTTCTCGAATGTGGAAACGATAGCTGATGAAATGGAAGCGTATTTAGAAAACTTTGTTGAGCGCAGCTTGAAGGTAAATTATGTGTATGCACTTAAGAACCTCTAATAAGTGCCGACAAATTTAAATTAATGAAGTATCGCTAGGACATGCTGGTCAGTTAATAAATGTACACCAGTTGGTTCTGGCACTCGCCGGCCGCTCTCGCGGCGCGGCTCGTGCATTTTGGTTTACAGAAATCCAACCGGCCGCGTCTCACAACCCGTATTTGGCCATTGTTTTAACAGTCCAATTGGTGTAAGTGCTTGACGAAAATTGTTTAATTAAATGATTACGCCCATCGTCTGGTGTCATCAGGCAGCATTTTTGTGTGAATCTCACCTCCGATCGTCGAAGTTTACTAAATACGACGAATTTTATAACTCAATTTACGCGGTCGTTGTTTATGGTTATCGATTTCTATTGTACGCTTTCCTAGTCCTATTTGAGTCTAGTACAGCACGTTATTGATCTTAATTAGGTACCTACTAGTTTTAGGATTGTCATAGACCTAACGATATTTTTTGAATACGTTTTATATTTGATTTGAATAATTTTCTGCTATATCTTCGGAACCCAGAATCTAATAGCAATAAAATAAAATAAAATTATATTAAATCCAATACAAAAGGAATGATCAAAATCGGTTCATAAACAAAAAAGTTATGAATGACAAAGCTCAAAAACTACACATTTTTACCCGATTTTAACGAATTTTTAGCTACATCTTTGAAACCCAAAGTTCTATAACAATGAATTTTATACCAGACTATTACAAAAATACTTTGAATCGAACGCAAAAGAAATTATCAAAATTGGCTCAGAAACAAAAAAGTTATGGCTGAAAAACCGCAAAAATTTCACATTTCAGCCTGATTTCAAGGGGTTTTCTGCTATATCTTCGGAATAGCCTAGTTTGCTAGCAATACAATTTACATGGAACCATTTTGAAGCTTTGTTAAATCGAACATAAAAATAATCATCAAAATCGGTTCAGAAACAACAAAGTTACGGCTGAACACCCATAAAAAAAATATATAGTTACACGACTAATTGAGAACCTTCTCCTTTTTTGAACTTGGTTTAATAACGCATTACATCCGTCGCCTAATCTGCGTGAAATGGCCTATAACTGTAAAATTATGCCAGATGAGGCCCCCCACCTTTGGACTATATCATTAGAGAATTAAGTTATTTAAGAGGCAAGATATCTGATTTGAAATTATTATATTATGTTATAGCATAATACTCATCTATCTTAATTAACCTGTAAAAGAAACCTTATCAAATCTTAGTGCTCTTGTCCATCCGTCTTTGTAGTATGTTGCTGTCATGTTTCCTCGTAAAGATTTGGGTTTATATGGACGAAATCTAGTAGGAATATGTAACATATTTGTTGTTGTACAGGGTGTTTCGGCAAACGGAACACCTGCTTGAAACCGTTATAGTATACCGGGAATATATCTTAATTAGGATGCATTATAATTTTATTGTTTAATAGCAACAAAGATACAGGAAGAAAAAATAATAATTTTGGTTGTGCTTCTCCTTAACATTGTACACTAAGAATGATTGAACTTTGCATTTAAAAACATTTGGTAAGTTCGTTGCCCATTAATAATGCCGCCAAACACAGACAATGCCGACAAAGCAACCGCGCATCCGGCTTACCGATAGTCGGCGTTTTTTTTATAAAGTTCAGCTGACAGTTCGTGACCTCAACGATTTATAAACATTGTTAAGGGGGATCCCATCAAAAGTACGTCGCTACTGAAGTTGTTTTCATGCGTTTTTTCAATGCCGGATGAATAAATTTGGAAAGAAATAAAATAAGTTCGATTTAAAATCTTTTACTGTACATGTTCCACCTGGTTTTATGCGAAGTTATGGTGATAAGAAGTGAAAGTTTAAACGGTCATAACTCTAAAACTAAATGTTTAAGAATTTTTCCTTTTTGTAACTATACGCTAGTGTTATGCCCTTTCACCCATTTAAGTAGGTGTTCCGTTTGCTGAAACACCTGTATAAAGCTATACTGAAACCCTAAAATAAGTAAACATTAAATGTGGTGATATGAACCTGTGATCCGTGCTTATGTAGTATATAATAATAATAAATGTTCATTAGCCTTTAGTATTTTACAATTTAACAAAAGAAGAGACGCACTATAGAAAGGTAATTAGGAAACAGTAAAGATGTGTTAGCATAAAATACGGCTATGGAATTTAAAAGAAGTAGGTACACCTTCGACTCTCAAACTAGGAACAATGCCTGTGTTTCGAGTCAATCAAAGGTATAATACTCGTCACCTATATGATTAAACAACATAATTATAGCTCTTAGGTATGTAATTGTATATGCTTACGTGCGTGTGTATGAGTGTGTGAATGCGTACAGTGATGTGTGTGTGTGTGTGTGTGAAATAAAGTGATTGAATGTGTATTATGAGTGCAAAATTGTAAAATGTAAAGTATTAAACAGAATATATAGTGACAAACAGTAATAAATATTAGTTTACAAGTGCTTCAGACGCGTCATAATCCAAGGATTTTAGCTTTAATTTGTAACTTTATGCTTGGTTTCTCGTGTAGTTAAAGGATATATTTTTAAGGGGGCTTGTTAGCTCTATTATAAAAGCGTCTTCTGATTGAATATGAGTGTATCCAGTTGTGTTGTTCAATAGTCATATTAATAAAATAAAAAAAAAGTTGCTTAATTTCATTTTGCCTAAACAGGTGGCAATATGCTTCCCAATTCTACAAATTGTGAATCCCTCTTAAATTTTTAAATTATGAGGTGGAACTGTAGTGGAACACTTATAAGCCAATAGATGACGCTGTGCAATAATTGAGGTCGCAAACTTTTCCCGAAATGTACAAAGAATATATATAAATTTCTAACAGTAAAAAAGGGGTTGCGTCCGATTATAAGCCTCGGCGAATGGCTCTCGTGCGACGACCGCGTAACTTCCTCACGGACAGGGTCAGCCCGCCCCCGGTTAGGACGCAGGTTGACAGGCACCGACAGACAGACACAGAGGGCGGCGTCTCAGACGCCGCCAATCACGATCTCTCCACGTCCTCGCGAGGGACGCCAGGAGACATAGTCCCCCATAAGATAGACTAGGTGTGTTGCTGGGAAGTTTCTTTCGCCGTTTCTTCTCTCCTAGCCATCACACATTGCGAAGCGGCAGTAAGATAGTGTAAGCCGCCTCGAACCGCAGATCCCGGTCCTCCGGGGTCCTTCCCCTCGGGCTTTATATTACCCGTCGCCCGTTCGCAATTAGTACATTGTGTCGCTCTCTAGTCGGCATTATTAGATACATCCCCCTCTCATGGCAACAGTTCAGCTGAGGTAAAGCCCCCTAGGGAGATCCCTCGAGCTACTTGCTCCCCGGGTTCGAGCGGGCTCATACCGAAATCCCCGGTGAAGTTGTGAGGTTTTCGGACCATAACATGACAATATAAAATCAAGTCTAATAAAAAAAATAATAGAAGGGCTTAGGCCTGCCAGGAACAACAATAGCCTCGCTGGACGATCTTACTTTGAGACGGAGGAGCAGTCCATCTCCCTCCTCCACCCTAGTCAGGGCATCCCTAAAGAACATTCTGATAAAATTTAAAATATAATTTCATCGAGAATTGATTTAAGCAAGGTCTGTTGTTGATAATGAATGTTTTTGATAAGTTTCTACTCTTACGAAGCGCTAGTCGAATGACGAAGACAGTGGACAATGTGTCATCTACGGAACTCTTCATCATGCTCGGATTACTACGCAAATATAATAATAAATATTTATTTGTCAATGGCGTATGTACAAATGTTTAAAGGAGACGGACACTCTTTCATACAGTCTTGGGCCCAAATTGTAAAAAGATGAGTGCTTTTAAGATTTCTTTTAAGTTTAGTTATTTTCAATGAATTAATCGAGTCGTGAAGTGTTTTCATAATTATTATTAATTGTTGAAATTCATTCACCTAAATCGATTATGGTTTTTTTAAGATTTTTCGTCTTCTTAATACAATTTAGTTTGATGTTTTCTATTTTTTTATAAACAAACATAACGGTTTTATTAAGCCATATCTCAACTCATTACATTTCTTTGGACCAAAAGTCTCCGTCTCCTTTATTAAATTCTGAATATCAAATTAAAAATACTTAGCCTAAATCCACTTTATTGTTATAATATATATTTAATTGAGTTATACATTAAGATTGCAATTTAAAAAGTCAAATAATTCTTAATGCTGTTGTATTAAGATGTATTTGACTTTTTATTGTCTGTGTTAGAAATGTCAAGCTATCAAATACAATTATTATTCACAACACAATATAATCTTATAAAATATTGTTTAATAAATCATTCACGTTATAAAATCCTTTTCCTATTAACCGAGCATCTAATTTGAATTTTAATAGATTTAACTTGGCAAATTTAATTCAATTTAAAATGCTCAATTTTGTGCCCGAGTGACATGAAGATGTTTTCCACTGTACAAGGGTTCTCTGAAAAAGAATAAATATCTTTTTACAATTAAACGAAGTTTAAATTGTTTATGGTAAATTCATGCTTGGACCAGGTAGCCATCTTCCGCTGGGACTGTAAAAAATTCTAGGTTGTAATTAATGAATAAAAGACGATAAATAATAAAGGAACGGCTAAATTTATACTCTGAATATAGAGTTATTATAACATAGTGAATTATAACTAATGTAAGATTTGTGTGTTAACCGACTTCAAAACAAGGAGGTTCTCAATTTCACTGTTTTTGTGCTTTCTTTGTATGTCTGTTACGCGATCTATTCGTCAATTGAGGACCAATTAAAAATATTTTTCTTTATTCGAAAAGGTATGACTACTCCTAAGGGGATCTCATAGTCACCAAGTCAAGGTCTGATGAGTGGATTGCTAAAGAGCGCCAAGCGCCTACACTCTTAGTAATTTAGTAAGGCAAAACTTGTATACGCGTGCCAGAAGTACAATTTCTACAGGCGCTTAAAATATTATTTCTATTAAATCAACAAAAAAGTAGAAAACATTTTTTTTAATTATTAAAAAAATGTGTTTTACGAAATAAAATTATATCTAAATATTAGAAGTTTAGAAAGGTATTGTTAATAGGGCTTTTAACACTTAGGTATCTCGCCACGCCTTCTCGATGTATGCCTTAAATAACTGTGTTCCTAGGATCAGCGTATCCTACGGTGTACTGTTTGCACATTTGCATGTCTTATAGTGGTGGATGCTGGCAGTAGTTAGTAGAGTGCTGGTGCTTTCTTGTAGTAGAGCGGAGAAAATACACCTTATTGCTTTCAAGGATTTATTCTCGTACTAGTTGAGCTTGGATGCTGATCCCTGGGTTCAACTTAGTGGTAGCTGAAGTCGTTATTACGACTAATAGTAACTCTTAGTGATGTAATAGCAACTCGATAGCAACTTAGTAGCGACTCGATCACAAAGCATTTGTGAGTGTTATTTATAATATTAAAGTAGCCTAAAGTAGGCCGCAGCGTCAGCAAAACGCTGTACGTTGCACTGTACACACGGTCTTGCGTGTGGTTCGCCGTTGATATCCCTAGGCCTCAACCTACTACGTATCTGTTGGATCAAGAACTTCTTATGAAGAATCAATGAACATACCGATATCAATCCATCTGTCTTCGTAGCCTGCATCAAGGCGAGCCGATCTAACTGCTTCTCGTAGAGCATGAATAATCACTGTCGCTAAGCAAAACGCAGGTTCTCCAGTTGCTGAAAGCATATCAAAAGAAAAACACAATCATTTATTTTATCTTGTATTTTGCTGTTTTTTGTAATTATAACTATTTTAGGTTTAAAGAAGTCGTGGAAGCGTAATGGCTAGTGCACGCATCTCACACTTAAAGGCCACGGATTAAAATCTTGGCCGGAACGCATGCACCACTTAAGCAGTTTTCTGACCTAATGTGAATATTGTTACAATTACCACGTAATAACAACGGCGAAGAAAAACATGGTGATGAAAACGGTACATCGAGATACCGACGTGTCAAACCTGCCAAGCCGCCTTGAACAAGGGTGGCAGGTATACTGTTCGTTCCCCAATAGTGGGAGGCCCAAGCCTAGCAGTTTAAAATAATTAATTACGTAAACAAACTTACTTTTATTTATACCATTACGTAAAATTAAAGTGTCTATTTGGAACATCATCAAGAATAGATTCCGAAACTGCTTAATTTCAGTGAGAATTTCAGAAGGAGGAAGGAAGGATATCTTAGTTTGAATTACGTAATTTTATTAAAGTATTTTTTATGGGTGTGTAGGTTTGCGTTTGACCACTGTCTGACCTGATGTTGAGTGATAATGCGGTCTAGGATGAAGCACGCTTACCTAAAATATACTTATTCACTCTTTTGACTTGAAGACTTTAAGATTGTATTTGTCAGGAAACCGGTGGGTCTGGTTGTACGATGGTAAAATGGGGATGGTGGAATCAGCTCGTGCAGTTCTAAGGAACACTCCTCGAAATGGATCCGATAGAAGACAGATAGCCCCGTGACTTCATGTCTGTGCCTAAGACTCTGAAGTCGAGCATAAAAAAAGACGGCCATTGCTGAGCACCTTCCTGGCTCTTTTCTTAAGTAAATATGGATTACCACGAACTACATATGAAATGGATTATTATCAGCTAAATATGCTACTACATGCCGTTATACATTGGTATAGCTAAATATGACAATTAAGGAAAGTGACCAATTTATTTACACTATACCATTATTTGCACCATCTCTCCCACAGTGATTGGCATTCTGTCAATTTTTTTAAGATATAAAGAAATCTACATATTTTTTTATTTTGGAACCACACAACAATATTATTATTATCATCAATATATGCCTATAGAAATATTACAATTTTTGAATCATCAATAGAGTGCCAACAATGATTTAGTTTACTCGACATAGGCGTATGGTTACTTTGCATACCATCAACGGCTGGTATGTGAAGTAATTTGTAATGACAAAGGTCTTAAAAATAACAACAAAGTACTTTAGTGACTTTTTAATTTATGGCCTTACCGTGTTTTTTTCGCCACCAGAATATGTTAATTATCAATTACATATTAGACAAAAAGCCACCTAAGGGCGTGTGTTAACGACACAGTTTTCACCGGGCCTATAGACGGCCATAAACTGGGCTTACGGTCGATCATCAGTTAACTATGATATATAGGTACTGTGAAATTGTGTTCATGAGTCGGCGCTAGCGTCGGTCCGGCTAGATGCCGTAGTCGACGCACGGTCTATGAGGGTTTGTTGACAGAACCGGACGTACGCACGGCGACACCTACGAATAAAGCCGCACTTCAGCCGGCTAGCCATCATTTGCGAACCGTGCACTTACCGTGCTCGTTAACTGGCGTAAACGGCATCGATCCAACGGCAGACCGGGTAGAAACCGGTTCGTCAAAAACCTCCCTAACTGATGCATGCTTTCTGCTGGGATCTAAATCTATAACTTTAAAATTAGACTCGGGTCGTATAGCTACCGTGTTTAAGTAAATTAATGTACTTTTTTTGAGAAACGAAGTTGTTCGAGACTATATTCTGAGAAATTTTCTTACATCTAACGATTTCATTTTAAAATGTTTAAGGCTTGAAGTTAGAAATTAATTCTTTAGATAAGCAAAATTTTAGAAGTTTGGTTTTTAGTAACTTAAATATTCGCCGTTTTAATTTTATTCTTGACTACCAAAGATTAATTTAATCAATTATTTGGTTAGCTCAACCATTATAGTAGTTTGCTTTAATATAATAAAAGGTTCTCAGACAAGCATTAAGAAAATGGGACTAGTTGGTTATGTAATTAAGATAGGACTATAAATATAATATTTTTAATTAACTGTGAGATAATTTTAGGGACAAAGTAAAACTTTACGATTTGGCGGAAAGCAAGGTGCTTATTGGAAAAAATATGATTGATTGATAACGTGACGTGATTTATGAGTGAAAATAAAAGTTATCAGGCGCGTGAAAACAAAAGGGCTTATGTGCTTTATTTATAGGGTACTGTAGCTATTTTGGTGAAATCGGAACAATTTTAAAATTGCCACATCCGTCTGTATTTGTATCTCATACTTATTTATCCAGAGTAAGTTTAAGAACCTTAAATAAGCCGATAAACTTACTCGAACTAAATATGAATAAGATCGTCAGTATTTAGAATTACAAAAATCCTACATAATTTTTTCGTTTATTGATCCCTATTTCGTTATGAGTTTAAATTGTTATAGGAAACTCTTTTCTATTATTACTTTGTTTGCATGTTCCTCTAATACCCTAAATGAATATTTAAATGTATTATATGTGTTAATTACCGAAATAATTTCATTACTACCTTTAGACTGAAGTACTCCAAATTCATTTCTTGCATTTCTTCTAAAGTAAATTCTCATATCTGCAGGAATGTCTTTGATTCCTGGTGGCTTGTAAGTCCAAGTTCTGTCAGTTAATAGCCTCCCAGTAGCAGTATTGTAAACGAGTTTCTCAGAAGTCCAATAGCCTAAGCCCATTACGAAAGCACCTTCTATCTAGAATATTATATGTCGCTTTATAATTCTTGGTTCCAATGATACCATTTTATTAATATGATTATTGTTTTTAAACTTACCTGAGCCACATCAATCTCTGGACTCAAACTCCTTCCAGTATCTTCTAAAATATCAACTCTTAATATATCATGATTACCAGTCAAAATATCAACTTCCAACTCCAGTATACCAACAGCATAGACGTCGTAGGGCTTTACCCCATCATTTACATTTGAAAACATATAACTAGCTTGTAAATTGACACCATCAGTATAAGCTTGTGTTACTATTTCTTGCCATGAAGGATTTTTCAACTTCGCTCTGATTGGCTCGAATCTTTTATTTAAAATTTCACAAGCTTTCAATACAGCGAAGGCTACGCATTCACTTCCGATACTGCCACCAGTGACTATATTATTCGGTGATGTAAAACTTGTACTGGGTTTGACACTAACCTTTTCTAAAGGAATGCCAAGTGTATATGCGCAAACTTGAGCTGCTTTAGTATTTATTCCTTGGCCCATTTCTATTCCTCCATGAATTATAACAACCGTACTATCAGCATGATAAATTGATATTATTGCATTAAAATTACCAAAGTAAAATATATCAACGGCTATTGGTATTAATTTTAAACCTCGCTTTCTCCAACGATTGTTATTGTTGAATTCCTGTACACGTATCAATCTTGCATTATAATCAGCGTCTTTCACTAATTGGTCTATCATTTCTGGTAGTGGATTGTTTACAAGTGACATATTTTTTAATCTGACTTGTATGGGGTCTTTTCCAATATAGAAAGCTATCATTTCCATCATATATTCTATCATAGCAATGCCTTCTGTAGTAGCTGTAAAATATTACTTAACTGAAGATTTTTGAAAAATCTTTTTTATGCGTTATCTTATATTATTCGTGCAGGAACGGAGAAATAAAATAATAAAAATAGAATTCGATGTAGCTGGGTGACTTGTCATAAGAAAAAACAACCCACAACCAAGTGGTGGTAGGGTATTTGCCCGACTGGGTGGCTATCTCCTGGTCTAAAATATGCCACCATAACAACCTTGAGTTGTGTTCCAGCCACTAATGGCCAGGTCCCAGTCTACCTTTAGAGAGAGGCAGTACATTGGTGTTACAAATGTCCATAGGCGACGATAACCGCCGTTTACATGTCAGCTGAACTCATGCAATAAAAAAAAAGATTGACAAACAGTTCATCTGATGGGAAGTAATTATTGTTTCTCACGAACACCTCCAACACTAAATGACGCGTAGCTCGCTCTAAGTACGCTCTATGATCTCTATACTATTTATATACTTACAAGGAGCTCTACACCAAGTATTGGAAGCACAGTCAGTGTGAACATTGTTAGCCTGAATATACCACCTTTTAGTCTCATAACAATTATGGAAATGCATCAAGGTCAAGGGTGTTAAAACTTCATTGTAAGAAATACCAGCATTTTGATAAAAAACGTTTTTCAAGTATTGTATTTCACCTTCGCTGTTTACTGCAATCTGAAATTTAAAAGATGTGCTACACTAATTCTTGTGACAAATTAACTATTTACAAAAAAATCTTACCACGAGGTTAAGATTGTACGCAATATGGGATTAATTATAGAAACTTTCAAATTACACTTTAAATACAAATACATCCGTAACAACTTAAAACGGTTTGTTGTAAAAATTAGTTACTAACAAAAAAAATGTGCACATTACCGTGGAAGGTATTGTTCTTTTATTATATTACCTCAAATTCGCAGCTTGTAGACACTCGCTTCCCAATAGTCTTCATCATGGTCTCCAACGACATAACAAATCTGCAGGGCCTTCCCAGTAAATGTGTGACGATAGCAGCTGAGCATGCCGCTTGAGTTCCCCGGGATATCTTACCACCGTATCCACCCCCTATTCGGCGAACGATTACGTTAACACTAAAAATAAGTACTAGTTAGTACTATAGATAAATTAAAATATACTTTATGTACAAAAATGCTACATAAAATCAAAAAACATTAATATTGTTACATGCGGACAAAAAGGAAATTCACATCTGCCTGCCATAAGCCCGGTTTATTACCTGCCCGCATTTGCACTTCTTTTGTTTACTTTGTGTTTAGAATTAGTAATTAAGAAAAACATTCTATTGTTATTGTACTTTTTTATTGTTTTGCGTCGAGGCATATTGTATTTGTACAAAATAAAAGGGATGCCTGAAGGGAGGGGTGAGTGAGTCAAGCGACGATTACGATACGAGCAAGACATGTGTACATTCGATGAGCGATATAGTGATGGACTTTGCGCCCGTTATTTAATTGTGCATTACATTTGGACTTATTGCGACCAGTTATATTTGTACCTGTGTTATACATGTTTGTATAGTTCTAATAAATTCTATAGTAATTCCAACGGCATTTTAATTCGAGTCCCGCACTCGTAATAATATGCAAGTACAACCGGCGATCTTGTCGCCCATGGAGATTTCTCCCAGAGAACCTTTGGATGGAATATAGAAAGGACAACAAAAGTCAGTAGTTGGTAAACCAGCATTCGTACAATAATTTAGTTTATTAATTAATAAATAGTAATACCATAATTTAATAAATATAAACAATAATATTTAATTATGTAACTACTACAATACACATTATATATATACAGTAATACTATAGCTTGAAATAGTAATCTTTAACTAATCTGTTAAAAGAAGGTAATGATCGTGTTTGCGTGATATTTAGTGGTAGTGCATTCCAGAGTTGAATGGCCTGGACGATAAAAGACTTGTTGTAACAACTTGTTCTCTTGATAGGCGTTTTCAGTTTCAAATTCTCTGACAATCTAAACTTAAATTAGCTTCTAGAAGTTTTTGCGTTAGTAGCAAAACTTAGAGCTACTATCTTACTACTACTTATATGTATTGTGTATACTTGTCATTTATCATTATTTATAAGCTGAACCGCCGTCAGTGTTAAAAATATATTAATCCCTGCCAAGTGTTGGATGACAGATATCACTTTTTAGCGATAAGGCCGCCCGTTGTACTTTATCTTGTATTTTTCTATTTATGTTTATCTTTGGTGTACAATAAAGTGTTGTCTATCTATGTCTCTGTCTATTCAGGGATTTTCACGCGGCGTATCCGGGGGGAAAACTCTAGTAAATAATAATTATTTACATTGCTAATTGTGGTGAGGTCTGACTATTTGGGTTTAGTTTGATAATTAATGAATTTATTGATTTTATTTGTAGTTCATTTTTGTTATTTATTGTTTAGTGTTATTATTCGTCGTTAATTGTTGTTATTTGACATTAAATTTGTTAACTAAAAATGGTTCCGATGTTGTAACGTGGTCGAGGTATGCTTTTGACTTCCCAAATGAAAGAAGATTTGTATAATTTGTACAAATATTTCGAAAACGAGTGCAATAGCAACCTCAGCAGTTATTATGACCCCCGCTCAACTAGTTGCTAAATTAACCAGAATATCATTGACTTCCATCGGAAAGTTGCTATCAAAAAGCAAATGTCATTCTTCAGAACAGGGACTAATAATTTAGTATTAAAAATTATGTGTAATATTAATATTTATTATTTTTATTATCGTTTAATATCATTAGTTTGATATTATTATTATAGGCGGGTCTATAAAATATATAAAAAGTATTAGTTTTTTTATTTATTTGCTGACCGTGTACTATTATTATTATTACAAACGGAAAAACGTCGCGAAGCTAATTTACCTGTACATTTCTTTATGTAGTTTGTTTTTGTAACTGTAATAGATAAGAGTTGGTTCTGGTCATTAATTTAGAGCTATGATCTAAGAAGACATAGACAACACTTTATTGTTCACCAAAACAAAATTACAAAAATGCACGACAAGACAATAGTTACTTGGTAAAACAAAATCCGGCCTTATCGCTAAAAGCGATCTCTTCCAGGCAACCTGACTCAAAGGAAAATTTTAAATTATCTATAATTATTATGCAACAAAGAAAAAGGAAAAATATAAATAAAATAAAAATGACATAGAGAAGTGGCCCATCTATTAATCCATAAACGAGCAAATCCTTATTATTAGTAATTTATAAACGAACAAATCCTTATTATTAATTATTACTCTGGTCTAGGTATCGACCCCAAAATTATACTTGGTATATTATTTACTATTTAATATTTTTAGACTATAAGGTTTTCTGTAATGGTGTACAATAAAGTGTTATCTATCTATCTATTTTTAACATAAGCGGGATAAGCTTAGTTTGGATTTATACAATGTTTTCTGTTAGATTATAAGTAACTTCAAATATCTTACCTATTAACAGGGATCTTTAAACACTGTGCAATTGCAACATTGGTTAAATCTAGCCACTGTGTTGATGCATATACTTCCATACCATCTTCAGTGGGGTTTGTAATGCAAGTTTGCGGTTCCATTGTGTAATGGTACTGACCTTCCAATCTGAATTCTCCGTTAAGTATTGTCTTCACACTATTACCCTTCTCTGTGGGCTCAACAGTACTGTCCATTTTTACTCTTGTGCTCCTTTCGGGGGATTTTAGAACATCTTCGATGGTAAGTAGTGGTTTATTTTTACTTAGGGATTCGTAAGCAACTTTTATAAGTGAAGCAGCCTTGTTTGCAGTTTTTTCTCTATCTCCTACAACGATGGCTGCTGGTTGACCATAGAACATGACACGTTTCTCACAGAGTATTAACTCTTTATCAGTCAAGAATGGCATATTTGTAGGAGTAAAACAATTGTCTCCTGGTATATCTTTAGCAGTATAGAATGCTATCACGCCAGGAAGAGCCTAAAATTTATAACATTTCTGATTACTTGTAAATATTGTACAATACAGATAATTACATAAAATGTAATGTTTTAAAAATATTACTCAATGCTTTGATTGAGTTTATGTTTTATACATGAAAGTTTCCAATAAATTAATTTCGTTTTTGAATATTTAATCATTTAATTTATCAAAACGATATAAGTAATTAACTACTTTTTAGCAGTCTTAATTCTTAAGAATTGTTAACCTACTTACAAATGCTTCTGTAGTCTCAAAACCGCTAATAATACTTCCTGATGGAGCATCAGCGGTAACAAAAGCAGCAAATACTTCATTTTTCTGAGCCGGCAGATCATTGGCAAAAACAGCTTCACCACTACATTGAACCAGAGCTTCTAATTTTGGTACTGGTTGATTCAAAGGCCAAACGCTCTTGTCCGTTTCGTAAAACTGCATTCCCTTTGATGAGGCTCGTTTTATAGTCTCAGCTCCTGAACGATATTTTGGATTGACTCTGTCTGGCGGACATGAGTTCAGTATTGCCTGAAAAAAAATTTGCTGTTGTAAGTGGTTGTACAAACATAAACCGAACTTATTATTAACCGATACACAAAAAACCAACACTTAACTACAACTATTACTTACAAAGATTAAGTATTACAAACTGTTTGTTATTATTTATATTACAAATTGCTGTGCGGTTTTATTTAATACTGATTAAAAGTGGAGCAAAGTTTTAGGATATTCACTGGTTTAACGAAGAATTGTTTGTCTGTGTTGAAAATCTAAACTATTTAGTGAAATGTCCTTTTAAAGCTGTCACAAGAACTTCTTCATTTGCTGGACTGATCTTTTGCTGGACGATTATTTTACAACTTAAATATTCATGAATATTTAGCACTAGAGAGAAACACAAATTGTGCAGAAGCATATTATTGTTACGAGTCGCGACCCTCGAATTAAAATGCCGTTAGAATTATTATAGAGTTTATTAGAACTATACAAACACGTATAACACAGATAAAAATATAACCGAACACAATAAATCCAAACGTAAAGCAGAAGGTCGTAACTCAATAAAACGCGCAAAGTCCGTCACTTATTAGATTCCCGATAGTAGTACACACGTCTTGCGTCGCTCGTGGCTCTTGCTCGACTAACTCCTCCCTCAATCGGGCCATTGCTATATACTGCACAAATGAAATATGTCCGCCCGGCAGCGTGGACCGAATTTCCTAGAATAAGCTTGTACTTTAAATCCGTAACACCTGGCTAATGATTACAATACAACAATAGGCCACATGCCAATAAGTAAACAAAAGAAGATGATCATAAAAGAAATTCAATGTTATTAGTTCAAATGCCGACGGATAATAAATGTGCTTTGTTTCAGATATGCAGGTGGATTTTGTGTTTGTCGGGACTGAGTTGTAACATTATTTACAAAGAAGAAACAACAATTTCATGTGATTTTGCTCGAGTAAACTATTATAATAGGTTGGGGAAAAGGTCTTTTCGCATATAGTATGTATAAACTTGTAATAAGACCTCTTTGGCTATATCATTTGTATCTGGCTGGTTTTGGTTTTGGTATCATTAAAAAGTATTAATTTTAAAGAAAACAATTCCAAATTCAAATTAGGAAAATGTGTGGTTTTCATTTGTTTCTCATATTGTTAAAATGAGTGAGGCTAATGAAAAAATTCGATACGTTTTAAAATTTTACTACTAAAAAGGTAAAAATGCAACACAAGCCGCAAATTTTTTTTGTGATGTTTATGGACCTAATGCAGTATCTGTGAGAGTAGCGCAAATTTAGTTTAAGCGTTTTCAATCCGGAAATTTTGATATCAAAGATGCACGTCGCTCTGGTCGCCCTGTTACGGACAAAATTGATGCCATTTTTGAAAAAGTGGAGCAAGATCGGCATATTAGTAGTTACGATGTAGCTGGAGAACTGGGAATTGACCACAAAATGGTTTTGGCGCATTTGAAAAAAGCTGGGTACACAAAAAAGCTCGATATTTGGGTGCCTCATGAGCTCACTAAAAGAAACCTAATGAACCGTGTACTCATTTGTGATTCTTTATGACGTAATGAAACCGAACCATTTTTGACGAAGCTGATAACTGGCGATGAAAAGTGGATCACGTACGACAAGAACGTGCGAAAAAGATCGTGGTCAAAGGCCGGTCAGGCTTCACAGACTGTGGTGAAATCCTTTTTTTTTTGGCCAAGGGAAATCCGTTTGAGGACTAAGTCGCGACAGGCACAGAAGCCTGGGGGGATGTTCGTGACCCGATGTGAGAGTGTGGGAATCGCCAGATCGGAGGTGGCACTAGCGTGCCCGGTCTGAACCGGTGCCACGCTATTGCCACTCCCTAGTTAGGGATACCCACTAAAACCCCTGGGTGTTCCGTCCTGCGCCTTTTGCCAGGGCTACGGGACTGCGGGATTCTAAACTCCGAGTGCCCTGGCAGGCGTGGGCCTCGCTCACTAGGCCTCTTCCAATGCCAGGAGAATAAGCCCCCGGCCCCAACTAGGTCTTTTCCGTGCGTGGAGCGGTCTGTAACGCGGATGATTGATCGATAATTTCTCAATCATATTTAATTAACTAACACTCTTAAACTAAGGCCAAATAGGTCTAATTTACAAATAACGCTTAAAGAATCAAGGATCGCTGAAAGGGGCGGTCCAAATAATGAAAGAACACCCCTTTATTGGAAGTGGTGGTGGCAGGATTTCTGAGAATAAAAGTCTGCGACACAGTCGAAAAAGGGATTATTAATCGAATCGGAGTAAATCGCGAAGTAGATCGAAAAGGGGGACTTTCAACGAGGATTCACGAAGGTTCCTGTATAGACTTTTACACAGACTTTTGGGGTAACTCTGACAGATTTTCAGACAGACTTACACAGGGACTCTCGTGAAGAATTCTAGACAGTCTTTCGAAGCGTGAATTCGTGAGTTTTACTTGAAGATTTGACAGTTGTGTAATCCGTCGTTCAGAGGTAGAAGCCTCGCTGTCAAGTCTGAGATCCATCGGGTTCTTATTATTGGATCACGCGGTCGAAATATAGCTCCGGGTACGCCGTTGAGCTACGCGAACGAAGTTGTAGTGTTGTTATTTATTACTTAAATAGTAATAGTTAAAGATAGATTCTGTTAATAATTAATATCCTTTAGTTTTAGTTTGATTTTTGAATTTCTAATTCAAGCGTAGACAAAAAGGGGGCGGAATTAAATGAGAATAGACGTCTTTAATTGGTAAAATATACTAGCGGGGTTCTAGAACAAAAGTAGTAGTAATGTACTGTTAGAGTTTCATCGTTACATTTGTCGGTTGATTTTAACTTTCACATAAAATCATATAATTACGTGATTTAAAGATTTTGGGGTTCATTTAATTCATTATTTAATTCTTAACTAGCACTACATTAGTAGCAGTTTTGATTCAATTCGACAAATTAATTAATAATCTCGTGATAAATCATTCTCTATAACAAAATCATATAGGCGTCAAAGTTTTAGAAATGAGTAGTCCGTATTGTTAGTCCGATCTGTGCGGGGATCGATAGATTAAAAGTGGTTCCAGTTAGGCGCATTCCAGTCATCAAAATCCTGAAATAATACCAGCGGTTACGTGAGTAATAAACTCCCCGTTTAATGACGAGGACTAGCATGTTAGTCATATTGCTAATAGTTGTTTGCTTTTATATAGGTGGTTGAATAGAGTTTGTCTGGAATCTACGGAGTTAAGTATAAGCAGGATTTTTCAATTGAATTTCAGGTGGAGTAATGTACGTAATTTTATTCTTATTCAAAATTATTACTAATTCATTATATGATCAGTTGTACATCGTAATGTTATAAATAACGTTGACTATTTATTCAAAACACAATGATCTGATATACGTATTACTAACATCTTTGACCGAACTATATATATCTTTAAGGTTGAATTCAAACTCCACGTTTATAATATTGGTTCTCTTACTTTAAATAAGTCTATGGGGCGTCATTAATAAAACGATAAATACGGAGTTACTGGTCTTTGTTTCCTGTCGAAATCATTTGATATCATAAAAATTATAGTAGCGTTTATATAACACTTATTCTAATATTTTGCAAATTATGTATGCATATGTGTACTACATAACATAAATGAATAAATTATAATAATAAATTATGTACTTAATTATACTGTACATTATTAAATGAAATTTATTCCTTTATCAAGGTCTGTTGACTTCTTTTCATGAAGGATGATATGCCTGCTAATGTTTGCAAGATACAAATAAATAATTGAGAATTGTACAAAAGTGGAGCTGGAGTAAGATAGCAAGTCTGGCTGCCAGTTTAAATTGAATCAGGGTTAAGGGCCATATATATGTTTATTCTAGTCTTGACATACAAGTTCTAGTCATTTCTACCTTATAAATGCAGTGCTTGGTAAAATGGACAGATAGCTCGATTAGTTCTTGAGAATTGTACATCGTAGCTATAGTACATGATTCTTGCCTACCTGGGTACGATATTTAATATCGTGACATTCTCATTTGACAGTTTGTGTTTTACACATAGGTCGTTCGCAAACGTCGATTAGACAAATGCGGCGGAATGGTTTGTTACCAGGAAGTGCCTCGAGTCAGTGCTCTAACGGTCCTGTCTGCTTAAGTAAACGACTCTTGTTGTCTGGTCTAGTTTGACTTGGACTGTGTTGAGGTAAAAATGACTCACCAATGAACTGTTAAATTCAGTTCGGCATTGAATGCCTACCTTCCTGTGTTGATTATCGGTGGGATTAACTCTGATTCAAATGACTGTTTCAATTGATAGTTATTTGCCCTAAAGTAAAACACTTAAAAGGTAAGGTTATGCCCATTGTATCATATTATACCCTTCCTATCCTCATACTGGGGAATGAGCCAATATTTTATATTGTAACTAAATTATATAATACTTGTGTTCGTCAGCGGTGTATCTGCTTGAGCGCTGATACAGCTTACTTGTCTAACTATGGTCGATGATTCTTTAATAGATAGTTGGCCTAGACATAGTAGCTCACAGTGCACGTTCGTAATATTCGAACCGTCTGACATATTCACAATGTATTTTTGAAAGTTGCGTATTGGCACTTTCAATAAATTATTGTTAGTCATTTAAATGCTGATATGAAATGTTTGGTAAAACACTCGTCTTCGTGGCCTATATCTCAAATCAATACATGCGTGACTAGTAAGTGCTTCCTACCTGAGTGCTATATTACTAATTACACGGCGTCTAAATTCTATTTACAGAAAGACAGCCTATTTATTCTAGATAGTCTCATGGGGCAGTATTACGGTACTAAGTACCGAAAGGACGCTATGTATTTTTGTGAGTTGCTTCGGCACTCTCAAAATCCAATTCTGGCCTTACACACACACATTAACCGAACTGGATTATCGGTCTAAATGACTCACATAATATTTAAAGGATATATTTTTGGGATTGGTTCATCGACTAGTTCCTTTCTTATCCAGAAGGTATAATAAAAAGTGATTGTGAGGGATCACTTCTGACCCGGGTGGAAGGAATTTTGGGTTTATTATACCTTTTTATTAAATCTTCATTAATTAAATCCTTCCCAATCTCCATAATTTTATATTCTATTTATATACTCACTAAACTCTTAGTTCATAACCACTAAAATCACACAAACGTCTATATAATACGTATATTTAATTTGTATAAATCATACTTTTACTTCGTTTCTTAATATCATAAATAACATTGCTCACCATATTATACATACATATTACATAACTACATATATACATACATATTATATACTCATAATATTCTAATATTAAAATCTAATCAATCAAATTCTTATTAATAATATGTTATATTTATAGGTATAGGAAGCAGACTATTCCGTTCACCTTAGTTTCGTCATAGGTAACTAAAAATAGGCAAGTAGTTTGGTAAATCTAATAGTTAATCACAATCCGTCATTAAAACTGGGTATGATATTTCAACTTCTGAACTTTTAGATGATTTCCTTGTTTGGACAAATTTCCATAGAACTGAGTTATATACATAACGTAGGATACCATAACACTAGACATATTATCACAGCCAATCAAAACAAAAAGAAATTCTATAATAGATTTCCTTATAATTATAATTCTAAGGACGGAAAAAATTTAGAGTATCCATATACTCTTTGCTCTTATATGTATATTTTTTTATATACATCCTTCTGGATCCGTATGGGGTAAAAAGAGACCAGCCAATCTCTTTGCTTTTTTTTTATATGGGGGGTTGTTACAGTGTCAAATCCGGTATGGGCAACGAGCTCCCGGCGCTGTTCTATCCAGGCTGAAGACTCCTGGAGTGTGTGTAGCGCCGTGTCCTCGTCGCCCGTGTCACAGTGATGGCACCCTGACGTGGCCTCGCGGCCGAGGAGACCCAGGTACCTCCCGAAGCAGCCACGCCCCGTGAGGACCTGTGTCAGTCTGAACGTCAGGGTGCCGTGACTTCGTCCAATCCATTCTTGCAGAACGGGCCTCACCGCCTCGATGGTGGTGGGGCCTGCGCTGGGGCGTCTTAGGCGTTCTTTCCAGACCCCCACGGCTTCCTGGCGGAGCTCTGACCGGCACGCCTCGGTCTCTCGAGGCACGGGTCTGGCGCCTCTGGCCAGGGCCTCTTTGCGCCAGGTGTACAGTGACGCTAGGACCCTGACTTCCAGGTCCCATCCGGCGAGTAGCGAGGCCACTTCGAAGGATACCGTACGGTATCCTCTTATTGCCCTGACGGCCAGTATGCGTTGCGCTTGACGCAGTAGTGCCGCATTTTTGGCCGTCAGGCGGTCTGACCAGACTGGGGCCCCGTAAAGGGCCATCGAACCTACGATGCCTTCGAAGAGTTTCCGGCACGTGGCATTGGGCTCCCCGACATCGGGGAGCAGGTGCGACAGCGCACCAGCTGCCCCCTTGAGTCTGGGAAGCAACTGCCGAAAGTGTGTGAAAAAATCCCACCGGCCATTGAGGACCAATCCGAGGTACTTCATGGTCTCCCCGATGCCGATGCGGATGCCCCCTACTATGATGCTACGGTCCGGAGGTGGACGTTTGCGAGGGCCGTGAAACATCACGGCCTCGGTTTTCTGTAACACAACCTTCAGACCAAGACGCCAGATCCTGCCTACTATTGTTGACACCCCAGCCGTGCCTAACAGACACGCCTGCCGATGGGTCCCTCCGCTCGTGGCGACCAGTGTATCATCAGCGTAACAGATAACACTGACGCCCGGGGGGACCCGACACCTCAGAGTAAAGTCGTACGCGATGTTCCACAGTAGGGGATCTAGAACCAACCCCTGTGGAACACCGCACACCATGGCTTGCCGATTCCAACCGAAGTCTAAGACGATGTCTAAGGACACCGCCAACAGAACCTCGCCCCGGGAGACTGCGTCCTCCGCCAGGCTTCTCAGGCGCATGATGGAGTCGATCGTGGAGCGAGCGCCCTGTGCGGAAACCAAACTGGTCGTCCGCCAGATCCAGCCCGGTTGTCAAAAGGTGCTGGACGAGGCGGTCGACGATGACACGCTCGAAGAGCTTTCCGACCTCGTCCAGCAACACAATGGGCCGGTAGGCGGACGGCGAGTCCGCAGGGCGCCCCTTCTTGCGCAGCAGGACTAGCTTTCCAGTCTTCCACCGTTGTGGAAACTGGCCCTACTCTAGGCATGCGCCGGAAAGCCTCATCATTCGGGGCTCTAGGGCGTCGTAGGACAGAACTCACGCACGCCCTAGTATGCCATCAAACTGTGGCGAAACCCGGGTTGACTCGCAACAAGGTGATGCTGTGTGTATGGTGGGATTGGAAGGGCATTATTCATTATGAGCTGTTACCGCCAGGCAGGACCATCGATTCTGAACTGTACTGCGAGCAACTGATGAGATTAATTCAAAAAGTTGAGAGAAAGCGGCCGGAATTAATCAACAGAAGGGGTGTGGTTTTTCACCATGATAACGCTAGACCTCACACATCTTTAGCCACTCAATAAAAATTACGAGAGTTTGGCTGGGAGGTGTTAATGCATCCGCCGTATAGTCCTGACCTTGCACCTTCAGATTTTCACCTGTTTCTGTCTCTGCAGAATTCCTTAGGCAGTGTCAGGTTAACATCACAAGAGGACTGCCAAAACCACTTCTCCCAATTTTTTGATCAGAAGCCCCAAAAATTTTATAGCAATGGGATCACATTGCTATAAAATTTTTGATTGATTGATTGATCCCTACCTACAGGATGGCAAAGAGTTATCCATTAAAATGGCACCTACATACTTTAGTCAAATATAAACGAACTTTTAAAAAAAAATTGAATTTTTATATAAAATGCGAAGAAACTTTTTCCCCAACCTATACCATATGGTATAACATACCACAACCATAATATATGGTATTTATGTATTATATGGTATTCATATCTAAAAACCATTTCATTTTTCGGAACGAACAGAAAAACAAACAATGCATATGTTTATACATAAATGAGCAGATAGATGATTTTGTTAATGATTGAATGAAAACTCCTTATTGTTCACCACAAACTTAAATCTAGACAATTGATATAGATACATTTGCATTAGAACAATGGGCGGCCTTATCGCTTATAGCTCTATATGTCTCTCCCAAGCAACCCTGTGTCTAAGGAGATTTTAAAGGAAATTTCAATATATGATTTATGGTGGTGTACTAAAATAAAATAAAAGTAATAAAATCACAAATATTTTTAATACTATTAAAAATAAAATATAAATGAACTGATATATACAGATATACATATATAATTAGATATCCGATAATATTATAAATTAGATATATCTACATATGATCAACAAGTAAATTAATTTATTGCAACAATTTTTATAATAAACCAATAATGGTCAGTGATCATAGGTTTAAATGTAGTCATTGATTTAGCTTGTCTCATTGGTACTGGGAGGGAGTTCCACAGTCGAACAGCCTGTACGGCGAAAGAATTTCCTACAAAGGTAGAAGTGTGTGCAGGTATTGTTAATAAAAGATTTTGATTTGAGCGCAAGTTACAGGAATGAGATTGATAGAGAAAACTAAAAAGTTCCTTTAAATGTGGGGGAGTACAGAGATTGTAAAGAATTTTGTGATTTTGTTAATATTATGAATGAACTAGTAAATATTTATACCTTATAATACAAAGCCAATGCCAACATTTGTCTGTAAGCTGCGGACGGTTCTGGTGGCGCTTCTTCTGGTATTATCTCACTAGATAAGCTTTTTAATGCTAGTTGCAAAGTTTCGTCTGTAAATGGATCTTTTCCAGCCAATAGCTCTTCCGTTTTAGACGCATGAATAAAACTTGGTGAAATGCTTCCATAAACTATAGAAATTCGCTCCAAAACAGTAGAATTTGATTTGAATTTTAATAGGAATCCGGCGTTAACGACGGCATGAGCATTTTGTGATCTCGGCATAATCTATAAATAAATGTCTAAATTTTGTATTTGAATTGCAGTCATTAAGATAGTCATTAAAGAACTATCATCAATACAACTTAACTATATTACAAATAAAACTCGCCTCTGCTTCAATAACATGGTAAATTCGACAATTTAAAAAAAGTTAAATCACCTCATTTCTAAAAAGTCAATTTTCAAGATACCAGATTACTGAAGCAAAAAGGCGAACTATACTTACAAAACAACATAAGTTTACTATAAATAAAACAATTGACTACAAATCGTTCCCAATTGCAAATCCATTTCCGTGATACAGACCAACCTTTTAGTCACACGAGAACTTTATCAGAAGAGTAAAGCGGTTTTGGTAGAGTTGCTGTGCCTCTGGCCCCTCTGGCCGCAGGGTCTCGACCCCGAAAATCAGGAATATCGTCCCGATATTAACATAGAAACGTATCTCGATTTGTCTAATTTGATGTTATTAATTACACATATATGTATGTATCTTCAGATATATTTCTGGGTTTGTTTCTCTTATACGTATAATATATATACGTTAACCTCAATTTTGGATAGAAAATGATAATAAAAGTCGAGATACAAGGCACTATATGTACCCATTTCTAAGGGTCACATATTTGCGGCGTTATTTTTATTGCATAAGTTCAGCAGACAGGTAGAGGGCCCACCTGATGTAAAGCGGTTACCGTCGCCTATGGACATTTATAAGATCAAAGGCGCTACCAATATATTGCCGCTCTCTAAAGGGAGACTGGATGGAACCTGGCCACTAATGCCGGAACACAACTCAAGGTTGTTATGGCGGCATACTCTACAGCAGGGCTGATATTCATCCAGATGGGCAAATACTCTACTACCTGGCGTTTCAGGCTCTCCTGGTGTGGGGCATTAATTAAATTTAGGATACTTAATAAGTTTTCAATTACTCACTTTATAAGTTTTGATAGAACAATTAGAGTACGGCGGGAGCATTACATTCATTATAACTTTACCTTTCATGTCAGTTTTTAAAAAGTCAGGCAACGCGACTGTAGTCGTTTTAAATACACCTTGGCCTAAAAATAAAAATATTTTTATGAGCGTATATTCTTCGAAGCCATAATAAACACAAATAATATGTTTTGAGGTTGATCATACCCACCAATAGTTAACATTGCCCCAACAGTTTCAAAAAGTAAAAAGACATCTGATTGAAATGAGTTGTTAGCATGTTTCAAACATAAATTACCAGCAATGGTTCCAATCTAAAACATTATAATAATAATTAGAAATAATATCTTAACTCCTAAAGATTCTGGATATTATGATTCCATCAAACTTAAAATGTAACAGTAGTTGAAATTTTATTATTAGACTTAAAATATTCTTGATGAATATAGTAAGTAACATTCTAGTTAATTATTTATATAATATGCATAAAACATGTTTCAATTGAGTAAGTACAATTAGATACTAAAAAATTAAAATTAAATAACAAAGACATCAAAACTAAAATACACTATGTAGGAGATCACTGCCAACGGGGAGCGTGCCCAGAAGGCTGGCTGCATTGTCGCGGTGTATGGCAATACTTATTTGTTGTGCGAAATATGAGCCAGCCTTCCGATCACAGGTAGTATCAAAGAGTTTCGTACATATGTCTTTAAAGAAACTCTTTGCCGACGGACACCAAGGGCCTAATGTTTTAACCCCAAACGGCACAAATATGTAACCTTTTCCTAAGGCCCCATATTTGCGCCGATTGATGTCTTCAGCTGAAGCGGAAGTTATATTGATTGAGTTAATATATAATATTAGATACTTACATTTCGAACGGGAATATGAGCAACTAAATCCATATGATCGTAAAACTGCTTCAAGTATGAGAATTCTTCACGCTGCGTTGAAAGTTCGATAAAAAGATCCATCATTTCAGTAAGTGGCATACCAGCTCCGAGAATGAGATTCACGTCAATCTTATAATCTTTTAACTCAGGTACATTGAAGATGTCTATTACATTTGGTGGGTAGTCTTTTACACGATAAACCCCTGTAATAATACATATATTAAGTCTAAACATCATGTATGTATAAAAATTAATAGCACCTTTAAAACAAACCGTTACTGAAACGTGGCGTGTCTGTATCGAGTTGCATATAAATCCGTTCGGTAGTTTTCACGTGATGCTCTAACTGACAGACAAACAAAAATTATTAAACTATATTTCTAAAAACTGCTGGTCCGAATAAGCATCCTCATTTTATTATCATTTTTACACACTTTCACAACGAAACATCAGATATTTTTTAAAGTTGTTTATATACATTCATTTATTTTAATATGGTAAGATCTATATTATTATACTAGTATATGCTCCTGATCTCTTCTACGCTTGACTTGAAATTCCGGCGGGATTCCAGGACACAAAACACCGCAGCATTTGAAAAAGAATGTCAGCTATCGTTTTAGTGAAAACTGTGTCTGAATAAGCTAATTTTTACGCACCCGAACAACTGCAAACCGATATCGGGAAAATTCCCGCGGGATTCCCAGGATAAAAAGTTTTAGAATTTTATAATATTATAGATAGATAT
The DNA here is from genome assembly GCA_039645545.1 of Dendrolimus houi. Taxonomy (NCBI): domain Eukaryota; kingdom Metazoa; phylum Arthropoda; class Insecta; order Lepidoptera; family Lasiocampidae; genus Dendrolimus; species Dendrolimus houi. Next base: position 18,328,192 of record CM077132.1, read on the forward strand.
ATTTATTTTTTAAACTCATTTTACAAACTCGACACCGTCAATGGTTTTATTGTATTATATATTAATTACACTTTCTATAAAATAATTGGGGTAACATATCTTACCTTGCCCAGTATTACCAGCAATTAATTTATAATCTCCATAGCTCATAGCTCTGTAAACATCTTCTAAACTAAAAACTTTATACCATTTATGGTTTCCACAGTCAACAACTATCATTCTATTACCATCTAGCATAGTAAAATCTTCTTCAAAACTATGTTGTCGACAAATATCAAAGTTTCTATTTTTGTTTATTTTATGTGAACATTTCCCTTTACATTTTACTCCACAAGATTTGAGAATAGCTAAATCTTCGAGATCGAGTAATTTATCTAAAAGCTTTTTATCAGCGTCTTTTGCGAATGTTTTGAATGCATCTGCAATGGGCCTGTATCCTGTGCATCTACAAATATTACCAGCAAACGAATTTTCGACTTTTGAAGTTGTTAAATCCTTGGTTTGTGATTTGTAAAGGCTGAAAGATAATTTTGTCGAATTTAACAAATTTTTTATGGATATATAGGTTTGCGTTTGACCACCGCCTCACTTGATGTTGAGTAATGACGCGGCCTAGGATGAAGCACGCTTACCTAGAAGAAATCTGTTCACTCGTAACTTGAAGACACCAAGATTGTATTTGTTAGGAAAAACAGACTCCGGCAAATTATTTCACTCTTCGGTAGTGCGCACCAGAAAAGATGAAGCAAAACGCTTTGTTTTGACTGGTGGTGTTTCCACCATGTAACGGTGGCGCAACCGATGCGTCTGGTTGTCCGATAGTAAAATAGGGATGGAGGAACCAGCTCGTGCAATTCTAAGGAACACTCCCCGAAATGTTTCCGATAGAAGATAGCTACCTCCGCGACCTTGCATCTATGCTCTAAACTCTGAAGTCGAGCTTAAAAAAAACGGTCATTGCCGACCAGCTTCTTAGCTCTCTTCTCAATTGATTCCAAGGCCTACAACTGGTATTTGGCTGAGTCGTCCCAAAGATAAGAACTTCCAAAGAACAGTACTTCATGCACGACCGAACGTGTGCTTGGTCAAAGTTCAGTAATTGTTCCAACGTTTTCACGTTCACGTACATAAAGTCTTTAGCGCGAGTGGCGGCCAAAAAGCTGAGTGTACTCGCAAAAGTGACACAGTAGAAGTACTGTGTCACTTGCGCTAAAGACTCTATGTGCGTACCAAAATTGGGTGTTGGAGTCAAAGAGATGCCCGAAAGCTAGAGTTTGTCGGTCATTGAAACGGACACACCCCTGAAAGTGGGAGTCAGTTCAAATGGATTCCATTTTGCAGAGAATAGACACGCCTGGGTTTTGGAAGCGTTGAACGTAACCAAGTTTGCATTACCCCACTTGGAAACAGCCTGCAAGGATACGTTCAGCCGTTCGTCTCTCTGTGCAACAGGATCTGGGCTCTGTTATCTCGTGCATTGGATATACTTATATATCGCTCCAAAACCCTGCTGTCGTCTGCGTATGCAAAAACTCCGGGTTTGAGTAGATCGTTAATATGCAGTATAAAGAGATTTGCGGAGAGAAAAGACCTCTGCGGGACTCCAGCACTGATTGCCATATCATTGGAAGACTAGCGAATTACACACATTTTATAGAACTTATATCAAACTAGCTGACGCGTGCCTACTTCGCTGGGTGTCATTAAAAAACACACATGCACCCATGCGATATGTGTGCACGGATATCAAGGTTTACCTTTAATTAATTCATTAACGAAGAAAGCACTCGCAGTGCCTCCCTACGAGGACGTGCGCCGTTCTTGCGTGGAACGTTATTCGAAAGACGTTCCCGTTCACACTTCGCTGGGCGTAAAACATTTTTACGTCTGTGATTTATTAATCACAATTTTTCAAAATCGGATCACTAGTACCGGAGATTACCCCGAATATCCAATTTCACACATTTTACCTCTTTATAATATTATTATAGTACAGATAAAACAGATAATAGATTATAATTCTGCCTAGATAACATGACTAGTAAAAAATTGATCTAAAACGTTGTCGGCGGGTAGAGTTTCCAAAATACTCTTAGCGCCTATTGAGCTGATAAAAATTGCATATTTTTAAAGTTTCTCGAACTTGTGCATAGTTAATAATAGGTGGAGGCTTTTATCAGTATTTTTTATAAATATTTCTTTACTATTACTAAAAAAGCCGTGGTAGCTTAATGGTTAACGCACTGGAGTCCCAAACTGAAATGATACGGGTACGAATCCTGTCTAGAAACAGCGTACAACTCTTAGGTAATTTTCTGACTTAATGTGCATATTGTTACAATTATCATTACGATGAAGGAAAATACCATTATGAAACCTGCATTTAGAGATAACCGATGTGTCGAACATGTAAAGCCTTCTTGGACTTTCCCTCTAAAAAAAATTAGGTGGCCCGAGCCCAACAGTGGGTCATTTATGGGCTATTATTATTTTTACTATAACTTGTTAAACACAATAAAATTACGTTTTCACGGTTTTAAGCGCGGTAATTTATTTGATTTTTATTATTCCCACATTTCGACTACTTTTCAGTGGCTGTGATCACGGAAGACAAAGATGTTAAGTATCCATGAGTATTGTTTAAGTTTTATTTAGCCTAGCGCCAACTTTTTCATTTTAATTATTCAGTTTTAATTTTCTTTTGGTTATTATGTACTCTATGGAAGCCTAATCTAATTTACCACCGCTTCGCAACATGTTGTGGCTCGGAGAAAAGCGGCACAAGATTTTTTTCAGGAATATGCCTAGCTCTAATAACTTTATATAATACTAAGATATGCCCGTGACTTTGTCCACGATTGACTTGAAATTCCCGCGGGATTCCTGGGACACGAGGTAACGGCATTTAAAAAAGAATATAAGCCATGGTTTTAGTGGAAACTGTATCGGAATAAACAAATTTTTATGCGTACGAATAACTTCAATCCTCTCCCAGGAAAATTAACGCGGGCTTCCCGGGATAAAAAAATGTCACACATTTTATTACATTTAATTTACGATCGATAAGTAAAAGAACACATTGGAATCCTATTTTTTTAATATGTCCTTTTTAAATAATAATTGCTAGGATAAAAAGTAACGCAGAATTTAAGTCTAAGAGTTAGCTGTTAATCAGTGAAAATCGCATCGAAATCGGCCCAGTAGTTTTTGCGTGAATCCCAAACAAACAGACAAGACATCTAAAAAAATTGCATCGTAGTCTCCATCGTTTATTTATATAGTCTATGACAGTTCTTTTTTTTAATAGCTATAATGTACAGAGACGGGATGCTGAGAATTATATAATATTATAAATTAAAATGGGAGGTAAAATAAAAAGAAATAGAAAAGGAATAATAAAAAAATCATGCTAATTACCGCGTTTAAACGTAGTTTTATTATTACACTAGTTGCGAAAACTTAAGAAAATACTATTGTTAAACATAAGTTAGTTTCATTCACTTTTATTACCTATACATGTTCATGATCCATCCTGGTGTACAATAACCACACTGGGTCCCATTGAAATTAGCTAGCCTGCTTTGTATGTCGTGGTAGCCAATAGTTCTGTTGCCGACGCCTTCAACAGTCGTGATCTCCCACCCATGGCATGACAGAACCGACACAAGACACTGTAAATTATAAAAATACTAGAGTTTTTTCCGTGGTATGTCGCGGGTCACCCCGTAGTCTGTAGCTCTGTTTAATTTACTTAAAAACATAATTAGTTATTTATGTATTGCGAGTGAAGCCGCGGACACTAGCTATTTCGGTTACCTTGGTTCTTTTACGACTATTCTCATTTCGAATTCTATCCATACGAGAAACACCAAACATAGCTCTCTCCATAGCCCGTTGAGGGATTTGAAACCAGTCCTGCCCTCAGTGTCCACTTTTCGGCCCCGTACGTCAGGACGGAGAGGACGCACTGCTCGAAGACTTTCGTCTTCAGGCATTGCGGGATGGTCGACGAAAACACTTGACGAAACTTACCGAATGCTGCCCAGCCCGGCTGAATCCTCCTATTGACATTCCTCTAGAAGTTGTGCCTGCCTACCTAATTTTTCTGTGCAAGGTAGACATATTCTTGCACAACATATATATATATATATATATATATATATATATATATATATATGCAGCCATAACAACCTTAAGTTGTGTTCCGGCATTAGTGGCCAGGTTTCAGTCTCCCTTTAGAGAGCGGTAGTACAGTAGTAGCATCTTTGGTGTTACGTCCATAGGCAGTGGTAACCGCTTTATTTTAGGTGGGCTGTCTGCCTGTGTGCTGAACTCAAGCAATAAAAAAAATGATGCGACGTTGTTAATGACAACAACAACAATACTCTTTATTGTACACCAACTCCGTGGTATGTAAATGTGTCCTAAGAGGCATATAAATAATAAATCGACACGTAATAAAGATGTTGAGAACAAAAAAAATTATTTTTTAATATATCGAATATAAAGATACTCTTGTATCATTATAAGTATATTGTATGTTGTTCAAAGGCATTATACGTAATTGTAACGTAATTAAGTTCGTATTCAATTTTAAGCACGCAATTTTTCTTGTTAATCCATCTCTTCAAATGTCGATGCGTCAAGGTTCTACGTTATTAATGATCATGGTGGCAAAACATAACGAATTTTGCAACATCATAATACTAATAATACTTAGAAGTACAAGGAAGTTCTTTCAATTATTTTTTTACAATACTGAGAATAATATCATTACATCGAATGGATCATAGCTAAGCTTAAGATTTGTAAAATCGTAAAAATAAATACGGTACTTGACAGCCAAATTGATTGAAATACTTTTGTCATCATAAAATTGTCACAATCTCTTTGTGTTTTGTATGGATATACTGCGTTGTGACATTACGTTATTGTTTGAACACTAATTATACTACTTTATGAATACTAATACTAATTCTACTTTATGAAATTTTGAAAATAAGTCAATATAAAAGGAAAACCACGGTTTCTTTTATGAATATTCTTTTAAAATTAACTTAAATTCTTAGAACCCTAATATGTAGGTCTATTTTACTTACATAAAAACTTAATTAGATCTTAATATACCGCGAGCGAAGCCACGGAAAGTAAATATATATATATATATGTTCATAAACAAACACATATACACACACGTATATATATAAACCTTCCTTGACAAATTATCTAATAGATAATATTTTCTTAAGTTTTCGCGACTTGTATACATAATAAATCTACGTTTTAACGGTTTTAAGTGCGGTAATTTATTTGATTTTTGTTATTCCGACGTTTCGGCCACTTTTCAGTGGCCGTGAACACGACTGATTGACTGATAATTTGTTTTATTTTCCTTCCATCCATTTTAATATTATATAAAATTATTAGAGCTAGGGATGTTTGCTGAAGAGTTTCTTGCGCCGCTTCTTCTCTTCAAGCCATAACATGTTGCGAAGCGGTGGTAAATTAGATTAGGCTCCCATAGAGTAAATAATAAACATAAACAAATTTAAAAGTAAATAATTAAAATGAACAAGTTGGAGGTAGGCTAAATAAAACTTTAACAATACTCGTTGACACTTGACATCTTTGTCTTCCGTGATCACAGCCACTGAAAAGTGGCCGAAACGTCGGAATAACAAAAATCAAATAAATTACCGCGCTTAAAACTGTTAAAACGTAGTTTTATTATATCTAACTGAGGTTAAAAAAGGTTTAATAATCCGTTGCTTGGTTTAAAAGGAGTTAGCGGGTATACAGACAGACAGACGCGGAAACCGAATTTGGTTTTATACTACGCAAAGATAAAGATTATTAACAAATGTGTCAAATACCCCATTACTTTCAATACACGAATTTTTGAAATGTTCACGTCGCCAAGATTTTCGGACATTAAAGCTCGTACATGTATAAGCGCAATATTTACTTTACCAATGGTACAAATGGTAAAAATTGTCACGCCATTCTATATTGACTCATGCATTCTAAAATATTTTTAAGGTTTGGAAGTTTTTAGCATTATTAGAGACTTTAAACGCAATTCACATATCGGCTTACGAAGTGGCTAATTGAACGCTCCTTGTGTAATGTGAGCCGATGGTATAAAAATATATTGTTTTTCAGAGAATCTACCATTTAACCCTCAGCATAAAGGGCGTAAAGAGATATCTAGAGCATTAACTAGATAGGCAATTTATCAGTTGTAACAGTGTTTTACATCTCCGTGGGTAACGATAGCCGCTCAGCATTAGATTTAACATCGGCGCGGTTGACTACCAAGAATAGTCTAAGAAACGCTGAAGATTGACCTTCAGACATCTGATAACCAGATGAGATATATTTTTTATCAAATTATGTTGATTTGTAAACTTAAATTTTATCTGTGCAGAAACGGAGAAAGAACAATTTCCTGCGGCCGGGCGGCCTGACGTAAGAGGCGACAAAACAACCCACAGCCAGGTGGTAGGGCATTTTCCCGACAGGATGGCTACCATCCCTGGTCTAAAGTATGTCGCCATAACAACCTTGAGCTGTGTTCCGGCATTAATGACCTGGTTCCAGTCTCCTTTAAGAGAGCAGCAGCGCATTTGTATCACCTTTTGTGTTGCAAAAGTCCATAGGCGATGGTAACCGATTTCCATCAAGTGGACCGTCTACCTGTCTGCTGAACTTCTGCAATAAAAATAAACAAAAACACGCCTGTTATAGCTTGCCAATCGAGAAGTGATCATGGCTATTTTTGAAGTGTTCAAAGCATGGCAATAATTAAATATTCCATGCATAATTTTTTGCAGGCAAGCCTATACGGTTATTTTTGTAATTAAATTATCTTTCTTATGATACTAATTTTATTGGTTAACAGAACGGTGTAGTTAACTATATTGACTTAACTACTCATACCTGCTTGCCAGGTAGCCATGGACAGAAATAAGTAGACAAGCCTATCAAGGCATATTCTCCATGTTAAAAACTATCCGTTGAAACTAAATTTGTTCAGTTATCAAAACAGTTGAAGGTTATGAAAAAAAACTAAAATTAATTTAATTAAAATAGCCATGAACACTTTTCGATTGGCAAGCTATCATAGGTGTGTTTATAAATCAATAAATTTTAAGTAATAATAAAAAATCTAAATCGCTAACAATATTTAAAACTATGATCGAAAAATAATACCTGTCGTTGGAATATGATAGTGGGCATCATCAGGTAAAATGCGAGCGCAAAAGACAATAGTCGCGGTTTATACATTTTTAATTTAGATTTAAACAACATTTCGTCACAGTTAAGACCGAGCAGCGGGCTCAGGGCACCTATCTTACTTTAACCCTTTCCTTTTAAATTCTCAACGATGCAACTCAATCCGTTGCTATCGTTCAAATGTGTTACAAAAACTCGTCAGCGTCCCCTAAGTACAGATGGCGCCTCGACCCCGCTCGAGGTACGTCCTCTGCTCTGATTGGTCGCTTGTTAAATTACAATATTCATAACTTTTATTAGGTTAGGACGATTTTTAAGTTATAGAAAGATGATGATTGATGATACAAATGAAATTAAATTAAGAATTTTAAAAGTAATTAAAATGTAAACAAATAATATTGTGCGTTATACATGCAAACAACAATCAACCCGACGCATAGCTTCCTCCGACATATATATACATATATCATTTATGTATTTATTATTAAAAAATAAGTAGTTCGTACTATATGTTACGTATACCACCATCGCCATTATCATATCAATTAATTCCTGGAGTTGTCTGGAAGAGATCGCTTTTTAGCGATAAGACCGCCCTTTGTACACAACTAGATATAATTTTAGTCTTTAAGTTCATTTTTTATTGATATATAATAAAGTGTTATCTATCTATCTAAATTTGATAAAAATATGTTTCATCTGATTATCAGATGGCTGAAGGTCGATCTTCACCGTCTCCTCTACTAGAAATGAAATAAAAAAACCACTTTGAAAGAAGAAAGAAACTTTATTTTATTTTCTCACACAACAATTTACAAGTGATATAAGACCTGTTGTATGAGACTAGTGCCCATTGTAGATCTGTGCAGATCTGTATTACAGGTCACCAGTGCTCCAGTCCATGGCGAAAAACAAACTACATACTAATTATAAGAAAATGTGTGAGAGAGAGTGTGTGTGTGTGTGTGTGTGTGTGTGTGTGTGTGTGTGTGTGTGTGTGTGTGTGTGTGTGTGCGTGCGTGCGTGCGTGCGTGCGTGCGTGCGTGCGTGCGTGCGTGCATATATGTGTGTGTATGTAATAATTCTAATTAAGATAAACATGTATAAATAGGCTTATTATATTGTTCAACGCAGCAAATTTTCCGTTTCATCGTAATTGAATGATTTTAACCATGTAGTCAGTAATTTTTGCAAGTATCTTTTAGTAGGCGGTATATGGATAGTTTACGATTTATTTTGTTATAAAGATACGCACCTAGAAAATAATAAAATCTTTGAACAAGAGATAAATGTCAGGTAGTTAAATTGCAGACTGTGTCTTTCCTACGTTTATTAATAATGACGTTGGAATTGAATAAAATCTCGGAATGCTTTTTAAAGACTGATTGCAAAATAAAAATTTGTCTAACAGTTAATAAATGCCAGTTTTTATAGAGATCATTTGTTGCAAAGCGATATGGAAGCCCAGCGCTTACTTTAAGAATAGCTCGCTGAGCCCTTTCTACTAATATCAAGTGACTTTTAGCCGCACCTCCCCAACAGATAATGCAATATTCAATAAGGCTTTGCCATAAGCAAAATAAACCATTTTAATTGATTTTTTTGTTTGCAACTGACCTCAATGATTTAACTATGTAAATAAGTTTACGTAGTCTAGGAACTAAACTATTTATGTGAGGCTTAAAACTTAGATTATGATCAAGAATATTTAATGGTATCAGTTCTGTACAGAGGTGGACACATGCAATTGTAACAATTACAGTTACCGGAATGGACTATAAGGGAAAGTGATGCAGGGGCAAGGAGGTTTGTTAGGTGCAAATGTAATGCACTTAGTTTTAGAGATATTGAGTGATAAGGCATTATATTGGAGCTTTAGCTAGTATGTGAACTATTTTTTGTTTTTTTTGGGATTGTTTGGGTTTGCGTTTGACCACTGTCTCACCTGATGTTGAGGAAAGCAATCTAAGATGAAGTATGCTCATCTAAAAGATACCTATTCACTCGTGACTTGAAAATTCTTAAATTGTATTTGTCAAGAAAAACAAACTCCGTTAAGTTATTCCATTCTTCGGAAGTGCGCACTAGAAAAGATAAAGCAAGCCGCTTCATAAATTATTTTGAACGTAGTTCATAACAAAACTTTATATTTTCGTTATTTATAACCTAAGGGAGGAGAAATTACTTTGCTTCTTAAAATTAAGAACTATTTATTGTTAGTTATGTACTTTTAGTTATACATTTTGCTTATGTTAAGTTTTATTACTGGAATTAAATTCTACTCTATTCTAAAGTAAGGGTTGGTTAGTTACGTGGGGAACAAATGTCTAGCCATACTGCCTCCGGCAGGTCCCAGTTGAAAGGGTAGGCTCAAGAAATGTTGTATTGACGTCGTAAAATATGGAATGCGTATTAATGGTCTCACAATTAGATATGCCGAAGAGCTCGCAAAGTGGAAAAGAAAATGTAGGAATGTGAACCCTGGGCTTCGAGGCAGACGTTTCAAACGCAACCGGGACTTAACGCTTGGATGTTGTTGATGGTGTAAATAGGGCTTAGTACTGTAAAAACTTACAGAGTTAACAGCGAAAGTCTTCATTGTGTTGTTAGGTGGCACAGCTGCTTTTACAGCGACGATACATGCTCCGCATCCGCCTTCGTGGCACATGGCCTTGGTGCCTCGAAGATCTAGCACATTCCTGATGTACTCGTTCAAGGACACATCGGGACCGAACTCACCTTTCACTGAAAAACACAATTGTTAAATTATTTCACCTATAATATTTTTTTTAATTTACTTTATTCCGTTCCTAGGGTTTCTTAACCAAATGGCAGAAACAGTGAATATTCGTCTCCTGTACGGAATCCTTTCTTTGTCCGCAGTCAACAAGCACTTAGCTAATTTATTATCTTAGGCTCGTGTCCTATATCTTACCAACCGTTCATTTGTCTGACTGTCAGTTAAAATTTGACATAAGCTCCATACAAGTAATGTCAAAATTCAGCCGATGCGATGATAGAACAAGCGAATTAATAATAAGATATAGGAATCGGCTTATTAGTCAATAGGTGGGTAGGCATTAGCTTTCAAAATTGTAAGCTTTGCTTTCACCCTAACTTTTGAATTATTGTGTGTTATAAAATCTAAAAAAGAAATTAAAGTTGTAGAGCTATGTAAACAGTTTCAAAGTAAAATTAATTTGAACAACCTCCCTGGAGTACCTAATGTTTGATATATTAATAACCCTCATCTCAAAAAGTAGTACAATACTTTATAAGATTTCGTCGAGGTTTAATCCATCATGTATAGTTGGAGACCATACCGCTCGAGGACAATAGTAGGGTAGTGTTGGATCCTCGATGGTATGCTCGGACCTACTAACTAAACCATATCTTTGATCCATCGTATATAAGGACCTCGAGAACCAAAGACACATCCGATGATCCTGACGGTGCCGGCTAATACCAACATAGAGTGGAATGTTGACCCACCATAATTATCAATAAGAGGGATACACGAATACACCCGAAAAGATGGTGCTCCGATCGCATTTATTGGCGCCACCGCTGGAGTTCACTAACAAATAAATACATCGTCACGGCAACGATAGTGACAACGTAATTTTAATGAGTTGCTTTCATGGTTAGATTCACCTTCGCTTGATGGCGTTACGGGTATTATGAATTAAAAATGAAGTTTGAAATTACTAAGGAGGGCGGGCGTGTGGGACTCCCAACGGCCGCTTCTCCAATCTGTCTACAAAACTTACATTAACGCGGAAAAAGCTAATAAAATATAAAATGAAATGAAATTGAAATCAGACGGAACGAAACGAAATGAAATGAAATTGATCTACTTGTCAGAAAAATGGAGATAAAAGATGTTACATGTGAATGGTACATGTTTTGCCTTATAAAGGGATACAAATGTTTATACTTAAAATTAATGAAATTATTACAATCATAGCTCTAACCTACACAATATTTATTAATTCTAGAAAACAATTGCATATCTTACGTGTACATATAAATGTGTAGAAATCGCCAAAATATTACTAACAGTAACATTATTTTTAAGTTGGCTTTTTAGGAAATTAGAAAATAAATACTAACCTTCGTGCTGAATTTCATTTACTTTGAATACTATTTTAGACATTTTTGTTAAATTTATTACTGAATAAACTAAACAATTTTTTTTTACAAACTAAAACAAAACAGAACAATATTAGACTCGAAAAACTGATAAAGCTACAGCGTCACCGGTATTGAATATATGAAAACGATCTTCTGAAAAATTACATATTTTCATCCTTTGTCTTTATATTAAACTTATGAGTGAACAATTTATATTTTTAATTTTGTTAAGAATGTGTCACTACAGGGGCACACGTGTGTAACAAACGGTGTCGAACGTAAAATTAAAATGTGGTTGTAAAGCTGGTAATAATTGACCGCTGTCCGAAGAAGAAATATTAGGTCAAAGTTTATGTAAAAGTTAGATTTATGGTTCCGTACTTATTATTGCATGTTTTTTTATTGCATGATTTCAGCAGACAAGCAAATAATCATAATCATTTAACATTAGTGTGTGTAGGATCCAGGGGCGTAGCTATCGCCGTATCAGCCGTATCAATTACACGGGGCCCCCAAGCTATAAGTGCCCCGAAAGTGTGTAAGCAAAAATTCCTAAAATGTTATCCACAATCTTTTATAGATTAATAACATATTTGAGAATAACTGCTGGGCCAACAGGAACGGCTATCAGATTTTTTTTATTCTCTATAGAGGCAGAAAATCTAGAAAAACTGAAATCGTCCTCAGCTATAGATGAATTGATAAATTAGCTTACCGAAATTGATTGATTTAAATTGTTTGTCTAACTTAGCTCCTAGGAGTATTAAGTATAAGTAATAACTTACAATCATTATATAATTATTTTAATTCAATCCGAGCATATTTTGTTTCTTTTATAAAAAAACTTTACCCTTCCTTTGGGCCCCCAACACATTTTGATACAGGGCCCGTCTAAGGCAAGGTACGCCACTGGTAGGATCCTTGATTAAAACTACACACTTTATTTACTTGATTTATTTCGTCCCTTGCTATGGATACAATTAACTTGATGAGCATTGTTTGTACTGATGGTAAAGGCAATCCTCGTGCGTGTTCACCTAAAATGCTGAGCCGGCAAAATGTACGTACTTGCTTCGTACAGTGTGACTTCTGTTGTTGCAGATTAGATGACAAATAACTTATATTAGGATTGTAAGATGTTACTTTTAGCTGAATGGATCTATCAAACGGTTTCTTCGGCGTTCTTTCGTAATATAACACTTTTTATCCGTGTAGGAACGGAGTATGAATAGAATTTCCAGCAGGCAGGCGGCCTGTCGTAAGAGGCGACAAAACAACCCACAGCCAGGTGGTAGGGTATTCGCCCGTCTGGGTTGCCACCACCCCTAGTCTAGAGTATGCCGCCATAACAACCTTGTGTTGTGTTCCGGCATTAGTGGCCAGGTTCCAGTCTCGCTTTAGAGAACGGCAGCTCATTGGTAGCATGTTTGGTGTTATAAATATCCATAGGCGATGGCAACCGCTTTCAATCAGGTGGGCCGTCTACTAGTCTGTCGTCTAGTTGTATACTAGTCGCAAAAACTTAAAAAAAAATACCATGTAAAAGCAACTTGTGTGTTTAAGCTTTACTTTTGAAAAGTATAAGTGACGTAATTCTTCTTACATCCACTTGCAGAGTTTTAATGGTCCAGTCAGAAGCATAAATATAGAGACATCTAAGATGGTCAAATACTTATAAACATCAAAAGGGATCACTAGTGTCGATACAACCAAGATCGTCTAATTTATCAGAGAACCCTTCCTACTTAGGTCTTTTCTAGAATATTTGTACCAATATTCTACAAGGGACTAAAGTATGTTCTTTCTGTAGCTAAGAAAGATGCGGACACATATTACATTAAAATTATAATATTTATTACATATAAAAGAACAGCCGTTAAAATAACATCTCATCATATAAATTGTTAAAATATCATGACTGAAATAATTGTAATTTCTTTTCAAATAATAATTGATACGATATTTGACTGCTTTCATTTGTACCTACTTATGACGTCATATGATGCTCGTATAAAATCTACAAGGTTGCGACGTTGTGTTGTTTATAAAAAGTATCTCAGTCGATTTACCCTATTACAGTATTGGAGATTAAACTAGTAATTTTCATATCCAACATGGCAATCCTTGTATATTTTCCTTTACTGATGAAGCAATTATATTAAAAACACGTTATATCTAATGATTACACGCAAAAGACATTTAAAATTACATCTTTACAATAGCTGCGCATTGCAAAGGCAATATTAAGCGACAGTTTATTTTCAATAATTAGCCGTAGTTATACGTCGGTTGATGATAGTTAGACGATTCATTTCTGTCTTTCCATTTGGGTGTATCAACCAAAGTGATATAGACAAACATAAATTTGAATCATTCAATGTCATTAAATATCGTCGTGTCGCAGTTCTGTCTGTACCTTTTAACCAAATTGATTCAATTTGGTTGATCCGTCTAATAACACAATTAGGGAAATTAAACGTATAATATATTCAATCAAATCGTATCAAGCAGGCGGACACGGATAGGGTCGCCACATTTTTTGAAGAAAAAATAGTATTTTTGTTTTTTAACTGTAGTGGAATAAGCCAATAGATAGCGCTTTGCAACAATTGAGGTTGCAAACGATTCCTGAAACGTACAAATTTCCAACACTAATAGATGGTCCTAGGCTTGCGAGGCATAACAATAGCGTCGTTAGAAGATTTTTTGAGATGGAGGAGCATACCATCTCTCACCTAGTCGACACATCCCTAAATAACCATAAAAATATACTACTTTTGGGATTGTTAGGGGAAAAATAGTACACATTTATTTTTTATTAATTATTTTACATTTGTTTATTCCATAATTAAATTTTCCATGTAAAAAGAAAGAAAGAAAGAAAGAAAAATATTTATTTCTAATAGCGACACACAACACAAAATAGTACTAACATAACAAAGTATATTTGGAAATGAGGATGGCACTCAGCATTTTGCTGTGCCGAAACGTAGTCCGACACAGCGCTGATGTTCAGTGCCCACCTCCTAAATCACATATGGCATGCGACCCGTAATATAATAAAAATAATGAATACAATGAAATATATATTGTTACGAGCTACAGGACTCGAATTAAAAATGCCGTTGGAACTTCTATAGAATTTATTAGAACTTTACAAACACGTATAAAACAAATACAAATAAAACTGGATGCAACCAGTTCACACTGCACGATTCAATACAATTCGAACGCGCAAAGTCCGCCGTCTATATCGTTAATCGAGAGTACTAGAGAACGTATTACTCGTTTCGTAGTCGTCGCTTGACTGCCCGCCCCTTCATTCGGGCATCGTCTTATACTAACTACACAGTACAAAGAAATTGGCCGCGCACACTGAGTTTCTAAGAAATATTAATTTACACACCTGCGAACGTCCACAAAGTCGAAAACCATAACAATAGGGATTAGTTCGACGCTAATGATGGTTATAAAACAAGTAAAAAGACAATAGCATGATTTTCTTAATTACAAATTCAAAACACAAAAGAATAACTAAATCCGGTGAAGACAATAAGCGGCGCTTACAATAGGCAGCTGTGCGCTTATCTTTGACGGCATGTAACAATATATATATATACATATATACAACAAAGCTGTATTAATTTAACTTCTTTACCTCAATACTATGAATGTATATAATCACGTGGTGCAATACACTCAAAATTTTTCTTTCTTACTTAACCTACAAATTAAGAGATATTGAGTGATAGGTGTAATTACTTTTACCTGTTACGTATACAGCCAACAAATAAAACTGTAAAAATATTTATTACTACTTTTTGCTTTGAGCAGCAAAGATCTATTATTTTTTAAGCCATCATAAGAATCTAAACACTAAGCGCGACAATTGAATTACTACACATACATACATTTTGTAATATATTATTCTTCTTTAATATATAGTACAATTAGGAAACCTAGACACGGAGCTGAAAGTGATTTTAAGATTCCTTTATATTATGCTGATATTGTTTATAATTGTAGTAAGTTTCGTTATTTTGTAGGAATTCATCGCGTGGTGTAAGTGATTCCATATTATTAATTGTTGAAATTCATTCACATAAATCAATCACAACAAGACCGAGTATTTCCACACGAGACGCTATAAGAACACGCGTTGGACAGAGAGGACTTGCATGTTGGAAATACCAGCTACAGAGAAGTGTCTAAATTTAAATACCTGGGCTGTACTCTAACAGACATTAACACCCGTGAGGAGGATATAGATATTTTTATCCAAAATACCCTACGATGTACCGCGGCGCTTCATAAGGTGTTGGTATCCAAGCTTCTTAGCCGTACGACCAAGATACGTATATAAAAACTGTTATACCCCCAATATTGATGTACGGATGTGAGGCTTGAACCCTAACACTTAAGAAGGAGAACAAGCTGTTGGTGGCTGAAAGAAAAGTCCTAAGAAAGATCCTGGGTCCGACATGGAGAAGCGATGGCAACTGGCGGATAATATAATAGGCGAGAGCAAGGCACATCGCTGGCGTTGACTTGGCCACCTACATAGAAGGGGGAGGAACGCGCGGTGAAAAGAGCTTATCTATTTCTCGTCTTCACATAGAATTCAGGGCTGACGTTTTCCATTTTGTAATAGAAGAATATTACGCTATTGTAAAGCCATTTTTTTTTTGGCCAGGGGAAATCCGTTTGAGGACTCAGCTGCGACAGGCGCAGAAGCCTGGGGGGATGTTCGCGACCCGATGTGAGAGTGTGGGATTAGCCAGATTGGGGGTGGCACTAGCGTGCCCGGTCAGAACCAGTGCCACGCTATTGCCACTCCCCATTTAGGGATACCCACTAAAACCCCTGGGTGTTCCGTCCTGCGCCTTATGCCAGGGCTACGGGAATGGGATTCCCAGCTCCGCTGTGCCCTGGCAGGCGTGGGCCATGCTCACTTGGCCTCTTTCAATGCCGGAGGACTACCCCCCATACCCCTCCCAGCGACGTCGTGGTCTAGTCCAGCGTGGGGCGGTTTGTAACGCGCGCCCCACGGGAGGAGAAATGAGCGTGCGCGGAACACTCGCGCTCTCATCTCGACGGCATGTGCGGGTCAGTGAGAACCCCTATACCCCAAGGGGCCCCACCCGCGCCGCCCGCTTACGGTGGCTGAAGATCGAGGTCCGACCTCCGGCGTTGGCGCGTCCTACTTTGCCGGGAGCGGAGCAAGGACGTACGTTCACTCTCCCGCTCCCGCTCCGCCTCCTCTTTCGCAAACATGACGTGCTCGCAGAAGGAGGAGACGGCGTCCCATCCGGTGTGGCTCTCGACTATGGTGCGAACCACGGCCGGGAGCGAAAGGTCAAGTCCGGTGAATGCGACGAGGTCTCGGCGCTGCTCCGTCCAAGCAGGACATTCCTGCAGTGTGTGCAGTGAAGGATACGTCACTGTGCCGCAATGATGGCACCCTGACGTTGCCTCACGGCCGAGGCGACACAGGTACCTCCCGAAGCAGCCGTGCCCCGAGAGGACCTGCGTCAGCCTGAACGTCAGGGTGCCGTGTGTACGTCCAGTCCATTCGCGCAGAACGGGCCTCACCGCCTCGATGGTAGCGGGGCCTGCGCTGGGGCGTCTGAGGCGATCTTCCCAAACTCCCACGGCGACCTGGTGGAGCTCCGACCTGCACGCCTCGATTTCGCGAGGCGCGGGTCTGGTGCCCCTGGCCAGGGCCTCTTTGCGCCACACACATACAGTGACGCCAGGACCCTGGCTTCCAGGTCGCATGGGAGGGATCCGGCGAGTAGCGAGGCCACTTCAAAGGACACCGTACGGTATCCTCTTATTGCCCTGACGGCCATTATGCGCTGTGCTTGACGCAATAGCGGAGCGGTTTTGGCCTTCAGGCGATCCGCCCATACGGGGGCCCCGTAAAGGGCCATCGACCGTACGATGTCTTCGAAGAGTTTCCGGCACGTAGCGTTGGGCCCCCCGACGTTGGGGAGCAGGCGCGATAGCGCGTCCGCTGCCCCCTTAAGTCTGGGGAGCAGCTGATGAAAGTGTGCCGAAAAATCCCACCGGTTACCGAGGACCAATCCCAGATATTTCATGTACTCCCCGATGCCGATGCAGATGCCTCCTACTATGATAGCGGTGTCTGGAGGTGGACGGTTCCGAGGGCCGTGGAAAAGCATGGCCTCGGTCTTCTGAAGCGCCACCTCCAGTCCAAGACGCCGGATCCTGCCTACAACTAAGGACACCCCAGCCGTGCTTACAAGGCTCCCCTGCCGGTGGCTCCTCCCTCGTGCTGCGATCAGTGTATCATCCGCGTAACATATGACACTGACGCCGGGGAGGACCCTGCTGCGCAACGTCCAGTCGTATGCGATGTTCCACAGGAGGGGACCAAGAACCGACCCCTGTGGAACACCGCACACCATGGCTCGCCGATTCCATCCCTCGTGGACCGGGTAAATGACGGCTCGATCATTTAAATAGTCTCCGACTATGCGGCGGAGGTAGGACGGCACCCCGAAGTACCGGAGTGCCTCCATGATGCAAGGCCAGGGCAAGGAATTGAAGGCGTTGGCGATGTCTAGGGACACCGCCAACAGTACCTCGCCCCGGGAGACTGCTTCCTCCGCCAGGCCTCTCAGGCGCATTTGGCCGCCAGATCCGGCCCCGTCGTCGATAGGTGCTGGACGAGGCGGTCGACGATGATACGCTCAAAGAGCTTGCCAACCTCGTCCAGCAACACAATGGGCCGGTAGGCGGACGGTGAGTCCGCAGGGCGCCCCTCCTTACGCAGCAGGACCAGTTTTCCGGTCTTCCACCATTGCGGGAACTGGCCCTGCTCCAGACATGCGCCGAAAAGCCTCATCAGTCGGGGTTCGAGAGCGTCGTAGGACAAAACCCACGCACGCCCTGGAATGCCGTCGAGGCCGGGGGCGGCATTCTTGGCCTTTAGCCGTAGCATAGCCATCCCCAGCTCTACCCGGTCCACGGTGGGCACTGGGTCTCTATCCGCGCTGGGCTCCGCCTCTGGCGGTGCTATAGCAAGAGGCACGTGCTCAGCCCGTGAAGGGAACAGAGCGCCAACCACGTCACGTACTACGTTTCTGGGGTGAGACTCGGTTAGCGGGGGCGCCCAGACACGGAGCTTATTCCGTGCTATCTTAAATGGATGCGAATTTCTCCCTGGCGCTTCTGTACCCCTCGTACAGCTGAGCCTCTACGGCCACTGCGTCCGCTGCGCGGCGAAGCCGTCGTATGTGTCGGGTGTACTGACGGTGCACACTGTTGCACGTGCGCCTTAGCCCCTCAAGTACGGGGCTCCACCAGTACACCTTTCGGAAGGGCCGGAATCGACCCCTCCTCGGCATCGCCGCATCGCAGACGCCTGTGACGAGCGTCCGTAGGTTTTCTGCCTCCTGCTCAACATTTACGTCGGGAGGGTTCATCTCGGGCCCTGATGCCCAGGTGGTGACAATCAGGGCCTCTTTGAACGCCTCCCGATTCAGCTTTTGCAATGCCCAGCGCGGGCAGTCTCCTACCGGGGGCTCTCGGGACGGCGGGTCCGGATTCCGGGCGGAGACGCTGAACCGTATATAACGGTGATCGGAGAGCGTCTCCACCCCCGTGAAGACCCTCCAGTCCCGCACACGGAGCGCCAATTTAGGGCTGGCGAACGAGACGTCGACAATTGAGCCGCCCTGTTGGCGTACACACGTGTGTACGGAGCCCCGGTTAAGAACTACGAGACCCTTTTCGATGACCCATTCTTCTAGCGCCTCGCCACGCGCACACGTACTCGGAGATCCCCAAGCCACGGATTTTGCATTGAGGTCCCTAAGCACGAGTACGGGGCGAGGTCGGCTGCGGGCCGCCACTGTGCCCACTTCCTCTATCCAACCTTCGAAATCGGCGAGCCTTCGGTTCGGGGAGAAGTAGCCCCCAAGAACCACTATCTCCCCGATCGTTGCCGCCACATAGCCCCATCCCCGCACCACATTGGCTAGGGGAGGGCTTGCGGCAGCGGTCCGGACAATGATAGCCACCGAGCCATCAAGATCCTCCGCCCAGTCAGAACGAGGGGGGACGTAGTATGGCTCGGCGACTACGGCCAGTTGGATGCCCCTCTGCGCTAAACTCTGCACCAACAAGTCCTGGGCAGCGGCGCAGTGGTTCAAGTTTCCCTGGACCACTAGGAGAGCCATTGGGACGACCATTTATTCCTCCATTCTAGTGGTCCCGGGCGCTGGGGACGGCGACGGCTGCAGCGAGCGTGTTTGAGGCCGCGGCGGTTGCGGCGGCTGTGGCGGCAAAGAAGTGTTAATTGCCGCGGCCTGCTTGGGACCTTTCCTTTTCGCCTTCTTTTGGTTTTCTTTCGGCTGTTGTCGTTGTTGGTCCGCCTTGATACTGGTGTACCGGGCGGTGGGGGGTGGGCCCGCGCTCTTACGCGCGGCCGGCACTCCCCTGTACATCCAATGTCCTGCCGCTCGGCCAGCCGCGCTGCAGATGCTGCAGTGCGGCGTATTCTGGCACGTAGCGGCAGGATGACCAGGTTGACCGCAGCGAAAGCAGTCCTTGCTGCGGTCGACAGGGGAGGAGCAGGTGCAGGCCACGTGTCCTGCCACTAGGCAGCGCCAACACTACTCTAACCGGCCCGGCAAAACTTTAATGTCTGCCGAGGCCCACCCCACCATGACTCTCGATCTATCATTTGGTTTTATAGCCGCCGCCACTGGGCATGCCAGGATAGCATAGCCCAGGCTGTCCGGGCCCAGACGTGTATAGTGCTGGAACTGAAGCGACTGACGGCAACGTCTGTGACCCGGGCGACGGCGGCCACAACCTCATCTGTTGTAGTGCAGTCATCCAGGCCCGAAATACGCACGTTCAAACATCTCTCGGGCCTGGATACCTTAACCTCATCTTCAGGCAGGACTGCCTTGAGCCGCGCGGCGAGGGCATCGGCCTTGCCCCCGCTGTCCTTGCCAGGGAGAAGGAGCATACGGGCTCCTGTCACGCTTTTGTAAAGCCATATCTCAACTCATTAGGTAAATTTCTTTGACCCAAAAGTCTCCGTTTTGTTTATTTAATACTAATGAAAGTAAAAATTACAATTTCAATCAAATACCAAAAAGCCGTTCATCAGAATAATCTTTTTTTTTTATTGCATGAGTTCAGCAGACAGGCAGACGGTCTAATAATCTCTGTATTAATATAATAACTGATGTCCGAATAATAAGATTGAATCAAATTTCGTAATTACCGGATCAAATTGAATGGTAATGACTATTGTAATGTAACGCAACGCAGAGTTTTTTTGCTACATTGTGTCGTCATGAAAACCTTGTATGATAATATTGATGGTCATATATTTTTTTATTCACATTATAAATGTTTATAGTTCATGGCCGGGTTGATTCGGAAATAGTTAGAAAGTTGGCTGAATTGCTATTTTATGATTTAGATTATTATTTAGTAAGCCGCTTATTCGTAATAATTATACGAGGTTTAATGGCTCGTTAAAGTTAAGTTTGATACTTTTCATATTCCTACTAATAATGTTATCATACAAAGCTATATATGTACAATAACACAATAACACAGAGTATTATCTATTAGTGGTATTTTGTACCTTATATTTATGTTAGTAATTTAATGATTAACACTAATTTGGTCCTCTTAACAATTTACCAAGTCAGGGGGCTGTCGAGCTTATCAGATATTCCCTTCAGGGTGCTGTTGCTGCTTCAGCATAATCTGCTCAAGCTCAGGCCCGCCCCCTAGACAAATGGCATTAGCGCTAAATGAATAGAATAGAAAATGTATGAGAATGACATATTGATACACTAAGTATTATGCCATGCCCATACATTTTCATTCTGCTCTAGCATTAATGCCACTTGTCTACAGGGCCAGTGACGAAGCTGTTTTTCCCCATAGAGTGTCAAAGCCACACACACACACACACACACATATATATATATATGTGTGTGTGCTTTGGCGAATATAGATGACGCGCTGCAGAAGCGCGGTCGCGCCAACATTCTGAAAAACTGCTGATGAATCCCCGCAATTTATACTGATGAGGGTAGTTTTGTAAACACTGCTGGCTTTCCTTTTGGACGCCATTGCGTGGCGGTGAAGCTACTCTCGACTCACGCGAGGTCAGTCCGGACGTTTGGTTTTCTCCCTGCTCCGCGAGTGCACCAAAGGAATGTTTCACATTCCATTCTTCAATATTCATCGAACTTCACAAACAAACCGTGCTTGCCCTTTGGTGTGAGTGTGCTATAAATCGAAGACTCACAGTAACACCCAAGGACTTATTAGTGTTGTGCACTCTTAGGAGATGTCTAGCTGCCCCATTGGAGGTAGATTCTAAAGTTAGTGCTGCTTATTCCTTATTAGTTTTTGTGCAGGATTTAGCATGCCTCTCACTCCCATATATCTCCTTACAAAAAACTTACAGTCCACTATAATAACTACTCAAACCAGCGAAGCTGCGAAGTCCGGGATCCGTGATCCAGAATTGCACAACTGCCATTTACTTTTTTTTAAATCTAAATGTGGCAGACACCAACTGTCGATTATCCCTGTGTAGCATACAAATCCAAAAGGACGGTAGCTATATTATGGGAAGATACGTCGATTCTTGTTTTCTAAATATTTTTTGGAATCGACCGATGTTTGAAGTCTAGGCTTAGCAGTAAAGATATAAGCAAGTACTCACCGGATGCTGCTAACACCTCTAGATTGTAGTAGTATTATTTTATTAGATTTGGCGGGAATTGTCGTTGCGTGTAGTATGATTTTGTAGTATCCAACGACTCACTCGCAGCTCTCGACTTTTACGGATAAGAACGTGCTAGACAACCAAAAAATTGGTGTCTGCGATACCGCTAGAGCTGCGACACTCGAACATCGATTATTCGAATAATAGTAATCTTTATGCAAACGAAACACCCTGTATGTACGATTAGTGTACTTACGAATTGAATGCGAAGATGCCGGAGGATGGTTTCTCTAAATCCGCGTACTCACCTTGCGAGCCGTAACTGTAATCGTTGTAGTTATTCTAAGCAAAAATCAAAGTGTGTATGTGGCTCGCGAGCTCGAGGCGAGCAACATGCTCGCACCGAATCGTTAAAGCGAAGATCAATGTCGGCGTACTAGATTACATTACAGTATTCGCTCTGTTAAAGTTACAGCTCGCAGATGACTACTCTGCTTAAGCAGTGGTGGAGGATCATAGAGCCACCGCCTGCCACGGCACGTGGAACTCCGTGTAGGACCATCTGGTCTTACTTCCGTTTTCCTGTAGCCCTGGCTTAAGGCGGAGGACGCAACACCGGCGGGTTTCAGTGCGTATCCCCGCGTCGGGTGGGCACAGAGTTTCACCGAACGTGATATTACAACCTTAACACGGCGAATCCCCTACTTGCCCCTAGCGCGTCCCCCGCGATGGGTAGTCCTCAAACGGCTTTCCCCTCGTTAAAGCAGAGGAATAGATAGTAATAGATTGGAACAATAAATTTTTAATCATACTGTTACTAGGATTTTTCATACAGCTTCTATTGTGTATCTTCAGATTTATCTCCCGAAGAAATTATCACGACTTCTTGGATAAAGTGTGAAAGAAAGAAAAACTTTATTCGAAGAAAAGTGTGTTTACACTATTTTTAGAAAATAAGCAACCTCATCCGTTGTAAATTAATATAAATTGTTTCCTTTAACTTTTGAAGGAGGAACTAAAAAATCTGAAATTAATCAAGCAAGAGTACAAAAATACTTTAAATTAAAAAAATTGTAACAAAAAGAAACCGACTTCAAGAATAGGTAACTGAAAAACAAAAAATAAATATTTTATACAACACCTTGAAGTCGGTGCGAAGTAAAATATAAAAGTTACTATATTTTGTTGTTGTTGTTTTGTTTGCCACTGATCAGACTCTGACTTGGCGACAGTAGGACCACCTCAGGAGTATACTCTTTTGAATGAAGAAATTTTTTTTTAAATCGGTTCGCAATTGAAGGAGAAATCGCGTAACAAACATACATTCAAATTGAGAACCTCCTCCTTTTAGAGTTCAGTTCAAAACTTGGTTTTGAAATATGGAGTATTTCCGATTACTTGCTTTTTGATGAGTGCGAAGCCAGACGATGAAATTAGTGAGCTTTTGTCATCTCTACGAAATGATTCATAGAAATAGTTCGTGGCCAGCTACGCACTTGCCTGATTTTCTTAAATGTAGGCTTGACCTTCATGCACGACATACAAGGCGATAATTATAATGTTACGAGTACGGGAGTCGAATTAAAATGCCGTTGGAGTTACTATATAATTTTTTAGAACTGTACAAGCACGTATAAAACACAGGTACAACTATAACCGGATGCAATAAGTCCACATGTAATGCACAATTAAATAACACACGCAAAGTCCGTCACTATATCGCTTATCAAATGTACATCTTGCTCGTATCGTAATCCTCGTTTGACTGCTTCCCCTTCCGTTCGGGTGTTCCTTTTATTCTCTACAAATACAATATGCCTCGACGCAAAACAATAATTTCTTAGAATTCATTCGATACACCTGCCTAATTATGCCTGCGAACGGCCATAAACGAGTACAATAGGCTGCTCTTCACAACAACCAATAAATAAAAAGAAACAGAAGGGGACGATAATAAAAGCGCTTCTATGTAATTATCTCAAACACCGTGCGGATAATCAATGTGCTTTGTTTTCAAACTGCAGGTGGCCCAATTGTAACAATAATATAACGTCGTAGTTGTATAAAATATGACTTACTATTATTTCTAGGAAACGTGGAAATTTAATTATAATGCAAATGATAGATGCAAAAAAAATGTGTGGTAAAAATATACATAGTTGTATTCTAGTATAATATATAGGTGGTAACAAGATTAACGCCGTTCTCCTCCTCTCCAATTTTTATTTTGATTTTTACTTGCTTTAATTGATATTGTTACAACTGAGCCAAAATTCCACGGAGCACGCCGGCAAAAGTGAATGCACACCTACCGGCCATAAAGCACAGTTTATTACAGTTTTATCACCTGCCCGCATTTGGATTTCTTTTGTTTACTTTGTGTTTAAAATTTGTAATTAGAAAAGCCGTCTATTGTGTATTGTAATCCTTTATGATGGTTGTTAGCCGGGTATAGTTCTTGGAAGATCCAGTCCACGCGGTCGATTGTTGTATCGTATAGTTAGTATAAAACAATGCCCGAACGGAGGGGTGAGGCAGTCTAGCGAGAACCACGATCAAAGCAAGACATTCGATAAGCGATATGTGACGGACTTTGCGCGTGTTATTAATTGTTCATTACAATTGGACTTATTGCGACCGGTTATATTTGTACCTGTGTTATACGTGTTTGTATAGTTCTAATAAATTCTATAGTAATTCCAACGGCATTTTAATTCGAGTCCCGTAACTCGTAACAATAAAACATAAATACCAATTGAATAAAACTTGTAAATTATGATTGAAAAAAAACTCATTAAAATTGTCCCAAATAACAAACCATAATATTCCAGAAAAGCAACTAAGTACATATTTTGCGTTTTATAATCGTTATAACTTTTTCTGTTGCAATCTAATTCTAAAAGTAACACTTAATAATAACAATAACCAAAATAACCATTATAGAAAAAAAATAGTTATTTGCTTTACTGGAAACTAAAAATTTGTCCCATAAGACAAATGAGATTACAAATAACAATATGTATAATTACCGGTTGCTTAATCTTATTATTCATTCACTTGCCTTCCCATCGGTTAAATTATAACATTACCTGTATGGAGTTTAATATGACAAATTTTAGCCGATGATAAAGTAAATGAACGGTCGGTTAGATACAGGAACCGGCCATAAATCGATTTGAGTAATTCTGGAAATATTCAGTCTTTAGGTAAATCTCAACTGTTGTCAATTCATTGATAGTGGTTGCAATTATATTTTCGTAACCATAAACTGAAAATAATTTTGAATATTAAATTAAAATATGCACTTTCATAACAACCCACTTTTGTGATTCTATGATAATACAAACAAAAAGTAGCGGAACAAACACACTTATTACAGGCGCAATGATATATATCACTACACTGTTATACTGCTCGCAGTTATGTAGGTAGATAAATTAAGGATCTGGGCACAATGTAATAATATTGTTACGAGTTAGCGAGACTCGAATTAAAATGCCGTTAGAATTATTATAGAGTTTATTAGAACTATACTAACACGTATAACATAGGTACAAATATAACCGAACACAACAAATCCAAATATAATGCAGAAGGTCGTAATTCAATAAAACGCGCAAAGTCCGTCACTATTAGATTCCCGAACGTACACACGTTACGCCCGTATCGTAGTTGTTGCTCAACTGACCCCCTCTCTCAATCAGGCCATCGTTTTATACTGCACAAATGCAAATGTGCCCACCTGTATCGTCGACATAATTAGCTTGTACTTTATTCATAACATCTGGCCGTAAACGCGTACAATAGAACAATAGGTTGTTCTCCACAATACTAGAAACGTATGCCAATGAATAAGTAAATAAAAAGAACACGATCATAAACGTATTACAATTAGTTCAAATGCCGACAGGTAATAAAATGGGCTTTTACAGACTGTACGTGGAATTTGTCTTTGTCGAAGCCTAAGTTGTAACAATATTATACTTCACTTTTACATTATTATCTGGCTAAGCGACTGTAGTTGTGATTTTAAATTTTTATTTAAAAATCTAGAAACAAAGGCTACAACAGTAAAGCTAGAACTATATTAGGCCGACGCACACGTCTGGTGGCAGGTTCCTTTATCTTACCGATCGTTCATTTGCCTTACAATCGGTTAAAAAGCTCCGTATAACTAATGTCAAAATGTAATCAATGGTAAGTGAATGAATATCGCAAATAGACAGTTCATATCTGCTTTTTAATTTTGATAGAAATGAGGCATTATCATCTTTTAAATAAGAAAAAATAGATGTCTCATTTCTATACAAATTGAATGAAGTGTAATTTCAGCTATGTGTTGCGTATTTCACGCTGATTGCATCAAATTTTTCTCATAATCAGTTAAATGTGATAGATGGCGCTCGGGCTATGATGCGTCCTACATCTGAGACATACGAGCTTTTTTTATTTTTTATTGCAGGTGTTCAGCAGACAGGCAGACGGCCCACTTGATGGAAAGTGGTTACCGTCGCCCATAGACATTTGCAACACCAAAGGTGCTACAAATGCGCTGCTGCTTTCTTAAAGGAGACTGGAACCTGGTCACTGATGCCCGGAACACAACATAAGGTTGTTATGGCGCCATACTCTAGACCAGGGGTGGTCGCCTCTTACAACAGGCCGTCCGGCCGCAGGAAATTGTATTCTTTCTCCGTTCCTGCACGGATACAAGAGCTACACTGGGTGTGTTCCTTTAGTATCTCACAACGCCCAAAATGCTCCGTCTACCGTTCTACATGGCGACCACGGTCGTTATGGTCGTGGCGAAAACGTCATTATTTTCGATCACACAGCGCTCACAACGGCCCATGACAGGAACTGGGTCGAAATGGGCGTTGACCACCGAGCATTAATTCTGTCTATCGATTGACATTGAAAAAGGCGCGATTTTCAAATCAACCAATGACATTTGCGTATTTCGTCGTTTATGACATCAACGCTACATAATCCGTTCCACTACAGTTTGTGATTGTTACGCCCGCCAGCAAGTGGAACGGGAAAGATCGTGGTCGTTGTGAGCCTCTCGTGGAACATAGACACTATGCACTCCACGAGTACATTAATATAATAGGAGAATGTACACGTTGTCATACGCCTCCATAGTCGGACATAAATCTGGAATCGCTAGATTGACGTCAGGTGCGTCGTGTCACATGTCGTGGATGCAACGTAGCTCCAAACAACTAGCTGGTACAACCGCGTACTCATCTGCGAGCCGAACTGTAACCGAGCGGATTGCATTTTGCTAATGCAAATTTGCATTAGCAAAATTTTACTAATTTTATTATAAACTTCCGCATTAATAGTCCCCGAATTCAAGTCACTCTCAATAACACTAATCACGTAGTTTTTTTTTAAAGAAATATAATATCTCAACATTATTAATAAATAAATACTGAAACTTTTGTAAGCATTGAATATTTATGTATTCAGTAAAGATACTTTCGTTTACAATTCCAAAGTTGAAAGGTGTATGAAGTTTTCCTTTTTCCCAAATAATATTCTACAACTTGTTTAATATGGAATATTATATTAGAACTTACCCAATATCGGCTTATTTTAAGGGAGTTGGAACATTTTATTTTTAGCATTTGCTCCACGAATACAGATAACTAAGTACAAATATTACCAGAATATTTCAATGATTATAGTATTTATGACAAAAAAAGTTTTCTGTTGATATTAAATTTTCTCATTTCTCTTTGTTTTTTTATGAAACGAAACATAAGCTTTTACGGTTCGTAATAACGGTTCTAGGTATTAGATATTATATGAGTATAAATGGTATATAGTTTCATTTATTTTATTGCACTAGTTCAGCAGACAGGTGGACAGCCCACCTGATGGAAGCGGTTACCATCGCCTATGGACACTTGCAACGTCAAAAATGATACAAATGCGCTGCTGCTCTCTAAACGAAGACTTGAACCTACCCGCTAATATCAGGACACAACTAAGATTGTTATGGCGGCATACTCTAGCCCAGTGGTGGTAGCCATCCAGACGGGCAAATACCCTGGCTGTGGATTGTTCTGTCGCTTCTTACGTGCGCTTCCACCTGGCTGCAGGAAATTGTATTCTTTCTCCGTTCCTGTACGGATAAAATAAAAAATAAAGAAAAATTAAGCAACACTACCTTAATTAGTTACTCTTCATTCAGCCCTGCCCCTGGTTGAATTTTGACATTACTTCAAATGAACGTTCTATAAGATATAATAACCAACCATAAATCATGTGTTATAACTTTCTATGCAAGAAAGAATATTCTAGTCTATCCTAAATCGATTCCCTATGTCACTAATTGAAATAAACTTATTATGTTTCTTACGCTTATGAGGAGATGTCCTTGTACTATACACAGCGCGATCGGTAACCCGACGGCATGAACCCACAAGTAATTTTTAGTACTTACCTGGTTATCTGCCGGCGGTGGGAAGGGGAATAAAGTGAGAACACTATTTCGTCAGCATCGCCAGGGAGGGGCGCCTCTTGAGAGGAAATATATTAAACATTCTACGAAACTACTACTACATATAGAACAGAAAACACTTTATTGTTCACCACATACACATAAAATAAATAATTTACAGTAGTCACATTAAACAGTAGAAGTAGGAGCAATGGGCGGCCTTATCGCTTTAAAGCGATCTGTTCCAGACAACCCGGGCTATACTACTTATATATTAAGTTTACTTTTATAATGTTTTAATCACCACTATACGCATATAATATGGTTAAATTATTTATTAATATCCAATATCACTCTCATTGATGATGAGATGAGACTCTCATGAGAGTGATATTGAAATGAGAGTAATAGAGTTGCGTCGGACACGTACGAGCCGGTACATTTGTCCCGTAAATAATCCAATTGTACTGATACGGTACAAAATCTTAAAAAGTAATGCTTCAAATATTTTGTCACGCTACTACTCAATGTACTACTCGCGCCTCGAATGTAAGAGGAAGTCCGGAACGGGGCATAAGCTACAATAGTACAATAACGCCTCTACGGATATTCACATGACAAACAGGGACAACATAACTCTTTAAAACATATGTACAATTTGTGAGAAACGGTACAAACAAGGGAATGATGACCATCACTTCAAATGTACTGCCACACTACAAATGTACCGCTACGCTACAAATGTACTGGCACGGTACAAATGTATTGCTACGCTACAAATGTACGGGCATGGTACAAATGTACTGCCACGGTACAAATAGTACAAAATGCCTCGCCTCATTTGAAGTGGTACATTGTACTGGTTCAGTATAAAATGTCATGTTACTCTTACAAACTCATTTGAAAATCATGTACTGTACAACACTAGAGAGTAATAGCAGGTAATAAGGTGGATGGAGCACTTAATTCTTTTATGAACAGCCAGAAGATATCTGTAAGTGCACGCCTGGCTGTCTATCAAGGGGCGTTAGTACCTACACTAATATATGGCAGTGAAAGTTGGGTATGGCAGAAGAAGCATTAAAGTAAAATAAACGCAGTTGAAATGAGAGCTTAATAGTGTGATAGGGGAACGTTGTGGGTTGAAAGAAGATGTAGTGACACGAGTTGAAAAAGGAATGTTAAGCTGGTTTAAACATGTAGAGAGAATGAATGAAAGAATCACAAAAGAAGTATATGACAGTAATGCGAGTGGTAGTGTCGGTGCCGGTAGACTGCGACGTACTACTCACCATGATCAAATTGAAGATGTTTTGAAGAAAGGTCATGTGCAAAGCACTTTAAATAAGCATATATCAATGAAAGTTGAATAAGCGAAATGTGTCCTGAATCCTGACAGGGGGGATCATAGCAGGTGGAAATCCACCCACTCTGCCTGCCCCTACCCCAATGGGAAACAAGTGTAACAATAAATATGTATGTATTAAAATCCAAATATTAATTTATGTCACGTGAGTTATCAATCCGTGCGTCTAATACGAAATTCCAATGTCTTCAAATGTTATGTCATTCATTTCATTTTTCTGCATTCCGAACTGTCCTGTTAATTTCAAAATTATTTGTTGTATCATACAACATAGAATAAACACAGGTATATAACTACCTACAGGTATTGTATAAAACTGATGTTGTAGGTTAAATAAATTAAAGTAAAAGAAAATGTTTTGTGTAATATATTATAATTCGTGTATATCTTTAAGACCACGGGCCATAAAAGTGGCCTGAATGGCCAACACGTAGAGGTCCCTTGACGAATTTAATCTAATTATGGCGTAACATTGATGACTGACGATTATTTCTTCTGTCTACGCCTTATAAAAATGCAGCCAAAGACAAGCTCCGGCCAGTGTAGGACTTTTATTGTAAGAAATGAGAATATAAATAAATAAATAATCGACAGACATATACATATTGTATATCCCCAAATTAAGCAAGTTACGATTGTGGTAAGGGTAATATACAACGGACTCATCTGGGACCGTTCCCAAACAACCATACTGTAAATAACGGAGAAAACTCGTTTCCGAAATTTACCGCTCAAACGCCGAGGTCGTCAATATAATATAAAAATGACGTGTTATTATTAAGATTAGTGGTTGCCCATTGGTCGAAATTCGATCTTAAGGTTATTAATTTGACTTAAAAAATATTAGCATTCTGCACTCCTCCTCTATATAAACTATAAGTGTGCGAAGTTTCATACTCGTCCATCCGTGCAACTTTCGTAAAAAGGGGTGCAAAGTTTTTGCTTCACGTATTAATATATATATATATATGTACCATATTGACAGAAACAAGAATAAAAGAAAAAGAAACACTCAAACTAAAGAACAACATAAAGGTTTGTGTCCAAATAAGTTTGAACAGGTATTCTTTAAAGAGGTTCGTGGCCCCATCTTCCCATGACTTGGTCAGAGATCTCTTTTTCGTTCTCATAAATAAACAAGCAATCTGACATTTGAATTGAAATCATATTGCTATATTTTGTGTCTATAAACTCATTTAGTTTTTAATTTTACTTAATCTATCTATCTGTGTAGCTATATACTATAATAAATCTGTAAATGGTTCGAGTTTGTGCAATGCGTTTAAAAATGTGAAAAATATCAGGGGGGCTAATTCGGACGAGCAGACTTCGAAAATGTAGTTTTTAAAAATTTTGTGTGTGTGTCTGTCTTTCTGTCTGTCTGTCTATTAGAGCATCACGTGAAAACTACTGAACGGATTTAAATGAAACTCGACACAAAGCTGGCTTATATTCCGGGACGTAATTTAGAGTACATTTTATCCTGACAAATGACGTCGTTTCCGTGGGGTAGAAGAAAATAGTGAAAAAGAGGGCGCTGACATCCCATTTTTTTTGGAACTACTGAATGTATATGAACGCAACTCGATATAGTGCTGGCTTATAACCCGAGTTAACACTTAGGATACATTTTGTCTCAATAAAGGACGTTGTTTAATTAAAATAAACGGATTAGCAAAATAGATGGCACAGCGTATGCTATATATTTTATAAAAATTCGGTTAGAACCGCAGTTTATGTAATCGCATCAAATCGACGTTGTTATATGTATACAGTTTTATTTATATCACGTAGAGCAATGTCAAACAATATGTGTGATTTTGTATTAAAGTCGGTGACATAAACTAAAATGATTAAAGGTGAGTGTTTTTAGACCTTATTATCACTTGAGTTTTTTATTAAAATCTAAAATGAATATTCATACGTTGGTGTTTGAATAATGTACCTTATTGTACCTAACACGTATATTTCAAACTAAATAGGGGACATCCATAAATTACGTCACACGTTAAGGAGGGGAGGGGGGGTTCGACGAAGTGTGACAGGGGTGGGAGAGGTCCTAAATTTCGTGACGTCGCAATAATTTAATAATTGATGATTCTATATGAGGTTAAATGAAAACATTTGTTTGGGGCATTTTTTCTTTTGGTAAAGGCTGGAACTGAAAATCAGCTGCGTCAGCCCTTGTCGCAGCATAATGCTGAGTTCTAGTCGTATAAGCGTGAATATGATGTACATTTTTCGTGTTTTTTTAAATATAATTGTATATTCATGTTTCACATGTACAATGTCTTGTAACTTAAGCGTATTCTATTTTCTTTGTGTACTATCGCGTCCACTTTGCTAAGAATTCCTTTAAAACCGTCAAAATAGTAAGGTTTATCGTGTGTGTTGCACTTACGATGTTTTAAACATTAATAAAACGCGTCACTAGGCTCAGAGAACAACGCAATTTTAAACTTTGTTATCATTGTACTACATATGTTTTAGATAAAACAGTAATGATTTGAAATAATTTGAATCTCGAACTGAAATCTGTCTTATAATTCTAACTCTTTTCATTATAGAAAAAGTATTATAATAAAAAAAAATGTCATTCTGAAAGTATATCAGAAGTCAAGTAAAGTCAAGGAGAAAAAAAAATAGAACTCAATATCTAAGAATTATTAAATTGTATAATGGCTAGTCTCGCAGAACAAAGAGCTCGGATTGTAGTGCTCAGTGAGGAAGGCTATGGCATTCGAGATATATCACAAGTGTTAAATATAAGTCGGAACACAGTGAGAACATGGATCAGACGGCACGCTGAAGAGGGCATTCTTGAAGATAGACGAAAACATAATCATGGTGTTCGTCGAATAACAAACAAACAAAGCACAGATATGCAACACCATTATGAAGAACACCCTTTTTCTCGTACCCAATATTTCGCGGCACGTTACGACGTTTGTTTACAAACCATAAGAAATCATTTACACCGTATTGGACAGCGTTACCGACATTATGCTAAAAAAAAGTACACATAACGAATGCACACAAAACTGCAAGATTAAATTTTGCACGTAATTATTTAGACTTTGACTGGACTAATACCATATTTTCAGATGAAAAATAATTTAGATCTTCTCAAGATGGTCGCTTAAGTTTGTGGCGTAATAACAATACACGATACACAGAGGATCACATAGTGCCATGTGGCCTAGATGGGTACCAGAGGTAAAGGTAAACTTGTCCAAATTTTTCCTCGTCAAAACGCATTAAACTATGTCGATTTGTTGGAAGAATCAATGTTACCGACAGTGCGAATAGTGTACCCATTTGAAGAAGTCCTTGTATTCTCCTACGTTTACGACAATTGTCGAGTACATACTGCCAGAATCGTCTCGAATTGGTTTACCCAGCATGAAGATGAAATTACTCTCATTCCATGGTCGTCTAGGTCACCAGACCTCAACCTAATAGAAAATTTATGGGGTTTGGTGGTTCAAATGTGGGATAACAGAAACGAGAGAACAAAGGAAGCAACTGAGCAGCACTGTAATGAAATTTAGAATTATATGAAGGGAACCGTCATCTGCAATCGTCATTACACGTCATTAAAAATAATGGTATTTATACCCGGTTTTAGGTTTAAGTAGGGTAAAGTGGGTCCCATTTCTAACTTTGAAATAAAACCAATTAATAAAATGAACAAAAAAGTTACTATTTTTAAATTCTTCCACATTAATGTTGATAATGTTTTATTTTCTTGTGTATTTCTGCTACCTAACATATAACGATAGCCCTAATATCAAAGGTTGCTTATACAAAGGTTTGGCCTGTGTCACCTTTGGTTTGTCGATTTATGGCCGGTTCCGATATGTTACTATTCACTCCCCTGCCTTACCGTAGGTTGAATTTTGACATTACTTATATAGAGGTAACGTCAAATTTTAACCGTTAGTAAGGCAAATAAACGGTCGGTAATATAGGAACCGGCTTTTAATCCGATATACATAATGACAGAGATAGTAATAGCACGTAATAGCATTTGTCAGATGTTACACACAAGTATAGTCGAGCCTCTCCGATCTGTTTAATACAACGTAGTCAGTAACTGTCAATGTCTAATAAAATGATAACAAGTTCGTTACCAAGGAAATGTATGTTCAGGCAAATTTCAACCTAATTGTATTTCACAACTGTAGGAAAATGACCTTATGGTGGGTCATGATTCAATTGGTTCGATTGTACATAGATAATTTACGACAACGAAACTTTTCCTCTCCTTCTTCTATTTTTACTGCTAACGCGCCATTTCCTCAACGGGCTCGCACTCGGGGGAATATTTAGCTTCATTTTCTTACCATATGTATTTTATAATTAATATCCATATAGAAAATGATGAGCAATGACAAGTGGCTATTAAATAACGTAACACTATAGTCTATACTATAATAAATCTGTAAATGGTTCGAGTTTGTTCAAGGCGTTTAAAAAATTGAAAATATCAGGGGCGATAATACGGTCTGGGAGATTACGAAAATGCTGTTTTTAGAATTTTTGTTTGTCTTTCTATTAAAGCATCACGTGAAACTAGTGAACGGATTTAAATGTAACTCTACATAGACCTAGCTTATGTCCCGGGGCGTATCATAGGATACTTTTTATCCGGACAAATGACGTCATTTTCGTGGGATAGACGAAAAAAATGAAAAATATGGCACTGCGATTGCATGTTTTCTGGAAACTACTGAACGTATATGATTGAAACTTGACATAGTGCTGGCTTATAACCCGAGTTAGCACTTAGGACACACTTTATCCCGTCAAATTACTTAATTTCCATGGAATAAACGGTTTAGCAAAATAGATGACGCTGCAATCGCGTTTTTTTTAATTCAATAACGAATACGTACGTTGTCATAAACAAGATTTCATTCGTTGTATTACTTCAAATCAGGTTGGCTGCGACTTGCCTCTATGTTTCGCTGCGCAGTTATGTAGACTATACCTACGGACTCAGTTTCTTTGTTATTGTAGTGAACTTAGTAACAAGAAACAGTGGTTTTACGTAAAACACCTAATTAAAGTTTATATATAGAGCCACCAGGGATTACCACGCGGCGTAGCCGCGGGGAAAACTCTAGTTAAATAAATAAACATCTATTTATCTTGTATGTTACATACATATTAGAATTAAATGTAATTTTCTTTTTTTCTTTCTAATTGTCATTTGTAGTACTCTTATTCCGTGAAAATTAAACCTACGTCTTACAACGCGTTCCATTAGTAGCTCACAATGCTCAAAATACTCCGTTAGCAGTTCCAGAAGGCGACCGTGGTCGTTATGGTCGTGGCGAAAACATCACTGATGACGTCATCATTTTCGATCACACAACGCTTACAGCGATCCATGTCAAGAGATGGGTCGAATAACCGTTCCACTTGGGTTTACGATTGTAATGCCGGCAAGCAAGTGGAATAGGGAAAATCTCGGTGGTGAACCTGATCGATGTGAGCTACTAGTGGAGCGCGCTGGTAACGTTTAAGCACGGCATTTTATCTGACTTTTATTTTGACATGAACACTGAAGACAAAAATGTCAAGTGTCAATAAGTAATCTTAAAGTTATTATTTAGCCACCCACCCTCATTTTAATTCTTCAAATTTTTTTACGGGGATTATTCTTACCTTCTAGCACTTGCTATATTTCATTAAAATTCAAATTAAACGTATTATTTCAGGTCAAAACAGAGAGGTTCTTTGTACATACATTATCGTCGTCTATGTCGGCGTATATACAGCGAGCCTAACTTACCAGCAACAAGCTAAACTAAGTATTAGCTCCGTTATAGAATCGACGATACCAGTTCTAAAGCCTTTTATCTCACCTGCTAATAACAGTCGATGTAAGTGCTGAATATAATATAAACCTTAAATCATATTACAAGTAATGACAGCTCAGTGTGGCACATTTCAATAACATGCCTGTGAGTTTAGATATACAGGATGAAATTTTCAAGTGCCTTCAGGGCCAACTATACGAAACTATATGAAATAGCGAAAAACAGTGAAAAGAGCCTTGAGGCTGATTTTGACGAAAATTAAAATGATATTATTAGATTTTCGAAAAATCAATTGCCTTTGTCAGGAATCGAATCGGCTGACTTTGCAAAAAATAACCACATCCTATTACATTCAATTAAATTACTTTGCGTAGTGGTGTTTTTTTTAATGTTTATAATTATTTTTGTTGGTACTTTCTTTATTTCCGATCGGTATAGATAGATATATTTTCAAACATTTATTTCTGAACGATGCAATCAACTATTTCCCTAATTTAATAGTAATTTTGGTATATTTTATTTATTCAGTTTTTAACATCAATTTTATATGGAGTAATTTTCTATAATTTATCATAATTAATTTGCCAGGTGGTAGGGTATCTGCCCGACTGGGTGGCATATTCTAGACCAGGGGTGGTCCCGGGTCTAGAATATGCCACCATAACAACTTTGAGTTGTGTTTCGGCATCAGTGGCCAGGTTCCAGTTTTTTCTTCAAGGCCGGCAGCGCATTGTCAGCACCACTGGTATTGCTGATGTACATAGGCGACGGTAACCACTTTCCATCACAGTTGGGCCGTCAGCCTGTCTGGTGAGCTTCAGCAATAAAAAATAAAAATGTATGTAACAGTAATTATTTCAAATATTATGTGGTAATTGTGTAGATTATAATTCAAGGTCTCATAATTGACTATAGACAATTATGACCATACAGAACTTGCTACATTTTAGTTTCATGTTGGCAGAACCGCTAGATTTTTTTACTGTGTTCGATTTATTTATAAACCTAAATAATTTAAATATAATACCTTATAAAAAATATTATCTAAATTTCTCAAACACGAATGTAACAAATTCCTTGTCACATATAAACTTTTTTTATTAAAATAGTTTATCATTGATTTCAATCTACTATCGGTTTGCCAATCACAAAAAGAGTACTTAGGTTGCCTGATCTGTAAAATTGTTACCTAGAAAAGTGTGATAAAATGTTAATGGAAAATTTGTTTAAAAATGTGCATGACCCCAGTGTGATCATTGTATTTGAGCCGTAACGTTCACTAATTAAAACTATAGTAACCAGTTTCTGTTCTTTTCTTGCCCTAAACCTTTCTGAGCTGCTCTAAGTGTTAGACTATATTATTATACCAAACCATAACTTGTAAGGGTCAATTTCTGTGAAGAAATGTTACATACTAAGGGAAATGGTTGGTTTGAACAATATGTTCTATTTTCCCTACATAAATTAACATCAAATTGCGCCGGTCATTTGACCTCACTTGAACGCAATCAATGTTTACTCATTGATTGGTGTAAAATAACGTTGTGTTTCCAATATTAATTAATAGATTCCTATTAAAAATAGAATAATTGTCATCATTTCCGTATTGAATAAAATGAGGTGAGTTTTTATTAACTTAGGAAAAATAGAAGATATATATATATTTCTTTACAGAAATTGATCCTTACAAGCTGCAATAGGATTTGGTATTATAATACAGGTGTGTTTATTTTTTTCACATCGGCGTATTCGTTTCCTGATTAGAGTAATTGGTTTTTCATTAAAAAAAAACTAATGATACCGCTTTAAGTTTCATCAAAATCGCCACCGAGACTCCTTTGAGTATATATCGCTATTTCGTATAATTTAGGATTGGGCCCTGATGGTTCATTTGAAAAATTCACCCCATCAGCTGATGGTGGAAACCACTTGAAACTCCGTTACGTAGTTCAGAAGAAGTTAGCGAACATACAGACTTTGTTTTATTATTATACTACTATTTAAAGATTTGATAGTATAACTGAAAATTGTTTTTAATTTTTTTTATTTACCTACCTTTAAATTTCACACACGTATATAATTAGAATAGTGTGAAGTTGTCAACAGAAGCGTTTTCATTGCTTTTGATTAAATTAACACTAGTAACGTGATACGCATTCTGTGAATACATAATTAACGAAGCGATTCAATAGCTCAAATAAGGCTTTGATATCATATGTGTAGCTTTATATTATATATTTAATTAGATATAATTAGTTATAAGGAACTTGAGAGGCTTTAATATTACGTAAACGTTATGTTGAGATGTATTTTGCATTTTTTATATACGCATTGAAAATAAATACAACAAAAACGTAAACACTCTACAGTAAACAAATTATCTCCAGTGAGTTCTTAAATCCAAACATACAGATTAAATGACGCCACAAGTTAGTTTACTTTAGCGTTTTGATTTTTAATCCGATGTTAGACAGTTTATTTCTGTGATTAAATACCGTCGTCTCCTTTTAATTCTGTGCCTTTCACTTAAACTGATTCAATTTGGTTGATCCCTATTAAAGCACCATCTAGCTCCTAGGTAAAGGTTTAGTCTACAATATATTTTTAACGATCGTAAACAGGCGAAAGAGTTAGATGGCGCTAAGCGACGGTAAAACAGCGTAAAAGATAATGGCGTAGCTTGCTTTAGACGGGCCCTGTATCAAAATGTGTTGGAGGCCCCAAAGGGTAAAGTTTTTTTATAAAAGAAAAAGTGCTCAAATTGAATTGAAATAATGTATATATTGATTATAAGTTATTACTTAATGCTCCTAGAAGCTAAGTTAGACAAACAATTCAAGTCAAAGATACACTTTTCTCGCCTTTTTTTCGGCAAGCTTATTTATCAAATCATGCATAGCTGAAAACGACTTAATTTTTCTAGATTTTCTGCCTCTATAGACAATAATAACAAGTCTGATAGCCGTTCCTGTTAGCCCATCAGTTATTCTCAAAAATGTTAATATATAAAAGATTGTGGATTCTTTTTAATCGTTATCATTAAGCGAATCAGTCAAAATAAAAATGTATTGAAAATCAATTTTTAACTCATTTGATCTAAAATATTGTTGTACCATCTTTAATCTAATAGCAAAATAAAAGTTTTAATTATGATTATACATCGTATTTTTATCTAAGCAAGTCGCACAGTGTAATGGGCATGTAACAAACAGCTTCAAGGCCAATTCCAGTGTCACTTAGACCAATATAAATAAAGATTATTTATGATTTTAATTAACTAAGTAAGCAAATGCAAGGCCCCAATAACTAGGCCATAGAGGCTGTGGCCATAAAGGTCGTCTTATTGAAGTTTTTATTCAAATAATAAGTTTAATAAAGATTGAATTATGTAATTGTTATTTTTTAGTGTAGCTAAGGGGAAAATCCAGGTTTTTATTATTTTGTGTGGAAGATTATTACACTATCATTTGTCAGGCACCAGGAAAAACGGAGATAGCGGATGCTGTCGTAAATTCGTATTACGAATACGACAAGTATCAATATATAATAATAGAACCTTATACCATGTCTTATACCTACCAGTGTATCTAGGCCACGTGTCAATTTTACTAAGAGATTCTCAAGAATCTCGGTCGGTTTAGACCCTCTAACGTAGCGCTCGCGCCTTTCTCCATAAAAATTGTTATGCGAAGGCTGGCCATCCTTCCCGGAACTATAGAAGGGGCTTGCCTGATGCCTGCCTGCCTGCGTCTGGCAAAACCGTGGCGGTAGCTAAGCTGTTGTCCCGTAACCCTGGCTTAAAGTATAATAGAAGGAAAATAGTGTGGTTTGAATCCAGTAGTCTCCACGAGAGCCCTTATTTCACCGACTGTCATTCAGAAATGACGTGTGTATAAAGTTCTTCCACCGATATTAAAAAAGATTGCTATAATTGAGCCGTTCTAAGAGGCCCCATTTGAGGTTTCATATAAATACTGAGAAACTAACTTTGTAGCAGTATTAAAAGTAATTTAAATACCAAATTAAAACACTAAACCAGTTTATTTCTTAAGAAAGGTAAAACATGACAACGTTAAAAACTACTAAATTCAGTTTTATACATGACAAATGTGGCTTATAGAACCGAACTATAGCATATTAAAGGCCGAACGAAGGACATTCCCAAAGGCACTAATATTTTCCATCTAAACTCGAAGGTTGTCGATATAGTTTCTAGTTATTTCGTTTTTACTTACGAAATTTCGAGGACTTGGAAAGCAATTCTATTGAAAATATTTGTAAGAAAAAATCATAAGCAATATTGAATTTTTTCATGCAATGTCTAGCTCAATTTAACACGAAGCGAAATAGTTGCTTTCGTAGGATTTTGGGTTTTTAGTTTTAGCCTTCGTAGTTTCAGATACGACTATGTTTCATTACAAATATTCACATGACCATGGAAGAAAATAGTATTCTTTTTTCATGGTATGACTACAACTAATACTGCTTCTAGGTAAATAATTTTATGGACACTAGTTTAAGATCTCAAACGCATTATCTGGTAAGCCGCAGTTTGGTTAGCCCGCTGATTAATGCCACCGAAGTAGTGTACGATAGATCGATACGTTAGTGTTCCGTGCACGATCATGTCTCCTCTTCTGGAGTGCGTTACAAATCGTCAATATTGCAATACCAATCATTACACGTGATAGGGAACGCGGTCACAAGAATATAGTTGAACAGCGATGGAGTTGCAGAGCTTCGAGCAACCGATGCGGTATGTGACCAATCGCAGCGTAGTGCATAGATAAAATAATTTTATATATTTACCTTTTGTGATCAAGCCTGACCGGACTGTAACTACCCATATTATGATGAGTATAATCGCTTAAGGCGATGTTAGGTGTAGACGGTTCATTTCAGTCTTTCAATTAGAATGTACCAACCAAACTGATCCATGTAAATATAAACTTGAATAATTCACTGTTATTGAATACCGTCCCGTCCTTTTAGTTCTGTCTTTCAACTAAAGTGATTCAATTTTGTTGATCTGTCTAATATAAGCACTAGTTATTTTTCTAAGATTGCTACTCCTATAAAAGACCTTTTAAAAAGCATTTACTTCCCCGGCCAATAGATGGTAGTAATCTTTTTCCATCAAACAAATCATACGCCGTTTTACCTTTTTTCGTTAATAAAAAACAGGGGTAATCTTATAGAAATTTATGAGGGTTACATCTCATTCTGGATTCTGTACCTCAAATTCATGCATAAGTTAATAAAACAATTTCATTGTTCGAAATAGCCAAAGCTGTTTCGTAAAACCCACACTGCACAGACCTAAAATACATTTGACCCTAGTTACGCAAACGGGAACCCTCAATTCTTCCCACAAGTTTCGCAAAATTGAATTAAATAGCGGTTCCAGATCAGCATTTTCTTATTTTATATTTATTATCCAATTATCCAACATATTTATTTTAGAATAAGCTTCCTTGGTTGTTCTACACAGGATTTTATTAACTAACTTTCGCCCACGGCTTTACTCTGGTTAATGTAAATTTTATAGGCTGAGTGGAGTAACTGGGATTACTACAAGTTCTTGGTGAAAAACATAAACAAATCTATCCCATGGCATCTGTACATTTTCCAAGACAAAAAGTAACATATGCGCTATTCCAGACTTATGATCTATCTCTGTGCCAAATTTCATCTAGATTCATTCAGCCGTTCTAGCGTGATTGAGCAACAAATATCCATCAAAACTTCCGCATTTATAATATTAGTGAGATAAACTTGTTAATTGCAGTATATATTATATTAATCAGATGATTATAATGTTACAAATCAAATAGATCAATATAGTTTATAATTAAAAATACAGTATAAACTTAAAAATAAACTACAAACTATAGTGTTGTTACAATTTAGCCGATATTCCACGAAGCACGCCGACAGATGTGAATGCACACCTGCCGGCCATAAAGCACGGTTTATTGCCTGCCCGCATTTGGACTTCTTTTGTTTACTTTGTGTTTAATATTTGTATTTAGAAACGCCACCTATTGTGTATTATAATCTTTTATGGTAGACAGTGAGTCAAATCAGACAAAGTCAAATCAGAATCAAATCTAATTTGAATCAGATCAAATCCGTATCAAATCAAATTAAGCCTCAATCAAGTCAAATCCGAATCAAATCAAATCTGAATTAGACCAAATCCGTATCAAATCAAATCTGAATCAGATCAAATCCGTATCAGATCACACCAGATCAGATCAAATTAAATCAAATTCAATTCAAATCAAAACCATTTATCTGTTTAAAAACATGGATTGTATAAAGATATTAATTATAT
This sequence comes from Dendrolimus houi, assembly GCA_039645545.1. NCBI lineage: Eukaryota > Metazoa > Arthropoda > Insecta > Lepidoptera > Lasiocampidae > Dendrolimus > Dendrolimus houi. Next base: position 18,370,279 of record CM077132.1, read on the forward strand.
TTTAGTTTAAAATCGTACACGTTTTTGTCAAATAAACGTGCAGAAGTATCTATTATACAAATCAGAGAAAACTTTTACAATAATATTGAAGTTCGTTTTTTTATTTAGCCATTTTAAATCATTCCCAGAAAAATTCCCGCGGGCTTCCTAGGATAAAAAGTAGCGCAGATTTTAAGTCCAAAACTTTGCTGTCGATCAGCGAAAATTGCATCGAAATCGGCCCAGTAGTTTTTACGTGAACCTCGAACAAACTGACAAGAAATCTATAAAAAGTGTCGTGTTCTCCATTGTTCATGTTGTGTATTCCAGTTGTTTTTTTTTAATAGTTTCAATGTACAGACACAACATTTTCAGAACTTTATTATATTATAGATTTCTGGTATCAATAAATTAATTTCATTTCTAATTTTACAATAAAGAAACACATACACAGTATAAAATGTCATTATTATTTTTGTAATAATAATATGAATCATTAAAATATAAAAAACACATACGGGACGAACATGACAAAAATGTAAGAATCCACGAATTCAACTAATTTGATTATATATGTATAGGTATATAGACGAAAAATTTATAACAATCTTCAAACGATGCGTACGCGTTGCAGCTCGTTAGCAAAAGGTGAATTTTATAAGATGACCACTATTGCGATGCTGTTGACAACGCATGCCGTCTCTTTTCTTCCGCTTGGTAAGGTATGTACAAAACATTCTTGTTATCTTAACAAGAATGTTTTGTAGCAAGTGTAAGGTCTGTTTAGGTTTTCTTATAAGTACGGTCTGTATTTTCTATAACGCATCAGCTATTGCCGTAGAGCGTTGAAATGCGGCCAGCATTTTGGGAACAACATCGACAGTGACCTGGAATCCATTTTTTATTTGTATATCTATATAATTAAAAATGAATCGTAGAAATGTAAGTACGCGCATAACTTGTGAACGACTTTACCGACTTTGATGATTTTTTCAATGCGTTTGGGTGGTTTCTCGTATTATTTAAATTTACAATTGGAATCAGTACGTGGCGCTGGTTTCAGGATTCTAGGATCTTCCTAATCTCCTGGACCGATTTTGATGATTTGTTTTTTCTGTTTAAACGGATCTTCGGATGGTTTAGATCCACAGTTGGAACCGTTAGGTGGCGCTGGGATCGAGTTCTAGATTTTTATTTTTTCAAGTCAGGATAACATCTGCCGGGACTATATATATATATAATAGTACTTTCATTTTTAGGTTTTTTTTAATATATCGTGTGGTGTTACAAATAATTAAGTTAGATTATCAACTGAAGTTGCTGTTCTGAAACATTTTAATTAATTTTAAAGCTAACCTTTAGGCAACCAGATAAAGTGACTTGCTTATATAAAAATATTAAAAATTTGCATTCACAGGTGAAGTACTAAAAAGCTTCCTGGGATTAACATATGAACAAATGCAAAATAAAAATGCATCTGTGCACGACATTTTGGAAATAGACTTGATTACTAAAGATGGAAATGTAAAGTATAACTTCAGTTCTGTAAAGAAACTAAACAGGTAAAATTAAACTTATGCAAGACTATTGTTTCAAAGTAAATGCCAATATTTAAATAAACATTGCTGTTTATATAACACCTAATCATAAGTAATCATTAAAAAAAATCAATCTGATTGTAAATTTGTGTCACAGAGGCTCCAAAACGGATTCAAGAATAGAATTAATGTCAGTTTTAAGAATTAAGACATCAATTTTATCTTAAACTACCTGTGCTGGCGACTTCGACCGCATGTAATTTTTTTCGCGGAACCCTAGTTTTAAAAGTAGCCCAAACTACTCCTTATAATATTTTTTTCAGGCGGGGGAAATGCATTTCGCACAATACCGGGTCCTTTGCTAGGGATTAGACCATAGTCGATTATGGAGGCATTCCCAAGGGGGCAATCCAAACCCTAATCGACCGGCTTGTGTGGAGACTCGAACCGATGAACAAATGCCCAGGGGCTAATACAACACTAAAACCACCCCCCTCCTCCCATGTGACCCGCGCTGTGGTTAGAAGAGCGTGAGATTTAGAACGTAGTTACGCCCACGCTGATCCTAGCGCATCAGTGCTTGAGAATGTACCGGGAAGTAGTGTAAACTCACTTCGTCAACAGGGGGGGGGTGAAGACTCCTCTGCTCCCTAGATAATAGAACCCTGCAGCGGTATTTCAGGGAGAGAGATCATGCGCATATCTGCGCCTCCGGGCCCCCGACTGGCGTCGGCGCCCGCGAGACGCATGCGCACTTGTACCTCTCTCACTATCTCGTTCCGCGGCCTCCTTTTGAGACATAACAGTCTCGCAGAAATTAGCCGCACCCACCCAATGATCATCGCTATGCAGCATGGCTTGCACCAAACTGCCCAGCGAATCGATCGAGACCTACTATTGTCTCGAGTTCAAACCTCTGGTGCTGCGCACTCGACTAGCGTATGAAACGCCGTGTCTTGTGCGCCACACTGGCGGCATTGGGGTGAAGGCAAGCAGCCCGCAATCTGGCTACTCCTTATAACATTAGCTATATGCCAGTGAGTCCTGTCAAAATCGGTCGAGCCGTTTCAGAGATTAGCCGAAACACCCAGACAGACAAAAATTCTAAAAATTGTATTTTCGGTATCTACTGGTCCGAATTATCCCTCCTGTTTTTTTTTCACATTTTCATGTTGACATTGCAAACAGGCACATCAACTTTATTTATCTGTATAGGTTTTCTATTTCTTTATATTTTTTTGATATCGCGAAGGTTTCATAAACTGATTACGAATATAAATTCCACGTCCTAAGCGAACAAAATGGCTGACACAGGTAGCTATTAAGCATATAGCTATTTTGACTAAGTACTTAATCTTGTCGAAAATACTTTTCCATCAAAATTATGAAAGTTTTGCCTAAGCGAAAAATTTACACCTAAACCTTATGACCTTCATTGTAACTTTGAATCTTCTTATAATATTTTTCTTTCTTAAGTTTAGTAAAGTTCTTTATATGAGCTTCCAATACAAAGATAGAAGGTAACAGATACTGCTAATATTAGGATACTTTATATTGTGTGTGTGTTTCTTTGTGCATTTGTATATACAATTCAAAATTCAAAAGTTTTTATTCAAAATAAGTTCCACTGGAGAACACTTTTGAAGGTCATACATATAAGTCAGAATTTAATTTTATTTCTTAGTCTATGTACACCGCTTCGCAACGTGTTATTGCTGTTAAGGAGAAGAAGGGGCAATAAACTCTTACTATATTGGACTGTATTGTCTTTGAGTAAATAAATTATAATTATAATCTTTATCTATAATATTATACAATTCTAAGCATGCCGTGTCTGTATATTTGAGCTATTAAAAAAACAACTGGAATAGACTATATAAACGCTGTGGAGAACATAATGCCATTTTTTTAGATTTCTTGTCTGTTTGTCGATTTGTCTCTATGTTCGGGATTCATTTAAAAACTACTGTGCCGATTTCGATGTTTTTTTTGTTAATTGGTAGCAAATTCTTGGACTTATAATCTGCGGTACTTTTTATATTGTTTTTCGGGAATGATTTATTAAAATGGTCAGACTGTAAAAAACTCGGAAGTCGAATGCTACGATATTTTTACTGACCGATAGCAACTTTTGTATAATAAAATATGTGATACTTTTATCTCGGGAATCCCGCGGAAATTTTCCCGGGAGTAGCTGAAACTAGTTTATTTGCATAAAAATTACCCGATTTGGTTACGATTTTATTAAAACAATACTTTACTTTCTTTTCCAAATGCTGCGGTACTGTGTCTCGGGAATCTCGCGGGAGTTTTCCTGGGTATGGTACAAATTACTTAGGCTGCATGAAAATTCCTTGATTTCGATACGATTTCATTACAACCATGGATTAAGTTTTGTTTCAAATACTTTGGTAATTCATGCCCCGGGAATTTTCCCGGGTGTGGTTTAAAGTGGTTAGGGTGCATAATGTTGGCTAATTTCGATATGATTTGTTATAGAACGACAGTTTACGTTCTTTTTTAAATGCCGTTGAATACTGAAAATGAAAATGTTTATTTATATACACTTAAATATATATACTATATCCTGGGATTTCCTGATTATTTCCTGAGAATCAGTCACACAGCTAAAATAGCATGAAAATTGGCCGTGTTACTTTTATTACACAATAGCTTGGTAATAAAAAAAATTATATGCCTGACCAATCCGGCACTTTTTATATTTCTCGGTATTTCCTAACTTCGAACCCACATGATTTTTGGGACTTTCTCGATGTTGCAGTTTCTATGTTTATTAGACATCTTAATTAGAAGGGTTGTAGTACCTTTACTAACATTAGTTATTCCGGGCTTTTATAGAAATTTTCAGCGTTTATGTATTTCCAAATTAAAAAATTAGTTGATCTGCTGGAAATTATCTATGACTTTAATTATTCCTACAATTCCCGGAATATCGGACTTTTTTTCGTAAAATGAGGTAAAAGACAAAAATATTATATATAAAAATACAAAAATACTTTTTAGTTGAATGCTTCATTATATTTTACGTGAAACCTAACAAATGGCAAAATTCAGAATTTCATCATTGCCCAACAGTGGGCGCGCAAATGAGGATAGCTAAAAAGTTCACGATACGGATGGTTATGTCGCCGACATTTCAGGTTTTAACTGTCCAAGGTGGATAAAGTCGCGGTTAAATGCTAGTAGACTATATTATAGTACCTCACAAGGTTTGCTTTAATTGCTTTTAACTCATGTAGTGAATATCAAGCTCATCTACCGCAGTCTCGTTTTTTATTTGTGTTTGAGATGAAATTCAAATAACTTGCTGGTAGACTGGTGGATGAAATAACCCTAAAGCTTGGGGCTGCTTTTGCTAGAAAAATGTACACACGACATTGGAATAAACAAACATGAACTAGTTAGTAATTATCTCGTATAGAATTTATCTATTAATAAATATACAGGTAACTACAAATTGCATAATTATAACATTGAAACATTACTAATAATAATTAAAATTAAATAAATACCGAAGTAATAATAATAAACAAACCAGACCATAGGAAATAACGGAGAAAATACGTTTCCGAAACTTACTATACCAGGAATCGAACCCGGAGCGTCTGTATTGCAGTGAGGTAAGCTGGCAAAGACTTAGCCCGCTTAACCACAGAAGCCGTCTAAGTGAAGTAAAAATAGCATGTAGCATATAATACAAGTTTAAAAAAATTGTACGTTAAACCGGCAAAAAACATGTGATCGTTATTAAAATAACAACACCGATATTATATAATAATTATATCAGAAGAAGTCGAACAAAGATGTCTGATTCTATAGTGTCGACGCTGTACCTATAAATGAACTAGCTTCAGGTATAATTCGAACACATCTTGCAGTTCTATTGTTCAAAGCAGAATGCGGATCTATTTTTTTGTCCTTAAATGCATTTAGAGCAGGTAAATTCCTATTTTTGGGTGATTAACTTTGAGAGTTCTTTAAACATATTTAGCGACACATTTTGCGTTGTGCAAGACGCTAATTGTATTTAAGGGTACTAAATGCGTTTAGTGCTTCTTAAATAAATTTAAGCAACGTTATGCAAGCGGTCCTTAATGTATAGACACGGCATGTTTAGAATTTTATAATAATATAGATATATAAGTATTAGTAACCGAGATTATCTTATGAAGTTCCTCGTTTCTATCCATAAAAGCAGACTGTATTATGTTTGCAGATTAATGCATAATGCCTCCTCTATAGTAATTTTGGTACATGGATTCATGGAAAGTTCTAATGGACTAATGGTGCACGGTATAGCTCCAGTACTAATGAAAAAGAGGGGCATCAAAATATTAGCTCTGGATGGAAGAAAGATTATCAATTTGGAGTACTTCAGATCTTCGACTTACGCTGTGTTCATGGGGGAACTACTTGGAGACTTTCTAAGTCAAATCATAAGAGGTAACTTTTTATAAAGGAAAAACATGAACTAGATTATATTGCATGTGAATATTTTATAAACAGATAGCCAGTATGTAACATTTTATTTCTTGTTACTACGAAAAAAGAAAATTATATAACATATATGGATCCTAAATCGTCGGCTGTTGGGAAAGTTCCATACAGCTGGGTACCTCCACTTCAAGTCTAAAGTCAAGCCAACTTTTTAATTAAGTGAAACTTTTATCAACCGCGTTAATACGTCTTATATTCAATATCGTTTATATAATTAGGGATAATGCACATAATTATTGAAAAAATAAATTAATAAGTACAGTCGTGGTATGGAAAGATTTGCCAGTTTTCAAATTGATTCATTTAACGTTCTGCGAGCACATTTTGTCTTTTCAAACTTAGTCATAGAACAGACTGTTCCTCAGAAAATTATATTTAACTGTTTAAAATTACTTTTGTAGTTTGACTTTCATATTGTTTAGAGATATAAAACCTTTTTATTGGTTTTAATATTTATGATAAGCGTAGTGATAATATCTTCTTTATTTCTTGTTGTTAATCTCAGTGTCTGTCATTGTCAACATTGCAGTTTTCTATCTATATATATATATATATATATATATATATATATATATATATATATATATATATATATATATATATAAAACAAAGTCGCATTAGTACACCATTTATAACTCGAGAACGGTTGGAATTCTTTTATGATTTTTGTGTTTTTGGAATTGTCTTCGTCCGGAATAGAATAATAAATATTTTAATATTACATATTCATCAATAAAAAAAATATCATTAAAAAAACATCAGTCACAACATCAGTCTAGCCCTTCATTTGTTATGATCTTTCCCGGCCGATTTCGGCAATGGTGACTGCATTTAAACTCATTTTCATTTGTCTGATTTAGGTGAATTATTTTTGTGTGTATTCAAGTGGATCCTGGGATGGTTTACATTCACGATTGGACCGGTAGGTAGCGCTGCTCAACACGTCTTTGACGATGACTTATTTTGATGAAATTGTTTGTATTTTTTCAAATAGATTCGAGAATGGTTTAGATTAACAACTGGCCCGGTTGATGGCGCTGCAATAGGTTTCGAGATTTTTATTTTTTAGGGCAAGACAACGTCTGCCGGGTACAGTAAGTACTTTATAAATGTAACATTGATTAAAATGTTAGCAGTACTGTTTCTTGTACTCCAGCAAGCAAAAATCGACTTTACGGTGATGAACCTTTTCATACCGCGATTTTACATAAAAATCCCTGTTAAATTTTAAACATTTCCCGTCTTATAAAGTAATTTAGTGCACGATTTAACAAACAGCTATTGTTATCCTCTTCAATAAACTTATAGAGTCTTTGGAAACCATTTTCTTTCGACTTACAAGGCAGTCTATTTATGTTTTTGACTTGTAATTTCCCGTTTTGAATACTCTCTCGAGGTTTGTTTGTTTAGCTTCTAATCGAGAAACTGTCGTAGTAAACACAAGGAACAAATATTATTTTATTTCATTATCTATATATATTTTATTCGTTTTGGGTTAAAAGGAAAGAAGCTTTGTAGTCTCACTCCAGTGTGTCTATTTACACTGTTTACTAAATAAAATCTTGAGCACAATTCATGTAACACAAGAAGGACAACTAAAGAAATCACCGAATCTGTCGTTTAATTTTCTCTTTAAATATTTTATCCGGCACGACGACAAGCTTTTTTATAAATAGATTATAAAATAACTTTGCAAGAAAAGATAATACAGTTTTTGAGAATTTTAAATATTGTTACAACTTAAGTTCCGACAAAAACAAAATCCACCTGCATATCTGTAAAAACACATTTTATTAACTGTCGGCATTACTAATGGCGGAACTAATTGTAATTCTTTTATGATCATCTTCATTTGTTTACTTATTTATTAGTATACGTTTCTAGAGGACAGCCCATTGTTATATTGCACTCGTTTATGGCCGCTTGCGGCCGAGTCATTAGCCAGGTGTTTCGGGTTACATCGACTACGATACGGGCACCTTTGTGTTCATGACGTATAAAACGACGGCCTGATTGGGTGACGGGACAGTCAAGCGACAACCACGATCAAGGCGTGACGTGTGTACAGTCGGGAATCTAGTAATGACGGACTTCGCGCGTTTTATTGTATTACGACCTTCTGCATTACGTTTGAATTTGTTATCTTCGATTATAGTTGTACCTGTGTTATACGTGTTTGTTTAGTTCTAATAAACTCTATAATAATTCCAACGGCATTTTATTTCCAGTCCCGTAACTCGTAAAAATATTAACATAACTTCAGTATGGATTGAAAACTCTCTTTATTACATTCGTCCATTTCTTCCGATCGGAGAATTAATTGTATTCTTCGTTTCTCATATTCTGAAAGTACGCTTGGAGTTACCTGATCATAGAGATGAAAACAGTACTTTTCTCCCATGGGAAACAATTTTCCTTGCTGTCAAAAAATTTAAAAACTATGCGAACTATAGATAATACATACCACTTATGTCCCAACTTTTTTTACAGCCACTGTTAAATCGTGGCATAAATAGTAATAAAAAATATCAACAATTTTTTAACATCATTTTATATACTTATAAATTACTTTTCACTAAATTATTATTTAATTTACCTAAATTTGAGACATGGAAGAAGAATACTATTTTCCATGAGTTGAGGTAAATACATATTTATGTAGTTTTTTAACGATCGTTTTTTTTTACTATTCTGATCGGTTGCCCTAAACGCAAGATATGAAGGGTTCATATACGGTGGGGGTACATAATAGGGTGTAAGGTTTCTCCCCTTATGTTATTCTGCCACGTTCGAGTAAATCTCAAAATCCCCGCTTGGCCTCCCCTACTATTAATATCATCAGTGACAAAAAATACTGGCACACTTTACGTTCATGTGTGACGTGTTGAATAAATTCATCAGATTTAGATACGGGTTTAACGCCTGATTTTATTAGAGAAGTAGTTGTTCGTTTAACTAATCAGTTTTTATTTACTTTAGTGTTAACCTTAGGTGCAAGGCCTATTTCGGTACTCAAACTATTACGCTACTACGCTCGTGCCATGACTAAATAGGTCACTTTCACCTCTCGTGTAACAATCTTCTATTATATGATGAGTGAGAATTTCGGTTGGCTTTACCTTCCCTTCTTCCTATCTTATCTCTCCTATCTCATCCTAGAAGCTGAAAACGCGTTGGCATCATCTTGGGACGCAAACGTCTATGGGCGATAGTAACAGATGAGCCGTCTGTCTATTTATCAGCTTCATACAATAAAATAATGAACTTCACGCATTTTACCTAATCTATATCATCCTTGATTACATTGGTATCTTTATATTTCAGATGGTCAGGACCCTTTAAAAATATCGATAATAGGACACAGTCTGGGGTCACATATCGCTGGAGTTTCTGGTAAGAGAGTCCAAGAACTGACCGGGAAGCAGCTTGGAAGGATTACGGGCTTAGATCCTGCTGGACCTTGCTTTGTTATGGCAAACCTCGACGGAAGATTAGACAAGACTGATGCTCAATATGTGGATGTCATACATACTAATGGTGGGATGCTTGGGCTCCGAGATCCAATAGGTATTTTTTTTATATTGTATAGACACGATATATTGTAACAGTCGTCATGACATAGTAGTAAAAAATAAATTATTAAAATAAACAAAAACCCGACTCCAAAAAAGAACAATTTAAAAGAAATAATGCACTAAGAAGACCGGAATAAGATTAAGAATAGAAAACAAAATTAAAATAAACTATAAACAAAGTAAACTCTACTTCAGTTTAACAGACTATATTATGAGCTGAAAGCTTAAGTTAAATACCCACAAAGTTAAGCAGCAAGCGGAACCCATTAATTTTCTTTCGGTTTATAATTTGCAATTGGGTCCCGCCTGCTACTAATGGCCTTTTCACGCAGATATGGCGATGGGTTTAATGCATTATTTAAGATGCGAAATTGTTAATGACGTTAAATAGGCGTTAACGGCATTATTTTTTAATGCTTTAAATAAGGCGCATTCGGCCACAGCCTTAAATCTGTAACACTAATGCTGTGGAAGTCTCAGCATAAAATTAAAAATATAATAGTGACGTAATAATATTCAAAAATACATAACTCCTTCATCCGCTGACGGCTTCAATTATCACGCAGTACTAAATGTGCTATATATAAAAATCGTACCTAATTTTTTAAATAGATCAATATTTACTATATACCCTTTTTATTTTAAGGTCATAAGGACTTTTATCCCAACGGTGGGCATTCACAACCCAGGTGTTTGCTGTCAATTTGTGATCATAGTCGAGCTTGGGAGTATTACGCTGAATCTGTCACATCACCTAAACAGTTTCCCGGTGAGAAAATATAAACAAACTAGAGTTTACCCTCTAGTGCGTGCCTCTTGTTTAAAGAGACTACAACACAGGTTACATTGTATTAAATTTTTATGTTGTGCTTTGTGTGTTGTTGTGATTCACTTCATTTTATATTGCAAACTATCCCATCTCCCAGATGAAAAGTATCTATGTATTAAAACTACATAACCACACCAATATGACCAAAATGACCAAATCGACCAAATCAACCAAATCGATCAAAATGACCATATTAACTAAAATGACGAAAAGGGCAAATCCCAAAAAAACCTATCCTACTTTCTGGGATTACGTGTATATAAATCTATCCCAAAACTTATCCCATTATTAGGGATGAAAAATATCTTTTGTCCACTCTTATACTAATATATAAAGCTGAAGGGTTTGTTTTATTGAACGCGCTAATCTCAGGAACTTTACCGAGACCGCGCCACGAAACAAGTCCAACGGAAAATAAAGGAACTAATCGTGTGAAAAAAGTCGCAGTTCCGTCATTTGTTACGATTTTGTTCGTAAAGTAGCCAGGTAATGAATTTACTGCTTTAACTGTGGAATGTTTAGTTTGTATTATTCTGTAATTATATACAGCGATATATGGCTAAACAGATAATTACCTAATCTAGCATGATTATATACAGCGATTGCAGCGCCATGTCTGCGGAACTTCTTTTGTGGCGATTGGTCTACAAGCTCTACATTGCACCAAAGACTCGATTATTTACTTATATTAATATTTTGAGATAATAGGTTGGGGAAAAATCTTTTCGCATATAGTATGCATGAACTTGTAATAAGATCTCTTTGGCTATACCATTTGTATTTGGCTGGTTTTGATATCATTAAAAAGTTTTAATTTTAAAGAAGAAAATTCCAAATTCAAATTAGGAAAATGTGTGATTTTCATTTGTTTCCTTATTGTTAAAATGAGTGAATCTAATGAAGAAATTCGATACATTTTAAAATTTTACTACAAAAAAAAGGTAAAAATGCAACACAAGCCGCGAAAAAAATTTGTGATGTTTATTGACAATGTATTGGCGCCAAAATGAGAAAACACAATGAACAATCATATAAAAATGACGGATTCCAAATTCAAACGTAATATTTTGTTTCTTTTTAATTGTAACAGTATTTATGGCCAGACTAAGTATATATATATATGACCTATCACGTTTTTATGTAAATAGAGAAAAGCAATATTTTGCAAACGAGTCGCCAAAGCGCGCCTAGATTTGTATATTATAACAATTCAATGCAATGTAACCTATGTGAAATCTTGCTAGCTAATGGCCAGTTCCTATATCTTACCGACCGGTTATTTGCCTTACTATCGGTTAAAATTTGACATAAGCTCCATACAAATAATGCTATGCTTTGTGTTGATTATGTGTATATAAATCTACATGTATATGTATTTTTATATAATAATATTAATATATAATATGTGACAATTTTTAAAAATATTGCGCAATAAAACCCTGCCCTAGCTTTGGTGCCATATTTCTCTCTCCATCCCAAGGTTGTCTGAAAGGGATCGCTGTCAGCAATAAGACCGCCATTTGTACCTAATTCTAAGCTGTTTTTGTGTATTGTTTCATTAATTTTACTGTACAATAAAATATATTATATTCTATTCTAAATAATGTCGAAATTAAACCGATACTTAGGCAAGTGAATGAATAGTAAGATATAGGAACTGTAAACAAGCCTTACTACCTACCAGGATTTGAAAACTCAAGTATTATGTAAAAAAAATACGCTAAAACAGTAGTTAGTGTGTAGTTAATATATTTTGTCTTTCAGCCCGCAAATGTGAGAATTGGACAATGTTTAAAGAGGGATTGTGTTACAAAAAAGCCTTGGCGTATATGGGAATGAACTCTGGTCCTGGGGAGCCTGGTACATATTTTCTTAGGACAGGACCTTCGTCTCCTTTTGGCTTGGGCGCAGCTGGCAGTGAGTAAAGGACCAAGTTGATAATTGTATTAATGAAATATATTTTTTTATACCATTAGATCTGTATTTAAATCTTTATTCAAAATTATTCGAAAGAAGAAAAAACTTCAATTCCTGCGGTCGGGCGGCCTGTCGTAAAAGGCTACAAAACAACCCTCGGTTAGGTTTTATGGCTTTATCTCTACTGGATAGCTACCACCTCTTTTATAGAGTATTAGTTTAGGCATTAGTAGGTTCTGGTCCCCCCCCCCCTTCGAGCTCCACAGCACATTGGTAGCATATTTGGTGTTGCAAAGGTCTATAGTCGACGGTAACCGATTTCCAACAGGTGGATTGCCAGCCTATCAATCAACTCTAATAATGAAAAAAAACTTGTTTGGGATATTTTTTTATTGCACGACTTCAGCAGACAGGCAAACGGCCCACCTGATCGAAAGCGGTTATTATATAGCCTATTGACATTTGTAACACCAATGTGCTGCCGCTCTCTTGGGGGGGGATGTAACCTAACCTGAACACAACTCAAGGTTGTTATGGCGGCATATTCTAGACCAGGGTTGATAGCCATCCAATCGGGCAAATACCCTACCACCTGGCTACGGGTTGTTTAATCCGCCTCTGAAGATAGGCCGCCCGGCCGCAGGAAAGTGTATTCTTTCTCCGATCCTATACGAATAAAAATTATTGTAATATTTATAATAATGAAATTACACTGTTTGTCTATGATTTCAAAATTCCTTCTCTTTTTCATAATATATTCCATTACAATTTTCAGTCATAATAAATCAACGTAAGCTAATTTTAGCTATACTATAATGACATACTAATAAGTAAGGTGAATCGCATGAGTTACATGGTATCATAGAATTTCAAATTACTTAATTTTGCATGCCGGAATCAGTGGCGGAGCAAGACCTAAATTTCACATGGACATCATAGATTTTGCGAGGCCCTCTGGTAACGCAAAAAGACATAAAAAAAGAACTTGTAATGAGTGACGATTAGGCTAAGTTCCACAAGAGGCTCACAACGACCACGTTCACGACCGCAAATATTCCCGTTCCACTTACTTGCGGGCGTTACAATCATAAACTCTAGTGGAACGGATTATGGAGCATTGATGTCATAAACGACGAAATACGCAAATGTCATTGGTTGATTTGAAAATCGCACCATTTTCAATGTCAATCGATAGAGAGAATTAATGCTTTGTAGTCAACGCCCACTCCGACCCACCAACTGACATTGTGAGGGTCGTTGAGAGCACTGTGTAATCGTAAATGATGGTGTCATTAGTGACGTTTTCGCCACGACCATAACGACTGTGGTTGCCATGTGGAACGGCTGACGGAGCATTTTGGTCGTTGCGAGCTACTAACGGCACGCGTGCTTATTGTTTTACGACGAATAATTTTTTTTGACAATTTAAGCGCGACAAAAAAATGTACTTGTCCTGTCTTGGAGGTCCTAGGCCCATTTTTTTATAGCCTTAAGCAGGCAAACAGCCAGACGGCCCACCTGATGAAAAGTGGTTACCGTCGCCTGTGGACGTTTGCAACATCAGGGGTGACGCCAACGCGTTGCCAACCTCTAAGAAATATTATAACGCCCTTCTTAAAGAACCCCATATCATAGCGCAAAGGGAAAACCGCGGCGGAAAATTCCTTCCAGATCATTGTTGTACGCGGAATAAATGATCTAGAGAACCGTTGTATAGTTGAGAATGGGAGCTCAAAAAGCGAGGCGTTGGCACCAGATCAAACCGTTCCTCAGAACACTCCCTGTTATACAGGCGGTAAAATACGCAGAGGGACACAAAGTCTCTTCGAAGGCTAAGCGATTCTAAACCGCCTGTTAGTATGGGATGGTTGACGATAACAACGGCGCGACGCTGGATGGAGTCGAGGGGATTAGTCTGGTAAGCGGGTGCTCCAGCCCATAGATGTGAGCAGTATTCCATATGCGGTCTGATTTGCGCTTTATACAGTACAAGTCGTTACCGCGGAGTGAAGTACTGCTTAGACCGGTTAACCCGACTCTCTTCTACTAGCGACCGAGGGAAATTGGCGTGACTGGTGTATCTGGCGTCACCGGTACCGCCATCCGCATAGCAATGAATGTTCTCTATGGACAACAAGTCATTGATATGCAGCCCCTAAGGGTGTGAGGCCGTAGGCGATGGTCCACGTCACCCACGCTTCACCACACCGCCTTTGGCCGAAACGATACGCTCCTAATTACACTATCAAAACTTGAATTAATTCAATATTGAATTAGGTCTGTTAAATTACACATAATTAATGAAGGACTGCTTTTTGTTAGAAATCGGTCAGAAATATTGACCTAAGGTCTTATCAATTTCATAATTATAAGCATTGAGTATATAGACAAAGAAGATACTCTTATTTGGGATTGAAATTAAAAATGGGTTCCGTAATGAGTAAAGTCCTCAGAATATCCTACCAAAGTTTCATCATAATCTGATCAATGGTTTAGAAACGTATCGAGGACAAACATACAAACATTGATTTTTATTTGTATAGATTTTTTGAGCCAGAAACCCTTTCGTGCGTCCTCAGAAAACCCTACAAAAGTTTCATCACAATCTGATCAATGGCTTAGGAACGCATCGAGGACAAACATACAAACACTGATTTTTATTTAAATAGATTTTTTGAGCCAGAAACCCTTTCGTGCATCCTCAGAATACCCCACCAAAGTTTCATCACAATCTGATCAATGGCTTAGGAACGCATTGAGGACAAACATACAAACATTGATTTTTATTTATAAGATTATTGTAAATCAGTTTCAATTTAGTTTTAGTTATAAGATGTGAAAATTGCACGCCTAATAAGGCAAAGCGTATTAAAACAATTACAACAAAACACCTGTTTGTTGTAATTGTTTCAATACACTAAGTTTTGAGATTTATTATAAAAGTAAAGGAGACTGGTGGCGCCAACTGTGATTGCAGAATATATCTCACAACTCTTTTTTTAGTCTTTTTCCATGGCCTAATCCAAATACCCCTTCAGCCTTCTAAATAAAACAAATTAGAAAGCTAAATATTTATTTTGGGTAAATCCTCTTAAAAGAGCATTCTTAATCTGGCAATTTTAAGGCAAAAACGATTTCAACTGTCCATTTAAAAAGTATTTCTAAGAGGAGGTAAAAATATTAAAACGTAAAAGTGTACATTTATAGCAACAAAAGATTGAAATGAAATGAAAATTTATTTGCAAATCTGAAATGGACTTTGATGTAAGATTACTTTGATTTTGGAGATTTTCAAAGATGTAATTTGGCAAATCTTTCAAAGTTGAGTTTTATTTTAGACCGTATCTCACCTTTTTGATCTTTTTGGTTTGTGCAAAATAGTAATATTATACATAAATAAAACTTCCTTTTAACCGCAACCTTTTTATGAATTATCTTTATTTCGGCCTCTTTTCAGTAGCCGTAATCACGGATAACAGAAATGTTCGTTATCACGGCTACTGAAAATGAAAGGAAATGTCGGAATAAATATAAAATTAAATAAAATGCCACGTTTAAAACCGTTTAAAAGTAAATTTAGTTATATGTATTAGTCGCGAAAACTTAAGGAAATACAGTAGTAGCATAATTGTTCTAAAGTGTTGTCTTAAAATAATTGTAAAAAGAAAGAAAGAAATATATTTATTTAGGACAATTTACAATAAGTCTCACATAATAATATATGTAACAACTAATTGTGGTGTCCATATATAAACCCTACTCTAGCTTTTATCCCATTTTCTCTCTCCATCCCAAGGTTGCCTGGAAGAGATCGCTGCCAGCGATAAGTCCTCCATTCCTACTTAGTTCCAAGCTGTTTTTGTGTATTATTATATAATGAAGTGTACAAGTAGTCGCGCGTGGTTGAAGTTTGACCATAATAATTAATGAAAGATTATACTTCTATAATCACAGATTTCGCCAAGGCTACACTGCTAATGTGACTTGAACAATAAACAAGAGTATATATGCGTGTGTGTGTCAAATACATGATAGTGTGTGTAATGTTTTTTTTATTGATTTATTGTATATTTTATGCCTAATTTTAAAAAAATAGCATTCGTCGCTTCTTCTCTATATATATAGACTAAAAGTGTGCGAAATTTCATACTCCTCCGTCCGCGCAATTTTCGTAAAAAGGGGTACAAAGTTTTTCCTTCACATATATAGGTATATAGATTCTATTCTATTCTATATAGTGTGTAAAGGGAAAAGAAGTCGGAGAACTAGATTTTATCGACTATTCTACATCTATGTTCATAGAGGGTTTTTCATTAAATAAACTTTTATACCATAGTCAATATAACTACATTTATTATAAGTAAAAACAGAACTCTTTATTAGTCATTTTAAAATTAAAAGTTAACATACAAAAGTAAGCGATAATACGGTTATTAGTATTGTTACTACTTAGGCTGCGGCAACGGCAAATTCCACGTACAGATTTGTAAAAGTACATTTTATTACCTGTCGGCATTTGAACTAATTGTAATCCTTTGATGATCGTCTTCTTTAGTTCACTCATTTATTGGCATACGTTTCTAGTTATTGTGGAGAACAGCCTATTGTCCTATAGTACTCGTTTACGGCCGCTCAGGAGCATCATTAGCCACGTGTTACGGATTATAAGTATAAGCTAATTCTAGGAAATTATGTCGACGTTGCCGGGTTATACATTTGCATTTATGAAGTATAAAACGATGACCTGATTGAGAAAGGGAGTCAGTTGAGCTACAACTACGATCTAGGTGTGATGTGTGTATATTCGGGAATCTAATATTGACGGACTTTGCGCGTTTTATTGAATTACGACCGTCTGCGTTACTTTTGGATTTGTTGCGTTCGGCTATATTTGTACCTGCGTTATACATGTTTGTATAGTTCTAATAAACTCTATAATAATTCTAACGGCATTTTAATTCGAGTCCCGCAAACTGGTAACAGTATAATTTTTGCTATTTACTCAGTATATGGCAAAACTTTATTTCGTTTATAATGATATCTCTCAATTAGAAGAATAATTACGCAAACCACATGGGTACAAGCAAGGATAGTAAGAGGTGTAAATATTTGTAGTAAATGTGTTTGGAAATGCGATTGGTCACAGTCTATAGGAGTAAAAACATCGTAGAAGACTACTCTTCTTAGTAAACCCGCTTCTTTGGCTCGTAATATCCTGTAAAAAATAATAATTCTTAACAGTGTTGTTCTCAGTTTTTTAAATGTAACATTGCACATCTAGGCAGCCTCCAATATTTACGATAGTTCAAGTTTTGGTATAATCTTCAGTGATAGATTTACACTAGGGGTACTAGGGGCTAGTGCCCAGGGCGGCGAAATTTTCGAGGGCGGCAAAATTGGGAAAGTTATTGGTTTCATGCCAAATTTTAAAAATCGAGTTCTCATTGGATATTTACTTTTTGAAGTCTAGTTACAGTGCTTAATCTTTTTTCGGTCCTTTACTCAAATAGTGCAGGATATAGATAATAGGGCGATATTTTTCACGGTGACCCAGAGCGGCAATTAAGGTAACTCCGGTCCTGACAATCTTTAATCAAAAAAGGGAAGTACTAGAAAATAGGACCTGTATAACAGAAGCCTAAGGCCTCATACGCAGTATGCAGCTAGCCCTAACCCGCATTATATGGTTGTACTTGCGGCTAGTGGGATTTCATTACTAACAACTATCCGGCTGACCGGTGATGGGGACGTAGCACTTCGCGCATCCAGATTAGTTCAGTGGTAGTCGCCTCATAGTAGGTGCAGGAACAGTTTTACATACATTTTCTCACCTGCGGCCAACCGGACGGCTGACCGGATCGATACGGTTAGTCGTATAGTATATATAAGTACTCAGCTAAATTATTCGACTGATACCAAATTTTACGTAGGTATTTGATTGACGCTTAATGAGAATTTTTTTATGGTAGCTCGAAAAGGTATCTACATTTTATTGAACAGTTGAGATTTTAAGCTGTTTCTAATATTTTATAATAATTTTACAAGTTTTGTTAGATGAAAACTGCAAACCAAAATAAAATATCATTCTTTAAATACTAGCGAACATACAAATTTAATACATAGTATATACCTATACCTACATAATTATAGATCCAAATTTACTGCACTGTACATTTTATTAGTAGAAATTCCTAATATGCGAAATTTAAATCATATTTTTAAGTTACATGTAAATAACATTCTATCAAATTCAGCTCATCAATCACGTTCGAATTTGTCTTATAGTCAACAATATATTTGAAGTCTTACCCGATTTTAAATTCATCCTTATAAGGAAAATTCTTGGATGTGAAAAAATATTTCTTGACATTTGAAAATAAATCAATTTGTATAATTTTGCAGAGGTCTTCATTACCAAGCGCTGTAAATTAGAAACAAATAATTTTTGATTAAATTGAAATTTTTTAAACATATGTAGTAAAACTTCGAAATCACTAAAAACTTAAAATTTGTTTGGGATAACTTTTAAACTGTGAACTGAAAATTTCTGAAAATAACCCAAGTGATAGGACTTAAAAATACATTCAATGAAAATCGCTGAACAAGTGAGACTTCAAATAATTACTTTTATCAATAAACATTTTAAAGGTTTTGTATCTAAATAGCCATAAACAATAAATGTTCATCACCACTGCGGAACCTAGCAATGTAAGTAATCCGACAGGTTGCTG
This sequence comes from Dendrolimus houi, assembly GCA_039645545.1. Classification (NCBI taxonomy): domain Eukaryota; kingdom Metazoa; phylum Arthropoda; class Insecta; order Lepidoptera; family Lasiocampidae; genus Dendrolimus; species Dendrolimus houi. The sequence goes on from CM077132.1 coordinate 18,389,366, forward strand.
TGCCGAAACATAGTTCGACACAGTGCTGATTTTCAGTGGCTATCTGCTAAATAACACGTATGTATATACAGTAGCATCTCGATATCTTGAATGTCAAGGGAAATACAAAAAACTTCGACTTATTGAGTCTTCGACTTAACAAAAGGTTCGAGATATGAAGTATTTGAAAAAACAAATTTGGGTTTGTTAATTTCCTTATGGTACACGGTTGTGTGACTTAGAAAGTTTAATGAATAGATTCATTCATTGCACATGTACTAGGCAGAAACAATAGAACGCACCGGACATTTCTTTTACATTTTATATCTTGGAGTTCGGGGCATTTTAAGTAAGACCTCACTATGTTTGACTAACTTCAACTTACAGTCTGATTTTTAAAATTCGAGTTATCGAGTATGAATATGTACTAAAATGCCTACGCAGGGAAATAACATTTTATTCGAGTTACAAAGTCGAAATAATTCGAGATACCGAGTATTTGGAATTTCTTTAGTGGAAGGGAACGGCGTTTTTTTTCGACTTAACAAGATTCGAGTTATAGAGATTCCACTGTAAAATACTAGCGGTTCTGGCAGACGTTGGCCCTCCTTGAAGAAATAGAAATCTAGAACCCGATTCCAGTGCCACTTACGGAGTCTAATTTTGAATTTAAACCATCCGGGACCCACTCAAACAGGCATAAAATTTCATCAAAATCCTAGAACCCGATTCCAGCGCCAAGTATTTTGTTTAGATTGACATTTTTAAATTCGTAATAATATCTTTTGAATGGAATGTCTGATTTGAATCATTCAAAAAGTAATCTACAGGTATTGAAACAGAATACGAAATGATTTCTTTGGATAAGGATGATTTTGGTCGGCATTTCTATCAACTTTTAAAATGAAAAAGTAGTTGTAGTGACATAACTGCAATAGTTGGACTAATGGTATTGCGAATGTTTTTGTAGATATATGTTCTTTAATATTGTAGATTTTTTTGTTCTATCATCAATAGTTTCCGCAGCGCATGCGATGAAAGATATTTTATGGCTAATTTTTTACACCTTGAATTACATTGATGAAGTTTTAGTAGGAATCCCTGATGTTTTATAGTAATAAGAAAAAACCTATATTACTCAAGGATAATGTAGCATTCTAATAGTGAAAGAATTTTTGAAATCCGTTTAATAGTTTTTTTAGTATATTCGTTACAAACATACAAAAATCAAATCTTTCCTGTTTATAATATTAGTATAGATTTGATAGTCATAGTATATATCATTCATGCACAGAAATATCTTTTCTCCATTTTTAACTACCAAATTAGGTTAGGTACACCACAACACAAACATACATTCATTAAATGACACACACAATAACATAGTAACAAATAAGCGTGTACAACTTCTTAACTTCGTCTTAATTGTAAAAAAAGGGTACGGAACTAAAGTCCGTAGACTTGTTAAAAATACTACCAAATTTCAATAAAATAGTATTCGATACTGTCCCAGCATAACATGACTAGCCCAATGACGCTTTTGATGTTTTGCAACATCTTCAGTTACTAAACAATACCGGGTTTATTCTAACTGTGTATGAATAAAACCGTAAGCAAGTAATGTATGTATGTAAATACATATTGTTACGTGCGAACGGGGATACGTACTTAGAATTGAAAGTAAACACCAGTTTTATTCAACTGAATGCTTTTATTGACTCACACTGATTCTCACTCACGTGATTTTTCTCTGCAGGATTGCCCCTACACACAAAACTAATGACGCTCTACCCCGACGATAACATGTCTCACTCACAATACTGTCACCGATATTGCGTTGACCACCTCCTGCTACTGCGGTTCTCACCTCCGAATTTACCGGGTGTAGCTCGCTTCTGAATTTCCCCTTAAACTACGCTAAACTCCTCCTTCACTGAAATGCCCAGTAAACTTTTCATTAAACTCTCCACTAAATTTCCCACTAAACTCGTCACTGTCTTGTAATTAACTCTTCTTCCAACTCTCTCGCATCGCACTTGTCGCTTTGCTGTCTTCAACTGAACTACCCCATAGGCGCGCCTTACTCTGTTTATATTATACCCGGAAGAATCTTCTGGAACCCATAATTTCGATCTTATTTTCTTTATCCATTTATTTACTGTCTATCCCTTTCTAAACATCTATCTATCTCTGGTTTTTCCTCTTAAATTTTATTCTGGAATTTCGTTATTCTTTTGTTCATTATCTATCCTTTTCTAAAATGTATCTGTCGTTGTCTTTTTCTTGTGGATTCTTCTACATATTTCTGAAACTCCTTATAGATCTTCCTTAATAGATCGTTCCACCATCGCTTGCCACAATATATTTATCTTAACAAAAGCTTACTAATATTTAGCCAACGTGTCACACTAATTTGTGTTGTTTTCTATACTCGTACAAAAACAGTGTAATAAAAGCCATACACATAAATCCCACCAAAACTTGATGATTCTATTGAGCTATAAATATAACAGTATTCCACCCCAAGGGCTATAAAATTATGAATAAAGCTGTTCATGGTATAATATATATTCGCAGTTTATTGAAACTGCGAATATATATTAGTGAAACTACTAACGTTTGCGGAAAAGTAACATTACATGGTAATTGGGATACCATCTTGAAACTTAAGGGAGGCGGATGTCCCTTGAATAACACTGTTTCTATCTCGTTAAGGAGCAAGTTACCTTGTGTATTACGGAGTAAATAACGTAGTGCTAGAGGTATATTTATACAATGTAGGCTTAGTCTTGTTTTGTTTCTTGTTATTAAAACACCCAATTGTAATCTTCTTATTCTTTATTTGACTATATTTTAACATTAGCTAGTAATGTTATTTTAATTAGATATATGTGCTTGTGGATTTGTTGATACAGAGTAGAATTATTATAATAGAAGACAAGTTGAGTTATAATTAGAAGGGGGCGAGGATATGGATGAGCTGTCTCTTGTCAACTATCGTGACATTAATGACAATGACGTTTGTCATTTCACAGAATAACACAGAATATCACTGTTAGTACATGCATAGAGTCCACTGCGACGAAATGCGAGCGGTGGCGGAATAATTGAAAACTCAAAACGCGTACTATACGCTTGGAAACCGGTAAAAAAATTCAAACCGGTTACAGCTTAATTAAATAGAAACTTTTATTTACGGTTATTTTCTAACTCTAAGCTCAATCAATCGGTTTTTGGGAACAAAATTTCGTTAAATGGGTTTTTTGAAACAGGTTTTGAACGGATCTTGCCGCACACCGCGAAAGCGCAGCCATGTGGTACAGCAAGTTTTCTGTCGCACATAAACACATATTGAAAGATTATGTAATTATATTTCTTCTTCTGGCTGAATAAACCAATTAACTCGGATAATATTTTATTAAGTTTTCGCGACTAGTATACATAATAAAACTCCGGTTTAACGGGTATAAGCGCGGTAAGAATGATGCGTGAGGCTATTGAAATAAAAAATACCCAAATTTCAATAGAGAAGATGGTTGGCAAGTACCACCTGTTTGGGATCCGATCATCAAAAATATTAAGACCCAAACCCAGCAAAAACCTCCTACCAGACCTCAAGACACTGTGAGCTCTTTCTGCGTGCACCGGAACACAAACCAACTTGATTGATAATTTATCTTTATTTTTCCTCTCACCCATTTTAATATTATATAAAATTATTAAAGCTAGGCATGTTTACTGAAGAGTTTATTGCGCCGCTTCTTTTCTTCAAGCCACAACATGTTGAGAAGCGGTGGTACATTAGATTAGGCTCCCATAGAGTAAATAAGAACCTTAAACAAAATTAAAACTAAATAATTAAAATGACCAAGTTGTTGGTAGGCTAAATAAAACTTTAAAAATACTCAATGACACTTGACATCTTTCTCTTCCGTGATCACGGCTACTGAAAAGTGACCGAAATGTCGGAATAATAAAAATAAAATAAATTACCACGCTTAAAACCGTTAAAACGTAGTTTTATTACAATTAACTCAGGTTTATATTAAAAACACTTTAAGGTTTACATTCCGAATTAAATACTTGACTAAAACCGGTTATAATTGATTAATTTTATTAAATTAACATAATAGATTTCTGGTGAGCAGCACGTGTTGTGGCTATCCTCTGCGCTCGTCCGATCGATAATGACAATGAAAACTGAATGCGGTTAACCGCTGGGCGTACGCCACCATACTAATACATACATATAATATATGAGACACAAAAACTCGGGCGTTTTTAAACCGCTCTCCAAACTTAAATTACGTTTTTAAAATCAGCCGCTGAAAAATATCGCTAATGCGTGCTCTTGCATTGGTAGTTATATGTTAAATTTTTTCTGCGGTGTCAACCCGCTCGTATTTAATCGCATTGCATACTAAATCTAAATTTACATTTTTATTTTAAGAACTTTATTATAGAAAATAATAAATAATTATACCTACACGTCACTATTTCAATTAGATGATAATTGAAATAGTGACGTGATGTGTCAACATATATTTCCTAATAATCTAGAATATCTAAGGCAAAAGTAAAATTGGAAAATGTGGGGTTGACTTATGTTGTGCGGTGCCGCTATGATATTACTCCCTTGGCTAGGGTGACGCATCACTGGCGAGAGCCCATGGCTCAAATGCATTTTTTTTTTTGAGGCGGGGAATTGCATTTCACACACTACCGGGTCCTTTACTAGGGATCAGACCAACGCGACGAGAGGTGACACCACAAATGGGCACCAGAAATAAATCGCCGGCTTGTGTGGAGACTCGAAAACTCAATACTCCACTAAAACCACCCTCCTCCCATGTACCCCGCGTTTATAGCAGGAAGAGCGTGAGACTTGGAACGTAGTTACGCCCACGCTGATCCTAGCGCATCGGTGCTTGAGAATGCCCCGGGAAAGGCAAACTCACTTCGTCAACAGGGGGATGACTCCTCCGCTCCCTAATTGCTGGAGGGCCTGCAGCGGTATACGGGAGAAGATCTTGCGCATATATACGTCTCCGGGACCCCGACTGACGTCGGTACCCGCGAGGAGTATGCGCACCTCTCTCCCTTTCTCGTTCCGTGGCCACCTTTTGAGACATCACTGTCTCGCAGAAATTGGCCACACCCACCCACAATGATCGTCGCTATGCAGCATGGCTTGCACTAAACTGCCCAACGAATCGATCGGACCTACGAGGGTCTCGATTTCATGTCTCTGCGGTGCCCATGCTGCGCACTCGACCAGCGTATGAAACACAGTGTCTAATGCGCCACATTGGCGACACAGAGGGGAAAGCAGGCAGTCCGCGATATGATTCAGATATTTATCGAAGCACCCATGCCCGGTAAGTATCTAGCCATGCGGGAGCTAGGCTCACCTGCTGGAGGGAGTACAAAATAAGACGACGAGTGTATTGGAGTTGTAGCTGGTCCCAGAGAAAAACTTTAGTGTTCTCTATTTAAATAAATTGGTTACCTAGCTGCAACTGAAAAAATAACAAAGATAATTTTTGGCAGTGTCATTGAAAAAGTAATCTCATATTCATATGTATGAAAAGTGCAATAAAAACAATATAAAACTTTTATTAAATTTGTAATGACCAGTGAATCTGAAGTTATTAACGTAACTATCCATCAACAACCACATTCTGCTAGGAGAGGTTATTTTATTTATTTAAGTTAATGGCTTGACAGCTAGGCCTTTAAGCCAGATCTTAGATTATAATGTAGTTTCTTCATTTTCTTAAGCCTATGTATAGCACAGCTGAACTGTAGGTAATCAGCTGGTGTCATTCAACGGAGTTCTTGTGACAACTCAAAAGACCACATTTGACTATACAGTTCACATTTCTCACAAAACACATAATTACTACTCAAAAACTATCAATATCCTACAACTATTGTTCATTTAAGACTAATTATGCACATTTTTAGAAAATAAAACTGCACAGCACATCTCCTTTCAGTTCCCGCCAAAAACTTCTGCTAGGAGAGGTGAGTTTCCCTATATTAGAGTGTTGTACTGTAGATGCAATTATTGGTTAATTAATTTAACATTTAACTTAAGACTATACAGAAATCTTAACTGCTACGTGAAAATATGTAAAACCTTAACACGTTCGTAGATGCATCTCTAAAGGTTTTCTATTTTGAGAGATTTTGGCACGTACATGGACTGCTCAGTTTTAACCTTATTAATCGTGTAGCAATAAATTGTTCCACGTACGTGACGTAACAGAAAGCAGCTGTGGCATAAAATTACAGGTAAATACAATTTAGGGTTTATCTCTCTGTTTATTTATACCGTACCTATATAATATTTTGAAGTGAAACTTCTATGTAGGTCTTAGGGTTTTTCTGTCACGAAAAAGCGTTATGGCCGCGTGGAGGAGCGGCATAAATTTAGACTAGACGTGGTGAGAGGCGGCATAATTTTAGAGTAGACTATGGATGAATGTTTTGGTTCCGGATCGAATTCAGTCTTTTTGTTTGATAAAATAAAATATGTTTAAATAAAAATGCATTCATTAAAATGTACCTAACCTAACCAAATCATAATTTGCAGTAAACCTGCGAAAAATCGAAATGTGTGCTGGGACACACAGTAGAAGTGAAACTTCAACGGACAATTGGAACAAGGAATCGCAACAAAATTTTAACTTGACGTTTTACGGCAGATTTTCAAATTGGGCAAGTACATTAACAATCTGTCCGCAAAATTTCCAGTTAAAATCTTTGTTGCGATTCGTTTTGCCACTTATCTGTTGAAGTGTTTTTTATTATTCACAGTTATTGTTATTATTTTTTTTAATCTAGTTTATTTATATTAAGCAAGCATTAACAATTAATATGTTTGTCTGTAAAATACTGTATTTTTAGTTTAAGACCAATATTATAATATACATATTCAATCTAAGCATTCTAATGCAACCGTTCTTGGCAAACTGAATAAATTAAAAGAAAAATGTTAAAAATTCCATTTTATTCGCTTTCACTTAGTCACTTGAAGAAGTCATGTTATGTTAAATTTAAAAGTTTTTATTCAAGCTAAGCTTGCTGCAGTACATTTCTTAAATAACTCTATTCTATGTACATCAACTCGCGAGTTGTTATTGCTGTAATAGAGAAAAAAGAGGAATTATAATGTTCTAATTCTAATACTTTTCTACTTACTTCGTTTGATATAAGGTATAAGACTCATATAATCTGAGAGAAGAGCAGTAGTTCCTGCTTTAACACCTTCAAGACCTTCGATAGCTGTTACAGATCTCATGTTAAGCAGCTTTTTTTCCACTATTGACAAATTTTTTTGATGCTGAAACTAAAAAAAAACATTATATTTACGTATGTCCAATATATAGAAAAGATGTTTTTGCGAACTCGAAGTAAAATGCCAGGAATATTACATTTCGTTCGCTAGATGTTATATTGGTATCGATTAAGTTTTAGCGCTTTTTCTGTTTAAAAAAAGTGGGAAAACGAATGGCAACAAAATTTTAACTTAAAGTTTTACGGGCAGGTTTTCAAATTGGACAAGTATATTAACAATCTGCCCGGAAAACTTCAAGTTGAAATTTTGTTGCGATTCGTTTTTCCACTTGTCCGTTGAAGTTTCACTTCTACTATGTGTCCCAGCACACATTTCGATTTTTTGCAGGTTTACTGCAAATTATAATTTGCTTGGGCTAGGTACATTTTAATGAATGCATTTTTATCTATTTAAACATATTTTATTTTATCAAACAAAGAAACTGAATTCGATCCGGGACCAAAAAATGCATCCACTGGTCTATTCTAAAATTATGCCGCCTCTCACCACGTCTTTTCTAAATTTATGTCGCTCCTCTACGCGGCCGTAACGCTTTTTCGGGACAGAAAAATTCTCAGACCCCCGTCTATATAGAAGTTTCACTTCAAAAAACTGATATAAAATGTTTTACATTAGCACTTAAACACGCAGCTCCCATGTCAATGCAATTAACTAATCTTAATTAAAAGCAAACCGATAAATAAATAAGAAATAATAAGCTAATATCAGTTTACCATACAATAATAATCTTTCAGTACGTGTAATTTTAATTAATTTTCATATTGTAATCAAAATATAAAATGGTTTTGAATAGCAAAACCCTTTTCTCATTGTATTTGTGAGCAAATTACTATTCATCCCTTCTGCGGGCATTATGTTTATTAATTAAATAGAAAACGTCTGATTCACTCTATGCCGTTGATACTACAACAACCCTAAGATCGACGACCTCAGTGGTATAGTAGTTTATTCCTTGAAGTATTTTGCTGGAACGAAATTATTACTCATGTTCGACTTATCCTCGGGATAATTGCGTAAAGACCACCAGAATCAAGCCTAGGGAGTTCTTCCTATTCTTTAATTTGGTTTGAATCTTTGTTATCGACTGCATCATTTTGCTTCGTGCAATAAATAGCAGCAACACACGCGTTACTTGCTTATTTAGATTTTAGGAAACTATATACAGGTTGGAATTTTTTATTGCTACCTGGAGGGAAAGTACTCTTAATAATAGAGATAACAAATTTTACTCCAAAGAAACATCTCTTTATTTTTGAAAAGAAATAAAACTGCATTCAAAGATTTTCGAAAATTCTCTTGCTTCACCCGGGAATCGAACCGGCTAAAATCTGTAAAAATTACACCCTGTAATTTTATTGCATCGATCGTTAGGGATACAAGGATGAAATCTCTCTAGCATACTTGGTAAATTTAATGAAAGGAAAACCATGAAATCTGTACTTATAAATTCAATGGGTCAAGCTAAAGCACTATTAGTTTGATCTCTATTATTTAAAGTACTTTTCCTCCAGGTGGCATTAAAAAATTCCATTTTATATATAAAACAAAGTCGTGTTAGTTACACCATTTATAACTCAAGAACGGCTGCACATTTTTTTATGATTTTTGCGTCTTTGGAATTGTCTTCGTCCGGATTAGGATAATAAGTATTAAAATATGATAGTCATCAATAAAAAAATTATCATTAAAAAAACATTAGTTACAACATCAGTCTAGCCATTCATTTGTTATGGATCTTTCCCGGCCGATTTCTGCAACGGTGACCGCATTTAAACTCATTTTACCATTTGTCTGATTTAGGTGAATTATTTTTGTGTGTGTTCAAGTGGGGTCCCGTGATAGTTTAGATTCAAATTTGAACCAGGTAAATGGCGCTGCAATCGGGTTCCAGGATTTAGGTGAAATTATTTTGTGTGTGTTTAAGTGGATCCCGGGATGGTTTAGATTCACGATTGAACCCGGTAGGTGGCGCCGCTGAACACCTCTTTAACGGTGGGACCGATTTGGATGTTTTTTTGTCTTTTTTCAAGTAGATTCAAGAATGGTTTACATTAACAGTTGGTCCCGGTTGATGGCGCTGCAATCGGTTTCTAGATTTTTATTTTTTAAGGGCAAGACAATGTCTGCCGGGTACAGCTAGTATTGAGTATACTTGTCTATCTGATTTATTTAAAATAAGAACAGGAATATTAGTATTTGTTTTAAAATTAAATCTGATTTATGAGACTGCCACCGCTTCCATAGTTTTCCAGTTGCAGTTACTTACTGTTAAAATAGAATAAGCGGTGCAACTAACTTTCTAGCAACATGACTTCTTTACCTTATATGTCGTAGTGTAACCATATTTATGTAATTTTTTAAATATGTATTTTGAACTAATTCTAGGTCTAACAAAAGTAGTCTGAATTATTTCTGAAAGAGCTTGGTAGTTATCAATTTAGTGTAGTTGTCTACGAAAAACTTTCATCATGTATTAAAGCTTGTCGTAGAAACATTGTTTAACTGATTTCTTAAACTTGTAAACCGAAAGTTTATTTCTAATTACTCACATTTGACGTTATAGACAACTTTATAGTATCAACCATAAGACATTCAATATCACTGGCAGCCAAGAACTCTAGATCAAATCCTGTGTCCTTATCATTCACTAAATGAGAGAGCAGGTTCGATGTATAGAAGGAGTAAATGAGAAAGCTGAATATAAAAAAGACGAAATATGCAATTCTTCGCGTATACATCGTGCCGTAGATTGGAGGTACTGAAAAAATACATTATTTATATTTTTGAAAGATTTTATGGCCTGGTAATAAAAACCTATAAGCCAAATCAAAAAAAGTAATAATGTTTATCTTTTCCTTTCTTGTTCGTTGTATGTACAACAATGACGGCCTCTGTGGTTGAGCGGGCAAGTCTTTGCCGGCCTACCTCACTGCAATGCAGAGGCTCCGGATTCGATTCCTAGTACTGTAAATTTCGGAAACGATTTTTTTCGGTTATTTCCTATGGTCTGGGTGTCTGGGATCAGCCCCAGAGTAGTCTGTTGTGTATTATCCATAACACAAGCGTAACTTGCTTAATTTCGGGATATACAATATGTGTGTTTGCCGATTATTTATTTATTTATAATTTGTTTTAAATATCATTTTCATTTAAATGTAAATGTCGAGGCAATCCAACTCCTCGACAATACAGACTTATTAAAAATACTCAAAAGGACAAAACCGTTTGAATTAGTGTTATAAGCTTTCCTAACAAAGTGCAGTGTTAAACATTAACAAAGAACATATGAACAAAGTGTCGTCTTCTCCTTAATAGAAACAACCAGTCTTATTCTACACATTTTTAGTACAAATTGTATACAGTTATTTTAGTTCATTTTCAATTTACTTATTAGTCTTATTTCGTAGATTAGATTGTAATTTTAATGCTGTACCTTTAAAATACATCAGAAAAATAATGAATGAAAAAAACCGTTCAAACTGTTGGTTTTGGATTTCAAGCAAGAACTTTTATCAAAGTTGAAGTTTGGACCAGGCAAACCTAGGAGCCCCGGGGCATCGGTGTTCGACCACAACATCTAGTAAAATACCTTATATTCTAAAGGTAAATATGGTCTGAGGACTCACTATGCTGACAATATCCTCCGACAACCATTAGCATCTCATAACTGATGCTACTCTCCATACCACCTCTAATAAGGCGCTTCTCACATCGTTTAATCAAACAAAAAATGACAGTTGCTAGAAATGCCATGCCATAAAGACAGTTCCAACACGGCCTGGTGAAAGGTTTGCTGTAAAAGGTACGATAGAAACTAGCGTATTCTGGTTGACGTAGGATAAATCCAAATCTGTAAAATAGAATCGTAACCGTAACTTAATGTGTTTATTTATTTAAATCTTCAAATATTTATATTATATTTTCCATAAAAAATTACAAATTGTATACAGACATACATATAATCGTATACAGTATCATAAAACGGATGGGAACGTGCCCAAAACGTTGATCGTATCCACATTGGATGGCAACGCATATGCCTTGCCCCAAGTACAGGCCAGTCTTTTGGTCACGTGAGACATCTATCAAGCGAGATGATAGGTCTCGATAAAATCGATATAAGAAACTACAGTAAACGACACGTAAAGAAAGACAGAAGAAGCACACATACATATATGTATATACTATATATGTGTATGTATATGTTTTATATATATATAGACAGAGACATGGACAACACTTTATTGTTTACCCAAACAATAATTACAAATGCACAACAAGACAATAGTTACTTGGTAAAACAAAAGGCGGCCTTATCGCTAAAAGCGATATCTTCCAGGCCACTTGACTCAAAAGTAATTTTTAAATTATCTGTATCTGTATATATATATATATATATATATATATAAATTTTGAGAAAATTTTAAGAAAATTTGTAAATATATATTTTTGAAAAGAACAGCCAGTAAAACAGCACCCATAGCCTGTGTAAAGAACGGACAACGCAAAAAGAGCACATAAAAGTACTCGACCACGTTAATGGAGAAGCAAGGTTGCAAGGCCTTAAAAAGCATTAGGGTGAGGTACAGATAGATGCCAAAGTTTGACGCTCCCGACAGGATGCCCTCACCCGTGGCCTAGTCTATGGCCAGGCCGAGCTACAGGTGATCAGGATGCGGGAAACCGCGGCCATGATCCAATCTTGGTCGGTAGAGTTGGAAAACCCTGTCGCTGGCATTGACACGGTGGAAGCGGTTCGACCGCAGCTGTTGCGATGGCTCTCGCGGAAACGTGGGACCCTGACCTTCAGAATGACACCGATACTGACCGGGTACGGTTGCTTCGATAAGTATCTGTGTCAGATTGCGGGCTGCTTGCCTTTACCCCAATGCCGCCAGTGTGCCGCACTGGACACAGCGTTTCATACGCTAGTCGAGTGCGCAGCTAGGCACGTCAGAGGTTTTAACTCGAGACAATAGTAGGTCCGATCGATTCGCTGGGCGATCTGGTGCAAGCCATGCTGCACAGCGATGATCATTGGGTAGGCGTGGCCAATTTCTGCGAGACTGTAATGTCTCAAAAGGAGGCCGCGGAACGAAATAGGGAGAGAGATGGAAGTGCGCATGCGTCTCGCTCGCATCAAGCACTTGTGCGCTAGGATCGGCGTGGGCGTAACTACGTTCTGTATCTCATGCCTTTCCTACCATAAGCGCGGGGCACATGGGAGGAGGGTGGTTTTAGTGGGGTATTAGCTCATGGGCATTTGTCCATGGGTTCGAGTCTCCAAACAAGCCGGTCGATTATTGTTTGGATTGCCTCAGTGGAAAGCCTCCATGATCGACAACGGTCTAATCCCTAGCAAAGTACCCGGTATGTGCGAAATGCATTTCACCCGCCTGAAAAAATAAAAAAGAGGTACAGATAGATAACAACTCCCAGTAAAGACGGGTTATCAAAATAGGTGGCGCTGCAATCGCTTTCTTTCAATTCGCTAACAAATACCTACATTGTCATAAAACATGAAATTCATTGTATTACTTCAATACGTGGGATTTAAAATCGCGGGTTGCCGCGGGACAAATTCTAATCGAAAATAAATTAAGTGAAAAAATTGAATTTATTTGAATTTCGAACAAAAGAATGCATAGCAGACGTACGTGTTTACTGTCACATATTTGAATTTGGAATCTAAACACCACAGGGAGTAGTAGTTGTAATATAATCGCCACAATGGCAGGCAAAGGATCACAGTATCGAAATTTTTCAAGGTCTTTCTTTAAATATAAATTTATTTTGTTCGTGTGCATGTCATTGAACTCCTCCTAAACCCCTAGACCGATTTTGATGACAATTTTGTGTGATTGAGTGAGTTGTTTAAATGGTTAGTTTAGATTCATATTTGGAACAGGTAGGTGATCTTGGAATCGGGTTCTAGATTTTACTTATCAAAACAAGACAACGTCTGCCGGGCCCGCAAGTTTATAGGTAAATAGTTTTAGAATTTATTATAACATCTGTGATTTACACAATTATGCTTACCTCCAGTTAAATGCTGCTTGTATTGGATATGCAAAATCCAATAATTCCACTTTTACGCTCATAGGTCTCGTATGGATGTCAATATGGTCGTTGTATTCAGGGTATATGGCACCATTTTCAGTAATCGTTGTAACATTAGGTTCTTGATTTACAAAAAGGAAGGTGACACTAAAAGTGAATTATTCATTAATTAAATACCAGTCTTATTCATATTAAAAAGCTACTAGAAGTTTTAAACCTTTACTACTTAAAATCTGTAATAATAAAAATAAGTCTTTATTTTCATTTTTGCCGCAGGCGAGGGAGCTTTGCGGCGAAGCCTTAAGTGAGTAACGACACCACATACCCGACTCCGGGGGGCCAAGGCAATCCCCGCCCCCCTGCCTGCGTGCTTGCCTTAACCAGCCGGCACGGAGTGGAGATCGCTAGAGCTAAGACTCAAGCTCCAGGAGTTGAAGTTATAAATGGCATAATGTCAAGAGTAGCTTCGGTGAAACTGTACACCCATGTTGCCCCTCGCCAATCCCGTACGGCATTTTTATGGGGCCCATGCAGGAAGTGGCGAGTTACCGTCTGCCCATTCTTTCATGTTCCCCGAATATTGCGACGGGCAGACGCCGTAGTCCCCATAGTTCCAGATCCCTAGTTCCATTAGCAGTTCATCCCAAGAGCCCGGTACCCTTTGTAGTCATTGTCCTCGGATACATTTTCATATGTTGTAAATAGGGATAATCATCGGTCAGTGTAACGCCACATTTAGATTAAATTTATCAAGAGGACTCTACGTGTTGGCCTCCAAAAACTACTATACTAGTTTTTCGGAAGATTAGGTGTATTTATTAAAAGTTAGCTTATAGGTACTTACTTGAATCGATAGATTTCTTGAAGTATATGGAGTATCTCGCAGCCAGTTAAGGTTTGTCTCCAAACTGCGTTGTATTTATATTTAAATATATCATCATATATATTATCACATGAAAATACAGTCCCCACGAGAAAAGTTTCATTTAATATGGGGTAAGACATTTTTTCACACACTTTTTACGATTGTCACATCATGTGAATGTCGAGGCGATCCAGCTCCTCGTCAACACGGATATAATGAGAAGGCTCAAAAGGACAAAACCGTTTGAACTAGTACTATAAACAAAACTCAAGTGTAGTGTACTGTGCTAACTTATTAAAGAACACATGAACAAAGTGTTCTCCCTCCCCTTAATAGAGACAATAAGAAAAGTGCTAATGGACACTTTCTTAGTACTATACTTTTAGTTAATTTAGGTTAATTTAAATTACCTATTAGTCTTTTTAGATTAGATTGTAATATTAATGTGGTATTTTTCAATACAACATTTGTGAAAAAAAAACTTTATACGATTTTTAATAAATAATTGTATAGGTATTTGACGGTATCTATAGCTCAGTTATCTAAGCATTTGCCTACTTAGATTACTGGAACATTGATACCCCAGGCTCAATTCATAGCAAGGTAAATTTCGTAAAACGAATCATATACTATATATTTGGATCTAGTTGACTGTATATTTAATTATATTAATTATAAAAATATACAACCGGGGTTTGTTCGGGTCTTTTTGGTATCACGGTAAAACCAAGGTTTGCGTTGTAAATCAGCGGTGTGTCGCATATAACATGTTTACAGCAATCGCTGCCTACTTCTTCAAATAAAGCCTTTTCTTTCTGTTTAATACTGTACAATAATTATCTTGTATTTATTACATACATGCATACATATTCTCATGCCAGTTTACCATTGGGGTAGGCAGAGACGATGGATCTCCACCTGCTACGATCCTGACAAACACTTTTCGCTTCATCAACTTTCATTAATCTTTTCATACATACACGCTTATTTAAATTACTTTTTATCTGATGTTTCTTCAAAATATCTTCAATTTGATCATGGTGAGTACGTCTCGGTCTCCCGGCACCGACTCTATCAGTCACATTGCTGTCATATACTTGTTTTGTGATTCTGCTTTCATTCATTCTTTCTACATGCCCAAACCACCTTAACATTCCCTTTTCAACTCTTGTCACTACATCTTCTTTCAATCCACAACGCTCCCTTATCACACTGTTTCTTGTCATATCGCTTACATTAACCTTACATATACTTCTCAAAGCTCTCATTTCAACTACATTTATCCTACTTTCATGCTTCTTCTGCCATACCCAACTTTCACTGCCGTACATTAACGTTGGTATTAATACCCCTTGATGGACAGCCAGACGTGCCTTTACAGACACTTTCCGGCTCTTAATAAAAGATAGATAGCTAAAACTTTATTGCTCACCAAAATAAACAAATACAAAATGCATTATTACTAAACTTCTTGGCAAAACAACAGGCGGCCTTATCGCTAAAAGCGATCTCTTCCAGGCAACCTAGCTTAAAAGAAATTCTTAACTAATCTGGCGATGTAGGTGGAGCAGAAAAAAGATAGGACTGAACAATTTAAATATACATACTTACACTAATTTATAAATTGAATACATACATCAATATAATACTAATATATTTACGTATATACAAAAAATAATCTAAATAAATTTATTTATTAACATTATATGTGACAAGCATTTTATATTAACATATATTACAATATTAACATATATTACAATATATAAATAAGTAAAAGAGTTCAGCGCTAAAAAAATATATACCATACAATGTTTCTCCGTACAAGGTAGACAGTTAGCTCGAAGAAAGGCCGGCATTACGTCTCGAAACATTCACATAAAATATATTTTTTACGTTTTCACTAGAAAAGTTATTATGATAAAAATGTCTGTAAGATAACTTTTGTAAGCTGAGTACCTACTCACCATGGTATTTTAATAGAAACTTCATTTTATGAGACAAATAGGTATTCTTTGTAGAAACTACTTATTTAGAAAAGTAATAAATCAAAAGTAATGGCAGCAAGTAGGCAATTTTATTTAAGTTAAGTTTCACTGAAGAACATTTTCTGAAAGTCGTTACGTCACTTACATGGAATAATTTATTGCTACATAATAAGCGAGGTTAAAACTGAGCAGACGATGTAGGTACGTGCGCCAAAATCTATCTTATATAAAAATCAATTGCTGTTTGTTAGTCTCACTAAAACTCGAGAACGGCTGGACTGTTTTAGCTAATTTTGGTTTTGAATTATTTGTGAAAGCCCAGGGAAGGTTTAAAAGTAGAGTAAATATTAAAAAAAAATGATTCTGAGGCGGTACGAAGTTTGCCGGGCCAGCTAGTCTATAATAGAAAACTTTCGAAGTCGCATATACAGACATTTTAGGTTTTAAATATTTACTATTTACACGTAGCAGTTAAGAATTATGTATATATATAGTCTTAAATTTAATGTTAAATTAATTAATCAAATAATTACATTTGAGTTGTACTATAGATGTAATTAATTTAATATTAAACTTAAGACATATATTATATCCAGAAATCTTAACTACTACATGAAAATATATAAAACCTAAACATGTTTGTAGATGCATCTCTGAAGGTTTTCTGTTTCCTGTATGGACAGATTTTAGCACGTACAGTTGCGGAATGAAATGTTCGTCAGTTTTCAAATTGATTCATTTAACGTTCCGCGAGCACATGTTACCTTTTCAAACTAAGTCACAGAACAGACTGTTCCACAGAAAATTATGTTTAACTGTTTGATAATAAAATTTAATAGTAATAAGATCAAAGTTGTTTGATTTCTATCTTGTCTAAGAAGATTGTTTAGAGATGCAAAACCTTTTTATTGGTTTTCAGATATATGATAAGCATAGTGATTATATCCTTTTTGTTTCTTATTGTTAATCTCAGCGTCTGTCATTGTCAACATTGCAATTTTATTTTTTCACGTTTCTATCTGTACATACAAATAATTAATAATAATAAATAATAATGTTTATTTGTAAAGTCAGAATACTAAATGCATATGAAAGTATATACGGTAGCAATATCAAAAAATCAATTTTAATTTTTTTGCCTATCTGGATGTCCTGGCTAATCTCTGAAATGGTTGGACGGATTTCGACAGTAATTTTACTGGCCGATAACTGATATTATAAGTAGTAACTTAGGCTGCCTTTTTTAGGATTCCAAGAAAAAATAATCACGCAGACGAAGTCGCGGTCACAGCTAGTATTTTATAAACGTGACATTTATTAAAATTTTGATAGTATTGTTTCTTGTACTCATGGAAGCAAAAGTCGACTTTAAGGTGACGAACTTTTTAATTCCGCGAGTGTACATGAACTACCCAGTTTTAACCTTGCTAATTATGTAGCTATAAGTTATTTCATGTACGAGATGTAATAGATACTCCCCCCTTATAAATGTATAATTATGTAAGTTAAACTAATTTGTCGGTCTCTGTGGATGAGCCGCCTTTTTTTTGAGGCGGGGGAAATGCATTTCGCACTCTACCGGGTCCTTTGCTAGGGATTGGACCAAAGCGATGAGAGGAAGCCACACCAGTGGCCATCAGGGTCAATTGCATATGTGGAGATTTTAATACTCAATACTCCACTAAAACCTCCTCCCATATGCCCCGCGCTTATGGCAGAAAGAGCGTGAGACTTAGAACGTAGTTACACCCACGCTGATCCTAGCGCATCAGTGCTTGAGAATGCCTCGGGAAAGGCAAGCTCACTTCGTCAACAGGGGGATGACTCCTCCGCTCCCTAATTACTGGAGGGCCCCTGCAGCGGTATCACGGGGGGAGATCTTGCGCATATCTACGTCTCCGGGACCACGACTGACGTCGGTACCCGCGAGACGCATGCGTAACTCTCTCCTTTCCTCGTTCCACGGCCACCTTTTGAGACATCACTGTCTCGCAGAAATTGGCCACTCCCACCCAATGATCGTCGCTATGCAGCATGGCTTGCACCAAACTGCCCAGCGAATCAATCGGACCTACGAGGGTCTCGAGTTCAAATCTCTGCGGTGCCCATGCTGCGCACTCGACCAACGTATGAAACGCGTGTCTAATGCGCCATATTGGCAACATTGAGGGGAAGGCAGACAGCCCGCGATATGATTCAGATACTTATCGAAGCATCCATGCCCGGTAAGTATCTGCGTCATCCTGAAGGTCAGGGTCCCGCGTGGTTTAGCGACCTGGGATCGGCCCCAAAGTGGTCCGTTGCATTGTATCACTAAGCTAAGCAAGTTATGTTTATATATGTATATATATATATATATATATATATATATATATATATATATATATATATAGTGTGTTTGTATGCCGATTTATAAAAAAATATTAAAATCAGACGGGCCGTTTGCCTTTAGTTAGCTTAAAGGATCACCAACAGTTTTGTACATTTGATCAATTAATGTAATGAACTTATGGCTAAGGTGTACAATGCGATGTAAAAACTACTTACAGTTGAACACAGCTTGAAATTTAATTTCTCCACTGCTGTTATTTAATGAAACACTAATAATGAAAATATTAAAAAGGTTTAACTGAGATATTGAAATTTGTCTGTCTATCAGTCTATGTCCAATTAATATCTTTTTGGGCTAAAGGAATCTTTTTATAAAATGATATTTTGGAGTCAAAGTAAATATCCGTGACATGACTGATGGAGCTCAAAAGTGCGTTTGTCACAAGAATGCAAGATGAGATGGGTGCTATGAATGAGATGGCCCACAAAACAGTAGATGAGTGCTGGCAGAGTATGGCAGACTATATAAAAAAAACAGCGATTAGTGTGGTTGGGGTAACGAAAGGTGCTATCAAGATTAGCAAAGAAACTTAGTGGTGGAATGAGAAAATCCAGGGACGAATAAAAGAAAAGAGGAATGCTTTTAAAGAATGGCAGCGAGATTTATGTGGAACTGATATAGAGTCCCAGGTGTCCTCCAAAGAAAAGTACAACCAAATAAAAAAGCAAGTAAAACAGGCGGTGGCTACAGCAAAAGCCAGGGTTCGGAATACCAGTCATGCTGTATGGGTCGGAATGTTGAGCCACTAAAGCGATAAACCACAAACGTCTCCACTCAGCTGAGATGAGAATGTTGAGATGGATGTGTGGTGTCACAAGAATGGATAAGGTGAGAAATGAGTACATAAGGGGATCTTAGAAAGTTGCACCCGTGAATGAAAAATTGAGAGGAAGAAGATTAAGTTGGTATGGGCATATAATGAGGAGGGATGAAAGTGAAGTGACAAAAATAATGTTAAACTTCAAGATAGATGGGTACAAATGTAAAGGTAGACCAAAAAAAGATGGATATGATATCTGGTGTGACAGAAGATGTATGTCAGAGAAGAGGAGTGTGGAAGGAAAAGACATATTGTGCCGACCCCAAATAATTGGGATATGATGAAAGAAAAGAGAGAGAGAGACTGCTGCTATTCAGAATTACACATTCTAGAAATATGAGAATTCTATACATTCTACAAATACATACACTAGAAATAAATCATAAAATGACCACTAGAACTTCTGACACTACTACAAGAAACGAGCTGTCGAATATAACTGAGGTATAACAACTAAATGTAATCCAAACAATATTGAATATTAGTTATGAGTAAACTTAACCATATTACTTTATTATTAAGGCCGTTAATAAAGGTGTTTTGTTTTCATTACTAAAATAATAACACAATCGTTGTTACCAATAGGCCCGTACAGTTTCTAAATTTTCAACTAATTTATATACGGATTAACTCGATTAGATAGATCTAGTACGTTTAGAGAAGTATTTCAAGCCGAGGCATTAACATCTTTACTTCCACTATTTAATCATAAATATTTGTTGACATATAATACAACCTAACTTTCGTGTGAACCTTTTATATCGGTCTAACTTTTTGGCAACTTACCTACATTTGCAAGCTGTAATTGCAAACAATTATATTACACAATCAAGGAGCCAATTTTCAGAAGGTATCAACTGGAAACCCCAAGATTGCAGGAGGAGTCACTATCATGCAACCTCGGCACATGTCGTTATGAGCAGCACTGGGTGATTTCTAAATGTTTTAAAAATGAAAAGAGTCAGAATCGACCCAAAACCACAATCGAGTCTAGAATCGACTCGTTCACTCGATGAACGATTGACTTGGCTTCCAATATTTTTGAGTCAATTTGTTTAGTTCGATAGCCGACTGATGGACAAGATTAGTTCTGACATGTATTTCGCGTCAATTGATGAGATAAACTTTACATTTAGAAGAAGAAGAAACAACCCGAGTTGGATTTCAAATCACCGATCGAGTATAAACAATCGAGAGTCATCGAGATGTTTGAATAATTAAAATAATTGACTTGAATTTTGTGATCGCTTGTTGTCAGTTGTGGATATTGGAGACGCAATCAGGCAATCTCCGCGAGTAGGGAGTTTGTGCTCAATGTATGGCCATCCCTTATTCCTCAATTAAGAACTGGTGCCCGGAGAATATAGAATTTTGCACTTACCTCGCAGTCAGCCACCAGCTCAGGACAGCGTTGGTTCAGGGGGTCTGCCGCTGCTTATCATGTGGCGATACAGGTGGCAAAGTCCTTCAACACGAGCCCCGGGGCGCATGCGACGCAGATACACGACCACTTAAGTTTTTTATTGTTTAAGGCGGTTGTCCTAGTTACTAGGTAACTGGACGCGGAAATCTTCGATAGCTAAACTAGCTTGTAGTTATGCGGGTGCGATACTAGTTCACGTGCGTCGCAGTAGCGTGGCGTTGGCTAACGTACTGACTCACGCGCCGAGCGAGTGGCGGCAACGTGCTGGGTTGCAAGACCCTATAAATCCAAGGCACAATTGCCAATTGGGAAATAAGTGGCGCCAACAGATATTTTTAGCAGATATCCCGCAGTGGTAGCGGGTCTCATACTATCCTACTTTTTGTCTCCAGCGGGATGTATTATATTAAACATTTTCATGTAAATTATTATGTTTTATATTCAAATTAGAGTTTAAACCGCGCCTGCGCCGCGGGTTAAGGTCATAAAGGTCGAAAAGGACAAAAAGGACAAAAAGGCCAAAAAGGACAAAAAGGACAAAAGGTCAAAAAGGACAAAGATGACCCAAATGACCAAAATGATGAAAATGGTAAATCACAAAAAACCCATCTTACTTTCTGGTATAACCTTTACATAAATCTATCCCATTGTCCGGGATAAAAAGTAGCCCTTGTCCACCCTCGGTATTAAAATTACATATATACCAATTTTCAGCCAAATCGGATCAGTACTTTTACCGTAAAAGCATAACAAACAAACAGACAGATATATTTTTATCCCGAAAACTATTCCATTTTTCGGGATAAAAAGTATCCTATGTTCATTCTCGGCATCGAATATATATATATATATATATATACCCAGTTTCAGCCAAATCGGTCCAGTAGTTTTTCCGTGAAAACGGAACAGACAGACAGACAGAGTTACTTTCGTATTTATAATATTAATAGGGATATCGATGCAATTGAACGATTAATCTAATGGATAGACGCTGTCGATATCCATAAAACGAGCATTGGAGTGATCATTATTATCGATTATTTAATACAAATTGATGAGACATTCAATGGGCTACTTAACTTTAATAAATGAACTTTGTCCTAAGGGAGTTTTTTGTTGCTACTTTATAGAGGTTTGTAAAATTTTCTTTTTTACGTTATTTATTTTACTTTGAAAATTATTTGTAGTTTCAAGTTAAGATTAAGATGAATTTAGCATCAAAGTATTTTTTTTTTACAAGGTAAAATCCATTTGCGGACCCCCCGCCGGGGAGACTTCGGCGGGGGAGTGTGGGACTCGCCGGCTAGAGGAGCCGCAATACCCACTAAAACCCCTTGGTGCCACCTGACGCCATGTGCCGGGATCACGGGATGTGCGCGATCTTTCCTTCCGCGACGCCGGCTGGCGTGGGCCCGCCCTAGCGAGCAGGCCTCTGCATACTCGACGATTGATAGGGGCGCGCGCGGGCACCTACGCGCCCCCTACTTGGCGGCTTTAGATGCGGGTGACGGCCTTAAACCCTCCCATGACCGTCACCCGCGCCGCGCGTTCATGACGGCAGAAGGTTCCTCCGGTGCGCAAGTCGGTTCTGCCATTTCACCATGAGATCCTGTTGGAGCTCCGCCCTTTTGGCCTCGATTTCCCGAGGCGCGGGACGGATGTCCCGACTGTGGGCGTCCTTGCGCCAGTCGTAGACGGCCGCAAGGACTCGCGCCTCTAGATCCCATGGTGGGGATCCGGCTAGGAGGGAGGCCGCCTCAAAGGCGATCGTACGATAATCCCTTATCGCCCTGACGGCCAGCGCGCGCTGCGGACGTCGCAGCAACGCGGCGTTCTTGGCCGTCAGGAACTCCGCCCATATAGGGGCCCCGTACAGGGTAGCATCAAAGTACAAGGTAACCTTTTTCATCTAAATGTGGATAAGTCTAGGTTTTATAAATCAGTTCAATCAAAATTATGGACATGAATCTTATTTAAAATATATTGTTATCATTACTCTGGGTATTTGTCTTATGGATAGAATCAGAAATGAGGATATTTGTAAGAGAATCAAAGTAACCGATATAGCCCGAAAATTAGCGATTTGAAGTAGCAATGGGCCGGTCTTGTTTGTCGCAGGACCGATGGCTAGTAAAGCAGACGAGTACTGAAGTGGAGATCGAGTCTCGGTAAGCGTAGTGTTAGACGCCCTTGATTGAAAGACGAATCTTGAATGGAAGACGGAGGCAGCCCCGGATCTTGAATGTTTTCGAGGGAAGAAGAGAGAAAAAACTGAAAAATTTCGCCCCAGCTTGCGTATATTTTTACTTTAATCATCATCATCATCCTTCCAGCCATCAGACGCTTACTGATGGATATACGTGAGGTCTATGGTTTTTAACCTATGTCTACCTGCCGCGTGAAAACTAATTTATGTGCTTAAAGTACTGAACGTCTCAGTGGTCAAAGTTGCGTTAATGAATACATCATCATTTGTCTGCGAAATTTTAATTCACCGCCCGCATGAGCACTGGCTTACCCCCACCTTGATCCGACCCTGAGCAATGGACATGGAGATATGTGGCGCGTTTCGGTAAAGCCTGTCCAGCAGTCCATTGTGTGTATAAATTTAAAAATACCTTCATGAAAGGAAGCGGGAAAGTGCTTGAGAATGGCATTTTAATAGCATACAGTAACATCCAGAAAACCGTACAAATTTGAAGTAAGAATGCTCGTCTTTTATGTGTTCATTTTTTGTAACGCTTAGTTTTGTAAACCAAATATCCCGAAAAATCAAACATACCTATAAAACATTAGAACACGCTCAGCAAAAAGGCCTGGGGCCCTATTATGAAAGTCCTAGAAGTACGATCATGATGCTTTTGAGTCCTTAATTATCATGTAATAACCACATAAACAAATATTTAAACAACGTAAAGCTTATTAAATTAAATACAAACACATTCTGAGAACCCCCAAGCGATTACCGCAACACGATTTACTAAAGGAACTTTAACCCGATTCATAATTTTAGTCATTTCCGGAATTTACTAATTACCTTGTTATTAATTTTACTTTGTATGTTATAGTCAATTTTATTGCTGTATAACAAGGGACTTTTATTACTCGTATATCTTTATAAGGCCCGGTATCCATCGCAGGGCGGAGATAGATGAAAATAGGTAGTACTCGCGATGGCATTGAGAGGAGTTGGATGATTCGTTTAATTAGAGTGGTTATTATACTACGATGATCAGTCCGTCCGTCACTTTTGTCCCGCGCGGTTGTGTCATTTACCTACTTGCGTATACCATTATTTTTTCCGAATTGCTCTCTGAGGGCGTTCACTGTACAGTATGTAACCAAGGATTACACTTTCATTGTGCAGGAATTACTGAAACTTGATATCGAAAACTTGGCGATAGAAAGCTTAATTGGCGTTGCATAAAATGTAAATCAACTAGCCACCCATTGCAGCCATCATCACCAAAACCTGACTCGGAATCTGTGACTCTAGACGATTTAAGAGCTATTTCTGCTAAACTTGCTCCGCTAGAATCTCTAAATGAAGAAGTAAAGGAATTAGAGTTCGTTAGCTTAAAACCATCATTAAAAGACACAAATAAGGAACTCAAAGAATTGAATAGAATAGAATAGAATATACTTTATTGTACAATAAAATTAATGAACTAATACACAAAAGCAGCTTAGAATTAGGTACAAATGGCGGTCTTATCGCTGACAGCGATCTCTTCCAGACAACCTTAGGTTGGAGAGAGAAATATGGCACAAAAGCTAGGGCAGGGTTTGTTGCACAATATTTTAAAAATGTTAAATATTTTATATACTGATATTATTATATAAATATACATGTAGATTTATATACACATGATTAAATACATAAAAATATCATACCACATATATATATATATATATATATATATATATATATATATATATATATATATCTGTATATAACATCTATTAAAAACAATACATATTATATAACAATTCACTATAAATTGAATATAAAGATTAACAACATGGAGCAAAGACTGAAAAGAGTTGAAAAAGTGTAAGAACAAATAGATCTGATACAGGGTAGATACGAAAAACTTGAAGAAGAATTAAACCACAAAGATCAATGGATGCGTCAAAATAATATCGAAATAAAAGGAATACCCCAGAAAAACAATGAAAATCTTTTTGAAATTTTAACCAAAATTGGAGAAAACCTTCAATACCCGGTGTCTAAAATTGGACTCAACTTCGTAACGAGAGTATCAACTCGTCAAAAGGATCAATGCAAGCCGATAATAGCTTGCTTCTTGATTCGGTATGCTAAAGAAGATTTCATAGCCGCAGCCAGAATTGTAACAAAGTCCAACTCCCTCACTGTCAACAGCATCGGATTTCCAGGAAATCAAAAAATATACATTAACGACCATCTTATACCAAAGAATAAAGGATTACTATCGAAAGTAAAAAAAATGGCAGCTGAAAAGGATTTTCGCTATGTGTGGGTAAAAATGGCAAAATTCATATACGCAAAACGGATACGTCCCACATTATAATTGTAAAAACAGAAAAAGACTTGTCTAAAATGATTTAATTATAAGTCTTTCGTATCTTCATGTAAACAAGCCCGCCATTCTTTACATTATATTAAGTTATAAAATAATACTGTCAACATTGCCGAATCATATAAGTTATAATTTTAAGATTGATTTTTTACTCATACAGTCTCAAAGTTACTTTGTAATGCACTATATTGTCTGGTTAAACAATTACTACTATTACGTTGTTATTCATCTAATAATAACTAACTGTAAACTTTATGTATTAAAGTTAAATTCTCGCTACCGTACATTTAACTACAAAATAAATATAATGCGCGATGTCGATCGCTGTGCCGCACCGCATGCTCTCGACGTCTTGGAACTTTTAAAACATACCGATTTTTGTCATCTTTATTTATATAGATCGACTACTTTCTTATGCACAAACAAATGGGTTGCGATAAATCTAAATTTCTTAAAATGGAATACAAATACTTTATTTATATATATGCTACGTACAACGTGGCTTTACATACTTACAACCACAAGCTGGTTCCATAATGCAATTTACGTTCGGAAATACTGTTGGATTATAATCAATTTGGTATTATACTATATTTTGAATTACTTACTAAACCATTTATTTCATTGTTTTGTACATTCTCGTGGCTACTACGCTAATTTATACTATCAAAGTGTGCGCAGATTGCACACAAAAACGAACATAAATATAAACATAAATTTCAAAAAAATATATTTTTTGAAATTTATGTTTATGTTATTATGACGTGATTGTTCTTAATGAAACTTGGTTTGTAGATGGTATACATAGTAGTGAAATATTTAATAACAGACATATAGTGTGGAGGCGTGATCGTGACTACACCCGTACCTCACAGTCATTGGGAGGGGGGTCTTGATAGCTGTCAGAAATGATCTGACTGTATTGGAACAAACCAATTGGCGAAGCACTGCTGAAGATATATTGGTATCAATCACCCTTAAAAGAACTAGGTCATCGGTTACGTATAACATACATATTTGTGCCCTTTATCTTTGTCATGAAAACCAAGGCTACTCATACAAAACACAAATTGCAAATTTTACAAATAATATTAATAATATTATCTTATATAGAGACCACAGGATAAATTTATTATTACGGGTGACTTTAATTTCGGCAATAATGTCAAATGGTCAGAAGTATCCGATAGTGACGAGCTTCAGCCAGGAGAATTTAGTGACCAAACACTTGTAGATTCTTTTTGACACTATGAACAAGTGTAATTTATCCCAGTATAATAAGCACCGTAATATTAATAACAGACTATTAGATTTAATTTTCTCAAACGACTCCATTAAAATAAAAGAATGTTGTGATCCTTTGGCGGTACCAGTAGATAAACATCATAAACCTCTGTTGTTACGGGCTGACTTTGTGGAAATTCATACATTGCAGAATAAAATTAACAAAATGTATCTTTTCAATAATGGTGACTACGAAGCAATAAACAGCACATTAAACATTAGACGAAGCAGTTGACGAATTCTACAAAGTGTTGTATGATGTCAGGGACAAATTTGTTCCTATAAAGTCTGTAAAACACTAGTCTCATCCACAATGGTATAGTGCGACATTAATAAAAACCCTAAAAGAGAAGCAAAAATTTTATCGCAAATACAAAACGTATGGTAACCTGGCAGATTATCACACCTTTTCATTTCTACGACAAAAAATAGTAGAATTAGAAAAGGTGTTTCGAAAATTATACGCACAAAGTTGAATCATCGATAGTCTTTAATGCTAGATGTTTTTGGTCTTATATAAAGAGTAAGACAAATAACATAACAATAACAGTAATTTCCCCAGTATTATGCGTTTTGACAATCAGACAGCAAAAACAGGGGAAGCTATTATTAATCTATTCGTAGGTTACTTTCAGTCTACTTTTCAAGAACCAGATACTGAGATAAATTTTCCTTACAATACAAAAGATTTGGATGAAGGTAGTTCAATTAATGCCGTAGATATACAATCTGATAAGGTTCTAAATTTACTTAAATCTCTTGATCTTACAAAATCCGGTGGCCCAGACCTAATTCCACCATTATTCATAACAAAATGTGCGTCAAATCTTGTCGCTCCTATTTGCATACTCTTTAGGCGGTCGTTAGCGGAATGGGAAGTCCCTAAAATTTGGAAATCCGCTTTTGTTACCGCTGTATTCAAAAAGGGAGATAAAACTAATATAACCAACTATCGTCCAATATCCAAACTTTGTCTATTTTCTAAAGTGTTGGAAAAGATCGTATACTCGACCGTATTATACAGGCTTAGCTAGCACTCTCGGTATAGAACAACACGGCTTTTTGCAAAATCGGTCGACTACTTCTAACTTAGTATTATTTAATGAATATCTGACCGACTATATCGAAAAGGGGGCGCAAGTTGATGTTGTCTATACAGACTATAGCAAATTTTTTGATCGTGTAGATCACCGGATTCTCTTGCGCAAACTTATGAATCTTAGAATTCATGGCGACCTTTTCCGCTGGTTTTCCTCATATGTGCGAAATAGAACACAGTGTAGTACTGCATGGAAATGCGTCGGTTTTGAAATCAATACCGTCGGGAGTGCCACAAGGATCAATCCTTGGCCCCTTACTTTTTAATATTTTTATTTCAGATGTCAAACTGCTTCCAAAACTCTATTATTTTGTTATATGCAGATGATATGAAAATATTAAAACCGATTCGTAATAACAAAGACGCTCTCCTGCTTCAAGACGAACTAAATTGCTTCTCGGAATACTGTACTTACAATAGACTACAATTGAATATATCAAAATGTCACATTATTACTTTCTCAAAGCAAAGGAATATCCTAAATACTATTATACCTTTTATAATCAAAAAATTCACAAGTTAACCGTCGTCAGAGATCTAGGGGTCATGTACGACAGTAAGTTAATATTTGATAATCATGTAAATCACATAATAAGCAGGGCATCTAAATCTCTGGGCTTTATAATGAGAGCATCAGCATGCTTCCAATCATTAAAGCCAATAAAAAAAATTGTACTGTTCATTTGTCCGAAGTCACCTTGAATACGCATCACAAGTTTGGAATCCACAATATAATATATATATATAAATAGAATTGAACAAATTCAAAAAAAAGTTCCTAAGACATCTAGATTACCGGGCACAACAATCATCCAAATGTTACAACGAGCGCTACAAAAAATAGAATTTTTTACCTTTAAATGTTAGACTCAATATAAATGATATAACTTTTTTGATGAAGTTGGCTAGAGGCGATATTGATTGTCCAGACTTAATTTCAAAAATATATTTACGGGCTAATCAGCTTGGTCTTAGACAGAGAGGTTTGCTTCATACACCTTTAGTGGCCACTATCTATACTCAAAACGCCTTTATCTTACGAAGCTCAAACTGTTTTAACAAAATAGTAGTAAAATTGAACCTAGACTTATAATATTGCACCAGCATAAATTCGGTCAAGCGAATACTGGCTCAAGATTTTTTTGGAAAGATAAACTTAGTAACTATATTATCAATAGGAATCATGTATGTATGTATGTGTTGTTACCAATTGGTGGAGGCTTGTTGTCAGCATTTCTTTTTTATATACTACTTTTTTTTACTATACTGATATGTATTAGTCTGTAAGCCTTCCTAAAATTAAATAAAATAAATAAAATGATGTTCGGATTCTTACTCTAAATTAGTATGATTTCATAAATAAGAGATCATTGGAATCTAGGGCTAGGTTACGCTCACTCTCTGTACCAGGTCCCTCAATCAGTAGAGGAGATGGCACAACGGACGGGCCTTCAAAGATATGTGTATATATATAGTAATATATAAAGCTGAAGAGTTTGTTTGTTTGATTGAACGCGCTAATCTCAGGAACTTCTGGTCTGATTTGGAAAATTCTTTCAGTGTTAGATAACCCATTTATCGAGAAAGGCTATAGGCTATATATCATCACGCTAAGACCAATAGGAGCGGAACACCAATCTAGAATGTTTTAAAATTGGGGAGTTTTATAACTTACTTTTTTTTACTATTCCACGCGGACGAAGTTGCGGGCAGAAGCTAGTTATAACATACATCTGTACTTTTGCTTTTTACTGTATATCTGTTTCACGATAGTCATGGCGCTATGGTGTTCATAAGAATCAGAAAATCGCACTATTATTGGCCGGTTCCTATATGTTACTGAACGTTCATTTGCGTATCAATTAAAATTTTAGATAAATTGTAAAAGTGTAGACTTTTGTTTCTTACATTTTTTGTCTGTCTGTTTGTTCGAAATTCACATAAAAAATTACGGGGCCGATTTCGATGTAGTTGTCGCCGATCGATAGTAAGTTCCCGGACTTAAATCTGCGGTACTTTATATCCCGAGAATCCTACGGGAATTTTCTTGGGAGAAGCTTAAAGTGGCCAGGTCGAAAAAAATTAATTCGAAATTTTCACCGATCGATAAATGTTTAGTAAAACTGTTGTCGTTATGTATGCCCTTACTAACATAACTTATCCCGAGTTTTTATGGGAATTTCGGGAATTTACGTATTTTTATACTAAAAAATCCAATTACTCCGCTGAAAATAACTTTTGAATTTATATTTAGCAAAATAACTTTAATCTTTCTTACCTGTCCAATGGGACAAAGTCGCGGACAAGTGCTAGTGAATGAGTAATATGATGTAGGAACCGGCCATATGTGAACACGATTATATAGCTTTCTTTTATCTACATCAGAGGTCGGCAGAGTACATTAATATAATGAAGGACGGTAAATCTGTCATTCAAAAACTACAAATATATACAATACAAAATTGAAGTTTATTTCAAGAGTCATAGTTTTTAAAGTTAAGCATGATACATATTGTTACGAGCCGATAAGTAATACTTTACAGGTGTTTTATTACTTCTGTAGCCGCAGACGTCCGATCACCACGACGGCCTTTCGCAAACGATCGGCAAGTGCGCACTCCTCGTTGATCCCCCGTGTTTTCCTTCGCGCACACTTCTCCTCACCTCACCTCAGCGCGTGCAATCGCTCAAGTGCGCTTATTATTATTATTAAATCTGATATTTCGTTTAGCAGCTAAATGTGTGCTGTATTATTAAATATTAATCGGCATTTTCACAAAATAAATATGCATTCCTGAACTGCAATTCAAACACATAACAGTATTTCATTTCTACCTGAAGACCTCTAAACCTTATCAAATTTGTGTGATTTATTGTCCGCGGTAATCCTTATTGTACGCCTCCAGACAAGACGTCATAAACCGTGCTTTGCGTTTTTTTTTATTCCTTGCGAATTCTTAGAAGCCATTAAGACGACAAGTTGAGAATTCCAAAGACCGCTAGCATGTTGCTAGGGGGCTAGATGTATAATTTAAAAATGGATAGGCCCAGTCAGTCGGGGAATGAGTCACTCGTGTTCTGACTGCGAACGAAATGTTACCTAGTACATTTTCAGAGCGATTATGTTATAACAATGGACTGCGCGATTTACCCCTGAAATTACGAGATTGTGATTTACGGTTTGGTTTTGTTGTATTCGGTTGTACTTGTAAGAATTGTGAATACTGGTTTGTACTTCTAATAAACTTTGTGATAATTCCAATGGCATTTTGAATTTACAATCCATAAATTCGTAACAATATGTCTGCGAGCGACTATCCGTGCTATTGTTGCTTTCTAAAAATATGCCTCTTTATCTAAAGGCTTGCGTTTTATTGATGTCTAATCATCCCTTACAAAGCAAGTTAATAAATAATGTTCCGTGCCTGCTTTAAATATTTCTTGAGAGCCAAGGAGTTAGAGCGCCGCGTGGGGCTCGCGATCCGCAGTTTGCTGACAACTGATCTAAAATTTAGATCATTCAAAAGTCTCCCAACCTATGATATAAGAAAAATCTAGTTCAACTAATCAGTTTTATTTACAAAAAAAGAAGAATTTATTCAAAACTATTGACATATGTTCAGAAAACAACATTGTATTGCGAACAACTGGTACAGTACTCTATTATAGTTGTAAGCACCCACTTCTAAACAACTCGATTGTTATACACATATTTAAAAAGGAAAAGCGTTCCCAGCACTGCCTTGTTAAGTAAAACTACATAATATTTTGCTTAAATACAACCTAAATATAATGAGGTTCAAACAATACGACAGCTTAGCTCGTTAACGTCTAAATAACTTCTACTGTAAACAAATTTTAATTTGATTGTAAGGTTTCATCATGTTTACTATTGTATACTTTTGCAATTAATTGTAATGCAAAGAATGTGTTTTAATTTTCAATTTTAAGGTAATATAAAATTAATTGGACTCTTGTAAGTAGTTGTAATGGTGCGTTTCCATACTTGCCAAGGTCCGACAAGCATCCACAAGCCCCAAGCGTCTACAAATCTCGCTTGGCATTTGGAAGTCGTTTACACGCTTGTGAATGCGTCAATGTGCTACGTACATCCAAGCATGGCGGACACCCAACTTGTCTTTCATGGATGAGAAAGTATTCGTTTCTGCAGCTGACGGACGAATTTCTTTGTATCGTATGAACAATACGCGATATAACGAAGGAAATATACTTCCAAATAGACACAGTGGACGTATTACATTGGCGTTTTGGGGATGGATTAATTCAGGGGACCCCATGGAACTTTGTGAAGTGCCTGGTTGTATGAGAAGTAACGACTACGTAGAAATTTAAAAAAATGTTTTTTTACCATCAGCCAAAATAGTTTATCCTGAAAACCACAGAATAACTTTCATACAGGATGGAAGTTCTGTTCATAATTCGAGACTAGTTCAAAATTGGATTGCAACAAGAGACGATTTAGAATTAATTAAAATCCCACCACGAAGCCCAGATCTTAACCCCATAGAGAATTTATGGAGGGTAATGATTCAAAATTGGGATAAGAGTGAACCTCGTACACAAGAAAATTTAAAGGCTCACGTTCATTCTATCTGGGATAGTTTTAGAAATTGGGATTACTGCTACAAAATGATTAAATCAATGAGGACTCGCTTACATAATGTCATTGACGGAAATGGAGCGTACACAAGATTTTACATTAATACACGCTGCCTAAGCCATAGTTTAAAGCGGACAAAAAAGCGCTTAGTGCAGACGCTTATGACGCCAACGTGTGAACGTGTCGCAAGCGCTTGCCGCAAGCGCCCTTTGATCTGTGTCCAAAAACCGACACTAGAGTGGATCGAATACAAGCGTCCACAAGCTCACGCAAGCCAAGCCAAACGCCCTTACACGCCTGTGCTTGTGGACGCTTGCCGAGCCTTGGCAAGCATAGAAACGCGCCGTAAGGAGTAAAATATTATTGGCCTTAGTTATAATCGTCTCTTAAATTTTAAGCAATTGCTCATCAACTGAATATTGAAAATCTTACCTATAACCCCCTCTTAAGGATAAGAGGTGGTAAAGTAACTCTTAAGTAGCTGTCAAAAATAACCAACGTCGAGACGTAGTTTAAGAGGGTACCGATTTTTATTTGAAACAGCTGATTTTCACCGAGTACGGGAGGGGGGAGTAAGGGGACCAAGTCTGTGTATAAAAAATATATCAGTAAAAAGGGCTTAAATTGGTGGCGCTACCATAGCTGAAGGGCTATTTTTTAAAGAAAATGCTAAAAGTTTTATAAAATCAAACAATATAAAATCAGTAGAGTATTATTAAAAATTAATAACAATTAAATAACTTAAAAAAAAATATTTTCACTTGGCACATTATTCAGACGGCATTTGCTCCCCACATAATCAGCCGGTCTCCGTAAAACGTAGCGAATGTAAGCGAATCTCTTGCAGTTTGTCTGCTGTTACAGACATGAAGACTGCCGCGGTTGCCATTCCATTCACGACTACACCATCGGATGAATTCGGATGATAAACGACAGTTTCATATATAGATATCTAATATTATAGATTTTTTAACTCACTTTTTCAACTCACTTCAAAAAAGGAGGAAGTTCAATTCGTTACGTAAATATATATATTTTTAATGAATGCTCAGCCAGAACTTTTTATTTCTGAACCGATTTTGATGTCTGATTTGGCGTTGGACCCAGTAAAGCTTCAAAATGGTTCTATACATATTTTATTGCTGTTGGACTGTTTTCCGAAGATATAGAAAATTAATTAAAATCAGACAGAACATGTGTAGATTTTGCGGTCTTTCAGCCATAACTTTTTTGTTTCTAGACTGATTTTGATAATTATTCTTGCGTTGTATTCGATACAGCCTCAGTATAGTTTCATATAAATTTAATTGTTATTGAATACCATAACTTAAAAGTGAAAAAAATAATTAACAAAAAAGAAACTGACTTCATAAGTGACTAATGAAATCGGTTAAAAATAAATATTTTCTACAACATCTTGACGACTTCAAAGTGTAAAGACGAATGCAAAGTAAAATATTAAAAAAAAACTTTTCAAAATAAAGTAAGTTTTATGTTTTACTTTGCACCGACTTCGAGAGGTTGTAAAAATATTTATGTTTTGCTTTTTAGTTACTGTAAAAGATGGTTTATTTTTTGAAAAAAGCAGCTTAAGTTACTCTTTATAATATCAGCTATCTGCCAGTGGAAGTCCCATCAAAATCGGTTCAGCCGATTCAGAGATTAGCCGAAACATTCAAACGGAGAGACAGACAAAAAATTAAATACCGATTTTTTGATTAAGTACCGTATATACTTTCATATGCATTTAGTAAAAAGCTGTTATTCTGACATTACAAATAGACACTTAAATTTTATTTATCTGTATAGATAAAACTGCATAGCTAAATATCAGCTTTCAATTTTTCACCAAAACCTCGTATATCAAAACGTCACTTAAAGTTTTAGTTCTCGACTCAAATATTCACAACATAAAATTCACAACGTCTTTGAAAGTATCTTTATCATCATGTTTCCGCCTAATTATTCCCGTTTTTGCAATTCACTGCCATTTAAACGCTCCTTTTTTAATAGCTGACAGCAGAAAGGCAGATGGCCCACCTGATGGAAAGCAGTTACCATCGCCTATGGACGTTTGCAACACCAAAGGTGTCACTAACGCGCTGCCGGCCTCGAAGAAATTTATGACACCCTTTTTAAAAAACCCCATATTGTAGCACCAGCCGTGGTTTTCCCAAAACCATGGCTGGGAGTTAATTGCAAGTCCCCACGGTGCGTAAGAGAAACGTTCTAGAGAACCGTTGCGTACAAGAGCGAAGCGGCTCTAGGAAGTGGGGATGAACGCTTCGTCGATGGCGTGCTGTGCGGTGGTAAAAGGAAGACGAAGGCACCAATCTGAACAGTTCCTCAGAACACTACCTCAGAACACTACCCATTGTACAGTCAGTAGAATACGCAGAATACGAAGCTCCTTTGAAAGTATTTTTACACATGTATGTTTTGAATGAGTAAACAAAATAACGCCCCATATTTTTTATCTATTTACTTTCTGTGAAGAGAAGTAGAATTAAAAATTAGAGAAACTTTATTTACGTAGGAAAGATAGGAGCCCAAACTAGGTTACCTAAGCCTTTGTGATGATACTCCTGACCCTCGCCTCCCTGTTACTGTGGGTACCAACAACCGCGATTAAACATTACACTTACACATACTACAAAGTGATAGCCTTTAAAATTATTTGTATTATCGAGTAGGCTTTGCTTGTTAACTTGGTTATGCCACCGTCAAAAATATAACTCAAAATAATTTCAAAGTGGAAAATTTTCTTATAGATTTCACAAATAGAAGTATGTGGTTAAGAAAATGTGTTCCTAAGAAATTTCTTGGTGGGTTTTCATTGAGAAACGGACTCATTGGCTTCGCTATATTCATGAGTGTAAGTTTTTTTAAATCATCAATACGTTTTAGTACTGCTTCTTCTGTTTTAGCAACAATCAAGACCTATACAAAACGTCATTCTATTTTATATTTTCTTTAAATTTATTTATTTTCCAAAGGATATAAAATTTTACAGAATTTTCTTTGGCAAACTGCAACACAGTTTGTAGGCAACGTTCTCGTGGATCATAATTATTGCACCTTTTATCTATTGGTTTTATACAATTTTATGTATTTAATATTAGCTTATCATATTGTTACGAGCTACAGGACTAGAATTAAAAATGCCGTTGGAACTACTATAGAATTTATTACAACCAGTTTTATTTGTATTTGTTTTATACGTGTTTGTACACACGTATAAAACAAATACAAATAAAACTGGATGCAACCAGTTCACACTGCACTATTCAATACAATTCGAACGCGCAAAGTCCGTCGTTTATATCGCTAATCGAGAGTACTAGAAAACGTTTTACTCACTTCGTAGTCGTCGCTTGACTGCCAGGCGCCCCTCCATTCGGGCATCGTCTTATACTAACTACACAGAGAAAGGAATAGGCTGTGTGGCTTATCTTTGATGGCATGTAACAATATATATTCTTAAATATGCTTTACAATTTATCGCTCATATATAAAGAACACATGCACGATAACCAAGGTATTACTTACTTACCAAAACTTTTAAGAAAAATTGATTTTATAATAACAGCCCGTAAACGTCCCACCGATGGGCTCGGCCCTCCCACTATAGAGGAACGATCAGTATACCCGCCACGCCTGTCCAAGGTGACTTAGCAGGTTTGTCACCTCGGTTTTCTTGATGTGCTGGTTCATCACGATGTTTTCCTTCACCGTTGTTAGCACGTGGTAATTTTAACAATATACGCATTAGACCAGAAAACTGTCAAAGTGATGCACACGTTTCGGTCAGGATTTGAACCGGCACCCTTTGAGTTTAGGACGCGTACGCTAGCTATCATATAACTCTACCACGACTTTTTTTGAACTAGATTAGGGTTTGCGAGTCAGGCGGCAGTTTCTGTATTAAAATCAAAATTCGCATAATATGGTGGACTGGAGTCATTTGCGACCTCAAAATGCCGGTTGAATTAAAAGGACAGGTCGCTTATGGCTGGTTCTTATATTTTACTATACATTCATTTGCCTTGCCATCCGTTGAATTATAACATTACTTGTATGGAGCTTATGTCAAATTTCAACCGATGATGTAAGGCAAATAAACGCTCGGTAACATATAGAAACCGCCATTAAACCATCATTATTAGACCTGTCATTTGTATGGCAGTGAAACGTGGCCTGTACGAGAGCCACAAAAGCAAGAGTTGCACGTCACGGAAATTAATATGCTGCGGTGGATGTGTGGAGTCACTTGGAAGGATTGTATCAGAAACTCCTGGATCTGCAACAGTCTTCGTTTCCGTAACATAGCAGATAAAATGCAAGAGCGTGCTTTAATAATAATAATTAATAATAATATTATTGAGTATTTCCATATTATACAAGTATTTTCATATTATCAAAATTCAAATTAATTCATCCCACAACAACTAATTAATAAGACATATACTAGGGCATTACACCCGCGTCTCTATAATTATTATCAATACTAGCTTCTGCCCGCGACTTCGTCCGCGTGGAATAGTTAAAAAAAAGTAAGTTAAAAAAACCGCCCATATTTTGAAACATTCTTCATTGGTGCTCCGCTCCTATCGGTCTTAACGTGATGATATACATCCTATAGCCTTCCTCGATAAATGGGCCATCTAACACTGAAAGAATTTTTCAAATCAGATCGTCAAAGGGACATGTATACCAAAATCACTTCAAGTATGGACTCGGTCACCGGGCCGCGAGGCGGCAGAGAACAAACAAACTCATGCATTTAATTGGGTGTTCAGTTATACCAATTTATGTAGCAGTAGCGAGTCCCATAGATCTACAAAAGTCAATTGTCCTGCAATAATGCAAAGAATGTCATATTGTGCCCCAACGCGTCGGACAAGACACACACAATTGCTGCACACTGCATGCCATAGTACTAACTACGGACAGAACTCTGTTTTCTCCAGAATTGGTGATACTTATAACCGTAATTTCAACGATATTGATCCTTTTTGGGAACAAAGACTATATTCTTGAGAAAGGTATTACAGAGTCTGCTTGATAAAGGCTGATGATATCTGTGTACCTATGATATATACAAATTTTTGTTTTTAATTTAATATACTAATTTATCTATATATGTAATTTTGTATTCTATCATGAATATATAATATTATATTGTTTAGCTTTTTATATAAGTATTGTTGTAATATATATAACACATTAAATTTATATGACTAGTTTTTACGCATGTCGTGGTCTCCAGTAATTGAAGGAGCACATTGATTTAAAATTTAAGGTTATGTATACTTATAAATCTATTATGTATATCCTTTGTTGGAGATTCTAATAAAATAAAATAAAGTTCGGCAGCCAAGTTTTGCGGAAACCATCTAGTTATGCGGGGAACAAATGTCTAGCTAGCCATGCTGCATCCACCAAGTCTTGATAAAAGAGGTAGACCCAATAAATGTTGGCTTGACGTCATGAGGGATGATATGCATACCTATGGTCCAACAACAAGAGATACCAACCGCGCGAAGTGGAGACAAGGATATAGAAAAGCGGACTTCGAACCAGACACTCAAATAACGATGATTTGAACAAGATGAAATAAGATGAAATAATAGTTTTTAAGATATATGGTATTTACAGTTAAAGGTACATTGGCCACTTTCGCTTTGTCTAAATTCTAGCAACTCCATTATTATGTCAAGAGTAATTTTGATACTTACTAGTAGTTTTTAGTATCACGTCAAATATCGTGCAAGTATCAAATTGCTTTATTTACGACATGCGCATTTTTTCATCATAACCTAAAACTTAAACATGTTTACTTTAATAATAATGACTATAATTTTGTAAGCTACAGCTTTACCTTATGATAATTAATAGAGCAATAATTGGATTAAAAGAAGCAAAATGAACCATTGCAAAACTATCAGTAGACGGCACTTAGTAAATATCGTCAAATTATGACGAAAAGATCTTCGTTTTAAAAAAAAACTTTCTTTCTCCGCAGCGCCTCACAATTTAACGATCTAGCACTAGAATTGAACATTGATATCTTTGTAACTAAACCCAACACCTTTAGAAATATAATGAACAGGGAATTTTTCAAAGAAAACTAGTTTTTCCAAACTGTTCAATATGTATTCAAATTCAAATTCTCTTTTCAATCTTTTAATTTCACTTTTCAATTGTATATTTTTTCAATCTTCATCATCAACCACACACACGCACCCACACACACACACACACACACACACACACACACACACACACACACACACACACACACACACACACACACACACACACACACACACACACACATCTTCATCAATTAACCTGAGCAAGTCTAGATGCTAAGACTTGTAATTAGCAATACTTTTATTTATATTGTTAATTTATATCGTTATTTGTCTGTAAGCCTTACTAAAATAAATAAATAAATATTTAAATTCCGTAAACTATAAAAATCACTGCCTGTGTGAAATTTAGTATCGATTTATTTATAATCAGCTGTTTTAGTGGTTTTTAGACTTCAATCAATAGTAAAATTACACTAACACGGATAAATTTACCTTGTTTATAATTCACTGACATTACTGACACATACATTGACTACAGATAAAATAGAGCATTGTTAGAAGGCAAAAACAATAGTTCATGTTCTAGTAGACGTTATGGTTTGGTTATAATTAGTTAATTATATTTCACAGATCGTCATGGCCTGTTGTACTTTGGGTGTGGGTCTAGAAGTATTGGACTATTTGGGCTGCGAAACGTGTTCCCGGGGTATGCTGCGAAGAGCATACGCCTTCAGCATCATCTCAGTGATTTCCTGTATATTAATGCTTTGCGTCCACCTCTGGGTGATATGGGGTATCAAACATGCAAGTTATTTTTAATCATTTTACTCTAAGACTAGCATTAGGCACCGCGTTTGTCTAAAGCGGATTGGCGAGTTTCACACATCGACTCGATTGAAATAGAACATTTTGTTTGATAACAAACCTTTCCCTTGGTTTGCTGTTAGCCATACCTTCACAGATAAAATTGCATTTCTGGCGCCCCGAAATTTTGCCGCCGTAAGCAGTTGCGTAACGTGCCTATGGTCTCGAGCCGCCCCTGCTTGCTGGCCACTACATTACGGTTATATCCAGATCGTTAAGATATGCTTGAATTTTTAAGGTTTTAGCTACCATTCTGCTAACTGTGCCGCCGGTGTGTATATTATAATTGTACTTTCCATTTGTCTAAAAGAGGCCGCGATGACAGAGTCGTATCGCCAACATGACAAGTATCAAATTAAAGTGGAACTTTCCTAAGTATTGACCCGGGATATAAGCTAGCTCTGTG
The DNA here is from genome assembly GCA_039645545.1 of Dendrolimus houi. NCBI lineage: Eukaryota > Metazoa > Arthropoda > Insecta > Lepidoptera > Lasiocampidae > Dendrolimus > Dendrolimus houi. The sequence goes on from CM077132.1 coordinate 18,429,187, forward strand.
TTCAGTTTCATTTAATTTCGTTTAATAGTTTTCACATAATGCTCTAAGACATTGACAGATAAAAAAACTAAAATTCTAAAAATGTGCATTCATATTCTACTGGTCCAAATTAGCTCATATTCGTGCAAGAATGGGAATAGATACTAATTCCTGCAGCCGGGCGGGCTGTCGTAAGAAGCAACAAAACAACTCACGGTCAGGTAGTAGGGTATTTGCCCGACTGGATGGCTACAAACCCTGGGCCGTTTGCCTGTCTGCTGAACTTGTGCAATAAAAAAAATATTATCCTTTCTGTAGAGGTAGTTTTTAATTACTCAAGTCCCAAAAAGGTTTTTTTCATTGCTAGAGTACAGCAGATAGGCTGCCAATCCACCTGTTAGAACAAGTTCCAAGGTTACCGTTGGCTATAGACCTTTGCAATTCCAAAGATGATATCAATGTGCTGTGGGGCTCGAAGGGGGAAGTGGAACCTGGCTAGTAATGCCGAAACTAATACTTTAGACCAGGTGTAGTCATCCAGCTTAGCTAATGCCCTACCACCTGACTGAGGATTGTTTTGTCGCCTTTTACGACAGGTCGCCCAACCGCAGCAATTGGAATTCTTTCTTCGTTTTGGGCCGAATAATTTTGAACAAGTTTAAAACTAAAATCTAATCAGCCTGTCTGCTATGCTTCAGCAATAAAAAATAAAAATAATATCTCCCACAATATTCTCTTTTTTAAATTCATTGTACAGAGTTACAAACTTGACCCTTCTGCAGATTTATTGTATAGTAGTTACTTAATAATATTGCTTCTATTGATATTTTCAGAAGAAATCTTCAGTAGTTTTGTCCTGGGTACTGATCTTCGCAATTTGGACTTTGCAAGTGTTCGCACTGGTCATCGTGCTTCTGATTCTTTACAGTAAGGACACTAGTTCCATAGCTTGGCTGCTCAGCCTTATATTCGGCCTGTTTGCGTTTGGTGAGTAGATCGATACAGAATATTTTATTGCTTACTAAAATCTGTAAGATTACATTTTAAATTAAGCACGATATACAATATATCAAATATGTCATATGTCAAAGAAACTATACCCAACCAACCATAAAAGAATATTTAGTCAAAAATGTAATTTAATATATTGGTAAATAAATATACATAAATACCCCATAACCCATATCTTAAAAACTACTCAACAAATATTTATTACACTATGGGCCGATTTTTCAATCATCAGATAAAAGTTATCAGTCAAATAAGTTATAACCTGACTAGGTAAAAAAATGTAACAATTTAACTCTTTTATTCATGCAACTGTCATTTTTAATTTTTAAATCAAATCATCATTTATTGCATAAAACGTTGTACATAAAATAAGCATCTTATCTATTTGGTATTAATATTACATCAATATTAAAAAAATAAATTAATTGAGAATAAATAATAATAAAATAATTAGTAATAATTAAACTAAGTCATTCTTTAAAATAAATTTCATAAAAATCAAAATTAATCCACTAGCCGTAGTAAATATTACATTGTATATTAATACCTTAGTAATTTGAAATCGGTTATTAAAATAATCATTAACACTGTAATATGATTTGTCAATCAAAAATGTCCTTAACCTATATTTAAACTTATTAGAGTTTTGAATGTCTATAATATATTTTGGTAGATGACTATAGAGCCTATAAGCTAATACACAACACACTACTATTTAGCAGATTTGTTTGACTCCTAGGACATATTGTTCTATGAGAGTTTCCCATGTTGTATTTTATTCTTATGAATAATTTTGATGACTGAAGAATCAGCCCTGAGTATTTTTAAATATTTTTCAACTTATGACTAAAAAGTATAGAGGGGGGGGGGGTTTACACACAACTGTCATGACTTTGACCTTTATTAAAAACGTCCTTGAAGTTGAAGATGTTTTTATTTTCAAAATCTGTCTAGCGATACCACACGACTGAATACAACACTGAAAAAATGACAATACCTTGTCGCATGTATGAATATATGGGGGCCACTCATTGTTTTTAGTAGTCTTCCTATTTACTACATCATTGTATGTAATACATTGTATATCATTGTACCATATACTTAGGTAGAATACTTCCTTTCATTTATACAGATCCAGTAGCTTCCGAGAAAAACTACTAGGACTCAACGACAGACTACACACGGACAGACAAATTGTACACAGCCGTTTATGGTATCATAAGTCAGATCTTTGAAAACCGTGATGATACTTTTAATGGCTTTTTATTTACTTTAATAGGTAACCAGGTATTAGCCTGCAAAGTCATGAAATTTATGTCTCCTATCTAACTTTTTAACTGTGAAATGGAAGATTCAGGAAAAAATAAAATTGTTGAACTTTAAAAATACTTCTAACAAAAACTAATTTGATCAAAATCCATTAAGGACCGGTTCCTATATCTTACCAACAGTTCATTTGACTCACTATCAGTTGAAATTAGACACATAAGCTACATACATCTTATGTAAATTTACCCGATGGTAAGTTAAGTGAATGAATAGTAAGATATAGGAACCGGCCATTAATACTTTTTGAGATACGAATACTTTTGATCGAAGGATTTGTAGGGTTTCGTAGTGAAATGATGAAAACAGTGGACTTTTCTCACCTCTACGAACCTTTCAAAGTTCGTGGACTACCCGCGCTCGTGCCCAAGTTTTTTTATACAAATACTTAGACGAACGAAATAGATAGACAGAGTCCCGAGCTCTCAGAGTGAAGCCGTCTAAAGGAAGCAACAGTGCGTAACTAGAACTTAGTATTAAGGTACCTGTTGACGCAAAAGGTTGAAAGTGAGACGCAAACGAAACAACTTTTCGTTAATAATTACTAATCAATAATTTACCAAAAAAACATCATAAATCTTCACGATATGAGACGTAATGTGGTTTTTGTTCATAATTTTTCAATAGTTATTTTATGTTAAGGAAAAAAATCTCAAATCACTTCCAAATTATTATATTATACATGAAACCATGTTACTTACTCCTTCAGTTTTTATCAAAACAGAATTATAAAAATATTTACATCTTTATAAAAGAGAGCCAAATAATTTGCTTTTATTATTTTTTGTAAATACTTTTTTATTTTATACACAATAAAATAATAACGCATCTGAAAAACGACCACGTCTATGGAATCCCGCTGTCGACCAAAAAATCCGTAAAGCGTAAAGACGGTGGCGCTGCTACAAGCCTTAAATAATTGATTTAGTACAGATACAAGTGGAATAGTTTCCAATGGATACATTAAAGCCCAACAGCACGAAATGATGGAGGCTTTCGTCACCTCTGACGTCATATATGTAATAGAGAATATATATAATGTGTGTGTTAGTGTGCGTGTGTTTGTCTAATATATAATGTATTAGGTATAGAAAGGTGTGACTTGGTAAAGAACACCTAATATTGAAATAGCTGTATGATATAAAGGTCGTGACTATGTTAGGGGTGAAGACGGGCCTGAAGGGCTCTTATATAAAAAAAATGGATACATTACTATTATTCACACAGTTACCACATAAGTCTACGCACACATTTCTAAATAATGCTTCACTTCTTTTGATGATTTTGTTCACGTAGACTCTATCCATATATGTATTCGTCTGGATACAAATAAAAGAAAATATAAGAGGAAAATCTCGAAAATATTTTGGTAAGCATGTTATATTTTTCTCACTACGACTTTGATATGATATTTACGAAAAAAAATCTCAGAATTCTGTAAGAGGATTTGTGCTTTCAAAACTTTATAGAATTCGTAATAATATTGTTACAACTTAGGCTCCGACAAAGACAAATTCCACGTACAGATCTGTAAAAGCACATTTTATTGCCTGTTGGCATTTGAACTAATTGTAAGCCTTTTATGATCGCCTTATTTTGTTCACTTTATTTATTGGCATACGTTTCTAGTTATTATGAAGAACAGCCCATTGTTCTATTGTACTCGTTTACGGCCGCTCAAGAGCATCATTGAGAGAGAGCCACGTGTTGCGGATTTTAAATACAAGCTAATTCTAGGAAATTAGGTCGACGTTGCCGGGCGGGCACATTTGCATCTGTGAAGTATAAAACGATGGCCTGATTGAGAGAGGGAGTCAGTTGAGCTACAACTGCGATCAAGGCGTGACGTGTGTACATTCGGGAATCTAATATTGACGGACATTGCGTGTTTTATTGAATTACGACCTTCTGCATTACATTTGGATTTATTGTGTTCGGTTATATTTTTACCTGTGTTATACGTGTTTGTATAGTTCTAATAAACTCTATAATAATTCTAACAGCATTTTAATTCGAGTCCCGCAAACTCGTAACAATATTGAAAATGTCTATAGTACAGCCACTTTGATTACAAATTAACGTATAAAACATAAAACATCCGCCTGATAAAAGGAATGAAATGGTTTCACCCCAGTTATGACGCTATAAATAGTATATATTAGGTTGGGGAAAAAGTTTCTTCGCATTTTATATAAAAATTCAAAAGTTTTTTTATAAAGTTTATTTACATTTGACTAAAGTATGTAGGTGCCATTTTGTTGGTAGGGACGTGATCCCATTTCCATAAAAATTTTGGGGCTTCTGATCATAAAACTGCGACAAGTGGTTTTGGCAGTCCTCTCGTGGTGTTATAACCTGACACTGCGTAAGGAATTCTGCAGAGCCCGAAACAGGTGAAAATCTGAAGGTGCAAGGTCAGGACTATACGGCGGATGCATTAACACCTCCCAGCCAAACTCTCGTAATTTTTGCTGAGTGGCTAAAGATGTGTGAGGTCTAGCGTTATCATGGTGAAAAACCACACCCCTTCTGTTGAATAATTCCGACCGCTTTCTCTCAACTTTTTGATTTAATCTCATCAGTCGTTCGCAGTACAGTTCAAAATCGATGGTCTTGCCTGGCGGTAACAGCTTATAATAAATATTGCCCTACCAATCCCACCATACACACAGCATCACCTTGTTGCGAGTTAACCCGGGTTTTGCCACAGTCTGTAAAACCTGACCGGCCTTTGACCACCATCTTTTTTGCACGTTCTTGTCGTACGTGATCCACTTTTCATCATCAGTTATCAGCTTCTTCAAAAATGGTTCGGTTTCATTATGTCGTAATAAAGAATCACAAATGAGTACACGGTTCATTAGGTTTCTTTCAGTGAGCTCATGAGGCACCCAAATATCGAGCTTTTCTGTGTACCCAGCTTTTTTCAAATGCGCCAAAACCGTTTTGTGGTCAATTCCCAGTTCTCCAGCTACATCGTAACTACTAATATGCCGATCTTGGTCCACTTTTTCAAAAATGGCATCAATTTTGTCCGTAACAGGGCGACCAAAGCGACGTGCATCTTTGATATCAAAATTTTCGGATTGAAAACGCTTAAACCAAATTTGCGCTACTCTCACAGATACTGCATTAGGTCCATAAACATCACAAATTATTTCGCGGCTTGTGCTGCATTTCTACCTTTTTTGTAGTAAAATTTTAAAATGTATCGCATTTCTTCATTACATTCACTCATTTTAACAATAAAAAAAACAAATGAAAATCGCACATTTTTTAAATTTGAATTTGGAATTGTCTTCTTTAAAATTAAAACTTTTTAATGATACCAAAACCAGCCAGATACAAATGGTATAGCCAAAGAGATCTTATTACAAGTTCATACATGCTATATACGAAAAGACTTTTTCCCCAACCTATTATATACCTCTTTGTCCATTGGTTATGTTCGAATATAAAATACTTTTGGACATCGTGATAAAGGGAAACCACTTTTATATATTCGTGACTTGTTACAAACCAAGGTTTGCCCTCGATTTGAATAAAGCTACCGCAAAAGTATTTGAATTTCGATATTATATCGTGATAGTGATGCGATGAAGAGGACATATCCGCATCGATGCTTTCGGATTATTAACATTTATATCATTTCATGAAAATGCTCATTGTTGTTACTCTGTATGTATGTGTAGGTTTAAATATATTGTTACAATTTGGGCCACCTGCATATTTGTAAACAAAGCACATTTATTACCCGCCGGCGTTTGAGCTAATAATATTGAAGCTCTTTTATGACTGTCTTCTTTTGTATGCTTTGTGTTTAAAATTTGTGATTGGAAAAACAGCCCATTGTGTATTTTAATCTTTATGGTAGTAATTAGCCAGGTGTGATTCTTGGAAAATTCAGTCCACGCGGTCAAGCAGACATATTGTATTTGTACAGTATAAAGCAGGGGCATTGCTTTATACTGTACAAACACAATACGGAGGAGTGGGGGAGTCGAGCGATAAGCACTTTAATTCGAGTCCTGCCACTCGTAACAATAAATTAATTAGGCTTTGATAGTTATCGTGTTTACAAAGCTAACTTTATTTTGATTATTGCTTGAGTTCATGGAAGTCGAGATTGTTGTGAAACTAAAAGTAAGCCAAAATTATATTGTGAACCGAAATTCATCTTATGCGTTCTTTCTGCTTTTAAATATATCCGCGTTGTAATATAATATTAGGATGCCGCTTTGCTTTTACTGACACTACATGACAATGTATCTGTATGTATCTACAAATTTATATCATCAAATATTATTAGGTACTTTATCAATTTTTATGTTTGTTTCAATATTTGTTTGCAAATGTACGTACGATAGCGAAAATGAACATTGCGTCGGTTTACTGCAACAACTCATTAATTGAAATGTATTCTAATATAATAAAGAGGTAATGTTTGTGACTTTGTTTGTAGGAGGTAATCTCTATGGAACTAATTTTGAAAATTCTTTCAGTAATAGAAAGCTAAAATATCCTTAAGCGTGCGTCTATGTGTATTTTTTTAATGATGCCCAGCAAAGTGGACACGGGTCAGCTAGTATAATACAACAATCGGTAGACAAACACACGTATTGTATATCCCCAAATTAAGCAAGTTACGCTGGTGTTATGGGTAATATACAACGGACTACTCTGGGACCGATCCCAAACACCCAGACCATAGTAAATAACGGTAAAATTCGTTTCCGAATTTCTGAAATTTACTATACCAGGAATCAAACCCGGATCCTCTGCGTTGCTATGAGGTAAGCCGTCAAAGGCTTAGCCCGCTCAAGCACAGAGGCTGTCATAACCACATATATATAATCTGATAGTTAATGAAATCTTGCAGTAAACTGACGATATATAATATGGCAATTAATATATTCTTGTAGTAAATTAAAGCGGTCGCGATTGATATACGAGGGTATTGATTGTATTCAATCCAAGCGGATATCTAAAGAGAGTATATATCCCATCTCTATATTACCTGACGAGCTCCTTTGTTTCAGCGATACCGATTTACGGACTACTTGCCGGTTACGGATATTGGCTCGAATTGAAAAATACTAGCGAATCACTAGAACCTCAAGTCTCAGCGAAAAAGTAGCATAAATAAAAACTTGGACACTTTATTGCCTGCTGTGTCAAACGAACCTTTCTCAGCTTCTTTGAAGATATTGCTCAATTTCTCAATTCTTTTTTCGACGTGTCTTTCTAATACTGATAACCAGCATAAGTTTTCTGCTTCTTATTTTGAAAGAAATAAATTTATAAAAATATATATAGCGGTTATAATCCATAAATAATTATGAAAGATTCCATAATGGTGGAGCCTCATCCGGGATAATATTAAAGTTATTGACTGTGGCATTTGGCGTTTTACTTATAGAGTTAAAAATAACGGCATAAGGAACGAATACGTAACGTTATAAACAATTAAAAACAATATCGAATTACAAATAACGCATTACACCCATCGCCGTACTTTATGGTACTTGATCTACGGTAATGTTAGAGGTATAGGCCGTATCACGCAGATACGGCGATGGGTTTAACGCGTTATTGAGATGCGACATTGTTAATGACTTTAAATATTAATAGATAACGTATGGATTTACCTATACTAATGTGGCTTTTCTTTTAACTGCGTTATTTTTTAACGCTTTAAATAAGACGTATTTCGCCACAGCATAAATCTTTAACATTGTCGCAGGTCTTACCATCAAAGATGACAAATATCCGACGTTTCCATCATTTAGTTACGATAAATAAAATAGTATTTAATTGTATATAGTCAAAGTGGCGAAGTTCGTTAGTGGGGGAACTCCATACACCTCTCATTTTTTCCGTGTTTGAGAATAGTTACGACGACAACAAATCAGTCAGTGACGCTAAGACTCCATTGAATTTTGTCTTCGAATTGTATTTGGCGTTAAATTCCGTTTAAAAAAGTTAAAAAACGAGCGGTGTATGAACTTACCCCATTGACGGACTTCACCACCTTGAATATATCTTGTTTTTTGTTACAAGATAATTTTTTGGATACAATTTTAGTTAATTTGTGTCTTTAGACGATTAATATTAGGTCGGGGAAAAAGTTTCTTCGCATTTTATATAAAAAGTCAATAGGTTTTTTTTATAAAGTTTATTTAAATTTGACTAAAGTATGTAGGTGCCATTTTGTTGGATAACTTTTTGCCATCTTGTAGGTAGGGACGTGATCCCATTGCTAAAAAATTTTTGGGGCTTCTGATCAAAAAACTGCGGTAAGTGGTTTTGGCAGTCCTCTCGTGATGTTAACCTGACACTGCGTAAGAAATTCTGCAGAGACCGAAACAGGTGAAAATCTGAAGGTGCAAGGTCAGGACTATACGGCGAATGCATTAATACCTCCCAGCCAAACTCTCGTAATTGCTGAGTGGCTAAAGATGTGGAAGGTCCAGCGTTACCATGGGGAAAAACCACACCCCTTCTGTTGATTAATTCCGGCCGCTTTCTCTCAACTTTTTGCTTTAATCTAATCAGTTGTTCGCAGTATAGTTCAGAATCGATGGTCCTGCCTGGCAGTAATAGCTCATAATGAATAATGCCCTTCAAATCCCACCATACACACAGCATCGCCTTGTTGCGAGTTAACCCGGGTTTCGCCACAGTCTGTGAAGCCTGACCGGCCTTTGACCACGATCTTTTTTGCACATTCTTGTCGTACGTGATCCATTTTTCATCAACAGTTATCAGCTTCTTCAAAAATGATTCGGTTTCATTACGTCGTAATAAAGAATCACAAATGAGTACACGGTTCATTAGGTTTCTTTCAGTGAGCTCACGAGGCACCCAAATATCGAGCTTTTTTGTGTACCGAGCTTTTTTAAAATGGGCTAAAAGCGTTTTGTGGTCAATTCCCAGTTCTTCAGTTACATCTTAACTACTAATATGCCGATCTTGCTCCACTTTTTCAAAAATGGCATCAATTTTGTCCGTAACAGGGCGACCAGAGCGACGTGCATTTTTGATATCAAAATTTCCGGATTGAAAACGCTTAAACCAAATTTGCGCTACTCTCACAGATACTGCATTAGGTCCATAAACATCACAAATTTTTTTCGCGGCTTGTGTTGCATTTTTACCTTTTTTGTAGTAAAATTTTAAAATGTATCGAATTTCTTTATTAGATTCACTCATTTTAACAATAAGAAACACAAATGAAAATCGCACATTTTCATAATTTGAATTTGGAATTGTCTTCTTTAAAATTAAAACTTTTTAATGATACCAAAACCAGCCAGATACAAATGGTATAGCCAAAGAGATCTTATTACAAGTTCACACAAACAATATGCGAAAAGACTTTTTCCCTAACCTATTATGATTGCCGGCCTTTGTAGTTGAACGGGCTAAGTCTTAGGCCTCCCCTGCACTAGGCTGCGGCAGCCCAAAAATCTAATCAGTTTGTGGCTGCTTCTTGCGTAGGCACTCATACACTGTCATATGTTCCACTGGCTGCCGCAGCCAGGCTGCCTAGACTCCGGGTTCGATTGCCGGCATGGTAAATTTCGGAAACGAACTTTCTGTTATTTACTATGGTCTGGATGTCTGGGATCGGCCCCAGACCGGCCGGTTGTATATCACCCATAACACAAACGCAACTTGCTTAGCTTGGGGATATACAATGTGTGTTTATCTGCTGGTTATTAAAATAAAAATGAAAAAAAATCTGCTATAATATCTCATTTTAGACGCTTGAGTTTTCGAATTTAAACATAAGTAAATAGTGTAATTCATTGCAAAAATCCTGTTTGTAATGTAAGAAAATGGTCTTCTAAGGAAAAAAGATATATAAATACTTATCTCATGAAATTAAAATAATAAATATATGATATAATTTTTATTATAATCCTGTACTATTCTGACTCTTTTCTGATATTTTTCCACTTATACTTTGCTTATTGAGAAGTTCTTTCCGATGACTGTTCACCACCAATATAAAGTATACTGTCACTGAAACAAAAAAAGTTTATAAGTACCTAACTTTATAAGTAAAGTAATTCTATAACCGATAAAGTCTAAGGGAACATCGTGGATTTAAAGAAGATGTAGTGACAGGAGGTGAAAAAGGAATGTTAAGGTGGTTTGGGCATGTAGAGAGAATGAATAAAAACAGAATCACAAAACAACTATGTGACAGCAATGTGCCTGGTAGAGTCGGCGCCGGTAGATTGCGACGTACTCATCATGATCAAATGGAAGACATTTCGAACAAAGTTCAGATAAAAAGCAGTTTAAATAAGCGTGTATGAAAAGAATAATGAAAGTTGAATTGAAAAGTGTTTGTCAGGATCGTAGCAGGTGGAGATCGACCGTCTCTGCCTACCCCAATGGAAAACAGGCTTGACAATATGTATGCATGTACTTATCATTTATATTTTACCGCTACAATACGGGTAAATCGATAATTTACTAATAACTTCAATTTATTACTAGGTAATAGATTCCACGAATTATATGGTTGAGTGGGCTAAGATTGACGGCTTAACTCAAGGGAACACAAACGTTTCGAGTTCGATTTCTGGAATGGTAAATTTCGTAAACGAACTTTCTGTTGTTGAATATGTTCTGAGTATCTGGAATCGGCCCCAGCGTAATCTATTGTATATTATATACCCAATTACGCAAGCGTAACTTGCTTACCTTGAGGATATACAATGTGTGTATCTTTACCGATTATAGATACACCAGCGGCACGCTATGATGGCCGTTTTGACACATTACAATAGGGAGGCGAAATATGTCAATTTATTATTTAAAAAAATTTAAGTGCGTGTAGTATCTATAAGTTTTTCAAATTATAAGTAGTATTATATGTAGTAGCTAATTAAACAGTTTTAATAAAACCATAACAAAGATGTACCTAAATGTTTACTTAATATGTTTGAATGCACTGATATATTACATACACACATATTGGGATGAAAATGAATATACATACTTTATTTTCACACAAGAAACAAAAACCTATAGACAGAGACAGGAAAAAAGATGCCACAAAGGCCACGTTTAATCCGATTTGTCCATATTGTTATTTTCAGTTTCGTCGCTGGTATCATCACCTACATTAATTACAATTTTATTATCGAAAATGTTATCTATTTTCATATCTATTACGGAAGATGTGATCTTACCTATATATAAATATATAATAAGAGCCCATAAAAGTCCCACTACTGGGCTGCGGCCTCCTGTTATAGGGAAGAAAGGACAGTATATCCGCCACACTTGTCCAAGACGGCTTGGCAGGTTTGACATATCGGTTATCTCGATGTGCAAGTTGCATCACGATGTTTTCCTTCGCCGTTGTTAGCCCGTGGTAATTTGTAACAATATGCACATTAGGTCAGAAAACTTCCTAAGTGGTGCGTGCGTTCCAGCTAGGATAGAATCCGCACTCACTGAGTTTGGGACGCATGCGCTTGCCAATTACACTATTACGACTAACCTATAGTGTCCAAAAATTATACATTCAATAAATTTTGATTATTTATGACTTGTTGCATATCACTATTGATCATAAAGAACAGCAAGTTGCTCCTTCAAACTTAATTATTATTGTAAATGAAACTTCATGAGCGGGCAAAAATCAAAACGGCCATCATAGCTCGCCGCTAGTGTAGTTACTTACATATATACCAAAGCATTCCCAGTATGACAATAAACACTCTATTCCTCTGCCGTCTGCTTGTGAACACCAAAGCCAACATGATCATCATCATCAACATCACAACAACGAAGATGAGGGTATACCAGATCCAAATTGCACAGAGTAAGGCATCACCCTTGGAACACAGTAATTGTATGATTATTTAGTTTTTTTATATTTGCAGGTAAGCAAATTAGCAAATGGTCTGCAATATTTTTTCTCTCCTACTATTTATTCTGCATATTTTCTTTATAGATTTGGCCTTTCTGAATATAAATATAGCATTAAAAGATATGATCCACTATTACTTTTTATTTTTAATTCATAATTTAAGGTCCGACATTTAACTGACATAGCTCGCAAAATTAGCAAGTTGAAGTGGCAGTGGGCCAGTCACGTCTGTCGCAGGACCGACGGCCGACGGAGTAAATGAGTCCTGGCAAACGTAGCGTAGGACGCCCGCCCGCCAGCCCGGTGGACTGCGCAGCTGCGCAAGGTCGCCGGCAGGGGATGGATGAGGAAGACGGGAGATCGGGATATGTGGCGCGTACTTGGGGAGGCCTACGTCCAGCAATGGACAGAGATTGGCTGGAGAAGAAGAAGAATTTAAGGTCTTTGTCGATTCAGCAACCATGCTATCCTGGTAAATACCTACAATTATTTAATATAAAACGACACGAAGTAATCACTGATTTCTTATATCAACTACTTTCTATAGACGTTAAAGGTGTTTTATATTTAAAACTGTTTACTAGTTAATATCTATAAAAGTTTTTAATCCAATTAAGTTTACAATGGATTTTCCTTAACTACTACTTGAAAAAATCATCAAAGCTTATATGCAATAGTTTTTTTTTAATCTGTAATATTATAAAGTTCTAAGCATGCCGTGTCTGTACATTGAAGCTATTAAAAAAAAACAACTGGAATAGACTATATAAACGATGGAGACCACGATGTAATATTTTTTGTATCATGTCTGTTTGTCGGTTGGTTTGTTTGTTCGGGATTCACATAAAAACTACTGGGCCGATTTCCATGTGGTTTTCGCTGATCGATAGCAAATTCTTTTACTAAAGTCTGCGCTCCTTTTCATCCCGGGAATCCCGCGGAAATTTTTCTGGGAATGATTTAAAAAGGCCAGATTGAAAAATAAAATTCGAATACCAATGCGGTTTTTTCAGTGATCTTTAGCAAGGTTTATGTAATAAATCGTGTGATATTTTTTATCCCGGGGATGCCGCGGGAATTTTTCCGGGAGTAGTTTAAAGTTGTCCGTGTGCATAAAAATTAGCTTATTCCGACACTGTTTTCACTAAAACGATAGCTTACATTATTTGTTAAATACTGAGGTACTTTGTATCTTGGGAGTCTCGGGGGAATTTGAAGTCAAGCGTGGACGAAGTCGCGGGCAATCCTTAGTTATAATATAGGACCATAAATGTCCTAATAAAGAGTAATTATATAAGTTATGTACTTTAAAAGAAAGAGAAGATAAACAAATATGAAGCAAAAGAATTTTTAGCTAGACGTGTTGCTGGCGAGATTCTTGCCTCTTCTTCTCCTTAAGCAACGATAACACACCATGAAGCAGTGTACATAGAGTAGGAAGTAAACTTATTTTTTAACTTATATCTATGATGACCTTAAAAGGAATTTTCTCCAGTGGAACTTAGTTTGAATAAAAGATTTTGAATTTGAATAATCGCTACGCGTACGCGGGACATAAAGTAAAGCACCATTTAAAAAAGTATCTAAGCTATGATTCTTTTTTAAATGCTGCGGTACTTTATGTCCCAAGAATTCCGCGGGAATTTCAAGTCAACCGTGGACAAAGTCGCGGGCATAGCCTAGTATTAATATAAGATGTGACATGCAAACCAATAGACACTAATGGGTATTACTTTATAAATCAGAACAATACAAATTACCTTTGCTAAACCACAGAATAAAGAGACGCTTGCAGCGAAAAATAGCGCAATCAAAATCCATATGGTTACCAGAAGGTAGCTCATGGGCATAAAGAAGGAACAACCGTAAGCCATTGGATGAATCTGTGAAGAAATAACTTTATTATATCAGTCCATAAACGTACCACTACAGTTATCTGATCACTTTATTTTTTAACGGATATACATTATATTCGCTACGCATATATCGAGCCTTTACCGCCATTTTATCGTAAGCGCTAATTGGATCTGAGTATATTTTTTAGTTGTAAAAGGTATTTTAAACTATTATTTTCTTTTAACCCTTTCAATTTTAATTAGATTAGATCCCTACAGAATCAAAAACTGAAGTTTTAAAATACTTTAAAATACCGTTTGCAACAAAAAATATACTTATGTGTAAATGTCGCTCACAATAAAATGGCGGTAAAGGCTCGATATATTCAAGACGGATTGGCGGGTTTGATTTTTATTTATTGCAAAACTGGCAGACATGCAACAAGCCCATGCACTAAAAAGTAGTTACTGTCACCTATAAGATCTTAGCAATACAGGCGCGAAGCCAACTTGTTGCCAGCCATTGTTCTATTTTTTCTATTAAATCTTTTTAAAATTCTTACAAAAGGGTACTTACAATCGAATACAAAACTTCTTTACTGCTATTATTACACTCTGCTTATTTCTAGTTGTACATGTATTTTATCTACTGTTCTATTACAATATATTCTACTAATTGCTTACAATCTTACTGCTATTGGCATATTACAATTATTTTATTTTTGTTGATTTTTTAGACTTGTTGTTAATATGCTTTTTTTTATTTTTATACATTGTGTATATATACTGGAATATATTTGCCAAGTGGTAGGGCATTTGCCCGTCTGGGTGGCTACCACCCCTGGTCTAGGGTATGTCACCATAACAACCTTGAGTTGTATTCCGGCATTAGTGGCCAGGTTCCAGTCTCCCTTAAGACAGTAGCAGCGCCTTTGTAGCACCTTTGGTGTTGCAAATGTCCATAGGCAATGGTAACCGCTTTCCATCATGTGGGCCGTTTGCCTGTCTGCTGAACTCATGCAATAAAAAAAAAAATATAATTAATGTACTCTTTCTAACTATTATTTTTATCTACAACCTTTTTATCATTAAACAAAAATCTAAAAACTCCGCAACACTCTTTTTGTGTTGCCAGCCTTAGCAAAGGATAAAAGAGATCGTATAGGAGAGAATAGAGGATAAAGTTTACAATAGTTTTGTGGGGTATAGCATAATGCTCTTCAAAAAAAATCTCAATAAACGTACAAGAGCTTTCGGTAAACAAGTTTAAAAAATTAGTAAAGAAAACAGCCTTTGTCTCCATCTTGAGATTGAATTAATTATGAGTCTTTTTAGTTTATTATAAATACAGCACTACGTGTATTATACATATACTACGTGTACTAATTACGTTGTTACCTTGTGTTTATCCTAAACTAAAGCGTAACTGCATGACTGAACTTGATTCGCTTGAAAATTAGCTAAACAACAGTATTAAAACCGACACAGTAAGTATACGCCATTGGTTTTAGGGGTAAATCTCAGAAAGTCTTGACATTGTTCAGGGTTATGATTGTGGGACACCGAGTTTCACAAAAAAATACAATGAACGATATCAACATTTTATTTCATTTTTCACCACTAAACACAATTCCAATCTTATACCTGTACAGAATCAAGGTGAAGTGTAAAATTGTTGTTTTTTTTTTTATAAAAAGTTAAATAAACATATTTTTCATCATTTTAATATACAATTCATTTAAATAAATAAAATAAAATAAATAATTAATTTTACAATTCACTTTGATTACAGGTACAAGATCGCTAAGCTAGCTGTTTTTATATTTTTGCGCTGAAACCAACCGACTCTCAACTGACGCCATCTTTAATCATGTTCACGGGAACAAGGTTTTCATAACAATACAATTACTTATTTTTATAACTATTAAAGGTATACAAATAATTACATGGTTTTATATAATCTAATAAATTATGACATTATTATATGACTAATTATTCTATACTTTCATGATATCTCTTATAAATACATATTATCCATATATATTAGGACGCCGACATGATTGCGTGATAAATAAGTATAACAAACAAATAATTTTACCTAGCTTTCTTAACTTACATTTTGAACTGTATCCCGCTGGTTATTTTGCGTTTTACAAAACAAAAATTACCCCCACGATTAAAATGACTCCCAATACAAAATCCTTAATTCATTCTAATGTATTTTTTATTGCTCGAGTTCAATAGATAGGCAGACGGCCCACTTCATGGAAAGCAGTTACCATCGCCTATGGACATTTATAACACCAAAAATGCAACCAATGTGCTGCCTCTCTGTAAGGGAGAATGGATCCTAGCCGCTAATGCCGAAACACAACTCGAGGTTATTACGGCGGCATACTGTAGATCAGGGTGGTAGCCATCCAAACGGACAAATACCCTACCTACCTGGCTGTGGGTTATTCTATCGCCTCTTACGACAAGCCTCCCGGCCATAGAAAATTGTATTATTTCTCGGTTCCTGCACGGATAACGTAATGTTTTCTAAGATTCCTATATACTAAACTAACTGAGGCTAAGAATAGGAAACCAACATTTAAAAAAGTAAATTTTAATTGTAGGTATTTTTTTATTTTTATTAACTGACATATAAATAATAGAGGTTTATAAACTTCATACACCAGTATAGTTATATTGTTGTAAATATTATTTGAAACTAAAATTTGCAAATATTTACACTGCGTAGTCTATACACATTTTCTGTCTACACAATGCAGTTTATTGGCACGAAGTTCCTTATCGCACGTTACTCGGCGGATAAGAGTTACACGAAAAAAGTGTAATCGAAACGAAAAATGCTGACCGCTATATATTTACATTACCGTATATACAATTTTGAACTGTAATACAATGACATAAGATGTAAAATAATATCCACCATTAGCATAATATATGGTGTTTAGAAAATAGGTCTAGTAATTACCCTTATTACTATACAATTTCAAACTTTAATGCAATGAAATAAGGTTTGAAATAATAACCATTAGTGTAATATACACTGTTTTGAAAATAAAAGGTCTTGTAATCGCGGTTGTTATTCGGCCGCATTTGAGCGCTATCGCCGCTAAGTGCACATGTTTTTATATAATTTACTATTTTTAACCGACTTTAAAAAAGAGGATGTTCACAATTCGACTGTATAATTATTTTTTTTAACTTCAAGTTTATTTAATTTCGAGTTGTTGTTTACAACTCAAATATATTAAATGTTTGTTATATTTAATATATTGTGATAAAATTTGTTTGTTCTCTTCAATGATCTTTGATACTTTTTGAGAATTTTAAGATTTATTTAAGACTTTTTAGGAGAACTTATTCCAACCAGGTATACCAAAAATACCTCGTTAGTATTTTTTACCATTTTGCTTCCACAACGACTTCTCTAACTCCATTCATTTTTTTTATTCAACTTAAGTTCCACTGTATAATATTTTTGAAGGCCATGCATATAAATATTCCTACTCTGTGTACATTATATATATGTACATAGGTTAATATATAGTTCACTGTTTCATTTCAGGGGAATTCAAATCGCGTTTGAGTGGCGTAAGCTTACACGATCTAACACAATAAATAATTTATATGACGTATTCAACATTTTGAACGCAAATTAAAAAGGAATTGTTTAACAAAAAGTTGAAAACGCGCCCCAACAATTAGTATGTATAGGTCTTCTATTGCTATTGCTAAATTTAAACGTATTTTGCAGAATCATCTTATTATACGACTTTACTGGATATTGAACTTATTGTTCATGTATATATACTGTGGCGTAAGAGTACAGAAACCAGGTCACACGGTTAGATGGTTTAAGGAACAGGGAGTCTGACTTATTGTGTTGTACAGTAGCAGAATTTCATTCGTAATATTAGATATTGCATAATTACACGACAATATCATTTTAACGCTTGCTATAATAAATTAATAATACATGCACAAAAGCCACCTATGTACGTAAAGCTGATATTACACGTAATAATACTACGTGTTGACGGTTTTAAGCGCGGTAATTTATTTAATTTTTATTATTCCGACGTTTCGGCCACTTTTCAGTAGCCTTGATCATGGAAGACAAAGATGTCGAGTGTCAATGAGTATTATTAAAGTTTTATTTAGCCTACCGCCAACTTGTTCATTTTAATTTTGTTTATGGTTATTATTTACTCTATGGGAGCCTAATCTAATTTATCACCGCTTCGCAACATGTCGTGGCTTGAACAGAAGAAGCGGCGCAAGAAACTCTTCAGCAAACATGCCTAGCTCTAATAATTTTATATAATATTAAAATGGGTCAATCAAATTGGTTTGTGCTCCGGTGCACGCAGAAGGAGCTCACAGTGTCTTCAGGTCTGGCAGTTGGTTTTTGCTGGGTTTGGGTCTTAATAGTTTTGATGATCGGATCCCAAAACAGGTGATAATTGCCAACCATTTTCTCTAGTGAAATTTTTCCTCTTTTCACTAATTTCTTTGTCCTCCGTGATCACGGCTACTGAAAAGTGGCCGAAACGTCGGAATAATAAAAAACAAATAAATTACCGCACTTAAAACCATTAAAACGTAGTTTTATTATTTATATACTAGTCGCGAAAACTTAAGAAAATATGATATTACACGGTGAATTTTGGTCTTTTATTTTGGGCGAATCAACCAAAGTGATCGATGTAAACATACATTTGAAAAACACAGATGCAGCCTGAGTGTTCAACTAACATATTTACGACTAGCTTCTGCCTGCGAGTTCATCCGCGTGGTGCGGTTTTTTATGTATCCCACGGGAACCCTTCAATTATTCGGGATCAATAGTATCCTATATGTTGACCAGGGATATAAGCTATCACCATACAAAATTTCATTTTAATTGGTCCAGTCGTTTCGGAGCTTAGCCGGTACAAACAGACAGACAGACAGACAAACAGATAGAGAAACAAAAAACTTGAAAAAAATCTAAATTACTTCTATTTCACTTCTTACATCCCCCTGACTCGGTTTTTTGCAATTATTTTTTCATTGTACAGAAATTTGACCTCTACAATTTTATTATATGTAGGTATGTAGATTACTTGACAAAAGCTAGACACACAAATGGTGTAAAAAAAAAATAAGTATGACGATACTTACAATTCCAATAGCCGCGATGATCATTGATCCCGTTTTGAGATCGATCCCAAGAAAGGACCCAACATCCGGTAAGTCGTCTAACGCAGTCATTTTTAAGATTTTATTTGAATTAAGTATTCAATTATAAACCAATCAATATAACGAAAATTATCATAGTGGACTGTTATTTTAATCGAGATTATTTAACAAGTTTGATTAGTTACCTTTCAGATGCTTCAGATGTCAGATTGACTTCTTCACAAAATACTTTCTATCAACTTTCTTTTGATAAAAGAAAAGAGTTACATATAAGGTCCTATAAGCACAATACGGTTAGCCGTTAGCTGCAGTCCAGCCAGACGGACAACCAATCGTAGTATGCGTTTGCATATGCGGCTAGCCGGATTGCATTTGTTAAATTCAGTATGCTGTTCGTATACAATATACCGACCGTACCGACAGTACAATAAACCACATTTTTTATATTGTATAGGTTTGCGTTTGACCGACATTGTACCTGATATCAGGTGGAAATGTAGTCTAGGATAGAGCACGCTTACCTATAAGATACTGTTCACGCGAGGCTTGAAGACAACTAAATTGTATTTCTGAAAAACCAAACGACGGTCACGAGTTTCACTTCTCAGCGGTACGTATTATAAAAATGGAAGCAAAGCGCTATATGATCTCTGATGGGCCACAACACTTCGACAAATCCGACCGTTTTGATAGCTGCTACAGGTAATGTGTATAGAAATCAGTTGTACATATATTTTCTTACCTACTGCTAGCCGGATGGCGGATACAGGGCATATGAGCGCTAAAGTATTGAGGGAGGTTAACAACTGCACAGTCGAAGTCGAAGTTGCCTCATGTGAAGGACGTGGCACACAGAATGTTGTATTACTCGGCAAGCACTCTATCGAATTGTATTCGAATAGATGATTCGATACAAGTTGTTACACGAGTATTTATTTTAATTTTGAAGTAATAAAGTATTTTATTGTTGGTTTTATTAAAATTTATTTATTTGTTTTACTAATTAAATATTACATAAATAGAATTAGTTTTATTAATTATTATCATTATTTATTATTTAACAAAATTGAATCATTTTGGTCTTACGCCAAAAGGAAGGTTTGCACTGAAAATCAGCGTTGTGTCGGATATAATTCCGGCAGAGCAATATGCTGAGTGCAAATCTTGCTTGTTGAAAATGCGGCATACAAATTCTTAAATTATGCCATGTGTATAATAATGTATAATGAATGTAATTACGTCGCTATTTATTGAAATAAAGCTTTTCTTTCTTTCTTTCGAACTACTGGCTATTATTATATTTGTTTTTTAATGTAGTAAGCAAACTTTTATACGATCTCCCTAAGTGTTTATCGCCATTCTTAGACATTTACAACACGAAGTAGCTGATGCGTTGCCTTTCTCGTTGAGACTAAGAGTCTGTATACGCTTTTTTGAAGAGTCCTTATTATAGCACTCCAGAAAAAGCGTATAAGTAAGTTAATTCACGGTTTGCATATTTATCAACTTGTAGGGAGTTTCTTTGTAAGACTTGGTTTGTGCACTTATTTTGATAGGTCTAAAGCAGTTTTGGATCCCTTTTTATCTCGGGACATAATCCGGCATGTACACCCCATCACCCGGGTAAAGCAGTATGGTATTTATTATTCAACTCCTGGCGGCATACTTGAACCTATCAACTAAACCACCGCGGTGTTTCATCGCATCGCCTTAAGGCTCCTATTGACGCAAAAGGTCGAAATTGGGGTACAAACCAAACCACTTGTCGTTGGTAATCACCCATCAATAATTTATCAAAAAATATTCACGATATGAGATGTAAATTAGTTGTTTTCGTTTCGTAATTCTTCTATAGTTAAGTTAAGAAAAAAAATTACCAAATCTCCTCCAAATTATTGACATGAAACCATTTTATTCCTTTAACTTTTATCAAAACAGGAGAAATAAAATATTTACATGTTTATAAAAAAGATGAATAATTTGATTTTATTTACTTTTATAATTTTAATTTTATTTTATTAATAAATAATAATCAATCTGAAAAACAACCACGTCCATGGAATTCCCGCTATCACCCGAAAAATTTGTACCAAAAAATCATCAAGGACTTTGGCATTGCTACAAACCTTAACAATTGAGTCTCGGGAACTAAAGTCACGATGACCTGGACGGTATCAGCTCATTGAACCCGTTCCCTGGAAGCCTGTTTTGTTCGCTATTTGGTATTTGACTGGATCCACATAAGTCCGGATTCAACATTAAACAGCACACTAAATACTAACACTGGGTTGAAAAATTTGAAGGACACAAACTCAAGAATATTTTGTTTTTATTCTCGAAATACAAAAATGATAAAATTTCATAAAAGAGCCCCTTAAAAGGCAACACAGTACTCCTGTTTTCTTGTAATATAGGCTCAGACGAATAAATATTCTGAATTTCGGTTGTTAGTAAGGGGCGCTGGGGCAAATCAAGTTTCTAAGATTTGTTCTCTCTCCTAGCTTTCTATAGAAGGCGTTCTTCTTGGAAAAACAGATCTAAGAAATTAATGACACCTTTTTGTGTGCAAAATTTTTCGCGTAATGTTCGAAAGGTGGTGAAGGTGAGTTTGTTTATTGTCTCTGTAGATTTTAACAGATTTAAATTAAATCTATATACATATACATATAATAAAACTGTAGAGGTCGAATTTCTGTACAATGATAAAAAATAATAAAAACCGAGTCAGGGGGGATGTAAGAAGTGAAACAGAACTAATTTAGATTTCTTTAATTTTATGTTTCTCTGTTTGTCTGTTTATCTGTCTGTTTGTACCGGCTAATCTCCTTAACGACTGGACCGATTTAAATGAAATTTTCTATGGTGGTAGCTTATATCCCTGGTCAACATATAGGATACTTTTGATCCCGAAAAATTAAAGAGTTCCCGTGGGATAGTTAAAAACCCGCACCACGCCGACGAAGTCGCGGGCATCAGCTAGTTTTATATAAGTATATTAAACTGACATTTCGGCTCCCCTTAAAAATTAGGAGGCCTGAGCTCAGCAGTGGGACGTGTATGACCTGATATTATTGGGTATATTTTTTCAAATTAATTGTTTTCTAATTACTGTGAATATTAATTGTTTACATGTGAAAACTTGAGAATCATTTCGCAGATATTTTGAAAAATGATCACGAAAACAGCACCTATAATAAACGTGTATATTGAGAAGAGATTATTGAAAATACATGAAACAAAAGATGTGTGTAAATATCAAAGCAAGTGCAAATCCATCGTCCCTGTTTACCCTATGGGAAACAAGCGTGATAAAATGTTTTCATGAAAACCTAAAATCTCTTATGGAAAACAAAAAAAGAGGGTACAGTGATAAACAAGATCGTAATTTTCATATAATTTACTAAAGCTGAAAATTGCGACAAAAATGAAATCTAAGGAGCAGTAATTTTGTTACGTGAGAATATAATATGAATACTTTTACTAACATTATTATATTATTTCGTGAATTCTGTCAAAGATAAAAAGGCATAAGATTGTAGAAAATGGCATGAAACATTATCTCTCTATTTTATTAGTCATTTTTATCTCGTGTGTCTTTATTCTACGTACCACCAAGTTTCGCACTCTAAATGTGTAGATAAAATTCGCAAGAAACTTGACTTGTACGGTTCAACGTACAGCGTTTTGCTGACCCTGCGGCTTACTTTAGGCTACTTTAATATTATAATATTAGTATAAATAATGCTCACAAATATTTGTGAACGAGTTGCTATCAAGTCGCTACGAGTTGCTGTTAGTTGTAACATACGACTTCAACTACCACTAAGTTGCACCCAAGGATCAGCATCCAAGCCCAACTACTACGAGAATAAATCCCTGAAAGTAACAAGGTGTATTTTCTTCACCCTCAACCTACTACAAGAAAGCACCAGCACTCCACCAACAACTGCCAGCATCCACCACTACAAGCAAGAACAAGTGTACATTTAATGGTCCTTCGAGAAAAGGGTATTTCGTACAGGACTCGACTTTATTTGCAATAGCGAATCGGTTTAGCTGGCCTTCCACAAGCGGATCTCACCAGTCAAATTGAGAAGGCGTATTAATATTGTAAATAAGTTGAC
The DNA here is from genome assembly GCA_039645545.1 of Dendrolimus houi. Lineage (NCBI taxonomy): Eukaryota > Metazoa > Arthropoda > Insecta > Lepidoptera > Lasiocampidae > Dendrolimus > Dendrolimus houi. The sequence goes on from CM077132.1 coordinate 18,452,550, forward strand.
AGAGTACTTAATACTCTACAGCCGACACCGTCTACTACGTGCCGGTCTTCGTAGCTACTGAAATCTAACTAACTTGCCGCTCTACGGCTGCCACTCACTACTACGTGCCAACCCTTGGAGCTACTTTTAACTAACTCCACGCTCTACTTCTGTCACCGTCTACTAGATGCCGGACTAGAACTACTATTTACTACTACTACTAACTACCTGTAACTACTGATTACAGAAACAGCAGGAATGTTACGATAACATCAAAACTTTGTATTCTAACTACAGAAAAGATAGCGCACAAAGAAAAACAAAAGAATACTTACATAAACGTTTGAATGCCCTTAATACTCTGTGGGGGGATTCCGACGAACGCCATGCTTTACTACTGGCAGAATGTCAAGACAAAAGCATCAACTATTTCGCTGAAGAAGTCTACGACATTACTAAAAGGCTGTACCAAACTACTAAACAGCATATGGAAGGCTTACTTCTCCAACTGCAAGAGAAAACCTACGCAGCTTTCGATTTAATGGGGATGCAGGAAGTCTCTGCTATGTAAACAAGTGTGTAGCTTCAAGGCTCTTGACCGTGCTATGTCTAAAATAGACATATTAACTGTAACAGAAAAATGGGAGATGGAAGATCATCTTGCTATATTGAAGTCGAAATGGAATATAATCCACAAACAACACTGGGAATTGGAATCATTACTTCAAGGTTCCAACCTCCAATACTACAACACGTTAATTGGCATGAAAGGCAAATACGATGAACTAATACGTGAACTTAACAGCAAAATGTGGTCAACATCACACTATGAGAAGTCAGCACCGAAGATAGAGGTGCCGGAATTTTCAGGCAATTACACTCAATGGATTTCTTTTAAAGATCTTTTTTGGAAAGCATTCACAACAACCCGATGATTAACAACGCACAGAAGATGCAACATCTCAAGACTAAGCTGAGAGGAGAGGCTGAACATCTTGTACAACATCTCAGCATTAGCGCAGAACACTACAACTCATGCTGGGAAACACTAACTCAACGTTACGACAATCGGCGGCTTCAATTTATGTCATTCGTGAACACGATGCTTAATTTACCTGTCATACAACATCCAGACAGTTTGAGCATAAAGAAAATACAGACGTCATTACAGAATGTCTGAATGGACTAAATAGCTTCGGCATAGAAACATCAACCCTCGTGCATTTATTGTCACAGAAACTCGATACCTCTACCTACACGGAATACATGACAAAACTACAAGACCATAGAGAACTACTACGTTTAAACGATTTTTTATTCTTGCTTGAGAGCAAGTTCATGGCTTACGAAAGCATGAAAAACGCAAAAAGGGAAATTACAACTCTCAGAGACATATTTCAACAAACATAACTAACGAATACAATCCTACAAAGAAACATAATTACGAGCAAAGCAAACTATTTACAAAAACATATCATACTACTTATGGACAATGCCCTCACTGCAACAAAAATCATACTTTGATGCAATGTGTCAACAGTTCATTGAAATGGATACAACACAACGCAACAAAATAGTCGCACAATTACCTTCAACATACAGTAGGATCTTGTTAACCGGCACCCGCGCTAATCCGGGCGGGCGGCGGCCTTAAATTGGACGGAAAATAACTAATTTCACAGACACGAAGTTATGTTTCTGCGTCGACTAATGGCCGGTCCATACAAGTAATGTCAAAATTCAACCGATGGTAAGACAAGTGAATGAATGATATAAAAACTGACCATAAGAGACCGAGCTTTTGAAAGGAAGTGCGAAAATAACAATATATTAAAATAATAATATGTTTAGTTAATATCAATATGTTTTTATTATATTTCAATTTTAATGTATAATATATATATATATATATATATATATATATATATATATATATATATATATATATATATATATATATATATATATATATATATATATATATGGCTGGTTTTAGTATCATTAAAAGTTTTAATTTTGAGAAGACAATTCCAAATTCAAATTAGGAAAATGTGTGATTTTCATATGTTTTTCTTATTGTTAAAATGAGTGAATGTAATGAAGAAATTCGATACATAGTAAAATTTTACTATAAAAAAGGTAAAAATGCAACACAAGCCGCGAAAAAAATTTGTGATGTTTATGGACCTAATGCAGTATCTGTGAGAGTAGCGCAAATTTGGTTTAAGCGTTTTCAATCCGGAAATTTTGATATCAAAAATGCACGTCGCTCTGGTCGCCCTGTTACGGACAAAATTGATGCCATTTTTGAAAAAGTGGAGCAAGATCGGCATATTAGTAGTTACGATGTAGCTAGAGAACTGGGAATTGACCAAAAAACAGTTTTAGCGCATTTGAAAAAAGCTGGGTACACAAAAAACTCGATATTTGGGTACCTCATGAGCTCCCTGAAAGAAACCTAATGAACCGTATACTCAGTTGTGATTCTTCATTACGATATAATGAAACCGAACCATTTTTGAAGGAGCTGATAACTGGTGATGAAAAGTGGATCACGTACGACAAGAACGTGCGAAAAAGATCATGGTTAAAGGCCGGTCAGGCTTCATTGTGGCGAAACCCGGGTTAACTCGCAACAAGGTGATCCTGTGTGTATGGTAGGATTGGAAGGGCATTATTCATTATGAGCTGTTACCGCCAGGCAGAACCATCGATTCTGAACTGTACTGCGAACAACTGATGAGATTAAAGCAAAAAGTTGAGAGAAAGCGGCCGGAATTAATCAAAGTTATCCAACAAAATGGCACCTACATACTTTAGTCAAATATAAATAAACTTTATAAAAAAACCTTTTGAATTTTTATATAAAATGCGAAGACACTTTTTCCCCAACCTAATATATATGTATGTATATATATATATATATATACACATACATATATATATACATATATATATATATACATTTATCTATCTATGTATTTTATTTAGATTTTTTTAAATTATTTATTATTATGTATGTATGTATGTGTGTAAGTATATACTTATTACTTATGTATATATTTATTGCATTTTTAAACTTTAGTTCGCTCGTTAGCTTAAAAATGAACTCAGAAAAACCTTTTATTAGTTATTTTGATATTGCGCGGTTGGTTTTTTTCAATAAATAAATAAAAATTATAATAAGCAAAAGAGCATTACGAACTTTTTTAAAGAGGAGTAAATTTCTTTATTTTTTAACTTCATATCAGGTGTGCAGATCAATTAAATGTTTGTAATTTCCCACATGTACATTTAACATATGTCTGTCTTGTTTATCTCGCTTGTCTTTACTTTTTTTTCAATATTTAATAAAAGAAACGTAGGCGGAACATGTGTTGTATTACGAGTACCTATAATAATATTGCAGACCACAATCCGGACGCCTTGATAATCCGCAAAGGGAGTTGTTTTTGCCTGTCCGTATTATCGAGGCCCTTCTGTAGTGCAGTAAATGTTGGATGGAGACCAAGTGTCCACAAGCTTTTTAAAGATACTAAAAAAGGTTAGTCGAAGCAACAGGAGACTGGTCAGTTGGAGTTTACCTCGCTCAAAGAATTAGCCTTTGTATCCAGCAAGGTAATGCTAAGAGCTTTCTATGTACACCCAATGACAGTAGTCTGGTGGGGCTGGACGGGTTTTAATTCAAGTTCTTTTATATATTACTAGCTGTTACCCGCGACTTCGTCCACGTGGAATTTAATTTAGTCCTTATAACATCAGCTTTCTGCCAGAGAAAGTCCCGTCAAAATCGGTCCAGACGTTTCAAGAGATTAACCGGAACAAACAGACAGACAGACAAAAAAATTCAAAAAATATATTTTTTGTAAATACCGTACTTTCATATGCATTTAGTAAAAAGCTGTTATTTTAACATTACAAACAGACACTTCAATTTTATTCATTTGTATAGATGTATTGATATTTTACGTTAGTTTTATTTATAGAGTTCTATATATAGTAGTATAGTTATGTTTTCATCATTTTTTATTCCTGGAGTACAGCAGACACACTAACGGCCCAACTGTGATGGAAAGTGGTCAGCGTCGCCTACGAACATTTGCAACACTAAAAGTGGTACCAATGTGCTGACAAACTCGTAGATAGGACTGGAACCTGACCGCTAATGCCGGAACACAACTCAAGGTTGTTATGGCGGCATACTTATGACCAGGAGTGGTAGCCATCCAGAAGGGCAAATGCCCTTTCTCTTATGCTATGGGTTGTTTTGTCGCCTCTTACGACAGGTCGCCAAGCCGCAGGAATTAATATTATTTCTCCGTTTCTGCACGGATAATATCATCTATTAAAAATTAAAGGACGTTTTATTGTGGGTTTAGAAAATTTCGTATATAGGGGAGCGTGGGGTATTGTTAGACAGCCCTTGAAAAATCATAATGATGTTTCAAAGTGAGTTTTTTTATTCAGTTTGTGAGGTGTGTCCTTTAAAGTCGTAAACGTTTATGAGTGTAGAAGCGATTAAGTTGAATAATAAAATGTATTAATGAATTAAAAAAAGATGCAAACATAAAATGACTATGAAACTTGCAAGTTAATCTGTATAATATGTATACAGTAGAATTTTTCAAGTGAAAGAAAAGAAAAAAATAATTAAGAAATAGCGACGTACTTATATTTCTTACAAGTGGACCTCCAAAATGAAATTAGAAGCTATTAGGTTGGGGAAAAAGTTTCTTCGCATTTTATATAAAAATTCAAAAGGTTTTTTTATAAAGCTTATTTACATTTGACTAAAGTATGTAGATGCCATTTTGTTGGATAACTTTTTGCCATCTTGTAGGTAAGGACGTGATCCCATTGCTATAAAAATTTTGGGGCTTCTGATCAAAAAATTGCGACAAGTGGTTTTGGCAGTCCTCTCGTGATGTTAATCTGACACTGGCTAAGGAATTCTGCAGAGACCGAAACAGGTGAAAATCTGAAGGTGCAAGGTCAGGACTACACGGCGGATGCATTAACACCTCCCAGCCAAACTCTCGTAATTTTTGCTGAGTGGCTAAAGCTGTGTGAGGTCTAGCGTTATTATGGTGAAAAACCACACCCCTTCTGTTGATTAATTCCGGCCGCTTTCTCTCAACTTTTTGCTTTAATCTAATCAGTTGTTCGCAGTATAGTTCAGAATCGATGGTCCTGCCTGGCAGTAACAGCTCATAATGAATAATGCCCTTCCAATCCCACCATACACACAGCATCGCCTTGTTGCGAGTTAACCCGGGTTTCGCCACAGTCTGTGAAGCCTGACCGGCCTTTGACCACGATCTTTTTCACACGTTCTTGTCATACGTGATCCACGTTTCATCACCAGTTATCAGCTTCTTCAAAAATGGTTCGGTTTCATTACGTCGTAATAAAGAATCACAAATGAGTACACGGTTCATTAGGTTTCTTTCAGTGAGCTCATAAGGCACCCAAATATCGAGCTTTTTTGTGTACCTAGCTTTTTTCAAATGCGTCAAAACCGTTATATGGTCAATTCTCAGTTCTCCAGCTACATCGTAACAACCAATATCTTGCTCCACGTTTTCAAAAATGGCATCAATTTTGTCCGTAACAGGGCGACCAGAGCGACGTACATCTTTGATATCAAAATTTCCGGATTGAAAACGCTTAAACCAAATTTGCGCTACTCTCACAGATACTGCATTAGGTCCATAAACATCACAATGTTTTTTCACGGCTTGTGTTGCATTTTTACCTTTTTTGTAGTAAAATTTTAAAATGTATTGAATTTCTTCATTACATTCACTCATTTTAACAATAAGAAAAATAAATGAAAATCACACATTTTCCTAATTTGAATTTAGAATTGTCTTCCTTAAAATTAAAACTTTTTAATGATACCAAAACCAGCCAGATACAAATGGTATAGCCAAAGAGATCTTATTACAAGTTCACACATACTATATGCGAAAAGATTTTTTCCCCAACCTATTATACGAAATAGCGAAAAATACTCAAAGGAGTTTCGAGTCCGATTTTGATTAAAACTAAAGCGGTATCATTAGATTTTTTTAAATCAATCGCCATAGCCGGTAATCAATTCCACTGATTTTGAAAAAAAAAACGCAGCTTGTACACACACACCAACCCAAAGTGTATCATTTAAGGGTCAATTTCTGTGAAGGAATATCATACGTCAAACATACTGTTACATGCCGTTAAAGATAAAAGCACAGCTGCTTGTCGTAAAGCGCAGTTCATTGTCTTCCCGGATTTAGGAATTCTTTTATTTACTTTGTAATTAAGAAAAAAATGCTATTGTTTTATAACCATCATTAGTGTCGAACTAATCCTTATTGTTATTGTTTTCGACTTTGTTGGCCGTTCGCAGGTGTGCAAATTACATTTTCTTGGAAGAAACCAGCCCAGACGATTACGATACTAGTAAGGCGTGTACATTCGATAGCGATATAGTGACGGACTTTGAGCGTGTTATTTAATTGTGCATTACATAAGGACTTATTGCGTCCGGTTATATTTGTAGCTATGTTATACGTGTTTGTATAATTCTAATAAATTCTATAGTAATTCCAATGGCATTTTAATTCGAGTCCCGCACTCGTAACAATACAATACAATCCTAAATAAGACAAAAATGTCTTATTCATTATTTCTTTTCTTATTATCAAGACTTCATTTAGGTATTTTCTTATTATCAAGCAATTTTCAATCGCTTCTAAGTATTTCATTCAGAATAAGGCCCATTCAGCTCTATTAATAGTAAGAGATAATAATATTGTAGATAATCTTTTTAAAAATCTAATAATGGATTCGGTATATTTTTATAAAATTCGTCACCAGCGCATAACTTTCTTCTTAAAACACAATTATTTTCTTTAAAACTAACTACTGATAATTATGAAACTTCATGAGCATTCAAACTTCAAAAAATATTAAATAAACATTAAAAGCTTGTCCAAAGCGTTCCACCCATAATAAAGAAACACAATATAAAGTTAGCAAATAAAATATTATGTTGTTCATCATCATTATCATCACAATATTTAAGAGTTTAGCTCTTGTCGGTGGATCCTCCTCCAATCCTCAATATCTCGGACAGCTATTTTACTTCTTTATACCCCACGACAACTATCCTTTTATTTATTTGTTCGATAAACAAACTCTTCTACCTTCCGTTTTGTCTTATATTATGTTGCAGAGGAAGTCCTCATGTCATAGTAAATGTCAAACATTCTTCCTCTTCTTTCCTCTATGATTTTTAGAATTGCATGCCTTTTTTTATTATGGTCAACATTTCTTCATTTGGTCTCCTTTCGGCTTATTCATTCCAAACGCCTCCAATATCACATTTTTGTCATCGCCCATGCATCAGATCCGCACAAAGCGATGCTTCAAAATGTAAATCTTTATTAACCATTTTTTTACAGTTTACTATATTTACGATCGGTATTGGTAATTTTTACTATTAAAGTCCTTTCTGTGATTGTTATTCGAGTAATTATGTCTGCTGCGCATAAAGAATCAGCATGATAGGACTGCCTAAATATCTGAATTTCTCTACTTGCTGAACATTGTGACTTTTTGAATTATGTTGTTGCTACCTTATTATTTTTCATTTTATTATATTAACAAAGCAAGGTTGTTCCGTTGTTAAAATTCAAACAATGTATAAATATTGTTTTAGGTTAACAATGGATTTAAAATTATTTCTAAAGGATTTGAACAGTTTTTTTAGACTACGGTTTGAATAACTCCTATGTGAAAACTCGAATATGCAAAATTGTTATTTTTAATTAATTAGATTCATTACATTATACTGTTTTATTAATTTTATATTAGCTCTGGCCACTACTTCTTTCATGGGACTTCGCCTTTATATTCATATCTCCTTTACCCTTTTTTCCAAATAAAGGTCCTGTTAATATACTGCCCATCAGGAAACGCGGTGGGAGACTGTTTGTATGTTCACACAATTCAGTGTCCATTTGTATGAAGATAGTAAAATAGGAGTGCGGACAGATTTTAAAAATCATTTTTTCGTATAAAAGTAAAATAACATCCTATTATCTACCTTTTAAAATTTCATTAAAGAAATAATTTTAATCATTTGTCAAACAATATTTAATGCACTATTTGACATCTTTTACTTGTACCTACAAGTAAAAGTAGTCAAATAGCGCATGATTATGACGTTATAAGTAGACGCACTCCTACAAAGTCTATGAGGCTGCGGCGTTCTGTAAGTATATAAATAGTATCTCAATTGAATTATCTGCCCTATTATAAAAAAAGCCAGTCCAAAAATACAGAATATATTAGATTTATGTAAACAATGTTTTGTTGTTGCACTACTATCCAACAGAAGCTTCTTAAGACTAAATCAGGACTTTATGAATACGTTATTAGACTAGAAAGGCTGCAAAGGGAAAGGCAAGGTTATGAATTATTAATCAATATGTAAAGAGAATCTCGTTGTGTCTTGCAGGACATGTAGGATAAAAGAGATTAAGGGGTATAAATCTAAGAGCCCATTTATTTTTCGATACTGTAAAGAGTGTAGCATTATTGTGTAGTTTTATTATTTAAAAAAATATACGTTTGTTTAAAAATGAATAATAATTGTAATAGAATACTGTCTGTTTTGAAGCAAGAATTTGTGCTATGGAGTAATTCTTAACTGTTTATTGAAATATGTCTTATTGAGATACCACGGGAACTTCTTCCTTTGGTATCAGCCGAAGACGCTTATTGCCCATTTTCAATAATAACAAAAATATGGAAGTATTATTAGTATTATATACTGATGACAAACATATGCAGGATGAATTTTCCTTTATATGACTGTGAAACGTGGCTTGTACTTCAGCAACACCAGTGAGAGCTGCGTGTCACGGAAACAACTATTTTTTTATTGGCTTAAGCAGGCAAACAGGCAGGCGGTTCACTTGATGGGAGGTGGTTTCCATCGCCTATGGACGTTTGCGACACCAGAGGCGTTGCCAACGCGTTGGTGGCCTCTAAGAAATTTTATGACGTCTTTTACTAGGAAAGGCGTCATAAAATTTCTTCCCCATATCGTAGCGCAGAGGGAAAACCTCAGCAGGAAGATCCCTCCAAATCATTTTCGTACAAGGAATAAACGTTCTAGAGAGTTACGTAGTTGGGTTTGGGAGCTCCAGGAAATGGAGGTGAACATTATGTTGATGGCGAGCGTGGCGGTTATAAAAATAAGGCGTTATGAATATGTTGCTATGGATGTATGAAGTCACGTGGAAAGATAGGAACAGATAAACTGCAAGAGAGTCGCTTACGCAGGTACGACCATGTTTTCTGGAGACCGGCTAATTATGTGGGGAACAAAATTAAATGATTAGTCATGGCGTCTCCGCCAGGTCCCAGTCGAAAAGGAAGGCCTAACAAATGCTGGCTTGCCGCTGTGAAGGTTGTCACGCGTACTGGTCTCATAGCTAAGGATGCCAAAGACCGCGCGAAGTGGAGCAAAAAAAAAGTAGGAAAGTGGAACTTGAGCGTCGGAGCGAACGTTTCGAACGTAACCAGAATTTAACGCTCGGATGATGATAATGAATAACAATATACAGTCTTCAAGTTAGTACTTATTTTCAGATTTCTCAAACAGAAAACTCCCACATTACTTATCATAAAATAATAGAATAATCATAGCAAGTGTAAGTGGGTCGATCTAATCCTATTCCTCCTACCTACACTGCTTTTCCAAGACATTCTGATATTATCTTTCATGTACATGTTGTTATTTATAAAGGTTTAACTAATATTACAATTGTTAGCTTTAGGTTTCCTAATTGACGTGGGAGTATAGTGAATTAATAATAATAATAATAATAATAAATCGGCAGACAAGCACACACACTGTATATCCCCAAATTAAGCAAGTTACGCTTGTGTTATGGCTAATATACAACAGACCATTCTGGGGCCGATCCTAAACACCCAGACCATAGTAAATAACGGAGAAAATACGTTTCCGAAATTTACTATACCAGGAATCGAACCCGGGGTCTCTGCGTTGCAGTGGGGTAAGCCGGCAAAAGCTTAACGCGCTCAACCACAGAGGCCGTCAAATTAAATTTAAATGATTTAAGTACTTTATTAGTTACGTATCGACTACCGTAGATGCCTCAGGACCTGGGTTTAATCTAATACATCTATAGAGATAAATAAAATTGAAGGGTCTGTGTGTAAAGTCAAAATAACAGCGTTTTACTAAATACATATGAAAGTATAATGTACTTATCAAAAACCATTTTTATTATTTTTGTCCGTCTGTCTGGATGTTCCGGATAAGTTGATGTTATAAAGAGTATATATATATATTATATAAGTCCAGTAAACCTTGATTTGATTATTGTAAAAGTGTGTTAAGAGCGCGCTTTCTGAAACTTAGGGTAAACTTTAAACTTTAGTAGCGGCCATCTCCCATACTCTCAATTATTACTTAAATATAACCTACTGTCACTCTCTAATAGACGTCTTTTACTGGGTGCTATGTTGCTTTATAAACTTTGTCACAATTGTATAGACTACTTGCCTCTTACTAACACTATATGTTAGTTACTGCGTCCCAAGGACAGTGCTTAGACGCGCGGTAAAAATTGGGCGGCTTTTTTCTACAACTTCCTGTTGTACTAACGCAGGACTTAGTGCCCCAATGTACCAACTCGTCAATAACTACAATATATATTTTGAAAACATCGACATCTTTGCACTTTCCTTGGGAGCTTTTAAAAAATATGTTATTAACGCCATTAAGTATCAGGCACTTTAATTTTTTGTCAGTTTTCTTTTTTTTGTGTCTGTTATCTTTATCACCTCACATATACAATATGTATATAAGCGTTGTTGATGTGTGTTTGGTTGTACGTGCGCGAGCATATGTATGTATGTTTGTGTGTGTATATGTGAGTGAGTGTGTGTGTTTGTGTGAGTGTGTGGGGGTGCGCGTGGGTGCGCGTGAGTTTTTGTATATGTCCCGTATTTTTTTTTTAAAGTATTGTACACTACCATCTTTTAGTTCGTAGATAATGTAGTTGGATAAGCATTGATTTTATACTATATACTTTTTTATTATATAACTTTAGTGTATGTCTGTTTATTATCCTAAATAAATAAAATAAAATAAAAAATAAAATAAATAGAAAGTGATGTCTTCAAGTTTGCTAGTTATTCACTTTGCAATACTTAAAGACGAATCTTAACCGCCACCAAATGGAAGTGTGCAAACGATAGCAGGCAGGCAGCGAAGGGCATCATTTTTTTTCAATCTTTATTTAGAAAGGGCTTTGCCGCTTAGCGGCCATGTCACCCCGTAAAGAACACAAATCCTTAATACATTTCTAATCTAATATCTAATTAATATAAAATAAAATAAAATCATATAATTTACAAAACATCGTGGCATCTCTTGATAACGGATATGCGAGAATGCTATTGCATTCTCCTACGGCAAATAAATTTCGCTCTCGAAGTAACTTTTTTCGTAAGTCTTCCTTCCGAACACATTCCATCAGAACATGTTGGACATCTTCAGTCACATTGCATGTTACACAGTTGGGAGAGTTAACTTTCTTGATGAGATATCCAAACTAGATTGAAGGAAAGTGTCCGGATCGTAATCTGAACAATGTTACAACATCTTTTCGCGTCATGGAGCACTCATTTATCCATATCTGGGCTGGAAGTTGTGGCTGGGTTGTCTTAAACCAAATGCCCTCCCTATTCTACGGATCTTCTGTCAAAATATTCACTCCAAATCTTAATACACTGATTCTTTAAGTCACATAAATAATTAGAATGAAGTGGCGTAACCGTAAAAGAGGTACCACCTGTGGTAGATTGCTTAGCTAAGGCATCTGCTATTTCATTACCACTTATTTGGCTATGTGATGGAATCCATTGTAAAATAATAGTTTTGGACTCAGCTGTCAACTCGAGCATAAGTTGCAAAATTGTGTAGGCTATCGGTATTCCTAGGGCAGAATTTGATCGTTGTGATTTAAAAAGAATATGATAATCCAAATGTACTTTTTTTTTTTGCTGGAGTACAGGCTGACGGTCCAACTGTGATGGAAAGTGGTTACCGTTGCCATATGCAACCGCAGTTGCAACCTAATGATGATACCAATGTGCTGCCGCTTTCTAAAGGGAATCTGGAACCCCGACACTAATACCGGAACACAACTCACGGTTATTATGGCGACATACTCTAGACCAGGGGTGGTAGCCATCCAGACGGACAAATGCCCTACCACCTGGCTGTGGGTTGTTTTGTCGCCTCCTACGACAGGCTGCCCGGCCACAGGAATTAGTATTCTTTCTCCGTTCCTGCACGGATAAAATTCCTATTTGTCAAATTGGACTAATTAAAACTACGTTTTAACAGTTTTAAGCGCAGCATTATATTTCGACCACTTCAAGCCGCGAAATTCGGCTCCTATAGAGTAAATACTAACCAAAAACAAGAAAATTGAATACTTAATTAAAATGAGCAAGTTAGGTATAGGCTAAATAATTACTTGGCATTTGATATCTTTGTCTTCCGTGATCATGGCTACTGGACAATAGCCGAAACGTCGAAATAAACATAAATCAAATAAAATGCCGCGCTTAAAGCTGTTAAAACGTAGTTTTTAATTATGTGTATTAGTCGCTAAAACTTAACAAAATACTAAGTTGGACTAAATAATCATTACAATACGTATACTAATAATATACGTATTGTATCTATAATCAACCGTCCAAAGAAAAAATCAAAGAAGTAGAATGACATGATGATTTGTGTGGTGTTACAGTGGACGTATGTCAGAAAAGAGTAATATGAAAGGAAAAGACATTGTGCCGAACCTAAGTAACTGAGAGAAAGCGAATGAAAAGGGAGATAGCAACCTTCCTTTTGGTAATCCGACTCATACACGAGTTCTTTTTTATCTTGCTTTCGGATTCAAAAACTGACAGTGAAAAACATTTCGTTAATACTGTGATATATAACATATAACATCAAAGAGAATGTTAAAAAGGGCTGTAACTCAACTAGAAGTCTTTTGAAGCTCAGCTTAATCCAATTAGCCTAAGGGTTCCTACATAAATAAGGTTAGCATTTACACCCTACAGTATTTTCACATTTCGTTAAACATCGTGTTTGGCTTTATGACTATTGAACTAAAAAAAGAACACTTTTAATTTCTCATTCTCATCTAATTTTCAATGTAAAATCCTACAATTACCTTGATTTAGCGCTGCTAAATTAGAGTGTGGTTAAAAGTAAGTACATATATTTTATATACTTTCCAACATAAAAGTCTCTCTCTAGTGTCTTTGTCTTATCTTATTGTTTCCAATTTATAGAAGAGGGCCTGGTGATAAATCTGATAGGTTCTTAACCAAATATAAACACCACGCTCTTTCTAAATCAATTTAATAAATATACCTAATTGCTAGTCGTCACAATTGCTTGTATAAAATATTTTATTTATAGAGAGTAAACAAATTATTATTATTATCTGCTTTTTGTATCTTATATTAAGAGTCAGCTTAGTTCGATGTAGCCGAATTAAAGCCAACCCGAAATAGAAAAAACACACAATGAGATCTCACATGTTCATCCCCATGTTGCAAATTAAAATTTTAATGGCTATGTTCGTTTGAAAAATGGTTATAATAGGATTTTCCGTGACCAGTTGCTTCATTAGGGAAGTCCATACGTATTTTACGTAAAGGTTTTTCGGCATTAAGAGTTCTGATGGATTTAGCTTTCATTATACAATGCTTCTGTTCTAAAATGAAATATCTATTTTAAATGGACTTATGAAAAAAGTATGCTTTTACTCTTTTGAATGTGGTTTTATATGATTTTTCATTGTCAGCATGATGTTTCGTAATCAAAGAAAGTAATCTTTGCTACTGATCAGTCGCCAAAGCGTAGAGCAATCCGCATGCTGCGTGTATATATAGGCAACGTGACTGCTGCAACCACAATATTGAGCAGTGAACTTTAACACAATTTTAGTGTTAAAAAATTTATCAAGTATCATGACGATATTTTTTCAAAGTGATGATTTCGTGGGATATTACTATGAAAAAATGTGATAATAACGTTGTTACGTGCGAGTGGGGGTAAGCACTTAGGATTGGAAGTAAACACTAGTTTATTTCAATTAAATGCTTTTTTCTTGACTTACACAGCCGTATGTGATTCTTCTCTGCAGGGTTGCCCCTACATGCACAACTAACGACGCTCTGCCCCAACGATGAGATGTAGTCACAATACCGTCGCCGATATTACGTAGACCACCTCCTGCTACTGCAGTGCTCACATTCGAAATTACCGCGCGTAGCTCGCTTCTGGATCTCCTCTTACACTACGCTAAACTCTTCCTTCACTGAACCGCCCACTAAACTTCCTACTAAAGTCCCCACTAAACTCGTCACTGTCTTCTACTTAACTCTGCTCCCTACTCTCTCGTATCGCACTTGTAGTTTTGCTGTCTTCAACTGAACTACTCGGTGGGCGCGCCTTACGCTTTTTATATACCCGGAAGAATCTTCTGGAACCTATAATTTCGATCTTCTTTTCGTTATTCTTTTAATTACTGTCTATCCCTTTCTTAATATCTATCTATTTTTGTCTTTTCCTTCTTGAACCTTCTATTCTAGAATTTCGGTCTTCATTTTGTTATTCTTTTCTTCATCATCTACCCCTTTCTAAAATGTATCTGTCCTTGTCTTTTTCTTCCATAATATTCTACATTTTCTGAAACTTATTAAACAAAATTTGTTAACCCTCAGACGTATACATATATTGAGTACCAGCATTGAGTATATAGCAGCCACCCTTAAGTTTTGGTTGCTCCACGGTTTTACTACACTGTTATATAGCAATACATATACATGGTGTGGCGTAATAGTTAATGGATAATCCATAACCTGTGGTTGGGGTTAGGGGACATCACAACTGATCAGAAAATGAAAAATTATATTAAGAAAAAGTGTCATCGTTTTCGAGATATCGGCAGTTTTCAAAATAAGCCCTTTTTTTATGAAATCTAAAAAATGGCCGACATCTCGAAAACTAAGACATTTTTACTAACATAATTTTAAATCTTTGTTAAAAACAACGATGTCATTGCAATCGGCTACAATGAATTCTTCATCCATTCCCAACTTAGTAGAAATTTTAAGTTATATACACAGTATATAATAACGGATCATATAACTAACAATTACCGTTGTTTAATATAATATTTTGATTGTTCTCTAGTTAAACCAAATTTGTTCCTTGTGCGCTATTCTTACATAATTTTATTGTCTCGTTTTAAATCCTTCGGGAAACAACATGACATGTACCAACACTAATTACAGGAATGTTTATTAAAGTATATTTGCGCAGTAGTATTTGTACTAAACAGGGCTGGATTTGGGATATAACTGGATTTGAAATTGTGACAATGAAGTTATACTTACTTGTAGATATCTTAAATTATTAGAATTCCGAAACCCAAAGCTAAAGAGAAGATTATGGTTGAAGAGTGAGGTATGCTATTATAGTTGTGATGTAAGGCTCTTGAATAAATATAACTTCGATCTTAAACTGACTTTTTATTTTCACTTTAGTGAGTATCTTTCAGTCGTACAAAATGGTCTACTCTTAACTGAATTCAAAACCCGTGTCTTTTTTACATTTTATAATTCCCACCAATGAGAGCGAGTTTTATACACATCTCTCATTGGTTAGTCGTATCCTTACGTCCTGGCTAACATAGGCGTAATTGATAAATTAAATTTAATTAAATAAATAAGAAAATTGAAATAGATATTTATATATAATTTATTTTATGATTAGAAATTATGATTAAACATGAATGGTAAATATAGCGTAGATCAAAAGAATATTTTTGCTATGTTTTTCATAAGGTAGCACTTGTCAAGCGTCAAAAGCCAAATGCCAAAAGATTGACCTTGAACTTGACCTACTTTTGTTTATGAATGAGAATTAAATTTAAATACAAGTTTTATTTATTACGAAAGTTTCTAATAGAAATGAAATGAAATCTAAGAAATGTATAAGCAAATAATTGAGTTGTAAACCCGAGCGTAACCAGGATCGTGGTATATTTTAAGCAAATATAATACAAAACTATCTACAACTAATCGTGGTAAGTGCATCCACTATATGGTGTCTTACTGATTTCTGTAAGTCGAAAAGTCTGTGTTTGTTTAGAAAATTCCAACAGTTTCGTAAAAAATGTCTTATTGCTATAAGGATTTTGTTGCTTATCATTCATGAAAGATCTACAATTTGGTTTAGGTTTAGAAGTATGAGGTTATATCATTCGAGGCTTTTATAATTTCGAGAAAAATGTCGGTAATACTAATATTAGACAGATCAACTAAATTGAATCAATTTAATTCAAAGGCATTTTACAACCGCACCGCTCGCCATCAACGGGATGTTCACCCCCATTTCCTGGAGCTGCCACGCTCCGCTACGCAACGGTTCTCTAAAACGTTTATTGCGCGTACAACAATAATCTGGAGAGTACTTCCTGCCGAGGTTTTCCCTCTGCGCTACGACATGGGATCGTTTAAGAAGGGCGTTATAAAATTTCTTAGAAGCCGGCAACGCGTCGACAACGCCCCTGGTGTTGCAAAAGTCAATAGGCGACGGTAACCAACTTCCATGAAGTGGGCCGTCCGCCTATTTGCCTGCTTTAGGCAATAAAAAAAAGGCATAGAACTGGGAGTATTCAACAGTATTCAATGATATTGAAAGAATCCGTATTATATTTATAGGTATCACTTTGATTGATTCGCCCATACCGCAAGATTGGAATGAACCGTCAAATATCGGCTGTACATACGAGAACAGAGATATATAGATAACACTTTATTGTACACCATTGCAGAAAACTTACGAACTAGTATTATTCTAATTGTGTACAAAGGGCGGTCTTATCGCTAAAAAACGATCTCTTCCAGATAACTCATAAGGGCAATATTGCTGATTAGAAATGGCGATGGTGGTATACATAATTATTGTACGATAACTTGCTTTTTAAGAATAAATATAAAGATATAATATATAATATAATAGTCAGAACGACGGAACAGACTTCTAAAAAATGTGCATTTTATTAGCCTTGAATACATCTCTGTTTCAAGCGTAAGAACTGGAAATATACAAAGCAAAACAGTTTAATTTTTTCATGGAAGCCCTAAAAACTTAAGTAACTTTTGAGAGAAATGCGTCAATTTCATAAAAACTTTGGGGGTCTTATTGAGAAACTGACTTTGTTATAAATGTTGTTTTAGGCCACAGCTTTCCGTACTAAATTAAATTTACTGGCTTCAGTTAATTGTTTTAATTTTTCTTTTAAAAGTTCCTACCGTTCGAAATATTTCTCGGTATTTCGAAATGTGTTTAACAATTTACCCTTACATCAAGCCATACAAATAAGGTTTGCTTTTTATAAACAAAGTTTGTTTTGTATAAAGAAATGTTTACATTTATTCTTTTATACTCGTCAGCAATAGCGAGTGGAGGGTAGTTATGCATATTTTGTTCTGGCGGTGTAGATGTTACGCTCAGTATTGTGTATTACATACAATACACTATCAGAAAGTCAAAACATTGCCTCCATTTAAGAACGCACTCAGAAAACACTACTTTTTCTTAAACAATTATGCCTAATTCTTATATTTATTTATTGAGAAAACCAACAGCGATTACACAAATATAATATAAAATCGTTTACAATAAAAATTAAGTCCAATAACAGGTTTTTGTATATAAACCACCACTCTAGTAACAATGTTACAAAGCAAAAATTAATTTGAAATTAAACAAATAAAGTCGGGTTGTATTATGCAAAATTCTGCAAGTCATTAATAATACATACATACATATTATCACGCTTGTTTCCCATGGGGTTAGGCAGAAACAATAGATCTCCACTTGCGACGATTCTGACAAACAACTTTCAACAACGTTATTTGAGTATGTCTGTTTAAGTTCTACCTTATAATTTGCACCACCTACATCGTCAGATTAGGTTAAATTATTCCTTAAGTTAGGTTGCACGGAAGAGATAGCTTTAAGCGATAAAGCCGCCTACTGTTCCTACCATAACAATATTGTAATCGTGCATTTTTATAATTGTATATTTGGTGAGAAATAAAGTGTTTTCTATTCTATTCTATGTCATTCCCATACATTTTCATTCTATTCGTTTAGCGCTAATGTCACTTGTGTACAGACCAGGAAGCTCTATTACTTCGTGAATACGGAGCGTAGTA
Organism: Dendrolimus houi; assembly: GCA_039645545.1. NCBI lineage: Eukaryota > Metazoa > Arthropoda > Insecta > Lepidoptera > Lasiocampidae > Dendrolimus > Dendrolimus houi. Next base: position 18,470,877 of record CM077132.1, read on the forward strand.
TAGTCGAGCGAGAAGAACAAAAACACGGTGTTCCTACAATCTCTAATATTCAACCAAATGACAAAATACAATAATGGAAGTGCGTATAATAATTTAATTATCCAATCTACAACGTCACTCCACCGGACAAGATATACCACATAAGATACTAATGGATTCTCTTCTCAAAAACTAATTGTAATACTCTGTTCTCCATGTCAAAGTGACATTGATAATTGACAGACAAATAAAAAGTAAATTGATATTATTATTATACATTATGATGATATTATAATATATTTCAAAATACATAAGTTATTATTATTATAATAACTTACGTATTTTGAAATATATTATTGTATACGTGTATATTTATGACTATCTATATATGTATGTATTTGTATATTTATTTGTTAAATTAGTTTGAGTATTTATGTATTTATTGCCTTTTTCCTGCACCACCTACATCGCCTGATTCAAATTTGTTTTTGATTTAGGTTGCCTGGAAGAGATCGCTTTGAGCGATAAGGCCGCCTATTGTATTGCCTAGAAAAAAATATTGTAAATATGGTCTGTTTTTGTAATTGTATATTTTGTTGTGCAATAAAGTGTTATATCTCTCTCTCTCTCTCTCTGATTATCGGCTAAAAAATATAACGTCGTTGAATTATTATCGAAGTGTCTCCATACTTAAAGTATTTACAAACATTGTACTTGCGGTATATTGTACCTAATATTAAAAGACTAGTTGCAGCCACAACGTCGTTCGTGCCGAAAATAGACTCTATTTTCATATCTACTAAAACCTCAAGAAATAGATAAATATCCGTATCTTAAACACCCTTTAGCCAAGTAATAAATTAAAAAACAACTATAAATTTGCATAATATAGTAATTTTTATATTCTACTGCCACCGACTTCAAGATGTTGTCGTCAGCCAATCGCAGTCCACTGCCGGACGTAGGCCTCACCAAGTCCATAATAACAAGATGTTGAAGAAAGCAATTCTTTTTTGCTTTTTCATTACTCTTAAAGTGGGTTTCTTTTTTGCTAGAAAATGATTACACCTCTTAGGGCCAGCTTGAGCCTTGTGATACCACCCTCTTACAGGATACTGGCGAGAAACGGTTAGCTTTAAGATAATCGTTTTGTGCGATGAGTGACAATTCTGAGGGCCACATCCCCCTTCCCCTATCCCGTCCCTTCTATCTTATATCTTCTGTTTGATCCCTCTATCACATCCTCCACTAATAATCTCCTGTTAATGGCACCTGCACACTCTTCAACATTTTATTCCAATTCCTTCGCCATGCAGGCTGTCTTACTTTGGAACTCTTTGCCCACTGACGTCAGAAAAGCTAAATCTTTTGCCATATTTAAAAATTCACTTAGGAATCATTATGTTACTCTTACGCAATAATGTATGTGCTAGTTTACAATACTTTAGACTGTAATCTGCTGTCCATGTATGTCATTTTAATTTGATTTATATTTTTCCCTTTTCTTTGTTGCGTAATAATTATAGATAATTTAAGAATTTCCTTTGAGTCCGGTTGCCTGGAAGAGATTGCTATTAGCGATATGGAGATATATTAGCGATAAGGCCGCCTTTTGTTTTACCAAATAACTATTGTCTTGTTGTGCATTTTTCTTTTGGTGAACAATAAAGTGTTGTCTATGTCTATCCTGTTTGTCCCATCCTAAAGGCTGGTAACGTGTTGGCTTCACTATTGCTGTTGCTATAGGTGATGGTAAGGCGGAAGGACGGCAGATGACCCAGCTCATGGAAAGTGGTTCTATGAGCTGGGTCGTCTGCCTGATTGCCAGCTTCACAATAAAACAGTCCTAATTAAATCCTGTTTGTACTGTTACAATAAATAAAAATAAATTTATATATATCTGTATATATATAGAACTAGGAAATGCCCGCGGCTTCGTCCAGGTTTGGATTGAAATTCCCGGAAAACAAAGTACCACAGTATTTAAAAAAGAATGTAAGCTATGTGAAAACTGTGCAGGAGTAAGCTAATTTTTAGGCACTCGAACAACTTCAAACCACACCCGGCCAAATTTCTGCGGGATTTCCGGGATAAAATATATCACACATTTTATTACAATAAATTTGCTATCGATCAGAAAAAATCGCATTGGAATTCGATTTTTTTTATCTGACCATTCTAAATAATTCCCAGGAAAATTCCCGCGGGATTCCCAGGATAAAAAGTAGCGCAGAGTTTAAGTTTCAGAATAAGCTGTCGATCAGCGAAAAGTGCATGGAAATCGGACCAGTACTTTCGACGTGAACCGACCAACAGACATTCTTGTCTGTTGGTCAACAGATTTCTATCTCCATCCATCGTTTATATAGTGTATTCCAGTTGTTTTTTTTAATAGCTTTAATGTACAGACACGGCATGTTTAGAATTTTATAATATTATAGATTTATTTTCTTTAATATTATAAAGAGGAAAGATTTGTATTTATGTATGTTTGTAAAGATAAACTCAAAAACTACTGAACCGATATCAAAAATTCTTTCACTATTAGAATGCTACATTATCCCAGATATACAAAAAAAATCGGGATTCCTACTAAAACTTCAATAATGCCATCCAAGGTGTAAAAAAAGAGTATTCGAGTGGGTCCAGGGATGGTTTAGATTTACGATTAGACCCGGTAGGTGGCGCTGGAATCAAGTGATAGATTTTTACTTTTTCAGGGAAGGACGATGTCTTCCGAAACCGCTAGTTAATAAATTATGTTAGTACCATTTCAATTTCATGAATGATTACAGATAGTATTATTGAAGAGAAAACTTCTTTAGCCGCGTTGGGCACTTTTTGGTAGGGGAAAATCTTATGGGTTCTCGTCACCGACATGCTCACGATAGGCGCATGCGCAGCGGCCGTGTGCTGTGTGCGTTAGACGCTTTTTGGATGGGTGAAATCTCATGCATTCGCGTCACCGACATGCTTATAGCAGTAGCTATACAGCTGAAGTATTGTGCAACATTAGTACTGTTATCTTATAAATGAAATCGAATGGATTTAGTGAAAAGTTCAATGTGTAGATACTGTGTATTGTTGAAATGGTGTTTTAATTTAAACATTATGAAATTTCAAATTTTAATACTAAAAGTTATAAGTTTTCACTTCTATCAGCAGTCTCTATAACTGCCTATTTTTACCATGTATTACGTTGAAACATTTTTTACTGGACGTTTTTTATCATTCCTTAGTATGTACAAAAATAAGGAAGAGGAATAAAGATAGAAAAAGCTTTAACAAAAGCTACTGACGCCTTGAGTTATACACAAAACATAAAATGGAAACGAGCAGATAATGTCGTAAAGCTTGCAGAGATGGATAGTAAAAGTAACCGTGTGGAGAGGTCCACAAGGCCAGAGAAGCAGAGGGAGACCATTGACTATAAGAAGAGGTTTTAACAAAAGAAGCCGAGACTAGCTGGTCTCAAAAAGCTCAGGACAGAGACAAATAAGCGACTTTGAAGGTGGCCGTTGTCCATCCTAGGGTTCTACATAAAAATATGGAACTAACAATTAATTTAAGTTTACTAACCAACTAACATACGGCTTCCAAAAAATATAAAAAATAAAAGGCTATTTTTATTTTATTATTCTTTTCCACGACAGAACTAAACGTAGAATTGAAGAACAGGGAAAATAGAAACAAAACCACTAAGCAATATTCTGAAGCAGCGCGCTTCAGATAGACTTGAAACCGAAGGAAGACTTAGTCAAAAGAAACTTACTGTTTACTCCAGTACTTGACTTTCCGAGCTTCTATCATTTTTATTTACACAGTGTTTTAATTAAAATGGGGTGAAAAGTAATTAAACTCTAGCAAGGTTTCTAGTGATAATTGAAATTGTGCAACAAAGAAGTAGGTATTGCTTTGACGACTATTTACTAACTATAGTGTTTATTATAATATGCGTTGTACTGTGAAAATGTTTAAAAGGATTACTTTTCAAACTAGATAGCTAAAAATGTGTGCGTGGAGTATTCCAAGGAATTGTCCAGAATGGTGCTTCCGTCTTCTTTCTACTGTCCCACTGCTCGCCATTAACAGTGTTCATTCCCACTTCCTTGAGCCGCTACGCTCTTGTACGCAACGTGTCTCTAGAACTGTTCTCTTCCGCGCCGTGGGAATTTAAAATGAGCTCCCAGCTGAGTTTTTACCACAGCTCTACGATATGAGGTTTTTCGAAAAAGGTGTCATAAAATTTCTTTGACACTGGTAGCGCGTTGATGACCTATCTGGTGTTGCAAACGTCCATACACGACTAGAACTACCTTGCATCACCAGGCCGTTTGCCTGTTTACCTGCCATAGGCAATAAAATATTTTTTGAAGTCAAACTTCTTTAAAATCGTTTTGATTTGAAACTCGATGAAACGAAAAAGCTACACTAAAAAGAGATAAACACGTAAATATATACATTATATTTATATTAATAAAAGTTAGAGAAGAATTATCTGTGAGTATATCCTCTGAAGATTCACTTCTACTGCGTGTGAACTGCATACACACAATTGTTTTATTTTTATTTTATCTATCAGTAGAAAAGCAAATGGAGAGAAATAACAATGAAAAATACTGACGTAATAGCTTTCATTGTGTATTGAAAACCATTCTATCATTGTCTGTCGTTACTCATTAATGCGGTGCCTGCAATGGGCATACCCGTTCAATTTCAAAGTATTCATTTATCTGTCATAGAGTATAAAATCGGGATTAATGTAGCAGAGAGTTCATTTTACATATTTTATCCGTGCAGGAACGGAGAAAGAATACAATTTCCTACGGCCCGGAGGCCTGTCATAACAGGTCATAAAACACCCCACAGCCAGGTGGTAGGGTGTTTCCTCGCCTGGATGGCTACCACCTCTGGTCTAGGGTATACCGCCATACCAACCTTGAGCTGTGTTCCGACATTAGTGACGAGGATTCAGTCTCCCTTTTGAGAGCGGCAGCACATTAGTAGCATTTTGGTGTTACAAATACCCATACGCGATGGTAACTGCTTTGCATCAGGTGGATCATCTGCCTGTCTGCTGAACTCATGTAATAAAAATAAATATAGTATGTGGCTAATACAAAGTTAGTGTTCTGTACTCTATGTATTTGTTTAATCTATGATTTACCTTTCTAATTATTTACAGAGCAGAAGTAATTAATTACACAATACCTATAGAAATTGACATTAACTGGTTTATATACTAAATTAGGTTAACTCGTGTGAATTGCTATTTAAAAGTTATTAGAGGATTAGTATTAAATATTATTCTGTTTTAAATTTATTGAATTAGAGAAATTGAAATTAATTCAAATACAAAAGGGTTTTATTCAAATTAAGTTGTACTGAAGAACATATTATTTTGAAGGTCATACATATAAGTTGTTTTTTTCAATTCTGTTTCCTATTGTATGTGCAGCTTCGCAGCATACTATCGCTGAAGATGTACTAAAGTTCAACACTTATTGTACCTAGTTTTTAAGAACATAGTTTTAATTTCTAGTGAACAATTAAGTGTTTTCATTAATTCATTTATTCAAATAGTATAAAGAACCTCCCCAGCAACATGTCTAGCTAAAAATTGTTTCACATCATAGTTGTGTATCTCAAGATTTATTTTTCACAATGTCCATGGATCAATGGGGCGGACTTCATACAAATCGATTCCCTATAGCCTACCTTTAAGAAACTAGCGACTAGCGACAAAAAGGTTGAAATCGCCATGAATTTATTGGCGCTTATGTTGTTTATTCGTTCATTTATCTCTTACGCTCAGCGGCTTTTCATAGTTTTCATATTGGGCGAAATATAATATAAATATTGGGCTTTTGTTTCAAAACGGTTAGATTTAGCGGTTAGATTGCAAAATTAAAAATATAAATTCTAATAAGAATTCATAAGTGTAAGTCTTATTTACAAAAATAATTTAGTATGCTGTGGTTCGCCATTACGACGTACGTGCTTGTAAAATATTATCGTTTTTCTTTTTATTTGTTTATTGTGTTGTTGTTTACGGATTTTACTCCGTTTTTCAGATTGCATGATATCATATGTTTTTTCAACCGGCTTACCCAAGCCGAATTTCATAAATATCATCATTATTCGATAAAAACTTATCGCAAAACAGAAACCGACTTCAAATGTATCTTAAAAGCAAGAAATAAAATAATATTTCTACATCTTAAAGTCGTTGCCAGATAAAACATAAAAAATAACAACAAATTTGCTAAATACAGTCATTTTATGCTTTACTTGAATTTAATTTGAATTTGAATTTTATGTTGTAGAAAATATTTATCATTTGCATTTTACTTAATCTTAAAGTCAGTTTCTTTTTGGTAGATTTTTTTATTTTTCACATTAAAGTTACGTAAGTATAATATTATCCAATTACAATAAAATTTATATTATACTTAATCCAATGGAAAAAGAATGATCAAAATCAGTTCAGAAATAAAATAGTTATGGCAGAACATACATTTCGTTAATGAATGATATTATAACATAACAAAATATAATTTTAACGCAAAATCCTTCTCAAATATCAAATCAAAATCAATTAATTGTCAAAAAATTACACAAAAATAATGCTTACATAGGTTCCGCACTAGGACTGGCCTGTATCGCGGGACACCGAGTACGTGTGTGACTGACGTAACAATTTTTATCTCTAAAATTAAATTACTTTTAAAAATAGATGTTAACTTGTTTGTGTGTGTGTGTGTGTATATATATATGCAAATGATGGATAACAATAATCTGATATATATAATAAGGTTAATTTATATGATATTGTTACAATTCAGGTCCCGACAAAAACAAAACCCACCTGCATATCTGAAACAAAACACATTGTATTACCTGCAAGCATTTAAACTAATTTTAACTCTTTTATGATCGTCTTCTTTTGTTTACTTTGTGTTTAAAATTTATTATTAGAAAACAGCTCATTGTTTTATTGTACTCTTTTATGGCAGTTTGCGGCCGAGTCATTCATTAGCGAGGTGTGGCGGATTAAGCCGACTTATATATGGGGACATTGCATTTGTGCAGTATAAAATGTTGATCTGATGGAGGAGGAGACAGTCGAGCGAGAACTACGAACGAAGCCAGACGTGTGTACAACAAGCGGGAACCTAATAGTGACGGGCTTTGCACGTTTTATTGAAATACGACCTTCTGCATTACGTTCGGACTTGTTGTGTTCGGTTATATATGTGTTATGCGTGTTTGTATAGTTCTAATAAACTCTATAATAATTCCAACGGCGTTTTAATTCGAGTCTCGCACTCGTAACAATATGATATGTATTTTAATAAATATAATTTTAATATAAGACAGTTTAAATTACAATATACTTTATTATATTGCTCAATAATCCTTAATATAAGCAAAAGCAGCCAGCATATTGCTACTTCTTGCCATTTGTGTTCTACTTAAGCCCCGCGGCCAACAGTGGTGGATGTATCCGCTTAGGTTTTTGTGATAAAGACCGACAAAGCCATCAAAGAACTTGTTACAATGAGCCTCTGTAAAAAATAAGTGAAGTGAGAAATGAAAGTAAATTTAGATATTGCCTAATATTTTAAACATAAAAGAATAAAGCCGTGGAAATAAGCTGTGAAACGAGGCTGATGAAGTCTAATATTATACGAAACATGTGGCTCGCATATTAAGGGTCCTATTTCCTATATACAGATGAATTTTTCAAGTGGGCCTTCAGGACTAAACCATAAACTATTGTAATACTTGCAACAACTCAGAAGGAGTTTTGTTAATAAAAGAACAGCAACTGGTCACAATAATACTTTATAATCAGAGAACCTTACGGTTTTAACATATTTGATACACTAACTCTTCACACTACAAGCATTTTAGAACACCTCGCCATCCCTCCAACAATTTTACAGTCTAACAAACTTAGCAAATTGGTACAACCGATAGCGGATTGAAGTCATTGATAAACTATTTTAATTAAAGGGTTATGAATGAAAAGAATCTAATACATTATTGTTTGTTTGTTTGTTTTTCAAATTTGTTTGTCAAATTCTAGACAACATTTTATACAAGATATTGTTACAACTTAGCCAAAATTCCACAAAGCACGCCGACAAAAGTGAATGGACACTTGCCGGCCATAAAGCACAGTTTATTACCTGCCCGCATTTGGAGTTCTTTTGTTTACTTTGTGTTTAAAATTTGTAACTAGAAAAAGGCGCCTATTGTGTATTGTAATCCTTTATGATGATCGTTAGCCAGGTATAGTTCTTGGAAGATCTAGTCCACGCGGTCGATTGTTGTATCGTATAGTTAGTATTAAACAATGCCCGAGCGGAGGAGTGAGGCAGTCAAGCGACGATTACGATACGAGCAAGACGTGTATACATTCAATAAGCTATATAGTGACGGACTTTGCGCGCGTTATTAAATCGTGCATTACATTTGGACTTATTGCGTCTGGTTATATTTGTACCTGTGTTATACGTGTTTGTATAGTTCTAATAAATTCTATAGTAATTCCAACGGCATTTTAATTCGAGTCCTGTAACTCGTAACAATATTGTTTGTCTGCCGATTTATTTATTTATTATACTCAAAGTTTTACATGTAATAAAACAAACCGAACGCAATATAAATCTATCGCGTCTGTCAACATAAAAATAACATGTAGTAAATACCGTCCATATACAATTGAGAGACCTTGAATTATAACCTACACAATTATCATATCATATTATTGTAATATAAAATGGAGGTAAATTATGGAGAACTACTCTATACAAAATAAGCTCTAATCACAGAATAATTAAAAATATAACATTATTATTCAATTAAGGAATTGGCCGATTGTATCGTTTAGAAATAAGAGGGTACATAACAAAATTAATTATTAACTTTATAAAGAAACACGACAAGAACAATTATGCTACTTAATAATTGTAACACTATATGAAATAGCGAAAAATGCTCTTGAGGCCGATTTTGATGAACACTAAAGTGGTTACATTATATTGAAAAATCAATTACCCTAGACGGGAACCAAATTCTCTGATTTTGAATATATAACATATATTTTTATTCACCAGTAAACAGAGTATCTGTGAAGGAATGTCAAACGACACTCTATGGGAAAGGGTTGATTGAGGGAAGGGTTCTATTTTCCTTAACATTTTTCAATCTTATCTTTTTATTGTCAAAAAAAAGTTTTGATAAATAAAAAAGGTAAATTGGACTTCTTAAAAGATGTATGGGAAAAGATTATTGCGATTTCTGACTCTTAATACTCCGGGCCCGGGTTGATCCCATAAAAGTTTTTGATCGGTATCAGAAACAGCATCGATTGACACTAAAATGGCCATTTTCTTGCTAAGTGTACATTTTTTTGGAAATCTGTCAATAATTATGGATAATCTCTTAAGACTATTTTCGTGTAGTTGCAACGGTTAAGATACTTCCCTCTGTTTTATATCAGAGGATATTTTTTTATTTAGGTTTATGGCTCGGCAGCTAGGCCTTTAAGCCAGATCTTAGATTACAGTGTAGTTTCTTCATTTTCTTAAGGCTATGTGTAGCACAGCTGAACTGTAGATTATCAGCTGGTGCTAATGAACAGAGTTCTTGTGACAACTCAAAAGGCCACATTTGACTATAAAGTTCACATTTCTCACAAAACACATAATTATTACTCAAAACTATCGATATCCTACAACTATAGTTCATTTTAGAGTAATTTTACACATTTTTAGAAAATAAAACTGCACAGCACAGCATCTCCTTTCATTTCCCGCCAAAAACACTCTGTCGGAGGATATTATAATTACATACACAGAGTAGAGGCAACACAGTTTCTTTTAGGTATTTACTTGGTAGTAGTTGAAAAGCTAATGTCTGTCTGTACGTCAGACAGTAGAATAAATAATATATTTCAATATATTAGTCTTATGCTACCAGGTATTCTCAGTGTATCATTATACTTAACTCGAACACTCTGAAAGTTTCCACCCTGTATAATCTAAATTAACTAAATATTATAAAACACATTTTGGTAACGTACAAATCGAGACCTTGGATTTTATACCTCAAATAAGTATTAAAACCTTATAAAATTGGAATATTATTAAAACTATTACAAACCATTACCATACTCTCATATTCCTATGAATAAAGGCCGTGAATTTCTAAGGATAGCAATTTTGTGTTTCCCTTCGTAAATAAAAATGAAATATTACTGCGCAGTTGTAGGTAGGGTAACCATAAATTAAGTTTCGAAAGATTTTCTTTTATTAGATTCAAAAACTAACTCCAGGGTGGGCCTGTATACTCCTTGAGCGCTAAGAGCGGGGAGGAATGTCACATCTTTACGGCTCTAGAAGTGATTGAATAAATATGTTACAATATAACAGACATCAATCTTGATGATTAGGCCCTATAGACAAGTGGCATTAGCGCTAAAAGGATAGAATAGAAAAGTATGAAAATGAATTCTAGTCGTTTAGCGCCAATGCCACTTGTCTTCGGGGCTAGATATAATTAGGAAAGATTGCTTTAAGCAATAAAGTATGTACATACTAACTTCTAGATTTGAATATTAAAAGTGTTATTTATTCGGTAGTCATACAATCATAGAGTGGATTGTATAACCACAATATATTTCATAATAATATTCGGCTGTGAAAGTTTATTAGGATATTCGCTTGTTCTTTCTTCCCTCCATTAAAAAAAAACACTATAAATTTGGGTACTTAGACTAGAATATGACTATTTATCTTAATAAATAGAAAAGTGCCTGCCGCATAAAGATTGGAGTAGTAAGCAAGAGAAGTCGTGTCAAAATCCTTCTTAAAGAATATTTTAATTAAGTAATGGTTCAGTTGATACTTTAGTATCATATTATATAATAATAATAATATTTTTTATTAATATTGTTACGACCTAGTGCGGACAAAGACAAATTCACACCTGCAGCCCTGTAGAAGTACATTTATTACCTTTTCGGCATCTGGACTTCTTTTGTTTACTTTTTGTTTAAAATTTGTGATTAGAAAACAACCCATTGTGTATTGTAAACTTTTATGGCAGTCATTAGCCAGGTGTGTGGGTTACGATTTCTAAGAATTTATGTCAACGCTTGCCGGGCAGACATATTTGCATTTGTGCAATATAAAGCAATGACCCGATTGAGGAAGAGTCAGTCTAGCGATAACCACGAGCGAAGTAAGACTTGTGTACATTCGGTAATCTGATAAGTGACGGACTTTGCGCGTGTATATGAATTACGATCTTCTGCATTACGTTTGGTTATATTTGTATCTGTGTTATGCGTGTTTGTATAGTTCTAATAAACTCTATAATAATTCCAACGGCATTTTAATTCGAGTCCTGAAACTCGTAACAATATTATTTATTATTATTAATAATAAATATAATAATTCATTTGTTTTAGAAAATTGAGTATTTCTGCGAGTGTCCGCATTATATTTAAATATAATGGGGACCTGCGGAAAAGCTGTTGAACCATTATTCGCCTAATTAAAAAAAAAAACATAAAAACATCCCTAACAATAATGTTCAACCGGAGATTTTCCGTTTTTCCAAGACCAGAGTAAGCCTCTCGCAAAATAATAATGTTTTGCTTTCATAAAGGTAATTTTTAAGTAATTCTAATAATCAGAGGAGTTATGAGAAATTTAATGTACCTAATATAGATATAAGCGATTCTAGGAATATTAACGTGTTTATTACAACAAAGCAACTTAATAAAGTTGCGTATTAAATGAGGGTGCTTAAAAGGCGATAAATTTATGTGGGCGTTGATTGCAATAAATAAAATTAGTAATATTTGCTTAAGATAGGATTGTCATATATTTGAATGTTAAGCTATGATAATATAATATGTGTAAATACATCTATATTTCATTTTCATGGCTTTAAGCACGCATTAACTTCCGTAGAATATAATCATTATGTACTTCCGATAGCGAGAATGAACAGAGAGCACGCTTTATTTATTTATAATTAAATAAATTATGGCATAACTCTAGTGATTAATTTCATGTGAAAAAATATTTTAATGTATTCTAAGTCAAAAATGAATGTGTAAGTAAGTTTGGTAGAGCTTCGCGTTTGTCATTAGATAAATTCCACAATAAAATTTAAATTATTTATGATATGAGTGGGTGTTAAAAATCTCGCTACCATCTTACTTTTAGTAGAAAGCGGCGAGGATTTTTAATTTAAAGAAGAATTTATTATTATAATTAGTATTAATATTGCATAAAACTATATATTTATTATGGTTAAATAGTTGCATTTTATCACTGTATCTTGAATATGTATATAACTAATGTGTATATTTTTATATATAGTATAGTTATATATTTATTATTAGAATGTAAGTAATCGTACGATAATTATGTATACCACCATCGCCATTCCTAATCAGCAATATTCCTGCAACGGGTTGTCTGGAAGAGATCGCTTTTTAGCGATAAGACCGCCCTTTGTACACAATTAGAATAATACTAGTTCGTAAGTTTTCTGTAATGGTGTACAATAAAGTGTTATCTATCTGTCTATCTTATTTGACTGGAAAGTGATAAGTAGTATAATAAAAATGTAAAAAAGCCCCACCCAAAAGACATGGTGAACATTTAAAAAGTTAATAAATACCAATCGATTGAGTAACACCTATGCAGAGGCGCAGCGCGCGGGTCGCAAAATTACTAATTATTAAACTTAAAAATCAAATTATACTACATTAAACTATTTCCTACTATTATGGCGCGTGCCCTAGGCGCTATTGTCTATTACTACCCTCCTGCACCTATCCATATTTTAATTACAGAAATTGATGATTTAATAATGTCGGCGAAGTACCGCTTAAGTAAGTCAGACTCTCCAATTGATTGACTATCTATTCATTTACTAGCGTTTCCGACCGGTACTTGCCCATTTGGATGGCTACCACCCCTGGTCTTAAAGTATGCTACCATAAAAACCTTCAGTTGTATTCCTGCTTTAGTGACCAGGTTCCAGTCTCCCTTAAGAACTCATTTGTAGTACATACCTTTGGTGTTACAAATATTCATAGGCGATGGTAAACGCTTTCCATCAGGTGAGCAGTCTGCCTGTCTTCTGAACTCATGCAATAAAAAAATGAGATTACTTACATACCATGGTCACCACACGTGTAACGTGCTATGTTTGAAGATTAAATGTTTGATCACGTACTCCACGACTTCCTGATGTCTTACTTGAACGGTTCGGAAAAGTTCCTAAAGAATGAGACTTGAAATTGTATAAACGACGTTCAAAGTATCTTTTCCATATTGCTGAAGCTAATATTATTACGCACGAGAGAACAATATTATATAAATAACTAACTAGAATATTCCAGTGACTTCGTCCACGCTTGACTTGAAATTCCCACGGGATTCCCGGGAAACAAAGTGTCGCAGCATTTAAAAAAAGAATGTAAGCTATCGTTTTAGTGAAAACTGTGTCGGTATGCTAAAGCTAATTTTTATACACCCGAACAAACAACACCACAACATAAAAAATATCACACATTTTATTACATAAAATTTGTCATTGATCTTACACTGATTGACTGAGTACTGTGCTTATTATCAATTTAAGTAATTTTAAATTGTTAAATGGCACAAACACTGTCAACCATAGTATTAACATAAACCCTAGAGGTTTCCAATACCATTGGTTGGATGAATTGTAAATTGTTTTTTCAACGTTGTGATAAATAAATTTAAAAAAATATGTACACAATAAATCTGAATATCTTTAAATTGTTAACTGTTATATTGTTCAAATGTTGTAAAATTGACAATTAAATGAATAATATTAATTTATTCATTGCCACGGTACATAAGAACGGAAAAATGATAATTTTGTGCAGTCCGTCAAGTTCCAAAGTCCCGATCTAAGATTCAACCTGTTTTATAAAATTTTAATGTGTGTAAAACAAATGCCTAACACAAAGTTATCTTTTAAGGGCCGTTTGGATAACAATCGCCTTTAAATAAAATTAGTTAATCATATTAAACTGCCTAAATACGTTTTACACAAAACGTATTGACAGTTCTTTAAACATATTTAGCGGCAAATTTTACGTTGTGCAAGAAGTTAATTGTATTTAAGGATGTTAAATGCGTTTTGTGTTTCTTAAATAAATTTAAGCAACCTTATGCAAGCGGCCCTTAATGTATTAAGGTAATTTTCTTTTTAGAAATATATGATACTTAATCGAGTTATTTGGAAGTGGGCGTTAAAACTGCAACGCAGTATTTACTATTGCTATAGTAAATAAATAATTGTTTGCGATACCATGTTGTATCTTCCCTACACTTAAGTGAGTGGTTTTGAATAAATTATTTAAATTGTAATTAATAACATTATTTTAATTGACTTTGGTAAACGTAGAGTTAGACAAGAAATATCAAATTTTATAAAAATATAAATTAATTCTGGTTTAGATATATTTTAACCTCAGAATTAATATAATTACTCCACAGAAAAGTTAGCAGACTTATTGTGAACGCATCTTTATTCTACAAATTTAACAAATTACAGTCCGCTGACTACTATTTGATGCTCATCACATAAATTTGATAACACTTTTCGTTATCCACTCTGGTCTGACGGATCCGTCCCAAAATAATCTTTTTTTTTTTCATCTAATACCAGAGTAATTTACTTCGCTTGGTATGAATAAAATTATAGGCGGTGGTGCACATACAAATAATACATCAAGCCTATTATATCGCTGGCTTCGCAAATCACAATCGCAAACGTCTGTCTATAATCTGTAACATTAGAATAAAGTCCGATTTTTCAATCGTCAAATAAAATATATCAGTCGAATAAGTTATAATCTGAAAATTCAATTTTCATCCGGTGAAAGAATACAATTTCCTGCGGCCGGGCGGTCTGTCGTAAGAGGCGACTAAACAACCCACAGCCAGGTGGTAGGGCATTTACCCGACTGGATGGCTACCACCCCTGGTCTAAAGTATGTCGCCATAACAACCTTGAGTTGTGTTCCGGCATTAGTGACCAGGTTCCAGTCTCCCTTCAGAGAGCAGCAGCGCATTTGTAGCACCTTTGGTGTTGCAAATGTCCATAGGCGATGGTAACCGCTTTCCATCAACTGGGCCGTCTGCCTGTCTGCTGAAATCCTGCAATAAAAAATAAAAAAAATATTCAAAATTGAAACAATTCAAGTGTTTAGTTCATGCGACTGTTGATTTTAATTTCTCCATGTTGAGTTTCATTTTGTGAATAACTTTTATCTGTTGATTTAAAATAAACCCTTAAACTGTAGAAGCTTGAAATTTGTACAATGCGTATTCAACTTTTGGTAAATTAGTGGCTAACGAATCCTGGCCGGGATGCATGCACCGCTATAGGCATTTTTGTAACCTTCTAGTGTATATTACTATATGATAATTACCATGTGCTCTGACCATGAAGGAAACATTGCAATGACATTGAGATAACTTGGGTCCAATTCTGCTATTACTATCTCGTCAAAATCGTCTCAATCGTGAGTTTGCCTGATTTCGGTACTTTGTTACTGTTAACTCCAATGACGTGCCCGTGGCAAGCCACTCTATCTTTTTAAATATTTATAAGCGAAAAATCGCTAATTTAAATGTTTAAAATTTTGGTAGGTTTTCAAAATTATTTTCGACTGACGCCATTTCTGCTACTGGTTATAATAATAGTATTTTTTATCTACTATTATTCCGTCACGACGTTATCGAGAAAATATTGTGAATTTAGTAGAATACGAATTTTTGACACTATCACAATGGAATCGTACTTTGAATAACCTATGCCAAAAGGAAGGTTTGCACTGAAAATTAGCGTTGTGTCTGATATGATGCCGACACAGCAATAAGCTGAGTGCAAACCTTGTTTGCTAAAAATGCGGCGCACAAATTCTCAAAATATGTTTTGAGGTGATAACTTCTTATGGGAGGGTAAGCCGCTTCGTTACGTAACGCGTTGCGGCGCCAGTCTGTCTGGCTTCCCTTTCTCTCACGCATACGGCAGCGGTAGGCAGGCTCCTTCTCTCTCACTCTAACCAACAGCGCTAGCCGTATTTCGGACAGAATATTAAATAGTTTAACTTAGATTAGTTTAAGTTATCACTTCTGTCGAGCGTCCCGATACGCACACGTTTTTTTTTATTTTTAAGATACATGTCACCAATGTAAGTACGTCGCTATTTCTTCAAATATTTTTTTCTTTCTTTCTTCTTTTTTCTTTCGGTCTTTCGTCGCAACGCCAAGTTATTGAAATAGCAGAATTTGGTCCCTAATGGGAAACCCAACAACTCGCATTGGATACGCGTAGCGAGTATTCAAATTCAAAATCTAGAGAAAATTCTTTAAAGGTCATCATAGATATAAGTTAAAAATTAAGTTCACTTCCTACTCTATGTACACTGCTTCACAGCGTGTTATCGTTGAATAAGGAAAAAAGCGGCAAGAATCTCTCCAGCAACACGCCTGGCTAAAAATTATTCTACTTCATATTTGTCTATCTTTTCTGTCTTTTAAAGTAGGTACATAAGTTATATAATTACTCTTGGCAGAATTAATGTAGGAAGAAAGAAGAAGAACGTAGGTATACTATCAGGATATATACATATATTCCCATAATGATGTGTACTCTTAGTTCGGCAGTAGGACATTCATGGTCTTATATTATTATTAGTATCTGCGAGCGATACTTCGCGTTTCCAATACGATCAAGTGTTTGTTAGCAAATTGCAATGCTTTTTCGCTATATTCGTCTATCCTACGAGAATGACGTCATTTATCGGGATAAAAAGTATCTTTAATTGACCCGAGATGTAAACTACCTCTATCAAGTTTCATTTCATTTCGCTCAGTAGTTTCCATGACTAACAGGCAGACAGTCAAAAATTATATTTTCGGAATCTGCTGGGCCGAATTAGTATCCTGACCGTTTTCTCATGTATAATTAAAGTGTACAAACTCAAACCCTGTACAAATTTATTATATATTATTTTATATACATAAACAGTTTCCTAACTACTAACATTTAACAACAGTCAAAGTAAAACGCCCATTTTAATTGCGAAACCTTGAGTTTCCCCCTAACAGGTGGTTGCAACAGACTTTATCCCGCCTATATATAAGGGGAAATACTACCCCTTTGAAACCAGTCTTGTTAAGTGCGCGGACCCAGACGGATGTCTGACGCGTTTATATACAATATTTACGATCTGAGAAACTATAAAAAAGTTGTACTGTTACGAAGTTCCTTTTATGCATTGAGTGAATTATTTGCCTTTCTTGTGAACGCGAATAATGTAAGTAGATTAAATAATAATAAATTTAAATTTCGCACGTAATTTTAGTATATAGAATTTTAAGGAAGGCAGTTTTTATGTGGATGATTTATGCAGATTGAAACGGTTTTTTTCGGTATTCTGGTTTTTTTTTGGGTTACGTAGAAAAACATTTTGGGAAAAACGGAATTCTTAATTTTCATCATGACCGTCCATCTGCCTTTTTGTCATTTATTATCTTTAAAAACAATGGTTTTACGTAGATGAAATTTAGCAGGAATATTATTATAATATATTTAACTCTATAGTAAAACCGCAAAAAAGTCAATATTAAGTTTCACACCGTTTTTTTTGTGAAATTACGTTAGTTAAATTTTGAAAAATTATAATGATGTACTTTTTTTATTAAAGTCTTTATTAGGTGAGATAATAGCTCCTCGAATTGTAAAAACTGTGACGTGTTCTGTTTTATTTATGCCCCCTACACACTCTAACTTTTAAATTATGAGGAAAATTGTTATTCGCACCTTAGTCAAACCTTTTCTGGGGTTTTTAGATGTATTCCTATTTTTGCTATAACAATAACATTGTGCAAATTTATTAGCAAGTGTCACTATGTATCATATCTTTTATGTATGTTACACGACTCTCTGTGGTATAAATAAACCTATGTGGTTTCTGTGCCACAGTTGGATATGTTTTTGTGTATAAAAATGTAAGCATATTGGAAAATAATTAATTTTACTGTTTAAATAAATAAATCAAAAATAGATAGAGATAAATAACACTTTATTGAACACCAAAATAAACAATTGAGAAATCCATATTACAATACTTTATAAGCAATATAATGAAAAAAATGAAGGTAGAACTCGAGATATACTTTCAAAGAAAATTCCTCTATTATAATAATGGAAGAGACAGGAACTTACTTCGAAAAATTTTAGAAGCAGTCTCCGTCTAGAACTATTGGTAACTAGACATGTGCTTAGTAGTCCGCGCACAACAAAGCATTCCGTTAAGTGACAAACGTTCCCTTGTTTTTAATCAACTTAAAAAAGGAAAGAGTTTCTCAATTCGTCATATAAATATGTATTTTTTAAACGTTTGTTTGTTGTTGTTTGAAGCCTGTCCAGAAGACCGGCTGCGTTCTCACGCCGAATGGCAATGCTAATTCTAAAAAAGAATACAATCAAAATAGCACATAGGTATTTAGGATTCCAACCATTATTTCTTTGAAAATATTTTTGAATTTTTCAATCTTAAATTAGAAGTGGCGGGCATTTTCACGAAATGGGAGCTAATATCGCCTATTGACTGACTGTATTTAAAAATCAATCTGGAATATTACTGTTTATCAAGATTCACTACACGCCTATGTAACGTTGAAAAAAAAATCATCTCCCAATTGCTTCTACGGTGGCCATCACTAATGTTGATTCTTTCCAGAATTTCAGTATATAACTTTATAGGCCCTTACAGACTACACCGTTCTATCAAATTTCATCTATCTAGACCTAATAGTTTTAAAAAAAAATAGCTGTGTCGTACAAAGACAGACGGAGAAATGCACAAAAAGACGGACCAACATAAGAGTTTGATAAGGTGGAACCCTTTATGTTAAGAGACACTACAGAGCCCTTAAAGGCTGTGATACACAAACAAGAAGGGGGAAATCATATATAAGGATTCCGTTGATCCTATTCCCTAAAGTAATTTAAAAAAAATCAATAACTTAATAGAAAAATGATTATTTAGAAAAGTAGATAAAATAAATAGATAGTAATGAAAACTTGGGCAAATGAAGGAGTTTTGTAAGATTTTAGAAACTTTAAAGGTTTATTGTTTATACAAATCATACGACACCTTTAAATTACTATTGGAGTTTGATTCTAAAAATAACAACGGTCGAAATTATGAACGAAGGCGAAATGATAACAAAAAATCTTGTTATTCATTTTCTCAACGTCTACATTTGACATGTCCCCTTCATCCCTTTTAATCCGTGCAGGAACGGGCAAAGAATACAATTTCCTTCGGCCGGGCGGCCTGTCGTAAGAGGCGACAAAACAACCCACTGCCAGGTGGTAGGGCATTTGCCCGACTGGATTGCTATCACCCCTGGTCTAGAGTTCCGCCCTGAGAATCTTGAGTTGTGTTCCGGCATTAGTGACCAGGTTCCAATCTCCCTTAAGAGAGCAGCAGCGCATTTGTAGCACCTTTGCTGTTGCAAATGCCCATAGGCAATGGTAACGGCTTTTCATCAAATGGGCTGTCTGCCTCTTTGCTGTACTCATGCAATAAAAAAAACCACTCTTGTCTTCAATAGAATCAATTGTTACAGTTATTTAGTAGCATAGTTGTTCTTGTCATGTTTCTTTTTAAAGTTAATAATTAATTTTGTTATGTACCCTCTTATTTCTAAAAGATATAATCGGCAATTTCCTTAATCGAATAATAATGTTATATTTTTATTTATTCCGTGATTAGCACCTGTTTTGTATAGATTAGGTGTCTATAATTTACCATAATTTTATATAACTATATTTATCCTTTATATGATGTGGTAATTATGTAGATTATAATTCAAAATCTCTCAATTGTGTATCGACGGTATTCATTACATTTTATTTTCAAGTTGGCAGACTCGATAGATTTATACTGTGTTCGGTTTATTTTATTACATGTAAAACTTTAAGTATAATATTTTATACAATATCTTATCTGTATAGATAAGTAATATAATATTAGCATTAATAATATAAAGAGGTAAAGTTTGTGAGTTTGTGACGTTGTAGAGAGTAATCTCCGAAACTACTAAACTGATTTAAAACATTCTTTCACTGTTGGCAAGCTTATTTTTTTTTCAGGCGGTGGAAATTGTATTTCACACATACCGGGTCCTTTGCTAGGGATTCCAAACACTAATCGACCGGCTTGTGTGGAGACTCGAACCCATGGACAAATGCCCATGGGCTAATACCCCAATAAAACCACCCTCCTCCCATGTGCCCCGCGCTTATGGTAGGAAAGACATGAGACTTAGAACGTAGTCACGCCCACGCCGATCCTAACGCAAAAGTGCTTGAGAGTGCCCCGGGAATCGGAGCAAACAGACTTCGTCAACAGGGGTGAAGACTTCTCTGCTCCCTAGATGCTAGAGGGCCCCTGCAGCACTGTTGGCAAGCTACATTATCCCCGATTGACATAGGATATATTATATTTTCAAAAAAAATTAGGGATCCTTACTGTAGGCGACGCACACACATATATGGACGTGGATTATACTTGTATATATTTTGTTGGCTAATAGAATATGTTTTGACGGTTTTTGGGCGCGGCTCATTGTGTATCCTAGTCGCGCTATTTTATGTAAATATTTGTTGTTTTAAAATAAAATAAGGGCAACACAACGGGGTGCGCCACACGGTGCTATTGGCTCATTTTTAAAGAATCAGTGTCACGCGACTCCCCGTTAGACGCAAACGCAACCGCTTACAAAATAATTACTACGCCGTGTACACACCCCCGAAGCCTGGCAGCCATATTTTTTCGGTGTTTTATTTAAATACTACCAGTATCCCCTACACTTACTAAAACTCCAATAGTGTAACCCAAGGTGTACAAAAAATATCTAAAATCGCGTGCGCTGCGAAAACTATTGATGATAGAATTAAACAATGTACTACGACTTTGTAGAACACATCATTTATATACAAAAAGTGTCGCGACAGCATATGTCTTACTATTATAGTTATGCCACAATAAGTGTTCTTTTATTTTAAAAATGTAATTAAAACGCCGCCGCTAGAAAAGACTCTTTATTTGTATCTTGGTATTCATCCTTATCAAAATAAATTACTTCATATTTAAGACTGCTTCAATACCTTTATATAACTTTTAGAATTATTCGATTCGGACATTCCATTCGAAAGATATCACAAGTTTAAAAATGTAAGTATTAGAAAAAAGTTGCATGGTCGCCGCGCACCCTTATCGGCTAGATAGGCTTATGCGATGTAGGCGTCACTGGGGTATGGGCAGTACGGGAGGGGAAATATTTTGAACTCACTTAGTAGGTAATTAAACTCAACAAAAAATAAAGAGGTAAAGTTTGTGAGTTTCTGACGTTGTAGTGGGTAATCTCTGGATGTACTAAATCGATTTTAAAATTTCTTTCACCAGTGGAAAGCTACATTATTTCTGAGTGACACATGGTATATTTGATTGTGATTAATAATAAGTACTTTTTAATTTTTTTCTGATGAAGTGGGCACGGGTCAGCTAGTATATAATATTATCTAAACGTTCCAAACTATAATGTATTAAATTCTTTTCATTTATAACCCTTTAATTAAAATAGTTTATCAATGACTTAAATCCGCTATCGGTTGTGCCAATTTGCTAAGCTTCTTAGACTGTAAAATTGTTGGAGGGATGGCGAGGTGTTCTAAAAATGCTTGTAGAGTGTGAAGAGTTAGTGTATGAAATATGTTAAAACCGTAAGGTTCTCTGATTATAAATATATGACAAGTTGCTGTTCTTTTATTACCATAAACCCTTCTGAGTTGTTGCAAGTATTACACAATAGTCCAAAGGAGGACGCGTCGGCGCCGGAGAGCCAGCCAGGACCTTCGACCACCGTAAGCGGGCGGCACGGGTATAGAGGTTCTCACTCACCTGCACATGCCGTCGAGATGGGGGCGCGGCGTGTTCCGCGGGCGCTCATCTCTCCTCCCGTGGGGCAGTTACAGACCGCCCCACGCCTAGAGAGCTTGAAGATGTTGTGGGACAAAAGTAGACCCCCCCCAGTGGAAGAGACCTCGCGAGGCCCACACCTGCCAGGGTTACGGAACAGCCAGGGGTTTTAGTGGGTATCCCTAACTAGGGAGTGGCAATAACATGGCACCAGTTCTGACTGGGCATGCTAGTGCCACCCCCGATCTGGCGAATCCCACGCTAGGTCGCGAACTATCTCCCCAAGGTACTGCCCTTGTTGCGGCTTAGTTCTCAAACGGATTTCCTCTGGTTAAAAAAAAAGTATAACACAATAGTGCTTTCTATAGTCAGGACATTTGTAACGCTCTAATGAAAACCAAGATAACGAATCTTGAGAACAATTAATATTTTTTGATAAATGAGGCACTTGTCTGAAAGAAGTCTGAAATAATATTATATTTTCAACGTTTAAAAATAAACCTCTAATTAACTTAGATAGGTAATTAATTTTGTTTGAATAAAACAAGCAAAAGAACTGCCTGTCGTTTGGGAATTATTTTTTTATAGCTAAAGTACCTACGACATACAGGCTATTGGTCCACTTGATGCAAAGTAGTTACTGTCATACATTTGCAATATTAAAGTACTACTAATATGCTGTCAGCATCGAAGCAGGGACTAGAACCTAGCCTCTAATGCAGGACACAAATCAACGTTTTCGTGGCAGCATACTCTAGGTCAGGGGAGGCGGCTATCTAGACAGAAAAGGCCCTACCACCTAACCGTTGATTGTACAGACAGGAGGCACCTTAAAAAGAGAATAAAGGAAATAAAACTCGGAAGCCTAACATTATAATCATTAAGCTAATACAAGCTCAATCTTGGTTTTAATTACAACGTGTACAAGATTGGGTACTCTAATTAACTTAAGAGATACAAAGAGGCTGACTTAAGATTGTGTCCACAAAATTGCCTTCCGAGATTTACATTAGAATCCTTTTACGAACCTAGATTAGCCTCTTTTTATGTTTGCCTGTAGGCAAACTGGCAAACAGATCACCTGGTGGTAGGTGGCTACCGTCACCCACGGACTTCAGCAACACTCAGGAAGCCGATGCGTTGCCTACCACGTTCAGACTTTAAATATCTGTTTATGTCCTTTTTGATGAGCCCCATATTGTAGCGCTTTGGGAAAACCGCGGGTGGGAGTTTATTATTATTTAATTATATAATTCTGATTGGATGCGGGATTATTTAATTCTGAGTAAATTGCGACCAAGCCCGATGTGATAGCATAAAATGCGACGGAGTTATAGAAATTTAAAAAAAATTAAGTCACGTGTATTTCATATGGAAAATTTTTTCACGCTCAGGGAAAGTACTTAAAATTAATTTAAAGGGCTGTAACTTTCAGGGATTTTTTTCCCAACATATACAACAAAATTTCGGGTCCCAGAAAAAAATAGTCGAAAAAGACACTCTAATATTTTTCCGCGAGTTTTTCCCACGGCTACTCCGCGTGAAAATCCCTAGATGGTATATATAGCTCTATATTACGTATGTATTAAGTGTTTTATATACATAATCCTTCAATACTTTAGTTTCTTGTTCAATTCATTACAATTAAAAAGAAACCACAGATTACTAAGGAAACTCAGTCAATATAGTGTAGACAACTGCACAGCAAAACTTTAAAAAAGTCACAAATAATTTTTCAAAATCTAATGACACCACTTTAGTTTTCATCAAAATTGACCTGACACTCCTTTAAGTTTTTGTTTTTCGCTATTTCCTATAGTTTAGGATTTAGGGTGCAATTGAAAAATTCACTCGTACATAAATCTCACAATTTAGCCAGTAATTTATACATGTTTTCTGCAAACCTGAAGTTAAATATATAAAAGTTAGTAAGAATGTATGGATGTACTATTGTTACTCTTTCACGCGAAAACTACTGAATTGATTTTGATGAAACTTCACATTAATATAGCTTACACATCAGAATAACACATAGGCTATATATAACTTATAAAGATATAGTGTGAATTATCCAAAATATAACGATTTTCCATCACCACGCGGGTGAAACCGCGGAGCGCAGCTAGTTTTTTTATATACGTATAGAACGTCGCAGCCTCATAGATTTTGTATAGCGTACATACCTATGACGTCATAAGAAAGTATACGTAAATGAGTCAATTAGCGCATTAATTATGGTTTGGACAGTAATTGAAATCACTTCTTACTAGGATATGCTTCCGACTTCTTCCACGGTTGACTTGAAATTCCCGCGGGATTTCCAGGACACCAAATACCGCTATTAAAAAAATATAAACTTTGAGATTTACTATCGAAATTGGTTTTTTTATCTGGCCATTTTAAATTATTCCCAGAAAAATTCTCGCGGGATTCCCAGGATAAAAGTAGCGCAGATTTTAAGTCTAAGAATTTTCTGTCGATCAGCGAAAACCGTATCGAAATCGGCCCAGTAGTTTTTACCTGAATCCCGAATAAACAGACAAACCTATTAAAAATTACATCGTGTTCTTCATCGTTTATGTAGTCTATTCTAGTTGTTTTTTTTAATAGCTTCAATGTACACACTCGGCATCTTTATAGTCTTACTATATTATAGATCATGATATTTTACTAGAATGATGATAAGATAGATATATAGATAACAGTTTATTGTACACCATTACAGAAAAACTTAACCTTAGATGTAATTTTAACCCATGTTCCTTCATATTTAAATATTACATATTTGTGCCGTTTGGAGTTGAAACTTTAGGTCCGTGGAGTCCATTGGCAAAGGGTTTTTTCAAAGATATTTGTAAGAAACTCTTTGATACCACCCATGATCAGAAGGCTGGTTCATATTTCGCGCAACGAATCAGCATTGCCATACAGCGTGGCAATGCAGCCAGCCTTCCGGGCACGCTTCCCTCTGGCAGCGATTTGTTACATATTTTATATTAATTTATTTTAATTATTTATTTTAATATTTTCTTTCTTTCTTCTTTGCTTAAAAGTAATCAATACACATAGTAATAACATTATATAAAAAAACAAAATTAAATATTTCATAATTATATGAATGAACAGATTCCTCAAGATTTTCTAATTAAGGCCAAACATTGAATACATTTTTCAGTTGCTAAAATTGGAATTCCAAGCATGAAATCTCATTACTTAGGTAACATTCAAGGTTGAATAATTTCTTGATATAAAAGACATTTAATATTTTATACTAATAATAAATTTCGCAACTAATATTGATATACACCTACTAATACCGGAAAAAGGATATTAATTTTATTTGTGGGGCCAACAGCTAAAATAATATAGTAAGCAGATTACAAATTAGGCAAGGAAAAGCTATTGATAAGTCTCGATAGATGACAGAAAAATAGTAGCAGATAAACAAGGAAACAGTAACAAACCAAATATACAGTATTATAAATACTATATATTATATTTATATATTCAACTTCAGGTTTTACGACCCTGTTCGCGCGGGGCTTGGAGTTTGTACTAGTATTCATATTGTTACGAGTTGTGGGACTCGAGTTAAAATGCCGTTAGAATTATTATAGAGCTTCTTAGAACTATACAAACACTTATAACACAGGCACAAATATAACCGAACACAACAAATTCAAAAGTAATGCAGAAGGTCGTAATTCAATAAAAAGCGCAAAGTCAGTCAATATTAGATTTCTGAATATACACAAGTCACGCCTTGATCGTGGTTCTCATTCAACTGACCCCCTCTCTCAGGCCATCGTTTTATACTGCACAAATGCAAAAGTGCCCGTATCGTATCGTTGACATAATTTCCTAGAATCAGCTTGTACTTAATCCGTAACACCTGGCTAATGACGCCTGCAAGCGGCTGTAAACGAGTACTATAGAACATTGGGCTGTTCTCCACAATACTAGAAACGTATGCCAATAAATAAGTAAACAAGCAAGTATATTTTCAGAATCATTCCATATAAATTTAAATTGTATAAGATATCTTTATTTCCGAAGATATAGCAATAAATCCATAAAATCAAGTAGAAAACATTGTAGTGATTGACGTCTGTAACTTTTTTGTTTCTGAACCAATTTTGATGATATATTTTGCTTTCGATTCAGAATATCTTCGTAGTATAATAAAACTATGTTTTAACGGTTTTAAGCGTGGTAATTTACTAGATTTTAATTATTCCGACGTTTTGACCACTTTTCAGTAGCCGTGATCACGGAAGACAAAATGACAATGAGTATTGTTAAAGTTTTATTTAGCTTACCGCCAATTTGTTCATTTTAATTATTTAGTTTTAATTTTGTTTATGGTTATTATTTACTCTATGGCGGAGCCTAATCTAATTTACCACCGCTTCGTAACATGTTGTGGCTTGAAAATAAGAAGCGGCGCAAGAAACTCTTCAGTAAACATGCCTAGCTCTAATATTTTATATAATATTAAAATGGGTGGGAGGTAAATAAAAAGATATTATCAATCAAGTTGGTTTGTGTTTCGGTGCACGCAGTAAGAGCTCACAGTGTCTTGAGGACTGGCAGTTGGTTTTTGTTGGGTTTGGGTCTTGATAATTTTGATGATCGGATCCCAAACAGGTGGTAATTGCCAACCACATCCTTTCTAAATTCATACAGTCCTAACATTGAGTTTGTTTGAAGTTTGAAGAATTCTTTGTTTCTTAAACAAGCCTTCAAAGTTACTCTAAATCAACATGAATAAGACCGTTAGCTTTTAAAAATTGGTAAATTCTATGCTGAGCGATCACACTCTTTCACTTGTTTAATGTATTCTTTTTCCTCGTTTATTATCCTTAAAATGAATCATTAATTGTAAAACTAATAATTTATTTTTTGTTAATTAATTATAATCGATTGTTCTCTGTTGTGTTGTACAAATAAATCAATAAATACCTACCTTATTTTAGGTGGTTATTTTACTTTTGTTCTTAGTGGTTTTTGATTTCATATTCAAAGTACACCACATAAGCTACAAGAGTTTTTTTTAACTTAGCTACAATTTTCTTTTGAACAGGTATAAATGATAAATGGGCAGCAATTAGGGTGAAACTTCCTGTGCGATAAACCTGCAAGTCTTAGGTAACCGTTCAAATTCACATTCTACCTATTTCAAAGCTCTTATCGGCATCTGACATACCAATCGCTATTCAAGGTCAGGGTACATTCGCCATAAAAATTTACAGAAGGTTTACTTAGACGTTGATTTTAAGATCTAAGACAAATAACATACATGTTGTTTATTAAATGTACTTCATTGTTATTATTATTTTCAACATTATTCTATTTTTCTTGTATATTGAATGAATGAAAACTCTTTATTGTTTGCCATAAACTTAAATCTAGAGAATTGATATGGATACATTTGCATTAGAACAATGGGCGGCATTATCGCTTATAGCTCTATATATCTCTCCCAGGCAACCCAGTGTCTAAGCAGATTTAAAAGGAGATTTCAATATAAGATTTTTGATGGTGTACTATTAAAAATAAAATAAAATATAAAGAAACTATATACTAATATATACAGATATACATATATAATTAGATATACGATGATATTATAAATTAGATATATGTACATGCGAACAATAGATACATTCATATAACGCAACAATTTTTATTTAACAGACCAATAATGGTCAGTGACCCTACGTTTAAATGTAGCCATTGATTTAGCTTGTCTGATTGGTAAGGGGAGTGAGTTCCACAGTCGAACAGCCTGTGTGGAAAATAATTTCCTACGTAGGAAGAAGTGTATGCAGGTAATGTTAACAAAAGATTTTCACTTGAGCGCAAATTACAGGAGTGAGATTGATAGAGAAAACTAAAAAGTTCCTTTAAATATGGGAGAGTACAGGGATTGTAAAGGATATATTATGTTTATTCTATGTACTTACACTTTTTTTTTTACCGTCTTCAAAAAGGAGGAGGTACTCACTACTCAATTCATCTGTAAGTTTTTTTTATATGTTCGTTACTCGATTTCTCCGTCAATTATGAACCGATTTTCAATTTTTTTCTTTTAATCGAAAGGGTAACTCCCGCATTGGTCCCATTGTCATCATGTCAGGATCTGATGAGTAGATCCCACGGAAATCGAGAGAAACCCTCGAAATTTGTTAACCGACTTCTTTGTTACACGATGTCTTCATCAATTGTGGAGCGATTTTTAAATTCTTGTCTTTATTCGTAAGTCTATACTCCCGAGATGGTGCCATAGTTACTAAGTCAGGATCTGATGAATGGATCCCAAGGAAATCGATAGCAACCCTTGTTGACGAGCGTCTACACCGAAGAGTGAGATAGTAACCTTGTATACGCGTGCCAGTACTATAATTGCTACAGGCGCTTAATGTATTGTTACGAGCTACAGGACTCGAATTAAAAATGCCGTTGGAACTACTATAGAATTTATTAGAACTGTACAAACACGTATAAAACAAATACAAATATAACTGGATGCCACCTGTTCACACTGCACGATTCAATACAATTCGACACGCGCAAAGTCCGCCGTCTATATCGCTAATCGAGAGTACTACAAAACGTCTTACTCGTTTCGTAGTCGTCGCTTGACTCCCCACCCCTCCATTCGGGCATTGTCTTATACTAACTACACAGTATTAAAAAAAACGGCCGCACGCACTGAGTTTCCGAGAAATAGTAATTTGCACACCTGCTTATCTATTCCTGCGAACGGCCAACAAGTCGAAAACAATAACAAGGACTAGTTCGACGCTAATGATGGCCACAAAACAAGTTGAAAAGCAATAGCATGTTTTTCTTTATTGCAAATTCTAAACATAAAAGAATTCTAAGTCCGGGAAGACAATAAACTGCGCTTACGACAGGCAGCTGTGATTTTATCCTTGACGGCATATAACAGTGTTATTTCTAAAGCTATTCAAATATTTGCACAAATAACAGTAAAAAATATTTATTTTTACAAAAACAAAACCGCCTTCAAACTAAAAAGCGACAAATAAATATTTGACCGATTTCTTTATACAACATCTTGGAGTCGATGCGAAGTAAAACATAAAAATTACTATATTTTGCAAAGTTGTTGTTTTTTTATCTTTTACTTAGCACCGACTTCAGGATGTTGTAAAAAGAAGTCAATTATTTTTTGCTCTCTAGTTTAAAGTCGGTTTTATTTTTGTTAATGTTAATATTTAATAATTTAAATCATATCACATAAATATTTTATGTAACTATAATTTAGGAGGTGGCCATTGAAAGTCAGTTCTGTGTCTAGGGTGGCACAGCAAAATACTGAGGGACAACCTCATTTCTTAAATTGCGACATATAATTTATCCATACTGCGACAGAGAAAGAATACAATTTCCTGCGGGCGGGTGACCTGTCGTAAGAGGTGACAAAACAACCCACGGCCAGGTAGTAGGGTTTTACCCGTCTGGATGGCTATCAACACTGGTCTATAGTATGCCGCCATAATAAACTTGAGTTGTGTTTCAGCATTATTATTGTGTGAGTTCAGCAACAGGCAGACGGCCCACCTGGTGGAAAGCTGTTACCATCGCTTATGGACATTTGTAATATCAAAGTACTACCAATGTGCTGCTGCTCTCTAAAGGGAGACTAGAACTGACCACTAATGCCGCAACATAACTCAAGGTTGTTTGTGGCGGCATGTTCTAGGCCAGAGGTGGTAGCTATCCAGACGGGCAGATAATAACTTACGATCAGGTGCACCGTTTCCCCCTTTGACTGCAAACATAAGAAAACTTAATAATTTTGTTACAACTTGGCCCTAACAAAGACAAATTCCACTCCTAATCTGTAAAAGCACATTTTATTACCTGTCAGCTACTAATTGTAATCCTTTTATGATCATCTTTTTTTGTTCACTTAATTATTGGCATACGTTTCTAGTTATTGTGGAGAACAGCCTATTGTTCTATTGTACTCGTTTATGGCCACTGGCAGGCTGCATAATTAGCCAGGTGTTGCGGATTATGATTACAAGCTAATTCTAGGTAATTGTGTCGACGTTGCCGGGTGGACATATTTGTGAAGTATAAAATGACGGCCTAATTGAGTGAGTAGTCAGTTGAGCGACAACTACGATCAAGGCGTGACGTGTGTACATTCGGGAATCTAATAGTGAAGGACTTTGCGCGTTTTATTGAATTACCTTCTGCATTACGTTTGGATATCTTGTGTTCGGTTATATTTGTACCTGTGTTATACGTGTTTGTATAGTTTTCTAACGGCATTTTAATTCGAGTCTCGCTAACTCGTAATAATATGTATGAGTGTCTTGAAGTGAAAAATTTATTATCAAATATTAATCGTTTCTATTGGTTCGATACAAATGTACTGAATGTTTTAAAACTTTCAGTGATGTCAATCACAACATGATGGAAGTTTATACATTATTTATGATATCTGATATCAGTTCGTGATAGGTTGGTCTTTGAAGAATTTAGGGCAAATGTCGGCTTTAAGGGCTGAACACATAATACTTTCAGTACCAACAGATTTTACAGCTATGCCAATGCATCATCATAGAATATTTTTCTTATTTGTATTCATTTCCCATCTGTAGTCTACCTATTATATTGTTTCTATTTGTCTTACAGTACCAATAATTTATTGTTCAACACTACCTTCCTTCTGTCTTATATTACCTAGCGAAATAATTCGTGAGATTATGAATATATTCATATTTGTGTTTTTCACTGTGGATAATGTAGTTGGATATATTCTGATTCTTGGAATATATAATGTTTTAATTATAAATTTAGTACTAAATTAAATTAAATAAATATCTCCACTTAATTAACACATTAACTTAATTAAAAATGTTACAAGACCCTAATAGAGGTTTTTTTCGCAAGAATACGTTGTAGTTTTGATATCGGGACTCCTATCAAAAAAAAAATATTCCGGAAAATTTTAAGAGATAAAGAACGGCATTTTAAATGACCTAATGACGACATGGAGTTTTTATTTGCAAATTATACTTATTCTTTAATTAAATAAGATAGAAAAAAATGTTCATCGACTATTATTATAAGGCAACCCAGAAAAGTTAGTATCGAAGTATTACCATATTTTAATAATGCTGATAATTTTTCCATTTCCATTAACTTCTTGTATTTTATTTCGAATTTTATTCACTTTATCAAATTCTCCAGCACGCGAATTCCAGAAAATTTTATAAGTTAAAACTTTAATTGAATTATATTAATATTAACGACAAGGAAACTTTAATCGCAATTCCGTTGCTTTTTTTGAACAATTATTTTCTTTTTTGTTCAAGAATTATCTTCTCATTTTGTTACTTAAGGCCGACCTACGCATTTTTTCATAAATAAGTTTAATAATACTCTTTCCATCGGCGATAACTTTTTCGTATTATATCAATTTTCACATAAGAAATCATAGATAGATACAACAGCTTTATAAGTAACAAAAAAGGGGTAATAAGTCTAATTAAGATGGATGTGTGGTGTTACACAAGAATAGATATGGTAAGTGTTATCGATTCATTAAATCAATAATGTCACAACACTACGAAACTGACACATCACTAACACGTTATAGGTCAAATGATAGCTTTAGTTTATATATAATTATTATAATAATTGTTGTTTCTATTATCTAATTACAAAAAATATAACTAAAATAATTTTTATTTAGTACAATTAATAAGAAACAACATTTAGTGCACTCAAAACTCTCAATACAAGCATTATCATCAATAGTGAGAAAGTACATAAGGGGATTTTTGAAAGTTGCACCTGTGACTGAAAAATCGAGAATGTTAAAGTGGACGATTAACGAGCACATATGCAAAGGTATATAAGTGATATAAAGATGAGATAGTAGAAACGTGATGCGATTGATTTGTGGTGTGACAGAGGACATATGTTAGAATGGAGGGAAAAACATATCGTGTCGACTCCAAATAACTGGGAGAAGTTGAAGAAAAAAGAGAAAAGAGAGAGTCTAATTACATATTGTATACCAGATCTCTACTAAAGGGAACGCGCCCAAAAATCAATTTCATGAATATAGATTAAACAAGTTTGTGGTTTTTATGGCGTTATAACAATTATAGCGGACTATGACATTTGAAATGATTAATAATATAGGTGAGTCTTTTGTAGAGGCTCATGATGCCTATTATTTTTTTGAATCGCACTTTGTCCGGACGAACATGTTTTGTCAAGTTTTGATGCTATTATTTGATTGTTTTTATTGTTTTTCATGCCTTTTTACCCGACTGCCGAAAAAAGGTTATGATTTTCGCGCGTATCTATGTCGTATGTTTGTAAATTTCTTTTTTACAACTTAATTTCTATGAACGTTTTTAGAGTTCGTACACGCTTATTATTTATTTAGTTATTGTGTGTGACATTAATTTAGTAATTTTTATGTTGTACTGTACCTTAAGAATAACTTATAATATATTTTTTTCTATTTTTAATACTAAACTTATACTAATGTAGAGTGTATCTGTTACATGCTGGTGTTGTGAGGAAGTGCATGTGCAGTGTGTGCCTTATGTCTATACCTATATATATATCTTAACTAGTGCCATTTGTGTTGTTTTCCTTTTTGTGCCTAGGTTATTAATTTTTAGGCTCTTTGTATGTCTTGGTTTATTTGTGAATTTCTTCTAAATTTCAAAATTTCTTTATTACCTCGTTTCTTCCAAACGGCTTGATGGTATTCGACAGTTAAGGTCTATTCGTCTCAAAACCCCAAGTTCTTAGATAGATGTTTGAGAAAAAAAATGACGGATTTTTGGCGCGAAATAGAAATACGTTAGTAAAAAATTAACCAAACCTGTTGAGTAGTCTCAAAATTAAGTAAATTAAAAGGGGATTACAATTTTTTATTTTATTTAATTTTGCGCACGGCATGAACTGTGAAGATGTTTCTGTCTCAGAGGCCCTAACCAGCTTGGGCGTTAAGCCCGCTGTCGGTGCCCTCCAGTATTTTTTAAATAAATGTTTAATTATTCAATCAATAACTCTTTATTGTGCACCAATACAAAAAATAACTTACAGACTAAAACTATGTCTCTTTATGCACAAAGGGCGGTCTTATCGCTAATAAGCGATCTCTTCCAGATAACCCCAATTATTGTTGATGTTATTTACAAAAAAAAGTAAACCTTTATTTATTTTCTCAGAAGAAATATCTAATAGTTATGTTTGAATTTTATAATATTTATTTAGGCTGGGGTGAATAGACATTGGACCGATGTTAAAAATAAAATAATCGCTGTTTAGCCATATAGTTTTAGTGTTTATTTTATTTTAACCATCGCTTAAATGTCTGTGCACACCAGCCTTACTATATACATGTAAAACAGACTTGCGCTGAATCTATGCCAACAAATAACATTGAAATGCCAGTCTGTAGTATCCATACAGATGCAAAAATTTAACTAAAACTATTCAATTTTGGCATTGGCATTTTGGTGATCATAAATTATCGTTTTTAGACTTTTTGTCTGTCAGTCTTCATATTTTATAGACTGTCAATAAAATTTATTATTATAGATAATTTAGGATCAACGGTCACCGATCATATAAAGAAAGGAAAGGGAATAGATAAACATTTAATAAACTTAATATTATACAAATAATACAGACAGGAGTGGATAAAATAATATGAGAAAAAGTGCTGTTTTTTTTTTTTAAATAACTTGACATCGGAGGTACCAAGTTAAACAACCTCATTTTCACAGTTGTTAATGTATGTATACGTTACGAATTAGTTATTAAATAAGTAAGGAATGTTACTCATGCACATCATTTGATATGAGAGAATTAACCGCAACGTTAACCGCAAGAAGACGTAGTATAATCAACTTTGTACGTTATATATATTTCATCGATATCATCAGTACCTATGTGGTAAAGCCATGCTAGAATCATTATTTTGATTACAGCTCTTAATGTACAGCCTGAGTGCGCGTTCGGCGTTCATCGTTCACAAACTGGTTTTAACCTGGAGGCGACGCCCCGCTCGACGCACATCTCGGCTGGCACTAGGCACACTCGTTAGCGTTTGGAAACATTTATATTAGTTTATCTACGGTCTTAGTGCACTCACAAATCGAGCGTGCAGCGGAGCGGGCCGTGCAGCGTTCCTATACACGACGCCTCGCTCGACGCAAACATGCCCGCTGGAGCCGGCCGCCACTAGGGACACCCGCTAGCATTTCCATGTGTTTGACATGAACGATGCACGTTCCGCCCCGCTGCACGCTCTAATAGACTGAGTCTCAACCCATACGCTCAGAGTCGGCTCGATCAGTGTGATACCACGCTCTCATAAAATACCGATCTGAAACGATTAGCCTGGGCCTCAAATGATCGTGTTTCGTGTGATGAGATGGAGTTCCTTTGGTCCACTACCCCCCCCCCCCTCCATTCAATCTTCCCTATCCCATACCCGTATTCCAATCCCATATCCCATACCCTCTATCCCATTACTTTCGTCTCACCCTTGGCTGTGTTTTGTACGTGGCACTCGCTCCTTTATGCCATGTATGAGCAAGCTATGCAATGAGCTCCCCCTCCCGTGGTTTTCCCAGAGCGCAACAATATGAGGCTCTTCAAAAAGGGCGTAAACAGATATTTAAAGCGACGGTAGCCTCTTGCGATTAAGTGGACCCGTTTGTCAGTTTGCCTACAAGCAACCATAAAAAAACCCTCCTATCACATCCTAAAGGCTGGCAAGGAGTTGTCTTCGCCATCAGTATTGCAAACGTCTATAGGCGACGGTAACCACTGTCCATGAACTGGGCCATCTGTTTACCAGCTTCGCAATGAAAAAACGGCATTACAGTCTTCGTTTCATAATCTTAACGAACCATTATCCAACTCTAAGAGTGAAAATTAGACTTCTATTTTAAACTCTAACCACCAAATCGCTGAAGAAACCATTTAAATATACTGAAAAACAATAACCCCTTGAGAAAGTTCGCGAAGAGATCATATATTTCATAAATTCACAATAGGGGTAGTCACTTGGAACTTTCATAAATGTTAAATTAGTTTGAATCTTGGAAAATATCTCAATAAAAAATGTATGACGGATGCTTGTCCAGTCTAGTTGACTTCCACTTAGTCAAGCGTAAGAAGTTTGGCTTAAGAGTACCCGTTTTATTTTGCAAGTTTACTATGGCGACTATCACAAGGGAAATGTCGCTTGGAACTTTCATAACTTTTAAATTAGTTTGATTCTTGGAAATATCTCAATAAAAATTTATAATGGGCATTTGTCCAGTCGAATCGACTCCCACTAAGCCAAGCGTAGGAAGTTTGTCTTAAAAGCTCCCGTTTTATTTTGCAAGTTTACTATGGTGACTATCACAAGGGAGATGTCGCTTGAAACTTTCATAACTTTTAAATTAGTTTGATTCTTGGAAATATCTCAATAAAAATTTATAATGGGCATTTGTCCAGTCGAATCGACTCCCACTCAGTCCAGCGTAAGGAGTTTGGCTTAAAATTCTCTGGCCACTATACCGCGTCATGCCATGACCGTGCAATCAATAGCGTATCAGCGGTTTAAACCTGTATGCTCCCCGTTTTGCCGCCTGCGCGCAGCGGTTTGTTTGACAACTTCGCGTGCCATGTACGGATTGTAACGGCACAGGCAAAATATTGTCGCTAACA
The DNA here is from genome assembly GCA_039645545.1 of Dendrolimus houi. Lineage (NCBI taxonomy): Eukaryota > Metazoa > Arthropoda > Insecta > Lepidoptera > Lasiocampidae > Dendrolimus > Dendrolimus houi. The sequence continues at coordinate 18,506,671 of CM077132.1, forward strand.
ATTATTGATGGTCTGTGCCTGGCACGCAACGGTGTTGGTCGGTGACAGAACGCTCTAGTGGGCATAGTCTAATACTTTTAAATACACACAATATTTTTTGCCGGATACGTTCATAGTATGATACGGTGTAGTAGGCAGAGACCTTAAGAGTTCCCGTTTTATATTGCAAATTGGCTATGGTGATTATAAAGAATAGATTAACAAGTTTGATTTTTTGGCAGTTAACCCAAGACACAAGGTTCTCACCCAAATAATAATCTGTATCATTACACATATAGTGATATACATATTACATAACGTCAAGAAGTCACCAATGAGCATAGGCATGATTGTTCAAAATTTGACCAACGATACCCCACACGCCTATGTAATTTTTTTTTATTGCATGTGTGCAGCAGATTGGCAGACAGTCCACCTGATGAAAAGCGATTACAATCGCCTACGGAAATTTGTAGCACCAAAGGTGCTAACGATGTGCTGTCGCTCTCTAATGGGATACTGGAACCTGACCACTAATGGCCAGAATACAACTCAAGGCTGTTATGGCGGCATACTGTAGACCAGGGATAGTAGTCATCCAGACGGGCAAATGCCCTGACTGTGGGTCGTTTGATCACATCTTACGACAGGCTGCCTGGTCCCAGGAAATTATATTTTTTCTCCATTCCTACACCGATAATAATCTCGTTAGTCTATTCTAGTTTAGTAGTATTTTTACCACAAATCCTCGTGTTATTCATAACCAACCCATCCGTCTGTTAAAACTCTTCGTGACAGCTAAGACAAGAATCTAAATGAACTTCCAAGCACTTAAATAGAAACAACAAATCTTATAGGGATAGCATAAATGGAAATAGTTTTATTAAAGTCAAACAGGTCCGTACTTAAGTGCTTCGGAAGTATCTCCGAGTAGTAGCCTGAATACGCAATGAATTTTAAAGTCATTTAGTTGACGTTAAGTATTTATTTAGTTTCTATACAGACCTAAAAGGAAAATTCAGAAGAAATGTTAAGTGTTTTCGTGACAGTAATTTCCTCATACAGAATCTTTCGCCTTAGAATTGCCATTACCTTTCAAAGAGATGTCATGTATTTTCTGTGTTTTGGTTTAAACTTGATTTTAGATTTTCTTTATAATAATAGCAGGCACCCCATAAACGTCCTACTTCTGGGCTCGGATCTCCCATTTATTGGAAAAAGGATAGTATACCCGCCACGCTTTATTATATGAGATGATATCGATGTTCAGTTATCATAACTATATTTTTCTTCTCCGTTGGTAATCGCAGCAATATGCATATTAGGTCAGAAGAAAACTGTCTAAGTGGTGCATTACCGGCCAGGATTTGAACCCGCGCCCTGTAAGCTTGGGCGTTTTCGCTAACCACTTAGGTACCACGGCGTGACGTTTACTCAGAATTTACGATAGAAACACGTAGATAGATTAATTAGAAACCAGTTTCCTATAGATCCCGGTTTTCTATAACTGAGTACTCATTTATTTGCCTTACTACTAATGGTTATAAATTGACATACTGTCAGGACCTCGTGGAATGGAGAGGCCCATGTACCTGTGGCCCTAGATAAAGGGCGAAAGAGGGAACACTGAAGGGTTTTAGTGGGTATCCCCGACGAGTGGCAATAGCACTCACTAGCATGGCTTGGAAACCGGTAAAAAAATCAAACCGGTTATAGCCTAAGTACATACATATTTTTTTCCATCCAGGAACGGAGAAAGAATACAATTGCCTGCGGCCGGGCGGACTGTCGTAAGAGGTGACAAAACAACCCACAGCCAGGTGGAAGGGTACTTGCCCGCTTGGATATCTACCACCCAGGGGTGTTAGCTATCCAAATCTATCTAGCTGGTTTAGAGTATGCCGCCATAACAACCTTGAGTCTTGTTCCGGCATTAGTAGCCAGGTTCCAGTGTCAAGATCATATAAATGAGATCTCAATGAGAGCATATTTGTAACATCTTTGGTGTTGCAAATGACCATAGGCGTAACCACTTTCCATATGGTGGGCCATCTGCCTGTCTGCTGAACTCATACAATAATAACGAAAAACTTTTCCTTTTCCTTTTCTTTTCACTTTACGCTCAATTAAATGAGAAGTAAATCTATATTAATACGTGAAGCAAAAACACAGCAAAAACTTTGTATCCCTTTTTACGAAAATTGCACGGACGGAAGAGTACGAAATTTCGCACACTTGCAGTTTATATAGAGAAGGAGTGCAGAATGCTAATACTTTTTTAAAATCTAATATATGAAAATCAATTGCTGTTCGTTAGTCTCGATAAAACTCGAAAACGGCTGAACCGATTTGGCTAATTTTGGTTTTGAATTATTTGTGGAAGTCCAGGGAAGGTTTGAAAGGTGAGTAAATATGAAAAAAAAAATGATTCAGAGGCGGTACGAAGTTTGCCGGGTTAGCTAGTTATGCATAAAAAATACAAAATCAATAAAAAAACCATTACACACACTACCATGTATTTGACACACACACGCATATATACTCTTTTGTTTATTGTTAAAGTCAAATCAACAGCGTAGGCTTAGGGAAATCTGTGATTATAGAAGACTGACGTGACTTTAACAATAGAACCTTAATAATATTCAAACTTATAATTTAAATTAATTATTATGGTCGAATTTCGACCACGGACGACCACTAGTTTCGTTAATTAGGTTTTGTTGAATAAACCGGTTTCGAATGATTACGAACGGTTTTTGACGCACACCGCCAAAGCGCAGCTACGGATATGTATGGTACAGCAAGTTATCAGCCGCACACAAACACATGTTGAGAGAGATAGAATGATACTTCCTCTTCTACCAGTTAATTCAGGTTCATATAACACTTTCTTTAAGGCTCACACACCGAACGATACAATTAACTGGTTACAAACCTTACTTACTAGTGCCATCCCAATTTGGCGAATCCCACACGCTCTCGACGTTTCCCTCGCGGCAGTTAGTCTCAAGTCGAATTTCCCTTCGTAAAAAATTGTTGAAATTTTGCATAAACTCCATAAAACATGCCAATTTCCTAAAAAGAAAAGGTGAATCCCTATTAATATTATAAATACGAAAGTAACTCTGTCTGTCTGTTTCGTTTTCACGGAAAAACTACGGGACCGATTTCGCTAAAACTCAGTATATATGCCAAGGATGAACATAGGATACTTTTTATCTCGAAAAATGGGATTGTTTCCGGGATAAAAATATATTTGTCTCTCTCTTTTTGTTATGCTTTCACGGAAGAACTATTGGGCCGATTTGACTGAAATTCGGTGCATATTTAATTTTAATAACGAGGGTGAACAAGGGATACTTTTCATCCTGCATAATGGGATAGATTTTGCGATAGAATTATGTAAAGGTTATCCCAGAAAGTAGGATAGGTTTTTTGTGATTTGCCATTTTCGTAATTTTATTTTCCATTTTTGCCATTTATGTAGTTTTCATAGACGAGGGATAGATAAATCAAAGTAGGACGGTTTGAAATAAATTTATTTTAATTTAGAAGTAACGTATTTATTGTTGGTTTTATTCAAATGTATTTATTTATTTTTACTAATTAAATATTATATAAGTAGAATTAGTTTTATAAATTATTATTATTATTTAATTAACAAATTTCGGTCGTTTTGGTCTTACGCTTAAAGGAAGGTTTGCACTGAAAATCAGCGTTGTTTCGGATATAATTCCGGCACAGCAATATGCTGAGTGCAAACCTTGTTCGCTGAAAATGCGGTGTACAAATTTTCAAAATATGCTCTGTGTATAATAACGTATAACGAATGAAATTACATCGCTATTTCTTCGAATAAAGTTTTCCTTTCTTCTCTCTTTCTTTCTATCATCTATAAAAAAAATGCAATAGTAACTCGATTTGTCTGTTAAGCTTTGACGGAAAATCTACTAAGAGTACTGGATCGGTTTTGCTGTAATTTTGTTTAAAAATGGAAAATGGTCAAAATACTTTTCATGCCGGGAAAGGGGATAGTTTGCAAATAGTACTAACATAAAAAATTAGTACCATGTAACCTGTATTAACACCTGCTCTTTAGACAAGAGGCACGCACCAGAGGTTGACTCGCGGCGCCCGCGCGGTATGCTCTAGTTAATGAATATGTGTTAAACGCAACAAGTGTGAATTCTGTATTTAATAACTCCATTCGTTTTCCATGCACCCGTTGCGAAGTAATTTCCTCGGTTAACCTCTTCGCCAAAAACAACAAAGCTCTTAAAAACTTCACTTCAAGTTTACGTTATTTTGAAATTTCAAAACTATATATATTTTTTTTATTTTTTTATTGCAGGAGTTCAGCAGACAGGCAGACAGCCCACTTAGTGGAAAGTGGTTACCGTCGCCTATGGACATTTGCAACACCAAAGGTGCTACAAATGCGCTGCTGCTCTCATAAAGGAGACTGGAACCTGGTCACTGATGCCGGAACACAACACAAGGTTGTTATGGCGGCATACTCTAGACCAGGGGTGGTCGCCATCCAGTCGAGTAAATACCCTACCACCTGGCTGTGGGTTGTTTAGTCGCCTCTTACGACAGGCCGCCCGGCCGCAGGAAATTGTATTCTTTCTCCGTTCCTGCACGGATAATAATATTATAATTAACATATTTACAAACATTTCCATATTATTTCATTTATAAATGGTATATAACGGGGTTGCTAGTTAGTGAAACTGAAAATGAACTTTTTAGAAACAATGAAAATTGTATATGACTATTATCCGGTTCCTATATCTCACCGACCGTTCATTTGCCTTACTATCGTACTTATCGATATCGTATCTTACTTACTACGATGGTAGGGCAAGAGAATGAATAGTAAGATATAGGAACTCGCCATATATCAATAAATAAAATATAAATGTCTTATCTGTTCGTACGTGCAATATGTGTAAACTGATATTTACAAGACGTATAATCACAAATTATCGTTTTTAGAATTTTTATCTATGTCGCTCAGAAAGTGTACGATTAGTTGCCGGTTCCAACTCTTGCTATTCGTTCACTTGTCTTAAGGAACATTTAGATGGAGAAAGTTTATCGCACGGTATCGTAGGCGATACTCTTTAAACAATAATCGCATTGTCATGTTTACATTCAACCAAAAAACAAAAATTCGCCTAGGGAGTATGTCATACTATAATCGTACGATAGTTATCAATAAGAGTATTGTTTACACTACGACACAAATGGCATGGAGATATTTACCTACGATCTCTCGACTTGTCTAAACTTAGATCTCGTATGTAATTTTTTTCAAATTCTTGCGAATATCATACAAATCAGTTTGCACCGATTTCAGTGCAAGACTTGCTATTCGAACTCGGTGTACTTTTTGTAGTAAATATGAAAACTGTGATTTAGTAACACGAAACATATTTTTAAATGTCTCTTCATCTTCTAGTTGCAATTCAAGTTACAATGTATTTGAAGCTCCTAAAGTGTTTCTTATTTCTCACTACTTTATAACCCCACGTCTAATTTTTTGCTTACGTTTAATAAATTTTCGTCATAGTAGAGAAGAGATAATTATAACACCCTAGCACTCTACACTTATGCTTGCAACTGGTGATTTGTGACTAGCTAAACGATTCTTGATTTCAAATTTTATTTACACAGAGACATTAATATTCTATGACCAGGCGATTATTTCTATTTCATGTACAATATCGTATGTTTAGTTTACATGATCATATTTTTTGCTTGCTTACTACAATCGTATCGTCGAGTCAAGAAACTCTCTCCGTGTAAACGGCCCTTTATCATCGGTTGAATGAATTTTGACATTACTCGTCAGCTTATGTCAAATTTTAACCGACAGTAAAGCAAATGAACAATTGGTAAGTTATAAGAACGAGCCATCAAACTACAGCATTATATTGACTCTGTGGCCGATTTTAGTATAAATAACACTCACGATTCCTTTGTGGGTGAGTTGTTAAGAGTTTCCAATAAAGTTCTTAATATACGACCCTTCAATTAGTAGCTACTAAGTTTAAACCGGCAATTCCAAAGATCAACATCCAAGCAATACTACCGGAAGAATAAATCACTGAAACTTTAAGGCGTACTTCTTTAACTATTGCTAGCAACCACGACCAACTTCTGGCGCTTGTTGAGTGGACGAACTACAGAAAGTTTGACTCAAACAGACTCTGACACAACTCAACGGATTTCAATGAAAATTATAGGGACTAAATAGGATTTACATGCTATATTTTAGCGTATGTTTTATTTCGATATCATAGAATTAATTCAAAACCATTAACATAAGTATATAGAAAATAATATGACATCGCAAACAACTGCTGTAGTATAATACTGTGTTGCAGTTGTTAGCGCCCACATCCAAACAACTCGATTAATATACCTTATAAAATTAAAGTTAAGAAGTCAAATTTTATATATTTCTATCTTATGCTTTGATATCTTGCAAGGTTCAGAAAATATGAAAAATTCACCTCGAACGATGTCGAGGATATAGCCACTCAGTAATAAATTAACACAGGAAATTTACTCAAAATGACGTGGATCTTAATATACAATCGATTTAATTAAAACAGGATGACATTAATTATCATTTCAGCTTTAGATTAATAGGTAATTAATTCCCATCCCATGCAAACACTTCCTTCCATTAAACATCGATCAACGCTAAAAGAGTTTCAATCGCACACTGTACAAATATAATATATAAAAAATTGGTCACTTTACGTGAGTCCAGGCAAAATAAAGTGGCCCATAGAAGTGATGACTAAATAAAACTTTCAATAAACTTCTTATCACATAAAACCCCAGCTTTTACCCGCGTGTTTTTTTATAGCTTGAGTTCAGCAGATAGGCAGACGAAAAGTGGTTACCATCGCCTATGGACATTTGCAACACCGGTGGTCCTACAAATGCGCTGCTGCTCTCTAAAGGCTCTCTCTCACAACTCAAGGTTGTGTTCCGACTCAAGGATTCGGTCGCGTTAATGTTATCCCACATGAACCAAACATTTTTCCAGGATTAATAGAGCCTATATTCTATTCCAGACTCTAATCTATCTCTGTGCCAAAGTTCCCTCCAAACTTTCGCATTTATGATATTAATAATACAGTGTAGAAATAGTATCAATACCTTTTAACCTTCTGACATTGCAGACAGCTGGAGTAATTATCTTGATAACAGCTTTAGGGCCGGTGAGCAGTGTAATACCACGCTCTCCTAGACCTAAACCCAGATCGTTAAAAATAGTATTATGCTGATTTTCGTCCTATTATATAAATATTAAACTGTCTTAAAAATTAAATAATAATCTAATACAAATGAATACTAAAAATAAACTATGTAGCATTCGATTGCCCAGTAAAAGCGATCGAATATCATCAAGGTTCTATATCTAGCAGCAACAATATAAGAACTGTACGTACTGGAATCCCTTTGGGGAATGTTGATATTTTGGTGGGATGTCAGTTGGAATTTTGCATGCGTGCTCGTATTTCGTGTCGATTGTTCGGACGCCGTTATTGCCTGGTGTTGCTACTCTCCGCTTTGATCAGTACTTAGTGCTGACAGTCAAAAAAATGGATGTCTCGATATTGCTAGAGAGCCACAACACTTGAACATCGATTAAATCAAAGTTAATAGTCAATATGGTTATGATACAAACTAATATATAAACAAGTTATTTTAGACTGTGTTACAAATCGCTGCTAAAGGGAAGCGTGACCAGAGAGCTGGCTGCATTGTCACGCTGTTTTGCAATGCTGATTTGGTAGATTTTGAGTCTGAAATAGTGATTTTAAACAAATGTTTCTCAATGAATACATGGCTTAAACTTCAACGTTATCGATAGATACTTGTTATATGACAAATTAATTCCGAATATCATCTGATAGGGACAGTCTGTCAATGTATAGGATTTCTTTTCATTTAAATAAAATTTCTACCCTTATCATAAAGCTGTCTGTACCAAATGTCCATTTCGTTAATTCCGATATCTAAGTAATAAAGAGATTTATGGCCGCACTTCTCTGGCTGTTTGTATGTAAGTGACATGTATACACACATTTGCGAAAATAATTATTTATATACAAAAATATTTACAGCTGTACAATTTTTGTTTATAAGAATCAATAAAGTTAAGTATGGAATTTTGATAGATAACTATAAACGCTATGTTTTTGTTAATTTTATTCCTCAGGCAGGCGGTAAAACGGATCATAATATAAAGCAACCATCATTTCTTTTTAATAAATCTGTTTTTAAACTACCAGAACGTGTCACATATACCCTTCCTCGGTGCAAATCACGCGTCAGAAGATGTTAAAGGTGTGATCTTTGAATTACGGCGTCACCCATCCCACTCCATACCATGTAACATTGAAAAAAGAGTATGAAGAGAAAATACAATCATGTTTTGTAGAACCTCCTTTATCAATCAGTGTCAATGACTCGTTTTCCAACCGAGTGAGGAACAATCATTTCGACATGATGTACCCGCTAAATACCAGAAACTAGTATGTGATAGATAAAAGAATGATTACAAAACAATTAATTAATAACAGCTCATAAACTTCCCACTGCTGGGCTCGGGCCTCCTATTTTTAAGGGAAACGGGTAGTATACCCGGCACGCTTGTCCAAGGCGGATTGGCGGGTCTAACACATCTGTTACCTCTATGTGCAGATTTCATCGCGATGTTTTTCTTCATTGTTATCATGTGGTAATTGTAACAATATGCACATTAGTTCAGAAAACTGTCTAAGTGGCGTATGCTTTCCGGCCAGGATTCAAACCCGCGCCCTTTGAGTTTGGGACGTATGCGCTAGCCACTAAACAATGTCAAGTATTAAACTTACTTTTTTCCTTTCAGGTTACGCAATACAACGGTCTTCATGAAATACTAGTAATGAGAAAATAATAGTGAACGTCGGAATAAAATCAATTTGAAATCATGCTTTCGAAAAGTATTATTACAGTTAACCAAAATTTTATAGTGAATTAAATTAAATTACTTCGAACATGATAGTGAGTGATATTAATAATTTAGTTCAAATTTATTAATAGCTAATAAAATATTAAAATCAGTGATTATAAACATTCTAAATGATTAGTGCTTCAATACGAGTTCAATATTACATAGAAGAAAGTGTTGTTAGTATAACAAAGTGTAAAATAATGTTGACCAGTGTTAACAAAGTCAATAATGTAATGAAACATAACAATTAACCTGAATAAAATATATAAAGATTAGTGATGTGCAACCACTAAGTCTCGTAAAGTGAGTTGTAAAAACAAAGTTTAAAATGACGTCATTTCCGGATAATTTTAATGACACTGTCATAAAGGCATATGATGAGGGATTCCCACTCCTTATGCCTAGGTGGGGGTACGTGGCCTCGGCGTTTGTTCTTTTCCTGATCGGATTCTTTGGATTCTTTCTCAACCTCATGGTGATACTGCTTATGTTTAAGGATCGACAGGTGTGTATATTTATCTTTATCTTACATGTATATTTACTTATATTTTACTTAAATTGTAATATGTACTAATTGTGAAAGTAGGTTTCGTTTGTTCATGAGTCTCTATTTCTTTATTATGAAAAACCAAGCTTACAGGCTCACTAAGTCTAAGCGTTCACCTTATGCGAAGTGGTCACGAGTAATCTCTGGATGTTTTCAACACCAGGACTAAGAACGGTTGAGCAGACTATATAGGTATACTTGTAGACTAGTTTAGAAAAACATCTTGAGCAATATATACACGTTATATATTTTTGCTGTACATTGATTTTCTTGTTATTGACTGCACCCAATTTTTTTTATGTAAACAATTACAGAGTATAAAGAAAGGACTTACACAAAGTAATGTAAGCACGCCGTCTTCAGCAGGCGTCATTACAATTTTATAACAAGATTATATGCTTTAAAACAGATCATTACGAAATGTTATTTATTTATCAATTTAACATTTTGAAATCATAATACTCAACGTCTCTTTTACAAATCAACTTTTAATAAAACTTGAGTTCCGCCATCTTGCATGTTTACAGAATTCTCGATAATTCAAATAACAGAGGTGGATATGACAATATTCAGCATTATTGCCATTTATTTGGCTACGAAACCCTACAATAATTATAAAAAGATTCCCTCTACTCCAAATTAAGTAGCTCATAATACATTTAGCATTTTTTCCATTTATTTGGCAAAAACCCCACAGCAATTATAAAAACATTTCTTCTAATCCATATCAAGTAGCTCATAAAACATTTAGCAGTTTTACCATTTATTTGGCTACGAAACCCTACCATAATTATAAAAGATTTCCTCTAAGCCATATCAAGTAGCTCATAAATAAAACACTATCCTACAACCAACGAAATAATATTAGAGAAATTCCCTTTGATTTCTTGTACTACAAACAAATATTCGATTTCTAGTCACGTAACGACATCCATTGAAATTCGATACGAATAAATACGAGGTAACTGGATATTTAACATATGCCGTAGTTCAAAGAACTTTTTGTTGTTAACGAATATGTATGCGTATGTAGAACATAACAGTTATATGATTTCCTAATTATAATGCTATTGTTTACATGTATTATGTAACATCTTTATTATTATACTAGGATATGCCGACGACTTCGTCCACGCTTGACTTAAAATGCCCGCGTAATTCCTAGAGCACAAAGTGTCGCCGCATTTGAAAAAGAATGTAAGCTCTCGTTTTAAGTGAAAACTGTGTCTGAATAAGCTAACTAACAACTACAACTACAAACCGTTCCCGGAAAAATTCTCGCGGGATTTCTGGGAAAAAAATATCACACATTTTAATACATAAAATCTGCTATCGATCAATGAAACAAAACCGCATAGGAATTAGTTTTTTTAAATCTGGCCTTTTTGAACCATTCCCAGAAAAAATCCCGCTGGATACTCAGCATAAAAAGTAGCACAGATTTTAACTCTAAGACTTTGATGTCGATCAGCGAAAACTGCATCGAAATCGACCCAGTAGTTTTTACGGGAACCCTGAACAAACAGACAAACAGACAAGTGCGTCGTGTTCTCCATCGTGTATATAGTGTATTCCAATTGCTTTATTTAAATAGCTTCAATGTACAGACACGGCATATTTAGAATGTTATAATATTATTATAGGAATCTGTAGCGAGGATCAAGTTTATTCAATTTATACTGTACAGTCAATTTTATTTATAACCACCTCAGTTATAACAACTTTTCGGTTATAACGACGTAATACTCAAGTCCCTTGAATTTAAAATATACTTTTAGAAGAAAACAATTTGACTAGATCGACTTCGGATGTAAGGCTAATTTAATTTAAAGCGACTAATCTTAATGAAAATGAGAAATTTGTATCAAGTTCCTAGAAACCTCTTGCAGATATTGCGACCAAGTCTACTCACAAGGACCGAGACAGTGAACAAACACACAAAAGTTCATTAAAGAAGCTTTCTTGTCTTTTTTTTATCTTTATTTGTATGAAACATGGATAACAAGATCCTAAGATATCTTGAAAACATGTTTCTCCATTTATTGGTATACAAATTTTCTTAAAAACTGATATTTTTATTTAATAGTCGTTTAAGATTATTATAATTTGTTGCACAAGTTTATCACCTTTGTGTCAAAGTTTAATGCAATTATATCTATATATATATAAAAGAAAGTCACACCATTGACTGTTAGTTACACCATTTATAATTCAAGAACGGCGGGAACAATTTTTATGATTTTTGTGTTTTTAGAATTTTCATTGTCCGGAATAGGATAATAAGTATTAAAATATGATATTTATCAATAAAAAAAAACATTAAAAAAATATCAGTCACAACATCAGTCTAGCTATTCATTTGTTATGATCTTTCCCAGCCGATTTAAGCAATGGTGATTGCATTTAAACTCATTTTTATTTGTCTGATTTAGGTGAAATATTAGAGCCAGGTAGATGGCGGTGCAATCGGGTTCCAGGATTCAGGTGAATTTATTTGCCTGTGTGTTCAAGTGGATCCCGGCATGGTTTAGATTCACGATTGTATCCGGCAGGTGGCGCCGCTGAACAGCCTCTTTAACGGTGGGACCGATTTTGATGATTTTTTTGTGTTTTTTGAAGTAGATTCGAGAATGGCTTAGATTAACAATTGGCCCCGCTTGATGGCGCTGCAATCGGTTTCTAGATTTTGATTTTTTAAGGGCAAGACAACGTCTGCCGGCTACAGCTATTATTTAATGAATTTCAACTTTATTAGTAATAATTAATTGTCGAATATATTGAATTATGAGCGCAGCTGGGTGTTAAAAATAATAGTAATAAATAAATGTCATTTGATCTAAACTAAATAATTCTGATACCCGATAAAAACATTTCTCAACTAGCCATGAGAATAATTTTCTTGTAAAGTGTTTGAGAGGTAATCTCTTATTGACGCAGGCATTCGATTATATACTTTTATTGTTATTATTCGTATGTTTTTGTGACTTAATGCAGTTCTACACATATAAATTATTAGTCTAGTCGGGTCTCTGTTCTTGATTTTCAAATATATTTAGTCTGTATATGCTGAAAAATATTCTAAATGTTCCTTTACAAATATACCGATTAGTAATATGTATAAACCAGCTAGAATTAAATTTTTTTTTTGTCTAAATAGTGGTCTGCAAGAAGTAATTGGACTTATTCTGCATATAGCTCTCAAATACTGTTTTTGTTTGCAGATACAAAACTAAATGCTCAAGAAAAGTAATAGTACGCTTTTGTATTAATGTTCAGATAGGTAATATTAAATCTGAAAATTATTAAGTAGACATTAGGAGATATTTGTATATGCGCATTACGGGGTTGTAATGTAGGGCAAATATATTGCTATCTTTCTAGCTATGTATATACTGACTTTGGAATATAGCGATGGAATTATAGTGATCCCTTCATCGTCATTATAACCGAAAACCATTGTATTTTAAAAAAGAAAAAAATAAGAGCGTATTGTACATGCAAATTATGTTTAAAATTGCGTACTCGCGCTGTCCGCTTCCCTCGCCATTTTCCTACTCACTGCTTTGCAAGTGGGTATGATGTAAACTAGGGCTTAGCACTGTATGTACATGTTGGATAGATAATTCAATTTAATGACTATGAGTGTGGTAGTCATTTAAGCAGAGAACTATCGCCATTTACGGCATGGGGTGAAGAAATTAATTATCGTTGTTACTATTTTGTAATTAGCTTTCTAACTCAAAAGTAAGATGAAGATTTATAAAGTGTAGTATCAAAAGATGTAGTAAATGTAACAAAATAAGTCAAAAAAACGAACTTATCAGTTTTGCGAATCGTATTACAAATATCACAAGTGTCAAAATAAACTTTATACTATGTCTAGTCGTGTCCATTTCATTAATCGATTCTCCAAAAGCGGTGGTGTTAGGTGCCCTGGCTAAGATCCAAGCCCGTGTCATTTGAATAAGACACTGACATCTTATAAGAATGAGACACCTTAGTCATTGGGCTACCAAGATTGTACTCCAAAGTATCCTATTTATAAGTGATCATAAAGCACATGATATATTCCTATTTATAAGTGACCATACGCACAAAAGGATCTATTACAAGGAACATTCTAGTTTGTTTGGACTTTCTGCAATAGGCGTTCGGTATTTAGGACGATAATTCACACTGTCTTTGCGTTGAATGGAGTCATTTCGTCCCATTCCGGGGAATATTGCGACTCTTGTTCAAGAGTAGCACAGTTGAACAATCAACTGTGACAGTATGTCTTTAATGTTTCGCAATATTGAAATTACTATTCTTAATATATACTGTCTTTTTAGCAACTGAAATACTTTTCTATGTAATTCATTACATTCTTGCTAATTTAAATATTTTTCCAAACAATCATTTTTACATTATAAAAACTTTATAAAAGATATCTTGTGTATTGTTTTTATTATGTTGGTGTACAATAACGAGTATTGTTGTCTCTTGTACACAGGAAAATTTGGCGTATTCTACAACAAGTGTCCTTTACTGCAAAAGTTTCGATACACAACTTAATTATCGAAACATAGCAGGGTCACTTGACTGACTTTTGTATTTTTTTAAATTTTCGATGAATTTATTATGTCCGAACTCCAAAGTCACATAACGTCAGACCGTGATTATTATTAGATAATTTTAATGCTAACTCGAATTTATTCATCCCAGAGACTAATTTTACCAATCCCAATTTTTTTAAATCTTAAACGAGAATTTGTGTGGAAAAAATCTCCCCAATCTGAAGACCCTGATACATATTTCTCGTATAATCTATAGTTGAACATTCATTCATTTACAGCCCATGTACTTCCCACTGCTGGGCTCGGGCCTCCCAATATTGGTAAAAGGCCACTATACTCGCCATGCTTGTCCAAGGCGGCTTGGCAGGTTTAAAACATCTGTTATCTCGATGTGCAGGTTTTATCAAGATGTTTTCCTTCACCGTGGTAAGGACGTGGTAATAGTAACAATATGCACATTAAGTGAGAAAACTGCCTAAGTACATGCGTTCTGGCAGGATTCGACCCCGCGCCCTTTGAGTTTGGGACGCGTGTTTTCTTGTTCAAAAAAAAAGAACAAGATTAAAAATAACGGTCGAATAATCACGTGGATTGTACACAATCAGTGTGTACAACAAAGCTTCGCTACGATTTCAGCTGAGCTATGCAATTTGCTACTGTTTGTATCAAAATCAAATATTCTTCGACATTACAAATAAACAAATTCAAACCGTAACTGCAACATCGTTCATGTCGTTTTTCCTTGGCAGAATTAAATCAAAACAATTTAGCTCTTTTATTTTATATCCGCGTAGGTCTGTTCTGCTCTCACACAGGCAATTTCTTGAGCAATAATTGCTTGGCAACAATAATGGGTCAATCTGAAGCAATTAAATGGAGCAATTGTTTCGGGAATATTACTCTATTTCTTTCACATTTCTCAACGTCGCCATATGAGTTGACGAATATCCAATTGGTTTGGAAATTTGTAGTCAATTTTCTTTGTATCTAGTTTGTGCGTATAACTACGTCTCGTTTTTGCGAGAGGAACAGGCCGGCGGCGGAGTGCCCATTTGTATTATGTACTAGCTGATGCCCGCGACTTCATCCACATGGTGCGGTTTTTTTTAACTATCCCACAGGAACTATTTAATTTTTCGGGATCAAAAGTATCTTTTATGTTGACCAGGGATATAAGCTACCACCATACAAAATTTCATTTAAATCGATCCAGTGGTTTCGGAGATTAGCCGGTACAAACAAACAGACAAACAGACAAACAGAGAAACAAAAAATTAAAACAAAATCTAAATTAGTTATATTTCATTTCTTACATCCCCCTGACTCGGTTTTTAGCATATTTTTTTTGTTAATGAAGTAGTATTGGTGTTTTGAACTTTGTATATTATAAGCAAATTGTTTACTTCAAAAATACAATTATTATGAAGTTTTCGAGACGACCGTGTTCGCTGCTCTTATAGTAAGTCTTAATGTCGCGGAACTGTCCGATGTCTGTATTCGCGCGCAGGTCAGTTTCCGTCGCAATGGAAGGAGGGCCGATTATGCCTAATTCCCAAGGGAGGTCGGCCTCCCAACGATCCATCCGCCTATAGGCCCATAGTGTTGCTTAACGAGATCGCCAAGGTTTTCGAGAAGATCTTAGCGGAACGCCTCGTTAAGCATCTCGATACTGTGGAGCCGGGGCTAGCACACACGCAGTTCGGGTTTCGGGGAAGGCGCTCCACGTTGGACGCCTTCGAGACACTGCGGGCTGTAACGGACGAAGCCGTCCAAGTGAAGGATACTGTCCTGGCTGTGTCGCTTGATATAGCGAACACCTTTAACAGCCTCCCTCGCGAGACGATCAGGGAGGGGCTCCGTGCACACGGAGTTCCCCCGTACCTCACGAGGCTCTTGGGCGCGTACCTCCAGGACAGGTACATTCTTTGGGAGGGCGGTGAGTCCGAGAATCGTGCGTTCGGTCGGCGACGCGTCGCGTGCGGCGTCCCACAGGGATCGGTCCTCGGGCCGGTTCTTTGGAACGTCTGTTACGACTGGATCTTTCGGGTTCCGGGTCCTGCCCTGGATAGAGCTAATCTGCTTTGCGGATGACACCCGATTCTTGGCACGCGCTGCGTCATTCGGGGAGTCCGTGGACCTCGGCAACGCCGGGTTGGTGATCGTGGACCATAGAATAGGTAGGCTGGGCTTGAAGGTCTTCCCCTCGAAAACGGAGGCCGTCATGTTCCATACGCGGTTTCGTAATCCCCCTGCAGACTTGACCCTTACAGTTCAAGGGTATATTCGCGTAGATCCCCAGATGAAATATCTGGGGCTCATTCTCGACGGGAAATGGCTGTTTAAAGCACACTTTGAGCAGCTAGTTCCCAAACTCGTGAGGTCCACAGGCACCCTCTCTCGGCTCCTCCCCAACGTGGGAGGACCGGAGGGGGGGGGCGACTAGGAAGCATCCTTAGGAGTATGGCCCTGTATAGTGCACCCGTATGGTCCGTTGCACTTCACCGCCACAATAGGACTTTGTTGTGCCGCGCACAACGGGTCCTGGCGGTGAGTACCATCCGAGGATACAGTACAGTGTCGTGGACGGCGTCGACACTCTTGGCAGGCGATCCGCCCTGGCCTCTCCAGGCGGACGCACTTGCCAAAGTTCGGCGCTCCCGATAGGATGGCCTCGCCCGTGGCTTGGTTTATTGCCAGGCCGAGATTCAGGCGATCAGGACGTGGGAAACGGCGACCATGATCAAAACTTGGTCGAGAGAGTTGGAAACTCCTGTGGCAGGCATTGAAACGGTGGAGGCGGTGCGCCCGCACCTGTTCAGGATGACGCAGATACTTGCCGGGCATAGGTGCTTTGATAAGTATCTGAATCATATCGCGGGCTGTCTGCCTTCCCCTCAGTGTCGCCAATGTGGCGCATTAGACACTGCGTTTCATACGCTGGTCGAGTGCGCAGCATGGGCACCACAGAGATATGAACTCGAGACCCTTGTAGGTCCGATCGATTCGCTGGGCAGTTTGGTGCAAGCCATGCTGCATAGCGACGATCATTGAGTGGGTGCGGCCAATTTCTGCGAGACTGTCATATCTCAAAAGAAGGTCGCGGAAGGAGAAATGGAGAGAGGTGCGCATGCGCCTCGCGGGTACTCACGTCAGTCGGGGTCCCGGAGGCGCAGATATGCGCAAAATCTCCCCCCGTAATACCGCTGCATCGGAGCAGAGGATTCTTCACCCCTGTTGACGAAGTCAGTTTGCCTGTCCCGGGGCATTCTCAAGCACTGATGCGCTAGGATCAGCGTGGGCGTAACTACGTTCTAAGTCTCATGTTCTTCCAACCAAAGCGCGGGGCACATGGGAGGAGGGTGGTTTTAGTGGAGTATTGAGTTTTCGAGTCTCCACACAAGCCGGCGATTTGACTCTGGTGCCCATTCGTGGTGTCACCTCTTGTCGTTTTGGTCTAATCCCTAGTAAAGTACCCGGTAGTGTGCGAAATGCATTTCCCCCGCCTCAAAAAGGGTCTCCACCGTCTCGTGGTCTCCGCGCCGCACGCCCCACTCCTGCTTGCAGCGTGAACAATTTTCATTGTACAGAAATGTGACATCTACAATTTTATTATATCTATAGATTGTGTGGTCGTAACTCAGCAACAGCTTGCTACATATTGCCATCGTTCTAAATTGCTTAATGTAGTTGTAACGTCATAGTTGACCTAAATTGACCGTGTTTCAGCAATTTTAATTGCTCGTGTAAGACCACCGTCAGAGAGAGAATATTAGGAATTAACTACTTAACGACAGAAAGCGAAAGGACGAAAGCTAGATAACAACCTACCTTTTTTTTTTACAGGGAAAATCGTTTGAGGACCATAAGCCGGGGGAAAGGTCGCGGCCCGTATGTGGGATTCGCTAGGTCGGGTTGACACTAGCACCTCACGTGTGAAGTGCTATTGCCACGCTGCAGTTAGGGATACCTACTAAACCCCCTGTCCGATCCTCGAATGTCCTTTGTCCGGGCTGTGAGCTCGCTCGCGCAAACACCTCCAGCCCGGACGGACGGCGGCCGGTCCTTTTGCGAGCTGGCCTCATCATATGTTAGCCGGAGATCTGGGTCTCTCCGGCTACCTCGACCTCACCTCGAAGTGAGAGGGGGCGCGCGGATCGGTGCGCGTACCTACTCTCCAGCCATTATATGCGGACGGGTCCGGTTTTCCCACTGGTTGCTCGCACGGCCATAGCCTATGGCGGCTGGAGGTCGTAATGGATGATCCTCCGTCGGTTTCGTGAGGGACTGCTTCCTCTCCCGCTCTGCCGTCTCCTTCGCGGACTTGATGGTCTCTCAGAAGGAGGTAGCTGCGTCCCACGCGTCGGCGCTCCCGACCATGGCCTTCGCACGGCCGACAGGGACAAGTCCCAGGCTGGACACACCTGGAGAGTTTGCAGCGCCGTCTCTTCGTCGTCGCAGCCGCAGTGGTGGCATCCTGACGTTTGTTCACGCCTTATTTGAATTTGTGGTAGTTCACAGGTACCTCCCGAAGCAACCGTGCCCAAGTGGGCTTGCGGTAAACGGAACGTCGGGGTTCCGTGTCGGCCTTGCAGCCACTCTGGCATGATTGGCATCACCGCTCGGATAACGGAAAGGCCTGCTCTAGGAAAGGGATTGTTACCTAGCGTTTTAACTTATTTTAACTATGAACGCTGGCTTGCGATCGTGAAAGATGACATGCGTACCAATAATCTCACAATAAGGGATACCGAAGACCGTGCGAAGTGCGATAACAAAGCGAAGCTCCGGCTTCAAAGCGAAGCCCCGGCTTCAAAGCGAAAGCTTCGAACGCAACGATCGAATGATGATGATATTTTCAAGTAATAACATGTCTTTTAAGTTATTGGCGAAAACTAACAGGGTGATGTTGGTGCTGATTTTGTGTTTGTATTGTTTAGCGTGGTCTTGTGTTAAAAAAATTTACTGTTTAGTGAAACGTGCCTATTTAAGCAGCCTTAACATTAATAGTGCAATGCTATAAAGGTTAACTAAGTAATAAATGCTATTTTCAGTTATATTGTATAAGACCTATGTAACACTAAGTTTGCAATAAGAATGATTTGATATAATAATAGACCATAACCGGCTAACTTCTAGGCTCGGGCCTCCCACTCTAGTGTAACGGACAAATACCCACCACGCTTGTCCAAGGCGGGTTGGTAGGTTTTTATATATATAATTCTTTTAAATTACATTGAAATATTTCTAAGTTTGAAAAATAATCAGGTTGCTAGGTCACAAGCAATGACAAAGAAAACAATATCTCGAGTAAAATCACTAAAGGTGCCTACTGTGTAATTTTTTTGCTAGTCTATCTATACCTACAGTCTGCTCTACCTATGCCAACATATTTTCTTGTAGGTAACTTTATATGTTTTGGGAGAAAAATAAAGGCCGCTATTACATTATATTCTTTCCTTGCATTTTTGTTATATATTTTATATATTATATTTTTCAGTTATGGACTCCGCTCAACATAATCCTGTTCAATCTGGTCTGCTCGGACTTCTCCGTCTCCGTTCTCGGGAATCCATTCACCCTGATCTCAGCACTGTTCCACCGATGGATCTTCGGTCGAACCATGTGCGTGCTGTACGGATTCTTCATGGCGTTGCTGGGTAAGTAAATACTTCAAACTCTTCTTTTGAGAACTTTAAAAACTTTAAATAATACGTATCATTGTACTTATCTGGACTATAAAGCGATTTATAACCTGACTTAGCCTCCGAAACGAGAAAATAATGCTTTTGGATAGTGATAGTATAACAGATTTTAACATTGTGGACTTGACATATATACCAATACAAAATTGAACTTAATGACTATAATTAGATCTAATTATACTCAAACGGCGGTCTTATCGCTGAAAAGCGATTTCTCCCAGACAACCCCAGGAATTAATTCAATCGAATTGGTGAGATTATAATGGCGATTGTGATATACATAGTACAATTTCTTACATTTTAGTAATCTAAATATATATAATTGAAATCCCCTTATATAGTGACTCATCACGACATCTCAGGAACTATAATACCCGTAGACTTGAAATTTGGCATGGACCTTCCTTTCGCAAAGTAGAGGTCAGCTAAGAACGGATTTTATGGCACGCAAAGCGGGTGGGTATCAGCTAGTAAATATATATAAATGCAATATGTACAGATGTTTAGACTTATACTTAAGTCGCTAAAACTACAAAATCTGAGCACAAACACAAATCACCGCACTTTTGCGACCAAGCGGAGACAAGCAAGTTTCCTAGTTTTTGCAGATCTGCGCCTTGTGCTTCCCCGATAGCCCATTTTCTAGCTAAATAAGCTCAAGCGGGCATTCTAGAAAGGTGATATTTGAGTATACATATACATCCACTAACTCGACGAGCAGGTTTAACAACTACCAAAAATATTAAATTTAGATCTCAATTCAAAAAAACCCCTAAAATTTACAATTACTTAAGGGTCTACCTAGATGAAGTCATTGTCTTGCTTGCGCATTACCACATTTTTAAATATGGGTAGGTGTGTAGGTAGGTATACATAAATTGATAGAATTTATTTACTACACATATTTATTCGTATATTTTTTATCCGTGCAGGAACGGAGAAAGAATACAATTTCCTGCGGCCGGGCGGCCTGTCGTAAGAGGCGACTAAACAACCCACAGCCAGGTGGTAGGGTATTTGCCCGACTGTTGGTTTAAAGTATGTCGCCATAGCAACCTTGAGTTGTGTTCCGGTATTACTGACCAGGGTTCCAGTCTCCCCTAAGAGAGCAGCAGCGCATTTGTAGCACCTTTGGTGTTGCAAATGTCCAGAGGCGTTGTTAACCGCTTTCTAACAGATGGGCCGCCTGCCTGTCTGCTGAATTCATGCAATAAAAAAACTGTATAATACTCAAGACGATATCAGGCACTATAAATATATAGATATATAAATAAACATTATACTGGATCTTAACTTAATTATTTGCCCAGTTACCAACAAGCACAATAACGTACCCAATTAGTAGTAAAAGCATATTTGCCCAACTAATGGCTAACCGTGGCACCCTAGGGTGAGATACGGTCTTGTAGACATTGTAAGAGTACTTAAAGTCGTAATTCACGTCATGGAGCCTTTGATTATGCTTTACAATGAAAATAAATTCTTAAATTCTTCTTTCTTCTTCTTCTATAGCTATCTATATAAACCCAACGACACACCTACGACATTTCCGCCGCCATTCGCCACGTACAGATTAGCGCCAATCCTTCCATCAACGAACTTTCTGCGCGGAATGTTCCGCAGGTGTTTCGCTGGGCTAAATGTACGTATTAGCGATTTTTTTCAGTGACTGGTTACAAACGCACGATTTTCAATCGATATTCTGTAGTAATTAAATAAGTTATCGGGGCGCTGTCTCTCATTGTTGTACATTTTGCAAAAGTATCCTTTCTGATGCCTTTGATTTGTTAGTGGATGTACTCAGTGTCTATAGCGGCCGCTTCGTTTACGTTTTGTATTTTTCAAACTAAAACTATATATATGCTGCTCACGAAAAATTGATTGTGGTAATTAACGAATGAATGAATGAATGAATGAATCTTTATTTATAGAAATACAGGTAATAGTTGTACAAAAGATGGTAAACAAAGTCAATTGGTCTCACTGTATTTGACCTAATGGTCATACAAATATTTGGGTACCAGTCAATTAAAAAAAATATATATAACATTTCTAAATTTATAAACATACTTTGATTAATTATATATTAAGTACAGAGATAAAAGAATGTCAAAAATATAGGATAAATCAGATTTCAGAGCTAAAAATATAAATATAATCATTTACCTGATAAAATCCCCAATGTCATAAAAACACTTTTCTATCAGCCATGGATGTAATTTTAATTTAAATTTTCTTTTTGGCAATTCTCTTGTTGATATGGGTATCGAATTAAAGACTTTTATGATCATCACTTGGCAGTTTTTTTGTCTTCATGTAGTGTTGCAGTTAGGTGTTACTAGTCTAGTGGGATCTCTAAATTTTACTCTAGAACTAACGCTATCAGAATATTTATCAAACATTAATGGATTATCTTTCACAAAACTTCCTATTTGAAATATATATAAACTAGTCAACGTAAGTACCTTTAATTTTATAAAAAGTGGTCTGCAAGATAAGAAGGGTCCAACTCCGCTTTAAAATTAAAGAAAAACGTGTACTGCAGTGCGTGTTCGTACGCGTTTTTAGTTATTCCTAAACCGCTCGCATTTAACCGTAGTGCGTTTTAAGCCGATACTAACGGTATTATTAACTCTTGAGCTATAGTAACTTTAAAAGCTTCTTTAAAAGCCGTAAAGAACCCTTCAAACTTAAAGTAACTCAATATGGATAAGCTCGTTATTGTTTATCAATCTTAGGTACACCGTCACGCTGCCCGAAGTCACGGGCACATACTGGTAAAGACATAAATAGAATAGAATAGATAACACTTTAATGCTCACCAAATATACAATTTCAAAAATGCACAATTACAATATTGTCATGCTAGTAACAATAGGCGGCCTTATTGCTTAAAGCTATCTCTTCCAGGCAACCTAACATAAGGAATAATTTAACCTAATCTGGCGATGTAGGTGATGCAGATTATTAGGTAGATTTTAAACAAACATACTTAAACTACATATTTTATGAATTAAATACACGTACTTAAATTACTTTATAAATCAAATACAAACATATTTATAAGGTACTAGCTGTGCCCACGGTTTCACCCCCATGGTGATGGAAAATCGTTATATTTTGGATAATTCATACTATATCTTTATAAATTATAACTTTCCAATAATATAGCTTACATATCAGAATAACACATAGTTATTCTGATATGTAAGCTATATTATTGGAAAGTTTCATCAAAATCCATTCAGTACGGCGATGTTTTGGCCACTCTGACAGTGAGGCAGTGCATTCCAAAGTTTGACAGCCTGCACTATAAAAGAGTTATCATAAAAGGATGATGTGTGTGCAGGTGTAGTGAGTTTACAATACGTATGAGTGCGCAAATTGTGGGAAGTAGAAAGGCGAAGGAATTCAAAACGTTCCATAAGGTAAAGAGGACTACTAGGAATAAATAATATGTTATAAAGTAGTGTGATAATGTGAGTATTCCGGCGAAAACGAAAATAAAATATACAATTTGCTAAGTAATTCTTTCTATCACTTAAAGTAAAATCATTACTTTATGAAGCCACTTTGTCACAGTGGCTTAAATATTTTTCCGAGCTATTTATATCCCGCCATTTGAGAAGGCGTAATGAAATTATCATTCAAATTTGCTACATTGTCTTTTATCATGATCCCTCACCGCGAGCATTATTCGCCTGTACTGTAACGTTATAGACCCGAGCATTATATTAGTGAAGGATAAATGTGATTGATATAGCGAACCTGACGTTCGCTATATCAATCACATTTACGAAGATATATATGAGGCTCCATTAGCTCGCCTTTATATATTACCTCTATTTTATAGTTTTACTTGTAATTGTTTTGCCTACAATATACAATAAAGTTACCCTTAATTATATAATATAACTAAATTATAAAAATTACCTAGACTTCGAAAAAATATCCACGGTAGACCGAATAAATCCACTTTGCCTATTTGTTACTTAGAATTCTTGAAATATTAAAAAGATCAAAAATAAATATTCCCTTATCAAAACAACACGAATACTCGGTAGTTGATGTTTAATTTGGGTTTTGTAAAGGTCATTAAGTTCTCCGAAGACAGTTGTTTTTGTCTGACCTACAGACGTTCATTTAATAGCACCTTTAAGTGTCGTTTAAAAACTTTACTCAACAGACTTAGTCAAATTTAAAATCTATTTACGGGGAAAATGTTTGAGAATGGGTTCATACACGATTTAAATTAAGTGGTTAATTTTAATCCTTCGCTCGCCATTTTAAGAGCGATTTCAAACTAGCGTTTTTTCTTGTGCCTATGCGATCGTTTAGGCTTAGGCATACGCACCTACACGTGTGCTTCTTTTCACGCTCCAAAAAGTCGAATGGCGTATATATGCCCATTCCGACGTGTACGCTCGAACCGGTAGTGGCGCTTGTCAGAAGCAATATGGATTCCGACGTCATTGTTATTTGCGCGTTATAATTATTAGGTATTTATCTTAAACTAGTGGTCGCCTAGAGTTCGAAATTCGACCATAATTAATTTAAATTATAAGTTTGAACATTATTAAGATTCCGTTTTCAAAAACTTCTTTCTATAATCACAGATTTCGCCAAGGCTGCACTGTTAATTTCACTTTAACAATAAACAAAAGAGTATATATAATTGTGTCTGTCAAATATATAGTAGTGTGTGTAATGTTTTTTTTTGTTACTGATTTAATGTATTTTTTTATATAATTTTGTATAAATATTAGCATTCTGTACTCCTTCGTGCGAAATTTCATGCTCTTCCGTCCGTGCAATTTTCGTAAAAAAAGTGTACAATATTTTTGCTGTTTTTTTGCTTCACGTATTAATATTATAATAGATAACTTGAATATCTTCACGTTCGCGTGCTTTCCATCTTTGTCCCGTTGCCGTGTGCCTGTACGTGAGCGTGGATGGGTGTGTGACGTGTCAGTGTATATTTCAGTAGTTCTTAAAATATTGTAAATATTGTTACGAGTTACGGGACTCGAATTAAAATGCCGTTTGGAATTACTATAGGATTTATTATAACTATACAAACACGTATAACAAAGGTACAAATATAACTGGACACAACCAGTACAAACTGCACGATTTAATAACGCGCGCAAAGTCCGTCACTATATCGCTCATCGAATGTACATACGTCTTGCTCGTGTCGTAATCGTCGCTTGACTGCCGATCTCTCCGTTCGGGTATCCCTTTATACTCAGCTTACAATATGTTACGACCGTGTAAACAATGGATTCTTAGAACCACGCCTGGCCACTGCCTACCAGAGAGGTTTACATACAAAACACAATAGGCGGCTTTTCTAATTACAAATATTAAAACACAAAGAAACCAAAAGAAGTGCAAATGCGGGCAGGTAATAAACTTGGGCTTTATGGCCGGCAGGTGCGCATTCACATTTGTCGGCTTG
Organism: Dendrolimus houi; assembly: GCA_039645545.1. Classification (NCBI taxonomy): domain Eukaryota; kingdom Metazoa; phylum Arthropoda; class Insecta; order Lepidoptera; family Lasiocampidae; genus Dendrolimus; species Dendrolimus houi. The sequence goes on from CM077132.1 coordinate 18,531,938, forward strand.
CTTCGTGGAATTTTGGCTAAGTCGTAACACTATAATTATGTATATTTTGTCTAACTTAAGCTAATAATAGTATAAATAGAATAATAAATAATAATTGATATTATAATTTTGTTTGTATATATATTTTTATAAATTCTAATAAAATATAACAACTATTTGTAAATTACTATTCAAATGTTATCGGAATAAGATGAGTGTGTTAGCCACTGAGTTGCCTTGACATATTTGAATAATTTCTTACTAAACACTTATAATAATGTCCAACATAAACATACATGTACAATCTGGTTCTTCGTATACACAATCTACGAAATATCTACATAAACCTTTATCTCTATAAACCCAAATTTAATAGTAAGCCTTATTATTAAATTTGGGTTGGTATGGTGTCCAAAATTAAAAGACAGTTACCTATGTTTCTATTTTTCAGTCTAGTCAAAACTATTGCACTGTTGTTTTACCACAATATAGCTTTTGAATATATCTTTGAAACACTGGTCAACAGTGGTTTTGTTGCCCTGGATCTTATAATGGCTTCGAATAATTTTATTCCTGCAATTAATGAAACTATGAATTATTTTGGAATATTAGTTATAGTTTTATTTTAATTTTAATTTTCATATTACACTTAAAACCAGTAAGTATGAAATAAAACAACAATTATATACCTTAATATATTGAGAAATTCTTCTAAATATTTTGTTTTACATCTTATTAATGTATATAGACGTAAAAATAGAGAAAATGAGGCGAAATCAATCTTTTACTTCAAAGACACCTATAAGATTGTCTTCTATATTATTTTTGGGGAAAATTGCCTTTTCTAAAGATCAACAGTAATCTGCCATCATGTAACGGTCCCGTCTACCCTAATACCCTTCCACCATCACTGTTAGGTCCTGGTAAAAGTGCTCACCCTGTTCCACATTCTCAAGATTACTTGGAAATCAAAACCATGTAACTATGGAGAAAGTGTAAATTTAATCATCTTAAGAACCAGAGCTAGTTCTGTACTTCCATGAATATGTTTGCGAATTGTGTACTGGAAATTATAAAAAGCTGCAGGCATAAGAGCACCTAGGGCAACAATATTTTTTTAAATTTTGTTGACATGTGTATTATTAAATCAGCCTAAAAAAAATCATCATCATTCTAGCGTTATTTCCCGGTTGCATACAGTTAGAGCAACAATTTTGGAGCCCCAATTCATAGTTTTCCGTCTCTATATCGCAAGGGTTTTTGGTGTCCCTTATTGAAACGATGATTTAATATACAGTAAAAGAAAACTTAACTTATTTATATTGTATTCTACCAAAAGTCCCTCAAAATTATAAGTAGAATACTGAGCCTAGTCTTCTATGGGTACGGTGCCCAGAAGGCTGGCTACGTTACCTTGCTGGATCGTCATACTGATCCGTTGCCTGAGGTAGGAACCAACCTTCTGATCATTTGAAGAGTCAATCAGTCGTTAAGGAATTATTATAATAATATATTTATTTAACCATATTGGATCTAGATATTTAGATATTTATCATTCACTCTGAAACGAGTGAAAACATATAAATTTCACTGGGGTGCGGACGTTTTGCCTGGAGTCTAGTAGATACAGTAAAATATAGAGGAACATTTTCACACATTTTCAGCAGCAAATTCAGCAGTGTTTTAACAGCTCTATAAAGATATTCGGTTGTAAATATATTTTAACTGTTTAAGCGAAAAATGTATATAAGGAACGGTTAAAATGTTCTGATGTTTTTGAAGAATTTCAAGTATATACTAGGTATCAATCAAATCTATCTAAGTATAATATTCTTCAACAAAATCCCTGAAAACGTTCAACAGATTTCAATAAAAAAAAATAAGTAAACAACGTTTGTGCGAGAAGGCTTATTATACGACTCAAAATTTTTTAGATGGCCGCACCGAATGTATAATGCGATCGCCACCAGGGTTTTTCAATAATCATTCATATAAAATACTTTGTTAAACCTTGTATTAGTGTAAACTATGTTTAAAAAAAAGAAGAATTATAATTATGAAGTAAAGTATAGTTTGTTACGCCGCTTCTTCTCCTTTAACAGTAACTAAAATTGCTTTGAAAGCGATGGTAAACTCATGACTTTCAATAAGTAATCTGTAAGATCCCATTTGGAAATAAATATATTCATTTTCAATTTCATAGGAAATCACAAGCGCACAACTTCTGTCGACGACGTATTTGACAGAAAGAGCTGTTTTCCTATTATTCACTTGCCTTACCATCGGTTGAATTTTGACGATACTTGTATGGAGCTTGTGTGAAATTTTAACCGATAGTAAGGCAAGAGAACGGTCATTAAGATATAAAAACCGGCCATTAGTCGTGTTTGTCTCTGAACATAGAATGAGAAAGAAAAGAACTATCTCTCGCGAAAATAACATTCAATGAAACGATAATTCATCCGAGTAAATAATTCGATATCATTTTCAGAGTACTTGCTGGCATACATGTTTTATGGCGTCAAGTAGGTACATAAATTCTCCCATTTGCAACCTGTAACACCACGTGACTATCCGGAACTCTTAAAAAATATTATTTATTCAAACATTTCCCGCATAAAAGGATACACATTCATTTTCTTGAATACTACATGATCCTTCTATCAATCACTGTCTGCTTCACTTTGACACGGTTTGTACACCAGAAAAGTTTGCGGTGCAATCTTAGATTATTGAAATTGAATGAATTTTGATTTATCACAAATTGCTCTTGTTTTATTGTGACATATTTTTATATACACATTTGTTCTTGTTCTAGTCCTAGCTAGTTTATTCGGAGATTCATTGGACTGATATATGTGTAAACTCATAACAGCAAAGATCGAGAATAATACTGTTACGAGTTAGCGGAACTCGAATTAAAATGCCGTTAGAATTATTATAGAGTTTATTAGAACTATACAAACACGTATAACACAGGTACAAATATAACCGAACACAACAAATCCAATCGCAATGCAGAAGGTCGTAATTCAATAAAACCCGCAAAGTCCGTCACTATTAGATCCCCGAATGTACACACGTCACGCCCGTATCGTCGTTGTAGCTCAGCTGTCCCCCTCTCTCAATCAGGCCATCGTTTTATACTGCACAAATGCAAAGGTGCCCGCCCACATCGTCCATCGTCGATATAATTCCCTAGAATCAGCTTTTACTTAATCCGTAACACCTGGCTAATGATGTAGCCCGCAGCGGCCGTAAACGAGTAAAATAGAACAATAGGCTGTTTTCCACAATACTAGAAACGTATGCCAATAAATAAGTAAACAAAAAGAAGACGATCATAAAAGGATTACAATTAGTTCAAATGTGCTTTTACAGACTGTACGTGAAATTTTGTCTTTGTCGAAGCCTAAGTTGTAACAATACAATAATAATTTGAATCATTAATCAAAGTTTATTACACTAGAATTATTACAATTACAATATTAAATATAGGACTAAAAATAATAAAACCAAATAATTTGTCTCTTTTATAAAAGTTGTTTCGTTTGCATTCCACTTTCGACCTTTTGGGGCAACTTAAATATTGCTTATCATAAATTGAGTTTACGATACTAAAATAATATCTTAACTTTCAACCCTCGGAATAATAAGATAAGATTACTTAATGGGATACCCAGCCATTACCCTTCAAGAAAGCCAAGGCCTCGCAACAAAGGAACTTGCAATTTACTGTCCCAATTTTCGCTTCCCGTAAGATTTACTGGAAGCCAACAATGTGAAACTTATTTAACTTACATATATATATATATTATCACGCCTGTTTCCCATGGGGGGAGGCAGAGACGATGGATCTCCACTTGCGACGATCCTGACAAACAACTTTCATTAACCTCTTCATACGTGCACGTTTATTTGAGATGCTTCTTACTTGACCTCTTTTTAACACTTCTTACTATTTGTTCATGTTGTGTACGTCTTTAACTTTACGTAGTACTTATTAAACTTTAGCCCCAATAATAGATTTGAAATACCCTAATGTTATCTTAGTAAACCGTTCAGAATATATCAAGAGAAATTTGGTTATAAAAGTTTTTCCTTATTCTATTACCCCGAAGGTTCCAAAGCTACTTTGCCAGACGAAAGCCTTATGAAATCGTCATCTATATACTGAGTCTATGTAGATGAAATTTAGAAGAAATACCGGTTGTAGCAATATAGAATACTCTATATTGCTACAACCGATAAACAAAAAAACACAACAACAAAAACTTTTTATATAATATAATTTTATAAAAAGTTTTTTATGTTAACAGACAGTATGAATAAAAGTAAAATAAGGCAGAGTGCAAATGATGATGACAAAAAGCCACCCTCGTAAAAGGTTATATCAAATAAAAGGTGACACGCTAAAAAAGGTAAGGCTGCGGTTGAAATGAAATCTGCAGGTGTCTCCGAAGCTGTATACAGTGTTACCAGGCTTACATTTTTAACTGTAGATTTTCACTTTCAGTCAAAGAAAGTTGGCCGGCTCAATCGGTATGATGAAACAGACAGATTTGAGTTAAGGCTGGTTTACATTTCCATTACTTAATTAATCAGTTAACTGCGAAATTTGGGAGTTAAGTCTTTGTCTTGTGTCTATCGAAATGTCTGTTCAAACGACGATCGTTTGGACAGACATTTTTCAGGTAAGTCGTAAATTGACAATGAAGTAGAAAATACAAAAACACGTTCTATTTTTTCTCGAGTTAAGGCTGGTTTACATTTGCATTAGTTATGTAGCAAGTTACGACTGAGAACTTGCGAGTTAAGACCTTATCGTCGTTTGGACAGACATTTTTCAGTTAAGTCGTAAGTTAACAATGAAGTAGAAAATAAAAAAAAACGTTCTATTTTTTCTTGAGTTAAGAACACTCCGAGTGTGTGTGCATCGTAAGTCGCAAGTAAACGTCACACGCCGATTGTGGGTAGCGTTGACAAAAAAGAAATAAGCAAAAAATCGGCCAAGTGCGTTTCGAACCACGTATGCGTTCAAGAGTTTCCTACGATTGACGCAGGGGCCCTGCTATTGACATCTATCTATCTAAAATATTATAAAATTCTAAACATGCCGTGTCGGTGCATTGAAGCTATTAAAAACAATAGACCATATAAACGATGGAGAACATGTTACAATTTTTTTTAGATTTCTTGTCTATTTGTCGTTTGTTCGGGATTCACATAAAAACTACTAAGCCGATTTCGATGCGGTTTTCGCTGATCGACAGCTAATTCTTAGGCTTAAACTTTGCGCTACTTTTTATCCTGCCAATCCCGCGGATTTTTTTCTGGGAAAGATTTAAAATGGTCAGTCAAGTTTAAAAATATCGGATTCCAATGTGATTTTTTACTGATCGATAGCAAATTTAATGTAATAAAATTTGTGATATTTTTATCCCGGGAATTCCGCGGGAATTTATACATTCTATTATGTCTAAATAATGTAAATAATTATCAGAAAGATAAATTATACACATACGTCAATACTGTAGTAAAACAATTTGTTTTGCGTCATTTAACACATCTGTGTGTGAAATTCGCCAGTGGGCCTTAACCAAACATGATGCATAAATTGTTTATTATCACTATTAATATTATAAATGCGAAAGTAACTCTGTCTCTCTGTCTGTCTGTTCCGCATTCACGGAAAAACTACTTAACCGACTTGGCTGAAGTTCGGCATATACTACTCTTTGAAAAAAGTACAGGGAAAAGATCAATAATACACAAAATGTTAGTTATTCATTCAAATTTATTTTATCACCTTCAAAGTATACTCCTTCAGAAACTATACTATAAGCCAACGAATAATCCAATCATCGAAATATTTTTTAGACGCTTTTTCTGGAATTGAATTTAGTTAGAAGCGAATTCTCCTTTATGTCTTCTACCGAATAAAAACGGGTGCCATGAAGTGATCATTTAAGTTTAGGAAAAAGATAAAAGTCAGCTGGAGTCATATCTAGTGAATAAGGTGGTTGCTCGATGGTATTTGTTGAGTTTTTGGTAAAAAATTCGTTCACAACGATGGCCTTGTGCGAAGGCCCATTATCGTGGTGCAAAATTCAAGACTTATCTTTCCACAAATCTGGCTTTTTTCGTCGAATTTACTCTCTTAAACGCCGCATAACGCTCAAAATAATATACTTTATTTACCGTTTGACCTTCCAGTAAGAATTCCGGGTGCACAACACCGCGATAATCAAAGAAAACAGTCAACATGACTTTGACTTTTGATCGACTTTGGCGTGGTTTTTTCGGCTTCGGTTCAGTTGGAAAGCGCCACTCCGAAGCTTATCGACTAGTTTGCATGTGAAACTCCTAAACCCACGTCTCGTCACCAGTATCAATGCGTTTCATGAATGTTGGGTCGGAATTGACTCGTTCTAGCATGTCCTTAGGGACTCTTATGCGATTGAGTTTTTGGACAAATTTCAGGTCTTTTGGGACTAGCCGAGCGGCAACATGTTTCATACCCAAGTGATTATTTCAAATGTTACTGATCGACTCGTGAGACACATAAAGTTCAGCGGCTATTTCTCTCAAAATTGAATGAAGATTTTCAGTCACTATTTTCTTCATATTTGCGATGTTACCTTCAGTTGAAGACGTTGATGGCCCACCAGGGCGAGGCAAATCTTCCAGTATATCTTTTTAACGCTTTGGTCTACTCATAGGTACGTGTGTTTCACCGTTAGCCTTCTGTAACATTTTCAGTGTCTCCTAACACGAAATTTCACTGGCGATGCAAAATTCGATGTTTTTGTCCATTATGAAATTTGCAATACACAGTAGATATGATCTGACTAAAAACAGCACTGCATTTAATCTAAATGACCGATGCAACTCAAACACCGCGCCAAAATGAAAAACAGTTGTGCCAATCTAATAAGTAACAATAACAAAAAGAACAAAAAATTGAATTTGGAACCATAAACAAATCAGCCATTCCCGGTACTTTTTTGATAGGTATGTAATTTTAATAATGACGAGGGACAAGAGATACTTTTCATCCCCCGGATAATGGAATAGATTTTGGGATAGATTTATGTAAAGATTATCCCAGAAAGTAGGATAGATATTTTTTTGTGATTTGCCAATTTCGTCATTTGGGCCATTTTGGTCACTCTGGGCATTTTGGTCAATTTGGTCAAAATGGTCGATTTGGTCATTTTGGTAAATTTAGTCGAAATGGTCGTTTTGGTCATTTTGGTCAATTTGATCATTTTGGTCAATTTGATCATTTTGGTCAATTTGGTCAATTTAGTCATTTTGGTCAATTTGATCATTTTGGTCATTTTCATTATTTTCATAATTTTTTAGTTTCAATACCGAAAATGGACATAGATACTTTTCATCCCGGGAGATGGGATAATTTGCGATATAAAATGAAATGAATCTTCCGGGGGTAAATAGCACTAACAGAAACATTTAATACAAATGAACCTGTATCAACGCTTGCCGTTTTAAACTAGAGGCGTGCATCAGGGTTGGACCCGTGGCGTAGCCGCGAGGAAAACTAGTTATATTCATATTTTGAAAAGCGAAGGCTCGTAAATGGTTGAGTTAACGTAATAATATGATAATTTTAAAATTTCTAGGAAAATCATAAATTTATCCAGTACAATAAATTTAGTATAATCATTTAAATATAATTTCAAATCCTAAACTAACAATTATGATAACATTATGTGTGAGCGCGGGCGGAGCGGGGATAAAAGAGAAGGAAACGACTTACAGGATAGGTCGCCGCACCAAACACGCTACGAACAATGCGGGCTTCGCAGCGGTAGGCACTTCTTCTCGTGATCCTTCTTTTGCGTCTTGCGGCTCCTTCGATAAGTGGACCAGCTGAAACGATACAGCGTGCACCTTTCCAGCGTGCGGGTTGATGTATAATGCGGCACAACACATAAAACGCGGGGAGGTTTGCGCGAAAGCTTCGGCGCGATCAGCTGTCGGACGTAGACTATGTCACATTACATAGTGACAGATGCGGTGGAAGAAAAAAGGAAACAAAGAGGCGGTGACCAAATAGGTCAGCGTTAACATTATGTTACTAAAATGAGTATTTCAACAAAATGAATAGTAATTCGTATAGATCTACATCTGATTAAAACACTTGAACGTTTGTATATTTGCTCCTTCTTCCCAATCGTATATGTATATAATACCATATAAACTTTTTAATATTTTTATATCTTTTTTTACATATATATTTGTTCTAGCTGCGCCGGCAGACGTCGTCGTGTCCTGAAAAAATAAAATTTAGAACCCGATTGTTGCGCCACCTACCGGGTTCAATTGTAAATCTAAACCATTTTCGAAGCCACCTGAATACACACAAAAACTTTCATCGAAATCGGTCCAGCCGTTTAGGAGGCGTTCAGTAATATACACACGCACAGAAGAATTATATATGTAAAGATATTACGATCATAATTATACGGCCACTGATGGATTTATAAATATTCTGATTACTATGATTTACGCTTAAACTGCTTTGTCAAGAGTATTTTGTACAAAAGACTATTTGAATGACATTCCCACAGGTATAGGATATAAATTTGTCTAGGGAGACATTTTTGGATCCTGGAGCATTAGTTATATTTACTTATATGACTGGTTACAAATTATAGTAGTGTCCAGGAATATACTATTCAACCAATAACATAATGATATATTAATGACTGATCTGAAAATCTTTATATTTTGGATAATTCATACTATATCTTTATCAATTATAGCGTATGTGTTATTCTGATGTGTAAGCTAAATGATTGTAAAGTTTTATCAAAATCCATTTAGTAGTTTTTGCGTGAAAGAGTTACAAACATACATACATCCATACCTTTTTACAAAATTTAGCGTTTATAATATTAGTAGGATTCTTTAGATAACGAAAATTATAAAAGGCTAAGAGTCAAAACCTAGCTAGTACATTTCAAGAAATTTTACAATAGCGTATATAAAAGTTATAAATATCAATAACATGCCATATAAAAACTATCTATTAGGTTTCTTGTGGTCAAATACCTAGGAAGATAATAATGAATACAAAAACATTAACTAAAAAAATGTGTCAGTTGCTAAGTTTTAAAATTGCACAACTGATATTTTTTGTGTGTTTAAAAAATTCAAACATTAGTAGAGATATGATGCACAAACTTAATATTTATTTCTTGAAAAGTTATATTATCTAATTCTGTAACAATATATAAATGTATATAACACATTAAACCCATCGCTACATCTGCGTGAAACTATCATTGAAAGAATTTATTCAAAACCATTAACAGAAATTCACAGAAAATCTGTGGTTGTATCCGATCATATTCGATTAGATGTATCGATACACGTTGTTAAGCGCAATATACATACAAGCATGTTACAATATAGACTAGCTGACCCGGCCAACTTCGTACCGCCTCAGAATCAATTTTGTTCATATTTACTCACCTTTTAAACCTTCCCTGGACTTCCACAAATAATTTAAAACCAAAATTAGCCAAATCAGTCCAGCCGTTCTCGAGTTTTAGCGAGACTAACGAACTGCAATTGTTTTTTATATATAAGATTTACTCACCTTTAAAACCTTCCCTGGACTTCCATAAATAATACAAAATCAAAATTAGCCAAATCAGTCCAGCCGTTCTCTAGCTTTGCGAGATTAACGAACAGCAATTGATTTATGTATATAAGATTTAAATCATAAAGTTAACAAAATATATACTGTTTATTGTATGTACGTATATATTATTATTTACAAATTAAATTCTTTTTAAATTAAATTCATGAAATATTCGGGTCTATTATAGTATTACATACACCAAAAGGAAGGTTTGTACTGAAAATCAGCGTTGTGTCGGATATTATGCCGAAACAGCAAAAAGCTGAGTGCAAACCTTGTTTGCTGAAAATGCGGCGTACAAATTCTTAAAATATTTTTATTTTTAAGATACATGTCAGCAATGTAAGTACGTCGTTATTTCTTCAAATGTTTTTTTTTTCTTTCTTTCTAGAAATAATTTTTTTTTTTTAATGCAGTAGTTCAGCAGAAAGGCAGACGGCCCACTTGATGGAAAGCGGTTACCGTCGGCTATAGACATTTGCAACACCAAAGGTGCTACAAACGCGCTGCTGCTCTCTTAAGAGAGACTGGAACCTGGTCACTAATGCCGGAACACAACTCAAGGTTGTTATGGCGACATACTTTAGACCAGGCGTGGTAACCATCCAGTCGAGCAAATGCCCTACCACCTGGCTGTGTTGTTTTGTCGCCTCTTACGACAGGCCGGCCGGCCGCAGGAAATTGTATTCTTTCTCCGTTCCTGCACGGATTAATATAATTTGGTATCGCAATCAACTGCTGTAGTATAATACTGTGTTGCAGATGTTAGCGCCCACTTCCAGACAACTCGATTGTTATACATTATAAAAACATAATTATGTTAAAGTTTAACATATAGCACTATCCCAGATAAAGCAGTAACATCGGAATAACTGTAAAATGATAAATGTAAGGAGGTATGGGTAAAAAGTTCCTACGAACGTAACCATGGACAAAATCCTAATAATAATCCTGTTTTATATGTAGGAACAAAAGAGAAAGCATAAAAAATATTTACTTGGGATTATACAGTAACAAAAGGGAAATGTAATAATGGTCAAGTAATTTTCATATATCTATAACATAATAAATCAGTAAAAGAGTCGTGTTTGTACAATCAATTTTAAAAAAGAGGACAAAAATGAAGCCAATTCGGACCAGAGGCCTTATAGTATGGGAGCCCAAGATGCTAAATGTGGAGTTGCCCGAGCGCTGCAGGGACCTTTTGGATTTTCTACACGAGAAACCAAGCATTAAGTCATAAATTGGCTAAAATCCCTGGATCACGACGCGTCCGAAGCACTTATAAACTAATATTTATCACTGTTTGTCACTATATATTCTGTTTTGTACTTTATATAATTATCGTTAATTTCTGCACTCGTGATACACATTCAATCACTTTATTTCACACACATCACTGTACGCATTCACACACTCACAGCCACACACATAGACGCACGTAAGCATATAAAGTTACTTATCTATTATGTTGCTTAACCATATAGGTGAGGGGGGGGGGGGGGTACCTTTGATTGACTCAAAACACAGGCCTTGTTCCTAGTTTGAGAGTCAAAGGCATACCTACATGTCTTAAATTTCATAGCCGTATTTTTAAACTAACACATTGTGAAGATTAGATGCTAAAAAGAAAAAAAGGTTGTATTATGTATACCATTTTACTGGTGGGAAGCATTTACAGGTTTTCAAAAATGTAAAAAAAAAGTGTCACACAGAGTTACTGAAGCGCGTCAGATATTAATAATGTATGCGTGCCATGTGTTTCTGATAACGGAGAAATATTAATCTGCCGGTTTGCATGGTGGGGGTGGTCGTACGAAGGGGTTAAAAATGGGAAATATTAATTCGAGCTCGATATTCAAAAGGGAAGTTAAATAAACCCTAAAGGAACTCCTGTTCAAAAGACTGACTATTTGGGCGCGACCAAAAGTCATGGCCGATTTTTGAAAATGCAAAAAAACGTAACATTGAAATACTCGAACGCGTCAGATTAATATACAGACGGTTCAACTCGATGTCCTTGTCATTCTGACCCATGATCTGACAATTATGTGGAGGAATTTCTTTAATCTGACGGTTTGAAAAAAATCCATTTATTTTATTACTGAATGTAACAAATACAATTAGCAGATAATAATATAATATGTATATTTGGAGGGAAATAGTGTAACAAAAAAAAATATATATATAAAATATTTTTTTTAATTTTCATCACCTGTGAAATCATCTTCATAATAGAAGTCTGGTTCGATTTGGTTGTTTTCATCTACATCTTGGGTATCTGCAACAAGAAATGGTTATGATACTTAACAATCCTTTATTTATTTCATGATTTTACAGTAAATAAATAATAAAATAATAAATAAAACATACCTGAATCAGGAGCATCTCCTAAAATATTAGGTGCTATGACAACATCTTCATACACTTCTGGTAGTTGATTACTAACGAACCAAGTCATCTCCAGTTTTCCATCCACATTCGTTATGGAAATATATAATTCTCAGCCGCTGCACGCACCACATTTTATTGATGATTTTAACTACTTCGGCTTGTGGAAATCGGCAGATTATATTATTTCCGTGATCTTTGAATGATTTCCTTCAAAATAAAAAAAATTGATCGCGCTCAAGAATGTCCAGGTGACGTTTTTTTTGCAACTTTGTGACTCTCCTATTTCCTTATCTCACGCGCAAATTGTCAAATTATTTAATTGTAAACTTTTCTGTATGTAATTAACTCACCTTGTTTTAATTTGACGTGCTTTAGTTTTTTTAACGACCGATATTTTTTTACTATTCTGATCGGCTGCCCTAAACGCAGGACCCTATATGAAGGGTTCATATATAGTGGGGGTACATAATAAAGTGCAAGGTTTCTCCCCTTATGTTTTTCTGACACGCTCGAGTAAATCCCAAAAACCCCGCTTGGCCTCCCCTACCATTACTCTCAAACACCTTTCGTCGTTTCTTTATTGTTCGATCAGCTCGAAGGAGTCAATGAAATTTTGAATAGAAGAAAGACAGAACAAATATTTCTTTAAAACTACAATAATAAAGAAGAAGGAAAGGCACGAATAACCTGAATAAATTAAGAGGGCTAAAAGATCTGGTTAGAAACAGGAACTTGAGAATATTTATAAAATTGTGGTGTAAAAAATAAACCATGACTATCATATCGACCCCCTACGGTCGAAATCGATTTCCCAAGGGACGACATAATCGAAAACTGATTTTAGGGGTCAACGATGTTTAAAAATCGACCCCTATTAATTAACATTTTGAAACTTTCAAAATACTGTATAAGTTGTGTTACGTGTACAAATGTGTTTTTTTTTTCCAAAAAATAATTACTTGCTTAAAGTATTTTTACGTAATTTGTATTAATATTTATTAATTAATATTTAAAACTAACTTTTCATCCGTGCAGGAACGGAGAAAGAATACAATTTCCTGTGGCCGGTCGGCCTGTTGTGAGAGGCGACTAAACAACCCACAGCCAGGTGGTAGGGCATTTGTCCGACTGGATGGCTACCACCCCTGGTCTAAAGTATGTGGCCATAGCAACCTTGAGTTGTGTTCCGGCATTAGTGACCAGGTTCCCGTCTCCCCTAAGAGAGCAGCAGCGTATTTGTAGCACCTTTGGTGTTGCAAATGTCCATAGGCGATGGTAACCGCTTTCCATCAAGTGGGCCGTCTGCTTGTTTGCTGAACTCCTGCAATAAAAAAAAAATACTCTTGATATTCACTGAATTTTGTGTCTATTTGTTTTGTTAACTTTTGATGTGAAAATGATGTCAAATTTAATCAACTGTAAAGTTTTTAAATTGGTAAGTATTTTGTATCAATACGAAAAAAGTAGAGATAGGATTTTTGAAGTAATCTGGTTATAGGAGTCTGAGGTATCAGTTCATTTTGGAAAAGGGGTCTCTTGCCCAAAATAGTTTAGGAATCCCTAGTCTACGTAAATAGTTATATAAAACCATCGACCGACAGAATCGTTTAAATTGTTTTACATTCGAAGCGCACGCAGGGGCAATGAGTTGTAGTCACGTTTCTGTGAAACGTTTATTCAGAGTTTACCATTTAGTTTCCAGATATAAACCTTTTCATAAACGACAGCAACAAGCTTAAAGACTTAAAGCTGCTTTTTATACAATACTAGCTGACCCGGTAAACGTTATTTTGCCATATAAATTACTTCTAGTGAATATTTTGGTAGTTAAATAAAGTGTCAACGAGTATTGTTAAAGTTTTATTTAGCCTACCGCCAACTTGTTCATTTTAATTATTTAGTTTTAATTTTGTTTATGGTTATTATTTACTCTAAGGGAGCCTAATCTAATTTGCCACCGCTTCGCAACATGTTATGGCTTGAAGAGAAGAAGCGGCACAAGAAACTCTTCAGCAAACATGCCTAGCTCTAATAATTTTCTATAATATTAAAATGGGTGGAAGGAAAAAATAAAAGAAATTATCAGTCAAGTTGGATGTGTTCCGATGCACGCAGAAGGAGCTCACAGTGTCTTGAAGTATGGCAGTTGGTTTTTGCTGGGTTTGGGTCTTGATAGTTTTGATGATCGGATCCCAAACAGGTGGTACTTGCGAACCATCTTCTCTATTGACATTTGGGTGTTTTTTGATTTCAATAGCCTCACGCATCATTCTAGGTATGAAACGATTCTTTTTCGCGAGAATTTGTGAGTTATCGAATCTGATGTAGTGGTTGGGTTTATCCAGCGTGTGTCCACTGATCGCAGACTTCCGAAACGTCGGAATAATAAAAAATCAAATAAATTACCGCGCTTAAAACTGTTAAAACGTAGTTTTATTATGCATACAAGTCGCGAAAACTTAAGAAAATATTATAATTAAATAAAGAATAACTAACTTATTGTTCTCATCCCTACTCCGTGCTGTTTGCTGGGTGAGAAGTGAACCGGTAGACACCTGGCGGGGATAACCGATCAATTGATAATTGATCAGTTGTCGACCACTGACAGTTGATTATTATAGTACTAATATCGCTATTAAAAAATGGGGGTTGGTGGTAGAAAGGAGAAAATTAAGGGTTACGTATTTTTAGTGCCAAATAAAAAAAAAACAAAAAAATCTCCAATCAATAAAATAACAAAATATTATCACTTAGGGATATAAAAAATAGTTTACGACCTGTTCTCAAACCTACAAAATATACACAAATAATTTCATAAAAATCGGTCAAGCCGTTTCGGAGGAGATTGGCTACAAACACTATGAACTAAACACGAGAATTTTATATATATAGATTTGCTGATTTGTTAACGCACATAAAAGGTGAATTATTATAAGTTGATACGTTAAAGCGCAGTGTACGAGTATTTGAAAATGTATGAATGAATGAATAACTTTATTGCACGTACATTATTAAACCTATTTATTAAAAAAATCACCCCTTCCTATGGTTTGCCGTTTAACATTCTTTCACAGAAATTGAACCTTAAAAACAGTCTATGCGCTGGTATAAATAACAACTCAGGATATTTTTATTTTATCAAAATCAGCCGATTCGATTTCTCTAAATGGTTTAAGGCTATCAAGGTCGCTTATACGTTGTAGTAGTAAAAGAACAAACATTAGGCTTAGTAATAAAATGCAATTTTTGAAAAATGTTTTAAATACATTATAATTTTTTTTACAAGTTAACAAAGCAGTGTGTACTATCTTTTAGCGATAATAAAACCCAAAAATTATGTTTTCTTGTCGTGCTGCGAACTTTAAGTTTGATATCAAACCAAGGTCCACATTGCGGTAAGTTATAGTTATTATTACACTGCAGTATTTTATGTTAAGAATTTTTATTATATCTGATACCGCCACATAATAATGAAGTATCCTTGTCTTGTACAGTTTATTAGAATGCCGATTTTTCAGTAGACATAAAAATATCTGTGCGGGAACGGAGTAAGAATATAATTTCCTGCGGCCGGGTGGCTTGTCGAGGTGGTAGGGTATTTGCCCGACTGGACGGCTACCACTCCTGGCCTAGAGTATCTTCCCTGTCCAGTCCCCCTTTAGAGAGCGATAGCACATTGGCAGCACCTTTGGTGTTACAAATGTCTATAGGCGATGGTAACCGTTTTTCATCAGGTGGGCCGTCTGCCTGTCTGCTGATCTCATGCAATAAATAAAAACAGTCGTATACATAATAATAGTCCAATTGTGACGTGGTAGAGTCATTTTGAAATCATAACTTGATTTCCAGCTCTTACATCTGGTTCGATTGGTGTGATACCGCGCTTCTCACAAAATATCGGCGTTAAATGGTTAACCATTAATTTAGCCTCTATCCAATTCCTCCTGTCTTGGTCCCTCTATCCAATTCCTCCTGTCTTGATCCCTGCTATCCAATTCCTCCTGTCTTGATCTCTTCCAAACAAATCCTCCTGCCTTGATTCCTTCTATCCAATTCCTCCTGTTTTGATCCCTTCTATCCAATTCCTCCTGTCTTGATCCCTTCTATCCAATTCCTCCTGTCTTGATCCCTTCTATCCAATTCATCCTGTCTTGATCCCTTCTATCCATTTCTTTCTGTCTTGATTCTTCTATCTAATTCCTCATGTCTTGATCCCTTCTATCCAATTCCTCCTGTCTTGATCCCTTCTATCCAATTCCTCCTGTCTTAATCCCTCTATTCAATTCCTCCTGTCTTGATCCCTTCTATCCAATTCCTCCTGTCTTGATCCCTCTATTCAATTCCTCCTGTATTGATCCCTCTATCCAATTCTTCCTGTCTTGATACCTTCTATCCAATTCCTATTCCAATTCCGAGAATAGGTTCCCATAGAGTAAATAATTACCATAAACAAAATTAAAACTCAATAATTAAAATGAACAAGTTGGCAGTAGGCTAAATAAAACTTTAACAAAACTCATTGACACTTGACATCTTTGTCTTCCGTGATGACGGCTATTGAAAAGTGGCCGAAACGTCGGAATAATAAAAATCAAATAAATTATCGCGCTTACAATCGTTAAAACGTAGTTTCATTATGTTTGACTTTTGTTTTAGTCAGATTATAATTTAACCAGCTACTGCGCCCGGCTTCGTGCTTTCACCACATGTTCTCCGGTAACTCCTGTCGGACCCAGCGTTATAAAATAGGATATGTATATCACGAAAAAGGCATAGTGTGATTCTTATACACCTGGGATAATGTTAGTGTTAGGAATTGCACGTCGAATTGTTTATGGAGATGTGTGGATCTAATAACATTTAAGTATGTATGTATGTATATATGTATAAATATCAATCGCTTAATTTCTGTAAGATATAGAAATTTTTTGGCCTGTTTGCCGCCCTATGATCTAGCCTACTTAACTTGCTGGTAAACCCACCAGTGAAATGCAAACCATTAAATAAATAAATAAAATTCATTAATTTTATTAATTGTTACACGACGTGTTGAAGAACGATGGCTTTGTGCAGTCCGTCAAGTACCAAAGTCCCGAACTAGGATCATCTTTATAATTTATTACCTAAACAAGTGGTGTTTGTTACTCCTCTACAAGGTTTCTTGTTACTGTAGATTTTCTGAGATACAATATGCGTACATTCTATATAAGGCCATGTTACTCCTTCACTCAGTCACGCGTCGTTTCCCGTTGGCGTTGTTTGAACAGGGATATCTTACAAACCGCACTGTTTAATAACGATGCCATAAATAGCCTATTTGTTGAGCTTGGCACGTGAGCAAATTTTCATCTCAGCTATAATTAAAGGTAAAGCCCAAACACGATTTCCGTATTTAAAAATAATTGAGCAAGATAACGAGACTTTATCGTAAGCGACATTTGGATCTAAGTATATATTATTCTACTACTGACTGTTCTCTAATATTCTTTACTTTTAATGCTCGGCCTGGGATACTGGGATAATGCTATAATTGTTGACTTTGGCCAAATGGTTTCTATCTATTGCATTAAAAATAACGCCGTTAACGAATAGCTACATTAGTGTATATACTTGCGTTACCCGTCACATTTACAATGAGTAACAATATCGTATCAAAAATAACGCATTCTATTGCTACATCTGCACGAAACGGTCAATAACTATAACATTATCCCAGATGAAGCACTAGCATAAGAGTATTTTTTATTTCTTAAATTTTGAGAACAACCAAAAATGTTGGTCATTACATTTTCCGCAGCACCCAGTTTCTATTAATACTAATTGCCGTCGAAACACCCTCGGCCACTTCAAAGTTACAGTTTATAAACACATTTCAGACGATGATTAGGTCTGTCACCTCCGTTTCTCTGTGGAGCAACAGTCAGAAGTCATAAAGTTCGGGATCGTTCAACAATGTGGGCAAAGGACAGAAATTACATATTAATTCAACTCTCTCAAGACCCTTTCATGCTCTGTTGAAGTAGCAACGGAATATTCTAAATATAGAAATAATACAACTTTTTGTGAAAAACCGTTGTCTATTATTATACATTTTCCTCACGGAGTACATTAATAGAATAGGAGATTTTCCCTTTTAAGAACCTTTATGTCAATAGGGAGATGATTTAAGGAAAATATCCAAATATATGTTGTATTAAAATTACATGAATATTAACTAGCTGTGCACATCTTATCACTTGTGAGGTATTTTTATATGTATTCATATCTTCTGCACTTTACAATATATCGAAACAAAATATATATGAATATAATAATAGAATAGAATATACTTTATTCTACAATAACATTTATGAAACAATACACAAAGACAATTTAGAATTAAGTACAAACGGCGGCCTTATCGCTGGCAGCGATCTCTTCCAACAACCTTAGGATGGAGAGAGAAAATGACACAAAAGCTAGAGCAGGGTTTAGTTGACGATATTCTAAAAACTAAGATATATATACATAAGCATAGTAATATATACATGTCTATTAAAAACATAAACATACATACATACATTATACTTTATGATAGTAATCCTTAAAAGGTCTATTGTAGGAGGATACTGATTGGGCTTGTCTCCCTTCTAGTGGAAGCATGTTCCATAATTGAACAACTTGAACGCTGAATGATCCATTGTAAAACTTGGTTGTAATATTTTATTGTAATACTAGCTGACCTGGCAAACTTCGTACCGCCTCAAAAGTATTCTTTTAAATTTAATTTGATTCTGAACGACGGGACGAACATTAAACGTTGAACATTCAAAACCAAAAAAATGAAAAAATATTCACTTTTAAATTTAATTTGATTTCTGAACGACTTTTAAATTTAATTGATTTCTAAACGACGGGACGAACATCAAATGTTTGATAGGTAGGAATAGTTTCTACGGGAAATCAAAATTGTTATTTTTTACTATATTCCAAGCATTTTTTTCATACTTACTCATCTTTTAAACCTTCCCTGGACTTCCACAAATAATTCAAAACCAAAATTAATCAATCAATATTGTTACGAGCTACAGGACTCGATTATTAAAAATGCTGTTGAAACTACTATAGAATTTATTAGAACTGTACAAACACGTATAAAACAAATACAAATAACACTGGATGCAACCAGTTCACACTGCACTATTCAATGCAATTCGAACGCACAAAGTCCGTCCGTACAAATTGAAGGCGCACACAAGGCTTCTAAGAATTACTAATTTGCACACCTGCGAACGTCCACAAAGTCGAATACAATAACAATAGGGATTATAGTTCGACGCTAATGATGGTTATAAAACAAGTCAAAAAGACAATAGCATGTTTTTCTTAACTACAAATTCAAAAGACAAAGGATTCGTCGATTACTAGAAAAGGTCAATAAGCTGCGCTTACAATAGGCTGTGCGGCTTATCTTTGACGGTATGTAACAATATATATATATATATATATATATATATATATATATATATATATATATATATATATACATATATATATATATATATATATATATATATATATATATATATATATATATAGATATAACCTTATTAAAATAATTAATATATTTGCATAAATTAAACTATACTATAAATGAATACCATCCTTATCCATCATCATAACACAAGAGTAACTTCCTTAGCTTGGGGATATACAACGTGTCTTTATCTGCTGATTATTATTATTATAATAATTACTAGCTGACCCGGCGAACTTCGTACCGCCATATTTTCTGAATTCCTAAAAGACTTTGTTTCGTGACATAAAAACAAAATCACCAAAATCGGTCTAGGTGATTAGGAGAATTCTAGAACCCGATCTCAGCGCCACCTATCGGTTCTAATTGTGAATCTAAACCATTCGGGAACCCACTCAAACACCCAAAAACAAAATCGCTCCAGGGATTAGGAGGATTCTAGAACCCGATCTCAGCGCCACCTACCGGTTCCAATTGTGAATCGAAACCATCCGGGGACCCATTCAAACACACGAAACAAATATCATCAAAATCGGTCCAGCCGCTGAGGAGGAGTTCACTGTCAAAACACGTACAGAAAATTATATATATATATATATATATATATATATATATATATATATATATATATATATATATATATATATATATATATATATATATATATATATATATATATATATATATATATATATATGATTAGCTACGCCCTGCGGTCTCAACTGCGTGGTGATAGAAAATCGTTATATTTTGGATAATTCACACTATATCTTTCTAAATTATAAATTTCTAAACTATAAATTATAGTCTATGTGTTATTCTGATGTGTAAGCTATATTATTGTAAAGTTTCAAAATCCATTCAGTAGTTTTTGTATGAAAGAGTAACAAACATACATCCATAGATCTATACTCACAAACTTTCGCGTTTATAATATTAGTAGGATACTCAGACGAACAAAATAGGCAGACCAAGCTGCGAGGACTCAGAATGAAAACGATTAAGGGATAGTAAGTCGATCGCCCCACAGTGTGTTACTAGAACTTAATGTTAAATAAGTTGGGAGTGCTAAACCTGTCCAAGCAGTACTTCACTCCGCGGCAACGCCTTGTGATTTACAAAATCCAGGTGAGGCCGCATATGGAGTACTTGTGGGCTGGGGAACCTGCATACCAGCTAAATCCCCTGGACAGTATTCAACCTCAAACCGTTTGCATTATCGACGATCTCATACTCTCCGACGATTTAAATACGCTTAGCCTTCGGAGAGACTTCGCGTCTCTCTGCGTATAATGGGGAGTGTTCCGAGGAACTGTTCAGAATGGTGCCTTCGTCTTCCTTTTATCATCGCACCGCACGCCATCGGGTGGACGTTCATCCCCACTTCCTAAAGCCGCTTTGCTCTTGTACGCAACGGTTCTCTAGAACGTTTCTCTTGCGCACGTGAGGATTTGGAGTGAGCGCCCAGCCGTGGTTTTCCCACAGCGCTTACAATATGGGTTTTTTTAAAAAGGGTCTCATAAAATTTCTTCGAGGCCGGCAGCGCATAGTGACATCTCTGGTGTTGCAAACGTCCATATGTGACGGTGACCGCTTTCCATCAAGTGGGCAGTCTGCCTGTCTACTGTACTCCAGCTATAAAAAAATATGGAATTATTAACCAACCATACATACATTGAAAAAAACGCTTCACTTCATTTGACGCAACCATATGTGAACAAAATTCACATAGGCTCCGTCTATACTGTTATTCATCTGAGATTACACGATTATTTGTTTTCGTTTCAGGTATAACTTCAATAACTACCCTTACTGTGATATCGTTTGAGCGATACTTGATGGTGACCAGACCGCTCAGCTCAAGACACCTTAGCTCAAAAGGCGCTGTTATGTCCATAGTATTCATATGGACTTATTCGTTAGCCCTGACCACACCACCATTAATTGGGTGGGGCAATTACGTCAATGAAGCTGCTAACATTAGGTAAGATCAGGAATCTTAATATTTAAAACTGAAATTAGACGAGTTCCTTTGTCTATCAATTTTTATATAATTAAAACAAGACACAAAGCATTTAAAAAATAAAATGCTAGCAATTAGTATTTTCGCGAGTAGTATATATAATAAAATTATGTTTTAACGGTTTTAAGCGCTGTAATTTATTGCATTTTTATTATTCCGACGGGCTAAATAAAACTTTTACAATACTCATTGAGACTTGACATTTTTGTCTTCCGTGATCACGGCTACTGAAAAGTGGTCGAAACGTCGGAATAATAAAAATCAAATAAATTACCGTGTTTAAAACGTAGTTTTATTGTGTTATATCAATTGTTAAAAACGGTTTCGTCGGTGACTTTTTTAACAGCAATTTTAAACAACAACGTTTTATAGTTAAAACAAGTTTCTCCGTGTAAATACTCCATAATCTAAGAAAAACCATTAAATAACAAATACTTAAGCAGATAAAAAGTCACGTATGATACCTTTGTTAAAAATTAACTTCATTCATTTTATTAATATAAATTTATTAGTTTAAATAATTATAATTACGCGTGTGTACACTAGTATTTTTCTTATTAATTAATTGCTGTACCGTGTTTATTCTTTGAACTTTGATATAATATGGAAATACTTATGTAATATGAAATTTTCAATATGGTAATACTCAATTTTCTGAAATAAATGAATTATTATTCAGATATATGTTTATTAATAAATTTTCTTAACATTTTTGTAAAATACATTAATTTATTTTAAAAAATACTAACTACTAAATATTTCTTCTATAAAACAACATATAATATTCTTAAAAAATGTAAAATAAAGGCTGGTAACCGCCGGAAGAGGGGCCTAGGATCCAAGCTACCGATGGTTAAGGCTCCAGAGACAGGAAACCCCACACAAAGCGGGCCGTGTCCAGTAGAGATGCCTTCTGTACCCATCTTTTCAGCCACAAAATCGAGCGAGAGCCTTTCAAGATGTCGGTCCAGGCTCTTCGATACTAGTCCGTTCACGGACACCACTATCGGTACTATAATTGTAGACTCCAAGTTCCATGTGGCAGTAACTTCGTAAGCAACATCAATGTATTTTATTTGCTTTTCTTTCTCGGCATTCACGAGGTTACTGTCATGCGGAACTGCGATATTTACAACTATAGCACGTGTTACATACACATTAACTATCACAATAACCAGAATCATTATTATTATTACTATTTTTTAAAGTTAAAAATGCCTCATTTTTACCAAAATTGAAAGACAAAAATGAACCGTCTATTTTCGGCATAAGGAACGAGTTGCCATGTCCGAATACGAGTTACTTTCATATTTCTACAAAATGTTGAATGAAATATTTTTTGTGGATAAATGTAGATGTAGGCATGATGACTGATGCATATAGTCGATTCCTAACTTTTTATTCCTCACTATTCATATATTTCCTTACTTCTGGTTTTTGAAATAAACTTCATAGAAGTAATGTAAATTTTGTAGCAGTGGTAAGATAATGGATAGCAAAATGTAAGAAACCAGTATTCTTACACCAGTGTGAAGCAGCTCCGGTGATTGCTAAAACGAGTCGTTTACTTAGTAGGTATAATTACAGATTTACTGATTTTTATAAGTTCAATAAATTTTATATATATATATTAAATCAATCATAAGAGGGTACTTGAAAAAACCTAATGTGTTTACGCTTGCTCCGACTATTTTAACTTATAATAAATATTATTGACTTTTAATCAATAAAAGGCTTGTGCTATATCAATATTAAAATATGTAGAATTTGTACTGGCCAAACAGTTTTCTTGAAAAGTGCACATCGTGAGTGTTTTAACGAAACTTCACGGAATACTAACTAACATTGTTATCAGTGAGTGAAACTATTAGTTATTATTACACAAAATGTGCAAATTAAAGTCTTGAGTACATTTATACTGACACAACATTAAATTCCATAAAGAAAAATACATATAGGGCTGACACGTGTTGGTTTTACCTGTGACTATACCTGTCGAATTTATTAAAAATGTCTAAAATAGTTTTAACTTGATAATAACTAACTTGATATTTTATCTAATACAGATCGTCTACATCCACCTTAATTGACGTATCCCTTCTACACTTTATTCAACTTGACTATAATATTAACTAGATACCAATTTTCTAAAACTAATTTTGAAGCCGTGAACAATTACCTTACCAATACCAACTGGCATAACCTTTTCTCCGAAAGTATGGATATAAATGGAGTGGTAAACTGTTCTTATGATATGTTAAGGACAGCTATCAAACTGCATACACCTGTAGCGTCATTAAAGCGATCAAGAAAATGTCCGATATGGTTTAATACTAGTTTGAAAAATTTATTTAAGAAAAAGGAGAATCTTAGAAGACGATACACAATTTATAAAACTCCTTTAGATGAACTTTCGTTAAAATGTTTAAAAAAACGCTGTGATAAACTTGCTAAAGAATGCTATCATAAGTACTTAAACGCTATAGAAAGTAATATTCCTAAGAGTCCTAATATTTTTGGTCTTTTCTTAAAGCTAAACGTGCTAATACTAATAGCTATCCAAATTTTATGGCTTTTAATAACACTACAGCCTCAACGTGTCCTGATATTTATAATTTGTTTGCCAGTTTTTTGTCTTCTGTTTACACCTGTGATTCTAAAGTTCCTAACGATGATTTTAGATGTCTTTGCACTATACCACATAACTATGGCGATTATTTTTCGCGCCTTGTGTTGGATAGGGATACGATCAAGTTTAAATTAAAAAATCTTGATAAAACGAAAGGCGCAGGTTTAGATGGAATATCACCCACCTTTATTCCTGTGCTTCCGCACTGTCTATTCCTTTACATATGATTTATAAAGAAGCATTGCAAACGGGTATCTTCCCGAATCAATGGAAAATAGCAAAAGTAGTTCCTATTTTTAAATCTGAGGATAAAAACAATGTGACTAATTATCGACCTATATCTATCTTAACTACTTTTGGAAAAGTTCTGGAATCACTCGTATGTCCCCATATTCATCATTATTTTTCTCGTTATCTCACTCTCCATCAGCATGGTTTCGTAACTTCTAGATCCACCTGTACCCATTTAGTGTTATTTACTGAACATATTGCATGTTCTTGACTCGCAAAGTCAAATTGATGTAATTTATACCGATTTTAGTAAAGTTTTTGATAAAGTTCCACATAAACTACTAATTAAAAAGCTATTTGCGTATAGAATTGGTGGCTCTTTATTATCTTGGATAGAATCTTACTTAAGTGAACGGAGCTTTTGCGTTGTAATCAATGGATTTAAATCTTCATATTTTAAAATCACCTCAGGAGTACCGCAAGGGTCTCATTTAGGGGCATTAATTTTTAATATTTTCGTTAACGACCTTCAGAGTCATCTACATCATTGTGAAACTTATTTATATGCTGATGATTTAAAGTTTGGCAGAGAGATAAAATCACATATTGACGCCAATTTGGTACAGATTGATCTAAATAATTTAGTAGAATGGTGTAAAAATAACCTAATGTCATTGAATCATAAAAAATGCTTTCAAACAACTTTCACTAGAAAGACAAAACCTATTATAACACATTACTGTATAGAAAACAACAAACTTAAAAAAGTAGATGCTGTAAGAGATCTGGGTATTATACTTGACAATAAGCCAACCATGGTCCCACACATTGAATCGTGTATTGGAAAAGCATATAAAATGTTAGGATTTATCTGTCATAACGGAAAAGAACTACGAAAACCGAGTACTAAAATGTATCTTTATAATTCTTTAGTTAGAAGTCACCTAGAGTATTGTAGCATTATTTGGAGGCCGCATTATGCCACCCACAAACTTGGGATAGAGCGCGTTCAAAAAAAAATTGTAAGACATCTTTCTTGGGCAACATCAGTAGGAAATCGTTTTACTCCATGAATATGGATAGATCGGCTTAGACATTTCAAAATTGTATCCTTTTTATCACGTAGGGATTTACAGGATTTTATTATTCTATTCAAAATTGGCAAAAATAAAGGAGATTGCCCACAGCTCTTAGAACTTTTAAATCTTGCTGCCCCCACTAGGATTCCGCGTTATCATATTAAGCCCTTAGTACCGCCATTGCGCAAAACAGCTCATTGTTTTTAACTCGCCTATTCCTCGTATATGCAGGGTATATAATAAAATGAACAGTATAGACATACATCATGACTCCTTATTCAGATTTAAAAAACACGTTCACTCAGTATTAATTAATAAAACTTAAGGCTAGCATTTTATCCAGATTTTTTGTTGTATATTTTCCTTATATTAAGCAAGCTATTTTTTCCTGTAACATACTGTAGATTTAACATAAGACCATTAACATGTATATTTAATTATGAATATCAATAGATTATCCCTTGTAAGTTCGATGAGTGGTCCGTCCCAAGCGCGCTGTGAAGTAAGGATAGTGGGCACGTTATGGTTAGATTTAAAAGAGTCAGATTTACAAATCATCGCATTTATACAAAAATTTTAACACATATACTTTTATGGAATATCCCTAAAATATAGAAGACAGAAGCATTTTCATCGCGATACGAGCAAATCACCAGTTTGTACTTGCAGTACCAACGGCCGACGAGTGCTAGAACCATAGCACTTATTTCTGGCATATTCTGTGCCTGTAACCAACTGATAACCGTTGTAGTAATTTCCTTGCATATTATCTAATTAAACATTATTTTCAAAATGGAGTGTTAATACGAGATTAACAAAAATATATTAAATAAAACTTTTTTTCTATAGAAACGCTCCATGTACTCACCCTGCTTACTTGACTCGTACACGGTCAGTTTTCTAAGTTCCCTTTAATTTGGTGCTTTCTATTGACGATTATAATACATTGTCTATATCAAATCTTAATTTAAACTATATGCCCCGAAGTACATTCATTAAAATCGATCGAAATTTGATTGGATTTAATAAAAGATACTCGGATTGTAACCGTAAATTATTCTTATCACAGATTAATAAGGGCCGCTTGCATAAGGTTGCTTAAATTTATTTAAGAAACACAAAACGCATTTAACACCCTTAAATACAATTAGCGTCTTGCACAACGTAAAATTTGCAGCTAAATATGTTTAAAGAACTGTCAATTCGTTTTATGTAAAACGTAGTTAGTCAGTTTAATATGATTAACTAATTTTTATTTAAAGGCTATCGTTATGCAAGCGACCCTAAATGTGTCAATTGTTATATTTTACGTCAGAAAATGAGAAAAATGTAGATTTGAAAAGCTGATCAACATCGTGTAGAGATAAAAGTTTGTTCAATCAATTTAAAAAGAGAAAAATATATATATTTTATACTCGTATAATAAATAAAAATCCGCTGATGTTATAATTTTGTTTATTATACGAGTTGACCTAATGGAAAACAGTTACCATCGCCTATGGACATTTGAAACACCAAAGAAAGAAGAAAGAAAGAAAGAAAATATTTATTTCCAATAGCGACACAACACAAAATAGTACTAACATAACAAAGTATAGATAAAATTATTACAGAAATTGTATGCCGCAATTTGAAAGTAAATTTGGCTGGCACTCAGCATTTTGCTGTGCCGAAACGTAGTACGACACAGTGTTGTTTTCCAGTGCCCACCTCCTAAATCATATATGGCATGCGACCCATACATACTAAACATTAAAAACAAAAGAAACAAATAATTATATAAAAAAAACGCATAAGTACCAAAGATTAAAATTATGTGCTACAAATACACTGCTGCTCTCTAGAGGGAGAATGAAACTTTTTATGACGGCATACTCTACACCACGGGTGGTAGCCATCCAGTCGGACCGTATCACCTGGTTGTGGATGGTTTTATCGCCTCTTACGACAGGCCGCAGGAATTATATTCTTTTTCCGTTCCCTGCACGGACTTGCAATACAACGACAGCATTAAGATTAGATAAAAGTGGTGGGATAGAAGTGTTTATTACCTAATGTTGAATTATGGTTTTCAAATCATGGTACCGCCATTTCTTGTTCAAACTACAATACACATTCTTGATACATATATATTCCTTCTCCTTTTGCATAATAATATGTATGTATATCTACCTCAGTCACCCCAATATGGCCTTGTTACATGGAAGACGTTGCCATTTTGTCGTCGGATTCGTTTGAAGTGTTAAAAAGACAAACATATAAGAAATAATTAGATTTTTGGCAAGTGCAGTGATTTTTATTGTTTGAATGATTGATTAAGGGGGTTTCAGTTACCGTATATGTGTGATATCTACTTTTGAAGCCAATGTAGTAGTCGACGGGGTTTTTGGGTGATTCCATATAATTCTATTCTATTTATTTATTGTTATTCGACAAACATTTACACAACAACTTAAGGCAACAAAATTATATTATATTATTATTATATTATTTTCAGCAGCTCCTTGTGTACGGAATATCCGGGTTTTTTTAACTTGCAGATTACGCACAGAAGGAATAGGATAAATGAAATGGTACGGTGGATGAGATAGAAAGAAAGAGATGAGATAAAGGAACACGATTAGCTCAAGGCTAACTGTTCCATGACGACATTCTGTGAAAGCGTGGTATCACACCGTCCGACCCGATCCTAAAATCTGTAATAAAGATAACGCTTCTAGAAAGGCTCCACCACGTCAAAAATACAAAAAACACGGTCGCAATCTACAGCTATACCACGTCCATCAACTATATATAGTCCCTAAAACACTGTTGATTATTTACTGTCTCTAACGGTGATTTATTTAAGTTGATAGCAGTAGAGGTCACTGGGTTGAATTCTCACCCAAATCCATTGACCTCAATACATGTTACTGCATAGTAACCCGTATAAGGGACTAACAGATTAATTAAAGTTTGCCAATTTGTTATTCATAGGCTATCTAATCCAAACGATGAATAGACTCTTTTGAATATTTCTGCCTTAAAAGTATTTTATGCTTGTAATCGAATTTTAGTAGTATTTTTAAAAAGGCTTTGTACAGCTTATGAATTTCAAATTCTAGTATTAAATTTTGTTAATATTCAAGTTCAAGAGGTATCAGGCATAAGCAGGTGTCAGCTTCAGCCTCAAGAAAACTTATTTTTTGAAAAATTCTTGCGGCACAACGAATATGACGTTAACGCTAAACTGTTGAGATTCTTCATTCAAAATTACAATTTTTGCTTTAAAATAACCAATAAATTACGAGGTATCTTGCCTCACCGACGAATGCGACGCAACGTAGCACAAATGCTCCGTAGTTGTGTTGCTGCAGAATGCCTCGTGCAATATAAGGCCGTAAGCACGGAAAATAAGGAATGCCGTTGAGTTGTCGCGTTTGTCGCATTTACAACTTCGCATCGCGTCGCGTCATCGCTTATGCAGCTATGCATCCTGTTGCATCAAATTTTTTAATATTGTTAATATTTTTTGTTAAGGAGCGAATTTTTTACTAAGGGGGAAGTATCTGTTGCATAACGTCAGGTTCACCACTTGTGGGGGTTCTAACAAGTTGAGTGGTGCGTCTATGTGAGTTACTCCGTTGTATGGGGTGATGCACCACTGGCACAATCGCCGTGAGTGCAAAATAAGACGACAAGTTGTTGTACTCTTACTGTATATTAATTTCTTAATTATTCCTTATCGTTTACGTGATGTGCACACCAATATTCTAATCAATATTAAATATTATGAAATTGGACATTTGTGATGATTTTATCAAATGCCCAATTTTATCGGCAGCTCTAACAACGATATCACTATCTGTATTTACATAGTATCACGTTCATGTATTAATCACAGTCTTTAACTGTGCTATATTATACATCACTATAAAGGTGGATGAAACGTGACGCAACACATCGCATCGCGTTCGTACCTGACGCAGGACACCACCTTTACAATTATTGATAAATTTGAAAACATTTATACGTTATTAAAATCCCTCTACTATGCATAACATTAGGTACCTACTTACGGCCTTATTCATAGAGTTAGATTAAGTTTGAACTCCTCTTTAACAACCATAAAGAAGCGTTTAAACTTACTCTAATTCTCCATTAATAAGACCGTCAGTCTGAAGTCGATATTAGACGTTCATTTCTGTCTTTCAATTTGGCTGAATCGATCATCAAACATGCCCTTGAATCATTTAATACCATTGAATGCCGTCGTGTCCGTTCAGTATTGTGTGTTTCATTCAAATTGATTCAAATGTGTTAATCCGTCTAATAACAGCATTAGTTTTAGTTACTAATATATATATATATATATATATATATATATATATATATATATATATATATTAACTTTATACCCAATCTAAAATGTTTATGGCGTTACGTAGTTGTTTTTATTATAAAACAAACTTTATTTGTTTACTATTCAAATCACAAAAAAATTTCAAACTTTTGTTTTATCTATTTTAAAATATGAGATTAAGATTTCATTTTACAAATCTTTGTTATTATAAGAGTGCTAGAGAGTTTGCTCCACGGCTACGCTGACTGACAAACCCTAACAAAGAAACTATGTCCATAGTCTCGACAACTGCCCAGCAAAACATATAAATTAGTCTACGTCAAACTGATTTGAAGTAATATAATGAATGCCGTGTTATTTATGACAAAGGAATACCTCCTTTGTCATTGTTAGTAAACTGAAAAAGGTGATTGCGGCGCCATCTATTTGGCTAATCTGTCCATTCTATGGAAATGACGCAATTTAGCGGGATAAAATGTATCCTAAGTATTAACTCGGGTTATAAGCCAGCACTATATAGACTTTCATTCATACACGTTTAGTAGTTTCCAAAAAAGATACGATCGCAGCGCCATCTTTTTCGCTATTTTCGTCTAGCCCACGGAAACGACGTTATTTATCCGAATAAAAAGTACCCTAAGTCACGTCGCAGGATATAAGCTAACTCTATATCGAATTTCATTTAGTTTTCATGTGATGCTCTAACAGGCGGACAAACAGTCAAAAATTCAAAAATTGTATTATCGAAATCTGCTGGTCCGAATTAACCCCCTGATTCTTTTTTACATTTTTAAACGCACTGTATAAAGTCAAACCATTTGCAGATATATTATAGTATAGATAGATAAAAGTTTCCTGTTTGAGTTTACGTAAACAGTAAGATACTTGTTTATTGGATAAAAAAATATGTAAATTTTATAAATTTTGTTACAGTTGTTCGGTGAACTGGCACGAGCAGTCGATGAATACGTTGACCTACATAATGTTCTTATTCGCAATGGGGCAAATCTTCCCCCTCGCTATCATCACCTTTAGTTATGTTAATATCATCAGGACGTTGAAAAAGGTAACCTTACCCATTAGAGATGCCGTGAATATTCCTATTATATTCGGTATTCGGCTACTTTAAATTATTAATAGGTAAACTAAACTAAGTTTTACCTAAAGATGCCACGAATACTCGCCTCAGCCAAATACCAAATAGTTATAAAAGTGGCTGAATACCGATAGAAGCCAAATATTCGTGGCATCTCTATTATGCATATACAAGTATCATTTATGAAAAAGTGTGCTTAAAGACCATGATAGTCGCATTGTTTCAAAAGACGTGAAGAAAGAAGAAACGTACGTACAATTATTTATTTATAGCATATGTACATATGGAAAAATGCGAAAAGGAAAATTATGATTGATTTTATAATAGTAGATGAAAGATTAAGAGCGCTAAACTCTTTTATGAATAGCTAAAAAGTGTCTGTAAAGGCACGCTTGGCTGTCCATCGAGGGGTCAAGTGGTGTTGGTGCCAACACAAATGTACAGCAGTGTAAGTTGGGTGTGCCAGAAGAAGCATGAAAGTAGAATATATGCAGTTGAAATGAGAGCTTTGAGAAGTAAATGTGAGGAAGGGAACGCTGTGGATTATTGAAAGAAGATGTAATAACAAGAGTTGAAAAAGGAATGTTAAGGTGGTTTGGGCATGTAGAGAGGATGGATGAAAATAGAATCACAAAACAAGAGTATGACAGTATTGTGAATGGTAGTGTTGGTACCGGTCGACCACAACGTACACCCCATGATCAAATAACAGAAGTTTTAAAACGAGGTCAGGTAAAAAGCATATTAAATAAACGTGCATGTATGAAGAGGTTAATGAAAGTAAATGAGGCGAAAGTTGTTTGTCAGAATCGTCGCATGTGGAGATCTATAGTCACTGCCTACCCCCATGGGAAACAGGCGTGACAATATGTATGTATGTATATTTCACATTTATATAGACGAGCAAAAATTAAGTAGAGTTCTTTATCTCGCGAGATTTACTAAATCCATATGTCACAAAATTCTTAACAATAAAATTGCGAATGATTTACATGAATATGATTTTGATTTAATATACACCTCCATATATAAAAATTAATTCTTGTGAAAATGAATAATAATAAAAGAAAACTTATCTGAATCAAAATTATTTTGTTTTTGTGAAACGTTCGTAATTTTAATGTGCGAACGAGGTAGCAGATAACGTTGGTTTTACTTATCAATAATATAATTAAAAAAATATCGTAAATATTCACGATATGAGACGCAAGTTAGTTTCGTAATTTTTGATACTTAATAAGTGAAGAAAACAAAACGCAAAATGACCTCTAAATTATTGACATGAAAGCATTTAACTCCTTAATTTTTTATCAAAATAGGATAAAGAATATCTACTCTCTACATCTTTATAAAAGAAATAAATTATTTGAGTTTTTTTTTTAAACTACTTCATTATAGTCCACAATAAAATAATAAGAAGGAAGATAGATAGCAATATTTAAAAAAACGATTTATTTTTATTTTGTGTGCTGAAATAATATACTAGATAAGTTGAAAACCGATCTGATGGAACGTGGTTACTCGTGCTTATGCGACACTAGTGGTGTCACCAACGTTCTTCGAGTCGCGAGGTCTTTAATATTATATAGCCAGACACAATATAATATTAAATTGTGTCAGGGAACCTCATTCCAAAACCCTAAGGTGCTAAAAATAAATTATTATACTTAAGAACCTTTGCGTATATGAGCGAAGTGTTCCCCTTTACCAGGTTACCATCCATAAATATTCATACACAATATTACCTACCCTACATTTTTAGTATCGCTTGGGGAATTAATACACATCCCTTTGGACTCCGGGGGTGGGCACCAAAGAGAATGGGGAACTCCAAACAGGTTATTTTTTACCATAGAGGGTTGCTTGGAACAGATCGTTTTATGCGATAGGGCATCGTTTGTTCAACATTTATTGTACCTATTTTTTACGAACGTAGATTTAAATTTCGGTTAGCAATGAAGTGTTTTCATTCATTCATTCATACTTATGTAAGAATCATCGAAACTTCGCATAATAAATCAATAAATACGTATATCGTAGCCACAGAAACGATAACTGTTCAATCGTTTCATAGCAACACATTTGCATATATAACCAAGATGACATAAAGAATGGACCCAACCTGGCCCGGTGACCTCCAACCTCTCCTTACAGTCACCCCGTTCCTCTCTACTTCAACAACTCACTATCTCAGTCTTTATATCGTCTCCAAATTATACACACATATAAAATCATACAAGGATATTTCCCTAAATAAACATTAACTTACTTACTCAGTTTACTGAAGAGCGCTGTGCCTGGAGAATGGTAGAACAAGTCTGCCTAGCTTCACGCACCACATAAATAAATTACTTGAAAGTAACGTCAATTAAATGTTCGCAATCTAAAATGTCCAGCAACTTGTTAATACTACTCTGTCAAAAAAGTACCGGGAAAAGGTCAGTAATACACAAAATGTTAGTTATTCATTCAAATTTATTTTATCACCTTCAAAATATTTTCCTTCAGAAACGATATACTTACACCAACGAATAATCCAATCATCAAAACATTTTTTAAACGCTTTTTCCGGAATTGAGTTTAGTTCTCGTCGCGAATTCTCCTTTATGTCTTCTACCGAATAAAAACGGGTGCCACGAAGTAGTAATTTGAGTTTAGGAAAAAGAAAGAAGTCGGGTGGAGCCATGTCTGGTGAATAAGGTGGTGGTGGTTGTGGTATTTGCTGAGGTTTTGGTCAAAAATTCGTTCACAGCGATGGCCTTGTGCGAAGGCCCATTATCGTGGTGCAAAATTCAAGACTTTTCTTTCCTCAAATCTGACCTTTTTCGTCGAATTTGCTCTATTAAACGCCGCATAACGCTCAAAATAATATACTTTATTTACCGTTTGACCTCCCGATAAGAATTCCGAGTGCATAACACCGCGATAGTCAAAGAAAACTGTCAACATGACTTTGACTTTTGATGGACTTTGGCGTGGTTTTTTCGGTTTCGGTTCAGGTGGAAGGTGCCACTCCGAAGCTTGTTGACTAGTTTGCATGTCAAACTCCTAAACCCACGTCTCGTCACCAGTAACAATGCGTTTCATGAATGTTGGATCGGAATTAATAATAATAATAATAATCGGTGGACAAACGCACATATTATATATCTCCAAATTAAACATGTTACGCTTGTGTTATGGGTAATATACAACGGACTACTCTGGGGCCGATCCCAGACATCCAGACCATAGTAAATAACGGAGAAATTACGTTTCCGAAATTTACTATACCAGGAATCAAACCCGGAGGCAAAGGCTTAGCCATACAACCACAGAAACCGTCAAAAAAAATTTACTTATACCAGCATGTCTTCAGCGACTCTTATGCGATTGAGTTTTTGGAGAAAATTTAGTTCTTTTGGGACTAGCCGAGCGGCAACATGTTTCATACCCAATTAATTATTTAAAATGATACGGATCGACACGCGAGACACAAAAAGTTCAGCGGCTATTTCTCTCAAACTTGAATGAAGATGTTCAGTCACTATTTCCTTCACTTTTGCGATGTTAACTTCAGTTGAAGACGTTGATGGCCTACCAGAGCGAGAGATATCTTCCATCATATCTCGACTGCTTTTGAACGTTTTGTACCGCTCATAAGTACGTGTTCTTGATAATGTCGATTCACAGTAAGCCTTCTGTAACATTTTCAGTGTCTCCGAACAAGAAAATTCCATTGGCATTGGTAAAAAACATTACATTACTCGTATGGAGTTTATAGATAGATAACACTGTATTGCACACCAAAATATACAATTACAAAAACAGACGATATTTACAATATTTTGTAGGTAATACAATAAGCGGCCTTATTGCTCAAAGCGATCTCTTCCAGGCAACCTAAATGAAAGAAATTTGAATCAGACGATGTAGGTGGTGCAGGAAAAGGGCAATAGATGCATAAATACTCAAACTAATTTAAGAAATAAATATACAAATACATACATATATACAATAATGCATTTCAAAATACATAAGTCATTATATTAAATGTATTAGCATGATTATATTGTGTTAATCAGACATAGCTATTTGTGGACAAATAGTGTTTTCTGAGCAAATTTCTAAATGTTGGTAAGGATTTGACAGTAAGAGGCAGCACATTCCAAAGTGTGACAGCTTGCACTGTAAAAGAATTATCATAATAGGATCAAGTGTGTGCAGGCGTCATAAGTTTTCGATGCGTATCATGACGCAAATTATGGGCAGTGGATAGGCGAAGGAGTTTAAAACATTCCTTAAGGCACTGGTGACTATTAGGCGTAAATAATCTAAATATATATAATTGAAATACACGTCTATAGTGACTCATCACGATATCTTAGGAACTACAATACCTACAGACTTGAAATTTGGCATGGACCTTCCTTTCGCCAAGTGAGGTCAGCTAAGAACAGATTTTATGAGATTCCTTTACGGCACGCGAAGCGGGTGGGTATCAGCTAGTACGTTATAAAGGAGAGTGAGAATGTGAGTATTCCGGCGAAAATGAATAGGAAGCCAATTGAGTCTTTTACGATATTCGGAAACATGGTCGTATTTTTGCAATCAAAATATGAACCTGATACACAAATTTTGAAGCAGCTCAAGCTTGTCCAGCTGTTCTAAGGTTAAATCTATAGCAGGCAATAGCAGGCAGATCTATCGCTAGCAGGCGTCAGCTTAATCAAGTATGGAAAGCAAGAGAAACTCAGCAAGCGTAATCTTGGTAGCATTGGGCAAAAAGTTTCTTAGTCTTCTGAGGGATCTAGTAGATAAGAACACTCTGCGACTTAAATCGGTGATGTGAGGCCGCCAAGACAGCTATCAAACCCTATCAATGGTTATGCCGAGATTTATGACAGTTTCGCTAAGATGAATATGTGTAACGTCACAAATAACCCATGGTAAGGAGGACCAGTTAACTTTAGCATTCATCCTAGGGCTACTGGCAATTATAAATTGAGTTTTCTGAGGGTTTAGGGCAAGACCAAACGTTTTGCTCCATCTTAGAATGTGATCCAGGTCAGTTTTGATTCTATTAATTGCAATATTTAGTGCATCAGTTTCACTTTGGGTGCAAATTTGTAAATCGTCAACATATAGATGGTAGGAAGAAGTCAATTTATCGGAGATAGAATTTATTAAAACAGCGAATGAAAGGGGAGATAAAACGCCGCCCTGAGGAACACCGGCAGTTAAACAGTTTATGTCAAGTTGTAACAAGCAGTAAGG
Organism: Dendrolimus houi; assembly: GCA_039645545.1. Classification (NCBI taxonomy): domain Eukaryota; kingdom Metazoa; phylum Arthropoda; class Insecta; order Lepidoptera; family Lasiocampidae; genus Dendrolimus; species Dendrolimus houi. The sequence goes on from CM077132.1 coordinate 18,568,159, forward strand.
GAAATGTACCTACGATTAGGAAGATATATTATAAGAAGCAACTTTTGGTGAGAACTGAATGCCATAGACGTTTGTGACGCCTTGACGTAAGGCGTTCGTCGCGCTTTATTTTGGGCCAGAGCACCCTAAGTCCGCTAGTAAAGTATATTGATTTGACCAATCAAACTATGCCTTGTAGAGTAGGTGAGCATCACCCTTCACCTCTTGGCCTCTCCCTTTTGCAACATAACGGCCTAGCAGTAGGATACAGATTGTTATTGCAAAGTGGTAATGTACATCTCAATGCTCAGGAATAGATAGTGAAGTAATCTAGAAGGCCCATTATAATATTTTAGTGTTTCTTCTACACCCTAAAGTAGGGTTGTTGAACAACAACTTATTTAGAGTAATACCCCCGGTAGATCTGACCCAACAGGCAGGCCTCTTCCATATTACCGAACGGGATAAATTTCCATAGCAAGCTTCGCCTTTTTTTTCAAGGTGAAAATGAGCTTTGCGGATCTTACAACTCATGGAACGACAGTGAAGTTGTAGCTACTGCCCAATACCCAGCAAAACTACTCTAGTGTTCCTTCTACACTCTAAATTAGGGTCGTTAGACAACAGCTTACCCTGCACCACATTACTAGCATGTGTTAGGTACCTAAACTACTTAACCCAACATAAAGATATTCCTAATAATATCTAGATCCAGACTAATCGAAGTTTCAGCGCAATAGTGTATAATAAAGCGTTGTCCCATTTAGAACTAATTTTCTACGTGTCCCCACGTCCCATAACGTCATTACTCAACTTCCGACATATTGAGTTACGGAATGTCCTTAAACGCGTTATGCAACAAGTTTTTCGCTTTCCAAACTTTATTGCTTATATTACTTATTCCAAAAATATTCTCAATGAACATTAAGTTAGCTACAAAACACGAAAATCGGTTTTCAAAAATCCGTAGTCATATTGGCAAAAATATAATTCGTAATAATTTTTCGAGCACTAATGGCCTGTTTCTATGTGTAAGCTACTGCCTTACTGTTGTTTAAAATTTGACATAAGCATGCAAAGTCAAAATTTAACCGATCGATGGTAAGGTAAGTGAATGTATAAAAAGATATAGATATGAAATTTGACTTGAAAGTGTATTTATTATGTATGCCGCAACACAGTTGTGTAATAAAACTGTGAAAAATGAATAATTAGGGGAGGTCGCCATAAATATTAGGGGAGCGAATAGTCAAATCAAGTGAGAAACTTTTTGTAAAAATAATTTTTATAAAAAAAAAACGTTTTAACGGTTTTAAGCGCGGTCACTTTTTACAAAGTTACAGAACGTCGCAGCCTCATAGATTTAAAAGAGCGTATCTACTTATGACATCATAAGTAGTAAAAGGAGTCAAATAACACATTAATTACATTTAATGCGCTTTTCAAATAACTATTATTGTTTGAAAAGTAATTAAAATTGTTTCTGTCGTGTTACTCTAAAAGGTAAGATGATAACGGCTGCGTTCCACAACACAAGAGACTCACAACAACCACGATCACGACCGCAATTTTTCCCATTGCACTTGCTTGCGGGCGTTACAATCATAAAATCTAGTGGAATGGATTATGAAGCGTTGATGACATTAACGGCGAAATACACAAATTGTTGATTTGAAAAACGTGCCTTTTTGAATATCAATCGATAGAGAGAATTAATGCTCTGTGGTCAACGCCCGCTTCGACCCAGCTCTTGACATGGGTCGTTGTGAGCGCTGTGTTATCGGAAATAATGACATCACTAGTAACGTTTTCGCAAAATCCATAACGACCGTGGTCGCCATGTGGAACGGCAGATGGAGCATTTTGAGCGTTGTGAGATACTAAAGGAACGCGACCAACATGTTATGTTAACATCTGTTCTTTATGTGTAAAAATCTTATGCTCTTTTCTATGACTTATTCATATTGAGTTAAGAGTAAGTTTGGGTGCTTTTTTTTTTTATGATTCCTAAAGAAGCCTTCAAACTTACTCTAACTCAATATGAATAAGACCGTTAGAATTTGTTGTAACATGTCGTCGTCCCTATTGACATTTTTTCAGTGTACATAGTTGTATAGAGTACCGTTATCGAATTTAAAATAAATCTTCCTTAATTCTAATTAAATTAAGTCAATAAGTAGCGAGATATTAGTTTCCTAGTTCCCAAAGTAGTGAATTGTGTCTTTATAAATAACAAAATTCTTAAACGCTTGTTTAAGAATGGTTTCCACTCCAAAGCAACTCTACGGATCCGAAATATTTTAGGGATTGAAACAAGAATCTTGAAGTAAAGTTTCGTCTATATTATATTACTAGCTCCTGCCCGCGACTTCGTCCGCGTGGAATAGTTACTTTGGGCTAACGCTAACTTTAACCCGCGATTTTGTTTACCTATGTAAACAAAGGTGCCCCACCGCCCGTGCCCCTTATGACTGCCCGCCGGCTTTGCACATCATAATTGCGCGCGCAGTACTTAATCATTATTTTGCTGCGATGTTATTTTAAAACTGCGATATCTCCTAAGATATTCATTGAAATCGAATGATGTAAATGGCCATTTTGTTTAAATTAAATACTTGTGATGAATAACGTATTTATTTGGATAAGGATTAATACCATGTTTATAAAAACACCTTCGCAAATAATGCATTATTTCAGAACAAATTTGGTTAGCATAAAAAAGATTATAGTGAGCCAACCTTAAAAGATAGAGATATGCTGTCGCGGACTTTTTTTAGACCTTTTAAAGGGGAACAATTCTGTCACACATGATTTTTGCGAAACTTTAACCGTTTACGCAGAGCACGCAGCGAAGGGTTTCAAAAGGAAAAAACCCCAGATTTTGAAACATTCTTCATTGGTTCTTCGCTCCTATTGGTCTTGGCGTGATGACAACAGGTTGGGGAAAAAGTCTTTTCGCATATAGTATGTATGAACTTGTAATAAGATCTCTTTGGCTATACCATTTGTATCTGGCTGGTTTTGGTATCATTAAAAAAGTTTTGATTTTAAAGAAGACAATTCCAAATTCAAATTAGGAAAATGTGTGATTTTCATTTGTTTTTCTTTTTGTAAAAATGAGTGAATCTAATGAAGAAATTCGATACATTTTAAAATTTTACTGCAAAAAAGGTAAAAATGCAACACAAGCCGCGAAAAAATTTGTGATGTTTATAGACCTAATGCAGTATCTGTGAGAGTAGCGCAAATTTGGTTTAAGCGTTTTCAATCCGAAAATTTTGATATCAAAGATGCACGTCGCTCTGGTCGCCCTGTTACGGACAAAATTGATGCCATTTTTGAAAAAGTGGAGCAAGATCGGCATATTAGTAGTTACGGTGTAGCTGGAGAACGGGGAATTGACCACAAACCGGTTTTGGCGCATTTGAAAAAAGCTGGGTACACAAAAAAGCTCCATATTTGGGTGCCTCATGAGCTCACTGAAAGAAACCTAATGAACCGTGTACTCATTTGTGATTCTTTATTACGACGTAATGAAACCGAACCATTTTTGAAGAAGCTGATAAGTGGTGATGAATGATGATTGGAAGGGCATTATTCATTATGAGCTATTACCGCCAGGCAGGACCATCGATTCTGAACTGCACTGCGAACAACTGATGAGATTAAAGCAAAAAATTGAGAGAAAGCGGCCGTAATTAATCAACAGAAGGGGTGTGGTTTTTCACCATGATAACACGAGACCTCACACATCTTTAGCCACTCAACAAAAATTACGAGAGTTTGGTTGGGAGGTGTTAATGCATCCACCGTATAGCTGGAGGCGCAGGCTGAGCACATGCGCAAATCCCTCAAAAGGATTTGCGACGCTGCTATGCCTCGAGCCAAACGACCGCCGCCGCGTACATCGGTCCACTGGTGGACTGAGGAGCTGGCTGAACTGCGGAGGGCAGTCCGCAGAATCAGCCACAGGCTCAAACGCAGCAGAGCGCGTCGTCCTCCAGACTATGTTGAGGAGAATGGACTCGTGGGGGAGTTCAGAGAGGCCAGAAAGGCCCTTTCGATCGCAATTTTGCGAGCGAAAGCCCGGGCTCGGGAGGAGCTCCTCGAGACACTGGACCGGGACCCTTGGGGCGTCCGTACCGTGCGGCCCGCAACACGTTGCGGCCCTGCACCTCCACGGCTACGGAAACGCTCGAACCCGAGGTCCTCCGGTCGGTTATCGATGGGCTCTTCCCGGATCCGGGGATCTTCACTCCCCGATATGGGTCCAATCATTCCCGACACCTCGGAGGTGGAGCCTCACTCCATCACCGAGGAAGAGTTAGACGTCGCCCTGGACCGGCTCCGGGGCAGGAAGACGGCTCCGGGACCCGACGGGGTTCCGGGTCGGCTCCTCTTCCTGGCTGCCAAACACCTACGCGGCCAGCTGCGGGAACTGTTCGATGCCTGTATTCGCGCAGGCCAGTTCCCGTCGCAATGGAAGGAGGGCCGATTATGCCTGATTCCCAAGGGAGGCCGTCCTCCCAACGATCCGTCCGCCTACAGGCCCATAGTGTTGCTTAACGAGGTCGCCAAGGTCTTCGAGAAGATCTTAGCGGAACGCCTCGTTAAGCATCTCGATACTGTGGAGCCGGGGCTAGCACAGACGCAGTTCGGGTTTCGGCGGAGGCGCTCCACGTTGGACGCCTTCGAGACACTGCGATCTGTAACGGACGACGCAGTCCAAGCAAAGGATACTGTCCTGGCAGTTTCGCTAGACATAGCGAACGCCTTTAACAGCCTCCCACACGAGACGATCAGGAGGGGCTTCGTGCACACGGAGTCCCCGTACCTCACGAGGCTGTTGGGCGCGTACCTCCAGGACAGATACATCCTTTGGGAGGGCGGCGAGTCCGAGAATCGCGCGATAGGTCGGCGACGCGTCGCGTGCGGCGTCCCACAGGGATCGGTCCTCGGGCCGGTTCTTTGGAACGTCGGTTATGACTGGATCCTTCGGGTTCCGGTCCTGCCCGGAATAGGGCTAATCTGCTTTGCGGATGACACCCTACTCACGGCACGCGCTGCGTCATTCGCGGAATCCGTGGACCTTGCCAACGCCGGGCTGGCGATCGTGGTCCGAAGAATAGGTAGGCTGGGCTTGAAGGTCTCCCCGCGAAAACGGAGGCCATCATGTTCCATAGGCGGTTTCGTAACCCCCGCGGACTTGTCCGTTACAGTCCAAGGGGTGGACATTCGTGTAGGCCCCAGATGAAATATCTGGGGCTAATTCTTGATGGGAAATGGCTGTTCAAAGCGCACTTTGAGCAGCTAGTTCCCAAGCTCGTGAGTCCGCAGGCGCCCTCTCTCGGCTTCTTCCCAACGTGGGGGGACCGGGGGGACGACTAGGAAACTCTACATGGGCATCCTTAGGAGTATGGCCCTGTACGGTGCACCCGTATGGTCCACTGCACTTCACCGCCATAATAGGACTTTGTTGTGCCGCGCACAACGGGTCCTGGCGGTGAGGACCATCCGAGGATACCGTACAGTGTCGTGGACGGCGTCGACACTTTTGGCAGGTGATCCGCCCTGGCCTCTCCAGGCGGACGTGATAGCCAAAGTTCGGCGCTCCCGACAGGATGCCCTCGCCCGTGGCCTGGTCTATGGCCAGGCCGAACTCCAGGTGATCAGGACGCGGGAAACCGCGGCCATGATCCAAGCTTGGTCAGTAGAGTTGGAAAACCCTGTTGCTGGCATTGACACGGTGGAGGCGGTTCGACCGCAGCTGTTGCGATGGCTCTCGCGGAAACGCGGGACCCTGACCTTCAGAATGACACAGATACTTACCGGGCACGGCTGCTTCGATAAGTATCTGTGTCAGATTGCGGGCTGCTTGCCTTCACCCCAATGCCGCCAATGTGGCGCGCTAGACACGGCGTTACACACGCTAGTCGAGTGCGCAGCATGGGCACCCTCAGAGGTTTGAACTCGAGACACTTGTAGGACCGATCGAATCGCTGGGCGATCTGGTGCAAGCCATGCTGCACAGCGACGATTGGTGGGTGGGTGCGGCCAATTTCTGCGAGGCGGTAGTGTCTCATAAGGAGGCCGCGGAACGAGATAGGAGAGAGATGGTAGTGCGCATGCGTCTCGCGGGCGCCGACGTCAGTTGGGAGCCCGGAGGCGCAGGTATGCGCATGACCTCCTCCCTGAAATACCGCTGCAGGGGCCTCTCTGGCATCTAGGGAGCAGAGGAGTCTTCACCCCTGTTGACGAAGTGAGTTTGCCTCTCCCGGGGCATTCTCAAGCACTTGTGCGCTAGGATCGGTGTGGGCGTAACTACGTTCTGTATCTCACGCCTTTCCTGCCATAAGCGCGGGGCACATGGGAGGAGGGTGGTTTTAGTGGGGTATTGATTAGTCGAGTCTCCACACAAGCCGGTTGATTATTGTTTGGATTGCCTCAGTGGAAAGCCTCCATGATCAACAACGGTCTAATCCTAGCAAAGGACCCGGTATGTGCGAAATGCATTTCCCCCTTAAAAAAAAAAAAAAAAAAAAAAAAAAAAAAAATCCACCGTATAGTCCATCATCACATTACTTGTCTCTATTATTATTTTTATTATTGCGTATAGTCAGCAGAAAAGCAGACGACCTACCTGATGGAAAGCGGTTACCATCGCCAATGAACATTTCTAACACCAAAGGTGCTATCAATATGCTGCCGCTCTCTAAAGGGAGACTAGAACCTGGCCACTAATACCGGAACACAACACAAGGTAGTTATGGCAGCATACTCCAGACTAGGGGTGGTAGCCATCCAGACGGGCAAATGCCCTACCACCTGGCTGTGGGCTGTTTTGTCGCCTCTTACGACAGGCCGCCCGGCCGCAGGAAGTTATATTCTTTCTCCGTTCCTGCACGAATACATTAAGATGAAGACACTTTGTTCATGTTTTCTTTATAGTCCACTACACTATCCTTTAGTTTAGTTTATGGTACCAGCTCTAAAGGTTTTGTCCTTTTCAGCCCTCTCATTATTTCCGTCAGTCAATAGTAATTTCTTTATTTGAAACAAAGACATTTTTCTAAACGTTACGCTAAGTGGCACAAGTTACGTGTTTTGCTTTTGATAGGCATGCAATTTTTTTCTAGTTTTAGTTACAAGCTATTTGTAGTCCTTATGATTACATATACATATTATGATATTGATTATATTATTGACTAGGATATGTTCGCGACTTCGTCCGCGCTTGACTTGAAATTCCCACCGGATTCTCGGGACACAAAGAAGAGAATGTAAGCTATTGTTTTATTGAATACTTTTTCAGGATAAGCTAATTTCTTTTTTAATTTGGCCATTTTAAATCATTCCCAATAAAAAATGCCCGCGGTGTTCTCAGGATAAAAAGTAGCGCAGATTTAATTTGCTGTCGATCAACGAAAACCGCACCGAAATCGGCCCAGTAGTTTTTACGCGAATCCCGAACAAACACAAACCAACAAACAGACAAGAAATCTTAAAAAATTGCATCGTGTTCTCCATCGTTTATATAGCTTTAATGCACAGCATGATTAGAATGTCATAATATTGTAAATTATGATTTTATTATAATTACAATAAGTAGTGTCTGTACTGTCAAGATTTAAATAATAGCATGAATTTTTGTAGTTTGTAATACAAACAACAAATTAATATACTACAAAAAGTCCTTAAGTCATAAAATAAAACGAATTCTACTAGAATATATTTTTCATTCTAGAGCGTTATACAAAGAAAGTCGTTCCGCGAAATGCGTACAGCTAGACTTAACAAAAATGTCCTTGTGTTCTGTTGAGATGAGTAACAATAAACAATCCTCTTTTAAATCATGAAAATTTTCCGTACATTAAGCGTCAGCCCAAATGACAGCGGGCGAGCGTAGGTATCTACTATTTAAACGTGAAAAATATAGATTTTCTAGCAACCAAGTCGGTTAAAAAAACAGGCTTCAAGAATACCTAATAAACAAAAAATAAATATTATTTACAACATCTTGAAGTAGGTGCCAAGTAAAACATTAAAAAATAACAACAAATTTGAAAAGTGTAGTTATTTTATATGTTTTACTTTACTACCGACTTCAACAAGATGCTGTAGAAATTTTATTTTTTCGCTTTTTAGTTACTCTTGAAGTCGAATTGTTTTTTGCTAGAAATTTTCATTACTATTCCTGAAAACGGTACTCATGTGACTTTTTATCTATATCAATACAGCTGTGCACCTTCAACACCTAGTAACTGACATTGTTTATTAAATGAAAATCTATACTACTCAGAATAAAGTACGACACATCATTAATTCATTAAAATCAAATGCCCTTGGAGTAGACAAAATAAATATAGAAATGTTTAAATTAACAATGCCCAACTTATTAAATATATTAACTCATATTATCAATTTTTCAATTAGTTCAAGAACATTCCCAGACTTATGGCGACAAGCTATTGTTCGTCCAATCCCAAAAAAATAACTCAGTTAGTTGTAAAGATCTCTGTCCTGTCAGTATACTGCAATTCTTCTCCGAAGTTCTGGAAAGGCACTTACAAGTTACTGAATATTTAGAAAGTAATAATATATTACCCGATTACCAATCTGGATTCAGAAAGGGATATGGTACGGCAACAGCTCTGTGTGATGTGATAGGCAATATAACAGAGGCTCGTAATCAGGGACAGGGTACAATTCTCGTTCTTGTAGACTATTCTCGTGCATTTGATGCCATTAACACAAAGTTACTTCTATCCAAGCTGGAATTTTATGGATTCACAAGTGATACTATTGAATGGTTTCATAGTTATCTAGAACATAGAAGACAGCATGTTGAAATACAGAAGCCAGATGGAACATTTATTGCGTCAAGCCCGATGCACCTTGCTAGAGGAGTCCCACAAGGCTCAATACTAGGACCATTGTTATTTATTATTTATACTGCCGATATAGCCAAATGTATACCGAACTGCAAATTTCATATATATGCAGATGATATTCAGCTTTACATACTTTTCAGTCCAAACGAAATAGACAAAGCAATTGAAAACATTAACAGCGATCTTAACAGAATTATGGAATGGTCAGAATCAAATTCATTAGTACTTAATCCTTTAAAATCGAAGTTTTTGATTCTTGGCAGCCGTCATCAGGTTAAAATTATCAAAGAACTTAATTCTATAATTATTATTAAAAAACGAACCAATTGCAATGGTTGACACCACTCGTAGCTTAAGGTTTATAATTAATTCGGAGCTTCGTTTTGAAAAACATACTCATGATGTGATAAAAAAATGCTTTTATAGATTAAAGATTTTGTATAGTATCAGGCCGTAGTATATTAACGAGGAAGTTAGGAAAAGATTTGTAGAAATCTTAGTACTGTCTAAACTCAATTATTGTGACACAGTTTATGGACCATGTCTACTTACGAGAACTGAAAGTCTTATACAATGCATACAAAATGCATGTGCTCGGTATTGCTTTCAGATTCCTCGGAGAAACCTCATAATACCATTCCTAAACAATCACAATATTCTAAAAATGGCAGCTCGGAGAAAATTACACTTAGTATGTCTATTATTTGGAGTGATATCTTCTCAGAAACCCATTTACCTATTTAGCAAAATAGGATGGAGATAAAATAGATCACAGGAATGTACCATTCGCTCCGTTATCAGGCCCTTAGTAACAGCCAAGCATAAGACTAGAGCATTTAGAGGATGTTTCAAATATGCTGCTACTAAATGCTGGAATGATGTTCCTCCACCCATAAGAGACCTCAAAACAATACATTCTTTCAAATTTCATTATAAGAGAAACCTACTTAAGTTGCAAAAAGAAGACCCCACATATAATAAAAACTAATTACTTAGAAAATAATATTTAATGCATGCATAGATCTACAAATATATATATATATATATATATATATATATATATATATATATATATATACACACATGTTTTCACATGTAACATGTGATATTATATATATGTTACATATGAAAATAAGTGCTCTATTAAGGTTACTTTAATTTTTAGGTACATATCTTTAATTTTTTATTTTTATTTGTTATTATAATTTAAATTTATTTAACTTGTTTTCACCGTGGGTCGCATGACTATATAATCAAGGAGGTGGGCACTGTCTGACTATGTTTCGACACAGCAAAAACTGAGTGCCAACCTCATTTCTCGAATTGCGGCACACATTTCCAGTGTATTTGTTATTATTATAAATTATTGTTAATGTGTCGCATTTTTAGAAATAAATATTTTCTTTCTTTGTTTTCTTTCTTTCTTTCTATACATTTATAGTCTTGTTTGGCATTTGACAATATATCATATTTGTCAAAATATGTTTAGACTGCATAAAAATGTGGCATTGCTTCCAATATCGAGTTCAATAAAAAAAATTGCAATGACATACATCTTTTAGAATTTCATGACATTTCTCTGTGCTGTGTTGTTAGATTTCTTGCAAAGCACTTGCTAGGTTTTAAACTTGTATAGCTGAACAGGCAGCAAAACTTCGCTTAGCATTTAATTACAGCCTTATTTAACAATACAGAATTAATAATATAACAATTTATTTCCCACTTAACAACCAGCGACCAAAACTTTTGGGAAAATATTAAGTTCAAGGAGAAATCCACAAAGTTTCTCCATCGTACTAACTTTTCAAAACATCGGAACTTTCTGAGAACACTTAACTTAGAATCTAACTGACCGAGTTTAAGCAATGAAACTAATTAACTTTTACGAATCAAGTCAAATGATTTATGTTCAAAATGTAAAATATAAATGTATGTTCAAAATTAAAATTCGATGAACCAAATCGATCAAGGGGTGTTAGTACCAAAGATAGAAGAAGCATGAAAGTATGATAAACGTAGTTGAAATGAGAGCTTTGAGACTTATATGTATAGTTAATATAAATTATATGATAAGAAACAGTATGATGATAGAACGTTGTGGATTGAAAGAGGATGTAGTGACAAGAGTTAAAAAAGGAATGTTAAGGTGGTTTGGGTATGTAGAGATAATGACTAAAAGGAGAATCACAAAGCAAGTACACGACAGCAATCCGATTGGTAGAGTCGGTGTCGGCAGACCGCGACGTACTCGCCACGATCAAATAGAAGATATTTTGAATAAAGGTCATGTAAAAAAAAACTTTAAATAAGCGTGTATGCATGAAGACAATAATGAAAGTTAATGAAGCGAAAAGTGTTTGTCAGGGTCGTAGGTGGTGGAGATCCATCGTCCGTGCTCACCTCCAATGGGAAACAGGCGTGACAATATGTATGTATGTATATACAAGATGGATAAACATATAATACGAATTCTAATTAAAATTTGCCACGACAAAAACAAACCGGCACCGAGACTTCGTCCCTGTCGTCACAAAATCTCAGTGTCGATTCAATATACGAAATTAGCCTATCTCAATTTTTTTTAATTCAAATATTACCTAGACCAGTATCTCCACCACATTCAGCAATATTATCAGAAACTTACGTGTATGATTGATATCGATGACTGACAGAGTTACAACATACAATCCAAATCTTGCGCGAGCAAACTTGCGCTTAGTTATAAGTAGATATATAAACATCGATGGGTCTTACGAATATGGACCAAAGAGTAAGTTACTAATTTATACAAATTATTGACTTTGCGTTACAGCCTTACAAAGACAAAAAAAGTGGTATATCATAAAAAAAGAACATCAGAAATGTATAAAAATGGGCACAGGAGGTAAATATGCATAAAATAAAATATATATTATTTCTTGGCCACTTCATTACATACCAATGTCGCCCAGTCCCAAAAAAATGAAGAGGAAAATAAATATTTATTACAAAAATATTTATATTTTACCTATAGCAAAAATCTCAAAATCATTAAAATTCTACATTAACCTATATCTATAGGACCCATCGTAACTAAAATTTAAAAATATATTGCTGTGGAGACGGTCTCTGTGGTTGAGTGGGCTAAGCCTTTGCCGGCCTTCCTCACTGCAACGCAGAGGTTCCGGGTTCGATTCCTGGCATGATAAATTTCGAAAACAAATTTTCATCGTCATTTACTATGGTCTGGGTGTCTGGGATCGGTCCCACAGTAGTCCGTTGTATATTACCCACAACACAAGCAAGCGTAACTTGCTTAATTTGGGAATATACGATATGTGTGTTTGTCTGCCGATTATGATAATGATTTTGAAATTTTTAACCATTTCTAATAAACGAAAATCTGCTGAAATGTACTTAGGCTCAATTGATAATTCTTGCAGAACTCACAACGGCTGGGTCGCGTCAGCCGAGCGGAAGCGAGAGCGACTGCCATGGTGTTCATCATGATAATCTCCTTCACAGTGGCGTGGACACCCTACTCCCTTTTCGCGTTGATTGAACAGTTTGCTACGCAAGGAATTGTGAGTTTACCATATCATTTAATGCTACTAGGCTTCGCTCACATCATCAGGTCATTTCGTACAGGAACGGAAAAAGAATACTAATTCCTGCAGCCGGGCGGCCTGTCGTCAGAGGCGACAAAACAACCCACAGCCAGGGGGTAGGGCATTTGCCCGACTGGATGGCTACCACTCCTAGTCTAGGGTATGCCGCCATAACAACGTTGAGCTGTGTTCCAGCATCAGTGGCTAGGTTCCAGTTCCTCCTTCAAGGCCAGCAGCACCTCTTCACCACCACTTTTCATCACAGTCGAGCCGTCAGCCTGCTGGCTGTGCTTCAGCAATAAAAAAAACCTGAACTCCACTATTGTATCCAATACAGTTTCTTAATTCCATATTTCAATTCCATCATTCATATCACTTACACTAACCCACAAAAAATAAAAGTGGTCTGTACTTTTAACCAGACCCATATTTTTATATACCATACACCCCCAAAGTTTATGTTTATATGAATCACTTTGGTTGATTCGTTCAAATTTAAAAACAGACATTAACCGCGTAATATAATCTGGTATACCCCTCCTGTTAAGGCGTGTAAATAGCCCTAACACGTAGTATGCGGGCTATGATGAACCAGCGTTCGAGCCCTAAATTTAATTACGGCTATATAAACCCAAAATTATGCGATACCGGGCAATCAAGATAAACTCATACGACAACCACTGGGGCGGCTAAAAAAAATATGCCCACTAACCTTATCACAGTACGTTTGTCAGATCAGTGATCACCAGAAATTCACCACACCTTCTTCACCACCTTCTTTGCCACAACACCAGATACAAGGGGAAGCCGGCCGGCATAGAACCTATTCCCAGTCCTTCCACTTGATGCAACACTTATTAGTCTTTGTGTATTTGATTAAAGGCCGATTTATTAATCACCAAATAGTAGTTATTCGATCAGTTTTTAAATATTATTATTCATTGAAATGCGCCTGCTCAACAAGTACCTACAGCAGCGACCAACGACGACGCGTATACGAATCTAACGTATGAAAATTCAAAAGTCCAGGAACCATCTACTGGCGAGTGGGCAGCCGCAGTGACGTATGAAGTGAAGCTATCTGTAAACTACCCAACATCGCTAGATGGCGTCACCTTTGGATCTCTGCTTGTAGATGTTAGAAGAGATAAATCATTTTCTACATTTAAAATTAACTCAGAAAACATTATGCAATATAGTATTTTAAATGTACAATTTGTACATTTCCCTTGCTCGTAGTGGTGGATGCTAGTAGTAGTTTGTTGTTCGAGTGCTGATGCTTTCTTGTAGTAAGGTGAAGAAAATACACCTAGTTGCTTTCAATGTTTTATTCTTGAGTCATGCTGAACTGCTGCGTTGGATGCTGAACCCTGGGTTCAACTTAGTAGTAGTTAATTGAAGTAGCATGTTACGACTACTTGTGCGCTAGGATCGGTGTGGGCGTAACTACGTTCTGTATCTCACGCCTTTCCTGCCATAAGCGCGGGGCACATGGGAGGAGGGTGGTTTTAGTGGGGTATTGATTAGTCGAGTCTCCACACAAGCCGGTTGATTATTGTTTGGATTGCCTCAGTGGAAAGCCTCCATGATCAACAACGGTCTAATCCCTAGCAAAGGACCCGGTATGTGTGAAATGCATTTCCCCATATAAAAAAAAAAAAAAAAAAAGTATGTTACGACTAATAGCAACTTGATAATAGCTCATAGCGATGTAATAGCAACTCGATCACTATATTTGTGAGCATTTTCTATAATAATAAAACTACGTTTTAACGGTTTTAAGCGCGGTAATTTATCTGATTTTTGTTATTCCAACGTTTCGGCCACTTTTCAGTGGCTGTGATCACGGAAGACAAAGATGTCAAGTGTCGACGAGGTTTGTTAAAGTTTTATTTAACCTTCCGCCAACTTGTTCATTTTAATTATTTACTTATAATTTTTATGATTATTATTTACTCTATGGGGGCCTAATCTAATTTACCACCGCTTCGCAACATGTTATGGCTTGAACAGAAGAAGCGGCGTAAGAAACTCTTCAGCAAACATGCCTAGCTCTAATAATTTTATATAATAAAATGATGGGTGGAACGAAAATTAAAGAAATTATCAGTCAAGTTGGTTTGTGTCCGGTGCACGCAGAAAGAGCTCACAGTGTCCTGAGGTCTGGCAGTTAGTTTTTGCTGGGTTTAGATCTTGATAGTTTTGATGATCGGATCCCAAACAGGTGGTACATGCCTTACTTACTTACTTTATCGCGCTTAAAACCTTTTTATTATGTATACAAGTCGTGAAAACTTAAGAAAATATTATAATTTATAGTAATATTAAAATAGCCTAAAGTAGGCCACAGCGCCATCAAAACGCTGTACGTTGACCCGTACATTCTGTTTTATTTTATTATGCATTATAATCTGCTATCTGTTTTATTTTTAATTGTCTTTCTTTTTTTAATACTATATTATACATATATGTAGATAAAGTTGAGTTGCCAACCGTCCGTTTTCCCAGGACATGTCCTAGTTTTTGTATTGTCCTGAGATGTCCTGGATAGATGTTAAGCAGCGTTCTGTGTTTTTAAAGCGCCCTGATTAGGTCATGTATTTAAGAATTCTCGCGCCACGTTTACAATTCTTACGTCACAGGCAGCCTCACGGCTCGCGAGTGTTCGCGCTGACAGCGTTTTATATCTTAATAACTCGTTTTCAACTCGTATAATTTTATTCAAATACCTTTATTATTAAAAAATATGCTTATTATCATTACTTGAATTTCATTTAAGCTATTTTCACTACATATTAATTTAACTATTGCAACTCTATAACTGCATCATGTTTTTAAACTGAATTGTCCTGGTTTTTCTAACTTCAAATCCTAGTTTTTTTAAATTTGGGGTTGACAACCCTAAGATAAAGAAATGTATGAGTTATTACACAATGATTGTAAAAATTTACAAGTTATCCCACACCGTATAAGTTATTAATTTTAAATAAACATGTTAATATAGGCAATGTATTGCTGAACATAAAACACACAAAGCGTGCACATAGATCCAATAAAACAAAGAAAATTACAATATCAAACATGCCAACCGTTATTGCCTTTTCTGCCTGGCAATTAGTAAACCCAACTGCTGCCAGGATCGACATTCCTAAATGAAAATATCAGCCAAGTTTAACAAATATTTCTTGTACATTACATAAATGTACAAAACAAAAACTCATCAGTGGATGCTTAGTCATGGTTTATTCCTTCATATATTGTAATCAACAATACAGCTGTTACTGTTAACCCTTTAAATAAAATAACACATGCTTTGTTTGTAATTTATATTAAAACTAGCGGTTTCGGCAGAGGTTGGCCTGCCCTAAAAAAATAAAAATCTATAACCCGATTCCAGCGTCACCTACCGGGTCTAATTGTGAATCTAAACCATCCCGGGACTCACTCAAACACTAATTTTTTAAACCTTGGGTTACATTATTGAAGTTTTAGTAGGGATCCCTATTTTTTTTCTAGTAATAAGTATATCCTATATTAATCTGGGATAATGTAGCATTGTAATGGTGAAAGAATTTTTAAAACGGTCCAGTAGTTTTTGAGTTTATTCGCTACAAACATACAAATATATCCTCTTTATAATATTAGCATAGATAATTCATTGATCTGTGTGCTATTACTAGTTTGAGCTAATATTAATATTATTTGAAATTGTCCCCCACTAGAATTTAAACTAAATTAAGAAAGATGACAATTTACACATACATACCCACATAATAAAAACAAACACTAGAAAGTTCGCACACTACACAAATCATGCCTAGCATTATAAGATAGAACATTACACCAAAGTATAAACGAAGAGATTAAAAGATATAGTAAAATAAAAATGTAATAATGAATTTGTGGACTCCACAAAACATCGACAGTGAAAAAACAATAGAATATAAAAAAGTGGATAAATTCAATAAATTATATTATGTTATAGATAATATAATATTATAGCTCGACAGAAAAGGAGTGAAAAGTCAAACGGAGACAGGTAAAAATAGAACACAAAATTATCAAATGAGAAATGACTAACTGCATCCTATTGTTACGAGTTGCAGGACTCGAATTAAAATGCCGTTGGAATTATTATAGAATTTATTATAACTATACAAACACATATAACACAGGTACAAATATAACTGAATACAACCAGTCCAAACGTAATGCACGATTCAATAACACGCGCAAAGTCCGTCACTAAATAGATTACCGAATGTACACAAGTCTTGCTTCACTTATGGTTATCGCTCGACTGCTTATTTCTCCATTGGGGCACTGTTTTATACTACACAGATGCAATATGCAGTCTACCTGACCGCGTGAACCGAGTTTCTTAGAATTACACCTTCACCAGACCATCAATGACTTCCATAAAAGATTACAATACACAATGGGCTGTTTTTCTAATCACAAATTTTAAACACAAAGTAAAGAAGTCCAAATGCCAAAAAGGTAATAAAATGTCTACAGGTATGCAGGTGTGAATTTGTCTTTTGTCGGCGTTCAGGTCGTAACAATATCATAGCGAATACGGGGGAGTCATATAGACCTCTATAAAACCTTCTGGAGCACAATTCTGCTATCATTATCTCGTGAAAATCACCGGACACTATCGTCTCAATTATAGGTTTGCCTGATTTTCGCATTCTGTTAATCTCAACGGCGTGCCCGTGGCACGCTACTCTATCTTTATAAATATTATAAATATTTACAAGTGAAAACTCGCGAAGTAAACGCTAAAAATTATGGTACCTTTTCAATATTCATTTCGGCTAAATGCCATTTCTTCTAATGGCAATACCAATTTTTTCTACTATTCCGCCAAGACGATGTCGAATTTTTGATATTATCGTAATGGAATCATACTTTGAATATCTTCGCAACGCCAAGTTATTGAAATAGCAGATTTGGGCCCTTGATTTAATATCATCCCCGTCATTGCAAAATTAAAAATCTGTCACTTTTTGAGTTCAACTTTATCTCGTTAACTTAAAATACAAATTACGACTCTATTTTGTTTGATCTGTTTAACGTTTATTCATGTTAGATATTAAGAGAATAAACTCAAAAACGAGCTTTTTTTAAGTAAAAAAATATGTTGAAATCAGTATGTATGAAATTATATGTATGAGAAATTAATAAAAAATGAACATAATAAATAATTATAGCGTAGCTAGCTTAGTTAGCAAGAAACTTAGTTTTCGCATGTACTATAAAATAAACTGGTGGTCGCCCGTGGTTGAAATTCGATCATAATAATTAATGTCAAAGAATATTCTATAATCACAGGTTTCGCCAAGGCTACACTATTAATTTGACTTAAACAATAAACAAAAGAGTATATATGCGTGTGTGTAATGTTTTATTTTATTGATTTAATGTGTTTTATGCTTAATTTGAAAAAAATATTAGCATTCGTAGCTTCTTCTATAAATAAACTATAAGTGTGCGAAATTTCATACTTCTCCGTCCGCGCAATTGTCGTAAAAAGGGGTACAAAGTTTTTGCTTCACGTATTAATATATAGATTATATAACTACCTGGAATTTTAATATTTGTGCTTTCTATTAAAAATTATCTCATAAGAAATAAAAAAGACCTACGTTAAATGTGTACACAGATAAAAAATTGTCAATATAAAAACAAATTACAAATTCAGGTCATCCTCCATATTTTAAATTTGGTACTTATTATATTTTTCCATGACGGGGAGGATATATTTATGTCACCTGCTTGCGACTTCCACAACTTTATGTATAATTTATAAAGCTCAAAGCGGACTTTGTTCGCCGGAGTTCAACACAATTAAATAATCTAAAACGTTTGGGTACAAAATGTTTGAATTATTGCAGGTATCCCCGGGCGCAGGCGTTATCCCGGCTCTGGTGGCGAAAAGTTCCATTTGCTACGATCCTCTTATTTACGTCGGGATGAACACTCAGGTACATTTTATGTTATGTTTCTATCAGTTCATTTGTCTTGTTATCTGTTGCGATTTGTTCCTTATTGAGGTTCCATATCAATTTTGGTATAAATGGAATTCTTAAACAATCGTCGTCTTTATAGATATGTCTGTTATTGTTCTCAGAAAGCACTGGGTTTATATGGATATATTTTTTGACACGTAACATTAGTTACGCGTTCAACAATTTTCACATATAGTTCATTTTTCTTCTTTCTTTTATTCAATCAATCAAATTATATCTTGATATGCAAAAATGTAGTTTATACAGATGTTATACAATTGTAGATGCACACTACATTTTATTCGTTTTTTATTTTTCTGTCATCTAAGGGGGCTTATAAATAGCTCATCTTTACTAATCCTTGTAACCTAGTTTGTAGGATTACAGTTGTCAGCCCTCCAAATAAAATGAAATAAAAAATTTAATACAATTTCATTACAATTTTGGAGGTGAGACGAGGTGGACAGATATTCGCTTTGAAAATCGTAAATTCTACCATCCCACTCCTTTTCTAACTTTTGACTATGTGATGAATTTAAGTTGAATTTAGTTCAACGGTAACGTATACCATAATAAACATCTCAATGTCAAAAACTATTATTGTTTTTGTTTCTTGCCAAAATAGCTAAGGCAAGGGGACAAGATGAATTATTTTACATTATACCCGTCTTTCTTCAAGGTCAGCCCCTAACTATTAGACACAACCACTGAATAACCACCAACTTTTTGGACAACTAACAAAATATTATATATAGATTTCTTTTAAATTTTATGTGAAATTTAAGTTACAACAGATTTAAATCTATTAATAATACTGGCCTATTTTAAGCACTGGTAGAGAAATGACGAATAAAGTTCTGTACTTTGCGAAGTATGGGAAAAAATCGGATCCGTCATTGTCCTACAATTATGAAGATATTATAATAGACACTTGATGTGTGTATATTATATGTAATATACACACATGAAGTATACAGTATGCTGTATATACGTACAATTAATATTTATACCACAAATCCTGATGTATATACAATATTTATTATGATGATGATGCAAAAATACATAATCAATGAAAACTTTATTCATTAATATAAATAATGCCTTATACTATACACACTATACATCCCTCGCGATGTAAGCTCAGCTTTGCATTTGTGTGAGTGCTAGCAGTACCAGAGTTGAAGTGCGGAAAGTACGCGATAGGGAGAGGTGAGGCGAGGGCGCACTGCGTCTCCGGCTGCGTTTCAAAGACCAGTATTAACTGGATTACGCCATGCGCGGGATGTGCTGCACAACAAGCCGTATCTCACGCTACACTATCTGCGTGCACTCACGCAAATGCAAAGCTGAGCTTGCGCCGCGAGGACTGTAGTAAATTTTATATGACATAGAAGATTTCAAGAAAAATAACTGTGACATATATATAACAGATGAACGGACGGACATGGTGAACACATAAAGGTTTTTACCTTAACAGCTACCTAGCCCTATGAAAGTGTTTGGAAGTTGAAACTTTTTTCTTTTACCTCAAAACTTGACTTAGAGTAAGATTTATTGAGAGGCCGCCACAAGTGCCCACTTCACGCTATCTACCGCCCAGAGGCATGGAAGAATACAATAGGGACCCATATTGATTATATTTTAGGCTTTAGCGGTACACATTTGTAAGTCTTTATATTAAGTATTATATTTTACACTTCATGAATGACTGACGGTTTTTCATTCATTGATAGAACAGACAAGTGTATTGTTAAAAGTCGTGGTAGTTTAATGACTACCGCATCAGCAACTTATTTCAATGACGGACAGACTTTCCAATCTTTGCCTGGAAGCAGGCACCGCTTAGACAATTTTGTTGATCGAAAATGCATATTGAACGGCCTCTGTCGTTGAGTGGCATTCGATTCTCGGCATAGTAAATTTCGTACACAAACTTTCCGTTATTTACTATGGTTATGGTCTGCATCGCTAGGATCGGCCCAAGAGACGTCCGTTGTATATTACTTATAACACAAGCGTAACTTCTTACCTTATGTGTATGTTTGTCCACTGATTAATAAAAAAATACTATTATTAAATACAGATACAAATACCACACCCTGATGGTACAAGAGAACATGATGAAACCAATGTTTTTTTACACTGTATACACGAAAGACACTGTTTTCTTAAATTTATCAATAAGTTCTAACTATTTTTGTGGAATTTTTATTTTATTAAACCCACGTACGTCTCACTCGGATACTGTATATTTAATGTATTACTTTCATTTAATCTCATGTGGACTGTACTCACACAACATTTCTATTTCACCACAAATAACAAAAACCATAAAAAACATATTAAACAACACAGTCTTATTTTTACAAGAAAAAATCGAGATAATCGATATGAAAAAGCTTGGACAACAATGGCGGTTATACTGTTTGATAGTCTAATAATTGGGGAGGGTTGAGCCCAAAGGTATATTTTATTTTTAGGTCACTGTTATTTTTAAAAGCAAAAAACTGAGTGTAGTACAGTGTAACAAATCATATATACTATTAAAGTATCTACTAAGAACACAGTTATATATGATATATTATACCTAGAGGACGCTCTCGTTATATTTTGATTTGTAAATTTTAAAGGATGCGTAATAAGTCATAGAATCTAAACTGTTCTCTTTGTTACAGTTCCGGCAATCAATCAAACGGATATTCGGAATACACACAAAAGGAAAAAATTCACAAACAGAAAAAGGCTACAACACAGTAATGTCACCAGCGCATAAACTTTCCAGCTTAAACACTAGATATAACAGCTCAGAGATATCTTCAGCACCTAAAACTTCAAAGGACAGAAACGCAGCGCAAAATGAAGAAATTCCCGAAATTATCACTAACGAATACCAAAAATCTTATACAAGGAATCATGAATTGTGTACTATACAAGAAAATAAGACTGTATCAGACATGGAAAGATCTGGAGAGTCCGCTTTTGATAACGAATCGAGTAGCAACAAAGACATGGACATGTTTGGTGAGTCGTGTAAAGTTTTAAACGAAAGTTCACCAGTATTGACATTCATGGATTCAGAAAGACTACTATTTAGTAAAATAAAGAAAGTTGAAGATACTAGAGATATTAGTAGGAATGTATACGGCAATGAGGCATACGAGGTGACAGATGAGAAAGAAGTTAGTTGTAAGATTGAGAATGAAGTTCAAAGTGCAAAAAAGCGAAGTATGATGCGGCAGAGCTATTCGTTAGACTTTTCAAAGATATCCACAGAAAATAAAAAGAGAAAATTATCAGTAGAGACAAAATTAGAAAGTTTTATGCAGATTAAAGAAACTATAAGTAAATTATTTGATCAGGACGGTAAACAACGTCAGGATAATTTTAAAAGTTATCTTTGCACTGACGAGAAAAGCGACACGGGGATTGACGATTTGTAGTTTTTTATTCACATAATATTATATGGGAACAATGTCAATATTTAGAATGATGCAAAAGTTAAAGCTCATTATTGACTGGTTTTTACATGATGTACGCATGTACATGTACAAAATGTGACTCACTTAGGCCCGGTTTCTGAAGTTACTAGTTATGAGTTCAATAACAATTGATTCCATAAAGTTATGTAATAGATAAACTTAGGTTAACTGTTAACCTACAACTAGTACCAAAACTCGCCACTATCGATGGATTTAGCCTATTTAAGAAGGAATATCTAATCTATATTTACATCAAACAAAAACGTCAACAACAAGACGTCAAACAAAAGATATGGAATAAATAAACGCCTAATATTGGTCAGTTAAGTTGAACCTAGTTTAACTATCGTACGATGGTGCGTTCAGAAACGCAATTTTATAAGTTACTAGCAGTATATTGTGCACTGGCGTACGCTACGCGTGGTATATAGCCTATGACACTCTCCGTTAACGTAGCTTTCCAAAAGTAAAAGAATTTTTAAAATCGGTTTAGTAGATCCAGAGATTTCCCCTTACAACGTCACAAAATTTACCTCTTTATAATATTAGTATAGATTGAACCAATAGCGCTAACGAACAGGTAAACTACAGTTAAAAGTATCTCAGAAACCGGACATTAGTGGTGTTTTGTTTAAGATATGATCTTGTCCATCATAGATTGGTACGCCAATTTTAAAATTTCATACGTAGTTTTATATTTAAAAAATAGATTACACAGCCAGTAAGAGCAATTACATATATTTTAATTAAACCAAAACCTTTGATTACTAATACTAATGAAAGTCAAGACAGCTAAAGCCCGAATCTTTTCTTTAATTAAAATTTACCTTGAGAAATCTTATAATTAAGAAATAAGTGATAATACGTACAGTCGTGTTATAATTTTTTTACCATACTACATACTTTTACACGTGCAAATAAATATAAAAATACATTAGTTTGTAACGTCTTAATTTTCTTGGTATTTTATGGAGTTGAAATTCACTCCGATATTATATTTAAGTTAAACACAAACATTTAAAATCTTTTATGCTATAGAATTTTCACTATTTTTTTATATAATCATTATGACAAAAAATATTTACAGACGCACTCAAACATGTAAAAGTAAATTTAAAGAATAATTATAAAGTATTACACAAATTATAACAATATTAAGTATATCAAGATGTTCATGAAATATTGATATACTTTTGATAGTAAGATTTGCAATTATAAGTCATGCGCAGAAGGCTTGCCGATGACAACCCCTCCCGCCTCCCACAACCACGACCCGCAGTCGTCTAGTTCTTAGTACTACTTAGACAAGCCCCGGTCCCAGTCGTAGGAAGCGGAAGGGGCGAGCATCGGCAAAGCTACGCACGACTTATACATTACATTATTCTTCTTAAGATTAGTTGCTCATTACCTGGCCATAAATGCGGCGGTCCAGTTTTTTAGTCTGAAATGTTTACATAAGGCTAGCGACACACCTGCCGAAAGTACAACGTTAAATAAGCTGTAGTATTTTTTAAGTAATTTATGACACATCAGCTGAAATTACGTAGCGTTCGGCGTAATTCCGAACGTTTCGTCTAGCGACTGTGCCCGTGCATGCATTCAATGCATTTTAAATAAAAATCAACACGTGCGATGTGTTACGCTACCGAAAGTTCGGCGAACGTAGTAGAACCATTTTAGGTACATGCTCCGAGATTTTTAGGCATCTAAAAGTACATAACTTCACCTCTTCGTATTGCTAACACTGATAAAATTAATACTTTAAAGGAATAGGTAGGTTTATATAAAACGAGACAAATTTAGGTGCTAACATAACAGCAACTACAATGTTGGATATAATGCTAAAAAATGAAGAAAATTAGGACAATGTCAACAACATGATGACCGAAAGTATCTCCAAAAAGGCTCGAGACGAAATTGAAAGGAAAAATCCCTCTCTTCGCCGCTGCAGTGAAGTAATGCCTAACAGTATACCGCTGCACTGCGAGGTTAATAATAAATAAAAGGTTTATATAAAATATTTAGATGTTTGGGGAAAGTTTCGTACCTTACTATTTTACCGAATACTAAGACCGATCATTCATGCCCGGTTTCTGAGGTTACCAGTTATGAGTTCAATAACAATTGATTCCATAAAGTTTTGTAATAGATAAACTTAGGTTAACTGCTAACCTACCACTGGTACCAAAACTCGCCACTAGATGGATCTATTTAAGAAGAAATATCTAATATTTATTTACATCAAACAAAAGATATGAAATAGATAAACGCCTAATATTGGTCAGTTAACTTGAACCTAGTTTAACTATGGTACGATGGTGTGTTCAGAAATGCAATTATATTAGTTATTGAACCGATAGCGCTAACGAACAGATAAACTACCGTTAAAAGTTTCTCAGAAACCGGGCATCAGTCGCTGAAATGTCGGCACTGTAACTTCGGCAGGTGTGTCGTTACACTAACTTAATAAAATATAATGTCAAATTTCTAACATAAAGTAAAACTGAGGTTACACGGTGCTGTCCGACGGAATCTACGTAAGTCGTAAATGACAGTTTTAGTCAAAGATCTGTGATATAGACAAGAGTGCCAAGGTATAATAAGATATTTATTTTTGGGAAGGTAGGAACGTATTTTAATCATATTTTTAAATGAATAAATTAAATTTTCAAATGTCATAAAATTAATTGAATTTTTATAAGTGTAAGTTTTGCCTATAATACTTATAGATATTAAGTTTTTAAGAAAGAATGTGCCGGATACAAAAATGGGTCATATTTTTGACTATGGGGGGTAGTGTCTAGAAATAGTTTAGAATTTGATAATCTTTAAATGTTCAACAAGATTTCGGGCGATAAGTTTATGTTTGATATATATTTAGTTCACGCCAAAATGTATGGCTTTCCGACACTAGTTGCATTAGGCTACATAATTCCTGACTTCGAATGGAATTATGTCAGTCGCTTACTAAGAGTTGTCGTAAAATTTGGCATCTACTGTATTTAAACCAAGCTTAACTAATATTATAAGCATAATTGTTATAATATATTTAATAACTATCACTGTATAATTTTATCTTGATGTTCATTGATGTTAGAAACAACATTTCTGTCTATGTATCTTATTCTATTTTTCATTAAATTATTACACAATGATGAAAAATATGTTTTAATCAAATGTAGGTTAAAAAGTAAATAACTATTATATAATTATACTAAATTGAAAAATGTCAATTAGTTTCAAATTTAATAATTGAAATTTACTCGAACTTTGTCCTTATAAAAATAAAATACAAAAGTATTTGGAGTATGGACAACTGCGGCAATTTTGCATAAAAAAAGATCAAAGCAAGTATTAGAATAACAAATTAATGAATATTAAAGTTTTTAAACTCTGTTAGGTGTTGCCCAATAATATTTTAAAGTTGATAGAAAACACTGCTTAAGGCCTTTAAAATAGAACATGATAATGAATGACCAACAAAGTTCAAAATTCAATACCCATATTCTGGAACTGTAATTGTACTAGTATAGAAACTCTAAAACAAGATCTGTAAAATTGGATGTCGCACGTTCGTATAATGTTTCATTCATTGCAAGATAATTTTTATTTTAGACGAATTATCGTAACGATCATCCCGTTCCATATGATTACTGTTCTTATAATACGGGTGTGGATTTTCTGCAATGAATTCACAATTCGTAAAATTGCTAGTAAACATTATATTATATAGATATTTGAAAGGTATTTTAAGTATTATAATTATAATATTATTTTTTATTTAAATTATTTTGAATATTAAATATTATATTTACGACAATAAATCTAGTATACTGTCAAAATAAATGACTGTATAATTTAATAGACAGAATAAATTCAACGAATATTATGTGGTTAAATGTGATGTGTTTCTATTTGTCATAAATTAGTATATCAAAGATGAGTGTTCGATAGAAATATTATTTATATAGGTAGGTACGCATTAAATAGTTTTCAATTCACTAAATAATTTTCTACTGTCTGTTGTGGGCTAAAAAGTTTTTACTGACACTTTCATGGTTCATGAAAATGGAGAAGTGTGCGGGGGTAGGGAAGGAGTCTATTCTACGCACCTGTGACTCTCATATTTTTTCATATCCGCTATCATGCGTACTCCTATCATCCGCGGGCCATGAAAGTGTCACATAGCAATGCGTGATGAAGATATGTTTAAACCGATTGTTTTGATAGTTCAAACATCGTGATGCCTCTCAAAGTCATTCCACTACTGGTCAAAAGTTTTAATTACTCGGGCATCATCAACGGATGTGTTGATGAATCGACTTAACTTACGTTTACTTCACACTTGATCTCTTTCTGTAACCGGTCATCGAGTCGAATAAGTTGACTTGAAGCGATCGAAAAAGTCACAATTGTTAGTTTTGTGATCATCGCGAGTCTTTCAATTATATAAACATCTCGAAATCGCTAATGTCACTTAGAAATTGATAATTCTATAATTAACTCATATCTGTTTCCTATGTTTAAATTCAAAATATTTTTATTAAAACTTTTTATTGAAGTAATCAAGTCTAATGTTAAGTTGGGAATTAATGACAATTTATAGTGAATACAAAGCCTATAACAAAAATGGCGTCCTGCGTACTCCCTTCGAGGGGAAAACTTTTTAATATATTTATTGTTTCTTAATGTTTTAGCTGTAAAAATATTTTAGATCTCTTGATTGAATGTTTTAATGAAATAAATATTAATCTTTACGACTTTCTTGTTTCATTTATTTTCAAGAATACTACATATCCAGATTTCAGCAACATCGGCACACTGGTTTTCCCTTGAAAGCAGAATAGACAGACCGACAAGGTCATTTTCGCATTATAATATTAGTAAAGATCAACAAATACATAAACAAAACAACTTATCAATAGTTTGAAATAGTTACTTACACTCAATGCTAGCTTATAAATGTTTGAAAAGTTGTGTGTGTTCTATGTGTGTTCTCATGTGAAAGCTTCGGGGGCACAAATGCGTCCCAGACTATATGAATAAAATATTGACTGACGTAGCTAACGCATATATTCCCCTGTCTTTCGGTTCCTCTCCTCCTCCGTCCTTCAACTTCACTCATGTCTTTCAATTTGAATGAAGCAAACAAAGTGACACATGTCTTGATTGTCTTTCATAGATTGAAACTTTCATTTAAACTATGATTGAAATCCCTTACACAAGAAATTGGGGCGTAACACTGCTTCTCTATAAACTTTGTGTTCATATCAGGGACAAATTACTATATAATTAGTACATAATTTTATAGTTTCTATAGAATGATTTGTAAGTATTATTTGCGGAGAGAAGTATATAACCTATATTAATACTCGTTATTGAATATATATATATATATATATATATATATATATATATATATACATATAAGTGCTTACGCGAAAAGAAAATTGACTGTAAAGCTTTTCTTGTCGTAAAGTTCCTAGGAGGAGGAATAAATGACTATAACAAGCGTTGATGGAAAGACAAACAAAAGCTTCAGGGAAGTTATAAGCACTTGGGTATACGCCGCGGCTGCCGTCACCAAATATTATATACCAAGTGCAAGTGACTCTTCGCCACATTTTCGCTCATATATAATAGAAGTTCACAGAAAGCAGCGGTGGCGGTGCGGCGTGTTATCGGCGTCTTGGCAGTGCCGTCTAAACAAACGCTAAGGGTTGTATTTTAGCCAATTGGGTATCTTCAAGTCTCATGTGAATACATACTTCTAGGTGAGCGTGCTCAATCTTAGACCATATCCTCGCCTAGTATCAGGTGAAACCATGGTCAAACGCGAACTTATACTACAATAAATAAAAAATTTACAACCGAACATTACAATAATTTTGCTCACTTTAATTAAAGGTTAGAGAGACAGAGATAGCTAACATTTTATGGCACACCAAAATATACAAAATTACAAAAATAAACCATATTTACATTATTTTGTAGGCAATACCTTGCGGCCTTATCGCTCAAAGGATCTCTTCCAGGCAACCTAAATTTTAATTTCTTTATATAATAATAATAATCGGCAGACAAACACACATATTGTATATCCCCAAATTAAGCAAGTTACGCTTGTGTTATGGGTAATATACAACGTACTACCCTGGGGCCGATCCCAGACACCCAGACCATAGTAAATAACGGAGAAAATACGTTTCCGAAATTTACTATGCCGAGAATCGAACCCGGAGCCTCTGCGTTGCAGTGAGGTTTGCCGGCAATGGCTTAGCCCGCTCAACCACACAGGCCGTCAGTCAATTAAAAATGTGTTAGCTAATCTAGCGATATAGGTGGTGCAGAAAAAAGGCAATAGATACACAAATACTTAAAGTAACTTAAGAATTTAATATACAAATACATTACATATATAAATAGTCATATATATACACATGTATAATGATATATTTCAAAATTCATAAGTTATTATAATAAATGTATTAGCATGATTATATTGTGTTAATCAGACAGCTATTTGTGGACAAATAGTGCTTTCTGAGTAAATTTCTGAATTTTGGCAAGAATTTGGCCTCTCTGCATATTCTAAAGCTTGACATCTTGCACTGTAAAAGAATTATCATAACAGAATGGAGTGTGTGCAGGTGCATAAGTTTTCGATATGTCGAGCGCAAATTGCGGGCAGTGGATAGGCGAAGGAATTTAAAGTAAATATCTTCTAATATATAAAATTCTCGTGTCGCTGTGTTAGTTACCAAACTCCTCCGAAACGGCTGAACCGATTTCTATGAAATTTTGTGTGCATATCGGGTAGGTCTGTGAATCGGCAAACATCTATTTTTCATACCCCTAAATGATAAGGGTGACCAACCCCTAAATATGTTTTTTATTTATTGACAAAATTTCTTATTTATATTTTAATATGATTTAGCATTGAAAAATACATACAACCCTAAATTTTCATCCTTCTACCACCAACCCCTATTTTTAATAGCGATATAAGTACTTTAATAATTTACTACTCTGTTTGTTCAAGTTGATTCGAGTTTAGATTAACATTTGGTCGCGGTAGATAACGCTGTAATCGGGTTCTAGATTTTTATTTTTTAAAGGCAGGACAACGTCTGCCGAGTACAACTAGTATGTTATAAAGAAGAGTGAGAATGTGAGTATTCTGGCAAAAATGAATAGGAAGCTACTGGACTCTTACGATACTCGGCAACATGGTCATATTTTCGCAATTCAAATATGAACGGGAAGAAAAGGTTGGTGTATAACCTCGTGTCGATTCCCCTTAGACCTGTCAAAGATAAGACGAAAGCAGGCGTAAACTTAAATCTAAGAAGAATGTTTGTAATATTCAGGACATATCATTCATTCCGTGCCCTCGGGTTTGACTCGAGTGCTTGCTGACAGATTACTACGCTGTCATCTCATATTCTGTAACAAGAGTTACAGTGCGTAGTTTTAGACGTTTTTTGGTGAAAATAAATTTGGAAGTATGTAAAGGTTACTGTTATAAATTAATACAAAGAAGCCATGGTAACTTAGTGCCTAATTCACTCGCGATTCAAATGACGTAGATGCGAATATCGGTTGGGAGGCGAGCACTGCTTAATCAGTTTTCTAAACTAATATGCATATTATTACAATGACCATGTGCTATAAACAAAAATACAAAACGTAATACAGATATTTCATAATTACAAGCGTGACTATAAATAACAAAGATAATGACTGTTCTAATAAGACTACGTAGGTCCCGAAGAACATCTGGGACACAATTGAATTATAAAAGAAACCTATACATCGAGATAACCGATGGTGTACTATATACATACTCGCACATCCACTTTGATCAAGCATGACTAGTATACAATTCGCAATGGCGCCATAAAGCGTGGGCGACGTGGACGTGACCTTACGGCCTCACTCTCGTATGGGTCTCGCACATGCCAGGACGAGTTAAATTTTTTGTCACGTATAAAATGTTATAAATTGTATTCGTTGTAAAACAATAATCCTTCGGCATCAACCAACCGTTGTCCACAGCTGGACGTAGGCCACCCCAAGTTTGCGCCACCTATCCCGGTCCTCCGCTGTTCTCAGCTAGCCCCTTGGCAACTACTACTGGCAACCTTGCGCAAATCGTCGGTCCATCGGGCTGGAGGGCGTCCTACACTACGTTTGTGGAGATGCGGTCTCCACTCCAGGACTCGTCTACTCCATCGACCATTGGTTCTGCGACAAATGTAGCCGGCCCACTGCCACTTCAGATTATTAATTTTGCAACTATGTCGGTAACCTTGGTTCTCTTAGGGATATCCCCATTTCTGATTTTATCCATAAGAGATACTCGCAATAGAGCTCGCTCCATATCCCGCTGAACGACCTTCGGTTTGTGAACCAAGCCCACTGTCAATGTTCACGTCTCGACACCATACGTCATGACGGGTAGGACGTATTACTCAAAGACTTGTCTTCAGCAACATAGCGTTACAGTCGACGTGACGACCCAACGGAGTTTTCTGAATGCTACCCAACCTAAACGAATCCTTCTATTGACTTCCTTTTCAAATTTATGCTTACCCACTTGGATAACTTATCCATCTAATCCTTTCTCATAATTCTTCAATTCTTTGTTTTATTTCGGCTAGTGACATTCGCGGTAACTATTACGGGGAACCACCGCCGGCCAGTTACTAGAGCGCCTCGCAAAATGTATGTTGCCCATGTGAAATTTAGGTCTTGCTCCACCACTGACAGTCAGTTCACCTAAAAATGGGGGGGTGAGTCCAGCAGTGGGATGTTTATGGGCAGATATCACTGTCAATGTGGAGCTATGGTAGACCGATTTGGACACCATGGGTTGTCATGCTTAAAATGCGCGGGAAGAAGATCTCGTCATGCCAGCCTCAGAGACATCATCCGTCGAACTCTTGTCCCTTGGAAGATGGGGCGGCCGCTAGTGTGGGATGCGACCTGTGTTGACACTGTCCCCGTCACATCTTCCAATGACCGAGTCAGGGGCTGGCAACGCCGCCGCTTCAGCTGATGGCGCAAATATGGGGCCTTCGGAAAAGGTTATATATTTGTGCTGTTTGGGGTTGAAACTTTAGGCCCGTGGGGTACGTCGGCGAAGAGTTTCTTTAAAGATATATGTAAGAAACTCTTTGATACTACCTGTGATCGGAAGGCTGGCTCATATTTCGCACAACAAATAAGTATTGCCATACAGCGCGGCAATGCAGCCAGCCTTCTGGGCACGCTCCCCGTTGGCAGTGATCTCCTGCATAGTGTATTTTAGTTTTGATGTCTTTGTTATTTAATTTTTGTTAGTTCATTCTTTAAAAAAAATTCAACTATGTATTGACATTTACAAAGTCGACCACATTTACCTTGGCAGATATTATATAATATAAATAAGAAAACCTAAACTAAACCTTATTCATTTTAGTTATAGGCCACCGAAAATATACTTATGAATTGTTAGAAATAAAAATTAATAAGTTTACAGACATCCTTGAGTTAATTGTTCATAATGTTGTTTTCATAACTTATTTGCCAATATTATCTTATCATTTTAAATAATTTATTCACAAAACATAAAAATATATATAACATAAGTTAACATAGACTTTTAAATAAACAACTTAATTACAAGCTTACAAGTGACTGATCCCATCTTAAGACTTAATTTGTCTTGTACTTAAAATTAGGGAAAGGTTTAGTAAGGATTTAATATAAATAAATTAGATTAATATGGGTTTAATTTATTTCTAAAAAGTTATTAAATGCCTTAATATTTTACCACTACATCGACATAAATGCATATTACCTAATTACAAAATATGAGTATCGATGTGTCAACACCTCATCCGTGCAGGAAAGGAGAAAGAATACGATTTCCTGCGGCCTGGCGGCCTGTCGTAAGAGGCGACAAAACAACCCACAGCCAGGTGGTAGGGTATTTGCCCGTCTGGATGGATACCATCCCTGCACCTTTCAAGGTTATGCCGCCATTGACACACAACAACCTTGAGTTGTTCCAGCATTAGTGGCCAGGTTCCAATCTACCTTTAGAGAGCGGCAGCACATTGATAGCACCTTTGGTGTTACAAATGTCCATAGGCGACAGTAACCGCTTACCACCAGGTGAGCAATCTGCCTGTCTGCTGACTCAGGCAATAAAAAAAGTTTTAGGAACCTACTTTTAATTTTTAGTAAACAATAAAATGTTTTCATGCATTTATTCATTAATCCATGTCTATAGGCAGACAATACTGGACGACAAATATAAATAAATAAGACTAAAGAAACACTATGAAATAATAAAACAACCTTTGTTTGGTCAACGTAACGTGCTAGATTATATTTTTGTATCTACCTCAGTTCAGTTGGCAATTAAATATCAAAGCATAAGCACGTCGCCGTTTTTATTTCAATTCACCTAATACCACAACCACAGTCTGCACAAAAATCAACGCTTTCGTAATAACACATGGTCGACTTCGGCACGGATTAAGTGAACCGACTTACGTTCGTGACTCATTGCCGCCGCATTGTAACAAAAGATAAAAAGTATTGAGTCATTAGTGAATTGACGAGTTGTGTGTTTTAAATAACATTCATTTAGTAAAGTTATTGTCAGTCAAAGTTAGTGACTTTTATATATCAGTACTTAATTAAAATACGTTTCAAAGAATTTATACGACATGGAGAACCTAGCAGTTATTGAAGATATGGAAAATGTTTTTAGAAAAAATCACGTTAACCTAAAGAAATGTCCAAAGCACAGATTGACAACGGGTTATGTAGAAAGTAAAATTGAATGCATCAATGAGTACTGGAGTAAAATTGTCAAAGCGCACATTGCTCTTATTAAAGAAGTACCAAAAGAGAAACATTTGACAATTCCGTATTTAGTGAACGACGAATATTACACAATTGAGGACCTATATTTAAGTTTAAAGGCGGATTTAAAGGATATGCTGAATCGAGCTGGGCCCTCGGGCACAACGTCATCATCGTCACCGGCTATACAGCACCCTCATCAGGTGATTGCCAATTTACCTAGAATAGAGCTACCCATTTTCACCGGAAATTATGAAGAGTGGAGTTCTTTCAATGACCTTTTTACATCATTAGTACATAATGATCCATCTTTAAGTAAAGTGCAAAAATTACATTACCTAAAGTTAAGTGTCAAAGGCGATGCGGAAACCTTACTTAAACACATCCAGGTCACTGAAAACAACTATGAACAGGCATGGGAATCTCTAAAGAAACGTTACGGAAACAAAAGACTGATTGTCAATGGCTTATTAAAACGGTTATTTGGGCAAAAAAAATGTACGGCTCAAACGGCGAGTCAAATACGATGTCTATTAGATACCACTGAAGAATGCTTGAATAATTTAACCAATGAAGGTGTTTTTGTCACATCGTGGGATCCCGTTATAGTTTACCATGTCGTGCAAAAATTAGACGTAGACACACATAAAAGCTGGGAAGAGCACGCATATAATTTGAAGGCTAACGATTTGTCTACATGGCATGACCTAAAACTATTTTTAGAAGGAAAATTCAGCACATTGGAGCTTGTTTTCACTAACCATTTCACACCAACTATGAGAGAGAGGAATTGCACAGTTAAGGGCAAATCATTTTATGTGGCATCGACATCTGCACTTCCAACTTGTACGAAATGTGAAGAAAGCCATTCTTTGAGTCATTGCAAAGAATTTAGTAAATTAGAACCCAAAGACAGAAGTGAATTCGTCAGAAGTAAAAACTTATGCTACAATTGCTTGGTAGAAGGTCACTCTGCTTGGAAGTGTCGTGTCCCTTCATCATGCCGTATTTGCAAGAGACGGCACCATTCGTTGCTACATGAATACAAAAACCTCGAACCACTCAATAATATTCAATCTCACCATAGTCGAATAGAAGAAACTGAAAACGAATTAAGAGAAAACAGCGAAGACACAAGCGACGAGATAGTTACACATTTTGTAGCAAAAAAATCCACAGCTCTGCTAGCTACAGCATTGGTCCCTGTCCGAGATGAAAAAGGTTTCGTTACAGTATTGCGCGCTTTAATAGACACCGGATCCCAGGCCAACTTTATTAGTGAAAGAGCAGCACAAGTACTTAAAGTCAAGAGAATACCTGCAAGGGGAAACATAACGGGTGTAGGTGCAACGAAGACTACAATTACTCACGTGGTCAATATTGAGCTACTGTCACGTCAAGATCAGGAATTTAAACTTACTATCAAAGCATACATTATGGCCACACGATTAACTACACAGCTTCCGACGAAATCTATACAACCCCCTGTGCAAGGTTGGACACACTTGCGAGGTCTTGATTTAGCCGACCCCAACTTTTATGAAAAAGGAAACATTGATCTACTTCTAGGTGTAGAAGTTTGTTCCCAAATTTGGAAGAGTGAAATAGTCAAAGGTCCCCCTGGTTCCCCATGTGCACAAAATACAAATCTTGGGTGGATCTTATTTGGGACAATACATGATGCAAATCCTCCTGAAGAAATCACCGTTATGTATCATCACCTTGATGTTGACACAATGTTAAAGAGTTTTTGGGAAATAGAACCTGATCTTAAGAAAAAACATACAAAGGAAGAAGAAGCTTGTGAAAGATTATATCAAGAAACTTATACTAGAAATGAAGAAGGGCGATATACAGTTAAATTACCATTTAATAATGAGAAACCTAAATCTACTGAAGGAAACACGAGAGATATTGCTTTGAAGAGACTTAAACAACTTGAAAAACGTTTTGAAAGGAATATAAAACTTAAGGAAGAATACACTAGAGTGTTAGAAGAATACATAACGTTAAACCATATAGAAAGAGTAGCTGACAATGAAAAATATAATCCTGCTGTGTATTTACCCCATCATGCGGTAATACGAGAAGACAAGGAGACTAGCAAAGTTCGCGTTGTGTTCAACGCATCTTTGAAAGGGTCTAATAATACATCCCTGAATGACGAATTGATGGTAGGTCCACAAATGCAAGAAGACATGAGGTCTATAATAATGAGATGGAGAATGCAACGTTATTGTTTCACCGCTGATGTTCAAATGATGTATCGACAAATCTTAGTTACAAGAGAAGATACAGACTATCAACGGCTTCTTTGGTTTGACCATAGAGGAACAGTTCAAGATTTCCGCCTGTTAAGAGTAACCTTTGGTACTGCTTGTGCACCATACCTCGCTGTCAAGACTCTTCACCAAATTGCAGAAGATGAAGGCAAACCTTACCCATTAGCTGTTAAAACAATAAAAGAAGAAATTTTCATGGATGACGTCATGTCGGGAGGTGATACTATTGTTGAAACTATAAACTTAGCGAAGAACCTTACAGCAATTCTAGAAAGAGGAGGGTTGCAATTACAAAAGTGGACCTCCAATAGTCTAGAATTTTTAAAAGACATCGAACCCTCCAAGAGAAGTTCACAGGTAAGCATGAACATCAGTATTGATGGAACAATTAAGGCTCTCGGGCTATCTTGGAATATGGGTGAAGATAATTTTCAATATCACTTTCAGCTTCCTACTGCTGATGAAGTAATAACAAAGAGGGTGATATTAGCCGATATTCAACGCCTTTTCGATCCATTGGGTTGGCTAGCTCCAGCTCTTCTGCCTGCAAAAATTATGATACAAAGATTATGGTTGAAAGGAGTCAGTTGGGACGTCGAAGTAGATCCTGAAACAAGAATAGAATGGTTGGATATAAGAAACAGTTATGACAATTTAAGAACTGTAAAACTGGACAGATGGATGTTCACTACAAAGGAAAATTTTAAGCATGTTACCATACATGGTTACTGCGATGCTTCAGATAAAGCATATGGCGCTGTAGCTTACCTAAGAGTTCGTAGTGATGATGGGAAGTACAAGGTCAGTCTCATCGCTGCCAAAACCAGAGTTGCCCCGATAAAATCGCTTTCATTACCTCGGCTAGAATTACGCGGTGCAGTACTTTTGTCAAAGTTATTAAAACAAGTTAGTGAAGCAACACGCATCCCCAAGGAAAACATTTTCGCGTGGACAGATTCTACTATAGTTTTGTCTTGGTTACAAGGCGATCCAGCCAGATGGCAAACATTTATAAGAAATCGAATCATAACGATCATAGACAACATTGGAAGTAAATGGTTTCATGTACGATCCGAGGACAATCCTGCCGACGTAGCTTCAAGAGGAATATTATTATCGGAGTTAACATATCATACTTTGTGGTGGCAAGGGCCCGAGTATCTGAAAATTAAAGGTGAGGTTAAAAGAAAAAGTAACTTGAAATCATTGAATCCATATTTAGATTCTAGCAATATTATCAGGGTTGGTGGTAGACTTCGTCACGCTAATCTAGAAGAGAATAAGAAACATCCTATAATATTAAACACCAGGAACCCACTTGTTGCATTAATTGTAGAAGATGCTCACAAGAAGACATTACATGGAGGAATACAATTAATGTTGAATTACCTCAGAGCTAAATACTGGATAATCAATGCTAAAAGAAGTATAAAGGCTTGTGTAAATAAGTGTTTGATATGTGCAAAGCAGAATGCAGTAATGAGAACACAACTAATGGGAGACTTGCCGAAGGTACGAGTAACGCCTGCCAGACCCTTTATCAATAGCGCAGTGGATTTTGCAGGACCATATCAAGTATTAATGACACGAGGCCGTGGGGCTAAGACTACTAAGTGTTATATTGCCCTTTTTATTTGTATGGCTACAAAGGCCATACACTTGGAACTTGTTGGAGACTTGACATCTGAAGCGTTCATTGGAGCATTTAGACGTTTTGTTTCACGAAGAGGTCGATGTCATCATCTTTGGAGTGATCAGGGACGGAATTTTATAGGAGCCAATAAAGAACTATCGCTGGCCTGGAAAGAAGCTGAATTAGAGTTTCAGGGTGTGATTTCTGAAACATTTGCATTAGAAGGTACACAGTGGCACTTCATCCCTGCGTACAGCCCAAATTTTGGAGGCCTCTGGGAAGCGGGCGTCAAGTCCATGAAATACCACCTGAAAAGAACTCTAAACGCACACCTGACTTATGAGGAAATGGTTACGGTTTTATGTCAAGTAGAAGCCTGTTTGAATTCACGACCTTTGTGTCCGATAGACGATAAAAACGTGGATAACCTTGACGTCCTTACTCCCGGTCACTTCTTGATTGGCGAGGCTCCTACTACAGTACCTTCTCCAACAGAAAAATTTGCATCTATGAGCTATTTATCCCGTTGGCGCTATACACAAAAGGTCCTGAATGATTTTTGGCATAAATGGCAAGAGGAATATCTTTCACGACTCCAGCAAAGGCCTAAATGGCTAAAGAGAGTAGACGAGTTAGACATTGGACAAATTGTTTTAATAAAAACTGATGGTCTTCCTCCAGGAAAGTGGCATTTGGGACGCATAGTAGAGAAACATCCTGGACAGGATGGGATAACTAGAGTTTACAGCGTGAAGAGTAGCGATCACATTTTAAAACGACCCATCACAAAATTATGCCTTATGCCAATTGATACCTCCACATCTTAAATTGTTAATACTGTTCTACTTATTGTAACGATAATAATTTTCATTTATATTTGATTGTAGGGATAACTCCATTCCATGTATAATTTTAATCTATTATTATATACAATTTGTTGTAGTTTTGACTATAAACAATTTTGTATTTCTTGTTTCTGAACGCATTTTTTTGTATTTTTACCGTACAATAATTAACTTGCGTAAATGCGTGATTTAAATTAATGTGTTGCATGAATTTGTATTCTCTGGAATTGTGTGTTATTTATTTATTGAAAGGTCTTAATAGCCCTTTGCGGGCCGATATGTTTGGTCAACGTAACGTGCTAGATTATATTTTTGTATCTACCTCAGTTCAGTTGGCAATTAAATATCAAAGCATAAGCACG
Source organism: Dendrolimus houi (assembly GCA_039645545.1). Lineage (NCBI taxonomy): Eukaryota > Metazoa > Arthropoda > Insecta > Lepidoptera > Lasiocampidae > Dendrolimus > Dendrolimus houi. The sequence continues at coordinate 18,606,091 of CM077132.1, forward strand.
TCGCCGTTTTTATTTCAATTCACCTAATACCACAACCACAGTCTGCACAAAAATCAACGCTTTCGTAATAACAACCTTTTTATTTTCCACAATGAAATATTAAACTTTCCGTTTCCTTCATAATGTTTACCAGATACGCCTTATATTATTTTACGACTTTGAAAACAAGGAAAGCGGGGCATTTTCACCTTTGGAAAACATTTTTTATTATTTCAATAAGCATTTTTATGATTTCTTGCTCTATAATTCATCAAAATATTGTATGAAGCGAGTGACAGACAGACGGAAAAGGTTGTCGAGTCATTCGTACGTATACATTATGAAGTGAAAACTACTTGACAAAAACTGCATAATATTAGGTTGGGGAAAAAGTTTCTTCGCATTTTATATAAAAATTCAAAGGTTTTTTTTATAAAGTTTATTTATATTTGACTAAAGTATATAGGTGCCATTTTGTTGGATAACTTTTTGCCATCTTGTAGGTAGGGACGTGATCCCATTGCGATAAAATTTTGGGGCTTCTGATCAAAAAACTGCGACAAGTGGTTTTGGTAGTCCTCTCGTGATGTTAACCTGACACTGCCTAGGGAATTCTGCAGAGACCGAAACAGGTGAAAATCTGAAGGTGCAAGGTCAGGACTATACGGCGGATGCATTAACACCTCCCAGCCAAACTCTCGTAATTTTTGCTGAGTGACTAAACATGTGTGAGGTCTAGCGTTATCATGGTGAAAAACCACACCCCTTCTGTTGATTAATTCCGGCCGCTTTCTCTCAACTTTTTGCTTTAATCTCAACAGTTATTCGCAGTACAGTTCAGAATCGATGGTGCTGCCTGGCAGTAACAGCTCATAATGAATAATGCCCTTCCAGACCCACCATACACACAGCATCACCTTGTTGCGAGTTAACCTGGGTTTCGCCACAGTCTGTGAAGCCTGACCGGCCTTTGACCACGATCTTTTTCGCACGTGCTTGTCGTACGTGATCCACTTTCCATCACCAGTTATCAGCTTTTTCACAAATGGTTCGGTTTCATTACGTCGTAATAAAGAATCACAAATGAGTACACGGTTCATTAGGTTTCTTTCAGTGAGCTCATGAGGCACCCAAATATCGAGCTTTTTTGTGTACCCAGCTTTTTCCAAATGCGCCAAAACCGTTTTTTGGTGAATTCCCAGTTCTCCAGCTACATCGTAACTACAAACATGCAGATCTTGCTCCACTTTTTCAAAAATGGCATCAATTTTGTCAGTAACAGGGCGACCAGAGCGACGTGCATCTTTGATATCAAAATTTCCGGATTGAAAACGTTTAAACCAAATTTGCGCTACTCTCACAGATACTGCATTAGGTCCATAAACATTACAAATTTTTTCGCGGCTTGTGTCGCATTTTTACCTTTTTTGTAGTAAAATTTTAAAATGTATCGAATTTCTTCATTAGATTCACTCATTTTAACAATAAGAAAAACAAATGAAAGTCACACTTTTCCTAATTTAAATTTGCAATTGTCTTCTTTAAAATTAAAACTTTTTAATGATACCAAAACCAGCCAGATACAAATGGTATAGCCAAAAAGATCTTATTACAAGTTCATACATACTATATGCGAAAAGACTTTTTCCCCAACCTATTATGTATTATTTGTTGATACGTTTTTTTATAGCTGGAGTACAGCAGACAGGCAGACGGCCCACCTGTTGGAAAGCGGTTACCGTCGCCTATGGACGTTTGCAACACCAGAGGTGTCACCAACGCGCTGCCGGCCACGAAGAAATTTTATGCCACCCTTTATAAAAAAGCCCATATAGTTGCACTGTGGGAAAACCAAAGATGAGAGCTCATTCCAAATCCCCACGGTGCGCAAGAGAAACGTTCTAGAGAACCGTTGCGTACATGAGCGAAGCGGCTCTAAGAAATGGGGATGAAGGCCCAGCCGATGGCGTGCGGTGCGGTGGTAAAAGGAAGACAAAGGCACCATCCTGAACAGTTCCTCGGAACACTCCCCATTGTACAGTCGATAGAATACGCAGAGAAACGCGAAGTCTCTCCGAAGGCCAAGCGTATCTAAACCGTCTGTGAGTATGGGATCGTCGACAATGCGAACGGCTCGACGTTGAATACTGTCCAGGAGGCGTATGTCTATGTATGTGTATGTACTTATATATATGTGATTTATGTGGTTAATGTGTGCCTAATGTACTTCCAGTTTAAATTAGTTTACGACTTACTTTAGCCCTTCTCAAGCACGATACCGACCTTCCTGCTATCCATTTCTTAAGTACCTTTTGCTATCGGAGACCGACCGAGCTAACGAAGACAGTACTGCAAGACAACTCTAGGTGATTAGCACGCGTAGTTAGTTAGTTAGCAGCCTTCTTTGCTAACGAAAGGAAATCCGTTTGAGGACTATCCACCGCGGGGGAAACGAAGTAGGGCGTGTGGGATTCACCACGTTGAAGTGCTGCCACTTCAACGTGGTGAATCCAACTAGAACCGCAAGCAAGAAATGCGATTGCCGAGCCACGGTCGGGGATATCCATGAAAATCCTCGCTGTTCCTTCCTGCGCCTTATGCTAGGGCTACGGGAATGCGAAAGTTCGACTAACTCTGCGTGCCTTGGCAGGTGGGCCACATCCACTATCGGAGAGAAGCATGTCCCCAGCGTCGTCAATCTCTATCCGGCGTGAGGAGGCTAGGTGTCTCACCTACGGGAGAGGAAAGCTCCTCGTGCCTGCTCCTCTCGATGGCATTATTGACTGGTAGGGAACGCTTCCCCAGGGGAAAGCTCACGGCGGCCGAAGGTCAAAGTCCTCCTCCGGCGTCAGTGCGTCCTCACAGATAGCAGCGTAGTACGAATTATCCATTATATTATCAACTCTCCGCCCTCTCCATTTTTCATGCGCGCTCAACTCCTGGATTGAGTTACTGCGTGGGCAATTAGATATATGGTTTTCATCTATAGTAAAATAAAAATATTACGTCCGATAATTACATGTGACATACAATATGATGCGGTATAGAGTACAGAGTACATTACATTGGTGACAGTGAGTTAAACATTTACTCTTGTGGGGGCGTAGAGGCCAAAGGCCCTGAATAAAAATGCAGAATGGGGGTGAAAGAGTGGTAGCCACGTCGTTATTGTTTGCTTTACCAGGCCTGGTACCTGGTATGATGATTTGAAGATAGATGCAGGATACCACTCGCGAAAGGAGTTTTTGTCTTAATTTAGCTGTGCACACGACACTCGTTTTTTGTGCAAAGTGAGAATAGCCACTGAGCGAGACGCGGGATGCAATTATGCGTTTAAGCAGCGCGTGCAGGCGATCGCGGTCATTACGCAGTGGCCCAAACAACTCTAGTATACTATTATTTTATTTTAGGAGTCAACATGCATGTATGATATTTTTTTTCAAAAACACTATTTATTACATTAGAATTCCTTATAGTATTAGTGGTTCGTATTTTAGTGTATGTGTGTATGTCACATTTTCAATAATGTGAGTTCGAATTACTTTACAGTTTAATCAAAGTATATATTTTTACAATTACCACGTACTAATGGTGAAGAAAAGCATTGTGATCGAATTTAACGAACATGAACATAAGCAACGTCTTCAACCCACGAATCCCGTTTAGAAAAACATGGCGAGTATACCGTTCATTCTATGCTAAAATCGGAAACCCCTGAAGGTGTGTGCATATTATAAGCCCCGAGTGAGATGCGACTGAGGGCGTGGCTTACAACGCTTATATCTAGATAAGGAAAGTCCATTAAAGTGTGCACATTATAAGTCGTAAGTCTCGGACGTGACAAGCGTTCGGACATCCAAAAGCAATCTGGAGTGTGCGTTACGGTTCTAGTGTGCACATAGTTCGGACGCGTCCGACGGACGCATCCGTAGGTACTATGTGTCACGTAATATGTGGGCACCTTAACCCAGCTGTGAACATTAAATCGAAAGTGTTACGAATTTGTGGGGTGTAAATTCAAAATGCCTTTGGAATTATCTCAAAGTTTATTAGAAGCACACACGCGTAATTCATAGTTATTACAAGTACAACCGAATACAACAAAACCAAACCATAAAATGGAAAATCCAAATCACATAGATCGCGCAAAGTCCGTCGTTGTAATATAGCACCTGCAAAGGATTAGTTATCGGCTCTCATGAATGGATAATAATAAAAATCTTAGTTTCATAACCAGTGTAAAAGGTTAAATAAAGTATAAACATATGATTCTAACAAAAACCACAATACGTATTTTTATATTTATCATGTTTTTTTGCAATGAATTATTTGATTTGAGATTTTCTCAAATCAAATAATTACAGGAAAACTGACAACTTTTCTTTTTCTGTTTTTATATTCATTGACAACGAATTAAATTTTCTTTATTTTTATGATGAGCTGAAATGTCTTAAAAGTTAATGAATCTCCTATAAAGCAACGACTCTAAACACTCTAATGCATATTAATTGGAGTCATCGCAAGTCTCAATTCAGATCGTTGGCAGCACCACTTGAAATAATAGCCCATTTTAAGCCAGGAATGAGGACTGTTTAAGTGGAAATTGCGAATAATTGTCGCACTCGAAGAACCTCTATCAAGAATGCTAATTAGGATTGGAAAAAACAAGAATCGACATCATTTTAGGCAAGGTTTTGGATGTACATTTTATTTAAATTATTTTTTTATTATTTAATTTTAATCGCATTTTAGGGTTCGTAGCCAAATTGAGAGTAATATAAATAAATGCATGAACAGACGGATGTATATGAGAAAAAATGAAGGGTTCGGTTTTTAACAGTTTTCAAACCTAAATAGTCTGTCGCTCCGTAATCTATGGTCTCTAAAATATCTGTACCTAACATACTTATTATACCTATTTCATAAAAACCTGATTATAATCAAGGTTATGAGGAAGGAACCAAGAATCATAGTGAGAACAAACTCCCTGACTCCCTAGACAAGTGACATTAGCGCTAAACGAATAGAACGAAAATGTATGGAAATGACATAATATCGTGGAAAAAGAATAGGAATGATAATAGTGCAGTAAAAACAGATTTTATTATTAGTATCTATTTCAACTGCACGCCAACGCTATCTTTGCAGTTAGACCTTAATCATCCAAAGGTTACCTGGAAAAGATTGCTTTAAGCAATAAGGCCGCTCTAATATTACCTTTTAGTATTTAAGCTTATTGTGTATCTTTTCTCTGTAATATTAGTGTACAATAAAGAGTATTTTATAATATTGTGCCGTGAAAATGTCCTATATTCAGATGGCGCCACCAAAATTACCACGTGCTAAAAGTATAAATAACATCTAACTCTTAAAAATTTATTTCCTATCATTGACTAGTTTTATCTACAAAATCTGTTTTAAATAATAAAACTACAGAGTGACAAAAAATATATACTCATTTTAATCATATAAAATAGAATAGAACCTGTTCATATCCACAATTTTAACTCTTTTTTTCATTTTTAGATTGTTAAAGCTATATTATAACGGATTTCAATTTCGATGAATCAATGAAAATGATGCATATAAACATTTAATTCATTCAAACATTTGATTGATTCACACAAACACTTGATTCATTCAATGTCAACCACTTTGAATCAGTTTACTTGATCCATCTTATGTCAGCATTACTTCCTTGTTGTGTATATGTTATCACATATACACAACAAGGAATTCATGCTGACATAAGATGGATTGACATATACACAACATATGATAATATGTTGTGTATATGTCAAACATCGAAGCTCTAGCGCTCCTAAGTTTGACTAGTCAAACCTCAGGTCTGACATAAAATCTTAGTCAAAGTCCAAATAAATGACGTTTTTCTGCCTTTGACTAACGAGTACAGTACGAATCGACGTTTACCAAGTCTACCCTAGTCTCTTCTAGGATCGACTTGGCAAAGTTCGAAACCAATTATTTTATGTTCGACGTTTAACTAAAAAGTTAGGTACTTCTAGGTTTTACTAAAAATACTTTAGTCAAAGGCCGAAATTGGAATTTATTTTGGGTTTTATCGAAAGGTTTTGGTCAAACCTAGGATAAACCAGTCATTCTGGGAAGAGACTGCATATCGACCTTTGACTATAACATATATATCATGTCTAGAACAAACATAAAAACAGCACCATTTCATTTATAAATAAATCCCTGAAGACTTTTAATGAACACAGTAACACAATACGATTCTTCGTCCATTCCAAAGAGCAGTTCATTATCCTTAAAGCAATTACAGCATTAATGACGAACCCTGGATTTAGTTTTTGAGATTTATCATTGAAATATTTATTCTGAATGACCATTTTCTGAAGCGCTTTAAAGCACTAATGAAACAAAACTAATTTGCGAGGTTCTTTATTAAAATGAATCTGTATGATAAGCTAAAATTAGTGTTCATTACCGTCTATTAATAAAGATGGTATGGGAGAAATTACGTAAATAGAGAAAGAAATAAATAAACATCGTGGTTCTAAGTATAAGATTATTATTAAACAGAAACAGAATTAAATATATTTTATATACTCAATTAAAATTAGTGTTTATTTCGTAGTAAAGTTTACGATAAGGCTATATATTTAGCTATAAGTTAGCTATAAGTTACGTGTTATGGATTTGTCAGCCACGGTCCTATTTGAAACAAACTTGAGTTGTAAATCTGCTTTTTAATTATATTATCATTACAAGTTAAATGATACAGATATATTTTTTAAATTTAATTTCGAATGCAGATTTGTGTTGCCCTGTCCCACCTACTTTAGTATTAGTGACTGTGGCACAATGCATCTTGTCTAAAGCGTAAGCAAAGTGTGTATAAGTACACATGAGTGTACTTATGTTATAATGTAAATAATCTTTTACGGTGTTATTTAGTAACGGCGTAATTTCATGCTCTATTACAACTGGGATAGTGTTATACCCAGTGTATTACCCAGTTGTAATAGAGCATGAAATGTAGTCAACTGTAGGTACGTACACATTAAGTACGACATTATACGTCAAAATTTACTTAATACCTAAATTGGATGGTGTAAAAGCAGTTAGGCAGTTAAAGATTCCAATCTAGTGCGATTGTATGGACTCTGCCAAGGTTGCTCTTCTAGTGCACTAACTAGCGCATCAGATTTAGCACTCTACGAACTAGATAATGTAATATAACACTGCTCCATCATCAACGCAGAAACATAGGCGCTCGGTAAGCATTCGGTACCGTGTATAACATGCATACCTCCACACGGTACATTAATATAATAGAAGAGTTTACTCTTAAAAATAAGACATTTTATTATACACTCGTGTTTTGTTTTATAAAAGAAACTCCATGTTTGAGTCGGAATCGCACATGGCCAATTGTTTCTTAATTATTGCGAGTATTTGCACCATGCAATAAACACACACCATGTTAAACGTGCAAATCTAATATCAATTTTAATTATCACAAACCACTAATTTCCCGTTGTTTATTTGCTTATTACCTTATGAATCCATTTAAGTGTAACGGCTGGAAGTTATGTCTTAATGCGTCTTTAAACACGTTTAGTTGAGCATCAAGATTTTGGGCTTAGCGTTAGTTTAGTCCTATCTATATAGTCAACGCCCATACTACGTTGAAAACACCGATCACCGAAGTTAAGCAACGTCGAACACGGTTTATCCATTTATGTTTTCACCCATCACCGTCACCCACCCAAGTGGATGGGAACCGCCTACGAACACTGCGTGACGTTGGCTTTTTATTCTAAAGTCCTACCTAAATGGACTTGTATAATCTAACTTCAGGATGATAAATATTTGCATATTATCCAAGCCCGTTGGCTCTACAATTATTTAAATGTTCATTCATTTCTCTCTTTTAATTTGGACTAAGCAGCCAAAGTAATTCATTAATGCCCGGTTTCTGGGGTTACCAGTTATGAGTTCAATAACAATTGATTGCATAAAGTTAAGTAATAGATAAACTTAGGTTAACTGCTAACCTACAACTAGTACCGAAACTCGCCACTAGATGGATCTATTTAAGAAGGAATATCAAATATTGAATTACATCAAACAAAAACGTCAACAACAAAACGTCAAACAAAAGATATGGAATAAATAAACGCCTAATATTGGTCAGTTAAGTTAAACCTAGTTTAACTATCGTACGATGGTGTGTTCAGATACGCAATTTTATAAGTCATTCAACCGATAGTGCTAACGAACAGATAAAGTACAGTTAAAAGTACCTCAGAAACCGGGCATTAAACATAACATTGAATCGTTCAAAGTCAAATTGATTTAATTTACTTCGCCTTGCTTCGTGCCCTCTCGCCTTAGTCTTCGTGAATACTTTTTTATGAATTAATTTCCTCTCCATTGGCCTACATTTTGATGTTTGTGATATTGTCATTTCGTTTATACCCCGTTTACGATAACTTGGCGCGAAGGGTTACCAAATTCTAAAAATTAACATCACCTAACATCATGGTATTGTTACGAGCTACAGAACTCGAATTAAAAATGCCGTTGGAGTTACTATAGAATTTATTAGAACTGTACAAACACGTATAAAACAAATACAAACAAAACTGGATACAACCAGTTCACACTGCAACGATTCAATTCAATTCGAACGCGCAAAGTCCGTCGTCTATATCGCAAATCGAGAGTACTAGAGAACGTCTTACTCGTTTCGTAGTCGTCGCTTGACTGCCCGCCCCTTCATTCGGGCATCGTCTTATACTAACTACACAGTACAAAGAAAATGGCCGCGCAGACTGAGTTTCTAAGAAATATTAATTTGCACACCTGCGAACGTCCACAAAGTCGAAAACAATAACAATAGGGATTAGTTCGATGCTAATGATGGTTATAAAACAAGTAGAAAAACAATAGCATGTTACAAATTCAAAACACAAAGGATTCCCTAATTCGGAAGGACAATAAGCTGCGCTTATCTGGCTTATCTTTGACGGCATGTAACATTATAATACAGGTTATAAATAGAGATTATTACAAAATATAAATTATTCTTCATTTTGTTGGAATTTTCTATTAATTATCGCGATTTTAGGTGGTTTTGGCTCTAGCTTTAGGTGTTAATATTTTTGATTATTGGTAACCGCGTTAAGTTATCGAAAACGGAAATAGTTATGTGAATGAGCTTTTTTTTATCTCGAAGCTGGAAGACAGCCAAAAACAGTTGAATTCGTTTTCCCGCCTATTTCACGGCAGTGTTTAAGTTCGCGGCCCATTTGGATTACCCATCGTGATCACCGAATAAGCGGGAGTCCGGATCAAGCAGACGCTATTGTATATAATATGTACAAATGTCGGTTACGATAAACCGGCGATAAACGCTGGACATTTCCAGCCTTTACCGCCATTTCGGAAGCGACATTTGGACTAAGTATATTTTTTGTTGCAAAGATCATTATTTTATTTTAAATCTTTCAGTTTTAGTTAGATTAGACCCTACTGAATCAAAAATTGATACTCTCAAAACAAAATAATAGTTTAAAATACCATTTGCAACAAAAAATATAGTTCGGTCCAAATGTCGCTTACGATAAAATGGCGGTAAACGCTCGACATTTACAGGGACGCAACTACACAACTGAAAAACGTGGCACAGCTATCATAGAACACGCGCACCGCTGCTGCAAATGTATCGCGAACAAACACTGCTACGTCACAACTCCACGAAGTTCCAGAACAAACAACCAAGAGGCTGTATCTTTTGTTATCAAAACTTCATAGAAATTACCCTTATGTAATATTTGCAAAAGATGGTTCTCGAGTGGGCAGATGATGTTCTCGTAGACTTGTCTGTAGGTATGTATTGTACGGTATTATTTAGTTCAACAACGCCTCATGTACCTACTTCTTGAACGCGGGATCTAATTTAACATGCAAAAAAGCCTAAATAAATAATCATTTTGTGGACTAAAAGAGAGTTTTATTGCAGTAGTTTAGCAGACACGCAGACGGTCCACCTGATGGAAAGCAGTTACTATCGCTTATGAGCATTTGTAACACCAAAGGTGCTACCAATGTGATGCCGCTTTTTAGAGAGAGAATGGAACTTGGCCACTAATGCCAAGTGGTGGGGATGGTAGCCATCCAATCGGAGAAATACTATCTGGCTATGGGTTGTTACGTCGACTCTTATAGTAGGGGAGCCTAGGCGGGGATTTTGGGATTTGCTCAAGCGTGGCAGAATAACATAAGGGGGGAAACCTTGCACTCTATTATTTACCCCCACCATTCATGAACTCGTCATATAGGGTCGTGCGTTTAGGGCAGCCTATCAGAATAGTAAAAAAAATCGATCGTTAAAAAAACTCAAGCGTGTCAGATTAAGACAAGGTGTGTTAATTACATGCAGGAATGTCTACATTTCAATAATCTGACAATTTGCGCGTGACATAAGGGAATAAGGGGGTCACAAACTTGCAAAAAAAACGTCACCTGGACATTGTCGAGCGTGGTCATTTTTTTTTATTTTGAATGAAACCATCCAAGGATCACAGAAATAATATAATCTGACGATTTCCACAAGACGAAGTAGTTAAAATCATCAATAAAGTGTGGTGCACGCGGCTGTTGAGAACTAGTATTTCCAAAACAAATGTGGATGGAAAATTGGAAATGACTTGGTTCGTTGAAGTACTAGTAGTAGAACTATCAAAAGTGTATGAAGATGTTGTCATGGCACCTAATATTTTAGGATATGCTCCAGATTCAAGTATGTATTTTTTTCAATACTGTAATATCATGAAATAAATAAAAGATTGTTAAGTATCACCATAACCATTTCTTGTTGCAGATACGCAAGTTGTAGATGAAAACGACCAAATCGAACCGGACTTCTATTATGAAGATGATTTCACTGATGATGAAAATGAAAAAAAATGTTTTCATCATTATTTTTATTAAAGCAGGAAATTGTACTCATTCTCCGGTCCTGCACTGATGGATGTAGAGACAAGAGTTGAGAAAATAGTTTTAGAGTATGTCTCACGAAATAAGTCCCGCGGCAAAAAACGGAAGTGTTTTTTTTTATTGCAGGAGTTCCGCAGTCAGGCAGACGACCCACTTGATGGAAAGCGGTTACCATCGCCTATGGATATTTGCAACACCAAAGGTACTACAAATGCGCTGCTGCTCTCTTAGGGGAGACTGGAACCTGGTCACTAATCACCGAACACAACTCAAGGTTGCTATGGCGACATACATTAGAGCAGGGGTGGTAGCCATCCAGTCGGGCAAATGCCCTACCACCTGGCTGTGGGTTGCTTAGTCGCCTCTTACGACAGGCCGCCCGGCCTCAGGAAATTGTACTCTTTCTCCATTCCTGCACGGATAAAATTAATTATAATTGATATCCCAACCAACTGTTATATTCTTTTCATCAAGTGTTTTAATGTAAATATTGTTGTTGCAAGCCGATTCTAATCATATGCACACATAAAATATATAATAAGGAATTATATTTAAACATTAAAATATTATTTATCAACAATATGTAGTAATTATAAAATATTTGGCAACTGTTTTTGAGAAATTAAGTAACTATAAATGGCTAACATAATAGAAATAAATGATGAATTAGAATTTGGTATTAAAGGTAACTCGTTTAGTTGTCTACCAGAAGAATGTGGTGTATATCTAGTTAAACATGCTAAGTCAATAAATATTTTACATCTTACTACTTATATTAAATATAAACTAGAAGGTCGTCAAAATGTTTGTTAATGCTTCTTAAAGCATCAACAAACATTTTGACGACCTTCTAGTTTTGCTAACCACAATTAAAATCAAATGCGATATAACAGTTTTAACTGAATGTTGGCTTAGCAAGGTTCACAAAGTTCCATCTTTAGACGGATATACTTCGAACTACACTAAGCGCACCTATAACCAAAATGATGGCATAATAATCTATTATGGTAATCATTTAAATTGTAATGTAATGGAGCCAGACCTAGTAGATGCTAATTGTTTAACATGTTGTATAGATCAAAAACTAGCAGTTATAGCCGTTTACCAATCGCCTTCCAACCGAAATAGAGATAGTATTACAAGCTTTTTAAGTACCCTAAATGATATATATGCATCTATGTCTACATGCGAAAACGCTACCCTTATAGGAGACATTAACATTGATATTAAATCTGACAATTCAGATACTCGAAGTAATGATTATCTCATAATAAATGCTTTGCACGGATTCATTCCAGCTCATTTAATTACCACTAGATTAAGTAACTGTTTGGGTGATATTTTTTTGAAATCAAATCTTACATATACTGGCTTAGTACTAAATACTTGTATCACAGATCATATGCCCATAATGCTATCGTTAGAAAATACAAACAAAACTTAAACCATGCAAGTTTATGTCGCGAATAGACTATGAAGCAGTAAAAACAGAGATAGAACTTACTGACTTTACAGACATTATGGGTGTAAATGATGCAAACGAAGCCACAAATAAACTTATATTAACTTTAACGTATTTGATAGATAAACACACGAAAAAAGTAAAGGTCTCAAGACGGTATATAATTTTAAAACCCTGGATCACACCAGGACTTTTGCGATTTATCGCGCACCAAAATAAATTACATTTGAAATTAAAAAAGGACCCTGATAATTTAATTCTTAGTCTCACCTATACGCGGTACCGTAATTACTGCAATAATCTTCTCCGCAAATTAAAATTAGATTTTCAAAAAAAAAGAGATAGATAACGCTGAAAAAGATTCAAAAGCTTTGTAGACTGCAATAAAAAGCATAACTAACACAAATAAAGCCCACTACAACTACTGAACTGTTAAAGATCGCTGAGAATGCCAATAAATCGATAAATCAAGTTTGTTCATTCTTTTGAAACATTGGCAGTAACTTAGCCGATAAAATAATTTGTAAAAACAAAACCAATAATTTAGAATCATTTGTTACAAAATCTACTATCTCACCATCAATATCCTTTCTTTTGACAGAAACTAATGAAACAGAAGTGGATTACATAATTTCACAATTACGCAATGCTAGTGCGGCAGGTTGGGACAAAATCTCAAGTATTATTTTGAAACAGTGTCGAAATAATTTAACCCCTGTGATTACACATATATCCAATACACAAAGGCAGTGTCCATAACTATAGGCCAATATATGTTCTACCTGTAATATCTAAAATATTGGAAAAATCATAAATTCTTAACTAAATAAGTTTCTAGACAAAATGAACATTATAGCATGGAATCAATATGGATTTAAAAAAGGAGTTTCCACAGAGAATGCTGTCCTAGATTTAACTGAGGCTATTGCAAGCCACTTTGATTCTAAAAACAAATGCTTTGGTATCTTTCTCGACATGGCTAAAGCGTTTGACACTGTCTTTGAGCCCGTTCTGTTAAAAATAAGTTAGAAAAATCAAGTAGCAGAGGTTTACCACTACTTCTGTTTAAAGATTACTTAACGAAAAGTACACAGCAAATTAAAATAGATTCCTTCCTCAGTAATGAACACGAAATTATATATGGGGCTCCACAAGGGAGTATACTGAGTCCCACGCTGTTTAAAATCTACATTAACGATCTCTGACTCTCACTGACGTCAGAAAAGCTAAATCTTTTGCTATATTCAAAAATCCACTTAGGAATCATTATCTAAGTCTTACGCAATGATGTATGTGCTAGTTTACAATAGACTGTAGTCTGCTGTCCATGTATGTCTTTTTTATTTATTATTTTCATTTTTCTGTGTTGCATAATAATTATAGATAATTTAAGAATTTAATTTGAGTCGGGTTGTCTGGAAAAGATCGCTTTTAGCGATAAGGCCGCCTTTTGTTTTACCAACTAACTATTATGTTGTGCATTTTTTGTAATTTTTGATTTGGTGAACAATAAAGTATTGTCTATATCTATATCTAAGTCTCTGTAAAATGAATATTCCTAATTTGGCAGTCTTTACTTATGCTGATGATACCGCATTAGTTATACATGGTCCTAACTGGAACTTTGTTAAAAAATAAGGCGGAGGAGTGTCTTTCCACCGTTATAGCTGGGCTAAACTGTAATCTACTTACGTTAAATTTAAAGAAAACAAACTACATAGCCTTTGCTCTTAAAAAAAACCTAAAACCTAGTAAAGATTTCTTTCTAACTGCTCACACATTTTCAGACAAAACAAAGAACTGTAACTGTCAGTGCCTGGCATCAGTAAAAACTTTAAGATACTTTGGAGTATAGATTGATGAATATTTGCGATGAGACACACAACTTAACAATGTAATAGCCAGAACCCGAAACTTTATCTATATATTTAAGACCCCAAGAGATTGTACACAGTAGAATTAATAAAAAAAATCTACATAGCATTATGTCAAGCCGTTCTGAGGTACTGCATCTCAGTATGGGGTGGAGCAGCAAATACCATGTTTCTCAAATTAGAAAGAGCCCAATGGGCTGTGCTAAAAATCATGACAAAAAACCCTTTAGATACCCAACCCAACAATTGTTGGCAGAATGTGGGCTCCTTAGTGTACGTCAGTTCTATATACTTGAATTAATTGTTAGAAAACACAGAAATGTCTTTTTACCCGATACGACCAACGTCAAACGAAAATAATATGCCCCTGCATCCCGCATAATACTAGTTTTGCCAAACGTCAATTTTATGTCATCAGTGCTTTAGTGTACAACAAGGTACATGATAAATGTGACATCGTATATTTAATCAGACATGAAATCAAAGCAACCACACAAAAGTGGCTTATGCAACTTGATTACCAAAAAACTGAAAACTTATTATATAATATCTTATAAATTAACCTTATTATATATATATCAGTATATTGTGATCCATCATTTGCACACACACACACACACGCACACGGACACACGCACTCACACAACTTATATCTCGTATTTTTTTTAAATTTTAAAGATAAAAATTGTTAAGTCAGACACACACACAAGTTAACATCTATCTTTTAAATTTTATTTTAGAGATAAAAATTGATAAATCAGTCACACGTACTTGATGTCCCGCGATACAGGATAGTCTTAGTGCGGAACCTATGTAAGCATTATTTCTGTGTAATTTTATGACAATAAATTGATTTTGATTTGATTTAAAATCCTTTGCAGGTGTCTTACTTAATTGCCCCTTTGAATTCGAGTGATCTATTGTTCGCCCTAATCTCTTTGTTCAAACCGCCATTAAACGTCATGAAACCTTCTTACATCTGTTTGTACGTCATGCGAATTCTTAGAAGTCATTAAGCCGACAAATTAACAATTTCAAGGACCAGTGGGCGGCATGTTGCTGGGAGGCCATGTCTAATTTATAAGTGGATGAGGGACGGTCAGTTGGAGAATGAGCCAATCTTGTTCTGTCTGCGAACGAAGCGTTACCTAGTATAATTTCGGAGCGGTTATCTTATAACAACGGATTTTGCGTGATTTATGTGGTTAAGTTTTTCTGTTTTAAAGTTTGGTTTTGTTGTATTCGGCTATATTTGTAAGAACTGTGCATTACGTCTGTGTAAGTACTTCTAATAAACTCTGCGATAGTTCCAACGGCATTTTCGAATTGACATCCTACAAATCTCGCAATTATCTACATCCTACAATTATGTTCGCTTATTTCAAACATTGTATAATTCGTAATTAAAGTCTTTTTAAGATTTACAATTTTGGTCACGCGTACTTAATAACGTCACATAAAGAAAACACATTTACCCCACAACGTAAAATATGTAATATGAATCACAAAATACACATGAATGGAAAACTAAAAATTTTTCTGCTGTCCATTTCGTGGGAAAAGCTCCAGACATTTATGTTATAATTTTTTCTCGTTACTAAGTAATAGACAAGGTTATTGAACTTACAACGTTTCTTTACTAAATAACTATTTCTTCTATAAAAAATAATGTGTATTATTATACCAAAGCAGAAAAACTTTCTTGCATTTCTTGTATTAAAAATATTATTCTAAAGCGTCGGTATAATAATAATAAATAATAACCGGCAGACAAACACACATATTGTATATCCCCAAATTAAGCAAGTTATGCTTGTGTTATGGGTAATATACAACGTACTACTCTGGGGCCGATCCCAGACACCCAGACCATAGTAAATAACGGAGAAAATACGTTTCCGAAATTTACTATACCAGGAATCGAACCCGGAGCCTCTGCGTTGCAGCGAGGTAGGCCAGCAATGGCTTAGCCCGCTCAACCACAGAGGCCGCCGTATGTACGCATAATAAAAGACTAGTCCATCAATACACAACTAGCACGTTTCTATATATAAGTATAGACAAGTAGTTAAAATAGTACTTATAAGTATTATCCACTATTAAATAGTATAATAGACCTTAAATAATATGATCGTGTGTAATCAAGAATAGACATAAACATCCATAAACAGAAGGTTGCACTATAGACGACATTTTTATAACAATATAAGGATTTGGCTTGTCTTGTAATAGGTAGCTCATATCAAAGACACACTGCCCTAAAAAAATAAAAATCTAAAACCCGATTCCAGCGACACCTACCGGGTCTAATTGTGAAGCGAAACCACCCCGAGACCCACTCAAGCACACATAAAATTTAATGAAAATAGTAGAACCCGATTCGCCATGCCACGGTTAGAGATAGCCACTAAAACCCCTGTCCGATCCACGAGCGTCCTTCGTCCGGGCTGTGGGCTCACTCGCGCATTCACCTCCAGTCCGGACGGACGGCGACTGGCTGCGTTGCGGGCTGGCCTCACCACGGCTTCACCTCTTCTGTTGTAAATGTCTATAACCGACGGTAATCACTTACGTGCAATTAGGGGGGTCCGTCTGCTAGTTTGCCAGCTTGGGGGCCATGTATAAATTACACGTTAAGGTGGGGAGCGAGTGACATTGTGTAACAAGAGGTGAGAGGAGTCCTAAATTTCGTGACGTCATATTCTAAAATGTAAAATATTGAAGCCAATTATGAAACTGCTGTTTTAATTTAATAATTTCTTGATGCAAAATATGTGATATCATACTAGGGAGGGAAGTCTCACGAATGTGACCAGCTGTAATAAGGACGGGAGAGGGGTCGAAATATCACGAAATTAGTGAGATGTAATTTTTGAATGACCCTATGTCAGTAAAAAAATACTTTAAGTATCAAATTACAATTATAATAACAGCCCATAAATATGCCACTGCTGGACTCGGGTCTCTCACTATAGGAGAACGAACAGTATACCCGCCACGCTTGTCCACGGCGGCGTGGCAGGTTTGACACATCGGTTATCGCGCTGTGCAGGTTTCATCATGATGTTTTCCTTCACCGTTGCTAGCACGTGGTGCATGGTCAACCAGGTCATACGTTCCGGCTAGGGTTCGTACCTGCGCCCTTCGAGTATGCGACGCGTACGCTACCACGACTTCTACCGTACCGTCGAATTCTACCGTATTTCGCCTTAAACCTCTTTATGTGATTTACGCCGAAAACAAGGACACGAGTCAGCTATACTGTCATAAATCACACTTATCCCGTGACTCGGCTGGTGACATGTAGAAGAATTGTTAGAAGCTTCAGAAACTCTTCACGTAATATTATGTGGTGTTTTCATGTTGCCAGTGATATTTATGTAATGTACAATAATGTTGTTGAGAAACCTAGTAAAAAAATGCCATTTCTTACAACGTATCACAGTTTTTATTATCTATAAGGACCACCAACAGTTTCTTACAGCGTTAAAAGTACAATAAACTCACAACTAAGCGTTAACATTGCGATTTAAAACTTAATTAAAGTTAAACATTATTATAAAAATGTAGCATGTATAATATTTTCTTCAGTTTTAGTATACATAATAAAACTGCGCTTTAACCGCGCTTAAAACCGTCAAAACATAATTTATTATATAGCATGTATGCTTGAAATCGGAGTTAATATGATATTATAATTTTAGGCTTCAGTAGACAAACACAATATATTTTCTACAAACAACAAACTCACTAACTACCACTTTATAATATTAGTATAGATATGCCTTGCCTTCCTAACAAATCCCATTAGGATTGGAGTACTACTACCTTTTGACAGACTCGCTACGACTCGAAATAGGGATATGTTGATTTAGAAATAACCTCCTTCATTTTACACTGTTTACTCACTAGCCATTTTAAATCGTGTTATTTTAAGTTACTAGGATTTCTACTCAATGATGCTATAAAAAAATACAAATCTAAGTAAACACACTAAATATTGTTTGCATTATAGAAAAAAGCTTCATCTGCTTTTATTTTTGTACTTTCTAATATGAATCGATAGAATCTAAAGGAATCGTTTGCTCCACCAGTTATCGGTTTTCCGACAGATGTAACTGGCCTACTGCCACTTCAATTTACCTATACGAGCCCCCTTTTTTATAGCTGGAGTACAGCAGACATGCAGACCGGTCCACTTGATGCAAAGCGGCTACCGTCGCCTATGAACGTTTGCAACACCAAAGAAGTCACCAACGCGCTGCCGGCCTCGAAGAGATTTTATGACACCCTATTTAAAGAACCCCACATTGTAGCGTTGTGGGAAAACCACGGCTGGGAGCTCATTCCAAATCTCCACGGTGCGCAAGAGAAATATTCTAGAGAACCGTTGCGTACATGAGCGAAGCGGGTCTAGGAAGTGGGGATGAATGCCCAGCTGATGGCGTGCGGTGCGGTGGTAAAAGGAAGACGAAGGCACCAATCTGAACAGTTCCTCGGAACACTCTCCATTATACCGTCGGTAGAATACGCAGAGAGACGCGAAGTCTCTTCGAAGGCCAAGCGTATATAAACAGTCTGTGAGTATGGGATCGTCGACAATGCGAACGGCTCAACGTTGAATACTGTGCAGGGGATTTACCTGGTAGGTGGGTGCCCCGGTCCACAAGTGTGAGCAGTACTCCATATGCGGCCTCTTCTGACTTTTCTAAAGCACAAGGCGTTGCCGCGGTGAAATAGTAAGTGAAATACTGCTTAGACCGGTTTAGCACTCCCAGCTTCTTGGAGGCAAGTTTTGCCTTGCCTTCAAGGTGGCCCCTGAACTGTACATCGTTTGCAATGTCGACCAAGGAGCGAGATTACTCTCACAAATGAGAAAGATGCTCTCGGTACTCCAACAGCATGCCTTCTTGCCTATTTTGATAAGAGTGACGGGGAATATGCGCCCAGGACCATGCACAAAATTATCAATAAACTTCTAAAAGCGCAGCTCCACTTTCCATCTCGGCGTAGGGGTGATCTCGTTGGTCTCCTGGACAGTGAAGAAGAAGTCTACCCACCGAGGATTGAGAATTGCCGTCGCCGTCTCCAGGAGGCCACCACCTGCAGTCATAGAAGGATTATTTGCCTTCTATGCTATACTTTGCATACTGCACAGTATTTCGTCGAATCGGCAGAAAATCGCTCCTGTGTTAACGCCCTTAGAAATGCGTGAACCCATCAATTTCCAGCGGGTGAATTTCACGTAGCTTTTTAAGCATCTAGTTTATGTGTACATACTAGATTTAAGGTGGATTTACGTGTACTCTTTTGAATCTTCACTCCATCTTTTTTTAGTTCGTCTTGGTTTTGTCCTAAATGCAAAAGGGATTTAAAACTAGTATGATGATTCTTTTCTTAGTCTTGTAAAGATTAGTTACGAGGAATGAAATTAAAATGGAGATCTTCACTACACTGAATACAAATAACAACAGTCCACAGAGGTGCCACTGCTGGGCGCGAGTCACCAAATTATTATAGCGGGGGAGCGGATGTTATATTCGCCATGCTTTTCCAAAACGGATTGGCGGATTTGACACATCGATTATCTCTATGTGCGAGTTTCATTGCGATGTTTTTATTCACCGCTAGCATGTGGTTAGTGTAACAGTATACACATTAGGTGAGGAACCTACCTAAGTTTCCGGACAGTATTCGAACCCGCGCCCTTTGAATTTGGGACCCGATTGCGCTAATCACTCCCCGGCTTTATTACAATACAAATTAAATGAAATCGCGAAAAAAAGCTTGTTTATAAAATTTTAATTGATATTCATTTACTTATGTACTTTACTTTGCTAACAATCTTCAAAGCAAGGAATAGAGGGTCAAAATCTAAAGATCTACTACTTCAATAAAGAGCGTTCTTTGAATAATTCTCGCAATTGTATTTAGATTATTCTAAAGTTGATTTAACACGACTCAACTAAATTGATTCAGTTTGGTTGAAAGGTGTAACATGAAGAGATATACTAAAGCTGCTAAAGCCGATATTAGACGATTCATTTCTGCCTATCAATTTGGATGAATCAAACTAAGTGACCCATGTAAACACAAACTTGAATCATTCAATGCTATTGAATACCATCGTGTCCTTTCAGTTCTGCGCTCTTTAACCAAATTTATTCAATTTCGTTGATTATTACGGTTACGGTTTCCAAAAAGAAAGTGAAACGAAGTTTAAAGAATGACAATCGGCCAGTTAACCCGTCATATGTGATGTCAAATGTATTACATCATTGGTGATGCCGGTCACACGCACGGGGCTGGCAACAAACCTCCAAAAACGATGTCTGCCTCGCTGCCATCGATCATTGGTTGTGTAGGGGGGAGTTAGAGGGGGTAAAGTTAGGAAACTACTCGGAATTTCAACGCAAAATGATAACGCGTTAAAAAGTTATCCGATTTTTTCGTACCACCCGGTCTCTCACATAGGTACGTCACCAATAGGGTTGCCATCTTTTTTGATGAAAATATAGTATTTTTGTTGTTGACCTGTAAAAATATAGTAAGGACTTTTGGGAAATTTAGATGAAGAAAAGAGTAAATTTGTTATTATATTTATTTTTGATCATTTATTTTCTTTTACATGTGTATTTATGACTACTATTTGCTTTGACTAGCAAAAATCTATTATTTTTTAAATAATCGTAAGTATCTAAACAAAATTGCACGACAATTGAATTAGCTGAAAATGTAGTATATTTCGTAATATATACTTTTTCTATAATATATAGTACAATTGGCTTAAATATAGTACGACACTATATATTACTTCTGTTGACAACCCTAGTCACCAATGGCGGCTTAAAAACGTAACTAACACGCATTCCAATCACAGTTGGCGCCACCAATCCGATTTTGCTTTTATATTGTCTTAATTAAAAGTTTTATCCAACGTCTTATGATTTAAAAAATATTTTTTAAACGTAATGACTTATATTAGTCATAAATTAAAATACCTGATTAGCTCCTTTCAATGTCGTAAATTTATAAATTTAAATACGTAATTAGTGTAGGTATAGCTGGTATACCAGCAATAAAAGTAATCCCATATGCAAACTCTTTCAAACTTAAGGCAACATGCTTACGTGTGTGTTATGTGAAACACTTATGTGTCTACAGTACATACCAGTGGCGTGGATTTCATACAACTCAATTCTAGCCTAACTTTAAGAAACTAGCGACTAGCGACCAAAAAGTCGAAAGCGCCATGATTTTTTTGGCGCTTACGTTTATTATTCGTGAATAATTATATTATTACTGTATTACTATCTCTTATGCTCGGCAGCTTTCCCGGGTATTGGATGAAATAGCTACGCATAACCCGATCCGGCACCGGTTTTATTTCAAAATATGCCGTAAGATTGCAAAATTAAAAATACAAGATAATAAGAAAATACATCGCAAGTTAGACATTTTTTCAACAGTGGTGTAGTCAGCGCTTGCATAATATGGTATGTTTTTTCAACCGGCTTACCCTTTACGAATTTCCACCCCGCGCCACTGATACATACACAATACACATACTACAATTTTACTAACTATTCTCCTTACTTATGGCATCTCTATATTTAGTATATAGTCTATTTTTAGTCAATATTCTGACTATAGTTTACACACTCATTTTTCGTTCAGCCACATTGAAGAATGAACGGCAATAGTGAAACCTGACGATTCCTTAGACGTGGTTAAAATCTATAATTATGTAAGACTATAATAACATATCTGTATAAGTTATTATATATGGGCGTCAATTTTCTTAAAGTAATATCAGTTTTTGAATAAATTACAAACACAATATATTTTTATGTTTACACTTTAATATTTTAAACAAAATGAAAGACAGAAGTGAAATGTATAATATCCCCATAACTTATTTTGTAGTGCAGATCATGCACAGCACTTTAATATTTTCCACTGTTTTGTTCTAATTTGGGAGAAAAACCATTATCAATTTTCCTCAAAATTAATTTTAACTTGAAGCATTTGATATTCCAATATTAATTTTCCGGTTAAAAGCTCTTTACTTATTTTTCATTTCATTAATTATTTTATTCACTCTCTCGCTTATTAAATCCGTAAATTTTATTTTCATCTCAAAAAATGGGGCCATATACGAGTAACGTCTGCCGGGATTTCTAGTAAAATATAAAAACCATACGCGAAATTAGTAATTGGGGTAAAGAAACGTTTCAGAATGTAATTCCTCCCGACGTCCAAGATGACGCATTCCCTCGTTATAAAAAAGCGATATGATAAGGAACAGCGTGACAAGGGAAGGTTATAGATTGAATGAAATGAAATTAATGTATGTCCAGAAAGCAATCTTTGAATGGTTTGGACATATAGAGAGAACTGATGGCAGGAGACTGACAAAAGAAGCGTATGACAGTGTGGATGTTAAAGTTGGCGTCGGTAGCCCTGGCATAAGGCGAAGGACGGAAAACCCAGGGGTTTAATGGGTATCTCTAACTGGGCCGTAGCAATAGCATCTTTAGTTCTGTCTAGAGTTGCTAGTGCCACCCCGGATTTGGTAAATCACACACACGGACCGCGAACTTATCCTTCCTGCGCTTGCGTTTGTCGCGGTCTATGGTCCTCATTCGGATTTCCCATGGCTAAAAAAATATGGCGTCGGTAGACCGCGACATACTTTGATTAAATCGCAAATATTCTGAAGAATGATCAAGTAAAAAGAATCTGTTGTAATAAACATGTATGTATAATAAGATTAATGAAAGTAAATGAAGCCAAAAGTGCATATCCGAATTGTAGCAAGTAGAGATCCATCGTCACTGCCTACACCTATGGGAAACAGGCGTAATAGTATGTATATATTGTTACAAGCCGATACTAATCTTTTGCAGGTGTCTCATTATTATTACCCCTTTGAATTTGAGTGCTCTACTGTTCGCGCTAATCTCTTTGTTCACGCCGCCGTAAGACTTCATAAAACCTTTAATTTACAGAGCATATGTCAAATTTTAACCGACAGTAAGGCAAATGAACGTTCGGTAACATAAAGGAACCCGGCCTAAGTAGATGTGTGTCCAAGCTATAATAAGGACTTATTCTAAAGTTCACTAACTACTTCATTAATAATATTGTTAACGAATTACTAACTATTTAAATAATAACTAAACGCTTTTTAGCGCAGCATTTTATTTAATTTTTATTTCGACCTTTCGGCCACTTTTCAGAAGCCGTGATGTGATCACGGGATAGTCAAGTGTCGATGTAAGTTTAAACGGCTACTAAGAAGTGGCCGATACATCTAAATAAAAATCAAATAAAATGCCGCGCTTAAAACCGTTAAAACGAAGTTTTAATTATGTCGTCCCAAAAAGTTAAGAAAATAGAACTTCACACTAAATCATCATTATCGTATATAAGGATTTTTAAATTTACTGCAAAGCATATTTTAGCTCGTTTAAACCACGTCCGAACTCTACACGCGCCTAAAGATTTATAGCCTCACGGCTGACCAGACAGCCCCTATCCAACAAACTCATGCTGATATATAGGATCGACCCGGTCAATAAAATAACTACCGACCTGTAATGTTATAGGCCTATAAATATTTCAGAATCGGTAAAATATTATCCTGTAGATTGTTTCAAAATTATCTTAAAAAGGAAATTTGGAGACGGTATCGTACGTTGTCAGCCATTCGCAGTCCACTGCTGGATGTAGGCCTCCCTAAGACAGCGCCACTCAGCCCTGTCTTCTGCTTTCCTCATCCAGCGCCTACCGGCGACCTTGCACAGGTCGTCGGTCCATCGGGCTGGAGGGCGTCCGACACTACGTTTACCAAGACGCGGTCTCCACTCCAGGACTCGTCTGCTCCATCGGCCATCGGTCCTGCGACAGACGTGACCGGCCCACTGCCAATTCAACTTGCTAATTTTGCGAGCTATGTCGGTTACCTTGGTTCTCTTACGGATATCCTCATTTCTAATTTTATCCATAAGAGAAACACCGAACATAGCTCGCTCCATAGCCCGTTGAGCGACATCGAACTTGTGGACCAATCCTGCCGTCAGTATCCGTGTTTCGGCCCTGTAGGTCAGGACGGAGAGGACGCACTGCTCGAACTCTTTTGTCTTCAAGCATTGCTGAATGGTGGACGAGAAGACTTGACGAAGCTTACCGAATGCCGCCCAACCCAACTGAATCCTCCTATTGACTTCCCCCTCGAAGTTGTGACTGCCTACCTGTAATTTCTGTCCAAGGTAGACATATTCCTGCACAACTTCCAGAGGGGCGCCATCGACGTTTACCGGTCTCGGCATCACTGCCATCCGCTGTCCTCAGCTTTGCAATGTGGCTCCTCCCCAAGCTTCTTAAGAAAACTTTGGACCCCCTGTTCTGCTCTATGGCCACCTCAATGACACGCGTATTAGAGCAGCGGAGGTCCCGCCTTACAAGTTTTTTTATTTTCTTGGAGATGGCCCGACTCTCTGGCAAGGCGAACAAAGCGGGTGGCATTTCGCGTCTCATCTTCATGAGATCCACGGTTTCGGTAGAAAGTTCGGACCGTCTGTTTCTTCGTACAGGCGAAAAATGCCTGCGATCCAAATCCTGCAACGTCTTCACCACGTTGTCGGGTATCTCGTCAACATCGCCTGTGGTTTCCAGCGATTCGAACCGATTGCGAAGTTCCAGTTGGAACTGTTTGGACCCGTGGATCATATGGGCGGCGTGGGTCGGAGAGTAAACTTTACCAGGCGGAGTCTTTCAGCCTGAAAATTAATATTTAGAGTGCCTCGTACAAGTCAGTGGTCGCTACCGGTATTGAACCTGTTGACCACTGAGACATCTCTAAATAGTTGCTTCTTATCCGCCATGATGAAGCCAGTCTCGTTCCTAGTCACGATGTCGGGGCTGTGGCATGTCCACCCCCTGTGGGGGCTTCTTCTTGTAGGTAGAAGGAATTCGTCAAGAAGAGCCCCTGCATTTATAGGAAGTTGACCAGCATTTGCCCCCGTGGTTTTGGCGCCCCAATCCCTAAGGTCCGATTATCGGATCGTCTCATTCTTGTACTCCCACTTTGGCATTGAAGTCAACCCCTATAACAACGCTGTAGTGTGCGGAGGTTGTGCCATGTATAGCTTTAGTAATGTCGTCATACGTGGCCTCAACCTCTTCGTCAGAGTGTGCCGAGGTCGGCGCATATACCTGTACAACCTTCAGGGAATACATGTTGGTGAGTTTTAGTACTAAGTACGCTTCCCTGTTCGACACACTGCTGACTTCCACAACGTTGTTGACGAGGGTCTTGTTCACGAGAAAACCGACACCAGCCTGGAAGGCCCTGTAACCTTCCCGGAAGTAGAGTAAGTGGCCAGACTCTAGGGTTACCGTAACCTCACCCTCTCTTCGGACTTCTGATAACCCTAGGATCTGCCAATTAATTCGACTTAGCTCTACTTCCAGTTCTGTGAGGTGGCTGTCCAGCCTAATCGTCCGTCGGTTATACGTCGCCAAGGTCAATTTCGTAAGTTGGTAGCCTCCCTTAACCCGGCGACTGTTAGCAGCCTCCACCCCACCGTTACCACGACCGCTGCCGTAGCCAGGAATAGCGGGGTCACCGACTGACGGCCGTTTTCTGTGGTGCTTTTTCATTGGGGTTTAAATGCCATAGTTACCACGCTTGGCATGCGGGTTAGTAATCGCAGTGCCGGTCTATTTGCATCGGAGACGCTGCTGCCCGTCTCCGACCAGGGGACTTCTATAGGCCGGCTTTCTTGCGATGGTTATACCGCCATCGATCGGTCGCCAGAGGCTCGTTTGCTGACGCCAGGGGATACCGCGGGCAGGTGAGGTTGACAATTAAACAAGAAGACGGTATATCGTTTCCTTATTTATCAACTAGTGAAAAAAGAGTCCATTTGAACTGACTCCCACTTTCAGTGATATGTCAGTTGCATTGAGTAATAGACTTCAGCTTCTGGACATCTCTTTGACTTCAACACTCAATTTTGGCACGTACATAGCGCAGGTGGCGGACAAAAAGCTGGATGTACTCGCAAAGGTGAAACACTACTTTACGTGGGAACAACTGCTAAACTTATACCATGCACAAGTTCGGTCGTGCATGGAGTACTGTTCTCA
Source organism: Dendrolimus houi (assembly GCA_039645545.1). Classification (NCBI taxonomy): domain Eukaryota; kingdom Metazoa; phylum Arthropoda; class Insecta; order Lepidoptera; family Lasiocampidae; genus Dendrolimus; species Dendrolimus houi. Next base: position 18,632,548 of record CM077132.1, read on the forward strand.
TCTTTGGAATCAATTGAGAACAGAGCCAGAAAACTGGTCGGCAATGACCGCCTTTTTAATGCTCGACTTAGAGTCTAGAGCATAAACGTAAGGTCGCGGGGCTATCTGTATTCTATCGGATAGATTTCTAGGAATGTTCTTTAGAATTGCACGAGCTGGTTCCTCCAACCCCATTTTACGATCGGACAACCAGAAGCACCGGTTTGCACCACCGTATTGATTCTGAACGATGGGAACACCACTATTCAGAACCAAGTGTTTCACTTCATCTTTTCTAGTGCGCACTGCCGAAGAGTGGAATAATATCGCGGAGTCTGTTTTTCCTGACAAATACAATATTGAAGTCTTCAAGTTACGAGTGAATAAGTATCTTCTAGGTAAGCGTGTTCCATCTTGTATAGAAAATCTGTAAGATTCAACTCACAGTGGTGAGTAGTTGATTCAACTCACACAACTCACTTATGGGCCGATGCCAAACACCCCGACCATAATAAATAACGTAAAGTTCATTTACGAAATTTACCATGCCAAGAATCGAACTCGAAGCTTCTGCGGTGAACTAGGCCGGCCAAGGCTAAACCCACTCAACCAAAGAGGCGAATTGACGTCGGGATCCGTCCGTTTCGGACTCTAGTCGAGACAATTTCATATCCACTCGCAGGTATAGTTCTAAAATTGTCATTTATCGTTTAAATTAATTAGATATTACTTAAATATTGGCATTTATTTTTAAATTCCCAAACATACACTTTAATTCTATTTATTGGTGGTAATTGTAACAATACGCATATTGGTCTAATACAGCAGCCTAAGCAGTGTCTGCTCTTGCTAGGATATGAACGATCGTATTGCAGACAAAGGGCGAGATATAAGGTCTTAAGGTCGTGTAAAATTTGTATTTTTGAATTTTGAGGAACATTTTCATAAGTGGATTTTAAATGAATATTGATAAAATACTTTTTTATCGTTTTGTAGTCAAATAACAAAAATAAATTGCACGTTTGTCGCGTTTACGGAATCCTTCAATGTGCATGGTCCGAGAGGCACTCAAAAAATTTACTTTTATTGCCATAACGGGTAAACTGCCTCATGGAAACTTGCCACCATCACCTAAGGATGTTTGTAACACTAGGGACGCAGCCAACGCATCACCAGTATCGATAAAAATTTAGTATGTTTCTAGATGGTAATAAAATAAAAGATCACATTTCTTTCATATTTTAATTTAAATAGTATCTATAGATAATCATTATATTAATATACTATGAACTTAAGCAATACTGAACAAAACAATAAACATTTACAAATGACAAACTTCTTTTAGTAAGATATGAAATTTTTAATAAATTATGAAAAAAAACCTAAAACTTTTCACTTGCTACACAATGCGACACGGTAACAAATTTTAAAAAATTAAAAATAATATTTACATGACAAGATAGTTCCGTTTATTTTAAGAAATAAAATGAATTTTAAAACAAAAATTATATGTATAAATTTATCAAAAATTTCACCTACGTATTCATGCAATATTGATAGTTACAAAAATCCAAAAAACATCGATAAGTGTTTGTATAGTTTCGTATCAATTCCCTACACTAATTTGTCAATTACAATAGTCCATGACAATTAGGTCAATTCCGATCATTTTTTCGATATTAAGGCCCGACATTACACATTTTAACTTTACCAAAGACAATGAAACTACGCTGTAACGGTTTCAAGCGCGGTATTTTATTTAATTTTTATTTCAACGTTTCGGCCACTTTCCAGTAGCCGTGATCACAGAAGACATATTTTATATGTCAAGTGTGTTACTGAAAAGTGGCCGAAACATTGGAATTAAAATTAAAAATCAAATAAAATAGCACGCTTAAAACCGTTAAAACGTAGTTTCGTTCTTTGTACTAGTCGAGAAAACATAAGAAAATTTACCAAAGATAATATTTTATTAGGTTCACGCGTTAATCCAAGCCACCTCTCTTCTGACCTCTCTATATTAGCTACATAAGACTGCATTAACCGGCTTTGTACGAAAACCAGTCTATTACACAGACACATGCTCTTAATTAAGAACGATTCTAAAGATGGGCATGGGTAATACACGTAATCAAAACTACGTTCAACGGATTTTGGCGTTTTCAATTTAATTTATTCTATAGACATTGCTGCATGCGACTAAAAATAAAATATTAAATTAAAGCGCTTAAAATCGTTAAAACGTATTTTATTTATTGTCGAATAATAATAATAATCGGTTGACGAAACCAACACCTTGATAGCCCCAAATTAAGCAAGTTACGCGTTTTTATGGGTAATAAACAACGGACTACTATTCCTGACACCCAGACCATAGTAAATAACGGAGACAATTAGATTTCCGAAATTTACCATGCCAGGAATCGAAACCGGAGCCTCTGCGTTACATTGAGGTAGGTCGGGCAAAGGCTTAGCCCGCTCAACCACAGAGGCCGTCTATAACGAATTACTCTTCAGATACTTTTTAAACCTTGTCGAGCATTTTAGGGCGTATATATTATTTTATGGGCTTTGAAGATATGTTTAACAAAGTCTACCAACATTGTTAAGCTTTGATTACAGTCATTGGCATATTTTTATGTAATTTTTTTAGTTAAATATTTATTTGATCGTAATAATACAAATTTTTAAAAAATAGGATTTGAAATCATTTTTTAAAAGCAATGTATTGCAACAGTGTTTGTCAATAAAATTTTACAAAATTGATAAGAAGATGCACGTTGTTTTAACACTATGTTCAAAAAAGCGAGCAATGTTCGCTAGCTTTTTTAATACAATTATGTTATCTTGGTTTCTATATTTATTTATTACTAGCTGCGCCCCGCGGTTTCACCCGCGTGGTGATGGAAAATCATTATATCTTGGATAATTCACACTATATCTTTATAAATTATAGCCTTTGTGTTATTCTGATGTGTAAGCTAAATTATTGTAAAGTTTCATCAAAATCCATTCAGTAGTTTTTGCGTTAAAGAGTAACAAACATACATACATCCATACATTCTTACAAACTTTCGCGTTTATAACGGAACAGACACAAGAACAGACGAACAGACAGACAGACAGACAGAGTTACTTTCGCATTTATAATATTAATAGGGATTTCTACATTTGTTAAGTTCCATAATTAGAAATAAAGTCCAAACAAAGTTTATTGTAGATACATTCTACAATAAACATTGTTTGGACTTTATTTCTAATGATTGCTGCTGTTGTCTAGTGGGCTAAGCGTTGGTCGGTATAGTTTGATAGAACACAAATGTCCCAGGTTTGATTTCCGAGTAGAGTTAATTTCTTAAACGATATTTGCCTTATTCTAAGACAAAATGAACTATATAGTTTTAAATAACGTGTTTAAAGTTGAGGCACGTAATCAAAGCTTAACCAAAGAACAATATTTCACTCACATTTTTTAAAGTTTGTCTACGCTATGGTTATTCAAATCACACAACGCTTACAAATACAATTACTTTATTATCTAAACTAATAAATTGTCTATGGAATAAACATGCACAGTCTTGACTAACATCAGTCGATCGCCAGCAAAAATATTAAGTTGCAGTCACACTAGGTATTAATTTTGTTCATAATAGTAGCGACCTGGAAATTTATAGCTAGCTGCAAGGCTTCGTTAGTATTCTTTTATCGGACATAAAATTTAAATATCTATTCTTAATGCCTGAATCAGGCAAACAAGTAGACGGCCCACCTGGTGGATAGTGGTTCCCCTCGCCTATGATAAGAAAAACAATTTTTCTTCTCTTCTCTTCTTCTCCTTGATAGCAATAATACATTGCGAAGCAGTGTACATAGAATAGGAAGTTTAATTAAATTTTAACTTAAATGACCTTCAAAAAGTGTTCTTCAGTGAAACTTATTTTGAATAAAAACTTTGGAATTTCAATTTGAATATGGACGTTTTATAACATATTTTTTGTGATATAAAAAATTCTGACCGATTTCAATTTAAAAAAAAATTACATACAGTCACAACCAACAGCTAATACACAATAATTCTCATTAAATTAAACTTTGTAATCTAGAGACCACTTGACACCATAATCCGTCCAAATTAAAAAGCCGTTTCGAATGTACAAAGGAATATAGAACCGCGAGATATTTTTATCGAATATAACATATTTATGACACAGGTCGCAATGGCTCGCATAGATTACCCGCAAATTTCTAAACAGTAAATGATTTTGTATATTTACTGCGCATCTTTTATTTACTAAATAAAAGCTGATCAAAAACTAAGTAAGTAGTATAGAACGTACAATATTCAATTTGGAATTTAACTTTCAGTAGTGTAATATATCCCTAAAAGTGAATTGTTACTTTGAAATATAAACAGCACTATTATAATTATAAACCTAGTGTGCCCACGTCTTAAGTGTCAAAAAACATCCATAATAGGTTCATAAAATTAGGCACCATATTTTATAATAATTATGAGCACAAAAGAAATTTAAAATGGCAGAAATGTATTCGTTATTTTGTTATTATTAAGTCTACAAGAGTTAGCAGTGATTTTTGACAGTCCATTATGTCAGTTCGTTAATTCACAGAAATTCATCCTTTGAAGCTATATTATGATGTAGTGTAATAACACAGTATGTGGGTTTTTTTACAATATCAGCCGATTCGATGCCTGAAAAAGGTAGGAACTTGATTTTTAAAAAATCGAATAATACTACTTTAGTTTTCATAAATATCTACATTGAGACTCCTTTAAGTTTTTTCGCTATTCCATATAGTTTAGGATTGGGCCCTGAAGGTCCACTTAAAAAATACACCCATGTGTATAATGGCATTGATAACGCGAATGTCCTGTCAAAAAATCAACGCCTTTTATTATTAAATTTTTTCTCGAGTACAAAAAATTGTAAATCGTCAAAACCTTTTTCACTATCACATCATTCGTCATGTCAATCCACTTTTACAAATCTCAGTTTTGTGACTTTTGTTAAAAATACAATAAAGTCATCCTATACACTCACTATATCACCAAATTTCAATAATTTCTCTAAACATTCAATATTTATTATGCGTTCCAACAATTTTGTAGTGCACTAAATCATAATCATCGAGGTTTAATAATAACATACGTTAGATGTCACTTTTAAGATATTACTCTGTTGCTTTGTTGAGTACTATGTCATGACACTGTATATTTTATAGTATTGTGCAGGCTTGTGTCATATGTAATAATGGTAGGTGTCATGGTGTGATTGTTTGAGTCGTATTGTGACGTTTTGTGTCATGTGTGATGGTTTGTATCGTGTTATGGTGGTTTGTGTTGTGTTATGATGGTTTGTGTCGTATTATGATGGTTGATGTCGTGTCATGACAAGTCGTGTGATGTTTGTATTCAGATTTATTAATAAAAATAACATATTATTTCTTCAAAAATATCAAAATTATAATATTTCTCAAAAAAAATTAAAAGTAGAACAGATTCTACTATTACAAGAATGCCGTAATGTTGTTGTAATAGTAGAATACCTAGTCATTTATGTTTTTACCCAATTAATGACTATTAGCTCTTATCGAAAAGAGCTTATAATCATTACGAAAATCTAAAACTGTTCTACAAAAATATCCCTTTAAAACATGGCTACATACGGCTGGCAGAATTATCTAGTCAAATCTTTTTATTTAAAATTACTTTATAATTAGATTTAATGACAAAATTGAAAAGTAATTGAAAATCATTAATGAATTAAATGAACTTAGTCATTAATGGCTTCTACATTTTACTATCCATTCACTTGCAATACTCTCTGTTAAATTGTAACATTACTTGTATGAAGTTTATATCAATTTTTAAACGATAGTAAGGCAAATGAACGTTTAGTAAGATACAGAAACGAACTTCAATCAAAATCATATTCATAACTCAGATAATCGAACTGTAAGTGATAAAGTATAGTTTTCAAAATATCTTAATCTTCATTCAATGCACTACAAAACTGCAACCAAAATACCTACACAGAAACAAATTTATTTAAACGAATACAATATTCAGTTCTGTCGTTCCCTAGAGTCTTCCCTTCGGCCTCCCCTGGGGGGCGAATCTCTACCTTTATGACTTACTTTGGAAGTTTTTCTTGACCTCTTAAACTTGGCCACGTCATCACCAAAGACGTCTCCGGTTCTTAAAGCTGATATCAGGTCGTCGAACTCCCCCTTTTGTCCATTGGTTAGGGTACCATCACGAGAACTCTCGTTCGAATTGCTTTCACCGCTTTTGGATTTGCCCAGGGATTTACCCACTGAGCCTAAAAGGCTGGACTGTTTGCGTTCCATTGTGCGTTTCTTCAGCTGAAATATTGAAAATATAATAAAATCCGTACATTAAATTAACTTAATAAAACTACGTTTTAATGGTTTTAAGCGCGGTAATTTAACTAGATTAGGCTTCCATAGAGAAAAATAAATAATAACCATAAACAAAAATAAAAGTAAATAATTAAAATGACAATAGACTAAATAAAACTTTAACAATACTCATTGACACTTGACATCTTTGTCTTCCGTGATCACGACCACTGAAAAGTGGTCGAAACGTCGGAATAATAAAAATCAAATAAATTACCGCGCTTAAAACCATTAAAACGTAGTTTTATTATTTTTATTTCATTACAAGTCGCGACAACTTAAGAAAATATTAAATTAACCTTTTTTTAAGCTATAATATGATAACATTTTCAACATGCCGTGTTTGTACATTGAAGCTATTACAAAAAACCAACTGGAATAGACTATATAAACGACTGAGAATACGATACAATATTTTTGTACATTTCTTGTCTGTTTGTTCGGAATTCACGTAAAAATTACTTTGCCGATTTCGATGCTGTTTTCATTGATCGACAGCTAATTTTTAGACTTAAAATCTGCGGTAATTTTATCCCGGGAATTTTCCCGGGAGCGGTTTGTAGCAATTCGGGTGTATAAAAATTAGCTTATTCCGAGACAGTTTTCACTAAAACGATACATTCTTTTTTAAATGATGTGTCCCGGGAATTCCGCGGGAATTTATAGTCTAGCTTGGACGAAGTAATTTACAATTGAATATACTTATAATAATATAATAAATCTGTAAATGGTTCAATTCGTACCATGAGATTCCGAAAACGCATTTTTTAGTATTTTTGTCTGTCTGTCTTTATGTCGGTCTGTCTGTCTGTTAGAGCATCACGTGAAAACTACTGAACGGATTCAAATGAAACTCGAAACGGAGTTAGCTTATAACCCGAATTAATACTTAGGATACTTCTTATCCCGATTAAATAATGTCGTTTTTATGGAATAAACGGATTAGCAAAATCGATGGCGCTGCAATCGCGTATTGTCAATTCACTAACAAACACCTACGTCGTCATAAACAACATGTCATTCGTTGTATCACTTCAAATCAGGTTGTCTTCGACCCATCTCAATGTTTTGCTGAGCAGTTGTGTGGACATAGTTTCTTGTTTGTTATTATATGTAAAAACCGAATTAAGTTTTTATGTATCTATACTAATATTATAAAGAGGAAAGATTTGTTTGTTTGCATTGAATAGGCTCCGAAACTATTGAACCGATTTGAAAAAATCTTTCACTGTTGGCAAGTGTTACAGTTATTTGGTAGCATAGTTGTTCTTGTCATGTTTCTTTTTAAAGTTAATAATTAATTTTGTTATGTACCCTCTTATTTCTAAACGATACAATCGGCCATTTCCTTAATTTAATAATGTTTTATTTTTATTTATTCGGTGATTAGCGCTTATTTTTGTATAGAGTAAGTAGTTCTCTATAATTGAACATAATTTTATTTAGGAGTGTTTGTCTCTAAAATGTAGTGATGTGTACAGATTATAATTCAAAATCTCTTAATTGTATATAGACAGTATTCAATACATTTTATATTCATGTTGGCAGACGCGATAGATTTGTACTGTGTTCAGTTTATTTTATTACATATAAAACTTTAAGTATAATGTTTATATAATATCTTGTATAAAATATTATCTGGAATTTCCAAACAACAATGTATTAAATTCTTTGCATTCATAACACTTTAATTAAAATAGTTTATCAATGACTTCAATCCGCTATCGGTTGTGCCAATTGCCAAGTTTCATGTACTGTAAAATTGTTGAGAGGGATGACGAGGTTTTCTAAAAATGCTTGTAGAGTGTAAACTGTCAGTGTATACAATCAGTTAAAACCGTAAGGTTCTCTGATTATAAATATGTGACATAGGCTATAAAAAAAGTTCGTCTTAGATACCCGTGCGAAGCCGGGGCGGGCCGCTAGTGTAAAATAAAGCTACTGCCTAGGGTTTGCTGCCTACAGGCAATAAACATCCCCAAAGCTGGGTTCGGGCCTCGGTATATTTATAGGGAACTTCTGTAGTTAAGAAAGAAGATGGAGTAGGTACCTCCTGTTCGTGCTTGGTCCGGCGCTCCTCCTCGTCGCGCCTGCGCCGGGCGGCGTCGCACTCGGCGCGCGCCTCCGCCAGCTGCGCGAGGAACGCATCCACCGCGCCGAACAGCAGCTCCGGGGACGTGCTCGCCTCCTCGCCGAACGCGTGCGCGCACGCCTCCAGCCGACTCTTCATGTCCTGCGCGGGCGCAAAGCAAAGCTAGCACGCGGATCTCACTCCTAAATCCACATTTAAAATTGCCTGCGAGAAGCTTGAGCAGTACTTCACCCCGCGGCAATGTCTTACGGGACTAGTGTTGAGCAGTACATAATTATAAAATGAGTTTGTATAATGTACCACCTCAAATGAGGCGAGGACATTGGTACGGCTTGTAACGCGGCAGTATATTTGAAGCGATGAGGCCGGTGAGGCGGTGAGCGTCATTCCCTCATTTGTCCCGTTCGATACCAGTTCGGAAATGTTCGTTAAGAATCGGATGTGCTCGGCCTCGGTCACCTCATTTTACTAACAGTCGTACTATCCAGTGTCAATATCCGTAGAGGCGTTATTGTACTGTTGTAGCATAAGCCTCGTTCCGTCCTTCCTCGTTACTTTTGAGTAGCGCCACAAAAATGTTGAAGTGGTGCTTTTAAAATTTTGAGCCGTATCAGTACAAATGTACTGGCTGACACGTGTACTGCTCATCGCTATACGCGACTGTATAAATACAGCGCAAATTAGCGACTATCGATAAATTATGTAACACGAATTTCATAATTTTTAACCCCTCCCCCATCCTTGTCACAACTGGTCACATTCGTGAGGCTCCCCCCTCCCTAATGTGACATCACATATTTTGCAATTTTACATCAAGAAATTATTGAATTCAAATATCAGTTCCGTAATTAGCTTAAATATATTAGATTTTAAAATGTCACGAAATTTATTTATGTTTATTAATTACCGTTAAAGTTATGTTTGCTACACTATCATGTTTGTTTTGAAAAACTTAAAATAGGAAATATTATACGCTATAACGCTATACACGCAAAAGCATGTAAAACTCATAATGTGTTTATCACTTGCATAAATTATATTTTAGCAAATAAATCAATAATGATCATAATAATCGGCAGACAAACACACACACACATTGTATATCTATGTATATGTGTTATGGATAATATACAGCGGACTACTCTGAGGCCGGCCGATCTCATATACTCAGACCATAGTCAATAGCGGAGAAAATTTGTTTGCGAAATTTACCATGCTGGAAATCGAACTCGGAACGCTTTGCCCGCTCAAGCACAGGCCGATCATTGATTGAACCTTAAGAATGTGAAGGGAGGGGGGGTGTTGTTACTCGCCTGGAACAAGTCCTCGAGCTGGGTGAAAGTGCAGACGGCATGAGCATGGAACTCCCTCATGACGGGCAAGAACGCATCGCTGGGGTCGGCTGGTGTAGGCAACGACGCGTGGTAGTCCAACTCTCTGGACACCTCCCGCAAACCCGTCCGCAACGCGCTCACGTCCTTCTCCAACTGTTCGACGCAGACCTTCGCTGCTGCTCTCACATGTGGTAGGTCTTCTTCAATTAAGAGTATATCTTTGAACTGTAAGTATGGAAAAACAGAAAAAGATATTATTATTAGAAAAACAATGAAAATGTTATGATAATCTGGAAATGCAAATACAACAAATTTGTGTTTCAGATAAAAAACAGTCGGGTCATAAATTCTGTCACAGCTTTTTTAAATACAGTTTAGTAACGTTTGTGTATTTAGCCAGTGTCAAGTACCCAATTTTGTTCCAATTGGAACCGATAGGTGGCGCTGGGATCAATTCACAATCTAAACTATCCAGGGATAAAAATTATCAAAATCGGTAGTTGTTCTCAAGTTATACGCGCACATTCATTTCTACGATTCATTTTTATTTATATAGAATAATTATGTAGATAGCAAAGAAAAACTGGACCGTTGACACATCCACACCAGCTCCAGCTAATTGGTCTGTGACTGGCTCAAAACAACAAGTTTTTGTGACAATTCAAGCAGTCATATTTCATTAAACATATATAATTAAATCAAAATTATATGTGCATGTTAAATAGCTCTAAAGATCAAAATATCACACTTAAAATTTACACCAAAAACGTCCTAACACAACTTTTTTCGACTTTACTCCTGAAGAATCTATTTTCATATACGGCCCCCAAGTATGCAAATATTATGAGGAGTAAAATAATACAAGCGTTCCTTTTTTAATACAATTTCGAATTTTAATATCCACCAGTATATTCAAAGACAATCATACTTAAAAGGAGTAAACTCCTCAAGATGACACTCATTTTTTTTAAATTTTCGAATACTGGCTTCAACACTATTTGAGTAATAGTAGTATTTGTCACAACGGTAGGCCAAGGAACTTGTCTATACAGCCTTTCTGATGTATAAAATGTTCAAAACGAAACGTAAATTTTACCTGTGTTTCAAGTAATTCGACTAGATAGTGTAAAAGAGTTGTGTTCCTCGAAACGCTTGATTTCGTATCAGCCAACTTATTCAAGGACGATAGACGGAAACCAGACGCGTTGCCACGTGCCCCCCTGTAAATAAAAAATAAAATCTTCAAACTTTAATTATATATAAATACATGAACACTTCTTACTGTCTAAAAGTGACAATGTATTTAAATTCGCGGTATTTTTCTTTTTATTTACGTTATTTTCATGCAACATTTTATTGTTTATCTGACGTATTAAAGTTACGTACTAATGGCATACTTTTTACTACTTTCAATGCCCTTAATACCTACGTAAACAAAAAGGAAATATCTTAAATTTAATTATGTCCCTTTAAAACATTAGGAAGTATTAATTTGTTTCAATATAATTAAAATTTACATCTAATTGATAGGTCAAGTGTATGATTTTGCTGCTTAAGTTAAGTTCAATCGACATGTCAGCCGTACCGTCGTATTTGTGATTTTCATTTTTGGGTTTAAAGAACTTTGTTCTAAAAATTTGTTCAGTTCACTCAACAGTTCATATTCCAACATAAGTCTTATAATTTAAAAGCGAGTAGACATAGATAAAAATAAAAAAATAATAATAAATAGGTAAACAAAAAAAACATAATAATGAGATTTTCTGAAAAGTCTTCGGTAATTAAGTTTTTTTTTTAAATTGAGTCTTTAAATTAAATTTCTCAATTTAATTTTATAGGAATTTATATTTTTACACTCCTTTACTCCATTTGGTAATTTATCGTAAACATTGCCTCCTTCGCATAAAATAATTCTTTTGCTGTATTTTTCTGTTCTAGTTGCTCGACAGCAGACAGCAGACTATTCGGCAGAGAAACACACACATTGTATATCCCCAAGCTAAGCGAGTTACGCTTGTATTACGGCGCTTTGGGGCCGACGCCAGACGCCCAGACCATAGTAAATAACGAACAATGTATTAACGAAAACCACGCCAGGAATCCAAGACCCGGAGCCTGTGCGTTGCAGTGAGGTTGGCCGACAGTACCTGTTCATGTAGTTGCCGAGCGCGAGGACGACCTCGAGCAGCGCCCTGAGCCGCCTCGACCTGGTCATGTCGCGCGCGGCCCTCAGCAGAGTGTGCGCCCTCGCGCTGGCCTCGGCCGCGGCCGCGCTGAACTTCTTCTTGAACAGCAGCGTGCGCACGCGCTGCGAGTAGTGCGGGATCCTGGCAACATTCGCGGGTACACATTTATACAATTTTCTGCGTTGGGAAGGCCTGTTGCTTTTATAGAAAAACCACGGTACCAATATTGCTGAAATTTAGTGTATATGTAGTGTCAAAGCCGGCAATGGACATAGGATACTTATTATCCCGGAAAATGCGATAGTTTTCGCGGGACGGATCAGAATTGTATAACCCCCCCCTCTTTCCCCTAATAAGAACAACAGTAATAGGTGTTATACCACATAGTTGTGGTAGCGTAATGGCTAGCGCACGCGTCCCCAACTCAAAGGGCGCGGGTTCGATCCTGGCCGGAACGCATGCACCACTTAGGCAGTTTTCTGACCTAATGTGCATATTGTTACAATTACCGAGTGCTAATAACGGTGAAGGAAAACATCGTGATGCAACCTGCACATCGAGATAACCGATGTGTCAAACCTGCCAAGCCGCCTTGGACAAGCGTGGCGGGTATACTGTCCGTTCCCCTATAGTGGGAGGCCCTGAGCCCAGCAGTGGGACATTTATGGGCTGCTATTATAATAGGTGTTAACTCCCCTATCTCTAGAATGTGTAGAATTCTCAATAGCAGCAGTGACGTTACGGACATTTACTTTGACTCCAAAAATTAATGTAAAAAAGATGTTTAGCCCTAAAAGTCACTATTAATTAGACATAGACAGACAGACAGACTAATGTCAATATATTACACTTTTTTGTTGTTTTTATTATTAGAGTTTAATTAAATAACAGTGAAGAAGTTAAATTGCAAGCTGTGTTTACTTATAATTATATCACCTATAGTTTTTACATCACATTGTAAACCTGAGTCATAAGTCCATTAACCGATCAAATGTAAAAAAACTGTGGTTGTCCTTAACAAATAAATATATCAATTTATCAGGAACGAATTGCAGCCAAATAAAAGTTTAATGCAACGTAAGCTGTGTGAACGCTTCCTCTCATAATATATTATGTATTATAGTATGAAACACATTTGATCCTAAAAATGGGATAACTTCTGCGGGATACTGATCGGATAAATCCTATAAATATTATAAACGCGAAAGTTTGTAAGAACGTTTGTATGGATGTATCTTTATTACCCTTTCACGCAAAAACTACTGAATGAATTTTGATGAAACTTTACAATAATATAGCTTACCCATCACAATAACACAGGCTATAATTTATAAAGATATAGTGTGAATTATCCAAAATATAACGACTTTCCTTCACCACGCAAGTGAAACCGCGGGCGCAGCTAGTACTCATATAGTTCTTTCTCTTGTTCCCTTTCACTTACTTGGAAATCTCATATAAAAATCTGTCAGCACGCGCCATACTGTCCAGTTCGTCTTGGTGCTCCTCCAACAACGCGGCTTCTTCGGCACTGGGGGTGAATTTCAATAGTTGTTCTACCATGTCTATGGGCAACTGCTCGCCACTGTCCATGCGCAGGATTGCACTAAAATATTCATATTAAAAAGTCAAACAAATTAGTCTTTATGTGTGGACAAGATTCGATGACTGTTCTATATATTATATACCGTTTCCAAGCGTTTATTTTACTTTTGACGTCTGCACGTCTATCAAGCTATATATTTCTTGACAGTAATGTCCACATAAAACAAAATACATAATTGTCATACTTTATTGTTATGGTTGACGTAATGGTGATGTTCTGTGAGTCATCCAACGCACTGACAATTAAACCATTAACACTATACGTGAATAACTGGAAAGTAATCGATTTTCAAATAAATAAATGTTTTTCATATGAAAAATATGTTCATTGAAATGTGGGTATATTTATTACACGATATAGTTTTTTTTTTTTGGAAAAATATATAGATAAGTTAAATTGATCAAAACTTATTTATAAACGAAGTCTATTTTTATAACAAATCGAGTCGGTAACACACTAGGACGTTACTAATTGAAAATAAATGCTTGAAAAGACTATGGTCCTACTATTATTATTATTATTTGGCTATAAAACAGCGGAAAAATTAAACAAAAATACATTATCAGATATTTTAGTTTTCAAAGCGACATGGCGTGAAGAATCGCATAGTGAAATGGATCCTGATCCTCTAGATTGATATCTGATGAATCTAGACATCGACTTCGTTATGAAAGAACATCATAATTGACAAGTGTAAAATTTCAAAGGAGAGCTACTTTACAAATCATTTATTACACACCCACTCCAATTTTTAGTATGTTTATAATTCTGTCAATATCGCAGATATGGGTCTTTGAATTAGGATCTAAATTATTTTAACTTTATGTTTCTTATATGAATAGAAGAGTGAAATACCAAAATTATGTCGCTTACGATGTTTTTCCATAACATGGTCGATAAACTGGTGTCAGACATAACGTACATGAATGAATGAATGAATTAATCTTTATTTTTAGAAATACAGATAATAGTTGTACAAAAGATGGTAAACAAAGTCAATTGGTATCACTGTATTTGACCTAAACATGGTCATACAAATATTTGGGTACATGTCAATTTAAAAAATTAAAACATTTCTAATTTTATAAACATGGTTTAGTTAATTATATATTAAATACAGAGATAAAAGAATGTCAAAAATATAGAAGAAATCAGATGTCAGAGCTAAAAATATAAATATAATCATTTAACTAATAAAATCCCTAATGTCATGATTTTGATGCTTCTCATGTATTTGCGAAGGCGACCGTTTTAACCAGGTCTTGTTCAAAACAAACCCCTTTTCATCCCTCACTTACATGTTTAGCCGTTACCACTGATTTATCGTAAGCGACATTTGTGAACATTCCAGACAATCTGTGTCAGGAATATTGCTCTACATAATTATTGTACGATTATTTACACTTTAATAATAAATATCTAACTATACTATACATAAATCGTGTGGCGATTTAGTAGGAAATTATATAATTTGCAAAAAAAAATTGTTATATTGGTCGTAACCACTTACCATCAGGTGAGCCATCGGCCTGTTCGCTATAACCAAGCTATATAAGAAAAAAAACAATCTTTAGAAACATCCTCACCGGCATATCTCCTCGTCGGTCATTTTGAGTTTGGAGAGAAGTATGGTGCAGTTCTGAGCTCGGCGGCCGTCGATCACCGACAAGATCTTCGTCCGGGGCTTCGAGCCCATTTGCCTGAGATCTTCCACTGAACCCTCGTTCTGAAACGTCGTTTTGAGAAATGAGACATTACTAGAAAATAGGAAGAAAATGAAAATCCGAGTGCAAAAAAGACAATTTAAAAGAAATGAAAATAGAATCTTACAAAGCAATTTTAGTTAGTTAATGCACTAAATAGACCGAAACCAGTTTTTTTTTTATTATTGCTGGAGTTCAGCAGACCGGCAGACGGCCCACTTGATGGAAAGTGGTTACCGTCGCCTATGGACATTTGCAACACCAAAGGTGCTACAGATGCGCTGCTGCTCTCTTAAAGGAGACTAGAACCTGGTCACTGATGCCGGAACACAACACAAGCTTGTTATGGCGGCATACTCTAGATTGAGAATAAAAAACAAAACTATAAAGAAAGTAAACTCTACTTTGGTTTAATAGACTATATTATGAGCAGAAAGCCTAAGATAAATAGCCGCATCAATATTAGTAGCAGCCGGGGCCCAATTGCAAATGAGAAACCGAAACAAAATTAATGGGTTCCGCTTGCTACTAAACATAATGCGGCTATTTAACTTAGGGTTTCAGCTAACAATATAGTCTGTCAAACCGGAGCAGAGTTTATTTTGTTTATAGTTTATTTTAATTTTGTTTTCTATTCTCAATCTTGTTTCGGTTTTTTTAGTTCATTACTTTTAAATTGTCTTTTTTGCAGTCGGGTTTTTGATTTTTTATTAATTATTTATTTTATTTTAGACTTTTTAGTGCGCGGCACACTTTTATTTGTTTCGTTTTAAATATGACTATGCTACGGAAATTTATAACTATTCTAAATTTCATATGATAGCACGAGGTCCGACACAAACATTTTTATGCTATGAAAAACTTTTTAAACCAATTTATTTTTCTTAATTAAATTTAAACATATAACTATAAAAGGGATAACAAAAATATGTATATTTTTGTTATCCCCTTTTAATTTCATTTATTTCGATACCCTACTCGATAGGTCTGGTTAATTTTTTTATTGACGTATTACTATTTCGAGCCAAAAATCCGTCATTTTGTTTTTTTCAAACATCTATTTAAGGACACTTGGGTTTTAAGACGAATATAAGGACACCTTAACTGTCGAAATCCACCTCGTTTGGAACTTATGAGGTAATAAAGAAATTTACAAACATACAAGATAGGCGCGAAAATCATAACCCTTCCTTAGCAGCCGGGTAAAAAAATGAAACTACGCAAACGAAGAGGCGAGCACGGCCAGTTTTAAAAAATACAGATAGATACAAGCTGGCCATATAAAGATAAAAATTTATTTCACTTTCGCAAAATCTAAACTCTAGCAACTCCAATATTATGTCAAGAACATTTTTGTTATTTATTAGTAATTTTTAGTATTACGTCAAACATCGTGCAAGTATCATGTTGCTTTATTCACGACATACGTATTTGGTCAACATAACGATGTCCCATAATACCATAATAGTATGTCCACTTTAATAATAATGACTATAATTTTGTAAGCAAGAGCTTTAACACCTTTTTTTTATAATTGATAGAGCAAAGCTTAAAAGAAGCGAAACAAACCATTACATGTCATGTTCTGTTTCTCTCTAAATATCGTCAAATTATGACGACAACATTTTTCATTTAAACTCGGCTGAATAACCTTGGTAAACTTTAAAAGTGACTGCTCGTGTAAACTTAGTATTATTTTATCGGTGTTTAGTTATTTTCAGTGGATTTTAGACTTGGATCAACGTTAAAATTATAATAACAATGATAAATTCACGTTGTTTACAATTCACTGACATTGACTACAGATAAGATAGATATTGCCAGAAGGCAAAAAAATTGGTACATGTCCTATGCATTGTTACCAGGCTTTAGATAGCACTTTATTTCTTACTAAAAATATACTATGATTTATTATTACCTGGACTAAAATGACAGCTGCGATCGAGTTTTTTATGTTGCAAGGGTGAAGCAGTGTAACAACGCGGAATAAAATGAGTCATACTACGGTATGACTCGTTCATAAGTGAATTGTTGATTCGAGGCACCAATGTTAAACAATTTTTAGCTAGACGTGTTGCTGAGGAGTTTCTTGCCGGTTTTTCTCCTTACAGCAATAACACGCTGCAAAGCGGTATACATACACTAGGAAGTAAAATTAAAATTAAAGTTATATGAATGACTTTCAAAAAATATTCTCCACTAATTTTGAATAAAATCTTCTGAATTCGAATTTGAAATATTCGAACTGTGAGTTGAATACAACAATATGCTCCACACATGCAAAATATAAAAAATATCGCAGCTGTCATTTTAGTCCAGATAATTTAAAATATGAGTAAATTCTATAGGATTCAACACATAGTGGTGAGTTTGAATCAACAACTCACATAACTCACTTATTAAATAGCCTGACTGTAATACTATGTTCTACGCTTGTAACATAAAAATGTCCATTGCACCTGTCATATTAGTCCAGGTAATTAAATATCGTAGTATAGTGCTATTTATAACATAAAAAATAACATCCCTCACCTGTACACCATTCTTCTGATAAGCACAGAACATCTTATCAATAGTGTGCAAATCCATCGCGTTGTACAACTTCGTGTCGTCCAACTCCGTCCATATCGTGCCGTGTAGCTTCGTCTCCGGCAGCTTGCTCCAGTTGAAGCTCTTCAATGGGTTCCCTGGGGTTGGGACGTTCTTCTTCGGCTTCGGGGCTGCGGGTGCGTGGGGCGCGAGGGGGGCGAGGGGCGCAGGCGGCGGGGCGGGTGCCAGGGGCGCAAGGGGCATCGGAGGCGGGACAATCGGCGGGGGAGGAGGTGGGGGGACGCTGCACGTCTCTATAACAGCGCTCTTCAGATTGCTCACCTAATCAACATCGGAAGAAATTAGATACATAAGTAATGATAATTGGCAAACATACACGTATTGTATGTAGTATTTTCTTAAGTTTTTGACTAGCACACCAACTACGTTTTAACAGTTTTCAGCTTGGCATTTTATTTGATTTTTATTTCGATGTTCCGACCAATTTTCAATAGACATCATCATGGAAGACCAAGATGTCAAGTGTCGATGAGTAATGTTAGTTATTATTTAGCCTACCCTCTTGTTCGTTTTATTTGATTTTTTTTTGAACTGTAAACAAAAACTAAAAATATTCAACTGACCTTTGCGTCGTCAGGTATACTTCCTTCAGTGACTAGTTTTTCGAACCTCGCTCTTTCCGCTCGCTCTTGGTTCAGCTAAAATTGCATATATACCATTTTAAAAACTGAAATTATTATATGCAAACAAAAAATACCAAAAAAAACGCTAACCTCGTATTTCATGTGTGTATAGTTTTAATTAAATATAGTAGATAACATATAGTCATATATTCACCGAGAAACAATGTTTCGATACACAGTTTCTGAAACACCACATAGGTTTTGTGGGTTTGACTAGAAGAGACCGCACTTTATCGATAAGACTGCCCTACATGCACAATTAAATATAGTTTTACGGTTTTATTAATTTTGATTTAGAGTAAGTTTGAAGGCTTCTTTAAGGACCATAAAGAAGCCTTCAAACTTACTTTAACTCAATATAAATAAGACCGTTAGTCTAGAAGTTTATTTTTGTATTGCTGTACAATAAAGATATTCTATCTATTTTTACAGAAACAGCTTTAAATATTTCAAAAGTACATAGATTTTGTTTATGAAACATTATTCATAAACAAATGTTTCTCGGTGAATACATACGGCTTGAAGGTTCTAATTAGCCACAATAATTAAGATGGTTGTTAAAATTTAAATAAAATAATGGCTTTGCCTTAACCTTAATATAATGAAGTGTACTCGAATTGATGTTGTGTGTTACTGTGAATGACACATAAGTATTTAATATTCTGCCAAAATATAGCTACAGGACCAACAAAAAAACAAATATGGATTGTAAATATGTTACAACTTCATGTTCCAATAATACTTAGATCTTAGAAGTACGTCTAAAATATTTAAAGCTCTCAAGAGGACATAGATGTCCAAATTTAGTGCTATTTACCACAATTATTATATTCCGGAATTTCAAAAATAATTTTATTACGTAATGCACGTAAGACTGACACACATTATTGGATTTTACAATATAACCCGGAACTCCAAGTTAAATTAATGCAAATGACATGAACTCGCATTGAGTTTGAAATGGAAATCTAAGTTAACAGCTTCGTTTTAAAACTGAACTTGTTGAACACGTTGTGGCGGCGATTAACAACTATAATGTTTATCCGATCTATTATAATTATAGGGAATAGACGTTATTTGCTTAAGTTTTGTATCTTCCTAACTCTGTATTCAAATGTATCCTCAGTACAAAATCATACTTTGCTTCATTCTTCGTTAACCTTAGAATTATTCCGTTTAAGTTGAAAAGTAGTGCTTTCTTAGATATTTCATTTATTGAGTCCTATTGGTTCATTCATTGAGTCCTATTGGTTCATTCATTGAGTCCTATTGGTTCATTTATTGAGTCCTATTGGTTCATTTATTGAGTACTACCAATTTATTTATTGATTCCTACTGATTCATTTACTGAGTCTTACTGGTTCATTTATTGATGGCCCGTTCCTATATATTACCAACTGTTCATTTGCCTTACTATCGGTCAAAATTTGACGATAAAAATAATGTCAAAACCCAATCGATGGTCAGGCAAGGGAATGAATAATAAGATATAAGAATCGGCCATGATTCCTATAGGTTCATTTATTAAGTTCCACTGGTCCATTTTTATTGAGTCCTACTAGTTCATTTATTGAGTCCTACTGGCTCATCTATTGATTCCTACCGGTTTATTTATTGAGTCCTACTGGTTCAATTATTGAATTCTACCGGTTTTTTTAACGAGTCTTACTGGTTCATTTATTGAGTCCTACCGGTTTATTTAACGAGTGTTACTGGTTCATTTATTGAGTCCTACCGGTTTATTTATTGAGTCCTACTGGTTATTTTATTGAGTCCTACCGATTTATTTATTGAGTCCTAGTGGTTCATTTACCAGCTATATTGATTCATTAGTTAGCCACGTTGGTTCAATTGTTGGTCATGTTGGTTAAACTGTGTTGCATATATTGGACCTGCTGCTCAAGCTGGTGGGCGCGGCAGGCGGAAGCGCGCGCCCTCTCGGTGCACTCCATATGAGCCGCCGTCTCCCTCTCCAGCCTCTCCTTCAATCTCCCAACAACTCCTTCCAGTTCTTCTCTCTCCTGGGCCTGCTGGTCCACTTGTTTCTCCTAACACCCACACATGCGATTAATTTAGCACAACACCATAGTGGTGTTGTTCAGTTAGAAGCGTATGAGGGTTTTCATGACTTTTGGGTGCTTGGGAAGGTTTTTGGGTTGGTCGATAGCAAGTTGAGATGGTTATGTAATTATATGTATAAAGACGACAATAATTGTAATAAATAAATTAAATTCAAACGTTCTAGTATTAGAGTAGGCAATCACACTTGATATAATTGATACTTTGAATAATAAACATGTAGCGTAAACAAATAGGCAAGTATTCATTTTGCTTTCATCTTACAGCTAATACAGAACATCCTAACTGCCTTATCATAATTTAAACTTGTAAAATACAAAATAAAAACTTTTTATTTATTTTGCATAAAAATGTAAGTTTTTGTTGTATTCTTCTATGTTCGACCATTACCAAAAACATCTCCCTCTGCATTTCTTGTCTCAGTAAGATTTAAAAATGACGGTCATAATTAGTCGCTTCAGCGTAATGAAGCTGTATTAAATAAGCTTTTCGTATTTGATTAATCGATGCGATATCCATTAAATCATGAAAAATATAGCAATAAATTAAATAACATGATATATTATGATTTAAATTGGTCCGTCTCCAATACCAATTCATTTTATGGTATGAAAATAAATATAATTATAGAAATGATCGTGTTGAAGTTAGGTATAAAATGATTTATATGTAGTATACATAATACGATAATAATACCAGCTGATAACACAAAATAAAACTCGAGTTTAAAAGTAACTTGATTAACTAATTTATAACTAACATATAAGGTAAAATACACCGCCAGTTGAATTGTTATATTGATGGCGCAAGGAAGTTTAATGTGTTCTTAATTTCACGGGTCGCCAAAACTTTCATGCTTCTATATATAGACCTATTGTGTTTTTATGCAATACATTAGAGTACTATTAAACCCATGTAAAGTGCAAGTTTTTTAACAGAAAAATTGATGATTAATTACAAATTCTGTTCGAACAGACCTCTTTCAAAACGTCAAATAGCTGTGAATATGACATTTCGTGAGATATGTATAGTTTATTTTCTTACCCCTTATTCATAATAGTTATAAGCTTTTTAAACGAGTTATAAAAAAAGTGTTTCAGATTATCGCATTCGGAATGCGAATATACTTAACACATTTTTCCCTTTTTGAAGTGAAACTTCTATTTAGACGGGGGGGTATTAGAATTTTTTCTGTCACGAAAAAGCGTTACGGCCACGTGGAGAAGCGGCATAATTTTAGAGTAGACTGATAGATGTTTTTTTGGTTCCCGATCAAATTCAGTTTTTTTGTTTGATAAAATAAAATATGTATAAATAAAAAATGCATTCATTAAAATGTACCTAACCTAACCAAATCATAATTTGCAGTAAACCTGCGAAAAATCGAAATGTGTGCTGGGATACATAGTAGATTGTTAATGAACTTGTCCAATTTGAACACCTGCCCGTAAAACTTTAAGTTAAAATTTTGTTGCCATTCGTTTTTCCACTTGTCCGTAGCGATTCGTTTTTCCACTTGTTCGTTGAAATTTCACTTCTACTATGTGTCCCAGCATAGATTTCGATTTTTTTAACGACCCTGTAAATCGCGTATAAAAAAACGTCAATTAGCGGTGGTTTTACCTTAATCTCTTTAAATGCTAAACGATCGCGTTTGAAAATAAAATATTTTACCTTTTTAGCCAATTCGGTGGCCAAATCGATGTTTTCGCGTTCCAAGTTCTCGGCCTTCGTTCTCGCAGCGATCAATTCCTCTTCTTTCGCTAAAAGGTGGACTATTTCGCCAACATTGATCTCCAGCGGAGACACGTCTGGGTCATACACCTGGAACGAATGCAGTTTTGATATTAATGCCTCGCACGTGGTAGATAGAGCATTTGCTGGAATCGTTATCTCCCTAACCTTCCTTATGGCGTAATACTAAAACGAACAGAATATTTTGTGAATTCAATTTAAAAACTATTTAATTTGTAAATAATAATATACCCCTACATATAATAAACAGTACAAATATATTGTTAACTTTATGATTTAAAAAAAATATAAGTCATTCATTCATGTAAAGCCAGGAACAAGTAGCGGTCTTATCGCTTTAGAACGATCTCTTCCAGACGAGGTGGTGTGTAAATAAAAATACATGTAAATAGGATACATAAATATTACACAATATATATAACAGGAATAAATAAAGATAAAACAAAGTCGAAAAAAAGTATATATATATATATATATATATATATATATTATAGAGACCTAATTAAAAATATGAAGTTATTCAATTTTGTACATTATTTTTTATGTAATGGATATTTTAAATCCAATGACTCAGAATTTTGATTTAGATCTCCACCATTTTAAGGGGGCGATATATATAGGTATATACAGTCGACTCTCGATAATTCGAAACTCAAGGGACCAGAGACAAATTTCAAATTGTCAAGAGTTGAAAATAACAAGCGTTTACTTATGGAACTTATGGAAAGACAGTATTAGTTTTTTCTTGGATTCATTTTAATAGCACAAATCAAACTTTAACATGACTCATTAACGTTTGAAAGAAGACTGGAATGCGAACTTACTCATATCTCATTTATGTAAACAATTGACAGGTCTGTACATATATGTAAACAAACGACAGGTATGTGCATGATAAACGCTTCAAATTATAGAGAGTAGGAAAGCTCGGACTTCAAATTATAGCACGTTTACGAGCAAGATAATATTCCTTCAACTTCAAATTACCAAAGGAACCAATTAACATTGACTTTATTCAATTTATCGAGTATTTTTCAAGAGACCGGAAAAAAATTCAAATTATCAAGAGTAGACTGTATATACATATACAATATTAATAATACAGAAGATGTTAATATTATATATACTATATTAATATATATACCAATAAGTTAATTTACATACAAATTCCACAGTGGGACAGCCTGCATATCGAAGAAGTTGGTGTAGGAGGTCGAAGCGTGTGTAGATATTGTTAAAGTAAGAGAAGAAGAAGTGCCAAAAAAGGGGGATAATTCGGACCAGAAGATTCCGAAAATGAAATTTTTAGAATTTTTGTCTGTCTGTCTGGATATTCCGGCTAATCTCTGAAACGGCTAGACCGATTTTGACGGAACTTTCACTGGCAGATAGCTGATGTTATAAGGAGTAACTTGGGCTAGTATGTTTTTAGGGTTCCGCGAAAAAAAAATCCCTAGCGGACGAAGTCGAGGACACAGCTAGTTCAGCAATAAAATAACATAATACTATTCACTCACTTTGGTGGTATCACTGGTACTTCCACGTTCACTGCCCTGTTCGCTGTTGGCACGACTCCCAGCCGCCGGTTGCTGCAACACAACTTGCTGCACCACTCGGTCCAATAACAACCAATGCTGGGTCTGCGGGTTGTATTCCACTGGAAATATTGAAATTTAAAATTAAATTATTCTTCTTAGGTAATTCTATAGCTAAGCTAGCCGTACTCCATTCAATATATTACGATTCGCAGCCGAGAGATTACTCTGAAACTCCATTCGCAGTTTGTATTAATCGGAAATTTTTCGGACGGATTCGACAAAAACGAACGACGAAAGGCGTTGGAGAGTAATCCCTCAGACACCACTTAGGCACCTTTTATAGACTGATCTATTAACGTGAATGTTGTTATAATGACCACATACTGACATTGAAGAAAACCATACATAAATTACGACTGCCTAACTATAAGTCAGTATCCCCCTCAGCAATTTAAACACCAATGATTGTACTACATGTATATAAACGCTAACGTAGCCCCTACCAAAATGTAATAACAAATACATTTAGAGTCTTCGAGTAAGAGCAAATTTTCTAAAACAATGAATGAATTTGAATATACCATACTAGCTGCCCGCCCCGGCTTCGCACGGGTATCTAAAAAGAAGTTTTTTGTCGAGTTTAATTACCTACTAAGCGAATTCAAAATATTTCCCCTCCCGTACCCCAGTGACGCCTACATTGCATAAGATGCTGCCTAGCTAGCCGAGCAGGGTGAGCGGCGACCACGCATCTTTTTTTTTTTTTTTTTTTTTTAATGCTTACATTTTTAAACTCGTGATATCTTTCTAATGGAATGTCCGAATTGAATAATTCAAAAAGTTGTATAAAGGTATTGAAGCAGTCTTGAATATGAAGTAATATATTTTGAAAAGGATGAATACCAAGATACAAATAATGAGCCTTTTCTAGGGGCGGTATTTCAATTATTTTAAAAAATAAAAGAACACTTACTGCGGCATAACTATAATAGTTAGGCATATGCTGTCGCGACACTTTGTAAATAATGATGTGTTCTGTAAAGTCGTAGTACATTATTTTATTCTATCATCAACAGTTTTGGCAGCGCACCCGATTTTAGGTAATTTATTTACACCTTGGGTTACATTATTGGAGTTTTAGTAAAAATCCCTATTCTTTTGAAAATATAATATAGCCTATCTCATCCGGGGATAGTGTAGGTTGCCAACAGTCCGGTGTGGGCGTAACTACGTTCTGTATCTCACGCCTTTCCTGCCATAAGCGCGGGGCACATGGGAGGAGGGTGGTTTTAGTGGGGTATTGATTAGTAGAGTCTCCACACAAGCCGGTTGATTATTGTTTGGATTGCCTCAGTGGAAAGCCTCCATGATCAACAACGGTCTAATCCCTAGCAAAGGACCCGATATGTGCGAAATGCATTTCCCCCGCCTTAAAAAAAAAAAA
Organism: Dendrolimus houi; assembly: GCA_039645545.1. Classification (NCBI taxonomy): domain Eukaryota; kingdom Metazoa; phylum Arthropoda; class Insecta; order Lepidoptera; family Lasiocampidae; genus Dendrolimus; species Dendrolimus houi. Next base: position 18,657,938 of record CM077132.1, read on the forward strand.
AAAAAAAAAAAAAAGGTTGCCAACAGTAAAAGAATTTTTCAAATCAGTTCAGTAGTTTCGGAGCCTATTCAATGCAAACAAACAAATCTTTCCTCTTTATAATATTAGTATAGATAATAATTCAGTTTCTTCTTCATTATCTTATATATTGACGCCACACTTTGAATCCATGTGCTTTTATAACTCCTACCAAAATTTAATAGCAAATACTTGCAAGGCAGTAACAGCAGGTGTTCCAACATGCTCAATAAATGTGAATATGCGGAAGTATGACTCAGCTTCTTCCTCAGCAACTCAAACATCGAGCTTGCACTCTTTGTATCCACGTGTTTTTATAACTAGTACCAAAATTTAATAGCAAATACTTACAAGGCAGTAACAGCAGGTGTTCCAACATGCTCAATAAATGTGAATATGCGGAAGTATGACTCAGCTTGTTCCTCAGCAACTCAAACATCGAGCTTGCACTCTTCGTATCCACGTGTTTTTATAACTCCTACCAAAATTTTATAGCAAATACTTACAAGGCAGTAACAGCAGGTGTTCCAACATGCTCAATAAATGTGAATATGCGGAAGTATGACTCAGCTTCTTCCTCAGCAACTCAAACATCGAGCTTGCACTCTTCGTATCCACGTGTTTTTATAACTTCTACCAAAATTTAATAGCAAATACTTACAAGGCAGTAACAGCAGGTGTTCCAACATGCTCAATAAATGTGAATATGCGGAAGTATGACTCAGCTTCTTCCTCAGCAACTCAAACATCGAGCTTGCACTCTTCGTATCCACGTGTTTTTATAACTTCTACCAAAATTTAATAGCAAATACTTACAAGGCAGTAACAGCAGGTGTTCCAACATGCTCAATAAATGTGAATATGCGGAAGTATGACTCAGCTTCCTCCTCAGCAACTCAAACATCGAGCTTGCACTCTTCGTATCCACGTGTTTTTATAACTAGTACCAAAATTTAATAGCAAATACTTACAAGGCAGTAACAGCAGGTGTTCCAACATGCTCAATAAATGTGAATATGCAGAAGTATGACTCAGCTTCTTCCTCAGCAACTCAAACATCGAGCTTGCACTCTTCGTATCCACGTGTTTTTATAACTAGTACCAAAATTTAATAGCAAATACTTACAAGGCAGTAACAGCAGGTGTTCCAGCATGCTCAGTAGATGCGGATATGCGGAAGTGTGACTCAGCTTCCGCCTCAGCAACTCGAACATCGAGCTCGCACTCTTCGTGTCCACGTGCTCCTTGTCGTACCGCCTCGCCAGTTCTCGCTCGTCTTCGTTACGCACCATTTCGAAAAACTCTATATGGCGGTCGAGTGTTTCGTTCTCGTATTTGCGAAGTTTTTCTATGACTGAAATTGAAATGCATGAAATTGAATTTAAACGATAACAGTTAACTTATACAGCTATGTGAATTCATGTACACCGGTATTTAATGCTGGCGATATTTTTGTTTGTATCTTGAGAATACCAGACCACTGTTACACATAGGAAATCGTGCATTTTGACTGACATTACTTAAATACTAGCTTCTGCCCGCGACTTCGTCCGCGTGGCATAGAGGAAAAAAAACCCCGATTTTGAAACATTCTTTATTGGTGCTCCGCTCCTATTGGTCTTAGCGTGATGATATATAGCCTATAGCCTTCCTCGATAAATGGGCCATCTAGCACTAAAACTTCAAATCAGACCAGTAGTTCCTGAGATTACCGCGTTCAAGCAAACAAACAAACAAATTCTTCAGTTTTATATATTAGTATAAATATTAATTTATTTCTCGGACTAATTAAACAGTTCTAATATTAAACAGCGTGTATCACACTTTTTTACAAGTAACTCATTCTACATACCAGTTATTCTTACGAATAAGGAATATCCCTATAAACCCAATAATACGAAAGTCAATTCATACACAAAATAATGCAAGAAACAGACATATAATCTCACTTTCACGTAATTGTGCTTTCCTTTCCGTAATATTTGCCACAGTTATCCAAGACATCCAGACAAAAATAAAGGTGAAGAAAGCGTTATATTTTTGTCCTTCAGAAACTCTTCTCTATATTTACTAGAAATTAATAAATGTGTGTTTTATATGGAACTAACAGTTCCGGCAGACGTCCTGTACTGAAAAAATAAAAATCTAGAACCCGATTCCAGCGCCACCTGCCGGATCTAATTGTGAATGTAAAACCATCCCGGGACCCACTCCAACACTAATCTTTTTACACCTTGGGTTACATTATTGAAGTTTTAGTAAGGATCCCTAAGTTTTTCTAGTAATAAATATAGCGTATGTTACTCAGGGGTAATGTAGCATTCTAATGGGGAAATAATTTTTTAAATCGGTCCCGTAGTTTTTATGTGTATTCGTTACAAACATACAACAATACAAATCTTTAATCTTTATAATATTAGTATAGATGAGGGTGATATACCTCCTTTGGAGAAATCTCTAGTCACAAAATAAAGATTTGAAAAAATTGCGAATCCGTGTCCATAGAGAAATGTTAAGAAGTAGAATATTTTTTTATGACTTTAAAAGATATTCTCCAGTAGATCCTAATTTGAATGTAAACTTTTGGATTTGGATATAATCTGACCTGGTTGTATCCCCAACATGAGCAACTCGTATCTCAAATGCAGCCTAAACTCCAAACTCTCTTCACCAGGTCCATAGTTGAGCACTGCGTTCACGAATGACATGATGGCCGTCTTCAGGCCCAAGTCGTCACGGTACGCGCCAGTACATCGATCAAGCTCGTTGATAACGTTTTGGAAACGGGCCCTTTCGCCCGCGTACTTTTGGAAATGCACCATCGCTTCTAGCACCTGAAATGTTAATATAATATTGTTGCGAAACCGATACTAATCCTTTACAGGCGTTTCATTGTCCCTTCGAATTTGAGTGATCTATTATTCGCGCTAAGCCCTTTGTACGCCTCCCGGTAAGACCTTCAGTTCTTCAGAGTTATAAAGACTTCTTTCTATTGTTTGTATTTCATGCGCATTCAACAATTCCAAGTACCAGTGAGCACAGTATATTAGTATACAACACCTTACCTTTTTATGGCCACCTGGCACCAGACATACAGCACCGAGAATCTCCAAAGCGGCGACCTTCGTCTTGACGTTCTCCGTGTCGAGAGACTGCGCGATCAGGTCGATGCTTGTGGGATGCGCCAATACGTGTGCGCGACCGGTCTGCGAAATATAAGACAATTGCATTTTGCGACAACAATCAAATGAACGCTGTATAGGAAACTGACGTAGCTCATGAAATTAGTAAACTGCAGTGGCAGTGAACCGGTCACATGTGTCACAGAAGTTTCTTGACACTGCTTCTCCTTAATCAGGGATAACACGTTGCGTGGCGGTGAACATAGCATAGGAAGGAGATTTAGTTTTAACTTGTACTATGTATGACTTTTCAAAAAAGGTTCTCCAGTGGAACTTGTTTGAATTAAAGCTTTTGTATGTAAATTTGAACAAATGGCCGACAAAGCAAGCGAGTCCTGTCCTGGAGTGGAGACCGCATCTTATTAAATTTTTTTAAGACATACATCATTCATTTTGTATAAATGAAGATTTATTCCAATAATAAACACACTTTGTTTAATACCTTGCTTGTTGTTAAGACTTATTTTTCTCCTGGATTACTATACGAGTGGTATCCATACGGCATCTAGGGCACCACAAGAACCGCAAGGACTTTTTAAGCGGCCGCTTTGCAGATTCATGACATTACGAATATGTACGACAAGCATCAAATTTAAGTGGAACTTTATGCTATGTCTTACATATATTAGTATATCCAGACACGTGTCAACTTCAGTAAGCGATTCCCCAAAAGTGGCTGCTATAAGCCCTCAGATTACCAGGATGTGTCTCGTAAATTTGGTGCGGAAACTACGCCCAGCTGTGGACTACGAATAGCCGACTACTAATGGGATGCCCTGTAGCCCGGTAACAGATGAAACGTAGAACCGAATATGTGGCGCAAACTTTGGGAGACCTACATCCACCAGATTTGTGGCGACCACAAAAAATACAGGTTTTAGGAAGTTTTTCCGAGTTATCTACTTTTACTACTTACTAAGCGATTGATGTGCCAATTGTTCCTATTCAATGGTATAGATCAATCAGCTTGTTGCAATCGCATTGGGGCATTGATGGAAATACGAAGAAAGAACTGCAGGCTACTTAGAGCTTCTGCGTACGGCAGAGCTCTGGAATGCATTGCCAGAGCCCGTGTTTCCCGAAAGGTACAATCCGTGTGTTTTTAAATCTCATGCGCATAGGTATTATCTATACAAGCGTGCTCCACCTTTAACCTCATTATTCTCCAATATTAAGCGTGGTCGTGGTCAAATGTGAACATATTTATCATTAAAAAAAACTTACAGAATTATTCATGAGCGCCTTTATTCCAGAGATGAGGTTGTGCCTGGTTATTGCATCGTCCCGCGGTGCCCTTTGCAGAGCGTCCAGTAGGGCTCCAAGGCCTCCTTGCTTGATAAATCGTAGGACGAAACTGTGTGCTCTCGTCCTAAGGGCTGTTTTGAGACCATCGACTAAAGCACAAACTTCCGCAGGCGGGATTCCTTCTGATGATGCAAAAGCCTGAAATCGGAACAGTTGGTTTTTTTAATATAGTATATATTTCAAGCACAAGCTTGGATACCTCTTCCCTTCCCTTATTTCCCCTTCAATGGATAATACATCCATTGAAGGGGATGGATGGTATATTTCATCTTCAGTATCAAAAGCAAATAAATTACTGAATTTCATATAAATACTTTCATTGCTAAGACCGTAAAGAAAGAACAAACAAATAAATAATATACAGTCTAAAAAAACTGACTTTCACAATGATAAATGGTTAAAATGAAAGAATTAACATTGAATTCTCAATATGTTTATACTATAATAAGTTGCTCGTATAGTGCCCACTCAAATGTCTAGTTCTTTTTTATCATTGGTATACATCAGACCGGATAACAGCCCATCAAATATAAAGTGATTACCGTCGCCTATAGACATTTGTAATATTAAATGTACCAAGAACAACGCGCTGCCGCCCTCGAAAGACTTTTGACACCTTTATAAAAAAACTCATATCAAATGCTGTGGCAAAGCCTCGGCTGTATTTAAGTACATATATAGGTATTATCCACAACATGAGCGTAAAGTGGTAAAAAGATATCACACTAAATTACAGCCAAATAAATCGGTAGATATACACACGCATTGTACGTCCCTAAGCTTAGCAAGTTACGCTTGTGTAATGGGTAAGATACATCGGACCACTCTGGGGCCGAGCCCAGACCACTAGACCATAGTAAATAACGGAAAATTCGTTTACGAAATTTACCATGCCAGGAATCGTACCCGAAGCCTCAGCACCGCAGTGAGTTCGGCTGGCAAAGGCTTAGTCCGCCCAATCACAGCGACCGTCAAATTTAAATCTTCACTAAATGTACTCACATCAGCAATGTCATTGAGAGCCTTGATATACTCTTCGACTTGTGGTGCCGTCGCCAAGGCGGGCGCTTGTCCCGGTGGCGGTCGTCTGCTGCAGTAGATCTGCCATTTCTTCGCCGCCGGGAGAGCCATCATGGCCGCTTTGTTCGGTGCTGTCAAGTCAAGCTCCTCCTGTAAAAAGGAAACGATAATATTTAGCAACGAAACATGGAATTTAGAACATTTTACATACTATAAAACAAGGTCGCTTTCCGCGTCTGTCTATCCACTAACTCCTCCTAAACCACGCATTTTTAAGCGGTTTTTACCATAAGTTAGATAATTGACCCGCGGCCGCGGGGAAATACTCATATAAATTTATAAATTAGTTTATGTATATTCAATTGTTCAGTTCTTCTGTCTCATTTTCTGCTCCACCGACATACATCGCCAAATTACAGTTAAGAATTTCCTTTAAGTTAGATTGCCTAGAAGTGATCGCTTTTAGCGATAAGACCGCCTATTGTTTTATCAAATAATATTGTAATTGATTATAGTAAATTGTTGTAACTGTTTATTTTGGTGAGCAATAAAGTGTTACTTTTGTATAAATCGTGCACAGAAGGTTTGCCGATGATAACCCCTCCCGCTTCCTACAACCGCGATCCGCGGTCGTCTAGTTCTTAGTACTAGACAAGCCCCGGTCCCAGTCGTAGGAAGCGGGAGGGGTGATCATCGGCAAACCTTTTGCGCACGACTTATATGTATAAACTTTGGAAAATATCGCAATGCAAATCAGTCATGATACCTAATTGACAGAACGTAATTTAGCGAAAGATTTTTTGTTCGCCATATTTCTGAAATTCTTCTAACACCATTACTCGAGTACCGCTCAGAATAACTTTTTGTTCGATAACGGCATCAAATATTCAGAAATTTATTCAACTATTATTCAATAACGCCTTTAAAAATCTGATGAATCACACCCACACTAAAGCAAAATTTAAAACTTTTGGACATAGTTATTTAGGTGAACATACAAATTAGTATTTTACGGAGTGTGGTTAGAATGCAGTATAATCTTTCATATCTATAAAAGGAGAACTATCGATCACCTAAGAAACTAACAATCTGAGCGTAAGTTTACTTGAACACATAAAAACGTTAAAGTAGTTTTGGGATATACACTATCTAACATTATCATGGAAGTATAATACTAATCTATTTGGGGGGGTTGAAAATTGGCTCGTTTGAATAAAACAGATCTTCTTCGAATAAACACTTTAATCTTCTTTTAATTGTACACCTTAGGAAACACCTTGAAATCAACTTCGTCTCACACACGCAACCAACCACCCTCTTCTGCTCTTAACTAATCACTCACCGTTCATTCCAATTCAATCCAATCTTTATCATTCATCTCATTCAATCTACACTTGCGTTCCGTTACACACCAAACCATTCTTAACATTCCTACATCTATTATTTTGCTAGCCTTTGAAGCAATGTCTGCGTTATTTAGATTATAGAGGTAGTAAGTAACTCAGAGAAATAAGTGTTTTTTAAATAAATCATCATGATAAAAGACATATTTATGGAACATACTTTTCAGTTTCCTCTGTGGTTTTTAAAACAATCAGCTTTCAATAATAGATAAATAAAATATTAGAAAACAATAGACCAGTACTCAGAAACCAAAATATTTGTTTAGTTTTGCCAAATAATTTCAAAGAATAATTTGGTAACTACTATATTAGTAATAATGCAATATATATAATACCTAGAAGTAAATTCAATAAAGTTAAAGAAATCCTTAGCGATACTAAATACAAAGTTCACAAAACACAATAGCATGTCGTACATGAATGCTATAATTCAAAACCTTTCTTGACTGATTACTTTGATTAGAAAGTTTATAATCACTCGAAAGTCATTCACGCCGCCTCGGGGTCCAAGCAAGAATCGAACCAAAATAAACAATGAAAGCAAGACTTCATCTGGCATAATCTCAGCAAATACATAACATCGGAACAAAGGCCCTGTTACTTTCAAACCTATGGTATATCATTCTATAAAAGATAATATGTTAAGGAAACTATACACACAATCGCAATAAGGTAGTTTGACAGTCATATCAACTACAACGCTTTTTATCATCTTATAAATTGCTGAAGTCTCCTAGATTTTAACATAATAATTATCATTAACGAGTTATATTGCATATTAGTCAATTATTAAGCAGTAATTAAAATTATTTTTATTATGATATTTTAAAAGTATCATAGCAAGTATATCAGTACATATCAGTAGATACATAGCAAGGTATTTTAACCCGCTTTCTTGTACCTTGATTTAGAAAGTATTATACAATTTCACATATTCAGTTCTTCTGGTATCTTGTCGACCTCAATAGTCTTGAGATCTACGCGCTGAACCGCCTAGTTCAATAGAGTGCAATGACCATGGATTCGATTCTTGGCACAGTAAATTTCGTAAACGAATTGTAACATTTATTAGATGTGCTAGTGGTGACGCAAAATATTGTAAGGACAGTTTCCTTACAATATTTTGTATCACCACAAATCCACATGTCGAGATTATTGCTATTAATAATTATTATAGCCTTTTATACAGATAATTTTTAGATTATTTTTTAATAAGTTCAATTATAAGTCATTAAAATTAAAACACGATTCACTACAAATACTATGATTTCTATCCGATTCGGAATTCCACCTCTTTTGCATGGTTTGCGTTCAACATATGATCATCATAATATTTAAGAGGCTAGCTCTTGTCGATGGAACCTCCTCTAATTCTTTTTACTCTCGGCCAGCTTGCACCATTTCATTATACGACACAACACCTATCTTTTCCTTTATGTGGTCGGCAAAAGCCTTCCTAGGCAAGGCTTGAAAACCGATAAAAAAGGTCAAACTGGTTACAGCCTAAGTACATAGAAACATTTCTTTTCGGTTTTATTCTCACTTTAAGCTCAATTAACCGGTTTTTGGCAACATTACTTCGTTAAAAAAGGTTTGTTAAATAACCCGGTTTCGAACGGTTTTTGTCATGCATAGCAAGTCTTCAGTCGAACATTAACACATGTCGAGAGATATAGAATAATACCTCCTGTTCTTGGGTAATAAATCATTTTTGTTTCATTCATGTTTGTATTATAACACTGGAGTTTTTGGCGAGAAGTGAAAGGGTACGAAGTGCTGTGCAGTTTTGTTTTCTAAAAATGTGTAAAATTACTCTAAAATTAATAATATTTATAACAATAGGGTACAGATAGTTTTTGAGTAGTAATTATGTGTTTTTGTGAGAAATGTCAACTGTATAGCCAAATGTGGCCTTTCGAGTTTTCACAAGAACTCCGTTGAATGACGTCGCCTGGCTTAAAGGCCTAATTGTCAATCCATAAACATAAAAAAAATATTATAACACTCTTTTTAATTTTACACTCCGAATTAATTACTTAACTAAAACCGGTTATAACCAATTAAAAACGATTAATTTTAAACCGGTGCGAAGACTTGTTCCTAGGTTTCCCTTCTCACTTTTATTTTCCACTTTGCCTTCGATTATTTTACACTCAATTATTTTCTTTGCTAAAATTAAACTTTTTAAAGCGTAAAGGTGTAAACATTCTTTAAGGCGCAACAGTTGTATAATTTAAAGTGTCATAATTAGAGGCATATTATAGCCTCGGGGGACGGTTGTCTGAGTTTAGCGGACTAAACGTCGACACACGATGTAACCGCCTACTCATGCAGTCCGTTAGCATTACTTCCGAGTTGTGAGACATAATGAGAATGCTTTGAATTGTTTTGATTGTTGTTTTCGATAATGTTTGTGATTATATTTAAGTTTTGGCCAAAATAGAAGCAATTGTTTATGCATACTTTTCCAAAGAGACGTGGGAAACGGCTGAGAGTATTATTTAATGTGTGGCAACAAACATAAACGTACTCTGAAATCATATAAAGAAAAATCAAATCTTATTCAAAATCCATCGAAGTTTCTATTATTTTAAGTAAGGCTGTAATACTAATACAACAAGGCTAAACATAGCCGTATTTGGCGAAATATATTTATTATATCAGAATTTTGGTTTTGTCGATTGAAAAATTATATCCTATACTCGTATAATATTATAGTACTGAAGCTATATATATATTACTAGCTGTGCCCGTGACGTCGTCCGCGTGGAATTTGTTTTCAAAAACCCCCCGATTTTGAAACATTCTCCATTGGTACTCCGCTCCTATTGGTCTTAGCGTGATGATATACAGCCTAGTCCTTCTCGATAAATGGGCTATCTAACACTGAAATAATTTTTCAAATCAGTGAAAAATTCTTTCAGTGTTAGATAGCCCATTTATCGAGAAGGACTAGGCTATATATCATCACGCTAAGACCAATAGTTCCTGAGATTACTGCGTTCAATCAAACAAACTCTTCAGCTTTATATATTAGTATAAGATATAATGTATATATGTACCAAATACGGTGAAAATTGGTTCGCATAGGTAAGTACTTAATTAGGGTGATATACGGGCGAAAAAGTCATCGAACCTAAAGTACGTGGTCGCACGTCTATCACCCGCTTAATAATCGTAACTTCATTTCGTCTTAGAGATACAAATAACAGATACAATCCGTTTGCTATAAAATATCTCCTTAGTTAAACAATTACTCAAGTTTTCGTACGGCGACCCCAGAGATAATATTTGATTATGACAATATGTAAATTATAACATATTGTTGACCCACAACACACCCACGCCACATCGCCGCGTCTTTGTCACCTGTCATAAAACATGTCGGCAGACTTCCTCGTCTAACATGATGCGTTAAACCTATAATTTGCATTTAATTTTGATACAAATTGTTAAGGAAAAATTAGCAATTCATATGTTTAATATCTGGTTTCCAAGCTTACATCACTTTCATTGTGACAAAATTACTTATACATTTTTTAAATATTAAATATTTTCATAAACTATAAATAAATCTACTATAGAACTATAAACATTAATTTATAAATAATATGTAGATTGAAAACTCGATTGCCCTAAATACCTCGAAAATATCGCACTTTTGCACTTTTATGCAAAAAATGAGTTTCCTACGCTTAATACTGCTTTAAAATGAGCAATAGTTTATAACATTCGTTGCTTTTAATCAAGAACAATGTGATGTGTTTAGACAAATGTCTATTTTCGAGTTGCTGCCATAAATTCTTTTTTGGCGTCAAATAAAGACGTAAAAGTTGAGCTGACACTGATAATAATTCGTACATCTGACTAGGCTGTATGCACTGGACACCATTGACTGCCATTATCTATACTAATATTATAAAGAGGCAAAGTTTGTAAATTTGGATATTCGGGGTAATCTTCGGTACTGCTGAACCGATTTTGAAAATTCTTTCACAAGTGAAAAGCTACATTATTCCCGAGTGACATGGGTTATATTTTATTGCTATTAATAATATTTAAAAAAAATTTAATGACCCCGGTGAAGTGGACACGGGAACGCCTGTCAAATATGTAACAGCGTAACGTTCCACGCAAGAATTGCGCACATCCTCGTTCGAGGCACTGCGAGTGTATTCTGCATTTATGGATTAATTAAAGATTTCAAAACATAATTAAACCTTGATATGCGTGCGTGTGTGCGTAGGTATAGTGTGTTTTTTAATGACGCCCAGCGAAGTAAGCACGGGTCAGCTAGTAACAAATAAACAAATTTAAAAGGTTTAATTCAAAATAAGTTCCACTAGAAAACATTTTTGATGGTCATAGATATAAGTTAAAATTTAAATCTACTTCCAAGTACACCGCTTCGCAACGCTGTTTAAGGAGAAACAGCAGCAAGAAACTCCCCAGCAGTACGTTTAACTAAAACTTATTTTCTTCATATTTATCTATCTTAGGCTTCTTTTTCAATAATAAATACAAAAGTATGTTATATATATACAATTACATTTCGAATAGTTAATTGAATTGTAGCAAACATTGCATACTCGATTAAAAAACAAAGATAAAAAGTTAATACCACCTAGCAACCCGAAACGGAACAAGTGATGTAACTTCAATGAGATTTCAACTATCAGCTATTATTATCACAATGCGTATTTAAACGAAATATTTTAATTGTATGCCCAAATAACGACTTTGTAGAAAGTTGACAAGAGTCTCGGAGCTGACAAGTGTTGACAGATAACAATTACATGTAAAAACATAACAGAGCCGACTGACGGTGCGTCCGAGAAGATAAGCGGGTGGCGTCGCCTGGATTGAGGACCCTTCGTGACTGGAAAGAATACAACTTTCTAAACAGAGCTGTTTAAATTTTAATAATAATGTTTATTCTAAACTTAATTAAAACTAAAATGATATCTTGCAAGCGTATGACAGGCCACAACAATGAAGGGTTTAGTCTAGGCGAAGATTGTTCACTGTTTGTATTTTGGCTACGATACCCTTAAAATCGAATTAACTGAATATACCTAATATCTCAAAAATTACTGGACAGATATTGTTCAAAGCAATTTTAGTTGAAAGTGTGTTTTCAAGTTCTACTACACCATTGTGTAGTGTCATATAAAGTACACCTTCCTATCAAATTTCATCCATACAGACCAAATAGTTTCTGAGAAAAATTGCTGTGACATACAAACACAAATGGACACATAAACTGAAGAACAAGACGAAAATATAGAGTTCAAAATTTACCAAAATAGCTACGTATCCTTAAGAACTATCTATCTTCGTACCTGTTATTGAAATTAAACATAAATATACATAATTTCATCATAATCGGGTCATTCCCAGGGCCGTCTAGAAGAAACAAACATTTAAATAAAAGTATTTATATATTTATGAATTAGAATAAATCTCCTCGTGTTTATGTTCGTTACACAATTTCTATGTTTTAATTCTACAAACCTACAAACATTGCAATTATTCAGTAAACATTATTAAGTAAAACTTTGAAACACTCATTGCCTAAGCCTTAAAGGACATAAAATGTGGTTTCTAATTATTTTAATGATACAAATTTTAGGACAACGTTTATTCTAACGGTTTAGTATTTTCCACATCTCATAGTTAATACTAAATAACACTAAAGTAGTGTTCAGACAGACGCAAATTACAAAACATTTCATATATAGCACCCATGACAAGTGCCACTGGATCCTAATATCCAGTGGCGGATTTACGAATAGGTTGAGTAGGCTGGAGCCTAAGGCGGCAGATTTTAGAGGGGCGCAGATGATGCCAATATTTTTCTATGTTTACAGAAATTATGTCTTACTTAAATTAATAGGATAATTCTTATTAAGTCCACTCAAGCAATTCAACATGTAATGTTTCACTGATTAGATACATCGTTCTACAATTCGAGTAGTCGCTTTTGGCTACGGCAGAAATAAACCCATCGATCCCCTGCTTCACAATCTACTAATTACGGGAAAAAAGGTCGTGTAATTAAGACGATAGTGCACAAGTAATAAAGTTACAATTTTATTGACAAAACTATGTAATTAATATGATTTCGAAATAGGGTATCGATTTGTAGAGGTCGGTAGGGGCGGCAAAATTTGAATAACCTAGAAACAGCAAATGTCTCAATGCGCCCCTGTGAGGATCAGAAAAGCTGCAGAAGTGGCGCAAATATTTCTTACTCAGGGTACCCACGGATATTGGAATGACAGAGGTGTGCCTTTGCTACAAGACACCACGACATCTAGACATTAGACTTGTATATATATAATGTATACATAATAAATTAAATAAAGGAAACGTTTACGCTTTCATACATTCTTGGGCCCAGATTGCAAAAAGATGAGAGTGATTTGAAGATTTATTTTAACTATGTTGATATTTTACTTTCGTTATCCTTCTTATACTCCATCAAAGGTTGCCTGTAAAAAATCACCATAGCCGATAAGACCGCCGATCATGCTTGTATATTAATAATGTTCTTGATTTTATGTAGCATTTTCGTACAATTTATTGTACGATATTGCTAAATATACTTTAATATATTCATTACCTACATTTCGGAACTCCCTTAGAAAGTACTATCTGTCTTTAAATCAATATGTCTAATATATTAAAGATTTACTTATTTATCTATTGTAATATATGTTAATGTAAAAGCTTGTCACATATAATGTTAAAAATATAGGTATTTATTTAGATTATTTTGTATATACATATATATATATATTACTATTAAATTTATAAATTAACGTAAGTATGTATATTTAAATTGACAGTCCTATCTTTTTTCTGCTCCACCTACATCGCCAGATTAATTAAGAATTTCTTTTAAGCTAGGTTGCCTGGAAGAGATCGCTTTTAGCGATAAACCCGCCTGTTGTTTTGCCAAGAAGTATTGTAATTATGCATTTTGTTTTTGTATTTGTTTATTTTGGTGAGCAATAAAGTGTTATCTATCTATATTCTTCTCTATTGTATATTTTTTTATAATTGTACCGTGTTTAGTTATTTTGAATGAATTCATCGTATGGTGTACGTGTTTCATATTGTTAATTGTTGAAAATCATTTGTGACCTTAATTTTAAGATTTTTCTTTCAGATAGAATTTAGGGTTGGTGTTTTTCATTTTATAATAGAAAAATATAACGCTTTTTTTAGGCCATATCGCAACACATTACATTACTTTGGCCCAAATGTCCTCGTCTCCTTTAGTCATTTAAATATTAAAAAAGAAGAAATGTGTATGAGTTTACTAGGTGAAACATGAATCACGTTAAATTTCTATGAACATCTTGTATCCATGTTTCCTGCAATTCCTAATATTTTAATGTTGTTTTCAAATCAATGCTCTTATAGCAAATATGATTTTCTATTTTAGGAAATATTAATTTATTGATATCAGTATAAAAATATTACTAACATGCTTTTGGATTAAAAGTAATGAATCAAAAACCTACGAAAACCAACATTTTCGTAAATACACTCATAAAATATTTCTTTATAACTTTTCTTTCCACTGTAGTATCTGAACAGACTCTTGAAATGTTTCGCATAACATGAAAACTGCGAACGGTTAGAGTAATTGCCATCATTAAACGTGGAGCATCATTACGCGGCTAAAAAGCCTTGCACAAAGCTTTAAAACGTTCAAACAATTTTCCTTGACTGCGTTTTTTTTCTAATATGTTAATATAAAATACACATAAAGAAAACTAGGATGACAATCCCAGTATTTTATAATGTGTTGCTTTAAATGGCGAGTAAGTAGTTAATTTCACCATTCCGTAGTGATATGGGCTAACCTTCCTGCTAAATTTATCTACAGGGACAAAGTAGCTTCTGAGGGTTTTTTTAGGAAGGAAACCTCAGAGTCCAGGAGACGGATTTTAACTGACTAAAATCCTTCCAGACTCCTTGTTTATCTGCGTCCCTGCTGGTAATCTATAGCAGGTAAGCGTTTGTCTATTTTATTTGCATGTTCTTTTTTCCGTCTTTTAAATTGATATATTTGAGCATCTGAGAGTTGACATGCTTACCAGTGGTCTAACAATTAGAAGAGAAGAAAAAGTTGGAAAACGTATCCCGCGGTTCAAAGATACTGCTCCGAACGCAACCAGGATTTAACACTAGAATGATGTTGATAATGAGGGAATGTAGATTCGGAGAAAAATATCTATGACATACATAGACAGATGGACATGATTACTGTATGAGAAGCTCGTTTTTTCAAAAATGACTATGTAATAAGCGGCAATATCTGCGAATATTCAAAGCTCGACCATACAAAACTATTTATTGCGTATATTACCAAGACTTTAAAATATATAAAACTAAGGAACATACTCAAAACTAAAATTAAATAACGATGAGGGTAAACATAAATTTAATTAACATCTTAATATTCAGAAAATAACTTCTCTTTGTATGTTAATATGAACTACACGTAAAATATGCGTCATACAATGTGAACTCAGCAAAAGGTATTTAAACAGACAACAACGAAGAAACTTGGCGGTTTATTTAATACTAGCTTCTGCCCGCGACTTCGTCCGCGTAGAATAGTTACTTTGGGCTTACGTAGAAGGTGAAACGCACGCAGCGGAAGCTCTCAAAAGGAAAAAAAACCCCAATTTTGAAACATTCGTCATTGGTGCTCCACTCCTATTGGTCTTAGCGTGGTGATATATAGCCTTCCTCGATAAATGGGCTATCTAACACTGAAAGAATTTTTCAAATCAGACCTGTAGTAGCGCGTTCAAGCAAACAAACAAACTCTTCAGCTTTATATATTAGTATAAGATAACGTAATTTATACTTGTCGTCTACTAATGGTATTATAAAAATTGTAAAATGAACAATAATTAAATTATAAAAATATTATGTATTGCTGAACCTAGCAAAAATTCCTTTACCCGCCAATTCCTTTCCATTTCCACATATAAAATAGTATAATTTAGATATCTATCATGAATCTGCGTATGTCAAGTTTTAATCTTCCTTAATTTTATATTTTTAGTAACTCAGATAACACGCACATAGACACGATTATGCACATTCATAAACAAACATAGAACGTTTCTAATATTTACATCAAAAAGATTAATTATATCGCTTTTTTTTATAATTCAGGAAATAATTATAATGAAAAATACAATATCAAATACAAATAGCCAAGTATAAAAAACATACAACTACAAGTAAATTCATTTGAACGACTAGCATTTTAATGTATGCCTGAAAACGTTTTGCTTTGTTCTATTCGAATAATTTCTTATACATAATTATAAAGTTGCATTTTTAAATATTTTTTTTTAAATTTTCAATTAAATTTAATTCAAAACTTACAAACAATGCTATGTATCTATACAGTGTTTTTCTTTGGAAGATCATGTTCGTACATTACAAACAGGATTTTTGCAATGAATTACATACACTATTTAATTATATTTAAATATCTTACACAACTTAAGCCATACCTAAAGTTAGATATTCCGGTAGAAAATATGTTATATTAATCATCTAAAGACACAATTTAGCTCAAACTTTATCCAAAAATTTATCTAGTAAGAAAAAACAAAGTATAGATATTCCAAATTCTGCCGTCAGTTTGGTTGTGACATCAGTGCGTAGTACTTAATATAGCCAGCCAGCGATGGTATAACACCACAAAGCCTAATAAAGGATATCTGATTCTCGTGACTGGACGAAGGTCAGATCACAACTATTGCACGAGAGCTAATGCGAATGACAGGCACCTTGGCACAATGTGGTCAGTCTATGTTTGACACCGACTACTATATTACAGTCAACTATATAGTCCAACAACAATAAAAAAGATGCTATATAATCTTGATATATAAAAATGAATGTTTGTCTGTATGTCCTTTATAGAATCGTAAACTATACATTTGATCATGTGATGATCTTTAGCAAAGTTGTTGTGCATGACCCAAAGAAGGTTTCTGAGTTGGTTCACAATTGGACCCGGTAGGTGGCGCTACTGTCGGCATACCGATTAAAGCTTTTCTGGTCAGGACGACGTCTGCCGGGACAGATAGTCTTATATATAAAAATGAATCGTAGATATGTATGTACGCGCATAATTTGAGAACGATTTAACCGATTTTTATGAAATTTGTTTCGTGTGTTTGAATGGGTCCCCGGATGGTTTAGATTCACAATTGGAACCGGTAGGTGGCGCTGAGATCGGGTTCTAAAATCCTCTTAATCACCTGGACCGATTTTGGTGATTTTGTTTTTGTGTCATGAATCAGTCTTTTAGGAATTCAGAAAATATGGCGGTACGAAGTTCGCTGGGTCAGCTAGTAAGCTATATAATAATTTTAAAAAAAGACGTATGTATGTCAATGTGTACATTTTTTTATATAGCAGGGAAAATGCATTTACGTATCCCCTTGGATCATCGAGGATGATCTACGAGGAGTATGTCGGACTCCCAGGGCCGGACTCTGCACACACATTCCATCATGAAGTTGTGAGATGCCGGCCGCCAGAATGTACAGGTGGGGTGCTGTGTTCCCAGGGCAATCCCATCCTGACGATTTGCGTCGAGGCGTCGCAGCGACGCTGGTACTCTTATTTAACTTATTATAACTCTAGACAAGAATATAAAAGGTGGCGTAAGGAATATAAAACGAAGTAAGCTTGACTTATTTTTAGTCTAGCAGTGTCAGGAATAGGTTAGTTCACAAACAAATCAACTGACATACTTTTTTCGTCTTACAAAACGGCTAAGCAGCCTAGATTTTAAACGAGTATTGTAAGTTATGACGTCATGTCTTTGTCGAGTGAAATAGCGTATTAATTATTACGTTAAAATTAATTAAAGTTACTTTTATTATGATATTTTTAAGTATGATGATAAAATATTTTAACAACCACTATTTTATATGGAAATTGTTTTTTTTTTAATTCGTCATCTATCCAATTATGATTGTTACAACTGATAACACTACAGTCTTTATTCATAAGTGTCGGCATATTGGTCATGCTTATTCTTAATTGTAATTATATTATTAATTGTAGGTTTCGTCCAAACCTTTTCTTTCTTCATCAGCGCATTTGAATGTTAAAAATATAATAATAAAATAATAATCGACAGAGAAATACACATTGTATTTCCCCAAATTAAGCAAGTTACGCTTGTGTTACGGATAATATACAGCGGACCAATCTGGGACCGATGCCAGACACCCAGACTATAGTAAATGACCATAACCACAGTAAGGCGGTTTAAATCACACCATCGATTAATAAAATCATTCCGGTAACTCCCGATTTATTTAAACCAAGAACATTAGATACTAGCATGAAAATGATGAAAAAGTATACCATCTTTAACTATCTTAAATAATATAAGTAAGAAACTATGTTGTGAATAGATTTTCTTGTAGCAGTCGCTTTGTGGTTGAAACGCAGTCCGTCTGCTCAATCACTCTGGTATTCAAAGTCAAATGTAAATAAAGGCACGAGACCTTTCGATAAATCGCTGGAATCTTGCTTTAGAATTGATTGACCGCCGCCCACGTACTATCTTGGATCTGGATTTAATTCGTGCACAAAAAGACTTAATGCAAACAAAAAATATCTAATAGAATATACATTTATGTAAATACACTACAATAGTATTTCGCAAGTTTTCATTAATGTCAATGTTAAACGCGATTTTAAGTTAATTTTCGTTATGTTCTGACATTTCTGTTGTTTGTGTAAGCTAACTTCTGTGTCAAAATATGTCAGATTAAAATGAAAAAATGTAAAATCTTCATATGTCATAGACAAGTATTCTGATGTGTGGAATTCTAAATTATAATTGATTATATCAATAAAAAATGTCGATTTGAGGCCACAATCTTTCCATTTAATAGATTTTCTAATGCTCGGGATTCATCTGCGTTAATGATACAGTTATTGACTAGGGTCAAATACATCTTATTAAAAATAACGCCGTTAAGAAATAGTAAGCAAATTTGTAAAACTATGATTTCCTGCATAACGAAATTAAAATAGGTAATCCATTCCCTTAAAATAGAATGCCCGATCTTAGCAGTGGGACATCTTTGGGCAGATACTATAGTATATAGCATATACAGTAGATAGTCAACTAATTTTCAAATGCGTGAAGAAGAAACAAACATACAAATATCCCTATAAAGTCACATTCATATTTCTCTCTGACACAGGCACACACACACACCCACGTGTGTGTGTGTGTGTGTGTGTGCGCCTGCCTGCCCCACACTTTCATAGTTATAGGTATATAATATGTATGTATTGTTACGAGCTACAGGACTCGGATTAAAATAAATGCCGTTGGAATTACTATAGAGTTTATTAGAACTGTACAAACACGTATAAAACAAATACAAATAAAACTGGATGCAACCAGTTCACACTACACGATTCAATGCAATTTGACACGCGCAAAGTCCGTCGTCTATATCGCTAATCGAGAGTACTACAAACGTCTTACTCGTATCGTAGTCGTCGCTTGACTGCCCATCTCTCCGTTCGGACACCCCTTTATACTCAGCTTAGGACTGTGTAAGCAATGATTTCCACGAATCACACCTGCGCCACCATCAGCGCTATTCCCAGAAAACATAATTCTGTACACCTGCAGGATTATGTCTGCGAACGGCCATAAACAAGTACAATAACAATAGGCTATTGTCTAAACAAAAGAACTAGGTTTTATGGTAGGCAGATGTGCATCCCTTGCATTTGGCCCAACTTGTAACAGTATTGTATAGATTCAAAGGTTAAAATATTTCAATCTGCCAATATGGAGAGACTTGTGATCATTGGGAAAGTTGAATTCAAGAGTCTAGTTCTCCAAATAAGTGGAGTGATTTGGACATGTTGATAAATTCGGCCCTCCTCCGTGCTCAAAACAGATCTCGGTGAAGGAGAGCTATTACTTACTGCCAAGAAGTAAAAAGTCACGTTCTTTACCAGTGAGAGAACGACTAAGAAGAGAAGACTTTAATTACTCGACGTTTTATTACTCCATTTAATAATGAATTTGACAAGAAACTCATTAGTGACTTTCAATTTATGGACGAATTAGATTTAAAACATAAGTTTTAAATAATAAGACGTTGATTGAATATTTTAATTGTAATTTTCTATAAAAAGATTGTTTTTTATAACAAATAGGTTCGTGTCTGCGACATTGCGACTGATGTCAGGTGGAAATGCAATCTAAGGTGAAGCACGCTTACCTAGAAGATACCTGTTCACGCAAGACTTGAAGATACCTAGATTATGTGTTTTAGGAAAAACAGAGGACGGTAAAGAGTTCCACTCTTCAGCGGTGCGTATGATAAAAGTGGAAGCATAGCGTTTGTCTGCTAAATAATATTATTTAATGCTATAAATAATAACAATAATGGACGACGGCAAGCCTGTTGGCGCCACCTGTGTCGCTAGAGTGTGTACGAGTTAAGTTTTTTACTGGGTCACTTGTCATTCTTGTTGCGTACTTTAAATTAATTTTAATTAATTACAATAATTGTACGTACAATTAATGACATAATTACTATTAATTAAAGCAAAACAAACTTTGGTTCAAATTCATTACTAATATAATAATTATATGTGAATGTAATTATTATACTATAACCAACATAAACAGATACATAGGGATGATTTTCACCAACCGGCTCGGATCTGAAAGGTTACGAACGGATGCGGCGACAGCCGATCTCATCCGGCTGTCGACGCATACGATCGGCTCCGTATCGTCGCTTACGAACGTATCCGTTTCTGCGCCTAGTCAAATACTTTCATTCCTAACGTGTTGAAATGTTCTAATTTAAAGGACTATACGTGACGACAGCCGAAAGGATTCGATCGTATACCACGACAGGCGAAAGGAGTCGATCGCGCGTCGTTGCATATTTTCGGCTACGATCGCGTGTCGCGGAAGACGCCCGCGGTCAAGATCCTGTGCGCGACTTGGTAATATAGACTTTAAATACTGTGTACACGATTTTATATTGTAAAATCCGTTACGTCCGATGCGTTGCGAGCCGTTTGGTGGAAATCATCCAATAGGCTTTTATTTTATTGCAGGAGTTCAGCAGACTGGCTGACAGCCCACTTGATGGAAAGTGGTTACCATCGCCTATGGACATTTGCAACACCAAAGGTGCTACAAATGCACTGCTGCTCTCTTAAGGGAGACTGGAACCTGGTCACTAATGCCGGAAAACAACTCAAGGTTGTTATGGCGGCATACTCTAGACCAGGGGTGGTAGTCATCCAGTCGGGCAAATACCCTGCCACTTAGCAAAGGCTTCATAAAAACATAATGTTCACGATCATGATCCTATCAAAACAATTTGAGTAGCGGATATACTAACAGGTTTGATTAAGTGAAATTTTATTTAACGATCTGAACAACCAATAAAACTATCTAATTTAACAATTTGTTCGAGTGTAAGATTGCTTGTAAATACCGCAGTTAATAAACAGCCGGCAATTTAATAAGTTCAATATTTTAATAGAGGAAATGAGTGTACAGTTCGTAATCATAATGTTATTATATGTATTGAATTCGCATCGGTTTCTCACGATGATCATCAAAGCATAAACGCTGAATGAAAATAGTAAAAGTCGAATACATGTGGATATTATTGTAATAGAACTACGAGAAAAGTTAGGCGTTGAACACATATGTACCATTTGGTTGATCAACCGGATTAAAAAGGAACTTTCGCTGAATCTTATTATGATTCTATCAAGTGTTAATGGAAAAAAGGGCGTTCTACATTTTCGTGACCACGTCCTTGTGAGGAAGCGAGAATAGCACGAGAAATTTCAAACTTCTCGAGTTCACGGGTCCTTTATCATTGGTCAGAAAACCGACAATAATCGGAGAAGAATATGTGAATCAGTTCCACAATCACGTCTTTCGTGTTTTTCTCCGAAAAAGTTGAGCGACTAACATAGATACCTATGTAGTATCTAACGCCTACCAATATATCCTGACACATGTCAAATGCAGAATATGATTCTCCAAGAGTACGCATTTTAACGATCACCCATCCTTAATGAACGTTGTGTTACATGATCAAATATTTTAATGAATGGGCAAAATTGGCGTTAAACCGTAATTTTTTTTCTAAAGAAACGAAGCGATACGAAGTTGCAAAGATAGGATCGACTAAAATTCAATTTCCAGCTAGGAAAATTGTTTTTCCAACAGTCAATTAATAAGCACAGTTGCAGTCCTCTTCAAAATGCCTTTGATCACTTCTAGTTGCTCATAAAAGCTCACTTTAAAAAATCATCTGTAGATTCGACGTGCTTTTCAACGGATACAATATCAACTTTAAATGAGATGGCTACCGCAATATAATGTAGAAGAGGTTATGCACTTATTCTGAACTTGACCGGCTTTGTAGACTCGATACTCGAAACCAATGCAATTTCACTTTCAAAGATATCAATTATCAATAGAAAAATCTATTTTGCAGATAATTAATTAAATAATTACCTACCCGATGGCTACAATTACTCCGTTTTACCAATCAGTTTAACTTGCTGTCGTTCTTGTTGATCTAATAAAGCCGGAGTTACGATATTATCATCGTTGCCACTAAGGCTTAGAGCACATTTTGACGTGGTAGAGCCATGCTGGAATCATTGTCTTAATTACAACTCTTAGGGCCGGCTCGATGTGATACCACGTTCTAACAGAATATCGGCGTGAAACAATTAGCCTTGAGCCAATCGTATTTCGTACGATGAGTGAGAGTTGCGATGGTCCACTTCTTCCTTTCCCTATGTCGTCTGCCTTATCCCATTCTCTTTAGCATATACCTCCTATTCCATCCTAAAGTTTGGCAACGCATTGGCTTCAACCCTGATGTTGCGAACGTCTATAGGCGACGGTAAACCCATTTCATCGGTTGAGCCGTCTGCTTGTTTGGCATCTTTCAATTTCATCTTTCTTTCAAAAAACGCATACACGCAATTTATTGGCTACAACTCATTTTCTTATTGATGAATGTTATGGCAAATAGTAAGTAAATAAGTAGTCATTTATCGGTAACTCTATTACAGTTGCACCTACAACCTACTTAGAGCCTTACATGTTCTAGTTCGCATATCAGTAACCCCAGATACTGTCAGTATATCTACACTACAATAAATCTGAAAATGGTTCGAGTTTGCACAATACGTTTAGAGATGTGAAAAAAATCAGGGTGGCTAATTCGGACCAGGAGATTCCGAAAATGCAATTTATAGAAATTTTGTCTGTCTGTCTGTCTGTTAGAGCAACACATAAAAAAACTACTGAACAGATTTAAACGAAATTCGGAACGGAGCGATTCGAAATGACTTATATCACGGAGAATAAATTAGGATATTTTTATCCCGATAAATGACGTCGTTTCCGGGATAGACGAAAATAGCGAAAAAGATGTCGCTGCGATTGCATCTTTTTTGGAAACTAAGGAACGTATATGAATGAAACTCGACATAAGGCTGGCTTATAAACCGAATCAACACTTATGATACGTTTTATCAGGATAAAAGACGTCGTTTACTTGGAATAGACGGATTAGCAAAATAGATGGCGCTGCAATTGCAATGTAAACATTCGTCGCTGTAATTCAATAACAAATACGTTGTCGTGTTGCCCAAATATCTTCATTACGAATTAGGTACTTCAAATCAGGCTGTCTGCGGCTTTTCTTTGTTTTGTTTGCAGTTGTCTACACTATATTAACTTAGTTTCTTTGTAATTGTAGTGAATTTAACAACAAACTTAAGTATTGAATGTTCATATCAATATAAAACATCGAATTATTTTTTGATGTACGTAACATAGAGCTACTACTACCTAGGGTTTTTTACGCGGCGTAGCCACGGGAAAAACTCTTGTATGTTATAATTGTAACAATAATTACAACACCTTGAAAAAAAATCCTAGTCAATGCATGTTATTAACCAAGATTTAAATAACTTTGTTTACGCTGAAGTAAACAGCATGTGACAAACACGTATTTTGTGACGATCTCAATATTTGATAATTACAAACATAATGAATTCATTGATCACTTTTTGTTCAAATCTACATTTGATTTCAATACCTGATAAACATAAAATAATTACGTGTATATATTTAAATTCTGAACTATAAAAAACTAAAATGGTATATAGAACACAACCATCTAGTCGTAGTAAATTTCAATCAAATCCCCGTAATCTTTATTGATAAGAGAGCATTCACTCGAAATCGAAATAAATACGAGGATGCTGATTCGCTTGTAATTACAATCATCTGATTTAACAGTTAACCACTTCACACAAACGTGTGGGAAGAGCCAAATGGGTTACAAGTTCCACCCGACGTCTGTCTGACCTAAGCTTAACTATGAAACGACGATACTATCGCGGCACTTTGTACAACAGGTTTGCTTTCAAGCTCGCAATTTGCACGCCGCGAGCATCGTACAATAAATCATCATAAAAGCCACCTACGTATCAAACTGTTATTTATCCGTGGATAATCGGATATTTTGTTTTGCAGCGGATATTGTGATTTGTTGTCGACAGTGGGAGGTTTATGATTATTATGAATATGATGATCAAAATAAAATTATTTAACTCCTAGAAGTTTATAGGCGGCTTTGTTCGCGTAAATTTTTGACTTCCAGAATCAAAATAATATGATTTAAATGCCAGATCATGAAAAGAAACAAAACTATAATATTGTTACAACTCAGGTCTCGACAAAAACAAAACCCACCTGCATATCTGAAACAAAACACATTTTATTACCTGCTCGCATTTAAACTAATTGTAACTCTTTTATGATCGTCTCCTTTTCTTTATTTTGTGTTTAAAATTTGTGATTAGAAAACATTGTTGTTTGTTTTATTGTACTCTTTTATGGCAGTTTGCGGCCGAGTTATTAACCAGGTGTGGCGGATTAAGCCGACTTAGATACGGGGACATTGCATTTGTACACGAACGAAGCGAGACGTGTGTACTACAATCGGGAATCTTTTAGTGACGGTCTTTGCGCGTT
This sequence comes from Dendrolimus houi, assembly GCA_039645545.1. Taxonomy (NCBI): domain Eukaryota; kingdom Metazoa; phylum Arthropoda; class Insecta; order Lepidoptera; family Lasiocampidae; genus Dendrolimus; species Dendrolimus houi. The sequence continues at coordinate 18,683,008 of CM077132.1, forward strand.
TTATTGAATTACGACCTTCTGCTAACGTTTGGACTTGTTGAGTTCGGTTATATTTGTACCTGTGTTAAACGTGTTTGTATAGTTCTAATAAACTCTAAAATAATTCCAACGGCATTTTAATTCGAGTCTCGCGACTCGTAACAATATGTATTAATGAATATTTTGGGGATGTCAAATTTGTACAATGAATTTAAAAATGAGAAAAATACAGGATGGGCTAATTAATTCAGACCAGCACATATAGAAAACGCAACTTTTAGAATTTTAGTCTATCTGTTATCTAATTTGCAAGAAACTGGAACCACCATTGGCAAGAAACTGCACAGGACAGGGAAAATGGCATGTTCTCGTTTCGGAGGCCAAAATTCACATTGGGTCATTGAGCCAACGGATAGTCTATCTAAAAATTACTGGACGGATTTAAATTAAACTCGACACAGAGCTAGCTTATATATCGGGTCAACGTTTAGGATAGTTTTTCACTAATAAGATGTCATCAAGGCAACTCAAATGAATATTCACTGTTCTATTATAATAGCCATACAAAAACTTGAATAATAATGCATACTAACAAATTGGAATTCCAAACGGTTTTATTTCCACTGGAAGAACACTTCTTGTAACTCATATTTGTAAGCATAAGTCCATGGTAATGAACGAAGAACTTTATACCAATAATAAAATAACTTGGCAGAAGTGCATGATTTACGGTAGATAATTTATTGAAGTAAACATGGAAACAAAAAAGCCTTCAGCATAAATACATAAAACTGAACAGCTAGAACAGGCATTCAAATCTCGATCGTTAATTAGTCAACGGTAGACTTGCGTAATCGATCTCAACACACAATGATGAAATTGGGCTCACAGCTGACGGTGTGATGGGAATTTACAACTTATTCTTTAAAAAATACTCTCCACATACATCGAGATTATATCTATTGTCTAATTATGTTAATATCAACTAGAATACATTAATTTTATTATTCTACTAGCTGATGCCCGGGACTTCGGCCGCGTGGTGCGGCTTTTTAACTATCCCACGGGAACTCTTTAATTTTTCGGGATCAAAAGTATCCTATATGTTGGCCAGGGATATAAGCTACCACCATACAAAATTTCATTTAAATCGGTCCAGTCGTTTCGGAGATTAGCCGGTACAAACAGACAGACAAACAGACAAACAAAGAAACAAAAAATTTGTTAAAACTCTAAATTAGTTCTGTTTCACTTCTTACTCCCCCTGAGTCGGTTTTTAGCATTATTTTTTTTCATTATACAGACAGAAATTTGACCTCTACAATTTTATTATATGTATAGATTATCTTTTTACTGAATGTTATTTTACACATAATGCTTTTAATCTGTTTTATTAACAGGCTCTTGATGACGATGGCAAAATGCCAGCCTCATTCGACCTGAACACACGATAGCAGAAACAGATATGCTATTTATTAAATACAAACTTATAGAAGAAAAAATCTACAATAATGTAATACTTATTAGTTGTTCAGATTAATGAAACTATATAGCTAAACCCAGTTACACTTCATCATGGTTAAAAATCATTCGTTGCAGGAACGGAGAAAGAATACGATTTCCTGCGGCCGGGCAGCCTGTCGTAAGAGGCGACAAAACAACCTACAGCCAGGTGGTAGGGTATTTGCCCGTCTGGACGGCTATCACTCCTGGTCTAGAGTATACTGCCATAACAACCTTGATTTGTGTTCCGGCATTAGTTACCAGGTTCCAGTCTCCCTTAAGAGAGCAGCAGCGCATTTTTAGCATCTTTGATGTTGCAAATCTTCATAGGCGATGGTAACCGCTTACCGTTAGGTGGACCGTCTGCCTGTCTGCTGAAGTCATGCAGTAAAAAACGTGATATTATTATTGTATAGAAAATATAACATTTTGCTGGAAAACAACCCTTTCCCTTCCTTTTCCCTGACAATCTACAAAAATAAAAAAATACAATTTTAGTTTCCGTCAAAATCGACCTCGAGACTCCTTTTACTGTTTTTGCACTTAGCTAATATAGTTTAGGATTTGGCCCTGAAGGCCCACTTGAAAAATTCACTCTTTATATGTCTAAGGTTAATTTTTGTGACAGTCAAAAGGATATTAAGGCACTTACCACCAGTTCAGCAAACTTGGCGTCAAGCTCGTCCTGAGGCGGCATGGGGTGCGTGGGGGTGACCGCTTGCAGGGCGAGACCACCTTCACCGCCCACAACACAGTACGTGATCTCGGGGGGTTCGTCATTCTGGAAACAAACACAATCACTATATTAAACAATAATAAGAAACAAAAGCAGGTTAATTGCATTATACGTGTTGTCTGTTTGTTTCATTACACTGTTCTTCATTGTCAACACGTGATAGTAGTAACAATAGGCTAAAAGTAGGCACTGCCCAGGCTGTTCAATTCCATTCAATTTATTTGATAAAACATGGTAACATTCCAAGTGACAACGTATGAAATTGTTTCACATGATTTTTTCTATTTTACCTACAAATTTACATTAACTATTCAAAATAAAATAAATAGATAATGTTACATTTTACATCATAAAATTTAAATTCTTATTCATAAGTAATACTTTACTGAATACAAATACAAAATCAGCATGATCTACAGTAATTAATTGACAATAATTAGTTTAATATTACTTATTAATAAAAATATAAAATAAATTCATAAATATACATTTATGTTTTATGCACGTTTTATTCATTAGTCAGTCAAAGTTTGTCATTTAAGTACTCAGTAATGTCAGTGCCTGATCTCTGTCAATATTCCAACCTATATACTTTTGGAATGACATATAGAATCTCTAGCCACTTTGCTACCAAGACTTTAAGAAATTAAGTACTATCTACCTACTGCAAAATACTTTTCACCAATTTTTAATTTGACAAACTATTTTGGCAATGTGTTTCTTTTAAATAATAATTACGAGACAGAGTAAGGCTATTTTGTATTAATATACAATAATATGTGACAATAAGATGCAATACACCAAAACGAATGTAGGCAGAGAATCTCTTAGTATGTACTGGAGCCTACGCTACTTGCCTGGAAATAGGCTCAAATTTAGTATTTCAGTTAAGACTAGAAATTTGTACAAACGGACACTTTTTACCTGCTTTCTAATCAGAATACCTCGCTATAATTAGAAAAAAATATACAAAAGTCGTGGGAACAAATATCATAATTTACGTGAAACATTAGTATACTTTCAAAATGAGGCCAACGAGATACCATCAGGCAGTATAAAGAACTTTGACTAAGTCCTTGGGACGTCACGATTCATTAATATGGAAAGTGGCCCGCAGTGAGATACGTATCAAAATTACTATAATAGGTCACCCTTATTATGTATTATTTGAACACAATTGAAGTATCTGTCTAACGGTTGATGTGTTGCACCATAACCGAAGTGAAGGTAGAGAGGCATATAAAACGTCCTTAAGAAAATAATAAATTTACTTTCGAATCAGTTTAGTAATTGTAGTATGTAATAACTTCAACACTGATTTTCTCTTGTAACTGAATTGGAAGAAGTAGCGAAGCAACTTTAGACTCGCCTCAGCGATTTCTCACAACATTGTGTAAAAGTGTAAATACATGAATAGATGATTTTTAGAGCCTATCTTTGTTCCTATTATTACATCCAGTATTGCAAGCCTAGGAATAACTTAACCCAATATATTGTAATGAGCAATACTTTTTTCCATACACGGTAACAGATCTCTGAATACTTTCATGACCTTATAACAATACAACTTTTTGATTCTTCCTTTTCTTTCCCATATTCAGATGATTGATTTATTCAGTAAAAATGGTTACTTAAATTTGTAAGACTTCATGTTATTAATGACGCTACTTTGAGACAATAAAATTCCAAATTATTTAATTACGGTTATACTATATTTTCTACATTATCTGAACCTTCAGGTAAGGTCGGCTTCGCTCTCGTTAAATCTCAATTCCGTAATCTTCCGGTATTATTTGATTTTACAGGGTAGAAACCATTATTTATTTATAATTATTGAAAGTAAAAAGTATATTATTTATTTGGCTCAAGCGGTATTTGATAACTTTTAGAATAATAACTTCGAGCTCCAAATTCCTAAAAAATAACACGTAATCAAAATACAGGTACTATATTTGAATAATAATGCAACAGATTTTAATAAGAAATCATGTTCTTTGTATCTTTGAAAGTTTTGTTTTAAAGGTTGTAACAAAAATGAATAAACCTTTCTTCATATGTATAAGTTGTACAAATAACGTAACAAACATCCAAACAAAAAGTCACTACCACAATACGTACTTATTATACATATTAATATACATTTATGAACAAACATAAATAGTCTAAACTTAAAAGATATTTTCAGTGCCGAAGAAGATATGTCAATGACAGCTCTTTTACAATGGTAGAAGAGAAGACGTAAATCAACGTGAAAACAATAATTTCTATACAATCCGACGGCATAATGGCTGATTTAAATTTTAAAGGTGCAGATATAAGGAAGACAGCAACTTGTTCTATCCTTAAAAGGAGAGATGCAATGAATAAAGAAACGCAAGAGGACGCTAAAAACGCTTCAAGCCTTAACATTGACAATGATCACAATGTTGAACATGAAGTTATTAAAATAATTGATGTTATTATAATTAACGTTCGCGTGTGAGTTTCTGAACTTGGTGAGGCTGAATTAGCAACGGGACGAGTGGCAGCCAGTTAAATCAATTAGTAGCAGTTTGATGATAGCGGAGATATCTCTTTTGCATATTTCGCAATATTATTTTAATTCTTTATGGACTTATTCATATCCATAATAATAATATAGAAGGAATACGGGGACTTATGGACCAAAGAAATGTCAAGAGTAGTTATAATTTTTAATTACATAATAGAAAACATCAACCCTTAATTCTAAATGGAAGACGAGAAATCTTAAAAATAAGGTCACAAATAAAATAAGTTATTGATTTATGTGAATGAATTTCAACAATTAATAATATGAAAACGCTTACGATTTATTCATTAAAAATAACTAAACCCACAATTATAGAAAATATCAACATAATAAAGAGAAATCTTAAAATCACTCTCATCTTTCTCAATTTTTTCAATTTGGGTCCAACAACGTATGAATGCGATATTCGTCTTCTTTACATGGTGTAGACAAGGATAATCGCTGGACAGTGTCACGCCACGTTTAGATTGAATTTATCAAGGGGCCTCTACGTGTTGGTTTTCCCATGGCCCCACGCAAGCCCCCAAAAGTCCGGGCCATTTTTAGGGCCGTGGTCTTCAGAGACATACATATAGATATGCGAAAGTGACTGTTACATTGTTGTTGCTCGGATATTTTTTAGGAGTAAAATCCATTAAGTAGTTTTTGTAATATGGACTACGTTCAGTTCCGCGTTTTTGTTCCGTAGCCAAATGACAAACATAATGGACGTTCCTCAGCTCTACGAAATCCTTAAAGGTATCCATCTATATAACCTAGAACTAAACCTTCACTGTGCGTCGACTAATACAAGCTTCTACCTATTTCTAAAAAAAACCGTTCTCTACAGTTATTTAATTATTATCATTTTAAACATTTTTAATATAGCATTCTTAAATCTAAAAGATTGCTTAAACCTTACCACAAACAACTTTCCTTTCCTTTAAAGATCAAAATGAAACTAAAATTCCACCATATTTCTCATTACTGTTGACAGTAGTGTAGTTATTCATAAAAAGTGATATTATCGTGCATGTGTACATAACAACTACTTAAACTCATGAGTCAGTGAGTCGACCTTTTGTCGGCGCTTGCGCATTTCTTCGAACTCTCGATGTTGTCTCGCGAACCCATTGAAGGAGAAAACAAGGGTTGAGAAAGCGTTGGTTTGGAAATATTTTGATACCTACGTACGCTGACATGTTATTTCGTCTCTCATTTACGTGAATATAACCCCTAATTTTTAATTTTCACGATTTCAGTACATTTTCCTTCAGACAGGAATAAAACGTCGCCAATACATAGAGTAGGCAGTACCCTCAACTTTTAGCTTATATGTATGACTTTCAAAAAATTTTGTCCAGTGGAACTTAGTTTGAATAAAAACATTTGAATTATTGGGTAGCGGCATATAGTTATTACTAAATTATATGGATATAGACCCAGTAATTTCCGAGACAAATGATTGACAAATACCTACAGAGTCGATATAGCGATAAGATTTCGAAACCCTGATATTTAATATTTATACGGGGATTAATTCACATTTTTTTGTGGCTAAATGGCTGTTAAATTTGTCGCATAGACCAAAATATTTTATTCATTTTTTTCTGAAACTCCAGATGGTTTTCGAATTTATATAGACAAAATTTGGCGGGAAAATGTTATCTAAAATGAAAAATGAATTAAATAGAAAATGTATACTTATGTCTTAAAATAACCCCCACATAGTGTTTTACCTTATAAATAACTGAAAAAACAGATACAAACACTAATGAATTAAATGCAGTTAATCAATCAATTAGAATGATACTGCATGATAAACTAATGGAATTTATTTTTATGGACATGCCTTATAATGTATGCATGTGTGGCTAAAAAGAGTTGACGTTAATAAAAAATAAACACGCACTTAACTGAAATATTAAATCCCTAAGACCGTACGATTGCCACAAATGATTCGGTGCAATTTGTTTTCCCCAAAAACTGTAATCCATAGAAACGCACGCACCACGGAGTTACTACTGCACCAGATTTAAATTCTGAAAATTGCCACAGATTCAATGCGCGGTAGGCCTAATACGCTGCAAATATTCAGCTCTCCGAAGTAGCTGAATATTTACAAATGAGATGCTGAAACTAAGGGGGCCCAAAGTGCACATGCTTTATTGAGACAGCCAAACGCAACCAGTCTTTTGAGAACGTTCCTTATTCAAAGCGATCTGCGACTACCTTCACCTTTTATATTCATTTTATTTGTATAATATATAAATTTAAATATTATTAAATTATTTTTAATAAGTAAGATAAGACTTTTAAATTAATATGAAAATGAAATAAATTAACACTTTTAAATAAATGTTAAGCTTAGACTTGGAAAGCTTTAACAAAATCTGTAAATGAACAGTTTTATACACTATCAAGCATTAATAACGAATTTAATGTTAAATAACTACACCTGAATACCTAAGCTAAAGTATATTAAATTCAGCAGCAAAACTTATTTTACGACAGTTATTAAACATGGAAAATTTGAAATACCTACAATATAGCTAATACAAATCTTGCTAGATTGGAAATACAAGATTGTTTTCTCCAACATAGTGCATAATACAACATAGAATAATCCTTCATTATACAAGACCGCATTAAGGAAAGGAACAAACAGAATTTTATCAAATTGTCAATATTACAATGAGGTCATGAGCAACAGAACAAATATTTTACTAACAAACCGATTTAAATAAAGTAAGTGTGTGTATCTTTTCAAATTGTCGTCTATCAAAGTTTTTTTTTCTTTTTAAATATGGTTATGCACGAGATATGTATCTAGTCAGTATCAAGTATCCACGAATATGCAAGTTACAGAATAATCTCCAAGCAAAATTATATATAATACCAGCCCATAAATGTCCCAGTGCTGAGCTAGGGCCTCCCGTTATGGAGGAATGGACAGTATACCCGCCATGCTTGTCCAAGGCGGCTTGGTAGGTTTGACACATCGGTTATCTCGATGTGCAGATTGTATCACGATGCTTTCCTTCACCGTTGTTAGCACGTGGTAATTGAAACAATATGCACATTCGTCAGAAAACTAAGTGGTGCATGCGTTCCGACCAGGACCGAACTCGTGCTCTTTGAGTTTGGGACGCATGCGTTAGCCATTACGCTACCACGACTTTATACTCCAAGCAAAAGCTGCAGCCAAATTGTAGATCTTCAGCTCACGTCATACGAGGGAGTTTTTATTGCAGTTGAGGAAGACACATTTCACTATGCAGTTGAGATTTTCAACACAAACACCCAATTCTTCCTTTAGGGGCTACCTAAATGGGGTTAGCTATCTCGCTCACGCGTTAGTATATTTATGAAGACATACATTGAAAGAATTTACATACATACGTCAAATCTGTACTCTACGAATATTAACAATAATATTAGGGATACTAGTTCTACTAGCAGTTCATCGTAATAGCCGGGTACCTTTTGTTCTTATTTCCTACAATAGTCCTACACTGACCGGAGCTTCTCCATGGGTGCATTTTTAAATGGTGTAGACAAGGATAATCGTCGATCAGTGTTACATTTACGTTAAATTCGCAAGGGACATCTACGTGTTCGCTTTTCCATGACCCCACGCAAGCCCTTTAAAAGTCCGGGCCATCTTTATGGCCTTTCGTCTTGAGAGACATACATATAATAATATTAAGAATTCGACTTTCTAAGGGCCTAGTGATCGTTCACACAGGTTTTTTAACCAAATACAAACACTAGGCTCTTTCTAAATCAATTTAATATGTATAATTACTTATCGTAACTGTGCAAAATGTTTGATTTATTGAGAGCAAATATAAAAATAATTATTAGAATATTTTATATAAGTTTTCACATAAACTTGACTTTGATTTAATATACATGGTACATACATTTCTATATATAAATACTACTGAATACGTATCATTAAAATCATATAGGACTGAATTGTGGCGAAGTTTAACAGTAAATTTAAAAATCAAATACAGGAAGTTGTGATTATTTTTTAATTGTTTGGGCCTAACCCTAGCTAATGATGCCAATGTCAATAAAACGCCACAACACTTGTTGACTGATGCATTAAACGTTGACCATGAAATTTTTGAAGCAATAAAGGGAGCGATAACCCTACAACCCTCGTGTGCACAAGGAGCTACTATATTCGAATCAGTGATCTCACCAGGGGACGCCTTTACAAGGCAAGACAAATTTATTTATCGTTGCAACAATACTTCATTATTAGCTACGTTACTATTTATGAGGCTCATATGAAGCTTGGGTTATAAATTATTATTATGAACGCGCTGCTAGATTTTAATTATGCCTATAAATGTGGTGAAATGACTACAAATAATGTCCATGATATATTAGTATCGAAACTCTACAAGGTAAAGGGCAAACGTACAAAGATATTTTGTATTGTGGATAACAAAACTGAGATGAACGAGAGAGACTAGGTAGTTGACATACAAGTCAAATCAGACACTTTTTATCATCTTGTAAAAAGCCTCCTAGATTTTGTACAAGAATAGTACGTTAGGATGTCATGACTTAAACTTATCAAGTAGAATAATAATTAATTGTTTGAACTAGTATTCATATTATTTTTATCATATGAATATTAGTTTAAACAATTAACAACAAACTAAGTAAGGTATTTTAGGGTCCGTTTTTTTAAATCAAACATAATGTTATAATTTAGTATATAATTAAAACTACATAACAAAAATAAATTACCTAAATATAAACAAACTAAATAATTAAATTTAAATGATGTAGCAGATCACTGCCAGCGGGGATCGTACCCAGAAGGCTGGCTGCAATGCTACGTACGCTGTATCGCAAAACTTATTTGCTGGGTGAAATATGTGGGTAGTGTCAGAGTTTCTTACATATGTTTTTAAAGAAACTCTTTGAGACCCACGGGCCCAATGTTATCTATAATTGTATTATCTACTCAATTACCAAGCTAAAATGACAGTGAATGAAGAAAAGTTATCAATGGTGATACAAACGATTTCCAGGGGAGGATGCGTCTTCGTAAACGTAGAGTTGTTGGACACCCCAACGAGGTGGAGCTACCACCTTTGAAAGGCGGCTGGTACGGACTGAATGCGATCAACCGAATGTGTTTTATATGTATGTCCTCTATGCCAAACTGTAGGAAAGCCTAAGTTTCGCGTTGAAATTTAAATAGACTGACGATAATGAAAACTTGTTAAATATCTCTGGAAACAAGATTCCGCCAAGTACTTCCGTCTGCGCTACGATATGAGGCTGTTTAGAGAGGTGTCAAAAATCACATCGAGAGCGACAACACGATTACAAAGGCCTGGTGTTTCAAACTTTCACAGGTATAAAGATTTTCCATCAGTTGGGCCGCCTGCCTCTTTGCCTGCTTCATGCAATAATGATACATTCCCACGGCACACGTGCAAGCACACAAGTCATGGCGTTTTGTAAATTACAAAACCAAATATTTAATCTCCTCAGTGCAGTACATCAAAAGTACTTAAACGCAGCTTTGATTTTTGCCGTTCCTGTGTGTATGTGTATATAAACTTACTTACATTATGTTTGCTCACTGAACATTTCCTTTTCAAAACGAATCCAAATCTTCTATTATTCTTTCTTTTCTTCGGTTCTTCCATCTCATTTATTTTAGAGTCAGGAGTTAAAACGCATTACTTTATATAAGTACCCAAATAGAAAAAAAACAAGGCGACTTTTTATAGTTTAGCCTTTGGCGTAATATAAAGCCATTCACTGTATATAACCATTAAATCACTTCTTACCAACAGGTTCATATGACGTTATGTTGAATATTTTATTACATATTTTTGTTTCAAATCTACACCTACACACCACACTTCAGGGGGAAAACCAAATAAACAAAAAATATTATAAGAAGTAACACCTATAATACATGTTTTACCTAGTTTCGTTGTTAACTTTCACAATCTAATTCTCTATAGTTTTTATTATTGTATTGAGCCCTTTCTGGAATTGTATTTTTAATACTTGTATTAATTAAAGGATATTTTAATTCATGTTTAAACATAAAACATGCACTAGTCTTATCTATCAAACTTAATTCCCTCTCCAAATTAGCTAACGAGGGCTATGTAGTAACTAATTTTATATGAGAAGCCATCAACTGCGTAGCCGTCTGTTGCTTATTAAAATTCATTAGAGCAATTATTAAAATTCAAAATCATGATAGCCTTGTTACTATTAATATTTCTATCATCTCAAACTTCAGCATAAAAATCAAAATCGCAATTTTAACACGGTATCGTGTCTTTAACGGTATTTTTTTATCATTAACACTATCGAATGTATAACTGTAACACTTTCATACAGTATTATAATCACAAGCATAACAAAAGTCCGTCAACACACCAAACACGTCTCCGGTCTGGAGACTATCGAACTAACTAATATTAGTAATTACTTTCCGTACACTTACAAACATTTGTCTCGCTCTAATTCTATTAACTACATTAACGATGTCACTTTGACAGACATCGATAGTGAACAATAAATCATTTCCAGTGTCTCGAGTTCACGGATCGTTGAATTCACAGTTTAATGGGGTCAATTAGAGCATATTATCTAACACAATCAATATGTGAAAGAATGGAAAACCTGTTTACGTACTTGTATGTTATGTTATTGATTGTTATAACTTGGCTTATGCATTGTGTATTCAGGTGTAATTACCACAGAAATTACGCCATTTTCGGGATAAAAAGTATGTATGATAATACGGTGATGATCATAAGAAGTGTTGATCATACAATCAGTTAATTCAGTTTCACTTGTGAAATCTTTGGAATTTGTGTCTTGCGCAAAGACGCCACTTTAACCGTTACGACCGCCTTTGTGACAAGGAATTATTGTAAATATGCATTTTTGTACTTTTCTTAAACCGCTTTCTATCAGATGGGCCTTCTGCCTGTTTGCTAGCTTCAGGCAATAAAAAATCAGTATATGAAGAAATACATTGCATATTTCCAAGCTAAAAAAAATGCGCCTGTGTTATGAGTATTATACAACGGACAACGCTGGAACCGAACCCAAAAACCCAATTCGTTTACGCAATTTACCCGCTCGGGAATCGAACTCTTCTTTTCGAACGACGCCTGCCTTCTAGGGAACTAAAAGGACCATCAATACACTACAGAGGCCGTTAAATAAGAAAGGCCAATGCCTAAACAATTAATGATGAAATGACGGAAAGGAGTTTTAACGTGAAACGTGATCGACGTGAATCAATTAAGACTTTCAGTCAAATATTGCACAATTTACAAATAGATCTCTCAGTCATTTTAAACGGTACAAAAGTTGAACAATTGAACTTTGAATAATGACAATTGAAAGATGAATGAAACAATCCGTGACAATTGATTGATCGAAATGGAAGCGTTTTAATGCCAGTTCAGAGTCGGGTCAGTGCTAATTGAATAGAACGATATGGAGTTCAAACATGTCCAAAAGTTACAATAGATGAATTTATGATGCTATATATAAAAGCGTCGTCTTTAAAGGATGTAGTAGTGTAAAATATAAGGATAATTATAATTTGAAATACGACTAAGAAAACTTAAGCCAAGTTAAATCGTTAGACTAAATGATGAAATTTCGGGATACGAACCGAATATTTTTATAAAATTCCGAACTTTCTTGTAGAACATATAACTATTCATTATAAAGTTCGTAAAGTTTATTAATAGGGTGCCAATTAGGACTGTTTACTGTTAAGATGGTTAGAAAAAAAAATGAAAATATTTCGGGCAGTCTAGCATAATTCCTTTAAAAAATAAATCCCCTCGTCGGAATTTCTTCAAACAGCCCAAAATTTTTAAAATAAATAGAATTTTTTCCAAGTCCTGCGATTAAGATAATATCAGCCCATAAAAGTCTTATTATTGGGCTCGGATTTCCCACTATTAGAAGAGGGGGGTTAAGCGATTGAGGTTTAAGCATATTAATTGAGAATTCACACTTAATTAGTAACAAAGCTAGAAAATAAGTGAAAAAATTAGAAAGTAACGCAGACGTTTTCATGGTTCTCACAAACAAAACAAATCGTTTTCGCAATAGTGAAACATTATAAAAAAGATTAAAGTGTAACTGCAGCATTATACGCAAAAATGGATTCCAGATACAGATAATGTTAATTTTGATCTTTCGCACCAAGGTTACGCATTTCGTCAGAATTAAGAATAGACTCTCCTAAGACTAGACATGTCCAAACCGTCTATAAGACACCAAAGGAGTCAAACTACTGAGTTCTTTTCTTTATCACTTAATATATTCGCCTTAAAAATGACATTAAAATACTCAACATTTAGTAGACGACTTTAGTTTTTTGGTGCACGGTCTAAATTAGTGGCAACTAAGTCCGCAAACACATGCAATATAACAATTTCCATGGACCGCTAAATGTTTATTTGATCACTAACACGCCGGCTTTCCAATAGTAACATAATGGGAACTGGTTGGAGATTATCTCAAGGGCTGACCCCAGAACCTTTGCTTGGAGTTATACAAACTGGTCTAGGAGAAATTCAATGTCAGGTTGATTGAACGGTTGTCAGTTTGTTGCCGTTTAAATGCTTGTCAGTAATTAAAGCCTTTTCATCTATTGAGCCGTACTAGCTTCGAGACGCTTAGAATTGATGAGTTGTTAATAAGTGTATTTTAATAGACTTTTTCTAAGTGTTTTCCGTTTCCGTTGGCAATACATAATCATACTTTGATTATTATTACTAAGCGCAAGTTCCCATCCGCTATCCCAGTTTTATTTCTCCATTTCGTATGTCAAGACCATATTTGCATTGTTGCCAAACTATTAGTAGCTGCTTATATCATCCCTTGTGATTAGATTCGCCAAAATTTCTAAAACCCATTTAGATGACCAAGTCGAAGCGGCATATCCAATTTGTTGGTTGGATATGGCCAAGTTTCTCTCGTAATGTTAATAGGTGAGTAACACCACTAATTATAAAGTCAAACAGCCTATGTGGCCTAGTGATCTAAGCATTGGTCCGTCTAATACGCTGACTTGCAGAAGAAGCCCTGGGGTTGGATTTCCTGTAGAGTATTTTTCTTAACCGAACTCTGTGCTGTATTATTCTAGTCTGCGTATCTGCGATCGACCTCATTGTATATTAACCATAGCACAAGCATAATTTGTTTAGGAATATATAAAACGTGTTTGTTACAATATTCATAGTGATATTTTATTGTACAGTTATATTTTCCAGAAACGTATAAAAATATGGCTAAAAATTATCAACACTTGTTTAATTAATTCTTTTAAAGAAGAAATGTGTCGATGCGTGATATTTTAACTGTTTACTTTTCGAATTGCCACAAAATCCTGCATGGTGTCAGGCAATGAGCTAAAATTTGTCGTAAGCTTAGTTTATTAAAAGCCAATAAAATGATATAAATATTCACCGCTAATTACAATTTGTATAAGATGTGTGTAATAAAAGTGAAAATTGATATTTTTAGTAAATCTGAAACATGCGACGATCTTATGACTATAATAAATGCGATATTAACAAAGAGCATATTAACATTTAGAGCGGTCCTATTAGAAGTTGAAATAGTACGCATCTATGCAAGAATTGTACCGTAACATATAGGATATCGTAACGCCTCTTGAGTAACGCGAAACCGATATATCGATATCAAGCCCTAAGTTCGTGTATCATGTGACTTTCACTGTCCTTGAATATTTACTTTGTAAAGCACATAAATATATACAATCTTTGTGGTCAAATTGAATGATTTTCTATCTTGGCATGGGACAATGGATCAAAATGACGCCTGTTTTTTGTACGATCAAAGTATATTTAGTCTTTTAGTCTGAAATGGAGTATATATTATTTTTTATTATTTTGCATTGTTAGATTGTATTAAGACATGGTAAAATGTCCTGTTGCTATTTCCTCTGACGTTGGCACTCATGCTATTCGTTGTACATTGCTATCGCAGGTTTTTAAGCTCTATCTACAACTATAGTTGGATCTAGTTATCTGTATATTTATATAAATAATATTTGTTGATGGTGAACGAAAATATCGTGAGCAAGTGCACATCGGTATCACCTAGGTGTAAAACTCTACACTTTCTGTTGGACATGCGCGACGGGTTTACCGTTCCGCTATAAATAGGTAGGCCCGAGGCCAAAACTTGGAGGCTTATGGACTGGTATAATAAACCTATAAAACCACCTATTATCGTATTCTAATTACTTTTATTACCAAGCAGGTAAATAAAAAAATGGCTTACCTAAAGGAAAGTGGTAACCGTAAACTATGGATATTTACTACCTCAGGAGCATTGCTAGTCCGTTGTGATCTCAAAGAAATTTTATGACTCCCATTTTCAAAGATATTATGTCGTTATGCAAAGGTTTCCTACAAGTAGTTATTGAAAGGTACTATATGTAATTAACAGATATGTATAATCAAGTAATAAAAATATGCAAATCGGATATCTTTGATACAACTTCACACCTGCCATTGCATGAAAACAAGTAAAAGCAGGATATTATTAACGTTATCCAATAGAAATTCTAAACATCTTAAAAGTGAAATTGTAACAAGTTTCGAAACAGACGCGACATTATATTACTAATCTTGCATTAATATTACGCTACGCTAGGTCAGGATCAGAGGTCAATGTTACTTTGGACACGGTGAAATCTATAACGCCAAATTTCTATTTTGTTATTGACACCTATACATCTGCACATATGTACAATACATAAAAACACTGTTTATTTATTCAAAATGTCTCGCTGTCTATTCTGATTCGTTAATTAATTCCGTTCTAGCATTCAAATAGATTTCATTATTCATGTGACTATACATTATCGACGTCAAACGTTATGAGCACTCTTAGTTTAACAAAAATTGCAGTTCACACGCAGTAGAAGTGAAACTACAGAGAATATACTCACAGATAATTCTTCTCTAACTTTTATTAATATAAATATAATTCCTTTAGCCTACATCCGTCAACATAATTCAAGATAAACTTCTTAAGTATCACTTTCAACTTTTCACAAAAATATTATTATCAGTTTTATTTCGGTCCAAATTGGACCTATGTTTCATCATCGGTCTTATTGACTTTCTAATCTGTGCTGCACAAAGAAAAACTCTTATCTCATTCTCCCGCCAGCTTAGTCTTATAGATTTATGTGTTTATCTCTTTTTAGTGTCGGTTTTTCTTTTCATCGAGTTTCAAATCACAACGATTCTAAAGAAGTTTCACTTCAAAAATTACGTACCTGGTGCAACAGTATTTATCGGACCCTGCCAAAAGGAATTATAAACATATTCCACAGGCCACCTAGTACATACATAAGTTAGAGTTGATTATTGATTACTAAGGCTACATAACCAAATTGTAGCTAAGCCTTTAAGTAATAATAACAAATATCTGTAGTATGTTAGGCAATCACCCGGCCTGTGTTTGCCTACACGCGGCGCTTGCTCATCGTTTAGGCTAATAATTAGATTTTAAGTTCAAGTAGTTTATAATAATTTAATTGTAATTAAGTTAGTCTTGTAAGAACTGTCGAGCTTGTCTTAAGAAATTGTTTTTTTTTAAACTTCTCCGCCCCACCTTACTTATCTAGTACCCTAAGGTTTCTCTTTCAATAATGCGTCTATTCTAGGAAGCTCACCATCAGGAGGACCATGATAATCCTTACCAAACTTAACACCTGGAAAAACCTTAGATTCTATTATAATGACAACTATTGCTTTGTCTCTGACAATGTGATATTAGAATTATTCGATATAAATATTTTTTGTAAACGCAGTCGCGGGCGATACCAATATCATATCTTGACCAATATTATCGATACCGGTTTAGGCGGTTAATAAACAAATTCACTTTCATAGATCACGCTTTCAACTATCACGTAAACTAGTAGGTGCGTTTACAAAGGAAATTTCTAAACAACTTGTTGCATTTAACTTAAGATTATGATTATCATCATTAGTAGAAACTATATGTAGAAAATTTCACTTGGATCGTTTGAGAAGCAATCGTTTATACCTTTACTTTGTTACTCAACTATTAAGTATAATATTTTTTTGTTATAAGTAGTTTTTTTTTATATTAGGTTTGGGTATGATGCAACATGATTTTATAAAATCAAGAGTCAGAAAATAAGTCGAAAAAATATGCATTTCTCTGACAGATTGATGTTTTTGGAACAGAGCAAGTCTATTTAATTTTAGACTTGTTCTGTAAATATTAAATAATCCCTAAAATACTTTTTTACTATGCTCGGTAAAAATTAAGTATTTTTGGGATTATTTAAAACTACTAAACATATTATAATACAACTCTTAAGTTTGAATATAATCACATTTGGATTAGGTTTTAAAGTGTTCTGTACACTATTACCTAACAATATTAAAGGACTCCTTTTGGATAGTTTGGTAATATAAATAATAGGTTTACTTAGTATTAAAAAGGGCGTTTCCTACTCATACCAAGGTACACTTCACTTCTGCATTCTACACAAACTCTAAAATTCTTTGGAATAAAATGTTCTGTTTATTGACGTATTCTGAGGACCATTTAGTAGGAAACTACAATCGGTTCAGATGTACAGTAGTGGAAAGATTGCAAACAGAGAAAGTTAGTTATTTATAAGATTAGTGTATATTGACATTGTTACAAACCTGCAAGCAAGGGCAGAGAGGCCACCGTCTTCGGAGCGCGTGCGGCATCTTCTTGCGCGGAGGGTCCGGGTCCGCGGGGGGCTCGCCGCACGCCCAGCGGACGAGCCGCGTGCGCGCAGCCTCCGCCGCCTCCAGCCCGCGCGACCACGACGGGAGACCCTAGGGGACAAATCATGCAATTAATAAATAGATCAATCTTTATTGTAGACCATTGCCGAATACTTATAGCCTAAAAGTATTCTGAATGTGCCCAATACGCGGCCTTATCGCTAAAAAGCTTTTTATCCGTGCAGAAACGGAGAAACAATACAATTTTCTGCGGACGGGCGGCCTGTCATAAGAGGCGACAAAAAACCCACAGTCAGGTGGTAGGGTATTTGCCTGTCTGGATGGCTACCACCCCTGGTCTATAGTATGCCGCCATAACAACCTTGAGTGAGTTTCAGCATCAATGGCCAGGTTCCAGTCTCCCTTTATAGAGCGGCAGCACATTGGTGTGCTACCAGTGTGCTTGTGTTAAAAATGTCCATAGGCGACGGCAACCGCTTTCTATCAGGTGGGTTGTCTGCTTGTCTGCTGAACGCATGCAATAAAAAAAGCCAATTTTTACCAGATACAAATAAAACAGAATAATTGTGACAGATTTATTTTATTTAAAGTTACGTGTAATAAATTAATAATTCATATAGAGATTATAAACTATTCTTTAATAACAAATATCTTACATTCGATTTGTAATACCTGGCTGATTATAATATAAACGGACATAATAGTATATATCTAATGTAAACCATAAACAGACAAACGCAAGGCACATCTTAACAAATTATTTTGTAGGCTGGACCACAGCATGCTCTTTAAACAAGAGAGAAAAAAACAAGAATATTGTTCTGCATTTTACACTAACCAATAAAAAGCCTTATACACTTTATGCCAGTGAAAAAGACAAACACATTCAAAGAGTTTAGAAAATAATGTTACGAGCACAAAAAATTACATTTCCATTAATTAAATATGCTCCCTTAACCAAACGATTATTTAAATAAGGAATATTTAATAAAAAAAACATTGTAAAAAAACACACACACGTAAAATATATAATTTCTTATTATTCAATTAGAATGTCTTGTATTATCGCGGTATAAATTTAAACTAAAACAAAATAAGCATCCCAATACACTTAAAGCCAAAGCAAAGTATAAACTCAGTCAAGGACATTGGCATTGTAACATTCGTAACATCATTTCATTCGAGCACGCAACATCACATCTGTCCGTAAAACATGCTCACGTAATGAAACGAGCATCTCGCCGAGACGCATCGATAGTGAGAGTGATTGTACCGTAAAGTAAATTTACATTTTCATCAACGAAGAAGTAACACATTATTGATATCGATATGTGAATGAAGATTTACAGATTTTTTGTGACATACGTACAAAGTAAAGTTAATAAAATTTGTTTGGCAGTCGTGGTTGTTGTTATTGTCATCTATACCTCGTCGAAACTTTAAATATCGTAATATACTCTTTATAAAGAGCCTATTCTAACGGTCTAGGAAAACCGTGGGATAGAATTTACTCCACAGTTGGCATACAAACGCCACGGCGAGGAGTATAAGCATAACGAGCCAGCGCCACATAAGCTCTAGATTAGCAACAGCGGGACTCATCCCGTTACTACTAACTACTCATAGTTAGTGTTTTTGCACAAAAATTATATTATTGCACAGACATGTATAACCAACGACGAATAATATCTCTCACACACAGACTCAATTATCGACCCAACTAATTATAATTTATTTTCAGTTTTCAGAACAACACTTAAGTACGTCGTCGTCCACTGCTGGAAGTAGGCCTTCCCCAAGTTTGCGCCATCTATCCCGGTCCTCCCCTATTCCCATGTACTTGAAATTTGATTTAGCATTAGTAACAATTGATTTCTATAAATTTACTGAGAAATTGATTTCTATAACTTCAAGTCAAAGATCCTTAATTCTCTCTGAGTACCGGTTATACAATATATAGGTAGGAAAAATAGAAAATGTTTCAATCAAGATTCGTGCAAGTCATCTTATCGATTATAGCGTGATTAGATAACCGATCCCATCAATCAAAACGCTCAACTTTCGCGATTATAGCACTATATTAAATTAGTGTTATATGGACATCACATAACGGGCGCCACATCTCACACAATCTGCTTATCGATGGCGAGAGTGGAATTAATACGTACAATGGCGTGCAAAGATAATTGGATATTATTCCTATTAATTTTCATTACTGCAATTATAAAGCAATTTGTAAAATTAGTGCGAATTCTTGCGATTGGTTTTATTAGTTATTTATTATGGAAAAAATCGTGGTAAGTTAATGGAGTAATGTATATTCTTCTTTCTGGATGAAGAAAAATGCAACTGTAACGATTCAACACGTATTTTTTTTATTTCTTACCAAAAGTATATATTTTTCTTTAATTAAAAAACCAATGTAACTCTATGTACAGCGTCGTTAAGGAATTATTTCTTTATCTAACTAACGATACAGCACACGTCTATTTACACTGAAAAAAGAATTCATTCCTGAATCAGGTTTATGTATGTCGCAATTTTTTTTTACCGTTTTCACTACACTATTGTGTAGCGGTGTTTAGAATACATCTCCATTTATGTATATAGACGCCTTTAGTAGTTTTTACGAAAAATCACTGTAATATATAAATATAGAAGAACATAACAATTTCATAGGGGTTCGGTTTTTGCCAAAATAACTACGGAGCCCTAAAGAGAGCCTTAATTAATTAGACTATAAACGATAACAAACCCTATTAGTTGTTTCCCGTCGAAGTAAAGAAGACTTACACAGCATGAAAAATAAAGGTGGTCCTTAAAAATACATGCTTGATTATATGTATTACGTATTTCATATTATTCTCTTTACTATAGTTACGTCACAAAAAAGCCAAGATTAAAGACAATGGAAATAGTATCTCTCACATGAATTAAACTAAACAAACAAAAGATACGCATTTAATATAGACTTAGGTAACATATATTTTGTGAAGGCCAGTTTTTTTTACAACAGCGGAACAATTAGTCGTTTGCATGACAATTGCAACGATTTACATTTATTTCTAAAGCAATATTTCAAAATGAAGAAAGAAGTAATGGCCACTCTTAAATGTTAATTTCAATCCTAAATGAGTTTTACTTTCGTTCAAAAACACCAGTCCGGTATTAATTCATACCGCACTAGTAAATAACATTCCAAAAGTTACTGCTTTATATTATACATTTCTGACGGAATGTATCAGAAATAAAGATGGTTACTGATAAGGAAGTTCAGAATGAATCGTTTGCGAGAATCTTGGCAGAGGCAGCCTTGAAAGAGGTTGGATCGCTGGCTAATTCATTATTAAGTCTAGCTAGCTACTATAACAAAGGCTCAAAAAAATAAAGAGGAAAAAAGTACTGTTTATATTAAACCTATCAGTCGCACACAGTGTAAAGAACTATTAATCAAAAAGACAAAATACAAATTTCAGAATTTGTGTTATGATTAATGTCTTTTCTTTTCAATTTAATTATATCAAAGATTCTTTATTTTGCCAGTAAGCTGACGTTACGTAGAAACTTGAGAACAAGTAAAACGAGACATTAAACTATCCGTATTTTAGGTTAATAGGCGATTAATTAACTTTAAGAACGTCAAGAATATCAAAAATATTGAATAATAAAAGTAATGTAACCTGTAAGAATAAATTGTAAGTTGAATTACTGCATTTTGTGTAGCAGTGAAGGCATTAAGTCATCGCGATGTCACCTGGTAATTAGGTCTCTGGCTGTCTAGTTCCTAAGCATAGTACGCAAAAAACTTTATTACACATCTAAAAAATTCAGCTCTGTAAAATTGCGCAGGTCCAATCGAGTAGTAATGTTAATTATATCTGAGAGTGTGTAGCCCAAAAGGGCTAGATTTACGTTTCTCGATCTCTGTTAACCCCCAAAAACATTATCTAGCGCTTAGCGCCGTATTTAGCACTTTTTTTAATCATATTACTTTTTAGTAAAATATCTATATTTATCGAAATGTCAAAAAAGGAGTATTTATAATTATAGTTATGTGATTTTTTTATTTCTTACTATATTCCAGCGCATTTTTACAAATATATCCCATACGTAATAATCAATATTCTTGAACCAGTACATCACAGAAGCCATAAAATTCGAGCCCTAGTGTCGAAATAAAAGCACCCATTAATTATGCTTCCATTTGTAACGAATTGGGAAAGTGATAGCATAATTTTATACATAATCGGGAACTTGTGAACCGCTGGCAGAAGAACGTAATTACATCAGAATAGGAAACGGATAACAGCGAATGGGAATTCTGATGTTAAATAGGAAAACTTGTTTTAGTACCATTATGCAATAGAACTATCATCTAATAGAAACCAATGCGAACAGACTATTTATTGGTCCCTACTCTCATATAAGTCATTTGAAATTTTACTGTATTGGTCTACTATTTCTAACTTTTCAAGGCGTAATTATTATATTACCAAGTTTCATCATATGTGTACGACAGAAGGAAATAGGAATTAGTAATTATTACAGTTGAATTTAAAGTTAGGAAAACGAAAATAACATCTGCACTTAACTCAAACTTAAAGGTAGTTACTGCCAAATTGAATATTCTTTTGTTAATTTAGCAGCATTTGGTACATTTTGCAAAATTATGAAGTTTTAAAATATACGTCAAATACAGAGACACCGGGCTGACCCATCACATTCCCCCGATGAATCTAAATTACAAATTTAGAAGAACGGACGATATATCTACTAAGCTTGTTCAAGGTTTGGTGAGCTTCAGACATCAGTTAACACGATGTCCAGGTTTCATCACGATGTTCAGATTTCATCACAATGTAATTGTAACAATATGCACATTATACAAGCTAGAACCACACTCTACGATCCACCGGAGAGGTCTACCTGTGCAAGTGTGATTACGTCGTTATACCGGAGCGTAAATGGGAATAGACAATTCTTTTAAAATCGTAAATATTTTTTTCAGATCACACTGTACGATGTCATAGTACTCTCCGGTATTTCGGATCTTCTCCCACACACTACCGATCCAGTATAACCTACGAAGCCATACCTGCGCACGTAGACCTCTCCGGTGGACCATAACGTACACATCTTGCACCAGGTCAGCAAAACTGTCTAACTGGTGCACGCTTTCTGGCCACGATTGAAAGGAGACATGAGTATGATAACCCATTAGGCTATCACGACGTGGTTTTTTTCTGATATATGTTTACAAATCAAACACTTGACTGACCTTCTCAGAAATTCCGCTATCGAACAAAGAACAACAACTACATTGATCAAACAAATTATGTTGTTGCATTAACCTTACATTCATTAGCATATTAACCTTTCATAATATTATCAAACGATTAATCATATTATAACACCTTTTACAAGAATACGTAAGATAATTGCATACACGTAACAAAATGATAGACAGATAAATAAAATATATGTAGTTAAAACAACTAATGCTTTTAATATGTACGTTTTCATTTTATAAATACTTTAAAGTAATTAATATAACTAGTGGTCGAAATTCGACCATTATTAATTTAAATTATAAATTTGAACATTATTAAGGTTCTGTTGTCTAAGACTATACTTCTATAATCACAGATTTCGCCAAGACTCCACTGTTAATTTGACTTGAACAATAAACAAAAGAGTATACCTACCTATATGCGTGTGTGTGTCAAATACATGTTAATGTGTTTAATGTTTTTTTTATTGATTTAATGTATTTATTATGTATAATTTAAAAAAAAATATTAGTCTTCGTCGCTTCTTCTCTATATAAACTATAAGTATGCGAAATTTCATACTCCTCCGTCCGCGCAACTTTCGTAAAAAGGGGTACAAAGTTTTTGCTTCATAATATAATAATGAGAGAACTCTGAAGACACCTAATTGACTCTTCAGTTGATCATAGGGCTGGTTTCTACCGCGAACAATGGATCAGTATGGCGATCCAGCGAGGTAACGTAGTCAGCCTTCTGGGAACCTCAGCCATTGAATTCGATGACATGACTTACTATTACAGTCTGAACTCTTAAGGGATTATATGTAGGTAGAATACAATACAAATAATAGGCATTAATTATTCAAGAATATTCAAGATTGTAGGTCGTTGACTGACACAAAGCATTTTGATACAACAATAACATATTTTGCTCACTTTAGTTCTAAAGTATTCTACAATACTCCCCGAAATTATGGCACTGATCAATACCAGCCAAAAAAATATATAAATACAACTTAATACTTTAAATAAAATTAAGAGAGTGGCCAATAATGCGCTTGCACTTTTCGATTTAATTGATTTAATGCCTTAAAACTCGAGGTGGTAAAGTGAATAAAGCATCCGTGTCCTAAGTGCTGACAGTGAATGAAAAGACGGTAAAGAAACCTGCATATTATTGGGTTTAGCGATGTGTGAGATTAACGATTTGTGAAACCAGACAGTCCGCCTGGGACAATCTTTATGGATATGCCGTCGATTCCTCTAAAATGGAAAATTTTAAGCCCAGCAATGTCAGATCTATCAGGACTGATAAATTGCCTTATAAAAAATCAGCAGATAAACACACATTGTATACCCCCAAGCTAAGCAAGTTACTCTCGTGTTATGGGTAATATACAACGGACCTACTCTGGAGTCGATCGCAAACACCCAGACCATAGTAAATAAGGGAAAGTTTGTTCGCGAAATATATCATGCCGGAAATAGAATCCGGGACCTCTGTGTTTCGCGGCGGGGAAGTAGCCCACTCAACAACAAAGGCCGACAAAGACGTTCATTAAACTAATTCTGAAGTTATTCTAAGCTAATTTCTAAAATATGACGTTATCCTGCCTTGAAAAAAATGTACAACCCGGTTATTTAAATGAAATATAGCCTATGTACTTAGGGGTAACGTAACATTCTAATGGTGAAAAAAAATTTTGAAATCGGTTCAGTAGTTTTTGAGTTTATTCGTTACAAACATACAAATCTTTCCTCTTTATAATAATAGTACAGATTAGATTAAGAAGGTATTTTCGTAACTCATATTTAGCTTAACTTTGTTAAAAACGATCAAATATTCACTAATAACAAAGTAAACAAATACCATTAGCTCGGCCTAAACATAAGATGTCATATAAAAATGAAATGTAAACAAAACACCATAAGCAACTTAGTTGAGGAGTATTCGGTTAATGAATGCTGTAATTTAGTCAATAGTCAATAGATTGCATTATCTCCAAATGTCACGGGCATCGACCGAGCCACAAATGGTATTAATATATACTTGTACACAGAGGCGAATGAATTGAAGTTGCTCAAGAGAATTGAATCATTCGGGTTAAGTTAGCCACTCCTTATTTACTCATTGTAATGCGAACTAGATGGATCAAACAAAATGAATCAATTTGGTTGAAAGGACACAACGGTATTCAATGACATGAATAATTAAATTATATGTCTATATGGCTCACTTTGCTTGATTCATCCAAATCGAAAGACAAAAACGAACAGTCTTATGATGATATTAGACAGATCCACCAAAATGAAACAATTTGGTTGAAAGGAAGAGAACTGAAATGACACGATTGTATTCAATGACATTAAATTATTGATGTGTATGTTTATATGGATTACTTTGGTTGATTCGTCCCAATTGAAGGACAGAAATGAACAGTCTACTAGAGGCTGAAATAGCAATACTAGAACTGGAATTTCGGATTCACGTGATTATTAAACAGTTTTGCAATCTTTTTCAGAGAATATCTTTAGTTTATCTGGAATTAGCTAGGCGATAGACTCCCCTGAAGCAAATTAAATGATTAATTTTATTAAATTAAAATTTCGAATAATGATCGCGCCTTGGAGAAATGAGCAGTAGTGGTCTATCGTGAGAAACTCTTTATGCTACATCAGTAATGCAGTTTAAAACTAAGCTAAAATAAGCTTGAAAAATGGCTTTATGGATTTATTGCAACGTGTATCTGACTTTTTTGTTAAAATATCTATGAAAACCTTCTTTCTATATTTACTACTATATATTACTTTCCTGTGTCATTCTAGAGCCATCCGTATAAGCGTCCCTGGTTTTATAAACTATGACATACGACATGGTCGACCAAGGTTGATCAGAAAGTTCTGATATGCCAGAGACCTTATCGGGTCTCCCAAACCATATAGCTATTATTGAAAACTGAAAAGCCTCATGACATGTTAAAATACAAAAAGTATTTCAACAATTACAAACACATATACGATATTAGGTCATGACTCAATATATAACAAATTTATTCTCAGAAAGCGACATTTAGGCGTTCCTACTAAATATAAACTAATATTAAGCAATAACTGTCAAGTTGTATGATATAAGTTCAAGTGTCATTCGTGTAAAGGACAGGTTTATTGAAATTATTATATTCTAGATCCGCTTTGGGTAAGCTATAGGAATGCCAAAATTTTAAACATCAAAAAATATTCAAGTCATATTTTTTAGAAAGGAGTGTTTAGATACAGTTTATTTAGACACACACTTTTTGCTATATAGCTAAGAGGAACAACAGCTAATAGGCTATCTGTCATCCATCCCAAAACAGGACGAAATAAGTCAACAAAAAGTGTTTGATAATTACGTGAGCATTAATTTAAAATTTACTTTAAAAATCAAAATCAAAGATGTTGTTATAATGAAAAACTTGAGTAAAATTTTATGAAAATAGATCTAAATATGCTA
Organism: Dendrolimus houi; assembly: GCA_039645545.1. Lineage (NCBI taxonomy): Eukaryota > Metazoa > Arthropoda > Insecta > Lepidoptera > Lasiocampidae > Dendrolimus > Dendrolimus houi. Next base: position 18,709,345 of record CM077132.1, read on the forward strand.
TAGCGGCTTTTTTGGTGAATTGTAATTGTGACTTTGCATAGAAACTGTTTCATAACTGGAGATAAAAAAATACAGTATATTCTAACCTAGAATACATTTACAAATTGTATAAATAATAAAAATTAGTAAATATCCTCCTACCTGACCTATGAAGGAGGTAAAATCGAAAAAAAAAACTAGAATATAAGCTATCACATGCGTCGACACTCTGACACCGTCACATCTTCCAATGACTAAGCCAGGAGCTGGCAACGCTACTTCAACAGCTGAAGATCTCAAACTGTGCTAATATGGAACCCTAGGATGGGGTTACATATTTGTGCGGTTTGGAATTGAAACTTTAGTTCCGTGGGGTCCATCGGCAAAAGGTTTCGTCAAAGAAACTCGTAAGGAGCAATTTGATGCCACCCGTCATCAGAAGGCTGGTTCGTATTTCGCGTAACGGATCAGCATTGCCATACAGCATGACAACAGAGATAGCCTTCTTCTGGGCACGTTTCCCTCTGGCAGCGATTTGTTACATATTTGTGGCCTTCAGACATCTATATTAACTTATTTTTAGTATTTAATAGTTTTTTAAGTTAGCTTATTTATTACATCATTATAGTTATTTTGTATTTTAGTTTTGACAGCTATCACTATGTTAAATTTCCTAAAACTTTATTCAAACATTTTCAACTGATGTGCAAAAAAGATGTCAAAATAAATCAGTTACAGTACCTTAGGCACCTAACCTGGTTATTATTAATATTAACCGTGTAGGAACGGAGAAAGAATACAATTTCCTGCAGCCGGGCGGCCTGTCGTAAGAGGCGACAAAACAACCTACAGCCAGGTGGTAGGGTATTTGCCCGACTGGATGGCTGCCACCCCTGGTCTAGAGTATGCCGCCATAACAACCTTGAGTTGTGTTCCGGCATTGGTGACCACGTTCCAGTCTTCCCTTAAGAGAGCAGCAGCGCATTTATAGCACCTTTGGTGTTGCAGATGTCCATAGGCGATGGTAACCGCTTTCCATCAAGTGGGCTGTCTGCTTGATTGCTGAACTCAAGCAATAAAAAAAATAAAATAAACCAAAAGAATTTTTAAACAAATTCGATCTATCTACTTATATTATCCTATATACATATTATTCTAATGAATACTAGATACTTGATCTTTTACAACATTATTACTATTGTAATACAATTATCCAACAGCATTACAAGCTCTGTGAATCAATCTACGACTTAATTTATCCCATGTTGGATGTTCGCAGCTCAGTAGAAACATACGTTTATCAAAATTCGTGATCAGACTGTAATGGTTCACCAAATGCCGTCTGCAAAAGTTCACGGGAACAATAGCCAAAGTTAGCTAAGTGAATGGTGAAATAAGCCTAACTTTGTTAATAGATGATTATTTAGCATTTACGTATCGTCGTTAAAATTTAGTTAAGCAAGCAGTAACTGTGAATGGTATAAACGAACAACAATATCACTTTTCTAAGTACGTATGGTCGTAAGGTCTTGCTGATTTGTTTGTAGGTTTTAATATTTCGCAAGGTTTTAAATCATTCAAAAGAGGATGTACGTACATGTTTTGTTTTTTGTTCCAATTAATTTATTTCAAAATTGTGACGCTCAATTGTTGATATCACACGGTTCAATTCTGTCTTTCAATTTGGATGAAGCAACCTAAGTGATCCGCGTATACCTACATATTAAGACACTCAATGTTATTGTACGTTGACGATCCCTTTCAGTTCTGCGCCTTTCATTACAAAAGATTCAATTTCGTTGAACCTTATAATATATATCAGGTAAGTAGGTACATTTTGACCGACAGAGAACATACACAGCTAATCCATATTTTTACCGAAAGTGCATTTTGTTATAATTAACATGCCGACAGTAAGAAATCCTGCACAACATTGTGTAAAATCCGCCAATCCACCAGAAAAAGCTAATGAAAGCCATTTTAATTAGACGTTTTGTACCAGCAAGCAGTAATTCACTTTCACGCTATTCTGTCTGAAATATTTCAAAACAATGTTTCCAAAAAGCTTAACATTAACAAGCTCAGAGATAACAATAATTCCCTCTGACACAAGTTGTATTTAACGAAAGCTATTCTCACACAAAAACAATGGCGAAGTAATATTTAAAACAAAAAGTGTAACGAATAATTCAACAGTAAGGACCATTGCTAGGGTTACTGCATTTCTCAAAACAGATTAGAATCACTCGTTCAACTCTTAATTATAAAATGCTTGTAAGATGCGCCGTTTATCGTTAGGATGTCATCATTACAATATGCTGTTCTATCCTTAGTTTGCCTTGCCTGCGACCCATTATTTACTTCTGCCCCTAGCGGTGGTGTATAGACTGATAACGTGCTTACTTTCATCCGTCCTTTGTATGTATGAATATTTGGAAGTGCCCTCGCATATACTACAATGCTGATATTCGACGGATCAAACCAATTAAATCAATTTGGATGACAGGTATAAAACTGAAGCCCACTGTATATAAGAACATTGAACGATTTAATTTTATGTTTATATGGTGGCCAAACCTATTTGGACATCAACCTTTTTTATGTTATTTTTAATATAAGTGTTTCTTTTTCCTTTTATTTTTTCTTCTTGTCAATATGTTTTCTAATAATAATGTATTACACGAAACATTTTTTCTTTAAGTTTAATTTATTTAATCTTAACGCCAATTTTTATGCATATAGATCACTAGTTGATTCATTCAAGTTGAAAGTCAGAAATGAACCGTCCAATATCGGTTTAACATAATTCGTGCGGAACTGGGACTTTATACTCAGATCTGCTAAATCCTTCAAGAGTTATTGGAATGAAACATGAATTTAAATTTCAGACAAAGTTTCTGTTTTAATCCCTAAAAGTTTCATTAAAACCCGTTAAGTCGTTTCAACGCATATTCGAGACAAAAATCAGACACGCCGAAAAAAATTGTAAAAATGGTTGTTGCTAGACGATACAGTGGAAATGAAGTTTTAGTGTAAATAAATAATCTAATAACATTGAGATCTGACGTTATGTTAGAGCATTAAAAGTAATTAATGTAGTAAAGGAAAAAATAAAATAAACTGGTATTTATATTCAATGGAGGATGTCTTTTACACTGAAATAGAATATGTGGAAGTTTAGTTTAAAGATGTCAAGGTTAGTATTCATTTTGCCAATTTGTTGTAAATATAGAGCTATTGTTACCAAAGTATTAAAGAATTATAATATGTTACGTCTGAAAATGTGTACTAAAAATACAAAGGCTTTTTATCTAAATATACTGTAAATATATTTGTAGGTATAACAAATAGGAAAAATCAATCACGATGTGTTAATAATTTAAAACAACTAGGAAAATCGAAATAATTAAAACAAATTAATAAAAGTCAATTTCAAGTTTAATCAATCGAAATTGACAGTCTACATTACAGTAACTCGAATTTAAGCGATAAACACTTAAAAGAGTAAGTAATAAATCTGTAAATCACTATTCAAAAATAAATAAATAAAATTTATTAATAAATCTTGACCATGATCTATAATTAAATTATCCGTTGAAGAATAATGTGGGTTGGTGGTGATCTTTTACAATTCCATAAACATATTAAAATCTGATTTAAAGTTATCCGGCTTACATCGGAATTCGTTAAAAATAAATTAAAATACAGTCCAAACATCGTACCTTACATATCTGCAGCGTTGAATTAATCCTTCAAAAATTTTATCGCGACCCCAGCTTTTATCAACAACTAAAACTTGCAGAGCCAACTTTCAAACACGCGCAAAATCCAACCGTAGCCAACCCTGTCGACTACCGCACAATTGTACACTTTCTTGTGACCGTGAACGCAGTTTTGTGTTAGGGGGCCGTGGTCAGCATGGGGATCACGTAGCTGCACCAATGAATAACGTACCATCAGGATGTACAGGTGAAAGTGAACAGCATTCGCTGATTTACGGTAGTCGTATATTTCGACTAAAACAACCAGTATAAATTTGTAACATTTGCTTTTATAGCAAATAATAACATCGTCATTATTCTAAGGTTAAATCTTGGTTGCATTTCCTACTCTTTCTTCTCTACTTCGCGCGGTCTTCGGCGTCTTCTTGGGCTCGGGCTTCAGGCTTCTTGGATCTACCCCTTCTACCGGGACCTGGTGGATGCGACTAGTAGATAATAACTTGTTCTAAGATGTTTTCTCATTCTTGAGGGTAGTGACTTTAATGATAGAGAATAATTGCTCTCCTCCACCAAGATCGGTTTTGAGTGGTGGAAGGCAGAATTTATGGCCCTAGTTCAGCAGTGGGACATTTATGAGCTAATAGTATAATATACTATTAGCAACGCATACACCATGATCAAATAGCAGAAGTGTTAAAAAGTGGTTGGGTAAAAAGCATCTCAAATAAGCGTGCATGTATGAGTTAATGAAAGTACATGAAGCGAAAGTTGTTTGTCAGGATTGTCACAAGTGGCGATCCATAGTCTCTGCCTACCCCCATGGGAAACAGGCGTGATACTATGTATGTAAAGTATAATATACTATTTTGTTATATAATTATTGACATAAAACCTGCAGGGTACCCTTCCACACAAGGGTCTTCTTGACTTCTCTTGCTAGATTTAGGCACGTTGGGGTTTCGAGCGAAAGTTCTTTAACCCAGCTTCCACTCATCGGGCTACAACACGATGGCAACAGGTGTGTAAGGTTGCTGAACCTAGGTCCACGTCTATGGTGTCACAACGGCTCTCATTGGCCTATATGTGTCTTTTGGTGGGCTTCGCTTTGGCCTACGCCTTGGTCAGCCTTTAATGACGTCCGGCGGCCATCGCGGGTTTTCGTTGGCCTTTTGCGGCTCCTATTGGTCTCTCTGCGGCTTGCTAACCTCCCTCGTAACAAAATAATAAGCCAGTAAGTACGCAATTCTATTGAGAAATATGCTCAGTTGCTTAAAATTTCTAGTCTCAAGAGTATTTTAGATATGGTTGTTAGGCCAAGTAATTTAGAAGTCATAAAAGAAAGTAAGCAATAAACCAACGTACGCTATAGAGAAGGATGCAGCGAATGACTGTGCATGCAGGAACGTGGTAACAGGTGTTCTTATCGGCCATCCTTTGATGACATCACGATGACCCAATTTCACTTAGACTAAGTTTAAGTTACGCGTGCGTAACATATGTGTATTCTGGTCACTAAAAACATTCTATGTATTTACCAAAATTTATATTAAATTATAATTTAAATATATAGAGCATCCAGATATTTTTTACTACATCTACAAACGTGTTTTCATTTGATATTTAGGAAATGAATAAAAACGCAAAAAAAATCTAGTTGTCCTTCTAAGATTTAGTAACTTACTTTTAACTTTATTAATTTTTATTTTATACGTAAGTTACAAGTTATTTATTATAGCAGTCTTTAGGTTTAATAAATCGCTATCCAATATCGTATAAACCTAGCGATAATATATTAAAAAAATCTTGTTAATCGATTTAATTTCTAAATTAGTGGAGAAAGAACAAAGAAACATTAGTCAGTATGCTTATATCTCATAATAAAAATGTTAAAATAAATTTATACGTTTATACATATTTTAATTGTGTACACTGCATACATATTTCGGTCACAGGGACGTTTGCCAGTCGTTTTAGGAATTTTTCACCGTGTATCCTATACAGTACCTAACGTATATAGAAAGTATAATAATGTGTAATATCTCAGTCTTTCTGGTGCAAAAGAAAAAAATACACAATGGTTTCTTACATTAAACTATGAGGAAACTAAGTCTTTGTTGGTCCCTAAAATGTAAAACCTATCACACTCGCACGCATATATACACATTTTTTTTATTTGTAGGAATTTGATAATACCATGTAGATTCTCTGCAATATAGACTAGTCCAAGTGTGGAGACCAACGTTATAAACGTAGAATTTTGAAAATTAATTATTTTGTATTGCAAACGCTATTCCCTGTGAAACTCCAATTTTCGGTTCGCTCGTATGCTTTTCTAATTGCTTATAACGCCTATTGTAGCCAGGTATATACGATCACATTCGTACAGATCAAACTCACCACAATAATTATTGTGGTGATCTTGATTTGTCTGAATGTATGTATAATAATAGGAGGGCGGGCTTTTGTTGTCGCGTCTGGTATCGATCTTATTCTTCTCTTAAAAGCTCTTATTTTGTTTGATTAGATTAGACGATTCCACTCTATCCTTTTACCGGCTGATGAAAACGTAAGCCAATTCCAGAATAAGAACATCACTAGCCTTGTCTGCTTATTAACTACCTTCTACCAGTAATACTAAAAAGATATCCTAGTACAGTCATAACCGTTAATTCATATTCAACAATGTATCGAATGAAGACGCCGATAAAAATTATTCACTACCATCTATCCCTGACCTAAACACTAATGTATGCAATGTAATTACATGCAAAAACATAAAACACCATCATAAACTGAACGCGACCCGCATTCAAATTGGCATCGGTTAGGCAAATTGGTTACTAATGTGACCCCAAAATATTGACTGTTTCATTGGTAGGGCAATGAGATACAGGGATCAGACAGGAGAAATAGGATTGGGGGGATGAGATAGGAGGAGGAGGAAGTGGGCCACCAGAACTTATGAATTGAATCGGAAATGAGGATATCCCCCGTAAGAGACCCAAAGTAACAGACATAGCTCGTAAAATTAGCAAGTTAAAGTGGCAATGGGCCGTTCACGTTTGTATCAGGACCGACGGCCGATGCAGCAAACAAGTACTGGAATACAGACCGCGTCTCAATAGACGGAGTGTCGGAAGTCCTCCAGCCCGATGGACTGACGGGACGCCGGTAGGCGCTGTATGAGGAAGGCGCAGATACGGGATGTAGGCCGCCGACTTGGAGAGACCTACATCCAGCAGTGGACGGCAATTGGCTGACGACGACAATAATAGCTGACGATAATATGAATTGAAATTTAGAAACAATAGTAGAAGTCAACAAATGAAATCTCTTGTAAAACATCCAAACATACGACTATGTAACCTCAGAGCATTATTAGTTAACTGTTATGTCTATACCAGATGTATTTTATCCACCAGACACATTGTTAAATCGTCTGAAACAGCATTAACAGTGATCATATCTTCATAACGCTATTATATTGTAATCAAATTATTTCTAAATGTTATTCATTACATCAGTATAATGTTATATTCGTAGCGAGTGTAATTCATTACGCAATTTGCGGTGTTTTTTTTAATATGTATGTTATTTATTCAAGTAAACTTTCTCGTGAGTTTGACTGGAACATTTAAAACTTGCTGATATCTATGAGAAACTTTTCTTTATACTCTTCCTCTTTCTTTGATTTGTATGTAGCCAGTTCAAATGTTCATGGATGTTAAAGCTTTAAAATATTACTCAAGCAAATGACCCAGACCCATGTAATGAAAGCTTTAGCAAGATTGTAAGTCTTTGTTTGAGGCCTAACGATGGAGTTCTTGTGGCAACTCATAAAGGCATATTTTTGCTCTATGCAAACACACAATTTTGCATAAAATTAATGAATATCCTATAACTGTTGCTACACTTTTTTGAAAACAAAACTGCATAGCAAAGTAATACGTTTTAAGTATCAGTTAAAAAAAATTGTGTGCGTGTGTGCAATTCACCCGCAGTAGAAGTGAAACAATGTGTGACAATGGGTAGGAAAAATTCTAAATATTGTAAAGTCACATTTCTTATATTATATCGTTATAATATATATAAGCTTTAAATCACGAAATTTGAAGTATTAACGAAAAACTTCAAAACATTTCCAACTCTATCTGTATGATCATAGTGTTTAAATGATTAAATATAATGTATTCTATCTCAGTCTCTCGCAGGCTTAATCCTATCTATAGATTTACGTGTTTATCTCTTTTTAGTGTAGCTTTTTTGTTTCATCGAGTTTCAAATCACAACGATTCTAAAGAAGTTACACTTCAAAATCTGTTAGTGTCTGTTTCATAAAATTATTATAATATCAACAGGTTTCTCAGAAGCATATTATGATTAAAACTTCTGTACCAGATCCAATTTTGATATACATTAAAAAATTAGATTCTTTTTAACCTTCGAGTTAATTACCTATTAATTAAAAAAATAAATGGGTAGATTCACATTGCGATACTAGATCCGTCTCAATAACTAACAGTCAAAGTGGGTCACAGTAATAAGCAATTCTGTTGCAATTTGGCTTTGAACCTCCTGGCATGTAACGCGGAATATTTTGGCAAAGCTGAATAGGCTGCGAAAGTAATAAATTAACTGCATAGTTGCATACACACACACAATTTACGCACGGAATAAGAGACGAGAAAAACACTGCATATATGTATAAATTATATTCTTTTTTTCTGTCTTCCGGTGTCCTTGTGTCTATATTTAGAGAAAAGAAAGAAAGAAACATACCGTATTTGTCGTTGCTTACATATGACTTAGAAAAAATCTAATTTGAGAATTTGTACAGCGTATTTTCAGCAAACAAGGACTGCACTCAGCTTATTTCTGTGCCAGAATTATATCCGACATAACGCGAATTTTGAGTACAAACTGCTTTTGCAGCAATACCAAATCAATCCGAAAAAAATATTCATCTAAATTTATTACCATCTAACTAATGTTTGATATAAAGTTTATTGAAGACGATCTATAAATTTATGATAAACTACTCATAATTACAAATAAGCCCTTAAAACAAATTAAATGCCAAAATAATCCCTTCATCACTTATCCGTGCAGAAACGGAGAAAGTATACAATTCCTGCGGCCGGGCGGCCTGTCGTAAGAGGCGACAAAACAACCCACGGCCAGGTGGTAAAATTTTTATCCGTCTGGATAGGTACCACCCCTGGTCTAGAGAATACCACCATAACAAGCTTGAGTTGTGTTCTCGGCATTAGTGGCCAGGTTCCGGTCTCCCTTTAGAGAGCGGCAGCAAATTGGTGGCAACTTTGGTGTTACTAATGTTTATAGGTGATGGGAACCGCTTTCCATCAAGTGTGCTGTCTGCCTGTCTGCTGAACTCACGCAATAAAAACTATATATATATATTATATTATTTTGTATATATATATATATATATATATATATATATATATATATATATATATATATATATATATATATATATATATATATATATATATATATATATATATATATAAAATAAGTAATAATAAACAGGTTCTCATTTGACCACTGTCTCACCTAACGTTAAACGATGACGTGTTCTAGGATAGAGCACGCCTAACTAGTAGATTCGTGATATGAAGACTCCCAGATTATATTTGTTATATCCCTGTTTCGTCTGGGATAAAGCTAGTGATTGTGACCAAACGCGACTTACTTATAGCGTTAAAAATAACGCGTTAACAACGATTAGGTAAACCAGTATACCTATAATTATACTTTATCTGTCAATGTTTAACGCTATTAGCTGTAACGCATTTTATTTATTTTTATTTTATTGCAGGAGTTCAGTAAACAGGTAGACGGCCCACTTGATGGAAAGCGGTTACCATCGCCTATGAACATTTGCAACACCGAAAGTGCTACAAATGCGCTACTGCTCTCTTAAGGGAGACTGGAACCTGGTCACTAATGCCGGAACACAACTCAAGGTTGTTATGGCGGCATACTCTAGACCAGGGGTGGTAGCCATCCAGTCGGGCAAATACCCTACCACCTGGCTTTAAACCCTTAGCTACAACTGCATGACACAATCACTAGCATTAACATTATCCCATATGTAGCAGGGAAATTAGATTTTTTTTAAAGGATTTTAGTTATAGTCATACAGATAGTCAAACGGCAAATTCCATATATGACGTTTAAATATAATATGATTTATCCGAAACTGAATGTGGTAGTAGGTATAATTAACTACTTACTATTTATAAATGCTTGAAATAACAGCATTACAATTATAATAATTTAATATAAATATACACTTTGTTCAGTTTTTACAGTTATATTACATTTCAGTTCTAATATTTAATACTTTTTGTTGAGGATGTCGTTACATCAAACATTTCCTTGAAAAACAATAATGTATGAACAATTCACCTTGAATTTAATTACGTTTACTACGTAATTATGTAAGTTTATGATTCCTGATTCATTACAATTGCTGATTTTATAATTAAAACAACTGCATATGTCTCTCTTCCAATACGGTGTAAAATCAGTCGTAAAACATCCAGACTCGAGTGGAATACAATTTTTTGTTTGAAAAACTACTACATGTACATACATCTGACAGTCAGCTAAGAGTTTCAGATCCTATTGTAACAAACTTACATTTACCATTTCATTAGTCAATGACCATATTTATTCTTGTATTTCACCAAAATACTTTTTAAGACTAAAATAATTTTTCACACAAAATATTAACAATCTAAATGACATAAAATTTTTAAATGTTATAATTAACGGTGACAATTTATCTTATATTAGCTCAAATAAATTATTGATCGATTCTTTCTTTTCTTCCTTCTAAAAGTAACTCTCGAAAAACCATTATACTGGGGACCATGCACTACCGCTTACAGAAATGTAGGTTACCATGAACTCATGCTAAAAGATCAAACTCGACGCCTTTCTGTGTATTTTTCTTATAAATGCTGTACCCCTCCGCTCACGAATTACAACTAACTCTTAAGTTCAACTTGAATGCAAAAACTTTTACTCGATGTAATCCAGCTTATTTATTTTTCGTAATATACATATTGTTACAACTTGAACGCCGACAAAAGACAAATTCACACTTGCATACCTGTAGACATTTCATTACCTTTTCGGCATTTGGACTTCTTTTGTTTACTTTTTGTTTAAAATTTGTGATTAGAAAAACAGCCCATTGTGTATTGTAATCTTTTATGGTAGTCATTAGCAGGTGTGATTCTAGAAAATCCAGTCCACGTGGCCGAACAGACATATTGTATTTGTACAGTATAAAGCAATGCCCCAAAGATGAGGCTGTCGAGCGATAACCACAAGCGAAGCAAGACTTGTGTACATTCGGTAATCTATTTAGTGACGGACTTTGCGCGTGTATTTGAATTACGATCTCCTGCGTTATATTTGGACTTATTGCGTTCGGTTGTATTTGTACCTGTGTTATACGTGTTTGTATGGTTCTAATAAACTCTATAATAATTCCAACGGCATTTTAATTCGACTCCTGCAACTCGTAAAATATTTTGTTTTTTTAAATATCATTCGTTTTCCTCTATTTCAGATACGAGGTAGAGACTTTATTTTATTTTACTTCGATCTTACTATCTTTTACATTTCTATCTTATTTAATTATTATTTATTATCTTACTTTTAAAAACATCGTGATATAAGTAGGTTAGTGTTTAGACAATCTCGCCTGAAAGGTATTATGCAGTATAGTATGAAGCACCCTCATCTTAAAATTAACTTTCAGACGAAACCTGAACACACTCGAGTTATCCAAGTTATAAGTATCGAGAAATACTGACTACCACAGTGTCACTCTTACTGCGCTACGTATTTGTGTCACACTAGAATCTAATTAGCGCCATTCGCCTCTACCGTCATAACCTCATAACACATCAAATCAACACTATCAATCAGGTTACGTGCAATCGGAAACGGCAACCGGATCTGTCCGATACGTAAGTTACATCACTAAACTAGCGCTGACCCCAATTATAGGTTATGCAATGTTAATCATACGTACATACACATTCCTGCACGTCATGTCTGGATATTATGACTGTCCTGTCTGCTCATCTTGTTTGATACTTCCTGCTTGCCACTTAGCAATTTACAAAAAATACAACTAAAACCCGATGTACACCTGTCTGATTATAAAATAAATGGTACAGAGAAATTGTATATAATATTGTTTTATGTCATTTTATAATCTTTTTTTACAGCTGGACTGTACTGGTAAGCTGTTACCGTCGCCTATGGACGTTTGTGACACCAGAGATGTCACCAACGCGCTGCCGACCTCGGAGAAATTTTAGGACACCCTTTTTAAAAACCGCCATATCATAATAGCGCTGTGGGAAAATCTCAGCTGGGAGCTCATTCCAAAACTTCGCGGTACGCAAGAGAAACGTTATTGAGAATTGATGCGTACATGAGCGAAGTGCGGACGAACGCCCAGCCGATGGCTAGCGGTGCGGTGGTAGAACGAAGACAAAGGTCCTATCCTATGCATTGCCTCAAAAGGGGTACTAGACAGTAAAATCAACTAAGACACTATTTGTATATATTTCATCACAGAAAATAACACAGCCTCCTTGGTTCTGTACGGGTGTAGGTATTGCGTTGTGACCCCATAATTCTAATGAATCAAATAGCTTATTGATTTTATTATTGTTAAAACAGTAATTAAAATTATTTATCTCGTGAAATTTTAAAAGTAAGATGTTAAAGTATTAAAACGCATGCTCTTCTTATTACATTGGTTTATAATTTATTGTAATATGTGTCCTCAGTGAACCAATGTTGTTTTTATTTGTATGTGTCCAATATCCAATTTTATGTTTACCTTGATCTCAAAGACTTCTTTCTTCCTTACCCTACAACTTTTTATTTACAATTACAAATGCGAAATTTAGCGCCATTAATAGACTTATCTTAATATCCTTTTTTTCCGCTAGTGCCAGTAGTTGCATTAAAAACAAAATGAGTGACTCAATATATATCACGCAGCCTTTCTCTTCCATATTTCGAACAGCGGTCAAAGTCAAAACGCAATCCAAAATCATATCCGACAATATGATTTCCAAACACCGAATACGTACGCAATTTGTAAACACATAAACATTTCGCATGCACCTAATCACCGAAACTTTCCATTCTGTCACAATAAAAACTGCAAGCAATGGTCGTATCAAAACAATATTGTGTTTATTTTCTAACTTTCTTAAGCAATCAGTTGTTCACCTTAAGACCTCTCGACAAAAGAAACTGGCGATGGATGGAGGCAATAAAATTTGAGTATCCGATCACCATATAAATTATTATAGTCTACTACACAATGCAGAACATCTACCTGTTTATACTACTTGTACACTGTAGTACGGTTTCACACAAACACATCTTAGCTTATTTTTGTAGCTGCATGCTCGAGATCATATTTTGTCTTTATTATGTTGTGGCGGATTGGTGCAATGAAGAAGACAGGCTTTGTTTAAAGACGAATTATTTAATTTCTGGTTTTGCAATAAAATACAAAAAATAATTTCGATCGGCTAACATAAGAATGACAATGTCAATAATATGTAAAAATGTATAGAAAAATAAACGTATAAAAAGGTTGTCCTACAATGTCAATATAATCCATAAAACTATTCAGAACAGACGTTAAAGATATATTAAATCATAGATAGCTGTCGTGGAACGGATCAAAATTTTCTGTAGGCGAATAGCGCCTAGATAAAAATGTAATCCCTATTAATATTATAAATGCGAAATTAACTCTGTCTGTCTGTCTGTCCGTCTGTCTGTTTCATTTTCCGGGATAAAAATAGATTTGTCTCTGTTTGTTATGCTTTTACGGAAAAACTATTGGGCCGATTTGGCTGAGATTCGGTATATGTAATTTTAATACCGAGGGTGGACAAGGGATGTTTTTCATCCCGGATAGTGGGAAATATTTATGTCAAGGGTATCCCAGAAAGTGGGATAGGTTTTGGTTTTTTTGTGACTTGCCATTTTGGTAATTTCTGTAATTTTGTCCTTTTTGCTCTTTTTGTCTTTTCTGCTCTTTTTGTCCTTTTTGCTCTTTTTGGTGTTTTGCTCTTTTTGCTCTTTTTGTCCTTTTTGCTCATTTTGTCCGTTTTTTCCTATTTGCTCTTTTTGTTATTTTTACTCTTTTTATCCTTTTTGTCCTTTTAGGTCTTTTTGCTCTTTTTGTCCTTTTTTATTTTTTTGTCCTTTTTGTCCTTTTTGTCATTTTTGTATTTTCATAGACGGGCGATAGATAAATAAAACTGGGACGGTTTGAAATAGAGGATGAAAGTTTAGATGAGACCAATCATTTCTCAAGTTTATAGATATAAAAATTCGTCTATAAAAATGCGATAGTAAACTCGACATGTAATTCTGTTAAGTTTTCACAGAAAACTACTGGGAATACTGGATAGGGTTTTTTGTAATTTTGTTTAAATGTAGTTTTAATGCCGAAAATGGACATATATACTCATGCCAGGAGATCGAATAGTTTGCAATACAAAGTTAAGTGAATTCTCCGGATGCAAATAGCACTAACATAAAAAATTTGTACAATGTAACCTGTATTAACGTCTGCTCTTTAAACAAGAAGCACGGACTAGAGGTTGACCCGCGGCGCAGCCGCGGGGTAAACTCTAGTACAATACAATTACATTCAATTATAAACTAGTACAATGAAGGAAACATTACTATATTCTATTTGCCTATAATCCCTTAAGACTGTTGAAAACTGAGTCTAGATCATCGAAGTCAATGGGTAAGGTTTCCAGAAGACTTGCTACGTTACCTCGCTGTTGGGTAAGGAATTATACACTGATTTATACTTAGTAACTTGAGCAATATTTTTTTGATAACGGAATCCATTTAAAGTTAAGGTCTGTTCAAGATAATTAAGTCACGTCAGTAACTAACAGAAAATAAACGGTTTTGGCAAAATAATTTAACGATAACAATAAAAATCCCGATTACAAATTCGTTTTTGAAAAGGCTTCTATCTAACTCATGCCACTTTAGGAAATGAGGCGTTATAGACGAGGTATCGACTGAATTTGACCCGTGTCAAGTGCCACTTGACCAATTGGCCTACAACAAGCGGTGAAGTTCCGCAAAAGGTCGTAGTGAAACACCTTCGCATTCGAAAGCTGAACGAATAGTCCGAGTGAAAATAGGAGCTAGTAACACAACAATACTTAACGCTTGGAGTTAATAAACTAGCGTATAATTATCTTAAATTCCGCACGATTATAGTATTAATATGTTTACAGTTTCTTTAATCTAGAAAGAAAAAGACTTTATTTGAAGAAGTAGCGACGTAATTACATATTATTGAAGTGAAACTTCTTTGGAATCGTTGTGACTTGAAAATCGATGAAACAAAAAAGTGAAACAGAAAAATTCAACCGTATTTATTTCAAAATAAAACACATTTATTTTTACCCGTTAGTATTAATTTTCAATTTAAATAAAACTGAAAAGACTTCAATGAATTTTAGCTCTATCTGTATTTACTTAATACAGACATTATGTTATACGTAGATCAAAGGAAATTGTGCGTAACAGTGCATTAAATTTTGAACTTTATAGTAGTGATTTAAAGTGTAATTGAGATTGAATTTTTGAATTATAATATGACAGCTGTAGGCTATAGAAATTATAATTATATATTAATAAAAGTTAGAGAAGAATTATCTGTGAGTATAATTTCTAAAGTTTCACTTCTACTGCATGTGAACTGCACACACACACATTTTTTTATTTTACGTAGACATCATATTTTGAGAGTTTGTACGCCGCATTTTCAGCAAGCAAGGTTTGCAGTCCACGTATTGCTATGCCGGAATTATATCCGACAGAACGCTGACTTTCAGTGCAAATCTATTAAACTCTAAGCAAAGCAAGAGACAACGCTGCCCTTGAGTGCAAAGTTATTGAAATCGGAATAAGGTCTAACATACAGGAAGAAATTATAAATATTACCAAGATACATGAAATAAGGAATAACTAGTCATATGAATGAATGAAAGAATTTTTATTTATAGAAATATAGGTAATATTTGCATTGAAACCCAATTGCATCTGACTAAACTATATCAAAAGCTTTAGTCACACATATCCAAACTTTAGCAAACAGTACGTTGCTAAACAACCTACCAGTGATTTTCATCAACTTCGATAACCATTAAGTAATAAATATTTACCAACTAGTTGTCTTGTATAATATTTAAATTGTACAAACATCTGACGACCTCACGCATAACGAATCAAATTATCAAACGAATTCACAAATTGACTTGGCCATGACTCCACGTGCCACTCTAAGCTAGTCAGACTTATTTATTGGGTTAGCATATATACATAATAAACTCTTACGATTTAATTAATTCAGTTATCCGTATGTATCCGTGCAGGAACGGAGAAAGAATACAATTTCCTGCGGCCGTGCGGCCTGTCGTAAGAGGCGACAAAACAACCCACAGCCAGGTGCAAGGGTATTTGCCCGACTGGATGGCTACCACCCCTGGTCTAGAGTATATCGCCATAACAACCTTGATTTGTGTTCCGGCATTAGTGACCAGGTTGCAGTCTCCTTTAAGAGACCAGCAGCGCATTCGTAGTATCTTTGGTGTTGCAAATGTCCATAGGGGATGGTAACCGCTTTCCATCAAGTGGGCCGTCTGCCTATCTGCTGAACTCATGCAATAAAAAACAATTTGTTATGAAATAGTTGTCACTAAAATCGGAATTAAAGTTCTACCAGTCTCGTCTATTATATATCTTGGTAGTATAAAAAGTTCTTTATATTATAGTTTTTGGAATAGGTTCAAAATCAAGTGATTTTTTACAAAAATTTGAACGGCTGAATGGAAATTTTTTGTTGTATACAAAGCATGTAGATGTAAATAATCCCCTGAACTTATGTCCACACAATAACAATAATTATCGAAATAAACGTATTTAACATATCTTTAAGTATACCAAAAATTAAATATAATGAAATATTGTAGTGAACCTTCTGATATTTTTCGATTATTGAAATTTAAAGTTGTGCCATGTCCAGTCTCATTATTCCAAGCACTTTTATCATTTATTTCTATATACAACACACTGTTAGATTATAAGAATTACTTTCATGTAAATTTTAATCAATGTTGAAATTTATATATGTTTGATGCCAAAATAAATGAAAAAACATAGCTGTAGTCTATAAAAACAATAACAGAAACACAGTATAATACAATATCTTACTCTAGATAGTATTTCACATACTTCATTTATATCTAAGGAGAGGGGATTAAACTTACGTATTAAAACAAGCGATTACCTTACCCGGAAAACAGGGGAAATCGTTCCCAGAAATTGTATAAACCTAAAAAAACTACATGAATACCGATGAAAAGAACCAAATTGAGTGGAATACTGATTAGACCTCCCCCTGTCGTGAAGTTTTCAACAATACATTTTCCGCTAATAAAATTAACATAATAACAGTTTTGTCGAAAAACTGATGAAGACATCAAAACAAATATTTAGCAGTCGTATAAAAGTGTCACGTAAATAACGGGTCATGTGAACTCATGTGACTACTGTTTTTTGAAATATTACAAGCTTTTTATTCATACTTGAGGATTTCTTTATGAATTTTTATTCGTGCAGGAGCGGAGAAAGAATACTAATTTTTGCGGACGGGCGGCCTGACTTAAGAGGTTACAGAACCACCCACGGCCAGGACATTGGTCTGTCTAGACAGCTACTACTGTGGCACTAGTCCAGGGTGCCGTCATAACCACCTTGAATATAGGCGACGGCAACCACTTTTCATCAGGTGGGTCTTCAGCCTGTCTGTGGTATTCCAACATGAAATAAAATTGAAAGTCATGTAAGAAAAAGCAAAATTTATAACAGTTTTTAATATTTACATCTCACTTCTCGCGGCTTTTATGGTGTTGAAGAAAATTGACAAGTATTTTTGATTACTAATTATCGTATGATTAACTTATTGGATAACATGTATTAGTATCTCATTCCACTGAGATAGATTCAAATCTTGATAAGGAAAACAAGACAGTTTTTCTTACGTGATGTGTAACATAAGGTAGTACAATTATCACGTGACGATCAATTTAAAATCACCACGTAATATGGTACCACCAAGATCTTTTTTGCACGCAGTGTCAGGCACAGAACATTGATATATAAGTAATAAATGGAAATAAAGAACATGAACACTTGCAAAACAAAAATAAAGAAAGTAGTGTGTTATGCTGGTGTGTTTGGCATACTGAAAGTATTATACATAGATTCACAAGTACAGTAAAACAATAAACTAATTAATTGTTCTATCCACAAGTGCATCGCAGTCACAAGCTAAGTAAATTCCCTCGGTAAAAGGCGGATTTGTAGCCAACGATGGTTTCCAAGAAAGTGTCCGCATCAGACGCAGTGGCATCCAACTCGCATTGTTTACTTCAGATAAATAAATCAAACAATTGTTTAACGATACAGACTGTGGACAATGTAGCAAGGCCTATTTGGAATACTAAAAAGGCGCATTTGTTTATGGTAATATTTTACAAAAATGTCTTTGATAACAATTTTGTCCAATATCACGACGTTACAGCAAGAAATAAGTTTAATAAAACATGTATATAGTCTGTACCAATAAATAATTGTCATTTATACATAAACGTCAAGACTTCAGTGACAACTGCTATTTGAACGATGCCTCTAATCATAAGTGATCGTTAAGTTTTATCCCCCAATCTGTCTATAAGTTTGTCTCGAATAGTTTCTGAAGCTGCTCACCGGATTTGAAAGAAAATTGTAGTGATTGAAATAGCAATTTTATCTTAAATGTTTGTTTCGATAATATATGTCTGCGCATTCTCCGTCAAAAAAACTCTATTCGCCAATGCGCCACAATTCCAAGGAACACTCCTCACTGTCTCCAATAGTACTGGGAGCCTTGGTGTCGACATAACGGCGAGGTGAGCCCTCCGCCTCCTGCTTTAGGCAATAAAAAAAATATCTTACAGTATTCAGAAGTTATATATATTTTTTTTATTGCCTGAAGCAGGCAAACAGGCAAACGGCTCACCTGGTGGAAAGTGGTTACCGTCGCCTATGGACGTTTGCAACACCAGGGGTGTCGCCAACGCGTTGCCAACCTCTAAGAAATTTTATAACGCCCTTCTTAAATAACCCCATCTCATAGCGCAAAGGTAAAACCGCGGCGCGAAATTCCTCCAGATCATCCAAATCTCCTCCTCCAGATCAATATAAATTCCTTGGGACTTTACTTGATTCGGTTTAGATGAACTAATGTTAACATATTATTACAATTTGGGCCACCTGTATATCTGTAAACAAAGCACATTTATTACCTATCGGCGTTTGAACCAATTGTAATACCTTTATGATCTCGTTTTATTTTGTTTACTTATTTATTGGCATACGGCCCATAGTCCTATTATACTCGCTTATTAGCATCATTAGCCAGGTGTTACAAGCTAATTCTAGGAAACTGTGGTGGCGTTGCCGGGCGAACATACATTTGCATTTGCATTTGTGAAATATAAAAGGACGGCCTGATGGATAGAGGGGGGCAGTCGAGCGTTAACCAGCCGCGAGGTAAGACTTGTGTACATTCGACAATCTATTTAGTGACGGACTTTGCGCGTGTTATTGAATCGTGCATTACGTTAGGACTGATTGTGTTCAGCTATATTTGTACCTGTGTTATGCGTTTTTGTATACTTCTAATAAATTCTATAGTAATTCTAACGGCATTTTAATTCGAGTCCTGCAGCTCGTAACAATATAAATAAACTAGCATTTGACCGTGATTTCGTTCACATTGAAAATGTAACAAAGATTAGTTATTTTGCCCATATTTAAAATCAAAGGGTAGTTCCAGCAGGGCAATGAATTTTTTAGGATGAAAGTGCATGAATCCTGAAGATTCCTGTAAAAATCCGAGATAGATATTGTCGGAGATGTAAAGTGTCACAGATTTTATGACAGAGAATTTGCTATGGATCAGTAAAAATATCGCATCGGAATCAGATTTTTTTTCAACTTAGCCGCTCCCAAGAAAATTCCCGTGGGATTCCCGGGATATAAAGTACAGCAGATTTTATGTCCGTGAATTTGCTATTGACCAACGAAAACGGCGTCAATATCGGCTCAGTAGTTTAAATACAAAAAATCTAAAAAACCAAAAGACTGAATGAATATTTACAATTTTATAATATTATTACGAATCGCGAGACTCGAATTAAAATGCCGTTAGAATTACTATAGAGTTTATTAGAACTATACAAATACGTATAACACAGGTACAAATATAACCGAACACAACAAGTCCAAACGTTATGCAGAAGGTCGTAACTCAATAAAACGCGCAAAGTCCGTCACTTATTGGATTCCCGATTTTAGTACACACGTCTCGCTTCGCTCGTGGTTCTCGCTCGACTGTCTCCCCCTCCATCAGGTCATCCTTTTATACTGCACAAATGCAATGTCCCGTATCTAAGTCGGCTTAACCCGCCACACCTGGCTAATTACTCGGCCGCAAACTGCCATAAAAGAGTACAATAAAACAATGGACTGTTTTCTAATCACAAATTTTAAATACAAAGTAAACAAAAGAACATGATCATAAAGGAGTTATAATTAGTTTAAATGCCGGCAGGTAATAAAATGTGTTTTATTTCAGATATGCAGGTGGGTTTTGTTTTTGTCGGGACGTGAGTTGTAACAATATTATAGATAGACAGATTAAAAATTGCTGCACAATTCTGTGAGATATTCTTCTAGAATAAGAATCCACGAGAGCTCAATCTTAACAATTCAATCAATATTTACATATGTGCATATGACTAGTACCTAAACAGCCTTGTGATCACTTAACTTCACAACATTCGTTATTCTATGGAATGTAAACGGGTCAAGATTACGAAGGTCGCGGCCACCTCTGATTGATCCAAGTGGTAATTAGTAAAATGATTGATAATAATTGCCAGCGCAGGTCAAGTGACGGAAAATCGATTGAAATCTATTAGTTGTCCAATTTTGGTGTAAAAGCACAGATTTGACTATAGATTTTCACGCGGATTCACCTAAAGTTGCGCTTTTCTAATTGTTATGTCATGGTAGAAGAATAGAATATTTATTATACTAATTAATATTACTATTCTACTAGTATAGAGTATATTAGAAACGTAAATTTGTCTATTTGTGACACTTCTATTCTTTAACTACGCAACAGATCTTCATAAAATTGTGCATACACGTTTTCAGGGGTATAGAAAAGGACTCTATGTCCTTTTCTATACCCCTGAAAACGTGTATGTACCTATTATCCAGAAAATGTACTGTGCCCGAGGGATAGACGAATATAGCCGAAAAGATGATTTTATTGGCGTCACCTTTGCAATTTAGTAACAAATACATCGCCACGGCAACGACAATGACAACGACGATTTTAATATGTTGCTCTCGTGGCTAGTTTCACAGTCGCTAGGTGGCATTACGGGTATTTATGATTAGGTACTTTGAATTAAAAACTAAGTTTGACAGTTCTAAGAATTATAACATACCCACTTCATGACATACATATTCTTCAGTGGCGTGGACTTCATAAAACTCGATTCCCCATAGCCTACCTTAAGAAACTAGCGACCTAAAGGTCGAATGCACCATGTATTTATTGGCGATTACGTTCTTTATTCATGCATACTATATTATTACTGTATTACTATCTCTGACGCTCGGCGGCTTTCCACTTTTCAAAACCCGATCGGGCAACGGGTTTGGTTCAAAATATGCGGTATAGTCGGCGCTTGCAATATAGCGTATGTTTTTTCAAACAACTTACCCTATCCGAATTTCCACCCCACGCCACTGATATCCTTTTATAACGCAAGCGAAGACGCGGGGCAAATATAAATGCACAACATCAATGTAGCGGGCACAGCTAGCACACCATCACTCTTGGCCAATGGCCACGTTTCCATCAATTGCACAACATAACCAAGAATTTATTAAGGCAAAAACCACTCGCCAGTCCGTAAAAGAGCAAAAAATCCAAAATCGGAAGCGATGAAACCAAGAGTTGCAATTACCGCGTAACACCGGAACGCGACATTACACTCAGTCCATAGTAAAGTCAAACCAATAGGTAAAACGCAAAAAAGTTTGAACAGTAGAGTTGTCAAAAATGTCATCTTACTATTGTAATCGACTTTATTCTTTATTACTTCAGATAACATACATACATGTGTCTAAAAAACTTACAAGTATATAATAATAAGTAATATATAAATAGTAACGGTCTTACTTTAACACAATATGAATACTGTAAGTAAGTACGAGTATATAAGTAATATGTAAGTATGTAATATATACGTTTTTTACAATTACTAGCGCACTTCATTTTGGATAATGGGCCAATAAACTAAATTGAAATATATTTATTTATATACAAGACGATGCCATCATAGATAAAACAGGAATGAAGTACAGCATGTTAAAAAGGACGATTTAATTTCTTATTTTACATGTTAATTGCTCACGATGGTTGTAAGCAATACTTGCAATATCAGGTGACAAAATAGAAAAAAATTCCACTTCGAATACGCTTAATCTGAAACGTTCCTTAAGATCTCTGAGTGCTGCAATTAGTCCTCCGAATAACAGTGTACAGCAGAGAATCTTATTGGTATATAATAACATGCAGACGCTTAGCAATCGCCGAATGATGTTCGATGTTTGTTTTTTGCATAAACTTCTCAACAATAGCATAATGTGTACAAATCTTATCCAAGACATAAAAATAAGTGTGTCTCGTCTGATTCCACGAAATGCTATTACGAAAATCTACATTCCCCCGGTTAAAACCAACCTAGGCCTCAGCAGCCCTATCACAAGAATGTGCAATACATACAACCGTCTAAACTCAAAATTAGATGATCTCGATATTTTTCACAAAACATATGATTTAAAAATAAAGTGTTGATATCGGCTGTGCTATAAAATAATTGATAGGCCGTTTGTTGCCACTTGTACTTAGTTATATATTTATTCTTAATTTAATTCTTTTTGTATTTTCTTTGCTTTACCTTATTAATTTTGACAACATTATATATTAATTTACGTTTAACTATATTTGTACTTGACATATACATAATATTGACATTCATTAATTAAATTACTAGAAATTGACATTTGAATTGTAAATGCTGTGCACTTCTTTAATAGGTCCACATATAAGAACTTTTATAATAAACGATTTGTAATGTAACATAATAATGTGCTGTTGATGTGCCTTAAATAAATAATTAATAATAAAACTTAGACTTTATTTATGATACTAATACAGATTAATAAACACAGATCCCTACTTACAAACATGTATTGACTTGTGAACATCTTACATACAACATATTATGTTCCAGTAGACGTAATATGCTTTAGATTATCGTGCAGGTTGAAAACTAGTGGTTACAACATAAGTTGAGTAACAAGGCCTCACTAATCATTACTAATTACATAAATGTGGACGGTGTTATATTTCTTTTCGCACCCTTGGATATAAACCAATCCATTAGCATTAAAATCTTACAGTTTGGCCGTTCTTAGAATGCGTTGCTGATTTCGTGAAATTATGGGCGCAAAGCAATGTAATGACGAAAAATTAACGATAAAAATTTTTTTTTTTGGTTTTTGTATTTATGACTGATTCAACATTTAGTTCAAATTCATATCAAAACAACAATTTACGATAAACTAAACTATCGTAAACTTAATTTGCTACAAGACGCAAACGAATTCGTAGAGCGGTCGGACTACAACAGGTTTGAATTCTTCGGGACTTTGGTGCCTGACGGACTGCACAAAATTATAGTAATAAATTGTAGCTACAAATAAATGAATTTTATATTTTTATTTGAATCAGAAAGCGGCCGTACAATTATATTTTAGAAAAAATAAATTACGAAAACTCATACAGATAAAATAATCATAAGTAAAATAAAACAAAGACGCAGTGTGTACCGAGTTATTATACTAATTTTTACTATACCTAGCTGTGTCATAATAATCGCGGGCGCAGTGTCGCGCACGACTGGTTGTATTTACGACAATTAATCGCACACGCACCGCGCATTGTTCCACATGAAGCCGCATGCGCATGTGTTACATGATCGTTAAAATGCAATTTAATGACAAAAAGACATTGTAATTTTAAACTGACAATTAAATTGCATGATTATAATCTTCTATATATTAATACGTGAAGGGAAATCTTTGTACCTCTTTTTAAACGTATTAGGCGCACGAAGGTGTATGAGATTTGGCATAATTAAAGTTTATATGGAGAAGAAGTGGAGAAAGCTAATTTTCATTTATGTGTTACAAATATATTAAATTAAATATGAAATAAAACCAAAATTGTTAACGTACATACATAATTGTCAATGTCAAACATCAAAGAATGCGTTATTGATTTCTAGATACCACCAAGCCAAGCAAAATCCTAATTTTCCAATCTTTCAAATTTTTCTAATAAATCGAAGGTTAATATATGGAAAATATATTTATGATTTGTATAGTATAATGTTAAAATGAGGTCATGAAACCGGGCACTGGTACGTCAGATGTCGAGTTATATTTTAAAAAATGACACCACTTTTAATTGCATTATTTTGTCCTATCAGGTCTATCTTGTAATCGTATCATATTAAGTTTATTCAGTGCCTTTATATACTTTATATTGCTCAATTTTAATTATTCAAACACACGACCACTGCCGATCCCGAAATTTTACAGATAATGATCTCTTAGGAATTGTGTACCTTACCAAAAATTAAATGGAATCAATTTAAGGAATTACGATCGATTTTGATCAGACAGATCACAGTACATTCACAACAATTTTGTTCTTGTAACAATGTAAACCACTAGAGAAACTTATATTCATGTTAGGGTGAATCCACATATTTCGCATCGCATAAATCTGACGCATCGATGTAATCGTACCCCAAAAGTGACTTATGAACTATGTGACATAAGACGGTGAAAGTGTCAACTGTAATAACACTTACAAGTGACATTATAATCGTGCCTAGAGTTTCACGTAAACATTTATCTGTCCACATGTTTTCACAATGTTTTCGCCAACACAAAATAAAAATATTTTTTATACAAAAACAAAACCGTATTTAAAATTAACTAAAAAGCGAAAATAAATATTTTCTACAACAACTTGAAGTCGGTGAAAGTAAAACGAAAAAATTACTACATTTTGCAAATTTGATGTTGTTGTCTTATTTTTTACTTTGTACCAACTTCAAGATGTTGTAGAAAATATAAACAGACGACAACAAAACGCGTCATCAGATCTCTATTAACTTAGTAACAAAAACAAACGTGTACATTTATAATAATAACTGACGTGTAAAAATAAAGAGATACGACCGCAGAAACCGCAGAGGCCGGTCGTGGCATCAAAACGGGAACAGAGCAACGGCATTGCAAACACATCAATCAACGCACACGTCTGCCAGTACTATAGGGACATAAATTCCTGTTTAACATGAGAGGTAGTCTGTCACTATTGGTCTGATTTGAAAAATTCTTTCAGTGTTAGATAGCCCATTTATCTAGGAAGGCTACATATATCATCACGCTAACCCCAATAGGAGCGGAGCACTAATGAAGAATGTTTAAAAATCGAGGGTTTTTTAACAATTCCACGCGAACAAAGTCACGGGCAGAAGCTAGTGTTCATATAAAAGAGCGGGCTTTAAAATATCTTATTATCAATGTAGAGAGGATCACAAAATAAGTACACGACAGGAATGTGACTGGTAGAGTCCATGCCTGTAGACCGCAACGAACTCACCATGAGCAAATTGAAGATATTTTGAATAAAATGTCAGGTAAAAAGCACTATAAATAAACGTGTATGTATGAAGAGATTAATGAAAATCGATGAAGCGAAAAATGTTTGTCAGGATCGTAGCAGGTGGAGATCCACCGCCTCTACATACTCCAATAAGAAGCAGGCGTGACAATATAGTTTGAATTTTTTTACTACTTGATCACGTTCAACTTAACGCAATTTTGTACGGCACGATTTATGTTTACCTTCACGCTCACGAAGTGACAGCAAGTCATTCCCATACAAAATTGCGATAACTTGAACGTGATCAAGAAGTAAAAAAACTTACACTGAGCTTTAATATATATTTATGTGTCATCATATTAATAAAACATATTAAAAGTATTTTTTATTATTGTTAAACAATAATCTTGTTACCAAATCTAGGCTGCTTCGATGTTTTGTAAGATAATAAAAATTATGTCAATTGATTTAACGTTAAACTACCCTATTGTTTTTAAAATCATTAGTAAAACAGTATTAATTACAAAATATAGGCTCACAGACGAACAAAATACATAGATCGAACCCCGAGCTCTCAGAGTGAAGCCGTCAACTAAAGGTATTTATGGCAACTTACTATTATTAAATAATTGAATTAGTACGGATTAAAATAGGATAGTTTCCAGTGTATACATTACTATTAATCGCACAGATGCAAACCACGTGTATACTACATAAGTTAGCGCACGCGTGTTTAAAAAAAATGCTTCACTTCATTTAACACTATTGTTCACGTAGACTCCGTCTATCCGCCGTCAGGGTTATCGGAAGTATCTTTGGTTACCGACACTCTGACATTACGGCGTTATCGTGGAACACCGGGGTGGTTTAGTTGTTAGGTCGGAAACTAACTGCTATCGGTAGTCCAACACTACGTTACTGCTATCCCTGAGCGGTAGAGAGTTCGTGACGGACTAGAACTGGTTAAAAAAAGGCTCCGTTCTGTCCACTGGAGCGGAGTAGTTCCGTGCTCCCCGTTTTCACGCCGCTGATTGCTTTGCGTCGTTTTTTTTTAAGCGGGGGAAATGCATTTCGCACACTACCGGGTCCTTTGCTAGGGATTGGACCAAAGCGATGAAAGGTGCAGCCACTAGTAGCCACCAAAGTCAATCGCCAGCATATATGGAGACTCGCTAAGCAATACTCCACTAAAACCACCCTCCTCCCATGTGCCCCGCGCTTATGGCAGGAAGAGCGTGAAACTTAGAACGTAGTTACGCCCGCGCTGATCCTAGCGCATCAGTGCTTGGGAGTGCCCCGGGAAGCAGGACAGACTCACTTCGTCAACAGGGAGATGACTCCTCCGCTCCCTAGTTGCTGGAGAGCTTGCTTTGCGCCCTACTGTGACAATGGATAAGTGTGCATCCTAAGTTTCGTCGCACCGCGTATGGCGGATTGCGGAGCGGATTTACACGACGACAGGATCTTGGAAAAGGCCAAAACCTTGACCGAGATCTCTGACGGCGGCAAACCCTTCGACAAGTGGACCGTCCCCGAGATCACATGGATCAACGGTGTCCCCGGCTGCGTAAAAACAGCAGCAGTGCTCCGTGTCTTCAAGAAAGATGAAGACATGCTCATCACGGCCACAAAAAAATCCGCAGAAGAAATCCGGGAGAACCTCCAGCCCATCCTGGGCGAAGATGCGAAGGCTAGAGTGCGAACTATGGCGTCGTTCATAGCCAACGGTCTAACTTCCAACTTTAGACCCAAACGCCTAATAGTCCATGAAACACTCAAGAGCCACTTCCACTCTATAGTCACGGCATTGCGCCTAGCAGGAACGGCCTACCTCACTCTCATGAGCGATATCAACCAAATGCCCTCATAGGCAGGAACGACTTGTTCCCCATGCTATATCACCGCCCTAAACCCTCGCCGAAAATCACCCGAGAACAGCTCTGTACACATCGAAACCCACTAGACGTAGCATATGCCATGAGTGATGTATACTCAGGCATAGACTCGTCCAAAAATCAAGCTCTTTCCTGGAATTCAAACGGTATTCGCGAGAGCGCATACCCACAGAACTTGCCAATACTCTGTGTCTAACTCACAAGCAGTTAGAGAAAGAGAGTCTAATAAAACTAGGCTGTGGCAAGGGCGAAGGGTCATGCGTTCAAACGATACACGAGGCCCAGGGTCTTACCTTCGAGACAGTAGTGATCGTGAGGTCCAAATCCAACAAGATGGACCTGTACAAGAGAATCCCTCGTGCGATCGTGGCGATTTCGCGACACACTGGTAAATGTAATTATTACACAGCCGTGTGCCAAGAGGACGCTACCGCCACCTTCGTCCTCAAAGCGGAGAAAGCCACAGCCGATGAGATCAGGGATTACAACATAAAAATGGCGATACGCATGGGAGACAAGACGGTGGTCCAACGTCCAATGGAGGGCCAATAATCCCCCTCCTAAACCTTCCATCATCACTATAACTAACTGAAAAATTTTCAACAACAATTCCCAGTCAACACGTTGTCACAACAATTAAACAATAAATTATAACACCACACAAACTCACAAACACACAACCAACAACAAAACTTACACATATACTCACACTAACGCGCACTACCACGGCATTGCATTACAGGCACACTTCACGAACAAACCAAGACACACAAAGAGCCTAAAGATTAATAATCCAGACACAGAAAGGAAAAAACACCACGCCTGGCACTAGTTAGGATAATATATATAAGTATAGACATAAGGCACACACTGCACATGCACTTCCTCGCAACACTAGCATTTAACAGATACACTTTATATTAGTATAAGTTTAGTATTAAAATTAGAATAAATTAATATAATATGTTATTCGTAAGGTACACCACCACGCAAATATCATTGAATAAATGTCACACACAAAAACAAAACTTACCAAGAAGTGTGTATAAATTATAAAAACTTTCTTCGAAATTATGTTGTGAAAAAGGGTACGGGACTCGAGTCCGTAGAGTAGTTATATTTTTTTTTAAACCTGTTTTGGCTGGCGTCTACTACGGCCTACTCAGAGCAGGCCATTACCATTTCCCGCGGCCCTGGCTATGGCGAATGGATGGAACACGGGGAGTTTTAGTGGGTATTCCGGCAGTCATGACCTACCTCCACCAGGGTAAGAACATGCCGGCGAGTCTCCACACGCCCTCATCGTGCTACTCAAATTGTGATAAATCCGTAAATAGTTTTCTCCTAGACAAAAAAAGACTCCATCTAACTTTTATTCGTTCTTCTGCAAATATAAGTGTACCTACCTATACAATATTCGCGAAATACTTAACATTACCCCATAAACAAATACTTTTGCAAAAGCAATTAAGAATAGGGTCAGTCTCATCTCATTAATGGTCTGTGTTATGCATGACCCCATCTCCAAAGATATTACACACCTTTCGTAAACCGGGAAACAGTAACTATAATTAATTTCGAAATAACGATTTATTCTTGCAAAATACGTATTCTATTATATTACCTGCATCAATATTATGCGGCACAATGTCCCAGTTTTTTGAGATATTAGCATATCTTAAAACGTTTTTTTATATATCAATAAAAATAACACTAATGACATAATAATTATTAATAACATTTAAAGTTACGAAAATTGTCATAATTTAATCTTGTTGCTTAAAATATTGCGCAATTTCATGTGATATTTTGAATATATGAATTCATTACTTAATCTGCACTACTTGTTTATTTAAATGTAAATATTTATAAGTTACACCCTTATCTACACGAATATTATAAAGAAGTACTACCTATAAACAAACTCACAAGAATTTGTTTGTAGGAAGTAATCTCTTGAACTACTTAACCGGTTTTAAAAATTCTTTCACCATTACTAAGCTATATTATTCCTGAGTGACATAGGCCATGTGACATAATTTTTATTTTTTTAATGGCGCGCAGCGAACCTGGCACTGGTCAACTATACATTATAAAACCAATAGAAATTCTTTAACCCAAATGAAAATGTACAGAAAGCATGATTGTCGATTATTGTAATTACATTTGTATTGTGTAAAACACCATACATTTTAACAATTGAGACATAGAAACTTTTCTCCTGCTTACTATCTTCTGTGGGTACTCTATTTTTTAATGTTACAACAGGTCACACAACCGGCGTTTACATACCAAACATGTATTATAATATGGATCTCAAACATATACAATAAATTGTAGCATTTTATTAAGATATAAGCTTTTGAATTTAAATGAACTATTAGATGATTATTAACTGATGCAGCACAATATATGCAATTCAATGTATATAAAATTAATGTTTTTGAATAATATTTAGAAGAATCGTGTTTATACATAAATGAGCATAAATAGATATATTTCGAAACTGCTTATACAAAAGTTACATTTATTCAAAAAAGATTTCTTATAACGAAATTGTATTACTTTGATATTTAAACTCAGGACATTTAGCATGAAAATCGACTCTGATCGTTAGTCTTTGTATCTAAATGGCCAAATCATCTAAAGCATTGCATTGCAAACACCAAACTTTGCCTGCGTTTCGAGCAGATTACAGCCTTCATAATCCGTTCAATGCCAATATTAGCACTTTCGCTTAAAAATAAACGTATTCAAGACCTTTATGAACCATCCGCACATTCGGGTTCCCAACTCGTCCAACCTTGTCCAATATCACGACAGCAATCTACATTCAATGATCGCTGATCACCAAAATTTTTCAATGTAACGTCCCTATTACAAGATTCGAGATCATTGCGTAGGTTGGTTGATTAATTTGTAAAAAGGTCAAACGGTATTTAATTGAGTTTTGATTGGTAATTTAACATCGTTATATGAAGATTAGGAAGTTGTTATTAAACATTAATAAAGAGTAGTTAATTGACGGGCTGGTCCGGTGGTCTAAAAGACAAGTGGCTCAAGTTTTCATATACACGGATGCAAAAAAAAACATCGCTTTCAAAATCTTAGTCTCCGTCGTCCTGTCATTTTTGAACTAAAAGGGAATCCCTATACTAGTCGCCACGGACTCCCAAAAATACAAGCCAAAAAGAGCTTTGCGCCTAAGACATAAGGGCGTTGTGATATCGTACTCATTAGCTCGATACGGCTGTCCAGCCAGATATAAGGGCTTCAGTCATATCGTTCTCACTAGCTCGATACGGCTGTCGAGCTTGACATAATGGCGTCAATGAATTTATACAGCGGGCTAAACCCCTGTAAGTGAAGTGGTCACCCAGGCACCGGGGTAACCTAACTTGGCACTGATATGGCATATTTTCGATTAAAACCTTTTATAGGATTCCATAGCGAAATGACAGAAATACTATTTTCTTAATCTCAACAGAACTCTTCAGTGTGCGTGAAATGACATACGCTAGGCCGATTTATTTGACATAATGCTATCTCTACGATAATAAAAAAATTGTAACCAAAGAACCCTATATGTACCACGTTTTTTCTTACTTTTAAAATACTAAGATAAAAATAATTTTTGTCGCTTTTTAAACAACAATATATAGCCTATTTTTGACTTGTTAAAGATATGATGTCATTACTTGTTGGGTTTGTAGAAAATCTTAGAGGCTGTATCGTTTTATTAACATGACAAAATATTATTGAATAGGTTTTAATTTTAATACCATAAAGTTTTCATTTCTGATCTTGTCATTTGGCTACGAAATTCTAAACAATGAAATATTTATATCCTTCATAGTCAATTACGCAAATATTTAATCGCAAAAAAACACTTTAATTGAACTCTTGATTTCGAGCAATTTCTGTGGAATGTGTGCGGAAGACCAAAAGGATGCGTTTTTTACACCACTGTAACACTGACCAACCTTGACTGCAACCTTCGTCTAACAATATTGACTAACGGTAACCAATCGGGGCTATGGTTACAAATTGTGCAATGTGTATGTTTCATTAAACTACATTTAATTACTTTTACAAGTTTGGGTACTAATGAAAACATTATTATATTTGAAATCATAAAAGGATTAGGAAGTTATGTGACATCTCTAAGATTTTAACTATTGTATTTATAATTATTGTAATTTTCTATGCCTAACTGACAACTTAAGTCTAGTACCATCATGCATGCTCTGCCATGTGAACGATCATATTTAAGAAATAAATCATCCTCGTCTTTGTCTTTAAAAATAGTTCTAAATGAATATTTCCAAAGACAAGACATTACCGACGCGACTATTATACATACACCTATTCATAATAAAATATTTTTGAACAATACAAAACTTTTGTTTTGTACTTGTCTTATATTTTATATGAAACATGACTAAAAGTATAATAAAACTCACCACATTGATCTTCCCCAGGATGTGATTGATTTGGTCCTTGCTGCACATTTTGTTTCTTCTATGTTAATCCTTGTTCACTCACATCTTATAATCACTTAAGTTTATACATTATTCCTAGTTTGTTGGTTATAATATAACTGTAAAAATGTCATTTTTCTTTGAGGACAATTTTCAGGAGTTGCACTAGTATTGTTACAGCTTTAAGCTTTGCTTTTTATAAAGTACTAGCTGTTGCCTGCAGCTTCGCTCGCGTAGATTAAAAATAATCCTAGTTTATACTAGTTTATGACTACTTATGTAGTCAAAAAAAAGTTAAAAGGTAGGCACTTTTTCATCAACTTAGATATACGCGTGCATTTATTTCACATCAGAATAATAATAATAATAACCAGCCCATAAATGTCCCACTGCTGGGCTCGAGCCTCCCATTATAGGGGGAACGGACAGTACACCCGCCACGCTTGTCCAAGGCGGCTTGGCAGGTTTGACACAACGGTTACCTCCATGTGCAGGTTGCATCAAGATGTTTTCCTTCACCGTTGTTAGCACGTGGTAATTATAACAATATGCACATTAGGTTTGAAAACTGCCTAAGTGGTGTATCCGGCCAGGATCGAAGCCGCGCCCTTTGAGTTTGGGACGCGTGCGCTAGCCACTACGCTACCACGACTACTCATCTCATCAGAAGCAGGTATATAATTTCGTGTTTCTGACTTTGAAAATGACAGATTTTCATAGAAACTTTCATCCCATCGATACGATTACAGAGGTCTTTGAATCGGACCTTATAGGAGTTGTAATGAGGTCGAAGACGAAGTTTTCCCTAAGCACTAAGAAGTGGGGATTTTTAAAAACTTACACAAATTTTTTTTCGAGAAGAGCGCGGTGGTTATATCTTTGGTGTTATCAAATGTTCATAGGCCACATTAACCACTTTACATCAGGATCAGGTGAACCATTAGCCTACCTGCTGTACTCCAGCTAATAAAAATAAATAAAATGTGTAAATTGTGAATAAGGATGGTGATACTAAAATACAACAGACATGTCAAAACCTTAAAACTCAACAAAAAGTTTATTAGCTCGATTTAAAATTACTAAACTTCCATGTGGAAACGTCGAACCGGTATCAATTCAACACACGCAATATAGTCACCTAATAATGCACTCAACAATTGCTTTTCATGCAAATTGTTAAATTAATCACACACTCCAATGGGTTCGAATAGTTATTAAAGGCAGGCGTATCAACGATAACAATCAAATAATTCAAATTATGTGACTATAATTAACTCCGTTTCTAATTAAAATTTGCGAAATACTTCTAACAGTACAGTATCAATAAACGAAGAATCTAAAGCGGCCGCTTTCGCAGATTCGTATTACGATGGTACGATATAAGATGCGGATTTAGACGTACAGGAACGGAGAAAATACAATCTCCTGCGGACGGACTTCCTATCGTAAGAGGCGACAAAACAACCCACAGCCAGGTCATAGGATATTTGCCCGTCTGGATGACTACAACCCCTGGTCTAGAATATGCCGCCATAACAACCTTGAGTTATGTTCCGTCATTAGTGGCCAGGTTCCAGTTTCCCTTAAGAGAGCAGCAGGTTTTACAAATTTACTTTGGTGTTACATATGTCCATAGGCGACGGTAACCGCTTTCCAACAGTGGGGCCGTCTGCCTGTCTGCTGAACTCATGCAATAAAAGAAAAGAATAATTTGACAAGTATCAAAATAAAGTGGAACTTTAAGCTATGTTTTATACCTATCAGCATATCTAGGCACGTGGCAATTGATTGAATCACTGATGCCCAGTTCCTATATCTTGTCTTTCTTTGTTTTGGTTGTCTGACGCTCATGGCATTGATTTTGCTATATCTTCACATATCATTCCTATATCTTCGTTAATGTTCGTTTGCCTTACTATCGTTTAAAATATGACAGAAGCTAAACACAAGTAATGCGAAATTTCTACCGAAGGTAAGAATACTGAATGAGTAATAAGATATAGGAACCAGCCATAAGTGATTCTCCAAAAGCGGCCTCCTTAGGCCCACAGTGATTGAGTTGATATTAGCTTCCACTTAACGACTTTCGACGACAATCCCTAGATAGTTTCAATAGTCTTGAAGGTTCTATTGACAAACCCAATATGAATAATAATAATAAATATCAAATACAACATTGATAAAACATTATATTAGCCATTGGTTTTCAATCAATATCAATGATAATCATAATTAAATCGATATGCACTTATTTGTACCCTATTATTTTCAAAACTAATTACTTGCAATACAAAGTGTGTTGGTTGACGGTTGAAATGTATAAAGGTGGTCATTATTGTACGTTGATTGAAGTAGATTGATTAATGGAATAATTGGATTTCGACACCACGTTGTAATTTATGTTTACGTAGTATTCAGATATCTTGGTTCACTGCTGCAGAGTAATAGTGACATAGTGAAGAATGTAAGGAGAAGAATAAATGTATCGTGGCTTAAACGGAAACAGGTAACTAGTGTAATATGAGATAAAATAAAGCTACTCAAAGTAAAAGATCAGATATACAAATTTGTAATACGCTCGGTCATGTTGCACGGGTGCAATGTCGGGCCACTAAAGCAGTAGAACAGAAACGTCTCACTCAGCTGAGGTGAGAATGTTGAGATGGATGTGTGGTGTTACAAGAATGGATAAGGGAATCTTGAAAAGTTGCACCTGTGATTGAAAAATTGCGAGGAAGAAGACTAAGGTGGTATGGGATGGGCATTAGGGATAAAAGTCAGGTGACAAGAAGCACGTTAATCTGAAATTGTCGGGTAAAACTGTAAAGGAAGACCAAAAAACAGATGGATGGATCGTGTTAAGGATGATTTGTGGTGTGACAGAGGACGTATATCAGAATAGAGGAATACTGAATGATTACATATAATGTGCTTACCCCTAATAATTGAGAGAAGGTGAAAGAAAAGAGAGTTTCTGAGAGCAGTGGTAGTTAGTGGGTAACGCTCTCGAGCATCAAACTGGCGTTTCAAAAGAGACGTGAATTTGAATTCTAACCGGGAAGCATTTATCACTTAGGTAATTTTCTGACTGTTATACAATTACCAAGTGCTGACGGTAAAAGAAAACATCGTGATGAAACATGCACATCGCAGTATCCGATATGTCAAACCCACCAATCCACCTTGGGTAAGCGTAGTGGATATACTGCAAATTTCCCTTAAAAAACGGGAAGGCCCGAGTCCAGCAAGGGGATGTTTATAACGGTAATCAACATGTTATTATAAATGTCGCTAATACTTTACTTAGATCTTGTTGACCTCTAGCTTTAACTACAGTAAACCAATTTTACATGTAATTAGCGTAATTAAATTTCAATGACAGATAATTTTACCATATTACCTAATATTGTCTTTAAAATTGTATGTCTTCTTTAAGATCAGCGAACATAATGTCATTTCTGAATCTCATTCATCATTGAGTGAAAAGATATTTTATGCTTTACAATAACACGCATAGTAATCCGAATGGCCACACGCTGCGTAAAATTTGTTTAAAAATTTCACTGTGCTAAACTTTCATCCGTGCAGGAACGGAAAAATAATGTCAATTCCTGGGGCCCAGCGGCCTCAAGAATACGCACGAGGTGACAAAACAAGCCATTTGTATGTCTGGGTGGCTACCATCCCTGGTCTTGAGTATGCCGCCATAACATCTTTAGGTTATGTTCCGGCATAATAGTTTCTGTTGCCCCCTTTGTGGCTGGCAGCACATAAATTATTTTTATTACTGTTTAAAGATAATTCATCATCATAATGCGCTACTGGACACCCCTTACTTGTACCAACTTATGACCTCGTAAGTTGTTACGCTCGTATAAAATCTATGAGACTGAAACTTTTTGTGAGAAGATAAAAAGTACCTCGACTGATTTAATTGGCCGCTCCCCTATTGCTAGACAGAAAGAAAGAAAATAGAATCGACATAATAAATACCGTCTTTGCAACGTCGTTCGAATTTCATGTCTAACCACGGCCCAACCTTTGTCAGTGAAATCGGTACATTTCAAAATATATTTTCACTGAATTCTTGCATACGTTATCGACTATGAATACTGATTATGTTTTATTAATTTTAATGGATATGGAATTTTCCGAAAAATTATATTAAACACTTTTATGACAGTATCGTGTTTAGTTAATGTGTTTAATTTCAAGTATGTAAATGACCCTAATAGGTCAATGGTCCAGTTCTATATTAAAGCTTTAGATTAAGTAATTTATTTACAACTAATGACAAATCTAAAAAAATATTTTATATAACTGCTGTGTTCTACTTACAATCCGTCTATTTTAAAAAGTACTTAAAATTTGTTATTGATAATAATCGATTCTGCATATCATTAAATTAAATACAATTTTTAACTCGCAACACTCTTTTACCGTAAGCTCAATGAGATGTTAATCTCTTACAACACAACAAATGTTGTGTTCAATCTTAATAAATAAATTAGGTAAGTACTTGGTAGTCCGTGCACAGAAAAGGATTCCGTAGAGATGACCAACGCAACGTCGACTGTTTTTGATATTTGTTTACGAAACGGAATGTCAAAAATTACTGAACGGTAATACAAAATACTTTTCGTTAAACTTATTTTTAACAGTACCTACTATACTTAATTTTCTTCAGAATATTCCACGCATCGTATTGTTACATGCCGTCAAAGATAAACGCACAGTTGCCTGTTGTAAGCGCAGTTTATTGTCTTCCCGGATTTAGGAATTCTTTTGTGTTTTATATTGTAATTAAGAAAAACATTCTATTGTTTTTCTACTTGTTTTATGACCATCATTAGCGTCAAACTAATCCTTATTGTTATTGTTTCCGACTTTGTCGGCCGTTCGCAGGTGTGCAAATTACTATTTCTCGGAAACTCAATGTGCGCGGCCAATTTTTTTTTGTACTGTGTAGTTAGTATAAGACAAGGCCCGAATAGAGGGGTGGGCAGTCAAGCGACGACTACGAGACGAGTATAACGTTTGTAGTTCTCTCGATTAGCGATATAGACGACGGACTTTGCACGTGTCGAATTGTATTGAATCGTGCAGTGTGAACTGGTTGCATACAGTTTTATTTGTATTTGTTTTATACGTGTTTGTACAGTTCTAATAAATTCTATAGTAGTCCCAACGGCATTTTTAATTCGAGTCCTGTAGCTCGTAACAATATAAACGTTAAAAGATTTTCAGGAATTTGAGAATAAGTATCTTGGAATTAATACAAGATTATTAACGTGAATGAAATATTGATTATATTACCTATAAATTGTTTTCCTAAGAAGATAATATTTCGTACGCTACAAACAGGATTTTTGCAATGAATTAAACTATTTAATGGATGATTAAATCTCTTAATCCACTCAAGCCACATCTAAAGTTAGATGTTAGAGTAGAAAATGTTTTATATTAATCATCGAAAATAAAATAAAAATATCCAAAAATGTATCTAGTACGAAAAACAAGGTATAGTCAAGGTGGCGAAGTCCGTCAATGGGGTAATTTAAGTAAGTAAGAATTTAACGCCAACTAGGTACAATTCGAAAACAGAATTCAATGAAATGAAATGAAATATTTATTCTTGCATAAATTTAGTTGTATACAGGTGTTATTTTTAGAAATACATGGTTCAGTACATTTTACCAGTTTCACTGGTGTGCAAGTAGCAAGATCTTAATCGTCATTATTTAAGTAGTTAGTTCCTATTTATTCTATTAAATACCTTTTATGTAACCTGGATAATATTTATTACCTTTATTTATTAATTATATAGATATCTGTTTTTAATTAAATTGTTATTCCAATCTGTGTATGTCAATTTTTTAATATCTTTAATTAAAATATTATTATTAATTATGTATTGATATTATGTTTCAAATTTGTCATTAAGGAATTCGTTTGTGGAATAATATGATTTGTATATTAACAATTTCTTTAGTCTGGTTTTAAATATATTTAATGGTATTGTTTTTAACGGTTTTGGTAGTTTATTAAATATTGTAGGTGCCATTTCGTAAACATTCTTTTCCAACATTGCCGTATTATATCTATTAACACTGAATACATTTGATTCTCTTTTTCTCAAATTTTCATGACGTGGCAGTTTTATTTTAAATAGATGGGGATTTATTTTAACGAACTGTTTTTAATGGTGTCTTAGCATCACTGACTGATCTGTTGTCGTCGTAACTATTCAAATTCGGAAATAATGCCCGGTGTATGGAGTTCCCCCACTGATGGACTTCGCCCACTGATGGACTTCGCCACCTTGACTATATATCTATAGTATTTTCTTAAATTTTGGCGTCTAATATCCATAATATACATTAGGCTATCATAAAATAAATAATAACCATAAAAAAATGAAAAGTAAATAATTAAAATGAACAAGTTGGCGGTAGGCTAAATAAAACTAACAATACTCATTGACACTTGACATCATTGTCTTCCGTAAGCTATTGAAAAGTTTTATTATGGTATATCTATTTTCATCCCTTTGCTGCTCGTATGTAACAAGTCACACAAGTTACCTAAATCACGAATTACGCAGTCAATATGCGCATACGCATAACCATTGCACAATTAATCGTCACTTTTCATTTGTTTTCGTAATTACGTGAAACGAACCGGTCCGATGAGCAGACGATCGTCAGATACCAGTTCCTTCTTTATCTACTTTTTCATTGCATTCCGATGAAAATGAGAGTATAAAAGGAGATATTGATTACAATAAATACACGGTGTTATTCTGATTTGAAATATCTGTTTTCTTTTTCAATTCATTCAATATAGTCCCGAGAAATGTTTTCAAATGATTGTCTATATTTTTGGTATCCAGATTTTTTTTCTATTTATTCATTTTGTTCATATTCAACAGCTTGACCAAATTATGATCGAAACAATAAACTCTGTTTAACATTATTTTCGTCAACAATTTGTGCGAAATCAAAACCGGTTCAAAGGATTCACGGTAAGATCTCATGTAAATGCACATTAGTATAATGCTTAATTTATTACAAATATCTACAGACAAAAAATATAGAACAATTACAAAGTTTACAAGGTTTAGCCGCGATATACGCCGGAGTAGAAAAACCCTTTGGTGCAAAATGTTTTTAATCATAGATATTTCTGGAGCGAACATGTCGAGAGCTTCCAAGGCAGAGTTTTCTCGGACGCAGGACGGAGGAAGCAAGTTATAACAGTCCATATACAGGAAGTTAACACACAGAATTGAATTGATTAAGCAGAAAAGTAGGCACGCACCAACAGCCGGGATTAATGTCAAACAGAAAGAAAAGACTAGTCATCAATAAATAATGGAAATTGTCAGGAATATTGAGTAATCAGCAGCGGCAGAGGCATACAGCTCGTTTCCCGTCGAATTCCTTTTAAAATATATGAAAATGAATTTGTGTGAAAGTCTGTTTTTTTTAATTTTCACGACTTAATTTTTAATTTACAACAAATCGCTATAAATATCATGCATTATCATAGGGTATTTCTTATCCCAGGACATGGAATAGATTATGTAGGACACGATATTTACAAGATTGAAACCGCATAAAATTTTAATCGTATAACAATAAAAACATTAAAAGAAATCGTACCAAAGGAATCGTTAGTTAAAAACCTAAAACAAGATATTCTGTAACTGTAAGTAGTAATTAAGCACAGGTTCAAAAAGCAAGTTCTCGCTTCAAATTCTTCGACCGTGTGCAATCCGACCCTTATTTATCATCACCTTCCAAGCCGACTGAGCAATTTCATGCCTTTTGGGCAAAGCAATTACGACTATTAATAACACAATTGTTACGATTACGATACACAACTTTCACTGTGGAAATGCTTATTTTTTGTGTTTCTTTCGACGGTTTTTAACAATACCTAGTCGCACCGCTGAATATTCGATTTTTTATTGTGGTGATTCGTTATGTTCCGTTAAGTGTAAATTTGAAGTTTTTATAGCTGAATATTTATTTGGAATTACGGAATTTTGATATACTTATGAAGGTATGTGCAGATTAAAAGGAACTAACTCTTACAGCTTCATAAGCATCGCGCTCAGAAAGAGATAATGGCTTATTAGTTGTAATCAAAGATTAATTTTTAATTTTTCTGTAACCAGGTTTTATTACACCATTATTTTCTTTAATATTATGAAAATAATATATATAATAAATATGTACACAAATAGGTATTTAGCTGTTTATTTATTTGAATTCTTATGCTTGATCTGAAGGCCTAAAGAGTAGTAAAAGTATTAACATAAAGTTGAAATTTGTGAAATGACTTAGAACTACCATTATATCTAGACTTGTCTCAATTTTACTAAACGATTTTTTAAAGGCGACCGCTTTAAGCCCTCTAAATGACAGGA
Source organism: Dendrolimus houi (assembly GCA_039645545.1). Classification (NCBI taxonomy): domain Eukaryota; kingdom Metazoa; phylum Arthropoda; class Insecta; order Lepidoptera; family Lasiocampidae; genus Dendrolimus; species Dendrolimus houi. Next base: position 18,749,847 of record CM077132.1, read on the forward strand.
ATAAGTTATTACATGATTTTTGTTTTTTTGTTTTAGAGTAACAAAAATTCCCCATAACTATATAGATATTTTACTTACTAGACAGCTAAGTTATGTCGCAACTTTCACCACCACATGCCGAATAAAAACGTAATGAATAACACATAGCTAAGTTTAATAAATGACTTTATTATCAAACTTTACTATTAATATAACGCATCTTTAGAGTCCTTCATGAATTTTGAAGTAGAACATAAATTATTACATAATTAGAAGAAAAAGACATATTTTCTTGGATTATCCTAATTCTGTTGTGAAATGAATTTAGACAAAAAAAACTTGATGTCGTAGGCATCATTAATTTAACACAACGTGTAGTCAGTTTAATAATGATCACGAAATAACTGCTTCTAAATTGCGATGAGCTAGAATTGCTGTAATGACTTTATGAAAATTCCAGTTTATTATATAAATTATATTCAGCTGCAGTAATTACAATTACCGAGCCAACTTATTTTGCTTCAGTTACAGTTAGCAGATAACAAAATAGCACCTTTCAAGTTTATTATATTAGTAAAACATGTACGAAATATAAAATATCTTTATTAAGCCTTCTAAGAAAACAATAATGCAAAGTTTTTGAAAATAATAAATGTTCGTAGACTAGTTTAGTTTGTAGACTTCTTTATTTAGACAATAGGTTAAGCTACTGTATAATAATTGGAATATCTTGGTTGTTAATGACCATCATAAGTTGTTAAAACGCGACATAAAATAAATAAATAAAAAATTGTGCAAAGTAAAACATACATTCTTCAGGCTAAATATATATACAAACTATGGAGTCAATCAGAGATTCCTTACTACAATAGGGTAGTTGACACATTATACAATAACTTCTAGAATAATATTTATATAAAAGAGGGGGCTATAAAATACTTTCTTATCATCATACAATTAAAATATCGTGGTATGAAAATATTTAATAAATACATTATTTTGCTCATTAAAGAAATGTCGTGATAACTTGCCACGTTAGTAAAAAACGAGGCAACTTCGGCGTTTTATAAACGAAAAAGAGTATCAGTAAGTAATCAATATTTTCACGAAATTTTTAATTATTTTCGTTTCAAAACTTAATTTCGGCTAAAGAAGAGTTATTTTCCTTTGCACTCAGTTGCTTAATTTTTTTTGGAATAAGTCGTGTATCCCTCGTGATATGAGTGCAAACATAACAGAACTGGCTCAATTAAATACGGCATCTATCCATACTAAAATAAAACATATAAATGTAATTTAATTGGATGTTTATAAATATGTTCCATTCTTACCGCATTGAAAAGTTGTTTTTAGGGAGTAGTTTGTTTGTACCGCCCTCGCTGTCACATTTTTTTCGTCATTTAATGTGTGTATAAATGATTGACGATGAATACGGCTACTTTTTATACCAAGACTTAAGCGAGCAAAGCCGTGCGTAAATACTATTCGTCCATAAATTACGTACGAATAGAGCAAATTGCACAAGTGATTTTAAAAAGAACACAAGTTTTTAGAACCTACAAAAACATGAAAAATTATATTGTCAGACAACCAAATGAATACATCGGAATTTTCTCAGTAACGTTAAATGACGCAAATTCGACCACAGTCTGTAAATTGCACCCAGAGCGAGCATTCAGTTTTCGTAAAACAATTTCAACATTTATATCATGACTCTTTAAATAGTTTGCTCAAGAGCCAATTGAATTGCACCTACATTCCTTGATGTACACCATCCAGGAGTGAAAGTTTTCTTTAGCCTACTATTCTCGAAACATTCAATTCGGGTGTTAAAAAGTTCACTCTTGGCTGGTTCTTATTGTCTTATTATTCATTCACTTGTCTTACCAGCGGTAGAATTTTGACATTAATTGTATGGAGCTTATGTCATCCGTGCAGGAACGGAGAAAGAATGCAATTTTCTGCGGCAGGGCAGCCCGTCGTAAGAGGCGACAAAACAACCCATAGCCAGGTGGTAGCGTATTTGCCCGACTGGATGGCTACCACCCCTGGTCTCGAGTATGCCGCTATAACAACCTTGAGTTGTGTTCCGACATTAGTGACTAGGTTCCAGTCTCCCTTAAGAGAGCAGCAGCGCATTTGTAGCACCTTTGGTGTTGCAAATGTTCATAGCGATGGTAACCGCTTTCCATCAAGTGGGCCGTCTGCCTGTCTGCTGAACTCATGCAATAAAAAAAAAAATATATCAAATTTTAACCGATAGTAAGGCAAATGAACGGTCGGTAATTTATATGTAGGAACGCGCCACCACCTGCCTTACCATCGGTTGAATTTTTACATAACTTGTATAGAGCTTCTGTCAAATTTCAACCGCTTTTAAGGCAATCGATCTGTTAGTAAGATATAGGAACCGGTCATATATTAAGCCAACCGTTGTAAATGATCTCCCAGAGGACCCGCAATCAAAGTATAAAAATAACCATAAATCGATCAAATATAATCTGAAAAGATTCTATATTGATTTCCAAAGCGGACCATCAGGCTCACATGTGCAGACCTGGGACAAAAACAGAACCATACACTAGAATGATGATAACCCCGCTTTTATTATCAAATCAGAACTAAACACTACAATGATGATGACAATTACTCGTCTCTGCTCCTATTTTTGATATAACAATATTGTATACACGACTCTCTGCGGCACGAATAAACCCATGATGTTTCTGTGCCACAGTCAAATGTGTTCTTAATGTATATCTATCTTCTATACATATAATAAAACTGTAGAGGTCAAATTTCTGTACAATGAAAAAAAATGCTAAAAACGGAGTCAGGGGGATGTAAGAAGTGAAATAGAACTAATTTAGATTTTTTTCAATTTTTTTGTTTCTCTGTACCGGTTAATCGCCGAAACGACTGGACCGATTTAAATGAGATTTTGTATGGTGGTAGCTTATATCCCGGGTCAACATATAGGATACTTTTGATCCCGAAAAATTAAAGAGTTCCCGTGGGATAGTTAAAAAACCTTTAATTACTTAAAAAGCTTATTATACAACGTATGAACCTAATTAAGTATTGATATTGCCGGTATCGTCATCATACAAAAAACAATTTATACATTAAAAAACAATTAGGCTATACATATATCATCACGCTAAGACCAATAGGAGCGGAGCACCAATGAAGAATGTTTTAAAATCGGGAGGGTTTTTTAACTTGCTTTTTTTTAACTATTCCACGCGGACGAAGTCGCGGGCAGAAGCTAGTTGGACAATATTTTTTTTAAAAAGACGTAATTTGAACGATAGATTTTTCTTCGCATCGCAAACAATCAAAAATCCGTATAATATTTTACGTAGGTATAGATTTTCCTTACAATTCGTACTAAAAGTTAAACGGAAAGATTGATCATTTCACATTGTATCTTGAGAACCAATTTCTCTTTCGACTTTGACTTTGTACTTAATTGGACACGTTGTAAACTAGATTAAATTATCCCTACATTAGATTTAATTATAACATATTACACACACCTTACCATATGCACTACAGGACTTATTATAACACCTCCATACTTTACCTACATATGTTCGCAATAAAATTCATTTGAATTTATAAAAGCATCTATCACGAATAATATTAATTATTCAAAGGTATATTATGAGTATCTGATCACTGTAAACCTAATCCTTATGATTCTATACCAGTTTACAAAAGCGATATAAAAACAAATAAATGTTGCCCCCGTGCTGTAGACTACTGACAGAATAATATAACAAGTAGAGTAAGCCAACGCTCCGGAATGGTATGTGGACAGCGATATGACCCAGAACAACCACGGATGCTGCTAAATCTATATTAAAACTAATTTATAACTGCTTACACATGGTTGGGCATAACAATAAATCCCAATATTTCGTTACACAAGTCCCGCTCTTAATTTACTCGTTACATAATTTTTAATTCATAGTTGTAACTGTTGATTGTAGCCTCGTTGAAGTCTTAGGGTCATATCGTAGAATAACAATAATCATGCAAAAATCGATGCTCGAGATCCTGATACACCAAGTACATTCAAAAATGCTTTTTAATTTGGACGGATTATAGTCAGTATTGTCATTACTGATTAAAGCCGTAGTTATGCTGATATAAGACAGATCGACCAAATTAATCAATTTGCTTAAAAGGCACGGAACTAAAAGGACACGACGGTATTTTTTATGTTTTATAGATTATAATTTTATATTTTAAAGTTTATGTTTATATCGACCATTTTGGTTTACTTATCCAAATTGAAAAATAAATGAACCGTCTAATATCGATTTAACACAAGAGGGACCAACAACCAAGGTAACCGACATAGCTCGCAAAATTAGCAAGTTGAAGTGGCAGTGGGCCGGTCACGTCTATCGCAGGACCGATGGCCGATGGAGCAGACGAGTCCTGGAGTGGAGACTGCGTATCGGTAAACGTAGTGTCGGACGCCCTCCGGCCCAATGGACTGACGACCTACGTAAGGTCGCCGCTAGGCGCTGGATGAGGAAGGCGGAGGACCGGAATAAGTGGCGCCGACTTGGGGAGGCCTACGTCCAGCAGTGGACTGAGATTGGCTTACGACGGCAAGAGGGATGACATCAAAATGGGATATTCCAGTCACTTATTTATCAAAACCATCTCAAAGGTAATGTATACGTACATACATATATTATCAAAGCGCGCCACTCTCACTCGATTTCAGGTATCAGACCAGACTCAAAATCTAATTTATACCAATCAATATATGCAGAGAAGGATGGTAATATTTAATGATGGCAAGCGATCTTCAATTGAAAACTACCTATAAACATTGTAGTTATAAGACCAAAGAAAAATATTTTTGCGAAAAAATCTGGATAACTTATTATCAGAATCAGTGAAGTGTGCATAACGATTTTTGGCTTTGAAAACAACACGATATTTAATATTTTAATTAGAACTAAAAAGCAATTTAGTGTCTTAATAAATTATTTCAAACGAAATACTTATTTTAGGAAATTCACATGCATCATTGTTCTCGACACAACATGTACATTTTTTATACCAAAATCGTGCAACGACCTTAGATTCTCACATTTTGAAACGTTTGAAAATATTACAAACCGCTTTTATGTAAAGACTTTTTGTCTTGTTTTCAATCACTGCGGCGATTCATAGACTGTATTAGTCTTCGTTCCTTTTTGTTGCTCTTGAAGCTTATACTAATATATAAAGCTGAAGAGTTTGTTTATTTGCTTGAACGCGCAAACCTCAGGAACTACTGTGATATGAAAAATTATTTCAGTGTTAGATAGCCCATTTATCGAGGAAAGCTATAAGCTATAGCCTTCCTCATCATCATCATGCTAAGGCCAATAGGAGCGGAACACCAATGAAGAATGTTTCAATCTTCATTCAATCGGGGGGTTTTTTAACTTACATTTTTTTAACCATTCCACGCCGACGAAGTCGCGGACCGAAGCTAGTTTATGTATAAAAAGAGATGTAAAAAACAAGTGTACAACCCCTGAACCTAATGAAAACCTAGAATAAAATTTTATAAACATCAGGTGCAATGCAAGGTTGCGAAAAGAGAATAAAAGTGATAAATTCATTTTCACATTGATTTATGTATACATACATAATATTATTGCGCCTATTTCTTTTAGAAGTAGCCAACAACTATAGATCTCTACTTGCTGTGATCTTGGCACACACCTTGCGCTTAATCTATTTTCATGAATCTCTCTTAATTTACAGGGTCAGGTAAAAGCACTACAAATAGTATTTGAACTGCTTTATATTTAACCTTTACTCCAAAAGTCTGCGATTTCGTCGTAGTAACCACGTTATCACGTTATCTAACGACACCAAAACTGCTGTCAGTTGTATTTATCTTCTTTCATCATCCATTCTCTTTACATATCAAAGTCATCTTAACATTCCTTTTCAATTGGTTTATGGGTAAGGATAAAATATATACGTTCTATAACGTTTAGACTGACAAAATAAATGAGACGAAATAATTACTAGATAGATACTGCATAGATAATAAAATGAAAGTTGGACATTTAAGAAAATGTTTAGTACTATTTTTTTTACAAAGGTCTAAACCAATACACTGGTTTATAAATAATATCGCTACCTAGGTACACAATTTTGCTATACATGAAAATAACACGTGTTCTGAGGCAAATAATTTTGTCAAAATAAAAGCAACACTCAAAGTATATAAAGTATGGATAATGGAATTTAATGTAGTAATTTAAATGTCAATGTGCCAGTTTCAGTCCCGCATATATTGTCCTTCAAAGACATAATCAACCCAATGCATAATAAATTCAAGTAGATAGGGATAGAAAAACGGTATTACTGGTTTACCTCAGTCTATTGGTATACATTGATAACACTTTATTCTTGCAACATTTGAAAGAAACTATCTAGAAACCGTTTTAGAGCGTCAATTATATTTCGAGGAAGCCAATGTTAATCGTGTTCTTGTATTTGATACTTCACATCATTCTTTTTTATGCATACACTGGTTATGATTCTTCAACTGAAAATTGAGATCATAAAAACTGTATTTTCAAATAGTAAAGGAGTTCTCATTGGAATTGTCTGCAAATACGACTGTAGTACTATAAATATGTATTCTCATAAACTACAAACTTCTTTTCTTTCACCTTCACCCATTAATTTGGAGTCGGCACAATATGTCTTTTCCTTTAATTATCCTCTATTCTGGCATACGTCCTGTCACAAATCATCATGTCAGCCTTCACATAATCCATTCATCTCTTTTTGTCATAAACTACAAACAGTATACCTACTCTAAATACTAGTTTTTTTTTGTATTATAGTTGGAATCAACCTCTTTAGTTAATTTACTTTTTATAGTTTGACATTTGTCGCACTTCTTTTATTTTTCTTCCCTCTATATGTACTCTTGATTTATAAGAAAATTAATGTGTTACTTCATGTCCAAGCTATAGTAATATACAGTTTACGTGCTCTCCACAAATTGGTCCTTCGAGCCGGATATGAACCAGCGACCTATGGATGTCGTAAAAAATATAATCCCGTTTTCCACTTACCACTACTAGCAGTAGTTTGTGGTTACTACCTTTTTATAATTCATTTAATTCAAAGAAATAAATGTAGTCTATTTGCAAGTTTGCTTGTAGCATATCCAGCGCTATGAATTTAAAGCAATTTTCATTACAATATGTAAATGTACAAATATACTTAATTGCTTTGAATACAGGAGACAAATATGTGACATTATTTAAATGTGACCATGTGATCTATCCTAAAGCACACTAAATACTTAAAATTTATGCTAGCTATCGCCTACAAAAAAAAACTCCCATCAAATTGACTTTCGTAGTAAACAACAAATGATACGTGATAACAGCCAGGTGTCTCCACCATCGAGCACTTAAACGTTGCCAGGTGCTGTATATTATGATTGCTGAACACCAATCTTCAAAGTTAAGTGGCGGGTCGTGTAAATTGGCTCCGTTGCATGCGTCGCTGCATTGCATGTCGCAACAGAAAATGCCTTTTGTCAGAAAGGTTACCTCTACGTTCTTATGCTATCGGACTGTTATTTACTAATGTATCAGATAAACGAATATTTTATGTGTTCTACTTTTTTGACTTTGAGTAATGAACCCATGCAAAACACCAACCAATGTTTTTAATAGTATAATGGATTAGCAGACAGTCGACGTAAATTTCATAAACGAACTTTTCGTTATTCACTATGGTCTGAGTATCTGGGATCGCCCCCAGAGTGGTCTATTATATATTAACCTTAACCCAAGCGTCTCGTCTACTGATTATTTTTTTAAAATACGCGAGCTACATAATTTTTCTTTGAGCGAGGTTTGCAGGAATATCTTTTATATTGTATTGATGCTAGTCACAAGGAAATGGTCCTATTGATGTGTCTTGATGTTTATGGTGTTTTTAGTGGAAACTGAATCTAATGAATCGTGTTGTAATACAACAACTCTAAGGCCAATTTTTAGACCATCCTAAATAATGGAAAGTTCGTTCACAAAATTCACTGGAATACGTTCCGAATTGAAACTCGGGAACACTACGTTCCAGTGAATCAGTAGGTCAACACTTCTGGATCGAGTTTGTGAACATAATACGTTCAATTGGATCCACAAAATATTTTCTTTAAATCTTGGCTCGCTTGTTTTTTTAAATCAATATCCCACATAAGTTATGCTATGTATCAGAATAAACTATCTTTGGGCCATCGTCTTTGTCGAAACTCGAAAACATACATGAATATATTGTTTATTCTTTAAAGATCATTTTGTACATCACACATATGATTTTTCCAACCAATTACACTATTTAATGATGTTTAAAATATCATAGTCAACTTAAGGAATAGATTAGAATATAATACGAATAAGTTAAGTTTTCTTGCATTGTATTGTCCATTGATATATGTAATAAAATGTTTAACTTAAGGAACATCTAAAATTAGAAAATGTTTTGGATTAACCATCTAAACAAACAAATTGACTAAAATTATATTTAAAAAAAATCTAGTAATAACATTCCTTTTTACTTCGATAGTTATAACTACTTTAAAAATTCCAAATTACTAAAGACTAAAATCTCGAAAATTTACATTAATAATCTTATGTGAGAATATGTATTCAAAAGATCTAATAATATGAGAAAAACATCATTGCTTTGTTATTATTTTCCTTGTATATCGTCGGAGTGACACCTTCAGAGCGATATTTATTTAAATTTAACACCTTTATCGCTATATTTTAAGATAAGGTTGAGATTTTAGGCAAAAATCAGTATTTTTTGATATAACAGCTACTATGACTTTACTTACTTACTTGAAATCTCTCGAAAAATTTCGCATTTTAAGAAATAAAAATTTATAATTTTACGGTTTCTACGGTTGATTGGCCAAACCTCACTATGGCGCAGAAGCTCCGGGTTCGATTAACGGTTTGGTAAATTTCGTAATCAAACTTTCCGTTATTTACTATGGTCTGGGTGTCTGGGAACGGCCCCAGAGTGTCCGTTGTATATTACCCATAACACAAGCGTAACTTGCTTAGCTTGGGGATGTACAATATGGGCGTTTGTCTGTCGATTATTATAAACTAGCGTTCCCGACGAACGTTGTGCCATGTTCTGAAAAAATGAAAATCTAGGACCAGATTCTAGTGCCACCTACCGCTTCCAATTGTGCATCTTAACCATCCGGGGGACTCAAAGATACAAAAAATTTCATCAACATCGGTAAAGTCGTTCTCAAGTTATGCGCGCACATACATTACTAAGATTCATTTTTATTTATATAGATATCCTATATTCATCATCATTCAATAAAACCTATATAATCAATTTAATGGTCCACATCCTAGGCCCTAAAGACGGAACAGGTAAGCTCACTTGCACACATTAATGCATAAAGCATATTATAATTATAATTTATAATAACCCTGAAATTATAAGAAAGTTTTTGTAATCGTGAAAAATAATTTAATTCGGTGCAATAACTGATTTAATATTTTGAAAACAAAATTAATTCATAATGCAATTAATATGTTTTAAGGTTTATAAATCGCAATTACCCCATACAAGTACCCCATACGTTTTTATAGAATGTACCACCCCAAATTGTTATTTCTTTGGCAATTTCACTACACCTGGCTACATATAGAATACGCTTTTCTTTAAAGGTTTATCTATAGAAACCTTGTTATTTCTGAGAAACAATCAGACGGACAAATATAAAAGAACATGACGATTGTATAAGGATCTCGTTCATAACAAAATAACCACAAAAGTTTAAAAAAAATTGAGTGTGTACAGTTCACACGCAATAGAAGTGAAACTTCAGAGAATATACTCACATATAATTTTTCTCTAACTTTTATTAATATAAATATAATTCCTGAAGCCTACATCCGTCCATATATTATAATTCAAAAAAAAATCCAAATTGCACTTTAGATCACTATCATAAAGTTCAAAATTCAATGCACTGTTCCGCACAATTTCCTTTGATCTGCCTTAATTATACAGATATAGCTAAAATTCATTTGACATTTTTTAAGTTTTATTTTAATTGAAAGTTAATACTAAAGGGTAAAGAGAAATGTGGTTTATTTCGAATTAAGTAATGTTGCATTTTATGTGTTTACTCTTTTTAGTGTAACTTTTTCGTTTCATCGATTGTCAAATCACAACGATTATTAAAAAAAACCCTTTTCAAAAACTATTAATCTATATTAGATACCAAATCATTAATAATATATTGACACCTTCGTCGTTATTGAAACTCAAAGACACGAATTTCTCAAGACTTGAAACGAAAAATCCAGTTCTAAAACAAAGAATCGACAATTGCGGGACTAATTGAGACGAATGGATTTAGCAATCGGTCATTAATTATGTTGGCTGTATGAAACAACTTCCTAAAATGTTAGCATATGCCATGATATGTTAATTATAGTTCATGTATACAATGGATAATAATGTTAAAGTCAAAAGTTTTTATTCAATCTAAACTCCACCGGAGAACATTTCGATCCATTAGCTGCGTATTATCGTAAGCGACATTTGTACGTAAGTAGATTTTTCCATTGCAAATATTATTTTTAATTATTATAATGTACCTAACTATTATTACACTTTATCAAAACTAAGTCTAATTTGGCCGATTATCAGTGAGCAAAATGGACTTTATTTTAATTTGGATATAAGCTGTCATACAACACGCTCCTATAGGTGATAACCTATAGGAGTCAAGTAGTAACTGCAAATCTACCCTACTAATTGCACTTGCATTAGTCGACACTTGGGTTTTTCATTTTTTGCAGAAATGGTATATATACCAAGGCGCTCTAATCTATACATAAAGCTTGATATTTTTTTATTGTTTTTTAGATACGCTAAAAATTTACATAGCATGGACATGTTTAGATATCTAAAGATGTATTTACGTTTTTCTCGAAACCCCCATTTGCTAGTACACTGCGTTTGCTATAAGGAGAACAGAAATGTAAACAGGCAATCGCTGCAACGGCGTATTTGGGAGCAAACTGAAGTTAATATTTCTTGAAATTTTTATAAATCTTACAAAATGCAACATCATGGCACGTCAATGACAAAATACCATTATCATCAGTTACCCGTCTAGATAGTTTCTTCACATTTTTTTCTAATCATTTCTACGCGTACAGTGTATTTTGTAATATATTTAACACATTAGCATCTCGTCAAATTAAATGAAATTTTTCACTACGATCCCAGTTGCCTACTTCCGATTCATCTGGTTATTTATTTTTTTATACTTTAATATCAATACACCTACCCATGTAATTGTGAAAGTGAGTTTGATCATTATGTTCTCCCCATTTATAGTTATGTACGTGAGAAGATATTTATAAATTCTAATATAAATAATAGAGAATTCTTATTCCTATTAAGACAAAACGATACGATGCTAAAATTTATGCGACTGAAGCTCCCTTGTGGCGGCCAACAGAAAACAAGGTATACATATAGGTGTGGTGCATCTTTTAAACTTTAATATTTATACCAACAAATGACGCGATATTCGCTTCTAAATGCGCAAAAATAAAGTTCAGGCCGCCTCTAACTTTTAAAGTAAGAAGTAGAAAGGTCATTTAAGAATAGCGTTACAAAATTTTTTCGAGGCCGACAAAGCATTGGTGACGCCCCTGGTATTGCAAACGTCCACAGGCAGCAATGGCCACTTTCCATCAGGGGCTGAATTCTGCTATTTCAATATCTTGGCATTGAGGTTGCGAAGATATTCAAAGTAAGATTGCATTGCGATAATTTAAAAAAATTGTATTCTACTTTATGGACAATATTTTCTCGATATCGTCCCTGCTGAATTATATTATAAGATAATAAGAACGTTTGAATTTGAATTTGAACTATAAATAAAGGTAAAACAAGACACTAAAAAAGTTAAACATTTCGGTTAATTTAGCTACATTCGGATGGAAAATTTAAAAGATTAATGACTATTTTACTTTGGGATGACATACATAAACCTTGGCAACCCCTCATAAAGTGATCTTGTACAAGATGAGGAAGAAAACAGCAAGAAGACAACTGACATTTTCCGTTCATATATCTACTATTTTGACATGCAACTTAATTTATTATAATATTTTTTTTATTAATTACCTTATTAATTATTATAATTAGCTATACGAAACGGGACAGTAATTTATTTATTTATATCTTATTTTATGTATCAAGGATCTTGTGAGTGGTCTCAAACAAGTCTGTCGTATTCTAGTGGACGATTACCACGATTTTATTACAAAAAAATACATTTTGATGACATTGACTAAATGGCAGCAGACAAACGAGATTTTATGCAATAAAAATTTGATGTAAGTTTATAAAGAGAAATGACGTATGTTTTACAATATGAATAGTTCCACATCTCTAATTCTATACCAGTAGGTAGCTATCTGTTAGTTCACTAAAATTTAAAATTAATTATGAAAAAGTAACAAATTTTATAAGTTTTCTTGCAAATGACATAAAAGTTTTGGTGCTACGATGCGCTTGAAACGAAACAGCGTTGATGAGAAAGAAGCTGGCAAACACTTGTCTAACCATGCAAAGTTAGTGTTCCGTGGTGGAAAAGAGTGTTGACCTTTTTGCAGTATTAATAAGAAATAAAAAAAACTAGCATGTAACCGAAAATATTTCTTATGTTAAAACGAAGCACGACTATATATATATATATATATATATATATATATATATATATATATATTACGCAAACCTAATTTGGTTGAAAAATTTCACCGCCTTATATATTCAAACAATAGAGGGACACATCTATTACAAATATAAAAGTACAGAATATACTAGCTATTTATTTCTAAGCTTTTGCTGTGATATAAACGAAGACATAAAGAAATTGTTAGAGATAATAATTATAGGGTAGTCCATTTTAACCATCTTGCCACGGAAACTTAAAAAATGATGAAAATAAACTTTTAAACCTATTGCCACGTTAAATATGTAGATAAATGTATCCACTATTTATTAAAGAATAAAAAGAAATAATACCATGCATATTATCAACAACTCCTCCACTATTAATATAATAATTGACCTCAAAGAAAATTAACTCATGCACACACACTCAAAATCACAAGTTCCAAATGTCCAAATATTCGTTTCGCGTCCAAGAGTTCCACCAGACTTCCTGGTTTCTTTTTCAAAATCAGCGTCACGCGTCGCGCTTCTTTCGCTTATAAAACCACTAGGGTCGCGACATTGACGTTCGTAAAGTTCAAACGCACCCAAAACGTTGAATTCAATCGAATCGATACATTGGTCCCGCGTGTTTTGACAGCATCTTACGACGCGTCATGCGATCGAGGTACGCTGCAGGTGACTGTTGCTCTAGCAGCAGTCGCGCAACCCGCGACCCGCATTCATGCGGCCCGAACAGAATTGCGTGCGTACGCGCACCCGCCAACCAACGAAACTGATTACAGGGTTGCTGATAACCACTTTCTTTTCGATAAATCCAATTCCATAGTGCTGCAAAGCGGGCCGCGAAGAGATACAAGAGAACGGAATAGTAAACCAATAGCTTGTGTTTTAGGAACTTCGTAGGGGGCTTAAGAACACTGCTAAAAAGGAGAATGGAACGCTACCAATCTAAATTAACATCCAAAATGTATCTAAACATTTTAAATGAGAAACATAAAAGTTTTTTATCATCCAAATGTCTATTTATTTTAACCTTACTTTGCTATATAATAAATCACGAAAAGACCTATTAAGTTTATAAGTAAGACATATGGGCGCAAAAGATAACGGGAATAATTTTATGTAACATAAATACACAAATTAGCAATATAGTATGAAAATAGCATAAGGTAGTCCACATAAATTCATAAACAATGTATTTAATATGAACAAAATGTATAAATGATTAAATATAGACAATACATACATCCTTAATCGTGCAAAGTAGTGTAGATTGATAATGAAAGCAGACTCATCAACAGCCGGGTCACTAATTTCCGAAACAAGTATGGTGTATAATAATACTTACAACAATTGCAATTTTAAATATGCATTGAGTGAAAATAATAAAATGAGGGTAATCACGTACCAGCCCTAGCCGTGCAGGTACAGCAATGTCACATTTGTGTACTGTTTGTATTTGGTCACAATAAATAGAAAACAAAACAACACTCACCGTAGTCTTCGACTAATTGTCTATTTTTATTTGCGGACACATTTTGAATGCAAATGGCACCCACCTGAAACGATAGGAAAATCGGTTAGTGGTCGTATGCTTGTTGAACACAAATACGTATAAAAGTATGTTAGATTTGAGAATGGTTATTTGCGCGTACTCCGAAAAGAAGGTTAACTTATATGGTTTACGGAGCGCGTAATAGCTTTTAAATTTGCCAGTTCAGAAAATGTTGTCATCTGTAGACTTTGATTCGACTAAAATAGGTATTTCTAAAGATGTTTATGTGGTGTTCTATCTCTTTGGCCATTAGAGGCAACTAAGAGGTCGGAGCCTTGAGAAAAACCTCTTTATAAATAATAACTAGCTGAACCGGCCACGCGTTGCTGAGCCTCAGTAAAAAAATATGATTATAAATTAAAATGAAAACTACGTTATTTCCTAAGTTTGAACATATTCAGCAAAATTAAAAAAAAATACATCAAATCGGTTAAGTAGTTTCGGAGTTCATCGCAGTCAAACACTGTGACACGGAATTTTTATACATATAGATAATCGGCAGACAAACACACACATTGTATATCCCCAAGCTAAGCAAGTTACGCTTGTGTTATGGGTAATATACAACGGACAACTGTGGGGCCGTTCCAGACACCCAGACCATAGTAAATAAAAGAAAGTTAGTTTCCGAAATTTACCATGCCAGAAATCGAACCCGGACAATCTGCGTTCCAGTGAGTTCGGCCGGCTAAGACTTAGCCCGCTAAACCACAGAGGCCGTCGCCTCTTTGCCTCAGCTTCAACAAGGCGAACAACTATCTGCAAGTGGCTGGATTTGGAAGCCGTTGGAGCATTTCCCCGCATTACGTACTTTAATTGCTGCATGGAGTCCCCTTCGCCAATCGAGAAAGTCATTTGATACGAACTATAATATACCTACATAACGCTACGTTCATATAACGGCTGTAGAAAAACAGTCTGCACATAAAACGCATATTATTATTTCAAACAAAGATAAAGGAAAGAGAGACTTTCAATCAAGATACTGACTGATAACAGTGTGTTCTCATGTCAAATGAGATGATACGGGCCACGGCCGTGATAAACATTACCGTTATAACAGAGCCTTTCGGTATTAAGAAATTATGAGCACAATAATCACTTGTAAATTAAAAATGAGAATGTTGATAGCGGAGCCTACGTTTTGATAAACCTAGTAGACGAAGCACGCCCGGTGGAGCGATAATATGAGCAAGGTCGCCGGTAGTGGTCGGAAGAGGTAAGCCAAGCACCGGAATATATAGCAGAAACTTGAGATCTGCCGTCTAGCAATGCAATCAATACGAGGTAACGTTGCCAGTCTTTTAGGCACCTTAACGGATTGATAGAAGATCGACTAAGTACGCGTTCTTGTCGCTCGACCACCTTTTTCACCCGTCTGTTACTGTAAGTACACGAAATTTCGCCAATTTCATCCGCGAAAATGTCGCCGAGTTACAAGTACGCATATTTGCTCGCACATCTGTTACCCGCTTTACAGTTAGATTTTTACCTGCGCTTTTAAGCAACTCGAATTGCACAAACCTTTTGTATAACTGACTGAATAGCAGTGGCAGTGTAGGACTTCCGGGGACTAGCAAATACAAATTAAAATCACCACGTTTCTTCTATCACACTTTTTGTTTATATCGCTAGGGTAATGCATATACTCATCGCCTCGAAACATTGGCGGTGGTCGACCAGGGGTATGTGGGGCTCCAAGAGGTCGGCTCTCGAGTTGTGATTAGCCAGCCGCCAGACTACCCACTAAACCTACCAATGTCCATCCGTTGCTTTGTGAGGCGCCACGGGATATGCCATGGCATACCTTCTATTACATTAAGCCAGGATCGCGGGACATTAGGTTAGCCAATGCTGCGCTCATGACGTCCTGTTTGCTGGAAGATGTACCTACCCAGCGAGTTTCCTCTTTTAAAGTAAGATGGGAGTCGGAAAACTTGTGCATCCAAGATACATAAATTAATATTATTACCTCAAGGCTATTGAGGAAGTAGAAACTTGTAATACACTGGCGGATTTTTAAAACTAGATTAACGTGTCTCGTGTCAAGGCTATAAATACAATCCAGCGTCTAATATAAATTAGCGTAAAACAGACAATATCAATATTTTTTCTTTAATTTATAATGAGAGTCATAACTATTAGTTTACTTCGTCAATACCTATGCACCAACACCACATCATGACACGAAATATACACTCTTACCTATATATAGAGCTTTTGCTTGGTGACCATTAAACAGGAAACACGGCTCTAAAAATATTTAAAATATGTACTGTAAATACGTTTTTCAGAATTAATAATAATATTCACAATAAATATTATCAAAATAGTAACCTATTAAATATATTAGAAAGAAAAAGATTTATTGTAAGAGTTATGTAATTTAAAAAAAATATATAATACGTTCACGATAAATTTTACTAATATTAAGTATAGATATAGATATGTTGCTGGGGAGTTTAATACGCCGCTTCTTCTCCTTTAACAGTAACTAAAATTGCTTTGGAAGCGGTGATGGACTCATGACTTTCAATAAGTAATCTGTAAGATTCCATTTTGAAGTAAATACATTCATTTTCATTTTTCATATACGTCTCCTGCGTTTTGTTTTAGAAACTGATAAACAAGAACCTTTGTCTTATAATGAACCTTGTGTTGAAGTTATCAACTCCTCAAAACGTTCTCATAAACGACACGTTGGCCTTCCACACCCATGTAACAGCTATAATATATCAAGTCAAAGATTCCAAAATAATTTATTTCTTATGTTATCCATATAGACACGTAGTTTCATTACTAAAGGTTCAAGACCCATTACACTGTCAGAACCATGTTATTCATTGTTATTACTTTAAGGTAATTGTTACCCAAAAAGACTTAGAAGAACCTACCTATATGTCCTTAAATATATTATTGACTTAGTCATAGTGTTACTTAATAATTTTCCGCATTTTTTACACGACTAAAGTTTTGTTAAATATATTGTTACGAATTTGTAGGTTGAAAATTCGAAAATACCGTTGGAATTGTCACAAAGTTTATTAGAATGTACACACACGTATTTCACAGTTCTTATAAGTATAGCCGAATACATCAAAAGCAAACCGTAGGGCAGAAAATCGTTTAACATAAATCGCGCAAAGGTCGACGTTAGAAGATACTCGCTCCGAAAATGAACTAGGTAACGCCTCGTTCGCAGTCAGAACACGACTGGCGCATTTCCCGACTGACCGATCCTCATCCATTTGTAAATTAGACATGGCCTCCTAGCAACATGCCACCCGCAGGTTCTTGGAAATAATTAAACGGTCAGCTTAATGGCTTCAAAGAATTCGCATGAAATACCAACAAAGGAAAGAAAGTTTTATGACGTCTTACGGCGGCGTGAACAAAGAGATTAGCAAAAACAAGAGATCACTCAAATTCAAGGAGGTAATAAGACACCTGCAAAGGATTAGTATCGGCTTGCAACAATATATTAATAATAAGATGTAAGTAAAAAATGCCAGAAAACTAACAGAAAACATATAAAAAGAAATTAAGAAACAATTAAGTGTTTTTTTTTAATATTTTGTGTAAATAATATGTTTTGTGTATCTATTTATAATAAAAAATAACATTTCAAATGTAGGTATTCAAATTTTAGGCTCAGTAACGGAACCCGTGCTTGTTTTCCATCCCAGTGAGGAAATCTGTATTATACAAAATAGATGCAGTTTTGAAATACCGTTTTCCGTTACAGAAACAGCCTGCCATTGCTACAGTTGGTTAAACTGGAACAATGCTCGTTTTAAAGAGCCTGCGGTTGCAACAAATCATACTTCTTAAGTTTTACTATCTTTGTTGTTACTACTTACAATTCAAATGTCAACTGTTTTTAAATGGCATAACTCTAATCATGGCTCTAACCAAGGTTACGAAGTAAGTTGCTTTAAATCCTTGGATTTTGCTTTTATATAGAATATAGTATAACTAAACCATAAATAATTAAAGCTATGTTGTACTTGTTTCAGACGCACCATTTTGTTTGATTATTATTTTTATTTCGACGTTTCGACCACTTTTCAGTAGCCATGACAACGGAAGACAAAAACGTCAGAGTTATTATTTTACCTAGCTTGCTCATTTTTATTGTTTAATTTTAACTTCTATTTATGGTTATCATTTACTCTAGGGGAGCCTAATCTAATTTATCACCACTTCGCAACATGTTGTGACTTTAAGAGAAGACGCGGCGCAAGAAACTCTTCAGCAACATTCCTAGCTCTAATTTACTACGTAGTTTAATGTACGTTAGAAACGTTTAACGGTCTCATTTATATTGAGTTATAGTAAGTGCGTGTTTGAAATCCAAAAATAAAAAAATCTTCCATACACGGAAGCCCCTGAAGATAATAGTATAATATTGTTATCTTCAGTTGTTGTGTAAATATTTGTCATATAACAATAAATAGAATAATTAGATAGGCTCACCCAAACCCTCGTCGACTAAGACGTTACACATGCATGGAAACTGAAACCATCTCAACTAACATCCACTACTTTTCAGGACGGCCGCCATTTAGTTTACTTCAACAACTCACTGCACTTGGCAAAAATCCTATCATTTCTCACACATCTGTCTTTTTAACACCACAAACGAATCCGACGAGAAAATGGCGACGTCTTCCAAATACCCAGGTAAAATTGGGGGGACAGAAAGAGATATACATACATACTATTATACAAAAAGACAAGGAATGTGTATGTATCAAGAATGTGTATTGTGGTTTGAACAAGAGATGGCGGTACCATGACTTAAAAACCATAGTTCATCATTAAATGATAAGCAGTAAGTTTGAAGTCTTAGAAGCCCTAAAACTTACTCTATCTCAATATGAATAAGACCGTATTACGTTAAAATGTAGTTTTAATTATGTGTACTAGTCGCGAAAAGTAAAGAAAATAACAATTCAGGAATCTTTAAAAACACTGTCTACTTATGAGAAGCCTAACGGATCAAACTAGTTTCAACCTACTCATAAAAGACACATCACAGTTATCGATTCACTTTCACTACCAACAATAATTCTATCGATACTATCTAATCGAATGTTTCAATCATTTCTTTCGAGATATGTAATATGGCACTTGATAGTTCAAACAGAATAGGCAACATCGTAACGTAACAAGATAGATAATGTGAATGGCAATAATATTTAAAACGACTTCACAAAACTTGTAAATTTTGTTTAATCTAGTTATGCTTATTTTATGGGACTTTAGAGACAAGTTATTGACCCTGTATTTTTGATAAAACCAGAGAAAATATACGAAAATTTTGTTTCCGAAATTTACTCTACCAAGTAACAGTAGACATGTTATGGTTTGGAAACTGAAGAAAACCAACGCTTAGACCATTTGACAAGATTAAAGACATTGGATTTAATTTTTCTTTGTCTTGAAGGAAAAAAATACCAATCCCTATTAATATTATAAATGCGAAAGTAACTCTGTCTGTCTATCCGTCTGTCTGTTCCGTTTTCACGGGAAAACTGCTGGACCGATTTAGCTGAAACTCAGTATATACATTTTCGATGCCGAGGATGAACATAGGATACTTTTTATCCCTAAAAATGGGATAGTTTCCGGGATAAAAATATATTTGTCTCTCTGTTTGTTATCATTTTATTGAAAGACTATTGGACCGATTTAGCTGAAACTCGGTACATATGTAATTTTAATACCGAGGATGGCCAAGGGGTACTTTTCATCCCGGATAATGGGATAGATTTTGAGATAGATTTATGTAAACGTTATCCCAAAAAGTGGGATAGGTTTTTTGTGATTTTGTCCATTTCATCCATTTGGTGTCCGTAGGTCCCGTTGGTCTCCTTGGTCCACCTGGTTCACTTTTGTCATTTTTTGTCACTTAGACAGATAACGTAGTTTACAGATAGATGGGGAATGGTATAGTTTGCGATATAAAATGAAGTGAATCTTCTGGGGGCAAATACATAAAATATTAAATACAATGTAATCTGTACCGCCTGCTCTTTTCAGCAGGCGATACAGGTTATATTATATACAAGAGATGCGCACTAGAGGTTGACCCGCGGCGCAGCCGCGGTGTAAACTCTAGTACTCGTATAAGTATTTATTAAAAATATAATACAAATATTCTGAACAAATAAACCAACGCAAGGAGACCACCGTAAATAATCGCCAATCGTACTGTCGATTCCTATCCAATTACGTGGCTGACAGGTTCTTCTGAATGTTTCTATTCTCTATATATGTTGTAACTGGGTTAACGTGCACCCATGGGTTTCACACATTATCGATGCACATACCCCGTACAGTCATACGTTACACCAACATAATAGCAATACATTGAATCTAAATTAAATGGAAGAGACTGCTACACAACACAATAATTTAGTCAAAACTTTTGGACCAATTCTTACGTAACATTTTACAAGTCGAAATGTAATATTATATATATATAGATAATCTATATCTGGTAGCAATGAAAGAGTATAACTAAACTATCTGCTACAGAATAAAATCTTTGATTTACGTTAAGCTGTGAGTTTTAGTGTAACTGATCCTTTTCTAACAACGTTTTATTATTCGGAAAAACGAGATTGAATCTTACGTAAGAAGAGAGAGGGTTCGAGAAATTGTATGTATCCTTACATGGGGGTAGCGGGGTTCAAAAATCGTCAAAATTGTCCTTACGTAATTAAAAAATGGCCCCTAACAGCACATTGCCGGCGAGTTTGACAGAATAACAGCCCTTCAAATTAAATCTTAAACATAAAATTCACTTAAGCACGGCTGGCTGTTCCTAAATTTTATACAAAATATAACAATATTATTGGTTAGAATCTCGAAAAATCTCAGAAATACTTATTTCAAACTGAGTATAAAAATTATTTTTCTTACTACAACCTAGTTAGACCGTCCCAAGCTTCTCTTTCAATGTTAATTTCGATTCGCTCACACATTCTAATTCACCCCTTTACCTACTAACAGGGATAGGTGGATTTCGCACGTCGGCAACCTGCATGTACAGGTTCTCTTCACTGTGTTTCCTTTACCGTCAGTACGTGGTAATTGTAACAATATGCATATTAAACTGCCTAAATGGTGTACGCTTCCTTCCTCCACCCACGTCATTAAAATGAGACCACTGCGACTAAGCTCCCGCTATTGTTTTTTTTCATGTTTAAATATATAAAAAATACTGAAGAAAGCGAAATATTAGCTTCCACACTAAACAATACTTATAACCTTGTTATTTATTTTCTTTTGTTTCCATTGTCACTTCTAGTCCATTTCCTACATCTGTGAAAAACACCATAATAATATGATGATGGTGTGTCGAAATCACGGACACGCCTTGAAGGGATATCTGGGTTGTAATGCATAGAGTGAATATGGACTCGAAAGCATTTCATTCATTAAATAAATATTAATAGTTTTTATTTGCGGTTTCATTTTTAATTAAGAGTACTAGTGCCCTGTGATTTTTCTCGCTCCAAGCCCACTGGACATACAACCTCTAGCCACCAAAACGGTGTCGTCTGTCACAATTTGCCTTAATGTATTCCTTATTGGTTAAGTTTTATAGTTACTTTTTTGTTATGTTGAGTGATTATGTTTCGTTGACCAATCTATAAGTTATTTATAAACGTATACTGTTTGATATTTAATGTTGAACGTTAAAAGGAAACCCGACACAAAATACGTATCAAGGACGCGGGCATGTTCGAATCATAAGTTAAAATATATTTCATTAAAATATATAAAATTGCAAAATATCGATTCCAGAAGAAAAAGGAACATTGTTTGGCGAAAGAGAAATTCGAAACGAACACAAGAAATTTTATATTCATAAGCCACCAATCGAATGATAAGGAATCTCAACAATATCAATTTCCAAGAAAAACCACGGTTCACTGACAACCGATACAATATCGCTACCGAACGCAGTCGATACAAAACACACGTCACGAAAAGTATTATCCAGTATCGATGAAAGATGTGACTGAAACCGTCGCGCTTCGATTTCATTGTCAACCGAATAAAAAATAGACAATATAGCTTCTGTAAAAATGTATAAAAAAGTTCACGAAATCGGAACAAAAAATAATATAATTTGGTGTGAAAAAGAATTCAACGACGAGATCATCTAGGGTTCCGCGGCTAACATAGAAATCTTATAAATTCATCATATCTCTCTGTCACTGAAATATTTCTTTTTTTTTTCACAAATGTTGTATTTAAAAATACCACATTAATATTACCATCTAATTTAAATAGACTAATAAGTAATTTCAATATAACCTAAATTAACTAAAAGTATTCTTACTAAGAAAGTATCCATTAGCACTTTACTTAAGGGGAAGACACTTTGTACTTGTGTTCTTTATTAAGCTAGCACAGTACACTTCACTTTAGTTTTGTCTATAGCACTAGTTCAAACGGTTTTGTCCTGAAATACTTCATGAATAAATTTTGATGCATTAAATTTGGTAGGAAACGGTCTTCTCAGATCCTTTATAACAAATAATAATAACAGCCCATAAACGTCCCACTGCTGGGCTAGAAACTCATTTACAGAGAAACGGATAGTATATTCACCACACTTGACCAAGGCGGATTGGCGGGTTGGACTCATTGGGTATGTACAATGTTTTCCTTCACCGTTATTACGTAGTAATTGCAACAATATGTACAGTAAGTCGGGAAAACTGCCAAGTCGTGCATGTTTTCCGACCAGGATTCGAACCCGCGCTCTTTGAGATTGGGACGAAAGTTCCCTAATCACTAAGCTACCACGGCTAATCTATCACCATTATACTACTAGATATGCTGCAAAAATAAGTTACGTATCGTCGCTATACATGTAGGTGAGGAATGATAGAAAATTTATGTAGATATGTGAGGTATGGTGAGACATATCCTGAAAATTCTTAGGGATATTTTTATTCCATAGGTGATAAGATATGTGCTTCCAAAGCGAAATGGAAAATTCTACAGTAGTTGATCTTAAAAACACTTTCAATAACAATTGCTTGAATAAGATCTGTTAGTTTTCTTTTTTTTTCATTTTTTATACTCGGAGAGTACACTTGAAGTTACCTGATCACAGGGCTGAAAACAGTACTTTTCATCCCTGGGAAACGTCTTTTCCTGCTGTCAAAAAAATTAAAACTATGCGTGCCATGTCCAATTTTTTTACAGAGCCACTGTTAAATCGCGGCATAAAATTTTAAATTAAAAATAACAACAATTTTGTAACATAATTTTATACTTATAAATTATTTTTCACTAAATTAGAGCTAAATATTTACTATCATCAGTGACAAATAAATAGTGGCTGGTAGCATGCCACAAAAAAGGTAATTTAATCGACGTATCATAATAATATGTGACGTATTAAATGAGTTTATCAGATTTAGATATGGATTTAACGTCTGATTTCATTAGAGAAGTAGTTGTTGTCAGTTTTTATATACTTCCCCATATTCAAAATAAAAAGCAGAGAGTTAAGCTCGGGTGAAAGGCCTCTTTAGGCACTCGAACTATTAGCGCCCTCGTTACGCTCGTGCGCCAAATTATCTCGTGCCTAAATAGGTCACTTTCATCCCTTGTGTAACAATATACACCGACATTTGAGGGGTCACCGTTACCGAAATCGATAAGGAGGACTATATAACAATCTACTATTAAGATACGGGCTTTTTTCGATTACATCATTTTTTACAATCCCACGGGAAAATAATAAAAATAGTAGACGGTCGTGTCTCTGCAGAACCTTTCACTACGCATGGACTGAGACGCACGTACCTAATTTTTATTGCCTATTGACTTCTCCAATCTGATGGATAGCGATGTAAAAACTAAAGAAAGCTGGAATGATGATGACTTATTATTAATCTAAATAATTTTCTAAATTAGTTGACTAATGTCGTTTCTCATTTAATTTAACTAGGTAGTTAAACACGGCCACGCTTAGCTGTGGCTTAGTCTGATATTAATTATCGTAAGACGGGCTTTTCATTCCTCGGCACCATCTTCCAGCAATGTAGAGTTCATGATGTCAAGAGAAGACAATCCGGTAATGTCCTCCGTGTAAGACGTTTTCTAATGTTCATCAGAAATTTAAAATTATCTCCAAAATCATTAAAACCTTGTAGTAGCTTAAATATTTAAACTAGTAAATGATACATATTATCATCATCTTGAAATCATATGAGGCGTGCTTCCCATGAGACTAGGCAGAGACGATGGATCTCCACTTGCGACGATTCTGACTTACAACTTTCGCTTCAACTACACACATCAAAAGTGTCTATGGATCAAGTACGTTTTAGAGTATCGCCGCAATTGAGGATTAATATTTTAACTTTTTTGGATCGTTATTGATTCTTTTTAGTGAATATCACTATTTGTATACAGAATTTTCTTTAAATTTTATTTACAAATAGGAATTGAACTGTCAATTAGGATTACTAAAAGTGGAAATTACAAATTCTGCAACGGAAGTGAAAAAAATTGCATCGATATAGAGCGACGACATCATTTGACAAGAGAAGAGATAATAAGAGCCGACGGCATGTTACAAGCTGGTTCCAGGCAACGTACTATGGGTGTCGCTCTTGGCACTACACAGAGCGACATAAGCCGCCTCTGGACACGCTAACGTAACACGGGTAGCGTGGCCGAGCGACATGGAGAACGATCTCGCATCACCACTCGCAGACTGGACCGGTACATCCGAAATACTGCTCGACGTACTCGTACTCGAGTTTGGAGAGCCCCTGGACGTCAAGAACTTTGAAATTTTGTCAGGAATTTTATTCATATGGAGGGGGAATAATAGGTTCAGGCCGGTATTTGGATCGGTGGAAGAACCCATTTCATTTGGATCAGGGGCAAACTTAATGCTTAGATTTATGCGGAGAGGATGGTCAGACGTGGTCACCCCTTTGCGAAGCCGGTTGGGTGATTCGTTTCGATTAATTCACGACAATGCACGTCCACACACGGATAGAGTCGAAACACGCACTCTTGCTGATGCTCGCATCAACGTACTGCCGTGACCAGCTCAATCGCCAGACCTCAACCAAATTGACGCACGCATGGGATATGCTACAAAGAAGAGCTCTGCGGAGTATGGATGCCGTGCATACCCGCCCCAGAACAAAAGTTTTTGATTTGTTACAATGAACATGGGCGGCCATTCCTCAAAGTGACTTTGATGAACTGATTTTAAGCATGCCAAATCGCTGTATTGTGTGATTGTGTGTTTACGATAAAAATTTAAAAAATCTTAAGTTTTATTCCCAAAATTTGCAAAAATTGCAATTTTTACAAAATATAGGGATAAGTTGTTAACTTAAACATAGGAATTAAAGTAAGAAGCCAGGCTGGAAGTCTAGATTTGGTAAATATTAATTGGATAATTGTTTATAAGTACTTGATCCCTAGATAGTTGATGTGTGTACTTTCATTAGTCTCTTGTTACATGCGTGTTTATTTGAGGTGCTAATTACAAGTACTAAAATTTTTAAATTTTCATGTACATTTACCGGTACGACAAACGCGTACCTACTAAGTGAATACGGAAGCTCACAGTGAAATCAAATGAGATACTTCCTATCATCTTACAAAACACCGAACCTTCCTAGATTTTTTAGCAATTTCCTTTAACGTATGGAATAACGAATTTTTTTTTTAAACAGTAATTAAAATTGTTTCTATCATAATATTTTAAAAGTAATATGATAACTTGGTATTTTAAAGCATGTTTTAATGCAAATTAATGTTAAAACTTATCATACTTAGCTAGGATCAATTTAGAATTTCATTTCCTAGTTGTATTTTTTTTTTATTTATAAGATTTTTTTCTTAATGCGAATCTGGTATACAGGCAGACAGCCCAGCTCATGGAAAGTGGTTACCGTCGCCTATAGACGTTTGCAACTCCAGGGACGAAACCAACGCGTCGCCAGACTTTAGGACGGGATAAACAGGAGGGGATAGGGAGTTAAAGAAGTGGGCCATCGGAAATCTCACTCATCGCACGAGAACCTGATTAGCACAAGGCTAACCGTTTGACGCCGATATTCAGTGAGAGCGTGATATCAGACCGCTCGAGCCGGCCCTAAGCGCTGTCGTATATATTATATTGCATGTAATTTTCTATCTAAATAAAAATAAATGTTGCTAAGCGCAAAACTCGAGAACGGCTTGACCAATTCGGCAAATTTTTTTGTATGTTTCTTAAGGCTAAGGTAATGTTTTAATAAAAAATAAAAAAAAACAAAAATAAAAATTGCGTGGACAATAGTAAAAACAACAATTTTCTTTTCACATAAAAACTAGCTGTCAAACAGTAGCTGTAAACTAACTCCTACTAAATGGTGGGACCGATTTTAATGAAATTTAATTTTTGTCCAAGTGGATTCGAGAAAAGTTAAGATTAATATTTGGTCCCGGTAGATGGCGCTGCAATCGGTTTTTAGATTTTTATTTTTTAAGGCAGGACGTCTGTCGGGTACAGTAGTTTAAACAAATATCTTTCTTACTTTCTTCTAATGAAACATCTAACAACGTCGTCGCTATAAGTACAACAGACTGTTTTATTTGACTGTGAAAATGGCTAAAGAATAATTAAAAAGTTTTGCCGAGACACATATTTACTTACGAGATGCGGAATTTCACAAACTGGCGAAATCTCAAAAATTTCTAAAACATGCAACACAATTGGGCTGCATCTGCAGCGTAACCGCAAGCATAAAAAAATTACGACATGTCTAACACTAAACTTGGCTGTTCGCGGCTAGGCAGTTAACTTTTACATCGCATTACGGTTGCACTAAACAAACATTCATTACAAATAAGATTAAAAACACCACAAAATATTACTACTTGTATTTTTGTGCTCTCAGCGGTATGCCACGACAGATATTGAAGCACTATGGCCACATAGCTCAAAAGAACCCAGACGATATGAAGAGACTTGTGGTAATTGACAAAATTAAAGCCAAAAACCTTATGGAGTCGTGTTAGATCTCTAAAAAAGTGGATTGACCAAGTTGCTAACCAGCTGGACGTGCCTATAAAAATCTGGCTTTCCACCCGTCTACCTTACTTTAAAGCGATCTAAGTAGAGGATATCAATTATTCATTGCCATCAAAGTCAGGTTCCTCAGCAGTAAGGGGTAAATCCCGGATGCATTCGGAGTGTTCGCTCTTGAAACCGTGAACTAGAAATATGAAGATTCATGTTTACGCTTTTGATGAGAAGTATATATGTGTTTATTCAACTTTCCAGTTGAGTGCTATTACTTGATTCAGAAAATAAAGAAGTGAACACAGACTAAGACACGGGGAAAAGTGAGCTCAAGTTAAAGTATATAAAGCTTACTTAGTGCTTAACAATGAGTATGAAATTACCTTGTCTGTGTGGTTAGAACCTTAAGGCGGTATTATTTCGAATAATAATAACCTTACATAAATTATGTTGAACTTAGTATTGCACATTATAATAACAATATAATCAAAATGTTACTGAATATTACTTCTGTAAACAAAATAATATTCGGTTAGTCATCATGTATACACTAAATCCACTTAAATCCCGACCTATTTCACTTCTGAAAGAGATAGCCAAATACGATATGAGTCACGCTTCACCACAAAAGTCGTGATATGTTAATACGAATTCTACAAGCGACTCTAAAATCCCAACTGGAGATCCCTTTCCTATCCTTCCGTGTTCCATTTTAACTCGAGACTATAAATAAAGATTTCTCCCAACACAATATGAGAACAGCTGGCCGGAACGCACGAGCCATGCACAGGGATGTCATGCTTGCTTGCGTTATTATTCATTCGTGAAGTTTGCTCGATCAAAAATATCTGATGGGTGTTGGGAGAAATTTTGCTAATAGCACTAAAATCGCGATACATATTATAACAGCGTTTTTATTTTCTTTTTCCTTACTTATTTAAAAGGATTGTTTAAAGCTACTACACCATAAGAGCTGAAGAGCTACTAGACAACTCGAGTAACTATTTGAAGCGTTAGAAGAACTAGTACAATATTTCTTTAATGACGTCTGATTTAAAGCGTCAGGAGAAATAGTACGATATTTCTTTAATGATATAATAAAACAGACCTAGCAGAAGAGTAGTAGAATTTAAGCGAGTTAGAAATTTAAAAAATTCTAGCTTGGTAAATCCCAGTTGTTTATCAGCTCTTATGCAATAAATAATATTAACAAGAAATAGTTTAAAAATATAGTACAGAAATAAGCGTGTCATCCTTTACAAACAAACACAGCTTAGCTATAAAGTAATAAACAGATACAGAATGACAGACAAATGCACGTATATTTATATACACAAATACAAAAATGCAAGATAGTGATAATATTCGTTAAAACCTGTTACATTTCCCCTGATTGGTTCGTTTATAAGACATTCTTAAACCACAACTAGGAAGTTTTTAGTGTAACTTCCAACATATACAAAATACGAGGTAATTTTATATCAACCTTAGTTCAAGGTATTTTGAAAAGAAACTACAAAATTGTAGGCCTAACCAGCATCACTTCGCATTCGTGATACGCGCACTTCTATAGTTCCGAAGTTACAACAGATTTTAAGAAAAAAACGCACTAACTAACACGCACAACCTTATAAGAAAAAATAAAATGCTTCACATCGTCCATCAAATGATTTTAACATTAAGCAATATAATAAAATTCTTGTTACGAATATTCCTTGCCATAATTTCCATACGTTAAAACGTCAAGTTATGGTAGCCCTGGGACATAAAACCAAACACCATGAGTAACGTAATGGCCGTGACGACGAAGTATTAAAGCAGCTGACGTTTAAGATTCAGTTCAACTAGTAATGTGTTGATGGTACCGACAACATTAATATCGATGCTTTCACTGCATTCAATATATTATCGAAAATTTGTTTACTATTTAAATAATAATAATGATTAATAGTCTTGACGGGTTCTGAAGCGGATATCGCGTCGTGGATGTGGATCAAGACCATCCAGCCCAAGACAGTAACACAACAACTCACTGGATGAGGAAAGTGAAAAATCCATATACAAAGCGATAACATGAGTACGCCTTATGTGTAGTAATTGACATCGATTGATTGACGACCACCAATAAAACAGTAAGGTTTCCAAAAACTACAGGAATACTTATACTATCCTATATAAAATGGTAACCTATTATAGCCATCTCCACAAATACCAACAAATGTACGTACTTTTGAATTTTTTGTAATTGTTTGATTTGATAAGTAATAAAGTGTGATCTATCTCCATATATATACATACATTATATTGAAACTCACAAAATAAATTATATCTTAAACAGTACTATGTAACTATAAATAAACCACGCATTTGCAAGAATCTCCGTAGTTCATTTTAAGCCGCGAAGCATTACGATTAACAATTGAAATAAATATTGCCAAAACTTGCCTTGGAATTAGATAAAACATCGTCATCAAATATTTTATCGATAAATACTTTGTAATCTCTACAATATGTAAGTATAAACATGTATAGATAGGGTCGACGATGAAAAGCTTAGACAAAAACGCCCACCTCTATTTTAAGAAGTCGACGACTCACGGATCAATGTTTTACAGCACATATCAATTTGTTTTTTAAATTAAAGTATCACACAGAAAATAAATAAAGAAAAGAGGCTTTCTGTTAGATCAGAGGGCCTAAAGCGGTCGACTTTGGAGAATCGTTTAGTAAAGTTGACACATGTCTAGATAAATAACGGGTATATATCGTACAACGGGGAGTGTTCCGAGGAACTGTCTGATCTAGTGCCAACGCCTCATTTTTACAACCGCACCACTCGCCAGCGACGAGATATTCACCCCCGTTTCCTTGAGCTCAACGCTCAGCTATGCAACGGTTCTCTAAAACATTTATTCCGCGTACAACAATGATCTGGAGGGAACTTCCCGCTGCGATTTTCCCTTTGCGCTATGACATGGGGTTCTTTAAGGGCGTTATAAAATTTCTTAGAGGTCGGCAACGCGTTGGCGACACCCCTGGTGTTGCAAGCGTCCATAGGCGACGGTAACCACTTCCCATCAGGTGAGCCATCTGCCTGTTTGCCTGCTTCAGGCAATAAATATATATATATACTGGTAGTTGTAAGACATAGTATAAAGTTCGACTTCATTTTGAGACTTGTCATGTTCATCATGTGAATTTGTGAAAACGGCCTCTAGGCCCTAAAGTAACAAAATTTTAAAAAAAGATTAAATAGAACAGACTTCAAAGACAATTTCTTAAACAATTTAGTAGACGTTTTAGCTGGCACAAGAAAATTAATTTCTTGTAGTTTTAATTTTAAGTCTTTATTTATATTACGTCAACCATTAGTGTAAACAAATTATTATTAGAATAGGAAAATCCTTAAAATTTTATGTAAAATATTTATATCCTATGAATACTTTGTTAACAAACACTTGAAATAATTTATTAAAACAACCAAAACATCCGGATTTTTTAACCTGTACGTATGTTGTAATGTTCAAACTAGATACGAGTTGAGACATGATAGATTTTCAATTTAAAATATACATACATTTTACAATGAGGGTCATCCACAAATTACGTCATACAAATTTCATGATTTTTGAACCCGCCCCATGCGTCATAGCTGGTCACATTCGTGAGACTCCTCCCTCCCTAGTGTGATATCACATATTTTGGAATTTTACATAAAGAAATTAATATTTATGCACATAGAGTTGAAAATATTTTGAAATATTTCGTCAATAGTTCAATTCCGTGTTTTAAAGCTTAAATATTAGATTTTGAAACGTGACTTCACGAAATTTAGGAACAACCCTTAACGTGTGATGTAATTTATGAATGTCCCTTGACAATGAAAATAAATTTTCACGATTATTCTCAACAATATGGATTCCAAAAAAATAAAAGCACATCACAACTTTTGCGTAAATTTACTAATGAAGTTAATGGTTACCTAGATAATAAAATGCACGTTATGGCGCTTTTTATTGATTTCAGTAAAGCTTTTGATATGTTACAATATGATATACTATATGACAAATTATCTCGTAATGGCATACATGGTCCGATCCTGGAACTTCTTAAAAATTATCACACTAATAGATTCACAACAGTAAAACTACAAAATCAATGCAGTACACAAAAAATGACTCTAAAGGGCACGGCCCAGGGGTCAATAATAGGCCCATTAGAATACTTGATTTATGTTCATGACATATGTAAACTAATAACAGAGGGCTCCGTATACCAATTTGCTGACGACACATGTTTAATTGTAGCTAACAAAAAAATTCTAAGCGCCCAAAAATTACTGCAACATAACTTTGATCAACTATATAAATGGGCACATGACGTAGGCTTAGCCATAAACGCTCAAAAAACGAAAATTATTTATATTCACTCCAGTCACATCAAAAATTTGTCTGAGCCTTGTATAATGGCTCATAACCATGATTGTTTTCACAAGAAAATTAACAGTAACTGTCCTACCTTAGGTGTTGTTACTGAGCATACATATATAGGTCTCGTAATTGACAGCCGATTCTGCTGGGGCGCGCATGTAGATCATGTTTGTAACAAGTTGAGATCAGTATTGAGTAGGATGACCATACTAAAATACAAAATACCCTATATAATATTACGCGTACTTTACCGAGCCCTAGCAGATTCGGTTGTTAATTGCGGTCTAAGTAGCTATGGTAGAACATATAAAACATATCTAATAGATATATACAAACTTCAGTTACGTTTATTAAAAACAATAGTACCCAAGAATATTAAATCCAAACATAAAGATAATTATAAAGAATTATTCAAATATTGTAAAGTTATGAGTATATTTGACAAGGTTAAATTTTCAATACTAACTGAATGTAACAAACCAGAACTATTAGTTAAGAAGACTAGACCTAACTACATGCGACCGAGATCTGACTCATGTAAATATATTATTCCTAAATATAATAACGTGTATGGGACAAGGCGCGAGGAATATATGATACCAAACATTATAAAGAATCTCCCAGAGGACCTGCAATCCAAGTACAAAAATAACCACAAATCAATCAAATATAATCTGAAAAGATTTTATATTTATTCCCAAAGCGGACCATCATACTCACATGTGCAGACCTGGGACTAAAATGAGAACCATATACTAGAATGATGATAATCCCGTTTTATCATCAAATCAGAACTAAACACTAGAATGATGATAACCATTACTCGCCTCTGCTCCTATTTTTGATATAACAATATTGTGTCCACGACTCCCTGCGGCACGAATAAACCCATGAGGTTTCTGTGCCACAGTTCAAATGTTTCTAATGTATATGAATGTAAGCATATTGGATAATAAATTGAAAAAAAAAAACGATTAACGAAGCGCAATTTTTAAATGATTTTTCACTTGAAACTGACATTTCAGACTCCCTTCAATAGCCGAGGTCTCTGTGATCTGAATCTAATAGTAGAAAAAAGCCTTACGAAATTCTATGTTACAGTAATTTACAGTCAATCATCAACTTTGTTCAAAGAATTAAGTACCACACATTTTATATAGTTCTCCGAAATCCAGTTATACGTTAATACTAAATATTTATGTTTCCAATAACATAAAATTAGAAATTCGTTATAAGTAACAATATTGATATAATACCAAACACTTTCACGAAGATACAATAAGCTCATTTACTATGAAAGTATGCAAAATGGGTTTTGTATCGGAGATATAAAAATATTTATTTATGGTACGCCTTTCACAGTCGATATTAAATTCGTAATGCTTATTTCTTCTCCTCAATCTAGTTAAAAATAAGTGGCAAGTGCGTGAAAATCCACGCAGAGTGAAGGGTCCGTAGAGATGACAAAAATCCACTGATTTAATCATTCGATTTTTTTGTTTTTATTGCCTGAAGCATGGAAAAGGAATGCTATTCTTCCATGCCTAAAACAGGCAGACAGGCGGACGGCCCGCTTGGTGGAAGGTGGTTGCCGTCGCCTATGGACGTTTTCAACACACTATGGGTACAGAACCACGAAAAGGCATTCAATCGAAAATACCCCACATCTCAGAAACTACTTAATGGATCTCGTATCTAAAATTTTGATTGAAAGTATTTTTCACCATACTTACCACCTTAATTCTCTTTATTGTGACTTTATTGGGCGACGAACTGCGACTGTGTGACAATGGGTGGGCGGGGTCCTAAATTTAGTTACGTCATATTTCAAAATATAATACATTTAAGCTTTAAAACACGACATTTGAACTATTTACGAAAAGCTTCGAAATTACTGTATCTGTATGAGCAGTATTTATAGTATCAAAATATAATTTCTCGATGTAAAATTGCAAAATATGTGACGTCACACTAGGGAGGGAAGAATCTCTGTCTGAATCATGAATATCTATGATACCATTGAGGACGTTCAACAGATTAGGGAATTATTATATACATAGATTGCGAAAGCGCATAAGGAAAGAGAGGGGGGAGTCTAATTGATTGCACAAAAATTGCAAAGGCCATTGAAAGTTTTCTTACAACAGCATAGCGACAAACAAGAGTTGAAATAAGCTTCCGTTCTGCCTGAACAAATATGCACTCCCACCTGTTTGATCAGCGCTGCCGCACTCGCTGCATTTTGTAACGACATAAAATCATCCGCTAAGGGGAGTGGAGACAATGGACTGGATAGTGTACGCCCACATCAATTATCTCGATGTATCAATATTTGTCAAGCGTCTATAGAAATAACATGTAACTACGCAACTTTTTAGAACAGCATATAGGATGAAGTACCGGTTAATAAAATATAGCGAACTACAGTCTACTCTCGATAATTTGACACTCGTTAATTTTAATCTCTCGATAATTTAAAAAAAAATCCGGTCACTTGAAAAATACTCGATAAATTGAATAAAATCAATGTTAATTGGTCCCTTCGGTAAATTGAAGTTAAAGGAATATTATCTTGCTCGCAAACATGCGATAATTTGAAGTCCGCGCTTTCCTACTCTGTATAATTTGAAGCGTTTATCATGTACATACCTGTCGTTTGTTTACATACATGTCAATTGTTTACATAAATTAGATATGAGTAAATGCGCATTCCAGTCTTCTTTCAAACGTTAATGAGTCATGTTAATGTTTGATTAGTGCTATTAAAATGAATCCAAGAAAGAACAAATGTCTTTCCATAAGTTCCATAAATAAATGCTTGTTATTTTGAACTCTTGACAACTTGAAATTTATCTCTGGTCCCTTGAGTTTAAAATTATCGAGAGTCGACTGCATATACTTTTTTTTTAATCTATTTTATTTTCCAAGGGATTTTGTCACCGAGTGACAATGCCACCCCAACTATAACACTACATATTCTTTTGAATATGCTCCTCCTCCTTAGCCATAAGACCGCTATTTAAATAAAATTATGATTCAGTTCTAGCATGTAGGTTTTCAGTAATCATAGACAATAGTTTCCCTAAAGGTGGGGCCTCATCTGGGATGATGTTATAGGTATCGACTTGCGGCCGAAAGCGTCTTATTCAAAGCGTTAATAACGCTGTTATGAAATATCCACATTAGTGTAATCTTATCTGTCAATATTCAATGTCATTCACAATTACAAACAATAAACCATCACAAATAACGCATCACACCTATAGGTCACATCTGCCTGAAACATCTATAACACCTATAACTGTAACATTATCCCAGATGAGGGCCCACCTTAAAAGTGCTCCATCCTCTTTATCCTATCCTAAAGCCTGGCAACGCGTTTACTTCGCCTTAGGTGTTGCAAACTTCTGTAGTTGATGGCAACCGCTTTCCATGAGAATGGTTGTCTGTCTGTATCACAATAAAAATAAAAATAAAATTGTGTGAGAGTGTGCGTTTGCAGTTCACACGCAGTAGAAGTGAAACAATGTGTGACAATGGGTGGGAGGAGTTCTAAATTTCGTGACGTCACATTTCATATATTATATCGTTATAAGATATTTAAGCTTTAAAACACGAAATTTGAAATATTAACGACAAACTTCAAAACATTTCCAACTTTATCTATATGATGTTTAAATTATTAAATACAATATATTCTATTTCATTCTCTCGTAGGATTAGTCCTATAGATTTATGTGTTTATATCTTTTTCGTTTCTTCGAGTTTCAAAGCACAACAACGATTCTGAAGAAGTTTCACTTCAAAAAGCGCAAAAGAAATAAAAAATGCTGCCCATTGTTCCTGTCTGTACTTTTATTATTACTATTTATCTATCTGAGGGCAAATTAAAGGTTCAGCAATATTATAAACATTTCCAATCTTGTCATATTAATTGAACGAAAGTGTGTTCGTACAATTATATTACCACCATAATAAAATGAATATATCACTCGAGCGAAAGCTCACCTTATTATGCTTTGACATAAACTTCTATAGAGCCTATTAATAAATATTTAATGCGCATAGCTCATCACATTGATATAGGCGCAAACTGTCGACGGAAGCGCTTTCGCTTACTGGCGCACACAGAGACGCTTCATTGACGATTACCTTCAAGAATAATTAAAAACAAACGAAGCTGATAAAACCGTGTTAATCTATATATTAACACGTCAAGCAAAAACTTTGCACCCATTTTTACGAAAATCGCGCGGACGGAGAAGTATGAAATTTCGCACACTTCTAGTTAATATAGAGAAATAGAGACGAATGCTAAAATTATGCATAAAAAATACATAAATCCAAAAAAAAACATTACACACACTACCACGTATTTGACACACACACGCATATATACTCGTTTGTTTATTGTTGCCTTGGCGAAATCTGTGATTTTATGGTGGAATTTCGATCACGGGCGACCTTTAGTATTATTAATTTTATGTTCACCACGTGTCTTTCTTTACAAGCATAAACTGACGCTTTGTATCTCAAGGAAGCATACCTTTTTCGGGATAAAAATATCGGAGATCCATATTCATTAACAAGGCACGTGTGCTTCGTAACCAATTTCTTGTAGCCAAGTGTTTTCTTTATCAAAGTGAACAGGGCAAGAAAACCTGCATGCACATCGAGATTGCCGATGTGGGAAGCCCATCAAAACGCTTTAGACAATTGTGTGAAGTATAAAGTATATCTATAAGTTTATGAAATAATTATTACTTCTTATTACTTTTCTAGGAAAGCACAGACACAATTATATCACGCTGGAGATAGCATTTTACAAGTATAATAATAATATTAACCTCATAAAACGTTTACATTCATTCGAACCTACGTACAATATCACGCATAAAATCAACTAATTAAAAATGCCATTCTACTTTACCCATATTTGTTTTACTAGAAATGTAATCGCTTTTAAAAAAATTATTCAGAGCTACCCACAAATAATTTAATGTGGAATTTAATTGTAATGTCCTCTAAACACACTTGTACATTGACACTCATAGACAATGAACAATAAAGGGCATCAAGGACAAACCTACCTATACCTACAACTTTCGTTACTGACCGTAAAATACGTGACTGAAATTTCAAAATGATTGTAAAATGACGGTGGTCATAAAATGTGCTATAAAACGTACTATCGACATCGTTATTAACGGGTCAGTTAAAAGAGGGGAGGAAGTTGTCATAATCCAACCCATAAACTAGGTGCTGGTAGTTAAACTGTCGAACACCCACGAGGTCTAGTCTACTGCTGTATAGAAAGTGAAATCAAAGTCACATGAAGAAAGTTATATAAAATTTCAACGAGTGGGTCTCATTCCTAAAGAAGACCTGTTTCTCTGGAAGTATTTAGTTGTTTGATAGTAATTTCTCTTTTCTATACTAGAGTTGTTCTATTCTATACTAGAGTTCAAAAGGCGCGAGTTCGATCCTGGTCGGAACACATGCACCACTTAGTCAGTTTTCTGATTTAATGTGCATATTGTTACAATTACCACGTGCTAACAACGGTGAAGGAGAACATCGTGATGCAACCTGCACATCAAGATAACCGATGTGCCAAGCCTGCCAAGCCGCCTTGGACAAGCGTGGCGAGTATACTGTCCGTTCTCCTTATAATGGGACGCCGAGCCCAGCAGTGGGACATTTATGGGCTGATATTATATCATATACTAGAGTTGGTAGTCAAGGTTAGATGTTAGTAATGAGTAGAAATTATAGCTAAAGTAATATGAAAAAGTACAATGAAATAGTAAAATGAAAAAGTATTAAATACAAGATGTATAAAGGAGATTATAAATAAAGACAAACCCATCTAAAAAATAAAAACATATTTTTTTAAATGAAAGAAAATAAGATCCAATCAAATAAATAATCGTAAAGAGTGGAGAAGAAATAAATAATAAAACAAAAGAACCGTGTCAAGTTATGGCAAATGTATCACATAACTTCATACTTTAATAGTGGAGCAGAAATAATAGGTACGTATAACTATACAGCCTTATTGTAATTTGTTGAAAATGGTTATCCATCAATACTATTTCAGCACTTAGATTTTCACCTAGGTATTTGACGATATCATTCTATATCATGTCCTTTGGAAATGAGAACAACATTTCTAGCTAACGAGGTTTAAACTTAATCAAGTCTATGATGTATGATGGACATAAGCATTTCGCGCATGTTTTCCGACTAATTTGATATCGACGTAGCTGTTGGCCTGGCCCCGTATGTCTATACGACCGGATGGTGAGTAGTGTGCTGATTGTTTGATGTTGCTGGCTAGCAGGATACTGGCCACTAGATAATTATCGCTATGTGGTAGCTGGCAGGGTCGACATGTGGTAAGGCGACGCTTCTCGTAGTCTTTGTAGGTTGTTGTAAGTATTTAAACTACAGTGTTCCAAATTCAAACCCTTTTTCAATGACAAATACAAAATATGCTTACATAGTACAAACCATTCATTTGCTTTACGAACGGTTAAAATTTGACATAAGCTCTATACAAGTAATATCAAATTTCTTCCGATAATAAGGGAAATCAATGAATAGTTAATATAGGAAGCGGCAATTAGTGGTGGTGGTAGGACCTCAGTACGCACCAGCTCACGCCACAGGATTACCTCGATCAAGTACGCCACATCAGTGAAATGTTCGATATGCAACTAACATTACAGTTTGTTGCTGATCATAAAGTTATTATAAGCATTCTATAAGCATAAGACTCTGCCAAACATTATGGAAATAATAGCATTGACATGTTGCTTTTGTTAGGCAAATGAGAATTAAATGAACATACCTTTAATAGTAGTATACGTCGCAACTTATTAAATGAATTGATTTAAAATCATAAATTAACATAATTGATAATTATCATTATCTACATGTTACATACAACTCTAGTTACTATTAGGCTTATTCTATTTGTAGTGTATGAACATATAATTAGGTGAGAAATAATAACGCAAAAAGTATGTAACTAGTCGTGTATTAAAATCAATTTGATCACGAAAATTAATTGTGTTTTATTTACAAACAAACCCTATGTCAAGGTATAAAACACTATACTATTAAATCAAATACCATTTAAATGATGGCGACATTACTATCACCTTAATTTAAAGCAGAGATGTATGTATACATATTAATGTAATACATGGTACACCTTACCTTTCATGCATATATCTATAAAATATATCCATAATACACGCGCCAAGAACTCAAAAACACGTTATTCATACAATGTCAACGATGATTCAACATCAATCAAAATCAATCGACAATGTCTTTAAACATGTTCCTTTAAATGGCAATATGAAAACATTTCCTGTTCACGAGTACGGCACCGACATGACGAACTCGCATAATGACGCGGTGAACATGTTGATGGAATAATTTACATCGTAAGCGACACCTCGGTAAAGAATAGACTTAGAAAAAAACACACATCCTTACTTATTTTATTTATTACTAGAGTTTGCCCCGCGGCTGCGCCGCGTTACAAACCCTAGCAGTAACTTTCTTTTACTTATACAAAAACTTAATTCGGTTTTTTACATACGTATATATAATAACAAAGAAACTAAGTCCATATAGTCTAGACAACTGCCATGCAAATTATAGAGGTGCGTCGAAGCCAACCTGAT
The DNA here is from genome assembly GCA_039645545.1 of Dendrolimus houi. Classification (NCBI taxonomy): domain Eukaryota; kingdom Metazoa; phylum Arthropoda; class Insecta; order Lepidoptera; family Lasiocampidae; genus Dendrolimus; species Dendrolimus houi. The sequence continues at coordinate 18,789,378 of CM077132.1, forward strand.
TAAAGTAATACAACGAATGACATGTTGTTTATGACAACGTGGGTATTTGTTAGTGAATTGAAAAAACGCGATTGCAGTGCCATGTATTTAGCTAATCCGTCTATTCTTTAGAAACGACATAATTTATCAGGATAAAAAGTATCCTAAGTGTTGATTCGAGATATAAGGTATATCTATGTCGAGTTTCATTCATATACGTTCAGTAGTTTGCAAAAATGCAATGCTTTTTTAATGTATTTAACTATCCCGCGGAAACGACATAATTTATCGGGATAAAAGTATCCTAAGTTACGCCTCGGGATATAAGCTAGCTCTATGTCGAGTTTTATTTAAATCCGTTCAGTAGTTTTCACGTGATGCTCTAACAGACAAACAGACAAAAATTCTAAAAATTATATTTTCTGAATCTGCTGGTGCGAATTAGCCTCCTGATTTTTTCACGTTTTTAAACGCTTTGTAAAAACTCGAACCATTTACAGATTTATTATAATATAGACAAGCTGTGTGATGTTGACAAAATCAATACCCAATACTTTGGAACTGATATAAACAAAAATATTTCCGTTCCTTGCGCTCTCTCTCTAGTTTCTCATATACACCCGACAACGATGGCTTCGAGGAAATGATAAATATTTATTGAAATTATAATACTAAATAAGTAAGTAAAATACCATACTTTTCTTTGTTAAAACTGTTACTGGAACTCCATAATCTTATGTCTATATATACATAAATTTATTTTATTTGAAACCTGTTTCTGAAGACCACAAATTTAACAGTTATTGCGTCACTAACAATTAGTTATTTACAATAATTATATAGCCGATGATAGACATGCGAGCAATTAGGCGTCCATATGGCTCGACGACTTTCTTCGCATCTGAAAGTTCACGTACTTATAGTGACAGACGGGGAAAAAGTTCGCCGAGCCGTAAGTACCAAATTACTCGCACGTTTATCACCGCCATAAATTATACTTTTCAAATACTAACTTCCTTCATAATTCATAAGCATGGTAGCGTAATCGCTAGTGCACGCGTCTTAAGCTCAAAGGACGCGGGTTCGAATCCTGTCTAAAACGTATGCACCACTTAGGCAGTATTCTGACCTAATATGCATATTGTTACAATTACCACGTGCTAATAACAGTAAAGGAAAACATCGTGATGAAACCTGTACATTGAGATAACCGATGTATCAAACCTGCCACGTCCCCTTGGATACGCATAGCCGGTATACTGTAGTCGTCCATATATAGTGGCAGGACGGAGTCCATCAGTGAAGCGTTATGGGCTCTATATATTTATATAAATTTCTTCAATTCTTTTTTAATCAAATAATATAAGCTACCTCTATTATCGTATTAATTGGTATCATTGTTAGGAATTGCTTTAGTAAAACAAGTGGCTCTATACGAGTAGGACATACACATGAAGGTATCTTCTATAAAATATAATGCAAACATGAAGTCCTGTTGCATCGACTTCAAAAATTAATGAATGACAGAGCAGAATGAATAAACTAATGATGGGCAATTATGGCCGGTTTCTATATTTTACAGACCGTCCATTTGCCGTATTATGGGTTAAAATTTACCATAAGTTGCATGAAGGTAATGTCTAAATTCAACAGTTGGTAAGGCAAGTTAGTGTATAGTAAGAAATAGGAACATTAGTGACCTTTAAGTACCTTTTTACGTTTAGGTATCGAAACTATAGACACAAATCAAACAAAAATACACAAAGGAAAATAAAAAAGACACAAGGGAAAAAACTTATATAACTAATCATGTTCATAAAAATATTAAATTAATTAATTATCTATTCCATATAATACAAAAAACTAAAATATGCGGTAAATTATAACAGTTTAGATAAACGTTCGATAAGCCATTATGTCAAAACCAAGGTTGTCAAATTCTTTGGCTAAGAATTATGCAAACTAGTGATCGATTATTTTCAATGTTTACATTTTAATAATTATACCATGAATACCAATTTGATACAGCCTGCGATATCTAAAAATTGTAAGTTAAATAGTTTACTATGTACGAATTTATATTCTAAGAACTTTAGATATAGGATTGCCATTTGCCTCAGATATCGCAGACATTTTTTAACCAAAAACGGGTAAAAAGCACTTCAAACATATGTGATAAGTTAGTAAAAATATCTAGGGTGAGCTATATACCATTGTAACCAGATTCAGAGATGTACTGGTAAAGTAAAATCTTGCATATAACAACAATAACTACATAGTTTTTAGACGAGGGCGGTGCGCGGTTGTAGAAAGTGGGAGGGTGCTCGTCGGCAAACCTGCACGTTGCTAATAGAAGTATTCATTTATTTACCACTAGCTGACCCGGAAAACTTCGTACCGCCTCAGAATCATTTTTTTCATATTTACTCACCTTTTAAACCTTCCCTGGACTTGCACAAATAATTCAAAACCAAAATTAGCCAAATCAGTCCCGCCGTTCTCGAGTTTTAGCGGGACTAACGAATAGCAATTGATTTTTATATATAAGATTATATTTTTCTTGAAAAAAACTGCCAAGAAAATACGTTAAAAATAAAAATGACAACAAGTAGGGCTCTTAAAACAGAAATTTATTTCATGGTAATGCAGTAGTCTCCATAGTTAATATTTCTTATTGCCTAGTTGTTATTTCTAGACCAAAGCAACATTTTCTTCGAATGCGTTTTTTGCTGTAGATAATGAACGTAACAGTAAGAAACAAATTGCCTTTATTGACAAATTTCTTAGAGGCTTTTAAGAGCAATTTCTTAAGTGACTACGATTGGCGTAAGTGATATTTCATGTCCTTTTAAACAGACGAGAAAGTGTCAAGGTGCGTTTCTGTGTATGCATTCGATACACATTTTCATTTTCTCTAGACGTTCAATTACAGCTATAACCATTATTTCAGCGGCGAGATTAATGAAAGTAGCTGAAGCAAAACAGGAGATCTATTGTTTTTTGCCCACCCGTATGGGAGACAAGCGTTATAATATCCCACATTTATATTTTTTCTCCACCACTTCGCACGCTCTTTAGCCTTTCTCTCTTTCTCTTCTGGAGTCCATTAGTTTTTTTTTATTGCATGAGTTCAGTAGACAGGCAAACGGCCTACCTGATGGAAAACAGTTACAATCGCCTATGGACATTTGTAACACGAAAGGTGCTACTAAAGTGCTGGCGTTCTCTAAAGGGAGACTGGAACCTGGCCACTAATGCCTGAACACAACTCAAGGTTGTTATGACGGGACACTCATGAGCAGGGGTGGTAGCCATCTAGACGAGCAAATAGCCTACCACCTGGCTGTGGGTTATTTTGTCGCCTCTTACGACAGGCCGCCTGGCCGCAGGAAATTGTATTCTTTTGCCGTTCCTGCACGGATGCTGTTAGGGTGGGGTTTCCTTGGAGCTTTTGAAAGAAATGCTTTTCGTGGCTAAAGGTTTTTAATGCAAGCTATATGATGCGTTACCTAGATAGTGTAAGCAAATCAATTTTCTCGTTACAATGAAAAAACACTTTGTTTTATACAATGTAAATGCTAATGTATACATTTCCACTTGACGATATATATTTTCAGAACATTACGTACATTATCGATATCACGCCAATATATCCTCGATCTGTCGGATTAAGACATTTGATTCACACATAACTTGAGTGTGAAACATATGAATTACACTTATATACGACAATAAATATTACAAACGCCTACACGAAGTCGAAACTAGTGGTAAAACTTTCAAAACAACATTCATAAAGCCTAGATTTCAATTCCTCAGCTGGACAAACAGCCGCTGCGCTATAGAAAGTCTCAAATAATGTATATAGCGCGACAACTTTATTATTGCACATGTCATATCTCAACTATTTCGATACATTCCGTAAAGGGTCCTGCGAAACATATTACTGTTGCGAACTGGTACTTTGCAGGTGTTCGAAACCCTTCGAATTTGAGTGATCTATTGTTCACACTTATCCCTTTGTTTGCCTCCCGGTAAGATGTCATAAATCCTTCTTTCTATTGTATGCATATCATGCGCATTCTGCCATAAAGCATACAAATTACGGAATCCAAGGACCAGTGGGCATATTGCGAGGCTATTTTACAAATATGTAAGGTCGGTCTATCGGAGACTGAGTCAGTTGGGTTTTAACTGCAATCGAGAGGTTACCTAGTGTACTTTAGGAACGATTGTCTTATAACGACGGACTTTGGCCAATTTATATCATTACGATTTTCTGCTTTACGGTTTGGATTTGTTGTATTAAGTTGTACTTGTAAGAACTGTGAATTACGTGTGTGTACTTCTAATAAACTTTGTGATAATTCAAACGGCATTTTAAATTCACTTCCCAAAACTCCGTAACATTTTATGTCCAGAATAAAACATATTGTATAGTCGTCCCCGTTTCTGAAAATACTATGTACTCCTCCGATCAATATCATAATATTTAAGAGCTTAGCTCCTATCCGTAGAGCCTCCTCCAAAGCTCTCTATTCTCGATCAGTTATTTCACTTTTTTGTAGACAGATCGTAAAATATTCATGCGTTCTTTTAAAATAATCAATTAATTCCCATTCTTGTGAAAAGGGGACCAATAACTTCCAGAACAAACGTACTTTCACATGTAAAATTATTATTAAAACATCTATGTCGTAATTACGCAAACACAAAACCCCTGTCAGTTCCTATAAGTAGCTTCTTCTTTAATAGAGGTCTTGGGAAAATTAGAAATTCGCGTGTGACATTTATATAATTCTGTACCTCATTAAATAAGTCAACAGAAGTTAAAACAAAGCATTAACTATTAATTAATTAAACAATATATAAAAAGTACTCTTAATATTATTACGTATTGCAGGACTCGAATTAAAATGCCGTCGGAATTACTATACAATTTATTAGAACTATACAAACACGTATAACACAGGTGCAAATATAACTGAACACAATCAGTCCAAACGTAATGCACGATTCAATAACACGCGCAAAGTCCGTCACTAAATAGATTATCGAATGTACACAAGTCTTGCCTCGCGGCTGGTTATCGCTCGACTGACCTCCCTCTATCCATCAGGCGGTTCTTTTACGCTCCACAAATGCAAATGCAAATGTACGTTCGCCCGGCAACGACGTCACAGTTTCCTAGAATTAGCTTGAACACCTGGCTAATGATGCTAATGAGCGAGTACAATAGGACAATGGGCCGTATGCCAATAAATAAGTAAACAAAAGAAGACGAGATCATAAAGGTATTATAATTGGTTCAAATGCCGACAGGTAATAAAACGTGCTTCGTGGAATTTGTCTATGTCGCGTGTCGGAGGGCTAAGTTGTAACAATATACTTTTTGATGGTATTATTATGTTGGATTTAGGCACTTTACCAAAAACGACTTAGTATTCTACTTATAGTCATAAATGACTATTAATAAAATACCTGATTAGTATTAATTAATTAGGTTTAGTTAAAGTTTTGTTCATTGTATTAGTATATAAATTACGTAACAAAACAAAAGAAATCTTATTTTCAAAAATACTAGATTTAACTTCGTTATTGTATTATATTTATATACAAGACTAGACTCTGTTAATTATTTTAATCCATTTTGTAATGTCATCCACCTTTATTTTAAACCTTTTAGCACTAAACGGTGGAGCCGATTGCAAAAAATAACAATTTGTCATTCATAGTAACAAAATTAACTCATCAAATAAAACACGTTCACACCTCATATAAGGCCATAAATTAACACTTTTACTAAGTACATATTATTCAATATATGTACTTAGTAAAAGTGTTAATTTACTAAGTACATATATTGTACGTCTACGGAACGCTTCCCTGTGGATTGAACACGTATGATCTATTAATCTTACTTGTATCATTATGCTCAGCTAGTCAGAATAGAAACTAATACACCTTATTTTAAAATATTTATAGACGTTACAACCTTTAAAATAACGCTCAGAGATAATTGATGCCCAATTTGTGATTATTAATTGAAAATCAATAGTTTAGAGTAATTTGAATGCTGATCTGAGGAGTTTATTGCTGCTGTTTCCTTTTCATAAAATAGGGATAACACGCTGAGAAGCAAGAAGTAGATTTAATTTTTAACTCACGTTTAACTTTCAGATAATGTTCTTCATCAGAACTTTTTGAATACCAGAAAATTGTGTCTGTGTGTGCAGTTCACACGCAGAAGTGAAACTTCAGAGAATATACTCACGGATAATTCTTCTCCAACTTTTATTAATACAAATATAATTCTTTAAGCCATTAATTCAAAAAATTCTATCTAATTTACACTTTAAATCAAAGTTCAAAATTCAATGCACTATTACGCACAATTTCCTTTGATCTACGTATAAAAGAATATCTGCCGTAAGTATATACAGATGAGCTAAAATTCATTTGAAATCTTTCAATTTTTATTTAAATTGAAAATTAATACTAAAGGGTAAAGCGAAATGTTTTTTATTTCGAATTAAATAAGATTGAATTTCATGTGTTTATCTATTTTTAGTGTCACTCTTTCGTTTCATCAATTTTCAAATCGTAACGATTCTAAAGAAGTTTCATTTCAAAAACTGAAATTTTGATCCTAGCTATAAAATAAATCAATTTTTTTCCACTAGAAAGAGAAGCATCTACAGATAAACAATTCATAAGGTTGCTGTTTAGGAAACTTCTATAAATCCCTCAGAATCAATACCCGTTTTGTGAGATTACACTTCACAAGTTCACACCATCAACCAACTAATGAACAACCCATTATTTTGGCCTTATATTACTAATGTCAAATAATGTGAGGCACCCACATAAAACAGTTGTTCCATTTTTACGACTTGATTAACCTAAAACGTATAATGAATTAGACAATATGTAAGTGGCTTTAATTACATGAAGTAATAATTAATTATGCGAACAGAAATCAAGTCTAAAATCTAGATCGCTAATAACATAATGATTTGTAAATAAATATTAAATGTAGTACCCCTACTTGAAACGCAATAATTATAATTTCGTGTTTTAATTCTGTACAGTTGTAGAAATATTTTTTTTCAGTTTTATACTCTGGTTATAATTTAGTGGATGTATATATACTGTATGTGTATGTGGATATACGATAAAAATGTTCTCTTTTACAAATACGTATTAGGTATATGACATGTATGAAAATAAAGTGGAACTTTATGCTATGTCTTACAACTACCAGCATATCTAGACACGGGTCAATTTCACTAAGCCCTTCTCCAAAAGCGGCTGCTTTATGCCCCCTGATTAAAAAGTTTCTTCCCTGTTAGTGACGAGCTAGACTGAGGCATGCAAGTAATTTCCTGAATAGAATTTCGTTTGGTCGAGTTTAGTATAGATACATTCCTACAGACAGCGAGAGCGAATTTACTAAAATACACTTACAGATGTGTACGCATTGTCTAAGCGCCTCGTTTCTTACCGTTTTCGCAAATACGGCCTTAATTTTGTATTAGTCGGAAATATTTCGGACGAAATTGTATGCTGGCTCAAGATAGCAAATTTTTGGCAATTTTACTACTACTAAACTTGGAGAAACCTATATTCTGCAATAGACTACGAATAGTTGACGACGCCTGCCTGGCAATTTTTTTGTCCTGTGTGGGGGTTAATAAGTTGAGTAATGCCTTTATGTTGGCTACCCCTGTGGATGGGGTAACGCACCATGGATGAGAACTCATGGCTCTATGGCCGTGCGGGCTAGGCTCGATCGCTGGGGACGAGTAGTTGTACTCTTTATGTTTATTGATTGATTAATTAATCTAATATTAAACTTAAGACTACATATATACAAAAATCTTAACTGCTACTCAATAATATTAAAAATCTACATGTATCCTGAAGTTCGTGAAATGCATCTCCGAAGGTTTTGTCTCTTTTCTATATTGGCAGATTTTATCACGTACGTGGAGTGCAGTAATAAATTAATACACGTTAGTGACGTAAGAGATCCTGTATTATGTGATTTATATAAGATCCGCAGAGAGATATCCACGATTAATATTTAAAAATAGTTATATAATACCCGACAAAGGGTTATATAACACCTCTGATGCGGTACTTACTCGTAAGGGCAAAGAAAACAATATTGAGTTGCAGATTTAAGTAATTTATACTCATATTACGACACTAACCTTTTGTTCGTCTGAACAAGTTCCTGTTCTGTGAGAGTGATGGTAATTTCCTCAGAAATCATAATAAGTTGTTTTTATTTCATTAGATTGTACCAACTGTTAATTACTGGATTGTGTGTTTCTATAATTTGTGTAATGTCTTCTAGTTATATAATTAAATAGTAACCCAAAACGCCCCAATGCTTGGCTCAGGCCTCCCATTTTTAGGGGAATGGACAGGCGGATTGGCAGGTTTGACACATTGGTTATCTCGATGTGCAGGTTTCAGTACGACGTACAAGTTTCATCACGATGTTTTTCTTCACCGCTAGCACGGGTCGATTGTATCAATATGGACATTAGGTCCGAAAATTGTCCGAGAGGTACGTACTTTCCGAACACAATTCGAACTCAAAAAGCGCGCCCCTTTGAGACAGGGACGCGAGTGTGCTAACCACTAAACTAGCACCAAAATAACTTTCACTTACATTGTTTTTTTCTTTATTGACTAGTCTATCCTAGAAATCGAGTCAAAATAGTTCATCAGTAAGTATTGCTAAAGCCGCGTTGACGCGTAGGTACGTAGGTATATAGTGCGTTCGGACCGAGTGTACTCGTATTTCAATTACTCCATCCATACGAGTATACGGATAGCGATTGAAACTCATCCGAGTTTACTCAAGTAGTAGATTTTCAATATTAATGAATGGAGATGCCAGGCACCATATTGTTTCTATCTAAACTCAAATTATCTTCAAAACTCGTAAAAATATACGCGGACCATACACAGCTTTCCGAGTGAGTTTGGATTTCTAGTTACTATACGAGTAGCTATCCAAGTGCGCTTAGCCCGAGCGTGATCAATATGACGTGTCAACGTAGCTTCAAAATATGGAAATGCGTAAGAAATTGTAAATAAACAACTTTCATTATTTTATTTATTTATACAAAAAATATAAATCAATTCGTAGTTTTTAAAATAATTTTAAATATGACTTAATTTATGGCAGGTAATAAAATCGAAACTATTTACAAGTGATGTATGTAAATCGAGCACGTAATCTGCATTTGAAATGGTAGGTGACTCGCTTGTGGGCGCCAAATCGTTGCAAAATGTTGCATTACATACATATTTTAAACATTAGGTATCATTTGCACACTAGAAACAGGATCGATTGACATCAATTTTTTTCTGTACAATGGTACATTTTCTTGATAACTGTAATTTTTTTAATTCTGTGTATAGGGATCAAACTTTCACGAAAAGTTATGGATTGTCAGTCTCCTAAGACCATTTTCGTGTAGCTACAACGGTTAAGGTACTTCCCCTTACTGCCCTGCACTGCAGGTTTCCATCCTGTATATTTTGCATCAGAAATTATTTGAAAAATATCAAGATTAACAGATGAATTCAAACATTCCTGAAAATTTACTTGTCGCTACTTCACTTTACAACATTAATAACGTATTACGAGATAATATGTATTCGATTAGAAAGTAATTTTATTTTATCTTAGGCCCTCCGAAAAATTTATCTGACGACCTAAATACTAAGGTGTAACAAGTATAAAATTAATATGTAAATCAATTATTAATTTTATTAAGTCAAATTATCGCCTAAAGCCTAAGTAAAACCAAAAGCCCATGTAAAATGGAAATCGTAGCACTTAAATTAGATATCGATTAGATCTAGTTTTAAATAATAATCACCAAAAGTTATATTTAATCACTTTAATTTAAATATCACAATGTAGGTAACGAGTGGTTTTAATTTTCGTCTTGTTATATAACTTGCTTTTCCTGAGATTTTTTTTAATAAATTTTTAGTTAGATTTAAGTATAGATATTAAAACATTTCCTACTTTGAAATTTAGATTTTTGGATGTTTCTTAATCTTAAGTTGCCATTATCTATTTAGCTCTAGAAAATTATGTAGTGAAATCGTGAAAAAAGTAAAGATTAGCGGGGTCAGCCATAGTGTAACTAATTTTAAAATGTATGAAGTATTAAATTATGAAAAAAACGAAGGTGATAGTTATTAAGAATAATCTGTTTAAGTTCGTTTGTGTATACAACTTGTGGTTTTAAGTTACACTCTAGGTTTTACTTCTTAATTTAATACTCTTTTTTTTATGTATTTCTTTATGTGATGCAATATTTTATATTTTTTAACAAATATTTACATAACACTTTAATACTCTATATTTATACTGTTATGAGTGTAATTTGTTGTGTGTGCCAATAAATGAAAAAAAAACACCTTCAGCGAAAATTATTTTGCACAATATTTGTCTCTGACATATAAAGTGTTTTGAGTCACTTGGTTCTTTTTTGGTTCCATAGTTAAATAACGAAATCACTCAACATTTACCATATCTACAGAACCCTTCATCGTGCGTACACTATCCAGCACTCAACTACTTAATTTAATTATGTACTTGATGCACCAAACTAGTTTTTAGGAAGCAGTCTACTACCAGTCCATTAATTCATTCTACTCTATTAGTTAATACACTGTTCTGTCTATTATAATATACATATAATCATGTTAATTAAAAAGTTGTTTTTATGAACACAATTTATATGGGGGCTTAATAAAGTCATCAGTTATCGAGCTTGATCGCTGCTCGAGGCACGCGGTGTGGTTCTATTATGTATGTAACGTATATTAGCTATGGCTTTTGTTCTTATGGCATTGTTATTAATAGTCAATAGATTGTACCTCCTTTTGTCACAAAAGCGCTCTAAAATTACTTCGTGCCACGTACTAAACTCTGGCCATAATATCTAGAGCACGAACAATATTTTTTGCCTTCTGGCAATATTCTGTCTTATCAGTAGTCAATCTCAGTGAATTGTAAACAAAAATAATTTATCCATATTATTTTAATTTGAACGTTAATCCATGTCTAAAACGCACTAAAAATAACTAAATACGGATATAACAATACAGAGTTACATACAAGCAGTGATTTTTAAAGTTTATCAAGCACGTCTAATGAAATTTGAAGCAAAAATGTTTTTGTCAGAATCCCACAATACACCAAAAAAACCGCCGACATGACAGGTTTATAATTTCCCTTCGTACCTTTTAATCGAATAATTCCTATATTAATTATCACAAGATCTTGCTTACAGTATTATTTATATCATATATTTTTTAGATCAGTATAAATACATTTTTATTTATAAAAAATAAATGTAGACAATATTCTTCTATAAAAAAACATCCAAAATACAATATTTATTAAAAATATACAAAATCTTGTAGTCCGCTGGCAGCGGGGCCTGAGGTCTAAAGTACCGGTGGTTAGGGCTCCAGAGACAGGAACTTCCTTCCGATTCGTGCCATGTCCAAGAGTGCTGGCTTCTGTATCTAACCCTTCACTCATCTTCCTAGCGAGAGCCTCTCTAGGTGACGATTGAGGCTGTTCGTTAGTCATTATTATTAAAGTAAACATCAAAGGTTATGTTGATAAATTGCAAAAATCTGCAAAAATCCTGTATGCAAATTATAACATTTCACAAATAATATAAACGTTTACATATTTCTTTTATGACTCAATAAAAAGTTACATTATGTCGAATGTAATCAAATCACGAGCACCATTACACAATTCATAATAATATAAAACGTTCAAATCACTTTCCAAAAGCTATTTTTGAGAACTGCATGCGTCATACATATATTTATGGCATTATTATTTATTTTGGCCTGTAGCTAAATAACAAGATATACATTAAAAAAATCCAATGTAACATACCTTAGAAACAGTTATGCAAATGTGTATACATATGCATTTAAGAATTTATTAGACAGATAACACCGGCTCACAAAAAAAGTAGTCAGTACTTTTGACCAGACCTATCTATTCTTATTTATTTCGATGTGCTGAAACCGAATCTGGAGTTAGTTTGGTCCATGCACCCTCGAAATTTTGAAGGTATAGACCAAACTGGCCCCGGATTCAAATTCAGCGCATCGAAATACATAATGTCACGAGTTTCTTGAATCGAATTAAAATGCCGTTGGAATTATTATAGAGTTTATTAGACCCATACAAACACGTATAACACAAACACAGGGACAAATATAACCGAACGCAATAAGTCCAAACGTAATGCAGGAGATCATAATTCAAATACACGTGCAAAGTTCGTCACTAAATAGATTACCGAATGTACACAAGTCTTGCTTCGCTTGTGGTTATCACTCGACTGCCCGTCCTCAATCGGGCCATTGCTTTGTATCGCACAAATGCAACATGTCCACTCGGCAGCGTGGACCGAATTTCCTAGAATCGTAATCAGCACACCTGGGTAATTATGCGTGCAAACGGCCATAAAAGAGTACAATAGGCTGTTCTCCACAATAACCAATAAGTAAGTAAACAAAAGAAGGCAATCATAAAAGAATTACAATTAGTTCAAATGCCGACAAGTAATAAACTATGTTTTTTATAGATATGCAGGTGGGTTTTCTTTTTGTCGAAACTTGTTGTTGTAAGTTGTAACAATAAGAATAGATGGGTTTGGTCAAAAGCACCCGCCACTTTTTTTGTGGGATAGTGTAAGTATTAGATTTCGATTGCCGATGAAGCGTTTAAGATTTAACTTGTATGATATTTTCTTCAATGACATGCATTTTATTAAAAATAAACGTCAGGTCTCTAAACCGAGGAAACTATCCCTTTTCCGGAATAAAAGGAGCGTACATTTAACTCCTTTATCGAAAGTATATTTTTTATCGGTCGACAGTGGAAAGTTTTAGCAAAATTAATTTATCTTGAAACGTTACAATGTATAAAACTCTAGGAGAAATGTCAACGAGAGATGCATTATAGAAAAAAACTGACAATGCACAAAAGAATAATTAAATTAACATCAAAATCGAGAAATAGAAAACTCTTGGGAAAAAAAACAAGGATAGCTGCATTTTCGAAAGGTCGAGGAAGAATTAAAATAAAGACGAAATAAACAGCGACATTATGGGTTCCAAAAGTTACTGTGAGGTAACTTCATGGTACGCTAAGCTGGAAAACCCAAAGAACCTAGATCCCAAAGCACAATTCTAGAAGGAGAAGAGGAAAATAAAGAACAAGACCCCGGAACGAGCATCGGAACGGACAAACAAACGTCCACACTAAGTTACGCTTCAAATACATATAACCCTTAGTCGTAAGACGATACTTCGGATAATATTCGACCTGCATAAAAAGCTTTTACCAAAAGAGCCTATCTAATAAGGCAACAGTGCAATATTAACAATTCTATGCTTGAGCCAAAATTAAAAAAAATGAAATTTTTAGTTCGTTTTATAGTTTGCATTTTAACTTTTGCAGAAGCTTACGAAGAGATAGCTTGACTTTCGTTGGTATTTAATATAGTTATAAATATAAACTATTCAAACGCCCGCAACATGCAGATCGATCGATTAGATAAACAGATAGCGTACGTATATACTAGAGCTATGTATGTTTTTTGTTTGCGAGCCAGCTAGCCTTGTGTCTCTGTTTTGATTGGAATCCTGACAACGCACCCATTCAAAGCACGGCGACAATACAATGCTTTATTTGCATAGCCACAGTCATGTTTCCAACGCTTTGCTGAAAAAATAAAAGTAATGTTTTCGTAGGTCATACGTTTATAAAGCTTTTAATTTTTTAAAATATACAATGATATCAATAATAAGCCAACCGCGAAGGATTTCATACAGGTGACAAATTCCACTGTTTTATCATTTGGCTACGGGAGCATAAAAAATAATTAATCAAAAATGCCTCATATCTCAAAAACTAATTAATGTATATTATTCAAATTAACTGATGTTGGAAGAATTTTTGTACTTTTACAACCTAAAGTTTTTTCACAATTTTCTTTTTCATAGTCTGTACACAGAGGCGGGAGACATAATTTTTATGACTTAGGAAGTAACTATCTCCTCACGTATTGATTTAAATAAAGAAAACATTTAAAAAATATCATTATTATTTTTCAAGATCTGACTAATGATGATACCCCATAGACTAGACAAATTAATAAAAATCCAACCCTCCGTGACACGTAAGGTATAGCAGACACCGGTATTTTTGTATTATTTCGCTGTTTTCCTATATCATTGTTTAACGCCATATAAACTACACCTTCTGATTTAAAAAAAAAATACCTTAACATACCAATGGAAAGACGGACGTTTTCTTAAGTCTCGTTTTTTTCCAAATGTCTACTTTATCATAACAATATGAATATAATAAACTGTAAAATATATAAAGGTAATTAAAGCTGATTGTAATTGGGTAGATGATACAATTGACAACAAACTATAAAACCATATACATATAAAAGAGCGGGTCTTATATTGCCTTGCTACCATCATGCTTTTAAAATTAACATAATCATAAAAGTAATTTTAAATATTGTTTAAACAGCAATGAAAGCACTAGTTGACTGGTTAAAGATATGGAGTCGTAAATTGCCATCTCTCTCTCTCTCTCCCAATACAAATTATCATGTCATCCTTCACACAATTCATTCATCTCTTTATTGATCTACCTTTACATTTGATTGATGGGTAAATCTTCCAGTTTAAAATCCTTTTTGTTAGGTGACTTTCATCCCTTCTCATTACATGCCCATACTATTTAAGTGTTCATAACTTCCTATGTCGTAGAAAACCTAGGAGGCTGCAGCGTTTTGTAAAATGATAAAAAGTAACTCATTTTATTTGTCTGTCAACGATCGTCATTTACCTCCCGATAACAAAGCAATCTGTGTCATAGTAACCAAAAGTCAACTACCAGCGGTGACAAGTTAGGAATTCGCATGTTATATTCATCATGTCACCGGCCAAACTGGCTTCTTAGTAGTGAAAGTGGATTTCATATAAGCTCATTTATTATCATATGTCAACAAACCACACGGCATTAGTAGTAAATAGTAACCTCTGAGATGACCTTTGCAATCTTTCTTTTCGCTTCAATATCAGCTTAATGTGCGGCTTCACAAACTTTCTTGATAATCCTCTAATTAGTTGTATTAATGTCATCAAATATTTTGGTGCAAGTATGTGGATTTCAACGGATTAAATTTTACTACACCTTTGTGTAGCGGCATATAATTATGTATAAATATACCTTCGCGCTAAATTTCATGAAATTGAATTCATTTTAATTAATACAAAAATGGGTAATGGGTACACAAAGGTGTAAAGTTTAATACAATTCATACACAAATACATACAAATTTACAAAAATCATAATCTACAATCCAATTTTTTTTTAAAAGGATAGCTGTGACGTAAATAACCAAACCAACAGATGGATGCAACCGCCATACCCATTTTAAAGGGGTTAAATGCAAAAAATAAAACACAAAATAATCGAAAATAAAATGCAACAATTGAAAGAAAGAAAACAATCAAACACTACATAACGGTTTTTCATGCAGTTTGGCTTGTATAAAATTCAGAGCTGATTCCCGGAGAAGTATTCTATTTTCAGGAGGCAAAAGTATACATCTGTATGTATACTTTTGCCTCCTGAAAATAACCTCTGTAGGTTAGGAACCAAATTCATAACAACCTGATTATTCCCTAGATGATTATGAATGAACAAACCAATACACAAATTACAAACATAATATAAATATTATGATATACCCCATTAACCATACAAACATTCAGATTTTCTTTCATATTTACTTGTTTATTTACCTACATACATACGAGTACCTATATACATAATAACATAAATCAGCCCGATGGTCGGGCAATTTTTGCTTATCTAGATGGCTACCAAATCTGGTCAAGAGTATGCCGCTATAACAAGCCTAAGTTGCGTTCCGCGGCATTAATGGCCAGGTTCCAGCTTCACCTTCGAAGCAGGCAGCACATTGGAAACTCCTTTGGGATTATAAATTCACATTCCATCGGGTGGTGGCCGCTAGACTGTCTGCTGTACTCCAGCAATGAAAAAATACAAATTTTATTTCAAGACTAAAAATCACTATTCTTTAACCCATCTACTATCTATATAAGCTGCAAGATACTAAAACTGTGTATATTCAATGAAATCAAAACTTCGTGACTAAAGGAAGTTTCCTGTGTAGACAATCGTTAATTGTGCCGTGTCCCCTTCAAGTCTTGTCAATGTTCCACCCCACACATTACCGACGTATACAAGACGCACCCTCTGTGGCTGTAATTAAGAAAGTATTTTCAATCCCTCAGCCATTTTAAGCATCTTTGATTTATTTGTAATGTGGAGGAAACCCAACACGAAATTCGTATGCTCTTTCTTGTTGTACATGAAATATATTGTTACGAGTGCGGGACTCGAATTAAAATTCGATTGGAATTATTATAGAGTTTATTAGAACTATACAAACACATATAACACAGGTACAAATATAACCGCACACAAAAAATCCAAACATAATGCAGAAGGTCGTAATTCAATAAAACGCGCAAATTCCGTCACTATTAGATTCCTAATTGTACACATGTCACGCCCGTATCGTAGTCGTAGCTTGACTGCCTCCTCTCTCAATCAGGCCGACGTTTTATACTTTACCAATGGACTGTGCCCGCCCGGCAACGTGGACTGAATTTCCTAGAATCAGCTTGTACTCGTAATCCGTAACACCTGGCTAATGACAATAGGCTGTGCTCCACAATAAGTAAACAAAAGAAGACGAACATAAAAGGATTACAATTAGTTCAAATGCCGACAGGTAATAAAATGTGCTTTTACAGATTTGTACGTGGAATTTATGTCTTTGTCGGCGCCTAAGTTGTAACAATATTTTACATTCATGAATATAAAATCTAAAACTTTATTGTTTATACATACATACATATTATCTATTACGCCTGTTTCCATAGGGGTAGGTAGAGATAAGGATTCCCACTTGCTACGAACTGGACCTGTATCTTTTGCTTCATCTACATTCATTAATCTCTTCATACATACACGTTTATTATAGGTGCTTTTTACCTGGCCATGCTATAAGACATCTGCGACTTGATCGTGGTAAGTATGTCGCGATCTACCAGTACCGACTATTATTACCAATTATTGTTCATCATTTTTTTGTAATAATTACGATGTTATTATATATTTATTAAACTAAGACATTATAAACTAATACAATAAAGAAAAGTTTGTTATATTGTATTGTTACGACCGACAAAGACAAATTCACACCTGCATACCTGTTTTGCACATTATATTACTTTTCGGCATTTGGACTTCTTTTGTATACTTTGTGATTAGAAAAACAGCCCCTTGTGTATTGTAATATTTTATGGTAGTCATTAGCCAGGTGTGATTCTAATAAATTCGGTTCGAGCGGTCTGGTAGACATATATTTATATTTATTGAATTTGGGCAGCATAAATCAAGGCCCCAATGGGGAGATCGTCAGTCTAGCGATAACCACGAACGACGCAAGACGTGTTTACCCCATGCGGTAATTTATTTAGTGACGGACTTTGCGCGTTTTACGGAATTACGTGTGGACTGGTTGTGTTCAGTTATATTTGTACCTGTGTTATACGTGTTTGTATAGTTCTAATAAAATAAATTCTATAATAATTCCAACGGCATTTCAATTCAAGTCCTGCAACTCGTAACAGTATTCTACTTATATATATCTCAAGGTTGTAAGTAGAATACTGAGCCTACGACACCGTCTTCTACAAGCAAGGTGCTCAAAAGGCTGGATACGTTATCTCGCTGGATTGCCATACTGATCCTTCATCAAAGTAGGCACCAGCCCTCTGATCACACGAAATTTTGATGAGTCATTTTACAGTTTTTTGTAGAGGTACATGGCCTGAGGACCCAACAATCCATGTGTCTCACGAGTAAACGGCACAAATAAATAACGTATAGTATATGCGGCACTTGAGTGACTCAGTAATTCAAAATTACAGATCCATAAAATGTTATATCTATTCCAAAAATAGACGTTTTTCAAGCATATTACATGTATGACAGCTTGAATACCATTATTTTTGATTGTAGCAACTGTGGTATGCCAACAATGCAATTGCATATTCTATTTTTGTCACAAACAATCTCACTTACGAAACATTTCGCACTTGACATCGGCAACACTCGTGTCTGGGGGCGGCATATGTGTAGGAATATGAAACGCAGACGATTGACGATTGGTTCAAATCTTAAGTGACGATAGATAAATATTAAACTAGACTTATAGATAATCAAGACCTAAATTTTCGAGTATAAGCAACATTCGATGATGGAATGTTTCCACTAACTTCTGCAGCGTAATTCAAATTAATAATAATGATTACGTTCTCAATTTGACGACTATAATATTATTACACTAATAAAGATCACTCTCTTGATAACAAAGTGCATGTATGGAAAGATTGATGAAGTTAGATTAAACGTTAATGAAACTAATAAAAAGATTTTTTTTGGTTAACTACATTTTTTAAATTATATTAAAATAAGTGATTTATAATTGAAAAGAAAAGCTTGTATAAGATAAAATTTAATATTTTGAAATTTAAATTAGTATGAAACTCGTCTGTTACACAGATGAAGGATTCGTACAGTAGACAACGATAAACCTGTCTATAAACTTCGTTATCATCTAATGAGTTCAACAACCTCAACTTAAAGTAAAACTAACACATACAAATAAAAATACCAACCTAACCTAATAACCCAACTTAACAAATATACACACTACAAAAACTATAAACTAAAATCGGTCCAGCGAGACCGAATCGCTGCCGCAGGACAGTATACCTAGTAGGCTGGCAGCACTACATCGCTGAATACAAACACTAATTCTTTGAACTAAGTAAGCTCCAGCTTAACTAAAATATTTAAAAAGCTACATCTCTTAACTTTCGCCAGTGCTATATCAAACAAACCCCAAATAACAGGCGCTTTGTATCGGGCGTGGGTGTCGCAATGACCTTGCACGGCCGCCAGATCGATCACCGAACAATGAATCGAATAACTCGATAGGCCATTGTTCCAGGTCGCACGAAACCAATTTGAAGTCATTAGATGGCTTTAGGTACAACAAAAAATTTTGCTGTTCAATAATTTTTATACTCTTATATTTCTTTCCACAAAGCGACTATTTATCTCAGCTAATACTATATATATATTCGGTAATTTTTACACGTTTCACACTCTTATGCAAGTTGCAAATAACGTTTAATTATTGTATTAGGTGCTTAGAAAGAGGCATGAGCTCCAAAGAAACATTTCTTACAGACGTGACAAACTAAGTAGACGCAACAGCAAAACAACCCCTGCTTATAATTTCTTGTTCATTCTACCATAATTCACTATTAAAAGCTATAATATTATATTTCATTTCTCATATTCTGAAAGTACGTTTGAAATTGCCTGATCACAGGGATGAAAACAGTACTTTTCGTACCTGGGAAAAGATTTTTCATGCTGTCAAAAAACTTAAAAAAACCACGCATACTATAGATTATACATACGTGCGACTCATATCCCAATTTTTTTTAGAGCCACTGTTAAATCGCGACATAATTGTAATAAAAAAATATCAACAGTTTTCCAACACCATTTTATACTTATAAATTACTTCTCACTAAATTTATTATTTAATTTACATAAATTTGAGCTAAATATTTACTATCATCTGTGACAAAAAAATACTGGCTGGTAGAATGCCATAGAAAAAGAAATTTACTTGAAGTTTCGTATATCACGTATTA
Source organism: Dendrolimus houi (assembly GCA_039645545.1). Classification (NCBI taxonomy): domain Eukaryota; kingdom Metazoa; phylum Arthropoda; class Insecta; order Lepidoptera; family Lasiocampidae; genus Dendrolimus; species Dendrolimus houi. The sequence continues at coordinate 18,809,289 of CM077132.1, forward strand.
AATGAGTTCATCAAATTTAGATATAGATTTAACGCCTGATTTCTCTGGAAAAGTAGTTGTTTGTTTTTATTTACTTTCCTTATATTCGAAATGAAAAGCGGAGTGTTAACCTCGGATGAAAGGCCTATTTAGGCACTCGGAACTATTAGCGTCCTCGCTACGCTCGTGCACCAAACCATCTCACTCCTAGATAGGTCACTTTCACCTCTCCTGTAACAATCTACTATTACTTGCAATGCGAGGTAGGCCACCAAAGTATAACAGTATAACTTACTACGAATTTCCACAAAGATGTCAGTTATTCAAAGCCAAATAAACGAGTTTCTCTGAAGAAAAACGTTAATGTATGTAGTCCACGACATTTAGACCCAGTAGACACCGAGTACTCCATTAGTCACGGGCAGACGCTGGATGAGGAAAGTGGGAGACCTACGTCCAATAATGGACTTTTATTGGCTAAAGACGTTATCCAGATAAACGACTGTGACATACAAAAACAAACAGACAGACGGCTATAACGATATCATAAGAAGTCCGTGCCGAAATGGCCACAGCACCATAAAAATTAAAGACAGGTGGATCTTTAGAATTGTAAAGCACTTACGAAAAAAGTTCAAGCTGCGGTCTCCATAAGTCTTGATGATTAAGCAGACTGCAGCATTGAAGCTGATAAAACTACACGAAAGAAAACAGGAAACACTTAAAATTTTACAAAGCGTAAAAATTTCTCGGATATATTTGTTTAAAAAACAAAATAGAAGTCACCAATGAATCTTTGGAGAAAGGCGACCAAAAGAATTGCTTACAGAATAACAATCAATTCGATATCCTCGAACGTACACCAATGTTTAATATGAGAGCATTTAAAATGATGTGCTCGTAGATATTATATTATTATCGACGGTCGGCATCGTAGGTAATATTTGTACTCACTTATTATATTGGAATGATTGCATAGAAAATTCCATGGTTTTATGGAATTAAGTCATTTCTTTAAATCGTGTTATTAAAATAATTTTAAAACTTTGAACAAAGATGGAATTCCATTGTAAAGCAATCTAAATTCCTATACTAATAATAATAATATAGAGAGGTAAAGTTTGCGAGTTTTTTGTAGGTAGTAATCCCATGAACAACTGAACCGATTTTGAAAAAAAAATCACCAGTAGAAATCTATATTATTCCTAAGTGATATAGGATATATTTGATTGTGATAAATAATATTTTTTAATTTTGTAATGATGCCCAGTGAAGTGGGCACGGGTCAGCTAGGTCCATTATAAATTGACAAAACCAAACAAATTCGGATATGAATTTTTTTAAGTTCCCTTTTGTGGCCATGCGAATGAATCTATTAATCAGGAAATTTGTTATATTATGTGTACCGTTGACAATGCACGTGAAGATAGGACACTTTTTATTCCCAAAAATCGGTTAGTGAAACAGAATATACCGATTATCATAAAATATTATAAATATACTTTCAATAAGGAGGATGAACATACATAGGACACTTATTATGGCGAAAAAACGGACAACGGAACAGTTTCTCATTGACTATAGACCCGAATTGTACAAGAGCAAAATCGCTTGAAAAGCTCTTACATAATTACTTTATGATTATTTGATGTTTTGACGGTGTCAATAATATTCACAGAATAACATAGCTTTGAAGCAGTAATCTGGAACAAATTTATTGGTTTTGTAAACAGTTAACAGGACGAAGAACGTATCTAAATCAATCTAGCATAATGAATGCTGTTGCTCTAGCCCAACTGTCCCATCCCGCTTGAGCTGCATTTAACATTTAAATAATACTAAAATAAATCACACTTATCGATAATTTAAGGCGCCTCTCTAATGAAGATCACGTACAGGTACAGCCCGTCCGGCTGCAAATGCGAAGCGCGCCCGAAGGCCGGCGAGTACGTGCCCATCGAATAGGGGTCACCGACGACGCGGATGTGGCCCGTCTGATGCGACACTTGCGCCCGTAGACCAGGGCTGATAGGCAACCTATTTAAGGTACTGTATGAATTTGGAAACTTTTTTACATTTCGTGCATCTGACGAAAAAAAAACGCCTACTCCTCGCGGGTCAACGATAGTTTTTGTTTTTCGAATCCATCCGAAGTGTTTGGAAAGTTTGGAAGATATTTTATTTAAGTTAGTATTGCTACTAAAGCCCCGTCTTACTTAATAATAAAGGCAGATGAAAGAGCCAAAACCTGATTAATAACATTTAATCAAATGTAGTGACTAGCGACATATAATTATATATACTAATAACCTTACTCTTAAAATGGAACAGTCACCTAAATCTTAACTGACAGTTATTTTTATTATAATTATACTAATCATTTATAAAGCTTACTTTGTACCAACGCAGCCCTAATTATTCAAGACTGAAAACATGTGTCGGCGGACAGAGTCACCATTTGCATAGATATCTTCATATTGACCATATTGCCATCTTCTTTTGAGAGACTGTTTTATTTTTCACAGAATGCGTCTCCTCGAAAAATAACCATCCATCCAGACGGTAAATAAAATATTAAATTATTACAATCGTATTTAAATACATGCCGTATGTAGAGACCATTTTTTTAATATGATACTTTATATACATTTTTTTTATTCTTATATAGCCAGAGTTTATATATTTTTTTTTATTCTTACCATGGCTTTAGTACTGTATACAATATGTTTATCTGTGCAGAAACGGAGAAAGAAAATAAATGCCTGTGGCCAGGCGATCTGTCGTAAGAGACGACGAAACATAGGCCATTTGCCCGTCCGGATGACTACCACCCCTGGTATAGAGTATGCTGCCATAATAGTCTTGAGTTGTGTTCTAGCATTAGTGGCCAGGTTTCAGTCTCCATTTAGAGAGCGGTAGCACATTGGTAGCACATTGGTAGCACCTTTGGTGTTAGAAATGTCCATAGGCGATGGTAACCGTTTTCCATGAGGTCAGCCGTCTATCTGTCTGTTGAACTCATGCAGTAAAAAAATGTAAAGTACATAATTATGAAATGATACCTAAGACGCTAACAGAAAATCTATAATATTATAAAATTCTAAACATGCCGTGTCTGTAGATGGAAGCTTTTAAAAAAAACAATTCGAATAGACTTTATAAGCGACGGAGAACATGAAGCAATTTTTTTTCTTGAGCTTTTGTCTGTTTGTCATTTTGTGTTTGTTCGGGATTCACGTAAAAACTACTGGGCCGATTTCGATGCGGTTTTCGCTGATCGACAGCAAATTCTTAGACTTAAAATCTGCGCTACCTTTTATCCTGGGAATCCCGCGGGAATTTTTCTGGTAATAATTTAAAATGGCCAGATTAAAAAGAAAAACGAATTCCAGTGTGATTTTTTACTGATCGATACCAAATTTAATGTAATAAAATGTATGATATTTTTTATCCCGGAAATTCTAGGGAATTTTCCCGGCAGCGGTTTGATGTTGTTCGGATGCATACAAATTTGCTTATTCAGATTAGTGTCCACTAACACGATAGCTTACTTTAATAATTAAATGCTGCGATACTTCGTGTCCCGGGAATCCTGCGGTAATTTCAAGCCAAGCGTGGACGAAGTCGCGGGCAGATTCTAATCTAATTTACAACAAGAAAACCAATTATCCGAATTGATTACTAATCAACGTCTTTTTGTATACCTACCAACAATATTTGTAGCACTATAAATCAATGATCAATCCTCATCCAAAAAGTCTTTTCAGACTATTCTACCGCCGCAGCTTTTACAATGTTATTAATTAATTTGAAAAACTTGACTAATTAAAAATACTTGGTATGAGTTACATCACATGTTATGCAAGTGATTAGTAGTTACACATGAAATTGAAAGTTTTGTGGAGGTGCCAGGCCATTGAAGTGTGAGATCCGGTCATTTGTGTACTAAATGTACATCCAAATTTGATAATAGACTACACCATCGTTTCTCAACCTGGGTTGCGTTTGTTATTATTAAAGGAGGTAGTAGTCTGTTAAAAAATAAGACCTGTATACAAATCAAACATATTATTTAATAAACTATTTATTAAAATAGAACTATAATTTTGCAGTGAGAGGTTCGCAAGGTTTTTTATTTATTTAACTTTTTGGTTTTTTCGTGGGCCGCAACATAAAAATCGTTGAGAAACAATGGACTAGACTAATTTGCCAGCACCTACATCTAGTCCCTGTATCTTTAGCATTCCTTTGTTTGCGTGTTGGCAAACATCGCCCCCATGAGTCTCATGGTCTATACAACAACAACACTAATGGAAGTGAGCTAAGTTTCCAATCACGTTGAGAGTACAATATTTATTTACGCATTTTTTAGTAAAAGCCCATATCGGAGCGCTATAGGAAAACCGTATAAGGAAATTGATTCCACACCTTGCATAGCATATGGTGATGATGTCTACCATCAATGTTTTGGTTAGTACTCATAGGTCAAACTCTAAAAGAACTTGTCTCCCTCTGAAAATTCATTAACACTACCATTTACGTTGTCTCAAATTTTACGTGGTTACCAATAGATACATAATATAAAAAAATGTCCGTAAAATAATTGGCAAACTTATGGCTTTTCTGATTTATATTTTGCTATTGACAATAGACATTCCAGTAGTCATTTAGTGTATGAATCAAGAAACAAGTCGTATGTTCACTTTTTTCAGGTTACTAAAGAACGAAAACAATCTCTATAAAGCCATACAAGAAACAAAGATTTATTTATATATACATTAAAATATGTTACAATATACAATATATTTATTGCTGTATTTTGGGTACACATTCGGCTAAGATATGCTCTCAATAATTTTTTTTGTACATGGTTGTATGAGTTGAGCTATTAAATTATTTCATTAATTAACAATTTTTTTTAAAAGAATTTAGATGTACTTTACATTAAACATTTAAACGTATGTTGTGAGTGCGTGCGTGCATGGGTGTGGGTGTGTGCGCGCGCGTACGTGTATGTAGATGTGTGTGTGTTCGTATGTTTTAAAGGATGGTAAAGATAGATAGATAGATAGATAACACTTTATTGCTCACCAAATATACAATTTCAAAAATACACAATTACAATATTGTCATCGTAGAAACAATAGGCGGCCTTATCGCTTAAAGCAATCTCTTTCAGGCAACCTAATTTAAGGAATAGTTTAACCTAATCTGGCGATGTAGGTGGTGCTGATTATTAGGTATATCATAATTAAGGCAGAAACAAGTAAGGCAGAAACTTCAATAAATAATTATTATTATTATAAAGAATTATTATATAATTAAACATACTTAAACTACATATTTTATAAATTAAATACACATACTTAAATTACTTTATAAATTAAATACATATAATAAATCATAGTATAAGAATTAGGCATAATTATTTAAGGAAAAGTAGTGTTTTCTGAGTGCGTTCTTAAATGTAGGCAATGTTTTGGCCTCTCTGACAGTAAGAGGCAGCGCATTCCAAAGTTTGACAGCCTGCACTGTAAAAGAGTTATCATAAAAGGATGAAGTGTGTGCAGGTGTAGTGAGTTTACAATACGTATGAGTGCGCAAATTGTGGGAAGTAGAAAGGCGAAGGAATTCAAAACGTTCCTTAAGGTAAAGAGACTAACCTTGACATTCATCAATCAATCAATTATTTATTTGCTCAAAAACATGGTGTATACATAGATAATATTATGCTGCTTATAAGGTTCACATGTTTTTGCCGGTCAGGCATGCAAATTGTACATACATACTTAAAACTACTTCAAAATTATACAAGTCAATTTAAAATGATATAATCAACACAATACTATTTTTTTGCCTATAGAATAGTTTTGTTTCCATAATAATAATTTATTTATATATTTTTAATGGCTTTTATATATATTTACAATTTATCATTCATATATTCGTCTACAGAATAATACGCTTTTTGGATCAAAAGACCTCTAAGTTTCTTCTTAATTGTACTAATTTTTAAATCATTTGATAGTTTATTAAAAATAATATACCCATGGAAAATATACTTTTTTTGAACTAGGTCGTTTTACAATTTACATTTTAAGTTTATTATGATGTCTAGCAGTTTGACAGGTTTCGCAATTATTAATGACCTTTTTTATAAATAAAGCTGATTCATAAATATATAGCGAAGGGAGTGTCATGATTTTTAGGTTTATAAAATGGGCTTTACATGAATCTGTATGTTTGATTCATTGTGACAAGATAAATGGAAGAGTGAAATAGGTAATTTAAAAGTCAGATTTCCTTCCTTTTTGTTCTACAATATCACTGCAGCCTGCAAAACCGGTGGGTAAGTCATTTTAATACGCTTCCCCTGCGGGCTATTCGTGATGCCTATACTCCAATGTCGATATTAAACTTAAAATTTATGATCTACTTAGGCAGATTGTTGGTCTAGTTTTATATGACCAAATACTATTCTTCTACGTTATCTCTCACATTTTAAAAATACTGGGACAGATTCCAGTAACGTCCAGGTGATAACAAATGTCGTGAACATTATACTTGTAAATAAACCTGCGAGGTTTGGATTCACTGAGTTAAACGACCCAGGCTAAGAATGTAAAAAACATGGCGTCGTTGTAAAAGAAAAATATTAAAATAAACTTATAAACAACGTACAAAATAACGCTGCTTTTTTGTTAAAGTCGTATGAGAAACTATAATACAAATGACGAAGTACTTTATAAATGATATTGGAACTAAACACTACCACATGCTGAAACTTCAAAATCTACACAAGTAAAAAAAAACAAAGTTTCTACACATTTTACTATTCATATAAAAATAGATTCTATATACAACTATACAAATACCTATGCAATTTACGACTGTAAGAAATGGAATGAGAGCAGCCAGGCACTACTATAATTTAATTTTGGTAAATATTCTGCGGTCAATTGCCTTATTAAAATCTTACAGCAAAATATCATGCAAAGAAATCGTTGCTTTGAAATTTGCAACAGGTGTTCAACAATAACTTTGTTTTATCGACCTATAGCAGACTTAGGAGCAACGTCCTGTCTGATAAGTAGCTCCTGCTATCGATGAATAATAAAATGGCAGATTATTCCCCCCAATGTAGACATTCTGCTGACCCCTAATGCGATCCCCAAAGCGAAGAACTTTTTTCTTTTTGGTTTATATTACTTTACTGTTTATTTCTTTTCAAAAAACTATTTATATCCAGTCGTTTCTTGATGTTATTCAGTATTGAAAAAATTATGGAGAAGCTGCCTGCGGGCTGCGGGCAAGAGATACTTATAAATTTTATTGCTTCGTTTTGCGTAAAGATACATTTAGAAGTATTTGGTTGAGATCTTAATAGTTAACAGAACTTTTTTTATTAATCTCATGATTTATTGAACAAAAATGGGCTTCTAATATTCAACTAATGCTTATGTAAAATCTAGCAATATTACCGGGACTGCGAATGATGATTCCGAGTCGATAATTAGGGATTCTGCTTCAGGATAGTTATTTCTTCAGAAGACGGTTTCGTTTCTCTTACGTCTACATACTAACATGGTACTACTACTACTACTTGTACCTAAACTAGGATGTTTATGATTTTCTATAGCTGTTTTTATTGAAAATAAATTTTATTTATTATAAGCACTTAATTTCCAGTCTGGGTGTTTGTGTATTTGTCATTTATATATTTGTAATACCACCGCAATATAGGTAGGGCCTTTCCTTCGTACAGAGAGTTGTGTTTAATTTTTTATTTTGTTTATATTGAGGTACATTGTAAGTGACAATAAGACGACGGATAAAATATTCATTATATTTCAATTACCTGTAACTGTTCGTTGCTTCTTTATAAATTAGTAAACTTATCACGTACATTCTTAAGCTCATAGTAATAAGTACTAAATTAGCTTAAAATATGTGATATTTAAATGAGAGACGTACTAACTATGCCATTATGACTGTAAAGCTTACGTCACACTTGATACGATTCAAATTGCAACGACACGTCTAACGCACGTGCATAGCGATATATATGGAAGTGCGAGCTTCCTGCAAGTTCCCATAGATACAGCACGTATGTACCGTAATTAGTACAAACTCACGTTTTCCTAGAACGGTTCACAAGATTTATTTATATGAGTTCAGAACATCTGGATGAAAATGTATTTAAAAATGTATTCAGCCCCTTTGCTTATAGAGATTTATACAAAATTAGTGGGGATGACTCGTGTCTATAATTACGTATTTATTTACGTTGTTAAATAACATTTATTTTAGATTCATTTATACCATACCACTCAGAATTACATAATTAATCCCCACTTAATCAAAGTTACCTAATAAAATTTTAATTAACCGATTAAATTTTTCAATTCACATTTGAACTCAGAGTATGTGTAAAATATAGACTGTACCAATGTTGTATATTGGCTGATTTCTATATGTATTTCTGTGAAACGCCATATAGCCTACACCACATATGTATCTATAATGTTGTTACGAGTGCGGGACTCGAATTAAAATGCAGTTGGAATTATCGTAGAGCTTATTAGAACTATACAAACACGTATACCACAGGTACAAATATAACCGAACACAAAAAATCCAAACGTAATGCAGAAGGTCGTAATTAAATAAAACGCGCAAAGTCCGTCACTATTAGATTCCCGATTGTACACGCGTCACGCCTTGATCGTAGTTCTCGCTCGCTGGACTGCCCCCTCTCTCCATCAGGCCGTCGTTTTATACTTCACTAATGCAAATGTGCCCGTATCGTATAGTCGACATAGTTTCCTAGAATTAGCTTGTACTTAATACGTAACACCTGGCTAATGATACCTGCATGCAGCCATAAACGAGTACAATAGGCTGTTCTCCACAATAACTAGAAACGTATGCCTATAAATGAGTGAACAAAAGAAGACGTTTTTAAAAGGATTACAATTAGTTCAAATGCCGACTGGTAATAAAATGTGCTTTTACAGACTGTACGTGGAATTTGCCTTTGTCGAAGCCTAAGATGTAACAATATTATAAAATTCTAAACATGCCGTGTCTGTACATTGAAGTTATTAAAAAAAACAACTGAAAAGACTATATAAACAGTTGGGAACACGATGCAGTTTTTTTAGATTTCTTGTCTGTTTGTTCGGGGTACACGTAGAAACTACTGGGCCGATTTCGATGCGGGTTTCATTGATCGATAGCTAATTCTTAGACTTAAACTCTGCGTTACTTTTATCTTGGGAATCCCCGAGATTTTTTCTGGGAATGATTCAAAATGGCCAGATTAAAAAAATCTAATTCGATTTTTTTATCAATGTGTGATATTTTTTATTCCGGGAATCCCGCGGGAATTTTCCCGGGAGTGGTTTGAAGTTGTTCAGATGCATAAAAATTAGCTTATTCTAACACAGTTTCCTCTAAAAGGATAGCTTACATTCTGTTTTTAAATGCTGCGACACTGTGTCTCAGGAATCCCGCGGAAATTTTAAGTCAAGCGTGGACGAAGTCGCGGACATATCCTACTAATGTATATTAGCCTACACCTTCCTGTAAAATTTCATCCATATTGAGTCAGTTCTCTCTAAGCAAAATATATGCATATTGTATAAAATTTAAAAAAACAGATGGATGAATAGATGAATATGCTTTATCGTGTATTAAAAATAGAGTTTACAGAAATAAAAATGTAGGTACAGCCGCGGTATGAAAAAGTTTTCAAATTGATTCATTTAACGTTCTGCGAGCACATGTTACCTTTGCAAACGAAGTCAGAGAACAGACTATTCCACAAAAAATTATGTCTGTTTGACAATGAAGTTTAAAATTACTTAGATCAAAGTTGTTTGGTTTTCTTATCTTGTCTAAAAAGATTGTTTAGAGAAATAAAACCTTTTATTAGTTTAATATTTATGATCAGCGTAGTGATTATATCCTCTTTGTTTCTGATGATTAAAACTATCGTTAATCTCAGTGTCTGTCATTGTCAACATTGCCATTTTCATTTTTCACTTTCTATATTTTATAAACGTAACAAACTTTTACTTGCTTGCACGAGTACAAGAAACTGTACTCGTGCAAGCAAGTAAAGTCCAGTTTGAGGTGACAAACCTTTTCATACCGTGACTGTACAATACAATCTAATCGCTATTAGCGTTTTCTTCCACACAACCTTTGTATGAATAAATTTCATGAAAACAGTGGTATATGGCATTATTCTCATTTTAACGACTCAGTATCTTATAATAAATAAATAAATACACAAATATATTATGTATATATTTGTGTATTTATTTATACATACATGATATAATAAATATGATGAGAACAGAGGATTTCGTTAAAAATATTTACGGAGCCCGAAAAATAAAAATAATAATGCGAGAACTATAAATCCCATAACATCTGTTGAATTCTCGACGCATTGCGCACTGCATTGACTATACTAACCAGAAACTAGAATAAGTAAAACAGGACAGATTTATGCTGCACTTAATATAGCACACTGTGACTAAAGTATTACTCATAGAGTTCCCAATATAGAAATCCGTACACATAAGCAAGGAAACTGATTTTACTTACAGTTAATATTTCCTGTTTATTGGCAAAATATCATCCTTCAGAACTTTGTTATTATCGTATTCATAATCCTATACAACAAGCTCCACGTTGAAGTTGTCGAATGAATGAGGTGAGGTATCAAAGGAGAACATTATTTGAAAACTAATTATTTAAGTTTTAAGTACTAATTTACAAATCTTAAATGAAACAGCAATATAATTTGAAAAAATCTAAAAATAAATAAACTACTAAGAACAGATATGGTATTTTAATTATACGAATTATCGTCTCATTTGCGTCTAAGTATTGTTATGCAACGATATTCTTAGAACGTGTAATTTAAGAAGTAAGTATACGTGTTTAACCATAAAAAATTACCTTAAATATTGTGAAGAATCCAAGTTACACTTAGTACTTAGTCCTACTTTTCTGCACTAACATGGTCACTCAATAGTATATTTACATTTAGAAACAGCATTGGAAGTGGAGCTTGGCGCATAGTTGAATATGGGCGACATTCTTTAATAAAGTTCCATATGTTCATCTATCCGTACAGGAACGAAGAAAGAATACAATTTCCTACGGCCGGGCGGCCTGTCGTAAGAGGCGACCCAACCACCCACAGCCAGGTGGTAGGGTATTTACCTACCATCTACCACCCCTGGTCTAGAGTATGCCGCCATAAGAACCTAGAGTTGTGTTCCGGCATTAGTGGCCCGGTTCCAGTCTCTCCCCCGTTTAGAGAGCGGCAGCACATTGGCAGCAACTTTTGATGTTACAAATGTCCATAGGCGATGGCAACCGCTTTCCATCAGGTGGACTGTCTGCCTGCCTGCTGAACTTTCACAATTAAATAATAAAATGTTACAAATTTTGCGAGAAAAAAATTCGTATCGTGTACAATCCCTAATAAAGAAACAAGGGTGTAAATTATTTCTATTAGTTATTATGGTGCCGGGTCAAAATGAGGATGGGATAGACTGGCACAGCCGCTCATGCAGCTTACACGAAGGCCACCGAAAGCCATAGATCGGCCATCGAGAGTTGCTGTGCAGGCACCAGGGCCCCAATTCTGTATTTCAATAGCTTGGCATTGCAAATATTCAAAGTACGATTCCATTGCGATAGTGTCAAAAATGCGTATTCTACTAAATGTACAATATCTTCACAATATACTCGTGGCGGAATAATAGTAGAAAAAAATGGTACTATCATTATCAGGAATGGCGTTATGACAAATTTCGCTTATAAATATTTATAAAGATTGATTGGCGTGCCACAGGCACGCTGTTGGAATTGCCAGCATATCGAAATCAGACGAACCTACGACTGAGAAGATAGTGTCCAGCGATTTTAATGAGATAGTAATAGCAGAATTGGACCCCTGTTCGGAAGCTTCCAGCAGCTCCAAGACGACGTCACCAGAGGGTCGTTGCCCTCCGAGTTGAAGCCGGGACAAAGAGTTTTAACTCGACACCCCAACGACGAGGGTAAAACTATTTGTATATTATAAATATCAACTTATCGGACTGTAATACTGATTCTGTACAATATAATTTCTCAAATTACGTATACCAAGATTAGCCATGTATATACTGCCTTTAGTTCAGGTACAATTTATGTGTATAGTTTAAACTTAAAACCAACATTATTATCAGAAAATTAGTTTTTACATTGCTGTACATGGTAAAAAAACTCGTTATGAACATATGAAAATGTATACAAAGATAACAGTAGCCTTCAATTCTGTACGGCATGAATAACGAATAAGGTCTTACTCATAGTGCTTATTTTGGAAACCCATAAGCTCAGACAACTTTAGCAAACAATAAGGACATTGTTGACTTATTTTATTTTTTAGTCATACGGACACAGACGAGTCAAGTCGGAAGATTCCACGTATTCATGAACTTTTGCAAGATTTTTACGAACTATTAAAGACCTGCATTCAATTTAAAACTATGTTATTGGTGAAGAATAGTATAACTAACAATCGTCCAATAAAAGACGTATTTGTAATGAATCTCCTAAGGGGCCATCCACAAATTACGTCACACGAATTTCATGATTTTTTGACTCCTCCCCCGTCCATGTCACAGCTGGTCACATTCCTGAGACTCCTCCCTCCCTTGTGTGACATCATCATATTTTGCAATTTCACATCAAGAAATTATTAAATTAAAACAGCACTTGCGTAGTCAGATTAAATATATTAAATTTTGAAAAGTCTCACGCAATTCAGGGCTCCCTCCCACCCCTTGTCACACTTCGTCGATCACCTCCCCCCATGGATGGTCGCTAAATACAATATTCCTGCATGGAGCTACAGATCATTCTTCTCTCGCTTTATGAGTGATTAATTAAGACCTATTTTTAGACCAACGAAGTCAAAAGTTGAAAGCATAAATATTTTTTTTAAATTTATGATTGACTTAGGGCCGATTTATCAATCACCAGATAAAGGTTATTCATAGTAATAAAGTATAACATGACAAATTAAAAATATTAGTTGGATGAATAAAACAGTTGAATGGTTTCACTTATGAATTCACACAGGTTGTAATGTGTTCGTCTGATATATTTTATCTGATGATTGAAAAACCGGCCCTTAGTCTATATGTTATAGTCAAACATCGAAGCGCTAGCGCTCCTAGGTTTTACTAGTCAAACCTCAAGCCTGACATAAAGTCTTAGTCAAAGTCCAATTAAATGGTGTTTTTCTGCCTTTGACTAACGAATTTTTGTCTAACCTAGGACAGACTAATTTCTACAGCCATTAAACATGTAATAAGAGCAGTACGAATTGACGGCCGACCGAGCCTGCCTTAATCACTTCTAGGATCGACTACGCAAAGCCCGAAACGGATTATTTTACGTTCAATGTTTGACTAAAAATACTTTAGTCAAAGGCCGAAATCGGAATTTATTTCGGGTTTTGTCGAAAGATCGTGGTCAAACCTAGGATGAACCAGTCATTCCGGGAAGAGACTGCATATCGACCTTTGTCTATAACATATATATAAAATTATTGTGAAGCCGGCAAGCATGTAGACGGCGCACCCAATGGAAAGTGGCTACCGTCGCCTGTAAACGTTTTCAACACCAGGGGTGGAGTCAACGCGATGCCAGCCTTTGCGATGGGATAGAATGGATGGGATAAAAGCGATGGAATAAAGAGCTTGGGAGACTGAAGATGGAATAGGGGGCGAGGGAATCTCATTATACGAAACACGTTTAGCTCAAGGCTAACCGTTTCACGTCGATATTCTATGAGACCATGATATTGATTACACGGATATATCCCAGTGAACTATAATCGGGATAATGATTCCAGCGTGGCTCTACAACGTCAAAATCTATACAAATAAATAAAACTGAATTGTCTGTTTGTAATGTCAAAATAACAGCTTTTTACTAAATGCATATGAAAGTATATAAAGGTATTATACTTATATCAAAAAACAACTTTTAAATTTTTTGTGTTGTTTATTCCGGCTAATCTCTGAAACGGCTGAACTGATTTTGACGGGACTTTCACTGGCAGATAGCTGATGTTACAAGCAGTAACTTAGGCTACTTTTAAAATTAGAGTTCTGCGAAAAATCCACGCCAATGAAGTCGTGGGCACAGCTAGTAAGTAATAAAACATAACATTCAAAATACCTTATGACGCCATGCAGACATAATCGGCGTTATTCATATAGAGTTAAAGTAAGTTTTTTTTTAAAGCCAATCTCCTCCATCATTTTGCAAGACAGAGCTTTTCCTGTCTCTTGTCTCTTTTAAAACTAACTTAAATACTACTTTATGAAAATAAGGGGGGTGTCTTTTTTATTTTATTTTTCTTTTTGTGTTTTTTCTTTCTTTTCTGTTTCTTTTCAAAATCTAAAAATCTATTACAATTTTACTATCTAGTTTTACAGTGTTTTAATTAATATATTTTTTGTTTTATACATTTACTCTTATTTCTACCTTCTTATTTACTAGTACAACTGAATATATACTTTATATATTTAACAGTTATACATTGTCTTTTATTTTTAATTCTACTTTTTTGTGTCTATCTTTTGTGCTGTTTTGAGTTACATTTTTCTTATAATCTACTGTTTTAACGCTAAGTTTACATATAATACACTATATGTCAATAGCATTACTTGTTGACTTATTTCTTTTGACTGCTTTTCGGACTACTTTAGTAGCGAAATCTAAGAAACCCACCATGCAGCAGCCTCTTGCCTAAGAGTTCCTGTACGTTGTCCCTTTTGATTACAACACGTTGAGTGTTTTCCGCGTTGTAGCGCTCCACGGCAAAGAGGAAGCACTCAAACACTACATGCAAGGGGGTCTCTGGTACTCCAGGTTCACAGACCACACGATGGGTCCTCCTTCAATTTGAGAGTTAAAGTAAGTTTAAAGGCTTGTTTATGGTTCTTAAACAAGCGGTCAAACTTAATCTAACTATTTATGAATAAGACCATTAGAATTCAAAAGATTTTTAGAGTTCGGTTTTAATGGAAATTTATAATTACTAGTCTAGAATACAAACATTATATATATCTATCATTTAAGAGCTATACTCTTGTCGGTTATATAGAACATGTTTATTATATTTAAAATGATCTACAACTAACATTGTGGCTTATGGCTTTATTAGCAATACTGAACAATAGGCAACTAAACAATGGCAAATTTCCTGATGATGTGGTTAAATTAGCCAATGCGATATCAAATATCAACTGTTGATACCGAACCCCGAGCAGTTTTCCATGTAGCATGTTAAAACCGCTCAAAACAGCTCCAATGAGGACAGGTTTACATTTACACACGCATATTAATAACTTTCTTAAGACCTTAATTGAGAAACCAGATATTGTAAAGAGTACGGGATTCAAAATATATTGCCACCTGCCGAATAAATACACCGAAATAATTGCAGGTGCTACTTCTGACGGATGTTTATAACATCATCAAAAAACTGGAAAAAAATTATATGTAGTTTGACAGTCCTCGTTTGTTTCTGTTCCTCTAGTACTAAACAGCTTGCGTAATTTCAAAGCCTAGCAAACGCATTCTTAGAAATTTTACCCCACTGCATATAAAATGTCAAAAACTTAAATGTTATTCCATTTCATTTATCAAGCTTATTAGGAGCTACACTATATTTTGATAAAGTTTTCACATGTTTTGGCTATCAGAATAAATAAGCAAATACCTAGTAAGACGATAAATACACAAACATTCTTTAAAAAAAATATGTCAGTTGCTAGATTTAGAAAGCGTACAGCTGAGGTGATAAATCAACATCTCCCTACTACCTACCAACCAACCAACATCTCTACCTTGTGTCAGCGATGTCATGATATGTCAAGCCCATTCCCTATGGGGTTAGGAAGTGACGATGGATCTCAACTTGCGACAATCCAAATAAACCTAATAAGAGTTAACAAAGATGATTTGGGGATCTAGAGGGAATGGATGAAAGACGAACCACAAAACAAAGATATAACAGCAGAGTGAATGGTAGCGTTGGTGTCGGTAGATTGCGACGTACTTAACATGATCAAATTGAAGATATTTTGTGGAAAGGGCAGGTAATAAGCACCTCAAATAAATGTTCAATTGTGAAGAGATTAATGAAAGTAGATAAAGTGTGGCATAATAATCAACAAAGCTATTTGCTGTTTCAAAATCAAGATACTGACTATAAACACGATCAAAAAGGATTTGTCTAACCATATTTTTAGCAAACTTTATATACTTTTTTACAGCGAAAATACATCTAGGTTATAATACTACGATGATGATGTACTGCAGTTTTTACCAAGAATTTCCTGAGTTTTGGAGATAATATTGATAGTATCTAAAATTAATGATGACGATGATGTTCTAGTCAGCAGACAAGATTACTTTCAGTACGATATACTGTTGAAATATTTCCAAGCACCCTCAAATATGCTTCCACTCTAATAATGAATTCGCATCAGAGCATTAATCTAATCCTATTGTGTTGATTTTATCGCCCCACTCACAGTAAATACGCCGCAAGGTATCGATCGTACCAGCTGCGTTTAACAATAGTTTTTATACTTTTACGTTTTGGATTAATTCTATTACTTATGCATCGACAGAATCATTACGTAAATGTATAATATTTATGTCCTTAAAATAATGTTTTTAGATGTATTTTGTTCCGGTATTTCAAATGTTGAATATGTACTTTATAACAGACTTATATTTATTTATTTATTTCTTCGATTAGACGCTGGTAGTATATTAAATTTTGGATATAGGTAAATAATATCATCCATAAACGTTTTACTGTTGTGATGCAATATGCATTTTTTTTTTATTGTCTTTTGGGGGTATATCTCAACTGCAATGTATTCCAAACCGTTTTACACTACTTAAAGGATATTATAAAAAAAGATAGTCACTCAAGAACGATTCCCATCAAATCACCGGCCGTCAGGATATTTCAGATGTGGAATCAGACAAAATCGTCTCAATGACATAATATTGTTACATGCCGTCAAAGATAAGTGCACAGCTGTCTGTCGTAAGCGCAGCTTATTGTCTTCCCGGATTTAGGAATTCTTTTGTGTTTTGAATTTGTAATTAAGAAAAACATGCTATTGTTTTTCTACTTGTTTTATAACCACCAAAAACGTCGAACTAATCCTTATTGTTATTGTTTTCGACTTCGTTAGCCGTTCGCGGGTGTACAATTTACTATTTCTCGGAAACTCAGTGCGCGCGACCAATTTTTTTGTACTGTGTAGTTGGAATAAGACAATGCCCGAATGGAGGGGTGGGCAGTCAAGCGACGACTACGAGACGAGTAAGACGTTTGTAGTACTCTCGATTAGCGATATAGGCGACGGACTTTGCGCGTGTCGAATTGCATTGAATCGTGCAGTGTGAACTGGTTGCATCCAGTTTTATTTGTATTTGTTTTATACGTGTTTGTACAGTTCTAATAAATTCTATAGTAGTTCCAACGGCATTTTTAATTCGAGTCCTGTAGCTCGTAACAATATGTATAATTGCAAAACCATATAAGCCGTAGTAACTTAGTAAGTAAGGCAACCGCGTCTTCTTGATTAACGGCGAGACGATTCCTGATAGTGCATGGACCGCTTCACGAAGTGTGATGACATAATGCATTTTATTACAGTTATCACAAGCAGTCACTCTAAGAGAACCACCATCAATCCACCTTAGATAAGCGAGTCCATTCCCTTAAAAAATAGAGTGGGTCGAGATTAGTAGTAAGTAGGAATGGGATGTCTATGAATTAATATTATCATACAACTATGAATTAATACAATACTCGTTCTTTTAAATCAATCGAAGGTGTTAAAAGAGTGCCAAAACCCCGCCGGGGCCCGGAAACAACGAAGGATACAAAACAGACGTGTACAGATTTAAACATAAACCAAACCAAACCGCTTCCTCGTATAAATAAGCTTACAAAAAACGACCGCAACTACTCATATTTAGCTAAGCTTGAAGTGGTAAAAAGGCATGCATTACTAATATATTGTTACGAGTTGCAGGACTCGAATTAAAATGCCATTGGAATTATTATAGAGTTTATTAGAACTATACAAACATGTATAACACAGGTACAAATATAACCGAACGTAAAGTCCAAACGTAATGCAGAAGATCGTAATTCAAATACACGCGCAAAGTCCGTCACTAAATAGATTACCGAATGTACACAAGTCTTGCTTCGCTCGTGGTTATCGCTCGACTGCCGATCTCTCCATTGGGGCATTGCTTTATACTGCATAGATGCAATATGTCTGCCCGACCGCGTGGACCAAATTTCTTCGAATAAGTTTGTACTTTTAAATCCGAGCCACCTGGCAGTGATCACTATACAACAATAGGCTGTAAAAGATTACAATACACAATGGGCTGTTCTTTTAATCACAAATTTTAAACACAAAGTAAACAAAAGAAGTCCAAACGTCGAAAGGTAATAAAATGTGTTTCTACAGGTATGCAGGTGTGAATTTGTCTTTGTCGGGGCCCGAGTTGTAACAATACGAATATGAAAATGAACCTACAATAATGATCAGCTTTTCGCGGTAATTTGAAGGTTGATATTGTGGTATGTAGTTGTATTTCCTAAAAATATTGATAAATACATTACTCCATATTGTACATCAATACAAAATGAACTTAGACCAAAACTATATCTAATAATGCACAAAAGGCGGCCTTATCGCTAAAAATCGGTAGGTATTTTCCAGACAACCCCAATATGGAATTTATTAACTATAATATATAGAAATAGCATTATTTTACTAACCCAAACATTTAATTCAGTTTTTTACATATAATATTAACAAAGAAACTAAGTCCATATAGTCTAGACAACTGCCCAGCAAAACATAGAGGTAAGTCGAAGCCAACCTGATTTGAAGTAATACAACCAATGACATGTTGTTTATGACAACGTAGGTATTTGTTAGTGACTTGAAAAAACCCGACTGTAGCGCCATCTATTTAGCTAATCCGTCTATTTTTTAGAGACGACAACATTTATCGGGATAAGAAGTATCCTAAGTGTTGATTAGGGATATAAGCCAGCTCTGTGTAGAGTTTCATTCATATACGCTCAGTAGTTTGCAAAAAGGATGCGACAGCAGCGCCATGTTTTACGATATTTTCGTCTATCCCGTGAAAACGACGTCATTTATCGGGATAAAAAGTATCCTAAGTCACGCCCCGGCATATGAGCTAGCCCTGTGTCGAGTTTCATTTCAATTCGTTCAGTAGTTTTCATGTGATGCTCTAGAAGACAGACAGACAGAAAGATAGACGGACACAGAAAAACAAACAGACAGACAGATAAACAAAAATTCTAAAAATTGCATTTTTATTTCTCCTAGTCCGAATTATCACCCCTTAATTTTTTCACATTTTAAACGCTATATACAAACTTGAACCATTTACAGATTTATTTATAGTATAGATAGATAAATCAAGTTTACAATATGAATTGTTTAAGTAAGAACTATGTCTGTGTAGAAAATGTAAACTGTTTAGGGAATTGGCTTGTCACGTGGTCAAATAACTCCGTCGTCTCTTCGGTCGAAAACTGACGAGGTGGTACGGTCTATGTACTTTGCCTGTTCTTCATGTAACAAACAACGAAAATTTCTACGGAACCTAATATCTTATGTCATATAATAATTTATGTATGTGTAGGCAAGATTATGAGACGTGAAACATATTTAATAATACCAATCTTCTATTTTAATTTTGGCCGAATTTCTTTTGAGCCTTCTAAAAGGATTAGTTTTAACTAAACTAGTTGGTGTAATTTAACACATTTCCGTGACTAACTAGATGAAATGTGGTGTGTGTGTGTGTGTTGTGTGTGTGTGTTGCAATTGTATAAAATTAACTTCTAGAAAAAATATTTATTTGTTCTCTCTATTGTTTATGGCTTTGAAGAGGAACCGATACCGATGTTCTCGAAATTTGGCATAGATTTTCTAGAGAATAAGACAAAACATATATACATTGTATGGGAAAACGGTATACCAAATGAAAAATTACAGCAGCGTATGCCGCCTGAGTACAATCTATAGAACACTCTATAATACCAGTGGGAGATTGAAGACTCCTGAAAATCCGCTTCAGCAGTTACTCATTACATGCATATTATCACGCCTTATTCCCATGGGGGTAGGCAGATACTATGGATCTCCACTTGTGACGATCCAGACAAACGACTTTCGCTTCATCTACTTTCTTTAACCTCTTCATAAATGCACGTTTATTTGAGATGCTTTTTACATGACTTTTCTTTAACACTTCTGATATTTGATCAGGGTGTGTAGTGTAGGTCTCGGTCTACCGGCAGCAACTCTACTTATTACACATTCTTATCAGTGCAGGAACGGAGAAAGAATAGAAATTCCTGCGGCCGGGCGGTCTGTCGTAAGAGGCGACAAAACAACCCGCAGCCAGGTGGTAGGGCATTTGCCCGACTGGATGACTACCACCCCTGGTCTAGAGAATGCCGCCGTAACAACCTTGAGTTGTGTTCCGGCATTAGTGACCAGGTTCCAGTCTCCCTTAAGAGAGCAGCAGCGCATTTGTAGCATCTTTGGTGTTGCAAATGTCCATAGGCGATTGTAACCGCTTTCCATCAAGTGGGCCGTCTGCTTGTGTGCTGAACTCCTGCAATAAAAAAATAAAAAACATAACTTATATACACTAATCTGGCTAATCGTTAACGCGTTATTTTTTAACGGTATAAATAAGACACAGTCACTAACACGAACATTTAGTAATATTTATTTTAAAAGCCCAACTACATACAGTAAAGAGACAGGATATTGTTAAAACAGGATAAATGTAACAAACAATAGTAATTACTAATTAATATTTTTAGTTGAAGGTTAACTCAAATAATAATAAGCAGTCATATGATGTCAAATAAGTATTATAATTGTTTAAACCGCTTTCTGTTAAGCTGATATTACAAGGTTCAACCAAATTCAATCAATTTGGTTGATTGGCACATAACTGAAACGATACGACGATATTCAATCACATTGAATGACTCAATTATGTGTTTACATGGATCACTTTTGTTGCTTCATCTAAATTACAAAACAGGAGTGAACCATGTAATATCAGCATTATAGACTTACGGTCTTTTTCATATTAAATTAGATGAAGCTTTTCGGCTTTTTAAAATACTCGTAAATCATCCAAAAGTGTTATTCATAAACATTAAAGATATGCTAACATTAAAACGATCTAAAACTTGCGTATACGTATGTTTAATTTACTCATAAAAGTACTCATAAGTATTTAAAAACTTATAAACTCAATATTCAAATTTTTTTTATTCATAATCGTACATTAGCACTAAAACTCTTCGCTAATTTAAAATAGCAGGAATCCTTGTTTAACGTTAATATAAATCTAGAGAAATTGGCCGATTTCGATCATCTGTTTACTATTGACATTTGGTTTTTCTTGTTTTTGTTTTGTTACTTATTTTAAATCGGTTAAAATGTGCATGATTCCTTTTACCGCACACTCGTGTAGGTAGTCGGCGGTAAAACGATCCGACAGTGTGTGTCGTAACAAGATACTTGAGTGCTTATTAGCTCCTATTACCCTTCTGGGGAGACGCCACATCATCACGTAGGGTTTCTAAAATTATTATGTTTCAAATCTAATTTCTCTGAGTCTCTGAATGGGGTAGACAAAATCTCGTCCAATTTTGACCATACGAAGACACAAATCTGCATATTTTCTGCCAAGAAAACCCTATTCGAACGTGTTCCTCGAGTCCAAGGAACATTCGTAAATTGGACGTTTGACATTCCTTCACAGAAATTGATCGTTACAACAATACGTACTTTTAGTACGTCTCGTCATTATTATAACAATAATAATATTCTTCTTTCCTCTTATTGTCTTTGTCTTACTGAGCATGCACTGTTTACTACAACTCCATTAATTCTTCGATAATTCTTCGTAGTTTTATTGTGTATTCTAGTCGCGAAAACTTAAGAAAATATTATGTGAACAAGTTCTTTTTAACCAAAAGTGAGTAATAATATATAGTATGTGCCACAATGGCAGGGAAAGCAACACAGAGCCAGTTCCTATATCTTACTATTAATTCGCTTGTCCTACCATCGGTTGAATTTTGACATTACTTGTATGGAGCTATGTCAAGTTTTAACCGTTGGTAAAGCAAATGAACGGTCGGTATAAGAGCCGGCCCTTAGTCCATACAGCCTTGTCTGATGTATTAAGTCTTTATTATAGGTCAGCCAAATGTAGGTCAAAACCAAATTAAAAAGTATCTAAATATAAATATTCTGTTTAATATAACAAAACATAAGGACTGCATATACGTACAATGTAATTGGTAAGCGTATTACCAAAAAGTGGATCTCAGCATTCGACTCGGGAATTACTCGATTCTTTCAACTCGAAGCTTGCACCATGTCTCTGGCTAAATATAGATTTAATTGCAAATGTCATTTCAAAGTTAGTTTCGATCAGCTTTTGGGAAGAACGTCAATAAAAATGATATATTTCACATTCATTTAAAGACTCGGTTTTGACTTTTGGCGAAATAAATAATTGAATTTATCCCATTTAGAAAAATATGATCCTTAACTTACTTGGAATCACTAAACTAAAAATATAGAACTATATTAAGTTTGGTCGTTTGTTTATTACATCCCTATAGTATTGAATATGAACTGATATTCTCGATATTTACTATATACACTTACCTTGACGATAAAAAAATAACTATAATCCTATAAAGCACAAGATTCCACGCAGGATATGGAGCCCCTAAAGTGAAAACGAAACGAATGTAAGGAGGCTTACCAAAAATTAGTGATCCAATATTTCGATGCTTCATTCTGCTGCATTTGCTGAACTGCACCCATTTGGTACCTTTGCGAGACGTATTATTGTTTATTACTATTATTATTGCTTTCTTCTTTCTTTCATTTCTAGAACGAAACTCATGCGTTATTAGACTCATGTGTAATATTAAACTCAAATGTTGGGCAGCGTTTGAGTTGAATAACCGTTAAAATTATAATGTCACTCCGCCATATGCGACCGAGTACAATCCAAATGCATTTTTAATTTAAACGAATTAATCAGTATAAACTGACGATTTACAAACCAGTGCTCTAGTGGAAATAAAATAAAATGTTCAATGTCCTCACAATTATCCAAACATGGTGGACATGAAGCATGTCAGACAGAACTTATGATATCATCCGGGAAATCATGAGGTCATCTGTCACAGGGGCGGCTCGAGCCCGTACGCACGGTAGGCAACTGCCTACGGCGGCAAAAATGTCTTCAAAAACGCTTGACTACTAAAGTAAAAAAAAACACAACACCCAAAAAAATTATTCGATTCGTGCACTTGAATCTAGAAAATGTATGAATAGTGAAATCTACAAGTACATACAACATGAATAGACACGGTTTAGGGAGAAGAAAGCTAGATAGAAAATTTCTTTTAGTTTTCTTAGACTTGGGTGAGGACGGCATTTTTCGAGTTTGCCTAGGGCGACAAAAACGCTAAGACCCACCCGGCCCTGTCTGTCACCGAGCCATATATTTAACGCAATAGCGCTTGTATAGAAATATAATTTCATTTATGATTCTACGTGATCAGACTAATAAATGTTGCGGATTAGTATAGAAAATAATACTGCGCCAATGCCTTATAATGTTCTTTAAATTTGTGATGTTTGACAAATCAATATCTGTTAAGGTTAATACATGCATTATTGGCAAAATGTATAATTTAAAAAAGAATAGGGTGGTAAAATTGAAACAACTACTGAAGCGGTACGCAACGGAAGATCATAGAAAAATTTTGTTTACAGATGAGAATTTTTTTACAATTGAGCAACATTTTAACAAACAAAATGACCGTATTTATGCTCAAAGCTCTAAGGAAGCTTCTCAATTAGTCGACAGAGTGCAACGTGGGCATTATCCGTCTTCAGTGATGGTTAGGTGGGGTGTTAGCTATAAAGGAGTGACTGAGCCATATTTTTGTGAAAAAGGTATCAAAACATCGGTATAAGTGTATCAAGATACCATTCTTGAGAAGGTAGTTAAGCCCCTTAACAACACCATGTTCAATAACCAAGAATGGTCCGTCCAGCAAGACTCGGCGCCGGATCATAAAGCTCGGTCCACGGAGTCTTGGTTGGAAACGAACGTTTCGGACTTCATCAGAGCTGAAGATTGGCCGTCGTCTTGTCCCGATCTTAATCCGCTGGATTGTGATTTATGGTCAGTTTTAGAGAGTACTTAGGCTTGCTCTAAACGCCATGATAATTTGGAGTCCCTAAAACAATCCATACGATTGGCAATGAAGAATTTTCCCACGGAAAGAGTGCGTGCTTCTATTGATAACTGGCCTCAACGTTTAAAGGACTGTATTGCAGCCAATGGAGACCACTTCGAATAAGCTTTTTATATTTTAAAGTGTTTTATATTTATGTATTAAACTAACACACAAAAAAAATTCTTTGTTACAATATTTATGGCAAGACTAAGTATATCTATCTATAGTCATATTAAATCAATATTGGGATTTTTATGTCAGCTGTAGATGACGCCCAAAATTCGTTCAATTTTCTCTCGCTTTTTACGATTTATTATTTACGATATATAGAAAGCAACACAGTAGAACTAACCGTCAAGGCTTATAAATAAAAGTACTGTGACTTTCCTTGCTAATATTTTTTGTTTTAAGCTTTCAATTAATAGCGGCATTTTTTTTTTTAAATACATGTGATTGTATAAACTATTTACAGCGTCTTAAAAAACCAAAACTGTCTACATTCTGTATCTATGCTACATTAATTTATTCATAGTTAGGCCATTGTTCTAGAATACTAATTTATAGGTTTTTTATATAAAAATATAAATTAGTAAATTATTAAACCCGTATTCTTAAACAAAATTTGATGCCCGCATGATAAAATTCGTCCTGAGTAAAAAATATGTTCGAATACACAAGGCGTCAGAGTCGAGTGACATTTCAAATTTAGTGGTTATCGTCTTAAGCGGTGGATCAGAGCTAGGTATAATTCTAGAACACACAAGCTTTAATATACGCGGTTGGTCGCAGTGCATAATCGATATAGTTCTATTATGTTAATGAGGCTGAAACAAACCGTATTCCCTAGGTTTTAAAAACACCCGTTGTCCCACTTTGGCCAGATTATGCGAGATCTAAATATAGTTGTGACTTAAACATTTGTGAGGGGACTTCAGTTTTTGGGGGTTCAAAGACCTCGCGAACCGGCCGCAAAGCGATAAAGTATACCATTTTTATGGGAGAACCAGACCGAATCGAAGTTCATGAACAAAGCAATGGGACGGTATGAAATAATGATGAAAATAATATAGCACTTTATATATTTTTTACCTGTTACTGGCGATAAAATGTACTCGTGTAGTTACTAATGAAAATAAAAGTAGTGCGCAGGAATTTAAATGGTTTTAAGTGTAATAGAGTAGAGAATACCTATTTTATAAAGATTATTGTGTAATGAGCATTAGGATATCCTATATTATCGGGATACAGGCCGATCAAAACTTGTAAAGAAAGGGTAGAAATTGCACTAGAGATTTTTATTAAAATATATTTCACTTACACCATCTTAGTATAATGTATAAACTAAGATGGTGTAAATTAAATTTATTGCCAGTGGTCTCACAACAAGGTATGCTGAAAGAACTATTTCGTCACTAACTGCCCAGAAGTTTAGCTATGGAAAATAACAAATATACAGTTACTATTGCATTTACATTAATGTGGATAAAAGTCCAGAACACGCGATACATCGAAAAAAGATAAGAACATATTGCAGTGCAAACTTGATTAACTTAGCATGTAAGGAATAGACATCCAAACTCGCACGTGATCGCTGTCATATAAAGCTTCATCCACATGTGTATCAATTTGCGATATCTTTGCTGCAAGACCATAAACCCTTAGTTTAGGTAAAAAAATTAACTATGTCTCGAATGCACTGCCACCATATAATTATTATGCGATCTATTAAATCGATCTATCGCTACAACAGATTCTTCACACTATTTTACTGTTAAGTGTATATTAATAATAATATTTAAATGCAGCTCATGTATTCAAATATATAAGTATTTTGTTGCACTACAAGACGTCTGCATTCCAGTGTGGAATTCATTTATCACGATAGTGTACAATAAATAATATTGTATTCACCCATTAATACTCTGTTCCAGATTCTATTGCTATCGCAATAGTGCCGGGATGGTCAAACATTGGCGTCAAAATGGTTGCTTTTGTATTAAAATCCAACCCGTATGACGCCAGTGGTCTACCATTCTGGCACTATTGTACTGGCAGAATTGGGGCGTAGATTTTTATATTCTTAATATCCATTTTCTTGCCTCGTCTATTGCTGGCTTACGTCAAATTTTAACCAATAATAAGGCAAATCAATAGATGGTAACACAGAGCAAAGAAGTTCCTCGCACCGCAACGACAGACGTGGCGCGATTTTCATAGCTCTGTGGATAGTACCTAAGATATAGAAAACCGGTCTATGGATACGCAAGATAAATCATGCAACGTTACTATAAACGGACCGAACAAATAACAAAGATGTGGATCGAGCCTAAGCAGTTCTCGGTTAGGCTGGCATTCTTCCAAGACTATAAACGCATCGGCTCCTACCTGAGACGCAGCTTCCTTATCGAGTCATTTGACAGGTAAGATAGAGATATAAAAGTTCTCTTCCTAATTAACATTCACAACAATTTATAATTCCTTTGAGACTTTCTTTTATCTCTTGCAGTAGATGGCAGCTTCGGGTTTGAATGATAATTATTATTAAATTTTAATTATAATGAACGCTACAAGAATAGAACCACAGATCATATCTACTTAAAATTAAGACTCAATACTTTATTTTCCGTTTTTGATTAAGGGCTGATTTTTCAAGATCCAAATAAAAGTTATTCATAGAATAAAGTATAACATATAAAAGATAAAACAGTTACAGAATAGAACAGTTGAATGGTTTCACTTCTGAATTCAGTCAGGTTATAATTTATTCGACTGATAACTTTTATCTGATCATTGAAAAATCAGCGCTTAGTTAAAAAAATACGCTTTAAATAATGACAACGTCAAAAAGAACAGACAGGTGAGCTGTATTTAAGCAACAAGAGTTTTGGAACTGGTCAGAGTTTACACATACGATTTATTCTAATTCCTAGCATTATTGTTACAGTGTCCAAGGAAAATAATAACAGATAAAACATGCCGAAACTATAGTCTCGATTTTTGATATTTGGCTACAAGAAACCTGAAAAATTACTGTCGCTATCACATTTTAGAATAAACTTGTAAAAATGGTAACATCATCACTATAAAAAAATATGTCAAACATGAACCATACAATTCATTGCCATAGGCAATTATGATTATTGTTCATTAAAAAGATTAAAGGTCGCTTAATTAAGTGTTAACTGTAATTAATGTGTTTTGCTTGCTTAATAAAATACTGTAAGTAATTACTACACAGTGCAATATTTTTGAAAGTCAACGTTTGAATTTTCATCTTGGTAAAAGTTTTGTGCTTTATGTTCAAAAAATAATATAATGGAGATCAAACACTACATTTGTAAAATTAAAAATTCTTTTTAATGGATGAAACGCATGTTTAATTCATATTTTCATCTGAACAGAATTAATTTTGAAAATTAAATTACGTTTACATGTTCAGATAGATAGATAACACTTTATTGTACACCATTATACAAAACTCAGAAAAATTTATAGCTTAAAAATATTCTAAATGTGCACAATGAGCGGTCTTATCGCTAAGAAGCGATCTCTTCCAGACAACCCGTAGCAGGAACAAAACAGAATATATTGGTCAAAAGTGGTATACATTAATATTAGAGGATATGCAGTTACTTACATATATTTTATTCATTTATAAACATATAAGTATGTAAAATATTATATAAGTAAGAATAATACTTAATAGAGATATATAAATACAGCTATTGATATTACATACATAAATATATCCATACATATATATACATATACGTAAAAATATCATTGCAGGTAGTGCTTTTTTGTCATGTTCTTAAATATTGTTAGTGATTTAGCTTGTCTAACAGTAACAGGTAGCTCATTCCAGAGTCGAATAGCCTGTACAGTAAAAGAATTATTGTAAAAAGATGAATAATGTTTGGGAGTATTAAGTCTAAGATTCGTAGAAGGTCGTAAATTGTGAGAAGAAGAGATGAATTCAAAGCGTTCTTTGAGATAATACGGGGTTGTGGGGATAAACAACACACTGTAAAGGAGTGAAAGAATATGAGTATTCCGGCGAAAACGAATTGGCAACCACTTGAGTTTCATTGTCATGTTTCATTGTGATATAAACAGACACATCTGTCAACTATTGAGAGTAAGCAACATATGACAACAATGGCACTACCATGTGTATGCAGTTTATATTAATTAAACAATTAGTCAGATATGCATTAACGCGTAGCTGGTTTAATAAAGGCCAGTATAAAACAACGTTAGAAAGACCCCACAATGAGAATTCAATTGAGAAGGAATCTAAATATCAACTTACTGAACACAAGCCACTTTCTTGAATCTTCTAACTGCGCTAACACGTTTAAAAGCGGTACCTAGTACTGTCGAGCGGCAAATATTTTGATTTTAAAATTAAATATGAGCTTCACAAACTGTCTTATGATTTGAAGACAAGTTAATGAGTGAAAAATTTGAGTCTGAAAGAATAACGAACTTTGCAGACGTCAGTATCACTTTTATCTAACGGTATCAATGTTCCAGTTATAGTAACACGATCTCTTACTCATTATGCTTTAGTTAGAGAACCTATACTGAAATGCTATGAAATAACGCTTATGAACGAAGTGTCACTGTATTTACGATCTAAGTATCAATATGATTAGTACGTCGCTTTCTCTTGAAATAAACAGTTTTAATTATTTTATAGATCTTCAAAAATTACTAGAATCCCCAACAAATGGTCATGACCGTAAATTTAGGTACAAAGCCCAGTGGAGGAGAATAAAACTTTTTCTTCAAAGTCGCAAGCGACAGTAATGAGTTAGAGAGTCGGAATGCGAATAAAGAGATATGATCTAGAACCAAATGTAAAGAATATCAGTAGAAAAATTATATCTTATAACACAGATTAGTAACTCCCACGGCTATCTGTTTAATACTCAAGACAGTGTCGGTCCTAGTTCGCATTATAATATCTTTATTTACAAGTCAACTCGCGATTAGGAGACCAACGATCGCCTAATCTAAACATTTACATACTTTAAGTATATTATTTTCCACTTCGAATAGTGCCGCTCCGAGTTACCAAAAAAAAGAATAAGATTGCGAATATTAGGATATGATACAGAACCCATATAACACTCAGAACAGTGTCTATCCAAGTTTGCATTAGAATATCTGCATTCACCAGTCAACTCGCGATTAGGAGACCAGCGATCGCCTAATCTAAACATTTACATACTTTAAGTATATTATTTTCAACATCGAATAGTGCTGCTCCGAGTTACCAAAAAAAATAATAAGAATACGAATATTAGAATGTGACATAGACCCCAGATGTAAAAAACACCCCTAATCAATTAATATCCTTATCTTGGAAACAGTTATGCAGATTTGTAACTTCCACGGACTCCTGTTTAATACTCGGGCAGTGTCGATCCAAGTTCGCATTAGAACATCTGTATTCACAAGTCAACTCGCGATTAGGAGACCAATGATCGCTTACTCTAAACATTTACATAGTTTGAGCATATTTTTGGCATCGAATAGTGCCCCGCTCTGAATAGATATTACTTACTTTGGCTCTCTTATTCATTTCTATTGTATCTTTATGGGAAATTTGCCGATAGTTTTGTGACGAAATTTCTTGTAATTAATGTGTAAATCTATGAAATAAGCGTAACTTGTTTACCGTGCCAATGTGCATATTTTTATTATTGTTATGTTCTTTGATGTTGCAATATAAACGTATAGCTGCAGAATCTAATTCTGAAAAGATTTATTATTTATCTTTCCTGAGAAATTTTAATATAATTTCAACCGTATGATCAAATAGTCATTCAATAATCAATCAATCAACGTTAAATCCTAGTTGCATCTGAAGTTTATATTTCGTAACCCAGGATTAGCTCTCCAACTTTTATCTCCTTCACTTCTGTAGTTTTTTTCTTCATTACTGCTAGTTAAAAAGCTTGGGAATGGAGACCGCGTCTTTCTAAATTAGTGCAAGACACTCTCCAGCTCGGTGGATCGTCAATCTGCTCGTGCTACCGCACAGGTAAGAGGTGGATGAAAAAAGCTGAGAACCAGGCATATGTGCAGCAAATTTGGGAAGTCAATGTTTAGCAGTGGACTACGAATGGCTGAAGAAGATACATTTACGATTACGATTACATAGTATAGGACCAGATACTTATCTGTATTTAAGATGTCGCTAATAACCTCAAAGTCATTCTCTAAGTAATTATCGCAAACCTAGGTTTCATTATCAGAGTTTACGTATTCGGATGTTTTGTAGAATAATAATGCATCTAGTCAGAATTGTTTCATATACTTAATCAATTGATCTTCATTTCTTACATTTTTAAGCAACCTCTTACTTTTTATCAATGAAACAATACCTACCTTTGAGATGAGTCTACATACAATAGCTGAGCCATTAATCATAGATGTAGTCAGACTTGAAACTTAGTCACTGTTTAGTTTAAATTTGAAGATTAACCGGGTTGTTGATTACGCTATGCTAAACATTTGTTAAAAAAACCTCTCGAGAGGATAGGATAAAATCTATTGGACATGTAAATTAACAACCTTCAGTACAAAGTTTTGAATCTCTTCTCCAGATCGTAATAATATTAGGCAACCGCAAAGGTTTAAAGCCCCTAAAAAAATAAAAAGTAAAAAATAATAATAGCAGACAAACAGTCACGTTATAATTATATAACCATGTTAAAAGCAATTTATATGCTGTGTGGGTGGCATATTACTATGGGTAATATATAACGGACACCCAGACCATAGTAAATTTAATTTACGAAATTTACCATGTAAAGAATCCAACCTGGAGCCTCTTCACTGCAGTGAATTACGCCGACAGTCTCACTAAAGTACAGATGCTGTCATATTTGATTGGATAAAATTATGAGTTCATTAAAACATAGCAGCGAATATCTATTCAAATAAAAGTAAAGAAACTATTAATGTCTATCTCATACACTTTTGAGGTACGAAATCCATCTATAAAGTATCTATAGGTGTAATTTCCCCTCAAGAGTTGTACTCGTCAAATCACAGTTTTTGGATCTTCTTGTTAGATTTTATTACAGAAAGAAGAATGCTTACAGCTGCATAATGTACTGTTGCTTCATACAGCCTCGCATTATTATTGTTTTTATACATACCTTACGGAAACAATCAGGGCGTACTCGCCGGTATTTCGATTTAATAAACACTATTCACTCTTAACACAGCACTTTAATTATTGTTTAAATAATAATAACATATATAAACCGCACAGTTGTTTCATTAATTGTTTGTTTATCAAACGATTGTATTATTATTGTGTTTTTTTGTCGCGGGGTTGTCAGATGCGTCCTTGAGGGACGCGATACGCCATGTTGATATGGGGACGGGCGCGTGGCGACTGCGCGCGGGCGACCCCTCGCGTGGCGCAAGCGCGGTGCGTCACCCTAAATTATTTCACTATCCCAGAGCCCAGACTCCCTCCCAGCCAGCCAGCAACCGCTATCCCGCATTGGAACTTGGACCCGGATTTACTTCCTACACCCCATCCTTATTCTTTGAACAGATGTTAGATGCACTTTTATATATTGATAGGACGGGATTCTCTATTTTAGCATCTATAAATAACGAACCTTTGTTTGCATGTTTATATTCCTAATTGTGTGATTGAACCGATTAGCATAGTTTGTTACTTGTATATACGTATTTATACTTTTAATATAGGGGATGAACGAATATTGAAACCTTCCATGCAATATAAAACCGAAATTCATACAAACCAAGCATTACGAAATTTTATAGGGTACTCTTTCAGAGTCTAATAGTAACTGCATCTGTGTTTGTCTTACGCTTATGCTTTATAAAAAATAGTCTTTGGATGTTGTACATTCAGGGCGGGCCGTGGCGATAAACCGATATTTATTACATTCCGTAAAGAAATAAAGGGTAGAAATAAACCAATATCATTTTTTAAGTTTCAAATTCGAACATCGAACGTTAGAGTACTTAACCCTCACATTCTAGACCGGGACTACCCTTGTCTACGGTTAGCAGTATCAGGTTTCAACGTCAAGGCAGAGATGAGGTACAATTTCCATCAAACTTTAAAGACTGCCCGAATTAATACGTATATTGCGCAAACATTTAATGTAAAGTACAAACATACTAGCAAGTTTCTTATTTTTGACCCTTTGAAAGCTGCATACTTGCTATAGTTTTTACCTTTGACTTGACACGACACTGAATTGACTTTTAAATTTATAACTACTGATAATCACTAAAACTTAAAATCACATTAGACTTTAATACTTTATAGTTGGCAAATTACATATAGGAAATTTACAACAAACTTTTGCAGATATGCCGAATCTGATCTTCTGAGAATATCTTCAAAGGGTGAAGAGGAGGTTGACAGTATCTATACATAGCACATAATAATATAATAATAATAGCAGCCCATAAATGTCCCACTGCTGGGCTCGGGCCTCCTACTATAGTGGAACGGAGAGTATACCCGCCAAGCTTGTCCAAGGCAGCTTGGCAGGTTTGACATATCGGTTATCTCGATGTGCAGGTTGCATCACGATGTTTGCCTTCACCGTAATTAGCACGTGGTAATTGTAACAATATGCATATTAGGTCAGAAAACTGCCTAAGTGGTGCATGCGTTCCGGCCAGGATCGAACCCGCGCCTTTTGAGTTTGAGACGCATGCGCTAACCATTACGCTACCACGACTCACATAGAACATATAAATTCTAAATTAAGGATGGCAAAAAAATGTTGAATAAGGCTTTTCTCAAACTAAAATACCGATATTTTAAGACCTTTTTTTACGAGGGGAAACCTGATTGAGGCCCACTAGCCACGCAGTAAACTAGAGAAATCGCAGTCGGTGTGTGGGATTCGCCAGGTCGGGGTGGCACTAGCACCTCTAGCCAGAACTAAAGATGCTATTGTCACACCAAAGTTATGGATACCTACCCACTAAGACCCCTCGGTATTCCGTCCTTCATCCTTAACGCCAGGGCCACTGGTAAATGGCCCAGCCTCTCCACTGGCCCTGGCAGGTAGGTGGTGGCCCATCGGCCTCATCCACTACCCCCGGAGAACTACTTGTGTCCCAGCAACACCATGCTCACATTGCGCGGGGCGGTCTGTAACACGCCCCACTGGGGGAAATTTGGCCGCGCGGTATACGTCGCGCCCCCATGTCGACGGCATAAAGCGGGTGGGGAGCCTTTTCCCTAAGGGTCCACCCCCGCCGCCCGCTCAAGATAGCCGTAGATTCAAGCTGTCAACCTTTGACGGGCACGGAGCATGGTTGTCCGATCACGCTCCCGTTCCGCCTTATCCTTTGTGAGCATGGCACACTCGCAAAAAGAGAAGACGGCGTCCCATCCGGTTGAGCTCCCGACGACGGCGCGAACCATGGCCGGGAGTGTCCCACTCCCGGCCATTGAGTCCGTAACGGCGATGAGGCTTCGGCACTGCTCTGTCCAGGCAGGACACGCCTGGAGTGTGTGCAGCGCCGTATCGATCGTCACCGGTGTCACAATGATGGGACCCTGACGTCGGCTCGCGGCCAAGGCGACAAAGGTACCTCCCGAAGCAAAGTGCCCCGAGAGGAACTGTGTCAGGCGAAACGCCAGGGCGCTATATTATCTATTTTAAGATGTAATCTATCCTTATATAGCTCTTTCCGTAAAATCTAACGAGATTGTAAATTGTCAATAGAATGTTAACGGAATTGTTAAAAAAAGACTTGTATTTAATTAATGAAGAAATATTTCTGGCACGCTGCACGGCTAGTACCATTGAGGCAAACCTGCGTCCTAAAGTCTCCTATAACCACCAGTATCCATGAACGTGCACAATATTGCAAACCATAAACGAACAGTTATTGCTAATTACAAACCAGTAAGTAACGTAAATTAATGTATATTATAGTCATTGAAATATAGACGTTTATATGATCTATTATAGCATTATAGCATTTTATTTTGCAAACTTTATAATCAGTTCGCTTTAGTCGACAGTTTATAATCTCACTATGACGTACGGTTTTTACAATATTCCGCTGACAGAACTATTATTGGAGTTTTTGCCGGGAACGTTCATGGGTGATATTAGTGTCCAGTTTTATTTTCAAAAAATGATTAATTTTAGATAAAAGTGAACAATAAATGTAGAATATTGCTTTCAGTGAAATACATATATTCGGACTGCGCAAAAGCTTACCTACAATTTGGCTGAGGCTATTTGTTTGAAGATTATGTATTTCAAAATCTATATATTGTATGTACTAGGATGCTTGACAACTCGCGCAGAGCTATAACTATCCTCCTAAAGCCCAGGTTTTGCAACGCTTCCAAGAATTAAACGCCCAAATTACTTAAAAAGGTTTTAATGGCGGAAACCCAAGACTTTGCACTTTAAAAATGGTACCTTACAGTAATCTCACAAGTATGATTTTTTTTATTGTATCAGGTGAACTAGGAGAAGGAAAAAAGGACAAAAATAGGTTACCTTTTAGTAGGCCTTTGGGTCAAAAGCACTAGCTTAAAACAATAAACATTTACAACGTCAATTTTTTCCAACTACCTTCAAAACATCAAAAACGAAATTAAACTTTAAGACCAATTTGATAGCCTTAATAAACAAAAAAATCCTTTAAAATTAATAAAAACATTTATTTTATTATTGTTTATTTAAAACATTCGAAACAATTATGATAATCCTTATTAACCCAAAAGTCTATTAAAAGGTTTTAAATTTTGAATTATGATAATTTTTAATAAATCTCAGATCCTTATAAAGTTTTGAAAGATGTAAACAGCAAACATAGTATGTAAACTCCTATTTTTTATAAGCAAATGTACACAATTCATAAAGATTTCATGAATAAATTAAGATTTATTTTCACACTCGACGATCTTGTTCGATGTAAAGTCAAGAACGACAAATTTCTTTTGATTTTATTGGCACTGTTGCTTGGTCATACATAAACGAAAACCTCGAACATACGTTCGTAGATATCACTTTTTAAAAAGGTGGTAATTTGAATTTAGTAGCAATGGTTAAAATTGGAGGTACTTAGAATAGTACCCTGGCCGTTCATTTGACGAAATTGGGTTTGGTGCTGGGCTTCATGCACTATTTTATTAAAGTACTTTTTTAAGGACCGTGGGCGCTAGGAAGCTATTTAAAAAAGGGGAAGAGAGGTATCACTGGGATCCTCCATATTGGGTACTGTTTTGTCATTTTGGCGTTAAATAGGAATGGTTATTAATGATAAGTAAATTTTAGGAACTCATAAATTGAGGTATTTTTTAAAAATAATATTTGCATTGGGATGTAACAAATCTGAGCCAACGAATAAAATTCTTTACATTTTTAAGCTACCTATATTATATTAGAGAGCTATAGTGTTTTAAATCAGATTTATTGTTCCTACTTAAGTATACCTTATTTAGAAAAACACACAAATTTCTGTGATTTACTTTGATGATTTCTGTTATCGCCATCTATTAATAGAAAAGGATATTTGTTTTTATTATTATGTTTATCTTAATTTCTTTCTTTCTTTAAAAATTGCTAATAAACATATTACAGGTAAAAATACCCAATATGTTTTAACCAACAACCAACCAACCCAACATATTGGGTATTTTTACCTGTAATATGTTTTTTGTCAATGGCAATCGTGTAGAATTGCAAAGCCCGATTTAAAAATAAAAAATCTGACGTAGGATAGTAGAACTCACAGATAGACTATAGCTATGTTCCACATGAGACTCACAACGACCACGTTCACGACCGCAATTTATCCCGTTCCACCAGTTTGCGGACGTTACAATCACAAACTTCAGTGGAACGGATTATGGAGCGTTGATATCATTAACGATGAAATACACAAATGTCCTTGGTTGATTTTAAAATCGCGCCTTTGTCAATGTCAATCGATAGAGAGAAGTAATGTTCTGCGGTCAACGCCTAGGGATGCAAATATCGTTCATAAAAGCATCAATATTTATGAAGACGAAATGTAAAATGATATATCGATATTTATGGGTATATTGTTTGAAAACTTTTTCAAAATCGATATTTTACAATTGAAAATATCATGTTTTGATTTAAATGTCTATTTTATGTTATTATTTTAAAGTTTAATCATAAATATCGTTCATATTATGGACGATATAGTAGTTTTTTCGTGAATTACCGATAGTTTTTTAAATTTTTGCAAAAATGTTGATTTAATGAATGAAAATATTGAACTCTGGACAGAAATATTGTTTATACTTAAGAACGATATATTTATGTTTTTCGATAAATATGAACATTTTCTCGATATTTGCAAAGATTTTTTTATTAATGGACGATAATTTTGAATTTTAGACAGAAATGTCGTTTATAGTTATGAACGTTATAATAATATTTTCGGAAAATACAGATATTTTTGAACAATATTATTTTCCGTAAAAATATCAATATATCCTTCATAACTTCATAATTAT
The DNA here is from genome assembly GCA_039645545.1 of Dendrolimus houi. Lineage (NCBI taxonomy): Eukaryota > Metazoa > Arthropoda > Insecta > Lepidoptera > Lasiocampidae > Dendrolimus > Dendrolimus houi. The sequence continues at coordinate 18,846,284 of CM077132.1, forward strand.
GAACGATATTTCTGTTGAAAGTTTAAAATTGTCACACACCATTAAATCAATAGCTATCGCAAATATTGAAAAAATATTGATATTTGCTGAGTAACATCAATATATCGTTCATAACTACGAATACCACTTGCTTGCCGGCATCACAATCGTAAACTCAAGTGGAACGGTTATTCGACCCACCTATTAACATGAGTCGTTGTGAGCGCTGCGTGAGTGACGTTTTCACCACGACTATCACGACCGCAGTTCCCAGGTGGAATGGCAGACGGAGCCTTTTGGGCGTTGTGAGCAGTTGTGAGATGATGAGGAACGCGCCCATGGTATCTCTTACCGGGCACGGCTGCTTCGATAAGTATCTGTGTCAGATTGCGGGCTGCTTGCCTTCACCCCAATGCCGCCAGTGTGGCGCGCTAGACACGGCGTTACACACGCTAGTCGAGTGCGCAGCATGGGCACCTCAGAGGTTTGAACTCGAGACACTTGTAGGACCGATCGAATCGCTGGGCGATCTGGTGCAAGCCATGCTGCACAGCGACGATTGGTGGGTGGGTGCGGCCAATTTCTGCGAGGCGGTGGTGTCTCATAAGGAGGCCGCGGAACGAGATAGGGAGAGAGATGGTAGTGCGCATGCGTCCCGCGGGCGCCGACGTCAGTCGGGAGCCCGGAGGCGCAGGTATGCGCATGACCTCCCTCCCTGAAATACCGCTGCAGGTGCCCTCTAGCATCTAGGGAGCAGAGGAGTCTTCACCCCTGTTGACGAAGTGAGTTTGCCTCTCCCGGGGCATTCTCAAGCACTTGTGCGCTAGGATCGGTGTGGGCGTAACTACGTTCTGTATCTCACGCCTTTCCTGCCATAAGCGCGGGGCACATGGGAGGAGGGTGGTTTTAGTGGGGTATTGATTAGTCGAGTCTCCACACAAGCCGGTTGATTATTGTTTGGATTGCCTCAGTGGAAAGCCTCCATGATCAACAACGGTCTAATCCCTAGCAAAGGACCCGGTATGTAAGAAATGCATTTCCCCCGCCTTAAAAAAAAAAAAAAAAAAAACGCGCCCATGGTATCTGTGACAGGCAGCTACAGCTGTTTAAAATAAAATGCCTGACGATAAAAAGTATTAGACTCCTTAATATTATTGCATTAGATGTAGTAAGACGAATTTTAAATTAAGCTGATAAATATTTCCAGGGATAAACGAAGTAATCCAAAAGAACAGCGAAGACCCAGGCATGGACGTCATCAAGCCCAAGCTGAAAAGAAGGTTGATAAAAAGCTTGAAGAACCAAAACCTGCGCCAAAAGGTTAGCTCATTTACTAAATTTATATAGACTAGTCCAGAATTTTATTTTCTAGCAGCTTCCTTCCATCTGTGGATAAGATCTTGGTACCATGTTTTTTCTAATGCCTTTTATTCTTATTCCAATCTTGTTTTCTGGTAATTTGATAATTGAAATTATTTCTGTTGTTAAAATTTGACATGGGATGATTGATCTATAACAGCATCCATATGTACTACTATAATAATAATGTGGGACTTGTGTCCCACACAGAGTTGCAGTTTATAAAGCTGTACTAATTTTGGAGAAAAATAATACTTTAGGCTGAGCCAGATGCAATGTATGTATTTGCTAGGCTGCGACTTAACAATCTGATACACAAATTTGAAATAGTGGCCCACCCACTACTTCAAATTAAGTAGTGGATAGGGGGGAGGTATACTTACCCCTACTACAACCCATATGGTCCGGAGGTCTTAAATTTTTTTATTTTATAAACATACACTTATTTTTGTTTTAAAATTGTGTCACTTTTGATAATAACAAACCATGATTTGAGTTTATGAATGTACTCACGAATTACATATTACCGCCAGAACTTTTTGTAACACTAAAACTGTTTTTAATGTAGAAATAAAGTTTTAAATTTAATTGAGGCACAACTACAAAATTCATACTAGACATAATTGATTGATTAAAAAGTGACAGTTTTTACTGTCACTTTTGTTTTTAATGACTTGGCTAACAAGGTGTGATGATAAAAATAAATTAATCAATATGTCAATAATACTTATTCATTTTTAATTAAGAAATTAAAAATCTTGAGTTTTAATTAATATATTGTTTCATATAATTTTCAGAAATCAACATATTTCTATAAAAAGAATATATTGACAAATATTTTGCAATTCTTATTGCCACCATTTTATTCCTTTTCAGTTAAGTGAATGTGCTTTTAAAGTTATTTAAATTATATAGGCAGCATATTTTATTTAAAGAAATCCCTTACCTGATAACAGAGCCGATCGCGCAAAGCGAGCGTGCCGCGGCAGCGGTCGGCGAGTGCCAGAACCGGCTGGCTATCATTTACTATTTATTTTATACACACAAACAGTACGACGCCTTGAAAGTCTCATATGAAACATTTGTTTTATTTATCAATTTAGTGGACGACTAGCAAGTTGGTTTTAAATATGACAATGAACCAATATATTAATGATATAAATTTTTAAATACATTGCTGATTTTTTTTAAAATATAGGTTAAATATAAATTAATGCGATTATGTAAAAAAAGACATCGCCTCTATTGGTCGCCATTTTTGAATGGTTACTCTTGTACTGTATATGAATGTGTTTTTTCTTCATTTTTATCCAATTAAGATGGTTTTTGGTTATTTTGGCTCTTTTTATATTGATTACTGGCTTTATTTTTAGCTTTTAAAGCATTTTTCAACTTTGGACCTATGATAGAAGTGCAATATTAGCAAAAAAATCAGTAAAAATAAGTGAGGTTATGTTTATTAAAAAAAATATATTTCAAGATCTCCGGACCTTGGGGGTTGTAGTAAAGGTAAGTATGCCGCACCCCCCTCCCCACTTCACCACCCTACTACTTAAAATTCCTGTATTAGATTGCTATACATTTACCATTTGCTAACATGATGACAGAAGGAATAAAAAATAGTTAAAGTCAATGGAATATTTAAATACTTTTCTAAAAGTCGCCAGTGCTTTGATAATAAGTAAATGTAGGTTTTAATAGTTTTAACACCTCCCCGTAATCAAAGCACTCTCTGTATAGTATAGATATACACCCTGTATCAAAGTATTTAAACTGTTAACCCTACAGGCCCTACAAGCAATACCTATCAACAAATTAATTTGACTATATAAACACTATGTTAACCCCAAAGAGCTCAAGCATTTGTAGTGTCTCAGCTTAGGCAATGCCTTAGTGAGAATGTCTGCTGTTTGGTGAGTTGATGGTATGTATTTGATAACGACTTGTTTGGTTGAGATGTACTCACAAATAAAATGATGTCGAATATCAGTGTGTTTGGTGCGAGAGTGATGTGTATTATTTCTAGTGAGTGAGATGGCACTTTGATTATCGCACAATATAGTTAAAGGTGGTGATGATTGGAAGATGTCATTAATGAGCGATCGGATATAAATGGCCTCCTTACATGCCTCACCAAGAGCCATGTACTCCGCCTCTGTTGTAGACTGAGCCACAGTTCTCTGTTTGCGTGACTCCCATGACACTGATGAACTGCTCATCTGGAACACATACCCTGTATGGGAGCGTCGGTCTATCAGACTACTTGCGTAATCAGCATCAGCTTATCCAATCCCATCACTAGTATTGCTGTATGTAAGCTTTTTATCTTTCTTTGCCTTCAGGTAACGGAGAACACGCTTTGCAGCTCTCCATTGTACCTCCCCGTAATGTGCGTTGAATTGGCTCAGCAGATACTGAGTGAGCTATATCATGTCTGGTACCAATGGCAAGGTACATTAACGATCCAATGAGCTCCTGGAATGGTAAATCCGGCTTCTCAATGCCAGGGTTTGGTAGGACAAGTTGAGTACCTGTCTCCATGGGAGTAGATACAGGAATACAGTCTTTCATCCTGAACTTTTCTATCACCTTCTCAATATATTTTGTTTGGTCAAGTGATAGGTGGCCATTCTCTCTTGTCACTCTCATTCCTAGACAGACTTTTAGGGGGCCTAAATCTTTGATTTCAAAGGACTTTTTCAATTCAGCTTTGAATTCTTCTTTTATTTTCTTATCATAGCTGAAGATGAAGAAATCATCGACAAAAACAGCTACGATAAGCAACTTCGTATCTTCGTGCTTGTAATATATGCAGTGTTCTTTTTCCGATCGTTTGAACAAAAATTTGTCCATAGCCTCAAAAAGTTTTTTATTCCACTGCCGTGGAGCTTGTTTCAGTCCATAAAGAGATTTATTGAGAAGACAAACTTTAGATTTGTCATTGGAAAAACCTTCGGGCTGCTCCATGAAGATTTCTTCTTCTAGATCGCCATTAAGGAATGCTGTCTCGACGTCTAGGTGATCAATGTCCAAATTTAGTTTCACGGCGAAAGCCAGTAGAAGACGAATGGACGACAGTCTTGCTACCGGTGCAAAAGTTCCACCATAGTTAACACCATAGACTTGTGTGAATCCTTTGGCAACAAGTCTTACTTTATATTTCACAATGTCTCCATTTGTATCCTTCTTGACTTTGTATACCCACTTACATTTAATGATTTTCCTATCTACAGGTCTATTTACAAGCATCCATGTTCCATGCCTTTGTAATGAATCATGTTCACACTGCATAACTTTCAGCCACTCTTGGCTACGACTGTCTTCCAAAGCTTGCTTGTAAGTATGCGGCTCGTAATCAGTGTTGCTAAGGTTTGCATAGTCTGAGTCAGAATATCTCACGGGAGCACGATGGTCTCGAAAAGGATATCTTCGAGCAGTGATGTTTTCAGAAATATCAACTACTGGTGACGCAGCTACAGGAACATCTTGAAGATCGACTAAGAACTCCGGTTCCGACTGAGAAGCAGATGGTTCTTCAGTAGGGAAACAGCATGTTCTTCTGTTCGATCTTGAAGCTCGGGATATTCAGCGTATTCTTCTTCAATAGGCTCATGAATGTTGAAGTTGTCGCATGGTGTGATAACTTCCGTAGGTTGTGTGTGGGGTGCAGGCGAAGAATCTTGAGTAATAGGTGTGAAGACCCCCAAATTTTCAGGCTGAGGGTCTGACACTTGTGTTATTTCTTCACCGGGTTCTCTAGATGGTGGTAGCTTATTTTCGGCGAAGACGACGTCTTTAGCAATGGTGACGTTCCTTGGATTCTGCGGATCAACAAGACGATAACCTTTAGTATCTTTTGAATATCCAACGAAGATACCTTTTCCTTCACTTTAAAACCATTGGCAACAGTAACCGGTTTAGACTCCTGCTGCAAGTCCAGGAACCAATCACTCTTGTTACTCATATGAGTCGTAGCACCAGAGTCAATATACCATTCGTTGTTGGCACAAAGTGATGGGATAGTGAAACCTGTAAGAAAATTATGATTAAAACCAGATAAAAGTGTAACGTCTGATATATTATTACATGAACGAGATGATGACGATGATGATGCTGATGACGATTGACACTTTTATCGGTTGAGACGTTTCCTACACTGAGACACTACATGACCAATCTTTTTGCAATAAGTGCATTTAGCATTATCTTTATTAGATACGGGCACATTAGATAATAAAGAACTCGACGTAGTAGGGACATCTCGGCATTCCTCCTTGAGCGGGATTGATGCAACTGAGTCCGTGGATATCCGCATGCCGGAGTGCTCTATTGCCATCACCATCGGGCTATAGCTGTCGTTCAGTCCTGCCAGCATAATTACACCAACAAGTTTATCGTCCAAGCCAGCTTGGATAGCGATCAGTTGCTGCTGAACATGACGTATCTCATTCACGTAGGTCTCTATACCAGAGTAGGTTTCAAGCTTGATATTAAGCAATTTCTTCATGAGTTTTAACCGTCGCGCTAGTCCACAGTCGCGTAGGACTCGCGAAGTCGATTCCAGATTTCTTTAGACGTTTTATCTGTCATAACTATGGGATAAAGGTGCTCACTTAGGTTTAAACAAATTTTGGACCTTGCTTTTGCATCCTTGCATTCAAATTCACGATCAGGAATTTTTTCAGACGATGAAATTACGCAGTCCCATAGCTCAGTGTCTATTAAATACATTTACATTGCGAAACTTCATGTTGCGTAGTTGCTGCTACTTTGAAGTTTTACAAAATTAGGCGTGCTGCTACTGACTACTACCGGAGACATGCCGCAGGCAGTCTGAGGAGGCTGTGGTGTCGACGGCGACGACGGGGTTTGACTCATCTGGAATAATCTGTTTTATTTTCTTCCAAAAAGTACAATGAGGGACCATAACCTGTGGGGCTTGAGTCCCACACAGAGTTACAGTTTATAAAGCTGTACTAATTTAGGAGAAAAATAATACTTTAGGCTGAGCCAGATGCAATGTATGTATTTGCTAACACGATGACAGAAGGAATAAAAAATAGCTAAAGTCAATGGAATGTTTAAATACTTTTCTAAAAGTTGCCAGTGCTTTGATAATAAGTAAACGTAGGTTTTAACAGTTTTAACCAATAAAATATATGAAGATATGTTTTGATGTTCCGGTACGTCCTTTTCTTGTAAGTGGGTATAAATCAATGTTAATGAAACTTTTTATGTAAATACTATTCCAACAAAGAGACACTTTTGATACTGAGCTGAGCATGAACATAAGATACCTATAGCCCAAAGACTGCAATAGTATCTACAGAAAGTGTACCTATTCGAAATTTACGAAAGAAAAACAATTACATTAAAAATATTTTTATATAATTACAGTATTACAAAAACCAGAATATGAAGCCCCTCCGCCGGAATTCTATAAAAATCTGAAGAGGGAAACTGATGAGATCCTCAAAATCACAGAAGAGGAGAGTACTAAATACAAAAAGAAAGAAATTCAAAGCAATTGGGGTAAATATGAGATGCCAATTGAAAGCTATGAAGAAATAGAAGAGCAAGAGAACATGGGGGCTGATTATGAGGTACATTTCAGCACCATTTAGATGCCAAAAGGCTGTGGAATGTGGTATATTACTTATTTTTTTATTGATTTATCTTTAAATCTGAATTTTATCAATAAAGTCAAAGACAGCTCACAAAATTATTAAGCTTTGTAATACTGAATACCAATGACATATAGAGCAGACTAATCCTAGACTAGAGATCATAAATATTGGCAAACATAGGAAGGATATTTTAGCCCAGTGTAAGCTTTATAGCTGTTTGTAAATAATTAGATATAGTTTTACAGTCGTATTCATATTGAGTTAGTAAGTTTGAAGGCTTCTTTAAGACCCATAAAAAGCCTTCAAACTTACTCTAACTCAATGAGAATAAGACCAATAACCTATAAGTGTATTGGTGTACAATAGAGAGTTATCTATTTACCTATCTGTAGCTGACTTGCACAAGATTACTACAGGAACTAAATAAGGAAAGCAAAGAAATACAATATGTGGTGTAAGATTGGGGGGACTAATCTAGCACTGAATTGCAATTAGCTAACAATAGATATAAATGTGAAATTAATGATAGTTCCTGCTTTACCAACTTCAATTTTAATTGATCATAGTATGGGCACTTCACAGTGTATGTAATGATGATGTACCTATATAGGATGATTGATCCCACAGTATAGGATCGCCTCTCTGACAGTAAGAGGCAGCATATTCCAAATTTTGACAGCCTGCATTGTAAACTGTGTAGTTACTACTTTTCTAATAAAGACACCTGAGATTTCACTCATTCTATAGGAAATTATAGGGATATATTAATTTTAAGAACTTGAATGAAGCCTATTATCATTCCCATGGTTGTATAGAAGCAAAAATCATTCACACAGTAATTGTTAAGTACTATTCCATTATAGTTGAGTTTATACTATATAGTTGTTTCAACAACAGAAATTGTCACAAGTCAAAGCTATTAAGTAATGTACAATATTATTTTTAGAAACTAATACAAGCACCTTTATCAGTTGGAGGCCATTTTCAATTTAAACATGAAAAATCCTGGGATCTTAATACAGCTCCTACATTATATGATAAATATTTTGAAATCAATATGGACAACCTTAGCTTAGCCCTTTGTACAATACCATTCTACCAAAGAAATTCTATTGATAAAACAATTTTTACTGAAAGTGAAATGCTGAGTATGAATAATCGTGCCACTAGATTTAAGCAAAAATATTACAATGATAAAACTTATACTACACCTGAAATGGAAGCTTCTGATCAAATCCTTAATAGTTTAAAAGAAAATCCAAATTCTCAAGACAATAAACTAGAAGAGAATACAACAACTGAGAATAATGCAGACTGTAAGAATATATCTAATGCAGGAAATCAAGACATAGTTATTGAAAAAATTCAAGATGAATCAAAACAGATATTTGTTTTGAAAAACTGTATTAAAGATGAAGTACCAAATGCAGAACATGTTAAAGTAGATAAAATACCAACAAATATTGTAAGTGAAGATAAATTATTGAAAACTGAATGCATAGTTACTAGAGCTGAAAGCATTGAAATTAATGACAATAAGAATAAGGTAGCTAATGTTAAAAACGACGAACAAATATCTTCTAAACCAGAAATACAAGTGCCAATAATAGATATAAAAAGTTCTAAAACAAATTACACAGATATTGCTGAATCTCAAGTGGTAGATAACAAAGAGATTGATTTTGATGACTTTGTTTTTGGAAAAGTGGAAAAGAAAATACCTAAAGATCCAGTTGTCGTACCTGCTCCCGCGTTTCCTATTCCAAAAGGTAATTTAAAACTTCATTAATACTTACATACAAGTCATCTGTATATATTATCTATAATATTATAAACATGCCGTGTCTCTAAGTTGAAGCTATTAAAACAAACTAGACTATATAAATGATGGAGAACACATGCAATTTTTTTTAGATTACTTGTCTGTTTCTGTTTGTTTGGGATTCATGTAAAAACTACTTTGCCAATTACGATACGGTTTTCGCTGTTTGACAGTAAATTTCTAGACTTAAAATCTGCGCTACTTTTTATGCTGCGCGGTATTTTTTCTGGGAATGATTGAAAATGGTCAGATTGAAAAAAAATGCTGTTTTTTAACTGATCATGACATTTTTGTGAATGTTTGACTGGATCCTGCGATGATATAGATTCACAATTGGATCCGGTAGGTGGCACTGAAATCTGGTTCTAGCTTTTAATAAATTTTGTGTGTGTTAAAGTGCGGTTCGTAGATGCCTTAGAATTAGATTCATAATTGGACCCGGTAAGTGGCACTGCAATTGGGTTCAAAATGTTCATTTTTTAAGGACAGGACTAGGTCTGCCGAAGTTCGCTATTAAGTTCATGAAACATAGTGGCTGAGTGAAATTTCTTCAAATACTGACAAAGAAACAAACACCCTTTTGCTATAATAATGTGCATATTTAATTAAACTACGTTTTAACGATTTTAAGCAGGGTAATTTATTTGATTGTTATTATTACGTTTATTAATATTTTTATTTATTACGTTTCGGCCACTTTTCAGTGGCCGAAACGTCGGATAAATATTAATGCATGCTTAAAATCGTTAAAACGTAGTTTTTTTATGTATACAAGTCGCGAAAACTTAAGAATATATAATGTGCATATTGTTATATATTGCACATCAATATTAATGATGAGTGAAAACTGTGTATCCGTCTTATACAATCGTAGTTATATTATTTCCTTGAAATGGGGATTCCAAGACCAGCTGTGGCCTTTTTATGTGTGTTATGTTTAAAGACATGTTATGATTTTTGAGAAAACTATATAAATATAATAAACTAGCTGACCCGTGCCCGTGACCCGTTGAGTAGCGTTGGACGCTACTCAACATAAGCCAACATATAATTGCCCATGGGGAAAACACTCCTTCGCGTGCCTACTTCGCTCGGCGCTACTTGATTAGCGTCCAGCGAAGTGGACATGGGAAGGAGTGTTAATACGTCACCGATCAGCAGTAGGGACAGTGTAGAAAATAAACACTCCGTCACCTAAAATCTCGACAATTTGGAAAGGTAATATATAATGCCCATCTAATAAAATATATTCTAAGTTCACTGTAAAAATGATGAAAATCAAGTGTTCTAAAAATGGAAATCGTTACAATAATAAAACAAAAATGTGTGTGTGTGCATTTCACACGCAGTAGAAGTGAAACTTCAGAGAATAACAGCCAAACATCATTATATCTACAATGGTTAGAACTACCAATTTACCAAAATAGAAAATCACAAAAAAAGCCTATCCTAATTTCTGGGATAACATTTACATAAATCTATCCCATTATCCGGGTTGAAAAGTATCCCTTGTGCACCCTCGATATTAAAATTATATATATATACCGAATTTCAGCCGAATCCGTCCAATGGTTTTTCCGTAAAAGCATAACGAACAGAGAAAACACAAACAAATATATTTTTCGCCCGGAAACTATCCCATTTTTCGGGATAAAATGTATCCTATGTTTATTCTCGGCATCGAATGTATATATAATACTGAGTTTCAACCAAATCGGTTCAGTAGTTTCTCCGTGAAAGCGTAACAGACAGAGCTACTTTCTCATTTATAATATTATATTAATAGGTATGTATCTGCGGAACTTTTCACTGTGCTCGAAGTGCCAAGCACTGACCTAATTTCTTACATAAGCTTTTAAATAAGTAGAAATTTACGCAAAATTGCTTTGACGGACTATAATACCGTCGCGCTGCTGGCATGCCTACAGGATATCAGCTAGTTCATAAATTGCAATTATCAGGTGAAAACATTTAGGAATTTTATATATTCAGCCTAAAGCAGCCGCTTTTGCAGATTCGTTTTACGAACATGACAAGTATCAAAATAAAGTGGAACTTTATGCTGTTTTACCTACTAGTATATCTAGACACTTGTCAATTTCAATAAGCAATTTCCCAAAAACGGCCACTTAGGTCCTTAGATTTCTTTATTTCCAAAGTAGGCAAATGCCAATCCAATTTTATATTAAAAAAAAACCTATGTATATGTTATAAAGGTTTTTGCAGACTACTTACTATCAATTTTAGTTCAAGGGTAACTTTAAAGGAATCGTACAATAATTAACATGGAATACTATTTAAAACATTTATTTATAAAATTACAGTTACACAAACACCACCGGAACCGAAGAACAATCCCGTTATTGAATCTCCAGAAGACCTCGAGAAGTGGCTTGACGACTTCCTTGATGGCTAACATATACAAAATGGATATATTTTGTAAAAAAAAATATTACACATAAATCGAAATAAAATATTTAATTATCATTTGCTACAAAATTCATTTATATTATTGAAAAATAAATAAAAGATTGCAGAGAGTAAAACTGAACAACAGAAATTTCAACATTAGGACTAATGGCCCCCAAATATACTGCAGGACTCATAATATGAACAAATTGCACTATTATTGTTACAAAAGTATATTAATGAGGACCTAATACAATAATATGCCATAAGACGTCAAATTTCAATAACAATTAGTACATATTACACAAATTTGCTTTTTACAATTTTCACTTACAAGTCCATATATCAATTAAATATATTTTAATGAACTTAATAAGACACAAAACACTGAACTCACAGTTATTCACTTTGCTATCGTATGTTCGGGGGTTCTTGATGTAGACAGGTAAGATCTAACACGATGTACTTCTGCCGCAATCTTCTGTGCTGCCATGATACATGTTGCAACCTCCATTTCATGTAATCTTTACTAATCGCTTCTTGAATAGGAGAGCCTTCTTTGTTGGGAATAATTTTACAACACAGAGATAATGCTAGCCCTTAAATTCAAATACAAATAAAACAACTTCTGACTAAGCCTAACTTTATTAAAATAGGACTTTTATCCTTTACAGAAAATCTTACAATTTATGTAATTCCTTCCCATAATTATGACTACATAAATTGAGTGCATTACTAGTAACGATAGTAGTTCTGGTACTGTTGACCGCTGGCTGGACCACCTCCTCGACCACTGTAGTTGTAGTTATTGTTGGGTTGGTTCCACCTGTTGAACTGGTTGCTTTGTGATGATTGGTCCCCATCAGGTTGTTTCAAGGTTTTCGCACGAGCTGCCAACTGTGACACCAACTGCGCTGGAGTCATGTGGGCGATAGACATTGCAGCTCCCTCACCTACACTGCCACTTGGGTTAAACACTGCCTTAGAACTCAACAATTCTTCCTCAATAACTTGAGTATGTACCGAAGAACTAAAATGTTTGGAGTCAATTGAAGTACTTGCTTCACATTTCTTAGTGTACTCACGTATGTCACACACATCACAATAAGGCTTCATTGTTTGAACTTCTGCATCCTTCATGTTTTTTGAGGAACTCTTATTCCTTGTAACTACAGTCTCCAGACCGAGTGTTGCAATGATGGTATCAATCAGACGCTTGTTCCGCTGCTGTGCCATTGAAGAATTGTGCATGGTGTAGTTGAAATCAATGTGAGGTTGTCTTTTCAGTGGTGAACAATATTTTGGTGGTAAACTCTTCTGGTCTGTTCCAATAGTTTTCATATTTACCACCAAACGTCTGGGCAGAAGTAATTTGGACAATTTTGACACCAAATCATGGCATCTGTTCAAAACTGCAAATACAAAATGCACACTTTTCAAACCTTCTATCAATATCTTTACACTGGGAATAAATAAATGACAGTTAACATTTTTTATATTTCCACTGACACATTTTACATGTAAAATGAGAAAAATAAACAATGCAATAACATGTAAATAGCCTGTTGTATGTACCAAAGAAAACACATAAACCAAGAACATGACAAGGCCAATTACCATTTAGGTAAATAGTATAAACTTCCTTTTGGTCTGTTTATATATAATTTTTTTGCAATAAATTGAATTAATTTAAAAACCTACCCTTAACTCTTGTCTGAGTATCCATTGTGTAGCTTACCCCTGAAATCACACATGCATACATCATTAATAATTATTTATACAACTTATTACATTAAAATAATTCATAAATTAATTAATACATTATAATACAACCTTTATTAGGTGCCAACTTCAGATAATCTTCTTTGGAAATCTTCCCTTCTTCATAAAGCTGAAAACATTCAGAATTTAATCCATAAATTCATAAAACATCAAATAAAATTATCCACATAATATATAAGTTGATTACTTTTGCCAAGCCATCTTGTGGGTTTGAGTATTCCACTAAATGCTTAGGTGGATTTGTGGGGTGGGAAGGCGATGATGATGGAAGTTGGGGAGCAGGCACCATAGAAGGCACAGTAGGGTTGGGTGCTATTGCCAGTGGAATAGCAGGGGCAGGACCCATTACTGACATTGGCATGGGTTGTGGTACACCCATGCCCATAGGCCCTGGTGGACCCCCATAATCATATCCACTACTATAATATCCACTGTACACTGGTTCTTGAGGAGCCATAAACGGGTCACCAGGTGTTGCAAACTGTCCTTCTACATTTGGGTAAGGAATGTTGGAAGGATGGTAAACATTGTCTGCACTTTTGGGATATAGAAAATTATCAATAATATTCCCAATGGATCTTGAGCGTGAACGTCGTAAGTCTCGACGCCGTAATGGTGACCTAGACCGACGTGATATTTGAGGTGATCTAGACCGACGGCACCTATATGGTGATCTAGATCGGCGTTGCCAACGAGGATTGCGCCAAGATGGACTGTGCCTTCGGATTGGGCTACGATGTGGACTTCGCCTTACAGGGCTTCTTCTTTGTGTTCTACGAGGACTATGTCTTAAAGCGGGCCTAACACTTGACCTTGGGCTAGTTCGTTGGCGGCGAGGGCTTTTTCGGGGGCTCCTACGAGGACTCCTTTTCGGACTACGTTTTTTGACAGGGGATTCACGTCGCTCCCGGGAACGCTTTCTCTTTTTTTCGACTACCTCAAGTGGCTTCTTTTCAGTGGGTTTTAAGGACACTTCTTCATTGTAATAGTCGTCGAGTTCCGTGCCTGGCGGTCGCAAATCGTCTTCTAGATGTTTAGCCAAATACACTTTTACTTTTTCTTCTTTATCCCTTCTTATAGCTTCATTCGTCTTGTCAGGGTCGCGGCGGCTGCCCGGTTTTATAAAATCGCTTAATCGACTGCTACTTCTTGAACGTTTTAGTGGTGATTTTTCATTCGTCGATGCATGTTGTGGACTCCTCGATGTAGGCCTGTTTTTTATTTCGCTGATTAAATCGCGGAGATCTGGCTTCTGACTTTCGACAGCCGAAGCATCGATACTCGGGCTTTTGTTTTTTTCCTTTTTAAAATCCCAACTATCAATAACACTAAGACCTTCTATAAATTCTTCATTAGTAAAGTCATCGAAGAAATCACTTGGTATGTCTTCCATATCACCGGCTTCTGAACCTTTATCTTTTGACTCCTCCATCGTAATCGGATCAACAAATCAAACAACTAAATTAAACAGTCGCCAAATAAGGTAAAAATATTATTTATATTATTCTGGCTTTTCAATTAAAACAACAAATGTCCAACTCCAATTTGCAAATATTAAAAAACATTTAATAGGCATAGCATTTCAAGGCATGAAGGCAAAGCAAAAAATGTCAGCAAAGCACTTAACAATCTATGGTCACTGTTTTTTTTTTAATTTGATTTATTCATGACCATAGAATCTATGTTTGCAGTCGGAAACATGTTTAAAATGAACTTGTGCTATGTGTAGCACAGCTGAACTGTAGGTTATCAGCTGGTGCCATTCAACGGAGTTCTTGTGACAACTCAAAAGGTCACATTTGACTATACAGTTCACATTTCTCATAAAACACATAATTACTACTCAAAAACTATCAATATCCTACAACTATTGTTCATTGTAGAGTAATTTTACACATTTTTAGAAAATAAAACTGCACAGCACAACATTTCCTTTCAGTTCCCGCCAAAAACTCTCTCTAGCTATTGTAAAAAGTATGTTATTTAACGGTTGTTCACATAGTAGCCACGTAATGTTATCAATCTCTTCGCCAGCTGGCCAATGATTGTCGAATAAAACCGAAACTGAAATGTTTATGGCTTAGCCGTCAGCTGGTAGCCTGTTGGTTGGGGCGTTATTCACCCATTAGCCAAATAGCGACCTTTGTTTTTTTAGACGGCTTGACGGTTTTATAAATTTGGGTTGGTTACACGTTACACTGCTAATCTGTGGTATTAGCATGTAAGAAGTATATTCTGGCATAATTGTTTTGAAACGGAACATTTACGTAATAATTTCTTTTACTTTGAATTTTGGTCGAATTACATTGAAGATCCAAATTGATAAAGATTTTCTGTCATTATAGGAAGCAGCTGAGCGTGCATTTCGAGATATCACCAAAAACGATAGAAAACATTCGTGTCAACTTACTCTGTGTAAGTGATTAATTGTAAATTTCGAGGATGACAATAGCAGTAATTCTGAATCCGAGTCCGACGAAGATGATATTACGGCCCGCTCTAACCAAGACATGGATGTAGAAGTAGTTAGCGAGATAGAATACTTAGACGAAGATTTATTGGAATAGAGTTTAAATAGTATCTATATTTTTTTATTTCCGGGAATTTGAATGGATAATAAAATGAAAATACGCTTTACCGTCAAGTAATATTAAAATAAAGGTCTTGGGATAGTATTTTTCTAAACTTTGTGTATAGCCTTACTATAACGTCGAGAACATGAACTAATTGTTTGCCTTCTAGCAACATTCTATCCTATCTGTGGTCAAGGTCAGTGAATTATTACAAAGCGAATTTATCCGTGTTATTTTAATTTTAATGCGGATCCAAGTTTAAAATTCATTAAAAAGAATACGGATATAACAATTCTACATTTCACACGAGAAGTCATTTTCATAATTTACCAAGGATATCTAGCGGTTTTTAAAGCAAAAACCTTTTCATTATATTTTGTCGATATTTACTAAAGAACAGTCGACATGGCGGGTTTGTATGGGTTCGTTTAGTTAATTTTGATAAAATAATTGCTCTGTTAAGTATCTCAAGATATTAAAGCTTTTACTTGCAAAATTATAGTAATTATTATTAAAATAAACATCATAGGAAATGTTGAAAAAATGCACGCATGTCGTAAATGAAGCAACCTGTTGCACGATGTTTGACGTAGTACCTCCTCTGTGATAACGTTACAAATATAGGCCGTTTCACGCAGATGTGGCGATGGGTGCAATGCATTATTTGTGATCTAATTGGGCCACAATCAATATCTTTGACATTAATGCAGGTGTGGCCCCCAGTATAAAAAATTGGAGTTGCTAGAGTTTAAGACTGTGAATGTGGCGCCCGTATTATTTTCTACTTTAATTTGCCACACTCCATTTATAGTATTCTTTTTCCATGGTATTAGCCTGGATGTACTATTAAAAGTATGGAGAGAGGTAGAGGTAAGGAGGTTACCTTGATAGAAGTAAGGAGAACCATCTCTGTACATGAAGAAGTGTCCATCGAAATGCATTAAATTAGGGTGGCGCAACTTTGTTGTTAGGATGAATTTTAAAGAAAGCGCCAAGAGTTAATTAGAATAGTATTAGTGTTTTAGTTTTATCCTCCTAGCGCCCACATTCCTTAAAAAAGTACTTCAATGAAATACTGAATAAAGCCCAACACCAAATCCAATTACGTCAAATGAACGCCCAGGGTACTATTCTAAGTACCCCAACTTTAACCATTGCTACTAATTCCAATTTACCACCTTTTTATACAGTGATGTCTCCGAAGGTATGTTCGAGGTTTTTATTTGTCTACGACCAAGCAACAGTGCCAACAAAAACAAAAGAAATTTGTCTTTCTTGACTTAACATCGAACAAGATCGTCGAGTGCGAAAATAAATCTTAATGTATTCATGAAATCTTTACGATTTGTGTTGATATGCTTATCAAAAATAGTTGCTTGTATACTATATTTGCTGTTTACATCAAAACTCTATAAAATTAAATATTACAAAATCACTATTCACGTTTTCACATAACAATTCTTTGAGGTTATATTTAGTAAATTACTTTGTACTACGTAAATAGTTGACATTTTATAACAGTGTACTGTCACCAGCTACTCTAGTCGCCAAAGGTATTAATTTTTTTAACTCGGCATACTTCGATTCGTCTACAACAGCTACATTTATACCGTACCCTTTATCTACGTCAGCGCCATTGTGGACAGTTTTTGAACTGTTATTTATACCATACAGCTGGACACTTTTTCAACTTTTCTCCCATATGAGAGATGATTCCCTTACTTCTACCCTCCATAATTCATTATTTATTTATTTAGGTTTATGGCTTGGCAGCTAGGCCTTTAAACCAGATCTTAGATTAAATGTAGTTTCTTCATTTTCTTAAGCCTATGTGTAGCACAGCTGAACTGTAGGTTATCAGCTGGTATCATTCAACGGAGTTCTTGTAACAACTCAAAGGGCCACATTTGACTATACAGTTCACATTTCTCACAAAACACATAATTATTACTCAAAAACTATTAATATCCTACAACTATTGTTCATTTTAGAGTAATTTTACAAATTTTTAGAAAATAATTCTGCACAGCACACCATCTTTCAGTTCCCGCCAAAAACGGCCGCCAAAGCCGCCAGAATGTAGCCAGATTAGGTATAATTTTTTATGTGCGATATTTCCTCTTCTCTTATATGTACCTTAGCTACAAAACAAACAACGTTTGTGTCTTTCCGATCGGCTGTCCTGTTTTCGTTATTTTTGAGCAGTTCGGCAAAATAAAACAAAAACCTTCGCCAGGAAGCAATGTTGTCTTAGCGACGATTGTTTCAGTAATATATTGTTTAAAAACTTTTTACAAACTTATCAAAGTATTGTCTGTTTGCGAGAACAACACAGTACATTCATATAATAAGAGAGAGAACAACTTATTATTCTTATTCGATTACCAAAAAGGGTATAGCCATACCAGGGTTTCTAAGTAAAAACTGCCCCCGCAGCGTTTTCTACTTTTACTATAGGGATCGTTTTGTTAGCAAATAAAAATAATTCACCCAAATTTTCAGCTTTTTATCTCAAGTATTTTTCGAGCTTTTTTGAAAAACCAATTTTTCCGTTTTTTTTCAATAGTCAAATTACAAGTTACTTTATGGCGATTTTTCTAATAATACTTGGGGGTAAAAGGCATGCAACAAAATTTTTGTTGTAATTCCCGGATGAAAAGCGGATTTTTTTAAAAATAAAATAAAACAACCATTTTTTATCTCGAGTTTTCGAAAAGTATCTATTACCAATTTTTTTCAGAATATGTGTTTTACAATCCTTTCTAGTCATGAATTTTTTCAATTTTTTTGAGAGAAAGTATAAAGAAGACGGGAAACCTTACATTTAGAATTGAAGCCTGCGCGAGCCAACTTTACATCGTAGTATAAATAATAATAATAATATACAGAGTACATTAATATAATATATATAAATGAATCGTAGAAATGTATGTACGCGCATAACTTGAGAATGACTTTACCGATTTTGATGACATTTTTGTGTTTGAGTTAGTCCCCGGATTATTTAGATTCCCAATTGGGACCGGTAAGTGGCGCTGGGATCGGGTTCTAGGATCCTTCTAATCTCTTCAACCGATTTTGATGATTTTTTTTGAGTTAGCCCCGGATGGTTTAGAATGGTAGATGGCGCTGGAATTGGGTTCTAGGATCCTCCTAAACTCCTGGACCGATTTTAATGATTTTTGTGTATGTTTGAGTGGGCCCCGGGGTAGTTTAGAGTCACAATTGGAACTTGTAGGAGGCGCTAGAATCAGTCACAAATAACAATGTCTGGTATATTGTTATTTGTTACTGATTCTAGCGCTTCCTATATCTTGACACGGTATTATTTTACTAAGCGATTCTCCAATTGCAACCGCTTTAGGCCCTCTGTATGGATCGTAGGCAGCCTTATTTCTGAGAACTTTATTTACCCATTGACTTCGATGACCTAGGCTCGGTATTCTATATACATATAGTCTTAAGGGATTGTATGTACAGTATAATAAGTTTTCTTTATTGTACTAGTTTATCTATAATATTATAAAATTCTAAACATGCCGTGTCTGTACATTGAAGCTATTTTTAAAAAAGCAACTGAGACTATATAAACGATGGAGAACATGATACATTTTTTTTTAGATTTCTTGTCTGTTTGTTCAGGATCCACGTAAAAACTAATATGCCGATTTCAATGCGGTTTTCGCTGATCAAGAACTAATTCTTGGACTTATACTTTGCACTAATTTTTATCCTGGGAATCCCGTGGCAATTTTTCTGGGAATGATTTAAAATGACCAGATTGAAAAAAAATCGAATTCCAATGCGATTTTTTCACACATCGATAGCAAATTTTACGTAATAAAATGTGTGATACTTTTTATCTCGGAAATCCCGCGGGATATTTCCCGGGAGCGGTTTGAAGTTGTTCGGGTGCATAAAAATTAGCTTCCACACAGTTTCCACTAAAACGATAGCTTACATTCTTAAATGCGGTACTTTGCGTGCAGGGAATCCCGTGGAAATTTCAAGTCAAGCGTGGACAAAGTCGTGGGCATATACTACTAATTTGATATATATATTGTATTTTTTAGATTTAAAATAATTAATTTTTGAGGAAGCTCTTTCTCAAAAATATTCTACATCTCAATACTCAACGGAATTTTGATCAAACCATCTCTGGTTGAAAATAATAAGTTTTACCACTTTGACTTCTTTTCAGAATTGAAGGAATAACCTTGACATCATAGTTCAAAAGTTAATTTTCTACACTTTCGATACCTGCTCCCTGAGAAAACCACTTAACCCAAGGTTCATAGTAATCAATGGTCGTTACCTATAGGCTACGTTCCATTAGTAGCTCACAACGACCACGTCCACCGCGATTTTTCCCGTTCCACTTGCTCGCGGGCGTTACAATCATAAACTCTAGTGGAACGGTTATTCGACCCACCCTCTTGACAGGGGTCGTTGTGAGTGCTGTGTGATCGAAAATGATGACGTCATTAGTAACACTTCGCCACGACCATAACGACCGCGGTCGCCAGGTGGAATGGCTGACGGAGCATTTTGGGCGTTGTGAGCTACTAAAGGAACGTGCTAAGGTGATGAGTACACAGAAAAGTTTTTTGTATACTATAACTTCAATCTGGATCGTGCAGGTCCTTATTACGATTAAACATAAAAATAAAAACTATTTATTACACGATATATTTAAAAAATAATACATCACGATTATATCGTACATAACATCGAGGTATGTTCATCGGATATTTAACACAGCCATAATATCTGAAAAAGAAAATTATAAGTTCATAAATACAATCGATACATAATTATAGTTCTGGTGGCGGGTATACTGCCTATTCTCCTATAGTGGGAGGCCCGAGCCCAGCAGTGGGACATTTAATGGCTGTTATTACTATGTATATGCAGAACTATAGTATTACTGTGTTCGTGAGAACAAATTATGGTTTCAAAAAATGTTATCAATCAGAAAGTTACTATATATTGTTGTTGTTAAAGAAATCTACCTTTTTTTCGTATTTCTTACATATTTTTACTAAATTTTAGCCATTAGACCCAGCAGTTTCTGAGAATGAAGACTGACACACAAAAACAGACATACAAGATTGTTTATATAATCTTTTTTTTATACTCGACAGACAAACACATATCGCACGCTCAATAGTAGACCGACCGATTAGGGTTTCGGTCCAAAATGAGTTAAGCATAGAAAGGAGTTCATTTTAACGCCATCTATCTGCCAAAGTCAGGTTTTCTTCGATATCTTGTTTTTAAGCGAAGTTATATCGGTCTCGTTCATTCCCATGTGTTTTGGCAAGTAATATTACAAGATAGTGACATAAATCATTATACGTCTTGGACTGTTACAGTGAACTTATTGAGTTTTTCTTTTATATTGACCGATTAATAAATTAGTTTGTTTAGTATGAAAATCTCTGGAAAGTTTTATTTACAATATTCATAAAACTGTATAATTGCTATTGAGCATATCAAAATATTTTATTATTTTATGCTTTATGGCCTTAAACCTTAAAAATTTTAAGTATTCATTTATGTATTAAATAAAATATGGACATAATTCAAAATGTGTCACTGGGTTTTACTCAATGTAACACTTATTTTTATATTAAATAGACCTATCTCAAGAACATAATTTATTAACCAAAAAATATAATACTAAAAAAGAAAATTTCTCTAAAATAACATTTGTATATTATTACTCATTTTATAAACTTCATACTATACATTCATTTTCTTATTAATATGCTATTTTCATTGAATAGTAAGAAATTTTGTAAGAAAGTCCGGAATGTCAAAACCTTTTTTTAAGATTTCCCAAAAATCAACTTTTTGAGTTATTCAGTCTATTATTGAGCGTGCGATATTGTAAATTATTAAATTAAGCAAGTTACGCTTGTGTTATGGTGATATACTACGGACTATTCTGGGATCGGGATTCTGGGACCGATCCACGTCCACTCGTTTCCGAAATTTTCATGCCAGGAATCGAATTCTGGGTTGCAGTGAGATAGGTCAGCAAAGGGTTAGCCTGCTCAACTATAGAGGCCGTCGTCAGAGATTATTCTATAACGGCTCAATTTCTGCCAATAAAACTTATAGAACCTAATAGACCCCTAAAAATAACACCATCTGACTAACAACATATATGGGTCAAACACAAAAAAGTTTTAAATGTCTACAGGAGAAGACTACAAATGTTGGAACAATATGTTTATATTGTTACAACTTAAGTTCCGACAAAAAACAAAACCCACCTGCATATTTGTAAAAACACATTATATTACCTGCCGGCATTTGAACTAATTGTAATTCGTTTATGATCGTCTTCGTTTGTTTACTTATTTATTGGCATACGTTTCTAGAGAATAGCCCATTTTTTTATTGTACTCGTTTATGGCCACTTACGGCCGAGTTATTAGTCAGGTGTTTCGGATTACGTCGACTTCTATACGGCATATTTGCATTTGTGCAGTATAAAACGATGGCCTGACAGAGAGAGACTGCGGTCGAGCGAGAACCACGATCAAAGCGAGACTTGTCTACTACAACCGGGAATCTAATAGTGATAGACTTTGCGCATTTTATTGAATTACGACCTTCTGCATTACGTTTGGACTTGTTGTGTTCGGTTATATTTCTACCTGTGTTATACGTGTTTGTATAGTTCTAATAAACTCTATAATAATTCTAACGGTATTTTAATTCACAAACATAGATTGCTACATGAAAAGTTGTTTAATTTTTACATGTTTCTATAATTAAAAAGTTTATTTTTTGTTATTAGATTATTTTTCAACATCTACCAAACTGAGGTATCCAGTATTCGAACAGTCTACAGCAGGAGTCATTTTGGTTTAAACGAGAGCAATAAAAAATAATTTATTTGTTAAAATACAAAAGAATGTCAAATCTAACATACCCACAACATAATCTTATATAATAAAAAAAATACATGAACAAATAATATACATATGGAATTTATGTAACTTGAATACTTTATCTTCCGTTTTTATGTTTGACCCATCAATTGTATCCTCTTAACACTTTTGTTGAATCATTCTCATATCTCCTGTATGCCCACACAATTTGATTTTCTTCCTCTTTAGTCATAATAATATAGCCTTGTATCTAAGAGGTGTTTTTTATGTTTCACTCTAAATCAAGTCTCTCAGAAATCCTCTCCTCTGCTTATAGAATATAAATATATTCAAGGCAAAGATTCTACACCAATCCCAAATGATAGAGAATAAGCATGAGAAGATTATGTTAATTTGCTGTCTCAAAATCTCGACGTTTATTTAAATGCTAGCGATAACTAACCCGATTCCAGCGCCACTTACCGGGTGTAATTGTGAATCTAAACAAATCTCGAATCCACACACACAAAAATTTTCATCAAAATCGGTACAACCGTTTCGGAGGAGTTCAGTGACGTTCACGTGAACAGAAGAATTTTATATATAAAAATAGTAGTGGCTATTGGCTAACATATTCGAGTACTCCAATTATGTGAGTTCGATTCCCGACTGGGAAGTATGCAATTTTTCTGACCTACTGTGCATATTAATATAATTATCATTTGCTGACAATTATTTCATCGCAATGGAGAACATATCTAGATATAAATACAAATTTATACATAGGGATATTTCGATGTATGAAACCCGCTAATCTGCATAGGACAAGAGTGGTGGGTATATTGTCTGCTCCCTCAATGGAGCGGCTCAAACCTAGCAATGGGATGTTCATGATCTGATATTAATTATAAACTCACTTGAACAAAGCCCTACGCTTGAGGATTTTTCTTCATAAGCTCGAGGTCAGCCTCAACCATGTCTTTGACCAACTGCGCAAAGGTCACCCGCGGTGCCCATCCTAACTTCTGCCTAGCTTTTGTTGGATCGCCCAGTAACAAGTCCTGAAATCACAATATTAATCAAATTATATGTAAATATTGCCTAAAAATACTAAAAACTTGGCATAAAGTCTTGCAGCCAAGACATATAATAAAAAAATCTTATTCTACAGCCATACTAATAAGCACAGGCGCGTAATAAGAGTAACGCACGAGATGATAATCGACAAAATTAAAATATCGCTTAGCCTTATAAAATCTTATGCATTTTTGAATATTTCCATAAATAGGTGTATTAAAACTCTTTCCAGGCCGGCAGCACACTTTCCATCAGGTGGGCCGTCCACCTATAAAAATCCACCCACTTCCCGCTATAGAAACATCTATTAAGGGCAGAGTTTTCAATCCCAGATAAAAAATATTCGTAGAAGAAAGTATAACATGGAAAAATGAATAATGTCAGTTGCATGAATAAAATAGTTGAATGGTTTCACTTTTGAATTTACTCAGATTATAATTGATTCGACTGGTAACCTTTATCTGACGATTTAAAAATAGAGTGACACATATAACAATTCTGAAATAATGTTCATATAAAAGAGTAGGCGTTCAAATGTCATGTCTTCATCATAAGTTTAAAATATCACAATAGAAATAATTTTGATCGCTGTTTTAACTGTAATGAACATGCTATTTCACTGGTTATAGAAATGTAATGATAAAATAGATTTGAAATTTTAGATAAGAAGCATTCAATATGTAGCGTAAGACACGCCTATGGAAATAGACTGGACATAACACGAGAAAGCACTATAAAATGGACAAAGATGGTAACGGAGTGGATACGATTCGCCCGTTGTCGTTCGTCGCGCGCGCACGTCTCCCGTTCCGCCTCGGCAGTCCGTTATTCGTGTTCGTTCGTTCACCCGGTCGATCTGTGTTTTTTCTGTGATAGTGCAGTGAAAAGTGCGTCATCAGGTGGTTTTTCCACCAAATCGTTCGTCCCCCTCAGGGACAATGGACGGCGTGGAGCTCTCTCCATTGCTGTTGGAGGGTTTGCTGTCTGTATGGTTTAGAATGCGGAATTTGGAAAACGCCAAATGCACAACCACTTACCTTGCTAGCTGTGCTGCGGGAACCCTTCGATCGTGGATTGTAATTCACATTCACTGGCACGATTTCGCGATTGGCTAGAGGATTAGCTAATTGTATATTTGGAAAACACTTGAATATGGACGAAAAAACAGGAAGATCGCTGCGGCGCGTGCGGTGTAGGAAGTAGCACTAACTGTCCGCGTGAGGGCAGCATCGGCGTCGATAGCTCGCACGGGGTGGCGATGCATTTGTTTTTAAATATACTAAAATTGGAAGTTATGACATACGCGGAAAAATTGATTGTGCTAATATCACGGAACACTGTCGTTTTTACGACAGCAATTCCCTCAAGCGCTCGACCAATTTTTGAGGACTCCGGAGTCCCAATCAATGGCGTCCGTTATCTCGGAACTTAATTCCGAGAAACCCGTGTCCCGCGAATTACACGTGCAAGGGGCCCCCGCGCCCGCATCTGCCGCGATCATCGCACCCCCCGCGACCCCCGCCACCGCGCTTATCGCTGACCACCTGCGCTCTGCCTTAGCGCCCGCGCCTCCCGCGCCCCCCGCATCCGTACCCGCCGTGTTACCAGCGCGCCCGTCACCCGCACCCCCGCTCAACGATGCCCACCGTGTGGCACCAAAGTTGCGCGCCTCGTTTTCTCGTGGTTCCGCGTCGGGACAACCGCGTTCGAGCTCCGCGAGTTCGTCGACACCGCGTAATCGATTCTCGTTGAGAAATCGAATTATCCCCTGACGGTCCGCAATACCTCAGGGATCCCCCTCTTCCACCGGCCGATAAAATTACCCCCATGGATGTCGCGCCTCCCGCGAACATCCCCTTAGACCACGAAGACGATGATGGTTTCATAACAGTCAATCGTACCAAAAAACGGAAGACCCAGAGGGAGGTCCCCCCCAACCCCGCCCCCACTGCGGGCACAAAACTAACAGCGGCACCTTCCAGCCGCCCTGGGCCACCTTCACAGCGCCCGCCGCCACCCCTGATCATCGGCGAGAAAGCCCATTGGCTTCAACTCGCTAAAGAACTGCCAGGTAAGACAATCTCTATAAAAGAAGCCCGTGATACCCAACACGGCATCAAAGTTATGGTCACGTCTTCAAGTGACCACCGCGCCCTAACATCCTTGTTATGTGACCGTAAAATCGGTTACTACACTTATGCCCTGCCGGAAGAAAAACGCCTTCGGGCTGTAATCCGCGGACTCCCACAGGAAATCGAGTGTTCCTACATTCTCGAGAACTTTAAGTCCCAAGCTCTACCGGTGCACGAAGCGCACCGTATGCACAGGGGCGACGCCACAAAGTCTCCTCTAAATCTAGTATTGGTTGTCCTCGACCTCTCCCCAGAGGGGAAAAAGATCTTCGAACTTGAGAAGGTCTGTGGCCTCTCTGGCCTTCGTGTGGAACGTCTACACGAAAAACATACACTGCGGCAGTGTCATCGCTGTCAACTTTATGGGCACTCTGCCCTACATTGTCAATCCCGTCCCAGGTGCGTCAAGTGTTTGGGCGACCACGGGACCTCGGAGTGCACACGCACCCGGGACTCCCCGGAGTCACCGAGCTGCATCCTCTGTGGCCAAGCGGGTCACCCCGCTAACTACAGAGGCTGTCCTGCCGCCCCCCGACCCAAACGTAAGGTCGGAAAGGGCAACGCCCAAAAAGGCACTAGAAAAGTGCCGAACAAACCCGCATTCGTGGCGGCCCCCCCTCCAGTGGTAAATCACTGGACGGGTCTTCCCACGACGGAAGCGTTCCCTCCGCTAAGGACGCGCGCCCCAATTATGACCGGCCTACCCCCGGCCACCCCTGGCCCCGCCCCCATTTTAAAAGCACCTGGGCCATCGCCCCACCTCTCTTTAGCGGAGGACTTAGCCTTGGCGACTGAATTCGCCAAGAACTTGCCTTTCGATCTAGCAGAGGTCCAACTCTTGGCTCGAAAACTGAGACAAGTTGCAGAGTCTGATCAACCCTCCCTCCGGGATCAGCTCGTGATCGAAATGTATCACGCGTACCTCCTCCAGGTACTTCGGTTGTTATAACTAAACAACCTAGTTAAATTATTGTTACCGGTAACAAATGGCGCATGTAGGTAGAAATAAACCACGCTCATTGACTCTGGCGACTTATAACGTCAACGGACTTCGAAACCAGCGCGACTTGGTCCATGACTCCCTGGTTACCAATCAAGTAGATATACTACGAGTGCAGGAGACCTTCCTGAAACCGAGTGAAAGAGATCCAAAGATCTCTAACTATCGGGTCACTAGACATGACAGGATAGGCCGTGGTGGCGGCACCCTGATCTATTTCAGAAGATCTCTACACTGCATGCCTCTAGTCACCCCATCACTAGTAGGTATGGAGGTATCCGCCTGCAGACTAGCAATGACTGGCCACCAACCTCTAGTAATAATCTCAGCATACCTCGCGTGCCAAAAAACCCTTATTAAGAAAGACCTAGAAGCCCTATTCAACTTAGGCCCAGCTGTTATAATAGCCGGAGATCTGAATTGCAAACACGAACAGTGGAATTGCAATACCACTAATCTCAATGGCAGAGCCCTAATAAATATATCAGACAATCTTTTGTTTGATATTGTTTGATATAATAACTCCCATGACCCCCACAAGATACCCCCCAACCGCGACTGGGGGACCCCAAACACTCTCGACCTAGCATTACTGAGGGGCGTAACTCTTCAGTTCCATTCGATCGAAGCGATGGACGATATAGACTCGGACCATCGCCCGGTTATCCTTAAATTAGGACCACAGACGGACCAGACATCTGAAACTAGGACCTCTGTGGACTGGTTGAGACTTGGGGACCTCCCCAAGGCAACCGAATCACAAGACCTGGACCGCATCCCGGACCACATCGAATCCCGCCAAGAGATGGAGACGGCGATCGAGGCCCTCACCAGCCACCTTCAATCCGCAGTGCGGAACTCGTCCAAACAGGTGCCAGTGGAGGATGACCGCCACTTATGCCTGCCGGATGAGGTGAGGGTACTGCTGAGAGAAAAGAGAGCCGCCTCCAGAGCTCACGACAGATATCCCACCGAAGACAACAGAGTCCGACTCCGCCAACTAGAGCGCGAGGTCAAACTACGTATCCGGGAAGTCAGGGAACAACGTTGGGACAGAACGTTGAGAGATATCGAACCAACTCATCAGGCGTACTGGAAGCTGGCTAGAGCTCTCAAATTGGACACCCTCACTGTCATACCCGCGCCAGAAAGAGCCGACAACACCGAGGCGTTCGATGACGAGGAGAAAGCTGAATGCCTTGCTCAGAGTCTAGAGCTTCAATGCACTACACTACACAAAACGTGAACCAGTCACACCTGACGGAGGTGGACTCCGAGGTCGAACGTAGATCCTCCTTACCAGCGGAAATCACACTCGACCCAGTCACGGTCGAAGAAGTGCAAGATCTGATCAAGTCCCTCAAACCGCGAAAGGCCCTAGGGACCGATGACATTAACAATCGCGTCTTAAAACTCCTCCCCGGCCATTTGATTATAATCTTAGTGAGCATCTTCAATGCCGCCATAACAAACTGCTCCTTCCCCGCAATCTGGAAAGAAGCAGATGTCATCGGTATTCACAAGCCTGGAAAACCGGCTAATAAACCGTCCAGCTACCGTCCAATCAGCCTACTGAGCACACTCAGCAAGCTTTACGAGAGGGTCATCCTCTCTAGACTTAGAGATTTTGCCATCAGCAAACATCTACTACCCGATGAGCAGTTTGGATTCCATGCCAGACACTCATGCGTCCAACAGGTGCACCGCATCACGGAACACATACTATCTCACTTTGCCCATCGTCCCCGCCCTATAGGAACAGTCGCACTGTTCTTAGACGTAGCTAAGGCCTTCGACAAGGTCTGGCATAACAGCTTGATTTACAAGCTGTACCAGTTCGGTGTGCCAAACAGACTCGTGCTCATCTTTCGAGACTTCCTCCTAGGCCGTAGCTTCTGTTTTTGAGTGGAGGGAACACGCTCGTCCCCTCACCCACTCACAGCCGGTGTATCACAGGGCTCGGCCCTGTCTCCACTGCTCTTCACGCTGTACACCAGCGACATCCCAAACACTCCAGATGTAGAGTAGGCCCTCTTCGCGGATGACATCGCACTCTATACATCAGATCACAACCGACAAATGGCTTGCGTCCGGCTACAGGCAGCTGTAACAGAGCTAGGCGAATGGTTTCGCAAATAGAGGATAGAGGTAAACCCGGAGAAAAGCGCAGCAATGTTCTTTTCCCCGGGCACGCTTCGCTCTCCCAAACGCGCTTGCCTTCGCTTAAAAGCCATCTCGCTCTACGACCAAGAAATCCCCTGGGCAAAGTACACCAAATACCTGAGTGTCACCCTAGATTAGAACTTGCGCTTCAACGAGCATATCACTATAGTCCGGAATAGAGCGCGATTTGTAATGGGTCGTCTAGCACCCATGATAGATAAACGAAGAAAAATGTCCCTCAGACACAAGCTTACTCTATATAAAACATGCATCCGCCCGATCATGACATATGCGAGTGTGGTATTCGGCCATGCCAAGCCTGCCCTTTTAAAGAAACTGCAAATCGTTCAGAATAAATTCATGCGCAGAGCCGTCGGTGCTCCCCTCTATATACGTAACGTCGACATCCACCGCGACCTGGAGCTTCCCTTCATCAAAAACTACATTACGTCGATTTCGCGTAAGTATTTCGATCTAGCGCCGCACCATCGAAATCCCCTTGTCGTGTCCGCGTCCGATTATAAGCCTCGACGAAAGGCTCTCGTGCGACGACCGCGTAACATCCTCATGGACAAGGTCGACGTTATCACAAAACGGCTGGCCCGGATCAGTCCGCCTGCGGTTAGGACGGCAGGCTGGCAGGCACCGATAGACAGACACAGACGGCGGCGTCGACGCCGCCAATCACGATCTCTCCACGTCCCCGCGAGGGACGCCAGGAGACATAGCCCCCCCATAGGATAGACTAGGAGTGTTGCTGGGATGTTTCTTTCGCCGTTTCTTCTCTCCCAGCCATAACACGTTGCGAAACGGCAGTAAGATAGCATAGGCCACCGCAAACCGCCGATCCCGGTCCACCGGGATCCTTCCCCTCGGGCTACTACCCGTCGCCCGTTCTCAATTAGTGCATTGTGTCGCCCTATGGTGGGCATCATTAGATTCATCCCCCTCTCATGACAACAGTCCAGCCGAGGTGAAACTCCCTAGGGAGCCCCCTCGAGCAAGTTGCCCCCCGGGCTCGAGCGCCTTCGCTTCGCAGGCACTCGCCTCGAAAACCCCGGTAAAGTTGTGAGGTCTTCGGACCAACAACATAAAGTCAAGTCCAATAAAAAAATAGGAGTGGATACCACGAGATGGGAAAAGAAGACGAGGGAGACAATACAAAAGATGGGATGAAGATTATAAGGAAGTTGCAGGTCCCTTATGGCCACGACTAGCGAGGGACAGGGATACGCTAATCTTTAAATACTAAATATTTAGGAAAATTAATTGTAAACATTTATTATTAGCAATAAAGGCTATTTTGATTTTGATTGTAGGAGACGCATGGGGAGAATAAGTTAGACAGAATAGAAGATCAATGAAGAAGTATTGGACATAGTAAAGGAGAAGCGCACAATTTTAAATAACTCTGGAAGAAAGAAGGGAAGATTTTTGGCTATTTGCTACGACACAACTTCTTAAGCACGTTAATGGAAAGTGGAAGCAAGTAGAGGGAAGGGTGGCCAAGGCGAGCATTCATGGATCAAATAAAGGAAAAGCGGGTGTTGTGTCGTACAAAGAAGTAAAACAAAGCCCTTAATAGAGAAGATTGGAGGAGGCTCGTCCGGCAAAAGCCCAGCTCTTAAATGATGATGATGATGATAGAAATGACGTCCACATTTGCAACGCTCGTACAAAATCTACGTGGTTTCGGCGTTTCGTAAGATGATAACATATCTTAGTTGATTCAATTGTTAATTACCCTATTGTAGTTTATACGTGACATTATAATTCTTATCTTCTTATGGAGAACTATCTACGTTCCACATGAGTCTCACAACAACCACGCTCACGATCGCGATTTTTCCCTTTCCACTTGTTTGCGGGCGTTACAATAGTAACTCAAGTGCGACGGATTATTCAACCGACCTCTTGACATGCATCGTTGTGATCGCTGCGTGAACGAAAATCATCATGTTTTTGTGGTCGCTATGTGGAACGGCTGAAAGAGCATTTTGGTTTTGTGAACTACAAGAGGAACACCCAGAGAGAATGGATGAAAAGAGGCTGACAAAACAAGTGTATGAAAACAGTGTAGGTGATAATACGAGTTGGTGCTGATTTTCTGCGATGTATTTACCATGATCAAATCGTAATTGTCTTAAAGAATGGCCAGGTAAGAAGCACCTAATGAACGTGTATGTATGTAGAGATTAATAAATGTAGATGAAACAAAAGATGTATGTCAAGAGTATACTATGAGTAAGTGGAAATCCATTGTCTCTGCCTACCTCTAAGGAAAATAGGCGTGATAATATGTATGTATGTATAACTATTATCGCGTTACAACCTGTAGGTGTGCATATATTCTTTGAGGTGTTGTATACGAACACATCTGATCTATTAATGGCCATGAATTTTATTTCGAGATTGCCCTCATTTACGTAATGAATATAAACATCTTGAAACGAATATCAGGATGGTGTTAAGGTGTATATTTTCGGCATTTTCCGTCTGTGCCGGAGAGATACATTTGTCTAGAATGGTCATAATTTGATTTTAATTTAGATTATATTAATCCAATAAATGTTATAATTAAGATCCAGAGCTGTAGATTTGACCAGGTACTCGAGGCATCGTGAAAATTTGTACAATAATTTTTTAATGATATCTTATTATTGAAGTCGTGGTAGCGTAATGGCTTGCACATGTGTCCCAAACTCAAAGGGTGCGGGTTCGATCCTGGCCGGAACGCATGTACCACTTAGTCAGTTTTCTGATCTAATGTGCATATTGTTACAACTGCCACGTGATAACAACGGTGAAGGAAAACATGGTGATGCAACCTGTGCACATCGAGATAACCCATGTGTCAAACCTGCCAAGCCGGCTTTGACAAGCGTGGGGGGTATACTGTCCTTTCCCCCTACAATGGGAGGCCCGAGCCCAACAGTGGGACATTTATGGGCTGATATAATATTTATATTATATATTATAATATCTTATTATTAAAACGTAGATTTAGCTGAAGGGCAGTGGGTTTAAACCAGCCCTTAAATTTTTACTTAAAGTAGTTTAAAACCTTTAAATTGAATATATGTGGAGTTAAAATATATAAAAAGCTAAATGATTATATTAGTAACAAACTTTTGAATTTTAAATTGTAAGGGTATATTTTTACAATACCATATCAAATCTCTGTCCTCCTTATAGCAAACGCAGTACTTGCAAATGGCGGTTTCGAGAAAAACGCGATAAACGTATTTTTAGATATCTAAACAACATGTCCGTGTTATGTAACTTCTTAATGGAGTTAAAAAACAATAACAAATCTAGCTTTATGTATGGACTAGTCTTGGGATACCATTTTGCAAAAAATTAAAAACCCAAAAATGTCGATTACTGCAAGTGCAATTAGTAGGGTAGATCTGTTCCCCGTGAATGAAACAGGCTAGTTCTTGTGCGGAAACCAACATCACTGTCATCCTTAATTATTGTTATTTTTGGAAATAATTGATATGTATTTATATTTAGTCAGTAGTAGTTTAATATTTTTTTTAATTTAGTTGGGCCTAAAACGAATTAATGTTTCAAACGCCTCGGTCAGTTTTTATCGAAATGTCCTTCGTTTCGTTTGTCTTATTGCTTAATAGTATTGCAAGAGTTTCATCATCTGTCCCCGTTTATAAGTTTTACTTTCACTATAAAGAGAAAAAACATAGGCTTTGTAGATGGTTCGTGCTTTACGTCAGTTTTAGACTCTACAAGGCGAAATGATGATTTTCTTGAAGAAATGAATGCTAAAGCAGAAGAGGAAGTTTTTATTTTCTTTACAATATGATTATAATACTTTGACATTGACAAACAATATGGAATAGATAGACTATCGAGTAATGGCGGCGCTTGATTTTCGTGTCGGTAACAGGCTTAAAATATAGACGGCTGCAGTATGAGGCTACGAGCGATGACACTTCGTCTTTTGCGTTTAGAGACCACGACCTAAGCATTTTCGAACGTAAAATTCAGCCGTCATCGGCCAAGTTTGACGTGTATGAAAAAGGACTACGGCTTAGAATGCACCGCGATTAAACACGATCGGTTTAGGAGTAACAGGAAACGCAAAAACGCGTACAAACACGCAAATCTTCTCATTCTTTATTTTAGTGTTGTGGCTATCCTCTGCGCTCGCCCGGTCGACAATGTATATGGAAATCGGTTAACCGCAGTGCGCGCGCCGCTATACAAATATATGACACACAAAAAAATTTGCGCGTTTTCAAACCACTCTCCAAACGTAACTAACGTAATTAGGTTTTTAAAATCAGCCACTGAAAAAAATCGCTAATGCATGCACCTATATTAATTTGACGGCCTCTGGTTGAGCGTGTTAAGCCATTGTTAGCCAATCTCACTACAACAGCCCGGATAATCCCATTCGTCCGGAATGAGGAATTTAAAAAAAAATCACTACAACACAGAGATACCGGGCTCGATTCCTGGCATAGTAAATTTCGTAAAAGATTTTTCCGTTATTTACTATGGTCTGGGTGTCTGCGATCGGCCCCAGAACGGTCCGTTGTATATTATCCATAATACAAGCGTAACTTGCTTAGCTTGGGGATAAACAATGGGTGTGTTTCTCTGCCGATTTATAAAAAAAAAAAAAACAAAATAGCTATATATAAAAACTAAACTTTACATAAAAGAAGTTGTTTAAAGTTGAGATACACCATTTTACCGCCGCACTGCTCGCCGGGGAGTAGTAGTTCATAAACACTTCCTTGACACCTGGAAGTCATCCACTGTTCGTGGCGCTCGCTCCTTTATGGCATACGTTTTATGCCCCCGCGGTTTTCCCAGAGCGCTACAACATGGGGCTCTTCAGAAGGGCGTAACACAGACAGAACAGATATTTAAAGTCTTATGGGAGCTGTATACGTCTAGTCATCCCAGCCGCAGCGGACAACGAACTACTGGCTAGTGCAACGCGGGAGCGCACATATTAATAGTTGCTCTATCTCGCTCGCACATCATCCGTCCCGCTCACACACTGTGCTATACGTTGTACTAGCAGTACGACTTATTAATATTTGTACTTAAGGTTACCGTTTCCAAAATAAATTAGTTCACATCAGCACTCGACAGTAAATACTACTCTCTGCCATCTGAAGTATCACTTAACCTCTACCTCTCACTGCTACAGTCTCAATGAGGTAGGCAACGCATCGGCTCCCTTAGAGTTGCAGATGTCCATGGGCGATGGTAGCCGCTTGCCAGTTAGACTACAAGCAAAAATGAAAGAATACAATAGAATTATTACTCACCACTTCCGTAGGCCTGAAGTACTTGGGGTTGACTTTGACGAGCATTTGGTCAGTGTCGGCGTCGTGGCCGGTCTCGTCGACACCCCTCCCCTTCCACACGACCCCCCTGCCCACGTACGCGAACGCCTTCTCGACGAACTCGCGCACGCTGTGCGCCTCGCCCGTCGCCACTACGAAGTCCTCGGGCTCGTCTTGTTGGAGTATTAGCCACATCGCCTGAAATAAAATTTTATCCGTGCACGAACGGAGAATGAATACAATTTCGTCCGTGCGGTCTGTCGTAAGAGTCGACAAAACAACCCACCGCCAGGTGGTAGGGTATTTACTGGAGATGTACCGATTATGACTTTGGCCGACTAGCCAACTAGCCGATTAGTTGGTTGTAAAGATGCCGACTAGTTGGCCAAGCCGATCACTGTTTCGGGCATTTCCGTGACGCTTCGTTTATAACTGATTCGCGCGCAAGTCGTTACCACCGCATGCGAGCGTGTCGGAACCTATTTTGTTTCCTTCGCATTGTTTCTTAATTTTTACTTTTGTACGGGTCTCAGGGCGGTGTTTATGTGTAAAAATAAAAAATAATTTTGTTTAAAGATAATCCTGTTATTGTTCATTAAAGTGAAAGAGCTAAATTAAAATTTAATCATGTCAAAAAGAAAGTCTCGTGTATGGATTACAATGTATTATTAGTAAAGTATAGATTATAAACTACAAAGTAAGAAGCCGGATAGTCGGCGGTCTTTGCCGAATAGTTGTCGAATACGGTAGTGGCCGGATAGTCGGCTTTAGCGACTAGTCGGCACATCTCTAGTATTTACCCGTCTGGATGGTTGCCATCGCTGGGGCTCATTTCTGCTATTACTACCTCGTCAAAATCGCCGGACACTATCGCCCCAATCGTAGATTTGCCTGATTTCAGTATTCTGTTATCTCCAATGGCGTACCTGTAGCACGTAGCCACTCTGTCTTTATAAATTTTTATAAGCGATAACTCGCGAAATGTTAATTTTTTGGTAGCTTTTCAATATTCATTTCAACTAACGCCATTTCTGTTAATGGTAATACCAATTTTATCTACTATTGTTCTGCCGCGACGATATCGAGAAGATATTCTGGATTTAGTAGACTACGAATTTTTGACACTCGCAATGGAATCGTACTTTGAATATCTTTGCAACACCAAGATATTGAAATAGCAGACTTGGGCTCCTGGTCTAGAGTATGTCGCCATAACAACCTTGAGTTGTGCTCCGGCATTAGTCGCCAGGTCCCAGTCCCCCTTTAGAGAGCGGCAGCACATTGCTATCGCGTTTGGTGTTACAAACAATCATAGGCGATGGTAACCGCTTTCCATCAGATGGGCCGTCTGCCTGTCTCCTGAATTCATGAAATTTAAAAAAAAGTCTTTCCTTCTGCATTTGATTTAGTGTTATTTTTAAGTTTGATCTGCTTAGAATGCTTTGACATGAATCAAATCGAAGGGTAATAGTGTAAGTTTAGATTGTTTAAAATATTAGATAGATAACACTTTATTGCTCTCCAAATAAACAATAACAATAATGCACTATAACATTATTGTCATGGTAAATACAATAGGCGACCACATCGCTTAAAGCAGTCTGTTCCAGGCAAACTAATTTAAAGAATTTTCAAATTAATCGGGCGACGTAGATGGTGCAAAGTATCAGATAGATCAGTGGTTCTTAACCGGTGGTCCGCGGACCACTGGTGATCCCTGGAGGCATTGCAAGTGGTCCCCGAAACCATCGTAATAAAGAAATGACGTGACGTATTGTGTCGAGTCATCACAACGCAAACCGCGCAAAGAGAATGCAATCACTAAACTCTCATTAAATTTAAAATCCGTAACTTATATGTTTAGATTTATAAAATAATAAATATTTGTATGCTAGTTCTAAAATTATACGTACTTTATTAGATAGAGACAAATACATAGAATTTATACATATACATAACCGACCGGGCGGTCCCTGGGAAGCCAGAAATTTGGTAAAATGGTCCCTCATGACTTAAAGGTTAAGAACCACTGAGATAGATAAATAGATAACCCTTTATTATACACCAAAGCATAGATAAGCAGAGAGAGAAAAATACTAAAGATAGAAAGTACAACGGGCGGCCTTATTGCTATAAAGCGATCTCTTTCAGGCAACCTTGGCAGGGATTGATTGATTAGATTAGATAGGATGTAACTTAAATACACATATTTAAACTTTATAAATTAAAAGATACATTTTTTAACAAATATAATCAGCTAGATGTATTTCGGAGTCTACAAGTTCATTGCTTATGGTTTTGTGTGGTAATCTACCTGTTTTTCTAATCTATGTATATGAATTCGAAACAATCTATGAGTATGCATAAGAAATTGCACATTGAACATGAAATAAGATCGATTTATATACTTTATGTCCCGGCAACCCCGCGGGACTTTCGAGTCAAGCGTGGACGAAGTCACGAGCATATCCGAGTATATACATAATATATAAACTCTTTAGATTTATTATATTAGCAGAAACAGGTCTAAATCCACTAAAAGTCAAAGCAAACAAACATTAACAAAGTCTTCATATTTTTCTTGTATCAGAGCAAATCACTACAACTTGAAAATTGAAGTATGCCACAAAAGAACTAACAAGAAAATGAATGATGAATATTAAATATTCAGCTGAGAATTCAATTCCCATCTCGTTCAATGCAGGGAAACGCTTATCTATTAAACCGACAGTGCAGTACTTACCTCAACAAAATCCTTGGCATGTCCCCAATCTCTTTTGCTGTCTAAATTACCAAGTTCTAAATATGACATTAATCCTAATGTGATTTTAGCTACACCTCTAGTGATCTTTCTCGTCACAAAGTTCTCGCCTCGTCGCGGGCTCTCGTGATTGAACAGTACTCCGTTGCAAACGAACATATTGTACGCTTCTCTATAGTTAACCACTATCCAATACCCATAGAGTTTTGCACATGCTGTGGAGGGTAGAGAAATTTCAGTTTTAATTTTGCAGCAATGGTTTTCTATAATGTCCGTCTTTGTCCGTGCAGGAAAAGAGGAAGAATACAAATTCGTGGGCTGTCTGCCTGTCTGCTGAACTCATGCAACAAAAAAAAATATCCAAGATTTCGCGCACCACGATAGCTAGACACAAAGTCATACGTTAGACAGTCTAAACTTGGGCCCTCTACTGAAACGATTTGTGTTTATAAAAATAAGTCAGCTCTCCTCTAAGGATTAATGGTGCCCATCTTAGCTACGCAGAGAGGAGTTATTAAAACAACAATATAGCATTAGGCATTTAAAAAGCATCTTTCTCGTTTGGTGGAAAATGGCCTTAAGACCGGAACGGAGTCACACGTTCGTGTTACACTGGCGCCCAACGTTCGCTGCACAATACAATTTTAGATATCTCCAGCCGACTTTTATTGTGTAAACTACGCATTCTTATCCTACTGGGACTATGCTATTTTTAAGAATAAAAAAATCAATATCCATAATAATATTTATTATAAATGCCTAAGTAATTGTCTATCTGTAATGCTTTCACTGAAATACTAAGGTACCGATTTTGCTGAAAATTTGTATGTACCTTTACAGTCTCAATACGGAGAACGGACATAGGATACTTGTTATCCCGGAAAAAGAAAGTAACTTACCATAAGGTGATCTTGGATAAAATGGTGTATTTTCGTTCTGTGGCACTTCAACTACTTTTCCATACAATTCTGATGTGGACGCCTGATAGATCTTCGTGTCCTTTTCAAGACCCGCCACTCTCACCGCCTCCAATAGCCTAAGGGTGCCTAAAGCGTCTACTTGTGCAGTATATTCGCTGAGTTCGAATGATACCTTCACGTGGGACTGCGCACCGAGATTATATATCTCTTTGGGACGAGTCTAAAATAATACAAAATACAGTTTTAACGAAATAGCTTTTAGGTATTTTAAGGGTTCCGTGTCTATTTTATAAAAAAAGGACCACACTTATGTTGTCGGTATGTCAGGAATGACGTTATCACCTGTGATGTGGGTATACCCACTGTTGAGGAGTTAGTGGCGATGATAATTTAATTTTTAATTTAATGTTTGACTGCGCCGCCAATGGCGGCCACACTAGGGTAGGCCAAAAAAAGTCGAATATTTTTTTTCATAGTCATACTGAAAAATGGGTTCAATAGGAAGGTCCTCCGCATTACAGTTTTAGATGTTTTCCTTAGTCCATTAGAAAAAAATTCATATCTCCGTTACTGATTGATTTAGCAGAAAATTCAATGTACTTTTTTGTAGGAAATTGAACGCTCTACAAAAAAGGTCTCTTACATTTTTATCGTTTACAATTAATTCAGAAAATTCCGTTTTCTGTAACACAAAAAGTATTTATTTGTGTACGTACACAAATACTTTTTGTGTTACAGACACACACCGGTGCAAGTATATGAAGGCTTCTTTATATCTTCAGGTATCGAAACCTTAAAAAGATACTTATAAAAATATGTTTCAATTACTATATCTCAAGTTCATAATTCCATTTTTTAGAATCATCTTAGTGTGACAAAACATTCCTAATAACAAGATATCTTAATCAAAAGTACTTAAAAATACAATTATGGATATCACTTTATAACATTACTATGTAATTGGAAAAGTTAGTTTCTTTGATATTGATATGTACTAATTTAGATACGTAATCTATATTTAGATAACGATCTTTCGGTATATTATTATTCTTGTCTATAAATATAATCAAAACCTAAAAAAGAACCCGACGTATCGAACTTTTATACTAAAAGGCTTTATTCCTCCCAAAATTTTAATATCTGTATTACAACACTACGGAAATAATATCATGACGTTGTGTGTATCCTAGTTGATGCAAAAACATCGTATCTCCCATGTTCTGAGATACGACGTTCATTTTTTCAAAATTCGATTTGTAGCCTCTTCGGAAAACTACCTATCGTCAGACAATCGCTGTCTTAATCTGAAAATAGGCCTTCCCAAGTTTCTAAGTTTTGTGAAACAGATACTTAAAGTTCTAATTGCTAAAACAAATAAGTTAACATAAAAATAACTATTAAACCTGTACAGTTTATGACCACTTATATTGTATTTTACTAGTAATTATTATTAAAAGTACAACATTAAATAGTTTAAAGACCAATATATACTGATAAGAGGTTTATTTACTACAGTCATATAGGCTTTTCCTTAAAGTGTAATAAAAAAAAATATATACCCACGCCTTTATTTTAAAACAAGTTAATTAATAAATTTAAATGATTGAAATTGTATAGATATCATTTGAAGACCTCAGATAAACGTAAGATATTAGTTAGTCTTAGTCCTAAGTTTGTGGACAAGGCTGCGGGAATTATCCTTTTTTAAGGAGGTGTAATCTGTCATGGACACCCTACTGCTTGAGGATAATAGTAGGGTAGGACCTACCGACGAAACCATCTCAGTATTCTATCTGGACGCCGTATGTCAGGACCTCGATAACTAAAGCAGCATTCAAAGGCCTTGTTGACAGGTATGGATTGATGGATTACCATTTTTTTAAACGAGGGGAAATTCGAATGCGTGGGGTCTCTATATTGGAGTGGTAATAGCATCTTCAAAGAAAATGCTATGACCATCCGAGCCGGAGATACTCACTAAAACCCCTTGATGTTCCTTCCTTCGCATTATGCCAGGGCTACAGCAAAGCAGAAGAAGGACCAACTTCGCGTGCCCTGACAGACTGGGATTATCCTAGCGTAAAATGTTTTATGCTGGGGCTTCATCTGCGTTAGTGTTAAAGATTAAGGCTGTGGCCCAATGCGTATTTACAGCGTTAAAAAATAACTTCGTTAATTCATAGCCACGTTAGTGAATATACATACATACGTTATCTATCAATATTTAACGTCATTAACAATGTCGCATTTCAATAGTGCATTACACTCGTGACCACATAAAACGGCCTATACCTATTATACCTTTAAATTTATCTCAGGTGAAGCCGCACCATCCCAGAAATAAAGCAATTAGAACTAACACTATGTTTCATATGTTTAATCTTAATTGTTTTAAAAAACACTATATAATTTTATTATATCGCTTCACTGAAAAACTACTAAAAGAAGTTTGATAATTTTTTTATCAAACTCACAGAAATAAATAAATAAATAATCGGCAGACAAACTTACATATTGTATATTCTCAAATTAAGCAAGTTACGCTTGCATTATGGATAATATACAACGGACTACTCCGAGACCGATCCCAGACACCCAGACCATAGTAAATCACGGAGAAAATTCTGTAGAAAATAACGTTTCCCAAATTTACCATACCAGGAACCGAACCCGGAGAAACAATTCGTTATTGTAATTAATCCCTCCCCTACTACTTTCAGCTATATTACCGGGTTCTTCAAAAAGGACACTAAGAGACTTAAACTCAAAACGAGGTAGACGATCTCTTGGTGTTGCAGGCAGTAATCACTTACCACCAGATAAAACCTGTGTCAGTTTGCTTACTTGCAAACATAAAAACCACAGCCCACCTATATATATTTAAAAGTTTTTATGAGGTATTTTCTCTTCACAGGCACAAAGAAGTTTAAAAAAATCAATATTCATGAAGGATAGTTTTTATCATGGCTCATTCAGAATTCCAGTACAATTAGGATCGATAATTTACGCGATTGAAGCCAGATGAAAATTCTTAGTCAGAAATAAAGTAAATAAACCGAATGTATACTTTATGAATGGAACATAAAATATTATGAGGCATGGTATTGCAAAAGAATTATGCAACACACCTAA
The DNA here is from genome assembly GCA_039645545.1 of Dendrolimus houi. Taxonomy (NCBI): domain Eukaryota; kingdom Metazoa; phylum Arthropoda; class Insecta; order Lepidoptera; family Lasiocampidae; genus Dendrolimus; species Dendrolimus houi. Next base: position 18,887,228 of record CM077132.1, read on the forward strand.
ATCGTTTACATAGCAAACACAACATGAATGTTCATTGCATTAAACCTTGAAACAAATTTACTTTTAAAGGCGTGTAATGATTTGTGTACTAACTAATATCTATAATATTACAAAATTCTAAAAATGCCGTGTCTGTACATTGAAGCTATTTAAAAAAAAACTGGAATACACTATATAAACGGACGGAGAACACGATGCAATTTTTTACATTTTTTGTATGTTTGTTTGGGATTCACGGAAAAACTACTTGACCGATTTCGATGCGGTGTTCGCTGATCGACAGCAAATTTTTAGATTTAAAATCTGCGCTACTTTTTATCGCGGGAATCCCGGAGATTGTTTCTGAGAACGATTTAAAATAGCCAGATAACAAAAAAAATTAATTACAATGTGACTTTTTTACTGATCGATAGAAAATTTAATGTAATGAAATGTGTGATATTTTTTTTCCCGGGAATCCCGCGGGTATTTTCCCGTGAGCGGTTTGAAGTTGTTTGGATGCATAAAAATTAGCTTATTCCAACATAGTTTCCACTAAAACGATAGCTTACATTCTTTTTTAAATGCTGGGATATTTTGTGTCCCGGGAATCCCGCATTCCCGATTTTCAGTTAAATCGGTCCAGTACTTTTACCGTAAAACCATAACAAACAAACAGACAAATATATTTTTATTCCGAAAACTATACCATTTTTCGGGATAAGAACTATCCTATGTTCAGTCTCGGCATCGAATATATATACTGAGTTTCAGCCAAATCGGTCCAGTAGTTTTTCCGTGAAAACGGAACAGACAAACAGACAGACAGAGTTACTTTCGCATTTATAATATTAATTTTAAATTAAATTAATGCAAAATATTAATTTGCATTTGCATAGGAAGCAAGATATTTACAAAAACTATTTATCGGAATCTTTGTCCTTGAACTTTACTTTTAAGATAATAATTAGTTTACTAAAATAAAGTTTGTAAGACTTCATAGTTTATCCACATTCTGTTTTGAACAATAGAAATGCCAGATGTGTTCGGATTTTACCTGAAGCTAGTTCATTTAGTACAGTGTTGACACTATAGAATTTAGATATCTTTGGTCCATATTTTCTTATATAATTATTTTAATTCTTAAGACGAATTTGCACTTTGATTTGTATTCCATTGAATATGTGATAATACAATTGGGAAAGTATGTAGATATGCCAGGTATACCTTATTTCAAATGAAAAGAATACAGAATTAATATAAATTATAATAAATTTCAAAGTATAATCACAAACCTAGTGTTCATACTGGAGAAAACTAATTTTCTAGTAAAATATTTATTGGTCTTTATGATTTGTGTATCTAGCTAGGGTCAAGTTAGAATATGGTTGAGGTTTTACCATATTATGATATGGTCTTGGATTTTACTAAATAGTTGAGATTTTCAACACAAATGCACAATTCTATGTTATTCAATATTATACAACTATTAGATAGATAGATAGATAACACTTTATTATACACCAATACAAAAATGAACTTAAAGACTAAAATTATATCTAGTTGTGTACAAAGGGCGGTCTTATAGCTAAAAAGCGATCTCTTCCAGACAACCCCAGGAATGAATTGAGATGATAATGGCGATGGTGGTATATGTAACATATAGTACGAACTACTTACATTTCACTTTTAACAAGTATTTATTATTAGAAAATAAAATAGCACAGCAAAAAATCATTCTTCAGGCTGCCGCCAAAAATTCCGAAGTAAACTTAACCAAACAAACGAAATTTCAAATGTCAAGTTGACATCGGTCAACTAAAATCCCTTTTTACGCAAGAAATAACTAACATTAAAGCTAAATTTCGTGTGATCATTCGAAAAAATGGATCGCAGCGTGATATGAAACACATCTGGCTGATTTACCAATGGCATAACTACATTTAGCTAAATAACATTGGAGACCGCCTTATGCAAGGCATCTTAAATATGTTTTGTGTAAAACATATTTAGGCAGCTTAATATGATTAACTAATTTTTATTTAAAGGCGATCGTTATGCAAGCAGCCCTTAGACTTTGAAAGGTGACAACATGAAATTTAGGACCCCTACCACCCATTGTCAAACAATGTCACATTATGTCGACCCCCTTCCCCCCTTAATGTGTAACGTAATTTATGGATGGCTTCTTATAGGGTAAACTATATCATAGTTGGCACCCCACCCCAGTATTGGCAGCCAGTTAATTTATTTGAGATATTAAAAAATCTTAATATTCAATATTTTGTAGCCATACAATAATATTATTATTAACATTGTAGGGCTACAAAATAAAAAAAATAAGATTTCTTAATGTTTTTAATAAAATAGGGTGCCAATAATGGTATAATTTCTCCTATTTACCTTTTATCTGCCAGGATCTTACCATTTCATCATATGAACCATTCCATCATCCTAAATCAGGATGGTATAACAGGTTTCTACTTTCTTTATCTCTCTTCCTTGTTGTACACAAAACAATTCCATATAACCTTATCAGTTAGTAATATTAGACTCATGTACTTACTTTGCTAATAATACTAATAAGGCAGGTTGTGTCTGTTAGATCTCCATAGTGTAAATGCATACGGCCACCCGTGTGACACGCTGGCTTCCCATATAAATGCTGTATGCGTCCCGTGTTAAACGAAGATGAACGCCTCAATACTCCATGGACTTCATATCCTTTGTCTATAAGGAATTCTGCTAGGTAGGATCCATCCTGTGTAATTAAGATATATTTGAATCAGTGTTATTATTCCCTTATACAGTAAAATTAGTGTCACATTTTAGTTTTTAATTAATGCTGTTTTTATATTACTTCTTCAATTTAATTTTGAATTAATTAATTGAGTTTTGGTAACTACAGTAGTAATAACAACTAAGTTTAGTAGCTAGTATTAATGCTAAGCTAATGACTTTATATGATAGATTTGGAATTTCACTAATTATACTTCTCTAGAGATTTTCTCACAGTGACTTACTAGGTCTACTTCCTTACTGAGAATTTAAAAAAACTGACAGATGTAATTAATAATTAGAATAATATTTCACAGACTAGCTGGCTTAATAAAAATACAGATTACTTGAAACCATCATGATGTCTTAATAGTACTAATCTACAATATATTATATTCCTCAACATACACTAATTTTAGCATATTCTATATATGGACCATTATTTTATTGAATGATCTTGACTACATCATCTACTTTATTCGTTTTAATTAGCTTAGAAGTTTTTAATTTTTAGTTTTGTAAAAACCAAGACATTTTATTTCTCTTGTAAAAAAAGTGAGTTTATATGGATAATAGTTTGTTAAGTTTTAAGAGTGTTCTTTAACTGTTGCAGAGCTATGTACAGTTTTACACAGTGAATAATTCCTCCTGTTGTACCTGAGCAGTAAACCAATTTTAGCACTGCACCAGTGTATGAATACTGTAAGCAGTACAGAGCTAAGAATGCATAGCAAGCAACACTCTGCCTTTTGCACTTGTAAAGTTCAATATAGATTATTTACATGTCAGAAACCGATCTGACTTATCTGCACCAACAAAGACTACCAATTGAATTGTAAGTTGTGTAAAACTGTAAGCTTATTAAGTATAATTACAGACAACTAGCATATAATATATAGTGTTAAAGACGTGTGATAGGTATAAGCTGTACCAAAGATAGCTTTTTTAGTCCATTAAATTTTGATTATAGTAAAAGTGAGTTTTGGGTTTATATTAGTGAAAAGCATACTTTTACCATGAATAGTGAATAAGCTTGCTGTGAAATTATATATAAATTAAAATTTATCAATAGTATTAAATAGGTAATAGGTATTCAATAGTATCCAGTATATTGTAAAACAATATAAAAATATAAATTTCCCAAAGTACACAAGGTCACAGGAAAACTATTAAAATTCATGATTAATATTTTTTTTTAATAAAAAAAGAATTGGAAGTTCTTTATAAGCACCTAATCCTTAGTAACTTTGTTATAAATAAAAAGGGAATTGCCCCGTAAGTCATAAAATGATGTACATACCTGTCCAGTAATGCCGGTAATAAGTGCAATTTTATTATTATTAGTCGAACTTGAGCCTTCGCCAGACATGTCAGGTTTTTTATGTGTAAAATAATCTTTTAGTCAAACACGTCCGCTCTGTTGGCCGGCAAGTGATAAGCTTATCATAACAACGATGAAATGATTCAATTAAAACTCAAACGCTGTACAGCAATACTGATAACGCAAACACAGCATTGTATCGAATGTTATTGTTTTAAATATTCGTAAAATATTTGGATAATTTGGAATATTCAAAACTAGACGAACATTTCTTACAATTCCAAATCTAATTGGAATGAATATAAATATCACAGAGTATCACAGAATAAACCCACCCATACACAATATCAATATTTATGATCGATATATCGCTTTTCATGAACGATATTTTGTAAACGATGTTTTTAGTTAAATGAAGTTCCTATGGTCGGTATATTGATATTTTTTGCGTTATATAAGTATATTTTTTGAAGTGAAACTTCTATATAGACGGGGGGGTATTAGGATTTTTTCTGTCACAAAAAAGCGTTACGGCCGCGTGGAGAGGAGGCATAATTTTAGAGTAAACTGTAGATGTTTTTATTGTTCCGGCTCGAATTCAGTTTTTTTGTTTGATAAAATAAAATATGTTTAAATAAAAAATGCATTCATTAAAATGTACCTAACCTAACCAAATCATAAATTGCAGTAAACCTGCGAAAAATCGAAATGTATGCTGGGACACATAGTAGAAGTGAAACTTCAACCGACAAGTGGAAAAACGGATCGCAACGGACAAGTGGAAAAACGAATGGCAACAAAATTTTAACTTGAAGTTTTACGGGCAGATTGTTAATGTACTTGTCCAATTTGAAAACCTACCCGTAAATCCTTAAGTTAAAATTTTGTTGCGATTCGTTTTGCCACTTGTCCGTTGCCATTCGTTTTTCCACTTGTCCGTTGTGATTCGTTCTTCCACTTCTCTGTTGAAGTTTTTTAACATTTTCGAAATTTTTTAAAGTGAATGTATTTCTGTTCAAAATTCAAATTTAAAACAGAAATATCAACGTATCGATCGTATTTATTAGAGAAATATTGATATCGATAATTATTCAACATTAATTGCGAAGAATATATAAATAAATTTTCATTTTGAACTTTGAATATATAATAAATTTATCATCAGTATTTATGAACCATACATTGACATTTTTCAGAGTATATCGATTATTTTTTTAATGTTTTCGAAGAATATAATCAATATTTAATTCCCTTCCGTGTTTTGAAATATTTTATACGTATTTTAATAGGGATAAAATAATCGTTAAAGCTTTAACTATTTTTACACACTAATATAAATCATTATATTAATATGCTATTTATATCCACTTAGATATTACATAGAATACGAAAAATACAGCAACATTATTATGAAATATTATTACTCGCCAGTATTACTATAAACCTTATTGAACAAATTTAATTAAATGTATTTATATATATATATATATATATATATATATATATATATATATATATATATATATATATATATGCCCGTAGTATAATAAAATATCGGTGACATTAGACATTACATTTAGGTGACAAAAAAGGTCAACACTGTCGTTCATATGGTATCTTTAGCTTAACTATATTACAGTATTTTCGATCGAGAAAGATCTTGATACTTTTATCTATTTTCATTTCTTTAAATTTCTATTATACCACGAACTTCCCGAATGTGACTTTGTCTGCGTCTTTCTAATTTTCTAAACATAAACGGATAAACCTAGAAGTCTACTATCTAATGCGATTTGTGAAAGTAAAGGAATAATGTGGTTTGCACTAAGAAAATAAAAAATCCTTTAAATAATAAGAACTTTATTTTGCAACAATAAACTGAGATGGAAGCTTATTTTTTGTTATGGGTTTCCGAACACTTATTTATCAATATTAGACAACCTTCAATATTGTTAAAGATAACGCACGGTGTCATTCTCTGTTAATAAAACTCCAATATCAAGAAGTAACGTTGACGAAATTAAATCATTGTCGGTTATTATGTTTTCTTAAATGCGGGTTGAAAGTTACGTTATTTTGTACCCACTATGATTTATTTCATAAATCTTAGTTTCTATTATTGGAGCTTTATTTATCACAGAATGATATGATGAATTATTTAAAAGTACATTAGACATTGTACCCACCTTTTTTCTTATAAATATCTAACTAAACTTCGGCAACATTAGAAGAAAGAAAAATATATATGAAGAAATAGCGATGTACTTATATTGCTTACAGATCTTAAAATATAAAAGCATATTTTGAGAATTCGTACGCCACATTTTCAGAAAACAAGGTTTGCATTTATTTTATTGCTGTGACGGTATAATAGAGATACAACGCTGATTTTCAGTGCAAACCACAAGAAACTAAAAGTAGAATGCCAACATTTAGTTACTTTGTAGGACTTGTGTATCCTAAGGAATAATATTTTTGGAGCACTTCAAGAATTTTTCTGTTCTCAAAGGTCTCCGTTAAAATCTTCTTATTTTGAAGTAATTGCTGATTTTTCTGTGATGCCAGTCTTTTTGTATCTTGTTGAAATTAAAATTTGCTTCAATGTTCATGAGTGTCATCAAAACCTTATTCTTCTATCACGGCCGTCAATAGTTTACTTAGAGTATGTTCATGTTTTCGCACTATGTAAAAATGAACTGTCTGACAAATGACACAGCGGTTGGAATTATGTGTTTGTATCTGGGGCCAACCTTTCCTTTGTTTTCCAGGTGTTACAAAGTTCCTTCCATTTCATACCTTCGTCCTCAATGAACCGAACCAAAGCCGAAAGAGATAGATCATGAAGAAAAAAATAAAGAAAAGAAGATCGAAATTCTAGAATAGAAGGTCCAGGAAGGAAAAGACGGAGATAGATAAATATTTAGAAAGGGATAGCCAGTAAATAAAGGAACAACGAAAAGAAAATCGTAATTATGGTTTCCAGAAGATTCTTCCGGGTATATAAGCAGCGTAAGGCGCGCCTACTAAAGAGATCAGTTGAAGACAGCGAAGCGATAAGTGTGATACGAAAGAGTTGGAAGAGGAGTTTAATAGAAGATAGTGACAAGTTTAGAAAGTTGGAAGAAGAGTTTAGTAGAAGACAATGATGAGTTTAATGAAGAGTTTAGTCGGCAATTGAGTGAAGGAGTTTAGCATAATTTAAAAGGAGATCCAGAAGCGAACTACGACCGGTAAATTCGGAGGTGAGCACGGCAGTAGCAGGAGGTGATCTACGCAATATCGGCGAGAGTATTGTGAGTGAGATATCAGTTTCATTAGTAGCTCACAATACCCAACATGCTCCGCTAGCCGTTCCAAAAGGCTCCCGCGGTCGTTGTGGTCGTGGTGAAAACGTCACTAATGACGTTATCTTTTTCAATCACACAACGCTCACAACGAACCATGTCAAGAGGTGGGTCGAATAACCGTTCCACTTGGGTTTACAATTGTAACGCTGGCAAGCAAGGGGAACGGGAAAAATCGCGGTCGTGAACGTGGTCGTTATGAGTCTCTAATGGATAGCCCTTATCGTCGGGACAGTGCGTCGTTAGTTGTGCGTGTAGGGGTAACCCTTCGGAGAAGAATCACGTATTGTTATGTAAGTTAATAAAAAAACTAGTGTTTCTTTCTAATCCCAAGTGATTACCCCCGCTCGCACGTAACAATATTAATATACTCTGTGCCAAGTGCCATATATAGTGTTATGCTCTGTGCCTAAAATAATCCGAGTTCAGTCTGTTCAGTGAGTTCCAGTTTAGTGTTTAAGTTAAAATTGTTCTGCTTTTTTAGCATTTTGTTTTTGTTTTGGTAAATGTACTGTGAGAAGGAAATAATTTTAAAGCTATTTCATTTTTTAATCTTATCAAGAACTAATGTCAAAATTGAATATTCTAGTGTTAACTTGTAGGATTAATTTGTTTAATTTGCCGTTTTTATGTGTGATTTCATCTTTCAGTAATATATTGCCTAAAGATTATATAGTTAAGATAACCTAACATTAATCTAAGTCCAAAGTTAATTTAGTGAAATAATTTTTTACGAAGATTTGTCACAATGCCCGATATCAAGATCACGCCTCTAGGAGCAGGCCAGGATGTCGGTCGGAGCTGCATATTGCTATCCATGGGAGGTAAAAATATTATGTTAGATTGTGGAATGCATATGGGCTATAATGATGAGAGGCGTTTCCCTGACTTCTCTTACATAGTGCCCGAGGGTCCAATAACGAGTCAGATAGACTGCGTAATCATATCGCATTTTCATCTCGACCACTGTGGCGCTTTACCATACATGTCTGAGATGGTTGGATACACTGGTCCTATTTACATGACGCATCCAACAAAAGCCATAGCACCTATCTTGCTTGAAGACATGAGGAAAGTTGCTGTGGAACGAAAAGGCGAATCAAACTTTTTTACTTCTCAAATGATAAAAGACTGCATTAAGAAGGTTACTGCTGTTACTTTACACCAATCTGTGATGGTTGATAATGAATTGGAGATTAAAGCATATTATGCTGGTCATGTACTTGGAGCTGCCATGTTTTGGATCCGTGTAGGATCACAGTCAGTTGTTTACACCGGAGATTATAATATGACTCCAGATAGACATTTGGGTGCTGCATGGATAGATAAATGCAGACCTGACTTATTAATAACAGAGTCCACATATGCAACTACCATTAGAGATTCAAAGCGTTGTCGTGAAAGAGATTTCCTTAAGAAAGTTCATGAGTGTGTAGAAAAGGGAGGTAAAGTACTCATTCCAGTGTTTGCTTTAGGCAGAGCACAAGAACTTTGTATACTATTAGAAACATATTGGGAAAGAATGAATCTGAAGTACCCAGTATATTTTGCATTAGGATTGACAGAGAAAGCAAATAACTATTATAAGATGTTCATCACTTGGACTAATCAAAAGATTAGAAAGACATTTGTACAAAGAAATATGTTTGATTTTAAGCATATTAAGCCATTTGATAAGTCATACATTGATAATCCTGGTGCTATGGTTGTGTTTGCAACACCAGGTATGTTGCATGCTGGCTTGTCATTGAATATATTTAAAAAGTGGGCACCATATGAGCAAAACATGGTTATTATGCCTGGTTTCTGTGTACAAGGAACTGTTGGTCATAAAATCTTGAATGGAGCCAAAAAAGTTGAATTTGAAAACCGTCAAGTGGTTGAAGTGAAAATGGCTGTGGAATATATGTCTTTCTCTGCTCATGCTGATGCCAAAGGTATAATGCAGTTGATTCAATACTGTGAGCCTAAGAATGTATTGCTGGTACATGGGGAGGCTCAGAAAATGGAGTTCTTAAAAGATAAAATTGAAAAAGAATTTAAGATTAATTGTTATATGCCAGCTAATGGAGAAACCTGTACAATCAATACGCCAGTAAAAATTCCTATTGATGTTTCCTTAAGGCTGCTTAAGGCTGAAGCTGTCAGGTATAATGCTCAACCTCCGGATCCAAAGAGAAGAAGGGTTGTAAATGGAATACTTTGTGTCAGAGATAACAGGCTTTCCTTGCTAGATATAGATGAGATGTGTGATGAGATTGGTATAAATAGGCACATTATACGGTTTACAAGTACAGTTCGGTTTGAGGATCCTGGGCCAGCAGTCAAAACTGCAGAGAAGTTAAGAACTTTGTTGGCAGAAAAGCTTGAAGGCTGGACTATCACAATATCAGATGGAAACATATCAGTTGAATCAGTGCTTATTAAAGTAGAAGGAGAGGATAATAGTACAAAAAATATATATGTGTCTTGGACAAACCAAGATGAGGATTTGGGAAGTTATATTTTAGGTTTATTACAATCAATGGTTCAGTAAATTTTGTAATTTTAAATAATTGTAAAGATCAATAATATTTTTATTAATAAATTAGTTTTAGGTTATAAAATTATTTTATTATTAACTGCACCATGTTATATCCTCATTGCATTTTCCTTGATACCATAAATATTGCAGTCTGTTTGCTTCATTCAAATTCTTTATGTATTCCTCGTTTAGTTTTTTCTGTATCTGCAACAAAGGAAGTTGAAACAATAATCATACCAAAAAAACAACTACCTATTTTATTGTGTTTCTAAATATGGTGATTAAGTTATTATTTATTAGTTGTATGGGATCGTTAGTCAGGTCTTAAGGAACATAATGATGTTTCTTAATGCATTTTTAGGTGACGATGTATTAGCAACCAAAGTCGTAAAAACTATGCCCCCATCCCCTTTAAGGATCTACCTAAAAGGAGTTCGCTATATTGCTCACGTATTACCACATTTTTAAAAATATACATTCATAGAATTTACATACGACAAATGCATATTACACAAAACTTAATAAAGAATTACTTACATTGAGTTATATGTAGTCCATAGTACATTATACCTCAATTAAAAATTACGAATGGTTCCACGATAAAATAATTTTGATTCAGACAAGATTTCATGCATAACAAATGTTTTTTTTTAAAGTTTTGTGTAACTGTAATACGGATTTGTCGTTAGTAAATTCTGAGAATTTATATCTTCAAGGATGTGATAATGCCTGAGCGAGAGCGAGTGCGTTTAAACTATGAAATGAAAAATCCTGAAAAACATTAAAGCATACTTGCAACGAAAATTATTAAGAACAATATCCATTGAGTAATTTTTGATATGGGGTATTTTCCATTTAAGTAAGTACTTTTTTTTGGTCCCCTAACCAAACAACGAAAACAGGGGGAGATGTTTGTCAGCTCTATGGAACGTTGTGTGCGGACGCCAAACGTTACCTAATTTATACCTTTTAATGTTGTTACGACGCTATAATTTTCATTATGTCAATAAATATGCTATATGCCTATTCATTTTAGTGCCAAGCTTTTATACCCCCACTGTAGTTTCAAGCAAATATCTTAAGTTAATGAAGTTTTGTAATCGCAATGTAAAAAGTGTAGTCAAATGTGGCCTTTCAAGTTGTCACAAGCACTCCGTAGAATTGCGACAATCAAGGACCTAAATTCAAATTCAAAGTTTTTATTCAAAATAAGTTCCAATGGAGAACACCTTTTGAAGGTCATATATATAAGTTAAAATTTAATTTTTCTTCCTATTCTATGTACACCGCTTCGCAACGTGTTATTGCTGTTAAGGAGAAGAAGCGGCAAGAAACTCCCCAGCAACACGTCTAGCTAAATATTGTTTTTCTTTAAGTTTCTTATTCTATTTATATCTCAAGTTCTCTTTTTTTAATAAGTTTTATACAGAAGTATGTTACAGAATTACTTTTTGAAGAATTAATGGAGTTGTAGCAAACAGTGCATACTCAATAAGACCCAGACACAATAAAAGGAAAGAAAATTATTATTAAAGTTATAATAATGACATGACGTACTAAAATGTTATGCTGCAATATATCTCCATAAATCCCTTACAAGCTTGACAAGATAACGTTATACAAAATATAGTATAAGATGTTAGAGTGAGCTGCTATGTAAATGAATTTTTGTCATTTAAGTATTCTTCAATAGTTTAGTATCCCTTTTTTAGCAAGATACTTTTTAATTTGGTTTTGACCTACATTTGGCTGACCTATAATAAAGACTTAATACATCAGACAACGCTGTATGGACTAAGGGCCGGTTCTTATACCGACCTTTTATTTGCCTTACCAACGGTTAAAACTTGACATAGCTCCATACAAGTAATGTCAAAATTCAACCGATGGTAAGAAACGCGAATTAATAGTAAGATATAGGAACTGGCTCTGTGTTACTTTCCCTGCCATTGTGGCACATACTATTTACTACTACTCACTTTCGGTTAAAAAGAACTTGTTCACATAATACGTTCTTAAGTTTTCGCGACTAGTATAGACAATAAAACTACGTTTTATCGGTTTTAAGCGCGGTAATTTATTTGATTTTTATTATTCGGCCACTTTTCAGTCACCGTGATCACGAGAGATAAAGAAGTCAAGTGCCAATGAGTATTATTAAAGTTTTATTTAGCCTACCACCAACTTGTTAATTTTAATTATTTAGTTTTAGTTTTGTTTATGGTTATTATTTACTCTATGGGAGCCTAATCTAATTTACCCATAATTTACATCAACAAACAAAACTAAAACTAAATAATTCAAATTAACAAGTTGGCGGTAAGCTAAATAAAACTTTAACAATACTCATTGACACTTGAAATCTTTGCCTTCGGTGATCACGGCTACTGAAAAGTGGCCGAAACGTCGGAATAATAAAAATCAAATAAATTACCGCACCGAAAACCGTTAAAACGTAGTTTTATAATAAAAAGAACTTAACATAGTTACTTACCATATATGGCGGCAACAGTCTTCGGAAATCTCCTCGATGCAAGAATTCTCTATGCGCACCAAGTAAGCTGTTTCTCATTCTTGCAGAAATGCAGGGTCTACAAAGCCCGCAGATTTGGTCGGCACTACAGTTTTCTCTACATATTGTACAGCATTCTTTGCCCCAAACTCCGATGTTCTTTTGTGATGACACCATGTTCTGGCTCGATGTACGTTCTCTGTAAAAATAAATAAAGTCGATGATGACAAGAGCCAGGAGGTTGGTCGGCGATGACCATATTTTTAATGCTTGACTTCAGCGGTTTGATCATAGACGCAGAGTTGCTTAGTTGGTCTTCTAACGGATACCCTTCGCGGAGGGTTCCTTAAAACTGCACGAGCTGGTTCTCCCTCCCCGTTTTACCATAGGACAACCGGACGTACCAGTTTGTACCAACGTTACATGGTGGAAACACCACCAGTCAGAACGGAGCGCTTCGTTTCATCGTTTTTGATGCGCACCGTCGAAAGAGTGGAATCATTTGCCAGAATCAGTTTTTCCTGACAAATACTCGTAAAATCTAAAAGTCTTCAAGTCACGAGTGAATAAGTATTTTTTAGGTAATCATAAAAATTGTATGTTGACTGTGTACACTTATAATCTTAACATTTCATTCGCGCTCGCGCACACGTTCTAGTAGCACGCAAACCACACTCGATTAAAATTACAAGTCACGGTCTTTTTAGATAAAGCTTAAAGGTAAAAGGTTGTAACTTTATTTGTCTGACAAATATATTAAATTATCACTTTTAAAATTATAAATTCAATTAAAAACTAAAAATAAACTAAGTTATAAACAGTACACGCTATTATACACTGTGTAACAATACGCTGCCAGATGGGAGCGTGCCCAGAAGGCTGGCTGCATTGTCGCGCTGCATATATATATATATATATATATATATATATATATATATATATTTATGTTTATATATATATATATATATATATATATATATATATATAAACGAAAGTATTCATAATAAAATGTGTTTCAATATTGACTAAAAGCATCTCGGTGCCTTTTTTACGTCTGCATGTTACTTTAAACCAATAGCTTATTCGTGAAAACCTGTCTTTGGCTTTCTCTTGTTAATTATAGTTATCTAATCAAATGTATTTAGCTGTAGGTTTTCCATAAATAAATTAATTTTACTGTTACCACGATCTTTTTAGGTAAGTCAGAAACTGCTTTAGTGGCAGACTGGATAATTTAGGTAGTTGTAATAATTTAACTGCTCCGCAAGATGCGTAAAACAAAAAACTGCGCGTATCGAGGGGCAGGGGTCAATAATAATTTAATCTATAAATACATGATACATATCTACCTATTTCTTAAAATCGTAAATGTCTGTTTTTCATTTGAGTCGGGTAATCATGTAAATTAAGTAGGTATACTATTGTATTAGCGTGAAGCGTGCAAAATATTGAAGCAGGTCGATATTTTAGGTTATAATCTGACCAACTAAAAAAGTATTTTAATTATACGCACAGACTATCACAGTACCATACGACATTTCAATGTTACTAATTATTAGGGTTCCGTAGCCATTTGAACCGAACAGTTTCAATTTCTTTTTAAACCTTTTTAAACTTTGTCTGTGTGAATAAAATTTAGCAAAATATAGTGAGATCGTGAAAATATTATAAATTAGGAGTGGTATCGTATATATCGGTACCGTACCCGTACATAGCTATTTAGGCGTGTCATAAGTCAGATTTTTAAAAATTACGATAAAGTTATTGATGAATTTTGTAATTATAAGCCAATAGGGGTAGGGGGTAGGTAAGTAAGCCGTGGTAGCGTAATGGCTAGCGCACGCGTCCCGAAGTCAAAGGGCGCGGGTTCGATCTTGGCCGGAACGCATGCACTATTTAGTCAGTTTTCTGACCTAATGTGCATATTGTTACAATTACCACGTCCTAACAACTGTGAAGGAAAAGATCGTGATGCAACCTGCACATCGAGACAACCGATGTGCCAAACCTGTCAAGCCGCCTTGGACAAGCGTGGCGGGTATACTGTCCGTTCCCCCCTATAGAGGGAGGCCCGAACCCCAGCAGTGGGACATTTATGGGCTGATATTATATAGGGATAGGGGGGATATTCGCTTCCGAAATCTGTGTCTATCCTCTCTAACATTTGAACTATGGATTCGACACTATATAAGTTTTATCATATCTGCCAGGTGGTAGGGAATTTGCCCGACTGGATGGCTATCACCCCTGGTCTAAAGTATGTCGCCATAACAACCTTGAGTTGTGTTCCGCCACTAGTGACCAGGTTCCAGTCTCCCTTAAGAGAGCAGCAGCGCATATGTGGCACCTTTGGTGTTGCAAATGTCCATAGGCGATGGTAACCGCTTTCCATCAAGTGGGCCGTCTGCCTGTATGCTGTACTTCGGCAATAAAAAATAAATAAAAAAGGATATATACGCACTTACCTAGTTTTTAAATCTCAAAAATAAGCATTCCGAGAATGCTTTTTGAATTTCGAATACGGTATTTACGATTTTATGCTTTGCCATGTCTTCAATCGTGAGCGAAATCATGAATAAAAAGCAAACCTATTCTTTTAATCAATTAATTAGAATAACCTTGGGACATTTTTTCATATCGTTTCTTTATGTTGAAGAAAGGATAAGAAACTTAGGGAGAAAATAACGATTTTTTTAACGTTATCAATAATATACCCATACAAATTACCTGTTATTATTGGATCCATGCAAGTGAGTACTGACTCCAGTTAACGAAAATAGATTGTACAAGACTTGCTCATAGAGTAATTGATTTGGCTGGAAATGGGCAGAGCTGAGATTAGGCGACATATTCGCCTCGAGCAAATATACTTTCAAATCTTCGTCAACTACCAAATCGAAACGCATCATTTCGAAAAAATTGTCAGACGACGCATAATGCTTTAACTGAAAAAGAAGTTTTATTTTTGTAATTTATATCAATAGGTTAAGTTTTCTTGCATTGTATTCGATTGTATATGTAAGTAACTAATAATTTGATTAATATACCAAAAAAAAATAAAAAATATTAAACTGGTCTATAAAATGTTAACATTTTCAAGAGGTATTTAGTCAGAAGTAAAATTCAATTGTTGGGACTGTTTAACTTGTTCAGAAAAATAAGTTGTATTTTCTCAGTGTAACGGTTGCACGAATTATATTTTATAATTGTCTTGTGAGACTTGTGAAAATTTAGTTAAATGTAGGTATTTTACGTTCATCCCCCTTATCGTAAATATCTGTTATCTATAGTTTATAATAATAATATGCACCAGTTTCATGACAAACGTTTCATTCCCGAGGCCGTGAAGTAGGAACAAACAAACCACCAAACATACTCAATTTCACATTTAAATACATTTGTATTACTATGAATTTGTCCCTGGCTTTCAATCGGTTGCCTATTTACTACATTATCGAAAAAATATACATTAGTTTCAGATCTTAAAATTAGATACCATGTGAGTATAATAAAAATTTGTATAAAAATTTAGATCTAAAGAGTATAAATATTTGCTTAAAATCGCTTCATACCGTGACACTTGAAGTTGTAGCGGAATAAACTCGCTTTTACATTTTGTAAACCTGTTAAGAATATTAAGATAGAGATAGGTTAGATAGATAGAGTCCGCACCACAAAAGAAGTCCCACGGAAAATATAGGAACTAAAAGTGGCGACTCCGCTATTTGATAGAGTTTTGTTCGTAGTAAGTAAGTAAGTAGCCAGAAAATAAATTTATAGCTTTAATTATGGAATATTTTGTATTTATTTAATTTACGGATTAGTAAATAATTACTCTGCCAGGATTAATTACAGACTTCTTTGACAGCGACAGCGACGTCTTTGGTGACGCGGACTCTACAATCTACTTAGCAGATCGATTTAATTCTGAACTAAATATTTTTTTAATTGTAGTCCTTATATACTAGAACATCGTTTTTATATGTGAATATGAATGTTTTTCTTCAAACGCCGCTTGTGAAATATAAATATCATTTGGGCAAGTGTAGGAGGTAAGGTAGTTTTGTTGATCCCAAAGTTGTAGGCGTGTTTGTCATACTCACAGCTTTTATAATATGTTGTTCTTTTTTCAGTAAAATATCGCTTATTGCATTTTGTACCTCCGCCCACATCTGAGACGTGTCCTTTCCCTGTAATTTACAATGAAAACATAGTCAATAGGTGGCCTTATTAAAGACGTGTTAAGTTTGTTGCTTATATCTACTTATGTTTAAGATTATACTTTTCTATGTTGGAAAAATAATGTTATGTATGAATGAACCAACACCGCCCAGATTGTGCGTTAGAATTTAGAAGCAATATTATACGAATAGAATTACTTCATTCATTCAGAGAATCTAGTCAGTTTGGTCAGGGCCGTCTTTAACCGGTGGAGCATGGGACGCGTGATACCCGGACACAGGGGCCTAAGGAGCGCAAGCCGGTCGCCTTATAGCCAGGCTACGGCCTTGGACTTAGAGACGAACGTTGCAATGAGTAATGTGATGGAGAATGAGACTGAAGACTGAAGACTCGTGTCTGCGATCGCCGACCCCCAAGCGGTAGAGTGTCCACGACGGGTACCACTCCAAAAAAGGAAGGTATTTGTCCCCATTTCCTTAAATCACTACTCACGTGGACGCAACAATTCTCAAGAATGTTTTTCATGGGCATTTTAGGGATTAAGATCAGCTATTTTTTTTTAAAGCACCACGCCATTATATTTTTTTAAGGCGTAAAATTCATATGAGGCCTGCAGCACGTAACATCTCTAATGTCTCAAATGTCCAAAGGCTACGGTAACCAGTTTTCCACCAATCATCTGATTCTTCGGAAGCTTCAGACTCCTATTTACTTTAATTAGTAAATTCTTGGTTAAATAAATTCGTGCATTCACCTTCTCTAAAGAAGCATCAGTAATTATTGTACCTAATGTCATAGTAACTGGTTACGATTCAAAAAAATAAAGAGGGAAG
The DNA here is from genome assembly GCA_039645545.1 of Dendrolimus houi. Taxonomy (NCBI): domain Eukaryota; kingdom Metazoa; phylum Arthropoda; class Insecta; order Lepidoptera; family Lasiocampidae; genus Dendrolimus; species Dendrolimus houi. The sequence goes on from CM077132.1 coordinate 18,904,701, forward strand.
GAACATTTTTTACTTTTCTATTTATAATTAAATTTCCTTGCAGTTTTGTATTCGCCATTGTCTTGAAAATCTAAATAAATAGATGCTCTTATAGTATACCTTGGACGTTGCATAAACATCAAACGCGTTCTTCATACTATATCCCAGGGCTGTGTAAGTGTGGGCTAACGACGGGACTTCCCACGTCGGTAAATAATCGTCACCGATCACGTATTTATCCAAGGTTTTTGGGTCGAAAGGATAGTATTTTGCAGGACAATACCTGTAATTTAAAATGTGGGAGGTACCATCAAGAATATTTGAGTATTTGTTTACCTGCCATTTAGCTTGAATATTCTTTGATGCGATTTAAAGTAACTGAATGTGATGGTGTTACTTTTTATGTTAATAAGGCCTTGTCCTTGCTAGTAATTGACTTATTATACTTTATAAATTATTTTTACTAATAAGTACGGCATTAACAAGAAACAGTTGAGAAAGTTTTTGTTGGTTTGTTCCCTTTTCTCGGCCTTGAATATAAAACGTTTCATGTTTTTTTTATAATATATATACATGTATTTTCTTGGAAACAATAGAAGCAGGATGCTTTGTCCTATATATATATATTGTAGCGATATGTAATTATATTCCTAAAGGCCAAAAACTATGATCCAAAAACGTTAGGCATGGTTATATCTTTTTACTTTTTTAGTGTTCAAGATTAATGGCTTTTTGGCGGATGTTAGTACTTAAAATAAATGTTGGTTTTAAAGTAATCAGCGTTGATTATATATCTCTATTCTCTAAACACTGGTAAATAAAAATATTTTATTAAAATTACCTGAACAAAACATCGCCTTTGTACCAGTAAACTCTTAAAGGATTAACAGAAGTGATCACGACGTAGACTCCAATATCGAATTTGTGACCATCCACCAAGAACGGCCTCTGAACAAATTCCTGGACAAAACTCTCGTCACTTTCCAAATCGATGTCCGTCACGTTCCTCAAATAAACACCTCTGTGTTGGTTATTCTTCTCCAAAAACCACGCGTCCTTATTCCTAGATGCGTATTCTAAAAAATCATCTTTATTTTTAGGCAGTTTAAACGCTTTAGGAATATATTTTGATTCTGATGTTGCTAAATCTACTTTACTTGTTATAAAGCCTGTACCGGGAAAGTGGTTTACTTTTTGATGTGGCTTTAAATTATGCAGATTTGGATATAATGACCTAAACGGATAGTCATGAGACCAGAGTAAATTCCAATCAGTATCATTAGTGGTTTGTTCATAATTTACTCTATTAAGAACTAAATGTACATGTTTCAGAATTCCTTCTCTGTTATTAACGTCTTTGGAAGCAGAATATACCCAGTATCGTTTCTGCGATACTTCTTCTTTGTACTTTGGATTTCGATTTTGTACATTTATTATTTGTAATAGTATGGCTGATGATACTCCGATTATACACACCAATAAAAACGGCCCCAAATTGGTGTCGTTACTTGAGATATTTTTAACCTTATTTTCATGCGGATGTGTATTGATAGATGGCTTATTGTCGATATTTTTGTTGAACTCTATCTTATTTTCATTTTCATCAGATAATTTTACGTTCTGGAAGAACAATAATTACACTATAATCGTTACGTTTCATAAAAAAGTTTTCATGTCACGGCAGCCCATAGATTTATTTATCGGGTTAGTTGAAAATTAACTAACACTCGCAGAGATTAGCCGAGAATATAATTCAGTAATGTAAGTAGATACTTATTACGCGTTCCAAAGTTAAATGGTCTTCGTTATCTAAATGCCGATCGAAATTTGCGTAGGGGTAAGGGCACTAAGTTAAACATAAATACATTTATAATAACAGGACTTAAATAATTTAATACTAATCCTTGTATAAATAGAAAGATATTTTGGTCAAACAGGTTACAAATATAGTTTTTTTTTTTAAATAAATGTATAGGTAAAAATACTATAAAACTGGCCACTTACGTCGTTTTCTACCAATTCCATTTTCAAATTTCACTAAAACTATTTTGTTTGCCGCGAAAATCCTCACGTACGAGCACAGATGATAGAGTAAAACTTAAGAATGAATGATCTTGTTTGCAAACGCAATAGTGCGAGACAAAAGATTATGTAGTCAGTGTGTGTATGAGAGACAAAAAACACTTTCTAAAACTGCGAGCCGCCGGTACCATGGAAGCTTTTTAAGGTCATATCAACGTTAATGTATGTGTTAGGGGTTGTGCATATTACTTCGCAATACATATTTCTATGTAATAACGATATCAGGATGCTGATCCGACGATCCTAAATAATGGAGTTAGTTTGTTCCTTTACAGAAGGCCTTCGATATTTATTTAATTTAAAAAACGGTAACAGTGATTTTCAAAAGAAAAATTTAGTTAGTTTACACAAGGGGGTACCCGAATTACCCCGTGTATGTTTTACCAACATTTTTAGTTTTGAAGTTATTTCGTTTTTTTTAGTGATTTTTGGAAAAGGTCGACCGCATCGGCTTTAAATATTTTTTTAATTTTATTTATTGGTATTGGTATTTGAAAGTTTTTTTATGTATATAAGTTACAAAAATTGTACTTTGCAAATGAAAAGAACATATTGCGAGCGAATCAAACACAAATTTTCAATCTTAAATTGAACATTGAAGAAGGCAACTTCATAGTTTCCGAGTATCGTTAAAAACTGTGCTAGAATCTAAGTTTTCATATAATAAGAAAAAGTTGCCCTTAATAGGCCATTTTTTGCTTTAACCGGCCTTCAAACGCACTGAGGTGGAAATTTCCTAAGTTAAAAATTTTGTTCAATAAATTAAATTTAGGCTATTTTGTCTTTCTTTAAGTTGATTACTATTACGAAATGACGATATTTAACAAAAATAGTAAGTATGTATAATCTTTCAGATAAAGTAAACATTTTTATGAGTAATTTTATTTTGAGCAGACTTCATGAAAATTGTAACAGTTTACTGAGTTGTACGTGTTAACTTTTTTTCCATAAATAATATGACTGAAATAAAGAATATTGCGGCCTCTCTCACATACGTACGGTCATTGGGCCTTAGAATAGTGTCTGTGAATTGCATTGTACTTGTACCTTTTTTTTATTAATTAAAAACACAGATGATTGTGAACTAAAAATAATTATTTTACAACTGATTCTTGAAGCTTCTTCTAAAGAAATGCACATTCCAAAAGCTGTTCTTCACTAGTATATTCTCTGGAAAACTGCTATCCAGGTTTACTAAGCAGAAGAGAGAATTAAATAAAAGGGAACCTTACGTGATGATTTCTGGCCATTCACTCTACTGTAAACCGTGTAATTCGTTCCAAAATTAATTAAATAATCGTAAATGCAAATTAACACACCATTCGTGTAGATTCAATACATTGTTTTCAAAGGAAAGCAAAAGACTCAGTGTTTCTCTTATTTAAGTATTATTAGAATTTAATCGCTGCAAATGAAGTAAATTACATCGATGTTTTACTGACAATCCTGGAACATAATGGTACACGATTTTCTGCAGGTACCGATGCGCGGTGACAGCGCCCGAATGCGGCCGAATAACAATGATTACCAGGCCTTCTAATTTCAAAACATTGTATGTTACACTTATACAAGATCTTATTTGTTTGTATTAAACTTTAAAAGTGTAAAATAAGGCCAAGAGACCATAGAACTGGCAAAAATAGTCTAATAAGCAAAAAGCGTTCTGACTATTTTTGCCAGTACACTCTTATTCGCGTTAAAGAATTTCGTTCAACAGTTACAAGGAAATAATGGATACAGAAATTAAAGAACGAAAGACATGGCATAAGATGGAGAAGGCCTTAGCCAACAGGGGTAGACCCTTTAAAATAAAAAAGTAATCATGCAATATATGTAATTGTGAGCTATAAAGACTTTTTTAAATTATATTTTATGGATAAGCGAAAATAAACGAGGGAGTCTGAATTAGTCCCTAGCAGATTTCAACTGACTGTGTATTCCATTGTCGTTTGTACTGAACGAGTAATGAGGTGACCGTCTACTAAGCATTGTTACCCAAGACAGGATTGCAGTTGGCGGAATATCGCCGACATATAGGTATGAGGACAAGAAGAATAGGTACTTCTTTAACAGATATAATTTAAGACATTAATGGATGAAGGTGTTATGTAACATTTATCATTTTACATTGTACATATAAATCAAATTAGACCTTTGAGCAACGCTATTTGGTTTTAGACAGCAAATTACGAAGTTGTATAGGAAGCGAAATGATTATAAAAAAATTGTTGCTCTTTTTCTCATTGTGTAGTACCAATTGTAGCACGTCCCCTTCAACAGATACGTTCAATTATTGTAGACGATGTAATATGAGAATGATCTAAGAATAAACGATGCCGAAGTCAGAGCGAAGTGAAGAAGTAAAAGTAGAAAAGAGCCGGGGAAAAACTAATCGTTGGGGCTCAACGCCCCAAAATAAGTCTTGGCTTCTGAAATGAGAATTCTTCGCTTCTTACGGTCTAGCACTGTGTTCTGCCATAAGACATTAAAATTTGAATTAACTACTTATACTGGCTATCCATTACATCACCTATATGTCTCTTTTTCAGTTTTCCAAGGGCATTTTTAGTGCAAAAATACTTTATTTCAATTAATTGTTTAAGATACACGCTTAGAGTTAGTCAGAACTTGAAAATAATTACATTTTTAATGTTTCTTATTTTGTTTGTTTGGCACCTAGTAGTATACACATTATTAAGCCGTCGGATGGCGATTTGTCCTCTGTCTCGGTATAACAAAAAGTATTATTATTATTTATTTAGGTTTATGGCTTGGCAGCTAGGCTTCTAAGCCAGATCTTAGATTACAATATTCTTTTTTGTATTTTCTTGATTTTCTTAAGCCTATGTACTCGTATAGCTCAGCTGAACTGTAGGTTCTCAATTGACGCCATCCAACGGAGTTCTTGTGACAACTCGAAAGGCCACATTTGATTATACAGTTCATATTTCTCACAAATAATTAATTAGTATTCAAAAACTACACAGGACAACATCTCTTTTCAGTTCCCGCCTAAAACTCGCAAAAGTATTGTATGGTATCTATAATATTTAAAAATTCCAAAATTGCCGTGTCTGTACACTGAAGCTATTTAAAAAAATAACAACTCGAATACACATGTAAACAATGGAAAATGTGATGCAATTTTTTTTAGATTTCTTTTCCGTTTGTTCGGGATTGACGTAAAAACTACGGGGCCGATTTCGGTGTGGGTTTCGCTGATCGACAGCAATTTCTTAGACTCAAAATTTGCTGTACTTATACTGGGAATCCCGCGAGAATTAAGAGTTTAAAATGACTAGATTTAAAAAATCTAATTCCAATGTGATTTTTTCACTGATCAATAGAAAACTTTATGTAGGTAATAAAATATGTCATATTTTTTATCTCAGGAATCCAGCGGGAATTTTCCCGGGAGCAGTTTGTAGTTGTTCGGGTGCTAAAAATTAGCTTATTCCGACACAGTTTTCACTAAAACGATAGCATACATACTTTTTTAATGTTGCGGTACTTTGTATTCTGGGAATCCCGCGAGAATTTCAATTCAAGCGTGTACGAAGTCGCGGGCATATCCTAGTATACTTATAAACTTGTTGGAAGAGCACCTTTACGTGAGTTACGTAAAACTAGCCCATGACCAAGTATTTGTGGATCAACTGTCATGCTATGAAATGCCTTACATGCCATGTCTATGTTTATCCACGTGTAGATATGTATAATAAGTAATTAGCAACGTGTTTAAAAGTTCATTGGACTTTTATGAAAACTAGAAGTCAAAGTCGAAGTAATTCTACAACATAATGGGTCCAACTTTTTCATTTTACTTGAATGTTTATAATTGCCGCAAGCATAGTTGTGTAAAAGTCCATTAAATTTAAATAAATCGTTTTATTCTTGCAACTATGTAATTCATGTCGATAACAGAGTTTAAATTTTATTTACAGTAATGTAAAGTGATATTAATTCCATTTATTATTATTTATTCGATCTATAATATCAATGATATTATAAATGCGTAAGTTTGGGTGGACGTTCGTTGCTCAATCACGCCAGAACGGCTTGACGAATTTGGATGAAATGGAAGTTATTCCTATTCCTAGCCTATGTGCTAACATAGGCTACTTTGTGTCTGGGAAAATATACGGTTCCCGTGGGATAACATCTTCGCGAGCGATGCCGTGGGCAAAAGATAGTATATTAATATTATAATAAAATTATATTGCCTACCATTATTTAAAATATAACAGTCCTTGAAATCTCTAGTGATGCAGTTTACATATTAAAATTTTAGTAATATTACATTGTCTTTAATTCATAATGTTACAAAGTGGAAATTGAAAAAGAAAGATATTTTTTTATACTACTAATAGTTTAATTAAACTAAATAGTTAAAAGTAAAGTACGTTATGTGGCCGAGCACCGTCAGCGGGGAGCGTGCCTAGAAGACTGGCTGCATTGTCACGCTGTATCGCAATACTTATTTGCTGGGCGAATTATGAAATCTTCTGAAATCTAACCACGAGTATTGTCTAAGAGTTTCTTACAGATATCGTTTGCTGGTGGACCCCACGGGCTCAATGTTTCAACCTTAAACGGCACAAATATGTAATCAGTATATATATTTTTACTATAAATGAAAGTTTACTTAAATAAATATGGATACATTTAAATTTAATTCATTAAATTATCTCTGTATGTAGTCAAAGCCTTATCCTTTGCTCTATAGGTTTTATAAATGGACCACAAAGTAAATAACTACAATATTTTCGTGTTTCTAAATATAATATATTATGCATAAATAAAGTGTTCAACCTACACGAAACTTTGGTAAATATTTCACATTAACAACATTATCTTGGGAATTCAGTTATCGACTAGTATTTGTCGGCGATTTCTTCCTTTTGCATTTTGAAATTTTTAATGGAAAGGCCATGGAAAAGATACTTTTTCCATGCCTTACTAATTTTTCGATCGATTTTTTACAATATTAAAGACAACATTGTACAGGTCCACACAACTAATAATTCCTCCCGATGTACCTGCGCACTAGACCTTAAAAACTAGTAACCGCAAAGAAAAATGCTGACCGCTGTATACTGTATGGCTCTTTATGCCATCCGAGGATTTTGCGCGATACTACTGTACTTTGATATTGGTTGTATACTAATCCCTATTAATATTATAAATGCGAAATTAGCTCTGTCTGTCTGTTACGCTTTCATGGAAAACTACTGGATCGATTTGGATGAAACTCGGTATATATGTATTTTCGATATCGAGGACGACTATTTGGATTTTTGGGACTTTTTGACAATTTTACAAGCTACTGGACTCGAATTTAGAAATGCCGTTGGAACTACTATAGAATTTATTAGAACTGTACAAACACGTATAAAACAAATACAAATAAAACTGGATGCAACCAGTTCACACTGCACGATTCAATGCAATTCGACACGCGTAAAGTCCATCGTCTATATCGCTAATCGAGAGTACTGCGAACGTCTTACACGTCTCATAGTCATCGCTTGACTACCCACCCCTCCATTCGGGCATTGTCTTATACTCACTACACAGTACAAAAAAATTGGCAGCGCGCACTGAGTTTCAGAAAAATAGTAACTTGCACACCTGCGAACGGCTAACGAAGTCGAAAACAATAACAATAAGGATTAGTTCGATGCTAATGATGGTTATAAAACAAGTAGAAAAACAATAGCATATTTTTCTTAATTACAAATTCAAAATACAAAAGAATTCCTAAATCGTTGGAAGATAATGAACTGCGCTTACGACAGGCAACTGTGCGCTTATCTTTGACGACATGTAACAATACTTTTCGATTGTCTTCGAGAACTTCGTTCCAACCAGGTGTCCCAAAGACACCTCATTAGTTTCTATTTTTTTGGTTTTTGATACCTGAAGCTAAATGAAATCCTTAGTTGTGATATCCTTCTGGTGTCTGTAGGTGTCTATCTATGATTATGTTTTTGTTGAATATGCAATAATATTTTTCTGACCGTTTTCTAATTAGACTAGAATTTATTTGATTAAAGGTTATATCAATAATTATTTCATAATTTGACTAATAAATTTAGCAAAACATGACCTTCTGTATCTCTGAGGTTTTTATTTTAAGATAAAACTATAGAGAAATATTATTTATTTTTAAGTCTGACTGAATAAAACTTTGAATATTTGTATTGTTCAATCCTATTGTTATTGTCAAAGAGAAAACTTTGAGGATGGATAGATGTTTGTTACTCTATCACGAAAAAGCTACTAAATGAATTTTGATGAAACTTTACAGTAATATAGCGTGTGTAAAAGAATAATATATTAGCTATAGTTTATAAGATATTGTTTAAATTAACCTAAATATGACGATAAATGTCAATCCCACGTGAATGAAGTGGCAGCCACAACTAGTAATGTTATTGAGGGCACCCTCCATTTATGCTACAATAACTTATAACTACACAAAAAACATTTGTTCTAATCTATATCAATAGATATTTGATTAACGTAAGCTAACTTAGCCTTTACATGTACGACGAAGGATATAGAGATTCGCGTGGGCCACAGTTCAGATGGAAAAAATATAGATGTCAACAAAACATATTTGCAATTACAACTACGCAGTTATCGAGTATTGATCTAGAATATCTAGACCGTACTCCGAATATTGATACTAAAATAACAGTTAGATAAATTCGAACATAGGTTCTTATTTGAATTCCATATAGCGATATATTTTAAAAATATTACGTTTCGCATAACTTGGCTGTTTTCGTAATGTAAAAATTGATAAAGAATTATTCGAGAATAATATTGTAATTTTTTTTGGTAAGTGGGAATTGGTAAGGAATGTTGGACCGCATCATCACTCAACATCAGCGATGCGACCAGGCCGCCTTTACCTGGGAGTGCAAGCGGTGCGTGGCACCCGAACGCAAGCCGATCGCCTTTTACCTGCGCATGCCATGCGTAATCTGCTAGTTTTGAAAATTACTTACTATTAATTAAACTGATCCCATAAATAAATCAGATATTGATGGGGAATATATGTTTAAGTTAGAACTACTATCTTTAGTTTTTATTATTGGCAAGTGGGCGCAGTTTGACTCTTGCACCTTGACGAGCACCGGCTTACCGGACTGACTCTCTCGACTCCAACCAGCGTCGCGCCGTTCGTATAGTCTACGATCCCATACTAACAGGCGGTTTGGAATTGCTTAGCCTTCGGAGAGACTTTGCGTCCATCTGCGTATTCTACAGCCTGTACAACAGAGAGTGTTCCGAGGAACTGTTTAATCTGGTGCCAATGCCTGATATTTACAACCGAACCGCTGTCCATCGAGGGGATGTTCACCCCCATTTTCTGGAGCTTCCACGCTCAACTGCGCAACGGTTTTTTAGTTTATTCCGCGTACAACAATGATCTGGAGGCAACTTCCCGCCGAGGTTTTTTCTCTGCGCTACGACATGGGATCGTTTAAGAAGCGCGTTATAAAATTTCTTAGAGGCCGGCTACGCCCCTGGTGTTGGAAAAGTCCATAGGCGACGGTAACCACTTTCCATCAAGTGGTCCGTCCGCCTGTTTGCCTGCTTCAGGTAATAAAAAATAAATCACGATTTTTCTCTTTATCCATGTAATTTACATGCAAAATTTTATTATTTATTTGACGATTTAAAGTTACACACTAAGGCCATTGACAATAGTGGAAAATTGTGTGATACATAATACCTAATTGTAGGCTTGAAAAATATATCGCATACTGAAGCATGAAACCGACACTCTTAGGGCCGATTTTTCAATCATCGGGTAAAAGCTGTTATTCATCGAATAATAATTTATTAAATATTACGTTATAATTAACCTGACTGAATGTAAATTTGAAACAGCTCAACTGTTTTATTCATGCAACTGTACTCTTTAATTTATTCATGTTGTATTATATTCCATGAATAACTTTTATCTGATTGAAAAATCGGCTCTTAGACCAATGATTGAATTTACCAACTCCTCACATTCTACCTGTTCACATATTTTAATGTTTAAATAAAAATTATTTTTAAGCCCGTAACACACCTCCGCTGCGAAATACGAGTAGCGAAACCGCTGGATGAATTCAGCTGGGATAAAGTGTAGTTCGAGTAGCGGAACTGAGCGTCGGAACGTCACGCGAGTCAGAAATTTTTACATAATATTATCACAGTGATTTAATAAATCGAGAATAGGTCTAGTCTATTTCTGACCTCTTGAATTAATTTTTCTATAAAATCGACGTCCATTTTATGAAAAAAATGTAATTTCGCTTTTTATTTTTGCCGATTTCCACAAACACCTGCGAAAACAACGCGGCACCGCAATAAAATTCCGGCTGAGGCACGGAAGTGGGGCTGACGTCGGAGCCGATCGACGAAACCGCGCAGAGAAGGAGATAGAATTATAGTCAAATCTATGCGTTAAAACAGGTAGTTTCGCTTTTGTTCTGCTGGTTCTACATACATACAGCCAAGACATGACAAAATTACTGCGGTTCCGCTATTATGGTTTCGCAACGGAGGTGTGCTACGGGCTTTATGCGTTTTTAGGATATTGTATCGAAATAACATAAACAGTGGATGTTTGTCACCTCTACGGGACTATTCGGTGTGCATGGTTAGACACGCACTTGGCAATTTAATGAACACAATTAAATTATTATTTATTTGCCTGAAACGTCGAAATAAAAATATTATCAAATAAAATGCCGCGCTTAAAACCATTAAAACGCCGTTTTAGTTATGTGTACGAGTTCGAAAACTAAAGAGAATACAACATTATTTATATATATATATATATATATATATATATATATATATATATATATATATATATGATTTTATTATTTTCTTTAGTGTGCACGAGGCCTGTGTTATGATCACATTATTCTTAAAGCAATTAAAATGATATTGATTTTACAAGCTACCAAACAGTAGCTTATAAAATAAATATCAGTTAAATGGTATTGCTAATGTTTAAGTGCACATTAAAACGGTTTGTTTGTCTGTATGCGAAGAGCATTATCTCCGAATCTCAATGTTTACTGTCCCAGCAGACAGGCTGGCGGGCGCCTCATACACTTTGGAAGCAACGAAGCGCGGAGGTATGTTACTGCTAACATTTACTTTTTTGCTATAAAGTATTTATACGAATATATAGAATATCAGCTTATTTGAACATCTTAGTTATAAGCTGTATAAGCATGGAAAAGAGTACAATTAAAGTACTTATAAAGGCGTATTGATGTAATTTGAATAAAATTTAGTATAGTCTATATATTGACGCTACTTGGTTTATGTTTAAAAAAATTATACCATAACTATAATAACATTAAAAATGGTAATAAATATACCATACATAGTGTTCAGTCTATATATGACGGGTAAGCATGTAGTTACTCGTTATAGATTCAAGTATATTTTAGCTTCTAGTTCATTTTTAGGATTTATTATGTTTTAATTATTATGGTTTTTATTATAAGTTTATTTTGTATTGTTTTACAATAAAGAGTTATCTGTCAATTTTATTTTTGGTTATTAAACTCGACAGGGACGGGGGGAGGGGAGTTTGATTTACTCCCAAACCCCCTTCCCCTGGTTTCAACCAACCTGTCTTTACTGTTTAATGAGACTACTGTAAATTGTTTATTTTATGTGTATGTGGACTATGTGAAAAAAGAGTTTTCTAGATATTTATATATTTTGTTTACCGTTATTTCTGTAAAAATATAAAAGAAAAGGAGACGGATCCGCTTTCAAAGATTCTTGGGACCAGATTGCAAAAAGAAGGGAGTGATTTTAAGATTTATTTTTATTATGTTGGTATTTTTTATAATTGCAGTTGGTTGAAGTATTATTATTATTAATTAATCGTGTGGTGTTAGTGTTTTCATATTATTATTTGTTGAAATTCATTCACATAAATTGATTATGGTAATCGATAATTTATTTTATTTGTAACCTTATTTTTAAGATTTCTCGTCTTCCATATATAATTTAGGGTCTATTTTGTAATAAAAAATATAACACTTTGTTTTAAACCATATCTTAACTCATTACATTTCTTTGGTCCAAAAGTCGCTGTCTAATTTTACTCTGAATTTTGCAAACCGAGTAAAAGATTAGCCAGCTACATACACCAGCGCGTGTATTGTGTGCCGTGTCGGCGCCGCGTTGTCTCCGGCGTACATCGATCGCACGCACTTGCACCCGCTAGACGTTTCCGCAGATGAGACGCTGTGCAGGACTGACTGGCGCCTTTGCCTCTTTCGACAAAAAACACATCTTACATTTATTAGGCTACTTGCTACAGGTCGTTGAACTTGGTCTTTTGATGTCGAAAGTAAAATCTTATGGCCAGTTCCTACATCTTACTATTCATTCGCTTGCTTTACTATCGGTTGAATTTTGATATTACGTCTATTGCTTAAGCTTATGTCAATTTTGAACCGATAGTAAGGCAAGTCCAACCATCAGTTAGATAATTATTTAAGGAAGGTTTGTGTATACGAGTATATACTAGCTTTTGTCGGCGGCTTGCACTCGCGGTATATAAAAACCTTATTAAGTTTTTATGTTAGCAAAATTAAGCTACTTACCAGGGTTTGGAAGCTCTAGGTTTATATAAGAAAAAAGTACATTTTTCTATGGTAAGAAAACCGAATGATGCTCTGTATAGCAAATGCATCGCTGCCCATGGATGTTGTTCTTTTCTTTAATAGGGCGTAATTTGTTTTGAATAATATAGGTTGGGTATATTTGTTTTCTAATTCTATTCATACTTTTCAAGTATATAATATATACTGAAATTTACTTGTTATTGAAAACAATGTTTAACTTTGAAGTATTTCATTTGTTTAATTGTGGCACAGGCTTGCAAAAGCATGCCTATCTAGTCATGTAGTGTTTAGGAGTATAGGGCACGCCCTATTTATTTGCCTGTCATCTGTGACAGGCAAATAAATTGATGCACTTTTATCATCTTACAAAACGTCACTGCCTTACAAATTTTGTACGAGCGCACAATATTATGACGTCATAAGTTTGTAGAATAAAAAGGAGTCAATTAGCACTTTAATAAATATAGTTTAAAAAAAATAATTTATTTCTGTCATAATATTATGAAAGTAGCCATAATCGTGGTAGAATAATGGCTAGCGCACACGTACCAACTTAAAGGGCGTGGGTTCGAATCCTGGCCGGAACACATGCACCACTTAGGCAGTTTTCAGGCTTAATGGGCATTGTTACTATTACCACGTGTTAACAACGGTGAAGGAAAAAATCGTGATAAAACCTGCACATTGAAATAACTGATGTGTCAAACCTGCCAAGCCGCCTTGGACAAGCGTGACGGGTATACTGTCCGTTCCTCTGCAGTGAGAGGCCCGAGTCTATCAATGGGACGTTTATGGGCGTTATTATATTACTAGGATATGCCCGCGACTTCGTCCATGCTTGACTTAAAATTTCCACGGGATTCCCAGGACACAAAGTACGACTTCATTTAATAAAGAATATAAACTATCGTTTTAGTGAAAATTGTGCCGGAATAGGCTAATTTTTATGCACCCGAACAGCTACAAACCGCTCCCGGGAAAATTCTCACGGGATTGGGATAAAAACTACCACACATTTTATTACATTTTTGCTATCGACCAGTAAAAAAATCACTTTGGAATTAGTGTGTTTTAAATGAACAACTAAGAATTTAACAAACAGACAAAACGACAAACACACAAGAAATCTAAAAAAAATTACATCGTGTTCCATTCCAGTTGTTTTATTTAAATAGCTTTAATGTACAAACACGGCATGCTTAGAATGTTATAATAATAGGTTGGGGAAAAAGTCTTTTCGCATATAGTATGTATGAACTTGTAATAAGATCTCTTTGGCTATATACCATTTGTATCCGGCTGGTTTTGGTATCATTAAAAAGTTTTAATTTTAAAGAAGACAATTCCAAATTCAAGTTAGGAAAATGTGTGATTTTCATTTGTTTATCTTATTGTTAAAATAAGTGAATCTAATGAAGAAATTCGATACATTTAAAAATTTTACTACAAAAAAGGTAAAAATACAACACAAGCCGCGAAAAAAATTTGTGATGTTTATGGACCTAATGCAGTATCTGTGATAGTAGCGCAAATTTGGTTTAAGCGTTTTCAATCCGGAAATTTTGATATCAAAGATGCACGTCGCTCTGGTCGCCCTGTTACGGACAAAATTGATGCCATTTTTGAAAAAGTGGAGCAAGGTCGGCATATTAGTAGTTACGATGTAGCTGGAGAACTGGGAATTGACCACAAAACGGTTTTGGCGTATTTCAAAAAGCTGGGTACACAAAAAAGCTCGATATTTAGGTGCCTCATGAGCTCACTGAAAGAAACCCAATGAACCGTGTACTCATTTGTGATTCTTTATTACGACGTAATGAAACCGAACCGTTTTTGAAGAAGCTGATAACTGGTGATGAAAAGTGGATCACGTACCACAAGAACGTGCGAAAAAGATCGTGGTCAAAGGCCGGTCAGGCTTCACAGACTGTGGCGAAACCCGGGTTAACTCGCAACAAGGTGATGCTGTGTGTATGGTGGGATTGGAAGGGCATTATTCATTATGAGCTATTACCGCCAGGCAGGACCATCGATTCTGAACTGTACTGCGAACAACTGATTAGATTAAAGCAAAAAGTTGAGAGAAAGCGGCCGGAATTAATCAACAGAAGGGGTGTGGTTTTTCACCATGATAACGCTAGATCTCACACATCTTTAGCCACTCAGCAAAAATTACGAGAGTTTGGCTGGGAGGTGTTAATGCATCCGCCGTATAGTCCTGACCTTGCACCTTCAGATTTTCACCTGTTTCGGTCTCTGCAGAATTCCTTAGGCAGTGTCAGGTTAACATCACGAGAGGACTGCCAAAACCACTTGTCGCAGTTTTTTGATCAGAAGCCCCAAAATTTTTATAGCAATGGGATCGCGTCCCTACCTACAAGATGGCAAAAAGTTATTCAACAAAATGGCACCTACATACTTTAGTCAAATGTAAATAAACTTTATAAAAAAACCTTTTGAATTTTTATATAAAATGGGAAGAAACTTTTTCCCCAACCTAATATTATTATACATAGATTATGTAAGTAAAATGATATTTTTCTTATTAACGTTTATTCTTTTCTGTGTAAATAATTTGAGAAATTATTTTAACATATAATATTGTTATAACTTAGCCAAAATTCCACGAAGCACACCGACAAAAGTGGATGCACACCTGCCGGCCATAAAGCACAGTTTATTACCTACCCGCATTTGGACCTCTTTTATTTACTTTGTGTTCAATATTTTTAATTAGAAAGCCGCCTATTGTGTAATGTAATCCGTTATGATGGTCGTTAGCCAGGTGTAGTTCTTGGAAGATCCAGTCCACGCGGTCGATTGTTGTACTGTATAGTTAGTATAAAACAATGCCCGAACGGAGGGGTGAGGCAGTCAAGCGACGATTACGATACGAGCAAGATGTGTGTACATTCGATGAGCTATATAGTGACGGACTTTGCGCGCGTTATTAAATCGTACAGTTTGTACTGGTTGTGTCCAGTTATATTTGTACCTATGTTATACGTGTTTGTATAGTTCTAATAAATTCTATAGTAATTCCAAACGGCATTTTAATTCGAGTCCCGTAATTCGTAACAATATATCTATATATAATAAATAACAGCGCATAAATGTCCCACTGTTAAGCTCGGGCCTCCCACTATAGGGGAACGGAAAGTATACCCGCCACGTTTGTCCAAGGCGGCTTGGCAGGTTGGACACATCGGTTATCTCGATATGCAGGTTGCATCACGATGTTTCCTTCACCGTTGTTAGCACGTGGTAATTGTAACAATATGCACATTAAGTCAGGAAACTGCGTAAGTGGTGCATGCCTTCCGGCCAGGATCGAACCCGCGCCCTTTGAGTTGGGGACGCGTGCGCTAGCCATTACGCTACCACGACTTTGTTATATTATATGTATGCATGTTATATTTTAACATGTGTCTACCTAATTTCAGTATTGCGTTTTCTAAGGATATATAAAATAAATACCTATATATAACTATAAAAAATAATCCGGCTCGAAGGACCATGCACAAAATGGTAGGTGCCGTGGTCTTTTAACTATAAAGACATTCCGGATTTAAATAGTTAACAATATATTCATGTATATTTTATTAAGATAATTTTTCAATATAGATTTTTATGTTCACATACATATTTAATGATCCAAGTATGTGTTAAATGGATTATACATTCAAATTGAAAGACAGTAATGTACCGTCTAATATCGCCTTAGGCCAGTTCAAGTAGAAATGTGCAACTTAAAAACTTAAGTAGTTTTATGATGCGTATTATTTGTGAAAACTTAAGAAAACACAATGTAATTGAACTTTGACAAACTTTTAATATCAAAAACAAACAAATAAATCAATCTGTAGTAAGCTGAACGACGTGCCAGCTGTTATTTCTTAGTTTTGAATTAGACTTAGTTAGTAAACTAGTGTACATCTGGAACGTTTCAAGCAAACAGAAAATGGCGTAGTGTTTTGGATATTACAGACATCGACAATAATAAAGCAAGGTTGCTGAACTACAAATATTGCAGAAAGGAAAAAATTGATAAGACATAGGTTTAATTTGAGTTAAGTTTATATAGTTACATTTATGTATTGTGATTATATCGTCTAGATGGCTATCACTCTTGTTCTAGAGTATGTCGCCACAACAACCTCGAGCTGTGTTCCGGCATTAGTGGCCAGGTTCCAGTCTCCCTTTACTTTGTTGTTACAAATGTCGATAGACTATATATAGTAACCGCTTCCCATCAGATGGCTGTCTGTCTGCTGGACTCTCGCAATAAAAAAAAGATTAATTTCGTTATTATCCCGTACTATACAAAAATATCGACTAACGGTCTTATTCATATTGAGTTACAATAAGTTTGCAGACTTCTTTAAGAACCTTAAAGAAGCCTACAAACCTACTCTAACTCAATATGAATGCGACCGTATATCTTTAACCTATACATATACAGAATGAATTTTTCAAATGGGCCTTCAGGCCCAAATCCTACACTATGCTAAATAGCGAAAAACAGTCAAAGGAATCTCGGGGCAAATTTTGACGAGAACTGTGATATTGTTAGGTTTTTGAATAAGCTTAGTCACGAATCGGCTGATTTTGAGAAAATAAACACATTCTGTGTTATTATACCAAGGCATAGTATAGCTTCTAAGGATCAATTTCTGTGAAGGAATGTCAACCGTCAAACCAAGGGAAAGAGTTGTTTTTGAACAAAATGTTCTGTTTTGATTTTTCATCCTTTTGTTTCGTTTGTCAGACAAACGCGAACCTGTATTATTA
Organism: Dendrolimus houi; assembly: GCA_039645545.1. Classification (NCBI taxonomy): domain Eukaryota; kingdom Metazoa; phylum Arthropoda; class Insecta; order Lepidoptera; family Lasiocampidae; genus Dendrolimus; species Dendrolimus houi. The sequence continues at coordinate 18,922,220 of CM077132.1, forward strand.
AAAAAACAGTCGCCAAACATTAATTAACAAGCAAAACAAATTTAAAAATTCATTTTTTTGCATTTAGTTTTATTTTAGTTACCAATATGTATTTTTAAACTTAGTCTTGTTTGTAATTTAATTTTAGTTTTCTAACTAAGGTATTCTGTTTGTATGCCGAAAATATAAACTAAAAAAATATATAACTTTTAACTATTTTTTATATTGTTCATTAAAAAAAACACAGATAATAATATCGATACACACGTTATATATTCCAAAGCCAAACTATAAACCGGTAATAATTTATAGCTCCCACTAACACAGTCCCATGGTGTTCAAGGTGTCGAGAGACGCATGACCCTTCTTTACCCTTCTATCTACCATTTTCCTTTTTCACGGTCGTTCTCTCACCGCTGTTTATCGTATTTTCCATCTGGTCAGTGACCTGGGGCCCAATTCTGCTATTACTATCTCCTCTAAATCGCTGAACACTATCTTCTCAATCGTAGGTATGCCTTATTTCGGTATTGTGTTAATCCCAATGGCGTTATTGTGGCACGCCACCTTAGCTTTGTAAATATTGTTACAACCTAAGCGCCGTCAAAGACAAATTCCACGTACAGATTTGTAGAAGCACATTTATTACCCGTCGGCATTTGAACTAATAACTAATAACATTGAAACTATTGTAATTCTTTTATGATCGTCTTCTTTTGTTTACTTATTTATTGGCATACGTTTCTATAGAACAGCCTATTGTTGTATTGTAATCATTAGACAGGTGTTGCGGATTTTAAAGTACAAGCTGATTCTAGGAAATTCGGTCCGCGTGGCCGGGCGGGCACATTGCATTTGTGCAGGATAAAACGATGGCCTGATTGAGGGAGGAAGGCAGTCGAGCGAGAACCACGATCAAAGCGAGACGTGTGTACTACAATCGGTAATCTAATAGTGACGGACTTTGCGAGTTTTATTGAATTACGACCTTCTGCATTACGTTTGGACTTGTTGTGTTCGGTTATATTTCTACCTGTGTTATACGTGTTTGTATAGTTCTAATAAACTCTATAATAATTCCAACGGCATTTTAATTCGAGTCCTGCAACTTGTAACAATATTTATAAGCTAAAATTTGCAAAATAATTGTTTAAAATGTTGATGATTTTTCAATATTTATTTCAACTAACGCCATTTCTGCTAAAGGTAATACTAATTTTCTTCTACTATTACTCCATCGCCAAAAAAAGCGTGTGCGTCTCGGGACGCCCGACAGATGTGATAAACTAATCTAAGTTGAACTATTTAATATTGAAATTGTTTAACTCGAGAAAAGCTTAGGTTATTATTTAAAATTTTCGACACTATCGCTGTGGAATCGTACTTTGAGTATCTTCGCAACGCCAAGATATTGAAATAGCAGAATTGGACCCCTGTTTAGTGCATCTTTTTGTAGAGGTATATTCTATAACTATTACGAGGTCTTTGTCCTTCGACTTCCCTACGCTTGTATTGTGGCTTAACTAAGCTTAAGGTACTCTAGGTTTATAACGTGGGAAGATATGGCAAAAAATATGTTAAACTAGAATAACAATGGTTATAAGAGTGAAGTACCGTACGACTTGTTATCAAACCATTAGTAACAGCAAGTCACAAAACCACTGCCTTCAGAGGCTGTTTTAAGTATGCTGCCACACATTGCTGGAATGATATTCCACCACCGATGAGAGACGTGAAATCAATAAATTCTTTTAAGTTTAATTTATACTTACATAGAATACAAAAAGAAGATCCCACATATACGTTCTGTCAAAAAAGTAGCGGGAATGGATGATTTGTTTATGGTTCTAAATTAAATTTTTGTTTTTTTCTTGTTGTTAGACTGGTTCAACTGTTTATCATTTTGGCGCGGAGTTTGAGTTGCATCGGTTATTTAGATTAAGACAAACTGTTTTTAGTTAGATCATATCTAGTGTGTATTGTGAATTTCATAATGGACAAAAACATGGAACAAAGAGTTTGTCTTAAATTTTGCATCGCCAATGGAATTTTGTGTTAGGAGACACTGAAATTCTTACAGAAGGCTTACGGTGAAACACACGTGCTTATGAGTAGAACAAAGCGTTAAAAAGATATGCTAGAAGATTTGCCTCGCCCTGGTAGGCTATAAACGTCTTCAACTGAAGTTAACATCGCAAAAGTGAAGGAAATAGTGACTGAAAATCCTCATTCAAGTTTAAGAAAAATTCCCGCTGATCTTTCTGTGTCTCACGAGTCGATCCGTATCATTTTAAATAATCACTTGGGTTTGAAACATGTTGCCGCTCGGCTAGTCCCAAAAGACCTGAATTTTCTCCAAAAACTCAATCGCATAAGAGTCACTGAGGACATGCTAGAACGAGTCAATTCCGACCCAATATTCATGAAACGCATTGTTACTGGTAACGAGACGTGGGTTCGCGAGTTTGACATGCAAACTAGTCAACAAGCTTCGGAGTGGTGCCTTCCAACTGAACAGAAACCGTAAACGCTAAAGCTAAAGTCGATCAAAAGTCAAAGTCATGTTGACTGTTTTCTTTAATTATCGCGGTTTTGTGCACTCGGAATTCTTACCGGAAGGTCAAACGGTAAATAATGTATATTAATCGAGCGTTATGCGGCATTTAAGAGAGCAAATTCGCCAAAAAAGGCCGATTTTTGGAAAGAAAATTCTTGAATTTTGCACCACGATAATGCGCCTTCGCACAAGACATCATTGTGAACGAATTTTTGACCTAAAACTCAACAAATACCATCGAGAAACCACCTTATTCACCAGATATGGCTCCAGCCGATTACTTTCTTTTTCTTAAACTAAAATTACCACTTCGTGGCACCCGTTTTCATTCGGCAGAAGACATAAAGAAGAATTCACGACGAGAACTAAACTCAATTTCGGAAAAAGTGTTTAAAAAATGTTTTGTTGATTGGATTATTATAGTATCGTTTCTGAAGGAGCATACTTTGAAGGTGATAAAATAAATTTGAATGAATAACTAACATTTTGTATATTATTGACCATCTCCCGTTACTTTTTTGACAGAGTAGTATGTAACATACATCAATAATGCAACATAGTAATTATTCTTCAGTTATTCCCTTCCAAACAACACATACAGACGAATAAGAAACTAATTTTTGTAAATAATTTCTACGCACAGTGGGCAACACGAATAATTGGAATGTTTCCTAATGTTAGTGACACGTACAAGAATGATAGTTACTATTTTATCTAAACTTTATTATGTATTATGTATTATATATACATAATATTTATTGTATAATATGTTGTCATTAAGTAAAATTTTGCTTAACTAGTAAGTTAGTAAAATAAACTTGGGTCATTTTTGACATCGCGGTAGAAAGGAGGGCACTGAAAATCAGCGTTGTATCGGATAAAACTCCGGCGCAGTGTTACGTCACGTACATGCAATAATTCATGTACGTACCAAAATCAGTCAATACAGAAAACAGAAAACCTTCGGAGATGGATCTACGAGCATATTTTCACGTAGCAGTTAAGATTTATGTATATATAGTCTTTAGTTTAATGTTAAATTAATTAAGCAAAAATTACACCTAGAGTACAACACTCGTCGCCTTATTTATACTCCCCTAGAGGGTTCCATTGAGCCATGGGCTCTCGCCAGTAGTGCATCGTCCTATCCAACGGGGTAACTATCATCGACGCACCACTCAACTTAGATAAACCTCCACAGGCTCCACAAGTGATGACCCCGACGTGACATAAGCGGAGTGCAGACCTGTGCTCAAAATGCGGCGTTCATGTTCTCAAAACTTGTTTCTTTCTTTTTACTATGATCTTGTAGCAGCGAGAGGTAGTGGTTAAATGATACTTTAGGTGGCAGAGAGTAGTTAGTATTCACTGTCGAGTGCTGATGTGAACTGAAGTGCACTTATTTATTTTGGAAACGGTAACCTTAAGTACAATATTAACAAGCCGTACTGCTAGTACAGTGTATAGCACAGTGTATAGCACAGTGTGTGAGCAGGACGGATGATGTGCGAGCGAGATGGAGCAACTATTAATATGTGCGCTCCCGCGTTGCGCTAGCCAGTAGTTCGTTGTCCGCTGCGATAACTTGACGTATGCAGCTCCTATAATCTGTAATTAGTGTAAGTTCGTAGCAATGTCATCAAATAAAATCGTTTTCTTTCTTTTTTGAAACTAGACAAAAAAGAGATGGATGGATTATGTGAAGGATGACATGTTAATTGTGCTGCGACAAAAGATACGTGCCAAAATAAAATAATATGGAAAGAAAAGTGGGTGTCAATTAATTACGTAAGACGTTTAAGGGGGGAGGGTGTTGGTCGAGCCGTCTCTCTATTCTTACTTTGGGTAGAGGGGGGTTTCCGCAAATATCACGTAATTTTTGCACAAAGTGCAATCCTTACTGATTATCACAGGACGAACTACTAATCTCGTATGCGCAAAAAAAACTGGTTAGTGTCTAAATCAGAGCGAAATTGGAGCAGATGATGTTACTGAAAATCATATGGACGTGTTGATTCCAATGACACCCTTGACTGGACTAAACTGGAATAAATATAAGTTTATGAATTTTAGTATTTACCATTTAAGTATTTAATTATTCAATTATCGCATTGTGATTCTGGCCTACGTTCTACGCAATCTTGAATACTAGTTTTAAATAAAAATATTGAGCAAACTCTGTTTTTTAGAATGAATCTAGTGCATTTACACTAAAAAAACACATTTAAAAAATCTCACGTGAGATTGGGAGACGGGGGAGGGGTTGAGCCAAATCTCACGACATCTCATCGGGGGGATCGGATATCAGGTTGCCGCCAAAAACGCCTCACGTACCTAAATTAATGGACGTCTAAAAACATTATTATTTTGTTAATTGAAAGACATATTATTGTTATGATTAATTTTCACTCTAAAAAGGAAAAGTATGCGAAACGAGCTCGTAATATGTTTTAGCAAATAAATAATTTAAATTGAATTAACCTTAAATGACTTTGAGAAGGCGAAAGAAAAGGAAAAATTATCGGGATTGATCACAGACATCCAGACCAGAGTAAAAACGGGAAGTTCTCTAACGACATCTAATCCTGACAGGAATCGAACCCGAGCTCTCTGCGTCCCAATGAATTTATGTATAGGCTGACGTTTAGAAGATTAAACTACAAAGGCTCTGTGGTTATATATCTATTAACAGAATAGGGGACTAGGGGATAGTAATCCAGGGCTATACAACCACAAATACATTTCCAAGAGTAGTCAGACCTTGAAATTTCCGCATTCAATGGTGATTGTCATTTTTTTATTCTTATCTATCTATAATATTAGAAAATTCCAAACATGCTGTGTCTGTACATTGAAGCTATTTAAAAAAAAACAACTGGAATAGACTGTATAAACGATGGAGAATACGATACAATTTTTTTAGACTTCTTGTCTGTTTGTTCGAGATTCACGTAAAAACTGCTGGGCCGATTTCGATGCGGTTTTCGCTGATCAACAGCAAATTGTTAGACTTAAAATCTGCGCTACTTTTCATCTCGGGAATCCAACGGGAATTTTCCCAGGAGCGGTTTGAGTTTGTTCAGGTGTATAAAAATTAGCTTCTTCCGACACAGTTTTCACTAAAACGATAGGTCGCATTCTTTTTTAAATGTTGCGGTACTTTGTGTCCCGGGAATTTCAAGTCAAGCGTGGATGAAGTCACGGGCATATCCTAGTTAAAAATATCCATACTTACGCAATTTATTAAAACAAAGTAATTTCAAATTTAGCTTGTTTGTACAATTCTTTTTAGCGTGGGGAAATCCGTTTGAGTACCATTCAGCTGCGCGGAGGGGGAAAATCGCGGCCGGAGTGTGGTATTCGCCAGTTCGGGGTGGCACTAGCAGCTAGTATCTCACGTGTGTCTTGCTATTGCCACGCCACGGTTAGGGATACCCACTAAAACCCCTCGGTGTTTCTTCTTGCGCCTTATGCCAGGGTCACGGGTACATGGCCTAGCCCCTCCGCTGGCACTGGCAGGCGGTGGCCCAACGGCCCCATCTATTGCCGGCGAAGATTGTTTGTACCAACAACAGGTTATAAATTATTGTAATGTCATTGAAGTTAATTTCTTATCAACTGTAATGATTCAAGGCTAAATAATACTAATTACGTAGGTATCTATCTACTTCGAAATCTATTTATTGACCATAACTATTTGATCTTTATCAGTTTGATGGATAAATAATTTTTTTAATGATCCACTATTACATTGTTTTGTAATTACACCTGCTGCAGCAATTTCTGCCTGTATGTTACTTCGCGTACATGGAATAATTTATTGCTACATAATTAACAAGGTTAAAACCAAGTATGCCATGTACATGCCAAAATCTATCAATACAGATAACTGAAAACCTTCGGAGATGCATCTACGAACATGCTTAGGGTTTTACATATTTTCACGTAGCACTTAACGTTTCTGTATATATAGTCTTAAGTTTAATGTTCAATAAATTAAGCATAATTACAACTAGAATACAACACATGTCTTATTATGTACTCCCCTCACGGCGATTGAGCCATGGGCTCTCTGGGCCAAGTGGTGCCTGTCTAACGGGGTAGCTATCATCGACGCACAGATTTTTTTTGATGCGCAGGGGAAATACATTTCGTACCAAACTGAGTCCATTCAATGAGGAGAGAACCAATCCGCAGCCATAAGCGCCGCGCAGCGCGTGCAAGGACTCTGGTAAAGGCGTTCCCAACTACCACGCTAAACCTAAACCTGCGTCCCATACCCGCGCTTCTGTTGGAAGGAAATGAGGTCAAGAACATAGTTACTCTCATCTCCATCCACGCATCAAACTTTCGTCAACCTGAGGTGCACAGTGACCAACTTCACCAACAGAGGTTAGACCCGCTACATCCCCAACCTGCAGCGGACCCATGCGTTGCCAGACTCCGGAGGCCAGACTGACGACCGCGTCGGGGAATCGTATGCGTAGCTCTCTTCCTCTCTCTCTCGGCGGCCTCCTTTCGAGACATTACTGCCTCTCAAAAGGATGAAACCGCCTTCCAATGATCGTCGCTATGGAGCGTGGCTCAACCAGGTTCCCCAGTGAATCGATCGGTCCCATGATGGCCTCAAGTTTGAACCTCTGAGATTGCCATGCTGCGCACTCGATCAGCGTGTTAAACGCTGTGTCTAGTGCACCGTACTCGCCGCATTAAGGAGAAGACAAACATCCCACGATCTGATGCAGATACTTATCCAAGCCCCCGTGCCCGGTAAGTATTCCGCGGTCAGGGTTCCGCATTTCCGCGCGACCCTTCGCAATAGGTGGGGACGAATTTCCTCCACTTTTTGAACGCCGCCGGCTTTAGGAGATTCTAAATCTCTTTGCCAGATTTGATAGATAGATAGATAAGATAGATAACACTTTATTGCTCACCAAATATACAATTTCAAAAATACACATTTACAATATTGTCATGGTAGAAACAATAGGCGGCCTTATCGCTTAAAGCAATCTCTTCCAGGCAACCAACTTAAGGAATGTATAACCTAATCTGGCGATGTAGGCTGTGCAGATTAAGACGCCTATCATTATTAAACATACTTAAACTACATATTTTATAAATTAAATACACATACTTAAATTACTTTATAAATTAAATACATACAATAAATCATAGTATAAGAATTAGGCATATTTATTTAAGGATTTGGATTTGGATCATGGTCGCGCTTTCCCGCGTCGTAATCGCTTCCGTCTCTGCCCGGCAGTACACTAGTCTCCTAGCGTGGGCGCACCACACAACATATATCAACCCCCACACTGTATACAAGTATAAATCTTTGGAATTATCAACCATTATTCATTTACAGGTGTATGTATATTTTTAGCTCTTTGAAACTTTGTATTCACCCTAAGGTAAACATTTCTTAAGAGAAGATTTCATTGAAGTCTAATTAATGTTTTGTTCTTAAACTTTACGTGGGCGCCATAATAAGATAACATATATAACTCGGTTTGTTTGACTGTGGAAATATAATTAGGTATTAAATGAAAGCAGACATAATAATTATGAAAAAGTTGATTTATTATAATTATTATAATAATTATTATAATACAGTTTACAATAATTACAAGCGATCACCAAACGGGGTGAAAGAAAACGGCGTAGTATTAAATTATTTTAGGCCGTCTACACACGGCTTCGCGATCGCGTAGGACGCGCGGCGTGCGGGCGCGCGGCGGCCGCGAACCGTCTCACTTTTGCGCGAATAGAACGAGCGACACCGACAGACATTGACATGTTCCAGCCTAGAGATACAGAGAACTGAACGACACTCGCGGCCGCCCGGCGACGGCGACGGCACGGTAGCATGAACACCGCGAGGTGGTCCGCGCGCGATACGGGCACGCGACCAGCCCTACGTAGACAGGGTTTTATTTATAAGATTTTAGGATATAGTCTTTCGAACGCGAGGAACAAAATATTACACAAGTCGAGAATATTATTTATATTCGATTCGGATTAAATCGGATTCGAGAGCGGCAAAAGCGGACCGCGGCGCGGGTGCGCCGACGGCGGAAGGCGGCGGGCGACGCGGGCGGCTGGCTATGTACAGGGCCGCTACGGGCAATCGCACTCCTCGACTACCATCTCGGGCAGGTCGCGTTTGATGATGTTCGAGTCGGCACCGAAGTAGATGAGCGACAGCGCGGAGAAGCGCACGGGCGCGCAGCACGCGGCACGCTCCAGCCGCGCCGCCTCCACCACCTGCGAATGGTAGTTGAGGAAGGGCGCACACGCGCCGCGGCAATAGTTTGCATAGTAGCCCTCCGGCGCGACGATCCAGTCGTCCCAGCCGAGCGCGCGGAAGCTCACGTAGTATGTTTGTCGACAGCAGCGGCCGTGCTCGGTGGCGTCGCAGTCGAGGGCGCGGCGGCGGCGGCCGGGCGGCGGGCGCAGCCGTAGCCGCAGCAGAGGCCGCGCTGCCTGCGCCCCGCCCAGGCGCAACCGCACGCGGCCGCCGCAACCGCTACAGTCGAGCAACAGCCGTAGCGGTCGACGCGCGCCCTCGGCCGCCCAGCGGCGAGTGGCGCCCGTCACATCGATCCGTTGCCAACCATGCGAGGGGTCGCGCCTGGCTGCGCCGGCGAGCTCACCCACGGTCCCGTTGGCCCCCACGGTGAACGCCCATAGCGTGTAGCGCAGCGGGTGCGCACTCGCCGTTGTCTCCGCGCGCACCATCAACTCCGCGGAGGCCACCGCCAGCCCCTCGCCCTGCTCCGAATCTGCCTCCGGACCCAGCCGGAACTCGATTAGTCGTTGCCCATTAAGGGTCTTACCTGCTAAACAGTATACCACAAACCTTTTAAGAATTGATCTACTGTAGTCGAGAAGCGGTAACACCGGAACCGGTTAGCGACAGATGTATTCGCTTCTCACCAAAAATGTTTCTTCGTTATTTTATTAATTCCTACAATCTATCGCAAGCGAAATGACCCACTGGTTTGAGTGCAGCGGTGGCGGTTGGTAGGGGAGGTAGGACATATTCGAAGATTCAGAGAGCACGCGGTGGTCGCTCTTGGCTGTGAGCTGCACTCGCCCTGTCGTCGTGATCGCAAGCTACTTTTGATCTTGAGACCGCGCTGAGTTGGGTTTGCGCTTTCCGCGTACACGTCTGAATAATTATAACAAAAAGTGAAATGGGAACTTTGACAAGTTTTGTAAAACGTTTCAAAACCACCGCAACTGCTAACACTTAATAAAAACTATAAGAACGTAGTAGAAATGTGACAAAAATACTGGTTATCCTGTTGTACTGGTCTCAGCTGTCGGTCTTAGGTCAGCTCATGTCGACGGTTTCCCCCTGAAACAAAAAATTAAAACAATATTGTGATCTATTCTAGAAAGATTCAAGGTAAAATGTTCAACCGTATGATTATGATCAAAGTTTATTCCGGGAAGGGTCACTTTCATTTGCTACTTTGCTCTTAGGGCTCTTATACTTGAATAGGTTTTTAGTACACATAAATACTCTGTTGTATTTTGTGGAATCACGCCAAATTCAACGAAGGTTGTTGAGTGAAAATGAGCAAATACTTCAGAGAATTTGGCAAGTAAACTACATAACAAAGCTATTCTTTAAAATGGAAATAACAAAAGCATTTAACAAGTACTAACTTAAGCAAGATAAGATAGATTGAGTGATATATATCTAAATATATACATATAATAAAACTGTAGAGGTCGAATTTCTGTACAACGAAAAAAAATGCTAAAAACCGAGTCAAGGGGATGTAAGAAGTGAAATAGAACTAATTTAGATTTTTTCAAATTTTATGTTTCTCTGTTTGGCTGTTTGTATGTCTGTTTGTACCGGCTAATCTCCGAAACGACTGGACCGATTTAAATGAAATTTTGTATGGTAGTAGCTTATATCCCTGGTCAACATATAGGATACTTATGTTATTTTTGATCCCGGAAACTTAAAGAGTTCCCGTGAGATAGTTAAAAAACCGCACCAGGCGGAGGAAGTCGCGGGCATCTACTAGTTTTTTAATAAAAATGAAAACATGGAACATTATGTCTTCTAGGATTACATATTTAATATCAAAAAGGACCTGTTAATTTTGAACTAAAATAGTTTATCTGTAACATTCTTTGCTAACAATCATGTTCTGGGATAAAAGTAGAATTCCGTAGGGAGTTGGTTTGTTGTGTGATACTTTGATGTTAAATAAGATTATCCTGTTGAATGGGATGAATTACCACTGGTGAGAACCCATGGGTCACTGCTAAAGCTAAGGATAGGGAAATACAAATAATACGAACGATGCAATCATTTAACTCACAGGAATCAACCACATACCAGCTTGAAGCGCTAGAGTCAATTGAGAGAAGAGCCAAGAGGTTGATTGGTAGCGATCAGCTAGTCAATACAAGGCTTCAAAGCCTAGAGCATCGACGCCGGGTTGCTAGTCTATCGGTTTTTTACAGGATTCATTTCGGAGAGTATGCAGTTGAACTGTTCAACCTGATTCCCCCTACACTATTCCATCTTCGGACCACAAGGCGCTCTGTTCAACGCCATCATTTCACAGTGGAAACGCTACCACTGCGTACTAAACGTTTCGCCTCCACGTTCCTTCTACGCACAGCAGAATTGTGGAATGCACTACCAGAGTCCGTGTTTCCCGAAAAGTACAATCCGGGTATCTTCAAGTTTCGTGTGAATAGGTACTATCTAGGTAAGCGTGCTCCATCTTCGACCGCATCATCGTCCGGCATTGGACGTGATCGTGGTCAAACGCAAAACTATTTGACATAAAAATAAATCTTTGTTAGCTACGTAAATTATCATAAACCTATTTTTTTATTGTCATTATGATATTGCATGAGCCTGAACTTAGGTCCTTATTGACGCGGGCCAAACTAAACATCATTTCGAAGGGTATCTCCTATATCTATTTCCCGTATTGATTTTGGATTCTTTCTCTGATGTGCCCAAAATTATAAAACAGGTTAGATTATGCAGGCATAAACATAATAGATTTCATGCAACATATATGCATATACTCATCAGTTATGACTAACAACATTTTTGTGAAATTTAATACAACAACAAAAAACTTGTGAAGTTTTTATCCATGCAGGAACGGAGAAAGAATGCAATTTCCTGCGGCCGGGCGGTCTGTCGTAAGAGGCGACAAAACATCCCACAGCCATGTGGTAGGGTATTTGCCCGACCGGATGGCTACCACCCCTGGTCTAGAGCATGGCGCCATAACAACCTTAGGTTGTGTTAGTGATTAGTGACTAGGTTCCAGTCTCCCTTAAGAGAGCAGCAGCGCAAATGTCCATAGGCGATGATGACCACTTTCCATCAAGTGGGCCGTCTGCCTGTCTGCTGAACTCATGCAATAAAAGAAATATTATATGTATGTATGACCTTCAAAAAGTGTTCTCAGCGGAACTTATTTTGAATATAAACTTTTGAATTTGAATTTGAAAGTGGGCGCAAAACAACGAATTACGATTGAAAGCTCTAAAGTCTAACAGTAAACAAGTGTGGGTTAATCAATATTGGAAAGATTTGTATAAGTGCATTTAATGAAATATTCATGGGAATGGTTAGATGGTATAAAATTAGCCATCGCAATGGATGCGGGTTGAATTATTGACTGCAGTGGATCGACCGGCCCCATGTCGCCTCGGCCCACGGCGTATCACCTTTGCACGCTTATGCAACTCACCAACACGCTATTGATTTGGGTTTCCTTTAAGACATGTAACCCCCTCGGAAAATCATATTAGTCATCGCATTATTGAATGTCATGTTCAGGGACTATTGCTGGTATTGCTTGAAATCACAGGCTACTTCATCATCTACAGGTCCAGAAGATCACAATCTCAAATCTTTCTGATCTCAAACGCTTATGAAACTACATTGTTTTGCAATATATAGTAGGTATAGATTACATACTTAGATAAATAACACTTTAATGTACACCATTACAGAAAACTTACGAACTAGTATTATTCTAATTGTGTATAATGGGCGGTCTTATCCCTAAAAAGCGACCTCTTCCAAACAACCCGTCGCAAGAATATTGCTGATTAGGAGTGGCGATGATGGTATACATAATTATTGTACAATTAATTACATTTTAATAATAAATATATAACTATACTATATATACAAATATACACATAAGTTATATACATAAACTAGATATAGTGATAAAATGAAACTATTTAAACATAATAAACATATATATGCAATATAATACTAATTATACAAAATTACATATCATTATATTGCAGATAGTATTTCCTGACTATGTTCTTAAATGTTACTAGAGATTTTACTTGTCTGACAGCAACGGGCAATGTATTCCAAAGGTGGACAGCCTTAAACGTGAAAGAATACAATAGAATTACATATATTTAAGTATATATCGAACAAATGTACAAATAACAAGTATAGATATAAAATTAGATTTGGAAAAGTATGTAAAATAGATAAAAGGAAAATAAAAATAGGAGTATAAGCGACATCACATGTATTAAAATAGTAAACTAACAATAATAATAAATATAAGCAACAAGAAAATTATATAAACAACAAGTAGTAGCTAAATAGTATATAGGAAATAATATAATAAAACTTTGAATAAACAAAAACTGTAAAATATAAAAAGCATAGACTCTAAGGTATAAGAGTGTAGTAGTTGATAAGGATCAATGTAAAACTTTAATTTAAAAAAGAAACAAAATAAAAAAGAGAAACAAAAAGCAAGATAAAAAAGATACAAAATATACAAATATATATATACAGCAAATAAAAGAACAGTTAACAGCCCGGACAATCAAGTTCGTCCGGAGAGAGATTAAAAAAAAACCGTGAAAGAAGGTACTACTAATGTATACTTAGGTATACCTAGTAGTTTCTGAGAATCACAACTGCGGTAATACAAAGACAGACGGATAAAATCGAAACGAATTTACTAGCGAGGCTGCGGAATGTTAAAAAATCCTACATTTTAGAGGGTGCAGTCATCATCCTAGCATTAAATTCCGGTTGCGCTTGGAGTATTCGCTTCGACGTCCAGGTTCCGCTTTCTGTCTTTTTTTTTCACTTCTCGTGTGCTTATTTATCCCTTCAGTTGAACCCATGCATGTCATCCTTTCTAACGTCAAGCCAGCATTTTTCGGGCCTTTTTTTTATTTTATTTTTTTCAGGCGGGAGAAATGCATTTCGCACATACCGGGTCCTTTGCTAGGGATTAGACCGTTGTTGATCATGGAGGCTTTCCACTGAGGCAATCCAAACACTAATCAACCGGCTTGTGTGGAGACTCAAGTAATCAATACTCCACTAAAACCACCCTCCTCCCATGTGCCCCGCGCTTATGAGTAGGAAAGGCATGAGATACAGAACGTAGTTACGCCCACACCGATCCTAGCGCACAAGGTGCTTGAGAATGCCCCGGGAGAGGCAAACTCACTTCGTCAACAGGGGTGCAGACTCCTCTGCTCCCTAGATGCTAGAGGCCCCGTGTAGCGGTATTTCAGGGGGGGAGATCATGCGCATACCTGCGCCTCCGGGCTCCCGACTGACGTCGGCGCCCGCGAGACGCATCATTTCTCGGGCCTTCCCCAACTTCCGAGACTTGGCAGAGGCGCAATGATCCCCACATAATTAGCCGGTCTCCGAAAAGCGTGACCGTAGCAGCGTAAGCAACTTTCTTATAGAATTTTTCTTATTGCCGCAGATGCGTGCTCGAGTGCCTGACGCGGTCTTTCCTCGTGATTCCACATATCCAGCGCAGCATACATACATTTCTGTGATGCGAAGCTCTTGCTTGTATTGCCCAAGTACAGGCCACGCTTCAGAGCTATACAGAAGGACAAGCCTAACGATGGTGGGTGCGACAAGTATCTTGATACCTACTTAAAGCATTTGGATAAAGAAAAGTACCAAACATGCCACCATAATTTTATTATTAGAAACATCTTTTAGGTTAATATAGTCCAAAATAGAAAGTTTTAGCATGTTTCGTTTCTTACAATTTTCATATTTAAACAAGGTATCAGTAATTCAATAACATCTCGTAGATGTTACGAAGGCACGAAAAATTATAAGAAATCAATACTCCTGACGAACAATTTAATAAACTAACCATCAAGTTAACACTTTAATTAGTATTTTTATCCACGGTATGTACTAATTACTTGATATCTATAATACGTACTATAAAATTCTAAAAATGTCTGCATGTCTATGTTATTAAAAAAAAAACAACTGGAATACACTATATAAGCGATGGAGAATACGATGAAATTTTTAGATATCTCGTCTGTTTGGTATTCACATAAAGAATACTGGACCGATTTCGATGCAGTTTTCGCTGATCGACAGCAAATTCTTAGACTTAAAATCTGCGCTTCTTTTTGTCCTGAGAATCTCGCGGGAATTATTTAAAATAGCCAGATTAAAGAAAAATCGAATTCCAATGTGATTTTTTCACTGATCGATAGCAAATTTTATGTAAATCGATAGCAAATATGTGATATTTTTACCTCGGGATTCCACCAAGAATTTTCTCGGGGGCGGTTTTCCGGTGCAAAAAAAAAATTCCTACGCAGTTTTCACGAAAACGGTGGGTTACATTCTTTTTTAAATGCTGCGGTACTTTTTTGTCCTGGGAATCCCGCCGGAATTTCAAGTCAAGCGTGGACGAAGTTTCAGGGATATCCTAGTTGTTTAATAATAATAAACATATAATTTACTCATCTATTTCTTGGGTTAAGGGCAATGACATTACCTCGACACAAAAGTTACAAAAATCCCCCATGAACTCGACTTACCCCTGTCGGCACTTAAATTAATTCGGCTACGCTATACATCATGTAATTCTTTACCATAAACGTCAAATCACCAATTACACGTGAGAATTATGTACAAAAGCGTCGTACAGACCGGTGGAGAAAAAGGAATATTTTATACGACAATGTTTACTGGTAAGTAAAACTACTTTTATGGTTATTAAGTATGATTTTATTAGTAATATTTTTTTTCTTCTGGTTTTTTTCCATGTTTAAAACGTGATTTTGTCTAACTAGTCGTGAAAATCTAAAAACATGTTGAATCAGTAATTATTCAATTATTGTTTGGAAGCTTAGTAATTAGTCGACTTCTGATATTGATTGCTGCGTACGTGGTTCAAGTTTTTGTAGTACATTGCTCTTAAACAGTTCAATAACAACTGAAAACTATCCAATAAAACTTTATTATATAGTATTATTATTATATCATTATTATTATATAACTTGTACTAATCTTACTGTAAAATATTTTTTATTAATAATCAAGTAAGTACTATTACTACTTATAAAAAATAAAACATTATATCAAGAGAATCACGAGCCATATTAAAAGGGTAAATGAATAAAATGTACTAGTAAAGTACATTCTGTATAACTCGCTCAGCTTAGGGATACGTAAGCTGAGCGAGTTACGCTTATTTTATGGCTAATATTCAACGAACCACTCTGGGGCCGATCCCAGACACCCAGACCATAGTAAATACCGGAAAGTTGGTTTACGACATTTACCCGGAGCCTATGCGTTACAGTGACGTAAGCTGGCTTCGCCCACTGAACCACAGAGGCCGTTAACAAATACATTACAAGGGCAAAAATAAGGATTAGTTAATGATGGCTTATCATTAAGCCTAACGCGGACGAAACGCTATGCTTCGACTTTTATCGTACGTACCACTGAAGAGTGGATTTTTTTACCGTCGTCTGTTTTTCCCGAAAAATACAATCAGGTGTCTTCAAGTCTCGCGTGAACAGGTATCTTTTAGATAAGCATGTTCCACCTGACATCAGGCGCAATGTCGGTCAAACGCGAACCTATTCAATATTAAAATAAATAAAGACAACAATTTTAGAAACTCATATGTCCTTATGTACATGCCTTAAATAAAATGAATATTATTAAGTACGGGCATAACACCGGGAGTCGAATAAAAACTACAATAAAATGCCGAAACACAATAAAAATCACACGTAATCGGCGTAAACGACGTAAAATGGTGTAATATTGAAGAAAGTTTAGTCACAAGAGTTCACAAGACCATGGAATTTTGACCTGACCTCGTTACACTGGTTTCGCTTGCTACCAATATGTTTTATACTTCATGTCTTGCTACCAACATATTTTATACATAAATGTTTTTTTATTCTAATTCATGAGTCCAGCAGACAGGCAGACGTCCCACCTGATGGAAAGTAGATATCGTCGCCTATGGACATTTGTGATACCAAAGGGTGCTACCTCTGTGTTGCCACCGGAACTAGGAACCAATAACGCTGGAACGCAACTCAAGATTGTTATGGTGACACACTTTATATTAGCGGTGGTAGCTATCCAGTCGGGCAAAGCCCTATCACCTGGCTGGCACTTTAGGGAGAGTTTTCGCTACGCTGCATCGAAGTTTTGGAACAACATACCGCCACCAATAAGGAAGCTGCAGTTTATTTTCTGGTTTAGAACTAAGTTAAAAAAATCCTGATTGACCACCAATTACACCAAAGACCTTAAACACATGATATATGATACAAGAATTTTGTAGTTATTATAAGTCGAACGATGTGCCATAACGAACCACTACTAGTTTATGTATTTTATATGTCATGTTACTATATTGTCTTTTTGTATCTTGTCCTAAATAAATATTTTCCTTTCTTTCTTTCAATATTCAAAGACGATTTGTACGTCGTGGAGC
This sequence comes from Dendrolimus houi, assembly GCA_039645545.1. Lineage (NCBI taxonomy): Eukaryota > Metazoa > Arthropoda > Insecta > Lepidoptera > Lasiocampidae > Dendrolimus > Dendrolimus houi. The sequence goes on from CM077132.1 coordinate 18,939,551, forward strand.
CATGCTGGAATCATTGTCTTGATTACAACCCTTAGGGCCGGGTCGATCGATGTGATAACACCTTCTTACAGAATATCGGCCTGAAACGATTAGCCTTGAACCAATCCTGTTTCGTGCGATGAGTGAGAGTTCCGATAGCACTCTTTCCCCTTCCCATATCCCACTCCCGTATTCCGGTCCCATATTTCAATAACACATAAAAACAGATAAAAACATAATAGACACAAATATTGTAATATAAAGTAAGAAAACATGTATTAGAATATAAGAGTGATTATAAAAGAGAAGGAAATGAAAAGAAAAGGAAAAGAAAAAGAAAAGAAAAAGCAAAGATAAAAAGATTACCTCCCCCTTTATTATCCCTGTGTTAAAATTAGATTAAAACAAGACATGAAAACAAATGTCTCTATCTTGGCCAGTGATGGAGGAGTAGGTGAATAAAAAAAACCCATATCCAATCCGCTCTATCCTATTCCTCCTATCTGATCCCTCTATCTCCACCTTTATTCAATTAACTATAATTATCGAATTTAACTATACAAATGTATCAATAAATTATTTCTACATCCTTGCATTCACGCTTTCCTAGCAAATTCTTTCTTTTTTCTTCTTTCTTTCTTTCAATCTCTTTATCCCATTCTAAAGGCTAGCAACGCGTTGGCTCCGTACCTGGCCCTTATACCTTTCGCTCCTTTTTGGGTTTAGAACTTTTTATGGCTTGTTTTTTTTTTATATTTAAGTGCATTTTCCTTTGTAAGTTCTATTTATTTTTGTCTTATATACACTTTACTAATGTAGTTTTAAAGAAATCTTTGTTCCTTCTTTCTTCTATCTCAAATTTCATTGACTCTTTCGGGCTGATCGGACGAAAACGAACGACGAAAGGAGTTTGAGAGTAAGGCCTCTGGTATTGCATATGTCTATAGGCGACGGTAACCGCTTCCCATTGGCAGCCTAGTTGCCTGCGACGCAATAAAAATACATGAATAAAATGGTCAAGCGATGATTTATACTGCATGTCAAAAGATGTTGTAGGCATTTGTAAGATGTAATCGTATTATTACTAGCTGTGTCCGCGACTTAAAAGTAGCCTAAATTACTCCTCATAACATCAAGTATCTGCCGGTGAAAGTCCCGTCTAAATCAGTCCAGACAAAAATTCTAAAAATTGCATTTTCGGAATCTGCTGGTCCGAATGAACCCCCATTATTTTCACATTTTTATTTTGACATTACAAATAGACACTTCAATTTTATTTGCCTGGATAGGTTGTAACCGAGCGTTTTATTTGTTGAAATTATGAAGAAATAACTGTTGAAACGCTTGGACCGTGGTGTACTGAGGCCATAAGCCTCTATCAAAATTTATCAAAACTCATTGACCTCGGGCAACGGATCAGTCTGGCGTTCCAGTGTGGAAACGTAGCCAGCCTACTGGGCATCTTACCCATTGACAATGGCGATCTAGACTCAGTATTTTACATTTAGTCTTGAGGGACTATTGATAGAATATACATAAGTTTACTTTAATTGTATAAGTTTATAAAGAAAAAAAATTGTAATCAAAAGAAATTTAAAATTCCGACGGACACATGAGGGGCATTACTGAAGTCGAAGCGACGCAAACTGTGATAAATCTAAGTACAGGTTTTTTGCACTTGATCCTACAGTAGAAATGTTAAGGATATTTATTCACCGGTTATTTTGAGTTACCCAATCAACACTCGATAATTAAACGCCTGTTTATACAACCATTGAATATTAAATGTTATTTAATTTTCCTTAAAATAGCTTAGTTTGTTTCGAACTTATGACAACGTTAAGATTTGCAAACGTACTATTAAGAGGGAGTTGTGGAAGTTACTTCGAACAATCGGTGGTGTTTACAATTATTTTAGTAACAATACAAATCCTAACGTAGAAAACCGTAGAATAACAAAAATTGGGTACTTGACAGTCTACGCTTTCATACTTTTTTGGGCCCAGATTGTAAAAAGAGGAGAGTGATTCCAAGGTTTCTTTTTATTATTTTGATATATTTTATATTTGAAGAAAATCTTGGGCCTAACAATAAGAGGAGATGGTAGCTGGAGGGTCCGAACCAACTTCGAAATAGAAGACCTCATGGCCGAGCGCAACTTAATTAGGAAGATAAAAACTAACCGTCTTCGCTGGGTCGGTCATGAACGGATGGATGAGTTTCGGGGAGTGAAGAAATCCTACCTGGGACGACCAGTCGGTCGGCGACCGGTTGGTCGTCCCAAGTAGGATTCCTTCACTATCGCTGGAAGGATAGAGTGAAAGCTGTCCTGACCGCACTACAAGCCCACAACTGGCAAGACATTGCGCAGGACAGAGGAAAGTGGCGTGCTCTCGTTACGGAGGCCACGATTCACTTTGGGTCGCTGAACCAACCAAGTTAGTTTTTAGTTGGATATATTTTACAATTAAACAACAACAATTGTTTTACCGTCAAGGCTATACAGCTTTGGAACACGCTGCCGGTTGCTATTAGACAAGCAAAATCGCTACCGACATTTAAAACAATGATCAAAAAATATTACCTGTCCTTGGAATATGATGATATTTAAACGTATGTACACACACACACACATTATATAATCTGTAAACATTTATATATTTTTTACTAGAATGTAAGTAATTGTACTAAGTATTATGTACATGTACTACCATCGTCATTATAATCTCAATTCATTCCTGGGGTTGAGAGTGGAAGAGATCGCTTTTTAGCTGTAAGACCGCCCTTTATGCATAATTAGATATAGTTGTCTGTAATTTTTTTTGTATTTGTGTACAATAAAGAGGTATTGATTGATTAATTTTATAATTGAAGTGGGATTAATTATTTTGAAAGAATTAATCATGTGGTGTGTTTTGATATTATTAATTGTTGAAATTCATTCACCTGAATATTAATTGTTGAAATTCATTCACATGAATATTAATTGTTGAAATTCATTCACATGAATGTTAATAGTTGAAATTCATTCACATGAATATTAATTGTTAAAATTCATTCACATAAATATTAATTGTTGAAATTCATTCACATGAATATTAATTGTTGAAATTCATTCACATGAACTGATAATGTAATCGATAACTTATTGTATTTGTGACGTTATTTTTAAGATTTCTCGTTTTCCAAATAGAATTCATATGAATTTATTAGGTTTTCTATTACAAATGTTTTCCATTTTGTAATAGAAAAAAATATAACACTTTTTTTAAGCCATGCCTCAACTCATTATATTTCTTTGGCCCAAATGTCCCCGCCTCGTTTGCTTTTGATTTCATATACTACTATTATAAAAACAATTTTAGTAAAAGAAAAATTAGCCTGCGACCTTGTCTTTATAAAAAAGATTTTTATGAAACATTTATAATTTCATTGTTAAGATTTGTGGAATACAGATTTGTGGTAAGCAAATTCTATCAACTTATACTCGCATTATCTGCGATAGCGATTTCGTTCATTTTATTCATGGCCTGTTTTTATATCTTACCAACCGTTCATTTGCCTTACTATCGGTTAAAATTTGAAATTGTTTGTATGGAGCTCATGTCAATTTTAAATTATATTAAGCAAGTGACCAAAAGACTGATTCTGGGGTCAGTTTGGTCCATACATCCTCAACATTCTGAGGGTGTATGGACCAAACTGACCCCAGATTCGGATTCAGCATATCGAAATACATAGTGTTACGTGCGAGCGGGGGTACGCACTTGGGATTGGAAGGAAACACCAGTTTTTGTTAACTAAATGGTTTTATTGACATACACAGCCGAACGTGATTCTTCACTGCAGGGCTGCCCCTTCACGTGTAACTAACGACGCTCTGCCCCGACGATGAGATGTCCCACTCCCAATATCGTTGCCGATATTGCGTAGACCACCTCCTGCTACTGCAGTGCCCACCTCCGAATTTACCGCGCGTAGCTCGCTTCTGAATCTCCTCTTACACTACGCTAAACTCCTCATTCACTGAACTGCCCACTAAACTTTTCACTAAACTCACCACTAGACTCTCCACTACACTTTCTACTAAACTCGTCACTGCCTTCTACTTAACTCTTCTTCCAACTCTCTCGTATCGCATTTGCCGCTTTGCTGTCTTCAACAGAACTACTTATTAGGCACGCCTTACGCTGCTTATATACCCGGAAGAATCTTCTAGAACCCATAATTCCGATCTTCTTTTCGTTATTCTTTTATTTACCGTCTTTCCCTTTATAAAAATCTATCTATTACTGTCTTTTCCTTCCTGAACCTTCTATTCTAGAATTTCGATCATCATCTATCCCTTTCTAAAATGTGTCTGTCTTTGTCTTTTTCTTCTGGAATCTTCTACATTTTTCTGAAACTCCTTAAACCAACTAGATCGTTCCACCATTGCTTACCACAATAGGAATAGATGGGTCTGGTCAAAAGTACAGACCGCTTTGTTTTTGTGGGCCAGTGTTATCATTAACCTTGGTAACTGTAGCACGGTAGGTAACAAAGCGGAAGTCAACCTTCACAATTAGTAAAAGAAAATAGCTGCTATTCGTTTTGAACGCATGCTTTGTTGAGCCGCCTAACAACCAATATCGCTGCTATTCTATGAAAGATTAATCGATCATGCTGGAGTAGTCTATTGGTACATTTTAGCAGGCCATCTAAGTAGTGTTGGGTACGATATGATTATAAAATGAGTTTGTAAGAGTAACATGACGTTTTGTACTCAACTAGACTACTTTGAATTTCTCTATTGTTCGTATGTAGATATATCTAATATATGTAATAAAATGTAAATGTATAAAAATGAATTTTGGAATGTGTTCTGACTAACTGAGGTGAACATGAGATACTTTAATATTGGAAAATGGTATAATTTTCACGGAGTACAAATCTGTACGTAAGACAACGACTTGATACTCTTTATTTCTATGGAGCGGAGCATATACTACCTCGCTTGTTCACGGTAGTTTAATGGATTTCACACATTAGTAATCTGGTTAAACCTGTTTGCTCATTTTTCCTACATGATCAGGATTCGAAGCCATCGATTCCTAAAGATTAACGTCCTTTCCTTTCATCATATTATCGGTATTTGACGTAAGCTCCATAGAACTAATGTCAAAATGTAACCGATGGTAAGGCAAGTGAATTAATAGTTGGATATAAGAACCGGCTATACGATACTAAATAACTTTTATAGTGACTACTTAACTACTCGTTGTGTTCTATACTTATATAATCTATACATGTAAGTATTTATATTACGTACTAGGATATGTCTGCGACTTCGTCCACGCTTGACCTCAAATTCCCGCGAGATTCCCGGGACACAAAGTACCACAATATTTAAAAAAGAACGTAAGCTATGTGAAAACTGTGCCGGCATAAGCTAATTTTTACGCAACCGAACAATCTCAAACCGCTCCCGAGAAAATTCCCACAAAAGTCCCGAGATAAAAAATATCACACATATTACATTAAATTTGCTATCAAACAGTAAAAAAACCACATTGGAATTCGATTTGTTTAACTGGCCATTTTAAATCATTCCCAGAAAAATTGCCGCGGAATTCCCAGGACAAAAAGTAGCGTAGAGTTTAAGTCTAAGAATTAGATGTCGATCAGCGAAAACCGCATAGAAATCAGCCCAGCAGTTTTTACGTGAATCCCGAACATACAGACAAACAGACAAGAAATCTAAAAAAGATTGCATCGTGTTCTCCGTCATTTATATAGTCCATATATAAATGACGTCATTTATTATTCCAATTCTTTTTTTAAATAGCTTTAATGTACAGTCACGGCATGTTTAGAATTTTATAATATTATAGATTTAATCTCAGTAGAAAAATAAAGAATGTTTCTTTTATGAAAATATTATGAGACACCATAATAATTTTATGTAAACTTAAAAGAATAAAAAAAAACATACATTTTATATACAGGTATTATATTAAAAGTAAAAAATAGCCTTAAATTGTAAGCGGAAAGAACGTTCCCAGGGGAACTAATAGACAATAGTGTTATGTCTAAAAAGCCTGATTTATATTTCCATTAGTTAAGTAGCGAGTGAATATGCTGAACTGGCAGAGCTTAACTCAAAGACAAGTCTTTGAACAGAAGTTTTATTAAGTTTAGTTAATTAATTACGTTAGTAGTTTAGTTAATTCATAATTAATTAAATTGAGTAAATTTGTTTAACTTATCAATTAAGTAGATATCTGTTCAAACGATGATAAGGACTTATTAGCGAGTCAACTTAACAGCAAATTACTTAACTAGTACAAATGTGGATCAGTCTACACACTCACTTTAATTTTGTCAAAAATCTATATATTAATACATGAAGCAAAAACTTTGTAGCCTTTTTTCCGAACATTGCGCGGATGAAGGAGTATGAAATTTCGCACACTTATAGTTTATATAGAGAAGAAGCGACCAATGCAATTTTTTTTTAAATTATTTATATTATAATAAATATATAATTTATATTTATTTAATGTTATTTTTAAAAACATTACACACACCATCGTGTGTGTAATGTTTGGTATGGTATGGTCGAATTTCGACCAAGGGCGACCACTAGTATAAATAATACGTTGTGTGTACTTTACGTAATTATTTTTATATCAAATTACTATACCTATTCAACATTTAATTAAATTTCATTTTTTTTACATTTTAAATTAACTATCTATTTACATTAGGACTAATATCTAAACATTATATAAAACACCTAAAAATAAAATTACATACCGTCGTCGGTCTTGTAGGTGAGACGCGTTATCAAAATGCTGGCCGCGCTGTATGGCAATGCTAATTGCGTTGTTCGACTATTTTGAATTTAATTATACACTTTGAATGTGGTATTTTTAAGTATTAGCCATTAAAATTCGATCACTTTATATTTTTTTTATAAAATAAATAGTAGGAAATGGAAGTAACACAACTTTTTCAATTATAATGAAAATCACGCAAAACCTACAATTAAAATGGGCTTAGTACCTACCTTTCATATAGGAAAGTTTTCGTCGATAGGATGACGTAAAAAGTTTTCCAACATGGCGACGTGGAGCCTCCGCAACTGTCTGTGGTCAACTGAATTGTTTTGGGAAAGCCCTCCCTCTTATATAGAACTGGTTTGGGGTGAGTTTGAGTCACACATGGGAAATATTATGGAATTTTATTTGGCAGACTTGCGTTGTTTCGTAAGACTTGGCAATATCACGAATAAAGCAAATTAGAATGTGATAGGAATCTAATATTTTTTAGTAGATATTTTAACACAAACTATTTTTACTATAACCTACAACTTTATTAATTAATTCATGAAAATACTCTGTCATCTAGCGATTGAAGCTTTTTTCGCTTAGTCCACTGGAATGCAAGTTCGGTTCTCGTCAGGGTAAATTAAGTATACGAACCTTCTGTTACTTACTCTGATTTGGTATTTATGATCAGCTTGTATGTATGTATGTTATATATGTGTATATATATATATATATATATATATATACATATATAACATACATACATAATACATCATATTAATAGGGATATATATATATATATATCCCTATTAATATTATAAATGCGAAAGTAACTATGTCTGTCTGTTCCGTTTTCACGGAAAAACTACTGGACCGATTTGGCTGAAACTCAGTATATATAAGTATATATTTTCGATGCCGAGAATGAACATAGGATACTTTTTATCCCATTATATAAATATATTTGTCTCTCTGTTTGTTATGTTTTTACGGAAAAACTACATGACCGATTTGGCTAAAAATCTGTATATATGTAATTTTAATACCGTGGATTTTTTTTTCGGATAATGGGATAGATTTGTGTAAAGGTTATCCCAAAAAGTAGGATAGGTTTTTTTGTGATTTGCCATTTTGGTTATTTTGGTCATTTCTGTGATTTTGGTCATCTTTGTCCTTTTTTATTTTTGTCCTTTTTGTACTTTTTGTCCTATTTGTACTTTTTGACCTTTTTGTGCTTTTTGCACTTTTTATCCAATTTGTACTTTTTGTCCGATTTGTACTTTTTGTCCGATTTTTACTTTTTGTCCGTTTTGTGCTTTTTTACTTCTTATCCTTTTTGTACTTTATGCTCTTTTGTACCATTTGTCCTTTTTGTCCCTTTTGTTATTAATGTAGTTATCATAGACGGGGGATGGGATAGTTTGCGATATAAAATGAATTTAATTGTCCGGGTGCAAATAGCACTTACATAAAAATTTAGTACAATGTAACCTGTATTAACGCCTGCTCTTTAAACAAGAAGCACGCACTAGGGTTAAGCTACACACATATATATAATATATATATATATATATATATATATATATATATATATATATATATATATATACACATATATATATGCATGCGCCACGTAAAGACTTTTCTGATCCAATGTGTATATTGTTTCAATTACCACGTGCTAACGGTGAAGGAAAACATAGTAAAGAAACCTGCACATCGAGAGAAACTATGTGTTAAGCCTTAAGCCCTCCAAGAAATTTTGGACGAGCGTGGCGGGTATACTCTACGTTCCGCTATAAACGGGAGGCCTGAGCAGCAGTGGGACGTTTATGGGCTGTTATAATTTATTTGTTAATTCGGGAGCCATGCACAAATTACTTATATTACTTTATTATTAAATTTTTTGACCACTCCCCCGTCCTTGTCACAGCTGGTCACTCCTCCCTCCCTAGTGTAACATCACATATTTTGCAATTATACATCAAGAAATTATTATATTGAAACAGCAGCCGCCGCAATTAGCTTCACTTCCATTTTCAAAATAATTTTAAAATCTTTAAACACTATGCTCAGTACAAATAGAGTTGGAAATATTTTGAAGTTTTTCATTAATAGTTCAAACGTGTTTTAAAGCTTATACTGTTTTGAAGCGTTTATTTTACCTTTGACGTTTGCACGTCTATCAAGTTACATATTTCTTGACAGTAAAGCCTGTCGACCATATTTCATTTAGAACAAACGGATACATGTAAACCATTTTTTATAGATTTTAAGATATTGACATTTCCTTGTTTCTATATTTTTGAAATTATCATTTTAATCAAAAACAACCCAACATTATTTGACAATTATAGAAGTGCCCGACATATTAATAAGAATAAAATTTGTATGCCTCCGCATACCACTGCATTATATGATAAAAGCGTGTTTGGGATGGCACCAAGAATATATATAAAGTTACCATGTAATATAATGCAAGAAAATAATATTAATATGTTTAAACAAAAATTATTCGAATGGTTGACAAAAAAGTCCTATTATAGCGGCCCAGAATATTTAAATGAGAGGTAATTAATAAGATATTGTGTCGTGTTATTTAAATTAAATAAAAGACTTATAAGGCACCAAATTAAATATGATACAGAGATAGGTTAAGTAAGTTTATATTGCGATGCTATGAAATGCCAGCTAAGTAATAAGTTTTCATTTATATTGAATAAGACCTATGTAACACTTAGTTCGCAATAAAAGTAATTTGATTTGATTTGAGGCCTGAGCCCAGCAGTGGGACGTTTATGGGCTGTTGTGTTTTTTGTTCACATGAAACAAATGACATAAATGTCGTACTTTATTGTTGTGGGTGGCGTAATAGTGATGTTTTGTGAGTCATGTAACGCACAGACTATTAAACTATCGACACCAAACGTAAATAAATCAAAAGTAATCGATCTGAAAATAAAAAAATGTTCTACTTTAAAGAAAAATAACACCGTAATCATTATATTTTGCTTATGTAATATATGTTCATTGAAATGTGGGTATATGTATTTACACCATGTAGTATTTTAAGTAAGCAAAAATATATAGATAAGTTAAATTGATTAAAACTGATTTATAAACGAAACTTTACTTTACTTAACGCATTGGGACATTAGTAATTTATCCGTCATCGAGCTGTCAAAAGTAAAATAAATGCTTGGACAGGGTATAAATATATTAGATTTTGAAATGTGACGTCAAGAAATCTAAGACCCTTCTACCTGTTGTCACACAATATCACGCTTCGGCGGTAACACCCCCCTTGGGTTAACGTGTGACGCAATTTGTGGATGGCTCTATGGTGGATAGATGGGTGGTAATGAATTTGGCCTCTTGCTGACATACAGATAGAAAAATTATTTATGTTACAATGTAGTTGATAAGTATTTTACACAGTATAAAATAGATTTCATTTTAATTGAGGCTTCTAAACACTTGTTGGTAATTGATCATACTTTCATTAATTAAGAGTAATACAAATATTACTTCTAATTACTCTTTTGGGATTTTTGGCGCGACGGTTATGTAATTAGGGTTTAATATAATTAGAGGTCATGGTTAATGTACAAACTCGTTGGCCGTTTGGTTTATACCGGGTTTCTATGTACTCTTGTAACTTACCGTTGCTTTGGTACAAAATTAAGAGTATATATTTTTTTTATTGCGTGAGTTCAGCAGACAGGCAGACGTCCCACCTGATGGAAAGCGGTTACCATCGCCTGTGGACATTTATGTCAAATTTTATAATATGGAGTCTATATCAATTTTTAACAAGCGGCAGCATAACATTAATACGAGTATATATAATAAGAGTTTTGGAGGATTTAGCTTCTACTAGTGGTCGCCCGTGGTCGAAATTCGACCATAATAATTAATATAAATTATAACTTTGTACATTATTACGGTTCTGTTGTCAAAGAGTATACTTCTATACTATAATCACAGATTTGGCCAAGGCTACACTGTTAATTTGACTTTAACAATAAACAAAAGAGTATATATGCGTGTTGTAACTAATACATGATAATGTGTGTAGTTTTTTTTATTGATTTAGTGTATTTTTTATGCATAATTAAAAAAAATATGAGCATTCTGCACTCCTTCTATATATAAACTATAAGTGTGCGAAATTTCATACTCCTCCGTCCGCGCAATTTTTGTAAACAGGGGTACAAAGTTTTTGCTTCACGTATTAATATATATATATATTCTTTATAGAGTGGGTGTGACGTCACGTATACGAAGTAATTTATTGCTAAACAATTAACAAGGATCAACTTGAGTTGTTCATGTACGTACCGAAATCTGTGAATACAGAAAACAGGCAAAACCTTCAGAGATGCATTTACGAAAATGTTTAGGTTACAAATATTATCACGTAGCAGTTAAGATTTCTGTATAAATAGTGTTAAGTTTAATGTTAAATTAATTAACCAAGTTAATACATCGGGAGTATAACTACTCATCGTCTTCTTTTGTACTCCCCTCTCATGCGGTCGAGCCTAGATCCCGAACGGCGATTGAGCCATGATCTCCTACCCTGTGGTGCGCCGCCCCATTCAATGAGATAACCATCATCGACGCACCATGCAACTTTTTTTTGTGAGGCCGTGGGAAATATATTTCGTACACTACCGGGGGGTCCTTTACTGGGATTAGACCAAAGCAATGAGAGCTATCCCCTGAAAATAGCGCAGATAACAGTCAATTGCCGGCTTGTGTGGAGACTCAGCAAGGTACCCCTATTAAAGAGGTAACCCATGGGCTAATACTCCACTAAAACCCCCATCCTCCCATGTGCTCCGCGCTTATGGTAGGAATAGCGTGAGACTTGGAACGTAGTTACGCCCACACTGATCCTGCGCATCAGTGCTTGAGAATATCCCGGGAGAGTGTAATGTAATATTTGTAATTTAAAAATTAAAATAAATATTCCTACAAGTTGGGCCACCTGCATACCCATTGTCACATATCGACAAAGAAATGCTACGCATCTCGTTTATTGCCCCTCCCACATTCGGAGTTCTTTTTATTACTTCGTATTTAAATTTGCAATTAGACAAATAGCCTATTGTTATGGTTTTCGACTTTGTTGGCCGTTCACAGGAATAGATGACCAGGTGTGCAGATTATTATTTCTCGGAAACTCAGTGCGCACGGCCGATTTTTTTTATACCGTATAGTTAGTATAAGACAATGCCCGAATGGGGCAGTCAAGTGACGACTACGATACGAGTAAGACATTTGTAGTACTCTCGATTAGCGATATAGACGACGGACTTTGCGCGTGTCGAATTGCACTGAATCGTGCAGTGTGAACTGGTTGCATCCAGTTTTGTTTGTATTTGTTTTATACGTGTTTGTACAGTTCTAATAAATTCTATAGTAGTTTCAACGGCATTTTTAATTCGAGTCCTGTAGCTTGTAACGATATAAAACTTTATACTACAGATTAAAATAATAAACGCGAGCATCGCCGCCACCGAGACACTACCTTTTAGTGATCCAAAAAACCGGTCGCGGCGGCCCGCAGGCCGCGCGTTTTGGACAGCGCATCGGTGCTCGTGGGTGTTTCGTCGTGAACTTCGAAACAACCAACAAGTCGATGTTTATATAAAGTTTAACATTGATTAATAATTAAATCTAACTACATATATTTAGTGTTTTATAACCCACGTTTTGGGTTTTATAATTATTCTCCTGGAGTTTTGTGGAAAAGAAGTGAAGGACTCATTAAGCATTACACCTGGAAGGTCATCCCTGGCAGTCCAAGTTACCAAGCCCATCACCAGCGGCACCACCCGTGGACCTACGTGACACTTCAGGGCGGTACCGTCACCAAAAAAAGTAAAAACGACGGCCAAGGCAAAACTCATCCCGCTCTCTCATAATTTTTTTATCTAATAAATGTGTGCGGCTAGTGGTATCTTATATTATACTACCCGCTACAAGAGGTAAACTCACTTCTTCAACGGGGGTTGGTTCCTTCTCTCCCCAGATGCTGGAGGACCCCTGTAAACGCACCACACAACTTAGATCAACCCCCACAGTGAGCATTGAAAAACATCGATATTTTGAACAGTGGATCTAAGCTGGGTATTACAGGGACAAGTGTGGTTCCAACCTTTGTATGTTACCCTGCAATTTATAAGGAATATCACCATTACAAAGTACGTGTACATATAGAAGTATTAGGTGTACATAGGTAGGCTACTGATTAAATTTTTACCTTATATACATATTATTCAAAATTATTCTCCAGTGGTACTTAGTTTGATATAAAAAATTGAATTTCAATAAAATAAATAATATATATCCACAATAAGTGCCCATAAATTGTTTAAATATATTAAAAAGTCTGGCAGATACAACAGGAGACCGGAAGGCTGGAGCTTACCTCGCTCAAAGGATTAGCCTCTGTATCCAGCGAGGTAACGCTGCCAGCCTTCTAGGTCCACTGCCAAGCGACAGTAGTCTGGTGGGGCTAGACGGGTTTCAGTATAGGTTTTTATTTTTTTACTATTCTATTTTTAAGTTAGTTTTATTTATAGGGTAGTTTTATTTTTAGTTGTTTCTATAACTAAACATAATTATTTTTAGCTTTTTTATTGTTTTAGATGATGTAAAATATAAGTATAACATATAAGATGATATTAAATTATAAATATACTTATATATCCTATTGTTACAACTTGGGCTCCGACAAAGATAAATTCCACGTACAGATCTGTAAAAGCACATTTTATTACCTGTCGGCATTTGAACTAATTGTTATCCTTTTATGATTGTCTTCTTTTGTTCACTCATTTATTGGCATACGTTTCTAGTTATTGTGGAGAACAGCCTATTGTCCTATTGTACTCGTTTACGGCCGCTCAGGAGCATCATTAGCCACGTGTTGCAGATTATAAGTACAAGCTAATTCTAGGAAACTATGTCGACGTTGCCGGGCGGGCACATTTTCATTTGTAAAGTATAAAACGATGGCCTGATTGAGAAAGAGGGGCAGTTGAGCTACAACTACGCTCTGAGCGTGACGTATGTACATTCGGGAATCTAATATTGACGGACTTTGCGCGTTTTATTGAATTACGACCTTCTGCATTACGTTTGGATTTGTTGCGTTCGGTTATATTTGTACCTGTGTTGTACGTGTTTGTATAGTTCTAATAAACTCTATAATAATTCTAACGGCATTTTAATTCGAGTCCCGCAAACTCGTAACACTATTAATTATATGATCAATAAAAGTAATAAAATGAATATATTTTAAAGTCTATTTTAAATTTAAAATATTTGGATTTTTGTTTGTTCTTTGTTCAGGAGATTAGGGAATAATCGATAAACATAAATATCTAGAAACATAAATTTTTTTATTTAAATACTTTCGATACTAAAGATGAATATAGGATAATACTATTATTTGACAAAGTAAGATAATTAATATTCACGGTATAAAAATTCTAAAATTACGCAAGCAAAGGTGAATTAATTAATTGACATAAGATTTGATTTATAGTGTGGACGTAGGAACGATGGTTATATCGAATATCGATATATTTATGAAGAATACTCCATATAAAATTATTAAGTCTCCCATATATTTTCCCCAATTGACATTACATTTCACAATGTTTTTCTATATAAAGTCAAACGACCAAAAAACCTGCAAAGAGTTTGTACATATAGGTTACCTAAGTTTTTCACGAAAAGTAGGACAATTTCTCGTTGACATTGGTCAATGATAATGTCACACTCAAATTCAGATGGCAAGAGACTAGACGGAATGTCGTTTGTGCCATTGAGGATGGGACTCCCCCTAGTACGGGATGCAACTTGTATCGATATTTTGGCGGCATCCCATCATCCAGACACAGCCGTGACAGCCGGGGCTATTGCCGCATACCAGGAGGCCCTGGAACGTCGGAAATATGTGTCCATTGGTAGTGGGTAGTCGAGTCGAGTCGAGAGCCTGGGGCCGTGGGGGCCTGGAGTTTATCACCTCTATCGAGACCTCTCAACGCGTCTAATTGAGGTCTCGCGTGACCAAAAGGCTGGCTTGCACCTAGGGCAACGAATCAGCATTGCCATACAACGCGGAAATCCGGCCAGGATTTAGAGTCAATTTTTTACTTATAGATTTATGTTATTTTATAAGTAGTTTTATTTATAGAATATCCAATTTAATAATTATGAACAAAAAACGATCTATTTGTATTTATTTATATTTGTCTTTCACGTCATTTATTAGCGAAGTTGAAAATATTACCGCGGAAGAAACTCAAAAAAAAGTATGACCAATTAAGTAATTGGTTATAAAGCTACAAATTGGTTATAAAGTCATAATACGTTTCTTCTTTCATCAATTCCGATACACCGTTCTTTGGGCGTAAAGCCGTGTGGATAGCTCTTCTGGAAAGTTCACAATAAACTTTAACAAGCAATCTCCTCAGGGCATAACCCTTCTCCTATCAAACAATACTCAATATCAATACTCAAACATTTATTGTAAATAAAATAGGCAAAATTATACATGTAGGTCATGATTATAATCTATAATCTGGGTTAAACAAAGTATGCTTTTGGCTCGCCGATAATTCATTGACCCTTAACACATCCAAAACCAAATTTGTTACCTTTATTCTGCGAAATATCTCTTTATCAAATCACATATTAAAAGCTTATACTTGCTTTTTAGATATCTATTCACTATGCACCTGTCAAGTGATTGGATAAGTAAAAGACATAAAATACTTAGGAGATAAACTTGATGAAAAGCTGTCGTTTGAAAAACGTGTTAACTTCGTATCTAATAGAGTTCGGATGTTGTCATATGTATTTAGAAAACTAAGACGACTGGGAATTACTAAAAATATTGTATCAAGCTATTTGTGAGTCAGAGCTTTCTTACTGTATATCAACATGGAGAGGTATAAATAAAGCAAAAATACTCATAGTTTAGAGAGCGCAAAGATTAATTTTAAAGATTAACTTATCTAAAAACATGCCTTTTCCTACTGTTGAACTATATAAATTGGCTGACGTCTTAACAGTACGGCAACTACTTGTCTTAGCCTGCACCTTAAGGCAACATTCACAAATCCCGTACAGCAAGAATCCATAACCTAAATGGCGTTTTTACTACGACTGCACTATTAGAAATGGAAAGAAGAGTTAGTTTGTTCAGAAGATTTTTTGGATTCTAAGGAAGTCGTCTGTACTACAACATTAATAAGTTATGTCATATTTATTACATCAGAAAGAAACAAATCAATTAATTTGTCAATTCCTTAAGTCTTAAAACTACTCAGAAACTGAGAAACTGATAACAATTGCTATTTACTATTTGTAGTTTTATCTTTAAAAAATTAAGTTGTATATATATATTATTAGAGTAGGTAAATTATGTAAAAAAAAGAAAATAAATAAATATTTATAGACTTAAAAAAAAACAATTGCTGAATGAAAATTAGTTTTTACTTACACTCACACTTTACAGAGACTAATACTCCCACAGCCAGACACTCTTGTAATTATAATTACACACACCTACAAACACACACTCACACACCTTTTGTATTCTCTATTATTGTAGTCCTCAATGGTGGTGGTTAATATAGTAATAGGGAGACGAGGGCCAATAGTACCATCATACAGGGTTTACCTAGTTTGATCTCCTGTCTTTCCCACTTTAATTAACTTTTTCTAATACTCTATTTATTTTGTATTTTTGTGGAAGGTAAATAAAGAACTAAATAAAATAATGTTTTATTTTGAAATATATCTGGGTATGGCAGTATCGTGTGGAGTGGGTCAATTTATTATATTTATTTTAAACGTCTGTCACGAATTATTTTATTCGTGAATAATAGTAAATTATTTAAGTTTTAACATGTTTTAAGTCCTTGATAAAAATATTTTGGTATTCATTTTGAAATTTACATTTCAATTTTATTGTTATAGATTTAGCTGTAACAATATTGTCAAAACGTTTATATTGATGGTAAAGTGGCCCCATAGAATTTTAATGAATTCCCTTTACGTAATTGAGATTTTTATGAATAGGGCCAATCGTAGCAGCGTAGCACGTAGGCGCGTAGACGTCCGTAGCCCAGTGCGTGTTAAAGACACCATTCACTACTGCCCACGTTTTAACATAATAAGTATATGGTTTTTAAGGCTCCGGTTGCTGCAAAAGGTTGAAAGTGGAGTGCAAACAAAACCACTTTTCGTTGATATTTACGGATCAGTAATTTACAAAAAAAAATATCATAAATCTTCACGATATGACACATAACGTGTTTTTACGAAATTATTACATAGTAATTTTAAGTTAAGAAAAAATTGCCCAAATCACCTCCAAATTATTGACATAAAACCATTTTACTGCTTAAATTATTACAAAACAGGATAATAAATATCTCCAACTTTATAAAAGAGAGATAAATAATTTGGTATTTTAATTTTTTTTTAAATACTACTTTATTTTATTCACAATTAAATAATTGTGCATCTGAAAAAACGACCGAGTTTATGGAATCCCCGCTCTCGCCCGAACAATCAGTACCAAAAAATCGTCAAGGACGTTCGCGTTGTTATAAGCCTTAAATTAGCACTAGTACGTGATATTGCTTATGATTAACCCTATCGAAAATGTTATTAATTTTTAGAATTAATCTAAATATTTATATTGCGTATTGCTAAATAAGTGATTAGTCTATGACTAGGGTTCAAAAACTCTATTTATAATTTCATGTAGATGTTATGAAATACGCCTTATTAAGAAGTAATTTCAACTGTTTAAATTAAGTTTTTTTTTCTAATTCCTTAATCTGAAAGGTTCTTAATATAATTTAGTAAGGTGATAAATCTAGAATAGGATTTTTAGATCTTATTATTCTTTCGATTGCCTTACCATCGGTTGCGTTTTGACATTAGTTGTATGGAGCTTATTTCAAATTTTAACAGATAGTAAGCCAAATGAACGGTCGGTAAGATATAGGAACTTGCCACTAGTGGAAAGTTGTTACCGACGCCTGAATTTTCCATTATTAAAGACATCTGACATCGCCAACCCGTTGAGAGCCTCGAAGAAGAAGAAATTTTATAAAGCTTTTTTGATCAACCCCTTGTTGAACCCCAACCCCAAGTTCATTACATTACAGCAAGATTCTTCTTAACGAAGCGCATGGAAAGTCATATAAATAAAAAAGCCTTTTAGAATTAACCGTCCAAAACCGCAGCCAAAAAGTAAAGCCCCAACATTTATTTAATGGTTGCGTAATCCAGGATGGTGTTTCAATCAATCGTTGGCATCGTCCCAGGACGGGCCCGTCTCGGTGGCGCCAGACGCACTCCGCCGCTGAGACAATCGAATCCGCTCACAAATGTCGTAAAGCCAATGCAAATATTTGCCACCATTTATATTCGGACTGGCTGTGGACGCGACTTTGTTCGCGTGGGATTGGAAAAAATGTTCGGATACTTCACTGGGCGGCTAGGTGTTTTTTAATATACTTCATATCGAAAAACACTACTTTCATACAGGAGTATAGTTTATCTATTAAATTTGAGCATGTTTTTTTATATTTCAAGGAATTTAGACACAAAATTGTAACATTAAAAATATAACTGTATAATCAATGGGATGGGTGCTCAAAGACGAATGTCGATACCGTGCATGAAAACTGATATTTAAAATTTTATATAAAAATACCTAAATTAGTAAAGTAATTTTAATCAAGTAATTTCATAATCAGCAGACAAACACACACATTGTATATCCCCAAGCTAAGCAAGTTACGCTTGTATTATGGGTAATATACAACGTACTACTCTGGGGCCGATCCCAGACACCCAGACCTTAGTAAATAACAGAAAATTCAAATCCCGAAATTTACCATTCCAGGAATCCAACCCAGAGAGTTCGGCCGGCTAAGACTGAGCCCACTCAACCACAGCGGCCGTCAAATTTATTTTCAAGTAAAAAAAGGCGTCTTACCAATAGCATTTAGACAGGAACATTGCATGTTTAAGTGCGACTCCCAGAAGACCATTTTTCATTATTTTTTGTTGTGTTTATTTACTCGAAAAATAATTTTTAGTTTAAATTTATAACGAATATCAATTAAGAACGTAAACAAATTGAAACTTTAAATATTTGAATTTCTGTGATCCTTTTGGTAAATTTAATTTGTTATTTTGATTGCTGAGTGAAATTTTATATTTGACCGGACTAGGTGACCTAATAGAGAGACGTTCTTCAGGTTTCACCTTATTTATTTGCTATCTATACTAATAATATTATAAAGACGTAAAGTTTGTGAATTTGTTTGTTTGTAGGAAGTAATTTCTTGTAATACCGAACCGATTTTGAAAATTCTTTTATCAGTAGAAAGCTACATCGTTCCTGAGTGATATTGGCTATATTTTATTGTGATTAACAATATTTATTAATCACATTATTTATTTGTTATATATAATAATACTACTATATAATACTATACATTAAAAATAAACTAAATTATTTACTTTATATTAATTTATTTATAATTTAGTTAATTTTTTAAGTATTCTGTTATTTGCGTTGACGGCTCCTGGGAGATATCAAGTACACATGCCCATACCAAGCTTGCAGATATGGATACGCTCAGTTAATGCACGTAAGCCCATCTTACAGGTACTTGACCATTGCAACATGACGGTGGATTGTTACCTAGGTAAGATCATGCTATTGGTTAATAGAACACCACGACGCTGATTCATGGCAACTGGAGGACGATTGGAAACAACAAATTTAAAAGTATTTATTTAATCTGAGTTCCACTCGAGAACATTTTTTTGAACGTCTTATATGTTACAAAATATTATTAGCCTAGTTACTCTATGTATACGCTTCGCAGTATTCTTTCAATCGTCGTCAGCCGATCGCAGTCTACTGCTGGACGTAGGTTTCCCCAAGTCAGTGCCACTCGTCCCTGTCCTCCGACTCCCTCTTCCAACGCTCAACCAAGTGACCTTGCGCGTGAGGTCAGTCCAGCTGGCTGGAGGGCGTTCACGAATTCTTGCAATAAAAAAATCTTTTGACTTTCAATCCATTTATGTCTAGTTGAAATAAATAAGCATTATATTAAATACATGCAACAAATGGGTATATTAAAAAAAAAAAAATTCAATAGCAAAATTTGCCCCCCGGTGTTAGTCTCAATTCAACAGTATCGTCTTACTTATTATAGATGATTACAGTCATTCAGTTCAATAAATTTTATATTTAAAAAACTCAGAAAGTACAATATCTCTTTTCATATAAATACATCAGTTTTTTAGTATTCCATAGCAATTTTGGCAGAATGGATCCCATGTGAAATTGTTAGATCCGTCCTCTGTCTTTCTGTCATAATCATTCTTCTCGAAACTAGTGGGTCTACATAGTTAAATTTGAGTATATAAGTCGGGCGCAGAAGGTTTGCCGATGGCTACCCCTCCCGTCTCCCACAATCGCGACCTGCGGTCGTCTCGTTCTAAGTCTTCTTAGTACTATTTAGACAAGCCCCGGCCCCAATCGTAGGAAGCGGGAGGGGTGACCATAGGCAAACCTTCTGCGTACAACTTATAAATATTATATACGCCTCTATAACGACGTAGGTAATTAAACTGCAACAAAATAGAGATTAAGGTTGGCCGGCCATATATAAAAACCACAACAATTTTTTTTAGTGATTTTTTCATTTAAGTCAATAGAGCGACTTCCAACCTTGCTTTCCTCCCATGTAACCTTTTAAATATGAAATGGATTTCTTTTTATAGAGGCGCTTAATATATTATTTCTAAAGCTATTGAAGTATTTGCGAACCTAAGAAGTAAAAAAAAAATATTTCTTAAAAAATAAATATTTAACCGACTTCTTTCTAGAACATTTTGAAGTCGGTGTCAAGTAAAACATAAAAATTACTATATTTTGTAAATTTGTTTTTGTTCTTTTATGTTTTATTTGGCACCGACTTCAAGATGTTGTAGAAAGAAGTCGGTTAAATATTTATTTTTTGGTTTTTAGTGTGAAGTCGGTGTTGTTTTTTTTAAATATCGAGTAATTGCTTCTTTACGGTTTCGTAGCTAATTGAGAGGAGTAGTGGACTTTTGTCGCCTCTACGGAATCCTTCATAGTATGTGATTCGACACGCTTGTGGTCATTTTGTTGGGAAAGTGCAATAGTTAGGCTGACGGCCCACCAGATTGAACGCGGTTACCGTCGCCTATGAAAATTTCCAACGCCAGAGGTGTTACCAATGCGCTGCCGGTCTTCAAGAAATTTTATAACACCTTTTTTGAAAACCCCCTAATCGTAGCGTTCACTATACGCAAGAGAAATGTTCTAGAACATCGTTGGGTACATAAGCGAAGCGGCTCAAGGAAATGGGGATAAACGCGCAGCCGATGGCATGCGGTGCGGTGGTAAAAGGAAGACGAAGGCACCGTTCTGAACAGATTTTCGAAACGCTGGTTATTATATTCAAATTCAAATTAATTTATTTGCATAAAACATGGTATAAAGGGTGTTACAGCAATTATGACTATAGTACTCATATTTTTGTCAAATTGGAGTTAAAATTTAGTTCATATAATTATTTTACATTAAACAAATTTATTACTATTACAACATTGTCAAAATTACAATTATAATAAATAGCGTACATAGTCAAATAATTATAACAATGTAATATGCTGAATAGTAATATGATTATCATTATGCTCGTACGACGCTCACTGATATAAGTATTCCACATGACTGTAATCTCATAATAACTGAAACCGATAAATTAACGAAATACCTAAACCTCACGCACGAGATTACTTACATGTGACATATGGAGTCAACGATCATCGTACCGATAGTGGTGTCTCTTAACGAAGTCTAGTAGCTAAGAGCCTCGACCGACATCTAGAGAGGCTCTCGCTCGGTAAATGGGTGAAGGACCAGATACAGAAGGCGGTTCTCCTGAACACGGCACGCATTTTATGGAGGTTCCTGTTCTAGGCCCCACTGCCGGCGGACGTCGTCTTTTTATATTTAGCTCTCCCGGCAGACGTCGTCCTACCCGGAAAGCTTCAATCGATATGCCGACAACAGCGCCACCTACCGGGTCCAATTGTGAACCAACTCAGAAACCTTCTTTGGCTCATGCACAACAACTTTGCTAAAGATCATCACATGATCAAATGTATATATAGTTTACGATTTTATAAAGGACATACAGACAAACATTCATTTTTATATATCAAGATTGATGAAAATCTATTTTTTATATTTACAGATATGTATTTTAAAAAAAATGATAAGAAAGTTACGAACTGTATTAGAATATGCAAAGAGCCACGAAATCTTGCGAAGGGGAAGCGTAACCCATCTAGGCCGTCTGTGAGTATAGGATCGTCGACAAAGCGAACGCATTTTAGACCGTAATGACACAAGCAACAGTATTTTGTAATTTTTTATTTTATACTTGTTAATACATTCGTTATTTCGAATACAATTTCAACAACTTCATGTCTACATCTCTACTAACATTTAGTACACAATTTTAATAACTAGAATTACATTGTATATCTTTATATGCCTATATTATAGACATTCATGAAATGGCACTACATTTCACAAAAGGCGAAAACATACCCTACAAACTTTTATGAAATGAAAACAAAATATCACCATAAAATACTAATCGATTTTTGGGTAAACATGTTTGTTCGCAACCACAATTTTTTAAGTTAATACCTTTTAATATTTTTTTGATTCAAGTGATCATCCTTTAATAGAGGATATTGTAGCAAAAATGAATATAAAAATAATTTAGTAAGGGTTTTAAAAAAAGGTTGTTGACGATTAAGCCCTCGGGACTCAAAAAAATCTCCCTAATTTTCTCTTAAATTTATTGCTGCTCATAATATTTTTTTACTTTCACAAAATTAAACCATTAACAGATTGTTAATTCGCCATTTTGTAGGTAGTAAACTAACTTACGTAATCGAGCCTTTACTAGTTAAGAGCGGCCGTAATAAAGCGGGGAATATCAAAATATAACTTACCAAAAAACATGTAAGTACTCTAAGCATGTTTATATATAAGCCTTGTTTTTATTATTTATCATAATAAAATGTATGTACCGTAAAACAGTAAATGTTAAAAACAAATTGTTTATTAAAATTCTCTAAAGTAATATAAATCAAAAATCATGTAGAGAGTATAATACAAATATTATTATTATAAAATTAATAAACAACATCCTAAAATACAAATAACAACTACAGTTATATTTTTGTATAATTCACATACAAAGTACATAGTATACATATTTTGTTACAAACAATTCAACGCCCAATAATACATTTGAGCGACATTTTCATTTATATTCGATATAAGCTACGTATATTATTGTATTTTGAACAATATTCTTATAACCATATATAACCATAATTTACGCATACTAATACTAGGCCAG
Source organism: Dendrolimus houi (assembly GCA_039645545.1). Taxonomy (NCBI): domain Eukaryota; kingdom Metazoa; phylum Arthropoda; class Insecta; order Lepidoptera; family Lasiocampidae; genus Dendrolimus; species Dendrolimus houi. The sequence goes on from CM077132.1 coordinate 18,962,880, forward strand.
ACACCCCTTGCGCCTTCAGCGACATTTTAAATCAATACAATTCGTGTGAAGTCTGATTTACAATTCCATTAATTAAGTAGTTAGTTGATTTACAAGACTAGCAAGATAAAAAGAGCAAGTTTGTAGTTAAGTAATAAGTTGTCGATTAAGTAGATATTTATCCAAACGATTATTTCTTAAGTTAACTAACTATTCTTAACTAATGAATACGTGAATCAGATATTAATGTTACTGAAAGTAATTAATATTCTGTTGTGTGTACCAGTCACGAAAAGAAAGTTTCCAATTAAATGTTATTTTAGAGAAAGATAAAATAATTTGATAATTCATTCTGTTATAATAATCTGAGCAATGCAATGGTGACCAATTCAGTTTAGTAAATGAACACCAAAAACAGCCACTGATAAGTTTGTGCGATCTTCTTGAATGTTTGACATTTTAGCTACTTTGATACTTTCAAGTCTACTGATGAGTTTATACTTCAATATTATAGATCCATATTCTAAAATTTAAAGTATTGATTTCATGGTATTGTCAGCACCATGACAGACAAGGCGTTGTGGGGTGGCGACACGTTGAAAATTGGTTCGCCGGTCTCATCGCAATATTCGGAATAGACTACTTGTTTCAACTCCTGTAGGCCTAGACTCTTGCAGATGCGCTGCGAGTAAGCTCCTGTAGCGTCCACTTTGAACAGCTGAAAGTATAAAAAATATATGTCTTTACCTTTTGTGGAAATTGTAGTATGCTTTATTTAACAAGCAATTGTGCCAAACAGTTTTACGTTTTATTATTCAAACCATAAAATGTATTTTTTTTAACAAATCAGGCAAGAAATAGAACGAATATTTTGTTTTATAATCGAAAGACAAACACTTTAAATATTCACAAACTAAGCAAGTTACGTTTGTGTTATGCTTAATATACAACGGCTCAATCTGTAGTCGATCCCAGACCACAGTAAAGAGCTGAAAGTTTGTGCATGAAATTTACCATGTCAGGAAACAAACCCGGAGCCTCTGCGTCAGAGTAAATTAATCCGGTAAGAGCTTAGCCGACTCAGGCACAGAGGCCATCAAACTTATCATTAAGACTTATTTATTCATTGATTTGATCTAAAAAAATATCTTTTAAAACATAAAACGTCAAGAAGAAAAATGATATGTGGTGTCTAGAATAATCTAGATGATATAATTATAATTTTGTATATTGTTTTGGGAACGCGAATTAATATTTGAACTTGAAGTGTAAAAGACAATCCACATTCTCGCGACAACCACGCGAGAAAAGAACGTAAGAATCCGTTTTACATTTTCATTTCTCGCACTTTTATTGCGTCGTCGAAAAAATGTGGAGCGCCTATAATACAGACCAAAAACTATGGCTGTTACACCTACGAGTATAAGTATTAACTAACCTTAAATCCTTGTTCCTTGGCAAGATCCACACTCCTAGCCATTAACTCTTTCGCCAGGCCCCTTCCCCTTGCTTGCTCTGACACCGAAATGATCCTGCATTCCAGGATACGATTTACCTGCAATAAACAGGAGTTTCGATTATTACCTGTATAAAATATTGCACTGTTTTCGGGTCCTATTGTTTTGGGTTAATCGAATTTTTTGTTTTAAATATGAGATATTCTAGATTAAAACGTACCTAATCTGAATTTAACATTAGTATAGGGTTTCTCAAACTTACAGCTTTACGTTCCCATTCATTCATTCATTTATTTGCTTAAAAATATGGTTTACAAAGATGCTACAGTTTAACAAAGTACACAACATGTTCTTGCCAGATTAGCGTGCGAATATTATCAAGCAAATAATTTTGCTTATTAACCTAATCATAAATTACATTATAATTCTAATTGTCGAGAAATTAATTAAATAACAATAAATTGTCATAATTATGATAAGAACATAAAATCACATTTATAATTCAAAGGCTTACCCTTAAAAAGTAGCTGTATATAAAAATTATAATATTTTATTAAAAAAATAGAATTACAAAGAGAAATAGATGGGTCAATCTCCCGCTCGCATTGTTAGCTGCAACCAGTTAGTTTTTAATCTTTTTAAGATTTTTTGTTCCAAGTGCTTTTTTGACGTAGTAATGATCAGTGATATTGTAGCCAAAAATGAATGACCTATCATGAATTAAAAAAAAACAAACCTTTGTTTTCGACAATAATACGCTCAGGAAATTCACCCAGATGTGTTCTTAATTAATAGGTGGGCTTGTTTTTTTTATTGCAAATTGAGTCGATTTTATTTAATAACAATCGACTCAATTTGCGATAAAAAAAGAAAATATATAATTTTAATAATTTTCTCATAATTCAAATTCAAATTCAAATTCAAAGTTTTTTTATTCAAAATAAGTTCCACTGGAGAACACTTTTTGAAGGTCATATAAATATATAAGTTAAAATTTAATTTTTCTTCCTATTCTATGTATACCGCTTCACAACGTGTTATTGCTGTTAAGGAGAAGAAGCGGCAAGAAACTCCCCAGCAACACGTCTAGCTAAATAATGTTTTTCTTTAAGTTTCTTATTCTATTTATATCTCAAGTTGTTTTTTTTTTTAATAAATTTTATACAGAAGTATGTTACAGAATTACTTTTTGAAGAATTAATGGAGTTGTAGCAAACAGTGCATACTCAATAAGACCAAGACACAATAAGAGGAAAGAAAAATATTATGAAAGTTATAATAATGATATGAGGTACTAAAATGTTATGCTGCAATATATCTCCATAAATCCCTTACAAGCTTGGCAAGATAACATTAAACAAAATATAGTATAAGATGTTAGAGTGAGCTGCTATGTAAATGAATTTTTGTCATTTAAGTATTCTTCAATAGTGTAGTATCCCTTTTTTAGCAAGATACTTTTTAATTTGGTTTTGAATTTAGTGAAAGGCAGATCTAACATTTCACTCGGAATCTTATTGAAGAAGCGTATACCAACCCCCAAGAAAGAGGACAGTACTTTTTGTAATCTAAAAGATGGCAATATCAGTCTATTACATTGCCTGGTGTTGAAATTGTGAATATCCTTATACTGCTTGTAGGCACTCAAATTATTACGAATATAAATTATATTATTAAAGATATATTGGCAGGCGACCGTCATAATATTGATTTCCTTGAAGCATTCTCTAAGAGACTCCCGAGGGCCGAGGTTGTAAATTGATCTTACGGCTCTTTTTTGTAAAACAAATATGATCTCTAAGTCAACAGCGTTGCCCCAAAGTAAAATACCATAGGACATGACACTATGAAAATAACTAAAATAAACTAGTTTAGCAGTCTCTTCGTCAGTGAACTGCCTAACTTTTCTGACCGCATATGCAGCAGAACTAAGTTTTCCTGAGAGACTAGATACATGAGCGCCCCAGTGGAGCTTCTGATCAAGGTTAATGCCTAAGAATACAGTTGAATCTACGAGATTAAGTCTAGTGTCGTTAAGAGAGATATTAATATCGTATTCTTTTACATTGGGCATAACAAACTTAACACATTTAGTTTTGCTCGGATTGAGTAATAAGTTATTTACAGTAAACCACTTAGATATTTGGGATAAGGCGTTGTTTACGTCGTCAAAGTTCAGTTTATTTCTATCAACTTTAAATATAAGTGATGTGTCATCAGCAAACAACACTACCTCACACATATCATTAATAAAATATGGCAAATCATTAATATATATCAAAAATAAGAAGGGACCTAGAATAGAGCCCTGGGGCACACCCATAGATATGCCAGTCTCACAAGATTTGACATTGTTAATTTCAACGCTTTGGGATCTGTTATTTAAGTAAGTAATAATCTAATGATTATTATGAGAAAACATAATTAAGGTGGACAATACAAGTCAGACAAGCAGCCGCCATTACGTAAATTTTATCGCAAACTTACTCTACGTTTCTCTGTTACACCCATTGAGGGAGGTATAATGAATACGTAGTACATATAACACAATGATTACACCCACAAACGTACAGGTACTTTGTTTGAGGAACTCTTGGCTAGAAGAATAATTATTAAGATATAAACAACTTGGTCCAGTTTTTGACGAATTTAATATTGTGTTGTGCCGTTTTATTTTGAAAATGTATGTTTGTTAAAAGCCTACAATTTTATAGAATATCGACTGTTCTTAATGAAGAATTGTGTCTTTGTTTTGAGAATTTCAACTACTTAGTGAAATGTGGCTTTGTGAGTTGCCCCAAAAACTTCCCCGTTGGGCGTATATCCAAGACTCACAATGGGATAGTTGATACATTTCATAGTAAATTCTGAAACAATTTCATATCATTTCATTTTATATTCGTTCAAATATCATGTGATCATCATAGCTTTAAAATATTATGATAGAAATAATTTTTCATTACTCATATTCTGAAACTACGCTTGGAGTTGCCTGATCATAGCGATGAAAACAGTACTTTTCGTCCCTGGAAAACGGTTTTCCCTGCTGTCAAAAAATATAATTTATTTATTTAGGTTTATGGCTTGACAGCTAGGCCTTTAAGCCAGATCTTAGATTATAATATAGTTTCTTCATTTTCTTAAGCCTATGTGTAGCACAGCTGAACTGCAGGTTATCAGCTGGTGCCATTCAACGGAGTTCTTGTGACAACTCAAAAGGCCACATTCGACTATACAGTTCACATTTCTCACAAAACACATAATTACTACTCAAAAACTATCAATATCCTACAACTATTGTTCATTTTAGAGTAATTTTACACATTTTTAGCAAATAAAACTGCACAGCACAGCATCTCCTTTTAGTTCCCGCCAAAAACTCCTCAAAAAGTATAATTAATAATTATTATTAGTTATTTTACCAAAACTATGTGAACCATAGATAATACATGCAACGCGTGTCCCAACTTTTTTACAGTTAAAAAAGTTAAATCGCAGCATAAATTCCAATAAAAAAATATCAACAGTTTGTAACATCATTTTATACTTATAAAGTACTTTTCACTCAATTATTATTTAGTTTACATAAATTTGAGCTAAATATTTATTATCATTAGTCAAAAAAATACTGACTGGTAGAATGCCAAAGAAAAAAAATACTAGACGTTTCATATGTGACGTATTAAATGAGTTCATCATATTTAGATATGGCTTTAACGCCAGATTTCATTAGAGAAGTAGTCGTTTGTTTAACTAATCATTTTTATTTACTTTCCTCATATTTGAAATGAAAAGCAGAGTATTAACCTTGGGTGAAAGGCCTATTTAAGCACTCGAATTATTAGCGGTCTAGCTACGCTCTTGCGCCAAACCATGTCATGCCTAAATAGGTCACTTTCACCTCTCGTGTAACAATTTACTATTAATTAGAGTTTAAATAATAACTTATACGCTATTTAACTCGTTAAAGAAATGATTTCATAATTTGCAATGCCCATACAAAATGCAGACTGCTTCGGCGTTTTGTTCTTACAAAACGCCGAAACAGTCTAGATTTTGTCATCTTTGATAAAAAGTGTCTCAGTTAATCTGACTGCCAATTACCATATTTGGCAGATTGAAAAGAAAAACCCACCTGATACGTATTAAATAAATCAAGATCTCGGCTAACAGTGTACAGGATGGTGAATATCTTATTGTACTTCTCATCAGAAGATTGCTGGATCTTTTCAATGGACTGTTCAATATCTCCGGGTCATAAGATGCCGTTAAGGCTTACTCCCAGCACCTGGAATATAACATACCATACGCATTATAAGCTACGGCATAAAATATATCGTCATGATCAGCCTGTGAAAGTCAATCATTATACATGTATGTCTCTCAAGGCCACGGGCTATAAAAATGGCCCGGGCTTTTGAACGGCTCGTGTGGGGCCATGGGAAGGCCAATACGCCCTTGACAAATTTAATGTAGATGTGGCGTGACACTGGCCGGCGATTATCTACCATCACACAAAATGCACGCAAGGACAAACCCTGGTCAGTGTATGAGTATTATAGAAAATGAGAACAATAGTACTGGGTTATTGGGATTAAGTACTAGTGGAACTAGGGATCTGCGAAAGACAATTTATATGACTATATGAATACTATATAAATTCTTTTTAGTATTTATTTAAGGCACACACATTATTATATTACATTACTAATCATCTAATATAAAAATTCTGGTGTGTGAACCTCTTAAAGGAGTGCATAGCACTTAAAATTCAAATGTCGTCATTAAACTAATAATTTAAATTCAATATTATACATAGTCGCAATTATAATGAATAATTATTATAATTATAATTATTATGAATAAATAATGTTCCGAGTTTAAGGGATTTCAAAAATACCGTTGGAATTAGCACAAAGTTTATTAGAAGTACGCAATTTACAGTTCTTACAAGTATAGCCGAATATAAAAAAATTAAGCCGTAAGGCAGAAAATCGTTATCGCAAAGTTCGTCGGTATAAGATACTTGCTCTGAAAATGCACTAGGTAACGCTTCGTTCGCAGTCAGAACACGACTGGCTCATTCCTCGACTGATCGACCCTCATTCATTTGTAAATTAAATGGCCTAGCAACATGTCACCCACTGGTCCTTGAAATCCTTAACTTGTCGGCTTAATGGCGTCTAAGAATTCGCATGACGTACAAATAGAGGAAATAACGTTTTAGGACGTTTTACGGCGGCGTGAAGAAAGAGATTAGCGCGAACTATTGTTCGCGCTAATCATACGCGCTAATCAGAATAGATCACCCAAATTTAAAAGGGGTAACAAAACACCTACGAAGGATTAGTATCGGTTCGCAACAATAATATTGTCATATCATAAATTTTTATCAGTCTAAACCCGAAAGCAGATGAGAGCATGTTTGCTCGGATTACTATCATCAAAATTTATAAACCATATTGAGTGCCGGCCAGGGTGCTAAAATTGGACTCCTTACCAAAAATTTTGGTGGATTTCTTTAACTATGTTGCCAAATATGGAATCCCTATGAATCCACGTAACATATTGCCTTGTGTTTCGGTATTAATGGTCAGGGCCCAGTTCCCTTTGACACCGGCGACACATTAATAGCACATTTGGTGTTGCAAAAGCCCATAGTCGATGGTAAGCACTTTGCATCACATAGGCCATCAGGCTGTCTGCGGTAAGAATAAAAGATTTTTATTTTATTTATTATTGCACATAGTTAGCAGACAGGCAGACAGCCCACCTGATGGCAAGCGGTTACCATCGCCTATTGACATTCGTAACTCCAAAGGCGCTACCAAAGTGCTGCCGCTCTCTAAAGGTACACAAGAACCTGGCTACTAATGCTGGAACACAACTCAAGGTTGTTATGGCGGCATATCTAGAGCAGGGGTGTTAGCCATCCAGACGGGCAAATACCCTACCACCTAGCTGTTGGTTGTTTTGTCACGACAGGCCGTTCGGCCGCAGGAAATTCTATTTCTTCTCCGTTCCTTCACGGATAAGAATACAGTCAAAAAATTATCACCATGTCTCCTTCCATCGCAGCAATGGACAGCCCATCAGCCATCGTGGCGGCGCATAGCCTTTCCAGCGCAGCGTGAGATTCCCCCCTCTGGCAAAGGGAGACCGCCTTGTTCAGAGGTTCATCCGCGAAGAAGCTCTCTCGTAGGTGCTGGAGCACCGCTTCGCTCATCGACGGTGTTATTATCTCGTAATGCGCCATCTGTAGACAAATAATGTACTTTATTAATATAGACTAACAATAATATGTATAATATATTATATACTGAGATTTAGAAATAAAATCCATAGTTAACTACATATTAAATTAGGCTATTTCATATGGCATGTGTTTTTAATTATATTATAGGAGGACCTCCGTTATAGGCTAAAACGCTGTTGTTCTTTTTTTCGTGTCCTTTTTAATGTTTTATTCTTTTAATGCTATTGTTACGTGCGAGTGGGGGGGGGGGGAGGGGGGTACGCACTTAGGATTGGAGAAAGCACCAGTTTTATTTTTCTAACTAGACGCTTTTATTGTCTTACACAGTCGTACGTGATTCTTTCCTGCAAGGTTGCCCCTTCACGCACAACTAACGACACACTGTCCCAGTGTCCAATGCGTAGACCACCTTCTGCTACCGCGGTACTCACCCCCGAATTTACCGCGCGTAGCTCGCTTTTGGATCTCTTCTTAAACTACACTAAACTCCTCCTTCACTGAACTGCCCACTAAACTCTTCACTAAACTCTCCACTAAGCTCGTCACTGTCTTCTATCAAACTCTCTTCCAACTCTCTCGCGTCACACTTGTCGCATCGCTCTCTCGAACTGCACCCTCCGGTAGGCGCGCATTACGCTTCTTATATACATACCCGAAAGAATCTTCTGGAACTCATAATTTCGACCTTCTTTTCATTATTATTCTATTATCGTCCATCCCTTTCTAAACATCTATCTATCTTTGTCTTTTTCATCCTGAACCTTCAGTTTTGGAATTTCGAACTTCATTTCGTTATTCTTTTGTTCATCATCTATCCCTTTCTAAAATGTATCTGTCCTTTTCTTTTTCTTTCAGAATCTTCTACATTTTTCCGAAACTCCTTAAAGCAACTAGATTGTTCCACCATCGCTCGCTACACTATTTTAGGGAAATAAAGGGGGTGTCTATATTAATCTTTTTCTTTTCTCTCCACTTAATATCTATTTCATTTTTTCTTATACACTACTGCATTTATATCTCTTCCTATCCATTTATAGTGCTTATACTATGCATACTACTAATTTCTACTCTGATTTTCTATTTTCGACTTATTTTCATTTTTTCTAGTAAACTACGTTTAGGATTACATGTTTCTTATTAACTACTTTCACTTAACGCTAATTATACATATACAAATATATGTTAATAGCGTTATTTGTTGATCCGTTACATTTATTCACCTTTTTACTATTTTTATCGCGAATGATAGAAATACCTCACGTAGCTTTTTACCCAACAAATATATATTTCCGCGTTAGATATCCATTTTCAGAGCGCTCTCAGCGTTATGTCGATGTAAGGTAAAGAGAGGGCAATCGAATATGGCAAGTAAGGGGGTCTCTGGTACACCCGGTTCACAGGCGCACGATGGAACCTCCTTCAATTTGAACCGGTTCAAATATTCGGAGAACCCTCCGTGACCGTGAATATCTGGGTTGTGAAAGAAACAAAAAGACTATTTGAAGAAATAGCGACGTAATTACATTCCTTATACATCTATACTTCTATACTATAATATTATAAAAAGAGGTAAATTTTGTGAGTTTGTGACGTTGCCGAAACTACTGAACCGATTTAAAAAAATTCTTTCACTCTTGGCAAGCTACACTATCCCCGGTTGATATAGACTATTTTTTTTTTAAATTAGGGATCCTTACTAAAACTCCAATAGTGTAACCCAAGCTGTAAAAAAAATACCTAAAATCGCGTGCGCTGCGAAAACTATTGACGATAGAATAAAATAATGTACTATGACTTTGCAGAACACATCGTTATTTACAAAAAGTGTCGTGACAGCATATGTCTAACTATTATAGTTATGCCACAATAAGTGTTCTTTTACGGTAAAAATTTAATTAAAACGCCGCCGCTAGAAAAGGCTCTTTACCTATATTTGTATCTTGGTATTCATCCTTATCAAAATAAATTACTTCATATTCAAGACTGCTTCAATACCTTTATATAACTTTTTAAATTATTCAATACGGACATTCCATTCGAAAGATATCACGAGTTTAAAAATGTAAGTATTAGAAAAAAGTTGCGTGGTCGCCGCGCACCCTAATCGGCTAGATAGGCTTATGCGACGTAGGCGTCACTGGGGTACGGGCAGTACGGGAGGGGAAATATTTTGAATTCGCTTAGTAGGTAATTAAACTAAACAAAAAATAAAGAGGTAAAGTTTTAGAGTTTGTGACGTTGTAGAGGGTAATCTCTGGATCTACTAAACCGATTTTCAAAATTATTTCACCAGTGGAAAGCTAAATTAATCCTGAGTGACACAGGGTATTTATGATTGTGAACGTTCCTTTTGGCGTAAGACCAAAATGACCCAATTTTGTTTAATTTTACTTATGAAATATTTAATTCGTAAATCAAATAAATACATTTAAATAAAACCAACAATAAAATAATATAATTACTTAAATCTATTGGTACATCCCTGCGTGTGTATCCGTGTAACAACTCGTATTGAATCATCTATTCAAATACAATTCGATAGAGTGGTTACTGAGTATCAACTCGGTAAGCGTGGCCGAAGTCGCGGGCATATCCTAGTATATTAATATAAATGAATCCTTGGAATGTTGGATCGCCCGTGACAGGGCCACCGGCGCTCGGGACGAGGATTTATTACGAAGCCCAGCCTTCAGCCCCCAATAGGGCTTACAAGCTTGAAAAATAGCATTAGAGCATTGAGTTCAAACTATAGTTGTGCCAATTGTGCGTAAAACATACTAAGATGAACGCCTAGAAACAAAGTAATCCCGAATGATGCTAAACCCTCTATTATTTGATTAAAATTAAATCAGCTCATAAACGTTCCACTTCTCATTCCAGTGCTCATTTATTTATTTTAAAAACAGACTCACTTCATTCTATTTCATATGTCTTAATCTACTAAATTCAACGATTTCTTATCTATTCTTTTTTTATTACTAAAATATAAATAACTAACATACTACAACATGTGATACATATTATTATGTATGTAGTAACATATTGTAAAACTATTTAGTCTTGGCAAAATATCGAGAGGAATCAAAGAGGGGAAATTAACTAAAGAGCGCTGATGTAGCTAGCTGAAAAGCAATCGCATCTAGTGGCTTTCGAAAGCTTTCAATCTTGTTGGTTTATAAAATTACAAGAGTCAAGCAAGTGATACTCGTAAATTTAATAGGTATAAGTATGTCCATACATAGCCAAGATGTTGAATTATTTGAATATTTTATTTGAAACTAGCTTCTGCCCGCGACTTCGCCCGCGTGGTGCGGTTTTTAACTATCCCACGGGAACTTTTTAATTTTTCGGGATCAAAAGTAAACTGTATGTTGACCAGGGATATAAGCTACCACCACATACAAAATTTAATTTAAATCGGTCCCGTAGTTTTGGAGATTAGCCGGTAGAAACAGACAGACAAACAGAAAAACGAAAAAATTAAAAAAATCTAAATTAGTTCTATTTCACTGTTTACATCCCCCTGACTCGGTTTTTAGCATTTTTTTTCATTGTACAGAAATTCGACTTTACAGTTTTATTATATGTGTGTATAGATACAAACATAGAATACCTATTTTTATATATTAAACATCTTTTTACAAAAAGCATTTTATATTTTATTTAAAAAACATTTACATATACCTGGATTTTACAAAAAAAGTTTTTCTTTATTTTTTTCACAATAAACTTCACTTTAACCGAAAATTCCTCTTTCGATATTTTTAATCAGGTAAAGTCCCTTTACAGACTACTAACCCCAAGGAGACCGTGGTGAGGAAGTGTGGGACTCGCTCAGCTGTAGTAATAGCGTTTATTCTGTGCCTATCCTAACCAAGAATACTCACAAGAACACCAATATGTTCCTACCGACATCCATTGTCCAGACTGTGCGTCCCTTAATTGATATCCGCATGCCTATAAACTAACAGCGGTTAGACATCGTCATTGGCGACCCTTTTACGTCGCTGTCAACTGTGGCAGGAGAGGAACGTCGTAGTCTACTCGCTATCCCGCATTTGACCATAATCGCTCCTGATGTTAAACGGAGATATGGTCTTACCGAGAAGGTTTATATTCACAAGGACTTCGAAGACACCGTAAGACATGGTGAGAATTTGAGATAATTTTTGCTAAGTTGGACAATTGTAGCCGAATATATAGATTTATACAATTTCTACTGTCACAGATTATTTATTATGTACATATTTGGTAAATACAAGTGTATTACATCTCTGTATGAAATACCACAATGACAATAATTAATCACCGACTACAGGGTTCGTTAAGCACAAGGACGTCGAGTTCAGACAGTGACATGAAACTACAAATAAATGGACTGGATAATAAAATAGTTACTAAAAGTAATATAGTGGTGAGATATTCGCTCCCAAAAGCATAAAAAATGCGCCCCTCTTCCCTCTAAGCCTAACGACACACCTGCGGAGCATACCGCGCGGAAAGTGAAGAGACGCGACGGATGGATCGGCGCTAATCTGAACTCGGCGGAATTTCCGCTGATGTATCATAGGTAACTTAAAAACCATTGCGAGCGTATTACGCCAAAGTTTCCGTACGATACGTTTCGGATATCGGTTGCTGTACCAACTTTTGAAGTCTAAGGTTGAAAATTCTTTGTAATTTGAGCAGGTTTGTGGCGGCACAATGTGTACAGCACTAGTTGCGCGACACATCACTTGGTTAGTGATGTGTCGCGCAACTAGAAAAACAAAAAGAAAAACCCGGTCTGTCATATTGTGAAGAGAAAAAAAGTACTTTCTTCTCGGCAAAACGATTGTAAACCGTAGATACTAAATATTGTGGTTTAATGTGTTCTTTTGTGATGCTCTCCCTGTGGGAATAAACAAGTACTATCTACCTATGTGCCCTGGATTTTTATTTATCCAAAACTGCCGACCCGGAGGTGTCTAGAACCTCCACAGGTTAAGCCTAACACTTGTAACACAATTGATTTGTAAAAGAACCATTGATTAGTCATTAATATATATTGGATATTTTCGATCATACACATTTCTAGGATTCTGTAGATAGCGACAAAACAATGGACGGCCCTTGTCTGTACGGATTTATTTATTGTACGTAAATTTATAGATATACCATTTGGCCGATTTTTGCACAAAAAACTGTTTCTTCCATAATTCTGTTTACTGCTTACTATGTCACATAATATTGCAGTCTTTCGTTTTTGAGCATTAATTGTTTTAGAATACGGACCTTAAGCTCTAGCGCACTTTAAGCAAGGTACAAAATTTAAATCGTATGCAGAAATAAATCCCCGGTGGATGGATTTCACTGAACGTTCATACCTATGCCAAGCATAATGAGGTGCATACGCACTTCACTCGGCATAGGAATGACATAAAACATATAAAACACAATCTCGGGAAATCGGGGAGATTGACGTATGTCATGGGACCGTTAATATACAATAGAGTACCTAAAAGGATAACGGATTCACCATCCGTCGGCTCATTTAAAATACAGCTACGGAAATGGTTACTCAAGCACACCTTGTATAATCATGAGGAGTTTATGTCCTATGATATGACCTAATTTTAATTTTATTTGTGAGCATAATTACTATAGTATAGAAATTGACGTGTAATTATTATGAATGTTTTCTGATTTCAGGGAGAAAACATCTAACCGCAAAATTCTTAGTGTGCACATGGCTTAAGTATCAGAGTTGGAAGAATAAATTAGGCGACCTGTCCAAACGTTTTAACACCTTCTTGAAACGGAAATGGAATTATTTATCGCACCAACCGTAAAAATACTATAAAAAAAGACTTGTAACTGCGAGCAATAAAATCTGGGACAGTTAACGAATAAATGTGATCATTCACACCTCTATGGCGCGGTTCTTATGGAGGGGGTTTCGCCCAAAGGCTGGGGGTGTAAGAGGCGCCGGAATTCCTTCACCTCCTAAGGATAGACGAGACGATATTGCGGCCATTAGTCAGAATTTTCGAATAAAAATTCAATATGCCCAATTATGAGGGTATTCGTGCACAAACTTACTGATTACATTACTGATGTTTGATATGATTACACTATACAGATATGTGCATACAGACTCCAGCAATGAGATTCGTTCTTGTGCAGAGTATAGAATAAGGGTTGATGCGAAGCACTTTGCTCGTATAAGTGGTATCTCCATGATATGCCAGCGCCGCTTTCCAGTGTGTCTGGTTGTCCAATAGTGGAAGGGAAATGGTGTGATCACATCGAATAACTCCAATGCACACTTTCAACCCGAAAGATAGAATAGACGAAGAGAACCCGATAGAAGCAACCCTACGTCGATGTTCGAGACTGTGAATTTTGAATTTTGTCATCGATTAATTATCAGCCTATCAACTTCCTGGCTCTCTGCTCAATCGGCTCGAGTTGGTAATTCGCTGAGCCATCTCGAAAGTAGGTATACCATACATTCAGATATTTGTGCTTTGTACAGCAATAGTAGTTGTTTTGGAGAGAAGTATCGTCTCGCTTTAGAGCTTATGTCCACGTATGTTTTGTGCAAATGAATTAAATAGCTTCTTCTATACATAGTTGTTTTTGGGTAAATAAAACAAATACATTAATATGATACGCTAAGTGGAGTTCTACGATTAAATTGAATTTATTTGTTGTTGTTTAGCGTAGCATAACTTGTTTAGCTTTAAAATACACAACACATGTTTCGCTACAGATTATTATAATTTGTTATGGGTAAACAAAATCCTTAATATCATGCTTGTTTTTCAAAAGCGTAGGCAGAGAGTAATCTACTTGCAACGATTGTAAAACGATATGCATGAATTAAGAAGCCAGTTAAGCTACAAAACTGGCAAGTTAAGCCCTAACCGTAGCGTAGGCGGTCGCGACAGCCATCCACACACATAAGCCCGGTTTCTGTATCTTACAAGCCGTTCATTTGTCTTACTATCAATTAAAATTTGACTTAAGCTTCATATTAGTACTGTTACATGCCGTCAAAGATAAGCGCACAGCTGTCTGTTGTAAGCGCAGTTTATTGTCTTCCTCCCGGATTATGGAATTCTTTTGTGTTTTGAATTTGTAATTAAGAAAAACATACTATTGTTTTTCTAGTTGTTTTATAACCATCATTAGCGTCGAACTAATCCTTATTGTTATTGTTTTCGACTTTGTGGCCGTTCGCAGGTGCGCAAATTACTATTTCTCAGAAACTCAGTGTGCGCGGACAGTTTCTTTGTACTGTGTAGTGAGTATAAGACATGCCCGAATGGAGGGGCGGGGAGTCAAGCGACAACTACGAGACGATTAAGACGTTCGTAGTACTCTCGATTAGCGATATAGACGACGGACTTTACGCGTATCGAATTGCATTGAATCGTGCAGTGTGAACTGGTTGCATCCAGTTTTATTTGTATTTGTTTTATACGTGTTTGTACAGTTCTAATAAATTCTATAGTAGTTCCAACGGCATTTTTAATTCGAGTCCTGTAGCTCGTAACAGTAATATCAAATTTCTATCGATTCTAAATCAATGAATGAATAGTAAGATATAATAAACGGTCTTTAATCAACAACTTATTACATAATTAGAAAATGTCTTCTAGTTCGCAAGTTAACTAGCTACTTAACTTATCCCCGACTGACTTATGGAAATTTCCTTAATTTGACGTATTTTTTATTATGCCAGAAGTAACATGATAATCCAGACCATCGTCAATATTAGGTACATTTTAGTTCTTGACTCGAATTTTACATTTCAGTGCAAAAAAATCATGACCATCCCAAAAAATTTTTTAACATCAAACAGTTTATTTGGGTGAATATTCCCTAATTTCGAGGCCCTGATCAGGCTTATAATCGTATAGTAAATACAGTCAAATGTAAATAAAAAATGATTGCTAAACTATTAGTGCCTTAATTTGCTGTTACATTAAAGTTATTGGTTATTGATTGCTTTCGGCCTGAGTCGGCCTTTGTTTGTACAACAGAATGGCCGACGTTAAAGTTCAGGGCTGTCGTATAAAATAGAAGTGTCTAAAGCTCGAGGAAATGTTAATAAAAGATATGTAGGATATATAAAATGTTTTAAACCTTATTCCAACAATTTATTATGACGTGTAGATATCCTACTGCTTTGTTTTATTGTATGAGTACAACAGACAGGGAGACATCTCATAGGATGGAAAGCGGTTACCATCGCGTATGAACATGTGCAACATCAAATGTACTACCATTGTGCTACCGAACTCGAAGAGAGGACAGGAACCTCGCCGCTAATACCAGAACACCACTAAAAGTTGTTATAGCGGCATAGTCTAAACCAGGTCTTGTAGTCATCGAGACGAACAAATGCCACCTGGCTGGGGGTCGTATTGTCGCCTCTTATGACTTCTTTCTCTGTCCCCGCAGTGATAGTGTATGGCAAACTATTTAATGATACCATAATCAGCATCTTACGACTAATTTTATAAATAATTAATTTAATTCTCAACATTAACTGACAAAACCTTCAAGTTATGCTTGTATGAATCAATTTTTAAATATAAAATAATATTTGTAACCAACAGAATTAAGTTGCATAGCAGAAGTACGTAATTACAAATATGTAGCAATTATTTTCAAAGTTTTTATAAGTGATACGCCAATAAGTTGTTACGCTTGTGGTATCGAAAATACATATTATACTATACAAGTACCTAATTTAATGACATGTTCATTCCGTGACGAAACCTGCACGTCAGAAACATACAATACACAGAAATAATGAACAAATTTAGAAATAAAGATGTATTCACATTTATATACTACGGATCAAAATTACTAAAAGCATAGAATATTGCAGAAAGTCAGTCCAAGAAAATCATAAATATTGTTACGAGTTGCAGGACTCGAATTAAAATGCCGTTGGAATTATTATAGAGTTTATTATAACTATACAAACACGTATAACACATGTACAAATATAACCGAACACAACAAATCCAAACGTAATGCAGAAGGTTGTAATTCAATAAAACGCGCAAAGTCGGTCAGTATTAGATTCCCGAATGTACACACGTCACGCCTTGATCGTGGTTCTCGTTCAACTAACTCCTCTGTCCATTAGGCCAACGTTTTATACTGCACAAATGCAAATATGCCCGCCCAGCAAGTGTCGATATAATTTCCTAGAATCAGCTTGTACTCATAATCCGTAACACCTGGCTAATGACAATAGGCTGTGCTCCACAATAAGCAAACAAAAGAAGACGATCATAAAAGTATTACAATTAGTTCAAATGCCGACAGGTAATGAAATGTGCTTTTACAGACTGTACGTGGAATTTGTCTTTGTCGAAGCCTAAGTTGTAACAATATCAATATTATACAATGAAGTTACGTGGGGAACAAATGTCTAAACATGCCGCTTCCGTTAGCTTCCAATAAAGGGGTATGCACAAAAGATGGCTTTACGTCGTTAGAGATGATAATAATGCGTGCTAGTCTATCTATACATATAATAAAACTGTAGAGGTCGAATTTCTGTACAATGAAAAAAAATTGCTAAAAACCGACTCAGGGTGAAATAGAACTAATTTAGATTTTTTTAATATTTTTATTTCTCTGTTTGTCTGTTTATCTGTCTGTTTGTACCGGCTAATCTCCGAAACGACTGGACCCATTTAAATGAAATTTTGTATGGTGGTAGCTTATATCCCTTGTCAACATATAGGATACTTTTGATCCCGAAAAATTTAAGAGTTCACCTGGGATAGTTAAAAAACCGCACCACGCGGACGAAGTCGCGGGCATCAGCTAGTAATATTATAAAATTCTAAACATACCGTGTATGTACATTGAAGCTATAAAAAAACCAACTGAAATTACACTATATAAACGATGGAGAACACGATGCAATTCTTTTACATTTCTTGCCCGTTTGTTCAAGATTCACCTAAAAACTACGGGGGCGATTTCAATGCGTTTTTCGCAGATCCGCTTTTTATCCCGGGAGTTCCGCAGGAATTTTTCCGGGAGCGGTTTGTAGTTACTCGGGTGCGTAAAAATTAACTTATTTCGACACAGTTTTCACTAAAACGAGAGTTTAATTTCTTTTTTAAATGCTATGCTTGAAATTAATTTCAAGTCAAGCGTGGACGAAGTCACGGGCATATCCTAGTAGATTAATAATGAACGATGCCGAAGACCACACAAAGTGGAGAAGAAGTAGGAATATGAACTTGCACTCCGAAGCGGGCGCAACGTACGCAACCGGGATTTAACACTAGCTTGATAACAATGTTTATTACAAAATTAACGTCGATTTGTATGTAAAATATTGTCTCATCATATTTCTGTAATCAACATTATTTAAGTGACATTACTTCGTGTTATAATAACATCGTTCGTATAAAACGCAACAACGTAATTTTTAACGGTAACTGGCGGTAAAATATTCCAACATGATTCAAATAATTAAATTGATATTTCTGTCTGCTATGCATGTATTAATCAAAATGTTAAAATGCCTCCTGATTACTAGTTTTAAAATTATCTCTATGTAAATAACGTTACTCTCTATAAATAAATTATTTATTTATTAACGAATTAAATAACCCTCTTTCGCGACAATAACAGAATAATCAATTAAAATGATCAAACACATTCAATTAACCAATTATACTACAATGCAATTGTATAAATGCACAATGGAATCAATCCGATCAGAATAGTACAATATTATCAATGTTATTAATTTCAAATAATTGGTTAGAAGTACCATGAAATTTCATTTAATTAAAAAGAACGTTTACAGGTTATTATACACAGATCGATTCATATAATTTAAGATACTGTGGTGAATTTGTGTTTAAAAAAGTGGTAACTGATAAGACTTACCTCGTGCGCCGCCCACGGCTGCTTGGTGCGCACTGTGATAACAGCCGCCCTGACGCGCCGCCCGCCCAACGGTCATAGATTAATAAACAGATAGGACAAGTGATTAGCTTGTGTCGGAACATCCAAAGATTTTTGAAAAATAATTATACGACAAGGTACGCAATATTTACATCAGTTATTAAATCTGTATTCAGCTTTCGCTTCAAAGGATTTAGTTGTATGATGAAACTTGTATTGAAAGTAATGTATGGGTCTAACTAGTTTGAGCTCCTGTCTTTCCCACTTTGATTAAGTTTCTCTAATTTTGTACTCTATTTTCTTTTTTTTTTTTTTGTGGGAAGTAAATAAAAAATCGACCAAGTGCATGTGGAACCACGTACATTAAGGGAAAATAAGGTTATTGTGGAAGTTACAAGGTATTTTTTTTTTAGCTCGTTATTAAAATAATTTAATGTAAAATACTCCATATCTCTCTTGTTCTAATTTTTGTTGAAAGTATTATTTAACCTTTAATACTTTGAATGTTTTCATATTTTTTAATTTTATGATTCAAAACTTAGTACAAAAGGCTACATAAACAATTTTTACGACTTTGGAAGCGCATATCGCGCCACCTGTTGAATACAGACAGACAGATTCCTCCTGTCTCATCCCTCTATATCATGTCCCTATCCTATCTTCTTTATCCGATTTTAAAAGCTGGCAACGCGTTGGTGTTGCAAACACCTATAAGCGACGGTAACCACTTTCCATGAAATAATAAAATATGTTATCAAATTGAGTGTGTAATAAGTCAACATGCCTTATCGGCGTTATGGCTTTTCTAGTCAAAATTCATCAGAATGTTGCTGTTAGGAATATATATTGGACGCGTCGCCTCTACTATCCCTACTTGTGTATACGAAAGAAACTACATCCATCTAATTTGTGTAGAACAGTCGGAACTTTTCCTGCTATCCGCTCTATTTCCCTCAGCTACGACGAAGACAAGGATTTAAAAGAATACTGGATATGTTTATGTACGTTTAATAAGTTTTAGACTGCCCTTTCTATACATTGTTTTTCATTAGGAGATCATTTTCGTACATTGCAAACAGTATTTTTGCAATGAATTACACCATTAATTGATGTTTAAATGTCAGACAACTTAAGACAGAAAAATGTTTTATATTAATTATCTAAATACAAAATTTAACTAAAATTGTATCCAAAAAATTATTTCATAAGAAAAAACAAGATATAGAGTCTGCTATTTAAGCAATGTATTTTAAAATAAAACTTAAGTCACAAGTTGATATTTGAAGTGGTGTATATTCTGGCGTTAAATCGCGGTTGCTTGATGATTATAGTGATTATCCATCCAAGGTAAGCAATATGTTTCTAATGCACGAAATATTAATTAATATATTTTTGCCAGGTGGTAGGGTATTTGCCCGACTGGATGGCTACCACCCCTGGTCTAGGGTATGCCGCCATAACAACCTTGAGTTGTGTTCCGGCATTAGTGACCACGTTCCAGTCTCCCTTAAGAGAGCAGCAGCGCATTTGTAGCACCTATGATGTTGCAAATGTCCATAGGCGATGGTAACCGCTTTCCATCAAATGGGCCGCCTGCCTGTCCACTGAACCCAAGCAATAAAAATTTTTTAAAAAATATAGCTGAACGACATCTCAATTTTGTTGTAAGAAGCCTTGAGTGGACAAACCAGAGTTTTCTTTGGTACGCCCTTTATACTAACTGTTCTTTGTGTTTTTAGTAATATTGTATGTAATCTGCATTGTCAATAAATTTTCGTTTCGTTTTTCATTTCATAATAATCAAGTGTCCATTTGTGTATCGATTTCTTTTTGGATTGATCAAATGTCGGAATATAAGTTTTTTTTATTGCAGTTATCAATGCGATTGAGGGGAGTTACGAGTAACCAAAGGGCTGGCCTGTATTTAGGGCAACGGATCAGCGTTGCCATACAATGTGGAAATACGGTCAGCATTTTGGGAACATTCTCCACGGATAACGATCTGTATTACATTTTTTATCACATTTTAGAGGTCTTCAGGTAGAAATGAAATACTGTTGTGTGTTTGAATTGCAGTTCAGGAATGCATATTTATTTGGTAAAAATACCGATTATTTTATAATACAAGCACAAATTTAGTTAACAAAATATAACATTTAATAATAATAAGCGTACTCGAGCGATTACACGTGCCGCGGTGAGATGAGGCGAGGTATGCGCAGTGGGAAACACGAGGACCCCCGACTACGAGCGGCGCGCTTGCCGATCATTTGTAGACATGGGCGTTATCAGCAATTTTTGGCAACGGGCATCTAGCCGATATTTGGTTTCAATACCGGTATTGATAACCGTTGTTGAATATCGGTATCAAAGCAGGTTTTCAACTAATACGCGCATCGTTTTCGTTTGTAGTCAATAATGTAAATATGCTAACTGCCGTATCTATAGTGTCTGTCTTACTAAAGTATCTACTCGTATTACTTGACTTAATTCGATGTACGAGTATTTGACGATTTCCCCTCATGCTTTTCTAGGCTTAGTTAGTCTGTGCGTTGCTGGATAATGGTGATTAAGTTGCTAGCCAATACTCGCGTCTTCTCTTTTTTGCATTTAGAATTTAGTTTTCATTTAGAAGCAGAGAGAAGGCATAATTATTTTTGTTATTATCGTTCGATCGGTTTCCAAAAACGGAATCACTGAATCTAACCAGCTATTGTGATTATTTGTGTTATTGTCAGTTGGTTGGCAACGTCGCGTCATCGTCAGTTGTTTGTACCTAGATATTAGATAACTCATAACCGTTACTAGCTGTATCAATACCGATACGGTACGTTAGAGGCATGTCATCAATCGTTTTCAGTTACGATTTGCTATAGCGGACAAATGCTTAATCTTTTGCGAACGGCGGCCATGGTGAGCGGACCTCTGCGGCTACAACATGTTTATAGTAGTTTTGAATTTTTAAGTTTATAGTTTAGCTTAATTATTAATATCGTTTTCTTTAGATAAGTTATTTTTAGAGTTTAGTGATTAATAACTCTAGTCTGTTAACATATAAAAGATATAATAATAATATCTTATGATTTGCTTTCATCTAATGCGGAAAATTAGGATATTGCAGGGTTTTTGGATGTACCTATGACTCATCTTTTCTCTTTAGATCTGTAAAACCTTCGGAGCATACAAAGTTCTATTGGAAATAGAATAAGTGAGTGTAGTAAGGTGGTTAGGCAGGAAAATGGAAATTTGCACAGAGCATTGGGTTTACTTGCTATTTGCTTTTTTTTTAATAATCGGCAGACTAACACGGATTGTATATCCCCAAGCTAAGCAAGTTAAGCTTGTGTTATGGGTATACAATGGACCATTCTGGGGCGGATCCCAGACACCCAGACCGTAGTAAATAACAAAAAGTTCGTTTCCGAAATTTACCATGCCAGGAATCGAGCCCGGAGCCTCTCCGTTTCAGCGGGTTTGGCTGGCCAAGACTTAGCCCACTCAAGCACAGAGGCCGTTTTAAATAGTGATTTTCCTTATTTGAGATTTATTTCTAAGTATAAATTATATTACGTATGAATATAACTTTCTTGCGCTAAACCATCGCTGGATTCCTAAATTTTCGAATCGTTTAAATTGACAGGTATGTGTTCACAAGTTTTTATTAAGAACATTCTTACACACAATTTAAGAGGGACTCTGTGGGTTACCTCACTGCAACGCAGAAGTTCCGGATTCGATTCCTGGCGTGGTAAATTTTGTAAAAGAATTTTCCTTGATTTACTATGGTTTGGGTGTCTGGGATCGACTCCAGAGAGGTCGGTTGCATTACCTACCTATGATATAAGCGTAACTTGCTTAGCTTGGGGGTATGTGTAGAATGTATGTGTTGTCTGCCAATTGTTAGTATCTTCCTATGTATGTATTCGCTGGTAAAGAAAACAAACGCCAACTATTTATTTATTCGAATTATAATGTAATTCTGGTAATGATCAAATTGGACACATTTTAAAAACAGACCAAGTAAAAAGCATTTTAAATAAAAGAAATAAACGTGCATGTGAATAATTTATTAGGATCATAGCAGGTGGAGTCATCGTTTCTGCCTACCCCAATGGGAAACAGGAGTGACAAAATATGTATGTATGCAATGTAATTCAAAATGTATTAGTATCTACACAAATTATTTAGAACATCTTAAAACTCTCGACGAACTTAAGGACGCACTAGTAAAAAAAATATTTTTTTAATAAATAAATTAAGACAAACAATTATTATCTTTAACTCCCCGTTGTAAAATTTAAAGTTGCTTGAATATGAAGCTCTTATCTGCTATGAGAGAAAGTTGTGCTTATATTGAAGAGGGCGGAGGACTCGTGTCGCCACTCCACGCGACCTAATAAGGATGAGAGGGATTTATACCAAAGTATAAATTTCATACAGTTAAGCTAGCTTCTTTAATTTAATGTCAGATATAGTTGTACATTCCTTCTATGAGCGATGTCATGTTTGAACTATTTTAATAGGCTAAACTAAAGAATTTAAGTATGATTTTAGAAATAGCATATCAAAATTAACTATCATGCCTACCGTACCTACAGCTTATAAACTTGCTCTTGCTTGTAGTGGTGGATGCTGGCAGTAGTTGGTGGAGTGCTGGTGCTTTCTTATAGTAGGGTGAAGAAAATACACCTTGTTGTTTACAGGGATTTATTCTCGTGCTAGTTAGGCTTGGATGCTGATCCCTGGGTTCAACTTAGTTGATAACAACACGTGGCTGTTTGTAGCAACTTGTAAGTAGCGATGTAATAGCAACTCGATCACAAAGTATTAATGAGCGTTATTTGTAGTAATATTAAAGTAACCAAAAGTAGGCCGCAGCGTCAGCAAAACGCTGTACGTTGAACCGTACACATATAATTATAGTTTTGTGGTATATATAATAGAATAAAATAAAGTCCATAAGCAGCGAGATATTAGCTTCTTAAGTCGTGAAAATTGTGTCGTAGTCATTCCTCCCCCAGTGGCGACGTTAGGCCTAGAGCCTGGAAGGGGACTCGCCAAAAGGTTAACAATTTTATTGAAATATACATTTCCTTACGCGTGAGTAAAGTAGTAGATCTACTTGAGAAAAACGATGAGCCAAGAATGTCTATCTGCGTTATCAGTTCTGTCAATTGAAGCGGAACCGGGTTGCCTTTTTTTTATTGCATGAGTTCAGCAGACAGGCAGATGGCCCACCTGACGGAAAGCGGTTACCATCGCCTATAAACATTTGTATCACGAAAGGAGCTACCAATGTTAAATAAACTTGGCATAAGAGGATATGCTCTTGATATCTTTAAAGATTTTTTAACAGAAAGGACTCAACGTGTTAAAATTGGACAGTTCATAAGTGATGAAGTTGAAGTCACTTATGGAGTGCCACAAGGCAGTATTCTTGGCCCAAGCCTGTTCTTGTTGTACTTGAATGGCTTGTGTAACTTACCACTTGCTAATGGAAAAATTTTTACCTACGCAGATGATACTGCGCTCGTATTTCAAGCAGATACCTGGGAAGAAGTTAAATACATAACTGAATGTGGACTGCAAAAAGTAAATAGGTGGCTACAGATTAATTATCTTATTCTTAACATTTTTAAAACTAAATTCATACAATTCACGGCATCTAAAATTAAACAATATGATTTTCAAATTAAAATACATATGTGCCAAACTCCATTTCTTGGATATTGTGATTGCCTCTCTATATCTAAAACAGACAACATTAAATACTTAGGAGTAGTCGTTGATGAAAGTTTAAATTGGTATGCTCATATTGATAATCTAATAACACGTGTTAGAAAACTTATTTGGGTTTTCAAAAAATTAAGATATGTTGCAGTTTAATATTTTACGTATAGTCTATTTTGCATTGGTGCAGTCAGTTGTAGGGTACTGTATTGTTGTTTGGGGCAGCGCTTTTAAATCATATATGATTCAATTAGAAAGGGCTCAAAGATGATTACTAAAAACGTTAACTTTTAACCCCTATCGCTTCCCCACAAAATTATTATATGAGATAAGTAACGTGTTAACTGTTAGGTAGTTATATATATATATATATATATATATATATATATATATATATATATATATATATATATATATATATATATATACAATATAACCCTAAAGCAACATAAAATTACACCAAAACGTAACAATACTAGTGATAAGAAACGTGCTGTAACTAACATATTGCCAACTACAATGTACCGTACTGGCCTGGCAAGACGGCAGCAATGCTATATGTCTGTGACACTATATAACAAGGTAAATAAACAAATCAATGTACATGAACTCACAAGTCAGGAAGTTAAAATTAAATTAAAAAATTGGCTACTTACCCTTGACTATGCGACCACCGAAGCACTGATTTAATATATTTATTTTAATATAAACTGTACATTACATAGACAATTACACACACACATACACAACACACACTCATTCAGCACATGCACAACACACACGCACTCACACACACACACACACAGAGACACATACACACGAAGTGCGCGCGGGCGCGCGCTCAGGCACATCTACGCGCTTACCCACTACACATAAAAACACTGTTACCGATTTATATTTATTGTGTGTTTAAAACTATATACTACTGTGAGAGGGCACTGATTCCCGAAACACAGGCTTACGCTTAGCTCGAGAGTCAGGGACTTCCATAAGTTATTGTATTCGATTTTTTGGCAATAAAGATTTTTTATTATTATTATTATTAATGTTCTGTCACTCTCTAAAGGGTGACTGGAACCTGGCCACTAATGCCGGAACACAACTCAAAGTTGTTATGGCGGCATATTTTAGACCAGGGATGATAGCCGTCCAGACGGGCAAGTACCCTACCACCTGGCTGTTGGTTGTTTTGTCGCCTCTTACGACATTCCACCCGGCCGCAGGAAATTATATTCTTTCTCCGTTACTGCACGGATAAGAGCCTGCCTGGAAGAGATCGCTATGACCAATAAGGCCGCCCATTGTTCCAATACAAATGTATCCACATTATGTCTAGTTTAAGTAAATGGTTAACAATAAAGAGTTTTCATTCGTTCATGCTGGTGGTGTTAACTATGACATAATTTTGAAGAAAACAAAACAGTGAGACTAAAAGCATAAAATTCGTTATTTTATGATATCGTAATTATTAGCAATTATACTAATATATCATCAGTCTGTCACTCGATCGTTTTCTTTCTGACTGGGAAATGAAAGAGGACACACAAAACCGATGTCGCGGACTTCTACAATTGTTCTAGCACCTTCAGTCCTTCACCATGCGAAATAATGAAAACAGGCCCTGAATGTGTCAATTTTACGGAACCTTTGAAGAATAGCACATTAAAGTTATTACAGTTTAGACAATCGATCTTCACAGCTGGACGTTGCAGTCAGCCTACCGATTTCATTAAGTTTTTTTTTCTTAAATACAACTTTGCTCTATTCGTGTTAGCCACTGACAAATATCCATGAATATTTAAGTTTAAAACAATCTTCAATCTACCTGTTTTTGAGGAGGGGAAATTTGATTAAGGACTACTCACCGCGAGTTAATCGCAGTGTCTTATATGTGGTATTTTTTGAAGATTTTACCATCAATATTTTTTATATCATATTCTTTCCGGGACACCACGTATATATACCATAGACAATAATATCTTACTGCAGGAAATTCTGTTAAGCTAATATTCAAACTATTATAAACACGAGTCCTCATAAAAGGCAATAAATGTAATACAAGACTGAAATAAAATGTATTTATTTGTCATGTCTATACTCTTCTTAAATCTAATTACAATAAATTTGGTCATTATTAAATATATTCCAATACTTTCTTATATAAAATAGACAAATAATTCATAATTACACAAAAATAAATACTTACAACACTACACAAAAAGAATTTTAGAATCTTAAATTTAATGCAGTGATTACAGTGTAAGCCGTTTCCTCGTAAAACATTAAAATTCATTCGTTTGTTTAGAAGTCTGGTTGGTATGGTATGGTTGGTAAAACCACATTTTTTAGGATTTGAAGTGAAATATGCCTAGTTATAGTGCTCCAAGTGCAAGTCAAGGCGCTTCCTTTGAAATTTATCCTATGCTACCCCAGCGCCACCTTTATTATCCGCGATTTGACGAACACTTTTTCAACACAGAGATGGTGTTGTCTTCTCTGTATGGTTTGTACACTTTCAAAGATGCTAGGTTTAATTATCGTTAACGATGGACCCCGTTTGAAGGGTGTTGCCAAGCCAAACCACGATGAGTTGTGTAATACTTGCAACAACTCAGAAGGGTTTATGGTAGTAAAATAAGAACAACTGGTCACAATATTTTATATTCACAGAACCTTACGGTTTTCACACATTTCAATACGTAGTATCCATAGTAGTTTGTGATATTTCATACACTGACTGTTCAAACTCGACAAGGATTCTTAGAACACCTCTACATCCCTCCAATTTTTTTCAGTATATCAAACTTAGCATATTGGCACAACCGATAGCGGATTTAAGTCATTCATAAACCATTTTAAATAAAGGATTATGCATGACAAGAATTTAATAAATTATTGTTGTTTGGATATTTCAGATAATATTTTATATAAGATATTGTATAAAATATTATACTTACGTTTTATATGCAATAAAATAGTCGAACACAGTATAAATCTATCACGTCTGCCAACATGAAAATAAAATATAGTGAATACCGTCTATATACAATTGAGAGGTTTGAATTATAATCTGTACACAATTATCACATTATACAAAGGATAAATATTGTAACAAAATTATTGTAAATTATATACAACTACTCTATACAAAACAGGCGCTAATTACCGAATTAATAAAAATATAACATTGATTCAATTAAGGAAATGGCCGATTGTATCGTTCAGAAAAAAGAGGGTACATAACAAAATCAATTATTAACTTTAAAAAGAAACACGACAAGAACAACTATGCTACTCAATAATTGTAACATTTGTTTATTAAAGTCGTATGATGACCTGAGACGCACAACTTGCAGTGCACATGTGCCGCACGTGATGATGATGTTAATACGTCTGTCTTAGTATGTTGTTTGTTGCGTATTTA
Source organism: Dendrolimus houi (assembly GCA_039645545.1). Lineage (NCBI taxonomy): Eukaryota > Metazoa > Arthropoda > Insecta > Lepidoptera > Lasiocampidae > Dendrolimus > Dendrolimus houi. Next base: position 18,990,664 of record CM077132.1, read on the forward strand.
TATGTAAAATAAGCTGTACGAGCAATATTGGCTCGTACATACTCCTAAATTCTACCCTCCATACTTCCTAGTCACGATTTTTTAATAGGCGATTATTAGTCTCTAAGTATTCTTCTTCCATACTTATAGTGTTCAAATTTAGCTACAGTTTTGAGCCAACGACTAAAGAAAGCTTCATAAAAAAAAAATCTTTATAACAGAACGAGTATTTACGTACTGGACGTATTGCTGTCATTTCATTTTTGTGTCTATGATTGACACCATTTTGGCGTTGAAAGTTGAGGCTTGGTTTTTAAATTAGGTTTCATGTAATCTAATTTAAATTATACATATTCAGTTAATTCAATAAATAACCCTGAATAATAGGGCAAACTACCAGCGTTGGACCCCAAATGATTGGCATCCTATCATTTTTATACAACACTAGAATTTGCCCGCGATTTCGTCCACGTTCGAAAGGTAACGTAGATTACAGTTATTTGCCAGTAATTAAAATCAAAGGATATTTTCAAAAGGGTAATGGTTTTTTTTTGTACGAAAATACATGAATTCCGAAGAATTTCAGAAGTACATGAATTCAGCAACCACTTCCAGGAAAATTCCCGTGGGATTTGTAGGACACAAAGCATCGCAGCATTTAAGAAAGAATGTAAGTTATCGTTTTAGTGAAAACTGTGTCGGATTAAGCTAATCTTTATGCACCCGAAAAGTTTCAAACCGCTCCCGGTAATACTGTCGCGGGACTCCCGGTAAAAAAAAGTAACATATACTTTATTACATAAAATTTGCTATCGTCAGTGAAAATATCGCATTAGAATTTGACAAAAAATTAAATCTACTCACTTTAAATCATTCGCAGAAAAACTCCCGCGGGAGTTAAAATAAATAAAAAGTACCATAGGTCCAAGAATTTGATATCGATCAGCGGAATCGAAATCGGTATAGTAGTTTTTACGTGAATCCCAAATCAACAGACAAACCGACATACAGAAATCTAACAAAAAATTGCATTGTGTACTCCGTCGTTTATGTACGTACAGACACGGCATTTTTAGAGTATATTTTATATTATAGAATTAAATATTATTTTTTATTTTGTCGTCATACAATAATAATATGATTATTTGTTTATCGTACATAAATTCAAGGTAAAAAACACGAAAATCACTTGAATTCAATTTTAGTTCTAGTCCTTTAAATTGGCGCAAAAATATGCTTGTCATTTTGCAACTGGGACAGTGTTTATAAAACTAATCTCAATTTGTACAAAGCTAAATCAAAAAGCTAATAAAATCTATGGTCTAACTAATGGAAATGTATAAAGTTATATAATTCAATCACACTAAAATAACAAAATTCAAGTAGTAGTGTATTTTACCATTTTAATTTAGATTTCTGAGATAGATATACATACATACCAGTACATAAAAAGAGAAGGAAATATGAATGTAGCAAGAAAGTGCACTGAAGTTTGAACATGAGATGGGGTTACCATGACTCAAAAACCATTGTTCAGCATTAATATATCAAACAGGTTATCTTAATCATGACACAGTCAACCACCACAATAAGTTACATGCGGATTGCTTCTCTGTTGATTTCTCTCTCTATATGTACATACACCAAATAAACCATTTAAAAGTGTATAACTTACTGTGAGCGCCATCCCAACGTTCCTATTTATAACACAATTTCAGTTCATTTTTCAATAATAACGAGATTATTACTTACACTCTTAACGACATTACTTAATAAGGCAAATACTGCCAGTTGTGTTCAACAAGGCAGTTTCCGTTGTTGTACGTTATACAATAAAATAATATATCGTCGGATAAGTTACGAGGATAGTCAAATAGTTCTCTTACTATGGAAAAATTACCAGGAATAACTATTATCCAGTATAAAATGTAACTCTAAAAGTTTCTAAATCCTACTTAACTAAATAGCGCAATATGATCAACTGACTGACGCCTTTGGCCAAAAAAATTTTTATATTAAAATTACATTCAGAGAATTTATATTTAAAAAAATGTAATATTATTATATACTAGCTGATGCCCGGGACTTCGTCCGCGTGGTGCGGTTTTTTAACTATCCCACGGGAACTCTTTAATTTTTCGGGATCAAAAGTATCCTACATGTTGACCAGGGATATAAGCTACCACCATACAAAATTTAATTTAAATCGGTCCAGTCGTTTCGGAGATTAGCCGGTACAAACAGAGAAACAACAAAATTGAAAACAAAATCTAAATTAGTTTTATCTGGGGCCAAATTCTGGTATTACTATCTCGTCATAAGCACCGGACACTATCGTCCGCCTGATTTCGGTACTCCAATGGCGTGCCCGTAGTACGCCACTCTATCTTTATAATTATTTATAAGCGAATACTCGCGAAATAAATGTTTAAAATTTTGGTAGCTTTTCAATATTAATTTTAGGTAACGCCAATTCTGCTACTGGTAATACCGAATTTTTTCTACTATTACTCCGCCGCAACGATAACGAGAAGATATTGTGGATTTAGTAGAATACGAATTTTTGTCACTATCGCAATGGAATCGTACTTTGGCGTATCCGGCGCGAATGACCATAAAGATGTAGATTTCGCCCATCTGGGGATAGCTTAAATGATAGATAGTAATTGATTAACAATAAGAGCTTTAATTAAATTAATACTAGATAGATACGAGTAACAGATGAGTACACGCACACAGGCCGCGGTGTCGTGGCGTGAACTGATTTAATATGATTACCAAAATCGTGTGCTCGCGTAAGTAATCATTATAAACTCTAGTGGAACGGTTATTCGACCCACCTCTTGACATCGGTCGTTGTGAGCGTTGTGTGATCAAAAATTATGACATCATTAGTGACTTTTCGGCACGACCATAACAACCGCGGTCGCCAGGTGGAACGGCGGACGGAGCATTTTGGGCGTTGCGAACTACTAAAGGAACGCGCTGACAGTCACCCCTGCATTAGCAAAATTAACGCGTGCGTAAAGAAAGTGTTGGAGCCATCATCCACCAAGATTAGAATAGGCCTGTGGCGCCATCTACCTATGTACGATTTGGACCCTTTTCGTATGTTACATTTTTTACCGGGCAATTGTCAGCCTTAGTAATCTTCCATAATTGTGTGTAATCCCCACTGTTGAACATCCCTTAAACTCTCTGAGCGCGACCGATAATTATATTTAAACAACAGTATTATTAAACAATATCAATAGTAATATCTCCAACAACACCGTTCTTATCGCAACTATTGATTGTTATTTTGACTTTACCATCCTTCTTCTCACTCAACTCTTCTTGTATATTCATATTTTGTAAGGACTTCAGATTTGGAATTTGGTCTTCTTGGAAATGTGGGTTGTGGCCGTTGGCGAAGTGCACTGGGTAGTGGCGCTTTAATTCACTCATCAGTCGGAATTTCATATCGCATATTGTACACCTGTAAAGTAATAATATGACAACGTATTTCCTAGAACATTGTTTTTCTTAGAAGATTATGTTAGTACTTCACACGCTGATTTTACACTTAATTACATTAATTAATGATGTTTAAATGTCTTATTCGACATTTATTTATTGGTTTATTTTATTTTAGGAAGGCTTACTAAACAATAGTAATACATACAAAATATAGTAACAATAATTTTTTTTTTTTAAATGCTGATAATAAGCCTCCACCTATTGGTAAGGGGGAAAAAACATACATAATTGATATCGAGGGATATTAATATAACAAAAAAATTTAGCTATCAGTTCTATCAAAAAAATTTGAGCCAAATTACGCTTAACCGAATTTATAGTTGTGCAATACATATCTAAATTTAAGGGCCGCTTGCATAACGATCGTCTTTAAATAAAAATTAGTAAAATATTATTTTACTCTCTAAATGCGTTTAAAACTAAATGCATTTATGTTGCCTTGCATAAGGCACTCTCCCGTGATGTTTAGCTAAACGTATTTAGACGGTCGGTAAAACAGCCACATGGGTTCCGTTCCACGGTTCGTTCGATTATTTCCAGTAAAAACACGAAATCAGTATTATTTAATTTCAGTCAGTATTTTTTTTTTGTGTAAAAAGGAATTTGTCTTTTAATGTGAATTTGTCATTCGAAATATCGACCATTTGTGTTTCCGTTTCTCCGGCTCAAATAGCACGGTTGTGATTATATTTTGAAATTCATAATAATATTAATTCCATGAATTAAGATGATTTATGTATGGGATTTATTTTATATGGAATTATACTTTGAAATTTATTATAATTTATATTAATTCTGTATTCTTTTCATTTGAAATAAGGCATACCTGGCATATCTACATACATTCCCAATCGTATTATCACATATTCGACGGAATACAAATCAAAGTGCAAATTCATCTTAAGAATTAAAATAATTATATCTGAAAATGTCGAACAAAGATCTATGAATTCTATAGTGTCGACGCTGTACTAAATGAACTAGCTTTATGTACAATCCGAATACATCTGGCAGTTCTATTATTCAAAACAGAATGCGGATCTATTTTTTGTCCTTAAATGCATTTAGGCCAGTTAAATACCCATTTTTGGGTGATTAACTTTGACAGCTCTTTAAACATGTTTAGCGAAACAGTTTGCGTTGTGTAAGACGCTAATTGTATTTAAGGGTACGAAATGCGTTTAGTGTTTCTTAAATAAATTTAAGGAACGTTATGCAAGCTGCCCTAAGTCTACTACTATTCCATTAAAAGAATTTGAGCTTCGTATGATAAACGCGTTTTGTCTGTAGTTGCTATTGACGATAGGTGTATAGAGTAATCCTCTCTGCCTAAGGCCAAGTTGATTAGTCCGTAATGATACTTTTGAGATTAGATCTGAATAATCAATGTCATTTCTGACATAAGGAACATCTGAATTTAAATATTAAGGTACTACAAAATGTTTAAAATTAGTCATCTATGGCCGGTTCCTATATCTTACTATGCATTCACTTGCCTTACCATCAGTTGAATTTTGACATTACCGGCCTTATTCATAGAGAGTTAGAGCAAGTTTGAGCGCTTCTTTAAGAACCATAAAGAAGCGTTCAAATTTACTCTAACACTCTATGAATAAGGCCGTTAATGTATGGAGCTTATGTCAAATTTTAACCGATATCTCGTAAGGCAAATGAGCAATCGGTGAGATATAGGAACGAGCCACTAACCACAAATTCAAACTAAAAGTTTGTTCAAAGATGTATCTTGTAAGAAAAACCAAGGTATATTCATTCGTATTTATGAAAGACGTGGTAACTTAGTGGTTGGCACACGCGTTTGACAACCACGTGCTAATGGTAAAGAAAAACATGAACTTGCACACCAGATAATTGATGTCTCAAATACGCCAATCCGCCTTATGGCCGGTTCCTACATCTTAGTATTCATTCACATGCCTTAACCATCGGTTGAATTTTGACACTACTTGTATCGAGCCTTATGTCAAATTTTAACCGATAGTAAAGTAAATGAACGGTCGTTAAGATATTGGAACCGGCCTATAAAAACGAGGGGCTCGAGCCCAGCAGTGGGACGTTTATGGGCTGCTTTTATTATTTTTGTATTATATTCATATTAAAATGGAATCTGACAGATTACTTATTGAAAGTTATGAGTCTACCACCGCTTTCAAAGCAATTTTAGTTCCTGTTAAACGAGACGAAACGCCGCAACAAACTCCCCGGTGACATAATATCTTTACTTTATAATCATTTTCACTAATAGAATTCACCTATTGACTCGAACAAACAACGTGTCGGCCTGATGTTGCAAACGTTCATAGGCGACGGTAACAAACCGTCAGCCGACAGCTTGTTTGCTATACTCCAGCAATAAAATAGTCCTAAACAATCGATGTATTTATTATTTATAACTGGCTAACTAAAAAAATATCCTTCGCCTATATGTACAATGGATCAAATTGACGGTGAACCACCTATAAGGCTAAATAATCTGGCAAAAACTTTCTCAACAGCGCATGGACACGCACACATGTACAACATCAGTTTTAAGGGGCGGTGTTTTATTGTAACCTGTTTCGGGTTTAACAAGGCGGCAATAAAATCAAAATACGTAAACAAAGCGAGTGCAGAATACAAGAGAAAAAGGGCATCGTCTATCGGCAAAGTGCATATTACAAGTAAACATGGGTAAGTTCCCTTGAGTTTAAACATTTCAGAAACGTCCTGATTGGTGTATATGAAATTTAAGTGTTTGCGCGAATATCGAAACTTATGAGGCGTTCAAAGTGAAATGTTAGAGAACTGATCAAGGAGGAATTTGGCCGATTGTAGGACAGCCATCTCTATATTTTTTTCACGATTTCAATACATCGTCGTGGCATATAACTAGGAGACCGGACAGTCAAATCAACTCAGATATTTTTTTATAAAATTACAGAAGGTCGCAGCCTCATAGATTTTGTACGAGCGTACGTACCTATAACGTTACAAGTAGTTACAAGTGAAATGAGTCAAACATCACACTAATTATTGCTTGAAAAGTAGAGTAGTTAGATAGTAAAACGTTATTTTTACACCCAAAGGCGGCGTGAAGCATGGGCGATGTGGGCCATCGCCTATGGCTTCGCAATCCTAGGGGCCTCGTACGTCGGAAGACAGGACGAGTAAGTTTTTCTGTCGCGTTTAAAATGTCAATAAATTTTATTCGTTATAAAGCAATAATCCTTATTCATATCAAAATTAATTCGGCGTTTAAAATAACGAAAAAATTTATTCGTCATAAAACAATAATCCTTACTCATACCTTTTTTTTATTTCAGCTAGCAACATTCGCGATAACTATTACGGGGAACCACCGCCGGCCGGCCAAGGCCAGTAGTATGTTTCAATTGTTTTTCAAATCCATCTTTTTGCGTTACCAGAGGGCCTCGCAAAATGTATATTGCCCACATGAAATTTAGGTCTTGCTTCGCCACTCTTACCACCCGTTCTTTTATATGTAAAAACACCCTTTTGGTAAATGAGAAAAAAGACTGCGACATATAAAAGCATACAGAGAAATGAATGGACGGATAGTAGGGTTTAATACGGATTTCTTGTTTGTCCGAATGGCTACGGAACCCTAAAAAGAAGAACATAATATCTCACCCGTAAATATTCATGCCGACATGCACACGGGTGTGCTTCGCAAGGTCGTTGCTCTGCGCGAACGCGCGGTCGCAGTGCTGGCACTTGTACGGCTTCTCACCCGTGTGAGTGCGCTGGTGACGCTTCAGGTGATCTTTCGACGTGAACCTAACAATTTAAATTTATTTATTTAGCAAGAAATATGGATATTTTATTCCGTGCAGGAACAGCCTATCGTACGAGATGACTATACAATATATAGCCCATAGCCAGATGGTAGAGCATTCGCCCTTCTGGATAGCTACCAGCCTTGGTCTAGAGTATGCCGCTATAACAACCTTGAGTTGCGTTCTGGTAGTAGAGGGCAGATACCAGTCCCCCCTTCGAAGCTAGTAGTATATTGGTAGCACCTTTGCACCTTGATGTTGCAAATGTCCATAGGCGACAGTAAACACATTATGTAAGGTGGATTATTGAACTGCTGTAATCCAGCAATAAAAAATATGGTAAAAATACAAGTATTGTCTTATTACAAAATAAAATAAAAAGAGCCTTTATTTTCTCTGATTTTTTTCTTTTTAACACATGAACAGCTGTCAAATTCAGGTTGCCTCCTTGACATAGACCTCCTTCTGCCTACAGAATATGCCATTTAGTTCGATTTCTCACTAACCTCCTCCAATCTTTCGGGAGATCATCTTCCCATCATCATCATTTTATTAAAGGACTAGCAGTTCCGGCAGACTGTCCTGCCCTGAAAAAATAAAAATGTAGAACCCGTTTCCAGCGCCACCTACCAGGTCTAATTGTGAATCTAAACCATCCCTGGACCCCACCCACTCAAAACACAGTTTTTTTACACCTTGGGTTACATTATTCAAGTTACTAAATCTTGAATAATGTAACCCAAGAGATCCCTAATTTTTCCTAGTAATAAATATAGCCTATATCTGGGTTAATATAGTATTCTAATGGTGAAAGGGTGAAAGGAATTTTGAAATTGGTCCTGTAGTTTTTGAGTTTATTCATTACAAACATACAAAAATACAAATCTTTCGTCTTTATAATATTAGTATAGATTATAATTATTATATAATTATCGAGGGGTGAAAGTCTATTTGTTTCCAAGTGATATTTCGAAAAAGTTTTGTTTCAAATGACGCAAGAATAACCAGCATTACTAAGCCCTGTAAATTAAAGCCATGTTCATTTAAAAAAGAATATATATATATAGATTTTAATTGGAAACCACATCTTATATATTTCAATATTATAATATACTTCTAAAGTAAACTTAGGAGTTATGTCAATCTTTATATATAAATTGTCATTCCCCAATAATTAATATCAGAATAAGTTACAGTACAGGGAAGTGTGGTCGAATTTTGCTAGCCAGTTTATAATTTACCTCATAGTGCATGTGTCACAGCCAAAAGGTCTCAAACCTAGATGTATGAGTGAGTGTTTCTTGAGGGAGTTTGGTTTTGTGAATGTGGCGCAGCACTTGTCGCACCTATATGGATGAGCCTCTGTATGAGTCGCAATGTGCGCTGTCATTTGACCTTAAACAAACAAGACGTCACATGTGGCATATTGATTATGGTAGTGGCCTGGATAGCTGTCTTCACTCGGAATAGAATTCTCGTGTTTGGATTAAGCTCAGAACAATAATTAAAACTACAGAAACCGTGCTAAAATAAAAGAAAGAAAGAAAAAGTATTATTTGCAAAAATAGTGACATACATACATTGCTTAATTAAATGCATCTTAAAACAAAGAATTCGTAATTTGCCGCATTTTCAGCAAACAAGGTTTGCACTCAGGTTATTGTTGACTACCAGCTCTTTTATTCATATAAAATTTTATAAAGGAATACATGATCCATTTATTCCAGGCTCTAGCACATCCATTTTATTTATAGTTATGTATAAATAAAATGGATGTGCTAGAGCCATGCTGGAATCATTACCTCTATTACAGCTCACCGAACCGGCTAGTTCAGTGTGATACCAGACTCTCACAAAATATGTGTTAACTGATTAGTCTTAAGCTAATTGTGTTTTAGGCTGTGTGCCCATTAGGCGAACAGTGAGCAGCTGACTGTTCGCTGGCTGACTCTAGTGGTGTTTTGGTCACTATTTCCATGTCGAAGTTAGCAGCGAACTGTAGCATATTAGCCGCAAAGTGCTTGCGAACTCTTGAGAAGGAAGGTACACGGTTAGTATATAACCATATCGGCCATTCATGGAATAAGTCAGTGAGCAAATTGTCGCAAACAGCGTATATTACGCGCAGTTTGGACACCCAATATGAAGTTTATAGGGAGGTAAACTGAAAGCAACCAGTTAGCTGCTCATTGTTCATCTAATAGGGGCATGACCTTAGAGTGGAATTTCGGTAGTCCACTTTTTTTCTCCATCTTATCCTCCTATCACATCCCCCTATTATATCCTAGAGGCTAGCAATGAATTGGCAACACCACTGGTGTTACAAACATCTAAAGGCAACAGTAACCACTATTCATCAGATGCACTGTTTGCCACCTTCAGACAGATGGACATTTGCAACATCAAGGGCATCACCAACGCATTGCCGACTTTTATGAAATTTTATAACATCCTTTTTAAAGAACTTCATGTCATAGCATAGAGGAAAATCTGCATCCGAGAAGTGCTAAGTGTTTGTTTTTGTCAAAGGAAAAATAAATAATTCTATTGCAAATACCTTTGGTGATGAATTTCTTTGGACACAAATTACAGGCGAAAGCTTTGATCCCCGTATGTCGTAACATATGTTGACGTAAATTAGAGCTATTTGTGAATCCTTTGCCACATTCTGAACATAAGTATGGGGTCTCTCCAGTATGAGTGCGAAGATGTTCTTTCAAGCCTGATACTTGAGAAAATGCTGAAAAAGTATATTAAAATATTTCAAATTTTAATAAACCTGCCATCAGTTCTAGACAAGATCTTTAAACTACTACCAATCAATACTTTCTTTACTTCAACTGATATGTATTAGTATGTAAGCTTTTCCAAAATTCAATAAATAAATCTATAATAATCTAATATCAAGTTAATGTTGGATGGGTGCTCTTAAAGTCTCAAAGTACCTTTGTTGCAATAGGAACAGACATTTGTTTTGTTTCCATCATGCTTATTCATGTGTTCTCTTAGTTGATCTTGTCTTGAGTACCTCTTGGGACATTTTTTACATTTAAAAGGCCTCACATTGCTATGTAATTTCATATGTCTTCGTAACAAATTCTTCAAAGCAAAACTTTTATCACAAACATCACATACAAATACATTTTTTCCAGCATTTTTATTACTTTTATGCTTCTTTTTATGCATAGCTAGTGAACGTCGTTTTGGAAAAGATAATTCACAATCTGGACACTGGAATGTTTCTTCTTGTTTCTCAACTTCTGCCTTTATATGGCCTTCTGTATGTTCTAATAACAACTGTTCAGTACCAAATATTAAGTTGCATATTTCACATTTATGTTGGTTAAGATGTTTTGTAAAATGTTCATCTAGCAAAAGTTGTGTATTAAATGATTGTGAACATACAGGACAGGAAAATGCTTCTACATTAATAACATTATGGGAAGCTAGATGCTTCAAAAATTTAGTTTCTTTAATAAAAGTTTTCTGACAAAACTCACAAATGTAGGCCATTTGCGGTTCATCTTTTAAATAATCATCAATACTATCATCTTGAAAGTTAAAATAATCATCTGTTTGTGCTTGTGATCCTACATCATGGATGCCTTCTTCTGCTTTAGGTTTAATTTCAAGCTCAGTTTTTATATTCGTTTCAAGGATTCTTTTGAACTCTTCTTCATTTCTTGCAACTTGAATACGAAATGTGTAGAATACTTGAAGCAATCTTGTGCAATCATTGCATAGGTTCTTTGGTAATTCGTCTTCTAGTGACACCTGTAACCAAAAACATTTAAGAAAAATATGTACTAGTTTAAAGTTTTAAATCTTATGTTTGTAATACAAAAGTTTCCCAGACAAGTTTTTAAATATGAACTCAACAAAATATTAAAATATTCAATCTCATTAATGAATTCTCAGCCATAGAAATCCTATTAAACCTTGCAGACAATTCCAAGGAACTCCCTGCATTGTCTCCAGCAGGATTGGGATCCTTGGCATCAATGTTGAGAACTATTTTAGGATCATCTAGAGTGCAAAACATAGACTATTTTATCTAGTTGTGATCATCCCAGGTTATCCGTTTATGGAACTCACTCCCACTCAACATCAGACAAGCTAAGTCAGTATCCTCTTTTAAAATCATAGTTTTTAATTATTTTTGCTTCTCTCAGGTATAATAAATAGTGCTGCTGCTTATTCTGTGTGTATTATGATATGTACTGTGTTTATATTATATAAAATAAAGATTATTATTTACTTATTTCATATATTTTTAATGTTTTATATTGTTTATTGTCTACACCACCACTGTCATGATTTAATATTTTCCTTAGTTTAGGGGCTTGCCTGGAAGAGATTGCTTTAAGTGATAAGGCCGCCCTTTGTTCAACATTTATTGTATCTAGTTTTTAAGAACATTGTTTAAATTTTGGTAAACAATAAGGTGTTTTCATTCATTCATCCCACCCCTTAGGGTAGGATTCACTATTGATAGGATTTTCTTGAGTGAAAATAGTGGAATGATGCTGTAGAACATTTTATCCACATACAATCATTAATTTGTAGGAAATTTTCAATAAAGATTTCCTTCTGCACTATGATGTAATGGTTATAGAAGGATGTTATAAAATTATGCCTATGTGTGTGCCAATGTCACAGAACTAGTAATACTAGGTACTGTTTGCCACAAATAAATTTATATTTGTGTTTAAAATTCTAACATTATATTACAGTATGGGGAACTGAACCGGAACTGCATTGGCCTGGTGACTGCATTTCATCTTTATGTTTGTCTATATTAAGTTTGCATAAGTTGTTATATATTTTTGTACATAATGAGTCCAGAAAACAAAAACAAATTGGCAGATATATTAAATAATAGAGGAGACCAAATTATCCTTAATCTCTGTCATGCTAAATAATTTAAAACGAAAGTTCTGTCTAAATTATGATTAAAAATACAATGAATTTAGATGAGGGAATATATAAATAGTTTTTTGCATTTACTCAGTGATACTATTAGTCTGTTCTAGTTCCAAGATCATAGCTCTAATAATGATAGTATGTTAAATAACAGTTTAATATTAATAGAGGTCAATAGTCTGACTAGTAGTATTTTGAATGTTAGGAAACCAAAGTTGTAAACAGGATTACTTGAATTTTTGAGAAATACTATTACCTGAGTACCAGTACACTCCGTAAGGACTTGCAATAGTTCTAAGTCGCAATTATCATCAATTCTTACGAAGGTAAATAAATTTATTAGATTCACACTCTCCTTCATACATGTCCGGCACGATGTCTCGATATTTACAGTCGTTTTCATTTTTTTCCGATATCTAAGACTGTATACAGAGCCATAAGAAAACTTTGACTTTGTTAGTCTTTAATAAATACACACAGCAATCATTTTATTTATTTAAAATACACAACGGGATAATCAGCCAACCAGCAAAACAAAAAATATCTAGCAAAACTGTCAAATAGTGTCAAATGAAGTATGAACTATGAAATACATAGTAGAAAAAATCTACTGTCAAGATAATCAATATAGATCCAACATAAGCCAATGAAATACTTTCTTTGGCCTTTGTTGGGTATGCAGTTAAGCGCCATAATGTTACTACCCCATCTGGGATAATGTTATGTTATTGACCGTTTCACGCAAATGTAACAATGCATTTAATTAATTATTTATGATGTGATATTGGTTAATGACGTTTAAAGTAGACAGTATACTTTTAATGTACATACACTAATGCAGCTATTCGTTAACAGCGTTATTTTTAACGCAATAAACAAGACGCATTACGGTATAATCAATGTCTACATTAATTTATATGAAGTCAAAGCATATATAATTAATTATAATTATAAGATATAAATCCTTCTATAAGTGTGACTGTCAATGTCATGAATGAATAAAATACTGTCAAACTTGTAATACTGTAAGAGTATTTGGCGGGAACTGAAAGGGGACGTTGTGCTGTGCAGTTTTATTTTCTAAAAATGTGTAAAAGTACTCTAAAATAAACAAGAGTTGTAGGATATTGATAGTTTTTGAGTAGTAATTATGTATTTTTGTGACAAATGTGAACTGTATAGTCAGATGTGGTCTTTCGAGTTTTCGCAAGAACTCCATTGAATGACGTCGGTTGTAGCCTGCAATACAACTTCTGCGCTACTATACGAAGACCTACACATCAGAATTGGCTGTATGGACTAAGAGTCCTTTGCCTGCCTTTGTGGCGAATTCTACCTACTGTAATACTGTAAATGTCATAAAATAATGTTACTGTCAGTAACAAATAAATTTCCTAGAAAATAAAAAAGAAAGGGAATAATTGACAGTTATTTTTGTACTTTTGTAGACTTTTTAATTTTATGAGTTTGAAGATTAGTGGCATCGCTTTCTTTAAGTAGGTCAAAATGGACGATATAGTGTTTATCGGTAATTGGATTAAAGATAGAGTGTTGGGTTCGGGCAGTTTTGGGACCGTAGTACTATGGAGACACAAAAAAACCGAGGAGAAATTGGCAATAAAAACTTGCAAATGGGGTGATGAGCTAACCGAAAAACATAAAGAACGATGGACTAAAGAAGTGGAAATGCTACAGAGTTGTCAAAATCCTAATATTGTAGGTACAAAAGAGTTGCCTCCAGAATTTTTAAAGGGCTTAGAACGCGCTAACCCGTCAAGATTACCTATACTATGTATGGAATATTGCAGCGGTGGTGATCTGCGCCAACTACTTAATAAACCAGAGTCTTGCGGTGGACTACGTGAATTGCAGGTGCGTCAGATTCTCAGTGACGTCAGAAACGCGATGCAGTTTCTGCATCAAAACAAAATTACACACCGGGATCTCAAGCCTGAAAATGTCGTTTTGCATGTTGTTGACATGGCTCAAACCGGTATTGGTGCGCAAAGGTTGGGTAAAGTTGTTTACAAGCTCATTGACTTGGGATATGCCAAAGAAATTGATTCAAACTCTGTATGTGCCAGTTTTGTTGGTACTCTACAATATCTTGCTCCTGAAATTTTATACAGTAAAACATATAGTAATTCAGTAGACTTCTGGTCGTTTGGTTTACTTGCTTTTGAAATAATATGTGGGAAGAGACCATTCCTGCCATTTATGGCACCAGTACAATGGATGCCACATGTCAAGAAAAAAGTTCATGACAATATATGTGTATATGAAACTTTTCATGGGGATATTGAGTATTCTAATGAGATATTCCCAGAAAATTACATAAGTAAGCCATTTAAGAAATTGATTGAAGAATGGTTAAGAATTGCATTAGAATATGATCCAAAATTAAGAGGCAGGGATTCACCATCACGAGTAACATTCAACATACCAACAGAAGAAAAGGAAACAGCAAGCAAAGTTGTTCTATTTGATGTCCTTGAAAAGGTATTAGCAAAGAAAATTATTAAGATTTTCTCGGTTGCAACTTTATCCCAATTAGCTTATGAAATTAATGATACCACTACAGTTAGAGGTGTAAAAGCATGGATTTACAAAGAAACTAAACTACCTAGCAATGATCAGATATTAATATGCCCATCATCATATGTAGAATTGGGAAATGAAGAAAATATTTTAAAGTATTGGAATGATACATGCAATACTATGCTTTATCTCTACAGTAAATCCTTTATAATTAAAGATGATGTGAAACCAATTGTACCTAAAGCTGTTCAAAGGTGCTTAGAACATCCAAAAGCATTTTACAATTTTAAAAACAGTAATAATTTGTATAAAACCAGCCTCTACTTTGTTATGTCACAGGCAGAAATGTATGATTCTTTAATCAATGGCTTATTAGTTAGGGCAGAATCTTTGAAGTGTGAAGGAAGACAATTGTTACTGAAGCATAATTCTGTGGACAAAAGCATGGGCAACCTTCTAGCTAAGGCAGAAACTCTTAAAAAAATGGTAGATATAGGTAAAGAACATGTAACTAAACTTAAAGAAAGTGGTACTGGAACAAATGTGCTTGGAGGTTTTGAGAAGAAATTCAAAGATGCAGATGATATTGAATATAAAATTAATAAATTACAGACTGCATGGAATGTGTTATCTACTAGACTACAATCTGCAAAGAGACGCTGTAATGAAATACTTCCAGATGACCTAAAAAACTTTGTTGCCAAACATAATTACCAAACCATATATGCCAATGCATTCAAAGAATACATTATATACAAAAAGAGTGAGGCTTACAGTGAAAACAAAGGAAAAGAGATGCAATATGAAGATATAATAAAAATCTGCTATGACTGCCTTAAGCTCAGAATTAAAGTCTGTCTTGAAATAAAACAACAAGTTTTTGTATTGAAACTAATGGACTTAAGTACAGAATTTTCATTGATTGCTGATATTGTGACTAATGCAGCAGACAACACAGATATTTTGGCTAATAGAGTCATTAATGAACTTCAAGAATTGACAAACTGTACATGGACCACAGTGAGTATTTTAGCTAGAGATTCTGAGCATTTGGCTGACATACCTTATAGTGTAGTTTCTTTTGAGAAAAGAGAATTCAAGATTGGAGATGTAGTTTCAAATCATTGCATAAAGGTAGTGAACAAAGCAGAAGAAAATGATGAGTTGAAATCAATTATTGAAGACAGCTTGAAGTTAAGACAAAACCATATGCATTTATCCCAAAAGTTATTGTCAAACAAACAAATGTTGGAGAAATCTATTTTAGATTTCAGCTTTTTGCAAGATGGTAATTAGTTCATAGTGCTATTATTGTATTTTCTGTGCCTTATATATTAAGTACATTAATAATAGATGAAAAATCTTTTTTGTTTAGGTATTAAGATTTATAAAAGATAACCAAGGTAACTATTTTATATGTATTTAAGAAAAAATATTTCTGTCTTGTTAAATATCTATTTTTAAAATTTTGATATTTACATTTAACTGTGATTAATGTAATTGGTGCTTCTATACAGTACTTTGTGTTCTTAACACTTAATTTTTAGATGAGTATGATAGTTTAATTCACTTGTTTTTCAAAAAAGTTGACTGTTATAAAGTGTTTTCTAATTTTTGCAATAAATAATGACCCATATAGCACAGCTAATTTATAATACATACTATATATTATGACTATGCCAGTTTGCTGCAAAAGACTAAACAATACCTAATAGTGTATGAAAAAATGTCTGTTACTCAGGGTAGATAAACATTGTTCACTCAAAGTTTGTTAAGTGATATGACATACAATAATTAAAACAATTCAAATGGAATTGATTCTTATTTTTGAAGATACTATATCTATTAGGTTTTGGTCCTTTCAATCAATATCATATCTTCTATTTCACTTTAGATAAATTAGCTGCAACTTATTATATAATATTATAGATTACATAACAAGTATTAAAACTATCATACAACCTCATTGATCAAGTAATTTATTATGAAAATTTCCAATCAATTTACTCCATATTAGATAAGTCCTTTTTTTATGGACTAAGTTAAATGTTCATGAGATTGTTATAATTATACTATAGTGGGCATATAACTTGAATAAAGATTACTATTATCTGTGCATGCTATAAATGCTGTGAACTCGTTATACCCCATATCTAATCAATCATATTTAACATAATCTTTGCATTTCAAGTTATGTACCTACTATTAATAGTGATTAGGAAGCCTGGACAGTGGCTATACACCCTGTATGGCTTAGAGTAGATAGAATGCTAAGTATGGAAGGTGGAAGGAGATTATTTATGGCTGCACTCTTCTTCTTCAGCCAATTTCATTGCTGGAGGTAGGCCTCCCCAAGTACGCGCCACACAGTCTCCCGTCTTCCTCATCCAGCCCCTGCCGCCGATCTTACGCAGGTCGTCAGTCCACCGGGCTGGCGGCCGTCCTACACTACGTTTGGCGAGACGTGGTCTCCACTCCAGGACTCGTTTGCTCCATCGGCCGTCAGTCCTGCGACAGACGTGACCAGTCCACTGCCACTTCCACTTGCTAATTTTGCGAGCTATGTCGGTTACCTTCGTTCTCTTACGGATGTCCTCATTTCTGATTTTATCCATAAGAGAAACACCTAACATAGCTCGCTCCATAGCCCGTTGAGCGACTTTGAATTTGACACTGACAGTGGGACCAGTCCCACTGTCAGTGTCCATGTCTCGGCACCGTATGTCATGATGGGTAGGACGCACTGCTCGAAGACTTTCGTCTTCAAGCATTGCGGAATGCTCGACGACAAGACCTGTCGAAGCTTACCGAATGCTGCCCAGCCTAACTGGATCCTCCTATTGGCTTCCCTCTCGAAGCCGTATCTGCCTACCTGGATCTTTTGTCCAAGGTAAATATATTCCTGCACAACCTCAAGAACCATCGACGTCTACCGGCCTCGGCATGACATGTTCGTTGAACATGACTTTCGTCTTGTCCAAATTCATACCGAGACCAACCCGTCGGGAGGATTCGTTCAGGCTGTTCAGCATATCGGCAAGTTCCTCCAACGTCTCTGCGAAGACGACAATATCGTCAGCGAAACGGAGGTGGGAGATGCATTCGTCGTTAATGTTGATACCCCGTTCATTCCATTCCAGAGTTTTGAAGACATCCTCCATCGCGTTGGTGAACAGTTTCGAGGATATGACATCACCCTGTCTCACTCCGCGACGTAGAGGTATAGGCTTCGCCCTCCGGTCCTGGATCTGAACGGTCATCGTTACGGCGTCATACAGACATCTCAACACCTCGATGTATCGCCAATCGATGCGGCATCTCTCCAGAGACTCCAGAACAGCCCAAGTTTCGATAGAGTCGAAGGCTTTCTCGTAGTCCACAAATGCCATACACAGCGGCTGATTATACTCCTCGGTCTTCTGTATAATCTGCCGAACAGTATGGATGTGGTCTACGGTGCTGTAGCCTTTTCGAAACCCAAGTTCCGGTGGTTGGAATTCGTCAAGTCTTCTGGCGAGACGATTCGCGACGACCCTCGAAAACAAATTGTAGACGTGGCTCAAGACTAAGATAGGCCTATAGTGCTTCAAGAGGGTCTTGTCACCCTTCTTGAAGAACAAGAATACCACACTCTTGGTCCTCGCCTTTAGCACAGTGTCCCGGAGGATAACGGAATTAAAGAGCTCCACTAAAGCCTTTACGATTGGGATCTCTCCTGCTTTGAAGAGCTCAGTTGTAATACCGTTGTCCCCCGGAGCCCTGCCATTCTTAATTGCCCGAGATCCGTCCTAATCTCGCCAATGTCGACCTCCGGTATATTTTCCGTATAGTGGCGCGTGAGTGGTGCACGTGGGTCATTAGCGCCTTGAACCGTAGGTCTTTCCGCCTGCGAATAATACAATTGCCCGTAGAACCGTTCCACCTCCGCCAGGATCTCAGAGTGAGACTTAAGCTCCCCTGCCATCTACTGTCCTCGCCTTTGCAAGATGGCGTCTCCCCAATGGTTTTAAGTAAACTTTAGACCCCTCTATAGCAACCTGAATGGCTCGCGTATTTGAGCAGCGGGGGTCCCGTCTTACAAGTTTTCTTATTCGTTTGGAGAGGGCCCTATGCTCCGATGAGGCAAAAAGAGTAGGTGGCATCTCACGTCTCATCCTCATAAGATCCAAGGTTTCAGTCGAAATTTCAGACCTTTTGTTTCTTCGCAAAGGCGGAAAGTGCCTTCGGCCTACCTCTCGCATTGTTTTCACCACGTTGTCGGTTATCTCGTCAATATCGCCAGTGGTTTCCAGCCATTCGAACCGATTTTGCAGTTCCAACTGGAACTGTTCGGACCCTAAGATAATCTGGGGTGGAGTAGGTTGGAGATTAGACTTTATCAGGCGGAGTCTTTCAGCTTTGAAGTCGATATTTAGAGTGCCACGTACAAGTCGGTGGTCACTGCCGGTATTAAACCTGTTGACCACTGAGACACCTCTAAATATGTGCTTCTTTACTGCACTCGGCCTCACAAAATATTGTATTGACCTTAAATACTGACTATTTAATTTTTAGTTACCTTTTTATTCATCTGTTTGTAACTTGCATCATTTAGTGCAAAAGTAAAATTATAATAATCATTTAAGTTATGAATAATACTATTACTGTGCGGCTTCATCTGCAATAATGTTAAAGATTTAGACTGGCTGTATGTGTCTTATTTAAAGTGTTAAAAAATAACACTGTTAATGAATAGTCACATTAGAATTGTATATAGAAATAGAAGTGTGTATGTATACATATGGTATCTGTCAATATTGAACGTCATTACACACATCATTGTCGTCACATCTCAAATAACGCATTGCCATATCTGTGTGAAATGGCCTATAACTGTAACATTATCGCAAATGAAGCCCCACTATTATAAATATTGCAATAATTTTAATTGCTCTTGATGTTCTCCGAGTGTGACAGTTATATGTAACAGCCTGGTATATGTAGTTGTTTTATTATTGTTTACTAATGTGCCAATGATCAAAAGTTTTTTTTTATTTGTTTTGTCTAGTCGAAGAAGCTTTTAAAATGTTGAAAAACTAATATAAATTCAGTGCAATAATAAACTTATTTTGATTAAATTATATTGTTTTAATGTCAACAATGTAGCCAAAAAATAAGAATAATTAATATATTTTTTCCGGTTCACATCAATAACACAGGAAAACAATTATTATAATTTATTTGTTCAACTAATGACGTCCTTTGTGAGAATTGTAACAGGATAAATTTACAAATTTAAAGTGCCTGTAAATTCTTGAAGCCAGTTCTTAAACTTAATCATTATGTTTTTTAATGTTGTAACGTCTCCCGGTGTTTGCAGATACTCGTCTGGGGCGAACCTTGGTTCTGGGCCTCCACTGATGTGTAACCAGATTGCAAATACTGCGTCATCCGTGTTCGCTACATTGCGTCGGCAAAGCCGTGCTGTATTTAGACAAATAGCTACTAGAGCACCCATACTTCCTACGGTGGCACCTCCAGGTCTTTTTCTACGTGTTGCTAAGAAATATTCCTTTAGCAGAGTCTCTGCGGATTTATCCAGAAGTACTTCGATGCCTGCTACTAAATCAATGAACACCATCAAGTCTTTTAAAGCCTGATCTTCTTTACTTATTTCCGAAAGATCAGTAGCTCTTTCTAAAACAAAATTAGCTAAATCATCAGTGTGCTCATTGAAATCTCCTCTGCACGCAGTTCCAAAGACACTAGCCGTGTTATGTAATATCATTTTCTTATAATCCATTCCTTGCGCCCAAATAGCACAATTCAGTTTAGCAGTGCTTTTATCAACAAATATTTCTCCAGTTTCCACAGCAGATAGAACTTTCAAAATTATTTTTTGATGATAAAGGTGTAAAGGAAAAGGCATTACGCAGATTCCAGAAGAGCTTGCAACCAAAGCTGTCGACGCATCACAATTTGATGTGCTCAGATAGACAAAACAATCTGTTAATCTTAGTGCTTCTTGCATGATCTGGGTAACATAATATGTATCATAACCAGCTGCAAGGACGTGGAGGATACTGGAACCATTAATCAAATGGGCTCTTATGCTAACGAGACTTAATAAAAGGCTGATTTTAAGATGCATGAAGCAATTTAAGGGGCAGATATTTACACCAATACCCGATGCTAGACAGTAAACGAACTTCCAAGACACGCCTTTGCATGCATTGTATAAATTCTGAATATCATTAGGAATTGGGCTGGTGTGTGGAGCCACTAACAGATTTACTTCTTCTAATCCCCATACAGTTGTTAACTTCTTCAATACAACTGCATGTATAAGATATCGTGAACCAAGTTGAAGTTTACTAATCAAATCGTCTACAATATTCAAGTTCTTTGCGAGTAATCTGTCTTTTAACACGAATGTAGCTATTATTTGTTCTCCACACTGCCGCATTCCGCTATTTTCAAATAAAACACTTTTACATAAATAACATTTAGGTGGCGCTTTAGGTATATATGGAAGAATTACTTCATTTCCTTCACATTCTTCAAGACAAGACCAAACCGAGTGGTAAACATAACTTTCAGGTTTAGATATTGATAAAAGAAGTCCATCAAATATTACGAGGCCTTTGTAATCTTTTGGGTTAGTTTTTACAATTAACGAAGATACACATTTCAATCTCAACGTAACAGCAACTTGTGATTTTTTTATATTTTCTTTATATTCATTTTCTATAGATTGCATGCAAATAAACAATATGTCGTTACAAGCATTCTGCCATTTCAAAGGTTCTTTCAACAAAAGATTAGCTAAATCGGGGAAGCAATCAAATAAATCAATGACATCAATTTCTAATACAAATCTTAATGGTGGGAATTTGCATATGATTTTCTCAGTTAGATTTCTTAAAAAGTTTTCACATGTAGATTTCATTTGATGCAAATAGCTCCTTTTATCAAAGTATAGCAATAATTTGCATAGTGTAACCATTGCCATTAATATTATACAGAAATTTCGAAAATTTTAAATAATCTCGCAGCTTTTTTAATTATTTATTCAGAATAACGTTTCCCGCTAAAATATTATTTTAATTTTTTAACTGGGCAATGGCATAGAGTACATTAATATAATAGCAGATTACTAGGCGACCATTAACCATAGATAAACAAAGCTGATTTTTTATAATAAGTACATAACTATAAGTCGCGTGCGCATGTTTGCCGAAGACAACCCCTCCCGCCTCTCACAATCTAGACCCGCGGTAATCTGGTTCTTAGTACTACTTAGACAAGCCCCGGTACCAGTTGTAGGAAGCGGGAGGGGCGACCATCGGCAAACCTTCTGCGCACGACTTATATTAAAAAAAGTAAATTGGGTTTTTTACTAAGTAAACATCGTCTACAAAAGTGAATCTGATTGATTATTTAGGTACAAAAACATGTTTTAAACATTACTTAATCGTTTGCGACATCAATAAAACACCTACATACTGTTTTACTAATCTTTTGATGCCCACGCTTTTGTAAGCTGAAGTGGTTTTGTGGCTCTTTAGCAAGGTCAATAAATAATTCTTTTTACAAGTATCAAAGAGCGGAAATGCCGAATCCGATATGCAAATTATATCAAAGATATACTTTTACTACCAATGACTTACCGCCTTGTTCATTCATTGTGACCGTGTACAGGTCGATGGCAAAGTTTTTTCATTATTGTCGTCGAGATAATAATAACTACTACTAAGTAATGAGTAGCTATTATAATAATGTCACCAGCTCCTTGCATAACAAACGATATACCCGCAATAGGTGCAGTATCCAAAAAGGATTGTTGGTGTTTCACGAATGTTATTATTGTAATAATAGGTACTTCCATATCAAACCAAAAAAACTACAAGCTTTAAACGTACATGATTGAAATCTGAAATAGGGGAGCCACTTACCTTACTACACAATATCAATAATATGCACGTAATTTACAACAGGTCATTATGATCCTAAAGTCCTAAAGTATACGTTAGTTTAGGCTTATAATGGGTAGATACTTCTAAATTAGGGTATATTTATTCTTTATACCTTTGATATATTCCACTTCATACAGACAGCTTGTCTAACTAGATATTTTGTAATTGCCGGACAAATTCTGCCTATATCAACAAGCTAAGCACATTTCACATATAATATGTTATGGATAATACACAATAGACCACTGTGGTGCGAATTCTAGACATTCTAAATGGCCAGCGCTTCCGATAATAGTGCGAAGAGAATTTTAAAATTGCATTACACGCATCATGTCGCAAATTAGTGTGTGACTGTACATGAACGAAGCAAGCAAGCAAGCAAAGTGGGCGGAGTGAGCGTATTTTTCTTGCGGAATTCGGGCGCGGGCGGCTTCGCCCGCGTGGGGGCTGAGGCGCAACAGCGTGCGGCTGCGCCTGCGGTTCACTCCATGCCCGATCACGAAAAGTATCAGCTGAGGCCGCGAGCAGCGCGCGCTCGCGAGCCGCGTGCCCGCCGCACGCCGCAGCCGCTCAGCAAGTACCGGCGGAAAACTGCAAACGCCAGAGAACGCAGTAGGATGCGTGAGATCAACCGCGCCTTCGAAACGCTTAGGCAGGCTGTGCCAGCATCCGCTATCACTGGAACACCCGTGCCCTGCGAGAAGCTTACTAAAATAACAACTTTGCGACTGGCTATGAAGTACATCACAGCTCTTTCAGCCGCTTTGAGGGAGTCTTCGCCTGAGAATGAGGCACGACCGGAGCGCTGGCCGTCACCCCTGTGCTCGGATCTCTCCGAGTTCTCCACGGAACTGGAACAGGAAACCCCCTCGGAGTTCACGGAGGATTCCCTCTCGCCGTTCGACTCGTTCTTCGCGGAGTTCGACTGCGACTATATAGACAGGACATTCGCGTGACAGTGCAGTGTTGTGATTAAGGACTGCTTCTCTATGAATAGGTATAATCTACATTGCCATAATATATAATTAATTTAATTATTTACTCTGTACGCGAGATAATTTTGAGATTTTATTTATTCCTATTATTTTTTAATAAATTTTAACTGTTATCGTTATAGCGTATTTTTTTACTATCAATCTTATTCAACGAGACAAAAATATTTTACGCAAAGTTAACTGTCAAACCTACACAACTCCGTATCACATCTTCACACTTAAAATCTTGCCATTAATCATTTAGTCCACTTGTACTGGCACGCAAGGACACCTATTATCTAGATATGTCCAAACATAAACTCGTCTAACTGTCTCAGAGCAATTTTCTCAATCACAATACCAGAAAGAATAGGTCACCGAACAATCAGAGTTTCCGGCGTTTCAAACGGCCTTGGGAGTTAAGATTATATATTTAATCGAAAATAATTCGCGTATTCTATACTCCCACACATTTTCCTATTATGGTATTATTTACCTACTTAATTAACAGATGACTAAACAAATGGCACATTATTCGTGATTCAACTAAACTGATATATAATTCAGAGAATAAATAAAGAACATGCATATAATTCTTAAAACTATATAGAGGATAAATTGTCACATCACTAAACAACATTCTTGTTGTATACTCTGTTATTGTAATTAGCGCATTGTAATTTTTATATTTTACTAGCACGGACAACAGACGTTGTTCTGTCTTGAACATAAAAAATCTAGAAACCGATTGCAGCACCACTCACAAATAGGGTTACTATTAAACATCGGGAAAGTTTATGTGTCCGAACGGGAAACTTCCGAACGAACGACGTGAAACGAACACATTCGAGAAAATATTTCCGACAGGATTTGTTAATAGCGTTTCACATTCATAAGGAAACTTTACCGACGGTTGTGAATAACCACTTACTTAGTCCACTTGTGAATCTAACCTTACCGACACCCACTGAAACACAATTTCTTGAAAATAGGTGCAGTGATTAGTAGGATTTCAGTGACATACACACATACAGAAGAATTATATATATAAAGAGAGTGCACTATTTCCAATATATAAATTTAAAACTGCAGTTTTCCTGGATTGTAAAACTTGCTTGTCATTCTGAGATCTCGCAAAAAGACACGACCTAAAATAATTGAAAATTGATCATATTCTCATTGTCTGCATATTGTAATCATGTTGATAAGATAGGACACGGATAATACAGTTCATTAATACAACACTCCTTAATAAAAATCAAAATATCACTGTAATCTAGTATCAATTTTATATTGAATCTTATTGTCAGTGACTTACCTCTGTTATCATAATTTACCTAGTTCTCTCGCTAAATACCTGGGTCCTAATTCTGCTGTTTCAATATCTTGGCGTTGCGAAGGTATTTGTGAATCTTATACTAATATATAAAGCTGAAGAGTTTGTTTACTTGAACGCGCTAATCTCAGGAACTACTCTGGTCTGATTTCAAAAATTCTTTCAGTGTTAGATAGCCCATTTATCGAGGAACGCTATATATCATTACGCTAACTTACTTTTTTTTAACTATTTCACGCAGACGAAATCGCGGCCAGAAGCTAGTTTAATATAATAAACGAATCTTTTAACGAACAGTTGTTTTATTGTGGATAGAATTATTTACAGAGAAACTATTAATTAGATATCAAGACAGAAGATTGAAGTAAGTATTTGGTATAACTGATGCATTTTACATACCAAGCTTATATGTGCTAATCTTCTACCAGTTGGAAAAATAACTTGATATCTAATTAATATTTTCTCTGTATTATATTTCTATCCACAATAAAACAACTGTTCATTAAAAAATTCGTATGCTACCAAATACACAATATCTTTAAGATATGGTCGCGGAAAAATAATAGTGGAATAAAATTGGTATTACCTTTAACAGAAATAGCGTTTGGCGAATGAGTATTGAAAAGCTAACGAAAATTTAAACAAATTATTTCGCGTGTTTTCGCTTGTATATATACATTTATATATATATGTGTGTGTTTAGATAATATAGATCTGACTAACATATATATAAAGATACGAGTGGCGCATCATGGCAATTAACAGAATACCGAAATCAGGCAAACATACGATTGAAATGATAGTGTCCAGCGATTTTGTCAGGATAATAGCAGAAATACGCTGGAAGAAGAATGGTAAATATTAAGTGTATGGATTTGATAATAATATTATCCGGATATATACAGTTTTAAAATAAATGCCAAAATTGTAAGTCCCTGTGATATCTGAAGTTTATATTCATAATGTTCTGAAAGATAGAGAAACGAAGCATAGACAAAGTAAAGGAAATTCCTGTTTTAATGTCTAAAATGAAACAAAGAAGAAAATTTAGATTTAGCTAACCCTAATTGAGTTGATATTAGTTGTTTGTATTGTATTAACTTCTATTCTACCTATAATCTCTTAAGATTGTAAGTAGAATACTGAACCTAGGTCATAGAAGTCAATGGGCAAAGTGCCGAAAAGCTAGCTTCGTTACCTCACTGGATAGTCATACAGCGTTGCCCGAGGTAGCAACCTGTCCTCTATAAACACTATCCCGAAATCATAGCGAAATTAGTAGAATACAATTTTTTGGTACTATGACAATGAAACTGTAGTTGAATGTTTACTCAACGCCAAACTACGTAACATGACAAAGTTGGGGCCCTGATTACCTAAAGAGTCGATTAGGGGTTTTGAGAGCCGCTCTTTATAAAGGCTCATAGTCTCAGGAGGCCTTGATATACCTATATTTATTTATTGTCATCAATAGTTGATTATTGTTGTAAGCGGTCTTCTATCAGATACACTTTGGGAATTTCATCAGAACTGCATGAGCTAGTAGCCCCTATCGTCATTGTACCATCGGACAACCAGGCGCACTGTTTTCCGCCACCGTTACATGGTGGAAACAACGCTTATCAGGTCCAAGCTCTTCGCTTCATCTTCTCTGGTGCGTACTGTCGAAGAATGTAGTAATGTGCCGGAGTCTGTTTTGCCTGAAAAATACAATATAGGAGTCTTCAAGTCACGAGTGAATAGGTATCTTCTGGATAAGCGTGCTCCATCCTACATTCAGTTCACTTCATTCATTCCACTCAACATTAAGTGAAACACTGGTTAAACACGAACATAAAAAAGCGTGTAAATTCACAGTTAAGTTTAATCAATAAAATTCACTTAACCATAAACTACTGAGATAATCGACTTTGCCAATGATGCGGAATGATTGTTGATTATGTAAAATAATAGGCGCATAACGAGGAAGCGTGGGCACACCCGCCCATTGGCACATTAAAGTGCCATGTCGAAAGAACTAACAATGGCCACTACTAAGCTTATTGATTATCAAAGTATAATAAATCCCATGGTATATAAAATTACAGCCTTTATACCCCATACGTCATCGTATTCAAATTAGAAGAAAATAAATTGGGTGTTACGCAGTCCGCGTGTAACGAAGAGTTTTTTCAACTTATTTAGCTATGAAAGCTTAAAAAAGCATTTAATCAAAAATACGCCATACGATAATGTTCAATCTAATTTTCGTTAAAAATGTTTTTGAAGCTCTATAGGAGTTGTAGAGCTTCAAAAACATTTTTTTCAGAATTTTGCACCTTATAGTTTAAAAGCTACCTGGAGGGATTTCATTCATTTCACCACTCTGGGGCTAATATTTGTTGATTTTATAATACAATAATAAAGAAAATTACTATGTTTTTCAAGATCTGACTAACGGGTTGTCTGGAAGAGATCGCTTCTTAGCGATAAGACCGCCCATTGTGCACATTTAGAATATTTTTAGACTATAAGGTTTTTTGTAATGGTGTACAATAAAGTGTTATCTATCTATCTATCTAACAATATCCCATACGATTATGTATACTGATTTTTTTAGCTTTAGTTGCATGTAAGGCAGTCACTTTCATCATTCATTCGTATTTATTTTTTTCGCGATTTCACTATAATTTTGTAGCGTTATACCAGCTATACTCAAAGCGTGATCCACGGGCCGTATGTGGTCCGCCGAGCTTTTGTAAGTGGCCCGTCTGACATACTAATAGTTATACAATTACATTAGTAACACCGTATTGCAATAGTTCATAGATGACGGTAACCACTTTCCATTAGGTGAGTCGCAAGCCTCTTTTATATTCTAGGAATAAAAATACACCTAAATAAATTTATGTTGAGACCCGCAGCTCCTTATCTAATACATCAATGTGGCCCTTATAGGAAAAAGGTTGAGTATCGCTGCGCTACACAGACTACACCTTCAACCTGTCAAGTACGATCTTGACTTATAATAGTTTTTTGGAAACATTGCTAAAAAGGCTGATAATAAGGCCAATAATAAATAATAATCGGTACATGAAATTGGTGTTTTAAGTATCAATATAACTTAATATTTTTTCATGGGACATAATGGGATTGGAAATTAAATATTTGGGTAACACTAACTAAAACGATACGATAAACTATGTATAGGTATGCTTATTATAATTACTAATTTTCAAGTAAGTCACTTGATTATAATATAAAATGGTAATGAGTCGTCTTCTTCAAATCTAACACTAAAGCATAGAACTTTGTTTCACAACAATAACCCACGCATCGATGCCCTCTCATTGTTCCACACAACTTACCACGAATGCGTTTTTTGCCTTTAAGTCATTAATTTAGTTTTAAATTTATTTTTACACGTGGTTCTTTTTGAATTACACGTGGGTTTTTTTGGCGAACTAGGTAATAATTTTTTCGAATTTACTTGGCAAATTGTAATTATCGTTAGGTGACCAATTTATTTTCAGAAAACTTTGGCGGGAGCTGAATGTGAACGTTGTGCTGTGCAGTTTTATTTTCTAAAAATGTGTATAATCACTCTGAAATGGACAATATTTGTAGGATATTGATAGTTTTTGAGTAGCAATTGTGTGTTTTTGTAAGAAATGTAAATTTATGAATTTCACAAGAACTCCGTTTTATAGCGTTATAGTAGGGGAGGCCAAGCAGGGATTTTGGGATTTACTCGATCGTGGCAGAATAACATAAGGGGAGAAACCTTGCACCCTATTACCACCTATTACCCACCTTATACTAACCCTTCATATAGGGGGGCGGTATTTTTTATACTTCAAAATATTTTTTTAAACCGTCAGGTTAAGGCAGTTCCTCCACGTATTTGTCAGATTATGGGTCAGCACGACAAGGACATCAGCTTATCACATCAGACAAGAATCTAGAAGCTGAGGCATTGTCCAAGGGGGATTGACGGGTTTCACTCGTCGGTTTTTCTAAGTGCAGGTTTCATCGCGATGTTTGTCTTCACCTTCACGCATAGTTTTACTTTTCTTTTTAATGCATATTTTTGTAATGCAGAGATTTAAATATATATAAAGAATAAAAATAAACCATAATAATTATGTAAAACTACATTATTAAAAAAACTATTCTCCCACAACAACAATTAGGTTACGAACTGCCGTCGTTAACCCCTAAGCTACCACGACTTCAAGCCTAATAGAATGATATCCCATAAATACTATGGCATAAAAGCAGACAATTATGACTGGCACTTGAAGGCTTACTAATTGGATAATATACCAAAAGTGGCAACTGTATACCATTAAACGTAAGTTAATGGTAAACTTATGCAAAGACGCGATCCGCTCACAGTAGCAAACTGAATATAGCGAGGTGGATATGCATTGAATTCAATAAGGGAGCGGACAGTTCAATCAGCTGAGATACTTTTTATAAACTTAGAGAACGTCGCAGCCTCATAGATTTTGCGTGTCTACTTATAAGGTCATAAGTAGGTAGGCCTAGTCCACCCTGCGACTTTTCACCGCGCGAGTGTCATTCGCGTGAAATAAATTCTGCAGAATGAATGTCATCTAAGCCGCAGTGGGAATTATTATCTCATTTTTATAAAATTCTCGGTCGGGTAGTAATCGTCGCTCCATTTTAGAATGGGCGTTCCACGACCTATCTCTAAAAAAAGAAAGAAAATGTTCATTTGAAGAAATAGCGACGTAGTTACATTTTGTAAAAAAATAGCATCTTATGAGAAATTTTGCATCGCATTTTCAGCAAATAAAGTTTGCACTGAGCTTATTGCTGCGCCGTAATTATATCCGACATAATGCTGATTTTCAATACAAACCATCCTTATATCGTGATAGCAAAACGACCCAAAAATATAATTATATTTCTTTGGTATGTGTCCTGTTTCCGTCCTGGGCACAGCACAACTACAGCCCTCGTGAAAATTACCGATGACATCCGTTATGGTATGGATAATGGTTTGCTGACTCTACTATCGCTACTCGACTTCAGTAGCGCTTTCAACAACATTAATTTTAAAATATTACTTGGTATTTTAAACTCTCTTCACATATCTCCTACAGTAATCGACTGGTTTCAAAGTTACCTGTATGGCCGCCGGCAGCGGGTTCGCGTCGATGATGATTATTCGTCATGGTGTGACGGCCTCTGTGGTTGAGCGGGCTAAGCCTTTGCCGGCTTACCTCACTGCAACGCAGAGGCTCCGGGTTCGATTCCTGGTATAGTAAATTTCGGAAACATATTTTCTCCGTTATTTACCCATAGTAAATATAATAGTCTGAGTGTCTGGGATCGGCCCCAGAATGGTCCGTTGAATATTACCCATAACACAAGCGTAACTTGCTTAATTTGGGCATATACAGTGTGTGTGTTTGTCTGCCGATTTATTTATTTATTTATTAACTGCTGGTGTTCCTCAGGGCGGTGTTCTTCTCCCTTATTGTACGCTATTTTTATTAACTCCACCTCTAATCTACTCACTTCAACCTATCACCTCTATGCAGACGACTTATAAATTTATACACAGTTACCTGTCTGTTACCACGTTGGATAAAGCAGTTTTAACTATAAATTCAGACTTCGAACGCATTCTGCAGTGGAGCAAGTCATTTGGACTTCACGTAAACCCTGCAAAGAACCAAGTCATCATCACCGGTAGCTGACGTATGCTCAATAAGGTCGACTGGAGTACCATACCTAGCATAACTTTTGAAAAGACAGCTATCCCTTTTAATAATAAAGTAAAAAACCTTGGTGTCATATTTGATAGTGAGCTGTCAGCGGCTATTCCTTTCGTCCAAATCCCTTCGGAGGTTGAGGAATTTCTTACCCATTACCACCAAAATTAATCTAGCAGAGCCCCTATTACGCCCTATCCTTGATTATGCTGACGCCAGCTATTTAGATTTAACCCAAGAACAACTTAATAAACTTGAGCGTCTCCAAAACTTCTGTATAAGGCTCATATTTGGCCGACGGAAATATGACCACGTCTCTATATTTCGTAAAAAACTCAAGTGGTTACCAATTCATGTTCGGCGGAATACTCATATTCTTTGTCTTCTGTACAGTATCTTATTTGTCCCGAAAACTCCTCATTATCTTAAAGAACGCTTTGACTTTATTTCGTGCTCCCATAGCTTAAAGCCTTCCTGTAAACTGAAACTAAGCACCCCTGCGCATAGTTCTAATTTCTACAACAATTCTTTTACCGTCAAGGCTATAAAGCTATAAAGCTTTGGAACTCGCTGCCAATTGCTATCAGACAAGCAAAATCGCTACCAATATTTAAAACGACGATCAGAAAATATTACCTGTCCTTGGAATATGATGATATTTAAAATATATTTATCTATAAACATTTATATATTTTTTTAGATATGTATTTGTATGTTATGTATATTACTATTTAATATATAGAACATCCGTATATTCTGCATTTATATATTTATAACTAGTTTGTAAGAAATTGTACTATGTATTATGTATACCACCATCATCATTATATTCTCAATTCATTCCTGGGGTTGTCTGGAAGAGATCGCTTATTAGCGATAAGACCGCCCTTTGTACATAACTAGATATAATTTTAGTCTGTAAGTTCTTTTTTGTATTGGTGCACAATAAAGAGTTATTGATTGATTGATTGATTATAATCTTTGTTAATGTGATGGTCTCACAAAAAAACATGTACAAACTGAGATAGTGATCAAATACGAACCTATACCACCTTAAAAAATACTACAAACTTAATATTACACACAATACGACTGCAGGGTGAATCACCTTTTCCTCCCGAAAAAATATTTATGTTGTGTGAAACTTATGCAACGTCGTCGGTGCAATGCGATAAAGAATCAGCATCCCGCATCCCGGCTCATGCCCATTTCGGCTAAAGCGGATTGCTTTCCCGCCAAATACGGCGGCCATGACAGTCCACTGAATTATATGTCATATGACATGCGCACTGTAAGGGATCGCGAATTATATTTTAAGGGTGATTGAAACTTATTCGCTAGAAGTTGCAGCCGCTTTTTGTTTTGTACAAATATGCTCCACGAGGGATCAGTCTGTAGATAGCTATGCTATGTATGTAAAGGTAATTGTTGGGAGAATGGATATTTATAAAAACGAAATGAATAGGTGGTTTTGGAAATGATTAGATTACACACATTATCTTTTTTACTTACAGCCTTAATCAGTCGAACAGTTTACAAATTTAATATGTAACAATTATTATCAACAACAAACAATATTAAGTAAGTAACAAATATTGGCATTTATTAAACATTTTGGCGAAAACCTAAATAAATCAGAACTTGTTTAATGTCCTTTAAAATTAAACCAACGAATTATTTTGTCAAAATGCTCTAAAAATTGTCGACATACTATTCACTGATAGACAAAGGAATACTAATAAAATCTGTATTTGTAGATGTATTATTTTGTTCATAAACAAATTTTATTTGTTATAAAAATATTACTCATATCACACAAGTCGTCGGCGTCAACGTTGAATCGTCTAAGTATATTTTTGGTGACGTTATTTTTTTGTCTAAATTGTGATATACAAGTAATATGTAACAATTTTGAGGAAAAAATAATATCACCAAAAATGTAATTAGAAGGTCCTGCACTGATGACGACGATGACACAATATATATTCTTGCAGTGGACAGGCGAAAAAATTTGTAAGTAACCGTAATAAATTTATTATAGGCAAATTATCTTTCTTTCAATTATGTTGATAAAAATAAATGACACCAATGGATCTCTACATCTCCAATAACTATTGAAGTTTCTTTTTCTGATCGTAACTGCTAAGTTACCAATTATACAGCGACTAATCGCTGGTTTCTATATCTTACCGACAGTGCTTGGTTTTTTTTATATGGTTTAAAAATATAATAACAGCCCATAAACTTCGCACTGGGCTCCTAGCTATAGGGAAATCGACAGTATACCCACCACGCTTGACCAAAGCGGCTTAGCAGGTTTGACACAACGGTTATCTCAATGTGCAGGTTTGATCACGATGTTTTTCTTGGCCGCTGTTAACACGTGGTAATTGTAAACCTATCGGCTTATATTTGACATAAGCTCCACACAAGTAATGTCAAAAATCAAAAGTTGGTGAAGCAAATAAATGAAAACTAAAGTATAGGAACCGGCCATAAGTCTACACAGTCCTTAACCCTTCCCTCCGTCGACAGCTATGCATAATACCGTCCATCAAAATCATTCGTAACATATTGATTAAACCATTGACATCCCAAATGTGGAAACTAGTTCGCCGTACTTGGCAAACGACTGGCAACACGGTATTAGGACTAATTTTGTATGCTATTGTACTTTTTGTGACTTGTGGCCCAATTATGCTATTTCAATATCAATTGACGTTGCGAAGATATTCAAAGTACGATTCCATTGCTATAGTGTCAAAAATTCGTATACTACTAAATTCACAATAACTAGTAGATATCGTCACAACAGTAGATTTTTTATTTATTAATTTATTCATGACCATAGAGTCTATGTCTTTCAGTCGGAAACTTGTTTAAAATGAACTTATGCTATGTGTAGCACAGCTGAACTGTAGGTTATCAGCTGGTGCCATTCAACGGAGTTCTTGTGACAACTCAAAAGGCCACATTCGACTATACAGTTCACATTTCTCACAAAACACATAATTACTACTCAAAAACTATCAATATCCTACAACTATTGTTCATTTTAGAGTAATTTTATGCATTTCTAGAAAATAAAACTGCACAGCACAACATCTCCTTTCAGTTCCCGCCAAAAACTCTCACAACAGTAGAAAAATTTAGTATTACCATTAGCAGAAATGGCGTTAGCCGAAATGAATATTGCTATCAAAAATTTCAAACATTTATATCGCGAGTTTTCGCTTATTATAAATATCTTTAAAAATACAGTGGCTTGCTACATATACCGAAATCAGTCAAAACTACGATTGAGACAATAGTATCCGGCGATTTTGACGAGATATTGACAGCAGAATTGGGCCTCTGGAGCGATGCTTAGGTGACTAATGCAGGGTTTGCATGTATATAAGAATTATTATCTCTTTAACATGCCAGTTACTCGAACACTCTTGTTGCTAGTTCATATAGCTTATCGATCGTTCATTTGCCTTACTATCGGTTAAAATTTTACATAAGCTCCACACAAATAATTTCAAAATTCAACCTATGGTAAGGCAAGGGATTGAATAGTCAGATATAGGAACTAGCCATTGATAAGAAGGCTTTATTTTAAGGGGCCCGTAGGGATATCGTCAGAAACTCGCCAGTCCGTCTCTTTGTACATCATAGTTTTTTTTTAATTAGAAATTACTTGATCTATATTTATGTAGATGTAATCTACACGAGTCTGTTCTGAAATCGCGATATAATGTGGAAAATCATTTTTTTTTAAATCTTAAACAGTCATGATCATTGCCTTTAATACCATTTTTGAAGTGATAACTTCTTATGGTAGGGTAAACCGCTTCGTTACGTAACGCGTTACGGCGCCAGTCTGTCTGGCTTTCCTTTCTCTCACGCATACGGCAGCGGTAGGCAGGCTCCTCCTTTCTCAATCTAACCCACGCGCTATATGCATAAAATTTAAGTAATAACCTAAGCTTTTCTCAAGTTAAACAATTTCAGTATTAAATAGTTCAACTTAGATTACTTTAAGTTATCACTTCTGTCGGGCGTCCCGAGACGCACACATTTTTTAAAGGTCAATAGGTGGAGAGATATTAGGTTTGAAACTTTTTAAATTAGTACCTATACCTGTTCCACAATCTTTAGAATTGAGTGGTAAATTTTGAAAAATATGAGGTTTTAGTGCTTTACGAATAGTTTAAAAAGTTAAACCCAACCTGGTATTGCTTCCAGCCT
Organism: Dendrolimus houi; assembly: GCA_039645545.1. Classification (NCBI taxonomy): domain Eukaryota; kingdom Metazoa; phylum Arthropoda; class Insecta; order Lepidoptera; family Lasiocampidae; genus Dendrolimus; species Dendrolimus houi. The sequence continues at coordinate 19,025,641 of CM077132.1, forward strand.
TTTGGGACGTTCCCGACACGTGACAGTGGTTTCAATTTTTTTATCTATACTTTTGTTTACTTATTTTTTAAGATAGATTAGATTAGTATGAGAAAAATTTAGTCAGATAAAATCGTAAAGGATATTATATTCAAACCAATTAAATTAAATTTTTGAAGAACAAAACGATAATTGCTTTGAAGGATATTCATTAAGTAAGTGCTTATTGAGATATGGGGTATTTTCGAATAAGTATGTGCTTTTGTGGTTCCTAAACCAAATGGCCATAACAGTGGACATTTGTCCCTGAACCCTTCATAATTCGTGACCTGGTGCGCACTTCCCCGTTTTTATGATAAAATTACCAGCTTATAAAAAACCAAACTCAAAAGCAAAGTAACAAGCAAGTGCTACCAAGTAAATTATAAAAACAAACATAGGCTTGAATTTGCATTAAAAAAATTAAGTAACCCAGCGAATACTTAGCAATTAAAATAAATGACTCATTTAAAGGAAAATTATTTATACAACGCGCTTTGAAACCGCTTGACACGAATAACCCGATTACGGGTTAAATTTATAAAAACAAGTCATAATAAAATGTATGAAATACTTCTAACTAACTGTAAGCAATCAATTCATAGAAATGACATCAAAATTGTTTACAATTGTCCTGTGTTTCAGCATAAGGATGAACCTATTGTGAGGATGTAATGAGTTGTGGTAATTAACTACTTCTCCCTTTAAGAAACAAGATTTTCATTTCTCATAGCCGAAAGTATCCGCTTGGAGTTGTCTGATCACAGGGATGAAAACAATACTTTTCGTCCCAAGGAAACGATTTTCCCTGCTGTCAAAAATTTTTAAAACCATAAGAACCATAGACAGTACATGTGATTATGTCCCAACTTTTTTTTACAGCCGCTGTTAAATCGCGGCGTAAATTGTAATAAAAAAATATCAACAATTTGTAACATCAGTTTATACTTATAAATTTGTTTGGACATATTTCTGACCTAATGTGATTCTTTCTCTCTAACAGTAAAGAAAAACATCGTGAGGAAACCTGCACATCGATATTATCGACGTTTCAAAAGGTGCCGGTTGCTTTTGGCAAGTGTGATGGGACTAATATTATATTGTGACGAGTGTTCTACGTTGTCCAATTCACTACAGCTTAAACGTAGGTCGCTCATATCCTGTAACTTGTGGAACATGTTCCATTTTCCAATATATTAATTAGCCTATAATCATCTCCGTTATCAAAAGGACACAATTTTGCAGTCATGATACTTTGTATTCGTAAACTTCATCAAAAAAGTATTCAATCTGAATATTCAATACCCAAAGAACGCGTGATGTTCGGCTCATTACCAAGGTCTTAAAAAAAGAAACAAACTCCCAAACAAAGTCACTTTCACATTCATATATAAAGGTATATAATATTTATAACAACAATAAAGTATGATTGTAACCGCAAGGAGGTTAAAGCAAATATCCCATATATACTTGTCAGCCCACGGAACCACCCACGTTGTGCTCGTCCCCTTTGCGTCATGCCGATAGTAGGAAATACTTTAGACACAAATCTGCTACCATTTATAGGTATTTCGATGTTTCGTCTTAAATACTAAGGTTCTAGCCATGCCGACTCCGCCAAATCTCGGTAGAAGGGGAAGGCCCAAGAAATGCTGGCTTGACGTTGTAAAGGATGACATAAGTACCAATGGTGTCAATACAAGAAAGGCCGGAGGCCGCGCGAAGTGGAGAAGAAAAATTTGGAGCGGACCCCAGGCTTCGAAGCGAATGCTCTGAATGCTTCTAGTATTAAACACTCAGATAATAATGATGGTTTAGATTTTATAGAGCTATTGCCTTTTTTAGATATTTTCGTACTGGTGTTTCAATATTCTGAATCAGTGTTTGTGAAAAAAAATCGGCCAAATACGATAGACCTCGCAAAATTGTGGGTTCTGAATAATATATAATAATTAAAGTCAATTTTTCCGTGATGTTGGCAATGGTATTCTACCGAGACTGACCTAGTTGGTTTAATTCAAATTCAAAAGTTATGCAATTTAAGTTCTCATCGATATATTTTCAGAAATCATATTGTGTTAAAATTAAATGAACGTAATGCAACTAACCAAAATTAGTAAAACTGAGTTACGTAAAATGTACATATAACAACAAACTATACACTATAGCACCTAGGTGTTATAGTCTGTAGCTAGTGAGCCAAACTCTATCCATTAACGGGTCCCCAAGAAGTGGCGCTTGTGCAAACTGAGTTTCACCCAAAAAAAGGAAACTGTATAGTTCCTTTATGTACGACGTATAATAAAAGCATTTAATCAAAAATAATCCATATCTCAAGCTACGGAATCCTAAGAATACTGAAAGGTTACAAAATTAGCGCTATTGGCGCTGGTATGGTCATCTAGAGCTAAGAAAAATGGACATCTATTTCTCTCCTTTTTTTTTATACAGGGAAAATCCGATTGAGGATCGTGAGCCGCGCGAGGGGGAAAGGTCGCGGCCCGTGTGTGGGATTCGCCAGGTCGGGGTGGCACTAGCACCCCACTTCGGTGTGGGATGCTATTGCCACACCGCGGTTAGGGATACCCACTAAAACCCCTGTCCGATCCCGAGCGTTCTTTGTCCGGGCTGTGGGCTCGCTCGCGTATTCACCATCAGCCCGGACGGACGACGGCCGGCCCCTTTGCGGGCTGGCCTCACCATTTAATAGCCGGAGATCTGGGTCTCTCCGGCTCCTCTACCTCACCCCGAGGTGAGAGGGGGCGCGCGGATCGGGGCGCGTCCCTCCTCTCCGGCCTTAATGTGCGGGCGGGTCCGGTTTCCCCGCCGGTCGCCCGCACGGCCGGTAGCCTACAGCGGCTGGAGGTCGTCTTGGACGACTCTCCGTCGTCGCCGTCGGTTCTGGTGGGAGGGGAGCGTGGCGGTCTGCTCCCTCTCCCGCTCCGCCGCCTCCTTCGCGGCCTTGACGGTCTCGCAGAAGGAGGCGGCTGCGTCCCACGCATCAGCGTTCCCGACCATGGCCTTCACCACGGCCGGGAGGGACAAATCCGCCCCGATGGCCGTGACGAGATCATGGCGTTGCTCGTCCCAGGCTAGGCACACCTGGAGGGTGTGCAGTGCCGTGTCTTCGTCGCCACCGACGCAGTGGTCGCACCCTGACGTCTGTTCGCGCCTTATTTGACACAGGTACCTACCGAAGCATCCGTGCCCCGAGAGGACCTGCATCAGGCGGAACGTCAGGGTGCCGTGACGCCTCTGCAGCCATTCCGGCATGATCGGCCTCACCGCTTGAATGACGGCGAGGCCGGCACTGGGGTTAAGTAGGTGGTCCGCCCACTCTGCCACCTGGACCTGGCGCAACTCGTCTTTGCGCCCTTTGATCTCACTGGGCGCAGGTCAGTCAACACTGGCCTCCTTCTCCTTACGCCACGCGTACAAGGAGGCCAGCGTTCTGGCCTCCAGGTCCCATGGCAGAGCGCCGGCTTGTAGTGAGGCCGCTTCGAAGGATATCGTGCGATACCCTCGGACGGCCCTGACGTCCAGCACACGCTGTGTCTGTCGCAGCGTTGCGACGTTGCGAGCCGTCAGGGCGTCCGCCGACGCCGGGGCCCCGTAGAGGGCCATGGATCGCACGATTCCCTCAAGAGTTTTCGGCACGTCACATTTGGCCCCCCGACGTTGGGCAGCAAGCGCGATAGTGCGTCCGCCGCCCTCGTGAGTCTAAGGGCCATGTGTTGGAAGTGTGCCGAAAAGTCCCATCGGCTGTCCAAAACCAAGCCCAGATATTTCATGGTCGGTTGGACGCCGATGCGGACGCCTCCCACTGTGATGCCGGATCCCGCAGGTGGCTTCCTCCGAGGCCCGTGAAAGACCACGGCCTCGGATTTGTGCAAGGCTACCTCGAGACCCAGCCGTTCTATTTCTCTCCTAGTTCGGAACAGGTCAAGCCAGGTTAACTAAGTTAACAAAAACAATAGTGTTTGGGATATGTACATTTTGTGCCCCTTAAGATTTTTAGAAAGTTCGAAGAAGTGAATCTATGAGTTTGCTTACAGTATGTGTCCCTAGCGGCCGCCTTTAAGACTATAACTTATAGCACCTAACACTGCTGCATCATACTTTATTCAAAGAAAATTAGTCAGATAAGTATTACCCTCGAAGGCTATAAATAGCTAAAATTCGTATTCTGAGTCATTAATTTATTCAATGATTTAAAAAATTGAAACATTTTTTTAAATCATTTTAGTACTTAAAATCAAAAATAAAGAACGTTCTACTAAATACCGCGCTGTGTTGCAAGGTCGCATGACATCACATGTGCAGGCGACATTTTTGCGCCTTATACAAACAAGCGAAGCTGCGCGAGTGCACGTTGTTCTCCTAACGTAAATAACAATTGGGATTGTTCATTTTTTAAATTTCGTTTTTCGAAAAACCCAATTCGAAGTATAAGGGTTGCTCATCATTTCATAATCCTGTTGACATTATGCCCAAATCCACGACAGCCAACAGGAAAGTGGCGAGGAAAGTTGATAGCGCGAGTATCAAATGAGTTAATTTTATATACTTGTGTTGTCCACTTTCCTCGTCACTTTTCTGCTTGCTGTCGTAGATATATTACAGAGAAAACAAATTTTCAAGCCTTAGTACTAGTGCTATACATACAAGCTACATCTTCGTCTCCCATCCATGTAGACAGAATAGATTCCGAGAAAAATAACTTTGAAATTAAAATAAAATGGCTTCGGGAGCACTCTTAAAACCAGATTTACTTGATTGATTTTATATCTTAAATAACGAGCTGTTTAAGTCTAGTTTTAATTATAATAATATCTTTCACAATTCAAATGTAACTCTCCACATGTCAAAAATTCAATCTCAAGCAATGCCAGACTTTATAACAATATATATAACTATTTAATTCACCTTACCGTAGGTAGAAAACAGACATTTCTTGTATGAAGTTTAATTAAGGTAAAATGGATGGGTAGTAAAATATAGAAATCCAGCGTAAGTAGAATTTAAGAGCTTTAAAAGTGTGGGATTTGTGTCCCGTACAGAGTTGTAGTTTCGAGAGCTGTACTAACTTGGTAAATAAAATAATAGATTAGGCTGAGCTAGATGCCATTCATGTATTCGCTATCACAGTGACAGAAGGACTGAAAAGTTATAGAAATTGCAATGGAATATTTAAATACTTTTCTAAAAAGCGCGATTGTCAATTATTATTATAGCCTTACGGTTCCGGTGGCTCACTGTTCCTATATTCCATACTCCCTAACCCATACCCCATATTAATTTAGGAAAATGATGTATCCCATCTTCCTTTTTTTGCTGTCCTGGGGGCCGAATCTGCACACACCTTACTTGTAGGAGTTGTAAGATGCCGACCGCCAGACTGCCCACTAAACCTACCAGCGTTTCTCTGCGTCTGGTGAGGCACCCTGAAGCCGTACAATGCTTTTAATAAGGGTGCCCTTGGGACCTGGGACCATGACCATCCAGTCCTCTCTATCTTGTCCTAGAGGCTGGCAACGCGTTATCATCGCTCCTGTTATTGCAAAGCTCCGTAGCGATGGTTACCACTTTCCGTCAGCTGGGCCGTTTGTTAGCCCGCTTCAAGTAATACATAAATTCTAAAGGCTGGTTTACACAGTGCGAGCTGGCATACGAGTCGGCTTGCCGAGTAGCTGCACTGCAGTAACTCGCACTGTTTGGACGTAACTTGCGAGTAACTCGTACGTGCGAGTTGGACAGTAGCTCGCATCCGAGTTACTTCAACATTTTTTGTTTTCACTCGCATGGTCGCCCGGCAGAAACTCGCACATGGCAGCAGTTCGGTCATCACTAGCATCGTTTGGACGCGTTCGGCTTCTCTCATCTAATCTCTAATCCATATTAAATTAGTTTTTATATTATATAAACTCATTGACAGTGACCTAGTGTTTAGACCTGGGCATATCTTGTTCGACTGGGACTATGAATGCTGACTTTGAAAAAATAACTAACCCAAAACCATTTTTTTTTAAAGTTTTTTATAGGCGTTTTCCAATTCTTGACATAACATAACTTATCATCGATTTTTTAATTGCAACGTGTCCACTCAACATCGTGACAGTTCGTAAGACTGGGTAGCAGCTACTATGTATTGTGTAGACAGCTAAGGCAAGCCGAGCTACTAGCGTACGAGTAGACAAGCAGAGTAGCTGTCTACTGGCTAGGCAGCAGCTCGCCCTGTGTAAACGAGCCTTAACAGGGTAGTTTACATATGCTTTAGAGTTTGTTTTAATATAAATAACGTGAGAGAATCACCAAAATATTTTACTTTTGTAACACACAAAGCAATATTGGATGCATATTGCTTTGTTGTTTTATCCTTTTATATGCGAATGAAATGCGAAATGAAATATTTCGGGTGGTCTTCTTGGACTTTGTTTCCATGCAAAAGCGGGTTATTGACTTCAGTTTTGAATAATATAAAGGCTTCTTGGACATTTTGCAACTTAAAGATTTTTATTTTTTAAAAGCCTTTGTGAATACCTATCTGTATTTTATAGCATACCTTAGGTACTATAGTATTTTGTTCGACTTTATGTAGAATTCACATAATGAAACGACGCAAACTGCTTCGTTCATATAGATGGTATGTCCACCATATATCCGGTGTCATACGCCATGGCTACTGGTTGTCTGAAGATGAAAGACAGACGGCCGGATCTGATTGAAAAGCTCCATACTCTTCAAAGCGTATTCTATAGAAAACTGATAGGCTGACAACCTTGCGTCAATGTCCGAGACTTTGAATTTTATTATGGCATAGCTGGTCGTAATTCATGATACAGACTATATAGGTTTAGGTATAAGGTCCCATTAGTCGATGCCCAGCGGGCGATGGCGCCGTAGCAATGCCTAGCAGGGCGCACGCCTCACGTCAAGTGTGAGAAATATTTCTTAACCCTCACCTACTTATAAGCGTAACAACCATTATAAAGTACTTGCTATACGTATTCGACAAATATCGGGATCGAATTTGGGATCCTGTTTAAATACATTCAGGAGAAAAAACGACTGCAACTAAAGTCTACCACGTAAAATTACAAAAAAATATATTGTTTGAACTATTTAATCAGTTACCACGTCAATTGTTTTTTTTTTTTATCAAAAACAAAACTTGCAAACATCGAATTAAAATTGTAAACTTGAGATTATAGCAACATAAGACAGCACCAGTTTCAATATACTAATATTGTAATTAAGAGTAAATATATTTTTATCATGTTCATCGTCATAATGATGAGAGTTCATGAACTATGCAACGTAATATGATAAGCACAAGTCTATTATTTTTATTGCAGAGTTCAACAGACAGGTAGACCAGACGGATAGCGATTACTATAGACATTTCTAACACCAAAGATGCTACAAATGCGTTTATGCTCTCCTAAGGGAGACTGGCACCTGGCCACTGATGCCGGAACATAACTCAAGGTTGTTATGACGGCATACTCTAGACTCTAGAGCAAGGATGCTTACGACAGGCCGCCCGGCCGCAGGCAATTGTATTCTTTCTCCGTTTCGCGAAAACGCTCAACCCTCGTGTACATTATGCCTACTTCTGCATCAGCAAACAGAAGAGCGGAGAAGAAAATGGGCTGCTTGAGTATAAAATGTTCGAATGAGTTGCGTTTACATACGTATTCGCGTTGCCCATTTCGCTCGTCACTTTCCTTCTTGCTAAACTACAACCACATAAACATTTAAGGCTGAAGTCTTACGTATAACTGAGGGATGAAAACAAAATTAAATTGATTTGGAAGGAATCGCCTACAATTTTTTTAAAAAGTGCGCCCGTTGCTCTCCCGCCTCTGAATATGAAAAAATCTAAACAAAACGCCATGGGCTTGTGAAACCGTAAAATATCACATTGTAATACTTTTATTTCATAATGATAAATGTGCGCTGTCCTTAACAATCATTCAATTATGCGAATTGCCGCCGAGCTTGCGGTGCGTCAACTTTTAATTTTTTATTCCTTTTATAAGCTGTTGATGTCAACAAATTGTAATTTGAGTTTCAATTTAATGTTAATGAACGAATAGACTCGCGTTTTATTTCAATGATAAGTATATTTAGTTCCTGGTAGAGCATGCATCACTTAGACTGCCATAGCTACATTATTGACCTAATATCTATATCTATATACATATAATAAAATTGTAGAGGTCGAATTTCTGTACAATGAAAAAATATGCTAAAAACCGAGCCAGGGGGATGTAAGAAGTGAAATAGAACTAAATTAGCTTCTTTTTTAATTTTATGTTTCTCTGTTTGTACCGGCTAATCTACAAAACGACGGGACCGATTTAAATGAAATTTTGTATGATGGAGGCTTATATCCCTGGTCACCATATAGGATACTTTTGATCCCGAAAAATTAAAGAGTACCCGTGGGATAGTTAAAAAACCGCACCATTCGGACGATGTCGCGGGCATCAGCTAGTTTATATAATAAAACTACGTTTTAACGGTTTTAAGCGCGATAATTATTTGATTTTTGTTATTTGTTTGTTGTTTAATTACCGCGCTTTAAACCGTTAAAAAGTAGTTTTATTATGTATACAAGTCGCAAAAACTTAAGAAAATGCTAATATTTATAATTATAATTACTTACGTGTTAAGTTAACGGTGAAGCAGAACATCTTGATGAAACTTGTACATCAAAATAACAAATGCAAATGTGACATGTGTGAAACACATCTATCAGCCTTAGGCAGGAGTGGTGGGTTCCCTTAATATCTACTCCATAATGATGTACGAAAATGACAATTATATGAGAATTTATTTTTCGCTAAAACGTGTACGGGGCCCTTAAAAATGTAATGTATTAAACTGACCATTCCCACGCCCACGATTCTAAACATAACATCGTCTGACTTAAATTAGATATAGTGTCATGTTCTCCTATTATGTTAGCCATAATATGGGCATGCGCTCATTTTTGTCATCATTTATAAGAAATACAATATGTGGTATTGATTGCGAGCTTTTGCACACGATCGCGCGTTCTCTTGATTGTGACAAAATTATTTTTATATAGTTAAACAGTACTCACGAACTCTAATGCCCTCTAATAAGGTTTAGAATTGAAGTGAATTATTCGATGGACTGCAATTTTCAGTCGGTGCGGTATTTGTATATAAATTTTGCTAGAAGGAGCAAACGCAACGTAAAAATCTTAACAAGTTAGAATTATCACTCGATGGCGAAGGAAAACGGCGTGAGAAAACCTCTACATCGAGATTACCGATGTGTACTCCATCCACTAATTGAACTTTGACAAGTAAGGCGAGTATACCTCTCTCACGGTTTTACCACCGCACAAGGACACGTACAAAGCTCATGTCATCGATATATTGTACAAATACGAATTAAGCGGACGCAGCACTATGCTTCCATTTTTATCATACGTATCGCTGAAGAGGGGAACTGTTTATTGTCGTCTGTTTCTCCTAAAACATACAATTTAGATGTCTCGCGTGAACAGATAAAATTTCAGCGTTTTAAAATTATCTTCTAATTTCGCGTGCTCCATCTTAGACATTGGGTGCAATGTCGATCAAATCGAACCTATACTGTGGAATGTTGAGGTCTACAGCCAGTAGCAACCGATTATTGTTATTAAATATAACATGATAAGCCGACCCTAAATGATTGCGAAAAGCTGAAAGCAAGAGAAGCTTAAATCTTGGCTCAAAATGGGACTATATTTAACAAAGTATTTGAAACGAGTAATTTACTTTAAGTCATGGAGATGGCCAATGATTGTTTTATAACTTATAACAACCGCAATACATGGATAATTCAGGTTAACCGTTTTTTTTACCATTATTTATCTGACACTTAATAAAAGTGAATAATAAAACTGCTAAACGATAAGTAAACTTTCAAAGATTCTGTTCTTTCTGAATAATTTGCATATACTAATGGCTCGTCGTATAGGGTTTGTCCACCTGACATTGTCATATTTGGAGGAGCGCACGAGCGATTCTTAGTACCTTCTATTTGGAGAGGCCTAGACCTGATATCATGACACGACATAATATTAGATTTTGTATACGATTTCTTTTAAATACGTATAGTTATACCAGCTATACTTGCAACTCCATTTGCGCGGGATTTGGGCTTCCTATTCATTCTTCTAAATTGTGTGACTAGTACGAGTTTTTTTACTACCCGATTAGGTTCATGTTAACGCAATTTTGTATGAGAATTACTTAGCGCCATCTTGTGAGCGTGAAGGGATACTTAAATCAATACAAAATTGCGTTAACTTCAACGTGATCGAGTATTAAAAAAACTAGCACTAAGCACTCGGAAACTTCTGAAGCTTTCGCAATCTCATGAGACTACAGCCGAACTAAAATGATTTTCGTTCAAAATACTAACTGAAACTTTTGCTAAAACCTACCTATATTATAATGACTAATATAATTAAGCATATTAATTACATCCTCTTAAAATCCGTTCATTTTTTAATCAGACATTCATTTGTATAGTACTTCGAAAATAAAATATTACATACAACAAGACCAACCTACAAAATGGACAATCAATTAAGTATTTTAATAGACAAGTTTTTATTAAAATTTACATGTTTTCGGCAATGCCCTTTTGTACGCAGGTCACATGCAGATTATCTTGATAGCCTTACTGGTGATCAAAAAATTATTATAAGTATAGCAATTAGCAATAAATTTCAAAAATTATGTTCTGGACATGACTTCATCGCTGAAGTAACACAGAAAGGGAAAATGAGTGAATACAGAAATAAACCTGTTTAGATACTTTTTTTACTGTAGAAAATACATATTTATTACATTTACTTTATAAACTAATACAATATATTTGTTTCTTACAAAAGCAAATTGACTTGAAAGTAAAAAGCAAAAATAAAAATTTAACCGACTTCTTTCAACATCTTGAAGTCGATGCCAAGTAAAATGTAAAAAAACAACAACAAATGTTTTACTTCGCACCGACCTCAAGGTGTTGTAGAAGAAAGTAGTGTTGAATTTTTATTTTTACTTTATAGTTCGAAGTCGGGTTTTGTTTTTGTTAAAAAACATATTTTTAACTTTTTGTTGCGCAAATACTCCTTTCATTTTTTCAAAAATTCAATCGAGTGGAACAAAAATATGGTCGGGTGGATTAAATTAACATTAATGGTTTAAAAAAAACTACGAAGATCCCCTTTTTGTTGCTTTGTTGCTTGCATGAATTTCATGCAATGATGGCAAAAAATCCAAAAATCCTTGTAGATTTATTCAAGTTTTTGAAACTCACCTTGAGCTTTCTATGCAATCATTGACTGCTGAGATATTGATAATCAAAGACAAAATTATCATTTTCCATTAAGATCGATATCTCAGGGAGAAGTGCTCGTATCGATGTGTTTAAAAAAAATAAAGTAAAGCTGAATAAACAAGTTATCTGTTCCATATAGACAAAGGCTAAGTTACGAAATTGTTTCCTAAATCCATAAAGAAAAAAGTAAAATAAAATAAAAATATCTTTGATTGTTTCAAAATAACCCAAGAATATTTCGATAAAAAATATTGAAGCTCCTCTCCAAAAAATAGACCTTGTAGCTACAATTTCCTTTTTTTACTTTGCTGTATGACCATTTTACTTCAAGTTACAGCCTGTTGAAAATCACCCAATAATTTGGTCAATTTTTTGGTCCCTTAATTTTTGTGCGAAGTAATAGTTGGCGATATATTCGCATTCCAAGTATTAAAAATCCGCAAGTTCTCCCTATTTCCTTGAGCCGCTTCGCTCTAATCAGGGAAAATATTCTTCTTCTTCCTTGGCTCTAGTAAACCTTTCTTTTGCGCCCTTAGGTATTCGCAATGATCTCCCAGCTGTTTTTCTGCAGTATACCGATATGGGGTTTTCGAAAAATAATAAATATCCACAGACAAACACACAACGAAACTGATGTCAATAAATTTCTGTGAAGTAGCAACTTGGTGACGCAGCTGATATTGCACATGTCCTGGCTTATAAGCAATTAAAAATATACTTTTAAAATTTCTAATATCTATATGGTCCTAACTAAAGTATAGTAACATCATAACCCAAATAAAATTTGATTCACCTTTCATCACAGAATATACACAACAAAAACTATGCTTTATGACTCCAATACAAACATTAAATACTGTATAATATAAATACCTAAACGATAAATAAATAGATTTCAAAGCTGAAATAAACTTCATGTGACTCAATCATTGACGTGACCACGAGCCCACAGTAGCCAGCCACAATCCAAATATGGTTAGATAAGTAGTCAAGTAAGGAGTTCTTAGATTCGGTAAAATTTCGGCTCAGATTTAAATAAAGTATCCAAATATATTGCTAATAGAGTTATATTTTGTAGACTAAAATATCTCATTCTTAGTCCATTTTTAACTAGCTCTCATAAATGTAGCTGGTAATATCATATGACCCGTGCCACCCGTTCATTTGCCGTTTATTACTTCTATGGAACTTATATTAAATTTAAACCGATGATACGGCAAGTTAATATATATAGTATGACATAGGAATATAAGCCCGTCAATAAACATGTAGATCTGAATTATACTTTCAACGAACATCGGTTTGAATAGTATCTATTGAATACTTAGTTTTTGAGATCTAGGATATATTTGATTAAGGGGTTTTGTTTTTATTTTTTGTAGTCAAATTAGACAAATGATGAAAACAATAGACATTGGTCATTATAATATAATGTTTGAGGAAAAGGACTATCACATACAAAGATAGGCGTACATGACGTTATCATAAAGATTCCGTTTATGTTATTGGCAACGGAACCCTAAAAACTAGTAAGGCTAACGAACGTCTTAAAAATCGGCTAATATATTTCTAGTTACTCTTCAATTTACGATGGGTTTTTAAATCTTTTGGGGCCTTTGGTTCACTAGGTTTTTATATATAATGTTATTATCTATGCTCTAGGTTCTAGTCAAACAAAAATTTAAAGTGTTAATCATGATAATAGTTTAAACATTTGCAACAAAGAAAACTATTTTGGTCCAAATGTCACTTTTGATAAACCAGCGATAATGGCTTGTTACTATCCATTCATAAGCTTTAGAATGGAATAGAAAATCATGAACAATAATTATATAAGTACAAATACAATCGGCGATCTTATCTCCCATGATAATTTCTTCCAGTCAAGCTTTGGATGGAGTATAAGGACAACAAAATTCGGTAGTTGCTAAACTAGCAATCGTAGAATAATTAATAGTTTATAAATTAGTAAATAGTAATAATATAATTATATAGTCAAGGTGGCGAAGTCCGTCAGTGGGGGAACTCCATACACCACTCATTAATTTCCGTGTTTGAACAGTTACGACGACAACAAATCAGTCAGTGAAGCTAAGACACCATTGAATTCTGTTTTCGAATCGTAGTTGGGGTTAAATTCCGTTTAAAAATGTTAAAAAACGAGCGGTGTATGAGTTTACCCATTGACGGACTTCGCCACCTTGACTATACGGAAATTAAATAAAGAGCTACAACTGATTAAAATTTAAAATAAACTTTATACAATTAGTCCCATTTTCTACCAACAACTATAAAGTAAAAGAAGGAATAGTAAGATATAGAAGACCCGGCACAAATCTATGAATGTAACGTAGTCACATCTCTACTTGTCTCCGAATAACGTATGACGATTTTAGTGATTCCGGTGATCTTATTGATAACTTTATGTTGACATGTATCTGCGTGGCTTTATAGTGTTTCATATTTATTGTGTTGTTTATTACAATGTTAAAATTTATTACGTAAGTTGCTTGTTTGAGATAAAGTTTATTAAATGCACTTAAAAGGAAATATGGGTGAGACTTTATTTTGCAAAGATAAGTTCATTTGGCTGATCTGGCTGCTTAAGATGATAAAGATAACGTAGTAAATCCTTTACTACTTTAGTAAAAATAACGTAATAGTTTTTCATATAGAATACAAATGATACATATTTATTATTAAGAAGTTAGAATAGAGTAAAACCCAACGGTCTTATTCCTATTGAGTTAGAATAATTTTGAAGGCTTTTAGAATCATAAAGAAGCCTTCAAACTTACTCTAACTCAATATGTACAAAAACGTTAAAATACGTAAAGTATAAAATTATATAAGAGCCATAAATAAAAGTGAACATAACAAAAATATATATGCAGATTTAAAATAAAAATAAGATGTAAGAAAATAGGAAACGTAAGTAAAAATAGTGTAAAAATAAACATACCAACATAAATAAAGTAAAACGGCATGCAAATAATTAGGTATGAAAGCTTTGACCGGTCTGACATCAGAGACGAAGGCCAGCGATAGAAAAAAAACAATAGTTTAGTTTAGCACCTGTTTTAGTTATTGACACCATGAAGATATCGAATATTTATTCCACGGAGATAATACAAGCTTCTGGGACAAAAAAAAATATTTTCATCCCGTGTATTATAATAACATTACGTAAGTACCATATTACATATATCCGTCAGGACGCAAAGTAGATACTATATTTGTGATAGGTCAAGGCCATAGGATTTTACAACGCCATTGTCTAATAAAAATCATAATAATGTATGTGTATTTTGCAATCAAAACTTGAATAGATCAATCAAGCTAGTCTATTAATTACCATTTTATTAAGGTTTTATACAATCTTTGAGACCCGACCAGGCCATAACATCAATCATTACTATGTCAGGTGCGTACCCATTGACTCTTTTGTAAACCTCCCAAACGCATTCAGAATCATGCTGAATTTCCTTATAAAGGGTCTAAACGACCTGCAAATGACCACATTACTTGTTCTGATCTAATTAATACAATACTCAGCGATTTTCAATCTTATGTTGATGGAATAAAAATGTTTATAGGATTAAGATATAGCAAAGTTATATTTGTAAATTGCTTTGGACTTAGGCCTTAAGTTCTTAACGACACTAGAAATATTTCTACATTGTCCATGTTTTAAAAAAATATGTATATTCTAATAAAAATAATATATCTGTCTGAATTTTGAAAAAATGTAAGTAAATAATGCTAGTATAATAACTAGTGGTCGCCCGTGGTCGCAATTCGACTATAATAATTAATGTCAAAGACTATACTTCTATAATCACAGATTTCGCCAAGGTTACACTGTTAATTTGACTTGAACAATAAACAAAACAGTATATATGCGTGTGCGTGTCAAATAGATGGTAGTGTGTGTAATGTTTTTTTTTATTGATTTAATGTATTTTTTATGCATATTTTTTTTTAAATATTAGCATTCGTCGCTTCTTCTCTATATAACTATAAGTGTGCGAAATTTCATACTCCTCCGTCCGCGTAATTTTCGTAAAAAGGGGTACAAAGTTTTTGCTTCACGGATTAATATAGGTATATAAATAACCGCGTTACTAGAATTTTTGTGTAGTCAGTCTGTTTAGAAATTTATCTTGAATAGACTCAGTAGCGGCTCAACGAATGTCAGTGAAAATTTTAGGAATTAAAACAGGAATTTAACCTTAAATGTTCGTATTTCATTTCGTTATCTTGGTGGGTTCAAAATATATGAATATAAAGGCGAAATTCTTCACGAACGAATTGACCAGAAAAACTAGTCTATAACATAATAAATTTGTACAATGTGTTTAAAAATGAGAAACAATATCATAATTCGTATTCACCGTTTACGATAACTTGACGCGTAGGGTTACCAAATTCTAAAAATTACCATCACTTAATATCATGTTATAAATAGAGTAATTATTCTTATATTTTGTTAGAATTTTCTAGTAATTATCCCGATTTTAGGTTTTTTGACTCTAGCTTTTAGGTGTTATTATTTTAGATTGTTGGTAACCAACCATAGGCGTCAAGTTATGGTGAACGAGGTGGGGTATACTAGTAGATTTATAAATTGCTACTTTTAGAATTGTTGTATATGTATCTTTTAGGAACATCACGTGGTAACTACAGAATAGCTTTAAATGAAATTCCTTACATCCCGGATCAATACTTAGAATACTTTTTACTCTGATGAATTACGCCGTTTCCGTGAGATAGACGAATACAGTCTAGCCATAAAGATGGCGCTGCGTTTTCATTTCTTGGTGCCGCCTTTGCAATTCAACAAACACGTCAACGTCACGTTTGGGAATGAAGTTTCACTAGCACATGCTAGTCTTCTTTATCTTCATTCTTTACATAGTATAAAACAAAGTCGCTTTCTGCGTCTGTCTGTACATCCGCTAACTCCTAAAGCACGCAACGTATTTTAAGCGGTGTTCGCCATCAGTTAGATAATTTTTCAAGGAAGTATTTTATATTTATATCCGTGCAGGAACGAAGAATACAATTTCCTACTGCCGGGCAGCCTCTCGTCAGAGGCGATAAAACAACCCACTGCTAGGTAATAGGATATTTATCCGTCTGGATGACTACCACCCCTGGCTGTGTGTGCTACTATTACAACCTTGAGTTGTGTTCCGACATTAGTGGCCAGGTTCGAAGTCTTCCTTTAGAAAGCGGCAGCACATTGGTAGCACCTTTGTTGTTACAAATGTCCATAGTCGGTGGTAATCGTTTTCCATAAGGTGGGCTTTCTGTCTCTCTGCTGATATCATGCAATAATAAGTATATATCAGCGTTTGACAACGTTTTCGCTCGTGATGTAAAAAACCTAATTAAATTTTGTATATAAGTAAGATAAAGCTACTTTTGGTAAGGTTTGACCCTAGTTCAATGCTCTAGTTTGGAATACACTTGTTACTTACACTATATATAGCACGTAAACAGTTTGTTCTCACGCGGCGGTTGCGCAGTTTGGTGTCAAATTAAATAATTATACTTCGAATTGGATGCGATGACAAGTTCAATTAGAAAAATACAGTAAAATTACTCGACCAGTTAACTTTTAAAACACTAAATTTTAAAATTATTTTAACACAAATATGATTCATTAGTTATCTTTAGACAATATAATAGGTTGGGGAAAAAGTCTTTTGGCATATAGTATGTATGAACTTGTAATAAGATCTCTTTGGCTATACCATTTGTATCTGGCTGGTTTTGGTATCATTAAAAAGTTTTAATTTCAAATTCAAATTAGGAAAATGTGTGATTTTCATTTGTTTTTCTTATTGTTAAAATGAGTGAATCTAATGAAGAAATTCGATACATTTTAAAATTTTACTACAAAAAAGGTAAAAATGAAAGCCGCGAAAAAAATTTGTGATGTTTATGGACCTAATGCAGTATCTCTGAGAGTAGCGCAAATTTGGTTTAAACGTTTTCAATCCGGAAATTTTGATATCAAAGATGCATATCGCTCTGGTCGCCCTGTTACTGACAAAAATGATGGCATTTTTGAAAAAGTGGAGCAAGACTTATATTATAACTTATAAGACGGCATGTTAGTAGTTACGATGTAGTTGGAGAACTGGGAATTGACCACAAAACGGTTTTGGCGCATTTGAAAAAAGCTGGGTAAACAAAAAAGCTCGATATTTGGGTGCCTCATGAGCTCACTGAAAGAAACCTAATGAACCGTGTACTCATTTGTGATTCTTTATTACGATGTAATGAAACCGAACCATTTTTGAAGAAGCTTATAACTGGTGATGAAAGGTGGATCACGTACGACAAGAACGTGCGAAAAAGATCGTGGTCAAAGGCCGGTCAGGCTTCACAGACTGTGGCGAAACCCGGGTTAACTCGCAACAAGGTGATGCTGTGTGTATGGTGGGATTGGAAGGGCATTATTCATTATGAGCTATTACCGCCAGGCAGGACCACCGATTCTGAACTGTACTGTGAACAACTGATGAGATTAAAGCAAAAAGTTGAGAGAAAGCGGCCGGAATTAATCAACAGAAGGGGTGTGGTTTTTCACCATGATAACGCTAGACCTCACACATCTTTAGCCACTCAGCAAAAATTACGAGAGTTTGGCTGGGAGGTGTTAATGCATCCGCCGTATAGTCCTGACCTTGCACCTTCAGATTTTCACCTCTTTCGGTCTCTGCCGAATTCCTTAGGCAGTGTCAGGTTAACATCACGAGAGGACTGCCAAAACCACTTGTCGCAGTTTTTTGATCAGAAGCCCCAAAATTTTTATAGCAATGGGATCACGTCTCTACCTACAAGATGGCAAAAAGTTAGCCAACAAACTGGCACCTACATACTTTAGTCAAATGAAAATAAACTTTATAAAAAAACCTTTTGAATTTTTATATAAAATGCGAAGAAACTTTTTCCCCAACCTTATATTACTAAAAGTCCTAAAACCGTATTTCCTTTCAGCAGTGGAACTACAGCGGGAGCGAATACGGCACGCTCGCTCCCGCTTCAGTTCCTCGGGAATACAGGTCTCAGTGAAATAAGAAAAGCGAGACTATAGCGGCGATATGAAAGCGCACTCTTTTCGCTATTTACTAAGAATCAGTGATGGATTTACCAGCAGGGTGAGCAGGCTGGAGTATAGGGCGCAAAGGATACGGATACGCTTTCATACATACTTGGGCCCAGATTGCAATAAGATGAGAGTGATTTTAAAATTTATTTTTACTTTGTTATTTGTGAAGTGAAACTTCTTTAGAATCGTTGTGATTTGACACTCGATGGAACGAAAAAGCGACACTAAAAAGAGATAAACACATAAATCTATAGGACTAAGCCTGCGAGAGAATGAGATACGAGTTTTACATTGTGCAGCACAGATTAGAGAGTCAATAAGACCTATGAATAAACATAGGTCCACTTTGGACCGAAATAAAACTGATAATAATATTTTATAGACAAAACAGTGAAAACTTGAATGATACTCAAGAAGTTTATTTTGAATTATAATATGTTAACGGATGTAGGCTAAAGGAATTATATTTATAACAATAAAAGTTAGAGAATAATATCTGCGAGTATATTCTCTGAAGTTGCACTTCTACTGCGTGTGAACTGCACACACACAATTTTTTTTTTTTTTTTTATAATTATAGAAGTGGGCTTATTTATTTTGAATGTATTAATCGTCTAATGTAGTCATAAGAGTTTTCATATATTATTAATTGTTGAAATTCATTCGCATAAATCGATTATGGTAATCGATTTTATTATTGACCTTATTTTTATCTTTCTCGTCTTCTATATAGAATTAGGGATGATGTTTTCCGTTTTGTAATATTTCACATGATTTCTCGGATATTTCATATGGCTAACATAATTATTGTGAAGGCAGACGGACAGATAATAATTATGATGATTTTTTAAAGACAGATTTGTTGTCAAGTGAGAATTAATACAAGAAGCTAAAACATAATTAACTTGAAAACGTATTTTTTATATAGCACAATAACCATGTACGTAATTAGAGTAATTACACAAAGAGAATTTATTGACTAAACAATATTTCACGCTTCAAGCTTTGCAAATTATTCATGATTTTCCTCCCGTCTTAATAAGGCTAGTTAATAAAAACTTTAATTAACCGAGTTAGATTCGCTTGCTCTAATAACATATACTGCACTGAACTTCATTATACTTTTTGTTTAATTTACTATCTTTTCTTTTTCTTATTAAGTAAGATAGCTTTTAACCCACTCATATCAAAAGATTTTCTAGAAACGGAATAAAACAAAGAATATAAAACTCCAAAGTTATTCACATATTCGGAATATTCTTTTCCATAATTTTTAAAATTATATTCAAATTAATCAATTTGACAAATAATTATTTTAACAAGACCGAAATTCTTTTAAATAAATTGCATATATTTCCTCGTCTGATTTACAACTTCAATAAGCCGATAAAATGCGTTTAAATTATTATACGTATGTACAGAACACTAAAAAAAACATTCACGGTCTTATTCATAGAGAGTAGTAGTAGAATTCGCCACAAAGGCAGGTAAAGGAATTTTAGTCCATACAGCCAATTCTGATGTATAAGTCTTCGTATAGTAAGTACGACGTAGACGCCATTCAACGGAGTTCTTGTGAAAACTTGAAAGGCCATATTTGACTACACAGTTCACATTTATCACAAAAACACATAATTACTACTCAAAAACTATCAATATCCTACAACTATTGCTCGTTATAGAGTAATTTTACACATTTAAAAAAATAAAACTCCACAGCACAACGTCCCCTTTCAGTTCCCGCCAAAAACTCCTTTTTTTTTAGAGAGTTAGAGTAAGTTTGAACGCTTCTTTATGCTTCTTAAAGAAGCGTTCAAACTTACTCTAACTTTCTATGATTAAGACCGTTAGTCTATAATGTCCCATATAAAAAAAAACAGAACGAATCTAATTTGTGATGCTGATATTATACAGTTCAACCAATTTGATTGAAAGGCACAGATCTGAAAGAACATGACGATATTCAATGACATTGAATAATTCCAGTTTGTGTTTATATAGATCCCTTTGGATGATTCATCCAAATTAAAACACAGCAGAAATGAATCGTCTAATATGGACTTAAATCAATTTTCGTTGAAAGAATTTTTAGAGTGTACTTACTCACTTTGATATTCTTAAGAGTTTTTCCGTCTAGTAATTTAAAAGTTAGACAAATCCAATAATATTCAAGACTTTAAAAGCGAATATTTCGTTACCTATTGGAGTAACTAAAATTTTATTAATATTATTTTAAAGATGTCTAACAACATCCCAGTCATATCAGACACGTTAGTAGACTAAATACAAGTTGTGGATTTTACAATTAAACATATGTAGGTATACTCTGATTTGCAGTTATTCTAACAATATCTTCTCTCAATATCATTACATGCTAATTGTAACCTATCGATTATAATAATCTCTACTGCCACGGCAGCAAGCGAGAAAGTGACGACGAAATCGGACAGCGTGAGTGTGAAATGTTCAAATAAGTTGCGTTTACATACTCGACTGTCCTTTCCTCCCCACTTTCCTGCTTGCTGTCTTAACAGCATAGTAAGCATTATTTAAACTGAGATAAGAATATGCACATTATGCCATAAAGCTGAATAATAATGCCAAATTTCTACCAAGATTCGAACTCACGTCATTGCAATGAGACGCAGTTTTAACAACCGAACTACAACAACTATAAAACATCGAAAAAGAATAATTTCTCGAATAAGTAGTAAGAGTTAGTTAATTGGCAATAATAGGACAGCTCAGTCGACTTGATTGGACGATGGATAGGTTACACTCGGATAATTGACGCGTTAATACACCCAGACCTGGCGCCAGTCTCCGATGGAAGTTCTAAGAAAATTCTCTTTATTAGGGGTCCGAATGTATTTATAAATTACACTTATAATTTTATATAACACCATTTTAAGACGCCAGCGACATTTAAAAGGTCTTTATAACATTTGTGTTTGCTGTGGAAATTCGAAGAGTTAAGTTTACTTATGCAGTTTAATTTACAAAGGAATCAGATTACTCGTATTAAAGGGTTCCTAGAGGTGACAAATGTCCATTGTTTTTGTTATTTGGCTAATATACTGTAAATATCTCCGCGCAGGAACGGAAATATAATACTAAGACCTGCGGCCGGGCGGCCTGTCGTAAGAGGCGACAAAACAACCACAGCCAGGTGGTAGGGCATTTGCCCGACTGGATGCCTACCATCCCTGGTCTAGACTATGCCGCCATAATAACTTTGAGTTGCTTTCCGGTATCAGTGTGCAGGTTCCAGTTTCTCCTTCAAAGCCGCTAATGTCCATAGGCGACGGTAACCACTTTCCATCACAGTTGGGCTGCCAGCCTGTTTGCTTCAGCAATAAAAAAAATCTCGATAATTTGTAATCGATAAAACTCGGGGGATCTTCATATCTTCAAAGATACTCAACGGGTAACATGTTCAAATCAGTCTTATTCTTTTTCACGTTTTATATTAGTTTCACTTGTAGGTAATCGAATCTTTCAACTCAATTTTTACCCAGTTTAAAAGGTCAGGTTAATTCGAAATTTTGCACAATTGCCAAGGACCGATGACAATACAATATTTTTTTTAAAATAACTATAGATTAAAAAACTAAAAGACACGCTTTTATAGTTAATCGAAATAAAAAATTATTCTTAATATAAGAATAAAATGATTAACAAGAAGAATGATTATTTTTTACTTTTTAATTCGATTAACTATAAAAGCTTGTTTTTTTAAACTATTAATTATTTCAGCTGTCTTTTCTATGCCACTAGATATTGTTAAAAAAAGAAGATTTTATTTAAAATAATTAATAATTACAACTGTAATTTTTAACGAAGAAAGCAACACTAAAGTGCACTAGTTTTTGTACTTAATAATTGTTTCTTAATTTAAATTGTAAATTATTTTAGACTATACCATCGTGTTCATTTTATTTATTAAATTAACAGGGAAAACGGTTTTTATCTAAGCAAGAAACGCGTATAAAATCTTAACGCTTCGCTCCACATACGGACAACGACCTAATCAAGGCTACCAAATAATTTTATCAAGAAAATACTTAGAAAAATTTAAAAGTAATGAAAACTTAATCAAAGTTAGGGTCGAACTTTGCCCACAAAACATGCACCACTTAAACAGTTTTTCTAATCCATTATGTTATGTGTTATTGTAATTTTTATCCGCGCAGGAAGGAGAAAGAACAGAAGAAAAACGAACTCTTGCGGCGAAGTGGACAGTCGTAAGAGTCTAGATGTCGACCACTCCTGGTCTAGAGTATGCCGCTATAACAAACTTGAGGTGTGTTCTGGCATTAGTAGCCA
Organism: Dendrolimus houi; assembly: GCA_039645545.1. NCBI lineage: Eukaryota > Metazoa > Arthropoda > Insecta > Lepidoptera > Lasiocampidae > Dendrolimus > Dendrolimus houi. The sequence continues at coordinate 19,048,472 of CM077132.1, forward strand.
GGTTCCAGTCCTTCTGCAACACCAGCGACATATTCGTAGCACTTTTCGTGAGCAAATTTCCATAGGCGACGGCAACCACTTTTCATCATGCGAACAGCCTGTCTGCTATATTTTAGCAATAAAGAGAGTAAAGAAGAAATACCACATATCGACGACAAAGAATAACATAATAATGAAACCTGCACATCAAGACACAGGCGGCCTAAAGCGTAGGAGTCATGGGCTATCATCTACCACGCGCGGGGCCTCGCATTTTGGAAGACAGGACGAGTAAATTATTTTGTCGCGTTTAAAATGTCAAAAAATTTTATTCGTCGTAAAATAATAATCCTTACTCATACCAAATTCTTTTTTTATTTCGGTTAGCAACATTTTTGGTAACTATTACAGTGAACCACCGCTGGACAGTGCCAGTAGTCAGTTTAAATTGTTTTTCAAATCTATCTATTTTCGATACCAAAGGGCCACGCAAAATGTATGTTGCCCACATGAAATTAGGTCTTGCTCCACCACTGTATCAAGATAACCGATATTTTACATATCGGTTACACTGGTACTTGCTCCACTCAACACTCTATACCATCCATTCCTCTTAAATGGGGGCTAAAGTTTAATATCATCTCAAGGGTCGGTTTGCGCATAAATAAATTGTTCTAGAATACTCCAATCGAAACATGACGAATATAATAATTTCGTATATTAACAATTACAGATACCCATTCATTTCACTCGAGACTGGTAATCCTGACCTCAGAAGTATGAATCATTCGACCCGAGTCTCCATCCAACACATACTGTGTGAACTTGACACAAAAAATAATAAATACAGGTAATTTATCGCGTGATTTATTGATTTGCTGGCATTTTAATTGAATCTTTTTTTATACGTTCTTTATAGATTTTTAAACTAGATCAAAAATTAGAGGTGGCCCGGCCGTCATACGTGTATTCTAACTTGGGGTTGAAAAAATTATTCCCTGACACATTATGAACACCAAATTAAACAATTACAAACATACATATTAAAACTTAAGATAATACTTTTTGGCAAAACAAAGGTCGTCACATCGCTCAAAGCAATTTAGTTGTGTGCCGAATTTCTGTTTGTATCTCGGTAATTAAAATCTTTTTTTAATTACCAAACTTCACTTAAGTCAAAAAGGCAGATCATACAGCCCCACTGGCGCTAAACAGTACACATTTAAATATTTAAATATTATCTATGCAGTACATGAGCAAACTTGCACAGGTTACATCTTTACGCTATTTCAGAAGCAAAGATATGAATTTCACCTGTGTCGAATAGAGCTTCCTTAACCTCGCCTACTGACCGGCAGGCCACATTTTACAGATATTAATTGACAACTATCAACACACATAGGGAGAGTGAAATGTCGTCATAAAGTACATATTTTAAATCCTGTTTAATCTAATTATATAGTACATGTTTGTTACTTTGGACTATGTGAATAGTTTGCACAAAATTATATATTATTACAATGTACAGGCTATTTTATCCTACAATGACCCGTCACACCTTAACAAACCGCTTGCTCCAAAGAGAGTGGAAGTTTATCACCTCTACAGAACCGTTCATAGTTCACGGACTACCACGCATTTACCTGGTTTATTTATTTTATGGTTACGTAGCCAAATGAGGGGATGGGGTATAGTTCTACGGCACACTTATTTATTATGAACAGATACGAACTTTTTTAATATAGGTTAGAAGGTTAAGGTGGGAGTTCCGCTTCGCTTCGCACCCACCTTAGCCTTCGTGGTTATTTTTTTTTATAATCACCCGAAGTTAATTTTATATCTCAAATATTAAATATTTGTGCCGTATAACTATACCGCACCCAAATGAGGAAAGCAACGAGCGTTTGTCACTTCTACCCAACTCTTCATACTTCGTGGACCGACACATTTACCAGATTTATTTTTTAATTACCGTACTCCAAAGTCAAAAGAGCAGATCATACAGCACCACCGGCGCCAGACAGTTACACCATGCAAAGATTACATCTCCACGCTATTTTGGCGGCAACAATACGTGATCACACCATATAAGGGCTACTTTATATGTTTTTAGCACGAATTTCACCTTAAAAAACCGTCTGCTCCCAAAACGATAGGTTTAATTGTCTATTGTTTGCTTAAATTATAAAATTAAGATAATCATTGCGTGATTAAAAGGTTGTTTGTTTATTTGTCATTGTAGCTACATGTTTAATGTCCTATCCTGTTGTTCTATCTTCGCACAATAATCGTCTCGGTCAGTCATATTTCTATTATATTTATTGCGAGACGCAGAGTCGGCCCAATAATTTAGAAGTGAATTTTTTTTAGGTACGTTGGGCCGAAAAAATAATGAAGTCACGTGACCGTCACCCTCAGATACAAGGATTTCACTTATGACGTGTAGTCCCACGATTGTTTTATACATATATATATATATATACTGTTTTTGAAACGAAACTTCTATATAGACGAGGGGGTTAGGATTTTTTCTGTCACGAACAAGTGTTACGGCCGCGTGGAGAGTGTAGAAGGTATATTGCGTGGTGAGAGGCGGCATAATTTCAGAGTATGTTTTTTTTGGTTCCGGATCGAATTCAGTTTTTTTGTTTGATAATATAAAATATGTTAAAATAAAAAATGCATTCATTAAAATGTACCTAACCAAATCATAAATTGCAGTAAACCTGCGAAAACTCGAAATGTGTGCTGGGATGTGATAGTAGAAGTGAAACTTCAACAAACAAGTGGAAAACGAATCGCAACGGACAAGTGGAAAAACGAATGGCAACGGATAAGTGAAAAAACGAATCGCAACGAACAAGTGCCAAAACGAATCGCAAAAAAAAATTACCTTGAAGTTTTACAGGTAGATTGTTAATGTACTTATCCAATTTGAAAACCTGCCCGTAAAAGTTCAAGTTAAATTTTGTTACAATTCGCTGTACCACTTGTCCGTTGCCATTCGTTTTTCCACTTGTCCGTTGCCATTCGGTTTTTCCACTTGTCCGTTGAAGTTTCACTTCTACTATGTGTAAGTACCCAAGCACGCATTTCGATTTTTCCTTAGAAGATAATTTTCGTAAATTACAAACAGGGTATTTGCAATGAACTACACCACAACAACAAAACAATGCAATACAATAGTATAACGGACGGCCTTATTGCTTAAAGCAATCTCTTCCAGGTAACCTTACACTATTTAATGATGTTTAACTAGGGTCGATTTTTCAATTATCAGATAAAAGTTATCAATCGAATCATTTTTAATCTGAGTAAATTTAAAAATGAAACAATTCAGCCGTTTTATTCATGCAACTGACATTTTTAATTTATCAATTTCAATTTTTCCATCCGGTGATTGATAACTCGGCCCTTAGACAACTTAAGCCACGTCTAAAGTTAGATGTTACAATAGAAAAGTTTTATATTAATCATCTAAAGACAAATTCTCTAAAATTGTATCCAAAAATTTATCTAGTAACTTACTAGATAAATTTTACTACTTACTGGTCGTAAGAAAAAACAAGATATCGTGCGAGTGTTTTTACCATGAAGCCGAGTTGTTTTCAATTATATATATTAGAGAGATTTATATTGGTTAAGGTTCACATACTATTAATCAAAGAAAGGGTGGGCTTAAACTTAAAGTATAGCGCCATCTATTTGATGCTTATGTAACCTAGTTGACAACAGAACTCATACTTATCGATCTCTTGATTTAAAAAATTGCAATGTGTTTTTTATTATAAATTAAAATGAAACCTATCCTATGTCCAATGTTGGAATAAATTCAGCAAAATGAAAAAATCATCAAAATCGGTTGAGTAGTTTCGGAGTTCATTGCGGTCAAACACTGTGACAGCGATTTTTTATATAGATAGATTGTGCACTGTTACTATAATTATGGGTTATAGGAGTGAAAACTTCTTTGGGCACGATGGGCACTTTTGGAATGGGAAGAGCACTGTACTCGCGTGACCGTCACGCGCAGATGCAAAGTTTTCATTTCTGAGGTGCAATCTACGACTGACAGTTTTTATTTATATTATTAACTACAGTTTTACTCTGACTCTTACTACTTAGTTCTTCTTTTAACTCTTCTGTAAGTAATATAGAGCTACTTGTTGGAGGTACGTAGAGAACTTAATTAGGTTTTTATATATCGCGAGCAAAGCCGCAAGCAGCTAGTATATATATATAAATTATTTAAATGATGGTGAAATACGCTTAAAATCCGATGCGTGGTTTAGGACGAGTTAGCGGATATATAGACAGACGCGGAAAGCGACTTGTTTTATACAATGTAAAGATTGTTGTGGTGTATGTATTCTGAATTATACTGTTTTATTCACTTTACATTATTATACCTACTCGTTACATGCAAATTAAAAGCAGAAACAGATTAATCAGTTCCACTGACAAGTACCGAGTCGCATCTGCGCCCTAACCAGGTCGCGAGATACGAAAATAAATTGTGAAACGCATGAACTTTGCTAAAATTAATTACAATACACCGCTGACACAAGCATTTACGCCACAGGCCCATGAGATGTCGCGTCCCTCCATTTTAGGAGGACCGGTCGTCAGACCTCTCCTTTTAGGGCAACGATTTTGGCTTTCCAAAACATTTGCAAGACGCCGTCGTCTTCGCGTAAGCTGATTAAATATGTGTGTTATTTTGTTAATTTACATGTCTTTTCGATTGGCTTATGACAAGCAGGTTTGTGATAAAAACGTTCTTGTTGCTAATGAAAAAAAAATATCTTGTGCATATGTAGACGGCATCTGTAGTTGAGCGGGATAAGTCTTTGCCGGCCTACCTCACTGCAAATGTATGGTAAATTTCGGAAACGAATTTTCTCCAGTATTTACTATAGTCTGGGTGTCTGGGATCGGCTCCAGAGAATTTACCCGTAACACAAGCGTAACTTGCTTATTTAAGGATATAAAATATGTGTGTTTGCCTGCTGATTATTTATTTATATTATGTGCTTAATATTAAATTAAGTAACTATTATTAACTTTAGATTTATATTATATTTTTTTAATTTCGTAGTCGTATTTCGTATTAATATTAATGCAATTATGAAAGAACTTTTTTGACTTCATTTTAAAAAATAATAATAAATCGTAATCACTTATTTCAAATAATTATAAATGATTTATAGTCTTAGTAAAAACCATATAAAATCCTTATGTCTAGAGTTAGTATAAACTACCCTAATATTTGGTAACAACAATGGGCTAGCTTTATGAAGGGGCTTCATCTGCGTTAGTGATAAGTAGTAGTAAAGTTCGTCACAAATAAAGGCAAGGGAACTTTAGTCCATACAGCCAATTCAGATGTATAAAGTCTTCGTATAGGTAGCGTAGTTGAATTATAGGCTACAACGCCATCCAACGAAGTTCTTGTGAAAACTCAAAAGGCCACATTTGACTGTACAGTTCACATTACTCACATAAACACTTAGTAATTACTAGTCAAAGACTACAATATCCTACAACTATTGTTCATTTTAGAGTAATTTTACACATTTTTAGAAAATAAAACTGCACAGCACAAAGTTCAGTTCCCACCAAAAAGTGTTAAAGATTTACGGGCTTATTCATAGAGAGTTATAGTAAGTTTAAACGCTTCTTTGTAAATCATAAAGAAGCGTTCAAAATTACTGTAAATATCTATGAATAAGACCGTTAGGCTGTGGCCGAATGCATCTTATTTAAAGCGTAAAAAATAACGTCGTTAACGCATTGCCACATTATTGTGTATATGTATACGCTATCTTATGTCATTAAGAATGTCGCATCTCAAATAAAGCATTAAATCCATCGCCATATCTGCGTGAAATAACCTATATCTGTAACACTATCGCAGATGAAGCCTCGCCTTTACAATTGCTAGCACAACAATCGAGTATTGGCGTCTTGTACCTGTCAGCCAGGACTTTCAGGATGTGGTTGGAGCTGGCCCGAATCCTGCAGTCCGAATCTCTTTTCCTAACAAGTGTGTAGGCGTAGTAATCATCAACTCATACAAAATCTCGTACAAAATAATGATAGATTACCGTCTCTATTAAAAATGATAGTCAAAATAATGCTAAATAATGGGAATTTTTTTCTGCCAATTTAGGTGCAAATTAGCCCCATAGCTACAGTTTGTACCTATAACATATTTTTGAATTTTTTTAAGAATCCTCATTGACTGCACAGGTCCAGTAGATCAGTTCTAAACATGCGCTCCATATTATCACTACCTCTAATGGCGGTGGTTCATTTGGCTTAGCGTATTTCTTACTGTATTTGACCAACATTTAATGTGTATATTTGCGCCATTAGACGAATGCCTCTGCCTATAATGCGGTACAGCACCGATTGGCTAATTGAGGAACAAAAGAATATGCCCCATTCTATTCAGCTCAGATGTATATTTCAATTTGTTTGCTATTCACACATAATATGTATTACCTAAGCAGAGTGACTGTCCCGCCCTCCAAAAAAAATGCATTATGCTATCCAGTGTCTTTCAATCATCGTTTCCCAAGCAATTTTATTAAAAAATGGAAATAGACCGAACGTTAATTATGACCTGTATAAATAAATTTTATGTACCATGTCGTATACAAATAAATTTTCATTTAATTTCATTTGACATGCAATTTTTAACCGACTTTAAAAAGGAAGAGGTTCACAATTCAGCTGTATGATTTTTTTTTAATGTTTGTTACGCGATTTCACCGTCAATTGTGGAACGATTTTCAAATTTTCTTTTTTTATTCGAAAGAGTATATTCCTAAGGTGGTACCAGTGTCAGCAAGTCAGAATCTTATGAGATGATCCCAGGGAAAGCGAGAGCAATCTTCGAATATCACGACGTACGATATATTTCATATTATATATTTAAAGCTATTCAAGTATTTGGCGATCGATTTGTCGCCCGCGGTTTTGTGTAGCTTCGGAGTGTAAGGGCGATAAATAAAGAACACTGAGTTTTCCTGGTCAGGTTTTTACTGTTCTTCCAGTCACCCTGGTACAAGTGGTACATTTATAATTTTTGTGCGTATTACAATAATATGCGACCTCGTAGTGTGGTCTCTGTGTCGCGTGCGAGAGAACAGAATATTAAAAACCATGGCAATGTTGCCAGTCTTAAAAATATCTCTATGAGACCTGTCGCAGACAGGTATCTAGCAAGGCATGTAAAAATGCTAATAAAGGCGGGGGGACGCCATAAGTATTTGCGTAACTAAAAAGTAAAAAATATTTTAACAAAATATTTTTTTGTACAGCTTGAAGTCGGTGAGGACGGTGTACAAGTTACAAGTAAAATATAAAAAAAAACAACTACAGATTTCCAAAATATACTAATTTTTATGTTTTCATATCGGCTTCAACATGCATAAAAAATATTTTGGCTTTTTGGTTTGAAGTCGTTGAAGTTGAAGTGAAGAAGTTTTGTTGGCGGCCTCTGTGGTTGAGCGGGCTAAGTCATAGCCGGGTGAACTCGTTGGAACGCAGAGGTTCCGGATTCGATTCCCGGCATAGTAAATTTCGGAAACAAACTTTCTGTTATTTACTATGGTCTGGGTGTCTGGGGTCGGCCCGTTGTATATCACCTATAACACAAGCGTAACCTGCTTAGCTTGGGAATATACAATGCGTGTGTTTGTCTGCCGATTATTATTATTATTTTTGTTAAAAATATTTTTTTTTGTTCATGGACAGTAATCGACAATATCTTGTATGTTTTCAAGCTGAAATGAAAGCAAGTGGTACTTTTTCAGGGGCTGCAGAAGTCTGTTAGTAACAATAACCTCTTTTTCTAATATTTACTTATTAATGTGCAAACATAAGTAAGAGGTAATCGTCTAGGTCTATCATCCTATAATCGAGCACTAGTCATCAAACCTTTATTTATTTATCATAAAATATTACGTTACTATTCATTAAATAAGAAAAAAGAAAAATCTGTGTAAATCGAAACGTAATCATAGGAAATGTAAAAGCACATACACACAGGCCAAATAAAGGCAAATGGACGACATTATTTAACAATGGTTACATTATGCATATCCATTGGTCCGCCTTTTATGGTTCGCCCGAATACAAATATTTACTGGTTTCATGAAACGATTTTTGCCAAGAGATTAAATCCACTATCCTCTTTCCAATAGTTGACGTTTGCACCCTTATCAAGTAGTAATTGAGTCAATCGATAATATTTGTATACATTAGATAATTTTATTAATTTATTGTGAGTAAATTAGTCTCAATTATTTTAATAATCCTTGATTAAAAAACAAGAAAGTTTGAACATATTAAAGGCCAATGAAGGCAAATGAAACCAATTCGTTGGCCTTCGTTAGGCTTAGCCGGTCTATATGCGCTATAAAGAGGTCATTCACTATCCTGCAATGCAGTCCCACCCTGGGTAGAGCTTGCAGGATCCTAGAGGCACTTGCTCAGTGTTGCCGGATGCAATGCAGGCTGCAACAATATTAACAATACTGCATCACGCGGCGGACTACTAAGAGCGCGTTCCCTCTTGTACCTCACAACGTCCAAAATGCTCCTTCAGCCGTTCCACATAGTGACCACGGTCATTAGGTCGCCGTGAAGACGTCATGATTTTCGCTCACGCAGCGCTCACAATCACCCATTTCGTGTGAGCGCTGCGTGTATTGTATTCGACCCACCCAAGAGGTGGGTTGAATAATCCGTTCCACCTAAGATTACGATTGTAACTCCCGTAAGCAAGAGGAACGGGAAAAATCGCGGACCTGAACGTGGTCGTTTTGAGCCTCTTGTGGAAGGTAGCCTAAGCTATGAAGGATCGTGAATAGGGCCCCTAAGTGCAACGTCACACATGACATGCCACTTTATTGATGTCAAGCTGGCAGCCGGCTGTCACTGTGACGTTATAATTTATATATCGATTCGATTTTCCGAATACCGACCGAAACTATAAAGTGTTTTATCGCTAAACTCATAAATAATTTACATCCTAATAGCCCGCAATAACAATGAGGTGACGTGGATAGTATTCAACTAATTATTAATGCATTCCATTATCATTAGAATATTCAAATAAGTGATAAAAATGGCCGGTACACCGGTGAAAGTTGGTTCTCTAATTTCTTTGTTTGTAGTATTTTACGCTATTTATTACCGGAACTACGATTATGGAGATGCTAGAATGTCACCTGTTAAAGAACATATGTTGTTTTTGGAGCGTGAGAATAAGGTTGGTGTCGGTGAGAAGCAGCCAAGAGTGGCCTTAGGATATGGGGCCTGCCATGATCTTTTTGTTAATGCAACTCAGCTAATACGATTCGAAGATATGGAAGAACCTCCACAGCATTACAATGAAATTACTACTGAGGAAGAATTCTTGAGGAGCTTTGCATATTTCTTCCAGCATGGAGCGGCGGCTGAGTATGTTCTAGTTTCCTGTATAATAATGTTAAGTGAAAGGAGCGCTATGTTTTCTGCCGGTTTGATACAGATTAGTTCAATAAAATATACACAATTATATATGTGCAGTGATATATGTGTCTACTGTCTATGATGTAATTTAGATAGATAACACTTTATTGCTCACCAAATATACAATTTCAAAAATACACATTTACAATATTGTCATGGTAGAAACAATAGGCCTTATCGCTTAAAGCAATCTCTTCCAGGCAACCAATTTAAGGAATGTATAACCTAATCTGGTAATGTAGGTGGTGCAGATTAAGAGGCCTATCATAATTAAACATACTTAAACTACATATTTTATAAATTAATTACACATACTTAAATTACTTTATAAATTAAATACATAAAATAAATCATAGTATAAGAATTAGGCATATTTATTTAAGGAGAAGTAGTGTTTTCTGAGTGCGCTCTTAAACGTAGGCGATGTTTTGGCCTCTCTGACAGTAAGAGGCAGCGCATTCCAAAGTTTAACAGCCTGCACTGTAAAAGAGTTATCATAAAAGGATGAAGTGTGTGCAGGTATAGTGAGTTTACGATATGTATGACTGCGCAAATTGTGGGAAGTAGAAAGGTGAAGGAATTTAAAATGTTCCTTAAGGTAAAGAGGACTACTAGGAATAAATAATATGTTATAAAGTAGTGTAAGAATGTGAGTATTCTGGCGAAAGCGAATAGGGAGCCACTTGAGGTTTTCACGAAATTCAGAGACATGGTCATATTTTCGCAAGCCAAATATGAACCTAATGCAAAAATTCTGAAGTCGCTCAAGTTTATTTAGCTGTTCTACGGTTAAGTCGAGATAGCAGGTGTCAGCGTAATCTAATTTAGGTTCTTGTTTTATTACTATAGAATGTATTTGTGTACTTATATCACCTCTATTATGATGATGTCTACATTTAAAGCTATTTCCTGGGGTGCGGTATAGTTACAGGGCACATTTATTTATTATTTAGATATAAAGTGAATTTTGGGTGGTTATACAAAAAGAATAACCATGAAGGCTTAGCCTTTTAACCTATTATTAAAAAAGTTCCAATTTGTTCATAATAAATAAATTTTCCCTATAACTATAGCACACTCTTAATTATTCTTATATAAAAAAATGTATTTCTTTTAATATTTGGAATCACAATGTTTCTCTATTATCTCTATTTACATATTAAATTATATTTGAAATATGATTTAGTGTTGATAATCATGCACATCCTCACTAACCAAGTTTCTGTTTTGCTTTTTCAGGAGGTTCATGTCCAACTCAAAACTGTATGATGATCTAATAGAAAGAGCACTACAGATTAAAGATACGAAATGGGCAATAGGGGGGAATGCACCATTAATGGCCCGCCGTTTCTATTTAGAAGGCTGGAAAGTGTTATTTGCAGCCAAAATGAGCAAGAAACTCAAAGAATACATTCCAAAAGACATTCAAATTGTTGGTGATGAAGAAGGTGAAGAAGTGAAGGACGATATACATATGATATTGGAGTACAAAGCAGATGACCAATTTGGTCCATATGTTGCTCCAAGAGCGAACAGATATATAATGCATAATGATGAGAATAATCCCCTTTTAAGTTCTTTAGAGAAGTTTGGTAAAGAGTTGCCCGAGTTCAAACCAGATTTACTAGTCATTAGTGGTTTACAAATGATGGATAACTATCCTTTTAAATATACTAGTTTGGAAGATGATACAGATATAGGTAAATATTGTCTAATATTATTTGAATATTTAACTTTGTATTTTTAGGAATTAGGTAGGTCATACTTTTTACAATAAATTATAACAATGTTCAAATAAGGCACACCAATGACACACCTACCGAAAGTTCGGCTAAATACACTGGCAGTGTTTTTAAGTAGCCTACACATTCAATTCAAAAGTTTTTCTTCAAAATAAGTTCCACTGGAGAACACTTTGAAGACATATATGTCAAAATTTAAATCTAGTTCCTGTTCAATATACACCACTTCGCAATATTTTATCGCTGAGTCAAGGAGAAGAAGTAGCAAGAAATTCCCCAGCAATACATCTAGTTAAAGAAAATCTTTTCACCATAGTTATCTAATTCAGGCTCTTTTTTTTAAAATACATATAGAAGTTGTATTACAATTACTTTTCAAAGAATTAACAGAGTTGTTACAAACAAAAAATATTATTACCATCACAATAATGACATACTAAGAATTCATACTGTGGAAAATTCCATAGATTCCTTACATGTTATGCAAAATATAAACATTATACTGAAGATAGTAGAAAAGGCTGGAGCGCGCAGCTATGTGAATGCAGTTTTGTCATTTAAATATTCTTCAATAGTTTAGTGTCACTTTCTAAGCAAGATATTTTCAATTTAGCTTTAAATGTAATGAAGGGCAGATCTAACACTTCATTTGACTATTTATAGTAGCCTATAACACATCAGCCGAAATTATGTGGGTGTTCAGTGTGCTGCCAAACCTGTTGTCTAATAGCTTTTTCTGTGAGAATGCATTCATGTATTTGAATAGCAATCAAGAGATCATGCAATGCATTATGCTACCAAAGACTGAAAATTTGATGAATGTGTTTGAATGATTGTATGTACATGCTCCAGACCCTTTTACAGACCTAAAAGTACATAATTTCATGTTCCATAGCGCTAACACTGATAAAATTAATAATAGGAATAAGGTTTATATAATATAATAAGATGTTTGGGGAAAAGTTTCATACCTTACAATTGTCCACCGCATAATGCACTGAACTGGACACCACGTAAGTAAGTAATTCGGCTGTTCCATGCGTTTGATGTGTCATACCAAAGGAATACTAAAACTGATCATTCGGTTACCAATGTTTTTGACATTTTTATTCTCATAACATTTCTAGTGATAAATAATTTTCTATTATAGGTACTACAGATCTCAGAGCAGCACGACTGGAATTAGTAAAGCAACAGATTCTTTCACAATCACCACATGTCATGGCGCATTTCGAAATGGCCAGCTATGTAGACATTAATCTAGTAATGTTGTTAACTACAAAAATCTTGCCATATGTTGATTCAGTTGGTATGAATGAACAAGAATTATCAAATTTATGTAATGTTCTAGAATATGGAGTAGTAAGTGTCCTTTCTGATTCAAATCCTAGAGTTGCGACAGCGTTAGATCAAATGCGTAAAACATTTGAATTGATTAGAAAACAAAATGTTTTCGTTGGTAGTAGTAAGAAATTAACAAGAATTCATGTTCACACTCTAGCATATCAAGCTATTTTGACTGTGAAAGGTTCAAAATGGAGACGAACTGAAGCTGCGACAGCTAAGGCTTCACTAACAGCCCATAGATATGTTTGTAACAATAATGATATATCTTTAGCTAAGTCTAAGTTGTTACTTGACGATAGTTTCTCAACCACAGCTGAGCATGATAATAACAGTAGAATGTTCTTTGAACCAACAAAGCCTGTTTCGTGTTGGGAGGAAATAATATCTGGGGAAAGAGTGGAAATTTGTGTAGCTCCTGTTTTGATCTGCACCGAAGCTCAACTAACAGCTGGTGCTGGAGATAATATTTCGGCGGCCGGTCTTGTTTTACAAGTGGAGAAGTAATCTCACAGTTTGTTAAAGGTTTCTATGACCATATACTTCAACTAGGTGGCAATGTCATTATTAAAAATTCATTGGTAATAAGATTCACACGTTTGGTGCATATTTTACAATAATTTTAACAAGTCTTTATTACTCTGAAGGTATATAAATATTGTTTAAAATATTGATTGCTATATTATTTTTACTATAATCTACATAAAATTTCAATGTATGTATGCCAAAACATAGTCATCAGTTTGTTAAATTATGTTTTAATGTATTTTGGATTTATTTAAATTATTGCTTGGTATATGCTTATTGTGTTTATTTAATTCGAAATCTACTACAATGCCATCTAATTGAAGCGATGATCATCAAATCCCCTTAAGAATATTTCCTTACATAGAAATGTGTAAATGTAGGGGTTTTAGGGTAACTTCAACACACTATAGTACAGTGTTAAGAATCAAAATAATTGTTATATAAGCTGGGTCCAGACTAGAAAAACTATTTTTTACTACACGAGGGGTTATGTGTTATGTCTGATATAGTATATTTATGTATAACTTATTTTATGTAGAAAAAATATAAACATAAAACTAGTCATAATTATTGAAAGAAATACATGAAAACAAACCAACTAGTCTACTAAAATAGCTGTGCCAGGGGAACTTCGTTCGCGTTGCCATAACGACATTTGTTAGTGAATTACAATCGTGGCATCAAAAAACGCGATCACAGCGACATATTTTTGGCTATATTCGTCTATCTAACGGAAACGACATCATTTATCGGGATAAAAATTATCTTAAATGTTGACCCGGGGAATAAACTCCATCTGTTAAGTTTTATTCAAATCTCTAGTAGTTTTCACGCGATGCTCTAACACAGTGTTCCGCAAAGTATGTACCGTGGTCATTAAGTGGTGTGCCTCGGAAAAATAAGGTTATGTTATAAACTTATTTTTAGTAAGTAAATAATGTAAGGGTAAGAAAAATACTGTGTTACACATAAAAAATGTAGGTAAATCACGCGAGCGCACGAGGCGTTTTGTTTCGTTTGGCGCGAGCGGCGGCACGCGAGAGGCGCGCGCGGATGGCCGGAGGCCCCGCGCCCCCGCTACCCATACTCTCTGGCTCACGAGTTGGCGCACTCGTACGTAGGTATACTGTGAGTGTGCCGTTAAAAAATGATTTTTATTTGTGGTGTACCTCCAAAAATTTTCGTTTTCCTAGATGTACCTTGAACACAAAAGTTTGCGGAACACTGCTCTAACAGACAGACAAAAATTCCAAAAGTTGTGTGTTCGAAATCTGCTGGTCCGAATTAGCCATCTTGATATTTCTCTTTTTTAAATCAATGAATTTACAACAAACTAGAACCCTCTACATATTTGTTATAGTATAGATAAGCCTTTATTTATTAAACATCATGTACCAGAATCATTGTATATATTCGTTCTAATTAAACTTGCACTAACATTAGCAAATTAAAGAGTTTAGATCCAGTAATAAACCGAATTATTATGTCATTATAAGACCGAAAAATTTATATTGGATAAAAAATTCTGATTCACTGTCAGATTTCGATTTTTTTCTGTAAGTCATTTTGCATTGGCTTGTGTTTAATAATTACATTTCTCCAAGGCTTGCAGATGTCAATAGACGCATGTAACCACTTTCCATGGGTGGGCCGAGATCCAGTCTTTTGGACTCCAGTAATATTTAATAATAATAAATCGGCAGACAAACATTGTATATCCCCAAGTTAAGTACCTTGTGTTATGGGTATTATATAATGTACTACTCTGGGGACGATCCCAGACGCCCAGATCATAGTAAATAACGGAAAGTTCGTTTTCGAAATTTACTTCGCCAGGAACCGCGCCCGGAGCCTCATCGCAGTGAGTTTGGCCGGCAAAGGTTTTGCCCGCTCAACCACAGGCCGCCATATGAAATGAAAATGATGTTATACCAGTTGATTTATGAACCTGCTTCAAAATTTAAACTAACTTGTCAACAAAATGTGGGATTTAGAGGCTTTAAAGTTATGGTTTTCAGTTATTGGTAACAATTTCAACATTATTTATTATTCTTTGATGTCTTAGTTTAAGTTTTCAATCCATTTACTAGGTGCTGATGTTGGACATATTAATAAAACTTGTCCTACACACGAGTAAACTACAAAATTGCTTTTAGTTAATAATGTGTGCTTGGGGTACTTGGTGGTGTTCATTTGATGTCGTGAGACAAGCTACCTACGCTTTGATCACTACACAAGAATGATTAGGAATAAATGACATCCTAATTTAAAACATTGTAAGCCATATAAAAACACGTGTTTTGTACTCCGTTCTGTGTTGTTCAACTCTGGTTTTGAGACAATATGGAATTTATGATGATGTAACAGTACCGACACCTATATTACAAATATATAAAGTGTGAATACATATTTAAAACTGCATTCTAGAAAAAAATACTGTACAGTATTGGAAGGACGAAGACTAATTTAAATTTATCTTATTCTTTACATTGCTGCAGAAGTCAAATTCAGACTTATTTGAACGCTCAGAGAATTCAGTTATTATTCGAGTTTAGTATAGAAGATTAAAATGCGAAATTCAATTGTCAATCGTCGTCAGCCAATCGCAGTTCACTGGTGGACGTAGGCCTCCCCAAGTCGGCGCAACTCGATCTTGTCCTCCGACTTCCTTATCTAGGTAGGCGACCGGCGACCTTGCAAAGGTCGTCGGTCCATCGGGCTGGATGGCGTCCGACACTACGGTTACCGATTTGTCAATATTTAAAGTGAATATTTCACTATCAGACTGTGAGTACGGTAGTTGGCCTTAGATTAATGTTATATGTAGGCGGTATTTCAACAGATATTTAAAAGTAGATCTATAAATTACTGAAGGTTGTTCAAATATACTAGTTTCAACTCCCTGGTTAATTAACCGCATGTATACTGTTGTATTTTTCATTGTGAATTAACCACAGTTATTGATATCAGGGGGGTGTTTTAATTATAATATTATGTTACTAGGTTTTTCTATTGCCTTTCGTTCGTTGGAAACTCTAGTAGAACCTAGTTTATATTGAGAGCAAGTATACTTTAGGTTACAGTGCATTTAATTTTTATCTAGGCGTTATTCACCACCGGAAGATTCACTCGATTTTATAACGAAAACTATCCTATTTTCCGAGATAGTGTCCTCTCGATATCGAGACTACGTTTATACCAAATTTCAACAAAATCGGTACAATTGTTTTTTCGTAAAAGCATAACAGATGGACAGTAGCTTTCGCATTTATAATATTTGTATGGATTAATTATTTACTACATAAAATTTTTCGACATGTTAAAAACTAAAAAAACATAAGTACTGTATTACGTCACCAATCCATATCTAGCTTGTAGCATCAATTTCTGTATAGAAATGTCAAACGTCGAACTAAGGGAAAAGGTTGATTACAACATGTGATTTTTTTTAATCACATAAGTACACATAGTTATTTTTTTCTAAAATCAGCCCATTCGATTCCTGACTAGGATAATTGATTTTTCTGAAATCTAATGATACCGCTTTAGTTTTCATCAAAATCGGCCCCGAGGCTCCTTTGAGTGTTGTCTTCTTTTCTATTGGCTCTGAAGGCTCACTTGAAAAATTTATCCTGTATGCTAATCTTGCTTATATTGCTCTTTATATAACATATGCTATATCCCTGTAATGTATATATGAAGAGCTTAAGAGTGCCATTAAATAAATAATTGTTGTTTTTGATATTTTATCAGAGTAAGGATCTTTCTCATAGGTTCGATTGTTTTGCCCGAAGGGTCCAAAAACATTACATTATAATTATATACTGCCGTTCTTTTTTGTGAAATCTGCTGATAAATTATGTACTATTAGGTGCCATAGAAGAATGCCAGGTATAACAATGGCCCATTAGAAACTTGACTTTATAAGATTTGCGGATGACTACTTACCATTATTATGTTTACTTATGTAAAGTATATATACAATAATAAATTTATTGCAACAACTATTTAATTTATGTAAGCTTTTTTTGTCAACCCTACTGACCATCGACTCGTGACATCATGAGGCTATCGGCAAATATTCTGCGCACAGATAGTACAGTCCAGTCTGTTTCAAATAGGACGGTACGGGCAATATTACGTAGAAAAATAAATATTGTGGTTTACTAAAATAAAATAATTATTACATAGTAACAGGATTAAGATATAATTCGTAGAAAAATTTACGATAACGCTACAAGTTACGTTTTATAGATGTGTTGTCAGTCATACCGTCCTATTTGGAATAAAATTCAAGTCTCGAAAACCCTACGTGACTAGATAGCACCATGTTTTATTTTATTTGTGTTTGTTTGTAAATATCCATCATATACATTGAGGTATAATGTATAATGTACTAAGTAGTACATATAACTCAATGTTCCTAAAAGTGGTTGCCGTCGCCCATATTCATGTGCAACACTATTTACATTAAAGGTAGCAGATGCGCTGCTCACCAAAATTCGCCTTGGCGTTTTATTATGTAAAAACGAGGTTTTTTTTAGACCAGGTCAGTCAAAACACAAATTTTAGTCTATCATTTTTCTTTTTAAATAAACATCAAAAAGCTAATGACGAACGACCTATGGCGCCATCTAGTCATAAGGATTTAATTTTTCAGGATTATATTATTTTTGATCGATTGCAATGTCCTGTTTCTCTTCCATATTGTTCAGTACAAATGTATGAGTTCTATATTTAACCTTTGTATAAAAATTAGCTCATTTTTTATATAATCTGACAGCTGACATTTTGTGACTTATATATTTACGGTCTTATTCATAGAGAGTTAGAGTAAGTTTGAACACTTGTTTAAGGGCCATAAAGAAGCGTTCAAACTTACTCTAACTCTCTATGAATAAGACTGTTAGAATAACACGTTGGTTGCTAAAGTACATTTTCAGTATAAAATACTAGTGCAATAATTTGCTTTTGTTTATACAATTTAGAATCAGCAATTTTTAAGTGATTGCGCAACGACATATCAAATCGTTTTTATGCTTAGAATATTAAATTATTTCCTTTTTTTTAATAATTAACATTCCTGAAATTGTTTAAGAGCTTAAAAAATAAAAATCAATTTCATATTATAAAATGGAATTTTATTAAAAACCCTTTTTGAATATATCTGGGACACATTAATAACTATAACTTACGACATTCAATACAAAAAGAAAACTAAAAGGGCACACAGTTACAAAACAGTAGACGCTCACCACATAGACTAAAATAGACAATTTCAAATTCTCTATATGAAATATTGCATATTTAGTCTGTATATATGTGTTGGGTCTAAAGTAGACATGGGTAAGACTGCTATGCTGCAATTGAGCTAACTCAGTTCAATGAGCCGGTATGTTAACAGATATTATAAGGACATGTTCCTATATCTTACAGGCCATTCATTTGCCTATTGGTTCAAATTTGAACAAGTTATGTTAAAAATCAACAGTTGGTAAGCCGAGTATATGAATAGTAAGATATAGGAACCAGCCATTAATCTATTGGCATATAAGTTACTTTAGAATAGCTTAACCCAAAATCTTAAGAGTTAATGTGCAGCCAGTGTGCTGACTATTATTTCCTGTCTGCCCTGTAGAACTAAAACTTTGGATATATTTCAATATAATTTTTTAATGCTTAATAAAATTTAGATAGACTACAGTTTATACATGATACTTTTGCTCGCGGAATTACAAGTGTGTGAACTTAACAATCTATTAAAGTGTATTTTGTTGATAATCCATCACCTGTTATTTACTTATTATTTTATTGTGAAAATGTCCATGTGTTAGAACCATTTAAATAGCTTAGGCCTGCACTAAAAGCCAGCAAGCACAGGGTGCAGGTGGCATGTGCTTTGTAGCTTAGCACCTAGCTGTGAAATAGCAAAATTTTAAGTTTGCTCAATGGACTAGTGCAACGGGGTAACTTGAATAATATTACAAGGATTTTTGCCGAGTTACCCATGTCTAGCATAAAGTGTGCATGTTAACAAAAAATAAGAGTAGGTATTTAATTTTTTAATAAAAAGAATCCATGAACTTTGTAGCCTCTCCATAGTATCTACAGAAGGCTAATATCAAGTTTTCTATTGAGTTCTGATGCTAAATAAAAATGGCTGTAAAGTTTGGTGTATACTTATAATTTATTTATAAAAATTATTGAAGTTTAGATTTTATTTCAACATTATTAGAAATAGCTAGTTTTAACCACTGGGATGAATATTTAAAAAAAACTAACGAATATAAAGACCCTAGAAAACTTCATTAGATTGAAACATTTTAGATCACCCTGATACTTTTATATTTCTACTTACAGAAATGTTTATTAAATATATGAATTACAACTATTTTTGTCATACCACTAACAGCATCAAATTAGTACAGCAGGGTATAAAAAATAAATATAGTATTACTACCCTATTATGAAAGTAGGATGTAAAAAACAATTATAATAATGATCTATATCTATTTTTGGCAGATCCTAAAGTTTTATGACACTAAAAAAATCTTAACTTCTGAATTAAATAATCAAACAGTGAACAACTTTCATGTCATCAATAATGTTACAATAACTTTAAAGGATTAATATAAAGTTAACTTATCAAGTTTACTACTAACTTATATTATTTATAATTAAATATGAAATTTTGCCACAACTAAACTTATATGTTGGGTTACTTATGAGTTGGGTTTAGAATCAAGTAGGCTGAATTTCAGGAATCTATAACATTACATACAGAAAGTTCATTTTATGCTTCTCAATACAATTTTAGTTTCTGGAGTTGTGCAGGAATATTTTAATTTAGTTTTTGTAAATTGCACAAAATAATAATATAATGTAAACACCACAAACCCACAAAACGAACATTATTCTATAATACAACTGTCAAAATATTAGGTGAAACAAATAACTATCTTCATTAATCAACATAGATATTGCAGTTGCCTTTTACTTAAAATGGATATATTTGAATGTGCTTTAATTTTTTTTTTTTTTTGTGGTAATTTTTATTATAAGAGAAAGTGGCACTGAACTTTTGCACAGAGTGGCATGAGATTAAAGGAAATTAAGTTTAGGGGTATACATATGCCTTATATATAGACACTACACCTGTTATATGGGCTAGGAAACACGTTTTAGGGTCCACCAACAAGTTTGAATGAATAATGGGAAAAACAAAGATATGTTTGATAAACAAGGTTACATCACTTTTGTTGATAAAAAAGTTTGATTTGTGTTCAGGAATACACTTACACTTAATATATAAACACTAAAACTGTTTTTTAGTTTAGTAATGGAGTATTGAATTAGTTCTTATAATATTAAAGTTCAATAATAATAAATAAATAAATCACAGTACTGTCACTTTTTTTTACTTTACAATGATAAATGTTTAATAATTCGATATGTCAATAATGTCAATTTTTAAATACGAAAATCCTTTGATATGTTAATAATATCGATTTTTAAATATGAAAATTGATTTTGTTACTTATATATTATGTGAGGTTGAATTAGTAGTATGTTTTTAATCAAATTATTTCTATTAAAAAATCAATGTATAATTTGCTATACTCTATTTACTGCCTTTTTTATTCATTTCTCTTTTAGTTATATGAATATACTTTGTGTTTTATTTTGGATTTTTTGATGACTTGCGCTGTTTTGGTTATTTTGATTATTTTTACGTTGACTGCCCTTTTTACTAGACTTTGATTGCATTGCTTAACTTTGGATTTTGATGAAATCCTCTAAGTTTTTGTGTGTGATATAGATAAAGGGGAGGTAAATTAATAGTGATATGAGTTAGGGATATCCTTATGGTTTATTTATAGCCACTAAGATTGTGTTGGGTGATCGAAAGTTGCAACCAATGACTAGAATGGTGAGTTGGTTAGGTTATGTTAGACTTTAGACCAAAGTGCACGAGCCAAGCGAGTATGCTGCCTTAGCAGCCGGTGAGTGCCAAAACAGACTGGTTACCATTTAGTCATTGTTTATTACTTAAACAATGGCTACAAATTGTTTCTGACATTTGCCGACTGCTGTTGTGGCACACTGGCTTCGCTCACTCAGCTTGTAGGCTTTAGTCTCCATCTTTAGACAGTTTTGAATGTTTTTTACATTGATCACTATACTTTTCTTCTGCATTTCTCGTCTTTAGACATATGAAATAAGTACACCATTAGTGAAAAAATAAGTAATGTTAACAAAAAATCATATCTCAAAAACTACATGTCTCCTAGATGTAGCGGTTACAGAAGACATAAGTACTCCTCCCCCCCAATACTTAAAATTCAGTGACCACTATTCTAAAGTTTAAACAAGAAAGCTCTTAACTTTAAAATATGCATCTCAGAAATCTACTAATTAGACATTTTTTTCAAGTAACTTAAAATAGTATGTGGAATAGATTGACCCTCAAAATACCTTTTGATATCCTTAATGGGGTTATTGTGAACTTGTAATACTGTTGCATAATATGTGTAACTAGTATTAAGTACACACACACACACAATTTCAATATTAAGTAAATTCCTTACTTAATATTGAAATTGTGGCTTACAACTTCTCAAACATAAGTTGTCCCTCCCACCATTATCACCCAATTCAGACAACTTGTTTCTAAACTTTAACCTATATGATAAAATACATTAGATGTAAATTAAAAAATAACAGTCTTTACAAGCAATCACTCATCATTATCTTCAAATTTTCTTTTCTTATTTTGAGGTTCTGCTGTGGACTTGTATGGGTCGTACAGTCCGCTCTTGACAAATCTCTTTGCGGCCTCCAAATCCATCGTAGGTCGCTTATCCCGGTCTTTCACTTGCTGCCATCTTAGCATAGTCATTTTTATTCTTTGCAATTCATTTTTGATTGGATGCTTTGTCGGATCCACACCTTCTATGCGTAAACTAATCCAATGCAAGGAGTTCAGCGTGTATGCCAAGAACAAATCAAGCTCTATTTGTGCAGGTAAGCTCATTTTATCGTAATGTTTCTTCAACGGCAATAACTCGTCCAGCACTTCCTGCACCTCCTTTAAGTTCTTAACTAAATTCTCGCAGTTGTTCACAAAATCTGTGTCTTTTGCTAAGTCTCCATAATCTAATGTCCAATCCATTTTACTGTTTGCTATAACTTAATTATTAGAAGAAAATTGCAGCACGTTTTTTCAGGGCAAATAGAATGGACAATTTTTAATAACGATTTTGACAGTAATGTCAGCAGTAGAGTGATAGATAATACATTATGGGCGCGTTCCTTGAGTATCTCACAACGCTCATATTTCGTCTGCCGTTCCACATGGTGATCACGGTCGTTATGGTTGTGGCGAAAACGTCACTAATGACGTCTCGAATTTAGCTCACGCAGTGCTCACAACGACCCATGTCAAGAGGTGGGTCAATAACCGTTCTACTTGAGTTTATGATTGTGACGCCGGCAAGCAAGTGGAAGGAGAAAAATCGCGGTTGTGAATATGGTCGTTGTGACTCCATGTGGAACGTATCCTATGGGTGCGTTTCTTCAGTATCTCATAACAACCAAAATGCTCTGTTTGCTGTTCCACGCGGCGACCGCTGTCGTAACGGTCGTGGCGAAAACGTCACTAATGACGTCATGATTTTCGCTCACGCAGTGCTCATACTGACCCAGAGATGGGTTGAAGTGGGCGTTGACCACAGAGCATTAATTCTATTTATCAATTGATTTTTGAAAAAGGAGCGTAGTCCAAGTACTTTTATGGCTACATTCCACACGAGGCTCACAATGACCACGTTCACGCCGCGATTTTTCCTGCTCCACTTGCTTGCGGACGTTACAGTCATAAACTCTAGTGGAGCGGATTATGGAGCGTTGATGTCATAAACACCAAATGTCATTGGTTGATTTGAAAATTGCGCCTTTTTCAATTTCACTCAATAGAGAAAATTAATGCTCTGTGGTTAACGCCCATTTCAGCCTACCTCTTGCCATGGGTCGTTGTGAGCGTGTGTGATCAAAAATGATGACGTCATTAGTGATGTTTTCGCCACGATCAAAACGAACGTGGTCGCCATGTGGAACGGCAGACGGATCATTTTGAGTGTTGTGAGAGATACAAGGAACGCGCCCCTAGTAGTGTAGAATTCGCCGCAAAGACAGGTAAGGGAGTCTTCGTCTATACAGCCAATTCTAATGTTTAAGGCCTAGTCCGCACTGCGAATTCTCACCAAGCGGGATAAGTTCCGCGGAATTATTTTTATCTCTTTTTTACGAAGTTTCGCTAGCACATGCTGGTCAGTAAATAAATGTAGATCAATCGGTTCTGGCACTCGCCGACCGCGGCGGCTCATGCATTTTGATTTACAGAAAACCAACTGATCGACGCGACCTTCGGCTGCGCTTCACAACTCCGTTTTTATGAGGACTTGATGAAAATCTAAAATATTATAAAATTTTAAATATGTCGTGTCGGTACATTAAAGCTATATAAAAAAAACAATTGGAATAGACTATATAAAAAATGGAGAACAATATGGATTTTTTTATATTTGTCTGTTTGTTCGGGATTCACATAAAAACTACGGAGCCGATTTCGTTACAATTTTTGCTGATCGATAGCTAATTCCTAGACTAAACCTTTGCGCTACTTTTTATCTGGAAATCCTGCTGATATTTTTTTGGGAACGATTTAAAATGACTAGATTAAAAAAACGAATTCCAATGTGATTTTTTACTGATCGATAGCAAATTTAATGTAGTAATATGTGTGATAGTTTTTTATCCAGGGAATCCCTCGGAAAAAAAAACTTGTTCGGAAGCAAAAAAAATTAGCTTATTCCGACATTTTCCACAACGATAGCTTAGATTCTCTTCTTTGTATCACAGAAATTCCGCGGGAATTTCAAGTCAACCATGGACGAAGTCGCGGGCATATTTTAGTTGTTTAATAAAATAATTACATCTGGTCGTCTAGTTTCACCATGCAGCATTTTCGTGTGAATCTCAACTCCGAACGTCGACGTTTTTACTATTTATCATCATGGATATCTATGGACGCCTTGCTAGTCCTACTCGAGTCTAATACTGCACGTTAGTGCTCATAACTAGGTACCTACTCGTATTAGGAATTTTATAAACCTAACAATATTTCAATACGTTTTGATTTTCAAAATTCAGGGTCTAATAACAATGAATTTTATATGGAACCATTCTGAAGCTATACTGAATCCAACGCAAAAAGAATGATCCGAATCGGTTCAGAAACACAAAAATTTTGAATGAAATACCTCAAAAATTACACGTTATTACTTGATTTTTACGATTTTTCTGCTAATCTTCGAAATCCAAAGTCCGACAGCAATAAAATTTATATGGGATCATTACCAAACTTTACTAATTCACACGCAAACAAAAACATCAAAATCGGTTCAGAAATAAAAATCGTGTGTGGCCATAGATGATACACTATATATATAGAGATGTGTGGTTGTGTAGTTCACATTCGCCCGTTGTCGTTCGTCGCGCGCGCACGTCTCCCGCTCCGCCTCGGCTGTCCGTTATTCGTGTTCGTTGTGTTCGTTCGTTCACCCGGTCGATCTGTGTTTTTTCTGTGACAGTGCAGTGAAAAGTGCGTCATCAGGTGGTTTTTCCACCAAATCGTTCGTCCCCCTCAGGGACAATGGACGGCGTGGAGCTCTCTCCATTGCTGTTGGAGGGTTTGCTGTCGTTTTTACGACAGCAATTCCCTCAAGCGCTCGACCAATTTTTGAGGACTCCGGAGTCCCAATCAATGGCGTCCGTTATCTCGGAACTTAATTCTGAGAAACCCCTACACGTGCAAGGGGCCCCCGCACCCGCATCTGCCGCGACCACCGCACCCCCCGCGACCCCCGCCACCGCGCTTATCGCTGACCACCTGCGCTCTGCTTTAGCGCCCGCGCCCCCCGCATCCGTACCCACCGTGTTACCGGTGCGCCCGCCGCCCGCACCCCCGCTCAACGATGCCCACCGTGTGGCACCAAAATCACGCGCCTCGTTTTCTCGCGGTTCCGCGTCGGGACAACCGCGATCGAGCTCCGCGAGCTCGACGACATCGCGTTCGCGATCGCCCATACACCGCGTAATCGATTCTCGTCGAGAAATCGAATTATCTCCTGACGGTCCGCAATACCTCAGGGATGCCCCTCTTCCACCGGCTGATAAAATCACCCCCATGGATGTCGCGCCTCCCGCGAACATCCCCTTAAACCACGAGGACGATGACGGTTTCATAACCGTCAATCGTACCAAAAACGGAAGACCCAGAGGAGGTCCCCCCAACCCCGCTCCCACTGCGGCCACAAAACCAACAGCGGCACCTTCCAGCCGCCCTGGGCCACCTTCACAGCGCCCGCCGCCACCCCTGATCATCCGCGAGAAAGCCCATTGGCTTCAACTCGCTAAGGAGCTGCCAGGTAAGGCAATCTCTATAAAAGAAGCCCGTGATACCCAACACGGCATCAAAGTTATGGTCACGTCTTCAAGTGACCACCGCTCCCCTAACATCCTTGTTATGTGACCGTAAAATCGGTTACTACACTTATGCCCTGCCGGAAGAAAAACGCCTTCGGGCTGTAATCCGCGGACTCCACAGGAAATCGAGTGTTCCTACATTCTCGAGGACCTTAAGTCCCAAGCTGTACCGGTGCACGAAGTGCACCGTATGCACAGACGCGACGCAACAAAGTCTCCTCTAAACCTAGTATTGGTTGTCCTCGACCTCTCCCCAGAGGGGAAAAAGATCTTCGAACTTGAGAAGGTCTGTGGCCTCTCTGGCCTTCGTGTGGAACGCCCACACGAAAAACATACACTGCGGCAGTGTCATCGTTGCCAACTTTATGGGCACTCTGCCCTACATTGTCAATCCCGTCCCAGGTGCGTCAAGTGCCTGGGCGACCACGGGACCTCGGAGTGCACACGCACCCGGGACTCCCCGGAGCCACCGAGCTGCATTCTCTGCGGCCAAGCGGGTCACCCCGCTAACTACAGAGGCTGTCCTGCCGCCCCCCGACCCAAACGTAAGTTCGGAAAGGGCAACGCCCACAAAGGCACTAGAAAAGTGCCGAACAAACCTGCATTCGTGGCGGCCCCCCCTCCAGTGGTAAATCACTGGACGGGTCTTCCCACGACGGAAGCGTTCCCTCCACTAAGGACGCGCGCCCCAATTTTGGCCGGCCTACCCCAAGCAACCCCTGCCCCCGCCCCCATTTTAAAAGCACCTTCTGGGCCGTCACCCCACCACTCTTTAGCGGAAGACTTAGCCTTGGCGACTAAATTCGCCAAGAACTTGCCTTTCGACCTAGCAGAGGTCCAACTCTTGGCTCGAAAACTAAGACAAGTTGCAGAGTCTGATCAACCCTCCCTCCGGGATCAACTCGTGATCGAAATGGATCACGCGTACCTCCTCCAGGTACTTAGGTCGTTATAACTAAACAACCTAGTTAAATTATTGTTACCGGTAACAAATGGCGCATGTAGGTAGAAATAAACCACGCTCATTGACTCTGGCGACTTATAACGCCAACGGCCTTCGAAACCAGCGCGACTTGGTCCATGACTTCCTGGTTACCAATCAAGTAGTTATACTACTAGTGCAGGAGACCTTCCTGAAACCGAGTGAAAGAGATCCAAAGATCTCTAACTATCGGGTCACTAGACATTACAGGATAGGCCGTGGTGGCGGCACCCTGATCTATTTCAGAAGATCTCTACACTGCATGCCTCTAGTCACCCCACCACTAGTAGGTATGGAGGTATCCGCCTGCAGACTAGCAATGACTGGCCACCAACCTCTAGTCATAGTCTCAGCATACCTCGCGTGCCAGAAAACCCTTATTAAGAAAGACCTAGAAGCCCTATTCAACTTAGGCCCAGCTGTTATAATAGCCGGAGATCTGAATTGTAAACACGAACAGTGGAATTGCAATACCACTAATCCCAATGGCAGAGCCCTAATAAATATATCAGACAATCTTTTGTTTGATATAATAACTCCCATGACCCCACACGATACCCCCCAACCGCGACTGGGGGACCCCAAACACTCTCGACCTAACATTACTGAGGGGCGTAACTCTTCAGTTCCATTCGATCGAAACGATGGACGATATAGACTCGGACCATCGCCCGGTTATCCTCAAATTAGGACAACAGACGGACCAGACATCTGAAACTAGGACCTCTGTGGACTGGTTGAGACTTGGGGACCTCCTCAAGGCAACCGAATCACAAGACCTGGACCGCATCCCGGACCACATCGAATCCCACCAAGACACGGAGACGGCGATCGAGGCCCTCACCAGCCACCTTCAATCCGCAGTGCGGAACTCGTCCAGACAGGTGCCAGTGGAGAATGACCGCCACTTATGCCTGCCGGACGAAGTGAGGGTACTGTTGAGGGAATAGAGAGCCGCCTCCAGAGCTCACGACAGATATCCCACCGTAGACAACAGAGTCCGACTCCGCCAACTAGAGCGCGAGGTCAAACTACGTATCCGGGAAGTCAGGGAACAACGTTGGGACAGAACGTTGAGAGATATCGAACCAACTCACCAGGCGTACTGGAAGCTGGCTAGAGCTCTCAAATCAGATACCCTCACTGTCATACCTGCGCTAGAAAGAGCCGACAACACCGAGGCGTTCGATGATGAGGAGAAAGCCGAATGCCTTGCTCAGAGTCTAGAGCTTCAATGCTCCCCACTACACAAAACGTCGACCAGTCACACCTGACGGAGGTGGACTCCGAGGTTGAACGTAGATCCTCCTTACCAGCGGAAACCACACTCGACCCAGTCACGGTGGAAGAAGTGCAAGATCTGATCAAGTCCTCAAACCACGAAAGGCCCCAGGGATCGATGGCATTAACAATCGCGTGTTAAAACTCCTCCCCGGCCACTTGATTATAATCTTAGTGAGCATCTTCAATGCCGCCATAACAAACTGCTCTTTCCCCGCGATCTGGAAGGAAGCAGACGTCATCGGTATTCACAAGCCTGGAAAACCGGCTAATAAACCGTCCAGCTACCGCCCAATCAGCCTACTGAGCACACTCAGCAAGCTTTACGAGAGGGTCATCCTCTCTAGACTAAGAGATTTTGCCATCAGCAAACATCTACTACCCGATGAGCAGTTTGGATTCCGTGCCAGACACTCATGCGTTCAACAGGTGCACCGCATCACGGAGCACATACTATCCCACTTTGCCCATCGCCCTCGTCGCCCTATAGGAACAGCCGCACTGTTCCTTGACGTAGCTAAGGCCTTCGACAAGGTCTGGCATAACGGTTTGATTTACAAGCTGTACCAGTTCGGTGTACCAGACAGACTCGTGCTCATCTTGCGAGACTTCCTCCTAGGCCGTAGCTTCCGTTTTCGAGTGGAGGGAACACGCTCGTCCCCCCACCCACTCACAGCCGGTGTACCACAGGGCTCGGCACTATCTCCACTACTCTTCACGCTGTACACCAGTGACATCCCAAAAACTCCAGATGTAGAGTTGGCCCTCTTCGCGGATGACACCGCACTCTATACATCAGATCACAACCGACAAATGGCTTGCGTCCGGCTACAGGTAGCTGTAACAGAGCTAGGCGAATGGTTTCGCAAATGGAGGATAGAGGTAAACCCGGAGAAAAGCGCAGCAATGTTCTTTTCCCCGGGCACGCTTCGCTCTCCCAAACGCGCTTGCCTTCGCTTAAAAGCCATCTCGCTCTACGAACAAGAGATCCCTGGGCAAAGTACACCAAATACCTGGGTGTCACCCTAGATCAGAACTTGCGCTTCAACGAGCATATCACTATAGTCCGGAATAGAGCGCGATTTGTGATGGGTCGTCTAGCACCCATGATAGATAAACGAAGCAAAATGTCCCTCAGACACAAGCTTACTCTATATAAAACATGCATCCGCCCGATCATGACATACGCGAGTGTGGTATTCGGCCATGCCAAGCCTGCCCTTTTAAAGAAACTGCAAATCGTTCAGAATAAATTCATGCGCAGAGCCGTCGGTGCTCCCCTCTATATGCGTAACGTCGACATCCACCGCGATCTGGAGCTTCCCTCCATCAAAAACTACATTACGTCGCTCTCGCGTAAGTATTTCGATCTAGCGCCGCACCATCGAAATCCCCTCGTCGTGTCCGCGTCCGATTATAAGCCTCGACGAAAGGCTCTCGTGCGACGACCGCGTAACATCCTCACGGACAAGGTCGACGATATCACAAAACGGCTGGCTCGGATCAGCCCGCCCGCGGTTAGGACGGCAGGCTGGCAGGCACCGACAGACAGACACAGACGGCGGCGTCGACGCCGCCAATCACGATCTCTCCACGTCCCTGCGAGGGACGCCAGGAGACACAGCCCCCCCATAGGATAGACTAGGCGTGTTGCTGGGAAGTTTCTTTCGCCGTTTCTTCTCTCCCAGCCATAACACGTTGCGAAACGGCAGTAAGATAGTATAGGCTACCGCGAACCGCCGATCCCGGTCCGCCGGGATCCTTCCTCTCGGGCTTTATATTACCCGTCGCCCGCTCTCAATTAGTGCATTGTGTCGCCCTATGGTGGGCATCATTAGATTCATCCCCCTCTCATGGCAACAGTCCAGCCGAGGTGAAACTCCCTAGGGAGCCCCCTCGAGCAAGTTGCCTCCCGGGCTCGAGCGCCTTCGCTTCGCAAAGGCACTCGCCCCAAAAACCCCGGTAAAGTTGTGAGGTCTTCGGACCAACAACATAAAGTCAAGTCCAATAAAAAAAAAAAAGTGTAGTTCACACGCAGTAGAAGTGAAACAAAGTGTGACAAGGGGTGTGAGGGATTCTAAATTTCGTGACGTCACATTTTTTTATTATATCGTTATAATATATTTAAGCTTTAAAATATGAAGTATTAACGAAAAACTTCAAACCATTTCCAACTATATCTGCATGAGTATAGCTTAAATTATCTAATATAATGTATTCTATCTCATTCTCTTGCAGGCGCAGTCCTATAGATTTATGTGTTTATTTCTTTTTAGTGTCGCTTTTTCGTTTCATCGAGTTTCAAATTTTCCTTCAAAAATCAACCTTTGGCTTTGTGTGACGTCCACCCGTAGTTTAATTTTCTTTGCAATTTCGCTGCATAACTTTATAGCACTAGATATACTTCCTTCACCTTGGTAGCATCTTTGGTATCGCAATGTCCATATACGACAGTGACCACTTTCTATGAGGCGGACCATCGTCAGCCTGTCTGCTATACTCGTCTTTAAAAAAAACCTAATCAAATTCCATCCACCCATGGTTCACAACCCAGTAGTTTCTAAGAAAAATAACATACATAACGATTTGTTTTTACCAAAATGGGTACAGAACACCAGAAAGGTTCTCATCAAGTTTGGCGACCGTCTGTGAAGTAGAGGACTAAGATGCTCTTCAGTCCTCAATCTCGTATTCTTTATTTATATTCAGCACTAGCTTCTGCCCGCGACTTCGTCTGCGTGAAAGTTACTTTGGGCTAACGCAAACTTTAAGCCGCGACTTTGTTTACGTAGAAAGTGAAAATATCTATACTAATATATAAAGCTGAAGAGTTTGTTTGCTTGAACGCACTAATCTCTTCCCCCTCATGACAGCCCGCCGGCCTTTCATATCATAAATGCGCGCGCAGTACTTAATCATTATTTTGCTGCGATGATATTTTAAAACTACGATATCTCTTAGGATATTCATTGAAATCGAACGATGTAAATGGCAATTTCGTTTAAATTAAATATTTGTGATGAATAACGTATTTATTTGGATAAGGATTAATATCATGTTTATAAAAACACCTTCGCAAATAAGGCATTATTGTAGAACAAATTTGGTTAGCATAAAAAAGGTATAGTGAGCCAACTTTAAAAGATAGACATATGCTGTCGCACTTTTTTGGGACTTTTAAAGGGGAACAATTCTGTCACACATAATTTTTGTGAAACTTTAATCGTTTACGCAGCGCACGCACTCAAAAGGAAAAAAACCCCGATTTTGAAACATTCTTCATTGGTGCTCCGCTCCTATTGGTCTTAGCGTGATAATATATAAGCCTATATAGCCTTCCTCGATAAATGGACTATCTAACACTGAAAGAATTTTTCAAACCAGTTCCTAAGATTAGCGCGTTCAAGCAAACAAACAAACAAACTCTTCAGATTTATATATTAATATAGATATTCAGCATTTACTTATCAGGAAGAAGGCGTACAATAAGTCTAATTTAAAATTACAATCATTTATTAGACAACGAATTTACTGTTTTTGATCTTTAACATCTAAGTCGAGATACATAATGTTTGCAATACATTTGGGCAATAATTCATAATCATCTTATTACTAACATGAATTTTAAAATTAATTGAAGAGGCTATATCAATCGTCGTCTGAGTATTCGAAAGGTTCGGGGGGTTCGGGTTCTTTTTCTTCCTCGGTTTTTGGCCCAAAAGCAGCCACCGGCTCCACTAAAACCTGCTCGATGTCTCCAGCATGATTTAGCATAACTATGCCTCCAATAGTCACGTCCTTAAGAGGCGTGTATCCTGATCCTTCAACAACTGTAATGCCTTTAAGCTGCTGCCTCATTACCCTCGCAGGGTTACTCAAAATCTCGAAATTCGGCTCGGGTTCCTTTTTCTCTTTAGTGTCTTTTTCATCCCCTTCTTTCTCTTCCTTTTTACCCTCTTTGGAGGACCCAGCATCTTTGTCCGATTTGCCATGAACGGTTATGTTAGGGTTCGGCGATTTCGAAGGCTTCTTTTCTTCTTCATCAACATCCATCTTTGAATTGGTGGAAGAAGTTATACTACTTGAACCATCAGCTCCATGGGCACGCCTGCGAGCCTTAGCTGCAGCAATACTCAGTACAGCAGTGGTTACCCTTTCCCTCTCTTCACGTTTTTTCTCTTCAAGAGGTGCTGGATATGCATATAAGGATGGTTTGGAATTGGACTTGATTTCTAATTGAGGCATCTTTAAATCGGAGTTTAGGGCGATCAAACAGGTCGGCGTGAATGCTAAAGAGAGACAATGAGCGAGTGGGAACCAATACCAATATTGTGTAAACACAAGCATACCAACAACAGCAAGCATATTCATATGTCCAGTCCTATTTTGTAGAGAGACTGTTACATTGCGGCCACCAGCATCAATTATGCCTTGAGCCAAAATGGCGCCAAACTTAGCCATGACATCTTCATGTTTATTTGATATCACTTGTGCATAAAGCTGTCGGAAATATGTGACTTTTGGGCAAAGGATTTCAGTTTGCTGGATAAGAATCATTGCAGATGCAATTAAAGCACCTTGTCGAACAAAGTTGACAGGGTCAAATTTAACCATTGGTTCTAAAAGACCGATGGCCTCGCGGTTTCCTGTGCCAGCACAGGCAATTCCTAAAGCCATGGCTGCACCATAGCGAACATGAGGGTTATAAGATTCAGCTAACAAAGAGACAACTGAAGGGCATTGTTCAGGTGTCCTGAAGAGTAAGAAACCAAGAGCAGTGACAGCAGCCCGTCTAACATCATCATTTACATCAGATACAGCTACGTGAAGCAAGGTTCTAATCGAATCATTGTTGCCAGTACCACAATATGCCGTGGCAATAGTGTAGCACCCAGCACGTCGCAACAATGGATCCTTATCTCTTAATAACTGCTGGATGAGCGCATCGGCCTCTTCTAGTCTTCCATACATTGTGAAGGAGATGCCTACAGCTAAACCTCTTAAGATCTTTTCATGTTGTGTCTCTTGGGCATAAGCCACCATATCTTCAATGGCAGCCGCATGTCTTGATCCTAACATGACCATACCCATGGCAATACCAGCAGCTTCGCCGGTGACGGCATCATCTTGATATAGGTTGAATTTTAGCTGTTCATAAACATCTTGCCTGTGAGTACCCATGGCTGCAAGACCGAGACCGAGACACCCTCCATGGCGAACCATTTCATTTTGAGCATCTTTTAGTTGAGTTAAAAGATAGTCAATGATATTTGCGCCATGATTTGCATGAATTAAACCTAAGGCATACAAACCACCACCTTCAGAGTAACCAGAAGAAGGGCCAGCTTCTTTAGGCAAATAAGACTGCATGAGAGCTAACGATTCATTCTCATGACCTCTATGAATGACGCCAAGAGATGCAGTAACTGTTAATTTTGCCCAATTAGTTGCCCTTGCCAACCATTCCAAATTATCTCTCAAAAATTGATCACTAGTTGTGCCAGAATGCATAAAAGCATTAGCAATAACTGTTGCTGTATGACATATTGAAACTCTAATGGCATCTTTTGTGTTTTTCAAAATAAGCATATCAGCATGATTTGACCTAATTAAAAATTGTAGCTGTAAACCTATAGAAACATCACCACCTAAGATTGATATTAATTTTTCTACCCTCTTTTGATGTTCTTTTTCTTCGTCATTGAGACTGTCAATGTCTCTGTCAGGTTTCTTTGATTCCTCTGGTGGCTGGTCTACTTCCATGGATGACTCTGGGAAGGGCCCACCTTGTGGCTGAGGTTTTCCTCCTAATGCGCTAGGAATTGGTGCTGTACTCCTTAGAGCTTGTAAAACTCTACCTAAGAATTGTTGTGTAGCTGAATCATATAAATCAAAGCCAATTTGATATGCCATGAGGACTGATTCTTGAGGTCCATGAGTAAGTTTGTCTAAAATTTCAGCAACTGAAAGGGGATCTTCAAGGAAAATGAGACATTGACACATATTAACATAATCAGGGATATTAAGACCTCTATATAAGCCTACTAGGGAACGAAGCACTGTGCTGCGGAAGCCTTTATTTTGGAGTAGGCTCATTGCAACGGTGAAGGCATACTGGAGCATACCTGAAATTAGAAAGTAAATTGATTAATTTCTTTGATATTCTCTCTAATCTGCCATAGCATTAGTCAATATATTGTTACCTTAATTATGTGTATACTACTGAACAGTTGACAGAATACATTAACCTATATCCTAAATGATATATAAATTTAGAAGTGGATAAAATATATTATTTTTTCCCTTTCACAGGTTTAAATATGAAATATCAGTACTATTTGATCAGAGATAAACATAGCATACTTTTTACATTACCATAACTATTTTCGCAAAAATAGAACTCTTATGTTTTTATTATGTCTCTCCATTTGTCTGTTTATTTGTCTCTGTGGGTTAATTATTATTATAATATAATTGTTATCATTCTCTCAAACTATAATGGCCCTGATCCAACTATGTGGAAAGTTTTGGTACATCAATGTCTATTTCAATTGTTAGTAATATTTTTAGAAATTAATATCTAAATATACATGCATACTTTTCACTACTTTGAAATGTGTAACTTTAAAACGTGAGTTAAATACCTATGTGAATCAAAAAGTTCTTGGAATCAATATTAAAAAATGCAAAAATTTAAACAAATATAAATTATTTTTCAACATAATATCCCTAAAATGCAACAATGCATTTAGAATAAAGAGTTTCTCACTTCCTTATTTCGAGCAGAAAAAATATTTTTCTCTCTTCTTTTTCAAGAAAAAATATGGGTCTCGAAAAACTCTTTTACGGCAGCCAGCCATAAACACGTCATTATCGTAAAATTTAGTTCCATGGATTTCCACTTTTAATTTTGGGAGTAAGTGAAAATCACTTGGGGCTAAGTCCAGAGAAGATGGTGGGTGGTCAAGAAGACTGAAGTCAGCACAGCGGGTTGTGTTGAGCGCAACTTTCAATCAATGAGCAGGAGCATTATCGTGAAGAATCAACATGCCCAATTGATTCATGCACTTTCAGAATTAAATTTGCAGAATGAGGTCCAGTAATCGTCTGGCCTTTTGGCATGTAATCAATCAAAAGGATTCCTTCACTATTCCAAAACACTGAGGCCATAACTTTGCCAGCAATAGGAGTAACTCGAAATTTCTTAATGGACGGAGAGGATGGTCTCTTAGTTTCAGGATTGAAATGGTGGACCCACGTTTCATCCATGGTGACAAGGCGAAGGTAAAAATTATATCAATCACACTGGAACATTTCGAGATCACCTGTTTATTTTCGTTGGTTAACATTCGTGGCGCCCATCTATCTTGCTGAAACATTTTTGAACCCCAGTGAATCAATTAAAATGGATTGAATGCTACCAAAAGATATCTTTAGGATATGTTTTGTAGTTATTCTTCCGTCTTCCAAAACCAGACTCTCAACCTTTTTGACATTTTTTCCATAACAGAGGTTGAGTGCTGCCTAGAAACGCATCATCTTTACAGCTTGATCTACTTCTTTTAAATTCAGCCACCCAGTACACAACCATAGAATAGGGTACAGCATCATCCCTTAATGTCTGAAAAACTTTCTTTCTTTCATAGACATTTTTTCAAGCTGAGATATTTTATCACCACATGTTACCCACTTTT
The DNA here is from genome assembly GCA_039645545.1 of Dendrolimus houi. Lineage (NCBI taxonomy): Eukaryota > Metazoa > Arthropoda > Insecta > Lepidoptera > Lasiocampidae > Dendrolimus > Dendrolimus houi. The sequence continues at coordinate 19,084,093 of CM077132.1, forward strand.
ATCTATAATTTTACGTTTTTAGCAACTCCTTGCACAAAATAATTTGTTATGTGCGAACGAACTGACAAAAACAAGTAACAGTTGGCATAAATATTGTTTGATTGACACTCTTAATTTCAATATCGAACTTCCCCAAAAAGGTTTTGTATTAGGTCGGGGAAAAAGTTTCTTCGCATTTTATATAAAAATTCAAAAGGTTTTTTTATAAAGTTTATTTACATTTGACTAAAGTATGTAGGTGCCAGTTTGTTGGATAACTTTTTGCCATCTTGTAGGTAGGGACGTGATCCCATTGCTATAAAAATTTTGGATCAAGGAACTGCGACAAGTGGTTTTGGCAGTCCTCTCGTGATGTTAACCTGACACTGCCTAAGGAATTCTGCAGAGACCGAAACAGGTGAAAATCTGAAGGTGCAAGGTCAGGACTATACGACAATGGATGCATTAACACCTCCCAGCCAAACTCTCGGAAGTTTTGTTGAGTGACTAAAGATGTGTGAGGTCTAGCATTATCATGGTGAAAAACCACACCCCTTCTGTTGATTAATTCCGGCCGCTTTCTCTCAACTTTTTGCTTTAGTCTCATCAGTTGTTCGCAGTACAGTTCAGAATCGATGGTCCTGTTCGGGGGTAACAGCTCATAATGAATAATGCCCATCCAATCCCACCATACACGCAGCATCACCTTGTTGCGAGTTGACCCGGGTTTCGCCAGAGTCTGTGAAAGCCTGACCGGCCTTTGACCACAATCTTTTTTGCACATTCTTGTCGTACATGATCCACTTTCCATCACCAGTTATCAGCTTCTTCAAAAATGGTTTGGTTTCATTACGTCGTAATAAAGAATCACAAATGAGTATATGGTTCATTAGGTTTCTTTCAGTGAGCTCATGAGGCACCCAAATATCAACCTTTTTTGTGTACCCAGCTTTTTTCAAATGCGCTAAAACCGTTTTGTGGTCAATTCCCAGTTCTCCAGCTACATTGTAACTACTAATATGCCGATCTTGCTCCACTTTTTCAAAAATGGCATCAATTTTGTCCGTAACAGGGCAACCAGAGCGATATGCATCTTTGATATCAAAATTTCCGGATTGAAAATGCTTAAACCAAATTTGCACTACTCTCACAGATACTGCATTAGGTCCATAAACATCACAAATTTTTTTCACAGCTTTTGTTGCATTTTTGCCTTTTTTGTAGTAAAATTTTAAAATGTATTGAATTTCTTCATTAGATTCACTCATTTTAACAATAAGAAAAACAAATGAAATCACACATTTTCCTAATTTGAATTTGGATTTGTCTTCTTTAAAATTAAAACTTTTTAACAATACCAAAACTAGCCAGACACAAATGGTATAGCCAAAGAGATCTTATTACAAGTTCATACATACTATATGCGAAAAGACTTTTCCCCCAACCTATTATATATGCACTTCTAAGAATTTTTTGATTCACCCTCATAATAAAATGTTACACAAAAATCATGCAAATAATAAGAAAAACATTGTGATTTTAATTATAATGTCACTTTAAACAGTAAAAAGGATTAATTTATTTCTATATAATTAAAATTTGTATCTAATTCATAGATCAAATAGTAAGATATTGCTACAAGTTACATTCTATGGGATGTGTCAGCCAGGCATATTTAAAATAGACCTTAATATACATATTTTTAGGTTACTTCAAGGTTGTTGATATACCTAACCTTTTCATTAGAAGAACCCACAATGCGCAAAAAGCTTCCGTGTGTCCAAAGCTGTGGTTAAACTTTAGATTAGTAGTCACCTAATTTTAAGTAGGAGTGGAGTGGAGTGGGGGGGGGGGGGGGCAGGAGTACTTTCCTTCTGCAAACCCTATGTCTGGGAAACCAGTAGTTCTTGAGATATTATATTTTTTTGTTCGTTTGTTTCTTTATATTGCAACAATGGTGACCACTCTGTTCTGGCACTCACTGGCCACTGACACCGCACGCTCGCTCGGCTTGTGCACTTTGCTATAAAGTCTAATCTAACCTAACTCACCTTGCTAGTCACTGGTTGTGACTTTCGACTAAAACCCACAAGCCAAGCGAGTGTACCATGGCAGCCATCAGCGAGTGTCATAAGCTATTGTGACAATAGCATAGTTGCAACATATAAGCATAAAAAAACTATTTTCATATTTAAAAATCAATAAAGTAATTCAAAACTTGTTTATACATTAAGCGTAAGTGTATTCCTAAACACAAATCACACTTTGTTATCAACAAAACTGAAAAAATCTTGTTTATCTAACATATTTGTTTTTCCCATTCATTCAAAACTTGTTAGTGGACCCTAAAAACTTGTTTCCTGCTTCAAATAACAGGTTGAAAATGCTTATGTATACCCCTAAACTCAAATTGCCCTTAATCTCATGCCACTCTCTGTCAAAGCTTATTTTAGTCAGGTTGGTGCAGCATGAGTCTGTCATGAGTGAATGATAATGATAGATTGAATGCAACTACCATTGCTAGTGTGACATTAGGTTGTGTGATTTCACTGACTTAGTATAATACAGAAACAGGATAAGTTAAAAATGTATAAAGAGGAGGTATACTTTTTACATGATTTAATAAAAAAGTCTGAATATCATTAATGTTTTAGTAAAAGAAAAATATGCATAAATGTTGAAGATGTTAACTGAAAATTATTATAACAGCAGTCTAATACTATATTAAGATATGTTTATTTATCATATGATTTATTTCTAATATAATTTTATTATACAGTTAACTTTTTGCATAGTTTTAAGAAACTCCTTTAAAGTTATTCAGGTATAAGGCACTAGGTAAGGTAACAAACACCATACTTATAAAATTAAATTACACATTTATTGACATAGGGATTACAGAAGGGGTAAGTATTCCTCCCTACCCTCCCCCATACATCCCTCCAAATACTTGAAATCAAGGTGTTGTATATCTGTACCACACCCAATGTCTTTGTTCTAATTATAACTTACCTGATATATCATCAGATTTCATGATGGCCTGTTCAAAGACATCCATGCGTCGAGTTTCTAATGCCAGCCCCAACGCTTGTCTGTACTGGCCATCATCAAGGCATCTCTGGAACATGCGATTTACAATTGCCTCCAAGCGAGGGTCGATGGCTTCTGCAGAGCTATCTCGGAAGAGTGCCTTCCTCTTCTGTGTGTAGAAGTCGATCGCTTTGGCAATCGTAGTGTCTACATATTCGTTTCTCGCGTTTACATCGAATAAATCGCCAGCTCCAAGTGCGTACGTTAACGAGTCCTCAAAGGCACCCAAGTGATAATATACCTTGCTAGCTACCAAGGCTGCTAATTGATGCTGTGAAAATATCTTGTCTTCATGCAGAATCTCAATTTTTTCTATAGATTCCGATATTTCAGGCCAAAATTCGTCTACGATGTTGTTCAACCTTCTTAGAGCGAACTCCTTTACTTCCGACATTGGTTCGTCGAGCAGGGATATAATCCCTGCAGCCGATGTGATATTCATCTTGATTTTATAACTTGAATATTTCTACAATTATTATTGAAGGAATTGCTTTTAATATACGTAATAAATCTTTCAACACTAGAGAGTACATGTACCACACATAAGATGATTTGACAATTTTTTAATGCCATTGGCCATTAGGGTTCAGGGTCTCCAGATTGAAGTTCCGAAAACTCCCCATTTCTATCAATTTTTTCCAAAACCCTACTATTTCATAATCTCCCCATACGAATTTTGGATGAAAAAATTGGACAGGTGCGTGTCGCTTTATGCACATTAAAGGATTTCATATTTTCGTTATTATTTAACCAGCTTGAAAAAAAGGTGGGTTCTCAATTCGTAATGTATATATTTTTTTCTATAATTTGATTACAAATCCAAAAACCATTACAATTATTGTATAGAGACATGTTTATATTTAAATTTTTTAGCTATTTTATGATATATCTAATATTTTATAGCAATTTTAGTAAGGTTAGGGGATAAAATACGTAATATAAAGTTCCCTAGCACTGAAATTTTCTGCCCCAAAAATAAGCCCAAGAAATTCTTCAATTCCCCAACCGCAAAATCAACCCAAAACCCAATCTGGAGATTAGGGGTGAACGATACCTGAGTTTTTGGCGGGAACTGAAAGATGTTGTGCTGTGCAGTTTTATTTTCTAAAAATGTGTAAAATTACTCTAAAATGAACAATAGTTTTGTAGGATATTGATAGTTTTTAAGTAGTAATTATGTGTTTTGTGCGAAATGTGAACTGTATAGTCAAATGTGGCCTTTTGAGTTGTCACAAGAACTCCGTTGAATGGCACCAGCTGATAACCTACAGTTCAGCTGTGCTACACATAGCATAAGTTCATTTTAAACATGTTTCCGACTGAAAGACATAGATTCTATGGTCATGAATAAAAAAAAATGAACGATACCTACATTCTACATTGATATTTTCCAAACATCGATATGAAAATGAATTAATTTGAATTGAATGAATTCTGAAATTGTAACTTGAATTCTTGTTAAAAAATAATAAGGTCTTCTTAATCTTTATAATCTCAGTAGAAATTAGACTTCATGACAACAGGTTAGGTTAGTATATATCTAATTTAACCTATTATAGAAACCAAGCTCACGTAAAAGCTGAGTTTGAGCTACTTTTATTCATATAATGATTACTATAATGTTCACCCATGTCATAATAATATCATATAATTTGCGTATCTACTAATTGTCCTATTACACTGATGACATTTTTCATACCTGACTAGCCCGGGCCTTTTTAATTTCTGGGATTTCTTTACTTCAAAACCACTAGACTTATTTTGATGCGATTTTTCTCGTCTTTACGTGATTTTATGATTAGCTTTCTGCGATAACTTCTGTATGTGTTTGAAATCTTTAACAGAACAGTTGTAGTGTATATCTTTAGTAATATTACCTAATTGTTACGGGGTTTTATAGAAATTTCCAGGATGCATGTAGTTTCATATATAAAAAAACAATTGCCTTAATACTGGAAATACCCTTTCAATATAAATTTTGAGTTTTGGTATCTATGAAACGTAGACGAAATCTTGGACGAATGCAATAGTAAAAAGTAATAAATATTTCTAGTGTTCCAAACAAGTTACTAATACAAATTGTCATTTTCTCATAAAATGTAAAAGTTATTCTGACTATGTTATAATAAATACACGACTTTATAAATTAGTAATATTTTTCCTTTGCTCGTAAGTTTAGTTCACGATATTTTTGATATAAAATAAGTATTTTACAATAAAATAGCACAGCAAAACAATACCCTTCGTTTTTTCACTGAAGGGTTCATTTAATAAGTTCACGATAAGTAGTTTTCATTTGATGCCATGACGGATATATAACAGATTCAGAATCTACTGGTCCATATTAGCCCCTTTGATAAAATTCTATTTTTTAAATTCAATTAATAAACCCGACGCCTACAGATTTATTACATTATAGGTAGATAGGTATTATCATATTATTACAAGAATTAGAAGTATAGATTAGAGTAATTAAACACGGATAAAACATCAATGATTCGATACTTCAATGTTTTTCATAAAGAACGTCCCTAATTGCCATTGACAAGGTAGATAAATATTTTATTATTGGCGGGAGATCCGCCCTAGGAACTCCAGACGTGGTTGCCAAGGTTCGACGCGTTCGGCGGGATGCCAGAGCTAGGGATCTGGTTTACTGCCGGGCAGAGATTGAGGCAATCAGGATGCGGGAAACCGCGACCATGATCCAAACTTGGCAGAGAGATTTAGAATCTCTTGAGGCCGGCATTGATACAGTGGAGGCGGTTCTTCCCTACCTACTGCGATAGGTCGCGCGGAAACGCGGGACTCTGACCTTTAGGTTGACGCAGATACTTACCAGGCATGGCTGCTCCGATAAGTATCTCCATCAGATGTAGGGTGTCTGCCTTCCCCTCAGTGCCGCGAGTGCTGCGCGCTAGACACTGCGTTTCACACGCTGGTGGAATGTACCGCATGGCAACCTCAAAGGTTCGAGCTTGAGGCCGTCGTAGGGCCGATCGATTCGCTGAGGGGACTGGTTGAGGCTATGCTCCACAGCGACGATCACTGGTCAGCGGTTTCTTCCTTTTGCGAGGAAGTAATGTCCCGCAAAGAAGCCGCTAAGAGAGTAAAGCAGAGAGCTGGCCTCCGGAGACACAGGTATGCTCAAAATCTCTTCCCATGATTCCATCGCAGGGGTCCGCGTATCGTGGGGATGCGACCGGTCCAACCCCTGTTGGTGAAGTGGGTCACTCTGCATTCCGGGCTGACCTAAGCTTGTTGCGCGGTCGAACAATGGGTGTAGCTTCGCTCGTCATCTCATATTCTTCCACACAAGCGCCGGGTATGGGACGCAGATTTAGGTATAGCGGAGTAGTTGGTTCCGCACAGTGTTTTCGCACACGCTGCGCGGCGCTTATCGCCGCGGTCCTGTCCCACCCCCACAGCCGAGCGGGTCTGAGTATGGTACGAAATACCCTGTGCATCAAAAAAAATGTAGATAAATATTTTTTTCGAGAATGTTTAACGCCAGCCAGACGCTACAAGGATTAATGAAAATTTAGAATATCACCTCGATGTTAAGAAGTTTATAAAAATAAATGTATGTGATATTCAGTTTTTTTACTTATTGGTGTTTTCTTGTAGACTTTTATGTTAAAATAATTAATATTATTGGGTAAAATTCCCGATAGTTGTAGAATATTGAGTATTTTTAATACGTTTATCCAAGAAGTATTCTAACCCCTTGTTTGGTGATTTCGCTTCAATAGTACTGCTGTTGGTTCGGCCAATGTCACAGTAATCAAAGAAGCGTGTCAAATTGAAATTTATTAGCGTGTTCCAGCTGTAGTTCACAACGCTCAAAATGCTCGGTTAGCCGTTCCACATGGCGACCGCGGTCGATGTGTTAGTGGTGAAAACGTCACTAATCACGTTGTCATTTTCAATCACACAATGCTCACAACGACTCATGGCAAGAGGTGGATCGAATAACCGTTCGACTTGGGTTTTCGATTGTAACACTGGTAAGCAAGTGGAACGGAAAAAATCACCGTCGTGAACGTGGTCGTTGTGAGTCTCGTATGGAATGTAGCCACAGTACACTCGGTTCTTTGGTCTGACATTCTATTGAGTTGTCATATTTCTGTCAAGTAGTGTCTATGTCATTCATCAACGTCAACACGTCATTTTTTTAGAGTTGCCACCTTAGGAATGTCTTCACTAGACTTAGTGATTTTTGATATTCGACAGAGATTTTAATAATGTTTGTTAACACTAGAAATTTTAGTAACTTTCAGTAAAAAATTACTCTTTTACAATTTTAAATTAAATGATAATATAAAATAAAACGATAAAAGATTTGAAAATGAAGAATCAATTTTAATTACCACAGTGACAGTTTTAATTATTTTTCTCTCTATAAAACAAAGTATTCCTTCAGTAACAAGACCAGACAGAAATTATTTGACCCGTTAAACAGAAGTATTTTGAATTTGGCACTGTATTTTGAGACATCTTTTGGTATCTCGTGTAACTATTGTCCATTTCAAATATGACGGTATGGCTGACACATCCCATAGAACGTAACTTGTAGCAATATCTCATACTTGGTCAATGCATTACCTACAAATTTTAATAATATAGAAATAAATTAATACTTTTTACTGTTTAAAAGTGACTAAAATTAAAATCAAGATATTTTTGTATTTTTTTTACGTAACTTTATGTAACATTTTATTGTTTACCTGACCTTTTAAAGTTACGCACTAACGGCATTGAGGCATTGATTATCTAAATATGCATGCATATTTAGATAATCTATTAAAATCGTATTAATTGATTGAAATAGATAATTGTGTACCAAGTTATCTATAAAGTGGCAGAAAATGGAATTACAAACAGCCGCCATCTTGAATTGATTCAGTTTGAGTATTTTTTGTTGTTTTATTTTTAATATTATTTAGTTCATACAGCCATAAACATTTTTATGCAATCAATTATTAAAAATATTGAGAAATAATCGTCAATCGAATATCAACTTACGATATGCAGAACGTCACATTACCAAATTGAATAATTGAAGTCATTTGTCTTATGTTACCTAAATACCCATGCCGTCCTTTTTGAAATAGATGTATACATGATTTTATTACCCAACCATGTCATCAATGCAGTTAAAAATGTTGTATTAACGTCACGTTCGAATCAAGGAAAAAGCATTTTTTTTTATACTGCTGATCGAAAGCATCAGATATGTTTTATTCCGGGTACACATTTTGCCATCAGACGCTAACAAAGGAGGTTCGCTTGCCTTTGTTAGCTCCAATGTGTACGTTTCATTGTACCATTGAAAGATGAAATGTCAGATGAAGTATTAAAATACACTAAACAAATTTAATGTTGAGATTTAATTTTTAAAAATCCAAAATGTATGTAGCTAAACTTGAAACCAATTATGGTTAATTTAAATGAGTGATTATTTTTAATATGGTGGCAACATTGTATCTGTGTACGAAACGCAGGTTCTGCGAAACATCTGTGAATTATTCATCAAACACGTTTTTGAAGAATATACAAAATGTTAGACCTATTCAGCATTTTCAGCAAAGGAGGAATAGTGCTATGGTGTTTTCAAAGTACTAGTGAAATATTCTCTCCATCAGTGAATGCTCTAATACGCAGTGTGATATTACAAGTAAGTACTTATCATTGGGAAGCCACAAGCTGACGGTAATTTAATATAACGCAATTACTTACGTCGTGTATTATTTGCATATTATACGATATTCATATAAATATTGTAACATATTGTTTTTATAACTGTTTCATATACACTTTCAAATTAATTTTTTATGACGTATAAAGAACCTATTTACCTTACTGGTTCTTAGTATAGTAATACATGACACTCCCAAGGTGAATTTAACATGATTTAATATTACATAGTTATCCTGTTTGATTAATTGCGATTTATTGTTATCAAGAAAGGAATTAATGTATGTGACACAGAATACTCTCTATAATGGTTTATCTTATCTAGCTCTTAGAGAAGATGCGCCTTCTTCGCTTGATTTTAATTACATACAATTTTATATGGCTGCTACTCAGATATGAGTGAGTAGGGGGAAGGTATACTTAATCTTTCCGCAATGGCTAAACTTTTGCACAGAGTGGCATCAGATTAACGGAAATTAAGTTTAAGGGTATACATACGCCTTATATATAGACACTAGACCTGTTATTTGGGCTAGGAAACATGTTTTTATGGTCCACCAACAAGTTTTGAATGAATAATGGGAAAAACAAAGATATGTTTGATAACAACAAAATAACAAGGTTATGTCACTTTTGTTGAAAAAAAGTTTCGATTTCTGTTTAGGAATACACTTACACCTGGTATATAAACACTAAAATTGTTTTTTAATTTAGTAAACAAGTATTGAATTATTTATTATAATTTTAAAGTTCATAAAATAGTAAATCACAATACTGTCACTTTTTTTTACTTTACAACGATAATAGGCATAAAAAAGAAAAATTATGTTATCAATTTGATATGTCAATAATATCGATTTTTAAATATGAAAATTGTTTTTTTTTTGCTTATTTATTGCGAGTTTGAATTTGTAGTATGTTTTTAAACATTTTGTTTTTATTAAAAAAATCGCTATACTCTATTTGCGACCTTTTTTATTCTATTTCTCTTTTAGTTATATGAATGTAGGTACTTAGTGTTTTATTATGGATTTTTCGACAACTTGCATTGTTTCAGTTATATTGATTATTTTTAAGTTGACTGGCTTTCTCACTGGACTTCAATTGCATTGCTTAACTTTGGATTTTAGCGAAATCCTCTATCTGAATTTTTGGTTGTTATATAGATAAACGGGAGGTAAATTAATGGTGATTTGAGTTAGGGATATCCTTACAGTTTATTTATAGCCACTAAGGTTGTGAGGGGTAATCGAAAGTTGCGACCAGTGACTAAAATGGTGACTCGGTTAGGTTGGGTTAGTCTTTAGACTAAAGCGGACGAGCCGAGCAAGCAAAGCGAGCGTGCTGCGGTAGCGGCCGGCGAGTGCCAGAACCGACTGGTCACCATTTATTCATTGATAACTATTTAAATAATGGTTGCAAATCGGTTGTGACATTTGCTGACCGCTGTCATGGTACACTCGCTTTGCTCGCTCGGCTTGTGGGCTTTAGTCTGCATTTTTAGACTGTTTTAAATGTTTTTTACATTGACCACTACCTTTCTTCTGCATTTCTCGTCTTTAGACATAAGAAATACGTACACCATTTTGAAAAAAATTAGTAATGTTACGTTTATAAAAAAAATCATATCTCAAAAACTACATGTCTCCTAGACATAGGGATTGAAGAAGGGAGAAGTTCTACTCCTCCCCTTCCCCCTGCGCCCCCCCACTACTTAAAATTCAGTGACCACTATTGTAAAGTTTAACCTCTGCACTCCTATGGTCCGGTAAACATAACCTTACCTATTTTTCACACATCCCCTATCGTAGTAGGGGTAAGTATGCCTACTGCTCCACCACCCCATTTCTTAAAATTTGTGTATTTTAAACATCTATAGATTTACCTTTTATACAATTACTAGAGTTAACACCGCGGCTGCGCCGCGGGTCAAGCACTGGTGTGTGACTCTTATTTAAAGAGCAGCCGTTAATACAGGTTACATTGCATTATTATTCTTATGTTGGTGCTATTTGCCTCGGAAGATTTATTTCATTTTATATCGCAAACTATCCCATCTCCCTGGATGAAAAGTATCTATTTCCTTTTTCGATATTCAGACAGACAGATTGAGTTACTATCACATTTTTTAGATTATGAATTTTTATATCTATAAACTTTTGAAATTATTGGTCTCCCATACATACTTTTACCTTATTTCAATCCATTCTAGTTTTATTTATATATCTCCCGTCTATCTCTCTGTAAACTACATAAATGACCAAAACTACAAAAACTATCACAACTACCACTACTATCAAAACTACCACAACTACCAAAACTACCACAACTACCAAACCTACCATAATAACCTCAACTACCACAACTACTAAAACTACCACATCTACCAAAACTACCAAGACTACCAATACTATTAAAACTACCACTACTACCAAACCTACCATAATAACCTCAACTACCACAACTACTAAAACTACCACAACTACCAAAACTATTGAAACTTCCAAAACTATCAACCAAAACTACCACAACCACCAAAACTACCACATCTACCAAAACTACTACATCTACCAAAACTACTACATCTACCAAAACTACCACATCTACCAAAACTACCAAGACTACCAATACTATCAAAACTACTGACACTATTGAAACTAAGGAAATGACCAAAACTACCAAAACTGCTACAACTACCAAAACATTTGGCATTATTGGCATACCAATAAGGTGCATGTATAATCATAACTATATTATATTATCTAGCTATTAAAACTAATTAAATAAATTATTCTAATATATGCATCCATTTAAATCATTGCAACTCATCATATGTGTGAAATTATTCATAAAATTCATTTAATTTATTCTGTGATCTGGGCTCAGTATTCTACTTATAGTCTTGAGGGACTATGGGTAGAATACGATAGAAATAAGTTTTCTTTTATTGTATTCGTTCATCATATTAATTTGTTTATTGACAAATATTGGATGCACTAATTACATTTGATCTAATTAATAATTCAACTTACTCTAAGTTTTTGTGTGATTAACTATACTAGATCTAATCCTTTTATTGTCTTTGTTTTCTGAGTATACATTGTTTGCTACAACCCATTAATTCTTCGAAAAATAATTTTGTAACATACTTCTGTATAAAACATATAAAAAAAGGAGCTTGTGATATAAATAGACAAAAAATATTTTGCTAGACACATTGCTGGGGAGTTTCTTGCAGCTTTTTCTCCTTAACAGCAATAACATGTTGCGAAGTGGTGTACATAGAATAGAAAGTAAAATTAAATTTTAACTTATATCTATGGACCTTCAAAAAATGTTCTCCAGATTTTAAATAAAAACTTTTGTATTTAAATTTGAAAAAAAGCTTGAAGGGGGCATTTGTTGGAAAGACATGCTGGGAAGGGTTGCCAAAATTAAATAATCAGTTATAAAGCTTTCATTATCTTTAAATCTAAACTACCTATTTGATATGAAAATTAACAGAATTCCATTTCTTTACCAATGTTTTTTGTGTGTCATAATTAATTCAAAACTCATTTCCTGGATCTAAAATCAATTTTATTGATTATAAATGAACCTTAACTATATAATTAAACTCAAAATACCATTATAGTCAAATACTAGATAACTAGACATATATTTTTACATTATTATAACTATATATTTATATCTATATATCTAATAAAACTGTAGAGGTCGAATTTCTGTACAATGAAAAAAATGCTAAAAACCGTGTCAGGGGGATGTAAGAAGTGAAATAGAAGTAATTTAGATTTTTTAAATTTTATATTTCTCTGTTTGTCTGTCTGTTTGTACTGGCTAATCTCCGAAACAACTGGACCGATTTTAAATGAAATTTTATATGGTGGTAGCTTCTACTCCTGGTCAACATATAGGATACTTTTGATCCCGAAAAAATAAAGAGTTCCCGTGGGATAGTTAAAAACCGCACCACACGGACTATGTTGCGGGCATCAGCTAGTATTAAATAAAATTTATGATTTCAGGAACGTTCTGGCAACAATTCTTTTAATCACAACTCTTTAACTTTACAATACAAATTAGATAATGAGTTTGAGCTGGTATTTGTTGTGGCATACCAGCGTATACTCCAGTTATCATATGTGGATAAGCTCCTCAATGATGTCCACCTGGAGTTCAGGGATAAGTACAAAAATGACCTGCAAGCTGGAAGACATCTCATGGACTTTGACTTCAAAATGTGCTTTGATAAAGTCCTTAGGGGTTGTGAGAGCTGGGGTAAGTTTTTTACGGAATCTATTTATGTAAATCTAACCTTAATTCCACACAAATATGGAATGGACTTTGTTAGGGTAATCCATATTTATTCCAGCTTTGAACTTGAATATATTTTCATGATATTTTTTATATAAGTACTTTCCATGGTAACTTAGTGGTTAGCGTACGCGTCCCAAACTCAAATGGAGTAGGTTCAAGTCCTGACCGGAAAACATGCACTACTTAGGAAGTTTTTTTTGGCCTAATGTGTAGCAGGTATCTTGTCATTCCCCTATAAAATGGAAATCTGAGCCCAGCAGTGGGCTTTTATTATATTATTCTCAACTAGTCAAATGAATTAAGAAAATATTTCTATTATAACTTTTATACTGGTACCTCAAATGTTGCTAAAAGTCTTCAGGGCATTTTAGTTGCTTTTCAAACCAGGACTAGAACCAATGTTTCTCCTTAACAGCAACAACACGTTGCGAAACAGTGTACATAGACTGGGAAGTAAAATTAAATTTTAACCTATATGTATGACCTTCAAAAAGTATTCTCCACTGGAACTTATTTTGAATAAAAACTTTTGAATTTGAATTTGAATGAACTATTTTAATTTTGTTTTGCTGTGTCACTATTTTGATCTAAAAACTTTTTACTTTTTTTTAACATTTTACTTCTTTATATCATATTTATTTATGAACATATTTCTCTTTGCCTTTTCTCTTTCCCTTTGCTAATTTATTTTTAATATTGAATTGGTTCGCGTTTGACTGCCATTGCGCCTGGAGTTAGGTGGAAATGCAATCTAAGGTCGAGCACACTTACCTAGAAGATACCTGTTCATGCGAGATTTGAGGACACCTAGATTGAAATTTATAGGAAAATAGAAAAACGATGGTGATGAGTAATATGTTATATTTCCAAATTACTTTTTCAGCAAAATCTCAAGCCAAGATCCCAAAACAAATGAGAACTTTTGAAGACTCCCAGAAGTCGAAAAAGACTGTTGCTTCTATGATTGAACGCAAAGGAGAGGAGAAAGGAAAGAAGTCTGGTAAGTCTTTTTTTCTAACAATAACAGGTAATTAATTTTTGGGGGTGATTTCTTTGTCTCCTGTGGCCAAAATTTAGGCACCAAGGAAATTAATTTTTAGTTTGAAATTTTTGCCTATATGTTTATTTAAATTAGCATATTGCTGGCATATAAACTTGTAAGTTTAGTTCATTCTCTACAAATTAATTTCAATAATCTCTCTTTTATTTCTATTTTAGTTAAAATAGTGGAAACAAAAAGCCTGACCAATGGCAAGGTACAAGAAATCCCAGAACCGGAGGATGATTTAATTGCTGCAAGCAGGGCTAAGCTGGCTCAAAAACTTGCATCAAAAGGGAAGAAAGAACCACCCAAGTACATATTTTTATTTTTTAATTATATACATCAAAATCTTAATATCTTGACTGACTAATTCAAAGCAACCGAACCAAAAATTGGATACAAAAAATGGACATTTTATAACTGTTATGTAACAACTTACATAATATGAGTATAAATCATTATTTTTTGTTTATTAATTCCAATGTAAATATAATTATAGGTAACTAGTAAATAAATAACATTAAAATATGTTATATAAACTGTAGGAAAATTGGTAGATTAATGGCCGGTTTCTATATCTTACTATTCATTTGCTTGCCTTGTCATCTATTAAATTTTGACATTACTTGTATGGAGCTTATGTCAAATTTTAACCAATGGTTAGGCAAATTAACAGTCGGTAAGATATAAGAACCAGCCATAAGTTGATAAATTTATATACAATATGAAGATGGTAGAATGTATAGTATTAATATATCTTTTTCTCTTATGCCTCTTAGAGATTAAGAGGCAAATCTTCTAAACACAATAATAAGTGAAGTTCTTAATATTGTTCACAATAATATTGTCCTCAAACATTTTTCTCAAACATAAGTATGATATTTATTTTTAACTTAATTAACAAAACACTTAACTGGAAGTTTTAACCCTCTAATGGGAAAAAGGGAGAATAGAAGAGAAGAATAAGTGTAGTTTGTATGAATAATAGTATATTTCGTCTATAGTTACTTGTAACTTCCTGTTAATGATTTAACACTGTTTTGTCATCAAAACAGTGGTAAATCATTATCAGTATGAGCAGAATAGTATATTTTTAGTATGACATAAATTCTATTCAAAATCATTAGACTAAAGTCTGTTTTAAATAGCACGATATGGGAGTAATTACATAAATAGATAAATAAACATCATGATTATAAGTGTAAGATTATTATTAAATAGTAATGGGATTAAATATATTTTTATAGAATTAAAACTAATATTTATTTCATAGGAAAGTTTACAATAATCCTACAAATTAGGTTTTATGAATGCCATAGCGTCCTATATGAATATAGACTTTAGGAAAGCCTGGATGCATAAAGATGAAGTTTAGGATGTAAATAAAATTTTGTTTTAATATTAAGAAGATTATATTTTTATTTGTTATAGTATTCTATATTCTCTTAGTTACATAGTTTAGCTTAGTCCCTCTTTGAAAAATATATTTCGTCTTTTAATATGTCTTTTTCTCTTATAATTCTTTTTTATTGTGTCTTTGTTTTACTAAGTATGCACTGTTTGCTACAACTCCATTAATTCTTAGAAGAGTAACTGTATACAAATATAAAAAAAAGTTTTTGAGTTAGATAAATAAGAAGAAAGACAATTTTTAGCTAGACATGTTGCTGGAGAGTTTCGTGCCGCTTCTGCTCTTTAACAGCAATAATACGTTGCGAAGCAGTATAAAAATAAATAAATTGACATTCTAATTAGAATAGATAATAAGAATATTTACGTAAATTATAATTTTTATTTTATTATATCTTAATTTTTAATTCACTTTGTACACCACTATGTGGTAGAATGTACTACTGTTCACCTACAATTGTATAAAACCTGTATAAACTACATTCTTGCAAATAAAGATATTGATTGATTGATTGATATACATAGAGTAGAAAGTAAATTTAAATTTATATGTATGACCTTCAAAAAGTGTTCTCCAGTGGAACTTATTTTGAATAAAAACTTTTGAATATAGGAAATCCCCGAAAAGCCCGAAGGCGGACCGTGTGAAACAGCCGCGCGTGTGGGAGCTGGGCGGCGGCACCAGGGACCTCCCGTCCTTGGACTTCAGCACCGACAAGCCTGAGGACGCGCATAACGGCATCACGCCTGATACACAGGTCTGTTTAACGTTCGGAATTGAACTTAATCCTCATATAATTATAACTCTTAAGTTATAATTATATAAATTTATATTGTAAAATTGAATTTTTCACTATGATTTTTTTGGGGTAGTCAGCTAGTATATCAAGGGATGAAAAGCTATTTGTTTCAAGCGTCATTTTGTGAGACTTAACATGATTGACTTCTTTTCTTAAATAAAAAAATTGATTTCCAATTAAAATCTGTAGATTTTTTTTTGTTTATGTCAAAGCTTTTCTTTTGACAGATTTTAAACATTGTATTCAACAAATAGCACTGACCCGTAGCGTCGATATATAGTATGTGCAAAAGTTAAATATGTCCCTGAAGTTCTTACATGTCAATGCAAAGAACACATGTTACATACATTGTACTACCTACAAATTTATTATAGTACAGATTCTCAATAACTGGTTTATATTGTTATGCTTTAGTTAATTGGCCAAATGACCGGCGCTATTCGCGACCTGGAGGTGGAATCCGAGGAGAGCTCTAGCGAGGAGGAAGAAGAGCAGACCACGCCTAGCCCCAAGAAGACCACTGGCATGTTCAGCATATTCAAGGGTAAGTTTTCCATATATAAAACACATTTATTAATTCTTCATAGTATTGTTCTGTGGATGATGGAGATTTCGTTAAACACCATATTTTTTCCCGGAAAATGGGAGAGTTTTTGGGAGCATAAGAATTTGAATCGGACTCGAAATTGAATAATAATAATAATAATAATCGGCAGACAAACACACACTGTATATCCCCAAATTAAGCAAGTTACGCTTGTGTTATGGGTAATATACAACGGACCACTATTGTGCCGATCCCAGACACCCAGACCATAGTAAATAATGGAGAATATACGTTTCCGAAATTTACTATACCAGGAATCGAACCCGGAGCCGCTGCGTTGCAGTGAGGTAAGCCGGCAAAGGCTTAGACCGCTCAACCACAGAGGTCGTCAAATGAATATGTACAATAATAACAACCCGTAAACGTCCCACTGCTGGGCTTGGGCCTCTTATTTATAGGGGAATGCACAGTATACTGGCTAAGTTTGAATCCATGCCCTTTGAGTTTGGGACGCGTGCGCTACCCACTGCACTACTACGGTTTTTAATGCGCCACATATTAATACGTGATACTTTTTAATCCTGAGCACTTTCTACAGCGATACGGCTTTGAAACATATATGGTAAAACTGCTTATAGAGCTTATGTATACTTAAATATCTTGCACTAGCATTTAATACATGATTTCTTTCAAAATTGTGCATTGGTTCAGGTTTGGTGGGATCGAAGGCCCTCACTGAGGAGAGCATGCGTCCAGTGCTGGACAAGTTGCGTGACCACCTCATCGGGAAGAATGTCGCCGCTGATATTGCCAATAAGCTCTGTGACTCTGTTGCCATCAAGCTCGAAGGAAAGGTTAGTTATATTTTGTCTCTATAAATAAATTTATATTGGTGTTTGTAGTGTTCAAATGAGCAATACAAAGGATATAAACATTTATTAAAGTAAAATATAATACACAAAACATATTTATTGCCAGTGTTAGGCTATGTGTCTGAAGTACGCAATTAATCCGAAATTAAAGACCTACACCTATGATAAGACAAAGAAATAAGTCCATATAGAGACCATTGTAGCAGCGAGAGGTAGTTGTTAAATGATACTTCAGATGGCAGAGAGTAGTATTCGCTGTCAAGTACTGATGAGAAATTATTTATTTTGGAAATGGTAACCTTATCTACGAATATTAACCAGTTGTACAGCCAGTACAATATATAGCACAATGTGTGAGCGAGATGGATGATGTGCGAGCGAGATATACTATTTGGGCGCTCCCGCGTTGCGATAGCTAGTACTTCCTTGTCCACTGCGATACTTGGATGTATGCAGCGCCCATACCATAAATATACATAAAGAAAACATCTTTCTGGGTAGTTTTCCCATTGCTTCTTCTCCTTTACAAGATAATTTTTATGCTTTGTCAGACAAATAATAAATTAATTAAAACAACTAAGCTGTATGGAGTTGGCGCCTTTGCCTGCTAATGCAGTGAAATAGACAGGAAAGTAAATTAATTGACAAGTTTTTTTTATAAATTTATTTTTCAATATGCTTACATTCATACACATAAAACATATTTGACTGTGGCATAGAATCCTCACGGGCTTATTCGTGCTGCAGAAAGTCATATAAATAAAAGTTATTATACTTTGATATTTTGAAAATGAATTTACACAATGTTAATGTTATATCTAAAATAGGAGCAAAGGCAAGGGATTCTTTCATCATTTAAGTGTTCATGGGTGCGGTATAGATATGAGACAGTTTTATTTATTTTTTGTGATATAGAGTGAATATTGGGTGGTTATAAAAAAAATCCTAATAATAATATATTTATAATGATAATAATTTTATTTATTACAGTCTCAAAGATATTATACATATAAAATAACATTGTAATAAATAAAATGTATTCCACTATGACCCACCCGTGTTTACTTCGATTTGATAATAATAAATGAGAGAGAGAGAGAGAGAGAGAGAGAGAGAACAGTTTATTGCACACCAAAATATATAATTACAAAAACAGACCATATTTAAGAATTAAATATACACATACACAATAATATATTTCAAAATACATAAGTTATTATGATTGTGTTATCATCATCATGCTAGTACGTGGTTCTTACTTAGGTGTTGGGCACGTTCGACAGCGTCGCGAAGACGATAAAGGCGACCCTGACGGAGTCGCTGGTGCAGATCCTGTCGCCGAAGCGGCGCGTGGACATCCTGCGCGACGCCATGCACGCCAAGCAGGAGGGCCGCCCCTACGTCATGGCCTTCTGTGGGGTGAGACACGCTCCGTTCATGCACCGTACTTATGGAGGGGGTGGAGGCCCAAATACCTACCACAATAGCGCTGGCCTACGAAAAAGTGCGATGTAAATTAAGGATTGTTGAACTGCCATAAAATTAATAAAATGCCAAATAGAAAATATCAACTACTAGCTTCTGCCCGCGACTTCGTCCGCGTGGAATAGTTAAAAAAGAAAAGTAAGTTAGCGTGATGATATATAGCCTATAGCCTTCCTCGATAAATGGGCTATCTAACACTCAAAGAATTTTTCAAATCAGACCTGTAGTTTCTGAGATTAGCGCGTTCAAGCAAACAAACAAACTTTTCAGCTTTATATATTAGTACTAGCTGATACCCGCCCGCTTCGCGTGCCGTAAAGGAATTTCGTAAAAGTCTATAGGTATTATTGTTCCTGAGATGTCGTGATAAGTCACTATATACGTGGATTTTAATTACATATGTAAAGATAAGATAAGATTTACGTGGTTTAAAATAATTTAGTAAATATTATGATTATTATGCGTGCACCGGAACACAAACCAACTTGATTGACAATTTTTTTTATTTTACCGCCCACCCATTTTAATATTATATAAAATTAGCTGCGCCCCGCGGTCTCACCCGCGTAGTGATGAAAAATCGTTATATTTTGGATAATTCACAATATATCTATAAATTATAGCTTATGTGTTATTCTGTTTTGTAAGCTATATTATTGTAAAGTTTCATCAAAATTCATTCAGTAATTTTTGCGTGAAAGAGTAACAAATACACATCCAAACTTTCGCGTTTATAATATTAGTATAAAATAAAATTATTAGAGCTAGGCATGTTTGCTGAAGAGTTTCTTGCGCCGCTTCTTCTCTTCAAGCCACAACATGTTGCGAAGTGGTGGTAAATTAGATTACGCTCCCATAGAGTAAATAATAACCATAAACAAAATTAAAACTAAATAATTAAATAAAACTTTAACATTTTTGTCCTTCGTGATCACGGCTACTGAAAAGTGACCGAATAATAGAAATCAAATAAATTACCGCGCTTAAAACCGTTAAAACGTAGTTTTATTATGTATATACTAGTCGCGAAAACTTAAAAAATAATTAAATATTATGCTGTATGCAGAAAACGTGTCGAGTGATTTAATTGCTGTGAATTTTTAATAATAATAAACAAAGCGGAAATCTTTCGGTCCTTGTTTATTTTTCTATCTCACTCTAATTACTTTTGGCGCTTCCTTTAAAATTTGTTATGCTACCGCAGCGCCATTTATTCGCATTTTGACCGACAATTTGTCAACACAGAGATGGTACTCCTTGCCACTACCCTCCATAGTTCTGGTACGTTCATGATAACTTAACACGCAGGGTTACCAGCATCCAGAAATATTACTCCCCTAAAGCTAAAGTGAAAACACTTAAAATCGCCATAATTATTTCGTGAGTCCCCCCTGAAAAAGAACTATTTATGTTTTGTAATACTCTTTATAACCTAACCATAATGTCTAGAAAATTATCTATCTTAAACTATTATATTTATGAAGCTGAAGAGTTTGTTTGTTTATTTGATTGTACGTGCTAATCTCAGGAACTAATGGTCTGATTTGTCAAATTCTTTCACTGTTAGATAGCCCATTTATCGAGGAAGGCTGTAGGCTATATATCATCACGCTAAAATCAGCGGAGCACCAATGAAGAACGTTTCTAAATCGGGGGGTACTTTTTCCTCAATTCACCGCGAACGAAGTCGCGGGCAGAAGCTAGTTTATAATAAAAGTACGTTTTAACGGTTTTAGGCGCGATATTTTATTTAATTTTTATTATACCGACGTTTCGGCCACTTTACAGAAAGATGTCAAGTCTTTGTCTTCCGTGATCACGGTTACGTAATCACGGAAGACAAAATGTAGATTTATTAGTATGTATACTAGTCGCGAAAACTTCAGAAAATCAATAATCTTTGCATTCTGGCAATATTCTATCTTATGTCAGTAAATTATGAACAAAGTTCAATTTATCCATGTTATTTGAATTTAATGTTGATCAGAGTCTAGAATCCGCTAAAAATAATTATACATGGATATAACACTTCTTTTCGTTATAATCCGACGACTAAAGAACTGGCGACATTACAGGTTTGTATTAGAGTTTAGCTTCTTTAAATCAAATAATTGACTTGTTTAACAGTTATATTTATGATTTATGAGTCCCAGAACGCCGTCAGATGGGGGTATGTTCCCAAAAGGTTGGCCACATTTCCTCTTGAATGGCAGCGCTAACTGGCTGTCCTAAATATATTCCAGCCCTTTCTTTGGTCACGTGAGACTTGTATCAAACCGCACGCTCAATAATAGACTGACTTAACACAAAAAAGTTGATTTTTGGGAAATCGTAAAAAACGTTTTGACAATTCGGACTTTCTTACAAAATGTCCTACTATTCAATGAAAATAGCATATTAATAAGAAAATGAATGTATAGTATGAAGTTTATAAAATGAGTAATTATATACAAATGTTATTTTAGAGAAATTTTCTTTTTTAGTATTATATTTTTTCGTTAATAAATTATGTTCTTGAGATAGGTCTATTTAATATAAAAAGACGTGTTACATCGAGTAAAACCTGATGACACATTTTGAATTATGTCCATGTTTTATTTAATACATAACTGAATTCTTCACATTTTTAAGGTTTAGGGCCATAAAGCATAAAATAATAAAATATTTTGATATACTAAATAGCCTTAATTATTAATCGGTCACAGTTTTATGAATATTGTAAATAAATCTTTCCAGAGATTTTCACACTAAACAAACTATTTATTAATCGGTCAATATAAAAGAAAAACTCAATAAGTTCACTGTAACAGTCTTGTACGTATAATGATTTGTCACTATCTTGTAATATTCCTTGCCAAAACAAATGCAAATGAAAGAGACTGATATATCTATAACTTCACTTAAAAACAAGATATCGAAGAAAACCTGACATTGGCAGATAGATGGCGTTAAAATGAACTCCTTTCTATGCGTAACTCATTTTGGACCGAAACCCTAATCGGTCGGTCTATTATTGAGCGTGCGAAACGTGTTGACAAGTCTGGATATTATAATTTAATTAATAGTTAACGAATGAAGGAGCAATAAGTGATATTAATGAATGATTTTGTTCTCGATTAGGTGAACGGTGTGGGCAAATCCACGAACCTGGCTAAGATATGCTTCTGGCTGATCGAGAACGGGATGTCGGTGTTGATCGCGGCGTGCGACACGTTCCGCGCGGGCGCCGTGGAGCAACTGCGCACGCACACGCGCCACCTAAACGCGCTGCACCCGCCCCACCACCACCAGGGCAGGGAGATGGTCACCCTCTACGAGAAGGGATACGGTCAGATACCACTTTCTTTCTTTTTGTTGTGGTTGGTTTATTTTTAAACGACTTAAAAGCCAGGAGGTTCTTAATTCGCCTGTATGTTTTTTTATTTCATTCATTCATTTTCAAAATGTTTGTTTTATTAGAAGAAGAAATAAAGAAAGAAAAATATTTATTTCTAATAGCGACACAACACAAAACAGTACTAACATAACAAAGTATAGATAATATTATACAGAATTTTAAGATTAATATTGTACAGAATACAACATTTTGCTGTGCCGAAACGTAGTCCGACACAGCATGCGATACGTGCTAAACATTAAAATGAAACAAATAATTATAAAAAAGGTATAAGTACCAAAGATTAAAATATAAAGCACAAGAAACAGAACAACGTAGGTTGTAATAATAAAAATGAAATAATTAAAAAATACCTATCCTAAAAAAAGAAAAAAGTAATATATAATCACACTAAATATTTACAATTTATTTAAAACTAATACCGATAATGTATATATATATATATATATATATATATATATATATATATATATATATATATATATATATAACAAAGCTGTATTAATTTAGCTTCTTTGCCTCAATACAGTGAATGTATACATTATTGTGGTGCCACATCACTCAACGTTTTCCGTCCTTACTTAACCTATAAATTAAGAAATATTGAGTGAATTATTCGAAAGAGAATACTCCCGAGGTGGTCCCTTAGTAGCTGAGTCAGGACCTGATGAGTGGTTCTCGGGGAATTCAAGAGAAACCCTCCAAAATTGGTAACCAACTTCAAATTGATTTTTTTATTCGAAAGAGTATACTCCCGAGGTGGTTGCATTATCACCAAGTCAGGATCTGAATGAGTGAATCTCAGGGAAAACGAGAGTAACCCTTGTTGAAGAGCGTTTACACTCTTCGGAGTGATCTGGCAAACTTGTATACGCATGTCATACTCCTATTTCTACAGGCGCTTAATATATTATTTCTAAAGCTATTCAAGTATTT
Organism: Dendrolimus houi; assembly: GCA_039645545.1. Lineage (NCBI taxonomy): Eukaryota > Metazoa > Arthropoda > Insecta > Lepidoptera > Lasiocampidae > Dendrolimus > Dendrolimus houi. Next base: position 19,107,668 of record CM077132.1, read on the forward strand.
GCGCAACTTAAAAGTAAAAAATAAATATTTATCCGTCTAATTTCTACATCTTGAAGTCGGTGCGAAATAAAAGGTAAAAATGACGCAAATGTATTGTATTTTTTTGTGTGTTTTACTTGTATACATTGTAAACTTTATTTATAAAAGGTAAAATACATTTAAAAATATATATTCATCAAAGTTAACCAAACACTATTAGATATAAAATATATTTTAATAAATTCTACAAAAATTAATAAGTAAAAGACTGCTAGTTAAAATACCTCATCATCTTTTAGCAATTATAATAAAGATAATTCTAATTACTGTTTAATAAATAATTATAAGCTATTCCACTCTTTAGAATGTGATAACTTTATGCACTTCTATCTATACTATATTACAAAGAGTTTGTATATGATAGAGCAGACTCTCTTCTTTCACCTTCTCACTATTATTTGGGGGCGGTACAATATATCTTTTCCTTCTATACTCCTCTATTCTGACATCCTGTCCTCTGTCACACCACAAAGCGGACTGTAGGTTTTTATAGCGAAGTTGGCAACTAGGCCGATAGCCGAGCTAAGTGGTCACCAGGGGTGAAGCTAACGCGTTACCAGCCTTTGGGATGGGATAAGGGGCCATGCACAAATTACGTCACATGAATTTCATGATTTTTGACCTCTCCCCGTGCTTGTCACAGCTGGTCACATTCGTGAGACTCCTCCCTCCCTAGTTTGACATCACATATTTTGCAGTTTTACATCATGAAGTCATTAAATTAAAACAGCAGTTCCGTAATTAGTTTCATTTCCATTTAAAATATTTTTTAATAATTTAAACACTATACTCATACAGATAGAGTTGGAAATATTTTGAAGTTCTTGGTTAATTGTTCGAATTTCGTGTTTTAAAGTGTGACGGTAAATAGGTTATCCTGTGGAATATAAGTGAATCACTGCTGTGATGTTAAGTATGATTTCTTTTTGACTCCAATCATGGCATGTCGGGCAGATGGAGATGAAATTAAATAAATGATTACATTATGTAACCGTCTTTAATTTAGTACGTACGACTCGCACGAGAGGTTATGTGGGACGATTAACGTCAGTGCCATGAATATCCACACATAAACATTTTTGCTGAATTGCAAATTCCTAAAAAAATACAAGACAAAATCCAAAAAAAAAATCGAAATAACTTTTAAAACAAAATCAAATATTACATTTACACATACAAATAAACCCTAATGGCTAGTTAGAATCTGCTACGTCGTGCTTCTAGGACTCGGTAACTTGATAACAAGCTATGCACCGCGATAGGCAAGCTTGCGCTCTATTTATATCACCTTTGAACAATTTAACAAATAAAATAATAATTATTAATTAACTTTAAGATTACAACCACAACAAGAAAATAATTTTTAGCTTGAACGATAAAAATGAGTATTTTTTTTGTTTTAAATTATGATGTGACGGCTACTAACGACATAGAGCTTAAATATAATAGATTTTGAAATGTGACGTCACGAAATTTAGGACCCCGTCACACGATGTCACACTTCGTCGAACCTCTCCCTCTCTTAACGTGTTACGTAATTTATGGATGGCCCCTAAAGAGGATAGGATACGGGTATGAGATAGAAGGATCAGACAGGAGAAATGAAATAGAAAGGTTCAGATATGGGATTGGAATAGGAGGATGGGGTTAACGGAGAGGGAAGTCTGCCAGGGCGAGCGGAGGGGCTAGGCCATATACCGGTGGCCCTGGCACTAAGGGCGAAGGTCGGAGTGCCGAGTGGTTTTAGTAGGTATCCCTAACGGTGGTGTGGCAATAATATCTATAGTGCTGGCTAGAGGTGCTAGTGCCACTCCGACCTGGCGAATCCCACATACGGGCCGCGACTTTTCCCCCTTGCGCGGCTTATGATCCTGAATCGGATTTCCCCTCGCTAAAAAAATGTGTCCTGGGACACATAATAGAAGTTTCACTTCTATTATGTGTCCCAGCACACATATAGATTTTTCGCAGGTTTACTGCAAATTATGATTTGGTTAGGTTTAGGTACATTACCCCCTCCACGCGGCCGTAACGCTTTTTCGTGACAGAAAAAATCTAAATACCCCCGTCTATATAGAAATTTCGCTTCAAAAACTCTCACTCATCCCACAGGCTAATGGTTTCACGCGGATATTTTGGTATGATATTATGGTCTGGTATGGTGATAGCGTGGTATCACATCGATCGAGCCGCCCTAAACGCTGTGATCTTTGAACTTTAAATTCAACAACGAACCTTTTAAAATTATAATATCAAGCGTTTAAATTTTTAAACAATTTTTGATAACGGAAATAAACATAATAGGTAGGCAAAAGCATTTGAATTTAATTCTAATTTACTAAAAGTTTTTGAAATATTTTAAATAATTATATGTAGGTATATAGTAGCCGTGATAGCGTAATGGCTAGCGCACGCGTCCTAAACTCTAAGGGCGTGGATTCGAATCCTGGCCGGCAATCATGCACCACTTATGCAGTTTTCTGACCTGATGTGCATATTGTTACAATTACGAGAAGAAAAACATCGTGATGAAACCTGCACATCGAAATAACCGATGTGTCGAACCAGCTAAGCCGCTTTGGACAAGCGTGGCGGGGTTACTGTCCATTCCCCAATAGTGGGAGACCCGAGCCCAGCAGTGGGACGTTTATGAGCTTATGTCTTTATTTATAATTTTAGTCGATTATGTGAATTTATGTGGAATCTATAACATTTATCATTATCTTTATAGGTAAAGACGCGGCCGGTATAGCCATGGAGGCGATCCGATACGCGTCCGACACAAAGACGGACATAGTATTAATAGATACAGCGGGCCGCATGCAAGACAACGAACCACTGATGCGGGCGTTGGCCAAACTGATAAAGGTCAATGAACCCGACTTGGTGTTGTTCGTCGGCGAAGCTTTGGTCGGCAACGAGGCCGTCGACCAGTTGGTCAAATTCAACCAGGCCCTAGCCGACCACAGCTCGTCGACGAATCCCCACGTTATCGACGGTATAGTGTTGACCAAATTCGATACTATCGACGATAAGGTTGGGGCTGCGATATCGATGACGTATATAACGGGACAGCCAATTGTTTTTGTTGGAACGGGACAGACGTATACGGATTTGAAAGCGTTGAACGCGAACGCTGTCGTTCATGCGCTGATGAAATAAACTTGATTTTTTAGTTGGATGTGCGTTTTTGCTTTCTTTTGCCAAATTACCAATCTTTATCGACCTATAATTATATTTTAGAATAAAAATATTATGTCTACCCATTGTGTCAATTAAGATTTGAGCATTTTTGTGATATGCTTCCACATATCTTCTTGATTTTGGCCAATTTAAATTAAACAATTTACTTTGTAAGACACTTATCTATTTCCTTTTCTTCATTGGCCTTCTTCCAAATTATTCTCCGTTCTCTTTGCTTTTGATTTTTATAATTTCATAATTCTTTTATGTATGGTCTTAAACATTTTGTTAATAATAAGTCTTTTGGATTTTAATGTATTTTCATTTCTAGTTATACTGATAACAATAATTATACTGGCGCATCCAACTGAAATATTTTGTTTTTCGTTTATAATAGTTCTAAATATTCATTATTATAACATTTGTGATAAAATAAAGTTTTATTGGGCACATTATCATAGTAACGAGTGGAAGGTATCTTATATTTCCAATAAATGTTTATTTTTTATTAATTTTGATGTTTTAATGTAGATTATAATTTATTTTTTTATGTTCCACGAAATATACATTGACTGGATAAAAAGGCGCGCTTACAACTTTTATATATCTAAAAACAAATAAACCCAATATAAAATTATATTATGGTGCCCGCCTTTTTACAGTTCAGTGAATAACCTCGTGGAGAGCGTTACAAAGCAACTATTTGTTACAGGGGAAATAATTTCATAATTATATCTTATTTTAGTATTATTTTCTTACAAGCAAATTATAGCTTTATTTTGTGTGTCATAATTTGTTTAAAAAGGACATGATTTTTTACACTTTATTATTAAGTATCGCTGCAGACGGAATGTATTCATTTTCATATGTCGTAAATATTTTCTTACTTTAATGCTATCAATAAGAATCCTAGGAATGACATTTCATTTATATATGTTACTTAAATTCATTATAATTTTACGTACATAAGTAACGTCTATGGAAACCTTATGATCTAGTTCTGATAATCTGATTGAATATGAAATTTCAAACAAACCTATTAAAGACTTGAAATTTTTGAATAATTTGAGTTAATTGTTTTAATTGGTTGAAAAATGTAGTGATTTTTTTATATTACTATGCAAGAGAAAATTTTGACTTGCCTTTTGGATAACGGAATAAGATTTTTTTTCAAAAATAGCTTTTTTATTGTCAGATATCCATTCCTAGTATTTTATTGACTTTGCAATATGTACTTACAATAAATTGCACTATTCGTTCGAAAATTTTCAGCTTTACTCCAATGACGTGTTGAATATTTTTTTATATTCTGTATTCTCTTGGAATTTATTTACATATTTTTTTAAAAGTGATTAAGTATAGTAAGCAAAGCAATAACAACGAATATTAGTATTTATATGTGTCTTTTCCATTAGGGAGTCCCCATACTATTCGGTACAGATACGGCGATAAGAGCAATCAGATCATTCTCACCGGCTCGATGCGTCGCATCCGAGACATGGCAAGGCAAGGCGATTTACGACGCTCTTCTGTTCAGTGTTAAAACTCTTTTTGGCTTGTGGATATTGACCGAGTGAATGCCGACTAGTGTGGAGCCTACCTTAATTTGTTAAAGAGATATTATAAGCGGATAGATAATTAATAATTTAACTAGCTTAAACCATTTTATAAATGTTACTTGTTCTAATTTAATTTGAGAGCTGTTTCGAGAAGAACATTGCCCTCTAAAGCTTCCATTCTGATACAATACTCATGCTCAAACCGACGCCTCAGATAACAATCCAGCCAAATTAAGAGTACCTTTGAATACGCGAGGTCAATGGCCTAGCTAGAAGTATATGCCCCTTATCACAGATTTCTGGAAGCGATGTTACTTTGCGCCTGTCTTGATCCTTCGTAATGTTGTAATTACACTTTAGTAACTAAATTCACTCATAGACAATTTTTAGTTGAGTTGCATACATACTAATTCTCAATTGTGTCGAAACAAACGTCTGTCTCATTTTTTTATCATCTTCGTCGAAATTGTAAGCAACTTCTTTTAGTACAGTTTTAGTGCTCAAGAACATAGGGATAGCGAGGCTAGAGAAGTTAACATAAATAATACCGATATTTATATCGAAGGTAAGTGTATAAATATTGATAATCGATGGATCGCCTGTTCCGACGCGGTAACATCGACATAAAAGTTGATTTTATTGCATAAATGTCTACGATTACATAAAAAAGGTATGAGACTGTGAGAATGCGACAATTAACTTATTATGTTGCACAGGAAGAACTGGAAATAAACATCGATAATTGGTAGTTTAGTTATTGATAGACGACTAATAATTATAACATAAATATCGTATGTCATCAATAACACGAATATCGATTGTTCAATATATCGTTACAACCCTAGAAGCCTATACAAAATTTAATTTTACATGGAGTTTTTGGCGGGAATTGAAAAGGAGATGTTGTGCTGTGCAGATTTATTTTCTATAAATGTGTAAAATTACTCTAAAATGAACAGTAGTTCTAGGATATTGATAGTTTTTGAGTAGTAATTATGTGTTTTTGTGAGAAATGTGAACTGTATAGTCAAATGTGGCCTTTTGAGTTGTCACAAGAACTCCGTTGAATGGCGTCAATTCTACAGTTCAGCTGAGCTATACATAGACTAAAGAAAATCAAGAAGCTATATTGTAATCCAAGATCTGGCTTAAAGGCCTACCTGCCAAGCCATAAACCTAAATAAATAATAAAATTAATTCTACATATCAAATGTAGTGTTGGTTTGCGCATGAGGTTTTTTTAAATAAAGATCTATTTGCAGGATAATATTTAAGTTTAATCCGCTATTCTTGCTAGTGAGAATAAAATATATAAACAGATAAGAATAAATGACAAATTCCAATAATAGCAGTAATTTTGAGTGCCTTTAATATTAAGAATGTGAGAATGCTCAGCTTATAGCTTACCGAGACGTAACACTGCCTGTTGCCTTAAAATCAATAGATTTAACACATTGACCTCATTTTACTGTATTAATACGCATTTGCAATTTTCATGATTGTTACAGTAGCTTGTAACCTGTTCGAATTAAAGAAAACTATGTTATATTACAAAAATAGCAAAAGTGCCTTTGCCTCAATCCTACTATGCGATCAAAATATGAATAGTCGAGGTAATTGCATCGCTTAGAACGGTTTGATAATACATTATTCTGCGTGTATAACGTTATTCACCTACAAAACAAAATATATTGAAATTTTAAATATTTTAACACATTTTTAGTTACGATGTCAAAATAAAGTGGAAAGTAATTCGTATTTTGGTCGCATTATAACAATAGAAAAATGTAAGCTACGCCAGTAAACTATCGAAATGCATTGCGCATAACCTGTCTCGCTTTCACAATTTTAAATATGGATCTACGAGCGAGATAGTCATATTACCTTAGTAAATTTTTATTGGCGTAAGTTACAAATTAGTTTATTATGGTCTCGTAGGTTTTAAATGATTATACTAATGTATTATGATAATTGGGTTATATTTATGAATTTGTTATCGTTTATATAATGTATATTTTGGGTCCATAGTTAGTTGTAGATAAATAAAATCTGTAACATCTGTTAAAGGTTCAGTTGTGACATATCTTCTATACTTCTATATTATTCTTACAGTACATTTGTTTCGCAGATTCCTAAAAAGTTTAAAAATAAATGAATTATATGATTGATGTTCATAGTTTTATTTCGTTGCGGTTTTAAGATTTACAGTCTTATTCATATTGAGTTTAAGTAAGTTTCTAAAGAATTAGACCGTAAAACGCGGATACAGCAAGCACGTTTATGTTTAGACATGTAAACAACTGTGAGGGAATAAATATTACAGGTCAAAACACAGAGACGGTTACTCCAAGACTCGAGCAAAATTACAGATCGTTAATATCTCAATTTTCTCATGTTTATTCCCATAATTGAAAGTACTTACAAAATTACATGATAATCAGGTCTTACTAGTTGTGATGAAGGGTAAATACGTAACTCTTTATTATACACCATTACAGAATACTTACAAACTGTAATACTATTATGTATAATGTACTACGTAGTACATATAGCTCAATGGTCTTATCGTTAAAAAGCGACCTCTCACAGGAAACCCGTCGCAGGAATATTGTTTATGAATGATGAACTAACAAACATAAAAGTACTATCTTATTAAACTATGGCCAGGTAAAAAGCTCGTATAATAAAGTAACGATAAATAAGCTAAAGATTTATCTCAATATCCTAGCAAATAGAAATCCATAATCTATGCATACCCATATGGGAAACAGGCGTTATTGTTATAACGTCTATAATTGTATGTTATAAACGTCCTAAAGCTCAATTTCAAATTAGTGTAAATAGTAGCAAGTAGTTCAAAGTTAGTGATTTTTGACTGACCTATAACAGCGTTTTATTCGCCAACAAGCGTTTTTTATTGATTGCTCAGCCAATATTTACACACTTTATAGAGGTGAAAAAAATATTTGTCAATCTTGATCATATTTTTGAGGTAACCCGTAGTAAGTAACCGTAAGTCAAAACGTATTTTCGATAAATTTTCTCGATAGAACATAATTGCAAAGTAATCTCTAAACGTGTTCTTCAATCTTGTGTATTGTTATTACTGTTAAACGTACCTACGTCGCTAAAATTAATAACAGTAACATATCATATTATAACAAATATAATTATTATAGTTTCTTTATTGGGTTCCTTACCGAATTTGGAAGTAATTTTTTTTTTAAATGACTTCAGATATTTCGCTTGCAGGTCAACAGGTCCCAATGTATGGAATTTGTCAATACGGTCGAGGGCTTGGTGCTTAGAGCATGCGTTGCTTTGCTAAAGCTTGCTATTCGAAATTATATTTTAAATAAATGAAATGGCCATAATAACCAAAATTTCAACGCCATCGATCGGCTCTTATTTGGCGTATACAGTTATTATTATAGAGGTCTAGTCTAAATCACAGATTTAGGATTCGAGCTCAACTAGCTTCACTTGCTCTAATATGTTTTTATTATTTTTATATCAAAGTTGATAAAATGTAAAGGTCTTTTTCTCTTCTTAAATAATTTTATAAAATGCATTAAAAATAAATTTCTATATTTTTACATTTCATTTCATCTGGACTTTTATACTATTTACAATAAAAAATATTTAAATAAATCTTAACGGTATCATTAAAATATTTTTCGGTTAAATTATTAACTTCTTATACTAGCTTCATAAAGCTTAAAGTGGTTTCATAAATAAAAACAGTTTTTTTTCTTTTAATTGTTTCAAAAGCACCATATATGTTTTTCAATAGAATATGCCGATGAGAATTATCAAAGAATACCAAAATTCATAATTCTAGCAAGTGTTACGATGGCGAATAGAGTTGTTACTAGTACTGATAAGTTAGAAGTTGATGCTTCGAGTTACGGTGCTCCATCGGCGTCGGGACGACGATGAAATATCTCGGACTCGTCCTCGACAGCCGATGGGAGTTTTCGGCGCACTTCGAGCGGCTGGCCCCCAGGCTCATGGGAGCAGCCGGAGCCCTGTCGCGACTGCTGCCCAATATGAGAGGGCCGGGCGCGCCGTGCCGAAAACTCTACGAGGGGGTCGTACGATCCATGGCCCTGTATGGGGCCCCTATATGGGCGGAGTCCCTGACGGCCAAAAACGTCGCGCTACTGCGACGTCCGCAGCGCGCGCTGGCCGTCAGGGCAATAAGGGGATATCGTACGATCTCCTTTGAGGCGGTCTCCCTCCTAGCCGGATCCCCACCATGGGATCCAGAGGCGCCTGTCCTTGTGGCCGTCTACGACTGGCGCAAGGGCGCCCTCAGTCGGGACATCCGTCCGGCGCCTCGGGAAATCGAGGCCAAAAGGGCGGAGTTCCGACAGGATCTCATGGTGGAATGGCAGAATCGACTTGCGCACCCCAGCGCCGGTCACAGAAACGTTGAGGCGGTTAGGCCCGTCCTGCCAAATTGGATTGGCCGGAGGCACGGCACCCTGACGTTCTGCCAGACGCAGGAACAGACCGGGCACGGCTGCTTCGGCCGGTACCTGCGTCAGATAGGGCGCGAAACGTCGTCAGGGTGTCATCACTGCAGTGCCAGCGTCGAGGACACGGTGCTGCACACTCTACAGGAGTGTCCAGCCTGGAACAAGGAGCGCCGTGTCCTGGACGCAACCATCGGAGCGGACCTGTCGCTCCCGGCCGTGGTCCAGGCCATGGCCGGGGGCCAAACCGGATGGGACGCCATCGCCTCCTTTTGCGAGGCCGTCATGTCCGCAAAGGAGGCGGCGGAGCGGGAGAGAGAGCGAGCAGCCGTGCTCCTCTCCCGCCGAAATAAGCGGTCGCGGCGCCGTAGGAACCAAAACCTCCGGCCGCCATAAACACGCGGCGCGGGTGACGGTCAGGGGAGGCTTTAAGGCCGTCACCGGCATCTAAAGCCGCAGAGTAGGGGGCGCGTCGGTGCCCGCGCGCGCCCTTCTCAACCGTCGAGCACGGAGAGGCCTGCCCACTGGGGCGGGCCCACGCCAGCCGGGGTCGCGGAAGAAAAGCTCGCGCACATCCCGTGTCCCCGGCACATGGCGTCAGGTGGCACCAAGGGGTTTTAGTGGGTATTCCGGCTCCTCCAGCCGTCGAGTCCCACACTCCCCCGCCGAAGTCTCCCCGGCGGGGGGTCCGCAAATGGATTTCCCCTTGTAAAGAAAAAAAAGAAGAGTTACGGTGCTCGCATGTTTTTTCTTTTTTTAAACTTTTATTTAGCCCTATTATAATATTTTATATATTATTATTTATTTTAAAGTTCTTATCTATCAGATAAATATAAGTGAAGTGTCTGTTTGTAATGTCAAAATAAAAACTTAAAAATCGGACCAGGAGATTCCGAAAATGCAATTTTTAGAATTTTTGACTGTCTGTCTGGATGTTCCGGCTAATCTTTGAAACAGCGAGACCGGTTTTAACGTAATTTTCATTGGCAGATAGCTGATGTTATAAGGAGTAGCTTAGGCTACGTTTTTAGGGTTCCGCGAAAAAAAAAAAAAACATTTATTCCAGCTAATCTCTGAAACAGCTGGACCAATTTTGATGGGAGTTTCACTGGTAAACAGATGATGTTTATAAGGAGTAACACAGATTACTTCAAAATTAGGGTTCCGCGAAAAAAATCCAACAGTATATTTGTCTTTTCTGTTTGTTATCCTTTTATGGAAAGACTATTGGACCGATTTGGCTGAAACTGAATACATATGTAATTTTAATACCGAAAGTGGCCAAGGGATACTGTTCATCCCGGATAACGGGATAAATTTTTAAATTAATAGTAATTTAAAAGTAGATTTATGTAAAGGTTATCCCGGAAACTAGGATAGGTTTTTGTGGTATGCCATTTTCGTCATTTTGTTTATTTTGGTCGTTTAGGTACTTAGAACTGGCGCTGTCCCATCGAAGTAAACATTAGTCGCGCGGGGATAAGTATGTGAAACACCGATTTGAATTACTAGCATACAGGCTCATATATATTAGGAAAATGGCAATTAGTTAGCCGTTCCAGTCGTCCTAGCATACCAATTATATCACCGGACGGATAATTAACTATTAACAATAATTACTATTTGGCCTTCACCTAAACTACATCCTAATTATCTATACATATAATAAAACTGTAGAGGTCGAATTTCTGTACAATGAAAAAAAAATGCTAAAAACCGAGTCAGGGTGATGTAAGAAGTGAAATAGAACTAATTTAGATTTTTTTAATTTTTATGTTTCGCTGTTCGTACCGGCTAATCTCCAAAACGACTGGACCGATTTAAATGAAATTTTGTATGGTAGTAGCTTATATCCCTGGTCAACATATAGGATACTTTTGATCCCGAAAAATTAAAGAGTTCCGTGGGATAGTTAAAAACTTTAATTACTTAAACAGCTTATTATATAACTTATGCACCTAATTAAGTATTGATATTGCCGGTATCATCATCATACAATAAAAAAATGATACATTAAAAAACAAGTAGGCTATATATCATCACGCTAAGACCAATAGGAGCGGAGCACCAATGAAGAATGTTTTAAAATCGGGAGGGTTTTTTAACTATTCCACGCGGACGAAGTCGCGGGCAGAAGCTAGTAACAAATAATTTTCACCATAGTCTCCCTATCTTTGACATTCGCGTGAATGGCTTGGCATGGGAACATTGTTCTTGTTGGAAGCGGTTAGAAATTATGGAGAAACCTTTTGAGTATGTGAAACCTTTAGTGTTGTATTATAAATTGAAGACATGCTGTTGTGTGGCACCTATACGGATAGGGCTAATCTTTACTGGTTACTTTAATGCGCTTATGGCGGTAAGTTATCATTATCAATATGAAATAAAGTTTGATTTACGTTATTAACATTAGTTAAATAGTTAACTTGCAATACTGGCGAGTTATGTCTTTATCTCTGTTGCGACAGAAGTTTTCCAGTAAGTAATAAGTTGCCGTTTAAATAGAAGTCTGTCCAAACGACGTTAAGGACTATTTCGCAAGTTAACTAATTAGCTAATGCAAAAGCGAATTGGGCTTAATGGACTAGGCTCGGATTTGCTTATTTTACCTATCAAGTTGTGTTGTAAAACGCGTAATGGCAGATTTTACATATCTGTTTGTCATATAGTCCGGCACGCAGTCACACAATAATAGAGGCCAGTGAATATAACAACCGACTCGTAATCGTTTAAAATTGTACCGATTAAGACTAACGGTCTTATTAACATTGAGTTTGAGTAAGTTTGTAGGCTTGTTTAAGGTTCTTAAAGAATACTACAGACTTGTTCTAACTCAATATAAATTGTATTATTTATATTAATGTCCATATTGTTTTTATAAACAAATCTACGTGCGAATCCTAGTCGCATACAGCCACTTGTCCTCAACTTATATTTGTAAAGTATAATGTGTTATCAATAAGCACAATATACCAAAAATACTGTGTGTAGATTATTATGTATATACCTACCTCACGCTCAGAATTTGTAGGTTATATTTTTTTCTACAGATAATATGCCTGGAGGCAACAGCAAACGAAAGTTTCCCTCCAACGATAGTAAAAGTACAAGAGATGATCTTGGAAGACAACGCAACGAAATCAATCCCTATTTTAGCTTATTGCATGGAATTGGGATTCAGCTTCGTATTGTTATGTGCTATTTATCGGGTATGTAAATCAAACTTCATTAAGTTTTTTGCTGTAAAAAAAAAGTCGTACCTTAACAATAATGGTCGTTCGTCATACAGTGCGGCAATTCAGCCAGCTTTCTTGGCACGGTTCCATCTGGTGGCGATATGTTATACAATCTTTAATTATATTATTTGTACAATTTATAACTTGTTTATTATTAGTTTTTAATTATATTTTTAAGTTAGTTTTAGTTTCCATTTATAGCTGATTAAGTTTATTTAAGTAGGTAATTAGAATATTAGAATATACTTAATCCTTTAAAGTCAATTATAATTATATTTTAGGTACTATTACTATAGACGGGCGCAAATATTATGGCTCTTAATTGCTAGCTAGATGTGGCTGCGTAATAAGCCTGGTACCAGTCACTTTAAACAAGGTCTAGCGCCATTTTTCTGATTACAAACACCGTAAGGGACTATATTAATGTGTGGAAAAACAGGAAAACTAAATATCTTGTAATTTTGGATAGTTCACCATATTACGTAAGATAAACGTTTACGGCCTTGTGAAAGAAAGAAAGAAAAATATTTTATTCAGGACAAAATCTAAGTTATAATAATGCAATAGAAACTTAATAAGTCCTGATTTGGAGCCAGTCTCAGCTTATTGCTAGCCAACAAGGACCAGCGCTGTTCATCCGCCTGGGACCAGAGAGTGAAGTCACAGTGGATATTACAACAATATGTACAATAGTATGCAGTTTGATAATGCTAAATGAACTGCAGACTAAATCAATGTAATAAAGCAATAATTTAAATAACACATACATATATAAAATCATTGTAGCAACGCATGACGAAACAAATAACATATATCTATAAATCAACTAAATTATATTGGGTATCCCTAATTTAGTGGGGATCCCTAATTTTATCTAGTAATAAATATAGTCTATGAAAAAAGCGCAGGAAACATCCGAAATTGGCGGTGTGTTTTTTTTAGAGAAAATTTAATTAATTGATTTCGTGCGGATTCAGTGGAGTTATTTCAAGGACGGGAAAAACATTTTAATTGTTGGCGGTTGTAATTGTGTTGATTCTGACGAAAGCAAGCAACCTCTTTTATCAACTATACCCGATCCTCCTTCTCCATCAACCATCACTACCACCGAGCGTACTACCCACCAACGTCAAGTTGCAAGAAATATGTGTCTACAGACCTTGTACCATATGCAGTTTATGTACATAAAAAAAGAGTTCTGCCGATCTTGTCACAGTTCATCCAATAAAAAAAAAATGTAAATGGAAGTTTAAACAGGATCGGTAGGAATAGATTATCATTAGCTTTCTCTTCCTATATTGATGCTAACGCATTTCAGAGCTTACATTCCGTCATTTAATGTAACAAGAATAGGTGTCATAAGAAGTGTCCCTGTGGACTGGTCAGAACAGGAGATCTTGGAAAATATCTGCGTTCCTATAGGGCATGGGAAAGTTATTAAAACCAGAAGAATAAGGAGCAAAAAGTTTATTAATGGTTCTTCTCAATTTACTAATACTGAAACAGTGATTTTAGCTTTTGACGGACAAATTTTGCCCAAACGAGTATTTATGTGCTACAGTCCATTGGCTGTTGATTTATACATTTACCCAACAATACAATGTAACAACTGTTGCCGTTTTGGGCATACTAGACTCCAATGCCGTTCAAATCTTTGGTGTTATAAATGTGGACAAGGTCACTCTGGTGACTCTTGTACAATAGAGCAAGAAGAAGGGCCATGCTGTCCATGTTCTGGGTATCATTTTGCTACTAATAAGGCATGTCCTGAATTCTCTAGACAAAAGAATACAAAGGTGTCAATGGCCCAAAACAGTATTTCTCATTTAGAGGCTTCCAAGCTTCATCCAGCTGTTTCTAGATCTTTTGCTGATGTTCTTAGAACTTCTCAACATAAACAGTCCTTAGAAGAGAGTGTTAAACCTTTAACCTCTATTTCTCCATTATCCAGCTCATATAAGAAAACCGTTTTCCTCCCCGCGTTCCACTTAAGCTATCAGCTGGGTATGATCGCACTACACATGCATGTCTGATAAACGAGTATGACATTCCTCTTTCTTCCCCGAATGGTTCTGCCATGCTACAAAAGGGATAATAAGCAAAATGAAAAAACAAATCAATCCATAACAGACTTATAATATTTACATAGTTTCTCTATATATCCCTCATCCTTCCGTATCTTTGTATAGTGAGCTAAGTGATATATTACAATCATTACCAAAACCTTTTCTAGTTCTAGGCGATTTTAACTGCCATCAGGCACGGAGAGGTTCACCTAGAAATATTTTTTATGGTGAAGAAATGTTAAATATTCTAGATTCACTTCACTTATGTCTTTTAAAGTGATCATTTTCCTAAAACTATTACTTTTCCTTCTTAACACCCAAATATAAATCAGAAACCTAAACCCCGTATTAAGTATAAACTGCCAAATAACTGGTCAATATTTAGTCAGGAAGTTGAAAATAGAATTTCTAATCTCCCTTCTATTTGTCCTGGCAATGAGGCAATTTGTTCTGATGCTTTAACTAAACTCATGACTAAGGTGGCGTATGCATTAGTCCTAAGTAAAAAAGGTGGATCCAGCAGAATAACATCCTCGCCTTTGTGGAATAGAGAATCCACAGAGGCCATTAAAAATATAAAATTCACGTTCAATGACTTCGAACAACTTTGATCTGTATAACCAAGTACAATGTGTTACAATTTCTAATCTTCACAAAAAATTAAATTATCTTAATGTTGCAGACTTCCTTTATAATTGGAATGTTGAACATTAATATGTAAGATGGTTGTCAGTTATCTAGATGTATTTGGAAGGGTTTACCTCAAGGTCCAGTGTTAAGTCCTATACTTTATAACCTGTACACATTTGACTTAGAAATAGTTGTAAACGATTCATCTACTGTATAGTTCACCTAGTACTGTATAGTGTGCCTTCGTAAGAAGTGTAATCGATTATGGCTCCTTGTCACAACTTTAAAACGTTTTCCTCTGTACACTTCCGAATATGAAGTATGAAGCCCTGATAGTTAAGCCCGATGTTCGTCTGAATTTGGGCATAAGTAAAAGAACTTGTTAAAAAGGTTAACTTTCCACCTGCAAGTTCAGAGCGGTAAAATATATCCTTCGTTAAAATTAAAATTAAAAGTTATGTTTTCCGACTCAAAAAGTGCGCTTCAATCTTTAAGTAAATAAATCGTAAACAGTTTATTTAATTTTATAACAAACTTAATGATTTAACTAGACAAACAACCGCTATTCAAGTAATGAAACAATTACAGCTAGTTATGAGAGTGGGGGCGGTCACTTTAGGGCTGTACTGGCTGTTAGATACAGCGTTCCACGCACCTACCACAATTTAGACAGTACTGGCTATCGGGGACAGTGTTCCACGTCTATTATTGTTACGAGAGCGGGGGCGGTCACTTTAGCGCTGTACTGGCTGTTAGCTACAGCGTTCCACGCACCTACCGCAATTTAGACAGTACTGACTGTCTGGAACAGTATCCCATGTCTATTACCTAGACAGTACTAACCGTCAGTGACTGTGTTCCATTTCTATTACCAGAGCAGTACTGATTGTCCAAAGACATGTTCCTTGCTCGACGAATTGGTTGGAAATGCGTGCCGATTTTTTTTTTATTGGACTTGACTTTATGTTGTTGGTCCGAAGACCTCACAACTTTACCGGAGTTTTCGGGGCGAGTGCCTTTGCGAAGCGAAGGCGCTCGAGCCCGGGGGGCAACTTGCTCGAGGGGGCTCCCTAGGGAGTTTCACCTCGGCTAGACTGTTGCCATGAGAGGGGGATGAATCTAATGATGCCCACCATAGGGCGACACGATGCACTAATTGAGAGCGGGCGACGGGTAATATAAAGCCCGAGAGGAAGGATCCCGGCGGACCGGGAGCGGCGGTTCGCGGTGGCCTATGCTATCTTACTGCCGTTTCGCAACGTGTTATGGCTGGGAGAGAAGAAACGGCGAAAGAAACATCCCAGCAACACGCCTAGTCTATCCTATGGGGGGGTTATGTCTCCTGGCGTCCCTCGCGGGGACGTGGAGAGATCGTGATTGGCGGCGTCGACGCCGCCGTCTGTGTCTGTCTGTCGGTGCCTGCCAGCCTGCAGTCCTAACCGCGGGCGGGCTGATCCGGGCCAGCAGTTTTGTGATATATGCGTGCCTATTTTTTTTTTTTTGAGCTGGATCCAGCTGAATAGCCGCAGATGGCTGTTTCAGCGATACAGGACTTTGGGGGCTTCCCGACTCCGTGGGAGCGGAGGCGTTCAGCCCGGGGCAGCGCGCTCGAGGAGGCACCTCCTGTGAGGTTCGACCTCGGCTCGACCGCTGCGGGGGATTGACTCTACATAGGAGTTAGCCGTGAGAGGCTGAATGAGCTAAGCCAATAGGCTGAAATGATTGTTATTGGGGACTCGTTATCGACTCCGCCGGCGGAGCCGATCCTAGTCTATCGTTACTACCGCTTCGCAACGTGTTATGGCTGGAGGAGAAGAAGCGGCGGAAGAAACTCTCCAGCAACACGCCTAAACTAATCTTGTATGGCTACATGTGTCTGTAATGAGTGAGGAGTGATTGGTGGGTCTTAACCCTGAGAGAGACGATTCGAGCCGGGGGCTCTCCGGCGTCTGTTCTGTCTGGTGCGTGCCGATACAACGGAGCGGTCCGTTTTATACTCGAAGCGTAGTATGAGGTAGGCGGGGCGACGGCGCTGCGCACGTGTACAGGCACGTGCCGCTTAGCGCATGCTACCGCCGTCCTTTGTCTTGCAAAAAAAAAGTCAACTACCGCCATTATGGCTTATAATATCTATTTAAAACTAAACTTTTTAGTCCGTTAATTATAGAAACTCGAAATTTGATTATAAAATGTATACAAAATGGTTATTCAGTTATCTTTGCGTGGATACAAGGTTATACGGGCATACGAGGAAATGAAAGAGCTGATAGGCTTGCTAATAATGCTACTGCATGTGGCGATAAAGCTTACTATAAAATATACGCTCATGACCTCGCATCCCTACCCAAAATGTATCTACGCAGTTCGTGGAGTAAGCTGTGGTCTAATCTCTCTAATAATAAAGGCAGATTTTATAAATCAGTTCAATCTGAAATTCCTTTGAAACCTTGGTTCTCCAAATTGATGTTGGGCAAAAGGGTGTCGTGTATCTTAACTAGGATGAGAATAGGTCATGTTTGTACATCTGCCCATCTAGCTAAGTTTGGTATAGTTAACAGTGAATTATGCGAATGTGGTGAAGTGGAGGATGTGAATCACATGTTCCTGAACTGTACAAAATACGATCACTCAAAGCTCTTCCAAGGTCTCACACAACTCCTTATTCCTTTACCCACTTCTATCCAAATCCTTTTGTCATCAAATAATCATTTGATTTATCGTATATTAGGTATGTTTATTGTAAACTAGCTTCTGCTCGCGACTTCGTCCGCGTCGAAAGTTTTTTAAACTACCGCACGGGAACTCTTTAATTTAAATTTTTCGGGATCAAAAGTAACCTTTATGTTGAACAGGGATACAAGCTTCCACCATACAAAATTTCATTTAAATCGGTGCAGTCGTTTCGGAGACTAGCAAGTACAAACAGAGAAACAAAAAATTTAAAACAATCTAAATTAGTTCTATTTCACTTCTTACAAACCCGTGATTCGGTTTTTAGTATTTTTTTCATTGTACAGAAATTCGACCTCTACAGTTTTATTATATGTATGATAGATAATGATATAAAGATTTTTTTTCTTACTTAACAATTTTTTTATTTTCTTTTAATTTACATTTGTACATAAATACATAATATTTATCACTATTCTATTCTTTCCAGTTCCTTCTCTGAATCTCTCCTTTTCCAAATTCCTTTCTTTACGCTTTTTTTTGTATTTACATAAAAGTTTCCTCGTTTTAATCATATTAATTAATATTAAAAGTAAAAACCCTGTTCTCTGATACTGAATACGTTGAATAAGTTCTTCAAGATGATCAAGATTTGTCGTTGGCTCAACGCTAACTGCGGAAACCATTAAAGAAGAAAAAAAAAATATATAGTCTATATTAACATGAGTTACTTAAAGCTAGCACAGCCATTATGCCACACGTACCACAGGGATCGGTCCTCGGGCCGGTTCTTTGGAACGTCGGTTATGACTGGATCCTTCGGGTTCCGGTCCTGCCCGGAATAGGGCTAATCTGCTTTGCGGATGACACCCTACTCACGGCACGCGCTGCGTCATTCGCGGAATCCGTGGACCTCGCCAACGCCGGGCTGGCGATCGTGGTCCGAAGAATAGGTATTCTGGGCTTGAAGGTCTCCCCCGCGAAAACGGAGGCCATCATGTTCCATAGGCGGTTTCGCAATCCCCCCGCGGACTTGTCCGTTACAGTCCAAGGGGTGGACATTCGTGTAGGCCCCCAGATGAAATATCTGGGGCTAATTCTTGATGGGAAATGGCTGTTCAAAGCGCACTTTGAGCAGCTAGTTCCCAAGCTCGTGAGGTCCGCAGGCGCCCTCTCTCGGCTTCTTCCCAACGTGGGGGGACCGGGGGGGACGACTAGGAAACTCTACATGGGCATCCTTAGGAGTATGGCCCTGTACGGTGCACCCGTATGGTCCACTGCACTTCACCGCCACAATAGGACTTTGTTGTGCCGCGCACAACGGGTCCTGGCGGTGAGGACCATCCGAAGATACCGTACAGTGTCGTGGACGGCGTCGACACTCTTGGCAGGCGATCCGCCCTGGCCTCTCCAGGCGGACGTGATAGCCAAAGTTCGGCGCTCCCGACAGGATGCCCTCGCCCGTGGCCTGGTCTATGGCCAGGCCGAACTCCAGGTGATCAGGACGCGGGAAACCGCGGCCATGATCCAATCTTGGTCAGTAGAGTTGGAAAACCCTGTTGCTGGCATTGACACGGTGGAGGCGGTTCGACCGCAGCTGTTGCGATGGCTCTCGCGGAAACGCGGGACCCTGACCTTCAGAATGACACAGATACTTACCGGGCACGGTTGCTTCGATAAGTATCTGTGTCAGATTGCGGGCTGCTTGCCTTCACCCCAATGCCGCCAGTGTGGCGCGCTGGACACGGCGTTACACACGCTAGTCGAGTGCGCAGCATGGGCACCTCAGAGGTTTGAACTCGAGACACTTGTAGGACCGATCGAATCGCTGGGCGATCTGGTGCAAGCCATGCTGCACAGCGACGATTGGTGGGTGGGTGCGGCCAATTTCTGCGAGACGGTAGTGTCTCATAAGGAGGCCGCGGAACGAGATAGGGAGAGAGATGGTAGTGCGCATGCGTCTCGCGGGCGCCGACGTCAGTTGGGAGCCCGGAGGCGCAGGTATGCGCATGACCTCCCTCCCTGAAATACCGCTGCAGGGGCCCTCTAGCATCTAGGGAGCAGAGGAGTCTTCACCCCTGTTGACGAAGTGAGTTTGCCTCTCCCGGGGCATTCTCAAGCACTTGTGCGCTAGGATCGGTGTGGGCGTAACTACGTTCTGTATCTCACGCCTTTCCTGCCATAAGCGCGGGGCACATGGGAGAAGGGTGGTTTTAGTGGGGTATTGATTAGTCGAGTCTCCACACAAGCCGGTTGATTATTGTTTGGATTGCCTCAGTGGAAAGCCTCCATGATCAACAACGGTCTAATCCCTAGCAAAGGACCCGGTATGTGCGAAATGCATTTCCCCCGCCTTAAAAAAAAATATATTAATTATTATTAATGCGATTATAAATAAGACCGTTACAATTGCATATATGGAATAATATTTTATATAGATATGCCCGTGACTTCGTCCACGTTTGTCTTGAAATTTCCACGACACAAAAAGAAAAGAATGTAAGCTATCGTTTTAGTGAAAACTGTGTCGGAATAAACTAATTTTTATGTACCTGAAAAACTGCAAACCGCTCCCGGGGTTAAAAAATATCACATATTTTATAACATAAGATTTTCTGAAAAAATCACATTGGATTTTGAAAAATTTTGTAATCCTAGAATAATTCCCGCGGGATTACCAAGATAAAAAATAGCGCAGAATTTAAGTCTAAGAATTTGCTGTCGAAGAGCGACAACCGCATCGATATCGGCCTAGTAGTTTTTACGTGAACCCCGAATAAATAGACAAACCGACAAGAAATCTAAAATAAATGCATCGTGTTCTCCATCGTTTATATAGTCTATATCAGTTGTTTTTTTAATAGCTTCAATGTACAGACACGGCATGTTTAGAATTTTATAATATTATAGATTTCGTACATTGCGAATATAATGGGTGAAACTCTCGCGTGCATCATCGGCCGCAATCAATTTTTTTTAAATCCTGTATCTTCTTAAGAATTTTTCATTTTAACACGCCTTGTTGATAAAATGAATGATCATTAATCAATGATATTGTATAATTTAAGTTGGATGCGAGCCCACACATTTATATCTACGCCGGAGAGCTGGTACTCAACCTTTTTTTCATAGGGGCCACCACAAACACGTGTTAGTCACGGTGTCGCGGGCCGTAAAAAACAATTAGGTAATGATATCTTAGGTTTTCGCGATTGTTACAAATTTAATTAATCAACTATGAACGGATTCATCGCGTATATTTTAAAATATTTTGTCATTTTCTGACGATTCAAACACGTTGTGTTGTCAAGTGTTATGTAGGACCTATTTACTCAGCGTGCTCTCAATATTTCTAATAAAGTAACACTAGATGGGCCAACCACAAAACCCCGGCGGGCTGCAAGTTGAATAAAGCTGCTGTAGAGTGTAGATATTTCTCTAAAATCTTAGTTATACCATGATTTTGATGAGTACAGATGCTATAATATCTTCAAAGTGCCTTAGAAGTTTTGATTAGTGTTTTCTTTCAGAGTGACCTGGTTCTGATGCAAATATACATGTACTACTGTATGGCAGCCATTGTAATGTCTTTGCTGGTCTACTCGATTGTCATAGCTGCCATCGATGTTCTTGTACAAATCGCCATCATTCTAAGCACCGGTAAGAGTATTGCCAAGTTTAACCGCATTCAGAAATAAATAATGTTCCATTTACAATTTAAAAATTTTGTATCTATGAAAGCTACCCACATAACATCTTAATTTAAAAATAATAAATAAAAATATTTCAAATTTCTTTTTTAATGGATGATTAGTCATTCTTAGTATTCTTTCATGTCTAATCTTCAAGTAGAAGTACATAAGAAATTTACCATGAATGGATCCACAAAACTTTGTAGGTTTTTTTACATATAAATCAATCGCTCGCCATCGGCTGGGAGTTCATACTCACTTCATTAATGGCCCTTTCCTATATTTTACCAAGCGTTCCTTTGCCTATCGGTTAATGTTTAACATAAGCTCCATACAAATACCCAATGTCAAAATTCAACTGATGGTCGGGCAAGTGAATGAATAGTATGATATAGGAACCGGCCATGAGTAATCGCGCTTGTGGACGCAGCCGTTCTTAAGAACGTTTCTCTTGCCTCATCTTATGATTTAGAAGTAGCTCCCAGTTGAGGTTTATACTGAACACAAAATTTTAGCGTTTAAAGTGTCATAAAATTTCTTGGAGGCCGGCAGAACGTTCGAAACACCCTCTAGTATTGCAAATGTCCATAAGCCACGGTAACCGCTGCTTATCAAGCAAGCCTAACACGGCTGTTTGCTGTCCGCTAGCAATAATCGTACAAATCGAATTTTCTACTTGTACGGTTCAACGTATAGCGTTTTGCTGACGCTACATCCTACTTATGACTACTTTAATATAAATAAATAACGCTCACAAAATTTTTGTGTCAGCAAAACGCTGTACGTTGAACCGTACACTAATCATCTACCTAAAATTTCATTAAAATCGGTTCCTGCTTAGGCAATAAACAACAATAGTAAAAGTTATTTAAGAACTAGGATTCACCGCGACTTCGTCCACGTTGGACGTAAGAAGCTAATTTATACGTGTCCCAACAACTTGAAATCATTATTGGGAAAAATCCCCCGGGATTCCTGGCATATAAAGTATCAAAGATTTTATGACCGAGAATTTGCTATCGATCAAGGAAAATATTACATCGGAATCTGATTATTTTTTAAGGGGGCCACTTAAAACCCTTCCCAAGAAAATTCTGATAGGATTCCTGGCATATAAGGTACCGCAGATTTTAAGTCCGGGAATTTGTTATCGATCAATGAAAACTGCATCGCAATTAGCCCAGTAGATTTTACGGGAATCCCGAACAAATAGACAATCACGAAAATTCTAAAAAACAAAAGACTACACTTTTATAATTTTATACATAGATTAAAGACGTTTTTACCTGCAGGTTTCCAGGTATACGTGTTACTTCTAGTTCGAAGTGCGATGGTCGAAATAAAAATATCAAGGAAAAACATCGAGATCCCGACATTGGTTATGAGTTCACTAATACAAAAGGAGGAGGAAGCGAAACAGACCGATACCGAAATACCAGAGAAAGAGGAAGACGAAACGAAGACTGTACCTGATATAAAAGTTGAAACTGTGGAAGAAAAGCCAAAGGAAGAAACTGCATCTAAGAGTCGCAGCATTTTTAAAAAATTGAAGCCAAATAAATAAATTACCTACAATTTTATTGTAGATGAAATAAAAAGCAAAAAAATAGTTAATTGATTTCATAGGCTCCTTATAGAAATTCAAAAAATATTTTTTAAAACATATAAGCGTCAGTTTACCTAATGCAATAGTCTGTAATTATTGTAGAAACCTTTCCAGTGTGATTGCACATTCTTAGTAGAATATAATGTCAGTGACTATTTATAAATATACAATACTAGGGGTCAAGACAGACGTTGTCCTGCCTTGAAAAAATTTTGAACCTAATTGTAGCGCCACCTACTTGGTCCAATTGTGAATCTAAATCATCCGAGAACCCACTCAAAAAACTTCATCAAGATCGGTCCAGGGGTTTAGAACGAGTTTAGTGACATACACATTAACATTACAATTTTATAATTGAGGTCAATAATCGAGAAAAAAACTATCCTATCTTTTAAGTTGGACCAAATTATACATAGTTACAAAATTTGATCAAGATCGGTTTAGTAGTTTCGGAGATTATCCTGGACATACATCGTGACACGAGATTTTTTTATAAATGTTTCGGAAACATACTATTATACGAATTCTAAAAGAAAACATCAAACTTAGCTTAAGATAAACCTAGACTAGTAGCGAGAGAATGGAGCATCGCGAGTGCCTATCAAATAAGTTGCATTTACAGACTGGAGTTTCTCATGTCCATCTTATTACATACTGTCACGAAAGTGGGCGAGTGAAATGGGCAGCGCGAGTATGTAGACACATCATACCATACATGGCGTACTCCCGTTGCCTACTTACCTCATCACATTTCTCCTTGGGGCCGTGGAAGTGAACTTAATGCAAACAAGTAAGAGCAAGACCTCAAAACAATGTGATTCCTTACATTTTCAAAATAAAACTCATTTATATCAGACATTGAAACATTTATTCTCTTATTTCTATATTTCTTACTTACGAGAAAAATAACTTAAATAACAATTAAATGTCTTAATTAACATAGAGAAATATGATTGAAGACAGAGTTCGTTGACATTTTCTTTGCCAAGTATTTGAAGTAACAGAAAAATTAGACCAGCCATACTCAACCTTTTTTTATAAGGGCCACAAAGACGTATCATGATAAGGTGCCACGAGTCACAACATTACATTATTTAGGGGTTTTTTTACAACTAGAATATACAGCAGAGACACTCACGGCCAACCTTTTTTTATAATTTGGTAACCCCGCGCGTCTAGTTATCGTGGACGGGGAATACCATAGATAAAACATACTACTACGTAGCTTTATGTAGATAATGAACATCGCTTACAAGAACAGTATTTACTTATAAGATGAAACAATATGTTATCAAAGTTAATATTTTCTTTCCCACTTTCTTCAGAAATCACAAAACGTTTTCAGAAGGGCAAACGTTAACGGAGTTTTAAAACAGAAATTCACAACAACTAATTAATATTTATTTTTAAATACACGATTGTAATTAAAAACAAATAAAAGATTAATATTATTATAATAAATAGTACGAGGATTAAGGAAAAAAAATATATTTACGTTGAAGCGGTAAGTTTACTCAAAACAGTCACACTTTTGGACTAGAGACAGATACTATCCCAAAACAAACTATATTATATTTAGTTAACCATAAAATGTACATAGATATATTTTTTATCCAAAAATTTAATAGTAAAATAGTCACCTTTTTATAATTATGATGAATTTTAAATAAAAAGATAGGAATTTCTTAGTGTTGAAATGTGAACACGCATCCTATACACACTTCATTGAGCCTCACGCTTAAAGTACATACATATATGTATGTCAATTACATTCATACTTTAAACACTCCACAACCGTCACGTATGCCATCGAATCTACAAATTACATAATCTTATCCGCACCAAATTATTTAAAATTAGAAAAAGGCCAAACCGCGGATGAAACGCAGACAGTTGTCATGTTTAGGGTTGCCAACCATACTTTATAATAACGTATTCTACTTTATATTTTTGCATAAAGTACTTAACAATACTCTATTTCCAATATTTACTCTGGTGCGTAAAATGAAATACTTATAATATGGATAATTACTGAGCTATTATCGATCTAGCTTTCACTGAAAGAGATTATTCAGTAATTAATCTAAAATGGCGAGGAAAAAGGTACATCTATAAATTTAATAAAAAATGAATTGTTTGTTTATTTAAATTAAAATTGGCAATGTAAAAAGATAGCTTTCAAAAATTTAAAGACAGTGAAATGTTGTTAGTGTGCGCTAGAAGCACACAAAAATAGTGTCTCCAAAAGAAGAAATAAATAAAATGTTGAAATATACTTTTTTCCCTACTTAAAAAATGTATATGTAATTGTTCTCAAAAATAGTTGGCAACCCTATCTTTGTTCCATAACTTTAACGGTATCTCCGCAAAATAATAGGTTGGGAAAAAGTCTTTTCGCATATAGTATATATGAACTTGTAATAAGATCTCTTTGGCTATACCATTCGTATCTGGCTGGTTTTGGTATCATTAAAAAGTTGTAATTTTAAAGAAGACAATTCCAAATTCAAATTAGGAAAATGTGTGATTTTCATTTGTTTTTCTTATTGTTAAAATGAGTGAATCTAATGAAGAAATTCGATATATTTTAAAATTTTACTACAAAAAAGGTAAAAATGCAACACAAGCCGCGAAAAATATTTGTGATCTTTATGGACCTAATGCAATATCTGTCAGAGTAGCGCAAATTTGGTTTAAGCGTTTTCAATCCGGAAATTTTGATATCAAAGATGCACGTCGCTCTTGTCGCCCTATTACGGAGAAATTTGATGCCATTTTTGAAAAAGTGGAGCAAGATCGGCATATTAGTCGTTACGATGTAGCTGGAGAACTGGGAATTGACCACAAAATGGTTTTGGCGCATTTGAAAAAAGCTGGGTACACAAAAAAACTCGATATTTGGGTGCCTCATGAGCTCACTGAAAGAAACCTAATGAACCGTGTACTCATTTGTGATTCTTTATTACGACGTAATGGAACCGAACCATTTTTGAAGAACCTGATAACTGGTGATGAAAAGTGGATCACGTACGACAAGAACGTGCGAAAAAGATCGTGGTCAAAGGCCGGTCAGGCTTCACAGACTGTGGCGAAACCCAGGTTAACTCGCAACAAGGTGATGCTTTGTGTATGGTGGGATTGGAAGGGCATTATTCATTATGAGCTATTACCGCCAGGCAGGACCATCGATTCTGAACTGTACTGCGAACAGCTGATGAGATTAAAGCAAAAATTTGAGAAAAAGCGGCCGGAATTAATCAACAGAAGGGGTGTGGGTTTTCACCATGATAACGCTAGACCTCACACATCTTTAGCCACTCAGCAAAAATTACGAGAGTTTGTCTGGGAGGTGTTAATGCATCCGCCGTGTAGTCCTGACCTTGCACCTTCAGATTTTTACTTGTTTCGGTCTCTGCAGAATTCCTTAGGCAGTGTCAGGTTAACATCACGAGAGGACTGCCAAAACCACTTGTCGCAGTTCCTTGATCAGAAGCTCCAAAATTTTTATAGCAATGGGATCAAAAAGTTATCCAACAAAATGGCACCTACATACTTTAGTCAAATGTAAATAAACTTTATAAAAAAACCTTTTGAATTTTTATATAAAATGCGAAGAACTTTTTCCCCAACCTTATATATAATATTTTTTAGTTTAGTGTTTAGTTGATTTAAATTGTATTAAGTTTAATTAAACAATTAGAACCCTGTCATAAGCTACGCAGGATTTTTGGTCGCATCGAGATAAACTGCGCGCAAAGAGAGATGGCGGAAAATACAAAATTGGTTAGGCATTTGGTCAATAAGCGAATTGAAGTCGCTTGCGATTATCTGTATCTTTTATTCCTGGTTGGTGAAGGCATAGGCACCTGGTTAACGACATAGAAAGGAGTAAAATAGTAGTTACAGATTTTGATATATTAGAAAACTTAACCTGTGCTTAAAATTATACGTCAGAAGTGAAAGCAGTTCCGTAACTAGCTTAAATAAATTATAATTTGAAATTTGACGTCATTTCAATAATAATTTTAGGATATAAAATAAATAATAATTTTAGGATATATATGTTCTGTTTAAGAATTGTGTATTATTTGACACGGACAAGGACCAAAATCTTCGCGAAGCCGGGTCATTATGCTCATGGGTTTATTATAGTCCTACACTAACCGGGGCTTGTTCTTGGGTACATTTTAATATCGAGCCCTTTATATTTTACCGCCATTTTATCGTAAGCGACATTCGAACCTAAGTATATTTTTTGTTATAAAAGGTATTGTAAATTTTATTTTGTTTTAAGACTTTCAGTTTTTGATTCGGTTTTACTTGTATTAAGACCTTAGTCTTAATACAAGTAAAACTGAAAGTCTTAAAACAAAATAATAGTTTCAAATACCTCTTTCAACAACAAAAATATACTTAGGTGCAAATGTCGCTTATGATAAAATGGCGGTTAAGGCTCGATGTGGTGTAGACAGGGATAATCACAGTCAGTATTACGGCACATTTAAATTAAATTTGTCAAGGGGCCTCTACGTGTTGGCCTTCCTATGGCCCCATGGAAGCCCTCTAAGAGTCCGGGGCATCTTTATGGACCGTGGTCTTTAAAGACATGCAAATAATTGGTGTAAATGAAAATGCACGGACTAATAGCCTTGACCACCATCTTGAAATGCTCTCGCTTGGTATGGCTGAAAGGACTGATACAGAACGCAGCTCTGCTGGAAAGGGAGCCAGCATTGGGAGGAGGTTCCCCTCTCTGGAACTTTTACCACTGGTAGCCTAGGACTATACGCCCCACTGCAGGCAGACATCAGTTTTTTATATGTTAAATAAAGAAAACTGTATATCACTTGAAATTAAATAAATGTGTGAAAAAGAATTAATATAATAAACCCATGAACATGATGAATGAAATGATTGTCAGATTTAATAGTATAGATGACTGTTGTGGAAGTTTCAAACGACCCTGTTACCTGTAACACACCGCATCAACCCTGTTTCCAAAACACCCTTATAAACTATCGAAAGATTAAAAAGTAATTATATTTTAGAATGGCACCTAGAATATAGTTAGACTATTATTAAATAAGATTGTACCCTTTCCAGGCATTTATTTTACTTTTGACTGCTCGATGACAGATCAATTAGTGATGTCCTAATGCGTTATCGACTCAATTTCTGAAATCTATTACTTACCATTTTTTATTTTAGTGTCGATGGTTTAATAGTTTGTGCATTACATGAATCACAGAACATCACTATTACGTCATCCACAACAATAAAGTACGACAATTATGTCGTTTCGACATTTGTTTCATGTGGGCTTGACTGTCAAGAAATATGTAACTTGACAGAAGTGCAAAACGTCAAAAGTAAAACAACTCTCGGAAACAGTATAGGATAAAATACAAGAACGATTATAATTAATGTTAATATTAATACTGACTCGAAATGTTGCAAAGAAACAAATCTATAAAAGTTTTCTAGCAAAAACGAAACCGAGTTCAGGAGTAACTAAAAGGCACAAGTAATTATTTTTACAACATATTGAAGACGATGCATTTTGCAAATTTATTGATGTTTTTTATGTTTTACTATGAAAAAGAGAATTCTTCCTCCATGGTTTTACTTGGCACCGATTTAAAAGTGTTGTAAAAAATATTAATTTTATGCATTTTAGTTATTTTAGTTGCTCTTGGAGTCCGTTTCTTTTATGCTAGAAAACGTTTATTTTTCACTTTTAAGTTACGTATACAATATGGTATCCGGTAACAATGAAATTATATGGATCTTGGAGTTGTATTGAATCCATCGCAAAAAGAATGATTAAAATCGATCCAGAAACAAAAAAGTTATGGCTGAAAAACCGCAAATTGTCACATATTCTGCCCGATTTTAATGATTTTTCTGCTATATCTTCGGAAGCCAAAGTTCAATAGCAATAAAATGTATATGGGGCAATTTCGACGCGTTTCTGATTCTTACGCAAAAGTATCATCAAAATCGGTCTAAATACAAAAAGTTATGACTGAACATACATAAAAAAATATATTTACTTGACGAATCGAGAGCCTCTTCTTGTTTTTGAAGTCGGTCAAAAATAACAAACCGAACATTTTTTGTTAAGTGTATTAACAAAAATGTTTTCATTTCTCCTGTCATTAAGATAGTTAATAAAACTACGTTTTAACGGTTTTAAGCGCAGCAATTGGTTTGATTTTGATTATTCAGACGTTTCGGACACTTTTCAGTAGCCGTGATCACGGAAATTACTGCGCCTAAAACCGGTTAAAACGTAGTTTTATTATGTATACTAGTCGCAAAACTTAAGAAACATATTATTGAGACAGTTACTTAAGTATGCGATAAGTCAGGTTTCTAGCCAGGATGAGATAAGCATCAGCCAGCCATTATTTTTCGTGAACACTGTTGTCTAACGAAAATACTAGTCTTTCGCTTATTTTTTTTTTATTGCAAAAGTTTAGCGGACTGGCAGACGGCCCACTTGATGGAAAGTGGTTACCGTCTCCTATGGACATTGCAACACCAAAGGTGCTACAAATGCGCTGCTGCTCTCTTAAAGGAGACTGGAACCTATTCGGTCACTGAACTAGTACACATTCGGTCATTAATATTTTTCAAAATTTGGCCGGTTCCTACATCTTACTATGCATTGACTTGCCCTACCATTGGTTGAATTTTGACATTAGTGTGGAACGCACTACTGGAGTCAGTATTTCCCGAAAAGTACAATCCGGGTATGTTCAAGTCTCGTGTGAATAAGTATTATCTAGGTAAGCGTGCTCCATCTTCGACCGCATCATCGTCCGACATTAGGCATGATCGTGGTCAAACGCGAACCTATTCGTCATAAATCAAACTTTAAATAAACACTCGGTAAGATATAGGAAACGACCGTTAGTACAGTGTAGGGAATCGGTTCCTAATAGTACACCGGTCATGAACTAGTTAATACTATTTCGAAACACTCGTCGTAAATAGAAGGAAGCAGTTTATTTTGAGTAGGTAAAATAAAACTAGATTCCTATATGAAAAATGGATAACACGCATCACGTTATTCTGTAGCAGTTGTTGGTAATATTGGAATAGACACAAAATTAGCATGATACCGAGAATACACGAAGACCACAATTTTAGATTAGTTTTTAATTGTAGAAGTTATACGAACATACACTACAGATTTTTTAACTTGTTGGTAAATAAACTAGCTTTATATGCTTAGCATTTGCAATCCCTAATACATATAACAAACTAGCCGATTAACAACAAGTAGGGACAACAGGTAAAAAGTGTACACACTGGGTAATTAGTAACTCCTTTACGAATCATGGTAACTCGTACTGACTAACACACATATATTGAAATATTGTGGGCCGGTTCCTATATATTACCGACCGTTCATTTACTTTACTATCGGTTGAAATTGGACATAAGCTCCATACAAGTAATGTAAAAATTCACCGACTGTAGGATAAGTGAATGAATAGTAGATATAGGAAACGGCCATATATAAATAACAGTAATCGAGTATACGTCTTACATACTATACATCTTATGGGGATCAGAGGCATTCCCTAATTTAATTACACTAAATAGGTGGTCTTTAGCGCACTTCTACGACGATTGCGAAAGATGGTTAAGATTACAACACTATTTCTTCAAAAAATTATTGCCATGTTTTTGGCGAATCTTCCTTGGATTTTCATTAATTATACACATTGTTAGCGGCGCAAAGAAATTGGGAAATAATTAATAATGGTTTGTCATTTTATTTAATTAATAATTAATTACTGTATACCTTATTTAGTATTAAATTAACAGACAACGAATGTAGTAGTTTTAACTGATAGTATGGCAAACGAACGATCGGTAAGATATAAGCCGGCCATTACTGCGCATAAGCAAGCTCGCGCGTCTCCTAGCGTTCGTTAAAAAAGCGACACGTTTCATGGATGAAATACAATCGTAAAATAAATTCGGCAAAAACATACCAACAACTGTTTTAGTTCGTAGTTGGAATCTATACTGAATGTATTTATATTGTCGTATGATGGCAAGATCTTCAAAGGGACAGATACTCTTTCATACATTCTGGGGCCCAGATTGTAAAAAGATGAGTGATTTTAAGATTTCTTCATTATGTTATTTTTTTATAATTGTGTTTTAGTTATATTGAATGAATTAATCGTATGGTGTTGTATTAATTGTTGAAATTCATTAAATAATAAAATATAATTTTGTAAGCCATATCTCAACTCATGACATTTCTTTTGCCCAAAATTCCCCGTCTCCTTTGATTTTAATGACTACACACTAGTTGCCCGATTCATGTAAAAAAGGGAATGTCTCGGATCATCACAAATCTACAACATCGATAGGTTAAGATTAAACAGTGAACATTAACAACACCAATTTCTATTATAGTCCTAACGTCAAGTTTTAACTGTTCCTTAAAGTTGTACAACAACAAGCAATTATCTTTTCCCTACTTGTTTCCATGAGCTTTTTCATTTTTCCTTTAAGTTACTTTAAGACCTTTCACTCGTATACAGGATCAAAGAGCTGACCCGCTGACGTTGTAGATGTAGTCACAATAAAGGCTTGGAACCGGTTTTAGTCATCTATTTAGTTCGGAATGTTAACCTTAAAGAAAGTGTTATATTAACCTGAATTAACCTGTTTATTCCGCGAGAAGAGGAAGTATCATTCTCTCTCTCTTTCTCTTGTAACATGTGTTTGTGTACAACTGATAACTTTCTGTAGCACATGGCTGCGCATTCAAGGTATAGGGAAAGAACCGTTCGAAACCGATTTATTGAATAAAACTTATTTAACTTAGTGGCCGAATGCTCCTGTCTCATAATGAAGACCTGGTATCAGCTTCAGGTGCAAACCTCAAATGACTGCATCATAACGTTAATCATATATCAAAACATGAGATTTTTTCTTTCATACAAATCCTATATGAACAGAGTGAGACAACAGCAATAAATCGTCTCGTTTTAAGATTTGTGCTAAATGTGTCTTTACCAAATCTAGAGCGCGACGTGAGTGTCAAATAGCACTATGTATTAAAAGAGACCTACCAGGTTAATGTAATTTTGGTATCATAAACTGGTTGATTGAGCTTAAAGTGAGAAACAAACCGAAAAGAAAAGTTCCTTTATACTTAAGCTGACTTTTTACCGGTCTCCAAGCCTTCTTTATAATGGCGATAAAAGCCATTTACCAGCTCGCTTGTATAGTAAGCTCGTAAGTTAGTTTAAAAGTCAAAAACTTAAAAAATACACCGTAAAGAGAGTTATTACTCAAATATTCATAACTTTGGCCGTTTTT
Source organism: Dendrolimus houi (assembly GCA_039645545.1). Taxonomy (NCBI): domain Eukaryota; kingdom Metazoa; phylum Arthropoda; class Insecta; order Lepidoptera; family Lasiocampidae; genus Dendrolimus; species Dendrolimus houi. The sequence goes on from CM077132.1 coordinate 19,140,181, forward strand.
TACTTTTGTAAGACTAATAAAAACGAATCTATCACAAACGTCTTAAAGCACCTTAGCCCTTTGAGCACCACCGTTAAATTGAAAACGATGATAAACCTAGACTTACATACTAAAATAAGCATAAATAAGATGACTTATGCAGGGTATATGTTAAGCTCGGACTTCACCCAGGATAGTGTTGTAGTTATTGACTGTGGCCAAATGCGTCTTCTTTATAGCGTTAAAAATAACGCCGTTAACGATTTTATTAGAGTATATAAACGTGTTATCGGTAAATATTTAACGTCATTAACAATTAACAACAACCTCTCTTTTCTTTCACAATATCCCAATTATTTGGGGTTGGCACAATATGTCTTTTCCTTCCACACTCCTCTATTCTGACATACATCTTCTGTCACACCACATAATATTATATCATCCTTCACACAATCCATCCATCTTTTTTTGGTCTACCTTTACATTTGTACCCAACCATCTTGTAGTTTAACATTCTTTTTGTCACGTGACTCATCCCTCCTCATTATATGCCCATACCAACTTAATCTTCTTCCTCTCAATTTTTCAGTCACCGGTGCAACTGGGATGTCGAGATGGATGTGTGGTGTTACAAGAATGGATAAAGTGAGAAATGAGTACATAAGGGGATCTTTTAACAATTAACAACAATATAGAATCACAAATAATGTATTAAACTCATCGCTACATTTGCGTGAAATGGTCAATAACTGTAACATTATCCCAGATGAAGCAGTAGCATTACTGTAAATTCTTTTACCTTATTACTTACTATTGGTCGACAATTGACATTATTTGTATAGTGTTTATGACATTTTCAACCAGTAGTAAGGCAAATGAATGAATAGTAACATAAACCTGGCATTGACGAAGGAAATCAACTATAATCTAAAAAATAGCTAAATGCAACTGAATGCATACGATGTGCTGCCTATTTATTTAGTTTTATGCGACTTAAGACATTTTGTGTGTCAACACAGAAGTTCATATAAAAGCGAACATAAAAAAACATACCTTAGAGACAAATCTTATTTATTAACCTTAATAAAATTAGAGATTCAAAATAAAAGCAATAACTTTACCAATAACAAATAAATGTATCCTTATGTTTTCATTCATAAACTTACACTGATTTATCAGTTCAAAATACATCAACAAGTTTTTATTACGAAGCTGCAAACTAGCAGACGGCCCACCTAATGGAATGTGGTTAGCGTGGCCTTTAGACGATTGCGACACCAGGGGTGAAGTTAACATGTTGCCAGCCTTTAGGATAGAGGGGCTGGGATAGAAGGGATGAGATAGAGAAGATTGGATAGAGGATATGAGATAGAGGGAATGGGATAGTGGGAATGGGATATACGGGATGGGATATAGGAGATTGGATAGAAGGTATGGGATAGAGGGAATGGGATAGAGGAGATTGGATAGAAGGTATGGGATAGAGAGAATGGGATCGACGGATTGGGATACAAGGAATGGAATATAGGATGAGATAGACGGGATGGGATAGAGGATATGAGATAGAGGGAATGGGACAGACGGGATGGGATATAGGGGATGGGATACGGGGTATGGGATGGGATAGAGGATATGAGATAGAGGGATTGGGATAGACGGGATGGGATATAGGGGATAGGATACGGGGTATGGGATGGGATAGAGGATATGAGATAGAGGGAATGGCATAGAGGGAATGGTATATAGGGGATGGGATAGAGGATATGAGATAGAGGGAATGGCATAGAGGGAATGGTATATAGGGGATGGGATAGAGGATATGAGATAGAGGGAATGGGATAAAGGGGATGGGATACAGGAGATTGGATATAGGGGATGGGATATAGGGGATGCAATAGAGGGATTGAATACGAGGAGGGGAAAGTGGGCAATCGGAACTCACCGTATGAACCACTATTAGCTCAAGGCTAAATGATACTACTTGCCGATAATATCGGCGTGAAACGAAAGGGACTCAAATATGAAAAATCTGAGGGCCTAAAGCGGTCGCCTCTGGAGAGTTAAGACACACTGGTAGAAGTAAGACAGCATAAAGTTCCACTTTAATACTTGTCACGTTCATCACATGTATCTGCGATAACAACCTCCTTTAGGTCTGGTCTAGGGTTGTCATAAGATAATTTTGCTTGCTGCTTGAATTGATAAATTAGTATAAGATTTGCAGGACTCCGCGTAAAGATTTTTTTTATTAGTTTTGATAGTTAAGGCCATTAATATGAAAATTGAGTCTGACATTTAACCTTAAAATAAAATATCTACACTTGAATCTTCAAGGCGTATCGAGTCTTGATACGTTTATCGTCCACTGGGTAGTAATTTCAAATTATGAGCGTATTTTGTCTAACAGCTATTAATTATAACAAATTTTAATTGAAATAGTCCGTAAAAATGTTCTACATAACCAGCTTGAAGTCATAAATCAATAAAAGTAATGTATGTCAAGTGATACACACATGATACGCGTCTCAGATATGATACACCACGAAGATAAAAGTGACTTAGAATGTACAAATGAATACAAATTGAGCAGAAATATATATTTTTAAATGAAAAATAAAATCTTAAAGCTTCGAAGAATGAATACTCAACATAAATTTTATAACGTGTCTTGCATGGACTATTTATATCATAATTTTCATAATTTGGCAACTGTGTATCAAGAGATTATTTGACGTGTATTTGTGATAAATAAAACTAACAAAATGGCCAAGTGCGTGCCCGCGTACAGTGAAGGGTTGCATAGCGGTGAATAAAACATTTAATCAAGATAAGTAGATCTAATTCAAACCACGCACGTGAAGAATTGTTAGACAAGTTTCAAAAAAAAGTTGCAAAATTTCGGGTTCGATTTCTGGAATGGTAAATTTTGTAGACGAAATTTCCCACTTATATAATAACCGGGGCGGACAAACGCACATTGTATATCTTCAAGCCAAACGCTTGTGTTATGGGTAATATACAATGGGCTATTCTGGGGCCGATCCCAGACACACAGACCACAGTAAATAACGGAAAATTCGTTTACGAAATTGACCAGACCAGGAATCGAACCTGGAGCTTCTGCGTTGTATCACTAATCACCTCACGGTCGGGCGGCATAGGATTAGGCCGCTCAACCAGAGGCCATTTAGTATCAGTTCAGTTGTATATTATACACCTGTGTTATGGTGTTACTTGCTTAGCTTGGGGATTTATACTACGATTGTTTGTTTGTTTGCCTATATTATATTTCATAGTGTCATATTTATTTAAATACATTTGAGAATAGAAAAATGAATACGGCCTTAAACATTTTTAAACGAAAATTCTTTTGAACCAGATCGGTCGAGTAGTTTTGAGATAAGGTAATAGGGGAGCGGAATGTCAAATCACCTGCGATACATTTCATAAAATGACAGAACGCTCATAGAGTTGGTACTACGCTCGTACGAATGCTATAAATGTCGATGCAAGCCAACGTTGTGATAATCTTACAAAATAATTTTAGAGAAATATAACAAAAATATGTTTAGGAATAGTTTATTTATTAAGTCTCAAACTTTTCATACTACCCGCGAGTCCGCCACCTGGAAGTAAAAAGACGTTTGTTGAGATATCATTTAAATGTGCAATGCTGCACAACAAAATCTTACAAAACAACAATAATAATACTCTTAATTGTACACCAACATAAAAATATTAACACATTTTCTTATAATAAAACTACATTTTAACGGTTTGAAGCGCGGTAATTTATTTGATATTTGTTATTCCGACATTTCGTTAAAACCGTTAAAACGTAGTTTTATTATGTATACAAGTCGCGAAAACTTAGAAAATATTACATTTTCTTATTTTAAGACTAGTTTTCCCCGCTTGAAAACCCCTAAGTAGCTCTATGTTACTCACATGAAAACGAAATTAGGTTTTTTAGATCTAAAACTTTACTGTTTTTGGTTCAATTCACTACAATAACTAAGAAACTAAGTCCATACAGTCTAAACAGCTGCCCAGTAAAATATAGAGATAAGTAGAAGCCAACCTGATTTGAAGTAATACAATGAATGGTTTCCTATGACAACGTATTTATTAGTGAATTGAAAAAACGCGATTTCAGCGCCATCTATTTAGCTAATCTGTCTATTTTATGGAAAGATTTATCGGGATAAAATGTATTCTATGTAACTCGGGTTATAAGTCAGCACTATATAGAGTTTCATATATATATATATATGTTCAATACTTTCAAAAAAAAAACCTACGATAGCAGTGCCATATTTGTCGCTATTTTAGTCTATCCCATGGAAACAACGTCATTTATTGGAATAAAAAGTATCCAAGTTACGCCCCGGGATATAAGCTAGCTCTATGTCGAGAGTTTCATTTAAATCCGTTCAGTAGTTTTCACGTGATGCTCTAATAGACAGACAAAAATTCTAAAAATTGCATTCGGAACTATCCCTTATTTGGAATTATTCCTCCTGATTTTTTTCACACTTTTAAATGTATTGTACAAACTCGACCCATTTACAGATTTATTATAGTATAGATTTCCGAAAAGGTAAGGTAAGCACACGAAGGGTTATGTGCCGTACATAGGAATGAAGTCTTAAAAGAAAGGCAGTATCAAACTGGTTTGCCAGATCACGTTCTGATGTTTTTTCATTAAAAAATGCTCAACAATCTGGCCGTCCATTTGAGGTCGATGAGATCCAAGGCCATTATCTATTCAAGTCGTCACAGCACAACACGTACTATCTTATGTATTGAAAAAAGTTATATTATAAAATCAATTTTCAAATTTTTTATTGTTACTTGAAATCCGCAATAACTTAGTTGCCAACCAAATAATAAACTTTTTTTTTGAGGCGGGGGAAATGCTTTTCGCTCTCTACCGGGTCCTTTGGTACGGATTAGACCAAAGCGATGAGAGGTGAAGCCATGAATAACCAAATAATAAACTTACCTCGACCACGCCCAACCACAGTGATAAAACCTTCGTTGTCCGTCATCTCGGGCACTTGCCCGACCGTCTGCGTAACTGGCAAACAATAATTATTATGAAATTTTGCATAACAATTTACGAAGCACTAGAGTCGATTGCGCGGAGAGCCAGGAGGCTGGTTGGCAATGACAGGTTTGTCGACGACAAAACTCAGTCTCGAACATCGACGCAGGGTTGCCAGCTTATCGGTTATCTATCGGACACACTTTGAAGAGTGTGCAGCTGAGCTCATCGGACAACCAGGCGCACCGGCATGCGGCCCGGTATATGGTGGACATTCCACCTATAAGGACGAAGCGCTTTGCATCTAGCTTCATCATACGCACCGCAAAGGAGTGGAACTCATTGCCGGAGTCTGTCTTTCCCAATACTTGTAACCTGGGCGTCTTCAAGTCCCGTGTGAATAGGTACCTTCTAGGTAAGCGTGCTGCATCCTAGACCATATCTTCGCTCCACATAGGGCGAGATCGTGGTCAAACGCGAACCTATACTACAATAAAAAAATAATAAAAAGAAAAACAAAATCAACAGAGATATTTTCTATCATAATTGAAAAACACGTTCTAACAGTTTCAAGTAGAAATGCCACGAATATTCGGCCAATTTTTTAACTATTCGGTATTCAGCAGAATACTGTGTGTATTTTTTTATGCCATCTCCTCCGCCACGATACAGGGCAGTTATTTTTTTTTATATTTTATCTTTTTCTTTGGGAAAAATATGGGTGTCTCTTTTATTTTTTATTTAATAATATATTCTGCTTATTACAAATTTGGAAAACCACTAAAACTACGAATTTTGAATACATTAACTGTCTTCTATCTACCACATTTATACTTTCTAACTTTTAATTCTACGTACCGTGTGTATTTGGCCGAATACCGAATAGTTATAAAAGTGGCCAAATACCGAATAGTTATAAAAGTGGCCGAATACCGAATAGTTATAAAAGTGGCCAAATACCGAATAGTTATAAAAGTGGCCGAATATCGAATAGAACCCAAATACTTCCAAGCGCGGAACTTTATGTAACTTTTGTTTCGACGTGATGAGAAGACTTACGGAACGTAGTTTTAATTACCTGTATGTACTATCGCGTAAAACTTGAGAAAATACTACTTTTTATTATCTTGCAAAAACGTGGCCGTCTCATAGATTTTGTGCCAGGATTGCAAATTATGACGTCGACGTGACGTGATATTTTAAAAGAAAGATGATAGGGTGTTATTTTAACGCCTGTTCTTTTATATATACCTAAATTATGTGAGAATTTATTGTAAAATGTGTTCATAACCCTAAAAGTGATGAATTCGAAAAAAAAAACATTTGTAGGGATAACACTAGGGCTAGGGTTGAGATAAGCTAATTTTGCTATTTTTGGAAGTGAAAATTATTATATGATTTCCAGGACATTGTATATAAATGGGTCAAACTCAAAAAGGGAAGATAAAGTGTTCAGATTACCTAAATTCCATATGTACATTATTTGTTCATGTATTTTTTTTATTATATAAGATTATGTTGTGGGTATGTTAGATTTGACATTCTTTTGTATTTTAACAAATAAATTATTTTTTATTGCTCTCGTTTAAACCAAAATCTCTCCTACTGTAGACTGTTCGAATACTGGATACCTCAGTTTGGTAGACGTTGAAAAATTTGCCAATTACAAAAAATAAACCTTTTAATTATAGAAAAATGTAAAAATTAAACAAATTTTCATATAGCAATCCATATTTACGAATCAAAACATAAACATATTGTTCCAACATTTATAGTCTTCTCCTGTGGACATGTAAAACTTTTTTGTGTTTGACCCAAATGCAAATAAACTGGTTTCTGGGAACATTGAAAACATCTTTCAACTTACAATCAGTCCTTGGCATACGCAACGGCACGTGGACTCTTTTTTCCTTCTTTGCACCTGAAAAATAGTTAGGCATAAATTAATTATTATCATACTCGAAATTTATTGCGAAGCTGACAAACGAGCAGACGGCACAGCTCATGGAAAGTGGTTACCGTCGCCTATGAACGAATGCAACACACAGCCTTGAGGATTGGAATAGGGGGATGGGATAGGGAAGACTGGATAGGGAGATGGGGACAAAATGGGTCACTCATCGCACGAAATACGATGAGAGAGAGAGAGAGAGAACACTTTATTGTACACTAAAAGACACAGCAAAACTTATAGCCTAAAAATATTCTGATTCCATTTTTAAAATAAATAGCTTCAGTTTTTTTATGATTTCAAAATGATGCGGCAATGGCTATTTTCGTAATAAATCATCACCTACTAAAATACCAAGTTTAAGTCGACATTAGACTGTTCATTTCTGTCTTTGAATTCGAATGAATCAACCAAAGTGATACATAAAAACATAACTTGAATCATTCAATGTCATTGAATGCTTTCGTATCCTTTCAGTTCTGTGCTTTTCAATCAATTTGATTGAACCGTCTAATAACAGCATTACAAAACAATAATTTTCAATCAAGTTAACTACTGTACATAATCACTCCGGTTAAGTTCTTCTTTCAGAGGATGTAACATAAAACACTTTGTTTTCGACATGTTGATAAGGAGCAGGTCATATAACATTCAATGGACCCGTTTCATAAAGATTTTTAAACTTTATAACCGTTAACCACTAACTTCCTGCCTAATAAAAGTAGTCAATATTGTGAGAAAAAATGCCTTACTTAAAGTTTTATAGAAAACAGTAAATTATTAAATTCTATCCTTAACTTTAACATCTTAATTTATAAAATAGGTCTTTGACAGTTTTAATAAACATACTTTTCCTACAATCGCAATATTTAATTTTTTTCATCAAATTATAACCCCATTGTATCACACTTTCACCATCATCGTGATACGAGCGTTAAATCCCAGTTGCGTTCGAAGCGTTCACTCCGAAGCCCAGGGTCCGCTTTCATACTTTTTCTTCTCCACTTCAACATTCTGCGCGGTTTTCAACATCCCTCATTTTGAGACCATTGGTATGCATGTCATCCTTCACGTCACACGTATCACACTTTCACCAGCCACCTTGTAATGCTAAGATGATTCAGTTGATAAGAAACAGAGTGGTGGTGATAGTCATGCGTCCCGAATCTGTAACTTCTGCCATACGCCTTTCTTCGCAACATCCGCAACCCTAACAATCCCCTCAGTGACACATTTATTTAAGTTTAAACCAGCCCAAACACCACTAGAAACATCCCCATCATCAGAAACCACTGTGTCAATACGTCACTGTGCCTGTGAACCTATTACAATGCGAATCATAAAATCCTCAGACATCCCATTTCAGAACATCTTCAACAACCCCCCCAGCGACGCATTTTATGACCCCAAACAAACATACCCGAACACCATTCCAAAACAGATATCTCCTTTATCACTATGCAAACAACACAAAATCGAACAAAACCATCATAACTTCTTCTCTGTACTCATACTTTACACATACTAAACAGAGATGTATTTAGATTGATTTTTGATGAGCCAGAACATATAATTCCCATTAAAAAGCTTTATCTATAACATTATAAAATTCTAAACATGTAGTATCTGTACTTTGAAGCTATTTATAAAAAAAACTGGAATAGACTATATAAACTATGGAGAATATGATGAGATTTGTTTTAGATTTGTCTGTTTGTTCGGGATTCACGTAAACACTACTGGGCCGATTTTGATGCGGTTTTCGCTGTTCGACAGAAAATTTTTAGACTTAAAATCTGAGCTACTTTTTATGCCGGAATTTTTTCTGGTAATGATTTAAAATGGCAAATTGTAACAAAATATGTGATATTTTTAATCCTGGGAAGCCCACGAGAAGTTTTAGTTTTTCGGGTGCATAAAAATTAGCTTATTCCGACTAAGTTTTCACTAAAATGATAGCTTAAATTCTTTTTTAAATGCTGCGGTACTTAGTGTCACGGGAATCCCGGGGCAATTTCAAGTCAAGCGTGGACGAAGTCGCAGGCATATCCTAGTATTTTAATAAAATTCTTTATTCTACATGTCCATTTTGTACTAGACTCTAAAAAAATTATTTGTAGCCGGTTTAAAAAAAATTATTTTAATATTTGGCATCCGATCTGATACTATGTTACTAAAGAGTATCGATTTCATTTCTAACAGCCGGTTCCTATAATATATTACTAACCATTAATTTGCCTTACTACTAGTTAAAATTTAACAAAAGCTCCATACCAGTAATGTTATATTTCTAAACGCAAGTGAACGAATAGTAAGATGTATGAACTACATACATACATATTGTTACGCCTGTTTTCCATTGGGATAGGGATAGGCAGAGACGATGTATTTCCACCTGCTACGACCCTGATAAACACTTTCGTTTCATCAACTTTCACGTTCTTCATACATACACGCTTATTTAAAGTGCTTTTCACATGACCTTTCTTCAAAATATCTCCAATTTGATCATGGTGAGTACGTCGCGGTCGACCGACACGGACTCTACTACTCACATTACTGTCATATACTTGTTAATATATGAACTAACTCTAATAAAATCATCAAATGACTTTCAACGAATTGTTAAACATTTAAAACTAAATTTCCTAAATGAAATCAGTCAAACTAAACTGAAGACTTTAAATCTTGATAGTATATAGTTTTAACTAACTAAAAAATATGAGACTAGAACACTCTAATACCTTCATGAGAACTGCCAGCTGCTGCCGCATTTGAATATGAGCTGGCCTGGGATATCGTGCTTGAGGATGAAGGCCCTTGCTGTCACAATAAGTAAAAAATGTATATAGGGTAAACTATATCATTATTGGCACCCCACTACATGATTCAAATTCAAAAGTTATTCAAACTAAGTTATTCGAAGGTCATACATATTACACTTACATATCATATAAGTTAAAATTAGATCTACATTCTATTCTATGTACACGGCTTCACAACGTGTTAGCGCTGTTTAAGAAGAAACAGTTAGAAACATTTCAGCAACATGTTTAGCTAAAACTTCTTGTTTTTCATATTTTATCTATCTCAGGCTCTTTGAAAAATATGGAAGTATAAGCCGCGCGCAGAAGGTTTGCCGATGACTACTTATTATTATTGTATTGTATTACTTACTACTATTGTATACTTATGTAAAGTATGTACAATAAAAAATTAAAATAATAAATTTATTGCAACAACTATTTATTATTTATGTAACCTTTTTTGTCAACCCTACTGACCATCGACGCGTGACATCGTGAAGCTATCATCAAACCTTCACACGGGTAGTATATTATACAATTACTTTTAAATTATTATTGTATGGCTGAGAAATAAAAAAAATATTAAAATTCCTTAATTTTGTGTAAGCGGACAGAATGTCAATTAATAGGTTGGGTGCCAACAGTGATTTAGTTATATAACTATATAACTTTAATACGTTATATGTGCATAACTTTAATATAGATATGTGTCAAAAGAGAAGGAAAGTAAAAATGCATTAGTAGTACAGAGTTGTAGAAGTACCAGTAAATTACAATTTATCATGGATTCTGGAACCAGCGAGCATATGACTTACAATAAAGAGTTGTTGTGTAACTTACAAAAAATAAATAAACAAGTAGTTGTTGGAGATGGTAAAAGACTAAACATTGAAGGGATTGGTAATGTTAAAATGTTGGCCTATAACGGATTGAACTATGTACCTTTTGTAATGGAAAATGTCTTATATGTGCCAGAGTTACAGTTTTAGGTACAGCATATTGCTGTGTCGGATATAATTCCGGCACAGCAATATGCTGAGTGCAAACCTTGTTCGTTGAAAATGCGGCGTACAAATTCTCAAAATATGCTCTGTGTATAATAATGTATAACGAATGTAATTACGTCGCTATTTCTTCGAATAAAGTTTTTCTTTCTTTCTTTCTTTTAGTTAAATGATAATTATTTAGGGTAACTACCCTAAGTAGTATTTTAAAGTTAACCACGGTAGCTAAGTGATTAACGCACCTGCATTTCTTACTCTGATTCCATTGACTTAAATCATGAAAACACGACGGACTGCTGTGACCATGGAAGAGGAATATTTATCTTATTATTAAAAATTACTATAATATTTTTTTATTTACTGGTCATAAAATTGGAATGTTTATTATAAGATGGCCACAAAATAAAAATATTATGATATCTTAATCTCTGAATAAATTGATAGTGCCAATAATTGAGGCGGTGCCAACAATGACATAGTTTACCTTAATACTATTAAAATAAACTATTATAGTACAACAACCGAATTGTACTAGAACTATATCTTTCATATACGAGTACGCCGTTCCAAAATTACGTAAATTTGTGGAGTGCCCAAGGTGTCCTTTTTAGATTTTACGTGTTTAACATTTCATAGACCTTAAACAAGTAGTCGTGATTAGACAAGGTTAGTTCACTTAAACTAATTGGCCCAAAAAAGGACTAAAAAGAAAAATATAAAAATAAATAAGCTCTCTTCCCCGAGAACAGACAAAGGAATAAATAAAAAAAACTAAATTGATTTAGGGACCCGCCACAGAGGAATGGGCGGGCCTAGCCAAAAACTCGGTCTCTCCTTCTCTTATTACACTACCCTGATATAGAGAGTTCTAAAATCAGTGTAATGTAATGTTTAATTACGGTACAAAGCCAAACCATATATACCGTAGGCCTAATTGCTTTTTAATCATATATACAGATAAATAAAATTGAACTGCAATGTTAAAAATAAAAATGTGAAAAAATCAGGGGGCATAATTCGGACAATGAGATTCAAAAAATATTTGCGTGTCTGGACCGATTTGACGGGACTTCACTGGCAGATAGCTGATGTTATAAGGATTAATTTACGCTACAACTTTTTAGGGTTCCGCGAAAAAATTCCACGGGGACGAAGTCGCGGGCACAGCCAGTTTTGAAATATATTTCGGGTAGACGGAGTGGATGCTAGAACATTCGAATTGTTAGTGTACTGGAGTGGTAAGACAATACTCACGATAACCTCGAGATATGCAGTAGCTGACACTTTCCTCTGTTCCTTGAATAACATAATGCTCTGAAAACAAGAAGATAAACTTATATTGACCCAATCAATATAGACTTACAGATTACAGAATATCGCAGCCTCATACATCTTGTACGAGCGTACCTACTTATGACGTCATAAATAGGTGCAAGTAAAAGTCAAATAGCGCATTAATTTTTGTTTGAAAACCAATTAAAATGATGATCTTAACACCTTTTCTTAAATATATAAAAATATTAGAATTTGTTGTAAATTATGTCCGTATCCTAGTACCCTATTAGTTAGTACTACTTCGCTACGACGCTTTCATTGTTACAATATGGCAGTTACGATTGTTTTCTTAAAAAAAGCTCGTATCTAGTGGTTTTTTTTTATTGCAGGAGTTCAGCAGACGGCCCACTTGATGGAAAGCGGTTACCATCGCCTATGGATATTTGCAACACCAAAGGTGCTACAAATGCGCTGCTGCTCTCTTAAGGGAGACTGGAACCTGGTAACTAATGCCGGAACACAAATCAAGGTTGTTATGGCAGTATACTCTAGACCAGGGGTGGTAGCCGTCCAGACGGGCAAATACCCTACCACCTGGCTGTGGGTTGTTTTGTCGCCTTACTACAGGCCGCCCGGCCGCAGGAAATTGTATTCTTTCTCCGTTCTTGCACGAATAAAGTGTGATACCACGATCTCACAGATCGGCGTGAAACTGTTCGCCTTCAGCTAATCGTGTTTCGTGCGATGATTGAGGTTTTCGATGGTCTACTTCCCCTAGTCCCTTCTGCCTATTCCATCTTCCCTAACCCTTATACAGTTCCAGTCTCCCTTTAGAGAGCAGCGGCCGTCTGCCTGTCTACTGAACTCGTACAATAAAAAAAATAAAAATGAATCCGTTGGATGCGATGCGTTCGATGCTCACGATGCGGACATGTGGACGCTTTCTTATAATCTCACCTCTATATCGTAGTCGTGCGGGACGTGCTTCCCCGGCTGAACTTGCACGTCGACGAGGGGGCAGCAGCTGTCGAGCACAGTGTACGCCCAGCGCTTGGTGCGCGATGACGTGCACATCACTGTCTTGTCAATTTCCTCGTGGTGCTAAATACACATTATTACAGGTAGATAAATAATATAAGTATTTTTTTATGAATACAACCAGTGAAGGAGACTTAGCTTTTATTATAGTCTACCTATAATTCCTTAAGACTATAAGCAGAATACTGAGCCTAGGTCATCAAGTCAATGAGTAAGATTCCTAGTTACCTCGCTGTATCGCCATACTGATCTGTTGTCCGAGGTAGGAACCAGCCTTCTGAACTCACTAAGAGCCAATAAGTCGTTTTAAAATATCTTTGTGGAAGCTCATGTCCTCAGGACTCCAAGGTCCAAGCGTTTCAACAGCAAAGGGCACAAACATACAAAGGTAACTCTCTGTATGTTTGTGCCGCTTGAGTGATTCAGCTGTTTCCGCCCGTCGAACCGGCCGATTTCGACGTGTTTGATAAATGGGATGGGATGGGACGCATACCATACCATATTATTATATCTGACAAGATAATTATATTCCAATAGATAACTAAGTAAACTGTATTAATATTTATCCAAAATATTTATTTAAGGGCCAATTTTTCAATAATCAGATAAAGTTACCAGTCAAATAAATTATAATCTGACTAACTTCAAATGTGTTTCACTGCAACCGTTTTGTTTAAACAACTGTCATGAACACATGCATCACTTAGACAGTTTCTGACCTAATGTGCATATTGTTATAATTACCATGTGCTAACAACGGTGAAGGAAAATATCGTGATGAAACCGGCACATCGAGATAACCGATGTGTCAAACATGCCAAGCCGCCTTAGACAAGCCTGGCGGGTATACTGTCCATTCCCCAATAGTGGGAGTTCCGAGCGCAGCAGTGGGACGGTTATGGGCTATTATTATTATATATATTTAAACAAAAATAGCATTCTTGAAGCAAGTTCCTAAAAGTAGGTAAAGTTTAACAGTAAGAGGAAACACGTTACACATAGTTTTTTTTAAGAAGGTCAAGAAATGAGTTCGCAATTAAAAATATCAATCTTGTTCACAATCATGTTATTATTGGGATTATGAATGCCGCCTTCGATAACTTTTCTAACGTGCCTATAAACCCTAGGAATATAACATAAATATAACTATTATGAATAAGGGCACACTAACTTGTCACTGGGTTATATAATAATATATAATAATAGCAGCCCATAAATGTCCCACTGCTGGGCTCAGGCCTCCCACTATAGGGGCAAAAATTGTTACCAGAACATATCAAGGAAAACAATTATTGTATAGCAAAGTGATGTAAAATAGTAATTAGAAGAATAATGTTGGCAACAAGAACTTTTGAAACTCGAACATTGTAACAAAAATTAAGAAGCCCAAAAGAGGTAATACATATACATAAGAATAAAATGTAAAATTAAACATAAGAATAAATAAATAAATACATCCTATCAATTACCCAACCAACATATACCCATCAAACATACATCCATTAAACACGTATCCAAAAAATACATACCCATCAAACACAAATCCATCAAATATCCATAAACATTCACTCCATATCCTTTCACCAACCATCCTTTCCCTTATCCAAAAACACCTTTGTGGAAATTTATTTACTTACTCTAATACCAAGTAGAATAATATATAAGCATAAAATGTAAATTCTCAAAAGAAAAAATAAAAAGAAACCACTCGGGCATATCTCATTTGCCTGAGCCTAAAGGAGCAAAAAAAAAACCCTAAAGCTCAAATACTTCTAAAGTGGCAACAATTACTTCAATACTTCTCTAAAAATAAGAACTATTTACTTTTTTAAATATTTTTTATTCATAAAAAATATCTTAATAAGTTAAAAAGAAAAGTTACCAATGCACAAAAAAATATATTAGTTATACTGAGCAATAGCTCATAAGAAATATAAATTTTTGTGCAGTGGTAACACTGGGTGTCAAGTTAGAAGTTTCACAAACGGTGTTTAAAAACAAATGTTTTACTTTATAGAGTATACTTGTGTATACAACTGACATTGGCATGATATAAATATAGCTGATTACTGACCCTGCACCCCAACCTAGGTGTATATTTGAACACGTCCTTCTTGAGTTGGACGAGCGCTAATGACTCCTTTGGAAAACCTTCATCTTCTTTGGTCCTGATAGCATTGATCAAAGTAAAGAACAGGAAGTCAAGCTTGTATACTCGGAACAGACTATCATCCTCACCTGAAAAAATAGATTGATTTAAAAAATCCAACCTCCTAAGCACACTGCCCAGCGACAGCGGTCTGGTTGGGCTGGACTGATTGTAGTTTATAGTGTTTTCTTTACTTTTTAGGATATATATTTGTTAGGGATTTATTTACAGTATAGTTTTATTTGTAATTTATCATTTACTTATCTAATACTATACTATTTATAACTATTTAATTATAAATAGTTGTATCTATTAGATAATAATATATTTAAAAATTGGTGTGTGCAGTTCACACGCAGTAGAAGTGAAACAAAGTGTGACAAGGGGTGGGAGGGATAATAAATTTCGTGATGTTATATAGTTATTATATTTAAGCTTTAAAACAAGAAATTTGAAGTATTAATGAATAACTTCAAAACACTTCCAACTCTATTTAGCACAGTGTTTAAATTATTAAATAGTATTGTATCTCATTCTCTTGCAGGCTTAGTCCTATAGATTTATGTGTTTATCTCTTTTTAGTGCCGCTTTTTCGTTACATCGAGTTTCAAATTACAACGATTCTAAAGAAGCTTCACTTCAAAAATAGCTTCATATTGTTGTTTAGGGCTGTGAGGTTTAAAAAGAATTTCTATCAGGAAAATCGTCACTATGTTTGCCTAGGCACAAAAAAGATTCAAATAATTTAGAAAATAAAGGAGACCTCACTCAAGAATTTCCACCTATAGTCGCTAAGACAGATAGCCAGCCGTCTCATAAACAAAGTACGAAACAGGGACGCAAATCATATGTCGATACTACTAAACCTAAAATAATGCAAGATGAGAAAAGCACACAATAAGACTCTTATAAAGTCAGAACATATGTTCACTAAACAAATGGAAAAAATTGATATCACGTTAGAACAAATGAGTACATTACTGAAACTCATAACAACAGTAGTTTCTAAACTGTCAAAATGATCTCTCTAGAACTAGCTACATGGAACGTCAATGGCTTGGCGCCTAATGCACATGAAGTAGAAACCTTGCTCCATTTGCATAAATTGGATGCTCTTCTTATTTCAGAAACTCGTATGGTAAACGGCAGCTTGGTAAAAATGAATGGTTACTGTATTTATACTACCAATCACCCGGACGGAACTGCTCATGGCGGAACAGCAGTTATTATTAATACCTCTGTAAAGTACCATGAACTTCCAAAATATTCTACTGAACATATCCAAGGCACCAGCGTGTCAGTCTCGGACAGAAATGGCAACTTCAAGATTTCAGCCGTTTACTGTCCCCCCAAACATAAAATTACTGAAGAACAATTTACTGACTTTTTTAAAAGTCTGGGATGTCGTTTCATTGCGGGAGGTGACTGGAACGCTAAACACCAGCATTGGGGTTCTAGATTAATAACCACACGTGGGAGAGAACTGAAAAAAAGCGTTGACGGACAACTTTTGACTACAGTCTCAACACCAGAACCAACACACTGGCCCACTAATCCAAAAAGACTACCAGACATTTTAGACTTTTTCATCACAGCAGGTCTGACTCGACTGTTCTTTCGTATTGAGTCATGCCTCGATAGCTCATCCAACCATATACCAGCGATATTAACAGTCAGTACCACTATTCTAACTAAAGAGAGACAACCATCTTTATACAGTAGGCATACTGACTGGGATTCTTTTCGGGAAATAGTTACTAAGGAGCTTTCTCTTCAGGTAGCACTTAAAACCGAAGACGATATTGAAGAAGCTACAAAGCATTTCACTACAGTAGTTCAGTCTGCATACTGGAACTCCACTGCCCAGTACTCTTGTTCTAAACATCGTCATAATAAAATATCTCCAGAGATTAAACAACTTGTTCTTCACAAGAGAAATTACGTAGAATCTGACATACAAGCAGACTTTCTGCCGACAAGACAGCTCTCAATAAGGCAATTAAAGACCTTAAAATGCTATTAAAAACGCACGGGTTGTCACTATGCAATGCTACTTAGAATCGTTAACTGCCACAAGCGCTACTGGCTATTCTCTTTAGCGTGCTTGTAAAATATTCAACAGACCCATAGAACCCAAACCACCACTCAGGATACAGGATAATAATAAATGGGCAAGAACTAATCAAGAAAAAGCTGATAAAGCATCAGCTTTTTCTTGTACTCATCTGGCTAATGTTTTTACACCCAATGACAAAAATCCTGGAACAGAAGATTCCGATATAGACTATGTTCTAAATCAGGACTTTCAACTTGATCTGCCAATAAGACCAACGTCCCCAAAAGAAGTTATGAAAACTATTCTTAAATTAGACAACAAAAAGGCACCGGGTTTCGACTTAATTGACAAAACAGTCTTGAAGAATCTTCCAAGGAAGGGTGTGGCATTCCTGAGAATCCTGTTCAACAGCATAATTCGATGTGGGTGCTTCCCATTACTCTGAAAGGTTTCGCAGGTCGAGATGATACCTAAACCAGGGAAACCAGTGAATGAGATCACTTCTTATTGGCCGATAAGCTTGCTTCCAGTGACGTCTAAGACATTTGAATCGATCTTATTGCACAGACTACTAGAAGTGATCCGTAGTAGATCCATAATCCCGAACCACCAATTTGGTTTCCGACAACAACACGGAACTGTGGAACGGGTTCATAGGATCTGTAAAATAGTCAGAGGTGCATTAGAAAGAAAAGAATACTGCTCTGCTGCTTTCCTCGATGTGCAACAAGCATTCGACAAGGTTTGGCACAAAGGGCTTTTGTACAAAATTAAAACTCTCTTGCCAAGTACATTCTTCTCAATAATGAATCCTACTTAAAAGATCGAATCTTCCAAATTAGAGAGGAGGATTGCACATCACCATTTCACCCCATCCTGGCTGGTGTACCGCAAGGATCAGTTTTGGGTCCTGTCTTGTATACCATCTATACATGCGACCTTCCAGAGTGAAAACGTTACAGTGGCGAATTTCACTGAAGACACAGCAATACTCGCGTGCAGTAAATGTCCGACCCAAGCATCTGAGTTCCTACAAATAGGTTTAAACAACATTGAAGCTTGGTTGACTAAATGGCGAATAAAAGCAAGCGTAACGAAATCCGTGCACGTAACGTTTACACTACGCAGGGGTAATTGTCAACCCGTCATCCTGAATAACAACCAACTTCCACAGCAAGATTGTGTAAAATACCTGGGGATACATCTGGATAGAAGGCTTGTCTGGAAACAACACATCAAGAAAAAGCGAGATGAAACCAATATGAAATACAGAAGACTCTACTGGCTCCTAGGCAGAAACTTCAAGCTGTCAGTGGATAACAAGCTACTCATCTATAAAATGCTCCTTAAACCAATATGGATGTATGGTATTCAACTGTGGGGTTCAGTGTGCGACTCCTGCATAAGTATAATTCAGACGGCTCAAAATTAAATCCTGAAGCAAATTGCCAACTGTCCCTGGTTTATAAAAACCTCGGAGGTCCACGAACACCTGAACGTCAGAACAGTAAAAGAAGAAATAAAGACCTGGTGTTGTAAATACAGGACAAGACTTTTTAACCATCCCAACCAGCTAGCGGTACAGCTCACAATCCCGGAGTCTTTAAGAAGACTCAAGAGGCGGCCAATCTAAGTCGTCGCTGCTGAATCTTGGAAAGGCCCTGATGGGGATCTTGCACGAAATGCAAAACAGCACATAACAAATCTGCTCATAGTCTGTCCAACTGATTGCAAGATGCCCCCTAAAAATAAAAATATTGTTGTTTAATGATCTCTAATCAGTGATAGGCCCCATCTGAAATCCCACCCTTTTTAGGTTGGTTAACTCGTGACTATGGTAAGCCCTCCACTTGTTTACTTGTTTGTGAAAAACAACTTAACGCACTAGTATCATAATAGTTTATTAAATGAGTAGACGAATGTAACCACATTTGCAAGAAAACAGTACAATAGTACCGCGCTTAAAACCGTTAAAACGTAGTTTTATTATTAAACAGTATAACAGGTAACGAAACTAACCTTTAGGTTAGGTTAGGTTGGTTGGTTGCTACTTTCCGACTGATATTTATATCAGTCGGAAAGTAGCAACAATCTTTGATGTTTCTAATATGAAAATGGCGAGCAAAGGGCATCACATGCGCGCGGTGAAAATTAGAACTACATCTTTCGTCTCGTTTTCTCTATAGTATTAAATTGAGACAAATGTATTCAAAGGATTAAAAGGTTCAGAAAGATTCAGCTTATTTATTCTCATAATGTGAAGAAGCTTCTCGGTGGAATTCTTATACTTTTACTTCAGTACCTATTTTACCGTAAGTTCCCTTGTATGGTGTCATTTGCGTCATTTTTGACTTTCGAACAGTATGTACAAGCTTCGTAAATGCATTTTTTGAGCAAATGTGATGAAAAAATATTTACCTGCATTTCTGCATAGTTGCATGATGAAATTCTGAATGGGCAACACCTTGTCGGGCATTGTAAATATGGGTGGTAAAGTCTTCACACTTCTGTCTTGGTTTTTCAGGTAATCTATTATGTTTGCTAAAATTTCCATATAATCACTTCTCTTCCCATCCTCATCCGGCATTTTAAGACCTAACTCCTGACAGCCGACCTTTACGTCAAATGCATAACCCTTTGGGATGTAACCTTTAAAAAAATGTTTAGATTACTATTTATTTCATTCTAGAAGGCAGATAACTCGGAAACTTGTTTGTTTTTTTTTATGTCTTATTATTCTATCTTTAACATTATTACCATGGTATAAAATTGAAATTACTTATATGGAGTTTTAATAAAAGTAGGGCAAATTAATGCATACTAAGATATGAGAGACCCTGCAACTATTTACACCTTGTTTCTGACATACAGAGATTAAATTGACAATTCACAATTGTTAGGGCAGTTTTCGGGCTATTTGTGTATATTGTTATAATTACCACATCCTACATGGTGAAGGAAACCATTGTATTGAAATCTGCCCATCGAAATGTCCAATGTATAAAACCCACTAATTCACCTTAAATAAGAGTGGACGGTAGACTGTCCACTCCCCTATAAATGAGAGGACCAATCACAGCAGTGGGACTTTATGGGCTGTTATTATTATTTATATGTTATGTCAGAGAAACAACCTTTTTAAATCTCTCATTTCAATAATATTTATTCATACCGAAATATATTTTCAAAATCATATTCGAATAATTAACAACAAAATGGTATTAAAAATTTTTTGATTCACTGATGGAAGACTTACCAGGATTAATTTCCTCAGGATAGTAGTCTTTAATCCCATCTCTTAAACTAAATCTTAGCACAGTCATTTCCCCAATGAGATAATCACTCCCAACTTTTGAGGAATAATTAACATCCATAAGGTAAATGTCAAGATCCAGTGTTGCTGTCGAAAAATTAAATATATATTATATACATAAATAGAACTGTTTTAATGGTTTTACGTGTGATATTTTATTTGATTTTTATTCTGATATTTCAGCCACTTTTCAGTAACCGTGATGACGGAAGTCAAAATGTTAGGTGTGCATGAGTAAAGTTAATGTTATTGTTTAGCCTACTCCCAAGTTCTTCATTTTAATTTTTGTTTATGGTTTTTATTTACTCTATGGAAGCCTAATCTAATTTGACGGCCCTTGCGGTTGAGCAGGCTAAGCCTTTGTTGGCCGATCTCATTACAAAGCAGAGACTCCGGGTTCGATTCCTGGCATAGTAAATTACAAAAAAATAATTTTCCGTTATTTACTTATGGTCTGGGTGGCTGGGATCGGGACGAGAATAGTCCGACGTATATTACCTATAACACGTTAATGTATACTAAGATATGAGACACCTTGCAATTATGTACATCTTGTTTCTGACATACAGAGATTAATTGACAATTCAGATACATTAGGGCAGTTTTCTGACAAAGCCTAACTTGCTTAAATTAGGGATATACAATGTGTGTTTGTCTATTGATTATTAATTTATTTAATCTACCACCCCTTCTCAACATAATGCAGTTACAGATGTAAATAGATAGATATAAGTTGACAGTTAAAAATAGTAATAGATATATAAGTAACAGAAAAACTGTAATAAGATACATAAAAATAGATATAAAATTTTGTAATAGTAAATATATTAGAATATAAGATTTAGTTTTTTAAAAAAGAAAAGCTAAAGTAAATAGATCACCTCCCCTATTTATTATGCCTGAGTTAAAATTAGAAAATAAAAAATAAGACATGAAAAGAAAAGTCTCTGTCTTGAAACATAAACGAGGAGTTGGGAGTTGGCAATAAAAAAAAACATAATTTAGTTGAAGAGAAGAATCTTTTAAGCTAACTAACTTTATCTTTACACTTTATTGACACGACATCTTTGTCCTCCATGGTCATGGCTACTGAAGAGGCTGAAACATCGAAATGAAAATGAAATAAAATTCTGTGCTTAAAACCGTTAAAACATTGTTTTAAGTATCTGTACTAGTCCGCAAAACTTAAGAAATTACTATATTGCATATAGCCTTAAAATCATTTTCATTTGGTGGCCTTCATAAAATAAATTTGCATAACTATGACATAATGTATTGACATAACGAAGGGCTCTTAATGAGCCATAACATCATAGCTTGGAACTTGGAAAACAGACTGATATACATCAACTTACTTTGATTAAATTTTCCAAATTTTACTAGATTCTTTATATCTTCACGTTCATTATATTCCGCCTCTTTGAGTTCCCTTTCCATTCGGTCTATTTCAGCAAATGATACTCCTGTGCTGGTGTACTTTTGGTTTGGAGTATTAGTTTTTTGCTTTTCAGCTTTTGCCTTTGCTTCATACTTTGTTCTTACTGATGGTGGAGTCTTCTGTAATAAACATATTGTTACACATTTTGCGGGATTTCATTTGAAGTTTAGTGAAACTAATTTACACAACATTTATTAGATTACATACACGTAATTCACAGTTCTTACAAACACAGCCAAATACAACAAGTCCAACCTGTGAGGCGCAAGATTTTATTAATATAAAACACACAAAGTGCATTGATGAGAGATTCTCGTTCCGAAAATACACTTAGTAACATCTCGGTTGCAGTTGCAACTCAGCTAATTCTTGTCACAATAGGCCGATCTTATATATTCGCAAAACAAATACGAATCCAATATGTAATCAGGAATAAAATGTGTTACAAATAATTTCAATTCCAAGAGGTAATAAAACAAGTGTTCACAAAAGATTATTATCTGTATTCAACAATATTTGACGCATTATTTAAGCTTAAAGAACCATACTGAACAAACATGTTTAAAATAAGTATCCCATGTAAAAGTTAGCTGAAAGTTTCAAGGATTTACAATTAACTCTTTACACTGACGCCTTATAGTAGTTGAAGTAAAAGAATATAATAAGACAAGCGGCTTCAGCAGACATTGTCCTGCCCTTAAAAAATTAAATTTAGAACCAGATTGCAGCGCCACTTACCAGGTCCAATTGTGAATATAAACCACCCCAGAACCCACTCAAGCACACACAAAAAATTTCATCTAAATTGTTACAACCATTTAGCAGGAGTTTGGTGATGTACAAACAAAAGAATTTTAGATATAAAGATAATGTTGCTTGCATTATCTTATTATGGATTTTTTTCTCCTTAAAACTCCATTATAACGAAAGACTTGAAAATATGACTTTAAATACATTGTGTAACATTTCAGTCCCTTGAATTTAGTGTACACTTTGGAGGAAATACTATATGCTACAGTGACTTCGGATATAACACCTAATATGTGTACAGCAAATAGTTTTTATGAACCAGTTGTATCAAGTTCCTAAAAATCCCTTGTAAATATTGCGACTGGTGGTCAGTTTCTATATCTTACTATTCATTCACTTGCCTTACCATCAGTTGAATTTGATATTACTTTATGGACCTTATATCAAATTTTAACCAATAGTAAGGCAAATAAATGGTCCATAAGATATAGGAACCAGGCCTGAGTCTTCACACAAGGAAGAGTCAACAAAAAAGTGCATAAAGGTCCATTCAGAGGATCACAAAATTCTCTTATCTTTTGTTTACATCCACAAATGGTCAGCAGTTGTAATACTATATTTTTTCAATAATGTTAAGGTGGGAAAAGTTAATTCTAAGAATCAGTATTATTAAGTAGACATTAATTAGGCAATATGTGTGTGTGTATTTTGCATCTCCAGGTATTGTCTAGCAATAAATACTTTTTTTTTCCACCATTGTCTAGAGAGACTTTCGGGTATAATGACAGAATTATCTTCTTTCAGTTCTGAGGTCTTTTCATCATCATCATAATCAGAATCAATGGTATATAAAAAACCGGTAATCAATTAAGATTTGTTTCATATTAAGTGAATGGCTAAAAAATATATCTTGTATTCCTAAATGTTAATATCCTTTTTAACATGATAAAATAGTAAACATAACCCCTAGAAGCTCCATTGAAAGATGACAAAATGGCACAATACAAGTAGGTCCTAAACCAGTCATTAAGTCTAAGAAGTTCAGGTACATGGGATCTGTGCTGATGTACCAGTTACAATTTTCAAGCCAAGGTTGATTTTATTGAGAATTTTGATTGAGGTAGATGAGGACACTACTGTTGTCTACAGTCATTGAAGCCTGGCCAAGACCAAATGTATCAATCATAGTTTCATATTTGGCAGTAAATGATGACCAGGTCTAGCTAGTCTGACTCAGAAGTTCCACATTACAGGGATATGGAAGACAGGAGTAATTAGGGTTGAACACATTTTAAACATATGAATCCAGGGCAATCTTAGTGTCTGTGATATTCCAGAAAAAAATATAGGGCTCCACCCTAGAGTAATAGGGCATATTTATTTATTATGAACTATTATGAACAGATCCAAACTTTTTTAATTTAGGTTACAAGGCTAAGACCTTAGTCTTTGTAGTAATTTTTTTTATAACCACCCAAAATTCACTTTACATATCAAATAATAAATAAATTTGCCCTAAAACTATATATACCCTTCTCTTCGCACCCACCTTAGCTTTCTAACCTATATTTAAAAAGTTCAGATCTGTTCATAATAAATAAATGTGCCGTATATCTATACCCCACCAAATTTTTCTTCTGAACTTCAAACAACATTATAGAAATTCGGCAAACTCAGTGCCTAATACCAATTCCAAAACCAGTACAAATAAAACAAAAATGTCAAAGAACTGATTATTCATGACCATTCTAATTATTCGAAGCTTACTCTGCCGTCAAGGTAATCGTTTTAGAGCAGATGCAGCCTTTTACTGGAGAAGCTAAGAGCAAACGACCTAGCGCAATGTATTTAAAAAATTGTTGCACATGCTCAGTCCTAGTGTCTCGTGAAAAATCAATAGTTTGAAGTACAAAATTTCGTAACAGTTTATACATTACTAAATCAACTTTGTATATTAATCAGTTTTACAATTATTCAATATATTTAAATTCCTTACCTGCCATGAAGGATTTGCTGCATCTGCAATTTCTTTCATATTGGCATAGTGTATACCCTTAAGCCTCTGTTCTTCTTTAAAGTCAATCATGTAAAAGTAGAAAGCATTTCTTGGAGCCTTTTTTGGCATATTTGCAATTTAAAACCAACTTTAAAAAATCTGACCGGTTAAAGAGAATAATATTTTCAAATTGAATTTTGATGTCTCTGAACTCTGATAATATTTATTGATCACAGAATCACACGGTCACACCACAGATCAAAAATAGTATTGATGACGATATACACAACTACCTTTAACTCAAATGTCACTGTGAAACTGACATTTGACAGCTTATGGCTTGGCAGCTAAGCTTTTAAGCCAGATCTTAAATTATAATGGCTACGTCACATCAGGGACTCACAACGACCACGTTCGCGACCGCGATTTTTCCCATTCCACTTACTTGCCGGCGTTACAATCGTAAACCTAAGTGGAACGGTTATTCGATCCATCTCTAGACATGGGTCGTTGTAAGCGTTGTGTGATCGAAAATGATAACGTTATTAGTGACGTTTTCGCCACGATCACAACGACCGCGGTTGCATTGTGGAACGGCTAGAGGAGCATTTTGGGCGTTGTGAGCTATTTAAGGAACGCGCTGAATGTAGTTTTTCATTTTTCAAGCCTATGTATAGCTCAGCTGCACTGTAGGTTATCAACTGACGCCATTTAACGGAGTTCTTGTGACAACTCAAAAGGCCACATTTGACTATACAGTTCACAATTTTTTTTTAGAGTTGGAGTTCAGCAAACAGGCCAACGGCCCACCTAGTGGAAAGCGGTTACCGTCGCCTATGGACGTTTGCAACATCAGAGATGTCACCAACGCGCTGCCAGCCTGGGAAAATTTTATGACACCCTTTTTGAAAAACTTCATATCGTAGCGCTGTGGGAAAACCTCGGCTGGGAGCTCATTCCAAATCCCCACGGTACTCAAGAGAAATGTTCTACAGAACCGTTGCGTAATTGAGCGAAGCGGCTGAAGGAAGTGGGGGTAAACTCCCAATCGATGGCGAGCGGTGCGATGGTAGAAAGAGGACGAAGGCACCATTTTAAACAGTTCTTCGGAACACTCCCCGTTATACAGACGGTAGAATACGCAGAGAGAAGCAAAGTCTCTCCTAAGGCCACGCGTATCTAGACCGTCTGTGAGTATGGGATCATCAACAACGCGAACGGCTCGACGTTGAATACTGTCCAGGGGATTAAGTTGGTAGGCAGGTGCTCCAGCCCAAAGGTGTGAGCAGTACTCTATATGCGGCCTCACCTGGGCTTTATAAAGCACAAGGCGTTGCCGCGGTGTGAAGAACTGCTTGGATCGGTTTAGCACTCCCAGCTTCTTGGAGGCAAGTTTTGCCCTACCTTCAAGATGGCCCCTGAACTGTACATCGTTCGCCATGTCAACACCGAGGATCCCAATACTTTTGGAGGTGGTAGGGGAGTTCCTTGGCAATGAAGCGCTTGCTCGAATGGAGTTTTTTTGGCAGAGAATACGCGACCTGTGTCTTCTTGGGGTTGATATGGACAAGGTTTTGTCTCCTCCATTTAGATACTCTCTCTAAGGAATGCTCTACTTCAGACACAAGTCTAACCCGACTTTTTTCTACAAATGATAGAGGGACTTGCACGACCAGAGTACTGCGCATCGCCAGTGCTGTCATCCGCATAGCAATCAATGTTGCGAATAGACAATATATCATTATATGCTATTAGCGAATAGACACATTTCTCACAAAAACACATAATTAGTCAAAAACTATCAATATCCTACAAATACTGTTCATTTTCGCGTAATCTTACACATTTTTAGAAAATAAAACGGCGCAGCACAACATCTTCCAGTTCTCGCCAAAAACTTCCCTCAAAATTGTTGTCAATCTGTCAATCATAGGGATTTCCAAAAATATTTTTATCCATCAATGTATTTAGTCGTAATGGATTGTATTGATCTTTTATCGATACACGATATTACAATATTTTCGTATTCTTTTAAAAAATGCTTTTAATATATACGATACTTTTTAAATACTAAAAATCAACTAAACGCGTATGAATCATAGTTTTAAAATGCCTTAAAATAGTTTAAAACTGAAAGTACCTTTATTAAGTAGGATTACAGGACAACCTTTTTGATACAGATATAATTAAAAAATGTTATTCATGCAGAAACGACAAAAGAACATGAATTTCTGAGGTTGAGGAGTCTGTATTAAGAGGCAGCAAAACAATCCAGAGTCGGGTGGAAGGACATTTGGTCGTCTAGAAGTATACCACCCTTGGTCTAGAGTATGCTGCCATAAAAAGTGTAAGTTGAATATGAATTACGGTATCAGAAGTCAGGTTTTCATCCCCCCTATTAAGACCGGCAGCACATTAGTATGTAGTATCTCTAGTGCAGTACACTCATAGAGTGTACGATAATATAATATAATAATTATGTAACTTGATCTTGACTTAAGTAAATCTCGTGACAAGCTTTTATATCATATAAATTGTGTCATGTAATATATTGATGGGTTTGATTTAAGTTAAAGTTTATTTTAGAGCTTTAAATAAAAGCTCGCTTTTAAAAATGTTTTTTTTAATATTAATTTTTTAGTGTATTTTTATGTTTAACATAATGTAATGACGTACATTATAGTTCATATATACTTAAATGCAAAAAAATATGCTCTGTTACTATATTTGTACGTTGTGTGATAATATATTTGTATGGCAAGACGGAATATCGAAACCACTATTGATATATCGTAACATTAACATAAATGTACATCCCTAGGACAAGCAAGCATCTGTTCTGTTGTCGTGTGAATTGGTGGTTTTTTTCTCTGCTATTTAAGTAATTTTATAAAATAATTCTAAAATCATTATCTCCTGCAGCCTGTGCTGTTTAGTGTGTTATAATTTATTTGCTTTAAATTTATTTTATTTCAAAAGTGTCTAAAATTTCACGTGTATAAGTTAGAATCGTGTCGTGTATGTAATTTTGAGTCTTGAACATCGTATTTTTGGTATGTTGTAATTCTTTGGATGCTGGGAGTCGAATCTAATACCTTTCATTTGTTTATATTGTGACTAAATTATATCTGTTTATTTTATCTTGATATTTCAAACCGGTAGCCGGTTTTTGTTTAATTTACAAATGCGGTGAATCAACGACGTGAACCTGTATGACAGTGTAGTAGGGACAATTTATTTTAAATTATCAATATCCGCGTTATCCGGTTTACTGGTTTCGCATCTCATAAGGACAATAAATCGCTAGCTGTTGCAATAAAATGGCCTAGAAAAGCATGTTACTATGGTACCTACACCATCTAATACTCATTTATGTTTGAGTTTTTTGTATGTTTGTATATTTTAATGTTGTTTTTCATGGTCTTGGATATACATATATAGAACAGTTGGGTGGGGTATAGATATAGGGCGCACTTATTTTAAGTAATGGGAAGAGTGTAGGGGAAGGATAGGGAGTCATACTTTATATACATACTCCTTCTGCAACCCCTATTTCAAGAAAATGTATAGTTTAGATATTTTTTTTAAATAAAACGTCATTTTTATTTTTCATTAATATTGCACTAATATCATAGGTCCAAATGAAAAATCTAATAGATAACTTAAAAAGATTCAAAAAAGTCCAAAAAAATAAATTGTGAAAACATTATACAAAATCGCAACAAAGCAATTCATGTAGGTAACCATTATAGGAAAAACAAGAAAGTAGTAGTAGAATTCGCCACAAAGGCAGGCAAAGGAATCTTGTTTCATAAAGCCAATTCTTATGTATTGTAGGCTACAACCAACGCCATTCAATGGAGTTCTTGTGAAAACTCGTTAGGCCACATTTGACTATACAGTTCACATTTTTAACAAAAATACATAATTACTACTCAAAAACTATCAATATCCTACAACTATTGTTCATTTTAGAGAAATCTTACACATTTTTAGAAATAAAAGTGTATAGCACAATGTTTTACTTTCAGTTCTCACCAAAAACTCTGAAAAACAATTATTTATGATTTAGGTTTAGGGCTTGGCAGCTAGGCCTTTAAGCCAGATTATCATGTATATTAATGTATATTTGTATGTTAGATTATAATGTAGTTTCTTCATTTTCTCAAGCCTATGTGTAGCTGTAGGTTATCAGCTGGTGCCATTCAAAGGAGTTTTTGGAGGACATCTCAAAAGGCAACATTCGACTATACAGTTCATATTTTTCACAAAGCACATAATTACTACTCAAAATCTATCAATATCCTAAAACTATTGTTCATTTTAGAGTAAAAATACACATTTTTAGAAAATAAAACTGCACAGCACAACATTTCCTTTCAGTTCCCGCCAAAAACTCTTCTCTGAGAAACAAGAAACGTAACAATTGTAGATAATACTTTTTTAAAATGAAATTTATGGTTAGCAACCAGGCCTTTAAGCCTTGACAATGTTCTAATGTATTTTTGATATAAAATGAATTTTGGGAGGTTACAAAAAAACAATTAATTTAAGTACTTTTTCCTTTGCCACCCCTATGTCTGGGAAACAGTACACAGACCAAAGTTCACAAGCCGAGCGAGTGAAGTGAACATACCATTACAGTGCTCAGTGAGTTTCACAACCAATTTGTAACCATCATTTAAATAGTTATTAATGAATAAATGGTGACCAGTCTGTTCTGGCATTCGCCGGCCGCTGCTGCGGCTCGCTCGCTAGGCTTGTACGCTTTGGTCTGAAGTCTAACCTTACTCACCATTCTCATCATTTGTCACGATTTTCGATAAAAGCTCAGTGCCAGAACCGCAATCGGTTCTGGCACTGAGCACCATTAATTTATTAATAACTATTTAAATGACGGTTAAAGATCAGTTGTAACACTCGCTGATCACTGTAGTGGCACACTCATTTTTGCTCGGTAGGTTTGTGAGCTTTAGTCTGTGTACTGTTTTGCAGATATAGAAGTAGCAGAAAAAAAAGTACTTTAGTTAATTGTTTTTTTTATAACCACCCAAAATTCATTTTATATCAAAAATACATTAAAACAAAACTTTCATGGCTTAAAGGCCTAATTGCCAACCATAAATTTACATATTTGACAGGAGTGTCAAATATGTTACAGCAATATCGTTTCACTCAAGAATTGCGCACATCCCTGTACGAGGCACTGAGAGTGCTTTCTGAATTTATGAATTAACTGGGATATGCTCACGACATTTTTTCACGCTTGACTTGAAATTACCTGAATGTAAGCTATCATTTTAGTGAAGACTGGGTCAGAATAAGGTGATTTTTTTGCACCTGAACAACTTCAAACCGTTTCCGAGAAAATTACCGCGGGATTCCGGGGATAAAGAATACCCATATTTTATTACATAAAATTTGATCACTGAAAAATCACATGGTAATTCGATATTTTTTAATCTGGCCATTTTAAGTCATTCCCAAAAAAGTTTCCACGGGATTCCCAGGATAAAAAGTAGCGCAGAGTTTAAGTCTAAGAATTAGTTGTCGATCAGTGAAAACCGCATCGAAATCGGCCTAGTAGTTTTTTATGTGAATCCCGAACAAACAGACAAGAAATATAAAAAAAATTGCATTTGTTCTCCATTGTTTATATAGTCTATTCCAGTTCTTTTTTTAATAGCTTCAGTGTACAGACACAGTATGTTTAGAATTTTATAATATTATACATAGATAATATAGAACACAACACCTAGAAGACAATTTCAAGACTGTAAATGTTGTCTATCTGTACATAAGTACAGACAGGTAAGTAAAATATTTCCACAAAGACACTACTTTTTCATATAAGAGTCGCTTTTTCAACCATCAGATTAAATCTATCAGTCAAATAAATTATAACCTGACGAAATTCAAAAGTGACAAAATTCAACTGGGTACTTTATGCAACTGTCATTTTTAAGTTTCCTCTGTGTTCTATTCTATATCAGGTGATTGAAAAATCGGCCCAAAAGCAAATTAGAGAAAATATATGTTTTTGGAATTCTATTTAAAAAACTTTTTAGTATTTAATTTGAAAAAGTAAGACAGACTTCACAACAACACTATGGTTATAGAAGAACAAGCTAGTTCAGACTCGCACAGGGCTGCCAATTTTTTAATTTATAATATTGATTCACTGCATTGTAATGGAGAAAGAAGTAATAACACTTTTAAAATTGATAATTTCCAGGTATTTTTTAATATTCTTAGCTATGTAATAAACTCATACCGTGAATAATTAGATTAGAATTGGCCTCTAGAGACTTGCTAATTTGCACACAATCTCTTCTAAAGTGCAATTAAAGTTTCTGTGCTCAAAAAAATTATAATTTTAAGTCTCTCAAAAAAAGTAATAAGTTTGATTTATTGTAAATGATAAATTAAGTATTTTATTTAAAGCTCCTCTAAATAAAGTTCTTAAATAGTATTTTCTTAAGTTTTCGCGACTAGTATACATAATTAAAATTACGTTTATACATTTTTAAGCACTGCATTTTGTTTGATTTTATTTCGACTTTTCGACCATTTTTCCGTAGTCGGGAACCAAAGCTACCAAAAAGTGGCCTGAATTTCCGCGTTTGAATTTATTCTGTCATAAAGCAGCCTTCGTAGGCAGGGCCCTAGGCCATTTTGCCGCCGTAGGCAAACTCGAAAGCTGCCGTCCCCACCGAAGTTTAGAAAACAAAAAAGATTTCAATCTAGCTTTATTATCCCAGAACCCTGTCTATTCGTGTTGTACGTACTTGTTGATTTCACTACTCATATACTTTCTAGATTCAAATGAACGAATTCAAATATATTAGGTGTTGTTTATTTTTTCTTGGGCTTTAGTAGTTCAAGCAGAGATTTTGTAGGCATTTTTGCCGCCGTAGGCAGTTGCCTACCGTGTCGAGTTGCCCCCTGCTTGTAAGTCGGGTTTCTACATCTTGTAGACCTAAGGTACGCAAGCCTATCGTCTTATTATACCTGCGCATTTAATGCAACAACGGACAGACATGAAGATTCATCAGGTTTCAGTTTTTGCTTAAATGGCTATGGTACCCTAAGAATGGTTTTTTTTTATTATTATCGGTGAGAGGGCGCAGTTTGATTTTTTGAACCCCGTCGCCCAAAATCATTAAGACGCTTCTGTATGTTTTAATATCGTAGCAAGTGGCGATCCATCGACTCTGTCTACCACTGGCGCGGGGTAGAAATTAGGCTAGGGTATCCGGTTGAAAAACATACCGTATGATGTAAGCACCGACTACACCGCTCTTGTAGAAATGAAGGCTTCACTATCAGCATACAAAAAAGCACAGGATTTGATGACAGTGACTTTGATGTATGATAAAAGTGGCTTGGAAAAAAAGCCTGTTTAGACGTTTGCAAAACTAATAGTAATATATTTGAACAGAACATGTAAACGCCAATGAATGCATGGCGCTTTGGACCTTTTGGTCACTAGTCGCTAGTTTCTTAAAGGTAGTTTATGGGGAATCGAGTTGTATGAAGTCTACGCCACTGCTTTCTCCCCCTATGGAAAACAAATGTGATACATTTAACTTATTAATAAAATGTATCTATATTTTGCCGTGGCTTTGGTCTAACTAACAGATCAACATGAGCTTGATCCAATTTTTAGGACTTGTTTTGTTATTTTGTGCTTGTTTCCCCTTGTATTGTTTAGTTTATTACTTTAAATGTGTTTGTTTCACTCTTGTATGTACCTCCTTAGAATAAAGCTGTTTTCTTTATTTTTTCTTTCATATTGTACGTGAGAAACTAGCTGTGCCCGCGATTTCGTCCGCGTGATTTTTTTTTTCGCGGAACCCTAATTAAATGTCGCTTAAGTTACTCCTTATAACATCAGCTATCTGACAGTGAAAGTCCCGTTAAAGTCGGTCTAGCCGTTTCAGAGATAAGTCGGAACATCCAGACAGACAGACATCCAACCTCTGGTATTGCTAATGGCCATAGACGACGGTAACCACTTTCTATCACAGTTGGGCCGTCAGCTTGTCTGCTGTGCTTCAGCAATAAAAAAAACAGACAGAGAGACGCACAGACAAAAATTCTAACCATCCGATAATAATGTCTGAATTATCTCCCCCCTGATTTTTTCACATTTTTATTTTGACATTACAAACAGACACTTCAATTGTATTTATCTGTATAGATAAACTCGATCCTGTATTTCCTTTAGATGACCCAGCATTCTTTTGTTGCAGGTAATAAAATGAATGAGCGTTGAAAGGCCAACGCTATGAAGCGCCGGCCACAATGAAGCACCACGCCAATGGTCACATGACACTAAACAACTTCCTTATGATGTACCTGGCGAAATGGAAACGAATGGCTGTTCTCCTGCTTTTCATATGGATTGTTGTCACATATCTTGTTATATCGCCTCTCAGGTGAGTTGGAATCCGATGACAATAGAATAAAATATTCTTTATTGCTCACAAGAAAGAGTACACATCAAAAGTTAACCGCATTTCAACTACACCACTGACGGTCTTATCGCTAATAGCGATTTCTTCCACACAACCTTCTATAGATAATATTGCTATAAAATATGTAATAGTGATTAGTGGGTCGGTATTCAGTGGGCATAATTCAAAATATACATCATTATATATAAACAAACTAGCGATCCCGGCAGACGTTGCGATTCCGGCAGACGTTGTCCTGCCTTGAAAAATCTAGAACCCGATTGTAACGCCACCTACTGGGTCCAGTTGTGAATCTAAACCATTCGGCCACCCACTCGAACACACACAAAAATCATCAACATCGGTTCAGGGGTTTTGGAGTTCAGTGACATACACACTAGCATTATAATTTTATAATTGGGGTCAATAGTCGGGATAAAAACTATCATATCTTTTAAGTTGAACCAAATTACATAGGGTTACAAAATTTTATCAAGACCGCTTTAGTAGTTTCGGAGTTTATCCCGGATATACATCGTGACACGAGATTTTTATATATATATAAGATATATATGAACATAATCCTACACAAATTACTGTTTACAAATTTAGACGGCAATCTTTGACAAGTTTATTAAAAGACGAAAGTGACTTTACACTTGATGCTCATCGGTAATGCATACCACACCAAAACCTTACTGGCTAACATTTTCATACCACTACTGTACATAAATTCTTCAAGTTTGCATTGCATCGGGGACATATGTATTAATGTTTATCTTTATACCTTCCTACGAATTGGATCTTGTTAATTCATCGATTGTTGAATAGCAAACCAGATGTCGGACTTGTCAATATTGGCTTGAAATTATATTTAAACTCGTTTCAATGATGTTGTCCTTCAAAATGTATTAGGTAGCTTTAATCGGGTCGTCGGAGAATTTCTACGTATTAACGCTATTTTATGGCCGGTTTCTATATCTTACCGACCTTTCATTTAGCTTACTATATGTGAAAGTTTGACATAAGCTACATAATAGGTTGGGGAAAAAGTATTTTCGCATATAGTATGTATGAACTTGTAATAAGATCTCTTTGGCTATACCATTTGTATCTAGCTAGTTTTGGTATAATAAAAGTGTTTATTTTAAAGAAGACAATTCAAAATTCAAATTAGGAAAATGTGTAATTTTCATTTGTTTTTCTTATTATTAAAATGAGTGAATCTAATGAAGAAATTCGATACATTTTAAAATTTTACTACAAAAAAGGTAAAAATGCAACACAAGCCTCGAAAAAAAATTGTGATTTTTATGGACCTTATGCAGTATCTGTGAGAGTAGCTCAAATTTGGTTTAAGCGTTTTCAATCCTGAAATTTTGATATCAAAGATGCATGTCGCTCTGGTCGCCCTGTTACTGACAAAATTGATGCCATTTTTGAAAAAGTGGAGCAAGATCGGCCTATTAGTAATTACGATGTAGCTGGAGAACTGGGAATTGACCACAAACCAGTTTTAGCGCATTTGAAAAAAGCTGGGTACACAAAAAAGGTCGATATTTGGGTGCCTCATGAGCTCACTGAAAGAAACCTAATGAAACCGAACCATTTTTGAAGAAGCTGATAACTGGTGACGAAAAGTGGATCACGTACGACAAGAACGTGTGAAAAAGATCGCGGTGAAAGGCCGGTCAGGGTTCACTGGCTGTGGCGCAACCCGGGTTAACTCGCAACAAGGTGATGCTGTGTGTATGGTGGGATTGGAAGGGCATTATTCATTATGAGCTGTTACCGCCAGGCAGGACCATCGATTCTGAACTGTACTGCGAACAACTGATGAGATTAAAGCAAAAAGTTGAGAGAAAGCGGCCGGAATTAATCAACAGAAGGGGTGTGATTTTTCACCATCATAACGCTAGACCTCACACATCTTTAGCCACTCAGCAAAAATTACGAGAGTTTGGCTGGGAGGTGTTAATGCATATACCGTATAGTCCTGACCTTTTGCACCTTCAGATTTTCACCTGTTTCGGTCTCTGCAGAATTTTTTAGACAGTGTCAGGTTAACATCACAAGAGGACTGCCAAAACCACTTGTCGCAGTTTTTTGATCAGAAGCCCCAAAACTTTTATAGCAATGGGATCACGTACCTACCTACAAGATGGTAAAAAGTTATCCAACAAAATGGCACCTACATACTTTAGTCAAATGTAAATAAACTTTATAAAAAAACCTTTTGAATTTTTGTATAAAATGCGAAGAAACTTTTTCCGCAACCTAATATAAAATTTTATTCATATCATTGGTCCGCTTTGGACACTTCGAGATAATTTTGAGACAGCCTTTGAAGTCACAGAGGACCAATAAAATTTAGTATAGATATTTAATAAGTATCACACTCAAATATTATGCAAAAAGTGGTAAATTTAAGATTGATACGTCTTAGAGTTGACGAAGGCCAAAAACGAGAATTAGGACTCTTAGAAAATGGCATTTATCAACGATGTATGAAATGTAAAATCATATTTTCTAAGTTTTCGCGACTTGTATACATAATAAAACTACGCTTTAACGGTTTTATTATAATGCAAAATCACTTCTTTAAACCTTAAACAATAAATTTTAAGAATAATTCTACCGCTAATGGCTGCCTTGTATGCTCGTCGACTGTAAAAATTCCAATATACAGATACCTACTTCAAGCGTAATTTAGTCCGCAAGACTGCCGCTCATTGTTGTTGTGGTATGTCCTCCTTTTGTTGTACGTCGCACTGAAAAAGAGTTGGTCGGATGGACTCGTAGTCTTGCATTTTTCAAGTACCTACATACAATGCATCTTATCTAGAAAGACATTGTTATGTACTAGCCGATACCTGCAACTTCGTCCGCGTGGTGCGGTTTTTTTATTATCCCACGGGAACTCTTTAATTTTTCGGGATCAAAAGTATCCTATATGTTGACCAGGGATATAAGCTACCACTATACAAAATTTTATTTAAATCGGTCCAGTAGTTTGGGAGATTAGCCGGTACAAACAGACATACAAACAGATTAACAGAGAAAATTTTGTTTTGAAAAAATCTAAATTAGTTCTAGTAATTGCAACGGTACCACCAAAAAATAACGACAGCAGCGCCAAATTTTTACCTAAATTCGCCTATCCCATCGAAATAATGTCACTTATCGGGATAAAAAGCATCCCAAGTGACCCGGGGCTTAAGCCTAGCTCTGTGTCGAGTTTCATTTAAATCCGTTGAATAGTTTATGTGTAATTCTCTAACAGACAGACAGATAAAATTTTTGAAATCTGCGACACCTCAGGTAGGTTTTTTTAAACCTCTATTTTCATCATAATGCTGGACACTTTCAATTTCCCCTCGGTATAAGATGGTACTCTTTATTTCTACTATCCATACTTACGAGTTCCGTTTTTACTGGACGATTGTCACTTCTCAGGATTCGTCGTTCATGGTAACATATCGAAGGCTTAAAGGTTATTCGTTTCAAGCGATATTTTCTAAGTGACCTGACATAATGGTTTTTTTGTCATCATAATGTCCTCAACTTCGCGTTCAGCATACGTGCTATTTTGACATTACGTTAAAAAAATAGAAATTAATTTAAAATTAAATATGATAATTATTAATTTTGAAACTGAGACAAATGTTTCCCCTGGCAGTGAAAGGGTTAACTATATTTTTTATTCGACATTGTAATTAATTAATTAAATTAGGTATTACTCTATGGACGACATTTGAATTGTAAATGCTGTGCACTCCTTTAATGGGTCCACATCAGAACTTTTATATTAAATATTTTGTAATTTAACATAATAATATGTATGCTACTGGTGTGGTATCAATAAACAAAACTAAACTATTTCAATATTTAAGAACCTAGTTACCTATTGAAATTTATAGTTATTCTTCTTTTTCATATATCATACATAGTTTATTAATTATGCCAGTTTCTCAGTTATTTCAAACTTTAAACATTTGTCCTGACTCCTTTTCAAAATGTCGCTTAAAACTTTTAAACTTAAAGTTTGTTCTGCCGTCGATATAGAAATACGGTCATAATGGTGACTACGCCCACTATAAATACTACTACTATAATAATAAAAATAAGCCCGCAGGGGGGCTTTGTGGCGAAGCCTTAGATGAGTAGCGACACCACGTGCCCGACTCCGGGGGCCAAGGCAAGGCCTCCGTGCTTGCCTTAGCCCGCCGGCTCGGAGTGGAGATCGCTAGAGCTAAGACTCAAGCTCCAGGGGTGGAAGTGATAAATGTCAGCACATCAGAAGTAGCTTCGGTGAACCTGCAGCCCACCTCTCTACACCCCTTAGCCATTCACACCCATGTTGCCCCTGTCTTCTATGGTATTTTTGGGGCCCATGCAGGGAGTGGCGAGTCACCGTCTGCCCATTTTTCCATGTTCCCCGAACATTGTGACGGACAGACGCCACAGTCCCCATATTCCCAAACCCCTAGTACCGCTAGCAGTTCACCCCAATAGCCCGGTACTTTTTGATCTCATTTCCCACAGTAGTCCTACACTGGCCAGGGCTTGTCGTTGGGTGCATTATTATATGGTGTAGACAGGGATAATCGCCGGCAGTGTCACGCCACATTTACATTAAATTTGTCAAAGAGCCTCTACATGTTGGCCTTTCCATGGCCCTACGCAAGCCCTCCAAATGTCCGGGCCATTTTTATGGCCCGTGGTCTTCAATGATATACATACATAACATTAATAAAAAAATATCTTTATATTGTTACGAGTTGCACAGGACTCTAATTGAAATGCCGTTGGAATTATTATAGAGTTTATTAGAACTATACAAACACGTATAACACAGGTACAAATATAACCGACCGCAACAAGTCCAAACGTAATGCATTAGATCGTATTTCAATAACACGCGCAGTCCGTCACTAAATAGATTACCGAATGTACACAAGTCTTGCTTCGCTCGTGGTTATCGCTCGACTGCCGCGTCCCTCAATCGGAGCATTGCTTTATACTGCACAGATGCAATATGTTTGCCCGGCCGCGTGGACCGAATTTCCTAGAATCAGTTTGTACTTTAAAGCCGACACACCTAGCTAATGACTGCCATAAAAGGTTACAATACACAATGGGCTGTTTTCTAATCACAAATTTTAAACACAAAGTAAACAGAAGAAGTCCAAATGCCGAAAGGTAATAAAATGTGTTTTTACTGGTATGCAGGTGTGAATTCGTCTTTGTCGGCGTCTAGGTCGTAACAATGTGTTTAAAAAATGTGAATAAATAAATACAGTATATGTAATAAACATATTAGTGTCCAATATAAATTAGCTGAAAAAAGCCAAACGAAAATAAAATATAATGAATGTAGTTCACGATACTGCTCTAAAAGTACATTGGTGTCGTAACCTCATAAAACTGAATTTTGCCTATCGATTACCGTTTTGAATATTAGACATGTCGTAAATTGATCTCATAAAATATGTATGTATGCGGGTTTGTTTACAAATTTATGTCACGATACAAATGATGGGTGGTAAATTTTTCATGAATATCTTATTTACTTGCACGCTTTAAGTTATTGATTAAATTATTTATTAACGTTTACGAGAATGATTTTTAATTTGATTGTATTATTATACAAGCATAGGTTGCTTGTAGGCTTTATTCTAGAATGCACTAAAAGGCCGCCTTATCAACCTATTCAATATATTAATAAATCTTAATACTTTTCATTTTGTGGACATTTGGTATTATTATTCCATATGTATATTTGTTATTACTAGTGGTCGCCCGTGCTCGAAATTCGACCATAATAATTAATGTCAAAGACTATACTTCTATAATCACAGATTTCGCCAAGGCTACACTGTTAATTTGACTTGAACAATAAACAAAAGAGTATATATGCGTGTGTGTCAAATACATGGTAGTGTGTGTAATGTTTTTTTTATTGATTTAATGTATTTTTATGCATAATTAGCATTCGTCGCTTCTTCTCTATATAAACTATAAGTGTGCGAAATTTGATACTCGTCCGTCCGCGCAATTTTCATAAAAAGGGGTACAAAGTTTTTGCTTCACGTATTAATATATAGATATTATGGTACAAAAATATTGTTCTGGTAGATGAAGACGGGGTGGTACTTCGAAACAAACTAAACAGGTGGCGGCAAGCGCTAGAGGACGTTGGATTGAAAATCAGCAGAACCAAAACCGAATACCTGTTTTGCGATTTCGGCGGAATCTCTAATGTTATGCCTTTTAAACTACAATCAACCACACTGCCGTGCAACCCCGAATTCAGATACCTTGGTTCACTAGTACAGAGTACCTAATTGTGAAATAGAGAAGGATGTAAAGACAAGAATAAATGTAGCATGACTAAAGTGCAGACAGGTAGCCGATGAGACATGCGACAACTAATGCCATTGAAACTAAAAGGTTAGATATAGAAATTTGTCACACGCCCGATCATGTTATACGCGTCCGAATGTTGGGCCGCTAAAATGATAGACCACAAACGTCTCCACTGAGCTGAGATGAGACTGTTGAGATGGGTGTGTGGTGTTACAAGATTGGATAAGGTGAGAAATGAGTACAGAAGGGGATTTTTGAAAGTTGCATCC
Organism: Dendrolimus houi; assembly: GCA_039645545.1. Lineage (NCBI taxonomy): Eukaryota > Metazoa > Arthropoda > Insecta > Lepidoptera > Lasiocampidae > Dendrolimus > Dendrolimus houi. The sequence continues at coordinate 19,180,081 of CM077132.1, forward strand.
GTGACTGAAAAATTGATAGGAAGAAGATGAATTAAAGTGGTATGGGCATGTAATGAGGAAGGGATGTAAGTCACGTGACAAAAAGAATGTTAAACTGCAAGATTGATGGGTACAAATGTAAATAAAGGTTGACCAATAAAGAGATGGATGGATCGTGTGAAGGATTATATGATGATTTGTGGTGTGACAGAGGACGTATGTCAGAATCGAGGCGTGTGGAAGGAAAAGACATTGTGCCGACCCAAAATATTTGGGAAAAGGTGAAAGAAAATAGATTATGTTTCAAAAATATATTGATATCTTGACTGAATTAAGATGGTGCCAATTATGGAGGCAGATGCCAGCAAATGTTGTAATTTACCCTACTATGTAAGGATTTCATGTAAAATTTTAACCAGTATTAGGGTAAATCAATGAATAGTAAGAAATGTAGGAACTCGGTATAAGACAATTATATCGCGAAACTCCAATGGCGAAATAATTTTATTCTGACGTAATATTGTTGAGATCAAAACGATACGTTTTTACATCATTTTGCCGGAAGCGTTATTTCTATTGTTAAACGAAATTATTGTCGGTTGCCCTGAATATAATGAAATCAAAATCGGAAATAATTTTACGTAAACAATGGCAATGCGAGCAATACTTATTATGATATGTTATTATTTTGCTTTTCCACTCTTTAACGTCATAAATTAAATGGAAAACTGTAATAATACAGAAATAAATCGGGTAAGTGGGAGGCGGTTTATTGTAGGATTCCGTAGAGGTGACGTCAACTGTTTAATCTTTGTCATTTTCTACGATACACTAAAAATCATTTAATTGAAAACACTCCATTGTAATTACTATCTGAAAAACTACTAATAACCAGTTATTATATTGTTACGAGCTACAGGACTCGAATTAAAAATGCCGTTGGAACTACTATAGAATTTATTAGAACTGTACAAACACGTATAAAACAAATACAAATAAAACTGGATGCAACCAGTTCACGTTGCACGATTCAATACAATTCGAACGCGCAAAGTCCGTCGTCTATATCGCTAATCGAGAGTACTAGAGAACGTGTTACTCGCTTCGTAGTCTTCGCTTGACTGCCCGCCCCTCCATTCGGGCATCGTCTTATACTAACTACACAGTACAAAGAAATTGGCCGCGCACACTGAGTTTCTAAGAAATATTAATTTGCACACCTGCGAACGTCCACAAAGTCAAAAACAATAACAATGAGGATTAGTTCGACGCTAATGATGGTTATAAAACAATTAGAAAATCAATAGCATGTTTTTCTTAATTGCAAATTCAAAACACAAAGAATTCCCTAATCCGGGAGACAATAGACTGCGCTTACAATAGGCAGCTGTGCGCATGTCTTTGACGGCATGTAACAATATCTTACTATTCATGCCCTACCATCGGTTGAATTTTGACATTACTTGTATGGTTGTCAACGGTTTTGGTAAATAACAAGTCGGTAAGATATAGGAACCGGCCATGAATCCGTCTTGTTCAAACCAAACTCTATCACCTTAACTTTTTCTTAATTTTCCACTTACACATTTCAAAGGGAGGGCTTGGAGATTCAGATTTTAAGACTGAAAGCGAACAGCTTCCTAGCGATTCATTACATTAAAACGTCATTTAGAAACATCGTTATGATTGTTCAAGATGTGACTAGAGATCTCAACACTATAATTTTCAAAAAAAATCTTCAGATATGGTATTTTTTATTTTTTCTATGATTTCACTTTGATTTTGTGCAGCGGCATTATGGAACACCTGTCAAATTTCTTCAATATAGATCTAGTGGTTCTCGAGAAAAATATGCTGAGACATTACCGACTACTAAAGTTGTATGCTGAGAGCATCTAGAGTGAACCCATGCGTATTCCGTGTAAAGATCCTTAAAACCTGCCTGTATATTAGATGAATATTCACTTATCCGACCTCCTAAGCTTGAGATGGCAATCCGTCCAAACGAAAAAGCATCTTTGTTTGCGCAATGCATTACAGGACCGCACACCAATTTAAATTAATATGTTTATCATCTTAGTTTGCATATTTATGGTTATTATTCTAAAAAAACCGGCTAATCTTAACTAAATTTGTTTATCTGTAACATTTATACTAATATTACAAAGATTTGTATTTTTGTATGTTTGTAACGCATAAACTCAAAAACTACTGGACCGATTTGAAAAATTCTTTTACCGTTGGAATGCTACATTATCTCAGATTAATATAGGCTATATTTATTGCTAGAAAAAAAATAGGGATCCCTACTAAAACTTCAATAAAGTAAACCAAGGTGTAAAAAAAATAGTGCTGGAGTGGGTCCGGGGATGGTTTAGATTCACAATTAGACCCGGTAGGTGGCGCTGAATCGGGTTCTAGATTATAATTTTTTCAGGGCAAGATAACGTCTACCGGAATCGCTAATCTGTGCATATAATAAAACTGTAGAGGTTGAATTTCTGTACAATGAAAAAAAATATGCTAAAAACCGAGAAAATGTAAGAAGTGAAAGAGAACTAATTTAGATTTTTTTTTAATTTTATGTTTGTCTATTTGTCTGTCTGTTTGTACCTGCTAATCTCCGAAATGACTGTACCGATTTAAATGAAATTTTGTATGGTGGTAGCTTATATCCCTGGTCAACATATAGGATACTCTTGATCCCGAAAAATTAAAGAGTTCCCGCGGGTTAGTTAAAAAACCGCACCACGCAGACGAAGTCGCGGGCATCAGCTAGTATGAAATAAGATCGTTAAAATGTCGTGCAGGACCGGAGAAAGAAGGCCTGTCGTAAGAGGCGACAATCAACCCACAGCCAGGTGGTGGGGCATTGGTCTGGATAGCTGCAACCTCTGGTCATAATAACAGTAAATTGTGTTTAAGCATTAGTGGATGGGATCCAGTCCTCCCTCCGAAAGCGGCAGCATATTGGCAGGTGCACAACATTTGGTGTTGCAAATGTCCACATGCAACTAATTTCCATCCTGTATAAACTACTCATGCATAAAAAAATCGACCTTGCGGTGGAACTGTCATGAGTTGCCACACAGACATGTTATCATTGAAATCAATGTTTTTAGACTAAAGTAACCCAATCATTCCAGATGCAATGGAAATGGAGATGAAGCTACAGATTTTCAAGATAGGTTACGGACTGTTTCGGGTCAATTGGTTGCTTTGAGGCAACAGCACAGTAGACTAGTTGCACAGATAAGAAAATCTTCAGGGTAAGTCAGCATTCTAAATGGCAAGGGAAACTGTACAGCTATTGGTAAGAGGTTACCGCAGCTCCTGGATATTTGGACCTGTAAGGTCTTTAATATAGGGCGGCAAAAAATCTACAGTTAAAACTCAAGCTAAGAATCGGTTAAGGTTTGTAGCAACGTCAACGATTGAGGATTTTTCGGTACTGATTGTTCGGACGATAGCATCCTTGGTTATCTTGAAAATGCATCTGAACAACGATCGCGCCTATGGAAAGGATTCCATAGGTGCGATCGTTTTTCAGATGCATTATTGTAAGTGGTATTTAAATAATAATACAACCTAATTATTTATCTCTCTTTTATAAAGATTTGGATATTTTTTCATCCTGTTTTGACGATAATCGAAGGAGTGAAACGGTTTCATCATCAATAATTTAGAGGTGATTTGGTAAATTCTTTTTCTTCATTTAAAATAACTATAGAAAAATTAGGAAAAAACCACATATCGTAAAGATTTTTTTTAAAGTAAATTATTCATCAGTAAATACCAACGAACAGTTGTTTCGTTTGCACCCCACTTTCGAGATTTTGCAGCAAGAGGAGCCTTAAATAAAAGTCACATTTCTTTCTAGGTGCTCAATGTCTTTTGTAATGACTTCAGTTTGGCTACTTTCAACTGATTGACACTGGCTAGGAACCAAAAACTGTGTGAAACCATATTATTCAAAAAATAATAAAAACCGCTTTTCTGTGTTAGTGAGTTTCTCTATTGAGTAGTCGATCGAACTTTTCGAGTGTGTTGAAGCGGTCAAACATTTGACATTAACACGGGCCATCTTAAGGTTAACAACCGTCATGTGACAGCTTATACATATTGTTAGGAGTTTGCGCGACTCAAATTAAAATGCCGTTAGAATTATTATAGAGTTTATTAGAACTATACAAACACGTATAACACAGGTACAAATATAACCGAACGCAACAAATCCAAACGTAATGCAGAAGGTCGTAATTCAATAAAACGCGCAAATTCCGTCAATATTAGATTCTCAAATGCACACATGTCACGTCTAAATCGTAGTTGTAGCTCAACTGCCCCCCTCTCTCAATCAGGCCATCCTTTTATACTTCACAAATGCAAATTTGCCCGCCCGGCAACGTCGACATAATTTCCTAGAATTAGCTTGTATTTATAATCCGCAACACGTGGCTAATGATGCTCGTGAGCGGCCGTAAACTAGGACAATAGGCTGTTCTTCACAATAACTAGAAACGTATGCCTATAAATGAGTGAACAAAAGAAGACGATAATAAAAGGCTTAGAATTAGTTTAAATGCCGACAGGTAATAAAATGTGCGTTTACAGATCTGTACGTGGAATTTGTCTTTGTCGGAGCCTAAGTTGTAACAATATGTACGCTTTATGCCTCTGCTACACCTGGGATAAAGTTAGTGATAGTCACTGTGTCACGCAGATATAGTCAAGTGTTTAATGTGTTATTTGTGATGCTATATTGTTAATGACGTTAAACTTTGACAGATAACTCATGTATATACACTAATGAATCTAATCGTTAAGGCGTTAGTTTTTAACGCTATGAGTAAGTCGGATTTGGTCAGTCTCTAATACTAACGCAGGCGGGGCAGGTGAATTAGAATAAACTTAGATATCTCATAAATGACGCGTGACTAATCTAAAACCTATTCTTTTCAAGTAGCTTTACAATAACAATTAGGTACTGTTATTCTTATCATTAAGTATACGATAATAGCAAGTTTTACTGCGAAACTGCACTCACGTTGATTTAATACGTAGTTTTCATGGTAATTTAATTTTATTGCATCAAGCTTACATCGATTTTTTTTGTTCATTTGCACAATATTACGGAACTTTATATAACATGATACGCACTTGGCCGATTTTATATATTAATAAAAAATCTTATATCGTATATCTGTAGACAAACACGCACATTGTATATTCCTTAGCTAAAGGTCGGTTACTATGTCTTACCAATAATTTATAATTTGTCTCACGATCGGTTGAAATTTGACATAAGCACCAATAACAAGTAATGTTAGATTACTACCTAGTAAGATATAGCAACCGGCCATAAGCAAGCTTGTGTTATGAGTAAAATATAACATATATTAGGGACCGACCCTAGACACTCAGACCATAGTACCTAATAAAAAGTTCGTTGTCGAAATTTACCATGTCAGGAAACGAACCTCTGTGTTCCAGTGACCTAGGCGGTCGAAAGCTTAGACTACTCAACCACAGAGGCCATCAGATATAACATTATGCAGATAAGAACAGAATAACTTTTTAAGCAGTACATTATTTCTGTTTGCTTTCTAACCCAAGTCATTGGAATAAGACGCAAATATACCATAAAAATAAATTTCATTTATACTCTTAGGTTAAACTTCAACTTAAAAGACATAGACAAGGATACCCTGTTCCTGGACCCAGGGCGAGGACCGAGTGAAGAGTATGAGAATCTGAGAAGGAGGGTCTACACCAACACAAAGGAACTCTATTATTACATAAACCATGAGCTGACAAAGATGATGAAAGAAGACAAGAGTGACGAGAGGATACAAACGATCCTGGATCAAGTTGGTGATAGGAAGAGGTAAGATTTTTTTATATTGTTACAAGTCGCGAGAATCGAATTAAAATGCCGTTAGAATTACTATAGAGTTTATTAGAACTATACAAACACATATAACACAGGTACAAATATAACCGAACACAACAAGTCCAAACGTAATGCAGAAGGTCGTAATTCAATAACACGCGCAAAGTCCGCCACTAAATAGATTACCGAATGTACACAAGTCTTGCTTCGCTCGTGGTTATCGCTCGACTAACCCTTCCTCAATCGGGTCATTGCTTTATATCGCACAAATGCAATATGTCCGCCCGGCAGCGTGGACCGAATTTCCTTGAATTGTAATCCGCACACCTGGCTAATTATGCCTGCAAACGGCCATAAACGAGTACAATAGGCTGTTCTCCACAATAACCAATAAATAAGTAAACAAAAGAAGACAATTATAAAAGAATTACAATTAGTTCAAATGCCGACAGGTAATAAAATATGTTTTTATAGATATGCAGGTGGATTTTGTTTTTGTCGGAACTTAAGTTGTAACAATATTCATTAATATTGTTTTTACTTTTTGAGACATACAAAAACAAGTAAAATAGGATTTTATGTTTAACATCAAAATGCACCATTAGAGAAAATTCTAATGTTAGATTTATCTCTCCGGGTATTGAACCCAAGACTTATGGGATCGATCTGATGTGCTAATCAGATCAATTTTTCAGTGATTTTCAATCTTTTTTTACACCATCATCCCCTTTATAAGAGAACAAAAATCTCAGCGCTGCCCAGTCACATAGTAGGCGTACATACCCTGAAGAAAGGTTTATGACCACCGCGATCGTATATTATCTACAGGTAAGGGTTACTATCTAAGGTATACAACCTTTTCAAATAATCGAACAAATATTCATAGGGGCATTGTACTCGGGGAAACCAAATAACATTATATTCATAAGACTATATATATTTTCAACATATTTTATTACGTATATGTATTATATAACACATATTATATAACAAATTAATTCAGTCAATTTGACCGACACATGAATAAATTAATGAAAACACTTTATTGTTCACCAAAAATTAAAACTATGTTCTTAAAATTAGGTAATATAGTAATTGTTGAACAAAGGGCGACCTTATCGCTTGAAGCAATCTCTTCTAGGCGACCCCCATATGATTGCCTAAATTCCCATCTATCTTCATTTGCTTCTGGCTCCACTACCGACCCACGGAAGCTTCCAACACCCACTAGGAGCGTTATCATTCTATTTGGGAATCTGTGGTCTAGATTCGTAGCCCTCGCCATGAGATATTAAGGCTGGTATGCATAGACATTTAACCGATGGTTAAAATTAAAATAAAATAATCGTTAAAACTATATGGTTTTGTTTTAAACATCGGATCAATGCCTATGCTCACCAACCTTAATTGTATATATGTCACCGTATAATTGTAATAACTGTCAATTTTGTAAGAAAGCTAGAGAGATTGTAAACCGTCGATAGATTGTGAACGAACAGGAAAATGGGTTATAATCAGTGAATAAACCGATATACTCGAGTGACTTTGTTTAAAACAAACCTATTGCTTGACGCGATCTTGCAACCTATTCTTTACATTAACTCTAGAAGTTTTTTTTCGAGGGGAAATCCCCCTAGGAGATAATCGCGACCGGTGTTTGGGATTCGCCAATTCAGGGTGGCACTACACCTGTAGCCAGAACTATAGATGCTATTGCTACGCTACGGCTAGGTTAGGTTAGTCTTCGTCTAGTTCCGTCCTTCGCCTTTAATGCCAGGGCCACGGGTAAATGGCCTAGCCTCCGCTGACTCTGGCAGGCGGTGGCCCATCAACTTCTTCGAAGACTCTAGAAGTCTACTATACCACCGAGTAACCAAGAGAAGGTCCACAATTTTGCGGGCTGTAAACTTGTAATTTGAGGAACAGATGTACCAAACTACAAACCAATAACATAAATGTAGACGTTATACTGTGAACTTTACGATCAGTTCACAATTTGTCGACGGTATAAAATCTGACTAATTAGATTATGAACTCACGGTTCTTACAATATTCCGCTGACATATATACCAAATTCATATACATTATTCACTTCGACGACGCCTGTAATAAATCGATAAAATAAATTATTCCCAGTTATGCGTGAATGACACGTTTTCCACAACAAAGTATTTATTGTATTTTTATTTCCAGTCCTTATGGTAAGCAAGCTACAAATTTCGAGAAAGAACTGTTTCTTATATTTATGTGGTGAACAATAAATGTTCTCTAATGGCCGGTTCTAATATCTTACTACTCATTCGCTTGCCTTACCATCGGTTGAATTTTGATATTACTCGTATGTGCTTATGACAAATTTTAACTGGTAGTAAGGTAAATAAATAAACGGTCTGGAAGATATAGGAATCGGCCACATATGTCTATCAATAAACATACAGATAGGCAGACGGACAAGCTATATACGTATAACAACCTCTATATGTATTTAAAAAAAGAGTCCGAGGTAGATAAATAATTATGATGATTTTTTTTAGCTAAACGTCTTGTTGTGGAGTTTGTTTTCGCTTCTTCTCTTTTAAACAGCGATAAGACGTTGCAAAGCGGTGTAACATAGCATAGGAAGTAGATTAAAATTTTAACTTATATATGTATAACCTGAAAGTGTTTTCCAGTGGAACTTGTTTTGAATAAAAACTTTTCAATTTCAATATTTATATGGGTTGCGTTTTACCAATTTCGTTGCGGAACACTAAGGTGCTATCTAAATGGAGGTATCTTGCTTGCGCATTACCACGTGTTTAAAGTTTAAAAATCACACAATTAACTTGCAACAAATCTGTACTCCCCAAATTTTAATGACAACATTACGAATAATATATATAAATTTTAATTTGAATTACATATACATATATATAATATAAAAATTATTTCTTGTGGATTTTTTTATGTATGGTATGAAACCTTGTATGAATTAAAATGATTTTTGTGATACATTCATAATATTGTTGTTGGGTTTCGTAGAATACTATAGATTGTCGTAAGTAAATTATGTCAATTTATACTGTTACGAATTTGTGGGATTCGAATTTAAAATGCCGTTGGAATTATCACTAAGTTTATTCGAAGTACACACACGTAATTCACAATTCTTACAAATACAACGGAACACAAAAAGTCCAAACCGTAAGGCAGAAAATCGTAATGCACAAAACGCGCAAAGTCCGTCAATATGAGATTCCCGTTCCGAATGTACAATTAGTAACGCCTCGATCGCAGTTAAAACTCAACTAACCGCGTCTCAATCGGGCCGACCTTTTATATTCGTAAAATAGAATGAAACCTCTCCACAGCATGCTCACAATTTACTGACATTCTCGGACTTGTAAGCATAACCCCAAACGACTTGGCTTCTAAGAATTTGCGGCCTAGTTTAAACAATTAAAATAGTTTATGATGTTTTACTCGCGGGCCGGCTATAAAACAAAGAGAAGTATTACCGATTACCAACATGATGGTTCTTTTCAATACTGTGAATACTCAAGGGAAACACAAAAGGATTACAGATAAGTTAAATTCCAAGGGGTAATAAAATACGTGTTGCAAAGGATTATTTAGTCTTCTCGGAACTTCAGTTCTAACACTACCTGTACTCAAAAATGTGGGCGATATATTTTAGCCAAAGCCAATTTATATAGCTTCTTAAATATCTTTTATATTTTAATTTAGTAACTAGCGGTCCGCCCCGGCTTCCCACGGATATCTAAAAATAACTTTTTTGTGGAGTTTAATTACCGTCTAAGCGAATTTAAAATATTTCCCCTCCCGTACGGCGCGTACGCCAGTGACGCCTACATCACATAAGCCTAGCTAGCCGAGCAGGGTGCGCGGCGACCACGCAACGTTTTTTCTAATACTTACATTTTTAAACTCGTGATATCTTTCGAATGGAATGTCCGAATTGAATAATTCAAAAAGTTATATAAAGGTATTGAAGCAGTCTTGAATATGAAGTAATTTATTTTGATAAAGATGAATACCAAGATACAAATAAAGAGCACTTTCTAGTGGCGGCATTACAATTAAATTTTTAAAATAAAAGAACACTCATTGTGGCATAACTATAATAGTTAGACATATGCTGTTGCGACACTTTTTATAAATAATGATGTGTTCTGAAAAGTCGTAGTATATTATTTTATTCTATCATCAATAGTTTTCGCAGCGCACGCGATTTTAGGTAATTTTTTTACACCTTGGGTTACATTATTGGAGTTTTACTAAGGATCCCTAATTTATTTGAAAATATAATATAGCCTATGTCACCCGGGGATAGTGTAGCTTGCCAACAGTGAAAGAATTTTTCAAATTGGTTCAGTACTTTCGGAGCCTATTTAATGCAAACAATTAAACAATCAAATTTTTCCTCTATAATATTAGTATAGATAATTTATAGATAACTCGACTCATCATAAAAACGTTTTATCGCAATAAATGTCCATTTTCTTGGAAGAATTCACGAGCTGCGAGAGAAGCTGATACAGTTATTAGGCATTCCTAACAGAAAAAATTATCGATTTCATGGACAAAAATTAATTCGTTGCGTTATTTGAATGCTAACGAAAACCTGTACTTGTTTGTTTTACGAATTCTTTCTGATTTGTTTGTGACCCAACAATAAAATTTAATTGGAGTTCGTTAAACTTGCATGAGATCGTTGTTATGAACGAGCTTATTGAAGAAAAAAAATATTATGATTGGCGCGATTACAGTGAAACAGGCAATTTTCTTATTTGTTGAGATATTCATCTCAACAAACGAGAAAATTGCCTGTTCTTTAATGGAGCGGCGTGCTTCAACACGAATTGCAATCGGTTAAAACAATCAGACGCGTAATAGTTATAATCGTATCAGCCCATACGCACTGCTGGGGGTTGGAATCCACGTCTGTCCAAGACGGATTAGCAGGTTTCACACATCGGTTATTTCGGTCTGTAAGCTTTAATATGTTTTCCTTCTCCATCAGCACGTGCTAATTGTAATAATATGTATATTTAGGTCAGAAAATTCCTTAAGCGTGGCGTGCTACCGGGTCTAGATTTGGACCCACGTCATTGGATTGAAATGCGTGTGTGCTAGCCACTAAGCTCCCACCCCTTATATAAATATCGCGGGATAAAAAGTATCATACATTTTATTACAATAAAATTGCTATCGATTAGTGAAAAAGTCGCATTGGATGTCATTTTTTTTCATCTGGCCTTTTTTAAATGAATCCCAGAAAAATTCCCACGGGATTTCCGGGATAAAAAGTAGTGCACATTTAAATTTAAGAATTAATTGTCGACCAGCGAAAACTGTATATCGAAATCGGCCCGCGGTAGTTTTGACGTGAAACTCGAACAAACAGACAAGAAATCTAAATAAAATTGCAAAGACATGGCATGCTTAGACTTTTATAATATCGTTACAACTCAGATCCCGACAAACACAAAATCCACCTGCATATCTGAAACAAAGCACATTTATTACCCGTGGGCATTTGAACTAATAACATTGAAATTCTTTTATGGTCGTCTTCTTTTGTTTGCTCATTGGCATACGCCCTGTTGTTGTATTGTAATCGTTATCCAGGTGTTACGGATTTAAAGTACAAACTGATTCTAGGAAATTCGGTCCACGCGGCCGGGCGGACATATTGCATCTGTGCAGTATAAAGCAATGGCCCGATTGAGGGAGGAGTCAGTCGAGCGAGAACCACGAACGAAGCGAGACGTGTACTACAATCGGAAATCATTTAGTTACGGACTTAGCGCGTTTTATTGAATTACGTTTGGACTTGTTGTGTTCGGTTATATTTGTACCTGTATTATACGTGTTTGTATAGTTCTAATAAACTCTATAGTAATTCTAACGGCATTTTAATTCAAGCCTCGCGACTTGTAACAATATTATAGATTACATACAATAAATTATTGGTTGAATGAAGGTCATTCCACTTGTACATGTGGAATGATCTTCAGATAATCGATGTCCACTGCTGGACGTAGAGGCTTCTCTAAGTCTACGCCACAATCTCGGTCTCCCGCCATCCTTCATCCACCCCTGCCGGCGGCCTTTCGCAGCTCGTCGGTCCACCGGATTGAAGGGTGTCCTATGTTACGTTTACCGAGACACGTTCTCCACTCGAGGACATGTTTGCTCCATTGGCCCTCGGTCGTGCGACAGATGTGACTGATCTACAACCACTATGTCGAACATAGATTTGAAAAAAAAAACGTACATATTATATTTCGAATACAAAAGAGTAATATCAACAGGTCGTTACTGTCAGATCAATTGAAACTGGCTGAGCTTGATGGCAACCACGAATGGCGGCAATTGGAAGCGGCCAACGTCAGCGACCTCATCCAAAGGAGGTTGCACTACTTACAAAACCCACCGAATTGCAAGGAGGCGAGGAAGCTTGTATGCAGTTTGAACAAGGTAATACAATACAATATTCTCTGACGTGGTAGAACCGCGATGGAATCATTATTTTCGTTACAGCTCCTACGGCCGGCTCAATCGGTGTGATACCACGCTCTTACAGGAAATCGTCGTGATACGATTAGTCTTGAGCTAAACGTATTTCGTACGACGAGTGTGAGTTCCGATGGCCCACTTTTTCCTCCTATTGCATGAGTTCAGCAGACAGACAGACGGCCCACCTGATGGAAAGCGGTTACCATCGCCTATGGATATTTGTAACATCAAAGGTGCTACCAAAGTGTTGCTGCTCTATAAATTGAGACTGGAAACTGGCCGATAATGGCCGTCGGTCTGTTTGGCAGCTTCGCAATAAAAAACGCTTATATGAGGCCTAGTGGCTCAGTTTTGAAGGCATTGGATTTTTGCTAGTGAGATTATCTTCTCATCTATCTGATGGGAATGCCTTGGTTAGGTTGAATTTTTTTAGTGTACTTTTGTTCTCCAAATCCAGCTAGTTTCTATGAAACGTGTTGTTTTAATAGTCATGTTGAACCGAAAGTAATTCTTGTTAGTAAGTGTTACAAGATGTCCACCACAGTAGTCATGAGGATCATAGTGTATATTAATATGACGTAGACAATCGTCATAGATAATATTGTTAGTCGATTTATCAGACGAATCGATTTATAATTAAATTACCATTTTATACCGGTTAGTTAACTTTATAAGCCCACTAAATTATCGTCTAGATAATTTAGTGCACCAGTACTAATTATTATAATTGTTTTTATGATCCTGGCAACACTATGATGTAATTGCTATTTTTAGCAATGATGCAATGTTATTGTTTTGTAGGGTAGCATTTTCGTATAAAAGGCGTAGTGGCGTGTAGACGGTGTTAATTGCTTACTGTGCTATGTGAATGTTCACATCAAAAGCTGAACAATAAAGGGGAACTCTGCCCAAATAGTTAATATTTGGTATATTTGGTACTTTCTTACCCAAATCTCTCCTTGCATTTTACATAAGTCCTTACCTAACAGCAGCATAAAAATATTATTTTTCCTTCCGTGCAAAAACTCATTTTCTGTCAATGACCTCATTGGCCTATTTTGTTATAATAATAATAAATATTTATTACAATAATGCGCTTTATACAGAGTATTTATTGATTCTATAACTTCTGAACTTAAAAAATACTTAACCTTTAGTAGGTAGTAGTAGGTTAGGGCTATCTATTTATAACTAGCTGCGCTCCGCGGTTTCACCCGCGTGGTGATGGAAAATCGTAATATTTTGGATAATTCACACTATATCTTTATAAATTATAGCCTATGTGTTATTCTGACGTGTAAGCTATATTATTGTAAAGTTTCATCAAAATCCATTCAGTAGTTTTTACGTGAAAGAGTAACAAACATACATCCATGGATTCTTACAAACTTTCGCGTTTATAATACTAGTAGGAAGTAAGACTACAGTTAAGTTACAAAACTGGCGAATTAAGTCTTTATCATCGTTTGAACGGCATTTTTCCAGTTGATAAGTTATCCATTAAAATACATGTCTGTTCAAACAATGAATGCATTAGTTAAATCATTGTTTGATGATTTAACTAATGCAAATGTAAATCAGTCTTAAATTAAATTAATTACATTAGTTATATTGCATTTCATCTATAATCTCTTAAGATAATATTTTCTTAGTTTTTGCGACTAGTATACACAATAAAACTACGTTTTAAGCGCGGTGATTTATTTCTTTTTTTATTATTCCGACGTTTCGGTCACTTTTCAGTAGCCGTAATCACGGAAGACAAACATGTCAGGTGTCAATGAGTATTGTTAAAGCTTTATTTAGCCTACCGCCAACTTGTTCTTTTTAATTATTTAGTTTTAATTTTGTTTATGGTTATTATTTACTCTATGGGAGCCTAATCTAATTTACCACCGCTTCGCAATATGTTGTGGCTTGAAGAGAAGAAGCGGCGCGAGAAACTCTTCAGCAATCATGCCTAGCTCTAATATTTTATTAAATATTAAAATGGGTGGGAGGTAAATAAAAAGAAATTATCAATCAAGTTGGTTTGTGTTCCGGTTTAACAATACTCATTGACACCTGATATCTTTGTCTTCCGTGATCACGGCTACTGAAAAGTGGCCGAAACGTCGGAATAATAAAAATAAAATAAATTACCGCGCTGAAAATCGTTAAAACGTAGTTTTATTATCTCTTAAGATTATAAGTACAAAACTGAGCCTAAGTCACCGTCTACTTACGTTACTTCATTGGGTCGCCATACTGTTTTCCGAGGTGAGCACCAGCCGTCTGATCACCTTAAGATTCGATTATGAAACATTTTGACTTGATTTTAACATTGATCTACACGTATCTGGTTAATTGGTTGCGAGCAACACGCCAATAATATTTGTACGTGTGTATATTTTTTGTGTTAGTGAAATTAAGTATGTTTGTGTAAAAAACCCACATATATTGTTCTCACCTATAAAAAAGAGGTCATGATCTTCAGTATAATAAGGAAAACAGACACGTTTTGATAGGAAAGTTACTCGATTGCTTTATTATAATAAGTACATATAGACGATTGTTGGTTGCATTTATCGCGAGATGACTTTTTATGTCACCAAGACTTAAAAACGTGATAATCGTAAATTTTTTTTATTGGGTTACAGCGATAATAATATTACCTAGATTACAGGATAAATACGGAAAAGCTATAGATAAGCCTCCACAGATGACAAAAAGTATAAAAATAAAATATAGGTACATAATGTTATGTATGTACTTTCGGTCTGAAGTTTGAAGGCTTCTTTATGGTTCTTAAAGAGCCTTCAAACTTAATCTGACTCATTATGAAGAAGACTGTTCGATTTCAACTATAGCGAGACAAGCTCTTAAGAAATTAAAATTGTATTAAACTTTATGCAATATATTTGCAATATTTTTATTGGGAAGGCTGAATATAATGTATTTTAATAATTATATGACTTCAACAATCCAAACTAGATTATAAATGAGAATGTGAGTTTCGTCGTTACGCCTTCATGCCTTAATTATTCAACCGATCGTAATAAAATTTTGCGGACTTGTCACGGGTACAGATAAGAATATAAAGGACGTTTAAAAAAATATTCCCGAGGGATAGAAAAATAACTTTTAGATATATTTACGGTCTATTGCGTACACATTGTCAGTGGTACAGATTATAGGTGCGTTTCATCTAGAAAAAGGTAGGTACTGTTCCTGTAGGACAGAACAATAACTTTCAGACATATTCAAGTTCCACCGGTATTGACCAACAACCTGAATTGATTGACAAACTTTACATTGACGTTAGCAAAGCCACGGAGAAAAACTAGTGTTCTCATAAGGTAATAAAATGGTGTTATGTATTTGGTAGTTGGATAAATAATGTCCTTGTCTCGAGTCGTAATGTAGTATAAAAATGAGTGATAAGAGTTGAAAAAGAAATTTTAAGGTGGTTTAGATATGTATAGAAAGAACGAAAGACGGTAGAATCACAAAAAAAGTGTATAGTCTAAAAGACGCTGAAGATCGACCTTCACCCATTTGATAACCAGATGAGACATATTTTTTTAATCAAATTATATTGATTTGGAAACTCGCCTATTATAGCTTGCCAATCGAAATCTTCACCGTCTCCTCTACTAGTATGACAGCAGAGTAAATGGTGGCGTTGGTGCCAATAGACCGCGACGTACTCACTATGATCGAAATGGTAGACGTGCTAAAGAAAGGTCAGTTAAAATGCACCTTAAATAAACTTGTACGTATGAAGAGATTATGAAACGCACACATAGGCCATGGCTCTCAGTTCCCGGCGGCCCCGCTAGTCCCGGCTACGGCAGCGGTCGTGGTAACTGCGGTGAGGAGGGTGCTAGGTATCTCCGGGTTTCGGGAGGCTGCCAACGCAACCAACTGACACTGGCAACGTACAATGGACACATGATTAGGCTGGATAATCACCTCACGGAATTGGAAGTAGAGTTAAGTCGTATCAAATGGTACATTCTAGGGTTATCTGAAGTCCGAAGAGAGGGGGAAGATACTATAACCCTGGAGTCCGGGCACTTGCTCTACTTCCGAGAAGGTGATAAGGCCTCCCAGGGTTGTGTCGGTTTTCTTGTCAACAAGTCCCTCGCTAACAACGTTGTGGAAGTCAGCAGTGTGTCGAACCGGGTAGCGTACCTAGTACTAAAACTCACCAACAGGTATTCCCCCTGAAGGTGATACAGGTATATGCGCCGACCTCTACACACCCTGACGAGGAGGTTGAGGCTATGTATGAGGATATCACTAAAGCCACACATGGCACGACCTGCGCACACTGCAACGTTGTTATGGGGGACTTGAACGCCAAAGTGGGAGTACAAAAATGCGACGAACCGAGAATCGGACCATATGGCTTGGGGCGCCGAAATCACAGGGGGCAAATGCTGGTCATTTTCCTCGAAATGCAGGCGCTCTTGATGAATTCTTTCTACAAGAAGAAGCTTCAAAGGAGGTGGACCTGGCAGAGCCCCGATACTGTGAAAAGGAACGAGATAGACTTTATCGTGGCGGACACGAAGCACATATTTAGAGATGTCTCAGTGGTCAACAGGTTTAATACTGGCAGTGACCACCGACTTTCACGAGGCACTCTAAATATCGACTTCAAAGCTGAAAGACTCCGCCTGATAAAGTCTAATCTTCGACCTACGCCGCCCCAGATTGTCTTAGGGTCCGAACAGTTCCAGTTTTAACTGCAAAATCGGTTCGAATCGCTGGAAGTCACGGGCTATGTTGACGAGATAACCGACAACGTGGTGAAAACAATGCGAGAGCTGGGCCGAAGGCACTTTCCGCCTTTGCGAAGAAACAAACGGTCTGAAGTTTCCACTGAAACCTTGGATCTTTTTGCCTCACCAGAGCATAGGGCCCTCTCCAAACGGATAAGAAAACTTATAAGACGGGACCTCTGCTGCTCAAATACGCGAGCCATTCAGGCTGCTATAGAGCAGAATAGGGGGTCCAAAGTTTTCTTAAAACCATTGGGGAGAAGCCATCTAGAAAAGACGAGGACAGATGGCAGGGAGCTTAAGTCTCACTCTGAGATCCTGGCGGAGGTGTAGCGGTTCTACGGGCAATTGTATTCTTCGCAGGCGGAAAGACCTACGGTTCAAGGCGCTAATGATCCACGTGCACCACTCACGCGCCACTATACGAAAGATATCCCGGAGGTCGACATTGGTGAAATTAGGACGGCACTCGGGCAACTTAAGAATGGCAAGGCTCTGGGGGACGACGGTATTACAACTGAGCTAGCTCCCCAAGGCAGGTTGGATCCCAATCCTGAAGGCTTTAGCGGAGCTCTTTAATTCCGTTATCTTCCGGGGTACTGTGCCAAAGGCGTGGACCAAGAGTGTGTTGGTCTTGTTCTTCAAGAAGGGTGACAAGACCCTCTTGAAGCACTATAGGCCTATCTCACTCTTGAGCCACGTCTACAAGTTGTTTTCGAGGGTTGTCACGAATCATCTCGCCAGAAGACTTGACGAATTCCAACCACCGGAACTTGAGTTTCGAAAAGGCTACAGCACCGTACACCACATCCATACTGTTCGGCAGATTATACAGAAGACCGAGGAGTATAATCAGCCGCTGTGTATGGCATTTGTGGACTACGAGAAAGCCTTCGACTCTATCGAAACTTGGGCTGTTCTGGAGTCTCTGGAGAGATGCCGCATCGATTGGCGATACATCGAAGTGTTGAGATGTCTGTATGACGCCGTAACGATGACCGTTCAGATCCAGGACCGGAGGGCGAAGCCTATACCTCTACGTCGCGGGGTGAGACAGGGTGATGTCATATCCCCGAAACTGTTCACCAACGCGATGGAGGATGTCTTCAAAACTCTGGAATGGAATGAACGGGGTATCAACATTAACGACGAATGCATCTCCCACCTCCGTTTCGCTGACGATATTGTCGTCTTCGCAGAGACGTTGGAGGAACTTGCCGATATGCTGAACAGCCTGAACGAATCCTCCCGACGGGTTGGTCTCGGTATGAATTTGGACAAGACGAAAGTCATGTTCAACGAACATGTCATGCCGAGGCCGGTAGACGTCGATGGTTCTTGAGGTTGTGCAGGAATATATTTACCTTGGACAAAAGATCCAGGTAGGCAGATACGGCTTCGAGAGGGAAGCCAATAGGAGGATCCAGTTAGGCTGGGCAGCATTCGGTAAGCTTCGACAGGTCTTGTCGTCGAGCATTCCGCAATGCTTGAAGACGAAAGTCTTCGAGCAGTGCGTCCTACCCATCATGACATACGGTGCCGAGACATGGACACTGACAGTGGGACTGGTCCACAAATTCAAAGTCGCTCAACGGGCTATGGAGCGAGCTATGTTAGGTGTTTCTCTTATGGATAAAATCAGAAATGAGGACATCCGTAAGAGAACGAAGGTAACCGACATAGCTCGCAAAATTAGCAAGTGGAAGTGGCAGTGGACCGGTCACGTCTGTCGCAGGACCGACGGCCGTTGGAGCAAACGAGTCCTGGAGTGGAGACCACGTCTGGGTAAACGTAGTGTAGGACGCCCGCCATCCCGGTGGACTGACGACCTGCGTAAGATCGCCGACAGGGGCTGGATGAGGAAGACGAGACCGGGATATGTGGCGCGTACTTGGGGAGGCCTACGTCCAGCAGTGGACTGAAATTGGCTGAAGAAGAAGTAAGAAGTATGAAGAGATTAATGAAAGTAAAGAAAGAAATTAAAGTAAAGAAGAAATTGTTGTGCCGGAATTATTTCCGACACAACGCTGAATTTATTCCTATTGGCGTGAGACCAAAACGACCCAATTTTTGTTAAGCTAAGTAGATGAAACGAAAGGTGTTTGTCAGGATTGTCGCAAGTGGAGATCCATTGTCTCTACCTACAGTGCGTCTACAGTTTTTCACTAATGCCCTACATGTCTTGTGTATTTTAACGCCATCATTACCGGTTGACATAATTACTTGTCCAAACAGTATCAGATAATGCACCCCGTTATACGAGTATGTGAGGCGATACGCGTTGACACGTTAGTGGAGGTTGGTGACACCGCTATTTTGTCATCGTCACGCCGGATTGTTGAAGTTACGAAAGATGGCTTAAATTAGAAACGATAGCGGCGGGGTATTTGTTTTTAGAGTATTTATAGAAAAACTTATACTTTTTTTACGATGGCGAGGTGCAATCCTTTATGGACACCGCTCGGAGACAAGAGTAGGTTAGTGTTGAACTTTCGATGGAATGCTCGGGCCTCATTTGGTGACTTTTTACAACTTAATAAGGCCAACTTACTTAATAAGGTGCCGATGACACAGGCCTTGCGAACATTGAACAAGATATGTCAACAAATGGACATTTTTATTTGTGCTATGACTGAATTCACAAAAACTGCATATTATGTTATATGTTACGACGACTGAATATGTATATGTATATATAATGTATTATGTGTACCACGCTATCGTATTGGTGACAACTGTAACGATAGCGATGTTTGTAAGTTAATAAATAATTAATTAATTTTTACTAATAAATAACATGCAATAAATATAGTAAATTCCTTAATTTTAAATTTTATTTGCCACTGAATGGTGAATCATGCTCGGACCTAAATATATTTATATCTACATATATGACCTTGTAAGGATATTTCGTGTAATAAAGTTTTCATTCTTCTGATTCTCGACGGTAGGACTTCGGGAACTTAAGACACATCAGATAATCCTGGCGGCAGAAAACGGCAACTATTATAATTCATTTGTCAGAGTATTAAAATTACCTTAAGACTAGTTTTTTTTTTTCAAGCGCTGGCAATGCATTTCGCACATACCGGGTCCTTTGCTAGGGATTAGACCGTTGTTGATCATGGAGGCTTTCCACTGAGGCAATCCAAACAATAATCAACCGGCCTGTGTGGAGACTCGACTAATCAATACCCCACTAAAACCACCCTCCTCCCATGTGTCCCGCGCTTATAGTAGGAAAGGCATGAGATACAGAACGTAGTTACACCCACACTGAGCCTAGCGCATAAGTGCTTGAGAATGCCCCGGGAGAGGCAAACTCACTTCGTCAACAGGGGTGAAGACTCCTCTGCTCCCTAGATGCCTGCGGATCTCACGAGCTTGGGAACTAGCTGCTCAAAGTGCGCTTTGAACAGCCACTTCCCATCGAGAATTAGCCTCAGATATTTCATCTGGCCCTACACGAATGTCCACCACTTGGACTGTAACGGACAAGTCCGCGGGGGGATTACGAAACCGCCTATGGAACATGGAGCAAGCAAGCCAGGTTACATTGATTTTTTTTTGTCTAGGCCCTATTGGATTTCAGAAAATTTATTGAATTTTTGCCCCGGTAATTATCCCATTTTTCGGGATAAAAATTATGGTATTTCCTTTCTCGGTTTTGAGATTACATATAATATGACAGAAATAAGCAAAATCGGTAGCGCGATTTTTCTGTGAAAGTGTTACAGGCAGACAGAAATACCAATTTACTTGCTACTCCAATTTATCTGTGTCCTAGGTATCGTAATTTCTTTGAAAATAATACTTAAAAACACTGAAGAATGCATATTAAATAAATCAAGCAAACATTTTCATTTAAAAACGCAAAAAATCGTTACGGATGAAATCAATTCCCTCTGTATCAAATGTACAAACTCTCAGACGCTTTTATGGTAAGTTTTTCAATTGCAGAGACTAAAGTTGACAAAACATACCACAGAGTACATTGTAAAACGTAGCATAGTATGATAACACCAATATTTTTGTTTGATCTTTTCCTTATATGTATTTATAGTGTGCACTTTTGAGAAAAATATTAAATGTAGTTTTATTTATCCTACCGTTTATAAAGAAAAATAGTAGCAGTGCGAGAAGTGGCACAACAAATGCCCAGATTTTACTTTATCTTAATTATTATTTTATCTTAATAAGGTCATCTACCATACAAGTACTTGTATACAGTGAAGAAACTGCTAGAAGTGAACCGCTATTCGGTTAATACTTGTGTTATGTGAAACTTTACACGGCAGTACACAAATCGGTCGTGATTCTCACAAAAATTGTAATTGACAGGTCACATTAGACACAGTATACAATAGAAATCACATATATTGTTACGAGTTACGGGACTCAAATTAAAATGCCGTTGGAATTATCATAGAGTTTATTAGAACTATCCAAACACGGATAACACAGGTACAAACATAACCGAACACAACAAGTCCAATCGTAATGCAGAAGGTCGTAATTCAATAAAACTTGTAGTAGACACAGATTAAGTGTTTACTTCATCTGTCGTTTCCATACAAAAAGTCTACCGATCGGTTAGAAAACTTCTCCCATCGGTAGTTGGCACATTCACGAGTAACTAGCTACGAATAGTTCATTATAGAAACATCAGTAGAGTTACCAGGCGGTAATATTCTAACCGCCGGTATCAAAAACGAATCGTTTTTGTAATATTGAAACCGGGCATAAGACGGAACCACTTCAATATTGTTGCCGAATTGTCACACACGGCTCATTGGGAACTCCCACAAATTTGTGGTCAAATACAGATAATTGAAATGAACGTTGTAACTGATACCTCTTCCCTCTAATTACATAGAATTTGTATTAGTATCAAAGAGACGATATAATTCTCTTGGTTTTGATATATAATAAACGTTACGTATGAGGGCAGCTTGTGGAAAAAAAAATTTTGGCCCTTGAAGGAGATTAATACTAAAATAATTACACAGGTCCCCAAAAAAAAGTTCTATGTGCTCGGTGAGACTATGACTTTCTAACGTATTCTTCCCCCTGAACACGAATTTGAACTGAGAACAAACCTTGAGTTGTATTCCGGCATTAGTGACCAGGTTCCAGTCTCCCTTAAGAGAGCAGCAGCGCATTTGTAGCATCTTTATTGATATATTGACTAATAATATTGGAGTGGAGACCACGTCTCAGTAAACGTAGTGACGTCCCGATGGACTGGCGACCTATGCAAGGTCGCCGTCGCCGGTAGGCGCTGGATGAGGAAGTCTGAGAACCGGGATGAGTGGCGCCGATTTGGGGAGGCCTACGTCCAGGAGTGGACTGTAATTGGCTGACGACCTACCACGACGACGAAGTAATATTATTGTATGGCTAAATAATATTAAGATATCCTAATATCTTGAATAAATTGACAGGATGCCAATCACTGAATGGTACCAACAATGGCATTGTTTCCCCTATATTAAGATTTAAAAGTCCTTAACAAGTTTTTTATTATTTGTGACTGATTAGTTTGAAAGATTTAGTTGTAATAAACATCAAAATGCCTGAGAATAAATCGGTGGCAATATCTAGTCGTGTAGGGTTTATGAGCTTTTTATAGTTAGTAATATTTTTCTGGCTTGCCAATGAACTTGTGTTTTGTGAATGAAATTGTTTTTTTGGTAAAATTTATTTTGAGTCTATTATGTAGTGCGTTGTTTTTAAGTCAATATATCTTTTCTTTCTTTCATGTAGAATGTTCTATTAGTTCTCCAATAACCCAAATTCTCTTTCTTGGGGGTTGGTATACGTTTCTGCATTAAGATTCCGAGTGATATGTTAGATCTGCCTTTCACTAAATTTAAAACCAAATTAAAAAGTATCTTGCTAAAAAAGGGATACTAGATTATTGAAGAATACTTAAATGACAGAAATTCATTTGCAACAGCTCGCTCCAACCTCTTATTATTTATTTTGTGTAACGTTTTTATCTTGCCAAGCTTGTAAGGAATTTATGGAGATATATTGCAGCATAACATTTAAGTACGTCATGTCATTATTATATTATAACTATAATAATATTTTTCTTTCCTTTTATTGTGTCTTGGTCTTATTGAGTATGCACTATTTGCTACAACTCCATTAATTCTGCAAAAAGTAATTCTGTAACATACTTCTGAATAAAATTTATTAAAAAAAAGAGAACTTGAGATATAAATAGAATTAGAAATATAAAGAAAAACAATAGTTAGCTAGACGTGTTGCTGGGGAGTTTCTTGCCGCTTCTTCTCATTAACAGCAATAACACGTTGCGAAGCGGTGTGCATAGAATATGAAGAAAAATTAAATTTTAACTTGTATGTATGACCTTCAAAAAGTGTTCTCCAGTGGAAGTTATTTACAATAAAAACTTTTGAATTTGAATTTAAAAATAATCGCGCTACTATTTGTTTGATGAACTTCAGGACAATGTTCAATATGTCTTAGAGCATAATTTCAAACCTTATCATTGTGTATACCTATAACCGAGTTCAATGCCCTTGAATGATGTCAATCCGGGTTTTCTGATCATTGATGTTATGTAAATAAATGTTAATCGCAAGTGCTAAAAATGTCGTTATCACTCCAAATATTATTTTTACGAATGAATTTTGTCCTTTGGTCAATTAATTTCTTAATCGAAGTCTATTTGTGAACATATCCTAAAAATATCTATTTATCCGTGCAGGAACGGGGAAAGAATACTAATTCATGCGGCCGGGTGGCCTGTCGTTAAGAGGAGACGATACAACCCACAACGAGGTGGTAGGGTATTTGCACGTCTGGATGGCTACCACCCCTGGTCTAGAGCATGCCACCATAACAACCGAGTTGTATTGAATTGTGTTCCGGCATTAGTGGCCAAGTTCCGGTCCCATCTACGAGTCCGACAGCACATTGGTAGCACCTTTAGTGTTGCAACTGTTCATAGGCGATGGTAACTGCTTGCCATCAGATGGGCTGTCTGCCTGTCTGCTGTACTCCAGCAATAAAAAAAAGAGTGACTCCGCGAGATCTAACCTATCGGTTTAACTGAAACGCTGCAACAGGTATAAGTTCAACTTTTGTAATCAAAAATTTAAACCGCATGAACAATGGGCGGTCTTAAGGCTTAAAGCGATCACACTACCAGTTAACTCGCTGTTATGGAACATTTACATAAGACATAATGGCGTTGTAACTGAAAAAAAATTACATATAAACATTTAAGCACTAGTTTTTAAACGTAAGTTAAATTAGGACTCTTCATCTAAGTCGTTCTCTCACAGTTGAGGATCGCGATTTTGATGGTACTAAGTAATGAGCTCCTCCATCGAATTGGTTTTGAGAACTAGAAGGCTGAATTTGTTGACATGTCCACGTTCAGCCGACCAGCAACCTGTTCAATCCATCTATTTGGGGATTTGCCACGAGGTCTCTTGTCTTCAACTTGCTCAGTGACCACTAGGCTCTTTATGTGGCCAAAGTACTTTAGTACCCGTTGTCGGTATACTGCTGGTAACCTCCGATGATCGTCAATCTCAAAGCTTTTCCAGTAGGGGAGCATTCTTTCGGGAGCCGTCCACGAAATTCTTAGCATCCGCTAAATTAGGATAACTATACAGTTCATACATTAACTAAGATATTAACCATCTGCTTAAATAAATGTAAGGACTTAACTCCCCTCAGAGTGACGGGCTGTGAATTCCATAACAGAACAGCCTGATGTTTACTTCTAAAATATTTTACTTTTCTACATATTATATGTATAGTATATATTCAACGTTACAAAAACATCCATTGCATTCTCCCTTAAGTAAACGAAGACACAAATAACTTCTTGACGACGTATTCGGTCCAAAAACCGCGTGATGGGCCCAATTTAATTTCACGCGATGCCGCGCTGCCTTAAGTGGTTTATTAATAACGTCAAACGGATTAGAAATAGGGCTACTGTTTTTAAATAAATCTCTATATGACATTCCTGAGTTTTCTTCGTTTATACTTGGAACGAGCTAAAAGAGACAAAATTGTTTGTGAAAAGTTAAGGTTATTTTCAATTTAGTACAATGAAGAATCTTAATTTATATTGTACATAATCCCTTAAGGCTAAAGATCAATGGGTAAGGCTCCCAGAAGGTTGGCACGTTACCTCGCTGGATCGCCATACTCATCCGTTGTCCAAGGTAGGATCAGCCCACTGATCACTCGAAGAGTCAATGACTTGTTTTGATAGATCTTTGTAGAGGCTCATGGCCTCAGGACCCCACAGTTGAAGCTTCCAACAGCAAATGGTACAAACATATAACGCTCAACGAGGGTGTATATTTGCGCCGCTCGAGTGATTCAGCTGTTTCGCTGATCAGAATCTAAATAAGTGTAGGTATTTTTCAATTAGACATTTATTACAATTCCAGGGTTGTGGTTTCGGCTGTCAATTCCACAACATAGTGTACTGCATGATATTTGCGTATGCTACTGAGAGGACCCTAATCCTGAACTCTCGAGGCTGGAGGTACAACAGCAAGGGATGGGAGTATGTTTTTCAGCCGATCTCCGATACTTGCACGTCCACCTTCAACGAGAAAGTTGTCCAATGGCCTGGTGAGTTTTATATAGATATTTTGTGCTCTTATTTCCGATTTATTTTGGCAAATTACTGAGTTATCCAGGTTGAAAGGTTTTAATAAAATTTGCAGTCGACTAGTGTAAGTAAATGTATTCTTCAAAAATAAATTTTTGGTTACATATCACTGGATATTTTTTCATTTTCTGGGATAAAACTTTTAAACTGTTATAATATCAGTGCAGGAACGGAGAAAGAATACAATTTCCTGTGGCCGGGCGGCTTGTCATAAAAGGCGACAAAAGAACCCACAGCCACGTGGTAAGTAAGGTATTTGCCCGTCTGGATGGCTACCATACCTGGACTATAGTATGCCGCCATAACAACCTTGAGTTGTTTTCTTGCATTAGTGGCCAGATTTCAGTCTCCCTTTATAGATCACCTTTAGTGTTACTAATGTTCATAGGCGATGGTAACCGCTTTCCATCAGGTGGGCCGTCTGCCTGTCTGCTGAACTCATGCAATAAAAAATATATTAAGGGCAACCCAGTAAAACAATAAGATTTCTAATAAAAAGTTAATAAGGATTAAATTTAACGTACACCGTCTTATTACACACCAGCAAAGAAGGCAAGGTACAACACACAACCACGGAAAATAGAGTAAATTTTTTATATTTTTATGAATATAGGCCAGGGTGTGATATTGTTGGATGTAAATTTAAAATTCTGTCAGAAGTATCACAAAGCTTATTAGAATAATTCGTAGTAATTCACAGTTCTTACAAATACGACGGAACAAAAAAAATTCAAACCGTAAGGCAGTAAATCTTAATGCATAAAACGCGCAAATTCCGCCAATTTGAGATTTCCGTTCCGAATGTACACTTAGTAACACCTCGATCGCAATTGAAACTCAACTAAATCGGTCCCTACTGACCGACCTTATATATTTGTTAAATAGACAACATGCCCACTATTCCTTGGAATTCTCGGAACTTAATGGCTTATAAGAATTGCACATTCTTATAAGCCAATAAGTTCCGAGAATGCAAACAATAGAAGAAAGGATTTATGATGTCTTATTGGGAGACATACAAAGGGATTAACGCGAATTTTACACTTGTAAAAGATTATTATCGGTTCGTAACATTATTCATAATACAATAAAAACCCTGTGTTCATCTCTGGTCTCTATATCTTTAAACTACCTATCGCAAATTCGTGAATTTCGGATATCTGTGAAAAGAAAATAAATAAAAACATTTTCACGTTTCTTACTTAAAGGAAATAGAGTTTATTCATTGTTACGTATTTTTTGTTTTCAGATTCGTACGACGCGAAGGTAGTGTCGCTACCGTTCATAGATTCGTTACCACAGAAGCCCAAGTTTTTACCACTAGCCATACCGACAGATTTAGCACATAGGTGAGTTTTTAATAATAACTTAGGGGCACGAATAAAATATCCTAATAGCTCAGTGGTGATAATCCACCAAAATTTCAGCCTAAGTAAAATGAAGTGCTTGTAGTAATAATCAGTGAGTCAGGGCCTCTCTAGTCACCATAGTAACAATTAATTGGTTTATGTTTTGAAACTAGAGTTTTTCCCGCGGCTACGCCGTGTGAAGTATCCTGGGTAGTGTAGATCTATGTTACTCATATAAAAACTAAATTAGGTTTTTTTATATATTAGACCTAACTACTTTAATGTCTCTTGATCAATTCACTACAATAACAAAGAAACTAAGTTCATATAGTCTAAACAGCTGTCCAGCAAAACATAGAGATGAGGCAAAACCAACCTGATTTGAAGTAATATCTTTCGCAGCTCCATCTTTTTCGCTATTCTCGTTTATCCCAAGGAAACCATGTCATTTATCGGAGTAAAAAGTATCCTAAATTATGCCCCGGTATAAGCTAGCTCTATATCGAGTTTCATATCAATCCGTTCAGTAGTTTTCACGTCATGCTCTGACAGACAGACAAAAATTCTAATAAAATGCATTTTCGGTGAGTTTTTGGCGGGACCTGAAAGGAGACGTGCTGGGCATTTTTATTTTCTAAAAATGTGTAAAATTACTCTAAAATGAACAATAGTTGTAGGATATTGATAGTTTTTGAGTAGTAATTATGTGTTTTGTGAGAAATGTGAACTGTATAGTCAAATATGGCCTTTTGAGTTGTCACAAGAACTCCGTTGAGTTGCACCAGCTGATGACCTACAGTTTAGCTGTGCTACACATAGGCTTAAGAAAATGAAGAAACTACATTATAATTTAAGATCTGGCTTAAAGGCCTAGCTGCCAAGCCATAAACCGAAATAAATAATAATTGCATTTTCGGAATCTCCTGGTCCGAATTAACCCTCCTGACTTTATTCACATATTTTTAAATGGATTGTACAAACTCGAACCATTTACAGATTTATTATAGTACTAGAGTTTTTTCCGCGACTTGCGTCGCGGGTCAAACACTGCAGCGTACCTCTGGTTTAATGAGCAAGTATTAATGCAGGTTAAATTGTATAAAATTTAGTTAGTGCTACTTGCCCTCGGAAGATTCACTTGATTTTATATCGTAAACTATCCCATCTCCCGGGATGAAAAGTATCTATGACCATTTTCGATATTAAAACTACATGTACAAAATTACCTCAAAACCGATCCAGTATTCCAATAGATTTTCCGTATTTTTTTATAGATGATGAATTCTTAAATCCATAAACTTGAGAAATGATTCGTCTTCCATACAAACTGTCATCCTCATATTTCAACCCGTTCTGGTTAAATTTTTGAGATAAAAGTAGTGTGTCAAGTCTCGTCTATCATCTGTAAACTACAATAATGGTAACAATGACGAAATGCCGATAATGACTAAAATGACTAATATAAGTAAAATTACTAAAATGAGTAAAATGACGAAAATCACAAAGAAAATAAATCTTACCTCCCTACTTTCTGGGATAACCTTTACATAAATCTATCCCTTTTTCCGGGATGAAAAGTATCCTATATCCATCCTAGACACTGACCTTACATTATATATCGAACATCAGCCAAACCGGTCCAGTAGCTTTTCTGTGAAAGCATAACAGCCAAACAGAAAAAAATACTTTTAACCTGGAAACTATCCCATTTTTCAGGATAAAAAGTATCCTATTGTTACAAGTTAGGCTTCGACAAAGACAAATCCCAGGTACAGTCTGTAAATGCACATTTTATTACCTGTCGGCATTTGAACTAATTGTAATCCTTTTATGAACGTCTTCTTTTGTTTACTTATTTATTGGCATACGTTTCTAGTATTGTGGAGAACAGCCTATTGTTCTATTGTACTCTTTTACGGCCGCTTGCAGGCTACATCATTAGCCAGGTGTTGCGGATTACGATTACAAGCTAATCCTAGGAAATTGTGTAGACGTTGCTGGACGGGCACATTTGCATCTGTGAAGTATAAAACGACGATCTGATTGAGAGAGGAGTCAGTTGAATGACAACTATGATACGGGCGTGACGTTTTTACAGTCGGGAATCTAATATTAACGGACTTTGCGCATTTTATTGAATCACGGCCTTCTGCATTACGTTTGAATTTGTTGTGTTCCGTTATATTTGTGCCTGTGTTATACGTGTTTGTATAGTTCTAATAAACTCTGTAATAATTCTAACGGCATTTTAATTCGAGTCCTGCTAACTCGTAACACTATGTTTATCCTCGGCATCGCTTTATCATCTTTATTAGCTGATAAAGACTGCATATATATATATATATATATATATATATATATATATATATATATATATATATATATATAGTGAATATTTGAATAAGACTTAATAGTCGCATAAAATCATATTCAACTAGATGTTTGGAATATGTATTATATGTGTTTGAATTTTTTTGTTTTTTTCAGGATACTCCGTTTCAACGGCGACCCCGCGTCATGGTGGATCGGCCAGATTGCCAAATACATACTGAAGCCGGGACCACTCATGCAAAAGGCGATCAACGAGTCTATCGCCAAAATGAACTTCAAGTCACCAATGGTCGGGTAAGTTAGTTGGTTTATTTTTTGCTAGAAAATTTTTATTTTCCACTTTTAAGTTACGTATATCGTATACAATTTATACGAAACCATTTTGAAGCTATACTGATTCTAATGCGGATAGAATTAAAAAACAGCTCATAAACAAACAAGTTGCGACTGAAAAACCGCAGAATTTAATATTTTGTCTGATTTTAATGAATTTTGTACTATATTTTCGGAGGTCAAGGTTCCAAACTAATAAACATTTTATGGGACCATTGTGAAGCTTTACTAAGTTCAATGAAAAAAGGAATAAACAAAATCAATTCAGAAACAAAAAACAGGCTGAATATACATAAAAAAATATTTACACGATGAATTGCTACTAGCAATTCCTCTTTTTTACTGTTTAGACTATAATTAATACGCTATTTGAATAGTTATAGAAATGACGTCATAATTTGCAACGGTCGTACAAAATCTAGGTGGTTTCGGCGTTAGTAAGATGATACAAAGTATCTGAGCTGCTTTGATTGTCAACTTCCCTATTGGGTAGGCGAAGCATTCTCTAAGATGAATGAATAAAATGATTGTGTTGTGGAACACTTATAAGACAATAGAAGGCGTTGTGCAATAATTGGAGACGCAAAACATTTCGACATGTAGAAAGAATATATATTTCTAACAATAATAGTTGGTTGGCATTAGGCGTGCGAAGCGCAGAAGTAGGCTCGTCGGAAGGTCTTCCCTTTGAGACAAAGGAGCATGCCAACTCGGGCTTGGAAACATGATTAATTTCCTTTAAAAATCTATGTAATTACCGGTATTTTCTAAAAAGATACTTCCATACTGGTATATTTTTTTATCGTTACTTAGGTAATATTCTAATATTTATGATTTTAACGTTAATAACGTTCAAAATCGTATGTTTAACGTTATACTTGTCGATATTTTTTACGTTATTTCAAGCGACGTTTCCGGTTTTCGTTTTAACAGGTCTCTTAAAACGTGATAAACTAACATACTTTCTTCACAATAAAAGGGGAAAAAATGTTTTGGCCCACCCTAATATCCAAGAATAACAAGAAAAGAGTTAGGATTACCTTTGCATTTATTTTTAAAGCATTTAGTAGAATTCACGTGTGCGGCTAGCGGACATCCCCAATGGAATTACGACAGCACGTTACCGGAATATCAACAAACGCAAGTCTAAAATATTATTACGCGTGATCTTACCAACAGTGCTCTTTGACCGTTTGACGAACTTTGCGAGTAAACGAGAGCGATGATGGTAACGGAATATAACTGTAACGCTAAATTACCGATAAATTTAGCATTAACGTTATATTTTTTACCGGTAAAATGCTCTAAAAATAACGGTAAGATTTATAATGATATTTATTTTTACCGTTATCTGAAATTAGCATAAATAACGATACCCATATTTTTATCGGTATTTCAAGCGCTGATTCCAACTCACTCCTCGCTCCTCCACTCCTAGTCGGGTAATTTCTAAGCCTCTTTATGGTTCATCACAAACAACACTAGACGATTAAAATGGATACGTGTGCATTTTTGATTTGCAGAGTGCACATCCGTCGTACGGACAAAGTGGGCACTGAGGCGGCGTACCACCATTTGCATGAGTATATGGCCCACGTGAAGGACTACTACGACCAACTCGAACTGACGACCAAGGTCGACGTCAGAAGGGTGTACATCGCCACCGACGACGCCTATGTGAGTTAACAATAGTATTATTAGTAGCCCATAAGGCTCGATTAAGACATACTTTGCCGACCCCAAATTATTGGAGAAGGTGAAAGAGAAGAAGCGGGGGGCTGAAACCTGGCCACTGATACCGGAACACAATTCAAGGTTATTATGGTCGCATATTCTAGACAAGGGGTCGTAACCATCTTGACGGGCAAATGACCTACCACCTGGTTGTGGGTTGTTTTATTGCCTTTTACGACAGGTCAAGTGGAAGCAGGAATTTGTATTCTTTTCCCATTTCTGCACGGATTTTACATTGGAAACAGGTGATAACTAATAAAAGCTTGTTAAAAAAATCTTGAAAGATATCATTTTCTAGTGATAAGGCCGCTCATTGTACTATCTATATTCCTTTTTCTTTTGTTTGTGTTGGCGTCAAGACATAATAGGAGAGCGCTCCGGCAACTCGATTTGACAATTGGCAACACGATTTGACAAATGGCAACACGATTTGAACTGGCAACACGATTTGAACTGGCAACACGGTTTGACAACTTGCAACACGGTTTGACAACTTGCGACACTAAACAGATAATGCTTGAAGCTGTCGCTACTCTAGCCACAAATTCATGCAGCATCATCTTATAATTGTAAAATTTGATATAACTTCGCCTTGTAATTGCAAAAAGTTGATTTTCAGTAAACGTTGTGAGATTTATTTATCGAGAGAGCTGTGAAACTACTTTTTTTAATAAAGTCTTTATCTATTTATCTATCAACTTTCAGGTATTAGAGAATGCCCGTGAAAAGTATCCAGATTACGTGTTCCTGGGGGATCCGTCGATAGCAAAGACCGCGGCCACCCACCGGAGGTTCACGACCGTCTCCCTCACGGGGTTGCTAGTGGACCTGCACATGCTGGCCATGTGCGACTATATTGTTTGCACGTTTAGTAGTCAGGTCAGTTTAAGCTATGCTCCCTACTAATGTTATATAAATTAATGTGAGTTACGACTTTAATTATTCACTGGCATTTGCGCGCGACTTCATCCACGTTGGCCAGATAGTAAAGATAGCAGTTCAATAGGTTTTTTTCTAGTGAAAATACACGAGTCCTGGAAATTCCTGTAAAAACCCGGGACTACTAATTTTGTAAAAGTTACTGTTGCGGACAGAGAGCACCCCGCTGACCCGCCTGCCGGAGCACACCTACTCTGTGCGCCCCGCATACCGCCAACGCCCATAGCTCACTCAGTTAGCAGCTAGGCGTCAGACGGAACGTGGGATATATAAGCGGTCTTGGAGGCCGGAAAAAGGCATTAAGGCATTAACTCTCTTACCACTCTCACTCGACTCTGTCGCGCACTTACTTTTCGTAATAACACCAATAAGTGCTTCTTCAATATACAATTTAATCTTACATACTTTAATAGTAATCATACAGTCCAGTCTATATCGAGTTTCATTGTTAAAAGACGCAACTGCCACCAATAGTTACCACCATAATCCAGACTTTTATAACCTCCCCATACTGGGCTCGGCCAAATTGTAGATGTTGAACCGATTCCAAATATCTAACTTGTGCCAACTCAAAAAAAATTATTTCGTCAAACAATTGAGATTGGTAATGCATGCTCATCATAGATTCAGCATCATGTTCCCTTACAGGGTTGCTAGTACGGCTGCACAAACTACACAATATTGATCATGTGCGACTATAGATTGAATTTTTCAAGTGAGCCTAAGCCTTATGGCCTCTATAGTTAAATCCGAAACTATTTTTAAGAGTCTCGCGACAGATTCTGCAGAGTTTGTCGAAATTAAGGCATCATTAAATTTTTGAAAAATTAGCTAATTAAATTTGTAATATTTTGTAAGTATAGAATAGAGCCAATGAACTTTTCATATAATATTGAAAATGAGTCAATGGACTTGTTTCTGGCAAATTAAAAATATAAAATAAAAATCAATTCCCCCTATTCAGAAATCGAACTAGTAGATTTAAAAAAAAAAACTCAATATGTAGTTACACCAGCGTAGTGTATGTAGCTTATAAGGATCTATTTCTGTGAACGAATATGAAATGTAAAACTAAGAGAAAAAGAAAGTGGTCACGGTTGCCTATAGATAGATAGAGGCATCAGACAGGACGAATGGGATAGAGGAGATGAGATATGGGATTAGAATTGGGGGATGAGGTAGAGAAGATTGAACAGAGAGAGGGGTCCACCTGGACTCATTTATCGCATGAAATGCGATTAGCTCAAGGCTAACCGTTATACGTCGATATTCTAAGTTTGCCACGTTTAAAAATAACTACTTTTAACAAAATAATTGGTCGCAGGTGGGTCGCATGGCGTACGAGATGATGCAGGCGAACCGCGTGGACGCGTCCAACAGCTTCTTCTCGTTGGACGACATCTACTACTTCGGCGGGCAGAACGCGCACGACCGCAGGGCGCTGATGCCGCACGCCGCCACCGACTCGCAGGACATCGCCTTCGAGGTGATATATATCACATTATTGTACACCATAGCACACGACTTATACACGATACAACATTATTTATACATGACAAAACCTTATTTATACACGACACGACTTTATTTATCCACTATTCAACATTATTTATACACGACACAACTTTAATTATACACTATACAAGATTACATATTGAGCAAGCTAATCAAAAATTTGTTTAAGGCACTTGGTGCCGCAAAAAGTTGAAACTGGGGTGCAAACGAAACGCCTTTTTGTTGGTATTTACTGCTGAATAATTAACCAAAAAATCATATATCTTCACGATTTGAGTCATGAATCCATTTTACTCTTGCACTTTTTACAAAATAGGATAAACAAAATATCTACATCTTTATAAAAGAGATAAATATTTTATAAATACTATTTTATTTTATTCATAATAATCCATTTAAAAAACGACTGCATCTGTGGATTCCCCTCTATGGCTCGAAAAATCAATACCGAATAATCCTCAAAAACGTTGGCGTTACTACAAGCTTTAATAATGACACGTCTTAACGCCACCTAGCTTTTATACGGAATTTCAAAATATTAGATTATACTACGGTTTTTTTTGTTAAAGCTGCAATATATACAAATGTTTAAATTATATGGAAAATCAAATACTTAAATAATCATTAATAAAAATGTTATCCATAACTTAAAATTAAACTATGATAAATATTAAGTTAAGATTTTTCTGCTGACCATAAAAATTATAAAAAGTAGTCTTTTTTTATTTTTTTTTATTCCAAGAGTTCAGCAGACAGGCAGACGGCCCACTTGATGGAAACCGTCGCCTATGGACATTTGCAACACCAAAGGTGCTACAAATGCGCTGCTGCTCTCTTAAAGGAGACTGGAACCTGGTCCCTGATGCCGGAATACAACACAATGTTGTTATGGCGGCATACTCTAGACCATAATACTACGGCATACTCTATAACTCTTTATTGGATAAAATAAAGTTAAATTTACATCATAGACACATTACTATAAATAATATTCCATCATCAGGTGGGTGACCTGATAGGCATAGCTGGTAACCACTGGAATGGTTACGGAAGGGGAACCAACAGGAGAACGAACTTGGTAAGTTATAGAACCATGTATTGTTATAACTCTACTATGATAAAACTGTTACAAATTTATAATAATGGAAGTAGAATAATAAATAAGATAGTCGCCCGGCAAAAAGTATAAACAGTTACATTGTGCTGGTTTTGGGACCATTTTCCTTACTCAAAGTCACCACCTTGAGTTATTACATCTAATAATAAAACAAAATCTGAAAATGTAGGTAGCCCATGACAACCCTCTATATACCTGGTTCCTTTTTTTTATTGCGTTAGTTCAGCAGACAGGCAGACGGCCCACTTGATGGAAAGTGGTTACTGTCGCCTATGGACATTTGCAACACCAAAAGTGCTACAAATGCGCTGCTGCTCTCTTAAAGGAGACTGGAACCTGGTCACTGCTGCCGGAACACTACTCAAGGTTGTTATGGCGGCATACTCTAGAGCAGGGGTGGTCGCCATCCAGTCGAGTAAATACCCTACCACCTGACTGTGGGTTGCTTAGTCGCTTCTTATGACAGGCCGCCCGGCCGCAAGAAATTATATTACTTCTCCGTTCCTGCACGGATAAAACATTATTTATTATTCCTTACAGTAGTGTAGTGTAAATAAGGGTTTGTCTGCTGTTGACCATATATTTTTACTGTTGACCATAACTTTCTATTGTTGAACATTCATTTCTATAGTTGGCCGTAGGACAAGGCTACAAGCCAGTCTCTCTCTATAGGAAAAACACTAATATAAAATTTTGAATAAAACTTTTATTATTCAAAAAAGTTATTTTTATGAAATTTGTCAGAAATTGAGTCAATGATTTTTTTTCCTAATTTTATATTCAAGCAGGATTTCAGAATTAAATTAATAATTTTCCAGATTTAAATATGAGTTATTACAATGAATTCAGTTCATCAACTATTGAAGTCTAGTGAAAAAAGTTGATCTTGCTAGCAAGGTAACATTGAAGTATTGGAGTTGCCATAATGTTTTTCTTCTATGCTTAAGTTTTATTGGAGATTATAATACCATAAATGACAGGAAAATATTTTTTTCCAGAATGGCCTCATCCCGTGGTATAAGACTGCGGATCATTTAGTTCTATATCCATTTCCAGAGTACAAACAAGTGCCTCTGTACAAAGATACGAGACACGACTTATAGGGATACGTTATTTAACATAGTTACGCAGAATCTGTTGGCTGATCCTTATCCTAGGTTTTTAATGAAATTTTATGTTACATTTCTTCGAGAAATATATTTTGTATGCATAAAAATACCATACCATACCATATTTTAAAGAAACGCGCAGTCCCTCCCACATATGCCAATAACCTTGATGAACTAATCGAATTAATAAATACAAAGAATTATTTTTGTTTTGTTTGGTATATATATACATACATATATGTATGTATACACACATATATATATATATATATATATATATATATATATATATATAAATAATTGTGTATATATATTGTCGATATTGATAGTATACAGTATGTATATGTCTCGCGGCTTGCCCTGTTTGAGTTGCTAATTTTTGCATTGTTTTACCGACAAAACTATCTGTCGGTAAAACAGTTCTAGCCAGATTGAACTAACTCTTCAAACACAATACTATTTTGTTTATATTCATTAGGCACTTCGTCATTTACAACTGTTGGCACTTTTATTTTCTATAATAATAAAATATATTTATAACGTGCGAGCGCGATTTTTATAGATATGCCAAATGATAGAATTTTCTGTTACCCGTCTATAGGTG
This sequence comes from Dendrolimus houi, assembly GCA_039645545.1. Classification (NCBI taxonomy): domain Eukaryota; kingdom Metazoa; phylum Arthropoda; class Insecta; order Lepidoptera; family Lasiocampidae; genus Dendrolimus; species Dendrolimus houi. The sequence continues at coordinate 19,216,949 of CM077132.1, forward strand.
ACTGAAAATTTTATGGATGGTAATAATTTCTTTGATACCTGTGTAACATTTTGAATGGAATATCGGGATCGGTTAATAGATTTAAAACGACTGCTATTATAAGAATTTTACTACAGTGATATTTGAATGAATTAAAGACACCAGGAAATAAGGCATTTTGCCAATAATATGGAATTTAATATTATTTTTAAATTAAAGCTTCTTTGTTTGTAACTATTCATGCTATGTCAGTCTTTATTAATTTATACAAATATTATAAGAATTTGAATTTCTTAAATTATCGATAAAACAGTACGTTGTTGTGATTGTTTGATATAAATAGTTTCTAATAAAGAAGCCGAGATGTTACCAGCGGTGTTATTACCCGATGTCTTTAATAACTTAGCTGTTGCTGATGATGATGCTGTTCTTATTCTTCCGAGTTTTGATGTCTGTTGTGTGTGGAATTTGAAATTAAATGCTGCTATTCCATTATTTATCAGTCTTATAATAGGAATTAAGTGTGATACCATACTTATGTGGTTTATTTTATGTGTTGATTATTGAGTGCCAGAAACGTTTTATACTTCCAGCCTCGTTTTTTTACCAGCGGCTACAGTAGCATCTTGATATCGGCTACAATAGTATCTCGATATCTCGAATGTCAAGGGAAATGCAAAAACTTCGACTTACAAGAAGTTCGAGATATGAAGTATTTGATGGCTAAATTTAGACTTAAGAAGGCGCGTTTTAAGACTCATGTTGTTGCTAGTTGGCGGCCAAATAAGTACTGAATTTTAGGTTTGTTCATTACCTTATGGTACACAGCTGTGTGACTTAGATAGTTAGTGAATAGATTCATTCATTGCACATGTACTAGGCAGAAATAATTTCGATTTTATTGCTTTTAATTCCAAGTAAGACGTCCTTATGTTTGACTAACTTCGACTTGCAGTGTCTGATTTTTGACATTCGAGTTATCGGTATGAATATGTGTTAAAATGCCTACGCAGGGTAATAACATTTTGTTCGAATTACAAAGTCCAAATAATTCGAGATACCGAGTATTTGGGGGTTTAGTGGAAGGGAACGGCATTTTTTTTCGGCCTACTGAGGACTTCGAATTAACAAGATACGAGTTATACAGATTCTACTGTAGTATAAAAATAAACAACATGTTTATTTATAAATTTCTCTCAGCACTATCCGTTATTTAATTTACTATTCATTTACAACTCTTATTATAGTTTTGGCGAAAACTTTACTCCAGATCTGTTATTTATGATGTACTGTTTAAATATTTTAAATAAAAAGAATGATTTTTCGACAAAAAATTGTTCTGATTAAAACCACTATTAATTACACTGTAAAATTGTGTATGCATATTTGAAGCAAAATTAAAAGTCGAGCTTGTTTTCTTAAGATAAGGAGCGATTGTAGCAACGATGTAAATGTTAGCCCAGCATGTAGATGATTGCTATTGAGAAATTAATATATTGTAAATGTTATATATCATTTTAAAAACCCAATTTTTTTTGCAAAGTGGGTCATTCTTTTTATATATTTTAAAATTAACTTTAATAACAACTTCATTATATTGGACCGATATCGTCCAGTACTAGTTAACCGCTCGGTATAGTGTGTGAATGGCTTAACAGAAAATGTACGTGATATTATCTTATGGTGTTACTCGACTCTTTGTCGGTCTGGTATACTGCGAAGCATCTTAAATGAAACTATGGTCAATATTATAAAATCACGTGTACTGACGAGCATATAACTAAAAATAATACTACTTTCGCCTCCTAATTACATCTTCTAATAATGTGATAGATATGCTCTGAGAGCTTATATTAAAATCTGAGTTTTCTCTGTCTGGAATAACATTCCAATATATTTTAAGTTTTTTTTTAACAATCCAAAACACATTTCATTCCTTCGACTGATAATAAAACTGCAGAAAGTTAAAACTATTTCTTAAATTTTACACACTAGAATAATAATTATAATTAACGTCCCTTTTCGAGAACATAGTGTTATCGAGAAAATGTTATATTTTACTACATATATCTCTGTAAATGAAGATCCACTCATTGATGAGATAGTCAAAACTTTCGCTATTAGCTCTATTTGACATAGTACAGTAATAACTTATAATGAAAAACAACTAATCTTAAAATGGGACCCGCAGAATAAATCGAATAACAATACTGTATTATTTATTTATATTATTACACTACAGTTCACTACAAGACGCTATACTTCGGGGTTGTCCATTCATCATGTGATGTTTTTTTAGGGACTATTTAACGACCCCCCCTTGCCCTGGGTGATAGATGGCAAGAGTTTAAGGGCTACTTAAAATCAGGTTAATTTTTTTGGTACAAAATACCTTAGGAATTTTCAAATCTTTGAATACAGGCTTATTCTAATTTAAATAAATAATACACGTGATATTTCGAGTTTTTTGCTGAACTCCTTCAATCGCTACCTCTTTCGATCCTCACGTGACTAATGGACGACTCCTTCACTACACTACCCTATGTAGGCTGCGGCACTACAATAGTTATATTTTTCATATAGGTTTAAAGTAGTTTTTTAAATTGCAATTTTCGAAATAACACGTTGTTCTTGCAGAGAGACTTCACGTTTTTCAACAGTACACTGTTTTGAATAAAAATGTGGACTTTAAAAAATTTATCGATGTTTTATATTTATTATTATTATGTTTTTATTATATTATTATACGATATAAACTTAATTTTTCGTAAGTAAGGATCAAATTACAGTGTGTTGTTGAAAAACAGACGCAACGGCCTAGTGATAGATTTTATTTGTAAACTTTCATGTTATATTTGATAATAGATTAATGTTTTGTGTGTATATTATGTTAATATTTTTTTATATATTTACAATGACAAAAAGTATTTGAGTGAATATTTAATTCAGGAGTCTCATTTGAAGTTCTGTTTTTATTGAAATGGTTATATTATTGTACAAAAAGGTATCCTTACATATTTTTTTATTTAGTATTTATTTTAGAACTTGAGTTTAGGAAACCCAGAAGAAAGAATCTTAAAAATGGCAATTGTTAAAAACTGCTATGCGTTATTAAAATTCTATGCCGATGTGATAATTTTGTCGAATATATTAAGAGATATGAATTAAATATAGAGACATATATAAAATTAATCATATTAAAATTCGAAAACATAACCAATTAGTAAGTTACGAATGCATTTAACATTATCTTATATTCAGTGCAAAAAGTGTATCGTCTGCTTAGAGTACTATACACAGTTTAATATTTTCCAACACAGCAGGCTGCCTCAATACTTTAATTTGTTTGGCTGAGCTTTTTAACACAAACGAAAAATCATGGTTTAAACTGTTTGAAACTATAATAATATCATCTATGCAATTTGAAAATCTACCAAAAAGTGCTTCTCAAAAATGTTACAATCAGCGCTTTCCATTAGTAGTTCACAACGTCCAAAATGCTCCGTTGACCTATCCACAAGGCGACGGTGGTCGTTGTGGTCGTGGCGAAAACGTCACTAATGACGTCATCATTTTCGATCACAACGACCCATGTCAAGAGGTGGGTCGAATAATCCACTTGGATTTACGATTGCAATGCCGACAAGCAAGTGGAACGGGAAAAATCGCAGTCGAGCGGGTCGAACGTAGCCAATTTAGAAAGAAATGTCATGAACTTCATCGACATATAATAGCTATATACATATTTATTAAACTTGTATTCTATAATTTATAAATATTTTCTTAAGCACAAGACATTGGCAAATGCCTGGAAGAGCATGTGGTCATGGTCATAAAGATTCGATTAAAAAACAATGTATGTATGTTCGAGGTCAGCGTGCTCCATCTTAGTCTGTATTTCCATCCACCTGACACCAGGTGCAATGTCGGTCAAAACGTAAAACCAATACAGTACTTATAAAAAAGAAATCGCACAGCTGATAATCATTGAAACTCTTAAAATAATTAAATAGAATGACTGGATAGCACTCTAGGTCGACTTCGTGTTGAATACAATAACGTACCTACTCTGGCTATACGTATTTAAACGCAAAACGTATTTTTCTTATTCAAATTATATATAAACTGAAATTGTATGGGTGCATTATTGCATCATTATTTGCATTAACATACTTATAAGTATGTTTTATTTATGTTACTCATCATTTTTCCTTTTGAAAGTAATGTATAATAAAATTTACTAAGAACAAGGAATGTTAGTAAACTTGTATAGATGGTATAATCCAACAAGACTTGCAAAATAAAATAAAAACGGTCTGACTGTGCTATATTATGTTGTAGAATTGTGTAAATCGCGGATGAGAGTTAAAAATGAGCTAGTCCTCGTTGTAAAACTCAGCTCTCATTCGTTCAGTTTGTAAATTAATAGATCACCGGTTCACTTCGAATCAGCTACTGACAGAGCACACTGTTGTCAAAACACAGTGTGAATAGATTTTTGTGCGTAAAAAACTGGCGCATATTTAAGCACCGTATAATATGACAACATTTTCTCGTGTTGAAAACGAGTGGAGGAGGAGCTTACCACCGTTGCATAATAATAATCTTTATTTCTTTTGAAGTAACATGTAAAATAGTTTGATTACATAAGTGGTATAGTTCCCGGCACGGGTCTTGAGCGGTCGGCGAAAAAGTAGGGATCCCTTTGCGCTTCGAGTGTCGCCAATGTTATGCGATTTATCGACATATCGATAATCTATGAAGTTGTATAATAGTAGTCTTTTGTTTCTTACACTTTTTGTGTTTGTCTGTTTGTTTGGGACTCTGTAAAAAATTCTGGGCCGACCTCGATGCGGTTTTCGCTGTTCGATAGTAAATTTCCGGACTTAAGATCTGCGATACTTGATATCCTGAGAAGCCTACGCGGATTTTCTTGAGAGAGGTTTAAAGTGGCCAGGTCTAAATAAAATAATTCTGATGCGAAATTTTCACTAATTGACAAAATCTTTAGTAAAACTTAAATTGCCTTTAGTACAAAGAAAAAAACAGTGCCTTTAATAACATTACCTATCCCGAGGTTTTACGGGAATTTTTGGGATTCATGTATTTTCATACTAAAAAATCCATTAGCCTGCTGAAAATAACCTTTGATTTTATATTGAGCAAAATAACTGGAATGTATATATATTACCTGTCCAACGTGGACAAAGTCGTGGCTAAGTGCTAGTATCAATTTTTCCCTTTACTCGAAAGGCACAATAATACCTCATCATTTGCAAAAAGATGCGAAATTCCATTTGCAATTTCATGGTCACCGCTCAAGAATCGTGCCGGGGATTATAATACATAAAACTAACATTTCGGCAGCCGTTTCACGGCCTTTCTCGCGTTAGCTCTTTTCTGAAAGAGCTAGCTAGAACTAGTCGCGTCGTTTGGATTTCATTAGAATATGTGTGTTTCACTATTTTGTATGTTTAGCTCTATACTGAAGTGAGTGAGCTCTTTAAGCTGTGTGATGAGTTCTTCTAAAGGAAAAGAGCTATATTCTTTTCTTTTCAGTGAGTCGTTTTGCACAAGTTTGCTGTGTAGCGGCTTGGAAAAGTAATTATGAAATGATATTCGCCCAATATACGATATAACTCTGAAAAGCATACTTTCTACACAGTGGCGTAGCTTGCCTTAGACGGGCCCCGTATCAAAATGTGTTAGGCCAAAGGAAGGGTAAAGTTTTTTTTTATAAAAGAAACAAATGCTCGAATTGAATTAAAATAAATATATATAGATTATATTTTATTACGTATACTTAGTGCTTCATGGTGCTAAGTTGGACAAACAATTCAAGTCGAAAATACACTTTTCTCGCCTTTTTTCGTCAAACTTATTTATCAAATCATCCATAGCTGTAGACAATTTATTTTTTTCTAGACTTTCTGTCTATAGTGGACAATAATGACAAGTCTAATAGCCGTTTCTGTTGGCCCAGCAGTTATTCTCAAAAATGTTATTAATCGATAAAAGATTATGGATAATATTTATTAAGAATTTTTGGTTACACACTTTCGCGGCTGATACGGCGGCAGCTACGCCTATTGATGGCGCAAATGATATTTTATTATTTGAACCATTTTTTTTTCATAAGTATATTTGAAATTCGCAACAAGTTGGCCGATTTTCTTATTTGGGTAGCTAACATTTATAATCTTAATAATTAATAATGAAACGTCAAAATGCGAAAGGAAACCTGTCGTGCGATCTAATCGTGTACGATTTGGGGGTTTTTCACAGTTACGTTTTTTATTTGATAATTATTATTGTCGTTCTTAGGCAACTTTCTGATTTGTTGGTGCAGCAGCGGTGCGGAAACTATGCTGGGTATACGGGATACCGAAAGCTTATCGAGCCCCTACATTTATATGAGCGTTTCCTGATTCGCACAATGGGCGCCGATTGGCGCCGACACCGAGCGAATCCGGATTCCGCACTGCTGCTGCACCAACAAATCAGAAAGTGGTCTTAGTGTATACTTCTTGTTAATCATGGGAAGGCAGGAGTATGAAATTATTGTAATAGTTAATTATACTGTAGCATTTTAAATTAATTTATTTCTGTCACAATTAACTCTGTCAAACTATTCTGGTTTGTATTTTTTGTCAGTAACAGAATTATTGCTTGACGAACAAGCATTAAAATTTCATATTGTCGCATAAATGTTTAGCGAAGCATTTTGGTGGCAATAATATAATTTTAAGTAGTTTGTTAATACGAGCTTTTACCGCCATTTTATCGTAAGCGATATTTGGACCTAGTTTCTTTTCTTGCAAAACGTATTTCAAACTATTATTTTGTTTTTAGAATTTCAGTTTTGATTCAGTAGGGTGTAATCTAACTAAAACTGAAAGTTTTAAAACAAAATAATAGTTTAGAAATACCTTTTCCAACAAGAAATATACTTAGGTTCAAATGTCGCTTGCGATAAAATGGCGGTAAAGGCTCTAATATATTTTACACCCTATTTAAATAAACAAGAGAGTTTGAGGTCGATACTTGAAACAGAACAGGTTTTATTATTAACTTGGTTAAAAATCGTCAATTTTGGAATGTTGATCGTTTTTAATAAAAAATAAAAAATTGTGTCGAAAATCTCAAGTGCTTACTGAAAGATTGATCTGTCAGAAGAATATGGTTTATTTTCGTTAGTCAAGGACTTAGGACAATTGTCTAGTGACATAGGTTACAAATAAATTCTGAAATTATTTTCAGAGAAAAGATTGAGCGCTAAAGCACCATACTATTTACTATTTTACTTTTAAAATCTATATAAATAAAAATTAATCTTATAAATATATGTACGCGCATAACTTGACTTTACAGATTTTGATGATTTTTGTGTGTTTGAGTGGATGGTTTAGATTCACAATTGGAAACGTTTGGTGACATTGGGATTGGGTACTGTGATCCTCCTAATCTCCTGGACCGATTTTGATGATTTTTGGTTTGTTTGAGTGAGTCCCGGGGTGGTTTAGATTCACAATTGTAACCGGTAGGTGGCGCTGGGATCGAGTCCTAGATTTTTATTTTTTCAGGGCAGGACAACATCTGTCGGGACTTGTAGTATCATAATAAAAAATATTTTTAAGAGCTATTTAATACGCCATTTAACTATTATTAGTTATGTTGTCATAACTTAGGGAACGTACCCATACTACGTGACCCATTTTTTAACAATTTTTTATCCCCCTCCCCTCGGTGACCACCCTTAGTATATGTCAAGACCCCTCCCCCTCTAGTATTCACGTAGTAATTGATAAATATGATTTTAAAAAAAATTGGCGACAGATAGTTAAAAAAAAATCATATGGTTCATATTTGTCTTTATTAATACAGCGTTTAACGCGTCACGCCAAGAGTGCGCAGGTACATAAGAGCAAGTGAAAAATATATTATCAAAGAGAAAAAACTTATGTATAAAAGTAAAAGTTACTATAAAATAATCTGTGAGTTTAAAAAGCGCTAAACGCTGCGCGCCATATTTAAATATAGCTCGAAAAAGTGAGATTTCCCTAGAGGATATTGACTACGTGACTAAAATCTAAGCCCATGTGACCCGTGACCAAGCGTGATATTTTGAAGACCCCTTCCCTCCTCAGAACGGGTCACGTAGTATGGGTACGTTCCTTTACTTTTCTCATACAAATCTGGGAGGCGTCTGAGTTTTGTGAAATGATATAAAGTGTCTCGGTTGTTTTGATTTAACAAATGTATTTGATTGAGGCTTGAGGTGTAATCGAATATGTTTGCGACGCGTTATTACTGTTTTAAAAAGTTTTATTGAACAATGTACCTTTATAAACAACTATAAGAAGTTATTGATTTTATTATATTCGCTATATGTTATTGTACATCTTGCAGTACATATGTATATACGGGGAGGTTTTGGCGGGAACAGAAAGGAGATGTTGTGCTGTGCAGTTTTATTTTCTAAAAATATGTAAGTTACTCTAAAATGAACAATAGTTGTAGGATATTGATAGTTTTTGAGTATTAATTATGTGTTTTTGTGAGAAATGTGTTTCTTTCTTCGTTCTTTTTTTCGAGTTTTCACAAGAACTCCGTTGGATGGTGTCGATTGTAGCCTACAACACAACTGCGCCTGGCTTAAAGGCCTAGTTTCCAAGCCATAAAGATAAAAAAATGTATATACGGACGGGACGGGACGGCCTTTGTGATTGAGCGGGTTAAGCCTTTGCCGCCCTAATTCACTGCAAAGCAGCGGTTTCAGGTTCAATTCCTGGTATGGTAAATTTCGGAAACACATTTTCTCCGGTATTTCCTATGGTCTGGGTGTCTGGGATCGGCTCCAGAGTAGTCCGTTGTATATTTACCCGTAACACAAGCGTAACTTGCTTAATTTGGGGATATTCAATATGTGTGTTTGTCTGCGATTATTATTATTTTTTATATTAGAGTAAATTCTGTTACCAATGAAAAATGTAAATTGTATATTCGATAAGTGCAACTTGTGGTTTCAAGTTTGAGTACTTCTTGCAATTTATTCCATTAATTTTTATTTCTATTTGTAGTTTTAAGTTTGTCTCAGGTTTCTAGTGTATTAAATCTTTGTGTTTCGTGATGTTCAGAGCTTTAGTTGCTCACGTTAAAAATAACAGGTGAATTAATACTAAAAAAACTTTAGGGATATTGCTGGAATCTGCTATCTGTATATTAATTGAAGGAATTAGGTGATATGTGTAATATAGCACGATTGCTATTTGAATATTTAATAAATGATCTGAACATGTTGAATGACCCTCGCAAGGAAACATGTCCACCTATAAAATATAGATCTTTAGTTGGTTAGTGGTCACATTTTGCCACAACTTGCAATTGCTGTACTACGAGTGAATGAATGATTGAATGAAAACACTATCAATTTTAGAAACTAAATACAATATTGGTTGAACAAAGGGCGGCCTTATCGTTTAAAGTGATCTCTTTTAGACGACCCTGTAAGTTATGTTATAATATAAAGTGGTAAATAATAGTGATACTTTGTGCGTATGAAAAAGATTATGAATTCAGTTTCAATACAGGATTTGACACAACATTGTCATAGGTAAGCTAATCCGGAATGTGTTAAACTGTTATATACATAAGTTGCGATATCACTTGTTATTTTTAATGGCCGGTTCCTATATTACTATACATTTACTGGCCCTACCATCGGTTGAATTTTGACATTACTTTTGTCGAGCTTATGTCAAATTTTAACCGATAGTAAGGCAAATATGAACGGTCTGCAAGATATAGGAACCGGCCGTACGTGTGCCAACGACTTTGTTATATAATAAATTGATATTGTAATATGGACCTAAAATTGTGTGTATATAGCTTTATAAATTGTATATAGAAGAGAAATTAATATAAATAAATCGTAATACGTGATTAATTTTGTGTATTATTTTGCAAACGACTAGAGCTATCACGCGGAGTTTCCTTAATTTCCGGAATGAAAACTCCTATAAATATATCCAGGCGAGCATTTGTGCGTCTGAATGGCTACCATCTGCCATTACTATCTCTTCAAAATCGCCGGACACTATTGCCTCAATCGTAGTTTTACCTGATTTTGATATTCTGTTAATTCCAAAGTCTTGGCCGTGGTAAGCCACTATATAAATATTTATAAGCGAATACTCGCGAAATAAATGTTTAAAATTCTAATTGCTTTTTAATATTCATTTCGGCTAACGTCATTTCTGCTAATGGTAAAACTATTTTTTTCTAGTATTATTCCGCTGCGACGATATCGACAAGATATTGCGGAGTTGGTAGAATACGAGTTTTTGACACTCTCAATGAATTCGTGCTTTGAATGTCTTCGCAACGTCAAGATATTGAATATAAAATTGGCCCCTGATTAGAGTAAGTCGTCATAATAATCTTAAGTGGTGTTTAGGAATCATCCGTGCAGGAACGGAGAAAGAATACAATTTCCTGCGGTCGGGCGGCCTGTCGTAAGAGGCGATTAAACAACCCACAGCCAGGTGGTAGGGCATTTGCCCACTGTTGGTTTAAAGTATGTCACCATAGCAACCTTGCGTTGTGTTCCGGTATTAGTGACCAGGGTTTTAGTCTCCCCTAAGAGAGCAGCAGCGCATTTGTAGCACCTTTGGTGTTGCAGATGTCCATAGACGACGGTAACCACTTTTCATCAGATGGGCCGTCAGTCCGTGCTGTGCTTCAACAGTAATTTTTTTTTTATTGCGTGAAGTAGGTAGGTGGCCCTCTGATGGAAAGTGTGATGTGAAAGTTACCGTCGCTTATGGACGTTTGCAGCGCTAGGGCTGCCACGAACGCGTTGCCGACCTATAAGGAATTTTATAACCGCCCTTAAAAAACTCCATGTCACAGCGCAAAGAAAAAACCGCGCCGTGAACTTGCCTTCTACTGCTGTACGTGGGATAAATGTTCCAGAGTATCGTTGCGTAGTTGAGCTTGGAGTCTAAGGAAATGGCGAACCCATTGCCAATTACAGGCAAATCTATCTATCTATAATATTATAAAATTGTAAAAGTGTCGTTTTTAGTTTCTTACATTTTTGTGTTTGTCAGTTTGATCGGGATTCACTTAATAAGTAAAAAACTACTAGGTTGATTTCGATGCGGTTTTCGCTGATCGATTGTAAATTTCCAGACTTAAAATCTGAGGTACTTTATATCCCGAGAAACCAATGCAAACTTTCTTGGGAGAGGCTTAAAGTGGCCAGGTCGAAAAAAATGAATTCTGATGCGACATGTTCACTGATCGATAAAATCTTTAGTAAAACAATTGTAGTGTTCTTGTATGACTTTAGTAACATTACTTATCCAGAGTTTTTACGGGTATTTCCGGGATTCATGTATTTTCATATTAAAAAATCCATTACTCTGCTGAAAATAACCTTTGATTGTATATTTTGTCTAACGTGGACAAAGTCGCGGACAAATGTTAGTAGCTACTGTAATTTGTTTCGTCGTCAGGTAATCGCAAGTCCGCTGCAGGACGTGGGCCTCTCCAAGTTTGCGCCACATATGCTGGTTCTTTCTTTGCACATACAGCGGCGCGGCATGATAATTATGAATTGAATGGCCCATTGGTACTTCATTTTACTAATGTTACAAGATATAAATAATAATAAATCGGCAGAAAAAGACACACACTATATATCCCCAAATTAAGCAAGTTATGTTTGTGTTATGGGTAATATACAACGAACCATTCTGGGGCCGTTCCCAGAAACCCAGACCATAGTAAATAAAGGAGAAAATACGTTTCCGAAATTTACTATAGCTGGAATCGAACCTGGAGCCTCTGCGTTGCAGTGAGGTAAGCCGGCAAAGGCTTAGCCCGCTCAATTACAGAGGTCGTCTGTAGTTATGTCGGTTACCTTGTTCTCTTACGGATACCCTGATTTAGAAAGAAAGATAAAAAAATACATTTCGATTTTTACCGTAATTCGTATATGAATTTCTGGACCACTTCTGCCATTAACGTCCTCGCCTGCCTGTTTATGACATTAAAAATCTCAAAAAGACTTGGAAAGTGTATCACGGAACCAGAAACGCACAGGGAGTGCATTGGCGCCGATCAGCCGGCCTGGCTTGCCTGCGTTGTAATTCTATAGAAATTAACTGCAATGCGAGCCACTAAACGAGCGAACTGGCCATTATTTAATATGTAAGCTACGAGGAAAATAATTAAGCCTTTGTGTTTAGTGTCATCAGGTCTCAAAGTACCAAATAAAAAAAAACTATAATTATAATTGAAAGCTGTTTGTTTAAATGCTGGCTCACCCAGTTAACTGGAACACGCAGATCCTGGGTAAGGTAAGGTAAATTAAATATATGTCTACGATTTGGTCGGCGTTTGTTCTGAAAATTCGTAATACGATTACAAATTGTCAACGACGTCTACCTGCTTTGGAGTCGCATATCTAGCCTTGACGCGTGTTATTCACCCGTTCCGTGGTCGCGCCTACACAGCGCACCCCCAGGTAACAAGACATCTCATAGTGGCAGCGTTCCTATGTGACTATGTGTTATTCTAATGTATGTAAGTTATATTATTGTAAAGTTTCGTCACAATCTGTCCAGTAATGGGTAGTTTTAACTTTTCAGTTTATAATATTAATATTACCATTTTCATCTTAATAGGATTACAAGTCGCAGTAATAGCGTTACCAATCTGCTGTTTTAGTGGCCTCGTAAAAGCGATGGCGAAAGTTGCTTCACCAAGTCAAGTTCAATAGCACTGTATAACAGTACCGCTTTGGATAGCACCGGAGCTGCAGCGCGAAGTATAAAAAATACAACATTTATAATCCAACAGTTATTAAGAGGTTACAGTGAATGGATTAAGATGAGGGAGATTGCTTCAATATTTGTTCTATTTTGTGCTGTGACTGTTGTTTTGCCGGCTAAGTATCAGCCGGCGAAATACTTGCCGAAATGGAAGCAACAGGTAACTTTCGAATTATGGTGGTGGCTTGTGTTCTTTTTAAAAAAATGTGACTTGTTTCTTTTTATTTACTGCGTACCATAGATAATAAAACAGATATAGACCTAATCTAACTAACGATAAATTAAAAAAAAAACATACATGTAGAATCGATTAAAAGTGAACTCACGATTTTCGTATTTGAATCATAAAAAAGTTAATAACTTATTAGTTATGCTAATAATAAAATGGAAAGTACTTATTATCAATGCAAACGTAATGTTTTCGGTCCTATGTGGTATCCATTTTAAACGATGTACGTAATGCATTGTATCTTACTTCCGTAATCTATTATTATACCCGTGAAAGTAAGTTCGTTTGATAGACCTATTTACATTGTAAATAGGTTTGCATAACTGTCCGAAAAATAAAGAGTTAGCCGATGTTAGACAGATCATTTAAATTAGGTTAAATTAACCTAAGTAATCCATATAAACCTAAACTTGATTCAATAATTCAATGTCATTGAATACATTGATTAATTTTGTTTGATTCGTGTAATATCTACAATATTATAAAATTCTAAACATGCCGTGTCTGTACATTGTAGCTATTAGAAACAAAACAAACGAGATGGAGAACAGGATGTATATTTTTTAAGTTTCTTGTCTGTTTGTTCGGGATTCACGTAAAAACTTCTGGGTCGATTTCGATGGGATTTTCGCTGATCGACAGCTAATTCTTAAACACTGCGCCACTTTTTACCCCGGGAATCGCGCGGGATTTTTCTGGGTATGATTTAAAATGGCCAGATTAAAAAAAACTGAATTCAAATGTGTTTTTTTTCTGATCGATAACAAATTTAATGTAATAAAATGTGTGATTTTTCATCTCGGGAATCCTGCGGGAATTTTCCCGGGAATGGTTTGTTGTAGTTCGGGTGCATAAAAATTGGCTTATTCCGACACAGCTCTCACTAAAACGATAGCTTACATACTTTGTTAAATGCTGTGTTCCAGGAATCCCGCAGGAATTTAAAGTCAAGCGTAGACGAAGTCGAGGGCATATCCTAGATAATAATAATAGCTTAGTTTTTAATATCGAAGTGAATGCAAATATATTCAAAGATAATCTTATTTAAAGCAATGAGCGGTCTGGTGGGGCTGGACGGGCTTTCATGTATGGTTTTTTTTTTTATAGATTCGTCTTATCATTTATTACTTAGTTTATTTTCGTATTTAATCTTATTTTTAAGTTAGTTATTATAAAATTACATATAATCGAATACTTTAGAGCAATTAAGTAATTATACTAAAACAATAATTCAAATAAACGAACATAAACTTCTGTAGCGGGAGTGATGGATGGGGTGTTATGTTATAAACATATATTTAATGACATGATGTAAATAAGGGGTTGAGATTTTAGAGCCATGGACCATCGTGAGACTTTTGACCTCTATCGAGACCTTTCAAGGAGATTGAAAGAAATCTCGCATGGCCAAAGGGCTGACCCGTATTTAGGGCAACGGATCATCGTTGCCATACAAAATAGAAAAGCGCCCAGCATTTTGGGAACGCTCCCCATCGACAGCGATCTGGGCTATATTTTTACTCGTAAATATGTTTATAATACTTTTTATTCTTTGAGATTTCTTTTTGTTTTTAATTTTAGAGTAATTTATTTTTAAGGTAGATTAGTTCTTGTTGATATCGAAAATGTTGGTTAAATTGTAAATAATAAGTTTGTTTTATAAATGTATAAATATGAAGTGTCGTGTAGTGTTTAGTGTTTTTCCCCACGGCCCACTTTCGCGGCGGCTTTCTCGCGACTGTTATTAGAAAGTTCCTTTGCTGACTCAGAGATCATTACTCGCTGATCCTCTTTTTAGGATCTTGGATTGCTTTCTGATATGGACGATTGATCGTCTTTGCGTGACTTTAATCTATGACCGGACTATTAACACGCGTCTATCTTTGATTATGTTTGTGAACGGTAGATACAACATCACGTGTAGGTATGTCTTATAATATGTAGCTGTTATACATGGTATAAGTAACTATATAACTATATCTTGTATAACTTATATCTCCGCAAATAAAGATCCATTCATTCATTCAAAAAGTAAACCGTATAAGTCTATGTCGTGCTTTTTTTTGAATAACAAAAAGTGGATCCGACAGTTAAAGTCGAAATTTAAAAAACAATATTGTCAAATGATGTATCAAATACCTAATATAATATTTTTTGCATTTCGAACCGATAAACTATATATATAAAATAAAATTAAACTACATATAAAATCAGGGCCAGACCGCTGTCAGTTGGAAACGCGCTCAAAAGACCCACATTACCTCGTTGAATGTAACCGAGGTATACCCTAGTTTTTTGATCCCGTCAGACATCATCTACCAGACGTTTGGTTTGATTATATCAAGACTTGGTTTTAGTAGAAGCAAGCGTAGGTAGTTCTA
This sequence comes from Dendrolimus houi, assembly GCA_039645545.1. Lineage (NCBI taxonomy): Eukaryota > Metazoa > Arthropoda > Insecta > Lepidoptera > Lasiocampidae > Dendrolimus > Dendrolimus houi. Next base: position 19,232,377 of record CM077132.1, read on the forward strand.
GGTAGTACTAGAATGAGGGACGCAATCTGAAATTGTATTTTGGTTTTTATAGTGATTTATTCTAGAATTAAAGGTGTATGTCGATGAGTAGGTAATTTCATCGAAATCAATTCAATGATATTAAATTCTATTCGAATTCAAAATATAATTACAATGTAGTAAAATTTATTGTTTTGGCTATGTATATAATTTAAAATGAAAAGGTAGGTTTTTTGCAATCTACACACAACGAAGGGTTCCGTAAATGTGAGGAAAATCCCCGTGTTCATTAGTTGGCTACCGAATTATAAAAAAAATGTAATCAAAAATACTAGATTATTTAAAAAGTACTCCACAGATATTGATTGATGATCAACGCAATAAACATGATTTGATTTGATGAAACTAATTTTCGTTGAAAGTATTTTTGAAGTTCTAAAATATAACTTACGTATTTCATCGTTTAGCTGTTAGAGAGGAACATAACTCATAATTTTAGGAGCTAATATCTCGTTACCTATTGACTAAAAAAAGTCATTCAGGATAATTGTTGTTTTTTCTTTCAAGATCTGGCATTTGATACCCTCAAACTTTTGAGGGTGTTTGGACCCGACTGATCCCAAATTCGGATTCTGCTCATCGAAATACATAAGAACAGATGGGTCTGATCAAAAGTACAGACCATTTTTTTGTGGGTCAGTGAATATTACATACGAGTATGTACTGCACGTTGCTGATTGCGCGAAGGTGGCTAAACCCCAAAGAACTTCTCTTTGTGTTCAATTTTAATCATCATTGTGATTAACATATTAGGTATTTCCAGTTTTACTAACAGCACCTAACATTTGTATGTGCAGTGGTTTGGCCAGAATCTTCAACGTAAGGTTGGTTTGCAGGCGTGCGAGCTGCCTTCAGCCCAGAGTGAGAATAGCCACTATATTTGCGACGAGAACGGGGAACCGAAGTGCCTGCCTGGTTGGCAGGGGGATCTTTGCGATGTACCCATTTGTAAAAAGGGATGCGATCCATTGCAAGGTAAAAATATAGTCAAGGCGGCGAAGTCCGTCAGTGGGGGAACTCCATACACGTCTCATTATTTCCGTGTTTGAATTACTACGACGACAACAAATCAATCAGTGAAGCTAAGACACAATTGAATTCTGTCTTCAAATTATAGTTGGCGTTATATTCCGTTTAAAAAAGGTAAAAGACGAGCGATCTATGAACTTACCCCATTGAGGGACTTCGCCACCGTGACTATAATTTAAATAACTTTCCCCTGCGATTCCTAATCTTGTTATATTTGGATTATACATAAGCCTCAATTTTTCTTCAGGACCCATAAAGTCCTCCAACATATATTCTGTCTTCTTATAATCTTCCTAAACAAACAGTTTATGAAAAGTTCAAGGTTCAATTCAAAACTTGTGTTTGAACGATACTCGTGAATGCTTGTTTTTAAAAATTTTGTTCGTCAGTCTGTTTGGAAGTTTGTCTAAAATAGCATCTGAAACGGTTCAACGGATATCAAATAATATATAGGGAATTAACACAGTAGCATCACTTAGAGGTCCTGTGGACGATCAGCGCTGGTCGTAAAATGAGTATGAATAAGTGAATCATAATTGATTGTTATTATTATGTTTATTATTTTGTATCTTGCCCTAAATAATTATTTTCATTCTTTCTAAATTTTCCTGGAAGCTGATATCTTGTAGGGATAAGATGAGAATATTAATTTAAGTTCCGCGCAAATTATTTAATGGACACAGCACATAAAATATATGCACATATAGTTGTGATAGTACGGTTATGTGCCAATAAACACATGCTAAGATCTAACAGTATGCGAAATACGTTATTTGCATTACTAGATTTTCCAGACAGATGAATAAATAATGATCTTTGAATGGAAACTGGGTCGAAATGATTCATCAACTTTTGTCTTCATACAAAGACACAAAGAGTGTGCTTTGCCCGCTTATTTTGCACGGTTGTCAATGCACTTTCACGTAGAAAGTTCAGTACTAGAAAGCTTCGAACATTTAGGTATTATATAGAGTATCTTTAGTTTAAAAACGATTCAATCTTAGTATTTTCCGAAAGTCTACGTGGTTATTGAATACTTTAATGAACCTGAATCAATTTTTTCATGAAATTTGATAGACTTGTTGTCGATAAACTAAGATGAATATAGGATTCTTTTTGAGAGGAAAACTCAATGTTTCCTTTGGGATCTTTCAGGTTATTGTAAACGTCCCGGTGAATGTCGATGCAAGATGGGATTCTACGGCGAAAGGTGCAACAAATGCATACCACTGCCAGGTTGCCAGCATGGTTATTGCAACCAATCATTCGAATGCATATGCAGAGATGGGTGGGATGGTGTATTCTGTACTGAACGTAAGTCTTTTTTAAGTAATTTCTTGAACAATCTCCTGTGCATTTCTTTCGAACTGATGGAGTGCAGATAGGCGGCCATCTTCTGGCGTATCCGAGGGCCTAGAGCAGCCTCCACAGATTCGGATAACGAACATGAAAAATATCAAAATAAAGTGGAATTGCTCAACTAACAGAATATCCAGATACGTGTCAATTTACTAATTTATTCTCCAAATACGGACGCTTTAGGCCCTAAAGTTTAGGGCCTTTAGTCACAGCAGGTAACGATTAAAAAAAAATGTGCCACAAAATTGATCTTGCAAATGTCCACAGCGGGCTATAGAGTGACCTATGCTAGATGTCTTTCAGATGGATGAAATCACAAATGAGGTCATCCGTAAGAAAACCAGAGTTAAAAAGCGCATTAGCAAGCTGAAGCAGCAGTGGGCTCACCATATCTGTCGCAGGACCGACAGCCGATGGGGCAGACGTGTCCTGCCATGGAAAACGAAATGTAGGACACTCCCCAGCCCGGTGAATGGATTACTTGAGTAAGGTTGCCGGTTGGGGCTGAATAAGGAAGGCGGTGGGCCGGGATAATAGGCGCAAACTAGAGGAGGCGTACGCCCAGCAGTGGACAATGATAGGCGGGCGACGAAATATTCACAGGCGATGATAATCAGTTTTCACTAGGAAGGCTGCTAGCCTGTCCGTTGGCTGTACATAACCAAATTTTTTTACCATCTTTATCTACGTATTGCTGCTTTAAATTAATCAATCAACAACTCTTTATTGTACACCAATACAAAAAAAGAATTTACAGACTAAAATTATGTCTCATTATGCACGAAGGGCGGTCTTATCGTTAAAAAGCGATCTCTCCCAGACAACCCCAGGAATAAATTGAGATTATAATGACGATGGTGGTATACATAGTACAATTTTTTACATTCTAGAGATAAAAATATAAACGCAGTATATAATGTTTTATATATTGTTACGAGTTACAGGATTCGAATTAAATTGCCGTTAGAATTACTATAGAATTTATTAGAACTATACAAACACGTATAACACAGGTACAAATATAATTGAACACAATCAGTACAAACGTAAAGCACGATTCAATAACACGCGCAAAGTCCGTCACTAAATAGATTACCGAATGTAGTACACACGTCTTCCGAAAGGGTTATGACACAAGTTAAGCCTCCCAAGGCAAAAAGGCGATAAGAAAACAAATCATAGAGCGGTGGCAAAAAATGTGGGAGGAAGAAGTAGAAGAAAGCTGGACAAAGCAACTTTTTCTCGACATAAAAAAATGGTACTGGAGGGAGTTCGGCGAAACAAACTACTACATAACGCAGGTGCTAACTGGCCATGGCTCTTTCCAGGACTACTTGCGCAGGATTAGGAAAGTAGATACAGAAACATGCCATACTGCTAAAATACTATAATATAAAAATACTATTTTAGAATGTGGAAGATGGGAAGAGGCGCGAAGAACAGTCCAGACAAATTTAGGTTCCAAAATAACAGCAAGTACAATTTTGGATATAATGCTACAAAATGAAGAAAATTGGCACAGTGTCAACAAGATGATAACCGAGATTATGTCCAGAAAGGATCGTGACGAAATTGAAAGAAAAAAATATCTCTCTCTTCCCCGCTGCAGTGAAGTAATGCCTAACGGTATACCACCGCAGTGCGAGGTTTAAAAAAAAACAAAAAGTACACACGTCTTGCTTTGCTTGTGCTTATCGCTCGATTGCCGTTCCTCAATCGGGCCATTGCTTTATATGGCACAAATGCAAATATGTCTGCCCCCCAAGCGTCGCCGCAATTTCCCAGAAATCGTAATCCGCACACCTGTCTAATTATGCTTGCAAATGGCCATAAACGAGTACAATAGGCTGCTCTTCACAATAACCAATAAATAAGTAAACAAAAGAAGACAATCATAAAAGAATTACAATGTTATTAGCTCAAACGCCGGCGGCTAATAAATGTTCTTTGTTTACAAATATGCACGTGGCCCAAATTGTAACAATATTATAGATATATATTTAATATACATATCTTTAAAATGTATAAATGTTTATAGATGAATATATATGTATATACGTTTAAATGTCATCATATCCTCACAACACCAGCATGTAACAGATAAACTCTATATTAGTTATAAGTTTAGTATTAAAAATAGAAAAAATTATATTATAAGTTATTCTTAAGGTACACTACAACATAAAAATCACTAAATTAATGTCACACACAATAACAAAAATAAACAATAAGCGTGTATGAACTCTAAAAACTTCCATAGAAATAAAGTTGTAAAAAAGGGTACGGAACTCGAGTCCGTAGAGTAGTTAAAAAATAAAAAATATATCATCATATTCCAAGGACAGATAATATTTTCTGATCATTGTATTAAATATCGGTAGCGATTTTGCTTGCTTTGCTTTAAAATGTTCATTTCAAGTACAATTGCAAACATCCATAAGTGTCAGTAATCAATTAACCATTATATAGGCCTTCTGCCCGTTTACTTGCTTTGGCAAGAAATAAACTGTTATTATTGTAAACTTTTTTGTTGATCAGCAATTTGCCGTTCCGACTGCCATGCAACCCGTGGCTTTTGCGAATCCCCCGGCCAATGCCAGTGCCGGCTCGGATGGGCTGGACCTACCTGCCGGTCTTGCCTACCACTGCCAGGTTGTCAACACGGGTATTGCGACAAACCACTAGAGTGCAAATGCTCTCCGGGGTACACTGGACTTCTATGTCAGACTGGTAATTAAATTAAATTTTTTGTTACTTTTTCATGACTTTCATTCTTAACTTGACGTCGCACATTATCTCTACAATTATTGTAAAATTGTCACGTGGACTTTTTGACGGCATCTGCAAGAGTGATGTCCGGTTGTGTTATGGTTCTTGAACAACAGATGAAAGTTGACTTTGTTAATTGGGTATTTTTCAAATATTACAATAAATTCTGAAACATTGTTCCTGAATAGAAGCTTCCGTTTTAATATCATATTATCGAATTTTAATCCTACTTTAAAAATTACATGATAGAAATAATTTAATTACTGTGTAAACAATAACCAATAAGCTATTTACTTGTTAGAACTATGACGTCATAATGCAGTACACCCGTACAAAGTCAAGAGGACTGTGACGTTTTGTATGAATTTTTAATTTCGTTCTTATCATGGCATAGCGATGCGATCTAGGAGGGAACACGCTTACTTATACTTTGATATTTAATTACCTGGACTAAAATGACAGCTGCGATTCAGCTTTTTTTATGTTGCAAGCTTAGAGCATAGTGTTGTAGTATAGCGAATTCACAATGTGAGTTGTTGAATCAACTCTCACAACTAACTTATGAATGAACAACATAAAAAAGGCCAACGCAACTGTCATTCTTTATTGCACGTGTTCAGAAGACATGCAGACGCCTGTTACCATCGCCTATAGACATTTGCAACACCAAAGGTGCTACAAATGCGCTGCTGCTTTCTTAAGGCAGTCTGGAACCTGGCCACTAGCCGGAATACAACTCAAGTTGTTATGACGGCAAACTGTATTTATTTATTTATTTATTTATTTATTAACTTCCAAACATCGCTATCATTACAGTTGTCACCAATACGATAGCGTGGTACACATAATACATTATAGATAAATATATATACATATTCAGTTGTCATAACATATAATATGATACGCAGTTCTTGTGAATTCAGTCACAGTGCAGATAAAAATGTCAATTTGTTGACATATCTTGTTCAATGTGGTCTAGATCAGGGGTGATAGCCATCCAGACGGGTAAATACCCTACCACCTGGCTGTGGGTTGTTTTTTCGCCTCTTACGACAGGCCGCCCGGCCGCAGGAAATAGTATTCTTTCTCCGTTCTTGCACGGATAACATTTACATTTTAGTCCAGGTAATTAAAAATTAAACTATAGTAGATACCTATTCAGTAGTGACTAATTCTGATTAAAAGTGCTTTAGATTTGAGTGGGAAATATCATTGCAGCCATCTGCGCCCCTGGCTGCCACGGTGAGCGCGGTTACTGCCGTCGTCCCGGCGAGTGCAGGTGCAAGGTCGGTTGGGCCGGTGCGACTTGCGGGGAGTGCGTCAAATACCCTGGCTGCCAGAAAGGCTCCTGCAATAAGCCCTGGGAGTGCAACTGCGAGCCGGGCTGGGGAGGCATGCTGTGTGATGAAGGTAAGATCATTTCACATTTACCTATCTTATTTTTGGAATTCGTAACCGTTTTTACAAAAACGGAACCGATATGAAGGACCTATGTCCATCCGTCTGTTTAGATATTCGAAATGTATGTCAAGTACGGCTGTACTCCTAGTCAATGAAACAATAATGCCCAAAATTTTCCCACGGAGGTCAAACTAATGATGATGTTTAAATAACTTACAAAAATACTTTAAGATATGTAGTTCATGGATTATTTGAAGTTGCGGAACCAGTTTACCTGAAATAAAAAGTATTTTTACTTCTTACGATATCATCCATAATTTCCGTGGCCGTAAATTGGTGATTGATCTAGTTCTTTTTAGGTTAACTAGCTCATTTTTATCTCAAATTCGAGAGTTATCACAGGCTACTCAACACTTGTACATAGGAGCGATTAGTAACTCACTTTTTAGGTTTGAGGATGAGGGAGGAATTCATTTCGCCTCGCAAATTCCTTGTGAGTTACCTAACATGATATGAAAAAGGATCCGATGCCTCAAATGTTACAACTAACTATCAGTGGCGTGGACTTTATAGAACCCGATTCCCCATAACCTACCTTTAAGAAGCTAGCGATTAGCGACCAAAAGGTCGAAAGTGCCACGAACTTATTGACCCTTAGGTTTTTTATTCGTGCACATATTATTACTGTACTGTACTATCTCTTACGCTCGGCGGCTTTCCACACGTATTGGATGAAATATGTAAATTGCAACTCATAACCCGATCGGGCACCGGCTTTTGTTTCAAAATATGCGGTAAGATTGCAAAATTAAAAATACTAATTTTGATAAGAAAATACATCGTGAGTTAGACGTTTTTTCAAGAGTGGTGTAGTCGGTGCTTGCATCATACGGTATTTTTTCAACAGGCTTACCCTAGTCGAATTTCCTCCCCGCGCCACTGATGCTATTGTAATTAAGCGAGTCCAGGATTACGCACGATGCATAATGTCATTCGAGTAACCTCGTTCGTTCGTTCAGGAATTTAAATAAAACAATCTCAAATAATTGCCATGATCTAGTCATAAAATAACCCTCACGATTCAACAAGCCAAATAACGAAAGCAGTTGAACCTATGTCATATTTAATTTTATTTAAACGGCCACTTCCCTTCAACGGTCATAAATTAATCTCGACAATAATTATTCTCATTTTAAGGTGTAGTATACAATACTTTTACAAGCATAAAGAGTTATATATAATAAGTATATACTACAAAGTGGAATACAAATTAAAATTTCAACTTGGTACACTTCCATTTAAGGTGCGTTTACGAAACACGATTCCACGCCCTTAAACGTTGGACTCTTTCATAAGAACAACCGATACGAATATTGCCTAATAAAGAATCTACATATACAGTACCTATCTGTCTAATTGATATATTTCATTTATTTACCGCCGGTGTATTCAATGTTAGTAGTAGCATTAGTATGGTATACTGTTTCCAAGCGTGTATTTTATTTTTGACGTTTGTACGTCTATCAAGTTAAACCATCAATTTATTTACGTATAGTGATATAAATAAATTGAAAGTAATCTACTTGAAAATAAAAAATGTTCTAATTTATTACGTTTTTTTAAATTTATTACAAAAATGGCTTATTTAATCTATGCAAAATATGTTCATTGAAATGTGAGTGTATTTATTACACGATAAAGTATTTTTAACAAAAGTAATATAGATAAGTTAAATTGATTAAAACTTATTTATAAATGAAGTCGATTTGTATAACAAATCGAGTTGGTAACGCATTAGGACATCACTAAATGATCCGTCATCGAGCTGTCAATTAAAAGTGAAATAAATGCTTCGAAAGGGTATAAAAGCTTTGAAACTACGTGATTAGATTGATTAGCATAGGTCACTCATTTCTTTTTAGATAACTATGAGCTTCTCTCGCCTTTGACGTTTTATTACTAAAAGGTTTTTTTATTCTTTTCAAGTCTTTTGACCGAATATCGGGCCAATGTGTGTAATAGGTCGTATTTTTTGCAATACTCCTCTCCCGTAAAGCAAAAATAATCTTATATTTGCGACATAACTCACCACTATTAAATAATTTAATAAAAATCATAATAATACCTAATAGCTCATGAAGGTCCCACTGCTGAGCTCGGGCCTCCCGCTTATAGGGGAACAAACAGTACCTATACGCGCCACGCTTGTCCAAAGTGGTCTTTTTATGCGTGCAGGAACGGAGAAAGAATACAAATTCCTGCGGCCAGGCGGCTTGTCGTAAGAGGCGACAAAACAACCCCCAGGCAGGTGGTAGGGCATTTGCCCGTCTGCATGACTACCACCCCTGGTCTAGAGCATGCCGCCATAACAACCTTCAGTTGTGCTCCGGCATTAGTAGCCAGGTTCCAGCCTCATCTACCAGTCCGACAGCACATTGGTAGCACCTTTAGTGTTGCAAATGTTTATAGACGACGGTAACCACTTTGCATCACAGTTGGGGAGTCAGCATGTTTGTACTCCAGCAATAAAAAAAGAGGTGGATTAGTAGATTTCACACATTGGTTATCTTGATGTACAGGTTTCATCGCGATGTTTTCTTTCACCATTATAATTGTAAGACCATGCGCATTAAGTCAGAAAACTGCTTAAGAGGTGCATGTGTTCCGGCTAGGATTCGAACCCGCGCCCTTTGAGTTTGAGACGCGAGTGCGCTAACCTATAAGCTACGAGATTCCTTCTCATAATACAAGTATTTTAAATATAACATAACGAAACTTAGCTTGTTGAAATTCCTTGTACAAATTTATTGCAGGCCCATCGATTTCATGCATTCGATATCCATAACGAACCAACACGTTCTTTTAATCTAAACGTAACGCTTTAATTTTTAGAAATTTGCATTGGATTTCGCTAAACACACTCCGGTTTGATTTCATTAACATAAACTATTTCACATACCAACCCACATGTTTACTTTGTCCCCGTTCACTTTATAGCCTGCCTAAAATAATAATTTCAGACCTGGGAACCAAATCTGCTATTACTATCTCGTCAAAATCGCCGGACACTATCGTCTCAATCGCAGGTTTGCCTGATTTCGGTATTCTGTTAATTCTAATAGCCACGGGCACCCCAACTCTATCTTTATAAATATTTATAAGCGAGAGAAATAAATGTTTAAAATTTTTGGTAGGTTTTCATCGTTAGTTTCTGCTAAAGCCATTTCTGCTAATAGTAAAACCAATTATTTTCAACTATTATTCTGCCGCGAGGATATCGCGAAGATATTGTGGATTTAGTAGAATACGAATTTTTACACTATTTTAATGGAATCGTACTTTGAATATTCCGTGCTGGAACGGAGAAAGAATACAATTTCTTGTGGCCGGGAACCTGTCGTAAGAAGCGACAAAAGAACCCACAGCCAGGTGGTAAGGTATTTGCCCGATTTGATGACTACCACCCCGGTCTAGACTTTTAGAGAGCGGCAGCACTTTGGTAGCACCTTTGGTGTTACAAATGTCCATAGCCGATGGTAACCGCATCAGGTGGGCCGTTGGCCTGTCTGCTGAAGTCATGCAATAAAATAAAAAAATATTTTAAATTATTCTTTGTTGTCCAAATAAATAAAAATATAATACTTTTACGTTTGAACTGATTTAATGAAATATTATATATTGTAGTGAGTGATGGTGGTGGAACAATCTAGTTGGTTTAAGAAGTTTTAGAAAAAGGTAGAAGATTCTGGAGAGAAAAGACAAGGACAGATACATTTTAGAAAGGAATAGACGATGGACGAAAGTTCTAGAATAGAAGGTTCGGGAAGGAAAAGACAGGGATAGATAGATGTTTAGAAAGGGATAGATAGTAAAAAAAGAATAATGAAAAGAAGATAGAAATTATGGGTTCCAGAAGATTCTTCCGGGTATATAAGCAGCGTAAGGCACGCACGCCTACTGGGCAGTTGAGTTCAGTTCAAGACGGCGAAGCGACAAGTGCGATACGAAAGAGTTGGAAGAGAAGTTTAATAGAAGACAGTGACGAGTTTAGTAGTGAATTTAGTGAAAAGTGTAGTGGACAGCTTAGTGAAGGAGGAGTTTCGCGTAGTTTAAAAGGAGGTCCAGGTAAATTCTGTGGTGAACACTGCAGCAGCAGAAGGTGTGTCTACGCAATATCAGCGACGGTATCGTGAGTGAGACATCTTATCGTCGGTACAGTGCGTCTTTCGTTGTGTGTGTAGGGCTAGCCCTGCAAAGTGGAATCACGCACGGTTGTGTAAGCCAATAAAAGCGTTAGTTAAAAACTGGTGTTTTCTTCCAACCCTACGTGCGTACCCCCGCTCGCACGTAACATTTTTAATATAAGCGTTTAGTTAAAAACTGGTGTTTTCTTCCAATTCTAAGTGCGTACCCCCCCGCTCGCACGTAACAATATTTTAATCAATACTTTAACGTCGGTTGCAAGGCTTAGCGGTGTATTTCGACATGAAAAACCTAGTGAAAAATTATTTCTGGGCCCATTGTTCAATCATAAAAATGTAGGTTTTTTTAGAGTGAGGTTTTTATTGGACGGCTGTCATTCTGAATATTCTTGTTCCATGGTAGAGACTCCAAGTTCTTGGTAGAGACTGTGTCGGGTATTCTGTTTTCGTGTAATAGGGTGACTCGAGCATAGCATTAGGATGTTAATAGGCTGATGTAACGGTTGCGAAGTCATACTTGATTAGGAATGAATGAATGAATAACTTTATTGTAAATAACAATAAAGTACAATGGGCTGTTTCCTCGCCACACACTATCTCCTCCGGGCTACTTTATAGAATTATTATAAATACCGATTTTACAATATTTACTAATTTCACAATGATTATAAGATTTAGGATTGTAGTAATAAATTTATTTAGGCATAGTTCACGAGACGCACCGTAATTGTATTAGCTGTTGGTTAGTGTTAGAAAACTGGGTGATGATGTTACATACAGTCTTATGTAAATAACTGGCTGTGCTCGAGACTGTTGTCGTGAAGCTTATATAATTTACGGTTAGTTAACTTAAGGGATTATTATCATATGGTTCACGTATGTAAGCCTTTTAGCTAACAAATCAGAGCGAAGGTAAAATGAAAAAAATACAGTTTTTATATTTGAAGCCACAAACAATTGAGATGACTCTTTAAGTTTTCCCATTAATGTGATTCTTTTGGCCGCTTTTTGTAAACGACAATATAATATAGATTTTTAAGCGTATGTTATACGAGATAATGTAAGAACTTTAACGATACTATCAAATCTAAACCAAAAGAAATCTTTTAGAAGCTACGATACATACAGCTCCTAACTCAATTTACCAAAATATTCAAGTAGTCATAAAATACCTTTTATCTTTGATATAAGTGCAAATATGGGCAAGCAAAACATAGTTCTCTTGGTTTCTAATATAAATAAGAGATATATAGAAGACTGTTCTATTTTGTGAGGTATGTGAGGTGTGGCAGCAGACGTATACTAGAATAGAGGATTATAGAAGGTAAAGACATATTGTGTCAATTCCAAATGATAGTTGAAAGAAAAAAGAATTTTTATGTAGAAAATTACAAAATTGCAAAATAATAAAACTAAATTATAAACTAAACTATCTAAAAATTAAATACTATATATGTATAATAAACATCTTTAAACAAGTAAAAAATCTAGTCCAGATTGCGGTCAGTGGGGAGCGTTCCCGGAATGCTGGCAGAGCAGACCTAGAATTTCAATAAAAAAATGTTAAATAGGAGATTTTGATAGTTAAGCTTTGATACATATTATATGCAGATATATGTGCATGAATATACATATGTAAATATGTGCATATGTGTCGTGTTTTTGACACGTTTTATTATAGGACTAATTCAAATTCTTGTTGCAGACCTCAACTATTGTGAGAAAAACCCAGACACGTGCAAGAACGGCGGTAGATGCCAGTCATTAGAATCAGGCGATGGCTATTATAGATGCCACTGTCCATCTGGCGTCGAAGGTCGGAACTGCGAGAATATGCCAACAACCACTACTATAACAGCTGCTAATGAAACAAGCACTACAGAAAAAGATATAGATAGTGTAGAAACTTTAGATACTTCAGGTGAAGGAGAAGAGGAATCTGAAATAACATCAAAAGCCCCATCAGCAAATTTATCCTCAACAACAATAGGCAGAGTGTCAACTACAACAGAACCTGCTAGAACTAGAATGAATTCCTTCGTGTCTTTGCTTCAAAATATAATTATTTAGTTGAATCTGTAGAATTGTCCACGTTTAAGAACAAATAAAATAACATAATCATTCACATAATCGTTATCATATACTGAATAGATTGAAGGTATATCTATTTGTGTTCTCATACTGCATATAGGTAATAAAGTGAGAGTTTTAGTAGGACTTTGGGAGTTGATTTTTTCTGAATACTTATTGTCAAAAATGTATAAATATTGCTTCAAAATTGATTACTTTTAAGCAAGAATTGTGTATAAAATCTCAATTTAGTGAAATGTTTCCTGCGACCGGGAGCCCTGTCGTAAGAGGGAACAAAACAACCCACAGCTAGGTGGTAGGGCATTTGCCCGTCTGGATAGCTATTACCCCTGGTCTATAGTATGCCGCCATAATAGCCTTGAGTTGTGTTCCGGCATTAGTGGCCAGTTTCCAGCCTCACTTTAGAGAGCGGCAGCACATTAGTAGCACCTCTGGTGTTACAAATGTCCATAGGCGATGGTAACCGCTTTTCATTACGTGTCTGTTATGATCATGCAATAAAAAATATATAAAAATGCGTCTTTTCGGGTTGCTATAAGAATATCGTTATATAGCGTCGAAGTTGTGTCTAAGATCTTATACTGGTTGTTGCAAGATGTAGCATAAACTTTCATGTTATTTTGACATTTGTCACATTCATACTACGAATCCGCGAAAGGGGGCTATTTTGATCAATCTGTTCATTACTGTCTATAATTTTCATTATGCTATTTCATAATTATTTAATCATTTATCCAAACTTGTATTTATGTGTTTTAATTTTTTTAGACTGATTTGTTAATTCCGAGATGAATTAATTATGTTAAGATTTTTTGATGAGTTTGTGTGTAAAAATGGGTTAACTGTGTGATTGTTTGATATTATTTATTTATTTAATTAAACTTTATGTTGTATTTTTTAAGTTGACAACTATTAGTTGTGTAAATTATTTATTCTAGTTTTAATAGAGAAGATTAAATGGTATTTATTTAATTTATGTTTTGTACTTTGTTTGCAATTTTGCATACTTGATTCATAAAATTCAAACCTTAAGCATCCAAAATGAACCGTGTAAGATCACTTACACGGTTCATTTTGGATGAAGCAATCAACGTGATTCATGTAAATATAAAATTGAAGATGTCGTCGTTTCCTTTCATCCCTATGCTTTTCAACGAAATTGGTTCAATTGGAAACGAACCAATATTGGAAATATACAGTGTTATTCAGCTTTTACCTATTTCAATTTTTTTACAATAGTTAGTCATTATAAAGTTTCCCAAATTTTCACTCCACTCACGCGTTTTTTTAAGAAATACTTACTGGGCTTAATTGGGAGTCATCTATTGGTACTGTAAACATTGACTCAATATTTGCTACCCTTTACCACGCGGCTATGCATAAGTTATCGTATAAACGTCGATTCCTTTGGTAGCATTTGTATTATTTTCTGGAATAAAAAGTTATTCTTCGGCTTCTGTCGAATACTCGATCACGAATTTTATGTAAATTGGTTAATAACTAAGATCGTGAAAAAAAATTAAGTGAAACAAATTAAATTTCACATTTTTATGTTGTTATGGACTTATGTGGAACTAGAGTTTTTCCCGCGGCTACGCCGCGTGAAGAACCCTGGGCAGTAAGCTCTATGTTATGTACATAAAAATTTAATTAGATGTTTTATATATACTAGTGGTCGCCCAGTGATCAAAATTCGACCATAATTTATTAAAAATATAATTTTGAACATTATTAAGGTTCTGTTGTCAAAGACTATAATACTTCTAAAATCACAGAGTTCGCCAAGGCTACACTGTTCATTTGACTTTAACAATAAACAAAAGAGTATATATGGGTGTGTGTGTCAAATACACGGTAGTGTGTCTAATGATTTTTTTATTGATTTAATGTATTTTTTATGCATAACAAAAAAAATATTAGCATTTTGTTTATATAGAGGAGTGCCTTCTCTATATAAACTAGAAGTGTGCGAAATTTCATACTCCTCCGTCCAATTTCCGTAAAAAGGGGTACAAACTTTTTGCTTCACGTATTAATATAATGATTTAACGTTCAATTCTTAAGTTTCTTGTTGAATTCACTACAATTACAAAGAAACTGAGTCATAATAGTATAGACAACTGCACAGCAAAACATAAAGAAAAGTCGCAGCCAACCTGATTTGAAGTAATACCTAATACGTACTGAATGACGTGTGGGCAACCTGAAAACGTATTTATTATTGAATTACAGCGATTATTGTCTACATCGCAATTGTAGCGCCATCTATTTTGCTAATCCGTCCATTCCAAGTGAACGAAGTCTTTTATCGGGATAAAATATATCCTAAGTATTGATTCGGGATATAAGCCCTCTCTATTGAGTTTCGTTCATATACGTTCTGTAGTTTTCAAAACGGATGCGATCGCAGCGCCATCTTTTTCGTTATTTCCGTCTATTCCGCGGAAGAGACGTCATTTATCAAGATAAAAAGTATCCTACGTTACGCCCTGGAATATGAGCTTGCTCTGTGTCGAGTTTCGTTTAAATCTTTTCAGTAGTTTTCGCGTGATGCTCTAACTGACAGACAGACAGGCAGACAAAAATTCTAAAAATAGCATTTTCGAAATCTGGTCCGAATTTTGCCCCCTGATTTTTTTCACATTTTAAACGCATTGTACAAACTCGAACCATTTACAGGTTTATTATAGTAATAGATGATTAGCACGGATCTAAATTCAAAACGAATTTAAATTGTTACACTTTACACTACCTTAATCTATGGTATGATTCATTACAAATTTTAATCTCGATATCTGAGTGGGGAAGTTCTATATCCTCTAATGGCGTTAAATGTCGTAACTTTACAGTTTATGCTTGGTTATATGACAAATCTGGTAGGTATATATAAGTATAATTACAGTCCATAAACATCCTATTGCTGGGCCCGGGTCTCTCATTTACAGGGGAATGGACAGAATACCCGCCAGGCTTGTCCGACGGTGATGTTTTCCTTCACCGTTGTTCAAGCATGCGGTAATTGTAAGAATGTGCACATTAGGTCAGCAAACTGCCTAGGTTCGCGCGCTTTGGGTTTAGGACGTGTACCTACGCTAAACATTAAGCCATTAAACTTAATCAGGCATAGTAGTTGGAGGTCTATTTATAAATGACTACTTTTTAAAGACATATTTAGGGTAACTGTAAATTATTTTCTCGTGTCCGAAACTCAAAAGACGCAGTCTGCTACTATATTAATATATTCGACTGTTCGAATCCTATCTAGAAAGCATGCACCAGTTAGGCAGTTTTCTGTCTTAATATGCATAATGTTACAATTACCACGTGTTAACAGTGAAGGAAAACATCGCGATGAAGCCTGCATATCAAGATAACCGCTGTATCAAACCCGCCAATCCTTTATTTGAAGGTCAACATATAAGTTTATCGATAAAACCGCGGAAGGTTTCCTAGGACGTTCATTCTATATATAGCTTGTGAGCTTGCACAGATATGGCACAGATAAGTGATTTCTATTGGGATCCTCGGTGTTAACATCACGAACGATGTGCAGTTCAGGCGTCATCTTGAAGGCAAGGCCAAACTTGCCTCCAAGAAACTGGAAGTGCTAAATCGGCCCAAGCAGTACTTCACTCCGGGGAACGCCTTGTGCTTTACAACATACAGGTGAGGCCGAATATGGAGTACTGCTCACACCCGTGGGCCGGAGTACATGCCTACCAGCTTAAACCCCTAGACAATATTCAGCGGCGAGCGGTTCGCGTTGTCGATGATCCCAACTCACAGACGGTCTAGATAACTATAGGAACTGTTCAGAATAGTGTCTTCGTCCTCTTTCTACCACCGCACCGATCGCCATCGGCTGGGTGTTCATACCTACTTCTTTGAGCCGCTTCCCTCTTGTACGCAACGGTTCTCTAGAACGTCTTTTGTGCGGACCGCAGGGATTTGGAATGAGCTCTTCCACTCCTACCTGTGTGTTTTGCAACAGCGCCACAGTATGGAGTTTTTTAAAAAGGATGTCATACCATTTCTTTGAGGCCAGCAGCGTATTACTGCCATCTGAGGTGTTGCAAACGTCAATAGGCGACGGAAACCTTTTTCCATCAGGTGGGCCGTCAGCTTGTCCGCTGTTTTCCAGCTATAAAATAAAGTGAGCACCACGCGTAGTGTATGACTGCCAGAAGGCAAAGAATTGTGGATGCTCAGCGCACACCCAACCGCAATGAATTTTCAAATTAAGAGAAAACAGCCCATAGGAAGTTTAAAAAGTTATATGGTAATATAATTACATCACTTAAAATGTAATGCTTTCCCTAATGAAGAGACAGAATGCGACCCATCGAGGCATCTTGCCCTTATAAAGTGATTTCTAAAGTTCTAGTCTGGGCTGTTACGATAGCCTACCATTGATGGTCACCCTAATGTCAGTGGACGTGCGCTAGACGCGTGTGATCGCATCCGCTGTAAGATTGACCAATTCTCACCTAAATATGTCTTGGCAGGCAATGCCGTGGGTGCCGATACTGGCTTGACGGCAGGTCATGTGGCACCTGTTTTCATTGATTCCTGGGACACGAGAATAAGGTAAAACTAGATCAACATATGATATGTCACTTATAGAGATGTGTGTTAGATAAGAAAATTTAGTATATCGAGTGCACCTGCTCCTGGCCAAAACATCAAACTGACAATTAAAAATTATAAACTTTCAATTACACGGCACTCGACCAGCACCGGAACACCTCGCTCGCATGCTGTCCACGCTCAGACGGCGACTGAACCACTCCGTGACAACCTGTTGCACGGAGTAATTCATTACAGAGAGATTACCTGGCAATTCGAGGATCACGTTCAGTCGTTGAATACGCGAAGTTCACTGGTTGAAAATGTCTACCCGTAGAAGGAAGCGCTTGTCTAGTGCCCGGTGGCTCTAATAACCTGACCCTTATTAAGATTCTGTAAGACGTAGCCATATCAGGGTAGGCGACTCTTGTAGTTTGTCTGCTATGTTACAGAGATAATGTCTGCTGCAGATACATGAGTTTTCGGCGCGGTCTTTCCGCGTGAGTTTACACATCCTTTCTGGCATATTCGTCTACGTAATACGCAGCTTCTGCTTGAATCGTTAAAGTACAAGCTACACTTCAATGTTACAAAGACAGGCTAGATCAAAAAACCTATTTTTTCAGATCAACCGACGTTCTGAGGTCATAAATGATACTAGTCACTTCACGACACTCGTAGCGTTTTTAAAATGTGACATGAAATTCGTTTAATAAAGCGCTGTGCTAAAATAAATCTTGTGTTGCAAATGTAATTTAAAGACGGATAATTACTTTCCACCAGGAAAGCTTTAGGCTGAGTAATGTAGATAGATAGATAACTCTTTATTGTACACCAATACAAATATGAACTATTCCATGTACTCCAGCAATAAAGCAATCTATCTCGACGTTTTAACCCAATTAATAAAATGACTTCTTACCTAATAAAATCAGACATATTTACTAATAATTCCAAGAGATATCGTTACAAACTAATCAGGATATCGTTTCGGTACATGGAGACGTGTGTTCAAACGAATGTACCTTAAGTACGTCTATATATAAGCGGTGGTTACTTGTCCTAAGCACATAGATTTAACTTACCGATCTGACCGGTCGATATTTCAAAACTAAGTAATGTGATTTAGTGATCTCGGATTTTAGAAATTTGGAAATATGGCGCTTGTCCCTGTTTTGATGGTAAGGATATCTTTCATAATTATATTTTATTTCTATTGCATAAGTTCAGCAGACAGGCAGACGCTCCACTTGATGGAAAGCGGTTACCATCGCCTATGGACATTTGCAACAACAAAGGTGCTACAAATGCGCTGCTGCTATCTTAAGGGAGATTGGAACCTGGTCACTAATGCCGGAACACAACTCAGGGTTGTTATGGCGGCATACTTTAGACCAGGGGTGGTAGCCATCCATTCGGGTAAATACCCTACCACCTGGCTGTGGGTTGTTTTGTCGCCTTTTACGACAGGCCGCCCGGCCGCAGGAAATTGTATTCTTTCTCCGTTGACACAGCATAATGCTGAGTTTCCAGCGTCATTGCCGTAAGTTTTATTTACATACATTTGTCTAAAACTGTGTCTGTTTATAACTAAAAATCCTTGTATTTCACGTGTGCGCATTTATTTGCGACAATAAATATTTTTCTTTCTTTCTTCTAGGTACGTTTTGTAATAATATTAACATCTACAGTTCCGTCTACATTTTGACACAACAACTACTAAACTTGTTCGAACAAATTTTCTTTAAAAGTGTCTTTTAAGCTCGCTCCACCACCATATTTTTTTAAAATGTTCCATATCATTGTTCAATAGTAAGAAAGGAAGACACACATTTTGACTGGTATGGACGCTAGCTTCTTCCCATCTATTGACTTAAACAGAAAATGCATAGTAATGATTCCTCAAGATCTGACTAAGAAAACCCACATTACATGTGTACATTAAAAAAAAACAATTCTAAGCAGCCCACTCCTACTAGCTATCAGCAGCCGTCTTTATTTTTGTTTCGCGATTTTACTACAGTATTGTTTAGCGGCATATACAAAGAAAGAGAAGATAAGAAAGAAAGAAAAAGACTTTGTTTGAAGAAATAGCGACTCAATTACATTCCTTATACATTATTATATACATAGCCTATTTTGAGAATTTGTACGGTGCATTTTAAGCAAACAAGGTTTGCACTCAGCATATTGTCGGAATTATATTCGACACAACGCTGATTTTCAGTAGAAACCTTCCTCTTGGCGTGAGACCAAAACGACCCAATTTTGTTAAACTAATTTTACTTATTAAATATTTAATTAGTAAACCAAATAAATTAATTTAAATAAATTCTTTGTTATTCTAAAATTAAAACAAATAAATATTTTACATAAATAATAATAACAGCCATTAATGGTCCCAATGTTGGGCTCGGGCCTTCCAATTTTTACAGATTACATATTTCTTCTAAATTTCATTCAAATATATAGATATAGACTCATAAGTTATCGAGTTCGACTTTATGGGATGACGAAGGGCCATGACGATTTCATGAGGGTATAATTTTTCCAAAAAAAGGGTAGGGAATCCCAAAACTTCTTTTTGTAGAAAGAATTTTCCAACTGACAGAATCGATTAACTATAATAAGAATAATCACATTGGACAAAAATAATGGGATGTGGACTTACAAAAACTGACATGCAAACAAAACCAGATATATCCTCATATAAAAATTCTCTACTAAAACTGCTATTATACTGTGTTGTTTACGCGCATTTTCAGTATTACGTACACCTATTATGCTACCGTGTATCTTGATATACAATTACAGCAGTTGAATTATCGGTGATTAATGATTTAAAACGTATTATACAGTATGTTACGAATAAATCCAATTCATTAACGGATTGAAAAGTAGACATTACGCAAGTTTATAGCTCTGATTATTATAATTGGTATTAGTCGCATTGAAGTTACAATAGATTATTACATTATCGTTAAAGTTACAGACGCTTCGAATAATACACAATGAGGTAGACAGAGTAGGAAAGTAGTCTGATCAAACGCGGGAAGCAATCAATGTTTGGATTTACATCTCACTACATACGCTTGCTTTATTATTGGTTAAAAGGCATACCTAATCAATTTTCTACCAATAGTTAGGTAAAAGTATGCATAGTATATTAGCCTCGTACTCTGTGCCGACATCTTGCGTATCCCTGGTTCTTGAGTAGATAAACTTTTTAGTTGATTTCAAACACCAAGTTTCAATCCTGTTAGTCGTACGGCATATTATTTCTTTCATTTTTTCTGAAAATATTTCTATATTTAGCAGACAATGGGATAAAAACCAAATACTGTGGAGTCCCGCTGAACTTTCGAGATCTATTTTCGACTATTCGCGCAAATTCTAACACGTCCCTAGAAGTTAAATGGTAAAATCCGCGCGACCGACTACCATTCAGAGTCCCGTGCGGATTTCGTCTCGGTTTGATCAGAGCTATACCGCGCAGAGGACAGAGTTTTGATAAAACCTTTTATTTATTTAATTATAGTCAAGGGTTGTAAAGATTAATTTGAGCCCAGAAAATCTGAACTGAAGTGTTTGTCAGTCCCCGCACATTGAATGGTCCCGTAGAGGAGATCAGAGTCCGTTGTTTGCATCCTTATGGAACTCTTAATTGTATGTAGTTTGACATATAATTGTCCTATATTTAATCCCCATTAGCTCACATTTGAAATTAAAATGCATTTGTTTACTATAATTTGTATTTCTTAACACATGGTCGCAATCTTTAGGGACCATTTATCAGGCAGGATACAATATAATAAGTCTAGCAGTAACATATTCGAAACTAATTTAATTTGGTTAAACGTGGTTATTAGTTGCAAGTAAACTGTTGATTGATATAACAATTTAAGGAGACAGCTCCCGTGTAACTTATTGGCAGAAAATAGGGCCTGGTTATGTTGAAATAGAGGTCTGGTAGTGCACGTGCGATTCGTTGAACGTTTCTACAACATTCTTAGTTACAGTTATTGCAAAAACATAATTAATATTGACTACTTGATTCTAGGGTGTGGTCTTAAAGTTGGGTTTCAAAATGATGTGGATTCGAATTCTAGCCGGGAAATATACACATCCTAGGTTTCTGACCCCGTGTATACTGTTTACAATTATGATAGACCCTCTCTCTTTTTTTCATCGTATCCCAATTAATTGGAGTCGGCACAATATGTCTTTTTCCTTTCACACTCTTCTATTCTGACATACATCTTCTGTCACACCACAAATCATCATATCATCTTTCACACAATCCATTCATCTTTTTTTTGGTCTACCTTTACATTTGTACCTAGGCATCTTGTAGTTTAACATTTTTTGTCACGTGACTTTCACCTCTCTTCATTATGTGCCCATACCATCTTAATCTTCTTCCTCTCAATATTTCAGTCACGGGTGCAACTTTTAAAGATCGCTTTATATACTCATTTCTCACCTTATCCATTCTTGTAACACCACACATCCATCTCAACATTCTCATCTCAGCTGAGTGGAGACGTTTGTGGTTTATCACTTTAGTGGCCCAACATTCCCACCCATATAGCATGACTGGTCGTATGACAGATTTATGTATTTGACCTTTTAGTTTCAGTGGCATTAGTTTGTTGCACGTCACACCGGTTACCTGTCTCCACTTTAGCCATGCTACATTTATTATTCTCCTTACATCCTTCTCTATATCACCATTACTATGCAGTAGTTAACCAAGGTATCTGAATTCGGGGTTACAATGATGGACCGACGGTAACATAAAACATCCTTATAAAATCTGCACATTGAAATAACCGATGTATTAAACACGCCAATCCACCTTGGATAAGTGTGGTGGGTATATAGTTCATTCCTTCCAAAAAATGGAGAAGTCTGAGCCCAGTAGCGGGACGTTTATGAACTTTGTCCACATTTATTTTTTACTTCTTAATCAAACCTGAGCTTATTTGTAACAAAAATCAATGGAACAATTGAAGGGTACAGGCAAAGAACAGGGAATGTCACAAAATTTATTTTTTCTATACTCTATTGAAAGCAAGTCTTTGTCTATGGTAGTTTATTTCCCAATCACTAACTTTTATATAAAATTATTTGCCCATAAATGAACTTAAATATAAAGACTTGATGTGTCTGATGCCATCTTGTACCAGAGAAGCACAGGTGTTTTAGGAATCATTAGAATATGATTCCAAAACTAAAGATGCTGCTGATGACTGAATTGGACATTACTTGTTTGCTGTTCTTCCAAGATTGTTTTATTTAGTTTTTGTTAAATTTTAATATTTTTAATAACTAATAAGTCCATCACAACTACACAGTTATATTAATGAAATAAACATTTAATTAGTTTTAAGTAAACGTTACTGCATACGCCGATCTCAATAAAAAAATATACTTCTAAACTTTAATTGCGTTTTTCTCACAATTTATTCATTAAGACATTCCCTGTTCTTTGCCTGTACCCTTCAATTATAAACGCAACTGTAAGGCAGAAATAAATAATATAGGTTCATATTTAAGTAAATGTGAGTTATGATATCTCTAACTAGAGGAATTATAAGTTCTTTTTTATTCTGTTTTTTTTTCAAGGGATTTTATCACTCAGTAACAATGCCACCCACGGACAGACAGATGTTTTGTTTGCATCAGATAATGCAAATAAAACAAAAACCTCATTTTTTAAAAAATAATCGGTTAAAACACAACACAAATCTTTTGCTTGCTGAGATAGGGGAGAGGCCAAGATAGTGTTACAGGCACCTATGTTGTAGATTCTGTGTATTGTTCGTAGGCTTGCACTCTGGGCACACTACATCAGCACGTATAAAACATCATCTAGTACACGTTAGGTTCAACAATTTGGTGACACAGTTAGTCCCATTAAATGCTTGAACTGATTTGAGGGAACATGCCCAGAACGCATCCTCAACAAGGCTGTAATAAATCAAGGCTCAAAAAGATATTGAATTATGAGTTACCCATACAAAATTTACGCTCCCTTCATGATTCTTTTTAAATAAATGGTAGCCTGGGATTTTCCTCAAGATACAATATATAATAATTTGCCATATAACAAAACTACGTTTCATAATTTAATAATTACCGTTAAAACGTAGTTTTATTATATATACAAGTCGCGACAACTTAAGAAAATATAAACTTGCCATATGTTAATAAGATTTGATTAGTTGTGAAAAGGTAACAAACACACTTATTTTCATTGTTAAATATTAAGTACAGATTAGTACATTTGGCATAGCTACTAACAATCGATATTTCTGAATTATGTTCATAGCGATTATGCTTATAACAAATACCAGCATTGCGGCATTCTTGCCATTAAGGGTCGATAAATAGAGGAACATTCCTATATAATAGCTGTATTTATAGACTGTAGCCTCATAAGGCCAACCCCATGTCTTATCTATATAGGTATGTAAATGTGGAAAACCTTACTTTGCTTACCTTGACCTAAAAGAAATTACGTGACACTAGATTATGAACTAAAAAGTCCATTGTGTGTACTGCATCATGTTTTGAGCTTTCTTATATATTGGACTATATTAGTTTATACTTAGATCTATTAACTTGCACCAAAAAAATTTAGAAGTCCCTGAATATAATGTTTTTGGTTTTAGATATTTCTGAACGTCATTTTCATCCGTGCAGGAACGGTCTAGAGCAGTGGTTCTTAACCGGTGGTCCGCGGACCACTGGTGGTCCCTGTAGGCATTCCAAGTGGTTCGCGAAGCCATCGTAATAAACAAGTGACGTGACGTGTTGTGTCGAGTCATCACAACGCAAACCGCGCAAAGAGAATGCAATCACAAAAATCTCATTAAATTTAAAATCCGTAAATTCTAAAATTATACGTTCTTTATTAGATAGAGACAAATACATAGAATCTATACATATACATAAGCGACCGTCCCTGGCAAGACCGAAATTTGGCAAAATAGTCCCTCATGACTTAAGGGTTGAGAACCACTGGTCTAGAGTATGTCGCCATAACAACCTTGAGTTGTGTTCCGGCATTAGTGACCAGGTTCCAGTCTTCCTTAAGAGAGCAGCAGCGCATCTGTAGCACCTTTGATGTTGCAAATGTCCATAGGCGATGATAACCGCTTTCCATCAAGTGGACCGTCTGCCTGTCTGCTGAACTCATGCAATAAATAAAAAAAATGAAAAACAAAAAGGTGCTTCGTTGTCGCACATGTCATTCCTTACACAATGCATCCATCTTTCAGCCAGTTTAACATCTTTTTGTGAGATGGTTTTCATTCCTCCTAGTTTCACATCCAATGTTCATGTCTCTCTTAAAAGTAACAGGTGAAACTTGGAAAGAACCTTTATGTATTTATTATCTTATCCATTCCTACATTACTAATCTATTTCAACAGTCATCTCGGCTGGTTGGAAATATTTTTTTAAGTCTATCGATTTAATGGCCCCTGTGAACAGTCCCCTATAATATAATATGGTTATCCGTTTTCAAATTCAGTATACAGACTAGCTGCGGTCGCCACTTCGTTATACTCGCATCTTCTGCACCCTGCACGATATCGCAATAAGACATCCTCGAAAATTAAATAGCATCTGTTTTAACCCCTCTAAATTCTAAAGTTTGAAAATTTTGAATACAATTTTCTCTAAATTCGTTGAACCGTTTCCAAACTTATTCAAGACAAATCATACAGACTGACAGACAAAATTCTAGAAACCGTCATTTATATCAGTATACGTAGATTAGGTTAAAGTACTGCCTGTGAAATAGAAGAGTTTTGTTTTAAAATTGACGCACTGTGTCCAAGTTTATTTATTTGCCATGCAGTTTTATACATATAAATAAAATTGAAGTGTCTGTTTATAATGCCAAAATAACAGCTTTTTACTAAATGCATATGAAAGTATATACAGTACTTATATCAGAAAAACAATTTTCTCTTTGTCTGTCTATCTGTCTGGATGTTTCGGCTAATCTCTAAAACTGCTGGACCGATTTTGACGGGACTCTAACTGGCAGATAGCTGACGTTATAAGGAGTAATTTAGGCCACTTTTTTTAGGTTCCGCGAAAAAGAAATCCACGCGGACTAAGTCGCGGGAACAGCTAGTTTTAAATAAAAGTATGCTCACGAAGTTGTAGGTAACGCTAGTCGCTTATAATTTCTCGTAACATGTCAGGGTATCAGGCTACATTCGCCACATAGAGTTCCGTAAGGGGTTTCTCAAGCAGCTAGCCTCGCCCCCGTTTATTTCTAGGCCCTAATGTGGAACAGATATTATTAAACTGTCCGAGTTGCAATATTATTTCATTTAAGTCACCGGATGTGGATTAACTAGATTATGACATTAATAGCTTTTAAAATACCAATATAATAGTATCTATTTATGTAGCTTTTACGTACTCTGAATTATTCCATCAAAGTATCATAAAATTTTAATAGTCGTGTAGATACTATTTTCGTGCTGCACTTTTGAGCAAATTATTGAATTTAGTTATATTAATAATCGCCTGATGAAGACACACACACACACACACACGCACAATGTGTAATAGAAGCGGAACGCGCCTGTCAAGTCATTGACAGAGCAGTTGACAGGCGCGTCAACCGTGACAGATATTAAGAATACCCTGAATGGGCTTACGGGGAGCCTCCCGGAGTAGAAATTAATATTCATATTGCTAAATTGAGATACTTTGATTGTAGTTTAAAATAAAAACCACTGAATACTATAAAATATCTTTTAATAAAAATACTGCACATTGTACATCCCCAAGCTAAGTCAGTTACGCTTGTGTTATGGGGTGATATACAGCGCACCATTCTGGGGTCGACCCCAGACACCCAGACCATAATAAATAACAGAAAGTTCGTTGCCGAAATTTACCATGTCAGGAATCGAACCCGGAGCCTTTGCGTTGCAGCGAACTATGCCGGCAAAGACTTGGCACACTCAACCACAGAGGTTGTAGAATATCAGTCAAGTTTCAAGTATAAGTAAGATATTTGCCAGGAGCTAGGGTATTTGCTTGCCTGGATGACTACCACCCCTGCTCTAGAGTACGCCGCTATAACAACCTATAGTTGTGTTCCGGCATTAGTTCCAGTCTCCTGTTCTTTGGCACAAATGTCCATAGGCGATAGTAACTGCTTCGCATCAGGTGGGCCGTCTGTCTGTCTACTGAAACCGTGCAATAAAAAAAATTAAAAAAGGTGTATGAAAGTGATTTTTGGTAGTCCCTTCTTCGCGGTTTCAGTAATTATTTCATTCACAAGAGATTCGACGAGATATAATCAATGTTATTTTATGTAAGTTATTGTTATAGTTTGGAATGATTAAGAAGTGAAAAATAAATCTCATTTCAATAAATATATAATTAATTACATATATTTGCCATAAATTAGGCATAAAGAGCGAGAAAGACGATTTTTATCCTGAAAAATAGTTTGGTTTTGTAAATATGCTTTAGAAATGTAATAGAGCGAAGTCGCTAATAATTAAACTCTTGTTATTTGTGATTTTATTTTGTTATTTTTAAATTAATGTATATCTGCCGTAACTATGTAGTTAAAGTAGTTCCTAAAAAACGCTTTTAAGGAAAATTATTACAGTTTGAATACTATATTTTTCATAAAACACCTTTTAGGAATCTGCAGTCAAATAACAAATACAATGAATGCCTGGTCACCTTTTTGGAGTCCGTCATTGTGCGTGTAATTATATATATTTGACCGATTTTGTTTGACATAGTCACTCTAATGATTGACTAGTTCATCCGTCTAATAAATACTAGCATCAAACGTCAAGGATCGTAATAAAACTACGTTTTAACGGTTTTAAGCGCGGTAATTTTGTATACAAGTCGCGAAAACTTAAGAAAATGTGATGGATCTTGATTAAATGAGTGTTATTAGTTTTAAATATTTTTTTCTTTGTTACAGTTACTGCTCGTATCAAGCAGCCTGTCAACAACGAAAGAGATAATCCAAACATCGAATTTCATTGAAACGAACGGCATCAAGGATATTCCTGGAGATAAGGGCGTGAAAAGACACGTACCACTTGGCCATGGCGGGCTGGGTTATGGCGGCTATGGGGGTGGCTCTGGGGGCGGCTATGGGGGTGTCTCTGGGGGCGGCTATGGCGGCGGCTATGGTGGCGGATATAGCGGTGGTTATGGCGGTTCAGTCAGCATAACACCTTCCATCAGTCTCGGACACGTGTCCTATGCTGCTCCAGCGGTGGGTCATGGCTTAGGAGTGAGTTATGCAGGCTCAGGAGGTATTGGAGGTGGTGGCCTTGGCTTATCAGGCGCCGGTCTTGGAGGAGGTGTTGGTTTATCAGGGGGAGCTGGTATATCATCTGGAGGAGTTGGCATAGCATCTGGAGGAATTGGCTTATCATCAGGAGGTGTTGGAATATCATCTGGAGCAATAGGAGTTGGCCCGGCTGTGAGCGTCGGTGCTCCAGCCGTAAGTGTAGCCGCTGGCCCTGCCATAGCTGTTGCAGCTGGACCAGCCTCAGTCCAGACATCAGTGAATGTAGATCCAAACCCAGTTATCCTTCGTCAAGAAATACCACGCTATATTACCAGGACAATTACTCATAACATTCAAGTACCGGTCCGTGTGCCGGTCCCTGTTCCAGTTGACCGTCACGTACCTTATCCAGTAAGAGTACCTGTTCCAGTCCAAGTAGACAGACCTGTTCCTTACCCTGTTGTCCAAAAAGTACCCGTAGAAGTCACTCGTCAAGTACCTGTATATTATGAGAGAAGAGTGCCATATCCTGTCAGAGTACCTGTAAATGTACCGGCACCATATCCCGTGACCGTTGAGAAGCAGGTGCCTGTGGACAGACCTGTTTATATTGACAGGCCCGTGAACGTCCCTGTACCCGTTCAAGTTGATAGACCCGTCCCAGTTCCACACCCGGTAGTCGTGGATAGGCCGGTGGCTGTCCCGCAACCTGTGGTTGTTGATAGACCCGTAGCAGTTCCTCAGCCTGTAGTCGTTGAAAGGAGAGTGCCCGTAGCGGTATCTGCACCCGCAGTTGCTGTGGCTGCTGTACCGGTGTCTACCGGTGTAGTTTCACCTGGAATTGGAATTGGTTCGGGTGTTGGTATCGGTTCCGGAGTTGGTTTCGGTTCCGGAGCCGGCTTTGGTTCCGGAGTTGGATTAGGTTCCGGAGTCGGCTTAGGCTCTGGTATTGGTATCGCTTCCGGAGGCGGCTTAGGCTCCGGAGTCGGCTTAGGTTCTGGTATTGGTATCGCTTCCGGAGTCGGCTTAGGCTCTGGAATAGGCTATGGCTCAGGAGTTGGATATGGGTCAGGAGTTGGATATGGCTCAGGAGTTGTATATGGATCAGGAGGTGGATATGGCTCAGGAGTTGGATATGGCTCAGGCATTGGCTATGGCTCAGGTTTAGGTCTTTCTGGTATCTCTGGAGGAGTTATATCAGGAGGACATGTTGGTGGCCTGTCCCACGGTCTCTCTTCAGGTTATGCAACCAGTTACACAAAGTCAATCGGCTATAAATCCTTGGCCGGACACCCAACTTATTCGTACCACCACTAATTTGTGCATTATTTATGTGTATTTTGTAAAATTCCATATAATTATTATTTTGGAAATAAACTGTAAACCAGTTTGTATTGCCTTTTATTTAATTATTTTATTAAATTAAACACAGGAAAACATTTTTTTTGCCGTAATAGTACTGATTCATTTGAGGTAATGTTATAGCAATGGACCGTTTCACGCTGATGTAGCGACGATTTGTTTAATGCGTTATTTGGGATACGATATTGTTATTAATTGTTAATGAAGTTAAATATTGACAGATAATATAGTAATAGATACGTTAATGTAGCTATTCGAGAATGACATTTATTTTTAACGCTATAAATAAGATGCATTTGGCCACAGTCAATAACTTTTATCATTACCCCAGATGAAGCCCGTGCCGTAAAAACTCCACACACATTATGTTTTTTGTTGTCATTTTAAAAATACATATATATATATATCATAGAAATAATATATGATCGATGACGAAATTTAAAGTTATATGGTGGACATACCACCTGTACGAACAAAGCGCTTCGCGACCACCTTGGTTATGCGCACCGCGAAGGAGTGGATATCACTGCCCGGAGTCTGTTTTCCCCGAAATCTACAACTTGGGTGTCTTCAAGTCCCGTGTGAATAGGTACCTTCTAGGTAAGCGTGCTCCATCTTAAACCATATCTCCGCTCAAAATCGGGCAAGATAATGGCAAAACGCGAACCTATACTGTAATTAAAACAATATAAATTCGTTTTTTACCATAAAAAAACTTAACTTGTAAATAAAAACATATGAATGAACAATTGGGCGGTTTTCTCGGTATCTCTTTCAGACAACCAGATATTATGAAAAATATATTTACTTGGTAACTAGGTTTTGATCTAGGATATAAAATAAGGAAACAACAATTTTGGTTCAACGTCACACATATTTTAAATAATATTTATTACCTATATATATTAATTTATTATACAAATATATTATTCATGAACAAAATATATTTTGTTCTAAATGTTATATACATTTAGGAAAAAATAAACGTATATTATGAACTAGTCTACCTTCAAGATTAAACTACACTATAAAATAATAAAAAAAACTTATTTACAGGTAAAAACATTAGTCCAGATCGCTGTCGGTGGAGAGCGTATTACTTTTATTAACACGCTTATATTATTAATTTTTATTATATTATTAATCTATATCTATACATATAATAAAACTGTAGAGATCGAATTTCTGTGCAATGAAAAAAAATGCTAAAAATCGAGTCAGAGGGATGTAAGAAGTGAAATAGAACTAATTTAGATTTTTTCAAATTTTTGTTTCTCTGTTTGTCTATCTGTTTGTACCGGCTACTCTCCGAAACGACTGGACCGATTTAAATGAAATTTTGTATAGTGGAAGCTTATATCCCTGGTCAACATATAGGATACTTTTGATCCCGAAAAATTAAAGAGTTCTCGTGGGATAGTTAAAAAAGCTTTTCACGCGGACGAAGTCACGGGCAGAAGCTAGTTTTAAAATATAATACAACGTTTGTTCGGATTCATCTTGGATCCGGGGGGACAGTGCCAGGCTCTGGCGAAGTCCTCGTTATTCTGGAGAGCTCCTTGCGCCCTGAACTGTTGCGGAGAGTGCTCGTCGTCGAGGTCAGCTTTGAGGGAGTCCTTCGTGGAGACACCGCACCAGAGCTGATGGAAAGTGAGAACAACTTTTTTGATTCACTGAATAATGAGGCCCAATGCATTGTATAAATAATTTCTGAGTCTACAGCCTATTGTTAAAAGTTTAAATGCTAAATTGGGTGTATTTGTTTCATTGTCACTTTCACGGGCGTAGAAGAATGTTTTGTACACAGGTGGCCAAAACAGTGACGTTCAAAAGAAAAAATTAGTTAGTTTACATAGAGGGATATCCGAATTACCCCCATGTATGTTCAACCAAAGTTTCTAGTTTTTGTGTTATTAATTTTTTAGTGATTTTTGGGAAATTTTATTATAATTTTTTTGGTACGATTATTTGGAAGTCTTTTTTATGTAACTCAATTCTTATGAATTTTACTTTTACACGTAATATAATCAACTCCCTAAAATCAAAATAAGTTATAAAAATTGTACTTGAAAGTGAAAAAAGTCATTTCAAACGAATCAGACTTGAATGTTCAATCTTAAATTAAAAATTGAAAAAGGCGCACTCCATAGTTTTGGAGTGTCTTTAAAAAATTTGCCAATTTTTGCTTTAACTGGCCTTCAAACGAACTGAAGTGGAAACTTCCTAAGTTAAGAATTTTGTTAAAAAAAATAAATTAGTGTACGGAAAATAGAACATTTTGTTTAAAAACAATCCTTTCCCTTAGTTTAAAAGGTAAAAAGGTTAGAAGGTAAAATTCAATTTGGAACTGGTAATAAATTATTTGATAATATAAATTATACATATCGTCGGCGTCAGTGCAGGACCTTGTTACATTTTTGGTTACATTATTTTTTTGTCAACATTGTAACGTATTAATTGACGAATAAATAATGTCACCAAAAAATATAACTACAAGGTCCTGCACTGACGCAGACGACATGGAGTTTCTAAAGTTTGATTTTGATTAGCTGTTTTTTCTAAATTATTCCTGATTTCAAAAACCTAAACATATTTCTACAGCCTTTTGCTATATACACAAATTATACGTAGCGATGTTTAGATGCTTACATTTCCAAAAGACAAGAAAAACAGTTGTTCAAAAGTCATATGCTCGAACCCGGGCAACTTCTCTTCAGGCCCGTATTTGCTTACATGCTCTTTAAGTGCTGCTATAGCTTCTCTTAAACCTCCATTATCCGCTATGTTCTCACCGAGTGTTTTTTTACCATCTACCTGTTAAAAAATAATTGCCATACAAGATAATATCCGGAGAGAAACTGATAACTATTGATGTTGAAGTTTTGTTATACAATTTTGTTTTCAAAGTTGTATACTTAAAACAAATTAGTTAATATTGATAGTGTTTTAAACAAAAATTATGTTTGTCGTGTTTAAAATCTCAATTAAATAGTGACATGTGCTCGTTCAAATGAGAATTTTACCTGTTGGCTGGTAGATAATTTCAAAACTTGACTTTTCATAAATGACACTGACTAAATACACAAATTGTGTAGTCATATTTAAAAAGAAGAAGAAGAAAGAAATTAGTGTTGAGTTGAATGGGGATAGCGTGAAAGCGGAGTGATAAACAATAGTTATGCAACAGGGGTCAGGATAATATGAAGTTACAGGGACGAAAGTTGCGAAATAAAATTTAAAATACTTACGTGTTCGTCAACTTCGGGCATATAATAAGTAGAATATTGGTCTACAAAACACTGCGTCATATTGACAAAAGATTCGATTGTTTGGTTAGACCACCATGGCAGTAAGTTTCCATTCTTATCAAATTGACGACCTGAAAAGCCAAAGTAATTGGTTATATGAAAAAATAGATGTCATATATAAATTATGATATTATACCTTTGACTATCATAAAATTCTAAGTCAATGTATGAACTGCGATTATAAAAGACGAAATCAGTGTTAATAAAAAACTTACCATAGTTATCGAAGCCATGTGTGATTTCATGACCAAGTACCGTTCCCAATGAACCGTAGTTCAGAGAACTAAAAAATAATTAACATTATAGGTTCATATTCTACAAGAACAACGTTTTCTTTAGATATAACTAATTAAGGTATGTAATAATTCTAATATTATTACCACCTTGTGAGATAGTAGTTAATGCGTGTTTGGCTAAATTCATACGCGTTATCTTTAGAACTATATCCTGCGGAAACTATCTTGTTTTCTGGAGTTCCCTATATTTATTTCGGTTACCAAATGTACTCCAATATCAAAAATGATATATCAATTCATTTAAAATACCGTGAAAGTTAAAGAAAGTATTTTTTACATTTATATATCAAAATAGATGAATAAAGTCAAATTATCGTTTATAAGGTTTTACTTGGCAGCAAATGAAATACTCACTCAAGACCCAGATCAAAGAACGGATATTGCAACATTACCATCGGTACAGCTGCGTCCAAGTTAAGAATTAAATTAATTACAGTAACAAACCATTTTGTAGGAATTCTTATTTCTTAGCGTTTAATTTCACAATTACTAATTAAATATCTACACAATGAAACTGAATGTTAGTTAGAGGAAAAAATTTTGAATATATTACGTCAACAAAATCGCATAGTTATTATTTGAGAATAATTCTTAAACTGAGTTTGTGTGGTGGTGAAATAAAAATAATTGACACAAAACTTACTTATTGTATTCTCTTGGAAAGTGTGATAAGCATTCACTTCAGTAGGATCTGTTGCCCATGTAAAATTATGTCCTTCCCTAAATCTATTTAAAGCTGATTTAATCTTGACTCGTATTATATTAATCATATTATCTAAATGCTTTTTTAATTCTATTTTAATTCCTTTATAAAATTCTTCTAATTTTCCTTCTTCGAGTAACCAGTCTGGGAATCCAATAAGAGTTTTCATATCTATTATCTTCTGGTAAGTGGCAACTTTTGTGTTATCATCCATCCATTTTGCCTTACCGACTAGATGGGCTAATGCATTTTTCATCTCGTACAACATTATCTCAACCTATAACAATACTAAATTAAAAATCACTTTTGGAGATTAAAATATTATTATCAGAAACACAACTTGTACTAGAATTTATATTTTATGTTGTATTCATTAAACACTTATGTGAAACTAAGTTAAACAGGATATTTTTTATCTGATCTCTATAGTAATAACCTGATTTAATTTATTTCATAATGCTAGCATACAATCTAATTCGTAGGTAAATAATAAATAATTCTTTAAGTTTAAGTACTTTATAAATTACGATTTTTACCCAAGTTGAATCAAATGGCTAAGTAAATATCATCTAAAATAAACACCTTAGGCTTGGTGACGTTTAGGAAATGTGGATCAGCAATAGCATAAGCGATAGCCATGCCAAGCATATCGTTGACGGTATTGGCGCATTGCAGGCTCCGGGATGGAGGAACGGAATCTGCAGTAGTATGTGTCTGGTCATATACCCTATAGAATAACGCGCGGAGCTCTGTCGTCGTGTGGATTGACATTACTTCCACTACCTTAAACATAAATGAAAAATATCCAATATTCTTGTTAATGAAGCCTTACAGTATTACCCGTTACACAGAAATAGTAAACATTATTTGCTAAAAATCTTGCAGGAAATCTATAAAAATTTGAAAATTACGGGGTTTTGTTCGCGTAAACTTTGATTGCGTATCGTGCAGAAACGAAACCAAATTACTGAGTAAAAGTATGTAAGTAATATATGCCTCTTTTCTTGATAAAAGTTGTGGAGAAGGAACAAACAACGAAATCCACTCATTTTTGGAACAAAAATGTGACAATATTAATCGTCAAAAATAAGGCGGTCTGCCCATCGGATCGCCGTTTCTCCACTTTTGTTTTTAGGATTTGGTATGTGGTTATCTTCTACTTATTTTAATAATAATTTTCTACTTTTAATGACACATGAAGTTATGTATAAATTATAAAGTATTACCTTTACCCAAATATAAAGTTCCAAAACAACAGGTGGAGTGTTTGCCACATACGCTGCCATTAGAGACATGTATTTCAAATCTGGTTCTGATACCATAACTTTGTCATTTGCAAAATCAAGTGTAACTTCACTTATGTTAAAGACCCCTTCTAGGTATTTTTCCCATATAGGAGTGGCAGTGCCGTTGTTGTCTTGTACTATCATATCTGTGTGTTCTTGTATTTCTGATACGGTGTATTCTGGTATATCTAAATACAAGTCATCATCGGTCGATTCTGTGCTGTTATCTGACTCTAACTGGAATGACCAAACAGTACTTGTTAATATTGTTGCGTCGACTACTAGTTCTGCATGTAACTTGGTATTTAAACTTTATACTTGTGATATTTAAGCCATATCTCTGCCAACTATAAATATAAAAGAATATAAAATTCGTCCAGTTCTTTTCACAAGATGATTGAAAATATCAAAATAATACTTTATGTATGATATAAAAAAAAATCCTATTATAATATTTTAAACCAAAATCTAACCTAAAAATATAATATTACAATTACATAGGTGTTGATTCTAATTTTATAGATTTCATGTACCAAATAACTCTCAAATGAAAGCGTGCCCAGTACAAAGTACATTATATATTGGTGCCCAGAAGACTGGCTACAATGTTAATTTGTCACGCTAGATGTCATTAAAATTATATTTTTGTAATTAGTTCAAATATAATTACATATCTATAATTGTTTTTCAAATGTGGTAGCTTCATTGTGACATTTCATAGATGCTTATCGTTTATACTCGACAGCAATAGCAAGTTAACATGGAACTTCGTTTGGAATAAAAATAGTATTTGTTATTGTCTTAATATTATGTGTTATTTGTTATTTATTTGCTATTTTTGACATAGTTAACTATTTAGTTGCAATAAAAAAATGAATTAGCTCAATTTTGCATAATCAATAATACATTTATTTATGTCTATATAGTCCAATACAAAGGCATATGTAAGTTAAAATTTTGCTGTCACTAACTTTAATAATAGCGATTTATATTGTAATTTTTAATTTAGTTTTTTATTTTGTGTCACTGAGAATCATTTTAAATTATATAAAGTAATCTCAATTTTACTATTAAAATTTTTGAATTATTTTAAAATTGGACCTATATCTAATTATACTTTAAAATCTTTGAGTGTCTTAGATAATCTAAAAACAGCTATAGAAATACTCACGTCATACATATCTTCATTTGTATTATAATACATTTCAGCAGTAGATAAAATGTTATCGATAATTTCATTTTCAGTTAATTTTGTTTTCATACCACTGGCTTCAACCATAACTTTAATAAGTTCAGCATAATATAATTTATGAACTTGGGCAATTTTTTCTTCGTCATTACTATTTTTATTTGCTTTAGTTTGACGATCAAAGTTGAACATTAATAACCTATTGATAACATCTGTGGGATCGTTATGAAAGTTTTTACGACCTGTATGCCGCTTTTTCTCGTTGTGACTACTGAAAAAATCAAGTAAATTGCATTTATTAGTGAACATTTGGATAATCAAATTGAAATTATACTCAAGATGTGGTAGCGCAAGGTTTAGGAACTAGAGTTATTTTTCCAATTCCTAGAAAAGAGAATGCAAATCTATGGCCGTTTTTCTACATTTATATGTATATTTATTACAATTGCTACGTGTCGATACTAAAAACATCGTAAGGTAACCTGCATATTAACAACATATTTAGGTACTTTTAAATTAAATAGTAGTTTTGCAGCAATTAGGCCGTGAAGAAAAATAAACAAATATACAGACATTTAGATATTACATTGAATTCCACTAAATTATATCTTGTGATTCTATAGCAGTAGAAAAAGTGATTCATGGGATATTGTACAAGTACTTTAGGTATTTAGATCTTGTACCTTGGAAATGGATTTGTCGTTTCGGGAGATCCCATCACCAATCTATACACTGTAGAATTCTTCGGGTCCGTGAATATATCAAAGCCAATCAAGACATCCATACCCAACTGAACTTTGACTTTGGTAACCACCTCTAGCCAGTTAAAGTTGTAAGTTTTATAGTCCATATCATCAGTCAGATTTAGAAATGTAGGATACGGGGGTAAGCCCAATGAGTTTAGTATTGTTAAAACTGGTTTGACTCCTAAAGCGTCCAAGGTATCTATAAAAGCAAATGAATTAATATTTAGGGATTTTAGCAATTTCAGCAGTTTTTTAAGTTAAAGGGAAATAACATAGCTGTAAAGACGCAGCCGTCAAGTCCTCGTGAAGGTTTAGGGGCTTAGAGGCACATCTACACCTTAGGTAGTTCTTCTGATTTCATGTGCATATAGTCATCACGTGTTGACCGCAAAAAAAGCATTTTAAGAAATCCTACACATCGAGAGTACAGGTCTTAAAAATACTGAAATGACAGGTAGGTATTTTATCCATACTCCTAAAATTGGTAGATTCGATTCCAACAACAGGATCTTTATGGGCTGATGTAGTTTATTATAAGAATATTGTGGGTAATTTAGGTTATTGCTAAAACCTAACATTATTTATTAGATTCGTATTGTAGAAAGGCAAAGTTTTGTATCATTAAGCACAGAACCTATTCTATGCTAATATCACCTAATGGGATAAACCTAATACAATAGTAAAGGTTTTCTATTGTGCCTATGAATTATCTAAAACGTCGTTTAACGACTAAGTGTTATTCTAATCGAAATCTGTCAATAATATTATAGGTCATAATGCAGTGTTATATTGAAACGATATATGATAAAGACTTCTCAAACAACTATAAATATCCATTACATTAGATGCTATAGATAAAAAATACAATGAGTCTAAGTTTATCTAACGTTTTCTTTGATTTCTTACCAGTATCCATACAAGCAGTGAACATATCTTTAGCCTGATGCACTGGCTTGGGTTGATAGGTGATGTTTCTGTTTAGGAAATCCCTGACAATAGTGTAAACCTTGGTCTGTTTGTCTCTGAACCAGTCGTAGGAACTGTGTGAGTCTGGCCTGGGATGATCATCAGCCCAATTGCCGCAGACGTACTGGAAATAGAAGTTGACGATTGAAACAAAATTTCAAGTCTGTTGCAATAGTTTAGATCCAATACTATAGCTGACGGTGCATTTGAGTATCTTATAAATTTTATTTCTGCCTTTCTGAATTTCCATCATATTGTTACAAGTTGGTCCACCTGCATTCCTATTGTTACATACCGACAAAGAAATGCTGCGTATCTTGTTTATTGTCTCTCCCGCATTGTGAGTTCTTTTTATTACTTCGTATTTAAATTTGCAATTAGACAATAGCTTATTGTTATTGTTTTCGACTTTATTGGCCGTTCGCAGGAATAGATAACCAGGTATCCAAATTACTATTTCTCGGGCACTCAGTGCGCACGGCCGTTTTTTTTTGTACTGTATAGTTAGTATAAGACAATGCCCTAATGGAGGGGTGAGGCAGTCAAGCAACGACTACGAAACGAGTAAGACGTTTGGTAGTACTCTCGATTAGCGATATAGACGACGGACTTTGCGCGTGTCGAATTGTATTGAATCGTGCAGTGTGAACTGGTTGCATTCAGTTTTGTTTGTATTTGTTTTATACGCGTTTGTACAGTTCTAGTAAAGTCTATAGTAGTTCCAACGACATTTTTAATTCGAGTCCTGTAGCTCGTAACAATATATTCGGGACCTTCTTCATACAGCCCTCAATAGTGACGATGTGCGGATCATCAGTTCTCTGGAGAAGAAAGTATCTACGACTGCTGATATACGGTTTCTACGGTGTCTATTTTAGGATACGTTTGCTCTATCGGCCACCTGTACTCGCGCAGAAAAATCTGGTGCACTGTCACTTAATCATCGTTCATTTATTTCATCAGTTCCTTTAATTTTCTAATAAATATGATCGTTAAGTACTTTATTTAGAAAAGAAATTCCTAGCATAGTTCGCTTCATAGCTGCTTGCTTCTGCAATGCAATAATACTGAAACCAAAAAAATATTTACCTTATAAAAGTCATCACAAGGATTAGTTGTTTTATCCATAGAAAATGCAAGGTTGGCAGCTGATCGTAGACATTCCTTACTCTCACATATTCGTATAGCTTTGTGTCGTTTTTGTTTAACGTCTGCGAAATAAAAAATAAAATATTACATGAATAAATTAGCTAACAAACTATCAAGAACTTAGGAAATTCCTCGCAACTTACGTCAACATTATACCTATGTGTATATCGGGAATTTTATCCTATTACCTGATATAAAAAATATACATACTTCTACATGTAAAAGATATTGTAGTCCTTACCTGTAGCAGGGAAAATAATATTTTTCTTCCATGCCTGTAGTACAATGTTTCTCCTTGACGCATTTTCTATCTATTGATAGAGAATGCGTCTATTGCTCTGCGGATCTATTGATCCAAAATCACTACACATCAATGCAAGTCATTCTAGACCATGAATACCTATGACTGATCTGGGTTAATATATGGCTTCAGTGCAATCAACGTTGATATTGCTTTATTGGTATCAAGGTAATTTCAAGAGGCAGGTAGTAAAAGAAGAAAGGAGAAATTATAGTGATTCCGTACAGATAACCAACTTCCATTGTTTTTATCATTTGGATAGAAAAATAACTTTCGAAGTTTCCAATATTATAAAAATAGGTACATTATGTAACTAAACTTGTCGTGAGAATATTAGTATTTAGTTTAATGGTGCGGCTTCATCTGGGATAAAGTTAAAGGTATAGGCCGTTTCACCCAGATGTGGCGATGGTTGTAATGCGCAATTTGAGATGCGACTTTGATAATGACGTGAAATATTGACAGATAACGTATTTAAATACACTAATGTGGCTATGCGTTAACGACGTTACTGTTTAACGCCTTAAATAAGATACATATGACCATAGCCTAAGGATCTTATTCATATTGAGTTACTCTAACTTCAAACTCACTCAAGTTTGAAGGCTTTTTTGAGGTTTTTAAAGAAGCCTACAATCTTACCGTAACTCAATATGAATAAGAACGTAAATCTTTAACACTATCATAGATGAAGTCCAAGCATAATTTTTGTTATGTTTAATGTCATCATCATATCGCCCGTTCTGCCTTTTCTATCGTCTTAGTCATGTGATAGGTGTAAATATACATTAGATACTTACATAAAACAGTCATAACTATAGCTAGGCATAACAAAAGTAGTAGTAGAATAAGAAGTATTAACAGCATGATCTTGGTTTTGTGTCTTCTTCGGAATCTGAAATCGATGAAAAATTTGATAGAATATTATGCAAAATCTTTAATTATTATTGTCCATTGTATTTTTTATTGCATGAGTTTAGCAGACAGGCAGACGGCCCGCCTGATGGAAAGTGGTTACCATCGCCTATGGAAAACAACACCAAAGGTGCTAACATGCGCTGCTGCTCTCTTAAGGTATACCGGAACCTAGCCATTAATGACGGAACACAAGTCCAGGTTGTTATGGCGGCATACTCTAAAACTGTACTAAACTACAAAATAATGGTGATGGAGAAGCTTGAGCTAAACTCTAAAATAGTATTCTTCCAACAAACCTTCCAACATAACCAAGTAGCGAGAGGGGAACAACAAGAGTTAGGGCAGTGTACACTAAAGACTGATGGTATAAGTATATACTTACTGTACATTTACATATTTCTACCCTTCAAACTTTCTTAAAATATACTTAAAACCACCTAGTTTACATTATAATAACATGCACCTACAAATACTTTCATCACTTTCCTGCTTGCTGCCGTTGTAATAGGCATAATGTAAATAAGGCATTAGAGCCACGTCTTGTACTAGATCATTGGTATTTTTAGTAGTGTTGTTTGATATACGTAATAAATTTCAGACTTAGGTACTTACCTAGCCGT
The DNA here is from genome assembly GCA_039645545.1 of Dendrolimus houi. Taxonomy (NCBI): domain Eukaryota; kingdom Metazoa; phylum Arthropoda; class Insecta; order Lepidoptera; family Lasiocampidae; genus Dendrolimus; species Dendrolimus houi. The sequence goes on from CM077132.1 coordinate 19,272,980, forward strand.
TCTGGAGCCTACTGCTATGAGGTAACCAGATTCCTGTAAGTCATTCCCGTTTTTCAACGGCGGTGTACTGGCTTTTGCGCTGGCAGTACCTAAATAAAATAAGAATTAATCGATTTCTGAATAGATAACATTTTAAATACTTTTAATTAAAATTATAGATAGATAGATAGCACTTTTTTGCACACCAAAATATACAATTATAAAAACAAGTTTCCAATATTTTCTAGACAATACAACAGGCGACCTTATCGCTTAAAGCGATCTCTTCCAAGCAACCTAAGTTAAAGGAATTTCTTAGTCAATCTGGCGATGTAGCTGGTGCAGGAAAAAGGGGAGATAGACAGATACATCACAAGACGTTGGGACTGAGGGGGCCAAGTGCCCACAGACTTTTTAAAATATTAATAAACGGCTAGTCGAGGCCACAGGCCACGACCGGAAGGCTGGACTTACCTCGCTCAAAGGATTAGTGTATGTATTCATCGAGGTATTGCTGCCAGTCTTATATTTTATAATGTTTTCTTTTCTGTTTAGTGTATATATTTGTTAGGGATTTATTTATAGTATAGTTTTATTTTTAATGAACTGTATATCTATAGTATTATAAAATTCTAAAAATGCAGTGTCTGTACATTGAAGCATTTTTTTTTAGATTTCTTTCTGTTTGTCTGTTTGTTTGGGATTCATGTAAAAACTACTGGACCGATTTCAATGCGGTTTTCGTTGATCGACAGCAATTTATTAGACTTCAACGTGTGATAATTTTATCCCAAGAATCCCACGGAATTTATCCCGGGAGCGGTTTGTAGATGTTCGGGAGCATAAAAATTATCCTATTCCGACACAATTTTCACTAAAACGTACACTCTTTTTAAATGCTGCGGTATTTTGTGTTCTGGGAATCCGGCGGGAATTCCAAGTCAAGCGTGGACGAAGGTGCGGGCATATCCTAGTTTAGCAATAAATATATAAGACTTGTATTTCATAATTGATTCAATTTTAATAAAGAATAATTCTATAATTAAATACACACATGCATACATACATAGTCATAAATATATATACACACACACACATAGTCACATATGTATATATAGTGATATATATACACACAAATTATATATTCTAAAATACTTAAGTTATTATAATAATTGTATTTATGTTAATCTTAATCTAGCAATTTAATGGTGTATATAATAACAGCCCATAAACGTCAGGCTACTGGGCTCGGACCATTCTTTTCATAAGGTTGAACGCACACCATACTCGCCACGTTTGTATGCCGCGCCCTTTAGGTTTTGGGATGTGTGCGTTAACCATTAACCTACCAAGGCTTCAAGGTTTAAGTTTAGATTTGAAATAATGGTAGTAATAGCAAGGAATAAAAATACTAGAAGTGAACATTTTAGTAGGTACTATTCTTTATTTTCTTTTCTGACGAATGGGCGGATAAACGGATGGACGGACATGACGATTGTATAAAAGGGTTTGCTATTCACGAAAATAGTTACAGAACCTAAACTAATTTTTTTTTATTGCAGGAGTTCAGCAGACAGGCAGACGGCCCACTTGATGGAAAGTGGTTACCGTCGCCTATGGACATTTGCAACACCAAAGGCGCTACAAATGCGCTGCTGCTCTCTTAAAGTAGACTGGAACCTGGTTCCTGATGCCGGAACACAACACAAGGTTGTTATGGCGGCATACTCTAGACCAGGGGTGGTCGCCATTCAGTCGAGCAAATACCCTACCACCTGGCTGTGGGTTGTTTGGTCGCCTCTTACGACAGGCCGCCCGGCCGCAGGAAATTGTATTCTTTCTCCGTTCCTGCACGGATAATAATAATCAATCAATAAGGTAAATTGATGAGTTATTTTGTGAAACTGTTTATTTCTCATACATAATTATTTGAATAAATCCAAGGTTGTCGTGACAAAAATTTATTGCTTCACAATTTTGGAAAGCGCCTTAATGAGTTTATACTCATTTACTTGAAGGGTTGAAGGGTCGGGATATCTTAAATCGTTGACCTATTGATTTTTAGTTTATTTATATGGCATCGAGTTCTTGCTTAACCTCCGTTCTATATAAATAGTATTTGTATATTATACACCTATGTAGATTTGTGTAGATATTTATTCGTTCACGGCTTGAGATGACAATCAATTAAATATGTCGTCACACACCCTCCTTTACTATCAGCATCTATTAATTAGGTCATCAGGATTGCCGAAACGGTGCATGTTCTCATGCCAGGATTCGAATACACATTATTTGAAGCAGACATCATTGTTTTAAACCACTGAACTATCGCTACCTGGCAAGTAATAAAGTTTTCAAATTGCTGATTCACTGTGTAAGTGTAGTCTTACAATTATCAAATATTGAAAATGAAAGAAGCATAGAGATGAAATATACAACAGATTTTTGAAATCTGTTAGTCCGTCTTAGACAGGCGTGGATCTGTTTACTTAGAATGGAGAGGCTAAAGCCCAAGAGCGGAATCTTTTCATGTATACATAAAAAAACACACCTTTTCACGATGATGGTTCTCCGCTTACTACGACCCCGATAAATAATTTTCGCTTCATCTACTTTTATTAATCACTTCATACATGCACGTTTATTTCAGGTCTTTCTTAGGGTACTTTCTTGAAAATATATACGATTTGATCATTGTGGGTGCGTCGCGGTTTACAAGTGCCAACTTAGCCCTCCACACTGCACATATACGTACACGCGCACACACACTCACTCTCTCTCTCTCTCACACACACACACACCCACACACACATACACACACACACACACACATTTACTTACTATATTACTATACTATTATGTTCTTCCTCACTGAGGACAAACGCGGCCCTCCACCAGACCGAGTCTGAGGGGTAGCCGCGTTCCCCCACAGGAGAGTGGACATGTTACTTTGCAATCTTATTTCAGATTTACTATTTTTGTTTTTCTAAATTACATTATAAACATCGACTTGAATGTTATTCTTCTAACTTACAATTTAACAAAGACAATTGGCTTATTATCTATACCTAATTTTTATTGGTTCTGTCATTTTTATATATAACATATATATATATATATATATATATATATATATATATATATATATATATATATATATATGTGTTATATAGATATAAAGGAAAGGAATACATACAAATATCTATTTTTAGTGTCTATTTATACTAATATATTTAATACTTTTAGGTTTATATTACTTATTTAAATTACTTTAGTTTATCTACTGTCATACATAGTGTTAGAGTCAACATCCCTTGATACCTAAGTTTTAAGATCCCTTCCTGCAGTCTATAAGTTAAGAAAGTTAAGCACTTTAGTTGGGCCGATGCGAATATACATAACCAGCAACCAACCAACCAAAATATATTTAACCAGCATGTCGTCGTCGTCAGCCAATCGCAGTTCACTGCTGGATGTAGGCCTTCCCAAGTCGACGCCACTCATCCTCAGCTATCGCCTACCGGCGACCTTGCGCAGGTCGTCAGTCCATCGGGCTGGAGAGCGTCTGCCTCTACGTTTATCGAGATGCGGTCTCCACTCCAGGACTTGTCTGCTCCATCGGCCATCAGTCCTGCTGGAGACGTCACAGGCCCACTGCCACTTCAACTTGCTAAATTTGCTTAATTTAATCAGCATATGTTTGTTAAACTTACGAGTGACGGCAGGTCCCATAACATCCCCGCTCTCGCCGGACCAAGCGTGCATTTCGACGTTTACCTCTTTCGTTATTTTAAATATGATTATTATAGTCTTTTAATTACATATTGAATTAGTTTTTTTAACTTCGCCTATCTAATTGCACTTTATTATTATGATAGTCTTCCTTCTGAGAATTTAGAACGGGGTTGGATGTTGTTTAAAATTGCATAAAAAAGTAATTAAGAATTGAATTTAAAAAAAAAACAGACAAGTTACAAGAAACGTTTTAAAATATGTATTATGTTGTACTGTTTGTGGACCTAGCCAGTGTTCAAGCGAAGTTTGTTCTGTGAAAGCCAGTGAAATCTCTTCCACTCAAGTGTAACCCAAAATCCACTGAGTACTTTAATATAATAGAAGCTAAAATCTTAAAACTCTAATAAAATCAAGTATTTAACTAACGCCGAGTGACAAAGTACTCGTGGCAACGGAAAAAGTTATATTTAACCAACCGTATAGATTTTCTACACAAACACAATTCTTGGGTAGAAAAATCTATAAAACATCTAGAATTAACAACGCTAAAGAATTTGTTTTTTTTTTTACAATAATTACTTTAAGTAGAAGTATCATTTCAGGTCATCATTTGAGATCTGGTAAGATTTATCGTACAAACACTCCGTTCCGAGTTAATAACAATCAATATTCTACCTTTTTCATATATCAAATAAAAATACACAGCAAAACTTCACTATCTTAGTTCCTGCCAGTAACTTTTACTTTGTATATTCGTGTCGAAAACTTTCAAATTTTAAATTTCGATAATTCAATCGTTCTTCAAATTGTCTATGGACATAAAATGGAATAAATAAAAACAGAAAACTTAATTTATAAATTACACATTTTATCGTGGCATGAGTTTATATAGTCTATTAAAAAAATATACTATATTGCATATTCATAACTGCCTGACACTGGCTAAATACACAAACCATGACTGGTTTATAAAAAGAAGGATCCGCGAACGATTTTCAACTTTTAAAATGAATCATTCGATTATATTCTACGCAAGGGCACCTCACTAAAGTTTTAAAAATAAATGGCCACTTTAATTTTCGGGTTGAAATAAAAACAATTTGGACTATAAATAATTCTTGCGGCATGCTATGCTTGGTCGCGAAGCATTTGTGCTACTGAAAGCTTGTTGTGGTCGAGCTTAACTGAAATGTGTCTATGTTAAATGTAGGGTGACTAAGACTCATGCATGTCATAGGACAAATACGATAAAAATCACAAACAAGACTATCTTTTTTTATTGATTTAAATAAAACGCTTAAAACCGTTAAAACGTAGTTTTATTATGTATACAAGTCGCGAAAACTTAAGAAAATATTAAATTAAAGAGTGACAAGAAATGTAAAATGAATAATACAAAAAATACTACGTTTAGTCTGAGTTTTATGTGTAATTTTCTAGAAATTATTCTTCACATTTTAAATTTGATTTTGTGCTGTATATTCTCTTATAGCTTTATAGTTTAGTATTTAGTTAACACTTTCTGTGGTACGCATCAAAATACAAGTTGAGTTGACATTGAATAAAAACAATGGTATAGTTTGTCCGGAAATAAAACCGTCATAAGATTTGAGAACGTAGGTGTGCCTAATACCGTATTTGTTATGAAATTTTCATACTAAAAATCTTAAGCCTTGATATTTTGAGACTGTGTTAGAATAGTACGTTTTCGAATTTTGCCTTAATAATTGGATTGCCATATAAAGTCACAATGTCACAATTACAATGTTATTTTTTTCTAGTTCCAATTTTATGCCACGACGGATTTGTTTCCGCACAGACTCTATAATAACTATAACCATGTTCTTTCTTTATGAATAAAATTTATAAAAGTGCTACAATTTTTTTGTGTTCTCGCCAAAAATTGAACTTATATTTTCAAACCATGGTGACACTAACATACCCGATTCACAAGATAGTGAATCGTGATGTGCGGCATGGCACGCGATCGTTAGTGATGTGACGCTGCGATATCGATTCAACAAAGGGCGGGAATCACGCTATTTATGCAATTTCTGTTATTTACATTTATGCGGTTATAAATCATAGGAAACTTTATACGTACATAATATTTGTTTTCTATGTAGATCTTAAATATAATACTTTTATAATAAACTAGCTTCTGCCCGAGACTTTGTCCGCGTAGAAAGTTTTTTTAACTATCCCACGGGAATTCTTTAATTTTTCGGAATCAAAAATATCCTATATGTTGGCCAGGGATATAAGCTACCATAATACAAAATTTTATTTAAATCGGTCCATTCGTTTCGGAGATTAGCCGGTACAAACAAACAGACAAAAAGAGAAAACAAAATTGAAAAAATCTAAATTAGTTCTATTTCACTTTTAACATCCCTCTGACTCAGTTTTTAGCATTTTTTTTCATTGTGCAGAAATTCGACCTCTACAGTTCTATTATATGTATAGAATAGATAATAAAACTACTTTTTAACGGTTTGAAGCGCAATAGTTTATTTGATTTTTATTATTCCGACCTTTCGGCCACTACGACCTTTAAGTGTTAATGAAAATTATTCTTTTCTTCATGTTTTCTTTACTAATCGTATATTTAGTTTTATTAATTAATTTATTAAGGTGTTTTGTTACTAGACACAAGGATTATATTGGTTTCTGGGTGGCGTGCTACGATTATACATGTTTAAGTAAGTAATTGGGATTGCGTGTTAGTTTACGGCAAGTTTTTTGAGCTTGACTGCGTCAAGGTTATTCAGGGTTGTCCTAGACATATAATATACCGCCTGACAGCCAAAAATGCGGCGCTGTTGCGTCAAGCGCAACACATACTGGCCGTCAGGGCAATAGGATAACGTACGGTGTACCCCATGGGACCTGGAAGCCAGAGTCCTAGCGTCACTGTACACGTGGTTCAAAGAGGCCCTGGCCAGGGGCACCAGACCTGCGCCTCGCGAAATCGAGGCATGCTGCTCGGAGCTCCGCCAGGTAGCCGTAGAGGTCTGGGAAGAACGCCTAAGACACCCCAGCGCGGGCCCTTGGACGATATCACGGCACGGTTCCTCACCTGCACATGCCGTGGACATGATAGCGTGACAGTTCGACGCACGCTCTCCTCTCTTCCCGTGGGGCACGTTGCAGACCGCCCCACGCCTGGAAAAGACCTGGAAGACGCCGGGGGACAAGCTCCCCGGCATTAGAAAAGGCCTAGTGACGGAGGCCCACAGCTGCCAGGGCACGTGAAGTTGGGAATACTGGGTATCCCTAACCGGGGGTGGCAATATCATGGCACCAGTTCTGACTGGGCACGCTAGTGCCACCCCCGATCTGGCGAATCCCACACTCACGGGTCGCGAATTATTCCCCCAGGCTTCTGTGTATGTCGCGGTTTAGTCCTCAAACGAATTTCCCCTGGCCAAAAAAACGGCATATAATATACATTTTTTATTATACTTTATTGTTTTGTTAACGCTTACATTGTACTTGACACTTGTTCTATCAATAAATCTTTATTTATTTTATCCACATGGACGCAACAACTACAATGTGCAATATAATACTTATGTGGTACGTAAGACACGAAGACACGATTTAATTTGAATGAGTAAAGCAATATGAAAATACTGGTTGGCATGGAAAAAGAATTAATATTCTTCTTCCATGTTGATTGAACAACATTTTATTTATATTTATTTATTTATGATGTCGATAACATAAAAACCGACATAATTAAAAACATTTGCACCTCACTAAATAACTGATCGATATATGGTATGAATATTGTATAGGTGGTCAATCATGTTTTTCTTCAAGTCTACACTTAACTCACCTACATTTCATATGATCAATGTATATATGCATTATATTTGACTTATGTGTGTATACATGGATAATTTCCTGTAATATGTATCGATTTTATGCGGTTGTTGACTTTTAGCCTCGTTCTTATTTCTACCGCTCTTTTGTAAGATAAGACTTAATTGATAGCTTTCAGCAATTATTTAGATTGAGCGATCAAATCGGGGATGTTACGATAAATAAGAAAGAAAGTATTAGAAGAGGTAATTAAGGCTTTAAAAATAACAATAATCTCAATCATTTTATAAATTAAATATCTCGACTTAAACCACGTTTTAAAAGATTTAAGCTTATATTTGATGTTGAAGTGAGTTCGAATGCTAGCCGGAAAGCATGTAGTTTTTCTAACCGTATATTCTTTATTTTTTGTAAACAAAATAGTTACAAATAAAACTACAAAATAGTGGTGATGTACAAAGGCGAGCTTAACCCTAAAAAGAGTTTTCTTTCAGCAAATCTATGGGTCTAGCGAGAGTGGGAAAACAAGAGGAAGGGTTGTGTACATTAAAGTTTTATATGGATAAGTAAATAGGTTCTTATACCTAAATGTACATTAAATTTACTTATTGAAAATAAATTGTTCATTATAAACTACATACAGATATACATATATAAACTTACATACACATATATCTATAGATACCTAGTATATACATATATATCAGTTAATTAGGACAGGTAGTGCTCTTTAATTCTTCTTTTAAATATAGTTTTCGATGGACTATCTTCGATCACATGAGGGTGGGCGTTTCATAATTTGACTGTATGAACAGAAAACGAACCGTTATAACATGCTGAAGAGTGTATGGGGGCTTTAAGAAGAAAAGATTTAAACGTTCTGCAAGACATGTCTGGGGGAACTAGGAATTCAAATCGAAATTAAATCAAATCTATATTGTTACAATGTTAAAATTTGCATATTGAGATAACTGTTGTATAAAGCCGTCAAGCGGGTAACCCGTTGGTTTCCATAAAAATAGGGTGTTTGAAAGTCCATAGTGGGACTTTTATGGGCTAATGTTATTTTAATATACAATTGAACATGATTAACTGCATAGACTGGGAAAATAAGAAACCATGTAAATGGATATCAAGGTTTATGGGAGGGGACATTATTGTAAGGAGGAATTAATTGTGTCCTCTTTACTTATTTACTTAATAAATTTTTTTCATGCCAATCTTCGATGATCTTATCGGTTAAATAGGAATTGATGTATTTATTGTATTGACTATATAATCAGCTATACTATCTGGACAATATTAAAAGAAGGTTTGGGAAATAAAACACCAAATTTCAGTACTGAATACAATTATATATTTGCAAAACACTGACGGACATGATCTTAACGCTTATTGATCGGTTTCTGATACAAATCCATCGTCTACTTACCTTTTCAGAGACATTTGTATAATTATTTCACAGCAATTTCAAATTAATATTCATAACATATAAAGGTAAGTTGTGTGATAGATGGTGGTAGTAAAAACTTTGGATAACAAACATTGCGAAATGCGCCCTATGCAATTATCGATAAGTTAGAATTGATGAGTTCTAATTAGGAGATTGTTATATATTGATGACTGAAAGAGTCGATAAAAATGTTTATCGACATAAATGTCATGTCACTGTTGTTGTCTTCTTTATTTTATAATATAATAGAACATTAACCTCTATATTAATACCTCTATTCTTGTATTATTTATTATCAGGTTAGAAATATAGACGATAGATTAATAATAATTGAAACCGGAACTAAAATTATAAAATAAATATTTACAATAAAATATATTCCTTCAAATAATCATTTACCATCCATGGCCATATGAGCCTACGGACAAATACTTTTGCACCACGGGCTGGGCATATGATTCAAATGCTGGGGCCGTATGAACGATGGGCGCCGAATGGACTATCGGCTGGGAAACAGCGTGAACGATGGGCTGGGACACGACAGGCGCTGCTTGGACAACCTGCTGAGCTACTGGGTGTATTACCTAGCAATTATAAGTATTTTTTTATAGTGTAGTTTAATAATAGTTTAATATTTAAGATAGTTAATAGTTTAATATTTAAGATACTTTACTTATTACTAAAAATTAGAAATATTACATAAACTACAAAAAAAACATAGCAATTCGTTTCTTTTTCTTATTGCATTTGTAGATCACAGATTTAGACCGTTAATATATAGACGGAACCTGCCTAAACAAAATCGTCAAATGTAGTGGAGCATTTTTTTACGAACTTGTGTGGGTAATAGTATTTTCTTAAGTTATCGCGACTAGTATACATAATAAATTAAAATGAACAATTTGGCGATAGGCTAAATAAAACTTTAACAATACTCATTGACACTTGACATCTTCGTCTTCGTGATCACGGCTATTGAAAAGTGACCGAAACGTCGGAATAATAAAAATCAAATAAATTACCGTTAAAACGTAGTTTCATTATCTAGGTAAACTCGTCATGCATTGCAGTTCGATCGGCACCCTATGCGAAAATCGGCATTCTTTAGCCGACCTACTTTTAGAGTTGGAGACTCTGTATTTCTATTAATGGTCTAAGATCACAGAACATAAGAATGGCCTAGACTTGCATGGGGCCATACAAAGGCCAACACTTGAGAGTTTTTCGAAAATTTCATCTGGGTGTTGCGTGACAATGAAAGGCATCTTTGTATGCACTATTAAATATTTTTTTTAAGTTTCTATGGCCTCGCGATTGACCACTGTCTCACCTGATGTTGAATAAAGAAGTGGTCTAGTATGGAGCACGCTTACATAGAAGTTACCTCTTCTTTTGTGACTTGAAGACTCCTAGATTGTATTTGTAAGGAAGAACAGACTCCGGCAAATTATTCCATTCTTCGGCAGTGCGCATCAGAAAATGTAAAGCGAAGCACTTAGTGTTTGTAGTTGTTTATTGTTAGTTGTTAGTGTAGGTTACTTTCTCGTTCTTTAGTCTATAGATTATGGTAATTTGAGTGTAAAATAAATATTGTTCAGATTTTCATAATATAATTTTTCCAATCCTTCAAAAAAAACTATTTTTTTTTTATAAATGTACAAATATTTTTCTGTTTCGAATAGTTGGTGTTAGTTGCATCTTAATTAATTATGTCTCATAGTGAAATTTATGTTAGAGGATTCAAGAGATCCTAAGAAAGTGCATAAGCAAATTAACGATGCTTTCACACCTGATGGAATGAAGAGTAGCTAGTGGCTGGTTTGGAGATAGCTACAGCAGGGGCAGCGTGCACCACGGGCGCAGCTTGTACTACTGGCGCAGCTTGGACTATTGGAGCAGCTTGAACTACAGGCCGTGCCACTGATATGGGCTGCGCTACGGAAAAACTTGCCTCATGGCCCAAGCCGAGTGATGAAAACTGGATCATACATTGAATAACATATTAATTAATACAACATGATTATATAATCCTACTAAAAATTCTTTTGCAAGGACCGCAATACAGGCGTGCTGATGAGTCAAAAGTGTACAAGAGGCTTTTATAAGCTCTGGGGCGTTCTTTTTGATAAGGCGTTGCTCGTCTGAATAGTTAATATAATAAACTGAATAGGGGGACAGTTACACTGTCCACTAACAAATAAGAAAATTATGAGCGAGTTGTTATAGAGGTAATAAATAACAGATAACACTGGATTGGCCGTGGTTAACGGCGCATAAAATACGTAGTTTCCAATAAATGAGGGGCGATAGTTTACTCCTTTAGTTTTTTCTTCTATGATTATAAATTGTACAAAATTGCAATTTACAATTAGATGTGGTTAAGGCTTGATTTCTATCAAAGTGGAGAGGAACAGAGATGACAGGAGAGGCTTTGTAAATAATTTATAAAATATCTTCAGTTCTACAGGTCCTCTCTTCGTAGCGTCTTTGGATACCATACAATATGTGAAGAGATATTTACGATTTATCTTAACGAATGTGCACAGACGAGATGCGAGATGTACGCCAAACTTATCTGTTGCCAAAATTCGGAAACACCACTGCCACGCTCTAACCAGTTCATATCTCCACTTCGCATTGGTGGCTTTCTCCTCTACTCTCCGGTTTGATAGACATCTCCTCTCCGCTTTGGTAGACATCTCCTCTTTGCTTTATTGAAAATGGGGTCTAAGATATTTGTATACTTACACCAGAGTCCCAACCAGATAAGAGACCGCCAGGTTTCGGTTTAGCGTAAACCAGCGACAGAAGACCAAATAATACCTAGAAGAATGATTAAGATATGAAAATGTATAAAATAGCCTAGGATTTGAGGTAGTCATTAATAAAATGGTAATGCTCTTTAGCTTAATGAGCACTGGTGCATGCGAAAATACGATTAAATTTCAATAAGTCTTCAACCTTTCAATGATCTCAAGAGCTCTTTTGTGAATGGTTAGTTGATGGTTCAAAATACACGCGAAGGTAATCTTTAATTCGTTCTCATCTTCAAATGTTTATTTTGGAAACGTCCCAAATTAAATTTGGACGTATTTTTAGGGTACCGAGCTATTTAGCCGTATATATTCCGGTTTTGAATAGTTACGAAGGACTTCGACACCTTGGCTATATGTATAACTTATACTGTTACACAGTGGTGTAGTGGAACTATAAAAAGTAAAGATTGTGGGTAGCCGCCATATTTATAAACCATGTTTGATCTTTTTTTCAACGTACATAGTTGTTTGTGATATCGTTTACTAAGGGCTTTAAAAAAGTATAACTATTTTCATGATGATTTTTTTACGTAAACAAATTAATGAGGATATATTTGCTTTCAGAATTGTAGCGGAGCTCCCCTGAATAAAAAACTGAATAAAAATAAAATTAAAGGCGGTACTTTAAAAATAAGGTCAACTAAAATTTGGAATCCGTTTTGTAATTTTTAAGGCAATTATGGAGAAATTTTGATTTTATTTTTTTAGGGTTCCATGGCCAAATGCCAAGAACCAAACAGTTGACGTTAGCTAATTATTGTGCGTGGACTCTCAAGCATGCCAATTTTAATTATTCTTCAAACTATAGCGCATATTTGATTGCATTGCAGTTTGAATGAAATATTGCAAGGTACCATAATTAATATTTTCTTACAAAAACGTAGTCAAAGGCAAACTCACAAGGCCCTTCATGGCTGGAAACCGTAGCCAGCGAAGCAGGAATGTCGTCTAGCCAATTATTGGCCTTTGCCCACCTTATATACTGGCATGGTTTCAAAGTATAGCAAAAATGCTCGTTTGGCATACTTAAGGATTCGTGAATACATTTTTAACATTTCTATCAGACCTTTTATGGTAGACAAGTTGTTAGGTCTGTTTGAAGGTAAGCGTTTATTAATGCTTATGGTACTTAGTCACGTGTATGGTGAAGGCGGAATTTTTTTGGTTGTAGTGACGTTTGTTGTAGGGTCTGCAATAAGCAGGAGTGTAAGGGCTGTACGCCACGCGGGCGGGGGGCCACGTGGCAGCAAATCGAGCGAGCGATGGGACAGTTTATAACCTTCAGTCATTAGAACATTCATTCATTAATTTGTGCTAGGTTTTGTTGTTCTAATTAATACTTGTTAATTGGATATTGTTACGGTAACCGAAACTAACTAACAGGATGTTGAGATAATTAAGATTATCATAAAAAGCTGTGTGGGACGAAGAGAAAACCCTGTTTTCTAAAACTTTGCTGGATAATAATTATTAAACATAGCTTGGATCTTTTAAGTACATAATAAAAAATGTAATTTAGAACCGTTCTGTTTACTTAACATATTTTTAGCAAAGTTTTGCTGTTAACAACGTGATCCGGAGTTGAAATGTTACACTTCTGTAAAATAATGACACATCAGCTCCTGTTACCGTGAATGTGCGGCTTCAGGTGGAGAATATCAGAGAGATATCTCTAAACTTCCTTTCTATCGTTGGGATAAAGGTATCCGTGCAGGAAGTGGCCAGGTTTCAGTTTCCCCTTCGAAGCCGGCAGCAACACATTGCCAGCACCTCTGGTGTTGCTAATGTCTGTGCTGTGGTTCAACAATAAAAAAACGGCGTGTCGATGTTCCGCGCGCACTCATCTTGCCTCTTGTGGCCGAGTTGTAAGTTAGAATCATTCCAAGTTAGGTGAATTACACCTATACAAGGGAGTTGCTCCCCTGGCTAAGGATGAGGACTGTGGGTGTGGGCTGCCGCCTGTCAGATTCCACGGAGTTGGCCTTGTCATTTACCGGTATAACTGGCAAAAGCCGATAGAAGGAAAACCGGAGTATTTTGTTTTCTCTGATAGGAGATAACGCTAGACGCTGATTTGTTGTATTAGGTATTTACTCCTCGTAGATTTATACGTGTATGCAATTCGTTACCGGAGCTCTTGATTTAGGCCAGAGGTGCTCAAGATTGCTGTACCGCCTTGCATATATTAGTCTGATTGGGTATTTCGACTGCTAGGTCAGTTAATCTTACACCACTGCGATTTCTGGGTTATAAATAGGTCGTAAATGGATTTAAAATCGGCAAATAAATTACCAAATGTTTTACTCGAATTCGCTTTTTATTACCACGTCCAATTATGATTAATCGAATTACTGCAATATCAAATATGGAATAGACTGATTTCGAGCATTTAATGTAAATTCCATACAAGTAATAATATATACATATCTAAACCTTATTAGTAGAAAACATGAATAATTTGTACGCAATATCGGTACTTGGTATTATTTATTTAGATGTTAATGTTTATAAAATATTTCAATATAATGTGTTATGTTATAAACAGCAAATAAAATTTTATGAATTTAATGAATATGTTTTAATTTTATTCTTGTACTATTTATGAATTGAATCGATTATTAAATTATTTTTTTAATTATCGATTCAAACACACGTGCTTGCCATTAGTTTGGTAATGTGCAAAATTGATATATATTTAAATCGGAAGGCCTAAGCAGCCGTTTTTTGAGAATCGCTGTGAATTGTGACACGTGCCTAGATATACTGACAATTGTAATATATAGCATAAAGTTCCACTGTACTTTGAGAATTGTTTTGTTCATCATACGAATCTGTGTAAGCGGTCGTTTTAGGCTCTCAGATGTATTAATAATGGTAAAATTTATTTTTGGATATTAATAAATTCAAATACATAAATTAATGAAATCAATGAAGGTTGAATATATAAATTAATTAAATGTACACACTGACACAAACATTTTATTAGGTTGGGGAAAAAGTTTCTTCGCATTTTATATAAAAATTCAAAAGGTTTTTTTTATAAAGTTTATTTACATTTGACTAAAGTATGTAGGTGCCATTTTGTTGGATAACTTTTTGCCATCTTGTAGGTAGGGACGTGATCCCATTGCTATAAAAATTTTGGGGCTTCTGATCAAAAAACTGAGACAAGTGATTTTGGCAGTCCTCTCGTGATGTTAACCTGACATTGCCTAAGGAATTCTGCAGAGACCGAAACAGGTGAAAATCTGAAGGTGCAAGGTCAGGACTATACGGCGGATGCATTAACACCTCCCAGCCAAACTCTCGTAATTTTTGCTGAGTGGCTAAAAATGTGTGAGGTCTAGCGTTATCGTGGTGAAAAACCACACCCCTTCTGTTGATTAATTCCGGCCGCTTTCTCTCAACTTTTTGCTTTAATTTCATCATTTGTTCGAAGTACAGTTCAGAATCGATGGTCCTGCCTGGCAGTGACAGCTCATAATGAATAATGCCCTTCCAATCCCACCATACACACAGCATCACCTTGTTGCGAGTTAACCCGGGTTTCGCCACAGTCTGTGAAACCTGACCGACCATTGACCACGATCTTTATCGCACGTTCTTGTCGTACCTGATTCACTTTTCATCACTAGTTATCAGCTTCTTCAAAAATGGTTCGGTTTTATTACGTCGTAATAAAGAATCACAAATGAGTACACGGTTCATTAGGTTTCTTTCAGTGAGCTGATGAGGCACCCAAATATCGAGCTTTTTTGTGTATCCAGCTTTTTTCAAATGCACCAAAACCGTTTTGTGGTCAATTCTCAGTTCTCCAGCTACATCGTAACTACTAATATGCCGCTCTTGCTCCACTTTTTCAAAAATGCCATCAATTTTGTCCGTAACAGGGCGACCAGAGCAACGTGCATCTTCGATATCAAAATTTCCGGATTGAAAACGCTTAAACCAAATTTGCGCTACTCTCACAGATACTGCATTAGGTCCATAAGCATCACAATTTTTTTTCGCGGCTTGTGCTGCGTTTTTACCTTTTTTGTAGTAAAATTTTAAAATGTATCGAATTTTTTCATTAGATTCATTCATTTTAACAATAAGAAAAACAATTGAAAATCACACATTTTCCTAATTGCAATTTGGAATTGTCTTCTTTAAAATTAAAACTTTTTAATGATACCAAAACCAGCCAGATACAAATGGTATCTGGCTGGTTTTGGTATCAGATACAAGTTCATACATACTATATGCGAAAAGACTTTTTCCCCAACCTATTATATTCCCAGGCTTAGCGAGTTAAGTTTGATAAGCTTCTTCTTCTAGTGGGCGGCGTCTGAAGTGCCTTCCTTTTCTAAGTCTCTCAGCTCGGACTTAATGCAAACCTTCCGAAGTATACTTAGTGCGTCCAGATAGTTTGTCTTTTAGGTAACCACATCTTAACATTCCCACAGAACTTGCACGATTGTTGCTTCTGCCTGCAGGCAAGCTCCCTATTCTAACTATGACAATCTGTTTTGCGCTTGTGGTATGAGTAATATACTGGGAGAAAAGAACTAGAAAAAATTATACGTGTATTTTAAAGTGTTACTTTGATGATTGATTTCATTCATTCGTTAAAGACGTCATCTCTCTAGTTGACTACCCACCAAACAAAGTAAGAAAGAAAGAAAGGAAAAAATATTTGAAGAAATAGCGATGTACTTACATTGCTGACATGTACATTTTAAAAATAAAAACATAATTTGAAAATTTGTAAAAACTATTTCGAAGAAAATGTTTATAATGTTTCACATTTCTTGTAAAAGCAAAACCATATCATAGAACATTATTTAATACTCATTCATACCCAATTGATTTTCAATTGATAAACGATAAGCCATAATTATACAGATGTGCTTGTTTAAGTTCATCATTAGGTGGTTAGGAAACTACTTTTAAAATTAAAATTAAAAAGATTCAATTAAACTATAATATATCGTTTCTCTTTCGTTCTCGTTTGTCTGTCTCTATCGTTACAATTACCACGTGCTAACAACAGTGAAGGAAAACATCATGGTGCAACTTGTACATCGAGATAACCGCTGTGTCAAACTTGCCAAGCCGCCTTGGACAAGCGTGGCGGGTGTACTGTCCGTTCCCCCTGTAATGGGAGGTCCGAGCCCAGCAGTGGGACGTATACGGGCTGTTATATCATATATCATATCGTTTCTAATTATAGTTATTATGTAAAACTTATTTAAAGACTTTTACACGCAGAGACATATTTAGTGGTATGGGCATGTAATGAAGACGGATGAAAGTCACGTAACAAGAATAATGTTAAACTAAAGATTGATGGGTCAATTGTAAAGGTAGACCAAAAATAGATGAATGGACTGTTTAAAGAATGAATTGATGATTTGTAGTGTGACAGAGGACGTATGTCAGAATAGATAACTATGGAAGGCGAAGACATATTGTGCCGACCTCAAATGATTGGGAGAAGGTGAAAGAAAAGACAGATATACTTAGACATAGATTACTTACTTAGATTGTACAATAATTGATAATAAAGATGAAGTAAATAAAAGTTGTGATAGCGTAATGGCTAGCGCACGCGTCCCAAATACAAAGGGCGCGGTTTCGAATCTTGGCCGGAACGCATGCACCACTTAGGCAGGTTTCTGACCTAATGTGCATATTGTTACAATTACCACGTGCTAACGACGGTGCAGAAAAAACATCGTGACGAAACCTGTACATCGAGATAACCGATGTGGTAAACCTGCCAAACCGCCCTGGACAAGCGTTGCGGGTATACTGTCCATTCCCCTATAGTGGGAGGCCTGAGTCCAGCAGTGGGACGTTTATGGGCTGTTATTATTTATTATTAAGGAAATAAAAATATTTATTTATGTTATACAATCTTGGCTGATCGAGTCTTATTTATAGAATGCTCTTACGCAAAATCAAACCTTGCGTTATCGGTAGATGCATTAGGGAATGACTAGCTAATGTATTCTACCGGTCGAAAACGACCACCCAGCCCGTGTCGCATAAAACACACCCATTTATGGTAGATTCAGATCATAGTATTGCGTTTGATGTAACCTGATTCTCACGGATGTTGAAAAGTCCATAGTACACTAGAGTTTTTTATACGCCTTTGCTCGCATGAACTTTTGATGTGTATCTCATGGAAAGTGTCTATCTTTTGGGATAAAACTAGCCTATGATTAGCACTACGGTCGAAAGTATGCAAACACTAAATTTCATTATATTCGATCCAGTCTTAAAGTAGTCAACAAGGACAAACATACTCAAAAACAACTTTCACATTAGCTTGTGATTAAGACATTTTTTAAGTGTTTTCAGTTCATACAGAATTATTTATTAATTGTTTGAAAGTCAAGGACAAGTTATGGTTAATAATAAATGAATGAAAACCTTAATATGTTTTTCCTTTCCATAAGTGCCAAATTTGCCTTGATTTTGATGTGTATGGATTTTATCAACAATAAGTTATTTTCGTTTGAGGGGTAAAAGTTTCTTCTGTCATAGATATACGTATAACAGTATGTACATATTTATTATTCTCATACAATTTTGTTTTATATACAAATTAAAATGAAACATAAAACAATAAATTAATCTAAAGATATGTAGCAGATCACCGCAAGCGGGAAGCGTGCCCAGAAGATTGGCTGCACTGTCACGCTGTATGGCAATGCTGATTCACTAGGCAAAATATGAGCCAGCCTTCTGTTCACGGGTAGTGTCTTAGAGTTTCTTACAAATGTCTTTAAAGAAACTCTTTATCGGTGGACCTCACGGGCCTAATGTTTGCACCATTTGTCGTATTCTACTGAAGCCGCTGACAAACCCCCGTTTCGGTCGTTGGAAGATGTGACGGGGCCAACACAAGTCGCATGCAACTTCTTCTATCATCAGAAGCTTGTTTGTAGCGTCGGTGATCTCCCCCGGGGCCCGAGGCCCAGGGGACAGATGCATTCCCCCATCGTCAACCAAAAAAAGACTACCTTTAAAAACTGGAAATATCAATATTCGATAAATACAATGTAGGTACCTACATCATCACGATTGCACAGAGCGGATTCTTAATGAATTTTTGACTATTATAGGGACAATTTCTTAAAGCTACCGACATGCTTTTAAAGAAATGCTTACCTATTGCGGTCGATTTGAATTTCCAAGCGATGCCCAATTTAGGTTTAGTGTATCGAAGTTTTTAGTCGCAATTTTTGTACTCCACCCAAAGCATAATTAGTCGTAATTTCAATCAAGTTATGTCTTGATTTAGACATATGCAAATAATACCAAGATATTTGAAAATACACTGGCGTCGTGAAAATATGATTTCGTGTTGCAAGGGATGATTATAGCCAATGTTGGGCAAAGTGGAGTAGAAAATTTTAGAAAAAGGACTTCACGACGCGACCTCGAGTCTTCAGATGCAACAGGAATCTATAAAAATGTTATATTAATAATCATAGGAAGACAAACATATATTGTATAGTATATATTTCCAAGCTAAGAAAGTTAACGAAAGTTAAAGAACTTAAGTAGTTACAGAAACAAAAAAATTTCATCTATTCCATTCCGTCTGGAGACCCTGCCTAGAGTTGTTTGAGACCAGTGCCACGAATGCTGGGTTTCTATTTCTTCTACCTCAAAATTGATAGAAAATTGGCATTACTTGTTAAAGATCAACTAAATACTATTAATGAATTAATAATTTAAAAAAAAGTAATTTAGAATAATCATTACAATTTGTATTTTGCTATGCACTTGGAACTTAAGTCAAATTTTAATCAGTAAAGCAAGTGAATGGTTGGTAAGACATGGCAATCGCAATCGAGCATAATTTAACTAGATTGTTGGAATGTTCCGTTTTAATCGTTCCTTTTATACGTACAGGAACGGATTTTCGTGCAGGAATTTCGTGCGGCCGAGCGGCCTGTCGTAAGAGGCGACAAAACAACCCACAGCCAGGTGGTAGGGTGCTCGACTGGATGGCTACCACACTTGGTCTAGAGTATGCCGCCATAACAACCATGTGTTGTGTTCCGGCATTAATGACCAGGTTCTCTCCCTTAAGAGAGCAGCAGCGCATTTGTAGCACCTTTTTTGTTGCAAATGTCCGTAGCGATGGTAACAGCCTTCCATAGTGGACCGTCTGCCTGCTGCTGAACTCATACAATAAAAAAAAATAAAAAAGTTACACTTAGGTAATACAACGGATAACTTTAGGGTCGATCCAAGACATCAAACAAATTTTGTAAATAAAACAAAATTTGTTTATGAATTTACCGTACCAGGAATCAAATTTATTACTTCTGCGTTCCAGTGAGCCCGATTAGCAGTCTTAAACAGTTCAACCAAAGCCGCTGTGTTTAGATTTAAAATCAGTACTGACACGTAACTTCATGGCTAATTTGAATTTACCTTTGACCTTTTGCTTTTTAATAACATAGCTATGCGAGCTCATTTGTATTAAAGTTACAATATACCTAATACCTACTACGCGGTATCGATCAATACTCATAAAAAATGCAAGCGCATCGATCTGTATTATGCCGATATAATTGTCACGATACTGACGTCCTATTTATTGATTTAATTATAATAGTACTTAGATTAGGTCAGTATGATAGTTGTACTTAATAGAATGATGGTAATCTAACTGCCACACTCAGAGAACAAAAGATGATTCAGTTTAAGAGTAATTATAATTTATTATTAAACCCGATGGGGCTACATCGCTCATTCGGGGCTTGAACTTTATATTCATATCTTCTTAAAACATACACTAAAATTGTAATTGAAATCCATTTAGCCATTTCGGAGTCCATTCTTGGCAAACTTTTAGACAGGCTAACAAATAAAAATTCTAAAAATGGTCATTTTGTAAATATCAGTTTGCACTTACCAGAATTATATTGGAATCGTACTTATCGTAAGAACTTTCTTGTTTTATTCATTTGATTCATAAAGTAATGGAGATTATAACATATATAACAAATGTAAGGATTTAATCAATCATAATTCTTATATTTCATCCGTGCAGGAACGAAGAAAGAATACAATTTCCTGCGGCCGGGCGGCCTGTCGTAAGAGGCGACTAAATAACCCACAGCCAGGTGGGAGGGCATTTGCTCGACTGGATGGCGACCACCCCTGGTCTAGAGTATGCCGCCACAACAACCTTGTGTTGTGTTTCGGCATCAGGGACCAGGTTCCAGTCTCCTTTAAGAGCAGCAGCGCATTTGTAGCACCTTTGGTGTTGCAAATGTCCATAGGCGACGGTAACCACTTTCCATCAAGTGGGCCGTCTGCCTGTCTGCTGAACTCCTGCAATAATAAAAAATATATATATCTTATATATTCTTATAAATGAATGCATGTGTATACGAACGACTACAATAAAAAATTGAATCATCGATTCTTAACTATTTCAGACAGGTCAGGTAACACTAATGGTTTTTATGACTCATACGAGTATGTACATATTTCTTTTAGGTCAGCTAAGGTTTTCGATTGATGTGATTGATGACTGCGAACTGGGGTTATGTTTGTAGTTGACCGTCGGCTAGACAGATTATATATATATATATAATATATATAGTAGCAGATATCAGAGTCAAGGAGTGGAAATTCGCCTAGGTTAAGCCCGTTGAAAAAACATACCGTATGATGCAAGCGCCGACTACACCGCTGTTGAGAAATTAAAGCCCCACTATCAGCATACTAAAAAGCGCAGGATCTGATGCAGTGATTTTGATGTATGAAAAAAGTGGCTTTGAAAAAATCTTTTAGATTTGCGAAAAATTCAAACCAGACGAACTGAACACAAAACTGAATTGGAATCAGACTAGAATAACCAACATAGAAAAGAAAACAATTTATTCGGCGTGCAATTACCTGTCATCCAAGCAATACTTAACGTACGAAGATGTCATTCTAGCAAAGTGCTTAAAAAAAGCCAAATCGCCTCTTGTAATTATTAATCATGTTTGGTAGAGCACGACCTAAGATAATGACATGTTTTTTGTTTTCAAAACTAAGTTTGGAAAATGAAGTTTCTCCATTAAGCAAGTAGTAAGTCAGTGGAGCAGCATTCTAAATGAATTAAAGCCATTTTGGCAAATAATTGAATCTGCAATGAACAAAGAACTGAGTAAAATCCGTGAACAACAACACAATAAACAAATAATATCAACAAAAACACAGCATACTGAATTATTTTTGTAAATAAAATTTACTCTTCGAAATAAAAACGTTTAACTCAAGATGTATTTTTTAATAAAATTTGCATTTTTAATTTTGCAATCTTACCGCATATTTTGCTACAAAAGCTGGCGCCCGATCGGGCTATGAGTTGCAATTTCATCCAATATGTGTGAAAAGCGACCGAGTGTAAGAAATAGCAATACGGTAATAATATATGCACGAATAAAAAACGTAATCGCCAATAAATTCATGGCGTTTTCGAACTTTTGGTCGCTAATTAATTTATAAAGACACTAATAATAATATGTTTAAACAGAACGCATAAACGCCAATGAATGCAAGGCACTTTCGACTGTTTGTTCGTTAGTTTTAAATTTCCTAAAGGTAGGCTATGGGGAATCGAGTTGTATGAACTCCAAGCCACTGGTAAATATAGCCAATATAGCAAATAGAATGATTGATTATCAAAACAACTGAGATACACTTTATCATCCAACAAAATGCCAAAGGTGCCTAGATTTTTTACGAGCGTACTAAGTCAGTATTTATATTATTAAAGTATTCAGTCTTATTAAAATTATTTCTACTTTTTTTAACTTTAGCTTTTAACAATATGATGATAACAACGTATTTTAACGTCAGCAGTTTTGCATGAGGATTGCTTTAGAATTTAGGGCCGAGTTTTCAATAATCAGATAAAAGTTATCAGTAGAATAAATTGTAACCTACGTTCAAAAGTTAAACCGTTCAACTGTTTTATTCAATTTTCGTAAAAAGAGGTACAAAGTTTTGGCTTCATGTATTAATTAATATACAGATATGTATTTTCGCTATCGTTGCCCAGAGTATTATTTCAATAATTTACCTAAATTCATACAGTTCCTAAAAACAGGATTAAATATTATTATATTTTTATATTAGCGGTTTCGGCAGACGTTAAAATTAAAATTTATAACCCGATTCCAGCGCCACCTACCGGGTATAATTGTGAATCTAAGCCACCCCGGGACCCACTCAATAACACATTAAAAATTTCATCAAAATCGTAGAACCCGATTCCAGCGCTAATTTATTTTCTGTAAATTGATAGGTTATATTGTTGAAGTTTTATTAGAGATCTCTAATTTTCATATAGCCTATATTAATCACGGATAATGTAGCATTCGAATGGTGGAATAATTTTTAATATCAGTCTAGTAATTTTTGAGTTTATTCCTTACAAACATACAAAAATACAAATTTTTCCTCTGTACAATGTTAGTATAGATGTTAAAGATAATTAAAATAAACTACAAGTTACGTTTTATGGATGTGTCAACCATATCGTCCTATTAGAAACAGACTTTAAAGCCATTGTTCTGAGGAGATTTACATATCATTTTTGTTTATGATCTTTAGAATAGGAGTTTTTATTACATGACTTCAGTTTATCGCCTATGGACATTTGTAATACCAATGGGCTCCGATCTCTAAAGGGAGACTGGAACTTGGCCACTCATGCCGGAACACAATTCAAGTTTGTTATGCCGGCATATTCTAGACCAGGGGTGGTAGCCATCCAGTCGAGCAAATACCCTACCACCTCGATATGGGTTGTTTCGTCGCCTCTTACGACAGGCTGCTTAGCCGCAGGACATTGTACGCTTTCTCTGTTCCTGCGTTTTATCATTTCGTACGTCTACTACGTCCTGTTACCACTTTTTTTTAAATCTCCGATAAATTCGTCATACTTTTAAGATTGTATAATTAATTACTTAATAATATTAATAACTTCCCAAGGCCGATTGGCAGGTTTCAAACATCAGTAATCAGTTACCGTCGTACTTCATCGTCATCACAAGTAACCTAACTGCATCTATATACGCCATTACGCGTTAGCTCATTAGAACCCAAATAATCTGAATTAAAGAACGACAGACGCACAAAACGAGTAGTTATCCGGAATTAAGTGATTCTTTTTAAAATGTAGGTTTTTATGGTCGGAATAGCGTCTTGATATTTTATTGTTAAATTAACTTAATATACGAGTAGTAGCGCCACCTGGTGCCTTAACGTGAATATAAATTTAACAACTAATCAGTTGCAGTCTCATACTTAGTTAAGATAGCCCCTTACTCAAGCTAGGTGTAGAGACACTGTTACGATTGAAGTTTCATAGAGGGCTCTATATTAACATAGGTATATATTAATTGTCTTTCCGCAGTTTTGTTTGTGAGAACATTGATTGATTTGTGGTCAAGAAGCCTTGAAAAAATACCTAATGATTACATTTTCAAACGCTGAAATTTTTAAATAAATGTAAACGATACACAGGAATGAAAATCACCAAGTCTAGTAAAACTGATATTACATGGTTGAGCCAATTTAATCGATTTGGTTGAACGGCGCAGCAATGGAAAGAAACGACAACATTCAATGATATTGAGTGATTTCATTGTGTTTAGATGGATCACTTTAGTGATAGCGTGTAACAGCGGGTTTAGGACTAAGAGTTATATTTCTAACGCTTTCTGATGTTTTGTTTTTCGTCTTTAGAATAAGCTATTGAAAAATTAAAAATTAACCTTATTAAATAATAGAGTATTAAATAATATAAATAATTTAATTGATTTAAATTTTCATTTATCCATTCAAAGAGTTAAAAAAAGCGAAAAGTCCTTTTAGTATTGCACTCCACGTTAAAAACAATTCAGAAGACTAGGCACATTAATTTTTCGAAAATGTAAGGGGATAGATTGCGTGGAACATGTAATAATAATATATAGATTTGTAATGTATTCTAGAAATATACAAGAATGGAAAGAAAGATGCTATTGTGTAAGCGCCAAATGGTTCACAAATTTACAAAATAGACAGGAAGAGAATTAAGACGGATGAAGTATTAATATCAGTCAGACATATCGAGTCTTTACGGCCATTTTATCGTAAGCGACATTTGGATTTAAGTATATACTTTGTTGCAAAAGGTATTTTTAATTAATCATTTAGTTAGATTAGACCCTACTAAATGAAAAATTGAATATCTTAAAGCAAAATTATAATTTAAAATACTTTTTGCAACATAAATACACTTAGGTCCAAATGTCGCTTACGATAAAATGGCGGTATAGGCTCGATATTGAGGGATTTGTGTCCCACATAGAGCTGCGGTTTGGAAAGCTGTACTAATTTGGGAGAGAAAATAATAATAATAATAAATCTTTATTGCCAAAAAATTTAATACAATAACTTATGGAAGTCCCTGACTTCCGAGCTAGGCATAAGCCTGTTTCGAGAGAAACACAGGCTTATGCCTAGCTTTCGTATATTTTTTGATACGATTGAGTTATGAAGAAATACTATTTTTATTGCTCGAGACAAAGTTTTGAAATAAGCATTTGTATTGTTAAGCGTACAATAATTAAGTATTTGCACACGTAGCATAAATGTAGTATATAAGGATGTAATTTTGGTAAACACAACAATAAAGACATCATTCACATTGGGACAATGTAGTTTTAATACTACTACCACCTCAGATTACGAGCGGCCCCCGCGCATATCCCACACTATTTTTTCAATATTAGTACTAAATAGATCGCATTATGTCGTAAGTTCCTATTACGTGACAGTATACCGGGCGTAGGTTCGATTCCGCGTGGCACTGGTCACGTTCCGCTTTTACGCAACGCTATCCTTTAAGCATTTATTGTTATTTTGATTCTTAACATTTACTAATTTTAGAATTCATATCCAGTGGAAACTAATTCATTAGTTGAGATAAAGCCTACCTCTATGTTCATCATACATAATTAATTATCGTGAAAAGCACATCCTTTTAAAGCCATGAAAAAGTACCTAACAATCATAACACCAAAAAATAGGCTTATTAAAAAAAATTGGATTAAAGAATTCTTTTCTCTCCAGTAATAACTGAAACAAGTACAATACATAATAGAGCTGCTAGTAATATAAAATATCTGTAAACCTTTATATTATAATATATAGGTATATTACTAGTTTGGGGAAGGAAATAGAAAAGTAGTATGACGGCCTCTGTGGTTGAGCGGACTAAGTCTTAGCCGGCCGAACTCGATGGACGCAGGGGCTCCAGGTTCGATTCCTGGCACGGTAAATTTCGGAGACGAACTTTCTGCAATTTACTATGGTCTGGCTGTCTGGGATCGGCCCCAGAGTGGTCCGTTGTATATCACCCATAACACAAGCGTCACTTGCTTAGCTTGGGGATATCCAACGCGTGTGTTTGTCTGCCGATTATTATTAGTTTCACTGAATAGTGGAACTCTTTACCGTCGTCTGTTTTTTCTGAAACCTATAATTTAGTGTTTTCAAGTCTTGCGTGAACAGGTAGGTATCTTTTAGGGAAGCGTCCATTTTAGACCGTATTTCCACCGGACATCAGGCACAATGTCGATCAAACGCAATTATATACAATTTATTATATATAGAAAAAATACACTCACCATCGGAAATGCATACATATTTGCGGCTTTTGGGGTCGAGACCCTGGGATCATGGGGGCCTGAGGCGCACAAACTTTATAGAGACATAGCGAAACGCCTGGTAGACGTCTCACGTGACCAAAAGACTAGTCTATACCTTAGATAATGTAGCCAGTCTTTTGGGCACGTTTCCAACTGACAGCGGTCTGGCACTAGATTTTAAAGTCTAATTTTAATTTATTTATATAGTTTAATTGTATAACTAATTAATAAACTATTTTAATTAAAAGGGTTATGAATGACAATCACCATGTAAAGAACGTGACTGTGATGAAGTTCTTAAATGATTAGATAACACTAGGAATCCTCATTATCTCGCTTATTGGTATACTGATATTTTAAACAAATTTTTAGTATTTGGGCCGTTTTTTCTATCGTCAAATAAAAGTTATTAACACGAATAAACTAAAAATTACAGTTGCTTGAAACAAAACAGTTGAACTATTACACTTTTACATTCAACCCGGTTATAATATATACGATGGATAACTTTTATCTGATGATAGAAAAATCGGCCCTCAAGTAAACCAAATTTAAAATCTTAATGTCTTTCGAATTTCCAGCAAAATCTCCCCTTGCAATTAAGTAATCCAGTAGCTATATACATCTTTGATATACAGAGTTTGAGTTACCGAACACTTCACAAACTCCATGCAACCTATTCCTAGAGGCCAATTGTGCTATTTCAGTAATTTGATTTGATTGAGAGAGTGTCATAAGTTCACATTCTACTAAATTCACAATATCTTCTCTATATCGTCGCGGCAGAATAATAGTAAAAAAATGGTACTAACATTAACAGCAATGGCGTTAGCCGAAATCAATATTGAAAAGCTATCAAAAATTATAAATATTTATTTCGCGAGTCTTCGCTTATAAATATTTATAAAGATAGAGTGGCATGTAGCGAGAACGCTATTAGATTTAACAGAATACCGAAATCAGGCGAACATACGACTGAAACGATAGTCTCCGGCGATCTTGACGAGATAGTAATAGCAGAATTGGGCCCCTGGGCCCCTGGTAATACTACTCAATCTTCTAAGTAATGAAACATGGGCTGATTATGACAAACCAGCCTGCCATGTCTACGTCCGCTTTACAAGCATGGTTCAAAGAATCATTAACGTGACTAAAATCATCAATTACAAGTAACCCACTTAATGGCTGTTACATCATTTGGATTAGCTAATCCATTGCAGGTGACACTGATGTCATTCAGCGTTTGAGTCTAACATTTTTCATACATGGACATATTTGCGAACAGCACTTGAGGCGAAAGTAGATGAAAAAAAAATCATACTTCTTAACGTTGTAGACCATCAGATGACCCCATAGTAATAACTAATGATGAAGACAAATTACTTAATTGTTAACTAGAGTTTATAATCGTAAGAGAACCTCATCAAGACATTAAGTCGTCAAATGACAAAGGGAATCATATATAAGTACTAGAATATGCCACCGACTTCGTCCACGATTGACTCGAAATTTTCGCAGAATTCCCGACGATGTACCGCAGCATTTAAAAAGAATGTAAGCTATCATTTTAGTAAAAACTGTGTCGGAATAGGCTAATTTTTACATTTGAAAGACTACAAACTGCTCCCGGGTAAATTCCCGTGGGATTCCTGAGATAAAAAATATTATGTATTACATAAGATTTGCTGTCGATCAGCGAAAACCGCACCGAAATCGGCCCAGTAGTTCCTACGTGAATCCCGAACTAACAAACCAACATACTGAGAAGAAATCTAAAAAAAAATGCATCGTGTCCTCCATCGTTTATATATTATATTCCAATTGTTTTTTTTTAAATAGCTTCAACGTACATACGCGGCATGTTTAGAGTTTTATAATATTATAGATATTTTTTGGTCTACGTTTTCTGCGTAATTGATATTTTCTAGATGGTTACTACTTTTCCAATAGATTTTGGATACAATTGGGATTAAATTGTAGCTGGCAGATTAGGATCTCTTTAGATTTTGTTTGTATAAAAAATCGTCCACGATAATTTTTATTTAGAGGTTGTAGTTGAAATTGTAAAACAATACACTAGATCACATTAACTGATGAATAAAGAATCAGAAAAGAGCCAGTATTTAAATTGCATTCTAAGATTCCATAGACTTTTGGAGATTACAAAAATGGTAGAGTTTAAACACGGCCCAAAATTTGTAAAATTGAAGTAAACAGACGAAGGCAAAATATATGACAAATTGATGTGTATGATTGTTATTACATATAGATATTACCAGTTTTCAGTGTTGGAACAAGAAGGTAAGTAAACTAGAAACGTGTTTGGGTAGCACGTGTACTTCCTATTATAAAGCGGTCACATTGCAATGGGTTATATCATATTCCTGGTCTACTTTTTCTGTTACATTGCTTTGGTAAACGAGTGCTATAATAATTTGATTTGTTTCTGTAATAGACTGTATGTTATACTAAAATTATCAAAAATCTTCAACTAAGTATGTTAACTACGTTTTTAGATAAATTAAGAGCATGTTTAACACCATCTTCAGTTATTATACCATATCTTACGGTATGAGTTACTAAAGCCTTCCATAAAAATGCATTCAATTGTTTTGGTAATCAAAACTTCTGAGCACTAATTTAAAAAATGTTAAAAGTTCTTGCATTTGCAGCAGATTTATGATTGAATTTTGATCTGATACAACATGCGTGGCTTACCCATAGAATAATAATAATCTATATATATAAAACAAAGTCGTGTTAGTTTATAACTCGAGAACGGCTAGACAATTTTTTATGATTTTTGTGTTTCTTGAATTGTCTTCGTCCGGAATAGGATAATAAGTATTAAAATATAATATTCATGATTAAAAAAATATATTATTTAAAAAAACATCAGTCTTAAACATCAGTTTATCCGTGCAGGAACGGAGAAAGAATACAATTTCCTGCGGCCGGGCGGCCTGTCGTAAGAGGCGACTAAACAACCAGGTGGTAGGGCATTTACCCGACTGGATGGCTACCACCCCTGGTCTCAAGTATGCCGCCATAACAACCTTGTGTTGTGTTCCGGCATCAGTGACCAGGTTCCAGTCTCCTTTAAGAGAGCAGCAGCGCATCTGTAGCACCTTTGGTGTTGCAAATGTCCATAGGCGACGGTAACCACTTTCCATCAAGTGGGCCGTCTGCCTGTCTGCTGAACTCATGCAATACAAAAAAAAACGTCTAGCCATTCATTTATTATGATATTTCCTGGCCGATTTCGGCAATGGAGTCACCATTTAAACTCATTTTCATTTGTCTGATTTAGGTGAATTATTTTATGTGTTCAAGTGGGTACCGGGATGGCTTAGATGCAAATTTGAACGAGGTAGATGGCGCTGCAATCGGGTTCCAGGATTTTAGGTGAAATTATTTTTGCGTGTGTTCAAGTGGATCCCGGGATAGTTTAGATTGAAGATTGGACCCGCTAGGTGGCGCCGCTGAACAGCTCTATAACAGTGGGACCGATTTTGATTAATTTTTTAGGTTTTTTCAAGTAGACTCGAGAATGGTTTAGATTATCAATTGATGCCGGTTGATGGCGCTGCAATCGGTTTCTAGATTTTTATTTTTTGAGGGCAAGACAACGTCTGCCGGGTACAGCTAGTTATAATATAAATTACAATGACTTTATAAATTAATACAATAAAAGAAATCTTTACATTCATTATGTACATTGGTCGCTAAATTAATAAGCATCGCCATACAGCGCGGCAATACAGCCAGCCTTCTGGGCACGCTCCCATCTGGCAGCGATTTGTTATACAGTCTATAATCGCTTGTACAATTTATAACTTAGTTTATTTTTAGTTTTTAATTGTATTTATAATTTTAAGACATGTTAAAATATGTATATTAAATTGATACTGTCATGTTTATACGCACGCGCACACATTTCTAAATAATTAGTTTAAGTGAAAACTATAAATTCACGAATGGAATTGTATCAATTAGGAAGAAGGTTCCCAAGATACAGGTCAACCTAATTTAAAGAAAACTTAAACTTAGTTATATTGTATTCTACACATAAATCCTCACGACTATAAGTAGAATACTGAGCCTAGATTACCGTCTTCTATAGGTAAGGTGCCTAGAAGGCTGGAAACGTTTTCTCCCTGTATAGTCATACTGATCCGTTATCCGACGTAGGCACGAGCCCTCTGATGATTGTTACATTTTTGTTGAGGCTCATGGCCTCAAGAGTCTACGGTCCAGGCTTATAAATCTATACTAATATGTAAAGCTGAAGAGTTTGTTTGTTTGCTTGAACGCGCTAATCTCAGGAACTACGGGTCTGATTTAAAAAAATATTTCAGTGTTAGATAGCCCATTTATCGAGGAAGGCTATAGGCTATATATCGTCACGCTAAGACCAATAGGAGCGGAGCACCAATGTAGAATGTTTCAAAATCGGGGGTTTTTTTTTAAAACTGTTCCGCGCGAACTAAGTCGCGGGCAGAAGCTAGTTAAATATAAATGAATTTGAATGAGCCGGGAACTCTATTAATAATATCAATCGTAAATCGTAATATAAGATCCTCGTTAAGTGTGTTCAATATTTTTGACCTTTGAAACGATACCTGGTCAAATTGAACTACCACCTAATCCTGTGACGTTTCGTAAATTAGAAAATACTTTTTAACTTGAGAAGATTCTCATACAAACCGTCAACTTAAGCGTGAATGCTGTATGAAAATATAAAGCAATGTAATGGTGCTAGATCTTTCTGTGCTCTGTTTGTAGAAGAGAGTGACAGCATCGTGTTTAACTGTATCTAAAATGGACTATATATTATTTTAAAAAATTGGAGCTTGCATCATTTTGTAAAAAATTGTCGTAATTGACTGTGAACTGCCCTCTTATATATTTTTTAAAATTTTTATTGATATAACAAAAAATGTACAGTTGTTGCTGTCTTTCTTAGATACAAGGATACTCTTCTGATATGAAGCAATACAGCTTTAATTTTCTTCAATGTCAATATTAAAATAATATGGATGTACTATTTTGCAATACATTCTTATTTCCGAACTTCCAATGAATATATAAGTATTTATTTATGATAAAATATTCATAAAAATTTGGATAATAGTCAATTTTTGTAACAGCAACCTTGAAATCAACCAGTTTAATGTATAATTTAATATTTTAAATAGAAAATATAACTCTAAAGCCAGATGTTTGTATTATTTATGCATTTTACGCAAGATTGTGTAAAAATTGATTTCCTAATTTTAATATAGGAATTCGAAATTTCTAGGAATGTATTTATTAGGTTTAACAACCGTAAAGTAGCTTTTTCAGGTTTGTCTGTGATTCCAATTTCTTAATTTTAATATTTTCAAAGATCTTGTGTATAATTACAATAAGTTGTAAACTATGATTTAAACAGTAGACTGTCCTCTGTGATCTAGTGTTCACGCGTTACTCCGTCTAGTTTACTGGAACGCAAAGGTCTCGAATTCAATGCCCGACAAAGTACACCCATTTTGTAAACCGAAAGCAGTCTGAGATCGACTCTACAGTTCGTTGTATTTTATCCATAACACAAGCATAACTTGCTTAGGTTTGGAATACAATGCTATACTGTTTCCAAGCGTTTATTTTACTTTTGCCGTTTGCACGTTTATCAAGTTACAAATTTCTTGACAGTAAAGCCCACATGAAACAATAGACATATTTGTCGTACTTTATTGTTGTGCGTGATGTAATAGTGATGTTCTCTGAGTCATGAAACGCACAAACTATGAAACCATCGACACTACGTGAATAAATCGAAAGTAATCGATTTGAACATAAAAAAGGATCCACTTTTAAAAAAAATACCGTAATATTTATGTTTCGTTTTATTGGCTTATTTAATTTATATGTAAAATATGTTAATTGAAATGTGGGTAATATATTTATTACACGATATAGTATTAGCAAAAATATATACATAAGTTAAATTGATTAAAACTTATTTATAAATTAAGTCAATTTTTTTTATATCAAATCGAGTCGGTAACGCATTGGGACTTTACTAATTGCTCCGTCATTGAGCTGTCAAAAGTAAAATAAATGCTTGGAAAGACTATAATGGACAACTCTGGGGTCGACGTGAGACACCCAGATCATAGTAAATAATGGGAAGTTCATCTACGAAATTAACCATGCTAGGAATTGTACTCGGGGCCTCTGCGTTTCAGTAAACTAGGCAAGCATAGGTTTGATCACAAACACACTGGCAACTAAAATGGAACACAAAAAGGCGGTAAATGAAAGAAAATATTTTCATAATACATTTTATTACAAAAAATTCGTATATTAAATAGTTTTTAGTCGACTGCGGTCGAAATAAACCCTTATTCTTTGAACTTAAACTAAAAATAAAAATATCTATATACAAAAGTGCAGTAACCAGGTACATGCGTACTTGAAGCCTCTCTCTGAACACGACATAACGAAAGAGATCAAGTGAATATTATGTATACTTCAAATATACTTCAATATAAATCACACTGTTTTATAAATAATAAAATTGGCAATGATTATACAAATAACAGAAGCGGCATCTTAATATCGTAAATTCTACCTACATTTGTTTTACCACATGCGTTCTCGTAATTCTATATTTGAATTGATGATTCTAATGCATTTTTGTATTTGATCGAAAGGTACATTTATTACATAAAGAGGGTAACTAGCTTTCTCAAATTATCATAGTTGTCAAAAATTATCAATTATTATTGCATGTTGTAAAACTTATGTTGTAGACAATAAGTATATTTACTTACATAAATAAATGTAAAATAGAAAAATAACATAAATAAACATAGTATTAAAAGTAATATATTTTGGGTATAAATATCCAAAACTATGTATTAAAATGTCACTGATTAGTATTTTATATTTTCATATAGTTATATACTGATATGAATGGAAGTTATATAACTATATAATGCATTATTTATCTGTAAAACGGTATAATAATATTTATGGTGATTGCACTTCAACCCTAAAATTCTCTAACCAAAAACTGCATTAATAAGTTTAAACAAAATATAGAAATTTCAATGAACATTCGTAATAAGTTTCAAGTTAAAAAGAACAGACCAACTAATATTACTTGATCAATTATTTTTATTATCTTGAAACATCTTATAAAGTGCTGGCAGGTATAAACAAACATTAAATAACAATGTTAAATATACCTTCATGTAAAAAACGAATATTCCTAAAATCACACACTCGTGGAATTAGTGAATGTTTAATTGAATTAGCTACATTTGTTCAAAAATATTCTTGTTTCTGTCGAAATGTCGTTCAATAATCTCACAGTAACTTAAACTACATCACATATCCATACATATTGACTACGTACAAAGAACCCCCGTATAAAATGCCTTTGCGTAATATTTTGCTTGGCGTAGATGACACTCGTTTGCTTTTACAAAAGAATTCTCATAACTTGCATGAACTGACATAATACTTCTATAAACTCTTAAAATTTTAGTAACGCTTTAAATGAACCTTTGTCTTTAACTGATTCCTTCATTCCTTGGCAAGTTTAGTTATTGCTGCTTCCAATACAGCAAACACGTATATAATAAGTATTTATGAGAAGCTCTGTAAATTTTTAATCATTTGTTGCTTTGGTGTGGATACTGATTCATTTTGGCGATATTATCTCTTGATGGATAAACTTTAGTAGAAATACTTCGCTAAACTATTCCGGTAATTGTTTTCACAAATTCGATTCTTTAATCTGCTGTGAGCTCATCATTTATTTTTAAACACGTTCAACAGCTTTCATAATGTCCCGAAGGAAATATGATACCGTCACATACATCGCAGAGACGCGAAGTCTTTGCAAGGATTACTTAGCAAAATTGCAACGAAGTCGAGCTTTCACTTCAGTGACAGCAGTGCTCAAGCAAGTTTCGAATTAGTGAAGTGAGATTGCAGAGTGCGGTTTGCTGGTCGTCATCAGTCTTTACAAGTTATGAGTAAACGGGTGATATCAAATCAAATTTACCAGCCGTGGATCTTGCCGTGGAAGCCGTGGAAATCGCCGATGAGCCCACCAGAGAACGCTGGGGCGATCACAGTCTTAGCGACAGGGACAGCTACGGGGGCTGGCACGGGGACAGCTACGGGCTTGGGGACAGCCACTGGGTAAGGATGGGGCACGGGGACACCGACCTGCAATGAGAAAATTAATTTGTGCAATTTCAAGGAATATTGTAACTAGAAAGGCAATTATTAATTAAGACCGTCTGGACTGGACTTATTAATTAAGACATGGTATTATTAATTAAGGAATTATTAATTAAGACATGGTAGCCACCATGTCTGGTCTAGACTATACCGCCATAAAAACGTTCCAATCCCCCTTTAGAGAGCGGCAGCACATTGATAGAACCTTTGGTGTTACTAATGTTCATAGGCGATGGTAACCGCTTTATATCCGGTGGGCCGTCTGCCTGTTTGCTTAAATCATGCAAGACCATCGTAGAAAAAATCGTGTAAGTTTGTACTACCAGTAAAATTTCAAATATTAAAGACTACATCTAATGAATCATCAGTAGGGAATTAGATTTCCCTATCAGGCCTGTCAGTATTGTAATTTCAGTGTCTGCTTGCACAGGTTTTCCCTCGAATTATTCCCAAATTACCTGTTTAACAACGGGGTAAGGCACAGCGTGGGGTACAGGAACAGCGACGGGTCTATCCACGGGGACAGCGACGGGCCTGTCGACTGCCACAGCGTAAGGCTTGGGCACAGGTACAGCGTAAGGGCGGTCAACGGCCACAGGGACTGCCACCTGTAAATAAATTTTAGAACTGTAGACCTTTTCTCATCATGAACTTTTTAATAAATCTATTAATGTTTTACTCGGATCGGGAACTAGGTATCATAAGAAACTTAATTTTTTATTGATAAATGTAAATTTTATGTGTCACATAAAAATAAATTGAGTATGATAGGTCTGATTATTCTGACATAAATACTGTTTGAGCCTGTCTAAAAGGTATTTTGAGAATTTGTACGCCGCATTTTCAGCAAACAAGGTTTGCACTCAGCACATTGCTGTGCCGGAATTATATCCGACACAACACTGATTTTCAGTGCAAGCCTTCCTTTTGGCGTATGATCAAAATGACCCAATTTTGTTAAATAATAATAATAATTAATAAAACTAATTCTACTTATGTAATTAATTAATTAACAAAACAAGTAAGTTTTAATAAAACCAACAATAAAATACTTTGTTACTTCAAAATTAAAATAAATACTCTTGTAATAACTTGTATCGAATCATCTATGTTTATCCCTTTCATCGAAATTACTTATATACCAAATTTCAAGTTAATTGATGCATACTTCTGTGACTGTGAAGGAGTTCACATTCATATTTTGGTATGAACTGCATATTTTGAAATAAATGGCTTAATGTTATTGACTTACCCTAACTGGAACAGGCACGGGTCTGTCCACAGCGACTGGATACGGAGCAGGTACAGGCACACCGACGTGTTTGGTTACAGTTGTATGGATGTTAGCACCAACGAGAGCTCCTGAAGCCAAACCAGCGCCGTAACCTCCAGCTACGATAGGGCCAGCGCCGTAACCTCCAGCTACGATAGGGCCGGCACCGTAACCAATGCCTCCCAAGCCATATCCGGACGCTAGTCCTAGTCCGCTGGCGTAACCTACGCCATGGGCGAGCCCTATGCCACCCAGGCCTACTCCGTGGCCAATCAGTGGTGCGCCCAAGCCGTAATGTCCAACCAAGCCACTTCGCTTCTGCACGACTTTGCTTGGTTTCGCTTCAGGCTCCGGGTCAGCGAGGACCACCGCTGCGAGGAACAGAACTGCGACCTGAAAAGAAATATTATATTTATTTAAGTAAGTCGTATAAGACGTGCTATAAGAACTGCCCCGATTTTTGGAAGGCATGCGTGGGAAAGAAAATTCATAGAGGCCTTTTTGACAAATTAATCTAGGTTTAGTGTATCATTGATCGGAGGGTACAGCCATACGCACCGCACAGAAGTGCACTCAAGAATTAGTCTTGGCTAATGTAGGACTATTGCACCAAATAGAAAAAACGATTGAATTATTATTTTCTTGACCTGCGTGAGTGTTTTAGAAAATAAATTTAAAGTACATTTCTGTTTTTATTTTGATTACTATATTTAAAGTAACAACAATTTTACTCTCTATTATGTCGTTAAGAACTGGGCTATCGAGATGAATAACTAGTAGACCTGAGATGAAGGAATTATCGCGGCGGCA
The DNA here is from genome assembly GCA_039645545.1 of Dendrolimus houi. Lineage (NCBI taxonomy): Eukaryota > Metazoa > Arthropoda > Insecta > Lepidoptera > Lasiocampidae > Dendrolimus > Dendrolimus houi. Next base: position 19,309,829 of record CM077132.1, read on the forward strand.
CCTACCCATCGCAGAGTTCGATAAACATGTTACACATGTTATATTAATTTTGTTAAAGTTAGTTTAAAATAACTACTTGTTTTAGCAAAAGAGCATAATTTCATTAGAATATTTGAAATAAAAAGGACTTGAGTTTGTAACCAGTTCTTCGGAGACACCCCAACCAATAAGAATAAGTTCTTCAATTAGATAAAATTAATTACGGCAGGAGAAAACAAAAGCGATTTTTTAAAACTAAACAACGTCAAGAAAAGTCGTAAAATTCATAAAATAAAATCCATTACTCAACTTCCGCGGAACTACCGTTGCCCAAAAGTATAAACAATACAGAGAAGCGAAAGTAATCAAAATATTGTTTACAATACGCCGGTTGCCAAAACTTATGGCGCTCGTGCATACATTACGAGGTGCATACAACATTACTTTTACTCATTACGTGATATGACTTCATCGGCATAGTTTATATGCATGGGGGTGATTGGAACGAAATTTGGGAACGTGATCAGAATTTTTAATGGACGATTGACATATGACGAATGACATACGAATGTAACAGGTATAGATTCGGTCTTGCTGCGATGTTAACAATTATGTTAATAATGACAAATAGCTAGTCGACATAAAATGTATTAATTTCTTCAAATTAGTCTCACGCGTGACTTAGGGGCCATTAATTAATTATGTAAGGATGATTATGACGATTTTTGACCTCCCCTACCCTTTTGTAAGAATACATAAGATTTCTCTAACCACCCCTCCCTCTTCTTGCGTAAGATTCAATCTCCTTTTTCCGAATAATAAAACGTTGTTAAAAAAGGTTCAGTTACACTGAAATCACAGTTTAACGTAAATCAAAGATTTTTATTCTTTAGCAGATAATTTAGGTTCTACTCTTTCATTGCGATCAGTTATAGATTATGTTTATACAAGTATAATATAAAATATTGACTTGCAAAATATTACGTAAGAATGGGTTTTACCCCCCACCCTCCCCAGATAAGGACATTTATAAATTTTTCTAACTTTCCCCCTCGGGACCTTTCCGTAATAAATGAATGGCTCCTTACGCAATAACTGAATATGTATGAAAAAACCTCTCTTACGCAGATTTTTTTACTAAGAGTAGACAAAAAGCTTTGCGAGGGCTATATTGCAATTACATTTTGGGATCAAATGTTCATACTAAAATTTTCGTTTATAATTAATATATTTTTATGTAATAATATAAACTATATGTAAAGAAGTGATGAAATGTGTGTTTTCTTTTTATTACGTTGGTGAATATTAAAGAGTATTATATTGTACTGTAGTACTATACAAACAGTATTTTAATGTTTGGAATATAGTTTTAGCTTACCGTGACTATTGTTATGGTTGTGAATTTATTTATCAGTTAACACAACGGTACTTCATACGATTTCGCTTTACTACACCATGGCTCTATACTCCGAGGGAACTCATACATTTTCCGAAATAGAAGTATTCTATATTGAACTTTAATAAATACATTTTTGCTGTATTGTATAGTTTGATGAAAATCGGTTCATATGTAAGGCCGCATAAATAACAAATCACAGTCCTTATATACACAATAATAGTGGAATACGGATAATTTACACAGAAGAAAGTCTTTCACATATAATATGTATAAATAATATGTTTCTGCTTGATCAACATGTTATGGTCCAATTATGATGTTACGCATCGTTCGTCGCAAGTCAGTTTGCATAAAGGAACTAGGATAATTGTTATGGTGGTTATATAATGATATGTAATATGGTATTATTTATAGTGGTTTATAGTATTCAATAGTTTATAGCATTTATGTCTTTTAAAGAGTTCCTATAATTTAGTCATGTTTGTTTGTGTGCCTGTGACTGTCTTCTGGAAAGCGACTAAGTTTGTATGGCTTAAATTAACAGGAAGATGTAATCTATAAATTGCTACACAACGGTGTAGGAAAATCGTAAAAAAATAAGGCGTGACCAACACGTGACTGAGTGTCAACAAAAATTCAAAACAAAATGCGTTTCGTATATATCAATAGTTTGGAGTCTATCCTTTCATTCCGCTAATGTATCTTACTGTCTTTATTCTAGGAATGGTAGGATACTATATATAGGCTGGAAGTGAGGAGTAACTTATAGTTAGTTGGGTTTGATATCTTTTTTTTATTGCACGAGTTCAGCAGACAGGCAGACGGCCCACGCAATGGAAAGCGGTTACCATCGCCTATAGATATTTGCAACACCGATGGTGCTACAAATGCGCCGCTGCTCTCTTAAGGGAGTCTGTAACTATTTAATCCTTACCAACATTTAGAAATTTGCTCAGAAAACACTATTCGTCCACAAATAGCTATGTCTGATTAACACAATATAATTATGCTAATACATTTATTATAATAACTTATGTATTTTGAAACGTATTATTGTATATACATGACTACGTATATATGTACGCATTTGTATATTTATTTCTTAAATTAGTTTGAGTATTTATGTATCTATTGCCTTTTTTCTGCACCACCTATATTGCCTGATTCAAATTTATTTTATTTAGGTTGCCTGGAAGAGAGCGCTTTGAGCGATAAAGCCGCCTATTGTATTGCCTAGAAAATATTGTAAATATGGTCTGTTTTTGTAATTATATATTTTGGTGTGCAAATATACATATATATATATATATTTATATATCTCTCTTTCTAATCCCAGCATTTTGAGGAGGTACTTCTATATACCTGACAACTATACCCGCGGTAGACAACACAAGTTGTTTGAAGTACCGGCCAGTAGGACTCATGTGCTTCTACAAGCACCTCTAGTCAGGGCTCTTCGGGTATTGAATTAGAGTTGTGAAGTGAACACAGATTTAAATATTTTCACGTATCCCTTAGGGAAACTCAAAGAAAGTGCATTGAAGTAGTTTTATCCTATTGTATTCCTAATACAATAGGCTAGAGATATGGGGCTTACATTGTCACGTTAGTTGTAAGACTGTTATGAAATTGTAATTGAATGAAATAAATAAACAAATTTAGTGTACAGTTGCTTAATAACTTATTAAACTTCTGCTTTAAATTTTAAACACTGGGCATGGACAAATTAACATTCTTGAAAAATTTAGTAAGAGTGCTTTAATGTATTTAAAAAAATATATCAAACAGCATTTTCTTAATTTTTCGCGACTAGTACACATAAAACTTCGTTTTAACAGTTTTAAGCGTGCTATTTTATTTTGTTATTCCGACCGAAAGTGGCCGAAAACTTTCAATAGCCGTGATCACGGAAGACAAAGTCAAGTGTCAATGATTAATTGTCAATAATTAGAGGCTAAATAAAACTTTAACAATACTCATTGACACTTGACATCATTGTCTTCCGTGATCACGGCTACTAAAAAGTGGCCGAAACGTCGGAATAATAAAAATCAAATCAAATACCGCAATTAAAGCCGTTAAAACGTAGTGTTATTAAATACTAGCTGTACCCGGCAGACGTTGTCTTGCCTTTAAAAAATAAAAATCTAGAAACCGATTGCAGCGCCATCAGCCGGGACCAATAGTTAATCTAAACCATCCTCGAATCTACTTGAAAAAACAAACAAAATCATCAAAATCGCCCCCATCTTTAAAGAGGTGTTCAGCGGCACCACCTACCGGGTCCAATCGTGAGTCTAAACCATCCCGAGATCCACTTGAACACACACAAAAATAATTTCACCTAAATCCTGGAACCAGATTGCAGGGCCATCTACCAGGTTCAAATTTGAATCTAAACCATCTTGGTGGGTCCCGGGGTGGTTTGAACATACACAAAAATAGTTCATCTCAATCAGGCAAATGAAAATGAGTTTAAATGCAGTCACCATTGCTGAAATCGGCCGGGAAAGATAACAATTGAATGGTTAGACTGATGTTTTTTTAATGATATTTTTTTTAATTATGAATATCCTATTTTAATACTTATTACTCTTTTCCAGACGAAGACAATTCCAAAAACACAAAAATCATAAAAATTCGTCTAGCCGTTCTTGAGTTATAAATAGTGTAATTAACACGACTTTGTTTTATATATATAGATATCAAACAACATCTGCAAGATATTTTTTGATATATCTATATATTATTAGATATTTTCAATATTGTTCATAAATACAATGAAATCAATTGAAATGAAAAGGAGCAAATTAGGACTTTAAATATATTTTATAATAAGTCATTGATTGAAAGTTTTATTTGTGATTTTCTATATGAACAAGAAAGAACCAAAATCTTAACTTGATTATTCTTTAAAAATAAATAAGAGTTACAAAAACGTTACATAATGTCATTATTAATAAATGATTTAATGAATAAAATAAATATTTTTTTATAAAATTAACTTGTTCTTTGGAATGTATTTGTAATTATGTTTCTTTTTGTAGTCGGTTTTTATTTTTACATTTACCTTGTACACATAACAAATAAATAAGTAATGGTTCTAAAATATTGATATAATTAGATTTATTATAAAGAAATATTTTGACATTAAATGACTTACAAATTTCTTCATATTTCTTCACCAGCACAACACTTAACGTCAAAGTGACAGCGAGGAACTAAGTCTGTCGGCCACCGGGCATTATTCGGTGGTGAGGTTAATACATCTTATATAAAAGTACACCCCACTATAGCTAGAACGCTTTTTGCAACATTGCTACGTAGTGTACAATTTGTACAAGACATTAGTGTGCTACGATTTAACATGTACACATGTAGCAGAGAATTAACCCCGGCTGTATTTTTTATTTTTTACTAGTAAAGGGCCATCTACATATTATGTCCCACGAATTTCATGATTTTTTGACCCCTTCCCCATCCTTCACAGTTGATCACATTCGTGAGACTCGTCCTTCCCTAGTGTAACATCACATATTTTGGAATTTTAGATCAAGAAATGATTAAATTAAAACAGCAGTTCCGTGATTTGTTTTGCTAGTGGTCGCCCGTGCTCGAAATTCGACCATAATAATTAATGTCAAAGACTATACTTCTATAATCAATGATTTTTATTTATTATAAAAAAAAAAAATTAAATATAGGTGAAGATAGAATTTTAAGTGTTTAAATATATTTATAATATTTGTACCGTATTACTATCATTAGAAACATTTGTATATTGTATAGTATTGTGTTAAATTTAAGGTTATACATAATTATAAGATTGAAACATTAGTAACAATAATTAACAGTAAATAAATATTGAAATAAGTATGTATCTATATAATATAAGTTTCAAAAAATTGTACACCGAACCGGCAAATCATTATAAAATAATAACACCTATTTATATAACTACCATGTTTTTATGCAATAAACTATTTGGTTGAATTTTATCTAATAAAAGTAATAAATGAAGTACGAAAATTATAATTTCGAAATAATTTTGCACCGACTGTTACGGTTTTTTAGCATTATACTATTATATACCGAATCTAAATAAAATTATAATATTTCGTCTCTAAAAATCGCATATTTGACTCGCTCCCAGATAAGATTTGAGTGACATTCAAAACAAAATATTAGGTAAAACATAAAAATTCAAAATTTGAAAAACAATACTTTCTAAAAAGTTTCAACACTGACAATGTATATCAATGTCTTAGTTCGCAAGATCTTATACGATCTCTTTATAAATGACCAGCATTAGCCTGCGGCTTCGCTTGCGTTAAAAAATCCGGTAGAAAAATAGCCTATGTGCTATTCCAGACCATAATCTATCTGTGTGCCAAATTTCATCCAGATCCGTTCAGCCATTCTGGCGTGATTGAGCAACAAACAATCATCCAAACTTTGGCATTTATTATTATTCGCTGTAAAATTTTCATCACGATGTTTTCCTTCATGTGGTACCTAATTATGACATGATTTACTTCAATTAATTTTTTTATTTTTTATTGCATGAGTTCAGCAGACAGGCAGACGGCCCACCTGATGGAAAGTGGTTACCATCACCTATAGACATTTGCAACACTAAAGGTGCTACAAATGCGCTGCTGCTCTCTTAAGGGATACTGGAACCTGGCCACTAATGCCGGAACACAACTCAATGTTGTTATGGTGGCACACTCTAGACCAGAGGTGGTAGCCATCCAGACGGGCAAATACCATACCAATGAGCTATGGGTTGTTTTGTCGCCTCTTACGATAGGCTGCCCGGCCGCAGGAAATTGTATTATTTCTCCGTCGCTGCACGGATAATATTGATTGATGTCCCAATATTGGTACTAAATATGATATAAAAAAAGATGACTGGAAATGGAAAAGTTTAGTAGAAAACGTGACTGAAAAACACCCAAATCCTACGTAACTAGATGGCGTCACATGTTTCTAGCTTTTTGTTATCTAATCAAATAAGTTAGTCCACAATTAAAAGTCTTAATAAGTTGCTTTTGCGGTTGGTTTCATATTTAAACAATATCAGAACTAAATGATTAAGTTTCCACAGTTGTTATGAAAGTGAAATAATGAAGAATATACACTAGTGCTACCTAGCGAACATAGTGGAACCTATAAAGGCGACACACTACTGTGATTTGTAATCCCAGTTAATTTCTATTTTGTTATTAGCCTATATTTAACACTGTACCAAACGACACTTACGATTGCCTTCATATTGCCTCTGAAACACAACACTTAACTCAAAACGCGGTTAGACTAACGGCCACTGACCATGTGTTTTGCTAATGGCCAAGCAATTTATATAAGGCAAATCACCCCACTATCGGCGGAAGGACCAACATCAATAGGTCGGTTTTGCGACATTCTGCACTAGTCTTACTGTTAGATATCTAATTGTTTTGGTCATAGTTTAATTTAGTCTTCTATACAGCGTTCCAATATTAAAGGAGGACTGCCTCTCATTCATTATAAACAAACTAAAAATTAATTATACCTAAATTATGAATAAGACGATTTTAAGAATACCTATTCAAATTCAAATTGCGAATATGGTAAGGTACAATTATTCGTTGATATATTATATTCTGCTCGTAGCGATGTGCAAATTTTTTTATTTAGGTTTATGGCTTGGCAGCTAGGCCTTTAAGCCAGATCTTAGATTACAATATAGTTTCTTCATTTTCTTAAGCCTATGTATAGCTCAGCTGAAGTGTAAATTATCAACTAACGTCATTCAACGGAGTTTTGTGACAGCTCAAAAGGCCACATTTGACTATACACTTCACATTTTTCACAAAAACACATAATACTTAAAAACTACCAATATCCTACAACTACTGTTCATTTTACATAGAGCTATTTTATTTTAGACATTTTTAGAAAATAAAACTGCATAGTACAACATCTCCTTCCAGTTCCCGCCAAAAGCTCCGCAGTGTGCAATATATTATATACTTAAATCTAGTGTAGGGAAAATGTAGTCAATTTTATATGTCAAATTAAATATTAAGTCAAGCAAAGCAAAAACCCATAACAGTATTAACTAAAATAAACAAAATAATTCATAATAGAAAATTTAAAAATAATAATGTTAAAATAATTGAGAATATTCAAATTTAATTATCTATAATATCTATATATCTATGATGTCTATACCTATATTTACAATAATTATAATAAATCGGTAAAAGAGTAATTTTTTTTACAATGCATTTTTTTATTTTTTTATCGCATGAGTTCAGCAGACAGGCAGATGGCCCACCTAATGGTAAGCGGTCGGTTTACATCGCCTATGGACATTTGCAACACGAAAGGCGTTACAAATCCGCTGCTGCTCTCTTGAGAAAGTCTGGAACCTGACCACTAATGCCGGAACACAACTCAAGGTTGTTATGGCGGCATACAGACTAGGGATGATAGCCATCCAGACGAGCAGATACCCTACCACCTGGCTGTGGGTTGTTTTGTCGCCTCTTACGACAAGCCGCCCGGCCGCAGGAAATTGTATTCTTTCTCCTTTCCTGCACGGAACAAAATGCATTTAAAAAAGAGGAAAATGTCAGCTAGGCTAATACTGACCAGGATATTCCAAAAATACAATTTTTAGATTTTTTCTCTGTCTATCTGTGACAGCATCAAGTGAAAATTACTCATTATATAATACTCATTATTAAATGATTTATATGAGAATCGACACAGAGATAGCTTATACCTCGAACCAGTACTTAGAATATTTTTTGATTCCGATAAATGATGTTGTTTCCGGGGCTTGGATGAATCTAAAGAGATAGCGCTTCGTTTTTATTTGCCGTCGTTGCTGTTCGCCAAAAAACACCTCGCCGTCGTCATAGAAATGCCTACGAAGGTTCACTGGAACTAGTCAATAATGAACGACTACTTATGAAATAGTAACTATTGTTGGGTACCTATTGTTGCTTATATTGCGGAATTAAGAGCAGTCATTAATCATTGTAAAATAGTTAATTATTGAAGCAAATATGGTAAACCGGTTTAATATTGCTTTATGCACTAGTTATCGAATTTGCAACAATGATCAAATTATCATGTCAGATACTGCTGATATTAAAACAGATGTATTGAAGTTAATGAGTTAAAAAAAGCTTGTTAAATTCATGTAGCTACATTTGTGACTTACTATTATTTGTTAGTTTTTTATGGTTCTGTAGCTTTGAAAAGCGTAACTAATATTATGAATGTAAATACAATATATATAAGCTCGTCAGAGTGGTATAATCCCAGGAAGGCTTTATTCATCAGAATTCATCATGGAATGACACAAATATATGGGTATATTTATAAACTTAACATCTTTCGTGATCTTCAATACTTTTACATCACCTTATCAAAATAATATTTCTATTGCTTAAATAACAATCATGTCTATTGATATTAACACTTATTACGTTATAATTCACTATGATTGAGGCAATGGATCGCCGTTCGTCGAAAAGTTGGTGCGCTGGCGACCATTCTCCAGAAGAGATTATAGCCACGACGCTCCGCGAGAGTGACATTGACAACATATCACTCTTGAGTGTAATAGTGACGTTTCAATGTTGTGTAGTATATATATATATATATATATATATATATATATATATATATATATATGTGTGTATATTTATTTATATATATGGATTGCATAGTATATGTATATATATATATTATGCTTAGGTTGATTTGAGGTTAAAGTTAGTATTTAGTTTTGTCCTTTGTTCTTATGTTTGTTGTAAAGTAAATATGTTTATCATATTGTACATTGTTTTAGATTGGCAGAATTTTCGTTTTTTTTTGTTTACCGGCCAAATTGTTAATTGTTATTCTATTTATATCCTCCGGCTTCTCTATATATATAATTGACATTGGCAAAATAAATGCATAAATGGAATTGCAGCCATTAAAAAAAAACCTCCTACATATATAATATAATAAATAATATAAATAAAATGTAAATAATAACAAAATATTATAAATAAATGAAAATCAAATATGCAATCCTCTCTGAGAGTTATATGTTTGTGCCATTTGCTGTTGAAACGCTTGGACCGTGGGGTTACCTGACAGTCCTGAGGCTATGAGCCTCTACAAAGATAATTCAAAACTGGTTCCACGGGCGTAGCTACCGCCTTATCAACCGTATCAATGATACCGGGCCCCAGGCCACAGGGGCCCCGTATCATTGATACGAAAAAATCTTAAAATGTTATCCACAATCTTATATATAAAAATTATTTTCTATTCGTTAGTCTCGCTAAAACTCGAGAACGGCTGGACTGATATCGCTAATTTTGGTTTTGAATTATTTGTGGAAGTCCACGGAAGGTTTAATAGGTGAGTAAATATGAAAAAAATGATTCTGAGGCGGTACGAAGTTTGCCGGGTCAAATAGTCTTTTATAGATTAATAACATTTTTGAGAATAACTGCATTGTCTATAGAGGCAGCAAATCTAAGTAAACTGAGATCGTCTTCAGCTATGGATGATCGACCGTTCCTTTTATTGTGTCTGGGTGTTATTGAGTATGCACTGTTTGCTACAACTCTATTAATTCTTCAAAAAGTAATTCTGTAACATACTTCTGTATAAAACTTATTAAAAAAAGAGAACTTGAGATATAAATTGAATAAGAAACTTAAAGAAAAACAATATTTAGCTAGACGTGTTGCTGGGGAGTTTCTTGCCGCTTCATCTCCTTAACACCAATAACACGCTGCGAAGCGGTGTACACAGAATAGGAAGAAAAATTAAATTTTAACTTATATATATGACCTTCAAAAAGTGTTCTCCAGTGAAACTTATTTTGAATAAAAACTTTGAATTTGAATTTGATGAAGAAGTTTGCCGAAAAAGGCGAGTAAAGTGTATCTTTGATTTGAATTGTTTGTCTAACTTAGCTTCTAGAAGCGTTAAGTATAAGTAATAAATTATAATCAATATATAATTATTTTAATTCAATTCGAACATTTTTTGTCTATTTTATAAAAAAACTTGACCCTTCCTTAGGGCCCGTCTTAGCTACGTCAAGCTACCTCACTGGCTGGTTCTTACCTCGGACAACGGATCAGTTTGGCGATACAGCGAGGTAACTAGGAAACCTTACCCATTGACTTCGATGACCTAGGCTCAGTATTCTACTTATAGTCTTAAACTATTATAGGTAGACTATAATATAAGCTAAGTTTCCTTCACTGCACTAGTTTATACTAGCAGCTTCGGCAGACGTTGTCCGGCCCTGAAAAAAATCTATAATCTGATTCCAGCGCCCTCTACCGGGTCTAATTGTGAATCTAAACCATCCCCGGACCCACTCAAACACTATTTTTTTTAAACCTTGGGTTACATTATTGAAGTTTTCATAGGGATCACTAAATTTTCGAGTAACAAATATAGCCTATATTAATCTGGAATAATATAGTATTCTAATGGCGAAAGAATTTTTGAAATCGGCCAAGTAGTTTTTGAGTTTATTCCTTACAAACATACAAAAATCTAAAAATACAAATCTTTCCTCTTTATAATATATAGTATAGATATGTAACTTAATTATATTATAAATGCGAAAGTTATTTTGTTTCTATGTGACGTTTTCATGTTAGATCGTCACGGGATTTTGATTTTATCTAGAATAACGTACTGTTCTCTCCTAGGGATAGAGGAATATAGAGTCAAAAAGATGTTGCTCCAGCCGAGTTTATTGGCGCCACCATTGCAATTCACTAACGAATACATCGCCATGGCAACGAGAATTACATAACTGCGACAATTTTAACGTACTGCTTTCATGGTTAGTTGCACTTTCGCTTTACTAGATGGCGTTACAGGTATTTATCATTAAGTACTATAAAGTATCAAGTTCGATATTTCTAAGAATACATAACATGACACACTTATCCTTTTTCAACGCGAGCGAAGCCTCGGACAAAAGATAGTAATTATATAAATTTCACCAGTGTAAGTACGCAGTAAGAATATCTGTTACTCTTGTGGCCGGTTGAGATGCCGTAAAAGGTAACAAAACAGCCCAAAGGTGTTAGGGCATTTCCTTATCTCGATATCTACCTCCCCTGAGACACAATTTTGATATTTTCATCTCCTCAAAATTGCCGGACACTATCGTCTCAATCGTAGGTCTCCCTGATTTCGGTATTCTATTAATTGCAATAGCGTGTCCGTAGCTCGCCACTCTATCTTTATGAATACTCGGAAGCGAAAACTATCGAAAATAATGTTTAAAATTTTTAGTAGCTTTTCAGTATTTATTTCGGTTAACGCCATATCTGCTAATGATAATACCAATTTTAATTCTACTATATTCTGCCGCGACGATATCGAGAAGATATAATGGATTTAGTAGAATACGAATTTTTGACAATATCGCAATGGAATCGTAATTTGAATATCTTCACAACCCTAAGATTTTGTAATAACAGAATTGGGCCTCTGGTCTAGAGTATTTCGTCATAACAAGCTCGCGTTGTGTTTGGGCTTTAGTGACCTATCACTAGTCCCGCCTTCGAGGCAGGCGGCACATTGGTAGCACCATTGGTGCACTTGCTAGGTGTACCGTCACCTGTCTGCTGTATTCCAGCAATTAAAAAAAAGAATAATTTACAGACGTGTGGTATGTCGTTAGACAGATCTAATGATATTTCTTAGTAAGTTTCTTCCCTTTAACTTGAAAATTAAGAAGGTGAACAATTCAGGGAGGTAGAATATAAAAATTGAAAATTAATTTTGATAAGACTCCTAGAGTTTTTGAGATACGAGATATTATTTATTAAATGTTTTTTTCGAGTTACGTAGCCAAATTATAAAACATTTGATGTTAAAGAAGAATTATCATCAGGCTCTATTTTTTACTTTACACTTACTATATGCAAGTAAAAGATATATCTTTCAGTTTAGGTTACTAGCTTTTGTGAAATCAATTACAATCTGGCGATTATAATATAATGAATTTTCAAACTAGTCAAGTTATCAATAGATGTACAAGATCTAAAGTGATGCTGATCTCAGAACAAAACCAATAAAACTGTTATATATTAATGAAACCACCGTAATTAATTAATACCGATTTATTTCTTTATATCTTCAAACACTGTTACAAATGGTTGATATAAGAGAGAGACACACATATAATTTTGAGCGAGTGAGGCATAAACTCGCGTTCCACAGACGTCGCGTTCATATACAAGACTCTCCCGCATTTATACAATAATATAAAGTAATAATATTAATCTTACTTAAGTATATAGTTTCTACAGCTATTTTTATATATAAGCCAAAAGACACAATAATAATAATGTGTTAAAATATTACATTGCTTCTAAAGTCTGTGAACAAGATAACATTTGATTTACATAGCGTTTCCATTTCAATCCTTCCACATCAATAATGTAACTTACACCCGGTACTGACTCTTCTCTTATCAGACCCTGAATCCATGCCTAGGTGCCTTTCCTGTAATCCTTATGGTATAAAATAATATTAATAAAAATAGCCAAACAAACATTCATCATTGTATATCCCTAAGCTACTAAAGTTACGCTTGTATAGTGTGTAATACAGTGAAATTCTTTAGGGCCGATCCCAGGCACCCAGACCATAGCAAATAATGTAACTTTTATTAAATTTACCATGCCGGCAATCGAAACCAAAGCCTCTGCGCTGCAGTGAGGTAGCTCGGGAAATTCTTGGCTCACTCAATCATGGGCGGACAAATATTGAACATGTCTTTTCCATATAATTGTATTATAATCCACTTGAGAATTAAATACCTGATATCAAGTTTATTATTGCGAGGGCGTTAGTTGCATAATTTTGGAGCCTAAGCAGTGTTTCCATATCAAGTGACTTAAATATCAGAAATAGTAAACAAATAATTGATTTTTCTAAGACAGAAAGAGGTTATTAAAATTTGTATACTTTATTACCTGTTCTCGAAGCGTATTTGATTACTTAATTTCATGTTGATTTTGAAAATTTTTGCCCTACAACGGTTAATCTATATTTCTTTTTGATACTGCTATATAAATTTAAGTCTATGTGCTAATGCTTGTATGGTAGTTTGAAGCTGTTGTAGCTTAGTGACATACATTTTCAGGTTTCGCTTCAATGATATAGGTTTAAATACTGGTCAGGAAACATGTACTTATTAGGCAGTTTTTTCGTTGTTATTCATAATGGTATCTCATCCATGGAGGAATTGAGAAAGAATACTAATTCCTGCTGCCAGACGGCATATCGTGAGAGGCGACAAAACAAACCATAGCCAGGTGGTAGTGCATTTGCCCGTCTGGATGACTGCCACCCCTGGTGTAGAGCATCCTGCAATAGCAACCTTGAGTTGTGTTCCGGTATTAGAGGCCAGGTTCCAGTCCCATTTACGATTCCGGCAGCACATTGGCAACACCTTTAGTGTTGCAAATGTCCGTAGGCGACGTTAACCACTTTCTATCACAGTTGGGCTGTCAGCCTCTGCTGTATTCCAGCAATAAAAAAAAATGTTACAATTACCACGTGTTGATGGTAGGGGTGGTCGGTAAACAACGATTTCAAAGCATTTAAAAAAAATTATTGCAGCTTAGAAATAAAGTAATCACTTAAGAGTGTGTTGAATTATAATTTATTGTTAATTATAATTTTTATTTGTATTTATCAAATTATCTTATAAATATTATTATTTACTAATTTATAAACTAAAAGTAGTGCATGAGAGTGCTGGTTTAGCTACTACCGACTTGTCTTTCTTATACACCATCCAAAGGTTGTTTGGATAAATAAATTTAATCATTCAATTCAAGTGAAAAAAGACCGTCGATTTGATTGATTTTATTCTTGTTCTTGATTTTATTTAGCATTTTTGTACAATCAACTATATTCTATTCTACTTTGAAAATCGTGATGTCTTCGGAAAAATTATACTGGCCACACCAGACCTGCGGTGTCCAGCATCGGCCAGTGCAGTGCGCACGCGCAAATATAGGCCGCTATTGTGCAATCCCGGATGAATGGCAAATGCCATTATTACAACAAACCGATTCGGTTAATTTTGCACTGAATTAAATAATAAGAGTAGAAACTAAGTACATCATGTTTGAGCTTAGATTCCAAAGGGGTGAAAATGAATTGAATAAGATAATATTTTCAATTATTTATGAAGTTTTTTTAATACAATGAGGAATAAAAGAACAATTATTAAATTGAGTGAAAAATATGTTGTCGTTTGACTGTGTCTTTCGATATATCTTATTTGTAAGCCCAGTGAACCATTCCTTATCAATTTATTGTCATCTTCGTTTCAGCAATGCCTCCCTTATTGATCATTGAAAAACTTTACGAAAGGGTTGCATTTATTTTGAAACTATGTATAATAAAATTGATTTTTTTCAGGCCTTGACCTGTGATTGAACTTTAATAGCTGTTACATTTTTGTTTATTTAATTGTAAATTGAAGTTAAACTATAATAAAATTTTAATTAAATAATACCAATACAAGAGCGAAATCACAGGAATGCACTAATTTCGCCCGTGTCATTTATTACAAACTGTAGGTACCCTGCGCGTTGTCAATCGCCAATTGACGGCCTCTGTGGTTGAGCGGGCTAAGTCGTTGCCGGCCAACCTCACTGCAACGCAGAGGCTCCGGGTTCGATTCCTGGTATAGTAAATTTGGAAAGCGTATTTTCTCCGTTATTTACTATGGTCTGGGTGTCTGGGACCCCAGAGTGGTACGTTGTATATTACCCATAACACAAGCGTAACTTGCTTAATTTGGAGATATGCAATGTGTGTGTTTGTCTGCCGATTATTAAAAAAAATAAATCTCCATTCTATATAGGATATTACTACTACTAGTACTAAATCTCATGAAATTAGTCCAGCTATGAGGTAGATGTGTTACGATCCTCAGGGACGAGAAATAAGACTATATTGAGAAGAAGGTAAGGCAGAAGCAACAAACGTGGTTACGTATGTATTAACCTACTTCTTTAGTTGATCTGACATGACATTATGACATGTCGGCATTTCGTTTAACTGTATCAAGATCAGCTTCGCGACCTTGACCGCTATGAAGAAATAAAACCTAATGAATGAATGTCCTTCTCGTTAAATGATCAGCTAATGAGTCTAAACTTTTTAAAAATGACTGGCTAATGAGCCCAAGCCGCATCTTTAGAAATTTCAAATGCATTGTCTAAATACCTAAGTAAAAACTGTATGTTTAAAATCGCGTTTAGATTACCTAAAAAAAGTTTTGCGGCGTTATTAATACTTCCAACGATAGACACAATACTTTTATTATAAGAAAAACGACTGTCTTTCTGTCAGAAGGACTGACAGATACATGAACATGACGATTACAAAAGGCTTTTTTTGCCGAAATAGTTATGAAACCATAAGCCTTTCTTATGTTTTATTACCTGAAGTGGCCAAACAGACAGACGAAACCAGAATCGTCGCTTACTCGTTGCCAGCCTCTAAGATGGGATAGAGGGGATGAGATGAGATTTAGTGTGGTTCCCCGGCAGTAGTAATCTATCTCCACCAGAGTAGGACCGGCAAGTTCTCACCGTGATCCATACACGGTGTTAAGTCCGTCATTGGATTTCTCCTCGTCAATTTAAAATAAGGGGATAAGATAAAGAGGATGAGTAACAAGTCGTCTTCGTGTTTTTGAGCATGTAGAGTCATGCTTAAAAAAAATTGTATATTTATCCAGGATCCATGATCCAAGTAGTATCCGTGCAGGAACGGAGAAAGAATACAGTTTTCTGCGGCCGGGCGGTCTGTCGTAAGAGGCGACAAAACAACCCACAGCCAAGTGGTAGGGTATTTACCCGTCTAATGGCTACCAGCGCTGCTGGGCGCCATATACCGCCATAACAACCTTGAATTCTGTTCCGGCATTAGTGGCCAGGTTTCAGTTTCCCTTTAGAGAGCAGCAGCGCATTTGTACCACCTTTGGTGTTGCCATAGCCGATGATAACCGCTTTCCGTCAGGTGGGCCGTCTGCATGTCTGCTGAAGTCATGCAATAAAAAAAAGTAGACGTTTCTAATTTCGGGCTTTATAACACCTACATATTTTGAGTCGCATGCCAATAAAGTGAAGCACTTTTAAGAAGGACCTAAGTCTCAGTCTGCTTGTTGACGCGCCGCTTCTCTCAGTCCGCAAGACAAATCTCAGTGTGACGAGCTCCACTAGTTCCAATTCCCGACTTTTTAGAAAGACTATTCACTTGCAACATTATTTGTGCCTTCTGTGGGAGTCAGCGAAAATAATTACATAGTACACACATCGGTTGGTTTTGTGCTTCAACTATGAATGTAATTTTGTAAGAAACCATCTCTCTAGGTATTATTATTATAAGTTGGCTCGTACATTAGCTTTGTGTTCTTAGAGACGGCGTGCCTGCCGAAAACCATTGAAGAATCAGTGGTCTTCAGGTCGCTGACAAGGCACGTCGTCTTATTGAAAATATAAATGTGTTCATCAATTTTTACGCGTTTGCGAACACACAAATTGCTCCAATATAAAACGATAACATGCTATCGAACGACTGTTTTCAATGTAAAGTGTTACAATTTCAGTGCATTCTTTCGTTGTACATTGACTCATAGAGGCAATAGTATTAAATGATGTTTTAGAATCGTGCTCATTTGTCGATGGCGGCTGAAAAATGGCAGATATATTCAACGTTATCATACCGAAGGTTGAATGCCTCATCCAGGGAATCCAGATTCTGGTTTTTGTTCCCAGTTTGGTGACAATATTCTCTATAGGTACAGAAAAACTTGAGATAATTTTTGGAGAGCAATTTTTTTCTCTTGGATATCATTTCAATATATAATTATATTTATTATGTCACATGTCTAAAAGCGTTAAACGGCAAGATTGATACGTACAAATGTAAAGATAGACTAAAAAAGAGATGCATGGATTGTGTGAAGGATGATATGATGATTTGTAGTGTGACAGAGGACGTATGTTAGAATAGAGAAGTATCGAAGGAAAAGACATATTGTCCCAACCCCAATTATTGAGAGAAGGTGAAACAAAAGAACGATTGACTTTATTCTTAGTTTAATCCAATATAATACACCTTTGGAAGTTCCTAACACAGAAAATATACTATGGTTTAATAGAATACCGAGGCAGAGGCGTAGCTAGGGTGGGGCAAGTAGGACTCTAGCCCCTGGCGCGGGTCGACTATCAAAGGGGTGCGCGAAAATCGGTAATTATTATTGCCTTATTGCTAAGAAGCGATCTCTTTCAAGCAATCCTAGGTCTATCGATACATTTCAAATATTAATACATTTAATTTCCTATTATTATACTATATTTACTTCGTCATTTCATATAAAACAATCATGTTCGCGGTTCCCGAGCTTCGTGGATGAGCGAGAGGATAAATGATGATAATTTACAAAAGAGCGCGATTGTGATGCGTGCCCTAGGTGCCATCATTTATTACTACGCCCCTGTATGGAGTTTTAAGATGTTAGGACAAGTTTCCGAAATATCATTTTGGATAAATATTTTGGCTATCTGGGGAAGTTTTCCAAAACTCAATCTGTACCTCCTGAGTGCAGCCCGTGTTCATGTACATACATAATAATAATATAGGTTCTATGTTCCCCGAACATTGCGACGGGCAGACGCCGCAGTCCCCATATTCCCAGACCTCTAGTACAGCTAGCAGTTCACCCCAATAGCTCGTACTTTTTGTTCTCATTTCCCACAATAGTCCTACACTGGCCGGGGCTTGTGCTTGTGTGCATTATTATCTGGTGTAGACAGGGATAATCGCCGATCAGTGTCACGCCATATTTATATTAAACTAGCTGACCCGGTGAACTTCTTACCGCCGTATTTTCTGAATTCCTAAAAGAATTTGTTTCATGTCACAAAAACAAAATCACCGAAATCGGTCTAGGTGATTAGGAGAATTCTAGAACTCGATCTAAGCGCCACCTACTGGTTCTAATTGTGGATCTAAACCATTAGGGGACCCATTCATACACAAAACAAATATCATCAAAATCGGTAAAGTCGTTCTCAAGTTATGGGCGTACATAAATTTCTACGATTAATTTTTATATATAAGATTTGTCAAGAGGCCTGTACTACGTGTTGGCCTTCCCATACCCCCCATTATCCCCCCCCCCCCCCAATGCAAGCCCTCCAAAAGTCCGGGCCATTCTTATAGCCCCGTGTTCAAAAACATAGATATATATAGGTTGATAATAGGAGCGGATGAATTATAAATCTAAAAAATTATAAACGGCTCGAAATAACCGGTTTGAAATTAACTTTCTTACTTAACACTGCAATAGATTATTTAAATTCACCTGTTATTACATTCTAATTAAGCAGATTACTTATGTACGCAACAATTAACTTGTTTTGGTTTTATAGACACAAATTTGAATTTTGAAATTTAGCAATTGTATGATCTACTTTTCGAATATTATTTTGTATGTTGTCACATATTCATAAGTGTTATTCATACTGTAGAACGACCTTGAAATGGACGGATATCGAGGAGAATTCGGAGTGTGTGTAAGTTTAGGCCCGACGCCAAGCAACTGAGGTTTTGCGGTAAGTGGAAAGTCATTTTCACTTCGGAGTTGAGACTCTCTACATTATTCTTGCATAAAAATAATCAATGTTCTACAACAATTAATACTTTAACTTTATTGGAGAAAATTACAATATAAACTTAGAAATAAACTACAAACTATACTATATTAAAAAATAAATAAAAAAGGGAAAAATACCTAAAGATAAAATATTGGTCTCGATCACTTAATGGGAACGTTCCCAAAAGGCTGGCGGCGTTGCCATGTTGTATAGCAACGCTTAATCTTTGAGCAAAATAGTTGCCAGCCTTCTGGTCGCGTGTGACGTCTACTAAACGTTAGGCGACGCCTTGGTAGACCTTAGAATGTTAGGAAACTACGGATTAATTTAAAAAAAAACTACGCTTTAACGGTTTTGAGCCTGTTATTTTATTTGATTTTTATTCCAAAGTTTCGGCCACTTTACAGTGGCCGTGATCACGGTAGTAAATTAGATTAGGCTCCCATACATTATATAATAACGATAAAATTAAATATTTAAATGAACAAGTTAGTCGTAGGCTAAACAATAACTTTAACATTACTTTATGATACTTGACATCTTTGTCTAGGGTGACCACGACTACTGAAAAGTGGTCGAAACGTCGGAATAAAATCAAATAAAATACCACGTTTAAAACCTTTAAAGCGTAGTTTCATTATTTATACTAGCCGCGAAAACTTAAGAAAAGACTATGATTAATTATGTTATAAATTACATAAAGTTTATAGTTTTATGTTAGAATTCTGTTTGTAAAGCAAATCAAAATAATTCGAAGTAAATTGCAATATTTTGTTTTTCTATAGTACTTTGATGTTGTAGATGATTGCTAGTGGGTATTTTACATATGACTAATAATATGTTTATAATAACAGTATTTTTTTTTGTAAATTTATACTTAACGATGACAATGTAATTGTTACATACTATCCACATAAGATACATACCAGTCGTGGTGCCTAAGTGATTAGTGCACTCATGTTACAAACTCGAAGCGCGCGGGTTCTAATCCTGGCCGGAAAGCATGCACCACCTAGGCAGTTTACAATTACCACGTGTTTCCAGCGAAGGAAAACATCGTGATGAAACCTGCACATCGAGATCACCGAATAAGCCAATCCACCTTAGACGAGCTTGGCAGATATACTATGCAGTTAACAGGAATCCCGAACCCAAAAGTGGGAAGTTTAAGGGCTATTATTATTATTTAAACATGTGAGATAAGACCAACAAAAACTTTAATCGCTCAATGAAAAAGCAACACCGTAAGAACCCCTAAATTCAATTTTCCTAGAGAGCGTTACAAGTTATTCTTCTCGTATTCTACATTAAAAATATCTTATCTATTATATTATAAAAGTCTGTTTGTTCGGGATCCAAGTAAAAACTACTGGGCCGATTTCGATGCGGTTCTCACTGATGGGTAGGGAACTCACTACCGATCCCTTGTCGGGATTTTCCTAGGAGCGGTTTCAAGTTGTTAGGGCATATAATCATTAGCTTATTCCGGCACAGTTTAATGTAAAACGCTCGTCTATAAATCCGTCGTTAGACCTATCCTTTTGTATGGCAGTGGAGCGTGGCCTGAACTTGAGCGACACAAGCAAGAACTGCGTGTCACAGAAATGAATATGTTGCGATGGATGCGTGGAGTCACGCGAAAAGACCGCGTCAGGAACTCGCGTATCTCAGGCAGTCTTAATGTCCGTGATATAGCAGAGAAACGGCAAGCGAGTCGCCTACGCAAATTGAAGTGCAAATGTAGCGTGGATTAGTAGTTCTCACCCAAAATCACTACAATAATTATCGTTCTGAAAATTGCAATTTATACTTTTACTTTCAATAAACAAGAAACTCGTATGCAGTATACACATATCACTGTCTGACAACTTACTTGTAACGCGAGTCAGTCTTATGCACGGCCTATATAGTATATAGAGTGGGAAAATAAAATATATTGAATATTTCATATCTTTACAGTAAAATAACACATTCAATATTTTATAGGTTATGAAGTAAAATGTCATTTGTTGCCTCATGTCAGTGACGTGGCTAACAGAATTTGGTAATACTGGGCAAGCACCCTAGCGAATTGTATTAGAATAAATGATTCGATACAAGTTTGTTACACAATTATTTATTTTAATTTAGAAGTAACGTATTTATTGTTGGTTTTATTCAAATGTATTTATTTATTTTTACTAATTATATAAGTAGAATTAGTTTTATAAATTATTATTATTATTCATAATTTAATTAACAAATTTGGGTCGTTTTGGTCTTACGCTTAAAGGAAGGTTTGCACTGAAAATCAGCGTTGTGTCGGATATAATTCCGGCACAGCAATATGCTGAGTGCAAAACTTGTTCGCTGAAAATGCGGCGTACAAATTCTCAAAATATGCTCTGTATATAATAATGTATAACGAATGTAATTACGTCGCTATTTCTTCGAATCAAGTTTTTCTTTCTTTCTTTCTTTCTTTCTACGCTGGCACGGCCACGTTTTACGGAGACCAAGTATGTGCTGCCTCCGCCTCCGCCAAGGCCCAAGAAATGCTAGCCTGACGTTGTGAAGGATGACATGCGTACCGGTAGTCTCAAAACGGGGGATGCTAAAGACTGTGCGAAGTGGAGTAGAAATAGTAGGGAAGCGGACTCTGGGCGTCGGAGTGAACGCTCTGATCGCAACCAGGATTTAACGCTTGGATGATGACGATGAGTTTAAAGTAAAACGATTGCTTACATTCTTTTTTAAATAATGCGGTACCTACTTTACATATTGGGAATACCGCGGGATTTTTCCCGAAGCTGGTTGAAAGTAGATTGAGTGCAAAAAAAATGGCTTAGTTAAATACGATTTGTTACCAGTCTAACGTGGACGATGTCGCGGGCGAATCCTTGTTGTTTATAAATATTAGGCCAAAATCGAAAGTATTTTTTTTGCAATTCCATATTTATACAACGTAAAAAAATTAAGGAATAAGTTACGTACATCTCTATGAAGAGATGTACGCATGTAAAACTACGAAGAATCGATACTACTGATATTTGACTATTTGACTGGAATTACTATCACGATTATAGCTCTTAAGGCCTGTTCGAGCGGTGTGATACCACGCTCTCACAGAAATCGGCGTAAAACGGCTAGCCTTGAGCTAATCGCGTTTTGTGCGAGATAGTTCCGATGGTTCCACTACACCATTTCCCTGTCCCATGTTCCTATTCTGGCTGGCAATGCGCTGGCCAAGTCATTGGTGTTGCAAACGTCTGTAGGCGACGGTAACCACGTTCCATGAGCTGGGCGTTCTGCCTGTTTGCCAGTTTCGCAATAAAAAAATATGTGTGTGTGTAGTTCACATGCAATAGAAGTGAAACTTCACAGAATATAATACTCACTAATAATAATATAGATAAGTCTTCTCTGACTTTTATTAATAGGAATATAATTCATTTAGCCTATATTCGTCAACATATTATAATTCAAAATAAACTTCTTAAGTATCACTTTAAATTTTTCACTGTTTTGGTGTAAAAAATATTATTATCAGTTTTTTTTGGGACCAAATTGGACCTATGTTTAATCATTGGTCTTATGGAACCTCTAATCTGTGCTGCACAATGTGGAACTCGTATCTCATCCTCTCACAGGCTTAGTCCTATAGATTTATGTGTAGATCTCTTTTTCGTTTCATCGAGTTTCAAATCACAACGATTCTAAAGAAGTTTCACTTCAAAAACAAATCTAGCAACAAACAAACAAACTGATGAAACTATAACACTTACCTGAATTAGAACGGCGGGTTATAAACATCGATGCCTAATCTATTTACTTTGTTTTCTTACGAAATAAATTTTCCGATATATTTATACTTTAATATTATATCTTTTACTGTTCCTTAAGTTCACTAATGACCGGTTCCTATATCTTACCATTCATTCACTTGCCTTGACATCGGTTAAATTTTGACATTAGTTGTATGGAGCTTATGTCAAATTTTGACCGATAGTTAGGCAAATGAACGATCGGTAGGATATAGGAACCAGCCATTAGACATTTAAACATCATTAAATTGTATAAAAGAATGTGTATTATGGTTGTATACACCTTTAAGAGTATGAATGCATTTTACAATAGGGCATAAAAATACAGCTCGATTTGAACATTGTTCTCATAGAAAAAGGTTTGACGGTTTGTGAGAGACTAGACAATAATGCGTTGTACTATTAATTGTATATGCATTGTTTCATAATGTTGTACGCTATTTTGCAACAAAACGAAATAATTCCTTAGAAGGAAATAGTACTAAGCATGTAAATTATATTTAATTTTTATCCGTGCAGGAATGGAGAAAGAATACAATTTCCTGCGGCCGGGCGCCTGTCGTAAGAGGCGATAAAACAATCCACAGCCAGGTGGTAGGGTATTTATTTACCCGACTAGATGGCTACCACCCCTGGTCTAGAGTAAGCCGCAATAAAAACTTTGAGTTGTGTTCCGACATTAGTGAACTGGTTCCAGTCTCCCTTCAGAGAGCAGCAGAGCATTTGTATTACCACTTTCCATCAAGTGGGCCGCCTGCCTGTCTGCTGAACTCCTGCAATAAATACAAAAATTGCCCAATAAAAAAAGTGTAAGTGCCTGGCATTCCGCGCACAATGAAGGGAATGAATAAACGAACGAATGAATGAATGAATACAGTCTCAAGACTCCTTTAAGTGTTTTTCGTTATTTAGCATAGTTTAGGATTTGGCCTTACGAAAATACCAAAAACTTGAAAAAAGTTTAGGTTATTACTTAAATTTTAAGTACATAGCGCGTGAGTTAGAGTGAGAGAGGAGAAGCCTGCCTACCGCTGCCGTATGTGTGAGAGAAAGGGAAGTCAGACAGACTGGCGCCGTAACGCGTTACGTATCGAACCGTTTTACCTTCCCATAAGAAGTTATCACTTCAAAATTATTAGATAAATGCACCAGCGGAAAAAGCCCACTTATAACATAAATTGCGTATACTCAAATCTTACAACATCGACGTGTTCGTATTTGAAATGGCCCTTTGTGATGCAGATTCGGCGATACAATGTGCATTCTCTTACTTTATTACCTTCTTTTAACGTTTTATTGACGGGAAATGCGACGTAATCTACATGCGATACTTTGAGGTTTATTACACTGAATTTAATACATACTTAACGTTGAAATTGCTGGACATACCGCTTTTGATTAAAAAAACATACCATAGTAAAACTACGTTTTGACGGTTTTAAGCGCGGTAATTTATTTGATTTTTATTATTCCGATGTTTCGACCACTTTTCAGTAGCCGTGATCCCGGAAGACAAAAATGTCAAGTGTCAGTGAGTATTGTTAAAGTTCTATTTAGCCTACCGCCAACTTGTCCATTTTAATTATTTATTTTTAATTTTGTTTATGGTTATTATTTACTCTATGGTCTGAGTATGAGTCTAATCTAATTTACCACCGCTTCGCAACATGTTGTGGCTTGGAGAGAAGAAGCGGCGCAAGAAACTCTTCATCAAACAGCTCTAATAATTTTGTATAATATTAAAATGGGTGGTAGGTAAAAATAAAAAGAAATTGTCAATCAAGTTGATTTGTGCTCTTTCTGAGTGCACCGGCACTCAGAAAGAGCTCACAGTGTCTTGAGGTCTGGCAGTTGGTTTTTCTGGGTTTGGGTCTTAATAGTTTTGATGATCGGATCCCAAGCAGGTGGTACTTACCAACCATCTTCTCTATTGAAATTTGGGTGTTTTTTGATTTCAATAGCCTCATGCATCATTCTAGGTATGAAACGATTCTCTTTTGTTTGTACTGTATCATGATGTAAGTGACATTTGTTGAAATGTTTTATTTTTTACCTATGAACGTGCTTGTGATATAAAAACTTGTAAACACGTGGGTGAAGTGACTTGAAAGCCCTAATTTATCCTGATTTACTTATATAATTGACGTTTATTGACCACCAAATTATATTATGTCCATAAATCTTCTATTTAATCTTCTAAGTCTAGAATTGTGAGTACTTCCTAAATATAGATCGAATTGCGTGCAATATCGGCTAATTTGCATTGGACTTATGTATCAATGCAATATTTCTGTTTATAGAACCATAAATAACATCGGTTTTGAAAGGGACAACGGTTCCCACAGTGGCTTTAATCTTGATTACAATAGTTTTAATAGGAAACGACGTAAGCGCCTTTAAGTATGCAAAGGAATAGAGACTTTAGACCCATCATAAATGTGCGTAATAAGTTATAATCTGGCTGAATAAATACTGTGAATTCCTCTGGTGCTAACTATACTAAAGGAATGTGCAGATGCTCTACTTTCAATGACGATACCAAGACTGTATGGTTAAGTAAATACAAAGTTGCGTCTTAAGGATGAAAATAAAAATTTATTTCTAAATCTTACAGATCTTACAGATTACATATTGAAAGTCATGAGTCTTTTTCCAAACAGAAGCGCTCAAAGTGCGGCCTGGATTTCTTTTCTGCAATTAGTTCTTTTATTGTGTCCTCTGTCAGGCTTGTTTTTGTAGCTATTTCCAGGTCGTACTTTGAGCGCTTCTGTTTGGAAATCGCAAAACCAGTGATAAAAAGGAATAGCACCAGGGGGGCGTCATCTCGCCCTCCTCGGAACCAATAGACAGCCGACGCTCGGCGGCTATATATTAGTATATTAGAGTGCAAACCTACAGAATAATGTATATATGTGTGTGTGTGTGTATATATGTATATATATATATATATATATATATATATATATAAGTATAAGTATAGAATTAATAAATATTAACATACATAATTTAAGAAAATAAGGTCCTTGACTATGTTAGGGGTAAATGGGAGCCAAATAGCTCCATATAATTTTTTTTTTTTAAAAAGTCATGAATGTACTACCACCGATTCCATAGCATTTTCTGTTCCTGTTAAAGTCGAAGAAGCGGCGTAACAAACTCCACAGTAGCATATATTTACTTTCTAATTATTATGTATAAATACATTCGCAGTCTTTAAAAAAATGTATTTTGAACTAATACAAGGTTTAACAAAGTAATTTTATGAATAATCATTGAAAGCGCTTTGTAGCAATCGCGTTATTCTCATTCGGTGAGGTCGCCTAAAATATTTCTTAGTATTATAAGCAATCTCGCACAAACATTGCTTTAATGTATTACAACTTGTTTACTGAAAACTCTCAAGATCGTTTTACGGGATTTTGTTAAAGAGCTTTATACTTTGCATACGAAACTATCGTAAATGTTATGGAGCCTACACATGGGAGTTTCTAATTAATTTTGTTCCTAGTATTTTTACAACATAGTAGATACATCACCTAATCTGTCTATCTTAGTACATAGCTGTTGCTATGGCCGAAGCCAATTAATGGCCAGTTCCTATATTCTACCATTCAATCACTTGCCTTAGTATGGGTGGAATTTTGACGTTATTTGTATGGAGCTTATGTCAAAATTTTAAACGACAGTAAGGTTAATGAACGTTCGGTAAGGTATAAGAACCGGCGATCAGTGTCACATGATGCCGATACTGTCGCCATACCATGCAGTGATAAATCAGCTTTTCAACCGTTGTATTTGCTGCTAGGTTTAATGATAATAAGGAGATCCAAAATGGCGCCGATTGCGACAAATGGCGGAAACATTTCTGTGTCACACCGGCAGGATAACAACATAACAACACTTACTTAATAGTCATACTCAATGCATATTATTTATATCTCTAACTAGATTTATTTTAAATGTCTTTATAATACATAGTAAGGTAGATTAATTTTGTAATGTAATTATTATGTTGATCACACGAACAAAAAGTATAGATGGGTCCTACGTATACAAAAGTATCAAATGATGCGAAATACAATAAAGAAATAATATAATTTCCTGCGGCCGGGTCGTAAGAGGCGACATAACAACCCACAGCCAGGTTGTAGGGTATTTGCTCGTCTGGATGGCTACCATTTCTGGTCTATGGTATGCCGCCAGAACCACCTTGAGTTGTGTTCCGGCATTGTGGCCAGGTTTTGGTTAGAGAGCGGCAGCACATTGGCCTATGGTGCTACATGTCTATAGGCGACGGTAACCGCTTTCCGTCGGATGGGCCGTCTGGCAGTCTGCTGAACTCATGCAATAAAAAAAGTGAAGCATTTTTTAAACTTGTGTGCGTAAACTTATGTAGTATATGGTTTGCGCCTATGTGGTTACAGTTGTATCCACTGGAAACTAGTCCACCTCTATCCGTATTAATTCCATATTTTAATACTAAGTTCTCGTAGCGGTGCGATCGTCTTTAGAGGGCTTCACTCTGAGAACTCAGGTCGCAGTCTACCTATTTTATTCGTCTGAGGTTTTGATGAATCTTATAGAGACCGTTGAATTTAACTTAAATCCTTAAATGTTTTTTTACAAGTTAAAAATAAACTTGTTACGACCTTGAATTTTTGTCTAACTTTATGTAAAATGTAATTTAAATTTGGCCACCTCCGCTGGTATTAATAAAGGTTTTGTCATACAATTCAGGTTTTTTCTATCCGTAATAGTATTTTTATGAAAGATACCTATCCTATGTCTTTTTCTGTGCCCCTGACAATGTGTATGCAAAATTTCATGACAATCGGTTGAGTAGTTAAGGTCTGAAAGTGAAGATAACGATATTCATTCAAACTTATATTAAGAGTATCTACCTCACATAACAGCTTATTCGCTGAAGCGCCCGTATCTAACTCTCATGGTTTTATTCATATTGAGTTAGAGTAAGTTTGTAGGGTTCTTTAAGAACCTTAAAGAAGCCTAACAAACTTACTCTAACTCAATATGAATAAGATCGGCAATATTTAACGTAATTATACTTTATTTTAGCATCCAGCACGAACGATAAATAATTAAAACATGTCTTCAAATACCTAGACTGGTGTTAAATAACTCATGCATGTTTAATTTGGTGTTACGTGTTCGCGCGGGTGGTCTGCGTGAGCTGAGTTGCCGGCAATATCTCGAAAGACAGTAATTTATATATTCTCTATACAATTGTAGGGAAATGTGTGAGCATACTTCTTGGAAGTATAGAATTACTTGATTTCGTCTTGTGATTGCTTAAGATACTCTCATATACGGACTTTATACACTATAACACATCCAGAACTTGGTAGAAGTATACTAAAGTTACAATTTAAGTACTTTAATGTTATTATAATATAGAATCTTTTGTATTTGTTAATGGTGGGAAATGCTTTTGCGCATATCCTTGGGTCTCGAGGGAGGCCACGCCGAGGAGTATGTGCGACTGCCGACGGCCGGCTCTGCGCAGTCGAAAGAGTCGTTAGATTTTCTCCGAAGACGGAGTCGGGAGATGTCAGCCTCCGGGCTACCCACTAAACCTTCTACCGTTCCGCTGCGTCTTTATGAGGCGCTATGTGATACGCCGATTGCCAAGGAGGTCTCCCGGCTTTGATCCTGCCCAACTATGTCACGGGGAGGGGTCTCCCTCCCGCTGTCTTTCGACCGCCTCCTTCAGGAACATGACGTCTTCGAAAAAGGAGACAAGTCATTTACCCTCGCTACACAGCATCTCTTCCACGACGCTACGCAGTGAGAGGTCCTGCCCTATTGCGGCCGTCAATGTATGCCTCTGTGGTCTTCAGGCTGGAAACTCCTCTAGTGTGCGGTGCACCGTATCTACTGGCACGCCACATTTGTGACAGGTCGGGGTAGGTTTCGCCTCTCTCTATCTAACACAGATACTTGTCGAAGCAACCGTACCCGGTAAGTATTTGTACCATTACTTACCATGACCCCTCTCCTAGAGTGCCTCAGGGAAGGCTCTGATCTCCGGGCCGCCGCAAGTGCTGCAGTATCTCATTGTTTCTCCCTAACCAGTGGACTGTACACTATACACTGTAAATAAAGCATTTCCACCTCGAAAAAATAAAAACAGTGACAATATTCGTATGCGGTGTACGATGTGCGCTTACGCACCATATCGAGTTTGAATGTCAACGTGGACTTTTGTATGAGACTAACCTAGTTTTGCGATGATCTTAATAGTTTCGAAACTTTTACTAGGTTTTTAAATGCGTTAAAACACGTAGACCAAGTAAAGATTAGTGTAACATTTTTGGTTTTTGTAACAAGTAAGTCGTGGTAGCGTAATGGCTAGCGCACGCGTCCCAGACTCAAAGGGCGCGGGTTTGATCCTGGCCGGAACGCATGCACCACCTAGGCAGTTTTCTGACCTAATGTGCATATTGTTACAATTACCACGTGCTAATAACGGTGAAGGAAAACATCATGATGCAACCTGCACATCGAGATAACCGATGTGTCAAACTTGCCAAGCCGCCTTGGACAAGCGTGGCGGGTATACTGTCCGTTGCCCTATAGTGGGAGGCCCTAGCCCAGCAGTGGGACATTTATGGGCTGCTATTATATAACAAGTAAGATATTAGTATTGACTACCGTATACCAACAGATATATCTATGAGGATATCCAATAAAATCATGCCGGTATTCCTTTTATCACCTTAAGCTAGGATTAAGGAAACACCCTGCCAAGGTTCGCGGAGTGGTCAAGCCTTTTGCCGTGACATAAAATAAAGGAAGGAACACCGAGGGGCTTTAGTTGGTATCGTCGAATCCAGTTGACATATTTCTTCGAAGATACTATTAACACCTCAACGTTGCGAATCCCACACGCCCCCATCGCGTAGTAAAAAAATTTCTGTGGCAACACCTTTTTTATTGATGACGCAGAGGGAATGTTTTTTCTTGGGACACCATCCTCGGGCCTGAGGGGGAAGGCTCATCCCCACCGTGGCCTTCGAGCCTACCCATGAAACTTAACCTACACCCCTCTGCTATGCACTTTTACGGGGTGCCACAGGAACTAAACCATAGGTATTATATTTGTGACACCCCAAAGTTAGTTCACGATCCTCCACTGACCCGCGCCCGGGGCAACACCTAAGCCTTGACAGGGGCGAGCTAAAAACCTGTCTGTTGTACTTCAGCTATAAAAAGAAATATCGCTACATAAACTCAAATTCCTTTGCTCTGAATTATTTATGAGATAGAAAAGCACGCAATATTATTTCAAAACACCTAAACGTGGCTTTGAAGAGTTTAAAGTCATTTTTTATTTTTTATTCAGAGTCTTTAGGTCAAGGCGGATGACGGATGTTGCCGGTTTAGGTGATACCGATCAATCTAATGCGATTTGCGTAAAGATCCGGTTTTTCAAGCTTTAGCAATTGTAACCTTGATTCATATGAATCGGAAAGATAAGTAATCCATTTCTCTATTTTACGTTCAGACATTTTTTTCCTTAGAATATCTTAATGTTCTTTTCCCTAGTTTCTATGCGAAATAAAATAATGAATTAAGAATGAATGAGTTTGAGGGTCTGTATGGTTAAATAGGTATTTGGGTTCAGCTCCAACGGTGTATGTAGTATATTAGATAGATAACACTTTATTGCTCACCAAAATAAATAAATACAAAAACAAAATTACAATACGGCTTGGCGAAACAACAGGCGGCCTTATCTCTAAAAGCGATATCTTCCAGGCAACCTAGCTGAAAAGAAATTCTTAACTAATCTGGCGATGTAGGTGGAGCAGAAAAAAGATAGTACTGTACAATTCAAATATACATACTAACACTAATTTATAAATTTAATACATACATAGATCCAGACACATTTATAGAATACCAATGTAATACGTATATACGAAAATATCTAAATAAATATATTTATTAACATTATATATAACAAGCATTTTATATTAACAATAGATAAATAAGTGTATTATCCATAATATAAGCGTAACTTTCTTAACTTAGGGATATACAATGTACCTGTTTGTCAGCCGATTATTATTATTAGGTTATCAGTTATATGCCAATAACAGGACAATGACACAAAAAGATCGCAATTAGAAGCATTTGAAATGTGGTGTTGGGGACGCATGGAGAGAATAAGTTGGAAAGAAAAGAAGACCAATGAAGCAGTACTGGATATAGTAAAGGAGAAATGCACAATTTTAAAAACTCTGGAGGAAAGAAGGGGAAGATGTTTGGCCATTTGCTACGACACGACACCTTCTTATGCACGTTAGTCGACGGCAGAGTGGAAGCAAGGAGAGGAAAGGGAATACCAAGGTGTGCATTCATGAATCAAATAAAAGAAAAAGTGGGTGTCGTGTCGTACATAGAAGTAAAACAACACATAATAGAGAACAGGAAGCTCTACCGACAAGAGCATAGCTCTTAAATGATAGGTTGATAGCCACAACGGACACTGGGTATTTAGCCCGCATTAACCCACCCTGATAATATGGAGAGATTTTAATCACTGGGAAAGTTGAAGACGAGAGACCTCATGGTATATTTCCAAATGGGTTGCTGATCAGCTGGACATGTCAATAAATTCAAAACCGATCTCAGTGGAGGAGATCAATTATTCACTGCCATCAAAGTCACGATCATCAGCAGTGAGGGAACGACTTAGAAGATAATTATTATAAACAAAGTGTTTTTTAATTTTTATGATTTAACAATGTTGTTGTTTACACAATGAAAAGTTTTTATTGAAACTTAATACCATTGAAGAACACTTTATGCAAATTATAGATGTGTGTGTACATAATGTTAAAATTTAACCCCATTATTCATAATAGTTAAACGAGATTGATCGGCTAATTAAAATTAACTTAAATAAGCATTATCATTATGATTATAAAATCTATTAGTTTGCTTGTTTTTAACAACTCGATACACCTCGTATAAATATTATGTATAAGAGAGTAAGTCAAGTTACGTTTAACCAAAATAGCTACGAAACTCTAAAAATGATATCCGAAGAAAATATTCTTATACGAACTATATAGTTTACATACATAGCAATACAATACAATACAATACTCTTTATTGTACACCAATATTACATAGCAAAAAATACACAATATACATATTATCACGCCTGTTTTCCATAGAGGTAGGCGCAGACTAGATCTTCACTTGCGACGATCCTGACAAACAACTTTCGCGTCATCTACTTTCATTCACCTCTTCATACATGTACGTTCATTTGAGATGCTTTATACCTGACCTCTTTTTAACACTTCTGCTATTTGATCATGGTGTGTATGTCGCCGTCTGCCGGCACCAACTCTACCATTCACAACGCTGTCATATACTTGTTTTGTGATTCTATTTTCATCCATTCTCTCTACTAGCCCAAACCACCTTAACTTACCTGTTTCAACTCTTGTTATTACATATTCTTCAATCCACAACTTTCCTTTATTCTCTATTTATCATATCATTCGTCCTTACCTCACATATACTTCTGAAAGCTCTCATTTTGACTGCATTTATCCTAGTTTCATGCTTCTTCTACCATACTTAACTTTCACTGCCATAAATCAGTGTTGGCACCAACACCCCAGTGCAAACTATATAATTTGAAGTAACTAAAGTCAGTCCTTTTGAAATACGTCATCCACGGCATACTTAGCGGCTGACACGTGTTGCTTTAGCAACAACGTGCAAGGTTCAGATCACGGTACTAGAAGAGCAGTTACATGACCACAATTAGCATGCGAAGTGCGCACCTCATGGGCAGAGTATTGGGTCAGTTGTACGCGGAAGATATGCTTTGTTCGGTATTTTAGTCAGGCCTTATAGGATTTTCGTAAGTGCGAAAATGTGGGACGAAAGTTTTTATAAATAAAAATTAGGTTTGCGCCATATGTAAAAAAATCGGTTAAGAACTTTTCTCTAGGCACTTTAAAGAGTTCCGTAGAAGTAATGGGAGTTTACTATATATTTTTGTCATTAAGCTACGAAATCCTAAAAAGTATGTAACTGAAAATATCCCATATGTAAATCAAATTATTTGTTACAGGCCATGCTTTTTTATAGAATAGAATTCCCGGGATAAAGACTATCACACATTTCATTACATACATTTGCTATCGATCAATGAAAAAATTGCATTGAAATTTAATTATATTTTCAATCTGGCGTTTTTAAATAATATTTTAAGTCTAGGAATGTGCTGTCGACCAGCGAAAATCGCATCGATATTGGCCCAGTAGTTTTGAAGTGAATCCCGAACAAATAGACAAGATATGTAAAAAAATTGCATACTGTTCTCCATCGTTTACATAGTCTATTCCAGTTTTTTTTAAATAGCTTCAATGTACAGACACGACATGTTAAAATTTTATAATATTATAGATAGAAAATTAGTTACTGTTTTAATAACAATCAATGCGCTATTTGACTATTTTTACTTGTGTTATAACAACATAAGTGTGTACGCCTGTACAGAGACTCTTTTTACTTGTGTAAAGTTATAATAACAGAAGTGTGTACGTTCGTACAAAGTCTATGGAGAATACAACTTTTGTAAGATGATATATTAGTTAAATTGACTGTCCTCTCTGCTATTACATCTTTCAAAAGGAAATTCCTATCGCAATATCTGCCCAAAATAAAGAATTAGCTACTAATTTGTAAAACACGTGGCGACGTATATGTAGGACGATTAAATGTTTTGGTTAGTAGTTAGTTATTTGGGTAAAATCGTATTGCGATCTGAATTAATTAAAGTTAATTAGGATTTGGATTGTAAGCCTAGCAATAGTATGCATTACATTCTAAACTATTTGTATTCATTGATAGACCTTGCTCTGTGTTTTGTGGTATTTAAGTATATCACTGTCGAATCTATTGAGATTTGATACCCTTCTTTTTTAAATGTTCACAACAAAAAAGTTTTTTAAATTCGAATAATTTAAATATAGATAGATATAAATGTCATATTAGAGAAAAATCATTCAGAATACATTAATACAGAAAACATTAATTTTATATCTATTAAAACAAGGGCTGCCATAAACTAAATATCCATAATTCACTAAGTAATTAATTTCTTCTCTACCAAAATGTGTTGGTCTATAAGTTTAAAGATCCCCTGGGTTCAATTCCCCCAAGGTCCGTGTGCGCTGCACCCCCTATAATGCACTATAAGTAAAGCCGGCACTGGCTTTTCAATCAAAAGAACTCATATGGACGTACTATTGTTGTTCTATTTACGTATCTATCTATATTTATAAATTAGTGTATGTATATTTAAAATGTACAGTCCTGTCTTTTTTTCTCCACCTATATCGCCACATTAGTAAAGAATTTTAAGCTAGGTTGCCTGGAAGAGATCGCTTTTAGCGATAAGGCCGCCTGTTGTTTTGTCAAAAAGTATTGTAATTATGCATTTTGTTTTTGTAATTGTTTATTTTGGTGAACAATAAAGTGTTATCTATCTGTCTAACCAGTGGCAACTATTCTCTAAAAAACTCTAGACTAGTAAACTCGACCAAATTGTTAGTGTATGAACGGAGAAATAATTCTAATTCTTGTAACCGGGGGGCCTTTCATAAGAGATGCCTATTGCCTATCATCCCCTGGTCCAGAGTAGGCCACCATAATAACCTTGAGTTGTGCTACGGAATTAGTGGTCGGCTTCCAGTTTGCCTTTAGAAGCTAGCAGTACATTTATAGCACTTTTGCTGTTAAATGTGAAATTGTTAATAGCCGAACCACTTTCCATAAACAATTGAAAAAGTATTTATTTATTTAAATGTTTTCTTTTCATGTCTTCCATTATTTGCTTATGTTTGTCACTGTAAGTATAACGACACACTTGCAGAACGTACCATGCGGAAAGTACGGCGACTGAAGGATCGGCGCTAACTGATGCGGCGTAACACGGCGGAAATTCCGCTGATGTGTCATAGGTATATTGTATCTGTGCAGGAACGGAGAAATAATACAATTTCCTGCGGCCAGGCGGCCTGTCGTAGCAGGCGACAAAACAACCCACGGCCAGGTGGTAGGGTATTTGCCCGACTGGATGGAAGGGGTGGTAGCCCTACTCTAGAGTATGCCGTCATAACAGCCTTGAGTTGTGTTCCGGCATTAGTGACCACGTTCCAGTCTCCCTTAAGAGAGCAGCAGCGCATTTGTAGCACCTTTGGTGTTGCAAATTTCCATAGGTGATGGTAACCGCTTTCCATCAAGTAGGCCGTCTGTCTGTCTACTGAACTTTTTATATTACAGTAAAAAAAATAGGTTATTTAAAAAACATTGCGAGTGTATATAGCTGAGCTTACCGCCGCCGAACGTCCACAAGTGTGTCGTTCCTAGTGGAAGACCAGCGCAAGATTTATTTAGTAATTTTAATAAGATCTTATGTCAGCGTGCAAAAACATAGTCTGTAATTCTAACGATGAAGGAAGAGTCTATAAATTTTCAGCATAGTCTGTTTGAAAAACTTGGTCAGGGAAATGCCTTCACCTTATATGCGCAGTGACAGATCCACATTCCCTTTTACGAACGATCTCAGATTGATACGTAACTGGTATTTTAACGGCTGGCTTTTATAGAAACACTTCAACTCGTACCTATTTGTTTTTTAACAATAAAATTCTTTACATTAATAATTTAGTTTTAAGAACGAATCTAACTTTTCATTTCGTAATATATTTTAATTTATACTCGATTTCAAAAAAAAATAATTAAATATTAATAGGTCAGTAAACGCAATAGAGGTGTGACTTATGGCGCCATCTAATGGTTAGCGGAATGAAACCTTTTAAAGTCATACAAAAGAATATTACGTCATAACTGAGCAACACGATACAGTACAGGGCTATAAAGACCCGAGACCGTGCTTCGAAGAATACTGTCAGAGCGTTGCAGAGGACGCCTCGAAGAGGAATAGTAATACTATATTATAATATTTATGGCCCAAAGTAAATCGGCAAGCAGTCATAAAATAAATGGCCCGGTGCGTGTTGGACTTGCGCATTGAAATACCATGCTATTATTTTACTTTTAAAATATTACGTTAAAAATATTTTTAATAACTGTTTAAACAATTTATTGTACACTATTTGATTCGTAATATATGACGTCATAACTTAAGTTTCGACGTTTTGTAAAATGTTAAAAAATGTCTCAATTGACTGTTGTCAACTCTCTCGCGCCTCACGAAACAGGTTAACCTGGAGCAAAAAATGAAACTTAATATAAAAAAAATTACATTATACTTAAAATCTACCCTGCCACGATCACGTCGCTGAGACAAAAACAAAAATATTAACATGTTGCATGCTACGAATCGTCGCGCGTCGCTAACTCCGAGCATGTGGCCGAGCCGTAAAATATCGAGCGTAAATGCATCGGTTTTTATAATACAGAAATAAATTCGCCCGCATGTGAGCCAACCATATCTAAATATCGTTTGAATGAAGGCATCCCATTTTTGGGTTGCAAACCGTATTACGTGGCGCTCCGGTGACCAACATCCCGTCGTTGCGAACATATTTTGCACCGATACCTCTCCATCAAAGTTCCATTGCATCACTAATCGATATGCGTACTACTAATCAATGAATAATTTATTTGAGCAGGCATCTCAATGTTTCTATTAATGGTAGTAAATTATTTATTTACAAATATTAGAAGCTAGATGTTCTCTGCCGTTTCGTTCGTATTTACTTTTATGTACGTGTGTATTTATTTTTGTTTGAATAAAGTAAAAATGTCGAGTGGTAATTTTTATATTATTATAAACTATTCTGTTAGCACGCTTGGATGCACTGGCATCCAGTCTAGACCTAATAATTTATAAACTATATCATGTCAATGAATTATCGATTATTATCTGTTTCTTGTCCAAATAATAAATAAGCAAAAATATTATAACCCAGTACTTTACCATCTTCAGGATGATTTTGCAGAAAACACTGAAACATGTACACGTTGGCTAGTTCCCCTAATATTACGCCTTGTGCTTTACAAAGTCTAGGTAAGGCCGCATATGGAGTACTGCTCACACCTTTGGGCTGGAGCACCTGCCTACCAACTTAATCCCCTGAACTGTATTCAAAGTCGAGCCGTTCGCAATGTTGATGATTCCATACTTAAAGACGGTCTAGATGCGCTTGGCCTTAGGAGAGACTTCGCGTCTCTCTGCGTATTCTACCAACTGTATGACGGGGAGTGTTCCGAAGAACAGTTTAGAGTGGTGCCTTCGTCCTCTTTCTACCATCGCACCGCTCGCCGTCGGTTGGGAGTTCATACCAACTTCCTCGAGCCGCTTCGCTCATGTACGCAACGGTTCTGTAGAACGTTTCTCTTGCTTACCGTGAGGATTTGGAATGAGCTCCCAGCCGAGGTTTTTCCACAGCGCTACGATATGGAGTTTTCAAAAAGGGTGTTGTAAAATTTCTTCGAGGCCGGCAGCGCGTTGGTGACACCTCTGGCGTTGCAAACGTCCATAGGCGACGGTAACCGCTTTCCATCAGGTGGGCCGTTAGCCTGTCTGCTGTACTCCAGCAATAGAAAAAATATAGCTTACTAACCGTTAATTTGCCTAAGAGCGGTTAAAATTTTACTTAAGCTCTTTATAAGTAACGTCAAATTTCTGCCGATGGTAAGGCAAGTGAATGAATAGTGAGATATAGGAACTAGCCATTAATCAAGTTAAGGAATATTTAAAGATAGATATTAAAGTAAAAAATGTTTTAAATTAACTACTTACTAGTATTTTATTAAGTTTACGCAACTAGACATAATATAACCACGTTTTAACCATATAGCCGTGATTGTGGCTACTGAAAAAAGTGTATTTTACCGACCATACATTTGCCTTACAATCGGTTAAAGCGATGAGGCTCCATACAAGTAATGTTAAAATTTAACCAATGGTAGAGCAAATAAATTTATAGTAAGATACAGGAACCGGCCTTTAGAGAATAGAATACACGCTGTAATTTATTAACATTATTTAGCCTAAACTTTCTTTAAATAATACACTATTTTCATTAATAACGCATATACCTTCACGTAAAGTTTGACGAAGACAATTAACTGTTGTAATTACTTAAGACATTAATTACTATGTATCGCATGTAAACAATTCAATAATAACCACTATTATGCAATGTCCAGTCAGTTATAACATGAACGGCCTGAACTGGATTTACTATCTCGTCTAGTTTCGCATACCGCACTAACACGTCATGAAGGCAGTGTGGCAGTGGGCAACACTACTTCGAGTTGTTACTACCCCCTTATATTAGGTTGGGGAAAAAGTTTCTTCGCATTTTATATAAAAATTCAAAAGGTTTTTTTATAAAGTTTATTTACATTTGACTAAAGTATGTAGGTGCCATTTTGTTGGATAACTTTTTTCCATCTTGTAGGTAGGGACGTGATCCCATTGCTATAAAAATTTTGGGGCTTCTGATCAAAAACCTGCGACAAGTGGTTTTGGCAGTCCTCTCGTGATGTTAACCTGACACTGCCTAAGGAATTCTGCAGAAACCGAAACAGGTGAAAATCTGAAGGTGCAAGGTCAGGACTATACGGCGGATGCAGTAACACCTCCCAACCAAACTCTCGTAATTTTTGCTGAGTGGCTAAAGATGTGTAAGATCTAGCGTTATCATGGTGAAAAACCACACCCCTTTTGTTGATTAATTCCGGCCGCTTTCTCTCAACTTTTTGCTTTAATCTCATCAGTTGTTCGCAGTACAGTTCAGAATCGATGGTCCTGCCTGGTGGTAACAGCTCATAATGAATAATGCCCTTCCAATCCCACCATACACACAACATCACCTTTTTGCGAGTTAACCCGGGTTTCGCCACAGTCTGTGAAGCCTGACCGGCCTTTGAACACGATCTTTTTCGCACGTTCTTGTCGTACGTGATACACTTTTCATCACCAGCTATTAGCTTCTTCAAAAATGGTTCGGTTTCATTACGTCGTAATAAAGAATAACAAATGAGTACACGGTTCATTAGGTTTCTTT
Organism: Dendrolimus houi; assembly: GCA_039645545.1. Taxonomy (NCBI): domain Eukaryota; kingdom Metazoa; phylum Arthropoda; class Insecta; order Lepidoptera; family Lasiocampidae; genus Dendrolimus; species Dendrolimus houi. The sequence continues at coordinate 19,348,836 of CM077132.1, forward strand.
CAGTGAGCTCATGAGGCACCCAAATATCAAACTTATTTGTGTACCCAGCTTTTTTAAAATGCGCCAAAACCGTTTTGTGGTCAATTCCCAGTTCTCCAGCTACATCGTAACTACTAATACGCCGATCTTGCTCCACTTTTTCAAAAATGGCATCAATTTTGTCCGTAACAGGGCGACCAGAGCGACGTGCATCTTTGATATAAAAATTTCCGGATTGAAAACGCTTAAACCAAATTTGCGCTACTCTCACAGACACTGCGTTAGGTCCATAAACATCACAAATTTTTTTCGCGGTTTGTGTTGCATTTTTACCTTTTTTGTAGTAAAATTTTAAAATATATCGAATTTCTTCATTAAATTCACTCGTTTTAACAATAAGAAAAACACATGAAAATCACACATTTTCCTAATTTGAATTTGGAATTGTCTTCTTTAAAATTAAAACTTTTAATGATACCAAAACCAGCCAGATACAAATGGTATAGCTAAAGAGATCTTATTCCAAGTTCATACATACTATGTGCGAAAAGACTTTTTCCCCAACCTATTATTTTGCACAAAAAATATTAAAACACCACGTAATTGATAAAAACAACTGCCTTTAAACATTTTCCATTCGTAAATATATATAAAATGGGTAGTGACAAAAGTTAAGATTCTAATTTGCAGTAGCCATAAGCTGTTCATGTTTTCCTCGGACCGATGGTCGATTGAGCAGACGAGTGCTGGAGCAGAGACTTCAAATTGGTAAATTTAGTGAAGGATGCCCTAGGGGCTCTGTAAACCGAAACTTGTACAAGGTGGTGGATTGCATCCAGAAGTAGATTTTGATTGGCTGACAGCGATCATGTTGACGACCCTGATCATTATTCCTTAATTTTGTCGTTGTCAGCCAATCATCATGACGACGTCATCATTCCTTCGTTTTAGAAAAAGATATTTTGAAAACTTATATAGTTTGACTTGATTAGTTAATTAAACTTAGTGCAAACCTTGTTTACTGAAAATGCGATGTACAGATTCTCAACACTTGATAATTTTTTCTAAATTATACATATGTACGAAATATAACTATGTCGCATGCGATTAAACAAACTCTTTTCCTTTCTCTATTTGTTCAAGTGGCTTTGATCGCCTGAACATTGTTTTTTTATTATGATTCTTTTTAGAGATAATAATATTTTTTTACAGTATTTATTATAACCAATGTGCGATAATTCTTGCAAATTAATTAATATAATACATATGACAAATAATAAAAGTCCCAGAACTCACTTTCATGCTTCTTGTTGCTGTGTATTGTATTTATATCATCATTATGATTATGATATTTTATTATTAGAAAGAAAGGGTCATGATAGCTCAGCGCTTAAAACAGATATGTCTAATTTTAGTAACGTGCATTAAATCTTGGAAGTTATACAACGCTCAGTTCGTTTTATTGTGTAATGTGCATCATAACTTAGAGACAGTGGAGGGAAACACTGCAAGAAAAGCTGCACAATAAGATAAAAGTCACATATAATATCTATCTGCTAATAATACGCTTTAGACATTAGACAAAGATATTGGATAAAATGTAATACAGAGTACATGGAAGGTCTTAATTTATGAGTCAAATAGCGAAATAAATTATTTGAAAGTAGGTAAAATTATCTCTATGATTATATTTTAGAAGTTAGATAATAAGATATTATTTTAATGCCTGTTATCTATACATATAATAAAACTGTAGAGGTCGAATTTCTGTACAATGAAAAAAAAACGCTAAAAACCGAGTCAGGAGGATGTAAGAAGTGAAATAGAACTAATTTAGATTTTTTTCAAATTTTTTGTTTATTGTTTGTCTGTCTGTTTGTACCGGCTAATCTCCGAAATGACTGGACCGATTTAAATGAAATTTTGTATGGTGGAAGCTTATATTCCTCGTCAACATATAGGATACTTTTGATCCCGAAAAATTTAAGAGTTCCCGTGGGATAGTTAAAAAACCGCACCACGCGGCCGAAGTCACGGGAATCAGCTAGTTTAATATATAAAAATATTATAATTTATTGTATTAGTATTGTAGTTATTGATAAAAAACAGTTCAAAATTCTAAAACAAACGGAATAACCTTATTAATTTTAAATGTATTTTGTATAAAAATTATTTTTACATAATAATATATGAAAAAGTAAAAACGAATGATTTATAGCGCCATCTAGTCATATAGGATTGAGAATGTTTTCAGGGTATCGATTTTAGGAGGCGATCTGTATTCCATGTATTCTTCAACGTCGATGTAAAGAAGACGTTGTATCAACTCTTATCAATTACGCACAATTTTCATGTCTGGAAGGGGTGCGTATACGTGGTAAGCCATACCGGGGTTCCGCCTCGATTGCTACCCAGTACTCGAGTTAAACACCGACCACGTGTTTTTAGTTATAAATACGATTACTTGCATTCAAATAACCACACTTTCCTTTCACGTTCGACGACGAGTTGTCTCGTAAACAGTTCTCGATTGCAAGGAATATGTCTCGGGTTTATGTAAGTTCGATTCATTAATCAAATTTAATTTACGTGATTAGTTCGATTGTCATATTATGGTAGTAACGTATTTTTATGACTCAACTAGCTGATGTCCGCGACTTCCTCCGCGTGGTGCGATTTTTTAACTACCGCACGGGAACTCTTTAATTTTTCGGGATCGGGATGTTGACCAGGGATATAAGCTACCACCATACAAAATTTCATTTAAATCGGTCCAGTTGTTTCGGAGATTAGCCGGTACAAGCAGACAGACAAACAGAGAAACAAAAATTTGAAAAAATCTAAATTAGTTCTATTTCACTTCATACACCGCCCTAAATCGGTTTTTGTCATTTTTTTCATTGTACAGAAATTCAACCTCTCCAGTTTTATTATATGTATAGATTGTTATTAAAGTACTATATGTTAGGGTTATAATATAAGTTGTTATACTAATGTGCATTGAGGGTTTTTAAAAAGTATTGTTACAATTTGGGCCACCTGCATATTTGTAAACAAAACACATTTATTACCCACCGGAGTTTGAGCTAATAACATTGAAACTATTTATGACTGTCTTCTTTTGTTTACCTTGTGTTTAAAATTTGTGATTAAAAAACAGCCCATTGTATATTGTAATCTTTTATGGCAGTCACTAGACAGGTGTGTCGAACTGATTCTAAGAAATTCGATCTACGCGGGCGGGCAGCCATATTGTATCGGTGCAGGATAAAGCAATGTCCCAATGGAGAGATCGACAGACAAGCGATAACCACACTAGCGAGACGAGGCTTGTGTATATTCGATAATCTATATAGTGACGCACTTTGCGCGTGTTATTGAATCGCGCATTACGTTTGGACTGATTGTGTTCAGTTATATTTGTACCAGTGTTAGACGTGTTTGTATAGTTCTAATAAATTCTATAGTAATCCCAACGGCATTTTAATTCGAGTCCTGTAACTCGTAACAGTATTAACAAATCATTGATAATTTACTTAAAACTGAAACTTATGCAATGCTTAATATTTAATAAATAAACTAAATATTTAATTTCAAGAAAATAATACTAACATAAATGTGTCCCAAATGATTGTACATTGGGAACGTCCTATAACAATAGTTGCGTACCCATTTGCTCACATTTGATAGGAACGTGCATTGATTTTAGCATTTTATAAACCTAGTTATTATAAACGAAGTACTGATATAGTAATACAAAAAATATATCTTGGAAAAGATACTTGCTTTATTAGTACAAGACATGTTTTAAATTTAATTTTTTTTTACAGATGTTACTACTCCTCTGTGCTCACAGTACACTCAGCTCAAAACCACACACGGAACAATCAAAAAGAAGCCTCAGTGGCGGAATCATAGCCTCTTCGGGATACGGACTAGGATCCCATGGAATATCCTCCGGTATTGGACACATATCACCTGGCTATTCTTCTGGATTATCAGGCGGTATTCTGTCTTCAGGGTTCGGGGGCGGGTATTCCGGTATTGGCTCCGGAATAGGCTCCGGAGGTGCAATAATTTCCGGAATCGGTGGCGGCGCTGGATTAGGTGGCGGTCTAGGAGGCGGCGCTGGTCTAGGTGGAGGTCTAGGAGGCGGTGCGATATCTGGTCCAGTTGTATCCAGTGTACCTACAACGCATACAGTATCAGAGTATGAGAACAGAGTAGCCATACCCGTTCCTCAGCCAGTACCTGTGTCAGTTCCAAGAGCAGTGCCTTACCCAGTCCATGTAGGTGTTCCTGTAGATCAACCGAGGCCTGTTCCTGTTCCCGTACCACAGCCCGTAGCCCAAGTCGTACCACGACCCGTACCTGTCCCTGTAGATAGGCCTTACGCCGTACCTGTAGCTCAACCCGTGCCTGTAACAGTTACTCAAGGAGTAGGTATTCCTGTGCCTCAACCATACGCTGTACCTGTTCCGGCACCAGTTCCAGTTGCGGTACCAGCTGTTGCAACCGCTGTAGGAGTAGGCGGTGGTGGCATTGGAGGGTTTGGAGGAGGTATTGGAGGTTTTGGAGGAGGCATTGGAAGTTTATCTGGTGGAATTGGAGGATCTAGCGGAATTGGTTTAGGAGGTATTAGTGTAGGTTCTATAGGAAGTTCGGGAGGTTTAGGTTACGGAGGAGGTATTGGCCATAGTTATGGAGGAGGTTACGGTCACAGTTATGGAGGAGGTTACGGTCACAGTTATGGAGGATTAGGTGGAGCTGTTTCACACGCTGTCATATCCAGTGGTTCTATTGGACATGGACATCATGGCTACCATCATCGTCATTAATTTCTTCACAGGACTTGATGTTGGTGTTTTAGGGTGCGAAATGAACATCAAGTATTAATCTATTAGTTGAATCTTTTGAGAAACTTAAAATCTCAATAACATCAATTTTAATAGTCTCGTTTGTTAAAGCTTTTTCTTTTCTTTCTTAATGTCTTTAATCAATAGTCTAGTAATCTAGTATAGACTAATAATCTCTACGCTTAAGTCAGTCTAAAGCATTTTTCTTCTATTAGACGTTGTGGATTTATTGTTGATTGATCACGATTTTCGAATCCGTCTTTCTTATCTTTCATTATAACGCTGAGTGCTTAAGATATTTCTAATAGATTCTTCTGTTCAAAAATCTCTATATTATTACTTCGATTGTCTAATGTGTGTATAAAGTCTGATTTAGTTAAGTTATGTTACGGTCTCTCTATGTATGTATATTTTAGGGGCTTGTGGCTTGTCATTTCACTGTAAAAAGTTGTAATTGATTAGTTTAAGCCAAAGCTTTAATACAAATGTATATAGACAATAAAGAAATGAAATATATAAACACGATTATTTTATTTGATATAACTATCAAGGAATATTATCACCAAGTTCAAAAATTAATTGTGAAATAATTTTGAACTTTACATAATTATTTAGAACTAGCGGTCTTGGCAGACATTCTCCTGCCCTGAAAAAATGAAAATCTAAAATCTACCAGCGCCACCTACCGGATTTAACTGTGAATTTAAACCATCCCGGGACTCACACAATCGTAGAACCCGATTCCAGCGCCAAGTATTTTGTTTAGAGATGGGTCACATTATTGAAGTTTTAGTAGGTACCCCTAATTTTTATACAGCCTGTTTAATCTGGGATTATGTAGCATTCTAATGGTGAAAGAATTTTTGAAATCACTCCGATACTTTTTGAGTTTATTCATTACAAATATACAAAAATACAAATCTTTCCTCTTTAAAATATTAGTATAGAAAGATAAACAACTTTTTATCTCAGATAAAACCAAGTTCCGTGGAATGAGAAGCTAATACGGATCAACCAAATTGAATTAATTTGGTTGAAATGCACAGAACTGAAAGAACACGACAGTATTCAATAAAACATTAAATCTCTCTTTCTGCCTTTTCTTTCACCTTCTCCCAATTATTTGGGGTCGGCACAATATGTCTCTTCCTTCCAAAGTCCTCTATTATGACATACATCCGCTGTCACACCACAAATCCCTATATCACTTTCACACTATCCATCCATCTCTTTTTTGGTCTGCGTTAACATTTGTACCCATCAATCTTGCAGTCAAGCATTCTTTTTGTCACATGACTTTCATCCCTCCTCATTACATTGATAAATATAATAACTCGGCAGATTAAACACTCACATTGTATTCCCAAGGTAAGCAACTTGTATTATGGATAATATACAACGGATCATTTTGGGGCTGAAACCAGAAACCCAGACCATAGTAAATAACGGAAAATTCGTTTACGAAATTTACCATACCAGCAACTGAACCTGGAGCCTCTGCTTTGTAGTGAAGTCAGCCGGCAAAGGCTTAGCTCGCTTATGTACAGAGGCCGCCAAAGTGAATGATTCTAGTTAGGTTCATATAGGTCACATTTAAAAGACAGGAATAAATGATGATGGATGATGAAGAAGAGAAGACAAAGGCTACGTTCCATTACAGACTCACAACGACCACGTTCGTGACCGCGATCTTTCCCGTTCCACTTGCATGCCAGCGTTACAATCGTAAACCCAAGTGGAATGGTTATTCGACCCACCCCTTGACATGAGTTTTTGTGAGCGTTGTGGGATCGAAAATGATGACGTCATTAGTGACGTTTTCGCCACGACAACAACGACCGCGGTCGCCTTGTGGAACGACTAACGGAGCTTTTGGGCGTTGTGAGCTACTAACGAAACGCGCTGTATACGGTTCATTTCTGTCTACGTCGTCAGCCATTTGCAGTCCACTGCTGGAAGTAGGCCTCCCCAAGACGGCGCCACTCATCCCTGTCCTCTGGCTTCCTCATCCAGCGCCTACCGGCGACCTTGCACTGGTCATCGGTCCATCGGGCTGGAGGGCGTCCGACACTACGTTTACCGAGACGCGGTCTCCACTGCAGGACTCGTCTGCTCCATCGACCATCGGTCGTGCGGCAGACATGACCGGCCCACTGCCACTTTAACTTGCTAATTTTGCGAGCTATGTCGGTTACCTTGGTCCTCTTACCATTGACTCTCTATTGACTGTCAAACAGCCTATTGTGTGATTAGGACATGATGGTCTAACATGGTAACATCGCCTCTAAATCCCCTGAATAAGTTAGAATTATGAAACAAACCTTTGCAAACTTTTAGTCACATTAGGTAATTACCTTCCCGAAATACATGAGATTATAATTACTGGTTCACTTAATCAGCTCAGAGTAATTAAAATGTTATATTAATTTATCAAACAAATGCGGATTATCATATTTATCGGTGCTAATATTTTATATTTTGATAACGATGTTATCTTAGTGGTGATAACTAATATCAGTAGCCATTCTGGACAGACGGACGTGACTGGCCTCTTTTGATATTTATGTAATTTTAATAAATATTTTTTTATGTTCTTAGTGGGGTCTATAAAGCGTAAAATGTATTCGAGTTAGTGAATTTTGTAATATTCTTGAGTGATTTTTGTGTTTGAGTGAGATTTATTCTGCTAATTGTCTTTGTAAGATAAGTGTAATAGCTTTTTGTGTTCTGTTTGTATTTGGTGTTGGTTTGTCATAAGGTAAGAAAGCTTTATATTCGAATGAACACTTTCAGCTTTACTAGTAGTTGAATAATAATGCTGTAATGTGATATAACTATTTTTGGATTAAAATAAGTATCTACGATGATCTAACGAGTTAACGTAGCTAAATTACATGGCACATTACGTGCACAATATTGTTTGCCAACTTAAGAAGTTAGAAATCAAAACAACACAAGCAAAAGTCAGATTTAATTTACTTTAGTTTTAATATAAATTGTAATTATTGTAACATCTATTACACTGGAACTGTAAAAAAGTTTGTTTAGATTAAATAAAATCTTTAACACATTTAATTCGAGTATAGTTTAATTAAATTTTTAGAATGTTGCTCCTTATAAAACATTACCTTGTGTGTTGCTAATAAAATTATGTCAGGCGACACCAGTATGAATGTGCATTTATTGCGGTTTCCAGTATTTCTGGAGAAATTACAAGATTTGAAAATTTAATGATGATCAGTTGAGTAGTTATGGCGTGAAAGCTTTAAAATCAAGCGAACACGCTCACATTCGCGTTTATTAAATGAAGTTATAATTTAAACTTTATTTGAGCTTTCGTTTAAAAGACAGGGGTACTTATAATTTTCTACCTTTTCTTCATATCAAATCATATAAGAAACGAACTCGTGGAGAAAGATTCAAGTAATATACTTTAGAGTTATCTTTAAAGTAAACTGGGATAATAAACGGATAAGATTTTGTTTACTTTACAGTAAGATTACGCTACATGGTCAATAGAACTGTTCTATTTCCTAAAATAAATTTACTACCATCTTTTCGTGTTATTATTTTTGAAGATTAGCATTTGCCTACAAATTTTGCTCGCGGTGCCATGCAGATGGCGCATTTCTTAGTGAACGTGAATCTACAACAAAAAGTTTTTATATATTTGATACGGCATAAGATTGGCCACCAAATATAGTCCGCGCCACAAAAGAAGACCAACAGACGCGGCGCTGCAATCGCCGTACTTATCTTGCCAGAGAAATTATTTGCAAATTCATAAATTGCTGTAGGTAATTACTGAATAATAAATAGATAAAAATTCATAATTAAAACTATAAATTTATTTCCTGGATGCTTTACGAATCAAATTCTATCAAATAGTGGAGCTTCCACTTTTAGTTCCTTTACTTTCCGTGGGACAGTTTTGTGGCGTGGACTCTACTAATGTTTGAATTTAGAACATTCTTCTTTTGTTTTTTCTTATATCAGATATTAAATCGACATTATGTTAACGTACGTCCTTTTTTAGTATTAAAATAATTATAGTCCGCTAAGATAAGTGTTTTATAAATTGCAAGGGCGGTACCAAAGAAACAGCAGCGCTATCTTTTTCCCTGTATTCTCTATCCTATAGAAACGAGGTTATTTATCGAGATAAAACGTAGCTCAACCAGGATGTAAGCTAGCTTCGTGTTGAATTTCATTTTAATCCGTTCAGTAGTTTTCATGTGATGCACTAACAAACAGACATACAAAAATATTGTAAATTATGTTTTCGAAATCTGCTGGTCCGAATTAGCGCCCCTTTGATATTTCTCATTTTCAAATTCACTGTACAAACTCGACACCCCGGACAGATTTGTTCCAATTTTATAATATATTTTATTACATAATGTAATAAGTGTTGAGGATTGGAAGAACGCCGATATCTAACATACCACAGGCTACTACCTACTTTTCGGTGTCAAAGCCCTCCTGTATTAGTTTAGGTGCTATTGTTTCTGTTTTTAAGTATTCTGTTACTTTTTGGTGTTTTGTTACAGAATAAATTATTATTATTATATTATTTATAGGTTTCCAAATATTCGTGCAAAAAATGTATTTCCTCAGAGACTAGATAGGTTCATCGCAGAGCAGCATATTTCAATAGTACATACAAAGTCACACTAAGGCTCGATTCACACCATGTTTCTGTTCACGGTTCAATCTCGTTCAGTTCTCGGTCCGGTCAAATGTTGCTGTGTCTACTAGTTTGTGTTGCTTCAGTTAAATATTATTTTCGACTAATCGGTAACGAACGGCACCGGGGCGATATCTGATCGGAACTAGAGCGATACGATACTGAGAATTCTGTGATTTTTTCTTTAAGAATATGTGACCGGAGCAGACGGTTTACTCCCAAACGCTTCTCGTCGTTCGTTTTCGTCCAATTGACCCGAAAAATTCTATAAAACTTTTAAAAGAAGAAAGAATAAAGATTTATTTAGAACTACAACAAGAAAGTTTATATATAAAACAAAAATAAATGCAACCTACATTGAAAAATGCACTTAAATATTGAAAAAAGAACAAGCAAATGAAGTTCAACGAAAACAAAACGAACGACAAAAGGCATTCAAGAGTAAGGTCCAGAAAACGGACTGAGACCGGAGCGAGGTTGAACCGTGAACGACAAGTTAGTGTGAATCGAGCCTAACACTTATAATAATACAAACAAATTGTTATATAAATTTGAAAGGAACTGTTATACTAAACGATAAGATAAGCTTAATGTTTGACCAGACATTGACCATACTAAACCTTACTTACATTCTTTGTCTTGTCGTCACAGCTGTTATCATGAATTAATACAAATATAAGACATTGGTTTTTCTTAAATTGTGTTAGTTAGTAGCGTGTTCAAAAATCATTAAGAGGTATGAAGTACTCAAGTCTCGAGTTCCTTTTTTCCTCTTTATTTAAAGGGGACTTATATTTATAAAAAAATTCAGTTCCATTTAGGGTTGCCACCTTTTTTGATGAAAATATAGTATTTTTGTTTTTAACCTGTAAAAATGTAGTAGATACTTTTAGGAAATTTAGGCGAAAAAAGAGTACAAATTTATTTTTATTATTTATTATATATTTTGTTTATTTCATTAATGCATTTTCCATGTGTATTTACTACTACTTTTTGCTTTGGACAGCAAAGATCTCTGTATCTGAACAAAAAGCGCGACAATTGAATTAGCGATGAAAGTATTATTATTTCGTACTATTTAATTTTTCTATATTATATAAGTATAGTACAACTGGCTAAAATATAATACGATACTATATGTACTATTGTACGGCTGGCAACCCTAGTCCCATTGTACCTTATTTCTAAATTCAATCAAACTATTTAATTGAAACCTATTAACATTTGCCTTGGCGTACTTGACTTTATATCGGAAAGAATACAATTAAATACTCCTGTGTCAAACTGCCAATCATTTTCAATATTTTAGTGTGTAGCTATATAAGCCGTGTTAGGTTATTAACCGTTCCGATATCTTTCCGACCGTTCATTTGTTTTACTATCGGTTAAAATTTGACATAAGCTCCATACAAGTAAAAAAATCAAAAATTAACCCATAGTAAGACAAGTGCATGAATAGTAAGATACATGAACAGGTTATTAATGGTTAGTACACTTGCATACATACACAAAGGGCGCGGATTCGAATCCTGGCCGTAAAGCATGCTCCACTTTCCTCTCCGTTTTTTGACTTAATGTGCATATTATTACAATTGCCATTGATAGAGAAGGAGAACATCGTGAGGAAACTGGCACATCGAGATAACCAATGTGGCAGACCCGCCAATCCGCCTTGGACAAGGATGGCGGGTATTCTGTACGTTCCCTTGTGAATGGGAGGTCCTAGCCCATTAGCAATTAAAAAAAATCCCTTTCAAAATGTACTGATTGCAACGCTATTTACGACTACAAATATTAGTTATAGAGAGTTATTTAGTACTAATATTAGTAAACCAGAACTATTAGTTAGACCTTGGAAGATTAGACCTAACTACATGAGACTTAGATCTGGTGCGTGTAAATATATTATTCCTAAATATAATAAACGTACATGGGACAAGGCTCGAAGAATGTATGACACCAATCATTATATATGATCTCCTAGAGGACCTGTAATCAATGTACAAAAATAACCACAAATCGACCCAATATAATCTAAAAAGATTCTATATTAATTCCTAAAGCGTATCATCAGACTTACATGTACTTACCTGGGACTAAATCAGAGCCATATACTAGAATAATGATGACTCTGCTTAATATTATCAAATCAGAAGTAAACACTTGAACAATGATAACAATTCCTCGCCTCTGCTCCTATTTTTGATATAACATTAATATGAATGAATGAAAACTCTTTATTGTTCACCATAACTTAAACCTAGACAATTTAAAATGAATACACTAAAATTATTATTGTGTAAATTCATTTTTAAAATGTCACTATGTATCATAACGTAACGTATATTCTACACAACACTGCGGTATGAATAAACCCATGAGTTTTCTATATGGAAAGTAAAAAAATAAATAGGTTGAAACAGATTTTCTACATCAATCACATTAAACTCCTTAAGTTGTGTTCCGGCATTAGTGGCCAGGTTCCAGTCTCCCTTTAGAGAGCGGCTGTACGTTGCTAGCACTTTTGGTGTTACGAATGTCCATAGGTGATGGTAACCGCTTTCTATAAGGTGGACTGTCTGTCTGTCTGCTAAACTCATGTAATAAAAAAACTTCTTAAGTTCTTTGACAGCCTTATATATTATTAGTACTGAATGAAGGTGCATTTTTTTCAGAATTCCCATTATCGATGGAGAACATTCCAAGACAGAAGAGTTTTGGGTGTCTTTCACTACGAGTAGGTTGCGTGGTCACCGCTTTAGTTACAATCGTGAGTATTAAAAATATATCTACCTATACATTGCCCTTCAAACAATTGACAGCATAAATTACATTGAGATGAACAAACATCGGGGTGCACAAATGTCTCGGTGGAGAGAAAAGTAAAAGTTCTTTGCTTCATAGTCATAGGTATATAAAAATCCAAAATTATATGAATTTTACATTATTTTTAATCAATACAAATTCAGTGAATACTATAAATACACTTGGTTTTATTCATTAATAAAATGTTAAGGTGCCTCCGTGACTGACGAGCATTCGCCTGTAACGAAATATTTATGATTCGATTTTGAGCATATAGTTGATTGCAAAATGTCAGATTGCCGGTTGCGTACTGTAATGGTCGGTGCTCCTCCATCACCGATGTAATGTACGAATCTGTAGCATTACAGGTTGCTCACGCGCTCGCTTCTGCTTCTTCACTGATGTATGCTAGGATTTGTAACGTTACGTTACAGGCGAATGCTCGCGTTGAGGCAGCACCTTTAAGAGAAAAACACAAGCCTTTCACACCTTTATCCAATAATCTCCTTTTGTTTTCAGTTATACTCAGTCGTAGCTCTTGCACAATGCACAGCAACCCTCGGATACCTGTCTCCGAATCTGAGAACCGATGATGTCGACAGCATGGCTGCCTACGCATATGTCATCGCAGTTACTATTACGCACTCAGTTACCTTCACACTTACTGCTATTATGCTGGTTGGAGCATTAAGGGTAAGTTCATCCAACATTTGTTTAAGTAGAGAAACGTATATTTTATTTTTACTTTGATTTACTGAAGTCAGGCATCAATCAGCGTTACATTTTGAATGCCATAGTTTGAATTTTTTTTAAGTTGGCAGACCAACACACGCATTATATATTCTCCAACTAAGCAATTTACGCTTGGTTATAGGTAAAATACAAGAAAACACTCTGGGGTAGTTATGTGGGAGAACAAATGTCTAGCCATGCCGCCTTCCCCAGGTCCCAGTAGACCCAGGAAATGCTGGTTCGACGTCGTAAAGTAAATAACATGCGTACTATGGTCGCACAATTAGGGATGCCGAAGATCGCGCTATGTGAAGAAAAAAAGTAGAAACACGGACCCCAGGCTGAGACTGCAGCTGGTATTGACGCTAGGATGGTAATAATAACAGATAAATAATTTTTAAGATTAACAGGTAGAAAATCTTTAAACAACATATGCTATAGATTATTAAAAATAGTAAATAAAGCTTGTTTTTTTTGTTTGGTTATTAGGATAAAGCCAACCTAATGAGGCCGTGGGTAGTCTGGACATCAGTACAAGTGACACTATATCTTCTCATGTTCGTGTTCTTCACCACGATGAGTATGATCAACCATGTGGGAGACAACACTTTGTTGGCTTATATTATAGACTTCATGGGTTTGAGTAAGTATTTTTTCTTTGTTATAGGTTCTGTAGACTCATGAACTTTTTCTTGCAATCTTAGGTCTGTCACAAATGTTGTAGGCTGCGTCCGAAGTGATGCGGTACGCGACCGACGTACGGGGTGGCAAAATAAAGTAGAAAATAATAGGGGTGCCATTTTCGCAAATTTGTTTAAACTCTAGCAACTCCAGTATTAGGTGAAGAGTATTTTCGATACTTACTAGTGATTTTTAGTACCACATCAATCATCGTGCAAGTATCAAGTTGCTTTAGTACGATATACGCATTTTGTCAACATAGCCTATGTATACTTTAATAATAATGACTATAATTTTGTGAGCAAGAGCTTTAACATTTAGTTATTTGAATAAAAGAAGTTAAAATAACCATTACAAACCTATTATATCGGCTGTTCTTTGGTACATATCGTCAAATTATAACGAAAACATTTTTCATTCAAATTCTACTAGGCATGGTAAACTCTCCTTGGTAAACTTTAAAAATCACTGCTCACGTGAAACTTGGTATTGTTAGATGCGTATTTAGTTATTTTTTAGCAGATTTTAGACGGGCATCAACATTAAAATTAAAATAACATGGATAAATTCACTTATGTTGACTACAGATAAAATAGAATATTGCCAGATGGTAAAAAAATTAGTTCTCGTTCTAGACGTTATGGTCAGGTTATATGCTTATTTTGAAAATGGATTATACTTATCTCTCTCAGACGCCTGATGTATCTTCTATGATGAAGAGAACCCCTACTTTATTTTCCTTCGCTTTCTCCTCCGTCATACAAAATAGATTTTTTTTCCATGTCTTTTATTTTGTATTGTTTTCTTTACTAGAGATAATGAGAACCCTACTTACGATTGTTAAGGATGATGGAAAATGAAAAATATTTATAAAATTTGACGATAAGAAACCTCTTTTTTTTTAGTTAACAATGGGGGAATACATTTGCACATACATTCGGGCCTGGGGAAGGTCACCGAGGGTATGTGGGACCCTCGATAGCCAGTGCTACACACAAGCTTCTGGTGATAAAATCCCTAGGCATGAAATTACAAGCAGAGACAATATAATAACTTTTTTTCCAGTAATCCGGTTCTACATGCTGATGTTGGTGGCCAGTTATTACAAACAGTTGGAGGAAGAAGACAGTGAAAAAATAAAAGCGATTTTAAGCGACAACTGGTACAATTCTGCGTAACAATCTATATCAATATGCAAAGTGGATATCATATGACAACATTCAATGCAACAAATTTAGAACAAAATTAGAGGTTTGATGTATGTTAGTGCCATATCTCTTTGGATGCCATGGCAGCGACGCCAGCAGCGCTTCCGTGGCTACCCTTGGCATCCGTGAGACACCAAAACTAGCCGCCAAAGCAGATGCCAGACGAGATTAGTATCGCTTATCCGCGTCACCAAAATGGACGTCGAAGAGATCGTGCTCGTTATCCTTTACCGTCGTAGGCAAATTAAAAGAAAAATCTTTCGTTATCGAACGCCATTTTAGATTTTAATATAATAGTAAAATTTATTAGACACGACACACGATTGGCATCGCAGCTGGCGGCATGTACTTTCTTCGCTCTTCTTCTCCGCTGCGTCGCCGCCAAAACAAGCACAGCGGGCCGTTGGCGTCGACGCCAAGCCATCGTCAAGTGAAATAGGGTTAGGTACGTTGCAATACAATTTGACATGTTTTAATTGGCGTTGCCTGCCACGGCATCCTAATGAGATATAGTCCTTATGGTGGGGCCTCATCTGGGATGATGTTACAGACATAGGTCGTTTCACGCAGATATGGCGATAGATATAATGCGTTATTTGTAATGCGGTATTCTTTTAATTGTTAATGACGTTACACATTGACAGATAACGTATGTGTATATACACTAATGTGCCTATTCGATAAAGGCGTTATTTTTAAGGCTTCAAATAGGTCGCATTCGGCCCCAATCAATATTTTTTACATTATCGCAGGTGTGGCCTCAGCGTTAATGACATGTGTTTCATATCATAAAAGTAAAACTGTAGTCTACGAATAACAAGTTCTTACCTAGAAGACCTAGATTCTAAAATTGATCATACTATAATAATTGTTACGCAGACTTGGCGACTTATTTGCAATAATCATAGTTTCTATTAAGCATGATTAACTTTTGCTTTAGTTAAGTAATTAGTTAAATTGCGAATCAGTCCTTACTATTGTTTACACAGTCATGTAGCTAATCGACAACTTAATACTTCACTTGAAAAATTCTGTCGAAACGATGATAGGGACTTAACCCACCACGTATGCAAGTTAACTAACTACTAAACTAATAAAATGTAGGATTTATTGAGACCTAAAGAAAATATATTACTAAATATAGTCCTTTAGCTTATTGGGCGTATCTCCTAAGCGCATCATTATCTTACTTTACTTTAATTATCAAAGTTATCAAAAAGGCACATGAAAGGGAAAAGTCCTTAAGGTTTGTAGCAACGCCAACGTCCTTGAGTATTTTTAAGAACTGATTTTTTGGGCGATATCGGGGATTCCATAGACGCGGTCGTTTTTTATATTCAGTTTCCATATGCATTATTATTTTATTGTGAATAAAATAAAATAATATATAAAAAATAATAAAATCAAGTTATTTATCTCTCCTTAATAAAGATTTAGATTTTGCGTTATCCTGCAATAATAAAAATTGTAGAAGTAAAATTTAGTGATTTTGGGAGATTTTATTCTTAACTTAAAATTATTAAACAAAAATTACGAAAAGCCATGATACGTCACATATCGTGAAGTCTTATGATAATTATTTTGGTAAATTATTGAGCAGTAAATACCAACGAAAAGTTGCTTGTTTGCACCTTAGACCTGCACTTTAGACCTTTAGCGGAAATAGGAGCCTTAAGTAGATATAATATTTGAAATAACCTAGTTGCGGCCAATGATGCTCGCGGGATATACACACTTCTTGGTTTAATATTAATAAATATTTTTGTAAATATTGTAAAATAAAATATTTAAAATCTATAATTACTTTATTTGGCATAACATTCCGTAAATCTTACACAAACTTAAATACAATTTTCAATATGTACAATACCCATTAAAATTGTTAGAAAAATAGTTTTCTATTCTTGTAAGCGAAATCCAAAAAATATTTTGATTCAAGTGAAAGGTAACATATATTATATCACATTTGTTTCTTTTATAATTACACCATACATAACACTTTTAATTATTAGTGTACTTAGGTATTTGTTAATTTGAAAAATTCACGTGCAATTATTGTTAGCTGATAGTTGTACATAGTGCGAAATACATTTTTTTAAATAAAATATTTTAATGAATAAACCATACATAAATCACTATATTTAAATAAACCCTCGAAAATTATTAATAATAATACAGATTAACTAAAAATTCAAGTCATTAAATGCCACAAAATTTAAGACAACAGAAACTCATCATAGCGATAAGCCAGACATGTGTGATCAATAATATAGTTTGCGCCACGTAAAAAGAACGCTGGCTCTGAACCAGTGCAGTGAGCGTTTTATCGATCAAATTGGTGGTAAACTATCTATTTTTAATTTCAGCCAATTCCGAAGTACTAGGTAGCTAGTAAAGTACCTAATAAGATTCTACAATAAAAAAATTACTCATAAAACATTACCCTAGTATAATTAGGATACGACTGTACACCTGCACAGACACATGCCCTCCACTGCCGCTCAGCGTTCTTTTTACGTGGCGCGAACTATACCTACGTATAAAAAGTTTTCAAGAGTTTTAGATTACGGGCTTGTGGTATTTTGTTATAATGTCCCTGCTCAATCTGGGATAATATTAGTTATGCCGTTTCCCGTAGATGTAGCGATCGGTTTAATGCTTTAACTGTGATTCGACATGGTTATAACTGTTAATGTTCAACATTGACAGACAACCTATTTATATACACTATAATAATAAAATTTCTATAGAACGTAACTTTGAATGAAATCTGAAAGCCAATAACAATTTATTTATTGAGTTGATAATATACCTAATTTTTTACTGGTGCATTATATAATGTTATAAAACATATTTCAATCATTATTTTCCTCCAAATAACGAAATAATATTAAATTTTTATTAATTCTGTTATGTTGTATTGATCTATGACGAAGTCCCAAAAACAGTTACGTTCTAAGGCGTCTTATTTTTAATTTTAGTGTTGCTACCAAACGGTTCTTGCAGTTCATTAACTCAATTGGATTCAAGAAAAATATATACATATTTATACCAAAATCTGAGCTTATTTATGTATTTATACTAAAGCAATACTACATAATTGTACATATATGTATTGAAAACAAAAAGGTAAGAATAAATATACATTATACCGGTGGAATCATAAAAAATTCAATAGATTAATTATCGTGGTGCGTGATTAATGCATGCGATAAGCGAAAGGTCATATGAGACAAAACTTTCGCGCTTCATATCTATTTTGTGAGGTATTTGTGTGACACAAAAAGTAATTAACTTAAAGTAAATGAAACGATTACAAAATGTTATAATTTTAAATCGATTACTGGTGATAATCGGTTAATTTGGTTAACGATTTGGGGGTTTCAATACCTAAATATTTTATTATGAGAACTGTCAAGTCGGGCTTATTATTTTGTGATTATTATAATGTGGTCAATCATTAACGGTATTATTTTTAACGCTATAAACAAGACGCATTGGGCCATAGTCACTAACACTATCCAAGATGGAGTAGGAACAATTGAAATAAATTCTCAAACCATTTTGTAATTATTAAATACTAACCAACTTATGAGCATGTCAGTCATGAATTAATGTTAAAAATTTGTGGCATTTAATTTATAATTATTACTACTTACATTTATCGATGCAGAACCTTTTAAGTTAAAAGTTTAAGGCACATTAATGTCTAAAATATTACTCTCTTATTCGTAATGAGTTAGAGTCAGTTTGAAGGCTTCTTTACCGTTCAAACTTCAAGCTTACTCTAACTCAATATAATAAGACCGTTAGACTCTCGCGTATTTGAAAGCATTAATGCTCTAATAGATAAAATGATTATGATTTGTGGACCAATAATGTATGTATACAGTGCTTCCGTGCAGGAACGGTGAAAGAATACAATTTCCTGCGGCCAGGCGGCCTGTCGTGAGAGGCGACAAAACAACCCACAGCCAGGTGGTAGGGTATTTGCCCGACTGGATGGCTACCACCCCTGGTCTAAAGTATGTCGCCATAACAACCTTGAGTTGTGTTCCGGCATTAGTGACCAGGTTCCGGTCTCCCTTAATAGAGCAGCAGCGCATTTGTGGCACCTTTCGTGTTGCAAATGTCCATAGGCGATGGTAACCGCTTTCCATCAAGTGGGCCATCCGCCTGTCTGCTGAACTCCTGCAATAAAAAAAATCGATGGAAGATGTATGGTCCAAAACACTGAATCGGATGAGATTTCAGATTCGGATTCCGCACATCGAAATATAATACATAAAAATAGATGTGTCTGTTCAAAAGTACAGATCACTTTTTTGTGGGCCGGTGTTATTCTTTTCGGGTCGATTTTTTAATCACGAGATAAAAGTTATTCATAGAGTGAAGTATAACGTGGAAAAATTAACAATGTCAGTTGCATGAATAAAACAGTCGAATGGTTTCACTTTTGAATTTACTCAACCTAATTTGTTCGACCGATAATTTTTATCTGATGATTGAAAAATCGGCCCTTACTCTATAATTATCTATATGACTTATCATGTTTTCCCTCTAAGACCTCTTTATTGTACTGGAAATGGAGCGATTAGATAATAATCTTTACTAATCTTATAAATGCAAAAGTCCTGTCTGTATCTGTCTGGTAAGCTTTCACGCATATAATTAACACGTTAGCTGCTAAACTAGGTCTTCAAAGTCTAGTGAGTATCTATCTGCCTGCGCGGGCGCTGAAATCGCGCTGTCTTCATGGGTGCAGACCCTGTAACTTTGGTAATATTTAACGTATGAGAGAGACAATCATACATTTCACCTTTATTTTCGTAACTTATAATAATAGGCTATTAATACGCTTAGTACCCGAGTAGGTGCCAGTAAAGTAATAGTCTCAAGTCGCTTGTCGACGAGTCGGTCTCGTGAGTCCGCAAGACAAAGAGCGTGACGAGCTCCAATAGTTCCTAATTCCCTACTTTTTAGAAACACCCTATTTACTTACAACATTATTTGTGCCTTCGTATACGTGTGAGCGAAAATAATTCCATGACGCTCACGCACACATTGGTTGGTTTTGTGTTTCACTTCTGAACGTGATTTTGTGGGACACTATCTCTTTAAGTATTAACTCTAAGCTTTCACGGAAAAACCGCAATATCGATTTTGTTGAAATTTAGTATATACATACATAATTATCTCAATATCATGAATGGACGTAGGATACTTTAAATTTCGGGAAATGGGATAATTTTCTCAGGACGGATTGGAGTCAATCAGGAGTGAAGATTCTGCATCGAACATACCTACATCATAATTATATGCTAGAGGCACCGTAGAATTTACGCTGATTCCCTGTCTCTTGTGTACTTCACTGTTCCGTCCCTCTCCATCTTCACTATTGAGCTCCATATCAGGATAGACAGGTATATTTGTAACGCTAGAACAAAATACAAAACTATATTTAGCATGTTGTACTTGGGCAAGTGCCTGACACCTGGGCAGGTGCCACATTGGTAGGTCTTTTGGTTTTGCAAATATCCATAAGCGACTGTAACCACATTCCATCAGGTGGGCAGTCAGTCTGTCTGCTGTACCCCAGAAATAAAAAATAACCATAAACATTAGGTACTTTATGATTGTTTATTTCCATTAATTTAGATTGTGATATTAAATTGCGTTTTAACTTTCACAATAAGATATATCCAATACAAAATGAATTTTATTACGAATCAAAGGAAACATCAGAAAAAAACTGCACATTAGGGTTACCAATGTATGAATCCCACCAACCCTGTGACAAGCACGGTGGACAAACTGGTAGATTACCTAATATAAGGAGACCAAAGTCCAGTAGTGAGATATTTAAAAGATAATATTCCACAAAAACCATATATTCTCTAGTTTAAAAAATATCTTATCTTCACCCTTATACTCGAAAGTAAATGTAGTATGTGTCTACATATGCTGGTAATTGTAAGAAATAGCATAAAAATCAACTTTATGTTGATACTTCCATGCTCATCATCCGAATCTGCGACAACGACTTCTTTAGGTCCTCAGATATGTTAAATTTAATGATATATGATTAATTTTCAAGGACATAAAAAGTAACAAAAGTTGAAATACGTAATATATTTTATTAACGTCAGTAACGTGATAAAGTCATATATTACGATAATTAACTGTAATTTAACGAATAAATTTTAATGGGTTATGTTGCGTGTCTAAATATTACGGCAAATCAGCGCCTTGATGTCTATAATCAATTTGTTACTGCATGAAAGCTTAGTGTTAGTATACACTATATCGGACCGACAGTTTTATCGGCGACAGTATCGGTCTGCTTTTTTGGGGCCTTAACACAGCCACTCTGGAAGGTCATTACTTTCAAAACAGGCGATAAAAATCTTAAACATCATATATTGTAGGAAATTAAATGGATTTCAAAATTGCTATTTAACGTTTTTTCCACGGTTGGAGGTTTAGCCTCTATATGCAAAAATAACGAATCTCTAGAGAATTCATATTGTTCAACCTGAATAAAAATGTAAAGGTTGAATCTAGAGAATAAATTGATTCTTATGAGCTTTTTCATAGAATACTGAAGGGGTGTCCCGTATAGGGTGGAGGAGCGGGATGGAATGCTCCTCCGTCTTAAAGGAAGATCTTCCAGCGAGGCTAGTGTTGTTCCTGTTGGAAATTTGTATATATCCTTTGTATGTTTCGGGAAACGTTTGCGACCTCTATTATTGCACAGCGCCAACTATTGGCTTGTGTGTTACTACAATACTACCAAAAAATTCTGATTAATGTACGACAGCGCTATTTGGATTCATATTTAATAGGCAATAATACACTAAAAAAATCTTGCTTTGTAACTTTATCGGCTCGGCACAGTCTAGTGTAAATCAGCTATTACTGAACAAAAGTACGACAAGTAAAAAACTTAAGTAAATATGGACATAAACCACTAGCTAGACTATAAAAGCTGAATTATAAAAAAGAGTAATTTTTTTTCGATACCTGATATATTCTTACAATGGCCATTTTGAAATTAATTCCAATTTTACTTTTCACTGCTGAATTGCAATGTTCTTTAATAGATTCAGCAATAGATATTGCAAACTCTGTTTATAAAAACGATCAAGCAACTTCAGTTGTGTGGTGGCATGAAGATTCAGCTAACATAACAAAATTATTGAAATATTATGATGGTGTAGTCATCACAGTTTCTATGGATTATGGTATTGATAAAAAAGTTCAAGCAATCTATAAAAATACTGGATTCAAACAAACTGTATTTATTGCCGGTTCCATATTCGAATATGAATATTTTCTTGATATGCTTAAAAAGTTTCTAATAATTCCAATTAAATTAATTTTGGTACTAATTAAACCTGGAGTAGATATTTCTGAAGTAACTAAAATTGCTTGGAATAATGGTTTATCTGATATTATAATTATAAATGAAGAATCCAGTGGTAATATTACTATGTCTACTTATTTTCCGTATGATGGAAGCGATTGCGGTAACTATGTTCCTGTTACAATAAACAAAGATGCTGAAACCATTTTTCCAAGGAAATATAGCAATTTTTATGGATGTCCGATTAAAGTTACATTATATCATTTCCTTCCCTATGTTAAAATAGAAGAAAATAATGGTACTGTAACTGCTATTGGTGGAATTGACGGAGATATGTTCATGTTATTAATTACGCAAATAAACGCAAGTGTGATTATTGTTAGATACGCCAGTAAAGGGAATATGGGATCAGTTATCAACGGCACTGGAACAGGATCTTTTAGAGACTTAATCGAAGGTAATGCTGATATATTAGTTCCTGCTGGACTCGTGAGTGTTGGACGTTATTTGAATACTCAAGTATCTCATGTAATCGAAACGTCTGATGTTTTTTGGTGTGGACCAAACCGCCGTGAGATTTATGTTTGGGCCAAAGTTTTATATCACTTTTTTTCTCACTCTGCGCCTTATTTTTTCTTGGCCTCTGTTGTATTTGCCACTGTAACGACAATATTAAAGAAAATCAAAAAACCTGCATCTTTGAGTAAGGACGGTGTAATTTTTAAATCGTTTAAAATATTTTTAGGTCAAGAAACAAGATTTGAAACTAATTCATCAATTATTAATAGTCTTTATGTTTTGTGGATTTGGTTTTGTCTCATTGTAAGGATTGTTTATCAAGGGGATTTAGTGGACGGCTTACACAAACCATTTTTAGAAGCACCTCTGACTACACTTGAAGATGCTGTGGAAAGAGTTGAAGGTTTTGGTGGGATTGAAGCATTCCATGAGCTATACCGAGGCACTCCTTTATGGTCACGGTATACAGTTTTACGTCTACATGAAGTACCAATATACGTTAACAAAGTGTCAGATGGAAAAAGGTTTTTATTGGCCACAGATCAATTAGTATTGCACCAGCTTCGTAGAGTGGTACAAGTATTAGAACTACCAGTAACAAAGACACACATGTGCTACTACATGAGACCTGGTTGGCCAGCAGCAAAAGAAATGGATCAACTTATACTTCGACTAATTGAAACAGGATTTGTGGATAAAATTTTTGAAGATTTTAATTATGAATGGATAAAAACTACTGAAGCGGCTAAAGAAAAACAGAACTTTAAGCCTATAGATATGGCAACATTAATGGCTTGTTTTTATGGACTTTTTGCTTTGTGGGTAGTTTGTTTCGTAGTTTTTGTTGTCGAAATAATTTATTTTAAATTGACAGAGAAAAAGTCAAAACAAACATGAGGCAATTAGTTCGAAAAATGAAGTATATACATTCACATAGCATTTTGTTTTTTTAACATGTTTGGTATTGTACCTATTGCATTATAGAGAATTAAAATACAATATAAACTTAATAATAAACTACATCTTGTTTTCTTAAGTTTTCGTGACTAATACACATAATAAAACTACGTTTTAATATTTTTGAACGCGGTGTTTTATGTGATTTTATTGCTCCAACGTTTCAACCAGTTTTCAAGTGAAAAGTGAACTGAAAAGTTGCCAAAACGTCGGAATAATAAAAATCAAATAAAATACCGCGCTTAAAACTGTTAAAACGTAGTTTTTTTATATATACGTTCAAATAAAATTGGTTAAAGTACTTTTATTAAATTTTGTTTTAACGTTCATAAGAATTCATTCCATTATAACTACTACAAAAAAATAGAACATGATGACCAAAACATAAAAAATAGATTTTGGCTTAGCTCTTAAAAGGTAAGTCCATACTTGAAATGGTTTTTGGTATAGATTGTCCCTTTGACCCCTTGGACTAGAATATGGTACTGATAATTGCAGTGGCGCGGGTGTAATGTCCTAATATTTGTCTTATTAATTAATTATTGTACTGTGCTCATAATTTCAACTTAAATTATATATGGAAATACTCAATTTTTTTAAATAAATGTAAAATATATAATTATTTTATCTAAACAAAGATAACATACACTAGATACAACGTCAGAGAAAGCAGATGTCCAATTAAATATTTTTATCAATAATACGAGGATTTGTCTATGATTTTTACATACATATCATCACACCTGTTTCCCATGGGGGACAGATAATATAAATCTCCACTTGCGACGATCCTGACAAACAACTTACGCTTTATCTACTTTCATTATCCTCTTCATAGACATACGTTTATTTGAGTTGCTTTTTACATGACCTCTTTTTAACACTTCTGCTATTTGATCATGCTGGGTACGTCGCGGTCTACCGGCACCAATTCTGCCATTTACAATGCTGTTTTATAGTTGTTTTGTGATTCTACTTTCATGCATTCTCTCTACATGCCCAAACCACCTTAACATTCCTTTTCAACTCTTGTTATTACATCTTCTTTCAATCCACAACGTTCCCTTATTTCACATATACTTCTCAAAACTCTTATCTCGACTGAATCTATCCTACTTTCATGCTTCGTCTGCCATTATGCCATACCCAACCTCAGCCATACATTAGTGTTGCTACCATTACCCCTTGATGGACAGAAAAGCATAAAGACACTTTCTGGCTGTTCATAAAAGAGTTTAGTACTCCATTCACCTTATTACCTGCTATTACTCTCCTTTCAATATCCCTTTTATGCTTTCCGCCTCTGGTAAACATGCACCCTAAGTAAACAAATTCTCAGACTTGCTCTTACTTTTGGTTTCCTACCTGTATATTACAAATTGTCATACTTCTATCTCTTTCAAACACCATAACTTTCGTCTAGCTCACATTAAATTTCATACCCGTTCTATCAAAAGACTCGTCCATAATTGTTACCATCTCCTGTAACTCTTCTTCCAATGATGCAAGTATAATCCGATCATCATCATCATCAACTCATTCATTCTTAAACCACTTTCGCTTTTTTTTCAATTCGTGCAAGCAACTGTCCATGAATATGTTGAAGACATGGCGACGCTCCACATCCCTGTCTAACACCTTTTTCAATGTTAAACCATTTAGTGTAGGCGCTATTGACCCTAATACAAGTACTGGAATCGCTATAGAGAGTTTGTAGTGATTGTATCAGGTTGTCTGTTATACCATACTTAGCTAATGCTGAATACAGTTCACTTTTTCTTACTCTATTGTCAGCTTTCTCAAACTCTATGAATGCGCAGTATAATTTTTAACCTTTGGCCAAAAACTTTTCACTTATGCATCGCAAAATAAAGATTTGGTCCACATATACCATTCCCTTTCTAACTTGCTTGTATACCCCATACTCTCTCTTCTGTTATTTTGAATACCCGTTCAATTAACACTTTATCATATAATTTCCCGACAACGCTGAGAACGCTAATGCCCCTATAACTTTTGTAGTTCTGTTGTGATTTTTTTTCTTTGTAAAGTGGAACATTAATGGCTTTGCACCTATCTCTTTTTTATTGCAGGAATTCAGCAAACAGACAGACGGCCCACTTGATAGAAAGCGGTTACCATCGCCTATGGACATTTGTAACACCAAAGGTGCTACAAATGCGCCGCTGCTGTCTTAAGAGAGACTGGAACCAGGTCACTAATGCCGGACCAAAACTCAAGGCTGTTATGGCGGCATACTCTAGATCAAGGGTGGTAGCCATCCAGTCGGGCAAATACCCTACCACCTGGCTGTGCGTTCTTTTGTCGCCTCTTACGACAGGCCACCCGGCCGCAGTAAGTTGTATTCTTTCTCCGTTCCTGCACGGATAATCTTTCGGTACACAGCCTCTCTTCCAACACTTGTTGAAAAGCGGTACAAAAGACTTACGACCAGGCTTTATCCAGCGTTTAGCATTTCTACGGTTATACTATCATACCTCGCAGCTTTTCCTAATTTCATACTATTCAATGCTTTCCCAATTTTATCCATAACTATACTATCGCTATTGTCCTCTCTGTATACTTTACATAAGTCATGTTGTTCACATCTGCTATGTCTTTTTCAAACAATCCTTCAAGATACTCTTACCAGCGGCTCAATGTGCATTCTTCTTTTTTCATAATGCATCCATTCTTGTCTCTGATTACAGTGAGCTCAGAATGACTACCTTTCCTTTGGCTCTTTTTAAAGACTTCCAAAAATATTTAATTTTATTCTGGAAATATTCAGAGATTCTTTCATCCAAATCATTTGTTTCTTTTTGAATTTCTATTTGATTACATTAACTATTCCATGAATGGAATGGAATAGTTAATGCAATCAAATGAAAAATTGTAGGAAACAATGAATCGTTTTATGCAATTTTTTGCCTCATCAACATCTTCTTGTTCTGCATTTTTTAATCTTAGTCAGCTCTATGATTTTCAATTATTAATATTACGTATTGCATGTGTTTTACAGTTAGCTTTTTATTCGTTTTAATATTTTCCCAATTATTATGCTAACGATCGGTATAGTACATGTACAGGTATATTTTTTAACCTATTCTATTCCAATCTCATCGCAACTCATTATATCATCTTTATAGTATATTTATGTAGTCAAATTGACTACATAAATATATAAAGAACTAAAATCTTCTTTTAGGTCTATTTTTAACCGACTTCCAAAAGGAGGAGGTTCTCAATTCATCTGTGTGTTTATTTTTGTATATTTGTTACACGATTTCTCCGTTAATTGTTGACCGATTTTTAAAGATTTGATTAAATGAAAGGGTATACTCCCGAATTGATCCCATGGTAACCAAGTCAGAATCTGATGAGTGGATTCCAGGGAAATCGAGGGTAACCTTTGTTGAAGAGCGTCTATACCGAAGAGTAAGATTGCAAACTTGTATACGCGTGCCAATAGGATACACGTTCTAGTGCAATAAAAAAACTGACTTGTAATTAAAAATCAAAAAATAAATATTTAACCGACTTGTTTCTATAACATCTTGAATTCGATGCGAAGTGTAATATATTGTTACGATCTACAGGACTCGAATTAAAATAAATGCCGTTGGAATTACTATAAAAATTATTAGAACTGTACAAACACGTATAAAACAAATACAAATAAAACTGGATGCAACCAGTTCACACTGCACGATTCAATACAAGTCGACACGCGCAAAGTCCGTCGTATATATCGCTAATCGAGAGTATTACAAAACGTCTTACTCGTTTCGTAGTCGTCGCTTGACTGTCCCACCCCTCCATTCGGGCATTTTCTTATACTAACTATACAGTACAAAAAAAATCGGCCGTGCGCACTGAGTTTCCGAGAAATAGTAATTTGCGCACCTGGTTATCTATTCCTGCGAACAGCCAACAAAGTCGAAAACAATAACAATAGGCTATTGTCTAAATGCAAATTTAAATACGAAGTAATAAAAAGAACTCCGGATGCGGGAGGGGCAATAAACGAGATGCGCAACATTTCTTTGTCGGTATGTGACAATAGGTATGCAGGTGGCCCAACTTGTAACAATATTTTATATATTTCAATATACTTACTATATTTTGTAAATTTGCTGTGTGTTTTTTATGTTTTACTTGACACCGACTTCAAGATGTTGTAGAAAGAAGTCAGTCAAATATTTATTTTATGATTTTTAATTTCCGGGTGCGTAAGTGGCACCAACTTGGGGAGGCCTACGTCCGATACGACAAATTACAAGCCGGCTTTGTTTTTGTTAAATCAATTTCTTATTATCACTCTTTTGGTAATATCAATTTCACCTCTATCAAATATTTTTACAGACGAGGTGTCAGTATATCAGTGAACTAAATATCTCTACTAGGATTAAAATATTGAGATACGATCAGACATGTATATCGTGCGGTCGTCAGCGAAAGTAATTAAGATTTTAGATGAATTTTCACGCTTTCACTACTGTATTAATTGATAAGTGTGAAAATGATTCAATCAAACGCGAATACACAATTACACGATACATCTTAAGTTTAAGGCTAAAAATTAGAAATGATTTTTATACTAAACTATCTACGGCCGTCCCTTCGTTTTCTTATAGATACTCTATACACCCCTTTTTTTTGGCCAAGGCAATCCGTTTGAGGACTAAGCCGCGACAGGCACAGAAGCCTGGGGGGATGTTCGCGACCCGTGAGAGTGTGGAATTCGCCAGATCGGGGGTGGCACTAACGTGCCCAGTCAGAACTGGTGCCACGCTATTGCCACTCCCCATTTAGGGATACCCACTAAAACCCCTGGGTGTTCCGTCCTGCGCCTTATGCTATGTCATCACAATAATATAAGTATATATAGGAAAAGTATGCATGTAGCTTCCCTTTTTACCCATCCACTTCATTTATCCTTCATCCAACTCCCAACCTAGACGATAGCATTTAAAACATTTTTTTAAAATAAAATCATAATTTATATTTTTTTCGAAATGTCATTGCGATTTGGGGACTTATATATTTATGTATTTTTTTTAAATTAGGAAATCGTACATAATTTGAACTTTTATGTATGCCAAAATTATGTATTTATGAAGAAAATCTCAACTGTATAGTAAAATAATTCTTTTATTTTAATTCTCCTTTTTCTAAAAAGAGGTTTAGCTTTTTTTCTTAAAGTAAAGTAGAAAATTTTTAGTTAGAAAAAAACCCGTTGATCTGTTTTTGAAATATGAGGTGATTCCGATTATATGCTTTTTCCTAGTCTGGGATTCAAACAAAGGGACATTTTTTCATAGCCACCAAACACTTTTCAACATATATATACACTTGTGATGACAACAATTGTTTATAAATCACTTACTTAATTGGAAGAGTATCACAAAGAGTTCTCCAGCTGATTCCGTGTTGAGGAAAGCCAAACTGTATACGAAGCCAATGATCGAATACACAATCTCGAAGTAAAGGTACACCTTCATTAGGAGCACGTGTTTCTGGAATTAAACAAAATCTAATATTAATTTACAAATTATTTATAATAAATGTATGTTTTGTATAAGGTTTTAAAGTTAGCGTTTAGCTAAAATCTCAACCACATCATTTGCTGTCAATTATAGACCAGCTAACGTTGCAGCGTCCACGTCGAAGTCATTTACCACTATGAATGAGGCTGGATTGTTTGGCAGCTAGGTGTAGTCCAAGATTGACCTGAAGACCTTTGAATGAGTCTATGAATTGGCCTAAGCACACACACGTATATTTCGTGTTCTCATCAGCACTACTTGGTATCAATCGTAAACCAGATAAAGTCTCTACGAATGAGACTGGATTGTCCCTAGGGGAGTACATGTAGTCTAAGATATTAGTTTTTCAATGCGTGTCTGAATTTACGTGAACTCCGGTGGTCTTGAACTACAAGCATAGACGAAGAACACTAAGATCGACTATTAAATGAGGAGAAAGAATTGTAGTGCCCCCTAATGTCTCTCTGTGTGTTTGCCCTATTCATTAGTAGGAGGATTAAGGAGAGCGTTTTACAGTTTTCTTAATAGGTTCGACTATTAAATGAGGAGAAAGAATTGTAGTGCCCCCTAATGTCTCTCTGTCTGTCTGCCCTATACATTAGTAGGAGGATTAAGGAGAGTGTTTTACAGTTTTCTTAATAGGTGTTTGCATTTTCCTAGTATTCTTATTCCATACTAGCATGCTACTTGAGTGCGAGATCACTAAGAGGCATTTATACATAAACATTTTATCCATGCTAGAATGTAGAAAACATACCAATTCCTACGACTGGGCGGCCCGTCGTAAGAGGCAACATAACAACCAATAGGTAAGTGGTAGAGTAGCACTTGCTCATCTGGATGGCTACCATCTCTGGTCTAGAGCATGTTGCTATAATCACTTTGAGTTGTCTTCCAGTGTTAGTGGTCAGTTTTTAGGCTCCTCTTCAAGGCTGCCGGCCTGTTGGTAGCATCTCTGGTGTTGCAAATATTCATAGGCGATAGTTACTACTTTCCATCGAGTGGGTCGTTTGCCTATCTACTGTACTCATGCAATTAAAAAACTAACCTTATGTAAAGCTACAATGAAGACAATTGACATTGCGATTTCGATGATGAGAGCCACGATGTCCACTATGACTCGGGCAAATTCTGAATCTGTAATTATCTGCGCATTTGGCGTTGAGTGGCGGAGTGTTGACACGTATAGCGATAGGAATATTGCCACAACTAGTGTTAATATCTGAAATCAGATACATTCATATTATTAGTATCTATTAACTGTTTGTGCCATTTGCCGTTGAGACGCTTGGATCGTGGGGTCATGACCTCATAAACCCCTGTGAAGAGGTCTCAAAACGCCTAATCAATTCTTGAGATGATCAGAGGACTAATATCTACCTCAGACAACATTTCTGTATGGCAATTCAACGAGGTAACGTATCCAGCCTTGTGGGCATTACCCATAAATAGCCATGACAGTTTCACTATTCTATTTATAATCTAAGGAATTTCAGATTAATTAGAGTGTAACTAATATTAATTAATGAGGTTCAGTTAAAGCTAAGCTTTCTTGTTTGTATTATTATATATCAAAATCTCAAACAAAAAAAGGTAAAAAAAGAACTCTTATAATCTGACTCCGATTGCTGTCTGTCTGTCTTTTACTAGTCAATACCCATATCTCAAGAATTATTGAAGCTATAGATATAAAAATTAGATCACGTTTAGCAATCTTATGTATATCTACACACACTAAAATATAGTATGAAATTTGTGAGAAAATAATGATATCAAGATTGTAAAAATATGTAAGCATTATTATAAGGTACCTGTGTACCTTTAAGTTAGGATATTTAAACCTTACCAAGTTGATGTAACCGAAGGTAATAAGTCCCTTCCTCAATGGGAAGCAGAAGCAGCATCTTGTTACTAAGGGGATCTCTATTGAGTTGACAATTTTGTCTCTGAAAGAACAAACAGATCGTAATTAATACTTGAACCTGCTAATATGACATCTTGTATATCTATAATATTATAAAATTCTAAGCATGCCGTGTCTGTACATTGAAGCTATAAAAAAAAATTAACCGCAAGAAACTGTAAGTATAAATGATGGAGAACACGATGCATTTTTTTTTAGATTTCTTGTCTGTTTGTTCGGGATTCACGTAAAAACTGGGCTGATTTCGATACGGTTCTCGCTGATTGACAGCAATTTTTTAGACATAAAATCTACGCTATTTTTTTCCTATTTAAAATGGCCAGATTAAAAAAAAAACCGAATTCCAATGTGATTTTTACACTGATCAATAGCAAATTTTGTGTAATAAAATGCGTGATTTTTATTATCCCGGGAATCCCGCAGGAATTTTCTCAGGAGTGGTTTGTAGTTGTTCGGGTGCATAAAAATTAGCTTATTCCGAGACATTTTACATTATAAAGATATTTTACATTATTTTTTAAATTCTATGTTCAGGGAATCCCGCGGGAATTTCAAGTTAAGTGTGGACTAAGTCGCGGGCATATACTAGTTTATTATAAAATAACTGTACCCGAGATATTGTTCGCGCGGGGTTCCATAGTAAGATCACATATGTTCATTATTTTATTTTCTTTATTTGACTCGGGAACAATAAAAACATTGAGTAGAAAATACTCCTTATCTCAAAACTATACAAACGATATTGCATAACAACCAATTTTCCTTGAAAGAATGTTTAAAACAATAATCTTGATTTCGCGAAATTTTCCACTTAATAGTTCAAACGGTAAAGTTTGGGGAACAATTTTCATGATTTTGAGAGCAAAAATATTAAATAAAAATATAAAAATAAATTGAATTTTCATCCGTGCAGGAACGGAGAAAGAATACAATTTCCTGCGGCCGGACAGCCTGTCGTAAGAGGCGATTAAACAACCCACAGCCAGGTGGTAGGGTATTTGCTCGAGTGGATGGCGACCACCCCTGGTCTAGCGTATGCCGCCATAACAACCTTGTGTTGTTCCGGCATCAGTGACCAGGTTCAAGTCTCCTTTAAGAGAGCAGCAGCGCATTTGTAGCACCTTTGGTGTTGCAAATGGCCATAGGCGACGGTAGTCACTTTCCATCAAGTGGGCCGTCTGCCTGTCTGCTGAACTCCTGCAATAAAAAAATTAAAAAAAGAGTAAACTACTCGATCTACCCATTATATGATGACTGAGAAAAATGATTATCATATAAAAAAAATTGGGTGTGTGCAATTCACACACGGCAGAAGTGAAATTTCAGAACAGTAGCCTACGAGAGAATGAGATAAACATAGAGCATCAGGAGTATTATCCTAATACTCCTGATGCTCTATGTTTATCTCATAAAGATACGTTCATCTAGTTATAAGGTTTATTATTTTTATAATATTTTTACCAAGCTCAAAAATTGTTTCATATTTTAATGCAAAATATTACAGTTCGTATATTATATATTTAAGATATATTATAATGCATATTATCCAGATTCCACGCTTTCACTTTGAACTTATGATGATAGAGGCTTATGATAACTAAAATAGGAAACAAATGCTCTAGTTTCAATTTGTTTTACGAACTTCAAAACTTCAAATTATTTCCAAGTCTATTTTTTTGAGCAGTGTTTAAATGATAAAATAATGAAAAAACTTCAAAATATTTCTAACCCTATCTTTTTGAGCATAGTGAATAGACATTTCTTTTTAGTGTCGCTTTTTTTGTTTCATCGAGTTTCAAATCACAACGATTCTAAAGAAGTTTCACTTAAAAAAAGTTTCCATTTTTGGCAAAATGGTTATACAACCTTGTAAAAATATACAAAAACAAATAAATAGCCGACAGAAAAAACTTAAGACTCAAAAATTACAAGGAAATAAGTAGGTAGACCATAGTATCTTATTGATTGTTTCGAAAGCACATTACAGGGTACTATGAGTTCGGTTTATTTATCAATGTTATCAGCAACTCACTGTCAAAGGATGCTTTACGATAACTTATCCGTTGTTTGTTTATCAACCAGACCAGGGCGGATCGTTGTAAAATGAATTTGGTCTTCCGTTAAAAAAAAAAACAAAATAGTGTTTTTTCTAAATACAGTTTCCGAGAAAATATAACGATGAAGTCGTTCAAACAAACATATATATACAATATTTATACATTAATACGTGAAGCAAAAACACAGGAAAATATTTGTACCCCTTTTTACGAGAATTGTGCGGGTGGAGGAGTATGGAATTTCGCACAATTATAGTTTATATAGAGAAGGAGTGCAGAATGTTATTTTTATTTCTTAATTTTGCGTAAACATACATTAGATCAATAAAAAAACATTACACATATTACCATGTATTTGACACATACACGCATATATACTCTTTAGTTTATTGTTAAAGTCAAATTAACAGTGTACCCTTGGCGAAATCTGTTATTATAGAAGTATAGTCTTTGACATTAATTATTAGGGTCGAATTTCGACCACGGGCGACCACTAGTAAAAAAAAATATATCAAAATATTAACCTATTATCAAAAAAACGCATATACTGTAGACATAAGTTATAAACACAAATACACTACATCATTGTAACATAAACACTCCACTAGAATAAATAGTAGTTAAAACCTAGATATAAATAATATGTAATCAGCATAAGGTACACAAACACACACAACGTCCAATAAATGTCACACACATCAAATAACAGATATAAAATAAAATAAAGTAAATTAACAATTAAATATTCTAAAAAAGGTACGGAACAAGAGTCAGTAGTTTTCTTTAAAAAACAAACACATACTATCATGCTTGTTCACTATGAGGGTAAACAGAAACAATAGATCTCCACACCCTTTGCTTCATCTACATTCATTAATTTTGTCATACGTGTATACGTTTATTTGAGTTCTTTTTACCTTGCTTCAAAATATTCCTTTTGCGCAACTCTTATCACTATCAGGGCGTTTCATTGGTAGCTCACAACGCCCAAAATGCTCAGTTAGGCGTTCCACAAGACGACTGCGGTCGTTGTGGTCGGGGCGAAAAGGTTACTAATGACGTCATCATTTTCGATCACGCAACGCTCACAACGACCCATGTCAATAGCTGGGTCGAATAGCCATTCCACTTGGGTTTACGATTGTAACGCCGGCAAGCAAGTGGAACGGGATAGATCGCGGTCGTGAATGTGGTCGTTGTGAGTCCCTAATGGAACGTAGCCTACATCTTTCAATACATAATGGCAGTAGTACTTACCTACTCGTGCCAGTCATTTAAATGTTAAACTTCACCTTTGGGATATTATTGTAGTTTTATATACAGTAATACTATGATACCTTACTTTCTTACGCAATTTTCAAATCTCGTGAATTCCTCTTTTGTTTAAGCATCATATAAATTCTATTACGTACTCCCGTCGTACTAGTAATATTATACCCCGATTTGGGGGTTATCACTTAGTCCACCCATCGCATAAGTTTAGGTGTATTTGAGTAAATTTGAGACGTGGTTTATGAGAAAAATGTATTTGAACAGAAAAGCAGAGGAGAAGGTTAAGCGTAAAAGTGGAAACCTAATACAGCAGTGGAAACAGCTTGTTTGACAATGATGTCTTTGATTTTTTTTTATACGTTAAAGTAAAAGTGTATTCAAGAAAATCAGAAGGAATCTAGAAATGTTGAACACTAAATGTTAATAAGTTAGCGGACTGTAATTTATCCAAATAATTAAGACCACATATGAGTATACATCAAAACATACATACAAAAGTTATATATATTAAGAAGAAAAAATGACATAGAAAACAAAGTCATCCCTGTTCCATATTTCAAAATTGGAATATTATTCGTGGCCAGTATGAAACAATGTCTAAACGATTAAAACCTTCGATGAAGATTCCAGTAAAAATAATATCACAGGTAATATAGAAGAAATAAGTAAGTAAAAAACTCAGAGTAAATAAAATCTACATCAAATGCGTAAATTGCATTTGATGTAGATAACCAACGGAACGCTAACCAGCCACGTTATAAAAACGACGAGGAAAAAGTTAGAGGAATCTCAAACGCATAAAATGTTCGTTTGGGAGGAAATGTATTCCAAATAAAGACGATAGTCATAACTTCTATAGGAATATGTTAAACCTGGGACCCAATTCTGCTGTTTCAATATCTTGATCATATCTAGATTCCATTGCAATAGTGTCAAAAATTCGTATTCTACTAAATCCACAATATCTTCTCAATTTCGTCGCGACAGAATAATAATGGATTTTTTTTATCACCATCAGTAAAGACTGCGTTAGCCGAAATTAATATTGAAAAGCTACCAAAAAATTTCAACATTTCACGAGTTTTCGCTTATAAATATTTATAAAAATAGAGTGACGTACCACGGGCTTTAAGGGCCTACCTAAATGGAATTCGCTATCTCGCTCACGCATTACCACATTTTTGAAGATATAAATTCATAGAATTGACATACAACAAAATCATATTCTCATCCGTGCAGGAACTTTTGAAGTCAGTTTCTTTTTTGATAGAATTTTTTACTGAAGCAATGTATGCGTGGGTGACATCGTAGGGTGTTAAATCGGGTTAGAGGTTAGCGTTACTGGTGTTAATGGGAGTAGAGTGATAAGGAAAGCAGATCCTGGCAATAGTAGAGTATTGTCAAGCAGTGATAAGCAATAATTTGTATTTTAGTATTCATTATGAAAAAAAGTCAGTTAAAAAGCACCTGAAATAAACGTGTATGTATGAAGACATAATTAAAGTAGATCAAGCGAAAAATATTTGTCAGGATTGTATCACGTGGAGATTCATCGTTTCTGTTTACCCCAATGAGAAACAGGCGTAACAATATATATGCATATAATGCAGAGGACTCATTATCGTCAAGTAACTAACTTCTAATACAACCACATAGAATTAGTCGAAGTCTGCAAACCACTAACTCTTATGTAATCATAGTATATAATTTACGAAGTTACGCACGACTGTGGGATA
This sequence comes from Dendrolimus houi, assembly GCA_039645545.1. Taxonomy (NCBI): domain Eukaryota; kingdom Metazoa; phylum Arthropoda; class Insecta; order Lepidoptera; family Lasiocampidae; genus Dendrolimus; species Dendrolimus houi. The sequence continues at coordinate 19,385,164 of CM077132.1, forward strand.
CCGCTTACATCTTGCAATGAGAAATAATGGTTAAATAATAGCAAACTTCATTATACGCTAAACCGGTTGTGGGAAATAATTTTCGAGTTCAAAACATGAGTACCTAAGGGCGTGCGTTAACGAGACGGTTTTTTGCCAGGCCTATAGACGGTCATAAACCGGGCTTACGCTCGGTCATCAATTGGCTATTTACTGTGAAGTTATGTTCATGAGCCGGCGCTAACGTCAGTCCGCGGTCAGGTATAGCAGCCTATGAGGATTTGTTGACGGAACCGGATGTACGCACAGGGTGTGCCGCTTGTCTACGAATGTTACCGCACTTCAGGCGGCTAGCCGTCATTTGTGAACCGGACACTAACTGTGCTCGTTACACGCGTAACCGGCATCGACCCGACACCGGACCGGGTAAAAACCGGCTCGTCAACAAACTGCCTTAGGATGGCTTACATCGGACGTTTGTTGCACATGTCAAGTAAACCACGCTAATACTAAGTTTCTATACCCTATTACCTATATCCGAAAAATTGGTTAAAATTTGACATAAACTCCATACAATTAATGTCAATTTTCTACCAATGGTTAGGTAAATGATATTTAGAAGACTATATGAGCCTGAAACGATACCTGAAAGATGTATGTTCAAACTAACAGCCGATAAATTATATCTATCTGTGTAATCTCGCACACTAAAATATTAAAATACATGAATTATTCAGGTCAAGCTTCGGTTTGCCGATGAAGTTTAGATTCTGGTGTGTTGTTTTTTCACCAAGCCTTAAGTTGTTTACTTATTTTAGTTATACCTTATTAACCGACTTCCAAAAGGAGAAGGTTTCGTCTGTATGTTGTTTTTTTTTTAGTTTGCAAAACTTTGCAAACTGAAAAAAATCTATTGTTTTTTGTTGCTGCAACTCTGTTTATTTGAAAATATAATGATTATAAGTAGTAAATAGAATTTCAAATAAAAAAAACGTTGAAAGTAGAAAAAAAATCATGTCATGCATTACCGTGAAGGCCTTTTTCGTCTATTTGAAATAGAGAGAACATATTGTGAAATGGTAAATTAAATATTCAATAAAAAATGATCAAGAAAAATATTGGAAATTGTTTGGTTGAAAGACGGGATTCAACGACATTGAATGATTCAAGTTTATGTTTACATGGAGTTATACGTTAATTCATCCAAATTAAAAGACAGAGTCATTGAGTTACACGTACTACGTACTAGAGAAGCTATTCAAAACAAAAAAGTTCGAACTTGATGAAAGCGGGGTCTGCGCGGGGGAAGCGAGTCGTGGACTGACTCATATCTTTGCTGTAGAGCAAAAACACTAGTTATGTCGTCTAACCAAACTATTAAAACATGCAGCGTTAGATCGCTTAGAGAGTATAGTTTAAAGTCGCCTGAACATGGCCGCAGTGATGACGCGTCGAGACGAGTTAAAATGGATAAAATTTAGTTAAAACAACATGTTTTATCGAGAATACAACAAACTTACAAAAAAAGAAAAGTCACGGCTTAACTTTTATTTGAGTTTATTGAGTTGTTTGAATATTACCTTAGTACACATGAAGGCATATTTTTAGTAATTAACTTTCACTCAAACGCGTAAAGTATAGACAACAGCCCGGTGCAGACTAAACGAGTTCTTGTCCGTGGACCATAATGAGTTTTCAAATAAGCTAGTGAGGGGCGCCTCCTCTAGTACGTAGTACATTAAATTAAACCTTATTGGACAGAATCGTAACGGCACGACATCAAATAACGGCATGATGTTCTATTATGAATAAAAACTTTTGAATTCAAATTTGGAATTCTTTAAATCATTCCTGTTTTTAGAATAAGGATGCGGACACATGTTATAATAATTTCGAACACCATAATAATTACGCATAAAATAACTGGCGTTAAAATAACAGCTTAATTTGAAATTAACATGATAGAAAAAATAATGTTTCCCATTTAAACAATAATTATTTTTTTAGCTGGAACACAGCAGATAGGCTTACGGACAACTGTGTTGGAAAGTGGTTACGTCTCCTATGGGCATTAGCAACACCAAAGGTGCTACCAATGTGCTGCTGTCCTCGAAATGGAAACTGGAACCTGGCCACTGATGCCGGAACACCACTTAAGGTTATTATCATCATCCAGTCTGGCAAACGTCCTACTACCTGTACCTGCTGTGGACGTTTTGTCGCCTCTTACGACAGTCTACCCAGCCGCAAGAATTAGTATTCTTTTTCCGATCCGGCACGGATGGATTGAATGCAATATTTGAGTTTTTTTACTTATAAAAACTTAGGACTACAAAGTTTTGTTACATGATAAAAAGTATCTCACTTGATTTGACTGTTCACTCCCATATTCATTTAACTTGATAAGAAGAACAATAAAAAATTTAACTGAACATAAGTTTAACATCATACGGTATGCGAACAGGTATGCCAAATTTCGGAGAATTGCAAGCAAAAAATTAAACAAGGTGCCAGTCACGAAGGATGTCTTAGGACCGGTTTTCATGTGAACGAATCTTTTGACCGAAAAAATAAGGCTTGGTACACATTGAGCGAAAATGCTAAGTTATACCAGGTGTTTAATAATTTTACCGGTCTAGTGTAATTATAGTAGTCGTGGTAGTATAATGGCTAGCGCACGGGTCTCAAGCTATAAGGGCGCGGGTTCGAATCCTGGCCGTAACGCAAGCATTTACACAGTTTCTGACTGAATATGCATATTGTTACAATTACACGTGCTAACAACGGTGAAGGAAAATATCCTGATGAAAGCTGCACATCGAGATAACTGATGTGTTAAACCTGCCAAGTCGCCTTGGACAAGCGGGGTGAGTAGGTACTGTGCGTTCCCCTATAGTGGGAGGCCCGAGCCCAGCAGTGGGATGTTTATGGGTTGTTATAAAAAAAAGTGTAATTATACGGGCTTGGGCCTTCTTATTTTTGGGAATCAGCCGACATTCCCACTGCGCTTGTTCAAGACCAGTTAACACATCAGTAGTCTCGTTATGTTGGTTTTCTTAGAATGTTTTTACTTTACCATCAATTACATTAAGCCTATTAGAAGAAAAAATAGCCTAAGCGTTGACTATTCCTCGATTAGTATTTAAATACTAGCTTCTGCCCGCGACTTCGTCCACGTGGAATAGTTTAAAAAACTGTAAGTTAAAAAACCCTCCCGATTTTAATACATTCTTCTTCATTGGTGCTCTGCTCCTATTGGTCTTAGCGTAATGATATATAGCCTAATAATAATAATAATTGTTTTTCAATGTATAAATTGTTTATTGTATGATGATGATACCGGCAATATCAATAATTAATTAGGTGCATAAGTTGTATAATAAGCTGTTTAAGTAATTAAAGTTTTTTAACTATCCCACGGGGACTCTTTAATTTTTCGGAATCAAACGTATCCTATATGTTGACCAGGGATATAAGCTACCACCACACAAAATTTCATTTTAATCAGTCCAGTCGTTTTGGAGATTAGCCGGTACAAACAGACAGACAAACAGAGAAACAAAAAAATTGAAAAAAATCTAAATTAGTTCTATTTCACTTCTTATATCCTCCTGACTCGGTTTTTGGAATTTTTTTTCATTGTACAGAAATTCGACCTCTAAAATTTTATTATATGTATATAGACTATTTTATAAGCATTATTTTTATACTGTTTTAAATGGAGTTTTGTCACTTTGTGATAATGTCACCCATTTTATAAACACAATATACTAACAATGTAAATAGGCACTATCCATATTTTAAAGCGTTGATTTAAATATATGTAAAATTGTATGATTAGAATAATATGGGGCTGACACCCTAAAAGCCCCTACATAGATTAGACAAAAAAGAGATATCAGTAAATATATTAGGATATCGTGTTCTAGGTGTTTGTAAAAATCACACATAGATTGATGACTATTCTATTTTAATCTCGGTAAATTATTTATACGTCCTTAAAGATTATAAATACAGAAAAGTAATAAATATTTATGACTTGTTTATGTTTCCTCAGTGAATACCGGTCTTTAGTTATTCACAAATTAATATTATATCCTTGAAATTTAACCTCCATACATAAAAACTTCGTTATTTACTCAATCTATACAGGCTAATACAAAATTACTTAGGAAACAAAAAATATAACTAATTAGGTTTATCCGGGTTAATAATATTAATGCATAGTATAGTAGTAAGTAGTAGTAAAATTTGCCATAAAGGCAGGCAAGAGAATCTTAGTCCATACAGCCAATCCTGATGTATAAATTTCCGTATAGATAGCATAGTTGAATCGTTGGCTACAACTGACGCCATTCCACGGAGTTCCAGTGAAAGCTCGAAAGGCCACAAGTTCACATTTATCATAAAAACACATAATTAAAACTGCACAGCACAACGTCCCCTTTCAGTTCCCGCCAAAAGAATTTTATTTGTTTTTTAGCTCGCCAAAATGGAAGGCAAGAGAACATGTCTATACATCCTAGTCAGATGTATTATATTTATAATAGTTTCTTTTAATATGTAATAGATATTTTATTCTACCTGTAGTCCTTCAAGACTGAGCCTTCGTGTAATTCAAAATTCATTGATTTGCTTAAACCATGGTACAGAAGTGACATAAGCATACATGTTTTGCCTGTGAGGCGTGCAAATGTTCTTTAAGATTATTAAAATAAAATACTCATTACAAAAATAACAAAAGAAAATACATTTATGTCATTCATATGAAATTTTGACAAAAATTACCAAAATTAATACGTTTACGGAGTGAAAGTATTTATCCAACAGTCATTTATGTAGTCTTTGTTTGAATATATCTGGGGACAGATTCTGAAAGTTTTCGAGCCGTTTGTTAAAAATCGTTACCAACATGAGTTATGTCGGCATAACCACAGAAGCCGCCATATCAATTAGCGATAAGCCACTATAATCCATTCTTTCATGTGCCATCATACCATATTCCAAATATAATATGACCATTATTTTAATCTATTAGTTGCTAAGAAAGTATTGTATTTAATATTTTGACATAAGAATAAAGTTAGTCTTGCACAGCTCTTTCAGGGGTGAACACCTAAAATAGTCCTTTTAAAAAGCTTCCGCCGTCGCTTACAATTAGACTCATGTAATTTGAATTAAAAAAAAATATTGCATGAGTTCAGCAGACGGCCCACCTGATGGAAAGCGGTTACCATCGCCTATGGACATTTGCAACACCGAAGGTGCTACAAATGCGCTGGATTTCTTTGTAATGACAATTCTCAGCTGGGAAACAATATTATCTGTTTTCATCTTAAGTTACCGTGTCTTCAGTTATATCTAGGGAACATTTCGGGATTTTCTTTTACAAGTATTGCAACTTGATTAATATACATAGAAATTTTCAAATATTTCAAACACTTTCAACATTCGTCTTTTCATAATTCCAAAAACAGTCCTGACATCATAAACATGATAATTAAATCAATACACTGCATGGTTTGCTCAACAAATAAATGCACAATCAGTTCAAATGGAATAATGTGATAATTTATTACAGGATATGCTCTATTTACTCATATTGTATATGATTAGATACGTAGGTACTGTAACGACTAACCTCCTTAGTCGTTATAATATATTTAAAAAATATAATATTTTAAAAATATAATTGAGACAAACTATACAAACAAAAACAAATAATAGAATAAATATACAATAATATAGTATTGTTACGAGTTGCAGGATTCGAATTAAAATGCCGTTGAAATTATAGAATTTATTAGAACTATACAAAGACGTATAACACTGTTACTGTGTAATGTAACTAAATACAACCAGTCCAAACGTAATGCACGATTCAATAACACGCGCAAAGTCCTTAACTAAACAGATTACCGAATGTAAATATACAAGTGTTGCTTCGCTTGTGGTTATCGCTCGACTGTCGATCTCTCCATTGAGGCATTGCTTTATGCTGCCAAAATGCAATATGTCTACTTGACCGCGGGGACCGAATTTCTGAGAATCACATGACTACCATAAAATATTACAATACACAATGGAGTGTTTTTCTAATCACAAACTTTAAACACAAAGTAAACAAAAGTAAGAGATGTATTCCACTCGCGGGCCGAAACAGTAATGTATTCTATTCTTTTGGGAGGCGTTCCACGATTTTATTTTCAAACTAGGATATGCCCGTGACATCGTCCACGCTTGACTTGAAATTCTTGCGCGATTCCCGGGACACAAAGTATCACAGCATTTAAAAAATTATGTAAGCTATCGGTTTAGTGAAAACTGTATCGGAAAAAGCCAATTTTTATGCAACCGAACAACTTCGAATTGCTCCGGGAAAAAGTCCCGCGGGTTTCCCGGGATAAAACGTATCACACATTTCATTAAATAAAGTTTACTATCTATCGATGAAAAAAACGCTACGGAATTCCAAATTTTCTTTCAAACTGGTCATATTTTAAATCATCTCATCACCAATTAGCTGTCGATTAGAAAAAACCGCATCGAAATCGGCCCCGTAGTTTTTACGTGAATCCTGAACAAACAAACAAGAAATCTAAAAAATAGCACCTTGTTCGCCGTCGTTCCAGTATTCCAGTTGTTTTTTTTTTTTAATAGTTTCAATGTACAGACACGGCATGTTTAGAGTTTTATAATATTATTGATAAATTCTATTTTTTAATTATTATAACGACTAAGGAGGTTAGTCGTTACAGTACATTAGTGATGTAAGGACTATTATTAATTTAAAAATAGAATGTGGTTAAAAATGATTTATTTGTAGACAAGATTTTATTGCTTCTAATAACTATGTTTAAACAAGAATATACATCTAGAAATTGTGAAAGAGTTTATTTAATTAAAAAAGGGCTAAATTACTTTGCGAGCTTATTTGTAAAGTACAAATAGTTTAAAACAATTTTAAAACAGTTTAATCAATATATCTTATTGTTACGAGCTACAGGACTCGAATTAAAAATGCCGTTGGAACTACTATAGAATTTATTAGAACTGTACAAACACGTATAAAACAAATACAAATAAAACTGGATGCAACCACTTCACACTGCACGATTCAATGCAATTCGACACGTGCAAAGTCCGTCGTCTATATCGCTAATCGAGAGTACTACAAATGTCTTACTCGTCTCGTAGTCTTCGCTTGACTGTCCTCCATTCGGGCAATGTCTTATACTAACTACACAGTACAAAAAATTGGCCGCGCGCACTGAGTTTCCGAGAAATAGTAATTTGCACACCTGCGAACGGCTAACAAAGTCGAAAACAATTATAACAATAAGGATTAATTCGACGCTAATGATGGTTATAAAACAAGTAGAAAAACAATAGCATGTTTTTCTTAATTATAAATTCAAAACACAAAAGAATTCCTAAATCCGGGAAGACAATAAACTGCGCTTAGACAGCTGTGCGCTTATCTTTGATGGCATGTAACATTATTAATAAGTCAGTAGTGTTGGTATAACTATGACATCATAATTGCTACTAAATTCACACTCGTCGAGGTGGCTGGACAGGTTGTAAGATGACAAAAAGTGTATCTGATTTCACTGTCAACTATCTTATTATCAATAATATAGTAATCATGTTAAAAATAAACAGAATTATACCTCTATAGTCCAATCATCTATTAGGACTCATGCATGTGTGAGTCCATTAGTCCATTTTGGAAAAAAACAATGTATAATTGTTTACGGGGTGAATTTTTCAAGTGGGCCTTCAGAGCCAAATCCTAAACTACGTTAAATAACGAAAAACACTCAAAGGAGTCTCGCGGCCAATTTTGACGAAAGATACCTAATGTAAGGAATTTTTGTTTCCAAAAACAACGCCTTACCTTGGTTTACCGTTTGACATGCCTTCATAGAAATTATCCTGACAAGCTACACTATGATTTGGTATTATAATACAGAATGTGTTTAGTTTTTCAAAATCAGCCGATTCGATTACTGACAAGGGTGATTGATTGATTTTTAAAAATCTAATGATACCACTTCAGTTTTCGTCAAAATCGGCCTCGAGACTCTTTTGAGCGTTTTTCGCTATGCCATATAGTTTAGGATTTGGCCCTGAAGGCTCATGTGAAAAATGCATTCTGCATATGGTACTATACCCAGTCATATTGAACAGTAGAAGAACAAAAAACCAATTCAAGTAATTATTATTACGACGCTTATTTAATTGCAATTTGATGTCAAAGCAAAATAATTATCCGAAAATTAAAATCAAAATTTTAATCAAAATTAAAATTCTAGAAACTGTTATAGAAAACCATAATCTGTAGAAAAGCTATATATATATATATATATATATATATATATATATATATATATATATATATATATATATATATAAACGTCAAAGAAATTTGTAAGAAACTCTTTGATATCACCCGTGATCAGAAGGCTGGTTCGTATTTCGCGCAACAAATCAGCATTTTACCATACAGCGTGGCTATGGAGCCAGCCTTCTGGGCACGCTTCCCTCTGGCAGCAATTTATATTAATACATACTTTATATTAATTTATTTATAATTTAGTTTATTTTTAAGTATTTAGTATAATATTTTCGTTCTTTCTTCTTTTCTTCCTATATATAATTATGCATAATAAATGTTTTGTCATGTAACTGTATATATCTTTCGATTGTAGTGAATTATAGAATCATGTAATGATAGCCTTTGCAGCTAATACATTAAGTTACACACATAGTTTCACGGAGTAACTTACGTATTCATTTATTTTACTATTGCTCAAAAATTGACATAAACCCCATACAACTTTCTACCAATGGTAAGGTAAAAGAATGGTCAATTACATTAATAAATTAGCCCGGGGCGCGCTCCCGGAACACATGTCGTCTGCGATGTCTACTGGGCTACTTTATTTCTATCATCTTACAAAAAGTCACAGTCTCATAAATTTTGTATGAGCGTACAAACTTATGGCGTCATAAGTTTGTACAACTAAAATCAAATAACTCATTAGTTGTTGTTTAAAAAGTAATACCCGTAAAATTTATTTTTGTCATATTTTAAATGTAAGATGATGAGATGTTATTTTAATGCCTCTTGTATGTAATCTACAGGTTTTCTTTAATAATATGTAAACTAAAGATTACGCCACGGGGAAAACCCTGAAAAATAGCTATATTTTACTTACATAAAATAAAAACTGAACTACCTTTTTTATATACAAATCTTCAATGAAACATTACCAAACTGATGGTGAAAACCGCTTAAAAATCCATCACGTAGTTTAGGAGGGTTAGCCGATATACAGACATACGAGCGAGGAGGCGAATATGTTATATTTATACTTTAATTTATAAAGAGAAAAGATTTGTATTTTTGTATGTTTGTAACAAATAAACTCAAAAATTACTGGACCGATTTCAAAAATTCTTTCCACATTATAATTCTACATTATCCCAGATTAATATAGGCTATATTATTGCTAGATATTAGGGATCTCTACTAAAACTTCAATAATGTAACCCAATGTTTAAAAAAAATAGTGTTTGAGTGGGTCCCGGGATGGTTTAGATATACAATTAGACCCGGTAGGTGGCGCTGGAATCGGGTTCTATATGTTTATTTTTTCGGTCCAAATTGGACCTATGTTTAATCACGGATCCTATTGACTCTAATCTGTGCTGCACAATGTAAAATTCATATTTTATTCTTTCGCAGGCTTAGTTTTATAGATTTATGCGTTTACCACTTTTTACTGTCGCTTTTTCATTTCATCGAGTTTCAAATCACAACGATTCTAAAGAAGTTTAACTTCAAAGGATACAAAAGTTCCGACAAAATAAATGGTCGGAAGGAGAGAAGGGGAAAACATGTTTCCATATCATATCCCTATTGTAGCACAAATAATCTGTAATGAAAACGGGGTTTAAGGGTTTGTTGAGATTTTCCCAACGAAATTTTCCCCTTATGCAGAACTGATGTAGACAATGTCGTGCCTGCAGGTAATATAAGATTGTTACACGAGAGGTGAAAGTGACCTATTTAAGCACGAGAGAGTTAGGCGCATGAGCGTAGCGAATAGCGCTAATAATTCGAGTGCCTAAATAAGCCTTTCACCCGAGGTTAACAATCTGCTTTTCATTTCTATTACAAGAAAAGTAAATAAAAACTTATTACTCTGAAACTGAACTCATTTAATACGTCAAGTAAATTTATTTTTCTGTGGCATTCTACCAGCCAGTATTTTTTTGACACTGATGATAGTAAGTAAATATTTAGCTCAAATTTATGTAATTAATAATTTAGTTCAAAGTAATTTATAAGTATAAAATGATGTTACAAAATTGTTGAATTGTTTATTAATTTACGCCGCGATTTAAGAGTGGCTTGTAAAAAAGTTGGGACATGAGTCGCATGTATTATCTATGGTTCGCATAGTTTTCTTTATTTTTGACAGCAGGGAGAATCTTTTCCCAAATAATATATTACATTCTCGGAAAACTCGAAACAAACAAGTACTTGGTATTAGGTATGTAAATGTAAGATGGTCCACACAATAATTTAGCTTGTAAACAAACTGCAATTAATGACAGGAAACGCCTGACCAACGTGAGCCGTAATGAGAGTAACATGAACGGGCTGTATTCATTAATGATATGAGTACAGAGCGACGACGGAGGTCACGCTCATCTGCAGACAGAAACACACTGTATAAAACCCGGCATTACGTCGAATGTGTTTGTCATTTAATTGTAAACTAGCTATGAGAGGTACTTTGTTCGCGTCGGACTTGAACTTTAAGCGTCTGATACACTAAAGGCAAATGGTGCAATATACTACGGAGTATATTAAGGCTCCAATTGCCGTAGAAGGTCGAAAGTGGGGTGCATATGCAACAACTTTTCGTTGGTATTTACTGATCAATAATTTACCAAAAAAATTGTCTATGGAATCACCGATATCGCCCGAAAAAAAAGTACCGAAAATTCCTCAAGGACGTTGGCGTTGCTACAAGCCTTAACGTGGTAGTCATGCTGAGATCAATGGTTGATTACAGCTCTTAAGGTAGGTTCGATCGGTGTGATACCACGCTCTCACAGAATATCGGGGTAAGACGATTAGCTAATCGTGTTTTATACGATGAGAGTTCCGATGCCCACTTCTCTTCTCCATCTCTCTATCTCATCCTCCTCTCCTATCCTCTTTGTCCAACCTTTGCTACTGACTTTACTGGCATCTGCGACGACGTATTGGTTAGTGAAATGCAACGCTGCGGTAACAAAACAACGTGTTTCTCAGTAAAAATAGTAAAAGTAGTAGTCAAGATAAATCGTACAACGAATAACGCTACTAGCATATAATTATATATGTGACTGTGAGCGTAAAAGCTCTATTTAGTAAAAAATTACATAGAACCCAAGACAGCAGTAGTAAATAACCATGTAGGCAGTAAGCAGTAGTAAATGGAAATGTTAAATAAATAGTAGTATAAATATAATGTGAACATAAGAAAGTAAATAAGATATGTAATAAATAGTAAAAAACTGTAAAAAATATAGACAGCAAAAACAATTTGAACAAGAAAAACATGTATTACATATAAGCATTTTTGAAAAAGAAATAAAACACTCTATCTTCCCATGTGATGGAGGAGACGGCGAATAAAAATAAACAAAACAACGTAATCGCAGCGCCATCTTTCATGCTACATTCGTCTATCCCACAGGAACTAGATCATTTATAGCCGTTATAAGTATTCTATATGTTGACCTGGGATATAAGCTGGTTCTGCATCGAGTTTAATTGAAATCGGTTGAGTAGTTTTCACGTAATGCTCGAAAAGACAGATAGATAAAAATGGTATAAATTGTGTTTTTGGAATATGCTGGTCCGAACTAGCCCTCTTGATTTCTTTCTCTTATTAAATTCAATTTACAAACTTGATATATAAACACTAGTCAACAGAGGTTTTGTTGCCCTGGGTATTATAATCGTTTTGAATAATTTTATCTCAACAATTATCGTTTTGAATAATTTTATCTCAACAATTATCGTTTTGAATAATTTTATCTCAACAATTAATGAAACTGTGAATTATTTTAGAATATTAGCTATAGTTTTCTTTTAATTTCCATTTTTATACAACATTAAAAACCAGTAAGTATGAAATAAAACATTATAATTATATACATTAATATCTCATATTTATTGAGAAACACTACTAGTCGTTTTGTTTTATATTTAATCTAAATATATATAATTGAAATCCACGTATATAGTGGCTCATCACGATATCTCAGGAACTTAAGATAGACTTGAAATGTGGCATGGACCTTCCTTTCGCCAAATAGAGGTCAGCTAAGAATGGATTTTACGGCACACCAAGCAGGCGGATATCAGCTGGTTAATGTATATAGACGTAAAAAGAGAAAAAACTGTGGTGAAATCTATCTATCTATCTATTACTTCAGAGAGACACCTTCTGTAAGATTTTCTTCTATATTATTTTTGGGGAAAATTGCCGTTGTAAAGAACAACAGTAGTCTGCCGTCATGTAACGGTCCGATATCCCTGATACCTTTCCACCATCACTATTAGGTGTTGGTAGAAGTGCTCACCCTGTTCCACATTCAAATTCTCAAGATTATCAGGAAATCTAAACCATGTAACTGTGGAGAAAGTGTAACTTTGTGCTCATATTCACTCTATAAATCCTAAGATCACGATTAGGAATATACGTAATAAAGAAAAACTTTGTATGCACCTTGCAAAAACAACTTTACTGTATAAGAGTATAGTATGCATGGCCCCAAAAATATATAATAAAATCCCAAAAGAGCTGAAAGCTCAGAAAACTAAATTATTTAAATCACAATTAAAAAAATTACTAAGAAGAAAAAGCTACTACAGTGTAATGAGTTCCTCAATGACAAGCTTAAAATATAAGTGATAAGTTAGAATATTAAGTGTTTAAATATATTTATAATATTTGTACCATATAAATATCATTAGAAACATATCTAAATTTAAATTGTATGTCATTTAGTATTTGTTAAATTTAAGGATGTACATAATTATTACATTAAAATATTAGTGATAATAATTAAAACCAAATAAGTATGTACCTTTATGACATAAATTAAAAAAAAAATGTATGCCCAACCGGCAACATGTGTTCTGTATAAAATAACAAGACCTATTGTATAACCATGTTCATATGGAATAAATTATTTGATTTAAGAACCAAAGCCAATTCAACAGTTCCATGAATATATTCGCAAATCGTGTACTGGAAATTATAAAAAGCTACAAACATACCTAGGGCAAGAATTATTATTAAATTTTTTTGTTGAAATGTGTAATAAGTATATAATAACAGCTCATAACCGTCCCACAACCGGGCTCGGGCCTGCTACTTTAGGGGAATGGAAAGTATACCCGCCACGCTTGTCGAAGGTGGCTTGGCAGGTGGACAGGACAAACTTCATACTCATAACAAATTAATTATATTATAGATAGATTACATCGGCGTACAAAAAAGTGGTCTGTACTTTTGACCAGACCCGCCTATTCTTATGTATTTCGATGCGCTGAATCCGAATCAGTTTCGCCCATACACTCTTAATATTTTGAGGGTGTATGGACCAAACTGACCCCAGATTACTTGTTGCTCAGTTTTAAGTAAAAAATAACAACGTCGTCAAAAACAGGAACTCAATGTCGTAAAGTTAATAAAATCGGAATTAAGTAATAAAATTCAAAATACCGTTATAAAAACCTGACTTCGATAATAACTTTTGCAAGTAAGAATGTCTTGTTGATATCCTGTTCATTACTAATAAATAATCCTTACATATACATAACTCAAAGTTTTGTACGTTTGTTTGTTTACCTATAATTTCGAGTATATGACACATTAGAAAATATCGAAGGCTTCCATATGTAAAAGATAAAAATCTCTAGAGATAGAGAAACTAGTTCGTTTAATTAACATAAGAATAAGGGATGATTTCAAATGAAAATCACCCATAATGTACGTCTTTTGACATGATTAGTTGCGTTCAACTATTATTTACAAACATTACGTAAAAAAATTTAAACTAAAATACAATAATTAATAATATCTATATACAACTTAGTTTACAAAAGATAAAAATTACAAATAGAAAATTTGTCCCAATTCACCGTTAGTTGGGAACGTTCCTTCTGGCCGCGTTACCACGCTGTGTGGCAACGCTATGCGTTGCCCAAAATACAGGCCAGTGTTTTGGTCACGTGAGATATCTATCAACCGTTTTGATAGGTCTCAATAAACGCGGTGGGCTTCTGGACCCCATTGCCCCAGAGTTTCGACACCAAATACCACAAATATGTATCCGCTACCAACGATTAGCATACAAAATATACCTATATAAAAAACTAGAGATTGTTGATTTTGGACTATACCAGTTTCCCTGGTTTTTTTGCTTACCTGGATTAGGAGGCATTAAAAACAGGGTAAAATAGATAAAGATGGACAGTTATTCTAATCAAATATTCACAATTGAAAATATATACTTTTAAACTATATGTTTGGAATGTCAAAATAACTTACTTACCGCATATGAAAGTATATACGATACTTACATCAAAAAATGATTATTCTAATGTCTGGCTGTCTGTCTGGATGTACCGGCTAATCTCTGAAATAGCTGCATCGATTTTGACGGCACATACACTGGCAGATAGCTGAAGTTATAAGGGTCTTTTAAAAAAAAAATAGTTTCGCGAAAACATCCACGCAGACAAAGTCGCGGGCACAGCTAGAAATTCATAAAACAAAACTGTTTGAAAATCACTATATTATAATTTAACCTAATCAATACTCGTTTGATATAAATTAAAAACTAACTCTAAAAAATAAAATTAAGTACTAAAAATAAACTAAGTTATAAATAGTACAAGCGATTATAGACTGTAACAAATCGCTGTCAGATGGGAGCGTGCCCAGAAGGCTGGCTGCATTGCCGCGCTTAATTACATCTTTTAAGTAAATTCGCAGGCACTAACTTGCTTATAAAATTCTACTTTCAATATAACGGACTATAGAATTTAAAACCTTTAGACTCATTTGAATTCAAGGTGGATAGAATATGATGCTATCCGGTATTCACATTGTGTACTTTTATTTATAGAATATTTTTTAAAAATACGTAGAAACAGGGAACGGTATGGTTTTCTACAAAGATATACTCTTAGAATAATGTAATTCCGGGATTCTGTATCATACTTTTATTGGTAGTTTGGCATTAATAAAAAAATTACACTACTGTTAAGGAGTTTATACCTTTTAACCTGTAGATTTTTTACATATTTATTTTCAAAAAAGTTACAAAATAATACAAACAATTACATTGCCAAATTGCAGCGCAGTTTGTATTAAATTATACCCTATAATATCTGTTTTAAATACTTAAGTACACGTTTTTTATGTAAATTGTCAATAGGAACGGCCAGTTCCTAAAACTTACGGACGTTTATTTGCCTTACTATAGGTTAAAATTTGACATAAGCTCCATACAAGTAATGTTAAAATTCAACTGATTGTAAGGTGAGTGAATGAATAATAAGATGTAGGAACCAGCCATAAGGCAGACGAGTAAGACATAAAAACCCGACAGTAACGAATAATACTAGTGTGGTCCAAAGAAAAAATTTTGTTCATCTCAAGTTTTTTTTGCATAAAAAATCCTGCTCAAATCACAGCTCGATATCTCAATTCTACTCGATGCGCAACTTTTTTCATTTTCCCATATATATTGCAGGAGGAAACTACTTTCTCCTTTTACCCCAATGAAAGTTTTTTTTCCGATTTCTAATGGACATATACTGGTAGCAAATTTAATTGTCTAAAAAATAGCTATGATATATTTTTCTCCTAATCCTTACAAAGAAAAAGTTATCAAGCTTTAAACTAGAAGAATTACTCATCGCACGAAACACAGTTATCTCAAGGATAACCGTTTCACGCCTAAAATGGGGAAGCTTAAGCCGCAGTGCATTGTTTATGGATCGATAGGCATTATTATGACGCTATACACCTAAGTCAAATTAGCTTATGAAATAATTATTATTTATACAGTAATTATAATCGCATATGTATAATATCAAATTATTTTTCTAAGAATTTTTATTAATTAAGAAAATTTTTCGCATGCTTTTTCTAATAATAAGATATCTAATGGTCTCTCTTTTTATATGTAAATTTATTTAAGAATTTATTATTCCATGTATCATAAAACTCAATTATAGGCAATAAACTAAAAGCTCCTCAAATTTGTAGGAGAGGAAACTAATGACAATTAATTAGGCCGCCGCCAACGTTTGCGTTTCCGCTGTCGCTCGTAACAGCGATCTCGGTGTTATTGCCCTAGATAATGAGCAAGCCATAAAATAAGGGTCAGGCAATGACAAGAAAGTTGATTTCACGCTTGTCGCATTTATTTAACTGGCAGAAGTTAATGACCGAGTAATGATGGTAATGATTTTTAATTAAATATAATTAATTAGGGTTTTATGTTTCGCTTTGAAATTTATTTGCGTATGTTGTGTATGTTGTGATCACAGAATACCATAGCAAGAGAATACCGAAATTAGGGAAACCTACGATCGAGACGATAGTGTTCGGCGATTTTGACGAGACAGTGATAGCAGAATTGGGCCGCAGGTCCTGGACAAGCCGACAAACAGACAAGAAATAAAAAAAATGTATCATGTTCTCCTTCGTTTATATATTATATTCTAATTATTTTTTTAAATAGCTTCAATGTACAGGCACAGCATGCTTAGAATTCTATAATATAGATATAGTATATATAATAGATAAAGCGTCTAGTCTGTAAAATGATTTTAAAAAGAGAAAGAAATTAGAGGCAAATTCGGACTAGTTAGCAAATTGCGTAAATGTACATTTAGAAAGTTTTGTTTGTCTGTCTGCTTGTAGCAGACAACACACAAGACAGAACAAACAGCAG
The DNA here is from genome assembly GCA_039645545.1 of Dendrolimus houi. Taxonomy (NCBI): domain Eukaryota; kingdom Metazoa; phylum Arthropoda; class Insecta; order Lepidoptera; family Lasiocampidae; genus Dendrolimus; species Dendrolimus houi. The sequence goes on from CM077132.1 coordinate 19,402,192, forward strand.
ACAACACAGAACAAACACGCCTGAAAAATACTGAATGGACTTAAATGACGCTCGACACAGAGCTAGTTTGTATCCCGGGTCAAAAGTTAGGATACTTTTTAATCCGATAAAAGTCGTTGTTTCCTTGGAATAGACGAATTATAACAAAGAAGATGATACAGCGACCACGTTTTTTCCCAACCGTTGAAATTCACTAACAAATACATATACATATGTATTACACTTCAATGTAAATATTAAACTCATACATCAGTGGATTGCACCATGCAGGGCTCCAAGACCCAACCTTTAGGTCAGCAGGCATGCTTGTTGCGAAACAATTACTGCAACTGTGTGTTCTTTAACAAAGTATGTTCAATGTACGGTTCTTAGTAATAAAGGAAATTTTAGTTTTTGTCTGTGTATTTATATAAATATTACCTGCGCTAGCGAAACTTCGTTCGCGTTGCCATAACGACTTTGTTAGTGAATTGCAACGGTGACCCCAAAAAGCAGAAACGACGTCATTAATCGGGATAAAAAGTATACTAAGTGTTGACTTGGGATACAAGCTACTTCTGTGTCGAGTGTCACTTAATCCGTTCAGTACTTTTCACGTGATGCTCTAAGAGAGAGATGCTCATAGACATACAAAAATTCTAAAAAATGCATTTACAGAATCTGCTGTTCCGTAAATCTCCCGATTTTTTTTATGTTATTGAAATTCGTTGTACAAACTTGAACCATTTACAGATTTATTGTACTCTAGAATATTCTAGATGTATACTTCTTAAACAAGCTTACAAACTTACTCTAACTCAATATGAATAAGATCGATAGATTATATAATATTATAATTAGATCTTTTGACGTGGTTTCTATCGCGTAAATTTTATAACCGTAGATTTAAATCTACGGTTATAAAATTATAATTAATTATAAAACTGCAGCGGAACTTCCAAACTTCCAAATACAAAATATATTCTTAATTGTACAATATTATTGTTAACAATATATATATATATATATATATATATATATATTTAGTAAGATGGTAACAATTTAAAAAAAAAAGTAAGTTATAATGTTATTATCGTATACTGCTGACGATTATTTCATGTGCTGATTGTAAGTATGTCGCTTCTCAGCAATACTCTGTACCTACGAGTATAATGTATCAAAACTTGTACTTTATATGGGTGAGCTTGGACGTTTCTTTCTGCCTTCTTTACAGGCAATAATGAGGGTTAAGGGTGGAACAATACTGAATGAGATACTTCCCATATATTTAAGGCTTTAAGGACATCAGTTCATTAGAGACTCCCATCCCCCGACCAGGCACAGCCGTCCTCTATTGTCAACGTGTTTAAAACTTATGTTTGTAGCAGACTGTAATTGCTTCGCCGGTGTATCATTCAATCAATCAATCAATAAGTCTTTATTGTACACCAATACAAAAAAGAACTTACAGACTAAAACTTATTACAAAGGGCGGTCTTATCGCTAAAAAGTGATCTCTTCCAGACAACCCCAGGAATGAATTGAGATTATAATGACGATGGTGGTCTATATAATACATAGTACAATTACTTACATTCTAGTCATAAATATATAAATGCCGTATATACAGATGTTTTATATATTAAATAGATATATACTTAATATACATAACATATCTACAAAAATATATAAATGTTTATAGATAAATATATATGTACATACATTTAAATACTATCATATTCCAAGGACAGGCAATAGTTTCTGATCATTGTTTTAAATATGTATGCGTGTTCAAATAATGAAAATGCATTTTACTTGCACTATATTTAATATAGCAGACCCGTGTCGACTTTGCTGGGTATCATAAAAAAAATAAAAGATATTATTAATTACAATCAAATATAGTGTATATCACTCAGGAATAATGTAGCTCTCCACTGGTGAAAGAATTTTCAAAATCGGTTCAGTACTTCAAGATATTACTTCCCACAAACAAATAGACTCACAAACTTTAGCTCTTTATAATATTAGTATAGATTAATTGGATAATTATAATATTACAAATCAACAATTCGATAGCAACTCCCAATAATAAATCAACACAGTGATAGCTTTTATTCGTAATTATAACATATGAGGCTTCCAAACAAACAGTCTCTATGTAGATTTCCTACACGACGAATAAAATTCGCGTGAACCACGATTGACGAGTAGTCTGTCAGCGACTGGTATAAGGTCTTTTCGGGTTCTCACCGAGTGGTTCACTCGCCGTCCGTGCGTGGACAACTTACGAACGTGGTGATTTAGTGCTAGTCGGGTGCTGCCGGTGCCCTCTGATGAGCGATGACCCTTAGGCAGTTCGATTCTTTTTCGGTTTCCAAATCCTAATTAAAATTAATTACAGGTTACATCGATTTATTTTTCTACAAATATTATAATAGATTGTTAATATTAACACAATGACACACAAAGGTCGTATGAAACAATGTGTAGAACGTTTCTACCCACGGTTGGGTAATTCTTCATTATTAATAATATACTTTATCAGATGTGCAAAGGCTTACCATTGGCAGATAAGCTAGACAAACAAAGAACTATTACGCGTAACGAGACGTTGTTTTATCCATTTATGAGTATGTGGAAAGCGAATAATATCAATCTATATGTCCTACTGTTAGGTACCAATCCATCGCAGTAGATTGGATGTACTCTCCAAAGTAAATTACTGCAAATTCAAGTTTCTGACAAGTTGGCAGACGGCTCGGCCCATGAAAAGTGGTTACATGATGAATGGGACAGAAGGGATGGAATATGGGGTTGGAATAATAACATAAAAGCGAGCGAGTTGGGAGTTATAAAATATACAATTATTTTTTAAATAATTGTATATTTTATAAAGATGTAATAATGGCTTTATTAAAGAGAATTAAAGAATTTATTCAAAACCAATAACATAGTGTACAGAAACAATTTGGCATCGCAAACAACTGCTGTAGTTGTTTGTATTGCAGTTGTTAGCGCCTACTTCCAGACAACTTGATTGTTGTACAATTTAAAAAATAAAAATTGTCTTAGCGTTTATACATTTTGAAATTACTTTATGTTAATATTTGTAATGTATGTGGAAATGTGTGTATGTATGTGGTGTGTATGTATGTGGTGTGTATGTATGTGGTGTGTATGTATGTGGTGTGTATGTATGTGATGTGTGTATAAGTGCACGAGGGTATGTGCGGTTACAGACTTATTATACTAGTGTAGTCAGTTTAGTAAATTCTCGGTGTCGTCATAAGGGAGTTTTATTAGCCAGTTGAATAATTTTAATTTACATTCGCGATGAGTAAGAGATTATATATTTAGTAACTTATTAACTCGGTTGTAAATTTTGGAACTAAGAAAGTAAGCATGTCGGTCAGCTAATCGAAGGCGGCATGGTACAAGGGTACAAACGATATTGTATCATATTTTATTATATATACTAGGATCAAGCGACAAAATACGGTGCTTATGAAGAACTAACTGCATAATAAATTATATTTTAAGAGTATGTATATTCTGCTAATTTAGTATATTTTTTTAACTTTATGTGCATTCATTCGCGACAATAAATATATTTTCTTTCTTGTTTCTTTCTTTCCTTTGGATGGAATAATGAGAATAGGATAGCGAGATGAAATGGAGTGATTAGACAGGAGGAAATAGTCTAGAGGGGATAGGATTGGAATAGGGGGATAGGATAAGGCATATGGGATAGTTGGAGGGGAAGTGAGCTATCCAAACTTTCACTCATCGCACGAAACATGATTAGCGGAAGACTACTCGTTTCACGCCGATATTCTGTGTTCGCGTGGTATCACACCGATCGAGCCGGCCCTAAGCGCTGTAATCAAGGTAATGATTCCGGCATAGCTCTACCACGCATAAAGTGGGGTTTACACGGGTGACTACAGCCACACGGTGTTTGGCGCGCGGCGAAAATAGGCCGTCTAAATGGTAATTCGCCTAGGTCGCAAGTGACTAAAGCCGCCAGCCCCAAAGTTGAGAAGCATCCGACTTTGGCCGTGCGACTACCGGTCGCATGCGGCTGGTGACTAAAATCGAGCCGTGTAAACCCCTCTTAAGTGAGAGAAATGTCAAAATGAGCAAAAAGGCAACTACAAATTTCCTTTTGCTGCTATCATGAACGTGATAGGTTAATTAACGATGACGATATCTCAACCAGAATATAGAGAAATTGACTTACAGATAGGTATAATTAGAAAACAAACTTCGTGTAGCAAATACCGGATTCAAGCGTTTTCCAAGTAATATTGGCAACGGATATGCCGCTTTCGACGTTATGATTTCGTATATCTACATTTCTACAGAAAATAATTCTTGTGAATAAAACATTTTTTATGTATGAAATCTCATGCCGGAATGCTCATCTTTTCAATTTGCTATATCGTATACTGTTTATACCTTATACTCCTTCTTATCTTAAGGAATGTTTTAACTTCCTTTATACGTCACACACTCTCAATTTGCGCTTCACTAATAATCTCCTGTTAATGGCACCTGCACACTCTTCAATATTTTATTCCAACTCCTTCGCCATGCAGGCTGTCTTACTTTGGAACTCTTTGCCCACTGAAGTCAGAAAAGCTAAATCTTTTGCCATATTTAAAAATTCACGTAGGTATCATTATAGTTAGACTGTAATCTGCTGTCCATCTATGTTATTTTTAATTATTTTTTTTTACCCTTCATCTTTGTTGCATAATAATTATAGATAATTTAAGAATTTCCTTTGAATCAGGTTGCCTGGAAGAGATCGCTTTTAGCGATGAGGCCGCCTTTTGTTTTACCAAGTAACTATTGTCTTGTTGTGGCATTTTTGTCATTTTTGTTTTGGTGAACAATAAAGTGTTGTCTATGTCTATGTCTAAATCTTATTTGAATCAAAATGATTTTATTGTGACACATTCATATTTTTTATTAAGTTTTGTGTAATATGCATCTGTCGTATGTAAATTCTATGATTGAATATCTATATCTTCAACAATCTTGTAATCCGTGAGCGAGATTTTGTAACTTTCTTTTGGTAGATCCTTAATAGCAGTTTTTATTTAAATGTTGACATTTATATTGATGTTACAAACGGATGCTGCAATTTTATCTATTGTAATAGATCATAATCGGCCTACCTCACTGCAACGCAGAGGCTCCGGGTTCGATTCCTGGTATAGCAAATTTCGAAAACGTATTTTCTCCATTATTTACTATGGTCTGGGTGTCTGGGATCGGCCCCAGAGTGGTACATTGTATATTATCCATAACACAAGTGTAACTTGCTTAATTTGGGGATATACAATACGTGTGTTTGTCTGCCGATTATTATTATTATATACTGTATTATTATTATACACTGTATTTATAATTTTAATATTTGATTAAATTGAAACATTTGCATCTAATCTAAATCAGTCCAAAAATCAATCTTGTGAGTAATCTGAATGTCTAGCAACTCGGATTATGACCCAAAAATGTTACACTTTACACCGTTATCGGTTTTATTGCCATGTTAAATTCGAATTGTGTTTACTTTTCTTACTTTTACTTGATTAGAGTACGTTTTCACTTCTTAGTGATTCAGTCATACCAGTTTCTTAGTATGTACGAGTATACATACTAAATAGGTACATGTATTGAAATAATAACCTACTTTTTTAAATTATTAATTATGCATAAGTATGCATAGGGTGAAGTTATTGGCAGGAGAGTGCAATGTAAAATTTAGCTACTCAGTTTATTTCTTTAAAAGTATATAATGTCGCGAGTGATGGTGGAACTATCTAGTTGGTTTATGAAGTTTCAGAAAAATGTAAAAGATTCTGGAAGAAAAAGACAAAGACAGATACATTTTAGAAAGGGATAGATTATAAACAAAAGAATAACAAAATGAAGATCAAAATTCTAGAATAGAAGGTTCAGGAAGGAAAAGACAGAGATAGATAGATGTTCAGAAAGGGACAGACAGTAAATAAAAGAATAACGAAAAGAAGATCGAAATTATGGGTTCCAGAAGATTCTTCCGGGTATATAAGCAGAACAAGGCGCGCCTACGGAGTAGTTCAGTTCAAGACAGCGAAGTGACAAGTACGATACGAAAGAGTTGGAAGAGGGGTTTAATAGAAGATAGTGACGAGTTTAGAGAGTTGGAATAGAAGTTTAGTAGAAGACAGTAACGAGTTTAGTGGGCAGTTCAATGAAGGAGGAGTTTAGTGTAGTTTAAAAGGAGAAGCAAGCTACGTGCGGTATATTCGGAGGTGAGCACCGCAGTAGCAGGAAGTGGTCTACGCAATATCAGCCACGGTATTGTGAGTGAGATATCTTATCGTCGGGACAGTGCGACGTTAGCTGTGCGTGTAGGGGCAATCCTATGGAGAAAAATCGCGTACGGCTGTGTAAGTTAATAAAAGCTGGTATTTACTTTCAATCCCAAGTACGTATCGCCGCTCGCACGTAACAATAATTTTCTGTAAATTTCCTAATAGTTTAGCGATGCCGACGAATTTTAAACAAGGTTTGTCTACCTTTGTGAAATTTTTTAACTATGTAAAGCAATAAGACTGTTAGAGAATCTTCAAGAACTCGGTTGTTTAGTGACAGTCACAGCCCTACAACTTGGCTAAAGCTTCACAAGAAGATTTTCGCTTCGTTACTATTGATTTAAAGATTACTCTGAAACTTTAAACTCATCAATACGTAACATTGCCTAGATCCAACTGATGTATGTAGCCATATTTAAAGACAACGAGAAAAAAATCGAACTCAATAAAAACCTTTAAACAAGTACAACACCGACCCACAAAAAACAAAAAGTACGCTGAATCCGAATTAGTTTGGTCCATACCCTCAAAATTTTGAGTTTTTTATTTTATTATCTATAATATTATAAAATTCTAAACATACATACAAATTAGCTTATTCGCATACACACACACAGTTTCCACTAAAACGATAGCTCAAATTATTTTTTTAACTACTGTGATACTTTGTGTTCTGGAAATCCCGCGGAAATTCTAAGTCAAGCGTGAACGAAGTCGTGGGCATATCCTAGTTCTATTATATTATTCTATCTAATATTATAAATGTAAATGTGAGTTGGTTTGTGACGTTTTCACGCCTTAATTACGCATCAGATCTTCACAAAATTTTGTATACACGTTGTCAGGAATATAGAGTAGAACATAGAGTACCTTTCATCCAGAAAAAACTACTGTTCTCAAGGACGAATGGGTATAGAAAAATGGCGCTCCAACTACGTTTCATTAGCGCCACCGTTATAATTCACTAACAAATACATCACCATGGCAACGACAATGACGTGATTACGGCAATTTTAAACTATTGCCCTCATAGTCAGTTCCAACTTCACTTTGCTAGATGGCGTTACGTGTATTTATCATTAAGTAAATACTCAATGATAAATATCCGTAACAACTTCAAAGTTGAAGTAAAAAAAGCAAGTACGACATTACAAAGATTTATAACATGACCGCTTTATGATATTCAAATCTATTTTATACACCAGCGAAGCCGCGGGCAAAGGCTAGTATTATGCGATAAATGCAAATTAATTTGTGTAATTAACCAATTTCAAATATATCTTACTCAGATCAAAGTGTATCATAGTCAAAGGATAACAATAATGATGTAATTGACAACAGACCACATAAATTTTGGGATACTCGTATATAAGCGCTTGTGAAAATAATAAACAAATTTATCTAATATTTTTGTTGTTCGTTAGCGGTTCATTATGATAAAATGAGCTCGAAGGTCAAGCTATTTCACGCAAAAATGTTTCACAATTCACAATATTACTTCTTGGACTTCTTGGATATCTTGGCCTGTGTTTACGTAAAGTATAGATATCAGTGGCGTGGACTTCATACAACTTGATTTCAGATAGCCTACCTTTAAGAATGCCATGAACTTATTGGCGCTTACGTTTTTTGTTCGTGCATATATTATTACTGTATTACTATATCTTACGCTCGGCGGCTTTCCACACGTATTTAATGATATAGCAACTCATAACCCGATTGGGCACCGACTTTTGTTTCAAAATATGCGGTCAGATTGCGAAGTTAAAAATACAAATTATAAGAAGAAAATAAATCACGAGTTAGACGTTTTTATTTATTTTATTTACAAAAATAATTTATGATGCTGTGGTTCACCACGACGGCGTGCTACATCAAGGTCACTGTCATCAAATCCTGTGCGCTTTTGTATGCTGATAGTGGGGTCTTAATTTCTACAACAGCGGTGTAGTCGACGCTCGCATAATATGGTATGTTTTTTTAACGGACTTACCCTAACCGAATTTCCACCCCACGCTACTGATATAAACTGTTTTTGTGTATTTTTATTTTTTTGGACACGAAAACAGTATTATACAGAAATTAGATTTACGAATCTTATACATAAGTAGTTTTACTTAATACAACACCAACATCATTTGCCACATATTGAGTAATTGAAATTATACTAGTTACCGTAAGTAAAAACAAAATAGAGAAAAAAAGAACAATGGTATACAATATCTAAAAAGAAGAAGAAGAAGAAAGGGAGATCTCACCATAACGCATAGCCGGAGCCAATATCACACCGAATGCCTGCGACCAGCCGCAAGGAGGATGCTAATTGCCAAAAATACTTGATATAATGGTATAATGTATATTGTTTTTAGTGGCGATAGCTTAGTGATACTACTGCATCTAGATCTTACTTGATTGTCAAGAGTTTGTGTCCTAGCCGAATAAATCAAACTAGTGTTGTGATTGTTGTGACGCCTAAATTTAATCCCCTAAATGTTCATTCATTGACTTTCGTACTATGTTAAGATTTCGAATTTTGCCCTATGTTATGTTTCGCGTATGATGATATTCCCTGAAAAGTTAGTTATTTTTGATGTGAAACTTCTGTAGAATCGTAGTGACGTGAAAGTTGATGAAACGAAAAAGCGGCACTAAAAAGAGATATACTCATAAATCTATATATAGGACTAAGTCTGCGAGAGAATGAGATGCTCATACAGATAGAGTTGGAAATGTTTTGAAGTTTTTCGTTAATACTTCAATTTTCGTGTTTTAAAACTTAAATATATTAAGTGACGCGTGCCTTATGGGCACGCTCCCCGTTGGCAGTGATCTGCTACATAATGTATTTTAGTTTCAATGGCTGTTATTTTTGTTTTATTATGAAGTCTATTATATTTCAATATATTATAACGATATAATATATGAAATGGGACGTCACGAAATTTAGAATCCTTCCCATCCCTTGTCATAATTTGTTTCACTTCTACTGCGTGTGAACTGCACACACAAATACAATTTGTTTTTCAATTGTTTCTTTTTTTATAAAAATATTTTCGGCACTTAATTTTCCGAAAAAATTTGAGTGCACAACGATCGTGCCACCAACATTTCAGGGATGTGTGGTGTATTAATGAAGCTGGGGATCTGGACCTATAACAAGGAACATGATTCCTGTTCCACGCAATGTACGAAGAAAGGTGTGCTGGTGTTTCTCGTAGATTACTCCTGGCTTGATGACTTTGACACTTCCACCTGTGCTTAAGTCTTAGCTTTGCAACTACTCTATGCTAACTGAGATGCCTTCTTTCTAAGGATCCACGGAATCGCCTACTAAGATATTTCTACTGCAGTACTTATATGTACTTATACATATACTTCATAAATTTTATACAATCGGTAATTGTACTTAATATTTATTAATATAACTAACTATTTAGTGTAATAGATGAAAACATAAACTAACATTGCATTTAAAACAAATTTTTCAGCCAATTACACCTAACTCCTAATGACCGCATACGTATTACTTAAGAAGTGGGAAAACTGTGATTTAGTTTTTGCGATGTTTGAAATTAAATACACCTTTATAAAGACCTACAGTTTCGCTAAGATCAAATTACTATCCAGATTCTTGAAGCGTGATTTATGTATCTCATAAAGTAGTGTAATAATGAAGCTTGCTAAAGCAAATCTAATTTAGCACATCAAATTGTGATCCCGACACCTGCTAGGCATACTGTGCCAAGAGGTGTAAACTGGCGGGCAGGCAGACGCAGCTCTAGCCCATATAGCGCCCATGTGTAATCAATATCCTGGCGGCCACTAGTAGGTGCGTGATCCAGATAGAATACTTACAGTTACATGTTCACCAGTGAACGGAAATTCTGAAATATCTGGAAGCATTGGGTACACGTTCAGAACAAGAACTCTCATAGAAACCGTGCTAAATTGGCAACTGCATAAATACTGTTGTTTCATTTTCCCTTAAGACACAATTTGGTGTGTGGAATGTAGCGGGATATACTGTTGATATTTCGAAAATACGATGGTTATCTGTCAAATGACCGCATTTAGAAAATTACCAGTGATGGGATAATTATATTATATTATAAATAAGATTGAGAGCGTCCGGCGTCGACTATAAGGATGGCCGCACACGTTTGGTTTCCTGATCAGGAATTTAGATTCGGAAACGTACTGGCCGTGTAACATTCCGAATACAAATTATTCGGAATGTTACACGGCCAGTACGTTTCCAGACACTGTCGTGAAAATACGTTATCATGGATAACGATGAATTGATTACCATTGTATTTTTACTGGCGCTAAACAAGAAGCAGAGGAATCGTCGTTATGGGTGCACCCGTTGAATAATACTCAGAGATCAACAGTATCAATTTTATCTCAAAAGAGTAAAATGACGCGCACATCCAGAAGAATTCTTTAAATATTACAGGATGTCAATAAAATTCTTTGATGCGCTTTATAATGGCATACGAGAGAAAATAAAAATGAACGGGTTGAGCTCGATAGACGACCACTCGGCACAGCGCTAGCACGGTCCTGAAAGCAAATTTCCGTTCGCGTGCGGTGGACGAGCCAAAATGTACGCGAGCACTGCGTTTGAGATGATGTCATTCAGTTTATTTACCGTTCTTACGACCTGAACGCATGGCGAAAGTTTCAAACCGAACGTTTGGTTTTTTCCGTTCGGAAAAAATAAGAACGTATGCGCCTTGTGGAACATTTTGTATGTAAGCAGAGCATTCAGGTTTCCAAATCTGAATTCCTGATCAGGAAACCGAGCGTATGCGGCCATCCTAACACAGGTGCAGGGTCTTTGAGTGTGCCGGCGCCGCGAGCGGTGCATGCTCTTTGGAGGTGTTGCGAGCGACGCGCGGCGCCCCCTACGACCCTGCGACCGTGTGTGCTGCCCGCCCTGCACCATAGATAAAGCCGGCACTGCGGGCAGGACTAGATCACTAAGCGAGCGAACTATGTTGGTAGTTTCTATTATAGATAAGATCCCAAAGGAGGAATTTTTTATTGCGAAGCTGGCAAACAGCGAGATGGCCCATCTAATGTATATAGGGTACCGTCAGCTATAGACGTTTGCAACACCAGGATCCAAGCCAACGCGTTGCCAGTCTTTAGGATGGGATAGGGCGATGAGATGGAGGGATTATACAGAAGCAAATAGCCTAGAATGAGTAGGATATAGGATTGGAATAGGGGGATGGGATAGGGAAGATAGGATAGAAGGAGCGTGAAGTGGGCCATTGGAAATCTCACTTATCGCATGAAACTATCTAGTTTCACGCCTATATTCTGTGAGAACCTTGTAATCACACCGATCAAGCCGGCTTTAAAAGCTAATGATAATGTAATCAAGATATTGATTCCAGCATGGCTCTACCACTAACCGATTACAGTAAGAGAACGAAAGTCACCGATATAGGTCGCAAAATTAGTAGGCCGGTCATGTCTGTCACAGTTCCTATGGGCGAGGAGCAAACGAGTCTTGCAATAGAGACAGCGTATTGTAAGACGCCCTCCAGCTCGCTGACCTGCGTAAGCTCGCCAGTAGGTGCTGTATCAGGAAAAAGGAGGACCAGGATACAAGGCGCGAACTTGAGGGGACCTCCCTCCAGAACTGGATTGCGCTTGCCTAACAATAGAGTTGGTAATTATTTAATTTGACACATTCAAATCCACAGACACTGATTTGTTTAGGTCTTTGTTTAACAAAGTTCACAATGTTGTGTGAACTTGATAAATAATTGTACGCATCGAAAAATATTACTTGGTGGAATTCTACAACTGGAACTGGAGAACGATAATGAAAATTACCTACGTAGTAGATAAGTCGCATAAAAACTAATGAAATTTCGCCAACGTGAATTCAATAAGGTAATTTAAAGTTTTATTACAAAAATTCATGAGATGCTTTAAATCTTTTTGAAAGAGTCGAAATCCAATTCAAGACCGTCATCCGCGCGGGGTATCGCGGCCGGTGTGTGGGATTCACAACGTCGAGGTGGCACTAGCACTGTAAGCAAGAACTGCTATTGTCACACCGCGGTCAGGAATACCCACTAAACTCCCTCCTTCCTTCGCCTTGTGCCAGGACCGATTGGCTATGGCCTAGTCCCTCCGCGGTCCTTAGCAGGTAGTGGACCAACGGCCCCGTCTATTGCCGACGGACCACACCCCGGCAACTTTTTACTCTTACGGTCTTATTCATAAAATGTTAGAGTAAGAGCGTTGCGTGGGGTGGACTATAACGCACCCTACGGGAGGAGAGGTGAGCGCGCTAATCTCGACCGCAACGAACGGCGCGTGCGAACCCTTCCCCAAGGAGTTAGTGATGGAAATTACAGCTACTTTCATATATCGATCACTACCGTGAAGTTAATTGATTTTGTCACTGCTATTAGGCGTAACATGCCCACTGCATGATTAACATATGTATATTTTTTTTTACGTGAGCAAAGCCGCGGCCAAAAGCTAGTTTTTTAAGGGCTGGTTATTATATCTTACCGACCGTTCTCTTACTTATCGGTTAAAATTTGGCAGAAGTTCCATACAAGTAATGTCAAAATTCAAATAATGGTTAGGCAAGCAAGAAACGGCCACAAATAAAGCAGGAGACTTTCGCCACTGACATACTTTATTTGGCCCCGGATCCTATATCTTACCGACCGTTCGTTTACCTTACTATCGGTTAAAATTTAGGATAAGCTCCATACGTCTAATGTCAAAATTCAACTGATGGTAGAGCAAGTAAATTATTAGTAAGATTTAAGAATCGGCCACTAGTCGATATCCAAGTTTCAACATATTTAAGAAACCATCGTAACAGTTACGATTAGACTGAGTATTTCTAATAGCCTTAATTTGTTTTTATTTCGTAGTAACTTGTATTTTTCAGCCGTCCTAGCTTAGTAGCAAAACTAGCAAACGCACAATTTCAATTGGATTCGAATCCTGGCCGAGAAGCATTACACCACTTAGGCACTTTTCTGACCAAATGTGTAAATTAAAAATAAAATATAAAATTATATAATATCTTAAATAATATAAAGTAAATCAATAATATGTATAAAAATTTAAGCTTACGCTTACTTACACACACACACACATATATATATATATATATGTGTGTGTGTGAGCGTGTGTGTCTGCGTATAAATAAGCGTGTTCTAGATCCATAGTTCCCTCTTTCATGAATCAAGAAAGAGGTTAAATTGTTAAAAAAAGTATATCTAATATATACTATCGTGCGAGAGTTAACTTTTAGTTAATTGTACTTGAGATCGGCATTCTTTTTACTGTATTTACTGCATTTATTGTACCTAGTTTTTAAGAAGGTATTTTTAAAGGAAAATATTGCCATAAAATCTGCATACTGAAATAATCAATGAAGGAATGCCCCAAAATTGGTGACAATTATACTATTACTTATATTATTATAAATTATTTCAACTTTGATTTGATATATAATCATAATAAAAACGAAAAACAATAAGAAATTAAGAAATGTATACTAATATGACAGCTGTATAGTAATATAACAACTGAAAAGTCGTTAATAATGCGTATCGAAATAATCTAAAATGAAGATTCTAAAGTGTGGTATAATGGTACTAAGTCATCAAAATCGGTTAAGGCGTTACACAGTTACTTAAAATTAAATAAATTGTCACACAAATATAATCTATATATATATATATAAACAAAATCGAACTGTCTGTTTGTAATGTGAAAATAACAGATTATTACTGAAAGAATATACATTAAATTGTCTGTCTGTCTGTCTGGATAGTCCGGCTAATCTCTGAAACGGCTGTATCGATTAAGACGGGACTTTCACTGGCAGATAGCTGATGTTATAAGGAGTAACTTACACTACTTTTTTTTGGGTTTCCAAAAAAAACCAAGGCGAACGAGGTTGTGGTCACAGCTAGTATCTATATTAATTCTAATTTATCAGTGCTAAAATCCTTGAGAATAATTGTAGTTATTTGCAAGATATGTTAATATCGGGTTAAAGAACTGAACTTCTCATAAAAAAAATATAAAAAGAAATCCAAGAAAAAATATAACGAGATAGTAAGCACAATTACTAATAAGATAAATCATTAATTAATTGTATCTTGTGTTAAAATATAATATATTGTAAATTAATACAACTTATCCGATTATCAAGCAAATCTCCTCAATGGACAAAATCAAAAGTGATATCAGTCCGCATCGATTGCGCGGGCGGCGTTTACAAATACAAACAGAACTTTCGCTTGCGCGTGCGCACTTACTTCAAACTAGTTTGTACTGTGGCCGACATAGCTGCTGCGCGGCCGACACGCGACGCGATTCACTAATCACTGACTGCTAGTATTTAGTATGAGCAAACCGACGCTCTTCACTTTGCTTGTATCGCTTAGAATTTATAGAGATGTTAATACCCACTGTTTTAGAATTTCCTCATTTGCTTATCGATTCTTATTAGTCGTCGACATTATTAGACGAAGGAGTTCTTAGTATTTCCTTTTTCATGATTCTTGTAATTAAAACTTTACGTCTTACTCCCATTTTTCTAAGTTTTTAGCTGACGTTAATCTCTTATTCCAGTCCTATATTCCATCCCCTCTATTTAATTCCTTTTGTCTAATTCCTTATTTCATGCCCTATCTCATCCCATTCAAAACGCTAACATACGGTAACCACTTTCAATGTGCTGTAAGTCTGTCTGTTTGCCAAGTACTCTTGTGACAGTTCGAGAAAAACACATTTAACAAATGCAAATAAATTTTATCCGTGCAGGAACAGAGAAAGAATACATTTATTGCGGCCGGACTGCCTATTGTAAATGGCAACAAAATAACCTACAGCCAGGTGGTAGGGTATTTGATCGTCTGGATGGCTACCACCATATGTCAGTCTAGAGTATGACGCCATAACAATCTTGAGTTGTCTTTCGGCATTAGTGGCCAAGTTTCAGTCTCCGTTTAGAGAGAGTAACCGCTTTCCATCAGGTGGACTGTCCGCCTGTCTGCTCACCTCATGCAATAAAAAAACAACAACAATTGAGATTTTCAAAACATTTGACATTTACGTTTATGCATGTCACCCCTGCCAGGCTCTTGCAACATGAAAGGTTCTACAAATGCTCTGCTGCTCTATTAGAGAAACACAACTGAAGGTTGTTATGGTGGCATACTTAAACCAGGGGTGGTAGCCATCCAGACGAGTAAATACCATGTCACCTGGCTGTAGGTTGTTTTGTTGCCTCTTACGACAGGCCGCCCGGCTGCAGGAAATTGTATTCTTTCCCCGTTCCTGCACGGATAATTCGTCGGAAGAAATTATTTCAGCTCATGAATGTTGCTAGTATTTGCTGGTAAAGTAGTCTTAACTAAAGGTTTTTCCTCTTCTGTCTATTTTATTTATTGCATATGTTTACAGTTTACACCTTTATGCCAATCAAATTAGCGGCATATAATTGGCAGGAGACTGCGCTAGACAGGGAGTATTGAAAAATCCTGATTGTGGAAGCGAAAACTCAATTTGACCCACCGGAGTTAGGTATGTAACCTTAGTTTCTTTTTAGGAATTGTTTTTACTTACTGCCCATTTCATTGGTATTTAACGCTTTCTATTGTTAATTAATAAAAAGTGTCATTAGTTTGAAGTTTTATGAATAATTTTGAAAACAGTTCTTTTTCTTTACGAATTACCTACTTCAATATATTTTTTTCATTCAAATAGTGTTTATCTATTAATTAAGAACTCTTTAAAGTAATTTAGTTAATTGGAATGAACTTAATATTCGAAATGTGGAGTCTTTATGTATTTAATTACTATGAGATTAATGCACCCGATGTCATAATTATAATAATTACACAGCTGTTTAACAATAACTATATTTGACAACAAATATAACTGATGAATTTACAAAATGATAATTCTTATCAAAAAGCCCTAGCTAGCTACAGGAGCAAGTAGCTTTATTGGATTGCCTCTTGTACACAAGATTAACCTTGACTTTTAGACATGGTTGTAGAGTTACGTCATTGTGTCAACAAGGAGATTGTTTGCACGATTGCTTAGGAAGACTACGGAAAGTATAATTTATAGGGACATATTACAATTACTGAGTCAGTCACGAGTTCATGTCGTGTATATCGTGGCAAATGATAATATTAAGGCTCAGATTTACATCCCTAATTAAAACGTCCCTCATATCAACTCGGAGAGGACAAAATTGTTGATGAAATCTTAACTGTTATTCTTTTATACCTAAAGCAGGTTTAGGCATCTCTATGTCTAAAAGTGCTTTACTAATAAAACTTAATTGAGACTCTCAGCAATTAAATGGTTTTTGTTGAGTTTGCGTGAGGTTTACATTAATCTACCTACTATTTTAGAAAATTTCTACATCAGCGCGGACGTTTTCGTTTAGTATAGGGCGTTATTTAGTTGATAGTCATGGACTTAGGTGTCAAAATAGAAATGAAGTTTTAATACTGTAATCATTTAAGATGCGTTTTGCTACACTTTTATGGGGCGCTAAACCCCTACAGATAATCCCATGTCGAATATTCGTTAATTCGAGATTAAACTAGTGGCTGAAGAGGTGCACGTTGGTCTCGCCCACGGAGGGTTTCTCTTTAAAATATACAATGTTTATTCAATTCAACTTTACGTCTTTAAGGGCCGATATTCAATCACCATATAAAAGTTATCAGTCCAATAAATTATAACCCATCTCAATTTAAAAGTGAAACAAATCAAATGTTTTATTCATGCAGCTGTTATTTTTAATTGTCCCATGTTGTGTTTTATTGTACAGAATAACTTTTATCTGGTGAATGAAAAATCGGCCTCTAGAATAATTTTTTCAATTATCAGATAAAAGTTAGGTAGGTAGGTAACTCTTTGTTGTACACCAAGTGTAGACAAACAGAAGTAGAAAATTAGAAAAGATAGTACAACGGGCGGCTTTATCGCTAAAAAGCGATCTCTTCCAAGCACCCCTTGGCGGTTTTAATAGATTTTTAAAACTGACGGTGGTGCGGTCTATAAATAATGATGGCCTATGATAATAATGATAATGAGTTACCCATCTAATAATTTATAACCCGACTGACTGTAAAAGTGAAACAATTCAACCGTTTTGTTCATTTAATTGTAATTTTTAATTATCTCAAATTGTATTTTATCTTATGAATAACTTTTAACTAGTGATTGGAATATCATTCCTTATATGTACAAGTTAGAGACGGCAGATCTGGCTCATGGCCACATCGGCTGATATTGCTATAGGCATCTGGTACTAAGTACACATGGGTATGATCAACATTATCCTGCATTTCTCATTTTATATAATCCCATAAATGACAATATTCATTCAAAAACTTATAATATTAAATATAAAAAACATAAAAAATATTATTGTGTTTGAATATATTATGCTTTAGTGATATTAGACTTAGAGCGATATACACAAATGGTACAAGCATATTTATGCAGTTTTCACCAAATATATATTTTTTTAATGTTTGGTTAGTAAACTTTAAAGGTAAAGCGGGAACGAATAATTATATGTAAGGTATTATCATCTCTATATACTTTCATAAGCAAGACAAAAAGATTGTTACCATGAGGTAAAGAGCAGCATTCCGTGGGAAGATATGCAGTGTTTGGTGTAATTTTGCCATTGTTTCCCATTTTATCATACGCTAATCTAATGAGAATATGCAAACAATTAGCTTCGTGTATTTTATTAAAAGGTGTTTTGAATTTATTCTGGCCTTATAAATAAATCCCTAGAATAGAGCATTATCGTAACTTCAAACGCCTGTAAACACTAAGTGCACACACTAAAATAAATAATAACATATAATCTATACTTATATTATAAAGAGGAAAGATTTGATTGATTGTTTGTTTGTTTGTCTGCATTGAATAGGCTCCGAAACTATTGAACCGAATAATGCTTTCACTGTTGGTAAGCTACACTATTCCCGGGTGACTTAGGCTATATTATATTTTCAAAAAAATTAGAGATCCTTACTGAAACTCTAATAATGTAAACCAAGGTGTAAAAAAAATACCTAAAATCGCGTGCGCTGCGAAAACTATTGATGATAGTATAAAATAATGTAGTACGAATTTGCAGAACACATCATTATTTACAAAGTGTCGCGACAGCATATGTCTAATTATTATAGTTATGCCACAATAAGTGTTCATTTATTTTAAAATTTAATTGAAATGCTGCCCCTAGAAAAGGCTCTTTATTTGTATCTTGGTATTCATCCTTATCAAAATAAATTGATTCATATTCAAGACTGCTTCTGTAAAGGTCAGAAGCAGTCTTGAATATGAATCAATTTATTATTATTATTATAACTTTTTGAAATATTCAATTCGGACATCCCATTCGAAAGATATCACGAGTTTAAAAATCTAAATATTTAAAAGTTGCGTGGTCGCCGCTCACCCTGCTCGGCTAGCTAGGCAGCACCTTATGCGATAGGCGTCACTGGAGTACGGGCCGTGCGGCAGGCGAAATATTTTGAATTCGCTTAGTAGGTAATTATTCGCGACGAGAACCAAACTTAATTCCGGAAAAAGCGTTTAAAAAAATGTTTTAATGATTGGATTATTCGTTGGCGTAAGTGTAGTTTCTGAAGGAGCATATTTTGAAGGTGATAAAATAATTTTGAATAAATAACTAACATTCTATGTATTATTGATCTTTTCCCGGTACTTTTTTGACAGAGTAGTATATCCATTTAAAATATTTTTCAATAATTTAAACACTAGCGCATACAGATAGAGTTGGAAATATTTTGAAGTTTTTCGTTAATAGTTATTGTGTTTTAAAGCTCAAATATATCACATTTTGAAATCGTCTATATATTTTCATCTTTTGGGATATTACCCCTATATTTACTTTTATTATCTTTTTTAAAACTCTTACAATTTATATTTTTGTCCTTAGTAACTATTACATTAATCCTATACTATAATACTACTTATATATATAACTTAGATTTATACTTACCTTAGACTTAGTATAAAACTTAGACTTAGGCTATAGACTAGGCTACCCCCCTGGTCTAGAGTATGCTACCATAACAACCTTGAGCTGTGTTCCGGCATCAGTAGCCAGGTTCCAGTTTCCCCTTCGAGACCGGCAGCACAGTATTACTAATATTTGCAATATTTTTGCGAAGAGGTTTATTATAAAAATATTTCGACACAGAAACAATTCGATCGCTACTTATCTCTTTCAGTAATTATGCATATAAACTACTTTATTAAACAGTATAAATTCAAAACATAATAAAAGTACGTTAAACGCGGTTATTTATTTCATTTTTATATTATTCCGAAGTTTTGGCCACTTTTCAGTAGCCGTGATCACAGAAGACAAAGGTGTCAATGAGTATATTAAATCATATAGAGTATATAATTATTAAAGGTTTCTATTCAGCCTACCGCCAACTTGTACATTTTAATTAATAAGCTTTAATTTTTGTTTATGGTTATTATTTAAATACTTTATGGGAGTCTAATCTAAGTTGCCATCGCTTCGCAACATGTTGTGGCTTGAAGAAAAGAAGCGGCGCAAGAAACTCTTCAACAACATGCCTAACTCTATTAATTTTATGTAATATTAAAATGGGTGGGAATTAGAATAAAAATAAGTTGTCAATTAAAATGGTTCGTGTTCCGTTGGACGTAGAAAGACCTCACAGTGTCTTGAGGTCTGGCAGTTGATTTTTGCTGGGTTTAGGTCTTAATAGTTTTAATGATCGGATCCCGCTTCGCCTAACCACTTTATATGACAGTTGGACCACCAGCCTGTCTGCCGCACTCCAGTTCAGCAGATAAAAAAAATAGTATGTACTTAGCTTAATAATAATTAATTATAAGAGAATCAATATAAACAAAACTTGAAATGAATAATTTATAATTTAAAAACATAAGCTGATTTAAGTGCGGTGCCTGAGTCAAGTATTGGACATCAAAATGTGGTTTTCCTGTTAAATGCTGACATGTCGGTTCTGATACGCAAAGTACTGGACCTCTGAACTCTCTTCTATCAGATGTATCGTGTTGTAGACTAGAAACAGCAGGTATATATTTAGACCTGTAATAATTAATAAATATTACAATAATAATATCTATATATTAATACTCCAAATTTAGCGTAGTATTTGCAGCTTGATATTTGGTACAGTTCAAGTTTACGTGGAGAAATGCAGGAGGCTGTTCATTATAATAATTTTTAGATATAAATTAGCCAGAACAGTGTTTGTTTGGGATTGTCTGTGAATAAGTAAACAATGAATGTTTCATTAAACTTAATAAATTATTTGGAATAAGTAATAGTTTTTTGTACTTTTCTCCACACGGGAAATACGTTTAAAAAGGGGTACAAAAATTTCTCCTTATAAATATGTTAAATTTAAATGTAATTATCGTATATGTATGTACGATAATGTGTATCCTACGTAAACATACATACTATATATATTTTTTCCGTCCGGAGTGACTCATATCCTAATATACTAGACAATTCCCGGAAACCATTATCATTAAGGTTAAACTTCGTTAACGATTGTTGTGTTAAATAACATTGATTTAAGCATTAAAACAAATCAACATCTCATGATAAAAATATTTTCAGGGTTTCATAGCGTAACCGCAAAGACTCGAATTAAATAAAAAAAAATCTGATATAATTTTAAAAAACTGGTATTTTTTTAATCGCAGATTTCAGTGGACAAGCAGACGGCCCACCTGATGGAAAGCGGCTACTACCGCCTATAGACAGACATTTGTAACACCAAAGGTGCTACAAATGCGCTGCTACTCTCTTAAGGGAAACTGGAACCTGGTCACTAATGCCGGAACACAACTCAAGGTTGTTATGGCGACATACTCTAGACCAGGGGTGGTAGCCAGTTAGCCACCCAGTCGGGCAAATAGCCTCCTACCTGGCTATGGGATGTTTTGTCGCCTCTTACGACAGGCTGCCCGGCCTTAAGAAATTTTATTCTTTCTCTGTTCCAGCACGGATGATAGGTAAAAATGGTATACACTATATGTTATAAAACGATATAGAAAATAGTGAAATAATTTTAAAATAGATGTAGCCAGCAGACATCCAATTAAGAGATGAAAATTATATTTAAAAATGTAGAAAAATCATAAGGAAGTTTCAAAAAATTTCATTCAATTCATGCTAACAAATGAGCTAAAATGCGTATTATTTTCATAAGTTAGGAATTTCTGGAAAACATATGAAAAACTGCTGCTTATTAGGGGCGCTTTTCAATCACCAAATAAAAATTATTCATACCTATAAATTAATACCACATGGAAAAATTATAAATGATTGGATGAATAAAACAGTTGGATTGTTTATTCGACGGATAACTTTTTTTTAATCGGCCCTAAAATAACAAAATCGTTTTCATGAAAATTGTTTTGAACCACATCCGTTAAGTTATTTTTGAGTTGTATCCTACATCCGTGCAGGAACGGAGAAATAATACAATTTCCTGCGACCGGGCGGCCTGTCGTAAGAGGTGACAAAACAACCCACCACCAGGTGGTAGGGCATTTGCCCGTCTGGGTGGGTACCACCCCCGGTCTAAACTGTCGCCATAACAACGTATGCCTGTCTGCTGAACTCATGCAATAAAAAAAGTTAAATAGAGCTCCTAGTTCATCTTACAAACATTTTTTAAAAGGAATTCGACTATCACAACAACATAAAACTTAAATATTCTGTGTATCAAAACGTTACAACGTTTGCGTGGCTCTCAACAAAAAGTGCTACCGTCTGGCAATCGGTAAAAAATCGTTTTGCAACATCGCTCTTTGGAAGTCAAGGCGTCAACTTGTTTCGAAAGAACAATGTAACATATATTATTGTTTATTATGATTTATTTGTAAGAAAATACTGCGTCTGAAATTTGAGAAACATTTCATTGTTATCTTTTTCAGGGTTCCGTAGTGCGGGTTCGTTTTTGTAAAAATTGAACCCGCACGAAATCGGCATGTCCGTCTGTCTATCTGTCCTTCTGTCTATGTATGCGACAAATACGCTGTCTTGATGTTTCGCTGGCGCATGTTATCTCTGATTTTTAATTACCTGGACTAAAATGACAGCTGCGATCGATCTAGTTTTGATACATAAGTGAGTGCTGCGAGTTGAATCAACAGCTCACCACTGAGTTGAGTCCTACAGAATTTCTATAGAAATTCTATAGCAGGGGTCGCCAAATGGCGGACCTCCAACCCACTTTGTGCGGACCGCGAAAACATGACATTTTTCTCATTGATATGAAAAAAATACCTTTATTATTTCCGTAATTACATTTGTATATTTTTTACAGTCGAGCGAGAACCACGATCAAAGCGAGACGTGTGTACTACAATCGGGAATCTAATAGTGACGGACTTTGCGCATTTTATTGAATTACGACCTTCTACATTACGTTTGGACTTGTTGTGTTCGGTTATATTTGTACCTATGTTATATGTGTTTGTATAGTTCTAATAAACTCTACAATAATTCCAACGGCATTTTAATTCGAGTCCCGTAACTCGTAACAGTATGATACAACTATATCCATTGTATTGTTTAGTATGATTAATGATATTAGCTCACAAAGTCGTCAAACTCGTCGACTGCTAAATACTTTGCTTTGAGTTTGGGACGTGTGTGCTAGCCTTTACGCTACCACGACTGTTGACTGATCGAATTTATTATATTTAAGTATTTGTAGAAGCCTTAAAAACATAATATATTTGACCACAATAACAACAAAGAGTACCAATAAAAGCTGTTCTAAATCACCAATTACCTAAGAAGATGAAGTAGACCGTGTTCTCTATGTACTCTCTGTAGTCAAAATACACCAGGTCCATGCACAGCGTTAGTAGTTGGAACATTACACCAAAATTGAAGTAGATCTTTAGAAGTCTCTTATTTTTCTGTAAGTAGAATAAAACAACGATAAATTAAATAATTATATAATACTTGCGGTCTCGGCAGACGTTGCCCTGCCCTGAAAAAATAAAAATCTAGAACCCGATTCCAGCGCCACCTACCGGGCCTAATGGTAAATCTAAACCGCCCCGGGACCCACTGAAACACATAAAATTTAATCAAAATCGTAGAACCCGATTCCAGCGCCAAGTATTTTGTTTAGTAAGGATCTCAAATTTTTATATAGCCTATACTAGTCTGGGCTTGTAGCATTTGAATGATGGAAGAATTTTTGAAATCGGTCCAGTAGTTTTTGAGTTTATTCGATACAAAAATACAAATCTTATATATACCTCTTTATAATATTAGTATAGATAAATATTTCACAAAATCCATACTAATAAAATTGAAATGTCTGTGGGTGATGGTCGGTCGGTCGGATTTGAAAATAAATGTCAAAATTCAAGCGTTAGCTACTGTTGGTACGATGATGTAGAGTTTTTGTCTGTGTGTTAGTTTTAAAGTTTGTCTCAAACGGCTTAACGGATTGCAATAAAAAAAGTTGATAGACAGGAATTTTATATTATACTAAGATATGCTCCCGACTTCGTCCACGCTTGACTTGAGATTCCCGCGGGATTTCCGGAATAGGTTATAAACTACCTCATTAGCTAATTTTTATTATGAGCTTTCAAAATTATCATGCTAGAGCCCGCGTTACCAACCGAGTCCCACAGACGCGGCGCTGCAATCTCCTTACTCAATCATGACAGAGTAATTATTTGCTAAACCGTATGTCGATATAGGTAATTACTGAATAATAAAATACAAAATATTCCACAATTAAAGCTGTAAAGTATAAATTTCTTTGCTGGCAACTTTACGAACATAATTCTATCAAATAGCGGAGCCACCACTTTCAGGTCCTTTGTTTTTCGTGGGACATCTTTTGTCGCGCGAACTCTAAATTCGACGTTTCATAGCGTTGGCGCCAGACACATCACTAAACAATTACAAAACTGCATAATACTTCTTGGCAAATCAATATGCGGCATTATCGTTTAAAGCGTACATACATACAGCTGTTTTTGTTAAAAAAAATAAACTGTATAGTCAAATATGGCCTTTCCAGTTTTCACAAGAACTCTGCTGAGTGGCGTCAGTTGTAGCTTACAATTCAACTGCGCTACCTATAAGAGGACTTATCAGAATTCGCTGTATTAACTAAGATTCCCTTGCCTGCCTTTGTGGCGAACTATACCACTACTACTGTCTCTTATTGTCACAAACCGTCCGATGGCCTTCCCCACAGAGTATATTAATATAATGGGCCTTATCACATGAAAGTGAGGGTTAAAAATTCAGTGTACAAAGTCTAGTTGGGTTTATATGGATATTACGTGATGTCATTTTTATTTAATTCAATAGGTAGTTATTCGCTTCCAGTCGTAAAAATTGTGTTACCTTTCTACCTTTTGATTTGTGGTAATGTTTTGTGCTATTTAAAAAATAGCCCTTCTATTATAAATATTTTTTTCCAATGTATCTCTCAATGCGTGTTTCGTGACTATTTTTTTTATATAAATAAAATAAAATAAAAATATTCGAACAATACGTCATTTTTATACCTAAAAACCCCGAAATGGTTTGAATAAGATGCTAATTCTGCGCTTTCGGTATAAATAGTAAATATGAGGTAATTTGAGTAGTCAACTGTCATCAAAATTCCTAGTTACAATACAAGTGAGAAGAGGACAGAAAATGTCAACATTTAATATTGCACTCTATTCTTGCCATATATAATACAGGTGAGGATGTAGTGTGTTTTTTTGTTAATGAATAAATATATTTAAAATGCATAATAGATATATCGAGCCTTTACCGCCAGATGCAACAGATATTTTAAAATATTATTTTGTTTTAAGATTTTCAGTTTTAGTAGATTTACATTCATTCTGAATCGAAAACTGAATATCTTAAAACAATATAGTAGTTTAAAACACCTATGTAACAACGTCGCTTACGAAATGGCGGTAAAGGCTCGATATATATAAGTATACATATACTTGTACAGTTATTTATGTTTATGTTTTTTCTTATCTTCAGTTTGCATGGAAAACCAAGCATTTGGCTGACTTATAATATCCTACATTAAATGATGTCCAGTCTGGATTAATAGATTGCATCAACATTCAAGAATTTCAAAACAATTTTCTAATAGTCACCTTATGAGCTCCAATCAAAAGAAGAATGGTCATCACGATATCAATGACTACAAAGGCAATTGTTAATGGTATATGGACCATTGGATCCATGTGGTTTGTGTGTTCCAGAGCCGTTTCAGTTACCACCTGTTCCACTAACAGGAAGACCAGTAGTGGGAAAGAGAGGAGGGACAGCACCTGGAAATATAGCAAAGTGATTATAAAACTAATTAAATACTTAGTTGATAAGTCAAAGTAGTTTAACAAATCGTTGGACCATTAAGTCTCACGTCAAAAGGAAGGTTTGCACTGAAAATCAACGTTGTGTCGGATATAATTCCGGCACAGCAACATGCTGGGTGCAGACCTTGTTTGTTGAAAATGCGACCTACAAATTCTCAAAATATGCTATGCATGATAATTTATATATAGTCTTTTCTATTCTAGATTTACTACTTACTTTAAAGCTACACAATTTCCTAAGAAAATTCAGTTGCTAAATTCCTAGATGCCCTTACGCCCTAGGATCGCACTCAGAGTAAACCAAGCTTACCTTTGGGATATACAATGTGTGTGTTTGTCTAATGTATTATTATTAGCCAGAAGACAACGCCTGCCTGTGTGCAATACTCGTGCAATAAAAATCGATTATAATATCAATATAATATCTATCTAAATCCTTTGACCTCTTTGAGTGAGGTGAAAGATTAGAAAGTGTACGTACCAAATTCACATATCCAAATATAGTAACTCCCCTGCGTATAGGCACGCAGAAACAGCACTTTCTAGTTATTGGCACCTGGCACTTGCATTTGCAAGGTGACATTTTTGAATTTATTGTATATACTGTTCTTGATTCCTGAAATATGCACATGAAATGTACTGTCAGAGAAAATAGCGAGCAAAATTTTATTTGTAGGTGCAAATTATAGCTTATGATAGTGACTTTCACGGCAGCAACCAGGAAAGTGGACCGCCCCAGTATAGAAACACATTTACTTCCGCTGCCGACTTCCCTCGTCGTCTTCTTACTTGTTGCGGTAGAAGAATAGATGTAGATGATGCCGTAGAAGAGTAGAAGTAAGAATGTAGATGAAGGGTAAAACACAAATTCATGTTTAGTGAGTAAAATGTTAATCAGTTTTTTTATGTTTCTGTCCGCGAAAATCTATCATATTTATAAAACCTGGGGTAATAATTGCGGTAATGTATCAAATATGTAAGTACAATATTTGCTATTTTAAATTGTTAAACTGACTCCAGACAAAATATTGACTTGATGTATTGGGCAGTATTATGTTTAGTATTTAAATGGGAAAATTTAGAGGCAGCCAACTAGATAGAAAACAATAAGAACAATTTGTATTTTTAATATGAAGGCAGATAAGGTCTACATTAAAACGAGACGTTAGTTTTTATTTTGTTAAATGGGAAGCTCTGTACGAATACAAAACCGAAACACAAAGCCGCGTAAAGGATTTTCGTTATCAAATCATTATTTAACAACAACAACAATACTCTTTATTGTACACCAACATAAGAAAAGTAATACATTTTATTGTCTTAACTATAGTTAAGGTAGTTACTGGGAGGCCTTACTGCTTAAAGCAATCTCTTCCAGGCAAACTTTGGATGGACAAGAATTTATTAAAACTCAATTGTTGGCGTACAGTAAAATAATATACTATAAATTATAATAAATAAATATAATATGCAATAGTACTGTTAAGTAATAATAATATAATGGATAGGTATAGCTGTAAAAATATATACGTCCATACATGTGTATGTACGTATATATTTTTATTATATTACTTATACACAACAAATAATAAGCACATAATATATATGAATATATACTTAATATATGTAGAAATATCTATAATTGCTAAGACACAAATTTAGTAAAACTATAATAATAAATATATAATGCACTAGTTATAATAATAAATTTAATTTAGAAACATTGTCCACCCGTCAGGCATGGAAAAGTATATGCAAAGAATTAAATTAAAACAAGATATAAAAAATAAGATTACCTACATACAAAAATAATGGTTAATATGTATAGACTGATTTTTAAAAAAGAATCCGGCAGAATATAAATTATTTGACAATTTAAGACTAAAAACTTAATTTAAGGAACGTTAAAAATTTATTTATTTATTGTTTAATTTATTCTGCTGGTTATTATAAAAAAAAATATGGCCACATTTTTTTTATAATAATTGGCAGACAAATAGTTAATTTTATTTATTACTTACCTTTAAAATATTATTTTAATACACAGTTTAAAAACCGTTTTTCATTGCCTATTGATTAGACTGAGCATAGCAGAACAAAGAAGTTATTTCACTTTTTCCCTTCGATTAAAATATATAATATTTCTTTTTTCCATATTATTTCAACATTACATTATAATAAGTTACCACTTTATAAGTTCCAGTAGCTAACTGAATAACATTGGTTGAATTCTCCACAAAAATTGTATCATTTGAAGACGTCTTTTATAGGATACTTCCTGCCCCCACACTCGCAGGATTAGACCTAATAGCCTGGAATAAATATATGCATACATAGCTGAGGAAGTATGAACAATGACAAGGATCTACAAGGCTTGACGGTTAATGTATCAGTGTATAGAGATGCAGCAGTAAGATTCCGTGAATGATCAAAACATTGGTAGACAGTAGATAGCTGTTCGTCTCATGTACACGGAAGTCTAGTGGATGATTGTTGCGAGATTTGTTATTTATCTATTTATTTTGGATAAAATTAATTAACAAGCATGGAATTACATATCTAAGCCTAAATACCTATATTATCCGGAAGAAGAACGGAGAAAGCTGAATATACTTTCATGCGCTCGGGTAGCCTGTCGTAAGAGGTGACAAAACAAGTCACAGCCAAGTGGCTGAGTATTTACCTGTCTGGACGGCCACCACTTTTATATTGTGTTCCGACATTAGTCGCCAGGTTCTAGTTACCTTTTAAAAAGCGGCAGCACACTGGTAGCAGCTTTGGTGTTACAAATGTCCGCAAGCGATGGTAGTTGTCTCCTTGCAGGTGGATCGTCGTCTGTCTGCTGAATTCATGTAATATGTATAATATCCTATACTTATCCCAGTTGCGATGTTTCAGTAGTTGAATAGTTAAGCCTTTACCCGGTTATAGAGATTCCAGGTTTGATTTCTAACAGGCCAGAATCTTGAATAGAGTATATGTAAGAATTTTGTCATGGTTTGAGTATCTAGGATCGGTTCCAGATTAGCTCAATGTCCACAACTTATAACACAAGCGTAACTTGCTTTTTTTTTGAGGCGAGGGAAATGGGTTTCGCACACTACCGGGTCTTTTACTAGGGATTAGACCAAAGCGACGAGAGGTGGCACCACGAATGGGCACCATAGTCAAATCTCCGGCTTGTGTGGAGACTCGAAAACTTAATACTCCACTAAAACCACCCTCCTCCCATGTGCCCCGCACTGTGGTAGGAAGAGCGTGAGACTTAGAACGTAGTTACGCCCACGCTGATCCTAGCGCATCAGTGCCTGAGAATGCCCCGGGACAGGCAAACTCACTTCGTCAACAGGGGTGAAGAATCCTCTGCTCCCTAGATGCTAAAGGGGTGCAGCGGTATTACGGGGAGAGATTTTGCGCATATCTGCGCCTCCGGGACCCCGACTGACGTCGGTACCCGCGAGACGCACCTCTCTCCCTTGAGCGTAACTTGCTTAACTCAAGGTTAAACAAGTGTTCATTTTTTTTGCCGATTATATATAAGTATGTTAGATTTACGTTGAACGATACCTTGCTCCAGTTGCAGTAAAATCATGAATATATTAGATAGATGACCTTAGCAATCAAACAAAAAATAATTATTAAAATTTTATTAAGAAAATTGTATTTTAACAATTGTTACTTTTCAACATGACTTGCGATATTATGAGACAGGTCTTCAAAAACCATAACAGTGTTTAAGAGTTCCGTAGTTTTTTTCATACAAGTCAATAGATGGTGAGATTTTCGCTCCGTTGTAAAAATGTCCCGTCACCCCTGTGTCCTTTTAGTGATTTGAACAAAGATAAGCTAAATTGTTTTTATTAGTTTTTAGTTATAGAAGAGAAGACGGGCTAAGGCTGGATTTATAATGTGCTGGCATTCACTGTTTAATTTCGTTTCGGTCTGGGTCCGCGGGCGGTCCAGTCAAATATTCTCAACAAAAGACTACCACACCAGAAAATTTTCACTGTTTATAAATTTATATGTAGTTAATATGAAATTAAAGACAAAGAAAATGTTTCGTGTAATACGTATTATTATAAAGATAACATTCTCTAGAAAAAGAATTTAATTAAAAGAATCACTCTAAAAAGAATATGTCCAATGAGGTTTGGACCCTCACTATCGTATCGCTCTATCGATCCGATATCGCGATTTGTTATGACTTGTATCGGCAGTGTATATGTTATAGTCAAAGGTTGATATGCAGTCTCTTTCCGGAATGACTAGGTTATCCTAGGTTTGACTAAGGCCTTTCGATAAAACCCGAAATAAATTCCAATTTCGGCCTTTGACTAAAGTATTTTTAGTCAAACCTAGAAATACTTAACTTTTTAGTTAAAAGTTGAACATAAAATAATCCGTTTCGAGTTTTGCCTAGTCGATCCTAGAAGCGACTAAGCCAGACTCGGTCAAATGCCGATTTGTACTGTACTTGACACATGTTTAATGACTGTATAAATTAGTCTCTCCTAGGTTAGACGAAAAATTCGTTAGTCAAAAGACAGACAAACGTCATTTATTTGGACGTTGACTGACAGTTTATGTCAGACCTGATGTTTGACTAGTCAAACCTAGGAGCGCCAGAGCTTCGATGTTTGACTATAACATAAACGCTTTTGATTCAACTCCAGGCTGGTAGTATAGACATAGCGAGATTTAATCAGCCCAGGACCGGAGCGAGATTGAACCCAGTACGGCATCATAGTACGAATCGAGCCTGCTTGTGTGATGAAACGTAACTACTGTCACCCATGGATATTTGCAACACCTGATGTTTTCTCAGGATGTTTATAATATTGGTTTTAGAAAGATTTGTGGTATTTTCAATTTTTTTCTGATCCCGTTGTTAGATTATTATACTATTGGTGTACAATAAAGTGTTATCTATCTATCTATTTTCCTGACAGAATAATAATAATAGAGGGTAGTTTGTATCTAATATCCCACTATCGACTTAGGTGCTATATTACTTTCTATATCACTTCTTGTGGTATGATAAAAGTGTAAAAACGTTTGACGCAGATTTTACTAAATAAATATTGTCATTGTAGCTGTTGGACATAGCTTCTGCCACCCATGCTTTTAGGTGCCCGTAAAGAGGAAGGTCCACAATTAGGCTGCTCCAATCACTGTCATTAGGAGTACCACACACAAAAATCCCATGAAGGCAATATGGATCCATTCTAAAAAATCAGAAAACATACCTCAATGCATACAAAGCCATATAAGTATGATCATTGAAAATTGTTATATTTTAAAGTAGACCTCTTTGCTAATTATTTTTAATGATAATTTTAAGTTATATCAATAATAAAATTATAATAAAAACTAGAGATTTCCCCGCTGCTACGCCACGGGTTTAACCCTTGGAAATAGCTCTACATCACTTACATAAAGACTTAACTAGGATTTTTATTTATAAACCTGTACTGAAAAATTATCCAACTGGCAGCGAAAACCGCTTAAATCCCATTGCGCAGTTTAGGAGGAGTTAGCGGATATATAGACAGACAGAAGATAAAGTTTAATAGACTAACAATACTCGTGTGCATCAGCTCTGACGCACGACTTAAACTTATCTTGGTAAGCAACCTAATAAACGAGAGGTGAATTAACTAATTAATTTAACCTAACATAGAGATTAACACTTAAACTACTTTAATTAACCAAAAGCGCCTGACGTCAGGTCGAAATGTATTCGAATACAGAGGTGGTTTAAAAAAAAATAACTCCAAAAAACGTAATTATTTCGAATTACGCTTGCATTATTTCAATACTTATAAAATTGTATGAAAATGGATTCTTAGGAGCTTGAAGCCATAAATGGCTCCATATGCGGTGAGTTATTAAGAGATTACAATAAATACACTATAACCAAAATGAATTAATTATATTTTGTTAGTGACGTAGGTTCGAGTCCTGGCTAAGAACCATGCACCGTTTAGGTAATTTGTCGAATATTTTTACAGTTACTACGTACTGACAGCGAAAGTAAACAACGTAATGAAACCTTCCTACTGAGATAACTGATGTGCGGCACCTGCCAATCTGCCTTATACCCGGAGTATACTATCCGTTCCCCTAATGACGGGGAGATCCGAACCCAATACCAAATACGAAGCCTTTATGTAATATTCACTCCTCACTTATATTACTACTCCTAACATTGTAATAAATATAAAGCCTAAAAACAAAACTAAAATCTAAAACCACTCTTTTTGCTACAAATAAAGTCATTAAAATCGTAAATGTTCCTAAGTCCCAAGGATGCAGTGTTTTTCGTTCTATTGACAATTGTAGATATGTGTAATTCTCACTCGCTTTAAAATAATTTCAATCAACCTTTTAAATTATTATCTTTGTAACTCTTTGTTTTCGAATACTTACTAAAATTGTTACACACTCACGTCGTAGTTCTTAAGTCGCTGGAAGGGACTAACACCTAAGAGACAGGCTTGGCCTAGTTTAGGTGTTAGCACCCAAACAGTCTTAATTTTAAGACAACATGTAAATTTAATTTTGGTGTCAATAAAAAACTTATTATTATTATTTATTATTACTTGTCTCTTTGCATTTATTGAGATTTGTGTGTCCAATTTCCTCGTGAGCAACTCCATTTGTGTCTGAAAGTTTTCTGATCTCAGAGTATATGCATATGATTGAAAATACGCCTTGCACTGAAATGAAAACATTAAAAAGGTTATTCGAATGAAAATAAAGAAAGAAAGATAATTTAATTTACCAAAGTTACACTAATATAAACTAAGCTTTAACAAAATATATAAAATACCAGCTGTTGCCCGCAGCTTCGCTCGGGTAGATTTAAAATGGTCACCGTTTGAATAGTCAAAGTAGCCCCTTTTTCACCACCACCGCATCTATTTCTAACCAGAAAGAGGTATATAAAATGTCATGCTTCTTAGTTTGAAAATGACGGATTTTCACATACTCTTTCATTCCATTTTTCCTTTGGGGTTAAATTTTTAGAAATTCTTTCTTAGTTCTATAGAATGAACCCGCATGCAAATTTTGACGGTCCTAGTCTCAGTAGACAGATATAACACTTTTTTGCTGAACAAAATAACAGCCATAATACATTAATTACAATATTTTTAGGCAGAACAATAGTCAGTCTTATCGCTTAGACTCTAAGCCTTAGAGCGATCTCTTCCAGGCAACCAAACTTATAGAATATTTTATGCCAATCTGGCGATGTAACTAAGACATAAATTCAGATATGTATAGATTTTTTAAATACACATAATTTTTTTAACATAAATCTTATACTAATATATAAGTATAAAGCTGAAGAGTTGGTTTGTTTGCTTGAACGCGCTAATCTCAGGAACTGAGGGTCCGATTTGAAAAACTCTTTCAGTGTTAGATAGCCCATTTATCGAGGAAGGCTATAGGCTATATATAATCCAGCTAAGACTAATAAGAGCGGAGCACCAATGAAGAATGTTTCAAAATCGGGGGGTTTTAATAACAAATTCCACGCGGACGACGTCGCGGTCACAGCTAGTATATACATACTCAACAAATACATTTTACTGATAAATAATAATTATATAATACTAGCGGCCGCGGCAAACTTGGTCCTGCCCTGAAAAAATAAAAATCTAGGACCTGATTCTAGTGCCCCC
The DNA here is from genome assembly GCA_039645545.1 of Dendrolimus houi. Lineage (NCBI taxonomy): Eukaryota > Metazoa > Arthropoda > Insecta > Lepidoptera > Lasiocampidae > Dendrolimus > Dendrolimus houi. The sequence continues at coordinate 19,435,694 of CM077132.1, forward strand.
TACCGGTTCCAATTGTGAAACGAAACCATCCGGAGCTGTATAAAAAGTTCGGGCATGGCTCGCATAATTTTTAAATATAGACAGCAGGGAAAATGTTTCCCAGGGACGAAACGTACTATTTTCATCAGATCAGGTAACTTCAAGCACACTTTTCGAGTATGAGAAATGAAAAGGTTAAAATTAGTTTTAAGCAATATTTAGAAAATTTGAAAAAAGTGACACAAAAACCTCGTCATTAATAAACTATGGATCTAACATATTTCAGAAAGAAGAATATAGTATTTTCTCAAGCTTACGTGACTAGTGTACATAATTAAAAAGTAATTAACACTACATTTTAACGGTTTCAAGCGCTCCGACGTTACTAATTATTTGCCGAAATGTTGAAATAAAAATCAATTAATGAAACGCTTGAAACTTAGTTTTAAAGAAGAATTCTCTATATATCCTTAAGTTTGAAGTGTGTATAAGGATGAAAAAGACTAACATGTTAAGTCAATAACAAAATGTCGCTTAAAACATATAGCCTGTCAACCCTTGATATTATACTTTTTATGGGTAGCTACGAGTATTACTAATAAAATAAAACTTACCCATCACTAGAATATTCAAGACGACAACGTTCAACCAGGAAGAAATTTTTTTGTGTTCAATAAAAACGACTAAAATAATCCACGAAATTAATAGTATTACCACTATTATTTCTATTATTAGGTAGTATAAACACAACTTTAGCATTTGAACATTTTCCTGAAAAATATTAGAAAAATCTTAAAAAAATATTTTTAATACCTGAACACAGTATTAGTGAAGCTATTATAAATTAATTATCAGAGAATAATACTCGTTTAATAAATCATATTTATTTTGAGCGTACTTCTTCAAGAATACCGATCTAATAATAACTAGTGGTCGCCCGTGGTCGAAATTCGACCATAATAATTAATTTAAATTATATAAGTTTCAACATTAGTCAGGTTCTATTGTCAAAGATTATACTTCTATAATCACAGATTTTGCCGAGGCTACACTACGAATTCACTTTAACAATAAACAAAAGAGTATATATGCGTGTGTGTGTCAAATACATGGTAGTGTGTGTAATGTTTTTTTTTATTGATTTAATGTATTTTTTATGTATATATTTTAAAAAAATATTAGCATTCTGCATTCCTTCTATAAACTATAAGTGTGCGAAATTTCATACTCATCCATCCGCGCAATTTTCATAAAAAGGGGTACAAAGTTTTTGCTTCACGTATTAATATAATATATATAGATGTTTTACTCGGTGGAGGAATTCTTCAATTGTAAATAAATACTTTGACATTTATCAGTATTTTTCATGTGTTTCATTTAATATTAAGTCACCTCTTCATCTCAAAGGAACGTTTTCAATTCTTCAATTTGAATTAGGAGAAATTCCTCAGGTCATGAACATGAAACTAGAAACTCCACTGAATACAACCCAGTTTTACAATGGATCAACATGCTTCCACTAGAAGTGAGACAAGCCCAATCAGTATCCCCCTTAAATAAACTTGTTAAGGATTGTATATATATGGATGTATATATATGGATGTGTATATATGTATATACTTGTATATATGTAGGAATGTTAAAAATGGGTCGGATGTGTATCGGAATGCAAGTGTAGATTTTATGAGATGAATGATGAAGATTTAATTTAAATTTGAATGAACGATGAACTGTCTGTCGTGAGTTAGGAGCATAAGAGGGTGATTGGGTGCGTGTGTTAGACTAAGTTGTTTTTTAAGGTGTGTAAATTAAAGTGTTTATTCGAAGATTTGTTTTAATTCAAACGAACCAATTTTTTACAACCACGCCCCACTCCCACATATATATATTATGCTTTATGTATTTATGTGTGTATATAAATCTATATTTATATATGTAAATAATAATATTAATATGTATTTTAAAATATTTTTTAGAATATTGTGCAACTAAATCCTGCCCTAGCTTTTGCGCCATTTTCTCTATGTTACAGTTGTCTGGAAGAGATCGCTGCCAGCGATAAGTCCGCCATTTTTCCTTAATTCTAAGCTGTTTTTTTGTGTATTGTTTCATAAATTTTATTGTACAATAAAGTATACTCTATTCTTTTCTATTCTATTATACAGTTCAATAAAATTTATTATAAGTATTTGTATGCTGCTAAACATGTATACACTATAACATAATATACAGACAGTTTAACCAAGTTTTGAACAAATAAGTTTGATTTCATTTGATTTGACACCGCGAAAACAGATATTTACACTTACCAATACTGCGGCAAAGATCAATGCTATAGCAAAACCAAAAGCAGTCGGATACGATATAAATATTGTCCAAATGAATATTATGTCGTATTGGTGAGGAAAAAATGCAGCTGATATTAAAACGACGTACAGCGGTGCTGCTGCTAACAGAATCAAGGTCTGAAAAGAAGAATTGTACAGACCTATGTTTAAACAATATTGTTACAAGTTGGGCCACCTGCATGCCTATTGTCACATACCGACAAAGAAATGCTGCTCATATTGTTTATTGCCCCTCCCGCATTCGGAGTTCTTTTTATTACTTCGTATTTGCAATTAGACAATAGCCTATTGTTATTGTTTTCAACTTTATTGGCCGTTCGCAGGAATAGATAACCAGGTGTGCAAATTACTATTTCTCGGAAACTCAGTGCGCGCGGTCGTTTTTTTTTGTACTGTATAGTTAGTATAAGACAATGCCCGATGGATGGGGTGGGGCAGTCAAGCGACGACTTGACTGCCCCATACTGGAGACTGGAGACGAATAAGACGTTTGTAGTACTCTCGATTAGCGATATAGACGACGGACTTTGCGCGTGTCGAATTGCATTGAATCGTGTAGTGTGAACTGGTTGCATCCAGTTTTATTTGTATTTGTTTCATACATGTTTGTACAGTTCTAATAAATTCTATAGTAGTTCCAACGGCATTTTTAATTCGAGTCCTGTATGTAGCTCGTAACAATATAATATATGTGGCACTGATATTGATTTTAAAATAGATAAAATCAAGCATAATACTGAAAGAAATTATGCGTCTTTTATTATAGGCGTACCAGAGGCTATTTATGATAAATTGTTACAGCCTAAAATATGGCTGGTGAATGCGGAATTTAGCGAATGGATATGGTTTCGGAGATCTCCAAAAAATCAAAGCGGTGGAAAATAGATCAATAGAAATTAAATTCATTTGACAACAATATAGGATCATCGGAGGCAGATTTATTTGCTACTAGCTTTTGCCCGCGACTTCGTCCGCGTGGAAAGTTTTTTAACTATCCCACGGGAACTCCTTAATTTTTGGGATCAAAAGTATCCTATATGTTGACCAGGGATATAAGCTATCATCATACAAAATTTCATTTAAATCGGTCCAGTCGTTTCGGAGATTAGCCGGTACAAACAGACAGACAAACAGAGAAACATAAAATTTAAAAAATCTAAATTAGTTCTATTTCACTTCTTACATTCCCTAACTAGGTTTTTAGCATTTTTTCTCATTGTACAGAAATGCGACCTCTACAGTTTTATTATATGTATAGATAACTGAAACTGGATGTAATCCATCAATACCGGATGCGGAAATATCACCACCTACTTATCACAAATTGAGATGTGATAGAATGGACGGACGAAAGCAGGGCGCGCTTCTCGTGGCCACACACCGGCTTGAACTACGAGCGGTGTCGTAACCGACGGACTTCAACGTAGACGAATATCTGTTCGAATTCATTTGCGCCACCGTATATATGAATGTTTTTAATTTTTTTGTTGCGTACTGTACATCCCACCTAACAGTAATGAAAATAATTATATAGCGTTGTTCAGGGTCTAAGAACAATTATGTTGTGATAGGAGATTTTAATTTATACTCGGCAAGCATAAATGTATTGAACTATTATGAATACTTTATTTCGTTCTGTGAATTCACCCAAACAATAATGTACCTAATTGTAACCTACGACAATTAGATTTAGTTCTCTGTTCGTCAAGTTTATGTGACTCAATTACTGTAAGCGAGTCTGATGAAGCTTTATTACCGGTAGATAATTATCATCCTCCGTTGGCTATCACCATCACGCGCATTGGTGGTTGCTTGACTAGCTGAGGACTGAATATGAATATATTGTTACAACTTAAGCTTCGACAAAGACAAATTCCACGTACAGTTTGTAAAAGCACATTTTATTACCTGTCGCCATTTGAACTAGTTGTAATCCTTTTATGATCGTCTTCTTTTGTTCACTTAATTATTGGCATACCTTTCTAGTTATTGTAGAGAACAGCCTATTGTTCTATTGTACTCGTTTACGGCCGCTTGCAGCCTACATCATTAGCCAGGCGTAATACAAGTGGATTCTAGGAAATTGAGTCGACGTTGCCGGGTGGGCAAATTTTGCATTTGTGCAGTATAAAACGATGGCCTAATTGAGAGAGGGGGTCAGTTGAGCTACAACTACGATACGGGCGTGACATGTGTACATTCGCGAATCTAACAGTGACGGACTTTGCGCGTTTTATTGAATTACGACCTTCTGCATTACGTTTGGATTTGTTGTGTTTGGTTATATTTGTACCTGTGTTATACGTGCTTGTATAGTTCTAATAAACTCTATAATAATTCTAACAGCATTTTAATTCGAGTCCCGCAATCTCGTAACAGTAGTAATCTATAATGTATTATGTGTACCACGCTATCGTATTGATGACAACTGTAATGATAGCGGTGTTTGTAAGTGAATAAATAAATAAATAAATGTTATATTACAATAATAGACAGATTCCATGCAAGAAGGGAAATAGAGTACTATTTCCTCAACGGCTTTCGTAAGAGGCGACAATGAAATATGTAAATATAATTAATGAATATAAATATGATGGAGAACACGATTCAATTTTTTTAGATTTATTGTCTGTTTGTCAGTTGGTTCGCGATTCACGTAAAAACTACTGGACCGATTTCGATGCGATTTCACTGATCGACATCAAATTCTTACACTTAGGATTTGTATCCTGGAAATCCTGGAATGATTTTAAATTAATTCCTATGTGATTTTTTCACTGATCGATGGCAAATTTTATATAATAGGATGTGTGATTTTTTATTCCGGGAATCCTTCGGGTGCATATTTTTTTTTATTCCGACACAGTTTTCACTACAACGATAGCTTACATTCTTTTTTAAATGCTGTAGTACTTTGTATCTCGGGAATCCCGCGGTAATATCAAGTCAAGAGTGGACGAAGTCGCGGACATATCCTAGTTTTTAAATGGTTAATTTAAAACATGTTGTACTTTAATATTTAACTTTATATATAACCTAACTTGGTCGTTTTACAGAATATATTTAGATAATTTCATAGATGTATAAATGATAATCATAGTTATAAAAAAAATCATTTGTGACATTATGTCAAATTGTGTTTGATTTTTCATAATATTTGGGTACGCTTTGCCGTTTGGTTGTCATATAAAACGTGTCTGCACTTCTCTGAGGGGTTCTGGATTTGGCATGCCTAAAATTCGGAATATTTTTTTCTATATCCTTACTTACTTTAGATATCACTCTTGACGCAGTGGTTTTATGAATATTATTATTTATTATTTATATCATCACCAATACCTATCTGAAAAGGACCAGTAGCGTAAAAGCGTAAAGGTATAAAAATTGGCTCCAAAACGGACAACGTGTATTTTAGATTAACAATAGGTGCTAATACAGAATTTTTTTCCCATAGGTACATCACGGTACCCTTATTGAACCTATATCCTATTTTAAATGCTTCATCTGTAAATAATGCGAATGGATTTCTACGTATCCTTAAGTTTTGGGTATGGACGTAGTAGCAATAATTTGCGATATTTCCATATTCAACTCCTATGAACTGCTGTTCATAATTCTAGTATTTATAGTATAAATTGCTTTTCCAAATAAACGATGTAATATACGAAGCAGTTTACAATTTGATACATATAATTATATGTTTTAGGTTAGTTTTAACTTTGGGAGGTAAACGTAAAAAAATACATGGAATAGATAAACACCTAATATTGGTCAGCTAAGTTGAACCCAGTTCGAATGAAGTTTATCGTACGATGGTGTCTTCAGGAACGCAATTTTATAAGTTACGATAAACTACAGTTAACAGTACCTCAGAAACCGGGCGTAAATAGTGTAACTGACTACAAAAATTGACTGGGAGATGTACCAAGATTAGTTTGTAAAAAAATATGTATAAACAAATACTTACCATTTTCATATAACCCCATGCAATTAGCAAAGTCCTGGCATGTTTGCAGACACAGGAATCTTCCATATTTAGCCTATTTGAAATAACAATATGATTTTCTCGACACAATATTTATCTGAAATTCCAAATTAATGAAACGCTATAATATCTATAATTGCTAAATACAACAAACTTTAAATATATATGAAAGAATTATCACTCGCATTTTTTATTTATAAGAACGACAATTAGCTACATTATATTGGGTATACAAATTAGTTAGATCCGTTTTTAGTATGATCAATTAAATTCAGAAGAAAAAGTACAGATTGAACAAAGTATTGCCCATCACTGGTTATTGATTTTTCCCACTTCTTAGACAACTTCATAATATCATAGAAGTATAATTTTGTGTTTCTTGGCGAATTAGTGAAAACGAAAATCATTTGTTACAACTCTACCAAATGCTTTTTATGTTCAGATTGCCAAGTAATGGTATTTTCTTTAATTTTGACGATGAGTCCTACACAAAGTAAAACTACGTTTTAACGGCTTTAAGCGCGGTATTTTATTTGATATTGTTATTATTATTTGTCTTCCGTGATCACGGCTAATGAAAAGTGGCCGAAACATCGGAATAAAAATCAAATGAAATACCGCGCTTAAAACAGTGTTATTAAATTTGTAAACAGTGCATGCGAAAATAGCAACATTGCGAACAATTTATTGACACTTAACTACGCAACCGAACGGAGGACGCAGTAAACAAGAAAACACTAAATGTAGGCATTTTATAATGTATCCTTAGTTTGTGTACGACATCATACACAACGATATAGAAACATTACTTAACTAAAATATAGAACTCTCTGTTTAACAAATTCACTTAATCTACACCATGATTATAATAATATTTGGGTGTGACTATTACGTTTATAAATACAAGAAAACACAATAAAGCATAACACTCACAATTTGAAGAGGCTTTTCAGTTTTTCACCAAGTATATCTCTCCTTTTTGCTTCAACCACTAACCAGATATGTCTCTCTTTTTGCCAAACTTGAATGAGAACAACATACTAACATACTAACTATAGTAGGTACTTGTACTACGTTTTTCATAAAACTAGATTATGTTTAGATTATATGACTTCGGAATGGTTGTAAATAAAAAAGAAAACGTTATGAGGGACGTGTGGTTTTGCGTCCAGCTGACGACGACGACTGACGCATCTCACGCATCGGGAAATTGGGAATGTTTGGATCGCGAAATATCCTAAGGAATGACGTCATCTGCGCGGAAATTTGCACGGAATAGAATACTTTTACCATCCACTGACTATATTTTGATTTATTTTTAAACATGTTTATCTGTGCAGGAACCGAGAAAAAATACAATTTCCTGCGGCCAGGCGGTCTTTTTTTTTGATGACGCAGTGGGAATGTCTTTCTTAGGACACTATCCTCGGGCTTGGGGAGAAGGCTTTAAAAACCGGGGATGTGTGGACTCTTGATCGACCGTATTTCCCACCGTGGCCTCCGAGCAGAGGAATGGGGGATGTCGGCCGTCAAACTACCCACTAAATCTAACTTGCGCCCCTCTCCTGCGCACTATTATGGGATGCCACAGGAATTGGATCATAGAAGCTACATCTATGATACCCCGGCACCTGGCTATCACACCCACCTCCGGGAGAGGGTGCCCTCTTAATCAAATTGGAGTCCGCGGGATCCTCTACTGTGGCATCTTATGATGGAATTACTGAAGGAGCTGCGCGTCAACCCACAGCCAGGCGGTTGGGTATTTTCCCATCTGGATAGCTACCACCCCTAGTCTAGAGTATGTTGCCAGAACAACTTTGAGTTGTGTTCCGACCTTAGTAGCTAGTTTCCAGTGTCCCTTTATGGCCGGTTCTATTCATTAACTTGCCCTATCATCGGTTGAATTTAGACATTACTTGTATGTAGCTTATGTCAAATTTTAACGATAAAGATTTTGTTCAAACAATAAACATTTTATCATTAATAACAGAATAGGTTCGTGGTCTTATCCCTTATATGTTCTACGTCACTTTTATATAAATTAATATAATTACGTTTTCTTATTTGTAGGCTTTTGTTGTGAGCAGGTTCCAATGACACACTTTTTTTTTAGTATTAAATATGAATTTATTTCGAGAGTACACTGTACAATATTAGACATGTAAAAGAGAAGGAAAGTAGGAAGTCAATAGGTGGCGTTGCTGTTGCATCACTTTAGTGATGTAATCGTAAACCCTTATATATGCAGAAATGATATTATAAAAACGTGAGTTTGTTTGTTATGCTTTCACACCTTAATTAGGTACTCAACCTTAAAAACATCTACAAGGAGAACACGAAACAAATCCACTTTAATATTTATAATCTCTAAATAAAGATAAAAAAATATAATCAAGAGACATTACCCATTTTACTAATGAATCTTTTACAATCAGGTGTTCACTGTTCATCTGATTAAATATTTCAAACTTGAGTAATGGCCGGTTCCTGTATCTTACTATTATTCACTTGCCCTACCATCGGTTGAATTTTGACATTAGGTACTTTTATGGAGCTTATGTCAAATTTTAACCGATAGTAAAGCAATGCAAATGAACTTGTGGAATTCGAGACAATGAGATCGCCGATGGTTATGCCAAAGCAGCTGTAGGTAACTCCAGATACAGCAAATGCTATCCTCGGTACTTGCGTGCCTTATCTACCTCACAAATGCATGACGGCAACTGGGACCGATTATGGCAAACATCCCGCCGAAGAGCTGGCATACACTATGGTCACCTCCAACCAAACTTACCTACAAAACCTCCTGCATAATTTGCCTTAGATTGGGCCACTGATGCACACCAGCATTCCTAGCCAAGATTAGGGTTCGAGACCATTCTGTTTGCGAATGTGGATTAGATGAAGGGACCTTAGAGCATATTTTCTTTCATTGCCCTAAAATCACTACTCCACTTTATGATATTGTTACAAGTTAGGCCACCTGCATACCTATTGTCCCATACCGATAAGGAAATGCTGCCCATCTCGTTTATTGCCCCTCCCGCATTCGGAGTTCTTTTTATTACTTCGTATTTAAATTTGAAATTAGACAATAGCCTATTGTTATTGTTTTCGACTTTGTTGGCCGTTCGCAGGAATAGATAACCAGGTGTGCAAATTACTATTTCTCGGAAACTCAGTGCGCGCGGCCGACTTTTTTGTACTGTATAGTTAGTATAAGACAATGCCCGAATGGAGGGGTGGAGCAGTCAAGCGACGACTATGGTACGAGTAAAACGTTTGTAGTACTCTCGATTAGCGATATAGACGACGGACTTTGCACGTATCGAATTGCATTGAATCTTGCAGTGTGTACTGATTGCATCCAGTTTTATTTGTATTTGTTTTATAAGTGTTTGTACTGTTCTAATAAATTCTATAGTAGTTCCAACGGCATTTTTAATTCGAGTCCTGTAGCTAGTAACAATATTCTTCCACAAGATTTCCAGCGCCCTGTCCGTGTTAACTCCTTACTAACTCTAAATAATGTTTATGTATACATTTTATGTAAATTTTTAATGCCTAAAACATTTACTTATGGTGTAGCTGGCCTAACATAATAATACATTACAGAAGGTGTTTGCAACCGAATGCCGATTAATATCCTATCTTTTTTTAAATATTCCAACACCTGTCACTTTTTACTGTTTAATGGCAAAATTAATACCTGAAAAAGCCAAAAAGAAAGAAAAAAGTAACAACAAAAATAATTACAATACAATAATAGCATAAAATAATAATATGTTTTACTTGACACCGACTGCAAGATGTGGTATAAAGAAGTCGGTTATATATTTATTTTTGCGTTTTTAGTGGGAAGTCGGTTTTGTTCTTGTTAAAAGAAAATATGGTTTTTGTTATTTCTAGAGCTATTGATGTATTTGCGCAAATACTTCAATAGCTCTGAAAATAACATATTAAGCACCTGTAGATATTATAAAACTGGCACGCGTATACAAATGTGCCATCTCACTTTTCGGTGTATATGCTCTTCAACAAGGGTTGCTATCGATTTCCTTGCGATCCACTAATCAGAACCCGACTTGATGACCATGGGACTGCTTCGGGAGTACATACTTACGAATAAAGAAAAAAATTCAATCAACATGATCATGATTAGATTTGTATTCGGTTGTGTTTTTAAGAACTGTGAATTAAATGTGTATATTGCTAATAAAGTTTGTGATAATTCAAACTGCTTTTTAAATTCGAATTGCACAAATTCGTAACAGTATTAAAGTAGAAAATAATTTAAATTAACCAAAGACTTTAAGTAAAATTTTATCAATTTTTTCTCCTAAAAACATGAGGTATACGTAAAAATATGTAAAGTGCCTATATATTAATATGACTGGTTGTATTTTGTCGGGAACTCACGAGAAGTCGTATACGTTGCATATGATGCAGTTTTCGATAAGCAGGATATAAATCAAACAAAAACGCATATAAAAGCAATTTAATTTTGCAATTTTATATAAATCTCACATCTAATTGATGAGTATAAAGTATTTATTTGTTATGTTACTGTTTTATATGTGATTTTCATTAGAAAAGTTGTACTATTTTGTTTTATGGATCAGGTAGACACGCTGCAAACGACTTCATACATATTTAACAAATTAACGGCCGATTATTCAATCACCAGATAAAAGTTATCAGTCGAATAAATTACAACCTGAGTGAATTCAAAAGTGAAACCATTCAACTATTTTATTCATGCAACTGTTATTTTTAATTTTTCCTTATATATAATAATAACAGCCCATAAATGCCGCACTGCTGGGCTCGGACCTCCCATTATACCCCTATAATGGGAGGTCGGGGAACGGACAGAATACCCGCCACGCTTGTCCAAGACGGCTTGGCAGGTTTGACACATCGGTTATCTCACTGTGCAGGTTACTTCACGATTTTTCCTTCACCGTTATTAGCACGTGGTAATTGTAACAATATGCACATCAGATCAGAAAACTGTCAAGTTGTGCATGCGTTCCAGCCAGGACGAACCCGCGCCCTTTGAGTTTGAGACGCGTGCGCTAGCCATTACGCTACCACGCATTTTTCCATGTTATGTACTTTATTCAATAAATAACTTTTATCTGATGATTGAAAAATCGGCCCTCTATATAGATAACATTCGTTTTTGAGTAGAAATTTATTTTCCACACATCACTAAAAATTCGAGCCTAACACAATTTTTAAAATTAAAGTTTGTAAGTAAATAATACAAAACTTTATATACATTATAACTAATATTATTTTATTATAGCTCCCGGCACGGAACTTGAGTAGTCACCTTGGTCTACGCACTGTGATATTGGGATTCTATTTCATAGTATGATGTGACAATACCTTTCGAGTAAAGGGACAAAAACATAATATTTTCAATATGTTCATAAATAGCATCACACTGGCTACGCTCAAGGCGTAAAGCGATTTCTACTATCATAGATTCGTATCGGAAACTATAAGTATAGTTAAGATAATGACGCAGGTTCGAATCCTGGACAGAAATGTTTTTAACTTAATTGTTACGATGAATGTACTAACGGTGCAGGCAAACATGGTGATGAAACCATGATGACTGTCTTAAGACAAGCCTGGCAGATATACTGTCGGTTTTTCTAATAATGGCGAAACACGATCCTAGTAGTGGGGTGAGTTATTTTAGATAAAATTCTAATGTTAGTGTGTATGTCGCTGAACTACTCCTAAGCCCCTGGAACGATTTTGATGACTTTTTCTGTGTGTTTGAGTATGTCCCTCGGTGGTTTAAATCAACAATTCGACTCACTAGAAGGCGCTGCAATCGGCACTTAGATTTTTATATTTCGGTGTAGGACGACGCCTGCCGCGCCCACTAGTTAACATATAAAATTCCTATTTTGAGAACTTTTGAAGTATTTTATAAATAACTCCTGGCTACATAAAATTTTTAGTAACTCCTAACTAGTCTCTTTGCCGTTTTTGAGGTTTGAGTATCCAACTTCTTCATGAGAAACTCCATTCACGTCTGAGAGTTTCCCGATTTCAGATTTGACCATTATAATAGAGAATACGCCTTGCGCTGAAACGAAACATAGAAAATGTAACTCAATTTATTTTTAACTTAGTTTTCTGTTGTTATTTAAATCTGATATACATTTATATTGGTTAAGGTAACAATACAAGGTTGTACAATGGGCGGCTTTATTGGTTAAACCAATATCTTCTAAGCAACCTACTAGTAAGTTACTTGAGTAACTGGCGAAACAACTTCATATCATCTTTTCGACTGAAAGGAGACGGATACGAGTTCGTACATTCTTGGGCCCAGATTTGTAAAAAGTTGAGAGTAATTTGTAAGATTTCTTTAGTATTAAGATTTCGTAAAGTTATTTGTAATGAATTAATCTTGTGGTGTAGGTGTTTTCATATTATTAATTGTTGAAATTCATTTACATAAATCTATGGTTATAGAAAACTTTTTATTTCTGAATTTTTCTGAACGCTTTTTTTCTAAGTTATATCGCAATTTCATTAAAATTCCTTTGGCCCAAAAGTCTCGGTCTCCTTTTCTAAATAATGACTTGTCCATGTAGTAGATGTCTGTTCAAAGGATGATAAGGACTTACTTGTACGTACGTTAACTAATGCAAATATATATCAGACTTTATGTATTTATTTATTGTATTTAAAAAAAGTTTTTAGTAATTTCTCCCGATATCGGTTGATGTTTGCATTCTTGCGCAAACTGACACAGAAAGCCAAGTGCTCCGTAGTTTGCAAGAAATATAGCTGCCTTATAAAGGGCCATCCAGAAATTAGGTCACACGTTAATTGGCGACGAAGTGTGACAAGGTAGGAGATGTCCTAAACTTCGTGACGTCACATTTCAAAATCTAATAAATTTAAGTATTAAAACTAAATTTGAACTAGTAACGAAAAACTTCAAAACATTTCCAACTCTATCTATATGAGCATAGTGTTTAAATTATTAATGAAAATAATTAAATGGAAATAAAACTAATTACGGAACTGCTATTTTAATTTAATAATTTCTTGATGTAAAATTGCAAAATGTTATTATATGATGTCGCGCTAAGGAGAGAGGAGTCTCATAATGTGATCAACTCTAAAGACGGAAAGGACCGATAACCATGAATTTCGTGTGACGTAATGGGTGGATGGCCCCTAAAGACAGACGAGCATGACGATTTATTAATAGTTCTGTTGTTGTCAAAATGGCTTGAAAACCCTGAGAAGAAGAGAGTTAAAATTATAAAGAATAGAAATAAATAAAGTGGCTACCGTCGCCTATGGACATATACCACACCAGGGTTGATGTCAACGCGTTCTCAGTCCTTACGATGTGATAGGAGTAACGAGAAGATAAGGTTAGGATAGAGGGGATGAGAAGTAGAAAGTGGGTCATCAGAACTTTAAACTATATATACCTTTCCAAGCATTTACTTAAATTTTGACAGCTTGATAACGGATCTCTTAGTAATGTCCCAATGCATTACCGTCTCGATTTGTTATAAAAATCGACTTCATTTACAAACAAGTTTTAATCAATTTAACTTATAACAACTTGAAAAATTTAAGAAAATATTATTTATATATTTATTTTGCTAGAATAACTATATCGTATAATAAATATACCCACATTTCAATTAACATATTTTACATATATTAAATGCTGCAGGAAACTCCAACACAGCATAAACCTGAGTTGCCGACCTCATTTGTAGAAAATGCGTTTAACAACATATCAAATTTTATCATAAAAATGTATGTGTAAATATTTCTGCATCCCTGTATTGTCGCTTTCCTAGCAAATAAATTATTTCTTACTTTCTAACATTTTTATTTTCAAATTGATTATTTCGATTTATTTACGTATAATGTATCGCCATTGTACCATCGTTAGACCAGACATTAAACCATCGGGTTTAATAGTCTGTGTGTTACATGACTCACAGAACAGAGTATACTGTCCGTTCCCCTAAGAAAATGGGAGGCCATTTTCTAAGGGGTAAATACGAGCCCGAGCCCAGTAATGGGACAATTATAGGCTGTTATTATGACTCTACCACATTCATGTAAATGAATACTTACACATGGTTCGATATCATTACAACCACAGGTAATTCTAGACTTCTAATCATATATTTAAATATTTAAAATCAATAGCAATTAAGAAAATAAAACTTACCAATAATTAGAATAGTGATCACGGAAATAAGCGGCAACAAACGCATCACGCTATAGTCATCAAAAACGATTTTAACAATCCATGGAACTAATAGCGTTAACATACTCAATTCTATTATCAGGTAGTATAAACACACCTTTAACGTTTTCACGTTTCGCTGAAAAACATACAAAAACCATTATTAATAAAGGCTTATGAATGTTTCCGAACATATGAGTGATTCTATTGTTGCAAGATTGTGAGGTACGAATTAAAATATCGTTTCGAAAGAACACAAACTTTATTATAAGTATACATCCGTAATTCACAGTTCTTACAAAGACGATCAAACACAACAAGTACAAACCGTAGAGTAGAAAATCGTAACAATATAAAATCCGCAGTCTGTCGATGAGAGACTCCCGATCGCAGTTGAAACTTAACTAACTCTGTCTCAATGGGCCGACCTTATATATTCGCAAAATAGACATTAACACCCCAGAAACATGTACACCGCAAATAAGAATTCTTGAATTTGTAAGCCTAACCCAAAAGAACATGGCTTCTAAGAATCTGCAGCGAAATTTAAACAATAAAAACGGTTTATGACATTTTACTCCACGGCTGGTCACAAATAACAGTGTAAAATTAAGAGAAATATAAATACGACACAGATAATCTATCTATAATACACACATCAAAAGTGTCCTAGGGATTAAATATATTTTTACCTATAAAAAATTATCCAATTAATATTTACCAAATCTAGTCTTCCAGACTGACTTCTTACTTTCATTCCTATTCTTAAGTTAACAACTTATCCCTATATGTTGTAAAAATCAAGAAAAATTGCAATTTTTCAAATTGTGGGATATTAACCTATGTTAATGTCGTCAATTAAATGGCAAAAAAGGCAAACATGATTTAAATTTTTATTGTATAGGTAAAAAAAAATCTGATTCTACCAATTTACACAAATTACAAAATCACAGCGATATGGCATGCTTAAAATCAGTTCATCAAAATCACTTGGAGGAATGGTCGTCCACGTTCTTTCTAACGAGTCAAAAAGTTGTTGTGGGCTATGCACGGCATCCATACTCGGCAGAGCTCTTCTTTGGAGCATACTCCATGCGTGTTCAATTGGGTTGAGATCTAGCGATTGAGCAGGCTACGGCAGAGTGTGGACAGTGTGGGCGTGCATTGTCATGCATTAGTCAAAGCAAATCACCAAAAAAGCTTCGCAAAGGGATGACCACGTTTGAAACGATCCTCTCCGCATAAATCTGAGCATTGAGGTTGCCCCTGATCCAAATGAGATCTGTTCTTCCACTGATCCAAATACCGGCCCAAATCATTATTGTTGATTGACCCATTGACCCCTTCATACGAATGAACTTCCCGACAACATTTTAAACATTCTTGACGTCCAGAGGTCCCCCAAACTCGAGTACGTCTTGTGTTCGGCCTCATACCGAAACGAGATTCATCGGAAAAGCAAACACAACACCAGTCTTCTTCCTTCTCTCAATTTCTGTGCTCGCGAGCCCATTGTAAATGGGATCTAAAATTGTGGGGTACTATAGGCGGAATTCTCAGCGGCCTACGAGAATGCAAACCCACTTTACGTAAACGATTTCGGATGGTTTGGTCGCTTAACAGCAAGCCTGAAGAGCTGTGGAGTCTTGTAGCCAACATCATGGTGGTCGTGATACGATTCCGTCAAGTAGTGTTTTCGATGTACCGGTCCGATCTGCGAGTGGTGATGCGAGATCGTCCTCCATGTCGCTCGGCCGCGCTGCCCGTGTTACGTTAGCGTCTCCAGAGGCGGCTCATGACGCTGTGTAGTGTCAAAAGCGACAGCCATAGTACGTTGCCTGGAACCAGCTTGCAACATTCCGCCGGCTCTCATCATCTTTTCTCGTATCAAATGATGACGTCGCTCCATATCGATGCAATTTTTTTCAGTTCCGATGCAGAAATTGTAATTAATGGTTTTGTAAAAACGCTATTACCCACTTTTATAGTAAACCTGATTGACAGTTGATTCTCTATTTGAAAGCAAAATTTGAAGAAATTTTTTTAATCAAATAGTGAAATTCACTAAAAAGAATAAATAACGATCTAAAAAAGTTAAAATAATAATCTCTAAAACTTATTTGGTCCCTAGACACTTTTGATGTGTGTATTATAAAATCCTAAACATGCCGTGTCTGTATATTGAAGTTATTAAAAAAATCCAACTGGTATAGACTATATAAACGATGGAGAACACGATGCAAATTTTTTTAGATTTCTAGTCTGTATGTCGATTTGTCTGTTTATTCGGGATTCATGTAAAAATTACTGGGCTGATTTCAATTCGGTTATCGCTGATCGACAGCTAATTCTTAGGCTTAAATTCTGCGCTCCGATATCCGGTAATATTCGATTAGATGAATCGATACTCCTTGTTACTTGTTATGCGCAATATAAACACAAGCATGTTACAATACAATATAGATAAGCTTTAGTTATATTTGTTACTTAAATCGTAAACTTAACAAAATATTTCAGTGTTTATTTTATGTACTGTGTATACTGTTTATTATATTTTAAATTAGATTCACAAAATATTCGGGTCGTTTTAATATTACGCCAAAAGGAAAGTTTGCATTGAAAATCAGCGTTTTGTCAGATAGTATGCCGGCACAGCAATAAGCCGAGTGCAAACCTTGTTTGCTGAAAATGCGGCGTACAAATTCTTAAAATAGGCTTTTATTTTTTAAGATACATGTAAGCAATGTAAATACGTCGCTATTTCTTCAAATACATTTTTTCTTTCTTATTTTTTTGTTTCTCGCTACTTTTTATCGTGGGAACCCCGCGGATTTTTTTTTGGGAATGATTTAAAATGGACAGATAAAAAATCAAATTTCAATGTAACTTTTTACTGCTCGATAGCAAATTTAATGTAATAAAATGTGTGATATTTTTTATACCGGAAATCTCGCGGGAATTTTCCCAAGAGCGGTTTGAAGTGGTTCGGATGCATAAAAGTTAGCTTATATCGACACAGTTTCCACTAAAATGAAAACTTACATTGTTTTTTTAAATGCTGCGATACTTTGTGCCCCGGGCATTCCGCGGGAATTTCAAGTCAAGCGTGGATGAAGTCGCGGGCATATCCTAGTTTAATAATACAACACCTGGTTGGTTTTCAGCTTCTCGAAACACTTCAATTCTAACAGTGTAGACTAGTAAGTGTGTATCCGAACGGTGTGAGAAATGTGAGAGTGAGAAGAATAGATGATGAACTGATGTTCGCTTTCCTACTTTTCCTTTTCCACTTATCGCGGTTTTGAGTATTTCTATTTTTTTATTTCTCGCCTTCCCCTGTCACTAATCGGCCCAGAGATTTTATTTTCTTTTCGGATTTTTTCTTTGTATCTTCTAGGTTAATAAATTGATGTGTATACTTATTTTTTTTTCATGATAATATCTTTCTTTTCCCTTAGTGGCGCTGGCCACAGTCAATATTATTAAAAATGTTAATAAAAAATAGGCTTCGACATTGTCATTGGTTTTGAACAATCTACTGCAGTTTTATTTAATTTCATTAATAAATTATTTTTAGTGGGCCTATCTTTGCCCACACCTTTTTAAAATACAAAGTTAAATTCTATTTTATGTTTTGTTTATCATCTATATTTTTGTATATTTCATATTCTATCCCTAATTATAAGACCATAGGTACGCATTTCATCTTTTATGATGTCAAGCCAGTACTTCTTGGGCCTACCCCTTCTTATCGGGACTTGGGCATGGTTAGTTATTCGTTTCCCACAGCGTGGACGTACCAAGGTAGGCAAATAGGTCAAGTATGTACATTGAGTTATGTGTACTACGTACTATTAAAACATGCAGTGCTAGATCGCTTAGAGAGTATAGTTTAAATTTGCCTGAACATGGCTTGACTTTTATTTGAGTTTATTGAGTGGTTTGAACAGTACCTTAATGACTGACACATGAAGAGAATAAGTTTTATATATGATGAATAACAAATGAAGGCATTTTTTTAATAATAACTTTTCACTCTAACACGTAAAGTATCGACAACAGCCCTGCCATAGATAATACATTATATAAGCCCGGTCGGTGGACCTTGTCTATAGACCATAACGAGTGTCCAAATATGCTAGTTACGGACGCCTTCTCTAGTACGTAGTACATTAAACCTCATTGAGTTTTTATAGTGAATTTAGAAGAAAACAAGGATGCTAATTTGAAGATGTAGATTCTAAAACTATTATTATTCTGAACAGGGAAATGAATGTCTTTGTTTTAAAAAGAAAAAGGTTGTACATTAATAGAAAGACGCAATCTCGGATTCTAAAAGTGAAGCCGGGCAAAGGGTGCCGGTTTTGGAATAGGATGCCGATCGCGCTGCAGTGCGTTACGAGTACGCAGACGCGCTACACAAGTTTACGTACACAAGTTTGTAAAATAATGCTTCACTTCCTTTGACGTTTTTGTTTACGTAGGCACCGTCTATACCATTAATGATTTAAGATGTAGAAGTAATATAAACTTACCAAATGCACAGCGGCGATCAATGTTATGTCAAAACCCAAAGCAATCGGATATAAAACTAATATAGACCAAAATAAGATCATCTGATATAGTTCGGCGCAAAATAAAAAGATTAACACTATGTAGTACAGCGGTAATATTGATAATGACATCAGGACCTGAAGAAATAGGAATGTAATTAGCATGGAAGAAGAATATCTAGTGGAACACTTAAAAGCCAATAAATAGCGCTGTGCAATAATTGAGGTGGCAAACGATTTCCGACACCTACAAAAATATATACAAACGTGGAATTTGTTTTCAAAACCTCCCGATTTTGAAACATTCTTCATTGGTGCTCCGCTCCTATTGGTATTAGCGTGATGATATATAGCCTATAGCCTTCCTCGATTAATGGGCTATCTAACACTGAAAGAATTTTTCAAATCAGACCAGTAGTTCCTGAGATTAGCGCGTTCAATCAAACAAACTGACAAACAAACAAACTCTTCAGCTTTATAGAATATATTAGAATAAGATTTCCTCGCTGGAAGATCTTCCTTTGAGACGGAGGAGCATTCCATCTCGGTCCTCCGACCATTAGGATTATCCCTAAAACTGCTAAAGAATTAAAGTCGCGGAGTCGCCCAGAAAAAGGTAACTCGTCATGGTGACATTACACAATTCGATCAAATTAAATCAATTTGGCTGAAAAGCACAAAAGAACTGTCAGGTCAGTACACAACGCTATTCTCTGTCGCTGAATTATTCAAGTTTATTAATCGAGGTCCAAGCCTAACAGTTAGCAGTGGGACATTTATGGGTTGTTTTATAATATTATAAAATTCTAAGCATGTCATGTCTGTACATTGAAGCTATTAAAAAAAAACAATTGGAATTGACTTTATAAGCGACGTAGAACACGATGCAATTTTTTTTTAGATTTCTTGTCTGTTTGTTCGGGATTCACTTTAAAAGTACTTGGCCGATTTCGCTGATCGACAGCAAATTTTTAAACTTAAAATCTGTCCACTTTTTATCCTGGGAATCCCGCGGAAATTTTCCCGGGATCGGTTTGTAGTAAGTAGTTCGGTGCATAAAAATTAGCTTATTCCTACACAGTTTTCACTAAAACGATTCCCGTGAGAATTTTACGTCAAGCGTGGATGAAGTCGCGGGCATATCCTAGTTCTGATTATATACCTATCTAATGCCCTTGCGTTAGTTTTAGCCTCAGTGATTGTGACCAAACGCGACTCAATTAGTTGGAGCCTAACCGGTTCTGCTCCGCTAGGAGGCGGACCGCCATCTGGCTCGAAGGACCATGTTTAGGGTCCTTCCTGGGTGGTATGGGGTTCTTGGAGTAATTAGTGGACTGTTCTAATTGTATGAGTTTTATTTCGACCACATTACAGGTATTATATGCGATAAAGGAAACGACGTATGGTTTGTTTTATGCGTTAGGGTCGCCTGACGGTATATGGCGGACTGATGTGTGATTGCAGTATTGGCGACTCCTAGGGTTCCCAACCGTACTATATTTTAGCCAATTGTACTGTATATTATTTAAAAAAATGTGTGTGTGTTTGTGCAGTTCACATGAAGTAGAAGTGAAACAAAGTGTGACAAGGGATAGGATTCTAAATCTCGTGACGTCCCGTTTCATATATTATATCGTAATCCATACATTTAAGTTTTAAAACACGAAATTTGAAGTACTAACGCAAAATTTCAAAACATTTTCAACTCTATCTGCATGAAAATAGTATTTAAATTATTAAATATTCTATCTTATTCTCTCGCAGGCTTAGTCCTATAGATTTATGTGTTTATCTCTTTTTAGTGTCATTTTTTTCGTTTCGTCAAGTTTCAAATCACAACGATTCTAAAGAAGTTTCACTTCAGTAATATAGTACTAAATGTACTATATTTTCATCAGTAATTTAAATTGTCGCGCTTTTTGTCAAGATTTTCATGAGTAAAATGTAGTATAAATACACACGGAAAATTTAATAATCAAACAAATTAAATATATAATGAAAAATAAATGTGTACTACATTTTCCCCTAAATTTCCCAAAATGACTATATTTTTACGGTTAAAAAACAAGAATACAATATTTTCTTTAAAGAAAAATGGCAGCCCCAGCGACCATAGCAGAGCAGAACCAGTTAGGCTCCAACACAATTATAACGTTAAAGAATAACGCGTTACGACTACCCGCGTTAATGTATATATATGCGTTATCTGTTAATATTTAGCGCCACTCACAATGTCGCATCTCAGATAACGGATTACACCCTTGGCTACATCTGCGGGACAGCCGCTAACACTAACATAATCCCAAATGTAGCAGGGGCATAAGAGTAGCTTTGCAGGCTGTAGGTTCCCGAGCAGTGGGATCTTCGTAAATTGGGTTTTTAAATTAATTTCTTTGTAATAAATGGAAAGATCATGTATGTTTCATAGCAAACTATTTTCATGTGTGAGAAATTAACAAAGCGATGTCACTCGCGCGCTCGGCGTAATTTCGACACTCGGTTACTTCGGGTTCAAAAATTTATTTTTAAATTGATGTGACTTTTATAAGTTTTATAAAATAAATAATTTGTTATAAAACTTATATATGATCTTTCCATTTATTACAAAACAATAAAGTATTCAAAATTTTTATTGCATTTCACCTCTACATATGAAGGTAAATAAATACTTACCAATTTGATATAACCCCACGCAAGGATCGCCGGTCTGGCATGTTTACAAAAACAGAACTCATCCATTTTTAGCTCGGCTAAAATAATTTGGGTCTTTCTCGATACAATATTTATCTGAAATCGAAAACACGTTTCAAAGATTAAAAGAATCGGTATTTCTTTCGTTTCTTAGATTAATTGTCTCACAGAAATGATTTGCAATTTAAACCACTATACTGTATAGATAGATATGAGTGACCAAATTAAAAATAGTAATGAAAAAAAAAAATATTTACACGTCGAATGGATGAGATGAGAACCTCCTCCTTTTATGAAGTAGGTTAAAAAGGATAGAAAAACTTTATATGTAGTTCCCGACACGGATCTTGAGCGGCGGCGGAATAGTGGAAATTGCTTTACGCATTTAGCCTAGCCAATTGCTTTTTATCGACGTATCGAAAATAATAGGTTGGGGAAAAAGTCTTTTCGCATATAGTATGTATGAACTTGTAATAAGATCTCTTTGGCTATACCATTTGCATCTGGCTGGTTTTGGTATAATTAAAAGTTTTAATTTTAAAGAAGATAATTCCAAATTCAAATTAGGAAAATGTGTGATTTTCATTGGTTTTTCTTATTGTTAAGATGAGTGACTCTAATGAAGAAATTCGATACATTTTAAAATTTTACTACAAAAAAGGTAAAAATGCAACACAAGACGCGAAAAAAATTGTGATGTTTATGGACCTAATGCAGTATCTGTGAGAGTAGCGCAAATTTGGTTTAAGCGTTTTCAATCCGGAAATTTTGATATCAAAGATGCACGTCGCTCTGGTCTCCCTGTTACGGACAAAATTGATGCCATTTTTGAAAAAGTAGAGCAAGATCGCGGCATATCAGTAGTTACGATGTAGCTGGAGAACTGGGAATTGTCCACAAAACTGTTTTGGCGCATTTGAAAGAAGCTGGGTACACAAAAAAGCTCGATATTTGGGTGCCTCATGAGCTCACTGAAAGAAACCTAATGAACCGTGTACTCATTTGTGATTCTTTATTACGACGTAATGAAACCGAACCATTTTTGAAGAAGCTGATAACTGGTGATGAAAAGTGGATCACGTACGACAAGAACGTGCAAAAAAGATGGTGGTCAAAGACCGGTTAGGCGTCACAGACTGTGGCGAAGCCCGGGTTAACTCACAACAAGGTGATGCTATGTGTATGGTGGGATTAGAAGGACATTATTCATTATGAGCTGCTACCGCCAGGCAGGACCATCGATTCTGAACTGTACTGTGACCAACTGATGAGATTAAAACAAAAAGTTGAGAGAAAGCGGCCGGAATTACTCAACAGAAGGGGTGTGGTTTTTCACCATGATAACGTTAGACCTCACACATCTTTAGCCACTCAGCAAAAATTACGAGAGTTTGGCTGGGAGGTGTTAATGCATCCGCCGTATAGTCCTGACCTTGCACCTTCAGATTTTCATCTGTTTCGGTCTCTGCAGAATTCCTTAGGCAGTGTTAGGTTAACATCACGAGAGGACTGCCAAAACCACTTGTCGCAGTTTTTTGATCAGAAGCCCCAAAATTTTTATAGCAATGGGATCACATCCCTACCCACAAGATGGCAAAAAGTTATCCAACAAAATGGCACCTACATACTTTAGTTAAATGTAAATAAACTTTATAAAAAAAACCTTTTCAATTTTTATATAAAATGCGAAGAAACTTTTTCCCAACCTAATATTATGTTTTTGTCTCTTTACTTGAAACATATAATACGTCATACTGCAGAAAAGAACCCCAATATCACTTTGCGTAGGCCAAAGTTACCGCTCAAGATTCGTGCCGTGAACTATACATAGAGTTTATAGAAAATGAAAGACGTATTGTGTGAACGATGACAATGATTATTTGTGGTGTAACAGAGGATAGGAGAGAGTTGTATGGCAGGGCAGAACTATTGTACCGGCCATAAATTATTTTGGTGTAGCAGCAAGTTTTGGTAGTCAAATAATACTTCAGATAGCCTAGAGCAATATAGGAGCTGTATACGTCCAGTGTTTGAAGATGATGAAAAATACGGAAAAGAAGACTGATACAAGAAAGTTTTTTAATGAAAAGAATTACGGAAATTATTCTAACTCTGGTATTACGACCAACTATGTCATATAGAGAATGCAATTATATAAAAAAACCAATCAAGAAAACACTAAACTTATTACTTATATAACATACCAATAGGTTTGTGTATGAAATCATGCAATACAATATACAAATCTATGAGAATATATTTACCCAAAACTCTGGTTATAACTAATTCACTTCATTGTACACTACGATTATGCGATGTCTAAATAATATTTGCGTGTGGCGTTTTTATATAAAAATAAACAAGGAAAACACTCACGATTCCAGAGGGATTTTCAGTTTTTCATCCAAGTATACTTGTACTGTTTTCTCCAAGCACTGAACAGATAAGCCTCTCTCTGTCTTTAGCAGACCAGACTGAGTACAGCCTACTAACTCGTTAATCACACGCATAGTACTATGTTTTTCATATAAACTATATTTAGATCATTCGACCTCGCAATTATTGTGAACAAAAAAAAAAAGATACGTGTAATTTAGTGTCTTAGCTGATGACAACTGGCGCTTCGGGCTTTAGGAATTGGGAGGAATGTGTGAACGCGAAATGTTTTGAGGAATTACGTCATATGCGCAAAATTTATATAGAGTCATTATACAGTAATAATGTCAGCCCATAAAGGTTTTACTGGTAGCTCGCCTCCCATTGTTATTAAGGCTGATTTACATTGATCCAGCTACTGACCTGGGGCTTGGGGATCGCACTGACTTCAAACTATTCAATCCGAAATATTGAAATCAGCACTGACTTGGTAGCGTCATATATTAACAGCCGTGTAACAGACAAAAAGCGTTTTTGATTGATTCCTTAGCCAATATTTACACATTTTATAGGAGTGTAAAAATAATATGTCAATCTTGATTTCTGAGGTAAAATTTCTAGTCAAAACGCATTTTCGATCAATTTTGTCCATAGAAAATAATTGCAAAGTAACTTCTAAACGTGTTCTTCAATCTTCAATATTGTTATTACTGTTAAACGTACATCGCTAAAATTAATAAAAGTAACATATAATATTATAATAAATATAATTATAGTTCTTTTATCCAGTTACATAGCAAATTTGGAAGTAATTAATTATAGGTATTATTTATTATAAATGACTTCGGAAAGCTCGCTTGCTGGTCCCAATATATGAAATTTGTCAATACGCCCGAGGGCTTGGTGCCGAATGTATGCAACGAATGTCGCTTCAGATAAGCTCGCCATACAAAGTAATTTTTAAATAAATGAAGGCGCATTAATAATCAGAATTTTGAAGCCATCCTGCCACACTTATTTGGCGTAGAGAGTTTGGACTTGTATTCGGTTGTGTTTTTAAGAACTGTGAATTAAATGTGTGTATTGCTAATAAAGTTTGTAATAATTCAAACTGCATTTTAAATTCGAATTGCACAAATTCGTAACAGTATTAAAGTAGAAAATAATTTAAATTAACCAAAGACTTTAATAAAATTTTATCAATTTTTTCTCCTAAAAACATGAGGTATACGTAAAAATATGTAAAGTGCCTATATATTGATATGACTGGTAGTATTTTGTCGGGAATTCACGAGAAGTCGTATACGTTACATATGATGCAGTTTTCGAGAAGCAGGATATAAATCAAACAAAAACGCATATAAAAGCAATTTAATTTTGCAATTTTATATAAATCTCACATCTAATTGATGAGTATAAAGTATTTATTTGTTATGTTACTGTTTTATATGTGATTTTCATTAGAAAAGTTGTACTATTTTGTTTTATGGATCAGGTAGACACGCTGCAAACGACTTCATACATATTTAACAAATTAACGGCCGATTATTCAATCACCAAATAAAAGTTATCAGTCGAATAAATTACAACCTGAGTGAATTCAAAAGTGAAACCATTCAACTATTTTATTCATGCAAGTGTTATTTTTAATTTTTCCATATATATAATAATAACAGCCCATAAATGTCCCACTGCTGGGCTCAGGCCTCCCATTATAGGGGAACGGACAGAATACCCGCCACGCTTGTCCAAGACGGCTTGGCAGGTTTGACACATCGTTTATCTCACTGTGCAGGTTACTTCACGATTTTTCCTTCACCGTTATTAGCAAGTGGTAATTGTAACAATATGCACATTAGATCAGAAAACTGTCTAAGTTGTGCATGCGTTCCAGCCAGGACGAACCCGCGCCCTTTGAGTTTGAGACGCGTGCGCTAGCCATTACGCTACCACGCATTTTTCCATGTTATGTACTTTATTCAATAAATAACTTTTATCTGATGATTGAAAAATCGGCCCTCTATATAGATAACATTCGTTTTTGAGTAGAAATTTATTTTCCACACATACTAAAAATTCAAGCCTAACACAATTTTTAAAATTAAAGTTAGTAAGTAAACAATACAAAACTTTATATACATTATAACTAATATTATTTTATTATAGCTCCCGGCACGGATCTTGAGTGGTCACCTTGGTCTACGCACTGTGATATTGGGATTCTATTTCATAGTATGATGTGACAATACCTTTCGAGTAAAGGGACAAAAACATAATATTTTCAATATGTTCATAAATAGCATCACACTGGCTACGCTCAAGGCGTAAAGCGATTTCTACTATCATAGATTCGTATCGGAAACTATAAGTATAGTTAAGTTAATGACGCAGGTTCGAATCCTGGACAGAAATGTTTTTAACTTAATTGTTACGATGAATGTACTAACGGTGCAGGCAAACATGGTGATGAAACCATGATGACTGTCTTAAGACAAGCCTGGCAGATATACTGTCGGTTTTTCTAATAATGGCGAAATACGATCCTAGTAGTGGGGTGTGTTATCTTGATATATAAAAATGAATGTTTGTCTGTATGTCCTTTATAGAATCGTAAACTATACGTTTGACCATGTGATGATCTTTAGCAAAGTTGTTGTGCATCAGCCAAAGAAGGTTTCTGAGTTGGTTCACAATTGGACCCGGTAGATGGCGCTGCTGTCGGCATATCGATTGAAGCTTTTCCGGACAGGACGACGTCTTCCGGGACAGCTAGTTTTATATAAAATTCTAATGTTAATGTGTATGTTGCTGAACTACTCCTAAGCCCCTGGACCGATTTTGATGACTTTGTTCTGTGTGTTTGAGTGTGTCCCTCGGTGGTTTAAATCAACAATTCGACCCAGTAGAAGGCGCTGTAATCGGCACTTAGATTTTATATTTATTTTCAGCGCAGGACGACGCCTGCCGCGCCCACTAGTTAACATATAAAATTCCTATTTTGAGAACTTTTGAAGTATTTTATAAATAACTCCTGACTATATCAAATTTTCAGTAACTCCTAACTGGTCTCTTTGCCGTTTTTGAAGTTTGTGTATCCAACTTCTTCATGAGCAACGCCGTCCACGTCTGAGAGTTTCCCGATTTCAGAGATGACCATTATAATAGAGAATACACCTTGCGCTGAAACGAAACATAGAAAATGTAAGCCAATTTATTTTTAACTAAGTTGTCTGTTGTTATTTAAATCTGATAAACATTTGTATTGGTTAAGTTAACAATACAAGGTTGTACAATAGGCGGCTTTAATGGTTAAACCAATATCTTCTAAGCAACCTATTAGTAAGTTACTTGAGTAACTGGCGAAATAACTCCATATCATCTTTTGCACTGAAAGGAGACAGATACGAGTTCGTACATTCTTGGGCCAGGATTGTAAAAAGTTGATAGTGATTTTAAAATTTATTTTTATCATGTTGATATTTTTTACAATTGTAGTGTGTTTAGTTATTTGTAATGATTTAATCTTGTGGTGTAGGTGTTTTCATATTATTAATTGTTGAAATTCATTTACATAAATCGATTATGGTTATAGAAAACTTTTTATTTCTGAATTTAGGGCTGATGTTTTACATTTTGTAGTAGAAAAATATAACGCTTCTTTTCTAAGCCATATCGCAATTTCATTAAAATTCCTTTGGCCCAAAAGTCTCCGTCTCCTTTTACTAAATAATAACTTGTCCATTTAGTAGATGTCTGTTCAAAGGATGATAAGGACTTACTTGTACGTTAACTAATGCAAATATACATCAGACTTTATGTATTTATTTATTATATTTAAAAAAAGTTTTTAGTAATTTCTCCCGATATAGTTTTTTGGTACTATTGATGTTTGCATTCTTGCGCAAACTGACACAGAAAGCCAAGTGCTCCGTAGTTTGCAAGAAATATAGCCTCCTTATAAGGACCCATCCAGAAATTACGTCACACGTTAAGGGGGGAGGGGGTCGACGAAGTGTGACAAAGTGAGAGAGGTCTTAAATTTTGTGACGTCAAATTTCAAAATCTAATATATTTAAGTATTAAAACTCGAAACTTTAATAACGAAAAACTTCTAAACATTTCCAACTTTATCCATTATTTTAATTATTTATTAAAATAGTTAAATGGAAATAAAACTAATTACGGGACTGCTGTTTTAATTTCTTGATGTAAAATTGCAAATGTCACTCTAGGGAGGGAGGAGTCTCACGAATGTAACCAACTGTGACAAGGACAGGAGGGGTCGATAATCATGAATTTCGTGTGACGTAATGGGTGGATGGCTCCTAAAGACAGACGAGCATGACGATTTAATAATGGTTCTGTTGTTGTCAAAATGGCTTGAAAACCCTATGAAGAAGAGAGTTGAAATTATAAAGAATAGAAAGTAATAAAGTTGTTACCGTCGCCTATGGACGTATACAACAACAGGGTTGATGTCAACGCGTTCTCAGTCCTTACAATGTGATAGGAGTAATGAGAAAATAAGGTTAGGATAGAGGGGATGACAAGTAGAAAGTGGGGTCATCAGAACTTTCAACTATATATACCCTTTCCAAGCATTTACATTATGATTGATAGCTCGATGACGACTCTATTAGTAATGTCCATTAGGACATTACTAATTTATAACAAATCGATTTCAATTATAAACAAGTTTTAATCAATTTAACTTATCTATATAAAGAACTTAAAAAAACTTAAGAAAATATTATCTATATATTTTGATAGAACAACTATATCGTATAATAAATATACCTACATTTCAATGAATATATTTTACATATATTAAATAAGGAAAATAAAATGGCACCTATAATATTTTTCTTTAAAGTAGAACATTTTTTATTTTCAAATTGATTATTTCGATTTATTTACGTATAATGTATCACCATTGTACTATCGTTAGACCAGACATTAAACCATCGGGTTTCATAGTCTGTGCCTTACATGACTCACAGAACATCACTATTAATTACGTCACCTACCACAATAAAGTACGACATTTATGTTATTTGTTTCATGTGGGCTTTAATGCAGAGAAATGTGTAACTTGATAGACGTGCAAACATCAAAAGTAAAATAAACGTTTGGAAATAGTACAGAAATGCCACGAATATTCGTCTGCTATTCGGTTTCGGTATTCAGCCGAATACCAAATCGTGAAAAAAAAACCACACATATTGTTCAAAATCGTATATATTCCCATAAAAAATTGATAGTTAAACTAGGTTTTAACATTGTTGGATGCGATTTTAATTATTTTTTTATATTAATATTACGTTTCTGCTAGTTTTTAAGATGTCAAAATCAAATATGTATGTCACAATTTGCGAAATGAGGTTGGCACTCAGTATTTTGCTGTGCCGAAAAATAGTCCATATAAACAAATATAAACATAGAAAAAAAAACAAAAAGTAACTAAAAAAATAAATAAACCTAAATAAAGCACTTATTATATACACATGTTACATGATTAGCTGAAGGCTAACCATTTCATCCCGATATTCTGTGAGAGCGTAGTGTCACACCCATAGAACAGATCCTAAGAACAATCACGATGCTGATAGCAAAAAACCGTGGTAACTTAGTGGTTAAAGCACTCGCGGTCCAAACTCAAATGACACTGGTTCGAATTTTTCTGACCTGATGTGCATATTGTCACAATTTCCACTTGCTGACGGTGAAGGCAAATATCGTGATGAAACCTACATGAAAATGGAAGGCCCATGCCCAGCAGTGGGACAATTATAGACTGTTATTATGGCTATACGTACCACTTTCATGTAAGTGAATACTTACATATGATTCGATACCATTGCAACGACAGGTAATTCAAGACTTCTAATCATATTTTTAAATATTAAAAATTAATTAAAATTAACAAAATATAACTTACCAATCACTAGAACAGTCACCACGGCAATAAACGGCAACAAAGACAACACGCTATAGTAATTAAAAACGATATTACCTATCCATGGAACTAACAGGATTAACATATTCAATTCTATTATCAGGTAGTATAAACACATTTTTAATGTTTTCACGTTTCGCTGAAAAACATACAAAAACCATTATTAATGAAGGATTATGAATATTTCCGAACGTATGAGTTATTCTATTATTACATGATTGTAGGTTACGAATTAATATGTCGTTTCCAAAGAACACAAACTTTATTATAAGTACACATCCGTAATTCACAGTTCTTACAATCACAACCAAATACAATAAGTCTAAACCGTATGGTTGAAAATCGTAATAATATAAAATCCGCAGTCTGTCGATGAGAGACTCCCGATCGCAGTTGAAACTTAACTAACTCTGTCTCAATGGGCGGACCTTATATA
This sequence comes from Dendrolimus houi, assembly GCA_039645545.1. Classification (NCBI taxonomy): domain Eukaryota; kingdom Metazoa; phylum Arthropoda; class Insecta; order Lepidoptera; family Lasiocampidae; genus Dendrolimus; species Dendrolimus houi. Next base: position 19,466,278 of record CM077132.1, read on the forward strand.
TTCACAAAATAGACATGAACACCCCAGAAACATGCACACTGCAAATAAGAATTCTTGAATTTGTAAGCCTAACCCAAAAAACATGACTTCCAAGAATCTAAAGCGAAATTTATACAATAAAAACGGTTTATAACGTCTTACTCCACGGCCGGTCATAAAAACAAAGAAGAGATTAGCTAGTGACAATAAATGGTTGCTTAGACAAATAGCGTGAACAAATGACAGTGAACAATTAAACAATCATAAAATCGACACAGATAATCTATAATACAGACATCAAAAGTGTCTACGGATCACATTACGGAGTACATTTTTACCTTTAAAAAAATATCCAAGTAATATTTACCAAACCTTGTTTTCCAGACTGACTTCTTACTTTAATTCCTATGTTTAAGTAACCTATACTTTGTAAAAATAAAAATGGCAATTTTTGCAAATTGTGAAAAATTAACCTATGTTAATGTAGTTAATCAAATGGCAGAAAAGGGCAAACATGAGGATGTTTTCAAATGTCTATTGTAAAGAGAAAAAAAATCTGATTCCACCATTTACACAAATTACAAAATCACAGCGCTTTGGCATGCTTAAAATCAGTTCATCAAAATCACTTTGAGGAATGGCCGTCCACGTTCTTTGTAACAAGTCAAAAAGTTGTTGTGGGATATGCACGGCATCCATACTCGGCAGAGCTCTTCTTTGTAGTATAATCCATGCGTGCTCAATTGGGTTGAGTTCATGCGATCGAGCAGGCTACGGCAGAACGTTGATGCAAGCATCGGCAAGAGTGCGTGTTACGATTTTAGCCGTGTGTGGACGTGCATTGTGGTGCATTAGTGAAAACAAATCACCCAACCGGCTTCGCAAAGGGATGATAACGTCTGAAACAATCCTCCCCACATAAATCTGAGCATTGCGGTTGCCCCTGATCTAAATGAGATCGGTTCTTCCATCGATCCTAAACCGGTCCAAACCAATTTCTGTGTTTGCGAGTCCATTATAAATGGGCTCTGGGCTCGTCCCCCATGTCGCTCGGCCACGCTGCCCATGATATGTTAGCATGTCCAGAGGCGGCTTATGACGCTGTATAGTGCCAAGAGCGACAGCCACGGTACATTGCCTGGACCCAGCTTGCAACATTCCGACGGCTCTCATCATCTTTCTCGAGTCAAATGATGTCGTCGCTCCATATCGATGCAATTTTTTTCAGTTTCGATGCAGAAATTGTAATGGTTTTGTAAAAACGCCATTACCCACTTTTATAGGAATCCTGATTGACAGTTTATTCTCTATTTGAAAACAAAATTTAAAGAAAATTCTTTATTCAAATTGTGAAATTCACTAAAAAGAATCAATAACGATCTAAAAAAGTTAAAATAATAATCTCTAAAACTTATTTGATCCCTAGACACTTTTGATGTGTGTATTATAAAATCCTAAACATGCCGTGTCTGTATATTGAAGTTATTTAAAAAATCCAACTGGTATAGACTATATAAACGATGGAGAATACGATGCAATTTTTTTAGATTTCTAGTCTGTTTGTCGATTTGTATGCTTGTTCGGGATCATGTAAAAATTACTGGGCCGATTTCGATGCAGTTTTTTGTTGATCGACAGCTAATTCTTAGACTTAAACTCTGCGCTCCGATATCAGATAATATTCGATTAGACTAATCGATACACGTTACTTTTTATGCGCAATATACATACAAGCATGTTACAATACAATATAGACATGCATGAGTTATATTCTTTTCTTAAATCGTAAAGTTAACAAAATATTTATACTGGTTGTTCTATGTAGGTATGTATTAGTATTTACAAATTAAATAGTTTCTAAATTAGATTGACAAAATATTCGGATGGTTTTAGTATCACGCCAAAAGGAAGGTTTGCACTGAAAATCAGCAATTAAACCGAGTGCAAACCTTGTTTGCTGAAAACGCGGTGTACAAATTCTCAAACTATGCTTTCATTTTTTAAGATACATGTAAGCAATGTAAGCACGTCGCTATTTCTTGAAATACATTTTTTCTTGCTTTCTTTCTCGCTACTTTTTATCCTGGGAATGCCTCGGAAATTTTTCTAGGAATGATTTAAAATGGCCAGATTAAAAAAAAAATCAAATACCAATGTAACTTTTTACTGATCGATAGCAAATTTAATGTAATAAAATGTGTGATATTTTTATACCGGGAATCCCGCGGGAATTTTCCCGAGAGCGGTTTGAAGTGTTTCGGATGTATCAAAATTAGCTTATATCGACACAGTTTCCACTAAAACGATAGCTTACATTGTTTTTTTAAATGTTATGATACTCTGTGTCCCGGGAATCCCGCGGGAATTTCAAGTCAAGCGTGGACGAAGTCGCGGGCATATCCTAGTTTAATAATAAAACACTTGGTTGGTTTTGCAGCTTCTCTGAACACTTCAATTGTAACAGTGTAGACTAGTTAACTGCATCCGAACGGTGTGAGAAATGTGAGAGTGAGAAGAAAAGATTATGAACTGATGTTCGCTTTCCTACTTTTCCAGTTTTCGCGGTTTTGAGTACCCCTATTTTTTTATTTCTCGCCTTCCCCTGTCCTTAATCAGCCCAGAGATCTTATATTCTATTTGGACCATTTCTGTGTATCTTCTAGGTTAATAAATTGGGGTGTATACTTTAATTTTTTTTTCATGATACTACTATCTTACTTTTCCCTTAGTGGCGCTGGCCACAGTCAATATTATTAAAAATGTTAATACATAATAGGCCTCGACATTGTCATTGCTTTTGAACAATCTACTGCAGTTTTATTTAATTTCATTAATAAATTATTTTTAGTGAATCTATCCTTGCCCACACCTTTTTAAAATACAAACATAAATTCTATTTCATGTTTTTTTTATCTATCTATAATTGTTATTATTGTATTCCTAATTATAAGACTATAGGTACGCATGTCATCCTTTATGACGTCAAGCCAACATTTTTTGGGCCTACCCCTCCTTATCGGGACTTGGAAAAGGTGACATGGTTAGTCATTCCATTCCCACAGCGTGAACGTACCAACGGAGGCGAATAGGTCAAACATGTACATTAAGTTATATGTACTACGTACTATTAAAACATACAGCGCTAGATCACTTAGAGAGTATAGTTTAAATTCTCTTGAACATGGCCGCGACGATGACGCGTCGAGTTACGCGTTAAAATGGACAAAATTTAATTAAGATGAGATGTTTTCTCAAGAATACAACAAACTTACCAGTGAAAAGTCATCCCTTGACTTTTATTTGAGTTTATTAAGTGGTTTCAACAGTACCTTAAGGACTGACACATGAAGGCATTTTTAGTACGTAGTACATTAAAACTCATTGAGATTTTTTAGTGAATTTAAAAGAAAACAAGGATGCTAATTCGGAGAAGTAGATTCTAAAACTATTATTATTCTGAACAGGGAAATGAAATTCTTTGTTCTAAAAAGAAAAAGGTTGTACATTAATAGAAAGACGTAATCTTGGATTCTAAAAGTGAAGCCGGGTAAAGGATCCCGCTTTTGGAATAGGATGCCAATCGCGCTGCAGTGCGTTACGAGTGCGCAGACGCGCTATATAAGTTTACGTACACAATTTTGTATAAAAATGCTTCACTTCATTTTACGTTTTTGTTTACCTAGGCTCCGTCTATACCATTAATGATCTAAGATATAGAAGTAATATAAACTTACCAAATGCGCGGCGGCTATCAATGTTATGTCAAAACCAAAAGCAGTCGGATATGAAAGTAATATAAACCAAAATAAGATCATATCATATTGATCGCCGTAAAATATAATGATTGCCAATACCAAGTACAGCGGTAATAGTGATAATAACATCAGGACCTGAAGAAATAGGAATGTAATTAGTGTGAAAGAAGAATTTGTAGTGAAACACTTACAAGCCAATAGATGGTGCTGTGCAATAATTGAGATCGCAATTCCCAACACGTACAAAAAATACACTTAGATTTCCAAAAATAACAGACGGGCCTAGGCCTGCAAGGAACAACGATAGCCTCGCTGGAAGATCTTCCTTTGAGATGGAGGAGCATTCCATCTCGCTCCTCCAACCACATTAGGATCATCCCTAAAAAACTAGAGTGAATGTAAGGTAACTCATAATGCTGACATTACAAAAATCGATCAAATTGAATCAATTTGGTTGAAAGGCACAGAACTGTCAGGACACGACGCTAGTCTCTGTCGTTGAATTATTCAAGTTTGTTAATGGAAGTCCGAGGCTAGCAGTGGGACATTTATGGGCTATTATTTAAAATATTATAAAACTCTAAACATGCCGCGTGTCTTTACATTGAAGCTATTTAAAATAAACCCAATTGGAATTGACTTTATAAATGACGTAGAACATGATGCAATTTTTTTTAGATTTCTTGTCTGTTTGTTCGGGATTCACATGAAAACTACTGGGCCGATTTCCATGCGATTTTCGCTAATCGACAGCAAATTCTTAGACTTAAAATCTGTGCTACTTGTTATTCCGGGAATCCCGCGGATATTTTCCTGGGAATTATTACAAATGGTCAGATTGTGAAAAAAATATTTAATTCCAATGCAATTTTTTTACTAATCGATATTTTTATTTTAAAAAGTGTGTGTTTATTTTTTTATACCGGGATCGGTCTGTAGTAGTTCAGTGCATACAAATTAGCTTATTCCGACCCAGTTTTCACTAAAACGATAGCTTACATTATTTTTTAAATACTGTGTGCCGGGAATCCCGCGCGAATTTCAAGTCAAGCGTGGACGAAGTCGCTGGCATGTTCTAGTTATTTTATAATACCTACCTAATGCCCCTACTACACCTGCGTTAGTTTTAGCGTCAGTTATTGTGACCAAACGCGACACAATTGGTTGGAGCCTAACCGGTTCTTCTCTGCTAGGAGGCGAGCCGCCATCTGGCTCGAAGGACCATGTTTAGGGTCCTCCCTGGGTGGTATGGGTTTTTTGGACTAATTAGTGGACTGTTCTAATTGCATGAGCTTTATTTCGACCACACTACAGGTATTATACGCAACGCGACGCGTAAACGACGTATGGTTTGTTGTATGCGTTAGCGTCGCCGGACGGTAAGGCGGACTGATGTGTGATTGCAGTATTGGCGGCTCCTAGGGTTCTCCTCAACCGTAGTATAAAGCCAATTGTACTTTGTTGTAAAAAAAACTGTGTGTTGTGCAGTTCACACGCAGTAGAAGTGAAACAAATTGTGATAAGGGGTAGGATACCAAATCTCGTGATGACCCATTTCACATATTATGACGTAATAATAATATATTTAAGTTTTAAAACACGATATTTGAAGTATTAACGAAAACTTCAAAACATTTTCAACTCTATCTGTATGAGAATGGTGTTTAAATTATTAAATATAGTGTATTCTATCTCATTCTTTCGTAGGCTTAGCTCTATAGATATTATGTGTTTGTCTCTTTTTAGTGTCGTTTTTTTCGTTTCATCGAGTTTTAAATCACAACGATTCTAAAGGAGTTTCACTTCATATAGTAGTACGAACTGTACTATATTTTCATCACTAATTCAGTTATAATCGTTCTTTTTGTTTAGATTCTCATGATCATTTTAAAAATAAAATATCTTTGTTGGCTAAATCAAAAAGTAGTATAAATACATACGGAAAATTTATCTAACAATTTCCCAGAAGAACTATATTCTTACGGTTAAAAAAAACATTTTTCTTTAAAAAAATGGCACCTCTAGCGACTCCCTTCTAACAGAGCAGAACCAGTTAGACTCCAACACGATTTTAACGTTAAAGAGTAACGCGTTACGATTAGTCGCGTTAGTGTATATATACATGTGTTATCTGTTAATATTTAATGCCATTAACAATGACGCATCTTAGATAAGGCATTACTCCCTTGGCTACATCTGCGGGACAGCCACTAACATAATCCCAGATGTAGCAGGGGTATAAGAGTGGCTGCGCCCCTTTGCAGGCTGTAGGTTCCCGAGCATTGGGATGTAGATAAATTGGGTTTTTGAATTAATTTGTTTGTAATAAATGAAAGATCATAATAATTATATGTTTTATGGCAAAAGATTTTCATGTGTGAGAAATTAACAAAACGACGTCACTCGCGCGTTCGGCGTGTTTTCGACACTCGGGTACTTCGGGTTCAAAAATTTATTTTTATATTGATGTGACTTTTTATAAGTTTCATAAAACAAATAGTTTGTTATAAAACTTATATAATGTATTCTTTCTACTTATTACAACAAAAAAAACAATAACTCAATTGCATTTCACCTTGAGATGTGTAGAAGGTAAATAAATACTTACCAATTTGATATAACCCCACGCAAGGATCGCCGGTCTGGCATGTTTACAAAAACAGAACGCATCCATTTTTAGCTCTGCGAAAATAATTTGCGTCTTTCTCGATACAATATTTATCTGAAATTCGAAAACACGTTTCAAAGATTAAAAGAATTGGTATTTCTTTCGTTTCTTAAATTGATTTTCTCACAGAAATGATTTTCAATTAAAACCACTATACTGTATAGGTGTGAGTGTCCAAATTAAAAATAGTAATGAAAAAAGTATTTACATGACGAATGAGACGATATGAGGTTCTCATTTCCTCCTTTTATGAAGTAGGTTAAAAAGGATAGAAAAACGTTATATATAGTTCCCGCCACGGATCTTGAGTGGCGGTGGAATAGTAAAAATCGCGTAACGCATTGAGCCTACCCAATGTGATGCCATTTATCGACGAATCGAAAATATTATGTTTTTGTCCCTTTACTCGAAAGCTAAATACGTCATACTGCGGAAAAGAACCCCAATATCACTGCGTAGGCCAACGTGACTGCTCAAGATTCGTTCCGGGAACTATGCATAGAGTTTATAGAAAAAGAAAGACGTATTGTGTGAACGATGATAATGATGATTTGTGGTGTAACAGAGGATAGGAGAGAGGAGTGTGGCAGGACTAGACATATTGTACCGACCATAAATGATTGTACTGTAGCAGCGACTCTTGGTAGTTAAACAATACTTCAGATAGCCGAGAATAATATAGGAGCTACATACGTCCAGTGTGCGAAGATGGTGAAAAATAAAGAAAAGAAGGTTGATACAAGAAAGGTTTTTTAATGGAAAGAATTATAGAACTTATTCTAACTCTGGTATTACGACCAACCCGGTTAGATTAGGCCAGGTAGACTTTCTAAATTAAACAACCTGCAATATTGTCAAATAATTCATTGAAAGCCTCAACCATCCCATCCACGTCATATAGATAATGCAATAAACCATAGATAACACAATGTGCATTGTACACTACATAATTATATAAGAAAAACTAATCAAGAAAACTCTAAAGTCATTACTCATATAACGTATCAATGGGTTTTATGTATAAAATCGTGCAATACAATATACAAATCTAAGACAATATAATTACCAAAACTCTCGTTCTAATTAATTCACTTCATTGTACACTGCGATTCTACGATGTCTAAATAATATTCGCGTGTGGCGTTTTAACATAAAAATAAACAAGGAAAACACTTCCAATTCCAGAAGGATTTTCAGTTTTTCATCCAACTATACTTGTACTGTTTTCTCCAAGCACTGAATAGATAAACCTCTCTCTGTCTTTAGCAGACCAGACTGAGTACAGCGTACTAACCCATTTATTACACTTATAGTACCACGTTTTACATATAAATACTACATTTAGTTTATTTGGCCAGGGAATTATGATGAACAACAAATAATAGATACATGTAGTTTGGTGTCTTAGCTGATGACAACTGGCGCTTCGGGCTTTAGGAATTGGTGGGAATGTCTGAACGCGAAGTATTCTGAGAAATGACGTCATATACGCAAAATTGATAGAGTCCATTATACAGTAATAATGTCAGCCCATAAACGTTCCACTGGTAGCTCGTCTCCCATTATTATTAAGGCTGATTTACATTGATCCAGCTACCGATCTATTAGGGCCTGGGAATCACACTAACTTCAAAATATTCAATCCGAAATATTGAAGTCAGCACTGACTTGGCGCTGTATATTATATTTTGTAATAGACTGATATTGCCATCTTTTAGATTACAAAAAGTATTGCCCTCTTTCTTGGGGGTTGGTATACGCTTCTTCAATAAGATTCCGAGTGAAATGTTAGATCTGCCTTTCACTAAATTCAAAACCAAATTAAAAAGTATCTTGCTAAAAAAGGGATATTACACTATTGAAGAATATTTAAATGACAAAACTTCATCTACATAGCAGCTCGCTCCAACCTCTTATACTATACTAGCTGATGCCCGCGACATCGCCCGCGTGGTGCGGTTTTTTAACTATCCCACGGGTACTCTTTAATTATTCGGGATCAAAAGTATCCTATATGTTGACCAGGGATATAAGCTACCACCATCCAAATTTTATTTCAATCGGTCCAGTCGTTTCGGAGATTAGCCGGTACAAACAGACAGACATATAGAGAAACATAAATTAAAAAGAAATCTAAATTAGTTCTATTTCACTTCTTACATCCCCCTGACTTGGTTTTTAGCTTTTTTTTTATTGTACAGAAATTCGACCTCTACAGTTTTATTATAAACTTGGCAAGATAAAAACGTGATACAAAATCTATACAATTTTGTATCACGTTTTTATCTTGCCAAGCTTGTAAGGAATTTGGAGATATGTTGCAGCAAAAAAGAAAAAAAATAGTATCATAATTTTATTATAACTATAATAATATTTTTCTTTACTTTTATTGTGTCTCTCTCTCTCTTTGAATATGCACTGTTTGCTAGAACTCCAGTAATTCTTCAAAAGTCATTCTGTAACATATTTCTGTATAAAACCTAAAAAAAAAAGAATTTGAGATATAAATAGAATAAGAAATATAAAGAATAACAATTTTTAGCTAGACGTGTTGCTGGGGAGTTTCTTGCCACTTCTTCTCCTTAACAGCAATAACACGTTGCGAAGCGGTGTACATAGACTGGGAAATAAAATTAAATTTTAACCTATATGTATGACCTTCAAAAATTGTTCTCCAGTGAAACTTAATATGAATAAAAACTTTTGAATTTGAATTTGAATAACTTCAAATCAATTTACGCGATGATAGTATAAAGTCAGCACTGGCTTCCTTCGAAATTGAAGTCAGCTGGATCAATGTAAATGAGCTTTTAGAGAGAATGGTTGATATATCTGCAACACTTGTCCAAGGTGGACGAATGGGTTTCACACATCAGTTGTGTCCATGTGCAAGGTTTGTCAAGATGTTTTCTGTCAGCACGTGGTAAATGTAATCAGTATACACAGGTCTGAAAAACTAACTAAGCGGTAAATGTTTTCCAAAGAGTACTCGAACCCATATCATTATTTTTAGTTCTCTAGCGTTCCTTGTTATGTAAAAAAATTTTTTATATAACAAGTGATTAAATTGGTTGAAAGTTTCCTCTTCTGGTTATCTAATGCTGTATGATTCACCGGTCGCGCTTTATTCACTATGAAGATATAAGGATAAAAGATGATATAAGGAAAACCCTCTCCCAGATTTAAACATGCACTGTGGAGTTTGGTGAAGTTTTGTTAAGTTTTTTACGTTTGGGTAGGTTCGAGTTTGACTACTGTCTCATCTGACGTTGAGTGATGACCACAGTGTTGACGCGGTTTAGAATGGAGCACGTTTACCTAGAATATGCTATAATATGCTGTCATTATAGTAAAATTTTACTTAGCTAGTTTGTAGTTAGGTCGTCAAAACTTGTTTCTTTCTTTTTACTATGGTTTGTAATTAGTATAAGTACGTCGCTATTCGATCAAATAGCGACGCATTTAGCGCTTTTTCTTTCTTTCAAAGATGCTTATTTGCTTGTGACTTAAAAACTCCTATATTGTATTTGTCAGGAGAAATAACTCCGGCAAATGACACCAATCGGAAAAAAACTATTGTGATTTTTTTTATAATTTCGACACTTCTGAATACAAATATAGTATTAAATGTTTTGTACCGCTTCCATGTTTTTGTAATTGTAAATCACCAATTACAAACAATAATAGTAGTAGTAATTAAGCGTTTTTCTTTTGCTTTACATACAAAACGTATACTTAATTATTGTGACAATAGCTGATTTAATTCCTCCGAAAACTTTTAAAATCATCAAACTATATGTCAAATTATTGATAAAGTCATTTTAGTGTGTAGTTTTCTTCATTTTCATATATTCTATTGTAATTTCGTGGCAAATCAAGTAACATAAACCTTTTTTTTTCTCAGGGGGGACTTGTCATGGACTGCGAGTCGGACTTCAACCGACTAAAACCCTTCCTGAAACTGACTTATTTTTCTGCGTCCCTGCCGTTAGCCTATCGCAGATAAACTTTTGACTTCTTCTACTTCTCATCTTCTTCTTTTTGTTTTATTATTTTATTAACATATTTATCAATTGAGCTCTATTCGTTTTTCCCTCTTAGTAGAGTCTCCACAAAATTATCCACGTTAATGCTTCCCATTTCACTCTCTGGCTCAAGCTTTTCGATGGACCACCTTTGACACCAAAAAAGAGTATGTTGTGCATCATCTACTTCATTAGCACAATAAACACATTGATTATTGTTTCTTTTTCCTATTGTTACGAGTTGCAGGAATCGAATTAAAATGCCGGTGGAATTATTATAGAGTTTATTAGAACTATACAAACACGTATAACACAGGTACAAATATAACTGAACACAACCAGTCCAAACATAATGCACAATTCAATAACACGCGCAAAGTCCGTCACTAAATAGATTACCGAATGTACACACGTCGTTGGTAATCCATGGTCTAATATCAGCATTAGATTGTTTAGGCCTCGTTCACGATAAATTCTAGAAATTAACAACACCTAATATCGTGTTATAAATAGAGCTTATTACAAAAGGAAAATTATTCTTAATTATTGTTGGAATTTTCTAGTAATAATCGCAATTTTAGGTGTTTTTGACCCTAGCAATGACAATCAAAAATATTAACACCCCAATGTTAATATTTTTGATTGTTTGTAACCCTGCTCAAGTTATAGTGAACAGAGAATAACACTTCTTGTTTGAAAGAACTATCAACAACCTGTTTGAGCTTCCAGAGTTCGCAGTAGGAATTATTCATAGGTGCTAATTACTTGAGAATAACTAATTTATTTGTTGTAAGATTACAAGCAGTCGGTTGAAGTCGGTATTCAAAATGTAGTTCAAAAATTGATGTAATGTTTTTCTTGTGTCACGTTGACGTTGACGCTCGGCATGAAGACTGTGTAGTTTAGGATGATGATGGAAGAGGGCAGATGTTGTTGTATGCTCGAACTATGGTGCCCCCCTTTTAATATCTGCAATTAACTACGTCGGGCCGGTGTTAATAGTAGATCGAAAGCGAAGAGGGAGTAGACTGATTAAATCATATATATATGTTTTCATACGTTTTGCAGTAATGGCCGTTCATTTCGAGCTTGTTATTGACCTTACTAAGTAAATAATTCCGATAACTCGGTTGTAAACTTAGTACTCGGTCAATCCCGTCGGAAAATGATACATCCGTAGGGATTTTTATTTTGATAATATACTTTTCTCGTTGACTTGTACCAAGGCATTGGATATTATATCTCAATGTACCAAGCCGTATTTTACTAGTTCTGGATTTATCGGTATTATTCCGACATTACTCTCTTGTGACAGAACACTTTTGATCATACCAATATGAAATGATCAATGTATGTTGAAAATCGTAATTATTGTAGTAGATTCGATGGCAAAGGCCATCTTACTATCTGCAGTTATCACTTCTGCGTATTTATGTTTATTTTTAAATAAAATTGTTTTTACTTTATACAGAGTAATTAAAACTTTATTATGTAGAAAATAAAAATTAAATTTTATATTTCATGACTAGGATATTCCATGTTAATTTATGATATGATTATAATTATAAACACAGCAAATGACATTTTGATTTGGATGAAGAAAGTACAAATCATTGAGATTATGGACAGGATATGAATTTTAGGCCCTTTTTATTTTATTTGATAGGTAGGGAACCTACTTCAGGCGCTGTAGTGAATAAGTGTAGGTTTTCTCTCGGTATTTAGTATTTAGGTGTTTAACAGAGTTCAATTATTTATTCCTGGCATTCTTCCATGCTGCGGGGCAGCTAGTGCGCCTGCTTGACATTTCATCATTGTGACTTACAACCCTTGACGAAATGTTTCCAGAACGCCAGCACTTGCTAGCAGGCGGACTAAAGGCATAATTACTATTTTCAAGAATATCTGGAAGTCCCTGTGACTCCCTGTGAGTCACACAATACCCCACTGGTTGTCTCAGGTGTACATACCTTCATCTTAATACCTAAATAAAAGTCGCTATAATGCACGTGTTTGATTCCTTCAATATCAAATCTCTACTACTTTTATGTAATTCACTTATCACTTTTTATGTGTATATATATATATATGTAGGAATCGTATTTGTATTATAAAGTAACCATATGGCGGAAGTAGTCATATAACCGGATCTCAACGTAGAGGCATTTATTATCAAGCGACAAATATCGGAAATGGAGTAACCGGAATTAGGAAGTTAATATGGATGGCGGAAGTTGGTTTTATGAAGTGCCGCCAAAGCATTACCGGATATTGTCACTACGGCGCGCTACGAGGACCTTAAATACGCGGTGTTGGGCAGAGAGGGGACAGTCTTGAGACAGTCTTCAACCGACCAGTGTACAACGAAGTCGTCTTTCGATAATTACTGCTTGATAATCTCATTACTCTTGAGGGCAAATTGCTGCTCGACGCCTGCCAACATGGATGCAACTCTTTGAGTTGTCCTAATATTTCTGTGTATTATTGTGCTATATTTTTAATATTGTAATTGTAATAATTCTAGCGTTATACTCGTTGTCGTGTCGTTCGCACGTCGTGAACCCGAGATATATATATATATATATATAAAGTGATAAGTGAATTACATAAAATTTTGTATATATACTAAAGGTTTTGTAATTCACTTAACACATCCTCTCTATCGCATTCCTCCTGTCTGATCCCGCTATCCCATCCTCCTTTCCCATTCTTCCTATCCCATTCTAAAATCCACCACTTTCATTAGGTGTGCCGTCTGCCATCTTCTCAATTTTTTTAACTAACAGTATTAGGTATACGATATATATTATGTTCCTTTATGAATATCGCTGATATGGTGCAATATATACCTACAATAAAAATAATATAATATAATAAAATAATATAAAATAAAAGTAAACTATACTATAAAAAACATAAAATTAAATACTATTATCATAAACATATTAACAGGTAAAAATGTAGTCCAGGGGCCCAATTCTCCTATTACTATCTCGTCAAAATCACCGGATACTATCGTCTCAATCCTTGATTTGCCTGATTTCGATATTCTGTTCATTCCAATGGCGTGCCCGTGGCAAGCCACTCTATCTTTATGAATATTGTTAAGCGAAAAATCACGAAATAAGTTTCAAAATTTGGTAGCTTTTCAATATGCATTTCTACTATTATTTCGCCGCATAGAAGATGCTGTGGGCTTAATAGAATACGAATTTTTGAGACTATCGCAATGGAATCTGAACTTTCAATTTCTTCGCAACGCCAATATATTGAAATAACAGAATTACGCCCCTGATCGCTGGCGGTGCGGAGCGTTCTTAAAATGATGGCCAAATTTCCCTGTTGTATTGCAACGCTAATCCGTTGCCCTAAACATGGGCAAGCCCTTTGCTCACATGAGACTTCTTTCAATCGCCTTGAAAGGTCTTGATAAAGTCGATAAGTCTCACGTCCCTATGGCCCCAAAGTCTCAACCCCGAAAGCCACAAACACGTATTATGAATACTAAATTATCGCAGATGAAACCACGATACGCGGCTAGCTCATCACATAAAATGTCGGTTACCGTGTTTCATTGTTCACTCAGGAAGAAGCGTCACCGGGTCCAAGCTTCATTAGATAAATGCCCAGACAAATGGCCCGGACATTCGTTCATTGGATACTGTGCGGGGCAGACATATTTGGCCAATTTTATTTCATTTAATTGTTTGTATTCCCGTCGAAATGTATTGTGATTGGCCAGTACTGGGAAGATGTTGTTTCTGTTTACCGCTGAGAAGGGGCGTGCTTACATTTGCATATATTAACATTGTAAGTTTAAAATTTCATATTTTTTAAGTGGGAGGTTTTTGTGGTGCATGTTTTTTCATTGCTACATTACAGAAGACATTTGTGACGTCAAAAGTGATACTTTCAAGAAAAGCTCCTAATTGGGAACTAGAACTTGGCCAGTGATGTGCCCGAACACAACTTAAGGTAATCGCAGGATACTCTTCATCTTGATCTAGAGTATGCCGCCATTAGCTGCTGGCTGCTTATATTACCCCTGGGTGATAGCCATCCAGACGGGCAAATGCACTACCTGCCTGTAGACTGTTCCCACATCCAGATGGATGTAAACAATAAGGTAATCTATACACTATTTCTCCTTACAAGACCATCTTCGTAGATTGCAAACAGGATTTTTGCAATGAATTACATACACTATTTAAGGATGTTTAAATGTCTGAGACTGCTTAAGCCACGTCTAAAGTTGATATTACAGTAGAAAATGTTCTATATTAATCATCTAAGGACACAATTTGACTATAATTTTATACAAAAAATTATTTGTAAGAAAAATCAAGGTATAAGACTAGTAACGTTTGTTGGATTTCCATCGAAACCTTTAAATATAAGTAGGATACTACGAATAAGAATCGCCTAGTAAATCAGTAATTCTGGAAACTCCTCTAAAGTACATTATTTCTTCTCGCAGTTTACAACCATTCCTAGTAAGTTTGTTTTCAATATTTTGTCCAAACAATAGAATAATTATTCAAAAGATTAAATACAACTTTAACAGCCGCTGTTTCAATCACATCGAGTTATCCATCGACTAAATTATAACTTGAGTTCAATGTCAAAGTGATACAATTGCAACTGTTTTTTTGAAGCTTTTTTAAATTTATTCATGTTGTATTTTACTCTGGGAATAATTTTTGTCTCATGTTTAAGCAATTGCGGTCTTATTCATATTGAATTAGAGTAAGTTTGTAGGCTTCTTTAAGAACCTTAAAACAGCCTACAAGTCTTACTCTAACTCAAAATGAGTAAAAAGACTTTAAAAACCAAAAATTACATTTGTTTGAGTAATTAATTGATTCACTATTGTATTTAGCCGGGATACAATTTAGTTAGTAGAATAGAAAAATCAGAACATGATCTAAAAAAACAAATTAATAAAAACCAAAAATGAGAGGACCATGATCTGTGTCGAAACTTATCAGGCTAGGATTTGGGAGCTCTTATTAAAGAAATATTTTAACCAAAATCAAAACCGATTTGAATAAAAAATAAATTTCTTCTACATTTTGAAATCTGTACGCAGTACATCATAAAAATTACTGTATTTTGTAAATTTGTTGTTTTTTCGTGTTTACTTGGCACCAATGTCATAACGTAATTTTTTTTAAATTTTAGTTTTTAGTGTAGTGATTTTTGTTACTTTATATATATCTACTTTTTAGTTACGCAAAAGCTTAGGAAAGAGATATATGAAACAAGTTGTACATATAATCTAATATACGAGGGTTGGTCTCGATTTCCCTGGGACCCACTTAGATTAGATGTATTGGTGATAACATATAATCGGTCCACAATTGACGGATAAATCGAGGGTATACAAAGATATCATACATTTGACAACCATCCTCCTTTTGAAAGTCGCTTAAAAAAGGACAAGATAACTCTGTTTTCTTCAAATTCTTCATTATATTGCATGTTACACATAACCTATGGAAATTTCAGAATTTTACCATGGAACGACGTGACGACGGTTGAGAGGTAAATATTTACTAGATAAACATTTATATACGTCGGCACCACATTGTCGAAACATCAACACGCCAGGGGACAGAATTACATGTTTGACTAGGTTATTGTCCTGTCCAGTTCTTCTTCTTCTTTTCTTCTTCTACTATGATTTTGGGCAGTAATCTGTGCCGTATTATCGAGTGGGCTAAACCTTTGCAGTCTTAACTTACTGGAAAGTATAGGTACTGGCTCCAATTGCTGCTATGGTAAATAACGTAAACCAACTGGTCGTTGCTTTTTTTTTTCAGGCGGGGGAAATGCATTTCGCACATACCAGGTCC
Source organism: Dendrolimus houi (assembly GCA_039645545.1). NCBI lineage: Eukaryota > Metazoa > Arthropoda > Insecta > Lepidoptera > Lasiocampidae > Dendrolimus > Dendrolimus houi. The sequence continues at coordinate 19,482,560 of CM077132.1, forward strand.
TTTGCTAGGGATTAGACCGTTGTCGATCATGGAGGCTTTCCACTGAGGGCAATCCAAACAGTAACCAACCGGCTTGTGTGGAGACTCGAACCAACGGACAAATGCCCAAGGGCTAATACCACACTAAAACCACCCTCCTCCCATATTCCCCGCGCTTATGGTAGGAAAGGCATGAGACTTAGAACGTAGTTACGCCCACGCAGAGCCTAGCGCAAAAGTGCCTGAGAGTGCCCCGGGAATCAGAGCAAACTTACTTCGTCAACAGGGGTGAAGACTCCTCTGCTCCCTAGATGCTAGAGGGCCCCTGCAGCGGTATTTCAGGGAGGGAGATCATGCGCACTTGTACCTCTCTCCCTATCACGTTCCGCGGCCTCCTTTTGAGACATAACAGTCTCGCAGAAATTGACCGCACCCACCCAATGATCATCGCTATGCAGCATGGCTTGCACCAAACTGCCCAGCGAATCCATCGGACCTACTATTGTCTCGAGTGCAAACCTCTGGGGTGCCCATACTGCGCACTCGACTAGTGTATGAAACGCCCTGTCTTGTGCGCCACACTAGCGGCAATGGGGTGAAGGCAAGCAGCCCGCAATATGGCACATGGTATCGAAGCAACCGTGCCCGGTAAGTATCTGCGTCATTCTGAAGATCAGAGTCCCGCGTTTCCGCGAGAGCCATCGCAACAGTTGCGATCGAACCGCTTCCACCGTATCAATGCCAGCCACAGGGTTTTCCAACTCTACTGACAAGGATGGGATCATGGTTGCGGTTTCCCGCGTCCTGATTGCCTGAAGCTCAACCAGGCAGTACATCTGGCTACGTGCGAGAGCATCCTGTCGGGAGCGCCGAACTTTGGCAATTACGAACTGGTCGTTATTTACTATAAGTCTGGGCGTGGGAGATCAACCCCAGAGTGACCCGTGGTATATAATCCATAAGGCAAGTGTACTTGGAAATTACAATGTTTGTGTTTGCCTGCTGATAAGAAATCAACAAAGTAGATATGTTTTCCATTTTTTGTAAATGAATAAGTTTATTGCGTAGTGTTTTTTGTGACTCATTGCTTACTGTAGATGACATAATTAATCTACACACACAAGTTTAATGTACATACTTGAATACTGTAAATTCTTTAAACTCTTTCCATATGATTTTGCTAATATTATAGTATTATATGCAGTGTTTGCACAAAAAACCGGTTTAGTTATACTGTATAGTCGGTATAAAATAGATATCTTCGTAAACATGTCTGTTTGTTCGAGATTTACGTCATAGGGGCGGTACAAATATGGTTTTCGCTGATAGACAGCAAATTTCCCGAATTTAAATCTGCGATAGATTTTATCCCGCAATCCTGATGAAAGAAACTGAGCTGTTTTACTTATTTAATTTTATTCGTTGAACTGAACTAATTTAGATAGGCTTTCTATTCTTTGATACTTTATGATTTCAGTTCAATCTTAATGAGTTAATACAACAATGAAAACTCAATCTTAAGTTAGTAATCCTAATTTATAAATGATAATTACATTGGATTATACATAGAATCTCTTAAGATTATAAGTATAATAAGTAAGTAGTACTAAACTAGGTCAGTCTTCTAAAACTGATACTGGTAAGTTACGTAGCTGGATTGTTACACCATGCATGGTTTCTAATATTCCATGGTTATACTGATTCGTTTCTTGAGGAAGGCGCCAAGTCTTTGCTCGCCTGAAAAATCGATAATGCGATAATTTATAGCTCTTTATGAACACTCATGGCCTCAGGACTCCAAGGTCCATGAATCCCAACAGCAAACGCTACAAATAAGGAACTTTCACTGGGAGTTGAATATTTGCACATATTGAGTGGATCGGCTGTTGCCGCTACCGTACAGGTTGATCTAGCCGTATCTCTTAAATAGAATGCGGCCCACGTGTCTACGTTAGTAGAGAATCCTATATCAGAGGCTTGCGATATAGACTGGGATTTAGATTCTTTCTGTCGGGACGTCTACTATCGTTGCTTCCAATGCCATTCGACCCCAGTAGAGCTAGCACGTTAGCGGTGGCAAACGTTTTCCATAAAATCACATTTAAAATGGTGTAACATAACCATTATTAACCTGCACTACTTCTGTAAATAAGACCGTGATATCTTCGGTTACCTCGGTCCCACAGACGTAAATATTTGCGTAGTGCACATAATTATGCGAGATGCCAGACATAGATTATGACTAAAAAAATGACATATCAATCATCAATTTAGGGGTATTTGCGGAAGGGATAACTCAGATCCTGAGCCAGACTGCAATGATGCGGGCGCGCCCTGTAGAGTTAGTTGAACTTAAAAATTCTGTATTTGATTAAGAAATTCCGGTTTTTTTCCCGGGTATTTACAATGGGACTGTTACATAATTCTTTTATTGCATGAATTTAGCAGACAGGTAGACGGCCCACCTGATGGAAAGTGATTACCATCGCCTATGAAATATCCATAGGCAATACCAAAGGCGTTACAAATACGCTGTTGCTCTCTTAAGGGAGACTGGAACCTGGCCATTAATGTCGGAACACAACTCTTGTTATAGTAGCATATCCTACACAAAGGGGGTTGCCGTCCATATGGGCAAATACTCTACCATCTAGCTTTGGGTTGTTTTGTCGCCTCTTACAACAGGGCTGCCTAGCCGCAGGAAATTGTATGCTTTCTCCGTTCCTACACGGACAGAAAACGAATTTAAAGTTGCTCAGTGGGCCATGGCGCGGATTATGTTAGGTGTCTCTCTGAGGGATGAAATCAGTAATGAAGACATCTGAAAGAGTACTAGTGTAAACAACATCGCTCATAAAATATGCAAACTGAAGTGACAATGGGCTGACCACATCTTTCGCAGGACCGATAGCCGGTAGGGCAGGTGTGTCCTAGAGTAAAGTCCACGACTCAGCAAACATAAGGTAGAACGTGCTCCATCCCGGTGGACCGACGACTTGCGTAAAGGCCATTGGGTGTGGCTGGATGAAGGAGGCGGAGGACCAGGATAAGTGACCCAAACTAGGGAAGGTCTACGTCCAGCAGTGGACTGTGAGTGTGACAAGCTGACAACGACGATGAGTAGTAGATATCAAAAGTTACTCATTAATTAAGCGGAAGTCACTGTACCATTATTGTCAGTGTCTTTAACACTGCTTGTATGAATGCCAGAACGTGATTCTAACATTTTTTTATTTATCTATAATATAAAATTTACATTACAAATAGAGGTAAGGCACCACTTAAACCGATGAGGTGATGAGGTTTGCGTGTGATGCAACACACCCTCGCAATTTCAGGAAAATCTTATATACGCATACACCTAATCACATCGTACTCGTATGTGCAGGTAACATATAAGTAGTCACGACCGCTCCTACACACAGGCTGTCATTGCAATTTTTCTAAATAATAGTTTTTTAGGTTTTGTTTTATATTTTTGTAATTTAAAGATTTCGGTAGTGTAGTGGGTAATTGATTGATTAATTTTGGTATTATGTAGTTAGTAGTATACTTGCCATAGTGGTTATTGTGGGGTGGGATAGTTAATGTCTGTTTTGAAATTGATCTTGTGTGTGTTTTATGTTGTTTTCTTATTTGTAATTCTTGGTTTTTTAAGTAGTTTTCTTTAAGTATCATATATTCCGTTTTAGTTTGTATTGGTAAGACCCCACAATGTCGGAATAGTAAACTCTCTTGGTTCCGGTATCGCACTTTGATGTTATGTGGCACGATGACTTTTAGTATTCGGAGTTGAAGAGCGTAAATATTATTTATGTATGTTTTGAATGCCCTTCCGTAACTGCTTAGCCCATATGACACTATGGAGTCTACCATTGCGTTATATAGTAGAAGTCTCATTTTGAATGAAATTTTATTTTTGAGTATACGCATTTCAGCTAAGATACATATATCATTTAAATTGAACTAAGTATCTCCAACAGCGTTTTGGGTGATTATAACTTCCTTCTCTTCTTGCTTAGAGTATGTTTTTCCCATTTTAGTTTATTTTCCAATTAGAATACAACCCTGTACACAATTGTATATTTTGCACTGTGCCGCACCATTCTTTTTAATATTGTCCGTTAAAACAAATTGATGAGTTCGCGGCTATTCTATTGAACAGGTGCGTGTATGTTAAGAAGCTCAATAACCATATTGTAATCATTTAAACTTAGTAGTTATTTTGTGTCGTACTGTTCGATGCATCGTAAACATCGAACGTATCGCATCCAACGGATTAGTTTTTCACAATGCGTCCACTTTATCGGCAGCGATCAGATTTGCCGACGCAACCACCAGTAATCTGATTTCCGATGCCTCTTTTATTCGGATTTTCGTAGTGAGCGTACGTGCGGAATGTGTTTGTGAATTAATTGAGGAAAGTGAATAAGAGCAATTTGTCGTAATTACTTGTTTGTTAGCAGAAGGGGGAGAAAAAGCTAAAAATTCCGTATGACATCATCGGCACGCATCGCAAAAGTTGCTCCTCGGAGCAAAAGCGTCGGCATTGCCGATGAACAGATTCGTGCACTTCGTACTATGCGGATCAGTGGACGCGTACCTTTATACTCCTAAACAAATAGATTACATATATTCTAAAAGTTTGTTGTACACTTTTTTCCGTTTCTTTACAGTTTTTTTGCGCTTTTATGCTGGGCGTATACAGCTATGCTGTAAACAGGGGTTTAAGCAGTGCCCTTCTGTACCACGGACCGACGTCTAGTGTAGCACCTCCAGAGCTATGTGTCGCGCTTTACTGCCTTGAAGTTATATTCAATGCCCTGCTAATATATGGAGTCCATTCAGTAAGTGTTTTATTAGTCTTAGGGCCTTCACGTAATAGGTATACTGGTTGAGGCTGCTAGGTTGCGCTGCCGAAATTTTGAGGAGCCACTTTTGGCAACAAGGCGAATCAATTATTATTAAAATAAAGCAATTCAGTTAACGATTGTTTGATAGATAAATTTGAAATATTATTATTCTCAATTGTTTTGACATTGATTATTTGTCATCAACAACTATTCACAGATTATTATTTTTCAATTTTCTGATATGATTTATTTGCTTTGTTTTACGTAATATAGTTATGGATCTTCACTTTGTTTGACTTTATTTTTAATTTGACATATAAATTTGATTTAAGTATAATATAGTACACACCGCTTCCGGCAGAATATAGATGTGTTGAACGACTAATTATAACACCTACATAACTTACCTATATTCGAAATTAATTTATTTGAATTTGAAATTTCAATTCGATATTGTATATAAACACCAAATTCCATAGCAAAACTCACTGCGAGTTTTCTTTTGCAACCACATACATTAGCCTCGGCAGCCAAGGAGCCAATCCAAGCCAATCAAACCGACCGAGTTACTTTTTATATTTATTATATTGTTTAACAATACTCATTGACACTTGACATCTTTGTCTTCCGTGATCACGGCTAGTGAAAAGTGGCCGAAATGTCGGAATAATAAAAATCAAATAAATTACCGCGCTTAAAACCGTTAAAACGTAGTTTTATTATGTATACTAGTCACGAAAACTTAAGAAAATAATTTTATCGTCCAAAACGCGGAAACCTCCTAGATTTCGTACAAGTATAGCCAGTTAAGATGTCATAACTTTATCGAATAGAGTACAGATTTAACTTAGATTCGAGACGTTTTTGCGTTTGTAGTAATGTACAGTCACCACATAAATAAATAAACTAATATTTTTTATAGGCAGGTACTTAATATGAAACATAATTTTTATACTAAATTACAATGAAATTTAAACTTCAAGTTTAGAAGTTCTGTAAATATACAAATACTAATACAAACGCAAAAACGTCTAGAAGCTAATTTACCCATATTATTTATTATTCTTTAAGAAATAATTAAAATAACTTCCATTGCTGCCGTCTGCTCTTTTATATGAACATTTTCAGAATATGAAAGAAAAATCTAAACTGTTTACAAGTGTTACGATGGCCTACGTCCCTCTATCCCATCCCCCTATTCCAATCCCATATCCCATCGTTTCCATTGCATTCTTCCTGTCTGATCCCTCTATCTCACCCCCCTATCCGATTCTCTTTATTCCGTCCTAAGGGCTGGCATCGTGTTGGCTTCACCCCTGGCGTTGCAAATGTCTATAAGCGGCGGTAACCACTTTCCATGAGCTGAGCCGTTTTCCTATTTGTAAGTTTCGCAATAAAGAAATTTACCGTGTTTGACTGTACTTATTATGCATTACAGAAAGCTACACCATATATTAAGGCATACTATTATTTCGCAATCTCAACTACCGTCGCTGGCGTCGTTCTGCAGATCATTCAAATGACCAACGCCTCATACTTTGGGTCCCTCATTGAGTTTGTGATATTCATGTTGGCTGGACTATGTGAGTCAATTTATATGTTAACTAGGATATTCCCGCGACTTCGTCCACGCTTGACTTGAAATTCCCGCGGGACTCCCGGGACAGAAAGTATCGCAGCATTTAAAAAAGAATGTAAATAATGTAGTTTTAATGGAAGCTGTGCCGGAATAAGCTAATTTTTATGCATCCGAACAATTTCAAACCGCTCCTGGGAAAATTTCCGCGGGATTCCCAGGATAAAAAATCACACATTTCATTTTTTAATCTGGCTTTTTTAAATAATTCCCGCGGGATTCATAATTATTACATTATGCATAAAATGTGTTATAAATATAATAATTGAATTAATATGACACGGTAGAAACCTTGCTGGAATCATTATCTTACAGCTTGTAACCCCGGCTCGATCGGTGTGATACGCTCTCCGTCTTACAGGAAATATCTACGTGAAATGCTTAGACTTCATCTAATCATGTTTTCTGTCCCATCCCCTCTATCCCGTCACTCCTATCCCGTCACTCCTATCCCATGACCCCTATCCCATGCCTCCCATTTTTTATTTGAGTACTTTGGTAGTTCAAGCGTTTTTGCAGACATTTTTCCGTTCCTATTTTTTTTTATTGTCTAATGGAAAGGGGTTACCATCGCCTATAAACATTTGTAACACCAAAAGTGCTACCAATGTGTTGCCGCTCTCGAGGGAGATTGGAACCTGGCCACTAATTCCGGACACTCAAGGTTCATAGGGCGGCATAGTTTAGAGTTTAGAGTTTAGACGGTCGGGTAAATGCCTACCACCGGGCTGTGGGTTGTTTTGTCGCCTCTTACGACAGGCCGCCTGGCCGTAGGAAATAGTATTCTTTCTCCGTTCCCGCACGGATATATATATATATATATATATATATATATATATATATATATATAACTAATCATTTAGCAGTTTATTACTATGCTCATAGTGGTTTGAAAAAGATGTTACAAAAACATAAAGCAAGTGTTCTTATCACTAAATAAAAGTAATTTTCTTATGAATTAACATTATCTATCAAAACAAATAACAAGAGGTTACGAGACCTTTGGTGTGTTTACATTTCCCAAGATATTATAGTATAGTGTTTTAAGATACTTATATCAATACGCAACTTAACTATTGCAACGATACTGTATATTTACTAACAAATTTTATTAGTTAATAAATTTTGAATTAACTTTATTTAACGTTAATTTTACATTTTTTGCAATTTGTATTGTCAAATTTGACAGTAGTAGTAGTTAGCCCGGCCACCGGACTAGCAGACGTACGAGCTCACGCCACCGATATATGGTGTAAATACCAACGAAGCGGACGAAGCGCTATGCTTCCACTTTTATAATACGTACCGGTCGAGGAGCGGAGCTCTTTGCCGTCGTCTGTTTTTCCTTAAATATATAATTTAAATAAACATATAAGTAGTATTTTTCGCGACTAGTATAGATATGTAACTAAATCTAAATAAAAAAATAAACTAAACTATAAATAAATTATGTAACAAATCGCTCCCAGAGGGAAGCGTGCCCAGAACGCTGGCTGCATTGCCACTCTGTATGGCAGTGCTGATTCGTTGCACGAAATAAAAACCAGCCTTCTGATCACGGGTGGTATCAAACAGTTTCATACTAATTTCTTTGAAGACCCTTTGCCGATGGACCCCACGGACCTAGTTTCAACTCCAAACGGCAGAAATATGTGACCCCTTCCTAGGGTTCCACATTTGCGCCATATGAGATCTTCAGCTGTTGAAGCAGCTTTGCCAGCTCCTGACTTAGTCATTGGAAGATGTGATGCCACCAGAGTGTCAACGCATGTCGCGTCCCATACAAGCGGTCGCCCCATCTACCAAGGAATAAGTGACGTTCCGTCCTGCCTCTTGCCATCGTCGCGCGCCAAGCCATTTGGCTTTAAGATGGCTGGTACGCTGAAGCTGACAAGAGCTCGGCGGATGATGTCATTAAAGCTGGCATGGCGAGATCTTCGGCCAGTATTATGTAAACATGATAATCTGTGGTGTCCATACAGGTCCATTATAGGTCCACACTGGCAGCGGTGTGGTAAGCAAGATGGAGCCCCCAGGTGAAGGCTCTCGGCTAACCGGAAAGCAAAGTTGTCTAAAAATGTAATCTTTTTTAAGTATCGTGTAAACAGGTATCTTCTAGGTAAGCGTACTCCATCATAGACTGCATTTCCACCTGACATCAGGTGCAATGTGTATCAAACGCGAGCCTATCTATATACTAATATTAAAAAGTAACAAAAATAAGTCACAGGGTCGAACATTCTCTCTGGTGGGCATTGACTTGAGAAAGGAGTGTTTTCCCATGGCAATTATATATTAGCTTATCTCAAGTAGAGCCCAGAGAAATGGGCATGCATCAGTTATTATAACAAAAAAAGCAGATTAACAGATTTGATAAATCGAAGATTTTTCTTCAACACAGTATAATTATTTAATATTATGACAGAAAAATCGCCTTAGCGGTGCGTACTTTCCGCCCACGATTCTAACCTATATGAATAGAAAAAAAGCGGTTTTGCCCCTAGATTAGGGGTTACAGGTTAAACTCATATCCTTTAACCATGAGTTAAAGGTATAAGTTATTATTACTTACTACTCTCATTTCTTTACAGGCATCCAAGTGTACCTAATAAGTTTGGTGAGCAGTCTTCTAAGGAAGCTGCAGATGGACGGATCTCATGCTTACGAGAACCAACTGCACCAAATCGTTTCTGGTGAAGTGAAGATCGAGCCCAACGGAATATATAGCAACCCCACCGTAGAACCTATATCTAATTAGAACCGAAAATATCAAATTTCATAATCGACATCTTAAGTGAGATATAGTTTCTGGCACGTATCTTGAGCGGCTGGCGTAACAACAGGGATCGCTTGGCGCAAAGATTGTAGCTGTTCGTACGACAAAGCGACCGCTCAAGAATCGTGCCGGGGACTATACCAGCCTACTCATACAAACTTTTACAGGAAAAGAATAATAGATAACTGCAAAAACCCTGTATTGTTCCAATAAAATTAAATATGTATGAACGGACTGTACATTATGAAAAATAACAGTTTAGGATATTAATTAACTATTCACCGTATTTTAAATTTTTTCATGTAATCTATAAAAATGTTTTAAGTGTCGCCTAAGGGCCGGTTCCTATATCTTATCGATCGTTCATTTGCCTTTCTGTGGGTTAAAATTTGACATAAGCTTGTAATGCCATAATTCAATCGATGGTAGGGCAAGTGAATGAATAGCAAGATATAGGAGCCGGCCATAAATCAAATGGCGTTCACTGTTCTAAAGAAGTTTCACTTGAAAATACGAACCTATCGCGATACAGACTTATAGTGACACTCAAGTCAACCCCTAGTGCGTGTCTCTCGTATACAATGTAACCTGTACCGCCTGCTTCAAAGAGCAGGCGGTACAGGTTACATTGTATTTAATATTTTATGATTTGCCCCCAGAAGATTCACTTCATTTTATATCGCAAACTATACCATTCCCCAACTATCTGTAAACTACGTTATCTAAGTGACAAAACTTGACAAAAATAACAAAAGTGAACCAAGGACACCTACGGGACCTACGGGACCCACGGGACCCACGGGACCAAGTGGATGAAATGGACAAAACCACAAAAAACCTATCCCAGTTTTTTGGATAACCTTTATCTATTGCAAAATCTATCTCATTATCCGGGATGAAAAGTATCCCTTGGTGACCAAGGGTATTAAAATTACATGTGTACCGAGTTTCAGCTAAATCTGTCCAAAAGTCTTTCTATAAAAGGATAAGAAACAGAGAGACAAATATATTTTTATCCCGGAAACTATCCCATTTTTCGGGATAGAATGTATCTTATGTTCATCCTCGGCATCGAAAATATATATATATACTGAGTTTCAGCCAAATCGGTCCAGTAGTTTTCCCGTGAAAACGGAACAGACAGACGGACAGACGGATAAACAGACAGACAGAAAGACAGACAGACAGACAGGCAGACAGACAGACACACAGAGTTCTTTCGAATTTATAATATTAATAGGGATTTCTATGAAATAGTTTTCATTATTGCAAACAACATTTTAAACTAGGTAATAGATAAAAATATTTTTGTTAGTACTGAGTTTTTTTGTTTCTCTACACTCTAGAGAAAAAGTCTTAAAAATATATATTACCATGGAAAAAGAACATCTTCTATGATTACTACTTTAAAATATGCAAAAAAATCTATTTTGTTTAGCACAAATGTTTATGATTATTCGGCGGTAAGTAATAGCTCGTTATAATTACACATAAACTTTCTATAAGATGCATTTTACTTTAATGACCAAAGATTAGTCATTAAGGCGCCTTGACAGCTGTACATAATTAATATTAATAGTTTGTAAATAAATTATAATTATTAATAAGGGAATTAAATAATTACTTGTAAACAATATTTTTGTTTATTTTTCACATGTTCTATGCGACTTAATAGAAATAACTGTAATACTGCCCCTCTATGTAATTTTGAAAGATTCTTTTTCATTTTTAAACCGTTATTATGATTATAGTCCCTTGAGGTAATTTCGAAAATAAGTTTTATTGATAAATCAAGCAGTATTTTTTACTATAAGTAATCGCATTAAAGTGGGACACTACTTTACATAATTCACCTGCTGCAGTTATGAGAACGACTATATAATAATAGCTGCTTGTCCCACACCTGGGCTTAGGTGACCCTAATTTTTAGAAACGAAGCGGACAGTATGTATACCAGCCACACTTGTCCAAAGCGGATTGATGCATTTCAACACGGTGTTTTCCTTCATACGTATCTACTTAGTAAAATAAATAATTCTACAATATTCTAAAATTCTAAACACGCCGTGTCTGTACATTTAAGTTATTAAAAAAAAAACAACAGGGATACACTATATAAACGATGGAGAACACGATGTATTTTTTTTTAGATTTCAAGTTTGTTTGTCGGTTTGTTCGGGATTCACGTAATAACTACTGGACCGATATCGATGCGGTTTTCACTGAGCGACAGCTAATTCTTAGACTTAAAATCTGTGCTACTTTTTACCTCAGGAATCCCGAGGGAATTATTCTGGGAATTATTTAAAATTCGAAATTCGTTGGAATTCCAATGCGATTTTTTCGAATGTATGATTTTTTATCTCGGGAATCCTGCGCGAAGTTTCGGGGAGCGATTTGTAGTTGTTCGGGTGCATAAAAATTAGCTTATTCTGGCACAGTTTTCACTAAAACGATAGCTTACATTCTTTTTTAAATGCTGGGGTACTTTGTGTCCCGGGAATCCCGCGGGAATTTCAAGTCAAGCGTGGACGAAATCGCGGGCATATCCTAGTCTATCTATAATATTATAAAAGTGTAATCTTTTTTTCTCTCATTTTTTATGTTTGTCTGTTTGTTCGGGATTCACGCAAAAACCACTGAACCGATTTCGATGCGGTTTTCACTCGTCTATAGTAAATTCCCGGACTTAAAATCTGCGGTACTTTATATTACAAAAACATGGAAGCAGTACAAATTACATTTAATACTATATTTATATTCAGAATTGTCGAAATTATAACAAAAAATAACAATAGATGTTTTTTCGACCAGTGTAATTTGCCAGAGTTATTTCTCCTGACAGATACAGCCTAGAAGTTTCTAAATCACAAGCGAATAAAGAAAAAGATTATATTTGATGAAATAGCGACGTACTTATACTAATTACAAATCATAGTAAAAAGAAAGAAACAAGTTTTGAGAAAATGTACTCTGCATTTTCAACAAAGGAGGTTTGCACGCAGCTTATTGCTGTGCCAGAGTTTCATCCGACACAACGCTGACTTTCAGTGCATACCTCTCTTTTACAGCGATGTTAATAACGACCTAACTACAAACTAGTTAAGTAAAATTTTACTATGATGACAGCATATTATACATCTTTTATCTTCCAGGTAAACGTGCTCCATCCTGGACCGCGTCATCACTGTCACTCAACGTCATATGAGACAGTGGTCAAACTCGAACGTAAAAAAGCTTAACAAAACCTGACCAAACTCCACAGTGCATGTTTAAATCTGTGAGGGGGTTTTCCCTATATCATCTTTTATTCTCATATCTTCATATTGAATAAAGGGCGAGCGGTGAATCATACAGCATTAGATAACCAGGAAAATACAAAAGGAAACTATTATATAAAATCATTTTTTTACATAACAAGAAACGCTAGAGAACTAAAAATAGTGGTGTGAGTTTGAGTACTCTTTGCAAAACACATACCGCTTAGTTAGTTTTTCAGACCTGTGTATACTGATTATATTTACCACGTGCTGACAGAAAACATCTTGACAAAACTTGCACATCGAGACAACCGATGTGTGAAACCCGCTCGTCCATCTTGGACAAGTAATCCAAATATATCAACCGTTCTCTCTAAAAGCTCATTTACAGTGATCCAGCTGACTTCAATTTCAAAGGAAGCGGTTTTGACTTCAATATTTCGGATTGAATATTTTGAAGTCAGTGCGATCCCCAGGCCCCAGGTCAGTAGCTGGATCAATGTAAATCAGCCTTAACAATAATGGGAAGCGAGTGGAACGTTTATGGGCTGCATTATTACTGTATAATGAGTCTATGTAAATTTTGCGCCTAGTACGTAATTCCTCAGAATATTTCGAGTTCAGACATTCCCACCAATTCCTAAAGCCCGAAGCGCCAGTTATCATAAGCTAACACACCAAACTACATGTATCTATTATTTTTTGTTCACAATAATTCCGAGGTCGAATAAGCTAAATATAGTTTATATGAAAAACATGGTACTCTATAAGTGGGATAATTGCGTTAGTACGCTGTATTCAGTCTGGTCTGCTAAAGACAGAGAGAGGTTTATCTGTTCAGTGCTTGGAGGAAACAGTACAAATATACTTCGATGAAAAATTTAAAATCCTTCTGGAATCGTGAGTGTTTTCCTTGTTTATTTTTATATTAAAACGCCACACGCACATATTATTTAGACATCGTAGAATCGTAGTGTACAATGAAGTGAATTAATTAGAACGAGAGTTTTGGTAATTATATTGTCATAGATTTGTATATTGTATTGCATGATTTCATACACAAAACCTATTGATACGTTATATGAGTAATAAGTTTAGCGTTTTATTGATTAGTTTTTCTTATATAATTATGTAGTGTACAATGCACATTGTGTTATCTATGGTTTATTGCATTATCTATATGACGTGGATGGGATGGTTGAGGCTTTCAATGAATTATTCGACAATATTGCAGGTTGTTTAATTTAGAAAGTCTACCTGGCCTAATCTAACCGGGTTGGTCGTAATACCAGAGTTAGAATAATTTCTATAATTCTTTCCATTAAAAAAACTTTCTTGTATCAACCTTCTTTTCTTTATTTTTCACCATCTTCGCACACTGGACGTGTGTAGCTCCTATATTATTCTCGGCTATCTGAAGTATTGTTTAACTACCAAGAGTCGCTGCTACAGTACAATCATTTATGGTCGGTATAATATGTCTAGTCCTGCCACACTTCTCTCTCCTATCCTCTGTTACACCACAAATCAGCATTATCATCGTTCACACAATACGTCTTTCTTTTTCTATAAACTCTATGCATAGTTCCCGGAACGAATCTTGAGCAGTCACGTTGGCCTACGCAGTGATATTGGGGTTCTTTTCCGCAGTATGACGTATTTAGCTTTCGAGTAAAGGGACAAAAACATTATATTTTCGATTCGTCGATAAATGGCAACACATTGGGTAGGCTCAATGCGTAACGCGATTTTACTATTCCACCGCCACTCAAGATCCGTGGCGGGAACTATATATAACGTTTTTCTATCCTTTTTAACCTACTTCATAAAAGGAGGAGATGAGAACCTCATATCATCTCATTCGTCATGTAAATACTTTTTTCATTACTATTTTTAATTTGGACACTCACACCTATACAGTATAGTGGTTTTAATTGAAAATCATTTCTGTGAGAAAATCAATTTAAGAAACGAAAGAAATACCAATTCTTTTAATCTTTGAAACGTGTTTTCGAATTTCAGATAAATATTGTATCGAGAAAGACGCAAATTATTTTCGCAGAGCTAAAAATGGATGCGTTCTGTTTTTGTAAACATGCCAGACCGGCGATCCTTGCGTGGGGTTATATCAAATTGGTAAGTATTTATTTACCTTCTACACATCTCAAGGTGAAATGCAATTGAGTTATTGTTTTTTTTGTTGTAATAAGTAGAAAGAATACATTATATAAGTTTTATAACAAACTATTTGTTTTATGAAACTTATAAAAAGTCACATCAATATAAAAATAAATTTTTGAACCCGAAGTACCCGAGTGTCGAAAACACGCCGAACGCGCGAGTGACGTCGTTTTGTTAATTTCTCACACATGAAAATCTTTTGCCATAAAACATATAATTATTATGATCTTTCATTTATTACAAACAAATTAATTCAAAAACCCAATTTATGTAGATCCCAATGCTCTGGAACCTGCAGCCTGCAAAGGGGCGCAGCCACTCTTATACCCCTGCTACATCTGGGATTATGTTAGTGGCTGTCCCGCAGATGTAGCTAAGGGAGTAATGCATTATCTAAGATGCGACATTGCTAATGGCGTTAAATATTAATAGATAAGACATGTATGTACACTAACGCGACTAATCGTTACGCGTTACTCTTTAACGTTATAATTGTGTTGGAGCTTTAATTTTTCTGCTATGCTAGACGGAGGTCGCTAGGGTTGCCATTTTTCTTTAAAGTAAATATAGTATTTTTGTTTTATAACCTTAAAATATAAAAAGTACTTTTGGGTGATTTATGGGAAAAAATAGTACACATTTATTTTTCATTAATTATTTTATATTTAATTTGTTTGATTATTAAATTTTCGGTGTGTATTTATACTAGTTTTTGCTTTGGCTAACAAAAATCTATTATTTTTAAAATGATCATGAGAATCTAATCTTACTCACAATACCGTCGCCGATATTACATTTATGGGTAATTTTATAATATTATAGATTACCCATAAATGTACAACTGCTATGCTCGGACCTCCATTAACAAACTTGTATAATTCAACGACTGAGAATAGCGTCGTGTCCTGACAGCTCTGTACCAAATTGATTCAATTTGATTAATTTGTCTAATATCAGTATTACGACTAGCGATGAGCAATACACGTGTTGCAATTGTCCCGTACAAAATACATTTGTACTGATACGGATCAAAATTTGAAATTTACCTCTTCAAAATTTTTGTCGCGCTACTACTCACAAATTAGAGGAAGGACGGAACGTGGCTTATGCTACAACAGTACAATAACGCCTCTACGGATATTGAAATGATAATGTCATAGTACGAATGTAAGTAAAATGAGGTGACCGAAGCCGAGCCCATCCGATTCTTAACGAACATTTCCGAACTACTTTTGAACGGGACAAATGAGAGAATGACACTCGCCGCCTCACCGGTCTCATCGCTTCAAATGTACTGCCGCGGTACAAACCATACAAACGTTCTCGCCTCATTTGAAGTGGTACATTGTAGTGGTTCAGTGCAAAATGTCATGTTACTTTTACAAATTAATTTTAAAATCATGTCTTTCCCAACACTAATGACGAGTTACTTTTTACTAGGCGACTTTCATTCTTTAGTATTTTTAGGGATGATCCTAATGGTTGGAGGAGCGAGATGGAATGCTCCTCGGTCTCAAAGGAAGATCTTCCAGCGAGGCTATCGTTGTTTCTCGCAGGCTTAGGCCCTTTTATTATTGTTGGAAATTTGTATATATTCTCTGTTGGGAATCGTTTGCGACCTCAATTATTGCACAGCGTCGTCTATTGGCTTGTAAATGTTCCACTACATATTCTTCGTCCATGTTAATTACATTCCTATTTCTTCTATTGTTCTATTTCAGGTCCTGATGTTATTATCACTATTACCGCTGTATTTCGTATTGGTAATCACGATATTTTACGGCGAACAATATGAGATGATCTTATTTTGGTTTATATTACTTTCATATCCGACTGCTTTTGGTTTTGACATAACATTAATCGCCGCCGCGCATTTGGTAAGTTTATACTACTACTTCTACATCTTAGATCATTAATGGTGTGATTTTTCACCGGTAAGTTTGTTGTATTCTTGATAAAACATCTCATTTTAAATAAATTTTATACATTTTAACACGCCTCGAGATGTCATCGCGGCGGCCTTGTTCAGGCGAATTTAAACTATACTCTTTAAGCGATCTAGCGCTGCATATTTTAATAGTACATAGTACATATAACTCTGCACCTTGAGTTATATGTACTACATACTATTAAAATTTGACCTGTTCGCCTACGTTGGTACGTCCAACTACCGAATGACTAACCATGCCACCATTTCCAAGTCCCGATAAGAAGGAGTAGGCCCAAGAAATGCTGGCTTGAGGTCGAAAAGGATGACATGCGTACCTATGGTCTTATAATTAGGGATACAATATAAAATATATAAAAAAATTATAGATAGATAAACAAAACAAGAAAATAGAATATTAGTTTGTAGTTTAAAAAGGTGTGGGCAAGGATAGACCCACTAAAAATAATTATATAATAAAATTAAAAAAACTGCTACAGATTGTTGGAAAACAATTACAATCTCAAGGCCTATTTTTTATTAACATTTTAAAGAATATTGCCTGTGACCAGCGCCACACGGAATATAAAGATAGTAAAACATTGATTAGGAATACACCCCAATTTATTAACCTAGAAGTGACAAAGAAAAGTTAAAAACGAAAATAAGATTTCTGCCCCGATTAGTGACAGGGGAAGGCAAGAAATAAAAAAAGGGATACTCAAAACTGCGAAAACTGGAAAAAAAAGTAGGAAAGCGAACATCAGTTCATCATCCTTCTCACTCTCATCTTTCTCACACCGTTCGGATACACACTTAACTAGTCTACACTGTTACAATTTAAGTGTTCCGAGAAGCTGAAAACCAACCAGGTGTGTTATTATTAAACTAGGATATGCCCGTGACTACGTCCACATTTCACTTGAAATCCCCGCGTGATTCCCAAGACATAAAGCATCGCAGCATTTAAAAATATAATTGTTAGTTATCGCTTTAGTGGAAACTGTGTTGGAATAAGCTAACTTTTATGCATCCGAAGAACTTCAAACCACTCTTGAGAAAAATCCCGCGGGGTTCCCGGTATAAAAATATCACATATTTTACTATATTAAATTTGCTATCGATCAGTAAAAAATTACATTGTAATTTGTTATTTTTTAATCTGGGCATTTTAAATCATTCCCAGAAAAATTTCCGCGGATTCCCAGGATAAAAAGTAGCGATAAAGAAAGAAAGAAAAAAAATATTTGAAGAAACAGTGACGTACTTACATTGCTTACATATAGTTTAAAAAATAAAAGCATATTTTGAGAATTTGTACGCCGCATTTTCAGCAAACAATGTTTGCACTCGGCTTATTGCTGTGCCGGCATAATATCCGACACAATGCTGATTTTCAGTGCACGCCTTCCTTTTGGCATGATACTAAAACGACCTCAATAATTTGTAAATCTAATTCAAAAACTATTTAATTTGTAAATAATAATATATACCTACATAGAATAAACAGTATAAATATTTTGTTAACTTCACGATTTAAGTAATAAATATAACTCATGCTTGTCTATATTGTAACATGCTTGTATGTTGTATATGGAGCATAAAAAGTAACAACGTGTATCGATTAATCTAATCGAATATTATCGGATATCGAAGCGCAGAGTTTAAGTCTAAGAATTAGCTGTCGATCAGCGAAAGCTGCATCGAAGTCAGCCTAATAGTTTTTACATGAATCCCGAACAAACAGACAAAGCGATAAACAGACTAGAAATCTAAAAAAAATTGCATCGTGTTCTCCATCGTTTATATAGTCTATTCCAATTGGGTTTTTAAATAGCTTCAATGTACAGACACGGTATGTTTAGAATTTTATAATACACACATCAAAAGTAATGTTGGTTACGGGAGGCTGCCAACTCACAAAATTGACCTTGGCGACGTATAACGGACGGACGATTAGGCTGGACAGTCACCTCACAGAACTGGAATTAGAGCTAAGTCGAATTAACTGACACATCTTAGGGTTATCAGAAGTCCGAAGAGAGGGTGAGGATACGGTAATCCTAGAGTTTGGCCACTTACTCTCCTTCATGGAAGTGGTGTCGGTTTTCTCGTGAACCAGACCCTCGTTAACAACGTTGTGGAAGTCATCAGTGTGTCGAATAGGGTAGCGTATCTAGTACTGGAACTCACCAACAGGTATTCCCTGAAGGTGATACAGGTATATGCGCCGACCTCGGCACACCCTGACAAGGAGGTTGAGGCCTCATACATGGCCATGTATGAGGATATCACTAAAGCCATACATGGCACGACCTCCGCACACTACAACGTTGTTATGGGGGACTTCAACGCCAAAGTGGGAGTACAAGAATGCGACGAACCGAGAATCGGTACCTTATGACTTGGGGCGCCGAAATCACAGCGGGCAAATGCTGGTCAACTTCTTAGAAATGCAGAGGCTCTTCTTGGTGAATTCCTTCTACAATAAGAAGCCCCAGAGGCGATGGACCTGGTAGAGTCCCGACACTGTGACGAGGAACGAGATAGATTTCATCATGGCGTATAAGAAGCATATATTTAGAGATGTCTCAGTGGTCAACAGGTTCAATACCGGTACCGACCACTGACTTGTACGAAGCACTCTAAATATCAATTTTAAGGCTGAAAGATTCCGCCTGGTGAAATCTACTCTCCGACCCACGCCGCCCCAAATGATCCACGGGTCTGAACAGTTCCAATTGGAACTTCACAACCGGTTCGAATCGCTGGAAACCACAGGTGATGTTGACGAGATAACCGACAACATGATGAAGACGTTGCAGGATTTGGGTTGCAGGCAGTTTCCGCTTGTACGAACAAACAGACGGTCCAAACTTTCTACCGAAAATCTGGATCTCGTGTAGACGAGACGTGAAATGCCACCCGCTTTGTTTGCCTCGCCAGAGTATCGGGCGCTCTCCAAGAAAATAAGAAAACTTGTAAGGCGGGACTTCCGCTGCTCTAATACGCGTGTCATTGAGGCGGCCATAGAACAGAACAGGGGGTCCAAAGTTTTCTCAAGAAGCTTGGGGAGGAGCCACCTTTCAAAGCTGAAGACAGCGGATGGCAGAGAGCTTACGTCTCGCTCTGAGATCCTGACGGAGGTAGAAAAGTTCTACGGGCTTCTGTATTCTTCGCGGGCGAAGAAACCTGCGACGCAAAGCAACGAAGATCCACGTGTGCCACTCACGCACCGTTATACGGAGGACATCCCGGAGTGGACGTGGACGAGATTAGTGCGGCTCTCGGGCAACTCAAAAAAGACAAGGCTCCGGGTGATGACGGAATTATAAATGAGCTCCTTAAGGCAAGAGGAATGCTAATCCTCAAGGTCTTGGCTGAGTTCTTCAATTCCGTTATCCACCGGGGCACTGCCGAAGGCGTGGAGCAAGAGTGTGGTGGTCTTGTTTTTCAAGAAGGGCGATAAGACTCTCTTGAAAAACTATAAGCCAATCTCACTATCACGTCTATAAGTTGTTTTCGAGGGTCGTCACGAATCGTCTCGCCAGAAGACTTCACGAGTTCCAACCATCGGAGCGGGCTGGGTTTCGAAAATGCTACAGCACCGTAGACCACATCCATACTGTTCGGCAGATTATACAAAAGACCGAAGAGTATAATCAGCCGCTGTGTATGTCATTTATGGACTACGAGAAAGCCTTCGACTCCATCGAAACTTGGGCTTTTCTGGGGTCTTTGCAAAGATACCATATTGATTGGCGATACATTGAGGTGCTGAGATGCCTGTATGACGCCGCAACGATGACCGTCCAGATCCAGGACCGGAGGACGAAGCCTATACCCCTGCATCGCGGGGTGAGACAAGGGATGTGATTTCCCCGAAACTGTTCACCAACGCGATGCAGGATGTCTTCGAAACTCTGGTCTGGGCTGGACGGGGCATCAACATCAACGGCGAGCGCATCTCTCACCTCCGTTTTGCCGACGATATCGTTGTCTTTGCAGAGACTTTGGAGGAACTTGCCAAAATGCTGGGCAGCTTAAATGAATCTTCCCGACGAGTCGATCTCGGCATGAATTTGGACAAGACAAAAGCCATGTTCAATGAACACGTCATGCCGAGACAAGTAAACGTCGATGGCGTCCCTCTGGAGGTTGTGCAGGAATATGTCTACTTTGGACAGAAAATACAGGTAGGCAGGCACGATATCGAGGGGGAAGCCAATAAGAGGATTCAGCTAAGCAAGGCAGCATTCGGTAAGCTTCGTGAAGTCTTCTCGTCGACCATTCCGCAATGCTTGAAGACAAAAGTCTTCGAGCAGTGTATCCTCCCATCCTGACCTACGGAGCCGAGACATGGAGTTTATTAGCGAATTGAAGTGGCAGTGGGCCGGTCACGTCTGCCACAGGACCGATGGCCGATGAAGCAGACGAGTCCTGGAGTGGAGACTACGTCTCGGTAAACGTAGTGTCGGACGCCCACCAGCCCGATGGGCCGACGACCTGTGGAAGGTCGCCGGTAGGCGCTGGATGAGGAAACCAGAGGACAGGGATGAGTGGCGCCATCTTGGGGAAGCGTACGTCCAGCAGTGGACTGCAAATGGCTGACGACGGACATCAAAAGTGTCTAGGGATCACGTACGTTTTAGATTATCACCGCAATTGAGGATTATTATTTTAACTTTTTTGGATCGTTATTGATTTTTTAGTATTTTCACTGTTTGAATAAAGAATTTTCTTTAAATTTTGTTTACAAATAGAGAATCAACTGTCAATCAGGATTACTATAAAAGTGGGTAATAGCATTTTTACAAATCCATTTATATTTCTGCATCGGAACTGAAAAAAATTGCATCGATATTGAGCGACGACATCATTTGATAAGAGAAAAGATGCTGAGAGTCATCGAAATGTTGTGGCTGTCGCTCTTGGCACTAAACAGCGTCATAAGCCGCCTCTGGACACGCTTACAACGTATCGACGGAGTCGTACCGCGACCGCCATGATGTTGGCTACGAGGCTCCACAGCTCTTCAGGCTTGCTGCAAAGCGACCAAAACATCCAAAATCGTTTACTTGAAGTGGGTCTGTATTACCGTCAGCCGCTCAGAGTACCATCTATAGTATTCAACAATTGTAACGCCCATTTACAGTGGGCTCGCGAACACAGAAATAGGTAGGAGGAAGAAGACTGACGTTGTGTTTGCTTTTCCAATGAATCTCGTTTCAATATGAGGCCGTATACAAGACATACTCGAATTTGGGGGACCTCTGAACATCAAGAACGTTTAAAATGTTGTCAGAAAGTTCATTTATATGGAGGAGGAACAATAATGGTTTTGACCGGTATTTGGATCGGTGGAAGAATCGATCTCGTTTGGCCCACGGGCAACCTCAATGCTCAGATTTATCCAGAGAGGATCGTTTCAGACATGATCATCCCTTTACGAAGCCGGTTGGGTGATTCGTTTTGAGTAATGTATCACAGTGCACGTCCACACACGGCCAGAGTCGTAACACGCACTCTTACCGATGCTCGCATCAACGTTCTGCCGTGGCCTGCTCGATCACATGACCTCAACCCAATTGAGCACGCATGGGATATGCTCCAAAGAAGAGCACTGCCGAGTATGGATGCCGTGCATATCCCACAACAACTTTTTGACTTGTTAGAAAGAACGTGGACGGCCATTCCTCAAAGTGATTTTGGTAATTTGGTGGATAAGTTGTTAACTTAAACATAGGAATTAAAGTGAGAAGTCACTCTAGAAAACAAGGTTTGGTAAATATTACTTGGATATTTGTTTAAAGATAAAAATGTACTTGAACCGTAGACACTTTTGATGGCTGTATTATAGATTATCTGTGTCGTTTTTATGATTGTTTAATTGTTCACTGTCATTTGTTCGCGTTATTTCTCTAAGCAACCATTAACACGTCGCGCCGTGTTATAATTATATGTTTTTTAGTTGCCTACGAACGTCCGGGTGGCGCTTCTTTTCGGTCAAATATTCTCTCCTGTTTTATTTGGTGGCGTACAAACTTGTTGTATTTTGTGGTGTTTGTAAGAATTGTGAATTACGCATGTATACTTCTAATAAATTTTGAGTTATTTCGAAACGACATTTTGATTCGTATCCTGCAATCATGTAACAATAGATTCATTCTACGTTCGGAAACATCCATAATCCTTCATTAATAATGGTTTTTGTATGTTTTTCAGCGAAATGTGAAAACATTAAAGGTGTGTTTATACTACCTGATAATAGAATTGAGTATGTTAACGCTATTAGTTCCATGGATTGTTAAAATCATTTTTGATGAGTATAGTGTTATGCCTTTGTTGTCGTTTATTGCCGTGATGATTATTCTAGTGATTGGTAAGTTATATTTTGTTAAATGTTATTCATTTTAAATATTTAAAAATATGATTAGAAGCCTCGAATTACCTGTGATTGCAATTATATCGAATCATATGTAAGTATTCATTTACATGAATGTGGTAGAGCCATAATAACAGCCTATAATTGTCCTACTGCTGGGCTCGGGCCTCCCATTTTCTTAGGGAGACGGACAGTATTCCCTGCTTGCTCAAGGCGGGTTGGTGGGTTTGACACATCGGTTATTTCGACGTGTAGGTTTCATCACGATGTTTGCTTTCACCGTCAGCGAGTGGTAATTGTGACAATATGCAAATCAGGTCAGAAAAATTCGAACCCGTGTAATTGGAGTTTGAGCCGCGAATGCTTTTTTTAGTGGTTAAAGCATTCGCGGTTTTTTAGTATCAGTATCGTGAATGTAGCTCTTAGGATCTGTTCGATCGGTGTGACATTACAGAATATCGGGGTAAAATGGTTGACCTTGAGCTAATTATGTTTCATGCGGTGGTTGAGTGTAGAGATACCACTATTAGTGGTTTGGCCGAATACCGAATACCGAGTATTCGGCCACGCTCTCGGCGGAAGCGCCGAATAATCGGCTACCGAATGTTCAGCGTAAGATATGTGCAGTTCACGCGTAGCAGGTTGCTGTTGAAGCAATAATTTGTGAAGTATTTTCTTACGTTCTCACGAATGATGAGTATATATAAATAAAACTATGTTGTAACAGTTTTAAGCGCGTTTTAAATGTATTTTTATTTGATTCTGACATTTTAAAAACTAGCTGAAACGTAATATTAAAATACACACACACACAGTCACATAGTCACACGAATTTCATGATTATCGAACCCTCCCTTGGCACAGTTGGTTACATTCGTGAGACTCCTCCCTCCCTAGTGTGACATTTGCAATTTTACATGAAGAAATTAAAACAGCAGTCCCGTAATTAGTTTTATTTCCATTTAACTATTTTAATTAATAATTTAAACACTGGATAGAGCTGGAAATGTTTTGAAGTTTTTCGTTATTAAAGTATCGAGTTTTAATACTTAAATATATTAGATTTTGAAATGTGACGTCACAAAATTTAGGACCTCTCTCACTTTGTCACACCTCGTCGACCCCCTCCTCCCTTAACGTGTGACGTAATTTCTGGATGGCCCCTTATAAGGCAGCTATATTTCTTGCAAACTACGGAGCACTTGGCTCTCTGTGTCAGTTTGCGCAAGAATGCAAACATCAATAGTACCAAAAAACAATATCGGGAGAAATTACTAAAAACTTTTTTTAAATATAATAAATAAATACATAAAGTCTGATGTATATTTGCATTAGTTAACGTACAAGTAAGTCCTTATTATCCTTTGAACAGACATCTACTAAATGGACAAGTTATTATTTAGAAAAGGAGACGGAGACTTTTGGGCCAAAGGAATTTAATGAAATTGCGATATAACTTAGAAAAAATCGTTATATTTTTCTACTACAAATGTAAAACATCAGCCCTAAATTCAGAAATAAAAAGTTTTCTATAACCATAGATTTATGTAAATGAATTTCAACAATTAATAATATGAAAACACCTACACCACAATATTAAATCATTACAAATAACTAAACACACTACAATTGTAAAAAATATCAACATGATAAAAAGAAATTTTAAAATCACTCTCAACTCTTAAATCTGGGCTCAAGAATGTACGAACTCGTATCCGTCTCCTTTCAGTGTAAAAGATGATATGGAGTTGTTTCGCCAGTTACGCAAATAACTTACTAATAGGTTGCTTAGAAGATATTGGTTTAACTAATAAAGCCGCCCATTGTACAACCTTGTATTGTTAACTTAACCAATACAAATATTTATCATATTTAAATAACAACAGACAACTTAGTTAAAAATAAATTGGCTTACATTTTCTATGTTTCGTTTCAGCGCAAGGCGTATTCTCTGTCACAATGGTCAACTCTGAAATCGGGAAACTCTCAAACGTGGATGGAGTTGCTCATGAAGAAGTTGGATACTCAAACCTCAAAAACGGCAAAGAGACTAGTTAGGAGTTACTGAAAATTTGATATAGCCAGGAGTTATTTATAAAATACTTCAAAAGTTCTCAAAATAAGAATTTTTTATATGTTAACTAGTGAGCGCGGCAGGCGACGTCCTGCACTGAAATATAAAAATCTAAGTGCCGATTGCAGCGCCTTCTACTGGGTCGAATTGTTGAGTTAAACCACCGAGGGACACACTCAAATAAACACAAAAAGTTGTCGTCAAAATCCCGGAACCCATTTGCAGCACCACTTACCGATTCCAATTTGACGGCCTCTGTGGTTGAGCTGACTAAGCTTTTGCCGGCCTACCTCACTGCAACGCAGAGGCTCCGGGTTCGATTCCTGGTATAGTAAATTTCGGAAACGTATTTTCTCCGTTATTTACTATGGTCTGGGTGTCTGGAATCGTCCCCAGAGTAGTCCGTTGTATATTACCCATAACACAAGCGTAACTTGCTTAGCTTGGGGATATACAATGTGTGTGTTTGTTTGCCGATTATTATTATTATTATTATAATTATGAATCGAAGCCATCCACTCAAACACACAGAAAAAATCATCAAAATCGGTCCAGGTGCTTAGGAGTAGTTTAGCGACATACACACTAACATTAGAATTTTATATTATATAAGAATTTCATGCGAGTCAGGTTGCCTGGAAGAGATCTCTTTTAGCGATAAGGCCGCCTTTTGTTTCACCAAGTAACTATAGTCTTGTGCGTTTTTTGTAATTTTTGATTTGGTGAACAATAAAGTGTTGTCTATGTATATGCCTATGTCTAAATATATATTATATCTAATAGATATAAATAACACACCCTACTACCTACTAGGGTCGTGTCTCTTCATTAATAGAGGAACCGACAAAACCTATATCTGTCGCACTTATCTTAAAGTAGTTATCATGTTTGCCTGCACCGTTAGTATATGGTAATCGTAACAATTAAGTTAAAAACATTTCTGGCCAGGATTCGAACTGCGTCATTAACTTAACTATACTTATAGTTTCCGGCGCGTATCTTGAGCGGTTGGCGGAATAGTAGAAATCGCTTTACGCTTTGAGCGTAGCCAATGCGATGCTATTTATCAACATATTGAAAATATTATATTTTTGTCCCTTTACTCGAAAGGTATTGTCACATCATACTGTGAAAAAAAAACCCAATATCACTGTGCATAGGCCAAGGTGACCGCTCAAGATCCGTGCCGGGAACTATATAAATAATATTAGTTATAATGTATTCTTCCTATAATCTTGCTAACCCTTACCGCATACGAAGCCAGTAGTGGCTTCTAATGTTTTACATTTTTTACTTACTAACTTTAATTTTAAAGATCGTGTTAAGCTCGAATTTCTAATTATCTGTGGAAAATAAATTTCTAGTCAAAAACGAATGTTATCTATTTAGAGGGCCAATTTTTCAATCATCAGATAAAAGTTGTTTATTGAATAAAGTATATAACATGGAAAAATGCGTAGTAGCGCAATGGCTAGCGCACGCGTCTCAGTTTCAAAGGGTTCGGGTTCGATCCTGGCCGGAACGCATGCACCACTTAGTTTTCTGATCTAATGTGCATATTGTTACAATCACCACGTGCTAATAACAGTGAAGGAAAACATCGTGATGCAACTTGCACATCGAGATTACCGATGTGTCAAACCTGCCAAGCCTCCTTAGACAAGCGTGGCGGGTATACTGTCCATCCCCTATAATAAATTCTATTACATGAAATTTGCTATCGATCACTGAAAAAATCGCATTGGAATTCGATTTTTTTTCAATCTGGCCATTTTAAATAATTTCCAGAATAATTCCCGCGGGATTACTGGGATAAAAAGTAGCGCAGATTTTAAGTCTAATAATTAGCTGTCTCTCAGTGAACTATCGAAATCGGTCCAGTACTTTTTACGTGAATCTCGAACAAACAGACAAGAAATCTAAAAAAAATTCATCGTGTTCTCCACCGTTTATATAGTGTAATTTCAGTTTTTTTTAATAGCTTCAATGTACAGACACGGCATGTTTAGAACTTTACAATATTATAGATTTATATAGAGAGAAAACAATGTGATCAAATGCATCGATCCGCTTTGGACAATTGTGGTTGGTACACATACTTGTCCGCTTCGTTTCTAAAATTTAGGGTCACCTAAGCCCAGATGTGGGACAAGCAGTTATTATTATGTAGTTGTACTCATAACTGCAGCAGGTGATGTATATAAAGTAGCATCCACTTTAACACGATTATAGCAAAAAATATCTATTGATGTATTAATAAAACTTATTTCTCGAAATATCCCAATTTCCGAAAAACCCCAAGGGACTATAAATATGTTTAAAAATAAAAAAAACTTTCAAAATTACATAGAAGGGCAGTATTACAGTTATTTCTATTAAGTCGCATACAACATGTGAAAAATAAACAAAAATATTGTTTACAAGTAATTATTTAATTCCCTTATTAATAATTATAATTTATTTACAAACTATTTATATTAATTATGTACAATTATCGAGGCCTCTTAATGACTAATCTTTGGTCATTAAAGTCAAATGCATCTTATAGTAAAGTTTGTGTATAATTATAACGAGCTATTACTTACCGCCGAATACCATAAACAACATTTGTGCTGAACAAAATAGATTTTTTTGCATATTTTAAAGTAACCATAGAAGATGTTGTCCTTTTTCTATGGTAATACATATATATTTTTAAGACCTTTTCTCTAGAGTGTAGAGAAACAAGAAACTGAGTACTAACAACAGTATTTTTATCTATTACCTAGTTTAAAATATCTTTTGCAATGACGAAAACTATTTCATAGAAATATCACTATAATATGTATATAATATGTAGCTCGAAAGGTTTGTATTTTGAAGTGAAACTTCTTTAGAATCGTTATGATTCGAAAATCTATGAAACGAAAAAGAGATAAACACATAAAATTCAACCTTATTTAATTCGAAATGCAACATGCATTTACCTTTACCCGTTTGTATTAAGTTTTAATTTAAATAAAACTTAAAAGATTTCAAATGAATTTTAGCTTTATCTGTATGTAATTAACGCAGATATTCTTTTATACGTAGATCATAGGCAATCGTGCGTAAAAGTTCATTGAATTTTGAACTTTATGATAGTGATTTAAAGTGTAATTTAGATTGATTTTTTTAAATTATAATATGTTGACGTGTGTAGGCTAGAGGAATTATATTTATATTAATAAAAGTTAGAGAAGAATAATCTGTGAGTATATTCTCAGAACTTTAACTTCTACTGCGTGTGAACTACACACACACACAATTTTTTTTTGTAGTGAATATGAACAATAAGCAAAGGATCATTTTATTGTCTTTGAATATAACAAAGTCTTTGATAAGAGCATTTGCAAGAGACAAACAGCGTTTTTTTAACGAGTCCTTAGCCACGATTATACACTTTATATCAGTAAAAGAAATATATCAATATTAATCATATTTCTTTAGAAAATACTTCAGCTGTAACACATTTTCGATTTTCTGCTTTATATGGCGATCCAGGCGCGGATCGATGATGAGCGGGACTTACACTGTTCAAAAGTTTGTTTGACATTTTGATACATTTAATAGCAAACCAGCGAACTCCTTTTGATTTATGGCCAGCTCCTATATCTCTTGCTATTCATTCGCTTATCCTACTATCGGTTTAATTTTGGCATTACTTGTATAGAACTTATGTCAAATTTTAACCCACAGAAAGGCAAATGAAGATCGGTAAGATTGGAACCGGCCCTCAGGAGACACGTAAAACGTTTTTATAGATTACATGAAAAGATTTAAAATGCGGTGAATAGTTAATATCTTGAACTGTTATTTTTCATAATGTACCGTCCGTTCATGCATATTTAATTTTATTGCAACAATACAGAGTTTTTGTTGTTATCCATTATCCATTTCTTGTAAAAGTTTGTATAAGTAGGCTGGTATAGTCCCCGGCAGGATTCTCGAGCGGTCGCTTCGTCCACAGAGAAATTTCGGTCCTTTTTTAGAAGTATGAGGAATTGTCCCTATCAAGTAAAGACACAAAACCGTGTTATTGTTGATATGCCGATAAATCTTATCACATTGACTACAATCTTTGCGCAAAGCGGTCCCTACTGTTATGCCAGCCTCTCAAAATACGTGCCGGGAACTATATCTCACTTAAGATGTCGATTATGAAATTTGATATTTTCGGTTCTAATTAGATATAGGTTCTACGGTGGGGTTGCTATATATTCCGTTGGGCTCGATCTTCACTTCACCAGAAACGATTTGGTGCAGTTGGTTCTCGTAAGCATGACATCCGTCTATCTGCAGCTTCCTTAGAAGACTGCTCACCAAACTTATTAGGTACACTTGGATGCCTGTAAAGAAATGAGAGTAGTAAGTAATAATTACTTATATCCTTTACCTCATGGTTAAAGGATATAATTTTAACCTTTAACCCCTAACCTAGGGGCAAAACCGCGTTTTTTTCTATTCGTATAGGTTAGAATCGTGGCCGGAAAGTACGCACCGCTGAGGCGATTTTTCTGTCATAATATTAAATAATTATACAGTGTGAATGGTCAAGGAAAAATCGTAAGGATACTGCATATCAAGATAACCGATGTGTGAAATCTGTTAATCTGCTTTTTTTATGTTGTAATAATTGATGCGTGCCCATTTCGCTGGGCTCTACCTGAGATAAGCTAACATATAATTGCCATGGGAAAAATACTCCTTTCTCAAATCAACCAAAGAGAATGTTTGACCCTGAGACTTATTATTGTTTAGTCAGCGCACGCCGATAAAACAACGCATCAGTCTCTTATTCTCGGAATTGATATTTCACATTAAAAATTAAGAAATGTTATTAATCACAATCAAATATAGCCTAAATCAGTTAGGAATATTTTAGCTTTCTACTGGTGAAAAAATTTTCACCAGTAATAGTTTCGGTTCTGCAGTTCAATAGCTTATTTCCTATAAACAAACTGACAAACTTTACCTCTTTATAATATTAGAATAGATAGATTCGCGTTTAATAGACATTGCACCTGATGTCTGGTGGAAATGCAGTCTATGATGGAGTACGCTTACCTAGAAGATACCTGTATACACGAGACTTAAAGGTATTAAATTTTTAGACAACTTTGCTTTCCGGTTAGGTACAAGCCTTCGCCTGGGGGCTCCATGTTGCGTACCACACAGCTGCCAGTGTGGACCTATAATGGACCCGTATGGACACCACAGATTATCATGTTTACACAATATTGGCCGAGGATCTCGCCATGCCAGCCTCAATGACTTCATCCGTCGAGCTCTGGTCAGCTTCAGCGTACCAGCCATCTTAGAGCCAAATAAATTATTTTATTTATGAACTTATTTTTAACTATTTTCGTCTTCGAGATAGAATTTGGGGACGATGTTTTCCATTCTTTAATAAAAAAAAACGCTTTCTTTAAGCTCAACTCAACAAATATTTCAACTCATCACATTTCTTTGCCCCAGAAGTCCTCGTCTCTTTTCTACGCTCCTTTTCCATATAAACATTGTGGAAAATTGTTTTGGTATACAATTGAAAATATTTCTCTTCACATATCTATAGTATTATAAAATTCTAAACATGCCGTGTCTGTACATCAAAGCTATTTATAAAACAACTAGAATACACTATAGAAACGATAGGAACACTATGCATTTTTTTAGAATTCCGGTCTGTTTGTCTGTTTGCTCGGGATTCACGTAAAAATTACTAGTTCGATTTCGATGCGGCTTTCACTGAGCGACAGCTAATTCTTAGACTTAAAGTCTGCGTTATTTTTATACCCGGAATCCCGCGGGAATTATTCTGGGAATGATTTAAAATGGCCAGATTGAAAAAGAAATTCGGATTCCATTGCGATTTTTTCAGTGATCGATAGCAAATTTCATAGAATGTATCATTTTTTATGCCGGGAATCCCGGGGAAGTTTCCCGGGAGCGATTTATAGTTGTTCGGGTGCATAAAAATCAGCTTATTCCGGCACAGTTTCCACTAAAATTATAGCTTCATTCTTTTTTAATGCGGCGATACTTTGTGTCCCGGGAGTCTCGCGGGAATTTCAAGTCAAGCGTGGACGAAGTCGCGGTAATAGCCTAGTTAATATATAAATTGACTCACATAGTCCAGCCAACATGAATATCACAAACTCAATGAGGGACTCAAAGTATGAGGCGTTGGTCATTTGAATGATCTGCAGAACGACGCCAGCGACGGTAGTTGAGATTGCGAAATAATAGTATGCCTTAATATATGGTGTAGCTTTCTGTAAAAGATTATAAGTACAGTCAAACACGTTAAACTTCTTTATTGGGAAACTTGCAAATATAGGGGGGTGAGATAGAGGGATCAGACAGGAGGAATGGATTGCAAACGATGGGATATGGGATCGGAATAGGGGGATTCGATATGGGGACGTGGGCCATCGCAACACTTGTAAACAGTTTTGATTTTTCTGTTATATTCTGAAACAATGTTCATATAAAAGAGCAGACGTTAAAATGTACAAGTAGTGGGAGCTATTTTAATTATTGCTTAAAGAATAATAAATTAATACAAGTAAATTAGCGTCGAGATTTTAATATTATTAGTTTCATATTAAGTACCTGCCTATAAGAATATATAAAAAGTATTAGTTTATTTATTTATGTGCTGACAGTACACTACTACAAATATATCTGTACTCTATTATAAACTTATGACATCTTAACTGGCTATGCCTGTACAAAATGTAGGAGGTTTCGGCGTATTGAACGATAATTTTTTTTAGGTTTTCGCGACTGATATACATAATAAAACTACGTTTTAACGGTTTTAAGCGTGGTAATTTATTTGATTTTTATTATTCCGACATTTCGACCAGTTTTCAGTAGCCGTGGTCACGGAAGTCAATGATGTCAAGCATCAACGAGTATTGTCAAACAATATAATAAATATAAAAAGTAACTCGGTCGGTTTGATTGGCTTGGCTTGGCTCCTTGGCTGCCGAGGCTAAATGTATCTGGTTGCAAAAGAAAACTCGCAGTGAGTTCTGGTAAGGATTTTGCTGTTTATATACAATATCGAATTGAAATTCCAAATTCAAATTAATTTATTGCGAATATAATATAGATAAGTTATGAAGGTGTTATAATTAGTCGTCGAGCACATCTATATTCTGCCGGGAGCGGTGTGCAACATATTATACTCAAATCTAGTTTACATGTCAAATTAAATATAAAGTCAAACAAAGTAAAGATCTATAACGATATTATCTGAAACAAAGCAAATAAATCATAACAGAAAATTGAAAAATATAAATAATACTCTGTGATAATATCAATGTCAAAAAATTGAGAATAATAGTAAAATTTATCTGTCAAACAATTGTTAACTGAATAATGTAGGCATTATTTTAATAATAATTGTTTCACCTTGTTGCCAAAACTGGCACCTCAATATTTCGGCGACGCAACCTAGCTACCTCAGCTAGTGTACCTATCTATTTCGTGAAAGCCCTAAGACTAAAGACAAAACACTTACTGCATGGACTCCATATATTAGCAGAGCATTGAATATAACTTCAAAGCAGTAAAGCGCGACACAAAGCTCTGGAGGTGCTTCACTAGACGACGTACCGAGGTACAGAAGGACATTATTTGAATCCCTGTTTACGGCATAGCTGTATACGCCCAGTATAAACGCGCAAAAAAACTGTAAAGAAACGAAAAAAATGTACAACAATCTTTTAGAATATATTTGATACATTTATTTAGGCGTGTAAAGGTAAGGGTCCACATGCCCGCATCGTATCAAACAAATCGTAATATTCTTTGTATAGAAATTAACACAAGTGTGTCCACTGATACGCATCGTACGGAGCGCACGAATCTGCTCATCGGCAGTCCCGTATTCCGAGGAGCAACTTTTGCGATGCGTACCGATAACATTAAACGGAATTTTTAGCTTTTTCTTCCTCTTTTGCTAACAAACAAGTAATTACGACAACTTGCTCCTATTCGCTTTCCTCCATTATTTCACAAACACATTCCGCACGTACGCTCACTGCGAAAATCTGAATGAAAGAGGCATCGGCAATCAGATTGCTGGAGGTTGCGTCGGCAAATCTGATCGCTGCCGATAAAGTGGACGCATTGTGAAAAACTAATCCGTTGGATGCGATACGTTCGATGTTTACGATGCATCGAACAGTACGACACAAAATAACTACTAAGTTTAAATGATTACAATATGCTTATTGAGTTCCTTAACATACACTCACCTGTTCAACATAATTGTGCTGTCCATATTACATATATACAATTTAAATGATGTGTGTTAGAAGCACGTTCTGGCATTCATAGAAGCAGTGTTAAAGACACTGACAAATATATTACAGTGATTTCCGCTTCATTAATGAGTAACTTTTGATATCTACTAATCGTCGTCGTTGTCAGCTTGTCACAGTCCACTGCTGGACGTAGACCTTCCCTAGTTTGAATCACTAATCCTGGTCCTCCACCTCCTTCATTCAGCCCCAACCAGTGACCTTTACGCAAGTCGTCGGTCCATCGGGCTGGAGCACGTCCTACCTTATGTTTGCCGAGTCGTTGGCTTTACTCTAAGACACGCCTGCCCTAGCGGCTATCGGTCCTGCGACAGATGTGGTCAGCCCATTGCCACTTCAATTCGCATATTTTATGAGCGATGTTGTTTACAGATTGTCTTGTCTTGCAGATGTCCTCATTACTGGTTTCATACCTCAAAGAGACACCTAACATATCTCGCTCCGTGGCCAACTGAGCAACTTTGAATTCGTCTTCTATCCGTGTAGAAGCGGAGAAAGAATACAATTTCCTGCGGCTGGGCGGCTTGTTGTAAGAGGCGACAAAACAACCCACAGCCAGGTGGTGGTCTAGAATATGCTGCCATAAAAATCTAGAGTTGTGTTCCGATATTAGTGACCAGGTTCCAGCCTCCCTTAACACAGCAGCAGCGCATTTGTAGCGCCTTTGGTATTGCCTATGGATATTTCATAGGCGATGGTAACCACTTTCCATCAAGTGGGCCGTCTGCCTGTCTGCTAAACTCATGCAATAAAAAAAATGGAACAGTCCAATTGTAAATGGATACCCGGGAAAAAACCGGAGTTTCTTAATCAAATACAGAATTTTTAAGTTCAACTAACTCTACAGGGCGCGCCCGCATCATTGCAGTCTGGCTCAGGATCTGAGTTATCCCTTCCGCAAATACCCCTAAATTGATGATTGATATGTCATTTTTTTAGTCATAATCTATGTCTGGCATCTCGCATAATTATGTGCACTACGCAAATAATTACGTCTGTGGGACCGAGGTAACCGAAGATATCACGGTCTTATTTACAGAAGTAGTGCAGGTTAATAATGGTTATGTTACACCATTTTAAATGTGATTTTATGGAAAACGTTTGCCACCGCTAACGTGCTAGCTCTACTGGGGTCGAATGGCATTGGAAGCAACGATAGTAGACGTCCCGACAGAAGGAATCTAAATCCCAGTCTATATCGCAAGCCTCTGATATAGAATTCTCTACTAACGTAGACACGTGGGCCGCATTCTATTTAAGAGATACGGCTAGATCAACCTGTACGGTAGTGGCAACAGCTGATTCACTCAATATGCGCAAATATTCAACTCCCAGTGAAAGTTCCATATTTGTACCGTTTGCTGTTGGGATTCTTGGACCTTGGAGTCCTGAGGCCATGAGTGTTTATAAAGAGCTATAAAAACGCATAATCAATTCTTCAGGCGAGCAGAGGCTTGGTGCTTTCCTCAGAAAATGAATCCGTATAACCATAGAATAACATAATCCATGCTTGGTATCACAATCCAGCTAGGTAACGTAGCCAGCATTCTGGACATCTTAACCATAGAAGGCCCTCACCTAGTTCAGTTTTTTTTAATAACAGCCCCATAACTGTCCCACTGCTGGGCTCGGGCCTCCCATTGTAGGGGAACGGACAGTATACCTGCCACGCTTGTGTCCAAGCCGCCTTGGCAGGTTTGACACATAGGTTATCTCGATGTGCAGGTTGCATCACGATGTTTTCCTTCACCGTTGTTAGCACGTGGTAACTGTAATAACAATATACACATTAGGTCAGAAAACTGCCTAAGTGGTGCATGCGTTCCGGCCAGGATCGAACCAGCGGCCTTTGAATTTAGGACGCGTACGCTAGCCATTACGCTACTACGACTTTTCTAGTTCAGTACTACTTACGTATTATACTTATAGTCTTAATAGATTCTCTGTAAAACCAATATAATTATCATTTATAAATTAGGTTTACCTACTTAAGGTTGAGTTTTCATTGTTGCATTAACGCATTAAGATTGAACTTAAATGAAAGCATAAAGTATCGAAGAATAAATAGCCTACCTAAATTAGTTCAATTTAACGAATAAAATAAGTAAAACAGGTATTCTTTTTTTCAGGATTATGGCAGATTTTAAGTCGGAAAATTTGTTATCGGTCGGAAAACCATATGTGTACCGCCCCTTTTACCTGAATCTCGTACAAACAGACATGTTTACGAAGATATCTATTTTATGCCGACTATACAGTACAAACCGGTTTTTTTGCAAACACTGCATATAATACTATATTAGTAAAATCATATGGAAAGAGTTTAAAGAATTTACAGTATTCAAGTATGGACGTTAAACTCGTGTGCGTAGATAATTATGTTATCTACAGTGAGCAATGAGTCACAAAAAACAGACTACGCAATAATAAACTTATTCATTTATCAAATTTTGAATACATATCTACTTTGTTGATTTCTTATCGGCCGACAAACATACACAATGTAATCTCCAAGCTAAGCAAGTTACACTTGACTTATGGATTATAAAATAGACAACGGATCACTCTGAGGTTGATCTCACACGCCCAGACTATACAACAATAAACAACAACCAGTTGGTTTACGATATTTACCCTGCCAGCAATTGGACCCGCTACCTATACGTTCCAGTAAGTTAACACTGCAAAAGTTTAGCCCACTCGACAATAGGGGTCGTCGCACAGATTACTGCCCAAAATCATGGTAGAAGAAGAAGAAATGGACAGGACAATAACCTAGTCAAACATGTAATTCTGTCCGCTGGCGTGTTGGTCACCTGCGTCGTCAACAACAAGCTAAGCAATATATAAGGGCACCCGCGGCATGCAGGAAGAGATGCAGCAAGATCACCATCGAGACCACACGCTACTCAGTATTCGCCCTCTCTGCCCGTTGAGGTTCTTAAAATCAAAGCCATTCTCTATTTTAAACTGTATCCCTTGGGTAACGTTAGAATCAGTGAGTATCAAAATATTGTAAATATCAATAATAAATACTGTATTCAATTAGTCCACATATATGATTGAACCTGGTATTGTTGAATAAGAAGACGCTTGTTACAACCACGATACAGCTAAGTATATCTTCACGCTGACAGACATACGTGTGGGTGTGATCAGAGGTTTCATACTTACATGATAAGTCTGGTCACCCATACAATGTTTCAACAATGTGGTGCCGACGTATATATGTTTATTCAGTTAATATTTACTTCTCAACCGTCGCGTCGTTCCATGGTAAAATTCTGAAGTTTCCATAGGTCATGTGTAACGTGCAATATAATGAAGAATTTGAAATAAATAGTTATTTTTTCGTTTTTTAAGCGCCTTTCAAACGGAGGATAGTTGTCAACTCGACTGTATGCTTTTCTTTGTATGTATATAGTACGCAACTTTTCCGTCAATTGTGGACCGATTTTCAAAAGTTTTTCTTTATTCACTCTTGAGCCCGTTATCACCAATACAAGATCTAATAAATAGATCCCAGGGAAATCGAGACCAACCTCGTATATAATATAAACAACTTGTTTCATATATCTCTTTCTAAAGCTATTCATTTATTTGCGTAGTTAAAAAGTAGATAATAAAAATATTTTGACAAAAATCAAAACCGGCTTCAAATTAAAATTTAAAAAAATCTACGTCTTGAAGTCAGTGCCAAGTAAAACACAAAAAATAACAACAAATTTGCAAAATACAGTAATTACTTCGCACCGACTTCAAAATGTAGAAATTTACTTTTTGTTGAAGTCGGTTTTGATTTCGGTTAAAATATTTCTTAAATAAGAGCTCCTAAATCCTAGTATGATAGGTTTCGACTCGGATCATAGTCCTCTCAATTTTTGGTTTTTATTTTTTTTAGATTATATTCTGATTTTTCAATTCTACTAAATAAATTGTATCCCGGCTAAATACAACAGTGAATCAATTAATTACTCATACAAATGTAATTTTTGGTTTTTAAAGTGTTTTTATTCATATTGAGTTACAGTAAGCTTGTAGGCTCGTTTATGATTCGTAAAGAACGACGCCTCTGTGGTTGAGCGGGCTACGCCTTTGCCGGCTTAGCTCACTGCAACGCAGAGGCTCCGGGTTCGATTCCTGGTATAGTAAATTTCGGAAACATATTTTCTCCGTTATTTACTATGGTCTGGGTGTTTGGGATCTGCCCCAGAGTGGTCCGTTGTATATTACCCATAACACAAGCGTAACTTGCTTAATTTGGGGATATACAGTGTGTGTGTTTGTCTGCCGATTTTTTTTTAAAGAAGCCTACAAACTGACTCTAATTCAATATGTATAAGATCGCAATTGCTTAATCATTAGACAAAAAATATTCTCAGAGTAAAATACAACATGAATAAATTAATAAAGCTTGAAAAAAACAGTTGTAATTGTTTGACACTTTGACATTTAACTTGGTTATAATTTAGTCGATGGATAACTCCACGTGATTGAAAAAGCGGCTGTTAAAGTTGTATTTAATCTTTTGAATAATTTTATGTAATGATTGAAAACTGGGAACTTAATTAGACAAAATATGAAAAAGAAACTTATTAGGAATGGTTGTAAACTGCTAGAAGAAATAACGTAATTTAGAGTCGTTTCCAGAATTACCGATTTACTAGGCGATTCTTATTCGTAGTATCCTACTTATATTTAAAGGTTTCAATGGAAATCCAACAAACGTTACTGGTCTTATACCTTGTTTTTTCTTACAAAATAATTTTTTAGATACAATTTTAGTCAAATTGTGTCCTTAGATGATCAATATAGAACATTTTCTACTGTAACATCTAACTTTAGATGTGGCTTAAGCTGTCTCACACATTTAAACATCCTTAAATAGTGTATGTAATTCATTGCAAAAATCCTGTTTGCAATCTACGAAGATGGTCTTGTAAGGAGAAACAGTGTATAGATTACCTTATTGTTTACCTCCATACAGTAAAATGTGCATCTAGTCATATAGCAGATAGAATACTAATTCATGCGGCTGGGCGGCCTGTCGTCACAGACAATAAAACAATCTTTTTTTTATTGCATGAGCTCAGGCATACAGGCAGACGGTTCACCTGATGGAAAGCGTTTACCATCGCCTACGGGCATTTGTAACAATAAGGTACTGGTAAGGTACCAATGAGCTGCTGCTCTCTAAAGGGGACTGGGAACTGGCCACTAATGTCGGAACAAACTCAAAGTTGTTAAGGCAGCATACTCTAGACCAGGAGTGGTAGCCATCCAGACGAGCAAATACCCTACATACTGGATGTGAGAACAGTCTACAGGCAGGTAGTTCATTTGCCCGTCTGGATGGCTATCACCTATAGTAATATAATAATATAATAGCCAGCAGCTAATGGCGGCATACTCTAGATCAAGATGAAGAGTATCCTACGATTACCTTAAGTTGTGTTTGGGCACAACTGGCCAAGTACTAGTTCCTAATTAGGAGCTTTTCTTGAAAGTATCACTTTTGACGTCACAAATGTCTTCTGTAATGTAGCAATGAAAAAACATGCACCACAAAAACCTCCCACTTAAAAAATATGAAATTTTAAACTTACAATGTTAATGTATGCAAATGTAAGCACGCCCCTTCTCAGCGGTAAACAGAAACAACATCTTCCCAGTACTGGCCAATCACAATACATTTCGACGGGAATACAAACAATTAAATGAAATAAAATTGGCCAAATATGTCTGCCCCGCACAGTATCCAATGAACGAATGTCCGGGCTATTTGTCTGGGCATTTATCTAATGAAGCTTGGACCCGATGACGCTTCTTCCTGAGTGAACAATGAAACACGGTAACCGACATTTTACGTGATGAGCTAGCCGCGTATCGTGGTTTCATCTGCGATAATTTAGTATTCATAATACGTGTTTGTGGCTTTCGGGGTTGAGGCTTTGGGGCCATAGGGACGTGAGACTTATCGACTTTATCAAGACCTTTCAAGGCGATTGAAAGAAGTCTCATGTGAGCAAAGGGCTTGCCCATATTTAGGGCAACGGATTAGCGTTGCAATACAACATGGAAAATCGTCCAGCATTTTAGGAAGGCTCCGCACCGACAGCGATCAGGGGCCTAGTTCTGTTATTTCACTATATTGACGTTGCGAAGAAATTCAAAGTACAATTCCATTGCGATAGTGGTAAAAATTCGTATTCTACTAAACTCACTACATCTTCTTGATATCTATGCGTGCGGCGGAATAATAGTAGAAAAAGTTGCTATTACCGTTAGCAAAAATTACGTTAGCCGAAATGAATATTGAAAAGCTACCAAAACTTGCCACGGGCACGCCATTGGGATTAACAGAATACCGAAATCAGGCAAATCTAGGATTGAGACGATATTATACGGTGATTTTGACGAGATAGTAATAAGAGCATTGGGCCCCTGGACTACATTTATTCCTGTTAATATGTTTATAATAAAAGCATTTAATTTTAAGTTTTTTTTTATAGTATATTTTAAGAGTGTGTATATGTATATAATTATATTTTATATGGTTATATACTTATATATTTCATTATTATTATCACACTCATTAGTATATTATTACATGTAATAAAACTGTAGAGGTCAAATTTCTGTACAATGAAAAAAAATGGGAAAAACCGAGTCAGAGGGATGTAAGAAGTGAAATAAAAATAATTTAGATTTTATTAAAATTTTATGTTTCTCTGTTTGTCTGTTTGTTGGACCGGTTGAAATGAAATTTTGTATGGTGGTAGCCTATATCCCTGGTCAACATATAGGATACTTTTGATACCGAAAAATTAAAGAGTTCCCGTGGGATAATTAAAAAACCGCACCACGCGTACGAAGTCGCGGGCATCAGCTAGTATTATATATATTATCATTAGTTTAGTATAATCTTAAGCTGCATGCCAACAATTTATTGTGATTAAGATCCTTGTCCATCCAAAGGGTGCCTGAAAGAAATTGCTTTAAGCAATAAGGCCGCCCATTGTACTACTACCTTCTAATTTTAAAATATGCAAATGTGTTACTATTGTTATGTTGGTGTACTATAAAAAATATTGTGGTTGTTGTTGTTTTAATATAATTTGGCTTAGCTTATAATTTAATTTAATTTTAGTGTATATATTCATAAAGAACGAAATATACATCGTATACCTAATACTGTTAGTTTAAAAAAATGAGAATCTAGCAGACGGCACGCCTAATGAAACGTAGTGGGTTTTAGAATGGGATAGGATAGATCGGATAGCGGGGTCAGATAGGAGGAATTCGATAAAGATGATGTTTAAATATTAGCAATAAGGTCGGTATGGACAGCAA
Source organism: Dendrolimus houi (assembly GCA_039645545.1). NCBI lineage: Eukaryota > Metazoa > Arthropoda > Insecta > Lepidoptera > Lasiocampidae > Dendrolimus > Dendrolimus houi. The sequence continues at coordinate 19,523,338 of CM077132.1, forward strand.
ATTTAAGGTTATGTATGCACGGAACGAAACCGCTTAAAGAAAGTTCAAGAGCATGTCGGGGCCAAACTGGGGTGTTTTAATGAATGAATGCGGTGTGAATGATGCCCCGCGTTTTTGGGACGGATTTTCCGCACTGTTTAAGGTGCGGAATGTTTTGAAGAATGCGGTTGTTTAAGGGACGTTGTTGATGTTAACCTCTTTGATAACTATATTCTGTTATTATTTTGACATATTTAGGATTTGCTCACATGTACATCTTTAGCTTGTAGAAGTACAAAAGATGCAATTATTATGTACGTATATATTCTTCCAATTATAGGGATGAACATAGGGAGACTTTTAATTCCAGAAAAAGGTATAGTATCCGCGGGGTAAATTTCAAAATTCATTTGCTTTCTTTCTTTGTATAATTTATGTACTTTCGGTACAAGGAATGATATAAAGTAGTAAACGTTTTATTATAGAAAATGTAACACTCTCCATTTCAAGAGAATTTGAATCCACAGAACAGATGTCCACATTATAAAAGGACTGTCTAACACAAACTCAAGGGTTTTCCAAATCGAACTGGTATTCTCTGAAAGTAGCGAATTTGAACGTAAAAGCTTTTTATGTTAGTATAGTATTGTTACGAGTTGCGGGACTCGAATTAAAACGCCATTAGAATTACTATAGAATTTATTTTATTAGAACTATACAAACACGTATAACACAGGTACAAATATAACTGAACATAATCAGTCCAAACTTAATGTACGATTCAATAACACGCGCAAAGTCCGTCACTAAATAGATTATCGAATGTACTCAAGTCTTGCCTCGCGGCTGGTTATCGCTCGACTGACGACCTCTCCATTGGGGCATTGCTTTCTGCTGCACAAATGCAATATGTTTACCTGGCCGCACGGGCCGAATTTTTTAGAATCACACCTGGCTAATGACTGCCATAAAGGATTACAGCACACAATGGGCTGTTTACTAATTCCAAATTTTAAACACAAAGTAAACAAAAGAAGTCCAAATACGGAAAGGTAATAAGGTGTGATTTTATGGCATGCAGGTGTGAATGTACTTTTGGCGGCGTAACAGTATAATTTTATACTCCTTACGTTGATACCGATAGGTACCAGCAAATAAACTCTTCAGCTTTATATCTTATACTAATATATAATAATCTCAGGAACTACTGGTCCGATTTGAAAAATTCTTTCAGTGTTAGATAGCCCATTTATCGAAGAAGGCTATAGGCTATATATCATCACGCTGAGATCAATAGGAGCGGAGCACCAATGAAGAATGTTTCAAAATCGGGGGGTTTGAAAACAAATTCCACACGGACGACGTCGCGGGCACGGCTAGTATTAGCATATTTTGGGCACACTCCCCGTAGAGAGCGACCTGGAGTCTATTTTTTACTTGTAGTTTGTTATTTTGTATGTATAGTTATATTTATAGAATAGTTTAATTTTAGTTTACTTTTTCTTCTGGTTTTTTTATTATTTAATTTCCTTAATTCATATATTTTTAACATCCAGTTGGCTTCCGTGAAAATTATCATTAGTATAAGATTAAGGTGTATGTATGTACACCAGAGAGAAGCAGTGAGGTAATATGTGACTCACAGGGACTCCCAGATACTCTTGAAAATAGTAATTATGCCTTTAGTCCGCCTGCCAACAAGAGCCAGTGCTTAGCATGTCAAGTGCTGGCGTTCTGGAAACATTTCGTTAAGGGTTGTAAGTCACAATGATGAAATGTCAAGCAGGCGCACTAGCTGCCCCGCAGCATGGAAGAATGCCAGGAATAAATAATTTAACTCTATTCAACACTTAAATACTAAATACCGAGAGAAAACCTACACTTGTTCACTATAGCGCCTAAGTAAGTTCCCTTCGTATCAAATAAAATAAAATAGGGGCTTAAAATTCATATCCTGTCAATAATCTCAATGTTTTGTACTTTCTTCAACCAAATCAAAATGTCATTTGCTGTGTTTATAATTATAATCATATTATAAAACAACAAGGAATATCCTAGTAATGAAATTTAAAATTTAATTCATATCTTCTATGTAATAAAGTTTGAATTACTCTGTATAAAGTAAAAACAATTTTATTTAAAAATAAACATAAATACGCAGAAGTGGTAACTGCAGATAGTAAGATGACCTTTGCCATCGAATTTACTACAATAATTACGATTTTCAACATACATTGATCATTTCATGTTGGTATGATTAAAAATGTTCTGTCACAAGAGTGTAATGTCGGAAATATACCGACAATTCCAGAACTAGTAAAATACGGCTTGGTACAAGTTGACGAGAAAAGTGTATTATCAAAATAAAAATCCCTACGGATTTTCCGACGGAATTGGCCGAGTACTATGTTTAGAACCGAGTTATCAGATTATTTGGTTGTTGATACTCTTTGAAACAAGAAGTGTTATTCTATTATTATTATTAGTGTTACCAACAATCAAAAATATGAACACCCAAAGCTAGGGTCAAAAACACCTAAAATTGCGATAATTACTAGAAAATTCCAACAATAATTAAGAATAATTTACTTTTTGTAATAATCTCTATTTATAACCTATTTTACAATAGGATAGTCTTGTTAATTTTTAGAATTTATCGTGAACGGGGACTAAACAAGCTAATGCTGATATTAGACCAGGGATTCCCAAAGTATTTTGGGCAAGAGACCCCTTTTCCAAAATGATCCCATAGCCAAATTACTATAAAAATCCTATCTCTAGTTTTTTCGTATTTATAAAAAATACTTAACAATTTAAACACTTTGCGGTCGGTTAAGTTAGTGAACTAGACAAAAATATGAGTCATTCTTATAACAATTTGGTACACGTAACACAACTTAGGTTACGTTGCGTCACGTTTCATCCACCAATTTATTGATGTATAATTTTGCATAATTAAAGACCATGGCAAACACACAAACGTGATGCTACACAGGTAATAAATATCGGTGCTAGAGCTGCCGATAAGATTGGGCATTTGTCTAAATCATCAAAAATGTCGAATTTCATAACTGTGTAAATATAATGTTTAATAATGATTATAATATTGGTGTGCACATCACGCAAACGATAAGGTTTCTGTGTATATAGTCTAAGTTAAATTAGGAACAAGGGAGAAATTAATATACTGCAAGAGTACAACAGCTCGTAGTCTTATATTGTACTCCGCTCAGCGCTATTGAGCCATGGATTCTCGCCAGTGGTGCGTCATCCCATCCAATGGGGTAACCATTATCGACGCACCACTCAACTTACCTCAACCCCCACTTACAGTATCTTCAAAGTTTTTAATAAGAACTTGTGTAAATTATAGGGGTCGATTTTTAGACCCCTTGACCCCCAAAATCAGTTTTCGTTTATGACGACCCCTGAGAAAGCGACTTCGACCCCAGGGGGTCCATATTGACCACTTTGATCCAAAATACAGTCCCTGTATTTTATTTAATTATATTTTTGATTGATTTAAGTTTATGATTATATAATAATCACTAATCCTCAGCGAGATGTAGTCAGCCTTCTGGGCACCTTACCCATAGAAGATGGCGACCTAGACTCAGTATTCTACTTATTGTCTTGAGTGACTATGGGTAGAATACAATATAACTAAATTAAGTTTTCTTTTATTGTATTAGTTTGTATTGTTTTAGTATAATCGCTTTTAATTTTTTATTCTTCTTGTATTATGATTATGTTAACTACGAATATTATGAGGAATAGGAAACTTGCATGTAAACGCTAGCCGCAGTACAGTTCGCTGTCCGGATGACCGCAGATAAGAAAACGTAAGTAAAACTGATTTCTAAACCTTCTATATGACTATTTCATGTATAAAATAATTATAAAATTTAAATTACATTTTCCTACCTGCCGCTAGCCGCATAGTGCTTATGGGTGCTTAACCCTCTATCTACCTAGTCTTGCCATAGATATCGTAACAAAGATTTTTTTTTTCTATTGCAAATAAAATTTCTAAGTTTTACAGTGTGTTAGTTTAAGACATAAATATAAAACAATTTAAAATATAAAACGCTTATTCGAAGTGGTCTCCATTGGCTACAATACAGTCCTTTAAACGTTGAGGCTAGTTATCAATAGAAGCATTCTCATTCTCTCATTCGCACTCTCTCCATGGGAAAATTCTTAACTGCCAATCGTATAGATTGTTTTAGGGACTCCAAACTATCAAGACGTTTAGAGCAAGCCGTATTCTCTAAAACTGGCTATAAATCATAATCCAGCGGATTGAGATCGGGACTAGACGACGGCCAGTTATCAGCTCTGATGAAGTCCGAAACGTTCATTTCCAACCAAGACTGCGTGGACCGAGCTGGAGTGATGACCCGGCGCCGAGTCTTGCTGGAAGGACCATTCTTAGTTATTGAACATGGTGTTGTTAAGGGGCTTAACTACCTTCTCAAGAATGGTATCTTGATACACTTGTGCCAATGTTTTGATACCTTTTTCACAAAAATATGGCTCAGTCACTCCTTCATAGCTAACACCCCACCAAACCATCACTGAAGACGGATAGTACCCACGTTGCACTCTGTCGACTAATTGAGAAGCTTCCTTAGAGCTTTGAGCATAAATACGGTCATTTTATTTGTTAAAATGTTGCTCAATTTCAAAAAAATTTCTCATCCGTAAACAAAATTTTTCTGTGACCTCCCTTTGCGTACCGCTTCAGTAGTTGTTTCGATTTTACCACCCTATTCTTTTTTAAATTATGAGTTAAGAAATGACCAGTGCGTCTCTTATAGGCTGCAAGTTCTAAGTCATCTTTTAAAATACGCGACATGGTTCTAGGTGATCTCCATCTCCCAAGATAAAATCTTTTGCTTTCGAACAGGATTTCTTCGAATTCTTTCCCTTACTGCTTTGACCACCTTTTTCGTACGAACACTACGTGGACTGCCAGATCTTTTTCTCTCACAAACAGAGGAGGTCTCATTGTACCTATTAATAGCCCGGTACACAAATATTTAACTAATACCAAGCGTATGGAGAGTTTTAAAAATTGCAGTTGGCTCCATGCATACTTTGTGTAATGCAATCACAGCGATTCGGTTCTCTTTATCGCCCGACTCCATTTTAAAATTGCAAAATGTTGTACAATGTATTGGCGCCAAAATGAGAAAACACAATGAACATATAAAAATGACAGATTCCAAATTCAAATGTAATATTTTATTTCTTTTTAATTGTAATTGAATAATTAATTAAAATGTTTATGAATGACATCAGTAATTAAACGTATAACAATTGGAAAAACTATAATATAGATAAATTTTGAACAGAAACATGTTTTGCGTGCTCAATACATTACGGTAACTTTATTACAGATGCATCAAAGGTTTTATTAGGCAAATTACTTGCAATTTCATGCAATACAAGACAAGACATGTTTGTTTCAAAATCATCGTACTTTGATTTTAATTTTGAAACGCAGCGATGTAAAGCATTAGAAAGAGACTTATTACCCCTAGAATGTTCACCTGGACTGGGGTGGAGGTCAAGTTCAAATCATTTTTCAATTTGTTTGTTATTAGAGACGTTTGACTTCCGCTGTCCAACAAGCATCTAACAATCAAGCCCTCATTTGTGACTGGATTACATACTGTAACTAATGCCGCTGAAAGCAAAATATTATTATTACAATATTTGGAGGTCATTGACATACTTATTAAATTGTCACCCGACTCCTGCTCAACCTCAGCCTCATTTGTAGTGGTTATAATAGTGTTAGTGTTAGACATATTTACAGCCCGAAGAGTGTTCCTGTGTAACAGAAAATTATGGCGCCTTTCACAAGTATAACAAGGACTCAGCCTGCATTGATACGAGAAATGTCCCTTACGTAAGCAGTTGAGACATAGCTTCAACCGCAATACTTCAGAGATTCGGTCGTCAACGGGCTTGGCCAAAAAAGAATTGCAGTCGTAGGTGATGGCTGCCGTTGCATAAGACACATGCCATAGAAGAAGTTGATGAGGTTGCTGACTCAGCTGAAATTGCAAAAGATTTGACATGAGACTTTTCAGGTCTGTAACAAAATGGTGACGAGTTTGACTCGCCTTTGGAAATAAAATGACGTTTGGGCTTATTATTATGGATGGATTCTAGAACATCCGAACGACCTTTCAAAAATTTAATGAAGGCATTTTATCAAAACTGTTTTTATATTCTTCCCACTTTACACTAGTGAGGCTATCTAATTTTGCTGAGACCAAATGGATGGCCAAGGTATCCCATGATTCCGTTGGTTCACCCAGCGAGTTTAATGCACGTAAATTCTTAGACACATGATCAACTACAAATCGTAAACCTTTAGCAGAATCACGATGCACTTGTTGAATATTAAACAAAGAATTCAAATGAATTATTTGTTTATTATTTAAGCTTAGCTTTTCTTTTGAGCCATATTATTTTTATATTGTCACACTCTTCGCACTCTTTTTCATATTCTTCTTCATCAAATTTTTCTGACCTCGACATCTCATTTTGTATTGCTGTGTCCAATCTATTTATTCCATCTATTTTTTCTTTTGAAAATTCCTAGTCGATACTTGAAGAAGCGGCCATCTCGTGCCTTAAAAAAACATGTCTCAATTGGTCCCTTTGTCGTTTTAAAAAATATTGAGATCCATCGTAAATTAGTTGAAAATATCGTTAGATTCGTTGCTGCAAACGTTAATTATATGTCACGGTCGCCACTATGATGGGGTATTATTCGCGCTTTCAAATATATTAATCTTTTAGAGAAATAATAAGCACGTCTCCATTTAACAGACATTTTTTTGGATCTAAAATGACAACTATATTTTTTCTCTTAATACGTCACTTATAATAAAAGAGTACGTAACAACAGTATTTATGGCCAGACTAAGTATACTAATATTATAAAGGGGTACTTATAAGACTCTTTCACCAGCGGAAAGTTACATTATTTCTGAGTGACGTAGAGTATATTTAATTGTTATTAATAATGTGTTTTATTTTTTTAATTACAGTCATCGAACTGCGTACAGGTACGCCTGTCAAATATGTAACAGCAATAACGTTCCAACAGCAAGAATTGCGAACATCCTCGTACGAGGCACTGCGAGTGCTTTCAAAGGACCAATCGGCGTCTATCGTCTTTAACAAGCGTTTATGAATTAACTAAATGTTTTAAGTCATAATTAAACCTCGATATCTGAGCGTGCCTGTGCGCATCGATGTGGGCGCACGTCAGCCATTAGTTTATAAAATATTTATAATACAATACTTTTTATTTGTTTAATAACAGGATATCGTCAGTCACTCATTGTCAATGACTAAATCATTTGTGCCGGCTTTATTAGAGCCGAACGGTATTGCACGTGACGATGGTAGGCGTCCCGACGGAATGACTCTAATTCCCTGGCAACGTGGCAAGCCTTTGGTGTGGGATGCGACTTGCGTAAACACGTTGGCCGCATACCATTTACCAAACACGTCTAGATCAGCCGGTACAGCGGCCGAAACAGCCGAATCACTCAAGCGGCGCAAGTATGCAACCGTCAGTGAGAGTTATATATTTGTGCCGTTTGCTGTCGAGACGCTTGGACCGTGGGGTCCTGAGGCCATGAGCCTCTACCAAAATTTATCGAAACGACTCATTGACTCTTCAGGTGATCAGAGGGCTGGTGCTTACCTCGGCCAACGGATCAGTATGGCGATCCAGCGAGGAAACGTAGCCAGCCTTCTGGGCACCTTACCCATAGAAGACGGTGATCTGGGCTCAGTATTCTACTTATAGTATTGAGGGACTATGAGTAGAATATAATACGAATAAGTTAAGTTTTCTTGCATTGTATTGACTATATATAGTATATATTATTTAATTAATCATTTGTTGATTATGACAAATTCTGAACTGACATTAACTGTCAAATAATGTCTAGTAAATAACTCAATTTTGTTTTAATTATTATTGAACTTATGTGGCGATAATAATATTATATGATGATGATAATATATATACATTAAGTTTTTGTTTTGTAAATATTTAAATATTGGTTACGTTAGGTTCTTTCAAAATTATGTGCATCAACGTACAGTTACCAGAAGTAACTCATTTTCTACTGCTTTATTCCTTACGGAGCGGCTCGATTTGTATACTTGTTTGGACGACTGTGAGTAGGAATATTAAGAATTATTTAAAGTAAAGGTTAACACGCCAACTGATATCATCCAATTCACACGATCATATCTACTTACGAGGCCTGTCCACCAAGCTAGCTTTTTTTATTTTGCTAGCGTAAAATGCGCGTAGGCGTCTAAGACTAAGCACACACTATAATTGATCAAGACTGGTCTCAGCTGTGAGGGGATGACTCCGGTATTAATAAATTGTAGTGAACGGAGGTCTTCGTGCATTTAGGCAAACCGCCAAGGCCGCGGGATTAGATAAGGTGACACACTTAACGGGAGCCTCAATTAAAGTCGGGTTACATTATTTTACAACTGGGCTAAAGGTCAATGCACTTCATACGTGAGGTACTAGTGCCACCCCGACCTGGCAAATCGGCTCGTGTGGGAAATCCCTAGCGCTGCTTAGTGTTCTCAATCGGAATTCTACTGTATAAAACAAAATTGTGCCATAAGCAATAGTAAGGGTAAATGAATGGGTAAGTAAGATATACAATAGATAAAGAAACTAGAAATAAGCGTCCATACTGTCCTCTTCTTTTCACTCCGCTGTTATGTATTTGTGACACCGTATCACACACCACTATTATTTATAAATTATTTCCGGAATAACGGGTTCTCTGCAAAAGATCACCCTTAGCGAAAAAACCGAACGAACTATTTTGTTCTTAATAAATTAAAATAGGCAATAAATACTCTGCACACCAAAAAATACGTTGTGACTCTAAGCTCTCTTACAAAAAAAAAAAAAAATACTGAACAATAAGAAAACCAAACATACCAAAAAAGAGAAAGCCAAAAATCACAGTGGTTCTAGCTGTTTTAATGTGGAGCACTTCAAAATTGTATTCAGAGACCAAATATAGTAATTGATCACCGAAACATGACGAACAAATTAATGCGCTGTTACTACCTGAATAAACCACTTTAAATGGGATCTTAGTCTAGGTGATAATTTACTATTTTTGAGAGAAAAAAATATTGTTTACATTATATTTTACTGTGTATGCTGATATTATTGTGTTAATATATTCTCTATGCGTGCAGGAATGGAGAAAGAATACAATTTCCTGCGGCCAGGCGGCCTGTCGTAAGAGGCGACAAAACAACCCATAGCCAGGTGGTAGGGTATTTGCTCGACTGGATGGCGACCACCCCCGGTCTAGAGTATGCCGCCATAACAACCATGTGTTGTGTTCCGGCATTAGTGACCAGGTTCCAGTCTCCCTTAAGAAAGCAGCAACGCATTTGTTGTTGCAAATGTGCATAGGCGATGGTAAGCTTTCCATCAAGTGGGCCGTCTGCCTGTTTGCTGAATTCTTGAATATTTTTTTTTTTATGGCTTATTAAAATATTTCCTCCTGGTGAAACATAGTTATCTACCTACATCTTTTCCAGATACGTTCCTTTGCGTGCCTGTTCTTCTTTGTGATAGCGATGCTCGAGACCATCGTTAAGCGACCTTCGCCCTTCGGCACTATGTTCGTTCACACCAGCAAGACCACCACTGAAGGAAGCTTACTGTTCGTCTATTATTCTTTCGTCGGCATGATTGTTATGGAAGCTATACTGTTCTATCATACTATTTATTTAATGTTTGGGATTTATTACGTTAGTACTCTTTAATTATCTCTTGGGGGAAAGATGAGTAACTTCTGGGTCTTAGAGTAATGGTTAGAATCTACGTAAACGTCAGCTAAAGGGGCCCATTCACGGTATGATTGCAGGAGTGCACTGCAGGATCGCGTATGGACCCCTTTAGTACCAGTAGCTTAGGTAAATGAACGAATTTCCTAAGCAATAATGCGCTTCAACCTTCAACCACGTTTTTTTAACACTCCTGTCAGATCATTAATTTTTTACTACATCACTGATTTAATGCTCATTGTTTTTATCAACAAGGCACTTGAAACTGAAAAATTCTTAGGAAGCTTAAGGGTTTAAAAAAATATTTGGTTGTGGCCAATAATGTACGCGAAAGATTAAAGATTAGATCGTTGGAGACGATTCTTATTTACATGTTTGCACGAAAGCAAACTAGTAGAAGATACTTCTGATGGTATGTGGTTAAATTGGCCCATAGTCATATTCAACATCTGGGAGTTGAAGTTTTGGTTACCGCAATGGATATTAACGAATCTGTTCACGTACTTTTTGAAGGATCCCATATTATAGCACTCGAGGAAAACCACGAAAGGAAGCTCATTGGAGAATTTAAAAGCGTGTAGCATGAAATCGTGAACACCACGTATAGAGGACGACTGCCAAGTATCCAGGCAGGGGCGGCTCGAGACGGTAGGCCTATGGTAGGCATGGTAGGCCTACGGCGGAAAAATGTTGGGGCGGTAAAAATGCCTGCAAAAACGCTTGAATTACTTAATCCCAAAAAAAAACTAAATTTGTTTTTCATTAAAACAATTTTTCAATAATTAAATTTGTATTAATATTTAATGTCTTTAACTCAAATTTTTATAAATAAGTTTTCTGGATAACGAAGTTTTCTTAAGTTTCGGTGGGGGTAGCATGTTGGGAGTTGATCTAGGATCTGGATGCACCTGTTGAATACTCAAATATAAAAACAAGTTCAATTTTTGGAAGGGATGGAGAATCCTTTTCCATTCTCGCTTCTCTGTCGTTCCCTTAGGAGGAAACAACCAGTGATGCATGGAAGCATAACATGGAATAATGCAATGTCATTGAATGTCATAGTGTCCTTTCAATTCTGTGTCTTTCAAGCGAATTGATGCAATTTGGTTGAGCCATGTAATGTCAGCATTAGTGTACCTTATTCTTTAAATTTAACAATGAGTTTGATGGCCAGTTCCTACAGTTATTATTTATTTATTTCGACATTACTTGTATGGAGCTTATATCAAATTTAAATCGATAGTAAGGCATATTAACGATTGGTGAGTTATAGGAACCGGCTACGAAACATCAAGGATAGAAACAGAAGAATAGGAGATCATGACCAATTATTATCAAGTGAATTGTCCGTAATTTTTCATCCTCATATATTATTATAATTATAATATAGTTAAGGTGTCGAAGTCCGTCAGTGGGGGAACTCCATATACCTCTCATTATTTCTACATTTGAACAGTTGCGACGACAACAAATCAGTTAGTGAAGCTAAGACACCATTAAATTCTGTCTTCAAATTATAACGAGCGGTATATGAACTTACCCCATTGACGGTCTTTCCCACCTTGACTATACACATATACAAATACAACTTTAAGCTACTTAAAATATTATTCCAGACAAGCTCGAAGCCATTACAAGCATACCTGCCGTGTCGTTTTTTAAATTGGATTTTTGAAGTGATCTTCCTATTTACACTATGCTTGACACATAAACTTCTTATAGGATGGTATCTAATCATACTAATGTTTGTTAGTAAGTATCTACATCTATTTAATAAAGTATTTATTATCATGCGCATAAATAAAGGTCTTGAACTAAAATAAAGTCAGGTCGATATGACGTCCTATGGTCTTTAGCTGATCTCAAATATTGTATGAAGTTTTTTGTAATGGTTTTAAAAAGTACCTATATTATTAAACTAAACTGTAACTAACTGTTATATTTTGCGTAATATAAACAATATTCTTTACATTAACAATATAATTATATTCAATATCCCACAAAGCAGTATTTACTTCTAATAAAATATTATGTTTCTAAGATGTTTGCCAAAAACCGCAAACTCGCCGTCTTGTCTTTATTTGTTGAATTAACAGAATCCGTTATTTCTTTCAACTGTCCAGCTAAAGCAGGCAACTGAGCCAGATTCGTCCTTTTTCTTGCAGACGAATAGTTAGGTTCGGGTTTATCAATAGTATCCGCTGCAGTTTTAATTTCTTCGATATCTGTATCGACTGTATCACTGTGTGAGCTATCGGAATGCTGAAAATGAAAATGCGGATTCTTAATTGTAATTTTTTTGTCACATCGTACTATATTCTAAAACAGAAGATGATTGAAAACGATTTTCAAATTAAAATATTCATATTTTAAAGATAATGTTGCTAATAACACCCGAGCAATACAATTTTTAAGATTATCTCAATTAAAATATACTTGCCGAATTTCTATCGCTTTCTGTCACATCTAAAGTTAACTTATGCAGGGCTGAATCCTTTAAGCCAATAAGAGATGATTCATTATTGTTCAATTTGGTATGAAACAAAGTAAGCTATATAAACTTGAATCATTCAATATCATTGAATGTCCTTTCATTCTGTCTCTCAACCAAAATAATTCAATTTGGTGATATACCTATATTAATATATTGTCGAGGACGAGATATTTATATTTATTTATAGATATGGAGTACTGCTCACACCTTTGGGCTGGAGCACCTGCCTACCAACGTAATCCCCTGGACCTTATTCAAAGTCGAGCCGTTCGCGTTGTTCACGATCCCATACTCACAGACGGTCTAGATACGCTTGGCCTCAGGAGAGACTCCGCGTCTCTCTGCGTATTCTGCCGACTGTATAATGGGGAGTGTTCCGAAGAATTGTTTAGAATGGTGCTTTCGTCTCCTTTCTATCATCGCACCGGTAGCCATCGGTTGGGGGTTCATCCCCGCTTCCTCAAGCCGCTTCGCTCATGCACGCAACGGTTTTGTAGAACTTTTCTCTTGCGTACCGAGGGGATTTGGAATGAGCTCCCAGCCGAGATTTTACCACAGCGCTACGATATGGAGTTTTTCAAAAAGAGTGTCAAAAATTTCTTCGAGGCCGGCAACGCGTTGGTAACATCTCTGGTGCTGCAAACGTCTATAGGCGACGGTAACCGCATTCCATTAGGTGGGCCGTAAGTCTGTCTGCTGTACTCCAGCTATAAAAAAAACATACTAAGCTTTCTCACGGCTGCATTCAGAGCGAGATGTTAGATTATACTTCGTTTTAAATTCTTAACAAATTCATCAAAATTATCTATGTACTTTTTCTTTTAACCCGTACTTTGTTTTTTCTTTTGGATTTAGCCAGAGATAGTCTCAATTTTGCTAGAGGCTGACATTAAATAGGTACTTAAATAACTGATTACATACATTAAAATATCTCTGTTTTATAAAATAAATAATAGTTTGATACCCACATGGTCTTGTTATCTACGTCTGACTTTAGTAGTTTGGTTATAAAAATATTTGTCCATTATAAGCTCTGTTTGTTTTACTTTTGTTTATTTTAGACCGTATTTGAGGTTTTTACATTATTAGATTTTATTTTATTTTCAGTTCTGGAGTTTTACGGTTTCGTAATAGTCTACAGCTATTACAGGGAGCTCATGGACTGTGAAGCAGTGGAATGTTGTAAAGAAGAAGATGACCCAGGAATCAATTTTTGTAAATCGCGTGAATAAAAGATTTAGCCATATTATTCGGAAATTAATTTTCTAATTTATGTGTATTGGGACATTCTAAATTATGTGCGATGAATGAATTATGACATCCATAACCTCGTTTTACGAGGTGTAATCCATCATGGACACCCGTCACCCTATCGCTCGGGGACAATAGTAGAGTAATATTGGACTCTCGATGGTATGCCTATACTTACCAACTAAACGTTTCTTTGTTCCATATCAATGTCGTATGTCAGGACTTCGGCAGCTAGAGACACATCTGATGGCGGCTATTCCTGACGGTGTTAACTCATAGAGCTCTTCCTAGATAGAGTGGGATGTTGACCCACCACCATTATCAATTACAGCGGCCGCTGTGGTTGAGCGGGCTAAGCCTTTTCCCGTTTACCTTCTGCAACACAGAGGCTCCGGGTTCGATTCCTGCTGTGGTAAATTTCGGAAACAAATTTTCTCCGTTATTTAAATGGATTAGGCCCAAAGAGTGGAGACTACGTCTCGGCAAACATGTGTAGGACGCCCGCCAGCCCGGTGGACTGACGACCTGCGTAAGATCGCCGGCAGGGGCTGGATGAGGAAGACGGGAGACCGGGATATGTGGCGCGTACTTGGGGAGGCCTATGTCCAGCAGTGGACTGAAATTGGCTGAAGAAGAAGAAGAAGGCGCAGAATAGTCCGTTGTATAGCCGCAACACAAGCGTAACTTGCTTAATTTGGGGATATACAATGTGTGTTTATCTGCTGATTATTATTATTGTCATGTATGTCTCTGCAGACCACGGGCCATAAAAATGGCCCGGATTTTGGAGGGCTTGCGTGGGGCAAGCCAGAGACAAATTTAAGCTAAATGTAGCTTAACACTGACCGGCGATTGTTCTTCTCTGCACCACATAAAAATGCACCCAAGGACATGCCCCGGTCAGTGTAGGACTATTGTGGGGAATGAGAACAAAAATACCGGGCTATTGGTGTGAACTGCTAGTGTACTAGGGGTCTGGAAATATGGGGACTATGGCGTCTGCCCGTCGCAATGTTCGGAGAATATAGAAAAATAGGCAGACGGTGACTCGCCAGTTACCCACTCCCTGCATGGGCCCCTAAAAATGCCATAGAAGACAGAGGCAACATGGGTGTGAGTGGCTATGGGGTGTAAAGAGGTGGGCTGCAGGTTCACCGAAGCTACTTCTAACGTTATGCCATTTATCGCTTCCACGCCTGGAGCTTGATTATTAGCTCTAGCAATCTCCACTCTGTGTCGGCTGGCGCAGGCAAGCACGGAGGCAAGGGCTTTGCCTTGGCCCCCGGAGTCGGGTCCAAGGTGTCGCTAGTCACCTAAGGCTTCCCCCTTGCGGGGGGCTTCGTAGCGCCCCTTATTATTATTATTACTATTGTATTGTTCCCGCACTTGCGGGAACTCAGCACAGCGCTGTCTCTAGACCACAGTGACATACATAACCTGGATCATCTGGAAGAGTTTGCTTAAAAGCTAAATGTAATGCGACCATCTTTCCAGTCTTGATATGAATATTTTATTATTGTGAAATGAATTATTTCTTTTATACTTAGATCACATAAACGTCTAGATAACACATGAATTGCACAAAAACGGCCATAAAAAAGTCCACTAAATTTCGTGGACTTGCTCCCCCCCCACGCCTGTTAGTGCCGTTTCGACTACTTTACTGGTTAGAGCTCTCGCAAAAAAAATATTATGCCGTCCTGCGCTATTAAAAGATGTCGGAACTATTTTAAAAGAGGAAAGAATAAGGATAAGATATCATTTCATCATAAAGTTTAACACTTCTCTCATCATTTCTTTATGAAAACATGAAATTTAATTTCGATAAGTCGAATTGATTGATGTTGTCAGCTGATAAATGGGAGTCCCAAAATTTGGGGCCATTTTGTTATGATTTTTGAAGTGAAAATTCTTTAGAATAGTTGTGTAGTTAAACATATAAATCTATACGAACTAACTCTGCGAGAGAATGAGATATAATATTATATATATAATATTTAATAATTTAAATGCTGTCACCTTTTTGTGTAAATGCAAAAATATTTTTCCATTAAGATTTTTTTTTAAATTATTACGTTACTATTGGTACACAGACCTATAAATACTAAAATCTGTCCAGACATGTTAATATAAATTAAAAGAACTAGTACGTATACTAAAACTCATTTGTGTATGTAGTTTATTATATTTTCTATGGCTTGTTCCAATACACACAACTTTTGTTGGTAATACTTTAAATTATTAAAAAAAAACTGTTAAACCTCTGATTAATATTAAAATTATAACACATAAAGCGATTATTAAATCATAATGATCATTTAAACTTTTCACTTACGTAAAAAAATATTTAATTTAAAAAATAGGGTAATATTTTTAGCCGATATCCCCAAAACACCCACCCATTGATAGGTTTTGTAGAGTGAATATAGCAACGCTTCGCGTTTTCGATGCCGTTATTCGCGGTGTTGTTTGTTAGCAATGCTCTCTCTAAACATGTTAATCTCAATGATTTTATAATATAAATGTGTGTGGTGAATATTAATGAGTTTACTATCTACGTATTCTTGTATATATTGAAACAAAATGAATACAGTACAAAATTTGAGAAACTTAATAAAATGGGAAAGATAGGAGCTCCAACTCGGTAAACTCTGTATGATGGTACTCCTGGCCCTCGCCTCCACATTAAGCACTATTTCTATAATAACCGCCACCAAAGAGCACTACAATCAAAGAAAAATAAAGAGGTGTGTGTGTATTTGTGTGTGCGTGCTTGCGTGCGTGCGTGTGTGTGTGTGTGTGAGTAGTGTGGCTGGGTGTGGGAATATCAATGTTTGTAAGTGTAAGTAAAAACTAATTGTCATTCAACAACTGTTATCAATTTCTCCGTTTCTGAGTAGTTTTGGGACTTAGGAATTTTAAAATTAAATGTTTTGTCTCTTTTTTTGCGGTAAGTGATAAATACAACATAACTTATTTATCTTGTTGTATAAACGACTTCCTTGGAATCCAAAAAATTGTTGTCAGTTGTAACGTCAATAAATCTATTTTCTCCTTCTACTTCCTCCTGCTATCTCCTTAGCGTATATTGGAGTCTTTAGTAGACGATAGATTCACACCGGGATTTACTCCCGACCGCAGCCTCAACTACGTCCTGAGGAGAAGTAATAGGTCACATACCAATCTTAAACTAACCCAATAAAAATAAGCTCAAAACTAACATTTATGTCATGGAAGCAACCTATTTGCGATTGGTCATTTCTTATCTAGAATATCGCTATCTGATGATACGATAAAAAGCCGGCTGCACCGATAATAACATGACATACAATATTCATAAAAACGAGTCCACTTAAAACTGGCTCGTTTAGAAGGAAAAGTAAAATATAACTACGTTTTTTTAATCATTATTTATCTTATTATGACTATTTTAAGGGATTAAATAGTGTTTAAGAGTATCTATTTACTGTGAATTTCCGTTTTTGGATTAAAAATGGCTATCGAATTGCCGAGGTTTGAAAAGTGCTGCTTCTGCGTCCCACTAAGATTAGCTTGTTTACTAATTGGATACATATCAATAGTAAGTACCTAAATTTATAAATACATAATCTACCACGATCTTTTAAACTACTGTAAATAAGTCTAAGAAAAACTTAAACATTTTACTTAAATAAATATTTGTCGTATTTTTTTTTAGTTCATATCAATTTAAGAGCATTTTTAAATGTCCAGTTTTAAAATTAGCGTTTCCTAGAATAGAATAGAATACTTTATTGTTAAACTGTGTACATAAAGGTGGTATAAATAGAACGAAGGAGCAACAGTTGGTCCAATGAAAGCCTACAATAACATTTGTTGCTTATATAATTACAATTTATAATTATGTCATAGGTTAATTAATCACAATACTTTTATTATTTATTTATTTTTATAGAATGTCAATAATATGTAATTTAATAATTTGTAACATAATTTACACTAAAGCTGGGTATCCACGATGTTCGCAAACGTCTTGCACTAAGCGCTCCTGGAACTGCACCACATAATGGATACGTTCGCGCTCCAACCAGTAGCGATTTTTGTGCGAACGCAAAGGGGAGCTCAGTCTGTTCGTGTGTGTTCTTGTAGAGATGCTCGTACCGTCTCCATCAAAGCAGTTGCAGTTGCAGATGCGCGGAGCAAAGTTGGTGAGCGAAGATAGTGGATACCCAGCTTAACGGCTGTTAAAAACATTTTACTTACGCACCATAGAGGTTTGGAATGAGCTGAGGTTTCCCTGAGCACTACGACTACGAAATGGTTTTTTTTTACAAAAAGGAGTTATTATTGCTGTTAAAAAACCATTTTACTTACGCACCATAGAGGTTTGGAATGACCTGAGGTTTCCCTGAGCACTACGACTTCGAAATGGGATTTTTTTACAAAAAGGAGTTATTATAGCTGTTAAAAAACCATTTTACTTACGCACCATAGAGGTTTGGAATGAGTTGAGGTTTCCCTGAGCACTTCGACTTCGAAATGGGATTTTTTTACAAAAAGGAGTTATTATAGCTGTTAAAAAACCATTTTACTTACGCACCATAGAGGTTTGGAATGAGCTGAGGTTTCCCTGAGTACTACGACTTCGAAATGGGATTTTTTTACAAAAAGGAATTATTATAGCTGTTAAAAAACCATTTTACTTACGCACCATAGAGGTTTGGAATGAGCTGGGGTTTCCTTGAGCTCTACGACTACGAAATGGGTTTTTTTACAAAAGGAGTTATTATACATTTCTTCGCATCCATAAATTATGCCACACGTTAAGAGGGGGAGGGGTCGACGAAGTGTGACAAGGGGACCCCTCCCATACCATCTGGCTGTGGGTTGTTTAATTAACAAGCTGCCTATAAATTAGGGATATCGAATACCACGCTAAATGGGGAAGCAAATGTAAGAAAGTGGACTCTGCAGACAGGATCTCCAGATAGACTAGCAGTTTGTTGTTGTAGATTAAAGTAGTTTTTTATTGCGAAGTTCTAATGGAAAGTAGAACCTTCACCTATACAGGTTTGGAATATCAGAAACGAAGTCAAGCAAGTAAAATGGGATAGAGGAATAGGAGAAAGTGGGACAGAGAGATCGGAGAGGAGGAATACTGGGGGCATCCATAAGTTACGTCATACGTTAAGGATGGGGCGTCACGTTGTGACGTCACAATTCAAAATCTAATTTAAGCTTTAAAACACGATTTTGAACTATTAACGAAAAACCTCAAAATATTTCCAACTCTATCTGTATGAGCATAAATAATTATTCAAACATAATTTAAATGGAAATAAAACTAATTACGGAACTGCTGTTTTAATGTAATAATTTCTTGATGTAAATTTGAAAAATATGTGATGTCACACTGGGGAGGTAGGAGTCTCACGAATGTGCCCAGCTGTGACAAGAACGGAGGAGGGGTTAAAAAATCATAACATTCGTGTGACGTAAGTAATTTGTCGATGGTCCCTAACTGGCAACACCTTTGGTGTTAGCAATGTCTTTAGGACGGTAACAACTTTCCATCAGGTGGATTGTCAGTCACCTGCCGGGTCAAATTGTGAATCTAAACCATCCCGGGACTAAACATATAAAAAAACATCAAAATCTGTCTAACCGTTTAGGAGTCAGTGACACGGAACAGCATTTTTTTATATATAAAGAAAATCATAAGTTCAATGTTGTACAGGAGATAGGATACAATTTCTGCAGTCTCTAATGTTTTCTACCTACGACCAATGATATTTGTTATAATATCATGCCTACGACGCGGTATGGTGTGCCTCGACTGTTATGTTTTGTCTTCCTAATTTAGAATAATTGTTAGGTAATCTATAGTTTGTACGTATATTTAAATTTCTTCTTGAAGTAAAAATGTTCGTTATAATTAAAATTAATATTATGTACACAGATAGCAGCATGCCTGACGATAGCAGCGTCTATCTTCTACGTTTATAGAATAGCTAATTTCGTAAAAGAAAATAAGGAGCATCCGAATCCCCAACATTCGCCAGAAGAGGTGGCCCAAATCTCCCTCATGCTGTACACTGTGTTCGGTTACTATATGCTTGTGTTTTTGTACAGTTTCATAATTAATCTGCTACTTGTGGTTGGTATTCATGCGGTAAGTGTATAGAACTTCTCCTTCATTTTATCGTTGATATTATGCCCGCTTCCACGGTAGTAAGCAGGCAACGAGCGTGGGAAGGGGGCAGCGTGATTATCAAATGTTTAAATTCAGAAGTTTTTCTTGAAAGTAAGTTCTACTGAAGAATATGTTTTGAAAGTCATACAAATGTGTTAAAATTTTAAATCTACTTACCACTCTATGTACACCGCTTCGCAACGTGCTACTGCTGTTAAGGAGAAGAGGCGGCAAGAAACTCCCCGCAAACAACGTCTAGCTCAAAATTATTGTCTTCATATTTATGTATCTCAGACTCTTTTTTAATAAATACAGAAATCCATCTATAATATTATAAAATTCTAAACATGCCGTATCTGTACATTGAAGCTGTTTAAAAAAGAACAACTGGAATACACTATATAAAAGATGGAGAACACGATGCAATTTTTTTACATTTCTTGTCTGTTTGTTCGGGATTCATGTAAAAACTACTGGGCCGATTTTTGCGGATCGACACCAAATTCTTAGACTTAAAATCTGCACCACTTTTTATCGAGGGAATCACGCGGAATTTTACTGGGAATTATTTAAAATGGGCAGATTAAATAAAATGGAATTCCAATGTTATTTTTAATTGATCAATAGCAATTTTGATATAGAAAAATGTGTGATATCTTTTATCCCGGGAATCCCGCGGGAATTTTCCCGGGAACATTTTGTAGTTGTTCGGGTGCATCATAATTAGCTTATTTCGACACAGTTTTCACTGAAACGATAGCTTACATTATTTTTTAAATACTGTGGTATTTTGTGCCCTGCGAATCTCGCGGGAATTCCAAGTCAAGCGTAGACAATGTCTCGGGTATATCCTAGTATGTTATACAATTACTTTTCAAAGAATTAATGGAGTTGTAACAATAGGATCAAGATATAATAAGAAAAATACTATTACCGTCGTCGTGACTAGATATAGTCAAGATTCATACTGCAACATATCTTCGTAATTTTTTGTTATAATGTTTGTTATAATAAAACTTTATACAGAAGATAGTATAAATTATAAAAGGCTAATTGTAATAAGTCGTGTCTACATACTCGCCTAGCTCCTTTCTCTTGCCATTCTCTTGCTGCCGTGGATGGGAGCATAATGTATACGCGATATTAAATATGACTGTTCACGATTTGAAGCCCAAGTCCGTCGCCAAGCCGTAAGGATTGAACGCAGGAATTTTATTTTGATTTTTTTCACGTTCCATTTCGATATCTGGCAAAGTTCAGAAAATAATATGAATATAAGTCTAATGGGTGCTCTACATTCTTGCGAAGATTTTACGAAAACGTGAGATAATCGCAAAAAAGGAAAATTTAGAACGGGGTCTCGTGATCTTTTCTCGCGTTCTCGCGAGAGGATATAGCGCCCATAAATCCAACAATCAATATTTTTGTTTCAGAACAAGGTTAAGTTCTTGAGAATTTACTTCCGAGCCACATTGGTTCTTTTCGCCTTATCTATCGTGCTAGTTGTGGTAACTTTCGTCTTTATGGGATTTATAGCTACTGTACCGATACTGAAATGGTGTTGTAAGTAATGATTTTCTTAAACCTCAAATAATCTAGGCTCTTTGCCCAAAGGGTTGAAAAATGGTTTTAATGACAAGAATATAAAGTTTTGAATATTTTGGCTTACATCTTATACACCACTATACCTTTTTTTTAAATAAAATAGCTATACATAATCGATGATTTATGCTATACCGTCGCGAAAGCAAGCCGTGCGATCGTGTACATCGATTTGTTGGAATTCTCAGTCTATTCCGCAAAATAGGTCTAGTCACAACCGAGCTCCGGCGCCGCATGGTGTATGTAGTATGAATTGCTTTCTAACAGTTGAAATTGATGTTTTAAATCCATGCCTTGCCCAATTCTCGTACGTTATACTCAGCATGGCTCACGCTTTCACCGCCCAATGTAAAACATCCCTAAGGTCTGATTTAGCGAAACTGGCGAGTGAAATCCTTAGCAACGTTTGTATAGACATTTGCCATTTAAGTATAGGTTGTCGATTGTAAATGTCTATCTAGACGACGATAGTTCTTTAGTTTCACAAGTTAGGTACGCGCTTCTTCACTAATATAAATCAGACCAATCACATATTATGAAACGATGGATAGTACGTATGCCAAGCTTCATACTAAAATATTAAAAGCCGTTTTAACTTGCAAGTAGCTAATAAAATATTTTGTATTCATTTCTAACTTATTATGTAGACTCCTAAATAAATAATGCGAGTATCGACACTTGAGATCAACACTCGCACAACTCTACTTGAAGTCATTTGTAAAATTGTAATAATAAAAAAATTAAATTTTAATAATCAAAACAGATAATAGAAATTTGTAAATAAGTATTATAATATAGTAATAGCTTAAAAATAAATTAAAACCCTGGTTTACATGAGCGTTTTGAGAGGGAGAAAGAAACGTAATTCTTTACTTAGATACTATAAAATGATAAAAATTGGCCATTTAATAAAAAACTTTGTTCCAGTCATTCTGTTGGTATGCCTGGTTGTAGTGCGAAGCACTTATTTGGACATGGAAGAGCAAAACAAACCGAAGTCATTTGAGATGCAAAATCTTTACATTTCTCAACAAGCTCCACTTAATTTATAATAAAGCTTTAATTATAAACTTAAACTTATTTTGCAAATTGCAATAGAAACTATTAACTACAATAGTAAAAAGACTTGCTTTTTTATTTTTGTGATCACAATAGAAATAAAAGTTAGAGCCTAAGAAATAAAGAAATTATGATGACATTATTTCAATCTCTGGTGCATTTTCTTTAAAAAAAATTACCTTTTATGCTTTTGTAGGAAAGATGGTATATATATACAATTTTGAACATTTTTCATTTATAAAAAGTGGTTTTTAATCGTCGGCGTTGGTACTATTATTACATTTTATTTTTAAAAATATTTGTATTATAACATATTATAACTTACAAATATTGTGTTTTTGTGGTAGAATGGAAACTTGAAGGGTCACCATTAGAAGTGCAGTTTTATTTTTAAAAAATTATAACGGTTACAAATGAATTACAATTCGACCAAAATGTCTAGAAAATGAACTACTGTTTAGTTTTTTGCAATATTCTATGTGTAGTCAAGTGAATCATAAACTAAGTGAATTTTGTCCATGTTATTTTAGTTTTAACGTTGATCCGAGTCTAAAATTGGCTAAAAAATTACAACAACAAATCTGCTAAATACCAAGTTTCACGAGAGTAGTGATTTTTAAAGTTTACCAAGAACATCTAGGGGAATTTGAAGCAAAAATCTTTTCGTTATAATTCGACGATATTTACCAAAGAATAGCCGATATGATAGGTTTGTTATGGTTAGTTTAGCTACTTTTAATCAAATAATTGTTCTACTAACAACAAGGTATATTAAAAACACTAAAACTCTTGATTACAAAATTATAGTCATTATTATTAAAGTAAACATCTCAAGTTATGTTGACAAAATGCTTACGTCCTAACTAAAGCAATTTGGTACTTACACGATGTTTGATGTCGTACTAAAATTACTAGTAAGTATCGAAATTATTCTTAACCTAATATTGGAGTTGCTAGAGTTTAGACAAATTTGCGAAGGTGGCGCCCCTATTATTTTCTATTTTATTTTGCCGCCTTGTATTTTATGGTGGAAGCAAACTGTCGAGAGTTTGACAGGTGCTATAAGTAGAGTCACACGTGTTTGGAGATTTTTTTCGGCTTTTCCTTACTTTCTGTGATTCTACAACTTGTGCTGTCATATTTTATGTTGGTGGTGGTATAGATTAAGTCTTTAATTAGTGGTAAGTCGTATTATTCTAAGTATGTCGTATTCGGTGGGTGAAAAAGTCCCGCCTGACAGGGGGAGGAAATCCCTGGATGCCGCGATGGAAGAATTGTCTGCACTTTCGAATACTACTACTACTACAGAGAAAACGAGACCAAAGCGCTCTGCAAACTGCTTGGATAGTACTCAGAATATTCCAGAAAAAAGACTTGCCCCCTCTTCTACAGCCGCCGCCTCAGTTCAACACACTTACACTCATCCTGGTTATGAGGATAATTCGGACCTCAAATACACGGAGTCTGACTGTGGCCCTTTCGTAGTTCATGTAGCTCGCTCAGATCTTGATTCTTCACCATCCTCTAATCGCATGCGTACTCTCAAAATTGCTCAAACTATTTACAATGGAAAAGTGTCTGGGGTTGATGAAATTAAAAACATTAGTAGAAACAAAGCAGCCATTATTTTTAAAACCTACTCTGATGCTAATACCTTTATATCTAACCCTATTTTATCATCAAACAAGCTGACCGCAATTATCCCACGCTTCCAGGTTACACGAATGGGTGTAGTAAGACAGATCCCCTTAGACTGGTCTCTTGAAGATCTGGTATCATTTGTAGAATGCAGATCAATGGCAACCATAGCAATTAAAGCTAGGAGACTTAATAAGAAAAAGAAGGTGGATGGTGTAACAACTTGGGAGCCTACGGGTACTGTCGTTCTTACATTTCTTGGCCAAACATTACCCACACATATTTACTGCTGTAGTGTTTCCACTCCCGTACAAATCTATACTCTCCCTACAATTCAATGTTTAAAATGCTCTCGCTTTGGTCACATCCGTGATCAATGTAGATCAAATGCTCGTTGTTCTCGTTGTGCTGGCCCACATGAAGCTACTCTCTGTAATGTCCCGGAAGAAAATATTTCTTGCTTATTTTGTTCAGGAAGACATTCAGCTTCCGATCCGAACTGCCCTGAACATTGCTCGGCAAAGAAATATAAAGGCATTAATGTCTCAAGAAAACATTAGTTTTGTTGAGGCTGCTCAAAGAGTCCCCCGTGTTCGTACTTCTTTTGTTGGTGTGGTCAATGGTTCCCAACCACATAAACCGGTTTACCTTAGTAGATCTTTTACAAATCACATTAGCCCTGCCCCAACGTCCCTACCTAGTTCACATCTCTCAAATCCTGCTCCATCCACCTCATCATACAAAAAAACTGTTTTTATCCAAAGAAGTCCTAAATCAGTTCAGGGTAAATCTTACGATAGAGTAGCTCACAATAATATAACTTCTTCTCCTAATTCTTTATTACCAAATGGTTGTGCTCTTAGAGACTCTACTTCCACTAATGTTTCCCCCAATGATAACCTAGGTGAGCTTTTGTCAATGGTTTTATTTAATATGCTCACAAAATTTAATGATGTCCTACCGAACACTGTCCTGGAACAACTCCAGTTAATAATTACTTCCCTCATCAACTCTCTCACAAAACAAAATGGCCAAGATTCTACAATGGAATTGCCGGAATATCAAAAATAAGATTCAAGATATAATTTTTCTAATTAATAGATACAATCTTATCCTCTTTGCTGTCTCGGAGACTTGGTTAAGACCTGGTGCTCTTTTTAGGGTTCCTGGGTTTTCCTGCCTTCGGTATGACAGGGAGGATGGCTGGGCTGGCTGTGCTATTTTAGTCCGTAGAAATATATCATTCTGTCGCTTACCTATTCCTTCTCACTCCCCTGGTCTGAATGTTGTTGCTGTTCGTTCTTACAATACTACTTATGTCTCTGTCTATATCCCCCATCCCAATGATTCACTCATTGAAGAACTTTCTTCTTTACTATCGCACCTTCCTAGTCCCTTTATTGTTGTTGGGGATTTTAATATCCGCCACACAATATGGGGATCACATTTGTGTGAATCTGTCTCATCTGTATTCTTTGATTTCTTGGACAAATTAAATCTCTGTATTCTCAATGATGGAACTCCTACTCGTAGAGTTTCCCCTTGTCAAAACCCCAGTGTACCAGATCTCTCTCTATCTTCACCTTCTTTAACAAATTCACTATCCTGGTTTATCTTACCCACTTCCTATGGTAGTGATCATCTGCCAATCCTAGTCACTTTAAATGATTCCATCCCCCCTCCAGCTGTTTCTCTCCCCCTCTTAAAATATAAATTAGATCAGGCCAATTGGCATAAATTCTCGTTTTTAGTTCAGAATGGACTAGAAACCCTTCCTCATATTAACAATTCAAACTTTATTTCCTTATATACGGAATATATTTCTATCCTTTCCACTGCTGCTCAGGAATCCATTCCTCTTAAAAGCTCAGGCTCAAAGTATATACCCTCTCCTGCATGGTGGGATTCTGAATGTACCTTATCAGTTAAAAAGCGTAAGCAAGCAGAGTCTAAATTTGCCTTGTCTTTAACCTCAGAAAATTACCTGAACTTCCAGAAAATCTCAGCTACCACAAAAAGACTTTTACGGAAGAAGAAAACACAGGGTTGGCGAAATTTCTGCGAGTCACTATCCCCTAGAGCTTTTGCTTTCATTGTGTGGAAAAAAATTAAGGCTTTTCGGAAATCACAAATTGACACCAACATTAACTCTAATGAATCATCCTGGCTTTCTGACTTCGTTTCAAAATTATCCCCTCCTTTTGTCGCCCCAGAACCATGTCCCCCAGCCTCTTCTCTTAGTTCAACCCCTGATCCCATGGACTCCATATTCTCCTTTACAGAACTTTGCTGTGTTCTCGATCATCTGCGGGATTCAACTCCAGGCATAGATGGCATCTCTTATTCCTTTATCATTAATTCTTCAGAAGCCTCAAAAACGTTTCTTCTTAAAATTCTAAATCACATCTTAATCTTATCAGGTTCTGTCCCAGATTCCTGGAAGACTCAGTTGATTGTTCCAATTCTAAAACCAGGCAAAGACCCTTCTGACCTTAATTCCTATAGACCAATTGCCCTATCCTCTGTACTGTCTAAAATTATGGAACATTTAATAAAAAATCGTCTCGAATGGATAGTAGAAAATAGAAATCTCCTTCCAAGCAGTCAGTATGGTTTTCGTAGAGGTCTAGGTACTTTAGACAGCTTGAGTGTACTTACCTCAACCATTCGCCTCGCTTTCTCACGAAACCATCACGTCGTAGGTGTCTTTCTGGACATTACTTCGGCGTATGACAACGTCGACCTTCCTATACTTAGGCAAAAATTGCTTAATCTAAGTATTCCACCGAAGATCGTGAATATTATTTATAATATGCTTATGGAGAGATCTATTTGTGTCCAAGTTTCAGGTTATGTTCTTTCTCCACATACCATTTGGAAAGGTCTTCCTCAAGGTTCAGTTCTTAGTCCTCTACTTTATAACCTTTATACTGCTGACCTTGACACTACAGTTAATTGCTTCTGTAATATCCTTCAGTATGCCGATGACATTGTTCTATATACCACATCAGATACTATTTCTGAAGCATCTAACCGTCTAAATTCTGCTTTATTTTACCTCAATTTCTGGCTTTCAGAACACGGCTTGTCCCTTTCTGCCCCTAAAAGTACTGTGGTGATCTTTTCTCGAAAAAGAAATATTCCTGAACCAAGTATACGAATTGGTACTCAGCTTATTTCTGTTTGTGATAGAGTTAAATTTTTAGGTATCTTCCTTGACTCTAAACTTTCCGGTGTTCACCATTTGAACTACATCTGCGGAAAAGCAGAGAAGAATATTAATATCATCCGTGCGTTATCTGGAGTTAAATGGGGTTCACATCCATATTCTCAGAAGCTTCTCTACAATGCTATTGTAAGAAGTCATTTTGATTATGGATCCTTCCTTTTAGAACCATGTAATAAAACCTCACTTTCTAAGCTAGACCGGATCCAATCCAAATGCCTTAGAATTATTTCAGGTGCCATGAAGTCATCCCCTATCAATGCCCTTCAAGTAGAATGTTTAGAACTAACCTTACGAAGACAGTTTCTGGCAGATAGATTATTTTACAAAGTAGTTGCTATTTCCTCCCATCCTTTAACAGACATACTTAACCGACTTAATCAACTTACTCAAACTTCTAGGTACTGGCAACACAAAACTTTACCACCTCTTGTTCGGTCTTTCCAAAATTCATTAGGAATTTCTTCAGGCATCTATAAAAACTCTAAAAACCCACTGTTTGAATTTAATTTTAATAGTCTCCTTTTCCGACCTAAAGTTATTTTGGATCTTGGCATATATAAGGGTTCTCCAGGCGCAGACCAATTATTACTTCAAAAAATTTAAGAACAGTGGCCAGATCATCTGCAATTCTACACTGACGCCTCTAAGCTACCACAGACCGACCATGTTGGTGCTGCAGTGTGGATACCTAAATTTAAAATTATTTTAAACTATAAAATTCTCCCTCATTCCTCTGTTTTTACAGGGGAAGCCTTAGCCTTCCTGGAAGCTGCTCTTTATATTGAGTCGCATAACATAAAAAAATCGATTATTTTTTCTGACTCGTTAAGCAGTCTCCAAGATTTAATTAAACTTCCTTTTCATTCTAAAGATAATTTTCCCGTAACGTTAAAAACCAAAGAGGTCCTTTTGAGATGTGATATTGCCGGCCTTGACATTATCCTCGCCTGGATTCCCAGCCATAACGGAATTAGCGGTAATGAAATGGCTGATCACTGTGCTAAGGAAGCTGTCTCCTCTGGTGTAAACAAATATGACAAAGTATTTCCTCGGGATCTGAGAGCCGTCGCTAAACTCCGAATGTTAAGCTCTTGGAATCTACAGTGGCAAGCTTCTCGACAAAACGTAGGAAGACACTTTGGAAACCTTCAACCTATTCTCCCCTCCAAACCATGGTTTTATCTATACCGCAAGCTTCCTAAAAAAGTGGTTACTGCCATAATTCGTCTCAGACTCGGCCATATCTGCACACCGGTTTTCTTGGCGAAAATTAGAGTCCGTGACCATTCCCTTTGTGAGTGCGGCTTAGACGAGGGCACTTTGGAACACATCTTTTCTTACTGCCCAAAAGTTATTACTCCACTCTACGATATTTTACCAGGAGATTTCCCTTGCCCTGTCAACATAAATTTCCTTTTAGCACTGGCCAATAAAAAATCTGTTAATATATTATGTAAATTTATAATTATAAATAACATTTATTTATAAGGTAGTTAGATTAACTCTGTTTATGTTGTGTTGTCCTTAGGTTCACAGAAGTCACAATTGGAAAGAAAACCGACCAATTGCTTTTTTTTTTGAGCTGCTATTGCCAATAACCCACACCTGACATTCTCTGTTACTGTGACATTGGCCGAATCAGCGTCAATAGCGTTGAAGCCAAAACGCCAAAAATAGAATAGTATTTTATGGTTTTTAAGCAAGAAGTATAAGAATTGAAAAATTAATTGTTTGAAATGTCTGTTTTCAACTCCACAAGAATTTCATTTCAAAACACAAACTACAAAAATAAAAAGAAACCTTAGTCATAATTTTGGTTCAAAATACTTCGTAGCCAGAACCATAAAACCTTCTGAAAACCAACAGCCAACTGTCAAATGTGACCAACGCAAACCAACTAAATTGTAACTACACCATGTTGTCAATTATAAGAATCGGGTCTCTCTTTTTATCCAATGCTTAATGGATGTAAGTCTAAGAGAAAATTATATAAAATACTTCCTCATACTTTCTATTCTAATTTTATAGCATTATAGTGAAAACGTTGCGGTGCTTGAAGGAGTTTTACAAAAGATATAATTTTTATTAAAATTTAATAATTTATAATGTCATTACAATTTCAATTTATTTATTAACGCAATATCTATACAAGATGACGAGTAAATATCAACCAACGACGATTAAAGCTGTACAAAACCAGGTTCGTTGATGGACAACCCACTTAATTTTGTGAAACATTTCTAATAATTTGTATTGGTTATTGTTAATTATTAAAGATTTTTGTACAAAATATGTTTTTTATTTCTAATGTTTGTAATTTCAGCTCATACAATGGATAAACGACACGGGTATGTCGCAGGGGAACAAAAGATCAGACTTGCTAAGAAAAACCATAGAAGTTTTGCTACACCAGGGATCTTCTTTTATACCTATTTATTTGGAAAATATACTATCTTTTGTGGGAGACAAGTCTAATGACGTGAAGAAGCAAGTTATTGGATTTATTGAAGAATTAAGGTAGGCTTTATCCTAATGAAATGGCATACATACCTATGTAGATGTTTATAAATAACATTTAAAACATAGCTAAACATCTAAAGCAATTTTTTCGTAGCAGAATATTCTTCCATCCTAATTGTAAGACACAGATGGCTAAAATCAGGTATAGCTCAGTATTATAAATTAAATATGGAGTAGCTATAATGTTTGATTTAGTCTTCTATTTATAACATGTAGGTTCTAGCTCTCTAGTCTTAGGCTGCACGTGCCTTGCTGATGGCCTGGCATACTTCATAGTTGTATAATATAATAGATTACACACTTCTGGTGTAACAAATCTCCCTCCATCAACCTTTCTGTGGTAAAAAATACCTAAATAAAATATTGTTGTAGCCAGTGGCTCCTCATCTAATATGTCTATGTGTTCTCTATAAAATAAAGGTTAAGTATGGCTCTTCTAGCTTGATCTTTAACTCAACTTTTGGTAAGTGTAGATGTAGTAAAAAATGGAGCGTATATACAAGAAGGTAACTAAGCCCCATTCTAAACCAAAGAAAGATGACAGGTGACTGGAAGACATTGAGATGATATTTCTATTAGGAAACAAAATCCGGTAATATATTGTATGTTTCAGTTCTTCATATGAAGAATATGGACACAGAGCACTTCTAGTGGTGTCCAAGATGATAATAATAATAATCGGCAGACAAACACACATTGTATATCCCCAAATTAAGCAAGTTATGCTTGTGTTATGGGTGATATACAATGGACTACTCTGGGGCTGATCCCAGACATCCAGACCCTATGGTCTGAGTGTTTAGTAAATATCAGATAAAATTTGTTTCCGTAATTTATCATATGAGAAATTGAATCTGCAACCTCTGCGTTGCAGTGAACTAGGCCGGCAAAGGCTTAACCTGCTCAACTACAGAGAACATCAATATAGTGATGCTACAAACCAGAAAATTTCAATAGCCAATGCTAGGTTGTATCCATTTCATCTGTGCAAGAATGGAGAAAGAATACAATTTCCTGCGGCCAGGTGGCCTATTGTAAGAGGCAACTAAACAACCCACAGCCAGGGTGGTAGGGTATTTGCTCAACTGGATGGCGACCACCCCTGGTCTAGAGTATGCTGCCATAACAACCTTGTGTTGTTCCGGCATCA
The DNA here is from genome assembly GCA_039645545.1 of Dendrolimus houi. Classification (NCBI taxonomy): domain Eukaryota; kingdom Metazoa; phylum Arthropoda; class Insecta; order Lepidoptera; family Lasiocampidae; genus Dendrolimus; species Dendrolimus houi. The sequence goes on from CM077132.1 coordinate 19,554,311, forward strand.
GTGACCCGGTTCCAGTGACCACGTTCCAGTCTCCTTTAAGAGAAGAGCAGCGCATTTGTAGCACTTTCCATCAAGTGGGCTGTCTGCCTGTCTGCTGAACTCCTGCAAAAAAAAAGTATACTATTAATGACCGGTTTCTATATCTCACAATTCAATAATTTGCCTTACTATCGGTAGAAATTTGACAGTACTTGCATGGAGTTTATGTCAAATTTTAAACAATAGTGAGGTAAAAATGCGTTTAGTAAGGTATGGGAAGAGGCCATAAGTCATACAGTTCTACAAATGCTCTCCAAAGTGATATTTGTTGAAAATTCAATAGACTTGCAACAATGATTATGACTTTTTATAACTTTCATTGTCAGTGATTATTGTTAGTATGTTTTCATGCTTTGCTTGCAATTGACTACTTCACAAGTCGGCAGCCCAGGTCATGGAAAGTGGTTACCAATCCCTATGGAAATAGGAAACATGAAAGGTGCTACCAATGTGCTGCCAGTCTCTTAAGGGAGACTGGAAACTGGCTACTAATGCTAGAACACAACTCAAGGTTATTACGGTGGCATACTCTAGACCAGGGGTGGTAACCATCCAGACAGGCCAAAACCCTACTACCTGGCTGAGGGTTGTTTTATCACCTCTTAAGACAGGCCACCCGACCACAGAAAGTTGTATTCTTTGTCTGTTCCTGCATAATATGTATATACTGTATAAAAGTATGTATATACTGTAAAGTAGAGTGAGAATATGAGTATTCCGGTGAGAATTGATGGGTAACCACTTGAGTTTTTTATGTAATTCAGAGATGTGGTCATATTTATGTAACCTAAATATGAACCTTATACAAATATTTTGAAGGTGCTCAAGTTTATTTAGTTGTTTCTGGGTTATGTCCAGATAGTTGGCATAAGCATAGTTAAGAATGGGGAGCAATAGGGACCGCAAGCTTAACTTTGGCAGCAGTAGGTAAAAAGTTTCTCAACCTCCCCCCAGTGACTTAGAAGCTTATTATTTATTAACTTTACTTCATAACTAGTTTTATTGAGTAGTTTTTGAGATTGTGGTATATTCAATTTAAATATTTGAAACAGCACATCTCACTAAACACTTTAGGTTTTCAACACAAACAAATAGGAAGAAACTCATTAAAAACAGTCACAGTCAGTATTATACAATTGTTGTCCACTTTTAATCAAAAACATATATTTTTTGATAATTATATTTCAAATATTCAATATTTATGTAAAATACTAGAGATAGAGAACATTTTGGATATGTTAGTTAGTTCAAAATTAAGTATAAATGGGATAAACTATACCATTGTTATTATTTTATATTATTTTGAAGCCATACAATAATGATGATAATAATAATAAGTTCCTTGAACATTGAGAGGGGCAGACGCCATAGTCTCCATATTCCCCATATTCTCCAATCTGTAACTCCATTAGCAGTTCATCCCAATAGCCCGGTACCTTTTATTCTCATTCCCTACAATAGTCCTACACTTACCAAGCTTTGTCCTTGGGTGCATTATTATATGGTGTAGACAGGGACGATCGCCGGTCAGTGTCACCCCACACTTAGATAAAATTTGTCAAGGGGCCTCTACGTGTTAGCCTTCTCATGGCTCCCCCACGCTAGCCCTCCAAAACTCCGGCCATTTTTATGGCCCATGTTCTACAGAGATACTATTATATGACTACAAAGTCTACAAAATAAAATAAAAAGCATTAAAATTGATTCATAGCTTCAATAAATTGACTGGGTGTCAATCACAGGCTGAGTGCCAAGAATGGTATAGTTTCCTGAATAAGTTAAAAATATAATTGCACAATTAAACATCACACTCGAAGTTGCGACCAAAAGCTATTTATATATTTATTTAATATTGAGCCCATGAGTATTACATTATGAGATATATATATAGATCAGGAGCCTCAATAGATTGAGGTTCATGATTGATTATTGGCTTAATTTAAAATGGTTAAATAAACTAATTTTGTAGCAAACAACATCCTAAATACTTACCAAAGATAATGGGTCAACTCCAACTACTAATCATAGACACAGTAATAGCTGTACAGAAGAGAGCAATACAAGCAGCAAGTATTGTCTATCAGAACACTCTGTCTTGGATATGCAAGGAAGAAGCTGATGTATCAGAAATGCAATATGTCTGGGAATATTTATCGAAATTAAAGGTTTGTATTACTAATTCACTATTCTCAAAGAAACATACCATTGTCAATATCCTAGCATTAACTCCTAATTGCATTTGGAGTGTCTGCTTTTCTATTCTTGAAGTGAAATTATTTAGAATTGTTGTAGTTTGAAACTCTATGAAACGAAAAAAAAGCGACACTAAAATGAGATATTTAGTTATTTAAATTTTAAACACTATGCTCATAGAGTTGGAAATATTTTGAAGTTTTGAAGTTCATAAATCAAATTGAAACTAGAGTATTTGTTTCCTATTTTAGTTATCATAAGCCTCTCGTGACATTAGTTCAAAGTGAAAACATGGAATCTGAATAATATGTGTTATAATATCTCAAATATGTAATATATGAAATATAATATTTTGCATCTAAATATAAAATCATTTTTGAGCTTGATAAAAATATTATAAAAATAATAAACCTTATAATTATCCTAATACTCCTGATAGTCCATATTTATTTATCTCATTCTTTCATAGGCTACTTTACTGAAGTTTCACTTCTGCCGTGTGTGAATTGCACACACACTTTTTAATTTCTTTTTCATTTATGCTGACTTTTGTATCTCTAATGTGATATGCTGGGCATGTATGTTCCACCTCCAAGACAACAAACATGCATTGGGCCTACTTTTTGTACTGGGACCTGGTGGTGGAGGTAGCATGGCTAGACATTTGTTTCCCACATAAATAGTCACATTCTGCGAGTTATGTTTCATATAACAAACACAAAAACCTGTACTTCCATCGTTTAATTGTTTGTCTAGAGAATGTGCAATATGCTTGTTTGTGGATGTGTTTTGCTATCTGAATGGTTTAGATTCATAATTGGAACTGGTAGGTGGTGCTGGAATCGGGTTCTAGAATCCTCCTAAACCTGGGGACCGATTTTGATGAAATTGTTTTAGTGTGTTTGGTGGTTCCCTGGATGGTTTAGACTCACACTTGGAACCGGTAGGTGGCGCTGGAATCGGGTTCTAGTTTTTTTTTTCAGGATAGTACTATGTCTGCCGGGACGACTAGTAAATTATAATTATGTTGTAATGATGTTTTTTCTCACTTTATTGTCTAACAAGTAATCTTTGAATTTATCATCTCTCAGCTTTAATGTTAATGTTAATGACTTAAATAATTTATTTTATAGACCTATTCTTATTTATAATTTTTTTAATAAATGATTTGATTTTATTTTCACAGCTCCTAGTTCTTAACCTAATTGACAGTGATAATGAAGGCATCAGGACTCATTCAATAAAGTTCCTGGAGAGTGTGGTCCTCCTGCAGAGTTCTGCGGAAGGGAATGATGAGGATTTCAGTTTGGACGACTTGCCAACACATTTGCCATTTATTAACAGAAAGGCTCTTGAGGAAGAATCCGAGTAAGTATCAGTTTCAGTGTAGGACTGCACAATATTGGATGTTGACAAACTGAGTAAATCACGTTTGATAGTAGGCAAGACACAACAGACACTACCAACCAATATACCAGAGGAAATAACAAAAAGCTAATGTTTGAAATTTATTGCAATAAAAACTAAACTTAGGACATTTATTTTGGCTATGTGGAAGTATAGAACTGTGAAGAAATAACTTGCGATACTACATATCTCCCACTTAAAGATTTGATTGCTTTGCAATGTTGAAAGAAAAAAAATATTAATTATTTTTAAGAAACATTAATTTTTACTTCACTTTATATTCCTATGTGTTAAATATGATCTCAACTTTTCCAGGCACATCTTCAAACTCCTAGTAAAGTTCCACAACTCTCAACATATTTCTAGCGTTAACTTGATGACTTGTATGACATCGCTATGTCTAATTGCAAAATTACGACCAAAATTTATGCCAAATGTCATACAAGCACTTGGAGACCTACACACGACACTTCCACCGACATTATCACAGTCTCAAGTAAATTCCGTACGAAAACACCTGCGGGTACTTTTGCTCAATTTAATTAAACATCCTTCATCAAATGATATGATGCCACAACTGACTCAATTATTGATAGATATTGGTATGTCGACACAAGAAATATATAAGGCCATACCAAAAGACAAGCGAAACAAGCGTCTCGGGGAGATTAAAATAGGTGATACACCTGCTAAGAGGCTTAGGATAGATTCACCACAAAGTAACAGCCAAGGCAGCGATAGTAACAGTAATAGCAGAAGTGATTTCAATATTTTTGATGATGATAGCAGTCAGCAAAGCATTACTAAGCCTACTGTCACCGAGGATTCTATTTTCGATGGTCTATCTGTTGATAACGTCATTAATTTGGTTACTCATACATTGTTGAATGGCTTGCCTGATGATGTCCCTAGTTCTTTTATGACGACTTACAAACCTATTTCAAATCCAGGAACAGTAACACAAAAAAGGACCTTGGCTAAATTGCTTCTAGCTTTCATAAATAACGAGCCTGAACCTATTCAACCCACACTGACAGATATCGCTGCAAAAATACCGTTACTAAGAGACGACGAAGAAAAAATCACACTGAAAAATGCTGTGGCAAAACTTCAAGAATCCACAAAAGCAGAAAGGCAGATTGAAAGTGCAGTTTCTAAACTTATGGAAGAAACAAGACAGGAACATTTGAAAGAGGAGGAAAGAAAAGCGAAAGAGAAAGAGAAATTACTACCTCCCCAAACTCCAACAGTTCCAAGACTAAAACAGAAAGTTAAATTGCTAAAACTACAAGAGATCACAAGGCCTATTCCAAAAGAAATTAAAGAAAAGTTAATATTGCAAGCTGTTAACAGAATTTTGAGGGCTGAAAAGGAAAGTACAATTGGTGGGGCTACTCAAATTCGAGCTAAATTCATAACAATATTTGCATCAAGTTATACACCAGAATTGCGAGATGCAGTACTTGGTTATGTACTATCAGATCCAATGAACAGATTCGATATAGCAATGTCTTGGTTGTATGAAGAGTATGCTTTCATGCAAGGTTTTAATCGGCATCCTGTAACATTATATCCAAAGGTGCATGAAAAACATGACCAAAATTATAATCAATTGCTTTGTGCATTAATTACCCAAATATGCGAAACTGGTGACCCTGTTATAGATAATGCTAAAGATGTTTTGCTAAGAAAGATCTATTTGGAATGCCCGGTTGTTACAGACGAGGCTGTTGATTATTTGAGGCATTTGGTTACCGAGGACAAGGTGGCTTTGTTAGCTTTGGAGTTGTTGGAGGAATTGTGTCTGATGAGACCTCCTCGGGCGCATAAGTATGTGTCGTCGCTTGTCTGTCATGTTTGTAAGTAATTATTCCTTGTTTGTAATTTAATAACTACTTATTACTGCTTTGAATAGGATATTTAGATTTGAATCTCAGGCAAAACATATTTCAAATAGTTTGAAGTTTGCATTTATTATACTGTCATGTGGTTTTGGTATATTCATAAATTTTCCACAAATATGTAATATTTTATCTAAGGAGTCAAATTTTTTTTAAATAAAAATAATATGTTGGGTAAACTATACTATTCTTGACACTCTACCCAAGAATTTGCACCCAGTCATTTTATAGTCAAGATAATAAATAAATTTTATAGCCATATAATAATAGGCTACAAAATAATAAAAAAATTAAGTATTCTTAATATTTTGAATAAATCAATAAAAATCAATCACTTAGAGGGGGATGCCAACTATGGTATAGTTTTCTTTTATGCTACATGTTCTCGTGGCTTTGCTTGCGTATTGAAATCATATCTGACAAAAACTATTGTATCATTATGATAAAACAGCTATGGCCATTTATCTGCTTTATTGAAAGTGAGCAAGCATATACCTTTCATAATAATTGGTTTATTATCAAGGTTATGAAAAATGATTATAGAAACATAAAGTTACTTTAATTTATAACTTTATTTTATAATAACGAACCTCTCATTACATATTTTTAATATAAAAATTTTTCAGTAAGCGAAAATGAAGAAATCCGAGACATATCTTTAAAATCGGTCATCAAAATCTACAAACGTGGCACAGAGTCCGTTCGGAAAGTGCTAGAAAAGCATGCTTTGCTATACCTGGGTTTTATATCTCTGTCTACCCCACCGCAGGAGTTGTTTTCTTCCAGACACTCGAGGATGCCTTGGAACGATGACTTGTATAAACTCTGTTTGAATTTGGTGATTGCCCTTTTCCCTCTAAACGAAGGTTAGTGGAATATTATACAATGTATTTTTCCATATATCGTGTGATAAATAAACCTTTGCCTAATCATTTCCCTATGAAACAGCATCAGTAATAAAATTACGTTTTAATGGTTTGAAGCGTGGTGATTTATTTGATTTATATATATTATTCCGACGTTTCGGCCACTTTGCAGTAGCCGTAATCACGGAAGACATGTCAAGTGTCAATGAGTATTGTTAGTTTTATTTAGCCTACCGCCAATTTGTGTTTATTTAATTTTGTTTATGGTTATTATTTACTCTATGGGAGCCTAATCTAATTTACCACCGCTTCGCAACATGTTGTGGCTTGAAGAGAAAAAGCGGCGCAAGAAACTCTTCAGCAAACCCAACCTAGCTCTAATAATTTAATATTAAAATGAGTGACGTAAAATAAAAAAAAAACACTAATTTTAATATTATATAAAAGTATTAGGGATCATTCGTGTAGGAACGTAGAAAGAAGAGAATTTCCTGCGGCCGGGTGGCCTGTTGTAAGAGGCGACAAAACAACCCACGTCCAGGTGGTAGGGTATTTGCTCGACTGCATGGCGACCACCACTGGTCTAGCGTATGCCACCATAACAACCTTGTGTTGTGTTCCGGAATTAGTGACCAGGTTCCAGTCTCCCTTAAGAGAGCAGCAGCGCATTTGTAGCACCTTTGGTGTTGCAAATGTCCATAGACGATGGTGATCGCTTTCCATCAAGTGGGCCATCTGCCTGTCTGCTGAACTTCTGCAATAAAAAATAAATAAAAAACATGACATGTACGACTCTTAGCAAAATGAGGTGACCGAGGCCGATCACATCCGATTCTTAACGAACATTTCCGAACTAGAAGTATTGTACGGGACAAACGATGGAATGACGCTCACCACCTCACCGGCCTCATCGTAAATGTATTGCCGCGGTACAAACCATACAAATCTCCTCGCCTCGTTTGAAGTGGTACACTGTACTGGTTCAGTACAAAATCTCATGTTACACTTACTAACTCATTTTAAAATCATGTCCTACCCAACTCTACTCCCGATATGTCGTTCAGTTTTTGATAGTTAGTGTTACCGCGCCAAGAGAATACGGCGGGAACGTAGAATGCGCGCTGTCACATAACGGCGCGCTATTTTGAATGTATAGATTAATGTCGGTTTCGCGCTTGCGTGCTTTTTTATGATGTTGGCACTAACGTTGCCACAGTAGGTTATTAAATATTTGTTTTCCTTGAACAGAATTAGTAATAGAAATGGCTCGTGTGTACGGTTGTGCTGGAAGCGATGCCAAACGCGTAGTACTTCGTTGTATAGAAGCGCCGGTGCGGCAGCTTCCCACGAACCCCCTCAGGCCGGCGTTCCTGTCTCTATTGCACGAGTGTCCCAGAGGTGCAGAAACGCTGCTCACTAGGCTCATGCACATATTCACTGAAAAAGGTAACTCTTGATTGTTTTGTATACCATTTGCGTTGTAGCATGGTGCGGGTGACAGCTGTCAATGTAACATTACTAAGGGCGCGTTCCACTTAACGCTCAAAATGCTCTTTCAGCCGTTCCATGTGACAATCACATCATAATTTTCGCTCACGCCGCTCACGAGGTGGGTCGAAGTGGGCATTAATAAATTTCGTATTAATTTTAACATTCAAAGATGGCCACAGAAAAAATTGCTTTCATCAATTTAGATAGATCCGTGCAGGTGCGCAGAGTTTGTACTAATTCCTGGGGTCGGGTGAGCTGTCGTAAGAGGCTACAAAACCACCCACACCTGGATGCTAGGGCATTTGTCTGTCTGTATGGACACCACCTGATCTAAGGCATAACATCCTTGAGTTGTGTTCCAACATTGGTGGCCAGGTTCCAGTCTCCCTTTAGAGAGCAGCAGCGCATTTGTAGCGCCTTTAGTGTTGCAAATGTCCATCGGCAACGCCAACAGGTTCTATGAGGTGGGCAGTCAGTGGAAGTGAAAACTTCTTTAGCCGCGTTAGGCACTTTTCAGTAGGGGAAAATCTTAAATGGGTTCGCGTCACCGACATGCTCATGATAGGCGCATGCGCAGCGGCCGTGTGTTGTGCGTGTTAAACGCTTTTGGGTTGGGTGAAATCTCGAGCGTTCGCGTCACCGACATGCTTATAGCAGTATATCTGTAGCTATACAGCTGACGTATTGCGCAACATTAGTGCCGTGTATATCTTATAAGTGAAATTTAATGGATTTAGTGAAAAGTTCAATGTGTATATACGGTGCAATGTTGAAATAGTGTTTTAATTCAAGCATTATGAAATTTCAAATTTTAATACTAAAAGTTCTAAGTTTTCACTTCTATCGGCAGTCTCTATAACTGCCAATTTTTTTTAAATTCTTAATTTAGCTCCTGTCTAATGTGTAGATTTGATTTTGATTTAGAACTAGATACGATCTATAGTCCATTTTGACCCTTACAGCGCCTCCTACCCCGGAACTAGTATCGATGGTCCGGGAGCTGTATGCAACGCGAGTTTCCGACGTTCGTTTCCTGATACCAGTGCTCACTGGATTGTCCAAAAAAGAGGTATTCTAATGAAATATTGTTGTAAACTATCATTCTCTTGTAGTACATAATATAAGTAACTAATATAAATAGATGCGAGGTTAGGTATAGATATATAATATACTAGGATATTCCCGCGACTTCGTCCACGCTTAACTTGAAATTCTCGAGGGATTCCCGGGACACTAAGTATCACAGTATTTAAAAAAGAATGTAAGCTATTGTTTTAGCGAAAACTATATCAGAAAAAGCCAATTTTAATGCACCTGAACAATTTCAAACCGCTCCCGGGAAAATTCCCGCGGGATTCCAGGGATAAAAAGTATCACACATTTTATTATATAAAATTTGCTATCGATCGGTGAAAAAATTGCATTTCAAGTTTTTTTTCAATATGGTCATTTTAAATAATTCCCAGAAAATTTCCGGCTGGATTCCCAGGATAAAGGATTTTAAGTCTAAGAATTTGCTGTCGATCAGCGAAAACTGCATCGAAATCGACTCAGTAGGTTTTTCGTGAATGCCGAACAGACAGACAAGAAATCTAAAAAAAATTGCATCGAGTTCTCTAGCGTTTGTATAGTGTATTCCAGTGGGGGTTTTTAATAGCTTCAATGTACAGACACGGCATGCTTAGAATTTTATAATATAATATAATTTACATTCGTAATAATTATGAGTGTCTACAAACAATATACAACTCAACCAAAATGTCTAGAAAACTGAACAATTTTTTGCCTTCTGGCAATATTCGGTTTTATCTGTAGTCAAGGTCAATGAGGGAATCATAAACAAAGCGAATTTATCCACGTTATTTTAGTTTTAACGTTGTTCCGAGTTTAAAATCCGCTAAAAAAAATAACTAAATTAGCATGTAACAATACCAAGTTTCTCATGAGCAGTGTTTTTTTAAAGTATACCAAGGATGTCTAGTAATTGTTCTGTTAACAATCACAAGGTGTTAAAACTCTTTCTTACAAAATTATAGTAATTATTATTAAAGTAAACGTCTTATGTTCAAAATGCGTACGTCGTAACTAAAGCAATTTGATACTTAAAGATGTTTGATGTCGTTCTAAAAATAACTAGTAAGTATCGAATTACTCTTGACCTAATATTGGAGTTGCTAGAGATTGTACTGCGAAAGTGGCGCCCCTATTATTTTCTACTGTATTTTGCCGCTCTGCAAGGATGTTCACAACCTTAACACCAGGCATAATAATATATTGATATTGCCATCTTTCAGATTATAAAAAATACTGTCTCTTTTCTCGGGGATTGGTATATGCTTCTTCAATAAAATTCCGAATGAAGTGTTAGATCTGCACTTAATTAAATTTAAAGCTAAATTGAAAAGTACCTTGCTTAGAAAAGGATATTACACTATTGGAGAATATGACAAAACTGTATTCACATAGCTGCTCGCTCGCTGCCTTTTATATTCAAAATTCATTTATTTGCTTGAAACGTGGTACTTAAATTTGAGGTAACATAAGAATATATGATTCACATGTTTTGCGTTTGCGGCGTGCAAATTTTCTTTAGGATTATCAAAAAGCACATTATCACAATTGTTACAAAATCATTATAGACTAGAGACATGAGGTTATCACAATTATTAAAAAAATGACAAAAACAAATATATATATATATATACATTAATGTCAGTCATATTCAATTTGTCAAAAAATTAACCAAAAAATTCGTTTACGGAGTAAAAACATCTAACAGCCATTTGTGTAGTTTTTGTTTGAAAAGATTTGTGGGCAGATATTTAAAATCCTCGGGAAGTTTGTTATAAACCTTAACCGACATGTAATTTGAATTTTTCTGTAGTGTATTACTATATAAAAATAATTATGATGATTTTTTTACGCGTTGCTGGTTCCTTGCCAATTCTTCTTCTATAAACAGCGATAGCACGTTGTTATTCATCAATAAAAACAATTATCATTAAAAAAAATCAGTCACAACATCAGTCTAGCCATTCATCTGTTATGATCTTTTGAGGCCGATTTCGGCAATGGTGACTGCATTTAAACTCATTTTCATTTGTCTGATTTAGGTGAATTATTTTTGTGTGTGTTCGAGTGGGTCCCGGGATGGTTTAGAATTACGAATGGACCCGGTAGGTGGCGCCGCTGAACATCTCTTTAACGGTGGGACTGATTTTGATGAAATGTTGGTCCCGGTTGATGGTGTTGCAATCGGTTTCTAAATTTTTATTTTTTAAGGGCAAGACGACGTCTGCCGGGTACAGCTAGTATCACATAAATCTAAGATTATCATTTACTATAATTTATAATGTTCGGGCTCTATCTGGGGTTATGTTATAGTTGTTGACTGTAGCCAAGTGAGTCTTATTTATAACGTTAGAAATAACGCCGTGAAAGAATAAACATCCTTTTTTAGAACTGGCAACCCTAATTCGTATAAAATTTCAACATGGTGTAATTCAATGTATTGCCATTTCACAGATTAGTTGGGCGAGCTATATTATATTTTGCTTTCATACAAAAGTCACTTTTATACGCCGTAGATAAATTTATATTTTGTATACAACTTTTCAGATATTAGCTGCTCTACCAAAATTGATAAAATTAAACCAAATAGTTGTGAAGGAAGTTTTCAACAAGCTACTTGGCTTGCAGAATCCGCATGAAGAGAATTGTCCAGGTATCATTACCAAGTATTTTATTTATTTGTAAGTTACTTTTAACGGCTCTTAATGTGCTTTGAGTTTCAGCCAAATTTTTCATCTCTTGCGACGAAAATTTCAAAAGTTCCGCCTATATTTTCCCACTTTAAAATCAATACACTAGTTGGACCTTTTTATATGTATTGTTACGAGTTGCGAGACTCGAATCAAAATGCCGTTGCAATTATTATAGAGTTTATTAGAACTATGCGAACACGTATAACACAGGTACAAATATAACCGAACACAACAAGTCCAAATGTAATGCAGAAGGTCGTAATTCAATAAAACGCGCAAAGTCCGTCACTATTAGATTCCCGATTGTACACACGTCACGCTTAAATCGTAGTTATCGCTCGACTGCCTCCTCTCTCCATCAGGCCATCGTTTTATACTGCTCAAATGCAAATATACCCGCCCTGCAAGCGTAGACATAATTTCCTAGAATCAGCTTGTTCTCATAATCTGTAACACCTGGCTAATGACAATAGGCTGTGCTCCACAATAAGGAAACAAAAGAAGACGATGATAAAAGGATTACAATTAGTTCAAATGTCGACAGGTAATAAAATGTGCTTTTACAGACTGTACGTGGAATTTGTCTTTGTCGAAGCCTAAATTGTAACAGTATTATAGACCTCTATTCCAGATTTTCTAATTACGTACAATAATTTTTGATTTGTTTGATCCAGCATTTTTAATTTGTAAGTGTTATTTTAGTTTAGTTTGCGTTGATGTAGGGTTATGTTTGCGTTAATGTAGTGAATTCGTGAAAGTAATGTAAGTTATTTAGTTTCAGAAATGGCAACTTTATATTTAGTAGTAGTATACTACTACTACTAAATACATACATAGAGAGAGCATAGAGCTACAACGTTACCAGTATGGTAACGTTGTAGCTCTATGCTCTCTCTGCGTTCGCCGTGTTTTGTCTAGCCACATGTTGTTAATAAGTTTGATTTTAATAGTACATAATAAAAAGAACTTAAGATGGACATGTCTGTATAATTTGAACAATCCAGAAGACCCCAGTCACCAATATTGTACAAATAATAAAAATTAGGGGGGGCCGCCATATATCTATATGATGGTTGATTTTTTTCAGTACATACATTGCAGTCAGATTTTAACCAAACACAGCATTGTTCAGGAATGTATTTTTTATGAAGTCACTAAGTAGCGAGATATTATAACCTCCTAATTGTCTTGAAAATTGCGTCTCCCTTTAAATTTTTAAACTATGAGATGAAAAGTTCTGTAACGAATCAAGGTTCTAGAGCTTGAGAAATATTCTTAACCAAAGTCGGTTTGAACAATACCCGTTAAATATTTTTTTATTTATTTTCGATTCTATTTTTCTTTTAGTTTTTCATAATAATAATAATATTGCCCAAAGTTTTCGAGCCGGTCGTATCTTCGTAGTCAAATTTTAAAACTAATCTGTGTACATTTGTACATACTTATTTCAGTACTTTTTTTCTTTCAATGTTATGATTTGGTAACTGTATAGAAACATAATAAAAAATAAATTAAATTAAAAAAAAACGTGATACGTTCATATCCCTACCTAAGATTCCTTCACTTTGCGTCGACTGACACGCACTTGGCCTATTTTTTAATTTAAAACAATAATAATTATGACTTTTCAGTCACTCCAGCCGAGCTTCTGGTGGCCCTCCACCTGATCGATCCCAGCAAGGCGGATCTTAAGAACATCATCAAAGCGACGGCCCTTTGCTTCGCGGAGAAACAAATTTTCACGCAGGACGTAAGTTTACTTATCTATAACTAGGCATTATTACAGGTTACATTGTATTAAATTTTTATGTCAGTGCTATTTGCCCCCGAAAGATTCAATTAATTTTATATCGCAAATTATCCCCTCTCCCGGCATGAAAAGTATTTCTGTCCATTTTCGCTATTAATACTACATTTAAACAAAATTACAGCAAAACCGATCCAGTACTCATAGTAGTTTTTCCGTGAAAGCTTAACAGACAGACAGATCGAGATACTATCGCATTTTTTTTATAGATGATGAATTTTTATATCTATAAACTTGAGAAATGTTTGCTGTCCCATACAAACTTTCAACAGCTATTTCAACCCGTTCTAGTTTTATTTATCTATCCCCCGTCTATCTTTATGTAAATGACAAAAATGATCAAAATGGCCAAAATAACCAAGATGATCAAAATAACCAAAATGGCAAATCACAAAAAAACCTATCCTTCTTTCTGGGATAACCTTTACATAAATCTATCCTATTATCCAGGATGAAAAATATCCCTTATCCACCCTCGGTAATAAAATTTCATATACAACGAACTCGGCCAAATCGGTCCAATAATGGACCGATTTGGCTGAGTTTGATTCAGTTGCACTATTTACAGATGTTTCTTAGAGGAATAATAAGTTTATTTTATTTTTGTTTTAATTTGATGTCTGTTTAATTAGGCAAAGACTTAATCAAGAACTAATTTTATTTGTTTTTATCACACTGCGCGTTTAAAGTTTACATGTTCCTAACTAAAATAAATGACCACGTATATAGATGTCAATTTTTATATTACGGTTATGATATATATGATTTCTATTAACTTAAGACAAAATAGTGCAAGTAGGTATTTTACTTTTTTCTTGCACCGAATGTTCGGCATTTAAACCGAATTTCGGCCGAATGCCGAAGTTCGGCTCAAGCTGCCGAAATTCGGTTAAACCGAATGTAAAACGAATTTCGGCCCATCCCTAATAATAATTCATTTATTTCAGAAATTGAGCATTTCCATATTACATTATAAAATTATTTCAATGTTATCAAAATTTAAATTTCGAAATTAAAATAATAAGCCCGATTTGACAGTTCTTATTGTAACATATTTGGAAGTTGACACTTCCAAATCGTTAACCAAGGTAACTGATTATTACGAAAAATCGATTAATAATTATACGACTTTATGATATTGTCAATTATTTTTTGTGTCACACAAATATCGATATGGAGCGCCGCGAAAATTTTGTTTCATATCCGTCTTTTGCGCGACTTACCGCATTAACATTGTTATGATTTCACCCATATAAGATATACGATATTTATTCAATATTTTTTGTTATCAATACATATATATAAAATTATGTAGTGTTTTAGTATTGTTACATGCCGTCAAAAATAAGCGCACAGCTGCCTATTGTAAGCGCAGTTTATATTGTCTTCCCGGATTAAGGAACTCTTCTGTCTTTTGAATTTGTAATTTAGAAAAACATGCTATTGTTTTTCTACTTGTTTTATAACCATCATTAGCGTCGAACTAATCCTTATTGTTATTGTTTTCGACTTTGTGGACGTTCGCAGGTGTGCAAAATAATATTTCTTAGAAACTCAGTGTGCGCGGCCAATTTCTTTGTACTGTGTAGTTAGTATAAGACGATGCCCGAATGGAGGGGCGGGGGCAGTCAAGCGACGACTACGAAACGAGTAAGACGTTCTCTAGTACTCTCGATTAGCGATATAGACGACGGACTTTGCGCGTTCGAATTATATCGAATCGTGCAGTGTGAACTGGTTGCATCCAGTTTTATTTGTATTTGTTTTATACGTGTTTGTACAGTTCTAATAAATTCTATAGTAGTTCCAACGGCATTTTTAATTCGAGTCCTGTAGCTCGTAACAGTACAAATACATAAATAATCTAAGTTTTGGAATAAATACGTATATAGTTTTTTTCCTTGGATCGAATTGAGTTAATGAAATGCAACAATTCTTTGGTAGGAACTCTAAAATTAAAAATAAGTCACCTAAGAACGTAACTGTTTTTGGGACTTCGTCATAGATTAATACGACATAACAGAATTAATAAAAACTTTATGTTATTTCGTTATTTGTAGGAAAATTGCATTATTTCTTCTTCGAGAAATTAATCATTGAAATATGTTTTATAACATTATATAATGCAACTTTAAAAAATATGTATATTATCAACTAAATAAATAAATTCTTATTGTCTTTCAATTTTGTTTATTTCGTTCCAAGTTACGTTCTATTGACATTCTTAAGAGTCAAATCGGGCTTTTCATTTTGTTATTATTATGTCGCGAAAACTTAAGGAAATACTGTGCTTATCTATATTAATAACCAGTGAAACTTCGTTGATGTTGTCACAACGACGTGTTTGTTAGTTAATTGTAACGGTAGCACAAAATAAAAACGACCCCGCGCCCCTTTTTGGCTATATTCGTCAACCCCACAAAAAATATCATTTATCGAGATAAAAAAGTATCCTATATATATATATGTGTAAGTGTTGTCGCGGAATATAATTTGTGTCGAGTTTCATTTAAATCCGTTCAGTAGTTTTTAAGTGTTGCTTTAACACATAGACAGAGAGAAAAAATCTACAAGTTGTATTTTTAAAATATTCTGGTCCGAATTAGCCGTCCTGATTTATTTAACATTATTAAACGCATTGTATAAACTCGAACAATTTACAGATAAATTAGCTTCGAGACGTTTTTGCGTTTGTAGTAGTGTACTGTCAGCACATAAATAAATAAACCAATACTTTTTATATTTTTTATAGGCAGGTACTTAATATTAAACGATATTAAAATATTAATACTAAACATAATTTTTAACACCTAATTTTAGAAGTTTAGAAGTCCTGTAAATATACAAATACTACTACAAACGCAAAAACGTCTTGAAGATAATTCCACCATTCTTGGCACCATTCAAACAGTAATTGGCACTCACTCACAATTTTTGTAGCTGTACAGTAATAATACCAATATTACATATTTCATTCCCAAAGTTCTCGCCCAGAACTGAGATAAAATCTCACTTTATGAAACTCTTTTGTTACACAGGTGCTATCTACAGTTTTACAAATGCTTACCGAAGAAATGGATATTCCTGTGTTGATGATGCGGACGGTACTTCAAGCTTTGACCCTGTACCCTACCCTTGGACCTCTGGTTCTGAATATACTGCAGCTTCTTATTGAAAAGGAGGTATAATATGGTTTGAACATATAAAAAATGTATTTCGAAAGATATTAAATATTAAATGACAATGTAATTAATCTAAGTAGCAATAAGTAATTTGTCTTGTCAAAATTTTTACTTTTTACAGTAATTCTCGATATTGAGCTCTTCCGTGAAAGCGTAACAGTATGTATGGATGTATTGCGATATATATATATATATATATATATATATATATATATACTGTTTGCTACAACTCCATTAATTCTTCAAAAAGTAATTCTGTAACATACTTCTGTATAAAACTTATTAAAAAAAAAAAAAAACAACTTGAGATATAAATAGAATAAGAAACTTAAAGAAAAACATTATTTAGCTAGACGTGTTGCTGGGGAGTTTCTTGCCGCTTCTTCTCCTTAACAGCAATAACACGTTGTGAAGCGGTATACATAGAATAGGAAAAAAAATTAAATTTTAACTTATATATTTATATGACCTTCAAAAAGTGTTCTCCAGTGGAACTTATTTTGAATAAAAAACTTTGAATTTGAATTTGAATATATATATATATATATATATATATATATATATATGTGTGTGTGTGTGTGTGTGTGTGTGTGTGTGTGTGTGTGTGTGTGTACTAGAATTTACCCCGCGGCTGCGCCGTGGATCAACCTCTAGTGCGTGCCTCTTGTTTAAAGAGTTTATACAACACAGGTTATATTGTATTAATTTTTTATGTTAGGGCTATTTTCCCCGGAAGATTCACTTCATTTTATATCGCAAACTATCACATCTCCCGGATGAAAAGTATTACTGTCCATTTTCGGTATGAAAACTACATATGTACACTAAAATTACCATATTTAACTAATCAAACAAATCGACCAAATCGGCCAAATCGATCAAATCGGTCAAATTGACCAAATGGACCAAATCTGCCAAAATGATCAAATTAATCAAAATGACGAAAATGCCAAATCACAAAAAAGCCTATCCTACTGTCTGGGATAACGTTTACATAAATATATCCCAAAATTTATCCCATTATCCGGGATGAAAAGTATCCATTGTTCACCCTCTGTATTAAAATTACATATATACCGAATTTCAGTCAAACTGGTCCAGTAGTTTCCGTAAAAACGGAACAGACAGACAGAGTTACTTTTGCATTTATAATATTAACCAAAGGGTATAAGGGCCAAATTTAATATTATTTTTCCCACAAACTGCCATCAAAATTGCCACGCCAAAACCAAGAGAATTATATCGTCTCTTTTATTCTAATACAAATTCTATGTAGTTAGAGGGAGAAATCATCAGTGCAACTTTCATGTCGATTATCTGTATTTGACCACTTTATGGGACTTCCCAATGAGGTGTGTGTGACAGTTTCGGCAACAAAATGGTGGTTTTTTCTTACAGGTTAATTGAGATTTTATCAATTACCTATCTTTGAATACCAGGTGTGGTTGAACAAAGTGGCCTGGGAGGGTTGGATTAAGTGCTGCGAACGCCTGCTGCCCTCCTCGTGCTTCCTGCTGACGTCGTTGCCGGCCCGCGCGATGCACGCACTCGGCGCTGCGCCCTCGCTGGTTCACGCAATAAGGAACCACGTGAACGCGATGACGCCGGCGCAAAAGGCGATGTTGCCGCATCACATCGCCGCCATTTGTCATCAGGTGAGATAGATATTTATTTTATTCCATAATTCTATCTGCAATATAATTGTTACGAGCTACAGGACTCGAATTAAAAATGCTGTTGGAACAATTATAGAATTTATTAGAACTGTACAAACACGTATAAAACAAATACAAATGAAACTGGATGCAACCAGTTCACACTGCACGATTTAATGCAATTCGACACGCGTAAAGTCCGTCGTCTATATCGCTAATCGAGAGTACTACAAACGTCCTATTCGTCTCGTAGTCGCCGCTTGACTGCCCGCCCCTCCATTCGGGCATTGTTTTATACTCACTACACAGTACAAAGAAATTGGCCGCGTGCACTGAGTTTCCGAGAAATAGTAACTTGCACACCTGCGAACGGCTAACAAAGTCGAAAACAATGACAATAAGGATTAGTTCGACGCTAATAATTGTTATAAAACAAGTAGAAGAACAATAGCATGTTTTTCTTAATTACAAATTCAAAACACAAAAGAATTCCTAAACCCGTTGTTAAGACAATAAACTGCGCTTACGACAGATAGCTGTGTGCTTATCTTTGACGGCATGTAACATAATGATATATAATTTTGTATAATTAGTTTTATATTGCATATAGCTATATGTTTATTATGTTTAAATAGTTGCATTTTATCACTATATCTTGTATATATATATATGTATAACTTGTGTATATTTGTATATATAGTATAGTTTTTTTTAAGGAAGTATAAGTAGAAGATACCTATTCACTCATGACTTGAAGACTTCAAGATTGTATTTGTCAGGAAAAACAGACTCTGGCAAATTATTCCACTCTTCGAAAGTGCGCACCAGAAAAGATGAAGTTCTCACTTGGTTCTAACTAGTGGTGTTTCCACCATATAACGGTGACGCAAACCGGCGCGTCTGGTTATGTTATTAATAAATAGTTACATATTTCGCCACTCCTAATCAGCAATATTCCTGCCACGGGTTGTCTGGAAGAGATCGCTTTTTAGGGATAAGACCGCCCTTTGTACACAATTAGAATAATACTAGTTCGTAAGCTTTAACAACTTTGAGTTGTGTTCCGGCATTAGTAGTCAGGTTCCAGCCCCATCTACGAATCATAGGCGACGGTAACCACTTTCCATCAGTTGGGCCGTCAGGCTGTCTGCTGTGTTTCAGCAATAAAAAAATATATAGATTTGTGTATTTATTACTAAAATGTAAGTAGTCATACTATAGTTTGTGTATACCAACATTATCACTTCAATTAATTTCTGGAGCTGTCTGGAAGTAATCGCTTTTTAGCGATAAGAGTGCCCTTTGTGCATAATTAGGTTTTAGTCTGAAGTTCGTTTTTTGTACTGGTGTGCAATAAAGTGTTAACTATGTGTATTTTTTAATTACGTGAGTTCAGCAGACAACTGAACGGAACTGAAAAGAAATATATGTACGCGCATAACTTGAGAACGACTTGATCGATTTTGATGAAATATTTTGTGTGTGTTTGAGTGGATCCCCGGATGGTTTAGAACTTTAGATTCACAATTGGAACCGGTAGGAGGCACTAGAATCGGGTTCCAGGTTTTTATATTTTCAGGGCAGGACAACGTCTGCCGGACCGCTATTATTTATATATTAATTTATTCTCCATTCCTACATGTATTTTTTTTTAATAGGAGGGCTATGTGCCAGCTCCGGTGCCTCCGCCCGCACCTATGCCGGTGCCAGCCCCCATCGAGCCTTTGCCCCCGGGGATGGAATGACAAATACCTACGTGGACCACAGACACAATATAAATACCGGATTGCAGGTCCAAAACACGTCGACGATTACAATTACAATTACCTCCTAACTCAATTTTTCAAAAATTTACATTAGTCATAAAATACCTTGGGCTAGGACTGGTAACTAGTGATGCCACAAATATTCGGCCGAATACCGAATATCGAATCGTGAAAAAGAACCACACGAATTGCTCAAAATTGTATATATTTCCATGGAAAATTGATGGTTAAACTAAGTTTCAACCGTATTAAATGCGATTTTAATTATTTTTTTATTTCAATATTACCATATAGGCCAGTTCAAATAAAAAGTCGCTCTTAAAACCGTTATAAGATTGTTTTAATAATGTGTACCTATCATTCGCGAGAATGTAACATAATGCTTCACAAATGATTGTTTCAATACTAACCTGTTGTTACGCGTGGCGTAAGATATTGCACATATCTTACGCCGAATATTCGGTATTCGGCCAAACCACTATTTATGGAGTCTCTACGGAAACCCTCTAAAAAAAATATCCCTAAATCCTTTATTATACTGTTTCCAGGCGTTTATTTTACTTTTGTGGTTTGCACGTCTATCAAGTTACATATTTCTTGACAGTAAAGCCCGCATGAAACAAATGACATAATTTTCGTACTTTATTGTTGTGGGTTACACAGACTATTAAACCATCGACACTATACCTAAATAAATCGAAAGTAATCGATTTGAAATTAAAAAATGTTCTACTTTATTTTATTTTTTTACTTATTACAAAACTGATTTATTTAAACATATGTAAAATATGATCATTGAATTGTGGGTATATATTTATTATATGATGTAAGTGTTTTAGCGAAAATATATAGAATAGATAAGTTAAATTGATTAAAACTTATTTATAAATGAAGTTTTATAAGAAATCGAGTCGTTAACGCATTAGGACATAACTAATTGATCCGTCATCGAACTGTCAAAAGTCAAATAAATGCTTGGAAACGGTATAGTAGATGCCACACTTTATTATCGTCTCTTGACGTTTTATTATTTAAACCATAATATTTAGATCAGGGATCACCAATTAGTTTCGCTCGGGGTCCGTTTTAAGAAATAAAATGACCATCGCAGTCCGCACATCATTTTATAGATTTTTTTATTATTAAACAAATGTAATTACGGACATAACAAAGGTTACATACCAATGAGAAAAATGACATTTTTTCGCGGTCCGCACAAAATGGGTCGGCGGTCCGCCATTTGGCGACCCCCTGATTTAGTTTCTAGAAGCCGTGGTAGCGTTAGTTAGTGTATGTGTCCCAAACTAAAAAAAAAATTGAATTCTGACTGAAAATCATGCACCACTTAAGCAGTTTTCTGACCTACTATGCATATTGCTTACTATTATCACGGGCTGAATATGAAGGAAAACATCGGGATGGCCGATGTATCAAACCCGTCAATATGCCTTGGACAAAAGTGGCGGGTATTCTGTCACCTATAAGAGTGGGCGACCCGAACCCAGCAGTGGTACATTTATGGGCTGTTGTTATTATTTAGATTCTTTACGTGGTTCTTAAAACCGTGCGAAAATTTTAAGTGTTATTTTTCTATGCAATTTTGTTGTCAAATGAATCGAGTATTTGTGTAGAAAATTGTAACTGTTTTGTGAAACGTGGCTTTGTGATTTGTCGCAAAAACTGTTGTTTGGCGTCACTCAAAGATACTACATTGAGTTAATATTGAAAACTAATACATCTGACTAGGCTGTATGTATTTAGTTCTTTAGCCTATCGTTGTAAAAAAACTGATTTTGTTTGAATATAATAATTTTAGTAAATTCTTGGTCATGGTAATCATTGATAATCTGGAATCCCTGAAGAAAAAACATAAATTGGTATGAAACAGAATTTTAAATTTATAAACATTGTTGTTGAAATTACAGATGGAATGTAGTCTATACCTTTGCTCTCCATAATTATGCTCTGAGGAGTTTTTGGCGGGAACTGAAAGGAGATGTTCTGATGTGCAGTTTTATTTTCTAAAAATGTGTAAAATTACTCTAAAATGAACAGTAGTTGTAGGATATTGATAGTTTTTGAGTAGTAATTATGTGTTTTGTGAGAAATGTGAACTGTATAGTCAAATGTGGCCTTTTGAATTGTCACAAGAACTCCGTTGAATGGCACCAGCTGATAACCTACAGTTCAGCTGTGCTCACATAGGCTTAAGAAAATGAAGAAACTACATTATAATCTAAGATCTGGCTTAAAGGCCTAGCTGCCAAGCCATAAACCTAAATAAATAATTATGCTCTATGAAATATAATGAGTGAATAATTTTTAAATCGCTGACGATAGACGGTAATAAATTAAAATGTCAGAATGTTGCTAGCAAGTAAGTAAATTGTATAAAAATACATAAGAATTAAAATATTTTCAACTGTTTTATATAATTTCATTTAAATCCAGATCGTCTTCTAAATAGTACAGTAAGATCGCGCACTAGGCAGCTAACGCCCCCAGTCTGTATCTTTAACAAAATAAACCATGGCAGTGCGAGTCGAGATCCATTTGACTGACAGATAGTCAAATAACCGTATACTCAAATTCAAATTCAAAACAAGTTCTGCTGGAGAACACTTTGAAGGTCATATATATAGGTTAAAAATTAATTTTACTTCCCAGTCTATGTACACCGCTTCGTAACGTGTTATTGCTGTTAAGGAGAAGAAGCGGCAAGAAACTCCCCAGCAACACGTCTAGCTAAATATTGTTTTTCTTTATATTTATCTCTGATTATTAATTACCTGGACTGAAATGACAGCTGCGATCGACCTAGTTTTTTTGCAAGTTTGTTCTTACAAACTTGCAAAAAAAACTAGGTCGATCTATATCTATCTATTCATTCACTTGCCCTACCCGCGGTTGAATTTTGACATTACTTGTATGGAGCTTTGTCATATTTTAACCGATAGTAAGGCAAATGGATGGTCGGTAAGATATAGGACCGGCTATAAAGGGGCTATTATTCAGCTTTTACTTTAGCACGGTTTATACAGCTTTAGTTATTGCTCTGATAATTTTATTTAAACTCTTCGAATTGTCACAATAATTGTAAATAATGTGTGTTGAACATTTCATTATGAATTTAGTGATATATTACAATGAATAAATGTGTTTGTTACAAGTATATTTTCTAAATAGGTATGTGAAGGATTAATTGAAGGTTTGTTGTCTTGTCAGATGTT
This sequence comes from Dendrolimus houi, assembly GCA_039645545.1. Classification (NCBI taxonomy): domain Eukaryota; kingdom Metazoa; phylum Arthropoda; class Insecta; order Lepidoptera; family Lasiocampidae; genus Dendrolimus; species Dendrolimus houi. Next base: position 19,577,612 of record CM077132.1, read on the forward strand.
TGCCAGAATAAAAATGGAGATGAAAAATATGACATTATGTAACAAACCCAAATGTTGAAAAATGACCGGGAACAAGGAAATGAGTAATCAACAAAAACAAAACTAAATTTGCTATATATTTATGAAAACCGTTAAAAAGATTTCCTATCCGAGACACGAACACTGATTTCGACAATTTCAAAATATGATTTTATATAATAAAAAGGCCAAATGCCACAAGAATGGCTCATGGTGCCATCTAGCCATGTAGGATTTAGGAACTTTACACAATTCTCTTTTTATAGGTGATTGTAATTATGTATACTTCTTCCATGATTATAGAGATTATTTTAGTTTAAAACTGTCCGTTTTTGGCGCGATTGCTGTGATTATGTTCTCCACGCTGTACGGATTATCTGCAAATAAATGAAATATGGTCAATAATGTAGCTCACAAGTTTTATCCATAATGTAACTTCAGCGCGTTCCTTTAGTAGCTCACAACGCCAAAATGCTCCGTCAGCCATTCAACCTGGCGACCGCCGACGTCATAATTTTTGATCACGCAACGCTCACAACAAGCTACGTCAATAGATTGGTCGACTAAACGTTCCACTAGAGGTTTTGATTGTAACGCCCGCAAGCTAGTGGAACGGGAAAAATCGCGGTTATCGCGGATCATGAACGTGGTCGTTGTGAGCCACTAGTGGAACATAGCCTTTATGGTGCCAAGAAAGTCCCAACAGTCAGATAAGCCATAATAATGGGATCTTAATTACGGTCATACTGCCCTTAGTGATTGTATTTTTTACAAACATAATATTTCATATCTAAAATTCAGTTCTGGATGTGCGAATTATGTATTACAAATATAACATTTTTATTTCTTTTTATTTTTTAATAATCAGCAGACAAACACACATATTTTATATCCCCAAATTTAAGCACGTTACGCTTGTGTTGTGGGCAATTATATACAACGGACTACTCTGGGCCGATCCCAGACGCCCAGACCATAGTAAATAATGGAGAAAATACGTTTTGCTATACCAGGAATCAAAGCCGAAGCCTCTGCGTTGCAATGAGGTAGGCCGGCAAAGGCTTAGCCCGCTCAACCACAAAGGCCCTCAAATAATACGTTATCTAAGTAGAGGAAATGTTGTCAATTTATAGTAAATTGTATACTTACTCAATCCCGTACCCCAATTCTATGCTCGTACCCCATCTCTAGCTTATCCTAAAGACTGGCACCATGTTGGCGCCGTCTCTGAGGGCTTACTCTGAAACGTCTTTCGTCTTTTTTGCTTGTTTTTATATATGTAAGCACATTTTCCATTGTATGTTCTATTTATTTTTGTCTCATATGGACTGTATTATTGTAGTTTTAAAGAAATCTTTGTTGTTTTTAACTTCTATCTAAAATTAAATCGACTCTTTCGGGCTGATTAATCGAAAACGAACGACGAAAGGCGTTCGAGAGTAAAGCCAATGATATTGCATGTCTACAAGCGAAGCTAAACATTTTATATGAGGTCTAACCGTTTGCCAGCTTCAGGAAATAGAAAAAACTTTTAAAAAATCGTTTGAATTAATTTCATACCTATATGTAGCCATTCTGTGTCCTTGTATCCAAACTCTTTTCTCGCTTCCAAAATGGCGTCGTGAAGAGCATGTGTCACTACTGTGGCTAGTGTTAAGGATGGCTCACCGGTAGCTGCAAAATTAACAAAAACTATAAACCCTCATAATTATAAATCTGAATCGCTATTAATAACAAAAACCTAAAGGGTGACGTTTTGCTGTGCAATCTATCTATCTATAATCTTATACTAATATATAAAGCTGAAGAGTTTGTTTGTTTGTTTGCTTGAACGCACTAATCTCAGGAACTACTGGTCTGAATTGAAAAATTCATTCAGTGTTAGATAGCCCATTTATCGAGGAAGGCTATAGGCTATATATCATTACGCTAAGACCAATAGGAGCGGAACATTAATGAAGAATGTTTCGAAATCGGGGGGTTTTTTTAGTTATTTTTTTTTAACTATTCTACGCGGGCAGAAGCTAGTAATATATAATTTTGTTAGTGGTGTCGTTTTTGTATAATGAATTTAAATTTAAGAAAAATTCAGGGGTCTAATACAGACCAGCCCTCGATATAACGTCAATGCGACGCCAGAAGCGACTTCCAACGACGTTTGATGCCTGAGACTTGGCTTAAAGGTCTTTGTTACCAAGCCATAAACTCCATATAAGATAGGTATCTCAATCCATACAGCAAACGCATACGTAAAATTACCTTTAGAACGCAGAACTCCTACAGGATTTGGCGAGTTTCTCAAAAATGATATCCTGAAGTCTTCGGGAATGTCTCTCGCTCCAGGAGGCTTATATGTCCAAGTGCGGTTTGTTAGTAGTCTTCCAGAAGAATTTTCAAAGACTAATTTCTCTGATGTCCATAAACCTAGGCCCATTACGAAAGCCCCTTCGATCTGTAGAAATATAGATCTTGTGCACACGTACTTGTAAATTTCATATGATCTGACTGGACCACAGGACATTCACTCTTGATTTTTGAAGTTATATCATTAAAAAATAATTTTATCGAATAAATCTGTGAGAATTTAAAAAGAAAATTTTAAAACTAGTGATAAAAAGTGGAAAAGGATTGGGTCTTTTTTTATTTGGTTGAAGACAAAATAGCAGACAGCCCACCTCATGATAAGTGGATACTGTCGCTCACGATCATTCCCAACACTAAAGAAACCGAGGCGTTCTTTACTTCGTCGTGATTTTGGATATCTCTTTACGCTCTTTTGCTGCATGGCAGGAAGAAGCTAGCGTCACGTAAAGGGAAAATTTCCAAGGGTCGAGGAAGTGTGGATGTAGCCTTAATCACCGGTAAAAGTGCTGCAGTAGTAGGATGGAAAATATATGTACAGTAGAATCTCTTTAAGTCTAACTTGAAAATAGACCCCAAAAAATTCGAGTTTTCGATTTATGGAGGATTTCGACTTAGCCAATTTTGTAAGGAAACATTCGACTTGTAGAAGTTAAGATATATATTATATTTATAGAGGTTGTAAAATCAAATATTGCTATTTTCGAGATACAGAGGTCCAATTTAGTTTTTCGAGTTATGTAGGAAAAATAAGTACTGAATTTGCTTCGAGCAACGGAGGTTTTGGGGTTGAAGGGAAGGCAATACAATTTTTTTCCGAGTTTGGGAGGTTTTCGACTTAAAGAGTTTCTGTATTTATTTAAAAAAAATTATCTTACAGATTACTTATTGAAAATCATGAGTCTACCACCGGTTCGAAAGCAATTTTTGCTGGTGGCGATATACCATCGATTCAAATAATTCATTAGAGCGCTCTTTGCCTGTATAGTGGGGTGTGCTCTGAACTATTATGGGTAGATTTAATTAGCACATCCAATCGTCTTAATTAACATTAGAATCGATATTGTAGGTCAAAGTTAATCCTATATCACACTAATCACACTTATTATAGTTCCTGCAATTCACGAAGGCGAGCGGGTTTTATAGTTGTAAAACAACGACATATCTGTGTGTGAGTCCACACAACCCCTTAGAATTATTTTCTAGTGTAAACATAAATTCCGGTCACAAGACAATAGGATCATTTCCGTGGCTTAGCAACGTCAACAAAGTAGGTGTACAGGCCACGTACTTATGTGTGGAATTTACTTAAAAACCCATACTTATAAGTGTTCGTGTCAACCAAACATTACAGAGTTCGAATCAAGTAGCGAACATACTCGGACGCTCTCATATGTCGCTGCAGCACACAAATCATTCTATCATTAAAATTTTATATCAATCATCATTTATTATTAGCATTTAGAATTTATTTAATATACAACATTATAGCCAACCAAGTGAATATTATTTACAACACATTCCATCATCATCATCATCACCATTTGTATGGGTGTCGCGCCGTAGCCCGTACCTGCAGTAGGTATAAAAGGTGAGAACGCGAAAAATCTGCGGACATTTTCAACTTCTACAACACGTAGGATAACTTAGAGTTATTTTTGTATTAAGTCATTTGCTGAAAGTGAAAGTATTTTTTAAAAACTATTTCGACTTCACTTATTTTAACTTGTGCATGAGACCAAAAGCGAGTATAATTAGATGGCACGCTCGCAAGTGATCGCTCCGTCGACACACAAACTATCGCATGTGCACACGTTCAACCCGCTCCCCTTCGTAATTTACTTTGTACTTTGTAATACCTTCGTGAATTGCAAGTACCTACTATCCCCGTATTAAGTTTTATCTTTATGAGTATCTTATAAAGTTTAATACAAGTAAGCTGGGGAGATTCTTGCCGCTTCTCCTTTAAAAAGCGACAACAAGTTGCGAAGCGGTGTACATAGAATAAAAAGAAGTTTTAAATTTTGACTTTATTGTATGACCTTCAAAAAGTTTTCTCGAGTAGAACTTATTTCGAATAAAAACTTGAAAATTTTAAATTGTGACTTTCGCACATACTTGCCCAACATCAATATCTGGACTCATGCTGATTCCTGTGTCCTCCAAAATATCTACCCTCCTAACAATATGGTTACCAGTCAGCACGTCTAATTCTACTTCTGCTGCACATACTCCGTATACGCTATACCCTGTTAGGTTACTTTGGTCTCCAAACATCATGTAATGGGATTGAAGGTCTATTCCTGTGAAATAAATTATGAATTACATTAAAAATATGAAATTATTATCCAAAATTCGATGTGTCAATTAAAAATGGATGTCTTTAAGTATGATAGAGAAACACTTTTCAAAATACAAACCTTTGTTAAAAGCCTTAGCTATGACCTCTTCCCAGGTCGGTTCATTCAATTCATTTCTCACTGGTTCCAATCTTTCTAACAACGCTTCACAAGCTCTAAGCGTTGAAAATGCTATACTGTCACTCGTAATACTACTGCTGCTGACCATAGAATTTGCACTTACAAAGTTATCAGTATCTGTCACTGTCACTTTTGCTAGCGGCACTTTCAATGCGTATGCACATACTTGAGCTACTTTTGTGTTAATACCTTGTCCCATTTCTATACCACCGTGGGATATAGCTATAGTACCATCCCCATGGTACACTGATATCGTAACAGGAAAGTTCCAGAAATATGCTATAGGGTAACTCATCATTGTTAGACTTAAAGCTTTTTTCTTCCATGCATTTTCAGAATTGTATTTGTCGATTTCAATTCTTCTTGCATCGTATTCACTGTCCATTTTGAACGTAGTTACCATATCTATGATAGTAGAATGTTTGTTTGCTACATTACGTAATCTAACATCTGTTGGGTCTTTGTTTGTGATATGTGCTATTCGCTGCATAATATGTTCTACTGCTGCAACCGCTTCTGTTGTGCCTGTTATATTATGTATTTTTTAAATATTATTATAATAATAACAATATAATAGAAGCCAAAAATGCTTTATATTTTGTTTTTTTACAATATTAGTAAACACAAGTATTTTTACAATATTAGGTTAAAATTTATAATTAGTTGCTGAGTAATATTTAAATTCGAATCTAAGTGACTTGTCATAATTCAACTTTTAGATTTCCGTAGGCGAACCTTTTTCACGGTGAATGAAAGAATTATGAATGTTCTTTATTGCATATATAGATAAAATCAAATCAAGTCATATATATACAATAGGACCGCGAATAGCGATTCTAACGAATCACATATGTTACCTATTCTGGCTGAAATATTTAACTATATGGAAATAAAATGAACAAGAAGAAGTAAAAGGATATCAAAACCTTCTCTCTCTGTCTATTGGTCTAAGGACTGGTCCCTTTGGTTCAATAAAGATTCCATACTAGTTTCGGTAGGGTCAATTTCATTCGCGAAATTTCTACCTGCGTGTATTTGTGAATTGTGATCTGGATATAACAGAAATCGGGCCCAGAGTTGTCCCTTGTATTATGCTCATAGCACGTAACATAACTTGAAAATCTTCAATGTGTATGTTTGTCAAACGCGATTAAATTAATCGAATCATGATACCATCGTATTATAGAAACAAATTTTTGTAGTCCCAAAGGATAATTTAAAGTGATTTACCTGGCGCCCTACACCAAGTATTGCTGGCTTTGTCAGTAAGCACGCTGTAAGCCTTAATACCCCATCTCGAACTCTTGTAAAGGTTTGTTAAAGTATTGGCCACATCAGCAGTACTACTATCGTTGAAAGTAATTCCGCAATCTGAGTAACAACTTATGTCCAAGTATTGGATTAGACCATCGTCGTTTACACCTACCTAAAATAGAGAATATAATTCGATTTGAATTTAGATTGTAACTGCGACACTCATTAAGGTGAACGAAATGTCAATATCTAAGGGTGAACTTGAGTAACAATTAAAACTAATTTTTAATTAAACTGGTAGGGTGATGATGGTTGTTAGTTATATTGTGTTTTCGCGCCAAGAGAATACGGCGGGAACGTTGAGCGCCCGCTGTCATATAACGGCGCGCTGTTTTGAATGCCACATAGATTAATATTAGCTTCGCGCTTGCGTGCTTGCTTATAATGTTGGCATTAGTGTCGCCACACTGGCTAACTGGCGGATGCTTTTTAACTGATATTTTGGTAATTAATTATGCTGTTATTGCATTTTTTTCAGACGAAAACTGTTCATCTGTGGTAAGATTTCTGTAATTAGTATTGTCACTTAGAAACTAATAACTTACTGAAAAAATGTTACAAGAATCTTTTCTTACCTCGTAATCGAAAATACACTCCTGTCTTTTGCCAATGACAGCCATGTTATCGGTAATGGACATCACCAAAGAAGCGGTTCTGTTCAACTTATACGCAACTAGTGCGCATGCGCATGCAGGGAGCGATGATCTGGATGCCTTCGCCCCGTATGCTCCGCCTACTTGGCTAACTACTACTTCTATGCTATAAATAGTAGATAATAATGTTTTTTAAATTATCAATTATATAAATATCAAGGATATGTCTGCGACTTTGTCCACGCTTGACTTAAAATTCCCGCGGGATTCCCGGGATAAAAAGTAGCGCAGATTTTAAGTCTAAGATTTCGCTAACGATCAGCGAAAACCGCATTGAAATCGGCCTAGTAGTTTTTACGTGAATCCCGAACAAACAGACAAGAAATCTAAAAAAAATGCATCGTGTTCTCCGTCGTTTAGGTATATAGTATATTCCAGATGTTTTTTTCTAAATAGCTTTAATGTACAGACAGATGTTTAGAATTTTATAATATTATAGATAGACGATTGTAATAAAGTAATAGTGTAAAGTTCAGCAGCGTACGAATGTCTGAAGAAGCGGATAAATAATGACAACGTGATGTACTCACACGGGGCAAATGAAATTTCATTTTTTTATCAGAGATTGAATTTAAACGAGTCTTACTTGACCCTATTTTAATAATAATAAAATAAACTGCTGAAAGCAATTTTTGTAACTGTAATGTCTTGAAATGAAAACATGCCACTTTTCCGTGTCGCGAAGACAGTGATGGATTTACACTAGGGGCTAGTGCCCAAGGCGGCGAAATTTCCGAGGGTGACAAAATTTGGAGGGTCAGTAAAAAAAAAAACATCTTTCTGCTATAAATTCTCCTCTGTCCTCTTTCTTGGGGGTTGGTATACGCGTCTTCAATAAGATTCCGAGTGAAATTTTTGATCTGCCTTTCACTAAATTCAAAACCAAATTAAAAAGTATCTTGCTAAAAAGGGGATACTATACTATTAAAGAATACTTAAATGACAAAAAATCATTTACATAGCAGCTCTTGCCAAGCTTGTAAGGGATTGATGGAGATATATTGCAGCATAACATTTTAGTATGTCATGTCGTTATTATGACTTTAATAATATTTTTCTTTCCTTTTATTGTGTCTGGGTCTTATTGAGTATGCACTGTTTGCTACAACTCCATTAATTCTTCAAAAAGTAATTCTGTAACATACTTCTGTATAAAACTTATTAAAAAAAGAGAACTTGAGATATAAATTGAATAAGAAACTTAAAGAAAAACAATATTTAGCTAGACGTGTTGCTGGGGAGTTTCTTGTCGCTTCTTCTTAACAGCAATAACACGTTTTGAGGCGGTGTACATAAAATAGGAAGAAAAATTTAATTTTAACTTATATATATGACCTTCAAAAAGTGTCCTCCAGTGGAACTTATTTTGAATAAGAATTTTGAAACTTTGAATTTTGAATTTTATAAAAATCAATGATATTCAAAAATTGGTAAGTTATTGGTTTCATGCCAAATCTTAAAAATCGAGTTCTCATTAGATATTTACGGTTTGAAGTCTAGTTGCAGTGCATAATTTTTTACGGTCCTGTACTCAAATAGTGCAGGAAATAGATAATAGGGCGGTATTTTTCACGGTGCCCCAGGGCGGCACTTAAGGTAAATCCGGCCCTGGGCGGAGATATTAGCTAAATATAGGCTTAAAGCTAGCCCAGGTTAGTGTCCATTCATAACTCCTGCAATTTTTAGACTGGTCAATTGCATGCCGAGTGACTGCTGGCCTTATATATACTATCTATTTCTGACCTTCCGTTTATTCTAGGTGACCGAGTCAACGAAGATAGTGATCTTTTTAATTTTATATTAGGCTTAGCTACGAAAGTTTTTATTTTAAATTTGTTTCAGACCCTACAGCTAGGTGGTAAGTCACCTGTCATTGCTGTCAAACAATATTGACAGTGACGTTTTATTATACAGATTAAATACTGTTACTACAACCACCTCTTGTACGATTTGTTATCAGTTATAAATTAGTAAAGGAAACTAAGGTGCTTACCAATTTTCGTCAACATTTAACATTTTGGAGACTGCAACATTAACAACATCTATCCATTGAGTCGCAGACCTGATTCGTAGACCTCGTCTTGTATTCTGTACAACACACGACTGTGGCTCCATCGTATAGTGGTACTGTGATGGACTATTGAAAGAGCCTTTGATAACATGCTTTATGTCAGTGCCTCTATCCGTTGGCTTGACTGTTACGTCTTCACGAACCTGTTGGAACAATAATGCGAAGTAAATTTTCTAACAACTGATCAGAACCACTCCCAGAATCTATGGAAAGAAAATCTAGCAAAAGATATAAACAAAACTAAAAATATTTTCTGCAATAACTTGATGTTTTCAATTTTAATTCAATCAGATGAAGTTGAGGAATTAAGAACCTGTTTCTGTTTTTTGAAGTCGGTAAACAAAAAAATATTTACCTACTTCATTCTACAACATCTTGAAGTCGATGCGAAGTAAAACATAAAAATTACTTTATTTTCATTTTGTTTTACTTGAAAGAAGTCGGTTAGTTTTTTTTATTCAAATTCAAATTCAAAGTTTTTTATTCAAAATAAGTTCCACTGGAGAACACTTTTTGAAGGTCATTTAAATATATAAGTTAAAATTTAATTTTTCTTCCTATTCTATGTATATGTTTTTGTTAAAAAAATATTTTTGCTCTTTAGTTGCACAAGCACTTTAATAGCTTCAGAAATAATATATTAAGCTCCTGTGGAAATTATGCTCCTGGCAGGCATATACAAGGTTACTATCTGTTGGAAAATCCTTTAAGGAAAAGATTGTGCTATGGGTTCGACCATTAAAGAGGTTTTACAACACTATCTCACTCTTCGGTGTGGACGCTCGTCAACAAGGGTTGTTCTCAATTTGCCTGCGATGAGTGAATACTCATCGGATCCTGACTTGGTGACCACGGGACCATTCCGAATGTATATACTTACGGATAAAGAAAAAAATTGAAAATCGGTTTATAATTGACGGAGATATCGTGTAACAAAGAAGTCTGTTAACAATTTTCGAGGTTTTCTACTGAATTCCCTGAGATCCACTCATCAGATCCTGACATAGTGACTATGGGACCAAAGCGGTAGTACAAGTACCCTTTCGATTAAAAAAAATCGGTCCACAATTGACGGAGAAAACGAGGGACATACATACAAAAATACATACATACAGATGAATTCACATTGATATTACTGACATATGAAATAATATCCTACTAATATTATAAACGCGAAAGTTTGTAAGAAAGTATGGATGTATGTTTGTTACTCTTTCACGCAATAATAATTAATGGATTTTGATGAAACTATTGTAATAATATAGCTTACACATCAGAATAACACATAGGCTATAATTTATATAGATATAGTGCGAATTATTCAAAATTAACGATTTTCCAACACCACGCGGGCGAAACCGCGGGGCACAGCTAGTATTACATAATATATAAACACAGAGAAAGTCTTCTCTTTTTCGGAGAAACCATCTTTTTAAGATATAATATACAGCGCGTTCCATTGGTAGCTCACAACGCCCAAAATGCTTCGTTAGCCGTTCCACAAAGCGATCGCGGCCGTTGTGGTCGTGGCGAAAACGACACTAATGACGTCATCATATTCGATCACACAACGCTCACAATGACCCATGTCAAGAGGTGGGTCGAATTACCGTTCCACTTGGGTTTACGATTGTAACGCCGACAAGCAATTGGAACGGGAAAAATCGCGGTCATGGTCGTTGTGAGTCTCTAATGGAACATAGCCTATGAGGAAGTATAGCAAAAACAAAAAGTCTTACCCGTCGTTTTTTGTCAGAAGCAGCCAATGCGTCTCTAACTGTCAAAACAAGCTTATCATTCGACTTCTTGTATGTAACTTTGACGAGCTTGGTAGCATTTTGCGCCAGTTTACGTGAAGTTGCAGCTATAACACCTACTGGTTGTCCATAATACGATACAATTTTTGATACCAACACTTCTTCTTCCTCTTCTTGCCAGGGACAGTCTAGAGGGATGAATGTATTCTTCCCGGGTATATCATTCGCTGTGAAAAATGCTATCACTCCTGGCAGTTTCTGTAAATTGATATGTAAATAAGGTATGACTGCTACTATATATAGGGGTATTTTTTGATCTTGGAATACGTGATCTTCAGAAAATTTATACATGGCAGTCAGGCTAATTAAAGTAATTAGTTGGTCTTATTATTGTTGCTTTAAAACTGGGAATTTTAGCGACACAACTGTCCATGTCGTGAACTTTTTAGCTACTCTCATGTTGCGTGCCCACTGCTGGGCAATGGTAAAATTTCGAATTTTGCTACTGGTTACCTTCCCTGTGAAGTATAATGAAGAATTCAACTGATTTTTTTTTTATAAATAACTAGCTTCTGCCCGCGACTTCGTCCGCGTGGAATAGTTACTTTGGGCTAAAGGGGACAATTCTGTCACACATGATTTTTGCGAAACTTTAACCATTTACGCAGCGCACGCAACGGAAGATCTCAAAAGGAATAAAACCCCCCCGATTTTAAAACATTCTTCATTGGTGCTCCGCTCCTATTGGTCTTAGCGTGATTGTAGTGGAACACTTACAAGCCAATAGACGGCGCTGTACAATAATAGATGACACAAAAGTTTCCCGAAACATACAAAGAATATATACAAAATTTTCAACTCGCTCCTCCACCTAGTCGAGTCACTCTTAAATGATGATATATAGCCTATAAGTCTTCCTCGATAAATGGGCTATCTAACACTGAAATTTGTTTTCAAATCATATCAATAGTTATGGAGATTAGCGTGTTCGAAATGGAATACTAAAATTAAGTAAATGTATAAATAATTTAAAAATATAACTACAAACTAAACTATTATGTATATGTACAACATTGCTTGCAGACGGAAGCGTGCCACACTAGATGGCAATGCTAATTCGCTGTGCGAAGTATAAACCAGGCTTCTGGTCAAGAGTGACATGAAAGAGTTTCTTGCAATTTTTTTCATAGAAGGTCTGCAGATGCATGCCACGGACCAGTGACTTAGTTACAAATATGTAGCCTCTAACTAAAATCCCATATTTGTGTCGTTTGAGGGCTTCAGCCGATGAAGCAGCGTTGCCATCCCCTAACTCTACCATTGGAAATTGTAACGGAGCCAAAGTGATGACGCTTGTTCTCGTGACAACAACCACACACAAGCGACCGTCCCATCTTCCGAGGAATAATAACATTCCATCCACGCACGTTTTTACGGTACAATTATTCTTAGTATTCTCGTTAAATGAATTCCATACGGTTTAATCCTTACCAATGCTTCAGTGGCATCGATGTTGATGATCTCTCCTCGACATATTTCAGAGAGAACAAATGCGACGTGCACTGCTCGCGGCTCCAAAGTAACATCACAGGCGTATTGTGATTCGCCAGAACACTGCAAATATATTGTTGTTGTTATCTACAGTAGATTTTGCGTTGGAAAGTAGCACTAAAACATACATATATACATATTATCACGCCTGTTTCCCATGGGTAGGCAGAGACTATAGATCTCCACTTGTGACGATCCTGACAAACAACTTTCGCTTCATCTACTTTCATTAACCTCTTCATACATGCATGTTTATTTGATATGCTTTTTACCTGACCTCGTTTTAACACTTCTGTTATTTGATCATGATGTGTATGTTGTGGTCTTCCGGTATCAACTCTACCATTCACAATACTGTCATATACTTGTTTTGTGATTCTATTTTCATCCATCTCTCTACATGCCCAAACCACCTTAACATTTCTTTTTCAACTCTTATTATTACATCTTCTTTCAATCCACAACGCTCCCTTATTACACTATTACGTATCATATCATTCATGCTTACCTCACATATACTTATCAAAGCTCTCATTTCAACTGCATTTATTCTACTTTCATGCTTCTTCAGCCACACCCAACTGTCACTGCCGTACATTAGTGTTGGCACCAACACCCCTTGATGGACAGCCAAGCGTGCCTTTACAGACACTTTTTGGCTTTTCATAAAAGAGTTTAGCGCTCCATTCACCTTATTACCTGCAATTACTCTCCTTTCGATGTCACTTTCATGTCGATGTCCCTGGTAAGCTAGCACCATAGATAAACAAATTCTATGACTAGCTCTAACTTTTGGCTTCCTACTTGTATATAACTTCGTCTTGTTCACATTAATTTTCATACCCTTTCTCCCAAAAGACTCATCCATAATTGTTACCATCTCCTGTAACTCTACTTCCGATGATGCAAGTATAACTTGATCATCGACGTAGAGAAGACATTTGATAAGTAACCCATTCATTCTTAACCCACTTTCGTTTTCTTTGAAATCGTGCAAGCAACTATCCATGAGAAGATTAAACAGCCACGGTGACGCTAAGCGTCCGTGTCTAATACGCTTTTTCAATGCTGAACCATTCAGTGTACTAAAATATACTTAGTTAAAAAATAAATTCTTGCATCTATCATTTATAAATATTATTACAAAATCAAAAGCATTAATATTTTAAGTATTGCAATGGTGTCTTATTGTCCATGGCGATTTCTTTCAGATAATCTTTGGATAGAGTATAAGTAGAGCAAAGTCAAAGTATGAGGTGTAAATTATATTCCATCTTAGGGTGGTAAGTGGTAAAGGACTTGGTTGACTACTCATAAAATAAGTAAATTTTCCTCAACCGTAAATATACTTAATTATTATTAATTATATAATAATATTAATTAAATTTCTACCTGGGTCATTCCCTCCAACTTCTGTACTGGTTCGTTAAGCGGCCACAACGATTTGTCGGTATCAAAATTCTGTTGTCCACGTGATACTGAACGTTTTAATATAGTGCCACCAGATTTGTATCGGGGATTTACGCTGGGCGACATGCTTAAAACGGCCTGAAAATATTTAAAGTCGCTTTTTAATTGTCAGAACAATTTGGATCTTTACTTGTTTTCTTTTTTGTTAACTCGGTCGGTGTGAAATCCGTTCATACGTCCGCAAAATGAAGGTGTACGGATCAAAGTAACCACATAATCGACTGGCCATCATCCAGTCGAAAACCCGGTGCCGGGAAGAGATGTTAAAGAGTATCGGCGGGAACCCCTGGGGATGTCCATACCGGATGGCCAGTAAAAAGATGTGGGTTTGCACCATTCCGGTCACGGCGTCCCTCGAAGAGGGAGTCCTCAACTCCGTTATAGACGGACTCTTCCCAGATCCGGGTGCCTTCACTCCCCGTCGTTCACGTCTCGGCCCCTTGGAGACGAAGCTCCCATCGTCTCCGACGAAGAATTCTAAGTGGCCCTGGAGCGCTTCCGGGGATGGAAGACAGGCACAGGCGCAGACCTGACGGGGTCCCGGGATGGGCCCTCTTCCTGGCCGCTAAGCACCTACGCGGCCAGTTTTGAGAACTTTTCAATGCCTCTATTAGGTCAGGCATGTTCCTGAAGCAGTGGAAGGATATGCCTGCTTCCGAAGGAGGGTCGCCCTCCCAACGATCCGCCTACAGGCCCATCATGTTGTTTAACGAGGTGGCCAAGGTTTTTGAGAAGATCATCGCAGACCGCCTCGTTCGTCATCTTGACACGAATGGGCCTGCACTCTCTGAGGCTCAAAATGGTTTTATGTTGGAGCGTTCTACACTGGACGCTCTGAACGCGCTACAGGGCCTTCCTTACGAGAGAGAGGCGGATCACATGGAGGAGTCCGTCCTGGCGGTCTCTCTTAATGTCAAGAGTTCGGGACCTATGAAGAATCTATGGAACTTGCCGACGCCAGAACGGCTTTGGTGGTCGAACGAATCCGGCGTCTTTGACCGAGGGTCTCCCCCGAAAAAACGAAGACCTTTATGTTCTAGAGACCACATAGACGTACACTCCAGAACGCGCGCCTCGTCGACCAAGATGTTGCGATAGCGGTCAAGCCCCAAATGAAATATCCGGGGCTTGTATTAGATAGTAAATGGAACTTCGGGGCTCCGTGTAATCCGTAAGCGGATTTTTTTTTTTAATTGTGAAGCTGGCAAATACACTGAGGGCCTTTCTGATAGAAAGCGGATACCGTAGCCCATAGATGTTTGCAACATCAGGAACAGAGCCAATGTGTGCCAGCCTGTTGTATGGGATATAGACAGAATACAAGGGATGTCAAAGACAAATTGGAACTATGTTCAATCATCGGTCTTATTGACTCTAATCTGTGCTGCACAATGTAAAACTCGTATCTCATTCTCTCGCAGGCTTAGTCCTAGAGACTTGTATGTTTATCTCTTTTTAATTTCGCTTTTTGTTTCATCGAGTTTCAAAACGCAACGATTCTAAAACAGTTTTACTTCAAAAAAAGGATAGAATTTTTCAATCATTACTTGCCTTATAAAATAATCCTAAAGCAATCATCTTTCTACAATAAGCTGATGGTTCAGGTGGCGATTCTTTAGGAACTATTTCATCGTCTAACTTTCTTAAAGCTTTTTGTAATACCACATCAGTAAATAGTTTAGATCCATTCAAAATGTTACACGTTCCCTTAGCAGTGATAAATGTAGGGCTTATATTCCCAAAAACTATATTCGAGGCGATGACTTTGTTCGACGTATCCATTTTGAATAGAAAGCCAGCGTTGACTATTGCATGCGCGTTTTGAGCTCTTGGCATTATCTGAAACAGGAGACCTGCATGTGTAGAAGGGACTTAAAGGAAAATCTATGCTAATTTAAATGACTTTTTGTGACGCCACATAAAATACACGTCGTCGAGTGTAGGACCTTGTGTAATTATCATTTTTGGTGAAATTATTTTTTCCGTGTAAAATTGTTACATATGTATTTATATAGGAATAAGTATGTAATCATTTTGTAGAAAAAAATATTTTCACCAACAAAAGTACAAGGTAAAGGTACAAAATCCTGCACTGACGCCAGCAATGTGTGCATATAGTACTAGTAGAATTAGCCTATCTGCTGTAGTACACCAGTAAGAAAAAAAAAAACATCTATTTTAGCCATATAGGTCCAGTGATTTCTGAATAAAATGACTGTGACATACAAAAAGAGACAGACAGACGGACGGGCGAACATGACGACGTATCAGGGTTTGATTTTTGGAATAATGACTATGGAACCTTAAAAATGAAACAAAAAATTAAAGATGGATAGATAAGTCTATATTGTACACTAATACAAAAATATACTTACAGACTAACGGTCTTATTCATATTGAGTTAGAGTAAGTTTGCAATCTTCTTTAAGAACCTTAAACAAGCCTACAAACTAGCTCTAACTCAATATGAATAAGAGCGTAGAGCTATATCTGATTGTGCACAAGGGGCGGTCTCTTCGCTAAGAAGCGATCTCTTCCAGACAAGCCCTGAAATGAATTGTGTTGATAATGGCGATGGTGGTATACGTAACATATAATACGACTACTTAAATTTTAATAATAAATACAATGATATATATACACACAGAAGTTTTATATATTAAATAGATATATTTTCAATAGGTAAATTTAGTGCACATTTAGGTATAAGAAGTATGAGAACCCATTTACTTATCCATATAAAGTTTAATGTACACAACCCTGTTTCTTGTTTTGCCACTCTCGCTAGACTGGAAGAAAACTCTTTTTAGGGTTAAGCTCGCCTTTGTACCTAACCACTATTTTGTAGTTTTATTTGTAACTATTTTGTGTACAATAAAGAATACTTTATCTTCAAAAGCATATAAATGTTTATAGATAGAATATAATACATAGATAGGTAAGTTTAAATATCATATTCTACGACAGGCAATATTTTTGTTCACGGTTTTAAATACTGGTAGTGATTTTACCTGTCTGATACCAACAGGCAGCGCATTCCAAAGCTGTATAACCTTGATGGTAAAAGAATTGTAGAAATTTGAATTATGCTCAGGGGTGTGTAGTTTAAGTTTAGTGGAGCGGCATAAATTATGAGAGCATGAAAGAAATTCAAATGCAATTTAATTTTATTGGTAAGTGGGGCTCAAGTTGATTTTCGATGGCCCTTATCGATAACAGGACTTTCCGCAAAAAACGGTACTTCTGGTAACACTGGCTGATATTATTATGCATAGTAAAGTATAATTAAGTACCTTATAAGTTCGTATTAGATTATTCTGCGTCAGTGGTGGTAATTTCACGTCTGTAATGAGGCTGTTTCTCAGATCCATATTGAAAAACTCTTTCATTTTTAGTTCAGATTTCTTTAAATTGTTATGAACTGAAAACATAAACTATCTTATACCAATTAATATATAAAACTGAAGAGTTTGTTTGCTTGAACGCGCTAATCTCAGGAACTAATGGTCTGATTTGAAAACTTCTTTCAGTGTTATATAGCCCATTTACCGAGGAAGGCTATAGGCTATATATCATCACGCTAAGACCAATAAGAGCGGAACACCAATGAAGAATGTTTCAAAATCGGCGGGGCTTTTTTAACTTAGTTTTTTTAAACTATTCTACGCGGACGAAGTCGCGGGCAGAAGCTAGTTATATATATAAAGAATGCCAATCGCGCGGTACTAATCTCGTCTGGTATCCGCTTTGGCGTCTCACTACCGCCAAGGATAGCCACGGAAGCGCTGTTGGCGTCGCTGCCATGGCATCCAATGAGATATGGCACTTAGTGTTAGGACGCCATATGCGTTGACAGTTTGGCTGCGTCCCATCTTCCATACACGGCCGTGTTAGTTGGAGCAGCGGCCGCACAACCGGAGGACCTAAAACGCCGCAAATATGCATCTAATGACAATGGATACATATTTCTGGTATTCGGTGAGGATCATGGCGTCCCGAGTCTTATCGGTTTTAACGAGATCTATCATCGCGTTTGATAGAAGTCTCACGTGACTAAAACGTTATTTATTAATGCTATAGATAACGCGCATTTGTTAGAGTTTTTACAGACGATAACAGAGGATAATTTAGAATATTAATAAATTTGAAATGTGCTTACCTATTGTAATCGTAGCTCCAACGGTTTCTAATAACAGAAAAACATCTGAAGGAAAGTCATGATGCAGATTCTTCAATGCTAAATTACCACCTATTGTACCAATCTGAAAAATAAACATTAAACAATTTCTTTTAAATCTACACCAATAGATCGGCAGACAAACACACATATTGTATAGCCCCAAATTAAGCAAGCTACGCTTGTGTTATTGCTAATATACAACGGACTACTCTAGGGTCGATCCCAGACACCCAGACCATAGTAAATAACGGAGAAAGTTTGTTTCTGAAATTTACTATACCAGGAGTCAAACCCAGAGCCTCTGCGTTGCAGTGAGGTAAGTCGGTAAGTAAATAAAATCGAAGTGTCTATGGTTTCAAAATGAATGCCAGGATTTAAGTGAACATATTTTTAACCGACTTCTAAAAGGTTTTTCTACAATTCTAGTCACTGTGTTGGTCTGAAAGCTTGTCGTTTTTAATACCTACTTTTTTTATTGCAGAGATCAGTAGACAGGGAGACGGTCCACCTGATGGAAAGCGGTTACCATCACCTATGACATTTCTAGCACCAAAGGTGCTACAAATGCGCTGCTGTTCTCTTAAGGGAAACTGGAACCTGGCCACTGGCCACAAAAGGTTGTTATGACGGCATACTCTAGACCAGGGGTGGTAGCCATCCAGTCGGGCAAAGGCCCTCCCACATGGATATGGGAAATTATTCCACTCTTCGGCAGTGCGCACCAGAAAAGATGAAGCTAAACGCTTGGTTCTGATTAGTGGTGTTTCCACCATGTAACGATGACGCAGACCGGTGCGTCCAGATGCACCAACAACCACACCAACAACAACCAGCTGTCCGATGGCAAAATGGGGATGGAGGAATCAACTCGTGCAATTCTAAGGAACACTCCCCGAAATGTATCCGATAGAAGACAGTTAGCCCCGCGACCTTGCGTCTATACTCTAAACTCTGAAGTCGAGCATAAAAAAGACGATCATTGCCGACCAGCTTCCTGACTCTTTTCTCAATTGATTCCAACGCCTCCAACTGGTATTTGGCTGACCCGTCCCAAAGACGAGAACAGTACTCCAAGCAGGAATGGATAAATTCATGCATAGTAAAAGATACCCAACCCTTTCCCTAATAGAAATAAGAATAAGAAAGATAATAAATAAAAGAGAAAAAGAAAAAACTCTCTCTTACCCTATGATGGAGGAAGCTGGATTAAAAATATATTACATGGGGTTATAAGAAGAATACAATATAAGTTTTCTTAGTATTTTCTTAAGTTTTCGCGACTAGTCCACGTAATAAAGAACGACATAAAGATAAAGAAAAAATAAATAGTTTTCTTCATTGTGCTAATGTATTCTCGAAGTTCTTGCATATCATTACGCAAAACAGTAATAACCTCTCGTCTACATTATGCCCAATTTCTCTCACTTCACTCAAAATAACCTAAGATATAGTAGAAAACCCAAGTGTAAAATAAACGTTAACATTTTGTCTGGAGCTACCCAAATTCACTGGCGTAACTTCTTTCAATTTGTTAGATTTAGAAGCTAAGTCCTTTGCCATATTTAGAAAATTCACTCAGGAAACATTATGTTAACCTTACGCAGCAATACATGTGCTAGGATACTCTACTTTAAATTGTAATCTGCTGTACATGTAGGTATGTCATTCGTTTTGTTCCATTTATAATGAGAGCAAATATATTTATTTATATAATAAAGAAACTAAAAATAAACTAAGTTATAAATTGTACAAGCGATTATTGTTAGGCGAAATATGAGCCAGCCTTCTGATCACGGGTTGCATCAAAGAGTTTCTTGCAAATCTCTTTGCCGATGGACCCCATGGATCTAATGTTTCAACTCCAAACGACACAAATATGTAACCCCTTCCTAAGGTTCCATATTTACGCCGTTTGAAAGCTTCAGCTTTTTAAGCAGCCTTGCCAGCCTCTAACTCAGTCATTGGACGATGTGACGGCGCTAGAGTGTCTACACATGTCGCGTCCCAAACAAGCGGCCGTCCCATCTTCCAAGAAATGAGTGACATACCATCCGGCCTCTTGCCATCGTCACATACCAAGCCATTCGGTTCTAATACGGCCGGTACGCCGACGCTGATAAGAGCCCGGCGGATGATGTCATTGAGGTTGGTATGGCGAGATCTTCCATATGTCCATACGGGTACACCATACTCCCACACTGGCAACGATGGGGTACACAACATGGAGCCCCCAAGCGAAGGCTCGCAGCTAATCGAAAAGTAGAATGATCTAGGATTGTGCCTGTATTGTTCCATTTGATTTCTATCTTCATTAATATGTAATAACTAGATAAGTTTAAACAATTCTTTGAGTAACTTGCTTGGAAGAGATTGTTCTTAGCGATAAAGTCGTTTTTACTTTTGCCAAGTATGTAACTATTGTCTAGTTGTGCAATTTTGTATTTGGTGTTTTAGTAAACAATAAAATGTTATCTATCTACATTTCAATGAAATCGATTCTTCTTTCAATCATAGCATTGGATAAGTTTTGCGTATATTTTATGATAAAATAAATAGAAATATTCTTACATTTCTCACAGCTACATGAGCAACTAAGTCCAGATATTTTCTGAAGTGTTCCAGATATTTAAAATCTTTACTCTTATAAGCCCAAGTTTGGAAGGTTTTCATTACTTCGGTCAACGGCATGCCAGCACCGATGACGAGGTTTACATCAGTCAATGAGTCTTTTAGAGACTCTATTGATGATATGTCTATTAGGACCCGAGGTTGCGATGTCAGTGGGTAAACTCCTGGAAAATGTTGTTAGAAAATTTTAGTATTGAAACAGAGCTGACATCATGAGCGTCTCTATAAAAGATATCTACTATGATCTCACATCAGGGCTGTAGCTAGAGTCATATTTGAGGTAGTGCAGCATTGGTTACAGGTAGGGCGGAAGTAAAAACAATATCATAATTGATCTGCCCTCGAAGAACGGGCTCTTAAATCAATCACCATGTATGTCACTGACCTCTAGGTCAGTGATATACATGGCGGTATCGATTTTTTACTAAAACACTCTTTACCGTACACTTCACTTAACCAAACTACAAACAATCAATCTATCTCTAGTTTATGTTTATTTTAGTTTAAAAGGGGATTCCCCGTACCATTGATTGCAATATAGCCTATATTGCAATCTAGGGTATGGGGAATCCCGTCTGCATCACAGATATTATAATTAAATAGACCCATCGCTTCATGTGTTGTGATGGCGCTTCAAATGCCATCTATACACAGAAAAAATAATTATTATAATTTGAAATTAATGTCACCAACTGTGGTATGTTCGGAAATGTTTAGATACCTATCGCTACAATTTTTTTATCTCAAACTACGAACAAACAATTTAATTATAATCATTTATCTTAGTTTTTGGTATTTTTAAGGCATTGTGATTTCAAGGTAGGGCATTGCCCCACAATGCACAGTTTTGATGTAAGTAAAACAAAGCTAATGCCTAGGGTTTGACACGCGGCACACTAATATGTACTAAGACTACAGACATGGAATATGTTTGCAAAAATAACATAACAAACAAAATACATTCTAATATATTTGAGAATGTTAATTATCAAATTAACATTTTAACAATCATGTTACATCCCTATCTAACGTTGAGACTTTTGGATTGCGACTGAGTTTTTGGCGGGAACTGAAAGAAGATGTTGTGCTGTGCAGTTTTATTTTCTAAAAATGTGTAAAATTACTCTAAAATGAACACTAAGAATATTGATAGTTTTTGAGTAGTAATTATGTGTTTTGTGAGAAATGTGAACTGTATAGTCAAATGTGGCCTTTTGAATTGTCACAAGAACTCCGTTGAATGGCACCAGCTGATAACCTACAGTTCAGCTGTGCTCACATAGGCTTAAGAAAACGAAGAAACTACATTATAATATAAGATCTGGCTTAAAGGCCTAGCTGCCAAGCCATAAACCTAAATAAATTGGATTGCGACTCAAAAGTCATGTCTTACCTTGACCGGTATTCCCTGCAACTAGTCTATAGTCATTAACGCCTTCACGTGCTAGTACCTGGAATTTGAAAAAAATATATGATAAATTAAATAAAAAGCGAATTATTAGTTCATTTCAAAGTTGACAACCATAGGTAGGTGCCTCGTATTATTTGCTTTTCATCATGACTTAACAAATATATGAATACTTTGTAGCAATAATAAACTTACCTTAAACAAATCCTGCACCGTGAACACTTTGTACCACCTTGCATTCTGTACAGTCAAGTTTATTAATGAGGTTCCAGGGTTCTCTATGAGACACCAATCGTCCTCCGACATGCTACATTTTCTTTCACATGTTTTAGAGCACTTACTTATGTGCAAATCTTCTACGTCCTATAAGAATTATGTTGGAACTTATTATCTTAGAAAATCTTAAAAATAAATTAATAATGGTTCATATTCTAATAAGGTGGGTACTAGTTGAAGGCACGAGACGCTTACGCACATGTACGTACGCAACAGCGCCACCAAGCGGCCTCCTCACTAGCAGACGTCAGTAGTGGTGCAGTGGTATGGGCAGACGGACAACATTCGCGTTTAGATAGAAATTCATAGAATAGCAGACCGGCGGCAGCACGGTAGTGGCGCGGTTGTGGTGTGTCCAGCATTGCCCTATATACGTGCGTTTAGGTGAATTTTCGGAACTAAATATATATGCGTACTATAAAAATTACCACATATTAAGTAAGCATAAAAACATCAGGACTATCGCTACAAAGCCGCTTCTATATTTAGCCTATGTAAGTATTTGTAAATTTTCAGTTACACTTTTTTTATAAGTGACTTTTTTACTACTTCAACTTATCGTGAAAAAATTAAAACATTAATAACAGAATACTTAAAAATAAACTAAATCTATACATATAATAAAACTGTAGAGGTCGAATTTCTGTACAATGAAAAAAATGGTAAAAACCGAGTCAGGGGAATGTAAGAAGTGAAATGGAACTAATTTAGATTTTTTTCAAATATTTTGTGTCTGTTTGTACCGGCTAATCTCCGAAACGACTGGACCGATTTAAATTAAATTTTGTATGGTGCTAGCTTATATCCCTGGTAAACATATAGGATACTTTGACCCCGAAAAATTAAAGAGTTCCCGTGGGATAGTTAAAAAAACCGCACCACGCGGGCGAAGTCGCGGGCATCAGCTAGATATAAATAAATTCATATTAAATATGTAACAAATCGCTGCCCGAGGGAAGCGTGCCCAGAAGGCTGGCTGCATTACCACGCTGTATGGCAATGCTGATTCGTTGCGCGAAATACGAACCAGCATTCTGATCACGGGTGGTATCAAAGAGTTTCTTACAAATTTCTTTGAATAAACCCTTTGCCAATGAACCCCACGGACCTAAAGTTTCAACTCAAACGGCACAAATATGTAACCCCTTCCTAGGGTTCCATATTTGCGCCGTTTGAGGTCTTCAGCTGTTGAAGCAGCGTTGCCAGCCCCTGACTTAGTCACTGGGAGATGTGATGCCGCCAGAGTGTCAACGCATGTCGCGTCCCACACAAGCGGCTTTCCTATCTTCCAAGGAATAAGTGACATTCCATCCAGCCTCTTGCCATCGTCGCACACCAAGCCATTTGGCTCTAGGATGGCTGGTACGCCGACGCTGACAAGAAATTTCACTAAAAAAATAAATTTTCAAGTGCTAGAATAATCTTTAAGCAATTAGATAGCAGTAAAAATGCACGGCTACATTATACTCCACCACAGCTTCAGTCACATTATAGATCTTTGTTGAATTGAATTGAAGGTCTTGTAGCAATTATAAAGAAATATTTCAATAAACAGTTTCTATACAATCACACATTTTTGCCTTTTTTACGAGGAGAAATTCCTTTAAGGACGATCCAGCGCGGGGGAAACGCGGTGGGTGTATAGAATTCACCACTTTGGGGTGTAGTGCACCCAAGCAAGCAAGTACTAACGCTACTCAAATCAGGTAATGCACACTATAGCTCCTTGGCGTATCTTCCTTTGCCTTAATGCTAGGGCTACGGGTGCATGGTCTAACCATTCAGCGATACCCAGGCAGCCTGTGATCTAACGACCTCATCCACTGCCAGGGGCAATCATGCATCCGGCGTCTTCTTACTTTCGATGTGTGGGGCGCTTTGTAACGCGCCCCATTGGAGGAAAAGTGAGCGCGCGTGGAACACCAGTGCAAATTATTGCCTTTTATTTTAAGGATTTAAACCTGATTGAGAGCCATCAGCCGCGCGTAAGGGGAAAATCGTGGCCTGTGTCTGGGAATCGCTAAATTGGGGTGGCACTAGCACCCTAGGCGGAACTAAAAATGCTATTGCCACACCACATTTAGGGACCTACTAAAACCCCTCGGTATTCCATCCTTCCCCCTTAATGCCAGGGCCACGGGTTTATAGCCTAGTCTCTCCCTTGGCCCTGGCAAATGGTGGCTTAACGGCCTCGCAATGGCTTAAAACACAACTATCAATATCCCATAGTTATTACCTATTTATTAGGAAAAACAATTATTGAAAATAAAATACCAATATTTTGTTCTTAAGGGACTCTTCAGCGTCATTGGCAAAGCTTTTAAATGCATCCAAAATTGGCCTATATCCAGTGCATCGGCACATGTTTCCACCAAAATAGTTCTCTACTTGTTCTGTTGTTAGTCTATTCTTTCTTCTTCTATATAAACTGAAAAGAAGATTGTAATTGTGTGAAATATGGCAATAGTAGGGATGCGAGGAACTGTTTGATCTGGTGCCAACGTCATATTTTCACTACTGCACCACTCACTATCAGAAGAATGCTCACCCTCATTTCCTTGAGCTATCACGCTCATTTGAGCGTTATTACGCATCAGGTCTCTGGAACGTTTATTCTGGGTGCAGTAACGACTTGCAGGGAATATCGAATGTCAAGTGAGTATTAAAGCAGGATCTAAGCATTCACTGTCTGTGATTCTGCCACAGAAGTATTCCGAGAAGTATTATCGATAGGTTCTCTTACACGGGCATTTTTTGAGCAATTATTGCTTGGCAACAGTAATGTATCGATCTGGAGTATTTGCAATAAAATGCGCTAATTGTTTCGAGAATATTGCTCTATATATTCCACATTTCTCAACGTCGCCATATGGGTTGCCGAAATTTACAAATTTACCGTTTGTTGCTGCGGCGCTGCATTTGATGATAACAATGGACTATGTAAATTTTATAGAAAAAGAAGTGTGTGTTTAGATGGGAATGTGAGATTGACCACGCACGTACCTGATTAATGGGCATGAAATGCAGCAGCTCCTCACTTCCACTTCTTCTTCACAAATGCATTTGATACAGTTTATTTATCTTGTATATATATTTTCTGAAGCGGCGAAACGTGGTTTGTATTATATTATTTTATGTGTATATACATTTGTTTTTTTTTTTTATATTTATAAGATATTACGGAGCGAATTAATTGCTGATATTATATTTACAATATATGTATTTATAATATTTTATATTGTTACGACCGACAAAGACCAATGCACACCTGAAGTTTATTACCTTTTCAGCATTTGGACTTCTTTTGTTTACCTTATGTTTAAAATTTGTAATTATAAAACAGCCTATTGTGTATTGTACTCGTTTATGGCCGTTCGCAGGCATAATTACGCAGGTGTGCAGATTACGATTTCTAAGAAATTCGATCTACGTGGGCGGGCAGCCATATTGTATTGGTGCAGTATATAGCAATGCCCAATGGAGAGATCGGCAGTCCAAACGGCATTTTAATTCGAGTCCTGTAACTCGTAACAATATTATATATGTTTATTTTATTGTTACAAGTTACAGGACTCGAATTAAAATGCTGTTGGAATTACTACAGAGTTTATTAGAACTATACAAACACGTATAACACAGATACAAATATAACCGAATACAAGAAAGCCAAACGTAATGCAGAAGATCGTAATTCAAATACACGCGCAAAGTCCGTCACTAAATAGATTACCGAATGTACACACTTGCTTCGCATGTGGTTATCGCTCGACTGCCCATCTCTCCATTGGGGCATTGCTTTATACTGCACTTATGCAATATATCTGCCTAACCGCGTGGACCGAACTTCTTAGAATCACACCTGGCTAATGACTACCATAAAAGATTACAATAGACAATGGGCTGTTTTTCTAATCACAAATTTTAAACACAAAGTAAACAAAAAAGTCCAAATGCCGAATAGGTAATAAAATGTCTACAGGTATGCAGCTGTAAATTTGTCTTTTGTCGGCGTTCATGTCGTAACAATAATTTATACTTGCGGTGCGGAGCCGGTTATTTATGGTATGTCCCGGGCGCGATATATTTTATGGTATATTATGCTATTGAATATCTAATGGATTTGGAAATTTACAGCGAATATTCTTTCTATCTTTTTGTGAGAGATACAGGTCGGCGACGTAGCCGGGGGGTGCCTAATTTTTTAAGTTGCTCTATATTATATTATGCAACAGCTACATATTGCCATCGTCCTAAATTGCTTGATATAGTCGTGAAGTCATAGTTGCCGAAGATTCGACCGCGATTGAGCAATTTTAGTTGCACGTGTAAGAGCACCTGAAGTAATTAGCTTGAACTGATGCTAAACACTTTACAGACATCTTTGTTGTTTAATTAAGGCATACATACACCCAAATGTAAAAAATTGTCCAATAATAAAAAAAAATATTGATTATATATAATAATAAACATTATACACGATCCATTTAGTTGCTGTTTTCAATTTGAAAGATATAAATGAACTGTGCTTGTGTGTGTAAATGAATTAAGCTTAATATACCCATTTAAACCGACTTTAAAAAAGGAGGAGAACATCTTGAAGTCGGCGCCAAGTAAAACATAAAAAACAACAATATTTTTTTTTTTGTTAGAAATTTCTTATGTAATTTACCTGTACATGGTCATAACCCATCCAGGGGTACAATATCCACATTGTGTGCCATTGAAGGCAGCCAATCTTTTCTGCACAGGGTGGTAGCCGTCCTTTCTGTTGCCAACACCTTCCACCGTGGTTATGTCCCACTTGTGGCAAGACAGCACGTGTACTAGGCACTGGGAAAGACAAAACAAGCATAAAGTTTATGACCTAAGACGAAATAACAGTATAGACGGAACCTACACGAACAAGTGTCAAATGAAGTGAAGCATCTTTTTAAATCTTGTGTGCGTAACTTATGTAGTATACACGTGGTTCATGTCTGTGGTTAATAGTAATATATCCACTGGAAACTATTTCACATTTATCCGGACTAATTCGATTATTTAATACTGACTACTAGTATGTCACCGCGGCGCGATCGGCTTCCTATTTCAAAATCAGCATCATTTAGCTGACTTCAGTTTGAGAGTCTGAGACTCCGTCTTTCTGTTAATGGAACAAATTAATCGTTAATTTCGATAGATTGGTGTAGCAACGAGATTCATACTAAATTTAGGTATAAATGCGAAAGTGAGTTTGTATGTTTGTTTCTTACGCTTTCGTGCTTTAACTACTCAATCGATTATCATTAAATTTTGCATTATATGTTGTCAGGAGATCTAGCGACTTCTATCGGGACCTGAAAGTGGAGTTTGTCAGTAGTATCATTAGGAAGTACGCGAAAGCCCACGAGCATCGGCTTCATTCACGTAAATGTCGAGGCGATCTAGCTCCTCGACCACACGGGCATAACGAGAAGGCCCAAAAGGACAATACCATTTGAACAAAACAAAAGTGTAGTGTAATATGCTAGCTATTAATAAAGAACCCATGATCAAAGTGTCTTCGCCTTAATAGAGACAATAAGAAATGTTAATGGACACTTTCTTAGTATGAATACTCTTAGTTAATTTAGGTTATATTTAAATTACTTATTAGTCTTTTTAGATTAGGTGGCAGTATTAATGAGGTATTTCTTATCAAATACTTAATTTATAAAAAAGACAATGGGTCTTGCAACTAGAAGTTCTATTCCTGAGGGAGAGAAAACTGACTTTTAGATAGTGATTGTATAAACACAAGCAAATGATTGAGAAAATCTATATTAATGCGAGCGTTGCCACGTGTAAAACTATTGCCATTATAAACTCGTTATATTCTGAAATAATGGACAACAAACAAATATAGGTGAATTTTTCAAGTGGGCGTTTAGGGCGAAATCGTAAACTATACGAAATGGCAAGAAAAACGCAAAGGAGTCTCCACTTTACATTAGTAACCAAACGCCCAAAATGCTCCGTTAGCCGTTCCGCAAGGCGACCGCGTTCGTTATGGTCGTGGCGAAACCGTCACTAATGATAATAATTTTTGATCACATAACGCTCACAACGACCCATGTCAAGAGGTGGGTCGAATAACCGTTCCACTTGGGTTTACGGGAACGGGAAAAATAGCGGTCATGAACGTGGTCGTTGGGAGTCTCTAATGGAACGTAGCCAGTGTAGCTTCTAAGGATTAATATCAATGAAGGAATGTCAAATTCACCTGTATAATCATGGCTTCGAAGACGAAAAATAAATCGAACCGAGTACATTTATGCAAACTAGTGGTCGCCCGTGGTCGAAATTCGACCATAATAATTTAATGACAAAGACTCTTTGCAATCTACTTCTGTAATCACAGATTTCGCCAAGACAATAATAAACAAAAGAGTATATATGCGTGTGTGTCAAATTCATGGTAGAGTGTGTAATGTTTTTTTTATTGATTTAATGAATAATTTAAAAAAAAATTAGAATTCTGCACTCCTTCTCTATATAAACTATAAGTCTGCGAAATTTCTAACTTTCCGTCCGCATAATTTTCGTAAAAAGGGGTAGAAAGTTTTTTACTGTGTTTTTGCTTCACGTATTAATATATAGATAGAATCAGGTTACGAATGGTTTACTGTCAAACTATCTAGAGACAAAATTAGCAAAACAATTACGATTTTACGCTCAAAATGTGGTTTAACTGTAACAAATCTTTTAACAATAGTGGAATTGTTAAAAATTTAAACTATGTAGATGACGTGACCTGCTAATTTACTACGCAGTAATAAAGTCTCTTATATATGGTAAATAGTATAACTGATTACTTTATTTTGTTAAAGAGTCCTTGTAAATTAAAAGTAGATGTAGGTATTTCGTCTTCTCTACATGATATTTTTGAAGTGAGACTTCTTTAGAATCGTTGCGATTTGAAACTCGATGAAACGAAAAAGCGTCACTAAAAAGGGATAAACACATAAATCTATAGGACTAAACATGCGAGAGAATGAGATACGAGTTTTACATTTTGCAGTATAGATTAGAGCTTTAATAAGACCGATTATAAAACATATGATCCAATTTGGACAGAAATAAAACTTATAATAATATTTTTTACACTAAAACAGTGAAAATCTAAAAGTGACACTTAAAATGTTTATTTTGAATTATAATATTAGGTTGGGGAAAAAGTTTTTTCGCCTTTTATATAAAAATTGAAAAGGTTTTTTTATAAAGTTTATTTACATTTCACTAAAGTATGTAGGTGCCATTTTGTTGGATAACTTTTTGCCATCTTGTAGGTAGGGACGCGATCCCATTGCTATAAAAATTTTGGAGCTTCTGATCAAAAAACTGCGACAAGTGGTTTTGGCAGTCCTCTCGTGATGTTAACCTGACACTGCCTAAGGAATTCTGCAGAGATCGAAACAGGTGAAAATCTGAAGGTGCAAGGTCAGGACTATACGGCGGATGCATTACCACCTCCCAGCCAAACTCTCGTAATTTTTGCTGAGTGGCTAAAGGTGTGTGAGGTCTAGCGTTATCATGGTGAAAAAGCACACCCCTTCTGTTGATTAATTCCGGCCGCTTTCTCTCAACTTTTTACTTTAATCTCATCAGTTGTTCGCAGTACAGTTCAGAATCAATGGTCCTGCCTGGCGGTAACAGTTCATAATGAATAATGCTCTTCCAATCCCACCATACACACAGCATCACCTTGTTGCGAGTTAACCCGGGTATCGCCACAGTCTGTGAAACCTCACCGACCTTTGACCACGGTCTTTCTCGCACGTTCTTGTCGTACGTGATCCACTTTTAATCACCAGTTATCAGCTTCTTCAAAAATGGTTCGGTTTCATTACGTCGTAATAAATAATCACAAATGAGTACACGGTTCATTAGGTTTCTTTCAGTGAGCTCATGTGACACCCAAATATCGAGCTTTTTTGTGTACCCAGCTTTTTTTAAATGCGCCAAAACCGTTTTGTGGTCAATTCCCAGTTCTCCAGCTACATCGTAACTACTAATATGCCAATCTTGCTTCACTTTTTCAAAAATGGCATCAATTTTGTCCGTAACAGGGCGACCAGAGCGACGTGCATCTTTGATATCAAAATTTCCGGATTGAAAACGCTTAAACCAAATTTGCGCTACTCTCACAGATACTGCATTAGGTCCATAAACATCACAATTTTTTTTCGCGGCTTGTGTTGCATTTTTACCTTTTTTGTAGTAAAATTTTAAAATGTATCGAATTTCTTCATTAGATTCACTCATTTTAACAATAAGAAAAACAAATAAATATCACACATTTTCCTAATTTGAATTAGGAATTGTATTCTTTAAAATTAAAACTTTTTAATGATACCAAAACCAGCCAGATACAAATGGTATAGCCAAAGAGATCTTATTACAAGTTCATACATACTATATGCGAAAAAAGTTTTCCCCAACCTATTATGTTGACGGGTGTATGCTAAAGGAATTATATTTATATTAATAAAAGTTAAAGAAAAATTATTAATTATCTGTGAGTATATTCCCTGAAGTTTCATTCCTACTGCGTGTTAACTGCACACACACACACGAACACACAACTATTTTAAATTCTACCAGTCTTATTTTTTTCTACATCATTGTCAGTGGAGGACACAATTTTCTCAACTTTGGTCATTACTGTACTGAAGTTAAGAAACAAGTTTTTAGGTTCCACAAACAAGTTTTGAATGAATAATGGGAAAAACAAAATAACGTTCGGTAAACAAGGTTATGCCACTTTTGTTCATAACTAAGTGTGATTTGTGTTTAGGAATACACTTACGCTGAATATATAAACACTAAAACTGTTTTTGAGTTTAGTAAACAAGTTTTGAATTAGTTTATTGATTTTTAAACACGAAAATAGTTTTTTTTTTTACTTATATATTGCGATGATGGTTAAAATCGGTTTTGACACTCGCTAACCGCTGCCATGGCACGCTCACTTGGCTTGTGGGCTTTAGTCGAAAGTCGCGACTAGTGACTAGAACGATGATTTAGGCTAGGTTAAACTTTAAACCAAAACGCCAGAACGATCAACATCGTCGCAATATAAGAAACCGAACGAATGAAAAAAAATATATCTCAAGAACTACATGTCTCCTAGACACGGGGGCTGCATAAGGGAGAAATGCTCCTCCCCCAATCCTCTACGCCCCCACTACTTAAAATTAAGTGACCACTTATCTAAAGTTTAACATAACCTATTTTATAACATGAGACTAGGTGATGTTAATTTTTAGAATTTAGTAACCCTGCGCGTTAGATTATCGTGAACGGGCTATACATGTAATGGCTGCCAGTGCGACGCCTAACTTTTAATAGGGTAGTTGACACATATCACAATAAATTCTGAAACAAAGTTCATATAAAAGAGCAAACATTCAAATACCATGTCTTCGTCATAACTTTAAAATGTCATGATAGAAATCATTTTGCATACCGTTCAAAACTGTAACTAAAACGCCATTTGACTGGTTATGGAAAGGACATTATAATATACAAAGCTCGTAAAAAATCCAGACAACTACCGTGTTTTGTAAGTTGATAAAAACTATCCAAATTGATTTGACTGTCAACTACCTTATTTATAAGGATATACATATATTTTTATAGTAGTAGTACAATTCGTCACAATACAGGCAAAGGAGCATAATCCTTACGCGGTTCTGGTGACAATTCGAAAGGCCCCCATTTCACTACATAGTTTACATTTTTCACAGAAACACAATTATTCCTAAAAACTATGCATATCTTATAATCACTATTGACAATTTTAAAGTATTATTTATTACACGTTAAAGAAAAACAAATCTGCACAACACAACCGTTGACACTCTTTAGTTCCCGCGAAAAATTTCAAATACACTCCAAAATTGTCTTGAGAAAAATGACAGTGGCATATAAATACTACAAATTGACAGACGAGCGAATGGATATGATGACTTCACAAGGGTTCCGTTTTTGCCGAAATAGCAACAGAACCCTAAAAATCAAATAATATACAAAGCTTGTTCGTTAACATTGTATTTGATTATTTGTAATAATCACGATCATCGAATTAAACACCAACATATTTAATTTAATTAAAATAATTGTTTATACACAAGTCTAAACACCATGAAGGTCGTTTTAAGGAAATTTATTTATAAAATTAAACTTTAATGGAGATTTCAATTAGAGTTTTTATTTTATTAATAAATTTGAGAGTTGTTTATTTCTAAAGCGTCACATACTTTTTTATACAGATTTAGTCATTGGAAAAAAATATTGTGATTTTAGGTTTCCGAGGAAAATTTTGACAAAAACGTAAGTACTGTTACAACTTGAACGCTGACAAAAGACAAATTCATACCTGCATACCTGTAGACATTTTATTAACTTTTCAGCATTTGGACTTCTTATGTTTACTTTGTGTTTAAAATTTGTGATTAGAAAAACAGCCCATTGTCTATTGTAATCGTTTATGGTAGTTGTTCGGTCCTTGCCTAGTGAAGTAGGTAGAACATCGCTCCATGAATTTTGCTATCTACCCTCTTTCTGTGTGAGGTGACGGCCAATGCACAGCGGAGTAAGGTCAGCCATTTTTTTGGACTACTGTCAACGCTTTGACAACAACATCGCGCCGTGCGCTCACCTGTTTTATAAAATTTAAATAATTATAATTTCTGGCCGTGCCAATCAATAACTTTCAAAGACCTAATCTGTGTGCAGTGGTAGCTCTCAAGTGAAACATAGTGCCGTGCGCTGTTCCCGAGTGCAACCTAAACCGAGCCAGAAAAGGGCGGATCTCAAGGTTGGTGGAGCTTCTGCTTTTCTAGTGCAAGGACCTAGGTCATATCTCTCCCATACAGTCCACAATTACTGAACCAGCATATTACCCGTGGGCTATAGCGCCCCACATTTTGGCCTTCGAGCCGAACTACCTTCAGTTTCTCGGCTAATTAGGTTATTACCTCGTTTAACCTTAGTTTTTCACCAATTTTATAATTTATTTTATATACGTCGTACGTATAATATCTTATAATACCCCTACTTTAAGACAAATTATCTATTTTAATATTTAATTAATACAAATATTAAATTATATTTATAATTTGCTTATATATTGGTGAAATTATTACTAACCTATTATAATACTGTCAACTTCTAACTCTTTTATAAGTAACGTAATCATGTCTCCAAAACGTAATACTTCTGTAACCATTGCATATTTGAATCAAAAAAGGCAAGTAATATTTGAAAGATTACAAGATATATACGAAATGTCGAAGGACATTTCTACCTTGGAAAACCAAGAATTGTTTTTAATTATTGCATCGGAAATTGACGATTTGCGCCAAAAATTCGAGAAAATTATTTACAAAATATTAGAAACTGAACTGGAATCGGAACCTAATTCCATGATTCGAAGTCATGAAATCAAAAATTTTGACACAATTTATTACCGTGTTAAATTAGTGTACAGTAAATTGAAACCGCCGAAGGACAGTGCGAATTTTGAAACACCTTCTAACGTAATAGAATCTCGTCCCCGTCTTCCAAAATTAGAATTGTTCACATTTGACGGAGACATTGAAAACTTTACGACATTTTACGAGACCTTTTGTTCGTTAGTACACGACCAGCCGCATATTCCAAACATAGATAAATTCCATTACTTGCTTTCGTGTACTAAAGGTAGTGCGTTAAATATCGTTAAGAGCTTGCCTATCACATCGGCTAATTATGAACTTGTGTGGAAGAGCCTTCTAGACAAATACCACGACAACCGTATGTTGGTTAGTCGGTATTTAGACAAAATGTTAAATTTTTCACCTTTAACTAATGAGTCTTCAACTCAACTAAATATGTTTATAGAAACCTTTGAACATTCCTACAAGGCCATTCGGGCATTAAATATTAATAACTTAAATAGCTACGTCATGTGCCACATAGCACTACGGGCCCTAGACCCACAATCTAGGAAGTTATTTGAACAAGGTTTAGATCAAACCTCAGTCCCTTCCATTAACGATTTAATATCATTTATTCACAATCATATCAAAGTTCTCGACCATTCGATCTCATTTTCTAATAATTCAGATTCTGTAAATTATCATAATAAACAAAAACCGTCTTTAGTGGAGCCTCTCAGAAGTGTAGCATACACACATGCATCTTCCTCTAAATTAAAATATTTATGTTCATATTGCGGCGATAATCACTTGATTTTCCGTTGTGAAAAATTCCGTGAATTAAATATTTATAACCGTATCAACCGTGTTGATACACTTAAACTTTGCCGTAATTGCCTAAAACCTAATCATAACGCGGATAGTTGCAATAGCAAGTTTAGATGTATTGTTTGTCAGCGAGCGCACCACTCCTTATTGCATGTTGATGATAGCAAACCGGTTGTAAGACCGCGTCGCGACGAATCAAGCGCATCGTATGCCGCTTCATCCGCGCTGCAACGGACAGCGCCGGCGGACGCTCCAGGACAGAAGTCGATAAATAATTATAACGCAGTTTCTACTGACGCACATAGCACCTCAGTTATATTGGGTACATCTGTTGTGCATGTATTGGACAAAAAATATTGCTATCAGGCTTGTCGCGTTCTAATCGACTCGGGTGCGCAAACTAACTTTATTACAACAGATTGTTTACAACGTTTAGGATTGTCTTCGCGTAAATGTAATTTAGATATATTTGGTCTCGCGGGCGATAAAATTGATACTCAAGGAATTACGTCATTCACTATGAAGTCGCGTTATAGTAATGACCCAATTTTTAATTTTGACGCTGTCGTGCTCCCCAAGATCACCGGAGATCTACCCACAGTCCAAATGTCTCAAGATATAATTAAGATTTATAAAAATCTTGTTTTAGCCGACCCGCACTTTTATGAAAGTGGACCAATTGACATTATTCTAGCGGGCGATATTTTTCCATACATTTATGATGGACAAAAATTGAACTTTGGCAGTGACATTCCTCAGGCGTTGAACAGCATTTTTGGTTACGTAATAACCGGCAAGTTGTGTCAAGCGAAAACCGTGACGTTCACATATCTACTGCCGCCACTTTTTAAATACAGTGTCGTACACTGTCAACAATAGCCCACCCACCGTCACTCCCAAACGGTTTTGGGAGTTGGAATCCTGCCGTGCAAGGTTCCAAGTTCGTATCCGCAAGACGTTCTTGCTCATAACAAATATAACATGACCGACAGTAACATTCACTTACAGAAGCCAAAGTTCAATAAAAACTTTAAAACACCGACTGGATCCGTGGTCCATCATAGGTACATTATAACCGCAAGTCGTAATGTCTAATTTTCATCAGAGAATAAAATTGTTTTCATCTTCACGTGACTTGAATAAAGGAGTTATAATTCTTATGAAGATGGACTTGGTGACCATTCGAATGGGCATTGACTAGAATTGAGTCCACTTTTTTTTATTGCGTATAATATTTAAAAAAAAAAAAAAAAAAAAAAAATAACTACAAGTATTTATTCTTTTCCGTTTTATAATTTGTCTTAAGTATTTTTAGTAAAACAAGCAGACGTCTTATAGTTGTGTAGCTGGTTCGTAACCACACACTCTTCTCTTATCCTTTCGGCTCGTAGCCCTTTCATATCTTTTTTAGCTGATAGTATATAACCTTTAGGCACTTCTCGCTGGCTCATAACCATTTCAATTTTTTTACTGGAAATCATCATACTGATTTCGGTGGGGCGTATGTTCGGTCCTTGCCTAGTGAAGTAGGTAGACATCGCTCCATGAATTTTGCTATCTACCCTCTTTCTGTGTGAGGTGACGGCCAATGCACAGCGGAGTAAGGTCAGCCATTTTTTGTCGCGCCGTGCGCTCACCTGTTTTATAAAATTTAAATAATTATAATTTCTGGCCGTGCCATCAATAACTTTCAAAGACCTAATCTGTGTGCAGTGGTAGCTCTCAAGTGAAACATAGTGCCGTGCGCTGTTCCCGAGTGCAACTAAACCGAGCCAGAAAAGGGCGGATCTCAAGGTTGTAAGGACCTAGTATATCTCTCCCATACAGTCCACAATTACTGAACCAGCAAACAATGTCCACGCGGCCAAGCAGACGTGTTGTATTTGTATAGTATAAAACAATGTCCCAATTGAGAGATGGGTCAGTCGGGCGATAACCACACGTGAAGCAAGACTTGTGTACATTCGGTAATCTATTTAGTGACGGACTTTGCGCGTGTATTTGAATAACGATCTCCTGCATTCCGTTTGAACTTATTGGGTTCGGTTATATTTGTACCTGTGTTATACGTGTTTGTATGATTCTAATAAACAGTATAGTAATTCTAACGGCATTATAATTCGAGTCTCTTGACTCGTAACAGTAGGATATTTGGTCTGTTTGGATTTTACTCAAAAACTACTGGATCAATTAAAAAAATTATTTCACCATTAGAATGCTACATTATTCCAGATTAATGTAGGCTATATTTATTACTATAAAAAATTAGAGATCCCTTCTAAAACTCCAATAATGTAACCCAGGATGCAGTGGCGTAGCGTAGAAGGGCCGGCAGGGGCGGCCCGCCCCGGGCGGCACTTTTTATGGGGCGGCAAAAATTCACAATAAATAATATAAGCATTTGAACCATTTAATACTTTTATCGCAACTACAAATTCGTACCGATTGAAAAGAGCACGGAATTTCTCATTACTTACTTGCGCGACTCAACACGGGCAGATTTTTCACCACCACTTCGCTCCTATTGGTCCTAGCGTGATGTAATATAGCCTATAACATTTCGAATTTTCGAAATCGGTTCAGTAGATCCAGAGATTATCCCCTACAACGTCACAAACACACAAACTTTACCTCTTTATAATACTAGTATAGATATAGTATGCATTAAATTGAATTACCTAAAAATAAAAAGACGGCAAAATTGTCTTCCGCCCTGGGCGGCCGTCACCCACGCTACGCCGCTGCCAGGTTGTAAAAAAGATAGTGTTTGAGTTGGCCCGGTGATGGTTTAGATTCACAATTAGACCCGGTAGGTGGCGCTGAAATTGGGTTTTTATTTTGTTCAGTGCAGGACACCATCTACCGGAACTGCTACTATCTTCTAAATTATCAAATAATAAGTTAAACTTGGATGTTTTACATAAATTTAGTAAGTATATGTAATCTGTACTGTAACGACCAGCCTCTATGGTCGTTGTGGTTTTAGAGAAAATAATATTTGACTATTTAGAATAAAAGACATCTGTCAGTGACTGCGGGCTGCGCTGATGGCTATGTAGTAAAAGAAAATAATTAAAATATAATAATTAAAGACTAAAAATGTTGTCAATTCCCTGATCCGGTCCTTATAGTAATTAGCCCATATGAATGTGGCTGAGGGTTGTATAGACATTTTTCATTCAGTAAGTATCTGGGATGTCGTTAATCATATTTTGAAAAACGATGTTTATAGATGATATGAAGGAAAGACAAAACCAATTTAATATTTGGTTTTATTCTAATTAAAATTATAGAAGGAATAATGTCAAAATATTTCTTTTACTAGTTGACACTTTCAAATTAGTACCGACTTAATAAGAAGGATTTACACCACATTCACCCCTCCTACTTCGTAATCCTGCAGGTAACGAAGAGCCTGCCTAGCTCTGGTAGAATGCCGAAGCATCGGCAACTGGCTCGTTTCAGCTGGAGAATCCTCATTACCAGTCGATGGTGATTCTGCATCGACCTCTTCATGAACTTCAATACCCGAGAACTGGTCACTTGAATCATACATATTATGTTGATTTTTTGGCAGGGGAGCGAGTTGTCTATTTGACACAGTTGTCTCACGGCCATCAGCTAATCTAATATAAGAATAGGATGGGTTCGCTTCCAAGAGTTCTACTTCTTCTACATCCATGTCATATTTAGAGCGTTTGTTATTGTTTTTCATCAATATTGGACCCGGATCTAGGAGCCATGTTGGCAAGGATCCTCCGTTTGCTGTCCGACGAGGATGATTAAAGAATCTCTCGTGAGGGGTTGCGTTAGTGGAAGTACATAACAGGGATCGAATTGAATGTAGGGCAAATGGCAGGACTTCTTCCCAGTTAACGCGATCAAGGTCTCTCGAACGGAGATATAATTTTATAGTTCTCCATAGTGTTCCATTGAGGCGCTCTATTTGCCCATTTCCTTGAGGATTATAAGGTGTTGTTCTACTACATGCAACTCCATTCGATAGCAGAAAACGTCGTAGTTCATCTGACATAAACGCTGTTCCTCGATCAGTATGGATATATTGTGGAGCGCCATATGTAGAAAATAAGTCAGTAAAACATTTTATTACAGTACTTGCACAAAGGTCCTTACATGGATAAGCAAATGGAAAACGTGAATATTCATCTATAATTGTCAGAATATAGCGATTACTTGTGTTAGTAGGTAATGGTCCTTTAAAATCGACATTAAGTCTCTCCCACGGTGCTAAAGCCTTTATAAGTTTTCCTTGCATTTTTAGGAATCTAGGTTTTACTTCAGCGCATACACGACAGTTTGAAGTCATTACCTGAATGTCGTCAGTTGTACATGGTAGGTTCTTGGATCGTATCCAATGTGCTATCCGAACGATACCGGGATGTCCCATTATATCATGCAATTCTTTCAACCTGTCTTTTGTGTTTATGTTCGAACAGACGCGTGATAGGGCATCAGCTGTAGTATTCTCCTCACCTGGGCGATAAATAATGTCATATTTAAAACTCGATAATTCTAGACGCCATCTCTCAATCTTCTCATTTTTTATTTTACTTTTAAGACTTTGTTGGAACATAAAAGAGACAGATCTTTGGTCAGTTATTAGAAGAAAGCGTCGTCCGATAAGATAGTGGCGCCATTTTCTTAAAGCTTCAACTATAGCACTAGCTTCCTTTTCAATCGAAGAATGACGACGTTCAGCATCACATAAAGATCTAGAAAAAAAGCTACTGGTCGGTCATTTTGTGACAAAGATGCCGCTATAGAGTGTTCCGAAGCATCGGTTTCAACAGTAAATGTCTCATTTGGATCGATCACCGTCAGTGCTGATTTCTTTATATCCAGTTTTAACTTTTGAAAACAGTCAATCGCATTTTTATTAAGAGGAAATTCTGATATATTCGTAAGAGAGTTGATCTTTTCAGAAAAGTTTCTGATCCATTTAGCGTAATGGGCGAAC
This sequence comes from Dendrolimus houi, assembly GCA_039645545.1. Lineage (NCBI taxonomy): Eukaryota > Metazoa > Arthropoda > Insecta > Lepidoptera > Lasiocampidae > Dendrolimus > Dendrolimus houi. The sequence continues at coordinate 19,617,026 of CM077132.1, forward strand.
ATACCAAGAGCTCTTTTAAGAGATCGAGTGTCGGTTGGAATAGGTAGATTCATTAGAGGACTGAGTCGATCTTCATCCGGCTGGATAGTATTATTTTCGATCTTATAACCTAGCAATTTAATAGAATGTTGCTTATACACACATTTTTCTTCATTTAGTGTAAGATTATATTTTATGACAGCTTCCTTGAACTGATTCAGGTTTTGATCATGTTCTTCATCTGTCTTTCCACAAATAGTAACGTCATCAAGGTACGCGTATGTACCTTTCAGATTTTCTTTAGCTAAAATGTAAAGTTCTTTGAAAGGCTGCAACTCCATTAGTTACACCAAAAGGTATACGAGTAAATTGATATAGGTTCCCACAAGCCTCAAAAGCAGTATAAATTCTCTCATTTTTCAGAATAGGTACTTGATGATAAGCACTCCGTAAGTCAATTTGACTAAAAATGTTATTTTCAGCAACTTTTGATACAATTGACTCAATGTTAGGCAAAGGATAAGCATCCAATTCAGTAAATCTGTTTATAGTCTGAGAGTAATCTATAACAAGACGCTTGCGATGCGTCTGGCCTCCAGTAACCAAAACTTGAGCTCGCCATGGTGAATTGCTCAGTTCAATGACTCCATCACTCAGAAGTTTGTCAATTTCTTCTCGTATAAACATAGCATCAACTTCAGAGTGTTTTCTAGATTTGATTGCAATAGGTTTTATGCCACTCGTGAGATTCGTGAATAATGAAACTTCTGGAACCGACGCCGCCATAACGTTGCATATCTTAAGGGGTTCCTTTGGACCCCCGAAGTTTAGTTCAAGAGCTGAATGACAACCTAAGATATCATGTCCGATAATAATATCTGCGCAGAAAGAGTCAAGTATGAATAGTGGTTTTTTTTTTTTATAATTGTGCTTGTCTATTTGGAGAGTTACATATCATACTCCGTTTACAGAAGTAATGTTATTTTTAGAAGCTAATGTTACATTTTCTTTCCAAGGATAGCATTTCAAGTGTAACAAATTAGCAAAATTCTTATCAACAAAGCTAGTAGAGCTTCTGCTGTCAATCAGAGCATCAGCTTTATAGTTATTAACGAATACGGAAATCGTAGCTTTCCGTAAACTAGCAGGAGACGCAGCTAGAATAGCTCCAAGTTTTTGACGTTCTATTTCGGCCATACAGTTGCTTGTAGATTCAATTGCAGAGCTTTCACTTCTACAGACCTTGGCAAAATGGCCTTTCTTACCACAGTTTTGACAAACTGCTCGAAAAGCTGGATATTTAACCCTTTGATGAACACTGCCACCGCAAAAGAAACATCGTCTGCGAGATTTAGACGCAGCCAAGTTTGCGGAGTTTTCCATTTCATTGTCTATACAATGGAACTCCAATGAAGGTTTAGTACTAAAATCTTTGGAATCAATTTTCGCCATTTCAAGGGACATGGCTTGATTTGTTGCTTCCTCTAGAGTTATTTCAAGGTTTTCTAGTAGCCGCTGTCGAATTTCTTGAGAAAAGAGACCAGCTATGAGAGCGTCTCGTATGTATTCTTTTTTGTGCTGTTCCGCATCAACTGCACTGAAGCTGCAGTCGTGTGCTAGTTGTTGTAACGTATGTATATACTCAACGACAGTCTGCCCAGGTTTCTGTTTAGTCGACATGAGAATATACCTAGCATGGACTTCATTCTTTGGCTTTAAATAGAGTTTATCTAACATTTTTATTGCGGAGGAGTAATCTTTAGCCTCCCGTATGTGTGCGTATAATTTAGCAGATATGTTATTAATTAATACTTTTAGCTTGACGTTTTCAGAATTTTCGGAAGCATTTTCGTCAATATAGTTTAAGAGGGTTACCTTCCAGTGTTGGTAATTTACATCAGCCGCCGTTGAGATTGGATCTATTTCGAGTTTGTCCGGACGTAATAAGCGTGCTTTAGATTCCATCGTATAGTTTTTTTAATTAGAATAAATTGATATGAAGGAAAGACAAAACCAATTTAATATTTGGTTTTATTCTAATTAAAATTATAGAAGGAATAATGTCAAAATATTTCTTTTACTAGTTGACACTTTCAAATTAGTACCGACTTAATAAGAAGGATTTACACCACATTCACCCCTCCTACTTCGTAATCCTGCAGGTAACGAGGAGCCTGCCTAGCTCTGGTAGAATGCCGAAGCATCGGCAACTGGCTCGTTTCAGCTGGAGAATCCTCATTACCGGTCGATGGTGATTCTGCATCGACCTCTTCATGACACATACACCACAATAGATTAGTATTCAACGTCAAGCCAGCATTTCTTGGGCCTATCCCAAGAAAGGCTGGCTTAACCTTGTGAGGGATGACATGCGTATGGTCTCAATACAAGGGATGCCGAAGATCGCGGGAAGTGGAGAAGAAAAATAGGAAAGCGGATCCTGGGCGTCGAAGTGATCGCTCCGAATGCAACCGGGATTTAACGCTCGGATGATGATGATGATGTTTCTAGATTAGTTTTTTTTTAGAAATGATAGATCAAATGATGAAATATTTGGCGTAATCTTAAGTCGCCTTAATCGTAAAAATTGTATTTCACTCCGTCTAAATTTGAAGTAGGTATTCAGTTTTTTAATGTTTGATTACAGGAAAACTGGCAAAATCTACCACCTGATCAGGAGCGCCGGCTTCTAGAGAACCTCGTGGGTGCTCTTGATCTTTAGATGCCTACATACCTATAAATATATTTTAAAGTAGTATTTATTTTCTTTCGGTGTATTTAGGTATACTTCGGTACGTACTTTATTTGAATACGTAACTGTGAGTGTGTAAATACCGTATTAATTAAGTTTAACAAAAAATGTAAAATTCAGCCATTATGATGTCAGTGTGTAACATAGCTTTTATTAGCAGAAACAGGAAATACAGTTATTACTGCCTTTACTTTAAAACTTTACTTCAGCTATAAAAATATAATAAACCTTTTTACTGGAGGAATATTTTGAAAAGTAATTGTTAACAATCTTTTTAATCAAAGCGAACGTATTTTGACGAACTACAGCAGAGTTGAGACTTTGAGAGGCGCAGGTAGGTAGAGTGGCGGCGTGATAGTGACACTAGGGCTACGTTCCATTAGACACTAACAACTACCGCGTTTTTTTCCATTCCACTTGTTTGCCGGCGTTACAATCGTAAGCCCAAGTGGAACGGTTATTCGACCCACCTATTGACATGGGTCGTTGTGAGCGTTGTGTGATCGAAAATGATGACGTCATTAGTGATGTTTTCGCCACGGCTACAACGACCGCGGTCGCCTTGTGGAACGGCTAACGAAGCATTTTGGGCGTTGTGAGCTCCTAATGGAAAGCGCTGTAGAACGCGCCGCACACGCTGATGACTTTTATTTTAGTTATTATGATGGTCGTGATGGTCATGGGTGGAGCACCCACTATTTAACTCTCATGGGTGCTTGAGCCTCCGAGCACCCACGGAGTCAGCGCCCCTCCACCGGATGAATGAACAATAATCGGCAGACAAACACACATACTGTATATCCCCAAATTAAGCAAGTTACGCTTGTGTTATGGGTAATATACAACGTACCACTCTGGGGCCGATCCTAGACACCCAGACCATAGTAAATAACGGAGAAAATACGTTTCCGAAATTTACTATACCAAGAATCGAACCCGGAGGCTCTGCGTTGCAGTGAGGTAAGTCGGCAACGGCTCAGCCCGCTCAACCACAAAGGCCATCAATGAATGAATGAATCAAAACTCTTTATTGTCCACCATAACTTAAACTTAGACATTTAATATGAATACATTTCCATTAGAACAATGGGCGGCCTTATCGCTGATGTTAAGTGGTTACCGTCGCCCATAGACATCTGCATCACTAAAGGGAGATGATGGGTTGCTTACATCGTTGATACTTTAGACATCTAGAAAATTAATTTAAAAAAATAGGAACATCAAAAAATACAATATAGTAGAATAAATTTTGTTTTAAAAGTAAATTACTTATTAGTTTGGAACACGTTCTTCAAATGAGAACTGGTGGTAAGTTAATGCTTATATAGAGCTCCGTTGCTATATGACAAAAACGGTGGACGTTCATTATCTCTACGGAACGTAAAAATATGTCTGGTTCGACACGCACTTGGCTCATTTATTCGTTGCCACTACGGAACCCATCGCTGAAAGTCAATCGAAACACACTTGACTTGTTTTTTTATTATATAATTTAATTATCATAACGCTATGCTCTGCTGGTTTAACAATCATTCGCACGTATATTCTAGAAATAGAAAAATTACAAAAAGTTGATTTATGCAAGTCTAAATTAATTTTCCTTGTCTGTGGTATAAAAAAATATAAGACAGTGCCGCGTTGTTGACAGCTCGTGGGCATAAAATAAATAAAGAGCACTTCTATCAGTTTTTAGTAGAACATTGAAGAGCATGGACCATCGAAAGGTACTATCTTGCGGTTCAGTATTATTCTTTAATATATCATATGAATTTGAAATTTCAAATGAGCCTACAAACCACATAATTGATATGTATGTAATATATTTTAAAAAGAACAATATATACACATTTCTTATAAATATAAGGTTCTTTGTAGTTCCTTAAGTTGAGACATTAGAAGGAAAACACCCTCTATCTTAAGTGTCTCACATAATAGAATAGAATATACTCTATTATACAATAAAATTAATGAAGTAATACACATGAATAGCTTAGAATTAGGTACAAATGGCGGTCTTGTCCCTGGCATCGATCTCTTCCAAACAACCTTGGGATGAAGAGAGAAATATGACATAAAAGCTAGGACAGGGTTTTGTTGCACAACATTTTAAAAATGTTACATAATATATATATTAGATATGAAGAATGTCATAGCCTTTCAATCATCGATATTTTTAGACCAAGTACCCACTTGGTCTATAAAGATATGCCTGATACAATACTTCAATCACTACAAAATTTTAACTTGATAAGAAATTTTCTTCTACATCTCCGAACTCGAGGGTCTAATAGCAATGAAATTGATATGGGATTATATTCAAGCTAAATCCAACGCAATAATAATATTTAAAATCGGTAACAAAAAAGTTACGGATTAAACAATACACCTCGACCACTAGAAATTTCCTATTTGACTTTAAGGATTTTTTGTTATATCTTCGGAGTCCAAGGTCCAATAGCAATAAAATTTATATGGGATTTTGAAGCTACACTGAATCAAACGCAAATAGAATGATCAAAATCCATCCAGAAACAAAAAGTTAATCATATAGCTACTTATCGGTTTTAAAGCTAAAAAGCTACAACCCATTTTCCCCCCTCCATATCTCCTTGAGTATTGATGCCAGCGAAAAGTGTATAGGACCTGTTTTGTAGAAAAACATATGTAGATTATTTTAGTACAAACATATTTTTGCTATATACTGTAGTCGCCTTCAGGACACCTTTCTCTACAACTATGCCAAAATTGGCTTCCACACAAATTATTTCCCCAATTTGGCTTATTTTTGTCTTCTTTGCTTGGCGTATAGGTTGTGTCTGCATATAGTAGTAGTATAAGAAATAATGTTATATAAATTAGCATAAGTTGTAGAATGTTTTAAATATGGCAATAAAAAAAATAAAAAATAAGAATAAAAAAAGATAAAAACCCTAAAAGAAAATAAAATACCCTGATAAGCGTGTGCAACGAAAGAAGGAGAAAATAAAAAATAAATAAAAAATTGTGTCTGCACTCTGCTCAAGTTTCAATACTCGTCATTGGAATAACGCTGGTGCGTTAATTACTAAACAAAAGTATAAATTAAAATATTTTCTGTATTTCCTGGCAATCTATTGTAGGCTATGAGTTGTATACATTGTTAATAATAATTGTAAAAAAATCATTGTAATGCGTCCGCAGTGGAATACTTAAAAGGCAATAGATAGCACTGTGCAATAATTGATCACGCAAGATATTTCCCAGGCGTACAAAGAATATACACAAATTTCCAACAATTGTAGTCGGGCCTAGGTCTGCGAGACACAACACATAGACTCGGAAGAAGATCTTCCCTTTGAGACGGAGGAGCATTCCGACTCCACTCTCCTGAAGTTTCTATACTCGTCATTGGAATAACGATAATGCGTTAATTACTAAACAAAAGTATAAATTAAAATATGTATTTCCTGGCAATCTATTGTAGGCTATGAATTGTTGTATACATTGCTAATAATTATTGTTAAAAAAAAATCCTTGTAATGCGTCTGCAATGGAACACTTCAAGCCAACAGATAACGCTGTGCAATAATTGACCACGCAAGATATTTCCTACGCGTACAAAGAATATATACCAACAATTGTAGTGATGAAGTCGGGCCTAAATCTGCGAGGCACAAATAGCCTCTGCGGAAGATCTTCCCTTGAGACGGAGGGCATTCCATCTCGTTCCTCCACCATTAGGCACTATTACTTAAGGTCATAATTAAACGTTATTTACATTATGCGCACTTTTGCCTACAGGAAAACAATGAGGGACAATTCCCTCATTGCCCAATGGCAGTGCGAGTAAACGCGACTAATTTGTAAAGATACTAGCACTGCCCACTTCCGTCTCGACTTTACTGCTTGCCACCGTGGAAGTTAGGCATAATATAAACTAGGGGTAACATTTTCATAAAATATACGAGTTACACTAAACAGCTTAATATGTTAAGTCGCTAATAAATGCATCGAGGTCTACAACAAATGGCAGATCTTGTTATTTTTATTATAATAATTATGAAGTCAAACAGGAATCAATAGTGATTTTTACCGTTTTGTGTGTTAGTGGGACAGACAAAAAAATTAACGTTTAAAATTGAATATAAAAATCATTTTCAATTTTTATATGGTTACATTAAAATCAACTTACGTAGATTTATTATCTCAATGACTATCTTATTTATTGCATTTTATTATTTTTTCCCAGACAATAAATTATGTATTTATAATGAATTGTTTGGGAATTATTATTTAAATGGTATGTTTTCTGAATATACTTAGATTTAACTATTTATAGTGCATTAGCGGCTTCGGCAGACGTTACCCTGCCCTATAATAAAAATCTTAAACCCGATTCCAAGGCCACGTACGGGATCTAATTGTACATCTAATTCTAAACCATCCCCGAACCCATTCAAACACATTTTTTTACACTTTGGGTTACATTATTGAAGTTTTAGTAGGTTTGTATTGTTACATGCCATCAAAGATAAGCGCACAGCTGCCTGTCGTAAGCGCAGTTCATTGTCTTCCAACGATTTAGGAATTCTTTTGTGTTTTGAATTTGTAATTAAGAAAAACATGCTATTGTTTTTCTACTTGTTTTATAACCATCATTAGCGTCGAATTAATCCTTATTGTTATTGTTTTCGACTTTGTGGCCGTTCGCAGGTGTGCAAATTACTATTTCTCGGAAACTAAATGCGCGCGGCCATTTTCTTTGTACTGTGTAGTGAGTATAAGACAATGCCCGAATGGAGGGGTGGGCATTCAAGCGACGACTACGAGACGAGTAAGACGTTTGTAGTACTCTCGATTAGCGATATAGACGACGGACTTTACGCGTGTCGAATTGCATTGAATCGTGCAGTGTGAATTGATTGCATCCAGTTTTATTTGTATTTGTTTTATACGTGTTTGTACAGTTCTAATAAATTCCATAGTAGTTCCAACGGCATTTTTTTAATTCGAGTCCTGTAGCTCTTAACAGTAATATTAAATAAATATATGAAATGTATGTAAAGTGTTATTAAATGAAATGTATTAACTAATAAACAATACAAATTATTTATTGTTAATGGTATTTCAATGATTTAATAACTTTATTAATCTAAGGTATTAATCACGGAGATGCACTGTCGACCTAGTATTATAGTGAGCGCTGCGGGCTCTCTGCCCTCTATCTCAAAAACGGCTCAGCGTTTGAATTTTTTTTTAACACAAAAATTGTCGCAATTTTTATACTATACAATTTTTATAATCACTATTAACATCATTGGAGTTTTAAAAAACCGAGATAATCTCGAAAAACTAGTTTTTGTGACCTTTGACCTTGAATAACTTACGGTGCAGACACGAGATTTAATGAGACTTTTCAGACAACTTTTAGAACACTAAAATAAACGTGTATACAAGTTTACAACTTATCCCGAGGTGAACCCCCTAATATGACTAGACTAATAAGCAGTCTTATTCATATTGACCTAGACTAAATTTGAGGTTTCTTTAAGAACCATAAAGAAGCCTTCAAACTTACTCTAATTCGATATGAATAAGACAGACAATATAGAACGCGCCGTACTTGAATGCGTGCTGCTTCTTCAGCAGAAGCACAGACTAAATCTTATACAGGTTGAGATATTTCAAGTGGGCCTTCAGGGCCAAATCCTATTCTATGCTATCTTTGTTGTTGCTGGCTCCAACGCCTTTGGCATTGATTTTGCCAATGTCATAGTAAAAGAGGCAGGTGTTAATAGACGCTAATATAGCTGGCAAAATAACTAATTTTTGATAATCAGTAATCTTTTTCCAGAAACCCGAGGACAAGACAGCACAAACAGTTATGTTAGACTAACTACTTTATAGGAATATAATGATAAGTGATAAAAATTTACATAGAATAAATATATAATTACTATAAACTAAAGTCAGAAGAAAATTAATATTAATTGAGTGAGGGCGATATCCTGCCCGGATATCATAGCGAAAAACACTCTCGGGCTGATTTTGACGAAAACTGAAGTGATATCATTAGAATTTTGAAAAATCAACTACTTTTATCAGGAATTTAATCGACTGTTTTTGAAAAAATAAGCACATCTGTGTTATTATACCAAATCATAGTGTATCTTGTAAGGATCAATTTCTACGAAGGAGCGTCAAACGGCCAACCAAGGGAAAGTGTTGATTTTTTAATAAATTGGTTTATATTGTCAAATACGTAGACTTTCTCATGTTTATAGATTTAACTTATCAAATTTTTCGAAACAATATTAATTTTGTTAACACGGTTTCTTTAAAGAACATGTTTACGGCAAATTTAGAATATGTAAATAAACTCGCGACTTAAATTTTAAAATGATGGATTGAATAATTGATTATTATTTTGTGGTGCCTAGGAGACTACTTATTTATTTATTTATTAACTTACAGACATCGCTATCATTACAACTGTCACCAATACGATAGCGTAGTACACATAATACATATTTAATCGTCATATAACATATAATATAATATGCAGTTCTTGAATTCAGTCACAGTGCAGATAAAAATGTCAATTTGTTGACATGTCTTGTTCAATGTTCGCAAGGCCTGTGTCATTGGCGCCTTATTAAGCAAGTTGGTCCTTCCTTATAGTACTACGAACATTGAAGGCTGCCTATGTTTCATGTTGATTTCAGCTAACACAACTGGGTTAAACAATTTAAGTAAGCAGGAGACCAATGCAAACTTTCGTCTGGATGCCAAATTATTATACGCAACCATGCCTAAGGCAAACAAGGTGGGGTACATCAAAGGATAAAATGGGTAAACACCATAAAGTCTTAAGTATAAAATTGTACTAAATTACCCAATTTATTTGTATGCGCTCCAACATGAGACTATATTTAGTTTCATGTGGAGCCCAGATGATTGCGTTACTTTCTAAGAGGCTTCTTACTAAAGCGTTAAATAATGTTTTAATGACATAAATACTATTAATACCTTCTACTCGACGTAATACAAATCCTATATTTCGATAAGCTTTCTTACAAATCTTATTTATGTGATCGCGAAAAGTTAGCTGTGTATTAAGACATACTCCAAGATCCCTCACCGTTTCAACTCTTTTCATTGCTGCCCTAACCAAGAAATAGTTGTAATGGAGAGGCCGCTTGTTTCTGCTAAAGGAAATGAGAGAGCATTTTGTCGTGTTAAAAAACTTAGTCCTTGGGATCAAGGAGAGAAGTCAGTCTCAACGCAACCAATCTTTACGCATTGATTTATTTAAATGGTTCTTCCAAATAATCTTAATTTATAAATACCTATTAAAATAGAATAATTTCAGTTCAGTTTCAGTTTCAACATTGGATAAAATAAGTTACAGTTAAATGAACGGAGTAATTTAATGTTTAATTAATGAAAGAAAAATTGAACATTTTGTTCAAAATCAACCGTTTCCCTTAGTAGCCATCTATTTACAGAAATGAATCCTTACAAGCTACTCTATGATTTGGTATAATAATAAAGGAGTGTTTTTTTTTAAATCAGTAGGTTCGATACATGAGAAGGGTATTTTTTTCAAAAATCTAATCACTTTCCTATCGTCCAGACCTACGGAGTCGAGACATAGACACTGACGGCAGGATTGGTCCACAAGTTCCAAGTCGCTCAACGGACTATGGAGCGAACTATGTTGGGTGTTTCTCTTATGGATAAAATTAGAAATGAGGATATCCGTAAGAGAACCAAGATAACCGAAATAGCTCACAAAATTAGCAAGTTGAAGTGGCAGTGGGCCGGTCGCGTCTGCCGCAGGACCCATGGCCCGTGGAACAGACGAGTACTGGAGTGGAGACCGGGTCTCGGTAAACGTAGTGACAGACGCCCTTCAGCCCGATGGACCGACGACACCTGTGCGAGGTCGCCGGTAGGTGCAGGATGAGGAAGTCAGAGGACAGGGATGATTGGCACCGACTTGGGGAGGCCAACATCCAGCAGTGGACTGCGAATGGCTGACGACGAATCACTTTAGTTTTCGTCAAAATCAACATCGAGACTCTTTTGAGTGTTTTTCGTCATTTCGTGTAGTTTAAGATTTGGCCCTAAAGTCCACTTGAAAAATACACTCTGCATATACACGCACACACTTGCATATTATACAATATTTTTGCAGTTAACATGGAAGTGCCATATACATTGGCGCAGACTTGTAAACAAACCGTTTAAAAGATGAATTATGCTAAACCGTGGCGGGCGCGAGCCGTGTCCGAGCCCCGTACGGCTACATGTTCATATTATACCGAGTGTATACTGAGTCATTACACCGCCGCGGTGACTCGGTTACAGACGTAGTATTGTGACTTCTTATTCATTTAACACAAGTATTAATAAATGATGAATTTCTCGCTATCGGAGATGGCAGCTATTGCCATTGCCATTGATGAAGAAGAGAAATCAATAAGAAGAAGAAATGTAAGAAAATGGGCACCCTATTTAGAGAAAGCGCTGTTATGACAGAGAATGTTTTACCCTATTTAGAGATTTACCAGATTATGAAGACAAATTTTTTGGATATTTTAGAATGTTTAAGGATAACTTTCAAATTTTACAACATAAGTTAACACCTGCTCTTAAAAGACAGAATACAATATTTCAGCCACTAATAACACCTGAAGAAAGATTAGCAGATGTCTCAGGTAAGAAAAGAAATTAATTTTTCGTCGTCCATTATGACTCTAAACTACGTGGTTTCTCCCTAAACTTTCATCGCTCACTGCTCGGATACGCCACGGAAGAGCGTTCATGTTATGACGAGTCGAGAAGGGTGCGGGGCGGAGCCGTGCGTCGTCGCGGCACGTCCGGGCCTCGTCCGGGACGCGAACGCCGCACGGTATAGCATAATTCATCCTATAGTTGCGTTCCGCCTCTTCTGTTAGATGGGTATCCTTGTAAATTAATAACTGGTTCTTTATATACACTTATCATTGTTGCATAATTATGGGTAATTAAAAATAATCTTGTGTAATTGCTATCTTGGTTTTATATATCGTCGATTAAAGGTTGGAATGAGGCCTGGTGTTCTTTTTAATTACCTCCATTTTTAATCAGCCAACACAGACATCTTAATATTTTGCTAAGATAAGCAAATTACACTAGTATCATGAGCAATATACAACGGACAGCCCCAGGCTAATATCAGACATCCAGACCAGAGAAAATAATAAAAATAACAATTATGGATTACTTTTTATACTTACATATTTAACTTAATATAAGGATATTTTTTGCAATTTATCTAAACTCGCCAGAACGGCTGAACGGATCTAGATGAAAGTTGGCACAAATATGAATTAAATTTGTGGGTCCTGAATAGCACATAGGTTAATTTTTATCCCAGAAAAATGTACAATTTCCGTTGGATAACTCTGTCTATAAAATTTACATAAACGCGAGCGAAGGCACGGACAAAAGCTAGTGCATAATATGTATCGCAATGTGCTGTTAGGAAATAAATTCTTACTTTCTTTTATGTTAGCCTAAAATATTTATTTAATTTTTTCGATATTTACAATTACATCAGCCCACAAAAAACAAAAAGTAGTCTGTTTGTATACCAGACCCATCTATTTTATTATAGTATACAGCTTAGTTTAAAAACAAGAAAAAAATTACAAATAGTAAAATCACCGTCAGTTGGGAAAGTTCCCAAAACGCTGGCCGCGTTACCACGTGGTATAGCAACGTTTATGCGTTGCCGAAAATATAAGCCAGCCTTTGGGTACATGAGACGTTTATCAACCGTTTAGAGAGGTCTGGATATGGGCGGTGGGCTTCTGGACCCCACGGCCCTAGAGTTTCGACACGAAAAGCCACAAATATGTATCCGCTGCCGACGGATGCACATTTGCGGCGTTTTAGGTCTTCCTAACATGTTAGCCTTATGTTTGAAAATCGAGTAAGGACTTGGCGATCCGCGACCAGGGTTCCGTATAAAGATGAAAAACGTTGTTTCGTTGTTTGGCTTCTGAACTATAAAAACCTTTTAACCGATTATATTACATCTTTATTCGCTATATCTTCTAATAAGGTCATTTTCCTTCTGTTCTATACCACGTGATACCTCAAAAACTACTCAACGTATGTTATTATGAACAATATTCTTTGTTTTTTTTGCAAGTTTAATACATTCACTACATTTTAATATAATAAAATTATTAAGTAGTCTACCTTGAAGAGTAAACTATAGAAAAAAATGTCAAGTATTTTTTAACCATAGCACCATTATTTTTTTCAGAATGTCCCTTCGTAGTATAAATGTCAGGAAAGAGGCTCAATTTTTAAGATTTTGGGAGGTAATATCTCGTCAACTATAGACTTCATTAAAAAATCATTAATGGCCGGTTCCTATATCTTACCAACCGTTCATTTGCTTTACCCTTACAATCGGTTAAAATTTGCCATAAGCTCCATACAAGTAGTTTCAAAATTCAACCGACGATAGGGCAAGTAAATGAATAGTAAGATTATAAGACACATTCTTAAATACGTATTTTCAAGATTTTATTACCTATAAATAAAATTAATTTTACGTTATTTATTTATGTACTTACTGAATTGACGGCGAATACCATTTTCTCCTTGGTGACGGGATGCACCTGCGACACGGAGACCACGCAAGCACCGCAGCCACCTTCATGGCACATAGCCTTAGTGCCGTGCAGCTGGAGGTAGTTGCGGATGTAGTCATTAAGAGAAGTCGATGCGCTTACTTCTATGCCAGCTGAAAAATCAAGTGCAGATATATTTATCAAATAAAGCAGACTAGCGGGTTTCTTAGGAACCGCCGGCCCGGTCACCTACACGCATAATTACAATGTGTCTGGGTAGGTAGCTTATTTCATTAGAAGCTCATGTGTGATTGTCGTTTTCTTCAAGAACTTGGCTGGAAATAGAATTTGGCCATAAATGTTTGACAATTACGTTAATACTACAGTTTTTGGCGGGAACTTAAAACGTAATGTTTTACTGTGCAATTTTATTTTCAAAAAATGTTTAATTCTGCCTATAAGTGCACAGTATGAACAGTAGTTGTACGACATTTATTGTTTTCGACGAATAAATTATGCATTTCTGTTTTATTCGTCATAATTTCAGGCAACGAAACCGAGTCCACGCAGCTTTGTCTGACGTATGACACTTGACAGTAACATATTAGACTTAATGTTTTATATTGCCATTAAAAATATACAATAACATATATCGATAATAAAAAAAGAATCGATTAACTAAAAAAATAAAAAAGTGTTAAGCAACAGAATATTACGTGGGTATATCGATATTTCGATATATCCTTATTAATATAATGGTTTAAAAAATAGACAACAATGCTCTTGAATTTAATTATATGCTAAACGAGTATCGATTCTTAAAACATTCAATATTATTTTTCTCTTATTAGCGATGTTCTTAAAATATGGTACTAATTAAAAAGATAATTAGTAAAAATCTACTTCTTTTAGTATTATTTTGTCTTTGTAGACGTTGAGGCCGAAATCGCCAGTCGGCTTTGTCTTAAACACTTACTGTCTACTTCATATTGAGTTCTTTAAGGTTCTTACAAAATAGTAACAAAACAGTTCTTCTTACAAAACAGCGGGATAGTGTACGAAGAACTAAGAATGCATAGCAAGCAACACTCTGCCATTTCTGCTTGCGAATAAAGTTCAATATAGTTTATTGACATGTCGGAAACCGGTGTACACTTCTCTGCACAAACAAAAACTGCTGATCAGAATTATAAGTTGTGTAAAACTCTATCTAACTTAAAGAAACAAACATAAAATAACTAAAGAAGAAAAATATTATTTACTTTTTTATGTTTTTTCTTTAATTTGTTTCAGTAACATTTATTTCATTTGAATAAGATGTAACGATGACTTTACTTGTGTTAATGTTTGCTGTAGGAGGCATGCTTGTTTTTATCCGTGCAGGAACGGAAAAAGAATACAATTACCTGCGCCCGGGCGGCTTATCATTAGAGGCGATAAAACAACCCACAGGTAGATAGGTGGTAATTGGTAATAATAAAAAAGTATTTAAATATTGAAATCACCAACAAAAACGTTCAGCCAACAATTTTGTTAGTGGGACTGCTTGCAGTCACTGCAAACAAACAGATGTAATTTTCTTTATCTTGCTTCTAGCGGACTTTTAAAATTAGTTACTGTTGGCTCTCGCATTATGCCCCTACACTTTATTAACCTACATAATTATGTCCCGTGTATCTATGTACTGATTTTGCATTACCCACTGAGCGGCATTGCCCCTTCTTCCCCTATTAAGCGAGCATATAAAATAGCAAAACAAACATGCCGCCGTTGTATTGTAAAAGGTCAATGGTAGTCCAAGGACTTCTTTGCATTATAATGTACTAACATAAGTCGCATTTAGGCTTGTTCTGTCCACTACGGGTGATAAAATCTTTGTGAATTAGGATTTGGACACATGATTCAATTACTTCTAACGTTTTTTGCATATAAAAGAATGGGCATGAAAATAACATCTTATCATCTTACTTTTAAAATATAATGAATTAAAAATAATTATTTATTAGTTCTTGCCATGGAATATGGGACGCTCCTTGGTATGGGACGCAACTTGTGTTTATACTTTGGCGGCTTCCCATCTCCCAGTCACAGCCGTGACAGTCGGGGCTGCTGCCGCACACCAGGAGGCCCTGGAACGCTGCAAATATGTGTCCATTGGTAATGGGTACATATTTGTGGCTTTCGGGGTTGAAACCCCGGGGCCATGGGGGCTTGGAGCTCATCCCCTCTATCGAGACCTCTCAATACGTCTAATTGAGGTCTCGCGCGACCAAAAGGCTGGCTTGCACCTAGGTCAACGCATCAGCGATGCCATCCAACGTGGAAATGCGGCCAGCATTTTGGGCACGCTCCCCGCCGAGAGCGACCTGGAGTCTATTTTTTACTTATAATCTTTATGACAATAAAAAAGAAATATAATAATGAATAAACGAACGAAAACACTATTGTTCGCCAAAAATTAAAACTACGTTCTTAAAAACTAGGTACCAATATATGTCGAACAAAAAACTTAAAACTTTAACACTTAAAGTGATTTCTTCTAGGTAAAGCCCCCCCTCCCCCTGTTTTATAGTTGTATATATGTTTCATACAACTATAAAACATATCATAATACATACAGGACATTTAATTTCTGTTTATACAACATTTAATGCTTTCTTTGAATCCTCTTTCTTATACAAACGTAAGACGACGTAATAAGTTTGTACTCTCATCAAAATTTCTGTGGCAACGACGTTGATAAAAAAATCTCAATTGATTCGACTGTCTATTTGTCTTAATAAATTTATGCAAATGTAAGCACAGTGAACACGATCACTCGAAAACAACACGCATCCAAAATAAGCTTGAGATAACCCCTTTTTGGCCTCCTAACAATGCAGTTCGTATCTATCCGACCTTAGCTCGAAAGAGTTCTAGACGGGTATTAATGTGGATATTAGTTCACAGTCCTTATTATGTCCCTGTTACACCTGGGATAAATTAGTGTTATTAGCTGTGTCCAAATGCGACTTAGCGACTAGCGTTAACAAATAACACCGTTAAGGATTAATAACTACATTAGTGTATATTATAATATATTATATATATGAATACGCATATCAAATAACTGTCCGAACGGACAGTATACCCGCCACGCCGTAGCATAGAAGAACTCCTACAGCGGGAGGCCCGCCCAACAGAGGGACGTTTCTTTATGGGCTATGATTATCATTATAATTCCGTCCCGACCGTATAATAATGTTGCGGATTTAGTAGAATACAACTTTATGACACGATCGTACTGGAATCGTACTTTGCATATCTTCGCAATACAAAAATATGTATGTGTGTAGCTGGACATATTTTTTATTAAACTACTGTAGTTATACTGTACTGTGTACCATGACTTATAATATACATCCAAACAAAAATCAATGTTTAACACCCTTGAGCGATAAATATCTCCGCTCATTTTTTTGTTTAAAACAAGAAACGGCTCTATGATTAATGCGGTGGCTTGTTTTTTTGTCTTTTTTATGATTGCAGGTTCAAAGACCGTTTATACGAAATAATATTATAATTAAAAGATATGATATGAATACTTTTCCACAAAAGTGTTTTAATAAGGTCAATAGTCTATTTTTTATTGCTACGGTACAGCAAACAGGTTGGCCTGATGGAAATTAAGTACCTATAGTAGTTTGCAACACCTAAGCCACAAATCTGCTAATACAACCGTGTCAGAAATCAAATGAAATATTTATTCTTGCATAAATGTAGTTGTATAGAGGTGTTATTTCTAGAAATACATGGTTCAGTACATTTTATGATTTTAGCAGTTTCAATGGTGTTCAAGTAAACAGGATTAGTCAGTCAATTTCATGTCTTTAATTAAAATATAAATGTATGTCTGTACAGACCACGGGCCATAAAAATGGCCCGGACTATGCTATGTGGCTATGGGAAGACTAACACAATGTGGCGAGACACTGACCGGCGATTGTCCCTCTCTACACCATATAAAAATACACTTGAGGACAATTCCTGGTAAGTCTAGGATTATTGTAGGGAATGAGAACAAAAGGTAACGGGCTATTGGGATGAATTGCTAGTGCAGTTACAGATCGGGGACTATGGCGTCTACCCGTAGCAATGTTCAAAGAATATAGAAAAAATGGGCATGCGGTGACTCGCCACTCACTGCATGGGCCCCTAAAAGTGCCAAGATTGGCGAGGGGCAACATGGGTGTGAGTGGTTAAGAGGTGTCGAGGGGTGGGCTGCAGGTTCTCCGAGGCTACTTCCAACGTTAGACCATTTATCACTTCCACCCCTGGAGCTTGGGTCTTAGCTCTAGCGATCTAGCTAGATCTAGTGCCAGCTGGCTAAGGCAAGCAACCCGAGGTGTAGCTACTAACCTAAGGCTTCCCCACAAGCCTGCGGGTTAATATTAAAAAATAAATATTATTATAAATCATGTATTGATAGTGTTACGAGTTACAGGACTCGAATTAAAATGCCGTTGGAATTTCTAAAGAATTTATAAGAACTATACAAACACGTATAACACAGGTACAAATATAACTGGATACAACCAGTACAAACTGCCCGATTCAATAATACGCTCTAAGTCCGTCACTATATAGCTCATCGAATGTACACACGTCTTGCTTGTATCGTAATCGTCGCTTGACTGCCTCACCCCTCCCTTCGGGCGTCCCTTCTATTTTGTACAAATACAATATGCCTCGACGCAAAACAATAACAACAAGAATTAATTTGACACACCTGCCTAATGACGGCCATAAAATAAGTACAATAACAATAAAGTGTTTGTCTTAATTACTAATTCTAAACACAGAGTAAGCAAAATAAGTGCAAATGCGGGCAGATACTAACTGCTTGCCTTTTACTAACTATATGTTATTGCGTCCCAGGAACAGTGCTTAGACGCGCGGTAAAAATTGGGCTGCTTTTTTCTAAGACTTCCTGTCATACTAACGCAGGACTTCGTGCCCCAATGTACCAACTCGTCAACAACTACAATATATATTTTGAAAACATCGACATCTTTACACTTTCCTTGGGTGCTTTTAAAAAATATGTTATTAACGTCATTAAGGATCAGGCACTTTAATTCTGACAGTTTTTTTTTATTATTTTTATTTGTGTCTGTTATCTTTATCACCTCACATATTATATAATATGTATAAAAGCGTGTTGATGTGTTTGGTTGCACGTGCGCGTGTATGTGTATGTATGTTCATGTGTGCATATGTGAGTGTGTGTGTGTGTATATGTGAGAATGTGTGTGTGTGTGTGCGTGAATGCGCGTGGGTGCGCGTGAGTTTTTGTATATGTCCCGTATTTTTTTTTTAAAGTATTGTACACTACCATCTTTTAGTTCGTGGATAATGTAGTTGGATAAGCATTGATTTTATACTATACACTTTTTTTTTATTATGTAACTTTAGTGTATATCTGTTTATTATCCTAAATAAATAAAATAAAAATAAAATATTATATCTATTAATACAGAGTATATTTGATTTTCGTTTTCTAAAATTTTCGTCTCGTGGCGGTTTTATTTTAAATAGATGGGAGTTTATTTTAACGAACAATGCAATCTCGTATCGAATGGTCGCTAACTGGTGTCATAATGGCACCATAATAGATAACCCACTATAACCCCTGGTTGATATTCGAACGTCCCTTGTCCGGGCTGTGGGCTCGCACGCCGGTTCACCTATAGCCCGGACGAACGATGGCCGGCTCCTTTACGGGCTGACCTCCCCATTTGCTACGTTAGCCCTCACCTGGCCAATTTCCAGCCGCCAGGCGGTCTGTTGTAAGATTTAAAACGTCCAGAGCATGCTACCATGACGACCTTGAGTTGTGTTCTAGCATTAGTGGCCAAGATCTAGTCTCCTTGTAGCACTTTTGGTGCTACAAATGTCCATAGGCGATGGTAACCGCTTGCCATCAGGTGGGCCGTCCGCCTGTCTGCCTGCCTCAGGCAATAAAATAAAAAAAAGATAAAGTCTGGTACATTTTTTTATTGCATAAGTTCAGCAGAGAGTCTAACGGCTTACCTGATAAAAAGCGGTTACCATCGCCAAGGACATTTCTAACACCAAAGACGCTACCAATATGCTGCCGCTCCCTAAAAGGGAGACTGGAACCTGTCCACTAATGCCGGAAGACTACTCAAGGTTGTGATGGCGGCATACTGTAGACCAGGGGTGGAAGTCAAAGTAATTTATTTTGTGTGTACAGGTTTGAATATGATGTCAATAATTATAAAAATTTAGGTATCACTGTATCCTGCCACATATGTAGCTTACAAAATAATTGAATTTAAAACTACTAATGTCAAAATACAAAATATTTTGTTTTTATTACATGGAATCAGCAAACAGGCAGACGGCCCACTTGATGGAAAGCGGTTACCATCGCCTATGGACATTTGCAACACCAAAGGTGGTACAAATGCGCTGCTGCTCTCTTAAGGGATATCATCATCGTCAGCCATTTGCAGTCCACTGCTGGACATAGGCCTCCCCAAGACGGCGCCACTCATCCCTATCCTCCGGCTTCCTCACCCAGCGCCCACCGGCGACCTTGCACAGGTCGTCGGTCCATCGGGCTGGAGGGCATCCGACATTACGTTTACCGAGACGCGGTCTCCACTCCAGGACTCGTCTGCTCCATCGGCCATCGGTCCTGCGGCAGACGTGACCGGCCCACTGCCACTTCAACTTGCTAATTTTGCGAGCTATGTCGGTTAACTTGGTTCTCTTACGGATATCTTCATTTCTAATTTTATCTATAAGAGAAACACCCAACATAGCTCGCTCCATAGCCCGTTGAACGACTTGGAACTTGTGGACCAATCCTGACGTCAGTGTCCATGTCTCGGCTCCGTAGGTCAGGACGGGGAGGACGCACTGCTCGAAGATTTTTGTCTTCAAGCATTGCGGAATGGTCGACGAGAAGACTTGACGAAGCTTACCGAATGCTGCCCAGCCCAACTGAATCCTCCTATTGGCTTCCCCCTCGAAGTTGTGCCTGCCTACCTGTATTTTCTGTCCAAGATAGATATATTCCTGCACAACCTCCAGAGGGACACCATCGACGTTTATCGGTCTTGGCATGACGTGTTCATTGAACATGACTTTTGTCTTGTCCAAATTCATGCCGAGACCGACTCGTCGGGAAGATTCATTTAAGCTGTCCAGCATTACGGCAAGTTCCTCCAAAGTCTCTGCAAAGACAAAAATATCGTCGGCGAAACGGAGGTGAGAGATGCGCTCGCCGTTGATGTTGATGCCCCGTCCAGCCCAGACCAGAGTTTTGAAGACATCCTCCATCGTGTTGGTGAACAGTTTCGGGGAAATCACATCCCCCCGTCTCACCCCGCGATGTAGGGGTATAGGCTTCGCCCTCCGGTCCTGGATCTCGATGGTCATCGTTGCGGTGTCATACAGGCATCTCAGCACCTCAATGTATCGCCAATCGATACGGCATCTTTGCAAAGACTCCAGAATAGCCCAAGTTTCGATATCCACAGTCGAAGTCGAAGGCTTTCTCGTAGTCCACAAATGCCATACACAGCGGCTGATTATACTCCTCGGTCTTTTGTATAATCTGCCGAACAGTATGGATGTGGTCTACGGTGCTGTAGCCTTTTCAAAACCCAGCCTGCTCCGGTGGTTGGAACTCGTCAAGTCTTCTGGCGAGACGATTCGTGACGACCCTCGAAAACAACTTATAGACGTGGCTCAAGAGTGAGATTGGCCTATAGTTTTTCAAGAGAGTCTTATCGCCCTTCTTGAAAAACAGGACCACCACACTATTGCTCCACACCTTCGGCACAGTGCCCCGGTGGATAACGGAATTGAAAAGCTCAGCCAAGACCTTGAGGATTGGCATTCCTCCTGCTTTAAGGAGCTCAGTTTTAATTCCATCATCACCCGGAGCCTTGCCATTTTTAAGTTGCCCGAGAGCTGCACTAATCTCGTCCACGTCGACCTCCGGGATGTCCTCCGTATTATGGTGAAGTTCCAATTGGAACTTTTCGGACCCGTGGATCATTTGGGGCGGCATGGGTCGAAGAGTAGATTTAACCAGGCGGAATCCTTCAGCTTTAAAATTGATATTTAGAGTGTCTCGTACAAGTCGGTGGTCGCTACCGGTATTGAACCTATTGACCACTGAGACATCTCTAAATATATGCTTCTTATCCACCATGATGAAATCTATCTCGTTCCTCGTCACAGTGTCGGGGCTCTGCCAGGTCCATCTTCTCTGGGGCTTCTTCTTGTAGAAGGAACTCATCAAGAAGAGCCCCTACATTTCTAGGAAGTTGACCAGCATTTGCCCCCTGTGATTTCGGCGCCCCAAGCCATAAGGTCCGATTTTCGGTTCGTCGCATTCTTGTACTCCTACTTTGGCATTGAAGTCCCCCATAACAACGTTGTAGTGTGCGGAGGTTGTGCCGTGTATAGCTTTAGTGATATCCTCATACATGGCCACAAACTCCTCGTCGGGGTGTGCCGAGGTCGGCGCATATACCTGTATCACCTTCAGGGAATACCTGTTGGTGAGTTTGAGTACTAGGTACGCTACCCTGTTCGACACACTGTTGACTTCCACAACGTTGTTAACGAGGGTCTTGTTCACGAGAAAACCGACACCACCCTGGGAGGCCCTGTCACCTTCCCGGAAGTAGAGTAAGTGGCCATACTCTAGAGTTTCTGTATCCTCACCCTCTCTTCGGACTTTTGATAACCCTAGGATGTGCCAGTTAATTCGACTTAGCTCTACTTCTAGTTCTGTGAGGTGACTGTCCAGCTTAATCGTCCGTCCGTTATACGTCGCCAAGGTCAATTTTGTTAGTTGGCAGCCTCCCGTAACCCTCCACCCCGCCGTTACCGCGACCGCTGCCGTAGCCGGGAATAGCGGGGTCACCGGGAACTGAGGGCCGTTTTCTATGGTGCTTTTTCATGGGGGATAAGTGCCATAGTTACCACGCTTGGCATGCGGGTTGGTAACCACAGTGCCGGCCTATTTGCATTGGAGACGCTGCTGCCCGTCTTCGACCAGGCGATTTCTATAAGCCGACTTTCTTGCAATGGTTATACCGCCATCGATCGGTCGCCAGAGCCTCGTTTGCTGGCGGCAGGGGGTACCGCGGGCAGGTGAGGTTGACAATTGGGTCCACAAGATGTTAGTTGTAGATCCCTTACCCCCCTAAGGGATATACAATTTATAATAATAATAATTACAATAATTAGGATTTCTCATGTCACAAAATCAGACTCCTGTATCAGTATTTGGATTAGTAAGATACTCATGTATTGTGTAATATGCTTTATTTATTAATAATTGTCATAATTTTATTTTAATGTTGAGTTCCTTAATTTTTAGTGGTAGTCTATTGTAAATCTTAATTGCCACACGGAATAGACGGGAAAATACCCTACCGCTTGGCTATGGATATTCTTGCTTCGTTCATGCACGGATAAAAGATTTTAAAAGTCCTGTTTCTTCGGTTACGGCAACTTTGTTAGTTCTAAACACCTCAGTATACTTTTTTTTTTAATCTTTATTTATTTATTAATAAGGGTTTTTTCAAAAAGAAAATGTCACCCCCGTTATTGCTCACAAAAATACATAAAAGGAACATTAGTAATTAATTTCTACTACTTAAATTTAAACAAATAATTTTAAACAGCATTCTGGCTTCATCGGATAGCGGTGAGGCCAGAATACTGTTAAAGAAGCCTAAATTAAAAGTTCTAGCGCCAAATTTCCTTCCATGCTATACAGCTATACATTAAATACCAAATTCATATATTCGAGTCAACAGATTGCGCAACATTTTTAAGCGTCACTGTAGACAAACAGTTAAATAAGTATTCTCATTTATCAAACTTAAATAAAAAATTGGGCAGTGCGTCATACGTTCTTTATAAAATATCTCCAACTTTAAATATAGATGGTGTTCTAACAGCTTACTATGGACTAACAAAACCATTTTGAGATATGGCGTCATATTTTGTGGGAATTCTACGGATACTGAAGTTGCATTTAAAGGACGAGCTGTATTCGATCTATTTTTAGACTCCATAATACGGATAGCTGCAAACAATATTTTACAGACTATTAGATTTTAAAGGCGCGTACAGACCTCGCGAGGCGTGCGTTGCGAATGGTTCATCACGCATGCCTCAACATGAAGCATACGACGGTACATTTTTGCCTGAGTCCCGAGCGAGACATGCTCAAGCAGGCAAACAACCACGCACGGTATTCTTCAGTAAGAAAAATGGTTTCGGCAAGGCGACAAGTGCAGATTGCAGCTGCAGCCTATATAGAATGTTAAGAGTCCCATAGCACTCTGTTATTTTCATTAAGCTGTACAAGTTCACGCAGTGATTCGGTATCTGTCTTCATGACGCATGATCCGCGCAACCCAAATAACACCAGACCGTCCACACGTAGCGTACGGCTCGCACTGAGGCGGCGTTCGCGACGATCGTGTGAGGCGAATGCTCAGAGTGAGCACAAACATCCACACAGTCCGAGGCATGCGTGACGAACCATTTGCGACGCACGCCTCGCAATGTCTGTACGCGCCTTAACAGTTCCTTGTATTAATATGTTTGAACTTTGTCTATTTGTTAGAAATAATCCTCATTTTTTCCCAAGCATAGGCCATATTACATATCGCAATCGACGCGATAATGACATGCTTTGCATTCATAGCAGTATACGACACTAATGCAAAAAGGGTATAAATATGTATAACACCACTAATGTACAATAAATTATTACCTGACAAAACTTCAAAAGAGGCAAAACTTCATATTATTTAAAAAGGTCCTAAAATATATTTGATAATGAAATGCTTTTATAAAATATAGGATTACTTAAATGAAAATTTTTTGATTATAATTAATATATTTTTTACTTAATTCTTTGTTTGACGTGTAATATTATTATGACATCTAATTTATATTTATTATTGTAAATCAATTCAAATTTAGTTTTAGTTGTAAGATATGAATATTTCACGCACCTAATAAGGCAAAATGTATTGAAACCATCACAAAAAACCACATACATTTGTATGTAAGTAAGTAAATACACATACATTTGTAGAAATAAGTTATTATTCTATTCTATAGTTTCATGTATTAATTTTATTTTAGACAACTTCTGAATATTCATAATGTTTAATTATATTTTATGTTTATTTAAAGTTTAATAATAAAGTAATTTATATGTTACAGCTTGGTTAGATTTTGAAATATTATTTTTTAGTCTTAAATTTTTGTCTGACTCCGTTAATTTCAAGATTATTATCCGGAAAAGGTCACAACAAAAAGTATACAATGGAATTTGAAACTAATTATAAAAAAATATTTATTTTGAAACGAATATGTCATTGAAAATACAAAAGGATATACAACATATGTATAAATATGTCTAAGGAAATACAAAAAAAAATACGGTAATAATATTTTTTATTTCTTACAACTCTATTCATTTTTTGGGAAGTAATTGTAATACAACTTCTATATATATTTAAAAAAAGAGCCTGACGTAACATACAAATAATTATCATTAAAAATCTTTCTTAGATAAACGTGTTGCTGGGGAGTTTTGTCTCGCTTCTTCTCCTTTGAACAGTGATAACACATTGCGAAGCGGTGTACATACAGAGCGTTCAATTAGTAGCTCACAACGCCCAAAACGCCCAGTTAGCCGTTCCACAAGGCGACCGCGGTCGTTGTGGTCGTGGCGAAAACGTCACTAATGACGTCATCATTTTCGATCACACAACGACCCATGTCAATAGGTGGTTCGAATAGCCATTCCACTTGGGTTTACGATTGTAATGCCGGCAAGCAAGTGGAACGGGATAAATCGCGGTCGTGAAGGTGGTCGTTCTGAGTCCCTAATGGAACGTAGCCATAGAATACGAAGTAAATTTAAATTTTGACTTACATATATAACCTTCAAAATGTGTTATCCAGTGGAACTTATTTTGAATAAAAACTTTTGAGTTTGGGTTAAAACTTCTTTTTTACGAGGTAAATGTTTAAATAAACTTTTAGTTAAATTGTGTTTTCGATAGTTAATATAGACAATTTTTATTTGAATATCTAACTATAGATTTTCCTTAGGTTGACTAAGGACCGATTTTTCAATCATCAGATAAAAGTTATCAGACAAATAAATTATAAGCTGAGTGAATTCAAAAGTGAAACCTATCAACTGTTTTATTCATATAACTGACATTTTAATATGTTATACTTTATTCTATGAATCACTTTTATGTGGCGGTTGAAAAATCGTACACTTAAATTTGACATTTAAATAACATCAAATAGTGTCATTGATTGTAAGAATCGTGTTTCTTGTATCAATCATGAAAATCCATATATACGTAGGACATATATATATAAACACTTATTAACATATCTACGTGTATAGATTAATTTTAAAATAATTGTTAAGTTATTTAAATACTATACTTACATAAAGAATAATGTTCTCCGTTTATAGTGAAATTTACTTTATCCATTTTTGACTAAGGCTCACTTTACGTATTTTATAAATGTATATAAAAACAATATTGTTTTGAATAATCATAAACAATTGTTGTTAACAAACGCCGTACCTATACAAACGAGCGCACTTTGTTATGACCAACGTTGAACTGGAGGCAGGTAATGTCCATCCAGTTGACTGTGGTCGGTGGTCCAACGAATTAAGGCGATTTAAATTGTCATGAATTTCTGGCCTGGGACCGGTATTTGCTAGTAGGGGTCCGCTTTAATGACATTCTTTATCTTTTTGGATTCCGATAAAGAGAGCAAATCATCGTCGAGTGCTTGGCAGTCTGCGCACTATGAAGATGTACGTAGAAGTTATTTTATAATATTATAAAATTTTACTAAAATAGACTATCTATACGATAGAGAACACGAAGCAAATTTTTATATTTCTTGTCCGTAAAAACTACTGGGCCGATTTCGATGCGGTTTACACTGATCGACAGCTAATTCTTAGACTTAAAATCTGCGCTACTTTTTATCCTGGGATTTTTGTTTATTTTTATTGCATAAGTTCGGCAGACAGGCAGACGGCCCACTTGAAGGAAAACGGTTACCATCGCCTATGGACATTTGCAACACCAAAGGTGGTACAAACGCGCTGCTGTTCTCTTAAGGGAGACTGGACCTGGTCACTAATGCTGGAACACAACTCAAAGTTGTTATGGCGGCATACTCTGGACAAGGGGTAGTAGACATCCAGTCGGGCAAAGACCCTATCATCGGCTGTGGGTTGCTTTGTCACCTCTTACGACAGGCCGTTGTATTCTTTCTCCGTTCCAGTACGGATAACCCCGCGGGAATTTTCCCGGGAGCGGTTTCTAGTTGTTCGGGTGCATAAAAATTTAATTGCTCCGACACAGTTTCCACTAAAACGATAGCCTACATTGTTTTTTAAAGGCTGCGGTGCTTTGTGTCCCGGGAATACCGCGGGACTTTCAAGACAAGCGTGGACGAAGTCGCACGCATATTCTAGTTCATCTATATAATAAATCTAAAGTTCTTTAGTCTCGGGTATTTTTGTGATAGTGAAAAAACATTGAACTCGCGTGACCGTCACGCTCAAATAGAAAATTTTCACTTCTGACGTGCAATCTTATGACTGACAGTTTTTTTTTTAAAGTAGATCTATACACTTTTTATTCTTAGATCATTTTTTACATTACAAACATATTTTGCAATGAGTTACACTTATATAATAACGTTTGAATGTCTTACGACTACTTAAGCCGCATCTTTAATATGCGTAAAGCAACAAAAGGTATAATACATTATAATTATAATATAAACTAGTACAGCGAAGGAAACTTAAACTTATATTGTTTTGTACCTATTATCCCTTATACCTCTAATACCTATAAGTCGTGGTAGCGTAATGGCTAGCGCACGCGTCCCAAACTCAAAGGGCTCGGGTTTCTGATCTAATGTGCATATTGTTACAATTATCACGTGCTAACAACGGTGAAGAAAAACATCGTGATGCAAACTGCACATCGAGATAACCGATGTGTCAAACCTGCCAAGCCGCCTTAGACAAGCGTGACGGTTATACTGTCCGTTCCCTCTATAACGAGAGGCCCGAGCCCAGCAGTGGGACATTTATGGGTTGATATTATGATATATAATATAATCCCTGAAGATTATAAGAGAATACTGAGCCTAGGTCATCGAAAGTCAATGGGTAAGGTTCCTAGAAGGCTGGATACGATACCTCGCTGAGATTATGTACCTACGTTATCTAATTTTAGATCTTACACTAGAAAATGTTTTATATTAATTATCTAAAGACACAATATAACTAAAGTATATCCAAAAATTTATCTTTTAAGAAAAAACAAGAACAAAGCTTGTGCTCTTATAATACACTCGCTGACCCGTGCCTACTTCGCTAGGCGTCATTAAAAAATACACATGCACCCACGCACACACGCACGCACGCGTATAAAGGCTTAATCAAGCTTTGTAATCTTTAATTAATCCACAAATGCAGAAAGCACTCACAGTGGCTAGTATGAGGATGTACGCAATTCTTGCGTGGAACGTTATGGCTGTAACATATTTGACAGACGTTCCCGAGTCCAATTCACCGGACAATCAAATATAGCCTATGTCACGCGGGAGTAATGCTTTTGAAAAAAAATTAAAAATCGGTTCAGTAATACTGGTGTTTACCCGGAACATCCAAACTCACAAACTTTTTCTCTTTATAATATTAGTTTAGAAGCCATCTATAAGACCTCACACCACGGAGACGCAAAACACACCGAAGCCTTTATAATTAATTTATGTTATGTCTCTTCTATATCTGGGATAATGTTAATGTTAGTGACTGTGTGACGCAGATGCAGCCAAGGGTTTACGGCATTGTGTGAGATGCGACATAGGTATTGACATTAAACATTAACAGATAACTGATGTATACAGGTGACATGAGTTATCTGTCGTTAATTTAAAATAAGTGTAAAAGTTTAAATTAACGACAAATTAAAAATTAGTGTGTGTACACTAATGTAGCTAATCATTAACGGCGTAAATCTTTTACACTTGTGCTGCATCTGCGATAATGTTAATATTATTGACTGACCAAATGCGTCTTATTAATAAACTTAAAATTAACGTCGTCAACGAATAGCCATCTTAGTTTATACATGTAGATACCTTATCTGTCAATGTAACGTCATTAACAATTAAAAATAGTAGCGCATCACAAATAACACATTACACTCATCGCCACATCTGCCTGAAACGGCCTATTACTGTAACATTATCGCAGATACGGCCCTAGCATTATAAGTAAGTCACATTTGGTCACATTAACATTATGCCAGATGTAACAGGAGCATTGTAGTAAATTTAAAGTTAATTTGTTTATTTCACTTGTTTACGTTAATGAACTTTGGGTTTGGTAGACAAACATATTAGAAAATGTAAAAAACTTGCTATTATGTTTTTCTAAACCGCTTTTGATCATTCTTTTTGTGTAGGACTCAATGCAGTTTCGTATCTTTGAAAATCAGGGGCTATGAAAATGGCCCGGGGTTTTGGAAGGCTTGCGTGGGGTCATAGGAAGGCCAACACGTAGAGGCCCCTTGACTTTAATGTAAATGTGGCATGACACTGACCGGCGATTATCCCTGTCTAGACCATATGAAGGGTACAGGCAAAGAACAGGGAATGTCTTAATAAATAGATTTTGAGAAAAACGCAATAAAGTTTAGAAGTATATATTTTTTATTGAGATCGGCGTATGATGTAACTTTTACTTAAAATTAATTAAATGTTTATTTAATTAATATAACTGCAGTTATGATGAACTTTTTAGTTATTAGAATTGAACAAAAATTAAATAAAACAGATCTTGGAAGAACAGAAAACAAGGAATATCCAATTCAGTCATCAGCATCTTTAGTTTTGGAATCATATTCTAATGATTCGTAAAACACCTGTGCTTCTCTGGTACAAGATGGCATCAGACACATCAAGTCTTTATATTTAAGTTCATTTATGGGCAAATAATTTTATATAAAAGTTAGTGATTGGGAAATAAACTACCACAGACAAAGATTTGCTTTCAATAGAATATAGAAAAAATACATTTTGTGACAATCCCTGTTCTTTGCCTGTACCCTTCATATAATAATGCACCCAAGGACAAGCCCCGTCCAGCGTAGACTAATATGGGAAATGAGAACAAAAAGTACCGGGCTATTGGGGTGAACTGCTGAACGGGGACTATGGCGTTGAATCTTCATTGTCTTGAAATCACATAAAGTTTTCTAGCAAAACAAAAACCGACTTCAAAAAAGAAACCGACTTCAAGAGTGACTAAAAAGCATACAATAAATATATATATAAATAATATTTTCTACATCTTGAAGTCCTATCTGGTGGAAATACCAAAAAAGAGAATGAGACACTGTGCTTCCACTTTTATCATGTGGAACTTTCTATCGTCGTTTGTTTTTCCTTAAACATACAATTTAGGTGTCTACGGGTCTCGCGTGAACAGGTAGCTTCTAGGGAAGCATGTTCCGCCTTAGAGTGCATTTTCACCTGACATCAGAAGCAATTTCGATCAAACGCGAACCTATTCAATATAAAAAAATCGGTGCCAAAAACAATAAATTTGCAATATCCACCGATTTCAAGATGTAGAAAATATTTATTTTACGCTTTTTGACTCTTGATGTCAGTTTCTATTTTGCTAGAAAACTTTTATGTAGTAACATTGCTATAACTTTAATAACAGGCGCATGGTGCAAAAGTCGATTCTAAATTGACTGCTTCTTGTTTTCGAATTATTTTGGCTCTTCAATATTTATGTAACTAGAGTACAGTGTTAAATATTTATGAATATTCAAGTTATTAGAATACATAATCTTCAAGTGAAAACTTCAGCAAAATTGTAGGTATTTGACTGACTGAAGACTGACGCCGAACGAAGGAGTTCGAAAGAACAGTCTGGATGGCTATCGCCCCTGGTCTAGAGTACGCCTCCATAAAAATCTTGAGGTGTGTTCCGGCATTAGTGGCCAAGTTCTAGTCTCCCCTTAGAGAATGGCAGCACATTGGTAGCAATGGTTGCAAATGTCTATAGACGATGGTAACCACTTTCCATTCGGTGGGCCTTTTGCCTGTCTGCTGAATTCATGCATATGATTATTATTATATTCCGTATTATTGTGAGGATTCCCTGAAATTATTTCTACGGTTAATACGCAATAACAGAATACGCAGAGCGTGTATTGCACATGGCGCACATATGTGCAATTTTATTTTACTTAAACGCAGATTGAGTACTTAAGTAAATAAATTTTAAATACAATAATAAATAAAAAGATTCAATTCACACGACTCTCAGAATAAAGTCTTTTCGTAAATTAAATACATTTAAAAGCAGAAAACAATCGCAGATCGCTGTGTGATATTACGATCTTCTTTACATAGTAAACAAAGTCACTTTTCGCGTCTCTCTCTCTCTCTCTCTCTCTCTATGTCTGTATATCCGCTAACTCCTCCTAAACTATGCAACGGATTCAGTTAGATAATTTTTAAGGAAGTTTTATATGTATACTAACTTTTGCCCGTGGCTTCGCTCGCTATATATAAACATCTAATTATGTTTGTATGTAAGTAAAATAGAGCTAACCAAGGTGAAAACTCTAGTACATTAATAATAATAGCTACCTTAGTACCTGATGCTATAGGGCTCCCGGCCCCTCCCTGTGGAGTTCGTATGAGGAAATAAACAGGGATGTTATGGATATGAGATTTCGGATAATAGGTATTATATCGGTTTCATATACAGTTACGGATATGAAATTATTGCGGATTATCCATTAGTTTCGGATAGTTTCAGTTACCAATAGCAAATTTTTGAAGAAATTGTGAAAGTAAAATACAAATAGATAATGATTGGACTTTATTTTTAGGTTATCATTTGATAATCCAAATAGTTGTATAAGTAATTATTATAGCTGCTCATTTTAAAGCGTTACCTATCGACTGATAAAACAAATTCATATAAGGCTTATCATAATTTTAAAATAAAATAAACAAAGAACATTCACTTAGACTCCGCCCCTATCAGAAATTATTTATAACTTGTTTCTGAGGCCTTATTCTCAAACGCCTTTCGTCGTTCGTTTTCGTCCGATCAGCCCGAAAGAGTCAAAGAAATTTTAGATAGAAGAAAGAAAGAACAAAGATTTCTTTAAAACTACAATAATGTATTCTATATAACACAAAAATAAATGGAACATACAATGGAAAACATACTTAAATATTTAAAAAACAAGCAGAAAAGTTCCAAAACGAAAAGACGAAAGATGTTTGAGAGTAAGCCCTCAGATTCGGTTACGGTTACGAATAGAATTTTATTTCGGATATCCGATAGTTTTGGTTACGGATAGAATTTTATTTCGGATATCCGATAGTTTCGGTTACGGATAGAATTTTATTTCGGATATCCGATAGTGTTGGTTACGGTTAGGGAGCTCCATAACATCCCTAGTACTTGTAACAATATTGCTTCTCGGTGTTATACCTCTGTCCATTTTATTCGTGTTTTTTTTTGCATAAGTTCAGCAGACAGGCAGATGGCCCTGCTGGTGGTAAGCGGTTACCACCTGGCTGTTAGTTGTTTTGTCGCCTTTTACGACAGGCCACCCGGCCACAGGAAATTGTATTCTTTCTCCGTTCCTGCACGGATAGATTCTTCAAACATTCAAATAAGCATATACTAAAGTCCCTTCCACAATTTAGTTTTACTTACAGCTAAGTGGAAGAGCTATGCTGGAATCATCATCTTGATTACAGCTCAGGCTCCGGTTCGATCGGTGAGACACCATGTGGTTGCCCCGATGAACACCTCCTTATAAATTCTTCCTCCCCATACTCGCCATCAAGAAAAGAATAAACTTTTAAATGAAGAATGCGCAATACAAGACGAGTCAGCTAGTGTCACTGCTGTCACCGCGATATATTATATTAGGTTAGGGAAAAAGTTTTTTCGCATTTTATATAAAAATTCAAAAGTTTTTTATAAAGTTTATTTACATTTGACTAAAGTATGTAGGTGTCAGTTTGTTGGATAAATTTTTGCCATCTTGTAGGTAGGTACGTGATCCCATTAATATAAAAGTTTTGGGGCTTCTGATCAAAAAACTACTACAAGTGGTTTTGGCAGTCCTCTCGTGATGTTAACCTGATACTGCCTAAGGAATTCTGCAGAGACCGAAACAGGTGAATATCTGAAGGTGCAAGGTCAGGACTATACGGCGGATGCATTAACACCTCCCAGCCTAACTCTCGTAATTTTTGCTGAGTGGCTAAAGATGTGTGAGGTCTAGCGTTATCATGGTGAAAAACCACACCCCTTCTGTTGATTAATTCCGGCCGCTTTCTCTCAACTTTTTGCTTTAATCTCATCAATTATTCACAGTACAGTTCAGAATCGATGGTCCTACCTGGCGGTAACAGCTCGTAATGAATAATGCCCTTCCAATCCCACATACACACAGCATCACCATGTTGCGAGTTAACCCGGGTTTCGCCACAGTCTGTGAAGCCTGACCGGCCTTTGACCACGATCTTTTCCGCACGGTCTTGTCGTACGTGATCCACTTTTCATCACCAGTTATCAGCTTCTTCAAAAATGGTTCGGTTTCATTACGTCGTAATAAAGAATCACAAATGAGTACACGGTTCATTAGGTTTCTTTCAGTGAGCTCATGAGGCACCCAAATGTCGAGCTTTTTTGTGTACCCAGCTTTTTTCAAATGTTCCAAAACCGTTTTGTGGTCAATTCTCAGTTCTCCAGCTACATCGTAACTACTAATATGCCGATCTTGCTCCACTTCTTCAAAAATGGCATCAATTTTGTCCGTAACAGGGCGACCAGAGCGACGTGCATCTTTGATATCAAAATTTCCGGATTGAAAACGCTTAAACCAGATTTGCGCTACTCTCACAGATACTGCATTAGGTCCATAAACATCACAAATTTTTTTCGCGGCTTGTGTTGCATTTTTACCTTTTTTGTAGTAAAATTTTAAAATGTATCGAATTTGTTCATTAGATTCACTCATTTTAACAATAAGAAAAACAAATGAAAATCACACGTTTTCCTAATTTGAATTTGGAATTGTCTTCTTTAAAATTAAAACTTTTGATGATACCAAAACCAGCCAGATACAAATGGTATAGCCAAAGAGACCTTATTACAAGTTCATACATACTATATGCGAAAAGACTTTTTCCCCAACTTATTATATAAAAAAAATACATACAAATTGTTGCAACACATTAAATAGAAAATAAACTGTTGTAACTGAATTTAATGCACATTAAACCATAATCCTAGTGAGTGTGTGAACCCCGGGGGACGAGTGCACTGTGGCGGCGGACTGGTGGCGAGGTAAGTCCTTCCTTGCTTCTTCATCCACGTCCCTTTGCTTTCTCCCGACCATCGCACCGCGCCCGCACCACGCTCTCACAGAATACTGACGTGAAACGGTTAACTTAAAAATAATCGTGTTTCGAACGAATAGTGAGAATTCCGATGGCCCACTGCTCCGTCCTTCTATCCCATTATTCCTACCTGACGCCCTCTATCACATTTCTTGATAGTGCGTGAGACGTATTTCTTGATAGTGTTGAGCGTGCGTGAGACTAAAAGCGGGTATGATTGGTCAGCCAGATTTTTTTCCTTTTTTTCTTCGAGGAGTAATCCACTTACGGAAATCTCACCATTTAGAGATCAGGGTGAGGGTGTGTGGAGACTCGCCGAACTATTGCTGGAATACCCACTCGTGTTCCTTCCAATCGCCTATCGCTAGGGCCGCGGGAAGTGGCTATCGCCTGCCCGTATATGCCGAAAGCAGAGACGGCCTCGTCCATATGATTGGTCGGCCCGCTCGCATCTGATCGTTCCGTCAGAAAGAAATAAAAAACAAAGACATATTTTATTTAGAACAAAACCAATACATAGTATTATCAAACAGTAAAATAAAAGAAACAGAATAAGTCCTAAAATTGGACCCAGTCTCAGCATTTGTTGACCAATTAAGACCAGCGCTGTTCTTTTGCCTGGGACCAATAATGATCCCAGGCAAAAGTGATTAAATAATGATAAAACTATAACGTATTTAAAGACACCATATCATAAAAAATATCACATTTAAAAATACACATAATCATTAATAAGAAATAAATTAATATATATAATCATTGTACTGATCACGTGTACAGCAAACAAAGTGAGAAGAGAGTAAGTATATAAAATAAACAGATTATAATAAAATTAATCTAAAATAAAAATTCAAATAGCCTTTGTGTCTTGTCTAAGATTAGCTTGTGCAATTTGGTGTACATTTAAAAATTTCAGACACGCACACTATCGGAATGTACATGTACACGTTCATTCACGAGTAAAGCCCGCTCACCTTCGTAAATTGCAAGAACTGAGGGACCAACGCTTTTGGACAAATTTCGAACAGAAAAGAAGACGTGGCATAAAGTTACATATTCCTTATATGAATCTGTGAAAGCAACCGATTTAGGCCTCTTGATCTCCAGCGTAACATTAGCACAGTTCATCTCAATAATTCTCCTTTTTTCCCATCTTTCACAGTCCTATACTCACCGGGGCTTACTGTTTGGTGAAATATCCATGTATGTTTCAGTTAGATATGGTCTGGAGATCTGGCAGGATCAGATATGAATATTGTAGAGATGGGATGCTCTTCCGTCTCAAAGGAAGATCTATTATGGTTGAAAATTTGTATATATTCTTTATGTTTCGGTAAACGTTTTGTGACATCAATTATCGCACAACGCCGTCTATTGACTTGTAAGTGTTCCACTATAATATGAAGCCCAAGTCCCACGCGAACACTATTAGTTAGTTAAAAGTGAATCTGCTAAGCAAAGCAACTAGTAATGTGAGTATTACTTGAACTTTACAAAAACTTTTTATTTCTGTTGATAATTCATAATAATTGGAAACAAAGCTCTCTTCAGCGTTCTTAGAAATAGCGATAAGGTTCGCTCTTGAGTTTAGGTACTTAACAGAGCCGAACTCGGCAGTCTATTTAATAATCGGCATTATTCAATCAATCAGTCTTTATTTCTCAAAAACATTATGATGATGGGGCTTCACCTGGAATAATTTAAAGATATTGACTGTGACCAAACGCGTCTTTACAGAGTTAAAAAGAACCCCGTTAACGAATAGCTACATTAGTGTATATACATACGTTATCTGTCAATATGTAACGACATTTAACAATTTAACACAATATCGCATAACAAATAACAATTAATTACATGTATCGCCACACCTGCGTGAAACCACACCTTTGCTGATGACACGTCACTTGTTTTAAAGTTGACAGAAATAAACAAAACTTTGACGACGTAAACAACGCCTTAACCCAAATATCTAAGTGGTTTACCGTAAATAACTTATTACTCAATCCGAATAAAACTAAATGTGTTAAGTTTGTTATGCCCAATGTAAAAGAATACGATGTTAATATGTCTAACTTGTTTATAATTGGTTCTACACAACGTACAGACCAATTTCAGTATCGCGGGACACTGTGCGAAACAGAGCTAAGAATGCGTGGTAAGTAACACTGGCATTTCCGCTTGCAAGTAAAATTCAATATAGATTATTTACATGTCGGAAACCTCGCCTCGCCACTGAAATAAATACGATCGATAAAAATGTACCAAATTATAATATATATCCCTATTCATATCATATCAATATCCCCATTAATATTGCGAAATGCGAAAGTAACTCTGTCTGTCTGTTCCGTTTTCACGGAAAAATTACAAGACTGATTTGGCTGAAACTCAGTATATATATATATATATATATATATATATATATATATATATATATATATATATATGTGTGTGTGTGTGTGTTTTCGATGCCGCGGATGAACATAGGATACTTTTTATCCCGAAAAATGGGATAGTTTCCGGGATAAAAATATATTTGTGTCTGTGTTTGTTATGCTTTTACGGAAAAACTGCTGAAATTCGGTATATGTGTAATTTTAGTACCAAGGAATATTTTTCAACCCGGAAAATGGGATAAGATTGGGGATATATTTATGTAAAGATTATCCCAGAAAGTAGGATAGGTTTTTATTTCATGATTTGCCATTTTCGTCATTTTGGTTAATTTGGTCCATGTGGTCGATGTGGTTGATGTGGTCGATGTGGTCGATTTGGTCGATGTGGTTGATTTGGTCATTTTGGTATACATACGTAGTTTTAATACCGAAAATTGGCATAGATACTTTTCATCCTAGTGATGTTGAGTTGATGAGTTTGCGATATAAAATAAAGTGAATCTTCCGGGGCAAATAGCAGTAAGATAAAAATTAATACAATATAACCTGTGTTGTAACCTCTTTAAAAAAGAGGCACGCGAGCCGCGAGGTAAACACTATTAATTATATACATCGCATTATATTTTGTATTTCCAAACATGCAAATGTATATACACAAAAATACAATAAAATCATAGGTATATTATAAAATCATAATTATATAAGTGTCCCTAATTCGTCCCTGTACAGTACATGTCAAACAAAAATTATAATTCATAAACAATCTCATATTTATTTGTTAAAAGCTCTCACAACATAAGTGGAAGCCGACGTCATGAACTCATTCTTAGCTTCGTGTGAAACAGCATTTAACAGCGACGGCTTGCCGTAAAAACAGTTTAGAACAGTTTTGCACTCTTTACGTAAAATAAGATTACGTACAGGAAATATATTACATAAATTAGTTTAACGAATGATATTCCATACAGTAGCCAATTAAGAGCTACAGGAAAAATCATAAATGCGTTACATAGCTTACTTAGTACGCAAAAGTCAATTATTTTACTAACAAACCATATTAAGTTCTCGGTTATGTTATAAATAAGATATAAGATAAGTGTTCAAAAAATTGTTTTGAAAATGTGTTGTGCCGAAAAGTGTTGTTTTTTTCTACCGCTTAGTATAGCTTGTTATTTTATTGGTGGGATAAATTTCGTAAGTATGTGGTTTTCATAATCTATAATATTTTAATTTTAGATTTTTGATTTTGTCTGTTTGTTCGGGATTCATGTAAAAACTACTAGGCCGATTTCGATGCGGTTTTCGCTGATCGATAGCAAATTCCCGGAATTAAAATCGGCAGTACTTTATTTATATACTGTGAATTTCGTGGGATTTCTCCCGGGAGCGGTTACACATTGTTAGGGCACAATAGTTTATTTCGATACAATTTAACTCTTAAAATATTATATAGCCATATAAATAACATAACAGAGATTTTCCGAAATCCCCTTTGAGCTTAAATAATCAAATGGAGTAGGTACTAAGTCCCATAGAAACTGTATATGTCAGATAATCCGGGAGAGTGCAAGGACTTCTTGGAAAGGTATTAACATTTTAATAACCGGGCACTAACTAATCTATTTATACTATAATAAATCTGTAAATGATTCGAATTTGTACGATGCTTTTAAAAATGTGAAAAAAATCAAAGGGGGTAAAGTAAAGAGATTGCTTGCATTCTTTTTTAAATGTTGCACTACACTACTGAGAGTCTTGCTTGCGAGATTCATCTCAGTAGTGATTGAAAGTGGTTAGGACATATAAAAATTAACTGATTCGGATAAGGTTGCTACTAGAAAAATAGTGTATAGTTCGATGCAAACTTTATGGCAGCTCGGAACATCACACTTTCCGATGCGCAGAACTCGATTTTAGGTGTTAGAGGGACGAGGTAGTCGGAGAACGAGGTATATCCTCACCCGCTCTCTCGCTCGCTTTCTCGTTTACGGGACTTCCCCGGCGCTGTGCTCACCAGGGCTGCCACTTTAGCGCTTTCGGAGCTAGATATAGCGCTTTTTAGGACAACCCAGTTCCTATTTTAATTAAACAACTTCTAGCGCGAAACCTTGCGCTTTTTATGATATATAAATATTCAAATATCTAATTAATGTTCATCTAGCAAGCGCACACGGGCAGCCCTGCGGTCATTACGACGTAGCTATATTAGTATTGAGCTACGTCCGTACACAGCACACAAACGCGCCTCTGAGCTAAGTACAATAGGGCGCAAAAGTTTGTTGTTTGTTAATTGTTCTGTTATTACTCTATTAAGAATTTTTCATTTTTATATTGTTATTATTGTCTGAATTTTGGAATTAAATTGCGTAAAAAATTATGAAATAAAAGACTAGTCCAAAAACA
Source organism: Dendrolimus houi (assembly GCA_039645545.1). Classification (NCBI taxonomy): domain Eukaryota; kingdom Metazoa; phylum Arthropoda; class Insecta; order Lepidoptera; family Lasiocampidae; genus Dendrolimus; species Dendrolimus houi. The sequence goes on from CM077132.1 coordinate 19,655,749, forward strand.
GCAAGCTTCCGTACACATGGTAAGAAAACGAACGGAAATAAATGACTATGTAGGTTTGTGAAAGTAAGAAGAATAGAGGAGTACAACAAGTAGACGTTATTATCGACATGTTGACAGACGAATATGTCATCCATGTCTAAATCTATCACTGAGTAAAAATCCTTTTCAAGCGAAGACGAAGAAAGCAACAGTTCTATAGAATATGGCTCCTCCGGAAATAAAACAGTTTTATATGTCGCCGACTCGGGGAGTCTTATGTCCAGCATTGAAGTGCGGTAGACTGACGACGATGGAGGGAAAACATTATTCAGCATTTTTATACGTGGCAGAGCTATGTGGGAACCATTATTTTAATTACAGCTTTTAGGGCCGGCTTGACTGGTGAGATCAGGTCAGATCACGCTCTCACAGAATATCAGTTTGAAACGGTTAACCCTGAGGTAATTGTTTCAAACAATAAGTGAGAGTTCCGATGACCCACTTGCCACTCCCTATCCTACATTCCTAATCCAATATTCCTATTTAATTCCCCTATTCCATCGCCATTGTAAATGCGTACTATTTTCATATCAAAAACGTTAAAAAAATTGCCATTTTCTGAATGATATTTATGTTTGTTTCATTACCTATTGTACTGTGGTCTCGCAAATGTATTGAAAAACATATGACACACGTGTGGTTGTTAGTTTTTTCAAACTGATTTATAAAAATCAACTCACCGAATTAGTATAATAAATAACAATTATTTTTATTTGAACCCTCCCATGCTTTGTAAGTACTAAACAGCGGTCGGCACTTTCAGCATTACTTTTCCACAAATCAAACTATAGACTATGGGTAACACATACCTTCGAAATATTCATTCTTAATTTTGTGAATACTCTAAAAGATATAATAAAACAATTCTAGAAAAAAAAATATTTTGACTTTTAAGTTACGTATATGGTGTCCAATAAAAAGTAATGATTTACGTAAACTAGCCTGATGTTACTGAATCTAAAGTAAAGAGATCATGAAAATCGATTTAGAAACAAAAAAGTTTGGTTGAACATACATAAAAAAAATATTTACATGAATTGAACATCCTGCTGTTTAAAGTTGGTAAAAATAGTAGATACATAATTAGCCTTAATTAATCTCAACTTGACTGTACCTGCGCACGCCTTTGCTTGCAGTTAATATCGTAGCCGCCATAAAGTTTGCATCGAACTATATATACAATGTTTATTAAATGCTGCACGACAATATGGCTTCGGAATCCCTGGTTTTTTTTCTGAAAATCGATCACACAGTTAAAAATAGATTTTTTATATTTCCTCTTCAAAATCAGGAATTTAGGACTTGTAGCAACAGTTTATATGACATCTTTATTAGAACAGCCTTTAGTAACATTATGTATCCCGGGTTTGGTCAGGAGTTACCAGGAATCATTTATTTTCATATTAAAAACCCATCAGCCTGCTGGAAATACGCTTTTGATTTTAAATGTTGCAAAACAAATATAATCTATGTTACCTGTCCAAGGTGGACGAAGTCGCCGGCGATTTCTAGTAATAAATATAGCCAAGTACGTAAGATTCCATTGCACTGAGGTTCCGTATAAGATTCGAATGTTTACTGTTTTTCGGGATTTTAGTAAAAACGGTATTTTGGTAAAATTGTTTTGTCCGTCTGTGTATTTATGTTACATCTATTTTTTGATAGGAAAGTGTAATTTTTATGTCGCTATACAATAAATAAAAATAATAATATAATATAAAATAATATGATTTTACAATTCTATGTGCTTAGTGTAGGTTTTTTACTACTCGAAAACGTTCAAGTTAACGAAATTTTGTATGGGAACGACTGATCTCTATCTCGTGAGCGTGAAGAGAAACATAAATCGTGTCATACAAAATTGTGGTAACTTGAACGTGGTTGAGTAGTAAAAAAAACTCGCTCTAAGCACTCTGTAGTGAAATTGTGAAAGACAAAGATTAGTGATGACCGGGATATACGTAACAGATGACAGAGAAATCGTTATTTAATTTACATATTATGTAGTTGTGTGAGGTTTTATTAGTCAGATCTTATAAAAATTATAAACATGTTCCTTAATAAATAAGTATTTTATTTAAGTCTATGTGTGATATATTTTAGCTCCCATGTAGTACAATTGTTTCATCTCCTATACTTTTTAACCGATTTCAAAAAAAGGTTTCAGAGGTTCTCAGTTCGTCGTGTAAATATAGATATATAATATTATATTATATGTTGAAACGGTTCGGGATCTTGGAGTATGTCTTAATACACAGCTAACTCTTCGCGACCACATAATTAACATTTGTAAGAAAAGCTTATCGATATTGAGGATTTGTATTACGTCGAGTAGAAGGTATTAATAGTATTTATGTCATTAAAACATTATTTAAAGCTTTAGTAAGAAGCCTCTCAGAAAGTAACGCAATCATCTGGGCTCCACATGAAACTAAATATAGTCTCATGTTGGAGCGCATACAAAATAAATTGGATAATTTTGTAGAATTTTATACCTAAGACTTTATGGTGTTTACCCATTTTATCCTTTGATTTACCCCACCTTGTTTGCCTTAAGCATGGATGGGTATAATAATTTGGCATCCAGACGAAAGTTTGCATTGGTCTCCTACTTATTTAAATTGTTAAGAGGTAAATTGTTTAACCCAGGTGTGTTAGCTGAAATCAACATGAGACATAGGTAGCCATCAATGTTCGTAGTACTATACAGCAGGACCAACTTGCTTAATAAGGCGCCGATTATTATTTTTTTCAGGCGCTGGAAATTCATTTCACACATACCGGGTCCTTTGCTAGGGATTAGATCGTTGTTGATCATGGAGGCTTTCCACTGAGGCAATCCAAACAATAATCAACCGGCTTGTGTGGAGACTCGAACCCATGGACGTACATGGGCTAATACCCCACTAAAACCACCCTCCTCCCATGTGCCCCGCGCTTATGAGTAGGAAAGGCATGAGATACAGAACATAGTTACGCCCACACCGATCCTAGCGCACAAGCGCTTGAGAGTGCCCCGGGAGAGGCAAACTCACTTCGTCAACAGGGGTGAAGACTCCTCTGCTCCCTAGATGCTAGAGGGCCCCTGCAGCGGTATTTCAGGGAGGGAGGTCATGCGCATACCTGCGCCTCCGGGCTCCCGACTGACGTCGGCGCCCGCGAGACGCATGCGCACTTCCATCTCTCTCCCTATCTCGTTCCGCGGCCTCCTTTTATACGTTTTGAAGGGAAACCAGAGTTGATAAGGCGCCGATGACACAGGCCTTGCGAACATTGAACAAGATATGTCAACAAATTGACATTTTTATCTGTCTGATTTGATTCTGATCTGACTGAATTCACAAGAACTGCGTATTGTATTATATGTTATGTCAACTGAATATGTATATATGTATCTATAATGTATTATGTGTACCACGAACTGTAATGATAGCGATGTTTGTAAGTTAATAACTAAATATTTTTTTATGTATGTTCATCATTTATTTTTGTTTTTGAACCAATTTTGATGATTCATTTTGCATTCAGTACAGTTTCAGAATAGTTTCATATAAATTTCATTGTAATTGACAAAGTACTTAACTTAAAAGTGAAAAATAAATGTTTTCAACAACGTCTTGAAGTCGGTGCCAAGTAGAACAAAACGAGAATAAATTTGCAAAATAGGGTAATTTTTTACTTACCATAGACTTCAAGATGTTTTAGAAAATATTTATTTTGTGCCTTTTAGTCACTCTTGAAGTCAGTTTCTTTTATGGTAGATTTTTTTTGTTGTATAGTTTTTGAGCTTGCAAAAATACTTCAACAAAAATTAGTTCCAACAAAATCTGTTGAGTAGTTTTTTTTAAGATATGAGACCTAACTAAATAAATGCCCTTTTTGGAGTTACGTAGGTAAATATAAAACAAAAGCCAAAGTTCATGTTACGGAACTCTTCAATGTGTGTGGTTCGATTCGCGCCTGGCTTTTTTTGGCATTTGAATATGGAATCATAAAATATACTACATTAAAGAGTACTCGATTTGTTAAATTAATAACAGCCCATAATTACTGGGCATGAGCCTCCCATTTATATTGGGAACAGACAGTATAGCCGCCACACTTGTCCAAGGCGGATTGGCGGGTTTAACACAACGTTTATCTCGATATGCAAGATTCATAACGATGTTTTCCTTCACCGTTAGCACGTGGTAATTATAACAATATGCACATTGGTTCAAAAAACTGCCTAAGTGGTGCATACTTTCCGGCTAGGTTTGGATCCGCGCCTTTTGAGTTTCGGACGCGTGCGCGTGTAAATGCCAGGCGGAATTAGATTTTTTGATTTTGCTGCCGAGTTCCTTTAAGTGTACACTATTTATTCTTTGAAAACGAGATCCTTTACAGTTGCTTAACATTTAATTTAAAACAATACCATATATTACTTTGCGAAATCAGCATTCATAATAATTTATACATCGTATAGCAAACATATCAAATTATTCTCCGTATCGCATGTTTTGTTTAGCAGTAACCTTATATTAGACATAGGTCAGCAAATTTGATGTTGGTTTACATTTCTAATGCTCCTTACATAATTTAACGTGAGAATAAAACTCTGCCTTAGTTTCTGAACTCTATAATAAAATCCTACTTGTCCCACTTGTTTTCTTTTTTTTTTATTGCATAAGTTCAGCAGAAAGGCAATTGGCCCACCTGATAGAAAGCGGTTAGCATCGCCAATGGACATTTGTGACCAATCTGCTGCTACTCTATAAAGAAAGATTGGAACCTGGCCGCTAATGCCGGGTGGTAGCCATCCAGAGGGGCAAATACCCTACCACCTGGCTGTAGGTTGTTTTGTCGCTTCTGACGACAGGCCGCCCGACCGCACGAAATTGTATTATTTCTTCGCTACTACACGGATGCTAGATCTAGGCTGGGGCCTCTCCATTGAGTAGGGAGACTGGATAGCATATCCGTCTAAATAAGACTTAGACATCGTCCTTCCTTTAGTTCACAGACATGGTTTCAGCAAGATGATGCCACGCCTCATACTGCTGAAGACACTTTAATTCTCCTACGTAATATTTTTCCGAACAAATTGATAAGCCACTATGAAGACATCTCCTAGCCACCAAGATGGCCAAATGTCACGCTATTGGACTTTTTTTATATAGGGGTATCTCAAGAACCGAGTTCATTTATTAAATAAAGAAATTATTTGCAAACTGAAAGAAAATTATTTTTGGGAATTTAACGTTTATCCGTGTCGGTACAGAGAAAGAAAACAATTTCCCGCGACCAGGCGGCCTGTTGTTGTTGTAAGAGGTGAAAAAACAACCCACAGCCATGTGGTAAAGTATTTGCCCGTCTGGATGGCTACCACACCTGATCTAGCTTGAGTTGTGTTCCGGCATTAGTGGCCAGGTTCCAGTCTCTCTCTAGAGGGAGCAGCGCATTTGTAGTGCATTTGGTTTGCAAATGTCCATAAGCGACGGTAACCGCTCTTCATCACATGGGTCGTCTGTCTGTCAGCTGAACTTAGGCAATAAAAAACTCCACAATAAGCCATCACTTCTTAAACTCGTTACACGGAATACGTTCTTCAGATTCCAGGCCTATATGACCTGGGGGACAACATTTAGAGGGAATCCTTTTTGAAAAATAAAATCCGCATTAATCTTTTTTAGGGAACTGGCCTTAAAATTTAATACATTTTGTACTTTCTTTTTTAAATTAACATTTAAAATCCTAATTTTGCCATCGGACACCCTTTACTTACGTTATACAGTGTTCACCGCTTGACAATTTGTTATTGCTGTGAAAACTTCCCAGCAATTATTTGAACAGTAGGTAATACAAATTATTTCTATGATGACATTTTTAACGCCTGTCCTTTCCCTTCAAAGGGGTACGTACACCTACCAACGCGTTATTATATGTGGCCATATTCCTATATTGTTATTTGTTGTTAATAGTTTTCATTACGAAGCGTAAGATACAGGAAAAATAACAAATAAAACTGTAGTGTGCACAAACAGATAGATTATCTGGACTGCCGGGTTTACACGTATTAAATATTTGCGTCAATAGATTTCCCCTCTTCGAGCCCGGCAACCCGAATTCGTCTGAAGCATATTAGACGCCGGGGTGGAATAATTGGCTTGCGCTCCCTTTTTCGGCTGCCTGTCTTAGTCTTTTTGCCAAAACAGAATCTTATGAAATAAAAAAAAACAACTCGTGGTAGCGTAATGGTTAGCGCACTAAGTTTGATTTATATGATGTTATATAATAAGTTTTCAGTTTTTAATGAAATGTCTTCGTATGTAGCTGACATTTTTCTAAGAAAAATACTGATTCTATATAAAATTTGACACAAAGGTGTGATTTATATGGCCCATAACATTGGCGTACTCGTAGTAAGCGCCTAAACACATAATCGCGTTGTGGTACAAAACCGCCAAAATCAGCGGCGCCCCCCGCTCCCACGCGTAGGTTTGCGTTGCACAACGTGCCGCTCATTCCAGCGTTGTGATGTCACAATAGGGTCAAAACATCTCAAGATCCGTTTGACTGTAGGATGCTTGGAAATAACACGCGTCAAAGTGGCAGCAGTATGAAAATTAAAACGTCAGGGGTTAATGTAGACTTGTTGATATCTTTAGTTAAGGAACGCCCGCCCAGCTTTATGGGATACCAGTGACGAGACTTACAAAAAAAGTTTACACCTTAAGTACGATTGTCTTTGAACATGTAATGCTGCGACCGAATAAGAGCGGTTACAAGACTTCGTCCGCGTGGTGCGGTTTTTTAACTATCCCGCGGGAACTCTTTAATTTTTCGGGATCAAAAGTATCCTATATATTGACCATGGATATAAGCTACCACTATACAAAATTTCATTTAAATCGGTCCAGTCGTTTCGGAGATTAGCCGGTACAAACAGACAGAGAAACAAAAATTTGAAAAAATTCTAAATTAGTTCTATTTCACTTCTTACATCCCCCTGACTCGGTTTTTAGCAATTTTTTTTTCATTGTACAGAAATTCGACCTCTACAGTTTTATTATATATTTATTATACGTTTGTATACTTACAGTGAAAAAGATGCCGATTAATAACAAAAGAGCAATACGCTTATTGCAATCCGTGGTAGGGATACGAATGTTCACGAATCACAGAAAAAAGGATCACTTCATTCTACCACGTTATGGCGTTTTGCGACGCGGCGCGCAAGGCGGTTATGTGTATGGGCCCTAAAGCCGCGAAACAAATGAAAATTAGGCGTGGCTGACAATAAAATATAACAAAGGGTTGAAATACTTTCCAATTGACTGTGGGGTGTCGTTAGTGAAACCTTGAAAAATCATGACGATGTTCTTTAATGACTTTTTGTTTCAAGTCAATCAGAACCCGCTGCCTAGGCCCTAGATCCCTGCTTCTAGATGCCACACAGCCCTTGGACCACCGTGTAAAACGGCCCTGTAGACGCAGTGAATTTGAGTTTGGGACACGAGTACCCTAACTACTAAGCTACTACGGCTTTTTTAACCAAAATTTACGCCGACGCAATTCCGTACTTTATGTTATTTAGGACTTTAGGTATATAATAATAGATAATAATTCCTAATGCTATTATGTAAATATATGTATGTTTGTATTGTCATATGTAAAAACTGATTCCGATTCGAAATTTGTACTGATCGATAAAATCCTTAGTATAAGAATTTTAGTTGTCTATGCCTTTAGTAATATTACTATTCATGTATTTTCATATTAGCAAAATAACTGTAATCTTTGTTACCTGTCCAAAGTCAACAAAGTCGCGGGCAAATGTGCTTAATATATATACGTGTGTGTATATGTATGTGTATATATATTTATATTGTTTTATTGTACTTATATGTACTATGTTTATAATCATTCATCATTATTTATTAATTGCACCACAGTCAGAATTTAAAACCCATCAATCCCTGCCAAGGGTTGCCTGTAGAGAATACAATCCCGGGATCCCGACCGTTTTCTGACCCCGAAATTCCCGGGACTGTACTTGGCTAATCTCGGGATTTTCGGGTTTGCCACAAACAGGTCTAGTTGGCACTCCGTTGTCCGTTACGAGTTGATAATGACCTTGCCTTGATTATATTAATAGCATTTATTACATATCGACAAAAAAACAAACCTTTGATACGCGTACGATACGTACTACATAGGTACAGCTCTAATAATATGTTTGTCGTAGAACTTAGAAGGGATTTTCTCGCTCGGGATACTTCAATACAATACTCTTAATAAAATTCCCCAACGGGCCAATGGGGGAATCACCCGGTCACCTCATATCACAAAATTCCTCCAACCAGTGTAGAACCTGAACGAGCGTTTTCAGCTGCTGCTTATGTTGGCAATAAACTACAAAGCAGGCTTGGAAGTCAAACCTTGGATGCATTGATATTTCTATGACTGTATTTTCGAAATTCTAAATAAGTCTTTTTGTCTCGTTATTTCTTACTTACAAAGTATAGCCTCTTTGTTTTGTCTTTTTTATTTTCTTACCATATTGTGATTTGTGTTGTGGACTCGTGGAATAAAATTATAAAACATTTTTCTAGAAATTACTCGTTTTTTACATTTGAGCCCAATTATAAACCACATAGTCTAATCCCGGGTTAGCCCCGGGATCCCGGGATTACGCATCAAGAATCCCGTAATCCCGGGATCGAAAAACATGCTTGGGATTGTATTCTCTAGTTGCCTGTAAGAAATCGCTTTTTAGCGATAAGGCCGCCCGTTGTACTATCTGTTATCTTTGTCTACTTCTTTTTGTCTATGCTTGGTTGTTCAATAAAGAATTATCTATGTATCTATCTAATGTTGTCTGTTTCTGTTTTCAGATAATTTCATTAGCAACATCTATCATAGCAGTCGTGTTGCTATTATGTGATGGACCTGACCAAGTTACCGCTATCCACCACCCAAAGCAAAACACTCATAATGTCCTCAATGTATTCGAATTGAGCAAGGAGTCATTTGACATCATTATGTGGATTCTTCTGCTATGTGGACTGGTACAGATGCTGTTCACAATCATGTTTATTATTGGACTTACAAAGGTAGTGTTTTATACTGTTAACCTTATGGTTCTGCTACACCTACGTCGTAACGCTTCAACTAACGCACTAATAAAGAAGTAACGCAGATTTAGCCAAGTGTTTAATATGTTATTTGAGATGCGACGTTGTTAATGAGATTAAACGTTAACCGATAACTCATATGTCCCTGCTCCATCTGGGTTAATGTTAGTGTTATTAAATTTAGTGTAATGATCTTATTTATACTGTTACGAGTTACGAGACTCGAATTAAAATGGCGTTGGAAATATTATAGAGTTTATTAGAACTATACAAACACGTATAACACAGGTACAAATATAACCGAACACAACAATTCCAAACGTAATGCAGAAGGTCGTAATTCAATAAAACGCGCAAAGTCCGTCGTCATTAGATTCCCGATTGTAGTACACACGTCTCGCTTCGTTCGTGGTTCTCGCTTGACTGACCCCTCTCTCCATCTGGCCATCGTTTTATTCTGCACAAATGCAAATATGTATGTTCGCCCGGCAAGTGGACCCAATTTACTAGAATTTGCTTGTAATTCTTAATCCGCAACACGTAGCTGATGACAATAGGCGATGCTCCACAATAAGTAAACAAAAGAAGACGATCATAAAAGGATTACAATTAATTCAAATTGCCGCCGGGTAATAAAATGTGCTTTGTTTCAGATATCCAGGTGGATTTTGTTTTTGTCGGGATCTGAGTTGTAACAATACGTTAAAATTAACACTGTTAACGAAAATCTACATTAATAATAGGTTGGGGAAAAAGTCTTTTCGCATATAGTATGTATGAACTTGCAATAATATCTCTTTGGCTATACCATTTGTATCTGGCTGGTTTTGATATCATCAAAAAGTTTTAATTTTAAAGAAGACAATTCCAAATTCAATTTAGGAAAATGCGTGATTTTCATTTGCTTTTCTTATTATTAAAATGAGTGAATCTAATGAAGAAATTCGATACATTTTAAAATTTTACTACAAAAAAGGTAAAAATGTAACACAAGCCGCGAGAAAATTTGTGATGTTTATGGACCTAATACAGTATCTGTGAGAGTAGCGCAAATTTTGTTTAAGCGTTTTCAATCCGGAAATTTTGATATCAAAGATGCACGTCACTCTGGTCGCCCTGTTACGGACAAAATTGATGGTATTTTTGAAAAAGTGGAGCAAGATCGGCATATTAGTAGTTACGACGTAGCTGGAGAACTAGGAATTGACCACAAAACGGTTTTGTTGCATTTGAAGAAAGCTGGGTACACAAAATAGCTCGATATTTGGGAGCCTCATGAGCTCACTGAAAGAAACCTAATGAACCGTGTACTCATTTGTGATTCTTTATTACGACTTAATGAAACCGAAACATTTTTGAAGAAGCTGATAACTGATGAAAAGTGGATCACGTACGACAAGAACGTGCGAAAAAGATCGTGGTCAAAGGCAGGTCAGGCTTCACAGACTGTGACGGAACCCGGGTTAACTCGCAACAAGGTGATGCTGTGTGTATGGTGGAATTGGAAGGGCATTATTCATTATGAGCTGTTACCGCCAGGCAGGACCATCGATTCTGAACTGTACTACGAACAACTGATGAGATTAAAGCAAAAAGTGGAGAGAAAGCGGCCGGAATTAATCAACAGAAGGGGTGTGGTTTTTCACCATGATAACGCTAGAACTCACACATCTTTAGCCACTCAGTAAAAATTACGAGAGTTTGGCTGGGAGGTGTTAATGCATCCACCGTATAGTTCTGACCTTGCACCTTCAGATTTTCACCTGTTTCGGTCTCTGCAAAATTCCTTAGGGAGTGTCAGGTTAACATCACGAGAGGACTGCCAAAACCACTTGTAGTAGTTTTTTGATCAGAAGCCCTAAAATTTTTATAGCAATGGGATCACGTCCCTACCTACAAGATGGCAAAAAGTTATCCAACAAAATGGCACCTACATACTTTAGTCAAATGTAAATAAACTTTGTAAGAAAACCTTTTGAATTTTTGTATAAAATGCGAAGAAACTTTTTCCCCAACCTAATATATAAATAATTATGAGTTATCTGTTATGTTTATCGTCATTTACTATTACAAATAATGTCGCATCACAAATAACGCATTATAACATTTAGCTACCTGCGTGACACAGTCACTAACAGTGACATGATCCCAGATGTGGAGCAGGGAAAATATGTGAGCTATCGTTAACGCGCATTTGACACGTATTTGACACTTGACGCGAATTAAGACGCATTTGGACACAAACCACAGTTACTAAATACTAAAGCAGATAGAGCAGGTGCATTGGACCTCTCATCCTTCTGCGAGCAAGTCATGTTTGCGAAGGAGGAGGCGGAGCGTGAACGTACTTCCCTGCTCCGCTCCCGCCAAAGGAGGACGCACAGGCGCCAGAGGTCGGATAGTGACCTTCGGCCGCCGTAAGCGCGCGGCGCGGGTGGGGGGGGGGAGCTTGGAGTATAGAGGTTCTCACTCACCCGCACATGCCGTCGAGATGAGAGCGCGAGTGTTCCGCACGCGCTCATTTCTTTTCCCTTGGGGCGCGTTACAGACCGCCCCATGCACGGAATAGACGTAGTAGGCGCCGGGGGAGAAAGTCCCCCGGCATTGGAAGAGGCCTAGTGAGCGAGGTCCTTGCCTGCCAGAGCACGCGGAGCTGGGAATCCCGCAGTCTCGTAGCCCTGGCATAAGGCGCAGGACGGAACCCCCGGGAGTTTTAGTGGGTATCCCTAACTGGGGAGTGGCAATAGCGTGGCACCAGCTCTGACTGGGCACGCTAGTGCCACCCCCGATCTGGCGAATCCCACACTCTCACACGGATCGCGAACATCCCCCCAGGCTTCTGTGCCTGTCGCGGCTTAGTCCCCAAACGGATTACCCATGCCCAAAAAAAAGAGGTGCATTGCACCTACATAACTTGTCTAAGATGTCAACCCATGAACATCCTTCACTGGTTTAAGCCAGTAACACACTACGCAGATACGGTAAAATTTCAGCGTATATCTTTCAATATCACTTCTATGTATCTCAATGAACTAGCAAAATATGACATAGCGTAGATAATTTATATTATCGTATAAAGTATTCGTAGGCACCGACCGATATCGTAACATGGTGGCAATATTAATTACCCATACAATTATATCTGCAGATATAAATATGGCATAGGATTTAACCTGCAGATGAATACAGGTGGTTGCGTGCCGGCCCAGTTTGCGCCTCTGCGATGAGACGGTGAGAAGGTGAGAAGGGGGGAGGGTAGTTTAATTACCTTAGTTCGGGAGGGTAGTTTAATTACCTTAGTTCGGAGCCGGACAGATGAAGGACTGTCGCAAAAATGCCACAAGATAGTCTTATCTACGTGTACGAAGTCGCCAGTAACAAGTATAAATATTGATTGCTTATCGTAAATAAACAGCAATTCGTTCTTCGGTAGAAATTTATTTACGCATTATAGTATTTTTTAATATCTTCTTTAATCAAATCATGAAACGCCATAAATGTTGCCCTAAGGTTTCGAAAATGCATTGTAAATTTGTTATCTGACTAATCTTTGTAAATATTAAATTCACCTCGGTTCTTTTTAAGCTTTATATGTCGCTCTATCCAAATTCGTCACCTTTTATTCAGTAACTAATGTATTATTCAGTACTAATATAACACGCGTATCAAAATCAAAATCAGAATGCTCTTCTGGCGACCTGTCCATCAAATCCAGAAGCAATATACGCCAACTCATAGTAAAATCCTGAATAAACTGGTCTGGTTAGTTTGAAGAATTTCGAAGGAATGTATCATTTTGTATATTATCGTATCTGCGTAATGTGTGGTACTTTCAGCTAATTAAGTTTTAATACGCAAATAAAATGCTATTGTATCTGCGTAGTGTTACTCACTTTATGATTATTATTTTTGTAGATGAGGACAGCAGATAAGCTGACAGACAACTTGATGGAAATTGGTCACCGTCGCGTAAATAGACATTTACAACAAGGAGCGTTAAAAACGTGCTTGCGGGCTCGAGAAAATGTTATGACACTTAAAAAAACCATATTGTAGCCCTGTGCATAAGTCTCGGTTGGGAGCTCATTTCAAATTCCTAAAATCCATCTATATTAATATTATAAATACGAAAGTAAGTCTATCTGTATATTACGCTTTCAGGAAAAAAAAGTCGTTTCTTTTACCTTCTCCCAATCATTTAAAGTCGGCACAATATGTCTTTTCCTTCTATACTCCTCTATTCTGACATACGCCCTCAGTGACACCACAAATCATTATGTTATCCTTCACACAATCCATCCATCTATATTTTGGTCTACCTTTACATTTGCACCCATCAATCGGACAAACTATGGATCCATTTTTGCTAAAAAATGGTATACAAAGTAAATGTTTTTAAATTGCTAGCAAATTTTATGTAGGTAATAAAATGTTTGATATTTTTAATCCCGGGAATCTCACGGAAATTTCAAGTCAAGCGTGGACGAAGTCGCAGGCATATCATAGTATTATATATAGCGAAAAATACTCAGAAGAGTTTCGGAGCCGATTTTCATGAAAACTAGCATGCAAGCGCACTGGAACGCTAATGTTCCGGGTTTGACTCCCGGCGTGGTAAATTTCATAAACGAACTTTCCGTCATTTGCTGTGGTCTGGGTGTCCGGGATCAGCCCCAAAGTTCTGCCATTGTATTGTACTCATAATACAAGCGATTTGTCTGCCGATTATTTATTTAAATTATTCAATAACTATGGTTTTTTACATTTTCAGAATAAACCTAGCCTTGTACTTTCTTTCTTTGGTTTCTCCATCATGGCGACCATGATTCTTCTAATTGCGGCATTATTGGAACTAATCCACAATTTTTGGATTTCTGCATTTGCTACTTTTATAATTGCTTGTAAGTTTTTTTATTATTTTCATTTTCTTCTTTGTCCATTTTTATTGGCTCCAGGTATATACAGCATTTCACAATTAAAAAAGATATAATGTATTGTTACGAATTTGCGTGTTTCGTAAATTAAATGTCGATTGAATGTGCACAAACTTTATTAAGCGCAATACACACCAATGCCGCTGACTCGCCGACACAACGAACAACAAGCGCCCGCGCGTGCCGATATTTGGCGGCATGTCGGCGACTTGCGTAAGTAAGCAAGCGCTCAGTCCCGGCGAAACTCGAGCTGTAGTGACGTGCTGCTGTATTTTTTATTCCTCATCTCGTGCCGCCGACATGTCGCTGACAAAGTTTTCCGACTTGCAATGAGTGAAACCGCCAACTAGCCCCTCGACAAAAAGTTGCCGACATAGGACGACTGGTCGGTGCTGGTGTTGCGCTTTAGAAGTACACACACGTAATTCAGAGTATTTACAAACACAACCAAATACAAATGCAAAACGTAAAGCAAACGATCGTAATACCATAAAACGCGTAGTCTTCTTTTTAATTGCGAAGCTAGCAATCAGGTATACGGCTCAGCTCATGGAAAGTGGTTACCGTCACCTATAGACGCTTGCAACACAAATAGCGGCGTCAACGCGTTGCTACCCTTTAGGATGGGTTAGAGAGAAGGGGATAGGGGGATGAGAAAGTCGGATCAGACAAGAGGAATGGAATAGAAGGGATGGGATACGGCATTGGAATAGGGGGGGGGGGGTGAGATGGGGGTAGGAGAAGTGGTCCATCGGAACTCATACTCATCGCACGAAAGTCGATTAGTACAAGGCTAACCGTTTGACGCCGATATTCTGTGAGAGCGTGGTATCTATATCCATGATATCCTGATCCAGGCCTAAGACCTGTAATCAAGGTGATGATTCAAGCATGGCTCTACCACGTGGAAGTCTGTCAATGTGAGATTCATTCAAATAGTAACTTAAGAACCCCTGGATTGCAGTTGAAACTCAACTAACTCTGTCTCAACTGGCCGACCTTATATATTTGCAAAATAGACATGGGGCCCCCAATAAACATGCATTCTTTGGAATTTTAAAACTTGTAAGTTTAATTTGAATAGCACATGGCTTCTAAGAAATTGCAGCGAATCTTAAATAAAAAAAATGGTTTAAATGTCTTATTCAAAGGCCGGCCCGCAACACCAAAGTGATAAGCGATTGACAATAGACGGTTACATTTCAATACTCAGATAATTAATGCAAATATTGTGTAGAAGTGAAACTTTAGAGAACATACTCACAGATAATTCTTCTCTAACTTTTATTAATATAAACACAATTCCTTTAGCCTAGCCTTAAAGGCTTGGCGTTAGCTGTCAACATATTATAATTCAAGATAAACTTCTAAGTATTACTTTCAATTTTTCACTGTCTTAGTCTAAAATATTATTATCAGTTTTATTTAGGTCCAAATTAGACCTATGTTTAATCATCGATCTTATTGATTTTTTAATCTGCGATGCATACTGCAAAATTCATATCTCAATCTCTCGCAGGTTTAATCTTAAGATTTATGTGTTTATCTCTTTTTAATGTCGCTTTTTCGTTTCATCAAGCTTCAAATCACAACGATTCTAAAGAAGTTTCACATCAAAAATGACAATGAACAATTAAGACAATCATAAAAAAGTATTACAGATAATTTAAATACTAAGCGTAATAATTCACGTCTTCACGAAACGAAAGGATTATCGGGTTGCTACATACGGCATCGCAACAATATGGTAGTATTCGGTTGCTGATAAAAATATTAAATAAAGTAACTTTTTTGTTTCAGTATTAAACATGCATTTTTCGATAGTTATCCATACAATATACGAGGAAATGTCAAGAGGCAGGAAGTTTGCATTCAACAATGTTACATTGCGAACAAACGATGACGAGACGCCTATTTTGGATGAATTCGATGACATCAATACATAGATATTTTTGTTTTATATTGATTTATTGTAATTTTAAACATTATTTTTTTCTTTTGTATATTTTTAATTACAATGACAATAAATGTTTGTTTACGAACAACTCGCGGGCGCGAACTAGTCGCCGCGTCCTTCCGAGTTCTTCTATACCAATACTAGTATATGTAATACTAGACTCTAGTCTATGTTGTAAATACTGGCTGCCCGGTGTTAGGGCGAGTGTGATGCGTTAACTCTTGGCAGGCGATCCGCCCTGGCCTCTCCAGGCGGACGTGATAGCCAAAGTTCGGCGCTCCCGACAGGATGCCCTCGCCCGTGGCCTGGTCTATGGCCAGGCCGAACTCCAGGTGATCAGGACGCGGGAAACCGCGGCCATGATCCAATCTTGGTCAGTAGAGTTGGAAAACCCTGTTGCTGGCATTGACACGATGGAGGCGGTTCGACCGCAGCTGTTGCGATGGCTCTCGCGGAAACGCGGGACCCTGACCTTCAGAATGACACAGATACTTACCGGGCACGGTTGCTTCGATAAGTATCTGTGTCAGATTGCGGGCTGCTTGCCTTCACCCCAATGCCGCCAGTGTGGCGCGCTGGACACGGCGTTACACACGCTAGTCGAGTGCGCAGCATGGGCACCTCAGAGGTTTGAACTCGAGACACTTGTAGGACCGATCGAATCGCTGGGCGATCTGGTGCAAGCCATGCTGCACAGCGATGATTGGTGGGTGGGTGCGGCCAATTTCTGCGAGACGGTAGTGTCTCATAAGGAGGCCGCGGAACGAGATAGGGAGAGAGATGGTAGTGCGCATGCGTCTCGCGGGCGCCGACGTCAGTTGGGAGCCCGGAGGCGCAGGTATGCGCATGACCTCCCTCCCTGAAATACCGCTGCAGGGGCCCTCTAGCATCTAGGGAGCAGAGGAGTCTTTACCCCTGTTGACGAAGTGAGTTTGCCTCTCCCGGGGCATTCTCAAGCACTTGTGCGCTAGGATCGGTGTGGGCGTAACTACGTTCTGTATCTCACGCCTTTCCTGCCATAAGCGCGGGGCACATGGGAGGAGGGTGGTTTTAGTGGGGTATTGATTAGTCGAGTCTCCACACAAGCCGGTTGATTATTGTTTGGATTGCCTCAGTGGAAAGCCTCCATGGTTGAACTTTCAACACGCCTGGCGTGAATCTCGCATTCACATTAACTTTTGAGGGCGATCACAAAGTATGCAATGTATTATGACATCATTCAAGTATTCACGCTAGTAACACAGGCATCATGTATAAAGCAGCGGTCACACCAGTATGGCGCGCGTGCAGCGCTCGCTTTAAATGTCAAACGTGTCAAGTTGTTTGTCTATGATCGCGTCGAGCTTGTGTCAAAACTGGCGCGCGGCGGCTTATTATATCAACCATTTCGAACTTGTGACTAAAGGTAGTAAGCACGTGTTAACTAAGCATTTTGTGAGTGATAATATTGATAAAATGCAAATTAATTCTGTTTTTTATAAATATCATACCACAATCTTGTTAAGTATTGTAGAATAATTAGTATAAAGTGGCAATTTTGTATACCAATAAATAGCTAAGCATTATTGTGCCTACATAGTATAAATATTGAGCTGCTGTAATAATTTTTCATACAAACCAATTTTTGAAAATTTTGATGTCCACGCTAATGCCTGGCCAATAAGGACACGAAATCGCTAAGGCTCACCGCGCACGCGAGTAGTTCGTGACCAAGCACTTACGCCAAAGGAGTATATGAGTGCACAGCGCTTATTTACTGTTATTTTATATGTTATAATAGTATATATACAGACATGTATATAATAATAATATATATACATACATGTATATAATAAATGTCTCATAGAAGATAACGTCTAAATACCACCTGGGTTCTCTTATCACCCTAATTAGGTAGGTATTATTCTTAGTATGTAAGCAGAAACCTATTTTTTAATCTGAATATGGCAAAGCCAAGAAAAAAATATATATTTAATAGTCTTATGTATGTTTGAGTGTGCCCCTAATGCCTACTACACAACAAACAACAATACTCTTTATTGTACACCAACTTAAAAACAGTAACACATTTTCATATCTTAAAATTAGAAGGTAGTTGTATAATTGGCGGCCTTCTTGCTTAAACCAATCTTTTCCAGGCAACCTTTGGATGGACGAGGATCATAGACACAATATTTTTTGGGGTGCAGCTTAAGATTATACTAATGATAATATATATACATATACACACAAATACACACACATATATATATACGTACATAGACATAAACAACAAATAATATATATTATGCAGCTAGATACTGCTCCACCTAAGATAATGTTAGTCTTGGTGACTGTATCCTAATGCGAATTAATCATAGCGTTAAAAACAATGCCGTAAATATTCAGCTTTCTCTTAAGGTTCCTGTTGCCGCTAAAGGTCGAAAGTGGGGTGTAAACGAAACAACTTTTTGTTGTTATTTACTGATCAATAATTTACCAAAAAATATATCAATATGAGGACGTGTTTTTTTTCGTAATTTTTCTATAGTTATTTAAGTTCAGAAAAAATCACCAAACTACCTCCATAATATTGACATGAAACCATTTTACTCCTTCATTTTTTATCAAAACAGAATGTGTACTTCTTTATAAAAGAGATATAAATAATTTGATTTTATTATTTTTTAAATACTACTTTTTTTTATTTTCAATAGAATAATAATGCATCTGAAAAACGATCGCATCTGTGGAATCCCCACTATCATCCGAAAAACAGTACCAAAAAATCCTCAAGGACGTTGGCGTTGCTATAAACCTTAATTTGCCGTGTTTTATTCCTTCACAGAAATTGATCCTTATAAGCTACTCTATCTGCTGGTATATGTACATATATATATATATATGTGTATATTTTGTTTTTCTTTTTTCAATAATAGCCGATTCTATTTCTAACTAGATTAATTGATTCAAAAATCTAATGATACCAATTTAGTTTTCATCTAAGCGGGCCTCGGAAAATCGAAGTATTCTTCGCTTATTCGTAAAGTTTAGATTTTGGCTCTTAAGGCTTACTTGGAAAATTCACCCTGCAATACATAAGCTATCCGTCAATGTTTAACGTCATTGACACGCATTTCAAATAACGCATTAAACACTTAGCTACATTTGCGTGACACAGTCACTTATATTGATTTTATCCCAGGTGGCCTCTCCTTAGGAAATTAGGCTGATTCAAATTGTAGGTTGTATCGGAGAGATGAAACTGTCCCTTCCACTAGAAAAGTTAAACCTTCTCTAACCTTGAGATCTACATCTTCCTAGACCGGGTCAGGCTACTGTTCGCAGAAGAACAGCGCACTGATCACACTATTAAATTTTTTACAAAGTATTTACAGTTTTACATAACTAATAACACTGGTCGGCAATCAAATCCTCCTTTAAATAAAAATCCGATAAATATATAAAATCTGACATGCTGAATTTAGATCTGCTTTTAGTTTCTTGCTACTTTTTACAACGTATAATTATACAGTTTTACACAACTAATAACACTGGTCGGCAACCAAATCCTCCATTAAATAAAAATCCAATAATATACAATATATACAATCTGACATGCTGTGTTTAGATCTGCTTTTAATTTTTGCTCCTAAAGCAATATTTTTTGTGCAAAACTTTTTTCTTCCTATCAAGCTCCAAAATACCATCATGTCAGTAAATTTCTTTTCCGTAAATCTTTAAGCAATATCTCTAATATTTAATAATATGTTTCATCTGAACAATAGTTTGTATTTTCATGTACAGATATTATATTATATTATAAATCCTATATATTGTATTTATTTCATCTCTAGGTTTGCAGAAAACGTGTATAAATTACTGGCCAAATTTTTAGATTTAGTATACATATTTTTTTCATTTCCACCTGCCTCTTCATGCTCCGACATTGGCAAAATCAGTGCTATTTGCATTGTAGCCAACAAAATTTAAAAAAAAAAGCAATATCTCATGAATGTCATGAAGGATTCTAGCAAGATATATTACATATAGAGAAATTATACAACGAAAAATGGTCAGAATTATTACTTGCAGGTTTTTGTTATTTGATTTGCCACGAAATTACAATAGAATACAAACTGAAATGACTTATCAATAATTTGACATATACTTTTGATGATTTTAAATGGTTTCCGAGGAATGAAATCAGCTATTGTCACAATAATTAAAAACGTTTTGGTATGTAAAGTAAAATCGCTTAATTTATAACATCAATTACAAAAAAATGGAAGCGGTACAAAACTTTTAATACTATATTTATATTCAAAAGTGTCGAAATTGTAAAAAAATACAATAGTTAGGAGTGAATTTTTTGCCGACCAGTGTAATTCCTCCCGAAGCACCTGCGCAGTAGACCCTTTGTAGCGCGCGACAGTATGCGAATCGTGTAAGCAAGACAGAGCTAACAATACATAGCAAGCAACACTCTGCCATTTATGCTTGCAAATAAAGTTCAGTATATATTATTTACGTGTCGGAAACCAATCTGCACTTTTCTGCGTAAACCAAAACTGCAGATTGGAGTTATAAGTTGTGTAAAACAGTATGCAAGTGTGGCACGTCGAATTAATCAGTCTGATATCTTCATAAAAAGAGGTGTACAGATGCCGTAATATTGCGGTGGTGGAACCTTAACTGGTTTTAATATTTAAAATGACTACTTTAACTCTGCTTTGGGCTAACCATCACCTTTTAGAAATGAGGGCCAGATATAAAAATTTGCGTACTGTTGTTTTATCTATAAGCTGCGCACAGAAGGTTTGCCGATATCTACTCACTATTATTGTATTGTATTACTTACTATTATTTTATATACTTATGTAAAGTATATACAATAATAAATTTATTGCAACAACTATTTATGTAACCTTTTTTGTGAACCCTACTCACCATCTACGCGTGACATCATGAGGCTATCGGCAAACCTTCTGCGCACGTGTAGTACTTTCCTTTAGGTAATGATCGAATAGTTTATATGTGTACTAGTTCCACAGTAGCACATTCCATCAAAATCGGTTAAGTAGTTTATACTTAACCGATTTTGATGGAATGTGGTGTCAATCAAAAGTATTATGTTCGAGTGACAGGATACATAATTACCCGACTACGCTAAAGATAAGAAGAAGGCTTATGATTTTTGTTGTTAATGTTAAAAAATTAAAAGTACAGTTGCATCAATAAAAGACAGTTCAGTCAAGTTATAATTCCGTCAATGGATAACTTATGTGATAAAAGTGGTTCATTGACTTAAAATTGAATTTTATAGAAAAATCGGTTATTAATGATTTACTTACTTATTCACAACAGTTCGAGTTTTATTGGCTCGTTAAAGAAATTTTTTTTAAACTTATATTTCAGCAGACTGTAACTTGCTTAGCTGGTGTATGCGCGGTTGTCTATATAAAATGAAAACTGCACTTCACTCAGACTATATTTTGTATTAATTAAATACCATATAATATTTCACATCAACAGTTCAATAGCAACTGACAATATTATTAGACACATATTTTTATTATAAAATAATTAGACTTCCATACAGCCAGTGTCTATGTAGGTTTCCTACAAAAATAAAAGCTTTACGTTTCCATAATCGCATTCATAATGCGACTATAAATAACACTTCTTTTAACGAGCCTATAAACCACGTCTAACTGTTATGAATAAGGGTCAGCCAGGTGATAAGGCATTTGCTAGTCTGGATGGTTACCAACTTTAGGGTATGCCGCCAGGTTCCAGTCTCCCCTTTGAGACCAGCAGCACATTGGTAGCACCTTTAGTGTTGCAAAAGTCCATAGGCAACGGTAACGACTTTCCATCAAGTGGCTCAAAAAAGGGGGGTTACTTGACATAGATGCTACTTTTTACCGTAGTCGGGCTACAGTTCTATAAACTTTTCATGTAGTTGTATTGAACATGAGGCTAATATATATAAAATAAAAATTGTGAATATTTATTTGTTTTATTTTCAACAAATCTATACACGTATCTACATAAAATATTAAGCTACAAAATTCAGTAGGTTATAATAATTTACTATATTTTTTAAATACATGTAAAACAAACAGAATACAACTATTATGTCTTAATAACAATTTTTAATTGTAAGACATATTTTGAACGGTGATTATTTTATAATAACA
The DNA here is from genome assembly GCA_039645545.1 of Dendrolimus houi. NCBI lineage: Eukaryota > Metazoa > Arthropoda > Insecta > Lepidoptera > Lasiocampidae > Dendrolimus > Dendrolimus houi. The sequence continues at coordinate 19,677,977 of CM077132.1, forward strand.
ATTTATTAACCTACTTATCTATACTTATTTATGTAATATAATATTTAATATTATAAAGAGGTAAATTTTGTGAGTTCGTGACGTTGTAGGGGGTAATCTCCGAAACTACTGAACCGATTTAAAAATTCTTTCATTGTTGGCTAGCTACACTATCCCCGGTTGACATATGCTATATTATATATTAAAAAAATTAGGAATCCTTACTAAAACTGCAATAGTGTAACGCAAGGTGTCAAAAATTACCTAAAATCGCGTGCGCTGCGAAAACTATTGATGATAGAATAAAATAATGTACGACGACTTTGCAGAACACATCATTATTTACAAAAAGTGTCGCGACAGCATATGTCTGACTATTATAGTAGTGCCACAATAAGTGTTCTTTTATTTTATAAATTTAATTGAAATGCCGCCGCTAGAAATACTCTTTATTTATATCTTAGTATTCATCCTTATCAAAATAAATTACTTCATATTCAAGACTGCTTTAATATCTTGATATAACTTTTTGAATTATTCAATTCAGACATTCCATTCGAAAGATATCACGAGTTTAAAAATGTAAGTATTAGAAAAAAGTTGCGTGGTCGCCGCGCACCCTTATCGGCTAGATAGGCTTATGCGATGTAGGCGTCACTGGGGTACGGGCAGTACTGGAGGGGGGAAATATTTTGAATTCGCTTAGTGGGTAATTAAACTCAACAAAACTATACTAATAATGGGGTAATCTCTGGATCTACTAAACCGATATTGAATTTTTTTATTTTTTTCTGATGCCCACCAAAGTGGGCACGGGTCAGCTAGTTGTAAGTACATACATAAGATTTAAGATGTGTTTGATGACATTTCATATTTTTATTCTTGCTTTCCAACCATTTTATAACAATTCTATGGGTACCAAAATTGCATTAAAATTAATTGTCATAATATATAATAGTCGCAAAACCTAAAGATATTAATCTGGTTTTATATATTATTATGTATACCTATATGTTAATTGCTAAATACTTTTCTAATATTAATCATGTTTATAAATAATATGCAAATTATGGCGAAGTCTCTAATTACTTGTTTTTGAAAAATGTGTAAAAGACACAAGTAGAAAAGTTATTAATATCAAATTATAGTACATTAACTATTTTTAAGTATTCATAGTAAAATTGACTATAATAATTATTACCAGTAATTTACTTATCTAAGTGACTGACTGACGTGAAATATAGGAAATTAATTGCATCGTAGACGAACTGGAAAAATCTAATAATAAAGTAGATGGATGTAATACCATGTAATATTACGTTCGTAACTATCTCAACAGAAGATAAAATCGCCGCAAAATTTAATTTGTTGTTAAGGATAATGTACAATAATTCGACCCTGAGCGTGATAGTAAATCTAGATATTTTAAGCTAATCCGTGAGCTTGAACTTAAACTTCTTCCCGATTGTTAAGTTGCTTGTAGAAACTATACGTAAGCAGAATTTGATAAACGTTGATGCCTGAAAAAATATAATAGCAATAAGACACAAATATTAATATCAATATTATATAACGGAAGCAGGAGTATGTGTTGTCTAATATAATAATCAGCAGAGGGTTTGAGTTTGTAAAAAGCTTTTAAAAATATAATAAGTCAGAGGGCTCTAGTTCGGACCAGCAGATTCCTAAAAGACTCTGTCAGAGCATCAAGTGAAAACTACTAGACGGATTTAAGTGAAACTCGACATAGAATTAATTTATATCCCTGGACAACATTTAGGCTTTTTATACCGATAAATGAGGTCGTTTCCGTGGGATAGATAGCCAACAAAAAATATATAAATAAAAAATTAAATAATTGCGTTGCGCTTTTGTTTTTTTGTCAATTCGCTTACAAACATCGTCATGGCAACGAGAGCACAGATAGTTTTAATATTAGTCGGATAAATGTCCCCTTGGTGTGCTCAGAGATTCTTAACCCGAGGCAAATTAGCGGGTTTTAAACAATTAACTTAGGTGCCAGCGTCTCGTTCAAATGAAACGGGTTTAAATCCCAGCCAATGAGTATGCATGACGTATACAGTTTCTCCGATATAACGTGCATATTGCTACAATTATCAAGTGCTCATGGTGAAGAAAATGCTATGAAGAATCCAGTATGTGAGACTACTGATGTGTGAAACTCGCTAAATCGCTTTACATTTGTATTAGTTAAGAAATGAGATAACTTACGAAAGTGGTGAACCAAGCCCTTATTATCATTTGGACAGACAGTTACATAATCAACAAGTTGTTGCTTAACTGGCAAACTTTTATTCAAATGGTAGGGCTTAGAGGCCTTCTACTTTCGCAAGTTGACTTGCTTTAGACTTGCGTTGCTGGTACATCTTTTGTCCCTAACGCTCTTGCTCCACCTGCGTTCGTGTTAGCGACTGTGGCCAAATGCTACTTACTTATAGCGTTAAAAAATAACGCCGTTATTGATTAGCTACATTAGTGTATATACATAAGTTATCTGTTAATATTTAACTTCATTAACCTTGGAAGCCTTATACTACGTCTGCGAGTTTTTGTTTTAATTTATTTGGACAAAAAACAGTATTGTACAGAATTTAGTATTATGAATCTTATACATAAGTAGTTTTACTTAATACAACACCAAGATCATTTGCCACATATTGAGTAATTGAAATTATACTAACTACCGTAAGTAAAAACAAAAGAGAGAAAAAAGAACAATGGTATACAATATCCAAAAAGATGAAGAAGAAAGGGAGACCTCTCCAGAACGCATAGCCGGAGACAATATCACACCGAATGCCTGCGACCAGTCGCAAGGAGGACGATAATTGCCAGAAATACTTGATATAATGGTTTACTTGCTTTTCAAACATTCAAGGATCATTTGTTTACATGTTATCGAAAATTATCTATATTTTTGTAACCGGTGTAGTTAGCGTCTCGTGTTGTTTAGTTTTTACTCAGGGGCCGACGGGAGCTTTTCGATACTACCTCTGTCACGTCATTTTTTATTTATTCAGCAGTACAGCACGCTTGTAAGACGAATGTTTAGGCTTTGTGTAACTTTTAACTGTCCATATAAATTGTACGTGAGTTATAACTCATCATTAAAAAATTAATTGCTTTTAATATTTGTCCTAACAATAATATAATAATAAGTAATAATGTTAAAAATATTAGATTGTTTTAAATAAATATACATGTACTAGCTGATTTCTTAGAAGTCTCATTTTTTGCCAAAATGTGAGCCATTTTTTTTATTTTATTGTATGTAATAAATATCATGTAGATTTCAATCAATCATCAATTTCAACAAAACTGCGTTTTATTATTAGTTCATATACGAAACTATAGTACCTACTCTTCGACATATAGGTCATAAGACATAAATAATATATAGGCCTAAGGGTTGTCTTGAATATGTATACACCTCTGAGACGTATATTAAGACTTAATGTACTCTTCAAATAGGCTTCTAGAGTTACAAATTTCGCATCTCAAATAACGCATTCAAACGATAGCTACATCTGCATGACGCATTCACTAAAACTAACATTATCCGAGAAGTAACATTATCCCAGAAGTAGCAGGGGCATAATGGAAGTGGCTGATCCATTATTATGCAAGACATGTTGTGGGTCTCTGTGCGCTAGTTTCTTTATAAGTTCGAATCATTCATACGTGGCGAAGGTAGACAAACATTTAGCTTGCATTAGTAATAGATAAAAAATGCTGGTGTGGGCATGTAATGAGGAGGGATCAAAATCACGTGACAAAAATAATGTTAAAGTGGAAGATAATGCGTATAAATGTAAAAGTAGACCAAAAAGAGACAGATAGATTGTGTAAAGGATGATATGATGATTTGTGGTGTGACAGAGGACGTATGTCAGAACAGAGGAGTGTCAAGGAGAATATAAAGTGAAATTAAAGAGAGAGATAAAATATTGCAAGTACGTAAGACTGACACGTAGGTAGTTATTTTAAAGACAATGTAAATAAACAAGTAAAAAATTCTTCTATTAAGTATGTAAGTGTAAAGTTATGAATTGAATGAATATGCAATAACACTCGTAGAGAAAGGTATGTTAAGGTCATTTGAACATGTAGATAGAAGGAATGAAAGGAGACTAACAAAACAAGTGATTGACAAAAGCTTGGTTAGTAGATATGATCACGACATACTGATATCACGATCAATGATTAGCAGATGTTTTGAAGAATGGTCTCTGCCTACTCCTATGAAAAACAGGCATCATCATATGTAAATGTAATTATACTATCTGTGTATTATCATGGAAGAATAATACTAAGGCTTCTGCCTCACCGCAAGTGGCACCCTTAGCGGCAAGAGATTATTTGGTCGCTTAAATGATTCTTCATAATGAACCAACACATTGCATGTAATGCACGAGATCCCATCGCTCGCTTACTAGGACGGTTAGCCATGCTAACGGACGCGACGGTTATTTGGTAGGATCACTGGGATGCAATGGAGGAATTGATACTTTAGATCACCAGCTATGCTAGTATGACAGCTGTCAGTGTCGCTACCTATCGAAGGATTTCGTGGCCATCCAGCAGCTGAATCTACCAACCTAAGCTAGGATCACCAGCTAAACGTCTCACATTTCTCTTGCTTTACCTCTTATCAACCAATATTCTACCAACTTAGAAGAACCTTTTGTCTAATTCTAGCTTAACTTTAAACAACAAATTTAGTACCATACGAATTTGTCTTTCGTCCCTTATTTTCATCTTCAAATAACTAGTCTTCTCGCCTGACAACCCCACAACTTCATGGCCCAACTTGTCGTCTCTGCTCTTCCCTTCCCTGAGCCTGGCTAATAATAGCCTTTAAGTATCAATCGTCATTAGAATATTTTTTATGTGAATTAGTATATCTTTATGTAAATCATAATTTTTTGGCTAAATAATTAAAGTAATTAATTATTTTTTATCTGTAACTTTCCTTACCTCAATTTTCAATACATTCAATAAATGATTTGTTAACCTATTACCCGGAGTTTATTTATTTATTTCCTCCCCGGAATACAAGGTAACAAACCATTCAGCTTCATGACGGCCTCTGTGGTTGAGCGGGCTAAGCCGTTACCGGCCTACCTCACTGCAACGCAGAGGCTCCGGGTTCGATTCCTGGTATAGTAAATTTCGGAAACGTATTATATCCGTTATTTACTATGGTCTGGGTGTCTGCGATCGGCCCCGGAGTGGTACGTTGTATATTACCCATAATACAAGCGTAACTTGCTTAATTTGGGGATATACAATATGTGTGTTTGTCTGCCGATTATTATTATTATAAAGCTTGCCCACTAGCTAAGCTTCAAGTGTGCCGCTTGTGGTGAGGCCGAAGTCGCTCTTGAGTCGCTTGGCTCTTGCTTTTCGCAAAGAGCCAAGCGACTCGCTTAGTGACTGCTCTTAGTGAACCGACGTATTGTATACTATCGCAGCCAGCCACACTGCGGGCGACACGCCTAGCTAGGTGGGTGGTTTGTCACCGAGCGAGTCAAAACGCAAACTAACATGTTGGTAGATTTTTTTAGTCGCCTAGTGAGTTTGCAATTTTACAATGGAAGAAGTTTTAATTGCCACGGTTTTAAAAAAGAAACCCCTTTGAAACCCATCAAATAAACACCACAAGAACATGTTTTATAAACATGAATCAGTCATATAGAAAGCTCCTTTTCAATTTCATGAAAGGAAGCGGATACGTTTTCATACATTCTTGGTCCCAGATTGTATAAAGATGAGAGCAATTTTAAGATTTCTTTATACTATATTGATATTTTTTTATAATTGTAGTGGGTTTAGTTATTTTGAATGGTTTATGTGGTATAAGTGTATTTATAGATATTATTAATTGTTGAAATAATAGGTTGGGGAAAAAGTTTTTTCGCATATAGTATGTATGAACTTGTAATAAGATCTCTTTGGCTATACCATTTGTATCTGGCTGGCTTTGGTATCATTAAAAAGTTTTAATTTTAAAGAAGACAATTCCAAATTCAAATTAGGAAAATGTGTGATTTTCATTTGTTTTTATTATTGTTAAAATGAGTGAATCTAATGAAGAAATTCGATACATTTTAAAATTTTACTACAAAAAAGGTAAAAATGCAACACAAGCCGCGAATAAAAATTGTGATGTTTATGGACCTAATGCAGTATCTGTGAGAGTAGCGCAAATTTGGTTTAAGCGTTTTCAATCCGGAAATTTTGATATCAAACATGCACATCGCTCTGGTCGCCCTGTTACGGACAAAATTGATGCCATTTTTGAAAAAGTGGAGCAAAATCGGCATATTAGTAGTTACGATGTAGCTGGAGAACTGGGAATTGACCACAAAACGGTTTTGGCGCATTTGAAAAAAGCTAGGTACACAAAAAAGCTCGATATTTGGGTGCCTCATGAGCTCACTGAAAGAAACCTAATGAATCGTGTACTCTTTTGTGATTCTTTATTACAATGTAATGAAACCGAACCATTTTTGAAGAAGCTGATAACTGGTGATGAAAATTGGATCACGTACGAAAAGAACGTGCGAAAAAGATCGTGGTCAAAGGCCGGTCAGGCTTCACAGACTGTGGCGAAACCCAGGCTAACTCGCAACAAGGTGATGCTGTGTGTATGGTGGGATTGGAAGGGCATTATTCATTATGAGCTGTTACCGCCAGGCAGGACCATCGATTCTGAACTGTACTGCGAACAACTGATGAGATTAAAGCAAGAAGTTGAGAGAAAGCGGCCGGAATTAATCAACAGAAGGAGTGTGGTTTTTCACCATGATAACGCTAGACCACACACATCTTTAGCCACTCAGCAAAAATTGCGAGAGTTTAGCTGAGAGGTGTTAATGCATCCGCCGTATAGTCCTGACCTTGCACCTTCAGATTTTCACCTGTTTCGGTCTCTGCAGAATTCCTTAAGCAGTATCAGGTTAACATCACGAGAGGACTGCCAAAACCACTTGTCGCAGTTTTTTGATCAGAAGCCCCAAAATTTTTATAGCAATGCGATCACGTCCCTACCTACAAGATGGCAAAAAGTTATCCAACAAAATGGCACCTACATACTTTAGTCAAATGTAAATAAACTTTATAAAAAACCTTTTGATTTTTTATATAAAATGCGAAGAAAATTTTTCCCCAACTTAATACATTGTCACAAATCGATTATAGTTAAGGCAATTAAAAAGCATTTACGGTTTACTGTACTTTATTTCGGCACACAACTTGTACACACACCACACGAAATTATTATAAAAGTAATTTCCCAACGGAGGAGACGTGCACGCACAATCTAATATATCAAAACGAGCAAATAAAGTCGCAAGAGCCAACAGAAGAGCGTACTGTGACTTAAATATATAAATACATGGACGTACGCACACGCACACACACACGCACACACACACACACACGCACACATATACACAGACACGCGCGCGCGCGCACGCACGTACTCACATAGACGCAACATGCTCAAGCGCTTACACTTCCATATTATGAATATGTATCGAATGTTTCATTTTATGTATATATGAAATTATAAGATCCCTGCGATACAGGCTTTGCCTAGTGCAGGGTTCTTTAGGAGCCATATCTCGCTCAGAATGTGACAACCAAGATAACGTACCTTAGCAAAATCTTTTATTATAGCTTTGTCATGTAATGAGAAGTTTGGTTAAATAAATTTGAATTTGAAAGTAAGCAACTCATTTCACACCATAGTCGAAATTGCCCAGCCTACCTCGTTTACAAACATTTAAGATTATTTATTTAGGTTTATGGCTTGGCAGCTAGGCCTTTAAGCCAGATCTGAGATTATAATGTAGTTTCTTCATTTTCTTAAGCCTATGTGTAGCGCAGCTGAACTGTAGGTTATCAGCTGGTGCCATTCAACGGAGTTCTTGTGACAACTCAAAAGGCCACATTTGACAACTTTGACATACAGTTCACATTTCTCACAAAACCACTACTCAAAAACTATCCATATCCTACAACTATTGTTCATTTAAGAGTAATTTTGCACATTTTTAGAAAATAAAACTGCACAACACAGCATCTCCTTTCAGTTCCCGCCAAAAAAAAAACAACATTTAAGATTAATGCGTCGAGTACAGCCGGTGACACAAGTTTGATTTTCTGCATACATGAATTTCACCCGGGTGCACTCACACATTAAAAACATTTTCTTATTTATTATAGAAAGTGAAGTGCCTACATGGTAATCAATAAATTATTTTATTTTTGACCTTATTTTGAAGATTTCTCATCTTCCAGGTAGAATTTAGAACTGATATTTTCCTTTTTGTAGTAGAAACATTTAACGCTTTATTAAGTCATATATAATTATATTCATTACATTCATTTGGCCCAAAAGTCCCCCTCTCCTTTATGATTATTTCCGTTTTGTGGTTATTTATTTGGTTTTGTGGCTTTGTGGCGAGAGTAAACCACTAAATTAATTCCACAGTGGATTTAAATTGTATAGCTTGCTGCATATTTAAAACGCGCTAGTCCCTAAGTATCATTCTTCTCACACATTTTAAACAAATCTACAAAAGTTAACACTTATAAGTACACACACCGACACAATTAGCGGAAAATATAAAACTACGTTTTTTTTGTTATTGAATGAGTTTAGCAGACAGACGGCTCACCTGGTGGAAAGCGTTTACCGTCACCTATGGACATCGGTAACACCAAAGGTACCAATGTGCTGCCGCTGTCTAAAGAGAGGCTGGAACCTGGCCACTAATGCCGGAACACAACTCAAGATTGTAATGGCGGCATACTTTAAACCAGACGTGGTAGCCATCCAGACGGGCAAATACCCTACCACCTGGCTGTGGATTGTTTTGTCGCCCCTTACGACAGGCCGCCCGGCCACGGAAAATTGTATTCTTTCTCCGTTCCTGCACGGGTGCAATGCAGGAACGGGACATGTTTGTAATGGCGAGAAACAGGAACAAATCAATAAAAAATTGACGATAATTTTTTCTTTATTGATATGAGAACTAAATAAGAAAAAATAGATATAACCAGCCACTATTTTGAAAAAGATTGCCCTATTTCTGAATATTTGAGGTTTTTACTAGCGTTTCACTAATTTTGTTGGTGTATGTATCTTTTTATCGTGTATAAATAAAGTATTAGAACTAAGTCTATTATTTTTAATAGAAAAAAAAACGTTTAGGAATTAACCCTCGTAGTGTGATGATCATCATTATTAGCAGTCTTTTTCCATAGCATAATAATATTAAATTTCTGTACTTACAAACATAAAACATTTGAGTCAGAATATGTCCCACAGTAAAGTTGGATATGTTCACGAAGAAAATGAACATCATCAGAATGAAAAAGACAATCCACATGATGAAGTAGGCTTTCACTATGCCAGCTCGCTCCTGTAAAGAGAATGAGAGTTGACCTGTTAATTGGATTGTATTAAGCATACTCTATCAAGAAAAGAAGATGATGTTTGTGCAAGAAGCTGGTTACGGTAAGGCTTAATTTCTCTATATAATAATAGCAAATCATCATCATCCCAATGGAATGGAATCAGGCCTCTCCATCGCAAAGTTCTTTATTTTATTTCAGGTGCGAGTTTGACTATCACCTTGCCTGGTGTCGATCTGAGATATGGTCTAGAATGGAACATGAAATTTATTTTTTATTGTAAGGTTAGCCACAGGCAGACGGTGCACCTGATGGAAAGCGGTTACCATCGCCTATGGACATTTGTAACACCAAAGGTGCTAAGAATGAGTTGCCGCTCTCTAAGGGAGTCTAGAACCTAGCCACGAATGCCGGAACACAATTTGAGGTTATTATGGCGGCATACATAAGACGCAGTAGCCATCCAGACGGGCAAATCTACCACCGACTGTAGGTTGTTTTGTCGCCTCTTACGACAGACCGCCCGGCCGTAGGAAATTGTATTCTTCCTTCGTTGCTGCACGGATAAGGGGATGGGATAGAAGAGTGCAATATAGGATAGGGTGGAAAGATGGGATAGCAAGAAGGAGAAATGGGCTGTTGGAACTCACTCTTCGTAAGAAACACGATTATCTTAAAGATAAACATAACACACCGAGAGATATCTATCATGTCTCACACTGTTCTGTGAGAGCATGGTATCACACCGATCCAGACGGTCCCGTGAGTTATATATAATAAAGCTAGTGATTCCACGACGACTCTACCGCGTCAATATTAATTCAAAAAATCAATTTAGTACTAAGAAGAAATTTTCTCACCGAAACTACACCGTAGATGAACGCAACATCGAACAAAAGTTTAACAAGAAACATGAGAACCATTATAATGCACATTGCGTAAGCTCCGGTCAAGGCTGCTTGTGTTTCTACATCAAGTGCTGAGCTATCTATCGCACCCAAAGCTGCAGTATTTACTATCATTACCACGAAGAGCACGAAGGAGAAGAACTGAAATTATATTCAAATGCAACAGATTTTATTCAAATTAATAGTAGTAGTTTGTGTTTAAATTATTTGTAAGTAAAGGTTGCCTGGAAGAGAAATATGTTATTTATACAGAAATATGTTACACAATTACTTTTACAATCTGCCGCCCTAGGCACCAGCCTAATCAGCCTGACGGATTTCCGCCACTTTTTAATCGATTGATAAAATTGACTCTAATTAACCAAACACAAGTGCGGGTACTTACTGCATTTAAGCATCCTATGACTATGTTGCCTGTCTTCAAATCCAATACAAAACAACATGTTTCAAGTTGCGGAAGGCCCATTCTGAACTGGAAATTATGAAGGATTATAGTAGAAGGCGAAAAATAAAATAATGCAGTTAACTTTTATATATTTCCTATTTAGTAATTTTATTTATCAATAAAAATATATTTATTGCTAAAAAGTAACTTTACTACACATTTTAATTATAATTGAATGAAAAAATCTTAACAAACATTCACATGATTGTCTTTTTAGATTATATAAAATGTGTGAATAAAATTATATAAATAATCCAATAACAATCTATTAAATATAATAATTGACAATATTTAAGTAACATAATTTAAACTTACACTTTTAAATTTCTTCACTTCGAAGCTGCCAGCAAGAGATCGGACCACCGAATCTAAAGAACTGAGAACCCATGGGAGTTGTCAAAGATAATGATGCAAAGAAGGAGAAGAGTTAAAACGTAGACGTTTCAGTACCTACTGCCAATCTGTTCTTCACAGAGACTCGCATTCAAATCTGCACACACAAGTTCAAAATATACAATCAAATATAAAATAATTGTACTTTGAAAACGTCTGAAATTTTATCATTATTTTTATTTTGTACTAGAGTTTGCCCCGCGGCTGCGCTGCGTGACAAACCCAAGGCAGTAGCTTCTTTTTACATACATAAAAACTTAATTCAGTTTTTTACATATAATAGTAACAAAGAAACTATGTCCATACATTCTACACAACTGCTCAGTAAAACATACAGGCGAGTCGAAACCAACCTGATTTGAAGTAATACAATGAATGACATGTTGTTTATGACAATGTAGGTATTAGTTAGTGAATTAAAAAAACGCGTTTGCAGCACCATCTATTTTGCTAATCCATCTATTCTACGGAAACGACGTCATTTAACGGGAAAAACTGTACTAAGTGTTAAATCGGGTTATAAGCCAGCACTGTATTACAGCATTATACAAACACAAAAAGATTTTTGTAGTACAGACTAACAATCAAATAATAGTTATTTATCTTATTATATAGATATAATTTGTTTTATAGTATATTTTAATTAATTATTTAGTTTAATTTCAGATAAGGTCCTTTCTCATTACAATTTATAATCAAAACTTTCTAAACAAAGAAAATATTTATAAATTATGAATTATGACTAATAATATAGCTGATTAAAATTAAAAAAAATAATATTCACTATTTTTATTATTTATATAGGACAAATTTAAAAAGTAATTTGAGAGCTTTCTTTTTCATAATTTTCCACCCCTTTATTCATAGAGCACCCGTTTTTATGAGTTAAGCTTCGTATATATTTATACCCATTAATATAAACAAAACAAGTATCAAACATGATATTTCGATAAACAAAATTGAAACCTGATTTACTGTAGGTAAAAAATACAAACCCATGCCTTTCTGTAATAAGTCTTTGAGATTTTTTGGCGACATAAAGTCTAGGATTTTGGATCAATATGGGATAGCTAGTGTCTCAAATATCTCCAAACTTCGTGAAACCGATATCATAAGGGAGAGGGGATGAGTTTATAATTAAACAAACAAGGGTGTTAACCTCTGTTAAGTCCCATTGGCATATTAGCATTAAGCAATCGAGGTCAATTAAAACGACCATTAAACCTCTATATAAGCACAATATACCTATACTAAAATGGCCACATGAGACAATCATCCGTCTGACGGCCAGTTCGTATAAACGTTTACCTTACTAATTTTTTTTATAATGAATAGGTTCGCGTTTGTCTGACATTGCGGCTGATGTCTGGCGGAAATGCAGTCTAAGGTGGAGCACGCTTACCTAGAAGATACCTGTTCACGCGAGACTTGAAGACACCGAGATTGTATTCTTCAGGAAAAACAGACGACGATAAAAAGTTCCACTCTTCAGCGGTGCGTATGATAAAAGTGGAATCATAGCGTTTCGTCCGCTTTGTTGGTATCTCCACCATATATCGGTGGTGTGAGCGCGTACGTCTGCTTGTCCGGTGGTAAAACGGTGAGGGAGGAACCAATTCATCCAATTCCATGGCACACTCCCCGAAGTATATCCTATAGAATACCGACAAAATAGGGACTTTACCTCTGAAGCCTCTCGTCGAATAGTCGGTTATTGTCTATCAGTTTCCTAGCTCTTTTCTCTATTGACTCGAGTGTCTCGAACTGGTATTTAGCTGAGCCATCCCAATGAGGAGAGCAGTATTCCATGCAAGACCGTACTTGTGCTTGGTAAAGATTCAGCAACTGAAGTGAAGTTCATTTACCTGCCTTATCATCGGTGGAATTTTGACATCACTTATGGCCGGCTCCTATTCTTATCGACCGTCAATTTGCCTTACTATCCGTTAAAGTTAACATAAGCTAAAAGTAATGTAAAAATTCATAGGAATATAAATATTATCTATGTCTTGGTCTTATGAGTATGCACTGTTTGCTACAACTCCATTAATTCTTCAAAAAGAATCCTGTGACATACTTCTGTATAAAACTTATTTAAAAAAAAAGAGAACTTGAGATATAAATAGAATAAAAAATATAAAGATAAACAATATTTAAATAGACGTGTTGCTGGGTAGTTTCTTGCCGCTTCTTCTCATTAACAGCAATAACACGTTGCGAAGCGGTGTACATAGACTAGGAAGTAAAATTAAATTTTAACTTATATGTATGATGACCTTCAAAAAGTGTTCTCCAGTGGAACTTATTTGAATAAAAACTTTTGAATTTTGAATTAAATGTAGTTAAAACTGTACTTCAAAATTATGTATTTCGGACTTTTTCAAAATGTTTTAAGTCCAATAACACTTAAATGTATTAGAAACTAGCGGTTTTGGCAGACATTACCCTGTGCTGAAAAAATAAAAATCTACAAACCGATTCCAGCGCCACCTAACGGATCTAATCGTGAATCTAAACCATCCCCGGAAACACTCTAACACTAATTTTTTTACACCTCGGTTCTTGAAGTTCTAGTAGGGATCCCTATTTTTTTCTGGTAATACATATAGCCTATATTTATCTGGGATAATGTAGCATTCTAATGTTGAAAGAATTTTTGCAATCGGTCCAGTAGTTTTTGAGTTTAATCGATACAAACATACAAAACTACAAATTTATCCTCTTTACAATATAGTACAGATAAGATCAAAATTATAATAGTTGATAAGGTTTTGTTAAAAAAAAGAGAAAAAGATATGAAGAAAGACGCCTAAAATTAATTCCCCAAAAGGAATAAAAATATAAAGAAATAAAATCCCTCTGCCTTGTACAAGGACAGAAGAAAAGGCGAATAAAAAAAAATCAAAATTCAACCGAGAGTAAGGCAAGAGAATAAACAGTAAGATATATGAACCGGCCATGATGTGGAACTTATGTCAAAGTTTAACCGACAGTAAGCCAAATGAACAGTTGGTGAGGTATAAGAACAGGCCATCAATGGAAAGTATTTTACCCAGCTACGGTAAATTCAAAAATAAGGTTTGTAGCTTAAGCAGTATATGTTTGTATTTATTGAAGAGAATACCTGACTAACTTGACTACCCACTGATTTGGTCGTTCATTCACTCGTGTTTCACTCATTCATTCACCTGCCTTACCATCGGTAGAAATTTGACATTAGGTACTTGTATGGAGCCTATGTCTTACGGCCGGTTTTTATGTCTTACCTACCGGTCATTTGCCTTACTATGCGTTAAAGTTGGACATAAGCTCGATACAAGTAATGTTAAAATTCAACTGATGCTAAGACAAGTGAATGAACAGTAAGATATACGAACTGGCCATAAGATAAATGAACGGTTAGTAATATATATAAGCCGGTCGTATGAGAACCAAATACGTGTTAGTCATTAATCACTAACATATATGGATTTTTTTCATTGCATTAGTTCATCAGACTGTCAGACGACCGACCTTATGGAAAGCGGTTACCATCGCCTATGGGCATTTCTAACATCAAAGGTGCTTGCAGTGTACTGCCGCTCTCTAAAGGAATACTGGAACCTGGCCACTAATGCCGGAACACAACTCAAGGTTGTTACACCATAACAACCAAACAACAACAAGCCATAACAACTCAAGGTTGTTACCCCATGACAACCAAACGACAACAAGCCATAACAACTCAAGGTAAATACGTCATAACAACCAAACAACAACAAGCCATAACAACTCAACCCATAACAACCTTGAGTTGTGTTCCGGCTTTAGTGGCCAGGTTCCAGTCTCCCTTTAGAGAGCGGCAGTATACTGAAAGCACTTTTGATGTTAGACATGTCTATAGGCGATGGTAACCGCTTTCCATAAGGTCGGTTGTCTGCTAGTCTTATGAACTGCAATTAAAAAAATATCCATTCTCTACACCAGGGGTGGTAGTTATCCAGACGGGCAAATACCGTACCAATTGGCTATGGGTTGTTTTGTTATCTCTTAAAACAGGTCGCCCAACCCCCAGGAATTTGTATTCCTTCTCCGCTCCTTCACGGATAAATAAATGTTTGTAGCTTTGCAATATTCGATTTCAGCTAACTCCATTTATGCTAATTGTAATACCGACTTTGTCTACTGAATTAATGCCGGTATGATATCGAGAAGATATTTGGCGGCCTCTGTGGTTGGGCGGTCCAAGCCTTCGCCGGTTTACCTCACTGCAGCGCAGAGGCTCTGGGTTCGATTCCTGATATCGGCCCCAGAGTGGTCCGTTGTATATTACCCATAACACAAGCGTAACTTGCTTAATTTGGGGATATATATTATGTGTGTTTATCTGCCGATTATTATTATATTATGCTAGCTGTATCCGGCAGATGTTGTCTTTCCCTTAAAAAATAAAAATCTAGGAAGCGATTGCAGCGCCATCAACCGGGATCAATTGTTAATCTAAACCATTCTCGGATCTACTTTAAAAAAAAACACAAAAAAACTTCATCAGAATCATTCCCACCGTTAAAGAGGGTTTCAGCAGCGCTACCTACCGGGTCCAATCGTGAATCTAAACCATACCAAACCACAAAAATAATTTCACCTAAATCCTGGAACCCGATTGCAGCCCCATTTACCTGGTTCAAATTTAAATCTAAACCATCCCGGGCCCACTTGAACATACACAAAAATAATTCAACTAAATCAGACAAATGAGTTTAAATACAGTCAACATTGCCGAAATCGCCCGGGAAAGATCATAACAAATGAATGACTAGACTGCTGTTGTGACTGTTATTTTTTTTTATTTGATGAATAACATATTTTAATACTTATTATCCTATTCGAAGACAATTCCGAAAACATAAAATTTGGTCCAGCCGTTTTTGAGTTATAAATGGTGTAACTAACACGACATTTATTTATATATAAGTATATATACTTAGTCTGGCCATAAATACTGTTACAATTAAAAGAAACAAAATATTACATTTGAATTTGGAATCTGTCATTTTTATATGATTGTTCATTGTGTTTTCTCATTTTGGCGCCAATATATTGTACAACATTTTCTAACATAACATCAGACTAAGTATATAATACTTAATAGATTAAAAGATTGTGGATTTAGTAGAATATGAATTTTTGACACTATCGCATTGGAATCGTACTTTGAAAATCTTTGTTACGCCAAGATATCGATATAGCAGTATTGGGCTACAGGGGTGGTAGCCATCCAGACGGGCAGATACCCTACCATACAAACTACTAATATTATGATATATTATGTTGTCGTTAAATAAATAATTTATTATTATTTATGAATGTTCCATCGTGGCGCCTGAATACCCATACGGTTTTCATGAATGTGTGTTAATCAATTAGACCGTCCTTGTTTGACATTTCTACTTTATTTGCCACTTGTGTTTTCCCTGCCCACCAAAGCCTAGTAAATGATTCTAGTTTATTAGAGATCAAGCATTCATAGAGGTTACATTCTATTAAAAAAGACGGGCACTCTCTTATTCATTCTTGGGTACAGATTGTACAAAGATGAGGATGATTTTAAGATTTGTTAATATTTCTACAATTGTAGTGGGTTTAGTTATTTTGAATAAATTAATCGTGTGGAGAAGTGTTTTAATGTTGTTAATTGTTGCAATTCATTCACATAAATCGATTGTGGTAATCGATAACTCATTTTTCAAAGCAAAACAAATCATTTATTTGCTTGAAAGCATGGTTAGGAAAACATTAGATGACAATGTGTTATTTTATGTTTCACATGTTTTTGCCCTTTCAGGCATGCAAATAGTAAATAAAAGTTAAAAATCAACTAGTTAACAAGTAAGTGAGTTTTATTTGTGATCTTACTTTAAGATTTCTCGTCATGCAGATAGAATTTAGGGCTGATGTCTTCTATATTGTAATAGAAAAATATAACGGTTTTTAAGCCATATCTCAATTGATTACATTTCTTAAGCCCAAGATCCCCGTCTCCTTTATAAGAGTATCAAGGCGCTATTCGCCCCCGGAAAATTCCAACTACCCCAAAAAAATTATTATCGAAATTTCCGGTATAAAAAGTATCTTTATCTGTTCTCTGTATTGAGACTACATATTTTATGTAGCAAGTTTCAGTAAAAAACGCGCCCATATTTTTCGTGTAAGCATAACAGACAGACAGAGTTCCATTCTCACTTATAATATTAGTATGAATATCTATACATACATATAATAAAACTGTAGAGGTCGAATTTCTGTACAATGAAAAAAATGCTAAAAACCGAGTCAGGGGGATGTAAGAAGTGAAATAGAACTAATTTAGATTTTTTTAAATTGTATGCGTCTCTGTTTGTCTGTTTGTCTGTTTGTACCGGCTAATCTCCGAAACTACTGGGCCGATTTAAATGACATTTTGTATGGTAGTAGCTTATATCCCTGGTCAACATATAAGATACTTTTGATCCCGAACAATTAAAGAGTTCCCGTGGGTTAGTTAAAAAATCGCACCACGCGAATGAAGTCGCGGGCATCAGCTAGTATATATATATATATATAGCTAACCTCTTAGCAAAGTGGCAACTAGTTCATTACAATTGTTATTTAAATGAATAACAAATAAAATGAACAAGTTGGCGGTAGGCTAAATAAAACTTTAACAATACTCATTCACACTTACATCTTTGTCTTCCGCGATCAAGGCTACTGAAATGTAGCCGAGACGTCGGAATAATAAAAATCAAATAAAATACCGCGCTGAAAGTCGTGAAAACTTAGTTTTATTCTGTGTACTAGTAGCGAAAATTTAAGATAATACTATATATCCTCTTTCTAAGGGTCCATATTTGCGCCTTTTGAGGGCTTTAGGTAATGAAGTAACGTTGCTAGCCTCTTACTCAGTCATTGGAAGATGTGACGGGACCGAAGTGTTGACGTATTTTCCGTCCCACACAAGCGGCTGCCCCATCTTCGAAGGAATGAGACACATTCCATGCGGTCTCTTGCCATCGTCGCGTACCAAACCAAAGACAGCCGGTACGCCGGCGCTGAAAAGACCTCGTCTGATGATATCATTGAGGCTGGCTTCAGCCAATTACAGATATTATAGCCCCATGGTCCTACATTACCAGCGATAATTTCTAAAACAGATTTGTCAATAAACAGTAAAATGTCGATCAAACAGTATCTTGGTATAGATCAAGGTAGCAATACTTGTTTACTGTTGGTTGTACTATTTCAATTTGCATATGTCTACATTTTTTCATCATTATAATATTCGGCAGACAGACACAAGCATTGTAACGACTTTTTAGCCAGGCTTGTGTTATGCGTAATATATAACGGACTATTCTGAGGCCGATCCCAGACACCCAGACCATAGTAAATAACGGCGAAAATTCGTTTCCGAAATTTACCGTACCGGACTCGCACCGGGAGCCTCTGCGTTGCAGTGAGGTAAGCTGTCAAAGGCTTAGCCCACTCAAACACAGAGGTTGTCATTCATTTTGAAAGAACAAGCCAAAGGTATATATACATATATACCTTTACCAGCTTCTGCCCGCGACTTGGTCCGCGTGGAATAGTTAAAAAAAGTAAGTTAAAAAAAATCCCGATTTTGAAACATTCTTCATTGGTGCTCCGTTCCTATTGGTCTTAGCGTGATGATATATAGCCTATAGCCTTCCTCGATAAATGGGCTATCTAACACTGAGTTTTTTAAATCAGACCAGTAGTTCCTGAGATTAGCGCGTTCAATCAAGCAAACAAACAAACTTCAGCTTTATATATTAGTATAAGACTCTTCTTAGGGCATAATTACTAATAGTAGTTAAGTAATGTTGCATTTATGTGTATGTGTAATGTTAGTTAGGTCGCTTGCGAAGGGAGTATGGAGGCCGAGAAGGCGTTGACCTCAACATTTTATCACGCCACTAATCAATAATGTGTCTATGACGTCATTGTGTCTTTACAAGTCTCATTTTGTTTTATATATAGTCAAGGAGGCGAAGTCCATCAATGGGGTAAGCTCATACACCGTTTTTTAACTTTTTTAAACGGAATTTAACGCTAACTACAATTCGAAGACAGAATTCAAGGGTGACTTAGCTTTACTGACTGATTTGTTGTTATCGTAACTATTCAAACACCAAAATAGAGAGAGGTATACGGATTTCGCCCACTAACGGACTTCGCCACCTTGACTATACACATATCGGTAGGTAGGTCTATTTTTCCCGAAACCTACACCCTGAACCCGAGTTGGGTGTCTTCAAGTCTCGTATGAATAGGTACCTTCTAGCTAAGCGTGTTCCATCTTAGACCACATCTCCGCTCGAATTACGCGCGAGTAAAAAAGGTACTTTTTACCCAACTACGGCAAAGCCAAAAGAAAGGTTTTATAGTTATAAAAATTTACATCTTTCTATATATTTGTAAATTGTTTTTCCTTAAATCATTTTGGTACACCTTAACAATTTTGTAAATTGAAAAGAATTTATTAGTACTTTCACTTTATGACTAACTAGGGCCCCGGCTTCGCACGGGTATTTATTAAAAATTTCAAAATTAGTTAATAGTCTGTATCACCCGGAAAAAGTGTAGCTTACCAACAGTGAAAGAATTTTTCAAATCGGTTCAGTAGTTTCGGAGCCTATTCAATGCAAACAAACAAATCTTTCCTCTTTATAGTATTGAATAGATTTAAATTTAGAAAATATTTTTTATAGTAACCTTCGCCCGCGGCTTCGTTCGCGTTAATGTTATCTCACCGGAACTGTTAATTCCGTTAACCTTAAAAAACCGTAAGTTAATAACAATGTAATAATAACCATAAACAAAATTAAAACTAAATAATTAAAATGAACAAGTTGGCGGTAGGCTAAATAAAACTTTAACAATACTCGTTGACACTTGACATCATTGTCTTCTGTGATCACGCCCACTGAAAAGTGGCCGAAACGTCGGAATAACAAAAATCAAATAAATTATTAGTATTCATTAAAACCGTTGAAACGTAGTTTTATTAAGTGTATTTAAGTATATTACGCATCTATGTGTTAAGGGAATTACAATAATCTAGAAATGAGTAATTCGTTTAGAGTGCCATTATTAACATTGTCACTTTGGCTGACACTGGTTCCTATATCTTACTGACCGTTCATTTGCCTTACCATTGGTTAAAATTTGACATAAGCTCCATACACCTATTGTCAAAATTCAACCGATGGTAGGGAAAGTCAATGAATAGTAAGATACAGAAACCGGCCATCAATGAGTAATATAATATTATTATTGTGTTTACAAAATAAAAAATATTAAAATATCTTGATCTATCTATAATAATAAATCTGTAAATAGTTCAAGTTTGTACAATGCGTTTAAAAATGTGATAAAAATCAGGGGGGGGATAATTCGGACCAGTAGATTACGAAAACGGAATTTTTAGATATTTTTTGACTGTCTGTCTGTTAGAGCATCACGTGAAAACTACTCAACGAATTTAAATGAAATTCGAAACGAACCTCACTGATATTACGGGACGTAACTTAGGATACTTTTTATCCCGATAAATGACGTCGTTTCTGTGGAATAGACGACAATAGCGAAAAAATAGGCGCTGCAATCGCATCTTATTTGGAAACTAATGAACGTATATGGATGAAACTCGATACAAGGCTGGCTTATAACCCGAATCAACAATTAGGATACTTTTTATCCCGGTAAAAGACGTCGTTTACTTGGAATAGACGGATTAGCAAAATAGATGACGCTGCAATTGCGATGTAGACAACCATCGCTGTAATTCAATAACAAATACGTTGTCAGGTTGCCCATATGTCATTCATTACGTATTAGATACTTCAAATCAGGTTTGCTGCAACTTTTCTTTGTTTTGCTGTGCAGTTGTCTACACTATATTGATTTAGTTTCGTTGTAATTGTAGTGAGTTCAACAAGTAACTTAAGTATTGAAGTTTTATATATATATATATATATATATATATATATATATATATATACACCTAAAAAAAAATATACGTAACATAGAGCTACTACTAGCTAGGATTTTTCACGCGGCGTACCCACGGTGTAAACTCTAGTATCTTGAATAAAATGACATGGTATCAATCACTTGATGCCAATTAGGGTATAGTTACGTGTGATGGCCTTAGTGGTGGAGCGGCTTAAGCCTTTACCAGCCTACCTCGCTGCAACGCAGAGGCTCCGAGTTCTGTTTTCTTTTATATTGATTTCTGTTGGTCCACTTGATGGAAAGTGGCTACCGTCACCCATGGACATCTGCAACATTAAAGGAGCCGATGCGTTACCTACCTCGTTGAGACTTTAAATATCTGTTTACGCCCTTTTTGAAGAGCCCCATATTGTAGAGCTCTGGGAAAACCGCGGGAAGGAGCTCATCATTCCACAGCCTGCTCACGTATGGCATAAAGGAGCGAGCGCCGCGTACAGTGGATAACTTCCAGGTGTCAAGGAAGTGTGGATGAACTGCCAGTCGCCGGCGACCAGTGCGGTAGTAACATGGCGACGTACCTAACCAAATATATGTGTCTGTTCTGTTCTGGTTTGTTCCTGGCATGTTAGATTTCGGAAACAATTTTTCCGTTATATACTATGGTCTGGTTGTCTGGGATCGGCCCCAGATTAGTCCGTTGTATGTTACCCATAATATAAGGGCAGCTTGCTTAATATGGGAATATATAATGTGTGTTTGTCTGACGATTATTATTATTATTATAGGTTCCACTACATCCAAATTCTTTACTGTTAGTAAACTAAGAATTTAGCTAGAAGCACACACAAAACAGATTCCCAAACTTGTTTAATCTTTTGTGTGGGTTTTACCGACAACTCGTCGTTTGATTACCTTCCTTTTCCTGTTTCCACTGTTACAGTCGTTATCTTTATAACAACGAACCAACTTGTTTTGCACTTAGTCACGCAGTACGGGACTTCCCAGCGCTAAATTCTACTTATCAGACTCGTATTTTCCTCCTTAATTGCTTGGTTTCATGTTATTCCTTGTTACTTCTTCACGGTCTTTAGGAATGCACCAAGCGCGGTGAAAGATCTAATATGATTCTCTTCTTTTAATCTATATTATATCTATATTATAAAATTCTAAATAAGCCGTGTCTAAACAAAGCAGAAATTAAAAAAAAAAATAGGAATAGATTATTTATATAACCGATGGAGAACACGATGCAATTTTTTTTTAGAGTTCCTGTCTGTTCAGGATTTACGTAAAAGCTACTGATTCCGTTTCAAATTAAAATACAAATTCAAAAGTTTTTATTCAAAATAAGTTCCACTGGAGAACATTTTTGAAGGTCGTACATATAGGTTAAAATTTAATTTTACTTCCCAGTCTATGTACAAGGCTTCGCAACGTGTTATTGCTGTTAAGGAGAAGAAGCGGCAAGAAACTCCCCAGCAATACGTCTAGCTAAACATTGTTTTTCTTTATATTTCTTATTCGATTTATATCTCAAGGTCTTTTTTTTATAAGTTTTATACAGAAATGTGTTAGAGAATGACTTTTGAAGAATTAATGGAGTTTTAGCAAACAGTGCATATTCAATAAGACAGAGACGCAATAAAAGTAAAGAAATGACTTTCGACATGGTTTTCACTGATCGACAGCTAATTCTTAGACTTAAAATCTGCGCTACCTTTTATACTGGGAATCTCGCGGGAATTTTCTGCGAATGATTACAAATGGCCAGATTAAAAAAAAGTGAATTCCAATGTGATTTTTCATTGATCGATAGCAAATTTTGTGTAATGAGATGTGTGATATTTTTTATCCTGGGAATCCCGCGGGAATTTTTCCAGGTGCGGTTTGTAGTTGCTCGGTGCATAAAAGAAAGCTTATTCCGACAGTTATCACTAAAACGATAGGTTACATTATTTTTAAATGCTACGGGTACTTTGTGTCCCGGTAATCCCGCGGGAGTTTCAAGTCAAGCGTGGACGAAGTCGCGGGCATATCCTAGTTTGTAACATATGATATTATTATATAGGATAAGAAAAAACTTATTTTATGTGCACTCGAAGTGTGGTTTCAAACCCTTTCGATTTTTACCTATAAATGTTTGTTATATCTGTTATGTTTAAAGAAAGAAAGAAAATGTTTATTTGTAAAAATGCGACACTTAGCAATAAATTATAATAATAACAATAGCAATGAAAATACGTGCCGCAGTTTTCGAAATGAGGTTGGCACTCGGTATTTTGCTGTGCCGAACCATAGTCCGACCACAGCACTGATTTTCAGTGAGTAGTTACCTTAATCACAAAAATCATGTGAGCCACGCTAAAAATAAGTTAAATTAAATTAAATTATAATCAACGTATACATAAGAGGAATAATAACAAAGAAAAAAAAATAATAACAGAAAACAATGATAGCATAATTTTAAAAAAGAAACTAAAGATAGTACCTAAAAAATAAATCAACCTAAATAGTGCGCTTATTATTTATATACACATGTTACATGTGAGAACATGTGGTTAAGCTGTATGGATTTTGTTCCCTTTCCTGTAATTTTGGCGTTACTGAAAAACAATACACGTGGTGCCAGACATACGTTTTATCTGAGTTTTTGGCGGGAACTGAAAGGGGACGTCGTGCTGTGCAGTTTTATTTTCTAAAAATGTGTAAAAGTACTCTAAAATGAACAATAGTTGTAGGATATTGGTAGTTTTTGAGTAGTAATTATGTATTTTTGTGAGAAATGTGAACTGTATAGTCAGATGTGGTCTTTCGAGTTTTCACAAGAACTCCATTGAATGGCGTCGGTTGTAGCCTGCAATACAACTGCGCTACTATACGAAGACATATTATTACATCAGAATTGGCTGTATGGACTAAGATTCCTTTGCCTGCCTTTGTGGCAAATTTGAAAAACAACAACATATGTTTTATCTATGGTACCAGTTGCCACATCACACGATGGAGTTTTTGGCGGGAACTGAAAAGAGATGTTGTGCTGTGCAGTTTTATTTTCTAAAAATATGTTAAATTACTCTAAAATTAACAATAGTTGTAGGATATTGATAGTTTTTGAATAGTAATTATGTGTTTTGTGAGAAATGTGAACTGTATAGTCAAATGTGGCCTTTTGAGTTGTCACAAGTTTCATATATTGTGTTACTTTCTACTTTTCGCGTTAGTATGTATGTATATCGTTACGTATCATTTGACTATGTTATTATTTAAGTTAGTTATCCAAGATGGGTCCAATATTAATCAATGAGGCGGACTTGGCACTGAAAATCAGCGCTGTGTTGGAGGTAATTCCAACACAGCTTTATGATGAATTGCCGACCTCATTTGTTGGTAATGAGGCGTAAAACATTAAATCTTACCATAGAAATGTATACATAATTTCTACATCCTTGTATTGTCGCTTTCCTAACAAATAAATTCTTTCCTTATTTCTAATAATATTTTTTCCACAAACGGAATCAGAGTGGGATTTTGATTCCCGAAAAGTGGATAGATTCCGTGGAATAAAAAATTTAGTTCTAGTGTACACTGTGTTATTAACAATCTACAGAATTTACATCCGTTGCGAAATTAATCCCGTGTTGCGTGCGTTTCTATAAAGTTCCATAGGTTACGATAATTTCCTAAAGAAAATACTGAGTGATTGAACGGAGGGAGACAATTTGTGAGAGATCTGATGTTTTTTTTTTGGTTCTAATGTCTCCAGGCGTATAAAATAGAGAAGCTATTTGAAATATATTTCTCTTTTCGAAATATATGTAGTACACAGTTTGCTAATAATGAGTTTTTGGGTCATTTGAAATTTGAAACTCTTCTGACGCATTCTCAAAATGTCGCTTGCAATTACCCTTCGTTATTATGATTTCGAAGGGTACCGTGAAATATGGCAACTTAACCAACGGTTGACAATTTTGCCATTATAGGTCTTCGAATTTCTTATACGAGATTACAATTACCTTTAACAAAATTACAATTACCTCGTAACAAAATTACTTTTTTGAGCATATAATGTCCCTCAAAAAGACATTTTGTGAAAGGTAATAGTAATATTGCAAACGAAAACGTATAATGGCAAAATTGACAACCATTGGTTAAGTTGCCAGTTTTCACGGTAATTAAAAATACTTAAAGATGCTGAGAGAAGACTAAATAATCACTGAACATTTTTCGGTCTAAAAGTATGTTGATAAGTAGGCATATAACAAATTTTCGTAATCTAATCAGTTCATTCAAATATTGAGGATAATTTTTGTAAAAACTTTTAGTAAGTAGATAAAATAGATGATATTATCTTCAATATCATCTAATTTTAGCATACTCTTTTTATCAAATAGAGATATCGAGCCTTTACCGCCATTTCATCGTAAGCGACATTGGGACCTCAGAATATTTTTTGTTGCAAAAGGTATTTTAAACTATTATTTTGTTTTAAGACTTTCAGTTTTTGATTAAATACGATCTAATCTAACTAAAACTGAAAGTCTTAAAACAAAATAATAAAATACCTTTTGCAACAAAAAATGTATAGGTCCAAATGTCGCTTACGATAAAATGGCCGTAAAAGCTCGATATTATTATTATTATTGATAAGCAACACACGGGACGTTGTGGTTTGTGTTAACGTACAATTTGCATATATAAATAAGATTATAATGTGACGGATTGTTGAAGCAAATAAACAACCCGATCATTCTTAATATACGTGATGGTGTATGCAGTTCCTACATCACAGAATAATCAATAATTACTACAGTGAGATGTGTATGGCTCTGGAGACCACGGGCCATAAAAATGACCCGGACTTTTGGAGATCTTGCGTGGGGCCATGGAAAGGCCAATACGTAGAGGCCCCTTAGACAAATTTAATCTAAATGTGGCGTGACACTGACCGGCGATTATCCCCGTCTACACCACATAAAAATGCACCCAAGGACAGGCCCCGGTCAGTGTAGGACTATTGTAGGGAATGAAAACAAAAAGTACCGGCCTAAAATTCAAGTGTTTATTCAAAATAAGTTCTACTGGAGAACACTTTTTGAAGGTCATCATACATATAAGTTAAAATTTAATTTTACTTCCTAGTCCATGTACACCGCTTCGCAACGTGTTATTGCTGTTAAGGAGAAGAAGCGGCAAGAAACTCCCCAGCAATTTGGATGAACTGCTAGTGGAACTACGTACGGATCGGGAACTATGGGAACTATGATGTCTGCCTCTCACAATGTTTAAGGAACATGGAAAAAAGGCAGGTGGTGACTCGCCACTTCCTGCATGGGTCTCTAAAAATGCCTTAGAAGATTGACGAGGGGCAACATGGGTGTGAATTATGAATGTTCAAATTCAGTCACGTCAGTACGGTCGCCATTAGTGACGGGTTGTTGCAATAATACGATCGGTTAAACTTTAGCTTAGTGGTCACTACAACCATAAGAACAACTACAAACCGCTCACTTTTACCTTTAACCTTTTCGGTAAGGTAGCGTAGGACGCCGCGAACCGCCGATCCCGTTGCGCCGGGATCCTTCCCCTCGGGCTTTATATTACCCGTCGCCCATTCTCAATTAGAGCATTGTGTCGTCCTATGATGGGCATCAATAGATTCATCCCCCTCCCATGGCAACAGTCCAGCCGAGGTAAAACTCCCCAGGGAGCTGGCTCGAGCAATTTGCCCCACTGGCCCGAGCCGAAAACCCCAGTAAAGTTGTAAGGTCTTCGGACCAACAACATAAAGCCAAGTCCAATTTAAAGAAAAACATTTTTAACCACCTTATGGGCTGAATTTCGTAAATCACCAACTAACGCGTCGTAAATTTATTTCTAACCAGTAACCAGGCCTATAAAATTTCGTGATTCTTACTTTGAAAATCACGGATTGTCATATAAGCTTTCGTCCCTATTTTTACCACCTTAGGTCATGAATTTCCAAAAAACGCCGTTGCACATGTAATTTTTGTTCCTAACCAGACGCAGGTATATAGTATGGTAGGTATACAATGTTTTATCCCCCTTTTCACCGCTTTAAGGGTTTAGTTTTAAAAGATCCTTTCTTACAGTTTAGAAAGAACCTGCGTACAAATTTTCACAGTCCTAGGCCCAGGAACTTTAGGCTAAGCGTTGGTATGTTAATAAAACAGTCAGTCATTAAGATCAAGCAATTCTATACATATTACATATGTATGTATGTATACATAATTTTCTTAATGGCAAAATACTGATGCTTAATACTAAATTTTATAACAATATTTATTGTTGATTAAAAATTGTAGCCCCGCAATTCTATTCTGATGCGGTGTTGTGCAATTTTTCGGTACATTGAGTAACATTAGAATAAAATATTTATAATATATAAGTATGTATCTACATTCTTATTCCTTAGAAAATATTTTATGCAAGAATTACATTACACTATTTAATTATGTTTAAATGTCTTTAGCCACGTCAAAAGTTAAATGTTACAGTAGAAAATGTTTTGTTATTTTTTTTTTTTTTTTTTTATTGACTTGACTTTATGACGGGTAATATAAAGCCCGAGAGGAAGGATCCCGGCGGACCGGGATCGGCGGTTCGCGGTGGCCTATACTATCTTACTGCCGTTTCGCAACGTGTTATGGCTGGGAGAGAAGAAACGGCGAAAGAAACTTCCCAGCAACACGCCTAGTCTATCCTATGGGGGGGCTGTGTCTCCTGGCGTCCCTCGCGGGGACGTGGAGAGATCGTGATTGGCGGCGTCGACGCCGCCGTCTGTGTCTGTCTGTCGGTGCCTGCCAGCCTGCCGTCCTAACCGCGGGCGGGCTGATCCGAGCCAGCCGTTTTGTGATATCGTCGACCTTGTCCATGAGGATGTTACGCGGTCGTCGCACGAGAGCCTTTCGTCGAGGCTTATAATCGGACGCGGATGTTTTATGTTAAGGGTTGTATTAACGCCAACCACCTTGCAGTTTGGGAGGAGTCTCTATAGCGCACCCCGCGCCGCGGGGTTACGTGCGGAAGCAGACAAGCAACCAATGTTACGGAGTATTTATTACAGAGCCAATCAAGTGAAAAATAAGGATGTGATTTCTTTTACATTGAATATTTGAAACTACACTACTACTAAAGACATTATAAACCAACTTCAAAAAAGGAGGAGGTTCTGAATTTGTCGTGTAAATATTCTTTTTATTTATGTTCAGCCATAATTTTGCTGTTAACGATCCGATTTTGATAATTCTTTTTATATCTAATTCAGCAAAGTTTCAAAATGGTTTCATAATTTTTATTGCTATCAGACTTTGTATTCCAAAGATATAGCAAAAAAACCTTGACATCGGGTAGAAATGTGAAATTTATGCGGTTTTTCAGCCATAACTTTTTTGTTTATTGATTGATTTTAGTCATTCTTTTTGCGTTACATTCAATATAGGTTCAGAATAATCCCATATAAATTCCATTGGTGTTAGATTTTGAGTTCCGTAGCTGGAGTAATAAATCCTTAAAATTAAGTAGAAAACGTTGTGGTAATTGACGTCTGTAACTTTTTTGTTTCCTAACCAATTTTGATAATTATTTTTGCTTTCTATGTAAACTACCTTTATAAAAATTTGGTACAAATTTCATTGCTGTCGAACTTTGGGCTTCGAAGATATAGCAAAAAACTCGTTAAAATCGTTTAAAAATGTTTAGTTTTTAAGGTATTGCATTCAATTTTTTTTCTTTTGAACGGATTTTAATCATTCTTTATGTGTTAGATTCAAAATAGTTTCATAATGATTCTATATAAATTTCATTAATGTTACTTTCTGTGTTACGAAAATATAGCAGAAAAATTCTCAAAATCAATTAGAAAACGTATGTGCATTATTGTTAGGTTTATGAAATCCTAAAACGAGTAGGTATCTAATTAATATGAATAACTTTCTTTACCAGATTTGACTAGGACTACGAAGGCGAACAATGGAAATCCATAACGTGTTTATCGTGAAGACACAAGTCCGCGTAAATTATGTTATGAGATCTGTCGTATTTAGAAAATATCGACGATTGAAGTTGAGATTCAAACAAAAATGCTTTCTGGTGAAACCGACGGGTGCAATCACTATAATATATATTCAATTTTCGTCAAACATTTCCACCAATCGGCCTTCTAAAACAACGGATAAAAATGGGTTGCGAGACGCGGTTGAAGATTGTGTCGATTTAGCTTTCTGTAAACTATAAAAAAATTCTAACAAAAAGAAACCGACCAAGAGTAACCAAAAAGCAAAAAAATAAATTTTCTACATCTTGAAGTTGGTGCCAAGCAAAACTTAAAAAAATACTATACACATTGTTACAACAACAAAATATTGTTAAACAATAATTTTTGTAGTTTACTTGGCACCGACTTCAACAAGTTGTAGAAAAATTTATTTTTCTTGAACCTTGAAATCGGTTTTTCTTTTGTTAGACATTTTATATTACAAATAAATGCTATGAAACTTTTGATTACTAACAATTAAGAAATATGTTAAAAATTATAATTACTATTAAAAATTGTAATTACTTGTATTAAAGCAAATATTTTATTAATCTGTTAGTATACATACACAACCAAATATAACAAGTCCAAATCGTAAGGCACAAGATCGTAATAAGGTAAAGTGCACAAAATTTATTGATGAGAGATCCCCTTCCGACTGTCCATAAGAATGTCCCGATCGTAGTTGAAACACAACTTATTTTGATTCATTAGGTCAATCTTATATATTGGCAAAATTGACATATTATTATACCCTCCCCAATAAACATGAATATACTATCATATATATAGGAATTCTTAACTTATAAAGCTTTAGTGAAAACCAACATAACTTCTAAGAACTTACAACGCGAAGTTTATGTCTTACTCGAAAATCGATTATGTATACAAAGGGATTAATGATTAGCAATATAATATAGTAACTAACACATTACATTTTAATACTTAGTATATAAATGCAAAATAAAATGACAATAACTAATTTAGGCAGCCATTTAAAACGGATTTTACAGATAATTCAAATTTCAAATAAAACATGTGTTTCTGCAACGGGTACAGGATTCTAGGTTCTCAGAATACGCTAGGTGTAATAATATTTTATAATGCTGAGATTAGAAAATGACACACGTTCGTCTAGCAACGCTGACCACCCTGCACTATTTTTCGGGCGATAACGGCGATTCCCTAGACGCGGTTGTTTATCAGATGCATTATTATTTTATTTGTGAATAAAAAAAGTAGTATTTAAAAAAACAATAAAATCAAGTTATTTATCACTCTTTTATAAACATGTACATATTTGTTTATCCTGTTTTGATAAAAAT
Source organism: Dendrolimus houi (assembly GCA_039645545.1). Classification (NCBI taxonomy): domain Eukaryota; kingdom Metazoa; phylum Arthropoda; class Insecta; order Lepidoptera; family Lasiocampidae; genus Dendrolimus; species Dendrolimus houi. The sequence continues at coordinate 19,708,523 of CM077132.1, forward strand.
TAGAGGCACAAAATGGTTTCATGTCAATAATTATGAGGTGATTTCGTGAATTTTTTTCTTAACTTGAAATAACCATAGAAAAATTATAAAAAAACCACGTCACGTGAAGATTAATGACAATTTTTTTGGTAAATTATTGATCAGTAATTATCAACGAAAAGTGGTTTCGTTTGCGCCCCATTTTCGACCTTTCGCGGCAACCGGAGCCTTAATTAACGAAAGACACAATTCAACTAAAATATAATAAATCCATTGGCGGCCATTTTCCCGATATTCCCGTTTATTTGCGATGTTAAATCTTGCTATCGATGTGTTAGCCACTCTGATCCACACAGAGCGTTTCAACTTTCACATATATCTGTATTCTATATTACTATTCAGTCTGTTCCAAGACGCGATTTGTGAGCCACGCGTTCCAGTTTTGTATATCTCCCCATTAAACTAACTTGTGAGTAATTTTTTATTGATTTATACAGTTATCTGAATCTATTTTTAAAAGTAAATAAGTAGTATTTTTAACTCTTTAAATCTTTAGATACTGTTGTAATTTAAGATCTTACGTTCGCTTCTACCTATGTATTTGATTCTTTTTCAGTGTAGTTATCTTTATTTTTTGTATATCCAATAAAATACATAAATATGTACATTAAATAAATGGTAATAATATTTAATATAAAATAAATAAATATATGCATTAAATAATACTTACTTTTAATATATTCCGTAGAAATAAATGTAAGCTAGAAAGACCGAAGTAGCTACACTTATTCATAATAATAAATATTTATTTCTGTAAGACTTTGTTTGACGCAATGTTTTTCAGTGCGTTCAAGGAGAATATATTTTTAAATTAAAATAAATAGGCATGTTTTATTCATTATATTTTGTTAAAACCCAAGTAGTTTATAGTTTAATTTTAATTAATTACTGTGTGATTTGCCAAAGCACATCTTTATACATAAAATTCTCCTGTTCGTGTGTATGTCACTCAACTTCCAAACGGTTGGAACGATTTTGTTGAAGTGGATTTGAGAATGGTCTATATCCACAATTGGACCCAGTAGGTGGCGTTGCAATCGGGACCTGGATTTTTATTTTTCAGAGCAGGACAACTACCAGGCCCGCTAGTGTTAATATATAATTTTAATTATTTATTAAAGTATACTAGTGGTCGCCCGTGGTCTAAATTCGACGAAAATAATTAATGTCAGACTTTACTTCTATAATCACAGATTTCGCCAAGGCTACACTGTTAATTTGACTTGAACAATAAACAAAAGAGTATATATGCGTGTGTGTGTCAAATCAAATACATGGTAGTGTGTGTAATGTTTTTTTATTGATTTAATGTATTATTATGCATAATAAAAAAAAACAAAATAGCATTCGTCGCTTCTTCTCTATATAAACTATAAGTGTGCTTTTCATACTCCTCAGTCCGCGCAATTTTCGTAAAAAGGAGTACAAAGTTTTTGCTTCACGTACCTATTAAAATATAGATTTTTCATTTGTATGGCGTGGCGTAGTATCGAGACGCGTAAATTGCGAAACCGGTTATAGATACACAAACCGGTATCTGGAAGCGTTTGTTGTGCTTAAAATATTTCACATTGTGAATGCGATTCAAAGGAGAATAGGATCGACTTTGCGCCATATTGTGATGTCATAGCTGTCGAATTATGACTTTAAATAACTAAATATTATATTAAGACAATTTACTACTTATTTAACCTTTTTATTTAAATTTGATGTAAGACTATTATTATTGATAGGCAAATAAGTTTTTTGCAAACCATACTTTTCAAGTGAAATTTGACAGATAGAGGTTATTGACATTCCCATTCTTATTTGGATTGCATTATACTTGTTAACAAACGGATGTTTTGTTATTTAGTTACTTGTTTTGGATGTTTTTCATTTTTGCTAAAACTACTCGAATAGTTTGCATGACTTATTGCTTTTTGATATTATTTAATAGTATGGAAATTGTGAATGCGTTGATCTTTGCTACATTTGATCAAATAATGACCTTTTTAGGTTAAGTTTATTTATTTTAGTTTAGCTTTTTGTAATACTCTGGCCGCAACTGCGATAATATTAAAGTTATTGACTGTGGACAAATGTATCTTATTTATACAATTAAAAATAACGTCGTTAACGGATAGCCACATTATTATACTTACGTTATCCGTCAATTTGTAACGTACCAAAAACAATATTGCATCACAAATAACGCATTACACCATCATCAACATTTTTGCGTGAAACGACCTACTTTAACATTAGTATAAGTTCAATATTAAAAATAAAAAAAATAATATTATAATTATTCTTAAGATACACTACAACACAAAAATAACTAAATTAATGTCACGCACAATAGTAAAATAAGCGTGTATAAACCTAAAAACTTTAATAGTAATTAAGTTGTAAAAAAGGGTACGGAACTCGAGTCCGTAGAGTAGTTAATAAAAAAAAAAAAAAAAAACAGCATCGTAGATATAATTTGTCCTAATTAAAATTATTTTCTTTCTTTAATTCTTAATAATGATCATTTTGCTTGTCGGTTTTTTGGAAGAAAATAGGATACTGGACCCATAATTATTACAATAAGTTTTAAAATTATTTATATTTTGTTTCTTTCTTTCTTTCTGTGTAAAGAAGATTAATTAAAATACCTTCTTATCATTTTACTTTTTAACCTTAACTTCATAACAATAATTAATATTTATATATTGTTTAATTGCTAATTAAACTATAATTAATGCGCTACTTGACCCCTTTTACTTGTATAAAGTTATGATGTCATAACTTTTTACGCTCGTACAAAATGTATGGAGCTTCGTTCTGCTTCATTTGTAAGACGATAGAAAGTGTCTCGGTTCATTTGAATTAGCGATGAGCAGTACACGTGTGAGCCAGTACATTTGCCCCATACAAAATACATTTGTACTGATACGGCTCAAAATTTGAAATGTACCACTTCAAAAATTACTATTTTAATTATTACTCAAAAGTTAGAGGTAGGACGGAACGAGGCTTATGCTACAACAGTACAATAACGCTTCCACGGATAATGACATGACAAAGAGGGACAACATGACAATGTCATAGTACGACTGTTAGTAAAATGAGGTGGCCGAGGCCGAGCACATCCGATTCTTAACGAACATTTCCGAATTAGTTTTGAACGGGACAAATGAGGGAATAACGCTCACCGCCTCACAGGCCTCATCGCTTCAAATGTACTGCCGCGGTACAAGCCGTACAAGTATTCTTGCCTCATTTGAAGTGGTACATTGTACTGGTTTAGTTCAAAATGTCGTGTTACTCTTACAAACTCAATTTAAAATCATGTCCTACCCAACACTACTACCTTGTTATACTCTGTTCAACCATTTATTTTACTTTTGACAGATCAAACACTGACCAATTAGTAATGTCCTAAAGCGTTATCGATTCGATTTTATACCTATAAAAATAGAGTTTGTTTGTAGATAAATTTTAATCAGTTTAGTGTAACTACATATTATTTGCAAAAAATATTGCATAATAAAAGACCATAGAATACGCATAGGTATTTATAATAAAAGTAAAAAAAAATATAAATTTTAAATTTTACTTTCTTGTTAATAAAACATTTTAATTTCAAAACTATTCTATACGATTAAATTTTTGGTATGAAGACGATTAGTCTGTGCATTAAGTGGCTCACAGAACCTCACTACTTCGCTTGAATCAATGAAGTTTGGCGGAGTTTTTGGCGGGAACTATAAGATGTTGTGCTGTGCAGTTTCATTTTCTAAAAATGTGTAAAATTACTCTAAAATGAACAATAGTTGTAGGATATTGATAGTTTTTGAGTATTGATTATGTGTTTTGTGAGAAATGTGAACTGTATAATTAAATGTGGGTTTTTGAGTTGTCACAAGAATTCCGTTTAATGGCACCGGCTGACAACCTGTGAAGTGCCGAATATCCAAAACAGACTTGGCTTAAAGGTCTAGAAACCAAGCCATAAAAAAAATGAAGTTTGGCTTTAAGTACGTAAATTTTTCGTTGAACAGGCTCGTTCTTGCCAGTGAAATAACTGAAGTGGTAAAAAATAACGACTCCCGCCGTTTACGTGACATTTTAAAAGTTGAAGGCTGTTATAAGCCATTATTTAAATATATCAAAAATACCATCGGTAAACTTTAAAATGAAACAAAAAAAAGTGAAATGAATTGATCTGTTTACTTTATATAATAATTAAGACCTGGCTTAAAGGCCTAGTTGCCAACCCATAAACATAAAAAATGAAGTTTGGCAATGTACATTTGTACCATGTGAAAACTGTCAAAAATGTAACACTCTCGGTCTTAATTTGATGGACGTGTGTGTTTTCCAGATTTTTGGTCGCCGCCTCTTTTTGCTGCAGCTTTGTTCGTATAAATATAGTTGAAAAAGTTGTTATTTAAAATTGTATGATTACGGTATGATGGGGCTAGAGAATACAATCCCGAGCATGTTTTTCGATCCCGGAATTACGAGATTCTTGATGCATAATCCCGGGAGCCCGGGGCTAACCCGAGATTAGACTATGTGTTTTCTAATTGGGCTCAAATGTAAAAAAACGAGTAATTTCTAGAAAAATGTTTTATAATTTTATTCAACGAGTCCACGACACAAATCACAACATGGTAAGAAAATAAAAAAGACAAAACAAATACACTATACTTTGTAAGTAAGAAACAACGAGACAAAAAGACTTATTTAGAATTTCGAAAATACAGTCTTAGAAATATCAATGCATCCAAGGTTTGACTTCCAAGCCTGCTTCGTAATTTCTTGCCAACATAAGCAGCAGCTGAAAACGCTCGTTCAGGTTCTACACTGGTTGGAGGAATTTTGTGATATGAGGTGACCGGGTGATTCCCCTATTGGCCCGTTGGGGAATTTTATTAAGAGTATTGTATTGAAGTATCCCGAGCGGGGAAATCCCTTCTAAGTTCTACGACAAACATATTATTAGAGCTGTACCTATATAGTACGTATCGTACGCGTATCAAAGTTTTGTTTTTTTGTCGATGTGTAGTAAATGCTATTAATATAATCTAGGCAAGGTCATTGTCAACTCGCAACGGACAACGGAGTGAAAACTAGACCTGTTTGTGGCAAACCCGAAAATCCAGAGATTAGCCAAGTACAGTCCCGGGATTTTCGGGGTCAAAAAACGGTCGGGATCCCGGGGTCCCGGGATTGGGGATTCCGGGATTGTATTCTCTAGATGGGGCTGAATGGTGATATGTCTATAAAAGCCCCTAAATAAACTAGATTTCAAAAAATGCATAACCTGACAGAGGTCCAAATGTCAAAAGTATACATAAATGCTTGGCCAGAGCCTATACTCTGATGTTTTATTACTTATTATTTTCAAGTAAGTGACCTGATTCCGGTCTGGTAAAGTCCGGCTGGACTTTAATTAGTTTTTACAGGTGTGTTCGGCTATGTACCTATTTAGGTGCGCGTCTGGCGCGCCTGGTTTTGTATCATGTCCAATTAGATGACGTACTTAATAAAGCATTTTATTGCATACTTTAATGTAAATTTGCTAAATATCATGCAATTTCAAGCGTATTCAAAGATTTTTCTTTTTGATACACGCCCAGTAGATAGAAAGGAACGTGATAAATTGTTAATAGAGACAATTGCAAAGATGGTGTAAATATTGCGCAACTTAAAGTTATTACGTATAGAACTTTATAATTTATAAGGATAACTGTGTAGTGGCGTGCTTAACGGACGAGTAGTTTAAGCGCTACGGCACGTAAATACAAACTATACTAACAGTGATATTGTTTGTTAATCTATGAAATGACATACGTCATTGTCATTAATGTTAATTCAAGTAGACAACTGACAGCTCAGCCATCAAACACTCTTTTTCCTCTCTAACATGAGATCACTGAACACGGGGAGACATGCATTAATATATATAAGATAAAATTAAAGTACGAATACTTGTAAATATTAAAATATATAGGAATAAATAATAAGAAGTTAACAGTTGGTTGTTTTAATTAGAGACGATTTTTCAATCACTAAATAAAAGTTATTCCTATAATAAAATATAAAATGGAAAAATTAAAAATGTCAGTTGCATGAATAAAACGGCTGAATGGTTTCACTTTTGAATTCACGCAGGCTATAATTTATTCGGCTGGCAACTTTTTGCTGCATAATCGTTCAAGTCACACAGGAAACAATCAAATACTTGATTTATCAATAATGAAACTATATTTTCATTGATGTACATTACACTTTTTGTTACGCTGCGGTCGCACCTGCGTTAATGTTAAAGATTTACGGTCTTATTCATCAATATGAAGAAGAAGAAGTTAGAGTAAGTTTGTAGGCTTCTTTAAGAACCATAAAGAAGCCTTCAAACTTACTCTAACTGAATATGAATAAAACCCTTAGTTAGACTGTGGTCGAGTGCGTCTTATTTGAAGCGTTAATAAATAACGCTGTTAATGAGTAACCACATTAGTGTATATACATAAGCTATCTGTCAATATTTAACGTCATTAACAATGTCGCATCTCAAATAACACATGTGGTATTTTGTTATATTTAAGTTTATATATAATTGCTTGATACAACAAATAATCTAATACAATAAAACTTAACTTATTTATATTGTATTCTACTCATAGTCTCTTTAGACTATAAGTAGAATACTGAGCCTAAATCACCGTCTCCTATGGATAAGGTGCCTAGATGGCTGGCTACGTTTCCTCGCTGGATTGCCATACTAATCCGTTGCCAAAGGTACGATATTAAACAACAGTACCTATCGCCATATCTGCGTGATACGGTCTATAGCTGCAACATTATGCCAGATGAAGCCGCACCTTTACACCAGCTGTTATATATTGACACTTTTGGCAGCTGAAAAGTCCGTATATTAATAAGTGTTTCGTCCAAAATGGCCGACACTAATATTGTCATAAAAAATTAAAATAGTTGCGTTCAAAGTACGCCCATATTATATCCCACGCAACAAATTTAGAAATCGACTGTGCTCTTTTATATCCGCCATTTCCCGCAATATACATTTGAATTGGTAGGTAACATATTACTTGTCACACACTGTTCATATAAATCGTTAGTCATCCATAACTACATATAAATTTGAAGTAGAATACTATTTATTCAGTTGCCTTAACCATCAGTTGAATTTTGACATATACTTACCATATATAGCATAATAGCTTATGTCAAATTTTAACTGATAGTAATTAAGTAAACAATATAATCATGCTAATACACTTATTATATGTATTATATATAATAATATGACTATGTATATATGTACGTATTTGTATATTCATTTCTTAAACTAGTTTGAGTATTTATGTATCTATTGCCTTTTTCCTGCACCACCTATATATATCGCCTGATTCAAATTTCTTTCATTTAGGTTGCCTGGAAGAGATCGCTTTGAGCGATAAGGCCGCATGTTGTATTACCTAGAAAATATTGTAAATATGGTCTGTTTTGGCAATTGTTATATTTTGGTGTGGAATAAAGTGTTATCTATCTATGTAATTCAAGTGAGTCAGTTAGATATAGGAACCGGCCAATAGTTCATTTCGGAACTCGGGACCTATAACCGTTAATAATGTGACAATAACTCGTATTTAAGTTTGTTCTTTTTGAGTTGCGCTATTTAACGCAGTGCGTACCAATGTCAGGGAAGTGGTTGTGTTTGGCCCGGTTGAGATATGGCTTACAAAAACTATATATTCCTATTACAAAACGGAAATCTCAAAAATAAGGTTACAAATAAAATTAGATACCTACTATAATCGATTTATGACAGTGAAATTCAACAATTAATGTACAATTTGAAAACACAGCACACGACTCATTCATTTAAAATAACTCCGCCCACTACAATTATAAAAAGAAACTTAAAATCACTATGAAAACGTATTCTCTCCTTGAAGTTAAAATTGCTAAACCTATTTTTCATATCGGTATCTTGCAAGAATCAAAAAATATTAATTTAAAGCTCTATCTCCGTGAGAACGAAGCGCTTTTGTTCGCGCCACCGTTGCGATTCTTAAACAAATACATCGTTATGGCAACGCGAATGACAAGACTGACTATTAAGGGCCCCGTTGCCGCAAAAGGTCGAAAGTGGGATGCAAAAAAACAACTTTTCGTTTGTATTTACTGATCAATAATTTACCAAAAAAAATTTACCATATATGTTCACGATATGAGACGTAATGTGGTTTTCTCGTAATTTTTCTATAGTTATTTAAGTTGAAATAAAAAAAACATTAAATTACCTCCAATTTATTGACATGAAACCTTTTTACTACTGTAATTTTTAACAAAACAGAATAAAGAAATATCTACATCATCACAAAATAATTTAGTTTTATACTACTTTGTTGTATCCTATCCTACTAATATTATAAACGCGAGTTTGTAAGAATTATGTTTATTACTCTTTCACGCAAAAACTACCGAGTGGATGATGAATGAATGAATGTTTATTCCAAACACTATCACAAGTAGTAACACGTAATCGCAGAGATCAGAACAAACTCTGTCTACAGGTATCAAAAATAGAACTCATGAACAGAAGCATAATTTGTATGGCTCCAATTTTCAATAAATTACCTAAAGACTCAGATTTAAAACGTGACATTATAAGCAAAAATTAAGAACATTTTTACTAAATAAATGCTATAACGATTTACTGGATTTTATAAATACAATATAATCTTTTTTAATTTTTTTTATATAATTATATATTAATGTGGTATTAATATATTAATAAAATAATACTTGTAGACAATTAGTTGGTATAGTCATTATTATTATTTGATTTTTTATGTCATTTTTTGAGTTATTATAATGACATTGTTTGTAGGACATTTAATTATATTTATTATTCTAATTTTTCTATGTCTAACTGGCCAAATATGATGCACATTTACATTTATACCATCATGCATAATATGATATGTAAATACTCATGTTTAAGAAATAAATAAACTTTGACTTTGACTTTGGATTTTGATGAAAGTTTACAATAATATAGCTTACACATCAGAATAAAACATAGGCTATAATTTATAAAGATATAATGTGAATTATCCAAAATATAACGATTTTACATCACCATGTGGGTAAAACCGCTGGGCGCAGCTAGTTCACAATAAAATAATAATGCATCTGAAAAATGACAACGTCATGGAATCCCAGCTATCCCCGGAAAATCAGTATCAAAAAATCCTTAAGGACGTTGGTGTTGCTACAAGCCTTAATGTCATGGTCTTTTCAACAATCTTCGCTGGAAGGCGTTACGGGTATTCATCATCATCCAGAGAAAACTGTACTGTTCCAGAGCCATAGGAAAAAATCTGAATGGGTTGAACAAACCTAGATTAACGCAAGCGAAGTCGCGGGCAAAAGCTGGTATGAACAGTAACATTTTAATCTTGGACGAACAAATGGCAGGGGCAGCGGTACGATCATGCCTTTTTTTTAAATTTATTTTCCAATATGCTTACATTCATATACATAAAAACATATTCGACTCTGGCACAGAAACCTCATGGGCTTATTCGTGCCCCAGAGTCGTATGAATATGAATACATTAGTGATATTTTAAAAATGATTTTGGACAATATTAATGTTATATCAAAAACTAACCGCCCTGAAAAAAAACAAAAATCTAGAACCCGATTCCAGCACCACCTACCGGGTCTAATTGTGAATCTAAACCATCTCCCTCCCACTCAAACACTAATTTTTTTAAACCTTGGGTTACATTATTGAAGTTTTAGAAGGGATCCCTAATTTTATCTATTAATAATAATAGCATTTATTAATCTGGGATAATGTAGCATTCAAATGGTGAAAGAATTTTTGAAATCGGTTTTAGTTTTGAGTTTCTTCGTTACAAAAATACAAATCTTTCCTCTTTATAATCTTATCTTATAATATATAAAGCTGAAGAGTTTGTTTGTTTGCTTGAACGCGCTAATTAATCCCATTTATCGAGGAAGGCTATTGGCTATATATCATCACGCTAAGACCAATAGGAGCGGAGCACTAATGAAGAATGTTTCAAAATTTTCAAATTGTTTTCGGCCCCAGAGTGGTCCGTTGTATATTACCCATAACACAAGCGTAACTTGCTTAATTTGGGGACATACAGTGTATGTGTTTGTCTGCCGATTTATTATTATTATTATATTAAAATCGGGTTTTTTTTTAATGCTAGTATTAGTATAGATATAATAGATAGTACAGATAGGAGCAGAGGCGAGGAATTCTTATCATCGTTCAAATGTTTATTTCTGATTTGATACTATCTCTCTCTCTCTATATCTATTGATATAGAGCGGAGTTGTCATCATTGTAGTAAATGTTTCTGTTTTAGTCCCAGGTGTGCACCCGTGGGCCTTATCCGCTTTGGGAATCAGTATAGAATCTTTTCAGATTATAATTGGTCGGTTTGTGGTTACTGGTTATTTTCATACATTGACTGCAGGTCCTCTAGGTGATCATTTGCAATAATTGGCGTCATAATTATATTCCTCGAGCCTTGTCCCATATACGTTGTGTTAGTGTTAGTTATAATGGTAATTAAGTAAACAACATTTCCCGTTGAACTAAATATACAGTTAGCTAACTGTTAACTAACATTAATTAATGATTAATTCAGTTTGTCGTTCTTACTTTTAGGCTCGATTCATACTATGAATCTCGGTATTGGCCGGTTCCTATATCTTACTGTTCCTTCAGTTGCCGTACTATCCGTTAAATTTTGACCGATAGTACGATATATATATAGTACTATATCGATAACATATAGAACACCGGCCATCATTCAAGAATTATTTTCGACGAACCGTACCAGCACGATATTGGTTCAGAACAATAGCAATACGAATACGACAGTGAGATTACAATGATTCTGTCTTGTTTGACTATATTTGACCGGACCGGCAACGGACTGAGACCGGAACGAAATTGAACCGTGAACGGAATCTTAGTATGGATCGAGCCTTATAGTTACGTAACCATTTTGGGAAAATCGTAATTCTCTGTATTTTTTATCGCTGGAGTACAGCAAACAGTTAGACGGCCCACCTGATGGAAAGCGGTTACCGTCGCCTATGGACGTTTGCAACACCAGAGATGTAACCAATGCGCTGCCGGCCTAGAATAAATTATATGACACCCTTTTTAAAAAACCCCATATTGTAGCGCTGTGGGAAAACCAAGGCTGGCAGCTCATTCCAAATCCCCACGGTGCGCAAGAGAAACGTTCTAGAGTACCGTTGCGTACAAGAGCGATGCGGCTCAAGGAAGTGGGGATGAACGTCCAGCCGATGGCGTGAGGTGCGGTGGTAAAAAAGAAGACGAAGGCACCATGCTGAACAGATTCTCGAAACACTCCTCATTGTACAGTCGGTAGAATACGCAGAGAGACGTAATGTCTCTCCGACCAAGCGTATCTAAACCATCTGTGAGTGTATATTGCTTGTCTGTCTACATTCCTAATAAAATATTTATGTAAAAGCATAATTCTCAAAAATCTATTTCATTATACACACTCGATGAATAGTGATAAAAAAATAAGCCAACTTGAAAAGAGGGTTCAAAGACTGTTAGTAGTTCATCTGAAATCGTTAGTTCACAAACTCAGATTGTGAAACCGATAAATTGTATCGGTTTGTAACGGGTGTAAAAAAACATCAAACCCAAAAAAATATTTTAAGTATCCAATCGCATCCGAACATTATCTAACAAGTCAGAGCGGAAGTATGGCAACGTTTTGCGATTGCGATTCGTTGATCTAATTTCGAAATTTCTAAGAAAAATACAATATCGACGCGACGTTGCCAGATCGCTTGAGTTCACGGCCGAGGTCATTGACAACTATGTATATGTATACCTACATTGTATATAGACGCGACCACATTCATTCTTAGAATAATTATGTCTCGAATTTCGACCATAATAATTAGTGTCAAAGATTATAACTTCTATAATCACAGATTTCGCCAAGGCTACACTGTTAGTTTGACTTTAACAATAGTAAATAAAAGAATAGGTAAATAATAATAAAGACATGGTAGTGTGTAATGTTTTTTTTATTGATTTAATGTATTTATTATGCATAATTTAAAAAAAAATATGCTACAGTCGCTTATTCTCTACATAAACTATTCCATACTTGCAAAATTCCATAATCCTCCGTCCGCGCCATTTTCGTAAAAAGGGGTACAAAGTTTTTGCTTCACGTGTTAATATATAGATACTTTCATATTTGTATAATTTTTGCAAGGCAAGAAAATCCATGTAAGGTGAAAATTCTATTGTTACCTCAGTCTAACGACTAAAAGTACAGACAGAGCTTACCTGAACAAAAGTACCAATTGAAGTGAGCTTTTTTTTAAACCCGTGTGCATAAACTTATATACCTTTTTTAATAATAATAAAACTTTATTTATTTCTCAACACAACAGATTCACTAAGAAACCTGGCGTGTGAGACTGGTGCCTGTAATAGATTTATAAGAAATCTGTATGACAGGTCACCAGTGCTCCACTCCATGGCTACCAAATATAAAAGATTCTTAAGATTAACTTAAATTTAGGCTTCCACAGTTAAGACACAGAAATAAAATGTTAGAATAAAAGATGAATGTATGAGTGTGTGAGTATGTGTGTGTGTGTGTAAGTTTGTGTGTGGGTGTGTTTGTGTGCTTGTATGCTTGTGCGTGTCTGTTGGCGTGTAGGTGTGGGTGGCTGAGGGTGGATGAGGATGTGTACGGGTGTGTGTGGGTACGGGTATATGTAGATGTGAATGTATAGGCCAAATAATTTAAAAACTTCTAATTAATGACACATTATTACTTTTGGTATTTTATTTTATACCTAATACTTATACATTTTTTGCCTCTATGGTATCTCCTATGGTACGTATCGAATTAAAACTATTCCACCTTTATCAATACTGATTCTATTATTTAAACTAAGTTCTCGTAGCGCTTTGCGGCTAGAGAATACAATCCCGAGCATGTTTTTCAATCCCTGGATTCCGGGACTTTTGACCCGTAATCCCGGGATCCCGGTGCTATCCCGGAATTAGACTATGTGATTTCTAATCGGGTAAAATTAAAAACAACATGAGTAATTTCTTAAAAAATGTTTTTTTATATTGTTGCACAGACAGCACAGAACACAAATCACAATCTAGTAAAAAAAGACAAAACAAAAATCCTATTTGGAATTTCGAAAATACAATCACAGAAATATTAAAGCGTCCATTGTTTTGAATTCCCAGCCTGCTTCGTAGTTTATTGCCAACATAAGCAGCAGCTGAAAACGCTCGCTCAGGTTCTACATTGGTTTGAGGGATAGACAAACATATTTATTATTAGGGCTGTATAACGATAGGTCACATTCATGAGACTTCTTCCTCCTTAGTTTGACATTACATATATTGCAATCTTACAAGAAATTATTAAAATGAAACAGTAGTTCCGTACTTTTATTTTTAATAATTTAAACACTGCTCATCCGGATAGAGTTGAAAATATTTTAAAGGTTCTCGTTAATAGTTCGTTCAAACGTGTTTTAAAGCTTAAAAAATATATTAGATTTTGAAAGGTGACGTCATGAAATTTAGGACCCCTCCCACCCCTTGTCACAGTACATCGACCTCCTCACTCCGTTAACCCTTGGCCCCTTTATAATTTCTTGCAATCCAATATATCATATCTAGAATGGCCGAAGATCTCGAGCTCTTGTCATCGTCGAAGTACCAGCCATCCTAGAGCCAAACGGCTTGGTGCACAACGATTTCAAGAAGCCGGATGGGATGGCCGCTTATGTGGGAAGCGACAAGCGTTGACTCTGGCACCATTACATCTTCTAATGACTAAGCCAGGGACGGACTACGCTCTTTCAACAGTTGAAGTGCTCAAGCGGCTAATATGGAACATATTTGTGCTGTTTGGAGTTAAAACTTTATATCCGTGGGGTTCATTGGAAAAGGGTTTCTTCAAAAATTGTAAGAAACTCTAATGCCACCTGTGATCAAGAAGGCTGGTTCGCATTTTGCACAACAAATCAGTATTGCCAGACAAAGTGGCAATGCAGTCAACTTCTGGGCACGCTTCCCTCGAGCAGAGATTTGTTACACAGTTTAATTTTAATATTTAAGTATTATTTTAAGTTACTTTAGTTACTACATTGTTATAGCTCACAAACATAGTCAAGGTGGCGAAATCCGTCAGTGGGGTAAGTTCATAAACCTCTCATTGTTTCCCTGTTTGTATAGTTACGACGACAACAAATCAGTCAGTGACCCTAAGACTCCAATTCTGTGTTCGAATTGTAGTTGGCGTTAAATTCTGGTTAAAAAAGTTTAAAAAACGAGTGGTGTATGAACTTACCCCAATGACGGACTGTGGCACCTTGACTTATGTATATTTTTTACTGTTAGGAATTATATCTATTATATTATTATAAATGCGTAATTTTGGATCGATGTTTATTTATTTATTTATTTATTTGGAACACAAAACAAGAAACAGCTGCTATTAGTTACATATTTTATATTATGTATCAATTGTTAGGTCTAAGCCGTAACTCTATACATGTGAGCACATAATGTACCATATATTGACAAGATATTTAGAGGTTAGTATTATTAGTGTGACTTACTATCAATGTTAGTTTTACGGTGAATTAGGTAACAAAATTATTATGCATTTATGCCAGGAATATTGGTGCAAATAATAGCCCGAATTTCACGTTTAAATTTGAAGAAGGAGGAATTAAAAATATCAATGGATCTATTTGTACTTGCAATCTCATTATATAGCCTGCACATTCTAGTGACGGGATTATAAAACGATGTGTTATGTTTAAAAACTTGAAGGGAAAAGAGTCTAGGTGAAGGATTACGAGTTTATTGCTCAGTCACGCCAGAATGGCTGAAGGGATCGTATATAGTATATAGAGATGCATGTTTCCCGATAAGGATTCGGACCCACGTCATTTGAAGCGAGTTTGAGACGCAAGTGCTTCCGCTACTAAGCTGCCACGGTTTCCGGCTGGAGCGAGTCTACGCTATTATTTTGTTTTCAATGACACAAAACTTTCCATCAAAATTGTTGTTACGAGCTACAGGACTCGAATTAAAAATGCCGTTGGAACTACTATAGAATTTATTAGAAATGTACAAACACGTATAAAACTAATACAAATAAAACTGGATGCAACCAGTTCACACTGCACGATTCAATACAATTCGAACGCGCAAAGTCCATCGTTTATATCGCTAATCGAGAGTACTAGAAAACTTCTTACTCGCTTCGTAGTTGTCGCTTGACTGCCCGCCCCTCCATTCGGGCATCGTCTTATACTAACTACACAGTACAAAGAAATTAGAGGCGCACACTGAGATTCTAAGAAATATTAATTTGCACACCTGCGAACGTCCACAAAGTCGAAAACAATAACAATAGGGATTAGTTCGACGCTAATGATGGTTATAAAACAAGTAGAAAAACAATAGCATGTTACAAATTCAAAACACAAAGGATTCCCTAATCCGGGAAGAGGATAATAAGATGTGCGGCTTATCTTTGACGGCATGTAATATTATTTCCCAAGTTATAAGAGAAATAGGCTATTAGTTTATTACAATACCATTATGTTAGCTAAGATTTAATAAATAAAAATTGTGCTGTTAAGAATGACCTTCTAAAAGTGACGACCTGATAGTTTTTATATGTAAATTACAGAATAGTCCATATGTAAACTACACATTTTTTTTTAATTAATGAAATGAAGTTTATCTAAATAACAACATATCTTAATAATAAAAACATCCGTTTCATAGCCAGTCGTACATTTTTATGTTAAACTATAAAAATGATATTTCTCTGTATTCTGTTAGTAACATTAGCTATATGACCAAGGTTATGATAATAATTCGAATCCCATATTGAGTAAATGTAATAAAACCATTCTGTAAAGTGTAAACAAATATGTGTGTACTCGTGTAGAGTGCACGCTTATCTGTAATGAATGAACCAATTTGATAATTTCCCGTCAACGTCTGGTATGTTCCGAAGTATTTCAAAATACGTATTAATTCCCTATACAGTTCGTCCAGCTACGTCCTAGCCAGCTGTCTGTCTCGTATCTCAGTTGATTTTACTGTCCGCTTCTCTATGACAGACTCCGTAGTTTCTGAGCATAATTACTGTGACACACAAACAAAGAACCAACATGGCCAAATTCAAATTCAAAAGTTTTTATTCAAAATAAGTTCCACTGGAGGACAGTTTTCGAAGGTCATACATAATGTAATTGAAATTTAAATTTACTTCCATTCCTATGTACACCGCTTTGCAACGTGTTATTGCTTGAGGGAAGAAAGTCACCAGCAACACGTGTAGCATAATTTTTTTTTTCGGATTAAACTTGAGCTCCTTTATTATCAAAATGATTACGTAACCCCAAAAAACATTAATATTGTTTTTATTCGTAATTATAAGATTTTTATGAATAGTAACTGTGTTTCATAAAATTATAACCACACGCTCTAGACAAGTTTGAAGCATATTTTCCTCAACTTTTTGCTAGCTCGCTAGCATGAATAGATTTGCCGCATTCCGAGGCTGTACACGAGATAATATGGGATACAACTAAGAACTTGTTTTGTTGTCTCAAAAAATGAGTTAGTGTTTTCCTGTTGCCTTTTTGAAAAACCAATCGAAACATAAAATGACGGCATAAATGTCAGTGGAAATCTTATAGTGGATCAATAACAGGTTTTCAAAGATAAATTTTTGCCTACATATAAACATAAGTCGCGGCAACTTAGAATGTAGGCGAGTATACTGCCCGTATAAGTCCCGAACAGGTTTGCCGCTGAGAAGCCCTCATTAGTAATTTGTATTTGATTTTCCTTAAGAAATACATTTATTCTAAAATGTTTGTTGAAATTGTATTGTTACGACCTGAATGCCGACAAAAGACAAATTCACACTTGCACACCTGTTTTTATTTTATTACCTTTTCGGCATTTGGACTTCTTTTATTTACTTTGTGTTTAAAATTTGTAATTATAAAAATAGTCCATTCTGTATTTAATCTTTTATGGTAGTCATTAGCCAGGTGTGATTCTAATAAATTCAGTCCACGCGGCCGAGAGACATTAGTGCCGAGTATTTGTGCAGTATAAAGCAATGCCCCAATGTAGAGATCGCCAGTCGAGCGATAACCACAAGCGGAGCAACACTTGTGTACATTCGGTAATCTATTTAGTGACGAACTTTGCGCATGTTATTGAATCGTGCCTTACGTTAGGACTAGTTGTGTTCAGTTATATTTACACCTGTGTTATACGTGTTTGTATAGTTCTAATAAATTCTATAGTAATTCCAACGGCATTTTAATTCGAGTCCTGCAACTCGTAACAGCATGTTTGTATTTAAAAGATTATCTGATTTAAAACTAAAATACACTATGTAGCAAATCACTGCCAACGGGGAGCATGATGGCTGGCTGCATTGCCACGCTGTATGGCAATACTTGAGTTCACCAACGGCCAATTTTTCAATCGTCAGATAAAAATTGTTCAGCTAATAAAATACAACATGACTAAATTAAAATTTACTAGGTAGGTAGGTTAATAGGTAGCTAAATTAAAAACAGATGAGCTGTTTCATTTTTACATTCAGTCATGTTATAATTTCATTGGGTAACTTTTATCGGATATAAGTTATCAGTCGAATAAATTATAACCCGAATAAATTCGAAAGTGAGACAATTAAATTGCTTTGTACACGCAACGGTCATTTTTATTTTTTCCACGTTGTGTTTTATTCAATAGTATAACTTTTATCTCTGTGATTGAAAAATCGGCCTGAAGAGGTTTAAATATCATTATATAGTTTAATTAATGCCAGGTGGTAGGGCATTTGCCCGACTGGATGGCTAGCACCCCTGGTCTAAAGTATGCCGGCATAGTGACCAGGTTCCAGTCTCCCTCCCTTACGAGAGCAGCAGCGCATTTGTAGCACCTTTGGTGTTGCAAATGTCCATAGGCGATGGTAACCGCTTTCCATCAAGTGGGCCGTCTGCCTGTCTGCTGAACTCCTGCAATAAAGAAAAATATGGGGAGCGGATAGTCAAATCAACTCGGATACTTTTATGGCCGTTTCTTACATCTTACCAACCGTACATTTGCTTTACTATCATTTAAAATTTGACAAAAGCTCATTACAAGTGATGTTAAAATTAAACCGACGGTAAGGCAAGTAAATTAAAGGAAATACAGCAACCGGTCGGTTAAAATAAGATTTCGTTGAAATATTTTTGAAGCCCCTAAGTGGGTTATACACGTGCGAGTAACTTCACGTACTAACTCACATGTCTAGATAGATATGTGAGTACCTAGTACGTAGAGAGATATTAGTTGAAAATAAAAAAGAAATATCACGACTAAATGCATGTCTTGTTCTTGAACTTTAAATTGTAATTCGTTGAGCCGTTTGGGAGCCAATTCGAGACTAACTTTCAGACAAACAAATTTTGAGGCCTCATACGCACCATCGGTTAATCGCGGGGCGGCTAACCGCGCGCCTAGCCGCTTCTTTTTATATGCAACCGCGGAACAATAAGCAACATAAACGCCACATAATTTCAACCGTGACAGTTGAATGGAGGGCAATGACCGTTTCTCGGTTAGGTTTTATCTACCTATATTAGAGATGCCAAAATTGTGTTTTCGCCGAATACCGAATATTCAGCCACACTCTCGGCCGAAGAGCCAAATATTCGGCTGCCGAATGTTTGGCATAAGATGTGACTTGATTATGACATTAAAAACTGGCCAAAACGTAAGATTAAAGTTAAACGTTACAAAAGTAAAAGCGCATTTCACATTGTTGAAATGTAGTTTAACTCAGTCAATATTTTGTGATTGAAATTTATACCTTTTTGAATAAAATATGCGTTTTCTACGATTTGGTATTCGGTTTTTTATTATTTACTAGTGATCACCCAGTAGTCGAAATTCGACCATAACTAATTTAAATTATAAATTTGAACATTATTAAGGTTCTGTTGACAAAGACTATACTTCTAGAATCACAGATTTCACCAAGGCCACACTGTTGATTTGACTTTAACAATAAACAAAAGAGTATATATGCGTGTGTGTGTCAAATATATGGTAGTGTGTGTAATGTTTTTTTTTTATGGATTTAATGTATTTTTTATGCATAATTAAAAATAATATTAGCATTCTGCACTCCTTCTCCATATAAACTATTAGTGTGCGATATTTCAGACTCCTCCGTCCGCGCAATTTTCGTAAAAAGGGGTACAAAGTTTTTGCTTCACGTATAGTTTCTACTATGTACTATTTAGCCGAATACCGAATAGTTAAAAAAGTGGCGGAATAGGCAGAATAACAGCCGAATTTTCGTGACATCTCTAATCTATATATATGCACTAGTGACTTGTCGGTTTCTTCCTTGCAAGCCGCTGCGCATCGGTAATTTTGAGCGTTAGTGGATTAATTCAGTATATTATTTCTTTTTCGTTGTTTTCGCAAGTAATAATAGATAACACAAGCTGCCTCAGTACAGACAGCACCTACTGCACTTTTGAGCGGTCTTACGCTTGACGTGTTTCGACCTCGTGGTTGGCCGCTATCCCAAACGCGTAAGCCTCTGTAGATAAATGGCATTAACTAAACGGATAAAATAGTTAATTCCCATACAATTTCTTTTCTAGTCGTTTAGCACTAATGCTACTTGTCTACTGGTCTAGGAGAACTCGGGCGGCCGGCCACCCATACGAACCAGTTAGGTGGCGAACCGCTAGTAATATGCGTATCATTGGCAGTTTCCAATTTAATTTCACCATTTATTAACCGAGTTCAAAAGGAGGAGGTTCTATGTTTTTTTATATGTTCGTTCCTCGATTTCTCCGTTTTTTTTTAAAACACCGACAGATTTTTTTTTTAAACACCATATGACCTTTAAGCGATCTGATCCCGGCATTTTTGTCGGTAGACATTATATAAATATTAGTAGGTATTTAT
This sequence comes from Dendrolimus houi, assembly GCA_039645545.1. NCBI lineage: Eukaryota > Metazoa > Arthropoda > Insecta > Lepidoptera > Lasiocampidae > Dendrolimus > Dendrolimus houi. Next base: position 19,728,677 of record CM077132.1, read on the forward strand.
CTCAGCTAAAATGAAATATCGCTCTGACCTATATCGCTTTGACCTGTATATCAATCACAGTGACCCAACAATGAATGGTAAAAAACACTACTTATATCATTAGGATGTGTAATTTTATTTATAACAGTTTTAGGTTTTTATTGTTAAATAGATATGCCCATGTTGTATGTTTCTAACAAAAAAAAATCTCTCACGAAGAAAGTCCCGCGGGAACAAATGGAACCATCACACAGATCAGCCCAAGCACGTTATATATATATATATATATATATATATATATATATAAATTTGTTCTCTACATGTGTTAACAGTGAACTCCTCCTAAACGGCTGGACCGATTTTGATGATATTTGTTTTGTGTTTGAATGGGTACCCGGATGGTTTAGATTCACAATTGGAACCGGTAGGTGGCGCTGAGATCGGGTTCTAGAATCCGCCTAATCACCTGAAGCGATTTTGTTTTTGTGTGTTTGAGTGGGTTCCCGGATGGTTTAGATTCACAATTAGAACCGGTAGGTGGCGCTGAGATCGGGTTCTAGAATTCTCTTAATCGCCTAGACCGATTTTGGTGATTTTGTTTTTATGTCATGAAACAAAGTCTTTTAGGGATTCAGAAAATATGGCGGTACGAAGTTCGCCGGGTCAGCTAGTATTATATATTACAATATAATATAATAACAGGCCATAAACGTCCCACTGCTGGGCTCAGGCCGCCCACTTATAGGGGGAACGGAGAGTATGCCCGCCACGCTTGTCCAAGGTGGTGGTAATTGTAACAATATACACATAAGGTCAGAAAACTGACTGAATGGTGCATGCGTTCTGGCCAGGATGCGAACCTGCGCCCTTTGAGTTTGGGACACGCGCGCTAGCCATTGCGCTACCACGACTTGTGTTGTTTTTATCAACACGTTATAATGTTCTTTTTAATGTTAACGCAACATTAAATGGAATCAGGAATGGGCAACCTTTGACATGTTGAGGGCCAAACTTTAGCGTGTAATACGTTCGCGGGCCGCGTTTAAAAGTACTTAGTACATTTTAAAGTAGTGATAATATTTTTAAATAAACTAGTTTAGAATAATTGAGAAGCAATAAATCTTTTGATGTGTCGCCCGTGAAGCGGCAACCCTCAAAGAATTCGATCGAGCACGCCGAGTGGCGGCGATTATCAAAGAGTGAGGCGGATTTGAACAAGGATTTGATGTTTGCCGCCTCACTGTCACTCCCGTGAGTATAAGTACCTAATGTAATATTTTTTAAATTGGGTTTTTCAAAATGTCTCGCGGGCCGGATCATATCTTACAGCGGGCCGGGTTGTTGCCCATATATGCGTATGATCTGTGGTTATATTATTATTCTATATAATAATACTAATAAGCTAGACGTGTCGCTGAGGAGTTTCTTGCCGCTACTTCTCCTAAGACGTTACGAAGCGGTGTACATAGAATACGAAGTAGATTTAAATTTTAAATTATATGTATGACCTTGAAAAAATTCTCCATTGGAACTTACTTTGAATGAATTTTTTTGAATTTGAATTGAATACTATTAAATCGGAATCTTTCTAACATTCCGTTGCGTCTGCTAGACTTTTTTTCTGAGAGAGTTTACTAATGGAATAACAATTTCAACGCCCAGAGCCCAATTCTGCTATTTTAATGTCTTGACGTTGCGAAGATAATCAAAGTACGATTCCATTGCGATAGCGTGAAGAATTCGTATTCTACTAAATCCACAATACCTTCACGATGTCGTCGCCGCAGCATAGTAGTAGAAAATAAATTTGTATTACCATTAGCAGAAATGGCATCCGAAATGAAAAGCTACAACAATTTTAAACATTTCGCCGAGTTTTCGCTAGTAAATATATATAAAGATGGCGTGCCGCGGACACGCCATTGAAATTAACAGAATATCGAAATCAGGCAAACCTGTAATTGAGACGGCGATTTTGACTAGATACTAATAGTAGAATTGAGCCTCAGTACTTTTAGTACTTTCGAGAACACCTCGATAACTCTACAAAACCCGTTCTACACTCTCGTTTCTCGCGCTCTTCCCGTTTTCTCGCGAGAATGTAGGACGGTGTTGCGTTGGTTGTTAGTTTCACTACCTCATTTACTAACTTCGTTAAATGTTGCTAGCAGAAAATCTTTGTAATTTTATGAACGGTTACCGTTCATAAAATTACAAAGATTGTTAAGATTGTTTGTCTGTAAAAAAATTATGTTTTAATAACAATAATATGTATTCGTATTTTCTGTGCCTTATAAGGTATATAAACGAAATATGAACGTTTTAAGTTAAAATTTTATAACAGCTCCTTGGGTATGATACCACACTCTCACAGACTATTGGCGTGAAACGGTTAGTCTTGTACTAATTGTGCAATGAGTGAGAGTTCCGATGCCCGCTTCTCCCTCCCCGTCCCAAAGTGTGGGATATGCAATATTATATACTAGCTGTGCCCGCGACGTCGTCCGCGTGGAAATTGTTTTCAAAACCCCGAGTTTGAAACATTCTTCATTGGTGCTCCGCTCCTATTGATCTTAGCGTGATGATATATAGCCTATAGCCTTCCTCGATAAATGGGCTATCTAACACTGAAAGAATTTTTCAAATCAGACCAGTAGTTCCTGAAATTAGCACGTTCAATCAAACAAACAAACTCTTCAGCTTTATGTATTAGTATAAGATTACTTAATTCAAGAATCTTCATAACAATTACTTTAACAATTACATAGATTTCATTAATGATCATGTAATAATGTTTGTAATTATATATGCGAAATATTGTTACTTACTAGGAGGACATGCTCGCGACTTCGTCCACGCTTTAATTGAAATTCCCGCGGGATACTTAGGACATAAAGTACCGCAACGTTAGAAAATAATGTAAGCTATCGTTTTAGTGAAAACTGTCAGAATAAGATAACTTTTATACACCCGAACAACTTCAAACCGCTCCCGGGAAAATTCCCGCGGGATTCCCAGGATAAAAAGTAACTCAGATTTTAAGTCTAAGAATTTGCTGTCGATCAGTAAGAACCGCATCAAAATCGGCCCAGTAGTTTTTACGTGAATCCCTAACAAACCGACAAACATCTAAACAAAATTTCATCTAGTTCTCCGTCGTTTATTCCAGCTGTTTATTTTTAATAGCTTTATATTAGGGATGGGCCGAAATTTGTTTTACATTCGGTTTAACCGAATTTCGGCAGCTTGAGCCGAACTTCGGCATTCGGCCGAAATTCGGTTTAAATGCCGAACATTCGGTGCAAGAAAAAAGTAAAATACCTACTTGCACTATTTTCTCTGAAGTTAATAGAAATCATATATATCATAACCGTAATATAAGAATTGGCATCTATATACGTGGTCATTTATTTTAGTTAGGAACATGTAAACTTTAAACGTGCAATGTGATAAAAACAAATAAAATTAGTTCCTGATTAAGACTTTGCCTAATTAAATAGACATCAAATTAAAACAAAAATAAAATAAACATATTATTCCTCTAAGAAACATCAGTAAATAGTGCAACTGCTTAATTATAATGAGTAACTTGAATAAAATTAAAAAAAAACACGTCTAAGGGACATCAGCAATTACAACTTTAATTTTGATTGAAATCACTTTTTACGAATTAAAAATTATGAATTTAGAATTATGAAATGGTGATTTTGTTTCAATCAAAGGTCTAAAAGTGTATTCTTTTATCCACCTACTCATACTTAAAATTTTCGGCGTTATCAAGTCTCGACGTCAACAGGTCACAAGGTGTTGCTCTTGAGAAAGCGTGGCGAAATCAAACCGAAGTTCGGCCGAATCTTTTGTTTTAACCGAATGTTCGGCCGAAGTTCGTACTCATTTCATTTTCTATCGCAAACTATACCATCCCCCGTCTATCTGTAAACTACATAAATGACAAAACTTGACAAAATACGCAACATGGACAACGTGGACTAAGTGGACTAAGTGAACCCCGAGTGGACCCCGAGTGGACTCCGAGTGGACCCCGAGCGGACCCTGAGCAGACCCCTAGTGAACCCAGTGGGCGAAATGGTTAAAATCACAAAACCTATCTACTACATAAATCTATCCCAAAATATATCCCATTATCCGGGATAAAAAGTATCCCTTGGCCACCCTCGGTATGCTAAATCGGTCCAATAGTCTTTCCATAAAAGGATAACAAATAGAGAGACAAATATATTTTCATCCCGAAAACTATCCCATTTTTCGGGATAAAAAGTATCCTATGTTCATCCTCGGCATCGAATATATATATATATATATATATATATATATATATATATATATATATATACTGAGTTTCAGCCAAATCGGTCCAGTAGTTTTTCTGTGAAAACGGAACAGACAGACGGATAGACAGACAGAGTTACTTTCGCATTTATAATATTAATTAATAATAAGTTAATAAGTATCTTGCTAAAAAAGGGATACTACACTATTGAAGAATACTTGAATGACAAAAATTCATTTACATACAGTTCGCTCTAACATCTTATACTATATTTTGTATAACGTTATCTTTCCAAGCTTGTAAGGGATTGATGGAGATATATTGCAGCATAACATTTTAGTATGTCATGTCGTTATTATGACTTTAATAATATTTTTCTTTCCTTTTATTGTGTCTGGGTCTTATTGAGTATGCACTGTTTGCTACAACTCCATTAATTCTTCAAAAAGTAATTCTGTAATATACTTCTGTATAAAACTTATATAAAAGAGAACTTGAGATATAAATTGAATAAGAAACTTAAAGAAAAACAATATTTAGCTAGACGTGTTGCTGCGGAGTTTCTTGCCGCTTCTTCTCCTTAACAGCAATAACACGCTGCGAAGCGGTGTACTTAGAATAGGAAGAAAAATAAATTTTAACTTGTGTATATATGACCTTCAAAAAGTGTTCTCCAGTAGAACTTATTTTGAATAAAAAAATCTTTGAATTTGAACTTTAATAGGGATTACATCTCTTTTTGAATACGATTCAATCTAAACCTTAATTGAAGCGGGAAATTGGTTTGATAATTAAATTAAGCTATTCATCTCATTTTTCTGAAATAACAGCGTTCACCTTTTCATTGGTTTACATATAAACCGATTTCGATGCATTTAAACGTAGTCAATATTTTATCGATATTAAATTGAACATGCCAGACAATTATGTGATGAGACGTAGGCAATTAATGTTCAATGTAACAAAAGGAAAAAAAATGAACTTGCTTAATAAATAATAAGATAAGAGTTTTTAAATTAATTAATGTATTTTTTATAACTTTACATAACATGATAATAAGGTTAGAGCTAGATACTAGTTAGAGATAATATGATACTAGCAAGTTTTCTCGACATACAAAACAGAAATCAACGCGAGATTTAGCTATTTGGTAAGGCCTTGCTATCGTGATAAACAAAAGGTCAGTTTTATATATTACTAGCTTCTGCCCGCGACTTCGTTTGCGTGGAATAGTTTAAAAAAAGAGTTAAAAAAAAACCCGATATTGAAACATTCTTCATTGGTTCTCCGCTCCTATTGGTCTTAGCGTGATGTTATATAGCCTATAGCCTTCCTCGATAAATGGGCTATCTAACACTGAAAGAATTTTTCAAATGAGACCAGTAATTCCTGAGATTAGCGCGTTCAAGCAAACAAACAAACTCTTCAGCTTTATATATTAGTATAAGATCTAAATAAAAAAATTTGAAGTGTAAATTTGATTTTAATATACACATATAAATCTATGAGGTTAGCTCTTGTGGAACAGGCGTATATTTCAAACCTGTATCGTATAGAACGGTCACTACCCATGCATCTTCGGGCAACTTACCCGATTGTAACAATTTCACGGCCGCAGCGACATTGGCCGCACTTGTATAACCCACATAAAGCCCTTCTTTTTCCCCTATCAGTTTCTTGTATTCGATTACCTCCTCATCCGTCACAGAAAGAGTGTCATCCATATATTCAAAGTGGAACAAATTTGGAACACAGCCATACCCAGATCCTTGCAGCAAATGTAGCGGCTTTGTGATCGGTTCTCCTTTGATAGCCTCAGCACCAACCGGCTCCACAACATAGGTCTTTATATTCGGGTTCTTTTCCTTAAGATATTTAGAAACGCCCGTGAATGTTCCGGCAGTTCCAACAGTAGCCACAAAAGCATCCACACGTTGACCTGTCTGCCTCCAAATCTCAGGCCCAGTTGTACAATAATGGGATTGCGAATTTGCGTCGTTATTGAACTGATTCACATAATACGCGTTGGTTTCTTCAACAATCTTTAAACCAACTTCTTCAGCAGCTTTAACATCATTCACAGTAACATTCCCGTATGTTCCCTCTATTTGCGGAACTCTGATACATTTTGCGCCTAAAGCTTCCATATGAATACACCTTTGAACACTGTTCCCTTTCGACATAGTAACAGTTAAGTGATGTCCTAAGACAGCGCATACGACGGCTAGCCCACATCCCTGGTTTCCAGATGTTACCTCGACGACGGGTTTTCCTGGTTTTAGTTCTCCTGATTCTATTGCGCTCTGTATCATGTACAATGATGAACGACATTTAATTGAAGCTCCAGGGTTCATGAATTCACATTTTGCTAGTATTCTTCCGGGTCCAGGGTGTAGTCTATCCAGGGCGACAATAGGAGTGTTTCCTATCAAGCCTAAGGCTGATGATTTTATATCGTTGTCTGTTCCGTCTACTGGCTTCATTTTATGATGCAGATCTATGCCACTTGTGTGATATAATACTAACGCTGTTGTACTAGTATCTTAGTAAGGCGTACCGTTCTTATAAACAGCCGGACGAAGGTGTATCGTGTGCAGACTGTCAAATAGCTGCCTGTGCGGTTCTGTGCCGAGCGCATTATTTTTTCTGTCATATATAACACATAAATAACACTTTATTGTACTTTATCACGTTACGATATCATCATTTGGATTATGACCATTGTTAAATTAATCAATTTTCACTAGAAACAATATAATATTGAGTTACTATCGTTATTGTTTTAACATTGACCACGTTAAGAAGTTATCATGCTTAATGATGTTTATTCATATTTTACTTTATAAATATAGTACTTTGTTTACGGTTATCTTCAGTAACTTATCTGGGGTTCTCCTAATTAGTGGTTGATATTTGCCTTTACTAATGATATTGATATTTCATTTAATACTAGCTGTGCCCGCGACGTCGTCCGCGTAGAATTTGTTTTAAAAACCCCTCGATTTTGAAACATTCTTCATTGGTGCTCCGTTCCTATTGGTCTTAGCCTGATGATATATAGCCTATAGCCTTCCTCGATAAATGGGCTATCTAACACTGGAAGAATTTTTCAAATCAGACCAGTAGTTCCTGAGATAAGCCCGTTCAAGCAAACAAACAAGCTCTTCAGCTTTATGTATTAGTATAAGGTATAGAATAACATTACAAATCAATAGACTATTAAAACTGACTATTAGTACTGTACCTATTATGAAACATGGTTACTAATAAATATTTTTATATAAATCTAGGAAACAATACAAAAAAAACTAAGTTAATAAAAACCCCCCGATTTTGAAACATTCTTCATTGGTGCTCCGCTCCCATTGGTCTTAGCGTGATGATATATAGCCTATAGCCTTCCTCGATAAATGGACTATCTAACACTGAAATAATTTTTCAAATCAGATCAGTAGTTCCTGTGGGTCACCGGCTAATTGCCGGAATACCCACTAATACATCCTCTTCATCCGTGCAGATACAGAGAAGGAATATAATTTCCTGCGACCGCGCGGTTTGTCGTACGAGGCGACAAAACAATCCACAGCCAGGTGGTAGAGTGATACCCCGTCTGGATGGCTACCACCCCAGGTCTAAAGTATGCCGCCATAACAACCTTGAGTATGTTCCGGCATTAGTGACCAGGCTCCAGTCTCCGTTGAGAGAGCAGCAGCGCATTTGTAGTATCTTTAGAGTTGAAATATCCATAGGCGACGGTGTCTGTCTGCTTGGCTGCCGAACGCTTGCAATAATTAAAAAAACATACTGTGTTCTCCATCTCCCCAGAAGTCAGAGCCACGGGACCAAGGCTACACATCTTACCATGTCAGGAATCGTATCCGGGCCCCCTATATTTCAATGAACTAGGCAGACAAAGGCTTGTAACACTCAACCACAGAATCCGTTAACTGATAGAGATGTAGAGGCAGCGTAACACCACTGAATCTACTAATCGTAGGTTTTATATGCGCGCATCTATATTAATAGTTTACTGCGAGTAATACCTTCTGTAAATATATACTCTGTATTACCAAACCTGCATACTTGCCTTATAATTACGTAATACTTTTTAAACGTTTAATCAAAAGTAGACTTTAGATGTTAATATTTAAAGTTCCATTCGCTACAAACAGTAAGCAAGTCTATTGTTTCCGTTGTTCTTAATAATTTATTCATATTTATACATTTAATTTGAATATGACATATGGTTCAAAGATGTATTGTGTTTTACAATTAGCTTTAAGTGAAGCATGCTAATGCTACTACTAAATTAGGACGACTTCTGTAGCTGATTCTGTCCAACTATAGATACTGATTAGATTATGCAGATTTACACACACACATACACACACTTGACCGACGAAAATACTTTAATAATGTTTTCGGCGGTATTTTGAGGACAGCTGCCGATCTACGATGTCACATTTCTTACTCAAACTTACCCACCCTAGCGCTGTTCACTCGCACTTATATAAACCCTAGCTTCTGCCCGCGACTTCGTCCGCGTGGAATAGTTATTTTGGGATAACGCTAACTTTAACCCGCGACTTTGTTTACGTAGAAGGTGCTCCAGCGCCCTTCCCCCTCAAGATTGCCGGCCTTGCACATCATAAATGCGCGCGCAGTACTTAATCATTATTTTGCTGCGATATTATATTAAAACTGCGATATCTCCTAAGATATTCATTGAAATCGAATGATGTAAATGGCAATTTGGTTTTAAATTAAATACTTGTGATGACTAAAGTATTTATTTGGATAAGGATTAATATCATGTTTATAAAAACACCTTCGCAAATAATGCATTATTTTAGAGGAAATTTGGTTAGCATTAAAAAGGTTATAGTGAGCCAACCTTAAAAGATAGACATATGCTGTAGCGGACGCGGACTTTTTTTAAATTTTTAAAGGGGAAAAATTCTGGCACACATGATTTTTGCAAAACTTTAACCGTTTACGCAGCGCACCCAGCGGTAGCTCTCAAAAGGAAAAAGCCCCCCCAATTTTGCAACATTCTTCATTGGTTCTCCGCTCATATTGGTCTTAGCGTGATGATATAGAGCCTATAGCCTCCCTCTATAAATGGGCTACCTAGCACTGAAAGAATTTTTCAAATCAGACCAGCAGTTCCTGAGATTAGCGCGTCCAATCAAACAAACAAACAAACAAACTCTTCAGCTTTATATACAATATTAATTAGTATAAGATTCATGATCACCGTGCAAGCAAAAGTTCTTACCGAAATTATGTTTTTTTTTTTTTTTAGAATAGAATAGACTAGAACATATTTATTGCGTAATGCATGTACTTACAAAGATGTGGACGGTTGTTTAATACAATATTATTCATTTTCAGTTACTGTTAAGAAATAACAAACCTCTCAAAAGTGTCTAAGGAATACTATGAATATAATCAATTGTTGCACTTATTATGTGTTTGTTACAAGTTTCCAATAACTTTAGTAGTAAATCATCCACGTACTTACTTAAGTTTACGTAAGTACGTACGTACTGTACTTACGTTTATAATTTCTAGTTACAATTATCCGTTACAATTATTTGTCGGCTCAAGTAGTCTCTTCGAAGTTCACTAGTTCAAAGAATTATATACCCCTTCTCTCCGCGTATCCCGTGTTGCACAATTATTATTAGCTTTTGTATTAGCCGCGGCGTATGCGCCGATTATTATTAAATTCAATACATATAAGTTATTCTTATTAAAATATTATATCTGACATAAAATCATACTTGAATATAATACTTAAAAGAATATAAAATAGATGTCATTAGGCGTTATTTGACTGGAATAAGAAAAATATTGTTTATCATTGTTATACTATGTGAATATCTCTTCTATACATAATTATTTCCTGCCTACTAATATTACTAGAGTTTTCCCTGCGGCTACGCAACGGGTCTAACTCTATTTTACTTACATAAAACTTAATTAGGTTATTATATACCGCAAGCGAAGCCGCCGGCTAAGCTAGTATATGTATAAACCTTCCTTGAAAAATTAATTGTGGTGAAAACCGCTTATCCAATATTAAAAATCCCTTTCATAGTTCAGTAGGAGTTAGCGGATATACAGACAGACAGACGCGAAAAGCGACCTTTTTTATAATTGTTAAATTTAATTTTATAAAATCGGCCAAGTGCGTGCAAGTCCATATATATAAATTTTCTCTTTATTTAAAAAATATTGGAATTGGTATACAAAGCCTCTCCCACGGCATCTGTTTGACATTCATTTGCGGGACACAGTGCATAATGGTTATTATAACCAAAAACGGTTTAAATGAATATTAAAACATTTAAACTAAAATGCGCAATTTTAGCGCCTCAACGCAAAAAAAACTATATTAGACCGAAACATTTATACGCTCCAAGTAACAGATGCGTTGCCTGGAGTTATGAGAAACAACAACGAATAAAGTGCGTGAGATGATCTCAGCATCCACTTTTAGATCAATTAAACAATTAGCGTACTTAATCATTTAATAGGCTTGTTTATTACCCCTCTTGAAGGCCTTAATTAGGCAGGCGTTGCGAATTGTATTCTTTTAACAATATGACAGTAAAATTCTATGTTCTACTTCAATATCTAACTTTAAATACATGAACATAATTAAAAAACTAAACTAAAATTAAACTATTCTATAAATATAACTATACATACAAAATAATAAACTATGAGTAAAAAATAGACTCCAGTTCGCTGTCGGCGGGGAGCGTGCCCAAAAGCGTTGAGAGGTCTCGATAGAGGTGATGAGCTCCAGGCCCCCACGACCCCAGGGTTTCAACCCCGAAAGCCACAAATATGTACCCATTACCAATGGACATATATTTGCAGCGTTCCAGGGCCTCGTGGTGTGCGGCAGCAGCTCCGGCTGTCACGGCTGTGACTGGAAGATGGGAAGCCGCCAAAGTATCGACACAAGTTGCGTCCCATACTAAGGGGCGTCCCATCTTCCATGCACCAACGACAAAAATTCTTAAATTGCTTTTATATAACTTGTATGCAATGGCCAATGTACTAATAATAAAAAATAAAATATATACTAATATTTTAGAGAAAAGTTTTGTATATTTGTATGTTTGTAACGAATAAACTCGAAAACTACTGGATCGATTTAAATTTTTTTCACCATTAGAATGTTACATTATCCCGGATTAATATAGGCTATATTTATTATTAGAAAAAATTAGGGATCCCTACTAAAACTTCAATAATGTAACCCTAAGGTGTAAAAAAAGTGTGTTAGTGGGTCCCGGGATTGCTTAGATTCAAAATTAGACCCGGTAGGTGGCGCTGGAATCGGGTTCTAGATTTAATTTTTTCAGGGCAGGACAAGGTCTGCCGGAACCGCTAGTACATAATAACCCGTTAAATTAAAAATGACCAATGTTAAGATCTTGTTGAAGGAACTAAAAACATATTAACCTGAAAAATTCAATACCTAGAACTCGATTCCAGCGCCACCTACAAGATCCAATTGTGAACCAACCGTTTTGCAGGAGTTCAATGATATAAACACGAACATAAAAAATGTTTATATTACCCTTTGCGCAGAAGGTTTACCGATAGCCTCATGATGAAACATTGATGGTCAGTGGGTTAGTTATCGGCAAACCTGCGCGCGGTTTATATGTATAAAGATGAAATGTTTGACTTTAGAGTTTAGACGATTTTTTACAGATGTCTCAAAATATACAGTACGTGGTCTACGTGGATAACTTACTACTAATGTTATTGTGAACTTGTAACAAACACTGGACCATAATATGTGCAACAATCAATTATGTTCCTAGTACTTCCTAGACACTTGAGGGGTTCGTCGTTCCTTAAAAATGTTATTCAAATTCAAATTCAAAAGTTTTTATTCAAAATAAGTTCCACTGGAGAACATTTTTTGGAGGTCATACATATAGGTTAAAATTTAATTTTACTTCCTAGACTATGTCTACCGCTTCGCAACGTGTTATTGCTGTTAAGGAGAAGAAGCGTCAAGAAACTCCCCAGCAACACATCTAACTAAAAATTGTTTTTCTTTATATTTCTGATTCTATTTTTATCTCAAGTTCTTTTTTTTTTCAATAAGTTTCATACCGAAGTATGTTACAGAATGACTTTTGAAGAATTAATGGAGTTGTAGCAAACAGTGCATATTCAATAAGACAGAGACACAATTAAAGGATAGAAATATATTATTATAGTTATAAATATAAAGACATGACGTATTTTTTTTTTGCTGCAATATATCTCCACATATTCCTTACAAGTATGGCAAGATAAAAACGTTATACTCGTACAAAATACAGTATAAGAGATTGGAGCGAGCTGCTATTTAAATGAAGTTTTGTCATTTAAGTATTCTTCAATAGTGTATCCCTTTTGTAGCAAGATACTTTTTAATTTGGTTTTTAATTTAGTAAAAGGCAGATCTAATATTTCACTTAGAATCTTATTGAAGAAGCGTATACCAACCCCCAAGAAAGAGGATAATATTTTTTGTAATCTAAAAGATGACAATATCAGTCTATTACAATGCCTGGTGTTGAAATTGTGAACATCCTTATACTGCTTGTAGGCACTTAAATTATTACAAATATAAATTATATTATTAAAAATATATTGGCAGGCGACCGTCATAATACCGATTTCCTTAAAGCGTTCCCTAGAGACTCCCGAGGGCCGAGGTTGTAAATTGATCTTACGGCTCTTTTTTCTAAAACAACTATAGTCAACAGCGTTGCCCCAAAGTAAGATACCATAGGACATGACACTATGAAAATAACTAAAATAATAATTAGGATCTTAGGATTACATAGAGCCTTATGATTAATACCTTGATGTATCGCAAAGTATGCAGTCACCTGGATGCACCTATAGAGAGCACTATTACACGCGGAAAGCCAGACGCTTACCAAACTTAAATGTTAACTCTATTATAACATGTCCGCTGGTACTTCGGCGCCACGTTGGCGTTGGGTTGTTTTCGCATCGCGTTCTAGCTTAATATAACCTACTTCAAACAATAAACGCTCATTGACTTAACAGGCCCCGAGTTAGTCTGGCTGGGTTGCCTATTACTATATCATAAGTATAGTACTCGGCTAGTTTTAAACCCTTCTCGCATGGGATTACTGGCAAGGGATTAGTACGCTGATACTACTGCTTTCTCGTCAGTAGCCGTCATCATGATTATAATTTCGTTATTTTTTGCACAGTAAGTGATGAGCACAATGCCTTTTTCGAGTGAGCGAGTCGGATACCCGTCGCATAAAAATAATGTCTACAAAAAAATATAAGATGGATATATAACTCTATTTTGTACACCAAAGCATAGGCAAACAGAAGGAGAAAAAGATAAAGAGATAGTACACCGGGCGGCCTTATCGCTAACAGGCGATCTCTTCCAGGCAACCCTTGGCAGGGATTGATAAGAAACACATTAATTTATCATTTTTAAGTCTGTTAAAATTAATAACCAGCAAAATTATGGGCACAGCTGGCTAGTATGCTTAGCGAGGCGGATACGCGTCGCATAAAAATACTGTCTGAACAAATTAAAAAAAGTGATAAGATAGATATATAATTTATCTATTTTGTACACCAAAACATAGGCAAATAGAAGGAGAAAAAGAAAATGAGACAGTACAACGGGCGGCCTTATCGCTAAAAAGCGATCTCTATTCTCTTCCAGGCAACCCTTGGCAGGGATAGATAAGAAAAACATTAATTTATCATCATCTTTAAGTCTGTTAAAATGAATAACAAGCAAGGTGATGGGCACAGCTGGCTAGTAGCTACTATTTTATAAATGGGTAAAATATAAAATATCACAAGAATTTTATGATTTTATTATTTTGCTCATTCTGTTTTCGTGTAAGTCTGTTAAAATTGAAACCAACAAAGTGTTGGGCATAGCTGGTAGATACAATTTCATAATTAGTCACACCTAGTAGTAGTTAGTCAGTAGTTCATCACCTAGTTTGAGGACCAATGAGTTTCAAAAATTGTGAATTATGTTTTCCTCAATAAATGATTTTTTATTTTGATTTTGATTTGATAATTAGGGAAAATTAAAATAAAAAAAAACAGAAGAAACTCGTGTTAATTTGTTTTCATGTTTAAGGGCCGATTTTTCAATCGTCAAATAAAAATTATTCATCGAATAAAATACAACATAGATAAATTAAAAAATACTGTTGCTCTAACAACCGTAGCTGTGCAGGAACGGAAAAAGGATACAATTTCCTGCGGCTGGGCGGGCTGTCGTAAGAAGCTACAAAACAACCTACGGCCAGGGTGATAGCCCGTCAGGATAGCTGGTCTAGAGTATGCCGCCATAACAACCTTGAGTTATTTTCCGGCATTATTGACCAGGCTCCAGTCTCCGTTGAGAGAGCAGCTGCGCATTTGTAGCACTTTTGGTGTTGTAAATGTCCATAGGCGATGGTAACCGCTTTCCATCAAGTGGGCCGTCTGCTTGTCTACTGAACTCAAGCAATAAAAAAAAACTTTTGAGCTGTCTCACTTTTACATTTACAGGTTATACTTATTCGATGGATAAATTTGATCACGTAAAACAACCAACAAAAAGTTGGGTACCGCTAGTATATATTGATACGAGTTACGGGACTCGAATTAAAATGCCGTTTGGAATTACTATAGGATTTATTAGAACTATACAAACACGTATAACATAGGTACAAATATAACTGGTCGCAATAAGTCCAAATGTAATGCACAATTTAATAACGCGCGCAAATCTGCTACTATATAGCTCATCGAATGTACACGTCTTGCTCGTATCGTAATCGTCGCTTGACTGCCGCACCCTTCCGTTCGGGCATTGTTTTATAGTAAACTGTACAATGCACAATCGATTGCGTGGGCTGGGTTCTTCCAAGAAAATGTAATTTGCACACCTGCGAACGGCCAACAAAGTCGAAAACAATAACAATAAGGATTAGTTCGACACTAATGATGGTCATAAAACAATTAGAAAAACAATAGCATCTTTTTCTTAATTACAAATTCTAAACACAAAGTAAACAAAAGAATTCCTAAATCCGGGAAGGCAATAAACTGCGCTTTACGACAAGTAGCTGTGCGTTTATCTTTAACATCATGTAACAATACATATATATTTATATATAATAGCAAATAAAGATGGGGCTATTTTATACTAATAATGATTTATATTTTAAAACGGCCTCTGTGGATGAGCGGGCTAAGCCTTTGCCAGCCTACCTCACTGCAACGCAGAGGCTCCGGGTTCAATTCCTGGTATGGTAAATTTCGGAAACTTATTTTCTCCGTTATTTTCTATGGTCTGGGTGTCTGGGATCGGCCCCAGAGTAGTCCGTTGTATATTACCCATAACACAAGCGTTAGTTGCTTAATTTGGAGATATACAATATATGTGTTTGTCTGCCGATTATTATTATTATTATTAAACACAAGGTTAATCAATAATCCTGACAATTACCACTAGGATATTTATTTTATTCCACAGGAGTACAGGAAAAACCAGTGTTATTTTATACTATAATGGTCTTACTATTTCTGTCATAGAAAAATAATTGTTATAATATAGAAATAAACCAATTACGTGGAATAAGGAAAAACATCTTAAGGATAATTTCAAAGAGTATTACAATGTTACATTTATTATCATGTTTCTTTATAAGATTAATAATTAATTTTATGTACCCTCCTATTTCTAAACGATACAACCGGTCATTCCCTTAATGGAATAATAATATTATATTTTTATTTATTCTGTGATTAACGCCTGTTTTGTATAGAGTAGTTTTGTCTGTAATTTACCATAATTTTATGTAACAATATTTATCTCTAATATGATGTGGTAATTGTGTAGATTATAATTCAAAATCTCTCAATTGTATATAGACGATATTCACTACATTTTATTTTCATGTTGGCAGACGCGATAGGTTTTTTTACTGTGTTCGAATTATTTTATTACGTGTAAAACTTTAAATATAATATTTTATGTAATATCTTATATAAAATATTATAGAAAATTTCCAAACAATAATGTATTACATTTTTGTCATTCCATAACCTATTTAATTAAAATGGTTTATCAATGACTTCAATCCGCTATCGGTTGTCCCAATTTTGCTAAGTTTCATATACTGTAAAATTGTTGGAGGGATGACGAGGTGTTCAAAAAATGTTTGACGAATGTGTAAAGTCAGTGTATGAAATATTCTAAAACCGTAAGGTTCTCTGATTATAAGTATTTTGACCAGTTGCTGTTCTTTTATTACAATTGTTCAATATTGTTTTAACATATTGTTACGAGCTACAGGATTCGAATTTAAAAAAATGCCGTTGGCACTACTATAGACTTTATTAGAACTGTACAAACACGTATAAAATAAATACAAATAAATCTGGATACAACCAGCTCACACTGCACGATTCAATACAGTTCGATACGCGCAAAGTCCGCCGTCTATATCGCTAATCGAGAGTACTAGAAAACGTCTTACTCGTTTCGTAGTTGTCGCTAGACTGCCCCCTCCATTCGGGCATCGTCTTATACTAACTACACAGTACAAAGAAATTGGCACACTGAGTTTCTAAGAAATAGTAATTTGCACACCTGTGAACGGACACAAAGTCGAAAATAATAACAATAAGGATTAGTTCGACGCTAATGATGGTTATAAAACAAGTAAAAAGACAATAGCATGTTTTTCTTAAATACAAATTCAAAAGACAAAAGAATTCCTAATCCAGGAAGACAATGGACCGCGCAGCTGTGCGCTTATCTTTGACAGCATGTAATAATATAAATCTCTCTCTCTCTCTCTCTCTCTCTCTCTCTCTCTCGTTTACTCCCGAGGTGGTCCTATTATTACCAAGTCAGGGTCTGATGAGTGAATCCCAGGAAAATAGAGTTTCGAGACTCGAAAATCGGGAGCAACCCCCCATATCACATCCTTCCTATTATTGGGTACTTCTGATATGCATATATTATCTACTATATACGAGTATATGGGACATAAGTTATACTCAAGGTTATATGCAACCTGCGGCTCTGCAAACTTTTGTGAGGGGCCCGCTTGGCAAACGGTACATTAATTATTTATTAAAGACCACCAACAAGAGATAATAATACATTTTAATAACTATACTATATATACAAATTTACTCATAAGTTATATATACAAGATATAGTAATAAAATGCAACTATTTAAACATAATAAACATATAGCTATATGCAATATAATACTAATTATATAAAATTACATATCATAATGTTGCAGATAGTATTTCCTGACCATGTTCTTAAATGTTAATAGAGATTTTGCTTGTCTGACAGTATATGAATTTGAGACTAATAAATAATAAATTATACATATACAAATACAAACATTTTTAATAATAACATATTCAAATAAAACTTAACGATATAGATACAGTTCTCAATAACGTTTCTTATGCTCAATAAGCTTCTAGCTGAGGTTTCCCCTTTAAATCTACTATACATCTGTATTGTAGAGTTAATGGGAAAACGGGGAAGAACGTTTTAAACAAATGGCCGTGTGCGAGTAAAACTCGCGCAGAAGGGTTCCTCTACAAGCAAATACAGATACAGTGTAAACTCCATATAACGTCACTCGATTTAACGACGAACTCCCTTAAGAGTCGAAATCATTTGGCTTTGATTGATTTAGCTTGTCTTCCATACAATGATACATTTTGTATAGCGTTACACCCACTCTCAATAACGACAACAATTAAGTAATAAAAAGTACCTTTTAAGTTGCCATAATTAGTAAAAACTGCACAGCTGTGTACGTTCTTTTATCACTTTATTATCCTAGCCCGTAATAAACTCGACTGCCGGCATCATGCATACCGAAATTTCTATGAAATTCGTTCTTTTGTTTACAAATTGGGATTGCTTGTACGTGTACACTGTTGTTGACCATGACTAATAAGTAGGAGTCATGGATTATCTATCTATATGTTATCATATTCTTAGTTGTTCGTCGTCGTCAGCCATTCACAGTCCACTGCTAGCGGTAGGCTTCCCCAAGTCGGCGCCACTTAGTTGCTCACAAACTGTAAACATGGCTAGTAAGTGAAAATCACCGTGTATTGACGAAAAAGTTTTACTGATACGCGCAATAGAAGTGGGAGAGAAGGTTTGTGATGTTGGCAGACGCTCTACCGTGTCCACAATAAATATAAAATACAACAAAATAACTGGTGCAACAAAAGACGTCAGACAAAAATAAGAGACTTCTCTCCATTTAACGACCACTCTCTACAACGTCATAAAATGCACGGTCCCTTCAGTGTCGTTATATAGAGTTTACACTGTATTAAGATTATTGGGTGGTTTAGATTCACAATTAGGACCGATAGGTGGCCCTGAGATCGGGTTCTAGAATCCTCCTAATCATCTGGACCTATTTTGGTGATTTTGTTTTTGTGTCATGAAACAAAGTCTTTTAGGAATGCAGAAAATATGGCAGTACGAAGTTCACCGGGTCAGCTAGTATATATATATATATATCGCGATAACCTAATTATTCGACACGATTACGATGTATGAGAGTAACGAAGGACATTTTGTTATGTTTTAAGCGTTATCCAAGTTCCAAATAAAGAAGTATACAATATTGTGTATCTTCTTCAAGTCCAGCAGCATATTGGCAGGACCTCTGGTTTTGCTAATGTCCATAGGTGACTGTTATCACTTTCCATCACCATTGGGCCGTCAGCCTGTCTGCTGTTCTTCAGCAATAAAAGAAAAATAAATTAAATGTGTCAGACTATGTAATTAAATTTTATGTTTTTTTTCTTCATGACAAATTGAGAACCTCCTTTTTTAAGTCGGTTAATAAATAGTAGAACGAAGAAAAGATATTTTAAGTTTCGGCGAGTTCATTGCATCGTATTCCTTATTGATGCAATTTCAGATGTATATATAGAGAAATGATGCACATTTATTATCTATGTTTGTTGTACTTGAAGGAATATATATATTTTTATTCTGTGCTCAATTTCAACTTCGCCTGTGTATATTTGCCGGCGAACGAGGTCGGCGATGAGATCATTTCGTACGTATCGGGTGCCGGTTAGGCCGCGTACAGACAGCGTCAACCAAAGCCAACAATTTGGAGACAATCTCGAACAAGTAGGAGATTTTTTTTATTGCTGAAGCAGAGCAGGCAGGCTGACGGCCGAACTGTGATGGAATGTGGTTACCGTCACCTATGGACATTAGCAATACCAGAGATCCTGCCACTGATGCCGGAACACAACTCAAGGTTGTTGTAGGAAATTGTATTCTTTCTCCGCTCCTGCACGGATAAAATTTAGGCCCAACTCGTCAAAAAACAATCACGGCCTTTCTTAGGCTTGTATGTACGCGGCCTTACTTTTGTATTTTATTCATATTATTGTTCAGACGTATATATCTATATGCAAGGTATTTATAGTACATTACTATATTCGATTACATAATTTATATATCGTTGGACTTCGAATTTAAGATTTACCTGTTTTTATATCTAGATTTATTTTAAAAACAAGCGTTTGTACTGTAAGTCTTCTTTTTGAAGTAATACTTCTATGTAGATGGGGGAGAGGGGGTCTTAGGATTTTTCTGTCACGAAAAAGCGTTACGGCCGCGTGGAGGAGCGACATAAATTTAGACTAAACGTGGTGAGAGGCGGCATAATTTTAGAGTAGACTATGGATGCCTTTTTTGGTTCCGGACCGAATTCAGTTTTTTGTTTGATAAAATAAAATATGTTTAAATAAAAAATGCATTCATTAAAATGTACCTAACCTAACCAAATCATTATTTGCAGTAAACCTGCGAAAAATCAAAATGTGTGCTGGGACACTAGAACTGAAATTTCAACGGACAAGTGGCAAAACGAATCGCAACAAAATTTTAACTTGAAGTTTTACGGCCAGGTTTTCAAATTCGACAAGTACATTAATAATTTGCCCGTAAAACTTCAAGTTAAAATTTTGTTGCGATTCGTTTTGCCACTTGTCCGTTCAAGTTCCACTTCTACTATGTTTTTCTAATACCTACTGTAAGTCAGTTAAGGTGTTGAGTTTGTACAATATATTTAAGAACGAGAAAACATCTAGGGGGCTAATTCACGGCATTAGATGTTGAAAATTATTTTTTTAGAATTTCCGTCGATCTGTTATAGCATCACGTGAAAACTATTAAATGGATTTAAATTAAACTCGATACAAAGCTAGCTTACATTCCTTTTCAAAACAAAAGATACATTTTATCCCGGTAAATGACGTCGTTTCCATGGGATATACGAATATAGTCAAAAAGATGGCGCTTCGGTCGCGCTCTTACTTTGGTGTCGCCGTTGCAATTCATTATCAAATATGTCGTCACGGCAACGCGAACGAAGTTTCGCTAGAAAGTAAGTCTCGCCCACCATGCGGCCCAGCGAGTAGCAGTGAGCTAAGCTGGCAAAAGCTTAAAAACCATCCAATCACAGAGTTTAATGTTCGTAGAACACTCTTTACTTTGCTATTAGGTAATTGGTAGTATACGTTTGCACAACGAGGAGTGTTCCGAGGAATTGTTTGATCTAGTGCCAACGCCTCATTTTTACAACCGATTTCGTGTATTATACCCCTATTTCCCATGCTCAACTATGAGTATGTAGTACTCTATGTACTAGTATGAGTTCTTTATAACGTTTGTTCCACGTGCGAAAATGATCTGGAAGGGACTTCCCGCCGTGGTATTCCCGCTATGACATAGCGGTCATTTCAAAAGGACGTTATAAAATCTCTTACAGGCCGGCAATGCATTGACTACGCCCTTGGTGTTGCAAACGCCCATTGAGAATGGTAACCACCTTCCATCAAGTGGGCCGCCTGCTTGTATATCTGCCGCAGGCAATAAACAAAAATGTACCCTCATATTCTTAACTGTTAGACGAGGTTTAGCTCGTTAAAATGAATTTTAAAAAGTGTTTTTCATTTTGTTGTTTATATGATTATTATAAAATATTTAACTTCATTTTAACAAGCCCATAAACGTCGTATAGCTGTTATGAATAAAGGGGATAGTCTACACTTTTACTCTATAGAAACCACCAAACACACAGACAGAACGCGAATATAACCTTTAACTCGCCTTTGCTGGCGAGTTATAGAAAACCGTTGATTAAGTTCTGCTTTGAAAATAATATTTTGAAGAATATGAAAAAAGTGCTCTGTTTACGTCTGTAATATGTATAAAATATATTATGAAGAGGAAAGATTTGTATTTTTGTACGTTTGTAACGAATAAACTCAAAAACAATTGACCGATTTAAAAAAAGTTTCACCATTAGAATGCTACATTATCCTTGAGTAACAGGCTATATTTATTACTAGAAAAAACTAGGGATCCCTACTAAAACTTCAAAAATGTTACCCAAAATGTTTAAAAATATATGCCCACCCGTACGCAGCCGGGATGGACCGCTAGTCTAAAATAAAAATATATTGTTAACTATTGAAATTCGGAGTCTGCTTAAATAATAGCAAAAACCAGTGGCTGCCGGCCCCGACCAGTTTTTTCCACAGACAGTCCAATATCATCAGAATATTATAGAATTATAAGATTACTAGCTTCTGCCCGCGACTTTGTCCGCGTGGAATAGTTTAAAAAAAGTAAGATAAGAAAAACCCCCCAATTTTGAAACATCCGTCATTGGTGCTCCGCTCCTATTGGCCTTAGCGTGATGATATATAACCTTCCTCGATAAATGGGCTATCTAACACTGAAATAATTATTCAAATCTGACCAGTAGTTCCTGAGATTAGCGCGTTCAAGCAAACAAACTCTTCAGCTTTATATATTACTATAAGATGATGGTTAATTGTTTCGTTCTTTGATTCGTTTACTCGCCAAATGTTTTTATGGTTTCTGAATATGATAAAAAATACACCATTCTGATTTTGTTGGGAACCGAATTAATAACCTTGAGAGGAACAAAAGTGCGTAAAACTAAAAACAAAAAAGTTGCTATGCGGCGCAGCGGTTGTGAATTTTAACGAGTTGCATGACGTCAGTTTTAGGGAGTATATACTTCAGGGTCGCTTATTGTTCCTATATTTAAAACACGGATGAATTGTTGTCAT
Organism: Dendrolimus houi; assembly: GCA_039645545.1. Lineage (NCBI taxonomy): Eukaryota > Metazoa > Arthropoda > Insecta > Lepidoptera > Lasiocampidae > Dendrolimus > Dendrolimus houi. The sequence goes on from CM077132.1 coordinate 19,751,164, forward strand.
ATTAAATTAAACTTGGTTTCGAATTATAGTCGTATATTGTATTGATTTCACAGGCTTCTATTTGTATTTTAGTTTTAGAGAAATTATATGGTATATTATGTTAGACGTATGTAAGGCGAGTGACATGTGTGATTTATGAAGATGCTATGTTACGATGTAATGAGGTCTGATGGAAATTATAGAGTTGCGTTCGTCGCAAACATAGTCTAACATCAATGAATTAATAATGTTTATATAAAATCCAAAATACATATTGGGGGCTTCATAACATATAGGCGTATACGCACAGATGCCTTTTTTTTTGTTTCCTCAAAACTATGCATGTTACAATTTAGATAGTTTTACCAGTATGAAAGTGTACCTAAAAAGAAGGTATTCCAAATTTCAAACTTATACAATCAACAAGTTTTGTTTTATTCACAATTTTGACCCTTGTGTAAAACTGCATTTTTGTCTGTACGCGCATTTGTTATGAAGACCTCGATATAAAACCTGCGAAATCATGAAATAAAGACACAGAATCCGAAAGCAAAAAAGAATACCAAATATATACCTATACAAGTTTTAATTCAATCAAGTTGCACTAAAGAACAGTTTTTGAAAGTCCTATGTGTGTATGAAAGAATATAATTATGTGCAGACAAGCATACAGATTGTATAACCCCAAGTTACGCTTGTGTTATTGATAATATATAACATATAGATCATAGCAATTGAAAGGTCGTTTACGAAATTTAGCATGCCAGGAATTGAACCCCGAGCCTATGTGTGCCAGTGAGCTCAGCCGGCAAAGGCTTAGCCCACTCAACTACAGTGGCTAAAAAATCAGTCTACTCTCTGAATACCACTCCCAACTTGCTGTTTTAACGAAACAAGAGGTAAGGAACTCCTTAGCAACATGTCTAGCTAAAAAGTAAAAAGATTTCATTATGGTCTGAATTTATACGATTTGTCTCTCTCTCTTTTCTTTCACCTCCCAGTAATTTGGGGTCGGTAAAATGTGTCTTTTCGTTCTGTTACATCCCTTACTTGTTTACTATAATGCCGAGACTGCCGAGCTAGCTCAGCAGTCTAAGTACACCTTTTAGGTTTAAATCCAATCTGAGGTCAGTCTACGTTCTCCTCTCTTACAGTGCGGTTGCCTAGAGATATTTCGTTTAAAGTGTGTTTCTTTTAGCTATTAAATACTTCCTTTTTTTTAAAAAGGTGTTTTTGAATCTCGGTATAACAGTTCCATACTCTTCTATTCTCAGATACGTTCCCCGTCACACTCACACCACAAGTCATAATCTCAATCTTGACACAATTTATCCATCTCTATTTTGGTCTAGCTTTATATTTGTATCCATCAATCTTCCAATTCAACATTCTTTTTGTCATGTCGTGTCATCAACTGTCATCTCTCTTCATTACATGTTCATAGCAGAGTTCTTCCTCTCATTTTTTAAATAATAATTTTTTTTAATAAACAATCGATGTTTAAAAGTTGCACTTTTAAACATCGATTGTTTATGATATTTCTATATGAAAATTGTAAAATCAAAAATGTATCGGCATGCACTTCGAGTTTGTAGCTAGCAACAACGAAATTGTGAAGGTTGTCAAAGAACCCTGTGTTCCGTGACACTGGACAGTGAATGACTGGTAACCATTTAAACTATCATTTTTTTTTTACCATTGTTTTACCGAAATTGGATACCGGTTGGAGGTCTTGTTGGTTGTTGTTGGTTAAAGGATTCCAGTCCGCGCTGTATTAAATATACAAGACCCTTTTATGGGATACAGTCTCGCTCACGACTACATTCACATTGTCATGGTCACAACATATAAGATTATATGGCACTATGCCCTTACCAACATCAAATACGCAACATACAATACACGTATACTAGGTATAATATAGATATTTTGATTACAATACAGTCAGAGAGTACTTCCTAAAAGCCTTTCATCGTTCAGCTTCTTCGAATCCACCCGGAATTTTCGAGGAAAATGGATTTGAAACTAAGCCCTCGGGTTTGAGTTTCCGTCAATGCTTTGTCTTTGTATTAACACATGGTGTTATATTTTCTTGTCATAAGGTGTCTTTGAGACAGTGCCGCTTTAGCTACGCTTCTGGTCAATAAGCGGTGAGAACCACGTTCCATTAAATAGGTCTTATGCCTACTCGAAACAGTATAAAAGATATGGTCTATATATGCATTAGCAAGCGGGTGCTGTAATTATTTCTGTCTTTACGTCATTGTCGTCAAACAATTGCTGTTTACTGCTGGATGTAGACCTTCTCAAGTTTGCGCCATATATACAAGTCTATAATTTTCGTCATGTCAACCGTCAACTATTCCTCGTCATCGGTTGTATCAATCCATTATCTACACTACATTTATTAAGAGGCCGTCTCCATTGCAGGACTCGTCTGCTCCATCAGTCCTGCTACAGCTGTGTGTCTAGTTAACAGTATTTAATTCTAATTGTTTTTATATTATTTATTCCTCTTTCTGCCCAGAAGTTTAAATTCCTGTTTCTGTCCCTTTTCTTACTACTTTACATCACACATAATAATCACGAGATACCTGAGTACATATATATATGAATTAAATCCTTTGCTTAAGGATAGTTTGTAGGATATATTTAAAGTTTTTATTATATTGCATTTTATATCAATACAATATCCATTTGTTGTCCAAATTAAATTAAATAGGTATATCGGAGAACCGCATGTGTTCTGAGATCATTCACGCTAAGTAAATTTCTACAAGCGTTGTATTTTATGTTTTAGACATTTTCATTGTTATGTAAATATCATTTATGCCGTTTATATCTTAGCGGTGTGTAATCAATGTACGAAATCACAAACGGAAATATTAATTGAAAATCTCAAAAGGAAAATAGAATTAAAAACTTAATCCACCAGTTACCAAAACGTAAAAGACATTAAATGATGACATAAACACTAGGTTCACCCACGTAAGACCTTGAGACTTATGAAAGCAATATATTTAATGAATGATTATGTTCTAAGAATTATACATAGGTAAGCCATTACAGAAATCTCACAATGTTATAATACTATACTAACCAGCCGTGTGTTATTTTTAATATATCTGGCGAACAAGGTCACCAGAGGCACGGATGCATATTTATTCACAAGCTAAATGTTTTTATAATTATGGGGCCTCATCTGGGATAATGTTATAGGCTGTTTCACGTAGATATGCCGATGGGTGTAGTGCGTTATTTGTGATTCAATGTTGTTTTAAATTATTAATCACGTTGAATATTGACAGATAACGTATGTAAAATAATGTGGCTATTCGATAACGATGTTATTTTTAACGCTTTAAATAAAACTAAAGCGGCCATAGTGAACATTATAACTAAAAAAAAAAAAGTTGCTGCTCTGCTTCCAGTTAATTGCCATTAATAGAACATTGGAGGGAACTACATCGTGACATAATCCTATATTAATATTGTAATACTACAAGAGTTTTGTTTGGATTAAGTAAATAAATATTATTAATAATATCTTAACAATATTGAGGATGCAACCTTAACAAAACAATATGCATATTAGGTCAAAAAAACTACCTAAGTGGTGCAAGCTTTCCGATCAGGATTAGAACGCGCATCTTTTGAATTTGGAACGCTAGTGCGCTAATCACTAAGCTACTGCGGCTTGTTTATGGTAATTGTAACAATTGCCATGTGCTATGGTGTATTTTATCCGTGCAGGAACGGAGAAAGAATACAATTTCCTAAGTAAGAGGCGACTAAACAACCCACAGCCAAGTGGTAGGGTATTTGCCCGACTGGATGGCTACCACTCCTGGTCTAAAGTATGTCACCATAACAACCTTGAGTTGTGTTCCGGCGTTAATAACCAGGTTCCAGTCTCCCTTAAGAGAGCAGCAGCGCATTTGTAGTACCTTTGGTGTTGCAAATGCTCTGCTGTCTGCTGAACTCATGCAGCATAAAAAAATGGTGATGAAACCTATACACCGAAATAACCGGTGCGTCGAAAAATACGCCTTGGACAAGCGTGGCGGGTATACTGCTCGTTCCCTTATACATGGGAGGCCTGAGCCCAGCAGTGGGACGTTCATGGGTTCGTCCCGATCACAGTGCCACGTACCGGTTTCAATTGTGAATCTAAACCATCCAGGGACCCACTCAAATACACACACAAAATTTCATCAAAATCGCTAAATACGTTCTCAAATTAAGCGCGTACATACATTTATACGATTCATTCATATGTGTGATATATATATATATATATATATATATATATATATATATATATATATATATATATATATATAGAGAGAGAGAGAGAGAGAGATTTTTGTAATGCTTATGTTTTAATAAGTAATGGCATGGTACTATAATTTATTAATGTGTTTTATATCTTTTTAACAGATCCATCATGGGTGACGGCTGCCTTGTCGACAACTGCTGTTTCTGTATCGATCTGAAGATCGGGACTTTGATCCTCGGCTACCTTAGCTTGGTAAGTATCAGTTAATTAATCTTACCTCTTACCAACCGTGTGCGGAAGGTTTGCCGATAGCCTCATCATGTCACGTGTCGATGGTCAGCAGGGTTGACAAAAAAGGTTACATAAATAGTTGTTGCAATAAATTTATTATTTTAATTTATTATTGTTTATACTTTACATAAGTATATACATTAATAGTAAGTAATACAATACAACAATAGTAAGTAATCATTGGCAAACCTTCTGCGCGGGGCTTATAAAGCCACTTGCTATAGTTACTATCCATTTATGTGCCTTACTACCGGTTCAACTTTGACATAAACCTATACAAGTAACAGTTTGTCGCAGTATGAATTCTTGCTTTGTCATTATTGGGACGATAACAATATTTTTTGTTTGTCACAACGCCATTCATTCCTTGAAAAGTAATTGTAATACAACTTCTATATGTATTAGAAAGAAAATAGTGTTTATTTAGAGTTATTTAAAATGGAAATTATACATAAGCAGTTTAACAAAAGCCAAGCCTAAATCTAAACAGGCCTTAACTCAGTAAATGCTGGTCGATAACAACCAACGCTGGTCTTCCGTTAGTGCCAGGCAGTAATGTCAGCTTCATAGAAGAAAAATAAATAATGAACATTTAATATTATTTATAATTTGAACAACATCAAACAAAGAATAGACAAAAGATATATATTTTGAACAATTTAATATAAATACATAATATGTTATGAAACGATTATTGAATTGTGAAATAGAACTATAACTATGAAAAAGACTCCACCAGGCTTACTATAAGGCGCTTGTATGCAGAGCCAGTTAAGTCAAATTAAAAAAAGAGCCTGAGATAATATATAAATAGTTATGATAATAAAATTCTTTAGCTAGGCGTGTTGCTGGGGAGTTTCTTGCCGCTTCTTCTCCTTTAAACAGCGATAACATGTTGCGAAGCGGTGTACATAGAATAGAAAGTAGATTTAAATTTTGACTTGTATGACCTTCAAAAAGTGTTCTCCAGTAAATTGAATTTAACTTAAAATTTTCTACCAATACAGGGCAATACTTTAAAATTAAAAAAAAAATTTGAAATCTATAACATTAACCGCGCGTTCCATTAGTAGCTCACAACGCCCAAAATGCTCCGTTAGCCGTTCCACAAAGCGACCGCGGTCGTTGTGGTCGTGGCGAAAACGTCACTTATGACGTCATCATTTTCGATCACACAACGCTCACAAAGACACATGTCAAGAGGTGGGTCAAATAGCCGTTTCACTTGTGGAAGTGGAACGGGAAAAATCGCGGTCGTGAACGTGGTCGTTGTGAGTCCTTAGTGGAACGTAGCCATTGTGTACAGAAACAATTTGATAATACTGTGTTGCAAGTGTTAGCGCCCACTTCCAGATAACTTGTTTGTTATATTATACAATTTAAAAAAAGAAAATTATCTTAGTGTATACATGCAGAAATTACTTTATGTTAATATTTGTAATCTATGTGGAAATGTATAGGTGTCTAAATGTGTGTATATATGTATGTATGTGATGTGTGTATAAGTGAACGAGTGTGTGTGCGGTTACAGACTTATTAGACTAGTGTAGTCAGTTTAGTAAATTCTCGGTGTCGTCATAAGGGACTTCTATTAGCCAGTTGAATAATTAAAATTTACATTCGCGATGGGTATGCTAGTATATGTTTAGAAACTTAATAGCTCGGATGTAAATTTTGGGACTAAGAAAGTAAGCATGTCGGTCAGCTAATCGAAGGCGGCATGGTTCCAGTGTACAAACTATATCGTATCTTCTTAAATTAAAAGAAAAGATGCTAAAGTATCTTACGTTTAGTTTTCTTTATTGTGAAGCTGGCAAACAAACAGACTGCGCAGCGCATGGAAATTGGTTACCGTCGCATATAGACGTTTGCAACACCAGGGGCGAAACCAAGGCGTTACAAGCCTTTTGGATTGGATGGAATTGACGGGATACAGAGGTTGAGATAGAGAGATCATACAGGAAGAATGCATAGTACACTATGCCAAGAGTGAAAGAATTTTTCAAATCGGTTCAATAGTTTCGGAGCCTATTCAATGCAAACAAACAAACAAATCTTTCCTCTTTATAATATTAGTATCTATTTCAACTGCACGCCAACGCTATCTATGCACACATCCTTGCATTATATCATATGATTGTTAAATAAATATTAAAATTATAAGAAAATTGTCGTGTTACTTCATGTCCAACTATATAGTATATATAGTTTACGTGCTCTCCACACTCGTTCATACTCCACTCATGCTTTCAGTTGTCTAATGTGTTTCTTTTATTTTTCCAGGTCGGGAGTTTTATATATGCGATCATGGTAGGTATAGGAATTGCTGGTGGTAGTGTTTTGATAGCCAAAGGTGATGAAGACCAGCAAATGGTGGGAGGCATAGTGCTGGCCGTGGCAATTATCATGTTGATTGTTCTTATCGTCAATTTGCTGTTCACAATCGTTCTGTTGGTTGGAGTGCACAAGGTACGTACCATTTTTTTTGTTCAAGCAGGGGGAATACATTTCGTACAATGCCGGGCCCTTTGTGGGGGTTAGACCTTACGCGGCGTGATTAAGCGTTGCACGGCTTGTGTGGGACTCTGATACAGACGTTCTCAACTACACCACTAAACCTGAACCTCCCATCTGCCCACGCTTGAGTTAGAAGAATATGAACTTTAGAACGTAGTTACACCCATGTTTATCCGCGTATCACCCATAGGCCTGAATCATCCCGGGAAGCAGGTGGACCCCCGTGACGGAATCACGGGAGGAGATTTTGCGCATATCTGCGCCTCCGGACACCGGACTGAGGTCGGTACCCGTGAGTCGCATATGAAGAATACTGGGAATTTTAATCGGCCAGTTATAAACATAGGGTAGGGTATTGTTATAGGCCACATTTATTTATTATTTGAGATATGAAGTGAAATTTGGGTGGTTCCGCTTTGCTTCGCTCTCCTGCCTTACCCTTCTAACCTATATTAAAAAAGTTCGCATCTGTTCATAATAGTTCATAATAAACAAATGTGCCCTTTAACTATACCCCACCCAAAACATAAAAGAATCTAGATCCAACATTACTAATGCCGGGGTTTTGAAACCATATATTCTATTACCTACCCTTTGATAAAAAAAAATTGAGGCCTATCCCAAGAAGGCAATAAGTAATCCGTACAGTTCAAGTAACATTTAATTGTCTATATTCTATTCACTTAAAGGGTGCAGGTTCGATTCTGGACGGAATGCATACACCACTTAGGCAGTTTTCAGTTACAATTGCCACGTGCTAACAACGATGAAGGAAAACATCGTGATGCAACCAGCACATCGAGATAACCGATGTGTCAAACCTGTCAAGCCGCCTTGGACAAGCGTGGCGGGTATACTGTCAGTTCCTATTATGGATGGCCCGAGCCCAGCAGTGGGACGTTAATGGGCTGTTAGTATTATATAATTATTATATTTACATAGACCAAAGAATTAATAACTTATGTACAATTGGATTTATGCGGATTTAAATTTAAGATATTTTATATTTTGTATATATATATATATATAATTATATTTTAGGACGTTTTTTTTCTGTCTATCTGTAACATCTTGTGACAGTTGCCAAGTCACACTCTGGCCTACCGCCCCATGGGCGAAGAGGTTCGCCCACTAGTACTGTACTGTAATATGATCTGATGTAAATAATATGATGAAACTTGTATCAGTGAATTAAAGATGCCTGTGCCTTCTCTGGATCTCTTCAGAAGGAACTGTATTTACATGGCTCCTCTTATTTATAACTCTTTGTCAACTGATATTATAGACGTACCCTCAAGAACATTCACTATATATAGTCTTGAAAAAGTGGCTGATCAAGGAGTCTTTCTCAAGACAAGGAGTCTGTAGATGAATTTCTTAAAAAAAGTGCTTGTCGTTATTATCTACATGGAAAATCTTAGTGATCTATTTGTTATTATTTCTCTTGACATTAATTGCTTATATATTACCAAAGCTTAATTGTCATTTTCTTTAAATTTGTATATTTATGTAAAATTTTTAATTTTTAATTCATTTTGTACTATCAGACCAATTGAAACATAACCCGCCATAAGGTCATTTTCCTATAGTTGTGAAATACAATTAGGTTGAAATTCGCCTGAACATACATTTGCTTGGTAACGAACTTGTTATCATTTTATTAGACATTGACAGTTACTGATTACGTTGTACTAAACTGATCGTAGAGACTCGACTATACTCGTGTGTTATATGATGTAATGTACTTTTTCTATAATGAAAAGAGTTAGAATTATAAGACAGAGTTCAGTTCGAGATTCAAATTATTTCAAATCATTACTGTTTTATCTAAAACATATCTAGTACAATGATAACAAAGTTTAAAATTGCGTAGTTCTCTGAGTCTAGTGACGCATTTTTATTAAGTTTTAAAACGTCCTAAGTGCAACACACACGATAAACCTTACTACTTTGATGGTTTTGAAGGAAATATTAGCAAAGTGGGTCATAATTCAATTGGTCCGATAGTACACCACTATGTGGTAGAATGTACTGTGCATCTACAATTGTATAACACCTGTAAACTACATTCTTCCAAATAAAGATATAGATTGATTGATTGAAATAAAGGCATTTTTTTGATAACAATCGGCAGACAATGATACATACACTCTGTATATTATCGAACTAAGCAATGGTTAATATTATGGGTAATACATAATAGACCACTCTGAGGCCGATCTCAGATGTCCAAACCATAGTAACTAAGGGAAAATTCGTTTTTACGAAATTTACAAGCCAGTAATCGAATCTATATCACTCAACCACAGAGGTTATTGGAAAGAAAAAAATAATTTTATGTAATAGAAAATTTCGATCTCTTGTAGATACGAATTTTTGTCTTCCTGTTTGAGTCGGAAAATTAACACCATAGTAGTCAGTAATGAGCTTTATATTCTTCGTGTTTCAGGATAAACGCGGTAATGTGAAGGCTTACCTGATCTTCAACATGATCTGCATCGTGCTGATGATTATTGGTTTCTTTGGAAGTTTTGCTGGTCAGATAGATTGGTCTAAAATAATCCAAAACTTGATAACGATTGGTAAGTCTATTTTTAATAATAATAATCATCGGCAGACAAACACATATATTGTACTAGAGTTTCACCGCGGCGGTCGACCACTAGTGCTTATCTCTTGTATACAATATAACCTGTACCGCCTGCTCTTTAAAGATTCAATTCATTTTATATCACAAACTATACCAATCCCCATCTATCTGTAAAATACGTTATCTGTGTAAGTGACAAAACTTGACAAAAATGACAAAAGTGAACCAAGTGGACCAAGGGGACCAAGGCGACCAACGGGACTAACGGGACCAAGTGGATGAAATGGACAAAATCACAAAAAACCTATCCCACTTTTTGGGATAACCTTTACATAAATCTATCCCATTATCCGGGATCAAAAGTATCCCTTGACCATTTCAGCCAAATCGATCCAGTCTTTTCCGTAAAATAGGAACAGACAGACGGACAGACAGACAGACTACTCTGGGTCGATCCCAGACACCCATATCTTAGTAAATAACAGAGAAAATTCGTTTCTGAAATCATACCAGGAATCGAATCCAGAGCGACTGCGTTGTAGTGAGGTAGGCTGGCAAAGGCTTAGCCCGCTTAACCATAGAGACCATCAGTATTCTATTATTACTATAACTTAAACCCACGGCTTTCCCCAAAGTGCCGTAATCAGTGGTGGATTTACACATTTGCCGTCAGGACGCTATTCAAATTTTTCCACCCCTACCGTACTACAATCCACCGTCGTATAAATTACAATTTTATCAATAAAGTCAAAGATTTAAAAAAAACTGAACCGCTTGAGTTAGTGTAGTGTATAATAAAAAATTAAAATAGTGATATTTAGGACGCGAGACTATTTGTGAGCACAGTCACAAATAGTCCTAACCTAACCGCACTGCTTAAGTAAAGTACCAATGGACACATTCTTAAATATAATTTATTTTACAGAATATTAGGTTAAAATTAAATAACTTATTAGTCTACGTTTTAACGGTTTTAAGCGCGATAATTTATTTCATTTTTATTATTCTGACGTTTCGGCCACTTTTGTGGCCACCAGTTTCTTGCGCCGCTTCTTCTCTTCAAGCCATAACATGTTTCGCCAGTAAAATATGACTAAGTGTTGCTTAGTAATACAGTATTTGCGGTATATATTTTGCATCGTTCATAAGAGCTGTAGAGGCGTGCGGCCTACAAGGCAAGAGCGCGCGCACATTGCGCAAAGTACGATACGGATTGTCACAAGACGAGCTTACTAAGCTTCTGTGATCAAGTGATAACGGATTAGAGTAATTAAATCAGAGAGACGTTGAAGAAGCAGGTGATTTTACTGAAAATCACATGGACATGTTGGTTCCAATAGTCACTCTTGAGACCGTGCATGTAGAACGGAAATAAATATTTTTTTATGAATTTTAATAGTTACAATTTAAGTATTATATTAAATTCAAAATTCAAAAGTTTTTATTCAAAATAAGTTCTACTGGAGAACACTTTTTGAAGGTCATATATATTAGTTAAGATTTAATTTTATTTCCTATTCTATGTACACCGCTTCGCAACGTGTTATTGCTGTTAGGGAGAAGAAGCGGCAAAACTCTCCAGCAACACGTCTAGCTAAAAATGGTTTAAGTTTTATATAGAAGTAGGTTACAGAATTACTTTTCGAAGAATTAATGGAGTTAATTAAGACAAAGACATAATAAGAGGAAAGACGAATATTATTATTGTTATAATAATGACGAGGCGTACTAAAAGTTTGTACTGCAACATATCTCCATATTTTTTTTACATGTTTGGCAAGATTAAAACATTATACAGACGATTGTATAAAGAGGCTGGAGCGAGCTGCTATGTAAATGAAGTTTTATCATTTAATTATTTAGTTATCTCATTATGATTCTGGCCTACGTTCTAAGCAATCTTAAATAAAAATATTAAGCAAGTTAGATTTTTTGGAATAAATCCATACACAAGAAACACAGATTTTGAAAAATCTCACGTGAGATTGGGGGACGGGGGAGGTTTTGAGCCAAATCTCATGATATTACACCACGGAGAAGGAGGATGGAAAATCGCCAAAAACTCTTCAAGTAATTAATGGACCCTAGGGGGTTGATATGTCAGTTCCTAGATTTTTTTCACAACCTAACGATTTAGTTAAGTTTGCACAAGAAATAGTTTTCGGGAATATTTCTGAGGTAAATAAAGCTCAATGATGTACAATTGGTGCCGGTAAACCGCGACGTACACACCGTAATCAAATAGCTGATGTGTTATAGAAAGGTCAGATAGGCCTTTGCTTTCTGTGACAGAAAGCACATCAAATAAACGTGCATGTATAAAGAGGTTAATGAAAGTATGTAGATAAAGCGAAAGTGGAGATCCATCGTCACTGCCTACCCCCATAGGGAACAGACGTGGTAATATGTATAGAATAGAATAGATAACATTGACCTGCAATCAAAGTACAAAAATAACCATAAATCGATCAAATATAATCTGAAAAGATTCTATATTGATTCCCAAAGCGGACCATCAGGCCCATATGTGCACACCTGGGACTTAAACAGAACCATACACTAGAATAATATTAACCCCGCTTTTATTATCAAATCAGAACTAAACACTAGAATGATGATAACAATTAGTCGCCTCTGCTCCTATCTTTGATATAACAATATTGCGTAGGTACACGACTCTCTGCGGCACGAATAAACCCATAAGGTTTCTGTGCCACAGTCAAATGTGTTTATAATCTATATCAATGTAAGTATATTGGACAATAAATTTAAAAAAAATACCGTATCTATTGAACAGATTATGAAATCCCTTGATTAATATAAATAAATAAATAATTCGGCAGACAAACACACACACACTGTATATCCCCAAATTAAGCAAGTTACGTTTGTGTTATGGGTAATAATACAACAGACCATTCTGGGGCCGATCCCAGACACCCAGACCATAGTAAATAACGGAGAAAATACGTTTCCGAAATTTACTATACCAGGAATCGAACACGGAGCCTCTGCGTTGCAGTGAGGTAAGCCGGCAAAGGCTTAGCCCGTTCAACCACAGAGGCAGTCGAAAAATATCATTATTCATTCTCATTTTTTTTGTTACAGTACTCTCCATTTATTATTGGGTCGTCATCAGGAGCTACTGGGTCAAAATGGGAGAAACATCCAAAAACCGACCTGCGTATACCGCCTAAATGTATATATGTTAAGAATTAACAGCATTAATTCAATGTAACAAGAACAATTGATCATACCCACAATTGTATAATAACATTAAATTTGAACTCTCATTCTATTTTTAACCAAGTTTCTATACTTTCCATCCTTTTATCTTACCATTGGTAGAAAATTGTCTTTACTTGTATGGAGTTTATTACTCTTATTCATATTGAGTTAGAGTAAATTTTTAGGCTTCTTTAAGAACCTTAAAGAAGCCTACAAACTTACTCTAACTCAATATGAATAAGTCCGTATGTCTTTGGGTGAATGACACGGTACAATTAATTAAAATCTCATATTATGTCATTGATCATTCTTACAAATGTTTGAATATAATTAGTATATATATGTGTACTTAAAATATATATAATATCAGCTTGATACGTTTAAAAATACTAAACACATTAAACCAGTAGTAGCAAGGACGGATTGTAATCCGTTGTTACTTAACTTTCATTCATCCGCAAAAACATATAGAACATAATATGTTAAAATTAATTAAAACATTATATAATATATACTATGAAAACATTTATAAAGGTTTTAATTTCAAGTTATGTTTTGTTAATAAGAAGTTAATTATTTTGAAATAGTCGTATTTTAAGCACTTTGAGTGCATGTTACAATACTGTTTAATTTTGGCTGTATACTTAAATGAGAGTATTGAGCATTTCAAGTTGAAACTTAAGATTGTTTCCCTTATGAAACAAACAAAGAAAACAGAAAAGTACATTACTTACATATTATGATTGTATACATAGCATATTTTGAGAATTTGTACGCCGTATTTCATCAAACAAGATTCGCACCTAGCATATTTCTGTGCCGGAATTATATCCGACACAACGCTGATTTTCAGTGCAGTTTGAAGATATGATATACCTAATCTTTAAATGGTGAAATGTTTGATCTTGAGTGGCGTTTCAGTATTCGACCGATATTGAACATAGTATTTGAAGTAAATTAAAAAATTGAAGATTATGTACCAGATTAATGCCAGTGGAAGGTTCTTTGAAGCTTTGAATATCGACTCTAAGTACAAAACAGTCCCCTGACCAGGTGTCCTTACAAGGCCAAAATCATGTAAATCTGGCATGCGCCTAAATGTACTGCTGGACGCAATTTATTGTTCAGGATTCTTTGGCACTGGTACTTTGCAGACTCGTAATACGATTCTGCAAAAGTATAATTTCTCTTGATACATAATTTTTGATACAAGGGAAATTTAATATATATAGTTCTGTATTTACACGTAGTTCCTTGAGACTACTAGTAGCATATTGAGCTTAGGTCACCATCTCACCGGCAAGTTGTCTACAATTTCTTGATATTATACAAAATTTAAATTGTTGTATGTAGTCGTGTGATTTTAGTATCGATATTCAAATGGCCTTTCAGGCTGTTGGTAAGTCTGTATATTGCAACAATATTATTGCACAAACTGACGTTCGAAATGATAACCGGAAGATATAAAACGGTGAGCTCTCCAGTGACGCATCCTTCGTTCGTCAACAGTTTTTAATTGGAACGGATATCATGGGTCGGTTTGCGCATGCGTATTGTTCGGAAGATGGATTTGAATGAATATGTTTTAATAATAGTACATCTTCCTGAACTACACAAGACTAATTTCAGGGAATCTTTATTACCACGTGATTCTGGCTGAATGCACAAACCATGCCAAGCCAACATTGAATAAAGAAGAAAAACAGAATCTAAATATAAAATCTTTGTTATTTTCTACTAAAATTCTATTTATCGACTGATGTATTTTATAGATTGTACTTGATGTAGAATAAAACCAGTGCATTTATAAAAAATATATTAAAAAAATATGTTTAAGAAATACAATTAATTAAGCAATACATATATTTTTTTATACTGGGTTTTTATATCTTGCTAGCCATTTAATTCGCTTACTATTGGTTAGTATTTCTCATGAACTCCATACAAGTGACGTTAATTTTCTACCAGTGGTAGAGTAAGAAAGGATGGTAGGATATAAGAATCCAAGATTTAAATAACATCGTTACTAAAGATTAACGGTCTTATTCACAGAGTGAGTTATTTGGCTTTTTTTATAGTTCTTTAAGAAGCCCCCAAACTTACCCTTACTCAATATGAATAAGCCTATAAATATGTTATCAAAATGTTGTGGGTTAAGAATGGCATAGAGTAGTTTATTCTAGCTTTATAGACCAGATTAGGTGTGCTATACCTGGTTTTGGATGAAATAAAATCTGTGGTGCAGGCATATGTTACTAACTGAAAGTGGTCATACAATTTGGTGCAAACATATCCCATTTGAATAAAATATGCACATCCCCAGAATGTTATATTGTACAATCGCGGAAAGAAAATGTTTGTCACCTTAAAGTCGACTTTTGCAAGAGTATAAGAAAGGATTACTGCCAAAATTTTTATAAATGTTACGTTTATATAACATAGAAAAGTGAAAAAACAAAATTGCTATGACAGACGCTGTGAGTATAAATAAGAAACAAAAAGGACATAATAACTACACTTAACATAAATACTAAAACCAATAAAAGGGTTTTACATGTCTAAAAAATCTTCTTAGACAGGATAGAAAATCAAACAACTTTGATCAAAGTAATTTTAAACTTTATTGTCAAATAGTTAAACATAATTTTTATGTGGAACAGTCTGTTCTGCGACTTGGTTTGAAAAGGTAACATGTGCTAGCGGAACGTTAAATGAATTAATTTGAAAACTGGCGAACTTTTTCACATCACGACTGTACATTACTTCTAGGCGCAATTCATAATGCCCGTTCTCAACACGCAACGTTATACTGGACCAACCTTTTCATTGTTAAGTTTTTTTTGTTTCCAATACATACCATACTATTATGCAAACTAAGTTCACTAAAAACTCACTTGTGCAACCGCCTACACTTCACCAATTAAAAATTTGTGAGTTTCAAAATAAATGATAATATCTTCAAAGTTGAAATTAGTTAAGTTTTGCATAATGTACGGATGAATACAGGCCAGTGTACTAAATAATTTTTTGATAACATTTTAAAATCTTTTTATATTCATTTAAGTTATCTTAGTGTATCTTAAAAGGCACAATAGCGTTTAATTCATAATGTTATGTTAATGCAACACTGTCCACTTTTCTTAGAAAAATCGGGCATATTTTATACTATGTATAAGTTATATTTATAATAGGCTCTCTTATGATGTATCCTGTTTCTCAAATGTTGTTACGATTTTTGAACGTTAAATATATACAAGTGCCATATATAATAAATAGCACAAGTAAACGGTACTGGGCAAGTTATTCGGGAATATACTGATTTGCATGTAAAAAAATAATTTGTTTCAAATTCTAATATTTACTTCTCAATTATGAATGTTTATGACTATTATATTTTTGATAAATAAATATAATAAACAATATTCATATATAAATAAAATAGCCAAACGTATTTTACCTCTTATAAACAGCGCTGTGTCGGACATGATTCCGGCACAGCAATATGCTGATTTTCCCACCTTATTTATAAAATAACGCGCCAAACAAATCCCCAAAACATGTAGGTACGTTTATATTTCCAAAAACAGCCTTTAAATTTAAGACAACAATCGTGTAATTACGAGAGCTGCGGAAATTAAGAAACAATATTGCCAGTCTTAAAAAATCACTTCTCAAAAAGAGTCGATAAGTCAATGTTTATAAATATTAGAATGGCTAAATGAATGAGTTTATTACAAATACATTTCGTATATAACAGAGCCGCTTTTAGAATGCGTTCCTATTTCGTTAATATATATATGGACGGAAAACATTGTAATGTCAAGCAATTTACAATAAAACATGTTTTGATTGCTGTATTTATTACTGGTACAAGATTTAGCTTTAATTCATATCTTATACAACAATTTACCGTGAACTAAACGACTTTATCACTAAACGCAAATGTATTCTACTAATACTTTTAAAATCCTAGTCGTTATGTGTTCGTACCTTTTGGAAATATAACTCAGTTAAAATTCATGTTTATTGACAGTCTCTTTAAATATTTAACTATGTTTAATTAATTAATGTGTTATTATGATATCTGTAATTATGGCATAATATTTTTGTGTGATAGAAACTAGCGACAGTTTTGGAACGAAAACGAAATACACAACAAATGTGACAGATATCAAGCCTTTATCGCCATTTTATCATGAGCGACATTTGAACCGAAATATATTTTTTTTTTTGCAAAATGTTTGTATTTTATACTATTATTTTGTTTTTTAGACTTTCAGTTCTTCATTTAATAGGGTGTAATCTAACTAAAACTGAAAGTCTTAGAACAAAATTATTGATTCAAATACCTTTTGCAACAAAAAATATACTTTGGTCAAAATGTCGCTTACGACAAAATGGGGCGGTAAAGGCTCGATATTCTCTTGAGTAAACTATACTTTAAAAGGTAATTAATTAGAAAGAGTTATTTTATAGAACTTATAGAAAATATCTTAGTTTTCTCTTTTCCGCAGCGTTCCTCCAGTTTATATTGTTATTTTTTTATCAATATTATATAAATATATAATGGTTAGAATATTATTACACTTATCTTTAAGATTTAAAAGTTTATAATAAAACAATTTTTTTGTATGTATTTTGGTTTTTATTTAATGCCTTCTTACATTTTTCTGCGGGGTGTCGCTCAGCTGAAATTTGGATCTTTGTAGTATCTTTTAAAGAAAATGAAACACCCGTTATGATATAATTCGTATATTAGACTGGCGCCGCCAGTGACACCAGACAAGAATGTACCGAACTACCCTCTATTCTTTGTACTTAGTTAATACACACAACATCCCTCCACCGTAGGTCTAAAAATACTTTTCATAGTTAACTTTTTTTCTCTGTCTCTTCAATATTGTTGAAGCCTCCTTATGAGGTGTATTAGTGGTTTTACCAGTAGAATTCACAGGTAGGGCCTCAAAATGAAGAGGCGATTCATCTCCACGATTTAAGCTTGGCCCACCAGCCAACTCCATATCTTTGGTTTGTGGTTGACACATGGCGGGTGAAATGGCTTTGGTTGGAGATATGTTCATGCGAACCGGTGAACTAATGTGTAGGCCTTCATCAGTCAGCTCACAGGTGCCAGAACCATCGGCAGATGGTAAGATAAAAGCTGGAACAACCATTTCAGAGGACTGGGTGGATGTCAGGCTATCAGCAGAACTTAACATAATCCTTTCCCCCACTGAATTTAAGGAGTTGGTTGGCGTGTCTTTTCACTGTCTGGTTTGAATTTAAAAGTTTATAATAAATATTGAGCGTCCTAGTTTTTTAATAATTTCTCCACGAGACCAAGAGTATTTGTTTTGAAAGTAAATTTTGACTAATACTCTTTCACCTATATTGAAATTTACTTTGCGTTTTCTACCATATTGATCACTCTGTGGGGACTGTTTGACTGTAACAATTTTGTCGAGTTGTGTGTCAGATGGTTCAAGGATGTTAGGCTTTAATAGATCTAATCTACATCTTAGATTGTGGCCGAATAAAATCTCAGCGGGAGATCGGTTTGTAGTGGCATGTTTAGAATTTCTATATTGTAGCAGAAATTCATGTAATTTTATATTTAAATCACGTAAACTCGACCCTGAAGATAAAATTGATTTAATTGCTTTTTTAATTATTTTAACATAACTTTCAGCTTGCCAATTGCTTGATGGGTTATAAGCTGGAGAGGTAAGATGTGTTATACCATTACGCGAGCAAAATTGTGTAAATTCGTTAGACACAAAGGAGGTGGCGTTATCCGAGCAAATTGTATGAAATAACCCAAACCTAGCCATAACATCCCATCCTCGTCGCCAACTGTAGTATCTTTTAAAGAAAATGAAACACCCGTTATGATATAACTCGTATATTAGATTGGCGCAGCCAGTGACACCAAACAAGAATGTACCGAACTACCCTCTATTCTTTGTACTTAATTAATACACACAACAATCTTATAGGTATCTCGCGAAAAATCTTGCAATTTTTAACTGAAATTTGATTCCATGTCCAGCGAAAATCTCGGAATAAAAAACATTATATGTTTATCCTCATAATAGAATAGAATAGGGAATTGTTCACCAAAATAAACAATTACAGAATGAATAATTACAATAATTTAACGGCAAAACAAAAGGCGGCCTTATCGCTTAAAGCGATCTCTTCCAGGCAACCTGACTGAGTCGATACTTTTAACGACTTATGTCTAGGTATAATTAAATTGAAAAGAATTAAAATACAAAAAGAACAGTAAACAGCAAAGTTAAGAAGAATAGAAAAATATATATTTTATTATAAAGTAAGGTAAGGCTATTTACTGATTTTTTAAATATGGCAACATTTAACTTTTCTGACATCTACGGGTAGAGTTCCAAAGGAAAACGGTACACAATGTACAGTTACTTTCAACAGAAATTACATATGCATCTTTTAATAGATAAATCGATTAATTCCATTCGAAATAGGTATCTTAAATTTGTGCTTCAATCAAACTTTGTGTCACTTCATATATCTTACTATTTACTTTGTGGCAGACAATTTTGAAAATACAAAAAAAAAAATTTTTTTAATAAATTGACCAGATCTGCCATAGATATATTATTATATTTATTATGTTCTTAAAAACTTATATTGATCACGGCACACATCAATAAATAATAAAATCTTAGCTACTACCCGGTCAGATGTATATGTTATCCGTTCGCTGCTTTTCATCAATATAATTTACTTACGATTTACTTTATCACTGTATTTACAGAAATTAATATATTTTTATATTCTATTCTATCATTATTATATTATATTGTACTAAACTTCATTAGTTAGTTAGTAAAATGCGCGATAATGCCATTGTCTGCCATTCTTATTTTCCGACAATAATAATCATATATTTTCAAATTTTAAAACGGCAGACGTTGTCTAATGGATTTAAAATTCGTCAAAAATCGATGCCTGTCTTACCTGAGCGCTCATCGCGTCCACTACTTTGAGCTTAGTGAGTCCCCACCTCATGATTGGTAGGTATAGGGGCCTCAATGTAAAAACTCAGGTCTGGTCAAATACATACAGGTAGCCATTCACGGGCTCTTAGACCACAATAAAAGCGTATAAAATAGAATAATCGGTGAGGTAACATGGCCAGCGTTCTGGAAACCTTACCCATTGACTTCGATCACCTAAACTCAGTATTCTACTGTATTCTTCTATTCTCATCTTACGGTCTTTTCATATTGAGGAGTAAGTTTGAAGTCTTCTTTAAAAACTGTAAAGAAGCCCTGAAACTTACTCTAACTCAATACGAATAAGACCGATAGTTATTAAGATTTCTAAAATTGCGAACAACACCGCAGAACAAAGATAGTTAAAAGTAATAAATCAAGCATAACAGTTATAGATTACAGTAATGATTAATAATTTACCTCCTATAATCGTCCTATCCTATAATATATTATTCAGTTAATCGCAGTCAGTTTCGTGAAACCCGTCTAATATTACGTGCGTAATTTAGAACGTGTATAGAAAACATTTAGGTTTCTAAATCTTACTACACATTCATTTGCCTAACTACTGGTTAAAATATAACATAAATTCCATAGAAGTAACATCAGTTTTTTACCAATGGTAAGATATGAGAATTGGGTATTTGAAACATATTACAATAAATTCTAAAACACTAATCGTATAAAAGAGCAGGCGTCAAAAATGTCATCTTACATTCAAACTTTGAACAGTTCATTAAAGTAATAATTTTAATTATAGTGCAATCATAGTATTTTTTTAAATTTTCGCGACTAATACACATAATAAAACTACGTTTCAGCGGTTTTAAGCGTGGTGTTTTATTGGATTTTTATTATTCCGACGTTTCTTTTCTATTCTATTTTTGTTCCAAGTGGCGCCAACGCATAAGCATTGATTTTGCCAATGACACATAGAGAGTAAAGTGACAGGTGAAAGAAAAAAGGCTTTAATCGGTATTCAATTGCAAAGACCATTCCGACGTTTCGGCCACTTTTCAGTAGCCGTGATCACGAAAGACAATGATGTTTGTCAATATGTGTATCAATGAGTATTGTTAAAGTTTTTATTTAGCCTACCGTCAACTTGTTCATTTTAATTATTTAGTTTAAATTTTGTTTATGGTTATTATTTACTCTGTGGGAGCCCAATTTAATTTACCACCGCTTCGCAACATGTTGTGCCTTGAAGAGAAGAAGCGGCGCAAGAAACTCTTCAGCAACATGCCCAGCTCTTAATAATTTTATATAAATTTAAAATGGGCGGGAGGTAAAATATAAAGAAAAATTGTCAGTCAAGTGGCTTTGTGTTTCAGTGCACGCAGCAATTGGCTTTAGGCTAAATAAAACTTTAAAAATACTCATTGACACTTGACGTCTTTGTCTTCCGTGATCACGGCTACTGAAATTTGGCCGCAACGTCAGAATAATAAAAATCAAATAAAATACCGCGCTTAACTCCGTTAAAACGTAGTTTTATTATATGGTGTAATATTATAAAGAGGTAAAGTTTGTTATTTTGTTTGTAGGAGTAATCTCTTGAACTTCAGAACCGATGCGTGAATTCAGCGTACAAATTCTCAAAATATACTCTGTGCGTTATAATGTATAACGAATGTAATTACGTCGCTATTTCTTCGAATAAAGTTTTTCTTTCCTTCTTTCTATCTGGAAAATTCCTTCACCAGTAGAAAGCTACGTTATTCCAGAGTGATATAGGCTATATTTCACTATGATTTAAAAAAAAATTAAATGACGCCCAGTGAAGTTGGCATGGGTCAGCTAGTAATTAATAACCATTTTGACTCGTTAAAATTGTGACGTCATAAGGCAGTATTCTTATACAAAACCAAGGAGGCTGAGACGTTTTGTGCGATGATAAAAAGTGTCTCAATTGATTTGACTGTCAAATACCCAATTGATAGCAAGATTTTTGTCGGGATTTTCAATTTACTTGTATGGAGATTATGTCATAATGGTGCGGAATCTGTATGCTCGGTATAAAGGGTACCGAAAGCTTACCGAGCGGTTATATTTCTATGGACTTTAACCTGATTCACTCAGTATCTGTGCGGGAACGGCGAACTTTCAGTATCGTCTATTCCGAGCATACTGCACCGCTGCTGCACCGACGAATCAGAAAGCGGCCTTGAGGTAAATATTAATTAAAGGCAATCAAAAGATGGATCGAATAACATTTAGTGTGAATGGCATCAAACATTCCGGTAAGTTTTTAAATAATAATACAGAAGAATATAATTTCCTGCGGCCTGGTGGCCTGTCGTAAGAGGTGACGAAACAACCCAGAGCCAGGTGATAGGCTATTTGCCGTTCTGAATGGCTACCACCCCTGGTCTAGAGTATGCAGCCATAACAACCTTGAGTTGTGTTGCGGCATTAGTGGCCAGGTTCCAGTTTCTCCTTCAAACAAACAGCAGCATCTCTGGTATTGCTAATGTCCATAGACGACGGTAATAACTTTCCATCACAGTCGGGCCGCCAGCCTGTCTGCTGTGCAAGCAGTAAAAAAATGTAATAAAGAAGAATGAAAGTCACGTGACAAAAAGCATGTTAAACTGGAAGATTGACTGGTACACATGTAAAGGTAGACCAAAAAGAGATGAATGCATTGTGTGAAGGATGAGATGGTGATTTGTGGTGTGACAGAGGACGTATGCCAGATTGAAGGAGTATCGAAGGAAAAGACGTATTTTGCGACCCCAAATGATTGGGAGAAGGTGAAAAAACGAGATAGATATTTAACAAACTATTTACTCTTACTTTCAGTGGGTTCAGAAGTAGACTCTGATACAACCCTGAACGACTTCATAAGAAATACATTGAATTTAAGAGGTACGAAGTACATGTGCAAAGAAGGTGGGTGTGGAGCTTGTATTGTTGCTGTTACCACCGCAGAAACTGGTGATAAGAAGACGTTTTCTGTTAACTCTGTGAGTTTATCTTCTTCCGTAGCTAATTGGGGAAAAATAGAATGTTTATAGACTCGACATATCGGTCCACCTTTCTGTGTGTCTTTGTGTCTGTTTTCTAAAAACCTACTGCGTTTATATGGATGTAATTTAGGCGGCTATCTGATTTTTTCGGTGCGGAATCGGTATACTCGGTAACCTAAACCTTACTCGCCGAGCCGTCCGGATTTTCGACGATCCTGTACATACGACGGCTTAGAATCTTTTAGACTTAGAAGAGTTGTTAGTGCTCTAAGAGTGTTCTACCATCTACACAACGGAGAGTACTCTGATGAGCTGTTTGATTTGATCGCACCACTCGCAGGCGATTGGCACTTGGACTCATCTACTACACATGGCACATGCTCCTTCATGTCATAAGTGTACAAGCTGTGGAATGAGCTACCTCCCGCGGTTTTCCCAGAGCACTACAATATAGGGCTCCTCAAAAAGGGCGTAAACCTGAACAGATATTTGAAGTCTCCACGAGGTTGGCTATGCATCTGCTCCCTTAGTATTGCAGATGTCGATGGGTGATAGTAACCACTTACTCATACCACCAAGTTTGCCTACAAGCAAACATAGAAAAACGCTTACCGAGCATCTATATTTCTATAACGTTTCCAGATCCGCTTGGTGTGTGCCATTGCTATTCCCGCACCGATGCCATACCGAAGTTTTTACACTGACCTTAGTTGTGTATACTGTATCTTCTTGTACTCTTAAGACGTTAGCAGTCTAATATGCCGTTCTATCTGTAGGAATATCCTTTTCGTATCGTAATTCCTGCAGGAATGGACAAAGAATACAATTTCCTGCGGCCGGACGGCCTGTCGTAATAGGCGCCAAAACAACCCACAGCCGGGTAGGATATTTGCCCGTCTGGATGACTACCACCACTAGTCTAGAGTATGCCGCCATAACAACCTTGAGTTGTGTTTCGGCATCAGTGGCCAGGTTCCAGTTTCCCTTTAGAGAGCAGCAGCGCATTTGTAACGTCTTTGGTGTTGGAAATGTCCATAGGCGATGGTGACCGCTTGCCATCAAGTGGCCCGTCTGCCTGTCTTCTGAACTCATGCAATAAAAAAGGACGTCGCCCCAGCGTACCATGATTTAGTATTGCGCTAGCAGTCGACTGATATTGAACATTTACAGTGAACTTACGTTGGACATACGATTCGCTTCTACCGGCACATATTACACTGTACTATAGCTAATGTTGCGTCTAAAAGTGTTTGCGGTCTTTTGCTAACTAAAACCAGTAATAAAGTTTGGCGGTGATTTTATATTGTTTAAATGTAAAAAGTAACAGAAACTAAAAAGATTTCAAGGGGTGATTGAAGATTATGATATCGTGTTATATATAATATCGTTAAACAATGCAATAAGAATACCTACTTCCAAAACGTCAGAAGCGAAAGGGTGCAAGCGGAAATCAATCGTTATAATTATTTATAACGAATCTTGCAATTTTGTAATCAAGGAAGTTTGGCATAATTACGTATAATCGTTTGATAATTAGAGGAAAACGAATTACAATTATCGGTATCCTTTAAACAACCCACACATACGTTTACTTATATACAAATACAATGGTATTCTTAATATATGGATTTTTTTTTTATAATCGGCAGACAAACACACACATTGTATATCCCCATGCTAAGCCAATTACACTTGTGTCATTGCCAGCTTTACCTATAGTACAGGGTGTGCAGCACACATGGGCGCAGGATCATAGGGGGCGCCGAACGCTGCTCCTGACACCTCCGAAATGCATGCGTCCTAAGGCGCCGGCTCTTTTAAAGACCTTGCGCCCGTGTTATGACCGAAGCCAGGTCCGGTAGCAAGCCAAGGCGCGCCACGAGCGGCTCCATACAATCACTTTTGTTTCAACGTGAAATCAGCCTTAGAACAGATAATTAAAGATTATATTAGAGTAGTATCACATTATTATTGTAACTCCTTTCTTCTTAAAATCTACTTTTTGCTCGTGTACCCCCAGAACAAGAACTCTCATAGATAGAAGTAAGGAAAATGAATGCTTCAATAAACATATCTTTGTCTTACTTATCAGTATACAAATCAGAATATTCATTTACGAAATATAGCATGCCAAGAATCGCACCTGGAGATTCATGCAAACGTAGTAACTAACCACTTTGTTTATTTATATTTCTGCCATGTTTGAGATTACAAAAAGTACTGACTTGTTTCTTGGGGACTGGTATAAGCTTCTTCAATAAAATCCCGAATGAAGTATTAGATCTGCCCTTCTGTAAATTTAAAGCTAAATTGAAAAGTACCTTGGTTAGAAAGGGATACTACACTATTGAAGAATATTTAAATGACAAAACTGTATTTACATTAGCTGCTCGCTCGCTGCCTTTTATACTATTTTCTGTATAATATTTATATTTTGCATAACATGTAAGGAATCTATGGAGGTTTGTCGCAGTATGAATTCTCAGTATATCATTATTGCGACAGTGACAATATTTTGTTTGTTTGTTACAACTCCATTCATTCTTTGTAAAGTAATTGTAATACAACTTCTATATTGCCGGGGAGTTTCTTGCCACTTCTTCTCCTTTGGACAGCGATAACAAACGAAGCGGTGTACATAGAATAGGAAGTAGATGTAAATTTTTACTTACATGTATGACCTTCAAAAAGTGTTCTTCAGTGGAACTCATTTTGAATAAAAAAAATGAATTTGAAAAAAGAATTCATTTAGAATTTCTAGATTGTTCCTTAACCTGCATTTAAATTTTAAGACATCCATTTAAAGGAACCCGATGGGGTCTGAAGATTTACCTGATAGCATTGGAAGTATTTAATATAATGTTTCTATGAAACAAACTGTTACAACTAATATAATGTACTGTTATAACTAATATGACATAATGTAGTACGATGACAATTTTCCAGTGCCTAGTAAATATAACTTCGTGCCAAGACTGGGAAATAACGACAATAGAAGGGATAGGTAACAGAGTGAAAGGATATCATCCTGTGCAGAGAACTTTGGCAGAATACAACGGGACCCAATGTGGGTACTGTTCACCAGGGTGGGTGATGAGTATGTACAGGTAAATATTGTTTTTTTTATTATTGTATCGTAACATGTACATAGTCAAGAGATGATGCTATGTGGAAGTAAGAATGACGATCACAATTATTCTGTAATATAATAAACTTTATCGCGGAACGCTAAAAAAAGTAAAAAGAAAAACAAATAGCCTAAGTTACTTCTTATAACATCAGCTATCTGCCAGTGAAAGTCTCGTCAAAATCGGTCCAGCCGTTTCAGAGATTAGCCGGAACATCCTGACAGAAAAAATTTTAAAATTGATTTTTTTGTTATAATTACCGTATATACTTTCATGTGCATTTAGTAAAAAAACTGTTATTTTGGTATTTCAAACAGACACTTCAATTTTATCTGTGTAGATTTGTTCAAAGTTCGAGTTTATACAATGAATTTAAAAATGTAACTAAATCAGAGGACTAATTCTTAAAATGTACCTTATAGAATTTTTGTCTGTTTTTTTATTGTGTGAGTTCAGCAAACAGGCAGGCGTTCCACCTGATGGAAAGCGGTTATCATCGCCTATGGACATTTGCAACATCAAACGTGCTACCAATGTACCGCCGCTCTCTAAAGGTACCTCTGTCGAGCTATCTGTCATTCTCTGACAGTTAGAGTATCACGTGAAAATCATTAAATGGATTTAATGAGACTCGACATATAGTTAGCTTACATCCCAGGTCAACATTTAAAGCACTTTTTATCTATATTCCTCTATGTTTGGGATAGAGGAATATAGCCAAAAAGGTGCTCTGTTGTTGCAATTCACTAACAATACGTCGTCTTTAACAAAGCGAACGAAGTTTCGTATGCATATGATAGTTCAATATAAAATTATAACATTGAAGGTTCGTAAAAGTAAGAACTGTTTTTGTTGGCCTTGAAACACTAAAAAGCTTTTAATTGAAAAGAGAAATAAATTTGTTAATTTATATGTGTCTTGTGCTTCCAGTTTGTTAGAAGCAAACCACTATGACTTAACCCAATCAGAAATAGAAGATGCATTTGGTAGTAACTCCTGCAGATGTACTGGTATGAGACCAATCCTGGACGCTTTTAAAAGCTTTGCCAAAGACGCTCCCAAGCCGACCACTAGTAGGTATGGAGGTATCCGCCTGCAGACTAGCAATGACTGGCCACCAACCTCTAGTCATAGTCTCAGCATACCTCGCGTGCCAGAAAACCCTTATTAAGAAAGACCTAGAAGCCCTATTCAACTTAGGCCCAGCTGTTATAATAGCCGGAGATCTGAATTGTAAACACGAACAGTGGAATTGCAATACCACTAACCCCAATGGCAGAGCCTAAATAAATATATCAGACAATCTTTTGTTTGATATAATAACTCCCATGACCCCCACGATACCCCCAACCGCGACTGGGGACCCCAAACACTCTCGACCTAGCATTACTGAGGGGCGTAACTCTTCAGTTCCATTCGATCGAAACGATGGACGATATAGACTCGGACCATCGCCCGGTTATCCTCAAATTAGGACAACAGACGGACCAGACATCTGAAACTAGGACCTCTGTGGACTGGTTGAGACTTGGGGACCTCCTCAAGGCAACCGAATCACAAGACCTGGACCGCATCCCGGACCACATCGAATCCCACCAAGACACGGAGACGGCGATCGAGGCCCTCACCAGCCACCTTCAATCCGCAGTGCGGAACTCGTCCAGACAGGTGCCAGTGGAGAATGACCGCCACTTATGCCTGCCGGACGAAGTGAGGGTACTGCTGAGGAAAAAGAGAGCCGCCTCCAGAGCTCACGACAGATATCCCACCGAAGACAACAGAGTCCGACTCCGCCAACTAGAGCGCGAGGTCAAACTACGTATCCGGGAAGTCAGGGAACAACGTTGGGACAGAACGTTGAGAGATATCGAACCAACTCACCAGGCGTACTGGAAGCTGGCTAGAGCTCTCAAATCAGATACCCTCACTGTCATACCCGCGCTAGAAAGAGCCGACAACACCGAGGCGTTCGATGATGAAGAGAAAGCCGAATGCCTTGCTCAGAGTCTAGAGCTTCAATGCTCCCCACTACACAAAACGTCGACCAGTCACACCTGACGGAGGTGGACTCCGAGGTTGAACGTAGATCCTCCTTACCAGCGGAAACCACACTCGACCCAGTCACGGTGGAAGAAGTGCAAGATCTGATCAAGTCCCTCAAACCACGAAAGGCCCCAGGGATCGATGGCATTAACAATCGCGTGTTAAAACTCCTCCCCGGCCACTTGATTATAATCTTAGTGAGCATCTTCAATGCCGCCATAACAAACTGCTCTTTCCCCGCGATCTGGAAGGAAGCAGACGTCATCGGTATTCACAAGCCTGGAAAACCGGCTAATAAACCGTCCAGCTACCGCCCAATCAGCCTACTGAGCACACTCAGCAAGCTTTACGAGAGGGTCATCCTCTCTAGACTAAGAGATTTTGCCATCAGCAAACATCTACTACCCGATGAGCAGTTTGGATTCCGTGCCAGACACTCATGCGTCCAACAGGTGCACCGCATCACGGAGCACATACTATCCCACTTTGCCCATCGCCCTCGTCGCCCTATAGGAACAGCCGCACTGTTCCTTGACGTAGCTAAGGCCTTCGACAAGGTCTGGCATAACGGTTTGATTTACAAGCTGTACCAGTTCGGTGTACCAGACAGACTCGTGCTCATCTTGCGAGACTTCCTCCTAGGCCGTAGCTTCCGTTTTCGAGTGGAGGGAACACGCTCGTCCCCTCACCCACTCACAGCCGGTGTACCACAGGGCTCGGCACTATCTCCACTACTCTTCACGCTGTACACCAGCGACATCCCAAAAACTCCAGATGTAGAGTTGGCCCTCTTCGCGGATGATACCGCACTCTATACATCAGATCACAACCGACAAATGGCTTGCGTCCGGCTACAGGTAGCTGTAACAGAGCTAGGCGAATGGTTTCGCAAATGGAGGATAGAGGTAAACCCGGAGAAAAGCGCAGCAATGTTCTTTTCCCCGGGCACGCTTCGCTCTCCCAAACGCGCTTGCCTTCGCTTAAAAGCCATCTCGCTCTACGAACAAGAGATCCCCTGGGCAAAGTACACCAAATACCTGGGTGTCACCCTAGATCAGAACTTGCGCTTCAACGAGCATATCACTATAGTCCGGAATAGAGCGCGATTTGTGATGGGTCGTCTAGCACCCATGATAGATAAACGAAGCAAAATGTCCCTCAGACACAAGCTTACTCTATATAAAACATGCATCCGCCCGATCATGACATACGCGAGTGTGGTATTCGGCCATGCCAAGCCTGCCCTTTTAAAGAAACTGCAAATCGTTCAGAATAAATTCATGCGCAGAGCCGTCGGTGCTCCCCTCTATATGCGTAACGTCGACATCCACCGCGATCTGGAGCTTCCGTCCATCAAAAACTACATTACGTCGCTCTCGCGTAAGTATTTCGATCTAGCGCCGCACCATCGAAATCCCCTCGTCGTGTCCGCGTCCGATTATAAGCCTCGACGAAAGGCTCTCGTGCGACGACCGCGTAACATCCTCATGGACAAGGTCGACGATATCACAAAACGGCTGGCTCGGATCAGCCCGCCCGCGGTTAGGACGGCAGGCTGGCAGGCACCGACAGACAGACACAGACGGCGGCGTCGACGCCGCCAATCACGATCTCTCCACGTCCCCGCGAGGGACGCCAGGAGACACAGCCCCCCCATAGGATAGACTAGGCGTGTTGCTGGGAAGTTTCTTTCGCCGTTTCTTCTCTCCCAACCATAACACGTTGCGAAACGGCAGTAAGATAGTATAGGCCACCGCGAACCGCCGATCCCGGTCCGCCGGGATCCTTCCTCTCGGCTTTATATTACCGTCGCCCGCTCTCAATTAGTGCATTGTGTCGCCTTATGGTGGGCATCATTAGATTCATCCCCTCTCATGGCAACAGTCCAGCCGAGGTGAAACTCCTAGGAGCCCCTCGAGCAAGTTGCCTCCCGGGCTCGAGCGCCTTCGCTTCGCAAAGGCACTCGCCCCGAAAACCCCGGTAAAGTTGTGAGGTCTTCGGACCAACAACATAAAGTCAAGTCCAATAAAAAAAAAAATCCCAAGCCGAAAACTCAAGATATCGAAGACTTGGTAACTTGCAAAAACAAAGGCAATTGTCGAGAAAATTGTGAAAAGTCCTGGTGTTTTGTTAACAAAAGTGATGTGGAATCAATGGAAATTAAGAAAATACATCTTAAAGATGGCCATGTCTGGTATAGGGTACATGATTTCAATGATATATTCCACGTGCTAGATACAGAAGGTTATGATTCATATATGCTGGTTAATGGAAATACAGGAAGAGGTAAAATTTAAGGACATAGCGCATTAGAGCTAACCAGCACTCGACAAGCTATCTATACCCAGAGGAGAACCACTGCGTGACAAATCTGCTGCTCGGAGTGATTCAAGTATGGATCTAGTACTAATCGTTGACAATGCGAGGTTCTCTTGTTGACAACGAGGCATCCAACAGAGGACGGCGGTACTTGTCGGGTGCCGGATGGCTCTATTGAGCTATAATTATTATGGCAATGTTTTAACATTTCACCCTATTTTGTTCTCGTAAACCTAGAAGTCATAGTATAGAAGAGTAGAATGCGGAATATGAAGTAGAGTACAGAAGTGAGTAGAATTATGTATAAAAACGGATTAGAATAGAGAACAATACAGTGGAGTGCAGTGGAGAGCGGAGTTGCGTGGAGTGAAGTGTAATAATGGTGTGGAGTAAAGTATATAAATAACAAAACAAATGGGTAAGTAGAAAACTTTCCAATTTGTTTTGTTATATTTTATACTTTACTTAAAAATTTCTTGACATACAGGGCGTATAATAAGTGGCATGTTTTTAGGTGCTGCCCCAATTCTTACATTTCCAAGAGTTTTAATTGATATACGTCCAGTGAAACAGCTAAAAGGACATTACTTCGATCAGAACCTGGTATTTGGAGCTGGAATTACCCTTACGGAACTCATGAATTTATTCAAGAGTGTTGCCAAAGAACATGATGAGTTCTGGTACTTGCAGCTACTATACGACCATATTAATTTGGTTGCTCACATTCCTGTTCGAAATGTTAGTATTTTTGAATAATTTCGTCTTGTATGTTAGAAAATGTTATTGATTTTGCTTTGAATCTTAGCGGAGTAAAAATTGATAAACCAATTTTAATCAAAGCCATAATAGTAATTTTAATAATGAAGTTAAATTGAAATAAGTAGTAAATTTTGATTATTTGGACTGCCTCAACACCATCTGTGTGCCTATGGATCCACTATCGCCCCTATGGACAGAACCAACACCGACTGAGAACCAGTAATCCCCTTGATAATGTATGCCTAGTCAAATATATAGCTATTAATCGGTTTTCTTCGTTTTTCTTATTTATTTTATGAGATAGAAAAATAATATGAATATGTATTTGAAATACCAAGTCCAGAAATCTTAGTCATTGGATGATTGCAGATCGGGACCGTTGCTGGTAATCTGATGACCAAACACCGGCAAAACACATTTTCATCGGATATATTCTTGTTGCTAGAAACCATCGGTGCCACATTGGTTATCGGTTAGTATTTTTGCATTTCTGTTTGACTACAAATACAAAATAGAGTTATAGACTAAACTAAGTTACAAATTGTACAAGCGATTATAGACTGTGTAACAAATCGCTGCCAAATGGGAGCGTGCCCAGAAGGCTGGTTGCATTGCCACGCTGTATGGCGATGCTTATTTGTTGGGCGAAATATGAGCCAGCTTTCTGGTCACGGGTGGCATCAAACAGTTTCTTGCAAATCTCTTTGAAGAAACTCTTTGCCGATGGACCCCACGGACCTAATGTTTCAACTCTAAACGGCACAAATATGTAACCCCTTCCAGGTTCCATATTTGCGCCGTTTAAGGGCTTCATATCTTTTGAAGCAGCGTTACCAGCCTCTAACTCAGTCATTGGAAGATGTGACGCCGCTAGAGTGTCTACACATGTCGCGTCCCATACAAGCGGCCGTCCCATCTTCCAAGGAATAAGTGACATACCATCCGACCTCTTGCCATCGTGGCGTACTAAGCCAATCGGTTCTAATACGGCCGATACGCCGACGCTGACAAGAGCCCGGCGGATGATGTCATTGAGGTTGGCATGGCGAGATCTTCGACCAACACTATGTAAAGTTATAGACTTAAGTGGATGTAGAGAACACATTACTTCAGTTCTCTTCGTCCGGTTATTCTACAACAACATATATTCGGTAATAAGAAAAAAGGCAAAGTCTTCTATTATCATTTCGCCTTCGTACATAACTTTAACATTCTTTCCTGTCTTCAGTTATTGCATTGTATATGGCTTTGTTTGATTGTTGTTGGAAGTTTGGTTTTAATTCACACTCTCGAGGATGAACTGGTTATTGTCAATGTTGGCATATCTAATTGTGTACTTTTGATGTTTAAAACAGTGTAATTTCTGTAACAGCGATGACCATAGGAAGTTTTATACCTGGCAATTTACACGAATGGAGCCCCGAAACCTGAAATGTCTATATCTTTTAGGAAATGAAAAGGTTGCCATATAAAATAGCAAGCAGAAATAGAAGTCAAAGAACAAAAAATTCACCCCACCGAAAAGCCAAAAATAACACTAAAATTCATGATCTCAATTGGAATATAATCATGAAAGTCTAGTTATGACTTTCATCATCATTATCATCATCTCATCATCCTAGCATTAAACCCTGGTCGTGTTCGGAGCGTCTGCCCCAAAGCTCGAGGTCCGCTTTCTTACTTTTTCTTCTGTACTTCGCGCATTTTAGTTTTCAAAAATACTGATCAAGTTTTGTAAAGCAAATTCATAATTAACAAAATATACAAGCACTAGCTGACCCGGTGAACTTCGTACCGTCATATTTTCTGAATTCCTAAAAGACTCTTTCATGACATAAAAACAAAATCACCAAAATCGGTCTAGGTGATTAGAAGAATTCTAGAACCCGATCTCAGCGCCACCTACCGGTTCTAATTGTGAATCTAAGCCATCCGGGAACCCACTCAAACACACAAAAACAAAATCGCTCCAGGTGATTAGGAGAATTCTAGAACCCGATCTCAGCGCCACCTACCGGTTCCAATTGTGAATCTAAATCATCCGGGGACCCATTCAAACACACAAAACAAATATCATCAAAATAATCGGTCCAGCCGTTTAGGAGGAGTTCACTGTCAACACACGTACAGAAGAATTATATATGTATAGAAGATAAGCAGGAACGATATTTTTTTACTTCAGTTCACAAAACAGAAGTTATTGAAGTAACTGTTGAAGAGTTCCTTTCTGTGGATATGAAAGGGAGAGTACTGACCCAAGTCAAATTGCCACCACTACCAAAGAATAAGCAGTTTGTGTCATTTAAGGTAAACCTACTTTTATTGCTGGAATTGAGCCCATAATTAATATAAAATTATTATATTAAGGAAAATTAATATTCAATGCTAGGATATGCCTGCTACTTCGTCCACGATTGACTTGAAATTCCCACGGGATTCTCGGCAAAGAGTACATCAGCATTTATAAAAGATTGTAAGCTATCCTTTGAGTGAAAATTGTGTCGGAAAAGCCAATTTTTATGCACCCGAAATATTTCAAACTGCTACCAGGAAAATTATCGCGGGATTGGAAAACATTTTGTTAAGTACATAAAATTTCCTATCGATTAATGAAAAAACCATATTGAAATTAGTTTTTTTTTAGTCTGGCCATTTAAAATCATTCTCAGTAAAATTCTCGCGAGATTTTCGGGGAAAAAAGTAGTGCAGATTTTAAGTCTAAGAATTTGCTGTCGTTCAGCGAAAATCGCATCGAAAACGGCTCAGTAGTGTTTACGTGAATCCCGAACAAACAAACAAGAAATCTAAAAAAAATGCATTGTGTCGTTTATATAGTCTATTCCAATTGTTTCTTTTTTTAAATAGCTTTAATATACAGACACGGTATGTTTAGAATTTTATAATATTCAATATAAAGATTAGTATTCACACATTGCAATAGTAACTCCCATCATTACACGTCTCAAAATTTGAATTTTGAATTACGTAATAAAATTCAAAACATTGTTTTAAATTTAAAGTATCGTCAACTATCAATCGCTGTTATATTTTGCAATTATATTCAAAAGGTATTATTATATGCAATTTGTTTGTTATCTATTTACAGTAATACTTATATTTAAATAGATAACAGATGTAAAGATTAGTATTTAATATGCTAGAAAAATATTATACAATAGAAAGAGTATAATATATTATATGCCGCCATATCAATCTTGAGTTGTGTTCAGGCTACAGAGGCCAGGTGTCAGTCCCCTCGTCGAGGCCAGTGGCAGCACCTCTATTATGCAAATGTTGACGACTTAACCACTTTCCATCAGGTAGGCTTTCAGTCTGTCTGATGTACTCCAACAATAAAAAAAGAACAGTCTTATGCCATCCGTATATGCAATATTGTAGATGGTGTAGAGAACGGCGCCTACTAACTGAGTTAATAAATAAGGTGCTAAGCCTTATGTCTTTCCACTTCTATCCCTTTTTAAAAAGCATTGCCCTAATACGTCCATATTTACGCGAATACGCTCATAAGACATTCCATGGCCCCAGAAGATTATAGTCTGAGATAACCACAAGACAAGAACGAAAGGTAATGCTGACATAATGGTAATATTTGATTAATTTGGAAGAAAGCAGGAAGTTGTCTAAATGGCAGAGCATTTAATTTTCAGATAATGCCTAGAGCTCAAAATGCACATGCTCAAGTTAATGCTGCTTTCCTTTACACTTTTGACACTTACCATAAGGATGTAGTCACTTCAGCTCGAATCGTTATGGGAGGGCTGTCAGCCAAATTCGTTCATGCAAAGGAAACTGAGAAATTTGTCAAAAATAAGAAAATATTCACAAATGAAGTACTGCAAGAAGCTTTGAAAGTTTTAGAAAAAGAGCTAGTCGTAGAAGAGATTGCTGGTGAAATGAAACCAGAATTCAGGAAAAAAGTAGCTCTTGGGTTGTTTTATAAAGTAAGTACAAAAATTTAAATGTATTTGTTTGGCTTTTAATTATAAACGCGATCGTCGTTAACAGTATTGTTGATAAAAACTATTCATTTACTTAAAAATTACCATTACAATTCACAATACTGATCAAAAAGACAGTAGGATTCGTATAGAAAATAATGCTATCTAATGTTCATTGTATTCGTACCTTTTTATTGCAACTAAATCAAATAAAACAGGTATTGGAAAAGATTACAAAACTCAATTTAAATAACAAAGTGTCCTAACTTCTTCTTTATTCTTCTTTTTGCATAGTTATAATAATGATATCGGTTAATATAATAAATTTACAGGGTCTACTTAATCTTATTCCAAAAGCACAATTAGGACCTCGATATCGTTCAGGAGCTCGCGACTTTAGGAAAACAAGACCTCTCTCCAGAGGTACTGAAGTTTACGACACAAATCCAATTATTTGGCCCTTGACTGAACCAATGCCGAAGTTGGACGCCCTCATTCAATGTGCAGGAGAAGCTAAATATGTGAATGATATACCAAGTCAACCAGAGGAAGTGTATTGTGCATTTGTAACAGCTGATATTTGTACGGGAGAGGTCGTTAGTATTGATCCTACACCAGCTTTGGTGAGTTAATTAAATGAACAGTGTTTGTTTATATTACCAAATACTAGGGCTTATTATATGGCTTCACTAGTATAAAATTGAGTGGAATAATCCAGGTTGTTCCCCGTTATTGAAAGTGCATCTATATCAAATCTTATAGTAATCTATAATACATCAGTCGTGTTACATTTTTTATTTAACAAGTGATTCAATTTACCGTTTATTCAATGATGTGCCTCAAAGTAACAATTTGATATTTTACAGAAAATTCCTGGTGTTCTAGCGTTCTTCTCCGTCAAAGATATACCAGGCAGGAATTCTTACTTATCCCAAAAGACACCAGCACTTTTAGTCCCAGAGGAAGTCTTTGTTGATAAAATAGTTAAGTACTACGATCAGCCTATCGGTATTATTGTAGCTGAGACAGAAAAACTAGCCAACCAGGCAGCTTTGCTAGTCAATATTAAATATATAGTTGATAAGAAGAAGCCTATTTTAACAATTAAAGATGCTAGAGAGAGAGACCCGAGTCGAATAACTTTACTGCTGGTATTCCCAGCAAGAGATCGCGGTCTAGACGTGCAAAGAGTTATAAAAGGTGAAGACAGTATCTTCTGGCAGTACCATTTTACTATGGAGACATTGTCGTGTGTTACGAGGCCCAGTGAAGATGGAATAGACGTGTTTCCAGCGTCACAATGGACTGATGCCGTTCATCTTGCTCTATCGGAATTGTTAAATATGGAGCAGAATAGGTAAGAAAGTTGCTTAAGTTTCAAGTAATCTAAATTTACGGGTAATTGCCAAATATTACATAGTGTTCTGTGTCACTTTAATAAATAATTGATAAATTCATAGCAATTTGCAAAACGACGTCGTAAATAAAATTCAACTATAATATAATTTCGTAATAAAGGGAGGGATAGCAAATGAATGCAAATAGATGGCGCTATAGTCGCCTATTCTACCACTTTCACGTCATGACGCCGTGTTTGTTGCCATAACGATATGTTTATTCGGGCACTTTTCGTCCAGAAAAAAGATACTGAACCCACGAGGGATACAAAAAAAAACTGAATTGATGAACAAAATCTTCATTAAAAGCTGATTTATATTGATCCAGCTACAGACTTGGGGAGCGCACTGACTTAAAAACTGTTCAATCGGGAATATCGAAGTCGGTCAGACTTCGTAGCGCTGTACTGACTTCAAGTAAATTTACACGATTCCAGTATGAAGTTGGCACTGGCTTCTTTCGAATTTGAAGTCAGTAGCTGGATTAACGTAAATCAACCTTTACACTCGCGAAGCCGCGGGTAAAAGCTAGTATGAGTTAAAAATAATATTAATTAAAAATTGTATTAAATAAATGCAAAAACTTTCCAAAAAGACACAATATTATGCCCTTTTGTGTCACCACAATAGAGTAAGCTAATTATTATTAACACCAGACGTTTAACTTTGATAGTCTAGTTGTTTAATTATTTTAGAATTAACATCGCTATACCACGTTGCGGGGGTGCTTATGGTTTGAAAATCACGCGGACCAACCACGTCGCCTGCGCCAGCGCCTTAGCAACTTTTCTTCTCGACAAACCTTGTAGATTCGTAATGACCATCCAAGCCTCTATGCGCTGTATTGGCAAACGACTTCCATGTACAAGGGAATTTGAAGTAAGTGAAATAAATAGTTAAATAATAGTAACAATAGATAATATTTTATTTCACTAGGTGAAATATTTTTGGCAAAACAAAAGCCATCCCTATTGCTGATCTCTTTCAAGTATATTCTTAACTAATCTAATAATCTAATTATTTTCTGAAACATAAATATAGTAAATGAAGAAACAAAATTGGCAAGCGACTACAATACAATAATCTGTCGTTAATTGTATGTTTAAGGTCGGCATCAACAGCTCCGGAGAAATACAATATTTAGAATGTCATGTCTACGAAGATAACGGCTACATAGTTTCTGAACCGATAACATTCCTCATTATGACTGGGCTCAAGAACTGCTACGATAACCGACGTTGGCAGTACAAAATTTTTAACGTCATCACCGACACTCCTAGTAATACATTTGCAAGGGCACCAGGTAAACCTTTAAAAAGGGGTCTATATTTTGACTATTATTAACATTTTGTTAATAATGATGTGGTTTGAATGATTTGAAAAAGATTTACACCAACTCACCAAATACAAATTCAGCATTCTTTGATAAATACATTAATATCGTCTACATGCAAACGTCACAAGAATTAAGATGTTTATATGATAGCGAAATATGTAAATTTAATTTAGATTTTCTATAATCTTATATTATAATCTTTCTAGGTACATTGGAATCAATAGCTATGACAGAAAACATGATGGAACAAATATCGTATGAAATTGATAGAGACCCCGTTGGAGTAAGACTGAATAATTTAGACCCTCAATACGACGACGTAGCAGAAGTTGTACAAACTCTACTTCGAGATGGTGAATATAATAAGAGGAAGGAAGAAGTAGCAGAGTTTAATAAACAAAATCGTTGGAAGAAACGTGGTTTTAGAATAGCTATGATGAGCTGGCCTATACCAGTTCTTATAGACTATCACGTTCTACTATCTGTATTCCACGGAGATGCTACTGTTGTGGTGAAACATGGCGGTATTGAAATGGGACAGGGTATCAATACAAAAGTAATCCAAACTGTTGCTTATACTCTTAACATCTCTTTAGACAAAGTTAGATGTAAATCACCAGATGTTGTATCGAATCCTAATAATTTCACATCAGGAGGCAGTAGAACAACGCAAACAGTTTGCTTTGGAGCTATAAAATGCTGTCAACTTCTTCTAGATCGTTTAGCACCTATAAGAGATTTACTAAATAATCCTACTTGGGAAGCTTTGATAACAGAAGCTTTTAATCGTGGGATTAATCTTCAAGTCAGCTATAAAGTAAATGGAAACGATATGGAACCGTATCGTTCAGCTGGAGCTGCATTGGCTGAAGTAGAACTAGATATACTAACAGGGGAACATGAAATATTGAGAGTAGATATTATAGAAGATGTGGGGACAAGTATGAACCCAGAATTAGATATTGGACAAGTTAGTGTACATTTTTAACCATGTTTTTTCTAGGTTTACGTTTAGTCTCAATTAAAATAGATTTTATCACTTGTGTGAGACTGTTTAAAGCCTGATTTACATTTGCGTTGTTTAATTTGAGGTACTGGTGACTTAACTCTTTATCATCGCGCATCGTTTGGACAGATATTTGGTTAAGTAGATATCTGTCCAAACGATACTAAGAGCTTAACTCGCCAGGTTCGGAAGATAACTCGCTTCTTAACCATTACA
Source organism: Dendrolimus houi (assembly GCA_039645545.1). NCBI lineage: Eukaryota > Metazoa > Arthropoda > Insecta > Lepidoptera > Lasiocampidae > Dendrolimus > Dendrolimus houi. Next base: position 19,790,217 of record CM077132.1, read on the forward strand.
AATGTAAATCAGCCTTTAGCATGTTAGTAAAATTTACAAAATAAAAGGAAACTTATTATTTTTCTGACATCGTTTAGTTGCTTTTATTTTAAATGTTTCTTTAAATTATAGGTATTCTATGATACAATAACCACCAATATTAATAATTTTCCATCATTAGATAGAAGGGGCATTCATGATGGGTGTCGGTTACTGGACCCATGAAGAACTGATCTACGATGAGAAGACCGGCGAGCTACTCACTGACCGTACCTGGTATTACCACATCCCACTCACTAAAGACATCCCTATTGACTTCCGAATCCAACTGAGGAGAAATTCTTTCAATCCTTTGGGAACTTTAGGAGCGAGAGGTATTGTAACAAAGAGATATGTAAATAACTAAGACGTATTCATACAATACATACAAACGTATAAGTAAATGTGAAAGTATTTTTTTGAATATTTCTATGATTGATTTTTTATTGTTCGTGTTTGATTACAATCACGCTAAACGATATTGGAAGTTTTATATCTGTCTTTCAATTTGGATGGATCAACACAAGTGATACCTAAAAACATAAACTTCAATCGTCATGACCTTTCAGGTCTGTGTCTTTCTACCAATTTATCCAGGTGGTAGGGTATTTGCCCGACTGGATGGCTACCACCCCTGGTGTAGAGTATGCCGCCATAACAATCTTGTGTTGTGTTCCGGCATTAGTGACCAGGTTTCAGTCTCCCTTAAGAGAGCAGCAACGCATTTGTAGCACCTTTGGTGTTGCAAATGTCTATAGGCGATGGTAACCGCTTTCCATCAAGTGGGCCGTCTGCCTGTCTGCTGAACTCCTGCAATTAAAATAAAAAAATGATTTCAATTTGGATAATTCGTCTAACATCAGCATTACTGTTAAGAGATGATGTGGTCGAAGATGGAGCATGTACCTATGTACCTACTTGCATAATTAATGTTCAAACAAGACTTAAACACACGCTGATTGTAATTTTCGGGAAACACGGGCTCTAGTACGTATTTCAAAATTTTCTCCTACACAGAATGAATGTGGAGGCAAAACGTTACGTTTGTATTAGTGATGTCTTCGCTGTGAAACTATGACGCAAACCAAAGCGCTCTGTCGTCCAAAAATATAATGGAATGGGGGAATCAGGTCGAACAGTTCAAGTGGATACTCTCCGAAATTTATTATGTAAATAGACAGATAAAATGACAACTGCATAGAAGGTCTAAAATTTGAAGCCTCACTTTAACAAACTATTCGTTTTTAATCGATATTTTGATTGTCCTCTCAATATACATATTTCATTTACTCATACTTTCTTCAGTACATTAAATGCGTAACAATTTCCCCGAAATAGGTTTAATGCACTAAGTACTAGAGAAAGCGTCAATAACTAGCTTATTTAAACACTCGTTATGGTCTTTGGACCATAACTCGCTTAGTTTGCGCCGGGCTGTTGTCGATACTTTACGTGTTTCAGTGAAAAGTAACTATTAAAAAAATTTGTTCATGTGTACTAAGATACTGTTCAAATCAACCAAGTACTCAAAAGTCGATGGGTGACTTTTCACCCGTAAGTTGGTTGTATTCTCGTCGTCTCGACGCGTCATCGCTGCGGCCATGTTCAGACGAATTTAATACTCTCTAAGCGATCTAGCGCTGCATGGTTTAATAGTTTGGTTAGACGGTATTTAGGGCTGCAGCAAATACATGAGTCGGTCCACGGCACGCTTGCCCCGCGCAGGCTCCCGTTTTTATCAAGTTCGAACTTTTTTGTTTTGAATAGCTTCTCTAATACGTAGTACATATAATTCAATGGAAAATCCTATGTATGTGAATTTAATAGGTGTACCTAAATATATAGAATACCTTTGCTTAAAACGAAAAATGTGATATTTCCCACGAGTTGAGGAGTTAATTACTCGTGTAAGTCATATTGAATCCTATTTCAAAAATTCTACTTAATTTTGCTTTACAGCGGTTGCTGAACCTCCAAGTTGTATTGCAATCTGCGTTGCATTTGCGCTAAGAGAAGCTTTAGTTTCGTCTCGAGAGGAATCAGGCTACCCGAGAAATAAGTGGTTCAATGTCGGTGCGTAATTTCTATATTTATTTACTTGCTATCTCTAGTGCAGTTAGTCACTTGTAAAATAGTACTATCAAGACACTTGACAATTAATAGTTGTGAAACAGAAGATAAAATTAAGGATCTATTTAAATGGAATTCGCCATCTCGCTCACGCATTACCACATTTTTGAAGATATAAATTTATAGAAATTACATACGACAAATGCGTATTACACAAAACTTATTAAAAAATAAATACGAATATTTCACAATAAAATCGTTTAAAAATACATAAAAATATAGATTTTTCACAAGAATTATTTGTTTTTATATATAGAAATGTTTACGAAATCATAACGGTTTTTTGTGATACATTCGTATTTTATTTGGTAAGTTTTGTGCAATACGGATTTATTGTAAGTAAATTCTGTGAATTTATATCTTCAAGAAAGTGGTAATGCGTGAGCGAGATAGCGAACTCCATTTAGTTATGCCCTTAACTTAAGAGTGGGCCTCTTAAGTTAAGGGCCTAACTAAAATCACTATCTTGCATGGCAGTCCTGCAGTGTTGCCGGATGCAATACAGGCTGCAACAGCATTTATAATCCTGCATCACGCGGCGGACTGCAATACATGGTACCTAAATTGGAGTTTTTGGCGGGAACTGGAAGGAGATGTTGTGCTGTGCAGTTTTATTTTCTAAAAATGTGTAAAATTACTCTAAAATGAACATTAGTTGTAGGATATTGATAGTTTTTGAGTAGTAATTATGTGTTTTTATGAGAAATGTGAACTGTATAGTGAACCTTTCGAGTTGTCACAAGAACTCCGTTGAATGGCGTCAGTTGATAACCTACAGTTCAGCTGAGCTATACATAGGCTTAAGAAAATGAAGAAACTATATTGTAATATAAGACCTGGCTTAAAGGCCTAGCTGCCAAGCCATAAATCTAAATTAATCAAAAGAATAACATCAGGTCAATACAAACATGACTCGTGCACACGCTTCAAACTCAGATGGCGCCTCCAGTTCGTTGTGAAACATTTGTAATTTTTTATTAAGATTTATGCAATATAGTTTTGTTGTAAGTATATTCTGTTAATTTGCATCTTCGAAATGTGACAATGCGCGAGGGAGGCAACGTAATCCATTTAGGTGCTTCCTGTAAATAATGTGACTGTAAAAACCCATGTCCTTTCTTTCAGATGGACCGTACACATTGCAAGCTAATGTGTTGTCAGCCAATGTGAAATTGGAAGAATTTTTATTTTATTAACTAACACTAAGCAGTAGCTTTATTTTACTTAACAAAACTTAATTCCATTTTTTACATATAATATATAAAAACATGTAATAACAAAGCCTATTATATAGTCCAGAAAACTGCCCAGTAAAACAAAGGTGAGTCAACCTGATTTGAAGTAATGCAATGAATGACATGTTGTTTATGACAAGGTAGGTATTTGTTACAGGGCGTTGTATTAGTAGCTCACAACGCCCAAAATGCTCAGTTAGCCGTTCTACAAGGCGACCGCGGTCGTTGTGGTCGTGGCGAAAACGTCACTAATGACGTCATCATTTTCGATCACACAACGCTCACAACGTCCCATGTCAATAAGTGGGTCGAATAGCTGTTCCACTAATGGGTTTACGATTGTAACGCCGGCAAGCAAGTGGAACGGGATAAAGCACGGTAGTGAACGTGGTCATTGTGAGTCCCTAATGGAACGTAGCCTCAGTGGATTGAAAAACGTGATTGCAGGGCCATCTATTGGGCTGATTCGCCCATTCTAAGGAAAGATGTCATTTATCGGGATATAAGCCAGCTCTATGTCGAGTTTTATTTAAAACCGCTCAGTAGTTTTCGCGTAATGCTCTAACTGAGAGACAGAGATACAAAGTCTGTCAAATTCTAAACATTGTATTTTCGGAATCAGCTGGTCCGAATTATTCCTCCTGATTGTTTTCACATTTTTAAACGTATTGTACAAACTCGAACCATTTACTGATTTATTATAGCATAGAAGAGAGCTGGAAGATAGATTAGTAATAGAGCTAACAGTCAAATGACTGTAGAGTTCTTACCCAGTAGACAAATGGCATTAGCGCTAAACGAATTATATGAAATGTATGGGATTGGCGTAATACTTAGCAAAGGTGTTTTAGTGGAGTAGTGGCCCACGGGTTACCCTAAGGGGTACCATGCTGAGTCTCAGTCTTCAGTGGATAACTCTCATTGCTTTGGTCTAATCTCAGTAAAGGACCCGGTAGTGTACGAAATGTATTCCCCCTGCCTCAAAACAAAAAAATATATGTCCTTCCCATAAATTTTTTATTCCATTCGTTAGCATAGATTGCATCGATATTGTACGAGCGTATATACTTATGACATCATAAGTATGTATAAATAGAAGTCAAATAGCGCGCATTCGTTATTATTTATCCAGTAATTAAAATTTCTTCTATTATAATATTTTTAAAGTAAGATAATAAGATGTTATTTTATAACTCGTGTTTTTTATATGAAAATAATGTTATAAATTTTTTTTTGCATCATTTGTCCGCATCGTAATTTTTAGGGGGTTTTTGTCTATTGTCTCCAGGTAAGACAATTTTTTCTTTTTGGTTTTACTCAGTCATAAGTGAAGGATAAAGTACTCATATTGTCGCTTAGGTTATAATATTGTATTTAATAAAATAAATAAATTTCTAATTAATTCTGTCGATGTAATTTTTGAGAATACTACTTAAACTAGTGGTCGCCTAGTGGTCGAAATTCGACCATAATTAATTTAAATTATAAGTTTGAACATTATTAAGGTTCTGTTGTCAAAGACTATACTTCTATAATCACAGATTTCGTCAAGGCTAGACTGTTAATTTGACTTTAACAATAAACAAAAGAGTATATGTGCGTGTATGTGTCAATTACATGGTAGTGTGTGTAATGTTTTTTTATTGATATAATGTATTTTTATGCATAATTAAAAAAAAAATTAGCATTCTACACTCCTTCTCTATATAAACTATAAGTGTGTGAAATTTCATACTCCTCCGTCCGCGCAATATTCGTAAAAATGGGTACAAAGTTTTTGCTTCAGGTATTAATATATAGATAGGCTAATTATTACTGATATATTTTTATATATTAACTAGCTCTGCCCGTGATTTCGATCGAGTGGATTTTTTTTCGCGGAACCCTATAAGTAAAAACTAGACTAAGTTACTCCTTGTATCATCAGCTACCTGCCAGTGAATCTCTGAAAGGGCTGCACCGATTTTGACAGAACTTTCACTGGCAGATAGCTGATGTTATAACAAGTAACTTAGGCTAGTTTTAAAATAGGGTTCCGTGAACAAAAATTCCACACGGACGAAGTCGCCGGCACAGCCTAGTTTCAATTAAAAACGAATTTATTATCAAGGTTACGAAAATCCACTTTGACATTTATAGATGATGAGTTAAAAACGTGTTGAATCTACGTAATATTTTTAGTTTTAATAATCTTTAACATCTACATACTTTATATACAATACTATAAAATTCTAAAAATGCCTTGTCTGTATATTTAAAAAAATCTATTTAAAAAAACATCTAGAATATATTATATAAAGATAGAGAACATGATGAAATTTTTTTAGATGCTCTGTCAGTTTGTCTGTTTGTTCGGGATTCACGTAAAAACTATTCGGCCGATTTCGATGCGTTTTTCGCTGATAGACAGCAAATTCTTAGACTTAAAATCTGCGCTACTTTTTATCCAGGGAATATCGAGTGGCAATTTCAAGTCAAGCGTGGACGACGTCGCGGGAATATTCTAGTATCATATACAATTAACATGCAAAGCCACATGCCTAGTGAAAAAACACAACGTGTTATCATAAAAAAGTAATTGAGCAAGTAATAAAATTCTCTTTGGTGCTTGTTATTTTGTTTATGGTCACGTTTCACGAAAAATCATATATTTTTTCATTGTTGGCTGGAAAATATGTAGGTAGGACATTAATGTACGACCCGACTCGCATTCAGTAAGATTTATTTCATAAACACCATGAATTTGTTCACAAAGAGAAATTTCAATCACCACGCCTTATTAATTACAATGTTTCATATAAATAAAACTGATTAATTCATGATATTATATTATTATTGTTTTAAATAAAAACCTTTTTCTTTCATTTATTTTTTATTTGATTGACATATTTCATACTGTTACAACTTAAGTTCGGACAAAAACAAAATCCACCTGCATATCTATATAAACACATTTTATTACCCGTCGGCATTTGAACTAATTGTAATCCTTTTATGATTGTCTTCTTTTGTTCACTTATTTATTGGTTACTGTGGAGAACAGCCTGTTGTACTCGTTTATGGCCGCTTACAGGCATAATTAGCCAGGTGTGCGGATTACGATTCTAGGAAATTCGGTCCACGCTGCCGGGCGGACATATTGCATTTGTGCAGTATAAAGCAATGGCCCGATTGAGGGAGGAGGCAGTCGAGCGAAGCGAGACGCGTGTACTACAATCGGGAATCTGATAAGTGACGGACTTTGCGCGTTTTATCGAATTACGACCTTCTGCATTACGTTTGGACTTGTTGTGTTCGGTTATATTTGTACCTGTGTTATACGTGTTTGTATAGTTCTAATAAACTCTATAGTAATTCTAACGGCATTTTAATTCGAGTCCCGTAACTCGTGACAATACATAAAATTTTATTTACAAGAATTAATTTGTGTATGTAATTTTTTTTATTGCAGAAGTTCAACAGACAGGCAAAAGGCCTACTTGATGGAAAGCGGTTACCATCACTTATAGACATTTGCAACACCAAAGGTGCCACAAATGCGCTGTTGCTCTCTTAAGGGAGATTGGAACCTGGTCACTAATGCCGGAACACAACTCAAGGTTGTTATGGCGACATACTCTAGACCAGGGGTGGTAGCCATCCAGTCGGGCAAATTTGTCGCCTTTTACGACAGACCGCCCGGCCGTAGGAAATTGTATTCTTTCTCCTTTCCTGCCCAGATGTTGTAAGTAACACAAAATCAATTTTCTGTGAAATATTAAATTAGTAATTTTTTATCATAAGTTTTTTAATTTATTTTCTTACATTACATAATAATACCACCACCACTTAAACCTAAAAACGTTTGTAAGTGACGCAACGCACCTCGCCTTTATAAATATTAAAACTTCTATGTATACACTGTTTATCCTTACTAGATCATTTTCGTACTTTATAAACAGTATTTTGCAATGAGTTACACTATTTAATGATGGTTAACTGCTTAAGCCACATCTATAGTTAGAAAGTATTGAAGAAAATGTTTTATATTAATCATCTAAATACAAAATTTAACTAAACAAGTAAATTCTGTTAGTTCATATCTTAATATGGTAATGCGCGTGCGAATTGGTGAACTCCATTTAGGTAAAAGTGAAGTCAGACGAGAAACAAACTAGTGAGACTGAATCCAAAGACATATCAACGTAAGACCTAATCATCACTAATGTACTAACCTTAATTAACTAATTAATAATGTTATGAGTCACAGGACTCGAATTAAAATGCCGTTGGAATTACTATAGGATTTATTAGAACTATACAAACACGTATAACACAGGTACAAATGTAACTGGACGTCACCAGTACAAACTGAACGATTAAATCACATGCGCAAAGTCCGTCACTATTTAGCTTATCGAATGTACACACGTCTTGCCCGTATCGTAATCGTCGTTTGACTGCCTCACCCCTCCCTTCGGGCATCCCTTTTATTTTGTACAAATACAATATGCCTCGACGCAAAACAATAACAACAAGAATTAGTTCGACACACCTGCCCAATGACGACCATAAAACAAGTACAATAACAATAGAATGTTTTTCTTAATTACTTATTCTAAACACAAAGTAAACAAAAGAAGGGCAAATGCGGGCAGGTAATAAACCGCGCTTTTGTGGTCGGCAGTTGTGCATTCACATTTATCGGCGTGCTTCGTGGAATTTTGGCTAAGTTGTAACAATAATATCCTAAGCATTACGCTAAGAATGTCTTCTTCCAAAAGTACCAGAAAAAATGAGATATAGAAGATCTATACCAATGTTCAGAGGTGGAAGAATATTAGATTTATTATTTATTTATTTAGGTTTATGGCTTGGCAGCTAGGCCTTTAAGCCAGATCTTAGATTACAATATAGGTTCTTCATTTTCTTAAGCCCATGTATAGCTCGGCTGAACTGTAGGTTATCAACTGACGCCATTCAACGGAGTTCTTGTGACTACAAAAGGCTACATTTGATTATACAGTTCTCATTTCTCCCAAAACACATAATTACTAGTCAAAAATTATCAACATCCTACAACAACTGTTCATTTTAGAGTCATTTTACACATTTTTAGAAAATAAAACTGCACCGCACAACGTCTCGTTTCTGTTCCCGCCAAAAACTCCAAAGAATATTAGAAAAGGTAACTATGTAGGGTAAACTATATCATTGTTGATACCCCACCCAATGATTGGCACCCAGTCAATTTAGTCAGGATATTTAAAAAACCTATTTTGTAGCCATACAATGAGAACAATAATAATTTGTCCCTAAATATTAAATTATCATTTAATTTAACATTAGATGGCTTCCGCTCTGTGTGGTTTCTTCGAGTATAGCCGTATTTATTATACGGCTATACTCGAAGAAACCACTTATTACACTTGTACTGCTTTAATTGATAGGAATTTTCTGACGTTTCAACTGTTTTTTTTTTCACTTTGTCTTTCTCGGCCTCTGGACGGGACAGAGATCTTTTTTATCTTTAAATAAGGGGTATAGGGGTTTTTGTTTCGGTTTTTTCTTTCTTGAGTATTTTCTAATGTCTAATGCAAACTTATTTCTACCTCGTTCATAGTACGTGTATGTTATATCTTTTGTTACTTATCTACATATTTATACATTATGTTGGAAGTTCAAAGCTTTATGTACTATAAAATAACGCGCTTCAATAGTTAGTAATATATAAAATATCTACATCAACCTAGCGCTACTGGATTATCTTGAAATCAATCTCGTCCCTTGCCGCCGCCGTCGGAATTCATAGCGAAGCGTCTAGGGCTGCCGTTATAATATTAATTGACAAATCAAGAGTAATCGATTAATTTAATGAAGCGCTGCATCGGCTGTCTGTACCACGCAGCAAACGCCAAGGCCATGGTCGTCCATCAGCGTGCGGATGTAGGAAGCGCTACAACGCTAGTTGGTTACTGAACGTCGCGCCGTGTCTATTGCATTCTATCGAGACGCGTTATATCGTGGAAATAAATATGGACTGACGTAATTCGGAATTAGAATATTGCGACATTTTTTTTCTTATGTGCTAATAAAATAACAGACTATATTTTCTTGAATTGTTTTTGTTCTAAATTGACATTAAACTTTTTAAAACATTTGCTTTGAAAATATTTATAATTCAAATAAAATACATAAAATGTAAATAATAAAAGACATTTAAATGCAGAAATATTTTAAAGAAATAAAATAATGGAAAAGTGTAAATAAAAAAGTTTAACAATAAAAACGAACGTATAGTGTTCCAAATTTGAAATAGCATCAATGGATTCGATATTTATGAAATGCATGTAAACCATAGAGCACATTAATATAATAGGAAAACAGGTATATAAACAGAATCTTTGCATTATTGCGACATAAAATAATATCTCTGAGAATATATAAATAGCTCGTCGACAATGCACCAATCTAATTTAATTGAACAGAGTGCAAATAAAACTGTTGAATGAATGAAACGAACGAATATGTGTGTAAACAGAATAAATAAATGAACACTTGAACAAATGCTGCCAGATTTTCTTGTGTTCCTTTTTTAAATGTTACTTTAAAGAACTTGTTTAATGATTATAAAGTTCATGAAAAGAATTAGAAGATGGCGGTTAAAATATATATATGTGAATGTTGTGAAGTGAATTAATTTACCTCAATATTTTCAGTATTTTAATTTTGTTAGGCGTGTGACCTCTTTTCGTTTGGAGTTATTTCTGTCGGGCTCACTTTTCGTGATATTATAAATGAGAGGGTAAGTGAGTAATAACAAAATTATTATTATATTGTCTACATACAATTGAATAATAAGCTAAATCTGATGATCTGCAGGTATCTCAACTATCTACCTAAATGTACCTACTGTTGTTGTAACTGTTGACATTAAATGAAGTATTATATTAAATACTTCATGGTCTAAGGTTTTTTTTATTTCAAACGGATAAAATTATGAACTTATAATGTCTAAATTCTAGAACGATTTAACTGCCTCTATGGTCTAGTAGACTAAGCGTTAACTCGCCTACATACTTTGTTGGAACGCTAAGGTCCCAGGTCCCGAACTTTTCTTTATTTATGGCCTGGATATCTGAGATTAGCCTCAGAAATATTCGGAGTATATTACCCTTAATATCTACAAATGTAACTTGTTTAACTTGAAAATATTATACACGATTGTTTGCCGACAAAAAAACTTTGGTAGTAAGCGGCAAACATTTTTGGATTACAAGTGTCATAGATAATAAATATTTCTTGTTATTACAACTTTAGTTGTTTAGTGTGACTTGATGCGCTATGTGTGTATGAATATAATAAATCCTATGAGTCTAAATTTGATTATTCGTATAAATGTATACAACAAAATAGATTAAAAAGGAATTACCTAAAACATTTAGTAAAAAATAGGTAATAATAAATTTAAAAAACTAGTACAGTTGTAGTAAAATACCACTACTAGTTTATAAGTTTTTCTGTTATGGTGTTTAATAAAGAGTTCTCTATCTATCTAATAAGTAAATAGTCGTGATTAGAATTGATCACGACATTGCGGTGGTGGTCGTAGACCGCGGTATAAAGCTTCCTGGTATATAATGTTACACATAGTTTCTAGAAACGTTAAATAACTATTTATTTATAAACTATAATATGCTTCGACGACTGCTAGTTTTAAGGTTGCCGTAAGCAAATTTTCAATGTTTTTGTAATTAATAATTTACAAAGTGTTGGGTTACCGGGACATCGTGTAAAGTATGTACAAGTGAATACCATACAAAAATTCTGCATTCCGCCATCAATCAAATCAAATATAGTGAATTCAAACCAACCTGGAACGGGTTGGTTTGAATTCACTTTATTTGATAAGTCAAATTCCGCGAATATCTCAAAAAAACCCAAAAACAACCATGCGTCCTTGATAATAATAAGTTTAAAACCCCATTAGCCAATAACAAAGTCTAAACGCACACTGAATACGGAAGCGTTCGAAACAAAACAAGACAAATGGCACAAAGAAATACTTTAACCCTTCTATTGCGGCCCAATTTTATTTTAAAGACTTAGAATTATAATCATGCGCTAATTGACACTTGTGATATTAATCTGTATTATACATGATACTTCAGATATTAATTTGTATATTGTGTATAATTTTCCTTTAATTATCAATCATCATACAAATACACATTGTATAATAAAATATGCAAATTAAACTTGTGTTATAGATAATATACAACGAACCCCTCCGAGGCCAGTTCCAGAAACCCTGACCATAGTAAATAATGGAAACATCGAACTTTTACCATACCAAGAAACGAACACGGAGCCTCTGAGTTACAATTTTTTTTAGAAATCACGAGGTTTTGTACAAATAAGGCTTTATATTTCTTAGTTGATACCGTTATTCTTTCTTTTTCATTTTAAAAGAATGAAATCGAGTATTTAGTATCTGAGATCAATCTTCAAGTATCGTGGTAGATCTGCTGCGTTGAAATATATACTCTATTTCGATTAGATAAGTATAAAATATTAATTGATAAATTAAAAATAATCCCCCGTCCCGTCCGATTCGTGCAAGCCCTTATATTCCCTAGAATAGTATATAGGCCTTGAGCTGCAATAGTGTGACTTGATAATCTTGTATAATAATAGGTTGGGGAAAAAGTCTTTTCGCATATAGTATGTATGAACTTGTAATAAGATCTCTTTGGCTATACTGTTTGTATCTGGCTGGTTTTGGTATCATTAAAAAGTTTTAATTTTAAAGAAGACAATTCTAAATTAAAATTAGGAAAATGTGTGATTATCATTTGTTTTTCTTATTGTTAAAATGAGTGAATCTAATGAAGAAATTCGATACATTTTAAAAATTTACTACAAAAAAGGTAAAAATGCAACACAAGCCGCGAAAAAAAATTGTGATGTTTATGAACCTAATGCAGTATCTGTGAGAGTAGCGCAAATTTGGTTTAAGCGTTTTCAATCCGGAAATTTTGATATCAAAGATACACGTCACTCTGGTCATCCTGTTACGGACAAAATTGATGCCATTTTTGAAAAAGTGGAGCCTGATCGGCATATTAGTAATTACGATGTAGCTGGAGAACTGGGAATTGAAAACAAAACGGTTTTGGCGCATGTGAAAAAAGCTGGGTACACAAAAAAGCTCGATATTTGGGTGCCTCATGAGATCACTGAAAGGAACCTAATGAACCGTGTACTCATTTGTGATTCTTTATTAGGACGTAATGAAACCGAACCATTTTTGAAGAAGCTTATAACTGATGATAAAAAGTGGATAACGTACTACAAAAACGATCGAAAAAGAGCGTGGTCAAAGGCCGGTCAGGCTTCACAGACTGTGGCGAAACCCGGGTTAACTCGCAACAAGGTGATGCTGTGTATTTGGTGGGATTGGAAGGGCATTATTCATTATGAGCTGTTACCGCCAGGCAGGACCATCGATTCTGAACTGTACTGCGACCAACTGATGAGATTAAATCAAAAAGTTGAGAGAAAGCGGCCGGAATTAATCAACAGAAGGGGTGTGGTTTTTCACCATGATAACGCTAGACCTCACACATCTTTAGCCACTCAGCAAAAATTACGAGAGTTTGGCTGGGAGGTGTTAATGCATCCGCCGTATAGTCCTGACCTTGCACCTTCAGATTTTCACCTGTTTCGGTCTCTGGAGAATTCCTTAGGCAGTGTCAGGTTAACATCACGAGAGGACTGCCAAAACCACTTGTCGCAGTTTTTTGATCAGAAGCCCCAAAATTTTTATAGCAATGGGATCAGGTCCCTACCTACAGGATGGCAAAAAGTTATCCAACAAAATGGCACCCACATACTTTAGTCAAATGTAAATAAACTTTATAAAAAAAACCTTTTGAATTTTTATATAAAATGCGAAGAAACTTTTTCCCCAACCTAATATAATGTTTTATTTCTTGTAATGTCCTGTTTCGAAAACTCTAAATCTAGTGTTTGAAATTTGAAGTCTACTTTTTTTCAATTTTTTTATAAAATTGTTTGTAAACAAATTTGGGAACTCTGAAGGTTACCATATCTACGGGTTCTTATGTGTATATGGTGTCGGTTTACTGCAAGAACTCATTAACAACATTTTGTCCCAAATCAACACTTTCCCTTGGTTTGCCGCTTGACTTTTCATCACAGAAATTGATCCTTACTAAACACGCTAGGATTTAGTATAATAATACGGGTGTGTATTTTTTTAAATCAGCCAATTCGATTCCTGACAAGAGTAATTGATTTTTCAAAAATCTAGTGATACCACTTTCGTTTTCGTAAAAATATGCCTTGAGACTCCTTTGAGGATTTTTCACTATTTCGTATTGTTACGAGCTACAGAACTCGAATTAAAAATGCCGTTGGAACTACTATAGAATTTACTAGAACTGTACAAACACGTATAAAACAAATACAAATAAAACTGGATGCAACCAGTTCACACTGCACGCTTCAATACAATTCAACACGCGCAAAGTCCGTCGTCTATATCGCTAATCGAGAGTACTACAAAACGTCTTACTCGTTTCGTAGTCGTCGCTTGACTGCCCCATCCCTCCATTCGTGCATTGTCTTATACTAACTATACAGTACAAAAAATATCGGCCATTCGCACTGAGTTTCCGAGAAATAGTAATTTGCACACCTGGTTATCTATTCCTGCGAACGGCCAACAAAGCCGAAAACAATAACAATAGGCTACTGTTTAGTTGCAAATTTAAATACGAAGTAATAAAAAGAACTCCGAATGCGGGAGGGGCAATAGAAGAGATGCGCAGCATATCTTTGTCGGTATGTGACAATAGGTATGCAGGTGGCCCAACTTGTAACAGTATAGTTTAGGATTTGGCCCTGAACGCCCACTGGAAAAATTAATTTTTGCGTATTATCATGATGTATTATCCGACCGAACGATCTGGATCTTTGTCTTAGAATATTATCCATCATAAAAGCGACACAGCAGCGAACGTGTTGATAAATGGACGACGATTATAGGATCATTTACCTTTGCTTTGTCATTTTACAGATAAAATACTTGGTGTTATGATGCACTTTGTATGAAATCAACATTACAAGAATTTATATGACTTGACACATAGTGTTCTTTTTTAAATTGCTAAAAGCTGGCAGGCAGGTAGACGGTGATGAGGAGCAGGTGATCTGATGGAAAGTTGTCACAGTTGCTTATGGTTGTTTGCAACACCAGAAGCATCGAGAATGCGTTGCTGGTCTCGAAGAAATTTTGTAACGTCTTCAGGGCGGATTTGCCTTAAGTGACGCCCTGGGGCACCGTGAAAAATACCGCCCTATTATCTTGCACTATTTAAGCAAAGGACCGAAAAAATGCATCGTAACTAGCCTTCAAAACGTAAATATTCAATGAGAACTCTATTTTTAAGATTTGGCATTAAACCAGTAACTTCCCAATTTTTGAAAATCATTGATTTTTATAGCAGAAAGTTCAAAGTTTTACTGACACTCCAAATTTCGCCGCCCTGGGCACTAGCCCCTAGTGCCCCTAGTATAAATCCATCACTGAACGCCTTTCATATACGATCACATGTTTTTTCATTTTTTTGGGACTCTCATGGCAGATTACCCATTTAATGGTCTATGGTTACTGTGCATTGTCCATTGTAGTTGTCGCAATGTATAGGCGACAGCCTATACACGTTTCAACATCAGGAGCGAAGTAACGCGTTGTTAGTTTTCTGTATGGAATGGAGTCGTGGCACTTCAAAACAAAGAAACATATATGACTCTATATTTACATAATTTACAATTATAAAATTACATATAATCGAATACAATTCTTTTATTGTAAAGAAAACTTATTTGTATCGTATTCTACCCATAGTCCCTCAAGACTATAAGTAGAATACTGAGCCCAGATCACTGTCTTCTATGGGTAAGGTGCCCAGAGGGCTGGCTACGTTTCCTCGCTGGATCGCCATACTGATCCGTTGGCCGAGGTAAGCACCAGCCCTCTGATCACCTGAAAAGTCAATGAGTCGTTTTGATAAATTTTGATAGAGGCTAATGGCCTCAGGATACCATGGTCCCAGCGTCTCGACAGCAAACGGCACAAACATATAACTCTCACTGAGGGTTGCATATTTGCGCCGCTTGAGTAATTCAGCTCATTCAAGCTATGTGACTTAAATTTATTTATTTATAATTTGACCCATCGTCATAGTGAAATTTATTTTTTATTTTGACTTAAATAAATTCACTAATAGTAAGTTTAGGCTAAACAAAGATACTATGTATCTGCGTTTTTAATTTACTACGACGTAACTGAAAAAAATGACATCAACTTTAATAAAAACAATAGTATTATTAATATTAATTGTATTGCGAGTTCTGGCACTTTAAACTGCTAGATATGACCGAAGCTACACCCACTTGTAATTTAAATATAGTTCACCAAAATATACAGGGCGTAGCAGGTAACGATTTAGATTGAACTTTATTAAAAGAACGGAAGGTTCATGTTCTATGTATTACAGAACATTGTCTTAAAACTTTTGAAGTCATCAATTTTATAGACTGATAAGTGCGTTTGTGAGGAAGTCTACTATACATGGAGGTTCACTTATCCTTGTAGCAAATTATGTAAAATGTAAAGAGCGTAAATAGAACTAAAATAGATTTTTTCACATTTTTTGTTTCTTTGTATGTCTGTCTGTTTGTACCGCCTAATCTCCGAAACGACTGGACCGACTTAGATGAAATTTTATATGGTGGAAGCTTATATCCCTCTTCAACATATAGGATACTTTTGATCCCGAAAAATTAAACAGTTCCCTTGGGATAGTTAAAAAAACTTTCCACGCGGACGTAGTCGCGGGCAGAAGCTAGTATTATATATACTAGCTTCTATATATGTATCTGAGAGTGACACTCATGCGAGTTCAGAGCTTTTTCCCCATACCAAAAGAGTCCAATGTACTTAAAGAAGTTTCACTTCAAAAAGGTTGAGTATGACTATTATACTTCATGTACGTACAATAGAGATAGATAGATAGCCCATAAAGCATATACCATTTCATAGAGCGAACTAGTGCGTGACGCTAGTGTGGAATGTAGCGCGTTTTAATGAAGCCCGCCAGGGTTCACATTTAAAATAGATTGACGCGTGCCATATCCAGCGTATGTCGACAACATATATATTAAATTAAAGCGACCCACGCGACTTCTCTCGCGTCGAATTCGTATATACGTGCATGAGTACGTATATGTATATACGTAAACGGTCTATATCGCGCGGTAGCTCGCCCATTTTCCCGGTTTTACCTATTTTAATTACTTCTATTGCACAGCAGTCTGAAACTAGGTTTTTTGTTTTGTAGTTTATTTTTAAGATTACGCTATGTTGGGCTAATAAAAACTCGCCCTCGTTAGCTGAGGGCGAGATCATAAAATAGCTCGACAAAAAATCACACGTAGGTGTTATTATTTTATATTCCGAACCTAAGGAACTGAAAAGAAACGTACTTAAGTATGGACTAAACTTTAGCCGAGCTTGGTCTAAAAAAACATATTTTAAATAATAAAACACCTATAATAAACTTGTATATATGAAGAGATTGTTTAAAATAGATGAAGGAGAAAAATGTATGTTAAAATCGTAGCATGTGGAAATCCACACCTAAACCCCCATGGGAAACAGGCGCGACAATATGTAAGTATGTATGTAAAACAACAAAAAGTGAGGGTAGGATAACCTGTGGTGCCATCTATACGCATGTATTGATATGTATATTTTACTGGGAGATTATTATTGTATTGTTCTTCCATGTTCTTAATTCAAATGAACCACGAGTACCCTAGTCTAAGCTATCGTGATTTGGTATGTGTACAATTATTTCTATTTTATTTTTGAACCAACAAAATATGGCTTATTAAATTACATTCTGTTAAAATACTGGATACAACGCACCTAAATAAAAAAGCACTTATATGGCTGATAGCACACTGGCTCCTATCAGCCGGATGATAGTTGCTTAGCTACCGAATGGTTGTTTAGGCACTTCTAGGACGTCCATTCTGTCCTTTCGGCGATCTTGTGACGGCATACTGTCCTGTTGCTTTAAAGAACATCACTAACAGAAACAACTTGAAATGTTATACAAGTACCTTGTGTAATTTTGAGACAGATCGCATTAATAATGCGATTCTGGAATACATTTTGCTTATTAACGGTTTGTGTTGAAAAGTACTATATGATATCTTTCTAATCCCTCTGCTATACCTGTTATTGTTAGTTATTTGTTCACATTTTTTCAATTTAGCTTTTTGTAAAACCATTTCTAGGAATAGTGTTCCATAATCATTTCTGTCTAGTTAAAATTCCAAAAAACGTACGATCCCTATTGAATTTTGTAAGAAATGCGTTTGACCTTTATTTGACCTTACTAAATCCCATGACGTCATTAACATCTGGTGAAATGCATATGAATACTGTAGCCATTCAGTTTTAAAACGCAAATAGATGGACATTTTTGTTTTTATGGCATTGTTATGACATACAATATTTATATTGTATGACATAACAATGTTTACATAAACATTTTATTTCTAGAATAAAATTATGTAAATTAGCTCTTCAGACCAATATTTAGCAAATATGTGTGAAAGAAATTTAATTTAACGATAACTCCAGAAAATAGTAATTATTGAACACCAAAAATAAATATATATAATATAAAATAAAATATAAATAAAATAAATCTAGCGACAAAATTGCTCACACTTAATGATCACGATATGTAATGAGTAATGACAGTGACATTTAAATAGTAGCATAGATTACTATGAATAATAAGTTTTATTGTTTTCGTTTTATAGGCAAAGAAATTAATGTAACCTTGTCCCCTGTGACGTCATCGAAGAAATAATTTTAATATCGATTTTTTTTATACTAACACTTAAAATACAAAAATATTTAAAACAGTATCTTAAAATAGGGTATTTTACGTAATAAAACTATAAAATCAGAGGGTATTTTTTTTAACAATCCCAATTGTGTCACGCAGTAACAAGGAGTTTAATGCGTTATTTGTGATACGACATTGATAATGACGTTAAACATTGACAGATAACTCATGTACAGTATAATTATAAGACCGCCTCTGTGGTTGAGCGGCCTAAGTCTTAGTCGGCCTAACTCACTGCGATGCAGAGGTTCCGGGTTAGATTGCTGGCATGGTAAATTCCGGAAACGAATTTTCTCCGTTATTTACTATGATCTGGGTGTCTGGGATTGGCCCTAGAGTAGTCCGTTGTATATTACCCACAATACAAGTGTAATTTGCTTAATATACAATATGTGTTTGTCTGCCGATTATTTATTTATTTATACACGAATGTAGCTAATCGTAAACGCTGTATTATATTAAAATAAGACGTATTTGTCACAGTCACTAACACTAACGCAAGTGAGCCAGGAGCGTAAAAGTTACATTTTACTAAAATTACTTTACAACAAATATTTTATAATCTAAACCGCTACGATTTTCTTTACTTTATATACATACAAATGTGATAGTACTTGCAATTTAGGAAGGCTTACCTATTTGTCGTAAACACGTATCCGTGTGTGGGTGTGACCAAGCGGTTATGATTGGACGTCACATACTACTATATCATAGTATCGTAATGTGCATGTTACACAGTACACAGTTTAACCACGAGAAAATCTCCTTGCCTTTACGGACTGCAAGAACTAAAATACATATTATATAAGTATATCCAGCCTTCTGGGCACGTTCCCTGGCAGCGATCTACTATATAATCTACTTTAGATTTATTTATTGAGATTATGTTTATTTTTAGATAATTTATATTTTTTAAGTAAGATATATAAGAAACTCATTTCTCCATATTATATTGTACGAATACAATGTAAACCACATGCAAATGTAAAACATCCGAGTTACTTACTATCTATAGAATTTGTTCTCGCAGAAGCGAAATGTGTGCATGCAGAAGCGAAAGTAGTTCTTATGTGTATACCCTATACTATAAGTGAGACCAAATTAAAAAAAATCTGTGTGTGTGTGTGTGCAGTTCATATGGAGTAGAAGTGAAACTTCAGAAAACTAGGCTACGAGAGAATGAGATAAATATAGAGTATCAGCAGTATTAGGATAATTATAATGTTTATTATTTTCATAGTATTTTTACCAAGCTCAAAAACTACATTATATTTTAATGCAAAATTTACATTAGATATATTACATATTTACGATTCAATCTGAATTACACTTTAAATCACTAGCATAAAGTTCAAAATTCAATGCACATTTACGCACAATTATCGATGATCTACGTATAAAAGAATATCTGCCTTAAATATATGCAAATAGAGCTAAAATTCATTTGAAATCTTAAGTTTTATTTAAAGTCAAAATTAATACTAACGGATAAAGAGAAATGTGTGTAATACTTGCAACAACTCAGAAGGCTTTATGGCATTGATGTAACAATATTATTGCTACATCAATGTATTGCTATATCAATGGTTTATGGTAGTAAAAGAACAGCAACTGGTCACAATACTTTATAATCAGAGAACCTTACGGTTTTAACACATATTATAGACTGACTTTGAACACTCGACAAGCATTTTTAGAAGTTGTTCTCAACTCGACATCCCTCCAATTTTACAGTATATGAAACTTAGCATATTGGCACAACCGATAGCGGATTTAAGTCATTGATAAACTATTTTAATTAAAGGGTTATGCATGACAAGAATTTAATATATTGTTTGGATATTTCAGATAATATTTTATATAAGATATTGTATAAAATATTATACTTAAAGTTTTATATGAAACTAGCTGACCCGGCGAACTTCGTACCGCCATATTTTCTGAATTCCTAAAGACTTTGTTTCATGACACAAGAACAAAATCACCAAAATCGGTCCAGATGATTAGGAGGATTCTAGAATCCAATCTCAATGCCACCTATCGGTTCCAATTGTGAATCTAAACCACCCGGGGACCCATTCAAACACACAAAACAAATATCATCAAAATCGGTCCAGCCGTTTAGGAGGAGTTTACTGTCAACACACGTACAGAAGAATTATATATATATATATATATAAAATAAGCCGAACACAGTATAAATCTATCGCGTCTGCCAACATGAAATTAAAATGTAGTGAATACCGTCTATATACAATTGAGAGGTTTGATTTATAATCTGTACACAATTATCACATTATACAAATGATAAATATTGTAAAAAAATTATTGTAAATTATAGAAACTACTCTATACAAAACAGGCGCTAATCACAGAATAAATAAAAATATAACATTACTATTCAATTACGGAAATGGCCGATCGTATCGTTTAGAAATAAGAGGGTACATAAAATCAATTATTAACTTTAAAAAGAAACACAACAAGAACAATAATGCTACTCAAAAACTGTAAGATGTGTTTTATTAAGAATTAAATAAGGTTGAATTTTGTGTTTACCTCTTTTTAGTGTCGCTCTTCTTCGTTTCATAGAGTTTCAAATCACAACGATTGTAAAGAAGTTTCAGTTCAAAAATCTTTTTTTCATATTTCAGCAAAGATATGCCGTTGCCCCTGTTGAGAAGATGCTGTGGATGCATACCATTGCAGCCGGGATGCATCGCCCTATGCATCCTTTCAACTGTAAGTTTTTTTTCCCTTTTTATAGGGCCATTGTCATTTTTACCATTCTTCTTATAAGCTACCTATAATATACTACCCAAGGTTTTCACGTCAATATCTTGTTACTTAATCAACACAAGTGACGTCAGGCAACAAGTAGGTATTCCTTGAAACCCCAACAAGAAAAGAAAAGTTCGCCGAATCAATATAAACATTCATCGCTTCGTTATGAAAGTAGGTAACTTATATTTTGTAGCCCGTTCACATGTGTCGGGTGGCAAGAAATTTTATATGAAGCTGTTCACACTTACAGATAAGTTAGCTCCGAGACGTTTTTGCGTTTGTAGTACCATTTATATATTTACAGGAATTCTAAACTTGAATTTTAAATTGCCTTGTACAATCAGCAAAAAGAAGGTCGTTACATTTTGAAGAAGAAAATATATTTACAATCAAAAGTATATAGGGAAAGTCAAATAAATAATAATTATTTACATTGCTAATTGTAAAATTTTAATAGCATAACTGTAGAGGAATGGAAAAATGATTGTTAACATGTTATTAAAGACGAAAATAAATTTCAGGGCAGGGATAAGGGCTTAGATATAATATCAGAACAAATTAGAATTAACACTAATTCATCGCATGAAAGTCAGGATGAGGATGATTACGAAACGTCTGGAGCTGAAGAAATTTAGCATTAAAAATTATGTTTAATATTAATATTTATTTTTTTAATATCGTTAAATACGACAACGGACGCAGGAGGACTCAAAAAATTTATTAATAATTACAATTAATTAAAACTAACTAAATTATAAGTTTCTACGTCCGATGCGAGGAACGAAGTGTGCAATCGCGGTCGCGGCTGCCAGGGCCGCGAGGCCTCGTGCTGCATCGTCAGCAATTACCTAGATTGCCTGTTTTCATGCGATGAGCACGTGGACTTACTCAGCAATTCGCTGGTTACTACCAGGTATAACACGTTTCATAATATTAGTTTCATATTAAGTAGGTACTTAATAATAAACTATAAAAATAATAAATTTATACTATTAATTATAATTATATTTATACTATGAACCAGTTTATTTATATAAATAAATAAACCAATTCTTATTATATATTATAAATTACAAACACTATTACAAACGCAAAAACTTCTCGAAGCTAATTTATCTGTACCCGACACCGTTTTTTTGTCAGCACCGACAAGAAATGTTCGGGGTTTTGCCAGCCCTCTACGTACTAAAAAATCGTGTCGGATCTTGCTCGCCTATGAGTAATCATGACGCTGTTCACACTTGTCGGACACGAAGCCCATCGGATGCCGCAGACTGGCTAACGTGAGCCGTTGAGAGACCACCTTCATGACGAAAGGCTCCAACGGCTCCAAACCCCGCCACCGACGGGTAGTTGCCCGTCGACTAGAAGCTAGGGTAAAAAGGTTTTCGCTTGAAGCCGGACCTCCTCGCCGCCTCAAATTTCCAAAAGAAGGAAGACCACCCAGAGACTTGTCGGATGTTGGGTCCGGCAAAACTATCCCCGCTTCCCTTCTTTCGCCTGTCGCTAGCTGCTCTCTGCCGCAGATAGTGCACACACATAAGTGTGTGCGGCTCCAGCTCCGATCGGGTCCGACAACCGACAAGTGGGAAAGGGCGCTAATAGGTTTCCGCCCTTTGGCTGTCCGAATGGAATAATATTTATAGCGCCTGCTCGGCCCATATTGCGTCATAGCGCGTTATTATAGCGAACGTTTAGTACAAATTACTTTATAACCAAATTCTCTGGTCGGTGTAGAACGTCATCGTTTTTAAAGGATGATTTTTAGAATTCCATAAACATTGTTATTTTTTAATTATATTAGTTCAGCAGACATGTAGACGGCCCACCTGATGGAAAGCGGGTCGCCTATGGACATATAACACCAAAGGTACTGCTAATGTGCCTAACAATGTGCTGCCGCTCTCTAGAGAGACTGAAACCTAGCCACTAATGCCGGGACACAACTCAAGGTTGTTACGGCGGCATACTCTAGACCAGGAGTGGTAGCCATCCGGACGGGTAGATACCCTATCACCTGGTTGAGGGTAGTTTTGTCGCTTCTTAAAATACACCGACCAACCGCAGGAAATTGTATTCTTTCCAATGATATTATAACAATAAAGTATTATAAGATTCTTCCTCCGTTCCCGTAATTTGGTAAATATGGACCATTTTTAAAATCATCATGTCCGTTTGTCTTTGTAAAAACAACTAAAAAAACACGACAACAGCTTTCCGCTGGCTATATCACGGAAACGACGTCATGTACCGGGATAAAATTTATTTTTTTACTAGCTTCTGCCCGCGACTTCGTCCGCGTGGAATAGTTAAAAAAACCCCGGTTTTGAAACATTCTTCATTGGTGCTCCGCTCCTATTGGTCTTAGCGTGATGATATATATCCTATAGCCTTCCTCGATAAATGGGCTATCTAACACTGAAAGAATTTTTCAAATCAGATCAATAGTTCCTGAGATTAGCGCGTTCAAGCAAACAAAGAAACAAACTCTTCAACTTTATATATTAGTATAAGATTTAAATCCGTTCAGTAATTTTCACGTGATGCTCCAACAGACAGACAAAAAATCTAAAAATTGTATTTTCGGAACTCGCTGGTCCGAATTAGCCCCCTTAATGCCTAATAATTTTGAAATGCATTGTGAATTACTTACACAGTTATTATATTATACATATCGCTATAGAAATAAATATGTAGTTAAATGGAAAGAAACTGAAAATCAAGAATTAATTATGGTCATCGTTCATAGAACTGAAGGTAATTTTTTTCTATTTTATAGATGTACAAGGTACTTGAATAAATAATATTCATCAGAAACTTTATCATTTAGCTCAATAGACAAGGCTTACAAAGTTTTAAGAGTATTTATCTACTCTCTCTTCTTTTTGTGCATAGACCGCAACGAACTTGCCCGATATTTTTTATGAATGAAAACCCATTGAACATGCAAATGAGCAATAAATAAAGGTATAAACATTACGGCATACGTGATACGCATAACGCAGCCATTTTGAGGCGTATATTAATCCATTATGGGACTATAAGAATGACATCGCTCTATTTATTAATCTGATGACATAAGATCATTTTTATAAGGTTTTATTTAACTTGAAATGTTTCTATGTATGTATTATATGTTCGGGTCAAATCTTGCAATTGAATTTTAAAGCAGTTTTCCTCAACCGATTGAGTTGAAATTTTACACAATTGTACACATTTATACGTGTGATGTCATTCTAAATCCAATATGGCGAACGGCACAAGATGGCGGGTGGACTAGTTATATTTTTGTGCACTCCCATGATACGGGTATCAAATTAAAGGGTTTGCCGAAAAGAATACAAAAATACTAAAAATTAAATAAATAGTAAAAAACATTTTTAAATACAAGCTTTATTCAAAGCTCTATAAAGAATAAAACAAACTTTGAAATTAAATTAAGCCCTTCAATTTATTACGTACATTAAAAAATGTATATGATATAAAATCTTGCCGCGAGATTTACTTGTTTAGGTAAACAAAAATACAATAACTATGTAATTTGGTTTTGACATACGTACCTAAGTAAATCTATGAAATAACGTATATATTTTATAAAATCGGTAAATACATCTAAAGAAGTATATCTATCGACAAGTTTTTATATCATACTAGCTGTACCCGGTAGTTGTTGTCTTGTCCTTAAAAAATAAAAATGTAGAAACCGATTGCAGCGCCATCAACCGCTCCGCGACCAATTGTGAATCTAAACCATCCTGGGATCCACTTGAACACACACACAAATAATTCACCTAAATCAGACAAATGAAAATTAGTCTAAATATAGTCACCATGGCCGAAATCGGCCGGGAAAGATCATAACAAATGAATGGCTAGACTGATGTTTTGACTGATGTTTTTTTAATGATATTTTTTTTATTGATGATTATCATATTTTAATACTTATTATCCTATTCCGGAAGAAGACAATTCCAAAAACACAAAAATCTTAAAAATTGCTTCAGCCGTTCTCGATTTATATGGTGTAACTAACACAACTTTGTTTTATATATATATATATATATATATATAGATAAATTGTGTAATGTAATAAATTGATGGGTTGGATTTAATTTAAAAGTTTATTTTATTCTTTTAAGAGCTTTAAGTAAAAGCTTGTTTTTTTTAGCAGGCGTTCAGCAGACAGGCACATGGCCCACTTGATGGAAAGCGGTTACCATGGCCTATGGACATTTGCAACACCAAAGTACTTTTGCAGATGCTTTTTAAACACAGGTCCTTAGTGGCGAAAAAATGTTATCAAAACCTTATTTCTCTCTGTATTAAGTTATTGCACAAGATTCTATCCGTGCAGGCATAAGAGAGTCGCTTACTACTACCCCTGGTTTAGGGTATGCCGCCATAACAACCTTGAGTAGTGTTCCAGTATCAATAGCCAAGTACCAGACGCCACTTTGAGACCAGCAGTACATACAATAATAGCACTTCTGGCGTTGCAAACGTCCATAGGCTATGGTCACCGTTTACCATCAGATGGGACGTCTGCCTGTCTGCTGAACTCGTGCAATCCTACTAATATTATAAACGCGAAAATTTGTAAGAATGTATGGATGTATGCTTGTTACTCTTTAACGCAAAAACTGCTGAATAGATTTTGATGAAACTTTACAATAATATAGCTTACACATCAGAATAACACATAGACTATAATTTATAAAGATATAGTGTTAATTATCCAAAATATAACAATTTTCCATCACCACGCGGGTGAAACCGCGGGGTGCAGCTAGTAAAAAACAAAATCTTTCCGTCAGGTTGCTTGCTATCGTCGCGGCACAGTCTGTTCGGTTAATTCTTCATATTCTTTCATATTTAATTTCAATCTTTCCTTACATAAATATCTTTAAATAAAATAAGTAAACGAAAACAAGCAATTTCAAACCTGTGATAGACCTTATTTTGACTAATAAAATAGTCTCTTAACGCCAAAAATATTGGCTTTCACCCAAAATCTTTTTGTAAGAGCCCTTCCAACCTTGATACCTTATTTCTTACACAAAGTAAGATAGATAAACAAGCAACGAACGTTACATAGTGTTGGATACCGTCCAAGACAGTGTCATATCATTCAGTTTTAGCTGACTCACTTTACTAACAAAGTAGGTTACAATATTTTTAGAGTTGCGCAAACAATTTGGCAAAAACGGAATGCTTGTCTGTCTATATGTCTTTGTATATCACATTTTTCTTAGACTACAGGGTTTATATAGATGGAATTTGACAAAAAGATGTAATCCTTATCGCGCTACAAGGTAATGTAGTGAAATCACCAAAAAATAAATTATATAATAAAATACGAGTGACGGCTGTACATGTAACTGAATGCTGAAAGTAATTTTTGTATGTACGTAATCTAAAAGGACTAGTTAATTAGTTCGTGAAAAATTAAATAATGCCCTTAAGCATGTTAATAATGCACTTAATTTCCCTCTTCTATCTCTAGTAGTCTCTAATCATCTATCTATGTAGGTAATATAATAAATCGGTTGCGGCTGTTGAGTGTCGAGCTTGTACAGTCGTGGTGTGAAAATATTCGCCAGTTTTCAAATTTATTCATTTAACGTTACACGAGCACATTATCTTTTCAAACTAAGTCACAGAAACAGTGCTGTTTCTTTTCCCACAGAAAATTATGATTAATTATTTGACAATAAAGTTTAAGATTACTTAGATCAAAGTTGTTTTATTTTCTATCTTGTCTAAGATGATTGTTTAGACATGTTTTTTTTATTGCATGAGTTCAGCAGACAGGCAGACGGCCCACTTGATGGAAAGCGGTTACCATTTGCTATAGACATTTCCAATACCAAAGGTGCTACAAATGCGCTGATGATCTCTTAAGGGAGAATGGAACCTGGTCACTAATGCCGGAACACAACTCAAGGTTGTTATAGCGGCATACTCTAGACCAGGGGTGGTAGCCATCCAGACGGGCAAATACCCTACCACCTGGCTGTGGGTTATTATGTCGCCTTTTACGACAGACCGCCCGGCCGCGGGGAATTTTATTCTTTCTCTGTTACTGCACGGATGTAAAACCTTTTTATTGGTTTTAATATATATGTTAAGCATACTGATTATATCCTCTTTGTTTCTTATTGTCAATCGTAATGTCTGTCATTGTCAACATTGCAATGTTCTTTTTTCACGTTTCTATAAAATGTTGGCAATGTTTTTTCTTGTACTCGTGCAAGCAAAAGTCGACTTTAACATGATGAAAATTTTCATTCCGCGACTGTACAATGAATTTAAATATGAGAAAAAATCAGGGTGGTTAATTCGGACCCGCAGATTCTTCCACAAATGAAACTTTCTTGTCGGTATGTTAGAGCGTCACGTGAAAACTACGAATAGATTTAAATGAAACTCAACAAAGAGCTGGCTTATGGCCGGTTCCTGTTTCCTACCGACCGTTCATTTACCTTACTAGCGAATATATAGGTAGATATAGTACGGAACTGTCCATTACTCGTATATTTCGGGTCAACATTAGGACGATTTTTATGACAGACGAATATAAATTTTTGATGTGACAGTTGAAATTCATTCAATAAGTCGTCATGGCAACTTAAAGTATCACTGGTGTTGCTATAAAAAAAGAACAGATTTACATTTAGAGTTATATGTACTAAATTATACCTCATTGCAGATTAATCGACTTTTCTATTTTTGACTTTTCCAGATGGCGTGTATAGCAAACATAACAGCTGGTGCCTGGAACCTGCCGCGTCACCGAGAAAGGGAGCCGGAGGATAATCTGATATCAATGAGCATGGTCATGTTTTCCACGTTGTCCGCGATCGGAAACTTAGTGGCCTTGATTGGAATATGGCTGGTAATAAGGGACACACTTTATTAAAATCATTACTCACGTCTTACGATTTCGCACACATCAATCTGCTGCAGCTTTCATGTCCGTGGTATAGGAGGAAACCTTCAATAGTGTAACCTACGCTGGTTGAAAATAAAGGAAAAACACCTAGCATATGTCACTACTGAAGTTTTTCAAACTTAATAAAAAATAAACATCTTGTAAAATCAATATTTTCCAAATCTACATTTCCAAAAAAATACTTAAAAATTAAATACTATTATAAACATATTTACAAGTAAAAAATGTAGTCCAGATCGCTGTCGGTGGGGAGCGTTCCCAAAATGCTGGCCTCATACCCACGTTTGTATGGCAACGCTAATCCGTTGCCCTAAATATAGGCCCTTTGATCACGCGAGACTTCTTGCAATTTTTCTTTCAATCGCCTTGAAAGGTCTCGATAAAGTCGATAAGAATCACGTCCACATGGCCCCAAAGTCTCTAGCCCGAAAGCCACAAATATGTATCTATCATCGCTGGCTGCATATTTGCGGCGTTTCAGAGGTTCCTGAAGTGTGGCAGCTCTTCCAGCAGTGACGGCTGTTTTGGAAGATGGGCAGCCGCTAACTTAAATTCAAGTAAAAAAGGTACGGAACTTAGAGTCCGCAGATTTGTTTTATTTAATAAAAAAAACATATGCTGATGTGATCTGTCTATCTCACCCCTCTATCCCATGCCTCCTATCCTATTCTCTCTATCCCATCTTAAAGGCTGGCAACGCGTTGGCTTCGCCCCTTGTGATGGAAATGTTTCATGTTCAAATTTCCGTTAGTGGTCTATTCATATATTAGGTTGGGGAAAAAGTTTCTTCGCATTTTATATAAAAATTCAAAAGGTTTTTTTATAAATTTTATTTACATTTGACTAAAGTATGTAGGTGCCATTTTATTGGATAACTTTTTGCCATCTTGTAGGTAGGGACGTGAACCCATTGCTATAAAAATTTTGGGGCTTCTGATCAAAAAACTGCGATAAATGGTTTTGGCAGTCCTCTCGTGATGTTACCTGACACTGCCTAAGGAATTCTGCAGAGACTGAAACATGTGATAATCTGAAGGTGCAAGGTCAGGAATATACGGCGGATGCATTAACACCTCCCAGCCAAACTCTCGTAATTTTTGCTGAGTGGCTAAAGATGTGTGAGGTCTAGCGTTATCATTGTGAAAAACCACACCCCTTCTGTTGATTAATTCCGGCTCAACTTTTTGCTTTCTCTCAACTTTTTGCTTTAATCTCAGCAGTTGTTCGCAGTACAGTTCAGAATCGATGGTCCTGCCTGGCGGTAACAGGTCATAATGAATACCCTTCCAATCCCACCATACACACAGCATCATCTTGTTGCGAGTTTGCGAAACCCGGCCACAGTCTGTGAAGCCTGACCGGCCTTTGACCACGATCTTTTTCTCACGTTCTTGTCGTACGTGATCCATTTTTTATCACCAGTTATCAACTTCTTCAAAAATGGTTCGGTTTCATTACATCATAATAAAGAATCACAAATGAGTACACGGTTTATTAGGTTTCTTTCAGTGAGCTCATGAGGCACCCAAATATCGCGATTTTTGGTGTACCCACCTTTTTTCAAATGCGCCAATACCGTTTTGTGATCAATTCTCAGTTCTCCAGCTACATCGTAACTACTAATATGCCGATCTTGCTCCACTTTTTCAAAAATGCCATCAATTTTGTCCGTAACAGGGCGACCAGAGCGACGTGCATCTTTGATATCAAAATTTCCGGATTGAAAACGCTTAAACGAAATTTGCTCTACTCTCACAGATACTGCATTAGGTCCATAAACATCACAAATTTTTTCGCAGCTTGTATTGTATTTTTACCTTTTTTGTAGTAAAATTTTAAAATGTATCGAATTTATTCATTACTTTCACTCATTTTAACAATAAGAAAAACAAATGAAAATCACTCATTTTCCTAGTTTGAATTTGGAATTGTCTTCTTTAAAATTAAAACTTTTAATGATACCAAAACCAGCCAGATACAAATGGTATAGCCAAAGAGATGTTATTACAAGTTCATACATACTATATGCGAAAAGACTTTTTCCCCAACCTATTATTTATCTTATTAATCATTCAATTGCCTTGCCATCGGTTCAATTTTGACATAACATCATTCATACTTCATATTACACGTGATAGGGTATTTGCTCGTCTTGATGAGTACCATGCTTCGTCTAGAGTATGCCACCATAACAAATTTTTGTGTTCCGGTATTAGTGGCCAGGTTCTAGTCCTCCTTTAGAGAGCGGCAGCATATTGGTAGCACCTATGGTGTTACAAAGGTTCATAGGCGATGTTAACCACTTTCCATCAGATGGGCCGTCAGCCTGTCTGCTGAACTCATTCAATAAAAAAAGCTTGTATGGAGCTTATATTAAATTCAAATAGAACCTATGTCCCTCAATTGTAAAAGACGTAAAAATTATGGTCTAGACTCTAGACTCTAGAGTATGCCGCCATAACAATCTTGGGTTGTGTTCCGTCATTAGTGACCAAGTTCCAGTCTCCCCTTAGAAAGCGACAGCACATTGGTAGCACGTTTGATGTTACAAATATTCATAGGCGATGGTAACCGCTTTCCATCAGGTGGTCCGTCTGCTGAACTCATACAATAAAATAAAAAACTTATATGGATATTATGTCAAAGTCAAGTAAACAAAAATAGGATTTACTGCATGTACATTAGAGTCGGAATTATAAAACACGATAAAATGAATAAACAAAACACTTACAATTATGGTAACGTCTTACAATTTATGTGAAACACATTGAAACAACACAATTAGAAGTCATCTAAAGAATGTTTCCTTACTTAACAATCGTATGGAGTAATTAACTCGGGCGCTTATAATTATTGCGCATACTTGTCCGTACACTAATAATACTTACGAGTATTATGAACTGCTGAATGTTTTTTACTCGAACAGATAACATTTTTAAGTCCGGATAAATCTATAGAAAAGAGTTTTATTGCATACAATATAATCCTACTATAATATTATAAACGAAAGAACGAAAGTTTGTAAGAATGTACGGATGTATGTTTGTTACTCTTTCACGCAAAAACTACTGAATAGATTTTGATGAAACTTTACAATAATATACATTATCCATCAGAATAACATATAGGCTATAATTTATAAAGATATAGTGTGAATTATCCAAAACATAACGATTTTCCATCACCACGCGGTTGAAACCATGGGGCGCAGTTTATATAAGTAATATTAATATTTTAAACAGTACAATCGGTGGTCTTATCACTTTTTTGCGGCAGACGGCCCACCTGATGGGAAGCGGTTACCATCGCCTATGGACATTTATAACACCAAAGGTGCTACCAATGTGCTGCTGCTATCGAAAGGAAAACTAGAATGGCCACTAGTGCTGGAACACAACTCAACGTTCCTATGGCGGCATACTTTAGACCCGGGTGGCAGCTATCCAGACGGGCAAACACCTCACAACCTAGCTGTGGGTTATTTTGTCGCCTCTTACGACAGGCCGCCCGGCCGCAGAAAATTGTATTCTTTATCCGTTCCTGCACGGATGAATCCGAAATTGTTTTTATAAAAAATGTCAATTGAAACTTGCAATCAACATCTCATTATTAAAGTAAAACTTTTTAAAATTTAAATCAGCATTTATCTTCGTTTCAGTTTCATGAAATTTACCCAATTTAACGTCATTAAAAAGATCGCGTCTTAAATAACGCTTTAACACTTATGGCAACATCTGCGTTATAATTTTATTAGTGCGTTAGTTAAAGCATTAGGACGCAGGTGTAGCAGAGTCATAAGAAAAGTACATATAACTATAATCACAAATCTTTTAAAATTCCAGAAACATCCCGGCAAACTTCAGTTGTCGATTGTATTCAACTCAGTGTTCATAGTATGCATACTGTTGGTGGAAGTTGTAACTTGCCTGTTTAGGATGGATGAGTACCTGAAAGAACCGGGCAACATCGCATTAGTTGTTATCTTATTGCTTGCTGGAGTTTGTAAGTATCTTTGAATTATCTTTATACATAAAATTCTTCTGTACGTGTGTATGTTACTGAACTGCTAAACTCCTGAACAAATTTTGAATACATTCTTTGTGTTTGTTCCTTCTGTTCGTTCTAACTTTGAACTTATGTCTTTCTAAGAAATATTGCTCTAGAAAAATTAAGATTTCTCCTAAACCAAGATTTAAATATTTTTACTGTATATGATGAGTTAAATTTTCTACAAAATAGTGAAAAAATTATGATGCAGCTTGGCTCTTCTAACAAATAGGAGCCCAATTCTGATATTACTATTGGTGATAGTTGCTTTTTCTAAATAAAACTCGATGTGGACTGTATGACTTATTATTGGCGTTATTTACAATTAAATCAAAACTATACATAGACGAAATACAGAGAATGATGAATGACTTGCTATATGTATGTGAGAAATCTAAATTTTTCCGGCCTCCAAAGGCGCTTCTATATCCCACGTTCCGGCGGGTTAGAGGGGTTCTCTCCGTCTGCAACAATTACTATCACGTATATATATATATATATATATATATATATATATATATATTTATAAGCAAAAACGCGCGAAATAAATGTTAAAAATTTTGGTAGCATTTCCATATTCATTTCGACTAATGTCATTTCTGCTAATGATAATATCAATTTTTTTCTACTATTATTCCGCCCCGACGATATCGGGAAGATATTGTGGATTTAGCAGATAGAATACGAATTTTTGACACTATCACAACGGAATCTTACTTTGAATATCTTCGAACCGCCAAGATATTAATTAGCAGAATTGGGCCCCAACACAATATCCTTTCATTTGAAGTACGTTTCTTTTGTTACAGTATACGCGTTGTACTATCTGACAGTAGTAAACAGCGTTTATAGAACAATGAAGATGGAATATGGGGAAAGTGCGATACCAATATGAAAATAGAGATATAAGAAGAAGAAATAAAACGCTTAAAAACAAACTGAATGTGTGATATTTTAAATATTGAAATATTTTGCTATTAGAATCATGTGCCTTTTATTGTCAGTACAAAATAGTTGAATGTATTACTTAGAACGGACATTATGAGTATTATGCCTTATGTGTAATGAAACATCTTACGATCTTTATCTATTAAACGTATATTATATTAAATCACAGTTATTAAATAAAAAAGATATTTATAGAAAAATTGTATAACTAACTAATTTTATTGAGACTTCTCTACGACTTCTATTCTAATCTATTATAATAGAAGTCGTAAAGAAAGTATTGCGTAAACTTTACAACCATATAATCAAGGTGGGCAAGTACCTCAATGGGGTAAGTTCATACGCCGCACGTCTTTTAACTTCTTTAAACGGAATTTGACGCCAACTACAATCCAAAGACCGAAATCAATAGTGTCTTAGCTTCACTAAGTGATTTATTGTCGTCGTGGCTTTTCAATCTCGGAAATAATGAAGGGTGTATGGAGTTCCCCCATTATTTTTTTATTCGCCTCTCCTTTTTCTTGTTTTAGGAAAGAGGGTGTTATATTCTTTCTCATTTTTATCTTTTCTTTTTTATTCTATAATAGGAAAAATAAAAGGGTACTTTCCTTTGTATTTTTCTTTTTGAATTTTTTGTATCTAGTATGGTTCGATTGCATAGTACACCGTCTTTCAACGTACAAAATATAAAATCTTATAAATTATTCGTAACAACAACTTCTTCATTTACACGCGTTCAGTTATATAATTTAAAATAGGGTTTAAAATACGTTCCTATATCTCATTTGTATAAGGCGTGCGTGTGAAGCCTATCGTAAGTTGTATGCACTCATGATACAATATTTCGCCACACTTTGAAAATGGCGCTGTTCTGACTGAATAAACACGGCTCTGGTGAAGCTCGCGGCGCATGAGCAGGGCTTATATTTTTTGTGTCGAGAGTTTACAGGCTGTTAATGGTTAATGCAATTAAAACACTATTAGCTAATAACTTTTTGTTTTATTTTTCAAATACTCAAATGCATTTAACAAAGCGTTGTACAACTGTCACAAACATCAAAATTCATCTATAAAATTAAATTGTCGATTCCACAATTGTAAATGATTGTTACAACATTTAAAGCGTTTATAATTGATCGATAGTTGTGCAGACAAGTATATAAATAACATTGGAAACACTCGATCTTGTCATATATACAAAATAATACTAAAATTGTAATGTAAATAAATTTATGCAGTAAAATGTAAATGTACGATTTACAAATTACTCCTTGTTATACTTTACTCCTATTGGTTACCGCAGTATCGTATATCGATCTTCTGCTATATATAAAATAATATTAATATTCTAATACAAAAATATCTATCCAGCATAAAGTAAATGTGCGGCGTAAACGATTTACAAATTACTGCTACAAAGTTATATTTTATATTCCTATTGGTTGATATAGGGGGTAAGCAATTTCTAGTCCTTTTCATAATTAAGTACATCGTTATAAGCGTATAAAACAATTTGCTACTTTCTTGTTTGTTTCACCACGTAAAAGAGTGAATGAAAAGAGTTTGTCAATACATATGTATGACTGTAGCGCAGATAGTAGAATGGACGTTGGTAAACCGCGGTGTACTCGCCATAACCAAATATCACATACTTTAAAGAAAGACTATGTAAAAATTAGATAAACATCCAGCAACAACAGCCGTATCTGTATGAAGAGATTAATGAAATCAGATGAAGCGATATATCCCTAAGATCTATTATGCTTACCTTTCCCATAGAACAGAGGCGTGATGATATGTATGTATCTATTTATAATATTATAAAATTCTAAACATACCGTGTCTGTACATTGAAGCTATTTAAAATAAGCTGTTTTAAATACAAGCTTTTGAGATCCTGGATATCATGTAGCAGTAGAGTGTTAGCCAAGACGAGTAAAACGAGCCCAAACACGACGGGTATATCTTGTTTAGTACAGGAGTTCCTATGGTCACCTTCCGACTCCATCATCAGATCAGCTCCATGGTACCATATTATTGCATTGTCACGCGATATAAATATGCGTGCAAAATTTCAGCTCAATCGGAAACCGGGAGGTGGTCAAATTTAACTTACAAGATTCCACCCGAATTTACATACATCCATTGCAAGTTAAATAAAAACTTGTAAAAAAACAACTGGAATAGTCTATATAAACGAAGGAGAACATGATGCATTTTTTTAGATTTCTTCTCTGTTTGTTCGAAATCGCGTAAAAACTACTAGGCCGATTTCGATGTGGTTTTCACTGATCGATAGCAGTTCTTACACTTAAAATTGGCGCTACTTTTTATCCTGGGAATCCCGCGGGAATTTTTATGGGAATGATTAAAAATGGCCAGATTTGAAAAGAATCGGTTTCCAATCTGATTTTTTCACTGGACGATAGCAAATTTTATGTCATAAAATGCGTAATATTTTTTATCTCGGGTATCCCGCGGGAATTTTCGTGGGATCGGTTTAAAGTTGTCCTAGCTTATTCCGGCACAGGTTCGACTAAAACGATAGCTCACATTCTTTTTTTTAAATGCTGCGATAGTTTGTGTCCCGGGAATTTCAAGTCAAGCGTGGACAAATCGCGGGCATGTCCTAGTTATATAAAAAGTAGGAACGGACTTCGGGCTTAGAGGCAGGCTTTCCTAATGCAACCGGTGTTTAACGCTACGACAATGATGATAATTGCAGTATAGTTGTTTATAAGATCGAGCGTTTCCCTATTAAATACATTTATATTATAAAAACATTTCTAACATATATCTATTATATATTATATTTGAGTACATTCGTCGTAAAAGGGAAGGTATAAGTCAATTATATATAAACCTTTATATCTATTAAATACGATTAAATATAAGAAAATCCTTGTGTTGATAGTGTTGTCCTAATAACCTGAGAGTAGTGGTCATAATAATGTACAAAGTTTAGAAAATATTTTTTTGTTATAGAAATATTAGATTATAATTTTGATATTATTGTAATATTAGAAACACTACTTGCTGTTGTTTTTGTTTTACAATTAAAACCAAAACGAAGCTATATCTAAGTGGAGTTACATACTTGCGTATATAATTTAATAACATTCAAAGAAATAAGATTGGATCCCAAATTACAGATGACAGAAAGCGTTCGTAGTAATGCTAATGAGTAACCCAAAACATAACAGACGTATCCTCATACGAGTAGACATGTAAAGAACGCATCGAAAGACTGTAAAAACCGGGAGTTTATAATCTAACTAGTTTAATTATAAATTGTCGATAAATTGTAAATGAATTGTAAAGTTATTGACAAATTTTCGTTATTAAAAAAACAGCTGGAGTACAGCAGACAGGCTGATGGTAAGCGGTTACCGTTGCCTATGGACGTTTGCGACACCAGCGATGTCACCAACGCATTGCCAGCCTCGAAAAAGATTTGTAACAGCCTTTTTAGGAAACTCCATGTCGTAGTGCTGTGGGAACCTCAGCTGCGAGCTCATTCCAAATCCCCACGGTACGCAAGAGAAATGTTGCGTATATGAGCGAAGTTGCTCAAGGAAATGCGGACGAACGCCTAGCCAATGGTGAGCGGTACGATGGTAGAACGAAGACGAGGGCACCATTCTGAACAGTTCCTCGGAAAACTCCCCGTTATACAATTTCACCATATCTGTTAAATTGTTAGAGTAAAGAATATGTGCCACCTATGACACGACTGGTACAGTAAGAATTCTGTAGGCAATTAATTGTAAGTTATTCGTCTGCTCGTTTCACAGAGTTCATTTACAAATTCCTGACGGATTAAAGTTCCTTAAACTGCAAATTAACCGCTAGATGCAACCGCATCTAGCGGTTAATTTGCTAGCATCTAGCAGTTAATTTAATTTAATTTGTGAGTTTGTAAGCTAACCAGCTTACAAACTCACAAAAGATAAAGCGTTATATTATAATTTATTCTTTCCGTTACAATCAAGCACAACATAATATACTTATAATTATACTAATACATTTATTATAATAACTTATGTATCTTGAAATGTATTATTGTATATATATGACTATGTATATATTTATTTCTTAAATTAGTTTGAGTATTTATGTATCTATTGCCTTTTTCCTGCACCATCTACATCGCCTGATTCAAATCTCTTTCATTTAGGTTGCCTGTAAGAGATCGCTTTGAGCGATAAGGCCACCTATTGTATTGCCTAGAAAATATTGTAAATATGGTCTGTTTTTGTAATCGTATATTTTGGTGTGCAATAAAGTGTTCTCTCTCTCTCTCTCTCTCTCTCTAGCGACAGTTTATAATTCGACTAAATTTATTATACATTAACGGTTCCTACAAATATGACATAATAAATATACTTAGAAAAGTACACAAATTGTAAATTATATTTTATTAAAATGGAAAAGATCAGCTACTCAAAGTTGTTTGGACAAGAACTACCAATTATTTAAAGCGAAGGACGTATTATTGTCGTTATTTTATATTATTTAGTTGTTTCTGTTTTCTAACACACATATTACATAAGTACACAATTTCTCTATTTTACAATGTGTTATACAATATATTATTTCTAATAATATGTTTTTATAATGATTACGTTAAAATATCAACTCATTTACAATCATTTCATGCTGCTATTCCTAATAACGTAAATATAAATGCGTTTTACTTTTAAAAAAGTTGATGACTCACTGCCTCACTCAGAGTCCGATAAGTGACCAATTAAACTTAAAAGCCCACACTATTCAACCATGTTGATGTATATTTTTCAGTTTACTACAGTTCAAGTACAGAAATCTTATGTTTTGAAAAAAACCTGTACGGGAAAGAGTATTATGACATGGCGGACTGAGTCAGACAACTTCGGGCCATTAACCAACAGATTTAGATACACGGAAAAAAATTTGAAAGTTTTAGAAATAAGTAACATAAATTTAATAAATATATATCTGTATCAATTATTATAATTGATTTTTTCTTTAAATATGTATATTGTCCTTTAAGCTCTCTGAGTGGAGGCGTTAAATTTAAGTTTTAAGAGTTTAATACAAGTTACATAAATTGAAAAAAGAACTCATATATTTAAGTTTAATTTTTGTAATAAACAAAAAAAATAAACTCTTATAGAAAATTAGAATAGTTTCCTATTTATTCTTATCCATATATATATATATATATATATTCACCACCTCCTCTGGCTGGGTCAATTAGAATCGATGAGAGAGGATCGCCAGGAAAGCATATTTGGAACGGCCGGTAGGTCGGCGGCCGGTCAACCGTCCCAAGTATCGCTGGCAAGAGACATAATGGAGGCTGACCTGTGTGAGTTTCAAGTCCATAATTGACAAGAAACTGCGCAGGACCGGGAAAAGTGTCATGTCCTCGTTGCAGAGGGCACCGCTCACTTTGGGTCGCTGACCCAACAGAGTAGTAGTAAATATTTTTCTAGATTATTTTTGTAGGTTCTATTTCTATTGATCTATTCTGACATGATTTTATATCTAAATGATGCTATATTATGTAATTGATGATAATACATTATATACATCTGTTCAAGATAAATCTTTAAATTATGAAAATATTGACAGGAAAGTATACCTTTCTTGGCACCAAGTGATTATAGTTACCTCTCATTTTATTCCACATATCAAGAATTCTTATTTTGAAACAATTCTATCAGTATTAGCATTGTATGACTGCAATATAAAGAAGATATTAACATTTGTTAA
This sequence comes from Dendrolimus houi, assembly GCA_039645545.1. Taxonomy (NCBI): domain Eukaryota; kingdom Metazoa; phylum Arthropoda; class Insecta; order Lepidoptera; family Lasiocampidae; genus Dendrolimus; species Dendrolimus houi. The sequence goes on from CM077132.1 coordinate 19,829,084, forward strand.
TATTTTAATTAAATTAGTAGGGTGCCAATAATGGTATAGTTTACCTATAGATGTATCGCATTGTCCGTTAATTAAATGTTATTTTAGTATGGACAATTTTGAATATGCATAAAATATTTATCAAAATAAATAACTTACAAAGGGTTAAATATATAATATAATATATACCGTAGACAACTATTTACATAAGCAGTTATAAAGGCATATGTAATAAATATCGTATCATATAATAATATATAGGAAGAATATAGATATAAATAGGATATGTTTTACAGAAGTCGAAATATAAGCTCATTGGAAATATTTGGCGAATAAAATGATAATTCAGATATGTTTATAAAGAGATTTTAAGTAACACCCATAGGTAATACCACAATATACTTATTACTAGTTTATTACATTACTAAATAGCCAGATAAGGGGCCGTCCACAAATTACGTCACACAAATTTCATGATTTGTTGACCCCTCCCCCATCCTAGTCACAGCTGATCACATTCATGAGACTCCTCCCTCCTAGTGTGATATCACATATTTTACAATTTTACATCAATATATTATTAAATTAAAACAGTAGTTCCGTAATTAGATTAAATATATTAGATTTTGAAATGTGACTTCGAGAAATTTAGGATCCCTCCCACACTTTGTCACACAATGTCACACTTCGTCGACTCTCCTTAACGAGTGACGTAATTTACGGTTGGTCCCTAAGTACTGGCAAATTTTTGTCCAAACGATAATAAGGGCTTAATACACCAATTTTTAAAGTCAACTCGATTGAAAGGTAAAGCAGGCCTAAATCAAATAAATATGTTCACTTAACACCTAATACAAAATACATTATGGAAGACTAATATTTCATAAACATAACAATTGGCAAATGTACCTACTTAATATACGTTAACAATTTATATATAATTAATTAAATTAATTAACTCTTTTCTTCACAACCTGTTTCAAAAGATAATAAAACGAAAATGTACAGATTTTTTTTATAATATCTGCTATCCGTTCAAAGCCTTTTGGCCGTACCTTGCTAGAAAGGGTTAAAAACGCTCCGCTGCTGCGCTAGCTTGGGCGAAAGTTTACTATCCACTCTTGTCCAAGGCGAGTTGGCGCGTTTCTGTCACCTGGGCTCGAAATTTGCTATTACAATATTTTCAGAACGGTCGACCAGTGACATTGTATGGTTGTTTTTGTATGAAAAACAGACATTCTGACGCCAGTGTTGGAACATTTTGACAATATTATAATAGCAGAATTGGAGGCGTCGACCCCATAGTCTGCTATTACAATCATGTCGGAATGGTTAATCGCTTGCGTCATAACTCCGTAGTAGTTGTTTGGGTACACTTTTGTATACAAAACCAACCACTGTGGTGACATTTTGACGCCAATGGTCTTCCATTCTGACACGATTTTAATAGCAGACTTGGAGCCTTGTTATTTCGATGCGTAGATTTCCTCACGATGTTTTCCTTCACCGTCAGCAAGTGATAATTGTAATAATAACTACTGATAGCAAATATAGATAATTTTAATAATAGACCTAAACTCAAACCTCTTTATTGCAAACAAGGTAAACGAAATAGTGTATTACGTCTAATTAAAATATAATACGTAATATACGTCTGAATAAAATCTGAATTTAATTAATTAGTATTGTATGCTCGACTTAAATTTGCATTAGTTAAATACTTAACTTGCGAAATTGGCGATTTAATTGAATGTAGTCCTTAGGCTTAGCGAGTTTCCAGTTAAGTAATATGTTGTCGAATTACTAATGCTTGTCCGACGACGATAAGGGCTTTCTGCAAGTTAACTAATTACATAACCAATGCAAATGTAAATCAGGTTTAAATCTAAAGTAACGAAGAATCTTAACAACCGTATCTAGAACATTCTGCAATAATTTAATGTAATAATAAATATACAACATTAATATATATTTCAATATTATGCAATTTAAATTATAAAATTATAATTATGTGTTTTATAATGTTTTTTGTATAGAGCTATACCAAAACTTCAGTTACCTAGTACACTAATAATGAAAAAAACCATGTTTACCTACTTTTAAATTTTTCGTCGCTGTTTGCTATTGGCTGATATACTTTATGATAGTCGTAAAAAAGTTTTTAGAAAAGTTAATTTATATATTTATTAAAATATGTATTTATAAAATTGCTCTAATTTCCAAAATAAAACAAAACTTGATTTTTAATACAAAGCTTCGATGTCAATAAATATGTAAGTATGCCTACATACACAAAATCATTTCTTTGAAATGTATTTTAGATCATACATTAATATAACAGACTAATAAAGGATATGACGAGAATCACATTTAGACTACACATCCGTTTTCCGATTGTATATTACAAAGTAACGTTTAATATTATCTACTTACGTCCGTGCTCAGAATACCTACTTAAAGAATTATTAACTCTAAATCTAATAAAAAAATACAAAAAAGCGTGTACCCGTAAGCATATACATACATACAGGTGAAAGAAACGAAACTTTTTTAGCTTATTAGTCACACATATAAATAATTATACACACCCATAATTATACATACTCTCATAATTATACATACCCATAATTATACACACACATAATCAGCAGCGTAGCGTGGGTGACGGCCGCCCGGGGAGGAAGGCATTTTTGCCGCCCTTTTATTTAGGTATTTCAATTTAATGCATACTATATCTATCTATACTAATATTATAAAGAGGTAGAGTTTGTGTGTTCGTGACGTTGTAGGGGGTAATCTCTGGATATACTGAACCGATTTCGAAAATTCTTTTTGTTTTGGAAAGCCCACATATTGAAGACTGTTATAGGCTATATAACATCACGCTAGGACCAATATGAGCGGAGTGGTAATGAAAAATCTGCCCGTGTTGAGCCGGGCGAGTAAGTGATGAAAAATTCCGTGCTCTTTTCAATCGGTCCGAATTTGTAATTTGTTCAAATATTTATGCTATTTATTGTGAAATTTCGCCGCCCCCTAAAAAGTGCTGTCCCTGCTGCCCCCACTACGCTACGCCACTGCCCATAATTATACATATTAGGTTGGTGAAAAAGTTTCTTCGCATTTTATATAAAAATTCAAAAGGTTTTTTATAAAGTTTATTTACATTTGACCAAAGTATGTAGGTGCCATTTTGTTGGATAACTTTTTGCCATCTTGTAGGTAGGGACGTGATCCCATTGCTATAAAATTTTTGGGGCTTCTGATCAAAAAACTGCGACAAGTGGTTTTGGCAGTGCTCTCGTGATGTTAACCTGACACTGTCTAAGGAATTCTGCAGAGACCGAAACGGATGAAAATCTGAAGGTGCAAGGTCAGGACTATACCTCCCAGCCAAACTCTTGTAATTTTTGCTGAGTGGCTAAATATGTGCGAGATCTAGCGTTATCATGATGAAAAACCACACCCCTTCTGTTGATTAATTCCGGCCGCTTTCTCTCAACTTTTTGCTTTAATCTCCTGCCTGCCGGTAACAGCTCATAATGAATAATGCCCTTCCAATCCCACCATACACCTTGTTGCGAGTTAACCCGGGTTTCGCCACAGTCTGTGAAGCCTGAGCGGCCTTTGACCACGATCTTTTTCACACGTTCTTGTCGTACGTGATCCAATTTTCATTACCAGTTATCAGCTTCTTCAAAAATGGTTCGGTTTCATTACGTCGTAACAAAGAATCACAAATGAGTACACGGTTCATTAGGTTTCTTTAAGTAAGCTCATGAGGCACCCAGATATCGAGCATTTTTGTGTACCAGCTTTTTGCAAATGCGCCAAAACCGTTTTGTGGTCAATTCCCAGTTCTCCAGCTACATCGTAACTACTAACATGCTGATCTTACTCCACTTTTTCAAAAATGGCATCAATTCTGTCCGTAACAGGACGACCAGAGCGACGTGCATCTTTGATATCAAAATTTCCGGTTTGAAAACGCTTAACCAAATTTGCGCTACTCTCACAGATACTGTATTAGGTCCATAAACATCACAAATTTTTTTCGCGGCTTGTGTTGCATTTTTACCTTTTTTGTAGTAAAATTTTAAAATGTATCGAATTTCTTCATTAGATTCACTCATTTTAACAATAAAAAAAACAAATGAAAATCACACATTTTCCTAATTTGAATTTGGAATTGTCTTCTTTAAAATTAAAACTTTTTAATGATACCAAAACCAGCCAGATACAAATGGTATAGCCAAAGAGATCTTATTACAAGTTCATACATACTATATGCGAAAAGACTTTTTCCCCAACCTATTATACATAATCATACATACAAATAATTATACATACAGAGAGATACACACGGCTTGCACTCAACATATAATTGAATATTTTCTCTGTTAAAGAAGTTTCACTTCAATTACATTCTTTGCAACAAATTTAAGGAAAAACTGTAATTGGCTTCAAAGTCAACGATTCCTTAAATTGTCTGAGGTCGGCCGCGCTAAGTATAAAACCAAATAAGTATAAATATGCCACTCGATATAGTCTGTACCAGAAACTTGCACGCATTCACATTTTACTTCTTTTTCAAAACTTAAGAAAATATTGTAATCTAAAGCAAGTCAATCTTTTTGACCAATACAGAATAATCAATATTGAATTTTGAAACATTAATTCGTGGCATATTTATTGGGTCATAATTATTATTATAGTAGTTTTTCAATCTTTTGTTATTCCAAAATCATAATGATAATTGAAATAAGTTCTCTCCATTGTGATTTCAAAACTTATTTTAAGGATATTTATTTTCATCTCAGTTTCGTGAAATGTTATTTACAGGACGCCATCTTCGTTGATTGATATCAAATAGCTTCTTATCACTATGATATAGTAGAAGTTCTCGGCTGAAAAATAAATCATACTTATAACCTATTATAATAATAATAAATAACCCTCAGAGGGGCTTTGTAGCGAAGCCTTAGATGAGTAGCGACAACTCGGACCAGTGGTGGAAGTGATAAATGGCATAACATTGGAAGCAGCTTCGGCTGCAGCCCGCCTCTTGACACCCCTTGGCCACTCACACCCATGTTACACCTCGCCAATCTTGGTATTTTTAGGGGCCCGCGCATGAACAGCGAGTCACCGCCTGCCCATGTCTGCCATGTTCCTTGAACGTTGCGACGGGCAGACGCCATAGTCCCCGATCTGTAACTCCACTAGCAATTCATCCCAATAGCCCGCTACCTTTTGTTCTCATTCCCTACAATAGTCTTACAGTTACCGGGGTTTGTCCTTGGGTGCATTTTTATATGGTGTAGACAGGGACCATCGCCGGTCAGTGTCATGCCACATTTAGATTACATTTGCCAAGGGGGCTCTACGTGTGGCCCCATACGCAAGCCCCCCAAAAGTCCGGGCCATTTTTATGGCCCGTGGCCTAAAGAGGCATACATATAAATAACAGCCGATAAACATCCCATTGCTGGGCTCGAGTACCCCAATTTCTTAGGGGAACGGACTGTATACCCGCTACGCTTGTCTAAGGCGGCTTGGAGGGTTTGACACATCGTTATCTCAATGTGCATGTTTCATTGCAATGTTTCCTTCACCGTCCGCAAGTGGTGATTATAATAATATGCACATTAGATCAGAAAACTGTTTATGAGCCCAAGGTACAATTGTTAGTTGGGAAATTCGTTGATAGGTGGCGCTAACACATAGTTTGCTCAAGATATGCTAGAAAACTAGCCTAGTTAATAAACACGCAGAATAATTAAAAAAAAAATGAACCAAGTTCCAAGTCTTACCTAAAAATAATATATGCGCGATAACATTGCCAGCATTCATGTAGAAGAGGCTCTTTAGGAAACCAATGATATACAGCACCAAAAAAATAATCCAAAAGATACAGTACTTCTTTAAAATACCAGCTTTCTCCTGAAATTTTTTAAAATTAATATTTTGAGTATTTTTTGAGAGTAAGACGTTTGATTAGCTAAAATTAAGATAATCTATAATACATATTACAGAATTCTAAAAATGCCGTGTCTGTACATTGAAGCTATTGAAAAAAAAAAAACAACTGCAACTGCGAGAAAACGATGCAATTTGTTTTAGATTTCTTGTCTGATTGTCGGTTTGTCTGTTTGTTCCGGATTCACTTAAAAACTATTGAATCGATTTCAATGCGGTTTTCAACTATCGACAGTAAATTGTTAGACTTAAACTCTACGCTACTTTTTCTCACGAGAATGCGAGAATTTTTCTGGAAATAATTTAATTAGGCTAGATAAAAAAAAAAACGAATTCTACTGTGAGTTTTTCACTGATCGATAGTAAATTTTATGTAATACCTTTTATCTCGGGATCCCGCTGGAATTATCCCGGGAGCGGTGTGTAGTTGTTCGGGTGCATAAAAATTAGCTTATTTCGACACAGTTCTCACTAAAACGATAGCTTATATTCTTTTTTCAATGCTGCGGTACTTTTTGTCCCGGGAATCCCGCGGGAATTTCAGGTCAAGCGTGAACGAAATTGCGGGCATATCTTAGTATCTTATAATTAAATCTAAGGAGTTTTAAATAAATACTGAATAGTTTGAAGTAGAAAATTTTGTCGTAATATTAGCTTTTTTCAATGTCATGGAAAAGAGTTAATTAATATTTTAAATTAAGACTGACTTTACCAAACACGTCTAGATCAGCCGGTACAGCGGCGGAAACAGCCGAATCACTCAAGCGGCGCAAGTATGCAACCCTCAGTGAGAGTGAGACGCTTGGACCGTGGGGTCCTGAGGCCATGAGCCTCTACCAAAATTTATCGAAACGACTCATTGACTCTTCAGGTGATCAGAGGGCTGGTGCTTACCTCGGCCAACGGATCAGTATGGCGATCCAGCGAGGAAACCTAGCCAGCCTTCTGGGCACCTTACCAATAAAAGACGGTGATCAGGGCTCAGTATTCTACTTATAGTATTGAGGGACTATGAGTAGAATATAATACGAATAAGTTAAGTTTTCTTGCATTGTATTGTCTAAATGTTAAGACTGATTCATGTAAGTTTAGAAAATATGTTCTAAATAATAAGAGCTTGATTGTAAGTTTTAATTTAGAAGATCTCTAAAAACTAGAATGGAGTAGTGCCACCAATTGTGATTGTATTGATTGAAGTTTGTCAGCCCCTAGAGTTCTTCCATGATATAGTTACGGAATCCCAAAAAGTGAAATTTCTTACCTTATAAACGGCATAAACGAAGACCAAATCCACTAAAAATTTAACCACCAACAGCACAACCAAAAGCACCACAATGGTATAAACCACTGACGCCATTGCCGCGTCTTCTTCACGCTTACTTTGCATTTCTGCCGTCTCCTTGAGGTCCACCGCGAATGTTATCTGAATCACCGCTTGGATGAACGTCAGAATCTAGAAAAAAACACGTTCGTCGTTCATAACAACTTCTTCTTTGTGATCCATGAAACCTGATTTACATTTGCATCAAGTTTGATTTACATTTGTATCAAGCTTGATTTACATTTGCATCAAGTTTGATTTACATTTGCATCAAGCTTGATTTACATTTGCATCAGTTAAAAAGAACTAATGCTACAAAACATAAAAGGTAAAACTATGAAATTAACCTGTAAGTAGTTTTGGGACGTTTTTTTAGAACCTAGTTTGACGTCTGTTATAGATTTACAATTCGGCTAAGGCTCTGTTACGTGGGTAGAGCTCTCGTCTAATGCATATTAGCTTGAATATTATTTAAAAACTTAAATAAATACTTGAGATTGGCTAGATACACAAATCATACAAAGCGACGTTCTAAAAGAAAATGCAAAATAAACATATTTTTAATCTGTGCATTAATTCTACATTTATATTTCAACTGAGTTTTTGGCGGGAACTGAAAGGTGATGTTGTGCTGTGCAGTTTTATTTTCTAGAAATGTGTAAAATTACTCTAAAATTAACAATAGTTGTAGGTAGGATATTGATAGTTTTTGAGTAGTAGGTAATTATGTGTTTTGTGAGAAATGTGAACTGTATAGTCAAATGTGGCCTTTTGAGTTGTCACAAGAAGTCCGTTGAATGGCAGCAGCTGATAACCTACAGATCAGCTGTGCTAGACATAGGCTTACAAAAATGAAGAAACTATATTATAATCTAAGATCTGGCTTAAAGGCCTAGCTGCCAAGTCATAAAACTAAATAAAATAATTTATATTTCAACTCACTGCATTGATGATTCCCATGGCAAGGCATCCCGATTTCAATCCAAAAACGAAACAAAATTTATCCAAAACTGGCAACTCCATCCTCGCCTGCAATTGATAAGGATTTAAATTACATTTATGTATGAAAAATTAAAATAATTTTGCATAATTTGAAAATCTGTATGAGCACCTATATCTTCTACATAAGATAAAAGTATAGTAATACCACGAAAGACGAATATTCAAAAAAAGCGTTTAACTGATAATTAGATACCCTATATTTCAAAAAGTACGCAACGAATTTTGTTTGAACCAATTTTTATTTAAAAGTATTTTTAAGTTCAACTTTTTTTAGAATTTTTCACGTAATTGTTAAAAAGTTAGAAAGAGAAACGCACCCTTTTCGGCTTTGTTTATATTATTTACCCCGCTATTGATTTAAATATAAATAACGTAATGATTTATTTATCTATTTAAGTATAATAAAATACATTATATTTTTTAAACATATTTTACAAACAAATAAAACCTTAAAAATAAATAAACTAAACTATACTATAAATAAAGCTATACTTACAAAATAACAAATCTATAAATAAAAAATTGACTCCAAATCGCTGTCGGCGGGGAGCGTGCCCAAAATGCTGGCCGCATTTCCGCGTTGGATGGCAACGCTAATTCGTTGTTCAGGTGTAAGCCAGCCTTTTGGTCACGCGAGAGCTCAATTAGACGCGTTGAGAGGTCTCGATAGAGGTGATGAGCTCCAGGCCCCCACGGCCCCAGGGTATCGACCCCGAAAGCCACAAATACTTACCCATTACCAATGGACACATATTTGCGATATTTCAGGGCCTCCTGGTGTGTAGCAGCAGCCCCGGCTGTCACGGCTGTGTCTGGAAGATGGAACGCCGCCAAAGTATCTACACAAGTTGCGTCCCATACTATGGGGCGTCCCATCTTCCATGGCACCAACGACATCTGGTCTCTTACCATCGTCGCGGCACGCTATGATTAATTTTTGGTTGATAGTTCCTTCACCATTGTGTAGAAATATATAAAACTATAAATCTTTTGATCAAATTTCATCCATCCATAAACTACGCCACATATTCGACGAAGTGTGACATTGTGTGACTAGGGGTGGGAGGGGTTGTAAATTTTGTGACGTCATATTTCAAAATCTAATATGTATTTAAGCTTTAAAACTCTAAAATTAATTTAAATGGAAAGAAAACTAATTACGGAACTGCTGTTTTAATTTATTAATTTCTTAATCTAAAATTGCAAAATATGTAATGTCACACTACATATTTTGGAGGGAGGAGTCTCGCGAATGTGACCAGCTGTGACAAGGACGGGGTGTAAATACGGTGTGACGTAATTTATGGATGGCCCCTTATGAACGTTTGCAACACCAGTGATGTTACCAACAGGCTGTCGACCTCGAAGGAATTTTATTGTAATACTTTATAATTTTTTGAAGACAACGGGCCATAAAAATGGCCCGGACTTTTGGAGGGCTTGCGTGGTGAGGTGGCATGGGAAGGCCAACACATAGAGGTCCCTTGACAAATTTAATGATAATGTGGCGTGACATTGACCGACGATTATCGCTGTCTACACCACATAAAAATGCACCCAAGGACAAGCCCAAGTCAGTGTAGGACTGTGGTAGGAAATGAGAACAAAAGGTTCTGACTGGACTATTGGGATTAATTACTAGTGGAACTACGGATCTGGGACTATGCCGACTATGGCGTCTGCCCGTCGATTATTTGGGGAACATGGAATAAATTATTATTTTTATTATTAGGCATTGTATACATAGAATATTTGCAAAATATAATATGTATTCATGTAAATGTTTGCATATATTCTGAAATCACAGACAGACAATTCTATTATATAAGTGTCTCAGTCTCAATAAAGAAGAAGAAGAAGAAAAAGAAGGAAAGCGGACAATGGGCATTGAAGTGAACGCTCCGAACAAATCCGGGATGTAACGCTCGGTCGATGATGAGATTAGGCAATAAAATGTTAATTACAGTTTAAAATAGACAATATTTTTACAAGCCCTACACCGCCCTACTTATCTCGCAAAAGAACATTTTGTACATACCATTTTGTCTTAATTTATTGATATCACAACACTAATTCCGTTTTCCGTTAGTTAAAAGGGAACGTTACACAGATTTACGCGTAAACTGGTGCAAGTAACACATTTTAATAGATTAACAAACTCATTGTCAAAAGAGACAACTTCAGTTAGCGAGAGTATCACTGATTGAGATCCTGAAGGTAGTTAAGGCTCATATTGCACAAGAAATAATATTTTTATTCTGCAAAAAAATGTAATGTATGAATGAGCGAAGGAATGAATGAATGTATATTTTATTGTGTGTTAAAATATACATTTGACCGAATTAAAAATTAACAATACAATAGGCGGTCTTATCACTATTAGCGATTTCTTCCAAACAAACTTTGGATGGACAAGAAGTTAGGTAAGAACAATGGTATGTTGCATAATTTACTGAGATTAGTATCTTATAATAAATAAATATATACACACATAGTATAAAATACTATAATAAAATATTCTATATAACTGTCTATAGGTATTCTACCTTAGTGAGAGTTCCGAAGACTCATTTGCCCCGCTCTTTATCCAATTTTGAATATCCCATCTTCCAATCCCATATCTCATTCCCTCTGTCCCATTCCCCCTATCCGATCCTTCTAACCCATCCTCCTATCCCATCCTCATTATGACAACGCGTTGACTTCGCGTTGGCACATCGACGATGTTACAAAATGCTGGTCATAAAATAAGTCCGCTTGGTTTGACAAAATGTGACAAATGGGACATGGTATCTAATGAAACGCAAAGTTCCTGATTCGCATGGGCGAAAAAAAAACAAGAAATATTATATATTGAATATATAAGGGCGATATACGCTATATAATTATAATAGTTATATACATATTTACTATTAAAATGTATGTAATGTAATGAAAGTAATCATACAATCATTATGTATACTACCATCGGCACTTTGAATCAACAATATTCCAGCCACGGGTTGTATGGAAGAGAGCGCTTTTTAGCGATAAGACCGCCCTTTCTATATAATTATAATAGTTATAGTTTGTAAGTTTTATTTAATGGTGTATAATAAAGAGTTATCTATCTTAATTTCTGTGTTGTATGTCATGACACAGAAATATGCAATGGTGACCACTTTTCATCAGGTCATGTCATACATTGACGGCCTCTGTGGTTGAGCGGGCTAAGCCTTTTGCCGGCCTACCTAACTGCACCGCAGAGGCTACGGGTTCGATCCCTGGTATAGTACATTTCGGAAACGTATTTTCTCCGTTATTTACTATGGTCTGGGTGTCTGGGATCGATCCCAAAATAGTACGTGGTATTATTACTCATAACACAAGCGTAACTTGCTTAATTTGGGGATATACAATATGTGTGTTTGTCTGCCGATTATTATTATTATTATTATACTCCACCTTCTTGCCTATCTAAAACAAAAAACCTATCTGATCAACGAATAAAATGCTACTGACAATTTCTATATTACTTTTACATTATTATTATCAATACAACTTTTGTATTAATTATATAGGTATTTCAATCAAAATTAGTGCTTCGCCTTAAAAGGGAGGCTGCATCGGTCCTGCGCAGTAGTAGCTCCTCCAATCAATAGCAATCGAGCCACGACCCTGTTACAAACTGACACCTTAATTCATTAATGTCTATACATCATCATCCTAGCAGTAAATCCCAGCTTCGTTTGGAGCATCCCCTTTGGAGCGCGGGGTTCGCTTTCCTAATTATCTTTAATCAGCTTTCATTTAAAAAAAAAGTATTTTAGGCAATCTTATCATTTTTAATTTTCTCAGATTATAATAAAACTAGGTTTTAACGGTTTTAAATTTTCATTTCGGCCACTTTCCAATGGCCGTGATCACGGAAGACAAAGATGTCAAGTGTCAATGAGTATTGTTAAAGATTTATTTAACCTACCGCCAACTTGCTCTTTTTAATTATTTAGTTTTAATTTTGTTTATGGTTATTATTTACTCTGTGGGAGCCTAATCTAATTTACCACCGCTTCGCAACATGTTACGGCTTGAAGCGGAGAAGCGGCGCAAGAAACTCTTCAGCAAACACGTCTAACTCTAATAATTGTATATAATATTAAAATGGGTGGAAGGAAAAATAAAAAAAAATATCAGTCAAGTTGGTTTGTGTTCCGGTGCACGCAGAAAGAGCTCACAGTGTCTTGAGGTCTGGCAGTTGGTTTTTGCTGGGTTTAGGTCTTAATAGTTTTGATGATCGGATCCCGAACAGGTAGTACTTGCCAACCATCTTCTCTATTGAAATTTGAGTGATTTTTAGCCTCGCGCATCATTCAAGGTATGAAACGATTCTCTTTCGCGAGGATTTTTGGTTTATCGAATCTGATGTAGTGGTTGGGTTTATCCAGCGTGTGTTCACTGATCGCAGACTTCGTAGACCTTGTGTGTTTCATGTCAGCAATGTGTTCTTTTATCCGCGTTTTTATGCTCCTCTTTGTTTGCCCAATGTATGATAATCATTTATCAATCATGGCCATACGGTCTATAGGAAACCTACCCATACAGAGTTACTATCGCATTTTTTTTATAAATGATGAAATTTTTATATCTATAAACTTGAAAAATTATTGGTCTCTCATACAAACTGTCATCCGGTATTTCAACCCGTTATAGTTTTATTTTTACGATAAAAAGTAGTAGCCTGTGTACTCTCGTCTATCATCTGTAAACTACAAAATGATGAAAATTACCAAAATGATCAAAATGACCTAAATGACCAAAACGACGAAAATTAACAAAATTTTCAAAACGACCAAAAAGACCAAGATGACGAAAATGACATCACAACAAAAACAAACCCATCATACTTTCTGAGATACCCTTTATATAAACCTTTGCCAAAATCTATCCTTTTTCTGGGATGAAAAGTAGTATGTCCATCCCAGATATTGAACTTACATTTATACTGAATTTCAGCCAAATCAGTCTAATAGTTTTTCCGTGAAAGCATTACAGCCAAAAAAAAATATATACTTTTATTCCAGAAACTATCCTATTTTTCGGGATAAAAAAGTATTTTATGTTCATCCTCGGCATCGAATATATATATATATATATATATATATATATATATATATATATATATATATATATATGTATATGTAGTATGTATGTATATATACTGAGTTTCAGCAAAATATGTCCAGTAGTTTTTCCGTGAAAGCGTAACAGACAGAAATATAGATTTACTTTCGCATTTATAATATTAATAGGGATATACTAGCTTTTTTCCGCGGCTCCGTTCGCCGTATTTAAAAACCTAATTAAATTTTTATGTAAGTAAAATAGATTTATACTATAAGGCTTCGACCCGCGGTGTAGCCGCGGGGAATACTGTAGTTCATGTATAAACATAATTTTTTTTAAAGGAATTACGTTATCTAACCGCTCGTTGCTTAATTATTTTGTATTACAGAAATTAGTTCGGCGAGTAATGCAATGAATAAATCTTAATATTATAAATAAAACACTACTAAAGAGTACATAATATAAACTGTCATATTTTTTATTGGATACTGTACAGGAGTCAAATCAAATCAAATCATTGATTTGCTTAAAAACATGGTTAGTAAAAACATTAGATGACAATATGTTATTTTGTTTCTTTCACATGTTTTTGCCCTCAGTTGAGTCATGTTGAGTCAGGCGAAAACTTCTACAAAAGAAGGTGAATTTAAATGCAAATTGAAATATTGATAGATATATTATTTTTAAATGGGTTAAACAAACAAAAACACTAACACACAAACTACCTGCACTCTATTTTAAAAAATACATTATTCTATTGACAAAAAGTAAACAGATAAATTATCACTGATCATCCTGAACATTAAAACTTACAATAAAACTGTCTTTGTTATGTACAGTAGTTTAAATTTGTCGGTGTCGGGACGAAATGAAACTTGAATTTCTATTCGACCACGTGGACTTGTGAAGCCGCAGTCAATGGCAGTCATTGGTAGTTATTAGCTATGCGCGTGCGCAAAGTAGTCGTGTTTTTTGGGGTCATAACCTGCGTGTGGTGTTCACTGCCGACCGGTAAATACGTTTTATTATTTAAAAATAAATAATAATTGGTTTCTAATTTTAAATATTAATCGATAAATAATAATAATAAAACGTACAATTTATTTTAATGTCGATAAACGGTTTTTTGTATCAAGGTTGTATCGCGTTCACTCTTCTGTATACCAATGTTTTATTTAGAATATATTTATATACTAGGATATGCCTGCGACTACGTCCACGCTTGACTTGAAATTGCCGCGGGATTCCGGTGACACAAAGTGTCGCAGCATTTGAAAAAAGAATGTAATCTATCGTTTTAGTGGAAAATGTGTTAGAATGAGCTAATTTTTATGCACCCGAATAACTTCAAACCGCTTCCGGGAAAACTCCCGCAGAATTCCCGGGATAAAAAGTAGCGCAGTGTTTATACGGCCTATTCCATTTTTTTAAAGTAGTTTAGTGTATAGACACAGCATGTTTCGAATTTTATAATATTATAGATTAATGATATAATATTCATTCATATTTTCATAGTGAAGTTAACAATCAGGCAGATATCTGGTCACATCTTATGGAAAGTGGTTACCATCGTGTTAAGGAACGCCTATTTATTTTAAAGCGCAATTTTGTTTATGTGTGCATGTGCTACATTTTTTACAGGCGCTTAATATAGTAACGCAGCAATTTTGTATCCACCGTCAAACATCTCTCATACTGTGTGCTCATTAAAAGGAAGAACAATCTCATTGCGAAATATTGTGTAAGGTATCATTATATTAATACGTGACGCCAAAGCTTTGGAACCCTTTTTACGAAATTTGCGCGGACAGAAGAGTATGAAATGTCGCACAATTATAGTTTATAGAGAGAAGGAGTGCAGAACACTAAAAAAATATGCAGAAATAATACAATAAATCAATGAAAAAAACTTATCATATTTTTTGTCCATCCAAAGGTTGTCTGGAAGAAATATCGCTAATAGCAATAAGACCACCTATTGTATTGTAAATTTTATTTCTGTTAACTGTTGTATCTTTTAAAACACAATAAACTATATACATTCATTAAAAAAATATGCACACTCTACCGTGTATTTGACACACACACACACACATATATATACTGTTTATTGTTAAAGTCAAATTAACAGTGTAGCCTTGGCGAAATATGTGATTATAGAAGTATAGTATTTGCCAACAGAACCTATGGTCGAATTTCCACCACTGGACGACCACTAGTTTATATTAACAGATGATTTAAGGAAGTAACATATCGTATTTTCAGATCAAGATTTCTGGTTGAAACTGGCAAAGGAAGAACTAGAGGAAAGTCTTAGAGTAAAATGGAATCTTGGAATTGCGAAGAACGTGATATTGTTTGTTGGAGATGGTATGGGACCGAACACCGTGACTGCAGCCAGGATATACAAGGGCGGGGAGACCCATAGGCTGGTGTTTGAGAAATTCCCACATATGGGAATGTTGAAAGTATGTAGTACGTATAATATGAATTCCTAAACGTCCTACTGCTGGTCACGGGCCTAGTAATTTTAGGGGAACGGACAAACGTGCATGGGTATATATGAATTGGCAAGTTTCACACAAAGGTTATCTCAATGTGCCGGTTTCATCTTGATGTTCTCTTCACCGCCAGCACGTGGTAATTGTAGCAATATACAAATTAGATTAGGAAAACTGACTAAGTGGTGCAAGCTTCCCCATTCCATTTGCATGCTTCCCCATTGTTCTGAGAGCCTGCCCAAGCCTACTAAACATCTATCTTTATCATCTTCAATAGTCTTAATCATGTATCTTAACAATATTACCAGACATATTCAGCAAATAAAATGGTGCCAGACTCAGCATGTTCTGCGACAGCTCTGTTCTGTGGAGTAAAAGCCAATCAAGAAACCGTGGGGCTAGATGCAACAGTCAAGCACAAAGACTGTCCTGCATCATTAAGACCTGAATCCAGACTGAACTCTTTAGCAGCATTAGCTTTGAAAGCTGGGAAGAGTGCAGGTAATGTAATTTGAAATATTTTAAGAAACAGGGACGCCAGGGATGTTATTTTGCTTTGCAAATAATAGAGATAGTGTAAATGAAGTCCCCGTCACTAACAAGAGGCAAATAGACGCATGGAAGAATAATGTTGTTGGAAATGTTAAGGCAAATTGAATTGAATTGCATGTCCATAAGAACAAATTTTCACTGTAAGTTTTTAAATAGAAAAAGTATAAGTGCAAAGAACATTTACCGTGCCACTTCATTTTTGTTTTCAGGCTTAGTAACCACAGCAAGGGTGACCCATGCCACTCCTGGACCACTATACGCTCACAGCGCTGACAGAAAATGGGAATGTGAGGACGAAATGCCTTCTGAAGCAGCAAAGTGTAAAGATATTGCAAAACAGTTGGTGGAAGACTGGCCAGGGAGAGATCTCCACGTATGTTTTACTTTATAGTTGTACCTCCCAGTTTAATTATGAAAAGCAGTCTGTAAACCTAAAAATTGCGGTAGCTAGAAGTGGCCTCATTCAAACGTCTATAGCAATAAATAAATTTGATAGGTCTGTGATTTCAAAATATTTTTTTTATTGCCTGAAGCAGGAAAACAGGCAGGATGTTTGCAACACCAGGGGTGTCAACGCGTTGCCGACCTCAAAAAAAATTATAAAGCCCTTAAAGAACCCCATGTTATAGCGCAAAGGGAAAACTGCGGCGGGAAGTTCCCTCCAGATAATTGTTGTACGCGGAATAAATGTTCTAGAGAACCGTTGCGTAGTTGAGCGTGGGAGCTCAAGGAAATGGGGGCGAGGGTCCCGTCGCTGGCGAGCGGTGCGGTTGTAAAAGTGAGGCGTTGGCACCAGATCAAACAGTTCCTCGGAACACTCCCCGTTCGTTATACAGGCGGCAAAATACGCAGAGGTTAAAATGCGAAGGTTTAAGCGATAGCTATTTATATAGGGTTTTTCAACAAGAACTTATTTTTTAAAAATAATATTAGACAAAGAATTGAGATAAAAATTATTCAAATTTTTCATTATATTAGAAGGATTGGTAATTATAAATGAAAAATGATATTGGACAAATGTCCACGACGACTACTCTTACAGATGTCAATTTTTCATTAAAATGGCTTTTTTTTTTAAATTTTCTCCTTCTCCAAACAAACGTGATTTGTCAGGATTTTCTGTTTCCTTTTTTATATACTTTTTATCTTTTTTTCTCCATTTTCCATTGTTATCAACTTATATCTATTACAATCTTCTCTAGTTATTGAGAAGATTGTAATTTGTAATTTTACATATTTTCTTATCTTGTATTATATATTACAATCTACTTTTTTTATACACAACTGTTTGTATCTTATCTTATTCATTTATGTTTGTCACCGTGTTAAACTATTACAGGGTCTTATTACTGTTTATTTTATTACATGCTTTATTTTTATACATTTTGAATACCTACTGTTTATTATTACTAACTATATTTTTGCTTTCTCTTTATACTAACATATTGTGGCGAGTGATGGTGGAACAATCTAGTTAGTTTGAGAAGTGTCAGAAAAATGTAGATTCTGGAAGAAAAATACAAGGTCAGATACATTTTAGAAAGGGACAGATGATGAACAATAATTCTAGAATAGAAGGTTCAGGAAGGAAAAGACAGAGATAGATAGATGTTTAGAAAAGGATAGGTAGTAAATAAAATAATGACGAAAAGAAGATCAAAATTATGGGTTCCCGAAGATTCTTCCGGGTATATAAGCAGTGTAAGGTGCGCTTACCGGGTACTTCAGTTGAAAACAGCGAAGCGACAAGTGCGATACGTAAGAGTTGGAAGAGAAGTTTAACAGAAGATAGGGACGAGTTTAGTGGAGGGTTTAGTATAGAGTTTAGTGGGCAGTTCAGTGAAGGTGGAGTTTAGTGTAGTTTAAAAGGAGAGCCAAAAGCGAGCTACGCGCGGTATATTCGGAGGTGAGCACCACAGTAGCAGGAGGTGCTCTACGCAATATCGACGACGGTATTGTCAGTGAGATATCTTATCGTCCGCTAAATCCCGCTCGCACGTCAGAATAACTTATACTATTTACTATTAGTAACTATATTTTTGCTTTCTCTCTCTCTCTCTCTCTCTCTCTCTCTCTCTCTCTCTCTCTCTCTCTCTCTCTCTCTATATATATATATATATATATATATATATATATATATTCAAGTTCTATCTTGATAACTTTATTCTAACATTTCATAATTCTTTTTTGTCATCAGCTAGTATATATATTGTCGTACGTAACTGGGGTTCTGGTCCTACTTTCTAGATTGTACCTGAGTCGAGGGTGCATGGAGCAGTAGAGTATTAAATGTTCAATCGTCTGTCAATCTGTCCTCGTCGTAGATGTATGAAGGGTTCTCCTTCAACCCGAACCGGTTCAGGTATTCGGAGAACCCTCCGTCGCCGGTGAACAATTATGTGCCTGCTCGAAGTACCAATAGATCTCATCTGTTTAAATGCCTTCGTGACATCAGCGAAAAAGCGCTTGTTGATGGTTGCAGTTGTACTAGACTGCTGACAATAGGGACCTCTGATTCCATCCGCCAACGGCTCCGAGACGAATCTGTCGTTTGGCGAATAATACCGGGAGTTTGTCATAGTGCGGTCGCAATTTCAGAGAAAGTGGGGCAGCCTTAACCAACTTATTCTTCCTGATGCTTACGTAGACCCTCATCCAGGAGAGAACGGTCACCTTACCTTGCTTGCGACTTTCTACTATATTTCGCCGAGCGTCGACTGCGAGGGAGTTGATTGAGCACCAATTACACAGCGCCTGCAAAGTTGCTGTAAACCCCAAAGCTTCTTTTAGAGCTCTAGGATATTCACCGTACCTGGTGTATAGCAAGCATCTCCGTCTGATAGACCGTGCAGTAGGATGCCGTTTGAACTTCCGGCTTTTGGTATCGGTCTCATTATTCCAGAGGGATAATCTGATAAGTGGATTCCAGGCAAATCGAGAGCAACCTTTTTTGAAGAGTGCCTTATAGTGCCTACTTTTAGCGTGCCAGTAGTACAATTTCTACAGGCGCTTAAAATATTACTTTTGTGTGTAATGACACGTCGCCACTGTGGCATCCGTGAGACTGACGAGGTGGCACGAGGCCGGCCGCGGCTCGCTGATTGCAACTGATTGCCCATACATTATATTATTATTTGCTATTATATAGTTGCTATTCAAGCAACTAAAAAGTAGGAGATACTTGTTTTTTAATAAAAACACAACCGGTTTCAAATTAAAAACCAAAAATAAATATTTCCTACATCTTGTGCTTTGTGCATTTATGCTTTTTAGTTGGGTTTTTTTTTTAATTCTAAACTCATTAAACATTAAGTTTGATATACTATCAGCGTCATCTATTTTAATCTCATGTTGGTCTTTTAAAGAAATCTTAAAGAAACAATTTCTGTCCCTACAATTACAGGTTGTTCTTGGAGGTGGGAGACAAGTTTTGGTCTCTAACTCTTCAGGTAGCCCAGCAGACCCTCTCGATACTTGGTCTTGTATAAGTAAAGACGGGCGGAACCTCATAAACAAATACAAAGAAGACAAAAAAACTCGCGGTCTCCAGTATAGTTTTGTATCAAATAGTAAAGAACTAAAAGAATTTAATGCTGCAAAAACAGATTATCTTTTGGGTGAGTATAACCATGAAAGAGAAGACGTACTAGGAATTACAACGATAAATAAAAAACAAAACTCGGTAACACCACGATCCGTTCTTATTTATCTAGACAATGAAAATTTTTCGTTAAATTTTTGAAAATTCAACACTAAATTTGCAATCAACGTTATATTATTTAAAATAATTTGTCTACACTTAAATTGAAAGTCATAACTAATTAACTCGTTTTAAATTTCATGAAATTTCCGAAATTGAAAAGAAATCTGATTAATACTTCTAATATATGACTGTTTTAGTTAAATGTTTTAAATAACACGAGGTTATTGGAAGTTTTTGAGATTTTACATAAAAGCAAGGACGGACTAGTGACGCCACATGTAATTACGTTTTTTTACTGACTAATTGTAATTCTATACTAATCAATGTATTGATATCATATTTATTTCTTATCAAAAATTCTATTTTCTATTATAGGCTTTGATTTTGCTATGTCATTCGTTTACAAGGCCTAAATGATTAAATAAAATTATGCAAACAGTTCGTAGACGCAAGCTCACAAATCTGGACCTATAATTGTAAAGGTTTCTTCACGTTATTTTGCTTCATCGTCCACAAAAATATCAATATACCTATCTATTTATTAAAGGTGACTGGCAGTTTTCGGCCCTAACATCTACTAAGACAATTTTTTAATAAAAAAGTAGATTTTTACTTATTAACTATTTATGTAGTATCATATTTTAATAACCTCGCTAACCGGAGAACAATAGTGTTCAATGTTTCGAGAATCGATACTCTCTTACCAAATAATTAAATTGAAAAGCATTGTTGTCTGATTTTTTACACCATTATAAATCTAGATATATTACGCGTCAAATTATCGATGTAGCGGCGTAATAGATATTCTGTTGATTAACACTTTTATATTCTAGTAGCTGGTTAATCGATTATTTATTCGTTATCGATATCTGTTACTCTATATTTTTTAAATGGCAATACTAAACGTCTAAGCGTCATTAAAGTCACTGTCAAGTGTCATATTTCAGACCAACGTATATGGATTTAGTTTCTTGGCCTGACATCGTGATGAATATAACACAAATACATAAATTATTTGTTAAAAACAATAAATATCGTACAACTACTAACTGTTCACATTGTTTATTTATGTATAATTTAACATTTTTTTGAAAATGAAATTGCACCTTAAAACATTACGTTTCAAATTCCCGCCAAAATTCTAGTATTAACGTATTGGAGGTTATGTTAATGTGAAACATTTAGGGTCAAATTCTATTTTCAGCCAAGTTCTTGTAGAAAATGACAATCACACATGGGTTTCTAATGAAATAAGCTACCTAAACACATTGTAATTATGCATGTATGTGATCGGACCGGCGGCTCCTAAGAAACCCGCCAGTCTGTTTGAATTCCTGCCTTAATTTTTCAGGTATCTTTGCTAACGGTCATCTGATGTTTGAACATGAAAGAAACAAAGATCCAGAGGGCATGCCATCTATTTCAGACATGGTCGAAGCAGCGATAAAAGTTCTCCAGAAAAATAAGAATGGTTACTTTCTTATGGTCAGTATACGTTGAACTTGTAAGTTAAAGATAATACCGAGCTTCTAAAGAGCCCTGGCTGTAAAAAGGACTCTCCGAACCCAACCAAAATTTAATGCTCAGGTCATCGTCATCATCACCATCATAGCGTAAAATCCCGGGTGAGTTCGGAGCGTCTGCCTCGAAGCCCGTGTCCGCATTCCTACTTTTTCTTCTCCAATTTGCGCGGTCTTCAGCAACCCTAATTGTGAGACCATTGATACGCATATCATCTACGCACATTTCTTGAGCCAACCTGTTCGACCTAGACCTGATTTGTTCCTCAAGTAAATTTGTTCCTCACTAGTCGGTTTCCGTAGAACCTGGACCGTATCAGCGTAGGCGACACTCTTGCAGTTTATCCGATAAGTCACGGATATGCAGCCTGCCGCAGATGCGCGAATTCCTAACGCGGTCCGTGTCACGCTTTAGTGCTCAGATGGTGATGATAATCCCGCGAAAGTGGCCTGGACCGCACTAATCACCAAAGAAGTCAAATTTATCTTATACTTTTAAGGTAGAAGGCGCTAAAATAGATTTGGCTCATCACAGAGGTTGGGCCAAACGGGCAGTAGACGAAACAGTAGCCATGGAGAACGCAGTCCAACTTGCAATGTCTATGACCGACGAAAGAGACACTTTGATCGTCGTGACCAGTGACCATACACACACCTTATCTATCAATGGCTATCCGTATCGAGGAACAAATATTTTCGGTAAAAATGTTTTTATATTTGATTGAAATAATAAATAAAATACATACCTACTTTAGAGATCCGAATAAAAATAAGTTTGTAGCATTAGTTTAGAACTGAAGAGAAAATATAATTATATAAATAGGACTCTTAAATAACTCTGAAACTAAAATTAAACTTATTCTAGGTTCATCTTTTGGTTTCGATGTATCTATAAATAAGAGTAGAAGTATATCTGAAATTTCATGATATACTAGAGACACTTTAGAAAACAAATATGTAATAAATTAAATTCATTTTCATGTTGACACCAGAGATGAAATTGTGGTGAGTCCACTAACTGCACGGCCGCTACAAAGATACCCGCGTAGTCTTAATCAAAGAATACAGAAACCATCTCTAGAAATACATAAACAAGAATTCTTATTTACATTTTGTTATGGCCATTTAATTACCTAACTATTCCCAATCATATGTTATAAGGACTAATCTTCAGCCTCGTATTATTTAGTTGCTGAAAAAAATCCAACTTACTTTACTATACTTATCGCCTTCACGATCGTTGACGTACTCATGTTGGTCATATGTTCTGCTTTACGACTTCTTGGACGTTTAGAAAGTCTTATATGAAATCTAACTGATCATATACCAGTTTGTTATTAATGAAAATACTTTCTTTTCACATTCGATAACCGTCCTACACGGTAGCGACTGGGAGTTAATTCACACTTCATGAACACTTGGCAACAGTCCATCATACGTCGCGCTCTCTTTTTCATGTCATACACACCAAAGTTGTAGAATGAGTTCTCTTCTCCGTTTTTACCAGAACACTACAATATGCAATTCTTCAAAAAGGCGGCGGTAACCACTTATCAACAAGTGGACCGTCAACCAGATTGTTTACTAACACACATAAAGAGAATTATTTCCTTCCAGGAGTCGTGGGTCCATCAAACTACGACGGCGTGAACTATACTACCTTATCCTACGGCACAGGTGGTCCTGGTGCATTTCAGTACTACATAGAGACCGTCGGCAACGAGTCCAAGGTCATAAGGAAAGACGCAAGTCTTGAGGATACAGACAGATTCGATTACGAACAGATATCTGCTATTAGACTGATTGAAAATAGTCATGGTGGTGGAGACGTTGCTATATATGCCAGAGGTAAAGTTTTATTACCTAAATAGTATTCCATAGACTAATGGCCAAAATCATTTCTGGGAAAAATGTCTGTCTTGGAAAAAAGTCGGAAGCGCGGACATGACGAATGCATAAGGGTTCCGTTTTTGCTAAAACTGCTAGATAATCTTAAACATAAAAATTAAATGCTAGCATTAATTATTGTTAGCAATGGCGCCAGCTGATTTTCGCATCCAGTGTCGAATATGATTACTAAAACTTCATTGCCTCTTTTGGGCTGATCGGACAAAAGACAAAGACCTTTGAGAGTAAGGCATGTGTTTAGTTTTCCATTACGTAGATCATCTGTTTGTTTATCAATTTGGATCTTCCTTTAAATCTATTTTAATTAGTTTCTTGTAAATACATAAATATATAAGAAAAACATCACATTTCATGTATAATAAAAGTGAACTTTGCTATACTTCGATACTAACAATTAATTGTAATATTTTGACATTTATTATAGTTCAATATGCTTGTAATTATTAAACTCAATATTTACTCATTATATCGCTTTATTGTCTTAATAATATTACAGCAATTTTAATGTTATTTAAGTATTTCGAATTATTTGAAAGTTGTGTGAAAAAACCACATATTTTCATGTAACATTTTTGTACAATAAAAATATTGTATTCTATTATTAGGATTTTCAAAAACTAAATAGTTATATAATCTATTCGGTCTGATATTTACTTTTGTATTAGTTGAGTAATTAATTAAATTGCGAATAAACCCTTATCATCGTTTGGACACCTACAATCGACAATTTATAATTGAACTGGAATTTTTCTGTCCAAACGATTATAAGGAACTAATGTAAGGGTAACGGCTTCAAGTATATTTGGCCGTCTGTCATTAGTCTGTGTGTAAGATCACATCGTCGCCGTCACCCGTTCGTAGTCCGCTGCTGGATGTAGGCTGCCCCATATGTCCCGACACATATCGCGGACCTCCGCTCTACTCATCTAACCTCTTTACTCGTCCAACCTCTACTGGCAACCTCTTTTGAAGGTCATCGTTCCAACAGGCTAAAGGGCTCCCAGAATTTGTCTGCTGTCGGCCATCGGTCCAGCACCAGACATGACCGACCCACTGCCAGTTCGACTTCGTTTGTTAATTTTACGAGTTATGTGGGTTACTTTCGATCTATTATTATCATAAACTCATTTTCAATTTTACCCATAAGAGAAACTCAACACAGCTCGCACCATGGTGCACTAAGTAGCTTTTTTGTAAACCAGTTTTATCACAAGTATTCACGTCTTAGTCACGAATCGGTGTCCATGTTTGTATATTAGTTATTTTATAATTAAAACTTGAGAAGGTATCTTCTTCGAACCATGGTGTAAAATTAAGTAATAAACCTTGATACCAGTCAGACATGCCGAAAAAATTTCAACTACACAACCAACAGTAGGTAAATAAACTACCTGAAATCTTAAACAAAAAGCTTAACATTTTGAAAACTTAACACTGAAAAATTCCTATGATAAATAATTATTTATTTGACATAAACATTTATACATTTGATAAAAAACAGTTCTAAGGACTAAATAACAAGGAATAAATATATCTAAAAAAATATATATTTATGAAAAAAGTTTTTACAGTAAACCATTAATTAATCAAAAGCATGACAAAACTCAGGTGTATGGACGATTCCATTCACTTACACATCGGTATGATTAATTTATTAAGAACTCCACAAATAATTCAAGGTACAAAGTTCATATAAACAAATTGCCAGATTATATTGTGTAAAAAATAATTATCATCCAATTTTAGGAAACACTGAAGGCATCATTGATGAAAAACTTCCAAAAAGTATCCCTTTTTAACTCATTTTATCTTCTTATTTTTAAACTTCTATATTGTATGCTTTTAACAAGCTATCCCGTGGTAACTCATTTTATCTTATACTCAAACTTCTTCTTCTAACTTTATGCCAGTATTCTTTTCTTCGTCTCAAAACTTGCTACCAATTTGTCACGAGTCATGTCATCTAACTCACTTAAGCAAGTGATGAAAATTTATGTGTCTTATTATTTGCTATACATTCTTTACACATGAGCACAACTCGGCATAATATTTATAATTTTCTGTTTAACGGACTTTATAACATTTTCATCGGTAGAATTCTTCACGAGAACAATGAATATAATAGTTATCACAACAATCTGGTACGAATTGAGGACGCACAGAGCTCTGTAGGCAAAGTTCTTGTATTGACTGATGAAATGCAGGTAAATGTCGATCATGATAACAGACAACATGCCTTGTAAAGTTGTGATGCAGACAAGAGCAAATGAGATAGCACAGATCTTGATGGTATTGCCCATATTTTGCCCCTTTTGTCGCTGGCAAATCACAATCTTGAAGATCTTACTAAAGAAGAAAATATTCATGACCAATATGAAAAATTTGGTGCTGGCAAAAATGAATTGCAGTACCTTGACATATTTCTTATAATTTTTCTCTATATAAAAGAGGATCATTCCGATGAGTATGCCCGAAGTCCAGATAGCTCCAGAGAGTAGGGTAAGACTTACTTTTTCTATTGTAAAACCAACGACGACTTTGTCATACAAGTTCTTCGCAAATACGAATTCTAAAAGAAACAGGATCCAGTCCGTCAGCATGTACAATGTTGTGAAGATTTCCCTTGTAGTTGAACCAATAGCTGTGATGCAGATAACATGCTCGGAGATTGTGTCTATCAATTTCGCCACTGAGAGGTGACAGAGAACTTTCTGGTCCAATTTCCGGCTTTGAGGAACGATTACGAAAAATAGTGCCTGGATTATGATTCCCAGCACTGATATTATTATGCCTAACAGCCAGATGTATCTCAATACTTCCACAGCAGGGCCCAACTTATAATTGGGCAAGAAGATGTTGGTTAAATTTAAAGTTGAGTTATCCGTTCTCCCATCCATCCTTTGTCTGTCAGTGATCCGAGTACTGAAACGAATGAATCAATTCCTTAACAACATTCGTATTATTACTTTACGTACTTAATATTATTTACCGGTTAATATAATATATATATTATTAGTAATCAACCTTCTGTACGTCTATTGAAGGTAACCATGTTGAATAATTATTTTTCCTTTTTCTAAAGCTAAATTTATAACATCAATTTAATACTTTTAACTTCTTTTTATAATTTCAAAAAGAACACCCATCAATTGATAAATAGCTTTTTGTTTGAATAGAAAATATAGTAAGTGTCTATTACTTATGAAATTGAGTATATAT
Organism: Dendrolimus houi; assembly: GCA_039645545.1. Lineage (NCBI taxonomy): Eukaryota > Metazoa > Arthropoda > Insecta > Lepidoptera > Lasiocampidae > Dendrolimus > Dendrolimus houi. The sequence continues at coordinate 19,855,871 of CM077132.1, forward strand.
AATTTTATATTACATAAATTAGTTATTTACACTTGACACTTTTTATCGCGGAATATTCTTAATTCTGTAGGATTTAGAGTCGAAATTTACGCCTGTAAACTGCATAAGTCTTAAAAAGGGAAACAGGCAGGCAGAGTGCTGGGAAATATATGTTTGCATTCGTAGGAAAAAGTACCTGGCATTTACGTAGTTTGCGCGTCATTATAAGAGTTTGGATTATAAAGGATTCATTTGTTTATTTATAATCTAATACTGACTAATAATATGTATAATGGGGTTACAGACATAGCTCGTAAAATTAGCAAGCTGAAGTGGCAGTGGGCCACTCAGATTGTCGCAGGACCGATGGCCGAGGGAGCAGACGAGTACTGGAGTGGAGACCGCGTCTCGGCAAACGTAGTGCATACACTACGTTTGCCGAGGTGATGTAGGACACCCTCCTCAGTGGACTGACGATCTGCACAAGGTCGCCGGTGGGGGGTGAGAATAGCGAAAAAACGGGTTAGCTCATACAAACTTGGGGAGGCCTACCCCCAGAAGTGGACAACAGTGGGCTGACGATGGCGGCCTACTAATAAAATTACTACAATAAATGCAATATTGTTTATTTGTTATTCCATTAAATTAATTATTGTTTGTTGCATATAACTGATACCTGCCCTATCAATACACTGCGCTACACTTTACGTCGCTTACACAATACTTAAAAATAACGTAGGGTGTTTTCCCACTTAATTAAATAAAATTTTATAAAGTTTATTAAAGCAAAACATTATTATCTAATAAATCCTTCCATACACCCATGTCCCACCGCTAGTCTCCCATTTTAGCGTAGATAACAGGCGGTATCCCAGTTATATTTATCCAAGGCAGATGATTTACAGCTTTCATATATATGTACCTATATGGTTAATCTGGATGTACAGGTTTTGTTCTTCACGTAGTAATATTTATTTTGAAATTTAATCTGTACTGTTTTTCCATGAAAGCGTCGCAGATACAATTATTTTCGCATTTATATTAGTATGGGTTTGTTTGCCTATTATAAATCTATTTACGTACCTACCTCTTTACAACAATAAATTTTATGTAAGGTTTAAAAATAATGTAAACTAAACCATTATTAGCACTCCTTCAATTATCGGCACCTCATTAATGTATTCAAAACATTAAGAAACCTTTTTTTCACTTTTTGGCCACGTAATGATAATATTAGCTATTATATTATGTCAACAAAATAAAAAGTATAAAGATTTCTTATATTGACAATTCACTTGATGTTGGTGTGCCAACACTGGTACAGTTTCTTATGATTTTTTTATAGGATATTAAAACCTTTCCTTTCATTCCAGGTCCTCATTCGCACCTATTTCACAATGTACATGAGCAGCACTATGTCTACCACGCAATTTCATACGCAGCGAAAATAGGCGCTTATTCTGATGCCAATTCAAATTCTTCAAATTATACAATAATTACAATTTTGTTAGCATTTACAATATTTATTACATTGTAATTAAAACTAATTTCTTTTAGTAAATTTGTTATTGCTCGATGTTGTATTTCAAATTGATATTGAGTTAGTATGAAAGGCGTTCGTTTATTTTGATGCAAGACGTCTATACACGGGCCATAGAAATGGTCCGGACTTTTGGAGAGCTTGCGTGGGGCCATGGGGAAGCCAACACGTAGAGGCCCAGCCCCTTTGACTTAAACGTAAAGGTGGCATGACACTGGCCGGCGATTATCCCTGTCTATACCATATAAAAATGCACGCAAAGACAAGCCCCGGTTAATGTAGGACTGTTGTAAGAAATGAGAACAAAATATACCGGGATACAGAGATTAACTACTAGTGGAACTAGGAATTAATGCAATTATTATTGTCTATTTCTAAAAGGACGATATGGGTGACACATGTCAGATGACGTCAGGACTATCTTAAACGTAGTATATACGCCGGGGAGACAAAATCCAGTAACAAAAAAACATTTTTTTAATTCATTGTTTTCGGTGAAGTTGAGATGATATTGAGTAATTTTACAAAACTAGAAGGTTACGTAAAGTAAGTATGTGAAGGTATAATAAGGTAGTTGACTTGCGCCCGGGTGCCATGCACTCCTTGCACCCCAGTAAAGACCGCCCTGGATGACACCGATTTGGTAAGTATAGAGATGTGACATTCTGCATATCGTGATATGATATTCGATTAACGATTATTTCTGAGTATTAGTAATAATCAATTGCATAAAAATGTTTATAGCTCTATGAATCGTGTAATATTAAAAATTAAACAAAATATACGCGAACTGAATCAATTCAAAATGGCGGCTGTTTTTAGTTACATTTTCTGTCATTTCACAGATAACTTGGTACACCAGTGTCGAGATCAATCGATTAATACGATGTTTATATATTTATCTAAATATGTATGCACACTTTTCACTATTCTCAATACCCTTAGTGCGTAACTTTAAAACCTCACGTAAATAAATAATAAAATGTTACGTGAAAATTACGTAAATAAATAGAAAAACACGGAGATTTTAATTATAATATCACTTGTAAACAGTAAGAAATTTTATATTATTTCCATATAAATAAAATTTGTATGCAATTCATAGGTCAAGTATATTGCTACAAGTTACGTTCCATGGGATGTGTCTATCCTACTGTCATATTTGATATAGACAGTAGAATTCCGATACTTATAGATTAAAATTAAGCTTTATGGTCTATGTTGGTGTCTGTCTATGACGGCTGATTATCTCATTACAGTCTACTTTCATAATAGCACTAAAGCTTTAAAGGAGTTTTTGGCGGGAACTGAAAGGGGGGGAGGGGATGTTTGCAGTTTTATTTTCTAAAAATGTGTAATTTTACTCTAAAATAAACAATAGTTGTAGGATATTGATAGTTTTTGAATAGTAATTATGTGTTTTTGTGAGAAATGTGAACTGTGTAGCCAAATGTGGCCTTTTGAGTTTTCACTGGCTTAAAGGCCTAGTTGCCAAGCCATAAATATAAAAAATCTTTAAAGCTATAAACGTTCAATTCGATATCCTATGGACCTTTCACTTTATCCTGGCGTAAAAGTATACCATGCTCATTCATCAAAGGAATGTGCCAATTTTCAGAAATCTTGTTGCATTATTTTGTATTCAAGGACGTCAAGTGTGGAAACAAACTTTTATGCTGTAGCCGCACCTACGATAACGTTAAAGGCGCTCTATCCAAATTCGTCAGCTTTTAGTCAATGCTAATGCAACACACGCATCAAATTCACAATCAGAATATTCTTTTGACGACCTGTCCATCAAATCGAGAAACAATCCACACGAACAAACGCGTCTTGTTAGCTCACATTTCAGTAATTAAAAACATATCAGTATTTCACTTTGCATTAAAAAATATTTAGGTATAGTTTTATAAATAGACTTGTGACATTTTGTATGTATAGTTTGATTTATAATGTTTAAAACGTACCTAGTACTTTAAATAATTTCTCGTAAATATATAAGGAAAATATCACATTTCAGGGATAATAAATTGAACTTTGCTTGAATTCGATACTACCAATTAATTGAAATATTTGAGATTTATTACATTTCAATATGCTTATAATTATTATATTCAATATTTCCTCAATAGATCATAAAATTACAACAATTTTAATATCAGTTAATAATACCTTTGACTGCATTTCCACCTGACATCAGGCGCAATGTCAGTCCAACGCGAACCTATACATTATAAAAAAATTTAAAAAGTTAAATTTTGGACTATTTTAAGATTCTGTGGAAGAAACCGCTATCTTTTTATGTAACATTATATGTAGTATTGTACAATAACAATATTTTATTCTATTATTAGAATTTACATGACGAAACAGTTATGTCTGCTTTACAATTGTAGTTAGGTTGTTAGATAACTTGCGAATAAGTCCTTATCGTCCTTTGGACAACAATCTACTTAAACAACAATTTTTACTTACCCAACTGGAAAATTAAATTATCTATAATATTGTAAAATTCTTGAAAGAAAACATTGAAGCTATTTAAAAAAAACCAACTGGAATAAACTATATACACAATGGAGAAGACGATGCGTATTTTTTAGATTTCTTGTGTTTGTCGTTTTGTCTGTTTGTTCGGGATTCACGTAAAAACTACTGGGCCGATTTCGATGCGGTTTTCGCTGATCGACAGCTAATTCTTAGACTTAAACTGGGCGCTACTTTTTATTCCGGGAATTTTTCTGGGAATGATTTAGTGGCCAGATAAAAAAAAACAAATTTCAATGTGATTTTTTACTGATCAATAGCGAATTTAGTCTAATAAAATGTGTGATATTATTATCCCGGGAATCCCGCGGAAATTTTCCCGGAAGCAGTTTGAAGTTGTTCGGGTGCATAAAAATTAGCTTATTCCGACAGTTTCCACTAAAACGATAACTTACATTCTTTTTTCAAATGCTACGATATTTTACGTTACGGGAACCCGCAGGAATTGCAAGTCAAGCGTGTACGAAGTCGCGGACAAATCCTAGTATACAAATAAAATTAAAACCGTAGGGCGTAGACAATGATAGGACTTAACTCGCAAGTTTCGCAAATTAATTAAAATAAAGCTTGATATAAGATGTCGAAAAATGCCCAGCCACTAGACTATATGAGATGCGGTTTTAAGACCACTAAGCCTAAAGCGGCCGCTTTTGGAGTATCGCTTAGTGGAATTGACGTGTTTCCATATACTGGTAGATGTAGAACTGTAGACATAGCAGAAAGTTTCACCTTATTTTCACCCTTGTCATGTCCGTAATACGAATCTGTGAAAGCAGCTGCTGTGGGCCCTCAGACCTCCGATGTCGCTATAATCGAAATTTAATTATACAAAAAACAAACAAAATAGTAATAATAACCTGCAGCCCAACTCTCCACACCCCTTAGCCACTACTCATAGGCATGTTGCCTCTTGCCAATCTTGTACGGCATTTTAAGGGCCCATGCAGTGAGTGGCGAGACACCGTCTGCCCATTTTTCCATGTTCCCCGAACATTGCGACGGGCAGACGCCATAGTCCCCATAACCTAGATCCCTAGTTCCACTATCAGTTCATCCCAATAGCCTAGTACCTTTTGTTCTCATTCTGTACAATATTCCTACACTGACCGGGGCTTGTCCTTGGGTGCATTTTCATATGTAGCCAGAGATAATCGCCGGTCAGTGTCACGCCACAATTAGATTAAATTTGTCAAGGGGCCTCTATGTGTTGGCCTTCTCATGGCCCCACGCAAGCCCTCCAAAAGTCCGGATCCATTTTTATGGCCCGTGGTCTCTGAGATAATAATAAAAAACAAAATTACCTTTAATTTTATCATTTATTTAAAAAGCAGAAGGCACATACATAACCAACAGTAAAGTACTTAAAAACTTAGCATTTTGAAAACTTACACAGCGTATCAAAACTTACTGTAATAAGTAATATATAAAACTTATTTGAAATGAATATTCATCTTATTATTAATTACAACTATTATTAATTTCCTAAACAAACATCGATGTTTATACAAAACATTTTTACAATAAACCATTAATGAATCAAAATTATGACAAAACTCAAGTAAAGACGGTTCCATTCACTGACACATCAGTATGATTAATTTATTAGGAAACTCCGCAACTTATATTCCAGGTACAAAGTTTATATAAACACATTGCTAAATATTGTGTAAAAAAATAATAAACATCCATTTTAGGAGGACACAGAAGGCATCATTGTTAATTTCTTTAACTTCCAAAAGCTATACCATTTTAGCTTATTTATCTCATTCTCAAACTTCTTCTAAATATCCTTCTAATTTTATGCTCGTAGTCTCTCCTCAAAATTCGCTACCAGTTTGTCATGAGTTAACTATCTAACTTATTTACTCAAGTGATATCATAGGCAGTAATATACAGCAAACTATATTTACTGAAAGCATAAACAACCTGTGTGATTTCTCGCTATACATTCTTTACACATGAGCACGACTGGGCACAATATTCATAATCTTCTGTTTGACAGATTTAATAACGTTTTCATCGGTAGAATTCTTCACGAGAACAATGAATATAACTGTGGTTACGACAATCTGGAATGAATTAAGGACGCACAGAGCTCTATAGGTAAAGTTCTTGTATTGACTGATGAAATGCAGGTAAATGTCGATCATGATAACAGACAACGTGCCTTGTAAAGTTGTGATGCAGACAAGAGCAAATGAGATAGCACAGATCTTGATGATATTGCCCATGTTTTGCTCCTTTTGACGACGACGAATCACAACAACCTTGAAGATCTTACAAAAGAAGAGAATATTCATTACTAATATAAACAATTTGACACTAGCGAGAATGAACTGTAGTAACTTGACAAATTTCTTATAATTGTTCTCCATATAAAAGCGAATCACTCCAATGAGGATGCCCGAAGTCCATATAGCTCCAGAGAGTAAGGTAAGACTAACTTTTTCCATTGTAAAAGCGACAACCACTTTCTCGTACAAATTCTTCGCAAACACGAATTCTAAAAGGAACAGAATCCAGTCCGTCAGCATGTAAAATGTTATGAAGATTTGCCTTGTAGTTGAACCAACAGCTGTGATGCAGATGACATGCTCGCACATTGTGCTGATCAATTTCGCCACTGAGAGCTGACAGAGAACTTTCTGGTCCAATTTCCGGCTTTGAGGAATCATTATGAAGAATAGTACCTGGATTATGATTCCCAGTACTGATATTAATATGCCCAGCAGCCAGACGTATCTCAGTACTTCCACAGCTGAGCCCAACTTATAATTAGGCAAGAAGATGTTGGTTAAATTTAAAGTTGAGTTATCCATTGTCCTTCGTCTGTCAGTGGCCCGAGTACTGAAACGAATGAATCAATTCCTTAACATTCGTATTATTACTTTATGTACTTAATATTGTTTACCGGTTATTATAAACATGTATTAAGAGACCTACAACATCTGTCTGTTTGTTTACAGTTAATCTTGTCGGATAATTAATTTTCCCTTCTCTTAAACTCAATTTCTAATATCATTTTAATTTTAATTTCATTTTATAATTTAAAAAATGAATCAATTAGTTTTTTTTTTTAAATTGGCCATATAGCAAAATTAGTCCTTGATAAATTCGCTCACTAAATAGCTTATAGATAGAAATACATCTATATATATAAAAGAAAGTCGTGTTAGTTACACCATTTATAACTCAAGAACTGCTGTACCGATTTGGCTGAAAATTGGTGGGGAGGTAGCTTAGAACCAGGAGACGGACATAGGATACTTTTTATCTCGACTTAACAAATTTTGATGAAATTTGTTTTGTGTGTTTGAGTGGGTTCCCGGATGGTTTAGATTCACAATTAGAACCGGTAGGTGGCGCTGAGATCGGGTTCTAGAATCCTCCTCCGCACTTGGAGCGATTTTGGTGATTTTGTTTTTGAGTCATGAAACAAAGTTTTTTAGGAATTCAGAAAATATGGCGGTACGAATGACGGCCGGGTCAGCTAGTCTAAGATAATATAAAGTTTTTTTTGTTGTTGAACTTTTTTTATTTCTTCACGATTTTGGATGCAAAATATAATAAATGTCGCTTATTTATGAAATTGTGTATATATGGTTATAAATTTCATAAATTACAGATATATATGGTAATTTTTATAGCGTAAAATCCTTATTCCCGTAGGATTATGAGTTAAAATTTACACCTGTAAACTGAGAATTACAAATAAGTTTATCATTCAGGCAGAGTGCTATGAAAAATATGTATACATTCTTAGGAAAAAGTACCTCTCATTTACGTAGTTTGCGCACCGCTTTGAGAGCTTAGACTATAGGGATTCATTTTCTATTTATAATCAAATCTGACTAATAAATTTAATAGAATAAATGCAATATTATTTGTTTGTTATTCCATGAAATTAATTATTGTTTGTTGCGCAAAAGGAATACTTGCCTTATCAATATACTCTGCTAGACTTTATGTCGCTTACATAAAGTAATACTTGAAAATAACTTATGTTATTTTTCCGCCTAGAGAACACATTTTACAAAGTTTATTACCCTATAAAATATTATTATGATCCGCCCATATGCGTCCCACTGCTGGTCGCCTATTTTTAGGAAACAATCGTACTTCAGTTACGTCTATCCAAGGCAGAGGTTTCATTTTTTTATTGCGAAGATTAATAAGATATTCACCCCTCCGTTCGAGAATTGTTTTTTTACTAACTATACGATACTACAATCGACCGCGTGGACTGGATCTTCCAAGAACTATACCTGGCTAACGACCATCATAAAGGATTACAATACACAATAGGCGGCTTTTCTAATTACAAATTTTAAACACAAAGTAAACAAAAGAACTCCAAATGCGAGCAGGTACTAAACTGTCGTTGTCGGCGTGCTTCGTGGAATTTTGGCTAAGTTGTAACAATACAATAGAACTAAAGCTGCAAAGATTTTCGTGTAAACTTCAATTCTGTATCTCCTGAGACCTTTTAAATACTTCGGGATAAAAAGTATCCTATGCTCATTCTTCGAAGGAATATACCAATTGTCAGAAAACTTGGTGCATACTTCCATATTGGCTGTAAAAAGTCTACAAACAAACTTTTACAAAAATCTATAATTATGTTTCACATTCTATTAACTTTAATTTAAAAAAAAACTCGCCCAAGCCTCGTACAGGGGCCAACGTAGAGAGCCGCTGGATACGGGGATAACAGCGGATTCATCCCTGCTGCTCGATGTGATACACCCTGCACCCGGGGTGTACCTAGTTAGCCGCGCACAAGGGCGGCATCACGGTTTTTTTTTTTTTTTAAAGGCGTGGGAAATGCATTTCGCACATACCGGGTCCTTTGCTACGGATTAGACCGTTGTTGATCATGGAGGCTTTCCACTGACGCAATCCAAACAATAATCAACCGGCTTGTGTGGAGACTCGACTAATCAATACCCCACTAAAACCACCCTCCTCCCATGTGCCCCGCGCTTATGGCAGGAAAGGCGTGAGATACAGAACGTAGTTACGCCCACACCGATCCTAGCGCACAAGTGCTTGAGAATGCCCCGGGAGAGGCAAACTCACTTCGTCAACAGGGGTGAAGACTCCTCTGCTCCCTAGATGCTAGAGGGCCCCTGCAGCGGTATTTCAGGGAGGGAGGTCATGCGCATACCTGCGCCTCCGGGCTCCCAACTGACGTCGGCGCCCGCGAGACGCATGCGCACTACCATCTCTCTCCCTAGCGGCATCACGGTGTAGTAACCCTGTTCTAGATCCCGTGACTTCCAGCTAAGTGCGAGAATGGGGCGCAGGTTAGTTTTGGTTTGGTGGGTAGTTCAGAAATCGGTTTTAACCGATCGCTGAGAGTCCCATACACGCTCGATGCAGGCGCCTTAAGTACTGCATTAGGCCATTTCCCGTATGGCCAGGGTATGGTGTCCAAAATCATTCCCCCGCGTTACCAAAAAAAAGGGGACGGCCCGCGCCGCACTGACTATGCCTCTGCTACAGTACAACCGCTCGTTGTACTATCTCTTGTATTTTGCTATTTCAAACAAATGCTTTGGTGTACATTATAGTGTTGTCTATCTATCTATCTAGATGTAATAATGTTACCAGACTGACACGCAGCTTTCGCCAAGGATTTAATGCGTTGTTTAAGATGCGACAATACTAATGATGTTGTACATTGACAGATAACTCTAACTACTGACTGACTAACAGCTAATCGTTAACGCGTTATTATTTAACGCTATAAGTCGCATTTTTTTACAGTCGCTAACACTAACGCAGGTGAAGCAATGGCATTAGAGAGACTAATGTACTCGCTTTTTGAAACTAATTGAAGCTCTAGGAAACGACGGTCTCTATGGTTGAGCGGGCTAAGTCTTAGCCGGCCAAACGCTCTGGAACACGGACGCTTTGAGTTCGATTCCTGGCATGGTAAATTTCGGAAAAAAAAGTTATATACTATATAGTCTGGGTGTCTGGGATCAGCCCCAAAGTGGTTAGTTGTATATCACCCGTAACGCAAACGTAACTTGCTTAGCTTGGGGATATACAATATGTGTGTTTGTCTGCCAATTATAATTATTACTACACCATGTAGAGAATGAGAGTATATAAATAATATACTCTCATTCGCTACATGGTGTAATCAGGGACAATCGCCTGTCAGAGTCACGCCACATTTAGATTAAATTTGCCAAGGGGCCTCTACGTGTTGGCCTTCTCATGGCCCCACGCAAGCTTTCCAAAGGTCGGGGTCATTTTCATGGCCCGTGGTCTGTAGAGACATACATAAATATATACAACTCGAAAGGAAATGGAAACTCCAATGTAATAAAATGCAAATTTTAAATACAATTTTATTGTCTGCTTTGAACACTGGATAAAAGAGTTCCAATAAATTGAACTTACAAAATAAGTCAACAATTAAAATTATATATAAATATAAATGCAATAAATAATGTTATTTTATAACACTAAACAATTCAATATTTCACGTCAAAATATATGTGAAAATATAAATCCTAGGGATATAGGGAATATTTCAACATACATAGCTTATATATGCCACAACTCTCCTAAGAGTTGTGGCATATATAAGTTATGTATGTAGACAACGATTTCTAGGACAATAATTCGAGTATGTTCTTTTTAATTTGTTTTTATTGACAATAAGTTTGTTTATTCAGTCAACGACTTACTGCGAACTTCAAGTGTGAAAAACAGAAGATTCATCAGTATATAATCATTATATCAATTTTGTGACACCTTCTTCATATAAATATAATATCATAATAAAATACAAATTACAAGTTATACTAGGATATGCCCGCGACTTAATCCACGCTTAACTTGAAATTCCCGCGGGATTCTCGGGACACAAGGTATGACAAAATTTAAAAAGAAAGCAAGCTATCGTTTTATTGGAAACTGTGTCGGAATAAGCTAATTTTTATGCATCCGAACAACTACAAACCGCTCCCGGGAAAATTCTTGCTCGATTCCCGGTATAAAAAATATCACACATTTTATAACATGAAATTTGCTATTGATTAGTGAACAAATCGCATTGGAATTCGATTTTTTTTCAACTTCCCGGGATAAAAAGTAGCGCAGATTTAAGTCTAAAAACCGCATTGAAATCGGCCCGGTAGTTTTTACGTGAATCCCGAACAAACAAAGAAACCGACAAGCAGACAAACAGATTATTAAACATGACACATGATTTTACTGATGTAGACTAAAATCAAGTTTGTGTTTGTCGGATCAGTCATTAGAATTTATGTAACAACGTACCTTATACGTAAATAAAAAGATTATGCTATTTTACTTTTAATCCATATTAATTAATATTTATAAATAGTTACATGGATTAATAAATACTATAATAAATTAGAAGTTATACTTATTGCATTTTTCAAAAGCTTAGCTTTTTTTCTAGGTATATTTTTAAAGAGACAGAAAGGTTTTGAACATCAAATACATTTAGATAGCACACAAAAGTTTAGCATGTCGGTTGCAAGACCTTCTGAGACGAGATTTATAGAATTCGTATTCCGCCGAATGACATTTACTCAAGTGTTGCCAATTTACCGAATTTTTCACTAGATCAAACTAGTAGTAGTAGTGTTTAAGTACCTATTAAAATACTCGGTTTCTAAAATTCTCACATAAACCTAATTAGGATTTACTCACAGTTTGAACTACTCAAGATATTTAAGATTTAAATGTTTGAACTAGTGAAAATGTCGCTAAATTGATAACAGTAATTTACGCCGTTAAGAACAACACACATAATATACAAGCCGCAAAATGACACTTGATATGATAATCCGTCCAAATTAGGAAGTGTTTTAGATTTAGAATAGAGGGCGTCGCATAAACTGCACATTGTGATTTAAGCAAACACTAATAATATTCAAAAGAAATCATTTTTATATTTATTTATTAACGGTCTTATTCATATTGAGTTAGAGTAAGTTTGTAGGCCTCTTTAAGAACCTTAAAGAAGCCTATAAACTTACTCTAACTCAATATGAATAAGACCGTAATTAGACAAAATGGTTACAAATTACAGAGAACACAGCTATGCTAGTCAATAATAATATGGTCTATTTCACGAAATCCTTTTGCCTTTTTCTTTGTGCATATTTAAAATTGTACATTGTTTAAATGTTATATATATATAGTACACAGTCCGGTTTGTAGGACTTCCATACTTATTGTATTTATACGCGCAAAACTTGAATGAGCTTCGAGCAAATGTTAACAATTTGACTGGACCACAGTCATGTCTGGTTAATATTTATTACGCCTTACGGTGTGTTCTGCGAAAGAAAGCATGCGAGTCCGGATAACGGCTGAGTGAGAGAGCAACACTCTCCATTCTCCGCTGTCTGTGAGCCTTGTATCTCTTCTGCGCAATCACGTGTTCAAGGATTCGTTTAGGTTTCGCTCGTACTAAGTTTTAGACATAGTACTGTCAGCAAGGTAATAAAGGGCTGAAAATTTATTTTGTCTAATAACAATGTAACATTACATTAGAGTTCGGTAGGACACGATTTTAAAATGAGTTTGTAGGACAACCTTTTTATACGTTTATTTTTCTATACATTTTTACATATTATTGACATTGTCATTCTGATGTTAGCCATCGAAATTATTTTCTGTATTATATTGAAAAAACTTGAAAGTAAATAATTCGTCTTTAAACAAAGCCTATCTTCTTCATTGCACCAATCCGCCACATATTGGTGACCTTATCGATAATGGAGCACGAAAATAAAGGTAATTACACACCTCCCGATTTATGCCGAGTCGGAGTGCGACTACCACCTTTTTGGGCTGCGGAACCAGCGGTATGGTTTGCGCAAATAGAAGGCAGCTTTGCTCTTTCTGGTATTAAAGACGATAATACCAAATACTTTCACGTCACGGCGCAACTTGAACATCGTTTTGCAGCAGAAGTCAAAGACATTATAATTAACCCTCCACCGACTGGTAAATACGAGTTTTTGAAAACTGAACTCATCAAACGCCTTTCAGCTTCGCGAGAAAAAGAATTAACACAACTTCTCATGCATGAAGAACTTGGTGACAAAAGGCCTTCACAGTTTTTGAGACACTTACGCCATCTAGCGGGCAAGGATGTTTCGGATAATTTTATTCGAACCGTATGGACCAGCCGATTGCCGACCAGCTTGCAAGCAATTATCGCATCGCAACCTCAGTCTACACTGGAAGCGCTCGCGGATCTCGCCGATAAAGTCCATGACTTAGTGCCGTTATCACCACAAGTTGCATCAACTGACGCACCTAGATTATATTTCGACCAGCTTGCTAGAGAGAAATAGCAGAACTCAAACTTGAAGTTCAAGAACTCTCTAAGAGGAACACCAGGGATAGACATCGCTCTCATAGCACAAGCAATCGTCGCAGTAAAAGTCGTACCAGGTCTCTCTCAAGTTACCGTAAGTTTCCCAATTGCTTTTATCACCATAGATACGGCGATAAAGCCAGGATATGTTTGAAACCTTGCGACTATCAGCAGGGAAACGAGAGGGGCGCTCATTGATGGCGACAAATGACTGCCCAAGTTCCTCAGGTCGCCTTTTGTAACGGATCGTAAGTCAAAGACGCAGTTCCTGGTCGATACAGGTAGCGACCTCTGTGTCTTTCCACTTTCCGCTGCCAAACCCAGACGACCAAGAACGAGCTATAATCTTTTTGCTGCGAATGGAACACCTATTCATACATACGGCTTCGCTCAATTACAACTTGACTTAGGCCTCCGTCGCGCATTTTCATGGCGTTTTATCGTTGCGGACGTTAGTAAGGCAATAATTGGCGCCGACTTTCTTTCGCATTATGGCTTGATTGTCGACTGTCGGAATCGCCGCCTTATTGACAATATGACGACGCTCACATCCTCTGCATCTCCAGCTCCTACATCAGATTCAATTTCATCAGTTAAAACTGTCTTTGGCAAATCTGAGTATATTAACCTCCTTCGAGAATTTCCAGAGATAACTCGACCAGCGGGTACCGAACGGGTTATTAGCCATAACACAGTCCATTTCATCAGGACTACACCTGGACCACCTGTTCACTGCACGCCAAGACGACTATCGGCGGAAATGCTGAAGATTGCCAAACAGGAGTTTAGTGAGATGATCAAAAACGGAACTGCCAGGCCATCGGAGAGCCCGTGGTCGTCACCATTGCATCTCGCTCCTAAAAAGATCATGGTTGGCGTCCATGCGGAGACTATCGTATGTTGAACGCTCGCACAATACCCGACCGCTATCCGGTCAGGCATATTCAAGATTTTACGCATTGTATATCTGGTTGTACCATCTTTTCTAAAATTGATCTCGTTAAGGCATACAACCAGATTCCAGTAAACCCTGAAGATATTCCAAAAACGGCGATTACCACACCTTTTGGGATGTATGAATTTCCGTATATGTCATTTGGCTTACGTAACGCAGGTCAGACATTTCAGAGATTTGTGGATGAAATGACCAGAGATTTCGATTTTTGCTACTGTTATCTTGATGATTTTTTAATATTTTCACCAGATTCCACCACTCACTTTCAACATTTACGTGAAATTTTCGCTAGATTGCAAGAATATGGCATGGTCATTAACTCTAGCAAATGCGTTTTTGGAGCCTCAGAAGTCACTTTTCTTGGCTGTAATGTTTCAGTAGCTGGCATCAAACCCACTGGCGAAAGCATCGAAGTCATTAAGAATTTTCCTCCTCCAAAGACTGTTAAGGAGTTGAGATGTTTCTTAGGAATGCTCAACTTTTATCGTCGGTTTCTCAAAGATGCCGCTAAATTACAAGCTCCACTTCACGATCTGCTTACCGGCTCTGTGAAAGGCTCACATCCCGTGACTTTGTCCGGAGAGACACTAGAGGCATTTGAAGCGTGCAAACAAAGCCTATGCAACGCAACACTTTTAGCACACCCGGATATCGACGCAAAACTAGCCTTAGTGACAGATGCATCGGACGTTGCCATCGGTGGCGTATTAGAGCAGCATCGTAATGGCGAAACGCAGCCATTAGCTTTCTTCAGTCGTAAGCTCAGCTTGACGCAGAAGAATTACTCACCTTACGATCGAGAACTGCTAGCCATTTATGAAGCCATTCGTCACTTTCGACATTTCGTCGAAGCTCGTCATTTCACTGTGTTTACTGATCATAAACCTCTGCTTTGCATTTCAACAACGCAAAGACAAATGCTCTCCACGCCAATTCCGACATCTGGATTTTATTTCGCAATTCACGACGGATATCCAGCATATATCGGGAAAAAACAATATCGTCGCTGATCTTCTCTCAGGATCGAGGAGATAGCTCAGCCTGTCGATCTTAACATCTTGGCGGAATCTCAGCAAACCGACACTGAGCTTCAGACAATTTTACAAGGCAATACAGCCCTAGATCTCGTCAAGGTTAATATACCAGGCACACGGACGGAGTTATACTGCGATCAGAAGATGCAGTCACCTCGCCCGTATGTTTCAGCTGATTTAAGGAGACAAGTTTTTAACAGCTTACATTCCTCAGCCATCCAGGCGCTAACACCACCTTGAAATTAGTGGCACAGCGTTATGTTTGGCCAGGAATGAACAAAGACTGTCGTGAGTGGGCCAGAGCCTGTCAGTCATGTCAACGGACCAAAGTCTCAAGACACGTTTCACCACCGCTGGGCAATTTTAAACTACCTCGCGGAAGATTTCAGGTCGTTCATATTGACTTAATCGGGCCTTTGCCTATATCAGACGGTTTCCGCTACTGCCTCACCGCCGTCGATAGATTCACGCGCTGGCCTGAGGCGATAGCTTTACAAGATATTAGCGCCGAAACTGTAGCAAAAGCGTTCGTCACTCACTGGATCGCTCGTTATGGATGCCCACAGCAGATTGTGACGGATCGTGGTAAACAGTTCGAGTCTGCGCTTATGAAGCAGTTGTCAGAACTTGCAGGCTTTCAACGTTGCAGGACTACGGCATATCATCCAGCCAGTAATGGTTTAGTTGAAAGAATGCACCGCCAGTTAAAAACGGCAATTGTATGTCATGATAACCAAAGATGGACTGAGAGCTTACCACTCGTCTTATTGGGCATGAGGACGGCCTTCAAAGACGATATTCAAGCGTCACCTGCCGAACTTGTTTATGGCGAGACACTTCGCTTGCCTGGTGAGTTCCTACAACCAGACAACACTCTTCATTCCACCTTTGATGTGACTAATTTCACAGTGCGCCTGCGCGCCATTTTAAATAACATTCGTCCTACACCAACTTCAAGGCATTGTAACAGGAACATTTTCATCTTCAGAGACTTGCCTACTGCATCGCATGTCTACGTCAGAGATGACACCGTGCGCGGAGCTCTTCAGCCAGCCTATTCAGGTCCTTACAAAGTTCTAGATAGGACCGACAAGATTTACAAGCTGAATATGAAAGGTAAAGAGCAAACAGTGACTATAGAAAGGCTGAATCCAGCTTATATGGTTGCTGACGGATACCGCACCTCTGACGTCACGCCGTCACAGCAAAAGAATGAACCTGGGACAAGAACGCGATCGGGAAGGAGAATTTTGTTCCCTAACTATTATCGCCCATCCTAGGATGGTCTCTGGGGGAGCCCTGTAGGACAACCTTTTATACGTTTATTTTTCTATACATTTTTACATATTATTGACATTGTCATTCTGATGTTAGCCATCGAAATTATTTTCTGTATTATATTGAAAAAACTTGAAAGTAAATAATTCGTCTTTAAACAAAGCCTATCTTCTTCATTGCACCAATCCGCCACAAGTTTGTAAGAATAACATGACATTTTGTACTGAACCAGTACAATGTACCACTTCAAATGAGGCGTGGAGATTTGTATGGTTTGTACCGCGGCAGTACATTTGAAGCGATGAGACCGGTGAGGCGGTGAGCAGCATTCCCTCATTTGTCCAGTACAAAACATTTTGTTCCTCTTTCTCATGTGAAAATTGGTAGAGGCGTTATTTGCACGCTTTGCATTTGAAGCGTGAGTAGTAGCGGGACAACATTTTTGAAGTAGTACAAATTTAAATTGTGGGCCGTATCAGTACAAATCTATTTTGTACGGGACAAATGTACTGCCTCACATGCGTACTACTCATCACTACATTACACACACTTAACTTTTTGTTGATGTTACCTAAATTCAGACACACACACAAATACGCTTATACACGTCACTACTAAAAGCGATGCCGAGTGGACTTCATTAAATATAAAATCTATAATAGTGTTTGCCATTTTAAGAAAGAAGCCCTAGAAGAAAAGGCATAAGTATACAGCCTTTGCCTTTGCCTCTGCCTACAAAAAGTTAGCGAGAACCACATATAAGAACTACGAGTATTGGACCCCTAATCTAAGTATACCATTTCCATTTTAACTAGCGTACTTCTTGATAACAAAACCCACGATGATCGCACCGGCCAGGGCTAAAATGGCCCACTTTAGTCTGGAGCTGAAACAAATAATGATTGAGTTTTATAATATCGTGTCTTATGTATATTGATATATTAATGGTCACTTGAATGACGATGACTTTTTTCTGCTTTTTCTAATGTGGATGTTGCCTGACCCTGACACCCCCCCCCCCCCTAATAAAATTTAATTAAATCAAAAAACAATAAATTTTCAATTCAATGAAATTGACTACTGCATTTTTTTAGTTCTGTGATTTATTTTGCGTATGTTCAAGTTATATATACGCCGACAATTATATATTCATTATTATTCTAGCCTTAAATCCCGGTTGCGTTCGAAGCGTTCACTTTGAAGCTCTTGGTTTCCTACTTTTCTTCTTCGCTTCGGTCTTCGGCATTAGAGAGAAGATATTTGATGAACTGCCCTTTTCGAATAATCTCGACACATAATTCACCGGCCCATAAAAAAGTGGTCTGTACTTTTGAACAGACCCGTTTATTCTTATATATTTTGATGCGTTGAATCCGATTCTGTGATCAGTTTGGTCCATACACCCTCAAAATTTATTCAAAATATTAAGAACTCTTAATATTTTTATTTTGTGGCAAAACAATGATAATAATAATACTATTATATGCGTACAAAATGAAAATAATAACATTTCTTATTATTTTTATTCTTGATAGTCTTTCAACTTTTTTATAGATTTGATCTACAAACAGTGTTTTAATAGAAAACGGTATATAATAAATAGTACCTATTTATATAATAATATTTCACTGGCTTATTGTTATTACGAATATTATTTGTCCATATTTTAATTGCACATAATACAAACCATGTTTTGGCAGATATTGGACAAGGTAAGGATGATTGTTATTAGAAAGATATCAACAACGGTCTAAATGTAAGGTTACAAGACTTCAAATAAAATGGTAATACATAAAATAAAATAAAACACTGGCCCACAAAAAAAATTGGCCTGTACTTTTAACCAGACTCATCTATTCTTATGTATTCTCGATGCGTTGAATTCGAATCTCGGGTCAGCTTGGTCCATACACCGTCAGGATGTTGAGGGTGTATGGACCAAAAGACAGAATTTGGGATCAGTTTGGTCCATACCTCTCACAATTCTGAGGGTGTATTCGTACACAGCACCACTTTTTTTGTGGGCCAGTGTAATTATACCCATATTAAAGACGGTCTTCAAATACAATGTATGATATGATTACAATTAAAGTAGGATGGATAAGATAAGGGAGATGTCATTGTTTAAAATTACATTTAAATGTTAATATTTAAAGTACCGTGAAAATTTTCCGTGACAGTACAAAGTACCTAATAACAATAATAATCTGTCATACTTTATAGAATTAAACTACATAAGCTACTTAATTCAAAAACCAAATCCATTTGCCTGCTATTATATTATATGTAACTAGGGGGCCTAAAGAGGCCGCTTTTGGAGAATCGTTTAGTGAAATTCACGCGTGTTTAGACTCAGGTAGGTAAAGGTAAGACATGATATAAAGCTTAAATTCTATTTCTGGTAGTCGTTACTCGTAATACGAATCTGCGAAAGCGCCCTAGTAGTCGGCGCCATAGGGGGCATCCTTCGACGCCTACTAAATAAAACAAATATACATAATTTAAAATACTTTAAATTTATCAAGCATGTATACCTTCCGCATGGCGGGCCCCGCGGTCGCCTTTAAAGGAAAATTAATAATTAATTTAACAAATATAATACTGTTATCAAAACCATTTTCCTTTTTCATCAACTGTCATATTCATAGTGAGGAAATGTATACCGACTATATAATATTATAAATGCGAAAGTATTGATAGATGTTTACTACATTTTATCCCAGATAAATGTATGGTACCCATGGGATAACGAAAGCGAAGCGATAACCGATAATAATTCTTTAGCCTCTGTAAGTTAACCTGCTGGACTCGTGCATGCAATTTTATGGAAATGGAGAGTATACACCCCGTATATACCCCGGCCCAAGCATGTCAGCCAGAGCCACTGCCACGGTGCCAAAATATAGTAAATACATTAAAATTGTAGGTAGAATAATGCTATGACTTTCCACCATTTTCATGTTATGCAAAGACTAAAGTAAGAACATAATTATTCTTCTTTTTAAATATGACTATGTACGATTTGTGCATTTAGCCAATATCATCAATAGTATTCATGAACATTTAAGGTTCAAAATATTCAAGTAATTTTATTTAAGTAGTAGTAGTAGTAGTAATAATAAGTTTAAAAGCCGAGCTAATAAAAGCTTTAGCCAAAGCTCAGGTGCTTCACAGACACCGAGGGAGCTCGAAAGGCACATTTCACTCAACATACTATAATATCACACCTGTTTCTCATAGGGTGAGAACTTGCTACGATATAGTCATACATTTCTTCGACTTTCATTAATCCCTTTATACGTACAGTTTTAATAAACCATTACTACGTATTACGTATTACTAATGTCCATAGGCGATTGTAACCACTTTCCATCGCAGTTGGGCCGTCAACCTGTCTGCTGTGCTTCAGCAATTAAAAAAAATAAGGAAATAAAATAAACCTTTCTCTCGGAACTATTATAGACTGCACTCTTCTTTCTGGCCGCGGGCTTGTTCGAGATTTGTTATCAGATTTCAATGCCGCGGGTATACTGTCGTCAAAATATTCGAAATAAAGATGTTGTTTTTTTTTATAATGAATAGGTTCGCGTTTGACCGAAATTGCGCCTGATGTCAGATGGAAATGCAGTCTAAGGTGGAGCACGCTTACCTAGAAGATACCTGTTCAAGCGAGACTTGAAGACTCCTAGATTGTATTATCAGGAAAAACAGACAACGGTAAAGAGTTCCACTCTTCAGCGGTACGTATGATGCGTGTTTTATTCAATAAATTAATTATAAGAGGAATAAAAGTATGCTACTTAGGGTCTGTTTCACAAAGTCCAAATAAAGTTCCCAATAAGTTACTTGCAACTTATTTATTGAAAAAGACAACATTTGCGTTTCACAATTGACAAATAGTACTAACTGGCAAATAGAGTACCCTGTAAAGTGTAAACTATATGTCAGATCAAGTGGCCAATAGCAACTCTACCTGTCATATAAATTTTAAAATTAGTCGACAACCATAAAATCTGGTTGAAAGCTGTGATTCGAATAATTACTGTTGAAAGTTTTATTTTTTGTGACTGTATATTTGAAAAATGAGAATATTTGATACCGTTGAAGACGAATTACATGATTCTATCGTTTAATTGGTTCGCGAAGGAATCCTGTGTTTCGACAGCATATGCAAGCATTGGATATACGGATTTTAGGATAAGATTTTCTAAGTGAATTTTTTTATTAAGTACAAACATGCTGTAGGTTATGTATATTTATAATTGAATATTATGTAACTAAACAAAGTCTGAAATTACGCCGACACTGCAAACATTTATGTTGCAACTTTCACTTTGAGATTGACGTTCCGTTCACACAAATACAAAAAATGTATATGCTGTTTTGATCAATAAAAAATTAAGACATGACGTATTTCAAGCTGTATTTATATAAACTGTATAAAAAAATTATAGAAAATGTACATTAAAATGATTAAAACATATTTTCACGTGTATTTACAACACAATGTATTTCCTAATGTATGTATTTCGTAAAACGGAACTACAAAATGCGACGTTGCCAAACTTACTAACTAGTAAGTGGCAAATAGCTTGTTAAATAACTGTTGGATACTTTACTTGCACATTGTGAAACAGACCCTTAGAATTGTTAACGCGTAAAACGAGTACTGTTACATCAACCATAACAATATATTGTAAGCTCTGCTCAAAGTGTCGTAATAATACAACCAAGGCCAAGAAAATTTGACCACACTTCAAAATATGTCCACAACCATTACAGGTAAGGACAATAGGGGGGAGTGCCTTTTATCATGGAAAAGGAAATTCTTTGTTCATTTTTCTTTAAAACTACTGCTTATAAGGGGTCTATACTGTTGCTGACGGATAATTCTCACTTTTCACATAATCTCATGTGAAATTTTATAACGTTTTAAGACTGACATGTTTTGCATAGTATAGTATGATAAATAACATGTCGTTATAGAGTACACACGTATACGAGATGATTTCATTCAAATCAGAATTGACTGAATTACCACAACAAATACTAATGACATGGAAGAACAATACTAAGGGCGGTGGTCTGTTACAAACGCCATAGGCTGCGTACGGCGTCACGCTATACGCAACAGAAGAATGCTTATCATGAAAATGCACTATGGTAATTTCTCGAACGTCTGACGCGGTACGCGTAAAGTTGCCAGATGTCCGGTTTTTAACCGGACAATCCAGTTTCCTTTATGGTTGTCCGGCCAAGAAAATCTCGGTAAACCGGATAATCTTATGTCCGGTATAAAAACAAAAACGTTAATTATCTGGCGAACTCTCGTATATCGCCGTAAATAGTAAATACTGTAAATAGTTAATTTTGCGTTTTCTTTAGTATAACTACTAGTTGCACTGAATTCAAAGATGCCATCTCAGGCAATAATAGTTTATTAAACCTAGTGGCATCGAGTACTAAAGATATGAAGAGCAGATTGGCTCTCTCGTTTATCATTCGATGCAAATTTAGTAACTAAAAAGATAGTTTTCAGTAAATTTATATGTTAATAAAAAAATTAAAACTTGTCCAGTTTTTTTTTTCGAAAACATCTGGCAACCCTAGGTACCGCATACGCTGCGCGCAGCGTCCATGTGTCGTACTTTCTTCCGTACTTTCAAGCCGTACTTTCTTCCGTACTTTCAAGCAACTATACACTAAAACGCGCTCTACATTCTCATGTGAACGCGAGAATAACACACAAGAAATGTAAACAACAGATTTCTCATAGAAATCACATTTCTCGTGGTTTCCTCTTATTCTCGCAGGATTGTAGAACTTGTTTGGTAAATTCTGCAAAAAAATCAAAGAGATAAACCTGCCCGACGATCCATCATAAGTCCGCCAGGACTTGGATTTGTCTGCATATTCAGATTTTGGTAGCACCGGACAACTGTGTAAAAATTATACAAAATCTACATAAACGCCTGAGTTGTATTCAATGAAATTGAAAATGTATATAAATATATTTAAATAACCTGGAAGCTGGAAGCTGTACAATCTGCACACTCGTTTTCCCGTCTGTTAACATTAAAATAACATAATATAAACCAACATTATATATTGAATTGGCAATTAAGTGATTGCGGATTTCAAAAAAGAGAAAAAAATCCAAATTTTTCATTAAAAACATGATAGGTTAGGACAGCAGAGTAAAAACAATATTAAGCACAGTGAAAATGTTTAATTATTACAAGTACATACGGAACAAACAAGCAGCCATATTAGAGGGGGCGAGAGTGTTGCCACAAGCATAATAGTGTTGTCAGTTAAATACATTGCTCTCCAACAAAAAATATAACTTTTTTCAATGCATGTATGTGATACATTGAGCTTCTCTGCAAGGTGAATGTTGTGCTATGATGATGTGAATCGACAATGGCCTTGATATTGGCCTCATTGACTTCAACTGGATGGCCAGATCGTGAAACATTTTTCAATTAAAAATCACCAGAACGAAATCTGGTAAACTAATTTCCACAAGGCCTTTCTTTCAAAGCTTCATTCCCATCTTTATGGAAAATAATTTCTTGTGTGCTTGCTTTTTCGGAAATAATTTAAAAAAATATGTCTGAAGTACATAAACCTGAAGAACTAATCGATAGGTATATATTTTTTACTAAATGCAAGGTAGAAGTTTAAACAATAAGAAAAAATATATGTTTGGTATTTTGAATACGTTAACGAAATAAAAGAAAGAGTAAAATTCATTTGCCGACAAAATCCGCAATCACTTATGGCCGGTTCCTTTATCTTCCTATCCATTCTCTTGCCCCACCATCGGTTGAATTTTAACATTACTTGTATGAAGCTTATGTCAAGTTTGAACCGATAGTGCGGCAAATTAACGGTCCGTATGATATGGAACCAACTGTTAGTTACCAACCGAAAATAAATAAATAATTAGAAAAAAAAACTAATTGTATAATATAATAATAAAATTACGTTTTAACGGTTTTAAGCATGGCAATTTTACTGATTTTTATTTTTCCGACCGCTTGTTTTAAAATTAGGCTCACATAGAGTAAATAATAAATATAAACAAAATTAAAAGTAAATAATTAAAATGAACAAGTTGGCGGTAGGCTAAATAAAACTTTAACAATACTACAATACTCATTGACACTTGACATCTTTGTATTCCGTGATCACGGCTACTGATAAATAGCCGAAACGTCGGAATAATAAAAATCAAATAAATTGCCGCGCTTAAAACCGTTTAAACGTAGCTTTATTATGTATGCTAGTCACGAAAACTTAAAAAAATATTAATTGTGTAATATTTATTCCAGTTCCTGCTAATTAAGACTGTGCACACTAGCCGTACTTATATTAGCACATCTCATGTTCAATAAAGTAATATTAATAAGAAAACATATACTTTAATATCTTATAAAACAATTATAATAAACACCCAATAATCACTGGTTTAAACAATGTCGTCCATTTGTTCTATTTTTTAAAATGGCTAAACAATTTTGCATTATGAATATAAAGTTATTCTAATCTAAACTTCTATTATATGTACCTACTTTATCTGAACTATAAATAAAAAAGTTAATAATAAAGACTTGTAACCTGACTTGCTTCTTTGGTCTAGTATTACAACTGAAAGGAAAGGATGAAATTAGGAATGGCGAGGTTAACATTTAACATGAAAATAGCGAGCGTATGGACAGCATGTTTGTCTTTAATAAAAACTTATGTATTTTATCTTATACTAATATATAAAGCTGAAGAGTTTGTTTGTTTGGTTGAACGCACTAATCTCAGGGACTACTTGGTCTGATTTGAAAAATGCTTTCAGTGTTAGATAGCCCGTTTATCAATGAAGGCTATAGGCTATATATCATCATGCTAATACCAATAGGAACAGAACACTAATGAAGAATGTTTCAAAATCTGGGGGTTTTGAAAACAAATTCCATGCAGACAACATTGTGGGCACAGCTAGTTTATTATATATGCAAAATGCAAAACTTATACATCTCGTAAGAAGTCTGTTCCAGAAGTTTTCATAGATCCAGTCAAGTATTAACCTAATATTGTATGATCGTAATGAAAAACAACCCTCTCGCTTCACAGTTCTTTATGTACTACATCATGATATCTATGAAATTCTAGAACTCTCAATCATGTAATATATCTGTGTAAATATATTTAATGCATCGTAGCTCAATGGTAGTAAAGAATGTGATTAGATGACTTTGAAATAGATCACTAGGCTTGGATACGGCTGACAGCCGCTGTGGTTGAGCGGGCTAAGTCTTAGGCGGCGGAACTCGCTGGAACCCAGAGCCTCCAAGTTCGATTCCTGGCATGGTAAATTTCAGAAATGAACTCTGTTATTTATTATGGTCTAGGTATCTGGGATCGGCCTCAGAGTGGTCCATTATATATTACCCATAACACAAGCATTAGGTTTGGGATATATAATGTGTGTGTTTGTCAATTATTATATTGAAATTTATTCAATTCTTTGCAACAGCACTTATGCAACATTGTTCCTGATCTTCAATGTTCAAAGAAGTTAATCAAATTAATTTAAACCACTCACCATGTTTCTATGAACTTTGTGCATTCTCCAGGTGGCAATGTCCCAATTTTATATTTTTTCATCATTATCCTAGAAACACACAGATAATTACTATTAGAAATTGTTTTTGCTTAGCATTTTTATAAATTACAAACTAGATTTTTGCAATGAATTACACTGTTTTGATGTTTAAATGTCTTAGACAACTTAAGCCTCATCTAAAGTTAGATAATACAGTAGAAAATGTTTTATATTAATCATCTAAAGACACAATTTAACTATTTTTTTTCTGAAAATGTATGTTGTAGGAAAAAATAAGGTTTAGGTTTATTGGAATTACTTTTGATAAATTAAGAAAATACATACATATTTCAGATTAATAAAATTGCTTTATTAGGTAGAGGAAAGACTGCCATTTCATATTTCTTTCTGAGAAGTTATATTAAGAGTTAAAAAAATGAGTAATAATTATTTTTATGAATATTTTTTAAGTTTATACCTTGCATCTTCACTGTGGCCCACATCTTCAAAAGGTTGTGTTCCATCTTTACCTGCTACATCTAACAAGGAATCAGGACCACCAGGATGCTGTAAAAATATAATAACCAGTCAAATAATAATATGAAGATTGGTGGGCACAGAGGTCTAAAGCAGTCATAAATCTATACTGACATTATCTGAGACATTTAAAAATGGAAAGGTTTGCTATTCCCTATACTGGCCTGTATTTTATAACTGTGGGGTCCATTAGGGGTCTACCATAGTCAATTTTCTGTCATGGCTATATGGGCAGTTGTTTTAATTATACAATTCGTAAATAAATGGAAGGAGTTGCTTGAGAAAAGCTGCTTAAACTTAACCAAGGTAAAAATTTGTAAAAAAATAATTATGACATTAAGTATTTCATTGCAGCAGCTTGGAGCCAGTAGGGTTGAGGGACTGTGACCCAAGACTACCGTTAAGCTAGTCACAGATTAATAAATTCAATACTAAAATTATCCTTCTATAAGATAGTGAAATGTGGTTGAGGTGACACAGGTAGGAATTGTGTGTTGTTACAAAGAAAAATGTGTGGAGTTATTTGGAAAGATATAACCGCAACAGGAATAAACCTGCATCCATCGCAGCCTTTATATGGTATAAATGTAATAAACTTCAAGAGGATCAACTGCATCGGTAACAAAATACAGCAAGTATGCAAATCGTAAGTTTCGAAGCAATATGCCAAAATAATTTCCATGCTTTCGAAATTTTTGTCAATAAAACTGAATTCATTCAGTTTCTAAATGTTATAATTTTATAATATTTATAAAAAAGATAACCTGCAATACCTCATTCAAGAATGTTGTAACATCATAAACGTTGTTATGTATAATGATCCATGCACTCTTCTCATTTTTGTGCCTTTTAACTTCCTCAATTGTATACTGTTGACTCATTTTTCGGTATCTGCGATTTGTATTTTGTTTAATAAATTAATATAATTTTTGTGAGGTGAGAAGATTTGTTGTTATTGTCGTTCACGTTCACCTATTTGTTACCTACGTCAAAAGTCAAAAAAATAATACCTAAGACTACGTTCCACAAGAGGCTCACAACTACCATGATCACGACCGCGTTTTTTCCCGCTCCACTGCTTGCGGACGTTAGAATCATAAACTCTAGTGGAATGGATTACGGAGCGTTGATGTCATAAACGACGAAGTACACAAATGTCATTGGTTAATTTGAAAATTGCGCCATTTTCAATGTCAATCGATAGAGAGAATTATTTCTTTGTGGTCAACGCCCACTTCGACACACCTCTTGACATGGGTCGTTGTGAGCGCTGTGTGATCGAAAATGATGACGTTATTAGTGACGATTTTGCCACGACCATGACGACTCACGACTGTAGTCGCCAATTTGGAATAGCAGATGGAGCATCAAAGAGTACATTACATAGTGTATCATCTATGGTACATTACATTGAATATATAAAGACGGAGTATTTTGGGCGTTGTGAGATCATTCGCCCGTTGTCGTTCGTCGCGCGCGCACGTCTCCCGCTCCGCCTCGGCTGTCCGTTATTCGTGTTCGTTGTGTTCGTTCGTTCACCCGGTCGATCTGTGTTTTTTCTGTGACAGTGCAGTGAAAAGTGCGTCATCAGGTGGTTTTTCCACCAAATCGTTCGTCCCCTCAGGGACAATGGACGGCGTGGAGCTCTCTCCATTGCTGTTGAGGGTTTGCTGTCGTTTTACGACAGCAATTCCCTCAAGCGCTCGACCAATTTTTGAGGACTCCGGAGTCCCAATCAATGGCGTCCGTTATCTCGGAACTTAATTCCGAGAAACTCTTACACGTGCAAGGGGCCCCCGCACCCGCATCTGCCGCGACCACCGCACCCCCCGCGACCCCCGCCACCGCGCTTATCGCTGACCACCTGCGCTCTGCCTTAGCACCCGCGCCCCCCGCATCCGTACCCGCCGTGTTACCGGTGCGTCCGCCGCCCGCACCCCCGCTCAACGATGCCCACCGTGTGGCACCAAAATCACGCGCCTCGTTTTCTCGCGGTTCCGCGTCGGGACAACCGCGATCGAGCTCCGCGAGTTCGACGACATCGCGTTCGCGATCGCCCATACACCGCGTAATCGATTCTCGTCGAGAAATCGAATTATCTCCTGACGGTCCGCAATACCTCAGGGATGCCCCTCGTCCACCGGCCGATGAAATCACCCCCATGGATGTCGCGCCTCCCGCGAACATCCCCTTAAACCGCGAGGACGATGACGGTTTCATAACCGTCAATCGTACCAAAAAACGGAAGACCCAGAGGGAGGTCCCCCCCAACCCCGCTCCCACTGCGGCCACAAAACCAACAGCGGCACCTTCCAGCCGCCCTGGGCCACCTTCACAGCGCCCGCCGCCACCCCTGATCATCCGCGAGAAAGCCCATTGGCTTCAACTCGCTAAGGAGCTGCCAGGTAAGGCAATCTCTATAAAAGAAGCCCGTGATACCCAACACGGCATCAAAGTTATGGTCACGTCTTCAAGTGACCACCGCTCCCTAACATCCTTGTTATGTGACCGTAAAATCGGTTACTATACTTATAAAAGTATAGCCCTGCCGGAAGAAAAACGCCTTCGGGCTGTAATCCGCGGACTCCCACAGGAAATCGAGTGT
The DNA here is from genome assembly GCA_039645545.1 of Dendrolimus houi. Classification (NCBI taxonomy): domain Eukaryota; kingdom Metazoa; phylum Arthropoda; class Insecta; order Lepidoptera; family Lasiocampidae; genus Dendrolimus; species Dendrolimus houi. The sequence goes on from CM077132.1 coordinate 19,884,324, forward strand.
TCCTACATTCTCGAGGACCTTAAGTCCCAAGATGTACCGGTGCACGAAGTGCACCGTATGCACAGAGGCGACGCAACAAAGTCTCCTCTAAACCTAGTATTGATTGTCCTCGACCTCTCCCCAGAGGGGAAAAAGATCTTCGAACTTGAGAAGGTCTGTGGCCTCTCTGGCCTTCGTGTGGAACGCCCACACGAAAAACATACACTGCGGCAGTGTCATCGTTGCCAACTTTATGGGCACTCTGCCCTACATTGTCAATCCCGTCCCAGGTGCGTCAAGTGCCTGGGCGACCACGGGACCTCGGAGTGCACACGCACCCGGGACTCCCCGGAGCCACCGAGCTGCATTCTCTGCGGCCAAGCGGGTCACCCCGCTAACTACAGAGGCTGTCCTGCCGCCCCCCGACCCAAACGTAAGTTCGGAAAGGGCAACGCCCAAAAAGGCACTAGAAAAGTGCCGAACAAACCCGCATTCGTGGCGGCCCCCCCTCCAGTGGTAAATCACTGGACGGGTCTTTCCACGACGAAAGCGTTCCCTCCACTAAGGACGCGCGCCCCAATTATGGCCGGCCTACCCCCAGCAACCCCTGCCCCCGCCCCCATTTTAAAAGCACCTTCTGGGCCGTCACCCCACCACTCTTTAGCGGAGGACTTGGCCTTGGCGACTAAATTCGCCAAGAACTTGCCTTTCGACCTAGCAGAGGTCCAACTCTTGGCTCGAAAACTGAGACAAGTTGCAGAGTCTGATCAACCCTCCCTCCGAGATCAACTCGTGATCGAAATGGATCACGCGTACCTCCTCCAGGTACTTAGGTCGTTATAACTAAACAACCTAGTTAAATTATTGTTACCGGTAACAAATGGCGCATGTAGGTAGAAATAAACCACGCTCATTGACTCTGGCGACTTATAACGCCAACGGCCTTCGAAACCAGCGCGACTTGGTCCATGACTTCCTGGTTACCAATCAAGTAGATATACTACTAGTGCAGGAGACCTTCCTGAAACCGAGTGAAAGAGATCCAAAGATCTCTAACTATCGGGTCACTAGACATGACAGGATAGGCCGTGGTGGCGGCACCCTGATCTATTTCAGAAGATCTCTACACTGCATGCCTCTAGTCACCCCACCACTAGTAGGTATGGAGGTATCCGCCTGCAGACTAGCAATGACTGGCCACCAACCTCTAGTCATAGTCTCAGCATACCTCGCGTGCCAGAAAACCCTTATTAAGAAAGACCTAGAAGCCCTATTCAACTTAGGCCCAGCTGTTATAATAGCCGGAGATCTGAATTGTAAACACGAACAGTGGAATTGCAATACCACTAACCCCAATGGCAGAGCCCTAATAAATATATCAGACAATCTTTTGTTTGATATAATAACTCCCATGACCCCACACGATACCCCCCAACCGTGACTGGGGACCCCAAACACTCTCGACCTAGCATTACTGAGGGGCGTAACTCTTCAGTTCCATTCGATCGAAACGATGGACGATATAGACTCGGACCATCGCCCGGTTATCCTCAAATTAGGACAACAGACGGACCAGACATCTGAAACTAGGACCTCTGTGGACTGGTTGAGACTTGGGGACCTCCTCAAGGCAACCGAATCACAAGACCTGGACCGCATCCCGGACCACATCGAATCCCACCAAGACACGGAGACGGCGATCGAGACCCTCACCAGCCACCTTCAATCCGCAGTGCGGAACTCGTCCAGACAGGTGCCAGTGGAGAATGACCGCCACTTATACCTGCCGGACGAAGTGAGGGTACTGCTGAGGGAAAAGAGACCCGCCTCCAGAGCTCACGACAGATATCCCACCGAAGACAACAGAGTCCGACTCCGCCAACTAGAGCGCGAGGTCAAACTACGTATCCGGGAAGTCAGGGAACAACGTTGGGACAGAACGTTGAGAGATATCGAACCAACTCAGCAGGCGTACTGGAAGCTGGCTAGAGCTCTCAAATCAGATACCCTCGCTGTCATACCCGCGCTAGAAAGAGCCGACAACACCGAGGTGTTCGATGATGAGGAGAAAGCCGAATGCCTTGCTCAGAGTCTAGAGCTTCAATGCTCCCCCACTACACAAAACGTCGACCAGTCACACCTGACGGAGGTGGACTCCGAGGTTGAACGTAGATACTCCTTACCAGCGGAAACCACACTCGACCCAGTCACGGTGGAAGAAGTGCAAGATCTGATCAAGTCCCTCAAACCACGAAAGGCCCCAGGGATCGATGGCATTAACAATCGCGTGTTAAAACTCCTCCCCGGCCACTTGATTATAATCTTAGTGAGCATCTTCAATGCCGCCATAACAAACTGCTCTTTCCCCGCGATCTGGAAGGAAGCAGACGTCATCGGTATTCACAAGCCTGGAAAACCGGCTAATAAACCGTCCAGCTACCGCCCAATCAGCCTACTGAGCACACTCAGCAAGCTTTACGAGAGGGTCATCCTCTCTAGACTAAGAGATTTTGCCATCAGCAAACATCTACTACCCGATGAGCAGTTTGGATTCCGTGCCAGACACTCATGCGTGTTCAACAGGTGCACCGCATCACGGAGCACATACTATCCCACTTTGCCCATCGCCCTCGTCACCCTATAGGAACAGCCGCACTGTTCCTTGACGTAGCTAAGGCCTTCGACAAGGTCTGGCATAACGGTTTGATTTACAAGCTGTACCAGTTCGGTGTACCAGACAGACTCGTGCTCATCTTGCGAGACTTCCTCCTAGGCCGTAGCTTCCGTTTTCGAGTGGAGGGAACACGCTCGTCCCCTCACCCACTCACAGCCGGTGTACCACAGGGCTCGGCACTATCTCCACTACTCTTCACGCTGTACACCAGCGACATCCCAAAAACTCCAGATGTAGAGTTGGCCCTCTTCGCGGATGACACCGCACTCTATACATCAGATCACAACCGACAAATGGCTTGCGTCCGGCTACAGGTAGCTGTAACAGAGCTAGGCGAATGGTTTCGCAAATGGAGGAAAAAGGTAAACCCGGAGAAAAGCGCAGCAATGTTCTTTTCCCGGCACGCTTCGCTCTCCCAAACGCGCTTGCCTTCGCTTAAAAGCCATCTCGCTCTACGAACAAGAGATCCCCTGGGCAAAGTACACCAAATACCTGGGTGTCACCCTAGATCAGAACTTGCGTTTCAACGAGCATATCACTATAGTCCGGAATAGAGCGCGATTTGTGATGGGTCGTCTAGCACCCATGATAGATAAACGAAGCAAAATGTCCCTCAGACACAAGCTTACTCTATATAAAACATGCATCCGCCCGATCATGACATACGCGAGTGTGGTATTCGGCCATGCCAAGCCTGCCCTTTTAAAGAAACTGCAAATCGTTCAGAATAAATTCATGCGCAGAGCCGTCGGTGCTCCCCTCTATATGCGTAACGTCGACATCCACCGCGATCTGGAGCTTCCCTCCATCAAAACTACATTACGTCGCTCTCGCGTAAGTATTTCGATCTAGCGCCGCACCATCGAAATCCCCTCGTCGTGTCCGCGTCCGATTATAAGCCTCGACGAAAGGCTCTCGTGCGACGACCGCGTAACATCCTCATGGACAAGGTCGACGATATCACAAAACGGCTGGCTCGGATCAGCCCGCCCGCGGTTAGGACGGCAGGCTGGCAGGCACCGACAGACAGACACAGACGGCGGCGTCGACGCCGCCAATCACGATCTCTCCACATCCCCGCGAGGGACGCCAGGAGACACAGCCCCCATAGGATAGACTAGGCGTGTTGCTGGGAAGTTTCTTTCGCCGTTTCTTCTCTCCCAGCCATAACACGTTGCGAAACGGCAGTAAGATAGTATAGGCCACCGCGAACCGCCGATCCCGGTCCGCCGGGATCCTTCCTCTCGGGCTTTATATTACCCGTCGCCCGCTCTCAATTAGTGCATTGTGTCGCCTTATGGTGGGCATCATTAGATTCATCCCCTCTCATGGCAACAGTCCAGCCGAGGTGAAACTCCCTAGGAGCCCCTCGAGCAAAGTTGCCTCCCGGGCTCGAGCGCCTTCGCTTCGCAAAGGCACTCGCCCCGAAAACCCCGGTAAAGTTGTGAGGTCTTCAGACCAACAACATAAAGTCAAGTCCAATATAAACGTTGTGAGATACTGAACGAACGCGCCCTTAGTAATACCTATTATTTATTTTTATTTCACAGCATTTAAACATAACCTATATAATAAATGGAATAAAAGTTTGTTTACATAAATAAATACATTCCAAATATAACAATAAAGGATAATACAGCTAATGGCTGAAGAAACGGATTTTAATGACATACTAGAAAGCATATTTCTTACAGAGGAGAAAGCATATCAAGAGAGCTATAAAGAAGGTTTCAAGACAGGTAGTGAATCTGGTAATCCAGAAGGTTACCATTTAGGGTACCACAAAGGTGCAGAATTAGGCCGGGAATTAGGTAAGACAAATTTCACTTGAAACAAAGTCAGTAATATACTTCAAATTAAATTCAAATCTAATTCTTAGTCTAATGAACATCTCTTCATAACACGTCATCGCTGTTCCAAGGAAAGAATTTTTGATTTGTAAACTACATTGACTGTTTAAATGAATCTATCCATGTTTACCTGATTTACTAAACAAGTTTTAGTACTGGTTGTAAGGCATCAATTTCTCATGGCAATGAACAATGATGAGGACAGCCGTCCTAGTCAGGGACTTGCCCTCGCTAACAAGACCATATTTAAATTAACTATTGATTAAAATTTATGCTCACAGCCCCTCTAGTTTTGTGTTATGTTGTAGAAATATATATATAGATAGATAACTCTTTATTGTACACCGTTACAGAAAACTTATAACTTAAAAATATATTATATGTGCACAATGGGTGGTCTTATAGCTAAAAAGCAACATCTTGATGTCGAAGATGGTATACATATGCAATATAAAATTATTTTATTTAGTAGCATATACACTGCATGCATTTATTACTTATCTCTTAATAAATGGTCTATCAAATGCAAACTTTTCAATAATAATTTGTCTACTGGGAGCTCATTAAATTTGTGTTTTTTTTTTAAATCTCAGGCTTCTACCTCGGTATAGTGACATACCACATAAAACTGAATGAAACACAAGATCCAAAATATCCAGACAAAGTAATTAATCAGTTGACAAAATTAAAAGAACTGATAGATGCATTTCCGCACAATAACTCTGAGGATCATGACTTATTAGGCATGACAGAGAACATAAGAGCTCAGTACAAAAAGGCTTGTGCTCTTCTAAAAATACCACCTTACAATCCATATGAGGCAAATGTCTCATTTTGAAGGTGAGTTATTCTTATTCTTCTAAATTTCACCAAGAATAACAATGAGCTACAGCATCTAAGGAAAGAATTATTATTATTATTTATGCTTAGAATTGCTGGACTTTCAAGTTTTTTTTATTCTATTTTAGCCCAGCCTTTGCCTATAGCAGCAAAGTCAGTCATTATAATTGATTATTAGAAGCTTAACACAAGTAATTTTGCATATATATAAGTTTTTGTTTTCACTGGACTGAAATGGACTCTTTATTTAAATGAGGTTAATTTTTTTTAATGAGTTAATGAAACTATTTGATTTCCTCGGTTTCTATTTCTTTCTAGCTCAAGTGCTTTTTATGTTGGCTTTTACATTATCTCATCAACCTGGTAAAAAGTGGTTATCATGGCTCAAGGTAATCTCTAACACTACAGAAGGAGACAGTGCCTACCTCATCAGGAATTTAAACTAGTTTTCCCTTTTGATCTTAGTCATGCACTAGGAAAATTATGTGACACTCATACCACAACTTGTACATATTCTATGGCTATTGCTGGGTTCTTCTAATATATCATTACAGTTTTCTTGTTTGTAACTATTGTAAACTAGTAATAAAAAATGAAATCCTATCTAAAATGCATTTATTAACAAAGAAGCATTATTTTTTATTAATAAAATATGCAATTATGCTATATAATAGAGTTTATATCCTATATAGGACATTGAGGACCTTTGCCTTGAGCTTGCCTAACTAACAGATCAATTCTAAATATACTGCTTGTATGTATTGTTACGACCTAGGTGCCAACAAAGACAAATTCACACATGCCTACCTGTAGAAACATGTTTTATTACCTTTTTGGCATTTGGACTTCTTTTGTTTACTTTGTGTTTAAAATTTGTGATTAAAAAAACAGTCCATTGTGTATTGTAATCTTTTACGGCCTATTGTTGTATTGTGATCACTTCCAGGAGTTTCGGATTTAAAAGTACAAACTGATTCTCAGAAATACGGTCCACGCGGCCAGGCAGATATTGCATCTGTGCAATATAAAGCAAGGTCCCAATGGAGAGATGAGGCAGTCGAGCGATAACCACAAGCGAAGCGAGACTTGTGTATGTTCGGTAATCAATTTAGTGACGGACTTTCCGCGTGTATTTGAATCACTATCTCTTTACCTCTTTATAGTTATATTTGTACCTGTGTTATACGTGTTTCTATATAGTTCTAATAAACTCTATAATAATTCCAATGGCATTTTAATTCGAGTCCTGCAACTCGTAACAGTATGTTTAAGTTTCCAATATGTTTTTTATATAAAAGAGACATTATTTTCTTTCCTTATTATTTCTATATCCTAGTTATTTTGCAACACTCACATGTTGCAGAAGCTTTTCTAATGTGTTGTCTGGCAGAAATTGCTTTTAGTGATAAAACCGCCCATTGTTTTCTGTACTTGTACTTCTTGAACTGCAACTTGATACAATAAAGTATATACTATTATTATATTTGCAGAATCAAAACCAATGCTAACTACAATCAAAAGGCTTCATAAACACCTGGATTGCATCACAAATTTCCTTTCGCCGCTCCTCCCTCTAGCCAACTGTCATATGGTAGAGTTTCTCACAGAAAAACACTGGGATAATCTTCTACCGTGTATGTTAAAAGGCTCTCTTGAAAAGATTGCATTCAGACAAGCTTTGGGAAATTTTTGGAGTATTGCGTCTGGAGAAAATGGTTTGTTTTATTTATTATACTTTTTAAGATTTTCCGTATAGCTCTTTTCAAGTAAGCTTTAGTTTCATGTCCTATGGGAAGATTTATAATGTCTCTCCTGTCCAATCTCTGAAGTATTTTTAAATGTTTGTGAATAACAGTTCATATCCAATTTATTCAAGCTCATAAAATTCGTTCTGTCTGATTCCTCTATTTCATTCCCCTTTTTTATTGCAAATCCAATCCTAAAGGCTAGCAATGTCTTGGATATAGGTGATGGTAACCACTTTCTACGAGCTAAGCCATCTGCCTGTTTGTCAGCTTCACAATAAAAAAAGGAAAGAAAATAATGTAGTTCTATTATTGTAAAAAACAAAAAAATCAAACTCATTTCATGTATATTAAGATAGGAGAAATAGATAGAGACTTTTAAAAATTCCCACATTTTGGTATAACAATAAATTCTAACAGCAGCCCATAAACACCACTGTCAGCTCGGTCCTATGCACAGGGGAATGGAAAGCATACCTTTCTTCCATGCAGGAATGAAGAAAGAATACAATTTCCTGCGGCCGGGCGGCCTGTCGTAAAAGGCGACAAAACAACCCACAGCCAGGTATTAGGGTATTTGCCTGATTGGATGGCTACCACTCCTGGTCTAGAGTATGCCGCCATAACAACCTAAAGCTGTGTTCTGGCATTAGTTTAGTGAACAGGTTCCAGTCTCCCTTAAGAGAGCAGCAGTGCATTTGTAGCACCTTTGATGTTGCAAATGTCCATAGGCGATGGTAACCGCTTTCCATCAAGTGGGCCATCTGCCTGTCTGCTGAACAAGTGCACTAAAAAAATTAAAAAAATACCCTCTCTCACTTGTTCAAGGTGGATTGGACACATTGTTTATCTCGATGTGCATTGTGTGGGTTTCATCACAATGTTTTCCTTCACCATTCACAAATAGTAAATGTAACATTAGGCATATTAGGTCAGAAAACTAAGTGATGAATGTTTTCCAGCTAGAATTCGAACCCTTTTGAGCTTGGACCATGAGTGCACTGACAACTAAGCTAAAATGTTGGTAGTCTCAGTAAAAAATATATAATCCTTATCTATACATTTATAATAAAATTGTAGAGGTCAATTTTCTGTACAATGAAAAAGAATGCTAAAAACTGAGTCAATGGGATGTAAGAAGTGAAATAGAACTAATTTAGATTTTTCCAAATGTTTTCTTTCTCTGTTTGTCTGTCTATTTGTACCGGCTAATCTCCGATACGACTGGACCAATGTAAATGAAACTTTTTATGGTGGTAGCTTATATCCTTGGTACTTTTGATCCCGAAAAATTAAAGAGTTCCCGTGGGATAGTTAAAAAACCGCACCACGCGGACGAAGTCGCGGGCATCAGCTAGTGTGTAATAAATAGTTGTTCAAAAAAGGGTACTTAATCTGTGTTCAGACATATCTGAAAATAATTGTTTAAACTTTGTATTGCACATCTTGCACATTTTAATTTCTCTGTTCCCTTTGATCATTTTCAAATATTTTTTTATAATTTAACCCTTCCAAAAACCTACTCTTGTCCTTGATTTTCTATGACAAAGCATCTATTACACAGCTCTCTCTCTTTTCTTTCATCTTCTCCCAATTATTTAGGGTCGCCACAATATTCTTTTCCTTCCATACTCTGCTATTCTGACATACATCCTCTGTGACACCACAAATCATCATATCATCTCTCACACCATCCATCCATCTATTTTGGTCTACCTATCAGTATCTATTACACAATTGTACATTATTAATTAGGAATGTGTAAAGTTAAAGTTTAGTACATCATATGTAATATTAACATTTGTAGCTCAGTTGTACATAAGAGATTGATAAAGATTCTTCACTTATTTCCAGATGGTTCTGAATTAGCCAAATGGATCACAAACGCCAAAGGCCATTGCATATCTGTAAACAATGACTACTGTCTGTCACCAGAAATGCTCCAAACACGAATTGAATCTTGGCATGGGGAGGTTTTGCCAGAAATTAAAGTTAAAGAGTTCATGACTAGCAAGAAGAGTTATGAGGTAGGTATATAGAAATGTAACACTTTATTCCTCATCAAAATAATAGACACAATATATTAACTATAGTATGTTTAGGTAGAACAATAGGCAGACTTTATCGCTTAGAGCAGGGATTCCCAAAGTGGTCAAATCGGTTTCCCGGGGGTCGACCAACATAAACGGAAACTGATTTTGGGGGTCGATTAGGTTGAAAAATCATCACACAAGTTTTTATTTAAAACTTTCAAGTATAAGTTACTGTTACATGTACCAACTTGTTTAACATATTAGTAGGAAGTATTCACTTAACATACTTACTTAACCAACTACATTGTTTATAAATTGATAAGTATTTTGTATCAGTAAGAAAAAAACTAGAGATAGAATTTTTAAAGTAATTTAGCTATGGGGGTATGAGGTATCAGTTCATATTGGAACAGGGGGTCTCTTGCTCAAAATAGTTTGGGAATCCCTGGCTTAGAGCAATCTCTGCCAGGCAACCTAACTTATAGGATATTCTATGCTAATCTGGTGATGTATCTAGTGCATAAATTCAGATGTTTATAGATATTTAAAATTCATTACAATCTATATACATATAATAAAACTGTAGAGGTCGAATTTCTGTACAATGAAAAAATGCTAAGAACCGAGTCAGGGGATGTGAGAAGTGAAATAGAACTAATTTAGATTTTTTTTAAATTTTATGTTTCTCTGTTTGTACCGGCTAATCTCCGAAACGACTGGACCAATTTAAATGAAATTTTGTATGGTGGTAGCTTATAACCCTGGTCAACATATAGGATACTTTGGATACCGAAAAATTAAAGAGTTCCCGTGGGATAGTTAATATACCGTATCACGCGTACGAAGTCGCGGGCATCGGCTACTTTTAATATAAATATATACAACTTTTGAGATATATTTCACTGATACATAGTAATTACATAATATAACAGTTAAATAATTCTATAGATAATTTAGGCATAGTTGTTTAAGGAAATGTAGTAAGTGCTTCCTGAGTAGATTGTCAAACATCAGTAATGTTCTGACCTCTCTGACTTTATATAAAATAATGTGTTTATTCTTCTAGTAGCAATTTTATAATCCTTAAACCTTGAATATAGTATAAAAGGTGTTCTAGTAGTTTTACACAACTAATAATTCCTCCAGATGTACCTACACAGTAGACTAATTTTAGTAGCTTGCAACAGTGTACGAATCGTGTAAGCTATTTCTGCTTGTGAAGAAAGTTCAATACAGATCATTTATTTGCCAGTAACGGGTCTGCACTTTTCTGTGCAAACGAAAACTACTAATCGGAATTATAACCTGTGTAAAACTGTAACAACAAGGGCGACAAAGGGCTTATACAAATATCCTGTGCCTATGAACATGGTTTAATTTCAGGTCCAGACAATGTCACGTCTAGTAGCTTCGCTTCATAAAGCAGTTAAAGCAACATGTTGTGTTGAAGCAGGCGGTGGTCGAGGTTATTTACCAGTAGCACTGTGTTTGGGTTACAATATACCCAGTTTGACGGTTGATTGTGATGAGACAACTCTCAATTCTGCTAAGGAAAGGGTTAAAATTATTCAGGTAAAAATCTGTATAACTGTGATGGATGTACAGTACAGTCGCGGTATGAAAAGGTTTGTCACCTTAAAGTCGACTTCTGCTTGCACGTGTACAAGAAACAGTCCTGCCAACATTTTGATTAATGTTATGTTTATAAAATATAAAATATTTCAATGGTTGACAATGACAGACACTGAGATTAACAATAGTTTTAATCATCAGAAGCAAAGAGGATATAATCATTATGCTTATCATTAATACTAAAACCAATAAAAACGCTTTACATCTCTAAACAATCTTTTTAGACGAGATAGAAAATCAAACAACTTTGATCTTAGTAGTTTTAAACTTTATTGTCAAACAGTTAAACATAATTTTCTGTGGAACAGAACATTGAATTAATTAATTTGAAAACCGGCGATCCTTTTCATACCGTGACTGTACATAAATAGCCCAAGTAATTGTAGATATGTTGGTACGAAAGAACTGTAATTTGCAATATAGACTGGAAGTGACGTCTGACATTATAGAAATTGATTCCAATACATTTTTTTAAATAAAATTTTCTATTGAACAGTGAAAAAGTCACATTGGAATTCGATTTTTTTTAATCTGGCCATTTAAATTATTCCCAGCAAATTCCCACAGAAGTCCCAGGATAAAAAGTAGCGCAGATTTTAAGTCTAAGAATTTGCTGTCGATCAGTAAAAACCGCATCGAAATCGGCCCAGTAGGTTTTACGTGAATCCCGAAGAAACAGGAAATCTAAAAAAAATTACATCGTGTTCTCCATCGTTTATATAGTGTATTCCAATTGTTTTTAATAGCTTCAATGCACAGACACAGCATGCTTAGAATTGTATAATATTATAATTTGCTAATTTTTAGAAACAGTGGCATGTAATTGCGAAGAGGATCAAAGATGGCAATGAAGAGAGGATTTCTGAAGGTATAAACAGAAATCTGCATCGATTCGCCAAATCTTTCATCACAAAAGATACCAAACTATGTAATCTTGTGAGGGAGAAGTTTCCTGAATACTCTAACAAAGATGTTAAGATCCTGTTGACAGGTAAGTTCAGCTGTTTATAATATTATAAGTGAACACGTGCGTGGATATAAGAGTTATGTAACAATAGTACATTGTTACACGAGAGGTGAAAGTGACATATTTAGGCACGGGATGGTTTGGCGCACGAGCGTAGCGAGGATGCTAATAATTCGAGTGCCCAAAACAGGCCATTCACCCAAGGTTAACACTCGCACATTTTCATTTCGAAAATGAGGAAAGTAAATAAAAACTGATTAGTTAAACAAACAACTACTTCTCTATTAAAATCAGGCGTTAAATCCATATCTAAATCTGATAAAACATCATCACGTATGTCACATATGAAACATTTCAAGTTTTTTTGTGACATTCCGCCAGCCAGTATTTTTTTATCACTGATAGTAAAATATTTAGCTCAAATTTATGTAAATTAAATAATAATTTAGTGAAAAGTAATTTATAAGTATAAAATTAGATAGTTTTTTAAATCATAATTTATGCCGCGATTTAACTGTGGCTGTATAAAAAGTTGGGACACGAGTCGCATGTATCTATGATACTGTTATAACCGTTCGTTGAAAGGAAATAACAAAAATATAAAGAAACATGATCCAACAATCATGTTTCCATCCTGTTTTGCTCGGCAGATCTCACCAACGGTTTCAACCGACAGACAGTTCATTTCCATCCTCCGTACTGATCGGACCTCTATTTCTATTCTGTATTTAAATTTAATTGGAAATTCTTTTCAAAGGTGTATTTTTTAATTAATTTTAATTAAACAGTGTTAATACGGAAAGTTTTTTTTAAACGGTATCCGGAGCTTCCGATATAACGCATATTTTTCTAAATTTTTTGACAGCAATGAGAATCGCTTCTCAGGGACGAAAGTGCTGTTTTCATCCCTGTGATTAGGCAACTCCAAGCGTACTTTCTTAACATAAGAAATGGAAAAGTTATTTTTGTTTTTTATGTGGCTTGAAGGTGTCATGTGCCTACAAACCATATTAAATATTTATCCAGGCGCTATTGGCCCCCGGAAAATTTACTATCCGATTTTCCAGTATTAAAAGTATCCTATTTCCAATCTCGGGATTGAGACTGTACAGGCTTGATTTTTCAAGTGGGCCTTCAAGACTAAATTCTTAAATATACGAAATATCGAAAAACGCTCAAATGAGTCTCAAGACGAATTATATAGAAAACTAAAGTGGTGTTATTAGTTTTTTGAAAAATCAATTACTCTTGTCAGGAGTCGAATCGGCTGATGTTGACGAAATAAACACACCTGTAATATAATACCAAATCATTATGTAGCCTTGTAAGGATCAAGGATCTGTGAAGGAATGTCTAACAGCAAGCGCAAATCGAGGAAAAGGGTTTATTTTTTAACAAATCAGTTTATATTGTTAAGCTACCAAATTCGACGGAATCTGCAACGTGGTTTTCCGCGAAAGCGTAACAGACAGTTATTAATATTATCGCGTTTATAATATTAATAAGATTTTATATGTCAGGTCTTCACACTTGTGGCAATTTGGGCCCGGACTCCCTCCGTATTTTCGCTCACCAGCCTTGGACAGCTGGTGTTTTCAACGTGCCCTGTTGCTACCATCTCCTTACCGAGGAGATAGATGCGGATATGTTTGATGTCTTCGAGAAGAATTATGGTAGTGGAGGTTCAGGTCAAGGATTTCCAATGTCGGAGTATTTAAGAGGTAAGAAAACAGGCGAAATCCGTCATAATCTATGTACGGTTGATCAAATTCCTCCTTGATCAGTTTTCACATCTGCTTTGAGCGGCTAATAAAGTTTTGACTTCCACGCACACACTCAAATTTCATATACACCAATCAGGACGTTTTTGAAGTGTTTAATCTAAAAGAAACAATTACTCGTGTTTAGTTGCAATATGCACTTTGCCGATTGACAACGCCCTTTTTCTTTTGTATTCTGCTCTCGCTTTGTTTACGGACTTTAAGTTTATTGCCTCCTTGTAAAACCCAAAATATGTTACAATAAAACCCCGCTCCTTAAAATGGCTGTTTTACTTGTGTGCGTGTCATTGCACTGTTAGCGAAAGTTTTTACCAGGCGCTGTGTTAGCCTTATGGGTGGTTCACCATTACTTTGGTCCTTTGTACAGTGAAGAGTTTCGTAGAAGCAACGAATTTCGACTGTTTGTCTCATTTCAACAGAAAACCACATAATTATGACATTCTATGCTCTTATGACAATTTTGATGTTCTTTTGTAATTTAATTTATGATTACGTTAAGAAACAAAATTAATGGCTTCATAGGTATGCTTTTAAACTGTAAGATCCTTGTAAACCATGTTATAAGCAAATAAATGAATTTAAATTTGAATGGAATCCAAAAAGGAATTCGCCAATTTTTTTTTGTTTATTAAAAATTATGCCACAGCTCTTATTCTAACCAATTTTTAAAAGTATTTTTGAGCTCTATACTTTAGAATTTATTAAAAGTATTCTTGCCATACCGCTACCCAATGAGGCCAGAATACTGTTTAATTTTTTTTCTTTAGGATTAAGTCTTAGAGACTAATTAATGGTACGTTTCATTTACTTTTGTGAGCAATAACAGGCGTGACATTTTCATCTTGAAAAAACTCCTTTAAAAAAATATATCCATAATGTGGTCTACCCATTTTACGGGCCAACGCACAGTATACCCACCCGCCACCACACATCGGCTATCTCGCTGTGCAGGTTTCATCACGGTGTTTTCCTTCACCGTCAGCGTGTTGTAATTATTGTAAAAATACGCACATTCGATTAGAAAAGCGCAGTTTTGCAGGCTTTCCGAACGGGATTCGATTTCACGCCATTTGAAACACTCGTGTTTAAAATGACCAAGCTACCACGGCTTTCGTGATATTACGTATTTTTGGTTAAATAGCTTCTAGCTAAAGGTTGTGTAGCTGATTGACAAAATGACTAGATATAGGTTACTTCTTGTAAAAAACTGTATTCGAGCAAGCGCTTTAGTTCCAAGGAACTCCCCTTACCACCTCCAAAAGTATTGGGATCCTCAGTGTTGACATCGCGAACGATAAACAGTTCAGGGGCCATCTTGAAGGCAGGGCAAAACTTTCCTCCAAGAAGCTGGGAGTGCTAAACCGATCCAAGCAGTACTTCACACCGCGGCAACGCTTTGTGCTTTATAAAGCACAGGTGAGGCCGCATATGGAGTACTGCTCACACCTTTGGGCTGGGGCACCTGCCTACCAACTTAATCCCCTGGACAGTATTCAACGTCGAGTCGTTCGCGTTGTTGTTGATCCGATACTCACAGACGGTCTAGATACGCTTGGTCTTAGGAGAGACTTTGCTTCTCTCTGCGTATTCTACCGACTGTATAACGGGGAGTGTTCCGAAGAACTGTTTAGAATGGTGCCTTCGTCCTCTTTCTACCACCGCACCGCTCGCCATCAATTGGGAGTTCTCCTCCACTTCCTTGAGCCGCTTCGCTCATGTACGCAACGGTTTTGTAGAACGTTTCTCTTGCGTACCGTGGGGATTTGGAATGAGCTCTCCCAGCCGAGGTTTTCCTACAGCGCTACGATATGGAGTTTTTCAAAAAGGGTGTCATAAAATTTCTTCGAGGCCGGCAGCGCGTTGGTGACATTTCTGATGTTGCAAACGTCCATAGGCGACGGTAACCGCTTTCCACCAGGTGGGCTGTCAGCCCATTTGCTGTACTCCAACTATAAAAAAAAAACTTCTAACCCTTCACTGTGTATGGCACGCACTTGGCCGATTTGTATACTTCCTTCATTATTTTTATCCTTATTTATCAACATATGTTTTAGGTTATAATCTAGGTAGAAATGCTCGAATGCTGGCAGCACAGTCAATAGACCGCGTTGTCAGTCAACGCCAATTGCCTTCAGAAAGTCTCCTCTATAGAGCACTATTGCAGGTATAATAATTCTATATTATGGTTGCTTCTATCTTTATAAAACGTGTATAAATGTCCTAAATTTAATAGTCTGTTAAGTCTAGATTTACGGTAGAGAGCAACGAACTAATTTGTAAATATACCCTTTCACGATAACTTAGAGCGCAGTATTACCAACAGTCAAAAAGATTAACAACTAATACTAAAGTCAATTATTAAAAAACCTCGAAACAAAGAATCGATCCATGTTTTCTAATATTCTGTATTTCTAACATGTTTTACGTGATTTATAAATAATGTTAATTTTAGCAAATTGGTGACCCTGAGTGTCAAGTTATCTTGAACGAGGAATAGTAACGTATGAATATAACGTACAAAAGAATGTTCATATAAACGAGCGGACGTTAAAATACCCTGTTATCATTATATTTTTGAAATAATGTGACAAAAATAACTTAATAATGCATAAAAAGTATCTAAGTTAATGTGACTGTTGACTATTCTACTTTTTACAGGTTATTATCAAAGATCACCTACCGGATCATAAAGTAACAGAAGGCAAATTGAAACGCGTGGCGTCTAAATGTAACAACTTCGAACAATACTTTAAGATGGCGGATGATATTCTAAATTTGAATTTATTTGACAGATTGCCGGCCAATTACTTTACAGATATAAAAACAAAGATGGCGGAGGAATGGAAAAGACTTGTACTATTTTATTTAATTAAATTATGCTTAGCGCAAGTTATCGAAGGTGTTATTTTGTTGGATAGATTATTGTATTTGTTTGAGAATGGATTTGAAAAAGTATATTTGGTTAAATTATTCGACCCTGTATTGTCCCCGCGTTGTCATAGTATTGTAGCAATTAGGTGACAAAAATAAAAACAATAATTTATTGATGTCTTTGTTTTTGTTAATGTGTTACTATCTAAATACAGTAATGGTAGAAATTTAGGTTAATATCATGAAAGAAGAAAACTTCATAGGAGTGATAATCCTCCATTAAAAATATAATACGTCTCTAATTCTTCAAATAGTCTTTCTTTCTTCTTACAACTCTGAAAAAGCCTTTAAAACGTGCTTCTAGAGGCGCCACAAGAAGTTCTTCTCTTGTTTATGGATACAGAAAAATAACGACTTGACTGCTTCGATTTTTCTCATGCGGCCCTTTGAGGAGCGAAACTCCTTATCGTCGCCTTGTTCCATGATACTTTTAATTTGGGTGCCTACAAGTCACGTGTGACATGCTTTTAGCCATACAGGAACCGAGAAAAAATACACCTGCTGCTGGCCGGCCTTTTGTACAATGAGAGAACGCTACCCACTACTAGGTAAGGCGTTTGCCCGTCGGGATAGCTGTTTTTTTTTTGTTCAGGTAGGAGTTTAGCAGACAGGCAGACGCCCCACTTGATACAAAGCGTGTTACAAATGCGCTGCTGCTCTCTTAAGGGAGACTGGATCCTTGCCACTGATGCCGGCCGGAACACAACTCAAGGTTGTTATGGCGACATACTTTAGACCAGGGGTGGTAGCCATCCAGTCGTGCAAATGCCCTACCACCTGGCTATGGTTTGTTTTGTCGCCTCTTACGACAGGCCGCCCGGCCGCATGAAATTGTATTCTTTCTCCATTCCTCCACGGATAGATGTTATCACTGTTCTAGAGTATATGACCATAATAACCTCCACCAGTAGTGGCCAGAGTCCAGACTTCCATTCCCCCGCAAGGCTTGCAACGCATTAATAGTACTTGTAGTGGTTTAAATGTTTCGAGGCTGCGGTAACCACTTTCGATCAGGTGGGCCGGCAGCCTGTCTGCTGTAGTACAGCAGTAATAAACTAGCTCTAGTTACCTAACAAAACATAATGCTAGAGATCTACGATTACTTCGGGGGATTGTCTTTCTTAAAAACACTCCCAAATAAACCACTCCAAAAGACATTCGATATGACTTAGATTCAATCAACTTAAAATTAAGTTTTGATTATTTTCATCGATGAATACTTATAAATGTAAACCTTCGAAGGAATGGTTAAAACTTTTGATTACAATCAAATCATCGAGTTATATTGACGTGGGAAGCATGCTAAGGGCTAGTGACCCGCGATTCCGAGATATAATAATTGTATAAATCGCGATCAACCCAAAATTATTATCAAGTTGGCCCCCTGTCTACTACCTGGGTCAAATCCTAGTCCGTACGTACCCCTTATTTATTTAGCCAGCAAAGTTTTATACAGGTTACACATTGCATTATAAATAAAATATTGTTTTTTCTACTTACATAAAATCTTATTTTTTTTCCTTGAAAAATCATTTAACTGATGGTGAAAACTGCTTTAAAATCCGTTGCGTGGTTTAGGAGGAGTTAGCGGACATACAGTCAGACAGACGCGGAAAGCGACTTTGTTGTAGAGTCCGCGCAACGTAAGAAGTCCCACGGAAAATAAAGGAACTAAAAGTGGCAACTCCGCTATTTATTAGAATTTTGTTCGTAAAGTAGTCAGGAAATAAATTTACAGCTTTAATTGTGGAATATTGTGTATTTATTATTGAATAATTACCTACATCAATTTACGGATTAGCAAATTACTCTGGGAGGATTAAGTACGGCGATTGCAGCGCCGCATCTATGGGACTTCTTTTGTGGTACGAATTCTCCATGTATAGAAACAACAATCGACTCGCTCAACCGAACAATCGAGATGTTTCCGATTATTTCGAGTCAATTTATTCGGCTCAATTAATGGTTGGCCGATGGTATGCATACTCGGAAAACTCGCAAGTCAATCTCGAAATCATCGACATCGAGTGAAATCCATCGAGATGTTTGAGAAATCGAAACAATCGACATGAACATCAAATCATAGGTCAGTGATACTAAGATAATTTGTATAGAGTATCTTGTACATCTCTGTACTTGGCCCACTTGGTCCACTGGGTCCACTTGGTCCATGTTGTCTACTTTGTCATTTTTGTCAAATTTTGTCATTTATGTAGTTTACAGATAGACGGGGGATGGTATAGTTTGCGATATAAAATGAAGTGAATCTTCCGGGGGCAAATACATAAAAATTTAATACAATGTAACCTGTACGGCCTGCTCTTTAAACAAGATATACGCACTAGAGATTGACCCACGGCGAATTCTAGTATACTATATTTTCATGCTAATTCAATTGTTGCGCTTCTTATTCAGATGCTTCTGATTATTTTAAAAATAATCTTTTTTAAATATTTGCTGGCCAAAGCTAAAAGTAGTAATGTCTGCAGATTTAACATACTAATATATACACATATAAAATGCAATAATATATAATAAATAATGAAAAATAATTGTACTCTTTTTTTTCACCTAAACCCAAAGGTACTATATTTTTACAGCTTAAAAACAAAAAATACTGTATATTCTAAAAAGGTGGCAACCCTAAGTGGGACGTTTATGGGCTGATATTGTGAGCAAAAATCATTTACTGTATAGCGTTTTTGGCCCAGACTTTTGGAATCTTCATGTCCAATCCGACTCGCCAAAGGACCTTTTTTTTTCTTTTTACACGACTCGGTATTCCATCATAATAATAACATAACAGTATGCACTTCGTTAAACTTCATGCATACAATAATCGTAAAAATATGATAGGGAATGAATTATTAATAACTGTTTGTGACATCTTTATGAGTTTACCGCTGAAGCGCTGTATTTCATAAATGTTATAAAATACGTTGCTAAAGTTGTTATATATTTAGGAATACTAGTGGTCGCCCTTGCTCGATATTCAACCATAATAATTAATGTCAAAGACTATACCTCTACAATAACAGATTTCGACAAGGCTACACTGTTAATTTGACTAGAGCAATAAATAAAAACGTATACCTATATATGCGTGTGTGTGTCAAATACTGGTAGTATGTGTAATTTTTTTTTATTGAATTAATGTATTTTTTATGCATAATTTTAACAAAAATATTAGCATTCGTCGCTTCTTCTGTATATAAACTATAATTGTATAAAATTTCATATTCCTCCGTCCGTGCAATTTTCGTAAAAAGGGGTACAAAGTTTTTGCTTCACGTATTAATATATAGATAATATGAACAACTAAATTTCTAAATTCCTGCTCCATCTAGAATAATGTTCGTGTTCGTTGACTGGGGTCAAATGCGTATTGTTTATTGCGTTAAAAATAATGCCGTCTCTGAATAGTGAAATTAGTGTATGCACATACGTATCTGTCAATGTTTAACATCATTAACAACGTCGCATCACAAAAAACGCATTAAACTCTTAGATTATTATTACATCTGCGTGACAGAGACACTAAGACTAATATTATCCCAGACTTTGCAGGAATATGACTTTAGGCATCGTTTCTTGAGCCTTTCCCTTTTATAAACTTTCAAAATGTCACAGCCATGGGCGTACCCAGCTTTTGGCCCAGGAGAGTGCAATTCAGAAATTTCTTAATCCGTATCACCCGTGCTTGTTGCGTCCTACACACAATACGAAACACCTGCCCTATATGAAGCATTAGGTATATATGACAATCCAGGGGGCAGCTGACTCCCGGTATGTCCTTGGGCGCAGCCTCATAGATTTTATACGAGCGTACCTACTTATGACATCATAATTAGGTACGCTTGTACTAAATGGCTGTGACGCACGTTTTCTAAGATAATAAACAGTAGGTATTTCTCATGTTGGGGAACGTACCCATACTACGTGACCCGTTCAGGGCGGAAGGAAGGTCTTCAAAATACCATGCTTGGTCACAGGGGCGAAGGAGAGGGCTTACGTAATCGTCACATAGTCAAAATCCTCTAGGGAAATATGGCCCCTTTTGAGCTTTATTCAAATACGGCGCCCAGCGTTTAGCGCTATTTAAACGGCAATGAGACAAAATATATTTTTCCTTTCTCATATTCTGAAAGTAAGTTTGGAGTTGTCTGATCACAGGGATGAAAAAAGTACTTTTCGTCCCTGTGATATAATTTAACCTGCTGTCAAAAATTTTAAAAAATTATACGAACTATACATGCGACTTATGTCCCATTTTTTTTTTACTGCCACTGTTAAATCGCTGCATAAATTGTAATAAAACATATCCACAATTTTGTAACATAATTTTACTTATAAATTATTTTTCACTAATTTGTTATTTAATTGACATAAATTTGAGCTAAATATTGTCATCGGTGACAGAAAAATGCTGCCTGGTAGAATGTCACAGAAAAAGAAAATTACTTGATGTTTCGTATGTGACGTATTAAATGAGTTCATCAGATTTAGATATGAATTTAGTTGTTTATTTAACTAATCAGTTTTTATTTACTTTCCTCATATTTGAAATGAAAAGCAGAGTGTTGACCGCGGGTGAACGGCCTATTTAGGCACTCGAACTATTAGCGCCCTCGCTACGCTCGTGTGCTAAATCACCTCGTGCCTAAATAGGTCACTTTCACCTCTCGTGTAACAATCTACTATTTTCAACTCAAATTTTTACCAATGGAAAAGGCTAGAATATTTTCAAAAAACTACTATCAGGTGCCCTTTTTCCACTATCGAGACGCCAGCGGCAACGATACGAGGTGGCATAATTGACATTCAGGAACAGCACATCGAAATTTATAAAATTATCCATTTTCAAAACTCTCCAGGTAACCCCTTTATTCGAACCAAATGACTGGGCTAGAAAGCTATTATCTATATTTGCATTATGATATAAATAATTATGATACATACGTAACATATGGACTATGGTAAACCTTGTACATAGGTAATATTGTATAGGTATCTTAGGTAAGCATAAAATTATCGTGCATGATCCCTACTCCGTGGACGTCTACGTATTCCGCTTATAAACTTTTTATGTAACCTATTTGTCAACCCTACTGACCATCGACGCGTGACATTATGAGGCTATCGGCAAACCTTCTGCGCGCGGGTAGTAATTAAACCTAATAATGAACTGAAAATTGCAATTGGAATTCTTCAAAAGATTACGAGTGCGCTAGTTGGTGTGACAACTGATAATAATCGATACTAATATTATAAAGGGGAAATATTTGATTGTTCGTTTGTTTGCATTGAACAGGCTCCGAAACTACTGAAACGATTTGAAAAATTCTTTCACTGTTGGCAAGCATTTTTTTTTGAGGCGCGGGAAATGCATTTCGCACACTACCGGGTCCGGGTCTAGGGATTAGACCAAAGCGAAGAGAGGTGACACCACGAATGGGCACCAGATTCAAATCCCCGGCTTGTGCGCAGACTCGAAAACTCACTACTCCACTAAAACCACCTTCCTCCCATGTGCCCCGCGCTTATGGCAGGAAGAGCGTGAGACTTAGAACGTAGTTACGCCCACGCTGACCCTAGCGCATCAGTGCTTGAGAATGCCCCGGGAAAGGCAAACTCACTTCGTCAACAGGGGTGAAGACTCTCCTCTGCTCCCTAGATGCTAGGGGGCCCCTGCAACGGTATTTCAGGGAGAGCGCCTCATGCGCATACCTGCGCCTCCGGGCCCCCGACTGACGTCGGCGCCCGCGAGACGCATGCGCACTTCCATCTCTCTCCCTATCTTGTTCCGCGGCCTCCTTTTGAGACATTACAGTCTCGCAGAAATTGGACGCGCCCACCCAATGATCATCGCTGTGCAGCATGGCTTGCACCAAACTGCCTAGTGAATCGATCGGACCTACTATTGTCTCGAGTTCAAACCTCTGGGGTGCCCATGCTGCGTACTCGACTAGCGTATGAAACGCCGTGTCTTGTGCGGCACACTGGCGGCATTGGGGTGAAGGCAAGCAGCCCGCAATCTGGCACTGATACTTATCGAAGCAACCGTGCCCGGTAAGTATCTGTGTCATTCTGAAGGTCAGGGTCCCGCGTTTCCGCGAGAGCCATCGCAACAGCTGCGGCCGGACCGCTTCCACCGTATCAATGCCAGCGACGGGGTTTTCCAACTCTTCTGACCAAGATCGGATCATGGCCGCGGTTTCCCGCGTCCTGATCCCCTGCAGCTCGACCTGGCATTAAACCAGGCCATGGGCGAGGGACAACAGTTGGCAAGCTACACTATCCCCGGATGACATAGGCTATATTATATTTTCAAAAAAAATAAGGATCCTTACTAAAACTTCCATAATGTAACCCAAGGTTTAAACAAAATTACGTAAAATCGCGTGCGCTGCGAAATTATTGATGGTAGAATAAAATAATGTACTACGACTTTTCAGAACACATCATTATTTATAAAAAGTGTCGCAACAGCATATGTCTAACTATTATAGTTATGCCACAAGAAGTGTTCTTTTATTTTAAAAATTTAATTCAAATGCCGCCGCTAGAAAAGGCTCTTTATTTGTATCTTGGTATTCATCCTTATCAAAATAAATTGCTTCATATTCAAGACTGCTTCAATACTTTTATATAACTTTTTGAATTATTCCATTCGGACTTTCCATTCGAAAGATATCACGAGTTTAAAAATGTAAGTATTAGAAAGAAGTTGCATGGTCGGCGCTCACCCTGCTCGGCTAGCAAGGCAGCACCTTATGCGATGTAGGCGTCACTGGGGTACGGGCCGTACGGGAGGGGAAATATTTTGAATTCGCTTAGTAGATAATTAAACTCAAGAAAAAAGTTCTTTTTAAATACCAGTGCAAAGCCGGGGCGGACCGCTAGTTTTACTAATAAATTGGTTCGTTACTGTAAATATGTATTACATCATCCAACGATGGATTAGCGAGAATTCCCTCCAAAACAATACGGGGAATTAGTGGTTAGTTGTCAATGATTTGCTGGTTTCGGTACTTATGCTTTAGTGTTAGTGTTAAAGACTTAGGCGGTTTGACGCAGATATGGCGATGGATTTTATGTGTTATCTTAGATGCGACATTGTTAATGACGTTAAATTTTAACAGATAACGTGACGCCTATGCGTTAACGGCCTTATTTTATAACGCTTACTCGGCCACAGCTATAATCTTTAACACTGACAAATATGAAGCCCCACTTTTATACAAATACTAACAATGTCAGTGAAACTGAAGTCTTACTCTCAAACGTCATTCGTCGTTCGTTTTCGAAGTTTTTTTGCTTGATTTTTTTTTATATTTAAGTGCATTTTCCATTGTATGTTCCATTTATTTTTGTGTATAAATGTCATTTTTATTTGTAATAAATCTCAAATATTACAATTAGTTATACAATTATACTAAATAAAACCTTAGATACAATTTAAATTAAACTATAAAATCTAGTGCCAGACCGCTATCAGTTGGAAACTTGTCCAAGACTGATTACCTCGCTATATGGCAACGCTAATGCGTTGTCCGAGGTATAGACCACAGTTTTGGTCACGTGAGACGTCTACCAGGCGTTTCGCTGTCTCGATAAATTTTGTGCGCCTCAGGCCCCATGGTCCCAGGGTCTCAAGATATGTGTATTATATACTTTATTATTGTAGTTTTGTAAAATTTCATTGACTTTTTCGGGTTAATATCGTGTAAGGCAAATTCACGTTGCCATAAAGACGTGTTTGTTAGTAAATTTCAAAGGCTGCACCGAAGAACGCAACCACAGAGCGACCTTTTTAGCTATATTCTTCTATACCAAGATTCCCAGGGTAACGACGTCATTTATCGAGAATAAAAGTAACTTTTGTTTCTTTTTTTTATTGCATGACTTCAGCAGACAGGCAAACCTGAAGGAAAGCGGTTACCATCGCCTATAGACATTTGCAAGAACAAAGGCGTTACAAATGCGTTGGTGCTCTCTTAAGGGAGACTGGAACCTGGCCACTAATACTGGAAAGCAACTCAAGATTGTTATGGCGGCATACTCTAGACCAGGGGTGGTAGCCATCTAGATGGCCAAATACCCTACCGCCTGGCAACAGTGTTAACACCAACTTAAGCGTTGGCCCAGGATATAAATTTGGTCCGTCAGGCGCGGGCTCGAGACGGCAGGCATGGTAGGCAACTGCCTACGGCGGCAAAATTTAGTCGTGGTAAAAATGCCTACAAACATGTCTATAAAACGCTACAACTACTAAAGCCCAAATAATAAAATCTGTGTTAATATTAATGTCTCAACTGAATTATAAACAATTTTTCTGGTTAACGAACTCTTCTTAAGCTTCGATAAGGGCGGCATTTTTCGGGTTTGCTTACGTCGGCAAAAAAGCTAGGGCCGGCCTAAATCCGTGGAGAGTTTCATTTAAATCCGTTCAGTAGTTTTCCCGCGATGCTCTAAAACATAGGTCCTCAAGGTTGTCCATATCGAACTTCAAGGGATCCACGTCAGCGAAAACAAAATCTGAGGGACCACGAAATGCAAAAAGAGGTGCATAATAATGAATTCCATTTAAGCAAGTCGTAACGAAATTTGTAACTTTTTATAAATAGAATAATAAAATATGATAACATGTATGGGACACCTAGAAAGTATACTGAATCCAACGCCAAAAGAATTATCAAAGATCATATATATATATAAGGTATATATTTACACGATAAATTGAGAACCTCCTTTTTTGAACTCGGGGCCCCATTGAATGCAGTAACAATTGGCAAGGACTAAGGAGTCTACAAAATACTTTGGGGACCATAATTATAAAAGTTTTGCCTTCGACATCTACTGGCCCGAATTAGCCCTCCTGATTTCCTTCGCATTTTTAAATTCATTGTGTAATTTTCGACATCAAACTAAAGGTACGTATTTTAAGCATCTATTCCATAATCAGCTAATTCCACTAAATATTCTCAAATCCGCCGTCTAGATTTGTAACGAGATAAGATCGTGGATTATCGTAGTTATAACCGAAGGCTGTTATTTTAACGGAAATATTTTAGTGAAAAGCATTTCATACAAACTAACAGGCGTGCTAATAACGTTAGTTGAGACGTTAAAGGGCTAAACTTTTGCAGAATGTGTCATCAGATTAACGGAAATTAAGTTTAGGGGTATACATACGCCTTATATATAGACACTAGACTTGTTATTTGGGCTAGGAATCACGTTTTTAGGGTCCACCAACAAGTTTTGAACGAATAATGGGAAAAACAAAAATACGTTTGATAAACAAGGTCACTTTTGTTGAAAAAAATTTGATTTGTGTTTAGGAATACACTTACACCTAATACATAAACACTAAAACCGTTTTTTTGTTTAGTAAACCAGTTTTGAATTAGTTATTATAATTTTAAAGTACATAATAATAAATCACAGTACAGTCACTTTTTTTACTTTACGACTTAGACCATTCATGAATGGTCTAAGCTTTACGACGATAAATGTTACCAATTTAATATGTCAATAATATCGATTTTTAAATTCGAATATCATTCGATATGCCAATAATATCCATTTTTAAATACGAAAATTAATGTTATTGCTTATATATTGCGAGTTTGAATGAGTAGCATTTGTAATCGATTTATTTTTATTAAAAACATCGATGTATTATTTCGTAAAAAAAAGACGGCACTTTGAGTCTATTGCCGCCTTTTTTATTCAATCACTGTTACATGAATGTACTTTGTGTTTTGTTTTTGGATCTTTCGACGACTTGCGCTGTTTTGGTTATTTTGACATGACTAATTTTACCGATTTAATAATTGAATATTTGTGGTGACGGTACATCATAAAATTTTAAAAAGATGCGTTTGTGGAATTATTGAATGCAATCAAATTTGTTTATAAAGTTAAGTAAACCATATAAAACTCATGTTTTATTAAAGAAATCCTTTGAGTTTTTGGGTGAGATATAAATAAACTGGAGGTAAATTAATAATTATTTGAGTTAGGGATATCCTTACGGTTTATTTATAGTCACTAAGGTTGAGAGGAGTGGTTGAAAGTCGCGATCAGCGACTAGAATGGTGAGTTGGTTAGGTTAGTGTTTAGACCAGAACCGACTGGTTACCATTTAGTCATTGTTTATCATTTAAACAATGGCTACAAATCGGTTCTGACATTTGCTGATGCTGCCGTTGCACGCTTGCTCTTAAAGGCTGTAGTCAAAAGTCGCGACCAGTGACTTAAACGGTAAGTTGGTTTGGTTGGGTTAGTGTTTAGACCAAAGCGCACGAGCCGAGCGAGCGAAGCGAGTGTGCCGCGGCAGCGGCCGGCGAGTGCCAGAACCGATATTGATAACTATTGAAATGATGGTTACAAATCGGTTGTGACATTTGCTGACCGCTGTCATGGCACATTCGCTTTGGTCGCTTGACTTGTGGGCAAAGTTTGCGTTTTTAGACTGTATTAAATGTTTTTTACACTAACCATTTTCTATACCACTACCTTTCTTTTGCATTTCTCGTCTTAAAATATAAGAAATAAGTACACCATTTAAAAAAAAATGTAAAGTTATGTTTGCAAAAAAAATCATATCTCAAAAACTACATGTCTCCTAGACATAGGGGTTGCAGAAGGAGAAGTACTCCCCCCCACTACTTAAAATTCAGTGACCACTATTGCAAAGTTTAACCCGTTAAAGTGTAACAAACAAGCCCATATTCACCTTTTATGTCGATTACAAAGTCGTGAACGGTGTGGTGTAGCATGAATCACGTGAAATATATACTATTGCAGATAAACAGCAACGTAGAATATTTTCTTAAGTTTTCGCGACTAGTCCAGGCACATAATTGGTTTTTAGTGTGGTCGGGCGTAAGCTAAATAATAATAGAGCTTTAACACTCATTGACACTTGACATTGACTTTGGACGCGTTCCGTTAGTAACTCACAATGACCATATTGCTCCGTCAGCCGTTCCACATGGCGACCACGGTCCTTATGGTCGTGGCGAAAAAGTTACTAATGACGTCATCATTTTCGATCACCTAGCTCTCACAACGACCCATGTAAAGAGGTGGGCCGAGGTGGGCGTTGACCACAGAGCGTTAATTTTCTCTATCGATTGACATTGAAAAGGCACGATTTTCAAGTCAACCAATGACATTTGAGACCAATCCTCTATAATCCGTTCCACTACAGTTTATGATTGTAACGTCCGCAAGCAAGTGGAAAGGGAAAAATCGCGGGCGTGAACATGGTCGTTGTGGGCGTCTTCTGGAACGTAGCCAGTGTCTTCCGTGTCATGTGGTCTAAACGTCAAAATAAAAATCAAATAAAAGGCCGCCCTTAAAACCTTTCAAACGTAGTTTTAATTATAAACACTAACGTAATTCGAAATTAATACAATTATATACAAATAACTAAAATAAATCAGTTTAAACTAAAACAAATTAAATTCTGTAGTATAATAAGTCAAGCAATCGAACTAAGGTTCCCGTCTTCAGCGGGCAACCAACTTAAACGCTATCAAATCAAGTTAACTTGGATTACTTTGTTTAAACCGTCCTAATCCAACAGTACTACTGATTAATTCATGACACTCGGGTGAAACTCAAAAATTAATTAAAATTTAAAACTATCCAACAACCTTACAACCGTCGTTATTTGTGGGCGTGTTGACACAGCGAAAAATCTCTATTACCTAAACTCAAACGTTTTGTTGACGAGTATAGCCCGTCCACCCCCAACATTAGTTAAATAACGATCTGTCCTTCATAAATATTGTTAGAGAAGGGTTGGCTTAGATGACACGCTATAAGGAGTTTTCTTTTATATCTTTCTTTAGGGCCGTATTTACCCGGTCATGCAAGGGGTGCGTGGCACCCGGACGCAAGGACCTAGAGACCGCAAGCTTATTAACTTCAAAAAAAAAATTAAAGAACATAGTCAAGGTTTTTCAAGGTCTGACTAATAATACCCCACGCAGCTACGTAAATCTAATACATAGATCTTTAAATAGTTAAATTATACCAACGTGTAGCGCCATATTGACTACACCTGCCTGTCAAATTTCATATCTTATATAAACCCAATAGTTTCTGAGAAAAGTAATTGTCACTTACAAAAAGAGACGGACGGGCGGACATGACGAACGAAGGGTCATTGCCAAAAGGCTAAAGAGCCCTAAAAATAGAACATAAAAAATTAATTGTTGCTGTTAAGAAGAGTGCAAGCTGATTTTCACATTCCGGCGCGCGACGTCCGACGTGCCTTAGACGACTCTCGTCTTTCTTCTAGTTGCTTTCTTCTTTCCACAATACGACGACTCATGTTATATTCTGATTTTTTACGTACCAGAGTAAAAGAGTGGCTACTCTAGCTAACCTAGCTCCAGGAAGTCCAGCTTAAAATTGCTAAAGATTACCTGATGTATTCAGGTACTTCGCTCTATAGACTGCCACCGCTTTGCATTCCAACAGGAGGTTAGCGGTTGTTTCTTCTATGTTAAAAATAAAATAAAAATTATTATTTATTATTGTTTAATTTTTTTTTAAGGAACTCAGTTAATACTGCCATAACCAGGCGCTACTGGCGCTAATTTAGATTGTAGGTTACTTACATATCAATTTTCTCAGAAATTTATATTCACTAAAAAAGATCAAGTGTTCGACTCTCCCCATTTTACGACACGCAACGGTATACCAAAACACTTACCCAAGGCATATCGTCGAAATTCATCCGTCGATAATTTCGATGACTCATAACGCGTCATTGTTTGTTTACTGTAATAGTGCTACTACTAGCAATAGTATACTAGTCAAAAATACTAGAATGAGAGAAAAGCGTATTAAACTAAGAAAACTATAAAGAAATAGATATTAATCTATTTCTTCATAGTTTATATAGTCTTTATAGTTTAATCTATTTTGTAATTGTCTGCAACTTGCATTGAATTTCTTGTTTTACTTCCCAAGAGATCGAAGAACTAATTTAAATTCAAGAACTAGTTTCCAACCAACCACAGATACTACTCATGTGCAGTTTTTGTACTTTTGAAATGTTATGAGATTCGCTATTGAGAACAGTCACTCTCCTTAAAATATGCTCGTTGGAAAATGGTAAATATTGTAGTTTCTAACAGCAAACGGTGATAAATATGACGCATCAAGAGCCCGTATAATAAAGTCGAGTACAATAAGAAATCGAGACTAAATCAGAACTACGAAAACAAAATATTAGAATTTAACATAAAATAAAAAAATCTTTAATAAAAACCAAAGCTATTTTGCTGTTGTTGTTATATTCGCCACAATGGCAAAGGAAGCCAGTTCATATAACCTTGTCAGATGTATTAATCTTCAGTATTAGGTTCACCAAATTGTAGATCCTGAAGCAACCCGAAAAATCCCACTTTATTAAACATTTTCCACATAAACTCACAATTATTATTAAAAAAAACAACACCCTGCAACTATTTTAATGTTTAACCAATATTACAACCCTCATGCATTTTTTTACAATATAAAACAGCTCAGTAAATCTACTTTCCACCAAAAGCTTGGATCCTTTCATTCTTTCTGTAGTCAACAGTGAATTAGCTTTGATCTTACCGGTGTTTGCAATCAGAAAAGCTATAAATATAATGCAAATATAAATATTACAATATCCAAACCAATTAAGAACATCCAATTTTTTCTACAAATACGAAAAACGCTAATGTTAACATCCATCAATATTTTACAAATTTAGTAAGTAAACTATCATCGATAATTATAATTAGTTATTTTTATCTTAAACAACACCATCTGATTACATTCGGACCGAGTACAGTCGGATCGAGTTTCGGATAGCTACTCGGACGTGTCTCTTATCGCGGCAGCTGGCAATCCGAATGCATTTGGACGACAACGTCTGATCTGAGTATATTCTAACCGTACCTTACTCGTTCAGAAAAGAACACCTAAGAGAAAAGAGCTCTTACCTTAAGTCTCTGACCATATCAGGAAGAAGAGGAAGACGCAAAGCCCGGCAAGGCCTTATAATAACCGTACCCTACTTTTACGAGACTTGGATGCCTTTGTAGAATGAAATTACGTGAACTCACCTAACATAATTGTTTACTGAAAATGTACTTGTAAATGAATAGATAGATAGATAACACTTTAAACACCAATACAAAAATGAATTTAAAGACTAAAATTATATCTAGTTATGTACAAAGGGCGGTCTTATCACTAAAAAAGCGATCTCTTCCAGACAATCCCAGGAATGAATTGAGATGGTAATGAATATAATGATACGAAAAAATAAAAAAGTATGAGTG
Source organism: Dendrolimus houi (assembly GCA_039645545.1). Taxonomy (NCBI): domain Eukaryota; kingdom Metazoa; phylum Arthropoda; class Insecta; order Lepidoptera; family Lasiocampidae; genus Dendrolimus; species Dendrolimus houi. Next base: position 19,915,101 of record CM077132.1, read on the forward strand.
TACTCGATTCGAATACTCTGATCATGTCAACGCGGTATTATTAAACGCTCTGCCAAAATTATATAAAAATAGAAAAGAAAATAAAACATTTTTTTTTAATATGACATAAAGTGGCGCCATAAAAAATCTAAGAAATGAAATATTGTTATAACGTATTGCGAAAGAATTGCAATTTTCCATTGGAACCGATATCCTGTGCGTATGTAATATATCACAGTGGTAAAAAATGAGCATTATCACTCATAAATAAAGGTCATTTACGTTTTGTTGTCTTCTAACGTATAGTGGGCGAAGTACCCCGGACATAGAAGGTAACCAATCTGGGGTTTGAAACATAATTTTTATCTATAAAATGTACCTCTTTTGCCTTTGTGTAATCAACTCCAATTATAGTGCCTCAAGACTATATGCAGAAGATTGCGCGATAATTGATTTCACCAATCGTTTTCGTTATTTGGGTAATCATATAAAATCATTTTATTGAAAATGCCCTATATCTCAAAATCGTTAAGTAGATATTTTTTTTAAAGCTTAAAAGTTAGAGGACAGAATGGAGGCACAATTTTCCCTGTTTTGGGAGACAATATCTAATAATCACCTTCGTGAAAAAAATCATTAACGAACATCGTCGTTTTTTTTTAAAATGAAACTAACTATTCCCACATGATTATGATTACACTAAAAAAATCTAACTCTTAGTTACGTGTATAATGGCCACCCTAATCTTTGATGTTTTTTGCGATTTTACTACATAAATTTACGTCGCCATACAGACTATACCTTGTCAAATTTCATCTTTTTTTATTACATGAATTCAACAGCCAGGCTAACTGACGGCCTACCTGATGGAAAGCTGTTGCTGTCGCCTATGGACGTTTGTAAGATCGAAGGTGCTACCAGGATGCTGCCGCTCTCTAAAGGGATACTGGAAGCTGGCCACTAATACCGGAACACAACTGAAGGTTGTTATGGCGGCACACTCTACACCAGAGGTGGTAGCCATCCAGACGGGCCAATACCCTATCACCTGGCTATGGGTTGTTTTGTCGCCTCTTACCATTCCTTCACGGATAAAATAGGTCATCTATAGGTAATTTAAAAAATTATCTATAGGTTTTTTTTATTCCTGAAGCACAGCAGACAGGCTGACGGCCCAACTGTGATGGAAAGTGATAAACAAATTAATATGTTTCCAAAGGTTTTACTTTAATAAAGATAGCAACTACTAAACTACTTCATGTGGTCGAGCGGCCTGTCATAGGCGACAAAACAATCCACAGCCAGGTAGAGCACTTGCGTCTCTGTATTGCCCGCACCCCTGGTCTAGATTGTGCTGCCATTACAACCTTGAGTTGTCTTCCGGGTTCATTGGCCAGGTTCTAGTCCCCCCTTTTGAGTACGAGTACAGTAGTAGCTGCCATAGTGTTGCAGATGTCAATAGGCGACTATAACCACTTTTCTACAAATGGATCGTCAGATTGTCTGCTGTACTCCAGCAATAAAAAGGGATTACGGTTTCCACAACATGGCTACGAAAAATAGAACAAAAAAGGTTCCTTAGCACATAGGGTCCATCCATAAATTATGTCATAGGGAGGAGGGGTCGACGAAGTGTGATAAGGGGTGGGAGGGATCCTGATAAGATATGAATGGCTACTTAGCCGGAGCAAACCCTGATTCTCTGTTAGACCTGGTGCTGCCTCGCAAATCCTAGTGAACCAAGTAGAAAAGAATGAACGCTTACCGTCACTGGAACCATGTAAGGAATGATGCAGGATTTCGGCCGGATTCGCGCGTCCTGGTTTTGCACAAACACTACACCAGATGTTCGGGACACAGTTGACACTTCAAGGAATTGTTTTAGGGTATAATACAGTAGTTTTCCGATGTTTCTGGACTATTTATCGGCGAGCGTGGTGTCGCGACGATACTTAGGCAGCCCTTGAAGATTCTCGGCCAATGAGACGCATGTGTGTGTGCAGCGCCGACTGGTTAGAACCGGCCGAATGATGATGGAATAGGAAATATTGCCGGGAAAGGGACGCTTTCCGGGAATGTGACGGGATGTCGTAACAGGTCCTAAATTACGCGACTTCACATTTCAAAATCTAATATAATTTAGGCTTTAAAACAGGAAATCGAACTATTAACAAAAAACTTCAAAATATTTCCAACCTATCAAAAATAAAACTAATTATGGAACTGCGGTTTGGATTTTAATTTTTTTTCTTGATGTAAAATTGAAAAATATGTGATGTCACAGTAGGTAGGGAGGAGTCTCACGAATGTGACCAGCTGTGACAAGGATGAGGGGGTCAAAAAATCATGAAATTCATATGACGTAATTTGTTGATGGCCCCATAGAACAGAAATTTAATCAAAGCAAGCCAATTGAAGGTTGTGGAAATACTCGCCAAGTTCTGCATCTAATAGTATATCACACTTTCCGTGATGAATGTTACGTGTGGTGCTGTCATACGTTTACAAAACAAGATTAATTATTGCAGGTGTTAAACACAGGTGTATTAATTTATTATTCCTATTTTGGAGAGATCCTAGATTTCTGTGAACGCTGTCTTAAGATGAAATAATTCAACCCACGTGAATTTATTTTAGGATTCGGATAAAGAATTAATATAATCTATCTGTATTATAATAAATCTGTAAATGGTTTGAGTTTGTACAACGAGTTTAAAATTGTGAAAAAAAATCAGGGTGGCTAATTCGGACCAGCAGATTTCAAAAATGCAATATTTAGAATTTTTATCTGTCTGTCTGATTTTCTGTCCAGTCTGTTAGAGCATCACGTGAAAAGTACTGAACGGATTTAAATGAAACTCGATATAGTGCTGGTTTATAACCCGAGTTAACGCTTAGAATATATTTTATCCCAATAAAGGACGTCGTTTCCTGAAATTAAACGGATTAGCAAAATAGTTGGAGCTACAATCGCGTTTTTTCAATTCACTAACAAATATCTACGTAGTCATAAATAACATGTCATTCATTATATTACTTCAAATCAGGTTAACTTGGACTCGCCTGTATATTTTGCTGGGCAGTTGTGTAGACTATATGTATTTAGTTTCTTTGTTAATATAGTGAATTTAACAAGAACCAGTAAATGAAGTTTTTATATAAGTAACATGCAGCTACTAACTAGGGATGCACCACGGGGAAAACTCTAGTCTATTAAAAACATAATCCATATACCGTAAAAAAAACTGAACTTATTAAGTTATGATTACAATTAAATACAATTTAATCAAAAATTGTTATTAAATTTGAAGAAGCTGGAAGATTGACGGATACAAATGTAAAGGTAGACCAAAAAAGAAATGTATGGATTATGGGAAGGATGATATGATGATTTGTGGTGTGACAGAAGACGTATGTCAGAATAGAGAAATAATTGGAGAAGGTGAAAGAAAAGAGAAAAGAGCTAGATGAAAAAGTTCGTAATGGCATCGTAAATATTCAATATAAATAAAAATGAATTGTAGAAATGTATGTAGGGTTATAACTTGAGAACGACTTTGCCGATTTTGATGAATTTTTTATGTCTCTGAGTGGGTGGTTTGCATTCACAATTGGAACTGGTAGGTGGCATTGGGATCGAATCCTAGACTTTTATTTTTTCAGAGCAGGACAACGTCTGCCGGGACCTCTAGTAAACTTATAATTCGAGATTAGATAAAATATGTATGAAACAAACTAATGTGGAAAATATAGCAATACCTTCGAGCGATTGAGAACCCAGAATCAATCAGTGAAACCGAAATTTTAATCAGTATTATTAACAAAGAGTATTAGTAGTAGTAGAATTCGCCACAAAGGCAGGCAAAGGAATCTTAGTCCATACAGCCAATTCTGATGTATAAGCCTTCGTATAGTAAGTAGCTCAGTTGTATTGTAGGCTAGAACCGACGCCATTCAACGGAGTTCTTGTGAATACTCGAAAGGCCACGTTCGAACAGTTCACGTTTCTTACAAAATCACATAATTACTACTCAAAACTACCAATATCTTACAACTTTAGTTAATTTTAGAGAAATTTTACACATTTTTAGAAAATAAAAGTGTACAGCACAACGTCCCCTTTCAGTTCCCCCCAAAAACTCCTATTAACAAAGAGCGTATACCGATACCTCCTACGTCCACGGTGACTAGGGCGGTTCACCCTTAATATTAAAAAGCTGGAGCGCAACATCTCTCCCGTCATTCCGAACGCAACTATGAAACACGCAGCGCGCACTACCGCCGTGCTTGCTCTGCTACTGGCCGGTTAGTTCGAACTTCAAATTTTAAATTTCGAAACTTATAGATTACATTTTTTATATTTTTAAACATATAGATGTTGCCCGATAGTGTTAAATTATTCGATTTTCGGCAAAAAAATCTAAATGATAAGTTTTATGGCATGATATACGAACGTAAATTCGTTTTTAATTGAACCTATTTTTGGAGTTGTGAAAATATTTTCACATTTTCTTTTTTCAACTTGTGATCTTTGCCTATTCTTCAAATATTGAAGAATGAAAATACTACTGCTTCTTAAGAAACCTTTTTCGATAAAAATATATGACCTTGTTCAGATAAATTTTGTATTCCAAAATCTATTCTTATATCAACTTACATACTTACTTATGTGCATAAAGAAGCTGTGTAGAGGTAAGTTATTTATATTTATTGTGAATTTATTTCGTAGTGCCCAAATAGTTTAACAAGCCGTCTGGAGCCATAGAAGACGTGGACTAGACTTAGTTTTCTATTTATATATTAAAGTATTAGCGATGGTAAATTAGATTAGGCTCCCATAGAGTAAATAATAATCATAAACAAAATTAAAACTAAATTATTAAAATGTACAAGTTGGCAGTAGGTTAAATAAAACTTTAACTAAACTTTAAATTGACACTTGACATCTTTGTCTTCCGTGATCACGTTTACTGAAAAGTGACCGAAACGTCGGAATAATAAAAATCAAATAAATTACCGCACTTAAAACCGATAAAACGTAGTTTTATATTTGGTAGGGTATTTGCCCGACTGGATGACTACCACCCCTGGTCTAGAGTATGCCGCCATAACAACCTTGAGTTGTCTTAGGCGATGGTAACCGCTTTCCATCAAGTGTGCCGTTTGCCTGTTTGCTGAACTCCTGCAATAAAATAAATAAAATATAAGATTCAGTTATGGTTGTTTTCTTTATTTATTTTGTTTTTTTTTTAAATTTAATTAAGGATTACCAACAATTTTTTTAAACAATTCAGGTACAATTAGGCTTTAATTATTTAAATTTAATGTGCCAATTAAAAACTAGTCAAAGGTGTACACCGCTTGTAGAGTAACATCTTGTTTGTTAATTTCTTCTATACTAAAATATTCACTGTTTATTGTTGTAACATATTAGATATTATGGGAAAAATAGTAATGAAAGAAGGTACGTAGGAAACAAGTTTCAAGCCATGCCGCCTGCATTAGGTCCCGGTCGAAAGGGTAGGCCCAAGACATGCTGGCTTGACGTTGTAAATGATCATATTTTATGCGTATCAATAGTCCCCCCACAATCCGGGACGCAGAACACCGCGGGAAGTGGAGAAGAAAAAGTAGTAAAGCGCACCCACGGTTTTGAAGCAGATGCTCCGAACGCAACCGGGATTTAACACTAGAATTACGGTGATATATTATGGAAAATGTACAAATCCTGGTGAAGTTTTTGTTATCATTAATAACACCCACTGACCAAACCTTAAAACGTTCACCTTCACACAATATTTACGAAATTATAGCGAATTAAATGGAAGCTCCGATATTAATGCAATTAATTACTTAATAACGCGCCATTTGTGTCTAAACGGTATTAAGTTGCTTTGCGGCGCAAATGACACGCTCGTAATTTTCAAAAATTACCATTTCTTGCAATAGTTTGGTCTATAGGTGTATTACTCATGCTGGATTTAGAACATTTTTTCACCGAATCGACATTTGTGTACCTTTATATAGTTCGCGGAATGCACCTACGCATCCCTTCGGACTCCGGGGGTGGTCAATGAAGGGTACGTGGGGATTTTGAAGGCTGGCTCTGCACGCATCTTTCCTACGGAGGGAGTTGTGAGATGCCGAGCGCCAGACTATCCACTAAATTAGGGATTCCCAAAGTGGTCAATATCGACCACCTGGGCTCGAAATCAGTTTCTCAGGGGTCGACATAAAAGAAAACTGATTTTGGGGGTCGACGAGGTTTAAAAATCGTCCCCTATTAATTAACACAAGTTCTTATTTGACACTTTCAAGATACTGTATAAGTTGTGTTACGAGTACAGATGTGTTTTTTCAAAAAATAACTCCCTACTTAAATATTTTTACATAATTTGTATTAATAATAATTATTCATTACACTTGATATTTACCGAATATTATGTCTATTTATATTGTTAAATTTTGATGACAAAAATCATTTTGTCAAGTTACTCACTTAACAAACCGCAAAGTTTTTAAATTGATAAGTATTTTGTATCAATATGAAAAAAACTGCAGATAGGATTTTTCAAGTAATTTGGCTATAATATATATTTGGGTCTGAGGTTCATTTTGGAAAAGAAGTCTCTTGCCCAAAATAGTTTTGGAATCCCTGCTCGAAACCTACCAGCATCCCTCCGGGTCTGTTGAGACGCAGCGGGACACTTGACTTACTCCATGTCCGCCCATAAATCTTTCATTGCTGGGCTTGGACCTCCCAATTGCAGAGGAAAGGACTGTTCATCAGCAACAATTGTTGTTGATATATCCATGAAATTATTACTGGCACCTTAGACAATCGTCCTAGGAGGTTCGATGAATTTCAATACACCTGATTTTTATACGTAAATAATGGCAGAATTTATGGTGACCAATGTCCACATCCCTATTTGGCAAAAGACTTGAAGATTATAAAAAAAATGTTGATGGATAATTCACACTGGATAGTGGCATATATATCCATTATATCCGTGCAGGAACGGAGAAAGAATACGATTTCCTGCGGTCAGACGGCCTGTCGTAAGAGGCGATAAAACAAGCAACAACCAGGTGGTAGAGTATTTGCCCTTCTGGATGTCTACCACTCCTGGACCAGAGCATGCCGCCATAACAACCTTGAGCTATGTTCCGGCATAATTGGCCAGGTTCCAGTCTTCCTTTAGAGAGCGGCAGCACATTGGTAGCACCTTTGGTGTTACAAACATCCATAGGTGGTGGTAACCGCTTTCCATCTTGTGGGCCGTCTGCCTGTATGCTGAACTCATGCAATAAAAAAACATATCGTGCAAAATAATAAAACTACCGGAACACAAACCAACTTGACTGATAATTTCTTTTATTTTCCTTCCACCCATTTTAATATTATATAAAATTATTAGAGCTAGGCATGTTTGTTGATGAGTTTCTTGCGCCGCTTCTTCTCTTCAAGCCATAACATGTTGCGAAACGGTGGTAAATTAGATTAGGCTCCTATAGAGTAAATAATAACCATAAACAAAATTTAAACTAAATAATTAAAATGAACAAGTTGGCGGTAGGCTAAATAAAACTTTAACAATCCTCGTTGACACTTGACATCTTTGTTTTCCGTGATAACGGCCACTGCAAAGTGGCCGAAACGTCGTAATAACAAAAATCAAATAAATAACCGCGCTTAAAACCGTTAAAACGTAGTTTTATTATGTATACAAGTCGCGAAAACTTAAGAAAATAATATCGTGCAAAAGGTGAAGCCACGATAGATAAATATTAAGTCAATATTGAATGGTTCGTTTCTGTCTTTCAATGGAGATGAATCAAACAACATGATCGTATCATTTACTACTGTCGTGGCTTTTCAGTTACGTGCCTTCTAATTAAATTGAATCACTTTGGTTGACCCGTCTGATATCAGCATTAGTTGGATATCGAGTAGGAAACGTTATTTACGCTTTAAGGCTAATTGAATATTATTTACGCATAAAGGTGAATAAACTGAATTCACTTAACGTCCTAAGATCGTATTATGTCGGTATCCGGGTAACTTTACTAATTTCATATGCTGACTAAGCTTTTTCAATTCGTATACTTAGGTACATTTGAGCGCAATGAAATTAGGTACTATCACTTTATTCTACGTACATAGACGATATCGACTTTAAACTACTAGGTTTTAGGGGTCAATCAGGGTTGCGAAAATAGTTATTAAACAATAAAAACTTATTTTACTTACTTATTAAAAATAATAACACCTCTAATTGAGGTCCCGCGTGACCAAAAGGCTGGCTTGCACCTAGGGCCCTAGGGCAACGAATTAGCGTTGCCATCCAACGCAGAAATGCGGCCAGCATTTTGGGCACGCTCCCCGCCGACAGCGATTTGGTGTCAATTTTTTATTTATAGTATAGTTTATTTATTTTAAAAATTAACTTTCAGTTTTGTTATATTTACTTAGCCATTATTTCCAGAAAAATATATATAATATGTCAAATTATAGAAATATCATTTTTACTTAGATATGATTGAAAATGTAAAAATTGTCTTGAAAAACTTCTCAATTGGGGAGTAGCCCATGAAATCAACTGAGAAACTTTTCGTCACGTTACAAAACGTCGCAGACTCATAGATATATACGAGCGTACAAACTTATGACGTCATAAGTTTGTATAATAAATGAGTCAAATAACACAGTAATTATTGTTTAAACACTAATTAAAATTATTTCTATCATGATGTTATAAAAGTAAGACAATATTTTATTATTATTTTAACGCCAATTCTTTTCTATATAAACCATATTAAGATTCATTGTACTATGTGTCCACATCCTTAGCATGTATATTTTGAAAAATCGTGAATTTGTGTAATTGAAGAATAACAATCTCGGCTCTAAATCTAATCTATATGTATATTTATTACTTATATATATTATATATTAATATTATAAAGAGGTAAAGTTTGTGAGTTTGTGACGTTGTAGGGGGTAATCTCCGAAACTACTGAACCGATTTAAAAATCCTTTCACTATTGGCAAGCTACACTATCCCCAGTTGGCATAGACTATATTATATTTTCAAAAAAATTAGGGAACCTTACTAAAACTGCAATAGTGTAACCCAAGGTGTAAAAAAAATAATGTACTACGACTTTGCAGAACACAAATTATTTACAAAAAGAGTCGCGACAACAAATGTCTAACTATCATAGTTATGCCACGATAAGTATTCTTTTATTTTAAAAATTTAATTAAAAGTCCGCCGCTGGAAAAGGCTCTTTATTTGCATCTTGGTATTTATCCTTATCAAAATAAATTACTTCATATTCAAAACTGCTTCAATACCTTTATATAACTTTTTAAATTATTCAATTCGGACATTCCATTCGAAAGATATCACGAGTTTAAAAACGTAGTTATTAGAAAAAAGTTGCGTGGTCGCCGCGCACCCTAATCGGCTAGACAGGCTTATGCGATGTAGGCGTCACTGTGGTACGGGCAGTACGGGAGAAGAAATATTTTGAATTCGCTTAGTAGGTAATAAAATTAGTTAAAACAACAAAAAATAAAGAGGTAACGTTTATGAGTTTGTGACGTTGTAGGGGGTAATCTCTGAATGTACTAAGCCGGTTTGGAAAATTCTTCCACCAGTGGAAAACTACGTTATTCCTGAGTGACATAGGGTATATTTGATTGTGATTAATAATAAGTATTTTTTCATTTTTTTCTGATGCCCAGCGAAGTGGACACGGGTCAGCTAGTATTATATAAATTATATAATTATGTAGCGTTTATATATTTAAAAGTAAACAAGATTGGACAGGCTAAGCTTATAATTGTGTAAATACTCATATACTAAAAGATGTTGCCAATTTTTATTCCTTTTCCCATTCCAGTTGTTATTGAGGTCTGTTAACTTAATATTAGTTACAAATTAAAATAGGCACGGGTAAATATATTATAATAATACAAAATGAGGGCGCGTACGTAAATTAAAGCGATTCGCATCATATTTCAATGATAAAACGTTTATTACATTAAAATGTTTACGTGGGGAATTATTTTTTGTCCAATAATAATTTAATAAAGCAGCCATAATTAGATAGAAGATTCCAATAAGGCAGGCAAATAATTTAATAAAAATTAATTTCAGTAATGTGGGATCAAAATCAACCAGAGGTATATAACCTAGCTAAGCTGTTTATCTGACCTAGTGTTTAGTTATGGTGGCCCAGTTCTTGACAACGGTCTCTTTGCGTTACTATATATTGTTACCAGCTACAGGACGCGAATAAAAATGCCGTTGGAATTACTATAGAATTTATTAGAACTGTACAAACACGTATAAAACAGGTACAAATATAACTGGATACAACCAATTGAAACTGCACGATTTAATAACACGTGCAAAGTCCGTCACTATATAACTCCTCGAATGTACACACGTCTTGCTCGTATCGTAGTCGTCGCTTGACTGCCTCACCCCTCCCTTCGGGCCCTTCGGGCATTGTTTTATGTTAACATATGATACAATAATCGACCGCGTGAACTGGATCTTCCAAAAACTACACCTGACTAACGACCATCATAAAGGATTACAATACACAATAGGCGGCTTTTCTAATTACAAATTTTAAACACAAAGTAAACAAAAGAAATACAAATGCGGGGAGGTAATAAAACTGTAATAAACTGTGCTTTATGGCCGGCGGGTATGCATTCATTTTTGCTGGCGTACTTCGTGGAATTTTGACTAAGTTGTAACAATATTATCCTTTAAAGCAGGTATAAATTATAAAATAATACAATAAATAAAACTTAGTTATGTTGCCTTTCTATAATCCCATAACACTATAAGTAGAATACTGTTGAAGTTAACGGATAAAGTTCCCAGAAGGTTGGCTACGTTACCTCGCTGGGTCGCCATACTGATCCATTTTCCACGGTAGGAACCAACTCTCTGAGCCCTTGAAGAGTTGATTAGGCGTTTTGACAGCTGTTTCTAGAGGATCGTGGCCTCAAGACCCTACGTCCCAAGCGTCTCAATAGCAAACTACACTTTTAAATTAGGTTGTAATCCTCCTCTTCTATATATTAATACGTGAAGCAAAAACTTTGCACCCCTTTTTACGAAAATTGCGCGTACGGAGGAGTATGAAATTTCGCACACTTATAGTTTATATAGATAAGAAGCGACGAATGCTAATATTTTTTGTAAAATTATGCATTAAAAATACATTAAATCAATAAAAAAAACATTCACAACACTACCATGTATTTGACACACACACGCATATATACGCTGTTGTTTATTGTTCAAGTCAAATTAACAGTCTAGCCTTGGCGAAATCTGTCATTATATAGGTATAGTCTTTGACATTAATTATTATGGTCGAATTTCGAGCACGGGAGACCACTAGTATTTTTAAATTTGCAAATAATTGCTATCTTACAATCAACAACATTAGAAACAATATCGCGAGAAAACCAATAAAGTTTGATACATCGCAAATTCAAGAATGTCTAGTTTAACTTTTATTATGAAATCAGAAATAAACACTTGCATGATGATAACAATTCCTCGCCTGTGCTCCTATTTTTGATATAACAATAATATTATTTAAATTCATTTTTAAAATTCCACTATGCATCATAACCTAATGTATAATATTTATTCTATACGACTCTCTGCGGCACGAATAGACCTCATGAGGTTTCTGTGCCATAATCGAATATGTTTTTATTTATATGAATGTAAGCGTACTGAAAATAAAATTTTTTAAACCTGTAACTACAGTTTGCTCGGCTATTTTGACCAGTACTCAAAATTCTTTTTCGCGATTCCACTACACCGACGAGTAGCGGCAAATACATATTTCTTCTAGAAGAAATATCAGTCTCCCTAAACTCTAGAGTTCATCCATATAAAACTAAACTTAAACCTAATATTATCCGAGAAAAATGACTGGGTCATAAAAAGACGGGCAGAAGGTTGGACGTGATGTTTTCAGAAGTGTTCCGTTTTTGCTAGAATAATTACAGAACCCCAATAAATTACTCAGATATAGAAAAGAAACTACGAATACATTTTCCAAGGTTACAAAATTATTTTACCTAAATATACAAACGCTTAATAGACAGATACTTGTTGGAGTTGCGAACAACCTGTTGCTTGCTTTACTTCATATTGTTGCTTATCACGTCTCCAAATATTCCTTGCATAGTTACTAGCGGCCGTCCGGAATTACGTCTGCATATGACCTGGATTTTCAAACTTTTTCAGTTAATATTTTTATTATATGATCGTCATTTTAAATATAAAAGTGCAGCATACTTAACACTTGTTTACCTACAATATTCCATTCTATTAAAAGCCTCACAAGAAATCCTTCAGCGCGCGTGTACAAGACACTGCCACCTCGCCTGTCAACTGTGTAGACTAGGTGGGATCGCACCATCGCACCACTGCCGTACTTTCGCGTTCGAGCGATAAAAATACACAGAATAGCAGTACGGTGGTGGCGTATGGGCAGCACGTCGTATACACTAGGGCTCAAGCTACTTAAGATATAAATACATCTCAAATAAGATTCAGTTAGTGTCTGGTGTCAATTGTATTAAAGACAAAGTGAAATGAGAGTTCTTTATGTTCTTTTGAGAAACTTTATGTTCTTTGTAAAGCGAAATAATCTGAATACGAGAAATTTGATTCCCTAGGTTCTTTTCCAGGATGGATCTAATTAACCTTTGAGCTAAATTACGGCCAAAATAAGTCTTTAAATGCGTATTGGCCTCTTTAATTTTATAAATACGTAGTCATTTTAGCAAAAACGGAACCGACCGTCCATCTGCCCGTATCTCCTTCTATCTTAATCTTTGTCTCACAAACCACTAGGTATATTTAGATGAAAGAGAGAAAGGTGTAATGAAATAGGGTGCTCTACGTGCAGCATTTTTTCAATTTATATTCTGTAATATATTTTTATATAATTGTGATTAATATTTTTTTAACTGCATAAATTTTTTAAATAAGATCTTGCCTATCCAAAGGTATGGAAGAGTTTGCTTTAAGTAATAAGGCCACCCATTACAATACCTTATAGTACCTATAGACAAGGCTTAGAACCGGTTTAAAATTAACCGGTTTTAATATTTTCTTAACTTTTCGCGACTTGTATACATAATAAAACAACGTCGGAATAATAAAAATCAAATAATTTACCGAGCTCAAAACCGTTAAAACGTAGTTTTATTATAACCGGTTTTAGTCAACTATTTCATTCGGAGTGTAAACCTTGAGGCTTGCAGCAATACCAACGTCCTTGAGAACGTATTTTCGGGCGCTAGCGGGGATTCCATTGATGCGATCGTTTTTCAGATGCAATATTATTTTACTGTGAATGAAATAAAGAATTTAAAAAAATAATAAAATCAAATTATTTATCTTTTCTTTTATAAAGATGTAAATATTTATATATTCTGTTTCGATAAAAATTGAAAGAGTAAAATTGTTTCATGTAAATAATTTCACATGAAACAATTTTACTTTGATGATATTTTTCTTAACATAAAATAACTATAGAAAAATTATGAAAAAACGATATTTTTGGCTAAATTATTAATCAGTAAATACTAACAAAAAGTTGGTTCTTTTGCATCCCACTTTCAAACTTTTGCGGCAACATGGACCTGAAAAAGTGTTATATAAACCTGAAACAGTTTACTGCGTAGGAAGAGGAAGTATCATTCTATCTCTCTCAACACGTGTTTTATGTGCGACTGAAATCTTTTACTGTACTGGAAATTTTATTCCCAAAAACCATTTAATTGAGCTTAAAGTGAAAACAAAACTGAAATAAAAAGTTCCTATGTACTCAGGCTATAACCGGTTTGACTTTTATCGGTTTCCAAGACTTGTCTATAGACAATAAAGTGTTACTTTTTATTATGTTACTCTAGAATAAAGATGCATATGGTACATACATAATAGTGCAGGTATCACTAGTCAGATAGTAATTAAATATAATAATAATAATATAATTATAAATCAAGATATAAAGTTACAAGATCCTAAGAATTGTATCCCTCTTCTACATTTCGAATTATGAAGAGGAAGAAACCATTTTGGTACATTAGCGGTTCATAAGCTTTTGAAATCACTCGACATAAATAAAAGTGCTGGTCCGGATAATATTGCTCCATTGTTGATAGTTAAGTGTGCAAAAGCATCGAAAATGCCTTTGATTTATTTATTTCAGCAATCTTTAACAGAGGGTATAGTGCCAACAATTTGAAAGCCAGCATTTATTACCCCAGTACATAAAAATGGAAATAAAAGTGAAATTAAAAATTATAGACCTATTTCAAAGTTATGCATTTTTGCTAAAGTTTTAGAAAGAATCGTATATACTAACGTTTACTCTGCACTTCATATCGGTTTTTTACCTGAACAGCATGGGTTTCTGCGAAATCGTTCAACAACATCAAATCTTATTACTTTTGTTGACTATCTAACTTCAAATATGGAATCAGGTGGCCACGTGGATGCAGTTTTTACTGACTATAGTAAAACTTTTGATCGCATTGACCACCATTTACTTTTACAGAAATTACTAAAAGCTGGAATCCATGGAAACTTGTTTAGATGGTTATCCTCTTATATGGATAAAAGGTCGCAGGCCGTCGTGTTCAACGGATATTCCTCAAGATGGGTAAATATTCCTTCCGGAGTACCCCAGGGTTCCGTGCTAGGACCACTTTTATTCACGATTTTTATTAACGATATAAATACCTGTTTTAAATTTTCAAATTTTCTTTTATATTATGACGACATGAAAATATTTAGATTTATCAACACCATTAATGATTGCTATCTTTTACAGCATGACCTTCATCAATTTGAACAATATTGCACATCAAACAAACTAGATCTCAACATATCTAAGTGCTATAAAATTACCTTTACTCGTAAACCAAATTTTATCCAGTATTTCTACACTATTAATAATATAATTCTTACCGAAGTTGATGAGATACGTGATCTCGGAGTACTACATGATTCGAAATTACTGTATGATAAACACATAGACCATATAACAAAAAATGTCAATAAGATATTAGGTTTTGTCATGAGAGTCAGTTCACAATTTAGTAATGTCAAGGTCTTAAAGATTTTGTATTGTTCTTTGGTGCGTAGTCTTCTAGAGTACGCTTCACAGGTATGGAATCCAATTTATGATGTGTATGTTAATAGAATCGAATCCATACAACATAGATTTTTAAGATTTTTAGAGTTTAAATGCAAGGTTAGCGATAATCACTACGAAGCTAGATGTCTCAGACATCATATTTTGCCATTGCACAAAAGGAGACAAATAGCAGATATAGTGATGTTAAGTAAAATTGCACAGTCTAAAATAGACTCGCCTTATTTACTATCTAAAATATGTTTAAAAGTGCCAACAAGACTATTCCGGAATCCAGTACAATTGTTTGTTCCTCGGGTATCTAGTAATTATAGGGCAAATTCTTATTTTAATCGTGTGTCAATTGACTATAATCGTTTAGCTGTTGTACATGATATAGATTTATTTATTAGTAATCCACAAAATCTTAAGACGGTCCTGGTAAAGCATTGGTTTGAATATTAACAAGTTGCATTCAATAGGTCAGTTTTAAAATAATTTATTTTCTTTTTCAATTTCCTCTTTTTAATTTAATTAATAGAATATAAAGTATTTATTAGCAAGCATTATAGCTATCTATATGTGGAAACAATTAAATGGTTATAGATGTTCAGTAGTATCTACTTAGTAATAAACTGTTTGTTTTCCAAATAATAAAAAAAAATATATTGAAAAATACTTTCGAGGAAAACTGTTACAACTTCTTTATTTTTAATTCAATACTTTGTATAGCTCCGTAATCAAATTATGAAAGCTGGGTACGGGGTAATTTCTAAGGAACACTTCATTCTTGGACTGCCACACCTTTGCCTAGATTGCCATTTTCAGCAATAAAACTGGCGCTTTTCTACGCCAAACTAAAATCAGTATTAAATATTACAGTTTCCTTAGGCAGTCAAACAAACTAAAGGCAAATAATTTTAGAGTACACAACAATAGGACCCCGGCATCCCACGGTAGCTACCTGAGACGCTAATATTTACCATGTTTCTCGGCATGATCCTGTTTAAATGTTTAATTGATAAATTCAGAGATTTTAACAAACGGTTACGTAACTTATCGTTATCAATATTAAATATCTAAAAATAAAATTCCAATCTATACTAATATATAAAGCTGAAGAGTTTATTTGCTTGAACGCACTAATCTCAGGAACTACTGGCCTGATTTGAAAAATTATTTCAGTTTTAGATAGCCCATTTATCGCGAAAGGCTATAGGCTATAGATCATCACGCTAAGATCAATAGGAACGGCGCACCACTGAAGAATGTTACAAAATCGGGGTCTTTTTCCTTTTGAGAGCTTCCGCTGCGTGCGCTTTGTAAACGGTTAAAGTTTCGCAAAAATCATGTGTGCCAGAATTGTTCCCCTTTAAAAGTTCTTAAAAAAAGTCCGCGTCCGCTACAGCATATGTCTATCTTTTAAGGTTGGCTCACTATAACCTTTTTTATGCTAACCAAATTTGTTCTAAAATAATGCATTATTTGCGAAGGTATTTTTATAAACATGATATTAATCCTTATCCAAATAAATACGTTATTAATCACAAGTATTTAATTTAAAACAAAATTGACATTTACATCATTCGATTTCAATAAATATATCTTAGGAAGTCGCGGGCAGAAGCTAGTATTAAAATATACATCTATACTAATATTATAAAGCGGAAAGATTTGTATTTTTGTATGTTTGTTTTGTAATGAAATAACCCAAAAATTAGTGGAACGATTTCAAAAATTATTTCACCATTCTAATGCTACTTTATTCCTGATTAATATAGGCTATATAAAAATTAGGGATCCCTACTAGCATTTCAATAATTTAACCACCAAGTATTTTGTTTAGATTCATTCTAAACAAAATACTTGGCGCTGGAATCGGGTTTTACGATTTTGATATGTGTTTGAGTGGGCCCCGAGATTGTTTAAATTCACATATAGACCCGGTAGGTGACGCTGGAATCGGGTACCAGATTTTTATTTTTTCAGGGTAGAACAACATCTGCCGAGACCGCTAGTATATAATATACCAAGCGGTATTCAATATCCTTAATCCGTATAATATCAGCCTTGAACCAAAAATGTTCATGCATAAAATATCTTAAAAACAAAATTTCCATTCTTTCCACCCTAAATACAGTAAATAAGTTATTGTACAAAGTTTAACCAGAAGTTAACAATAGTCAAAACTTTGCCCAATGAAGAAATATTACGTTCAACATGAAAGTCTAACAAAAATGTTCTAGGGGGTATTAATTCAGTTGAGCTGTTAATTAGGCGTAAGCATTGTTTTAACTTTAAAGTTTATCATATACTAGCTTCTGCCCGCGGCTTCATCCGCGTGGAATAGTTAAAAAAACCCGATTTTGAAACATCCTCATTGGTGCTGCGCTCCTATTGGTCTTAGCGTGATGATATATAACCTATAGCCTTCCTCGATAAATGGGCTATCTAACACTGAAAGAATTTTTCAAATCAGACCAGTAGTTCCTGAGATTAGCGCTTTCAAACAAACAAACTCTTCAGCTTTATATCTATACTAATATTACAAAGAGGTAAAGTTTGTGTCGTTGTAGGAGGTAATCTCAGAAACTACTGAACCGATTTCAAAAATTCTTTCACAGTTCGCAAGCTACACTATCCCCGGTTGACATAGGCTATATTATATTTTCAAAAAATAGATATCCTTACTAAAACTCAAATAGTGTAACCCAAGGTGTAAAAAAATTACCTAAAATCGCGTGCGCTGCGAAAACTATTGATGATAGAATAAAATAATGTAGTACGAATTTGCAGAACACATCATTATTTACAAAGTGTCGTGACAGCATATCTCTAATTATTATAGTTATGCCAAAATAAGTGTTCTTTTAGTTAAAAAAAATAATTAAAAGGCCGCCCCTAGTAAAGGCGCTTTATTTGTATCTTGGTATTCATCCTTATCAAAATAAATTACTTCATATTCAAGACTGCTTCAATACCTTTATATAACTTTTTAAGTTATTCAATTCGGAGATTCCATTCGAAAGATATCACGAGTATAAAAATATAAGTATTAGAAAACAGTTGCGTGGTCGCCGCGCACCCTAATCGGCTAGATAGGCTTATGCGATGTAAACGTCACTGGAGTACGGGCAGTACGGGAGGGAAAATATTTTGAATTCGCTTAATAGGTAATTAAACTCAACACAAAATAAAGAGATAAAGTTTTTGAGTTTGTGACGTTGTAGGGGGTAATCTCTGGATCTACTAAACCAATTTTGAAAATTCTTTCACCAGTGGAAAGCTACATTATGCCCGAGTGACATAGGGTATATTTAATTGTGATTAATAATAAGTATTTTTTAGTTTTTTTCTGATGCCCAACGAAGTGGGCACGTGTCAGCTAGTATTAGTATAAGATAAGATTACATTTAAATCTATGTAGATAAATTAGTAATTCAACAAACATAGTTTTTCTTAAGTTTTCGCGACTAGTACATATAATAAAACTAAGTATTAAGGGTTTTATGCTTGGTATTTTGGTTTTTTTGGTTTTCCGTGATCACGGCTACTGAAAAATGACCGAAATGTCGATTTTTTTTATTGCTGAAGCACAGCAGACAGGCTGACAGCCCAACTGTGGTGGAAAGTGGTTACGGTCGCCTATGAACACTAGCAATACCAATACCAGAGGTATTGCGAATGTGCTGCCAGCCTCGAAAGAGACAGTGGAATCTGGCAACTGTTGCGGAACACAACTTAAGGTTGTTATGGCGGCATACTCTAGACCAGGGTGGTAGCCATCAAGTCAGGCAAATGCCCTACCACCTGGCTGTGAGTTGTTTTGTCGCCTCTTACGACAGGCCGCCCGGCTGCAGGAATTAGTATACTTTTTCCATTCCTACACGGAGAAAAAGAATGATACAAATCAAATAAAGTACCGCGCTGAAAACCGTTAAAGCATAGTTTTATTAAACACAAATATTTTTTAATGCTAAGCTAGTAAACAAGTAGACGGCCCACCTAATGGAAAGCGATTTCCATTGCCTACAGTCGTTTGCAACACCAGGAGCGAGACCAACGCGTTGCCTGCCTTTAGGATGGGATAGAGGAGATGGGCAAGTAAGGGCGAGTAAAGGTGGGATAATAGAGATGAGCAAGAAAAGGTAGAGGAAGTAGGCCATCGGAACTCTCACCCATCGTACATACATAGATAGGTAACATTTAATTGCTCACAAAATAATAAACGATTTTAAAAATGCTCGGTTACAATATATCATCATGGTAAAAAAATAAACCGCCTTATCGATTACTCATCTCCTCACCTATACTGGAACATGAAATAGAAAATAATTTATTAATTTATCATTAATAACCTACATGTAGTAGCAGTAACTCTCTGATAACATAATTCATTAATACTAAATAGTGGGTGTATACTTACATGGAGGCTGAATGTGTACACATGTACAATCAATGGCATCATATACTCAAGGAAACTGAACGATATCATAAAATGTCTGTACTCCTAGAATCCAGAACAATATATTTGCCATACAATCTAGCAATAGCAGCAGATATATCTGCCACTATCCTACATACCGTTGATAGTGTGATACACCAGCAGTCAGCCACCGAATTTAGCATGTATAAAATCGTAAAGTTAATAAAAGTTGATGCAATGGTGGACAGCCGTTGTTTCTAAAAATAGAATTGAATATTATTTTAGGTTAACTAACTTATAAAGCAATGTAAATATTATTATTAAACACTTTACCGTCTTGATTTCACTCTAACAAATGGCATTATTTCCCTCAAAACCTTTCAACAGATTTTTTGTTTATTCTAAATCTAAATGTAAATTCTGCATCAGTCAAACTTTGCAAGAAGTTTATTCGCCGAAACGTTTTTGAGGACTCTACTCTTTCTAGTTCGCCATCACTACTATCCAAATCCGATAATTGAAGTACATTTCAACATCACTATCACTATCACTTGAAAATAACTCCATTATTACACAAAAATCTCTCAATATTGAGGGATCGTAAATAAAATCGATTGATGTCAAAAACGGATCTGTCAAAATTAGAGATCGTATAATGAAAACGTGTAGCTATCACTTTCATACAAGTGACAATCCAAAAATCCCAACGATGGATTCGTAAAACAGATCAACGTAACGATCCGTGGATCGAATATATTTTTTTAAATTAATTAATTAATAAGATTAACTCACCCAACCAATACAATAAAATAAAAAATGAGAACATATCATGGCCGAATGTGCCCCCCAAAGACAGGCCTGTCCTAGTTTGGGGGCAAACCGACAACTTTTAGTCTCTAGTAATGTACCTAGCATAAATACGTTGTATATTGTAATTCACTCAAATAAATAAATTATTATAGAAAAAATAATAAAAAATATTTTAATCATAAAAGTAGGATGGTAGGTAAACCAAATTGAGTCAATTTGGCTGAAAATCACAGAACTGAACGTACAGGACGGTATTCAATGACATTGAATGATTTGAGTTTATGTTTGTATGTATCACTTTGGTTGATTCATCTAAATTGAAAGACAGAAATGAACTGTCTAATATTGGCTTAACTACATCATAAACTCGGATTTTGTAAATAAAACTATGTTTATAGGTAATTTGAGAACAGCCAGCGAATAGTTACGTCTTTCATGTTGTAAAGAGTGACTTTTCTTCTCTCATAATAATATTATGACTTCATTTTGTTACCAGGTGGTTTCGCAACATTACTGTTGTTACGTAAGTGACATGCTGTACATTGTAATTGAATTATATTAAATTTATTTGTTTATAACACGCTATATTGTTAAACATATCATAAAATAGAAACCAGTTCATCAAACCATTTCACGTAGGACGTACAAATATTAAATTGCCTTAATCAACTAATAAATTAATATCATGACTACTTGAGTTGAGTACTAACTCAACTCAGGTTATAGTAAATGAGGTAACTCTATAAATAAAATAAAAAGCAGCAATGATGCTAAATAGAAAATAATAATAATAATTTATTAACATAAAAAAATAATCATTTTCTATTATTTAATAACAAAAATGTCTTTATTATTATTATTATTTAATTTGTAAGACATTTGAAACTAACACACTAACTAAGTATGGCTCCAGGTCCGAAATAAAGTTTTATTGTTATCATATTGTTACGAGTTAGCGGGACTCGAATTAAAATGGCGTTAGAATTATTATAGAGTTTATTAGAACTATACAAACACGTATAACACATGTACAAATATAACCGAACACAACAAATCCAAACATAATGCAGAAGGTCGCAATTCAATAATACGCGTAAAGTCCGTCACTATTAGATTCCCGAATGTAGACACGTCACGCCCGTGTCGTAGTTGTAGCTCAACTGACCTCCTCTCTCAATCAGGCCATCGTTTTATACTGCACAAATGCAAATGGACGCCCGAATGGAATGGCCCGGCAACGTCGACATAATTGCCTGGAATCAGCTTGTACTTAATCCGTAACACCTTTCTAATTATGCAGCCTGCAAGTGGCCGTAAACGAGTACAATAGAACAATAGGCTGTTCTCCACAATACTAGAAACGTATGCCAATAAATAAGTAAACAAAATAATACGATCATAAAAGGACTACAATTAGTTCAAATGCCGACATGTAATAAAATGCGCTTTAACATGCTATACGTGGAATTTGTCTTTGTCGAAGCCAAAGTTGTAACAATATGTTTATTTTATTTTAAAATTTTTCTTATTTTTTTATTTTGATGAATAAGCCAAAGTGATACATACAAACATTATTATTATATACTTTTTAATGTAAATATTTTTCGAATTTCGGGTCTAAGGCCCTTTGCGGATTATCGAGGCATCCGTATCTATCCGTTCAACCCTAGTTTCTTTCATTAATAAACGAAAAGTAAGGAGAGTGATACAAGTAAGACAAACAAGACAGAAATATGTACATACATACATAATGTGCATTGTACATGTTGGCAAGCCAATTACAAACATGTCATCTGCACATTTGATATGAAGTTAAAAAAACAGAAATTATATTTTCTTGACAAGTCTGTAATACTCTTCTGCTTATAATGTTCGCACATCATTTCAAAAGCTCGGTCTCTAAGTCGACAGAGAAACATAAGTTCGTTTTTCACCCATTTCATGGCGCGCCGCCCGTCCGTCCGGATTTCCGCGATCACCGGATTAGCGGCCGTGGAGTACCCTGTACATACATATTTTTATTGTTTGGCAGGTTTGCGTTCTACCCTGATCTCGCCTGATAGTAAGCATAAATATGGACTAAGATGGAGCAAGCTTACCTAGAAGTAGGGTTGCCAACCGTACTATAATATATATTGTTACGAGTTGCAGGACTCGAATTAAAATGCCGTTGGAATTATTATAGAGTTAAACCATACAAACACGTATAACACAGGTTCAAATATAACCGAACGCAATAAGTCCAAATGCAGGAGATCGTAATTCAAATACACGCGCAAAGTCCGTCACTAAATTGATTACCGAATGTACACAAGTCTGGCTTCGCTTGTGGTTATCGCTCGAATGCTCTTCCTCAATCGGGCCATTGCTTTATATCGCACAAATGCAATATGTCCGCCCGGCAGCGTGGACCGAATTTCCTAGAATCGTAAAAAATCGTAAAAAAGTACAATAGACTGTTCTCCACAATAACCAATAAATAATTAAACAAAAGAAGACAATCATAAAAGAATTACAATTAGTTCAAATGCCGACAGGTAATAAAATATGTTTTTATAGATATACAAGTGGATTTTGTGTTTGTCGGGGCCCGAGTAACAAAATAGTATTGTACTTTATTTTAGCCAAATAGAAAAATATATAATACGAAATATAACTATATTTTCATCGTTGATTTGAATGTCGCGCTTTTCGTTCAAATACTTATGATTATTTAAAAATGATAATAGTTTTTTGCTGGCCAAAGCAAAAAGTAGTACCTCATAAATACACGTGAAAAATGTAATAATGAAAAATGAATATGTACTCTTTTTTTCACCTAAATTTCCCAAAAGTACTATATTTTTACAACATGAAAACAAAAATATTATATTTTCTTCAATAAAAGGTGGCAATCCTACGTAGAATGCACATATTCACACGGGACACAAACAAAGTTTGATTGAAATTACCTGTCGGAGGACCCCCTTAAACTTTTAAACTTGTAGTGTAAATTTCTGAAAAAATCAAGGTGGTACAGTTTAAAATAATACTTGAAACAAAAGTTGTTTCAAATAATATCCATTGAGTAGTTTTTAAGATTAAATAATAGAAAATGTCGATGTTTATTATCTCTATAGAATACTTCGTCGTGCCTGGATTTCAAGAACTTCACTAATTTATTACATTTTCTAGATAAACTAAGTAACAACAAGTCTACAAATAAAGTGTTTGTGTTTATTAAACGTCTAATATTTAGGTGTCTAGTGTTAATAAGTACAATAATTTTGAGCTATATTGTGTCTGGAATGTTAAATAGGCAACGCCTTTTAATTAGAATGCTCGAAACACAAAACATACAAATTTAAATGTTGTTCAACTAAAATCGCAAAAGACATTTTCTTAGATGTAGTCTTATAATAACACTTGATTTCCAAATAGAGGAAAGGACATCCAAAAATGATGGACGTAATAACTCGTATTACTTTTAAAGTATCACGATGGGCATAATTTTAAGTACTGTTTAAACCTTTAAACAATAATTAATAGGGAATAGGCTCCTTTTACTTGGCCAAAGTTGTGACGTTATTTGTTTGCCTACACAAAATCTATGAGGCTACGACATTTTGATTGTCCGCTTTACTATTTGGCCGCGGCTTTTGCTTGAAGATTGTGCTACTGACAAAATCGTGCAGAAGCCATACTTGAAAAGAAAAAGATACCCTTAAATTCCTGAAAGGGCCTGGCAAAGTGTAGTTTACTTGTTACTTAATTGTACACTCGCGTAAAGGTATAATTATAAAAGGGGAACTAATGGCAACACTAGAACAATTTCCCAAAAGACTTGACACTTTTAAGTTAATTTAATTTAGTAAATTGTTTAAAAAGAAATCTTTAGTTGAGTGGCTATTAACGCCTCCGCGGCTTTCTGACCATTTTTTTCATTAAAACATCTATTTTTTGGTGTAACTAATAACGTTATCTCAAAGACTATCAACTTTCGTAAAAGAATAATACAAATTACTACAAAGTGATTTGTGTAAATGCTATTATGGAGAGTGTTACAAAGTTATTATGCTTAATTGTGATGGAACAATATTAATTTTATCAGATATTTCATAAAACATGTTTCAAGAACGTATCTTCCCGCAATTCATACTCTTAGCTGCATTAGTTCTTCAATCAGTCATAATATACCTACACATAACATAATCTACAAATACAGTCGACTCTCGATAAATTGAAACTCAAGGGACCAGAGATAAATTTCAAATTGTCAAGAGTTCAAAATAACAAGCGTTTACTTATGGGACTTATGGAAAGACGTTTGTTTCTTTCTTAGATTCATTTTAATAGCACTAATCAAACATTAACATGACTCATTAACGTTTGAAAGAAGACTGGAATGCGAACTTACTCAAATCTCATTTATGTAAACAATTGACAGGTCTATACATGTATTTAAAGAAACTACAGGTATGTGCATGATAAACGCTTCAAATTATAGAGAGTAGGAAAGCCCGGACTTAAAATTATCGCATGTTTGCGAGCTAGATACTATTCCTTCAAATTCAAATTACCGAAGGGACCAATTAACATTGATTTTATTCAATTTATCGAGTATTTTTCAAGGGACCGGATTTTTTTTTCAAATTATCGAGAGATTCAAATTATCAAAATTATCAAGAGTAGACTGTATTAATACCCTATGTTGTAGTTCAATACTAATTTTAAAATCAAATTCAGTAGTAAACATAACCTAAGCCAAAATCAATTCCTTTATTAAACTTGAATGATTGCGTCGCCTGTCACCTGATTGATACTGGTTAAAGGAACAAAGTGAATTTTTCTTTCCAGTAGTCGAAAAAATCGGCTCTGACAATCGGACAGACGTTGATACGTTTTGTCATCGAATTTATGTATAGTAATTGTATCAAGGCTTTCATGGTTACAATTTAATATAAAATAATACACTTGTTAACTTTCGTAGATACCATTTTTTAATAATTAACATCTGACAGGATGCCGCCTGATTCAGTTTACTTTTTCTAATATATTCAGAAATAAGTACATTGATACAGTAATAATACCCATAAAAAGTATTCTGACGCTACTTAGATGGGTAATCAGATACCTTTAAAAGATAGATTACTCTGTCCCTGAATCTGTCTCCTTGGAAGGGTCAGGTATTTGACTCGCCAATATGAAATATCGTAATGATAACTCAGGCTCGACTGAAATGTGATGCAGAACGAGTTTGTACTGATAGAAGGGCATGAAATTCCAGTATTGAAGACCTTACGTCGTGATGCTTTGTTGTAGATTTGTTTCAGTGTAATAAATTATATCTTATATATAAAAATGAATCGTAGAAATGTATGTACGCCCATAACTTGAGAACGACTTTAATGATTTTGATGATATTTGTTTTGAATGGGTCCCCGGATGGTTTAGATTCGCAATTGGAACCGGTGGGTGGCGCTGAGATCGGGTTGTAGAATCCTCCTAATCACCTGCAGCGATTTTGGTGATTTTGTTTTTGTCTCATGAAACAAAGTCTTTTAGGAATTCAGAAAATATGGCGGTACGAAGTTCGCTGGGTCAGCTAGTTTGCTATAAATACATACTTTAGTCAAATAAAAACTTCAATTAATCATAACGACATAACAACCCGAAATCAGGTGGTAGGGCATTTGCCCGACTGGATGGCTAACAACCCTAGTCTAGAGTGTGCCGGCATTACAACCTTGAGTTGTATTCCGGCATTAGTGGCCAGGTTCCAGTCTCCTTTTAGAGAGCGGCAGCACAATGGCAGCACCTGTGGTGTTACAAATGTCCATAGACGATGGTAACCGCTTTCCATCAGGTGGGCCGTCTGCCTGTCTGCGGAACTCATGAAATAAAAAAAAGAATCACAATGGACAAGTGGAAAAACGAATCGCAACAAAATTTTAACTTGAAGTTTTACGGGCAAGTTTTCAAATTGGACAAGCACTTTAATAATCTGACTTACGGGCAGATTATTAAAGTACTTGTTAAATTTTTGTTGCGACGATTCGTTTTGCCACTCGTCCGTTGCCATTCGTTTTTCCACTTGTCCATTGTGATTCGTTTTTCCCCTTGTCCGTTGAAGTTTCACTTCTACTATGTGTCCCAGCACACATTTCGATTTTTCAAAGGTTTACTGCAAATTATGATTTGGTAAGGTTAGGTACATTTTAATAAATGTATTTTTTTATTTAATTAAACATAGGTACATTAATGGATAATACTTCCTTTTCTTTGGCTATAAATCTTCGCTTGGGTTCACGCAATTGTGTACCATACACGTGCGTCTGTGGAACAGAGATAATCGGCCCGGGTCTTTCTTGCCATGGTCTTTCTTGCCGCCGCAGTGCCGGCAGATGGTCACGCCACGCTACCTTGAATGATGTCTTACAGAGAGCGCTTGCCACCGCTAACGTGCCGGCTTTATTAGAGCCGAACGGTATTGCACGTGACGATGGTAGGCGTCCCGACGGAATGACTTTAATTCCCTGGCAACGTGGCAAGCCTTTGGTGTGGGATGCGACTTGCGTAGACACGTTGGCCGCATCCCATTTACCAAACACGTCTAGATCAGCCGGTACAGCGGCGGAAACAGCCGAATCACTCAAGCGGCGCAAGTATGCAACCCTCAGTGAGAGTTGAGACGCTTGGACCGTGGGGTCCTGAGGCCATGAGCCTCTACCAAAATTTATCGAAACGACTCATTGACTCTTCAGGTGATCAGAAGGCTGGTGCTTACCTCGGCCAACGGATCAGTATGGCGATCCAGCGAGGAAACGTAGCCAGCCTTCTGGGCACCTTACCCATAGAAGACGGTGATCTGGGCTCAGTATTCTACTTATAGTATTGAGGGACTATGAGTAGAATATAATACGAATAAGTTAAGTTTTCTTGCATTGTATTGTCCATTGATATATGTAATATATATTAGACAATTAATTTCAATATAAATTTACAATTTGATTAAACAGAAAAACTGAATTCGATCCGGAACCAAAAAACGCATCCATGGTCTACTCTAAAATTATACCGCCTCTCACCATGTCTAGTCTAAATTTATGCCGCTCCTCCACGCGCCCGTAACGCTTTTTCGTGACAGAAAAATCCTAAGACCGTCTGTATTGAAGTTTCACTTCAAAAACGTATCAAATGCATGATTCTGTGCTGTCGCCCTTTTAAATGTATAAAAATCAATGAGATGCCATTGAGGAAAGACCGAAAGCGAAAGTGTACAGGAAGAGATTAAATTGGAGAATCAATAGGGATGCGAAGACCTCAACACGGGATCCGCAGGTCACTGAAAATTCTTTGATATTCTGTTTTTAGATTCTTTATGTTATTTTTTAAATAATTATTTACGAGACCGCAAAGGTTCGGGTACAGTATGAAACAAGGTTAGTTCAAGGACGAGCCAACCTTTTATGAGAGTGATGAAACAGCAGAACTTAATTAGTTGTTAGCTTGGTCTTTAGTATAAAATGACATTTATACTAAAGAAGAAGAGATCGCTTTAAGCGATAAGGCCGCCTTTTGTTTTCCCGTTAAATTATTATAATTATTCTTTCTGTAATTATTTATTTGGTGAAGAATAAAGTGTTCTGTATTCTATTCTATTCTTTATTTTAAACATCTTTGAATGTATCAATTTTTAATTAATTAAAAATTTTTATCCTATTCACGTGGATCTATGAAAGAGGCTCTAGAAGTCAAAGGGCATGGCTTGACATTAAATAAATCAATATTTTATAATATACTATTTTTACTTAATTAATTTGTTGTTAACCAGTACGGTCAAGGACTTCTTGTCAATACCTCTGTAAAAGAAAGCTCTCTTCAAAGGACTGATCTTTAATTAAACTGCTTTACAAGTACATCTTTAAGTTTAAATGATAAGATGGTTATTATGAATGCACTCTATTGACGTTATAAAGTTGAATCTTACAATCCTTGAAGGCTTAGAAACCTTACCAATGTTTTTAACATTTATTAAGTAAGTGGCAGGTTACGAATTAATAATATAATAGGTAGGGGAAAAAGTCTTTTCGCATATAGTATGTATGAACTTGTAATAAGATCTCTTTGGCTATACCATTTGTATCTGGCTGGTTTTGGTATCATTAAAAAGTTTTAATTTTAAAGAAGACATTTCCAATTTCAAATTAGGAAAATGTGTGATTTTCATTTGTTTTTCTTATTGTTAAAATGAGTGAATCTAATGAAGAAATTCGATACATTTTAAAATTTTAGTATAAAAAAGGTAAAAATGCAACACAAGCCACGAAAACAATTTGTGATGTTTATGGACCTAATACAGTATCTGTGAGAGTAGCGCAAATTTGGTTTAAGCGTTTTCAATCCGGAAATTTTGATATCAAAAATGCATGTCGCTCTGGTCGACTTGTTACGGACAAAATTGATGCTATTTTTGAAAAAGTGGAGCAAGATCGGCATATTAGTAGTTACGATGTAGCTGGAGAACTGGGAATTGACCACAAACCGGTTTTGGCGCATTTGAAAAAAGCTGGGTACACAAAAAAGCTCGATATTTGGGTGCCTCATGAGCTCACTGAAAGAAACCTATTGAACCGTGTACTCATTTGTGATTCTTCATTACGACATAATGAAACTGAACCATTTTTGAAGAAGCTGATAACTGGTGATAAAAAGTGGATCACGTACGACAAGAACATGCGAAAAAGCTCGTGGTCAAAGGCCGGTCAGGCTTCATAGACTGTGGCGAAACCCAGGTTAACTCGCAACAAGGTGATGCTGTGTGTATGGTGGAATTGGAAGGGCATTATTCATTATGAGCTGCTACCGCCAGGCAGGACCATCGATCCTGAACTGTACTGCGAACAACTGATGATATTAAAGCAAAAAGTTGAGAGAAAGCGGCCGGAATTAATCAACACAAGAGGTGTGGTTTTTCACCATGATAACGCTAGACCTCACACATATTTAGCCACTCAGCAAAAATTAATTAAAAGTTTGGCTGGGAGGTGTTAATGCATCCGCCGTATAGTCCTGACCTTGCACCTTCAGATTTTAACCTGTTTCGGTCTCTGCAGAATTCCTTAGGCAGTGTCAGGTTAACATTACGAGAGGACTGCAAAAACCACTTGTCGCAGTTTTTTGATCAGAAGCCCCAAAATTTTTATAGCAATGGGATCACGTCCCTACCTACAAGATGGCAAAAAGTTATCCAACAAAATGGCACCTACATATTTTAGTCAAATGTAAATAAACTTTATAAAAAAGCTTTTGAATTTTTATATAAAATGCGAAGAAACTTTTTCCCCAACCTAATAATAATGATCGGCATACTTAAGTTTATGTTATGGGTTACAATGAACCACTCTGGGGTTAATCCCAGACACCATAGTACTAAATACCGGAAAGTTCGCGATGTTTAGGATGCTAGGAATCTAAATTGGAGGCTCCTCTTCGTTATAGTGGAGTAGACCAGCAAAAGCGTAACCCACTAAACCACATGAAAATGTAAAAATGTAAATGAATGTATTTATTTCAAAATGGAATTTTACAGATTACTTATTGAAAGTTACGAGTCTACCAGCGCTTCCAAAGCAATTTTACTTACTGTTAAAGGAGAAGCAGCGGCGCAACAAACTCCCCTTTTTTATGAATAACTAGTTGATGCCCGCGACGTCGTCCGCGAAGTATTTATTATTCCTTCAAAGCTGTTTAAGTAATTAAAGTTTTTTTAACTATCCCAATTGATCTCTTTAATTTTTCGAGATCAAAAGTACCCTATCTATATGTTGACCAGGGATATAGGCTACCACCATACAAAATTTCATTTGAATTTTCCACTCGTTTCGGAGATTAGCCGGTACAAACAGACAGAAAAACAGAGAAACAAAAAAATTGAAAAGATCCAAATTAGTTCTTCTATTTTACTTCTTACATCCCCCTGACTCGGTTATTAGCATTTTTCCATTGTACAGAAATTCGACCTCTACAGTTTTATTATATTATATGTATAGATTACTGAAAGAGCTTGGTAGCAATCGCAAATAAATATGAATGTAAGTTTAATTTGGAGTTTTTTTTTATTTCTTTATTGTGATTGTACTCTAATTAAAACTCTTTAAAAAAAATTAAAACCAACTATCTCTTGGAAAAAAAATAACTAAAATAAACCTACGTGTTAGATATAATACGTATATTATATTAAAATTCATACATACATTTAAAACTTGTTAATATAAAATGCTTGTCATATATAATGTACGTATATAACGTACGTAATGTATGTATATATAGATAATACAATGCAAGAAAACTTAACTTATTCGTATTATCTTCTACTCATAGTCCCTCAATACTATAAGTAGAATACTGAGCCCAGATCACCGTCTTCTATGGGTAAGGTGCCCAGAAGGCTGGCTACGTTTCCTCGCTGGATCGCCATACTGATGTTAATTAATAAATTAATAATTAATGTTAATAAATATATTTATTTAGATTATTTTGTATATACATATATCGAGCCTTTATCGCCATTTTATCGTAAATGACATTTCGACCTAATTATATTTTATGTTGTAAGAGCTATTTTAAACTATAACTTTGTTTTAAAACTTTAAATCTTAGTTAGATTAGACCATACTGAATCAAAAACGGTCAGTTTTAGAACAAACTAATATTTTAAAATACCTTTTGCAACGAAAAATACACTTGGGTGCAAATAAAATGGTCGCTTACAATAAAATGGCGGTAAAGGCTCGATATATTGGTATTCTATAAATGTTCCTGGATTAGTGGAAGTATGTATATTTAAATTGTAGAGTCCTATCTTTTTTCTGCGCCACCTACATCGTCAGATTTGTTAAGAATTTCTTTGAAGCTAGGTTGCCTGGAAGAGGTCGCTTTTAGCGATAAGGCCGCCTGTTGTTTTGCCAAGAAGTATTGTAATTATGCATTTTGTTTTTGTATTTGTTTATTTTGATCCAATGACTTACAATTTTTAGAGTAATGGCAAACTTTTTTTTCATACTTTCCTTTTTCTTATCTCTATTTTATTAGTTATTATTGTGAGATTTTTTTCGATTTTGTTCAATATTGACCTAACCTAACCTAATGTAAATTAAATAGACATTTTATATAATTTACGTACAATTGTATTTTTTTGTAATTGACTATTTGAGCCAATTTTTATTTTTTTATATAAATTATTTTTTAGTGGAAACTCGATTGATATATGTATTAATTTTGTGTTTTACATTTAAGAATATTAATAATTGTACGTTTCCCAAACAAAGTAAATAAATAAATTTTGGCGAGTAATAAAGTGTTATCTATTTATTTAAAACTAATACAATTACAAAAACTTACTTGGGTTATATAGCATTGCTTAATCAATTCCAAGGTAACACAATTTTAATTAGATAAATATAATATTTTCAACAGGTGTGGCCACTATCCGTGCAAGAAGAACTGATATTGGGGACAGAATAGACCTCCTGCGGTTAATGGCTCAGAAGCCGTGGCGGAATCTCGATCAGGACTATTGGCACAGGACCTTAAGGGTCGACTCTGACCTGGACGATGACCAACCGAGGATGGAGGACCTAAATGAAGAGGCGAAATATTATTCGGATGATGGGTATAGCTGATATTTTATATTTTTTGCCGCCTGATATTATTTGAAAAGAGCATTTCATAAACGGCCTCTGTGGTTGAGCGGGCTAAGCCCACTTACCTCACTGCAACGCAGAGGCTCCGGGTTCGATTCCTGGTATAGTGAATTTCGGAAACGTATTTTCTCCGTTGTTTACTATGGTATGGGTGTCTGGGATCGTCCCCAGAATGGTCCGTTGTATATTACCCATAACACAAACGTAACTAGCTTAATTTGGGGATATATAGTGTGTGTGTTCGTCAGCCGATTTTGGTAAAGAAGAAAAAAAAAACTAGTGTTCGCCATCGACGGAATTTTTAGCCCAATTTCCTTGAGTTATCACTATCAACTACGCATCGGTTCTCTGGAACGATTATCCTGCGTAGTATTCCACCGAGGTTTATGCTCTGCGCTATAAGTCGTGCGCAGAAGGTTTGCCGATGGTTGCCCCTCCCGCATCCTACGACTGGGACCGGGGCTGGTCTAATTACTACTAAGAACTAGACGACCGCGGATATCGTGATTGTGCGTAGCATCTGCGCACGACTTACACGTTTTGGGATTGTTACTATAAGACGCGCGCAGAAGGTGTGCCGATGACTACTTACTATTATTGTATATACTTATGTAAAGTATATACAATAATAAATTTATTGCAACAACTGTTTATGTAACCTTTTTTGTCAACCCTACTGACCACGGCTAACCTGCGCACGGGTAATAAATACTACTACTACTCATTCGCAACGCCCCTAATGGTGGTAGAGGTCGGGTCTCCTAAAGCTCCTCATTCATTTAGGGGAACGGACAGTATACCCGTAACGCTTATCTAAAGGGGATTAGCGGATTTGACACATAGGTTATCACGATATGCAGGTTCAACGCGATGTTTGCCTTCATCTTTAGCACTGGTACTTATAACAATATGCTACAGGCTAGGTCAGGATTTTTTTTAACTGGGGCTTTCCGGCTTTGGATATAGACATATTATTTGAAACGTGAATAGAGTTGCAAACACATGTTACAATAAATGCTAATATTTTACATACATATATAGAAAAAAAGAGAAAGAAAATAATTCAAACATAATTTTGTATGTGTGTGTGTATGTATAGTTCACAAGCAGTCGAAACGAAACTTCAGGGAACATACTCACAGATAATTCTTCTCTAACTTTTATTAATATAATATTTCCTTTAGCCTATATCCGTCAACATGTTACAATTCAGTATAAACTTCTCAAGTATCACTTTAAATTTTTCACTTTTTAGTCTAAAAATATTATATTCAGTTTTATTACGGTCCAAATTGGACCTATATTTTATCATCGATCTTATTGACTTTTAAATCTGTGCTGCACAATTTAAAACTCGTATCTCATTCTCTCGCAGGCTTAGTCCTATAGATTTATGTGTTTATCTCTTTTTCGTTTCATCGAGTTTCAAATCACAACGATTCTTAAGAAGTCTCACATCAAAAATCAAAAACTCGACTGCATAAAAGACAATTTAAAAGTAATGCACTAAAAAAGGAAACAAGATTGAGAACAGAAAACAAAATTAAAATAAACTATAAACAAAGTAAACTCTATTTCGGTTTAACAGACAATATTATGAGTTGAAAGACAGAGTTAAATACCCTCATTAAATTTAGTAGCAAGCGGAACCCATTAAATTTTTTTCGGATTATAATTTGCAATTGGGTCCCTACTACTAAACTTAATGCGGGTATTTAATTTAGACTTTCAGCTCATAATATAGTCTGTGCTAGTGAT
Organism: Dendrolimus houi; assembly: GCA_039645545.1. Lineage (NCBI taxonomy): Eukaryota > Metazoa > Arthropoda > Insecta > Lepidoptera > Lasiocampidae > Dendrolimus > Dendrolimus houi. The sequence continues at coordinate 19,948,959 of CM077132.1, forward strand.
AGTGCCGTGCTTGTCCAAGGCGGCTTGGCAGGTTTGACACATCGGTTATCTCGATGTGCAGCTTTCATCACCATGTTTTCCTTCACCGTGGTTAGTACGTGGTAATTGTAACAATTTTTGTTTTTGCCTGCACACTGAAGACTAACTAGCCTTTTGTCTTATCAGGATTGCATCACAGAAGCGGTCAGCGGTGGCGACGGCGTTGAACGCCAGTAGACGTCGTCGGGAGCCTTCGCCGGCTCTCGGTAAGGCTGTCACGTCGTATGTCGGCGTCGGTAAGCAACGCCGGGTCACACCATAATTCCTATCAATTGAATTGCACGAATTAATTCCTCCCTCACCTTTTTATAACCGGACAAGCAGACGTACGACAAACAAAGCCGACGAAGCTCTGCTTCCACTTTACCATACGTACCGCTGAAGAGAAGAACTCTTTAAGTCGTCTGTTTTTCCTGAAATATACAATTTAGCTGTCTTCAAGTCTCGCGTGATATTAGGTATCTTATAAATCAATGATTTTACGTTTGTCCCCCATGAGCTCCTAAACCATTGGTCAGATTAGGATGAAATTTTGGTAGGGTGTAATGAGGACGCCCGAATAAGTTCCTGGCTCAAAAAAATCTATATAAATAAAAATCATTGTTTGTATGTATGTCCAACACGCGTCCCTAACCCATTGATCAGATTGTGATAAAACTTTGGTAAAGTGTTCTGAAGATGCCCCAAAGGGTTTCTGGCTTAAAAAATCTATAACAGTGGGACCGATTATGGTGATTTTTTTTTGTGTGTTCAAGTGGATTCAAGAATAGTTTAGATTAACAATTGATCCCGGCAGATGAGGCTGCAATGGTTTCCAGGATTTTGACCATTTTTTTTGTGTTTGATTGGGACTCGGGATGGTTTAGAACTAGATTCAAATTTGAACCACGTAAGTGGCGCTGCAATCGGGTTCCAGGATTTAGGTTAATTATTTTTGTGTGTGTGTTCGAGTGGGTTTGGATGTGGGTTCAGGGATGGTTAAGATTCACGATTGGACCCAATAGGTGGCGCAAATAAACTCCTCCTAAGCGGTTGGACCGATTGTGACGAAATTTTTTGTTTATTCAAATGGATTGGTCCCGGTAAATGGCGCTGCAATCGGGTTCTAGATTTTTATTTTTTAAGGACAGGACAGCGTCTGCCGGATACACCTAGTATTCCATAAACAACGATACATTTCACTCACCATACACCAACATCCTTATTAGAGCATCCAGGTTGCATTATCTTTGGCAATTTACCTCTAAATTTCGCAATACCCGAACATAATTTCCATTTTATATGGTTTTGTTATTAAATAAAATATTTTCACATTGACTTAACAGACCGGAAAGCTATCTTGCCTTTCTATTCTGACAAGCGGCAGAGTAAAAACAATCGGAACATTACCAACGATTTCATTTCAGGAAAATTGTTTTCCGCGTCATTGTTTTTAAATTGTGTAGGCGTTAGTAGCTTTTGCTTAGATTTCTACGGGTTTAACAAACCTAATATAGATTTAGTCAAATATCTTTGCAAGCCTTTTTCTCCCATTTTTCGGTATAGAAAGTATTTCCGTGTCTGCACATTGAAGCTATTAAAAAAACACATCTGGAATAGACTATATAAACGATGGAGAACAAGATGCATTTTTTTTTAGATGACTTGTCCGTTTCTTCGGGATTCACGTAAAAACTGCTGGGCCGATTTCGATGCAGTTTTCGCTGATCGACTGCAAATTCTTAGACTTAAAATCTGCGCTACTTTTTATCCCGGGAGTCCCGCGGGAATGTTCCTGGGAGTTTTGAAGTTGTTCGGATGCATACAAATCAGCTTATTCCGACACAGTTTTCATTTAAACAATAGCTTTATATACTTTATTAAATCCTGCGATACTTTGTGTCCCGGGAATCCAGTGGAAATTTCAAGTCGAGCGTGAACGAAGTCGCGGGCATGTCCTAGTATATAAATAATTCTGCACGGTCGCGCAGCATTGTCACCACATGATTGCCTGCCACTTCACGTGATACTTGAACTTTAGATTCAGGGGCGTATTTGCACGGGGGAGTAAGGGCTGCCAGGCACACGAGCGCAAGGACCTAAGGACCGTAGGTCGACTAACCTCAATAAAAAGTCATTAAAGAACATCTTGATTTGTCAAGATCTGACTAACGACACTTTAATATACTACACCCTATTATCTATATATATAAAAATCAATGCCAATTTTCGTTGTAATTTTATAACTTGAGAACGACTGTACCGATTTTTATGATATTTGTTTCGTGTGTTTGAATGGGTCCCAAGATGGTTTAGATTCACAATTGGAACCGGTAGGTGGCGCTGAGATCGGGTTCTAGAATCCTCCTAATCACATGGAGCGATTTTGGTGATTTTGTTTTTATGTCATGAAACAAAGTCTTTTAGGAATTCAGAAAATATGGCGGTACGAAGTTCGCCGGGTCAGCTAGTGTATTAATATGGGTGTTAGTAGTAGGTAATATAGTAGAAGAATGTAATTAATAAAAAAAACGTAACCTAGAATAAGCAAAACTGTAAAATATTTGGCAAAAATAAAGTGTGTTTTTGAGCTGGACATATCATGTCAGTGCTGACCCCAATAATATATATATATATATATATATACATAACTACACTTGTGTACAGCGCCATGTAGACTAGATCTTCCTGTCAAGTTTCATCCATATAAATTTGCCATATGACTAGGAATCAGGGGGAACAGATTTCCGACCCTCGACGCTCAATACACTTAAGACGGCCCTCTTTACATTCATATATTTTAAACCCTATATTTTTATTTATTTTATTTTATTTAAATCGGCAGACAAACACACACACTGTATATCCCCAAATTAAGCAAGTTACGCTTGTGTTATGGGTAATATACAACGGACCACTCTAGGGCCGATCCCAAACACCCAGACCATAGTAAATAACGGAGAAAATACGTTTCCGAAATTTACTATACCAGGAATCGAACCCGGAACCTCTGCGTTGCAGTGAGGTAAGCCGGCAAAGGCTTAACCCGCTCAACCACAGAGGCCGTCAATATACGATATCGACATTAAATATATTCAAATAACAACAGCCCACAAACTTCCCACTGCTGGGTTCAGACCTCCCATTTACAGGGGGAACGGATAGTACATCCGCCACGCTTGTCCAGGGAGGATGGGCTTGTTTGACACATCAATCATCTCGATGTACAGATTTCATGACATGTTCTCCTTCTCGATAAACACGTGATAATTGAAATAATATGCAAATTAGGTCAGAAAATAAATTGATAAATGATGATAATGTTTTCCAGTCAGGATTTACACCCATACTCTTAGAATTAATAAATGAATAATAAATAAATCAGCAGACAAACACACACACTGTATGTGTACAATTGGAGTGCGCTAAAAACTAAGCTACCATGGCTTAGTGACGTACACATTCTTGCAAAAGTTCTGAGAGTCTGTGAGAAATACCTATATAGCAGGGCTTGTTCCTTTGTAATTCCAGATGTATATATCATTTGAAGATGGGTCTGACAATCTTGCAGCCTTAGAGAAGTACTTACATTTTTCCGTCGCAAAATTTGATTATAAGAAACCCACGTGTTATATATATCTTGCCCAAATAAAATTCCATGCATGTTTTATGATCCCGCAATTTCTTAAGTAAGGAGTGTCGTATCTAGTCAAGCCAATGAATATGAATTGAGAGCACTTCCAAATTGGCCATGAACTTTTTTGAAGCCATTGGTTATATATTTTTTCTTATGTACGCGTGAATTATGTTTGGTTATAAGAAGGCTTCTTCTTTTTAATAATCCTTTATGACGGCTTCACCAGGACGACCTCCTCCACTCTACATTTTTTATAAAGTGATATTTGATGTGGAAACGCTTGGACCATGGGGTCCTGAGGCCATGAGCCTCTACAAAAAGCTTCCAAAATGCCTATTCAACTCTTTAGGTGACCAGAGGTGTGGTTCCTACCTCGAACAATGGATTAGCATGGCCATCCAAGCGAGGCAACGTAGCCAGCCTTCTAAGAACCTTACCCATTAACTTCGATGTCCTAGGCTCTTTCTTCTACTTATAGTCTTAAGGGCTTATATGTAAAATATAACATAAATATAATGTTACGAGTTACAGGACTCGAATTAAAATGCCGTTGGAATTACTATAGAATTTATTAGAACTATACAAATACGTATAACACAGGTACAAATATAGCTGAATACAATCAGTCCAAACATAATCTGCCATTCAATAACACTTGCAAAGTCCATCACTATATAGATTATCGAATGTAGACACGACTTGTCTCGCTAGTGGTTATCGCTTGACTCTCTCCATTGGGCCATTGCTATATACTGCACCGATACAATATGTCTGCCCGCCCGCGTAGATCGAATTTCTTAGAATCATAATCCGTACACCTGCCTAATTATGCCTGCAAACGACCATAAACGAGTACTATAGGCTATATACGAGGAATAGGCTGCTCTCCACAATAACCAATAAATAAGTAAACAAAAGAAGACAATCATAAAAGAACTATAATGTTATTAGCTCAAACGTCGGCGGGTAATAAATATGTTTTGTTTACAACTATGCAGGTGGCTCAAATTGTAACAATAATATAACATAATTTTCTTCATTGTGCTAGTTTATAATTTAATGTAAATAAACCCTTAGACAGCAGTTTAATTTATTGTTGTTTATAATTTAGTAAAGTTGATTATACGCCCTTATATTAAAAGAAAAAATATGTTTTACTTCGCACCGACTTCAAGATGTTGTAGAAAGACGTCGGTAAAATATTTATATTTTGCTTTTTAGTTTGAAGTAGGTTTTGTTTTTGTTAAATATATATATATATAGCGCCTGTTGAAATTGTACTACTGGCACGCGTACCTATATAAGTTTTCCATCTCACTCTTCGGTGTAGACACTCTTCAATAAGGGTTGTTCTCGTTTTCCCTGGGATCCACTTATCAGATCATGACTTGGTGACAATGGGGCTACCTTGGGAGTATACTCTTTCGTTTAAGAAAATATACAACGGTCCACAATTCACGGAGATATCACGTAACAAAGAAGTCTGTTAACAATTTTCGAAAGATTCTCTCGTATTCGCTGGAATCACTAATCAGATACTGACTTGGTGACTATGAAACCACCACGAGAGCATAATCTTTAAAAAAATTGAAAATCGGCCCACAATTGACAGAGAAATCGCGTATCAAATATGCAAAAAAAAACATTCAAGCGAATTGAGAACCTACTGCTTTATAAAGTCAGCTTAAAATATTTTTTAAATTTATTTATTTGAATCATCTAGCGGATTGTAGCGTTTTTTCCAAATTATATAGACTTAAATGCCACTGCTGTTGGGTAGTTCCATAGGCGATGGTAAATAAACACTTTTCGTCAGATGAAAATAAATTATTACACATAATGATAAAATATTTTCTACAGTACCTAAGAATTGTTCGTAGAATTTTTATTAATATTATAAATGCAAAAGTAACTCTGTCTGTCGGTTATGATATCACGGAAAAACTATTGAATCGTTTTTGCTAAATACTCGTTCTCTAAAATACCGAAAGTGGACATAAGATACTTTTCATACCGGAAAATGGGCTAGTTTGTAATATAAAATAAAGTAAATCTTCCGGGAACGAATAGCGCCTGCATAAAAATTTAATACAATGTACCCCTTGTGAATACTTGCTCTCTAAACAAGACTTACACGCTAGAGTTTGACCCGCGGCCAAGAGGCGAGGAAAACTCTAGTTAATTATAATATATCTTTTTGTAGGCATACTAAGCGACGTGGAAACTTTCTTAGATGCTTTACGTGACAATCTGAACAACCTGGCTGCACTGTCTCCGCAACAGCGCTCAGGCATCTTCCAGGAACCACCTACAGTTGTACGAGCACCGACCAGTGGTGAGTCTCATTGTAAAGTAAACCCATGTAATATGTCTGTTAAATCTATCCATTCTTTTAACAGACTTGTGAAGGAACACTATCTAACTGCATAACGTGTTTATACGCGAGAAAATTTCTGGGAACTATTAAAATGGCGACATTAAAATAAAAATTCGAATTCCAATGTGATTTTTTTAGTGATCGATAGCGAATTTTATGTAATAAAATGTGTGATGTTTTTTATCCCGGGATTCCTGTGAGAATTTCAAGTCGATCGTGGACGAAGTCGCGGGCATATTCCAATATTTTATATAAAAACGCTACATTTGCAAATTGTCACCAATGTCATAGTTATAACAATTTAATTGATCTCAATTACCCTTACGCTCTTTTCCAGTAAAATTATATTTTTATCTCACTTTATTTGTTCAGCAGAGTTTTATTATTGTCCTGACTCCAAGGCGCTGACGTGAATTCTAAAACTTGATTCAAATCATTACATATATATGCAGAGCAATGAAATTAAAAATTGTTGACTCCTACAAACTAAACAGTTATAAACAAATAACAAATTAAACTTTGCACTGTACCACGGATGCTTTAGAAACGCAATTTGTAAGTTCCGTCTCTAGAGAACAATGTGCGAATATGTTTTATTATTCATAGTATTGTCGTTTTGAAGTTTTCTTCTTTAACATGTATATTTAATTATAATTATGTCCGAGACAAATTATCCTGTTGAGCAGAAGTAGAATTTTCATTATATATCCTTTTAATAATATAGAATGTAGTAATTAATTGAATTGAATTTGAATTTAAAGAATTACAAAATAAGCTATATTAAAAACTAGAACTAAATAAATAGGGTGTAATTATAGATAAAATATCGGTCCCAAACCACTGTAACTTATCGGGAACATTCTATACTAATGGCGGCATTCCACGTTCTATTCACTTAGTAATTAAGTAACTCGTTTTTGTTCAACTTAGACTATTATAATAACGGTCGAAGTTGTTCAAAATATTTTTTCAGTTCTACTGGTTTTACGATCACGTTTTTTCTAAAATTTTCCAATTTGTACTTCTAAAGTTAAAAGACAGGGGAGGATACAATTTTAAGACTGGAAGCGAACATCTCTTCGCCTCTTGATCTAAATGAAAAAATCATCAAGTACATCATTTTGATATTTTAAGATTCTTCACATTTATATTTTATTTAAAATCTATTATATAATATGTTATATATAATAACAGCTCATAAATGACCCAATGCTGGACTCAGCCCTTCCATTATAGGGTAACGGACAGTATAGTAATAAGAATGGCCCGCAACGCTCGTCCAAGGTGGCTTGACAGGTTTGACACGTCGGTTATCTCGATGTGCAGGTGGCATCACGATGTTTTCCTTCACCATTGTTAGCCCGTGGTAATTTCTAATATTTTAAAATTCTAAAGAGGACGTATCTACATTAAAGCTATTAAAAATACAATTAGAACTCACTATGTAAACGACGGAGAACACGATGCAATTTTTTTTAGATTTCTTGTCTGTTTGTTCGAGATTTACGTAAAAACTACTGGACCAATTTCGATGCGATTTTCACCGATCAACAGCTACTTCTTAGACTTAAGCTCTGTGCTACTTTTTGTCCCGGAAATCCCGCGAGAATTTTCCCGGGAGCGGTTTGTAGTTGTTCGGGTGCGTAAAAATTAGCTTATTCCGACAGTTTTCCGTAAAACGATAGCTGAGATACTTTGTGTCCCGGAATCTCGCGCAAATTTCAAGTCAAGCGTGGACGAAGTCGCGGGCATGTTAGTTTTATATAACATAAACTAAACGTACTTAAAATTTGATATATGGCCGGTTCCTATATCTTACTATTCATTCAATTGCCATACCATCGGTTGAATATTGACCATTACTTGTATGGAGCTTATGTCAAATTTCAACCGATGGTAAGGCAAACGAACAGTCGCCGGTCGGTAAGATATAGGAATCGGCCAATAATAAACTTACCATTGTTAAGGTAAAAGAGGGGATAGTTACAATACACAAAGAACATCGGCTTAAGTTACATGTTCCGCAGAAATGGAAGCCATATTGGCTGAAAATACTTGTGAAACATTAGCAATCTTATAATAATAATATGACGTGAATAAAATAAACAATTGCAGGACCACAAGGCGGATATTACGTGAACTGCATTTAAAAATTGACTTGAGATCAATTTAAATTACAACCACGCTTGAGGAAAGGTCGGAAATATGCAAAATACAACGAATATCATCGACGTGGTTACGGAAGTGGGTGAAGTTGAGTGTCATATGATATTACCTACATCATAATAAGTGGATCAATCGGGACCTTGCTGCCTCTTTTGCTACGTTCCACGAGAGGCTCACAACGACCACTTTCACGACTGCGATTTTTTCCGTTCCAAATGCTTGTGGACGTTACAATCATAAACGACGAAATGCACAAATGTCATTGGTTGATTTGAATATAGCGCCTTTTTCAATGCCAATCGACAGAGAGAATTATTTCTTTGTGGTCAACGCCCAATTCGATCCACCTCTTGACATGGGCCGCTGTGAGCGCTGTGTGATCGAAAATGATAACATCATTAGTGACGTTTTCGCCACGACCATAACGATCGTAGTCGCCATGTGGAACGGCTGACGGAGCATTTTGGGCGTTGTGAGCTACAAACGGAACGCGTCCTTTGTGTAATATGTGCATCGTACTCGACACTCTTGTCTTTTCTTTTAATTATATAAATCCCTTTCTTCCATACTTGCTATATATAGTTCGGGCGATCGTTCAAAGTCACCTTTGGCATCAATCAAACAGATTTTAATAGTTACATTAAACTACCGATGTTGATCCAATTAAAATTTGGAATCGATATAAGAAGTCACACATTGCTGAACCGATAAAATAAAATGTTCGTAGTACCATACAGCAGGACCAACTTACTTAATAAGGCGCCGATGACACAGGCCTTGCGAACATTGAACAAGATATATCAACAAATTCACATTTTTATTTGTACTATGACTGAATTCACAAGAACTGAATATGTATATATGTAATTATGTATATACTTATATAATGTATGATAGCGATGATTGTAAGTTAATAAAGAAATAAATAAAACAATTTATTATTTAAAAAAACATATTCTACGTTTCGTTGCCTTTTTATCTTTATAATATAAAAATATGACTAACTTAATTACGATTTATGTTTAAATTTTTAGATTATACATCATTTATTTCTAGGTGGGTACACATCTATTATTTGGGAATTTTTGGCGGGAACTGAAAGGAGCTGTTGTGCTGTACAGTTTTATTTTCTAAAAATGTGTTATATTACTCTAAAATGAACAATAGTTGTAGGATATTGATAGTTTTTGAGTAGTAATTATGTGTTTTGTGACAAATGTGAACTGTGTCGTCGAATGTGGCCTTTTGAGTTGTCACAAGAACTTCGTTGAATGGCACCAGCTGATAAACTACAGTTCAGCTGTGCTACACATAGGCGCTTAAGAAAATGAAGAAACTACATTAAATCTAAGATCTGGATTAAAGGCCTAGCTGCCAAGCCATAAGCCTAAATAAAAAAATTAAAAAACATCTATTATTTCTATCTAGGTCACGTCACTAACATTTAAGAATAAAAAGTGTTGAGATACATAACCATAGATAATACACTGCATAACCTTGTCATGTTACCTTTCCAAAGAAATAAGCTAATTTGGGGTTTTAATTTGATATAAACTATTTTAATACTGTTACAAAGTTAGTTTATCAATAGTTTTATATAAAACTTCAAATGGGGCATATTTTATTAGTTTAAATAAATAATATAGAAAGAAAGAAAAATACATTTATTTAGAACTACAACACAAATGAGAATACATTGCACTAGCATAAATAAATAAATGTACAATGTAACACGCAGAATAAATAAACGAAGCAAGTGTAGCTCTAAATTGGTCCTAGCTCAGCATGTTGCTAGGTTAGGTTAGCCAGCGCTGATCTTCCATAGGGCCATTAAAATGACACGGAAGCAAATAAAATACAAAGTGAAAAGAAAGTATTAAAAAAGAAGAATAAAAATGAATACCACAACAATTGTAAAAAGATTAAATACATATTATTTATATAGTTAAAATAAATAATGGGCGGACATACACACATTTTGTATATCCCCAAATTCAGCATATTATGCTTGTGTTATGAGTAATATGCAACGGACTACTCTGGGGCCGTCCCAGACACCCAGACTACAGTAAAGAATTGAGAAAATTCGTTTCCGAAATTTACCATACCAGGAATCGAACCCGAAACCTCAGCGTTGCAATGAGGTCGGCCGGCAAAGGCTTAGCCCGCTCAACCACAGAAGCCGTCATTTTATTATTCTATATATAAAAAGTTGAAATTTTCCTCACGATTCGCTTAAATGGCATTCACTATTTACACCCCCATTTGCAGCTCGCGGATCCCCAGATTCAGCTTTCATTGATATAAACCCCTTGAAGTTTGAAATCGACTCCCAGGCGTCCATACGGGCCACTTTGGAGACCTATGATCTAGTATATAATGTTACGACTATTGACTACTATGTCTATTTATGACGGTCGCCTGCTAATATATCTTTAATAATATAATTTATATTCGTAATAATTTGAGTGCCTACAAGCAGTACAAGGATATTCACAATTTCAACACCAGGCATTGTAATAGACTGATATTGCCATCTTTTAGATTACAAAAGTACTGTCCTCTTTCTTGGGGGTTGGTATACGCTTCTTCAATAAGATTCCGAGTGAAATGTTAGATCTGCCTTTCACTAAATTCAAAACCAAATTAAAAAGTATCTTGCTAAAAAAGGGATACTACACTATTGAAGAATACTTAAATGACAAAAATTCATTTACATAGCAGCTCGCTCTAACATCTTATACTATATTTTGTATAATGTTATCTTGCCAAGCTTGTAAGGGATTTATGGAGATATATTGCAGTATAACATTTTAGTACGTCATATCATTATTATAACTTTCATAATATTTTTCTTTCCTCTTATTGTGTCTTGGTTTTATTGAGTATGCACTGTTTACTACAACTCCATTAATTCTTCAAAAAGTAATTCTGTAACATACTTCTGTATAAAACTTATTAAAAAAAAGAACTTGAGATATAAATAGAATAAGAAACTTAAAGAAAAACATTATTTAGCTAGACGTGTTGCTGGGGAGTTTCTTGCCGCTTCTTCTCCTTAACAGCAATAACACGTTGTGAAGCGGTATACATAAAATAGAAAAAAAAATTTTAACTTATATATTTATATGACCTTCAAAAAGTGTTCTCCAGTGGAACTTATTTTGAATAAAAAACTTTGAATTTGAATTTGACTTAGCCAAAATTCCACGAAGCAAGCCCACAAATGTGAATGCGCACCTGCCCCGCCATAAAACCCAAGTTTATTAACTTTTACTAGCATTTGCACTTCTTTTGTTTTATATTTGTAATTAGAAAAGCCGCCTATTGTGTATTGTAAACCTCTCTGGTAGGCAGTGGCCAGGTGTGGTTCTAAGAAACCATTGTTTACACGGTCTTGACATATTGTAAGCTGAGTATAAAGGGATGCCCGAACGGAGAGATCGGCAGTCAAGCGACGATTACGATACGAGCAAGACGTGTGACATTCGATGAGCGATATAGTGACGAACTTTGAGCGCGCTATTAAATCGTGCAGTTTGTACTGATTGTTTCCAGTTATATTTGTATCTATGTTATACGTGTTTGTATAGTTCTAATAAATCCTATAGTAATTCCAAACGGCCTTTTAATTAGAGTCCCGCAACTCGTAACAATAATAAGGCGTATACAAGTATGTATTTGTACTATTGCGATCTCTTGTAGTTTCAGGCGGAGGCAGCGGAGGTGGGAGCGGCTTCAGGAAACTACATGCACTTCGTCCGCTAAGACCCAACGGCAACATCAGGTGAGTATCGTCATTTTTATTTGTTTATGATACTGAAACGGCTGACAATAAAGTTAGATTTATTTTATTTTATTTTATTTGGGGGGCTAACAGCTATAATCAATAATAACTAGAAATAAGCTAGATTAAGAGAACCTATTAATCAGCAGGATAACACTAAAAATAAATATAAAATTATGAAAATTAAACTTAGAAACAATTTTAAAAATGTGCATAGATACAAGGTACTTAAACTGACAAATCCGAGTTCGAATAGAACTTGACCAACTTTGCCCTAAACAATGCTACACTATTAGTAAATAGGTCTAAATGTACTTATTAAATTCATTTGCTGTTCTGATAGAGAGCGAATTACGTAGCAAAACTGTGCGCGTCAATGGTGTGTGAATAATTTCCTGGGGCGAACATTAGTAGGCGGAACAACAAATGTAGTTTCCCAATGAGATTTGCACAATCAATTTTAGATTGCGCAGTTTTAACTAAGAAACGTATCAGCAATCTTTCTTTTAGTTTTAAGAGGTAAAAGGTAAAATAAAATACAGCGTAAATTTATATTTCAATACTAAAATAAACATGTAAAAGTGACTTTGTATAAAATTGCATGATTGTTCTTTATGACCGATTTTCATGACATTTTTTTGTTACTGTACATTGGTTACCATGAATCATCAGAGTGTCGCCTGTTTTGATACGTCCACTTTTTACGGAAACCGGCTACTCACGTGGGGAACAAATGTCTAGCCATGGCACCTTCGCCAATGGTAGGCCGAATAAATGCTGGCTTGACGTCGCTAAGTATGACATGTGTACCAATGGTCTCACAAATAGGGATGAGAAGACCGAGAGAGTTGGAGAAGAAAAAGTAGGAAAGCGGACCCCGGGCTTCGAGGTAGACGCCCTAAACGCAACCGAGATTTAACACTAGGATGATGGTGATGGTGATGGTTATCATGAATCATCATCAAATGATAAAAATCCCAATATAGTAATGATACATTTTATATAACAATATACTTATCTTCAACATATATATATTTTGGTATAGTTTTCTTAGAATTTAATATACCTGCATATACGTATACATTTAAATCTGTGTTACTTTAAAAAATGTGATATGATAAATATAATCTAAAATATCGTTGTACGTAGATCTTACAACCGCAGATCATTCGTGGAGGCGGACGGTGTCTATCCCGGCGCGAACCATCATGATCCCGGACTGCTGTGGACTGGGCTTGGCCGGTAGACATTCTGCCAACACTGATATTAATATCCTATATCACACTCCACCTGTAATTATAGATTCAATTCCAAAATCAAAAACTGAACACAATCTTAAATTTTCAAATAAAGAACATAACACCCATCCTCGGATCCCGGACTGCTGTGGACTGGGCTTGGCCGGTAGACATTCTCCCAACACTGATATTAATTTCCTATATCACACTCCACCTGTATTTAAGGATTCAATTCCAAAATCAAAAAATGAACACAATTTTAAATTTTCAAATAAAGAACAACACACCCATACTCGATTCCCAGCGTTCCGAGGCGATACGCAAAAATCGTTGAACATGGACAATGACGTAATACGTTTTGGAACACCCATTGCTAATGTTATGCGTATTCCCGAAAATTTAAAGTACATGTTGGATTTCAATGACATATCGATGGCAGACTTATCAGTAGCTTTACAAGAGTATTGTCTTTCTTTTCTAAACATAGATAGATAAATGGAATTTTATATATTAATTATTATTAATGATACGATATTGAACTTTCTTTCAAATTTACAAGTGTTATCTTATAATAATGTGTCATAATGTTATTTCTTTTTAATAATTCGATTATAATTATTCAATAATATTGTTTTCGTTTTATATATAATAATAATAATATACCTACTTACACCAGCAAAATTTTTGTTCGTTGATATTAATAAAAAAATGTATTACTTACCGTTTTTCAGTGCGATTTTTATGTTACCTAGAAGTGGTTAAAATGTCAGATTAAAAATGAAAAAAAATTACATCACATCAATTTACATCCATAATTACGATGAAAACCGTTAAAACGTAAATAGTTAAGCTAAAGTCTGAATTTTGAAGTAGTCTTAATTTTAACTTAGCTGCATTTCAATTCAATTTCCTATGTTTACTAACACAACTTTGCAACCTGTAAGCTGTAAATTAAGATAACAGGTGCTGAATTAGAAATAAATACCTACATGTGCTAAACTGCTATTGATTTCCAATAACCAATTATGTTATTACTATTTAAAATAATGTTTTACTATTAAGATCTATTTAATAAGATCTGTTAACGCCAAATCACATACTTTAATTTTGTTACTGCAATAAGAAGTCATTTGAAACCATAATAAGTTGTATATACATATTTAATTATAATAAGTCTGTGTTTTTAATGTAATGTAATTATTTAAATATAATTGTTTTTTTAAATAGATGTTTTTACTGGAATTCAAAATAATTGAATTGAAATTATTCACAATAAATAAATTTAAAAGAATCTAAATATAATTTTAATATATAATTGTATAATTTACTTTATATTAGTAAATTATACTTTTTGCCTTTTACTTTGGTTTAGATTATATAATACCTATTCTTTGTCTATCCCATTCAGGTACCTTATGAGTGTTCTAGTTATTGCTCACTAATTTCACGTAGGTTTGTTATTTGACAAATATTGTTCGTGACAATCCACAAGCTGAATGTGAACTAATCAATTAGATACAGCCTTCAGTATTGACTTTGTCCACTCACTGTTTGCTATAGTTGTTAAAAAATAAATAAGCACTTATACAGGAAATGATTTGACACGAAATTGCGTAGAAAGATTTAAAATATACTAAGGCTGGTGTCCATAGACATTCAACCAACAGTTAAAATAAAATAATCGCAGTTTAGCCATATAAATTTAGGGATTATATTATTTTAACCATCGATTAAATTTCGGTGCACATCAGCCTTAGTGTTTGATAGTTTGGCAACTGGCAATCGTTCAAGGGCCCGATTTTGCTATTTCAATGTCTTTTCTTGTGATATTGTCGCTGCGGAATAATAGTGGAAGAAATTGGTATTACCATTAGCAGAAATGGCATTAGCCAAAATTAAAATTGAAAAGCTACCAACATTTTAAGCATTTTCGTTTATTTTAAATATTTATAAAGATAGAGTGGCTTGCCATGGTCACACCATTAAGTTAACAGAATATCGAAATCAGGCAAATCTACGATTGAGACGATAGTGTTCGACGATTTTGACGAGACAGTACTTAATAGTACAATTGGGCCCCAGCTCTCTCAGACGGTTTTCTTCGAGCATTGTAATATGGTGCTCTTCAAATAGGCCGTAAACAGATTTTGTAACTCAACGAGGTCCACGTCGCATCGGCTTTAATATTGCAGATACCCATGAACGGCGGTGACCACATACCATCACTTACCATCAGACCGTCTGACAGTTTGCTTATTTACACACAAAAAAAATTATAATATATTGGATATTAGTAGGGTAAACTATACCATTGTTGGCAACCCAACCAATGATGACACCCAGTCAATGTCTTCAAGATATTAAATCTAGAGTTTGTCCCGCGTCTACGCCGCGTTCAAGTCCTGGACGGTGAGTTTGTTTTACTTAAGCACGTAAAAACTAAATTCGGTTTGTTACATATAATAACACCAAAAATATAAATCCATATAATCTAGAGAACTATCTATCAAAACATAGAGATGAGTCGAAGCCAAAATGGTTTGAAGTAATACCATGAGTGACATGTTGCTTATGAGGACATAGGTATTTGATAGTGAACTGAAAAAACGCGATTGCAACACCATCTATTTTGTTAATCCGTCTAGTCTATGAAAACGACTTTATTTATCAGGATAAAAAGTATCCTAATTGTTGATTAAAGAGATAAGCCACCTCTATAACGAGTTTCAATTATATACGTTCAATAGTTTTCAAAAAAGTGTGCGACCGCAGCGCCATCTTTTTCACTATTTTCGTCAATCCCACGGAAGCGACGCCATTTATAGGGATAAAAAGTATCCTAAGTTACGCCCTTGGATATTATCTAGCTCTGTGTTGAGTTCCATTTCAATGCGATCAGTAATTTTCACGTGATGCTCTACCAGACCGACAGACAAACAAAAATTCTATAAATAGCGTTTTCCGATTTTCATTCATACAATAGCATTATTATTATCATTATATAGCTAAAAAATAACAAAAATATTAAAATGTCTTAATGTTTTGAATAAAATAATAGTTAGTTAATTAATAGCCAATCATTGTAGTGAATTGCTAACAACAATAAAGTTGACCCTACTACAGAACTAAGAAATTTTGGGAAAACATGCATGAAATATTTTGATTCCATTAATGTACAAACGATTCAATTTATTTTTGTTAAAGAAACATCTGAACCTCTCAAAATGTTATTTCTATTGATGTTTTCCCCTTCGGTGTTTTATACATGTGTAAGCTTCTTATAGACATCAAACGCGTTAACCATTAACAAGTAAAGGACTGACAAACAATTCATTCAAGGTGCCACTGAAATTCATTCAATATCATATCAAAAGAATGGTGATTTATATACATTTGACATTTTCATCAGAACATGACATCAGATTCCGCTGCTGCCTCGCTTGGCGAGATACAGTAATAATGTTTTTATTGCTACAGAATAATATCGTCAATTTTAATTTCAATTATTGTAAGAGACAAACCTTCATATTTTCGAAAAACAAATAAAACTACATTTTTCACAATTTTAAAGGTGAAAAAGTTAACACGTTTTTTTTTCAATAATAGCTGCTATGCCATTTATACATTGATTTTGCCAAAATGTGGACATAGAAAAGTCAGGTGATTAAATATAAAAAAAAATAAGGTTAACTAGCAATTGAATCAAATGAACGGTAGGGTTAAAACTTTTAGAATCGAGTTACAAATGTTAAAAGTCACAACGATTACAACAAAGTGTTATTTGTTTCTTTGAAAATGTTGTTCTGTTTCTTATGCTAATTGGTTTGTCAATATGATTTTTGAAAACAAGATGTATTATAAGTTATCTATTGTTAAAAGACACTTTTTAAAGTTTAAATTAATAGTTGATGGGATATACAAGCGCATGCTTAAACACTTAAAAAGTTACGATTCCACTCCCCCACTTCTCTCAAATTTATGATTTAACTTTAAATCGTGTATAGTAGTACGTTATTTTTTGTTACGTATACCTAATAATGAATCATTAACATCAAATATTACATATTATTCTCTAATATTACTTAATTTTTGTATTAAATATAACCAAGAAATGTAAATATGTGTTCTTAGAAAGGTTTTATGGTTTTTACTTAAGTTCGTAATTACTTATCAAAGTATACGTTTTTAGTAACATAAGGATTTAAATAAGTGTATGTTAATTATATTTAATGTTTATGGAATTAAACATTATTACAATTGCTGACGGGTTTTATTTTATATCTTATCATTTATTACTTTGCGGACTTGTCATCGTGTGTGGATCGCGGAGAATGCGTGTCCTACAAATTTCATGAAAATCGGTTCATATCCCGAACCATGAACAAACAGATATCCAAATAAACTCACTTTCACATTTACCCCTCTTTTAAGCCCACTTCCACGGCAGTGAGCAGAGAAATGGGGAGCACAAATATTCAAATAAATTTAGTTTAGGGCCACATTATGTCACACAAATTTCATGATTTTTTAACCCCTGCCCCATCCTTGTCACAGTTGATGACACACAATGATTAGATTCTTAAATGAATAAAACTAACACATTATACATAAAGAAATAGTACAATGACTTTATACACTAATACGATAAAAGAAAACTTAACTTATTTATATTGTATTCTATCCATAGCCCTCAAGACTAAGTAGAATACTGAGTCTAGATCACTGTCTTCTGTGGGAAAGGTGCCCAGAAGGCTGGCTACCTTTTCTCGCTGGATCGCTATACTGATCTGTTGTCCGAGGTAGGCACCAGCCCTCTGATCACCCGAAGAGAATAAATGAAAATGAATCGTTTAGATATTTTTTGGTAGAGGCTTATGGTCTCAGCCCCCCCACAGTTTTAAAGCTTAAATATATTCGATTTTGAAATGTGACGTCACGAATTTAGGACCCCTCTCACCCCTTGTTACGCAATGTCACACTTCGTCGACCCCCTACTCCTCCTCCTCTGGATAGCCCCTTAGGAATGGATAGAGGGGTTGAGATGAGAATATCAGACAGAAAGAAGATACGAAGATATGGATAGGAGGAAGGTGAAGTGGGTCATAGGTACTCTCACTCAGCGCACGAAATACGATTAACTCAAAGCCAGGGGTGGAGAACAATGGCACGCGTGCCATTGAGAGCACACGACAATATTTTAGGCACGCCACCGATCACAAAGTTCATTGTGTAGAGAAAAATATCATTCTCTTATCTATTAAAATAAATTTAAAATACAAATACGAAAGCGTTCGTAATAATGACGATAAAAAAAATTTGATGGTACAAAATTAAACCATAATATTACATATATTTAACCAGAGTTTACCCCGCGGATGCGCT
The DNA here is from genome assembly GCA_039645545.1 of Dendrolimus houi. Classification (NCBI taxonomy): domain Eukaryota; kingdom Metazoa; phylum Arthropoda; class Insecta; order Lepidoptera; family Lasiocampidae; genus Dendrolimus; species Dendrolimus houi. The sequence goes on from CM077132.1 coordinate 19,967,564, forward strand.
GCGGGTCAACCTCTAGTGCGTGCTTTTTGTTTAAAGAGCAGGCGTTAATACAGGTTACATTGTACTAAAATTTTTATGTTAGTGCTATTTGCACTAACTATTCCAATCGTCTTATCTAAATAGTACTTAATTTGTCATTTTAATTGATAAATAACGTCAATGATAAATGATTAATTACTAACATAAGTAAACAGAAACAGATGGATCTTTGAGTAAAAGTGCTTTAGCTTGAATTGAATTTATAAGTACAGATTTAATGGTTTTCCTTTCATTAAACTTACCAAGTATATTAGAGAGATTTCAGTAGTTGTGATCTTCAGTAGAGAAAGTTCATTATAAAGTTATATTACGAATGAATGCCGAAGGAACGTTTGACAGATGACTCCAGTTCTGCATGCCTCCTGTTAAAAGTCACATCTTACAATCCTAATATAAGTTATTTGTCATCTAATATGCAAAAAGAGAAGCCACACTAATGTTACTTTAATTTGAATTACACACCTATATAACCAAAACATTAAAAACAATAAGTGTAAATTTTAAAAAAGAAAATACAAGTGTTTTATGTGTCCTCTCTGTATTTATGGTCAGAGTGTATGTGAGTGAGTGAGAGGGTGTAATTAAGAGTTTCAAGTTGATAATACTTAGAACTAGAGTTTACCCCGCGTCTGCGCCGCGGGTTAACCTCTGGTGTGTACCTCTTGTTTAAAGAGCAGGCATAGATACAGGTTACATTGTATTATACTTTTATGTTGGTGCTATTTGCCCCCGGAAGATTTACTTCATTTTTTATCGCAAACTATCCCATGTCCTAGGATGACAAGTATCTATGTCCATTTTTGGTATTCAGACAGAGAGAGAGTTACTATCGCATTTATTTATAGATTATGAATTTTTATATCTATAAACTTGAAAAATGATTGGTCTCCCATACAAACTTATCCCCTATTGCAACCCGTTCTAGTTTTATTTATACATTCCCCATCTATCCATCTGTAAACTATATTAACGACCAAAACTACAAAATCTACCACAAGTACCAAAACTATCAAACTACCAAAGCTGCCAAAATTACCAAAATTACTAAAACTACCAAAACTATCAAAACTGCCAAAGCTACCACAACCACCAAAACTACCAAAAGTATCACAACTATATTTGTTTATTAGCCTTTATCCAAAGCAATATGGGTTTCAGATCTTCATCTCCTGTTATGTGCTAGCGGTGGGGGGAGGGGGGCTGTACGCACTTAGGATTGGAAGAAAGCACCAGTTTTTAATTAAACGCTTTTATTAACTTACACAGTCGTACGAGATTTCTCTGCACAGGATTGCCCCTACCTACACGCACAACTAACGACGCACTGTCCCAACGATAACACGTCTCACTCACAATATATTGCCCGATATTGCCTAAACCACCTCCTGCTACTGCAGTGCTCGCCTCCAATTTACTGCGTGTAGCTCGATTCTGGATCTTCTCTCGTAACTACACTACACTCCTCCTTCACTGAACTGTCCACTAAACTTTTCACTAAATTCAACACTAAACTAGTCACTGTATTCTTTTAAACTTCTCTTCCAACTCTTTCGTATCGCACTTGTTGCTTCGCTGTCTTAAACTGAACTCAAACTGCCCGGTTGGCGCCTTTACGCTGCTTATATACCCGGAAGAATCTTCTGGAACCCATAATTTCGATCTTCTTTACGTTATTCTTTTATTTACTATCTGTCCCTTTCTAAACATCTATCTATCTTTGTCTTTTCCTTCCCGAAACTTCTATTCTACAAGTTTCGTTCATCATCCAGCCCTTTCCAACATCTATCTATCTCTGTCTTTTCCTTCCCGAACCTTCTATTCTAGAACTTTCGCTCATCATCTATCCCTTTCTAAAATGTATCTGTCCTTTTCTTTTCCCTCCAGAATCTTCTACCTTTTTCTAAAACTTCTTAAACCAACTAGATTGTTCCACCATCACTCGCCACGATATTAATAGGGATTATTACTTTCCCAATAATCATGAAATCAAAATTATTTGACAGCACGACAATGGCCTCATTAAACATTTCTATGGAAAAAATGGCACGTTGATACATAAAGGTTCGCCACCCCTGCTCTAGGCAAACTGTTTCACGCCGATATTCTCCGAGACGTGTAACGTATGTATAAAAAATTGCCAAATTCACTATATTTATCAGGGGCATTTTGTATTCCTTTTGATTAGAAATCATTCTCTATTCAAAAGAAAGACACTGTCAGAAAATTGAGCAATCGCCGTGTTGTTTATCTATTTCGCTAGAAACAACAATACTATAATGGGAAATACACAATACATAGTAATAGATAATAGGTAATAGGCGACAAAATTATACTGTAAAAACAATTACCAAAGTAAATAATAAAATGTGTTTAAACACTGAACAACAAAGACAAAATTGTTAGATCCGTAGATTAAATGTTCTTTTGTATGAGAATTGTCATCTTATACATAATTCTTGTATGTAGGTATTCTATTTTAAATCTTGTTCAACAAACCACTTCTAATATTTATATAGGTTGCAAATAAAATGTTATTAAAATACACAATATCAATGTAATATTAACTTTTCTAATAAAACTAAATTATAAATTAAACTACGTATAGTTTAAAATTGTCTATATTAATTTCATATAAAAAATAAATAAATATTTTTAATAAAATAAAACTTATAGTATATACTAGTATATTATAAAGCTACGCCGCGTGAAAAGACCTAGTTAGTAGTAGCTCTGTTGGTTACATAAAAACTTAATTAGATTGTTTTTTTATATATTTTCCTTCAATAAAAAATTATCTAACTTATGGTGAAAATCGCTTAAAATCATACTACATTAGAGTATACACATAGTTAGCTATCAATATTTAACGTCATTAAAAATTATTAACAAGATCACATCACAAAATATCGCATTAAACTCATCACTAAATCTGTGTGGAAAATGGTCGATAACTATAAAACTATCCCAGCTTCATCTGGGATAATTTAAAGTGGCATAAGCTACAAGCCTATGAACTAAACTGACATATTATTATTTATTTAGGTTTATGGCTTGTAAGCTAGGCCTCTAAGCCAGATCTTAGATTATAATGAAGTTTCTTCATTTTCTTAAGCCTATGTGTAGCACAGCTGAACTGTAGGTTATCAGCTGATGCCATTCAACGGAGTTCTTGTGACAACTCAAAAGGCCACATTTGACTATACAGTTCACATTTCTCACAAAATACATTATTACTACTCAAAAACTATCAATATCCTACAACTATTGTTCATTTTAGAGTAATTTTAGACATTTTTAGAAAATAAAACTGCACAGCACAGCATCTCTTTTCAGTTCCCGCCAAAAACTCCTGAACTAAACTGACATTTTTATGTTTTACAGAATAAATATTATAGATATATAGATCTTATTATTATAAATAACATATTTGGTCAAAGGAGGTTCTATTCTATAATTTTTAGACCTATAATTTTAATGTTTCTTGTTAAATTCACTACAAGTTTGAGTTGCAATAAACGACTCATAAATTTAACGAATGATGAATAAAATGAATGTTGAATGAAATAAATGATAAATAAAATAAATGATGATTCATCAAGATAGTTCAAGCGGTGGTTGTAGGGCTTTTCCTTATCTTATGGACGAAATTGACTTCCCTATCCACAAATTTTAGAGGTCGATAACTTTAAAGTAGTAAATTGCTGTCAATTCGCCCAATCGACTTCCTCATTGGCGGCCGTTCGTTGTTAATCGTAGACAATTGGTTTGATTTCGGCTGTTCCGATGATTGCCACAGATTATTCAAGTCGTTGACTTTACCATGGCACAAGAATACGAAAAAGTGACAATTGACCAGTAAAAAACGTAACACACTGCTATCACAGTTCGCGACACCAGACCGTCCTCGTTTTATAGAAAATCTCAAGTATAGGATAAGCTTATACCATTGTTAGCAGCCCAGCTAATGATTGTGGCACTCAAAGTATTCATTCAATATATTTAAAAAATCTACATGGTTTATTTTGTAGCCATACAATATTTTTCTTTGTCCTTAAAAACCACGGGTCATAAAAGTGGCCTTGACTTTTAGAGGGCTTGCGTGGGGCCATGGGAAGGCCAACACGTAGAGGCCTCTTGACGAATGGCGTTATTATTATCCTTGTATGGCTACAAAAAATATATTTAGACTTCTTAGTGCTTTGAACAAAATAATGGGGTGCCACAACGGTATAATTTCTCCTGTATATAGTTTGTATATTTGCGCCACTTGTGTAATTCATGGCCGCTTCCTATACCTTACTATTCATTCACTTGCGCTACCAACGGTTGAATTTTGACATCAATTGTTATATGGAGCTTATGACAAATTTTAACCGATAGTAAGGCAAATGAAGTCTGTAAGATATAGGGACCGGCCATAGATGGAATGCGGCTAACATGTCTATGCAGGTTGCATACCATAACAGAAGTTTGCCATGGATAGGGAAGTAGAGTCATTTCGTATCTGGTGCAAGCCATGCTGCACAGCGACGATTGGTGAATTTCTGCGAGGCGGTAGTGTCTCATAAGGAGGCCGCGGAACGAGATAGGGAGAGAGATGGAAGTCGCATGCGTCTCGCGGGCGCCGACGTCAGTCGGGAGCCGAGGCATAGGTATGCGCATGACCTCCCTCCCTGAAATACCTCTGCAATCTAGGGAGCAGAGTCTATGTTGACAGGTTTGCATCTTCCGGGGCATTCCATAGGATCGGTGTGGGCGTAACTACGTTCTGTATCTCACGCCTTTCCTGCCATAAGCGCGGGGCACATGGGAGGTAGGTGGTTTTAGTGGGGTATTGATTAGTCATTGACTATTGTTTGGATTGCCTCAGTGGAAAGCCTCCATGATCAACAACGGTCTAATCCCTAGCAAAGGACCCGGTATGTGGGAAATGCATTTCCCCCGCCTTAAAAAAAAAAAAAAAAGTAGAGTCATTTCGTAAGGAATGATTACATAATTCAATAAAAAACGATATTATAAAGGTGTAGTCTTTTGTGTTTGTTCAGGATTTACGTAAAAACTACTGTGCCGATTTTGATGCGATTTCCGCTGATCGATAGTAAATTTTCAGACTTAAAATATGCGGTACTTATATCCCGAGAATCCTACGGGAGAGGTTTAAAGAGGCCAAGTCGGAATAAAAATTGATTGCGATGCGAATTTTCACTGATCTATAAAATCTTTAGTAGTACAATTGTAGTTCTGTATGCCTTTAGCAACATTTTATCCGTGCAGGAACAGAGAAAGAATACAAATTTCTGAGGCCTGTAAGAGGCGACAAAACAACTCACAGGCAAGTGGTAGGGTAGCCCATCTGAATGGCTACCACCCCTAGTCTAGTGTATGCCGCCATAACAACCTTGAGTTGTGTTCCGGCATTAGTGGCCAGATTTCAGTGTCCCTTAAGAGAGCAACAGCGCCTTTAGCCTTTTGTGTGAAAATGTCCATAGGCGATGGTAACCGCTTTCCATCAGGTGGGCCATCTGTCTGTCTGCTGAAATCATGGAAAAAACTTATCTCGAAGTTTACGGAAATTTCCGGGATTCTTGTATTTTCATAGTAAAAATCCCTTACCCTGCTGAAAATAACCTTTGATTTTTTATTTAGCAAAACAACTGTAATCTTTGTTACCTGTCCAGCGTGGTGAAAGTCGCAAGTAAAAGCTAGTGATAGATATAATTTTATTTTCAAGACTCCCGCGTGGCAATAAGGCTCTCCCAGGAGCAATTTAGTTAATCCCAGTCTCCGGAGTGGCAGTGTATTATTAACATCGTACGGACAAACATAAGAAATTTATGCTCATCGTAATAATGTAGTGAGATGACGAGAGGTGTGAGGCGATCGGGTGGCTACAATTTCACTCGTGGGCAGGACTGTATATTACTAATTTTTGGAATTTATTCCATAAGAATCGATTTTCATATATGGCCTCGGTGTGGTTATTTTATGAGGAGTGAAATAATGCAATTATTGTAACTTAAAACGTTTTTTTTTTCTTTTAAACTTTTAAATAAACGAACAAAAAACCAGCTTGTATTAGAGCGAGCAAAGCAAAATAACAAAAAATCAAATTGATTAAGCCGTTTTTGTTGATGTAAGTAATGTAAGTAATTTAAATATTAATCTATAGGTCACGTCAATGTTCACCTCTCTACATTAAGCAACAAGCATGCTTTCCAACCTGAGACATACATATATGACTTTCAAAATATATTTTCCGGTTAAACTTAGTCTGAATAAAATAAAGAAAAAATTCTGTGTTATGTGTGTGTGCAGTTCACACGCAGTAGAAGTGAAACAAGTGTGACAAGGGGTGGGAGGGATTCTAAATTTCGTGACGTCACATTACATATATTATTTCGTTATAATATATTTAAGCTTTATAACACTAAACTAGCTGTACCAGGCAGACGTTTTCTTGCCTTCAAAAAATAAAAATCTAGAACCCGATTACAGCATCATCTACCGGGACCAAATGTTAATCTAAACTCGAATCAACTTTAACAAACAGTAGAAAATTATGAAAGTACTTATATCGCTATTAAAAAATAGGGGTTAGTGGTAGAAGGATGAAAATTTAGGATTGTGTGTATTTTTCAATGCTAAATCACAATAAAATAAATATGAATATAAAATTTCGACAAAAAATATTTAGGGGTGGGTCACCCTTATCATTTAGGGGTATGAAAAATAGATGTTAGCCGATTCTCAGACTTACCCGATATGCACACAAAATTTCATAGAATTCGGTTCAGCCGTTTCGGAGGAGGTTGGTAACAAACACCGCGACACGAGAATTTTATATATTAGATTTAAAGTGTTAGCTAAAAACTTCAAAACATTTCCAACTCTATCTGTATAATCATAGTGTTTAAATGATTAAATATAATGTATTCTATCTCATTCTCTCGCAGGCTTAGTCCTATAGATTTATGTGTTTATCTCTTTTTAGTGTCTTTTTTTTCGTTTCATCGAGTTTCAAATCACACGATTCTAAAAAAGTTTCACTTCAAAAAACAAATACGAACAGATGCACGGACAGACATAACGTTACATCTACAAGGAAGAATTAGGAAATTGAACAAGAGCGTGTTGAAAGCTTGTTAAAATAATAAACAAAGAATGTGAACCAGAGTTGACTTGCAGAGAAGCCGCGAAGAAAACTGTCACTATTATACTCGTACGGCATTGGACGTGATCGTGGGCAAACGCAAACCTATCTAGTATAAAAAAAACTTAAGGAGTAACTCCAGTCGTGCATCGGAGATAACACACAATTTTTTTATTCAATATTTTAAAGTATATCTATTTGGTTTTCAACAGGACTATTACGAAATTATCGCTTGAAAACAAAATAAAGTCATATTTAACGTATAGAAATTGGTTGTCACGTGGATTTTCAATCATTGAATGTTATGGAAGTAAGTAAACTTAGTAAGAAAAGAATATGCAGTAAAGGAACTTTTAGAGGTTTAAAAATTTGCTCTAACAAATTTATTTGAGTGCTGTGCAACTGAACTTCTTGACTTTAAAATCATTATAGCTTGTATATACAGAGTGCCTAACACAAACAATTTAAAGCATCTTTCTTCAGCAAGATTGAAAAATTACTTATTTACAAAAAGTGAAACACGAACATCTCATATTAGCAGGTGATTTTAATATTGATATACTTAAAACCAATCATGTTACTTTAACTTTTGAATGTTTATTACTTAATTTTAACTTTAAATTAAAATTAAAGCAACCAACGAGACTTTCTAGTAAAACATGTATAGATAACTTCATTCACGATTATAAAAAGAAATGTAAAACTGAAATTTTAGATTTGTGTTTATCGGACCATACAGCACAGTTGATAACTATTCCATTAAAAAAGACTTGGAATTTAAAATACTGGCGAAAAACTACGAGAGAGTATAGAACAGAAAATATAAATAAATTTAAAGATTGTATGAGTAACCTATCATTTTCAGATATGCACAAAGCTAATGACCCTAGTACCGCATATCAAATCTTTATAAACGAATTTAAATGTTTCTACGATCTTTGCTTCCCAAAAAAGTATACACAAATAAATGTTTTGAAAAAGTGTAAATGGATTTCGCGAGGTATCAAAACTTGTAGTAATAAAAAGAGATATCTATTATGGAACTACAGAATAGATCCCACTGAATCAAATAAAAAAATCTATGATAACTATAAAAGGTTATTTAAAAAATTATAGGATTAACAAAAAAATCACAAAATAATTACAAAATTAAGTTATCAGACAATAAATCTAAAACGACATGGCAAATTATTAACAGCTCTAAACATAACATACCAAAAGACTCCATAACCAAAATTAAAACAGTAAACAATGATTATGTTACAAATCCAGATCTAATCGCTAAAGTATTCAACAATTACTTTATTGATAAAGTCAGTCCAATAAGAGAATCCGGTACACAAGTGACCAAATTAATTAATCCTGAACAGAAATCAATGTTTATGGCGCCGAGCCTACCGCGCGAAATCAGAAAAATTATACAAAAATTAAATAATACAAATAGCGTAGGACACGATGGAATTTCGACGAAAATTATAAAATCTGTTAATGATTCAATTTGTCATCACCTCAGTTACATTATAAATTTAACTATTGAAGCCGGAAAATTCCCAGAAGATCTTAAACTGGCAAAAGTAAAACCATTATTTAAGAAAGATAATGAACTTTTAAAGAACTATAGGCCTATTGTTTTAATTTCATATTTTCCAGAAATTTTGAAAAAAATATATTACAACCAATTAAATGAATACCTTGAGAAAAAACATATTCTTTGCACTGAACAAAAGGGATTTCGAAGAGGTAAAACAATTAACATGGCCATTTATGACTTCATAAAAAATGTTACCACTCACGTCGACACTAGAACCCCGGTAGCCGCCATCTTTTGCGACTCAAGCTTTTGACTATGTAGATCACAATATTTTAAACCGTAAACTGGAAGTTTATGGAATAAGAGGAAATGTACTCCAATTAATACATTCTTATCTAAGTGATAGAAAACAAATTACACAAATTTCAAAAATAAACCCTATAACAAAAACTGAAATTATTCATTCGTCCAATAAACGTTCCGTGACATATGGTGTACCTCAAGGCAGTGTTCTCGGCCCTCTTTTATTTACTATATACATTAATGACATGCCAAAATGTACTACACATTCTATGACTTTATTTGCTGATGACAGCACATTAACTATACCGTGTAGTGATATAAAAAATTATGAATCCGATATAAATAATAAAAATCATATAGATAAGTTAAGTAAAAAAATAAGTAGTTCGACATTTGCATTGCACAAATTAGCACTGACAGTCAATACAGACGCTCTGCTTACAGCTTACTATGGGCTTGTAGAATCTGTTTTAAGATATGGCATCATATTTTGGGGTAACTCAGCCAATACAAATATTCTTAATGCAGAAACGCTGTTTACGAGCTATGTTCAAAATTCACATAACTGAAAGCTGTAAACCGCTATTCATCAAACATAGTTTACTCACTGTTCCATCGCTATATATATATGAAGTCACAATGTTTGTACATAAAAATCTACATTTGTTTCCAAATACATCCGACATTACGGTTAGGAATATACGTAATAAAGAAAAACTTTGTATGCACCCTGCAAAAACAACTTTACTGTATAAGAGTATAGTATGCATGGCCCCAAAGATATATAATAAAATCCCAAAAGAGCATAAAGCTCTGAAAACTAAATTGTTTAAATCACATTTTAAAAAAGTACTAATAAGAAAAAGCTACTACAGTGTAACTGAGTTCCTTAATGATAAGTTTTAAATGTAAGTGATAAGTTAGAATGTTAAGTGTATAAATATATTTATAATATTTGTACCATATAAATATCATTAGAAACATATGTAAATTTAAATTGTGTGTCATTTAGTATTTGTTAAATTTAAGGATATACATAATTATAAGATTAAAATATTAGTGATAAAAATTATAACCAAATAAGTGTACCTCTATAATATAAATTAAAAATATATATATATATATTGTACGCCCAACCGGCAAAAAACATGTGCTCTGTATAAAATAACAAGACCTATTGTATAACCATGTTTTTATGCAATAAATTATTTGATTTGATTTGATTTGGAAGTTTGGGCATATTAGATACAAATTAATAAAATTTAAAAAATGGCGTATAGCTATACGTTTTATATAGATGTATAAAATAAATTATGGAAAGAATAATAATAATTCAATAAAATAAACTACATGGTATTTCAAACACCGTCCGAATTTAAGCATGAGCATTCAGCCGTAGCCAGTTACCACCAAGTGGATAGCCTGATAATAGAGATGGCAACACATTAACAAAAAAAATATAGATAAAGTTTTCATTCAAATAATAGATATTGCTTGATGTATTCATAATTCATAATTGATAAGAACTAAAAATTAACTTACTGAATACAATTGCTAAATAAATCTTTGGAAATGGTAAACTAAACTACCATTGACCAGTATTTTTTTACGTTTTTCAACCAATACCGCCATTAGATCCCTTCGACCCACGTTTCTACCGCAAACGGCTCAAATGTATTATAAAAAAGCACGCACCAAGGGTTGCGTAGAGAACTTAAACTTATGTCCGTCAAAACATGATTATCATAACTGATCCATCTATAAATCCACTTAAATTTGAAAATAAAACAAGAGTAACTTTTTTATATCAATTGAAATTTTAGACTGCCTGATCATAATTATAATTGGCTTGACTGAATTATAATTAACTAGTCAATTATAAAAAAGTTATATGTTTAACCGACTTCAAAAAGGAGGAGGTTCTCAATTGTGTTTTTCTTAACGATTTTTAATATTTTTACGAACGTGTATACTCCTAGGGTGGTCCCGTTATCGCCAAGTCGGGATCTGATGGTGCGTCCCAGTGAAATCCAGATCAACCCTTGTTGAAGGCCGCCTACATTCATCGAAAGACCAAATTTGTATACGCGTGCCAGTAATACCTCAGTGCATCCAGCGTCATTCTCTGTGAGCTACCAATAAAGCAAGAACAGTCTTTTTATCCTCTAGACTTTTTATTTTATTTTCTGAAACCTATTCAAGTATTTTCGTAACTAAAAAGTTATTTTTTTACAAAATTCAAAACTGACAAACATAAAAGCAAAAAATAAATATTTTCTACATCCTAAAGTCATTGTCAACTAAAACATAAAAAACAACAATTTTGCGAAATACAATAATTTTTATATTTTACTACGCATCGACTTGAAGATATAGAAAATAGAGAGTTTTAACACCTAATAAAACTTACCTATTATTTTTCCAAAGATATTTGGGATCCAGGTCTACCTGGTACATCTTGAGTGCCATAATGACGAGACGAAACTGTAAGCGGCCACAGGTGCTCCCGTGCTCTTAAACTGTAACAGCGCTTTAGAGGGCGCCACTTTTCATCGGAGAGATACCTGGCGACCGTGAAATAAGGTGGAAACGGAAGTGCTTCTCTTAAAATGGATTGCAAATATCGAATCGGAACAGTTTTTTTTTGCTTTTTACTTTAAAGTTGTTTTTGATTTTTGTAGTTTTGTTTCAGGAAATATAATCTACACTTCTATGATTTTCCAAGAATTATTAAACGTATGGTCATACTCATGTCCGAAATATCACAGCGATATAATAAGCCTAGTCAGCCATAAAGAGGAGCTTGTTGTCTCAGGCCACCTTCGCATTATACCCTCTGGCGATCGTTTAAGAAACACAGGTGCTTTGTTGTATTTTGTACTTTTTATTCATATTGTAATAGACTACAGGAAATTCCTGCGACTGTACAAAAAAGAAACGCTGAGTTTTTAATATTTTTTTGACAGTCCAGCTGTACAATTTTGATACCTAGCAACTGACGTTGTTTTTTTAAACGAATGATATTTTCTACTTGTTAGTTACTCGAATAGCTTTAGAAATAATATATTAAGCAACTGTAGAAATTGTTATAGTTCTGGCACGCGTATACAAAATTGCCTTTCAAAGAGTGTAGGCGCTCGGCGCTCTTCACCAAAAGTTGCTCTCGATTTCCTTGGGATCCACTCATCAGATCTTGATTTGGTGACAGTGGGTCCACCTCATATTCTTTCGAATAAAAAAATAATGTATACTGGTTGTGCCGAGGAACACCTCGTTATAAATTCTTCCTCCCCATCCTCGTAATCAAGAAAAGAATATACTTTCAAATGAAGAATGCGCAATACTAGACAAACATTCAACTTTGTGTCAGTGCTGTTACCGCAATATATAGGCTACGTTCCATTAGAGACTCACAACGACCACGTTCACGACCGCAATTTTTCCCGTTCCACTTGCTTGCCGGCGTTACAATCGTAAACCTAAGTGGCACGGTTATTCGACCCACCTCTTGACATGGGTCGTTGTGAGCGTTGTGATCAAAAATGATGAAGTCATTAGTGACGTTTTCGCCACGACCACAACGACCGCAGTCGCCTTGTGGAACGGCTAACGGAGCATTTTGGGCATCGTGAGCTACTAATGGAACCCGCTGATAGTTGGAACATATAGTATTATCTATGGTTGGAACACGACACTAAGAAAACATTTTAATTTAATAACTTAATTCTCCTAACAAATCCTAGGGTGTGTGTGAACCATGAGGGACAATTGCAGTGTGGCGGTGAACTGTTGGCGAGGTAAGTTACGCTTCCCTTACTTCTTCTTCCACGTCCCTTTGCCTTCTCCCGGCCATCGCATCTCGCCCCCATATACATAATAATTTCATCATGTCTATGTACTAAAGTGTTTCGAAAATATGAGATGCTGCTCTTCATAAAACTCATAACGACTGTATTTTGACGAGTGTCAGAATATCAATAATCAATAAATTATGTTATTCATATTTGTATAACGCGCTACATTTAATATATAATATTGAACTACATTGATATTAATCACTGGTGTAATTACGGACCATTATATTTTGTTCATTTCAGTATGAATGGGATAATGAAATGAGTCTTCTCTATTAAACAGAAAATGTTTTTATTAATAATTTACGTAGGAATCCTATCAAAAGATTCGGGAATGAATAGACTGCTTACATGATTTTTTATGGTTGCAGGTATTGCACGTAAACAAACTGGCAGACGGCCGACCAAGGGGTCTAAAGCGGCAATAAACTAGCTGTGCCCGCGAACTACTTCCGCGTGGATTTTTTTTTCGCGAAACCCTAAAAACCATAAAAAAGTAGTCTAAGTTACTCGTTATAACATCAGCTATCTGCCAGTGAAAGTCCTTGATTAGAGATTTCGGAACATCCAGACAAGACAGACAGACATTTTTTTTGTATATATAAGTACCGTATATACTTTCATATGCATTTAGTAAAAAGCTGTTATTTTGACATTACAAATAGACACTTCAGTTTTATTTATTTGTGGATTCGTGTTTATGATGAATTGAATTTGGTGAAATTTCTTAGCGTGTACAAGTGCCCTTAGCCTTAAGCTTAATTATGTTTTGTACGACGAGTAACAGTTTCGATCCCATATATCATCCCTTCTGTCCAATTTCTCCTCTCTGATCCCTCTATCTCATCCCCTTATCCCATCCTAAAGGCTGGCAACGCGTTGGCTTCGCCTCTAGCATTGCAACCGTCTATAGGCGACGTTAACCACTTATGAGCTCAGCCGTCTGCCTGTTTACCGGTTTGGCAATAAAAGAATGCACTATTGTGGTCTCCCTCAATCCCCTGTGGGCAGCGCCCACACGCAGGGCTGGTGCTAGCCTTCTTGCGGCCGTAGGCGAACTCGAAAAATACATATATATAATTGAGTTAAGACATTAATATTAATACAGATTTTAATAACAACAAATTGTTTTGCTGAAAAACAAAGTATACATTTTGGCCTTTAGTAGTTCAAGCGTTTTCGCAGACTTTATGCTAGCATTTTGCCGCCGTAAGCAGTTGCCTACCGTCTCAAGCTGCCCCTGGCATACGTCGCGGACGTACAACGTATCCGCTGTCATTTTTAAGCACTTTTTTATTGCTTGAGTTCAACAGGCAGGCAGACGGCCCACCTGATGGAAAGCATTTACCATAGTCTATGGACATTTGTAGCACCAAAGTTGCTAACAATCTGCTGCCACTCTCTAAAGGGAGGCTGGTACCTGGCCACTATTGCCGGAAAACAATTCAAGGTTGTTATGGCGGCATACTTTAAACCAGGGGAGGTAACCATCCACACGGGCACATACCCTACCAGCACCACCCGGCTGTGGGTTGTTTTCTCGCCTCTAACCTCTAATGGTCGCCCGGCTGCAGGAAATTATTAACTTTATTTATTTATTAACTTAAAAACATCACTATCATTACAGTTGTTGTACACGATAGGGTGGTACACATAATACATTATATATACATATATAAAAAAAGCAAAAACAATTGTAGGCACTGGCACCTAATGAAAAGTGGTTACAGTCGCCTATAGACCTTTAGAGCACCAGGGGCGAAGCCAATGCGTTATTAGCCTTTAGGATGAAATGGAGGAGATGGAGAAGTGACTCATAGGAAGTCTGACTCATCTATATACTCACCGATCGAGCCTCCCCAAGCTGTAATCAAGATTATGATTCCAACATGGCTCTACCATGGAAAAAGAATACTAAGGGTCTACCACGATAAAAGCATTTCAGCGTAAATACGTCGTAAAATAATATTACCAACTTTACGAATCAGAGGAAAATATGTATAAAAACTAATAAGACTATTCATTGTAATTCCTTGACCAGGCCATTTGTCATCTAAGAAGATGGTATCCCGCCACGATTTCTCAAGAACACGATACAAAAATTGTCGTGTAGCCGGACGAACGTTAAACGCTCACTTCCTTCTGATGTTTGGTACAAGTCACAAGAAGTATCAAAATTATAACATTTGATACAGAGGAGAAACGTATAAGCTTTTTAAACGTGGTAGAACCATGCTGGGATTCGTTATTTTCATTTCAGCACTTTGGGTGTGTGTGATACCATGCTCTCACAGAATATCGACGTGAAATAAATAACCTTAAGCTAGCCGTGTTTTATTAGCCGCCCATTGCCCTCTCCCCTTATCCAATTTCCCCCATCCCACCCCATTACATACCCATACAAAATACATAAAATTCACCTTTATAATGTCTTTACTCAACATTAATACCAATTATCGATGTAGAAAACCAACAGTCTTTTCCCTTCAAGTGTATCGTAATAATACTTCTTATTTCAATCCATTGGTTCGAATGTCGCCTTTATAATGAACTCACCAAATTAAACACGGTCATTGTTATTTTTAATAGTAATCAGTTTATTAATAAAACCAAAAAAACTTCTCTCACACAAATAATCGTTACTAATATCTATTGTTGATTTTTCACTCACTTTTGTTATATTATTTGTAAAATGAACTAAGCATAATATCCATTTTATCGTTTTTCTAATTAACACATAGTTTGGATTATAATCTGGCTCTGTACATTACTATGTTATTGTTTAATTGTAACAGCTGAATCACTCAAGCTGCGCAAATATGCAACCCTGATTGAGAGTTAAATGTTTGTGCCGTTTGCTGTCGAGACATCGAGTCATCCTTACAAAGTTCATTATATTAGTAGGATATAAAAGAGAGCCAAAGGTATAATTCGTCCAGGACGCATAAATGGTTAATACCATGCCCTGATCTTATGAATAACGCCTTATCAAAAAGAACCGCTTCAAATCTTCTTTCTTATAGTTAGACTGATGTGCATCGACATTTAACTGACAGTTAAAACAAAATAATCGCTGTTTAGCCATATGGTTTTAGCGATTATCGGTACCTTACACTTATCGCTCATCAGGACGGCTATACTACGTTCTTTGTAAAAGTAGTTTGAAAACCAAATTCGGATTGGCTAGTCACTTGCGCTCATATGATAAAGTTCGCCATTGACCGATACGTTATGGAAGACTATGCATGCATACATTTTAATACTTTTGTTTTTACTGATGTAACATTGTAGTAAATTTAACTACTTCTTTCGGACTATAGAATGTTAATTAATCCTTGCGCAATATGAAAGTGAATTTTGTTTATTCTATCTTATTTTTAGGGCCCAGTAGATGCAACATGTTCTCTTGAGCATGAAGAAGGACACGCGTTCATAGGTACCTTTATAAAAAAAAAATATACTAATTATTTTTATTTCGAGGTAAGTCTATATTATTAATATGTATATGTTTCCGATCTGATATGAAAAAGAAAAAATATCATACAATAAAAATATACTATAAATAAATCCCTAACAATAATATACACTAAAAAGAAAAGAAAACACTATGAACTACAACAATTTCAATAAGTGAGAACTGAACTCACGTTGTCTCTAGAGGCTAATGTTTATTATTACTTATTAATTTAAAGTTCTAGACATAAATTAATTACATTAATAAAAATATTGGTAACTATAAGCATTAACATATAGACTTACTGAGGTAAGTAGCTTACGATATATACTTTAATAATGACATGCTTTTGATACTATTTGTTTATATTATAAGTACTAATATATAAAAATTTAAAAATATAACTACTATTATATAATATTGTCTTAAGTTTTCGCGACTAGTATACATAATAAAACTACGTTTTAACGGTTTTAATCGCGGTAATTTATTTGATTTTTATTATTCCGACGTTTTGACTACTTTACACTAGCCGTGATTACGGAAGACAAAGATGTCAAGTGTCAATGAGTATTGTTAAAGTTTTATTTAACTTACCGGCAACTTGATAATTTTAATTATTTACTTTTACTTTTAATTTTGTTTATGGTTATATTTAATCTATGCGAGCCTAATCTATTTATATACCACCGCTTTGCAACATGTTGAAGAGAAGAAGTGGCGCAAGAAACATTCTCGCACCGCTTCTTCTCTTTAAGCCGTGCTTACCGCGTTTAAAACTGTTAAAACATAGTTTTATTATGTATACTATTATATACATATTTACAAATAAAAACGGATTCCAGGTCAATTTTTTTTTTATTGCTGGAGTCCGACAGCTCAACTGTGATGGAAAGTGGTTATCGTCGCCTATAAACATTTGCAACACTAAAGGTGCTACCAATGTGCTGCCGGACTCGTAGATGGGGCTGGAACCTGGCCACTAATGCCGGAACACAACTCAAGGTTGTTATAGCAACATGCTCTAGACCAGGGATGTTAGCCATCCAGTCGGGCAAATGCCCTACCACCTGGGTGTGGATTGTTTTGTCGCTACTTACGACAGGCCGCCTGGTCGCAGGAATTCTTATTCTTTCTCCGTTCCTGCACGGCTAAATGATGCTGGCCAAAATGCTGGCCGCATTTCCACGCCGTATGACAATGCTAATGCGTTGTCCTGTGTCCAAGATACAGGCCTGCCTTTTGGTCACGCGGTACTTCTTTAATGTCATTGGAAGGTCTTGACACAGTTGATTATGTATATATTTTATTATTAATTATTTTACTTGAGAACACCTCTATTGTGCTTAATTAATTTCCGCTAAATCTTTTACTTTGCACCAATTATTTCTGACTACGTCTCACTCTACCCACGTTTCTTAAGTTTGAAAAAACTTTTTTTATTCATTTAAGTTTTAATAATTTGACCCTCCCGACGATGCTATTTAATACAATTAGCTTTGTCACGCAAAAAGGAGGGGTTTAATAAGAATTTAATATCTGAAGCCTTTTTCAGCTACCAGAATTCTTCCTGCGGCTTTGACTGAATAAAGTTCGGTTCACAAGGGAGGGAATCTTGCATTTTCTAAGAGAGTTTTTATGTACATTCAATGTTAGCGAAACTCAACATTTCATTAAACTTATTAAAGAGTTTTATGAATTTGTTAATCCGTAACCAAAGGTATGATGACTGGATATTATAGAGCAACATGATGACAGTGGAGGACGTTGAAGATCGTGCAATAGATTGAATAGGAAGATAAACTCCAGTGTCGAGATTAGAAATTGCCAGGTAATAAGAAAGGAGTGGGAAGAAGAAAAAGAACAGAAGGGGGTTACAGATCTTTAGAGCCATCCGGCGTCCGAAAAGCACCGCCGTCCGCGAATTACTGAGTATGTCAGCGATTGGTATTAGGTCTATACCTACGTGTAACGTGAATCACATCGAGCAGCGAGTTGTCAGCGAGTGGTTTGCTCGCCGTCCGCACGTGGATGGACAGCTCGCGAGCCAGACGATCCGGTGCTGGTTAGATGTCGATTGACTCTAATGACCTCTAACCTTCACTAAATACCCATTAAACGTTGCAACTTATTACTCGTCACATGTGACGCGATCATAGACTAAATTCAACAATAGCGTACAGATATTTATATCCTCTTAGGCTCAAGGGCATGAGTTCACGATTTTTTTTAATGTTGTAAATAATAAATATATACAATTATACATAATATAGTAATAAAGATATTACAACAGGTGTATCGTCATAATGCTGACTTGTAATTCATAATAAACAAAACACTAATCCACACTCAGTATGTAGTTTTCCTGAAACATGCGCAGGAGTCGTCCGATGCTCTTCCGGTCGCAGCAATATAGATGATAAAAGTGCAGACATGTCAAATGGCAACAAACTCAATGCAACTACTAATGCTGATATTACACGAACCCACCATATTGAATCAATTTGCTTGAAAGCTAAAGAACTGAAAAGACACGACGGTAATGAATGACGTTGAATGATTCAAGTTTATATTTAGGTATATGGATCACTTTGGTTGATCCCCCGAATTGAAAGACAGAAAGGAACTATCTAATAATGACTTAAGAGATTTTTAAGAAATTCATGGCGTGGCTATAGTCTATAAACCACAGCAATATCAGTAGTAAGCTTCTGTACCGCTGTAAATATGTACATAAAAATCTAATTTAACCTTAAGGGAGTTTAGAATTCCTAGTGTACAACAAGTCTATTTCATGCCTTAACTTTTAATTGTATTTTTTTATAATTATTATCCACAGATAAACACACACAGATCCCCAAACCAAACCAATTTACGCTTGTATTGTAGGTAACCTGCAAGGGTACACTCTGGGGCCGATACCATATACTATAGAATAGACCATCATAGTAAATAACGAAAAGTTCATTCTCATAACTCACCGTCCCAGGAATCGGTCCTGAAGACTCTACGTTGTAGTGAGCTAAGCCGGTAAAGACTTAGCCCAATCAGCCACTATAAGTAATGAGTATTTAAATTTTCATCATTTGACCCTAACGACAATAGATAATAATTAACTGTATTGTCAACTTTCAGCTCTTTAATTGTAGAAAAACAGCAAATAGCTAACCACAGAGCAAAAAAATCGCAGTGCGTCCCTAGGTGTGGAGAATTTCAGTTCTCGTTAGTTAAAAACGGTATATCTGATCGAAATTAGTTCTTATCACCAAGGACTTTTTTTGAGACAGCACCAGATTCCCTGGCGAACATGTCACGCTAGGGCCAAAACACAGGTCACTTCACTGCACAACACATTTACAAAATTCACTTTAGTCCAATTACAGTTTTCCTTAATACTATGTTTGTCAAGGGACATTTGCAACAACAGTAGTACATTATCAATTTGCTACCCGGCTTCTAATGAACTTTGTGACACTAAAACACCCATATCGATGCTGCATGGCAAGCTGGCGTTCAAACAGAGGCGGTTTCGTATCTACAAAATTAATAAATAATCTTTGACCGGCGCTTGCGCATTTATAAACGAATAAAGGTCAGTACACAATAATACGTCCGTTCTTGGTCAATCCAGTTGCCAGTTTGCCACAAACCCGCGAGTCGTACACACGCACGTTAGCGCGTGGTTTTGTTTTAAAAAAACTTCTCTACTAGTTCCTTTTTCAAAATGCTGTTCATAGTTTCCGTTGCTGTGCTGTTGGCGAGCGTGCAGGCCAAGTTTTACACGGATTGCGGTAATTATATCACACTTATTAACGTCAGTATAACACCATGATTAATTAATCCAGATTTATTTCATCAACCTATATACATCATACATTGAAAACTTGCTTTTACTCTAAAGCAACCTGTCAGTAGGTGTTTGGTAATGGCGAGTTCCTGTATCATTAGTTGTATTTTGACGTTATGTCAAATTGTAACCGACAGTTAGGCAAGTGAACGGTTAGTAAGATATAGGAACGGGCCATAAGTCTATTTATGTCCAAAAGAGGTAATGCGTAGTTTAATCCTACGTTTGGATCGTTGCTTTCTGGAAACTAATTGATTAATTCTTAGTAAACTAAAAATTTTAGATCTTTTATCTAAATATATATATTTGGTTAATCTCAATTTATAATTCTTGTTTGTTATCTATTTCTCTGTGAAGGTTAAAATTAATTAATTCAAATAATAAACATGCATATTGATCTAAGAAAATAACTTATTAGTCATCCGTTCTATAGTCGAAATTAATATTTATAATATTTTGAAATACAATATAATTTCGCTTAGGGTTGGGGTATAGATTGGTGCCCGTTTTGTTATTTTGAATTTAATGATGATATTTAATTAGAAATATATTTATGATTTATTTATAACATCTATAACTTTTTATGAGTGTAGAAAAAGGTTTCTAATTAATTATGGCAATTTAAATTTTACGACAATTATCTTGTAATTTAGATAATAAAGTGTGATTTGACTTTAGATATGTACTATGTATTTTACTCATTGTATAAAACTACTAAAACTGTTTTTTAACCATTAGAACTGAGTTTGAGTGTAGAAAATAAAGTTTAACTTTATTTAATTAAGCCAACTATTTAAAAAAAAAGACTTTATTAAAGTCAAAGTAGTTTATTTTGTGCATATTGGTGAAATATTGTTATTGTAATAATTAAGCCACGATAAAATATTACGATAATGAAATACAAATGTATTATTTCTTTATGGTTTTATATTAAAAAAAAAAAATTTAAAACCTAGAGGCCTAGTTCCTAAACATAAACTTAAAAAAATCTTATTAGTATTATCTATGATTTTCATACTTCCTTAAATTTCTTGTTTGTCCTAGTTACGTGAATTGCTCTGTTGTGTTTTTATTTCATTTTCAACAACTTAGGTATGTTGTGTTTTTATTTTATTTTCAACAACTTATGTTGTGTTTTTGGACTATTTTGAATCTTTCTATGTCGGCTACTGGATTTTGATTGGATTTTTCAACTTTGGGCCTATAAGTGCGACATTAGTGAAAAAGATAAGTGAGGTTATATTTACAAAAAGATTAATAAGTATCTCATTTCCTAGACATAGGGGTTGCGAAGGGGTAAGTCCTTCCCCGCTACCTCCTCTCGTTACCCATCGTAAAGGGCACACATATTTATTTATGTTTTTATTTAAAACTAGTTTCTAATAATTATCTAAAAAAATAAACTAAGTTAACACTACGAATAAAACTACAAAATAATATAATTCTTTAAATAATAAAAATTCATTCCAAACCAAAATATAGGCCGCTGTGCTACGTTAGTTATGAATTAGTCATAAATAAGTAAATATAGACTATTTATCAAATCTCTGCCAGAGAGAAGCTGTCACGCTTTAGGTGTGAACAAAAATTAAAAAAAAAAGGAATAATAATATATATAATTAATTTACTGTAACATAAAAAAAGAATTATGAAAGAAACTAATAATATATATATTTAAATATAAAAGTATAAAAGGTTCATCTAAGCTAGTCTCCGCAACCAGTCAATCCGATATACCGCACTCCCCTAGGCGATTTCCTCGGCAGAGAAGGCAACGTTCCAGTTTTGTTGATAGTTCTCGCAGGAATCCTCTCTAGTCTTCTGACAAGGCTTATTAAAGTAATCCCAAGGGTAGTTCCCGAATTGGGAAACAAATTGCAACAGTTATTTCTACTTTGATATTTATAAATGCTAGTGTCAGATTAAATAATACGAGTTGGGTATATATCAGAAAATGATAATACGGACGCAGTAAAAGTCACAGTCGAATCAGTTGACCGCAAGATGGCCGTCGATCGCTTATTGTGTATCGGCGAATACGGCAGAAACAAAATGAATTGGATGCATTCATAATTGTTTAATTATTTTTATAAATTCATGTTAATATTTTCAAACATGAATTTATAAAAAAATATTAACTAGTAATAATTATTTACGAAATTTTAAATATTTGTAACGTTCCGTTACAAAGCGTGCCCAGAAGGCTGGCTAGATGGTAATGCTTCTTCAAAGTATGAACCAGACATGATCTAAGTATATTATGTTAATTAATAAAAGCAGATAAAGTACCATATAAGAAATGTGCCAATATGGTGACAAAGGGGGATTCATTCTCTATCTATCCTTATGAGAAACAGGCGTAGTAATATGTATGTATAATTCAGTGGTGTAGTTAGACATTTGTAAAACGTGACCTATGGCTTAAACTATTGTAGTGAAAAATGTATCTAATTATTTCTATATCTGAATGCTAGGTCAAAGCATCACGTATTGAATGTAATAAATAAAAAAAATTGCACATAGATACATACGCATTTTATTTTAGTCTATGATTTTTGTCTAGTCATCAGTTTCTAAAAAATATACTTAGGTATTTATAAAAAAAATATTTTGCATATTTATGAATTTTTCAATTTTTCTTTTAAGAAATTTCGGAGATTAGAACGAGCGGTCATTTTATTTTTATTATTAATTATTAGGATGCAAACCCCAAAAAGTAACTATTATAAGAGGTTTACGGACTCTTTAAATAATCGTGTTATTCATAATCGCATCCAGAATGCCATTTATCCTTGCAAGAACGGGGAAAGAATGCCCGGAGTCTCTTTTATGGGTAAAATCCGAAATGAGGATATTCGTAAGAGAATCAAAGTAACCGACGTAATTTGCAAAATTTGTAAGTTGAAGTGACAGTGGGCCGTTCATGTCTATCGCAGAATCGATGGCCGATAGAGCAGACGAGTCCCGGATTGGAGATAGCGTCTCGGTGAACGTAGTTTAGGATGCCCTCCAGCCCGAATAGGGTTCATGTTATCATAAAAAAAGATTATGAGAACGTTAATAAACTATAATCAATGTCTTACCATGGAACAAGAATAAATACTAATATATACAAATGCTCAAATTATGCTCTGTGTATAATAATGTATAAAGAATGTAATTACGTCGCTATTTCTTCAAATAAAGTTTTTCTTCCTTTCTTTCTTTTCTTACTACTTTTTTCATGGTCACGCTTAATTCGTATGACGCCTAGAGTCTGGTCAGCGAGTCATGTAGCAATCCATTCCCCGTTCACGATAACTTAACGCGCAGACCAACAATCAAAAATATTAACTCCTAAAGCTAGAGTCAAAAACACGTAAAATCGCGATATTTACTAGTAAATTCCAACAATAATTAAGAATGATTTATGTTTTGTAATAATTTCTATTTATAACCTATTTTATAACATGATGTTTTTAGTGATGTTTAGAATTTGGTAACCCTGCGCGTCAAGGTATCGTGAACGGGGAATATTCATTCAGATTCTTCCTATGGCAACATCAATATCTGTCAAACTAATAGTCCAAACATCTTTTCGCTTGTTGTTCTCGGGTTTTTTTTTTACATATTCGATAAGAAATGACGAAACCGAAACGAAGTAATTACATTAATATAAAAACACAAAAGTTCCTAATTTTTCATGTTAGTACTATAACCTAATGTTGCCAGTTGAAGATATTTTGAATTTTGCACCAGTTAGTTATGTCACGACCCGCTGGTGAGACTATTAATAGTATAAGCGTAGAATATAAATCTATAAACATATAAGTATAATGAATGACTTGACTTCACTAACTGAAATGTGCACGCACAGTACAAAGTACTGGGGCTAGAGGACAGTAGGCGGTAGGCGCAGTAAGAAGGGATTTTTGGAATTTCAACCCTTAAGGTGGTTAAAAAGTGTAGAAAGTTTACTCGAACTATGACTATTCTTAATCTACGCGAGCGAAGCCCCGGGCTACAGCTAGTCTATTACAAACAAATATGTAGAAGTGTCGAATCTATATAATGAAAATAAAAAAGAAGACAAAATCAAAGAAATTAATTCGGACCAGTAGATTCCAAATTCAATTTTTTTTTTCTCTGTCTATTAAAAGCATTACGTGAATACTTACTATATAATATCATGTCATTATGTTGGCATATATAAATTAATGGTGTATAACAACGACATAATAATATACAAACAATGACTTTTAAACTCTGTGTGTATTTAAATAATCATTATGTATAATTCACGATAATGATAATATAGTTATTTAACTCAATAATAGTTTATCAAGTATAATTATATTTGTACCAATATAATTATGGTAAACGATATAAACATTCAAAGAGACCAGAAGTTTTTGAAAAAGCCAGACGGACGGACACGACCTAAAACATAAAGGTTCTATTATTCCCAAAATGCCCACGGAATCTTAAAGATAATATTAAAAGTAAGATTCTAATTGTTAGACCCCATGTGGATTCTAAAACAATATTTATATAAAAGAGTGGGCGTTAAAAGACTCTGCTGTTATTTTACTTTTACAATATACCTAATAATAAAAATATTTTTTATTGTCATATTTATATAATGATTGGTACGCTGTTTGACTCGTTAAAGTTATGACCTCACAACTTACTACACTCGTATAAACACTAGGAGGCTGCGGCGTTATCAAGGACGATAACAAATATTTCACATTATTCGACTATGAACTACACTATAGTGAGCTTACGCTTTCTTACCGTACCCCATGATGTAAGTAACCTTCGCGCGTAGAACTTAAAAATCTAGAGTATTATAAAATTCTAAAATGCCATGTCTGTAAATTGAAGCTATTTAAAAAAACAACTAGAATACACTATAAAAACGACAGAGAGCACTGAACAGACAAACACATTTTTTTTTTGGACTTGTTTGTTTGTCTGATAGTTCGGAATTCACGTAAAAACTACTGGGTCGATTTCAATGCGGTTTCCACTGATCGACAGCAAATTCTTACTTTTTATTCTGGGAATTCCGCGGACTTTTTTCTGGGAATGATTTAAAATGGCCATCTTAAAAAAAACGAATTCCAATGTGATTTTTTCGCTGATTGTAATAAAATGTGTGATTCTTTTATCCTGGAAACCCTGCGGAAATTTTCCCGACAGCGGTTTGTCGTTTTTCGGGTGCATAAAAATTACCTTATTTCAACATAGTTTTCACTAAACATTATTTTTTAAATGCTACGATCTTTTGTGTCCTGAGATTCCCACGGTAATTTCAAGTCAAGCGTGGATGAAGTTACGGACATATCCTGGTATAAATTATAATACTTGACCTACTGTATTACAATAACATGATGCTGATTCTATATATAGTATGAAATATCTTATGTTCGTTTAGTATATAAAGTATATTTTTATCCATTTTTTTTACTTGTTTTTGGAATGTTTCATATTATTTATTGTCTTCCCCGCCACTGTTGTCTTAATATTTTCCTTAATTGAGGGGGTTGCATGGTAGAGGTCGCTTTAAGCGATAAGGCCGCCCTTTGTTCAACATTTACTGTACTTAGTTTTAAGAACGTAGTTTTAATTTTTGGGGAACAATAAGTGTTTTTATTCATTCATTCATTCATATTTCCTTATTATTAAATTACTCAAAAATATGAAAATATTCCCCATGTAATGATTGGACACTTTCCAGTGCCATGTTAATAGTAAAATCAATTATTATATTGGTATTATCTGACCACAAGACTAAACTGATACAGGACACAGTTGTCAAGATTATTTTGTTCAACAATGACCGGTCAGAGTGGATGCGCACAATAAAATACACTTGCATACAACATAAGAAGCAAATACTATATTAACACAAATGAGAAAACTAACAAATTCTACATTAAATTGACTTAAAAGTAACAAATTCTACATTGACCGAATTCGTGGTATACTAAACTCAAAGCGCGCGGGTTCGAATCTTGGCCGGAACGCATGGAACACTTGGCAGATTTCTGACCAAATGTGCATATTGTTACAATTACCACGTGCTAACAACGATGAAGGAAAACATTGTGATGAAACCTGCACATCGAGATAACCGATGTGTCAAACCTGCCAAGCCGCCTTGGACAAGCGTGGTGGGTATCTGTCCGTTCCCCTATAGTGGGAGGCCCGAGCTCAGCAGGGGGACGTTTATGGGCTGTTATTATATGATGAGGCAAGGCCGTATTATATTGGGCGTTGAGGTGCGAAAATCAGCCTGTGCTTCCTTGCCAACAATAAAAAATATTTTTTCTTTGAATTCGTCACATACACCAATATTAATTATAGTAGAAATAATATCTATAGGCAAGACGAATATTCAAAAGCTACATAAAACATATTTGTGGACAATACTACTACCTATATCTTATGTAATAGTAAAAAGCGCCATCAAGGAATATTTCCATCAAAATTAAAATTAACAGTAGTCTAAATATGCTAAGCTACTACAAGATATTAAGATGTTATGGATTGTAATAGATTTTAATTTAGATCACAGAAAAGCCTTGCACAGCGAACATTAGCGAATTGTCTTGCTTTGACATCGTGAGCTAGATTTCACGTTGGTGGAGGTTGCTGCTAATGCGTAAAACCACTGTGTTACAACATTAATTAAGTCTATTTGTAAAAAGGGTAATAAGACAGATATGAACAATTATAGAAATGTAGCTTTAATCCCTATATTATCTAAAATCTTTGATCTTCCGGGTACCACACACCCCTTGCAGCCCCAGATAAAGACGGCCCTGTACCTAGGTTCCAATTCTGGTAATTTTATGGGTCTAATATGTACTTAATGAGCTGACACCTAGAGGTAAACTTCGTAAGAGAATCTGCACATCGATATTAAAGTTATCAATGCACCAAGAACAATCTCGACGATTACACCGATTATTGTCCTGATATCATATTGTTACATGCCGTCAAAGATAAGCCGCACAGTAAGCGCAGTTTATTGTCCTCCCAGATTAAGGAACTCTTTTGTCTTTTGAATTTGTAGTTAAGAAAAACATGCTCTTGTCTTTTTACTTGTTTTATAACCACCATTAGCGTCGATCTAATCCCTATTGTTATTGTTTTCGACTTTGTGGACGTTCGCAGGTGTGCAAATTAATATTTCTTAAAAACTCAGTGTGCGCCTCCAATTTCTTTGTATTGTGTAGTTAGTATAAGACGATGCCCGAATGGAGGAGCGAGTCAGTCAAACGACGGCTACGAACGAGTAAGACGTTCTCTAGTACTCTCGATTAGCGATATAAACGACGGACTTTGCGCATTCGAATTGTCCTGAATCGTGCAGTGTGAACTGGTTGCATCCAGTTTTATTTGTATTTGTTTTATACGTGTTTGTACAGTTGTAATAAATTCTATAGTAGTTCCAACGGCATTTTTAATTCGAGTCCTGTAGCTCGTAACAATATTAATATTGATAAAATAAGAATCTGGCTACTCGTCCGGTAATTTGACGAATAATATTCCTCCGCTAACCGGACGACTAGCCACTTAAAAAGGGACTTGCTAGTCGTCCGTTAAAACTAAGTTTCTAATAATTATCCATGATCTTGACTGTTACATTCAAGTGCGTGTAATGTATGGAGTTTTTTTTTGTTAACGTTTTTTCTTGCTACACCATACCGGGCATTGCGGGGGATAGTTCTTCAGCGACCGGTTCTGCATGGTTGCTTCGCCGGGGCAAAGCAAGTCGCGCAAGGGCACGATTTCCGAACTACCCAGTAAACCTAAACCTGCGCCCCATTTTCCGCACAGTCGCTGGACGCCACGGGATATCGAGCAGAGTTATTGCACTGTGACGCCCTTGTGCATGTAATCCATGGACTTGACTGACACGGTCAAGTGCACTATTATGGACTGTAACAGACACAATTTTGTACGTGTGGCTCTACCCATGTTAGAATTGTGATGTAGATTTTTACCGGTTACCGGATGACTAGACACTTCGATAAAATAAAGAGAACGATAACTATGCTTAGTGGTTAAAGCGTTATTGCGCTGGATTCAGCAAAGCTTGAAAATAGTCCCATATTTTTATTGCTATTGGACTTTTGAATTCCAGCAGAAAATTCATTAAAATCAGACAGAAAATGTGTAGTTTTTGCGGTGTTTGGTTTATTGCATATTTGTTTCTGAACCAATTTTGATAATTCAGTACAGCTTCAAGATAGTATATAATTATATTTCATTCTTATTGCATAACATATACGTGACTTACAAGTAAAAAAATAAATATTTTCTACTTCTTGAAATTTACAAAAATAGTAATTTGTATATTTTACTTGGCACCGACTTCAAGTTGTTGTAGAAAAACATTTTTTTTTTTATTTTAGTTACTCGTGAAGTTAGTTTCTTTTTTGCTAGAATTTTTTTATAGAACGAAATTTTAAAATAATTACCCTCTAGGCGTTTGTGATCTCGTGTTTATAAAACTTTTTTTTTTTTTTTATCTTAGATTTTTTTATTGCTGGAGTACAGCAGACAGGCTGACGGCCAACTGTAGTGGAAAGTGGTTACCGTCGCCTATAAATATTTGCAACACTAAAGGTGCTACCAATGTGCTACCGGACTCGTAGATGGGACTGGAACCTGGCCACTAATGCCGGAACACAACTCAAGGTTGTTACGGTGGCATACTTTAGACCAGGGGTGGTAGCCGTTCAGTCGGGCAAATGCCCTACCACTTGATTGTGGGTTGTTTTGTCGCCTCTTACAAGAGGCCGCCCCAACGCAGGAATTAGTAATCTTTCTCAATTCCTGCACGCATAAATGAATGAATGAAATGAAATGAAAAACGAATGAAATTTTTATTTTATTCTGATGTTGTAATATTTATTATTTCCAGGTTCTAAGCTAGCGACCGTCCAATCCGTGGGTGTGAGCAATTGCTCCGAGACTGCCAGGGATTGTATACTCAAAAGGAACACAAATGTGACCATATCTCTCGAATTTACACCAAGTAAGATTAGTTACATTATTATGAATCCTTTTGTCTTCTTAGTTGGATTTGCAAAATGTATATGTCCAAACCAGACCAGTTTCAAGTACCGATGATTATAGAAGGTATAGAATAATCTGCAAGCAAAGCCTTAGCCAAATTGTAAGTGTGTCTGTGACCAAACGAAGTTTTTGGGGAACTTCGAAAACTCATATTTCACTAAACACTTTAAAAGTTTAGATTTTCGAAACAAACCCTAAAACTCTTTAACAAATTTCAATGATCAAATATCATTCAGCCAAACACCATATTAACCTTGAGTTATGTTCCAGCATTAGTAGCCAGGTTCCAATCTCCGTTTAGAGAATGGCAGCACATTGGTAGCACCTTTGGTGTTACAAATGTCCATAGGCGATGGTAATCGCTTTCCATCAGCTGGGCCATCTGCTGAACTCCTGCAATTAAAAAAAGTAGTAAAAGGATTTTCGTCCAAATCCAAATATTGTACCTACAAAATCATGCAATAATAAAAGATATCGCAGTAAAATGTCTTTGTCTTCAGGTTATCTATAACCAATACATTTTTTTCATTTCTGCTTTTAAGTTCCCACCAAAAACTGGTTTATCAATTAGCCTCAAGAAATCTTATTTAGATACTGGTAAACATTACGTGCTAATTTACAATACTTCGGAGTTATAGACTCCTAAATCAATCAATCTTTATTTGCAAAACATAGGTACATAAATAGGTATTATATAATATAAAGTTTCCAGTATGTTTTGCCATTTACTTGACGTGCAAATGCTTACAATAACTAAATGTTTTGTTGCCCCTAGTACCCTACCCTGCACTAATGCTTCCAAATTAATTTCATTAAGTATACATGTCAGATAAATAAAAAAAATAAATGTTACATTCGAAAGAAATCCAAAGAAATGGAACAAGTGTGTTTTATGTAGTACCTTTGGCACAGTGTTGTCTGTTCCAACTACAAAATTTCTAGGATACTCTTTTAATTAAAAATTAAAAAATTGCAAACATGAGATATGGGATTGATATTTTTCACATCATGCTATATTTCCAGAGGAAGATGTATCGAGCTTAACGACAGACGTGCATGGAATTATCATGAACTTGCCGGTGCCATTCCCACTGCCGCAGCCTGATGCCTGTAAGGGAAATGGACTTACATGCCCCCTTAAGGTGAGATCTTGCTTATAATACAACGACCGTGAGAAATACATCACTAAAGCAGGGGTGAGAGAAGATTTGCGCTAACCATCACAGTACCGGCCAGGGTATTTATTTTCTTCTTACGAAGCAGAAATGAATAAATAAAAATACTGTACTTATTGTTCACCAAAAATTAAAACTACGTTCTTAAAAACTGGGTAGAATAAACGTTGAACAAAGGGCGGCCTTGTCACTTAAAACGATTTCTTCCATACAACCCAAATTAAGGAAATGTGAGCTGGCAGTGTAATAAAAGGCTCTTCGAGTTTGCTTGATAAAGAACAATGTGCGGAAAGCAAGTGGTGGCGAGTGCCTCAGAATATAATGTTTTTGAGATCTTGGGTATTATTTCAACAAAATACTTTCATAGGGTCCCTAGCCAAATGTTAAAAAAAAGTGGCCGTTCGCCTTCCTTATTTTGTTTACCTTAGGGAATGCATTTGCACATATTGCGCCTAGGGGGAGATCACCGAGAGGTGTGTAAGACTTCCGACGGCCGATGCTACACACAAGCTTCTGATGATATAACGATAGAAGAAGTTGTAAGCATCGACCGCCAGACTACCCAATAAACCTTCCAGCGTACCTCCGCATCATAGTGCATCTCACTACAAGACAACAAGAAGGAGTGTCCCTGGAACCAGTACACCCCTCGGCACTGCATGTGAACCTCGGCACCACTGGAAGGGTGGCCATTCATCCCCTGCAAGGAACCCTTCAATGTGCGTGAGATTACACGCACTTGGCTGATTTAAAAAATAGCTACATTATTCATTTAAATGTTTACTAACTTCCTAACTTTTATATCATAAGGTTTTCCCTGTTTTAAAACAATGGCCTTGACTTAAAAGGTCTGCTTACTTCAATGAACCTCATCTTTATTTATATTATGTTTGGTTTGTAAACATCCAAAAAGTTAATAGATGTTGATTCATGTTTTAATCACTCTCATGTATAATTAATTAATAATGTATTTATGATAAATGAAGGACGTTTCTATATTTAGTACACATGTAGGTACTTACACTTTGACTGATCAACTTTTACAGATGATCTAGTTCTAGGCTCTCCATACTTCTCCTTTGGCGAGCTGGTCATGCTCGTCAAGGAGGGGGCGAAGCGGGAGC
Organism: Dendrolimus houi; assembly: GCA_039645545.1. Lineage (NCBI taxonomy): Eukaryota > Metazoa > Arthropoda > Insecta > Lepidoptera > Lasiocampidae > Dendrolimus > Dendrolimus houi. The sequence continues at coordinate 19,999,116 of CM077132.1, forward strand.
GTGAGCGCATCAGTCGGTTCGGCTTCCGCCAAAGGATTACGTGTCGGCGCCGAAGAGCGTCCTTAGATTTTCGGTCGCCGTAAGCCGGTGGCCCGTATGGGTTCTTGGGGAAGGATTTTCCAGGAAGAAGGAGTGCGCCGGTATTCCGCGAGCACTCGCCTCTCCTTCAGTGGGCGTGGTACATACCGCCTCACGCACTGAAAATACGAAGAGAGTGTGGGCTGTGGTTTTACTTAGCAATGGAGACCGTTAAGCCACCTCCTGCCAGGTCTTTGCGGAGCGGCAAGGCTAGGTTCGCCTGGCATAAGGCGAAGGAAGGAGCACCAAAGGGTTTTAGTAGTTATCCCCGACCGTAGCGTGGCAATAGCATTTCTTGCTTGCGGTGCTAGTGACACCCTAACGTGGAGAATCCCACATTCCGCACCCTCGCGGTGGATATTGCACAAACGGATTTCCCCCCGGTAAAAAAAATGCGCTCCATACTGTTGGAACGCTGTTTCCTCATTTTGCAAGAGCGTAAAGCTCGCCAAGGAGGAGGCGTAGCAAGAGACGCAGATGGTCCTTGCAGAAGAGTCCAAATGAGAGTGCGCTGTGTTTCGCGTGCGTTTATCTCTTATCCCGTGATACGAGTCACAAACCACCCCACGCAGTAATTGAGAGGTTAAAACACCAGAGGCTTCTATTTCTGACAGTGCAAGAGGCCCCCGTCTGCCAGGGAGACAGTGACTATTCCAAACTCGGGTGGTCATAGCATTTTTTCGGGGGTGTTATTACCACCACAATATTGCAAATCCCTCACTTCCCCACCGCGTTACCACCGAGGTAGATAATCCTCAAGCGTATATATAGGTCCTGGTCAAGAAAGGTACTTCCCTGTTGTACAAG